>CM067565.1:75478857-80478857 GCA_034336665.1 Luscinia megarhynchos | reverse complement strand
CTTCATGTATCATGAGTGGGTTCACATCACAGAGCAGCTGTATTCTGGACAAGGGACTTCCTGTGTGAAACTGAACTGAAAGATGCCCTCCAATGCACTCCCCAGCACTGGTCATTGCATCAGCTGCTTCTCCCTACACACCCAGTCCTCTTGGATTGCACTTCTTGCTAAGACCTGCAACCAGCAAAAAGCCAAATCTTATCTCTTGCTTGCCAAAATCATCCATTTCCTTCAATTCTGATGTGTCTTTGGACACATAGCTGAATTTTTTTTGTAGTAAAAGGGTGTGATGAAGAACGTAGTCTCTTGGCAGACAAGGCTGTTTGAGAGAATATTGTGAGATAGCAACAGATCTGTCATACAATTTAGTGTGACAAATGCATATGAGGAGCAAAAAATGCAATATGCACAATGTATCAGTCATAGGTGGGCAGGGTGAATCCTGCTTTTACCTGGGAATACTTCCTAATGTCTGTCCTCTCCTTATACATAGCTCAGTTCACCTTCCTTTCACATCTTAATAATAGTCCTCAAAATAAACTAGAAGTAATAGAATTGGGGTGGTGATCTCCTATATAACAAAACAAAACACAGTGTCTATGCTTATTCCCAATATTAATTTTGAAGAAGGGTGTGAGATGGGGATCCTTCACAATTGTGATGGACATGTTGAAATAAAGAGAATGAAGCCACCATGTGTTTTGTGATTCTGACTGAAGAGATTGTCATCAAGTCATATATCTGTCTAGCAGTTAATGACTAATCCAAACCTCTTCTGTTAATTTCCTGTGCTGAACAGTGTTTCTCTAAGTTTACAATGAGCTTGGGATTTCAGCCTTATTTCTGAGGGTGGTGTGTTTACACTGAGTCATCCATCCATCCATCCTGATGCCCTCACCTTTCTTGGAAGTTCTTTTTAGTAGAAGTTTTATTTTCTTTTCATTTGCTTGAAGACTCAGATGAGGTTTTGGACTAGTTTCAAGGATGATTGCAAATGCTTCAGGGTCAGCTGGAGTGATTAGAGGTTGGTTCTGGGGAGCAGCAGAGTTATACAAGTGGTGGCAATCTCCAGGCTAAATCAGAGAATTCTGACTTGAGCTTATCTGCAACTTGAAAGTTTGGTGCTTACAATTTAAGACTCATGTCTATCCTTGCTCTTTCAGTGGCCTCAGCTTGGGTTTCAGGAACTCTCTGAAGAGAGATCATGCTGAGAATAGGCCCTTGCACTGGGGTACCATCAGCATGAATGTGCAGCTGTGCCTGAGCTCATTCATCCCCCATAGCTTGAATTCCAGAGACAAAGTAAAACTTGTAAGAGAGGAAGAAAGCCATCAGAGTATATATCAAGTACATCTGGTTAGTACTGAGACCAAATGAGGCCAATAGCTACTTACAGCTAACTACCAACACTTTCAATTCACCCACTTCAAGCCCAATATACGTTTTTTAATTATCATTAAAAAAATAACACCAGAGCTACCTCTATCTTACTGCTCCTAAACATGCTGCTTTCCCTCTATCCCAGTTCTCCTGTGGATTAAATGCTCATCTTCCTGCAGCTGTCTGCAATGTTTTTTGCAGATTGACTCACCTGCCTCCTTTAAAACCTGGTTCAATCCCATGAGCACACTTTGCTGTGACCTTTTACAGCTAGCTTCCACTTTAGTCCCAGCTTGATTAATTTTTCCTGGTTTTCTCCTTCTGTGCTCTTATTTGTTAATCTCTCTTATACAATCTATTTGGCCTTGTCCTCTCTTTACCTTTTTCTCTCTCTTCAGCTCTCTTCCTCCTGCCTTCTATTCACACTCTTTCAGAAGAAATAGGGCTCTCCTTCCTGTGCTCCAAGGATTCTTCTTTTTTCCTTCTAATACAGCCCTTTTCCTGTCCTCTTTTGCAAAGCCTTAGTATAATAGATTTTTCTCACAGTGACCTTTTGTTTTCAAAAGTGTTAGTCTGAAAAATTGCTTAGCAGTGAAACCTCAAGGATGTATGCAATGGTAAAATGAAAAGAATCAAATCTGAGTGCTTGACCCCTGGCTGCGTGCAACGTTCACTTGTTCCTTCTCCCCCAGGCTTTGCCTGGATGGTTCAGGCCAGTTTTCTCCAAAACACCCTCACTTCATGTGGGGATGATTCACCTCAGGGATTACAGTGAAAAAGAGTGATCATAAGACTGCAACATTGTCAGCTCTCTCCACCCTGCACAATTCTTCACCACCCCATCCTTAACAGCCAAAGAACACTAGGGCCTGTCATAAACATCAGTGCCAGGTGATAAAAACGTTTTGGTGGAATGTAGAACATTCATCACACTATTTCAAGCACTTTGAACATAAAAGTAATTGTGTTTTAGGGCTACAGGATAACATGTAAGCCATGTGGTAAATAGCTGTCCTGCTGTAGAAAGAACCTGCCAGAAGCAATGTAGGTGTAGGCACATGCACACAAATTAGCTCTAGGGACAAGGATATTATTCTGAATTATTTGGATTTCAGTGTATATATATTTTTTATTATTGCTTTCATTATTTTTTCCCCTATGAATGAGCTCAGCTTGTATGACTCAGTGCTTTACAGACAATCTAATCCATCAAGATGATGCCTTCTCCATTATCACACTTATGGCTCCTCAAAGCTACAACTGATCTCAAGACAGACATTTCATTCTTTCATTCAACACTTCTTCTGTCAAGTTAGTCCATGCTACGTTCATGCTTAAACATACATGCATAACTTATGGGTGAAAAAAGTTCTGAATTTTTCAGGGGTCCAATTTCCCCTAATTTCCACTGAGGCTTTTTTCTGCAACTGAAAGCACTAATGCTACGACTGGATGCTGCTGCTTCATGCCTGTGCCCATAATATACCTCTCCTTCTTTTAGGTTATGGTCTTGCTCTAAGATCCACTGAGTATTACAGGGCTGCCCACTTTATTACAAACTGGATACCAGGTTGTATTATGATATCTTACTCATTGATCAGATGGCAGATAAATCTTTAGAGGTTATGTCAAGTATTAATGGAAAAAGAGAGACTGAGTAGATTTATGTTGCCTACATCCTATTGAACAGCCCTGGTTTCTATGTTCATAACTACATGAAGGCAAAAAAAGTCATCTAATTTCTACCAAAATCAGTGAAAGTCTCTCCATTAGTAGAGAACATGTGGTGATCATAGTTTGAATGGAAAAATGTATTTTTTTAGAGCAGTTGATACAGATGGAAAAAATAGGCAAGTGTTTTTGCACAGACTTTTTTTCAGGTAAGAAAACAGAAACATAAACAAAACACTTCAAACAGCTTATGAAAATTGGTTTCAGTTTAACTATATTCATCAGTCTGAAAAAAGAAGAGGTAGGAGTTAGTAGTTTTAAGATAGGGTGATATGTTAGCAAAGGGAGGAGGAGAGAAGTTTAGTAGCTCCTGTGAGAATACAGAAAAAGAAGTAATTATCTCCTATGGAGCAATGAGGTAGGAGTGATATTAGGCACAAGGGAAGTTCTAAAGTCTTGATCTCATTATATGATTTTTTATGTGGATTAAAGTTATGGGCTTCAATTCTTAGGTTTGTCTTTTAATGATACTTTGAAAGTTTTCTTTGAAGTCCAAGATATAAGGATTGTTTTGTGAATGTTCTGCTAATGTTAACATAGCTCTTCAAGTAGCTGTATTTAAACCTTTTGCTTGAAGATTCCTGTTTTGTGCAAGTTACATATCTAAGATTTATGTATGTTGACTATCCTGCTGGATAAGTGATAGATGAAGTTTATTGCACATTCAAAGGGTATTGAAATAATATACAAAAAAAAGAAATATGAGGAGAGGTGAAGAAAGAGGGGAGCCTGCTTCTGGAGAAGAGTAGCAAAAGGAATGAAACCTTAGTTTCTGTTCTGTCCTCACAGAAGGGACAAAATAACAAAACAGGAAGTTAGAAGGAAAAAGATGAGAGAGCCAAACTCTAGCTCTATAAGTGAATCTTGACTAATATTAAAGATACTCTAATGTTAAGTCTGGGACTTTGAAAAATGAAGAGCTACATTTAAGAAAAAAAATTCTCCCAGGCACTCATTAATTACTTCCTTTTAACAAGCAGCAGAGGAATGTGAAGCAGCATGTAACTAAAAAAATGCACCACTTTGCTACATGAGGCAATGAAAAAAAAAGGAGCAAGTTCACTAATTTATTGAGACTGGAAGTTTTGTCAAAGGTTTCTTAAAAGTTGTCCATTTAAATGTATATGTGAACTAGTAGAAATATGCTGCAAAAAGAATCTTCTTCTACTTCAGTAATCAATAAGGTTGCATTGAAAAATCTCTTTTAAGCACTCTATTGCTTTCTGGAGATTATTACTTGTTTACTTGCTTTTTTTAATCCTTTATTCTAAGGCAGGTCAGAGGAAGTACCTTTTCATATCAGTAACACAGGAATGTAAAAACCTGATAGACAGTGAATTTAAGTGGACAAAAGAAAAAAAAAACAAAAACAAACGAATGATAGGCATTTAGTGGGCTTGGTTTTCAACAGCATCTATGATTTAAGCTTTTTGGGAACATAGATAAGCAGATCTTTCCTCTCTCTTCTCTCCCCACCAGAACTGAAGATTGATACATTTGTTGTGGGTTTCCCTTCAGGTATTGTTTATTAGACAATTCTGTGCTTTTGAGGAGAGAAGTATAGAGAAACATTGTCTGCTTAGAGAGAATGTTCCAGAGGGCTTTGAAATTCCACTGAACTGGATACAGTGTTGGATGTGAATGGAGGACAAGTTGCCCTTTGTAGTTACTACCAAGCAAAAGCATTCTGGATATCACAGAGTATATGGGAAAACACAATTGCTTTTGTAAGTGCAAACGTGTCCCCTGCTGTTCTTATTCACTGTGAAATTGTCAATAAGCAATTTTTACTCTTTCATCAAGCATGATATGAATTTAGAGTAAAAAAATAAGAGAGAGCAGTGTTAGACTAATCAAAATAACGTCCTTATTATGATGAGCTTAATAAGCCAAAAACTTATCTTAATTAATTAGCTTTAAATCAGATGCTAAAAAAAGTATCTCAGTTCTAAGTGAGACCTCAGATTAACTAATTAGTTAATGTTTGCAAAGTGTGGTGAGTATGTGGAAAGGGAGGGAGCATTTTCTGTACTGCAGGATCTGTGCTTAGGCTGGGGGTGTGTGATCTCAGCTGAGGTCCTGCCTGGAGTCTAGGTTTGCATATAGGAGAGAATTTAACTTGCTGGTTATAGTCAGCTGTTGCCAAAACACACGGTTCTGAGCTGAGCTCTGCTACTGGTGTACTGTGATTGGCAGCAAATATGTTTTGTTTCTCTATCATAGCAGAAGGGTTAAAACAGACTACTTTGGTAGGGCAGTAAGGTTCAGCCAGCTGATGTGTATGATGCTCTTGAAAGGTCATTGAGTGATATTGAGCATGAATTTAATCTCTTTATATCAACTATGATCTAATGCAGTCCTAAGGACTGTGCTGGTAGGGTGAGGGAAGATAACGAATTCTCTGTGGCTTTCACAATGCCGTGTGTGTGCATGAAAACAGTTAGGTCTTCTGTTTTGCTGGCATACCAAATTGCTTTGGTTTGCAGAGGTACAGCTGAGGTGAAGTGACCACAGAACACAGGGAAAGATGGAAAAGATTAAAAGCAGAAGATATTGAGGGGCAGCTCTCGGTGACAGGCAGGAAGCACAAATAGATTGAAAAATGAGGGAACGCATAAAGTGGAAAAAGGAAAAGTTGGGAACACTTACTTAGTACAACAATTAATCTTCAATTCCTTTCTTGGCAAAAGACAACAAAATACTAGACATTGTTCTCTCTCTGAGAACTACTCAGAAATAGACCAGGAGGTGAAAACTCATTGATGCTTTACTGTTACGGAGCAATTTGAACACTTGTGAAGGACAGCAGAAAGAATTTATCTGCTTGATGATACTGTTTAGATCAAAGGCATTATAACAAAGCAGCTATGGTCATGCACCACTAAACTGGCTCTTTCTCACATCCAGATAAGAAGAAGATGACACTTGCTGTATTTTGTACAAAATTTTTTGGCTGCTCATTCTAGTTGTTTTCCCCTTTTATGATCTGCCTTTCCTTCTTTTCTCATCTACAGCCTGCACCCCTGAGTCACTCCTGACTGTTGCAGAACTGACATACCTGTGCCAGGACTCTCAGTGACTGCTTCAGAGTTTGTGTTCCTGCCCAGTTGAGAACATCTCTTTCTTATTAGATTTATCTATGAAGCCAGAAACTAGCTTGGTCTCAGGCTCCTTCAAAAATTACCAAGTAAAACATAAAATGCTAATCTCAAACCACTGTTCTGAGATGTCCAACTGACAGTAGATTGAAAAAGAATCCAAGAAACAGCTCTTTCCTATCCAGCTACTTCTCACTTCTGCATGGTATGCAGTATCATGCATTTCTCATAATTATTCTTATTTCCTACTGTAAGTTTCATTACTTGTTCACATTCGTTAAAATGAATAAAAACTTCATTTCCCATCTACAAAATACTGTTTCACCATGTTTACTATTTTAAATTCCTAAAATGCATTTAATTTGTTAGCAATTTCTCCACTCTAAGGAACTCTTTATATGTTCAAGTACAAAAAGGAAAATTCTATTATATTGTGTCTTTTTATGAAAATTTCATACAATATTCCAATGAAAGCATGTAAAATTTATTAAACACAGTTACTGATTAATTAATTTCAGGATTATTTCCCTTTCATTCTTAATATTTTTCTTTGCCTCAGTAAGGGCTGTTGCATGCTGCTAGAGGCTTTCCTTGGTTTGGAAAAAATCATTCCTATCTCTATACTTCAGTATATCATAATTTAGAATTCAACAGTGCCTACAAATAGTATCAAATATGTATTATTATGGATTTGTCACCAATTAATTTCATCTTTTATTTTATTGACAATTTATCTACCTTTTCTTCTCAACTGATCTTTAGACCTGACTAATCTAATTGCTCTTTTGTTCTTCAAAGATGAGAACAACTTGACTCATCTGAGGAAACCAGGACCACTGAAATGGTAATTCACAATGAAGCTGGTTAACAGGGAAAATAAATTCAGGTTATTTCAGTACCCTTTCCTTGGAGATCTACCTTCTTAAAATTTGGTTTTATATTTTAGCTATGTTCTGGCATACACTCAAATGGAAGAATATGCCATACTCACAGAAAGTAATAATTTAGAATTCACAGTCATGCTGATTCCCACTAGAAACACCAGCCAACCAAAGTTATGACAAAGTACAGCAGCATCAGGAAACCTTACTCTTCTGTGATGTAAAAAAAAAAAAAAAAATCTGTGAAAACTGTAATGGTTTGACATGAGAGTCAGATTAGAGTTTGACTGTCTTCCTGTGCATATAAAGATGAGGCTGAGTATTTCTTTTGCCTATCCATTCTCCTAATTATGGTGAAGGTAATTTCAATGGGTACCCTGCTGAGGGAAAGGCTTAAATTATCCTAAAGGCCACACATCCCCAGATCCCAACATCCATGTGGATGTTGGAGAGGTTCAAATACTCTTACAAGGACAAAACCTATCCCCACAATTCCCACCACAGATGCAGGACAGGGACCAATGTTATAGCTTCATCCTTATTATAATTACTCTTTTTCTCTTCTTCTAGTCTTCACCCTTTTCTCTCACAGTAAGTTTCTTGATCCCTATTCATTTACTCCCAGTATCTTAATTTACTTCTTTACCCTAGATTTGTCTATACTCTTTTTTTCTCAGTTCATCATGAAAATATTCCTCTACTTACTTTTTTAAAAAAGGCCTGCCTATCTTCCTTTTAAAGAGTGCATCTCGCCTTTGTTGCGTGAGTTCCAGTACCATTTGGAAGACACAAAGGATCTGGCAAACCCAAAATAAAACATACAGCATACAAAACAGTAATAGACACTGTTTGTAATGAAGAGCAACTTTACAAATAAATAAAATTAATCAATTTTTAAATCAGCAGTTTTTAATTGCCCCTTTAAGTAATTCCTGCTTTCCTTTGAATGATATTAAAAAATCTGATAAAGTGCTGCTAGTGTGAGGTGTGCTGTCAGGGGACATAACAGTGATAAGTTTTGAAGAGAAGGTGCAGACAAAGAGGTTTGATGAAGTAGAGCACATTTGCTTTGTTTCTGCTTAATTTGATGCAGCAGGGGATATAAATACAACTCATGGTACCTTGGTTCAAAAAAAAGGAACACAGTAATCTCTCCTCATGCAAAATAAAACTCAGCTGAGCCATTCCTCCCAAACAGATCAGGAACTTTTGATAGCCACTTACTTTTTATCTGAGGTGTGCTTGTCAACCCCACATTCAGATTAATTTTATTGCATTTTAGCTTGTGATAAGGAAGAAATGTGTTTTTATGAGAACCAGAAGCCAGTTTCAAGACAGTTTCTGTTTTTATCAAGCCTAGGCAGTTGGTTGCTAATCTCTTGCACATTGGGTCACCAGTACAACCACACATAATTTTCAAGCACATTGACAGGACAGACCCAATGTCAGAACAACAGCAGTGAGTCAATACATATGTTCAGTGCTGCCAAAGGAAGAGCAAAGAAGACTTGTACAGACTGGAGGCTGTAGAACTGTGGTTTTTTTCCTCTGAGACAGAAATGTGACTTTATCTCCCATCTCCCAGGAGATCCTCAATAGCTATTGTGTTGAGAGAGAGGTTCTCAACAACCCTTGAGATGATGTCTGAGCAAGAGATGTATATTTCACTTCAGGTGATGTAATTCAAAACAGACTATAGGAATCTCAGGAAAGCAAATGAAAAAAATGAAAAAAATGAAAAAAATAGCAATCAAAGAAATTTAATAATCTACTAACAATATTGACTGCAGCCTGAGAAATTTTCAAATAACTATCTTTTTTTTATAAGCATTATTATTTGATTGATTAGTTGATTAAAAGAAGCCAATGAAGCTAGGGAAACCATACACTTAGCAGACTTTTCAGATATCACAGACAAGAAAAAAGAAGCAGTGACTATCTAAACCACATACTTCACATGCCATCTTTAATCTGAAAATTTTTCACATATGCTATTCCTTTGTAGAAATATGAATAAGGAGCAAAAAGAAAAATACAAAAAAGGCTAAATTTCTCTAATTATATGTGGTTTGCAGGCTGGGGACTACTTTTCAACATTCACTTCCTTTTGTTCTTTTTCTTATTGTAAATATTTTAGAGACTTTCTGAGCTAATGGCATGCCTGATGTCTTCCAAAAAGTCTTTCTAAGGTCACAGCAGGGAGCTTACATTTATCAATATCCTCTTCTTTAACCACCTATTTTCAGAAAAACACTGCATTCAAAAACCACTAGGTTTGAGCTGAAGCTGTGTTTATCTGTGGGAGAGAGAAAATACACCAATAACACACCAGTCACACAAATTTCTCCTGTAAGCTCCATGCTCTAATGCTCTGTGCAGGCATGAGATGTCATTCTGAGTTCCATACCTAAGAAATATTTCATCCTTTGCTGTCTGCCAAAAAGCCAGTCAATTAATGCTAGAGATGAGCATAACCCAGTGTCTTGAAACTTGTAGCAGGCCATCAAACATAATTTCATACAGTAAAATATTGCTATAGAAAATAATACAACCATACTGATTGATTATTCCCATATAAACCCCACCTCTGAGAAAATTCTCTTGTAGAAGAATGATTTTTCAGTGTCACAAGCAAGTGCAAAAAATACCTCCTTTTTCATGGATAGAAACACTGTACAGATGATGTAGAAATTGAATCTAACTCAATCCTTTCTTCAAATTCTCTCAACCCTTTAGCTGATCCCAGCTGAAAAATCCTGGAACTCCACTCCGTCTACTGGGATTCAACCTATTGGGAATCCATCTTTTGCAATTTTCCATTGGAACAGCCACTGTAAGAGATAAGCTTGTAAAGATTCTTTGAGAAATCTCTTCAGATATGTGGACTGTGGGGGATTGGAGAGGACAATGCTTACAATACCACAGAGGGTCTCTGCAATCACTTACCTCAGCCTTACTCATAGGTTTGGTAAGAGAGCTGTTAAAAGATTAGATGTCATTTTTTCTTGTTATCTATAGGTCCTCAGGTACCCTGAAAAAGGCCAAAAAAGATGTGTGTGAAAGTGGTGACCATTTTATACTCATAAAAGGAAGCATTCTGCTAATCATCTTTTGGCTATAGAGAAGCATTGATAGCAGATAAGCAAAATAGCAGAAGGAGTTTAAAAGTAGATGCACAGAAGAAGGATTGTGATCTTCTTGATGTTAATTTTCTCATGATTAGAAGGTAGGCCTTAAATGAGGAAGGTCTTTGACTATATCTGCTAACAAATGTACACTTTTTAATATCACTGCCTATGATTTGTATACCTATTTCTGTACTGTTAATTGCAGCCCTGGGCTTTGAGGCAAGGTGAAATGAGGTCTCTTTAGTAGGCTAGGTTTCACTATAGCAGCTTCTGGTAGGAAAAAGTAAGAGTGCCAGAAATTTGCTTCAGTGTGGAAGATATAAAATATAAAGTGATATTAGTATAGCAAAACCATAAATTGTACCAGCTACAGAACTTCATTTGCTAAGCAGCCTGATTCAACCTGGTACAAATTCAGAGCTGTTTATCAGCAGCTCAATGCTTGAAATCCCACCAACTGTCACAGAAGTGTTTGACATTGCTGTAGCTCACAAACCTCAGTTCCATGGGACCCTTCCATACTGCTAATGAAATAAAATAAGGAAAGGCACCATGTCTGTAGGTCACAAAGGGAATCAAAATGCAAAAACCATGACGAATTATTAATATAATTCATAATCCTGCAGAGACAAAGTGTATTTCAGGTAGAAGCTAAAAGAGGACCTAGAAGTACTTTCCTGTTTAATGGACAATTGTGAGAAGTATTTTTCTCAGTGAACTTAAGTTGAACCATTTGGTTTGGGAGGAAAACTTGAATGCAAGCAGCTGCAAGAATCCAGTGGATCAGTACCATGGTGGTTAAGGGGCTTAAGTACGTGACAAAATGACATATGGGAACAAGTGGAGGGTAGCTGCATCTGTTCAGTCCTAAGAACAGGAGGTTAAAAAGGTATAAAATTGTAGTTTTCAATTACCAAGTATATGGCTACAAAGAAAATACATGGGAAAACGTAAGTATCTTTTTGAAAATGCGCAGTAAAATGAGTAGAGGCAATGCTTACAAGTTGCAGAAAGAGAAATTCCAAAGAGAAGGAAAAAATTCCCCTAAAGGAGTGTGCTTAAATACTGAACCCAGTGGCCCAAACAAGTCATAGAATCCCTGCCAATGGACTCAGAACTCCTGTGTACACGTCCCAGAGCTGCTCCAACTGAGCAGGTACCTGTGCTATGAGCAGGTTTATCATGTCCTCCAAAAGTACCTTCCAAGAAAGTCTCTAAACAGCATTCAGAATAACTTCATAGTTGCTGAATGTCAGAGTAAGTATAAGTGAAATAGCTGCATTAATGAAAGGCAAGGTCAAAAGGTACTATGAATGCACAGAGCTATGTAATCACAAACTCTCTGTCATTTTAGCATGAAAAATTAATTTAATTTACTTTGAAAACTGGGTCAGAGACAAATTGCTTCGTGGATAAGGCTCAGTTTATTTTTTACCACATCCAAAGCTCAGTTAACCTAAAAATAGTTTGGGGGAAAAAAAGTGGTTTTGCAGTAACACTCAGTGTTCTGGAAAACAAAATACTCTCTGACATGTACATATACATAAGAACATCTATTGAGCTGATAAAATATTGATTCAGCCCATGACTGACAGTGTACAACTTTAAATGCTCTGCTTCAAAGATGTGAAGACAACTGGGCAAGTCTAAACAACCTGAAGGATGAAGAATTGATCAGCCACTAAGAAGAGATACTGAACAGGCAAAGAACCTGAAACTGAAAATTTCGTATTTTCTGTAATTCAACCACGGTTTATTAGAACAATGCCAAACATTTCCAGTGTGGTTCATTTGTATTTTACATACTTACATTCATCATAAATTTTAAAAGAAAAAATAGCCAATGAATTCACTGATTCCACCCTACAATTTAATTAAAAATGTGGTTTTATTCTGAAAACAATCATCACTCAGATCCCTTCTGGTCATAGGTAAATATTTTTATTGAAAGGGTATTTAAATTGGGTAATACTAATTTTTAAAAAATTATCACTCTTTATACTGAGGTACTGAAATTAGAATAGCAACTGCAATCAAAAATCAATTATCACTTAATGACCTCAATATATATTATTTGACCAACCAAGATTTAAATAAAAAATAATCTGCATGAGCAATAGCATCAATAAGCATAAAATTTAATTCAGTTTTTGCCTATTAAAACATGGCATTTAACTACAGAATTGGCTCACTGGAAGAAACACTATAGACAATCATGATATACAAGTAGATATACACAGGTATGTGTGTGTATATATATAGAAGACATATACTTGTCATTATATATATGGTCTAAAGGTGTTTAATGTATTTGTCTTATGCAGTTGCTGTAGTGCAGCATCCTTTAAGATAATGGGAGCATAATCAAACAACAAACTTGTATCACAGAAATTTTTTTTAATATTTTATTCTGTGAGTTAGCAAAATCCTGTGTTAGTTTGTGGCACTATGGTTGTCACTGACTATTTGTAGCAATAAAATCCAATCTTATCAGTTTCTGAAAGGGAGCTGAATCATACTGTTTATTTTCTCTGAATTATCTGTGCTCATCTCTCTAGCAACTTTAGAAACAGAAACACAGAATTGTACAGTGCCACTCTGTCACTTTTCCCTGTGTCCTTTTTACAACCTTTTCACTGAAACCTCACGTTTTCCTTCAAGCAATTTGTATCTACTGTGACACCGCTCTTTTTCCTGACAAATCTTTTCTGCAAAATTCATTAGCATTTCAAATAATCTTTCTACATCTTTGAGTTCCTTTTCCCTTTGTAATCACCCTGTTTCATGCAAAGGAGAAAAACACATTAATTATTTATTCCTCAATTTAATGCAATGATGAATAAAGAATAGCCAAATGGCTTCAACTTACACTTTGCAGTACAGGAAACACTGAAAGAGGATTAATTTCAGTCACTATTATTCTCCACTGTGAATTCTCTATAGCAGCTGCATTAAAGATTTCATCTAGCTCTTCCTTTGCAGCTAATTTTTCCACAATTTTTCTGGAATCAAGAAGAAAACACACAGTTTTAGCAGGATGAAAAATAAGTTTCTCTTATTCAAGACTTATCCTTTCTGAGGATTAAGACCCTCTCTTCCTAACTTAACAATACATAACAGAAAAGGATACCTCAAAGATAGTCACAGAAATACTCAGAGAAGATGCCATTGATTGTACTGCTGATCAATTACTTTCAAAACCAACAGATAAGATCAAACTCAAAAGGAAATGTATTTTAAGAAGAACGGTTTACTTAGAACATTAACAGCAGGTAGGTAGGAAATTCTTGGTCAGTAATTTTACTTCATAATACAGGAACACATTTGTAATGGTGAAGATTTTTTTTACAAGAAGTAAATCATAGACCATGTTTTAAATAGTTCTTCGTCATAGGGCTTGCTTTCCACCTTAGAGTATTTCATATTTTTAATGTTCAAAAGATGGCTTTATCTTGAAAATAATAACGTTTTTTACATAAGGAATAAGAGATTCCTCTCTAGCCAACACAAAAGCAATCAAACCCCTTAGTCAGCCTCGATGGGCGAAGTTGGGAAAAACAGAAAAAAGTGCACCATACAAAAGGGTAGAACAAAAATTATTTCTGCTATGAGATGAACTCACATTTCATTGTAATGAACTAAGTAATACAAAGGCATTATATCATATGTCCAAAGAACAATTTTGGTCTTAAGAGATTATATTCCTTGGCCTTCCTGTTCCCACTATCAATTAATTTTATACCTTCAAAAGTTGTATTGTGTTATCTAACTTAATCACTTAAAGACAAAACTCCTACCTTAAATCTATTTAGCCTGGAAATTTTTAATTCTGTGCACTATAATTTGTAGATTATCCATTTGATAGGTAAAAGCTGAAACACTTAAATATTAATGAGTTTGTTACCAATCCACTTAATTTAAGAACTAAATGGCATTTCAATTACTTCTGGCTTTCTGAGGACAAGAAATTGAACCAAGTTCAATATTATGATGTAAAACCTAGCACTTGTTTTGAGCAGCTCATTTATTATAGTGAGTATATCATCATTGTTATTCACACTCCAGCATGATCTCCAAATGGCAGGGTATATATCATTCAAGTTGATATTTACAAAATAAACACCATGTACTGTGGAGAAGGACTGGGGAAGAAGCCTTTCAGTGACTTGTTTTTCCTGTGAGAAGCTTACTGTTCTCGCCTCACTGCAAAAAATGGCAAAACCCACAGTACACTTCAGGCATTGTTTCTTGCAGCCATTTGCCAAGCAAAAAAGGTAACATAGCAACTATTTGCAATCATGTTTCTGAAAATATTTAGACAGATGGTATGGTGACAAGATGCATGTTTGAAAGAAAGCATACTTTCAAAAATCATTTTAGTCCACCCATTTACAACAGCTGCTTAGCATAAACAATATTGCTCACATACATGAAAATTTCAGGAAATATTCCACTTAAAAAAATCTTCACTTAAAAAAATATTCACTTAAAAAAATCTTCACTTGAAAAATCTTCAGAAATTTCTCTGGCATAATTGAAAGCAGACAATGTTAGACTGTTAAATTTGTTGATACAGGAAATAATGATAGTAAAATAGTCAAACAATAGCCATGGGATACCCATTTTCTTCTAAAAATTGATTAATAATGTGGATGTGTATAATCCTTCCACTGTAAAATCTAACATTGATGTAGCATTTAATAATATTGAATTTTATGTCATTTTTATCCTTTCAATAAATATTAAAGAGATAACAGCCAATCCCTATCCAAAGCTGTAATAAAATTTCCCACGTTTTTTAAGGACTTCAATAACGTGTCTCTGGGAAAGGGTCATTGCTGAAAGTGTTTTCCATAGAGCCAAAACCACTAGAAAAATATGAGAGATTAAAAAAAGGTAGAGTCTTAGGGAACAGAAAAGATGACCTGGGAAAAGCTAAGAGAACTGAGATTAATCAAATTTTCACTTCAGAACATTTGCAATGCCTCTCTGACTGGAATAAAATATCTTGAACAGAACCCAAAATTTTCACTGATGCACTAACATAAATATAAACATATTTCTTTTCAAAATGTGTTATATTTTATATCAGCAATTTCAGTACTAAAATAATTTGAACTTAGTAAATCAGAAGTGATGCATTTGTCATACATCTGAGTTCCACTACAGACATTCACTGATTTCAATTTTTTGTGAAATGGAGGCATGTGGACAAATAAATGTATGGCTCAAAAGCTCTCTTTGTCCTAGTGAATATGCTTGGAATCTTATTAAATAACTCTGCAATATCTACATCAGTCAGGGTAGTTAGGAGTTCATTACAAAGACTGTAAGACGAGACCATAATAATTGTAAAAACATGAAACAGATCAGTAAATAATAGTTAATAACATAAGCATATAGATATGTAGAATTTCTACTCAGAATGTCACCTGAAATTTCATAATTCCATGGGACTTTAAAGTTTATTTTATTTATGGTACTATTCAAATCAGAAATTGTTTTTTTGACACACTAATAACAGAGAATAATGCTTCTAGAATGGATGCCAACAAAGTGATTTTGCCTGTACATCTTCAAGCAGAAACACTATCAGACAATAGAATAATATCAAATAAATCTGCAGGTCAATGAGTACAAATGAAATGGATACTCTTGGAGATGGAATTTCTGTTCAGAGTGGCATAGCTCCATTTGAATGTAATGATTTATTGCTCCATACTGTGGATATATCTGTGCTGTCATTCATCAGTTTTAGAGATAAGAAAGTTACATTTCTGTATCGAGTAATCCGTTCACTTGGGTTTTTTTTCTGCTGCTGGAAAGTGGTTTATACCTGCTGTGCAGGTGACAGTGCTTGGAAGACAGCAGCACTATGAAATGTAATGATAGTAAAATAGGAATTTCTAACTACTTTTCTTTAGACAGCCAAGGAAATCAAAAGGCATCTTTAAGATTGCCATGCATGTGTGCTCAGCCACACAATGTAGGCACTACTATGAAAAACTACATGCAGGACTCATAAGTCCAAATAAACACATCCTCAAGGAGGGAGCAATCAAGGAAAAAGATTAATTGAAAACTTATTTCTAAATATATATTAAAAAATCATATTCAAAATTAATGATTTACTTTTGTTTTTTGAAAATCTGACATTTTTTCCCTTCTGTACTTGTTTATGCATTCCTAGTGAATTTATTTATTCCAGTTCTGAGTTCCCTAAAGTATTCTCAGCAAGCTTACAACATCTTCTTCAGCTAACACACTTCAATTACATAGAGCTCATCACTTTGCTGGGAATAGATATGCAGCATACTAAATAAGGGAAGATAAGGATTTCTTAACTCACTGTCTGCTCAGTTGAAAAACACTGTTTTGGTCTAAACTTTACACCAAGGAAGATCTGCCAGGTACAGCAGAGGAGCCAGTTCAGTCCACAGAATGGTTTGGTACAGAGTGCTGACTTAATAACATCTAAAAGTGGAAAGAACAGTGCCAGCAGGGATGGAAAAGTAAACAGGTGTCCCTGCAGGAGAGAATGATATGCAATATTATCAGTATTCTTACTGCCTTCATTTCAGGAGATCATAAGTGGACTTATAAAATTTCATGATAAGGATGAAAATCAGCAAGTCAGAAAGTAGAAAGACCTGCTACTCTCTGTTAAGTCTGAATATTAAGATATAGCCATTGTATCACTATTAGCAAAGTCAGACAAGTGTCAAGGTCAGACAGATGAAAGTGCCATGATATTATTTGCTGGAATAAAGACTGGAAATCAAACTCTCTGTTCACAAGGCCAGGCAATCTGTACTCTAATATTCCTGACTCACAAAAGCTTGATTTTGCAGCTAGCTTTGCATAATTTGTGTGTATAATATAATCTATGTTATTTTCCCCAATAGTAAGTGACTTATTTTTCTTCTTAAATTGTAAATGAAATGTGTTTTCTTGTTTCCAAATTGGGAACTACAGAAGAAATTGTCTCACTTGACTACATTCTAGCATGACATATCTGGATTTATTTCAAAGATGTGCATGTTTTGGGTTTTTTTGAGTTAATTAAACCAATAGATAGCCTGTAATGTTTTCCAGCTAAATTATCTCTTCCCAACATACATCATATATACTTATTCTTCCAAAACTTTTATGCAGGTTAGGAACTATCAGCAGTGATAGTAAATATAGTGCTAATTTAGATCTGCATACATGGAGTAATTATTGGTTATTATTTACAGTTTCATGAGTGTGCCTAGAGTAAATCATCGAGGAATATTCTGATTCAAACATTTTCCTGAGAAATAAACTGCTTTGCTCACCTTTAAGGACACCTCAGTTTCCTTATCAGCAAGTAGTAGTTTGGAAATCTCACCAGGGAAAACAACTAAAACAGTAACTTTTCTATCAGTATAAAGTAATCTTTTTTTTTCCTGTCAATTCAAAATCTTTTTTATTAAAGTTCTGTCTGAGACCTTAAGGTAAATTTCCAAAAATAAAATACTGCATTGAAGTCGAAACTACTCTGCTAGAAAATTGTTTAAAGTAGAAAATAAGCATTAAGAAGAGGGGAGAAAGAGGAAGTAAAGAGCAGAAGCCAATACTCAAAAGACATCCACAGATATGGACACCCTAACCTTCAGTAAAGTATTTCTTCAATATATTATCAATGCAGAAAAGAAAATAATTGCAAACTGAGGCAATCCACTAATTTCCTCCTTCACTGTGTAGCTGAATGTTATTCCAAAATTTCTGAAAAAGGAAAACCACATAAACAGCATTCCCTCGAAAAAGGATGTGAAGCATAAGGTAGTTCAGAAACTGAACATATGTCAACAGCAATGTGATGCCATGAAAAAGAAATTATTGTGGTAATACATATATAGATAACACATAATGAAATTTTTTCACTCTGCTCAGTACTGGTAGAGCTCCACCTGGATTATGAGGCTGACTGCTAACCATTGTAATACATTCATGATGTGAAACAACTGAAAAGACTGCAGATAAGAAAAAGGCATCCCCAAATGATCTACAAACTACAGTGGGAAGAAAATGGAGTCTGTTTGTTCTAGGGGGAGAAAAAAGAGCAAATATAAATAAATCTTAAAGAAAAAGTTCAAAGACCTAGTATTTTAGAAAATAAAAGCACAAAATGTTCTGCAAGTGTTCTTTGAATATGGCTTTAAATAATGTTTGAATTACAGCAAGAAATATTTATATTAGATGTTAGAAAATACATTGTAATGGGTGTTTTCTAAAGGTCCTGAAGGAAGCACTATCATTTGGGAAATGGTTGTATAATAATTAATGAATTATGGCATCCTGGTGAGGATTGGTGAGATAATATATTGATAGTCTTCCAATCTTATTTATATTATCCAATTAATAGACATGTGCACATATGTACAACTGCATATTGCTTATTCACATTTCCAAAAGAAACCTTCATTAGATGAAGAATGAAAGAACAAAAGCATGAATACAGCGATAATTCTGCAAAACCCTAGACTCAGTTCCAGGCTTTGTCAGATTAGTGCACCTTGTAAGTTTTAAAATCATGGCATGGGACAGAAATTTCACAGCTGCTTTTCAAAATATACTCATGACATTTAAATAATATATTTTATTGTTAATATTCATGCCAAAGTACATTTGAGAACTGCAATACTAACATAACTAATCCTGCTCGCATATGATGGGCAGGTCAAACATTTTGCTAGTTTCACTGAGTGATATTCTGTCATCAATACTCTTCTTGATGATTCCAAACAGAAGTTCTACTGAAATTAAAATGACACAGTATATCTACTGATATTGAGTTGCATGTGCATACATTTTAAGAAGGAAGATAAGCACATAAAATCATAGGTTTTTCTCATGCTGCTTTAATTTCCAGAGAGGATAAAACATGAGAATAATATAAGATATTTTAATTAGTGACAAAATAGATTGTATAGTTGTGTAAAAAGGAGTATAGATTATAAGCGGAGTACTTCAATCACATAAATATTAATTTTAAAAGAGATACTTGATATTATTCACCCTCTAACATCCTTGGAAGACACTAATTATCATGTTTGATATCACAACTTACACTGGGCAAATCAGAGCCTTAACCTTCATGTAAACACACTGCATTGTCCACAAGATCTGATCCTCTTAGGTTTTCCATGCTAATTTTGCAAACTCTGTAAAACTATTACTGTGATCCTGCTGTCATAAGGGGGCATATGGCTGCTTTGGTTTTGAACTAAGACTGTCCACATTTAGCTTCACTTCATTACAGTATCTACTCCTCCCAAGCTTTATTAAGTTCAGATAAGTAGTTGCATCCAGCTTGACTGAGAAGTGGAGCAAGGCTGTGTGGTACAGAAAAGGGCATCTCCAGTTTTGAAATACTGCACTGGCCAGCAGCTCTCAGTTGATAATATTTGCACCACCTGTCAAGAAAACAACAGAGCAAGCTGGATATGTTGCTTTCCCTTGGGAAGCAAACATGGTGTGTGAGGTGATGATCCATATCTTTCCCCTGTTTGGAGTTTGCTGACACCCCCATGAGTCCTGCGTGCCCAGCTTTCCTTCCTACTAGGAGTAGAGAAGAAGTTTGTGGGCACTGCCCATTTGATATTCAGATGTGGGTGATCAAAACACACTTGGGAACAGTATTACCCAAGATTATTAAACAGTGGATAAAATGCCAAAGGAAGCTCACAGTGGAAAAAGTTAAAAGGTTGGTTTCTCACTATACCTACACGTTTACAATTAATAGGGATGGTTTTCTGTAGTTTCCTGTCTTTGTACTAGTGAAAAACTGACGGGAAATCTGTTTCAGACTTGTTACTGCAAAGTTGTCCATTCAACTTCCATAAAATTTTCTGTAAGAACTGTCATAACTGTAGAACAGAATTTACACAGGGAATAAAACTATGAAAACTAGAATATTCAAAAGAGTGAGAAAGGCAGAACAACAGCCAGTACTTACAAGCAAATAATTGATTCAAGCTACTGTTAAAATGCAATTTTTTACCAGCAAGCAGCTACTAAGCCATTGTCTCTGAAATCTCAGAAAATCTAAAAGCTTAAGTGAATGTAAAAATCAACCATTTTGTTTCAATAGTATCCAGCATCCAATTTGTCCTAATGTGGATGATAATTTATCCCATACAACCACACTCCTCCTTCATGGAACAGTGTCAGAGTTCCCTAAACTTACTTTAAAATAAAAATGTCCCTTTTTTTAGGCAAAAGACACAAAAAAATATACAGAAATTGTATGTACCTTTAGACAGGAGAATTCTTTGAACAGAGAAATTCCACTTGGATGCAGATCTAGTCAAAACTCTTCTAAAAACAAATTACAAACTTCTGTCAATTACTGCTTTGAAGAACAGACAGTAGATATTACGTTAGAGTTGAGTTACAGTGCTAACATTTATTACCAATCACTGCCCTTCTGATAGTCAAGACAGTGATTTTTCAGTTCCCCTGTCTGCTTTTTCACTATTAACCAAGCATTAGCTCTGCACAGACAGGTAATATTTCAGGAGTTGATTTATCCCTGCAAGTCTAGAGGCTTTGGTATCAGGAATTTTCAAGGACAGTCAAAACTAATTGAGCACAGGTGGAACTACAAAATGAGTAATGTACCAACAGGGCTGGCAGTCCTGAAAAGTGCAACCTGACCGGTAATTAAATACAAGTGTGTCAGCTTTTTGCTAAGGGTTGAGAAGTAATAGTCACACCTCTTGTTTATCTAATTCATTCCTGATATTATTCTGCTTTGCCACGCTGAAAAAGAAAGCACCTGAGGTAACCTAATCGAGGAACCAGTTTTCTTACAATGTTAGCATGCATTTTTTGAAAACTGAAGCATCTTGTTTTTTAGAAGAATAAGTCTGTACAGAATTGTCTCTGACTAGACTTCATATGAGTATATACTAAAAGAAACATATTTTCCTAACACAATTACATGATCTGATAGAAATTCATATCAATTCCATAATTTATTCCCAATAACCATTTGCAGACAGCATAAGCAAAATAGCATGCATGTGCGTGTAAAAAAAGGCTATTTATTGCTGTGACATTTAAATATCTAGAGGCTTTAAGCACTATAATGAGTATTAGCAGAGATATATCAAAGATAAAATAGACACGTATTTTTTCAGTTTCTATTACTCTAATCAGCAAAGCTATTAATTTCCCAAAGTGCTTAAATGCATAAGGCAGAACTGAATTAAGTAAATTGCCATGATTAATTGTGAAGATACTTCTCAAGGCTGTATTTTGGCTGACCTTCGTGATGTAATTGGCAGTGCTGTAAAATATCTAGTATCACATAGAGAACTGGTTGAATAGTTGACTGCAAGTATTGAAAGAAATTTTCAAATGTACAATATTAAGATAGGAAACAAACACTTACCTTCATATTTACCTATTTGTAAGACCACACCTCTGATATTTGGATCCTATATTTCAAAACCCAGTGATGGATTTTGGTGCCTCCAGTTAGGCATCAAGATATAACAAGTTGTGCTAACATTTTCTTCCTGAATATTTTTGTATTTTTCTTCTAGAATGTGTTTTCTTTCATGTGAGATCTCTAGCTAACAAACAAGTTGCAACAATTTGACTTACCAAATTGCTATCAAGGATGTGGGTATTAAAGTGCTCTGCAGCAAATGCTGGTACTTCTCATTATAATGTCACTATCCCTTTAGAAAAGCTTATCTGGCTCTTCAGAGAAAATATGACTTGTTGAAATTGAATTTAATCCAAAGGTGCATATCTCTTTCATGACTTGAGTTGAGATGAGAGTGTTAATGTATCAAACCCCTCCAGACATAAAACAATCTAAATAAATAGATCAGTGAAAAGTATGCATATCTCAAATTTTATTTTTCCCTTGTGCCTTTCATTTTTAGTAATAGCCATCTCAAAGTCCACAGAAAGGATGTCAAGTAAAAAGTACCGGATCTATAATGTTTGCAACAACAAATAGATAACTAACATTTATGAAGGGAATAAAACACTAACTGATTCTAGACACAATCTCTTTGCTGTTATTCTCCTCTAAGGCAAAACATTTAGAAAACTGCTAAAGTTCCTGAATCACCCTGAGGTTATTCTGTGAGGCCACAAATCTCTGAAGTGAAAATTTCTTCATCCCTTGAAAAACAGCTATCAGAACAAAAGCACTGTTCTTAAAATGACCTTCTGTGAAGGATATATACAAAAGGTTTCTATACTTGCCTTTAAGGTAACAGGCAGGAGGAATTAAAGTCTTTTATTTTTCAAAAGTCATTATTTAGGGAGAAAATCATCATTCACTAGACCAACAATGGAGAGATGGACCCTTCATAATGACACATCCAATTGACACATTGTAAATCTGTCCTTCGCCTACTCCTGAAATAACAGGGTAAGACATTCTGTCACAAAATAAACCCTGCATAGACTGCAAGAAGGCAATGGCAACAAATCCTTAGGTGACTAAGCATTCCAAAAAACTTCCTACTTACTAAGATGCAACAGCTCATAATACTATACTTCTTGGTTTCCCAAGGGCTCAGATATGATGCTTGTATTCTTCTTCATGAAATTGGTGAGGCTAGAGAATATTAGGTGCCATTGATCACTGCTTTGTATGTTGATATATATAAATCTTCAGGGAAACTGTATTGCAGCCTTTCAGTAATTAAAGTGGGCTTATAAGACACATGGGGACAGACTTTTAGCAGGGCCTGTAAAGATAGGACCGGGGTAAAAACTAAAACTAAAACAGGGTCTTATCTTATATAGATAAGATATGAGGAAGATGTTTTTACAATGAGGGTTTTGAAACACTAACACATTTTGCAGAGTGGTGGTAGATGCCCCATCCCAGGAAATGTTCAATGTTGCATTGTCAGTCTGCTCCATTGAAGAAATCCTGCTCATTGCAGGGGAATTGGACTACACAACCTTTAGAAGTCCTCCAATCCAAACCATTCTATGATTCTATGATTTATTTTGAATTTCAAAATATAAAGATTTTAGAATACAGAATAATTCTCCCTGTATGCTTGTGAGATGACGAGAGCCTACAGATTTTTGTAGTAATGAAACATCACAGCCTCATGACCAGTTCTTCTAACCTGAATTCCACTGAAAACCTACCACTTAAACAAAAAATGCAGCCACCATTTCTTTTCTTATTGTCTTAAATATGGGGAAGAGAGCTTCTACATCATGACCTACACAATTTAAAGTCTTTCTCATAGTCGTGTTCACAGTAACTAAATACAACAAAAATAAATCCTTGATTAAAGATATATTGTAGTAGCTGTCTACAAAGGTGACATGGTTTAGAATGAGATTCAATTTGGATGTAGGTGAAGTTTGTCATAACGGATTTTATAAAGATAACTTCACAAGGTACCAAGAATTAAATTTCAACAGAAATCACAAGTATGCTTATGCATAAAGTAGAAATGCATGCAACTGTGATCATTGAAACCTTGCTCTGACGTTTGATTGGCATTGCATCTGGTTACCTATCACCATCTGAAAAAGGCAGAAAGGTCTTGCAAGTAATATTTGGTAAGGTAAAAAAAACAAAACAATTTCCCTGGTTCTCTCACAAAAAGTAGCATTTTATAAAGTGGTTCTTGAACAGAGAACAGAGAAAACTCTATTTGTTGAGTCAAGATGCAAGAGGCTTTAATTCTCTCGTTATCTACTTAAAGGCACACTACAGAAAAGACAGAGCTAGCTTCTTCTCACTTGCACACACTAAAATATGTATCTTCCTCTTTCTGACATTTAAAGAACAATACAAGAAAAGTATGCGACTTTATCTTGGATGTCGTAGAAGACTGGAGTCAGGCACAAAATATTTTATAGGGAACATCTTTAGAAAAAAACCAATATATTTGTAATACCTAATTAATACCTGTTCCTTTTACCACATTACTAGATTGTGGGGATTACTTCATTAAGAACCATCACACAGCAAAACACTCTGAGTTATGCACTTCATGTTTTATTTAGTCTTCACTGGATGCAGAATGCAAATAGTTCTGGACTATATCAACTAATGCATTAAAATGCATTTGTATATCATTGTCTAAAAACTTACAACAGACTAATTACCATTTTATTTACCATTACAACCTAACTTTTTAATCAATATCTATAGACCATTGATTTCTTTCACAACTGCTCTTAATTAACAGGTTTATATCTTTCCTAACCAACAAATAAGGTCAATAAAAGTACTTTTCTTACTGAACAGTAAGAAAATTTCTGTATGAGAAGAGAAATGGATATCAACTTATATCAAATTTCTAAACTTCTGTATTTAATCCATTAACTTTTTCAAAGCTTTTCAACATGGCAAGTAGTACATTATTTGAGGGAGCATCTGGTACCATAAACCAGTATTTTCAAAATATTAAAATTGTACAGAACTCCAAAAGAGTGTATTTAATAATCCTCATCCTACTAGGAAATTCTCAGCTAGGTATTCCCCTTATATAGCTAATTCCCACCAACAGGCAACAGTTATTCAGAACTGCATCCTTACGATGGGATTGGACTGCCATGCAATTTTTACCTTAGGTTTCCACATCACCACTTCATGCCCATACTCTGCATGGTAAAGACCAGGATGACCTGAGATGGTCTGACATTTTCAATGCAATCTAATTCTGTCTCATGACTCTGTAAGTATATCCCCAATGTCCTGTCAGTCTAGTCAAAGTTAAGCTTCAATCATGTGTGGCCTTTTTTCTCAAGTACTTAAAAATTGCCTTGGCTGGACCATTTACTGTCTGCCTGCTTAACTCCAGCTCACAGTCA
Source organism: Luscinia megarhynchos (assembly GCA_034336665.1). Classification (NCBI taxonomy): domain Eukaryota; kingdom Metazoa; phylum Chordata; class Aves; order Passeriformes; family Muscicapidae; genus Luscinia; species Luscinia megarhynchos. The sequence goes on along the minus strand of CM067565.1, from coordinate 80,453,798 downwards.
TTTCTGTTGCAGCAGCCATTCCTCTGCTTTCTTGCAAATATTTAATGGCACTCCAAAACAGCTACTATATTTCCTGCAGTAAATATCACCTCAATATAAGCATTTCCAGATCCTTCTACATGAATTATTAGAAATAAATATAAATATAGATTTTTAGCAAGCGAATCAAATGCAAAATACATGGTAATTTGGTCAGTCTACCAGTGCACCCTGCAAACATTATTTCTTGCACCATATCTCATAACAACCTCATTGCTCAAAAAGAGACAGGCTGTGAATGTTTTGTGCATCTCAGCACTTCAGTTGAGTTGATACATATGTAATGTATTTAACTGAGGGGAGAAATACTGCAATGGCTAAAGAATAAAATGGAGGACTAGATCTTCAAAGAAAACTGTGAAAAAGATTGTTATCTGTTTTATTGCATAACATACTTTTAGTTAGTAATATTAGTAAAAACATACCAGCAATTAGGGGGGAAAAAACCCAGGAAGTATCGACATAGACAGTGGCTCTGCACTGAATGTAAATTATTTAGAAGATTCAAGGTGCCTGAATGTTTCTAATGAAATCAATTGGAATAAGAAAAACCCTGTCAAAATATGTTAAGTTTCTTCAAGAATCTACTTTAAAAAGAAATGTAAATCTAATGAACAGCCTTCCTTGTAAAATCAATCACTCATTCAAAGAGAAAGTAAAGTTTGCAGCAGTTTTATGCAGTAACCCATTATTTTCTTCACATATAACCAAGAGATGGAAACCTTGATCTCCAAACAGAGCCCAGTTCAAGCTTAGCTACAGAAGTAAAACTCTTGCTCCATGGTATATATTCACACATGTTCATTCAAAGGGATGGTTTTTGTCTCCATGAACACCTAAACTCTGAAGTTGCATTCGTCTCAACATGATGTTTTTCACTGATGCTTTTTTCTTTTCACATATTTCTTGTTTCTGCCTTGCAGAATCCCATGATGTTTGTCTAAGCAGTGACAAGGAGGAGGACAGCTAGTAGCTGCACAATTCATTTCAAATGAAGCAGCACCACAACTAACAGCTGGAGCTTAAGGCTCACTAAAACACCTTTAAGTTAGCTCCTGAAATGGTCCTGTCCGTTTTGAATTACCACTGGACATTTCAAAAGAAACACTGTTCCCAACATATTGTCTGGTTTAGAAAACTTTAATATGTTAAAACTGTACAGATTAACCACACTTTGTTGGAAAGGATGACACTCTTTGTCACTGTTTGTTTATATGCTCTGCCTTTATTTTTTTAGATATTATATTGTATTAGCTAGTTACCAACTATATACAAAGAAAATAAAAAAAGATTAATCAAATTCATGCTTCCATTTGGAGGTTACTTAGAAGAATTCCATATTTATTCTGTGAGTTGATTAGCTTTATCTTCTTGGTAAAGAGCTTTGTTAAAAATAAGAGTGAGAGGCAGAGAGAAATTGTTCAGTAAGAAAACAACCAAACCCCTAAAGCATTACAATTACCTGTTTCAGCTCAGATAAAAGGCTGACAAAACCAGCAGTGTCCCATGATGCAGTGAATCCAAGTCTGCCCTTGTCCTGGTCCCTTCCTCTGTCATCTACTAATCCTTTCTGAGTTTATCCAAGACTAAGGACTTTTTGTTAAGACTCCCTTGATTGTGATTCTGCCCTTCCTTTACCACTGCACTGATGCTGCTCATTCTTTCATACCTCCTTGAGCATTTTAGCTTCACTGTGAAATATGGTCATTAAAACTGGAGTAGAAAACAACTCTATGGGCTATGTTGAACTGCTTCAATAATTTACCATAACTATTGTAATATATGTATTTTTCTGCCAGTCTGCTGTTAGCTTGCATAAAAATGTATGTTTGAACATTGAAAATTACCTAAAGAACTTTTAAGCAATGCAGGTATTAGTCTCAGAAAAGCAACATCTGGAGGACTGGGACTCTGAATGTGAGCTCCTCACTCGATGCAGTTTTTAGAAGCTCTGATAGCAGCTGCTATTATAGCTCCCATCACAGAGTTTTTTGCTTTTCTGTGGCTATCCATTACCCAGGCTTTCTCCTCATAAGAACCATATGAGAATAGAGGAGGAATTTTTGTAGAGTTCTCTGAATTTGGGTGAGATGGGTGAATCCTGATAAATCCAAACTACTTTGGTCTGAAAGCAATTTCTTCAGTGCAAATAGGGATTAATTTGTTTTTTCTCAGGTGAGGGTTCTGGCACACACAGATACACAGAAATATATTCTGCAGAATGCATTTTAGAGCAATCCTTTCATAGCTGATTCTCCTCATAATTATCAGTGTTCTACAAGTCTCTTCCCACTGCATAATTTAAAGAAAATCTCAACGAATACTTTAAGCAGTGCAGGAGAGGGAGGCCTTCCAAACACAGAGATATGGCCTATCTGGTTTTATAGACAAACATCTTTATAAGATAACAGATTCTAGATTCCAAACTAGCTGCAAATTTTATTTTAAAAAATTAAATACTAATATTCAGTTCAATTTCCACATCAGTAGGAAAAAAAACACCAAAACAGAGAAATAAACAATCTCCTCTTGGAAAGCATATTCTAAGGAATAATATGATATTCAAACATTTGATGCACACTTTTTCAGTATGCCTATAAATCCCTAAAAATTACCATAATTATTTTATATCTGGAGAAATTGACGGGGAAAAGTTAGCCTGTACATGACTAATCTTTCTATACTCTTAGGTTTCCTAGTTTGGGGGTTCTCATCCTTTTTATAGCCAAGCATGAGCTCAAAATATTATCAGGTGAAACCAGGTCTTCCTAGTCCCTGGTTCCTGCCCTGAAGTCTACCAGTCCTTCCTAAGTCTATCTAAGCCTCAGGATTCTGTCCCAATTTCCTCAACTGAGGAATTGCTTCTGAGCTCCTCCTGCCACTTCCTTCTCCTCCTCTATACTCTCAGCTGGAGCCACATTGCTGCTGAAACAAGAATAATGAGCCCATTGAGATGCATCTGATTGTGTCCAGGGTATTGCTGATAGCTCTGCTTGGGAGCAGGGGAGCAGTGCAGAGCTCTGACATCAGTCCTGCACAGAGCTAGCACAGATCCATGCAGCTCTCTGCTTAGAGAAACAGTCTAGTCAGCAGAAACCACTTTCCTAAATCACATCATCTTTTGTGGGCTTTCATGTTTATGCAAGGACAGTAAATGTGCAAGAAGCCGTGCAAAGTAGGCAGTAGGTCTTCCAGTAAAGTATCTCCTCTATGTTAAAACAATGGTTTCTCTCCAGTTGGTTCACTGGGAAAACAAAACCCATTATCACTGTCTAAAGTCAATGGAATTTGATTAATATATCCTACATCAAAATAACACTTTGAGAGTACAAGCATCCTGTGGACTTCTAATAGTGTTCAACTTACCAGTATAATAATTTGCCTCTAAGAAGGATGTACTTTTACATACAAAGACTTCAAGAGCCTAACGGTACAACCCAAAAGAGAGATGCTTTCTTTCACAGTTTGCATATTATACAATGCATTTTACGAAGAAGTATCTCACCTTGTCATGCAAATGGAAAATTTAATCAGTGCAGCAGTAGAAATCTATGTAAATTTTAAAAACTAGGTTGTGCAATTCAGACAAAATCAGTAGCTTCCAGAATAGATGTTTCCAAGCTATTATGTCATAGATAATTAAAACTCCAAACTGCTAACAACTATTCTCATGAGGTGCCACACATATGACTGTATGCTGAGCTTATAAAACAGAACTTCTGGGTTTTATACTTGAAAGCATAAAATAGAAACACCATATATTGTACATAACTCTGTATGATTGATATCATCTAATCCACTACTATAATGCTCCAAAAGATGAAAAGGCAATAGCAGCTATGTCAACCTTTCCACCTACCAGCCTGTTTCAGATGAGTGCTATCTATCTTTTCAAGGTATCAGGAAACTAAATGAAAGTGAGTATGGAACAAATGTCCAGTGGGTAACTTATCTGCCATTAATCCTTTATACTTGCTGGGGAAAAGCAAGCTAGTGTATGCTTAGCTCCAGGCCTCCAGGGAAACATTAAGATGGACTGAATGGGATAATCACTTCCCCACTGCAGGAGAGGATGGAGCTACTGGTAAGAGTTATTGGACTCAACAGAGAAGGATGCAACAGTAAAAAGGCTGATTTTGTGGCAACAGTGGGAGACCAGACTGCTTTATTCAGAAGGCAAAATTGGGCTCACTGAGCCATTCACTTTAGGAAGGGAGCACAGATGGTTTACTGACACATTTATCAGGCACTCCAGTGACAGGGCTTCAACTTTTATGCAACTTTTATGAGATTAATGTTTCTAAAAATATTTCAGTAGTTATCTACTTCGTTTTTAGCAAGTTCACCCTCAAGTCTCACTCTCTTCAGTTAGCACAGCTGGAAGCAGATGAGGACCTCTAAGCCATACTCTGCTAAATACTGAAATATGAATTAAAAAAATCTTGCTTCCCATCTTCACAAGGTGTAAATCTCAGTGGCATAATTGTGATTTTTGTGAACAGAATAGAAAAAGAATATTTGATGGACAGAAATTCTTTCATTATTTCATCTCCTTGCAATACACAAAGAAGAACAGAATGAAGTGATAAATGTCACTGCAATTTGGATGAACTAGTGAAGAAAAACTATTTTTGTCACAAAACTGCATAAGACAGTACTGGATAAATTAAACAAAAGGCATCCTAGAGCTTTGTATGATGCAACAGAAAGCACATTCTTTTTAAAATAGTCATAATTGTAGTCTATAATATCTCCTCATTGTCAATGCTGCAGATCTGAAGCTTGAGTACATATTGTGAAAATGAAGGAAAATCAGCATTCTAGAAAAGAATATGTCTGGGATAAGTCGTAGTTTATGTGAAACTAGTGATTATGCAATGCAGTTTCATTCTCATTCTTAGTCAAACTGCTGAACAATTTTGCACTGCAACATTGAAGACAGTAAGAAAACAGAAGACTGAAACAAGAGGAAAATAGCAAGGAGCTCTCCTATACTGCAGGACCTCACTGGTCACTTCCTACTCATTCTTTGTTATGACTGAAAATTCCAATCCATCCTTTCATTGATGTATAGAGGTTTACAAAATAAAATGGTCTTTGAAGATATGAGCCATTTCTTTTACTTTGAGAGCTGAAGGACTAGTTCACAAGATGCTCGGGGTTTTTTTCTCTTATTTCCAGATTCTTCAGAATCTATAGTTTTTTTTTCTTTTTTTCATGTTTACTCTGAATACAGTATTGATCACAGATATTCAAAACTTGTAATATACTGGATAAATAAGGCCAGTAATTCCTGGTTTCTCAACTGAGTGAGCATTTCTACAGCTGAAACATCAGTTTTTTAACATTGAAACTGTCTGAAAATATTCCTCTACGTAGCAACAACATCCACAGCTAATAAGATGTGTTCTGTTTCCCCAAATGAGGGAAAGCAGAATTACCACAACCCGGCATTAAATTAAGTTTAATCATAGAAAACCTGTTCATCCATTCCTACAGACACCAGGAAAAGACATGGCTGATGAATAAAATATCAAGCATTTTCATATTGTCTAACACAAGCTGAGGCAATACCTGAAACTCTGCTCCCTTTGCCATTTCTTAGTCCACAATATGATTGAGAGACGTATGGTACATTCCATAAAAAAATTATGTCCACTTAAAAGCAAGGATCAAATGTTAAAAGAAAGTAGAAATTGCCTTGGGGCTTGAGGGAACTGCCAAGTTCATAGGGTCTGCTTTCACAAGCAATTACATCATGCAGTGTTTTTCATGAGGTGATGACACACCACTTAGAAGTACTGAGTGCTTTCCACCACTGCACTAGTCATTATTGGAAAGCTGTTCCCAACTCTCATGAAGTGTACTCATGACTATTTAATGTTTAGTTTTTCTGCTACTAAGAATGTGCTGTAATTTCAATATTTCATTTTCTTCCCTGGAATCACACTTGACAAAATTCTCCTATTTCCTCTAATGTTACAATAGACATTTTAAAGTAGTCAGTTATGTTTTCGTAAGTAAATGCTTAGTGTTATCTTATCATGGGAATGAATTTTCTGTGGACTTAAAGCTCTGGATATTAGTTTAACTTCCCATAAAAAATAGGATTTCACGTTAACTACAGTACCACTCTCCTCTGCAGGGCACTTCTTTCCCCAGACAAATTGTATGTGCAGAGGAGGTAGCAGTCTATAAGCTAGAATCAGCATTTGTCTGTCCTGTTTTTTTTCAGTCAGCAAGACACATTTATTTGTCACTTTTTCCCAAAACCATGTGTTTATACTAGCCTAAAGCCACTCTGATCCACTCTCTGCTGCTCTCCCAGGCCAAGATAGTCCTACCATGATCTAGAGATGTCATAACTGTTACTGAAACATCACATTCTATTATATAGGTCACATTTGAGTAAAGGCTAAACCATCCCAAATTAGAATAGATAAGTCTTAAATGGGCCAAAGCCAAAGACCAGGTCTTCCATTTCTGAAGTGTGCAGTTAAACAAAAGCTTTTTCTTCCCCCCTCCTTTGATCCAAGCAGAAGTCATACCATAGATTTGGCTTATCAGATACCTAATTGAATCTTTCTTTTGACGCAATGCCCGCTTATATAAATCCCTTGCCTGAAGAGAAATTCACAGTATGGCTGGGAGATTTAGCTCAAAGATCTGGACCTACATACCTCAGGTAGATTGTAGAACAATCTAAAACTTGAGTAGTACGTAACTGGCCATAATTTTTCATGCAGAGTGAATTTAATCCTAAGGCAAAAAGTCATCTCATCCCCAATGCTTGCAGAGAGAAAGGGAATAATTTTATTATAACATATAGCAGCTACAGAAGAGGTTCCAATTTCAGTTTGGAACTCTTGACAGATAACTTGAGCCTTAATGATAAATTATGACAGTTAAAAATATTTTCAGTGACTTTTAATGACACTAATTAGTTATATTACTTTCAAATCCAAAACAATTCTCGTTTCAATTGATTTTCAACACAGAATCAAATTACTACTCTAGACCCAAGGAAGTATTGTGCAAATAGGACTTATTATGCTAGGGTAACATTCAAATAACCCTACAATACACTCTGTTTGACTGAAGATATAACTTTTCTGAGTTGACAAGGCAGTAGATCATTCACAATATAAACGATTATTAGCAAAAATCTAGTGCAGTTTAAATGAGACATGTCTTATAGGATGTGCTTATCTTATGCAATACTGTCCAGCAATACTGTCTATGTACTGTCCAGTTATAAACAGAGTTTATAATTCTCAGTTAAATAATATCCAAGAAGCAATGAAAGATATCTGAAACAATTCTTGCATTAAAAGCACAGAGCTTAGATTTTGGTTTTACTACTTTCATTCATACTTCCTAAGGAGTAATATAAGAAATAGCTACTTTATCTTGTTCCTATGTGGAAAGGTTCAAAAGGCAAAATCCATAATTTTGAAAAGTACATCTCCTTTGGCAATGATTTGAAACACTAGAAAGGCATAGGGAAAGAATCTTAGAGTAGAAGATGTCTGGAAAGTGCTTCTAAAGTGAAAGACATTCCTACCATTTAACCTGAGCCATTGCAATGGAAAGATTTCCCTAATAAAAGGACCACCAAAGAGTATTTGCCTATCTAGAATACAGCTTCGTTATATCCTGTACTAAAAGTTGTTACATTTCATATAAATACCTTCCATTTTAGTGTCCTAGTTGTGTTTAAGCACCAAGAGAATCAAGCAACCAGGAGAAATTTCTGGGCAATTCTGCTGACCAGGGTAGTGAAAACTACATACCTTCTCGTTATCAAATTGACTAAATATTTCATGCTAACAGCTAATATATTTAAGGATTTATTAAGACTTTCCTCTTTGAAGGTACCTGTAACGTCTGTCTTTAAAATATTTATAAAAATTTCTAAAGACATCTTGAAAGTTTCTTTCTAAGCTCATAAGCACTGGAATGTCTGTACAAATCCTTCCCTCTCAGATGGTTAAGCAGATCAGAAACCTGTCAAAACAAACTATGGAGAAAACATTCCATATTCAGATACAGATCTAGGTGCTGGGATGAGAACAAAATACAGCTAAGATATTTAATTTTCTGCTTCAATGATATCAAGAGGCTGAGGAGCTATGGTTACCTAAAAATAGCTGCAGTTTAATGGATCCTCCATTTAATACTGCAACAAAGGAGCCATTGGTTGTTTTTGCCTGCTGTTTCATTCATGTACCATCATCTTCCTTCTCTTATTTGTTTAAACTAAAAGACTAAAACAAAGGCTTTCTTAAGAGAGGAACCAATCTGCTAAGTAAGGGTAAACTATTATTGTTAAAGTCTTTTTTCTGTCTTCAAAGCAAATTGCCATAACAGACTTTGTAACTTTCAGTTGGAGGTTTCAGAATTCTAATGAAATTACAGCTGTAGGCAAATAAATATCTCCTAAGTAACCTAGATAGCTTTTTCCATTATGTATTCTGTGTCAGTTTAGTGTGACACAAAGCAAGAGCACATTTGATATGAGAGCAGTTATTTCTTCCCCATGAGCATAGTTTCTATTATATTAGACTTTGCTTGTTCCAGGTTGGCTCCTTATTCCTTACATTGCTTATACTATGAGCCTATCCCCTTGCAACAAACTTGCAACACAAGCAAAAACCCGAACGTTAGGATCCAAATTTTCAAAAAATAGTAAGATGTTCAGCACTGCAGCTGTGGAATATTCAGGCTAAGACGTATGGATGGAAATCTTTTGGATTTTGACTGGAGTTAAAGATTTCAATGTCTCTGGAGAATGAGGATGAACATATCTAGAATCAAGTATACAAAAATGTAGACATCTCATATCTGTGACCCAAAAGGAAGTGATAATACATTAAGATTTTTAAAGGGTATCTATATCAATATTGAAAGATGAAACAAATTATCCATATTTATACTAGTGGAATTGTGTCAGCTCTGAATTTGACAAGTAACCTCACATGCCACTTAGCAAACTAAAATTTAAGTATCAGAGCTGTTGCAATATGTGGTGACTGTGAAGTGATCACTGGTAGTAAGACTTTATCTAAATCAAACAAAAATATTTAAAACTGAGGCATATAAAAACCAATGCCTTTATAATGGAAATAGTGAGAAAGCATCATAACAAAATAGGAGAACAAGAAAAAATGAAAATGCTAATGAAAAACTTGATAATCTAAAGAATGGATTAATTGTTTGCTCTACTGTATAGTAGGAAAGTGGACGCTATAGACAGATATAACTAATTTGCAGGCAGAGCTTCATCCTTGAATGTCACGAAGTGTGTGGTCATGAATAAAGAATTTTCATGCTTTTCCTTTTTTTTTTTTTTTTTCTTAGTTTGAAATAAATGTATATTTTCTGTAAAAGCTCCTGAATGACCATAGGGAAGATAAGTGTGAGGATCAGACAGATTTTTTCATAATTTCAAAGGTTTTTGCAAGGTTACCTCATTTCTTCCTTACTTAATGAATATAAACAATAAGGCGTACTGGGATCCTGATGCCAAATATTCTTGTTGATATTGATTTTAATGCAGGTATTCAGATTAAAAGTGACACAGTGAAAACATCAGCCTTGTTCGGTATATTTTTCCCATCGTGTATGCTTCAATACAGTTAGACAAGTGCAACAGAAATCTCTTTTTAAATTTTTTTTTTACTTTAAAGACAAATACATCATCTTTTTGGTGTGAGAAAAATATTTTATACTTTGCCAACTAACACTGCAAGTCTATGAATAAAAATATAATTCCTTGCGGATATTCAAGTAAGCCTGCTACAGTTTCTAAGGTGGTATTATTCTAACAATTAAATTCTTCAGGCATTCTTCAACATAAATCTGTAAAGAAGTTGGCAATTCTTCTCTTGTTATTTTTCATCCTGTGATACATTCCTAAATTTATACTATTTTTCACTACATATACTTTGGTAGCATTGCCCAGTGAAATTTCAGTCCTCTATAAACACAATAGCAAAATCCCCATCTTGAAGATAATGGAATTTTTTCTTAAGGGAAGAAGTTGCTCCCACTTCTGGTGGTAAGGAGGACAGCATATTCTCTTGGCAACAGAAACCTGTCAATATTTGAAAATCTTACCTAGCTGTCACACGTCTTGGTCTCTGCTAAAATGTGAGAGGTGCATTCTCTTCTTGGTTCATCATCATAGATTACCCAAATTTCTCCTACATAGAAATAAAAGTCTTAATGTTATTGTAACTTTCTCTTCAATATTAAAATCATAGAAATTTCCAAGAACTAAAAATAATCCAGGTAAATATGAAGTCCTGTCCAACTTTAAAATTTCTGTCCTATGCTGCTACAAAATCATTCTCAGTAAGACAGCAGCCATGTCTTAGGCACTCAAGCTAAAAAAGTTACTGTCTTTTTTATTGACCAACATCTACAGGCACATAAGTGCAGGTTTATTTATGATGGTGTAAGCCTATTAATTCTTATTCAGCTGCAGAATACAGGGAAACAAAAACCCTGGTTTCAAATTCCAGTTCCTGAAGCAGTGTTGCATTGGAACTACAGATGTTTTAATTAAACACATGAGTTTGGCAGATTTTCCTTCAGAGATGACTTGCATGAGATAATTATGCAGAATGTACCACCACTGAAGTCTAAAAAAATATCAGATGGAACATCTTTATCTCCTGGTTCCTGGTTTGATGCATCCTTCTATAAGTTAAAGACCACTTATTTTCCACATAAACCAGCAGCCAATTTTAGGTAAGCATATTTTTCCTGTGTGACCTTAGAAAGCACTAGCTTGTCACAAGGCAACAGCTGACATAGGGTAGGAGAGTCCTTCTGCTACTGTTTGTGTGCAGGTTCTGTGGCTGGAGGCTAGGTGATTTCCATATGCAATCTTAATTTTTGAAATTGGGAGTTTGGTCTATAAAGCTAACACAAGGTTCATTCAGCCAAATCTTTGTTTCAGATGTGCCATGGCAGCATTCTCCTGCAGATTTATAAAAGTTTTATCCTTTTGATTTGTGTAATAGAAGTCATTAATCCCAGAGCCAGTAACATCATTATGGTAGTGGTTTTAGACAGTTCTGCCCAAGGAGCTCAGACTTCTAGGGTTTGATTTTGCCATTTCCTGTTTAAACAGTCATAGTATTTTGCAAGAAAGCACTGATTAGGAAGGCAAATAATTTTCCTCCAAGACTGGAGCAATAATAGAGCACTGCTTGTTGTCCACTGAAGTCTTAGACCTACAGACTAGCAGTAAATGTCAGAAAATGGTCACAACATTTTACTACACCTCAAAATATCATTGTACATTTGAAGCCTGCAGCCAACAGGCTTCACTGCTGACAGAACACAGCTGGTGTTTAAAGCTGTGCAGAGATTACAGTATCTGCAGTAAACACATCAGAGGTTTTAAGATACTAATTGGATCCGCTGTAATTTGGAAATTTCTATGTGACTGGGAATATGCAATGAATCATGCTCAGCTTTCTCTGCTGTTAGCACCCAACAGGAATATTTATGACAGCAGAAAGAAGTAAAATCATGAAGGGCTTGCCATGGTCCTATCTCTGGATGATATATGTGTATACATATTGGGAAATGTGATACAATAGTGTATTTATTACTTCCTGTGGCTTTGCATAGGCTCTTGTCACTGATGAAGATAATAAAAATTGCTTTGTGTATTTAAATATGGCCTCTCACAAATTTTAAGTCACATAAAAATGGGGCAATTAGGCAATCAGATTTACATAATGCTCAGAATATGTACTAAGGTAATTTCATCACAGGTTTTTCAATTAAACTTTTAAGAGTTCATTTTCCTTTCATTGTTTTATTAATTTGAATATTCAATATATTTTAATTTGTGTTGTATTGGAAGCCTTATCTACCAAAAAGTGCTGTCTTGATCATAGTTTTTAATTTAAAGCCTGCTGATAGTAGTTCTAGCTTGCATTTTTTAGGTTTGCTGTTTTGCACTGATCCCAAAGAAGTGAAGATCATTATTCAATTTAGAGACAAGCCTACTGTTTTCTACAGGCCTATTTTGCCCTAAACTAGGAAGCTTTGTTCTTGTAACAGAGTTGGGTTTGGAACCAAGCCTATAGAAACACAGAAGGATTTTTCTTGCTGTTGAGAGTTCACTTCAGGCCAGGTTGTTGAACTGGCAGAACAGAAAGGATGCTTATTCTGTAAGGTTTTTCTGCAAGGAGTTCTGTTCAGTCGATCAGATTAAAGAAGCATGAAGGAGAGAACAGTGTACTGGGAAAGAAAGCAATAGAGTAAATATGGCCTACAGCCAGAATTTGACCCTCCTAATCACAGATACTTGTCCATCTAGGAATACAATTGCTGCAGCCTCTTTGTGCAATCAAAAATCTACAAGTATTCTTAAGTTTTCTTAATTATCATCTGAAGATTTCTCTCTCTTTCTTTGGAGAGAAGAGTTCAAGTTGAACTCTGTCACCTGTATAACACACCTAAAGATTATTACATCTAAGAAATATATGCCATGTTGCAAGGATGATTACTAGACAGAAATACTGGCACCAGCAGATAGTGCCTGAGAAGTGGAAATTGCATTTTCCAAGGAGGTGGAATGGAATATTAGGGTTGGAATAGTAAATTTGAGCTCAAAAATTAGGAAAGAAAGAAGCTAAAACTTATCAAATCTGAACAAATTATGTGAAGTGCAGCCACAGTACATTAATTACGTTAAACCAAGGTTTCTAATTCTGACCTGCAATAATCAGTTAGACACCCTGACAAAGCACATCCTATACCACTTCCCACTCTACATGAAAGACAACACCCAGCTGCTGCTCTTAATACTTCATTAGCTAAAGTAGCAGCTGTCAGCCTGAAAAGGTTTTAGCCCTGCTGATTGTAATTGTTAACATGATTCTGTTTCAAATGACTCAGCTCAGTTTTGCATGTTTGTTTGTTTAGACTGGAAATTACACATCTGAAAGCTGGCATTAAAACAACAAGATTAAGATTGAAAACTGCAGCTCTCTGGGGGATTAATGCTAGAATAGCACAGAAGTTCCCTGATGAGCAATTCACTAGGATGGTAGTCCAACTGGGCACGTGCAAGAGCAATACTACAGGTTGCTGATGCAGATTCAGGTTGCCTAAACATTATAATGTTCCCCAACCACCGGATGGGGGTTTTGTGAACACCTTGCTAGAGTCAGAAGTCTAATTTAGGTGCTCCTGTCCATGGTAGGTGTCTGATTTTTCAAACAGGTGGTTTTAAAGGGTGAGGAGCAATAAGGACATGTGCATTTCCCAGTTAGATACCAAGGGCAGATGTGCTATTAAGCAATCTCATATTCATACATAATTGTTTCTGTGCCTTACCTCCCTATGGGGCTCACTTGAAAACATAGCTAAAATTAGGAGTTAGAGATTTACCTTCTCATCTGCAACAAGAGATGCATACATTTATGAGCTATGACAACAAGTACCTTGTGCATATGGAATATTCCCTTTCATGTTTAAGTGCAGTTGTGTAATAGTTACATTAATAGGACAAGGTGATATAAGGGTCCATGCCACAAGCTGTACAAGCCACCAATTGTTCCAACAAAATTGTGGAAAAACCTTCTGAGAAAACAGGATTGTGATAGTAAATATCAAGTAACCTTTTCTTTCTTCCCTACAGCATCTCAAAGCGGATACTGGAATCTCTCCTGAGTACAAATTCAGGAATATCACACAACTATTGCTGTTGGTGGGTACCTTTAAACTTCATGTCTTGCTACTTTTCTAGGTTTTGTGCATGATTACCCTATACATCCTAATGACCCACAGTTAATTTTGCTACCAAAGTAAAGTGGAAATATCACACTGATTTTTCATAAAAGATGAGTCCTTCAAGATCTGCTGGAGAACAATTTCATTGAATTAGATTGTTTCTGCAGTTGCTAACTTAAAGAAATGTGTAAGTCCCATTAGAAATGGTTCAGCTTTTCTAATTCAAAATCCTTTGCATAAATGATTTAACAAATATTTAATACTGTCTCTCAAATTTTAACTATAAATGAATGTATCATTTATATATGTTTATATGTGAGAGAGACATAAAAGAAGCTAAATAACTTTTCAAGTACAATTTGGAGCATTTATTTTGCATTACTTACCCAAATTGTTAAGTAGAAGTGTGCTACTGCTGGAAAACAACGGCTGAGGAAAGAAGGTTGGTGAACTCCCTGATGGAGTTGACAAATACGTTTTAGGCTGATAGATGAGCAAGAGGAACTCTCAAAACTACCATTCAAATTCAATTCATTAAGCTTAATGGAGGAAACCCCAGCCAAGGTATGAGCCTCCAGTTCATCAGGCATACAAAACCCCAGTTATGTTCCCACCTGCTCCTGTGCTAGGAGATTTCTTCAGAAATAGTTCAGCAAAAGACATAGCTGAACTCATAGTCTTGATTAGATTTTTTTTACAGTTTTTAATATAATGCATATTTAATTTAAATTTTTTGTATTTAAAAAATAAAGAAAAAATTGTCAGGTGCAATTTTTTTTAATCAGACAGAAATAAAGAGAAAAAAAATGCATATAATTATTTGTTAACCTAAATTATTCTCCAAATAAATAAATCTCTGTGATTTTTGACATCACAGTTAATAGTAGCTACTTACTCACAGTTCCAGTATCCAATAATAAAGTAATAGCTCAAGAAATGCTGCAGTTATTATTATGCTTTATGCATTATGCTTAATGAGGTAATGATTCTGTTAGCCCCACACATGTTGAAGGATAATTTACTCTGTATACTGTCCTAGTGATATGAACAAGTTATTTTACAGGTAAAGGTACAACTAAAAGTGAGTGAAAATCTTGAATGATTCCCTAAATAAACAGAAAAAGTCAGTATAAATAATAGAAGCCATGACAGGATATTCATCTTACAAATAATCTTTGGCTGCTCAGACCCAAAAATGTATTTTTCATATCAGAATTCACTCACTGATAGGAACACATGTATTCCTGCAGAGTTATAAACAGCAAAGCATTTTTTATTTGCATGTATCATTGCTCCATGATTACTTTGAATCTTCTGTCTTTTAGGTTTTGGGGTTTTTTTTCTCTTTATGACAATCTCCCTTAAGCACACATTAATTAGTAATTTTTGATCTTAATTAGTCCCTGTTGAAAGTAGGGCAAATGCAGACTTTCTTCTCAGGCTTGCTGTGTCTACAGTTTGGGCCAGGGAAGCAGAGGTCTTTCTGAAAGACAGAGGAGTACCCTTTCTCATATTTGAAAAATGTTCTTCTGTTTGCAATCACCATTTTGTTAACGACTGTTGGAAGCGACTTTTCAGGATATTCTCAGGACTGACATCCATCCTCATTACAGTATTAGTGCAAATCTCTCCTATCAGGACTTGCATTAACATTTTAATTTTGCCTACTGCACGGAGGTATTTATTTATTTATTTATTTATTTATGGGAAATTTAAAAAGAGCACACAAGTCCCCAGCACTACTGGTTGCAGCTTAAACTAAAAAGTATGGCTTAATAATTTTTTAGAGTCCTCATTGATGAGAATAAATTTCATTACTAAGGGAAAGCAGACAGATTTGGGTTCAGACCTTACAGAAAAAATTGATACTTATCTGTTCTGAATTTTTTTCCTGGGAAAGCAAGTTCTAGATAAAGGGTTTTTAAATTTTTCTTTAGTTGGTTATCAGTTAATTGAATTATGAACATGAACTTGAATTAAATGTTTTGACATTATACCAAAAATAAGATAAATTTCAACGTTTGCAATACTTCTTGTGATCACATGTATATATATCTGTGTGTCTGATTATATTGGTCATATTTGATGTATCAACTTGTAAAAAAGTTGCAAGCTTTAGGAAAATTAATTAAGACTGCATATTTGCCTTTCTAGAGTCATAGCACTCTTGCCATTATTATGTATCTGGCTGTCATCAAGTCGCACTTGCAAAGATGTCCATTGCTTTGTGGAGAGATAAACTGTATGATCTAATAGGTAATTTTCTATTCCTAACTTCTGTGGCTCAATGAGCAATAAATAATATTACTGTGTATGTGTAATGTCCTCTTCTAGCAATAAAGTATTGCCCACAAGACACAAACATCACTGAGATTGTGATATAATGCCTCAAATGACCAGAAATTATCAATACATCTAAACACAGTATAATTTTTCGGTACTGTGGGCCATATTTAACATTGCTGCTTCTCAACAAATCAATTTGGTTTACTCCACAAATTAAAAAAGAAAAAAAAAATAAGAAACATAAGATTTATAAATCCTACAGAGAGAATCTTCTAAATGAAGATCTTTTTTCTATTTTCCTTCAGAACTCACATTACAGATAAGCACCTCTGTTAGATACCTAATAAAATAATTTGGTCCTAGCATATTTACAGTGTTAAGGGCAGAATGCATATTCAGAGCTGCCCAGAACACACCTAATATTTTATCTCACATGGTCCACAGTTGCAGTCTGAATTTGGAGCGGTGCCTAGAGAAACAAAATATTTTCTACAGCCATGATAAGCTGAAGCAGAAGATGAAAATTATGTATTTGAGAACAGCAGAGTAGCAATTAGATTACTACATTGGTCAGATATGACTTTATGAGGATGCTGGGTTTTTGTTTTCACACATCTTACTTAGATCTGTCCCCTCAGATAAATCAGAAATGTAATACATGGAGTGCTTTTCTATTTAGAGAACAATAAGAAAGAACAAAAATGCTTGCAGTTCATACTGTTTAGCAGTTAAATCAAGTACCTGAATTCTGGTGGAAAAATGAATGTGTTATCTCAATTTTGAAAGATACACAAACATGGTCACCAAAGCCTTTTTACTAATTCCTGGATGAAGTCCAAGGAAAATCTATACTGTATCTTCTACCTCACTGTACTAGAATAAAATGTATAGTCAGTCCCCTTATCAGCCATGTAATCTAAAGGATGTATTGTACCAGAAGCTCTTCATAGTTTTAGGTGCATTAAAAAATAAAAGTGCATTGATTTCCAGCTATCCAAAAGGTCAAGATTCCCAGAAAAAGAGCTTCTTCATTATTTGGGAAATATACAATAGCAAAAGCATAAGCCATAGAAAGCAACGTGCTAATGTTGCCAGTAAAACGTCAAGATTCCTTCATAATAAAGCAATTTTAACCAACAGATTTATTTGCTTTTGCAAATTAATTTCAACCTTGGGTTGCTGTACAGGGTGGTCTACATATTCCCATAAATAGGCAATAGTTTAAAATTAAGCTATATCATTAATTATCTCTCTGAATTTTAAAGTGTTTTAACATTTTAAACAGAAAATTTTGTCATTGTCCTTCTCCCCAAGCAAAATTTTAATCAAAGAAACTTTGTTTAATGATTAAACAAATAACAGAAAATGAACTGAAACAGGAAAACCAAGAAAAGTCAATGAAATTGCATTATAAGTAATGAAAAGGAGATAAAAAATTAATGTATATAATTTTTTTTAAATGTCTCCAATTATTAATCCACCTCTACTAATTTCCCAGCCTCAGTAGAATAAAGTATTTTTTCCAATGGCACAACTCTTGATGGACTTTACCTTTTTTCCTGGCTGAACACTGTTATTTCTACAGTCCTTTCAACATTTGTACATACAAAGATAATAAGATAATGAGAGCTTTAGAAGATAATGAGGTGAAGGTTTCTCATATCCTCCAGATAAAGTTGTTCAAATGCTAGAAGTATTTTCTCCTGTTGAACAATGACATGAAAATCATGGCCATGTGTAGTAACTACACCAAAGCAGAGCTGAAATGTTCATTCTCAGCTCTGCTATGGACTTTAATTAGAGAGCAGAGCCAGTTTAGATCAGCACACCCCACTTACAGAATGGAGTAATAATAATGTGGTCTCACTTTCATTTTCCACGTTTTATGTAGACTCTATACACTGGCATACATGGGAATTTTTTTTATACATGTCCATGTTAGTTTAATGGAGACTCAAATCTATATGTATGTTCCATGTAGAACTATAATTTAAAAATATTGAATTCAGTCTACCTTAAGAGTCATCTTAGGCCTGAACTTTGTCAGCTATAAACCATGGAAATCTAGAACAATCCCACTTTATGAGTTGTATAGCCTACCTATGCCAAATTCAATAGACTCACTGCATAGCCTAAAGGTTTCATCCATTAATTAGTTGATCATAAGTTCTTTTGTTGTCTGGATATAGCTCCCATTTGAAACACTATCATAATCCTAATATAACTACTAATAAAATGGAAAAGTCTAAAAAGTCTATTTGATTAGAAATACTGAATTATCTTTATGTAAGCAGGGTAAATTTGTGTGTTGACAATGGCAAAAATATACAGTTAAGTCTTCTATTTATATTGATTTTAAATTTCATTGACTGGTTATTTCAAACTGAAAACAATCTTATTGAGAAACTGAATAGAGTTTACAGCAGTTTTGAAAATGAGTACACCACTAACAATTTACCATGATGACTCCAGTGAATCAGACACACAGCTCCATTCTAATGTCCTTATCTTCAAGAGGAGGGATTTTCCCTCAAATTTTTGTAGCAATCCATAAACTGAAGTTAATCTTATAGCATCTTTTCCAGTATTTTATTCTGAGCTGTAAAGATGACGACAGCATCATTCATGGTACTTGCACTGCCTACCACTTCTAGCCAAGCAGGGGAAAGCCGATATTGTAACTTCATAAAAACAAGTATTTATTCCTACAGATGTGGAAAAGTTTACATCCAAATTCAAAACACACTATCATGAGGAAATTAGCTTCTATCTGGCTTCCTTTGATGGCAAGACATTAGCAATTAATTCAGTCTTGCCTTGGCCTACAGTATTGATTTCTTTATTTCCTTTCCAATACTTCCACTGAGTCTGTGATAAGAGAGGGAGGGAAAAAAGAGAGTGAATAAGTTCTTGGAATCACTAAGTTCAGAAAAAAAACACAACAAGGAATATTATATCTGGTCTGATTTCAAATAAGACTTACCTGCTGATAGGAAGAGAAATTCAGAAGATAGAAAAGACAGGGAAAGAGAGATACTGTTTCATACAAATTCTGTTAATGTACATATTTAGGGTGCATTCCAATCCCTGGTACCATGCAGCAAAGCAAAGCTTTTTAGGGAAAATTTAAACACTGTAGCATTGTGGTGGCATTTTTCTAGAGAATTCTTTGCAAGAGAATTCTTTGTTAGAAATGTTAGGTTTTATCCCCAGAGATATGACTTGTTTCTTGGCTTTAGAGAACACAATATCAAAGTAACATCTTTATACTTGAGACAGAAGTTAATGAGATGTTTTATAATCTCATTTCCCAGAAGGGATTTCATTCTAGTCACAGGCCAGTTCTTTTTCTGAATTCTGTATTTTAAAGAGGCAATTTTTACACCTGCAGCTCTATCTTTGCTGCAAAAAGTGACACAGAATCATAGAATCTTAGAATGGTCTGAGTAAGTGACGAAAAGATCATCTAGTTCCAAATCCCCAGACATGGATAGGGACACCTTCCACTAGACCAGGTTGCTCAAAGCCCCATCCAACCTGGCCTTGAACACTTCCAGGTGCAGGATATCCATAATTTTTCTGGGCAGCCTGTTTCAGTGCCTCACCATGCTTGCAGTAAAGAACTTCTACCCAGTATCTAACCTAAACCTACTCTCCTTCAGTGCAGACCACTCCTCCTTGCCCTGTCACTGCAAGCCCTCGTGAAAAATCTCTCTTCAATTCTTTTAGCCCCCCCTTTAGGTACAGGAAGGTGCTGCAAGGTCTCCCTGGAATCTTGTCTTGCCCAGGCTGAGCAAGCCCAGCTCTCTCAGCCCATTACCATAGGAGAGGTGCTCCAGCCCTATGATCAGCTTCATGCCTCTCCTCTGGATTCACTCCAACAGGTCAATGCCCTTCATATGTTGGGAGCTCCAGAAGAGAGCACAATACTCCAGATGGGGGTCATGAGAGCAGAGTTTAGGTGAAGAATCCCCTCCCTTGACCAGCTGGCCACACTGCTTTTGATGCAGCCCTGAATGCAGTCAGCTTCCTGGGCTGTGAGCATGCATTTTTGGGTCACATTGAGATTCTCCTCCACCAACACCCCAAAGTCCTTTTCTCCAGGTCTAGTCTCAATCCATTCTCTGCCCAGCCTGTATTTGTGCTTGGGATTGAGGTGCAGGACCTTGCACTTGGCCTCTTTGAACTTCAGGAAGTTCATATAGACCCACCTCTCAAGCTGTGACAGTCCCTATAGATGGCATCCCTTCCTTCCAGTAAGCTGACTGCACTACACAGCTGGATGTCATTGGCCAGCTTGCTGAGGGATGAACTTGATCCACTGTCTATGCCACTGACAAAGATACTAAACAGTGCTGGTCCCAGCACTGGCCCCCAGGGAACACCACTCATCACCAGTCTTCACTTGGGCACCAAACCATTTATCACAACTCTGAGTGAGACCATTCAGCCAATCCCTCATCCACCCAGTGATCCATGGGTCCACCCATCTGTCAAATTCATGTCTCTGCAGCTCAGAGACAAGGGTGTTGTACAAGACACCCATATGCTTTGCACAAGTCCAGGCAGATAACATTAGTCACTCTTCCTTCATACTGATGCTGTAACCCTGCTATAAAAGGCCATAGAGTTTGTCAAGCACTATTTGCCCGCAGCAAAGTCATGTTGGCTGTCACCAATCACTTCCATATTTTCCATGTACCTTCACATAGCTTCTAGGATGATCAAGGCACTGATTTTTCAAGGCACTGAGGTGAGACTGGTCAGTAGTTCCTTGGGTCTTCCATATTTCCCTTTCTTTAAAAATGGCAGTTATGTTTCCCCTTTTCTAGTCACTGCGAAATTCCAGGGTAGTCAGGGGTAGAAAGGCAGAAATAAATTATCACTGGAAGTTGCCATTGCAAAATCAGGTACTAATTTGAAGGAGTGAGAGTGTTTATTTTGGCTTTCCATGTGAAACCAGAGATCACAGATACAGCTACTATTGTAATGTGCCCTGAGAAAAAAAAGAAGAGTTCACTCACCCTTAGGAGTCTTGCTTCAAGACCAGAATACAAGACAGGAATCCCTGAAAAGCAGCAGAGCACAAATTGCCAAATATTTGCACCACAATCCTTATCTAACAGTTAGGGGGAAAAATTTCCGATGGTAAATGTATCCATTGTCAATCAACAGAGACCAGCCTATAAAGAAGCATACTTACTCCAAAACACCCCACAGACAATTCTGTCTCTGTAAGAGTTCGGATCGGGAAGACACCCATAAGCTCTCTTAAAATATGAACTACTCTGAGAAATGTGCCTTCAAACAAAGACAACTGTGCTGTGACTTCATAATTTTCCATACTTCACCCTACCATTCTTCACCAAGAAACAAATCTTTGAAGTACATGCCTCAGCCACTGAAGTATTGACAAAGTGCAGATGGTAGAAATCTGTGCACTTCTGGTACCTGAGCCTTATCATCTGCACTGTTTACCTGAAGAATGCAAGTGCTTATGGAAAAGATTAAAGACACCAGGCTTCTAATATAAGTTAGGGGTCTTGTTTCTCCTCACTTCCTGGCTTCCTAGCTACTCCTCTTTGAGAATGAGTCACTTTACTCAATCGTAGACTCTTTCCATTTCTCTCGAATGTGAGTTAGTGCTGCAGTGGTACTCAGGATTTATGAGTGCGAATATCTGCCTACAGAACACTGAAAGGAAGAAATAATTCATCAATGCCACTAACTTCTATATCTTGGTTTGTATCCAAATTTTTCATCCAAATTTATAAGAGTTCAGCCTAGGACTTGAGCAAAAAAACAACAGAAAAAAAACATTGGCTGCTCTAATTATGTATGTGAAAAATCTATACTGTCTACAGGTAATATTTTGTAATACAAAATTCAGAATACAACTCTGGTTTTAAAAAACCAACAAAACCCTTGTATTCAAACTGGAGAAATCCTCATGCTAAACATCTCCAGAGGCTTAAAAGTTTTATTATTAAAATCCTCTACATCTCATGGAATGTTTTTCCTCGTGTCCCAGAAATTCTAACATAATGTGCAATTGCAGATCACTGATTTTTTCTGTTTATTGTAAACATTTGCCTCCCATGATGATAAGAGAGCTGAAATACTATCCTACTTGTTATTTGAAATTGTGAATTAGGATAGAAACATGTTACAGCAAAGTCAGAAAGGGTTATTTGTTTTTTCTATTTCTTTTTGTAGAAACCTCTTCCTTTCTGAGATTTAAGCTTTCCTTCATTTCTTACATTTTCCTGAAATAGAAAAACATAAATAATGAAATATGAGCAGCTATTTTGAAAGCAGTGTACACCATACTTTAGAGGGGTAGCAGATAACAGCTATTATAAATTAAACTAGGTAAGGAACACTTTGTTTTGTTTGCTTATAAGGTACACAAAGATATTCAGCTAGAGATTTGGCATGAAAAATATTAAAAAACCAAAATAGATTGCTTTTAGTTTTTTAAAAGGTCAGCTATGGGAACTACTGTCCACTAGGGAAAAGAACTCAAACAAAAGAGATGTTCTGAAGATCTGCTTTGCAAATTTTTTTTTTTTTTTTTTGCCTACTGAAATTAGCATAACACTGTGATAGAAAAGCTGAATCCTGCTGCTGATATAAAATGAAACTTTCTACCTGCCTCAAGGGAAGATATCTGTCCTTTGAAATGAACCTAACAATGCTAATAGCTGCCCATTATTCCAAACATAATAAAATGATTATGCAACTACTTCACTGAGGATTTCAGTCACTCATGGTCCTTGAACATCCCACAAAAATTATTAGCTAACTCTGAATTTCCACCATATTGACTAGCCCAGATTAAGTTCTGTGAAGAATGAGAATAGATTCTATACATCATAGTTGATTTAGAAAAATCATGAAACACTGGAATTGCAGGTAGTTGGTTTGAGCTGCAAGTGTCCTACTAGACATTAGTTCTGTAAAACATCTGTTGTTACCTCCAAGACCCATACTCTGTAAAAAACTAGTTCTCAGTCTCAGTGAAAACAGAGGAGAAATAATGCCAAAAGATAAACTATTAAAATGAAACTTTTCTTTAAAGTGGCCTGGATTCACAAGGTCCAGAAAAAAATGAAAACTTCTCAGCAAAAACCAAAATCAAGAAAAAATGGAAACAGTTTATTACAATTCACCATTCATCTCTATAGCTTGATGTGAACAAAATTTCTTTCAGATCACTCTTTTCAGGCATTGAAACCTCATGAGAATAAATGTGTAACTTCATAATTAAAATAGTTTCCTATGAAAAATAAGATGCCCAAGAATCTACCTCACAAGCTGAAACTGATCACGCTAATTCAGCTACCAAGAAAATACTCAATGCATACAGTATAATTAGCTATAACTCTCCAATGTTAAAATAATCTAAGATTGATGCCGAAGGCTAATGCATTCTTATTTGCCAAGAGCTAGTTGGGTATTTAGTTATGGAACATTTATTGGTGAATAAGGACTAAATGCTGTTGCAAAAATAGTATAGTCATAAGAGAAGACTGTTTCATTGTCATTTTTCAGACTAATTCACTTTTAGAGATGAGTTCTTATACTAAATGCCCATATTAATCATAGAAGTTTTTAAACCTTTATCAGACTCTTACATTTTCTGTATTTAAAAGCAACTCTTTGACTTCAGTCACTGTAGTTTCCTCAGAATTTTAGATCTTACCAAAAATAGGATTATTGATCTACCATAACAACAAAGTAATCTATATTAAAAACACCTAAGCAACCCACACTCCAAGCAATTTTTCTTTTTTGATTTATTTAGTCCATATATATTACCTGCCTTTATGAGTAAAGAAAAAGGAGAATTTCACTAACTGCAGTTATCTGCCAAACATTGAATTACTTTTTATTTGGTGCACAAGGAATCACATGGTCATGGGTGGAGAAGGAAGAAAAAAGGGCAAAAGAGTTCTTTCCAGGGAGTTATGGAATTAGTTTCTGAAGAGCAGGCCAAGCAGTGGGATGGGGCTATGGCTCAAGGATGAAATGTGAAGAGTTTAATGCTGCCTCTTTGAAAATGCAGCCTTCCAAAACAAACATCCCCTCTAACTTGGACAAGACCTGACTGAATCAATCAGTTACATCAAGAAGTTGAGTTCCTGGAGAATGAGTGCAGAGGTCTGCCCTGACAAGGAGAGAAGTTGATGACACCACACTGGGAATTCTTAAGATGTATCCGAAAGTGAATTTCATGCAAAATGCATAAAATGCAGCAGATGTGTTCTTTTCTGGATATATTATAACTTACTTAAGACAACAGTAAAAGCATTTTAAAAACGAGGACTATAGAGAAAGATATAAGAATATTTGCAATTAAATTCTCCATTTGCATATAGGCATTACAAATCTTATTTCCACAGACTAAGAGCATTAAACTTGAAGGAAAAGTGAAATTCTACTTTATATCCAAGAGATCTTTAGAGGATAATTACACACAGAACCAAAAGAAAGTACAGATATATGTATGGTGTCACTCTTCTGGAGGTGGTGAAATTACTTTCACCCAAAATTCTTGACATGTTAAAGATTCTGCCATACAGGTTTACCAACAAAAGAGTCATTTTGCATATATCTCCAAAGCCAGGGGACAACAACTGTGGTAACTACTCTATATGTCTTTCAGATTGTAATTGAACTGTCTAGAGTAATGAATGAAGCATAGAATAATGTGCATCAGTTTGCCATTGTTTATCCACACTGTCAGCCTGACTTTGGTTCACTTTTACAGCAGATTTCTCTATTAATGTCCATATAGTTTCTTTCAAGTTTAACTTTTCAATGCTTAGCACTCCTTCAGGCAAAAGACTCATTACAGCGCTAGACTAATAATTGAAGTGATTTTCTTTCTGTCATTTTTTTACGTAAATAAATAAATGGAACAATTTTAGGAGGCCATGAATTACATTAATCATAATATGCACAACTTTTCTCCTCATAGGAGCTTAATCTCCTCATTAAGTTCAAATATGAAACATCAGCCAACAAGAATTTACTTTGAACAACAATATTAACAAGTTCTTAAATACATGAGAAAAAGAGGGAGAACTGGCTTTTCTTTTCCATTCCAAAATATATCAAGCAAATTTTTTTCCACACAGTAAATGTTATTCTACTGTATGATTTATTTCACATAAGTACATAGAAAATTCAACCTTAAGTAAATATTTATTAGTGATATTTTGCAATTAACACAAGCATACAAATGTATGTTTACTAAGGGCATTTCTGGAGTCCTAATTTGGCCTACATAAACATAAATTCAAGTAACTGAAATATATGTCCATTTCATCCTTTGAACCAAATCTCAACAAAGTCAAGAGGAAGCATCTGTAGGTTTTCAGTAATTCTGCTGAAGTTTAATTGAGCTTGTAGAGATCCACTTGGAGCTTAGAGGGATAGAAAGCTATCACTCCCACTCAAAAATGCATATGTTCCTAGAGCAATAAAAATTTTCTGCACATTCATAGTTCTAGTCTTCCAGACAAATATTATATTGTCTGGCAGTTTTAATGTACAAATATAAAACAACAGAGACAGTTTTATTGCATGAACAACCTTACTGAGAAGACTAAGAATGGGCCAGGACTGTTCCTTTCTCAGTAAATATCACCACAGCTGAACACCCAAGAGTTCTACTCTTGCAAGCATTCATTTAAGAATTCTGCCTTGTAACAATTTTAAAAAGCACATACCTAAAGGGGAAAAACCTAACCAACCAACCAGCCAACCAATGAACCAAAAAAATCTCCAAGCCACAAACAACACAACAACAAAATCCCACAGTGTATCCTTTTCCTTACAAAGCTTAGGTTAGTGCATAATTACTTGTTTTGACAAACTTTAATTGATAAAACAGAATGGGAACATTTTTGCTTGTAGCATGTATTTATACATCTATATTCATATCTGTAAATTAGTTCTAGCTTACACTTGATTAATGCCTGAGATCTAAATTTCTAGTCTCCATTATTTCTTATTAAATATGGCATCTGAATGATTAGGTCATACTCTTTTGTCTGCAGAACCAATCACATGCTTCTTCCTAACAGCATGGGTTGTAAAGTAAGTGAATGAAGGGTCTCTTGAATTTCTGAAGGAATCTGCATGTCTAGTTGTAGGCAGTCCTGTATCACTCTGCATGTCCTGTATCACCAGCCTCATTGATTAGAACAGGAATGCCTGGTGTTCATCAAATTCTATGTGAGGTTGAGATTATTCATATCCTTCTGCAATTATATGATGAAGGGAGGGAAGTTCTAACAGTGTTCTCACCTCTCATTCTCCCTAAGAACCACTACAGAATTTCAGTCTGTTCATTCATAGAGAAGTCCAAAAGAAAGCATCTCAACCCTAACACAGATGTGTCATTAGATCAAAATTCCACACGAAAAATCTTCCAGAGTGAATGGGCTGATTTCTAGGCCATGTAAATCTATAGTTTACATTATTGCTACAGGTCAAGGAGTCAATTTAACAATAAGAAGGTTGGGAGCCAAATTCACAGAAAATTGCCATATACTTATCTGCCATAAAAGGTCAAGGTGCGTTCTAAAATCATCCAGCAAAACAGTATAAGATAACCCCCCATTTATCCTAGAACAAAAAAGTATTTATTTGACAAGCCTGGTGTTACAACATCTTCTTGTGAACTATCATAGACTATGCACTGAGTTTCATAATTTCTAGGAAGAGTACCTGTGGTTCGTGGTGATTGAAGAGCACACTTTGGATCTTGCCAGCTCCAGTGAAAACATATAATCAAAATAAAAACTTTTTAAAAATAGAAATAAAAATAATAACATCAAGAACAACTTCCCATTTGAAGTAAACATCATTAAGTATAAAACTTCCCTTAAGAAATAATAGGACAAAACATGCAGAAGAGTATGCCATTGCCTGTGTAAGGCACAGAGGAAATGTTTAAAATTATCCAGAAGACTAAAAGGAGATGGAGGACTTAGAGATGAACCCTGACATTTTATACCATGCATGCTGCATGGCAAAGAAATAAAATATGAATATGTGCCTGTAGGCACTTACAAGGGCTAGAAATGGATATGAATGCTTTTGTACACATATGCTACTAATGAGATGAATGAAAACGAGATTATGACTTCAACAAAGAAATGTCACACCTCATAAGGATTTTGAAAAAATAACTGGCCTGGAAAATGTTCATTTACTTTTCAGACACCTGTGACTGACAGGTGATGCTGAAATCTGGGAGAAAAATCCCAAGAATGTTTCATGCTAATGATTTGTTATGTGACACTGTTACCACTGACTACAAGTAAGCAGCAGGATAAGCAACTCAGCATGGTCCTAAGTGTATTATGCCACTAGAAATAACACCTCTGTGTAGTATAGTGACCTGATTCCTGGCTTTGCAGGAACAGAAGTACTCCTCAATAAAATCAGAAAAATTAATTACAAAATGAAAGAGGTTGATAGGCCCAAAAGGAAACCCGAATGTGCCAGTGGGAACGGGCTCAAAATTGTACAACTGGAATGGTTAAAAAAATAACAGCCAACAGGTATATTACCTCAACTCAATATACCTCAACAGGTATATTCTCAACTAAATACATGGTCCTACAATTGGACTCTGACAAGAATACTTGAGCACCAGGTTCTTCTATAGCTGCCAACACATTAGATCCCTACAACATATTCCAAAGCATGTAGTGGGTGAATCTGCAGGGCCCCATCCCAGAATTCCTCAGTAGCATGGTCTGGATAACAACATCTGGCAAGGTAAGAGTGTAAGCGTAAATAGTTACAAAAGCAGCATGGATGTTTGCAACACATGAACAAAGCAGTAGTCAAAGTTCGGTTTTACGTTGTCTCCCCAAGGGTGTGGCAGAATCATTGTGAGCAGCCTGCGCTCAGATAATGAACAGGCAATACAGAGCAGAGACCACATGCCAGGGGCACACAAGTCCACCTGTCCTGTGCTTTCACCAATGTGTGTGCCCAAGGGATTTTGGGAAGTGGCTGAAGTTCACAGAAAGTTGGAATACCAACATCTCCAACAGGAGTCTTGTGTAAATAGGGGAAGCCATACAACACTGGGGTTGGCATGGAGCAGGGATAGAAATTTCCAGGATTCAGTATAGAAAGGTGTTTAGAAAATTGTTCCTGTACTTTAATATTTTAAAATATCTATTATTGTGGCTTACCTATTGCATTACTAATACTGATCCTGAAGATGCAGTTCACTGATTTTTCATTAACTAGATGTCTAATAAAACAATAAATTGCCTCAGTCCTTATCTAAAATATGTGTGTTGAGCAGTTTTTCACGGCAACATGAGGTGCTATTGCTATTGTTCTGACTCCATAACATGTCTGAACAATTCTAAATGACTGAAAACAGAGACTCAGGCCAAGATTTTTTTTGGAGCAGCAGCAGAATCTTGTTCCAGACTTGCTGGTATCTTGAGTCCTGAATGGCAAAGAACATAAGAGAGTTTAAATAACTGTTTTCATAACAGAAAGCTGTGGAAAGCAACTAAATCTTTACAAGCTGGCAAATTCACTAAAAGGTTGGGAAAAACTGCAGCTCTTAACATACTTGAACCTGATATACCATTTCTGGCTATAAATGGCAAAGAACAGTGCTATTAAATTTCATGGCTTTCTTTTAAGAATGGAACACTAAATAAATTTGGGATGGTTTAATCTGCTATAAAACATCCCAATGCAATATCTAGAGGAAAATTTGTCATTATTTCATGCTGTTTGCTCCAAAGACCAGAAGACACAACAAATTCAGGAAATCAAGTGAACTGATTAATCAAGTCAGTCATTCTGCTCATTATTACAGAACTGGAATAAATAATTTGCTGTAGTCCTTCCCTAATGCTCATATCTGCAACAGAACACAATTGGTATTTTTATAATTAGACAAGTATGTTTTCTAAGAGCTGGTGAAAGTGTCAGAATGCAAGAAGTATGTTAACTAACTGCTGTCAGCTCCAAGATTCAGCAGAGTTATAATTGTATATTGGAATATTAATAGGTACACTAAAGATGATTATGGAACTTCTCATAAACTTCTGTAGACATATGAAAATAATTTTAATTGATAGCTTGAACTCTGTTATGAATTGACAATGGAACTTAAAGAAAAGTTTTGTTATTAACTTTATGTGCAACTGATCTGTTCTGAGCTGTTTATTCAGACCAAGATGAATATTTAAAACAAAATGCATACTGGGTCAAAAAACTTAGAGACAAAAAAATGCTTCATCAAAAAAAAAATCATCTGGGAATTTTACTAGTATTTAAGATAAAATGAATTAAATTAAATGGTGCACAGTATTTTATCTATAGCTGATGCATTGCTTGGTACAACTCTACAAAGTAGTTGAACGTAATAGTTGAACGTTTCTTGGAACAGAGAATATGCATTCCTTATCCTGAAGGACAGTGGTCATAAAAAGAAGAATTAGGAATAAAAATATGCTTAATTATGTAAGAGGTTAAATGTTTGTAAAAATTATGACTAACTTAAACATAAAGCTTCCTACAAAGCTATTTAAATCAGTGGGAAGACTCCTCTCAACCTCCTGAACTCTGACTCAAGAGCCTGTACAGATTACAGCGTGTTTTGCACAACCTTGCTACTATGAAACACACAAGAAGAGGCAACCATAAACCACAAGCCATTTTACTCACTACCATAACATGAGGCAGTGATTTTCTGCTGCACCAACCTTTGGCTTACTCCATCTGTTCCACTACACCTGCAAATCTGGAACCAGCACAGGGAGAAAGGCTTGCTTAGTCACAGAAACAGCAAGAGAAGAATAAATATATGAAAAGGGCTGTGCAAGAATAAAATTAGTATACAGCCTTGATTCAAAATAGACCTGGACAGCAAGGGAATTTCCAGAAGATCTGACTGCACCAAATGATGGTGACAACTTCAGCATGGGGAAAAACTTAAAATACTCAGTCTGCTGATCCTTGTAAGACCTTTGTAGTGGCAATCACACATTTATGTTCCATTGTGCCCTACTTTCACACAACTACATTAAAAAATAAGAATAATGTCATTTAGTTGGTTTGGGTTTGTTGCTATTGTTGTACTTCAGGGATTAAATAACAAATTTTCACTTCAGAGTACCAAAAAACCCCTCTGTTTTCTAACCAAATGATACTGACACTTCCCTAATAGGAAAAAGTCCTCTTATTATCACAGAATTATGTGCAAAAAAAAACCCACCAAACATTTTTCTGAACAGGATTTGGAGACGACCAATTCTAACAGGCAGAACTGAAGCTGAAAGACAGAAAATGGCAAGGAATAACTCTTTTCTTGTTCATATGCTTCCCTTATAACTCCTATATTGACTTCTAGTGACCTGTCTAGAGCTATTTGCCCAAGAGATGGTGTCACTAGGACAGGACAACATGATCAGATAAATGGTAATGACAGATTGTTGGCATTGCTGTCAAAATCATTGTTAAAATTGGTTTCCTCACACTCTTCATTGCAGTAGCCTGTAGGAATCAACAGGAGTGTATTTTTCCTGAATGTTTTTAGTATGGAGTACCACATACAGAAAGATAAGGTGTGTACTAAATATTCTTGCATATTTTAGCTAAGGAGCGTTTCTGTAAGGAGAAAGATGAAAGGAGAATGACTAGAAAGGATAGTGAATTCCATCTCAACCTTCAGTACAGGCACGAACAGGCTGAGTTTGAATGACAAAACTGAATGCAACAAAAGAATTGATTTTGTACATCACGCCATCAAACTCTTTTTCCCTGAGTGTTAGGAAATCACCACTTGATCCGCTGAAGACCACAAGGCATTCTCTAGAACTGAAAATAGAAACTGAAACAAAGCACATCTTGGGAGGAGAAACACTGTTACACTAACATGGCTGTTCTTACTCTGACATCCCTACAGAAGAAGGTCAGAGTAGTTTCATAAGATGCTTTCAGAGCAGCATGTAGGTTCTCTTAAATTAATATAGAGGTTGTGTCTTTGGATACATTTCTCCCTGGTTTTCTTTCCTTTTGGGAGATTTCTGTTCTTATGAGTACATTCTTAGAATACTGATGTAAGAACCACAAGGCTTATTCTCAAGGTGAAGCATCCCAGTTTTCTCTCTTGTTCCTCTCCTAGAGGAATAAAGGATGCCAGAGTCTCAGTGGAAACAGAACTCAGAGTTTCAAGAGTATTCCTTCTGTTGAGAAGACATTATAAAAATTATCCAGCTGAGAGGGTAAATGAAACATGATTCCTTTAGACAATTTCTATTCTTACTCTCTCATGCTAAACAAACAATTAGTTTTTACAAATAAATTCATGACTTGCAATTGGTTGTTCCAGTCATGCAAACATTTCAGATGTCTGAAATTAATTTTCCCCTGATGCAATCTGCACAGTTAGTGAGACTATCCAAAGGGATAAAAAGCTACCTTTAATTCTTCAACTTCAAATCTTGGGTCTGTATTTGAAAGGAGCTGAAACTGAAAAAAATATGATACTAAAGATTTGCTGCATTTGCTGCCTATTTCTCAACAACAGCATGGTAAATCATGCTAAGCACCCTCAAATTCTATTGATATAGAGGGGAATTCCAAATGAAATCTGTGAATAATCAGTTTAAAATTAGGGAGGATGTTGGAAGTGGATAACCCATAGGTAAGAATCTACAAAATACAGTTTCCAAAAAATACCTTCAAATACTGAAAAACAATACACAAACTGATCATCAGAGGGTTTATGATTAAATTTGCATAACAGACATCTGTGAATCCATTCTGGGTCTTATTTATACTGAAGGCTAACTAGCCAAGCAGAAGAGGTGGATAAATTCTGCTTATACACCTTCCTTACAAATCTTAATTTTTCTCCGCTTCCTAATTAGAAAAAAATTACTGATGCATTCAGCCTTTTTGATGATTTTGCTTCTTGATTGCAAGATATGTTATTGAAGAAAAATTCTGATCATCCTTGTCAAAGTCAGCCAAATAATCAGGTCAAGAAATATGCAAGTAGGGCTTGGGATGCCATACATTTTCACAAGAAAAATGCATCTTCAACTATGCCTTGTTTAATGATATGGTTCATAATAAAATGTATCACTGAGCATTATTACTTCAAAGCACAGTGCTTCTAATGAACCTTTTTATTCTTTTAGAGGATGAAGTGTTTTCTCAACAACAAAGGAAATGTTGCTGACAGATGTGTGTGCTAATTACAACAGTTTTGTTTAAACCAGAAAACCACCATCAGCTGCAGAGACTTCACCTGACTGAGCAAGCCAGTATGCAAGTGTGCAGAATTAATCACAGCAAACAGAAGAATATCAGTCCCATCAGCATGCTGGAATATCAGTCCCATCAGCATGGCTCCTTAGATAACCTTAATGCTCTTAGCAAAACGAGACAAAGTTTATAGGAGGTATATGTGTATGACATTTGTAACAAATATGTCTTTTAAATCTTAGAATAAATTCAGGATCTTGTCACATTAAAAAAAAATAAAAAGAGACAAAGTACAGACACACAAGAGCTACAGTACAAAAAGAAGTTGGTCCTGGAGAAGGGAGTTTGCAGTTAATTTAACAATGTTAAAGGGACAATAATAAAACTTCATAATGTATCACCTGGCAAAATGAGGTGACAGCAACATACGTATTCCAAAGACAGAAGATTAACAGATACAGTCAGCAAAGAAGAATAAAAGGAAAGGTCAGAACAAAATAAGTAAGATCCAGCTGAAACTCTCCATGTAGTAGAAAAATTTAAAAATCTCTCTCTATGGCTAGAGGCTTTATTAATAAAATCCAGGTTAATAATTTTTTCTATCATGAATACTCTTACTGGTTTCCTCTATCCAGCCACCTATCCTAATAAAATGCTAAAAAAAATGAAGTCTCTTTAAAAAAAATCCACTACTCTTGTATTTGATATAAATTTTCTATAAATTTCAGAAGATCTAAGATGAGGACTGAAAGACTGATAAATGGAAAGCATAATATTTATATCTTGTTAGTTTATAAAATTACTTATAAAAAGAAAAAGTTGTTTTTTTCAGTAAAAAGGCAATCCCATGTAAC
This sequence comes from Luscinia megarhynchos, assembly GCA_034336665.1. NCBI lineage: Eukaryota > Metazoa > Chordata > Aves > Passeriformes > Muscicapidae > Luscinia > Luscinia megarhynchos. Next base: position 80,420,586 of record CM067565.1, on the reverse strand, counting down.
CACAGCCAAGAAAAAAGTGTATTTAATTATTTGCTCTGACTGTGTTCTGATGTTAGTTAAAGCAGTACAGCTGTTCTTTGTTCCTGCTAATCAGACTGTCTGACTGCAACCAGTTATTCAATCTAATTTTGCTCTTTGTATACCCAGGTCACACAGTTCAGTCTATCCAGACTCACACAGAATCATATCTGCTGCACAGTTTTCATACAAAGCAATACTGGAGAATTACCTAAATATTTCACCTTTCAAAAAAATGTGAATATCAATAGGTCTGTATTTCCACATCTGTTTTAGCAGCAATGGGATCTTTCAAGTAACAGAAATTACTGAGATGGGATGAAAAGTTCTGATTACCACCTACAAAAGCTCCCTCTTCATCTTCTAATGGCTTGGCAGTGTTACTGTGTTGGCTTGGATTTTTCCTGCAATAACGAAACTCAATGAATGTGACCTTGAAACTTGTCTGTGAAAGTCCCACAGGGACACAGATCTGTGTGTCTGAGATACACCAGGCAGCCCAGTGCAGAAGGACACCTCTGTGCCTATGCAGTTTAGAGACTGGGAATACTATACCACACAGCTGGACCTAAGTACTATTGATTGACACCTAGTAGCAGAATAATATGCTCTGGGAACACTTTGTGCAAGCCACTGCCTTTTGTTAGTGAGGAATGTCTTCAAAAAGTGGGTTCATGTCAGTTATTTGTTTGTAAAGTAGCACATTTTCTTCATCTGCAAAAAGTTAAAAAAATTTTTTTAGGAATTTTTCACACATATTGTACACTACAGAATGGTATGTACAGATTAATTTTTCTTAAATACGTCTTCTGACCCTTCTGTAAAATTAGTTTACAGAAACACACAAGCCCACCAATAAACCTACTTGTTTGCACACTGGGTAAGTTTCAGATAATGTATGTGACAAAAGAGTTAACTGCTGATCTTAGACAGCTGAATACAAACCTGAAAAGTGACATAAGCAGGATGCCTAGACAAAGAAAACCCCAAATTCTTAATTTTTGGTAAGTGAAGGGAAACATCAGAACCTCAGAAGGTCATGTGTTAACAACCAGACTGCACCAGGTTGCCTAATAATACTTCAAAGGAAGCAAATGTGATTTGAGAAGACTAAAGGATGTCTGTATACTATTGGATAGTCATGTTTAACAGTTTTTTCAGCTGCGTATAAACTGCTCAAAAATTCCCAGAAAAAAATCCTTCCCATATGGTGGTGGCAGGGGGCATCTCATGATCTTGAAACTGAAGTTTTGTAATTCTACCCTTGTGTCCTGTAGTAAAAACACATCCTAAATAGTTTTTGCAACAATGTATGATTTTTTTTAAGCAGTAATCACCATTTGCAAGTAGATGGCACATTATCACAGCATATTTATAAACAAAATGCAATTGAAACATATGTTTCATTCACACAGTAAGACGTCTGAGATTATTCCTTACTGCAAATTAAATATAGCTTAGTTTTATGTAAGTTAGAGCACTAGCAGTACTAGTAGAGAAGATGTGCTTGGCACACTTAGTACACTAAGTGCTATTGCACATCTGTTACTGAGAAACTTACAAATAATACAATTCAAGCAATGAGCTGAAGGAAACAGACACTGTGTCCTTTTACACTTTAAAGTAAAATCAAGATTAATTTCAGCAAAACAGAACATCTAGGAATGCATAATCAAAGAGCTTACTTCCCACCACATTGCTTATCATCTCATCCAGAAGCTAGAAGATTTTGAAATACTGCTTCTGCATCTCCATAAAGTGTGTTCTGTTTCAGTTTCACTAACCTTTTCCTAACCAGACACCAATGTGTACAAACGCATTACAAAGTTGCTTCATCAGTTATTTACAGCAGAGGAAAGAAAGAGAAAGGTGAATATACATTAAAAACAACAAAAGCAATCATATTTATGGAATAGAATCACAGAGTTAAGGCTGGAAAAGTCCTTTAGGATTCTTGAGTCCAACCATTAACTAGCACTGCCTAGTCCACCACACAATATAAAACAAAATCACTATTAATGTCAAAAACCTCAGTACATGTGCTGGTGTCAAGGAGCACTTCAGTACAAGAGTGAATGTTTTCACCTTTATGGCTTTCCTACAGCTTTCCTGGCTATACTCTTCAGTCTGATATCTTTTAAACTTTGATTTAAACTGATTCTTGTAAGTTTTGGTTTATCTGACAGTGCATTAGCTAATTACATAAAGACAAGAGTGTCTCCATCATAGCTAAATATGACAATTATTGCACTCATTTTTTTGTCTATCCCTCCAAAAGAGGTTTTCATAAAGCATCCAGAATAAGCAGGATTAATCTGTCACTTGGCAACCATAATGAACAGTCTCAGTGATCCAGTTTGGACTATTTCCTATTTCAATTTTTGCTTTAATAAGGGCTTTTAATGCAATATTAATGAAGGTGTAAGGGAATAATTTCCTTGTTGGGCACCAATTACACCACTGAAAGACCTTTACTGTCACCATATTTTTTGATAATTCCAAAATGGTGTGCATTCAAAATTGAAGAAACCATGCCACAGATCACAGAGACTATCATTGGATAAGTAACATTTCAGATTTTTATTTAAATATACTTCTGGATCTTATGCTAAAGGCATAAATTCCAGATCTAAAGTTATATAGATGATCCATCATAGAGATTACATCCAAGATCCTGTGAAAACACTGTACAATAAATATACTAGAAACATCTAATTAAGATGGAAAGTACTAAGACAATTCTGTAACTTGATGTAGAACACTTCAGTCATTGTATGGCAAGCTCATTATTCAGTTTGTGGTTTCCTGCATTCCACATAATTTGTTTTTTATGACCTAGAAGTTCTATATTGAATTATATTATTGTTGTGGTTCAGCTCCAGACACCAATCAACTCATGTCCCCACTAGTGGGACTAGGGAGAGAATTGTCAGGGCAAAAGCTGGAGATCTCATAGGTTGATATAAAGACAGTTTAACAGAGAAGGCAAAAGCCACATACACAAGCAAAGAAAAACAGGGAATTAATTCACCGCTTCCCGTGGGCAAGCAGGTGTTCAGCCACCCCCAAGAGAGCAGAGGCCCTTCACATATGAAGGTGACTTGAGCAGGCAAACACCATCACTGCAAGTGCCACCCTCTTCCTCCTTCTTCCACCAACTTCACACATTAAGCATGATGCCATATGTCATCTACATACATAAGTAGTAAAAACAGTACAAATTTGTAACTCTGCTTCCTTCCTCCTCAGCTTGTTATTTCCTTTTAGGCTTATATACATCCTAAGATCAAGGATCAATTACATTCCACCAATAAATTTACCTAGCTGAAATGTACATTTATTTCCTGTTCAATCTAACTTCTAGCTATTTGCTTTGACATGGTTTTGGGCTACCTCCTTTGCACCTTTGTTATTTTAACTCTGCACAAGTTCTTCTTGCCCAGTCTAAGTTCAGCAAATTTCTTTCTTTTGATAAACTAAGCAGATAAAGCTACAAATTCCCCATTGTGAAACAATTTCTATGATCCTAAGAACATGTAAGATTTATTACTGTATTCCATACTATTTTTTGAAAAATCCATATTCAAACTTGGAAAAGAGAACCAGATGAAGTTTTCTGTCACCAAAGCAATGCATAGAAGTAAGATCACTCTTATTTTCTCTACCTCTGTATATTAGGTCTTTTTGACACCAGAGTATATAGGGAGTTCAGACTTGTTTGTTCCTTTGGAATTCATAGATCCTTTCAGAAACACAATTTCACAGTGTTTCATGATTAGACAGATACCAGAGCATTTCACACTGCAAAATTGTCTCTTTGAGGGGGATCTGGTTAAAAAGCTTCAGAGTGGTGTTTGTAAAAAGAAATGGAGTATAACAGAAGCCATATAGATCATCGCCTTGCCTCTCTGTCATAATCAAAAATTTTTCCGTGCCCTCCATTATCCTGTTATTACTGTGTTTTGTGCTTTCTCTGCTCATATTAAAGATAGCTCCACTGAAAAGGGGTGGATACAGCCAGGATGCTGACAAAGAAGGGATGCTTACCTTTTCTCTTGAACCATGTGGTGAAGTACACACGCAGTTCCATATGGTGCTAACAGAAAATATGATTGGGCTACAGCTTTCTAAATCCCTCTGCCCACTCTAATAAACGTGTAACTGCTGTAACAGTTGGTACACAATAAATAGTCTCCTTCTTCTGCAAATAAGCAACTGGGGAAACTTGAGTAAGAGATTCAGCGAGTTACTTAATGATCACACATGCTGCTTGATCAAAGATTAAGCACGACCCTGCTACACATATATCCATGAACAACCCGTTACACAGTGTAACCCTAACACTTTGCACCATAAACATTTCTGTGCTGTTGTAAGTCAGAACAAATACCATACAAACACAATCTCATGATCCTCACTTGGCCATTTGTACAGAATTATTGAGAAAATGAAGACAATTTTTTCTGTTCTGCCAGCACAGATTTCTTTTAACCTAACTCACTTTTAGTGAATGTTGATGTGTTCTAGAGAGGGGTAGTTCAGCAGTTTCCCTTGGGCTCTTGTTTTATTGCCTAACTGTTCTTAAAAGTTTAAGATAAAAATGAACATCCTGTAATGAGCAGTTATTCTGCAGATGATAGAAGGCAGCATTGAAAGGCAGAAATTTGCTATTTCCACTTGTAAATTTAACTGTAACATTCTTTCAGTAAATCATTTTTAATCTGAAGGAAAGTGACAGACACTACTGGTCTATTGCCTACATCAATGATGATTAAAAGGCTCTTCTGCCTGTTCCTATCTTATTCTGTAGAACAGTGAAGTGTAACCTCTTGATATATCAGTTTACTCTGTCTTTTTAAGAGAGTGACACTGATTCTTACCACTTTAGCTCTTTCAGATCTCTTCAGACATTTGTAAGAACCTGAAGCATTGCTGCATCCTCGTGGGATTCTGGCTGTCATGCAAAGAAATTCCATCAATTTTTGAAGTGCCCCTGGCTAGGACAAAAACATTCCTGTGTTCAAAACTGGCACTAAAAACCCAACCAAAGCTGAAAACGAGATTTACCAAGTGCATAAGCAGTGTTTGATGAGGTACTTGAGAATGTATTTAGTTTTAGAGAACATCTCCATCATGTGCATAAATGCATAATGAATCAAGACCATTGCTAAAATATGTATTCACAAGAATAGAAGTGAATAGATAAGAGAAAATTTTTACACACATTGTCATTTCTGCTTTTTTTTGTACTGACATATGTTAAACCATCCTTAGTACTTAGTGGAAGTATGTGCTTGTTTGACCTCTGTCATCTCGTTCCAATATTTAGGGGGTTCTGTTTCCATCCCTCAGCAAAATCTCCTGACTTCATCTGAAAAGGTAGATAAGCCACAGCCCCTTCACTTATGAGGTAATGAGTGTTTGGGGCACTGAGGTTGGACAAGGTCAGTTCTAGTACAGCTGGAAATAGAGCCCAGATTTCCATTATGACAAATGTTTTATTCTATCAGTTTTCCTACCTACTCCCAGGACGAACGTCTTAGATCCTGTGTTTGGGATGAATAAAACAGACCTATTACATTGAATTCAAAAAGGCAATAAAATAAGGAACAAATGACTGCACACAGTGGTCCAGGTTCCTGTTTGACTTCTAAATATATTGTTCAAGAAAGATTTAGTCTAAAAGTTTTGACAGTCTCATTTTTACCCTATGTAATTTTCTTCACCAGGAAAAAAAAAAAAAAAAAAAAGCAGCAGAATCCAAACATCCTGATTTACATTAGAAAGAATATATGCAACCCAGAAGACCCAATACTGTGCTTATCATTAATGATTTTTAAGCAGGCAGAAATGTAGCATTGTACTTCATGAAATGACTGTACAAAACATGTTAGAATTCTGAAAATCCCAAATACAGCTTTTATAATTGGGCTCATAAACTTGCAATTTAAGAATATAAAATGTCTAGGAAATGAACCAAATTTATAAACAATCACAGTTAAGCAATCAATATATAACAAAATCCCAAACTTTCTTAAGCAATTCAAAATACTGCACTGAGAACACAATTACAGTTGGAAACATGTAATACATGCAGGATCCCATCATTAGGGATTAATAAATACACCAGTCTTGAAGAACTCATTAGTCAGCAATGACAGTGAAGGAGAAAAATTTGGCTGTCATAGCCAACCACAGCATGAGCTGAGCCACAGAAAAGATGTCTAATGTGAACACAGGCTGTCTCTGGCAAGGTGTTTTCAGTAAAGGACTAAGGTATTAATGGCATACAATGTAAAGTATGGTCTTAAGCACATCACCCTTATTCAAAGCAGACGAAATCTAAATAAAAGTGGCCCAGAGGAAATTAGTTATTAAAATCAAAGGAATTATAATTCTACAGTATAAAAAAAGGCAGAATGAGCTTGGGAATTTTGTTAGCTGTTGTATTATCTGTGTATACTCACAGAGATCAAATATCAGTAAGGAAACTTGTAGGATGAAGTGTATAAGAAAAAAAATCATTCAGGAATTAGTTAAGACCTAGACCACAAAGCAGCATGGTGCTAACAAGGACAGGAAGGAGAGGTCTAGATCAGAACACATCTGCTACCTGGGGTGTTCTATGGAAATCAGAAAGGAACTTGGAAAGGGAAGAGATAAGTGACCAGATTCAAGATGAAGGCAAATAATTTTATGAAAGAGATTACATAATGAGATAATATACTGTGGGAGGTTGCATTGATACCCCAGATCCTTTGCAGTCTTACATTGTAAGAAAGGATGGTCTTGTGACTACTGCACTAGCAGTAAAGCTGTTTTATCCCAAATTTTTTGTATAACTTTGCTCAACACAAAGGACCTTATTTTTAAAACATCTGAACTCTTAAAACTGAACACTTTCTTACAGAAAGAGGAGCAGGAGATGCCCTAAAATTTATTGGGTTACATAAGTACAGCTGGAAAAAGTTAGCAATTTTCTGTCTCTACTTTAAGTTCTTACCCATACTGCAGAAATAATACCATTGTTTCAGAGATGTGAAGCATCACCATGTGTCAGATATCACAGTGACCAGATCCAATTGAAAATGCTGTCCTTTATCAGTGCTAAATCTTTATGCAACCAAAAGAAAATTTTAAAACAATTATTGCTCAGGAGGAAAGAAAATCCAAAGCAAAACACTGCCAAATGAGAGTCTGGGTACCCTGACACAACCTTCTAACCAGTGGAATGTCGAGATCTTCCCATACATCAAAACAAGCCTTGACCTGTGTGAACTAACTGGTAATTTAATCAAAGCAATGGAGAGCCACTTGCTCTTTTTACTTTGAGCCTCCAAGCCAAAACAGATAAAAAATTAGGATTGCTGTCTTAATTTCTCCATTGAGAGTTAAATCAGCAAATATTTCATAGAGGTTAAGAGAAAAATGTACCACAAACAGAGTATTTATTTGCCTGTTTTCTATCTAATTTATGTGAGCATAAATAGCAGGCCCCAGTGTTCATTTTATGAGGCTGCGTGTGGTAGCCCTTTACCCAAGAGAGCAAATATGCTCCTTAGCTTCCCAAGGCTTAAAAAATCAAGTTTAATTTTAAATGGTTTTGCCTGCTGCTGGTTCAGGTGATATCAGTGTGCATTTGTTTTTCTAACTTCCAAGGGAGTTGGTTAAGGAAGGAAAATAAAAGCAATGACAACAAAAAAAGTCACTCTGGGATGTTGCTCGGTCATATAAAGTGGGTGTAACTGATTTCACACTGGACTCTGCCACCTAAGTGAGGACGTGTTAAAGTCATACTTTTAATGCTATAACTTTGTAATGCTAAAGGTGCTTGTATTCTTAAACAGACTCCTGCAGTTGGAGTGGCATTTTGTAGTAGCTCTGGAGAAAGAAAAATAAGCCATGCATTTTCTGGGTTTACTACTTGCTGTTGTCCATACTTTCTTTAGAATTCTTATCTAGTACAATATCAGCTAATAAAGAATATAATAACAATAATAAAGAATGTAATCATTTTCTGAGAAAAAGCCTGAACCATAGAGATATAAACCAAGTCAAAAGTATACTCTATTGAGTACTATGCAAAGGCTTAATATACACCTGGAGAAAACAATTAAGATATATGATTAGTTAAAGGATTTTTTTTTCTCACAGAAGCAATTAAATAACTAGAAGAGTGAGCAGAAAATCTAGCATAATTTAAAATATTTAGTTAGTTCAAATCAGGTTTTACAGTACCATAAGAAAAATATGAGTTTGCAGCGTTTGCAATCTTGCTTTTTTAACCTCTTGGTTTTAGTCTGTTTGATCTTCCACAGAACTCTGATTCTGTGAGCTTTGTTTTCATTTTTTGTCCTACCACTATAATGTCATCAGAGATCTAGGACTCCAGGAGAAAGGTGGACCACACTCAGAGGTCTCACATCACGAAGAAGGTCAGTGGGAGAGCTATAAATAGAATCCACATTCTGTAAGTCATAGACTGCCACATCATTTGCACTCTTAAAATACAATACAGTAGGGAAATGCTCACAAGCACAACTACAAGGAAAATAATTTGAGACCCTGACACTGAAAGGGGAGGAAAAAACCCCATGCAGCAAGAATTAGACAGGTAAAACAGCAGGAGTCTTGAGACAAAGCTGACAGCAAATCAGACACAAGCAGGCAAGAATATATGAGATACTCTGATCTCATTCTGAAACCAGTCTTGATAAGAAGTCCCTTGGTTTTTGTTATTGTGGATCTCTCGCAACTGCAGATATAAAAAACAGAGGAGGCAGGGAAAGAAAAGAACATGACTGTTTAGTAGAAGGAATTCAGCAACATACACCTGAAATGATTGCTAATCTGAAGCCTAGATATGGCAAAATATTTAAAAAGCAAGGATGTTAACATGAAATGAATAATTAAAGCAAGCATAATGACTATTTATAAAAATTATTTTAAAGATTTTATGAAAGAGGAAAATCAGTGTGGCGCAAAGGAAAATGTGTCTAGGAGTAAAAGGATTAAATAAGAAAAAAGAATGTTTAAGCATTCGTGTCAGAAACAGATAGAAAAATGTTCAGCCCTCATAGGCAGTGCAAGTCTCCCAAAGGAAGGAGTAGACTTTCACTGCATGAGCCTTTTAGATAGAATATCAAATTAATTTTTAAATGGTCTTTCAAGATAAACTAGTATATATACTCTATTTTTGCTGCTTCCTTAGGGTAATGACTGCTACAGTAGCATTTATATCTTTTTGCAGAACACATCCTGCAGATACAGCAAAACCATTTTTTCTCTTCACTGAGTAAGGGTATTAAATTACTTACAGATCTAAAGTGCAGAATCTCTTACAGTGAAAGACAGCAAAATAATAGTGAATGGGAAGCAGAACCAAACCTTTCATACTGGGATATTCTGCCTTAGGCACAGCTCCTTGGTATGGCCGTTCCTAGACACTGAGGTGCCATAGAGATACAGAGCATTTCTCTAACTAGCTTTCAGCAATGGAGATTGCAAATATAATAGATCTTTCTCAGCATTTTCCCTATGGCTTCACTAAAAGCACTCAGATTGTTGTAAGGTGGACTTCTAGCACAAAGGCGACAAGGGCACACCAACTGAATGCTCTGGTTCTGATCTGTGAGTAGAAGGTAGAGTGCCTCAAAAAGTAAACAACAAATGTAAGATAGGTGACACTATCTTTAGTGTGCATTTCAGGCACTCCGATTTTAAGAACAATTTATGCTCCATTTTCTTCCTAATCGTTGAATAAATGTGCTCATGTGCAGCTTTTCTAACTCGCCAGTCTTTCACCAGACCAGCTATGTAGTTCACTTGTTATCAAAGGTTGTAATAAAATAACTCTGCTTGAAGTACTGGTTCATGGTAACTTCAAGCTCTGGAGATAACAGTTCTGCAGCTGAGACTCAGCTGAGACTCTTTGCAGGGAAAAAATTACTCCACAGTTTTAAGAAGGAATGCAGTAGATTTTGACATGACACCAAATTTTCCAGGGTGAGACCTTATATTGGGTTAGTGGGTTAGCCACATGCTTCAGTTATTTTTCTACTTAGTGAGTCTGAAAGTTCATAAAGTAAGAAAAACTCCCATTCCCTTTACAGCATCAAGAGTTGCTGTGAGCTGTCTTTTCTATTCTTACTCAAGTTCACTTCAGAGAATATTACCTCAGTTAAGTGGAGTGATTTAAGGTTCTAATAACTAAACTTTCACTGCTATGATATCTGCAATTTGTATCCTCTGTGTGGCATTAGCATTCACATACCACGTCGTTCAACTCTGTCAATCTAGGCACAGATAGCCCCACATCAATATTAAACTTCCTTGGAAAACTTTCCAGTGAATTTCATTTCCATCATTAAATTAAGGTAGAAATGTATGCCCTCATAGTCATATAGTGCAAGATTAATAAAAACTGCACCCCTGAATTAAATTTAATTTTAATATAATGATCTATTTACATTTTCCCTTAATTGCCCCATATTTATACATTTATTGAAAGAAACAACCATTATAATAATTATTTTATGCATTTCATTACTCATAAATGTTATTATTCAGGAGTCATGAGATAGCAGATTCACTTACAGAAGGCTAATTAACTAAAATGCTCCTTTTACAAAACTGCTTCTGACTTGTGGGCAGCTACCCTGAATGGAAATATTTACTGTAAGATTTCGTTTAATTATATAATACAGTTAAGGCAGATATAGATGGCAGCTTGCCATGGAACACTATTATTCCATTACTTGTTTAGCTAACACACTTAAAGATAATTAGGAGTACAAGATACACACATAGCTTCCCATTACTAACTGGTGGTGTTCCAAATCCTAGATTCCTATGTCATCCTAAGCACTTCTAGGCACAGCATGCTGTATTTCTGTTGCCTCTTGCATTAAATCTATCTTAAGCAGGACTAAAGGAGTTGGATTTTACTTCCAGGTATTCATAGCAAAATCTAATGATTAGCCAAACTTTTTCCATGTAGCTTCTCTACCTGTAGCAGGAACACATATGCTTCTGTTGCTATTAATATTACCTGTTCTGATATCCAGCTGTTTCCTGTTCTGGCTGCTCTCAAGAGATAAACTCAGACAGAGTGGCTAAGAGGATTAGTCATGAGATATGGAGGCTTTTAATAGGAGGCCACTGGGTTGTCCCTGTCCAGTGACCTACAGAAAATAAATTTTTCTCAGTTCAGACACCAGAGGACAAGCATTCACACTGAAAAAAAGAATAAAACAAAGTACAATTTTTTTGATAGCCTCCTTACTCAGAAAGCATAAGTTTTAGGAGGAAAAATGCAATAAGCCAACTTTCTCAAGTACTAATTTTTTCATTAAATGTTTAAGAATGCAGAATGCTATTTTCAAAAAGATATTGCAAGCATTGGCACGAACAGTGTACAAGAACTGACTATAAACTTTGTTGATAATCCATACAATCAAATGATTAATCCTTTTACAGATCAAAAGATAGATTTATATGTATGTAATAGTGACTCTGAATGGTGATGAGCAGGCAGCTTCCTCCCAGACTCTCATTTAAAACACCAACAAATCTCTCTTAGGTTTGGGGTTTTTTACCCTCTCTTTCTTTTTTTTTCAAGTTAGTTATTCAAACCAAGGTAATAATGAGAAAGCTGTACAATATTTCTGGTATATAAGCAACTTGCTTGTCTTTGGATCCTGAAACAAAGAAGAAAATAAGTTCTTTGATGGGCTCATGGTTTATACTGAAAAATAGTAAATAGTGTCTCTGACAACTCAGAAAGTAAAAAACAGTTATTAAGGCAGTGGGTTATATTCTGCTTTGAAAAACTCTGAGCCAGTCATTGTTTATTATGCTGCTGAAAATGTGCAATCCAACCCTGTTTACAGTAAAACTTGTCAAAACTGCTAGGGGTTAATATGTTATTTTTGTAGATCAGATATTTCTCTTGCGTTTGATTGAGTTTTTCTAGCAGATATTTAGTAACAGGAAGATACAAGAAATAACTTTAATGGACATTTCTAAAATATGAGGCAGAGTATTCCCAGCTTATTTAAGGTAAGAATTCTTGTACTTCTGAATATCTTTTCTTCCTACAGACTAATCTCCTACATCCAACCGAGTCAAGGAGGTGGGAAATCAGCAAGAATGAGCCACCTAATTACAGGCTCTGATCCTGAATCACTTCTAAAAATCATGGGATGCTGTTTGTTTCCCACTGCAATTTTAAATATCTTCCTTTTATATAAGAAACAATAGAAAAAACATTTTTTTAAAAATCAAATAGCTGCCTTTTGTTAATTTTTGAATGTCAGCTGAAGCCAAATATACTCTAACAGCTCTAACATAGAAGAGAGGTCACATTTGTGACCTGCAACCAGATGGATGAAACAAGTGGCGAAGCAAGGCTAGTCTGTATGACAGCACAGAATGATAGCTGCAGTATCTCGTCTCACTTCCAAGACAGACTAAGCAATGTGCTTGAAATCCTTTAAATTGTGTCTGCAAAGTGATGCAGTCTTAGGTGAATGCAGTTAAAGAAGTTAGCAACTCCAATTTTACTCTGCAAGTGAAGAGTTAGAGGAGAAATGAAACCAGGGAGGTACTGGACCCCAAAGAAGATGATATCCTAACACGTTAAAGCTGCTGCTCACTAAACTAAGGGTTATATCATGCTTGCCTGATGGTCTTTTCAGTTTTCTTACTGTTTTTAAATCTACTGCTAATGCTTGGGGTTTTGGTTGGTGGTTGATTTGGGTTTTTTTCTTCATATATGTTGGATACCTCTTTCTTTTACAGTGACTGTCTTACAATTGCATCACTAAGTTGAATGTTCACATAACAGGAGCCTGCCTACATGTGGAATAACTTGACCAAACAGCAGCATTTCCTCCTCCTGCTCCCCTGCTGTAAAGTTCTCTTACTGTTACAATATTTATTAATAAGAACATTCTTTCTATTCTGGGTGACATATTGATACACAGCAGCTTTCACATTTTCTGCTTTTTCTCTCTATGGTAATTTATATTATCTTAATGAATAATTGCTTTTCAGCTACTTCAAGCACATCCAAAACTCTTGAATATGTTTTGTAGGGACCCTCCCAATAAGCCTACCATGTAGAAATCTGTTGCTGAACAAGAGACATTTTCCAAGGACTGAGAGAAGGACAGCACTGAAAAAGTAATTCTCAGAGGGAAAAAAATGACTCCATATAACTATTTTTCTAAAAAATAGATTAGGGTAGCAAGACGTGCAAAGAATACTCAGTGCAGAAGTAGTCCTATACTCTTCATGCATCTCAGATGACAGCAGACAAATCTGTGCTTTCAGTCATCATTGAACAAGTACTCTGAATCTGTTTTGGATATAAAATCCCCAGAGAAGATTGCTGTTTCTGTTCACTGACTGGAGACATTGTGCTGGAAGCAAACAAACAGCCTGCAATTCATAGCCAGCTGCAAAACCAGCTGGTAAAATTCCACATAGTCATATTCTTCTGAAGGTGAGAGCTCTGTTGTTTCAGGATTTTGATTTTTTTTTTATGCTCTGCATTCTGTACTCGAGGCAAATGAGTAGTGCTGATGTCCGATTAAAAAAAAAACCAAACAAAACACGAAAACCAAGGTTACCTGAAGTATTTGTAAGTATCTATCCAACACTGAAAATTGAAATAGGCAGAGATAGTTTAAATTCTTTACAGCTTTCAAACTATTCTGTATGCCATTCTTTCAGAGTTCTCAAATATCAACATACTTGACAATTGGCTGCCAACATAGTCTGTAAATCTCTTGCAGTGAGCAAAGAATATTTGTGCAATGGAAACTGGCAGTAAGAACAAAGGTCAGGTGAGGTTCTGTGCTGAGGTGCAGAGAGCCTCTGAAGAAACAGGAAGAAAACAAATGTTCCAAGGCCCTGAAGGGAAACTGAGCTTGTACAGCAATCAACGGGGCTGTCTCATGACAAGGACCAAGTCTACCACGTAAACTGCCAGGTTTTACTTTATATTTCTAAATATGAAATCCCCAGTACTCTTAATCCTTTCTTTGAAGCTAGAAGGGTAAAAAGTTTAACATGTTAACATGGGAACTCCAGGCTCCCAAGACATAATCTATGCCTGGCACTGTTTTGTTTTTGATTAGGTGCATATAAAAAATTAAAGCTAAAGTATATTGTTACATGATTACTACTAGAAGGTGTCTGCCACCAGAATAAAGAACCTTTACAATTATTGAAATTTTAAACACTCGGAAGTTTTCCACAAGGGGAATAACTTCCATGTTCACAGAACAAGTTACAAATTACTTCATTTAAAGAGGCTGGTATCCACAGGAACCCTGTGTTCAACCATTAAAAGCAATTTTTAAAACTCAAATCTCAAATCTGCTCTCTATGCTGTGGACACAGTGTTCACTGTGTCAAAGCACACAGCTGTGGACACAGTGTTCACTGTCTCAGCAATGTGCCTAACCCAACATTCATGGACAGCCATATCAGGGGCTGCTGAGGGCACTGGGTCTGTTCAGGCTGGAGGAGACTGAGGGGAGACCTCATCACAATCTCCAACTTCCTTGCCAGGGGAAGAGGAGCGGCAGGCACTGAGCTTTTCTCTCTGGTGACCAGTGACAGGGCCCAAGGGAATGACATGGAGTTGAGTCAGGGGAGGTTTAGCTTGGATATCAGGAGAAGATTCTTCATTCAGAGGGTGGTTGGGCACTGAACAGGCTCCCCAGGAAAGTGGTCACAGCACCAAACCCAGCAGACTTCAAGAAGCATTTGCACAAGTCTCAGGCACAGGGTACAACTCTGGAGGTATCCTGTGCAGGGCCTGGATGATCCTCATGGGTCCCTTCCAGCTCAGGATATTCTATGATACCGTGATTGCTCTCTAATTTTCAGAGAACCCAACACTAATAATAGAAGCTTTTTCTTTTTTTTTTTTGTAATTTCAACTGAAAAGCAGAAACCTTTTCATTTCTCAATTTGAAACTGTATGCATTCAACATCTGTAATATTTTGTAAAGATAAAGATTTCTGGTACAGATTTCAGCTGTTTAATTGCATTACCTATTGCAAAGTAATCACTTCCAAATATATACTTAAAATTAAATAAAGCTGAGAAAAACAACAGTTGATTTAACAATTAGTGAGCTGAAGAGTTGAAGCTACCATTAAAATAGCCCCACTTTTTGTTCATAGGAGTACAAAAGAACACCTGTCCTATTACATTTTTATGCATGTTGAAAATAAGCTCTGTCAGTTGTGCAGAAAAACTTCTCTAGAAACTTGGAAGCATGTGTGGAAATGTGCAATGGTATGAGTAACTAATGTAGTGAAGAAGCTGTGTGACAGTATCTTTTCCTTTGACAGGAGCAGTAACATCTCTAACTGCCATCAGCTTTAAAATCTGCAGGCTTAAATAACTGAAAACACAAACTACCTCCATAACCTCAATAAGCTGAATCAAACTGTAACTTAGGAAGTAAAAGAAACTGTTCAAGTGAAAAACAAGTCAATCAGGGATCCTAGAGGAACCAGCCTGAAGCAGGATTCTCAGACTGGATATGGCTGCCTCTAGGTTTCACAGAGCCAGTTCTAGCTTGTACTTCCTTTCTTGACAGTATATCCATTACATTTGTATCCCAACAATCCTCACTTTTTTTCCACATCTACCTCAGTTTCCCCATCCTCCCATTCACAAAGTTGCAGTAACAAAAGGCTGCTCATTTTGCCCATTCTGTTTATGTCCCCTGGGCCATTTAGCCTAAGCAGTTGGTAGCTCCTTCAAGACACAAACCCCCCCCACCATTCTCTGCTTAGCCAAACACTTAAGTACTGGAAGGATTTGAGTCAAGGAGGAAGGAGCCCTAGCAGAGCTTTTGTTTCTTAGAAGAAAATATGGCGTGTATTCCTGTCTCATGTTCTGGCAACACAGCTGCTGCAGTCCTTTCATTTATATTAGGCTTTATCTCAAATGGATGACTAATCCTAGACAGATAGATAATTGACCATCCCTCAAGTACTACGATAAATCTGCAGTTATGGTTCCATATTAAATGACCCTCCAACTCTGTGTTGTCAAATTACAGCACAGGAGAAAGAAATGAAAATTACTGAAGCATGTTTAGAAAATATTTCCTTCCCTACTGATGTCTTTCCTCAGGCTACCATAAATACTGACTTGACCCAAGTTCATGTGAAATATTGACTTTTTAAAATTGAAGTAACATCCTCACCAACATCACACTAATACACTGACACTAGTTTCTACTCAGAAATCCCAGAATGCTCAGCCCTTGCATGAGATGGGCTGTGATAATAAAACGTTTTGCCAGAGGGCCAAAGATGAGAACTCAAATGAAAATTTACTGGAGCAAGACATGTTCTCTTATAACTTGTTCTCTTATGGAAGAATACTTCCTTGCTTGTGTGGTGTGCTCCACTTGCTGCCTTGTAGCAAACTGTCATTAAACTTTAGCTGACTAGTCTTCTGTAACCTGGGAACAACAGCTTTCATGATTTCCACCCTCTGCCAATGCTCAGCTTTCTTTTCCCTGCCTACCAGAATGGAGGGCAAATCTCTCCAATTACATCCCAGCTTTTCTGGGGGCAAGTTCCAGTCTGTCCCCTGCATTTCCTTCACAGGCTTTTTGCATGCTATTATGACTCTGTAAACACCCACAAACACACCTGTAGTACAGATATAGTGCACTACTACTCAACTAGTCCTCAAGGGGTACTCACAGACTAGATAAATGGTACTACCAACCTTGTTAATTGCCAGAAAAAAATGGGGACAAAGAGTTTTTGAGTTCACAATGATTCAGAGCCAAAAGCAAAACTGCCATTCTCTCAAGTGTCGTCTTTCCTCCAGGTTACACTAACTACAACTAACAAAGAAGGTTCTAACTAAGGGGGTTTAAGACCTACTCTACACTTAAGAGTAGTGCAAAAAATTCCACCACATGTCAGAAGAATTATGACATTCTGAATTTGACTGTATTCTAAACATCTTTGCTTTTCAAATTTTGTGTAAGTGAAAATAGCTACTTAAAAATATTTTCAGGCATTTGGAATAAAATGGGGATACAACTAAAAATCTTTGTTCCTACCATAAATTGTTTTTGTAATTTTGGCAGCACCTTTCAGCACAGTAAATATTCTAGACTATTTTATCAATGCCTTGAATCACTCTATCATCCAGAAGACACTGCAGTATTGAAAATCCAGTATTGTATTTTCCCAAATCTGCTATTGCATGCACTACCAGCAGGAAAATTCCAAGACTAGAATGGGGTAGAATGGCAGAACAGGATTCTGGTTCCAAATACAAGCTCAGGAACACAGCAGCATCTGTTCACTGACTCAAAATTTGCACGTGCTTCTTCTCTAAGCTTCTCCAAAGGCCCATGATTTAAATAATACACATGGCGTCGTAAGGATAAAAATCAGTGTGTGGAAGCTTGGAAGAAGAAGCTGGATGAGATTTCAGGCTCGTTACAGCACATCCTGTTTGTACATATTATGTCCAGAACCAGCACCTGATTTCATTTTAACAATCACAACAAAAACTCCACTTTGACCAAGGTTTAGCACATTTCATGAGAATTTTTATCAGTTTGTCACTGGGCTGAATCCATTATTTAATGAGCTGCAGCACTGCAAGTTTATCCAACACTTCCTAGGACAAATATACTGTAAAATCTAATCCTTCTGAAAAAGCCTCATAAGGTCTATGACACCCTCAAAGGTTGTACCCCATCACAATTCTTTTATCACTTTGGAATAAATTGAGACAAGTTTGTATTCAGGAGAGACTGCCTAGTTAAAAGCAACATCAATAAAATCTCAAAAGCAATGCCAACTATGAAAAGAGTTTGAAGGTGTCATCCTTGTACAAAGATCCTTTCAAATTTTAATTCATCCACAAATCACGGAAACAACACAGTTACATAGATTTCAGAACTGAAAAATGCCTTAGATGTTTAAAACAGGAAAAAAAGAGAGACAGTAATGAAAATTATGAATACACATTAAAATATGCTTACTTTTTTTTTCCCCAGACAATAGAAAAAAATGCTGGAACTACCAGTAACAGATGGTTTTGGCTAATAAAATGTGATTGACTTGCAGCTGTTTTGGTGATACTGAATTTGTTCATACAAATTTTATTTGTAGATGTAGTAGAAGTTGTACGTAGTACTGCCTCCCTATTTCCTGCACATAAGACCGTTATATAAAAAAAAATAAATTAAAAGTAAATATTTGTAATTTGAGTGTACTTAACTCATTTCAATCTGGACTGGTGGCCTCTCTATAGCAAGGGGACAATTGTACAGTATGTTTCCATGCTCCTGTTTCTTCATAATTACAACTACTGTTTTTCTTCAAAAACTAAATTTGAGTAAGAGAAATGTGGTCCTATTCCATTGTTAAAGAAATTGCTTATAAATTCACTGTCTTAATCAATTTGGCTCATGCAGCAAGGAAGACATGATGTCAACAGCAACCTACTTCAGCAAAACTTTTTTGTCCATTAAGTGGTTTTGACTTTGCCTCAAAGATAATTTTGATTTCTGATATTTTGCACTCCAACATATTCATGTGGTATTCATGGAAATACTAATAAACTGCTTAATAAAGAGCCATCTGAGGATTTGATTGAAATAGGTCACAAAATGTGAGTTTAATTTCATAAAAGGAATTGAACTGAATAACTTTTTATTATTTCTGACGTCTTCAGTGTTTCCACTTCTGTATTATCACAGTTGTCTCTTTTCATTCCCAGTGCTTTATTAAGCACTGAGATATATGTGTGAGATACTGACAGACATGAGAAAAAACCCCCGATTTAATAAATAATATATGCCAACACTGCGTGATGAAACAATGAAATCCAGTTTCAGACTGAAATCCAGCCTGTGTGGGAGGGAGTATGAATTGTTTTAAGAAACACCTGGACTCACTGCAGGAAATGTCTATTTCAAGGACATGCAGGAGCAATACTGGAAAAATAAAGAAGTCCTAATCTGCACAAGGAAACTAAGGCACTCAACATATCAAAGCCCCAGAATTAACTAGTATTTTGACATAAATCCTCAGACACTTTAAAGAATGCTCTGATAATAATTCAATCTAGAGATGCATTCTGAAATACAGAAATATAATTTGACATCTAAAGATAATAATATATAAACCACATCAAAAAATTTTAAATTGCCAGAGTAAACCAGAAGATGTGGGCAAAAAGAGGCACAGGAGCTCATACACATTCTTACCTTTGTTTTCTTGAAGTATGTACCTAAGATACATTTAAGAGAGCTGGTAGCTAAATTTTTGATAAAATGCAATGGAAAGAGCTCAGTATCTTGAAATACAGATTATATTAAGTTGGAATGTTAGAGCTAAACAGTTTAAATGCTTTCCTCACAGAACACTTAAACTGGTGAGAAAAGAGCCTCCTTATATACAGAAGCTGTATGGAGAAAGCAGGTCAATCACTTGATGGAGTTGCCATTTTATGTTCTCCTTGAGTTTGAACAAAACTCCATTTTGAAGTTGGAATTGCCTGCAGAAATGCCCCAGATAGTACAGCTGAGAGAAAGGCAGCTGGGTGAGAAGAAAAACCAGAGAGCCCATCTGGCTTATAGCTTAGAATTCAGCCCTATCAATCAGGGCTGCAACGGAATTTGCCAGGTGGAAATGAAGAGTAAATCCACAAGGGAAAACATCAAGACAAATCTGATTTTGATTAAAATCACTCCACATAAAGCAATTCCAGAGTTTCAGAGCAGAGCTCTGAAATAGAACTCTGAGTCTCCTAGCTCAAACTACATTTTGCTCTTTTCCCACATTCTTTTCTTCTACGTTTTATACAAAATGGCTATATATTGGATTTAAAATAGTTTTGCGAGAACCACAGAGGTTAAGCCCTGATCAGTAATTTGAAAAAAAGTCTATATTATCCATCCTGTTTTCAGCACAAATCCAAAACATATTCCCATATTATTCCCTGTGAAGAAAATTGTCTACCCAGCCAGAACCAGCATAGAGTTTAAAAAATGAAGAAAATGAAAAGTGTGAATGCTATGACCTAATGTGCAAAGAATAAATTCTGAAATGGCTGAGGAAGCAAACAGTATTTCAGTGTGTTTAAAATCTACTCATCACACATAAATAAATGCTAGAAGATAGCTACATAGTTGAAGCACTTCAGGTTGTATGCATCCAGAAACGAAATTGGAGATTTAAGTTTAGCTTAATGTTACAACTAAATTAACTTATTTTAATGATATAAACACTCAGCAAAATAATCAGTTGTTTCAGGATTATGTTAGCTGCATGAACTAACCCATCAAAAGATGGAGCAAGAACCATTGTAAGTAATAAAGAAAGTGGAAGAGCAGACAGGAGTGACAGAGGAGGTGTAGGACTATCTTAGCAGCAATGACAACCTTGTCAAGACATCAAGCAGTGCTCTTGGGGACACTGATACAGACATGCAATATCCAAAAAAATTATTTAATCACATTTGCAAGTTGTTTCCCTTACTCTACCACACACACAAAAAGTACTTGTATGATATTATCATGAATTTGTCCTAACAGCAACTTACAAGCATCTCCTTGTGTTTTTTCACCATCCAAGACATTTTCACTACAGCCATGAGTTTCTATAATGGCTGATGAAACACTGAAATGGTGAGACAGAGAATTGAGGAGTAAGGGATAGTTCATCAAAACCAAGACAATGAGGAATGCCTGACATTGACTATGCTTGCGAAAACTGGGAGGAGAGGCAGACTAGTTTGTGATGCATGGAGCCAGAACTCGCAAATAGGGTGAGGAGTACAAGGCTACCAGTGATGAGTGATAAATCCAAAACCCTGAAATAGCAAGGGCTAATCCCAAGGTGTCTGGAATGTGCCCAAAGGGCTAGGACGCATCAGAGACAAAATTGAAAAGTTCAAGTGAGATGAAGAGTTTGGAAGCCTTCATCAGAGACCCCCAAAGACTCCTGAACTGGGGAGATGCAGGGGCAAAAGGACTTTTGGTTCATTTTAATACGAAGCAAGGGTAGGCACGACTAGGTGGGGCTAGGACATGAATATGTATTAGGTGTGTTGTGTAATGCTAGGCCTTTAGGGAATAAATAGAGCAGTAGTTTGAAGCTTTGGTGTGCATGCTTTGGGAGGAATTATCCCCGTGCACCTCAGTGCTGAATAAATGCATACCTACTTTATAACTCTCCCAAGTTATAGAGTCTTTTCCATGTATCAGTGGTTAGAAGCAGCAATAAATGCATTTATACTGTACTCAGCAGGAAATCAGAAAGTTATTAGAAAAGTGAGCAGCATACTTTGTATCTATTTTGATGTATAATCACTGATTTAGGCATTACAATACAGCATTTTCCTACTTTTGTTTTTTAGAGGATAGGCAGTCGCAATTGTAGAAAACATTTAAGAACAATGATGCAAAACTATTTTTAAAAACTGATCATATGTTTGCAAAATAATTCTCGTATGTCTGAATGGAATTTTGTAACCGAAATGAGGAAATGAATGGTTTTTCAATTAAATATGGATCTTTCCTAAACCCACTGAATCTAGCTCTTCCAAATACAAGTCTGAAATGGAAGATATGCCATTGGGCAGGACTAGAGCAAAGTCAGCCTGCACAAACCCCTGAAAGACACTCCAAATATCAAGTCCCTCAACATCAACTTTTTCAGTCTACAGGTCTACTTCACAGCAATACTTGTTTATGAAGTAATTGCTGGAAACTCCACTTATATCTCCTACAAGATAAAGGACAAAATCTTTCCAAGTTGCCCAATTATCTGACTAGTTCCTGAACATGAACTAGGACTTCTGGCACAGAAAAGCATCAAACACCCTAAATTCACCAGAATATGGATGTACTGCCTTTTTCTACTGAAGGGAAAAGATAATCTTCCAAAGTAACAACATTCTCTGTATTAAGGCTAGAAGTTTTTGAAGGTACTGAATCATTACAGTAATAAGGATTTTTCTCTCACTTCTCTGGCAATTTGCTTTTAAAATGCAAGTTACTCACCAGAAATCATATATCTGCTGTTATACATTGTGTGAAAACAGCATGGGGATGGGTCCAGCAAAAGCACAAGCTGGATGGAGAAGTTGTGTGGCTGCCTCTCTGTCCATGCCTAAATGCAAAATTCTGGGGTTTTAATGAGATGTGGAACAGCAGAAATGGCAGGTTTTAATTCTTTTAATACTCATCTATCCTATTAGAAAGGAATCTGCCCTCAAAGGAGATTTCTGGGGAAGGTCATGGTATCATTTGAGGAAAATACAAACCAGATCTCCTGCTTTTAAAACTGTCAAGAGTGCTTATATTATTGCAAAACACCTTAAGGGATCATTGACATATATTATTTACTATTTAAAAAGTACTATTTCCAATTACCAAATACCATTTAAAAACTTGTAAGATTATACCTTCAACAGCTTCACAATAAGTAAGTGAAAAAGTAAATGAGTGGTCTGAACTGAGAAGAGAAAAATCTGTATTAGGACATGCATCTTTCTTTGGTGTTTAGAACAGATTCCATCTGTGACTCCACATTCACTTGGATTCCCAAGCATCTGACCTCTCCTTCTTCGGCAGTCTCACTAAATTGATTTCATATACACCACCTTTTTAAATGACCATTTTGCTCAAACTAGTGAAGCTCTATCTATCACACAGTTTCTTCTTTGCCAAAGTCCTTTCAAAAATAAAATAGAAACAAAGAGAATACAATATGTTCCATATCATATCTTTCCATTTCCAGATATCCCTGGGGCAATGAGAAAATACTTAACAATGCAAGCTCTGCATTGCTAACTGTGATGGTGATTAAAGACTGCACAACACCTTACTCACTAATTTGGATAAGGCATTACAGTATATGTTAAAAGGAAATAAAGTCAGTTGAGATACAGGTTCTCAAATAATTATTCTGAGTTTAACTGGTGATCCTGAGCACCCTTTTTGTTTGTAGAATAAAGGATATAATCAGATATGCCAAGCATGACTGTAAAGCTTGAAAAAACTTAGTGGAACAGGATTAAAACCTCACTAAGGAAAATAGCTCCCAAAATTATCTTAGGTAGTCTGTAACAGAACCCAAGGAAATTTCTCTCTACTTCTTTTGCAAAAGATACTGCATTGTTCAGATTGTCACTTCTTCACATAGCAGCTGCTGTAGCAATTCAGGCTTCCTGTTTAGAGGACAACAGACCTAATCCTGCAGCTGGTGCCTAGCAGTGCACCAACACATCGGCAAGGTAGAAGACTACTGTGTGAATTCTGAGTCTCAAAACATCCTGATCAGTCCACTGTGTGTGACTCCAACATGGTAAAAGTAGTCATTTTGGAAAAGTTATTATGGTTGAACTATAACTTTCACATTCGTGCAAGAAAGTGCTATTCCAAGTCCTGCCCAAAATGGAAGGAGGAAATGAAGACAGAGAATGAGAAGTAAATGACATCTATATACCTTTGAATAGTTAATGCTAAGAAACACAATCATACCTGGGTACAAGGAAAAATCAAACAAGTTATAAAACCATTCAATATTCCCTGACATCTCAAATTTATCTGTGGCATACTGCAGCCTTTTGGGTATTGTTTAGTGTCAGCACCAGCTCAGGCATTAAGAGCTGCAGCTGACAATAGTACAATACCAATCTCTCAGCAGTTGTAGAAAGAGGAGATAGCTCCTTTCAGAATAATCTTTTTACTCCAAGAACATGTCCACTGACTCCACATTACACACAGCCATACTTCCACAGGGTATGCCATATCAGGGTAACCTCCAGCGTCATCACTTCCATTTGGTCTCCTAAAAAATTCCACCTATTAAGCTGCACTGCTCTTGAACAGCTGTTTGGCTGCTGTGTCATGCTGAGAAATGCTCTCCACACACACTAATGCTGCATTGGCACATTACATAAATCAGTCTTCTCCTATCTATAGATACAACAGTGTTGTGCCTAGCTCATTGCACATAAACTACATCATTTGCCATCTGTAATCTCTCAGCTACTTTGCATTGAATGTAGTCTAGGCAGGAAATTACCAGCAGGGACAGGTACTTGTTTCACTCTCATAAGCCCTGCCCAGTACAGCACTTGCTCCTGTATTATGAGATTTGCTTGAAACACTCCAGCTGCACTGTGCCTCTTTTATCCCTCCTCCTTAGATTATGGATGAAACTCCCATTTAGACATATATTTCACCCTCAGACCAACTGTGGCTCAATTTCTTAAATATACAATGAACTGTATTTTATTCTTCAGATTCAGGATGGCTGCAATACAATTCACCTTCCCTTTAATGTGGCCTGCACCATACATGCATGCTCTGATGTTAAAGCTTCTGGAGTGCCACTCCCAAACCTCAGCGATGCACAAAGCATTCCTCTGACACAGAGCCCTTTGTTTCACATATCCTGCTCTCTCCTGCTGCTTTGCTTTGCTTTGCTTGCAATCTGATACCAGATGTCATATGCAATTTCTTACAGATATTTGTGCCTAAAAGCTATTTGTATTCTTTTCCTTGTTTTGGAGGATAAAAATTTGCAGGATGTTTTTAAAAAACAGATAGCATGAAAAATCATTTTTTTTCCAAGTGAAAAATAGCAAAGCAATGATTCTAACTTTTTTTTTCTAGTACCATAAAAAGAAAAAAAACAAACAACCTCATGAGAAATACCAAAGCTAAGAAATATGAATGCAAGCAGTAATTTTGGCTGCTCTGTTATCTGTCCAATGTTAAACATAGAATGGGTCTGGTATTCAAAAGATGTTTGCTCTCTTATGGTAATAATCATATTAGCATCTAGCAGTATTTACTATAATTGCAGGTAAATTACAGCTCAGTATGAAGGTATCCCAGCTATAAATAGTTTAAATTGTTTAGATTTAGCATGACACAGAAATGTTAATACCAGTTTTCAGAACTAGGTTTTACTTATATGGAAAGAGGAGGTAATTTCTTCTTAAAAGAATATATGGATGGACTTCACTGAACTCCAGTTTAGCATTAAGTATAAAATACCTTTAAGAAACCCCTTGTGGTGCTTCATCATTTGTTGAGACTTTTCTATTTATGTTACAGATAAGAAAATTCAGATTCCATTAGAAATTGTATATTCATGTCAGCTTTCACTGCCAACAAATAAACAAAACTACTCAAGAATGCATACACAGGGCAAAAATAATAAATAAACTATTTCAAATAAAGGTTTTGCTCAAGAACTGATGAGAGTTTGTAGAGATATCCAACACTAGCATGGCTATTGGCATGCCTATCAGAGAGTATAAGGGATAGGTAAATATTTTCAGTTCTAATAAAAATGTATGATGAAAGATCTTAATAAGACAGGGTTCAAATGTTTGGGTATTAGTTTTTAGTTATTAGTTTGAGTATTTCTACAGTTGTGCTTGTTAATAGATATACAAAAGCATGGATCTGAGCAAGAATGCAGGTCTTTCTAAAGTTGCTTATCTGGTTTGGATAACATAAGCACTCAACTGGGCCAACAGTGTACCCTCAGTAGAGAGTAACATAAATACATTTTTTGTAAATATAAGATCCCTCTCTCCTCTTCTAATTTAGCCATCAGTTCTCTCCCTCCTGACTTCTACCTTGGCTGAGCTAGGAAAAGGATTCAAAAACTTAAGAAGATGCAGGATATCTGAGGCCTACTAATGTCTAACTCTAGACTAGCCTTCTAGTAAACTAATCCAATTTGGCTCATTTTCATTCGATATCTGGTTAATATCCTTCTTTTTTCATACCACACAAAACTTTTTGAGGCTTGTGATAGCTAATAGACCACCTGGAATTCAACAGTTCTACATGAAGACACTTCTCACTGCAGAATTAAAATTGTCATGAGCAAAAGAGGCAAGGGGCAAACTCAGATACCATCTCAATTTTCCTGTACCAAATACTCAGCAACTATACTTAAAATATGTTCTCATGAGGGGATAAATATTTAGGATACAAATGAACAAAGTATTGAAAACACATGTTTAGTTTGGGACATGTCTTAGTATCACAGATTCACATGCTTAAAACCCAGCATAGCACAAAGAGTTTGACCTATGGAGGTTCTCTACAGAGAAAAGAAATAAAATCTATCACTCAGTGAGCCAGGGGAGGAGGACCCAAGCTACATTATAGAACTCTTGAGAAGCAAGCAGAATCAAATGATTCTTTAAGTAGTGATCTCATTCAATATCCCCACTTTCCAGTTTTTTTAATGGTGAAAAATCAATGTCCTAATTGATTTTTCAACCATTTTTCATTTTCATCTGTAAGCAAATGGCATTAATAATGAACTGCTCTTGAGAAAGGCTTTGATTTATTAGTGGGCTATATTGTTGTACAGTTAGAGGCTTCACTCATTCACATACTTCCTAACCTATTGTATTCCAGACAGTTTAAAATGTTTAATTTTCTAGAGATGCAATTAACCTTTTTTTCTTTTCTAATTAGGGAAATGCACATTTCATACTTGTATCATGCCAATCATGTAATTTTTATATTGCTATCTAATTGCATTTAAGAAAGTTAATCCAGTTCAGAGTTGAATCTAAAGAAAGTAAGAAAACTATCAGTGGCCTTTTTTTCTGACCTCTCTATTTTTTTCTTCCATGTATTCCCTGAATTAGATTTACCTTTGCAGTAGAAATAAGGAACTAAAACAGGATTGTGGCTCATAAAGCTGACAGACACAGTGTTTCATTCCTTTACTCCATGAGCACCAGGCAGAAGCAAAGATACTGCAAAACTGCTTTGGCTCAAATAGGTTCATGCTGCTTTTGTCCCCAGTGGAACTTAAGCAATCTCACATCAGCCTAAATTATGCTGCTGATCCTGAAAATGATCTCGGCAGTGAGACACCTTTTTTTACAGTGCCATAAAAGCAGAGTGGGGAGAAATACGTTTAAAAGCATGAGACAGCCTGAGGATTCTCTATGCTGAAGAAATGTCTTACTGAACTGCTATTTTTAAATATTCCATTAGAAAAATTGGCACAAATTTGGAGGCTTAATGACTCGGTTGAAACTGCTTATTGATAAGCAATGTGCATCTTTTAGCTCTCTGAGAATTATAGGATACTTCTCATAGAGGATTATTTAAAATGCACTTTATTAACACCTCATTAGAATCTTATTAAGCTCTTAAAAAAAAAAAAAGTGTAAGAAACCAAAGAGCTCTTTTTTCATTTCATTTGAAACCATACTTGTATGACTGTGAGTAAAAGGAGAAAAAAAGCAAAACAGGAAAAGCACTAACTAAGCCTTATGCCCAGCATCTCATCTCAGGCAGTACAAGTAATAACAAGGCTGGTAATGTGATTGATTTCTTTAAAGGCAGTTTGGTACCAGACATGTGCAAACACTGCCAATATGGTCACAAATAAATATGATGTGGTGTTATTGTCATGAAACCTCTAATGAAAATGTTAACATACACACCAATACTGTATATCCTCTTCTCAACAAAAGAAGAAATAGAAGAAACTTTAAAATAATGTATGAGGATAGCCTTACCATGTTTTGTGTTGAGGTCATCACTGGATTTTCTCTTTGGGTATGTTTATATTCTCAGGAAGCAAACTAAATCTTTGACAATGCATTTGCATTTTATTTATTTACTGAGTATTTTCAGGAGCAGTACATAGTACCACCACTTCCTACTCTTTAGAATCCTTCTTTTTACATAAATTCAGGTCTCCTGGGAATCATAGAGGTGTTTTCAAATTATTTATTTTTGATGAGTCATTGTGTACACACAGATTTTATAATACACTGCTTTAACTAAGGACTAACTTACTGATGTCAGTATTTAAAAATAAATCTACTTTTTTTTTCCCCTGAAGTATGGTAATGAATCTAGTTTTAGTCTACTCATTTATTAAATGAGATTTTTTGGTTGCTTTTCTCTTGCACTTAACTTTATAATCTGTGGGCTAAATTTTCTACGAAGAGAAAGGTTTTCAGAAGGAGGTTCTGAGAAACTCTAGAAAAATTGTTAATTGATTGAAGAAAAAGTAACTGATTAGAAAGCACTTTTCTAAATGAAAGATATGGATAAATTAGCTTTTTTTCTTCAACTTCTTTGCAGCAGAAATCTGTTCTTGGTGCCTGTATGGTATGACTTGGCTTTTAGGTACATAATCAAATTTTGACAGTCTTCGTACATGTTCTGTTTTCCTAGTGAACAAATGTGCACTCAAAAGGTAATAAGGAGCATTGGTACAACCTGGCATTACTGTAGGTTTTGGAGGAGAAAGTTATAGAGGATATGAATGAGACAGAAATAGTAAATACTTGTTATAAGCCTAAGGTAGCAAAGTTTCTTTACCCTAGAACAAAGAATGCATTAGTGCTCAATTCATTAGAGTGCCTATCTCTATCCATATGGTTTGACTGCAAGCAATGGCAATAAGCCAAGCCTGGTTTAAACCTGTGACTCCATTTTTTAATGGACCTCTTATATCATGGATTAAGTTGGAGAAAAATTACATGCATGGCCAGTATTGCTCATTAGCATGGACTACTAGTACTGCTTTTCTCAGTTTCAAGATAAAGATTCTAGTGTTTTCAAATAACTCATTTATTTTCTTCTGAGTTTCTTGGCCACCCAAATACAAACACTCTAAAAGGATTAGATGTTAAGAGACTGTCTAACTCTCTGAGCATCAAGCTTATTTATAGAGGATCAAGTTAGACACCTAAATGTTGAACATACAAAGCAGAGGAAATTGCTTCTCTCATTTTCTCCTTAGACAAAAGCTCTTATTAATAATTTCTCAGTTATTTTTGTTTTCTGTCTTTTTCCCTGTGATCTGCTTCTTCTGTATTTTTTTTCTCCTAGTCTTCCCTCTGTTACTCCTTAGACCACCAATTTATGCTTGGAATAACCTCTGTAAAGACAACATCCCACTTATATTCCTCCTACAGTATGTCTTAACAAGCATAAATATTACAAAGCATTTCAGTCCTAAAGTCCACATATAGAAGACTTCTTGGGAACCAGGAAATGGAATTTAGTTTATAACATTACCAGGAGAACAGCTGCTCCAATAGTTAATAAAACCCCCAGTTAATGTAAGGGAATCTGGATGAAATGTGACAAATAACAAGGATTATCTAAGCTAAAGTAAGGAAGTGTGTTAATGCTGGACAGAACTCATACTCATTCCTCACATGCTGAGCACAAGGTGATGTGTAACACCAGGCATACAGAGAAAAAAGACAGAAAATAGGACAGAAAATAGAAGGCAGAAATAGGTGAAGCAGCAAAAGAAGAAAAATGAGGGAGGAAGGAGAATAGAAAAGCAGATAAAGCTGACATTACTTTCAGCATCAAAATAATGGATCGTGACAGGTAAATTTATTTGCAGTTGGTGGAGCATGTGGTCTCCAAGTATCTGCAACACCAGAGCACCTTCTGTATCCTTAGACTGCTGAAAGTCACACCCTCTGTCCATCACAAATACAGATTCCTTCTCAGATTAAGCACAAAATTGCACCATTCAATTGCCTCCTTTTTCCTTTTTGCATTTTTATTGCCACTAGAATTAAAAAAATGTTGGTATGTGCAGTCAGGGAGTCACACCCTTTCATCCAGGCCCACAATGTGTGTATCTTGCAAACAATAAAAAGAGCCCCTTGTATATTAACATAAAAATACAGTATAGATAATGAGAAGAAAAAAACTCCTCTACAGTGCCTAGCTCCTAATGAAGTGATAAACTTAAAGCGTCAATAGATAAATAAAAATCTATTCCCTTTCAGTTCTTGACCTGGCCACACCAAACATCAACATGGTTTATTTTTTAGCTCAATTAGATGAAAAAATTTTAAGAGAACAGTAACATAAAGACAGTCCAACTTCTGAAGTAATAAACCATTGCAATTTTTAAAGGAGGTATTGGGAATAATTACTGTAATTATATTTCTTTAACATTCAGGTCCCCTTTCTGTAACAAATATGAGCATGCTCTTACAGCAAAAAAAAGTCTGACTTGTAAATTCTCGAAGAACAAATTTTCTTCAATTTTTCAGCTGGTTTAATTTACCACTATATTTAAATATATTTTGTTGGACAATGGTTACTTGTACAGCCTATATATCTTCATCTGTCTCTGTTTACATTGTTCTTTGCCTCTTTTTTTTTTTTTTAGGTAAATGAAAAGAGGCTCTTCAACAAATGCTTCTTTATTTTTTTACATTAGTCATGATTTTGTACCAGCATAAAAAAAAAACAAAAAAACCAAACTAAAAATAGGCTTTTGTACATTCAGTGAATGATAACTCTCTATATAATTCATGTCTAGTATAAATATACATTATTTTCTTTTTCCACCATACCAAGAGCAAATGTTTGAAGCAATCAGGTTGAAGCCCATGTTTTCATATTAATCACGTCTAAACTTACCAAACACTTTGCTTCCAAACTTTTATTTACTTGTTTGGTTTTGTACTTTGTAGAAAAATATATTTTAAAAATATTTTAATACTTAATGGTACATGACTATGCATAATGGTACATGACAATGCATAATGGTACACAATGGTACATCTTTAATACACAATGGTACCATACATTTTGCTATTTTAATGTTCTCTTCAGGTCTAGACTGTATGTATGGACACTACAATGTATGCAGTAATAATTCTATTTAAATTAGCTCTATGTTTGCTTTTGCTTTTAAAGAAACTTGCATGCCACAAATATGTTATTGGCTGGCATGCCTTTCTATATTTTAGGATTAAATAACAGGTGAGGTCATATATCAGAAACGAATTACACATTCCAATATTCTTGATAGTCTTTCTGTTCGTCCACAGGCAGTAGATTGACTTTGTGGTTACTGTTTTTCTTCATATGGTATGGCCATTCTTATGCTATTTTAGACAAAGAAGATTTGGTTTAAATGAAGTTGGTAGCAATTTATTTAAAATATACTAATGTTCAGCTTTCCCAAAGCAATTTATGCCAAATGTATTAGTCTTTTATGTTTTTTAATCAAGACTTGTCAATGCTTTTAACATACACTTTCCGTTCCCAACACAGTTCAATGAAAGCCAAAATAACTTTGAACTAAGTTTTGTCCTTAAGCACAATTTGCGTATCCAGTCACAAAACTTCCCCTCTGGAGAGGCAGGCATTAACACACCATCTATGTTTTCAGCTTATCAGATATCAGACTTCTAACAATGGCTCTGATGTGTAGTAGCACTGCAAGAAGGCTCAGCCCTCCTCAGGCTGCCCGTTTACCTCCTGTCCTGTCCCATTGTAGAGAAGTGTGGAGGGACATGGTAGAGTCATTTGTGGCCCTGGACCTCCCTTGCTGGTCCTTCCATCCCAAACAAAAAATAGGAGTGAGTGGCTGGAAAGCAAAGGAGGAGCCCAGAAGAGCAGCTGGAACAGCTGGCTGCCATTCCCCTCCTCAGCAGGATATTTAGGGGGTCCTGGGGCTCGCAGCTCTCAGGGTACAGGAGGCAGCTGTGGTCCACCCTTCAAGCTGCATCCAGCTTTACATGGAATGTCGTGGTTTGATGCCTCAAAGCTCTGCCATCACAGGATCTCCTATCCACTGTGCAGCCCACAGACTGCAGCTAATTCCAAGTCTGTGTAAGGGAGTTTAAAATTATCCGCTCCCTTTGGGAAAGGGTCATGAGAGTAAGACCGAATAGAAGTCAGGAAGGGAATGTTAATGGAAAATATCTGCAATAATAACAAAATTTCTTTGACTATAACTCTCTGCCTTGCAACTTCCTGTGCTGGGTTGTTAGTGTAATGGAGAAGTTCAGATCACCTCAAAACTGGGATCAATTTTTTTACCGGTATGTGCAGCTGAGGGAAGACAATCTCACTGCAAGGTCCACAAAACCTCCACATTATGACCTATGCCCTTTCTCTCTGGGAACATGACAATTAATCTATTTAACAATTAATAACAATTCTAGTTGTGAATCCATGCCCGTAGCTCCAGGGATGGAGGGTAAAGATGCACCTCAGAGATCTGCAGATATCAAATGATGGTACTCACTCGCCCCAGAAGGTTGTTGACAGGTTATGTTCATTAGTTTTCATATGAGTCACGCTGTTACTAAATTGATAGAGCTACAGAAAAGCCTACCAGTGAACAAAAATAAATAAGAACATTTTTTTCCCTAACTCACCATCTGCCACAAGCTTATGATACCTTCAAATTACTTCAGGTAGTTAAGGCATGTTTTCTATAGACTAGACTCACTATTTACTTGATTTTTCCTCAGAAAGTGCAAGCAATTGAAATTCCATCAATACAGTCCTGAGGAACCATCTTGTATTTGGTCCAGCTAACCACTTCTATGATGTTTTCTAAACGCACTTAAAAAATCATTGATTCTACAGCTCCATGGACTTGCTAAAAGAAATATGCTTAGATATGAGTACTACTGGCAGGTATTTTCTGAGTCGGTTCTGAGAACGAATAGCATAGCCATATAAAGTCAGACCAAACCCAGGACTAACTCCAGCAGAGACTAAGAGCAGCAGGAGAACAAGGCAAACCAAAATGCTACATCTCAACAGTGTTTCTACACCGTCCAGACACTTTCAGCACAAAGATTATATATATCTTTGTAGTAACCATTAATAAAAGTACTTAGTCAATCCTCCTATAGAGGATTCCTCCACACAGACTTTTAGACTCAAAATAACTTCTAGCTCAACAGCTCAGATACCCACTGTGCAAAAGGTCACCTTTCATGATTGGAAACCTGTCCTTAGTTTTGTACACAAGTGATACATAATTACATAGTGTTGACAGGCCAGTCAAAATTTTACCATTGTTTTATTTAGTCATTTCCAATATGCAGGTCATCCATGTGTTTCTCCTGATGTCCCTCTTTGAGTCTTGCTATTGAATTGTCTCTGAGATGGGGGAAAGAGGGAAATGCCTTACAGGATTAGAGATGTATGCATACCATGGATGTACACAATGTCAGAGACACATTACTAAAAATTCAGAGTGTTTGATTTCCTCTTTTGACTGATAAGAGCATTAATCTGATATTGTCATGGAACTCTCTATCATAATTCCTTGATTTCCTTCAGAGCAAAAGTTAGCTCAGAGCCCATCACTTTGTATGTTAAATTAGAAATTTTTGAATCAATTAATATTTTCATTGGATTTTATCTGAAGGGCCTACAGACTACTTCAAGCATGTGAAAACAAATAAAGGTGACCATAGTTCTGAAACCTAGATACCTAAGTTAAAACAAACACAATTTGCAGCAATAGCAATGAAAATGCTCTATTCTATTCTGAGGTTGCAAATGCAGTTAACACCCCACCACCAACACATTTAACTGTTCTTCCTGACACAAAAGGGATCTACACTGTCCTGACAGATACAGGTTTACCTAAATAAGCTATTTTATTTGCAATTAGAGGGAAAAATAATGTGTCTTGTATGCCTTTAACATAAAACAAGACACTGTATGTAACAGCAAGTTCTGGACTTACATTTGGAGTGTGTGGATTTTTTAAAATATAACTGCACAAACCCACTATTGGTAAAGCATAAAAATAAAAGAAAAATGTTTGTTGATTTTCATTTAATTTAAATGCAAATAAAACATGTCTGGTCTAGATTCCCCAAGTCTATCAAGCTGGAGCATGTGTGAAAAACATTACAAGAGGTAAGTCTCAGCAACAAGTCTGGTGTTTGGAAAATGAACTGTTGATGAGTTGACCAGTAAAAAAATAAAGGAAACAAATTACAAACTGAAAAAGAAATGTGAATTCCCAGCTATCTGTAAGCTGGATTTCATTGATTAGATTTGTTCTGACATAAATAAACAGGTTGAATTGCTTTTCTGTAATATTAATCAAAATTGTATACTGCCTTTATTTAAATATTTAATCATTAGAATGTAAGTAGATATTCTGAGAATTATGTGAGTTACCACAAATCAGGTACTTAGTAGGTTCGTGTTTTATCTTTTATATTTCTTCATTTGCAATAAATTCATAATATATTTGGCCCACACCAATCTCCTTTATCAAACTTTTTCCGTTTTTCAGCAGCTTCCTCTTTTAGAAGTGTCAGTTGCAGAAAATAAGGAATTTAAACTTCTAGAATTATACTCATTTTAAGTCAAACATTTTCTTCCAATTCTATTATATAAGCAGTGAATTTGGACCCAAAAAGTACCAAGATTGCCATTGCATTATGGATTCCCATACTAGATAAATGATGGAAGATTTCAGTCAGGTTTTTTTTCTGATTCCTGTGTCTGGGCTTTTCTCAGCAGAATCTAATACAGTCTGTCCTACCTTTACAGTAGTATCACCCACACTGGTAAATTGAATGAGATCCACAGCCTGGGATGCTAGCTGGTAGTACCTTTGGTATGAACTTTATAAGTAACAATTGCACTGTTGCCAGTTGCTGAGTTATATCTGAGGTGGTGCAAGGGTTCAAAAGTAAGTAGGATTGGGAGTCTGGCTTTTTTGTTGACCTTCAAGAGCAGGAAGAAAAATTATGTGACATAAATAAATAGCTTTTGATTACCTGCAGGCTGTTACAGTTCACTGCATGTTGGCCAAATCTAGAACAAGGCATAGGATCACAAATAATAAGATTTACAGGACTCAAAACATAACAGATCAAGGATCTTGCATTAGTTCTGGTTCCTGAAAGGCTTGAAATAGCAGGACAGTGTCTGTTAGCTAAATAATTAAGGCTAGTCCCCAAAAAGTTCTCAGTAGGAAATTTTGGGATTTAGATCCTGCAACAGAAAGCTAGCCTGAGGAATGGTACTAGCACGGGCATATGCTGGCAGCAATAATTCATAGCTAGCTATGGATGTATATATTCATAGACCCACTGATAGGATCATTATTTACTTATTCTGTAACCTACTGCCTCATTGCAGCATGTAGGTGTTTTTCAGATTCCACCAGAAGAGCAATCCTTTTGGTCCCCACTGTTGTGAATATCCACCCTATGCCACAGCTAAACCTATATTCTGATCCAGTCTGCAACAAAACAGAAAAGCTGTTGGCCAATTCTTTGCTAATCCTTATCTTACTGATGGGAATTTTGCATGACCTGCCAATCAACATAAAGCCTTCATTACCTCCTACTTCCATCCATAACTGAACTCTTAATACACAACCCAACTGTAAACACGGTTCTCAGATTTGGTTTGTACATTTGCTCAGGAGGACTGATAGGTTCTCCAGCCTAACCTTTACCTTATTCCATTTTTTCCTGTCTTAGGCAAAGTCTTACCTCAGAACAGAAAGTCTTATCCCATGAAATCACAGTACCATTTCTCATTGTTTTCCTCTCTAGCAGGACTTAATGACTAGCCTTAACCTTATCCTTAGAATAAATTAGGAAGGAATTGTCTTGCTGGCTTCAGCACCTTTATATCTTGCAGTATTCAGCCATAATCATAAATTCTTCAGTGCCCACTGCTCTAACCCCCAACCCTCAGCCTTGGACACAACCTATCATATACCTGTACCTGCAGACAAAGAATTACCACTGCTGGAGAAACAACATTCTTCCAAAGAACATTTACCCTTCGACCACTTCCTCTCATGCTATAAGAATCATGTACTCTTTGGCTTGTCTTACAGATGGAATTCAGATAAAAACAAAGTGCTGTCATCAGACTGAAATGCTATCATCCTGAATACTACAGCATCTAACTAGGATATATCTGTACAGAGGAGTTCAAGGCAGTATCATATAAGAATGCTAGATCTGGGTGAACTCAGATTTTCACTCTTAGAGTCTGCAATTTCAGGCCATAAAAGGGTTATTTCTACATTATTGGGGCACCTAAATCTCAGGTACATGACAGTGCCTCTGAGCACATGAGTGTGAAGCCATTATCTCACATCCAGACTTAAGTACTGCCAGATCTTTTGTGCAGAAATGGGTCTCCTGAAGACAGCAACAAAATAAGACTGTGATAACACTCAGATTTTATAGTAGCTTAGCAGCAGGAATGAAATTCTTTTCTGGCTTCCTGGCAAATCTTCTCCAAAGCACTTCATCTATCACAGTATGTGGATTTCTGCAGTGGAGACAACCAATATCCACTAGTGAAACTGCTCTGGTTTTTAAAACTAATTAAAGTACAGCTTGGAAAGCACAATGGATATGGCTTTGCTACTGAGGTCTTAGGATTAGAAGCACTGATCAAAGAAGGGAGACCTCAGCTTCTGTCCCTTCTTTAAAAAATATTTATGCACTTCATCCTGCAGCTTTTTCATATGTAAGCTGTTGGGACAAATGCCAGGACTCATATTTTTCCTTCCTCAAAAAAAGTGTGAAGTCAGAGGACATGCACAAAATACTTCCCTCCTACTCTTTAAAGAATCCAGTGCACATCTTTCTTTACTAACAGCACTGGTAGTGGTATTTCTCAAAAATATTAGCAGATTTTCAATGAAATGCACCATAGAGAATTTATCAAGAAGGGTGGTATTAACAGTATATTAACCCTTGGGAGCTACAGCCCAAGTACATTTGGCTGCATAACCAGTGCAGAAAAGAACCTTCTATGTCAGCCATGGGTGTACTGATTGCCTTTGCACGGGCTCTGGGTCACTGATTGTGGCCTGTGCAGCTTGAAGGAGAAAGCCAGAAGCAGCAGTTGCAAGAGTGACTAGCTGAGAGCACAGACACGAGTTGTAGAGGGTAGGATACAAGAGATGTGTCAATTTTAAAATAAAGTAGTTTCACACTGTGTGTAGAGAAACATGACTTTCTGCAAGTAAACACGATTAAGCCAGACTACACCAGACATTAGAGTCTGCTTTTTAATTCTATCAGAACAACTGAAC
Source organism: Luscinia megarhynchos (assembly GCA_034336665.1). Classification (NCBI taxonomy): domain Eukaryota; kingdom Metazoa; phylum Chordata; class Aves; order Passeriformes; family Muscicapidae; genus Luscinia; species Luscinia megarhynchos. The sequence goes on along the minus strand of CM067565.1, from coordinate 80,383,656 downwards.
TTAATACGTTTGAATTGTATGCTAAAAACAGATACCATACTCAAATATTTTCCAGATTTATGATCTCTGCTTTTTAAATAAGAAGTCAAATTAATCAAAACACTGAAAGAACTGAGGTGAAAAAAAATCCTGAAAATTAATGACTGCCTACATGTCTATTTCTTGTCCATCAATAGGAGCTCTGAAACTTGTGCCCTAGATACTGTAAACATTGCATTCAGGCTTAGGTTTGTGCCCATTAGTAATATTGAAGACAATGGTCAAGTAGTTTCTGTACTGTTTAAGACACCAATATAGAAAAATGACTGCAACCCCAAAGTCAGTGAAGGCCTGACAGATTAGAATTTAACTGAGGAAGGCTTCCCACTCTTAGCAATGAAATATTTGCAATTATTATGGCATGTTCCGTGCTGCTAATGCAGGCACTTAAAAGTAAAAGATACAACTGTGCTTCTGATGTTAGGTTAAAAAAATCTGGTATAAACTTTGAGTGAATACAAATGTGTTTCTCTGAATAAGGGTTTTCCAGAAGATTAATACAGAGACTTTGGTTCTACAAATATCCGTACTTTTTTTCATTTATGAGAATAAGCAGTTGAAGTTAATCTATTGAAATTAGATGCAATATTTGCTTAGAACTTTGCCTTGTTTGATAGGAGACTCAATATAATAATCACAAAGAGTTTTTAATCAAAGGAATGTGGAGATACACTTTAACTGTGTACATGGCAAAAGGAAAAATATTATGAAATAAAGAGATAATGTACTTCCTATAAGTGATTGATGTTATGAGAGTAATGAATATTAAAATGTTTTAACAGCAACAGACAGTAAGAATTTGACCATTATATCTTAGTGTATTGCAAAGGAACAAGCAACTTACTAGATCTGTTTATATATACTATTGTTCCATTAGCAGAATAACTGACTTAAATTGTGTTTCTTTTATTTCAGATTTGAAAGGATGAAGAATAACTCTGTCTAGCTTTTAGAATATTGTATTTGACAAAAAAAATCAGATGTGCATAGTAGAAAAGGCTAATACAAGCCATACTGTTTATGAATCTAGATGATTTTCTTCAAAAATCATGCCCAGTCAAAACATATTCTATCTAAATGATAACAAAGGTATCAAAATTGAACATATAAGGAATAAAACCACTCTACAGGGCAATGGAAAATGAGAATTTTCTAAGCAACAGGATTCTTCTAGTTAATTCAGGCATGAGACTTAAAAAATATATATCCTGCTAGAGATTTTTAGTCCAGTTCCACTATTAGGTTTAAATAAAAAGAATAATGGATACTCTGCCTCGGGCAAATGGAATTTGTGTGTTTGACACAGAGCAGCATCCACTGAGATCATAGTAAAAAACCAAATTTTCTGTTCCCAGTTTTTAGCCGATGTTGAGAGGCACGTGCATCCAGCGGATAGAGAACAAAACAGGGACATTGCAAAACTGAATTCTGTTCCAAGCTCTCACACAAATTTTCTGCATGACTTCGGAGAACCCACACCATGTGCCTTTCATTCCCTTAAAAACAACATGCCTATTGTATGAGGTTAGATAGCAGTCCTTGAGAGACAAGGGCTTTTACTGTGTAAATGAGCACAATGAGACTATGTCAGGGCTTAAATTAAAGTCTCTAGGTATAGTGAATAAATATGAGCACATTCAGCAAAAATAAGATAAACAAGAAAAGAGATTGCACCTGACAGTAAAATAAAACAAAGAAAATGGACTACTCAGATTTGACACCATCTCAGTGTTAAAGTTAACACTGAGCAGAGAACATATTGTATTTTTGATTCTTGCTATTGACACCAAAATGAAGCTAGAGGGCAAGTTTAGGATTTTTGTAAGACAAGTTCTGCCTTGCAAAATGTAATTTGATCTATTGCAGCAATTACTCTTAAGTAGAGACTCACAATTTTCCCTTTGATAATTACGTTGCAAGGTTTGAAAGAGATTTGAATATCAATGCATCTAATTGTCCTTTCACACAGGTGAAAGTTCCCAGTAAGGCTGACAGAGGTATGAGTGAAAGCTGAAAACTCAATGCAGGTGAGGTATGGCAGCTCCCGCAGTTTTTTATGAGCAGCTCCTCGTCATCTTAAACTTGCCTGGTTCATTACAATGTCCTTTTAAAAACAACAGGGAAACCACTGCTCACAGAGCACAAAAAAATATGTTTTAACTTTTTGAAGACAGCTGCATTGCATCAGAGGAGTAAACTTAGTCTTGTTTATGTCATTGCTAGTTGATGTCTCAGATTTCCTGTGCTCTAGCTAGCAAACACTTGAAGATAAGAATCTGACCTTGGGTTTTCCGCTTGGAGAAAAGTCTGCGAAATGAACAACAGATCTGAAGGGTTTGTGACAAGCTGTATTGCTGAAGAGAAATAGTGCATCATGCTGCAAAAGATAAATTTTCCAGAGTACTTTATGTTTCTTGCTCATTTATAATCTCATTACATTTCAGAAGATGTACCAAAGACATGAATAACTGAAGTCAGGTTATTACTTCAGGGTGAGATAAGTCTCCTAGCCCACAAGAATTCCCAGGAAGCGTTACTCACCACTGCTCAGAGTTCTAGGCACTTGCTGGGACTCTCATAAGTATAGAACATAAATTACTGAAGTGTGGGTGTAGATCTTTAACCATAGCAGCCTACATTGCAGCTTCTCCCAAATGGATCCATAAAAGCTCCTCTATTATCACCTCTCTTTTGCTCAGACTTACAATAAGTTGTTAGCAATATTTACCCTACAAAGACAGTTCATTTTCAAACAATGAGCCATTCCAATAAAGGCAGTGTGTATACATATATGCCTTAAAACAGGAAACAGCAGGGAGGCATTTGCTTATTGATGATGTTCAAGATCATGTCACCTATTTAATTTACTGGATGCAGGTAGATGTTGCTTAGGACCAATAGACAAGTGACCCTTGTGAGATTTCACAATGGAAATGTCAGTGAGCAAAGAAGCACTTTCATGTTAGTACATTCTTCAGATGGGTCTATCGAGGAAAGATTCAAATAATTTATAGACCCCACCTGTTTTTAGCTATTTTGATTACTAAGTGTATAGAATAACAGAACTGGTAAATGGTCTAGAGTACAAGTCTTGTGAGGAGTGGCTGAGGGAGCTGGGGTTGTTTAATCTAGAGAAAAGGAGAATCAGAAAAGATTTTACTGTTCTCTACAACTACCAGAGAGGAGATTGTGGCAAGATGGGTGCTGATCTCTTTTCTCAATTAACAAATGTCAGGGATGAGAGGAAAGGGCCTCAAGTTGCGTCAGGGGAATTTGAGATTGGAAAAATTTTTAGAATAGGAAAATTTTTTTCACTGAAAGAGTTTGTCAAGCATTGGAACAGGCTGCCCAGGAAATGATTGAATCACCATCCCTGGAGGCATTTAGAAGGCGTATAGATGTGGTGCATAGACATATGCTTTAGTGATATTTAAACTTAAACATAATTATCTTTTAAAAGACAATGAAATAATTTTAATTCCATCAGTCAGTAAGTAACCCAGAAAAATAGTCAACTGTTGGTACTAAAGTTAGGGGGTCTTTTTTCTCTTATCTGGTTGACGTCCCAGCTGAGAATTCTGTGAGTTCCAGAAGAGTCAGTAGAGGGAAGTTTCTTTACAGACAAAGACCTACAGGTGCTGGTGAACACCAAATGGAACACGAGCAGGCAATATGTCCTTGTGACAAAGAAGGCTTATCCTGGGCTAGTTTAGAAGGAGCACTGCCAGCAGATTGATGGAGATGATCCTTCACTCTGCAATGGTGAGGCCACATCTGCAGTGCTGTGTCCGGGTCTGTGCTTCCCAGTACAACAGAAGTATGGAACTACTGGGAGAAAATCAAGCAGAGGGCAATGAAGATGGTTAAGAGACTGGAGAATCTCTCCTATGAGGAAAGGCTGAGAACTGGAACTGTTCAGCCTGGGAAGAGAAAGTTCAAGAAGGAACTCATCAGTGTGTACAAGTACCTGAAAGGAGGATATAGAGAATATGGTTCCAGGCTCTTCTCAGTAGCTTCCAGTGACAGGCCAATGAGCATAAACTGAACACAGAAGGTTTTTTCTGAACATCAAGAAATACTTTAGTGTGCAGTTGAGTGAGCACTTGCACAGGCTGCCCAGTAGAGTCTCCATCCTTGGAGATATCCAAAAGCTGTCTGGACACTGTCCTGGACAGACTTCTCTTGGTGTCTTTGCAGGGGGATTGGACAAACAAGAGGTCCCTTCCAACTCAGCCCTTCTGTAATTTTGTGATCTGATTATGAGTGCTCTGAATCATAAATGCTGGTGCTTGGTAATTCTTGGAACATTGGCAAAATTCTAGATAATAGAAGAAAATTTATGCTATGACAATATTAAAAACACCAAGTAGAAAATATCAGTCTTGGCCAATAAACTAGAATGGCTGGAAAAGAGTTGAAAAGTGAGGAATGAAATATGATAGAGTAATAACAGCTAAGCATTATGGGTGCAAGCAGTGGATATTTTCATTATTTAATTGTTTGACGGCATTATATTTTGGGATGCAAATATACACACTCCACCCTAAAAAAAAAAAATTATGTAATAAATCTCTTCATGGCCTTTTAATAATAATTAGAAAACCCAAACAACTTTGACAGAATTTAAATTACAGTTATAGAATCTTTATGTTTAAGACAGGATATATCAGTAGCATTTATAATTACTTTATCCAAGTTTTCATCCCTCAATCTGAACAAAAAAATAACATATAAAACGACTAATAAGATATACGGTGAGATTGGAGAGCTGGACACTGTTTTATAGAACAAATTACTGACAAAAGTCATACCAGCTTACTGGGTAAACAGTCCATAAGTGAGGGGAAGAAAAGTAAGCCATCAAATCAACGACCCACACTCAGCAAGAGAGTATGGGACAATTCTACTTAAAATACAGGAGTCTGTAAGTCATGTCTTAAGAAGACTCTGTCCTGCACTGTATGAGCACATCAATATAAGCACACTGTGAAACTGTCCCAGACCAACAAGGAAACAATCCCTATAACAGTCTGGAGCTCAAGGCTGTGTAGGTTAAAACATTCCCACTCTTTGTATCTATGTTAATGCCACTGGGATCATGTGTCTAGTTCTAATAGCTAGAAAAGTAGGAGAGAAATCACAGAAGATTTAGAGAAAATAAATCACAACAGTAACTAAGATGGGGAAAATGTTCCTTACAATGGAGGACTTTCAATTGCTACCAAAAAAGAGATGAACTCTCTGCTTTACATAGGGTGAAAATGTCATCATGTCTCTGAGATAACTGTATCTTTCAATCCAGTAAAGTCTAGTTGAAGATTTGAACTTGCTTAAGTATAGCATCAACTACATTTAATTAGGTTTTATGTTTCTCTAATTCTTCAACCCATTCTCTCAAGAAAAAAAGCTGCTTCTTAAGACCTCCCAGTGGCTGATGACTCACACAGCAAAAGAACTTTGTGCAGCAGAAACATAATATATGCAGATAGCTTTTTCAGTTATCTCAGAGAACCCCTTTGGCTCATCTTACTAATTCAATGCACATATTTCAGACTGTATGCTTTGAATTACAACTTTCTTTTCCCCTTCAGAATGAAAATATTCCTAATTATACAGTGAAAGTCCTGACATTTAGTGTCTCTAAATTGTTCATAGCTTTAAACTTCAGCAACTTCTCATGAATTTGTCTCAAACTGCTACTTACCTATATTTTTTGTGTGTTTCTGTTTCAATTGTTGTATCAATGCTCAGGTTATGACTTCGGGCAGAAAATATTTATGAGGATTTGCTGAATCCTAATAAGATGATCCCTTAGACAGTAAATTTATTTAGTATAACAAATGTGGAATAAGATGAAGATCATAAAGAATGGTATTTCAGCAGAACCATGCAAGCTTAAGTCCTTTGCAACGTTCTTTGAAGCATCAGGCATTCAAACTGTATATGACACAAGCACAGTAAGAAGTTCTTTTGAGCAGAAAACAGTGAACAGCCCCATAAACAATGCTACAGTAATCCAGCATTATACCTTTGAAGTTAACAAAAGAAAGAACCACAGAGATTAAACAATAAGCCAAAATCTGTATAAGGTAAGATAAATGAAGCAAATATCACACTGATTTTAAGCTGTTCAGCTAAATCCACCTAATATCAAGGGTCTCAGTAAGAATTAGATTCCTGATTTAGCCTTTGGCTATGAATGAGTAAAGCCAGAAAGAAAGGTAAAAGGTCAACACCAAATCTCAAAAATTCAATGTAAATTTGGTCACCATTTAATAAAGTCAAGTAAGATCTTTTAAAGCAAATTATTTTGCAGTCAGGAATCCTGAAAATGTAACCACACAAAAGGGTTAATCCAAGAGTTTGAAATCCATGATCAGTTAACAAAAAGCTCTAATTCACAACTGCAACCTCTCTTGATTAATGTTCTTTAACAAAACCAGACACTATTGTGACAGTTCCTCCAAATTCTTGCTGTTTTGTCATCTCATTTGCTTCCTTCAGCATCCATCATGCATGGCTGGGTCTGACAGGCTGTGATAAATCCACAAACTCAATATGTCATCAGGGAAGTGGTTGAGTCACCGTCTCTGGAGGCATTTAAAGAGATATATAGATGTGACATGTAGGGACATGGTCTAGTGGTGGACTTGGCAGTGTTAGGTTTATAGCTTCACTCAATGATCTTAAAGGTCTTTTTCAACCTAAATAATTCCATCATATTTAAAAAGTTGTACTTATCTTCCTCAATGCAAAGTGAAGTAGATCACAATGTTCTCATTGAATAGTACTTCTTAAATTTGCCTACCATAAATACGAGAATGTAAGCTTATGTAAATTTTCAAGTTACTATAGAAAATGTATCAGTATGTGTTCTTACTTTATTTCTGCTTTGCTATTATCTTGTAAACAGAAATATGTCATTTGCATGTGTCTCAAGCTGTGAATGCATCTAATTTTTTCCAACCACTTCTGTATATCACAGGCAACTTCTGAGCTCATAAAGACCAACAAATTAGTGTCAGTCCATGTCAATCGTATTTTTAGGTTAAGCATGAGTTTAATTTATTTTCTATACAGATACTAAAACACTGTTTAGAAACAGTCTCATGGAAGTGACATGTACTTTCCATTGGATGACAGCTATTGATCTCAGAATATTGGGTTTTGTCACCTCTTCTCACCTAAAGCCATGTGTGTGGCTGGCCATGAAGCCCATTCATTCAGGCTATATCACATGCACTGATTTCCTGACTTGGCCTCATCCTGACCCTGACAACACTGTGAGCTTTTCTCTGACCCTGGTTGCCTCCCCCAGACCCAAGCCTTGCCTCACCCATGAGCTGATGACCCAGCCATACTGTCCTGCCTGCCCCCCAGCCTGCCCTGCTTTCTGACTGGAGCAGCAGGACAGGCTCTGACCATGCCCTGCCCTGCCCTGCCAGCCCACCAAGCCTCTGCAGCTCCCAGTTCCCTGGGATGTCAGGGAGCAGCCAGCACACAGGTGCCTGGACATGGTAAAATTAGCTTCCCTCAAAACCCTCTCTGTGAATCAGATCTGTGGTGGAAATAAAAGCTAAAATCGAAGTCCGAGTTTTGTTTAGCTTGGCTTGGTAAATTTGTAGGTTTTTTATTGTGTGACATGCAGCTGCATGTTGTCATCCCCATTTTTCTTCATGTCCTTGGCTGTTTGTATAGGGCCATGTAAAGGAAGATACTCATTCATGGCATATTCCGTCACTGGGAAATCATATTGGCATATTCAGTCACTGGAAAATCTTATCAGCATTACAAAAAGTTTGTGTCTTGGAAACTCAGTACTTAAATCTCTTATCTGGAAACCTGGGAAAAAAGTACTGTATCATTTTACTCTAAATTAAATTACTTCTCTAAGCAGGATTTACTTTAACCATTCTATGAGATATATGGTTTTGAAAAACCAAACAAGAAATAGAAGAAAGTTGAATACTTTTGCATTTTGAAATATTTTTATGATTTGGTAATATTCAAGGCTTCCTATGTGGAGGTAGAAATGGTTTGTTAAATGTTGGCTGGCTGTAAGGTGGACACAAGTCCCTCAGTCTGGGGAAGATAGTTTAACTCTACAATCTGAAATATCTGATATCTCTAAAAATTAACTATTTTTGCTGCATATACTGTCTTATAGAAATAGGTCAAATTCCAATAAAATTTTTGAAGTATAAGTCTGAATAACTGAATTAAGTCTGGAGATCCGGAAAGTTCTAGCACTTATGTATTTTCATGTTTTCTACTGTCATCAACATGGCAGCTTTCCCAACATTCGTATGGATGACAAAATTATATCCCCAGTTACTTCCCTCAAAATGATATTGATCAGCTTAATAGATTTTGGCACCATGCCCAGAATTTTCTTTAATAAATAATTTTCCTACTCTCTAAAGATTTTTTGTCTTGAATTTACAGTTTTTATAACAAGCCTCTTTGATTAAAAGCACTATTAAGTATGGTTAAGAATGAAAGGAACCAAATTTTAGCAATTCATCATTTTCAATTCCACAAGCCAATATTGGTAAGTATAGAATAGCTCTGACTGTCCCTTACTGAGATATGGGTAATTTTTCAAAGCATAATACCTGTCCAACCTGGAAAACAGCCACAGGATACGTTACAAAATTCCATTCCCTGGCATTTTTGTAGCTATCATGCTTTATGAGTCTGCAGAGGTTGTTGACTGCTCTCTGTGGGGTTTACTTCATGCAGACTGTGAATGGTAAGTTTACCCTGTCTCTCTCTAAACGACCTTGTTATACTTGCATTCTTTTCAGTAGTACAGACTAGGTTTTCTTTTTGCAGGTAGGTATTTCTGAACTCAAACACCAAAAGGAACCACAACTTTTAGGAACAGGTATTTGCATACTCAGGTGTGTGGTCTGCAAACTCAGAGAAGGCAAATTGCTATTCTTTCATCCCTGCTGCCTTGTTTTGTGTACCTAAGGCACAAACCCCTGTTCCATTCTGTGCCTGTGAGTATTGTCTGGTGTCAGGATTCAAACCTGAAGGATTTCTAAGTGATGGACAGACTGACAGACAGACAGACAATTATGTCTATGGTGGGCTGATCCCTGCTGACGGTAAGCCCCCACCCAGTCACTCACTCACTTTCCCCAGAGGACTGGGGGAGACAATCAAAAAAGACAGAAGTGAGATTAAAAAACCCAAAGGTCGAGATAAGGACAATGTAATAAGTGAAGGAAATGGGAAGCAAACAAGAAAACAAACACAACAAATATTAAAACAGAAAACTACCCAAGTGATACAAAAGCAATCACTCACCACCAGAACATCAATTCCCAGATAGTCATGTTATTTTGGAAAAACTCTCCTCTATTTTGCTGCTTAGCATGATACTATATGGTCTAGAACACCCTCTAGCTGTCCTGGAGCTCTTCCCAGCCTCTTGTTCACCCTCAGCCTTCTCCACTGGGATCACAAAGTGAGGAACAGAGAAGACTTTGGCACTTCATAAAAAAAGTTCAGCAATAGCTAAAACACTGTTTTAGTCAACCACTTAAAATACAGTACCAAATAGGCTGCTGTGAAAAAAAAATTATCTCCTTCCCAGAATAACTCAGAATAGAGCTTTTCAAGAAATGAGTATGCATAGTTTTTCCTGAACAATCCTGAGGGCAGAATTGTTTCAGTTCACTATCTACTGGTTAGAGATTTTTTGGCTTAATACACTGAGGATATTTCTTTGGCCAAAACCAGGTGTGTTTTGGTGATATTCTTCAGAAGCATAAGCATAAGCATAAGCCTTAATATTTCTGTTTATGAGAATAATCAGTCAGAAAAATAAAAGAAGAATCTATAATGTTAGAAAATAGAAACAAAATGGACAGAGCAGACATTAAAAGACTTTGCTGAAAAATACCATGAGCTACTCCCTGTCCTGTCAATCTTTCTTTTCACTGACGAAGTGCAGCATAGTAGAATCACACTCATCTGTAGACAGAACTTGGCTAAGAACAGCTGCTTCTTCCAAGAAAATAGATGGGCAGGCTATCTTCTATTCTTGTAAATAAAACAAAGACAGTGAATGGTTGATTGGCCCAGAATTCTAGCAACTTGGGTGACATTCACACTGACTAGCATTTGACCAACATTCACCTCTGGCTTCTAAGAGGAGTTCAATTTTCAGTTCTCAGAGGCTGTGCTGCCACATCTCAGAGAGGTGTTTTTTGTAGGATGAGACATATTTTGACTCTTCCTACCTCTCTGAGGTGGGAGATCTGAAGGGCAGTGAAAGGACAAAGAAAGTAAACCTAAAGCAGTGTTGTTCACACAATGTATTGAAAATGGCCTCTGGCACATCCTTTTCCCTGGACTGTTCCTAGGTATTGTCTCAGAGAGTGCTAATTGTCACAAATCAAAATTATGTCAGGAGCTAAGCAGTGGGAAGGATAAATGATCTTATCTCAAATTGGTTTTGCACCACAAAGCCACAGGGTCTGAAAAAGACCTTTTGCACCCCAGCACACAAATGTGGATTTCTCTTGCCATCTGAGATACAGCTCTCCCAGATCACTACAGCTGCATGGCTAAGGAACCACTGGCAAGCAACTGTTTCATTGCTAGGGATGAAGAGTCGCATTGCTATTGCCAACTGGCAACTGTTATTTTAGGAATGTACCCAAAACTAATTATGGTTTTCAGCTAAAGTAGCTTTCCCACTGTAACGTAAGTCAGAGGCATGTAGTCTGTGCTCAGACAGAAGCCAAGAGGCTTGTTAATCAAGGAGTACTGTGTCATGGATTTGGGAAACCACACGAACATCACTGCAGTGCACTGCCAAGTTGCAGCACAGGATTGTCAGAACATCTGGCCTTTATATTCTTGGATTTTGTCAGTGATTAAGCAATCAAAAAGGTGTTTTTGACTACCTTTGTTTTGTTACTTTTTCTCTTTTCTTTCCCAGCTGCTAGCAAAAGCCTGTCTACAAACCATAAAACTGCAAAGAAATTCAAATATGCTTATAGCATTTGGAGCTCTGAGAGAGTGAAGGAAAAGTGGCACTTGATTCAGAAACACAAAATTCAAACATTGCAAACATTTTACAGAACTGCAAGTTCACACCAAGATACCATGTCTCCAAAACTAAAGAGAAATATTTGGCATACTAAAGTTCTCTGATGGAGGAATTTTTCACCAGTTCACATAAGGGGTCTCTCCCAAGCAATATGGAGCTAGGGTCAAGGGATATTAAGATGCTGTGTAAGATAATATCTAGGACACATGGTGGTTATAATGAGCAATCAATTGCTAATGCTTGTACTGTTTATGGCTTGTGAAATGCCTTGGGACATGTTTTAATGATATGTTACTGGGTACTGAAATGCCTGTTGTGCTTATTTTAGACTCCTGGTGTGAAAGGACTGCCAATCTGCAAGGGTTATAGTATGCTAAATTGATTTTATAGATTGTGTTGGTAAAGGTCAATTCATTTAGCAAATAAAATATCATTTAATTTTATCTTCAACTTTGCTTATTAGGGTCATAGTATGCCATTTATTTGGTTCATGTAAATTATGTAAGCTTTTGTGTGTGTCTGGACATTTCAGTAAAAAATTTTTGCAGATCAAGGCATTTCTCTTTCTTGAATTTAAAGCACTGAGAACACATGCTTGAACTTAGCAAAATCTTGGTGACAAGTACATGTACTTCAAGCATTAAACAAGTTTCAACATGTAATTCAAACATGAATGTGAAGGCATCTTTGGTAGAAAGAGAGAAGGATTTCCTGGTAGATCAGTACTGAATACAGTAGAATGGGAAATTTTGTGTTTTGCCGGGCGGGTTTGGCTTAATTATTCTGCATCTCTTTCCCAAAACTGTTTTTCTAGCATTGCCCACTCCAAGGTGGTCACTCCCCATGATAAAAGAAAATGGAAAAAACACAATCCAAGCACTAAATGTACTACTGTTTCATAAATGTAGCAATAGCCTTAATGCATCATAGGCCAGTTGGGAATTGTTGCCGAAGATCAGATGCTGGGAGCATTGTCAATCACGTCTTCAAACTGCACAAATAGGAGGCTTTGTTGGATTGCTGGCTAATGTCTTTTGTCTTTCATAATTGTTCATTTGGCACTGTTACCCAAACCTGTGAAAGCCCAGCTTAGTGAAATTGCATTATGAAGACTGATTGTTTTATCACTGAGGCCAAAATTATGGCGGTTTGGCCTATTCTCTTTCTCTGTTCACCAGAGATAAAGTATCCCTTTCTGAGCAATTATCAGCATAGGAACACCTCTTCAGCTTTCTATAATGGGTGTTACCTAGACATAAGAAATCAGCAGGTCCTTGCTGGTACTCTGTTGGAAAAAATGGGGCTTTAATGTGAATGAGGCGTTCGAAAATGGCATCCATCTTCCAGTAAGAAGAGGGACAGAGTGGTCAGAAGACACAGAACCAAGAATCTGTAGGGAAAATAAGAGCCGAGGTTGTCTGTTCTCGAGGCAGTCAGTTTCATCTTCTTGACAGTCTCGTTGCAAGCTGAATGTGTACAGAAGTAAAAGTAAGAGACTGGCAGGTACTTGAGGAAACAGCCTCAGTACAGAACCTGAAACATCATTGCTATATTATTGGCATATTTTAAGTGAAAACCAGGCTGTTCCTGTGAGAAGTGACTTTGAGGAGAAAAATCACTTCATACAATTTTACAGATAAATTTTGCAGAGGTGTGACTATAGTGACTCCCAAGTCTTTGGCCTTATTAGCTTGAATGGGTAAAGAGATCCATGCAGTGAAAAATTATTGTTTTTAAAGAGAAGAAGACTAAGCCCTTTGATATATAATATCCATTGCTCTCTTTGTGAATTCCCTTCTAATTTGGTGAATGTTATTTTATCTACAGTTCTTTGAAATACAGGTGGAATCAATTCACTTTACTTAAAAGCAAGGCATCTCTCCATCCTGCAACCCAGTCAAATGTCAGGAGCCAAATCTATACAGGAAGAGCATCAGATCCCTAATTTGCATTTATGAGATTAACTTGTTGGTTTGGAACCAAGGAAAGGTAAAATTTCAATGGGGTTGCACTGCTACAAAACTACTGTGAGGAAGAGAAGAATGAGTACAGATATTAGTCTGTGTCTTACACTGTTCAGAGTATCTCACCTCAGAGTTGATCCTCAGTTGCTCTGCCTCTGTATTTAGCATTGCAACTGTTTAATATCCCACAGACAGAAAGGGGATGACTAATTCAAGAACCTTCTTTTATTAATGACCTCAGTGTTTAATCAGCAGATGTTTACTTCATCCACCTTTCAGCTATTTAAAGATATTCCTCTTGCTTATCTTTGAAGTTCCTTGTTTACTCCTCATTGTGTGTGACAAGTTTAGACATACTATGCTAATTCAGGTTTTTTTCACATCTATGACATGAGAATAGATCTGAAAGCTAGTTTTCATAGTATTTTTATATTCTTATAGCTGAGACATAATCAGCCAGATTCTTCCAGAAGCTCTGGAGCTTGTAGTACTGTCAGCAGAAAGAAGACAAGCACTGTTACATCCCAGAGCATTCAGAGTCTGCAAATGGGCTACTCCATGACAGTCTGTAAGGAGGTGCTGCAGGAGGCAGCCTGACAATCCTTCCACTGTGCTCTCCTGATGTGAATTGCCTTGTTAGAGGCTTGAAACATGGCCATGATATCACCAAACAGCACTGCACATATACCAAGACATCCTAATAAAGCTTCTGTTAAAGTGTCCCTGGGGGCATGAGAGCCTTCAGCTGATGTTTTAACTGCATTTATTTGGTGAGGAGTAATGAACTATTGCTGCTATGAAGCATGAATATTTTATGGGTGGTGATATTTGTAAAAAACAAGTGTTTGGAAGATTTCGGGTAGCAAGGAGGGAGTTAATGCCAGGCACTCCAGTGTTGAAACACAAATCAGGTATTTCTTGACATAAATGATAGAACAACACTAACTTTCCCCAGTGGAATGAATCTTACTGACAGTATGTCTCTTCTGGGGTATTCATTATGCTCTGGGATGAAAATATATCTGTTTTGCTTTTTAAAATCTGGTTATCTGAAAGCCAGGTATTTTGCTTGATGTAACAAATTACCCATTATGCAGATCACAGAGAGATTTTAATAGTGCTGGCATCTGGAGGATGCTAATTAGACATATATCAGCGGCACCCTTATATCAGAATCACAACATTTGTTTAATTCTATTTTGCACAGCAGTGGAATATGATTCAACACAGAAAAATTTAAAATTTTAGAAGAATGTGTTCAAGCATTAACCTTCAGGGTATCAGTCATTATCTGTGATTAATGACCAACTTGTAATAAACAATTCAAAGTAAAGATAAAATTAATGTTGCAGCCAAACATCATCAGATAAAATTTGTCTGAGCAGCTGTGTTTCTAAATCAACTGCCATCTAAATGTCACATAATCCATGTGATATAATGAAGTAGATGTTTTGCTCAAAAGAGGATCAAGTGATGAGTATGCTTATTGTTAAACTGAAACTGGCCTTCTGAGGATTCCTTTCTTATGCTGACATGTAACTGGTCTGCTGGTGAACCTATGACAAAGTGTTTTTAGATGACAGCTCAGATGTTGGGCATTCTTCAAAGACAAAAAGAAACTCAAGATGCAAAGTCCTCATTGTTTTTATGGCAGTTTAAATGGGATAAGCATATTGATACAGAATATTGCCATGGGGCTTTTTCCTAAGTAAACAGGGAGCAGGAAAACAGATTTCACATTTCACAGTTACAGTTTCCCCAAGAATCAGACTAGGGAGAAAGTAGCTGATGCAGCTCAAGAACATGCATGATTTCTAAAACCCTGCATTGGCCACTATTTTACTTTCCTCCTTCTCTAAACTTCAGCTAACATACTTTAATTCATTTTTATTGATGATAAAATGGTTTTTTACTTACGAAAGGAAATACTTTGAATGATGTGACTGATACTAAGATTTTGGAAAACCATCTTCAAAATCTAAGAAATGTAAGTTTGCCTCCAGAGTTCCTAATTTATATGAATGCTACCATCAAGGAATAAACACAATAAAACACAGCAGACTCACATGATAGGAAGCTTACTAAGCTGGGCTCTGCCTAGAAATGAGTTCTAGCAGCACCTTCTTACAAGCTACTGGCCAAGCCACACAGAGCTGCTGTGAGTTGCTGATAGCAAAGAGAATGAGGAAAAGTGTTCCATCAAGCAAGTCTGACATCAGAATAAGCCATCTTTTTCCCTCCAGTTTGAGCCTTCTTGGAGACATTTTGGTCACAGTTTTGGCACAGAGATAGCAAAGGTTTCCTCATATAAAATAGTCCATACCAGTAACATCATTTCATGGATTGCAAATTAAATAAGGAATGTTGTCAGCAAAGCCTGTGCTGTAGAATGACACAGTGTGTGAAAGATATTGCTGTGGCTGTGTTACCTGGAAACAGGAATGTCTATACCAGTGAAGTGCTTCCTCATGAGTAGTTAAACTCTGCATGCTACTGTTGCACAAAGTTAATTTGTATGGCTTGTACTAAAGATCAATAATTTTTCCATTAACTTTGCAGTAATGAAAGGTACTGGAGTGAAACCATTGATATATTTGATAGCTAATTCCAAAATAATAGTTTTCGAAAAGATTTTGGCTGACATTAGTTATCACCTGCGAGGAAGGTTTAAGTTGCCTATGTTTTAAGTTGCCTATAGAAGCAAAAAAAGCCCTTTAGCCTTTAGTGCGCTGAGTCTTTCTTCATCATGATTTTCATCTGTCTGGATAGTCTCTTTGTCTTCTAGGATTTTTCTTTACTGATAAAGGTATAGATTTTTATTATTTCACCAGAGTGAAAACATCCAATATCAACAAGTAATCAGAGCAAAACCATGTATGCCTTTCTCAGATTCTTGAAAAGGGATCAGATGAATGTCTCTTAGAAGAGATCTAAGCTCTGTTCCTAAATTCCTTGACCAAATCTTCCTCTGGCTTCAGAGCAATTTTGAAAAATATAAGAAAAATGAATGCACAGCCCTAAAAAGACAGATCATCTCCATGTTGTCAGGGCTCCCTGTAGGCTATTCATGAATGACTTTTCTTTCTGGCTAATTTTGTCCCACAGAACAAGAAGTTTGATTTTTTCTAAGACATACAGGTTCTTCATCCCCTGTAGAAGCAGCCTATGTAAAACATAAAAATACATCTTGACTCCTTCCCATGCTCAGATACAGATGACAAGCAAGATCCATCTTTGGGTTCTCTTCCAGAGGACAAAGGATAGACTCTCCACTGATCCAAAAAAGGAATACTGACACATGCCCCTGTTTTCCACAACCGGCACCATGTGGTCACCTCCATTTGTTTTCCTTTTCTCATGAGTATATAAAATGAGACAATCACCCTCAGCAAGATTAAGCCCATCTTTAAAAAAGCTCTGGTAAAAAGACACTACCAATGGTGGCTATCCCTACAGCTTTTCCTTACTTCAAGGACTGAGACAGTCCTTTTAATTCCTACCCAAAGATCACAGCAGAACTGTTAGCTAATTCCTGAAGGTTAAAAATTCAAGACTATCCTAGACTTGGTAAAATCAAGTCATATTTCAGAATTAAGGTGAAGAATGAATCCAACTGCAGAGATTACCTCTAATTTTAAAACTGCACTAACTGTAAAGGTCTTTTACCAAAATCAATTACTGTAATGTGAAAGAAAAAGAACAGTTGTTGAATTAATAACCTTCTTTTCCCATGGATTTTATCTGAATCTGAATTTCCACTTAATATATGCTATTATAAATGCCCAGTCCCTGCATCTCAGGACAAAAATACATAATACATAGAGGATAAAAGTAATGGTGGGGAATGGAAAGCCACTTAATTCGTCTAAGATCAAGATCAGCTTTACTGCACAGTAGAATTCAAAATGAACCTGATGTGCTGAGTCTCCCATGAATTTCGTGCTTCCATGCAGAATAGCTTTACCGTGAAAAAAAAATTATTTATATACCTTAGTAAGCTTCTCAACATACCTGGCTGTTTCCAGTGAGCTGAGAAGTAAGGGTAAATTGAGTGCTTATACTATTAACAAAAGAAATGCAACACCTTCTCCATAGATTGATCTAAATCCTGTGTTTTTAATATGTATTAGCCGTCTGCCTTGTTTTGAGAATTCAGAACCTGAAATTATTTCTGATAATCAAAGTTCCCAGGAGTTTCAAATACTCAAATCAAGCTCTTTCTCAGTATACAAACACCAGACTCATGGGATAAACAATAGCAGAAATAGGTAAAGAGAAAGATAGTCAGGAGCAAAAGAGAACATGTAAGGTAAACTCTGCATGTCTTCTTCAAGAAAATGTAAAAATCTTGGAAAAGAAAGTGAATGCACAGGAACCTGTTGAAAAAGTAGGAGCTTCCCACAAACAAGAAACAAATCTCAGAAATGTGTTGCTAGCACAGTGCATTGCAGAAATTCATGTGCAAGGTAGCCATTTCTCTAAGCTACAGTGGGTTTCTCAGCCAGTAAATGGTTCATTCATAAAGAATGGCAGGACAAGGAACAGGGCAGGGGAAATGGTAGTAGTTAGGAATATGAAGTACTTATTAATAGATTAAAATAAAGACAATAGATACAGAACACACCAAAAAAAGTGTTCTGGGCTTTGAATCACTGCTTTTTTTCATATTTCAGGAGAAGTCATCTAAAATAACATCTGAAAGCACTTTATTGAGATACTGGAGGAAGCTTACCCCTCTCTACCTGCAAACTAAAATCCTTGTTATCTGTTCTACACAGAACATTTTTTAGTCATTTGAGAGTGGGGTTCCTAAGGTACATTGCATATTCTTTTAAATATGAGGTCCTAGATAACAAAAACTTCTTCAAAGAGGCACTGAAGTGCACAGACTCACCTGACCTTCACCTGCTTCAAGGACAAAACAGATAAGAACATACAGATGGTAGCCACACATATCTTCATGTTTTTCTCTCCCCATCCCTCCTTGGATACCTGTACATAAACATCAAGAGTCTGTATCTAATGTAACTCTAATATGCACAGAGAAAGAGTCTCAGAAAAAGCATCCACACAGCTCTAATCCTGTATGTCCTACCTGGGACTTGCACACACTGTCATGTGTACATAAACACATGCACACACAGAGCAATTAACTATAATTAGTTATAGCTGGTTCCCACCTATAACTTGCTGTTTGTCAGTGCATTTGCACTAACTATGAGCTGAAACTTTAGACCAATATGCCATCTAGTGACAATGCAGATGATCCTGAAAACCAAACTCAGAATCTACCATTCTGAAATCTAAAATCTGAAATCTAAATCACTACTTTCTGCCACAGAAGCCTGATTCTCCTTTGGAAGAGATTTGTGGTTTTCTGAACTTTACTTGATGCTTACCTGTGGGCTCCTGTAGTCATTAATTTCCATACAAACTTATTTGAAATAAAACTTAGCCTGCAACAGACAACTCTGTAACTCCTATTTCCAGCATTTCAAGATCTGTTAAATACCCACATTCTTACAATATCCTGCTTTATAATCATCCATGAATCTCACAGGTACTCACGAGGGTATGCCAGATGTGGAGCCCAAAAAGCCAACCATATCCTGGGCTGCATCCAAAGCAGTGTGGCCAGCAGGTCAAGGAAGTGGATTTTGCCACACTGCTGTGGTGAGACCCCACCTGGAGTGCTACACCCATCTCTGGGGTTTTCAGCACAGGAAGGATATGGAACATTTGGAGCAAGCCCAGAGGAGGACCAGCAATATAATTAGAGAGATGGAGCACCTCTTATATGAGAAAAGGCTTAAAAGAATTGGTGTTTTCCAGCCTGGAGAAAACAAGGCTCTGGGGAGAGACCTTACAGCAGCCTTCCAGTACCTAAAGGGGTCCTAAAAGAGAACAGGAGAGACCTATGCATTGGCCATATACTGACAGGACAAGGGGAGAATGGTGTTGAAGATGAAGGAGGGTGCATTTAGATTAGAAATCAGGAAGAAATTCTTCACTGTGAGAGAGGTGAGGCACTGGAACAGGTTGCCCAAAGAAGTTGTGGGTGTCCTGTCCCTGGAAGCGTTCAAGGCCAGGCTGGATGAGGCTTTGAGCACCCCAGTTTAGTAGATGCTGTCCCTGGTGTCCCATGGCAGGAGTGCTGGAACGAGATGATTTTTAAGGTGCCTTCCTACCTTAGTCATTCCATGATTTGTCATTTTAGTATTTTATATTAGAGTCCTTTCCTTTTCTTCTCCTTTTCCTGTCTGCAGTTAGAACAGCTTGATTAGTTTATAATGGTATTCATTTATATTTGAAAATGTCCAATTGCCAGGAAATCAGTGCAGGGAAAGCAGATGATGAAAGAGAGATTAACATTTTATTCTGAAAAATGCTCTTAATTTAAATATTAGCAAGAGGTGATCATTCAGCAGAGCAATACCATCATCTGCACTGCAACCATATCTGAAGGACAGATAAAACAGACTGGAAAATATACCAGTAAGCTGACAGAAGTCCATGAGCTTAATTTAGCTTTTTTTGATTATTATGTTCATGGGACTTTGTTTTAAATAAAATGTTTATCAACATAGTTACATATGGGTTCTGTTATACTTAAATACATGTATATATATATGAATGTGAAGTGTGTGTGTGTGTGTTTGTGTTTAAAAATAGAAACTTGCCAAATTAATGTCTAATTAATGTCTAAATAAAGATAAATGACTCACATGAATTCTTGACTGGAGGTTTCTAGTGGTGAATGCAAGAGAGAGAGGCAGAACATTGCAATATCAGGTAGGTATCAGTACAAGACAGCTCATGTGGATCAGAACTGGGATGATACAACACTGAACAGTCTTTCATCAGAGGAACAGCTTAAAAGTCACTTAAGCATGGATAAAGGTCAAGAAAAGAAATCAACTGTTCTCAGTCATAGCAAGATAATCACTATTGAAACTTTTTTAAATTGAAGTTGTTCACTCAGCTGCTACTAAAGCAGAACAAGATCAAAAGAGCTGATCCAAACTGGAAAGTACTTGAGAAGTTCAAGAAAGAAACAATTAACAAGAGAAACAATTAACTGAGAAACAATTATCAGACTGCTCTGGTAATAGAAGTGGCCAATATCACAGCAATGCAGTTGTCATTCTAGATGCTGTTTTGCCTAAAGAATAAATTCATTCATCTCAGTTAATGTCAAAGTCAGGACCTAGAGAAAAGATGTATAAAGAAATGACCATTAAAATGGTTTTCACAGCCACAAAGGTTTTGAAGTGACCAGTGACTTTGGTTACATCCAATTTTGGCATCCAAAGACTCGACTTTACAGGATGTGTTTAGCTTTGACCTTTTTGAAAATTTCACCATAGATCTACATAGCATGGTGGTTTGGGGTTTGTTTTTTTTGTTTTGTTTGGTTTTTGGTTTTTGGTTTTTTGTTGTTTTTTGTGTTTTTTTTTTGTTAAAGAGGGCAATGTACTGATCAGCTCCATTTGATATGCCAGTTTTTGCCACAATCTGAATTTTTAATACATTAAAAAAAAACCGTATTTTAAAAGACATTATCTTTTTAGTCTTGTGTCCAGTAAAACCAGGAAGACAATTTGCAAATCCACAAGTAATTCTAAAACAAAAATAAACTGTAGCTTTTGAAAATTAACCAGATGAATTGATGCATATCTAAGACAAACATCATGGGCCAGACTAGCTGGGTTTGTCTGCTGTCTTTTGCTATCATTTCTCAGTTGATACCATCAAACTTTAAAAAACCAAAGGAGCAGAGAGATGTTTGGAGTGACAAGTGATCCCAATTCCAAGCCTGCAGTTAAAAAAGCAGTAGCTCAGAATCAAAACTGCTCTCTCACAAGTTTTCATGAGTATAACATCCATAAAAGAAGAAATATTGTTTCATCTTCTGAGCTGAAGTTTCAAGATGGAGGATGTTTAGCAGTGAAGATAGGGAAAGTTATTTATAGTCTACAAGGGGCCCAGTTTCCCCTTCCAAGGAGGACTGGGAGCATTAAAAGGGCACTGTATTGACTCAATCTCTAGTCTGAAAATTTCAGACTGCATACTGCAGTCAAAGAATGCAGAGTTTTACATACAGGCCCACAGAAATTCACTTACTCCACAGCCACGGGCAGAAAAATAGGCAGAAATGGTCATGGTAGCACATTCCTTAACAAATATGTGGTATGCCATGATTTCTTGTAGGGCTGTGAAAGTCCAGGTCAGCATGAAATTTTCTCTCCTTGCTCTGGAACAGTCTAGAGCAGCCAGCAGGAGTTTATGGTCCCAGTCAGGTCTTTTGCTGGGACTGAGATACAACGATGCACCAAGCCCCTCTTCTTTCTTGCCTACTTCACCTCCTCTCAAGGTGTAATAGGATGGGACTCTGTGATAACAGTAAGTTATTAAACCTGACATGAGCAGCATGCAGGTGGAAATACCTCATCATAGTGGGTATCTCTCCTGGAAAGCCATTAGACCTGTGAAAATGGACAGCTGCAGGGGAATTTCAGACATCACTGCAGCAAAGAGCAGATATAACAATGAAAGAACTGTACAACCTGTCATGTATCTCTATGCAGATAGACAAGAGAGAAGGTCAGATTTGCATCTATTTTTCTGTTTCCCTCTGGGAAACACCTTTTTCAACAGCATAGGTTCAGGTAGGAACATTATGTTACTATAATTGTAGCATTTATATTTCCAGTAAAGCTGTGGCTTGATTTGTAGTTCCTCCATTTACAATGCTCCACAAGCTGATGTAATGCACTCCAAGAAGTGTCCCAAGACACGAAGGGCATCCTGGGTCAGACTACAGAGGTCAGTCCAATCCCACTCAGGTTCTCTCCCATGATTTCTCCTACCCAAGCCTATGAAACAGCCAGTGCTGTACAGAAGGGGTGAGCAGACAGCCCATTGAGGTCAGCAGGAGTTCAATGAAAACACTTGGAGTTATTTACATGTCTGATGGACTTGGGGTAGCTGCCTAATAGCAGCAAAAGATAATAATAACAGCTAGAGACTGAGCCAGGGCAAGTGCATGAGTAAGCATGAGAAAACATCATAGGTGGAGGACCCTAGATCCACTAAATCACCCAGGATTTATGAATCCCTGAAGGAGAAAACACTGGAGTTTGAGAGCATGTTGCTACATGAACAGCAGGTTCAATGGCTTTTAAATCCAAGATCTGTTTTTAAGAATTTTGATGTCTATTTGAGTCAAGTAAGGCAATTTTGCAGTATTAAAAAGCCCAGAATTATCCAGCTACCAATTAAAACTAGTCTGAGTCACTGTATCAGGTTTGGTATTTACAAATTCTGGACATATACAGGACAAAGCACAGTTCAGCCATCTGCCACACAGCTGGATGGCTTCTGTCATATGCTGCCTGATTCGAAGGCTGACAGGTGTAGCTTTTGTGACAGAAAGAAAGAGCAAAAAGGAGAGATGGGGAGAAGAGAAGAAACATTATGGGGGGGGACATAAAATCTCCACAGTCTTTACTAGTTTATGTTTGCTTTTCTATTTTCCTCAACAATGGGAGATTTCAGCACCTCCCAGGTGGTCACTCAGCAGCAGAGCTAGTGCATCTAACGTGTATAAGACTGGTGTGCTGGCTTTTTTTAAGGTCTTTGGTGAGAAACAAGAGTCTGTACTGGAGACATGCACATCGTGAAGGGGACATAGACTTGACAGCAGCCACCATAGTCTGCTGACTCCCTCATTTCAGTTACAGTGACTGTTTGGACATATTTGTGTTGCAAGATAATTGTAGAAATCCTTCCATCAATGTACATACATGTATTAATCCTGTCTGTATATATTCTTTCCCAAGACAACAGCACCTTAGTTTGCCACCTGCTGATGTGTGGAGGGTGAGCAGAAGAGTTACTTGTTTGGAATTGAGACAGAGAACTTTCTAGAAGAAATAACTGCTGAACATTGTTAATAGATGGCATAGAAATAGAAAACCTGAGCATCTGCACTTCTTTTCTAAGGCTTCCCCTCTTGCTGGGCTGGGAATGATGGTAAAGCAAGAGAAGCAAGGTATCTGTGCCAGGAATTCCAACAACCATTGCCTCAGAGTCCATCTATGGCAAATAGCCAGGATAACTTTACAAATGTTTAGAAAAACCTCAGTATGGATGTGGGATGACACAGGTAACGTTTTGACTTGATAGAGCATAGTACAGGCACTCATTCTAGAATAATTGAGTTGATTTTCAGGAGTTCTCATTACCTGTATGCCTGCTAATGGAGTGAGTGTCAGTGAAGGGTAAACAGCTAAATGCAGCAGTGTGAACCCTTGGTTTAAGTACTGGAGGGTAAATCGATATAATACAAATCTTCCTAATCACTTTGCACTTCAGCTGTGAGCCACAGCACAGTCTCCAGAGATGCACAGGAGTTAAAGGGAAAACAAAAAAATGAAGAAAATTGCAAAATCCCAAGTTCTTTGGATCTGAAACATCTAAAATGATGATTTCACATCATATCTAAAATAATGATTTTAGACATGATTTCTAATGAGTTTAGACATTTTTTCTCTTAACCACATATGCCATATTTAAAATGCCTATGGAATAAAAATCTAAAGCTTTAATCAGCAAAAATGTGGTGAATGAATTTATTCATGTGTGAAATGAGTTTGATATGTTCAATTTATTTTCACAGCTAGCAGAAGTCTTAGATCCTTCCTTAGTACCAAACATACATATGTATGCATGGCTTGCAATCCTATCTCACATTCCAAATTGTCACCAAAGCTCATTGGCAAAGGTACAGAGAGTTGCTTTCAAGAAGTTTCTTGCAAAATATTACCTAGTTGTTGCAAGTGTTTCACTATGAATTCCTCCTATTACTGAAAAGAGTTCATAAAGATAAAGCAAATAGCTATATACAGCATAACAAAGAAACAGGATGAAAGATTAGAGAGGTTCCCCATTCCTTAAGACATCAATCCTTATTTGCACAATCTGAAGAAACCGGCAGGAATCCAGAGTGTATGGGAAGTAGGATTAAATACCAAACAAATTAATGCTTTTGTCAATTCACCTTGCATGCTCAAAATTTGCAGCCAGACACCAGTTATTTTTTAAGTCAGCCATTTACACAGCCTCCCTCAGCATTAATTACCTGTGTCTGAACTGCTATATTTGGTTGTGCATTTGAGACGGAAGAGCTGAAATTTAGCAGGAGCTATTGCACTGCAAAGCAGGAGATGTTTTTAATGTCACTTGAGAAAAGCCACACTGTAGTTTGAACTTTCATTTGATATCATTAACTAATCATGACTAATGATGAAATACTAAGGGCTGTTTCTCATGGCCTGAAGCTTTACTCCCTAATGACCAACAGGCACTTTAGACTCTGTGCCATTCCTCAGATGTGCATGGGAAATGTAAATGCTACAAAGGCATATTTAATCCTTCAGTTATGTGATGGAAAATGTCTAAGGAGTTATAATTAAAAAACCCACAGCTTTCTTACAAACCACTTTAATCATATTCTTTTCTCCAAGTTCAGGAAAATGTGACCTGGCTGGTGCTGGCCAGCCCTCCTCCTGCCCATGGCAAACCCTGACCTTTGCTACAGCATTTCTTCCCTGAGTGAGCCAGAGTTGCTTTAGCTCTCACTAGGTGGTTGTTTACAGGAGCTGGCTGTCCACAGCTGCACTGAAACCAAGAAGAGTTGCTGCTCAGCCCTTGTAAGCATCTGGCAGTAGCAATAACAATAACATCATTATTTAAGCAGTGGATGCACAATGTCGTGCTGTGTTTCACTGCTGAGATTACATAGCACAAATCACTTATTTTGAGCAGTTTATTAAAGCTGTCACAACCTAATTTAAATTAATCCTGCTTGGTCATTCCTCATCTAATAGTTACTGTTCATTACTGCTCAGGTAACTCAAACTCCTGGAAGCAGTCAAATATGATAACTCATAATTTTGGTCATTTATTTGCCTTTTGATCTGTAAATAATTATGCATGTTACTGAGAGCATGAAAAATCTGAAAACCACGATAAGTACCAAATCCATTTTGCAGCAAAGGGTTAGCTTCCCAACATGAGCATTTAACTGCACTGCTATTGATGGTCCCCTGGCAAACACAGAGAATTAGGGAATAAGTACAGGCACAAAAATATCAAGCTGAAACAAGAAGCTTTTGCTTCTTGTGTGTTGTCTGTGGGATGGTGCTTTTCTGACTGTACCAATGTAATGGATGCTGTGAGAGAGAGAAACAGTCTGAAAAGTACTTATCCTGAGGAGCTCTGTTGTGGGACTTCTTAAAAGCAACTGACTGGAGAAGCTGCCAACAATCAGAGAGGCAGAAAGAAAAAAGGATATTAAATTGCAAGAAAACACAGAGCCTGAGCTGCTGGCAACTGTACCACATAGAGACAACCCACAAATGGATGAAATGTGTCAAATAAGTGACGCTCATGGTGGTCAAATGCCTAACAAGATTTGCCCACACACCAGATGACAAAAAGAAAAATCCTGAATGCTCATAACTGATCTCAAACTCACAACAAAACAGTAAAAAATCAGACTTTTTTTGTCATGTCAAATGATAGAAGATAGGGGGTGTCTAATGAACATGACACTCAAATGGCCTTTCCTGATCTTCTTGAGGAGAAGCTGGGATGTCTCAAAGCTGCCTGGTTCATTGGGACAGACATTTTGTGGCTTTTGCTTTGTTTGTGTGAATGGAATCAAGACCAGTGGGTTGTTCAACTTCCTGAGATGTTTCTGTCATTTGTTTATTTAGTGCAGGAGTAAAACAAAAATAACTAATTAATTCAATTTTACTTTAAATATAGAGGCTTGCCTGGCAAGTGCACTCTGAGCTGTCATCATTTGACTGAAATTTGAGAGGTGGTGAACTCAGAGGATTCATTGTACAGGATACAGGAATTTTTTGCTAGTTAAACAATTCCAAAATACTTATTATTGACAAGAGGAGCTGCTTTTCTGACTACCCAGAAAAACTCAGGGATCACCATGGAGTTGGCAAATGCATCCAGAATTTGAGGACTGCAGAATTAACTTAAATCCATCTCTATTCTGTGGGTAAGAATTGATTTATCTTAGATTATTAGAAAGAGCTTTTAAAAAACCCAGATGGAAATATATGATCCTGCTTTGCTCTTCAGAAAGCTGTTTGATAGCAAAACAAAGATAAATTACTAATCTGTGTTAATCTAAGATATGGTTTAAAACAACATAAATAAAACAGCCAAGAAAATTTCTTGTGAACCATTTGAGACAGATTTTGCTTTTAGCCACAAGTTTCTCCCATTAAAAAACACAAGAATTACTAACTATGGTAGATCTAGGTGAAAATATAGTAGTCTGAGAAAGATACAGGTTCAGCTATCAGTGCAAAACAGGTCAAACTATTCAAAGCTCATTGTAATAAAGATGGGAGAATTTGCTGACATACCTTGCAATGCAGCACTTCACTGTGCACTCACCCTTCATTTGTTGTGCTTTGGCAATAAAGAGCAGTTGCTTCATTTTCCTTCTGACTTTACATCTGCCTCTTGAAAGTATCTCCTGCACAGAGAAACTCTGTCCACATCTGAACTAGCCCCTGGTGCTGTGCTGCACACACCCAGCACACTGCTGTCCTCTGCTGCCTTTACGGGTAATGTTGTGTACTCAGTGTGTGCTCACTTCTTTGCAAAATTGTTGAGTGTTTGGAACTAAAGCAGCAGAGTGCAGAGCGTGGGAAGTCGTGTCTCTGCCCACGGCAGAGCTTTGGAACTTTGTAATTCTCTGATAAGCACATGGATCTCCCTAGTGGGATGGACAATGAGACTGAGAACACTGAAAGGACCATAAAGTCATCTTCGAACAGGTCTCCATATGCTGAAAATCCTTTCAGTACATTGATAGTCTGTAGAGGAAATTATGGCCAAACAAGGACATAATATCCTCATTGAGACTAAAACGCACAACCCAGTATATGGCTGGGAGAATGGTGGCATTGAGCTACCCCTGAATGAAATATATGGGAAAGAAGCATAAAGTAACAACGGATGGGAAGATACATTAAAGTAGCAAAGAAGTAAACAGACTGCAGGGAAAGTACAGCAAAGTAGCAAATAGGTGAAACTTGACTAGACTGGGCTGCTAGACTGCTTGAGCCAAGGGGTGGGGAAGATGCCGTAAAAGTGCGTGAAATCAATAATAAGTAACAAGTAATATGTGGACAGTGCGTAATAATCAATTGTATGCTTGCTAGATTCACGTGATCATTGTAACAAACCCTTTAAAATATGTATGCTTTGATGCAATAAAGTCAGAGACTCACTCACACCACCATGAGGACTCCGTGAATACTCGGCTAAGACCTCCCGCTGTCCAGACAAGATTTCTCCCATCAATAGTCAGTGCTGGAATGACATGGTTAACCAGGCATGAGCCACTATTTTTTGAATAATCCTGTGAGGGATAGAGACCAATCAATCTAATCCAGTTTTGTGTAGGCAGTGGAAAACTTTTTCTTTGCTCAGTTGTAATGTTAATATTAGGGATTTGATAACCAGATCCTCAGCTTTATTTTGAATTGAATTCTCTGCAAGGCACAGGATCTTTTTATAATCCCATTTTCTGGTGGAAATAAAAGAAAATGCTACTTATTACCTCTGTGTTAAATCTTGCTGGCCAGGCCAAGGAGGTGATGAGAAGCTATCAATCATGCAAGCAGTTCCAGAAACATGTCACTGTTGAGGTAGTCCCACTGGCTTTCAGTGTAATACTGCAGTGGTGGTGGCTCTTCAAATCTCTTCACATCTGTAGTTATCTTGATAAACTCAGCTGGAGAATGAGGAGGACAGTTCAGAGAGCTACAATGGGAGCTTTAGTCCCTAAAACTACTGGGGCATGGCATTAACTGAGCAGGCAATTTTCAATCTGCATTTGTGATAGCTTGTACAGCACTGTTTCCATGTGGTGAAAGTTGGAAACCATTCATACTTCACACAATTTTCTTCTGAATATCTGCCAGCAGGCCAAAAAAAAAAAAAAAAAACAACAAAAAACAAAAAATAAGTAATGGCCAAATTATTTCGCTTTTGTTAGGCACATGTAGGTCATGTGCTGACATGTAAGGGATAAAAATACTACAGTTATCCAGGTTCTCAGGAAAGTCAAAGACAGATTCAGATACAGAAATGACAATCTAGTAAAGGTTTAAGCTTAGCCAGAATGAGTCCAAGTTATAGTTCTGACATAAAAATTTCACTTAAAAAAAAAAAAAAACTCAAAAAAAAATTTGAGAAACTTTGAAATGCAGATGGATTTTAAATTTGGGGAATAAAATTATTTTTGCCTGGACTACGTATAAAGGACAATCTCCATGAAGGGATTATTCAAGATACCTTTCCATTAATTCTTCTCCAATTATTTCCCAAAATAAAATTTTGACTGCTAACAACCAAGCACACTACCAGCTCAGTTAATAAGCCTTCTTGCCCAAAGTTTAGAGTCTGGCTTTTATTAAACAGTAAATGGGGGGAGGGAAGGGCGGGGAAGGAGGGGGCACACACTGGGTTAAAAATCAAACCTCAACGTCCCAGTTCTCTTTCCTTTTTGACCCCAAGAAATTGCATTTAGCTTCTCAATGTCTCAGTTTTGTTTGTACACCTGGACAAAAAACTGTGTTTGAGCCCTGCTCTTCTCGATTTTGTGGATCTATTCACTTAACATCGGAGCTTTAGCACACCCGACTGTTCTGGCATCTCAGTGTAGCAATGGCCCTTTCCTCTCTTTCACGGTTTTGAAGCAGTTTGAGGGATTTCATAAAGCCCCTAAGGCATTTTCTTTCGTTGCTTCAAGCAACCCCATCTACGTAGAGGCAGCATTTACTCAAGCCTTCAAAGGCGTTTAAAATGTAACGAACAAGATCGGCAGCCTCTTTTTACCTCATGCACTAGACACAGAGTCTGCTTTCCAGAGCCCTGGCTGGCATTCCCTGTCCCTCTGCGCCAGGCTGGAAGGGCTGTCCCCGTCCCGGGAGTGACCCAGCCGCAGCAGCTCCGCTGCCCTCATGAGCCTCGCCGCTCCCGAGCTAGGGAATCAACCCAAACCCGGACAGTGCCGCCCGCCACACCGGAATGTTAATGGCTTAAACATCGGAATGAAGGGCTTTTGGCCCATTATGGCCGAACTATACACAGAAACTGCGACCCCTCCCTGAACAGGCCTCCTGAGGGGACCCCGGGCTGAGTTAAGGGTACTTGAGGAAAGATAAAGGTGACGCTACCGTCCAATTATCTCCGGTGCAGGGAGGAGCAAGCGAGGCTGAGGGGAAAGAATGTATCCACGGGAAAGCCCAAGCCAGCAGCTGCGCTGAAATTCATCCCGGCTCGGCTCGGTGCGGAGGCCGCAGCCCGCAGACCCCCGTGCCGCGGGCAGCTCTGCGCACTCCGCCTCACAAGCACGGAGCAGGAGGAAGGTTCGGGAGTGGGAGCTGCCCCACAGCCACGGGAGAGCCTGGGAGGGTGGGGCCGCCTCTGCTCAGAGGCAGCGAGCGCCCGCCCTGTCTCACAGCGGCTGGCTCAGGGGTAAAGCCCCTCCCCAGCCCGGGAAGCCACACTCAGGTGAGAGGCAGCTGGGGGTGTCATCATCCATCAAAGAGCCAACTCCCTGCTGGGGCCTTGCCCCAGAGCACTGCACATGGGCCAAGGGATCCAGCACATCCAGAGTCTGCTACAAGAGACTCTGCCAAACCTGCACCCTGCTCTCTCCCCCAGGGACGGTATCAGGGCATTCACACCTGCCTGAACATAGATTAACCCACAGAACCCTGCATTTTGTAGGATCCTCACCACTAAGACCAGAAGAGGATCAGTGGGACACCATTGGGAGCCATGGAGTGGTGACATTTTCTCCTAAATCCGTCTCTCTTGTCACTCTCTCTCACGCCCCTCTCTCTCTCGCTCCCCTCGGCCCCCCTGTGCCCCCCTCCCACCACATTTGCTGTTAAATAAAATTCATACTGCTGACTTTGGCACAAAGTTTGCACCTTAAGTCAGGCAAAGGCATCTCGCTAAAATTTTTAATACTAAGATCTTACCATGGCCTCTTACCCAAGTTTTCCTTGGTAAGGAGACTGTCTACTCTGGACAGCCTGATTTTCCACCCACACAATCAACTTCTGACACCTTGAATTTCTTTGCAGCATGACCCATTAGTTGTTGAAACCCAGATTGGGAAAGTTTTTGCTGGATGTGCAGGTTTGCCTGAAAATTTGATAGACGTTGGTACAATCAAAGCTTTACTTTTCTCCATTCCTTCTGTGAAACCTAAATTCTTTTAAAAAATGTTTTATGGGAATTTTATTCCCCTCCATTTATTTATTTGAGGAATTTCTGGTCCTGATGGAAATGCACGTTGACAAGCTTTGAGTCCAGTGCATTATTTGTTGCAGCTTGGTTCAGCAGGAGTATCAGCTTTCCTTAAAAGCTCTCCTGCAACAAACAGCAGCACTCTTTTGTCTTTATTATCCACCTGTCAGGCCAGTGCACTGCTTTCCTATCAGAGAGAAAATCAGTTAGATAAATTTAGTATATCCCATGGTGAAATTATCTCACAGGATGCCAGAGTCAGAATGGGCCAGGGAGACTGTCTTGAAATAACCACTCTCTCTTCCACCTCTGGTTTCTCCTTTGACAGCAATGCTAAAAAAACTTGTACAGAATGCGGGATTATCCACTTAGCTCTGCCCTTCCAGATCCCTGAGAAAATGAAAGCCTGCAATCCTTTAACCACTAACTTCGTATAGTTCAGTGGCAGCTGTGACAAAGAAATTAAAAAATTTTTCAAAGGAAGGCAGATCTAATGGGCCATGTGGCCTTTCTCAAGAACGAACACTTAGATTCTTGCTAAAATGGCAGCTTAACTAGAGAACTTTAGAGGCTTTAGATTTTTTTTCTTCCAGATGCATCCATGAGCTCAACAAGGCACATCACCATATTTTTCCTTTTTTCCAATATGTTGATAGGACATTTAACTTATATGAAGAAAACGTACAATCAGTAACTGAGCCTTCTAGACCAAAGTGTTTCTACAGAAAAACCAGGGGTCTGCAGCTTCAGGGAAACTGCTTTGTGACTCTCTCTCAAATATGGCTGATACATGTTGGACAATTGAACAAAAACCACTTGAGTAGATGCCTTTCACACTGGGCTTCTGCAAACATTTAGAAATGGAAACCATACTTTAGAAAACTAAAATAAATGGTTACATCACTTCTGCAGTGCTGCAAAACGAGCAGCAAATCCAAGACCCCAGGTACCAGCAGCTGAACATGCCTATTGATACAACCTCTGTCAGTCCATTAAATCTTGTGAATAAAAGAAGTTAGGCATTTTTAAATATATGCACATAAACCAAGAAAATTTGCATGGAGAATCAGAAGACTTCAAGCACAGGCAGACCATATTAATTCAAATAAAACTGTTACACATCGTTGTATCTGGTGTTGTAAAGAAACAGGGATTAACCTGAAAAAAGGAAATTTCAGGAGACAATGAAATTTTGAGATATGCACAGTACTGAGGGTTGAGTGTGCAATAGCTCCATGGTTAACAGAAAGAAGAGACTATACCAAAACGCCAAGTTAGCTTCCTGCTGCAACCAGCTCCTGGGGAGGCTGCCAAAACCAGCAAATGCAGCTTGCTGGGATAGGTATGCACATCTCAGCAGCTCCAAAGATCCCAACAAGGTGCACTGGGGAAAGAGAAGAAGTGAGCAAAACTGATCTGGCTGGAAAGACGCAATTCTCTGGCTCTGCCACAGTAACTCAAAAGTGGAGGATAACTTTGATATTAAATATGGGCACTGTCAGATCAAGTGGCGCATTATTAGTACCACCAGCCTGTGTGTTGTCACTTACTGAGATTTTGGTGATGGCAGAGCCTTGTCTCAGCACTTTTTAGGGGGAAACAAGATTTTTCTGAGTCTCTTTTCACATCTATAATACCAGCATAAAATATTTTCTCATAGAAATTTCATAACAGATTGAATGTTTGTGAAGTGTTTGAAAGATTTCAGAAGAAAAGCACCACTGGAAGGCAAAATCTTATTACTGTTTCTTTGGCTTCAATACTGCAGTGAAAGCCTGCAAGCAATATTGATGTTTGTAAAATTATCTGTGCTAGTCCTCAGCACTGCCTTCTGGGAGGCTCCAGAAAGTGCTAAGACCAGTTCATGGATCTGCAGTGATTCTCCAAAACTCATTTAGCATCAAGCTTTTCACCTTGTCTCCCTGGAGGAAATCCTTAATTAGAAATTCCATTCAGATATGCTTTTTAATCATACCTATTATTATGTGGATTTTTTTTCTACTATCATGCGCTATCATTTTTTCACTCATTGCATTTTAAGCAGTAAGACAAGTTCCAGTGTGTTTCCTCATCAGGAGAAATTTAAATATCAATTAAAAGAAATAATTTATGTCAGTCAGGATTAATTTTTCTCTACTAATTTTAAAATCATTGCTTTTGCAATGTCAGGCTAAAGCTTATAACCAACTCATTTAAAAATACTTGTGCTGGGGACAGCTTTTCTGAATTTTACATAACTGCATACAAGTGAAAACCAAAATGAAGTGATTTGGGTTTGCACTCAGATAAGCAAGTATAAAATTTTGGCTGCATGAACCTTTCCATTGACTTCATGGAGAC
This sequence comes from Luscinia megarhynchos, assembly GCA_034336665.1. Lineage (NCBI taxonomy): Eukaryota > Metazoa > Chordata > Aves > Passeriformes > Muscicapidae > Luscinia > Luscinia megarhynchos. The sequence goes on along the minus strand of CM067565.1, from coordinate 80,350,878 downwards.
CAGATCTACTTAACTTGTAATTCACTGCTGGAGCATTAAGGGACAAGTACATAATTTAATTGACAGTTTTCTTCCAGTGTCATAAAATCCATGCATTTTCCAAAGCAAATCACTTCATCATTAAAAGGGAAATGATAGATTTCTTTATTCATGTCACTTTTAACTTTGAAAACACATTTTACTCTCCTACAAGGAAAAGCTAAGAGAACTGGGATTGTTCACCCTGGAGAAGAGTAGGCTTCAGGGTAACTTAATTACCTTTCAGTACCTGAAGTGAGCCTGCAAGAAAGATGGAGAGAGACTTTTTACAAGGACATAGAGGACAAGGGGAAGTGGCTTTAACCAGAAGAGAGTAGTTTTAGATTAAGCAGGAAAAAACATCATTACTGCCAGGGTGGTAATGTACTGTAACAAGCTGCACAGAGAAATTGTAAATGCCCCACCCCTGGAAGTGTTCAAGGCGAGGCTGGATGAGACTTTGGGCAACCTGATCTGGTAGCAGATTCTCTGCCCATTGAAACCAGAAGGTCTTTAAGGTCTCTCCCAATCCAAGCCATCCATGATTGTGTGATAAAATACTTAAATAGGCAAAAGTTAGGAATATAGATACTCAAACAGTTTGGAAGCCTAAAAACACATTCTCAGAACTACAAGCAACAAATGTTGCTTGCACCAAAGAGCAAACCCTGCTCATGCAGCTTGAAACATGGCTCTGAAGGTCTGTATGCCTGGGGCTCACGTCAGGGCTGAGATAAGCCACTAAGCTGTGTTTTCAATTTTATGTTTGAACTCCTGCTACCCCTGGAGTAATAACTTCAGTGAAGCCTCAGATGTGATTTTCAATATAACCCAGCGTTTTTAAACCTGCAAAGTTGTTGAAGAGGATCTAAATTTGAGGAGCTTGTACACTTAGAAAATCAACACAAGAAATTACTAAAGTAACACTTTTACCTCAGACTTATGATGGGAAGAAAGCAACTTATTAGGTGTTCAGCATACTGCATAAATTGCCTTTTAAAAAGTGGATTTTTCTAAACAACCATTTGCTCAGCTGCCCACCATATTGACAGCAGCAATCACATGAGGAGTCTGGTTTGTGTATATTCCTTGCATGTATGAAAACAAAAGAAAGAATGAACATGATTGTGCAGCAAATCTTTAGTTAGCACTTGAGCTCCTGAATGTGCAGGGTGAAAAATTACGTGACTACTGATGCATGCAGTAACTCCCCTGTACTTCCAGCTGCCATCCCCTGCCAAGGAGCAGGGGGGCTGTAGTCTCTCTTGCACCTCTTGCACACCTTGGAGCAGCAAAAATGTTTTTCTGCACAGCTACTCACCAGCTCTGGAAGTACCGTTCTTGCAGGCAAATTCTTATGTGCCTTCTGCATCTTACAGTTCTCCTCTGTGCTAAAGCTGCCTCGAACCAACTGCATGGCTCTGTCACACCTACTGCCATGGCTGGGGACACTGTGTTCCCTCCCCACTCCCCTTCACTTCTGTTCATCTCTGTCATTTCTTTCAAAAGTTCTTTTTAAAAGTTTCCTTGACTTTCTGCACTTCATTGAGACTCCTAATCCAGTAATGTCTGCTGAGACTATGGGTATCCTGCCCAATTATTTATGAATCATTTGCTAGACTGAGAAATACCATTTATGACACTTTCTTCAATAACTTTATTAAGGTATTTAATTTTTAAATACTTTTAAAACCTCCTGAATTATCTGCAGTCATTTCCCTCATCTCTCAACAAAATCAGCCATGGATAACCCAAACCATAACTCACATCCACAACTGGTTTCTTTCCTCAATAAATTTTTCTCAACTTTATAAATCCCATTAGCCCAGCAGTGATGCTGGAAATTAAATGTGAAGTCACCTGGTAACTTTTGTAAGTTTATACATAACCCTTGTTCTTTGTGCTTGGCTTCATACAGGCCCACATCTTCATACAGAACTTAGAAATATCATGTTGCCCATTTTTGTTTAGAAACATTAATTAGCCAATTTTAATAATAAAATCTTCTCTTAAGATCACAGCTTGGTTGAAAGACAATTAATTCAGCTTCTAAGCTGTTATTTTTTTATTAAAATATTTATAAAAATATATATAAATCTTTAGATTTCTGATACTTTTAGCTATTCCATAGTAGCAGAAAGCTTCATCAACTTGTCTATTAATCTTTTAAAATAGGTTTAAAAATGCTAGTCCTAAGGAACTGATAGACAAGAGCAGCAAACTTAGCAAGGACATGTTAATTGGTAAGTGGAAATGTAGGGACTACCCTAGAAATGAACAAATCTCTGTATCTCCTCACTCCACCCCTAAGGCCTTAGTGTTTGAATAATTTTGGCAAGTATTACTTCAAAATGTTTCCCTTTATTGCTATAAAGGTATACAATAACTGCAAACACCTGTTTTAATACAGCCTCCCAAGAGAGCGCATTTTCTAACATCCTCTCATTTTAAGAGCCCTCCCCAGACATGAGGTAAGAACTGTTTTGAAAAATAGTAACTGCTTGTGAAGCTGTCAGCAAGAAAAGCCAAGAACTGGGTTTAGTTTTTACTGTTGACTGTGGACTCACTGGAACAGGTAAAGACCTTTGACAGCAGGCTTCCAGTTCTCTTATCCTGCTTTAAAGTAGTTCCAGGGATGCATTATCCCTGGCATCACCACTTGTTTGCTAAATGCTTTTTTCCTCCCCAAATATGTGACTACTGAGAAAAGAATCTGAAAAGGAAATGCCTTGCTCCCTAACCAGTGCTCTGTTGGCTGTCACTGGCAGGAACAGCACTGGCTAAGGCTAAGGCTTACCGAGTTGAAAACAAAAATTGTTTTTATAAGATTACTGAGCTAGTGCAGCTGGAAATGCTCTTCAGCATTAGGCAGCTGTCCTTCGGCAATAGTGCCAAGACAGACGTTGTTGGATGTATTTAATATTTGGCAATCAGGACTGAACTACCAGGATTGTAACCTTGTCGGCATTGACAGATCTAGCTCTATTTGAAGTCAGAGGTGACATTCTTACACTTGAAAAACTCTGATTATTCACCAAGATGAAGCTAACTTGTATTGTGAGTGGCCAAGTTTCTTCCTTGTATTTCTCTTCAGATAAAAAAGACTTAGTATAAAATCTCCTTGGCAGGCAGTGAGTGGCTTCCTTTAACTGTACACACCAAGTCATCGATGCTTCATGCATTCCTGCATGAAGGAACACTCTTGCTTTCCATGGCTGCATGCCAAAGCAGTAAATACAGATCTTCCCCATGCTTAAAATCCTTCCAGTTCAAATTCCAAAGGTCTTCCAACAGGCATTAGCTGGAAGTCAGTTTTTGGTCTGAGGCAGTGTTCTCTCCCGAGATTGCAGAACCAGTTGCTTTGGTATAATGTACATGCTGTGGTGAAACACTGCCTTGCTGTTACCAGGTCAGGCACACAAATTATGCCCTTAGCTTTATTTCTGTGAGCTACAGCTAGATATCAGTGTCACTACAAGATGTTGTTGGGTGTAGAATTCGAGCAGTGCATGTAGCAAAGGGAGGAGCCACCAGTGCTGATCAGAAAAGGCTTGAATTCTGCCTTCCCTGGGTCCTGGTGTGTCAGCACCACTTGGTGGTGTCTACAGGGAGCACACGACTGGTGCCATCTGGCTGGATTTCCTAAATACTTCTGAATAACAACCCTGCATAACCTTGGCTCCAAGTAGAGTGGTCCTGTAAAAATCTGTATGGGAAGAGTTACACTTCTGCTTAAACATCAATGAGCCTGCACATGAGAACACAAGCCCAGAAGTGCATTCCTCTATCCTCTGCAAAGACAGAGGGATGGGGGCAACAAGTGAGGAAATTATAGCAGTTAATGAAGCTGGGGGATATGAAGAAGTCCAGTGCAAGTGGAAAGCCCTTGTAACTTTCTTACGATTTTGACTGTACCAAACTGGCATCACTGAAAGAGCAGCAAAAATCTGCCCCTGCAGAGCTGAGTGCTAGTGAGTGTTACTATGTGCCATTAGTGCTGTCTTAATGCCAGCAGGCTGGGATATAAAGGAAAAATAAATACACAGAAGCAAGATCAGAGCGGCCGATGCTCTGAGTCACAGCAAAGCTCAGCAACACTGAAATGCTTAACCTGGGAAGCAATTCTTGGAGCTTATAATAAATTCAAGGTTTTGTTCCTGCATGAAGCCAGCTAAGAAATGGCAATTTAGTGTCTTGCAGGAATAGGACACAAAAAGTCAAACTTGAGACAGAAGAAAACAAGTCTGGAGCCAACTCAGCATGTTCAGTAAAGTTTTCCAATATGTGAAGCAGAGAGAAATCAGTCTGATAAGCATCCACTGTTGCAGCTGGCAGGTGCATTAAAACTCATTTTCATTCCACAAAGGGAAACAGAGCCACTGTTTAGTGACTGGCATACTGGATTATTTTTGCCTCTAGCTTTGCACACAAAATCAATTGAAGTGTGGAAAAGAACCTGAGTATGGGAAAGCAAGCCAACACTATAAGCACAGAATAAATGATGCAGTGGTGGCAATAACAGAACTTTTTCTGGAGAGAAGATCTTTATGAAAAAATGTAATTTCCTATTTCAGTAAAGGCGAGTTGGTCTGCAGAAAGATTGAGTGAACTTCCCAGCTCTCAATTACATATTACACATTTGTAAAGTTCCAGAAACACTTTATTTAAAAATGGAGTTGTAAATGCATATAACAAAATAACATACATAATAAATGTAACAAAAATAAATAAAGAGAACATGTCCATACAAAATAATAACATAGTAATGCAAAATGTTTATTACACAACATAAAGGTAAAAACGCCTGAAATAACACAAACAGAATCTCGTATGAAGAGCCTGCACCTTTAATCCTTCCTAGCCTCCTACTTCAATCTGCAGAAAAATTATGTTCCCAAGCATCAAACAAAAGAAGGAATTATGGTGATGGTTTGGTACACTCAGTTTTCAACACCTAGCTCTAGTTTTCATTTATTTTTGCCCTTAACTGCACCTTCAAAAAGTTTTCCTGTAACCTCTGTAAACTAGTGTCATTCAGGCTCCCACAGTTAGCTGAGTAGAGCATATTGAGTCATACATGAAGACTGTTTGCTTTTAATTTTTTTTAAAGAAAATATGAAATCCATTATACAACACATTAGTGGTTTTGTTTTTACATCTCTACAAAAAAAGTTTTTGCATCTTTATTAACTGGTCCAACTTTTACTGATTTCTGAAAGCCTGTACAATTCAAAAGCGTACAGAAAGTAGGTTTTTAAAAACAAATCTCATATAGGATTATTGCTGAAATATTAAAGACCATTTCATAAAAGCTGCAAAACTGTATCTTTAACCTTAATATATAGAGACTGATGCAAACATAAGAAAATTCCAGTCTATTAGTTACATTTAACAGAAAAAACATTCCTCCAAATTACAGTGTTCTGGAAATACAAAGTAATTTACTTTAATTTTTTTTTATTATTTCCAAATGTTAACTTACTGGGACAACTGATAAGGAAAATAGGCTTATATAGGAAACTTTAAATAGACTTGCTTTTCAGTGGTATAAGCAAAATGTCCATGTTAGCAGTCGTCGTCCAGAATCCTTTTAAATATGTAAGACAGGGACAGCTTTACTAGCAAAACTACAGGAAAATATACAGAAGCAAATAAAATAATTTGCTTGGGAGTGCATCTATCGATCAAGCAAATCATGGCAACTCTATTTCCAAGTTCCCTAAAGAAAATTTTACACTTCATGATCTTTCCAAATTAACAGTAATTTCTTTTGTAAGCTTGTGTTGCATTTGGATTGGTGACAGCCCATTTGCCTCAATATTCTTTAGTATGTCCCACATTGCTACACGTTCAAATTTGTTTCTTAGTTAGTTTCAACAAAGATTTGGACAGAAATGAGATATGAAATACTTCTACTTTCATTAACATCAAAAAGACTTCTGAAGAAGATCAAAAAGTGCCAAATAGTCTTTTCAAAAAGTGGATTAAAACACTGTAATGATAATACAAGGACAGTATTATCATTTTTCTATGTACACCAAAACACTGCTTGCTGTTCAACGATATCGATATGTTCACCTACCACTCCCAGCAAATCTTAGTGCAAACATAATATGTGAACTTATTTGTAAACCCCAAGACAATTTACGCAGCAACAAGGTTACATAAACCACAGAACTGTTTGAGATTTTCCAGTACATGAGAATGAAGGCTTTCTGAAATCTGTCTTACTTTTGCAGTAATGTGTCACTATAGTCAGAGATAACGTTTCCTATATAAATCATCTAATTCAGAATCAGATGTAACTGTTCCACAGTTCTGTACAAGCTTTAGAGGAGGAAGTCTGTTCATCAGAGCAGCTTGGCAAAGAGATTTGGGGTTTTCAGTAAATGTTAGACTGCTTGCATGGCTTTTAAAAAGAAATAAATCTATTAAGGGAAAAACTGCTGATATAATAATTCTTTTGCAAAGCACACAACCACAAAGGGCAAACCTGCCACAATCTGCTTTCCTACACTGGTATCTATGCATATCTTTATGATTTGAAAAGGATTTGTGTGACAATCAAAGCATCACAATTAAAGAAAACTGGTTTAATGAAACAACTGCTGTTTTACCAAGCCTTTTGTTTTTTAATTATAAAAACAAACATTATAAGTTTTCCTTGATTTCTAAACATTCCACATGAAAGGTTTTTGTATCAAACACTGAGATGTCACTCACGCAGCGTGGCATCTTCTTCCTCCCCATCCGGGTTAAACCTATTGAAATGTATGCTGAAATCTGCCTCGGATTCAGCATTTTCCAACTCGGCTGCCACAGGGCCGGCGGCGGGACGGGCAGCCCGAGCCTCGGGCTGGCAGTTCGGCTGCGCCGCCGGGCGCGGGCCCTGGCAAACAGGGCTGGACTTCGCCTTCGGCTGCGCTGCTAGCATGGGGCTGCCAAACCCCAAGCTGCTCAGAGCATCCAGGGTACCATCAGGGTCAATCATGGCATTAATTGCTAAGCAATCAAGAAGAGACGAGAAGGATAAGGAAGCCATAAAAAATATGATTTTCTGTTACTATAAAAATATGGAAATCCTCACCTCACATTTTATTTTTATGACGACAGATGTGAGTTTTTATATGTGCTGCCCATGTCAAAGAAATGGTGTATCCAACATAGATGTAAACTGACACATATATTCAAAAGCAGTTACATATATTAAAATTTTAGATGAAATGAAAATGCACAAACTAAACACAAACTGATGCGTGGACAGGAAACAGAGATGATAAACCATCTACAATTAGGTTATAGGGACTGAAGGATGGTTTTAACTTAAGTGGCTTTTCCCTCTGATTGTCACCATTATATTATGCTTTGTTCCATCCCACTCCCCGAAAATAGCCATAGATCCTGATTTTATTCCATGATTGAATGAAATGTGTATAAAAAAGCAGTCATTTATCCACACAGTGAGGGCAAACTGAAGTACCTAGTACCATTTAATTTTATTATACTATTAGTATATTTGTCACATTTAACAGAACATCTCTCTTTTATTTCCAAAAATGTACTAACATTTATTATTAATTTGTCTCTAAAGGTGGCTAATGACTCCTCCTGGAAAATTCTTTTAAAAACAATTATATGCTCTCTGATTAAATCTGAATATTAAAAATAACAAATGTAGGGCATTTACAACTAACATCATGATGATAAGCAGGGACCACTAATCCCATATAAAAAGATATGATCACTCTTCTGCTTTTAAAAAAAACCAGCCATGTTTGTTTATCAAATGTATCAGCAGTTATAATAATGTACATAATTGATACTGTGAATGCATTTTAATAAATCACAGTAACTTTGTTTCCCATTATACATACACACATATAGATAACTATTAAAAAAATTGAAGCAAGCAACCACAGAAGAGAGAAGTGAAAGATTTGTACCTTGCAGCTGCTTCTCAACTCGTTTCAGTTCCTGTAAGATTGATGATATTTCCTAGAAAAGAAACAACCATGTTTCACTACCATAAAATCAGAAGAGGTTGGAAGAGACCCTTAAGCTTTAAGTCTGGCTGTCCACCCAGCACTGTCACTGTAACTCTTACACCACTAAACCATCATCTAGTGTCAGATCCAGATGCTTCCTAAACACCTCCAGGGATGGTGACTCCACCACCCCCTGGGCAATCTGCCCCAATACCTGATCAGTCTAACAGTGAAAAATACTTTTCTAATATCTAATCTGAATCTTTCCTGTTCCAGCTTAAGGCCATGATGAAAAAATAAAGGAAATTTCCAGTATGGAAAAAGAGATTTAAACTACCTCTCACGGGAGTGAACAATCCCCTCCCAAACCTGTCCAATTGCATTAGGCTATTTGGATTGTCCCTCCTGGCATCAAGAACATCCCTGCTGGTGGTGGCCCAGCCATGGGTGGCAGTGCTGGAGGCTGGAGAGCCATGTCCCACTCAGAAACCCAGAGCTCTGCACCAAGTGCTTGCTGCCACCCCCACAGCCTCATTCTGACCCTTGCTCATCTGCCTGTGCCGCCTCTGCCCACGCAGACTTACAGACACTACAGCTCTCTAGAGATTGGGCAAAGTAACAGCACACCTTGAAGGGGAAGTGACAGGATAAACTCAGTATTAAGTGGAACAGAGCCATTCATAAGGTTGTAGAGATGTGAGGCAGTGAGATGACCACTTCAAGGTTCTGTCTGCACCCATTGTCCCTGTGCCCATGAGACCCTGGCACAGCACCGCCAGTGCTTAGCACTCCTCTGCCTCACACACTTTTCTCCTCTGTGATGCACTACTTGCTAACACAGCCACAGCCACATCAGCACACTCAGAAACACAGCATTGATTAAATGTACCACATCTTAAGCTGTAGGACCACAGAATATCCTGAGCTGGAAGGGCCCCACAAGGATCATCGAGTCCAGCTCCTGGCCCTGCACAGGACATCCCAAGAATGGCCTGAGAGCATTTTCCAAAGGGTACTTGAACTCTGGCAGGCTTGGTGCTGTGGCCATTTCCCTGAGTAATTTCCCTGGTTATAGAATTAGCATATTTATATCAGTATTAATATGCAAGTCCTACAATTGAAGGATCCTACATGGAAGAATAGTGTAAACCCAGCTGCTGAGAAAAGCTGTCAGTGGTATTCTAAAGCTGAGAATTTTCAAAGACACCAATTTCAGAAAACCATTAATCCATTTCAGAAAGCTGTTCTGTACCAAGTACTGTGATTTTCACGGCTGGCAAAGAGATTGATTATTTTTATAAAGTCATTATCTCTAAGCTGATTTCACAACTGAGCTGGACATAAATGTTCCAAGGACAAAACAAACATCACTTACAACTGTCCTCTCTTAATTTTTAGTGTTCTGTGGCAAAAGAAGGAACTGCATTTAACAACGTATTGCTCTAAAAACTAAGCAGAAACTCGAAAATTGGTGCATAGATAAAAAACCCCTGAACAACCCATAAATTCCAAGCAGTGTGAAATGCTTTAAGAGGCTGAAAATAATTCAGTAAAATGGTGGAACTTAGGAATAAATATACAACTAGCATTTTTCTTTTTTGAAGAGTACCTTAAACCCTCATCTTTAGGGCATTTAGAATAGAAAACACTAAATTTGATCTTATTCTGGATAGGGGTAAGAGATACTACAATATTATAATTTTTCTAAAATTAGAAACTTCCATGAGGAACTTGCTTAATTAAATTTTTGAAAAACCTAACAAAACCTATCAGTAAATCTATTAAATTATAATACTGAGTTGTTAATGATTGCTCTTGATAAATACACCATTCTGCAGAAATTACAGGCCAAGTCTTTTATACTTCCAGGAAAAAAAATCAATCTGGAGGAGTTTACTAACTGATGATGAGCTAACAGAGAAGCTCTAGCCTATTCAATGCCAGAAGAAATGTATCCACATTTGAGCAGTTTTCTCTCCCACAAAAAAAACCTGCCTCTATAAAGAGATATTTTTAACAGCAGACTCTGCAGATGGATAATGTGCTCAGCTCTGCCTGCTGTCTCATGCAAGGATGTTTTTCAAACCCTATGTTCTGTGTTTAGAAGCAGAGGAGAAATGTACTGAGACACAATGTGTGTTCTGTCCCCTCACAGTCACACAGTCTGATCTTGAAATGGCCTGAATTAGGCCATAAACCATAGCTGATTGATGTAATTAGGCCATTACATAAAACAGCTGGAGTTCTAGTGGGCATCCTATGGTTACCATATCTAGACACAACCAACAGGATTGTTTTTCACTGAAAAGTCCTTTTATCACAATGTGTCTATGGATTATTTTCATCCCATGCACTAAAACAAAATTTCTCTAAATAATAATAATCAGTATTAATAGTGTTAAGTATTACACATTAAGTACTAATGATTAGCAGATAGTTTTTAGATTGTAAAACAAGTTAATTAAAAGCAATCTAACATTCAAACTAATGGTTGTTACCTTTTGTTAAACAAACATAATGATGGTCTATGTATAGTTTGAATCCCTTTTACTGCATTCTTTATCTTAAAACTTCCTCTTAACAATGACTTGTTTCTTAATGAGACAGTAAGTCTTGGTAATTATTGAAAATTAGGTTTTTTCTTGAAACATACATAGTCTCTAACTAAGGGCTTTTAAAGATTTTTGTACTTATGCCACTGAAAACACCACATTCCTCTACTGATTACTTAGCCACAAGATGAGCAGCACAATCAGTCCCAGAAAAGGTAACTATTCATACCATGCTTGACGTTTTCACAATAGGAACTTCACTTTCAGCTCGTAACTTGCTTTCAATGTCATCCCAATTTCTGTCTTTGTCCTTAAATAATATTCTAGAAGAAAGAAATCCAACAGTATTTTTAAAATAGAAAAAAAACCTCCACAAAATAAACTGAAAGATTAAATAACATGATAGGAGATAACACCATAAGGAGTAGTAAATGAAAATAAAGATATAAAATACTGAAACCTGATGGAATCTAAGCATGCATTTTAAATTTCCAGGGAAGCATACAGGCTCTCAGTAAAATCATTATTATGGACATTAAAATAGCAGTTCTGTAGCTAAATACTTGCTTATGGTATATACAGACACAGCTGGTTCTTACCTACAGCACTGACACATTTTTTAAAAAACCAACTATTTTACTGTAGTGAGAAAATTCCCCATTAATACTGCATTTTAGAATAATAGCAAAACATAAGATAAAGGAATTCAACTTTTAAATTTGTATTTTATATTAATAAAAAATAAAACAGTTTAGGAAATTTAAATTTCCTACAAAAATTTTTCACTGAAAAGACTCAATATATAAATTTTATATATTTTCTAGTAGTATCACTTATATTAGACATTTAAAGACGTCACTTCTAATTGTAAAACCCCAAAGCACACTGGGAGATTCCCACTTTTTATGTTTTGTTCCTTCCTTAATAAAATTTTTGTTTTCATTGTCATGTAAGAAACATAATTTAAACTTTTTTCATTGGCACAATTCAAATAGAAAACAAAAAAGAAAAAAAAAATCAATGTGCAGATATTTAAAATCTGTGAAGTGACACCATGATGACACAGAGAAGTCCAAATCCACTTCTTCTCTAAGTGGTATTTCAGAGTTAAACGTTCAAAAATAGCTGCAGTAAAACTGCTAACCACACAATTGCAAATCATGGTCACAGAGCAGTACATTTAAAAGAAGCTATTACTGTAAGTAGGTCTCAGAGGAAGTAGTTTTTTAGTTGGAAGTTCATGATACAGTGAATGTCACAAAGACTAACAATTTGAAAAAAAGCTGTGAGCTTAGTACTGCATTTCTGTTCACCTTTCTTCAGTTATGTATATCCTATAGGGGATTTCATTCTCCATTATTATCCTGTCAAGAATATGTAATTTTGCAAAATATGTACCCTGCCTTATTTTATCAGTACACAGATGTCTGTAGACAACACCCAGAAGCTGCTTTAACTCTTCTGCCTTTGAGGTCTTCACTCACTGCTGCTTTGGAATGTATTTATGTCAGAGATGTCACTGTGAGGAAGTGCTACTTTGATGACACAACATCATGGGATGGAGGCAAGTGACCGCTATTGCCACACTTGGGTGTATTCACATACAAAGCCTCCCAGGAATGAACATTAATACATGCTTTTACTTGGGGAAGGAATAAATAAATTAAAAGTAATCGGAACTGCAGTGAACAAAGCATGAAACACATTATGGGCCTAGGGTCATGATCTTTTGAAAAAATTCATCATTGGAGGTCTGGCAAATTTTTCATGTGCTCTGGAAGGGAGTGAAAAAGCTTGCAAAGCCATACAACCTGGATACCAGAAATTTCAAATACAGTGGAAAATACAGGATTTGCTAGTCATTGAGGAGTTCAAATACAATTTTAAAAAGAAGAAGAAAATAAAGCAGAGATAATGAAGTCCTTTACGCAATCATAATTAAAACAAAACAAAACAAATTTCTGGAAATATTTGATTCAGTATACAGACAATCTTATGCAGCCATACTTTCTCTAATATAATAGCATTTATATCACCCTGGAAATCAGAGGGAACATAGGGAAATAAGGCTTTATTTATCAGTCAAAAGCATTAGCAAAAAAACCCCAACCTATTGTAATACTGTGTGATTTTTCATTTACCTTCTTGCCATGTTCTGTTAAAATAATCCCAATGTATGTGATTAGTGCCTTTATTTCTGTATGTGCTGTTTTTAGAGCTAATGTTCTTATTTCTCTTTTAAAATTTAAAAGGTTCTCATTTCATTGGTCACTTTATTAAAAAACAGTGGAACAAAATGAAAGCATTAATTAGAAATTTTGAAACTTTTATTATTTAAACTATAAAGTGGACAGCAAATTTGTTTTTCCTGTAAACTTAGGAAGCCTATTTCCTTTTTTACTTCATCTTTGTGAACACTTCATTTAGCTATTTTTAACTTCCTGGGGAGTCATCATCTCTGTCTTCTTTGCTTTTCCTCTTTCTAACCGTATTTTTCAAGTTAAAAGGATATATTTATAAATGCCTGTTGCCTTCTTCTCTCACTTTTCCCTACTTTCTGAGGCAAACCTTACTTGAAGAACATATGAAATACACAATCCTGAACTTTGTATTAAGAATTTTCTCTTATTCTTGTCAACCAAAGTAGTTACCAACTAGTTGCACACTCACACATTCAAGTTGAATGGAACTGTCAGTAGAGCAACATGTTACCATTTTTGACATGTCTACACTTTCTCTTAGCTACTACGTCTTATGAAGGAATCTAACTATTTAGGCAGGAATTTTCAATTAAAAAAATGGCATGTGGCTACATCTGTTGTCTTAGAAGTCTATAGGAATCCCATTGCCTCCAATGCAAGCTGTTTTTCAGAAGGATTTACTGAAACAGCTCCCTGTCCAATTTGTTTTTTCTTCCTAAAATGTAAAATCCCTACAACTTTGCAAACCTACAGGGCCCAATTTTACAGTTCAGCAATATTTTAAGCTTATCTTTTAAGGAAGGGAGTTTTACAAGACTTGCACAGTGGCTGTGTAGATTTTGCACAGTATTGCATATGGTGGAACAGCTCCTCTGCTGGATGTCCTGTCCATGTAAACTTTATTGATATTCCTCTTCTTATAAAGTGAAATAAACAGAAGGAATAATGAAAAAAGTATTCATTCCAAATACTTCTGAATGCTAGAAATGCCAAAGGTAACAGTGTTTTTTTAAAAGACAATTTTCTACTAGGTACATTTCTTCTGTGACTATTGTACATATCTTTTTTACTGCTGGGAATGTTGATGGGAACAGACATTTTCAGCAATAACAGCAATTTTTAACAACCCACCTGATTTTGCCAGCTGTTTTGTCTATGGATTGTCTTATCTTGCGAGAAAACTGGAAAACTGAGGACAACAGCAAACTGTCCCCCATAACCTGCAATAAGTTTTTTAATAAAAAAAAATATTATTAGTTTAATAGTAACAATTCCATATATTTTGGTATCTTTAACTATAAAATATCTTATGCATGTTTTAATTAGTATCATATATACTTATATTTGAACATTTTGCCAATAAAATAATACACATTTTTTTCCCAATATTATAGCCACCTGCTAGAGGTAGGAGAGACAGGATAATGTCTGGAATATTAAGTGGGGAGATAATTGTAAAAGCTTAAAATCGACTCATTCTTAGAGAGAATCCTGTTGTGTGCTCACTTCATCTCTGCTCCAAGTCCTCCTGCGGGTAATTGTTGGGGGATCGAGGGCCTCTGTCAGCTGAGGTCTGCCATCACTAGGCCGACCATTCCCTTCCGGGGGTTTCGCATGCACTATTGGAGGGATTTTTCTAAAATTGAGACTTTCATCAAATACTCGGTCCACCAACTGCAGGATAAAAGAAAAATGAAGTTCATGAAATCTACTGGATACATCCAAAATCAGATTAGTGGGGTGTTTTTTTTGTCCTGAAACAGTTTATAAGATGCCTAGCAAATAATAATCGTTCTGTTGTCTTCTATAGTATAAAATGATGCATCTCGTATGTAAGAATATCTTTTACAAATGAACCAGATTTGAGGTTTTTTTTTTAAATACTAGACATACATGGCAAATTTAGACTACCTCACTAAAATTCTGCAGGTAACATAATAGCTGCCTATAAACTGGTACTGAATAATTTCTTCCTTTGATTAATGGAACATATCTGTGGAATTAAGGAGAGTACTTTGAGATTTAGGAGTTTTTTTTCAAATTAGTCATAGTGTTATTACAGAAAGACCTACATTACCTAAAGTAGATACTGCCACCTGCAGTATGTACACAATGCACTGTATTTTTTGAAGAAGAAAATAATAATTTAACAATGAAAAAAAATTGGAGTGATCTAATTGATCTGAGAAAAAGAGCATTTTACTTCTTTAAAGTTTAGCCACAGTCTGTAAGCGAATTAAACCCAAAATCTATGTGAGTGCATTTATAATTTTTCTGAGTACCCAGCTCACAGATTTCTTATTGCTGTTTATATCTTTTTTTCCACAGAAAAAGACAGTATTAAACTAACCACAGTAAACTAGTGTATTAACCAAATTTTATGCACACAAAAATGAATAAAACACATTTTGAAAGGAATACTATGAAGAAAAAAATGCATTAAACATTTACAACACATTATTATGGTGAATTGTAACATGGTAGAAAGTGATGATTTAAATTCAGATTAACATGTTTACCAGCATTAGACCTGTGATGGTTACTAGAACACATTAGTCAATATATTCATAGAACAGCACACCAGAGGTAGGCAAAGAAAATAAGAATTATTAGAAGCATAAAGCAAACTTATTTCAAGGCAGTTTTTGACAATGTTATTAAGAAAGAAAATCTAAAGTTAACTGATGGTACCTAAGTATTTCAGTGTTCAGAAGATGAAAGTTTTATGTCACCTGTAAAAAGAGGGACTTTTTTTGTTTTTAATAGCTAAGCAAAGAATTAAATGTATACGTTTATATATAGTTGTGCATATACACTGGTATCTTTAAGTACACTTAGATACCATCCAACAGTATCTAAGGCTACAGACAAGCAAGAAACAAATAACTATCTTGTCCTATGTTTCGTGGAAAAAAAGAGACAGACAGTATGCATACTTTTGACACGCTGTGTTCACAAAATAACTTTTGGGTTGTTTGTTGAAATGTAAAGGAACTTCAAATTAAAAAAACAATGTAGAGATCATGCATACGGGTTGAGTGGAAGTAACTAAAAAGGCTATGCAAAATGCTAAAAGCAAAAGAAATAAAGAAAAGGAAGAACCTTATGCATTTCTCCATGAAGATCTCCTACCTCTTCTCTAGTGTCTATGGCAGAGCCAGGGGTGGTGGCAGCAGTGCTTACTGTGGTACTGGGGGCAGTGCCTGATGAAGTCACTGAATCTATCTCTCCTGCTACATCGTTGATTTCCCGTGCGATGAGAGCCAGATCTTGACTGATCCTGGTAATAAAGAGAGCGTTACATTCTCCCCTACAAATACTTTTGGGCCAGTAGAGCCCAGTCCGCAGCCTTTGGGCTTGTCAGTTCTAGTTCTTGATAACAGTGCTATGAAAACATGCAGGCCTTTCTAAACAAAAAGGTTATTTGTAGAACCATAAAAGCAAATTTTCACTGAAGCTTTTAATAACATGCCTTTCTAGAGGAAGAAGGTGGAAGGTGATCTCAAAAGACAGAGTGCCCTTGTTTTCTTCCTAGGATTCAGACAGATGCGTGCAATGTGCAGTATCTCCAGCACAAAGGATGCATAGGAAATATGCTGAAAATACAGCACAGATGAGCTGTGTGACATGGCAGTAAATCTGAAATGTTCAGAAAACATTTAATCTGTACCTTAGTTTGACTACTTGAAAAAAATGTTTTCAGGACTTCTGATTTTCTAGCAGTTGCGCACCTCGCTCAGATCAAGCTCCTTACGGGTCTGAAATTCCAGACCAATACCCTAAATCCTCAAATGTAATCAAGACAAGTTTTCCAGTGGCAAAAACAGAACATACCTTTAAAAACCTGGATATGACAGCATTACAAAAACACAGCTGAGTTCTCAGCCAAAGATTCCTTTTTTTGCCTTCTGATTCACTGCATCAAAAAACCAGCTTTGCTCTGGCTTGCTCTGCATGTGCTACTCCTCCCCAGGACACCCCAAAAGAAGGAGGGAACAAGAAAAAAACTCCCACAAAGCAAAAGCTAAAAGCCCTTACTAACTATAGCACCCTGAACCTCCAGCAGGGATCACAGAGTTGAGAAGAGCAGATTGCCAAGTGATCCCCTTTGCAAAGACAGCACTGAAGGCACAAAGCTGACAGCGCCACTTCTGTGCTACCAAGGACTCAGTGACAAGTAGCACCCACCACTCCAGTGCTGGGTGATACACAGCCAAGTGACAGTGACATAACCTGGGCTCCACAGAGACTGATTGTTCAAAGAGAGCTGCCTTCTGCTCTTAATTTTCACTTTGTCTTCAAGTCAAAACAATGGACACCACTGGCTTAGAGACAGCTTAGGACTAAGTGAACATAATTTCAACTAGAAAAGTGAATGTAACTGGAGAAATTTCCAGCCAAAGTCCAACACAGGATTTTATAGCTAACCATCAGCAATCCACAAGGAAGTGCAACTTTGTGTGGCTTAGATACACATATAATTGGAAGAAGGCTGAAGACAAATATGTGGCATTTTACACAGGCCATTAAAAGTCCAATATTCTTAGTAGTAGAGATACTAAAACAGCTACTTCCTTTGTTTCACACAGCCAACTTAACTTTTTCCTTAAATAGCAAAATTGCTGCTATTCACATTTGATTTTCTGGGACAAATGCTAGTATTCAATGAGCAGTTGTGAAGAAAATGGATGATTTCAACTATCAGCAATTTTTCCAGAAGAGAAATGTCATTAAACACCACAATCAAAAGTAGCATCAATTAACAAAGACTTAACTCTTCACAGAAATGCTTCAACATGACACTTCATTTGAGTTCTTGCCAAGAAATCAAAATTGCATGAAGTGTCAGATCTCTATATAAAAATTAATTCAAATGAATCCCGGAAATATCAGAATAAGCAAGCAACTTGGTAGATAATTACCAAAGTCAAATATCAGTCATGTGAACAAAATCTGGAATCATTTTCTATGTGACAGTAAGCTATAGTCCAGTATTCAATTACATTTCTGTATAGAAACAATATAAAGTACTTAACAAGAAGCATTGTGAAAAAGAAGACTAGAAACCAGCTGCGAGCTGAGCCTGACTTATGAAGTTTTCAAGTAATTCTACAT
Organism: Luscinia megarhynchos; assembly: GCA_034336665.1. Classification (NCBI taxonomy): domain Eukaryota; kingdom Metazoa; phylum Chordata; class Aves; order Passeriformes; family Muscicapidae; genus Luscinia; species Luscinia megarhynchos. The sequence goes on along the minus strand of CM067565.1, from coordinate 80,333,007 downwards.
TAACTTTCAGGAGCAGAAATTTTTGCTTAAGTATAAGAAGTATGTTTTGTGTAATCAGGGACAAGAGACTTAGGCTTTAGGTGCACACTATTTACTCTGCTACAACTGTAGGCTGCCTTGCAGATCTCTTCTGCTTCCTGCATCAGACCTAGCAATCATGCAAGGCAAAATAATTCACAGAGGCAAAACTAATAAACCTCAAATCCCATAAATCCCTCAGCCCACTCCAAGAAATGCTGCTTTAGATCCACCCAGTGAGCAGACTCAGGCAGCTACGCAGCTCCATAGGAGACAGACTCAGTTTCCAACACACAGGAAAAGGTGAGAACACAGGGCTTGGGATGGAGAGAGCATGACCACCTTTTTAAAAAGCCTGGAATTCTAGTTCTTATTTACCTGTAGTGAAAGAATGCCCATTGTTAGAAAAAAACAGGGAAATAGGAATACTTCTAAGATATCTGCAGTAGTGCTGAACTACTGGATTACTAAAAACATTTTTATGCTTAGACTTCCTATACTGAGTCAGTGGATTTTGTAACAATACTTTAACATCCTTAAATAAAATACACATGAAACTCTTGTTATTCTGAGGGTGTCAATTCCCTCCATGCCAAAGTGGCTTTAAATCAAATTTAGTTATTCCAGGAAGTTTCTCTAAACACCTCTTTCAAATTTTCAATTTTATTAACATCTGCAAAATGTGAAGTCTGTGAAAAGTGCAAACTGGGACAGCCATGGAAGACCAGTTAGAACACAGTATGATGGTAACACAGATGCAATGAAGTGTTTGCCATACTGTTTCTAAACTACTTTCTGCCACATGTGTATTTTATGAAAGGCTTATTCTTACACCTGCCTAATCTAATCAGTTATTCAACAACAACAGCAAAAATAAATCGACTAATTTTAATGAGAGTATATAACCATCTATTAATTTTTTAAATTTGTAAATAGAGTTGAAGAGACCCTGAACATAGAGCCTGGACTGATGGCTGGGATGGAAAAAAAACCAGGGTAGGCAATAATAGAGCCTATAGTTAGCAAAGAAATAGGAACAGAGATAAAAAGTATCTTAAAGAGGACAGAAGTCAAAATTAAAGCCAGGGGAGCAAAAATGTGAATCACTACAAAGATACAGAAGCACAGAAAGAAGGAACTTGTGACCTACAGCAAGTGCTCTCAGCAGAGGCTAAAACTGGTATTGGAAGCAGTGGCAACAGATGACAATAACCTGGAATTTCTCAGCTGCTAAATGCTACTTTACTTTAAATAAGCTCATTTAATGCAGGTTGTGTGAAATTTCTACATAAACCTAATCATTTGTCAATATGATTTGAGTCCCTCAGCAGTTCCACTGAAAATAAACCTGAAGAGGAAAAATAAGTACACAGCCTTTAGAACAAGTTTTAAAGCAGTACACATCAATGTAGGAAAGGGTAGGAATCCCAAGAGAAGAAAAAACCTGCAAATCTGACCATCAAATGAGTTTAGACGGAACCATCAATTAACTCCAGGAAAAATCTCTCCTAGATGAGTAAACATACCAAAAAGTTTGCACTGAAGTAGAGGTTCAGCAGTACTATTTATCAGGAGGAGCTAATATGCTATGGCTATCAATTATTTCCCATATAAACACAATCCTTCCTACAACCATCTCTATCTCCAAACTTCTGAAAAGAAAGAGATGTTCTAGGAAGATGATTTTGAAAATGTTCATTTCATTATTTATGCAGATACTATGAGACTTCCTTAGGTATCCTTCTGTGTGCCTCTGAGGCCTCTACACCTTCCCTTTGCACAGATCACACTTGAAAAACAAATGCTGAAAAACATTACCAAGATCAGGAAACAAAAAATAATTAATCACACTAAGCAAAACACTTCCACAGTATAAAGAAAATACTCCACACTATTAAAATTAATCTTAAAAGGAAAACATATTTATTGTTAGGCTTTGCAATTAAGTTCTGTGGAAATCTTTGGAACCTGAACACTGACATCTAATTATTAAATAACTTTTACATGCAAGCTCTCTGAACTTTTCACTGCCTGGGTGTTGCATGATATGGGAATAATTGGTTACCAGAATGTGCAACTAACTTTTCCTTGGTTCACTTGAAGCAGAGTAGTACCAGCAATAACAGAGGTATTGCTATACTAATCTCATGGACTTGCAACAAAAAACAATTGCTCTTTTGGTGAATACACATGACTTAACTCAGAAAGCACCTAATATGAAATCATGTCTTGATAAATCAAAAATTAAAATGAGAACATGGTCTCTCACATTCCAAAGCTTACTTTTTTCTCTCTCTGTCACCTGTGATTGATCTGAAATTTTATCTCAATATGTAAAAGTAGTATAAAATCACATACACTTCAGCCTCAGGAAATGTACCTCTGCAAGTCCCAATAATGCAACTGAAAGTTCATTTTTTGGGATTTGGCTATCAGAAATCAGAAGTTACTATCAGAAGTTTCTATCATAAATCAGATGTGAGGGTTCTGTCTGCCAGTCTTGTAAGAATTTTAAGTTACCCATTCAGCTAGTGAAGGAAAGCAGTGAGTAGTGATAGAGAAAATCCATCAGCTCTCTATGTGCACCTGCACAAGTGCTTGGGTAGAATGCTGTGCTATTTTTGGGGCACTCCTTTCAAACCAACCTTGCTATCTCTTCCCTGTGGGCAGTCCAGTCACGAATGTAGTCTTCCTGCTCCTTTATCCTGTGCTTGAAGGTGTTGCTGCTTTGAGCTGCTGTCCCAGCGCTCTGCAGTCGCGTGGTTTTCAGGGCTGGAGAGGTACGCAGACGGGCATGTTTAGGGGAGTTACGGTTTGAGCCGAACTCATCTTCTGAGGTGGAAGCATAATCTGTAGGAAAGCGCCTCCATCTTGCACTTACTAAATTAGTTCAATTATTAAAAAAGAATTATTATGGCATCTTTAAGAAGAAAAAACAGCATTATTTCAGTAACATCACAATACACAGCTATTATTATCCATCCCCAGGTACCTCACAAAAGGTTTATTTACTACGTCTTTAAAAGAAAGCTACAGAATTTGTGTTAAATAAAAAAATACTGATTAATAAAAACATAAAACTAATGCTCTTTGTATAGTGAGGAGTGAAGTAAGATGTAAATCCAGTGATTGTATATGAGCTCAAACAAACTGTATTACAAAATAAGGGCCCAATTCATTAACACTTAAGTGTATAGTCAGATTGTACATTTTCTGCAGATTTTTTTCCCAAATTTCATTCAAGGTTTATGTGATATGCAAAAAAAAAAAAAAGAAGAGATACGAAGGAAGGATGGAGCTGGCACCAAGCCTGGAATGCATGCTTACATAAGGAAAGCACAGAACTCCTAGATGATGCGTAGGTCTTTTCCAACCTTAATGACTCTATGTTTATGTGTTTAGTACAGAAAAAGAATATGTAAAATTAATATTGTGCTATGAAAATCTGCAGTACATCCAAAAGAAAAGCAGCCTCAGAGAAAGAAGTATATATTCTGACATGCAGCACATAAAGAATTATGCAGCCATGTCGCTGAGGACAACCTGAAGTATAGGAGAACTGAAACTAAATAGGAGGCTCTTGCCCCCTTATGAAGTACTGAAGTTTAGAAAACCAGTTTCAGATGTGCTGGCCTCAAACATTCCCAGCAGGCAGGGATACCACCAAGTGTAAAGAAATTCCCATCACCACAACCTGCTAAATTGTTGCAGAGGATTTATTACTCCAAATTCATTGACATTCATGAAGCTCTGTAAGTACTGCAGAAAATGAAATAAGTATGTGACAACATACAGGTGATTGAAAAATAATAGAATCGAATTATATAAGTTGTTTTTTAATATTACAAAATGCAAGAATTAATAATGATTTCTCCTGATACATTAAAAAAACCCAACATTACAAATGAAGTATACACCAATATGAATGTAAGTAACAAATAATGGGAATAATTTTTGTGTGATGCAAAGATTATGGTATGTAAAATCTGACATTGGTGTACAAGCTTACATCTCTTCCCTCATATAAATAATCAAGTTTCAATTGCTGAAAACAAAAATATGCTTGTGTTATTTTTTCAGGTTTAAATGTAGGTTTCGAATTATGTCCAGTCCTACTTTTTTAAAAATTTTCTAACTTTATTGTAGAAAGTAACAATGTCTCCCCAATCACTTTCTGATCTCTTTTTGGAGGTTTCAAAGTTATTTGATTTTAGGGAAGTAAAACATGAGCAGAAAAAGTACATTTTCCCACCAACAGCATGCAAGCAATGTGTGACCAAAGTCCAAAGAGATTTATGAGTTGGGCCCACATTTTTTCATCAATTTTTGTTTAAATTCTTTGACCCTGTTAAAATTATATTCTTCAAAAGAATTACAAAATTTATCTTAAAATCTCTCAAGTGATATAGTTCAGCAACTCACCACTGTACAATGAGCATATATAATAATATATTTAAAAACTAAAAATTTAATGAGAAGTGAAATATCAGAAACAGATTTGATTTCTAGTACTCTACCACTGTAAGTTTCAACATCAGGGTCTGGGTCTGGGAGAAGCTTGGATTTCTCTGTGTACAAAATAGTGTTTTATCATGTTAATTCGATTTAAAACATTCAGATTAGAAGCATTTGCTTAAATAAAATATATTGATGAGATTAGTCTTAGGTCCTCTTTTCCACCCACAATTTTTTAGGAAAAGATTATACTTTCAAACAAAGATACTGAATTTTGTAAAGGCTTAAACATTTCAGAGATACTAACTGAAATGACATCTATAACAATCATTTGTGACATTACATAGTATGATAAACCCTCTATTTTTAAGACCATTAAATTTTAAGGCCTTGAAATGTTGGGGTGCTACATATAATCAGTGTGTTTCTCTTTAATATGAGGACAAAGTTATTGCAGACCTAGAGGTAAAAATCTCAAAGTTGTATAATTCATGACAAGCACATCCAAGCATGTTTCCCAGTTAGGTAACTATACATTTGCATATATATGCTTTTAAATAACATCTTTCAATTATGCAGGCCCAAAATATCATTGTAGTTTATGCACATTTCTGAAAGCTGTTGTGTAGTTGCTTATCTCAGACACCAAAGACTGTGAATATCAGTACCACCAACTAGAAAATTCTCTAAAACCCTGGCTAAAATAATCAGCATTCAAACCTGATTTAGCAACTACTCTGTGAGAAGTACAATGTCCTGACAACCATTAAGCTGGCAAGTTTGGTGATTTGGACAACATATTCTCACTTCAAAGATCTGAGAATAAATTTTATTGAATATATTCCTCAAAAAAATTCTGCTCTCATGGATGCATTGACTTCTCAAGCTGCATCCATTTCCAAGCTCCTAATACCAAAATTTAGTTAGTAAGTGCTGTTTTCTCTCCATTATCAGTTTCCTTTCCCCCACAGTTACCTCAGCTGCTTTGATCAACCTATCTGCCAGCTATTTGCAATGACAACCAGGTCAGCAAGCCAGCAGAGCTGCCAAACACAACTGGCTGCTCAAGGTCTCTCTGTTCTGACTCAATGCTTAATTTTACAGTTGCAGCTTTTAGCATTTTTGCACAAGGTCTGGTCCTGCCGTTTGTTTTCCCAATACATAGCTCCTTCTGTAACATCATCTCCAGTTTTCCTCCGTTGTGAAAATAGGTCTTTGTTCTCCTCTGTTTGTATTGATCACACTCTCCTGTTTGATGATGCAGTGCCTTGATCAGACCTTTCACTGCTTATGCTATAAAGTTCTAAACTAATTCTGCTTCACGTGTCTTCACAGTGTTGTCACTTATCGAGCCTCCTGCCACAGAAACACTCCGGTAATGACTTGAATGCTGACAGTTCTCACCCAAGATGTTCCATTTATCTGCTTGCCCCTTCATATAAAAGTAAGCAATACTTCACTGCATCAAGGATCAGAAACGATTCTTGAAATTACACTTGCTGCTAGCTCTGACAATTTTAACCCTGTCATGTAGCAATTCATCCACATGAAGTACAAGACAATAAAAAAATCCAGAAACTGCATCTTATTCTTGCTCTCTTTTTACAGGTATATATATATCTGAACTCTGATTTGGGAAGTGCAGAAATAACTTCCTCTTTGTAGGCTGGATTTAAGAGGCTGCCAATGTTTACTGATCTACAATGTGGTAGTGTTAACTGACTTTGGATGAGGTAACCTATGGAACATATCTAACATTCTGAGAGCAGCTAGTCCTCTGGTAAAAGAAACAACACCCCAAACTCAATATTGGTAGTAATAATTCATTTTCCAGTCCTTCTATGCCCAGGGAGAGAAGAAAATCCATTCCTGTTACGCCTTGCTTAAATGTGCCAGAAGTAAAATATATTCAAACAGCTGAGGCACTTCAGTCAAGCACTTCATTAGTACTTTCCAAAAGTGCTGAAATTAACTGAATTGTTGACTTTTCTAGAAACAAAATTAAATTGAGGAATTAAAAATGGCCTGTATGTAGTTAAAGATGCATTTATATATACACTCCTATATACACTAGAAGATTACACCACTTTCAAAGCAATTCAGATTTTCCTAAAGTATCATCTAAATAAATAATTTTAAAAAATATACAATAATGTTACTGATACAGAAAAAATTCAGACCTCTAAATCCTAAACAGTAGTAATAATATGTTTCACTTATATAGTAACAATACTTAATTGGTTTATTCAGCCATGATTTTTTGTTCTGAAAGTATCTGACTGCTTCATTAATTGCTTTCGGATTCTGGCCTTTACATTGATAGGCTTCTTCATTGATATATTTTAACTGATAAAGTTTTATAAATCAGAAGCTATTACTACTGTAGATTTTTCTAACAATGGTCTTTTTAAATTACCTAGATTATTATGTGGGGGTGCCCATGAGGAGGTGGCATCTTTTTTCCCTTGAAAACAGTGTTTTATACCAGTTACAGTAAACTTTGTGTGACACAGGGAAATTAACATTTTGCAAAGATAACAAAGTGACAGACTAATACAGTGGGAAGAGAAAGATACACTCACTTCCCTTAACAGAACCAGCAAAGCACTTGAATGCAGCAACCTGGGAAAAGTTTAGGAAGCTGCAATTCTTCACATGGACACAAAACTCAAAATTCATAGAGAGTTTTGTGAAAAACAAAAGCAGTGAAGTGACAAACATTTGCAATTTTCAAAAATCAGCATTATCATAATGTGAACTAGTATTCACTATTAAAACAAACATATGTAAGTATTAACTAGCATTTCCCTACCCTAGCATTGCCACCTTTCAGGATGCATCATCAATTCAAAATTTTGATTAAAATTGAAAACATGCTGCATTTCCAATTATATCTTACAAGAAAAGACCAAATTTTTATATGAAGGGTCACCTATTTTGGTTACCTTCGTAGACACCTGCCACAGTATCAAACAATTAACTCTACAGTTCAGCAAACACCTCATTTGTATCTCAGCAGAAATTTCTATTAAGCTAATAGATGACACAGCCAAAAGTAACTACCTGGGGAATACACTGTGCTAAGAATCATGACATAGTCCACAAGCAACAGAACTACAGCAGGAGTGTGAGAAATTAAGGATCACAGTGGCTTGTACCAAGTCTGAATGGGATGTAGCAGTATTTTTGTGCATTACAACACTGGAAGCTACTCTATTAATTTTATTCTGAGATTGTGGATTGACTGCAAACATGGTAAAACTGGTAGCATGACAATTCCAAAAGCAAGCGGACATTTTAGATACTCATTTCACAAGAAAGTTCACTTTTTTATTATGATCTCATTTTATTTTGATAGATTTAATATTGCTGTTGAAAAAACCTACCAGCTTTCACACTGCTTGCACTAAGAATGTTAGTTAACTTCTATCAGAATTGTAGGTTGAAATTCATAGATTGTATGTATTTTTCCTTCCACATATAAGAAAAGGTAGAGTAACCACCACACTAAAAAAGAGCTACATGCTCAGGAAATCACGATGAAATCATAAATTGCCACGATTTGGAATACAGAATGGGAAATAATCCAAGATAAGGCAAACCCTTTAAAAGAAATTATTTTATATTTAGGTAGTACATAGTTTTTCAATGCATTACTTCACTGTTATTATTCCTATTCAAAAAAAAATCTCTGATTGCCTATTTACAAGCCTATCTTATAAATGAATAGTATATCTTCTATGTACTAAATAGTGTTGCTGACCTTCTGAACTTCTACTTCCATGATTTGAGTGAAGAGATCTTGGGTCTGTTTTTGCACTAAAACAAATGACTACTGATGCATTTGACTGTCCCAATTCAGTTGTGTTTTACTGGTTTTAAGATGCAAACGTATCCAAAGACTTAAAGGATTACAATTTCTTGTCTTTGTGATTTTAAATGAGAAACCTCTACAAGACCTGCCATGGAAGCCTCTTACTCAACTAAAATTCAACAGTTTCATAAGAGCTCTTTTTTATAAAATTTCTTTTAAAAAAATCCACGTTAAAAACATCCAGTATTGTATAAAAATATTTCAAATAATCTCACATACCTGAGGGAGAATTATGAGCTGAAGCCAAGGATTTGGATTTTGAATCTGAAAGTCGAGAAATGCTATTGGCTCGAGTTCTGGCAGACATTTTAGCGCTATCTCCTCCCGAGATCAACCTTGAACCACTCCTGATAATTGCTTCTGGGGTGCGTGACGAGGCAGTGCTTCTGGTTATTGTTGCTTCAGAATCGCTCCGTGCTGATAAAGAGCCAAGTCGATTTCGGCGAGGTTGAGCGAGTAAGTCTATTCTGGAAATATTTCTCCTCCCCGATGGAGGTTTTGATGTAGAACTTGTAGTAGACACTTCGGAAGCTACTGAAGCCTTATCAGCATCAGCAAGCTCGCTGTCTGAGACTTCACCAAGGCGCGCTCTGCGCAACAGAGAAGTCCTTGTGGGACGAGGTCTTGGAAGAGTGGTAGATTTACCAGACTGCCCGAGTCCAACAGGAGAGGTTTTTGATTTAGCTGACTTTCCTTCCATCTTGGAATGTACGAGTTCATCTGCTGAGGCAAAAGGAACTCTTCCATGTGATTTGCCAGAGTAGGTTTCCTGGTCAGATGACAGGATATCAGAAATGGCAGAATGAGGGTACGCTGGATGTTTGGTCATCATCCGTTAAATCTACTGACGGTTGTCTCATTCTTCCACTGGATTGCACAGTTTTGCGAGCGTCAGCTCTAGACCCACCATCTGAAGATCGACTCTTAGTTTTCTTTTCCATCTTTTCTCTGGCACTTGTAGAAGATTTTAAAACATCCTTTGAAGGGGAACCAGTGGAGCATCTATCTTTATATAAGTTTGTAAAGCTCTTCCGCTTCTGTGTGGATTTTCTTTCACTGTCACCAGTAACGAGACTGATTGTGCTGGCTGTATCGACATCTGATTCTGGTGATATGGAATTATCTCTGTTATAGCTAGGTGTGTCAGGACCTTCATCAGTTTTATTTTCTTCACGCAATTTAGCTTCAAGGAAAGCCATTACAGCTTCTGTGTCTTTTAAAATGAGTGTTGTATCTATACTGGAATCAGTGTCCATTGAGTCACTTCTGTCACGTAACCTGTTTGCAGATACTAAAGGGGCAGCAGAACCACTCTGCTTATTAATGTGAGGAATCAGTTCTATAGGTATATTTGTGCTAGGCTTATCTATAGTAAAGCTACCTTGCCTCACTAATGGTTTTGAAGATTCCTTTTTTTCTCCTCCATGTACTTTAGGACTTTGTCCTCTAATGATTTCCTCATTTTTTCTTCTTTTTCCCTCAATCTGTGCCAACTTAATTTCTGCTTTATCTGTAACATATCCAGGAGCATTATCTTGATTATCCAAGGTTTTGGGTGACACAACAATCTCCTCTCTACCTTTCTCAATCTGGTTTGCAGCAGATTTTGTAGAGGATAATTTTGAGGGTGTCCAGTGTCCTTGCTCCTTTCTTTCTTGTTGTTGGATTTTTGCTAAAGCTTGTTTCACCACAGAAGTTTCAACTCTCTCTTTACTAGAAGAGCTGGGAAAAGAAAAAACTTTGTCTCCAGTAGCTTTGGGTGAAAGACCATTCATTGTTCTGCTTGACTTAGCATCTGAGGCACGAGCTGGAGTTTCTTTCTCCTGAAGTTCAGTGTCTTGCTTTTCACCTATTTCTGACCTCTGATGAGATACAGTTTTTGGTTTTGAGTTTTCATTTACTTTGTCCTCTATGGGAAGCTGTGGAAGTGTCCTCCTCTTTCGCTCACCTTGGCTGGTCAAAGAAGCAGCTGAACCAGCACTTCTAACAGAAATACCAGACTCACTGATGTCTGTGTCTAAAAATGAAATAGAAAAAAATATTTGAGAAATCATTCAACAGCAAGGCAAATAGAAAGATTAAGTGTTTCAGACTGCATAAGGCTAATACAACATAGAACTGAAAAAGTCATCAGTCCATCCAATGTTCTTATGATCTCACAGTAGGTTAAAATAGGTAAGAAATCACTGTTATATCAATCAGCACACCATTACAACAGGAAGTGGAAAGCAAGTCTTATATTTCTAAACACCCTTAGGACCAGATTTCAAAACGACCAAAAAGAATAAAATTCTCCTTCTTCCTTCCTACTTGTCTGTTCCATAGCTTGAGGTCTGTCTCATGGACAGACTACAGCCTCTCCCTGCAAAGGCCTCACCTCACTCAGACAAGAATCTGCAGTACTGGGAGACATTTGTCAGCAATACTGAAAAGCCCCACTCACAAACAAGAACTTACTATGGCTGAGAAAGCAAAAATAATGGTTTTATCTCAAACAAGACACTGTATCAAACTGTATAGAACACAAGGCATTTAAAGAATGCAGCACTACTGCTAATGCACTTTCATTGAATTCTTAGTGTGCACAGAATGAATGCTGCTTTGGAAGAAAAGCATGGCCATTCCATGGACTGTTGCAAGGAATAACTGTTTACGAAACCAAACTGTTTTCCACAGTTATGATGACTGTGCCCTCCTTGCCCATTTAACAAACATGGCAGTTGTGCTGTCAGAAACAAGTCTTTATTACTCAAAAATGATATAAAATGTTCTATGAATTGCTCTGACTGAATATTTAGATACAAAACATTCTTTTTGCAGTTCATTTCTCTACTCTTGCAATATAATGTGACATACTTAGTAGCACACATCTATCAGTTCCCTTTTTGCCAGGAGAGATTTGTAAGCAACTGCTCTGCAAACCCTGTTGGGACTTTCCTACCATGGCTTGACACCAGCATTGGCTGTTCCTGGAGTAAGAACTGGAGTATAGGGCTTCTCTCTCTGTGAGAATCCTCTAAGCAATTAACTGATTATCGACAATAACATTGTATGTATACCTGCTGCTTTCTATCCATGCTCTTCAATCTATCTTTTCTCTTTGCAGTGTCACACCTCTGATGAAGAATGCAAAAGGACTCACAGCTTTATTTTCTATTGTCTACGTGAAGACACTGATTTGAGAGACAGTAAGTACTTCTAAAATCTAAGCAAGGTTTTCCAATTCCAGGACTGTTTTTTGTCTTGAAAATGATGAAACAAATTGAAGGTTTAATGAAAATCAGTATGATTGCCATCTGTGAAGATTGACTTCTCTCAGACATGCCTACCAGATCAAATATGTTAGACGTATAGAAGCACTTAACTTGCTTCTTGGTGAACTTCAAATGGTCTTTAGTAAAAAAAAAAAGACATGGAGTTGTTCAGCATCATATTTGGCTGTATATGTGTTATGCAAAGTTTAAATACTAAGATTTCTAATGAAGATGCAGGCATCTAAGTCAACAAGACATGTTTTGTGAATTGGTTGTTAGATGTACATACTAAATTTTATTTTTATTACATCTTTGCTGCTGTAGTGTGTTGGAGCTCTGAATGCTTTATTTCCCCTTTACTGACTTAGAATTCTTGCAGTATGCGTATGCATTACAAAGGAGTTGCTTCACTTTATCTCTCATCTTAGTTCTTATAATGGTAAAAAAAGCCTCTCCAAAGAAGATCCTAGGTAATGTCTCATCTGAAAGTGACCATTTTAAACACTACAAAAAACAAAAGACCACCAAAACTCCCAATTATCCACGCAAACAATCAGTATCAATAGCAGTGATTTTGAGTGTCCTGTATGTACACACCCAATCCTTTCAAACAGTGCAAAATTTGCTCTTGATTTCCATTATTCTGTGTGTATCAGTTCTCCTTTGACTTTTAGAAACCTAAGAGAAGTTCAATGCTTAGGAGAGGAGGAAAAACTCCAACAGAAACAACAGTCACTGGTAAAAAATTCTTTCACTCATTGGTACAGATACATGAATTATGCAACATCAAAAGCAAAGCTTCTTTGTAAAACTTCTCCCAGAGATTATCACAATTTCTGAAGTGAAATTGGCAGGAAGAAAAAAGCCGAAGTAAGGCAAGTAACTTGTTTATAGAAAAGACTGTAGATATTAAAGAACAAACCATTTCAAAATCAGAAAGGGAGATACAGTTGTTCATTGCTTAAGACAAAGTTTCTGGGTTTTTCAAGAAATATAAAAGGAAGGATGCTATGTTTCAGCTGAAGTCTCTCAGGCTGGATTGTTTAATAATCATAACACTGAAGTCCAATTTAGACTAAGAAAGATGTAAGGAAAGAAACATACTATGCAGACTAACCTACACTGCATTTAAGTGAAAGTTTCTCTAATATTGAACAGTTTATAAACTCTCATGTTTTAGTAACATTCAGCATAATATTGGCATTCAACAGCCATGCAAACACCACTATTGCTGAGCTTGTTTCTGTTCAATGAAACAGAAGAATTTCATGTGAAAATAAGGCATTATGAGTAAAAAAGATCATTAAGTACGGCACATAATCATCCTTTTCTCCCTTTCACAGGTTTTTCAGCATAAATTGTAACAAGAACAGTTTACCATTTTCTAATGGAGCAGGCACAGAAGACTCCAGTCTCAGGTCATCTTGGTCATGACGTGTGTGATTAGCAGCCAAGCTAGCCCACTGCGATACCCAACGTTTACTTCCAGGATTAGTAGAACCTTCCTAAGAAAGAAAAACAAAAGCAGAATAAAAATCATAACTGCTTGATAAAAACCATGCAATCTTTCAAGGTTTTTTCCTGTATAGATATGTCAGACACTATTTTCCTGGAGGAAGTTGGAAAAAATAGTTTACCTCAATAAAATTTAGAGTTCCCAGCTCTAGAATGGCAAACGATAAACAAAATCTAAATAGCTGCTGAATAAGTACCAAATAAGCAACAGTTCCTAGTGCAGTGAATTTTTAAACACCAGAACCTATACAAAATAAATCAGAACATGTGCTAGTTCTAGGATCAGGTTATTTCAGTCCTCAGCTCAGAAATGCAGGAATAGTACATGGGGGGTGGGGGTGTGTTAAAAAATTAAAACTGTGCTTCAGGAAGACAAGGAAGTGACATTTTACCGGTTTAGAAAACCCTCTTGTCCAGATGAAATATTGCATTTACTTCATTACAGAAAGAAAACCTTAAGGACCGAAAGAATAAGATAATTTATGGTGGGGAAAGGAAAGGAAGCTCAGATTATTTGTCTGGCCTAAACAAAAAAAGAAGCAAAGATTAGTTTTAAACCATCCTACTGGGTAACAGCAAAGTCAATGTTATCAATATTTTACAATTTTTTTGCACCTAAACCAGAAAAGAAATTGTGGTTCCTTGATGGCAAGCCTTTTGAAATCTTGAAGAATTTTAAAATGCAAGAAATGCATAAAATGAAATCATCTGCTGTTTTACTACAGCATCTTTTCAAAACCGAATTTCTAAATAGAGTGCAATGTTACTGTCTTATCAAATATCTTACAGTCTCTCTTACTTACATCTCCCAAAAACATCACCAGCCCTGCTGCATCTTCAAATCTTCACACTTCTGCTCAAAATGCTGATTTTTGCCTAATGCCTTGACTACTCTTTTCTGTTTGGACTATTTTACAAATTTCCACATTTTGAATAATTTTTTTAGAATCAAAATGTTATAAAATTCAAGTCCAACAACAGCAAAGGAAGGCAATGTTTCTCTTATTTATGGGCATTTCTGAAGACAATGCAAGATGCCAGTAAGAATATTACAAAACACACACAGCATTTATGCACTGACAAATATCAAGGCCTCATTTTTCTTTCCTATCACTAATCTTTCTTTTCCTGTCGGTTCTAGTGAACTTCTATCCAATAAAACAACTAATTATCGCCAAATCCAAACACAATAGATGCCCCAATCATCTTTGTAACAGAAAATTTCAACTAGTTCCTTCTGTACCATCTGACCAATTTCAGAGGCACAGGTATGTGTCAGAAATCTAAACTACACTTCACAATGGAGAAACACACTAAGATTCTGCAGATTAACTGAAGCAAAGTAACATGATAAATTATTTTTCTCTGAATGTAATTACTGCCAAAAAGGGTCTCTACATAGCAGTAAATGTAAACGTGCTTTGCCAGCTCTCTGTGTATACAATCACAAACAACAAAAATAGGCAGTTTCTTTTCATAGAAGTTTAAGCACATCCAGAAGGTGTAGGGTTTATAAATCATATATCTAAAAAGTCATGTTCAGTTATCCTAATGTTCTTCCTATAATCCATATCAATTTCCATCTTACAGGCTCTCAAGTAAGCAATTCCCCAAATCTTCTCTTAAATACAAAGAGAAATTTCCTTGTATTTCAGAAAAGCTGGGTTTACCTATGAGATGCCAACCTTTTACCCTCTTGTAAAATCTACTTTCTCTAATGCTTATGTCAAATAGAAAGTCAATAGGAGTAAAAAATCTTTTGAAAATGTATCAATGGATTTCTGTGGACTTAATATTCAGCCTCAAGATTTAGGGCTTCAGGCTCCATATTTGAAAAAAATCCACAGCTCATGCACATTACACCTGAAAGCGTCTTTAGTTCTTGGCATTTCAGAGCAGAATAATAGGTTTTTTAAAGTAAATTTCAACAAGGTGAATAGAATAAATAAAAAAATTAAATGTCTTTTCAGTCACGTAACTCCAGTCAGTTCAAGTTGCAAGAATCATATTATTTAATCTTTTCATAAATTGCTGTCTTGGAAGCAGTTCTTCCCTCCTCACTCTACCTGCTTGATATGTCTCTGGGGTAATGATCTTTTACAAATTTCCATACATGATTTATTTACAGTCAATGTCTTCAAGCTATTCCTGGAACAACACTGACACCTATCTGAAACAGTTCTTTTCCTCTTCTATTACAGTTACTCCCTTTATACATAAACCCAGCAATTGCACCCATTTCAGGTATTACTAATTGAACAGCACTGATCTGTTCTTGTAAGGTTAATCTCCATTCCCATAATAATCTGAGTAGACTCTGTACCTACTCTAGACTTGTATCCACCCTTCCTCACCAAGAATGGTAACAATTCTAGTGCTATTTTTACAGAAGCTTCATCATGGCAATAACACTGCCCTTCTCCACTGATAATACATTTCCTGGGTATTCAAGGGTCCTATTTGCCTTTCCACAATTCTGTGATAACGGTGATACATCAGCCTACATTTCAGTATAGCATCTAGTTCAAACAAAAAGTAAGTATCAAATTTCATACTAAATGAAGGGTATCTACAGGACAGGAAAATAGAGTACTTTGAGAGGACAAAAGAAAGAAATACAGCCTCTAAATATTCCACTTTTAAGAAGCAATACAGCAGATATTTACATGAATGAAATTATTCAATATATAGAATTTCAGAAGTATTATTTATCTGATCTTCAGTGGGAAAGACATAAAGTAGGCATTCAAAACAGCAAAAAGGAACATTGTAGTCAATGGCACTGATGAAGAACCAGGTTTCTAACTGAGCTTTAGTCTTACAAAAAACAAAACAAACCCCCAACCAAAAACCAAAGCATATGAAACACAATGTTAATAAACCATTATTTAAGATTTGTGTTTAGCACAGACAACTGACCACTGAAATTAAATGGCAGTTGGATTTATAGATTATAGCCCTAATACTATAGTATTTTTATTAATCAAACTCACAGGGTAAGAATAATAATAACAACAACTATATTCTCTTTGTTCTCTATTTACTTAATTTTTGTTCTTTAATCACACTTACCTTGGTTGGCAAGTGGCCGCTTATAATACAGAAAATAAAAACTCCGTGTTTTATTTTATTTATGACACACACTACTCAAAAGTACTCAAAGATTGTTGTATCAAAGAAAAAGTTGAGAATTTCCTGAACAAGAAAAACATTTCCAGGCATTTTATTAATGCTACTTCAAAAGCTCTGTAAAGCTAAGATATTTAGGTTCAGAATAAGCTTTCAAATCCTGAAGCGAATCTAGATGATCCTGTCCTGCCTTGGCAGTGGAGTTGGACTGCATGGTCTCCAGAGGTGTCTTCCAACCCTAACTATTCTGTGATTCTGCAAAACTGTTTCTATAACACCTTTATAATTTCCCAGGCCGTCTTTTTTATCTTCTTGAATAGAAATATCTTAGATTTTTGTTCTTTGCTTTTTCTAGGCCAATCATATTCTGAATTCACCTCATTCTGCTAATCATGTACAGGAAGAACTGTGATGGGCAGCTGGAATAAGACCCACCCACAATCTGAGTGGATGCAAAAGTGGAACACTGAGCTACCCTCACATTACCTATTTAGCCAAGATCTTCAATAAGGTTTATAACCTATGATCTGCAGCTTGGTAATGCAGTAAGTTTTCCAAAACCCATGAGCAGAAAAGTTTGCATATGAGAACATGATCCACATACTTCACATATCAAACCCATTTGCCTCTCTCTTTCCTGCTGAGTGCAAGTTTTGGCAATAAGACTTTATATGTAACAATCTTCTCTCAGTAGTTATGCTCATGATTGTTTTCCCATTATTTCCCTATAAAAGACACCTCTAATTTTCTGAACTACCTTCTCTTTTCTACATATCAACCAACTTCTACTTTTAACTTTGTCTAGTAAGCTTTCTTTCACCTTCATCTGTCCTCCACACTTCTTACACTAATATTTGCTTGATCCACGTTGCTTTGGTCAGCTTTTTCCCTTGACTTAGCAAATAAATGCCCTTTTCCCCCCCATCGTCATGCCTTGTAATATTTTAAATTATGTTTATAACCTATTCCCTCCCACTATATAAAGACCTTTTAATGCAGCAAAGCAGTCACAGTAATCAAACAGGATAATTCTTGTAATATCCACCCAAATCAAAGTGAGTTTTAGTATATCATTGCCAGAAGGTCTCTTACACCCGCCGTGTGATTGCAGAAGTAGTCTCAGTCACCTAAAAACAAAACCTTTTATTTGCAAAGTTGACACCTGAAAAGCCCAATCATGTTCATAAAATAAATCATATATTCTTCTTCTTATGGAATTATAAAAGTGGAAAAATATCAATACTCTTGAAAAACGACAAGGAACAAAAGAGCTGAGTGCTGCAAAAGGCATAAAAAAAAAAAAGAGAGAGAGAAAGAATATGGTTATAGATTTGTGCAAAGCAGAAGGTGAAAAACCTCCCACAAGATACGCCTATGCTGTGTGGCCATACTTCACCTGAAGCTGTAGCATTAGAAAAATTAGTCAAAGGTACTAATCTAAACACAGTGACATAGTGTCTCAAGGCTTCGCAGTAGCTAAAATACAGCCATGAGAAAACACATCTCTAGGAGACAGATTTGTAGATACTCAAATCAAGGTACCTGCATGGCAGGCACACTAAGTAATACTTTAAGCTCTTGATAACTTCCAAAAAATTGCTTATTTATAGACTTTGCTAAATTAAAAAAACCATACTTCAGAAACAATTTGTCAAGGGAAGTAGATGTGTTATGTGCTTCATGACTGTTCCCAGCTGATTCTGCTCCATTGTGATCCTGTTCTGTTGCAGACACATTTCAGGTTAGTTTATCCATCACAATGATATCAGAATGTCTCCCAAGATTTTAGTACAAATATGACCAATATCTAGCTTGTGTGCATATTCTAAGCCATATATAAAGCCAGGCATTTTCCTCTGTTTAATCTTTCACCAACTGTTACACTGTGTCTGAATCAACTAATGCAAGTGACTTGTCATGAGTGGCAGAACTTAAACCACAAATGTAAAAACCTAAAGTCCTCTGGCTTCAGAAAAAAAATCTGAAAAGTACTATCCAGTATGTTTTCCTAGATGACTTTGTATCATGCATTAAGTGCACACATTTTATTTCTGAACTTTAATATCGTTACTTGCTTTGGGCTATAAAGCGTAACCAGCTTTTCCTCATTCTGCTGAAGAACTTACATGAAGCATATAGTGTGCAAACTTCTGCTACATTTCCAATACACTGGTATCAGTGCACACAGGAAGGCAGCCAAGTCTTAAAACACCTCTGTAATGAATTATGCCTGTCTCTGACAGAGAAGCTCTGATAATGCAATAAAGGCCTAGCAGAAATAAAATACTTCGAGATTGGAGTTAATCTTTTCCAGGCAAGATTTTGTTTCCTGTTTAGCACTTACTGGTCAGTTCTTAGTGCTCTCTTTTAGTGGAAGAAAAAAGAAGACCGTCAAAAATTAAATTCTACCTCTGTGTCAAGAAATCCAGTTGTACTCAGTGGTCTTTTTTCTTCCAGCACTACTGTAGCAGAATTTATAGCCCAATCTTTTACTAAATCTTTCTGGTTCTCGTTGATAACAGGCCTATTATAATCCTGGCTGTCATCCACTCCAAATACCTGAAAATGAAACAAACCATTACATTCATTAACCCAATACCATCCTAGTACAATGTTCAATGTTAATGGATGGATGGTGGCATGCTGAATAGTGAGTATAAATAGATTTTATTGTGTTATACTTATCTGTCATCTTAGTGCAATCTACAAATTAAATAGAAGAAAAATCTACAGCAATTAAAAAAAAGTGGAATTCTATGTCAACATTGTGAAAATTCAAAGAGCTGCTAGTTGGAATGGTCAGATATGAAAAAATGACACTTTGATGAAAGGAACAAAAGAAAAAAGCAAAAAACCCAATAACTAGAATCACCAAATGTTCAGATTTTTGCTATTATCTAATAGGAACAAGAAATATAAATTCTTGCATTTGCTATTAATATGCTTATTGAATTATTTCTCTAATAGAAACAAAATTTCAGTTTTTCAACTGTTAGAGACTTGGCAGATGTTGAAAGTCCTCCATGTCTCATGAATCATGTAGACTCATCTCATCCAAGACGTGACTTGGCATAGCTCTTTTACTACTCTGTTTCCTAATGATGCTTATATTAATATCTTCTTCTTATGCCAGAATAATTTTCCCATGACATTTAAAAAACAATGCTCAGAAAAAAATACTAGAAAAACATTATTACCAAGGCAATTTAGTAATAAGAACTTTAGGAGAATCACCATACTGTTTGTCAAATTTCTCATGAGTCATAGAAAACAGGGAATATGAATTGCTTTCAGAATTAATATATAATCAAAGACATTTTAGAGAATATCTGTATCTTGGAAACATGTAATTTATAAAATTTGCAAATTTATGATTCATTACTTTACTCCTAGGGATTTAGACATTAAAAATTTCAGAATAAAATGAACCTCCTACATACATTAACACAGGTTGCCAAAAAGTAACAGTTAACATCAAAAATAGTTTTGTCATCTTCACAGATGTTATCCTCCAGTAACAAACACTACTAGTGCAGAATAGGAAAAGGTGTACAGAATTCTTTTTTCTCCAAAAATGTGCTGTAATTCAGTTTTGCACAGCAAATCTAAAGCATTGGTTTATTACAATTCTGAACAAGGTTAGTGTCTTCAGCATGGATTCACCACTAGATGGCCACAAACCATAACTTTGTCAGCTTCTAAGAAGCAGACAAAGGAAAAAATAAGTTAAGCACCCTGTCATTCAAATCCTTATGCCCTTCTAACCATAGAGGTAGACCTTGCTACAGCATTACTACATTTAGACCTGAGGAAAATTTCTCAAATGCATTTTTTGTATTTTGCTCTCATGAGAATAGCCTGCTTTCCTGACATCTCAAAATTCAGGCAGTGCTACCTGATTTTTCAATTTATACATAAATCATATTGAGAATCTCCAGATTAGAAGTTGCTTAACAGTATTTACAAAATATTTACTTTCTTTTTAGAAAACTAGAGTGTTAGAACTTAAATTTTTGCTTTCATGATATACTTTTAATTTCTACAGTTGTAGCAATTTTTGGAAACAGAAACAAGCTACTATCCACTGACACTTTTCGTTGAAAATACCTCTACTCTGCAGAGACTTTTTCTTTTTTCTTTGCCACATTGATTACAGAATTTTACATGTTCCTTTAAATCAAACAAAATTCTGGTATTATCAATAAGCACCAGAAGGAAAATATGAATTCCACACTTTGACATCTAATTGGGACTACAGCAGCAAATTGCTGCCTGTAAATTGCTTCATTTTATCTGACAGCACATTCATTCACCATGTCAAATTTCTTTATTTGTATCAGAAATAACACTTCTTTCAGTCTTACCTTTTCTTGAACTCATGTTCAAGCAAATCTTGTTCTTCTATTACTGAAATTACTGCAAAACCAAATTTGAACATTGCCTATTTTTTTCTGTGAATAGTAATATGGGTATCACTAAGACCCAAGCAATAGCACTCCTAATATTCTTTCTCTCTATACAGTGGGGATATCAGAAGAGATAAGAATGAATTGCTCTATCCTGATTATTTCAAGTTTCATGAAGTTACAGAACAAAAACCAGGATGAAAATTTTCACAGAAATCCTGAATATTGACTGGGCAGAGAAAAATCTATAGACACCCCACCAATCTGCATCATTTCATGGGGTTCTTGCAGGGTCTATGCTGCATGGCTGTAATGGTAGAACAGATGCAAACAGGGCGTAAATTGTGATGTTTAAAAATAACTACTGTTATGAAGCATGAAACAATTTCCATTGCAAAGCAGGACATTTTAAGTGGCATGGGAATGATGACATGCTGTAGAAAGTTAAGACCTGTCTATGAAATGTTCTTGATGTAATTTTGTTTAACCTGCAATCCAGCTGGCCTCTTAAGCAAATGGATTAACAGGTGATATAAGAGAGACACTGTCTAACTGAGTAGCTCAGCAGGGGCCACCAAGATGGCCAAGACTAGAGCACTTTACCTGAGGGGAGAGTTTGGGGAAGCTGGATTTGATCACTTGGGAGATGGGAAGGCTTTTGGGTTGCCTAACAGCAGCCCCTCAAGTACAATGGGGAGCGTATCAAGATGACAGCCAGGCTCTTCACAGTGCTACACTGCAGGGGGACAAGGGACAACTCATGTAAGATGAGACAGGGTATGAAGAAAAGTTTTTGCATTCTGAGGACAGCCAAGCAAGCTTGCCTACTCTCTGCCCATGTAGGGCATGAAGACCCAAATGGATAAAGTCCCAAACAACCTGACTGATCCCAAAACTTCTTTGAGCAGGGGGCTGGACTACACATCACCTTTCCTGGTCCTTTCCATGGATTCTGTGCTCCATAGTAACAGTGATCTTACATAATAGCTTAGCATCTTAGATCTCCTAGTGCAAGTTTTGAGAAACCCCTAAGTATCTCAGAGCAGCAGGTTAAAGGTGAGGTCCTAGCACATGCTTTTCAATTTCAAAGCAGTGAAGTAAGTCCTCCAAAGATCTCTATGATAATCCATTTACATTCTGCAGTTCACCCAGTAAAACAAAGGGACAAAACAGTAGGCTAGAACTACAGCAAACCTCAAAGCATTATCTTGTTACTTGCTGGAATGCAAACTTGCCCTGAAAATCCACAGAAGGAAAATACATAATAACTAATGGCAAAACACTTGTAGCTTAATGAAGATGTTCCCAAATTCCATCACTTTATAGCAGCAACAGTTTTTCCAGTATTCTGAGAATATAACCTTATCTAAATTAACCCATAATTGTTAAAATTCTTTATTCAATCAAATCCAAGAATTAACAAAATCTATCTAACGCAACGAAAGCAAGAGGCCAAAGGTACTGGGATATTTTCAGAGACAGCGTGAGTTACAGGACCAAGTCTGGGACCATGCCTTGATCTCTTTGGCAAGGGCTAATTTTGTAGAAAGCAGAGTACTCTCTTTTGGCAGGTCATATACACTTTCCTGTGGCAACAGCTCATGACTCAGAGTTCACCTGCTCATCACCACAGCTGAAACACAGCTCTAACACAAGCTAGCTTTAGAGAGCAGGAATTGATCTTGTTCAGTCTCCCTTCTCCTGCCCTAAAGTAGATTAATTAATATTTTTTGTAGTACAGATACTACAGGTGAACATACTGACTTTAGAGTTAACTATCAAGACGATTCTTTAAAATCACAGAAGTCAATTTTCTTTCTCGATATGTGCAATACTTTCAAGAAATTAAAATAAAAACTGGTCAGAAAAAAAATAATGGCAACAGGAACCATTTTTTCTGAGTAAGAAGGAAGACAGTGGTTTACTAACCTCCTTCCCCATACCCACAATGCTCAGCTGATGGGTTTTTTTTGGTATTTTTTATAAACTTGAAAGTTATTGACAAAGAAAAAAACTTTTTCTAGTTGTATCTCATCTAGATGCTTTTCAAAGTTCCTATCTGGGAGCAGTTTATCTTTAAACTGTTTCATGGCGTAAGAAGATCACACTGCAGTTCTACAATATGATAATTATTCAGCACTTAGTGACCACAGAACTAGCTCCTTGTTCAAATCATTACTGAAGATACTTATATAAATGGAAAAAAAGTATAATTTGAGGGCTTCTAAGATGTATGTTCACTCAGTTTTACAGCAGTTTTACAGAAAATTATGTATATTAGAATGGAAAAATCTGAAGAATCCTATCTAGTTTAAAAATTTTAAAAAATTTTAGTTTACAGAGTTTACCCAGTAAACTTTAGTGCTGAAGTCTCAATGAAAAGCATATAGAGTAATTAACAGAAAATTAACAGAAAACAAAAAAAAATAAATTAAGAATTCTAGCTGCAATTCCTATTCATTAATAATAGTATTTGAAAAGTAAAATTAATTTCAATAATTCTTTTTCTATTTTTTCAGATCCTAACAACAGTCAGGGATGTTATCTAGAAACATATTTTAAAAAGATCATGATTTGAATGCTATTAATTTCAATGCAGGCAATCTGTATAAAAGGAACAGAACAAAACCCAATGACAAGAAAGACAAAGGGAATTCAAAGATGAAGAGTTAAAAAAATAAAAATAAAGCAGAGCAAAGGTAAGGAACAAGGGGTGCACTAAAGAAGGGTCATTGGCAAAATAAACAAGGAACAAATTACTTAATTTGAAATAAGGTATTTCCCATTCTAAAGTGATAGGGATGTAAATTATGATAGCAATTGTGTTTCATAACCTTTCAGGGGAAAGGAAGATGATGAGCATATTTGTTTGTCACAGAAGTCAAAAGTAGATTTCAGAAACTGAGCTGTGAACTGATAAGAGTCAGACCAGCAAAAACCAAACATAGAAAGCGAGAAGTATGACTCTGGAAATACAAGTGGGATTTCAGGATTTGGGCACAGTTTGGGTGTAGTAAGAAAGAAGAAATTGTAAATAAACCACACTCAGAGGATGATTGATTGATGGCAAGAGAGGACTCCGGAAATGGAAGAGGCTTCAGATGGTCTCAGCAGATCATCTCGGTAATGCTGCATTTGGTGTTCAGACTGAGCTCCTGACCACAGAAGGTAGTTCAGGCATTCATAATATGCAGTCCTTAAAAAACTGGTCCTTAAAAGTCAGTTCTTGATCATAGAGAAAAGACAAAAGGCAAACATTTCTTCCCACCTTTCACAAAGTGAGATAAGAGTACAACGCCTCAGCTCACTTTGTGTTTAGCTACTGCATGAACTGTGTTTAACCAAGCTGCTTCTGAGGAGTTTCATTTTAATAGTTTTTGCTTGTTCTTGGCAGTTATCCCAGGCATCCCCAGGCAAACAGACTGTGTTCTGTGCAGGGCATATCTCGTGAATAGCCATGGATTTTCACAGAAGCTGTTTACGTCATTTTAACTCTGAATCGAAGTTATAGAATCAGATGCAAGATGCTCTGGTATAAAAAAAGCCACATAAGCAAATGAAAAGGATCAACGTGCCAAGTCTAAGAGCTTCCTCTTACCAGACACCAGTTACATATTTACATGCATACATATTTTGTTCCTGTTTGCCACTGTGAAGAATTCATTTTCTTTAGGACTCCAAATTAAAAAGGAAGCAAGTTTAGAGGCTGTAAAACTCCTTTCCTCATAAGAAGAAAAGATTATAAACATCCTCTGAACTCTTTACAAATTTTATAAGCTCAGATGATTGGACAGACTTCAAGTGGTCTACTGCATTTTCAGCACTGTACTCATAAAATACTCATTCTGCAAACAAGACACTCTGTTAGGGCTCAAGGCATTTCTCTCAAAGAAGCTGCTGAAGCAATGGTAAAAGCAATTAAACCCAGAGAGTGTGAAAAGACAGGAAATCTGAAAGTGATTTTCTGAAAATAGATACATCTACCTCAGTTCTTTTAACAGTCATTGAAACATACTGAGATTTTTTTTTTCTCTCAACTTACTCCCTTCCCATTGATTCTTTCCAGGTCATTTTTCCACTTATAATACTGGAAAAATTGCCAAGAGCAGTTCCATAACATGTATATTAACTCCATAGCCAGAGGAATTATAACAATAATAATCTGCAGGATTATTGATAAATTTTTTATGTTTGCAACAGAGAAGACAAGATCTGGTATACAAACTTTATGAACACTGAAAGGAACAACACTAAATCATTCAAAATTAAACACTCCTTCAAAAACACATTAGCCACATTATAATGTGGTATCAACAGATATACCCTGGGAGTAAAAAGAATAAGGAGATTCCATTTTCTAACAATCATCTTTCAAAATAGATTCCCATTCATACCCATACTAAAAAAAGTCAAACTAAACAAATAAGTATCATCATGAGCAGAAAGATCTAGAAAATAAAATTGGAAAATTCACTGTCTACAGTGAACACCGATACAATTTTCCCTCCATAATTACTATTCCAAAATTTTAGAGAGGAAAGAAGAATCTCTCTCAAGATTGTGTCAATAGAGTAAGATTTTATGTATAGTTACTGCACAGTTATAATCAAATTAATTCAGGGTGATAGACTGTACATTGAAAACAAGATCATTACTATTAGGGCCTATCTATCTACATAAATAAAGACTTTAAAACATCTAGAATATGGAGCTTGCATTGAAAACAAAATCATTACATGGTCACAGTAAGTCTTTCTGAAGGTGGCAGAAGGATGGACAGATTTGATTTTGATACATTTTTTCAAGTCTTCTGTTTGGGGATCAGTCTGAATTTGCAATCTAAATTTACTTTGCTGATGAAAAACAATCAATTATCTTTTAGGAAATGTAAATGAAAGTAACATAAATCAAGTTAAAAATTTGGGCAGCAAAGAAAATTTTAACCCAAATGTTTCCTTATGCATATGAACTGCTATAATGTTCCAGATTTCCTGGTTACCTGATGAGACTTGAAACACTCACACAGCCTCAATTCTATTCCATCCCTTCCCTTCCCACACATGCATAGAAAAGCTTATGTCTGCTATAGTAAGTTCTGCAAAATATTTCAAATTTTATATACCCTAAAATGAAACTGGCTGAAGAAAAAAGGCAACAAAAAACCCCTACACAAAACAAACAGAAAAAGAACCCCCAAGAAAACCCCCAAAAACCTTGCAAAAAAAATCACTGAGCTGCTTTTTATTTACTGCAATGGCCTCAAAGTATTTAATATTCCAAACACATGAAGAATTATTTGCACATTCATTTATTAATATTTATTACTGGCAGTACTTTGCTTTATTGAAAAATGAAAGTCATTAGCATGATAATTTGGTCTCTTTATATCTACAAAGAAGGAAGATGAACTGCAAAGCATCATTTTAAATTCTTTCATCCACTGACAGACTTACCTTTTCTGTGGGCTAGGAAGATTTTTTAATGTGATATGACTGCTGAGAACAACCTTCTTCTAATAAATTTGACTTGTTTAAAAAACATAAAATGGATAGAAAATTTGCAACTCAGTGATAGAAAGAAAGCAACTGCTAAGTGTTAAAGAAAGCACTGAACCCATCTAAAGAGCATAAAGGCTGGATGTTAAGGAAAAACAAATCCTACCACTGTGCCCCATTTACTCCTGTATTTTATATGGTAAATGTAACCCTGAAAACATGTTCTATATTAAATCAAGATCCTGAATTTGTTTTATTTTGTACTTAGCTGTTAGCTACAATAAGTCCATTATTCTGCTAGAAAAAGTAGTGTCTTTCTGATGCTATCTGAGTACAGGATATTTTATGCCATATATACTCAAGGTGGGCTTTGTGGTATGTAAGAGCAGCTTGCTTTCTTAACACATTGATAAAATTGCTCTCAGAGGCAATTCTAAAAAGAGCTCTATAAGTATAAAAAGAGATCCATCATCTATTTTTTTTCCCCTGTTATTAATATATTTATTTTCTAAACCTTAGCTTACTAACCAATTCATACTTCTCTGTGAATTTAAGTGACACTGGAACACCTGGATGCAGAAATATCACTGACTAATGAAAGGCCTTTTAGGAAACAAAGTTTAGTGTTATTTTTCAAGTATTCTCTATTCATAAAGCACATTAAGACACAATCAAAATTTCTGCTTGCATCTTCTTTTAACATTTACTACTGAAAACTATGTGCATATGTACTCTACTTTTTCATCTTAAAATACAATCTTTTTTTAAAAAAAATTCTTTAAAAGCAAATTTGAAAGTTGTATCAGACACAAGCCATAATGTATTTGGAAACTTGCATTTTAGGAAAGTAGCAGACATTTACCCCAAGATAGTCATGACTGCAGATATGAGATTACCCTTCTCTGTTAGGGAAAAGTATCAAAATCAAAAAGCTTTTCTCTGTTACTTATGAAACCTTTTCCTCTTTCTTTCTGATAATGCATTTCTCTCACATTCTCTTCTCAAAAGTCATGCTGCAAAATGGTTGAGAAATAAAGGTTCAGTCATTTGCTATTCTACTCCTTTTCTGCTACGGTGACAATACTTTTTTCTGAGAGGCTGAAAGAGCACCAGAGGAAGAACTGGATCCTTAGTAATCTAAATGAAATAAAGATGCTGAATAAGCAGGATAGCATACTTTCTGGCTTTTAAAAATCATTTCACACAAGCATCTATTCTTGAGACTATTTCCTAGAATCTTTAGTAAAGGCTACGCTAAGCAAAGATAGTACTTTTGAAGGAAATAATACAGCTCAACATTAAGATTTTTACTCCCCTTTTCTTAGAGTTACATAGAGACATAGGTGTTTTGCTTGTTTTTCCTAAGAATTTTAACTTTGACTTCCTGCATGTTTCTCTTGGATTCTTAATGCAAAGAAGCATTAATAATCCTACCTTGACTTTTTACAAGTTAACACTACTCCTGCATCTGTGGTTTGCTCTCATGTTCCTTTCCAAAGAAAAGAGAAGTAAGGCTAAGGCTGAGTCACACTCGGGAGTAATCTCTGGATATTTTGCTCATTCTCATCCTTTCCTCCAAAAAAAAGGAAAAAATACCCAATCCCAGAGTACTTTATTCCACTGAAAATCCTTCAGGTAAACCACACACAGAGTTTAGCACCATTCTAATGTAAATTGCTACTGACAAGAATGCACTATTTGTGCAAATGTTTTAGAAAGTGATCCTTGCTATTTGTAGTGCATTTTCATCCCAATCCTAGCAAATTAAACTCTTGAATTTCAATTAAATTTTTGACCCAAGAGACACCCTTAAATGAGACTCAATTGAGCAGGCATAGTAACTACTCAGGAAAAGGACTGATTTGCCAACAATGAAAGAGTGGTTCTACCGAAATAGTTGATAATTCTCTTAATTGCTCAATAAAGAAGCACAGGAGTCAACAGGTTAACAAAAGTCCTTGTCTTATACCTCACTTATCCCTCTTTTTAAAGCAAGATTATCCAAAGCATTTGCAATTTAAAATAGGAGGGAAACAAAGCTCAGCTCAGCTGGAGGACAAAATTTTGGCTTCCATTTGGTTTAGATTTTCTTCATTGGCTGTTTTTCTGCACTTCATAAAAATAGCATCATACTACTTCATATTACCAAATCAAATAAGAATTACATAGCAGGGCTCTTTGAACTGTGTGTAAAATACAGTGTTCATAAGATTTCAACAAAGATACTAAGTGAAATGATACAGAAGACCTTGAAGAAAAACATCTCTGCTTTACTTCATAGTAAATCTTTAATACCTAGTGGTGACACCTTTAAAGTTAGCAGAAAGGGAAATTTATGATACCCAAAAGCTTTTATATAACACTAAGATTATTAAGCAATACTTTACTATCATCCTTAAGGCTTCCATTCACTTCCTGTTCCTGAATGTCTCCTGTAACAGGAGAGATTTGTTTCAAACAAAAAACTGACTTTAGATAATCTGAGTGGGCACTGAAGGCCACAAAAAATTTGAAATTTTATTAACACTCTCAGGCCCATGGTGTGATTCTTGGAGTGTCCTGCATCAGGCCAAGAGTCGGACTCAATGATTCTAATGGGTCCCTTCCAACTCAGCATATTTTATAATTATAAATATTAGACAGCATTAATATTTTTAGCAAGTACATAAATTGCCTATTTTCAAATGTTATTATTCTGTGTGATTTCCAAAAAAGCCCTGTTGAACTACTATATTTAGCTAAAACTCAACTTACAAATTTTCTGATGCAATTTAGTTGAGATTTATAATTTAGGAATAAAATATAAAAATTTGTAGCTCTTTCATATTTCCTTGCTTCATTTGGAATGCTTCTAGTTCCCAGTTGTTTTCTTGAATATTGATTCAAAGAAGTAAAAAATTTCCTTTTTAGAATTCATTAGAGGTGACACTACTATCTTTATTATTTTATTGAAGGCGACACCTTTTACTTTAACCCCTGTCTCCAAATGCTCCATAAACACCTTTTTTAAAAGAAAACATCTATCATAAAATGTCCCATTTCCCCACTACTTCAGAATGTTTTTACAAAATCAAACCAGTGAAGCTAGCTTGTCTTGCAAAAAAGTTTTCAACACTAGTCAAAATTAATTCTAAATCTCTTAATGTATTTGTTCTGAAATCTGAATCTGAAATGTTTTAGTCATGCAAATGAATCCTTAGGTAATTCTAAAACAAGTAAGTGATTAATTTCCTGTTAAATTAGCAAAACCCTAGCCTAGAATTGGACGCAGGCATCCAATGATAAGATCATCTAAGAAAACACAATAAAAACAGAAAAAAATCCATTTCAAGTCATGTTAAGCAATATGATTAAACATAGCTTCTGCTGCCCATATTTTCCTGTTGAATCCAAGGAACAGTTATCTGCAGTTATTTAACACAGTTTTTAAACTGCAAATATAATTTGTATTGTTATTTATATTTCTATTGCTACCAATAAGCAAACTAGGAAATTTACACTGCTATCACATAGACACTTTTGGAAAATGAAAGCATTTTTATACTTACTTTTTACAACTGAGACTGAAATTTAAGTCACTGTTAATGAATATATTCTTTAAATAAGTACAGAAAACATTTACAACTTATATCCATATGATAAATTGGATGGAACCAATTTATAACACTGAAAACTAGAGAAACAATAGGCTTTAAAGAATGAGTGAATATTTCCACAGAGACATAAACCACCCTCATAAAAATACCAGTTAAATGATTTTTGGTGCCAAGTATTTTTACAGTTCTGAGATCTTTTGAAAACACATTAAAACTACCAAACTTCAAGAGAACAGAAGTATGAAACAAGGAATAATGTTTAGCCAAATGCCTGTTGCTTATGAAATTTCATATTTCAACCTTACAGATTGGTTTAAAAACTTGTGTTATTGCAGCAGCTTTAATAAGCAGAACTGAAGTGGCAGACAGCTGCTCACACATCCCATAACACTTGTAACATCAGAATGCATTTCAGGTTTCTCACCTTGTCAATCATTTTGCGGGCTTCCATTTCTTCAGGATTGGGATTTTCCAGCTCAATAGTGTAAGTACCTTTGTCACTCTGGTCATCCTCATTGTCCTTTTCAGTAGCAGCAGAAATATGTTGGCTCTTCAACTTTTTATCCATCTCCTGGCTCTGATTAGGCCTATGGCCAAGGCTTCCTGAACTCCTTAACAAGGCAGCTTGTAAGGCAGGTAATGCAGCAGAGGGCTCTTCTGATTTCTGTTTTAGGAGTTTGGCATGAACACCATGTACTGCTCTGTGATGTGATGAGCTAGCTTGCACAGGTGAAGGGACTTTCTCTCCTGATGCAGGTTTCACTCTTTCAGCTCGTGTGTGAGATGTTGGAGATGGAGATTCTGAGCACAGACCTCCTACGTTCTGAGAAAAAGAGTAAGAACGTCTCTTGCGAGGATGGTCTTCATCAAAAAACTCAATCATAAAGGCAGTCTGACTCAAACCAGCTTGCTCTTGCTGCTTTTCTGTGGAATGGACTTTCTGGTGTGAGTTTTTCAGCTCTGTATGATGATGCCTTAAGTGTTCTTCAAGTGCTGCCCGTTTACTGTAATGCCGGTGTGCACTAATATTTTCTGAATCACTCTGTGTGCCATCATCATGCTTATTCCCTACAAGCAAAGCCAAACAACATTTAGCACAGTGAAACAAAGGAAGACCCCAACATATCAGACAAAGACAAGCAGCAAATCAGGAAGGAAATTATTTCAAACTGGATTTCTGTTTAAACTCCAACAGCTTACAGTACCTGGCTCTGCAAATTTGGTACAGTTCCTGGAAATGCAATCAACTTGCAGTGCAAGTGAAACATTTTAGAAGCTGATCAGTAAGAGCAGTGCATTTGAAGCATCCTTTCCCCAGTATTCTCATCTGTGAATACTTATCAGTGACATACAAAAGCCAGTATTTTACCAGCTGTACTACAGTAAGTTTTTGAATTATATCAGTTTTTTTACAGAGCCAGTTGATTACAAATGACTACTGACACATTCCAGGCAAGGTTAAGAGGAAAAAGAAAACCTTAATCAAGCCCTTCCGACAGTGGGAAGAGAGCCACAGTTCATATTGCTGGATTCCTCCTACACTTACAACAGTTTATCATGAGCGATGTCTACTTAAAATTGGATTGAATTCTTTATTACTCTTTCCAAGAAGAGCAATGAGTTTTTCCATAATTCACTCCACTCAGCATCTGATGTGTGCATGTAAAATGGTTGTTATTACTTATTCATTCCACAAACTACTCTGAGATCTCTGAAAAAGGATTACATACTTCATAAATCATACATACACCTACAAAGTACTTTGCAGTGATACCTGGAAATGCACGGAAGGCTGGATACTTACACATAGTAAGTGTATTTAACACAGAGCAACCTCACGTACAAGGAAAGTGTCAATGCTCCCAAGCCTTAGCTCAGTACCTGGGGAAGAACACTTTCATCCTCTTTGAATTATTTTAGGTCAAATTTTGTTCATATATATGTATATATGTATGTATATATGTATATAAATAAAAAAAAATATATATACACACATCAACATACTATACAATTACTGCATTTTTGAGTCACAAGAGGTTAGCTTTTTTTAAGGTTTTCTCATTTAAATAGCTAGGATATGCAGCTACTATTCAGTTACATTAGTAATTACATATTTGCTAATCTTACTTATCATACTAATTCCACTGAAAACACAGCTGAAATCCCAACTTAAAATTCCTGTTTTCTACTTGTTAGAATAGTGCCTACAAAAACTTTTGATGATTTATCTATTTTCAAGTAATAATCAAGCAATATCAACACCACAATGAAAGTCTTACAATCTAATTTTAGCAGTGAGACTTCGGTATAGAATATTATAAGAAAAAGTGGAGAAGAAAAAAAAAGCTTAGAGTTTAAAAAAAATAATTAAACTTCCAAAGCACCTAAGTATATTTACTATATAAAAATAGAACTAATGAATGAGAATACAAATAGGCCATAGAAGATTAAAAATTCAGATATTTATTATGGCCATGTGCATCCCATACCTAACACCTCTTTCAGACAAAAATTAATCAGAATTTGAGAAGTTTCTGCCAGGAAAAGGCTTATAAATAAAGTCCCTTCTATTTATCCAAGTGTCATGGCTAGTATGTTAAAGAACATTCATGAATATAATACATTTACATGAAGGCCAAAGAATGTGATTTACACTGGAAGAAATAATATACTATTATCTTTATGCTGGTACATTAATATAATTCTGCTTTCAGAATTTTATTTTTAGCTTAATTTGAAAGAGTCAGCCTTAGAATGTAGAATTTCGATGAATAAGGCAAAGAATGCTGTGTCCAGTCCCAGCTGGTTTAAGAACTAGACATGATAAAGTCACAGAGCCAAGGAAAATAAGAATTGCAGGGTTAACCTACTGGAATTAAAAATGGAAAATATGAGAGAATTGAAAAAGTTCATCAGAAGTTTTCATTCTGAAAGTCTGAATGGTAATGGAATCTTCATCTGAACATCAAGACTATTTGCCTCTCTATTCTGTTAAGTGACAGTCAAGAGAAAATACACTTGTCATATGTAACATTTGATTTACTTTCATTTGAAATGTCACCATCTGCAATAAATGAACATCTATGATCACCTGGAACTCCATTCAACAGCAGCACTCATATGAATACAACAGTCCTCAAGCTGAGTATAAAAATTGAAGCTCTTCCTTTGTTTCTGATTCCTGACTCAAACTTGACTCCACCAAACATGATCCATACAATGATTATATGATGTATTCTTTGCCATAAATTATTTTCTTAGAACACACAAATATTCACAGAAGATACGCTATTGAGAGACTTGCTAAAAGCATAAATTGAACTTCAGAGCTTTGATTCAAAAAGCAATTCATGTTTTAAAAATAATTAATGAGAAAAAGTGAGATATATAAAATTTAACTCAGGTTTGGGCTTTTTTCCTTTTCTTTTTCACAATCAGTGTTTAAATACCTGATGTTTTCAGCCCCACGACAACATCTCCAATTAACATATTGATTGTAAAATGATTCAGCATTTGGTTTCAGCAATAAAATTTCCCAGCCCAAATCGTTGCACACGTGTGATTTCATCTGAACTCTCAAGGGCTCAGGGATCCTCTGACTGCTGGCGAGGAATTGCTGTTTTCTGAATTAAGCATAGCCGGAATTATTCACTTTACCTTTCAGCCTCTTCAAGTACACTGGAACATCACTCTTGATACTTTTGGAATCCTCCTCTGTTGGTTCCCATATCATTCTTGGAGGATTGTTCTGTGCCAGCCAATCTGCTACTTTGCTCTCTGCAGCCATCATCACCGTCTGAAGCCCCGGCAGGTCCTGCCCACTGGAGGAAGAAGGCTTCTTCGACTTGTGACGCTGCTCCGATGTGAATTTTGTCACATGATCTTTGATCTTCACTTTTCCTGGAGTGTTGTCATCAAATTCAATGGTAAAGGAAGCGTGACCTGAAGCTGCTGCATGGGAGCTTTGGGTATCTTTTGTGGGAATTTCATGAATAGCGCTCTCTGCTACCTGTGAAGCTTGCTGGGATTCTTTAGTAGGGATTTCAAAATAACTGGGCTCCCTACAGAAAGGATAAAGTTCTTCATTTGCAGATGCAGCTTGCTCCTCAGATTGCTTGGCATCTGTGCTGCATCCTATTAGGAAAAATAAAAAAAAACAGATTTCACAATACTTGGGAACTTCAGACTCTTCAAGAAGTTTCTCAACTCCTGTAAAGGCCGCTTGAGTAATTTCTGGAATAAACAATAATATTTGTGGAGTAGATTGATCAGTGTAGTTCTAGAAAAATAATTCCAGAATTACATATAAAAAGTATTAATGAAAAGGCAGTTTGAACTTCAGCTGTGAGAAGTGTAAAGTGGCAAAATGCTCACTTAGAATTTATCAAAGGGCATGCAAAATATTTTTAGAAGATGTAAAGGTCAGATGAGTTATTTGAACATGGAAAACAGGCAAATCACAATGGCAAAATTGTTGAGATGATCATTATCTCAATTCCAATCTATTGGAAAAAACATCAAATCAGGGTGCTCCCAAAACAAGTGCTAATGATCTTCCATCTCCTGCAGTGGATACAAAGCATAATTTTGCTTGGCCAAATTCTTCAGGAAAACAATTCACACATAAATGCAAGATAAACATTACTTCTGGCTTGAAAAGTTAAACACTGCTAAGCACTGGAAAGTGTTTTGGAATGAAAACGCTTTATGCTTTACAGAAGACAAAACCAAAGAACCAAGCTAAATTCTATTGTCATGTCCTCCTCTTTTACTTGTTGCCATAGTTTGTAGATGAACAGAAAAAGGAACAATAGCTGGAAGCATGCAGAACATTAGCAAGCCATGCTCTCACTGGCTAAAAAAAGCAGAAAGTAGAAAAAGCACAGGGCAGTAATTCCAAATTCCACTGTATAGCCTAAATAAAGGCTAAAGCTTCCTGTGGTTGCAGCAAAGCTACCAACGTGCCTTTAAGAAAACAAACCTTCTGATTGCATTTTATGAACTACTAAGCCAGCCAAAATATCTGGTGCAGAGATGTGCTAAAAGCAACAGAAGATTGAGACCTTAGCAGCAATGGCACCTTAGATTCCAGCAAAAGGATTCTGAATAGTTCTGAAGCAATCTATTATGAACCACATTAAGGTGCTTAAGATTTGATTTCAGGTTGCCAAGAAAATAATTAAGACTGCAACTAATTGATTTTAGGTACTGAAAAAAGCCACTTTACATCAGCTGAGGAAGTTAACATTTGTGTATGAAACTATTATGCAATAAGATAGAAATAGAAACATTTATACTGAAGTGGGGAATTCAAGGGATAAAGGATGCAGGATGGAAGAATGCACCTGAGCTGCTCCTCACAAACACATGCTTCTTGTGAGGATTTATGAAAAGGTTAAAAATTAAAAAAAAAAAAGAAAGAATGGTAATGTGATAGAAGAAAGAAACTATTTACAGGAAAGAATAATACCTGGAAAAGTGAAAAAAAAGGTGTTATTGAATGAAAACAAGAAAAGTACACATTCTTTATAATTGCCATGTTTGGATATCCATTGGATAAAATTGCTCCAGTGCAGGTAACAAAGCAGTTTTAATTTAGTTTTTCTACCAGTAGCTGTTACAAACACAAAACATGTTCAGAATTCAGACAGGTTTTTATTTTAAGCTGTTGGATTCCAAGAATCTCCTGGCTAATGCTTTTCACTGCACTATCAGCTACCTTATGTCTGTGGGGGAGTTTTCAGCTTCTACAACAGCACCTCACTACTCCCCTCACTGGGAAACAGAATGCCTTTTCAATACCCTTCCTGAAAACACTTAGGCCACCAGACAAACAATACAGAATTAACCTATTTCATTATGCAGAAGTTCTTAAAAACCTTCTCTATTTATATAGAAAATGTACAGAAATAAACAAAAATCACACTTTGCAGGTACTAGATTTTAGGTAAACTACTCTCCATTTGTTTCATGTAGCTAACAAGCTGGAATGGATCAAGATCTGCTAGGATCAAATCTAGAACTTGGATCCTTACAATTTTGGTCGCCAAAAAGTAGAGTAATCCACCATACAGCCAATTCATACTCAACTTTTTTCCCCCACATGGCTCTGCTCAGAACTTCAAGCCAATAACATCATGCAATTCCTGCAGCCAATAATTAAGTCAGATATAGTGTTCAATGTTTGTTAAAAGATAATACTCTTGTTTTGAGAAATTATTTCTAATTTTGGGCAAAGCAGGAGAAATCTGCTGGCCACAGCATTTTTGTGTAATTATGAAATAGCTGGCTTTTTGCCATCTTTTGAAAATAATAAGACACTGTAGGCAAACTGCATCAGATGTACAGCAATGAGAGGGTCTCTCACACTGGTTTGACAGCATTGATGAAGGACTTCATAAAAAAATTTCTGTGTGAAACTTGTCTGCACCAAATTTAACATTTCAAATCAACTGTTTATACCATTATAATATGCACAGTAATTGATTCCAATATTTTTGATTAAACAGATGCTATCTAAAGTAATCTAAATAAATCTAAATTAAGACAGTTTAATCAAAAGAAGCAAGAAACTGAACTACAACTCAATTGCAAACTTTACTGAACTAGAAAATTTTTTAACAATTATATAAATAAAAATATCCGAAGTATAAGTTAACTTTAATTACTTAAAAGTCCTATTCTCAGTCAGAAGTACTTGCATTTTTAGAAAAATTAAATGCATCAGAATTGATTAAAATAAGAAATAGAAAACAAAGAAGCAAAAATTAATCTAGATCATGATCTGAACCACCCTTCAATATTTTCCTCACAGATTCCAAATGCAAGTCCTTACAGCTCTCTAAATATTACAAAGAGCAATCTATAAAACAGCCTTACCTTGAAATCCTATTATAAAATGTCATCTGCCAAGATGAAGGAAATTATATATCAGACTAAATACAGACACCTTTAAGAGAAAACCTTCAAGCAAATATTGAAGATAGTGGTTGTCACTGCTCTACAATTTTTAAAGGAGAACAAGCATAGCATATGTACAGCAAAAAAGGCAATTGCAAGTGAGTTTTGGGAAAATGAAGGGACAGGTGGGTGGTGAACTTCAAACTCTTAAGGGAGCTGAAGGGATTTCATAACTGGGAAGACTAAAAGGAAAGGGGCAGAAAAAGTAGCAGGATTATCTGTAAAAAGGGAGCTCTTACTCTTCAAAAATCCTCAGCGAAAGAAAAAAGACAACTGAGCAACTCTTTCTACAAGGCAAGCAAAGAAAATATTTGGTAGCTGCCACCCAGGTGTAGTGATACTATTACTGAAACGAGTCTAAGAGAGGCTAGAAGGAAAACTATGGAATATTTGGGAAACCATAGGCTTAACTAAAGGGAGATTCAGAGAGATCCTTTACTAGGATACATGTCTTGTGAGGAATGACTGGGGGAGCTGAGTTTGCTTAGTCTGGAGAAGAGGAAGTTCAGGTGGGATCTCTACAACCACCTGGAAGGAGCCTGTAGTGAGGTGGAGTTGGTTTCTTCTACAGTGCCTGCACTGAGAGGACCAGAAGAAATGGCCTTAAACTGGGACAAGTGAGATTCAGATTTGACAGTACAAAAATTTTTTTTCACTCTCAGGGTGGTAAGGCATTGGAATAGATTGCCCAGGGATATAGTGCAGTCACCATCCCTGGAGGTGTGCAAGAGGCATCTGGATGTGGTGCTGGGTGATGGTTTAGTGGTTACAGTGCTGGGTAGATGGTTCAACTGGATGATCTTGAAGGTATCTTCCCACCTCAGTGATTCTATTCTACTCTATTCTATTCTATTCTATTCTATTCTATTCTATTCTATTCTATTCTATTCTATTCTATTCTATTCTATTCTATTCTATTCTATTCTATTCTATTCTATTCTATTCTATTCTATTCTATTCTATTCTATTCTATTCTATTCTATTCTATTCTATTCTATTCTATTCTATTCTATTCATGAAGCAACATTCACTCTGCATTAGCAGAAATGATTACACTTTCTAGAACTTTTTGGGGTTTTTTAAAGTCTTATTTCTCAAGTTACACACACAAGTAGTCAGAATTTTAACATTTTACTTGATAACCCGGACAAGAATCATAGGTGTCTGTGCTATTCAGATGTACAAAAAACTACCTCTGTATATTAATATATCATCATCTGCAATGGCAGGAAATCTCACAAAATATTTTGCACAATCCTCAGATTTTTAGTGATGTGCTTTTCTTTCTGCCTTGAAAATACAGTTTAAAGAATGAAATTTGTAAAAGAAAATGATCTGGAACTTACAAAGCACTTCCTTTAAAAAAAAGTCTATAAACCTGAAGCAATATATTTATTTGCAGTAGGTATAAGAAACAGCCAAAATATCATATTTACACAATACCCCAAAATATTTTTAATGGTAGTGTTATATTTGGCACTGTGCAAGAGTATGTGTAATAAAATAGGCTGAATTTAGTACTTTCAAATGCTTAATATAATTTAATCTTTCCTTCCTCTTTCTTTTCATATACCTCCTTTTTATTTCCCACTTACATTATAGGTTTTCTCTTCTGCTTTGTAACAGAAGTAAACTTTTCAATTTTTTAAAGACAAGATTTCAATGAATACATATAATGATTCACCTAGTATTGAATATGAAGATTCTGTCTTTCAATGACTTCATAGCCAATTAAGAAAAAAACCATCAGAATTGCTCTTTCAAAATAAAAATACAAACCAGCACTGTATATAAATCCCCATCTCTCATAATAAATCGCTTAAGCACCTGCTTTTAAAAAGTTTAAGTGAAAAAAGGACAAAACTAATCTTACTTAAATATATTTCTGTGATGGGTCTATAGAATTCTGTGAGCTTCCCATGACATAATGTATGCATTTGCTGCTGAAACTTTGCAAAGCAAGCCTTATACTCAGCACTTGCACATATTTCATAACAAAACACCAAAATTCAAGAACAAACTTGTAGGAACTTAACTGCTAATACTGCTGATTAAGCATCACACGTTACAATGTGTGTAAACTCCTACACACACTGATTACACTAGTATTTCTTAAATAACTGCCAGCCTGCTTTACCTGAAAATGACAATGTTTCTTATGCAATGCTGGAATTAAAATTCATGCCAAGTGGAAAGAACTATTTCAGATTCCTGAAGTCTTCTTAAAACCTTATTTCTGTATTTTCTTAGATTTCTGGTAAAGGCATTAATGACATAACATTCTACAACTATGACTAAGATCAGCAGAGAATGCAGTTTTTGCTTTCCCAGGAACTGAGAGACTGAGAGTGCAACATATGGCAGTAATAATTACACACCCAATAAACCTGCCAATAACATAGACATTTAACAGCTGTAGCATAAAAGCCATGCCTGAGGTGTACACACAACTGTTCATTTTAACACAGACTCGTAGATCTATGGATCAATGAATTAAAATATTATGTATGTCTGAAAAATGTAGGAACCATTTTTCCATTCAAAGAGCTCCAAAGTGTTCTGCTCTGTTTGTATATAACTTTCATTAGTGCATTTCTGTCGTGATAGAAATACATTGATAGTAACATTGAAATAATCTTATTAACTTGAGGCTGCAAAGACTAATTGTCTATAGTTGGCTTAACAGAAACAAATCTCCCACTTCAATCTCCTCATTAAACCTTACCCCATCTCTTAGAATTCAAGTCTTCAGTAAATAATCGTGTAATAAGTCATCAAAGCATGACAGATTTTTAATAGTATTACTTTGTTAAAATGTATCTGACTTTATCTAGTTGATTTGTTTAAGAATTCACCTGTAGTGTACTTACTTTTAGGCAGTTTATATTAAAAATTATGTCCCAGATCAGTGTTTTAAACAATACAATTTAACTCACGAAAGAATAATTAGCTACACTACTCTTGAACATTTTTATTAAAGTTTGCTTATATTTTAAAAATATCCAAGCATGACAATCTTCTGAAGTTTCCAATTTTCATTCATACAAGTGTCTTTATATTGATTTCCTATTACTATATTAATCTATATTATAAAACCTAAGTGCTTGAAGAAAATGCATAATAACTTGTTGAAAAGAAGTTCATCTTTTCATAAAACAGAACTGTAAGCCAAAGCAGCCCAAAAATCTTTTGATTTGCATGAAATTATGAATTGCATGAAAATGTCTTCTACACAGACCCAGTGCTCGGAGACTGTGGAAGTGTCCATAGAAACAAATGTCAACTTTTATATGGTTTGTCTTCTCAGACTTTCTGCCAACACTGCTAAAAATTATCTACAAAAGTCAAAACCCAGACTAGTAGAACATACAATTAATGTCTGCTCAGAGATGAGGTGATCACAATAAATAAATCGTTTGTCTATACACAGGATTTTAAATCTACATCCTCACAAATTAAACAGTTCTGTGAGAATGTCAGGTTTTGGATTTTTCTCAGCAATGTCTTCTTTTCACATAAGCTTTTGTTTAGCACGTGCTGTTTTGAACTGAATTCCATTCCTGAAGATTTATGAGTCTTTCAGTTTGAGCAAATAAAAGCTATTCTTACACTCTTTTAGATCAATACTATTCATAGGAGATACATTCATGGCTAAGCAAAAGCAACAACATAAATAAAGGGGATTTGTAATACTTTTTTTTAAAAAAAGGACAAAATGTTGTATTTGTCAAGAAGGTTTTGTGCCCAAATTTAGTTTTTCTATAGTATACACATGGAAAACAAACAATTTAAAATAATTTAGAAAATATTAATCTATTTTCTCTATTCGACATTTACCTTATGATGACTTCACTAAGCAAATCTTGTCAAAAATATCCCCATTACTGAAGTTCAGTCTAAAACAAACTTATTTTTGTCTACTACTGAAACAGATGGCATCTCCATGATTAGTTTGAGTGAAAGTTGGAATCTTATTTTGCTTGGAACTCAAGAACTAACACAGAAGCTAAGATAATCACTTGCTGAAAAATCTCTTGATAAAATAAATACAAGAGCATGCAAACCATTTGCTGATGCTTCTGAAAAAGCAATTTAAAATTACAAAAAATAAGAACAGGCACACTACTAAATATAAGCTGGTATCTTGTGTCACACTTTGTTAATGGCATGGCATTGCATCAAAAATACAGACTTCAGCATATTACTTCTCAATAATCCTATATTTAATGAGGGAAAATGAATTTAAATGTTTTATCTGGTTTCTTTATACTAGTCCAAATCTTCAAATAGACTTTACTGTCTGAATGATGGCAACTTCAGAATAATATGTAAGAGGTCATTAAAAAGGCTATGGTAAAAAGTTAATTCCAAAGACCTTGTTTTCACTACACTGAAGTGTTCATTTAGTTTGATTTACATGTTTTCAGACTTCACTCCAGCTCCTGCAAAATGTGATTCATGTCAACCAAGGCAAGTACTATGACAGGAAAAGAGAAATTCTGACCTCAGTTTTTAAAGTACTTTTAAAAATTGCAAACTTAAAACTGTTGGATCTTAAATGTATGTCTAATGAGCTAAACAAACATGGTTGAATTTTATCCTAAGTTGAATAAGTTTTAAATTACTGTCATTATTAGAATAGCAGTCACTTTATTTATATGCCTGATGATAGATATAAAAGCCTAATTATAGGTACTGAGATTGAAGTTCTGGCAATACATACTGTGTCTAGACAAGCTAATAAAAAGATCTTCATTAGTGGGGAAGAAACACTACCAGTTTAACTTTAGACTACACAAATCTTTACTTCAAGATCTATGATATGCAATTCCCACTAGTACAGCATTATTGAATTACAGAAATGAATGTTAGTACAGATAACCTTATATAGCTAAAATTCAGACACAAATATAAAACACCACAATTTATTTTCAGAAATTATTTCAATAAAATATTCCTATGCATATAAAATAACAGATACAAATTAAACTGAAAAAAAAGACACACTGGTTCAGGTAATGTTATTTGCTATACTTACTGATAGAAAATTGTGTTATATACTAGAAAACTGACACATTTTATGTGAAACTGATCTCTGTAAATACATAGTTTCTCACAAAAATATATTCTTCAACTACCTTACCCTTCATTAGGCTTTCATCTATGAAAACTGTGAAACTTCCAGACATTAACATCTGTTTAGTGTCCTAGTTAAGAATATAAGCAGTTCAGTAAAGAGAAAAAAAAACCCCAAAAATAAGACAACACACTTACCTGAAGCCCCTGTCTCAGGCATTTTTTCTTCATGCTTGCTATCTGGCTTACAACCACCTTTTTCATCAGCTTCATCTTCACCCCACCAAGCTGGCTGGCCATACAAAGGTGTCCCACGAGGCATGGCAGAAATATCTATAAAGTCAGCCCAAAGCAGAGGAAATAACTTCCCTGTTTAGCTGTGATATTTAGGTTAAAATCACATGAAGAGAAAGTAATTTGCTTGGATCATTTCTCCTGGAAGCTGAAGTGAAATGGTTGCATGCATTTGCCTAAATACAAAACAAACTTGGAGGCCAGACAACTGATCTGGGTTCTAAATATAAAAACTTACTAATGACCTCATCAAAACTTCTGGCACAAATGTTTATGTAAAGGCAGCTGGCAACTCTTATTATTACCTTGATATATCTGTAAATATTATTTCTTCTTTCAGTTTGAAGTCATCAAGATAGCAATACATTCCTAAAAGCTGTCTGCTGCTATTTCTGTGAGAAGATTCTCATTCTTACCCACACTGACCTTTCAATGAAATCTGAACTCACTGCATGAAAAACTGATCAAATTTTGCAATGTTGCCAAGGTTCCAAGTTGCTGACAGCTACTACAGAGTGCTGAAAGTTACCTTGTGTGTAAAACATTACTGAGCACGATCAATTTTGAAGGTTGAGGTTTTTTTAAAGGTGTTAGTTAAATTATAGCACAACTAAAAGTGCTACATGCTTAAATATATTTAAATGCAAAAATTAAATAAGAAAAAAACCCCACTGATATGATTAAGATTTCTAATTTGATGTTAAATTGGCTGGGTTAGGTTTAATGTGATCTGGAAGAATACCTCACCCTACAGAGATTTAGCTATTCTAGTGTCATATAGATATTCTGAATATATTTTAAAGAGTCTTTCTATAAAAAAATCATCTGCTAAAATCTATCTTAGGAGCTTGTCTGTTACTTTACCCATTAGGAATACCAACATTTTTTTCAGTATTTTATATGTTTGCATTCCAAAGATGGTTTCATTTCCATGACAAAAGTTTCAACATGATTTTAAGACATTAAGTACTTCCTTTTTACACAGCATTATGCCTTACTTAATACTAAATTATTTTAAAAACTTGATGGTTACACAGAGAATCTGTGGATGCTCCATGCCTGAAGTGCTCCAGGACAGGTCGGATGAGGCTTTGAGCAACCTGGTCTAGTGAAAGGTGTCCCAGGCCATGGCAAGGGGGGGCACCCTAAGTGATGTTTAAGCTCTGTTCCAACCCAAACCATCTCTTAATTTTATTCCCATGCACTAAATTAGCAACAGTGAACAGATATGCATTTATATAGCAATGGTGAGACAATCAATCAACAAAAAGCTTCTGAGAGTTGCACAAAAATATAAATCCCTATGCTTGACTGTT
The DNA here is from genome assembly GCA_034336665.1 of Luscinia megarhynchos. NCBI lineage: Eukaryota > Metazoa > Chordata > Aves > Passeriformes > Muscicapidae > Luscinia > Luscinia megarhynchos. The sequence continues at coordinate 80,289,619 of CM067565.1, read as the reverse complement.
ATTTTTAGAAGAGTGAAAAGAAAAATAGAAAGATGTGGATGAACCTCCCTCAACTGTGCTCCTTTATGTACCCTTAACAAGATGCTGGATTAGACAACAAAACAAACAGGTTAATTAAGTACACCACAAAAGCCTGAATGTAGGGAAGAGAATTCTTTGAAGTGAGTCTTCTGGAAGAATAGATGAAACCTAAACAAAACTGTACAGACCTGACCTAAGGAAATTAGACCTAGACAGTTCCATTTTATGGAAACAACAATACCTGATCCCTTACTCATTTTTGTGGTATTTCCACTACACTTCAGCAAGCCTCATGCTGAAGTTCATCAGAGAATGGTTTGAGCTGGAAGGGATCTGCCATGGGCAAGAACATCTTTTGCCAGACCAGTTTGCTCAAAGCCTTGAACACTTCCAGGGATGGGACATCCAGAAACTCTCTGGACAACCTGTTCGAGTGGCTCACTACTCTCACAGTAAAAAATTTCTTCCTAACATCTAATCAAAATCTCTCCTCTCTCAGTTTAAAACCATTGCATCTAGTCTTTTATCACTATCTGCCTGTGTAAAATACGCTCTCCCTCTTTTTTACCAGCTCCCTTTAGGTACTGCAAAGACTGCTATGAGGTCTCTCTGGAGCCTTTCCTTCCCTAGGCTGAACAACTCCATCTCACAGCCCATCTGCTCCCAGCCCTCTGCTCATCTTTTTGGCCCTCCTCTGGCCTCACTCCAACAGGTCCAAATCCTTCCCGTATTGGGGGCTCAGAGCTGGCTGCAGGACAATCCACACAAAGTCAAGACAACAGCAGAGCCACCATGGCACATTAAATAAATATGCATGATGGTGTAGAAACAAACTACTGAAACTACAATACCTACAAATCTTCAAACCACAATAGAACACTTAGGATATATCCTGACACATCAAACAATGAATGCTAGAAACTAGAAACAAACAAACAAAACTCCTGCCCATTTATAAAGGAAAAAACCCAAACCAACCAAAGGAAAAATAGTGCACTTGGTACTGGTGATGGTAAAAAGTACAAACTGCTTCTGAACAAATACTTGCACTTAAACTGCAAAAAATAGCAATTTCCTGCCAGAAATGCTACAAGCTTGTGATTTGGGCAAAGAGACATTTAAAGATCTTACAAATACCGATTAAATCTCTCTTTAAAAGTTTTCTTAACATGTGGATGTTACTATAAAAAAGGTAGAAATAAACTGCCAAAATCTATTGTTTATATCTAAACTACGGTTAATTGTTCATATATGTGAAATTTTTACTGTCTACAGAATTTCACAAGCATCCTACTGAAGCAAATTAGCATCCTTTCCAAGTTTTTGTGCTTCTGCAACAAAAAAAAAATCAACCTTACCCACGGATTTTTCTTCAGATTTCAGTGCCTCTGTAGTTTTGTGGTGCACTTCAGCTGTGGAGTCTGTTACCTTGGACTCTGAACTTTTGGAGCTGCTTTGTTTCGATCCTTCTGCCTCTGAAGATTTTTGGGATAACTGGAGCTGGCTTGTGAATTTTTCATGCTATATGACATTAAATAAAGAAAAAAACAAACCCTCAAAGAGTGAGAAAAAAAATCTCTATGCTATAATAACTATAAAATGACAAAACAACATCCAGGAACTGCACACTGTTACCTTAAGTGCTTCTTCAGGGACTCTCATCTCTCCCCTGACCACAGTAAAAAGATTAGTATGTACGAAATGATAAGGAAAATACTGAAAAAACTCTGAATTCACAGGAGGATTTTACAGGAAAGCAAACAATTGTGCAGCCTATTATGCCACTAGAATGGTGATGGCTTTCAAAATATGCCACTGTTAAGATACTGTGCACTGTCATACTCATCAAAGCAAATGAAGTTCTTTACTATTTGTAAACAGAACATTGAGTGGATACCTTAGTGTTTTAATAACAAAAGTAATTTTTTTTTCATTCAGTAGTTTGCTGAATAATTAATTGTAATCTTATCTGCTTGTATACAACTGTATATGATACAAATATTTATGTATTTGCCTCAAAGAAAAGCAGTACTTATAGCAACACAGAGGATACGTATTATGTTCTAAATTGTAATTAAAAGTTGAGGTTTCTTGTAGTGAGAGAAAATGAAATGTACTTTATCAATAGTGCAAACCAAGGTAGAATATCCTAAACCCTGAGATTTTCTCCAATACAGGCATTTGTATAGTAATGAGAACACTTAACACAACCATAATGCTAACAAGACAAGTGTGTCCCGACACTGCATTTGTATGACAAGGATATCATATCCAAATCTCAATTTGTCTTCTAACTTCAGAGTGATGTATGTCTGTTCTGGAATCCTCACATCATTCACAAATGTCTGCAGAAATAAATGAAAGAAATACCATTAAATTCCAAAACAATAAAATTAAATAATTTAAATAATTTTATACAAAAGTCTTCAGCACCACAAATTTTCTACTGATGATTCACAGGGAAACTATAAGCTCAAATTGCCAGCTGTTTAACAAGCTATGTCAAAAGAAAGGTTAAACACCAGTTAATAACCAAGCTGCACACTGGCCTTGAAAAATTCCTTGCACATTTAATCTTATTAGCAATATTCATGGAAGTGTTGATTAATGTTCCCTTGAATTAGCACCTCCATTTAGTATTTTTCTTGTAATTTGCTTTTTCAATCCCAATTAACGGTCAGAATTAATTTATCATCATATTTGTACAGTATTTAGCAGTGGATATGAGAGTTCTGAGGCAGCTTATTTCTAATCATTGTCAAAGGACTTTAGTAAAATATGGATGAAGTTAGTGCATCTCAGTAACACCAAAACTCAGGGATAAGAATTCAGTATATTGCAACCCTACAGTATCATCCTACCTCTGACTTAAAACTTCTACAATATATATACGTTTCTAAAGAAAGAAACAGTTGAAATATGCCATTTTATAATCACTCTAAAGTTGGAAAAACTTGAATAATTAAATAAGTAAAAAATCCGAATATTTGAATGGTTGTGCTGCTCATGAGTCTAGTATTAAATGAACTATGGTTAGAGAGAAACAATCTCCTTCCCCAAAATAGTAAGAGGATCTTCCATTTAATTTTCTTTTTCCAAAGGAAAAGAATGTTTATTTCATTATTTTAAAAATTGTTTACCTACTTTGTAGAAAATATCTTCCATGGGAAATAAGAATAAAAGGTACAACTATTTACTGGTTTGTAAGCATGAAACTTTCAGTAATGTTTCAGGCATATTTATTTCACTTTAACATTTTGAGAGTACAAGGCAAAAACCTCTGACAAGACTATCCTCAAGGCACTCTGAATTTTAGTGAACCAACAGAATTTAGGCCACCTTGCAGACATGTATGTATATATGAATGTAAGTATTTTTCCTCCCAGGTCAGAGTTCTGAAATTCATGTGCATGCATGACATGCCCAACGCAGAGAGCTCCAAAAGCTGTGTGTACAGTCTACTGACAGCCTCACGCTCATGACTGAAGTGATGGCAATCAACAGCCAAGCCTCAGTTACTCTGCCACTGGAGCTTTAAAATCTCATCACATGCTTTGGGATGCCAGACAAAGCTAGCTTGAAAAAACTAGTTAGTATGTAAATAAGGAATCCTTTTCCCCTTTAAATCATTCAATTCACATGATTCCTAAAGTTTATTTTTCAAATAGTGAGAGTCAACTGTGTTTAAGCCTTCATAAAGTTTGCTAAGCTTTTCACAATCCAGTCCTGAAACATCAGTGTGAAAGGACTTAGCTATTCTATAAATATTCCTGAGAAGAACATTATTCACAGGGCCATGGATTGTTAATACTTCTGCTGGTATGTTTTTGAGTTCACAAGTCGAAGGAGAAAGTACAGCTGAATTCTACTAATACTAGGGAACTAATAATGACATACTAGCAACAGTAAATTCCTTCATCTTTTTTTGCATGAAAAAAACCCAGGACTGTCCATAATGGGCCACAACAGACTATAAGAAATAAAATTTTATTTCATGTAAAACTGATTAAAGTTTACTTTTGCTTTTTTTTCAACTCTAGATGTCCAGGATAAAGACCTCTAGATTTAGAAGTCCAGGAAAAAGACTCCTGTAACCTTTTCACTGAACTGAGTCACTGAATCAACCATGCATATAAGAATATATTCAGGCATTAGGGCATCAGGTGCAATTACAGTTAGGCTTGTGAAATTTTAACACCCATAACCAAAATATTGGTATTAGCCACCTTCCCTTAAATTCTGAACTATCTTGAGTGGTTGAAGTGCATTACACCAGGAATGGAGTAGTCCTTTATACTAAGAAAAGTATGTATCTTTTTTCAAAAGAGATGGGACCAACTGGAGAGATGCAAAATAAATCTTTTGAAGTATGCAAAATAAGAAAGGGCAGAAGCTGCTGAAGCACTGCAAGAGGCATTTGGCTGCTAGAGAGGTGGTGTTCTCAGTGGAAACAGCAGCTAGATTAGAAGAATTATCATCTAGTCACCATATGGTACTGAGGCATTGTTCTGCCATACAATTAAGTATGGTGTTACAAAAATAATGTGTTTTCCCCATTAACCTGAAACCAGGGAAGCAGAGGTATGAAAGAAAAGCACAGTGGGAGAGTGATAGTAAGGAAAACACTGTGAAGACAAAAAGCAAGGACTGAACTCCTGAGACTTAACATCCCATGTCCCAAAACAGTGGGAAGAAAGATTTCCTTTGATGTCTCAGAGTAAAGAGCTCTAAAGCAACTGAAGCTTCACCTGAAACTTGAGAATAATTTAGATCAAGTGAAGCAAATCACTGAAAGCTCTTTATCAGAGGCAAAAAAAGGAGTTGAATGAAGGCCTTTTAACATATATTTCTATTAAATTCCAGTTTTGTGACAAGGCAATGAAAATCTGAAGGTATGCATACTGACTACAGGAGTTAACGGAATTAGGGAATAAAATCAAATATCTCAGCAAAAAAATCCTATGTGCTGAACTTATTTTTAATCATTGCCTTGAAACAGCACACCGACTTTGAAAATACAGAGGTATATTAAATATTTAAGGACCAAAGTCCTCGTATGTCTACAACTGTTCAAAGGATATAGCCCTTCAGTGGTTTCACATGGAGTTGAGACTGACTTTGGAAGCTGAATTAGTTACCTTAAAATACAGAAAAGCTAATAGAGACATCGACAGAGTTTTATTTCAAAATGCACTTCAAGATCAAAAGGCAGTAACTTGAGAGTTCATCTTCTATTTATTTAAGTACTTGACAAAACTATTCACTATCAGTAGCTTTCTAAGTATTATTCAAATAAGCAGTCACAGATGAATTCATGATTTCATTCTGTACATATTCATCATAGAGCCAAACATTAAAGTTATAAAATAACAACCATAACTAGTGCAAATACACAGTCCATAAAGAAGTATCTAAAGGGCTACAAAATTATGACAAAGTTACTATGTTTTTAATAATTTGCTATAATATCAGAAACTTTTATAAAAAGTGATACTTAGCTAGACTTCTAAGTATGCCATTCCTAGAAAAGCCTTAGCAGATAAAATGTCATATGAAACTCTACTTTTTCTATAACTTTGGATTTTTCCTATATTGGTTTGCAATTACTTGACACAAATTATTCATAGAGATTTTATTAAAAATTATTCTGAAAAATTAAATGCAAATATAATATTAGTTAAATTCATTTTCACACAACATGGTTATTGCATAATCATTTTTCCACATATAAGGTACAGTTTAACATTCTTTTCTCTATTATAACAGGAGAAAAACGAATAGCAAGTGAAATAAAATCCGTATCATAATTGTACATCTTAGAGATTGAAATATATCAGGGATTTTTAGACATGGTATTCAGGATTCTGTTTTTTTTTTAACAATTCTGAAATACATAAGTACAACCTACTTATTTTTACTGTTCTGAGCTTTTCCTACTTCCCTCTTATTACTGGAATTAATTGCAGTGGTTTAGAAAACACGCAGTGGAAAATCCCTGCAAAGACTATGCTTTCCTTTTGAATGTTCCCCCATTTCCAGTCTTGCATTAAAAAGTATTTAATGCACAATTAATAATGGTGTGAAGAAATCTCAAAACAAAGATATAGAATGCTATGGGGAGCTACCTATTTCTGATGTTAACTTACCCCATTCAAGCTGCCCAAATCCTTCACCAAGTGTTCATCTGTAGAGGCATCATAGTTGAGTACAGCATGTTGTTTGTCCACACTCCGTGACTAAAATACATTAAAGAAAATAAAATAAGGTATTTGAAAACCAGGTGAAGTGGTTATGGCTATTTCTTAGAGCAGTTTGATTATCTTCTTTCTACATAGCACATTTATTCAAACTATATAAAAAAGACAGTCCCACATAAGAAAAAGACAATTTCTAACCCAACTACAAGTACCCACAACAGAATTCTAAAACTAATTCAGAATAATTATTTTCTAAATCTTTCCCTAAATATGATGAGTCAGATCCGAATATATCTTATCCAAAGCTTTTATTTTTTTCAGTCTACTCAAGTATCACTGATGTTTAATTTAGTATCTTCAACTTCCCTTTATTTCTCTCTCTCCCCCCCTTAATTACATGCATCTTTCAAGACCTGACTATGATTCCGGGGTGTTGCTGTTCTCTCTCAAACACACCATTTCCTGTCATGCATCTGGGATAATTATCATAGTATACAAGCATTCAAAGTGTCTCCCCTTGATCTCAATTTCCTGAACCAATTAGCTATAGTCTCTTCACTAAATGTCTGAGCAGTTCCTGAATTACTATTCCCATCAGTTCTGACTTTCTCAGTTCTTCCTTAAGCACTTCAGTATCCGTTTATTTATTTAATGAATTCTTGATTTCACATCCAAACATCACCACACTGATGAGGAACAATCCTTGCTACTATTTCATCCAAGAACAGCAGCTCCCTAACAGCCAAGTCTCTCTTTCAGCACTCACTCCTGGCCAAGTGTTTGCAGCCTGAGGTGCTGATGGCAAGCAAGGGAGGTGGGGCTGGATGTGCCTCCTTCATGCATACATATGGTCAGCACCTGGACATCTTCAAGAGTTCCCAACAGAATGGAGACCACAGCTCATTTCCAGCAGCCCACACTCGATCTCATGTTTGCCAGTAATTCTGCTAGTGCACTGTCACAACATGACTGCCTAGCAGCAAATTCCTTCCACTAGCATTCTTCCTAAATTCAGGTTTGCATCTTCTATCCTTGCTACTCAACTCGTTTTTAGGAACTGTATTGCACAGAGAATGGCTCAGTTCTATCTGAGACTTCCGTGACTTCTGTGTACCAGCATTTGTGGTCTGTCAGTACTAGGAGTCCTGCCTTACCAAGTGCACCTCACTCCTTCTCTGCTTCTTGAGACTTGCTACTATTTCCTTATTTTCAATTTACTTTCTCATTCTTCCTTTCCATTTTATCTTATGACTGCTTTGCTTTCTCCTCAAAGAAGTATGATCAGTGTGCTGCTTATACTTACTATTTTATTTTTAGACTTTTTATTTTTCTCTGCATTTTTGAGGGGTATAATGGGAGGGAGCAGGATATCAAAGAGGAGAATAAGGAAGAGACAGACAAATGAACAAGTTCTCTGCCAATATAAGCTGCACTAATATACTACATCAGTTAAGTGTTTTTAATGGCAGATGAAGACACATCAACATGGTTCATTTTCTACTAACAGAAATCTTTCAAGTGGAAACAATCTCAATACAATAAAATTTGTTGATGTGCCTGTTCTGCTGAGTCTACAATATCAAGCACAGATTACATTTTTCCACACTCAAGTGGAACCATTTCACCAAGAACTACCCTAATTTTAACTAAGCTATTGAAAAAAATTTGAACTTCTCTCAGCGTTGCTATTCAAATACTGTATTATTAACAATTTATTTAATCATCTTTATGTGCTACATCCTATTAAAAATAAGAACAGAAAAAACACTAAAAGATCCTCAAAGTTTCATGACACTGTGTCACATCATCTGAAACGCTAAGAATGAATAATGAAGTCTGGGGCTTTTACAGAAATACTGGAAATTCTGCAGAACATCACAGCTCTCCTCAGGTTCAGATTACTTGCACATAACTAGACTTTTTATTAATTTCAGCTGATCTTTGCAGGTGCAAAGACTGTGCAAGTCTTTTGAATGCCTTTTCTTCCTTTGGCTTTGTTATTGCAGCCTTCCAATCAAATTTAAGGGCTTTAAAAATTCCTTTCTGTAAGACTACAGTGCCCTGGCTGGCAGCTAAACACCACACAGCTGCTCACTCACCCTCCACTGCCCAGTGGGATGTGGGACAGAACAGGAAGAGCAAAAGGAAAGAACTCATGGGTCAAGTTTCAGCAGCAAAGAGGAAGAAGGAAGAAGAACTAAAACAAATCAAGTGAGGAGAAGGCAATCACTTCCCACCTCCCACAAGCAGGCAGTCTTTAAGCAGCAGGTATCTTCCCCAAAGTCCCTCCCTCAGTTTTCATTGCCAAGCATAACACATTATTTGTCACAGAATATCCCTTTGGTCAGTTTGGGTCAGCTGTCCTGGCTGTGCTCCCTCTCCACATTTTATGCACCCCCCAATGAAGTGTGTGTAGGAGGAGCAGAGTGAGAGGGAATGCCTTGAAACTGCACATACACTGTTCAGCAGCAGCTGAGATAGTGGTGTGTTATCAATAGTGTTTTGGTGACAAATCCAAAACATAGTACCATAATGGATTCTGTAAGAAAAAAGACTCCACCAACCACCCAGATTCAGTACAAAGATTTCTATATGCCTGCAGTAATAAGAATCACACAATAATTGCAATAAGAGCCATACCAATATAAAGAGGAAAACTCCACCCTCAGTTAAAATTTGTAACTGGTGTTATTTTTAGATAGATACTATTTAATTCAATCCAAACTGCTAAGAAAATATTCAGAATACAGAAAACAAATGCACTCTTCTTTGCAAATAATTCTGATATATTGAATAGTGTAGATTTCTTTTTTTTTGGAAATTACTTCTCCATCAACATTCAAAAAGATTTCTAACCATAAAGGTGAAAGAAGGGGAAAATGTAGTATTTATCCACAACCAGGCTGATGCAATGCAGCAGCTAGTTAAACAGGAAGACTTCACAGTATGTTTGAACATATTTACAAAAAAAAAGGCAAATCTGTATTCCCACATGCAAACCAAACCTCTTAGAACAATAGTGTTAGGTAGAGATCTGAGGTCTATCAAGCATGAAACAGAGTCGAAATTCTTTTCATTAAGGCCTCTATGTTTTCTGTCAAGCAATTATGAATAAAAGCATTAAATTCTGCTTTATTTATCATGCATTGTCCACATGCTTTGCAGTAAGAGAACAACCAAGTTGTCAAGAGTAGAAAGGAAAGTCTTGCACAAAGAACTATACACACAGAACAAGAACACATTATTAGCTTCTCCTTTGGTGGGTTCCTCCCCCTGCAGCACTACATGGTGTTACAGTCATGCTGGCATGCAGACCTAAAATAGCAGCAGGCTAAAAAGAATATTCTTGAAAATCACCAGGCCTCTTGATTTTTTTTCACTAACTCTGAAGTAAATACACAACAAATAATGGTTGTAAATAAATCTATTCACAGTATTAATCAAAGAGGCAGCTACCTTTGAAGGTGAAGTTCTGTAACACAAAAGAATAAATGCTTCTCTCTAACTACTGACCTACTATGGATGGCATTCCAGAAAAGAAAGGAGACACTCCCTTATTTACAGACAACAGTCCTCTAAAACAAGTTACTAGTAAAATATAAGCATTTTTGGATTATAACCTACTGGGCAGGGACCAGTGGGGTGGGGCTTTTTGGTTGCTTTTCTTTTGTTGTTGTTTTGGATGCTGATGGGTTTATCTGCATGCTTGTTGTTTGGTTGTTTGTTTGGGGTTTTTTTAATACTTCCCACGTAAATTACCAAGACATCATCCTATCTGTTGTTAAAGAGAAATTAAGAGTATTTTCAACTGCTTTCTAACATCACCAATAAAATATCTGAATGCCTTCTGAGGCTGAAAGCCAAATGCAGTTTACTAGAGATGCTACACTGTGAGCAATAAATGCAGGATTACATCTCTAAGCATTTCATTTGCAAGTAAGATTCTAATTTGGCTAATAATGGCTGCTTACACCACTTTTGGGAACAAAAACTCTAAAACAAAGTATTTTATTGAATGGTAGGAAGGGTTGAGAATGTTAGTATTGAAGTTGAATCTTCTTAACATCTCTGTAGTAAATGACCAAAGTTTAAGAAATTCCCAAAATACTACCATTAGTCATTGTAAAAAAAAAAATAGAAAAAGGCAGGTCAGAGGACTACAGCTTTGGCAGAGCAAAGTGCATGCAATATGCAATATGGCTACATAACAACACAGCTACACACATCTAAGACTTCCACAGAGTGATCCTCAAAGTTGAGGAAGTTACTGAAGGATGAAGCTATTTTGACTTGTGTATTTTCAATTCTATTGAAACTGAGTCATTCAACTTCCTTAGAGACAGAGAAATACTCTTCTCTATTAATTTCATTTTCCTTTGTACAACATAATCAAGGCATGGGGACAGAGTTAGATCAAGTCATGTGACTAAATTAGATTACAAGCTGCTGAAAAAAGAAGGCTCCTTTCAAAAGCATCCAGCTCTCTTATCACATTTTATGGAACACAGTCTACTTACTTTACTGATCATGAAAAATTTATTTCATCTTCTATCCTTGCAAGCTGCATTTGACTTATATCAAGAGAATGTGATTCTCTGTACTCAAGCAGTAACTGCATGATTGACAGCAATATATTTAAACTATTTTTTTTCCTAAGGACACAAAAGATTCTTCAAAACAATCGCTCCCCCAACATCTGGGGAATTTATTTTTCAAAAGGAATGCATGAAGCTGGTGCATTGAAGTTCAGGATTTGAGCAGCTGCACATGGAAGGCTGAAGCAATTACCTGTAACATCAGCTCACAGTCATCTCTTCCAACAAAAATCATTTCTCGTGGCAGCCTATGGCGGGTGCCTCCACTGCTCACCAAAAACCAGGATGTTAAGCTCATTTTCTGCTTAGCTGATAAATCCTTGGCAAAGCTACGTCATCCTGCAGTGAGAAAGAAAGAGAGACAGAGAAATTCATTTTAGTTATTTTTAGCTACAGTTTCTGCTCAGCAAACACTGTGAGCAGAATACAAAAAAGCCTCTGAAAATACAGCGTTCTCAATAGCATGTACTGAATCCAGCAATCACAGGAAGCCACAGGATTCAGATTTACAGTCTCAGGCTCTGCTTCATGCAACTAGGCAGATTTAATTGGTAATCTGCAAAAGGAACAAGCAGCTAGCTAATGCCAAAGTTGTAGGTCAAATTGTCAGAAAGGTTTTAGCATTTGACCACTTGTTATCAAGATAATTGTTACAATAATGCTTCACTATCACAACCAATAAATAATGAAGCAAACATTCACAAAAGACAGCAAGTAACTTGCACGTGTGTCATTACATTTTCCTGTGAAAAAGAACTACCTCCTCTGATTTTAAGCTCAAGTCCTCTGTACAGCACCAAATCAAATGAGCTTTAATTTAATAGAACTTTTGCTCTTCAAAAATATGATTAAATTTCTCTTCAGAGTAATTCAATGGTTAACAGTTGAAAAAAGCTTTAGGAGTACTCCAAACCTCTCTTAAAGAAAATGCAAGCCAAAGCAATTATTTCATTCATTCATACCCACACTGTATTCATTAAAAGAAAAGCTACAGAAAATCAAAAGCAAGCTCTTCTCTCAGTACCAAATAGCTAGCATTTCTCTTCTATTATATGTCAATTAGTGAATTTCTGCAAGGTTAGCAAATGTACTGTAAGTAGACATAAGTCTGTAGTGGACTTGAGCATACTCTTGAATAATAATCCAGTGAGGAATTCAGAGAGGTCCTCAGAACGAAGGCTAATATGGAAACACTGAATAAAATGACAGTGCAAGCACTATGCCATCAGACAAACCACAATCAAGGAGAAATCACAAATTACTAAAACATGTAAAGATAATTAAGTTTAAGCCAAAACTGCATGTGACATGACAAAGTAGATTTTTACAAAAGAATGAGTCAAAAGCATCCCATGTCAGGTAGTAAAATGAACCAGCAGAGTTGTCAATCCAATTTAAAAAAGTAATACAACTCACATTGAAGAATTTAGAATGACTAAACATGCTAAAGAGCTACTGAATAAAAAAGTAAATATGCATTGCAACAGTATTCTATAGTAATACTTGGAATATTTTTCCACAGCCGTATCACAACACATTCAAGTGAAACATATGTCCACTCAATGTTATCTGACTGTGCTGGTTGCACATGGAAGGGTGGCGGGCGGAGCCGCTGGGGGGAGCAGAGGGGCTGTCCCCTTTCTGGGAGCGTCCCCTGTGGGATGTGGGGACCAGTCGGAGGGCTGATCTGGTGGTTGGCATCCCAGGTGGCCAATGAGAGAGTTGTTTCCTTTCCATAAATCACATTGCTGGGGGGTGGGCCGCTCTCTTTTCGGTTTCCAGCCTCCCTGGAGGTGCGGTGGCCTCTGGCCCCCCAGCTCTGCTCGGCTCCCCTCTCCACGTGGCGTGGCCGAGTGGGGGGATCGGGCAGCCACCAAAGGCTCTCCCTTTCCTTCCCCCCCCTTCTGAGAGAAGAGAGGCCCCAGATGATCCGTGTGGCACAGAGCTTTTCCAGCAATGGCCTGGCCCAGCTTCTTCACATCCTGGATGCAACTTTAACCCTTTCAATGCCTGGATAAGATTCTCGATCTCCTGAGCTCCCCTGAATGAGAAGAAATGAAGCATGGAGTCTATAGAAGTCAGTGGAATGAAGCTAAAGTTCCTGATGAGAAGAGATTGAAAAGATGCAACTGATAAGTAGGTGAAAACCTTTTTTGTGGGTCTATAAGGGGAATGTGACTACAGTAAAATTCCTTTAAACTGTGAAATATACTTGGGGAGGTTTAAGTGCTTGAAAAGAAGACCTTTTTATTTTGAGGAAATGAGGCTCTCTGTTTTGGGACTGGAAATATGGACAGAGACATCTAATAGAAAAAGAGATGAAGAGAATTTTGTCTTTCAGCAGCCTGCCTTTAAAAGTGGCACCCCAAGTGTGTAACATAACCCACAGCACAGCTCTGGAAGGACTGTGAAAACGGGAGGAAATTCATAGTTTGCAGTTATTTCCCAGGCGGGCGCAAATTGTGAAGGTGAAGACACCTCCAAAGCCTTAACCAAGAAAAGGACTTTTCTCTCTAGAGTGAACTGAAATGATTATTTAAGTAGATAACTGACTGAAGTGTTTCTGTATGTTGTTGTTAAGAAATGTGGAATAAAGGGAGGGGGAGAAGGGAATAATCTAGAAATCTTATTCTGAATTTTTTTTGTGTTATTAATAAATTTCTTCTTATACCCTTTTAAGTTTTAAGCCTGCCTTGTCTCTGCTCCTAAATCCTATCTCTAAAGGAAACTAAATATATTAAAACTGGCAAAACCCAAGTTACACCGTGACACTTGACTCAACAGAAGTAATACAGTAGCTCTAACATTTTTTATTTCTAGAAACTAAAAAGATTAAAAATTACATCTACAATAAGAATTTGCTGAAATAAAATTCAAAGTGATGTAGTTACTAAATACGTGTTTTAATAATTAAAATGGATTATTCATCACCTTTGAAGGAAATTAGTATTTGTATTTTCAATTTAATCTAGTTTAAAATGACAAGATAAACTGGGTCAATCAAATGACATTTTTCAGCTCCCTTTAAGAGAGGAAAAGGAAGTATCACAAATGGCCAGTCTACATTCCAGCTTTTAACAAGTAAATTAACTGGATATTTGACAGCAAGCATGCTGCTGCTCAGTATCAAAGCTCCTCATTCTGTTTATATTTTACTACCTTTTAAATATCCCATCTGTTTATCATAATTACATTTGCACCATTTGGCCTTCCTGATCTAATTGGAAATTCATATGAAAATCTCCAAGATGATCTAGAAAAAATTCAAAAACTGGAAAAATTTCTTAATAAAAACTATGTTGTAGTTTACACAGGTAGACTGACTGTAAAAGAGGAAAACTATTTTTGTTTATAAAACAGACAAGTAGGTCAACAACTAGATCTAGGGAAAAATAAACCAACACTCCAAACTTCCTACAAACGATAAAGCCTGACAACAAACAGATTAAATTAAGCTATCTGAAATAATTTTATAAATGTATTATACAAAGCAATCACTGCCACACAGCTTGGCAGCACATTTGTAGTTAAAAGTCCATCACCACTTCCATCGAACTTAATAATGTTGTTCTTTTGAAACAGTTGCAGTCTCAACTGCAAGAAACCATCAACCTAGATACATATTTTATTTTAAAGTATTCTTTGGAATAAACCAATGCCTTTGATCAGAGCTATGCTGCAATCTGCATAGCAAAACTAGCTGAAAACAGGATCCAGTAGCAACAGTTGCTTAATATAAGAACAAAAAATGTGCATTAAAAATTGGATATGGAACTGCAGACTTATTAGTCATATAGACAGTATGTGGACAATTACATTGCACCCCAAAAACTTCATGAAAGTTTGCACTGTTTTGAATACACTCCATCTCAATAGTCTGGCTGCAGTATCCTGAACAATACAAGGATGAAAGATGCTTCACTGCCTAGGAGATACCAAATTAAATTGCTTTATGATAGGTGCAAAATCATCACAAGAAGTGGCTCCTTACAGAGTGTAAATTTAGGTCATGATAATTCTTGCAATGAAATTTTATGGATACTAAAAGGTTACACAGGGTTCAAAAAGCAATTTCTTTCTTTCATGAATGCTTAATCAATCCTGTTACATGCCACTCAGAGCTCAGGAAGTGCATGCACAGGGCATTTTGAGGGGCTGGTAGGATGCTCTAGTTTTGCTGTCCTACCCAAAAACCTCTCTTCCTTAGCTAGCCTTTCTTTATGCTTGACAGGGTATTGTCCCAGACGGACCAGTCTTACTCCAGTATGGACTACACTTTTCAGATGAAGTATTCACCAAATTTTTCTACCCTAGGAAGAAATAATTTAAAATGCTTCATTGAAGCACTTGGTTTTATTAGTGTTTCCTAAAATGGCAGTATTGTGTTGCAGTCTTTAAACCAAACTAACAAACATTTCATCAAACCTTGATCATTCAAAGCTTCATTCCAGATACCTGAAAGTCAGTTGCAGCTGCCAAATATTTCCTTGTCTGCAGAAGAACCAGGATTTTATGGTGAAGGACTACAGCTTCCAAAAGGCAGTAACCAGTGTATTGAAATGAACATGTGGGTAATAAGTCATTTGAAACAGATGATGTAGCAACAGGCAAATTGGCTGCATCATTCCTGTAAATATACTTCACTCTTAAGAATTAAGATCCTGTATTATACAGCCAAAAGATGGGTGTAACCAATTTCAAATGTCTAAAGAGACACTGCCAAGATTAGTTTTAATACAGCCCTGTTATTGCAAATGAAAATCCTTAATAATCTCAAATTTGAGCATTTTACAGTCTGCATTTTTGTACTTGCCTGTAACGGAAAACAGCTCCAACTAAAGTTAGTGAACACTGAGACAACAATACCACAGAGAAAAAAACCCTATATTTAAATTTTAAATTAAATCTAATATATATCTGCAATTCCAACTTTTAAGCACTATAGTCTTTCACATTAAGACTGAAAATAGCATAATTTTAATGGTATATTATCCTATTACTAGTACTTACGAATATTCTAAAACAACATCAGAAAAACCCCCGCACCAAGCTGAGACACAGTACTGACAAAGCCAGAAGCCTTTTGTTGTCCATTATTTGCCCTTATAAGTTCCTGTTTCCAGCTGCTAAAGTATTTGCTAAAATTAAGTTTACCTTCTCATACAATTGCCTAGCAAATTTGAGGAAATTTCTGAAGAAATTGCTGAAATATTTCTAAAATTAGGTTAGAGCAGAATATTCTGTCACTATCTTAAAAAAATGCTAGCTGCACTTCATATATGCAAACTGAAATTTGGCAGGAGGCCCGAGTATCAGTTTGCACCTTGTACTATTGCCCTTGTACAAATCCATCCAAATGGTCAAAGACAAGCAAGAGGCTTTTGAAAACCTTCCTTGTGTATATTCATTCAACAAGCACAGAGATAAATTCTCTCAACACATCTGTCTACACAGAGGTAGTTAAATAAATTTGTGGAGCATGCTGTTTTAGTATTATAGTGCTAGTTGGAACCAAAAATATGGCATCTTTTTCCTGGTACTTTCAACTCTTCCTATGTAGAAGCAAATATAAGGGGTAGAAGACACAGGAGAGAACATCACCACACAAGGACAAGGACACCTGAACCAGACCTAGGCAGATTCTGGAATCAGGACTCAAGAAAGGTAAATGTCAGAAGTAAGCCATGACAAGGGAGAAATTAGAAACGAGAGCAGTGATGGAGCCAGTAATGACTGGAGAAGACCTGAAGTTGAAGCTGGTAATCAAACCACAAAAAAATGCTGTCAGCAAACAATGGCCACTGGAGAAGTGCCTCTTATGACTCTTTTATTGACTACTCAATGTAATAAAAAACACCAGTGCCAGCAGTTCTAATTTTGACTGAAACAGAGAAATCTATGCCAAATGAAAGAAAATACCAACCTGAAGGTAACTTCAACCCTGAGAAGATTATGGTATCCATATAACTGATATTAAAAAGTAATCTATAAAGATAATGGATTTAAACCTGGGAAGTTATAAGTGGTAAACAGCACAGTAATATTGTCTACTCTGTAAAACCCTCTGAAGTGGGGTAGTGTAACACAAAAGTGTTCCGTGGGTGATCATAATTAACCTACTTACATGCATTAGAAAACAACCTTTAACTACATCACCCCATATTTTAATCAGGACTCTACTGTACTCAGGTTAAAACAAAGAGCTTAACAGTCAGTTCATCAGTGTTCTTTTTCCTCTCCTCATCATTTGATTAGCCTGTGCCTTATTTACTACACATCACTAAAAACCTTTCCTGAATTATTAACTTCCTCCTGACTTCATCTGCCATGCTCAACAGCACCACATGAGAAATTCATTAACACTTACGGTAAAACCTCCACAAGTATTTGTAGAGAGGGTTTCATGTAAATGAAGAACTGTAGAGAGGTTTTTTTAACACTGAAATATCTTAGTCTTGAATATTTAATTCCAAACTCATCAGCATTTTAAAGTACCTAGTTTCACACAATATACTGGTATTCAAATGGTCTAATTTATTTCTGTTACATCTCTGAACACCTAATGCTTCAGCAAAGTAAGCTTAAATCCACACGTAGGGTGGCTAGAAAATTAAGACCACTTTTCCAAAGTAAAGGGAAGGGCTCATCTGTCATCATAGGGACTTTAAAAACAAGAAGATAAGTCATGCTCTAGGATGGCTGCTAAATGTTTAGTCATGAAACTCATGTAACTATCCTCGGTGCTTTCGTAATTCTCTGCTCACATTGCTGTCATCCCAGAAAGGGAGACAGAGGGCTGCACAGACAACAGCCTCCTGACTGAAAATACTCTCACCAATTTCTAGGGCTAGTACACCAAGGGGTTTTGTCAACTTTGTTGTATCTAGGGTATCTAGTGCAGGAACAAACCTGTGCAACAAAAACAGCAAACCCAAACAAAACAAAACAAAAAAAAAAAATAGGGAAGTTGCAGGACTGAAGAACCTTCCGTTGAGAGCTGGAATTCAATTACAGAAGCCGTACGTCATGCCACAGTAGTGTGTAATGTTGCTTCTCAAAACCCTTAAATAAATAAATAACCATCTAAATTTAAATGGCTTATGCTAATGATCAATAAAAATATTTTTTCAAGTATTTATGGACCTTTTGTACACTCAAGTGTACTTCACAAGTGTTTGCCATAAAGGTTAACCAAAATATTCCTTTAAAAGGCTACTAAAACAAAAGGAAAAAGAAGCATAAATAAGGTAATTCATGCTTAAAACCATTGAAATTCTCCATCAAAATGAGAAGATGAACTCACATACTTAGGAAAAATGAACAAAAATTCCTAGATTTTCAGCAATTGAACAAACTAGCATTATTGTTTTCAAATATTTCACTGACTGAAAAAGTCACCTGAACATATCCCTCTAGAAACATTCAAATGCTACATACAGCCCTGAACATCAAACTATTGCCATTCTCACTAATATAAAGAACTACTGATACCAGTTTTAAAGGTCATCAAAATTTTATTAAATTGACAAAAGTGGCACCAGATGGTAAGCATACAAATAAGTAAAGTGGAAAAAACCAGGTACTTTAAGTGAAAGAAAAGGGATTTATCCATTCAATATAACTTCCTTGCTCAAATGGAGAGCAGGAGCGTGATTAGGAAAACTGTCCTTATCACTAAACCGAAATGTCTCAAAAAATCTCAGTCCTTCTTGATCTGTTGGCTTCTCCCCTAAAATTACTAAGATGTAACTGACAGGGCTTGGAATGATACCCTTGAGTCTTCTGCTTCTGAAATATTTGACCTGCTCCACCTCAGATCAAGTACCTGAAATTGAGCACAATTTCTTGAAAAGCAGATTAAAAAAACATACTGAAGCCTTACACTTTGTCTAAAAGATGTCATTTCCAGTGTTGACTGAAAGATGTAGCCACAACAAAATTTTACAGTACAAAAGAAATACTGAGAGCAAAGAAACCTTCCTAATCACTGCTCTGCACTCTTTTACCTTCTTTGCCCTCCATGCTTTCAGTCTTGTGGTTGATGTTCTCAATAGAGAGATGGAGGAGGAAAGAGGACAAAATAAAAATATATAAATCTCCTTGAATTTTATGACCGAAAAATCCCCAGAACTTTTTTTTATAGACAGAGAACATCTGCTAGATCCACCATTATAAAAAAAAGGTTTTTCTGAAAGCTGTTTTAAGCTTAAGAAGAAAAAAAGAATAGATATAACTAAAGGATGAGAAACAAAAAAAAAAAAAAAACAAAAAAAAACCCCAAAAAAAAAAACCAAAAAAACCCAAGAAACTGCCTTTATAAAGCATTAGGACATCAAGCTCAGGCATGCCCCTTAGTTTTCTAGTTAGTACAATCCTATATATGCACATTACCTAAACTGCCTCCCATAAAAGACTAAAACAACAAGAGTTACAGAGTTGTACCAAATCTATAAAGCAACAGCAGTGTATTCTGAGGCAGTCTGTGACTAGGAGAAAAAGGAAAAGGGGCAGGGGAGGCAAGACAGACAGCCACACCTCCAGCTTTGCAGTGGTGCAACAGGAGGGTACAGGCTGGCCCTAGCACAGATAAGCTGCAGAGTACTCAGCAACATTTGAGGGAAGCATTACTCCCTCATATTTTAATTACAAAAAAAAACAAACCAAAAAACCTTCCAGCTGTGAATATTACTAAGCATAAAGAGAGATTTTCCTCCTGCATTCAAGGGGTTTGAGATCTCTACAGAAGGGACCCAGATACTCTTCTTGCCCAGCAGGTCACTCTATGCACCTGACGGAATAAGGACAAGGAAGCAGCTCAAGAGGCTGTTGCCCTCTGTCAAGCATCAAATCTGTTCTGTAACATTGCTGCAGCTCTGGGACTGTACAAGCATCCTCACCCTTTGCTCCAGGTCAGAATTAGATCCATGTCTATTTTACCACTGTGACACACAAGAATAGTTGTCAGATCAGCAACTGAAATAGACTTCTTTTTCTGCCAACAGTGCAGCTGCAGTCCAAGATGCTTTAGGGTTTTAATTTTGAGGGACAGTGACTTAAAGACCTTATCCTACTCTGTTTTTTATATAATAGTGACAAAAAAAAAAAAAAAGAATCCTGAGATCATGTCCTTTGCTGTTACCCCAGTATCAACATACAGAGGAATGTATGAAACATAAGGCTTACCTGATGGCTATCAGTCACTTGAGTGTTACAGTATGCAAAAACATCTGGTCCAGTGACAATTACCTGCTCCTATTATTTCATGTGGGTACCAGAGAAGTACCAATGATCATAGAGCAGTGATAAAGCACTCTGGAACACAGGCAGTTTTCACATCAATCTTCCCAGTTACAGGGAAGGGTTTGGAAGGGCCAGTTGAATCTGCAGAATCAGTAAATGGTTACAGGATTGTGCCACACACAGAGGTTTGTCTACTTAGACCATGGGGCTCAATTTGAAAAACCTGGTCTGCTGGGGCACTACTGGTGTTTATCCATCAGAGAAGGGGAAGAGTATCTTTGGACACAGGTTTGCCAAGCTGGTGAAGAGACCTTTGAACTACAATTGCCAGGAAGGCATCAGAGAGATGTGGCAGGATAGCTTCTGTGACTGGAACATTGGAATGGAAAGATACTGGGTCTTTAGGAATGACAGGCAAGGCAGAAAGGAGGGGATATCACCCTCCACATCAGTAACCAGCATGGAGCTCCACCTGGGGATGGATGAGGAGCTGACTGAGCATTTATGAATGATGATTAAAAGGAGGGCAGGGACAGGTGTCATTACAGGGGATGTTTGCTTCACTTAACCTGTAAAGACTGAGCAAATAAGACCCTCAATGGACAGACAGGAGTGTCCTCACATTCACAAGTCCAGGTCCTCATGGAGAACTTCAACCACCCCAGTATCTGCCAGTAGGATAACACAGCAGGGTGTCAGCAGTGCAAGAAGCTCCTGGAATACATTGATCATAACTTCATTCTGCAAGTGCTAGAAGAGCCGACAAAGAGGAGCTGGTGGACCTTGTCCTCCCCAAGGAGAGGCTGGTGGGGAATATGAAGCTCAGGGACAGCCTTGGCTGCAGTGACTCCATGGGGGAGGTTGAGATCCTTAGGGCAGCAAGGAGGGTGGACAGAAAACTTGTTGCCCTGGACTACAGGAAAGCAGACTTTGGCCTCTTCAGGGATCTTCGGTCTTTTCCTTAGGCTAGGATATAGCCTTGAAGAGAAAAGGGGTTCAAGAAAGCTCATTAATATTAAAGGCACACACCTCCAAAGTTCAGAAGAGATGCATCCCAACAGAGAGGAAGTTGGGCAGATTTGCCAGGAGGCCTGCAAAGTAGTTTCTGGACAAACTCAAACTCAAACTCAAACTCAGAAAAGAAGCCTAGAGAGGACTGAAGCAAAGACAAGTAGCTTGGCAGAAATACCATATGAACAGCCACGGATCGGGTGAGGAATGCTAGTGCCTTAAAAGAATAATCTAGTCAGTGATGCCAAGGGCAACAAGAAAAGTTTCTTTGGATATGTCAAGAAAAAAGAAATACTAGACAAAATGTGGGCCCTATCCAGAAGGAAAAGAGTGACCTAGTTACCTGGGATATGGAGAAGGCTGAGGCACTCAACCACTCTTTTGCCCTGCTCCTCACCAGCAAACGCTCCAGCCCCACTACCAAGGTCACACCAGACAAAGGCAGGGACTGGGAGAATGAAAAACCATCCACTGTAGGAGATCAGGGTCAAGACCACCTAAAGAACTTGAAGGTCCATTGGATCTGACGAGAGGCATACAGGTACAGAGGGAATTGGCATGTGAAGTGACTAAGCCACTATCCCCAAAAAAATAAATTGTGAAGCTACTAAGGGGGGAAAGAAACAACATATCACAACCCCTAGAATAAGCTAAGAGATCAAATTTTACTAAGAACAGCAGACTGAAACAAAGTCCTACACCAACTGTGGATACTGGTGAAAGCCAGGGAAAGAAGCAGCTTAGATTTTCTCAGGCTGCTCAAGGAAAATATAAGTGAAAGAATTATAGCAATGATGAAGCATGTGCTGGATGCGTGAGAGAAAAACATGAAAGCATGTTCACCAGGGGTGTTAACCTGCCTTGCACCTATGAAATTGCTTCTGTCTTTGCTACCACGATCTACTCTATATAAGTGTGATTTGATTCTTTAATAAAGGGCTTTTTACTTCTCTTCTGCATGAAGGAAGTATTGCTGCATCCTTTTCGCCACTCCCCTAGCCCGGCAGCAACAGCCACCTTGACAAAAAAATAAGATACTGGGTTGTCTTCACAGAGAATACTGGTAAACAATCACATCCTTAAAAGACTGATTAGAAAACCTTGCTTAGGACTGATGTTTACATGAATACAGTCTTGCACAACAATCATAAGCCTTTTAATACATACATTGTTCTTATAGTAATGAGAAGTACCTGAAGATTTAATTTTTCCTTTTAAGTTCCCCTATCTGAACACTAAAACCTACTCCATTATTGGCCACTAGGATAAAGCCGTTCAGACTTTAAAGAATGAGCCTGTTTTATTCTTTGATACCAGACAATAATGACATTTTGCATTTAGTAAAGAAACAGCTCATCTCACATTCCCAATCTTTACATTAATTAACAAAAAATAATTTCTTGTGAATGCACTTCTCTGAAGCCTCCCCACACTGAATAGCAATACTTTTCAAAAGCTGCTTTCAATTAACAGCTCAAATAAAGGCTAATAACTGCTTTAAGAGTAGTTTAATTTATGTTCTAACAACAAGTGTTCATTTTTTGTCCATCACTCTCATTCAGATTAAGGAATTACATAAAAAATTATTTTTTAAATTCCTTATTTCACATGGTCAAAAGAGGTCATCTCTGGAGAGATTAGCATACCAAACACGCTAATAAAACAGTATATCTGATAAGTAGCCTTTAGAAACTATTGTGGCAAGCCAGCCAAAGAAATCAGAACCAAATCATATTGGAGGAAAAGCTCCCTGTGATGAAAGCTGCAGAAATCCTTCCTTTCCCTCTATTCCATATCATACTACACCATTCCTGAGATAAGCAAACAGGAAAATAAATAAACAAATACAAATCAGGCACTGCACTCAGGCAGAATGCAATCTTAAGAGAAGCAATCAAATCCTCCTCTTCCACTTCCTATTCTCAATGTCTCCATCATGGCATATGTCAAGTGATTTTGTATGCTGTGTGTGATGAGATGGTTTTATTTGCATTGGCCAAGTAGTGACCACAGCCCTGAGCACTACTGAAAAAACAAACAGGATTTTGCAAATAAAACTGGACCTCTTAACCTCCCAAGGGTGGTGATTTCACTTTCCCCAAAATTGTGAAATATGTGGGGTTTAGCTTGTGACTCAAGATACTTAGTAAGATTAAATTACATTCAAGGCAATGCAAATTTTTTCTTCCTTCATACTAGGAATTATTTATTTTTTGGGTATGAAGATAAGTTTACTTTTCAAAGAAAAGCAAGTATTGAAGTAGTTTTAATATCTACCTTCCTCCTTTCAACTCCATTTTACATCTTGACACAATGCATGAATACACAGAACATGAAAGTTGAAGTGATTGAGGACAATTCTTGATATCAATGTTGCTGATTTCCACATCCTTTCATAGTAATACAGATACAGAACTTCAAAAAGGTATTCAATTATTATTCTTTGCTACATCTCCACTGTAACATGAAGAACATTTATCATGCTCCACACAAAATATTTGATGCATTTTATTCTCTCCCTTATGGAATGCTTTGGAGCTTTTTACAATTACCCTCAACAGCCAAGTCCACAGATGTATTTATCTTGGAAATACACTGAGTTGTTTGTTCCAAGATCAGTAACACAAGCCCTACATTATTAAAAAAAAAAAGAAATTTGGATGAACTTATTTTACAAAGCAAGCAAATGCTCAAACTTTTGCCTTAAAGTTGCAAGAGATGTTTGCTCAAGGCAATCTTCACTGTCTGAAGAGAGGCAGAGTATGTATGCATTCACAAAACATAAAAAATAATTATTTGCAATAATTATGTTTAGATCTTTTCCTGATGGGAAGTCCTCTTCCTGGAGATTCATATAAAAACTGAGTTGAACAAGGCTTAAAATGCCTTACATTTTAATTATTTGTTTGATTCTTCAATCAGAAGCCAAGTAGTTCAAAAGAAATCTAGTCTTGCTGTTTGGAATATGGCATTTCTTTAATGTTTGCGTCCTCCTGTCTCTCTCCTTCCCGTGAAATGAAACTGAAAGATACCAAATGTAACAAACACTTTCTCAATGTATGACCATATGAAAACAGCTGTTGAAAATGACAGTATTAGAAATTTAGCAAGACAGAAAGCAGGGTAAGACATTTGCACGAATGCTAAGAATACCCATGGTTTTAATGATCATTTCTACTTATTGCAAAGATTTTAAACCAGTCTGTAATTACTACCCAGTAAATGGCTTCCCCACAGAGAAGCTATTCCACATCTGCTTGTGGTGCCTACTCACTCCTTTCCTGTGTGCAGCCAACAAACAGGAATATAGCTACAGCATGGTAAGTCTTAATTCTATTTCTCCTACTATCTCTTACTTACTAAATGTGATTAAACAGCTACAAGTGAATTAGCAAACTTTCAGAATTAACACAGAGTGCATATAGAGCTCAATGTTTTTATGCAAGAACTTGTTTTAGCAGGTAGATCACAACCCCTCAACTAAATCACAATCAGAAGTCCTCACTTCTAAGCAAGCAGTCTCTTTTCCTGTGGACTTTATAACCTGATTTAATAATGAGTGGAGATTTAAACTTGATTCACTAGCATGTATTTTGCAAAATGCCAAAACAAAAATTTGATTAATTTCAGAATACTTGGAGACCACTGGAAAATGCTTTTATTAGTATCATACTACAAATATTTTAAAGGCTATTAAATGAATGCAAGTGTGTCTTCCAATGGACAGAAGTCATTCTATGGGAGAAAATCTATACAGGTTTTCTGTTGTAAGTTCAGTGATTTTTTTGCTTAAAAAAAAATAAATAAAAGAAAGAGATGTGAAAGGGAAGGCTAAATGGGAAGAACTCCAAACTACACATACTTCTCCAGGCACCAAACCACGCCAGAGGAAGTGGTACTGTAACCCCATCCACAAAAAGAGATCAAGTCATGCTTTTTGTTTGTACTTTAGTGAACAAGTTTGAAGGCTTAGATTTTGATTACTTTTAGAACTACTCACAGTTACTGTTGAAGTTACACATTTTAGGTCTCAAAAAAAAAATTAGACTTCAAACTCAGCTAAGCTCAGCTGAATAAAAAGCTATGTTAACCAACATGACCATGCTGTTGCAGTAAAGAAATAATCTTCTGGTTTACCAAAAATATTTTACACATTTTAAGATGGAACTAAATATGGACAAGAGCATATGAAGTTGATTAAGACAGATCATGATGAGTTCCATTTTCACAGGCTGGAACAATTCACATCCTGTATTCTTTAAATTATTCTATGTTTCACAAAATCTTGGAATGGATAAGGTTGGAAGGACTTAAGAGTGGATCATCTGATCAACCCTCCCTGCTCAAGCAGGGTCACCCTAGAGTGCATGGCACAGGATTGTGTCCAGAGAGTTCTTGAGTACCTCCAATGATGGAGACTCCAAAACCTCTCCAGGTAGTATGTTCCAGTGTAAGGTGCCTGCACAGTGCAGTTCTTCCTTATGTTCAGGTGGAATTTCCTGTGCATGAGGGTTTTTAAAAAATGTGTTCTCCTTCTACCACACACCTAGCAATTAAAACTCTTACTGAAACCAATTTTAGCTACCTGAGGAAATAAGGCTTAAGCAAACATTCTGTTTCCACCCATCGTTCCTCCCAACAGCGAAGTTTAGAGAGCTGGAGATTTCAGAGTTACAAAGCTCCTAAAAATTTCAGGAAAATGGAGAGCTGAGCAGAACAAGTTCAAAAGAACAAGCCCATTGTCCCACTAGAAACACTGCTACAAGTTCAACAATTCCCAGCTCCTTATAGCCTGCTGGCTGACCTGTGCTCACATGGCCCTTTTGTGCTCTCACTGCCTTTGAAGGGCATTTGCCACTCAAGTTATTTTCCTCACAGAACACTGTGGGGAACAGAACAAGTTGTTTTCCCCATAGCACATTGTAGAGAACAGAACAAGTCATTTTCCCCACACAACAAGAGCGAGCTCACGTGCATGTTGAGATTCAGTACAGTTTGGGATACAGGACACATCCCTAAGAAACCAGACATTACTTTTTCTCCTGCATGTGTTTTTTTCTCTATTTTATCTTAATAGGAATGCTTTATGTCAAATCAAAGGCAAAGCACTTTCCCAATGTTGCCAGAATTTCAGAAGTGAGGTTTTTTTGCCCTTTAGCCTTGAATACACAAGTCATGTACTATTGCAAGCTAGAGGGAGGGAGAGAAAAAAATATAAATATTCCCTGTACTTGGTCCCCAAAATGAACAGGTTAAGGGCCACCCCATCCAGGCACACAAGCATTTTTAACAAAATGAGTGCATTCTCATGGCATTGCAAGATAAACACACAAGCACCATTACGGATTAAAGAGATGTTTCATTAAAATAATGGCCCAACTGTGTCCACCAATACATCCACAGAAGTTGGATTCTACAGTTAGAAAACAGCTGGTCTAGAATATACCAGTAACTATCAACTTGCAATCTTTTGTAGACTGAAAAATAAAAGAATACTGAATAATCATGACAGAACAATTATTCTTTATTATCTGTATTTTCATTCTAAGTAGTCAAAAAAACCTCTATGTACAACAGAGCTTCAAAGTCTGATTTTTATTCAAATTTTATCCTCAACTTCAAAGTGCTTTTCAGATATTTTTGCAGGTTTGGTTAGAGAGAAACAAAACATATTTTCAGATTCTGCACAGCTGTTAATATTTGGTAAAATTCCAACAGACTAGTCTATCCAGAATTTATGAGAAGGAAGCAGCCTGTGCCTAAGTTTTACTAGCTGAAATGGGGAAGGTAGCTTAATTAAATTTAAAGATGTAAATATAGGGGCAGTATGGGATGTGAAATTTATAGTGCAGCACCTTTTCCTTATTAGCAGCTCCTGCATACACACTTGTATTGCAGCAAATCTCAAGTGAAATTTCACACTTTGTGTGAAGTACCTTGTGTTCCCTGCATCTGCCATGGAATAGGAGTTACTATGCAAAATTAATATATACTATCTAATTAATATATATTAACAACACTAATACAGTTAAGATACCCAGTCATAAGCTGCTTGCAGAACTTCACTGTATTAACTTATTTTCAACCCTAGTGTTGAAGATTCAGTTGACAGGCAAACAGGCAGTTTTAAGCCTCACCATATAAACACTAAAGTGAAGAAGCTGCAGTTCCATACAGGCTCAAGCCAGTTTCTCTGCTGTGAGAGTCAACCCTCTTATCCCAGCCACAAAGTCAGGACTCCTCCCTTTGCCCTGGCTGCCTGCCTGTGGTGCCTGTGCAGCTGAGCTATTTCAATGTTCAACTCACCACAGAATAACTCCTGTGCTCTTCTCCACTGCCATAACAAATGCATGGTGCCCAGAATCTACACACCAGTGTAGGACCAAAGCAAAAGGGGTGAGGCTGTGCAGGTGAGGGTGGGAGAAAAGGGAAGAACTGGGCAGGACCCGGACAGCCAAGCAGGAAGCTCTACTTAGGCTGCTACAAGACAATTACACACAAATCCTCCTAAGCCTCACAGGACTTCTTGTATTTAGACAAATCTACAGGAACTGTAAGGACTATTAATACAGAATCACAGAATGGCTTGGGTTGGAAAGGACCTCAAAACCCATCGAGTTCCAACCTCCCTGCCATGGGCAGGTGCACTTCCCACTAGACCAGGTTGCTCAGGGCCTCACCTGGCCTCGAACACCTCTAGGGGCATCCACCACTTCCCTGGGCAACCTGTTCCAGTGCTTCACCACAATTACTATCCAAATATGAAGCAGGTTTTCCTATTTATCCATTACAGATTCAAACTGTACACTTAGTAAAATGTTTCAGTGTGTAATTTTATTCTTTTTTCACTTGCTCAATCATGTTTTTAACACACCCAATGATCAAATTTTTAGTCTCTCATCTCATGACGCACTAATGCAGTTGGTCTTCTAAATCTGTTTTAGATCAGTAACCCCTACTGTGAATAAGAATCTTGAACAGAAAGGAAGAATTCCTATGGAAATAACTATATAAATAAAACAATGCAGGCACATTATTGAATATATTTTTTTGAAGATCAATGGCATTGTCCCTCAAAAACCGCAACAGATAAAAATAGCAAGACTTAATGCTTTTCTCAGTTTTGGAATGAAACTGCACAAAGGGAAAAACTCATAAAATTCAAGAACTCAAGGATCTTAAACTCTTAAAACTAGTCTTGTCCCACAGTGATTTTGAATTAATTTCATTAACTATACTAAAAAAATAGTAGTATGCTTGATAATATTCACACTTTTAAATGAAAATAAAGGGTTCCATTTGCCTCAACTGGACGAGTGACTCATGACTTCCTGGTTCACTCTCACGTCTTGATGGCTCATCCTTTACTTCTACTATTGCACTTCAAAAGGCTTTACTATATGCTATAGTCTGCCACGAAACATCCAAAGGAATTCATCTTGTTAGACATTGAATATCCAGCCATATGAACCAAACCAACCGAGAATGGTTATTGTGTGTACATAAATGAGGTAAGTAAAATTTGAGACCAAAAGAAACCCTGGTAGAAAAAAATGTCTCACTTCTTACTAAACTAGAACTCAAGCCATGATGAATTAAAAAAACCCTTTAAAACACTTCAACTATGTGCAGGTATTGAAGGTGATTGTTGCATAACTTAGCTCCTAGTTCTGTTACAAACAGTGACCTCCTCAAAGCCAGTAACCAGGCAGCATTTTGAAACAAGCCATGTGCAATGACAATCCTCCAAGAGTTCAATACAAACCAGACTCTGGAGTATCAGCCTGCCCTAACGGGGAAGGTGACTGTTGCTATTTGCAGCTTCAACAGCACAACACCTAAACACATTTAACTTTGACAGCTGAAGTTGTCAATAAGTGTGCTAAAGAAAACGGAATCAGGCTACAAAAATGGAGAAAAGCAAGGTGTGCTTGTTCAAGGAATGGTAGAAAAATGACACATCCAGTATGCAAGACAATTACATGTCATCTAGAAGTTTTAAGTACTGGAGGAAGTAGTATTGATTTCAAGAAAATAGAAAAAGACAATATTGGTTAATGACAAGCAACAAACTTCCTACAGTAAGCTAAACAATATAATGCAACAAAATTATATTGGGCTTTGCATTGCTGTGCAAAAACAGATCCTGCCATATACAGATGTTATATGCAGCATCTGAAGATCCACTGCCTGCACCAAGACCTGGGGCAGACAGAAACTCACACATGCTCAAGGAGCCAAAAATAAAATCTGGAGTGAGAAAAAAAGACAACAATAGAAACAGAGTATAAAAATACAGCACAAAGTGGCAAACTATGATTAGGGAAACAATGATACATTTTCTGAAATGGTTGCCTTCTTTCAAATATTGTTACTATCAAACTTAAAAAAGAATTTTTAAAAAGTTTGCAACATATCTGGGCCTTCAAGCGATTGAGTCAATTTATGTCCAAATTTAAGTTCAACCTGATATATATTTTTTGTGTGTCAATGTATTTATCCATTGCTCATTCTTGATGTTCTTTTTCTCCAGTTTTGTTTTTGTTTTGTGGTAGTGTTCTTCTTTTAAATACTTATTCTCTTTCATAATACTCCTACTGACTATACCCATGTATTCCTTTTTACTAATTCCAGTTCTGTGCCAGCAACATTATCTTTCTTACTACTCTCCAACTAAGACAAAAACTGAAGAGAACAAAGCCACACAGCACTACCTACAGAAGAAGAAAAAAAAAATGCAAGAAAATAAGCATGTTCATCAGAAGCCTCACTGCGGCTCCCCATAAAACAACTGCAGACAATTCTCTGCATCAGGAATCTGTTTTCAGCTGAAAAACACCCATATGTTTCCAATCTTCATTCCAGACCTTGAGTTCCTGCCTCTTTCTGATATGCTATATAATATGTGTCTGTAGGACTGATGGAAGGCATGCAATAGCAATCACACCTCTCAGAAGAGCACTCGGCAACAAATAGCTAGGCACAGGATTCCTTGTAATATATTAGGACTGGAGGTCACAAGGTTAAAAGAGATCACAACGTGAATTTAAAAGCTGATTAAATAAGATGTGATTAATTAAAAATATGCTACAGAATTTGAGAACAAAATGCTAAGAGTTGAAACTAAAAACACTTGTTTAAAGCAAACAGGCAGGAATTATGGCATGCTTAGAAATAATAAATTTCACTAAGGCTGTTCAAGATTCAAGTCTACAATGACTTCATCAAAATAAAGGCTCTACCCAATTATCACCAATCTGGCCCAATAAAACAATCAGCATGATGTTTAAATGATTATGAGAGCATGATGACTGATCAACATTTAGAAGAAAAGCAATTTTTGAAAAAGACCTTTTATTATGTTTATCAACAAGAACTGTAATAGTAAAACAAACACAAAATGACCAACCAAGGGCAGTGTTACCTGTAACATGAAAAAAATGTACAGATTCTATAACACTTATGTCAAGAAGATGCTACCATTCTTCAAAACCCTTTGTTAAAGCAAAAGCTAAACAAGTTCTGGGTTTTTAGTGGCTCTTCAAAGGCTTCCTGAATAATCTCTGCTCAAATTTTAAAAAAAGTTTTTGTAATAGCCAGCATCTCAGTCAACCTAAAGCTAAAATTCAAGCTGTGTTTTTGACTAGTGAATCACCTCAAAAACTCATTCCTACAAGAGGGGTTTCACCCTCATTTTACCCAACTATTCCCTCTGGAAACCAAGTACAATACAAAGAAAACATGATCATTTAAAGAAAGAGGAGATGAATCACCAGAAGAGTAATCATCATTAATCTCACAAAACTGGGACAGCTTTTTCGCAATTAAAAAAAAAAGTAGAAAACCAAGATTTTAATTATTTAATTAAGTTGATATATTGCTGAACATGAATAAAAAATTAGGTAATTTTTACTGAATTGCCTTTTCAAGACTCAGTTGAAGAAATGAAGACCAAGTGGAAGGAACAATCCTTAACAGAAACTACACCTGACTTAGAAGTTTGAAGCAGAAAATAGATGGGAGGCTAGCAATGCCTCAGCAGAAAGCAAGAAATATTGCTTGTACCTTTTTCAACACTAACTTGGCACCAGGTTATACCTATTCTTGGAGAAAAGATACTGGGTGTAAGTCAGAACAAAGGTCCACCTATGTGGCTATTTTTAGGAAAATTCCAAAGGATAAAAAAAAAGGAAGTAAAACTACAGTATCTCCCTTTAGTGTTTTTGGTTTAGTAAATTAAATTAAGAAGTTAAATGGAATAATTCCTGACATCAAGATTCTTGTGATGATACAGTTCCACAGGACTAAATAATCAGCTAGGTCACAGGATAGAGAGAAGAGAAAGAAGGATTAATGTAAACAGGAAATAAGTATGTTCATGAGAAAACTGAAAAGGTATCATGACACTCTAACTTCCTGCATTTTTCTTCCTAATTCTGAAGTGCAATCCACTTCGAGAAGACAAATAAGACAAAATTGAAAAGGCTTTGGTTTTGAACACAGAATAGAATGCATATTTAGATGGGCCAATATTTGCAAATGAATAGAAAAATCATCAACAAAATTATTTGGGCATGTAATTTTGAGGGAAAAGTTGCAAGAACATCTGATTTAATGCACTGAATGTATTACTACTTTCAGACCATAATGACTTGCTAATGGATTGATTACAAGTTTTTCATATACCACAGCTGAAGACTAACTAAATACCCCATGCACAAAGAAACATCTTGGAAATGCCAGGGAGTGGCACCACTTCTGTTATTATGTCTCTGAAAAGCTCAATAATTACAGTTCTTCCTGGAAAGAAACAAAATGAGCAGAACCAGAATTTTATTTGGAATTAAGTACAAAATGAGATCTGGAAAATGCACCACAGAGACTTCAGAAGAGTCAGCCATTTTTCAAGGACAATACCCTCTTAAGTTTCACTGACTAGATCAGAATATAAAACATTTTACTTCAAAAGAACAGAAACAAGTAAACAGAGAACCCTATTAGAAGAACACCAAACCTTGCAATAAAAGCAGCAGAACCAACCAAAGCAGAAAGACAGTAAGGGGGCTGCACTTGTTGGACCTGAATCAGCCACCCAGACCCACCAGTGGATACCAGCTCTGAAAAGCACTAGCTAAGGAAAAGTCTACTTTTTCAGTAACAGTTTCTCAGAGGAGAAAAAGAGAAGATGGAACAAAGCTGACAGATTTTCTGGGCTCACATGTGAAAAATTTACCACATTCCATCCAAGGAATAAAAAGAAAAACTAGGTTTTAATCTCTGTTTTGAATTTAAAACCCCACAATTTCTCTAAACCTCTACCTACTAGCACCTTTCTACAATTCACACAACCCACACACTTCAAAATTAGTAAATAGGAGAGATAAAACTATGAAAATATTTGAAAATTTACACCCCTAAATTCCAAAAAGGAGAAGATACCAGCATTAGCCTGGAACAAAAATCCTGCTTATCCTAGCACAAAGGCCACAATGCTTAACAGAACTACTTGTCCTCCCTCTTTTCACATCTACTTTCCAGAGAAACTCTTTTTACTTCCAGTGACAGGTAGTGAATGTTTAGTATGTAGCCATGGACAATTTATGTATCAAGGGCCTCAAATAAAGACTAACAGAACAAATCCAGCATTTTAATTTTTCATTTTCTTGGAATAATACATAACCTACCTCCTGTCTGACCACAGTAGTCTGCAGTGTGCATGGGACTGCCATACAGGATGGTAAAGTAAGTGAAATATATATTTGCTAATGGAAAAATCAGCACTCGCCTCTTCCTGGCTTGACATTGCTGTCTCACTGTGTACTTGCTCTGGCACTCATCTGGCCACACAATAAGATAATTCAATTTGCTAATCCAAGGGAGGAAGGGAAAAAAAAAAAAAGAGCAAAACAAAAAGAAAAGAAATAGTGTTCTCCTGGGTTAGTGGAGTGAATTAACTTCTCATGTACTTTGTAAACTACCAGAGTCACTGCAACAAAGCAGTGCAGCCATGCTGTACCAAACCCAAAGAAGAGGGAGTAACTGGGAATACTCCACATAGAACCATTAAGAGAGGAGAACCACTAGTCAGCCTCTTTAATATCCACCCCACTCCCTTACTTCTCCACCACAATCTAAGAGCCAGCAGGACACACTTCAATTTCAGTGATGCAGCACTGAGTACATTCCTAAACACAGGTCTCCCCGTCTAAAATCTAATTATGACAACAGTCTACTAAAATAAAATCGTGGCTTTTATTTGAAACCTCTAGGACAAGCTGGTTATGATAAAAAATGATACATACTGATTTAAAACAGAAGGGTTTCTTGAAGGTCAAACACAATTTTAAGTACAAAGGTCACTCTACCAACAAATGCACCTGTAGAATAAAAACAGCCTCTGAGCTTTATGGTGGTAGGGTCAGAGAAATTAAATTACAAGACAGAACTAGGAATTTGCAATTTATCTTAGCATTTTTTACTATTTTTATGAATGTAAAACTGTCTAACAGACATACATGAAGTTGGTTAAACAACTCTCTTCCCACCCTTATTTGCATGCATTATGTTACAGTTAAAGCCACCTAATCACATACTACTTTTCCCCATGACACCTGCCCCATTCAGCACCCTAGCTGGACTGTGATCCAGAGAAACACCAGCACTGAGCACTGAGGGAAGCTGCTCCCAGTAAACCAGTCCCTGGAAAATGCGCAGATACACGCAGGGATCAATACTAGAACAGAAGATGCCTTCAGTGAGAGCACTGCAAACCTATCAGACAATGAAATGCCCCCCCAGGCTCAATCAGCACAGTGAAGATGTGCACCTTAGAGGAGATACACACATCTAACCCCAGCTCCCAGCTAGCAGATTTGAAGCTCCATCCCCCAATCACAAACAACTTCCTTTTCTCAAATTGCAGTCTCTTAGTCACAACAGAATCAACTTTTACTACAATATGCATATTTTTCAAAGAGGGGAAGTGCCATTGTGTCCTTTTACAATCTCACAAGTGCTAGAAGCAGAGATAATTTACTTGTAGAAAGCCTCCTATCTGCATGCATTCCATATCTGATGCCCCAATTCAGAATTTTGTAAAGGAAAACCAGAATTTCACAGTTTTTCTTTGCTTTCCAGCTGAAGTAAAAACAATCTGTTGTATCTCAGATCCATTCTGCCTGCAAAGCTAAGAAAAGCAGTGCTAACATCAAGGAATCAAGGAGATACTGTGGTATCAATATACATTAAGTACCTTCTCCCTGCAATGCCAAGAACTGGAAATGGTACTGCAAAATCCATTCCTGCAACTACTCATGCCTTGGGTTTCATTCCAGGCATTTGAGGAAGCTTCCAAGCTCTCACCTACAACCAGAGACTTTTCCAGTTCATTTTCATAACCTGGATCTTTTTTGGCTTGTATGTAATCACCAGAATTTTTAATAAATTTTGCCTGTCAAGTCCATTACAGGAGCTGAAACTCAATATAAGAATCCATTGTTTTTCTCAAAAGTCAGATTAGGTATGGGAAATAGCCATATGTCAAAACCACTCCCCAAACACTGCACTGTCATGCCAGTTTGGTAACAACTTATAAGTCAGAAGGTTTCTCTTCAAAAGAATTAAAGAAAGCATTTTAATCAGATCCATTACAAATAACTTCTAGATTCTTGAGATTTTGACAAAATTCTTTGTATCCCCAGCTGCTCTATTCAGCCAACCCTCCTAACCTCCATCAGACAAAGGGGGAAAAAAAAAAGCCCAACAAGAGCAAAACATCTACATAAAGGTGAAAAAGTGTTTTAAAAAAGTGATAATCAAAGAGTGAAGGGCAATTCTTTACAGTGTTTATGTTTAACTTTTTTCCGTGTTAAATAAAATTTAAAGGTGAGGAGATTCCATATTAGCACAGTTCAGCAAGACAGACTTCCCAGCATCTGGACACCAAGCAATTCACAGAGGAAATTAATCATAGGAAATCACAGCATATGTAATCATGTCTCCTTTCAGTTTACAAAAACTGTCCCATCCCACATATCGTTTTACAGACGCAAGCCTAGGGCCAAGAACGCTGTCACAATGCCTTGAATGGCATTCCAAAGGAGAAAAGATGATCATCGCAGTGCTCGAACAGGCTTTATTCTTTCAAAATACTTAAATATTTTATGAGTACCTTTGCTTTCACAGGAAGGAAAATAATTTCCTCCAAGTGCAGATCAGTGGATGCTATCTAATCTCTTGTCACAAGAACGCAATCCTTATGTATCCGCAACTCATCAGCATACCATCTACATCTCATTTTTCCTTCCATCAAGCGGAGAGCAGCGATGGGCTAATTGCGGGCTCATGCTGGAGAAGCGCTCGGAGCAGGGGCGCGCTCGGTGCCCGCTCGGTGCCCGCCCGGTGCCGCTGCCCGCGGGGCGCAGGGGGAGCCCCGGCAGCGCCCCCGCCCCGCCCCTGCCGCCCGCTTCCTCCGCTGCGACGCCGCTTTCTGCTCGAAAATCGCCATCGGGTTTTTGTTAGCGCAGTAACCCCTTCGTCCCCACAAAGTGGGCCCGGGCTGCTTCTCGCCACCGGGGACAAAAACACTGATTTCATGTTTTATTTCCCGCGAAGCGCCTCGAAAGAGGAAAAGCTCACGCTTTCGTGAGGGATATTTTTGGAAGCAGGGGACCTGACTCGGGTGGAAATACGCAATATGAGAAAAGGCGAAACGCGCAGATTTCCTCCATCACCCTTTCACAGAAGACATTATTTTAAGGAGACGCCGCATCCCAGACGAAGGGCGTCATTGATTTTTAAGTCCGGAGAAACACGCCACATCCAGCCCCGGGGTAGTCAGTGAAAGAGGGTCCGTCCGTCCCCCCCCCCCGAAAAAAAACCCAAAAATTAATTCTCTGGAAACGTCTCCGCTGGAATCGCGGAAATCCGCCGGCGGGAGGGGAGGCTGCGCAGCCCCGGGGTTGGGTGGATGGGTGGGTGTGCCGGGGGCGCCCCGCGGGCAGCGCGGTCCGGCAGCGCCGAACGCCAGACGCGGGATGCCGCCCGCGTCCCGCCTGAGGCGATGCCCGCTGGCAGCGGCGATGCCCCGCGCTGACGAGGGGAAAGGGAGGCGGGGGCGCGGAGTAAGCTACGGGCCCGGCGGGGACGGGGGAGGGGGAACGGGCTGTGCTCAGACCCTGCTGCCTCCCCCTCGGCCGGCCGCAGCCCGCCCGGCTCCCGGCGGGCGGGCACCTCCTGACACAATAGGCACCGGGCGGACCCACGGCGCGACCGCGGCCCCTCTCCCCGCCACAGCTCCCGTCCGACCCGCAGCCCAGGGCGGCGGCGGCAGCATCATCCTCACTCACCCCTCCGAGGAGGCTCGCCGCGCCGGGGAGGGGCCGTCGCTAGCGGGTGCTCAGCGAGCCGGCATCCCGCGGGATGCGGGAGCGAGGGCGGAGCGCTCGGTGTCCCTCTGGCAACGGCCCCGGCGTTATTCCCTGCACATAGCGGCGGGTAACGGCACCGCGGCACCGCGCCGCACTGCGCACGCGCCGGGGCCGAGCGGCGGCGGGCCGCGCTGCGCCTGCGCCGCCCGCAGACAATAGCGCTCCCCGGGCTGCGGGCGCTCCCCGCGCGGGCGATGGCGGGAGGTAAACGGCGCTTCCCGCCCCGATCCGCCCTGGTCCGCCCCGGCCGGGACGGGACCGGCGCTGAGCCCGCTGCAGGCCCGAGGGCGCAGGCGGACGGGCTGTGCTGTGCGCAGGCGCGACTGCGGCCGCGATCCACAACAAAGGGGAGACGGGTTGCGGCGACCACCCTCCCCCAGTTGCCGGGGGTGGGCGATGGGCGGGGGCTCTGCCGCCGGCGGCGCGGTGCATGCCGGGACTTGTAGTCCTGGCGGCGGCATTCCCGCCATCGGGAAGCGTGACGGACTCCCGGCGTTGCTAGTTTCAGCTGGGGCGGCCGGCGGCAACGGCCGGCCATTAAGAGTCGGAGGGATCCCCGCAGGTGGCTCCTCCGAGAGCTCAAAGCGGGAAGGCAGAAGGGGCGGAACTACTGTCCCCCAGCCTCGCCGCGGGGAGCCCCTGGCGTCGGGGGACAGCGCCGGCTGCTCCCCGAGAGCCAGCGGCGTCCTGATGCGGGCGCCCCGCGGGGAGCGCGCCCTGGAGGAGTCCCTGGAGCGGTACCAGAGGCGCCTCCGAGGTGAGCGGCACGGGCGCGGGCGCGGGGCGAGGGCGGGCTCGGCTGCCCGCGCCCGGCCGGGACGGACGCGCAGCGGGAAGCTGCGCCCGGCTCGCCCCACACCAGATCGCAGGCGCTCTTCTCGCTGTGACCCGCGCTCGTCCCGTCCTAACTCGGCTCAGGCAGGAGCGCTGCTGCTTCGGCTGTGGCTCGTGTGAGGGTTTTGGCCATCCTCGTAGCGTTGGATTCTAGTCGCGGTAAAGATGAGGGTACAAATGGATTCGAATGAGAGTGGTTGTGTCCCGCGCCATAGAGTGTTTTTATACCTGCTTTGTTCAAGAAGCGTGGTGTGCAGCCTGACAGCACCTGAATCTGTCAGCGCTGAGCCCTGGGCTGTACCAGCCCTCAGGCCGTCACTGACTGGGCAGAGCAAATGTCCGGGTTCTGAAGAGAGCCACTGGGTGGTTTGTGGGTGTGCGAACCTGTGGGTGCGAAAAGTGTTCTGAGCCCAGCACCCCCCAATGGCTGTTGGGATGTCTCCTGTGCGAAAGGAAACAACATCGCCAAAAAACAAAAAACAAAAAAAGAAACAGAAGGATAAAACAATGGAAACATTTTTAAATAGCTGCTTGATTCTCAGCAAATGATTTTTTTACTTCCTCCTCAAAAGAGCATCGGTTCTTTACATTAGAGATAATTTTATTTTGTTTTAGAAGATAGAACTTTGAGGAGTAATTGCTATTTAACTTTCCTGTAGAGGAGGTAATGATAATGCTACTTGACATTGCAGTTAACAGTTGTTGCAGAGCAGTTACAATGACAAATATCGGGGCTGTTAAACTGTTAGAGCTGACCCTATCTAATGGATACATTGCATGCATGTATTCTCTTCGTGCGACTTACTTTCATTTTATCTTTTTCTAACTAGATCCCATTGCACTGGACCCATTATATTTATTAAATAATTAATACCCTGTATTTATCGTGAGCCTTTTTCCTTTACATTTTTGGAAGCAAGAATTTTCTTTTCATACAGTACCAAGGTAGTTTTGTATTCACACATCCGGGGGAGCCTCTCAGTTGAAATCAGTATGGTGATGCACAAGTAGCCCCAATGCAGGGCAATATAACCTAAGTTCCATTATATTTCTCAAAGAACCTCTTTATTTATCAGTGATATACAATTTTTAACTCGTTTGAGCTGTATAGCATTTTCCAAATCATTGCCACCAGGGTTAGAAATTCACTGTAGGACAAAAAAGTCACCATTACTCTCAAAGTTGTCAAATCTAATGCTTTACCTATTTCTCTTATATAGTTATACAGCTTGAGATTTTTCTCCCCATTGGGATGACCCTGTCATCTGAGTTCTGCAATTTTAGGTGGCATGCTTTGGGCATTATTTGATGTTTTTGAAATAAAGCATTCTTAATCTGTCTGTAATGCTTGACATTATCTGGAGGCAGGCTGAGCTCATGGCAACAGGTTTTCACCACCCATGTTGGACACCAGAAGAATCACTTTACAGCTTTACTCAGTTTGATGGAAGGGTGGATAAGTTCTCAAAGAGTAGCTGATTATTTCAGTGCCATGTCCTTTTGTTGCAAAGGGGAATCCCTCAGAAGACAGGGAGCCTGAGTGTTCAGTAAACTGAGTCTGGTGGCCAGAGGGCAAAAAGCTGGACCAGAAAAACCTGATTAGGACCTAACTGGTCTTAGAGCCCAACAGAGAGACTTTGATAAAATAAAAAGGTTCTATAATGTAGCTTTTCCTCTATAATGAAAGTCTGTAATGCTGTGTGTAGTACTGAGTTGAGAGGTTGGTATTTGTACAGTTGGGGTTATTAGGTTACTGTGTATACTTTCACATAACTGAGACCATTTCAAATGAACCTTGAAAACTTTAGGGGATAATAATATTTCTAATAAAAAGTTCTTCTCAAGGGAGTAGAAGTATTTTGTAAAGGAATACAAGTGGGTGTGCTGCTGTATTCACATTAATAACTGAAAATTGACCTGTAATGTGAATGTCCAATGGACCTTCTGCTATACCACTGCCAAGAGCAGAGCATGATGCCTTTTCCTGGTTCCTCGAACAGAGAACTATTAGCTTATTTTTTTATATTGAGTTTTCTGCATCTTGAGTAAAGGGCACTGGCTCCCTGTTGGACCTGGGACAGTACAAGCTGTAAGAGCAGGATCAAACCATCCTTTTTAGGTACTAAGCCTGAAACAGAGATCTTGTCTGCCTCAAGTCGGTCTTAGGATATTTTGGAAATTCTGTATTCCACTGCATTGCTGAAGTGCAGTGTCCTACATAATTTCAGAGAATGGAGATGCAAACTCTAAGAGAAGCAGCTGAAAATATAAGACTTCTGCAAATAAAGTTTCATTTTGTGGCTGTTTTATGTGGTTCCAAAAATAAAACAGAAGAGATGGGAAGTCAAAGCCATCTTAGGAAAGATGAGTATGTGGCCCAGTTTCCATCACTACAAGTTAGCTGTGACACTGAAGCTGCTAAGAATTATATTCTATTTTTTTTTTGTTTTTTGCTCAGGCTTTTTATTTTTATTTGGTAATTGTTCCTAGGTATTCTTCTGAACATAAAATGTTCTTTAAGGGTGGAGAATCTGTCAGAGGGAACTGGGCAATGAGGCTTTCACATGTGAGGGTTTCTTAGGAACTCAAGTAACTGCTACAGCTCCAGAGAACCCTGTGCTTTTAAAGATGATAGCTTGACTGAAGAGATGTGTTATATAATATTTTAGATTTTTAGCTGTCAATAGAAGTAAATGTTGATCTAATTTTGGACAAGAAAGTTCTCTTTAAATGAACATAACTCTTCTGTTTTCACTAAAGTGTCTAATTATCTATTTTGCCAGTTACTTTTTCACAAAAATTTTGCAGTGGTTTGGTTTGGGTTTTTTTTTAGACCTAAACAATCGGTGTAATTCCTTCTCTAATTGTCTAAGTCTGTTTGCTGATTGGGAATCATAAAATATCAGAAAGTGATGCTGTTTGTTGAATTTATAGCCAGTAACTTCATATTCTTGTAGACATTATTAGAACCAGACTGTTAGGTTTGGGTGACAGACTTATGACAACTTTTTCATACAGTTGCCATTTTTTTTTCCCTTCAATTTATGCTGCTTAATGATTCTACCAGCTGGAGTTATTTTCCATGTCTTTCAGGCAATTCTGTTGTTTTGGATGATTGGTTCTTTTGCTCCCAGAGTATTTTCTATGGCATTTCCGAGTCCATGAATGAGGCAGCTTTGGTGTTTTCATTTAAAGGAATAGTATTTTTAAAGAGTTCTGTGCTTGAAAAAACATCTCTTGTTTAGACAATGATAAGCTGGTTCAACACCTTCTGGGGTTTTTTTCCTGTTTTGACTTCAATGGCAAATTGTTCTTATACTGATTTTTTTTTTAAATGTTTTGAGTTTGATCCATCAGATTTGGCTGCTAGCTTGTCAATTTTCATAATCACCTCAGACCCTTTGAACACTGAAAACCAAAGAGCTTAACAGTAAATTTTATTTTTTGAAGTTTCAATCCACATGAGTCCAATTTCAATTATATCCTCAGCTATTCCGATAAGAAACAGCACTTCAGTGATGTTTTATCATAGAACAGGGATACATGTTTGGATTTTATTTGTAGAGTCTTGTTAAAATGTTGCAAAGAAAGATGCTGATTGATTTTGATATGCAAATCGTAGTGCTGCACGTGATCAGTTTTTGCAGTATGTTTTCATTGAAGCCATGTTTCTATAAAATGTACTACTACAGGAGTAGCTTAACTGAAAAAGTTAGATTTAATGGGGGAGCACTTAAAAATAATTGCTTCTGAATTAATTAAAAATTTAATCATGTTTTCTTTAAGCAGATATTCTTTGTTGTCCTGTAGTTTGTGTCCACAGTGTTTTTTTTCTAATTTCTTTCATATATTAAAAAAATATTTTTGCATTATAAGAAACAACAAACATAGTCTTTCCACCCATTGGTGCATTTTTGCTTGTCCTAATGCCCAAAATTATGCTCCTTTCTTTGGAAAATTAACACTATAATGTACTTATTCCCCTTTAGACATCCAGTTTAACTCTTCCTGAGATGTTGGCTCTTTTGTATCTGGTGAATGTACAGCCACACCTCTGGGACCTCCTAATTCCCAGTGGTGTTTTGTCTGTGGCAGCAACATTACTAATTTGGAAATAGGCAAGCTTTTAAGAAATTTAAGCAAGTACTTGATGATGCTTTCCAGAATGTGGTGACATTATTTCAGAGGCAGGTAAGTGTAGTCCAAAAGATAAGCATCAGTATGCCATTGGTAATGGTTTTAATGTGTTTCAGTACTACTGCCCTGTATGTTTGTGGGAAAACAGGACAGAGTGTAAGAAGATCTGTGTTATCTTTGTGGATGATGTAATAGCTTGGAGCTCAGAAGAGAGAGCAGTTCTGGGAAAACCAGTATATATGGGCTTGGTTGGTTCTGGTTTGGCTTGCTTTGTTGTTTCTTGTCTAGGGAGCAAATACTGGTACTCCAGAGCTCTCTGGCAGTATCTACAGGGAAATGAAACTTTATTGATAGCAGGTGGCACACCACGTGATAACTTAAATGACATTGAACACTTCTTGGCAACAATGGTTGCAACATAGTTTGCTAAATATCTAAGCCATTGCATCAGTGAGATACTTCTGCCATTTCTCAATTAGCTCTTCCGCCCTCATAGCATCCTGGAATGCTCAAGAAAGGATGAAGACCCTAAATATGCCAAAAGTGAAATATCTGACCTAAACCCTTCTTTTTTGAGTCATTGCCTTGTGAATGGTATTTGGGTTTGTTTTACTAAATTATGCCTGTTTAAAAATACGCTTTTTATGTCTTCTTTTACACGAAATTCATTGAAGGATGAAGTAACCAGAAATACTGGTGTGAGCCATAAGATGACTGGGCATTAAAAATAAATGCTGGGAGAAGATTAATAGGTCATAAATGGGTCAGGTTATTATTAAAAATTAGCATTGCTAAAAAGAGTGATGGCATACTGGACTGAGAACATGTTCTTAAATATAATGCTTTTTGGGGGTTATTTATATTTCATAAGCTGTTGGTAACTTACAACCAAGTAGAGAAGACTGGAAAAATGTTGAAAACCATTACAGTGGGGGAAAAAAAGTAAATTTCTGAGCTTCAGTCAAGATGATGTGAACTTGAAAAACAGATGAACTGAAGACAGAAATACTTATCTAGCTCTTGTTTTCTGACTTGAACTGCTATTTACCTTTCTATTTGGAAGAAAAGAGCCATTAACTTTTTTACAGCAACCTAAAGTCTGAGGCATATCTTCTGAATTCTACCTAGCAAATACTTAACTGTGAATGTTGTTTAAAGGTTTTTTTTGCCAATGACAAGAAATATTTTTATTTATGCATCATATCAATTTAGAAATTACAAGCATGTACAAATTAAGTAAGGATGTGTATTGGAAAGGTTACCATTTTTCTAATTGTAGCAGTTACTCCAATAGAAAATGTTGCCTTATAAGCTTGGCTCACAAGAGTTAAATTGCTGTTCTACGGGCATTTATACCTAAAAGAAGTAATAAGTGATTTGTCTGAGGTCCAGTGGTGCAAACTAGATGTATTCTTATCTAAAACTAAGTCCATATTTTGTGAATTCAAATTCAGTTGTCATCTCTTAGCTGCAAATCTCTAAAATCTCTTTCTTGGCACATTGGAAATGTTCAGTTTTATCAGAGTGATATGGCATTTATGATTGATGTTTAGGATTTTTGTGAAATCAGCTGAATAAAAAAAAATTAAGAGAAGCATATAAGGAAAATATATTGAACATTAGATAAGACCTTTACTGTATCATCTGTCAGTAAGCCAGTTCTTGAAAATATTATTATTTATCCGGATAGTGATTTTCTGTTGTGTTTGTTGGGTCTTTTTTCTAGTGTGTTGTTATTTATTTTTCACACTTGTTCAGAAGTCATTGGTCTTTATTAAATACTGTTTTATGGTGGCTTGGTTTGCTGAGTTATTACTTCATTTACTCAGGTATTTGTTTCATTGTGTGACACGTTGCTTTGTAATAATGTGTGGTCGCATCACTCAAATGCAAAAAAACTTTTTTTTTTGTTTCCAATTTGGCATATGGTAGAAAATGTAGATGGGCTTTAGCTTCATTGAAAAGTGTGGAAGGTGCATATGCTGGGAAGTATCTTTGGGTCAAGTATATTATTACTTGGGCTGCTGCAGTGTCCTAATGTATTGAGTGACTAAGATGCTATTTATAGCTCTTCTCTGAAAAATTCAGTGTTTAGTAAATATTTTGCAAATATGGTTGGTTTTTTGGCTGTTTGCATTAGATAATTGTTTCCAATGGCTGAGTTTAGCACATACTGAATGCTTATAGTTCTCTCATATTTTTTCCCATTTAAAATATCATCCAGTAAATCCTTTCTCTTATGTTGTTTATTGGGCTAATGATGTGGTTGGGTTTTTTCTAGAACGTGCCAGTGAAAGCATCTCTCAACTGAAGAATGCCTTGGCAAAAGGTGATGGTGGCACTGGATTTGACCAGTGCTCTGTGGATGAGGGTAGTGACAATGTGGACAGGGCCAGTGATGACTGTGGGACTGCAGCCAGCCAGGAACTGCAGCACAGTCATGCAGGTAAGGTTGATCCGAAGGCAAATGGTTTGAACATTATTAGAAATTATACTAATTTCAATGAAAAAAGTAATTATTTATTGGTTATAATGTTTTTTTATCTCTTCCTAGTTAACCAACTTAAAATTTTGTTGCAACATCAAGAAAGAATGGAAAGTGAAGAGTCTCTCTCAAGAAAGAAGTCATTCCGTGTATGTTTCTTCTGTTTTCATTTGTGTTGTTTGAATACATGACATACATGTTGATTTTATAGTATACAGAGAAAAAAAGAAACATTGAATCATTTTTACAGTCTTAA
The DNA here is from genome assembly GCA_034336665.1 of Luscinia megarhynchos. Lineage (NCBI taxonomy): Eukaryota > Metazoa > Chordata > Aves > Passeriformes > Muscicapidae > Luscinia > Luscinia megarhynchos. The sequence continues at coordinate 80,245,415 of CM067565.1, read as the reverse complement.
ATACTGGTGCTTCCTGAGGCTATGACCAGAACCTGGTATCCTTAAGACCATAATGGAAAAAAAGGGAATGTGTAGTACAGGGTTTAGACTTTTCTCTTCTTTTTTGTTGACCATGCAGTGTGGTCATCCATCCTTTTTGTTTTGAAAACACTTGGGATAGACAAAAAGGAAAAATTTTGAAAAAGCAGCCTCTGTTTTACTTTGCCTGTATCTTAAGGATCCTCAGTGTGCTTATGCTTTAACTATGCCTTTTCTTGAAATTCAAGTTAGAAACACTCATTCAAAAACAGATTTTGTGGTTCTCTGCCAAAATGCAGTGGTCTCTGTCAAGGTTTGTTGACACAACCCTTACAAGGGCTTCTCAGATGCTGCTTCATTGAAGCAGAGCTGCACCAAAGTACGTGTGATGCACCGTGCACTTACAGAGCAGCTGCTGGTTGCTAGAATCTCTATAGGAAAATAATTCAAAGGCTCTGTTGCAGTTTTATCTTTTGATGACCTACACTGAATATTTTTGGTTTATAATAAGCAAGACAAGCAGCTCTTTGCTGTCAGAGTTAACAGCAGAATAATCTAAAGCCTGTATTCCTGCTGTGTTTCTTTCAGCCTGTGTAATGAGTGTAGCTTTACTGTCCTGACGTTAAGGAATTTTATTTATAATTAACTTTTTTGAGTGTTCTAAGTTCCACGAGTTTAACATGGTTGTCCTGCCAGGTATTTTGCCTCATAATAGCATAGGAAAGAGTTAGTGTTTTGTGGCTCAAGGAATTGATGCATCATTGGTTGACTTTGGCATGACATGAATCAGTATCAGTTTGTATTTAGCCTTGGAAGGGAGGGAAAAAATCTTTAATTCCGTTTTTGGTGAAGTTTTCTACTTACATTGGGAAGTTTTAGTAGAGTGGAAAATTTAGAAAATGGAATACTTTTATCTAAGAAACTTAGAATAGTGCTTTCAGGGAGTGGATCAAAGGATGGTGGAATAAACAGAGAAGAAATGGGAATTTACTGTATTGGTATAGCACTGTCCCATTTCTTCCTCTTGAAGTTTGCAGTGAGAGATGTTCTGTGAAGTGGTGGCTTTATTCTCCTTTGCAGCTGTCCTCCATCTGCTTAAGGATATGAAAGTGTTCTGAAGACAAACCACGTGTAATGCTCAAAAAAATGTTGAACTGCAAAAGTGCACACACCAAAAATAAGCCCAAACCCTCATAAAATACGAGATTGTCTGGTGATTTACTGGACACTGCAGAAATGCTTCTTGTATAAGAAGAATCCAATTTCCCAAAGGTCAAAGAAAGCAAACTTAGATTATGAGTAACCTTAATCTTTTGCTTTGAGTGATGCTGAAATACCTGATGACTGCTGAATAGTAAATGACTGCAGGATCTATAGCTAAATATAACATTTCACAAAAACTATGCTCTTCAGTAACCTTTACCACACTTCTTACATATAAATAATATTGTTGCAACAAAATTCCATTTGCTTGCCCATTTATTAAAGTTGCAATAGACATTGAATGAGTTCATCCTTTCTTTGATTGCAGCCAGAAGGTTGGGCAGAAATTTTCCTTTTGCTCTACACTTGATCACCTGAGGTCAAGGCCCAGCAAGATTGCTTCATATAACAGCTGCAGCTCTGCAGGCTGGGTTTTGGCTAACCTAGCTGCACCCAGCCTCTGTTTCTGACAATGTTGTTATAGCTGGAGATGTGATGGATTCCTGTTGTTTCCTGACAGTTTGTAGGGTGGCAAAGTTTCTCTAATTCTGTGGTTCAGATACTTGAAATTTGAGGCATTCTGGAAAAGTGCAAGGTGGCCCAAATTATTTGTGATGTCAGCAAAACTGTTTGTCACTGTGTAGAGTGCTGGCTTCTAGAGCTGCTAGGCATTTATATTTATAAATTCTTTTTCAGTATTAGGTATTTGAATGTGGACATTTCCAAGACTCAGCCATAGTTGGTTATTCATGATCAGATGTGTCTTTCAGTTCTGTTTTTAATATTTGACCTAATTTAAATGCAAGCCTCCCTGACCTCTGTTCCTTCACCCTGTTACATGTTATAGCATGAGAAAGTTAATTTAAAATCCCAAATCAATTTATAATAAATTCATAATAATTATGCTGTTAAAAGGTAAAAAAAAGTCCCAGAGGTCCTCTATTACTTTTGTTTTGAGAAAATATACTACCTGTTATTTTCTTTTTAGTGAAAAATTCCTTAGGATTACTGTTTACATTATGGTGATGTTTCTCAGTTTAAACATCAGAACTGTTTTTCAGTGAAAAATAATTTGAATAAAAATGGAGATTTTTCACATTTTCTAACACTGCTGTGGTGTAATCTTGTAAGGGAGGCAGCTGGAGGTCTCAGCTGCAAGGTGTTCATTATGCTTTCAGAGAAGAGAGATGGATGAATAGGAGCCAGAGAAACAGATGACTTACAAATATTATCAAGGCTACATTATATATACTTTAACAAGTGTAGTTCCTTTTCTAAAAAAAAAAATGAAGTAGTTAGGATTAATGGTGAATTCTGAGTTAATAGAACATTAGGCTTATATCTACTGAGCCAGGTAGAATATGTTGCAAATTTGGAATGCCTTCTCTAAAGGGATGTTTTTTCAGATAGTTCTAGATATCCTCCATTTGCCTCTGCAATCCTAGTTCCAGATAGCTGAGGAGTGTCCCCCTCCTTTTAAACAGACAATACTTGCATGTGGTATAATTGGGCTGTAAGGTTTTTGTTGCTAGAACTTTCAGCTCATCCTTGTGGAAGAATTATACCTTTATAAAGATTGGACAAGGAATTTTAATGCATTGTTGACAGAACCTGTAGAAAACTAGTAGATGTTATAGCTATCCATTAGTAGCTCACTTTGCTTTTTTAAATTTTGGTTTGTGGGGTTTTTGTTTGCGATTTTGGTGGGGTTTTTTTGAATGGTGGATATTTCAAAAGTAAAAAAAACCAAGGATGTAGGTTTCTGAATCTTGATCTTTTTTTGGACTTCAATTATGTTTAAGAAGTATATAATGGAATATTTTTGCAGAAAAAGGTATGTTTCTGACCAAAATCATAGGTGTTAAAATTGTGAGTTTCAAAAATGGGGATATGCGTAAAGATCCCTGTTTTCCTTCAGAAGTGTGAACAAGTGCTAGAAATGTACCTGTTGTTCCTCTGAGAAGACTCCATTAACAACTCTGTGTGCATTTTGAAGCTTTACCAGAAAACTGTAGGTTGTATTCTGTGTGCAAGCAAGGTCTTATTGCAATAATGGAAAATCAGAACATAACATGTGCTGTTCTTTACTTCCTTCAGAAACCCCCAGAAGCTGTGCCTGCAGATTTACCAGCCCTTTCTGATCTTGTTCCTATAATCAATGATCAGTCACAGTACATTAACCATTTGGAAGCAGAAGTGAAGTTTTACAAGGTATCAGACAACATATTTGACCTACTAAACCCCTGGTCCCTCAAATTTATAGAACTGCATTAAAAGCAGCTTATACTTGGACTTGACATTGATTGCTGTAAATGACCAAAACTGAGCCAAATGCAGTTCAGTAGATCCTTTACCCTGTGTCTTGGTATCTAGTGTTTAAGGGTCTTTAAAGACATTTTAATGTCCTATCACAAATACAAATAAGCATTTTAAAAAAAATTATTTATGGGAATTTAAGCTGCAAAAATACAAAATCTGTCTTTTGAGTATTCTTGGTCTCTCTAGAAAGGTTAAAATATTTGAAAATGTTAGTCTAGACTCATGGTCTCAAAATGTATTTCAATATTGATAGCCATCTTAAGGAGTCTTTTAGATGCAATTCCTTTATCCTATAGGAGGAGTTGTTTGGGGTGAAAGATCGAGAACAGGCTGTTTTATTTAAAAATGAGGAGCTCCAGCAGAAGCTGAAATTCTTAACTGCAGAATACATCTTGAGAGAACAAACTCTTCTAGATGCCTCAGTAAGTTTGTTTGGTTGGTTTTTTTGTTGGTTTTTTTTTGTTGTTTTGTTTTTTTGTTTTTTTGTTGTTTTTTTTTGCTTTAGTTAGTGCTCAAGGATCTGGGCAGTTTATTGTTATGGAAGGGTATACAAATGGTTGTCCACAAATGGAATTTTAGTCAAAACTTTATGAGAATTTGTAAACATGGATTTCCTTGGGTAACATCATTATTGTAGATTGCTAACCTAATTAACTTGTTTATTGGATCTTATATTCTACTGAAGATTATAAGATTCAATACTTAAGTAAGTACATTTGTTTAAAAAACCAGCCACCATACTCCTAACTGAAGCATTATTACTTTTATTTTAGGCAAATACTCAGAACTCCTGGCCTGTAGGTGGTAAAGACTGCAGCACACCCCAGCCTGTCGCCTCATCACCAGCACATAACAAAGATCAGGCTTTTGTTACAGCAGCTTCTGGAGACAAAGCAAAATGGCCCACAGAACTGGTTGGTATTACCTTTCTTCACAGAGCCCTGCCTTTGCAAAACTGCTCAGTGTTGTTGTTCCAGTTCTGATGATCAACTTTGCAACAGACACAGGAGAAGTTTTGGTTGACTAAACTTTAATCTGAGCTCAAATTTTATTCTCTTGAACCTCATCTTCTCATTATACCCTAATTAATATTATTGTGCAGTTAGACACAGATGGCAGGTTGTATCTGCAGATGATGACTTCCCAGAGATAATTCTTGTTTAAAGATGATGGCTTCACTGTACTTTGGGAGATTCTTAGGAGTAACACAGTGCCCAGGCAGGTGGGAACTAGCTGGTATAATTTATGTAGCTCTCCACACAAGCTCTTTTCATAAGGAGTTGTTCTGCTCCTAGAGCAAGCACAGGCTCAGTAAGGTACAAAAGTAGCTTTGTGCAATCTGCTTTCCCTTAGCTGAATTATACATCTTGTGCTTTTAGAGATACAGAGGAGTCCTAGTAATTTAGAGATATTGTCTCTTCCTGCATTTTTAGTTTCAGAGGATATTAATTTTCCTTTTGCTCTGAAGTAATAGGATAGTGTTGCTATCTTCTGGGAAAAAATTGGCTAATTGAAAAGTATTGATTTATTTTATCCATATGCATTTGCGTACTGTGAAATTTATGCAGTACTTTAATTTTTTCATTATATGGTATTGAGTTTATTCATAGAAAAATTAAAGTTTTGGTTTTTTCATGCTGTTATTTTAGAGCTGAAGACCTCTGTGGTCTGGTTGCTGATGCCTGCTGTTGTTTGAAAGCTGTTTTTTACAGTTATTGCTCTTTTTTCATCTGCCACATTTAAATCAGGAGAATCATGTCGATTGTACTTCTCTCTAAGCATCACAGTCAGCTAAATTTGTAGTTCTTTATCTGGTTTGTTATCACCACTGTTTTTAACATTGGCATGGTTGATTCATACACCTTGTTCTTCAGAAGGTAATCAGAGTAACTCACTGTATTATACATAAATAGCCTGTGTACTTGAAGATTATGTTTTAATATCTGCTGACTTGAACAAGAGCAAACTCAAGACGTGATCATCAGTTTCTGTGAATCATTGTGGAGAACTGAGGGCTGCAGTTGGAATTGAAACAATTTACCATATGAGGGTCTGGCAAAAAACCTTATTTAGAAACAAAAAATAGGAGGGTTGTTCACTTTTTAGATTTCCAGAAATGTGAAATATTTAGGTTTCTCTGCTAGTATTTCAACAGGTTTATGTCCTCAGGGGAAAAGAATGTGGGTAAAGTCTAGGTTTATTTGTAAAGACTGTTATGAAGAAAGCAAGACATATCTTTTCTCCCATCTTTTCTAAAGGAGAATCTAAAACTTCTCTATCAAGAAAAAGTCAATATCCTTGATGCTCAAATACAGTCCCTAAGGTAAAGTGATTTTTTTTTTCTTAAAATTATCCTTTAATAAATTGTGACTGCATAACAGCATGAACCCCTCTTAATCTGAATTTAACTAAGAGAATGCCTAAATGCCTGAATGTTGTGTCTTCTGCTCGTGTCCCTGAAAACTGATATTCCATTCAGTTCTCTCAGATACAGAGGTAGCAAAATTGAATGTACTGCTCCTTTATAGAAACACTGGTGATGCAAAACATCTTATCTTCTTTACCCTCTTTCCCCTTAGAAAGGTCATGTAAGATAGACCACTCGAAGGAAAAAGAGAAGTTAAAATTTTAACTTGTGTGACAACTTCCGTAATTAGCTACTTTCTACTACTTTTTAATTATACTTTTCCCTAAATAAATAATGTTTTCATATATTTGTAAATGCTGGACTGTTCTGTGTGTAAAAAGAGTTATTGGTAGGGAGACAAGTTAAAAGAATGCTCTCTGCACTTGGTGAAACCTGCAATGTGCAAAGCCAGTTGTCTTAGTGAATTTAAAGGAGGATCTTTAATTTCAGCTGTATGATCCAATTTTTTTTCCCCTTGGCCTCAAGTGTTATATTTACTCAAAAATATTTATTGGAGGCTAAAGTTGTCTCAGATGTTCCTCAGTTACATTATTCAGCCTCTGATTTCTCCTAAGAGGCATAATCTTGCAAACAGGAAGTTCTGCAATACTAAATTTTATTAAAGTGAGAAATTATATCGCTTTCAGTGGGACTGTCTTCCCTTTTAACTTCAAGGACGAATGTACACAGGACTTGCTGATTTCTGTAGAAGACTTTCCAACAATAGGTTTGTTGCTCCACGACTGTCTAAGGATATATACAGAGCAAATTCTGTTCAGGTTATAGTGGGTTATATGTAATAGAACAAGTACTAAAATTGGAAAAACTGCACAGAAGATTTTCCAGATGGAAATAAGAATGCATTCAGTGTATATATCATGTGCACAGTAAATCCAATGCAACCAGAATGTGTCAGACTTCCTGTGTGTGTGCTGCCCAGATGGCCTGCATAACAAACCCAAAGCTTTGGATTCATTGCACAATTTGTCAAAATGATCTATATGTGCACAGTGTGCGTTTGTCTGCAACTTCCTGATGTTAACATTCCTATTGCTTACGAGCTCTCCAGCCTGACACATGCTTGGAAATTCTGGAGCAAATTCTTCAGAGCACCTGGTAAAAATTTTGGAGACAAGTAAAACTTAGCCTGTTTTTCTGCACATGTGTTTGACCTCAGGTTGTGTATATTGCTGGATCTGAGTGAATGTGCTGATTACATCTGGATTCTTGTCTAGGGAGTAGAGAATAAATATTAAGTTAGTGATATTATTAATAAAAACAACAGAAAATTCTTAAAGTATTGAAATATTTATATTGATTTTTTTTTTTGCTAATGAATAGTATACTCTGTTCAGACAAAATGTAAATCTACAGGTTTTTCATCTGATAACTTTAACTTCAATATTTTCTGATACTATGGGGGAAGAAACAAATTAACACAGTATTGTTTTGGTCTATTAGTAATTTTGATCGCACAGTTCAACTGTTATTTCTCTGTTAAGGTCTTCCTCAGCCTATTGAAATGTGCAAAACAATGTTCATTACAGGGATTCTCACAGTTCTTTTTCAGGTTACATTTGTAATTATATATTGTATATGAATATGACATGTAGAAAAATATAATTGCACAAACAATATTTTTCATTTCCTCTTTGTAGAAAGGACCTTTCAGAATCTCAGAAGACGTGCAAAGATTTGGAAGGAAGGCTGAAGCACCAGAAGTCGCTGTTTTCAGCCAGAAGTTCCAGCCAGGTGGGGGGCCTGTGCCTGAGCTGTGCCCAGCACGAGGCCGTTCTTGCGCAGACTCACTGCAATGTTCACGTGCAGACCATCGACAGGCTGACGAGGTAGGCTGTGGGGTGTGCACTTTGAGACTGGAAGCATGGCTGCTTGCATCAAACCACTGAAGTCTCAATTCCCTGGGTTGCATTTGTAGAGAGATGTGCATTTATGGAACAATATACTCCCAAGCTGGAGTTGTAATGCTGAAATCAGTGAATGTAGGTCCCAACCACTCTGAAATCCACAGTAGCTTTGCTACTTATTTCAAGTGGGAAAGAATTTTAGTTGTTATCACATAATAGTGATAACTTGGGCTGATCAGATAATGAGACTATTTACAGTCTCTTTCCTGTTCATTTTGTACAAACAAGTCATTCACTCTGTCAGCACAAACATTGTGCAAGTCCAGGCATTTTGATTGATTATTTCTTGCAAAAGTTCATTATAATTCTGTAGTTGGAAATTTTTCTAGCTCCACTTTATTCTCCTTACATATGAGGAACTTTTCAGATACATCAGCAATAGATAGGATGCATTTCCTACCCCAAACATCTGTAACAGCTCCTCCCTGACAGCAATAAGACAGCGAAAAGAAGTTCCATTGGATAAAAATAAATGAAATTTTTTTGTTACAGCCTTTTTTTTTTTTAGTTCTACCTTTTATTTAAATAATTTTTAAAATCACAATTACACAGGCTGAATATATGTAATTCAGTGATCCCAACATGAAATTATTTTTCTTAAGGAATTCTGTGAGTAAATCATCTTCAAACAAACTCTCCCTTTCTACTTGCTAGCAATAATGATAGGATACTGCAACTTTCTCAAAGTTTGTTAAACAGCCATCTATTTCTTGTCAGATAGCTGAAGCTTCTTAGAATTTCTGAAGTATTAGAATGAGCCTGAGATGAAATAGTGGGTTACTTAGAATCAGGGAGACTGAAGGGACATAGAACATTTATGTACTCAGTCAAGTGGGCACTATCCCTCTGCACTAGATGCTTATTGCCAGGCTTTATGTATTTTTTTCTATTATCAAGTCCAAAAATTTTCTGGCAAAGCTCTCTTGCTGAGAATTCATATTTCAAAATCTGCTTTTGCAACAAAAGTAATTATTTTTCATAACTGTTGGAAAATATGAACAAACTGTAAATCTGTACATTCTTGTCCTCTTATATTACAGTGAGCTTGAAATAAAAGATTTGAACTGACCTATTTATCTATCTTAAACGGTTACTTCATTTGGAGGTTTAAAGAATCTTAAAGTGACCTCTACTTGTGCTGCAATTTATTAAAAACATGGGTGGAGGAACTTTATCCAATTCAAAAATGAAATGAAACTTCAAAATATGACTTCTAGGTCTCTGGCAAATACAAAAAAATGTGTTACCATTTCACATAGCATAAGAACACAACAGTTTTCAGCCAGAATCTTGAGCTGCATCTAAATGACAGACAATTCAACTTAATTTAAAAGCTTTTAACATATCAAAATAATGAAAAGATGAAGTATTACAGTCCTACTAACTCTGCTTTATCATTTAGCACAGATTTTAGTGTCTTAGTTAACAAAGTTCAGAAGAGCTGTAGAATCCAGGTGTCCTATTGTTTGGCTTAATTTGAGGTTGCAGCAGATGGATTTAGATATACTTAGTGATTACTTGTTGAACCTAACCTTTCCTTTTTATTATTTTTCCCTCTTTTGCATTTAATGACAGTGTAATTCCATATTGCCTTTTTTTTTAAAATTTGCATGGATCCCTGTTTTGTTACATCAACAGAATGTGCTTGGCTTCCATACATTGATAACTTGAGATCTGCTCTCTTTACTGGCAGTTTCTCTAATGGTTCAGCAAATTATATTTCCATGCTTTCAGTCATGAGTTTCAGTATTGCTTCGCTTACCACCCTTAAGTCTTTTATCTGTTTGTATTTTATATTTGGCATACATGTTGTTTGGGGCTTTTTTTCTTACAGAAATATATGGAAGAAGTATCTGACTTGGTTTTTTTAATATGCAGAGAAAGAGATGACTTGATGGATGCACTTGTTTCACTGAGACAAAACATGAAAGAGATGCAGCAACGAGAAACTAATGCTTGTAAGCAAGTTGAACATGCTGTGCAAATGGCAGAAGACGCCAATTTTGAAAAAACAAAGGTAAATCCATCACAAAATTAGAGCTTTTTAGGTGTTCAGATCTAATGCAAATGTTAATTAGTTTTCATGCTAATGAGAGAATACATACATAAGACCTTTGTCATATATTGGTATGATGTAGATTTAAAACAACTGCACCTGCATGTGACTTTTTGAACAGCAAAATGAATTCTGTATTCAAATTTTTTAATTCTCACCAATACTATGAGGAGTACTGCATTTTTTAATTGATGTACTTTCACAGCTAGGTGATATAAATTGAGCTGTAGAATTTTCAAAGATATTCGTGATATGTAAGAGGATAAATTTGACATCATATTTCTGACCTACTCTGGAAAGCATAGTTAAAATGCTTACAAACAAACCTCTTGCCTCAGATGAGAGCAGTGCAAGAAATGATTGACTACTAGAGCTCTTTGAAGATGAGAAGTCTTGTCTAATGCTACCTGCAGGAAGATTTTGGAGTTACATAAATAATAATGATAAAACCAGTTTTGATTATCTTGTGTTAGTCGTAGTTCTGTACATAATCAACTTATATTGACCTAAATTATTTCCTTGATAGTTAGTGACATCTACTGTACTATTAGTGAATTACTATGGAATTGAGAGAGGGTTACTTTGGTTTGGTTTTTGCAATTGATTGCAAACAAGATTGATATCATTGTTTATTGATAAAATTGGTGTTATTTATCCAGTGCTGTAAGAGTGTGTGCATGTAGGGTTGTGTGAAGTGCTACCTATTTGTCTACAAGGCTGAATAGTAGCCTGGGTTTTTTAATGCTCCAAAACTTTCAGTATGAAGGAACAGGAAAAAAAAATTACTTATATTGCATTAATTTTGCCTTTTTACAAGTGCTGGTATACTTCTTGATAAGTCCAAACCATCTTCTTTTTTCACTGTCCTATCCTACCCTTAAGTGCTGTTTTTCTTGATAACTGGCATGGAATCTCATAGAACAGTCCATGTAACAAAAGAGAGAAGTAAAAACATGAAGCTTTCAAGTACTATAATTGCAGTTTCATCAGCCTGTCAACCTAAAGTCTAACCTCAGGTGCTGATTTAAAACCAGCATTTTTTCTTGTCTTTTGGTTGTCTCTGTATATTGTGACCTCTTGCTTATTACATAGAGCAGGAAGGAGATCTGTTATGTTTAAGTTTACATAGTTGAAGCAAAATCAGGAATATATTTTTGACACAAATGTCATAAAAGAGTAATTGTTTGAACTGCTCATTGTGTAGTCAGAACAATGGAGCTAACAAAATACACATTTCTTCTTGAAATGCAACTAATGCAACTACTTCCTTCTAGAATGGCATTGGTTTAGATGTCTACCAAGCTACAGCAGTTTTGTGCAGGCAATTGTTTGCTGAAGTCAATGATTCTTTCCTACAGAAAAGGATTCAATGCCATAACAGAGGGATTCTCTCACCATGGTAGACTCGTGACACAAAACTAATGGAGACTGTTAGAGCATTCTCTAAAAAAGCAAGGTTTAATTTTCTCCCCTCATGAACAGTCCAAAGCCAAAAATATTTAACTTAAGGGATTAACTTCGAGTGAAAAGAAATATGAGCAGTTAAAAGAAATTAATTTGAAAATAAAGGATAATAAGTTAGAATTCCTAAAGGGAAGTTATTCTAGCTTCTTTGAAACAGAATATGCTGGATATCAGTGGAATGTTGAAATTAAATCTAGTTTACTTGTAAGCTAGCAATGCTCCCTTCAGGGTGCTTTGAATACTTGAATTTACTTGTAATGGAGTAGTGTATTTCTGATTTTAACTGGCATAACACTCAAATTCTACACTTTGGCAGAGATACAGTAGCATAAATGGATAAATATCTTCTTTTTTCCCTAGCATTTGTAGAAGATACTGAAGACAGTCTTTTGAGAGTGTTCTTGAACTTATGTCGCTTTTTTTTTTTTTTTTTTTTGGAAAACCCACCTGTAACCCTGTATTTTAGCACCTGAAATTAAGCAGTACTTTGAGTATTTAGTCGAAATAACTTTTGACAAACCTGAAACTTAATTGTCAAACTTTTTTTTGTATCTTTACTTACTGCTTTCAAGTTTCTTAGCGTTTTGCACTCAGTAATTCACTTCAGGGGGAGTGGAAGGGGATAGATTTTATTAATTTTTCCTTCAGTTCTTTAGTTAGACAGTAACTACTGTATTTGCAAGGAGTCAAATACTGCAGGCTGATTCCAGAGATGTGCATTCAGAAATTTCAGATTTTAAATGTAAGGCAAATAATCATAGTTTTAGAAGAACAGCTACTTATTTGGAAAATTCACATGAAAAAATTATTCCATATTTGCCATGATTCCTAAAGGCATTTAAATTTCTCGGTTACAGTAGGGCATGTATATGTCTACAAACATATACATCTGTTTTCATTCTGTTTGTCCTATTCTGCATGTTAACACAGTAGGATATGTATAAATATCATAAGAACTGCATTAAAAAAATATATTTCTAATAGCAAACTGGTTTCTTTGAAGAGAAATAGAAGATAGATACCATATTTGTTTAAAAATTTAGGTTTCTTTCACTTAAACAAATTGGGGTTTTTTAGGCTCTAGTCCACTGTGAGCAACTGAAAAGTGAGATGGAACGACAGAAGAATTATCTTGAGAAGGAGTTGGCTGCCCAGCTAAGTAAGAGAGCTGATGAAAAAGAGGCACTGCAGCTAGAAATGAAGAAGGAAAGGGAGGACTTGGCAGCAATGGTATGAGTTGGTTCTTCTTCTATTTGTGTACTACTGTGAGTGTATCATCCTCTTTAAACATTGATTGTCTTTTTTTTGTTTTTAGTTTTGGGTGTGAGAGCTCAGTCACTTCTACCATTTCTTTAAAGCAGTGGTAGATGAGTGATCCTTTGAGTTTGAATAACTGGGTTTTGTGCTATGTCACTAGATAGGTTTTTGATGTTACGCATTTTATTTTAGTTTGCATAATATTTTTAATGCACTGTGTCAGAGTAAGAAAGGGTTAAGTAATATGTGATGCATGGTTTATACCTAGCTCTTTTATAAAAATTATTATTTAGTTTGCCAAGGCAAGCATTCAGAAGTTAGCACAAGTCAAATTTAGGATTCTTTGCTCCTTTGATCTTATATATACATTAACATTACTATATCATAATTTCAAAGTGATCTTATCATATGTTTCGTTTTCCCACCTGCAGAAATGTGTTGGAATCTCTTTTCTCACTTTCACTAATGTTTATAAACTCTCTGAGACAGAATCTGTCTCATCGTTTATGCCGTGACCATTGTGATAGTCTTGATGACCTTGTTTTAGACTTCTAGATGCTGCTGTAATTTGAGTGTAAAACATGAGGGTTTTCTTTCTAATGGAGTCTTCAGAGGAAAGCTCAAGATAACAGCAGTAAGCCTGATAGAGGAGGCATTTCTAAGGTGATTGAAATGGGGAGAAAAGTAGAGAGATAAATACTTCATGAATTAGTGGCGTTCATGTTTGTTTGATCTGCAACATCTTCAACCATTTCTGGTGGAGGTTTGGAAACAATAGAGTGAATTTCTCTCCAGATTGTAGACTTTTTCTTATTTTTTGGGATTCTTTTATAAGTTGTATGGCTTATTTCTAAAAATCTGGAGAGCACAGACTGAGCAAAATAAATTATTTAAGTGTGTATAAAAAAACCTCTTTGCCTCCAATTCCAGGTACAAAAACAGGTATTAAGCACAGTGATAGGGACTAAGTGATAGTTAAGTATGTGAACTGATCATCAGTGATCTGTTGCCAGGGAAACTGAAATTGAAAAAATAACTGTTCACTGCAGATATTATTAAGCAATTCCTTGTTTGACTCCTTGCTATCTATTAAAAGTTATCCCTTCTATGAAGTTAGCTGTTTTGTTAGAGTTGCTTTAAAGCAGTGTATTCACTCCAAAATACAGCCTATTAGAGAAGCATTTTATACTTTTTTTTGGTAGACTATTTCACTCCATGTCATCACATTAGTTTGTATTTCATCACCCACTGAGATGTGTTTTACTGGAACCAATTCTCACTTTAAGTAGTTGTAGACTTCTTTTTTTTAAGTCCTGCATATACATTAAACAACATAAAGTGACACTATGATGATGTCATGCCTGGTAATTAAACATATGGGATGACTATGTAGAAAATTATGATCTATGTTAATGATTTACACATACACATATGATTAACTACTTTTATGTTTTTAGGAGTATGAGGTGGCAGAAATGGTATACTGTGGATCAAGTTGAGAGTCATCTGAATATTTTATTGCTTACTTTAAGAAATGGTTTGTTTGAAGGGGAGAATTGGCATGATAACATAAATCAGTGGATGTATATGGAGTGAAAAATAGTTATGAATCTATAATCCTCTAGATTTGGCTTTGCATTTCTGAAAGTTAACCTAGAACTGTCAGACACCATTATTTCCACTTATATTAGTAAGCTTCAGGGCTAAACAGCGGAAGGTTCACTGTCTGTTTTATTGTTACATTTTTTAATAATTCAGCAAAATTTAATCTGAATTACATTAGAATTTTTAACACACTATTTCTATATGAGTTTTGCAAAACAGTATGCTTTGATCTATAGTGTTGTAATGTTTTCTGGACTTGAAAATTAAGATGTGTGGTTGCAAAAACAGTTTTCTTTAGCTGGGGGAACCTGCTCTGATTTGAATCAATCTACATAAGGATGGATAAGAAGCTGTTAAACAATACTCTTACCTTGCAAAACTAATGTAACCAGCTGCTTCTGACACCTGGAGTCTAGTGCAGTCAATGAAATGTTTCAAATAAACTACTATATGATAAATAAATTAAAAATAATGAACCCATTAACAAAATAATGTAGCCATGTTATGTTTTATTATTAATAATATAGGATATAGTTTGATTGTAGATGCCTGATTTTTTTATTACATTTTTAATGTTATGTATTTTGTCTACATGCAGTTGCTTTTGAGGAGAAAGTTCCACAAGAGTTTGATCTGTGGTTGGTTAAAGTGCATCATTACAGTGTTCTTGGACTTTTTCAGGTGACAGCTTTGTCTAAGGATATGGCTGTTTTGGAGGCTCAAGTAGAGAGACTTACAAGGGAGAAGAATTCTCTAGTTAATGAGTTAGAAGAATCACAGGGCCAGCTTGCATCTCAGGAAATGGAGATGAATAAGGTAAGCACATTTATAAATGAGTACCGAGCTTGGTTTTCTTTATCATTGCGACCTGAAAGAAGAGAGTTTTTGCCTTATCCATTTTCCTGTTTTGGTAAGGAAGTTACCTGTGTGGTAACTGTAGACTTCATCTCAATATCCCAGAGGCACTACAGCTATCTCAGGTGCAGGAATAAAAAAGTAACTTTTTCTGTTTCCAAGTCACCTTGTCATGCAGAAGGTAGCTTTTCTGCTTTGCAACCTATGAGGGTTGCTACTTAAAACACTATCCCAGTGTTTCAGTAAAGAATTGAGTTTAGTCTGAGACAACATAGAATTGAACAGTGTCCTTAATTCCTACCTGTGGGACTTGCAGTGCTAAAATAATGGGAGCTATATTGAATCACTGTTTTTCAAGTGCTTTCCTTTAGACTTTTTATGAGGTATACTGCTTAATCCAGTATTATTGTTAGTATGGCTCTTACAAAGACATCTTCTAGTTAAGAATTACAGCTTAACATGCATCTTGTGTAGGTGTATCAGTCCTGGGTGCTTTCTTTTGCATGTTTCTCAGCCAATAAGAGCCTTAAGTGGGGGGCCATAACATAAAAAAGAAAAAAATATTTCTTACATCCTCTTGAAATGTCTACATTCCTTACCAGTTAATCCCAGGGCCCATCCTACCTCTCCTTGCAGTTGTTAACTGCAAGGAATTGAGGAGCAATTTATTCTTGGGGCCTCTAGAGGTATCATGAGAAGTTTTCAACAGTTCCTGTCTTCCCCTGCTACCCTGGCTGATAGAAAGAGGCAAAAGTATTGCAGAAAATTCACAATAAAAAGTCATCCAAACTTACTAGAAACTTTATTTTAATTTTAACTGAAAGACAAATGAGTATTTTAAAAATCTCAGAATGATTTGATTTACTAATTCTGAAACACAGTTTTGGCCTCTCAGGCTGGGTTCACAAATAAATAGCACGACTTACAGGGGTGAGGAGGTGATGAAAGAGGCAGTACTTACAAATGTTCATTGGTCTGAAAAGAACAATTTTGTACCCTACGAATTTGAAGTTACCTCTCTGGAGGTGATACTGAGGTTCCAGTTGCTGCTTCAGTTCATATTAATACAAAGTTGAATAGGTGGTCACCTTGCAATAGTCTATTAATTGCACTGTCCTGAGAGATTGGAAAGCTTCATTTGTGTCCCTGCACTAAACTGAGAAGTCTTGAAAATCCTGGAGGAACCTCCCAACCACTGAGCTGACAGGACTATGTGCATCATCCTGACATTTTAATTTGCTATGTGACATCTTTGCTTGTGAATCTGACTCCTTGTTTCCAGACTCAGTTTGCCATTATTAAAAACAGCAAATAGCAACACTTTTGTTTGGAGTTTTATCCAAAATACTGTTTTTCTTCATGCACCAGAAGTCAGGGAAGAAAAAAAATGGAGTGAGGATCTATTTCCTTCATTCTTGAGGAGACTGAAAAATCCATTATTAGGACAGCACCATCTGCTGATTCTTCTGTGTTGTTCACTTTATACAGCGTTTGGAGGAGCTGAAGGCGAGGATTGCTGAATTTTTTTTAAATTTCACTTGGAGGAAGTGACATATTGCATTTTGTTACACCCTTTAGATAAAGGAAGGAGAAGACAGAAATGCAGAGTTTGCAAGCTATGCAGTTGCATGTCAAGATTTTTTTAGTTGCATACAATATTTTGGCGTTTAAAAAAATGTTTCAAAACTTTGCCTTTCTTCAGAGCATTTGCTGCTTTGCATTATTTGCAATGGCTAAATTCACAAGCTGTCCTTTGAATTTATAAGTGATGCTACTTCTTAAAAGTTATGACAGTTGGTCTAGTTTTTCTCCTAGAGTGATTTCATTGCATTGTGCATTATTTACTTTTTCCCTACCTTTTCTTTAAGGAGAAAAAGAAAAAAAAAAAGTGAAAATGAGAAGAGGTGTAAGACTGAAAAATAGAAATTAGTTTGGGTTGTGGAATATGTGAGAATGTTTTTGAGAAGCACATAGAATTTTAGCAGCAAATTAAAAGGGTGTAGATTTAAGCAAGTGCTGAAAGAATATAAGCAAGGCAGGAGAGTAGAGTGAGCTGGAAAGAAAGTTGACTAAGGAGCTGTGAGTAAACACATTCTCACTAAGGAATGTATTTGGTTGGTTAATTAAGGTGAAATGAACAGGCACAAAGTGGAGGTGATGGCACAGGATAAGGACAAAAAGGGGACATCTTAGATTGAAAATTGCAAGAATAACAGCCCTGCACAGCAGCAAAGTTATGTGGATGGGATTAGTGATCTTCTAGTTTTATTTGGGGATATTTTTTTTAAATTTCTTTCACTTTCTCCTAACCCCTTCACATATCCTCTGAAGTTGAACTGCCAGATGGAAAGGATTGAGAGGGTAATATAACAAACACTTCAACAGCAGAGAATAATTGTCCTCTGTAGAAGTGATTTCCTGAAATCTTGCTTTGATCCATTTCTTCTGGACCTGTATATATTTAAATAAAACTTTTTTTAAAAAGAATTTATCTTCAGTTTGCAATAAGTTTGTAATGCTCTGATCAAACTTTGAAAATTATTGTGTTAACATTTAAAGTTTCTTTCCCAACAGTGTAAAATTGGCAAGTTAAAATATACATTTAATTTGGAGTGTGATAGATGCTTTACTTCTAGGTTTTGAAAGTGTTGACATAGACTTTCTTGGGATTTTACAGAGAATGAGAGAAGAGTATAAAACCAGCAACTGTCATTTAGCTGTAGTGATATATATTTACAATGTAAGCATTTATACTTAGCAAAATCTTAATCCAAATATATTTGAATCTAGAAGGTACTGCATATGTCGAAGTTAATGACTATATATAGAATTCAGATCCACCTTTCTATGTAAAAAATTTACCATTTGTAGACCTAAAATATCTGTAAATTAAAAACATGTTGGATTTCAATGACCTGTAGAGGGCACCAAAAGATCTAATTGCAAACCCTGCTCTATGGATTCTTCAAGCTAACAGATCATGTTGTCTGTGTAATCTAACAGGTGTGTGGAGAAATGCGCTATCAGTTGAATCAAACCAAAATGAAGAAGGATGAGACAGAAAAGGAGCTCAGAGAGTACAGAACAAAAACTATAAGGGAGCTTGAAATTAAGGACCAGGTAAGAGATAATACTGCTATAACTTTGCAGTTATTAGTAGCCTAAGTAGGGTTTTTTCAGAAGCTGGAATGATTCATTTTTCTAATAGTGGTCATTTATTACTGTTAAATGGTTTAAATTAATGGCAAAAAGCCAGCTTTTACTGCTAAATAAATACCTCTTGGTTATCTTAATCTTGTTTTCAGCCCTAGTGTGTTCAGTTTTGCGCATCACTCATTCCATGCTTTCATATAGAATTACTCTATCATATTATTCATACCAGCTACTTAAATTCTATGTACTGTATACATGTGTTTATACACTTTTTCTCACAAATAAATGCACACATAATTACCTATACATGCAGCCTAACAAAACATTAAAGACTCTAAGCATAACCTAATGATACCAAAAATGAAAATCATTTATCTTCCAATTTCTTTAAATATTCACTGTTACTGAATGATGGGATTCATAGAAAAGTTTAAAAAAACAAAACCAAAACAAAAGTAACCTTTTAGAAAAAAAACTATAGAATAAAATCCACTCTGCATTAACTATTGCTTATCTAAAACTGGGTTTTATATTAATACCAAAACCAGTATATGCCTTACAGATAGTCTGTGAAAAAACATCCCAGGCAGTAAGAAAGATTATTAGAGTAACCTGCAGCATGCTTGGCAAACAGCTTGAACAGGTGTAATGTGCATCTTTTGTAGTGCCCTTTTTCTTGAGGTTCTATCCATTTTTCTGTAGGACTTCAAACTTTCAGTATTCCTTCTTAAGATATGATTTGCACATAAGTCTTCTGAATAAACAGATATATAAGATGCACATGAGGATGATATTTTTTAATATGCTTTTTGTTACTTGAGCAGCCTATCCAACAGGTTTTGGACCATTCTTTCTTATAAATAACTGAACAAATAATTTCCTGTATAAGAATAAATGTAGAAAGAAAATGAAGTATTTCAAAAATTAAATTTTTAATTACTAGCTCCTCAAAAACTGCATGTAGGACAGTAAGTTTATTAACTTAATAGTACAAGCTTAGTCTGGAAGTGATATTAATTCAAGTTATAATGAAAATCAATGTAAAATCCAAAGGAGGAGCTTATTAGGTGAAATAACCCTTCAACATGTATAGAAAATGCTACAGCACAGAAGAAGAGAGGTCTTAAAGCATTCTTTTTTTCAAGGTTTGCTTTTTTTTTCACTCCTGCATCCTTTAGGCCTAAGGACACTGAAAAACAAAAACCAGGCTTGTCGTCTGTGTCTTGACAGATATCACAGATAAAAGAGTTGGCATAATCTTGGCATACAAATAAAACAGGATGTGTTTAATAAGATACTTGAAGAAGTATCTTGGATTTTAAATCCTGTTCTTCAACTTGCTTGAGGATTGCCTTTTGAACAAATTACAAAATGTAACAAAATATTTTAACCTCATGTGATGACATACTGGTATTTTAATCAGTGTGATGCTGAATACAGTGAAATGTGGTGATTTATAATTTGATACAAAGTGAAATTATCTGAGGGAGAGTTCCTATCAGCAAAAATTATGAGATCATTAGATAAAGATTAGATATTGAGTAATTATGTTATTATATTGTTCAAATATGATTGTTAGTTCCTCAAAATAAAGGAAAACAAACAATTTTGAAATTCTTAGACTCAGTATCTAGCAGCTGTTTTATAGCTGTGGCTCCAGTAACCCAAAAAGTTCTGTATATATCCTAGGATTATTTAACACGTTCAAGGCAATCCAAGAAGAGTGTTAGAGTGTCTTGTTCTGTGTTGCTTGTGGGCTGGATATTTTTAAATCAAATTTTAACAAATGTTAATAAGTTACTGCAAATTATTTTGTTTAAAAATATAAAAACAGTTCAATCACATCTATCTTTGTATTTAAAGAAAACCTGAAATGTTTTATCTTATGTGGCACTGAATAGCAAATAATAATTGTTCTTTGGTCTCTCAGCCATGACCTGACCTTCTGGCTAAGAGACAAAGCTGATACCTTCCTTAGCCACCATCTGTTCATAATAAATACATATTTATTTTTTTAAAGTAGAGAGACAATAATGTATGAGTATTTTCATGCCATTCTGTATTAAATGATGTTTTTTTTCTCTTTCAAAAGCAAAGGCTCATGTTTTGAATTGTCTTTTAATATATTGAGAGTGAGTTTACTGTTTCTTGAGGTATAATTGTATTTTTAATTGTGCTATGGATAAATTACAGTTTTGAAGACATTTTTTAGTTTACATGGAGTGACTTTTTAAAAAGGATTAAAATTATTCAGGTGTGTCAGAATAGGCAGAAAGCCCCACATGTACAATTTAGGATCACCAGGTACATACATCTGTATGTCAGGTAAATACAGTTTGGTATTTATCATATACTGGTATTTATAAATGTTATTCAGAATTGAAATTATATCATTTAGGAAACCTAAAGAAAGTATATATCTTTGGTCTTACTCCCTTTTACCCTAATATCTTTTTCCCTGTATTTATTGTTCAATTAGGACTGATACCTACGTGACAATATCTGTCATAACTCTGTTACTAAAATTTTACATTAATATTTCTTTAAAATTAAGAAGCAATGAGGAATGTTACCATTTAAATTGAATAACTGTTTTGTAATATCATCCATCATGATCCTGATTAACATCAGGATTACTGAGGGAGGTGGGGGGAAAAGACACATACCAAACAGTTTCTCTACACAAAACCCACATCTGTTCATCTGGCCCGAGAAGTTGTAAAGTAGCATAACCTACTGCCCTCTCTTCTCCTCTCTCAGCCAGCCCTCCCATTGTGGATGTAGCTGTGCTGAAATAACAGTGCATTAATACTTGCTTAGGAACAAGTTTTATAAATCATACGAGTATAATGCCTTCATGGCAGTAAACTGTGTCCACACTAGGGGTTGTACTAGCACAGCTATATCAGAGAAAAGTCACGCCCTAACCTAAATTGCTGTTATTAGAACAAAAATTGTGTGGCATATTTGACACAGCAGGGCTTCACTTTTATAATACTTTTTTTGTTAATTTGTAAGCACTGCATGGCATAATTTATGCATTTCTAGCAGAAATCATACTTCTGACACACTATGAAATTGTTCATCAGGTTAACATCACTTGCTCTTTTCTGCTCTGCCTTATAAAAATAAAAATGAAGTTCACTGTTAATAATTTGCTTTCTGTTTGTCTGAAATAATTTATATTTAGCTTACAAAATCTTGCAAGCTTCAGCATATAAAAGTGAAAACAGTTTTTAAGACTGGGTTTTGCAGTCCGAGCCAATTTGGGCGTCCTGCTTATTATATTAGACAGTTCTTACCAGTAGCATGGCTCCACTGGGAGCTGTGGTGTCCTTGTAGCTTTTCAATTTTGTTTTACCATGTTTTGTGGAATCAGATAAATACTTTGTGTAGAAATAAATCCAAGCTAGTAATCTTAACCTGTGAAAAAGTTTTTAAGTTTGGGCAGATATAGTTTGAAGGGGAGATTACAGAATGCTGTTGCCTACCTTGTAGGCTACAGAATTAAAAACTCCAGGAACATTGTACTAAAACCCACTGGTTTTTAAGAGTTGCCTGCATTGCAGTTCATAAGTCCAAATAAAAGAAGTCGAGGCTCACTGACATGCATAACCTATACAAATAGGAAGAGCTACACACCAAAGCATTTTTGTGCAGTATGACAGAACCTAAATGATGCCTCTGTACATTATAGACTGACAATTTTGCAGACAAATAAAAATCTGGCAAAATTGCAGTCCAAAAGCATTTTGCCAAAGGGTATTTTGGGAATGTTTATCTCATTTGTCATAAATCCGTGATTTATAGTAACCTAATTTAGATGTTATAAGAGGAGAGATTACTGACTCTGTCTTCATCAAAAATAGTTCAGGCCAAGTATTTGGGTATATATCCTGAAAATGCTTTAGATTATCCAAAGCAAGACCAGTAACACCTTTCTAAAGACCCTGATTCACTGAAATGTGTTTTTATGAATAGATATCAAGCTTTCATGAGTCAGGCTTTAAAATACTAGAGTTTTCAACAGCTGTGACATTCAGCATATCACCAGATGTTTGAAACTTGCAAATTTTAATAACTGGTGAAGATGGGTTAGGATTATATGCTATGTGTATTTTTGTAACAGTCTATATCTATATCTAATATTCTGTTTCCTCATTAGTTATAAAGATGCTCTGAAAATTCTGTTTTGAGAAGAAATTCTATTAAATCAGTAAACCTATATTTGAGTAATATTTGGCAAGGGGGGAAACCCCCAAAACTCAGAAGATAGCTTGAAACTCTTAGCATGAAATTTTCTCACCTTCTCTGACCTTAAGTATAATGGTCTTAAAAGTAGCAAACCCAAATTGCTTTTGGATAAGAAAGCATTAAGGAAATGTGATAGTCTTTACTCTAACTGAACTCTTCCTAATGAATCATTTTTTGTTTTGTGCATTGAATGCATTAATTTGAAAATGAGTAATTAAGGAGTAAAATGGCAGTACTTAAAGCCTTGCTTTGATATTAGTTTTCTGGCCTGCTCAGGAGGAACATAATTCTTTTTTATATGTGAGCTTACTTGCTCATCTCAAGATTTTTGAGGAAGACATTGACCTACAACCCTGCAATATATATAAAGTTATAATATGGCTGCTGCTGCTCTGCTATGGCACAGCTTTCCTCTGTCAGCCATCCATTCCTCAAGGATCAGTGGTATGAGCAGCCTTCATTAAATTCTATTAGTTTTCTTAAGAAAAATCCTTGGGACTAGAATTCCCAGTAGCAGACCTTTCTTTACTCACTTGTCTGCATTTTCTGTACAGGTCTGCTTCCCCTAAGCATCTAGCCTGCTAAGAGGATCAGGATTTTATTGTTTGTAGGTGTAGTTTGGCCAGTGTAACCTTGATCTGTGTTCTGTCATCCATAGTGATGTTACCCCACAGTATATGGAAAAACTGTTTATGTGCATTAAAAATTATTCAAAGTAGGAAAAGAATTGCTCATATCTTGATATACTGGGTTTACATACTTAAATAAATACTTGGTTTCTGTTGGTTTTTTTCTTCTTCTCTGACTAGAAAAAATGGTTGTTTTATCAATAGTCATTGTGTCAACAATCAGAAGAAAAGGAGTGTACAAGTCCCTATCACTTGTCAGTTGTTATTGCATAGGTTTTCTTTTCAGCTATTCCTTCATGCTGTCCAGGAAGTAAGAACCAATCTCACATCAGCAGTATTAAATAGTGTTTGAAAGGATAAAAAGAACAGGTTTTGTTCTCTCCTGTTTTTCAATAATGAAGTAGGTGTAATCTTCCCCTTCCTCGTTTCTACACGCATCCTTCCTTTTCTGAAATTTTTATCAGCAAGTGAACCATATATTTTGCACTGCCTCATTGTCCCCCATCTCCCACCTGTGCAATCCATTAACAAAAAAAAAAATCATCTTGTTCCACTGTGAACAAAATCACTTCCTTATCTCTGCTGGCGGCTGCTGAGCTAATCTGTAGTACAGCAATGTTCTCTGTTAAAATGTGACTGTAGTAATGTCTCTGGGATTGGAAGTTTTGTTCCTGAAATGGTATTGCAGGTCAGATATTTTGGCAAATTAAAAGCAAATATTTTCATGGAAATGATGAGGTAAAATCCCTGTATAATACGTTTCAGCCATTCACTCTTGTTTCCCAGGGTATTTATCCACAGGGACCATGTTGCTCTTCAAGAGTTTGCACAAAAACAGACCTTAAAGATTATTTCTTAGTTTAAAAATTGCGTGTGTGTGCTCATAAATCTATACTTTGCAATATAATTTTTTTCCTTGCCCCAGCTAACAACTGTTACAAGTTTTGTAACGAGTTTGCTTCAATGAGATTTATAGTGTGCTCCTCTAAACCCATCCACCCTCCATGCTGTTCCCATAAAGTTCTTCCAGCACCCCTGCTCTTCATAGGAAATTGCAGGGTTCAGTCACTGTTAATTTGCCATCAATTTGGAAGCAGAGGGTTTGTGGCTGCTGGCCTTTTCTTAGGAGATGGCTCTTGTCTTGAGGCTCTGCCTTTTAGTGGAGAACACAAGGTGTGTGGTACTGCCAGGTGCTGTCACATTTTGCAGTACAAGTGGGGTCACAAAAATACTTATCTTTGAGGAATTCAACAGTCCCACCAGATCGGGTTAGGATAATAGCCATCTAAGAAATCACAGCCTGCTTTGCTGTCTAGGCTTTATCTTTCTGGTCTTTACAGATCAATTGATTTGTGAGCCAGCCATACAGAAAAAACTTTCCAGAGGAACCATGTGTGTTTATTGCAGCTACTTCTTGTGTTTCTGCTCAGGTGACTTGCCCTTCCTGTCAGGAAAGGTTTTCAGATTCCTCTTTTAGGCTAAATGATATATAGAATTTGCAGTAGTCCTAAGTGTTTTTGTGAATAGCCTCTTATAAAGATGTGGTCTTTGTGAACTTCTTTAAGCCCAGTGTACATATTTGTATATTCTCACAGTTTATAATAAATCTATTTCCAGAATGGAGGTTTCCCCTTTGAAACCACATGAAGCTTTCATGAGTGCTTTGTATTCTCATTCAGATTTAAATGGGAATCAGCAGTAATTCAAATAGAGTGCAAAAGGGAAAAAGCCGTTGTTGGGATGTGGTGGGAGTTAACCTTGTGATGGCCCTAACTCTCTTTACAAAGTTGGATAGTTCTTCAGGTGCAATATGCTATGTCAGATGGCCATGCCTGGGAGGTCTGAGGTTTAGAGACCACTCTGAACCTAGAGTTGCTTGATTGATATCAGGATTAGGATAGAAATGACTGCAAATGACCCCTGCTGCATATGGCCTGATAGTAATCCAAGTAAAACACTTGAAATCTTTCTACAAAATCAGTTCTTGTCTTGGTTTTTTTTTAGATAAATAAAAATAGAAAAAAGAAAATCCAGTTAATTCTGTCCCTGATTAATTAGTATATTATTAGGTATG
Source organism: Luscinia megarhynchos (assembly GCA_034336665.1). Taxonomy (NCBI): domain Eukaryota; kingdom Metazoa; phylum Chordata; class Aves; order Passeriformes; family Muscicapidae; genus Luscinia; species Luscinia megarhynchos. Next base: position 80,220,196 of record CM067565.1, on the reverse strand, counting down.
GAAGGCAACGTGCATTGAGATCAGTGTGAAGGAGTGCAAAGATTTCCTGTCAGTGGTACACAAAGTATTTAAATGTATGAGTGAGGCCACACTGGGGACACCTCTTTTGAAGACTTGGTCCTGAGCTTTATCACTGGTCTCTCTGCTTTGAAGGCTACTGTAGTAAATGAGGCTAAGTTTATGAGCATCATGGCCTGTAACAGTGTCTTAATTTGTCTATGTTTTTATAGATGTTGATTGCCTTTTGGGGATGTACATTCAAATACCAACCACCACAGTGATTATATTTCACTCTATATTTTTTCTTCTATTTTTGGTTCTATTTTATGCCAGTCCAATCTTTTAGTAAGGGTAGCAAATGAAATATGAAACAAAAAATGTAGTGTAAATTCACATTAATATTTCACTCTCCAGAATTATTTTACTGCAGAATTTGGGCAATGATATAGTCAGTGCAGAATTTCCTTTTTAGGTTATACTGTGTACTTTTTTACCTGACATGTGAACATACTGGGATAACAGTGAATGTCATAAATCTCTTAAAAATTAATTTGGTTTTAGTTAATTTTTCATTTTGTTAAAAGTCATATAAAGTGGGGTTTTTTGCATTTTCTTCAGAGTGCAAGTTTTTTTATCACCACTTGATCATTCTCATTTGTTAAAAAAAAAGCATTTGTCTTTTCTGTCACTTTGCTTGTATGTAAAATTCTGTGAAAAACATCTGCTAGTTTGAAATTTAAAGTTATATTTTTGCATACAATAGAATCAGCATTTGTATAAAAGAAGTAATTATTTTTATCTTTAATTTTACTTGTTTTGAATGAAATTATTTCATTTAATCAGATTTTACAGAGATAGAGATGTCTAGTTAATTAAAAAGAGCATTTTTGCAACATGTGTAAGTATTGTTATGTGAAGATAACATCAGGTTATGAAAAGGACATTTGAGGATTGATTCAGTGTTTGAGAAATCATCTTTTATGTTTTCCAGCAAGTTGCATTTATATCACTGATGAGCATCTCAAGTGTGTTCCCCTAAAATGCATTGTAAAAATCTGAAGATAATTTTTAAACGTATCACTGACTAATGAATGAAAAGTGAAACACTTAGGTGCTTCAAGAAAAGATACAAAAGGGTCCTATGTGCTCTGAAGTGGAACACTTAAAATATAAAAAGTGGTTGGTGGTAATACTGAAAAAAGAATAATTGATTTAGAATAAAATCTTACTGCAGCCGTACTTCATCCATGCTTCATTTTTGTTTAAGTAAAACTTCTTTTGTGTAAATGAGCTGAATATGGATGCAGGATGGTGTTAGTGTGTTTCAGCTTACTAATAATGTTTTTTTTTCTTACTGAGGTTTAGCCTGCCATCTTTCCATGGCAAAGTGCCTGTTGATATTCCTGGGAGTTTGGGCAACTGCAGAAGAAGACATATTAAATAGTACTTTTGAAATTATGTGCAGAAGTAATAAGAACATTAAAGTTGCAGAGTTAAGCACCAGAAGTTGCCTGTTCTAACCTTAATGTAGTCTTGTTGTACGTATACATTATGATAATTCTGTTCCTTGTTATACTGAAAATCTGTTTCAGATTTTCTTCAATGCAAGATTGTCATCTGTCTTTTTGCAGTTCTGTGCTCCATCTCTTGTCTCTCACATACATTGAAAAGTTAAGTACCTTGAAGAAATAACTTTCTGATCATGTGGTAAAAAGCTGCATCGCAGGTGATAGGCACTGAGGGATCAAATTAACACTGCATGAGAAACAGAGCTGTCAGCAAAATGCTTTAGTTGGTGGTTTGTTTCTGTTTCTTTCCCTACAATTACACTGTGGCCTGGATAGCAGCTACAGAACTACTTATAGCTTCCTGATAGAAGAAATGGTAACTGAAGTAACACAAAAATTACTCTTAGTAAAAGCTGGGGAAAATGCTGCTGATAAAGATTCCCTGCAGGCACAGTGGAGAAGATTCACTGATTCTGTAATTTCTTTGTAGATTAAATCCCAATTACATTGTCATGACCTAATGATGGACTAAACTTGACATATTTCAGAATTCAGGACAGAGTATATTTGTGAGACTATTACTGTTAACAGGAGAGAGAAGGGGGTTATTCTTTATTATATTAACATGCCTCAGATTCTGAGGGTTCACGTTTCAAACAATTACCTGAGTTTTTAAACTGAAGTAGCCCATAGTGTTGAGTATGATCTGTTTTCAGCCTCTAAATATGGTGTGGTGTGTGGCTCCTACCAAATTATTTTGAATGAATGTTTTTGATGTTTCAAAAAGCATAATTTAGTTGATAAGCCTAAATGTGCCTGGATTGGCTATTTCTGAGTTGCTGTTAAGTTTTATTTATTGGCATTTTTCTGCCATCCCTGTCTCATGCTGTTTCTGCCATGGTCATTACCAGAATTCTAGAATATAGGTGATGCTGCAAGCACCTCCAAACATTGGTATTTTAAGGGGTTTATGTATGTCTGTATATACTTACACACATGCATAAACACGTGTGCATGAGTTTAAAGGAGCTGATACTGGATTTTGGAATTACTGATGAAAGTAGTACAAGTAAAATTGTTCTTCAAGCCACATTTTTGTTTTATTGATACTTCTAATAAAAATTATAAGACACCTGTGAGCGTTTAAAGATCCTGTCATGAAGTGACACTTCCCTATCGGAGAATTTCTCCCTGCACTTTCATGACAACTAAAATCTATGCATGTGTTCTTGGGTTCAGCCCTGAAGGTTCAACATCTGGCTGATGGAAACGAAACATTTTCACCAGAGGTTCTTGCACTTGGAATTTGCTTCCTTCTGTGGGCCTGTGTCAAAACCTGACTGAGCCTGTTTAACTCGAGGCAATGGTGTAAAGCCCATCTGTTCCTTGAAACTTTTCCCTGAAGGAACCATCTAGAGTGTATTTATATTCTCAGCTGTGGTTGTGGTTTTTTAAAAGTACTTAGCTGATGCTTTTGGACTAATTTGTGGTTTGGGTTTGTTAAAAGGTGTGCTGGAAGGTGTACGTTTACAGCAGATTTTAGGAATGTTGCAGAACTTCTCTAACTTGTGAAGACAGTGAAGAGTTCATGTCTCTATTAACTATGAATGGAGAAATAACACTTATGAACTGCTACTGTTAAGAAGAAGAGAGAACCCACTTAGACTTAAAATACACAGAAGTCTGAAAAGTGAAAATGTAAAGCATTTGTAACTGAGGATCTTTGAGCACCTGATTTTAAAATATTCTGTCAGTTGTTATATTCTTTAGAAGGGAAGAGTATTAACGATTTTGTAGATAGTTTACTATCTTTGCATTTGAACTTGGAATTCCCAGTATAATTTGGTAGGAGATGTATGCGATAAAGCAAGGTGACTTTTAAATTCTAATCAAAATTGCCTGTGTGAACCTTTGAGTGCTCTTTGGAGGAAAAAAATTGTACAGTTAAATAAATTGCAAAATTTAAAAAACCCTAGCATTGTTGAAATGGTGTTGTTTTTCTGGATGAAGAGATTGCATTTGTCTGACATCACAACTTACTATAAGTCGTTTAGGTTAACACTTCTATGAAAGGACAAGAGACAATGTTGTTATGTAGGTGCTTCAAGTGTTTGTATTGGGGTGGGGTTATATGCATTTTTTCTTGCAGGATGTTTGAATGAATAATTTCATTTATAAAGAAGATACTGTGTCTTGTCTACCTGAGGAAGCTATCACAAGCTGTGGTATGAGTTTAAAGAACAATAGCTATTCAGCACTAACTCCTTATATGAACAGTTTTATTCTATACTACAAATGACCTTTCACAGTTTAGTTGACTGAAAAACATGCAAGTTCCCTCCAGCCTCAATGACAAATAAATATGTATGTAGGGAGTTAGTGCAGAACAGTTGCTACATGATAAAACTACATTGTCAGCTTATTCTGTACTCTACTGGCCTTCTTAAAAGCATCCTTAGGACAAAGTATAGTATTGTTTTACAGATATATTCCTACAGGTACTTGGATTTTGTATATGGACTTAAAGAAAAATACATTGTGTCTGAGAAATTAAATGAAAAATATTTAAATTGCTGACAATATGATTGGGATAACATAAGTCTAGTATGTATCACTGGAACTGAAGATGCTGGTCATGCAAACTTGAATGTGGTTGTTTGTAAAATAAGTGAATAGACTCATCAACTTTAGTTACCATGTTGACATATAGGGACTAATGATATTAATAAAATAATAGGATTAACAGAAACTGGTATGCTTAGGGTTCAGATAGAAGTCATAAATACTTTTCAATAATGGTAAAATCATAAAATTACCTTTATTTTCTTGTGTAATATTAGATGACAAAGCTAAATGCCCCCTTGTCACTGGTTATGTAATGGGCATTTAAAAAATATAATTCATTATCACAAGAGCTATCCTATGTCAAGCAACTTCTGAAGATGGGCACTGTTCCACTGCCTTTCTGTCTCTAGCACAGTGAATTCAGGCCACAAATATGGAGCCCTCACATGAGAAAAATGGAAAATACTTGAATGCCTGTAACTCTTAAGGTGCATGAACACAACAACATTGATTGTATATTAGAGTATTTAAATATGAAACACATTTTGGCTTTTCACAATAATGTAATTTCAAATATTTTAATTTGCTTGTTTTGTAGTTTTTATCAAGTAACTTTTGTTCAAAAACAGAAGTGTGCATTATTTTCAGGTGCTCTGATCACTTTTTTTGGTCTTAAAGTGTATCTCTATGTATTTTTTAAATATACTTACTTTGGTTCTATAATTTTCTAAGAAAATAGAGAAACTGGGATTAGAGCTGGATGGAAACAAACAGCGTTTGGAACAAGCCCAGCAGGATGTGACAGGAGCCAGAGAGGAGTGCCTAAAACTGACAGAACTGCTGAGTAAATCTGAGCACCAACTGCACCTCACCAGGTACCCCTTATCCTATTACATGCTGTAGTACCAATTTCATTCTGCTAATTTTTTGCCACAGGCTTCCCCACAGTTGTAGATACTTGCAGTCATCGACTACATGGGCAGCCCTCAGTCGTGTTAGAAGTGGAGATTTGAATAAGTGAGTTATGAACTACAGAGTGAGTTATGAACAGTAATTTATAAAAGTGAATTAGTAGTGTGTAGAAGAGGCAATGTTCAGTTCTGGTGGTGAGGTGGCATGGTTTTAGGCAGGAAGAAGAGCCAGGGAGGCTGCAGCTCCCCTTTTTTTCTGTTGCTGTGCTTAGTAGGACAAATACCTTTGAAATGTTGTTTGAGACTGTAGTGTAGAGCAGCACCTTTGAGCATAGGAGTTCTCAGATTAATAACCTGAAGTTTCTTCAGCAGAATGACCAGGAATATGTATGTAAATATATAAATGAGCATATCTTTTTCTGTATGATGTAAGCTCAAGTATGTGAGGAGGGTTTCAGTCTCTTGCTCAGTGAAGATACAGTACAATGCATTGTGTGATGAGAGACTACCCCTGAACATATTCCATCCTTGGGTATAGTTCCCAGTGTCTTTTGCTACACTATTTATTACATGCTTCTAAAAAACTTCAGAAGATTGACATGCCAATTATTCATTGCAACTTAAGTTTGGGTAACTGCAGAACTTTTTTCCTTTTGCCTTGGAAAATGCTATTGTCCAACTGTTTGCAGGCTTTTGGCTGTGTGTGTGGGTTTTTTGTTCCTTTGCCCTGCTCCCCCCAAGAATGAACATCCATAAACAAATCTGGCAGCTTTTACTCAGTACTTAAGAAAAAAAGTTAAGTTAGTTTAAATTTTTCATGGGGGGAAAAAAAAGCTCAGATTTTTATCACTTAACAGAAGTCTGCGTGTTTATCCAAATCTTGTACTTTTTGGGCTTTGTGAGAATTCTGCCATTGAGTAAATGGAAATAAAACAGAGCCTTGTCTAAACTATTAAATTCAATGAATCATTTTTTTATTCAGCTAAATTTCTGTGTAATTCAGAGCACGGTTGTTTAACAGATGGAAGAAAGTACCACTCTAACAGCCTGTATTTAGAGAAAAAAATATGCTAGAGGTTAATGAACTTGAAAAAAGTTTTGGGTGAGTTGTTAAGATATCTAAAGTTTGGATTTAGCAGAACTTTATTAATAATGATTTGTTGTGATAGTTAACCAAATGGCTTTACCACTCTCCTTTTAGCAAAAGCTGATTATATGCAATAAAGCTCTGGATATCTTGGAGGAAATCTGACTAGTGAATTTATAATTTTAATTTTTTTTTTCTGTGAAAATACTCGAAATGTAAAAATGAGAACTATTGCCTGCTTTCACAGCAAAGTAATTAAACCTGGATACCTAACATACAGATGATTCAGGTAACTTTTTGATGTATGGTCTCTAACTCAAAGTTTCTGAGATGCAATTCATTAGAGGCAGGGAACAGTATTCTGGGCAAATAATGCTCTGTGCTGGCCCTGTTCTCATACAATCTCACAGACTCCTGCTTTTTGAGACAGATGCTGAACTGCCATGGCTCCTTTGACCTAGTGCAGACACTCCTCTGCAAGGTCCTGATCTCCTTGGAGGTTTTTTTAGTTGTTTGGGGGGTTTTTTGTGGGTTTGGGGGATTTGGTTGGGTTTTGTTTATTTTTTTGGGTTGGATTTTTTTTTTATTACTATGTGTTCATGTTTGGAGCTGCTTACAAGAATTGAAATGGTTTCTATGCTGACGTGTATTTATTGGAAAAATGTGTGTGTTGAGGCAGGGTAAATAGTTCTAAATTTTTTTTCTTGACATCCCCCAAATTCTGTAACACTTTGTAGATTTTTGTGTTCTCTGCACACTTGGAGTGTGTGTCTCCTTTCTAGGAATATGTTAGGTGATGTTGCTTGAAGAAGGAGGAAAAAGAGATGAGCGATTCATTGCTCCTGATCTTTTACCTGTTTCCCCTTTAAATTAAATTTGTAGGGCAAGATCTGAAACGTTCTCATAGTATCACCTGTTTTCCCTGCCTTGCAGAAGAAAACATCCCCTACTGAAATGACACTTGTCCTTAGCCTGTACTCTTCCTTCCTCTCAGCTCAACCCCTGGCAGAACAGGTTTTCTATGCTAGTGAAGATAAAAACGTTACATGTCTCTAGTGGCATTAGGTTTTATTTTTTAACTCAGTATGTTTTTCATGGATTAGTACATCCATAGTCGTTGCATATAAATTATATTCGCTTACAGTTTTCCTTCTTTCAATTATTCCCTTCACCTCGAATGGCAACTGTGTCAGTGAAAATACTTGAAGGGTAGGGGTAATAGCAATCCTATGGGGGTTGTAAACTCATTCACTGTGGTGCTTGCCAAGGAAAACAGATTTTAAGCTCTAGAGTCCTGCCTGTGGGAGGTTGCTGCAGAAATTGCACTGATTTAGTGCATCTCTTGGGTATTCTGGCCTTGGCCTCGTCTTGCTGATTCTCTTCTTTTCAGGAGAAGACCAGCTGGTTCACTCCAAGTCTTCTCACAACAATGGAGTTGAGGGAGGCCTGTACTGCTGTTACACTGTTGTGGATAGTCTTTCTGTTGCCTTGCATGACCTGTCTGTGCTGTTCTGGCAGAAATTAGAGGGAGCTGAAGAGATACAGAAAGAATTTTTTGTTTTGTATGAATTATTGCATTACTAAGGAGAAAAGCTTCACTAATCCACTGATTCTAAGTTTGGATATTTGTAAATAAATTGGATTATAAAATGAATACAAGAATTTTTGGATTTTAATGTACAAAAATGAGATAAATGTATATGAAAGGAATAAATGAGAAAAAATGCAGACTGTGTCATAATGAGAAAAGAAAGTACTCTGCAGAACAGCACTCTTCTCCAGGAGTCCCACTTCTTTGCTTTATCCTAGTTTTCAGACACTGTTGATTGATTACCAACTAAGCAGCTTCTAAGTTAACAAAATGTACTTGTTAAAAATGAAGAAAAAAAGGTTACAATTAGCTATTCTAAACCATTGCCACAGAGTTTAAAATTGCCTTTTCCTGTCACCTTTCTTCCTGGAGCAATATGTTGCTTAGAAATACTTGCTATTAACATGCACTTTCTGCCATTGAATCTAGTTAGTAATTCTAATTTGTATGTCTTCAAAAGACTGAGAAAATACAGAACTTCTTCTGTGTAGTTTTGCTTGTCAGTCATGTAATTTTGCAGATGTCACCATGCTATGAGACTGACCATGATTGTTAAAAGTTTTCTTTGGGGTTTCTTTTGCCTTAGTTTCAGCTTTGAGGTTACTGTAGTAGCAGAATCTTATTAAATTAGTTCTTAAGTCAATATTAAATTGCTCTTACTTTGGCAAGGTTAGATGTTGCTAATTAAGCTTACCTGAAGCCCTTCTTCAGAGAGTAGAAAACATACATGTCTATTGTTCTTTAGCTAATGAGTAAATAGTCATTAAAAATCATGTTAATATGCTCATGGAAAAGATCATATAAAAGATGGAAGATGTTGACAACTTGGCTGGATCTTAGTGTGCCGTCTAATGTAAAAAAATTTTTCACTATTCTTTTGTAACAGAATCATCATTAAAAAACATTGTTCTTTTTTCTTTCAAACCAGATCTGGAGGTATTATTTGTTGCAGTTTCAGTCAGATACAGTTCTTGTTCACGTATGCCCAAAAAGTTAAATAAATCCTAGAAAGCGAGGGAATCATCAAATTTCAAAATTAGTATTTCATTATCTCATCATGCATTTTCTCAAGTATGAAGATAGATAGATGGATGGATGGCTCAGGATATATTTTTACTGAAATTTCATGTGAAATTTAATAATATAATTGACTAGAATAGAAGCAATACTTTACTTTAAAATTTTATTTTTTCCTGTTTACTTATATGAAACACTGTTAAGAACTTCAGAAAGTCAGCTTGTAGATAGGGGAAAAATTACTAAATGAACATGTGCTTTCATGTTCAGGTGAGCCACCGAGCTGCCTTACCCCTGTGTCACTTCTCTTGAAGTACTAAAGTTTATATTACAGTGAGTCAGCGAGTTTTATTTTTCTTGATTATTGTTTTTCCCCCATTAGGTGATATTTCTTCCCTCTTTTGGACAATGATATGATCTCTAGAAAGCAGCATATCTAAGGACACACCAGTTGGGGTATAGCAGAGCTATAGTCATCCTACTGTGCATTGGTGCTTCTTGCTAGTGTCAGTGACTCCGTTAAGGCTAATTTCTATTACATGTACAATAAATAAAGCACATACCCTTCCAGGTTAGCGTGGCATTATTTAATCCCTGAAGCTCTGGTGATGAGCTGTATGTCATCACCAGTGTTCCTTGTTAGAATTTGCAGCCTGCCTCATTCATTGTTTTCCCTGTTTAGGCTATACTATTAAATGATAAAATGCAAACTTCCTGGTGGTTATACACAGCCTTTGAGGGAGCTGCACAATACTTAGTATTTATTGTTGGGGTTATTTTTCTAGTACTATCTATTAGCAACATGCTTAATACCATGCCTTATCCAACAAATTTAGCACCTTAGAGTCCATCATCTATGCTGGGAAGGAGTTTTGGAGAAATGTCGTAGGTCATATTAAATGACTGAGATATACTTAATCTTCTCAGACTGACTGACTGAAGAAAGGACTAATAACACCAATAGAATTGGGGGTGTGGGGGGAGGAAGCAGAAATGAGATGTAACCAGTGATTGATTTTTAATTTTTCTATAGTCTGCTCATCATATGCAAAAGCATTATTTTAAAATGCAGGGATGAGTGATAACATGAAACAACTCTAACTAATAAACTTTTTAGATTCTGCTTCGTATGTTTACTTTTCATTAAATTTAGGGACGGTTGCGAGTATGTTGTTGTGATTCAGTCAACATTTATTTCTATCTGCTTTTCATATACAAAGGCATCAGGATGCCAGAAAATAAACTGTTAACGGAGAATTAACTTCTTTGGCACGCTTTCATACTTATCTTCCAAATTAAAGAAAATGAAATGGGCAGAAGCAGAGTGTAGATTACCTCTTTTTTGTCAAAAATGGTGGGAATTTGAAAATTAATAATAAAAAAGGGAACAGATGCAGTAACATGCCAGAGGGAGATTAATGTGGAGAGTAAAATCTGTGAGCAACAAAACTGAAGCAAACTGAATCAGTGGGAGGTGGTTGTACAATCAAAATCAGGATAAAAGAGAAATTACAAACAACCCTGCACTTGTCAAAGTAGTAGTAATGAAATCCTGACTCTGCCAGCAGCGAGAACCTGTGTTAGCACTTTGGGGTAAGGCCGGGAGCCGGGTGCCAGGTAGGAGGGCAGCGCGAGGCTGCTGGGCGGCAGCCATCGCGTGTGGAACAGATGGCGGGCAAAGCTGGCCGGGGAGGGGCTCCTTCGCAGAGCTAATCAGACAGTAACGGATAGGGCAGCTGGGAGGACTGACCACCGCCAGGCGAGCGGCGGGGTAGCCGCAGCCGTGCGCGATGTGTGCAGTGGTGTGCCCGCCGGCCGCACGCGAGACCTTCCAAGGTCTTTTCGGCGCCGCGGCCGCGCGGAGCTGTGAGGCGGGACGGGCCCGGGCCGGCGCCGCGGCGTCCTGCTCCGCGCCCCCTCCTCCCTCGCCAACGCGGGCTCCGCGCTCGGCCCTGCCCGCCGAGGAGTTACGTGCTCTCGTCTTGCCGTGTGCAGCGGCACAGCGAGCGGAGAGTGGGGCGAGTGACAGGAATGCGAAAGCACGTGGGTCCGGGGACCGATCCGGGAAAGCCATAAGGAAACTTTGCTCCCGTGGAAAGGCGGGAGAGCTGTAGGTCGGCACCTTCCCGCAGGGCTGGGCCCCTCCAGTGAATGGAACCAGTTTTCTGATGTGTTATTTTTGCTCGGAGGAGGCACTTTCCTACTCATAAATGAGGGCTTGAGAGGAATGGATGGAGGTCGGAGCCTTCTGATCCCGAGTCACATGAATAATTTGACTCTCGTAAGAAGTAAAGATCAATAGGATTTCTTGTGCAAGTAAGAGGTAGTCATGTGTGAGAGGATTACGAGGTCATGCCCTGTGTTGGTGACTGTCATCTTGAAAGAGAAATGAAAACAAAATTTTGTCGAGGAAAGGGGAAATAAAGTCCTGAAGTGCAGCAAGGGAGATCTTACCTATTACTACCTGGTTTTGTTTGATCAGGATATGCGATACTTTTTTAGACTGTTTTAACCAAAAAAATCCTATGTGTCCTGCATCTGCTTTTTGAACTTGCATGTATCTTGTCTGCAGAAGGTTTATAGCTTGGCTCAATTATCCATTTTGAGCAGGGAGGAGAGGAAACATTACAGGGATTTGAAATAGGTAGTATAACACAGCCATATGCTATTTATGCAGCAGTTTCTGCAATAAATCTAATTTGGTGCTGTCAAAAAAAATTAGACTTATTTGCTATAGCAGCACATTAGTAAATTATTGTAGTAGCTTTGAAAGTTGTCATTCACTCTGCTTTACTTGCAACTGAATCTTGCAGAGCTTTTTTTTTTGTTCCTCACTCCTTTTCCCCTGAGCAACTCCGTGAAAATCGGAGTTCTTTGTCCTGCAGCTGTAGAAACTGCAAATATTTTCACTGCTGAAAAGAAGGGCTTTGCTTTAAGGTAATTGAAGAAGGAGGTGGAAGAAAGGATAGCCTCTATTGTTAACAATCATATGAATGTATATGTGGAAAAATCAATAAAGTGGTGGGGGATAAATTTCTCCCTTGCCTACAGGTTTTCATAGTGCAGCTGAAATTGTTTATCTGATTATACAGCATGTAGATAAATTAGCTGCTCTGCGTTGTTATAGAAGGTAAAATATTTTACCTGCCATGATAAGACCATATGCTGCTTTATGAAGACTGATACTGAGTGATTTGAAATAAATCGGTTCTGTCGTCTTCTGGCAGTGCGTTGTAAAATTTTCGAAGCTGATACACTTTGTGTCAAGATAACACACAATTATTTGAATATCATTCTATTTAATATTTTAAACATATTTAAGTGATTGTACAAACTTATAAAGACCGTTGATAAATTTTATAATGGAAGGAAAGAAAATGTAAGTGAAGGAGTAAAGAACAAATCAAAATCATACGTTAATTTTGAACATTAAATTGTTTATAAATTATTATTAATTTTAAATTAGTTTTAACATGGTTAACAATTGTATTTATTGTCCTACCAGAAATATTTCTTTAAGGAAAAGGCAATAATACATTTTCAGATTTTAATATTAGGTTCATCTAAATTTTTCTGCACGGCATTTAGACTGCAACTGGTCACATCAATGATCACATCAGGCTGTTGAGGCAGCCAAATTGCTACTGCATGGAGAGTGTGCTTCAGGAGCAGCGACAATACTTAAAGCGCTTTGGAGCGAGTGGTGAATTCAGATGAAACACTGAAGAGACTAACTGCTGTAGAAAACAAACATCTTTATAAGGTCTTTGTTTTGAGCAGTTATTATTCAGCACTAACAGTAATAAGTTTATGAGTGTGTATCAAATATTTACTTTGGTCTCATTCAAATTAGGTTTTTTATTTGTGTGACTAATGACAACAGGATAATGATTTATTTTTTTGAACCAAAGAAGTCTTTCAGATACATGTATTCAAAGCTGCTGGATTTTTTGCTGAATTTGCTACTGGAAAAAATGGTTCTGATTTTTATCATTATTTCTGACTTGTTCTAAAGCTTTTCTCTCAAGTACATCGAAAGCTTGTTTTTACAATAAGCTAAAATGTACTTTTTCTGTCAGCACTTGATATTTGTGAACTTCAACAATTTAAAAAACTGTCTTGTGCTTTCAGAAGTATATTCAAAGTTGTTTATTTTGTGCAGTCACAGCGGTTGTTGATTTGTGGGTATTTTTTCTTTGCTGTGCAAAATTCTTCTCCTGAAGTTCTTGCCTAGAAAAAATATTTCGACAGAGAACCCAACAGGTCCTCAGGTGGAGACTTTATCCAACTTCACTTTGAGGAAGCATCAGCCTGTAGGTTGTCATTGCTGGAGAAAGTAGCTGGTGGATGGAGGGAGGAAGGAAGGGAAGTCCCCTGAGCGCCAGCCTTGGCCGGCTGGCTGCTGTGCTGCCTCAGCCCTCGTGCCGGTGGTGGGGCAGGAGAGGCTGGCTGGGAGATGCCAGTCCTGGGCGAGCAGATGAGCTGCTGGCGGCTGCTTGACAGGGCTGAGCTGCTCGCCCTGCCTGTGCTGGCAGCGTGGCAAGGTTAATAGTGTGCTGCTCTTGGTTGCCCCTCTGGGTTTGGTGGTTCGCATGTCAGACTATAGTTTTGTAGAAATAGGAGCAACTCTTCTTGATTAGCTTCTCCTTGTTGGTCAGCTGTGTTGGTTCTCCTTTTTGGCTTCTACAGGACTTAAATCACTGGGGAATTAAAGTGTCTCTGTAGTCAGGTGGGACACTGCTGCCCATTCTTTTTGTACCAGTTTTCCTCTTCTATTTCTAGTGCATTTGTTCACGTGCATCTAGTTTCCTATGGAAGAAGACCATAGCATAAGAAAATACTTCCTTGCAAATGCAGGGACTAATCCCTACATAAGTGATAGTATTAAGTTTTTATTAAACTAAAATTAGGCAGTATTTATCAATGCAATTTTCATTAAAGTCAAATTCAGACCTAACATAAGTATAAATGCATTTCTGCTAATGAGATTGGATTATCTTCTGGATTTGGTCCCAGAAAACTTTACCTTTAATTTGTTTTTGGTAAAGGGTAATAAAATGGGTGGTTTATTATAATTGCTTACAAAACTTCAAATATGTATTTTATTTTTTTGTAATGTTTTTAATCTTGGTGAAAAGTTATCCCTTTTTTAGGGGATACCATGATATGCTGTGAAATTGAAGGTATTTCTTGTATCAGAAGAATGACAGTGTCAGAGGTTAGTTAATAATTCGGGAACTTTTAGTTATTTTGAGTGTATTTCTGAAAAGAAATATTCACACAGGAGTTGGTAAAAATAATATATCCTGTTGACAATAAGAATTTAGTATCAGCCCTGACAAAGAATCTTTAAAATTTGCCTCAATGTGTAAGGCAGTATTCTTAACAAAGAGTTGCATATGTGTGTTTTATAAGGCTTGAAAATAAGAAAAAATATTGATTTTTTTTTTCTTTAAATAGTGTTGCATTTGAAACATCAGTAGGTAAGACAAAAAAAATTCTGCAGATTAAATAATTTAAAATGAGTGCTGTTGGCTACTTTGAGGTTTTACTGTAATCTTACTCATTCTACTGTTTCCATTTTCTCTTTGTACTTTTAGTCAATAGCTCTGTTAAAGTCAGAGTCAAAAGCCTTCATTTATTATTTTATTTTTAATATTTTTATGAACCTTTTCCAGTTCTTCACATAGCTCTGCAAAGTCTCTCTCAGGCTGTGCTAGCCCTAGCAAGAAGGAACAGATACATGTATTTGAAGAAAAACACGTTAGCTGTTGGAGTTAACAAATAATGATTAAAAGCTATTCTTTTGCTTCTTACTATTTCTCCTATACCCCAAACTGATCTTCACAAATACAGGACTGTAAAGAACTTCATCTGCTGCTGGTTAGCAGAAGTGGATTTAAATCTACACCGACAGTTCATTTGACAATGACCTTGAGGGGCTTTGCTTCTTGAAGAAGAAAGCAGAAGCTTGCGGTAAACAAAGTTCACTTCTGACAGATGGATTGAATGACAGAAAGGTTGCGAGTGCCAGAATAGCCCTGGCAGAGGAGGAAATGTTCAGTGGAATCCAACAGGAGAGGAGGTGTGAACAGGTGCAGGGTTGCTGACGGAAGGGGAACCAGATGGAAGGAGCCAGAGCCAGTTTATTTAAAGGAAAAGGCAGAAAACACTGAAAGGCTGTGCGATCAGTGGCTAAAAGTGTGCATGGAAGAAGGTAAAAATTCACAAAGCAAAACTGCACAGTGGGATATCTAGCACTTAGCATAATGGTAGTAATTTGTGAGTTTCGTTTTAAAGTTGCTATTGAAATATGTTTCTCCCTTACTCTTGACAGCATAAAGAAGAGGTTTATAACCTGTCCAAAAAAAAAAAGAAAAAAAATAACCTAACAAAACTGCCACCAAAAACCTCAACTGTTATACTGCCTGTCCATTATTTCTATTACTGCAGGAAGTTACAATGAGAACAATATAAAAACTATGCCACAGCTCAGCATATTAATAAAAGGCATAAGGCTGGATTTTTATTTTTTTAACTTACTTGTTTGTATCTAGCTTATATGACATGTGGGCAGATGAGCATGGTTTTCATTAGGATGTTTTTGTAAGATCTAGAGCAAATCAACAACAGTCAAGTACAGTGTAATGTTAGCACAGCATTTCTCATCTTTTTTGCTTTTGGTCATAAGTCTGTCAGTTTTCTGGAACGTGTGGTATCTTGCTGTAGGATGGGGTAGAAATCTAGCTTACCCTAGATCAAATTCCCTGAAAATCAAATATTGTCTTTCAAATTGTCATCCTGAAGAATGCTTTGTTCTGTCAAATGGTTCTGCTTCTTCCCAAGCTGTTCTTTTGAGGCTTGGTCCTTTGGAGGCAGGGAAAAATCATTCCTCAACTACTTCTCGACTTCAGCAGTAGTTGGGGATCATTATTAACTTCCACATATCAGGGCTGTGGCACCTTAAGTGCAGGTTGTGTGTCTGTACCTAAGATGTGTGAAAAATGCAGGTAAGTGTTGAGCAGTCACTCACAGTGCATCTGTGATCTACTGGATCGTTCAGCTGTGCTGAGCTGATCCGTATCAGGTGTGAGCACACAGGCACTTTCCTTTTTAATTAGCTAGAGCATGCAACGCCGTGTTTATGCTGACTTTATGCCAGCTGCAGGAAGGACAGATGATACCTGATTCAGCATAAAGCTTGCTGGTACAAAGTTAACGTACCAAAAACATTGGGTTTTTGAACAAATTTAAATTGGCAGAGTGAGTTCATAGCAGATCAGGTCTCTGCATCATTTAGCTGCATCATTTTTTGATTCAATGGTAGGAGCCTGATGGTTGGATTTACTGTATTAACAAGCTGAGCCTTGGAGTACAGAGTCACAGTCATTTGAACCTGGTCTGAGCCTATGCTGTTGCTGAAAAGGCTAATCCCTAGGGTGGCAATATATGCTTATGTCTGGCCACATGTTGCCAGGCCCTTGCTTCTGCTGACGCTGGAAGACAGGGCACCTGTGAGATCAGGTTTTTCGGGGAGTTAATCAGATTGAAGAAGAATAATTTCTCGAAGAATAGTTTGAGGGCTCATTAAGAGGATGAAAAGAAGGACCACACCTCTTATACTGGCATTGTCTGCCTTAAATGTGTCCTGAAGCTGCAAGAGGCTATTGGTGCCAAATTCAAGAATCACCATAAATCAAGAAAATCCTTTCTTTTAAATACAGGGAAAAGAATTTGTGAAAATTGTGTAAATTTGTGTGTACAAAACACATACCTGTGAAAATCTTCTGTGTTAAGCAATTATTTCAACATGGAGTCATTTGTAAAAGCAGCTTGTGGAACAAAGAATATTCTAGAGAAATGTGTGCAATATTGGAAGTGCTCAGGCTACATATTAAGACTTCACAAAAATCACCTCTCCCCATGCAACTTCTACGCTGTATTTAATTGTTTCTGTAGGGACTTAGGAGCCAAATAGTTCACAATCTGAAGGTAATAGTCATAAAAAAATGGATGTTTACTTACAAGCTACATATCTTGATGGCAAAGCTTATAAATGTGCCAGAAAAATCAGATTTTGATTCCAAGTTCGTATATTTGACCTAATATGAGATGTTAATTACTGTTAGAGGCACTTTTTTCTTCTCTCACATGGAAATAGAGGGAAGATAATGGTAATATTTGGCTGTGACTTGATATACAGAGAGCTGTCGAGATTGAAGAGATGTTATTGAGGAACTGGTCATTTTCTGGATATATCTTGGAGGTTATAGTGCCAAAAGAGTAAAATCATGTTATAAACTAGGTGTTTGCAAATCCTTACTGTTATTGCTCAATGTAAAGTAAGAAATCCAGTCCTTTTTGTTAAGTGACTTTGCAGATAGAGGTAGAATGTAGAAGTTAAGTATGTTCAAGGTCCTTTATTTCATAGAAACTTCCATAGCAGTAACACTCTATGTGTGTCTGTTCCTTTGCTCCTACAGCTTTTCATCTGTCTCATGCCCATTAATCTCTCCAGTTAGTTGAACTAACTTTTAAGTAGATTTCAAGTATGGCAAGCAGGAGTAGGATTTTTTTTTTCACATGCAGCCATTAGTGTATAGTTTTTCCTGGTGCCTCAGTAGGGCTTAAAGGGCAAAGTGGAAATTTTAGACTGAAATGTTTGTTTCTGTAGACTTCTTGGTATTATATAAAGTGGAAATATAGAAGTTATAAAGCAATTCCAGTGATGTGCATTCTAAATAGAGAGATATGGAAAAAAAATCAATGGGTACAAGAAAGTTATGTGCACTGATTTCTGTTTCAGTAAAATTTAAATTCTTAGAAAAAATACAAAATAGTATAACAAGTTGACATTATTTGAATTCTGGGAATGGGTATACAGGTAACAAGTTACCTGCATTTTAGGGAAGATTGTTTCAAGCTAATTTGTCAACTAATTGTAGTTAGTCTTTTGATGAGGTTGGAAATCTGTATAGAGATAAATATTTTCTTTTTTGCCCCCCAAAAGTGTTTCTCTTCATTTGAAGTGATTTTTATGAAATAGTAGTAGTATCTTAGAAGAGTTGTTTTTTCCAGCCTTTCATCTCAAATAGAATAGTGAAGTTTCATTTAGTTTCATTAACATACTTCAAATGTATTTCTACTTTCAAGTTATTTCTGTAGCACCTTCTAACTTCCTAGATCTATATTTAAAGAGCTGGCCTTGACCTTTACATAACTTTTCTAATTGCTTATAATGCTTCTCATGGTTATGAGGAGAAAGCTCTGACATTTCATTATTTTAGGAAACTCGGTATTTCTCAACTAATACAAGAAACAAGATTTAAGTTTTGTTTGTTTTGTTGGGTTTTTTTGAGCCTCAGTTCTCATGAATAGGCCCACATGTATCCTGAGAAATGATGCAGTCCTTCAAATCTACCAATTAATTTAATGGTTGGGTTTCTTCAACATTTGACCATGCAAATATAGATTTTACTGAAGCTCACCAAACACAGTGTGCTGGCTGGGGCAGTTTCCAGAAACTTGAGCTTTCTGCTGAGAAGACCTGGCAGCCGACTCCAGAATCAGCATCCAGTCAGCTCCCAGAAACTGACAAAAAGAGCAACTCAGTGGGTAATTCCCTCAATGGGATACAGGAAGGGCAATTTTTCAGCTCCTTGGAAAGGTTTAAAGAAATGACCTGATCATGATGCTTTTAAAAGATATTTCTACATAATTCTTGAGGAAGCATGCGCTCATACATCTTTTTTTATTTATTTTTTGTCATAAGAACATTCATTTCATGTCTTTCTTTGGCCTTGTAAAAGCACCAACAGGCATAAAATCCAGTCCAGTGTGGATTTACACAAGCATTGAAAAAATCAAAACCTTTATTGCAAAAATTCAGATGGCAAAAAACCTACAGTGTTTAATAAGAGGAAACCAGTAAAACACTGCCCAGCCAAGTCTTCATTCAGAGCAACCATAGGTATTAACAAGGTCCTATTAGATGAAAATTCACAGACCTTTCAAAGAAAGATAACCAAAACAGTCAGTGCTAAACAAAAGGTTGCTAGAAGCCTGATTTATAGGAAAGGGAGAAATCTTGGGACCCTGAGCCTTCTTATAGAGTTGATCCAAACATGAGCAAGGTCTGTTAATTTGGAAAGCAATAATTTTGAATCATAGCTACATTTGAAACCATCGTGTACCTGTTTACCTGCAGAATTACAGGTCTTACTGTGTTGCACTTTCTTACTTAAATGTTTGAAAACACTAAGATTGGATAGCATATGATAATACTCTGTAAACACATTCTCCATTGTAGATGGCTGAATGGGGGTACTGCAGTGCTGTTAAATTGAAAGGCTGGTCTGAAAAGGGTTATAGAAGTTTTACATTAATAGAGAGAATTATTTAAGGCTTCTCCCGCAGAGAATGACTTCTTGGTAGATTGGGGTTTTTTTCCATGTTTGTAGACCAACCTTTTGACTTGTCTGCTAACCTGAAAAAAAAAGATCCCTTGTGCTTCTGTGTATGACATACTTACAAAGATACATAAAAAATACAGGGGGAAGAAGTTTGTGAAGTATGATCTTATTCTGTATACATTCTCTTATGACCTTTATCATTGTGAGCTTTGAATAGTGTCTGGTAATAAAGTTAGAGATAGCAAAAAATTTCTCATTTCCCCTTAGAGAATAAGTCACGTATTGTGACATCTTGTTTCAGCTTTTATACTTTTTTTCTTTTTTTATGTGTAGTTTGTTTGGTTGGATTTTTCACTTCCTATAGCCTGAGAGAAGAGCAAGGATATGCTCTGGTTTTCCATTCTTCCTTTGACACTTGTGGCTTAAATAATAAGAAAAAAATAGCCTATGAGAAGGTGATTCAGAAATCTGCTTGTAATGGACAGTCTGCTGCATTGTGGGAAGCTTCAGAACAGACTGCATAAAACACTGGTGAGCCTTTCTACCCAAAGTTGTTTGGTCTTTAGGGCTCCTAATACATGTAGTCTTTCAAGTCCTATTTTCAAGTGTTTTAATTGATTTGAGTGACTTCATGCCAGATTTTACTAAAGGTACTGGGAATAAAATTCTTGGGTAACTCCTCAAAACTTTTCCAGTTTGGTAGAGAATCTTCTGCTATACATTTATTTTCAAAAATACTGAGAGAGAAAGCTCATTTCCTCTGGAAGAGCTAAGGGAGCCTTCAGCTGAGACCTTTCATTTGAGGTAATTTGTTGCACAGTGGCTCACAGTGCTGGCCCACTTGGCTACGTGTTATCTAGGAAGGAGGTCTGTTCTCAACCACTGAGGCATGTAGTAAAAGCATCAGTGTTAGGCTTGACTGGTCCTCCTGCTGCCCAAGTCTGAGTGTGGGTGCAGAGTTCCAGGACTGGTCATCATTTAGACAAGTCTGGTTAGTTCAGATAGCTCAAGCATTTGGAGCACTAAATGCTGGCTACTCCTTAATGATTTATGAAGTTCAGGTTAAAGTATAAATGAAAGCTAAAACACTTTATAGTTATATTTTTAAATATAATTAATATGAAATGAAGATGTCAGAAATAATGCTATGATAACCTCTTGTGTATCACTGAACTGAGATAATTGCTAGAGTATTTTAATTTGTCCAATTAAGTTCATAGTCCTTACTAATATATCCATTAGCTTTTTTTGAAAACGCCACACTTTGATCTCATGGAAAAATCAAATAGTCAATATAGGAAGCATGGTTGCTTCAAACTGTAGCTGCTTTGCCAGAAGATTTACTGGCAGCCTCCAGTCAGAGGCCTAATTCTACATTAAGAATCATTCTGGTTCTTATATTTTTGTGTTTTTACTGTTACCAAACTGAAAAGACTCTTTCAGAAATATGTGCTATTGAACTGTGTAGTGAAATTCAAAGTTTTATCAATCTAAGTTCTGTTTTTAACTTGCTGATTTTAGTTATGTCAAATATGACTTTTATGTCACTAGTTTTTACCTACTTCCTTTTTCTTTACTGCAAAACCCTTTGACAGAGAGTGGACTTCTCTTGTAAATGGATCTGTGATCCAGTTTTTGTTTGTTAGTGGTGAAAATGGTGTTTTGATTAGGGGGATATTTAGGTTTGGAGCTTTATTTGTTTTTTTTTTTTTAATTAAATTTGATGGCTCAAATTCAGTCAGCATACTTTTATGTTAGCTTTAAGATAAAAGTGAATTTTCACTTCAGTTGCTGCAAGGATTTTTTAAAAGTTTGCCAGAGATGGCAATTTTCTTCTTCCTGTGCTATATGCTACAGTTCACAGTGCCTTTTGTTTTGTCAAGAACATTTGAAAATCATAACTTCCATGCACTGCAAACCGGTATCGCATTCATTGTGATATGCCAACCAGTTAATTGAGTTAACTGTGCCTCTTGTCAGCCACAATACAGGCTTAAAGCAGGTGTTTAGAACTAAAATCACTATGGAAAACCTGTGCTTCAGAACAGGGCTCAAGAAGAGCTTGAGCTTTCTCCACGATTGAGTTTTTGGGTGTTTGTGACTTTATCGCACAGCAGTGAAAGTTTCCTTGAGTTCAATGCATCTGCTTTAGTAAAACTGATCAGTGTTGTGACCAATCAGATGTGCATTTTAGTGTGTTTAGTGATTTGCACCCAGTAGAGCTAGTGTTTGAATTCAAGTAGAGAACAGGCTGGTGTACTTTAACCCCTCATCTCCTATTTTTGACCTCTATAGATGAAGTTTTTAACAGTTCTGGAACAAATAATCATTAGCTGTCATTTCTGATTCAGATATTATCGGTGTCAATCAAAATTAGTCAGTAGTAGCTTTGCTTTACATTGTCTCTGTGCTCTCCATTAGTGAATATAAGAAATTTTGAAGTTTTTGTAGGAAGAGACCTCTGAAGTCTTCACACTAATGCTGGAGGGACTATGGACTGTTTCCTTCTGTCTACAGTCCATAGATTTTCTTTTACTCTGAATTGTGGAAGAACTGATTTAAGAAATTGCAGTTCTTCAGACAGTGCCAAAGCTTTGAGAACTCCTGCAGTATTTGTTGGTTGTAGCAGGAAAGTTACCAGTAGATCTCTTGGGCTGCCTTCTGCATGTTTCATACTTTTTTTTTCTTTTTTTTTTTCCGTCCAGGTATGTCTTGGGGTAATTTTCAGTTGGAGGGCAGGGAGATTGAACTCAGAGAGCAGGTTCGACTTAAGGATGAAGGACTCAGTTTAGACAGATTTGGCTTCAGGATGTTTTTTCACTCCTGAGCAGTTCTAAGCACCTCAGATATTGCTCTATGTGGCATTGGGTGTGTTTTAATTACAAAATCTTCTAAGCTCTAAGAAGCTGCTCTTCTGTATAAGAATTACCTGTGTTTTTCTAGTTTTACAACTGAGTTTTTATTCACTGTATAAATTCATCTTCAATCACCCCATACACACTTCAGCCATAGGTCACTCACCACACATGCATGATTTCTGAGCTCCTGCTAGCTTGCTCTATGCAGTAAGTGGCACAGGTGAATGACTTACTTTTGGATGAGTCTCCTACACCAGAGAGTGTTTCTGGTGGCAGTAGATTCTCCATTTATTTTGAATTTGCTGGTTAGCATGAGTTCATCGAGAAGGGGTCCTAGCAGTGAGGAATGGACCTTCACAGGTTTGCCTTGGTACCTTGAGCTGTGCAGCTTGCTGCATGCTGAAGGTTACCCCCAGCAGAAAGCCAGCCAGCTGTGTGCCAGATGACTGCACAGAACCCAACTGCACACAGCCATCTCACATGAGAGTTATTAAATAAAATACTGTGCTGCTGACACTTTCTTTAGCTGAAAGCGTCAGAGGAATGTGAGAGGTGCTGGTGGCTTGTTTTTCCTTTAGTTTTTTGAGCAATCTGGTGCTTAAAACAACTTTCTGAAGATAAAAAACATTTGTAAAATAAAGGGGTTTGCACAGACTGGTTTCCAGCAAATATGGGAAAAATATTCTTAGTAATACTTTCCATATTTGGAGCTTACACTGAAAAAATGATGGGAGCATCACTCCTTAGGATAGCTCCAATACGATTACAAAGCAATTCTGAGAGTGGTGTGCTAAAGTGCTATTCAATATATGAAATTTCCTTTAAAAATGTGCTTTGTTTCCTTAACGCTCTAATATTTTTGCTATCTAAACATATTTGCTGTCTTACCTCAGAAGAAACTGCCTGTGATTTCCAAGGGAGTTTTGCCTAAGGTAGGGCTTGAAACATCAGGACCAGGAATTAGTGTAATGTGACCCACCATTTGTATTGCTTTGGGGTAAATTTGAGAGAGAAGATTTAACATTGTGTGTGTCATGCTGAGATATTGCAATATCTCGGATGGGTTATTAGGCACCATTCCAAAGGTTAAGTGCAGCAGCCACATGAGATGTGGCTTTATCCTTACATGATCTGTGCCCATGTTCTGTTTTGTAGTCCTCTGAAATAGATAATATCCCTAGAATGAAACATGTTTATAAGACCTTTTTGAAGCCTATCCCAAGCTATTAAATGTCATTTCAGTAGAAAAGTGTTTGCTCACATCATTTGAAATCTAGAAATCAATCCTTGTATGTGTGAACTCACTGATGTTTTAAATGTGGATCCCAATGTGCACCAGATAAATATTCACGACCTTTGGGAAAGTTTAGATCTGAAATTTGCAGTTCAAGATCTTTTCTAATTTATATGCATATATCTTTTTGGGGTTTTATTTTCCATGCTCTTTTTGCTTGGCTTGCATTAAATAAAATGCTTCAATGGAGTGTGGTAGTCTAGCATTTGTTTTGCCTCAGGAGTGGATTGCCCCATCTTGCATATCTGGTCAAGTAAATTGCTCTCTTGCCTGCATACTTCAATAATAGTATTGGGCTTTAGACCTTCCTGTACAACCCCCCAGTGAGCAGAACCACAAGGGGCTGGGCCTGTGTGGTGCTTGCAGTCTACTCTATTGTAATGGATGCATTCATCTCCTATTTACATAAATTAATAGTTAAAACTTGCTTGGTTGCTTAAGAAAACTCATTAAGCTTTCAGAGTAGCTGTATCACGAGCACTGTGGCAATCGCTCCCATTGACTTATCTCCTGCTGATTCACTGGGAACCAGTCCATCTCGGGGTCAGGTCCCTAAGCTTCATTGCAGAATTAAACAAATAGCATTTAAAAGAAAATGCAAATAATATGTTCAGTGCAAAGTGAATGTTGGTAAGCTTCCTTATGAAAATGAAGCCATGTTTAAAATTTTTAAAAATAAAATCCTATTTTTGTCTGCAGGGCAAATTTTCTCTCAGGAAATAGACTGTACTTTTTATTCATTTTCTACTAGTCACTGGAGAATGTTTGACATTGTAAGAGAAAGGTCAGTTTGTGTAACTTGAATTGGGAGGAGAATTTTTAATGTGAAAAGCTTGGCCAGATTTTTGTTATTATTATTTGAATGTTCTCTTTTACCCTTTTAATTTATCCTCTTCACTGTATGATTTTTATTTTTCTTTATTTCCTATTTGGTTTTTTTTACAGATTGGAGAAAGAGAGCATTCAGCACAGCATTAGCAATGAAGCAAAGGCCCGAGCCCTTCAGGCCCAGCAAAGAGAGCAGGAGCTGACACAGAAGATGCAGCAAATGGAGGCCCAGCATGAGAAAACTGGTAGGTGGTAGGGAAAGATTAGAGCCTGGGCACTCACTCACAAGCCAGGCCCACGCCTTACTGTGAAATGACATCAGGAACACCTGTAACCTTTGGCTGGCCGAAGGGAGCAGATGCTAACTACACCGGAGATTCCGAATTACATATTAGTTAGCGTTTAAAAGAGAAAATGGAAAGTATTGCCCACTGTCTGTTGATTTCAGAGTGCTGCTCTCACATCTGCTGCACCATCTGGATTATGAGTTTATTTACCTGTGTTCAAGAAACGTAAAGCTGAGAGAGACCACAACAAAGTAGAAAAACAAAGGGCTTGTTTTTGGCTGGATTTTCAGGCACACATGTTATATAAAGAAAATAGCATCAGAAGCTCTGCGGGAAATGCTCTGAGCTTACAGTTAAAGTCTCCTGAATAGCATTGAACAGTTCCCACAGTACACACATTATAGCTACTCTAAAAGCTTAATGAGTTTGCTTCAGCATCCAAACTGGAGAAAAGCTTTAGCCATTAATCGGTTCTTAATTCACTGTCGCAGCTGGATGTAATTCACTGGCTCCAAATTGATATGTTCCTTTATTTAATCTTTGCAGCCTCAAACATTTTTAGCATTACCATGTGCCCCCCCACGCATCCTCAATCTAGAAGAAAGATGTTTAATCCCTTGCATACTTCAGGTTCTCATAATAGAAGACTTCATTGCATTGACTTAGCCCATCAATAACATCTAAGTTTAATCTGGAAGTAAAATGGGTTTTCCAAACACACAAAAAAAGAGCTTTTTTTCGTATTATGAAGTACTATGCCAACAACATTAATAGAGGTGCGTATTATAAATAAATTTTTAAAAAAAAGGAATTTTTAAAAGATGAAGTCTGTAATCCATGGAAGCATGGAAAGGAGGAGGAGCTTCAGCTGTTAAAGAGCATGATATACTTAGGTGTTTAATGAAATAACATATTTACCCACCATTCATGCAATACTTTCAGGAAAACTATATAACATGCATTAATTATAAGGAGTGCTGGATAATACGTAAGATAGCAGGCATGTTTATATCTGCTATTCAGTTTTCCATCCTTTTTTAGTAGGATCACCTCTGCACAGTAGAGGATCTTTCCATGTGTTCAGGGAATGCAAACAGCTACATTATGGCTGCTGTCTACACTGTAGAAGAAGAAAAGAAGCTCTCAGAATCATTTTTTCGTCCTTTAGCCAGCACATCTGCATATGACCATGTGTAATTTTGCACAAGACAAAGGAATTTACCCTTCTGGTGCATAAATTGTCCCAGTATACAAAAACGAAGCAATAATATGTCTGGGTCTGTTTTTATATATCTCTAGTAAGATTAGAAGGAGTTGAAAATTATAGCCATTTATAATGTATATAAAAAAAACATTGTTTATTATGACCCTACATGCATACAAAGAATTTGGGTAAGAGTGGTCATGCTTTCCTGATTTTAAAATCAGAAATCAAGAAGCGTCATTTTGTAGTATCTTGGTTTTGAAAGAATAGAGATTCCTGGATTCTAGGTCATGAATTTAGGTGCAGTCCAAACTGATAGTAACCAAAAATTACTTTATAAAATGGTTTCATTTCAACTATCACTGGGCAGTAAGTCTAAATCCTGTCGCTTAAGAAGAAAAAATTACATTATTCATGGTAAACTCAGGACACAGTAAATAAAAGAACTGCTGTTTTAAGGAGATACGAAACGAGTCTACAGTGTGAGCATTTGGATTGCTGGTGTATCCTCTGCACCAGTTGAGCAAGCAAAAGTCTGCTAAAGCATGGCTTGCCAATTTTGTTCCTCCTAGAAATGTCAGTGAACTTCTAGCTAAAAAGCAAGCCCACCAGATTAGATATCTAGTCTTCACAGTGATTCTTACAAGACCAGATTTGGTGGCAACATTGCTTTAACACTTTAGCTAATTCTGACATAGAGCCTTAATTTGGTAAGTGATGATGTCCAAGTAACTGAAGTTCAAAAAACATTTCAAAACTAGAGTGAACTAGAAGAAAGAAATTGTGAATAAATAAAATTGTATCTATGTTATCTATAAATTCATATAATTGTAATTTTATAGTATCATAATTTTATGGTTTCTAGTAGAAGAACTGGATTCATTGCTGACCTCCCAGAATACATTCATAGCAAAATTAAAGGAAGAATGTTTCATGTTGGCAAGGAAGTTGGAACAAATGTCAGAAAAATACAGGTTCGTATATTTTTCTTAACCCGACCCTTTTATTACTAGGACATGCTGCTTTATTTTTTCATTTGTATTTTAGTATTTATTATTTTTCATTTTGTCCCAGGTATTGCATATCATATCAATGTAATATATGCTCCTTAAGATTGTTTCTGACTATTAATTCAAATTTCTTGGACATTGTAAAAATTGCGTAGTATTTTCTTCATTGTGTTTGTATTCTTAATATGGAGAGTAGAAAATTGTTTAAAAAGCTACAATTCAAGTTCATCTGAAGTTATATGAAAAATGCTAAAGATTTAATGTCAAAACTGGCGTCATTTTAATTATTTACTTAAGCTCTTTTCACAGTACTGCACTAGACACTGAATATTGTCTGTAAAATAATTGTCATCAAAATTGCTTGTCGTGGGGGCTCTGATTCTGCTGCTGCTTATTATCAATCAATAGCAGGTCTAAGTTTAAAGCCTTAAAAACTGCAGGAAGAGAGCAAAACCTGGAAATAATAATAATTTAAAGAAATACAAAGCTATGGAGGTATCTATTCAAAAGTTCTGTAAGACCAAAATATCTTCTAAAGAAAATGTGAATTTTGAAATTCTTTAGCAGCACATAATTTGATTTTACATTTTTAGGTGTGAAAATCTTATCTGTTGAAACTTTTTTTGGGTTCATATTTAGAGTGGTAAACTGGACTTCAGCGGAGAGTTGGCAGTCTGTAGCTTCTGTGAATTACATGCAAAGTAAATTTGGTAATTAAGGCTGGTATTCAACTCATGGCTATAGGAATAAGGAAAACACTTAGCAAAGATGAAATTGGTTTTCAAGACAGGATTCTTCTTCTGCTGGGTGGATTTAATCATCCTCTTGGGGTAATGCAAAAGAGGCGTCATTTACTCAAGGAGAGAGCTCATTTACCCCAGTACCCTCTCCCTAGGAATGGTCAAAGAGAAATGGTTTAAGTAGATGACAGACATATATGTATGTATATGTATGTATGTATGTATGTATATATATGGGTATTATGTATATATATGTATGTCTATAATAAATATAATACATGATGCTTCCCACAGGTACTGCCTTCACTGCCCATCCTACTTCCCACTGAATAAAAGTGTTGACTGGCTGTTAAGTGGCTGAACTAGGGAGATGAATCCCATCCAGAGTGTTTGGGAAGAAATGAGAAACTTAAGGGACTGTAAGCAATCTTCTTGTGCAAATGCTGTGAGGGGTACTTGAGAGAGAAGCAAACAGAATTTTTCCTCTGAAAAAGTAGAGCTCTTCTGCTAAAGTAATGCAAAATCTAAACGGATTCAAATCGTATTATTATTCCAGCAATAAAAAAAGCACACAGACTTTGTTGCTAGAGCTCACAGTCACAGACTAGTAACTGTAAAGGATAAAGGAAAGACAGAAAACATACTGTGAAAACACATTATTCTCTGAAAGTAAATACTAGAGATTGCCAAGTGTTTCTCCACCTAGCAGCATTAGCTGACTATGTCAAGGACCTGAAAATGGGAAAAGGAGCCCTCTTGCATCTCCAGGAAAGTGGTATTTTTTACACAAGAAACTTCCTTACTTATGTAAGGAGGAATGCATGAAAATGGTTCTGAGAAGTGGTCCTAAAATAGCTTGAACTTGCCTTCATTGGAGTGGGAGCTGCTGCAGTCAGTAACAGGGATAGAGAAATAGGTAGAGACAAAAAAAAAGGTAAAAAGGAGAACAGCAAGGTGGAACTGGAGATGATGGAAAATGACAGACTAATATAGATGGCTTCACAAAGTGATGTGATCAGGAGATGAGATGCAGAAAATTAATTTTAGCCAAGTTCTAAATGTATGATCGGCATGTATGTCTCAGTAGCACCTCTCCAAATGGCAACCTTCAGCTCATTGTCACTGAATGCAGTGTAAAACCACATTCTGGAACAGAATACTGTAGTTTTGTCTTCTGGAAAAAAGCAATAATTTGGAGAAGATTTTATGACTTAGTTCCTATGTACATTAATAAAAGCAAATCACAAAGCAGCAGTGTGCATTATTCTCACAGAAAATATTTTTCCATTTTTTTCCATATTTTTGATCTTACCATAAACTGAATTTCAGATCTGGATTTGTGTTTTTTTCGCTGTACTTCTAGGATCTTTCATTTCCATAGGTTTAAGAAAAAAAATCTGTTACTAATACCATTATTTAATTGGTGGAATGCTTAAACTCTTTTAACAACAGATGCATTAGTATGTTTATTTAAATTTTATTTGGTTTGATAGGAAGTACACATTTGTAGTAAGAGACATTTCAGATGTATCTGTGACAACTACATATTTCTGCAATTTCAGTGGAATGCATGTGAAGGGCATGTATATTTTTATATGTAATGCAGGTTTTCTGAGAAATCTAAACTGAAGTTTTTGTGTTTATATGTGAGCTGGAACCATTTTTTGAGCTAGTCCCTACACAGAAAGGCGTCAGAAAGACAATGTCAGACGAATTATAAACCCCTCAAGCTGTGCAGAAAGAAGATAGTGTCTGTGAAGGTTTTCGTATGCATAGGCATGTTTAAAAATATAGCCCTTTGTTGATTTCTTCTCTGTTTCTCTCTTGTTTTGTTCTTTTTTTTCCCTCTGATTGTCACTGTCTGAGTTTCTAGGTTGTAGATTAATGCTTAACACTACCCACTGTGTATTTGTGATTTGCGTTTTGTAATTAAGGGGAACAATGGGAGTCCATTGGGTCTCGTTATATATAATGGTTGGTTTAATTTGTTTCACTTCTATCTTGTTAATTGTAAATTGATCATTAAGATTTGAATTCTAATCTGTCACCAGGGTTGTGAGTATTGAAGCTAGAGCAATGATCCTGGTTTTAATCACTGATGATGAGAAACAAATTTTATAATTTTGGTACATATTGCAGTTCATATATTTTAACACTGTATTTTATGGTGTTATAAATATTGTTAAATGACTTTTAGTGTAGTTTTACTGTTTGGACTATAATGTATAAATTATATTACTGGTTTGGCAACAGTAGGCATCCAACTGTGTGAGTTTAATTGAAGTAAAGAACACATACCCGGCTGAACTATTTTTCTGCATGTTTGGTTGACTGCAGTCATTGCACTCAATACCAGGAGTGAAATGTTTGTTGAAGGTAGCTGTATGAAGATGGGGAACAGTCTGTCTGAAGGTTCAGCCATTAAAATTGCATGCAACAATACTGCATCAGCAGAAAATATTTTTAGAGCATGTATTTCAATTCTGTGCAAGTAAACCATTGGTTTTAAGAGCAGGAAAAGGCAATGTTTAAAAAGCACTGAAATGCAAAACCTAGTTCAGAAGAGAAAAGGCAGCATTGCCACCTTAGTGTTCAAAAATCAACTCATCCTAACAATACACGAATATTGACTTTGAATTGTGACAATTTAACATTTCCTCATTTTTTATGCCTTTAGTATTTAAGTGTTTTGAGGCTAACCTCTTTGGGGTTTTTTCCAAGACTCTTACAGCAAAGATGGTAGCTAAAACCATAAAGAGATTTTTAAATAGAAATTGAAGTAGTTAAATGGATCCAGAAATATAGAGGGACTTTTGTTGCTATTGCTGCTTCTGCCCCCATCAGTTATTTTTGATATAGTGACAAGTAAATGAGATTTGGCAAAATCTATTATGCATCTAATTACAAGCATGCATTTTACATTTTCATGTGATGTTGTAGCTTTGTTCTGTGCAGCTTCAAAATAGCAGTGATTTCATACAGGTCATTGGAGTGTATCAGATCTCAGAAGCACACACAGATCCGTGACTGCCTGACTTGTGGGGCTAGCCTGAGTCTGCAGAAGTGCCCCTTCCTGCTGAGTTCAGCTCCAGTGGCAGCACTCCAAATGCCTGCATGCTTCAGTTTCTACTGAGTCCACCACAGCTTATTGCTCAGACTGTTGGACCCAGAGTAGCTCTGGTGGAGCAACATCAGCACATCCATGCTGTGTCCTTTAGTTGTGCAGGATCCATCAGACACAGTGATTAGTGCATAGATTTCTCTAATTTGCCTCTGTCCCTGGCATTATAAGTGAACTCATAATGAATCTCTAAAGTGAATGTCTGAATTCAGCACTGTGTGCTTTGACACTTACCTCTCTCTCTTTTCCTGCTGTGATACCTTGGGAGCAGGGTCGTTCCAGGGCAATTACACAGGACTGATCCATCCTCTGGGTGGAATTCCTACTCCTGTATAAATGTACTATAGCATTCAGTACAGTTCTAGGCTTAGTACAATTACAGTTAGTTTGGGTTGTTTGTTTTTTTTTAACCCAACAATGTGTGAAGTTACTTAAATATCACATAAAATTAGCTGTCTTATCTTAATCTGTGGAAACTGAGGTGGATGCAAGGGAATCACTGACGTTGTTTGTTTTTTTTTTAACCCAACAATGTCTGAAGTTACTTAAATATCACATAAAACTAGCTGTCTTATCTTAATCTGTGGAAACTGAGGTGGATGCAAGGGAATCACTGACAAGTGAGGATGGAAGACCTTGGTATGCAGTATTCTCCATTTAATGCCAACCAACACACATGAACCTTTTAACATGGACCTAACCATTCTGTCCTTCGTATGTGGTGTCCTTCAAAACTTCAATGTCAATAAATACAATAAATCTTGATGGTCAGACTCTTAGACAGTTACACAAAAACAATATTGTGTAAATAATGTCATAATTAGAATTTTTTTTGCTGTGTTTAACTGTAATTGCAAAAGATGTTTTAAGAGAAGACAGCACTCATAATGTGCTTTAAAGCATCAGGCATTTAGTGCTCTATTTTAAAGATGAAAGATGATGGTACTCATGTTTTTAATTAGTTCATTACTTACTTTTGTTTCAGTCATTTTCAGTAGCATTTTGGTTGATCTGAATTACTTCATCTTTCCAGAAGGACTTGGGCACCTTCAAATCTGATGGAGATGATTAAGTCCTTTTAAAACTTTGAGGCTTTTATCACCTTGAAGGTTACTTCTGCTGTTTCCATGGATGAGACAGTCACATATAAATACAGAAAAAGAAGTAGGATCTCCCAGTTGAGACACCCTACAAATGTGATAATTTACAGTATTGTAATATACAGTGCATGGCAACTGCTGTTGCTGAATTTTTCTGGCAAAAAAGGAACACAGAATTGAATTTAGTCCCTGTTATCACTTGGTTGGGCTTTGTTGTGTCAGGTCTCTTTTGAGCTGCTCTGCAGTGAACCTTTGCTTTTATCCACTGGTTGTCTGTCTTACAGTATCAGTATCAAGTACAGACTGCATTCACATTGTGCAATAACAGTTGGTCCAGCTGGCAATGCTTTGTTAATGCTGACATTTAAGTTACTAGTATTTCTGTAAAATGATCAGTGGAAAAATTCAGTTTCTGCTACCTTCTTATAACATCCTGCCTGCTATTACATACTCATCCAGGAAACTGCTGTGCACTGAAGTTTGATGTACAAATCTATCAGCACAATTCTGATGTGTTTGTCTCTGGTCTTCCTTAATAGAGCTGTAACTCTCAATCTAAATTCAATTACATACAGTCTTGGTCCAAAGTTTCCTTTGCTAAGTGCTTTTAGATTCACAGATGATACCATGCATTGTTCTCTATTTAAACATGAAAAGATCATGTTGTCATTTCTAGATTTGACTTGTCAATGTAACAACATGTTTTTGAAGGAGGAGTATTCCTTCCTGCCTGCACTTTGTTGTATTTTTCAGGATGTCAGTTGTTGTTGCATTTTGTAACAGCCAGGAAGGTAAAGTATCTTTCTGCTGTAATTGCAGCATATTTAAGTTTATGATTTAAAGATATATCTGAAGCTTTTTAACCTTGAGATATGGAGTGGCAGATGCCATAAATTTGCTTGCTTTTGATTCGTACTTTCTGATGGTATAGCAGATTCTGACATGTTCTCATTAACCTTTTCCAAAGAGTTAAAATTGTACAAGTGCATAATGTATATTTTATCACAATTTAATCTGAGGTCTTTTCCTGATATTAAGAAACAGCTCATGCCTGTTTCTCCATGGGCTGATGGTTAGAGATGTAGCAAGTAGCAGTCCCAGGTCATTCATAGATCTGGTGTGTCTGCTCACCCGTGAAGAATAAGATTTGCTTAGAAGTGACTAATATTCTTAAAGGCTGTTCTGAGTTTTATGTAGATGAGTGTGTGCCTGTATGATTTGTCTCTTGTTTCTTGAAGTTTTGTTAATTTTCCTCTTAGTGAGGCTTTAGGTTTTTGATTGCATGTTGATATTTTTTGTGGGGGAGGGTTTTATGGGGGTTTTGTTGTTGATTTTTTTTTTTTAATCTGTGCAATGTTATTTAAGACATAGGAGGTTACTAAAGTTTCTAAAACAGTACCACTACTGAGAGTTCAACCTGTGAAGTGTTGAGAGTTCAGCCTGTAAAGCAGAGTAAAGGTTGAACAAGGTTTTAGTAACTGTTTTTTTAAATTAAATGTTAGCTTTTGCTAATAAAGAAGTTGAAATGTGTTTTCAAAATGTTAGCCAAATTCTTGCTTAACAAGTATGAATTTACATTTATTAATCTTATTTAACATCAATGCATAATGCCAAATGGCATGCCTGTTTAAATTAGGCTGAAATTAGCGTAGCCAACCTATAACTGAGTAATTGCCAGTGGCATATTTAGAAGATACCCAGCAGTATCGTGTTCTTTTGTCTTAAGATTATCTGAAACAGCGTTTTGTTTCTGTAAGTTCTAGTAATGGCTTGTTTATGCATTGCATATAAATGTATGAAATTTTATAAATGCTGAAACCACATATTGATGGCACACTGCAGGATGAAATCTGACAACATCCATCATCGCTTTGTTTTACTTCTGTAGATCTGAAGTCAACCAGCTTAGTCAGGAAAAAGAGTATCTTCATGGCAGATTGGAGAAGATGAAGAAACGGAATGATGAATTGGGCCAACAATGTATCCAGCATGGGAGAATACATGAGAGAATGAAGTCAAGGTAGGAGGTCCTGTTAATCTGTCAGTATGTGATATGCTCAACTGTACCACTCGTGTTGTGTAAACATAAAAATGACATGAGGTTCTGTGAAAGCAATATTCATTCCTTATGAAATGACCACTCCTTCCCCCTCCCCAACCATTCTGTCAAGTTGTTTTTTTAACATCTTTTGCTTGTGCCATTTTGGATAAATAAAAGGAAAGCTTGAACAACATAGTCTTCCAAAGAATTTAAACCTAGTACATATGTGTGTGGGCTGCTTCGGCTGTTCTCTGCTCTAACTTGTATGAATAGTCTTACCATATTAAAAAAAAAAAAAAAAAAAAAAAGGGAGGGGGGAGCTGGGGAGGAAGGAGGGAGGAAGTTATTCAGTGATGTGAATGTACAGTACAGATGTGACATTATGCCATGTAATACTTGCATTTTTGGGGCTTGCCATCATTTAACTTGTATAAACAGACAAATCTTACTGAAAATCATAGTAACCAGAGAAATACTGACAATTTCCAGGCCCCACTAGCCTTTCAGAGAAGCAGTGACTTCCTCAGGATGAGCTGGGAGCAGCTGCAGCAAGACTAGTATGAATATTTCCACCAATATCAATTGACTGTTCTGGCCAGAGTATCCAGACTGATAATGGCTTGTGCTGTGATATGGATTAGACTTCCTTAAAGATCACTGTGGAGACTTTTCCTTTTGGTTCCAGAAAGTTCATCTATGCTCTCTTGTTCTCTTTTCGACTCCACATTAAGTGTAACAGGCACTGGAGTGAGTTTTGACAGATTTGTGGAGTTAGAGAATGAAGTTGAGAGGCAACTCTGCAAATCCAGTCATCCAGACTACCTCTTATCAGTAGTCAAAGGCAAGATGCGGTTTAACTTTATTTGGACTTGAAAGCCCTTACTGGGAAAAATGCTGTTTGCTTTTTTTCATCATTGACCACCTGAGAGGAGCAGAGCTTGCTTGTATTAAAGCAGCCAATCCTATCTGCTCATTTCTTTAAAGTATTGATTTTTAATTTTTTTTGCCACCTTTTCTTTATTCTGTCTGTCTGTAATCTTCTTTCTTGTAAGCACTTCATGTCTTCATTTCAGACATCCAGAACCACTCCTTTCCTCTTCCCTTTCAGATTTCTGACTGTACCTCATCCTGTTTTTCTGTAACCTTGGATTGTCATCATCATTTATAGCTCAGAGAAGAAAGAAATTTAAAATTCTGCAACTGCATCCCTAATATGTGTAACCACACAATCTTTCCATTTATCTCACCTCCCTTTTGATTTCTTTAGTTATGGTGGATTCTTGCCATATGTAGGATTCGAGGTTACTTTCAGGAGAAAAAATTTTCCTCCTCTTTTTCCTCCTAGCTGCTCTTCTGTAGAATTAGAATTCTGTAGAATTTAAAAGTGCTTTTCAAGTTTTTAGGGTAACCTTTCCTCTATCTATTTTTGTAAATAAAATAGATCTACTGGAAAATGTTGCTCATTCTCTGCTGCAGCAGCAGTGATTATACACTAGAAAAGACTGAAAGCATTAATCCAGAACACAAAAGTGGTTTGAAAACAGAGTGGTCATGCTGCAGGCAATGCCTTACCTTCTGCTGCTGTTTTGCAGACAACAGAGAAAATAGAGCAGTAAAAGCATTTGTCTTATTTAATATTTTAGAATATGTAAATATGGTAGAGATTGTCAGGTGTTCTAACCATGAACAATATACTTTACCAGCATTTCAGGAGATGGCTCTTTTAACATATTTTTAATTGTCATCTTGCACTTTATTAATTTAAAATCCAACTAATAAGTGACAGGACTGATACTCCAAACTGCTTTACAAAATCAGTTTAATCTAATTTAAATTTAATTTCCATGTGAAAGCTGTAGTAGATTTTCAGGATTAATTCCTAAATGCTTTAAATTGGTCATGAAGTTTACAAATCTAGGTGGAAAAAGCAGAAGGAATAACTACTCCAACAAATAAATCTCCCAGTTCTATATATTTATGTTGAAAGAGTTCCACTAAGTAAAAATAGTAGTTTTTCTCTTCTGATTTTGAAAATAGAGATCTGACTATACTATTTAGTAAAAGCAGAACAACAAATAATAATAATAATGTATTTTGCCTCAGATTTTCGTCCATAACTTAGATACTAATAATAACAGCAAAATGCTGTTGACGATGGTTACTTCTTAATACATTTATTTCTCCTTTGTATGCAGCTACAAATAGCAGTGGTCTTTTTGCAACACATTCCCACAAAGTGCATTCTGACCTAATTTTCTACCTGCTGTTATTCTGATATTCAGAAAATTTCTTGTATTGAAATTATTTTGGCTAAAATTGGAACCTAACATTTGCATTTTAATAATTTAAGTATTGTGATATTTGTTTGTGAAGGAATCACTGTCCATACTTGTTTTAGCCAGGGACAGTATGACAGGCCCTAATGTAACTTTTTTGGAAACAAAACCCATTAATTGATTAGTCAGAATTTCTTTTGGAGCAAAAATGTTTTGGCAATCATAACAGTTACACTTCAGAAAGTGAACAAGATAAGTGTTTTAGTGCCA
The DNA here is from genome assembly GCA_034336665.1 of Luscinia megarhynchos. NCBI lineage: Eukaryota > Metazoa > Chordata > Aves > Passeriformes > Muscicapidae > Luscinia > Luscinia megarhynchos. The sequence goes on along the minus strand of CM067565.1, from coordinate 80,184,076 downwards.
TTCCTATCTCTCTGTGAAAATGTGCTGCAAGTGTATATATTCCAAAAATAAATAAGCAGGTTTCTAAGAAAGAGATTTCTTTAAGTTGCAGTCATTAAGCAGGGCATGGAATCAGCCTTTTCAGTGTAATGGAAATATCCAGCCCTTTTGGTATCTTTTTACTCAGTGAAATATGGCATTAAAAGAAGTAGATGTCCATCTTAAATGATGCAGTTGTCACATGCTACTGAAGCAGTCTTGAATTGAAAGATGTACAGTTTGCAGGACTAAGGTGACATGTTAAGAGCCAAGTGGAGTTGGTCATCATGTGTAACTTCATGGATATGAATCTTGCAAAAATTCTTGTCTGTTATGTAGTAGAGTCCATTTTTATAAATTTTCAACCTCAAAGCAAACTGTCTTATTGAATTCTTCAAATTCTCATTCTGTAGATTTGTTTTCATAGTAGAAATTAACAGATAGCAAAAAGTACAGAATTTCTTATAAGGCAGCTGTAAAGGTAGAAACTAGCCAAGAATAAAAAGATTATTTAGCAAAACTAAAAGGTTTCTATCGTTTAGGGGTTTTCTCAGTGTTCCACTGTACATAATTTGAATAGATTCCAGATGAAGGAAAATTCAAAGCCAAATGAATTGGGTAACTGTATGCATAAAATTAGTTCATTCTTTCCTTAATCTGTTTTCAAACTGATTTCCCAGGTACACATTTTCAGCTCTGTAGTTAGACCTATACATTCAGATCCACTTTCTCACAAGCCCTTTTCTCTTCAAATTTGAAGAGTAGGAAGAGAAAGGCAAGAACCTGCCTAGATCTATTATTGTTTGAACATATTTATGAATAAGTATTATTTGCCCAAGCTGCCATAGGTCAGGATTTTATCAGGCTGTTTCAACTTTCACTGAACTTAATTGACAACTCGGTTCACTTATGGCTTTACTTTTCTGCATCTGTTCAACAAGCATTTGATTGTAACTCAGCTATTTAGAGCATTGCTTCTGTGGACAGCCAGTGTCTCAAATGGGAGGAGGCATTTAATGAAATTTAGCTTTGCTCTTTTCTGTGTACGTTTTCTGTTGAAGACCCAGGCAATATGTGGAAATTCAGCAAACATGGAATTGTATCTTCAAGCAGGAGAAGAAAATCCTAGGCAATTTCTTTCCTTTTTACAAGATATGCCAGACATGCATGTACTTTTTATCAAACAGTTAAAGAAAAAAAAAAAATTTGGACAGTAGCTTATATAAAATATAAGGCTCTTTTAAAATCTGTTTTATTAAACATAAATTTAGAAGCTTCTAATTAGTTTCTTTCCAAACATATTTCCAAAGTTCAGCATATGGAATTTGGGGCTATGAATTTTCTCTCAGACCTCGTGGTTACAGTTCATATTACTGTATTTTTTGCTGTAATGTGTGATCAATGTCCAATCTGTATAACATTAGCAATAATAATAATACATTTTATGCAAATTTTTGAGGGGTTTTTTGTTGTGGTAGCTTTTTGGAGGTGACACTGTTAGACGTATTTCGACTGTATTTTTGCTAGCTAAAGTTGAAAAGAAGAGCCTACAGGACTGGCAGTTTGGGGCAGATGTGTGTCTATTCCTTAGGCATCAGTGGTTGTAAGTTAACTATAAAAATGTTACAACCATCTGTGTAACAAGACGGCAGAGATCTGCTCTCGCCTGTTACTATAAATAAGAAGGAGATTTGTTTGACTTCATAGACATTGGATTTATAAAGACTCTATGTGTCAAATTGCAACTACATGCCATGTTGCTGAGATGTGTCTGCAGCCAACTACCTGGGGTGTCTTCCCCTTCAGACATTCTAGTGTAGTGCAGCAACTGTGCAGAAATGTCTGTATAGCACAACATGTGACAAATTATATTTGTTTTCTACCTATGGCAAAATGTATGATTCTTATGGGTAAGCTTATCTGGAAGGGTAGCTAAAATGGATTTTTAAACAGACCACTCAATTGAAAATGTGGTACTCCATTTGACAAGGATTTTAAAAGCTTTTTTTCCACCATTAAATTTAGTTTTTTTGGTTTTTTACAAAGTAGTAGTGCATGCAAGATCATGTATGCTTGAGAGAACACATATCTTTGAGAATTGAGACATATCTAGAGAGAATGCACCAACATTTTTAAAATATCTGCCATGTAAAATCACAATAGTTAGCTTGCTGTCACTATTACACTGCTGAATAGAGATTTTGAATTTCTTGGCAAATCTTCAATAAAACGACTAATTAAAGTTATTTTTTGATAGCTGGAGCAATCAAATTTCATTTGAAATTTTACATTTTCTCCCTAAAACCCTAGTATTTTTTTGTGTGCATGTGTGTTTGCAAGAAATAATGACAAATGTCATTACCTGAAAGATCTTTATGTTTTTCCAGTTCATTTCATTCTCAGTTAAATACATTTCTTCCTTATTCTGCTGATAGATTAGTATTTTTTTTTAAGTGACAGTGAGGTAATTGCTCCTATTTTTTATTAGACCAATCATCTGTTTTGCAATGCAATCATAGATTAAAAATGCACTATATTGTGTCTTTTTTAGTTTAAAATGCATTAATTTTTAAATTGAAAATAGAGATTAACATATGTAGTGTTCATAGAACCTTTGATATTAAAGATATAAAGATACTCACTTTGTCTCAGTGTCTAAAGAGCAGTGTGCTGCACTTTTTCATGAGCATCATTACTCATGCCCATGTATCTTTGGCATGGTTTTGCTGCAATAGGATGGCAGTAGCAATTGGAGATATTGTAGAATTGTTTCTGCAGCCCTTCATGCAAGGAGTTTGTAAAAAGCTTTGTGGTCACCATGTGTCAGCACTGCGGTGCAGACAGATTAAACTCTCAGCTCTGTCCAGACATTGGGGTTATCACTATCACTTAATTTTTTTATTACTATTTAATAGACTCATATTTTAGATTGAGAAATGTATACTCTAGAGAATTGCTATTAGGAAATAATGAATGGCTAATGTGCATACACATACATATATAAGTTGTAAATCCTGTCAGAGTCTGAATGTGTATTTGGCTTTTATTTAATACTAGGGTGTTTACTCACAATTGAAAATCTCTGGAATAGAAATTGGATGTTCAGAATCTCTCCCTCCCTATTCCTCTGCCATTCACCATTTATCTATTTCCTATATATCTTTTTAACTATTTTTTCCCTTTCTTAGTTTAAATAGATGTCTATAAATAGTGTGGTACAAATATGTCTATTATTTATGCTTTTATATGTATAATATTCCCATTCAAAATAGTTAATGAATTATGTAAGTTTCTAAGACCCAAACACTGTTTTTAAATATTTTTTCCCCAGCTACCTAAGCAGTAGACACAAAGCAAAAATTTTCTCAGTTGTTGTAAAAATTGAAGAAGTATATACAAAGAGTGAAACACAAGATTTTCATAAAATGCTGCAAAATTGTGTGCATATAAGTTTTCAGACTTAAGAAGCAGAGGGGAATATCCTACCCAATTTCCAGAGAGATATTTAGGGAACTTAATAATGTTCTGTAAGAGGTATTCTAGGTCACAGAGTACTGTGTTCATCTGTTTCCAAGTGTTTGTATCTAAAATATATATGCCTGTATATGTATAGTTTATACACATATATTTCTTTGAGAATGTACTGAGGCCTGTAGGCCTTGACATCCCAATTTGAACAACTGTTTCCACTGATCTTTTAATTGGGATCCTTCTTATTTTTGTTCTGAATTAATTTATTTGTACCTACTTTGTACCTGTTTGCTTTGTACCTACTTGTCTTTGAGACAAGACTCAGACAAGTAATGCTTCAAAACAATCTGCAGTGGTGATGCAAATAATTGTAGGCAATGGGTGTATCTGTTCAGTCTTATTTCTGATTGTAAGTAGAGCCTTCTTCCTTTGTTCTTTTTGCAATAAGCTCTTCATAACCTTGGTGTTTGGATTGTTGATCTGTTTTTTAAAGATGGGCAGTCAAAACTATCTTGAGTCTTGGATGGGGACATTGGAATATACTGTATGTATAGAACTGATATATTTACTAGAAGTTCCTTGACTGATGAATCCTACAGTCATGTTTGCCTTTTTGACAGCTGCACTAAGAAGTGCATCCAGGACTTCTTTCTCCCAAGCAAATTCAAGTTTTCAACAGAGAATTTTGCTATGAACTGAGAACACATTGAGTATATAGTGTAAGGCTTTCATCCCGTGTCTGCTGTTTCACTCTTCTGAGTCATCTATTTCTTTCTGTGCAGTATCCCAGACTTTCTCGAAGCTGATAACATCTCTTAAATTTATCAGCCCACTCCTCCTTTTTTTGTGCTGAGTCATAATTCAAAATATTCAAAAATCTGTTTAAATGTGAAGAAATTCTCAGAGAATTCTTCTTCACTTTCAATTGTTCCTGTTGGCTGTGCTCTTTGTTGTAGTCAGTTACTTGTCAACAACTTAATTAACAATTGCTGATGGGCATGATATTTAATGTTTTGCTAAAGTTAATGTCATTAAGATTTATTGCATTTCCTTTATCAAAAAATGAGCTGTCAAAGAGTTTAGGGCTCGTGTGACCAAATCTGCTTGATCTAGCTTATGTTTCAGTTTCTCATGTTCCAATTACCTCTTCATGTCATTATATATTCCTTTCATTTCTGAATTTGTTGCAGCCTTTTTTTTTGCATTTGAGGTCATGTTAATGGGCTGGTAATTATCTGAATTACATTCTTTAAGGATTAGTTAATGCCGCATTTGATTTAATTACATAACAATACAGTCAATATGAGGAAGAAGGTGTAGAGGGAAAGTCACAGTGTCTGTGTTCACTTTGCACATCAACACTACTGGCCACCACGATTTTATTGTTTGAGGAACTGGAAGATGATATCTGTGAAAGCTGTATCAGTCCAAAGAACAGCTGGGTAGAAAAATAGCCAGGTTTGCTTGTTCGCTGTTCAACAGCTACCAACTTTCCGAATTACACCCCTTCTGTAGAGACCCCTAGACCCACCAGTCTGATAATTGCCCACTTCTGAGAGTATCTTCTACCCTACTACTTTAATGTATTTTACCTTCTCTGAAACAGAAAGAGGGATAGTTCATATTCATGCCATCATAAACTGAGTCAAAGCCTGCAGCTCACTAATAGTAAGCTTGTGTTCTTGTCTACCAGGAATGTAAAAAGCCCTGAAATATGTGTGATATAAAACAGCACAACATAAGGTTCCAGGCTGTTCTTGTTACTTTCTGTTGTCAGCACAGTTGTTGGTTTTTAAATTTAAATGTTAATTTAGCATTAACGAAGCATTCTTGATTCCTCTAAAATGGAGGTGGATAAAGGTGATGTCTTTGACAGCTCAGCCCAGACTCTCCTTGAGTAAGATCTAGAAATTCTTGTCGCTATGCAGATCATAACTGACACTGAAAAAGATGTGTATAATTGGACAGAAGTGCACCCTTGTTTTCCAGAGGAACCCCATTTTATTCTCCTGCATTTGCTACACACCTGCAAGAGTTTTAATTTTGAATAGGGGTTGCCTCTGGTGGTGATACATGATTGTGTTAATCCATCAATTTACCCCTTCACCCACCACCATCGTATCTTCTTTGAAACACTTTGCCTTCAGTGCCTGGTAGTAGCGCCTCTGGTCCAAGGTGGTAGTTATGGACAGTCTTCCTCACCACTTTCCCCAGAGATGTGAAATAAGAAGTGAGCAAGCTGGGTCAGTGTGCTCCTTTGTTGTCTTGTGTATAAAAGCATAGCTGTTCAATGGCAAGAGAAAGCACTGAAAAGCATATCTGCCTTGTTCATTCAAGTTAGCTTGAGTTTATTTAAGTTACAGGCTCAAATGTACCCAGAACTACAGAATAAAAATTTCTACCTTTCCAAAGGGGTAATAGCCTTTCCAGTATAAACTCTGGAGGACAGCCCTAACAGTCCACATTCTTCCTGAAACATTTAACAATCTTCAGCAAGTTTTGATTTTTTTAGAGCATTTTAAAAATTTAATTGTTGAAGTCCCTTACTGTTAAACTCACCTTCTTTTCTTTCTTCCATATAATTTTCCATCTGCATTTTTAAAGTTCATTTTCCCTACTATTTTTTTGTGATATCCTTCTGATATGTCAGAAAAATTATAAAAATACAACCAAACAAAAAAAGAAAAAGAAAAAAACCACCCAAACCCTTTTCAAATAGCCACTGTGTGATTATTTTGCAGTAGTTCAGCAGCAAATACCTAGCTGGGATATTTGACTGTAATTGGTATATTCCTATTAAGCCTTCAGTGAACTCATAGTAAAATTTAACTATTAACCCTTTTGGCAAATTACTTTAAGCAGTAGCAGATTTCCTTCTAGTTTTGATAGCTGTTTATGATTCTGAGATTTTCAGACAAAGGCTATTTAAAACCCTCTGTTCCCATATAGTGGAGAACTGAAAATGAAGACAGATTAGTAACATTTACAGAGCTTTGCAAGTGTGTCATGAAAATTTACCAGCTCTGTAACAAAATCTATGCACCTGCCTGTTTCAAGGTTATTGTAAGAGAAGGAGACACAAACTAACAATAATTTATGTTTTAATATCATAAGCGATGGAGTTTTGCAAGGTTTGGAGGACTGCTTTTTCCCAGTAACTTGAGTATTTCGATTGCTTCTGCTGGATCCAATACTGTTCCTCTGGAAGTTGATCTGACTGTGGATACTCTCATCTTCCATATATAAATCTAACCTGTTCCTAAATCTCTTTATCCTTTCGTTCTTAAGTCTGTTTAGCCTTGTGCCACTAGTTCCATGCCAATGTTGCACTTGAAGGTGGGATATTTTCTTATCATTCTGTTTGCTTCCATCTTTCACTAACTGCTTAGTTTCTGCATTATGAGACCAGGGACCAATTTTTTCCTGTGGTTTTGTCAGCTGAAACACAGATAGAACTTTGTTTTGCCTATTTCTTGTCTAACTTAAACTTCCAGAGCTCCAGTCATATTCATTATCGGCTTTCTTAGTGTACTCTAAAAGAACTGCCACCCTAAAAGAAACTAAATGCTAAAAAATAACTGTGTTTATTAAGCCTGGTCATAGTGCTAATTGGTAGTAGTCAAATAGTAATGGGCACTGGGCTAGTTTCTAGAAATGTGGTCTTAAATGTGTTATCCCTGAACTGCTACTAGCAAAAGTTTTAGAGAAATAGAGATTATGGAAGTGTCTATAAAGGACAGTATGATACAACATACTTAGCATCTGTATTTCTAGAGTACTCAGACAGTGTTGTGTGTGCTTCTCAGCAGGGCTTCTCAGTTTGGTTCTGGAAACAGAGTAGTGATGATGGAAAATATCAAAGAAATGGAAAAGGATAATAAGATTATTCAGTGTTTGTTTAACTTGTTCTTTGTGAACTGTAAAATCATGTATGGAGGGGAAGAAAGGGGAAAAGACATTTTAAACTTTAAAAAAGTTCTTTTTAACCTCAGAGACCCAGATTCTGCCTTTAGTTATGCAGATGGAAGAGGATCCTTGCCCCAAACATATCTCATTACTTGGGGCCTGATCCTGAATGATCTTTAGAATTCTGATTTTATTCAAGTCAAGGTTGCTAAATAGTTTCAGGTCTCCAGTTTCAAAATGTTGTCTCAGTGGCACGGCTGAAATGACAGTAAACTTTTCTCGGCTTATGTAAAGCGGTGTAATTTTTTTCAGTGCTGCACTAGCACTTCCCACACTACCAGGGATATAGCCTTAGTTTTAGCTATGTGACTTGCATGTAGTCAAAAAAGGCTTTGGGATGTTTTCAGGGTGGTTTTTTTTGGCTTTTTTCCCTAATGCTTTGATCATTTGAGTGGCTCACCTTTTATATATATCTGTATATTAAAAAATACATATGTGTGTGTATATGTATGTGTGTATATATATGTGTGTATATATATATATATATATATATATGCACATGATTTCAGAACTAAAAAAAATTTGTCTGTAAATTGATAAATTGATACCAAACATGGATGGATAATTGCACAGAATTCATGTCTGGGAGCACACGATTTAAAAGCACTTTAACTTTTACCTTTGTGAAGGCTGTTACAATCTTTTGTGCCTTGTCACAGGTGTTTGATGATGCAAATGCTTGTGCTTCTCAAATAAGTTTTATGAATAAAATGCACAAACAAGCTGAGCAGAGGCGTATCTGTCCTTGGGAAAGGACTTTCATAGTCCTTTCATGGAGTTTCTGTATCAACTTCCTGTAATGTTAACTCATGTCAATAGAATCCACAGGAAATGTGTCTAGCATTTTGTCCTTTTTAAATTTCCATTTTTACTAGCAAGAAGACACTCCAGGCAGTGCATTTCTGAGGGATTATTACATTTCTCGGGTGGCTGAAGTCACTCACCCTTCAGCCTTGTGCCTCGCAGCACACCCGAGGCAAGCAATAATCCCCAGCAAGGCACTGCCTGTCTTATCTTATTGCTTAATTATTATACCTATTTAATGGTGCTTAGAACATTGTCAGCTGTTGAGAAAAGGTAATTATCACTAGTCAAATGAAAAACACTTTTTTGGCTGCCTTACGGATACACATTTTACTGGTACCTTGATACATAATGAAGCCTGATAGCAAAACTTTTGCTTGTCTCTTCTTCAAGCCACAGCTGTTTCCCTGCTAAATTCATCCCATCTGTCTCCCCTTCCGTAAGGCTGTAGGCAGTATAGCATAAGTACAGAAGCAGTTCAGTGCTATTTTGGATAAACATAGCTGAAATTTGAATCTTTGCCATTTGCAATGCACACATTTTGTTTTACTGCTGTAAAGAGAGCTGTCAAAATAAAAACTACATGGATAATTTACTGAAATGCAGTCAAATAAAGGGATGATGAAAGGGAAAAAATGAAGATATAATGTAGGGTCACTCTTACGTTCATGGTGTAGTCTGAATTAATTTAATTGTTGACCTCTTGACATTGCAGGGTGCAGAGGAATTGGTAGTGAATAACAAAAGTAGAAGCCACGCAATTAGAATAGGACTTAAAGTCCAAACTTCATGTCAGTCAGGGTGATCATAGCAGGCAATTATTTGTGATAGTGGCCTCTTGAACTCTCTGACCAAGGCATAGTTCTTTGCTCATTTTGTAAGGAGTAGATAATTATGTGAGATAATACAGCTTGGAAATTAAATCCATCATTTCTATATGTGGCACTGTCTCTGAAAATAAAAGGACACCAAAATGATCACAATGAGGCAACAGTCATTACACCACTTACTCTTTGCAGTTGTGATTGACATGGAAAAAATATATTGAAGCTGAGTACAGATATCTTCATTGAGTTTGGTGTTCTAAAATGAATTGATGGTCAGTTATCCAAGGATTGTGTTTGAAATTTCGAGGTTTCCAGCCCAGAGAATATCCAAGTCACAGGGAGGTCTGCTTGACTCAGATAAAATGAGTACAGTGCAACCTACAAGATTTGAGAGTTTTTCAGCAGAAACCTTTTAAAAAAATCTTGTATTCTACTGAAGTGTTTAAAGTCCTATGGCACCTCTAGGCTTTTGGCTACTGCTTCTTGGACATATCTTCCTTTCTCTGTGTTAGTGTGTTCTATGTGGGCCATCTCAGAGAAAGATTATGACTGGTAAATGCTTGTGAATCTGTTGCAGGAGAATCTTGGAAGCAGTTTCTAGGTTAGCCCTGATGTGTATTTGGGATAGTTGCATGTTCTGTGAAAGTTAGTTCTTAAAGGCTTGTGCTTCCAAATCTGTATTGCCCTAGGCAAAGGTGAACAAACCCGTGTTTGTCCTAACTTGAAGATGCTCTCCTTGACAAAGAAAGAAGAGAATTATGAACTTAATGGTAGTGGACAATGAAATTATCTCAATATAAAATTGATCTAAATGTTATGAGCATTAAGTTCCTTTGAGGAAAAGCACTTTTGTGGAATTCACTACAACTAAAATACTGCTTTCAGTGTTCTGTACCGAGGTAGAGAAAGGGAAAAAATAGGATGTTAAGTAACTAGCTGCTTCTGTATTTACAGAACTGCTTTTAAACTCTATCAAAAGAAACAAAGTCTTTTTTATTGTTACTAAGAAGGGTACTGCAACAGAAAAAGCTCATACAGCAGTTTTCATGTAAATATGTGTAAAATCAATAGTCTGTGACAAGGCTCAAAACAGCATTACTCCTCCATATTAATAGAAATGTAAGAATTTCTCTTGAAAATTGAAATGTTTAAAGATTTCAAAATACCATTTTTAGTTTTGTTCTATAATATGAACATAAATAATGATGTGATAGTTAACAATTTGTTGATTGTTACTCCTGTAACTAATCCAGGAGCTAATAACACACCTACTGCACCAAAACTGGTACCTTCATGTATCAGTTTAAATGAAGAAAGATTCCATTTATTTGTAATGGAAGCCCAGTTCTTCAAGGACTCCATCAAATGAAAAGGCCTCTCCCCATCTGACTGAAAAAGTAGTTGTGTTGACTCCTCACCAAAGATCACCAAAGTATTGCAGTAAACATCTAGCTACTAGGTCTTAGAAAAACTGCTTTTATTGTAAAAATATTGTGATAATTCCTTAAAGTCCTATTAATGTGTGAGCTGGTATTTTAAAAACAGTGCCTATGGCTTGGCCATCCAGTTTTTATGACACACATCTGGTGGAACATGTACATTTACCAATGTAGTTTTTCAAGAAACTTTAGCTACTTTTTTCCCCACTCTCCAAAAGGAGAGATTTACATGTTGCATATTGGAAATGGTCAGTTCCTGTTAAAATCATTTAGGTAGCTGCTATAAGTTGAAGTGGGAAGCCTGTACCCTCACGTATAGCAATTTTGACAGATTCACTGCATTTTTTTCCGAACATGATATCAAAACTGCAAGTAGGTGAAGATAATCAGGTTGTTTAGGTTGTCTTAGAAGGGTTGCACGGTTGAGATTTGGGGATGGAGAAGTGAGCAACATTAAGAGCAAAACAAGTTATAGCAACTGTCTTGACTGTCTTTGCAATGTGCAAAGTATTAAGAAAGTTGTCAATATTATGCTTTTCTCATATTTGTTAAATTAGATTTTTGCATTCCAGAGTACCTTGCCATAAGTACGTGCATTTGTTAAAGATGGGATCAAAACCCTGAGATTATGTGAATTCCTGTTGATCCTTCATCTACAGTGTTGGGTGTTCCCCCACTGCTGGGACTGTTTATGGTGATCTGGATCTAATAAGGGGTCTTTTTTCAAACCTAGCACTAAAATACTTGATTTTTGTCTGCCCATCATCTTCTTACTTGCATCGATGACTTTTTTTCTGTCTATGAGTTTTTTAGATCAGATGGAAGGCCTTATATTTCCACTCATTCTTTCTGCAGGTTAGTGTATGGACAAAAGGAAAAGAAAAAAATGGGTTAGAGGGCTTACATACTACCAGACAAAAAAAACTATCAACTAACATGGAAAAAGATTAAAACTTCAAAGACAAAACACGAAAAATATTCTTACAGTGCTGTTTTGTATTCTTTTCTCTTTACCATTTTATGTTTTTCTTACATTTAAGGTAATTTTAGCTATTCCAACAGTACATGTGGGGGGAATATTTTTTGGAAAAGTTCTGAAGATTTCTGGATCTTCTAAAAAATATTATTTTGGATATGCACAGTGAACAAAAACCTCTGCTTGTTCAAAATTTTTCCTGCAATTTTCTTGTTTGCTCAGTTGCCTTGTGAGTTATATGCTCAGAATTGAAAGCCAGTGCAGTCTTCACATAATATTATTACCTTTTCTCTATCTTAGTGTCTGTTCCCACTTTCAGCTGCCCATTTTGGCAAATTTTAGACTTTAATGCTGATATTATGATTAGATATAATCTTCAAGTTTAACAATTCATAAGTAATTGTTTAAATAGCATCATGGCATAAACCAACCAGTACATTCTATCTTTATGGTACGTGGATGTTTTTTGTCTTTTAGCCTAGGTTGTCTCAGACAATTATAGCATCTGTTAGAATGCAGGTGCTTGCAGGTCATTTGTACAAAGCTAAAATCCTTTCCATACAGCAATAGTGAGCTCTGGTGTTTTGGGTAGGATGTTTTGGTTTTGGGTTTTTTCTATTAACAGTGCAAGGGAAAAGCTTACCCTATATTATTGTGTTCAAATGCTTCCTTCTGAGCTGTTCTTCAATGAATTGTCTCTGGACCCAGCACACCCTGTTCCATTAGAGCCCCCTCCTCCCCGATTTACAGAAGCAGCCCCAAAGTTTTAAACAATAGGGATTATTTATGCAAAAGCAGAGGTTAAATTAACTTCGGTAAAAACAGAACTGATTAGCATCCCGATAGTTAAATTCATTAGCAGAGTCCCTAAGTTGCACTTTGGTTAGAGCAGTGTTGCAAGATAAATGAGTGATCCTTCCCATGCTACTTCTTTCCTTTTAATAATCAGTGGAACTTTGGTTGCTGGAAACATCTGAATTCATTTGGTCCCATAAACACAACAGATAACTGTAGAGCAGAATTGAAAATTAGAATTACTTGAGATGTTAGTGTTGTTTGTGTGAAAATATCATCCTAAATTTCTGTTCCACTAAAATTTATTCTGTTCTATTTAGCTAATTTCTATTCATTTTTTCAAAATAGCACAGTTGGGGATTCTTTCCTTTGTAATCATTTTTGGGAAGGAATTTTTTTTCTAATACTTCAGTGACTTTCTGCATCATATTGCAGGGTAGTGTTACAGTCAGTAATGTTTACATCAACAAATGTAAATTCAAATTAAATCTATTATTTAAATAGCATAATGGAAACACATGGTGCTTTGTAGTCATGTAATTAAAGAAGATCTGTGCCTCCAGGAGTTTATGATCTGAAGATCAAAACCATTTCCACATGCAACAGACCTCTTCTAAATTATCGGTCTACAATTTGGGGATTTTGTCTTGCATCTATTTCAGCATAAATTTTACTCCTGAGCAGAGATTTCAGCCACGCCAGTGCAGAACTCTCTGAGATGCAATGCCTACGTTTTTGTTCATGACACTTTGTGAAGGGGCAATTTCTTCTCTAGCACAAAAAAACTTGGTGTTTTGATGTCAAGATTTATAGCTCCCTGATTTAATAGCAACACTGTGAACTAAACTTTGGGAATTATATTAGTTTAGTGGGAGGGGGAGCTGAATTTCTTATGTTTAACAAGGAGTCTGACTTGCCATACTTTTTTTTTACTTTCTTTTTTGTCATTTTTTTCCAGTTGTGAAAGTAATTTTGTGCAAAATTGCATTTGAGTTAAATTATTCACTCATCCTGGGGCAATAGCCTGTATTCACTTTCCAGCTGAGCCAACTAAAAATATGGGAAACAGACCAGCCTAGTATTCCATTGTTACTTTATATAATAGGATGTTTTGGAAATGATGATGAAGGCAACCTGGATATTTCATGGATGAATTAGTAGATTCACAAACTGAAAGCTTTGCTTCCTATTTGTAATGGTGTTTTCTCCCTTCCTTTCAAAACTGAGCTCACAAATCTGAGATGTTGCTTTTATTCAAAAAGAAAAGAGGAGGACAAAGAAAAGGGGGGAAAAAAATCAAGCCTCTTTTTTCCTTTGAAGAAATTTTTGCCTGAATTGCTGGCTGAGTTCCCTCAAAAGGCTTGGACTCCTTCAAAACTTGGAATCAAGCTTAGACCCCAGCTAGGTGAGGTAGAGTACTTTGTTCAGTTTGCTTAGTTTTCTCCTGACAATATGGTACAAAAGAGACTAGGTGTAAACATAGAGGTTCTTATTGTCAAGTGTGATGGTTTGGGATTTTTTCCAATTATTATCCCAATTAGGACCCTTAATTAAAAAGAATTTTTCATTTCTTTTGGTCGTGGGGAGCTAAATGAAGAATGGTCTGTGAACCCTGTGACTTTCAGGTACCTGCAAGCCTTCAACCCCCTTTGTTGCTGTAATGACTTTAACTGCAAAATAATTTCACAGCTAGAAGAGGCAACTTTTGCCTTTAACCTCCTTGTCTGAGGGCTTTCCTTAAATTGAGGTAAACTTAGAGAGTACCCCACACATTAAATGTTCTATTCTGTGTTCCAGTGCTTTTTTTCTTAAAGTTGTTGCTTGGGATTGCACAGCTTGGAGGTACTGCTGTGTTTGGTTTTACTCAGTTATTTAAAGCCATTAAACATGAGTTCTGGTCATTTCCCAATCCTATGAATGCTTTGAACTGTGGCAGCTAACAGAGACTTCTCTGCACTTTGTTGGGAACTGTGGCTGTTTTTTTGCAAGCATTGTGTTTCAATTTTACTCCTGACAGTGCTGGATTCAGGGCATCTCTGTGCTGCATGTGGATTTAGTACTGTACTGATCTTTTCTAACATCTTCTAAGATAAAGCTGTGAAATGACTATTACGAGTTATAGGCATTAGGATGTTGGCATTTTTCTTCCAAACCTGTTTGGGCAAAGTTTTGTATGTCAGGTACCTCAGGTACAACTGTATGTTGATCAAAGTAAAAGATTTCCCCACAATGAGCAATGGCCCACATCCTACCTTCTCCATATTTGCAAACTGGATATCCTTTGTAGTGTTCTTTTCTTTTTTTAACCTAGCTGTTGCTTTCTGAGCCTTTGGGTCATATGGTGTGTGGCTTCACACAAACATTTCCTACATGACAGGCTAACTTATCTTCTTCCTACTCAGTGCTTTTGTCTTGTGCTGACATACTGGATTCTCTGCTGTATAAAAGGAAGCCCTAGATGACAACTAGTGTAGCATTGTGCTTGGGACCTGTATTTTTTGGATCTAGACTCAGATGAAGGACTTGTGCTTAAAAACATTCCATATTTGGCAATACTAAATACTAGCTTAATCTCATAGTTCTAATACAACACTGAAAAAACCCCCAAAATTAAAAATCCCGTATCAGTTGGGGGTACCTGAATTTCAGGATGCTTTGGGTGGAAATATATCCAAAAAGAATAAGATTTCCTAAGAGGATGTAGCATTGGTAGTCTTAAACAGCCCATCCTCCAAAATACAGCAAAGCAACCCCAAACTGCAGAGGTTCTGTGAAAACACAATAATTCTGACATCAGACAGTTAAATAACAGACTCTGATGCGGAAAACTGTCCCAGATTCTAACATTCCTTTCAACTGAGATTAGAAAGCAAGGTAAACTTAGCATGAGAAAGAGTGCCTTTATATGAAGAGATTGCTCTTGTTAGGCCCATATGTGAACCATATATCCAGATTCTCTCTACATCCGCTCACTTGTCTCCTTGTCAGCATCTGAAGAGAGATCCCCAAATGTTCAAATGTACCTTTCAGATCAGAATTTAATTTTAGAAGACTATCTTGGCCTATTAATTTTGATTCTAACAATGCTGTGGTGGCAGAGACATAAGATTGCAAGTAAATTTTCAGAAATCAAAATGCTACGAAGCTGTAGAAACAAATGCAAGTGCAACTTGCAGTAATAGGTCAGCATAGTTGTATATGGTAAAATACATGTCATTATTGAATAAGAAATAATTCATTAGGGCATGTATTGTTCATGTGCACTTGGTGTGTTACAAGCTGCAGTGTGGAGGCTGAATACTTCTAGGTTCTCTGTGTGTCAGATGAGAAAGGCAATGTTTAAGAGCTAAAAAATGGTTCCAGACCTGCACTTGTAGAAATTTGTAACTTAAGTATTGCAGAGTATCTTGGACATTTTTGTAATTTATTTGATTTCTCATATTCAATGAGTAAAATTTAAAAAAACTGGATACATTAGAGTAGTTTGCATACCATGAAGCTTGTCAAAATGTTAATTGAACTCTTTCAGATTCCTGATTGATTACTTATTTTCCCTTTAAGGAACATTTTCTTATTTTATTCTTAAAATTAAGTACATGAAGTCACCATCAAGAACTAGAAATGATAGTAACACAGGAGCCAGAAAATTTAAAATGCCAGTATGAAGTGATATAATTTTTCAGTATAGTGATTCTGTGTTTTCTGTTTTGATAATGAATGTCTAAGGGTGTTAATGTGGTTGTTTCATGAAGTCGATTCCCTTGCTAATATTCTCACTTTTCCATGTAGTCCTTTTCAAATTGAAGGGGTTTTACATTCAATTCCCTGTTTTTCTTTGTCTCAAAAGAAGAATGTTCTGTCATTTCTACAAATCACTGTAGAAATCCTGTTGCTTCTCCAACTTACAAATGAGGTACCAAATAAAACGGGGTAAATTATTTACAATTATTTACTAATGTTCCAGGTATTTCTTTACAAACTTTTAGAAACCTCACTCTAAGCCCCACATTCCAAAAAGCCCCTCCCAAACAAACCCAAAAAGATCTGATCAAGATATGGTAGCTTCATCAGACCCATCCTGCTTCTTAAGTGTTCCAAACTGCAATCCAGTGAACCTATTGACACTTTCCACTGGAATTCATTAATGGTGGCCATGTGTAAGCAGCAGTTCAGTTACACTCTGCAGATGAGGGAGAAACTTTTAACATGCACTGCATCTTCATAATTTTCACTTGCTTGTCAAGAGAATAAACTATATATTTCTTTATTTTCTTTGCCTGCAAGCAATATGAAAGTCTGCAGCATTTTCATTACTTCTACAGAAGTCAGTTTGCAGCAGGTCTTGGTGAAGACTTCACACATGGTTCCTTTATTCACCTGTTCTTGGACAAGAAGCCATAGCACATATCCAAAGTTAATTTTCTCTCCCATATCTAAATCTAAAATTATACTTTTTGCCTAAAAATTAAATTGAAATTCTGAAGTGCCTAATCAAATGCATATTTCACATATGGGAAGGACTACTGTTGGCCAGACTTTCTATTTCTGAAATTCTGTTTCTGATGTTTGTAGGAACTCTTTACTGAAAGGAAGGCAGCACTGGATGTTGCTGGTGAGGGATCAGGGATGGGGTGAAGGGAGTCTGTGAGACAGCTCTCCAAGCACACTTTCCTCTGGAACTGCAGTCACAGCTGATGTGCACAGACATACCAAATGTGGTCACAGACAATTGGTTCTGACCTGATCAGTTCAGGAGACATCCTGCTGGGTTGATTATTGCTTTGCTGTCCAAAGCAACACAGTGGATAAAATAGGGATTTTTCAACCCTAAGTGCTACTGAGTTACTAAGAATCTTTCAGGAAAATGCAAAGACACACACAAACACTCCTCATCTAGGAAAATAAAGGAAGTGAGTATGTGCAATCAGATAACTGGAAATAATTTTCTCATCTTCCAGAGTCCTCTAGGATTGGAGCAAAAAGCCAAGCCTGGGCATTAATACCTGAAATGAAAATTGGTTAGCAATGAGAAATATGGGTGAAACATAGGAAGTCTGAAGAGGCTGGAGAGGGATTTTTTTATTTCATTACATATATTTTGGCATAATTGCAAGTTTGTAAGTTTTGAATATTTTGAATATTATGCATAAAACTAACTGAAATTTTAATCTGTAATTATAAATATTTCTTGTTACTGTAAATATCCTTTATATAGTTCTTTATTATAACTGGAAAATCAAGCCCTATCAAATTTAAACTGAGTTAAATTGCTACGTCATTGAATGCATTGCCACATTTTAGATTTTGAAATACAAGTGCGTTTTGAACTTCTGTCATCTTTTTCTTAAGAAAAAGAGAGAAAAAATGTAGTTATTGGAGGAGAAAAAGTCTTTTTAATTTTGATTTTGTATAGAACTATTCAAAACAGTGTTGATGAAATTTTAAATAGCCTTGAGACAGAGTGTACTAGGAGAAAGAAAGCACTAGCTTTAAATAAACAGCTTGGAAATGTAGTATTGTCCTCAAAAATGCTGGTTTCAACCAAACCTTCAACATTGGTCGGCTCTTTCTGTGAGGATAGGACACAGTCTCCCTCATCATTTGTGTAGGAACTCTTAACTCCTAAATAGCTGAGGGGAAAAACAGTTTGTTCACTGTGTAGTTGAACACAAGCATTCCCATATTGTAAGGGAAAACTGTTTTTGTGAAGGCAGAGGAACGTTCTGTGCACATTGCAATGGAGACTTGGTGCAGGGAGAGTGTTTGGAGCAAATACATGTTTAGTTTCTGTTCTTCTGGAAAATTGCTAGAACAGACACATGTGCTGCCTGTTCCTGTGCTCCACAGGGCTTCACAGAATTGCACGAAAAATACATGTGAGCAGCATTTGAGGTAGAAATGTTATCTTTTATCTCTTTGATGTCTTATTTCAGTGATGCGGGAAAGGTTTGAGGAAATAGTGTTTCTGAACAAAAGGTGCTGCAAATTGTCAGCAGACAACTGCAAAATTGTGTAGTCTGTCATATATTTCTATCTCTGCCTTTCCTTCGTTAACTAAGATGGTTATTCATCACAGAATGGTCAGTGGGAGTTTTATAGCAACATTTATTTATAATTTCTAGATTCTATTTTTTTTAATTTCAGGCTCTAAAGTGTATATTTTCTTTTCTGTTATAGTCCATTATGTCATAAATTGACAAATGATAACTCAATACAAAATTATTTTTGCAGCCTGTCTTCCTTGGCATCTGGATTCTAAAGAGATAACCTGGATGCCTGCATGCCAGTGCAACCAGGATTTTTATGGTGTCAATAATCTTTGCTCATCACACCAAAAAAATCAGTGTGTCAGTGTATTCCTGCAGAGTCATTAGCATACAGACTCACTCTGCTTGCTTAACAAAGCATGGTTTGGTGTATTATAGTTTCCTAGTCTGCTTGTCTGATTCACCTCTGACAAAAGCAGAGACCAAATTCAGTCCCTTCTTCAGTGGCACACTAATGTGGGAAATAAATCTTCGGGCATAAGGTCTGAATGGCAGTCATTTAAATAATTCAAATGCAGCAATCATTTTGCCCATGTGCCTTTCATTTCTTTGTTTTGTTTCTCTGTATTTCCCAAATCACTGAGAGACAAATGATCTTCTGCGACAATATATATTTTTAAAATATCTAGAGCTAAAAAATCCCCGTCCTCTTTAAATGCAGTTTAATTGGTTACATGTAAAATAATTATTTGCTCTCTCTTTTGTGGTGTGGAGGGGGGAGTTGGAGGGGAGAAGTAACATACAAGCAGATGTGCTGCTAGATCTACAGGCTTCTGCCAACCATATGGCATCTTAAAGAAAGATGGTTGGAGCGTCTGGATTAGCAAAGAGTCGGGATGGAAAGCCATGTGTCGTGTTGGTACAGGCAGTTGTTTTAGCTCTCTGTAAAAGGCTTCAGGAGATTGTGTAATGGAACAAATGGTACTGCAAGCCTAGTAACAGCCTTACCGCTGCTGGAGAGGCAATTGGCCCCCAGGCGAGTACTGCTTCATCCTTGCTTGTTGGTTTTTTGTGAAGGATTTTTAGATCGTTATTATGTGTTCTTCTTTTAATGTACAGGAAACTTGGGAGATGTAATTCTGAACTTTATACTTGAAAGAGAGCTATTGTGTGCTTAGGATTTTTTCACACTCTCATTTTTTATAATGAAAACATACAGTTCCCTTCTCTTTGAAATGAAAAGCTCGTGCCCCTCTGCAAATTTCCCGCATCCTTCATGAACACTTTGAGCCATCAATTCACTGAATTTGAAGCTGTTGCCCAGATTTTGGGGGAAAACTGCTCTCCCTAGGATTTGCTTAGTTAAAAAGAGTGGGGCTATTGTGCTTGTGGCTATAATGTACCAGCTTGGCATTTGTATTCTGTTTGACAAGGTTCTCTTTATGCAAACAAGGGGCCTGCTTCTATTAAAGGCAGAACTCCTTTAGTTTTTAGCAACACAAGATTGGGCATTTCATGGGGTTTTGTGTGCTTTACAGGAGTCTGCAGTTCACACTGCAGCTCATAGGAGTTACTCTGGATCAGGATGAAAGCTATTGTATCCAGATCTGTAACAGAATTAGGTTTTAGTCATTTCTCTACTGACACGCAGTAGAGGTCTAAATTCCTCTGTATGTTTCAATGAAATCAGGCCTCTTAGTAGACCTGTAAATGTAGTTTTTTCTCCTTGATAATATTTGTTTCAAAGGAAATTAAACCCTGATGCTGCAGTACAGAAGTTCAATAATTAGGATTATTTTATTTGAAGAGATTTTAAGTACATTATGATCCCAATATCATTATTTTTATGTAAGGAGATAACATGAGGGACACCCAGACATTCATTTGTAGGTAAATACTTGCTGAGCAGGTAATGTTATGGTTTCAGAGACATTAGAAACAAACCATTAACTACAGAAGCATCTTCCCTACTGAGAATCTTTGCTGAAAAATGCACTATCTTAAACTGGGACAAATGCTGCTCTAACATAGCCTAGATTCACAATAATTTAAAAGTAAAATTACAATTACTGCTCTTTTTTCTCTTTAATTTTTTTATGCTCTCCAGAAGGCTCCTTATCTGGAGCTTAGGAAACAGCAGTACTCAGCTTAATCTGCAGTTTAGTTACAGCAGTGCACGCTTTTTCCTGAGCTGCCTGCGTGCCCCCCTGCTCAAGCCTGCATATGTTGCTCAACACTGATCAAAAGTAGCCTCCCTCGGGAGAGAGGCTTGGGTTCATTTTGTCGGCCTGTTCATTACCTCGTCTCAGCCAAGGCTGAGCCAGGTGTGAGGTGGACAGTTGTCCACCAGGAGTGGTGCCAAGACCACCAGCATCTCCCTGGAAGGCTCTTGCAGTGGCTGCTGAGGGGGAGCAGAGTCGGACCAGTGAGCCCCAGCAGGGATCCTGGGCTCTCTTGGGGCACCTGCTGAGCATTCGCTGCCTTTCACAAACCCCTGGCTGCTTTCTGCCCCATGCTCGTGTGTGACTTCACCAAGAGAAAAACGTGCATTTTCTCTAGGCTTACCTTACAAGAAATTTTAACTAATGATGTCTGTGCTGCAGAAACAGTATTGGAGGTTGCCACGTCTACAGAGACAGTAATTGACTGATAGCAGGTGGATCTCTTGTTCTCATTTTGCATATGTGTTTGTCTTCTCTATCCCTACTTAAAAGAAAAAACCCCATGGTTTATTTTTGAAAAAGAGACACAGCTTTGCTTTCTTAATTTGCTACTAGAGATTTAAGACAGTTAAATTTCATTCATGTAAGTGAGGATGTTCAATTTCCAAAAGCATATCAAGACTTCTAAGCTTCCTGTTTAAATTTTTGCTTCATAAAAGTTACCACTGCTTACCACTGAAAGATGAGAACATGGGGAAGTAGTATGAGCAAAGCATAATTTACCTAACAAAACTAAGCAAGACCTTTTGATGTAATCCAAGAGGGAAAATAGTCTTCTGGTATAGTTACATTGAACATGTGTCAAGAAAGCTATTAACATTTATTTCAACTTATAGCCAAGAAAAAGCTGATCATTTTGCTATAATTTTTCACTATAATTGAAATGTGGTGGCAACAGAAGAGTCTGTGCATGCACATGCACAGTTGTGGACAGAAGGAATCCTTCTGCTGGAAGGTGCTGGTGGTCTTTCCCAAGCTGGGATGTCTGTGCAGGGTCCAGTGACTGCTGACTGATGTGCTGAACTGTGACATGGGAGAGCTTTGTGCTCATTTTGTGTGGTATTGCTGACAGCCCTGTGCTGCTATTGCAGGGACTCTAGAGCTGCTATTCTCATCCACAAGCTAAGCTGCTGTCACCAGAAAGGCATAATTGACCCTTTGCACCAGCTGTGATCTGGGTGTGTTGATACTTATCTCCAAACTGCCTCGTTGCAGTCATATTCTTTATTGTGGAGGGGTTAATGGTTTTCCTGAAGATAACTGTAATGATATTTGCCTCTAAAACAGCAATAAAATTCTTTATTTCATAGCAATGAATAAGTTCACCTTGCAGTAAATTAAAGCACAGTTGGACTAATTCACATATAAATTACAAAACAGCCACTCTCTTACAGACTGTCTATAATGTACTAATACATTTTTAAGATGTATTTTCTGTGAAATGCTTCCCTTCAGTGTTGCTAAGCAATTGCAGGTTTCACTAACTTCACGTGCAGTTTCACTGCTTAAAATATAGTCCAAAACAAAACACCAAGTGGACTCTATTCACAAGAGCTCAGCTTCATGAAGGTGGGCTGACAATACTGCTCAGATTCTCCAGCTCTTCTGATTTTTCTAAAAAAACTTTTGGTTTCTCAGGATGAAACTGCTCTCCTCTCAGCCCTTTTCAAGGCAAAATTGCCTTACCATTTTCCCTGTCTTTAGTCTTCCATGGTATTTCCTTGATGCTGTGACTGCCTTCAGTCTTGGCAGGACTGGTTTATGGGGGTACTGGGCAATGTGGGGAGATTGGGGCTGGTCCCAAGTGATACAGCCCTGCTCCAAAGTGCTGTGTTGCGTGCCAGCAGCAGCTCCCTGTGAGGTGGGAGCTGGCTTGCTTGGCCAGCCAGCACAAACAGAGGCTGACCCCTCCTCAGGTCCCTTGGGTGTATCCATGCATTTCTTGAGCACAGATCTTTCTTACCTCTCACGCACATCTTAGGCTCCTCTGCCCACCTTGACCTCCTTCCCAGTCATTCCTTTGATCCTTACTCCATATGTGCCCCTATTTTCCCTTTTGTTTCCTAGGAAGAGTAAGTCTGGGAATTAGAGCTGTAATAGAAGGGGAGTGGGCCCAGCTTGGGCTAAGCTCTCAAATGGAAGCAATCTGCTCTGTGTGGATGGAGAGCAACGAGCCCTTGTATGTATGACATCTATCTGAATATACTGCACAGAAAAAATTGTCTGTCACCAGTATAATTCATATTCCTCCTTTTCTGTGTCACAAGCATAAAACTAAACTGTATAAATCCTACAACTATCATTAGTTTTACTGTGATTTATGCAAACCACAATAACCCTCTGTGAACCCAGAAAAATAAGCAGATGTGTGTTGCCTGCCAGAGCTTAAAGGCAAAATCATTTGTTTGAAATGAACTGGAAGGAGGGGCACCTCTAGAGTGGAAAATAAGGGTAATGGGGATTAAGCAACAAAACTAACAAGTGGCATCTCCACAGATATTTAACACTTTGTGTTTGATATTTTTAGAGTTTATTTTCATAGCAGCCAAACTATGCACTATTGCAGCCTTGGGATTGTGCTGCAGAACAGTTCAGAAGGTGTGTGATACATAGCCCTTAAACTTGGAAAGACTCCCTTGCAGATAACCAAATGAGAAGGACTGTACCCAGCACTACTGGTGTCTCATCTGCAAGCTCACTAGTGAGAAAGGTTTTACCTTTCAAACACAGCTAGAGAGATAAACAGAAGCTTTATTCTCAGTACCTCAGTGCCTACAGCCCTTGCTGATTGCAGCCAGAATCGGGCTGGTGAGGCCAGCAGTGCTGAACCCAAAGCTGTTCTGTTTGCCTGCAATTGCCACTGTCAGAACAACTGAAGCAGTTGTAGCTCAGCTGCACTGCCCTTTCTAGCAGTAGTTTTTTTTAATTAAGACAATATCTGACAAAGTAAATTAACAGAAGCTGATGCTTTTAGCAGGTTTTTTGCTTCAAATGCCTGATGTCAGTTTGGGCCACATGTACATTCTGCACATGCCATGGGATAGAAAAAGTGAAGACTTCTTTTTCAATTCTCTGCTGCCTGCCCAGACACCACATGTACTGTCTGTTACATGTCGCTTCTGATGAGGTTCATGCTGGGAATTTCTTTTTAAAGGCAAAGTATTTGTGAAGGAAAGAGTTCAGATTGGGCAGGTTGCATTAGAAATTCTCAGTGTCTCCAGCTTGAATACAGTGATTGCTTTATGTGGACACCAGCTAGCAGTTTGTAGGGGTTCAGGTTTGTCTGGTAATAAATGAAATAAGGGGAATTAGAGTAAGCAGTAGGGGAAATTGAGCATGTGTTTATAAAGAGTAAACTAGCCACCAAAAATTGTTGTAACTAGTGACACAAGCACAGGAAATTATTTCAGTAATACAAATATATAAATCTTATAAACATGAGGAGACCACTTTTGAAACCTTAGTGGGATATGTGTCTCCTACCATTATAACTGAGAAATTGTGCAAAATCTGTTCTGTCTGGCACATAAAATCAGAGAGGTGAACATCTTTAAAAAAAGAAAAAAATGTGGATTCTGACTATACAATTCAGTATATTTCAGTAAATTCTGTAACATTGTCTGCTTTGAGCCCTGCCTCTTTTTTCTTTCCCTAAGGTACTTTACAGCATTCTTAATTACTAGCCCCTATGATCTGGAGAATTCTTTTACTTCCTACTTGTTAACTGAAAGCATGAAATATTAACCAGAACTATTTCTTCTCTAGAGCAAACCTGATGGAGAGTTTATATTTCTATCAAAGGTCTTAGTAATTTGTATTCCTTTAAGGGGGGAAAGGCCTCATCTTCAGCCAGGGGATTCAGACACAAATAGACATTAGTGAAGCTTTCACCCATATCTTTTCCAGCCTGCTGTACACTCTCTTTCATTGTTTCCTTCCTGTCAAAACCCAGTGGGGCTAAAAGTGGCCATCACAGCAGTGAAGCCCAGCTGCTACACCCCCCTACTGAAGAGCAGGCTGATAATGTTCTCTTCAGCATGTTAGACATGAGCTATTAGAAGCCCAGGAATAGATCCAGGCTCAGGTTTCCTACATGATCTATTTGTTTAACCTGGTGGGCCAGCTGTGGAAGTGAAGATATATTCTAATAGTCAGTGGTGACATCTGAAACAAAGGGGAAGCTCCTATGTAAACCTTTAATTAAACCCTATTGGCAAATGTTGCTGTGGCATGCAAACATTTTATGTTATTGGAGATGATACACTATAGACACTTTAAAAGTCTGTACAAAAGTTGAGAGTGTCTTTAGTAAAAGGGAATTAAGATGTTACCCAATAGATATAAATAATAAGAAAAAAAAAAAGGAGATTGAATGATACAAAGCCACCTGGATCAAGGGGTGAAATGTGGACATTTGCTTCTTATGTGTCCGATTCCAAACTGTGCAAGGGATATTAACTTCTAGTTACCATCTGTTAACATCAGTTGGATGAGTTTGTTCTGCCTGTGGTGTGGGCAAGTGCTTACCTTACTAAGCTAGAAGTGGTGTAGATCTGCCTGAGCAAATGACACACTTAGCCTTTTTGTGGCAACAGAAGTCTGATAGGGATTCCAGAGGGTGGGAAATTCCATGGAAACTTTTTTTAATATGCCCTGAACTGTCTCCCTGTGTCATGTTAGAAGTCAGGACTTCCAGTGTGACAGAAATGAGGAGACTTATTCACTCCCCTTAGTTCCTACTCACTGTTACAGGGTTGCTTTTTGGTCGGTCTGTTTTTCCTCTTGTGCTTTTTCATTTCATTAACATGTAAAAGGTGCATCATAGTGTTTTGCTTTTGAAGCCAAATGGGAGAATGCAGTTCAATTAAAGGATAGGTTGTATGTTTTCTGTTTAAATTTTGGGATCATGTGAGGCTTCTCTGAGATGCTCATCACTTAAGGTTGTTTCTTTTTTTCTTTTTTCACTGATCTATGGGTCAGGATCTTAAGTAAACAGTAATTTAGGACACTAGTGAAATTTTTGGGGTTTCATTTACAGTTTGTCTGCCTTTCTGAATCCATAGACTCTAATTTTTTATCTCAAAATTTACTGTGTAAATTTATCAGTGCTGTAAACCACTGTGAATATGCAGGTTTCTCACATGAGTACTAACTTTATTGTTGGTTTCAATCTCCTAGTTGTTCACAGAGCTGATTCAAGGTACAAAGACGTAGTGAACATAAATTTTTCTGCCTTAGTGAAAACAACATCACTTCTGCTATGAAAAGTTAAGACAGAAACGTAGCAGAGTTGAGGTGGAAAGAAAGCAGAAGAGACATGCCCTACCAGGCCCATGAGAGGAGTGGGGAGTGACAGCAGCAGAAACAAGCTCACCATGAGACCAGCCTTACACCTTAACTCTTTGGTGGCACCAAGATCAGCATATAGGCCAAGCAAGCCTGATCACTACTTTGTATTCAGCAGGAGATGACCTTAGATAGTTCCTGACACAGATAGATTGCCTGACCTATCTAAGTATGATGACCATAGTGATCACCCTTCAGCTGAATCTCTGCAGCATGGCAGAGGTCTCCAACTTGGGCTTTGATTTTCCCACTCAGAACCAGGAACCACCTCTGATCATTGTATCCCCACAGGCAAACGAGCAATGCAGGAACAACCTTAGAAACTCCTAGCTTGACACTCTTGCCCTGGCAGGACAAATGCCTTTTAAAGGCAGTTTGCTGCACAGTGATGTATGCTCGTGGTGTTGGGGTTTGGTCATTTTGGGGGACAGCAGGAGCCAAGCCCAGCACCACCTCACCCACAGAGATGTGGCCATGGGGCTGGTGGCCCCCCTGTGTGGCTGGTGGCCCCCCTGGGCAGCTGGTGACCCAGCCCCTGGCACAGGGTGCCTGAGGGTCGCGGCACCCACTGCTGGGGTGATGGGCTGGCCTGTGTCACCGTGGCAACTGGCAGATGGGGGGCTTCAGCCGGGGCAGCGGGGAGGCAGCCGCAGCAGCGCGCTGGCCGAGCTGCTCAACAACAGCCCTTTGAGCACTGACAGCTCCGCTCTGGCTGGCCAGAAGTAGTTATCAGATTACTTGTATTAAAACCTAATTAAGATGTGTGCCAGTAAATGCAGCATGATTATTGGATTTGGTGATTTAGCTGCTGCAGGTTGCTGCAATCCAATCACGCCATTTCAGCAAATCCAGCTCCGTGGAGTAAAGTGAAAACGTTTTACATCAGTAACCTGACTGTGCTGGAAGAGTAAATAACCTTTTAATGCCACTACTATGTCAAGGACTGACTGATACCACTGCAGGGTGAGTGGATACTGCCCACATACCCTTGCATATTAATTTCCTTCAAATCAGCATTAAAACCCAGAGGAGGGCCGACAGGTTATGTCAGCTTTTACCTTCATTGCGGATTGCCTGTGGATTAATGGGCCCGAGTCCCCCAGGGCAGGGAGCTTGCAGCCAGTCCTGTGGGTGCCCCTGGTTTAGCACTGTGTTGTTACAGAAAATAAAGCAGCTTTTGTTTTCATCTGTAGGCCACACTTAAGGGGAAGTGCAGCATGGTGGGTGTTAGTACAGCTTTGTGGTATTGGATACAATGGAAGTTTATTCTGCAGGTGGAATTCACCTTGGTGCCAAAGCTCTGCTTTGTGTTTTCACCTAATTTCTGCAGGGTCTTGCAGTCATTGTCTAGCCATAGCTGTCAAAATGTAACAAAACCCTATCTATCCTTTTCACTTCATTTCTGGACAGCCTGGGGTATGGCCTAGTCTCAGATCGAACTTTCACTGCTATGTGAATTCTTTTGCATGTTGTAACTGCATAAAAAAGCAAGGTAGGTTGGAGCCATTGTAACATAAAGCTGCCTATGAGTTCCAAGTATTGAGAATCAGAGCAAAACATTTACCTTGAAGCTTTCACTGTGGCTTGTGATGCTTCGGTTTTGTTCACCTTCTGTGGAATCACTCATCTCATGAAACTGTCTCTTTTTTGCCTCCATGTAGAATTAGGGATTTCGGTTTAAAGTGGTTAATGGGAAATTATTGGAAGGGTATTGTTATTACTGCTGATTAGGGAGCTTTCTCCTTAGTGCCAGATTGTCCTGTGGGTAGTCAAAACAACATGGTTCACGAGCTGCCTTTTCACCTTGTGCCTTGAAGTGACATGGCAAAGCATGGACTCAGTCCCTGTCCTTCAACAGGGGCAGGCCAAGGGGGAGCAGCTGCATGCCATCCCAAATGGACAGATCTTGCCACTTTGGTGGAAAAATTATCTCATTTAGACAGGAGAGTGAGGACACAGTGGTCACTCAGATGCTCAGGACACAGTACATTTGCCTGGTAGGTGGTGTTGCCAAAGTGAACGTGGCGACCGCGCAACCTCCCTCACTCATATTAGCAAAATGTGCAGAAGGTTCTGTCACCCAGTTGTAAAAATGATGGCAGGCATCGATGTGCAGTTGTAACATATGGGAAGTACAGTGAATGTGGGTGGAGCTGTTCATTTCTCATCTTGAATCATTTACGAGATCAGCAGGCAGGCCAGATACAATGCATATGGGAATGTGTGGCTGTGCTGCACATGTCACACGTAATAGCAGATACTGTGAGAGGGCCCAGAGCCTGTCCTCAGGAGCTAAACGTGCCCGAGCAGTCTGGGAGTCCCAGTGTGTGGACCAAGGGCCAGCTTGGCAGCAGTTTTGGGAGAGCAGACTGGCAGACAGAATTTGGGAATTCACAGATCCAGATCTGCACTGAATAGAACTGCACCCTTTTCATCCATTGTGGTCCAGAATTGTAGATTGGAATGTTATTAAACCTCTAGTTAAGCACTGGGGATACAGATGATAAAGGTAAAGTTGTAGCCTGCTGGTCAAACCCAGCTCAGTGCCTGTATGGTCTTTCTCCCTCTGCTCAAGGAGGCAGTCTAAATGTAGCACTGGAGGGTGAAGTTACAAGCAGAAAAGGGTAATTGAGTATTTCCATAATTAAAGACTTTTCCATTTACAGTAGTTTATTTGAAAAGACATAGATCTTCACAATAAAGCACGCTAGGGCTTGTGGCCAGTAATATTTTTGAAATTTGCATGGGCTACTTGTGATTATCTACTAAAAAATATTGTTCTGATGTAAAAATTACGTGAGCTGGAAATGACTTCTGATTGGATGCTAGGAGTAATAAACAGTCACTGGAGAAATAACAAGTGATACCTGCTTTCATGTTTAAAGAAATAAATATGCAGTTGACCTGTCTTACAGCACTGTTGTCCCAACTCAGGTACTCATTCTTCCAGTGTAAGCAGAAAGCCTCTGCATATTTATTCTGATACCCTCTGTTTTGCAGCCCCTGATGGGGAGGACCTTTGGAATGATGAGATCTTTACATCTTTCCCGAGGAATCTCTGTTACATTGTTAAAGTATCTATGCTGACATGCTTAATTAACACCAAGCTTACTTGAAATAAGTGCTATGTTCTGTAATGAGTTTTGGACATTGACCAGCTTGCAAAGAGCAGTGGACAGAAAACAGAAGTTTCTGTCACTTCAGGTCCAGTTTGTCAGGGAATTTGGATATTTGGTTTTATAATCTAGGCTACGGTGTGTGCTTCAAGAAAACAGTTACTGAAGCAGCTACAGTGTGTGCAGCTTGCTTAGCTGCTGGTGTCAGGATGCAGTCCTGCAGTCTTTACTGATGTCACAGCACAGCAGATTTGCTGTCATGTCCTCATAAAGCTTCTAAATTAAAAGTGCAAACCTTTAAAAGTGCGAATTTAAAGTGTGAAAGTACATTTAATGTCCATCCTAGCAGTAATACTTTAATGTCAGCCCAACCACCAGCCTGAACTCTGGGCTCTGGGCACTGCCACCACCAGTGCAAACATCAAAGCTTCTTCCTTGAACTCCCAACTTCAGATGCTCTGCAACCCTTTTATCTATTTCTTTTCCAGGTTACAGCAGCTTGACAAGCACTGCCAGGCCACTGCCCAGCAGTTAGTGGAGTTGCTCAACAAACAGAATCAGCTCTTCAAAGAGAAGCACCTGCTTACAGAAGAGGTGCAGTTGCTGCGAACACAGGTACTGTGCCAAAAGAAAAGGAACTCTGAGGGGAATATTCTGCAGCTTTAGCAGAGAAATCTGCCAACAGCCTGATTTCAACTGCTGGATTTTGTTGCTGTTGTTCTTTTAAATAGAGCATTACCTTATAAAATAATGAAATAAAAATTCATGCAGTTGGAAAGAGACAGGTAACTGAAACTGACTCTCACTTAAATCTAAACTAAATGAAAAAAGTGTTTTGAAGTGACAATAAAAAAGCAGAAGTTATTCTCAGTGACAGTTCCTAGCTTTCTTATTTGAAGATTTGTGTGTTGCTTTTTCAGAGAAAAGGGAAATCTGTTCTTTAACATCATTAATGTTTAAACAGTAACTTGATGTTGATAATTGCTTAGAGGTTTTGCTGCCATTTGTCAGACTCAAGTAGTTCTATCACTTTGTGGGTTTTTTTTCTCTTTATTTTTAAAAGTATCTTTTATCTTTTTTACTGCTCAGTGAGCACTCATGGTGACACCCTTGGGATTGTCCTGTGCAGAGCCACTAGTTGAGCTTTGATGATCCCAGTGGGTCTCTTTCAACTCAAGACGTTCTGTGATTCATGCACCCAAATGTGAATGGTGAATGTACAATCAATCTTACCTGAGCATTTCTTCTTCAGCAGGTCTGATTGTTGCTTCTAGTGGTCCCTAGGAAGCTGTGGCTTCTCACGGGCTGTTCTGGCTTTTTTTGTTTTGGCCACTCTTTTTGGCCAGGAAGTGCTTTGGAAATAAGGGAGAAGACTGCAGGGCTGGGTTTTTTCTTTTTCTTTCTTTCCCTTTTTTTCAGAAAAAGGAAGAGAACTAGCAAGCACAGAATGAGGTTTTCAGGAAAACTATCAGATAATCAAGGTTGAACTAGTGTATTTGCTAAGTCACAAAGCAAATTACAATGCTCTCTAACTTTCAATCTCGTGAGTCTGCCCAGGATAGCTGGAGTTCGCTTAACATGGTAACAAAGGACATTCAGTGTAGGAAATTGAGTCTAGTAGCACACCTAGCAGTAAACAGAACATGAATTGGCTTGGAACTTGAAAGTACTTAAATCATACTATTTTTGTAGGCTTTTTATCTGTAGAAGTCAGTAAATGTTTAACCTAGGAGAATAAAATCCATACTTTGTTAAGCCCCTAATCATGTCCATGTGTTCAGTTTTACAGGACTTCCTGTTCTAATAGACAAACTCAGTGGCTTATGAAAGTGTAAGGTTTATCAGCATGTCCTGGCAAATTTTAGGGCAACCATAGTGTTCTCTCTATGAAAGAGGTTAAGGAGGTGGTTGTTCCCAAAATAAATTAAAATTTCTGCTTTAAGAAAAGTATTCTTGGTAATGTGAACAGCCTTTACTTAGTCCACAAGGATTTTGTTATTGATAGTCTATTTTATCTGGAAGTGATTGTGTTTTTATGGAGTTGGGCAGAAGTACAAAAATCATACAAAAGAGGAAAAGAATCATTCAAATATTACACTTCTATCAAGGCTTGACTGGCAAAAGTTGCCTTCTTTATGTTCATTACAAGTCAATTGTGCTCCAGAAGATACTTTTTAAGTTGAGAACACTCAGAAAAGAAGAATGATATAAAAAATTATTACAAAAGGAGCCCTAAAAATCTATTTGCCACTATTTAAAGCAGTGGTGGTTCTCTGGGAACTGGAATGCAGCCCAAAAGAGCTGCTTGGAATATCAGACAATTGTTTTAAGGAAAGTGAAGAACAGTTCACCATAAAGGGAAGCTCTTTGCAGAAAGATGCCTGTAGTTAGTATAGAAATAAATACTAAAACCAAACAATTGCAGAGTCAGTGTTGATCAAAGGTTAAAGTGACTTCATATTCCACATTTTACTGTATTGTCCAACAGTTCTCCTTTATAATTAACCAAGTTTTTGGAGGTTCTTTTGGTGGGGCGGGGGAGGGGGAGGTGGAAGCAACCAACTATTACTTAATCTTTTAAAGATGATGTAAAATACACTAACCTAAATCTGCTATTGTATGTTGGAATATAAGCCTCTAGTAACTGCAGTTGCATATTTCAGGAAAAAAAATGGGATGCAGATCTCAAACAGAACACAGATGGAATGAAGTAAAAACCTGGATGGATAAAGAGACATGACCAGAAGTAGGTATTTTTTTTCTCTATCCTATATATAGAGTGGAGGGAGAGGAAAGGAGAGCACGACTAAAACTATTTGCAGATGTGAGTTGAATCTGGCAAACACTTAAAGACAAAAGGAAGAAGGAAGTGTTTGAAACATTTTTGGGTTTGAAACTATTGAAGGTTTTTGTGCTTTGATTTTTTCTCTTTAAACACTTAAAAATTTAAGGACAAGCACTCCATAGTGAAGATCTAAGTTTACCTGATAGAATTTTTAAAAAAGTAAACTTAAGTATGTAAGTTGAAGGGAAAGGGGGATGTACAACTCCTAGCTAGGTGGGAACTTCTAGAAGATCTAAGATTTAACCCAGGTACTTTTTGTCTGGATAGTCACTAGGTGTTTGTCTTTTGATTTGGAATGCTTAGTTTTGTTGCTTCCAGTATTTTCTGTCTGAGGAACCTTGAATCATCCCTATCTCTTCAGGAAGGCTGTAGTTGGTTTTGTAATAAGTCAACAATTACTGTAACATTGAAAGAAACATTATCTAAACATTTGTATTTGCAGTGGTGCTGTCCAAGTTACACTAGTGCAACATAGCTATAGCTGTTCCTACTGCCTTGTTAGAGTTACTAAACTTTAAAGTTTAAAGAATTAAAAATTGCATCGTTACTTGAATCTAGCTGACCTAGTCAACAAACCCTAACAAGCGTGAGCCTTGATAGGATTTGTTTGCAAAAGTCAGGTTACTTCCACTGTAGTTTTTATTTCTAGTGTCACATGTTTATTATATGGGAGGAAAAACAGCAGAAAGAAAAAAAGTCATTAAATTCATCAACATTCTGGTGTGTTGAGAGCCTGTTTTTCTTGGAAAACTCATTTGACACTGTAAGGAAAATTCAGGGGTTTAAAGTGAAAGAAAAGAAATAAAAGAAGTACCTGATCCTGCTGTAATGCTGCATTCCTTTACAGGCTGCATCAGCATATTCAGGACCTTGCAAAGGTAATAAAATTTTAATTATGGGATTTACACCTCTCACTTTGAAAGTTTTTGGAACACTCAGATTTGGAATTTCTGCCTTTGAAAGTCTCTTGTGTATTGGAACTCACCCTAAGGCAGGAGGATAAGAGATATCTAATTGCCCTCCTACATAGGTATGAAATGCAGAATACTAAATAAATGTGCACAGAAAGCGAACAAACATCCAAACAGATTGCTGGAAACCCACCAGGCATGAGTGTATTTGTGAGAGCTGGGATCTCTCTTGCAGGATCTGCCTTGGTGTCCATCAATTTGACAGAAATAAGTATTTGTCCTGGTGGATAATCCCCTCACAGACCCCGGCTGCCAGAAGGGGTTGCAGGCCAGCTGAGCCAGTGAGAGCACAGACGGGTAGGATTTGGACCTTGAGGATTACTTCCAGCAAGGGCTGTCATCCTGTGCTGCTGCTCTGACTTCCCCATGAAGATCTCCTCCTGCAAGCCAGCCCCTCCCTGGCCAGGAACCCACACTGTGCCTGTGCTCTCCGTATGGCTGAGCCACTAAACTCTCTCCTCCCTCCTTACAGATGTCTTTGTCACAGTGAGCGTGTCTGTGAGCTGATCACCCTTCTTTTCAAAGCAAGTTAAAGTAAACTCAGCCGTGCCTGTGTTCCCATCCTCGCCCCAGTCACTCAGCAGGAGACACTGTCAGAATTACAGCTGTTCTGGAGCAGGGGCTTTCTTTCCTTTCTTGTGTCAGCACGAATTTTCAGTGAGGTCCCAACAGTTAATGCAGCAGTGCTCCCAAGTGCCCTGTTTGCTTTTTAGTTTTTATTATATATTACAGAAAGGGGAGCCTTATTTCCAGCAAGCAGGTAGGTCATCCATCTCTGCTGTCAAAAGTGATTCAAGCTGATCCTTACATGGCCATCAACCTCAGGAGACCTGAAGATTGCTTTGGTTATTGGGAGAGAGCTTTTATTTTAGTGTAGTCTTAATGCACAAAGATGGTGCCTCTGCCAGGTGTTTGTAACAGCCAGTGACAGTCCACAGATGGGGATTGGTGGATGTTGTTGTGGGGTTTTTTAAGCAGATGAAACTCTTCACTTCTGCCTGGACGGAGTTTAATCAGAATTGATGCAAGTTAAACTATGACAGGAAGGGATAAAGATAGACCTCTGTTTGATGTCTGACTGCCCTGACATGAGGCTTCAAGTATTCAGCTCCTCAGTGTTTGCGAATCTGCAGCTGCGGGAGTCCTGTACATCCTGTCCAGTGTCTGGCTACTGGACAAAGCTGTGCACCAGCTGAGGAGTTGAGCCTGGCCCTCCTGAGAGTTCCACCTTGGGATTTACAGCCATGCAAGCGAGGATTGAGGCACCAAAGCCAGCTGAGTGCTTTCTAATCAGACAGGAAGTCAGTTGCCCTTCCTCCTCCCAGTATAGCTGGCAGCAATAAAGTAAACCAGTCAGGCATCTGCAGTTCCTCTCCTACAAACCCTTCCAACTTGTACATGTAATACCCAACCACCCCATTAAAGCAGATGCCACTGAGGTAAGGAGGGAGTGTCCAGAGGAGACCTGAGCACTGTGCGCTGCAGAGTTCTGTGCACTGAAAACCAAAATATTCTTGGGAGGAGGAGAAGCTAAGACTGGAAAGGCCCTGACTGTCCAGTAACCAACTTGTTCACCAATTACCTGAATGTGACAGTGACAGTTGTGCCCATTTTGTTAGAGAACAGCACACCTTAAATGACAGCTTTAATACTTGGGCCCTTGGACAGTGGGGTGCAGAGACTCTGACAGGATTGGTGCTTGCTTTGTGAAGAGGTTCCAGGCCAGGCTGGAGTCAGGAGATTTTCCCACTTCATCAATCAAGCTGAGGTTCTGCATCTCACAAAGCATTAACACTGCGTAACTGTGGTGAAAGACACAACAAAAATTCCCAGGACACTTCTTCAGGAGTTGGGTGTTTGAGGTCCTTTTCAGCTTCTGCCCATTCTCTTATGCTGAGAGTCACTGCAGCACAGAGTAGGTTTCCTCTGGTTGTCACTACCAAGGCACTCATGGAATTTAAGCCCCAAGGCTTTCCCTTGCCATAGTTCCTTGCTGCACTGGTCCCAGACACAGCTGTAGCAGTTGGTGTTGGTGCATGTATTTTGGCGGGGGGAGGGTGAAAATACCGTGTTACTGGTTTGAATTATTTAATGAACTTCAGCTTCATTCATTTTATTTAATTCAGTCTAACCAACCAAGGGGGGGAGGAAAAAAAAAACAAAACCCTTCAGTCTTCTAATGTAAAACCAGCCAAAGTAGAAAGTTTATTTTTATTTCTGAGGTCATGTACATCTCTTAAATTCAATTTTTAGCACTGCAGTGGCTTAATTCGAGGTAGCTCCCCCAGCTCCAATAGTTTGATGTCTTGCTCAATTCAGTCCTTAAGTGCTACCAAGGAAGCACAAACAACAGCTATGCAAGAGCTTCAAAACTGCGAATTAGCCTTCCCACCAGAGGTTTCCTACGGGCACCAAGGCAACAGTTTCCTGTTTTGCTACAGCTGCCCACCCCAGACACACACAACCCTGCACAGTAAACACCCTCTGGCAAAACCCTGCCATCTTCTTCTTGGAAGGGAGAAGGGGCAGGATCTTAGACGTGCCCCAAAACAAGAGTTCACTTATTTACTGCTAAACAGGAGCCATGTCAAAAGCTCATGGAGATCCTGTTTTTCAGAAATCAGATATCTCTTGTTCTTGCTACCTGTATGACTTCTGAGCTTAGAAAGAGGTGAGGACAGCAGGCCAACAGGAAGTGTAGGCTTTGAAACTGTACTTGTTTACTCTGCCTTACTGCAGTCTTAACCAGTTTTTATTTCTCTTCTAAGAACTTGCCTGCAGGCTGACGTGACACAAATGAGAAACACAGGCGCTGCCATACAGACTACCCATCTCTTCCTTTTATCTTTCAGGTCTGCTCTGCACCTGGCTGA
Organism: Luscinia megarhynchos; assembly: GCA_034336665.1. Lineage (NCBI taxonomy): Eukaryota > Metazoa > Chordata > Aves > Passeriformes > Muscicapidae > Luscinia > Luscinia megarhynchos. Next base: position 80,148,420 of record CM067565.1, on the reverse strand, counting down.
AACTTGTCTGAGGCTCACCCAAAGACACCTCTGCAGAAAACAGGCACACTTGCTAGCTAATTTCAGCTGGTTTCTATTTGGTATTAACTACAGAATCACAAATATTTTGAAGCCTTACCAGCCTACCAAACTTTCTAGGACGACAGCTGAGACTTTTCTGAAAAGACCAGGCTTGCAAGCCAGTTTTAACAGCTATTACTTGGTGTGGATGTCAATAATTTGTACAATTTTTATAAAATGCTTTTTATCTATTTTCATAATTGAACATACATGTCTATATTATTTACAGACTGAAATATCAATAAACCTAATAGGATCTCTAGGTTCCTTGTTCTGTCCCTCTGAATTCAAGGGAAAGCATGTGCAGGGGGAGGAGGGAGAAGGGGGCTGTTCACAAGTGCTGCACATGTACACTGCCCTCCTTTTTACAGACTCAGTACCAGAATATACCTGGGAGTTCATTCAACAGTGTATTTGTCACTTTTATATAAAAAGTGAGAGCCCCAACAACTACTTATTAATCAGAAAAGCTGTAAGAAGATTGAGAAATGCGCCACCTGATGTGGAGGAATTTCCATGGATCAAGTTCTCCTTTAAAATATTCACTGAACAAGGCCTTTAAGAGAAAGGAGCCCTTGATTATTACAGAGGAGCCATGCTGAAGTGGTGAAACTGGACATTTCCACCAGCACATATTCAGGGCACCAGCTGAACTTGGCTTCAAATTACTGAACTCAGAACATTTGGAGGGTACAGGTGGAGGACTTTTTTTCTGGTTAAATGTGCATTCATGTTTTTCAAGGTTACTTTTCAAATATCCAACTGTTTAAGAAAGTATTTTTCTGAATATTTTGCTATCTAGTGTAGGATAAGCTACACACACGAGAAAAGTCTCTACATCTATTTTTTTCAATGTAGTTGGTAAAGGGGGTGAAAAAAGCGCAAAGAACAGTTCCCCAGCAGTAAAGCTACTTCAGCCAGCATGAACACAGAAAACGTAACAAAAATAAGAGTAACAACACATGCAATAAATTACCATTGGGTGTGGAACACAATCCTTCCTTCCCTTATATTTTAAGAATTATTAGTGGTACAGCCCTAACATCAAAGTGATTTTTCCTCCCTATTTCAATTTCCTGCCATATAAAACTGCCAAACACATCTGATCGCCTCCCTGAACAGCTTCACGGATATGACACTGAGCGTGCTGAGAAAGGCCTCAGGTCTTCAGGGAGAAGAAAGGCTGCTGAAGGAAAGCCCTCTAGTCAAACTCGGGATTTTTCACAGTAATCAGGCTGACAGCTTTTTAAGCGTCTCTACTCTACAGATGGTTACACAGTTAAGAATATATATTTATAAATGTAGGAAAATGCAAAGTGTAAAATTTATTTTTTATTATTCCACAGCATAAATCTGTATTTAAATAGGAGACAGTGCCTCTAGGCTATGTGTGCAAAGGAACTCGGGCACCTATTCCTGACACTTAGGCTTCACTGAGACCCTGGAGCACAGCGGGACCCTCAACCTTCCTGGACTTGCCTCACCTACCAGGTGGCTTCTGGTGGCCACATGCAGGGCCCCACTGCCTGCCACCCACGTGCATGTACGAGTCTGATTTCAACAAAGGGTCCTGGGCTGCCAGTATATGTAGCTCAAAGTAGGTTTTTATACTCATCCCAGGCATAGGTGCAACTACTGTGTTGCTGGGATTCTACAAGGAATAACTTTCCCTGCAGCAGTCACTGTACTTTGTAGCAATTAATAAGTCATTACAGCATCAGGCCTACCTGTCTCATATCCCTCCCCACCTTCCCCTGTTTCTACTTAAGCACTAAATGCTTGGTTTTACAAAGTTTACAAGTATCAGACCCAATGATCAAATCCAGGTCAAGACACAGAGTGTGATTCCACAACAGGGATGCAGCCTGACCAGTCCTGTCACTGCTGCAGTTTTGTCCTGGTCACTGACATCCTGGTATCACTGAACTAATAGATGGCTGTGTCCCTGATGCTCTTTCTATTGCAAGGTGGGGGAAGAAAAAATGAAGGGAAAAAAAAAGGAAAACTCCTGAGACCTGGATGAAGCACCTCTATTCCTGAGAAGTATTCACGTCAGAGAACAGACAACGCGTCAGAAAACCTATATGACCCACTGCTTTAGGGACACTCAGCCCTGCAGATCAGCTGGTTCAAACAGCCCTGGACCAGCCCGTGGGCTTCAAAGAGTCCCATTCTGCAGTGCCCTGCAAACCCCACCTTCCCTTTCTTCCTTCTCCTTGCCCAAACATCGCCTAGCCGTGGGATATGAGGCCAAGAATTTCATCAGCTGAAAATCACTTAAATGGTGGATGTTCTGATAGGAGCATATCTTCAAAAGTATAACCCAAATTTACTTTTGTAAGTAACATACATCTCATAGAGTTAACAGGAACCACCTGTATGGAAACAGCCTCGGTCCAAAGCACAGATACATTTTGCTTAGTCATAAAAACTTTTTTTTTTTTTGACAATACTGTAACTTAATCATTTACAAGCTGAAACTGTTCACCCAGTATCTGAAATATGTCACAGCAAGTTACAGTTATCACTAGGACTTCACAGCAAATAAAACTTGTAACTAAACATGCACAGATCATTATATATACAGTGATAAAAAAATAATGATGTACATTTTCTTGTAAGAAGAAATTAAGTAAATTCTTTGTGCATTTCAGGATTGAAACATCTAACCTATATAAAATTACTTTAAAATATGAAGTAAATATTTAACCCAAAACTTGAGAAATCTTTTGTAATCTGCAATATAGCCTTCTCATTTCCATTTTTCTTTCTCTGACACAGAACAACTTAAGAATTTTATCCTCTAAGATATTTAATAGTAATGTGCAGATATAAAAAAATACGTCCTCTGTGGCAAGCTTGAACATATATATATATATATATTTACAATCCTCCAGAACAAATTAGCATTAAAAAACACAGAAGTAGCAGATTGACATAGTGCTTTATTTAAGCTGTCTGTACGAAGGAAAATAATGTGCATCCCTATCATATACGTGTAAAAATACTAAGGATGTACAGTGTACAAAAACAGTTTCTTGTAGTTATTTCACATCCTTGTGGGTCATATACTTAAGGAAATAAACAGTTTAAGTATGACCAACAGTAATACGGTTTCTTGGGTTCGTAGTCGTGTCTGCTTAATATCCTTAACCATATGACTAGATCTTGCATGGATCTAATGAAAGAACTAGCAAGGTCAAGAAATGTCACAAACTCTAAAGCTACAGGGAGGTAATTAAATTACCAATTTAGAGGTTTTTATTTAAATAAATACTTTACATTTCATGCTTGCCTGTAATGCACTACCAGGAGCAAGATAAGGAAATTCTACTGTAGACAGTACAAACAGTAGCAGCAAAGTGTGTACATTGAGGTGTAATATATAGACCCTGCAGTTAGTAAGGAAAGACCTTACTTTTGTACTCTAGGAGAAGCACATGGCCCCTGCAAGAACAGTCAGCTTTAAGAAGCCGCAAGTAAAGATGGAAAAAAAAGGTAAAACAATACTGGAATAAATGTTCTTTAAGCAACAGGAATGTACTGGAAGATGGATTAGTGTGGAAAGCAAAGCTGTGTGCAAAACTGCCAAAATCCAAACAGAAATGACCTATTTCCTCCGAGATGGCTGCAGTACAAGAGGGCATACTGTATGTCATGGAAGTCAGTACAAGCTGGAGTCAAGGTCTGAAATGTACTGTGCTTGAAAGGCTCACCAAGACAACCAGCCACCACCTCCTGTCCAAATCCAACCACAACTGCAGAACAGCAAAAGAAGAGCTTCAAAAGTTTCTTTCAGCACTGCTTTCCCTTTCTCTGTCATCTGTTTCTAACACTGGTAAGACAGAATCCCCCAAGCCTGGGCAGCACAAGGTGGCTGCTGACTCTCTGCCTCATAAACTGGATCACTGATGTTTCAGGAGGCAGACAATGCACTGCAAAGTGATGTCTTAGGTTTTCAGATAGCTCACTGCCAGGCCCTTCCTGCAAACCGCGCACTGCCTGGCTACGCAATGGAGAACAAAGCACAGGGTCACTGCCACGAGGAGCCGCTGGCCAGAGCCACAGCCGCTGGCTGGAGGTGCCCTGTGCCAAGAAACTTATTGCTATCACAAGCTGAATACATAGGGGAGAAAACACAGGCATGTAACACAGATTCTGAATCACCATAGTTTCAGCCTGTGAGTACAAGACCTTTGCAGAGAACTAATTAATGCCCGTCTGTTAAGTACTTGGTTATTTCAGTCACTCTCTCACTGTGCCAGTGTAGACACCTCTACACCACCAGTCCAGGACAGACCTGCAACGCATTTGCTGCTCTCCTCTCTCTCCGCACAGGAACAACATCTACACGTCCTTAGTGTTACAGGGTGACATAATGAAATCCTATGCAGTTAGAATATACACCATGATATATTTCTATCTGATTATCCATTACTAAAGATAAAACACGAAACATGAAAAATTGTCTAAATTACTCTGCGTCTTTAGCTGCCTTGCTAAAATGCCCATCTACCCCTTGACCATCCCAGCACATGCACTGCCAGCAGTGGGCTTCATGCTTGGGCACTCAACTTTCCACATCAAGAGGCTAAGGCATCTGTGTAGGAACATCTCTCCTCTCAGACTCATCTACTCACTCACACAACACAACCAGGAATACTCTGCAATATCACAGTCTTTGTGGGAGCTAACAAGAGCTGAACGCAGAGATCCTTCCAATGATAATCCCACGGAGCCGGGGGTTCCCGATGTCGCCTGCAAGGCTGCGCGCGCTGTCACTGCGCCACGCCCCAACTCCTAGCACCAAAGGGTTTATTATTAAGATTATCATTGCTGAAGATCAAAGCTAAAGTTTATGCACATGTTCTGTTAGATACAGATCTTCGGAAATGGAAAGACGCTTCCCTATCAGTGGAGCGTTTGCTGTGATGTTTGAAATTCAGTCAATCAGGTACCACGGTTACACATAATCTGCTGGATTTCGGGACTCTTTTGGTTGAGGGCAAATCTTCCTTGAGAACGGCTGATCCCAGAAATTTGCTATTTTAATTGTTAAAATAAAGTGCTTTTCTTGTAATCACTGTGGTCTCGTTGTTCAAATGCAATTCCTTCATATAGAACAGACATATTCTCTTGTGCTGTCAGGCTCTTACATTGTGTTTATCCTAAATGTAGCACAAGATGTAGCTTTTTTGTCTGTTCACTTTTAACCCTTTGGCACATGAGGTTGGAAAACCCCACCTCCACTGCCAAACTGCTAAAAGACAGTATTTCATTCACAAAAATCTGGTTCTAAGCAGTATGTACAATTTCAGAGCCTTGTTAAAATTTCCACATGGGAGAAAAGTGCATTATTCCCTTCAGCTTGTACAGTCCTTCCATATATTACAAAATTAACTGCTATAAGCCTGTTCTAAGATGTAGCAGCATTTGCAAACATGACACATACAAACCTTATCTCTAAAAATAAATACTACTGCAGTATAACCAAAAAAAAGGGAAAAAAAAAAAGACTATTCGGAGTTAAACACCTGGAGAGGAAGCTAATTCACAAACTCAAAACAAAAACAAGTAAGGCAAACACCTGTTTACCTTGGTGCACACATTTTGGTGAAAAGCAATACCATTATGCCTGTCTACATTCTTCAGCCATCAGAGGTGATGCATATCATGAAAGAGAAAAGCATGAAAAAGATGTTATCTGGTGCAAATTATAAAACCCCTTGAACAACTTCAACTGCTGCTTTTATGCCTTCATTTCTTGCATGTATAATGTTCGATTCTCCATGATTGCACATGAACCTGGAAGTTCTAAGTGACAGGCTGAATGAGTCCAGCCCTTCTGCTTCTTCTGTAGTATCCAACAGTAATTAAAAAATAATATATATATATATATTTATATATATCAACAGTTTAAGTCCTTCTCTCAAACATTTCCCAAACAAATTCCAGCCAGATGTTAATGACAGAGACCTGCTTCAAGTAATGATATGCCTAACAGAAACCTTGCATATGTACATCACCACCTCTACATTTCCTCATTCTAACCAGCACAAACAGATGCAAGAAAATTTATCGCCTAGTCTGTTTAGACTAATTACAATTTTGATTCATCTTCTGGAAGAAGATAAGCTGGACCAACATGGCTCTTGTTTAGCCTCCACTGCGAGGAAAAATTGATGACTACTTGTTCACAAAGTGTACAATGCTGAAGTCAAGTCATCTACCTTCAAAGAAACTGTTAGTAACTTCTTGACGTTGCTATTATACTGAGACCGTGGGCGGCAGCAACAGCAGGAGAGCGAGTAGAGAGAATCTCATATGTCATGCAAAACCAGAACGGATTTTAGGTAGGTTTGGGAAAGAAACTTGTTCAATTTGGAATGGTCTCTGAAAGTGCCCCTGCTATCATAGTAGTATCTAGTACTGGTGGTGATGTTCAGGAATCATTTTCACTGATAAACCTAAGATGACAGTGAAGCAGCAGAACAAAAAAGTTATTCTCGTCCACTTGCAGAGTAGGAAAACTGGGGGAAATGCGGCCGCCTCTCATTGTCCATGCAGTCCATACCATCCTCGTCATCTGTGTTAAGGAAGAAGTTCAAAACATCAGCATGTTTGAAATAAAATTGTATTATTCACCTGATATGCAGTACATCTTTCAGGGTTCAATGCCGAGGTTAAAGGCTCAAATTAAAGTAAGACTTCATTTAAGCACATAAGCTTATGTTCACAGAGCAGGACCACACTCACTGAAAGGATAGCATGCCTAAAAATCACTATTTATTTCAGGTTGATTGGTTCATTTTATTCTGACTATCACCTGAGAACTTCAATCACAACTACCCCTTCTAGGGTAATCCAAACTGCCAGCACCCCCAGCCTCTGGCAGTGCAGAAGCTGAGTGCCAATTGAGGCAGCCAGTTTCCATCATTTCTTGAGCTGAGCTCAGGAAATTATAGTCTTACTGTAGATATATTTAAATATTCCTCCATTTCAAAGGGAGTTTAAAGCAAAAACAGCCACAAAATGAACAATTCATACAGGTTCTATGTGTTTCCATTCTTAGGTATTATTTTTAGTAAACTACTTATTTTTACAGTATTTACTGGGATCAGAAAAAATACAGAATAAGCCAAATTCATAAATATTTTTATTTACATAATTTCTCCAGTGCCAATGGAAAGCAGGCACCAGATGTTACCTAACTCTGAGAATTTGGATGTACATTCTCACATGGCTTTTTAACAGTGCTTATTCTTAAAGACTCCTGCTGAGACTGTTATTCTAAGAGTATATTTATATGCAGCCTTTCAGAATTTTGTGTCTTTTGTATCTTCATATATTGTACACATAAAAACTAGAGTTAATCCTGGTCTTACATCAAATCAACCCAAGTTAATCCAAATTTTAGTAAAATTTGTTCAAGTTACAAAGATGAACAAATTCTTCTCAAGACAGACAGAAGAAAGGGTTCTTTTTTTCCACAGCAGAAAGACTTAAAAATCAATTAAGTAATTGACTTTGAGCAACATGATCTAGTGGAAGGTGTTCCTGCCCAAAGCAGGGACACTGGAACCAAATGAACTTTAAGGTCCCTTCCAATCCAAACCACTCTATGTTTCTATGATTGTGTTCAAACACCAAAAATGCAAAATCCAGAAAATACTCTAGATCTATATATGATCAGAAAACTGCAGCTAACCTGGGAGTCCTAAAACATCAGAAAATGAGTTAGCTTTATGAAAGGGTAAGCAACCGTAACTAAGCCTTTATTGTCTACTTTTGTGACCCTCCTTTCTCAGCCTCCATCCAATATAAAGAAACAAGAAAAAAATCCCTCAAATATCTCCATTTAGAAAGAAAATTCTTTAAGAACTCAGGAGCAAGGCTTTAACTTCCCTGCTTGGGTAAATAACTGCAAAGCCCTGGCTAGGCTGATTGGATCATGATTCTTGCGTGTAACGCATGACAAAACCACAAACTATGGTGAAATCACATTCACTCCCAATAAAGAAGTTGTGCAAGGTCCAGTGCCACGGTTACATCCACATTAACACCTTCTTTAAGAATCCTGCTGATGCATAGGACTTGATAGGAAATTTAATTTTCAAGTAATTGACTTTTTTTCAAAGTATTGTCTCCAAAGTATTTCAAAATATGCCCATCTCACTGAAGCTACACAGCAGCACTGTCCATATGCTTAAAGAAGGGTCTGTGCTCCAATTACTTTGTTGAACTGGGACCTTGACTGCTGACCAGCAAACACTTGAAGCTGGTGTCTTCTCTTATTTGAAAACAAACAAACAAAACCCTACATCAACACACAAATTTAAAAACTCCCAACAAAATCAACACAAAAAATCCCACACCAAATATGCCTCCATAACCCAATAAAGCTATCACTGAAAGTTACTCTTACACACTTCCTTATAAAGACTTCTATTAGTAATGGTGAGAACAGCTTTTCTATTCAAACAGGAAAAACCTTACACACTGCTTTATTATAAACATTATTGTTATGCATTACTTCTGACTTACATTTTTCAGGCGGTGTTATTGTAATAGTCTGAGCTGTAAATTCTTCATCAAAATACCTGGTGTCTGTCTCAGATGTCACTTGAGGTTTAAAAGGAGGTACAAGCTGAAAGGCACCAAGAAACAAACAAAAAAATTACTAAAACTTCAAAGCAGCCAAATTACTATTAGGAAAACAAGTAAGTTATTTTTCCCTATGCCCCATATCAAACAAGTAGGTCTGTGGAGAGGCAGCTGAGTCTCTAACTTCCAGTAAGAGACAAAACCCATTTGAGTCAATCCCAAAAATATCAGTTCAGAATCCAGTCAATAGCACAACACAGCTAAATTCCAAGTATCACTCTCACATGACTTGCAAATAAATTGAGCTGCATAAAGATAATTACCTAGAAACTCTTCAGGCCAATTTAATTACTCGCATAGCTGTCAGGCAAAGGCATCTCAAGATACTTCACCACAACTGGGTGGTATAAACAGCTAAGGAAAAAAAGACTACACAGAGAGCATAATAAGCATGGCTTGGGGTTTTTCCTTTCAGTGGGAAGCCCTTCATCTGAACTTATCGTTGAAAGAAATTACGTGATGTGAAAATAAATTTTACTTTTGAAAAAAGGCCAGTTCATGCTTAAGGGAGTTGCTGTATCGAAACCTGCCTACTGCTTTCACAGCACAGTGTGGGATTTCCCAACAGCAAATCTCTGCTAGCCACTCACAGCCTGCAGGCAGGACTCCCTTGCCCCTCTTCTCAACCAGCTCCACTATCCACCATCTCCACCAAAAGAAATGCTGATAAATTTTTACTGAAGGCACCCTGAGTGTGGGATATCACACTGCATGCTGCCAGTCCAAAAACAATACAGCAGTTTCATATGTATGACATTGCAAATTGTGTGTGTGTGGTGTGACAATGTTCTTGTTTGTACCTAAGAGCCCGTTGGTGCCATCTCCTCATATGCAATGTAAACACACCCTGAGAATAAGTAATTGATTTTCCTTTCAAAACAACAGGTTATATCCTGGCTCACTGGTATTATCACCTTGCATGGGATTTTCACCAGTTTCATGTTCTCTCTCTCCTCAACTCCAGAACACCAACACCAAACAATTAACTTGGTCATTTGCCCCACGGCAAAGAAGGAGGAAGTGCTGCTAAACTCCCTCCTTTTCCCAAGTTCTATGAACTAGATGCACGGATGTACATGATCTGTACATACTAAGAGACTGATTTCATCTGATCCACATCTTCAATAGCAGTGCAAGCAATTATTAAGCACTTCATATACTTAAGAGAATACAATAAATCTGATTACTACTTTTACAAAACTAAGTTCAGCTTTCCCTTACATAGCATGGGTGGAAAGCATACACCAGCAGAGAGGTATTTTGAAATAGAAGTTCGGGGCATTGTAGAATAAATGCTTAAGCAGCTAACATACATAAAACATCAGAAGAATCTTCCAGGTAAAAATCGAATTACATCCAATGTTTATAAACAAAGTACTCTATTTTACTGCACAGATTCCTTCACTTCTTGAAAATTATTTTTATATGCATCCAGGCTATCCCAAATAATTCTGCACTATTAAAGCAGATTTCCAAAGTTGTACATCACTCCAGCAATGCAACCACACAATTCTTAGAACAGTCTTATTCCAATGCAACATCCCACATTGCCATTTTATTCTTCTTTTTCTGTCTGAGGAAAGGACACTCATAGAACCCAAAAAAACCCTGAAAACACCAACCAAAACACACAGCACAAAAAAAAACAAATTTAAAAAAACCAAAAAACCAAACCAACAATAACAACAACAAAAAGCACAACAGAAAAAACCTAACCAAAACAAAAAAGCCTACACAAGATTATAAGAAGCCAAGTCATGTATTCTAGTTAAGGCTAAGTGTCCATCACATCCTTTTAAAACTACACTCTCAGAGATCTCAGCAATAAATTCATTATGAAAAGTTAGTAAGACAATTATTGTTGTCTTACATTATTATTGTCTTAATTTTATAACAATTTTACTACTTCCCTGTTTGGAATGCTTTTTACTGAATGCCATTTCATTAAAAAAATAAAACTTTTCATCTTAAAATAATGAAAATGCAAGCCTAGGAAAAATTTTCCTTTTTCTCAAGTCAAGGTCAAGAAGCAATGTCTTTCCAATAGGACACATTTGCAGCAGAACAGCACACATTTGCAGTAAGACAAACTACTCCTGCTGTGAAGTGCACCTGAGACCTTTCATGCTTCAACTGTTTTGCAAAGAGAAGGAGCAAACCCTCACTTCACAGTCTGGAAGAACTGTGAGTCAGGTTGAAGTAGTTAATGAAACACAAAAGGTATGGCAAGGTAAGATCATTATAGGTAGCAGTGTATGGATGTGCTGCTGGAGAGGAAAAGGAAAATGCATTTGATGACAAGTTTCTTTCTCAAAAACTTACAGGCTAGCTATTGGTTTATCCAGGGATTTGTTACTTCTTTTTTTTAACCCACTGTGATGAACAAGCCTCACTAGGACCTTAAATAATCCCCTTGTTGTCTCCACCTACCTGAAATAGTAATGGTTATGGGAAATACTTTGAAAACATTATTTTAGGAAGAGAAGCACAGTGCTAAGTGACTCTTAAGGAACAAATAATTACAAAAATTTTAATTAGGTATGAAAAGCACCCTGAAAACAAAACTCATTAAGTTGGTGCTTCAATTCAATGCTCAGCAGCCAGGCTTACTAGAAAACCCTTTATCAATAACATCCAGTAAGTCAGCTGATGAAAATTGCAGTGATGACAGAAGTTCAGCTGTCTGGAGAAGTGCAACAAGTAGATGACATGAAACTCCAGGCTGTAACTGAAAGGAAGGGAACTGATGCAAATTGATGCCAATGGTGTTTTAGGATTCATCTATCTTACAGCAGTATCTTTCATATCCTGGACATTAAAGGCATTTGGAAACTTCACTGGCTGTGAAAACAAACTCTCTGACCATATGGCTCCCCACAACAGCAGACTGGATTTTATCAGGCTGTGCCCTTAGGTACGCCAACCATCCCCTAAAATCTCTGGAAAAGTGGAAGCAGTAGCTGAGGTTAAGAAGCACAGATGCAGCTGACCAGAAGCAGCAGAAAGTTTTCTTAATCTTTCCATACACCTTGCCTCCTTCCCTCACAGCATCACCTCCAGCTCCCATACAGCTGTGGACAGAACTGGGGATTGCTCCTTCCCATCTGTTCTACCTCACCTACACCAACAACTGGTGCTAAAGTCTTGTGGACATCCCACTCCAGACTCCTGAGCTGACACCAAAGGCACACCTCCCCTTCCCCAAGTAAATTCTTGGCAATTATCTTTCTGGAGGGGTGTCTCCTTTGTCCATTAGTTGTCCAGCTTCATTTAAAAACAGAAAGCAAAATGTCCACAAATTTCAGCTGTAATGACCATTAGAAAGACAAATAAGGTGCAAATGCTGCAGAGGCTTCCACATACATCCCAAGGAAGACTGAAGCTGAGATTCAATGATTAAGACACCCAACATCAATAACTGCTCTGATGATCACAACATGAAGATGCCACTCTACAGCCAGCAACATTTCACAGTTGGTGCACAAGGAAATAGTATCCACATGCTACTGCCACAGCTATTCCTCACTTCTGGCCTGAGAAATCAGAAGTCCAAGAGGGATGTGAGCACCAGAAGGCACATCCAGTAACCTGTGTCCAAAAGGAATAAGATAAGCTTTTGTTAAGCACAGGCCTTGTCAGTCTGCAAGAGAATTGCACTGCTTGGTCCTGGCTGCCAAACTTTAGTATGGGATAATTTTCTTCCTGTAGTGGCCTCAGTTCAGAAAAATGCTCCAACCAGACACGGAACTGCAACTCCTGACAATCTACTCTATGGAGCAGAAATACAGATTTTCTGGATTTATGCATTACATACACACATATGCATAGATATGCATGTGTCTGTACAAATAAAGAAATAAAAGTCTAAACTCAGTGTGAGTTAAGTGACTTTAAGAGTTTGTGTTCAAGACAAAAATCCAATTTCATATCCATCTGTCAAGCAGAATCTGCCCTGGCCATTTCAAAGGCTTGATGTTAGAAATGACAGCAGAAGCAATATCAAATTCTTAGTGTCTTCATTATCTCCAGTGAATGGCATTTCCATTTGGCATCCATCAAGAGCAGTGTGTGAGAAACACCACAGTTTTTCCATAGTTCAAGTCCTGAAAAGGAAAATTTGGCACCCATCTCCTAGAGGAAGGAAAGGGGCAGGTACAATATTTGGCTGTTGCAGGTACACTGAGATGTACAGGTTTGATTCCACACCTTGAACTTCCTCACACTTAGTGAACAACTACATAAATACTTCAGTATGAGAGGAAATATGTAACACTACTTGCTCAAGGATAATTTACCAGGAATCACTTGTCTTGGTGTTGTGCAGGAAATGGCTGAAGCCACTGACCACGATACACTCAATCTGCCAAATGAGAAGTATGATGCTTAAGAACATCAATCTGATCTTTCTTCTCCTTCTAATTTAAAGGGAAATTTCAGAGAATCACGGAATATGCTGAGTTGGAAGGGACCCACAAAGATCATCGTGCACAGCACCATCCCCGAGAGTCACCATGTGCCTCAGAGCATTGTCCAAGCACCTCTTGAACTCTGTCAGGCTGGTGCTGTGCCACTTCCCTGGGGAGCTGTTCCAGTGCCCAGCCACCCTCTGGGTGAAGAACCTTTCCCTAATACTCAACCTAAACTCCCCTGACACAACTTCAGGCCATTCCACCACCATAAGAACCCCACTGACCATCAGACTGCAGCTGAACTATGCTGGGTAGATGGGAGGAATACCTGTCCATGCTCCTCAAACTAGAGTTTCCACCTTGGGGAAAGAGGGAAATTTGAACTGAGCTTCAAGAAGGTCAATAAGCATTCCTGTGGGGACTGGTTCCTCCCCACACATGGCTCCAAAGGCAGCTTGCACAGCCAGCAGCCACAGAAGCCCAGAACTGGGAGTACACCATGGACCCTGCATTTGATGGTCCTAGGCAGGGGCAGGAGAAGAAGCTGGAATTTCGGTGGTGGAAGGACATAAGTCCACAGGAAAACTGGTTCAGCAGAGAGGTTTACCCATGGATAAACTATTTTCCAAGTGATACAATGCTGTTACCATGGACAGAGGGAAACCACAAAATCCCAGCAACATAAGTTCCAGAATCAGACACACTTTCCTCCCTGTAAATTAAAGCAGAGGGAAGAAGGGTGGCAATCAACATCTAGGTTTGCCCACAGAGTTTAAGATATCAGTGGAAACACAATGGAATTATCAGACTGGTTAGGTGTTGTCTGATCTTCTCACAGCTTCACATGACAACAACACAAAAGGGACCAACGAGGGTAATTTCTGCAGGTTTTGTGGCAGTGCAGATAACTGTATGAAAACAGTATGATTCAAATAGCAACAGCCTAAAACCAAATGGTGGTACTTTCCCATTTAGCTCCCACCCTTTCCCTTCAAAATCTGATACACAGAAGTACTAAAATGTGCATTTAAGATCATAGTTATGCTGCAGATTTTGCCAGGCCTGAACCCAGGATTTGGATCATGAGATTCCATGATTTGTGGGTTCATGTCTTGAGTAAGCCAAGGCAGCCCCAGCTGAAGAGTAAGGAACAGCTGCTTGCAGCTGCCAGCCTTGCTGCTGGGAGTGACTCCCTCTGCAGTGGGACAGGTGCCCCCAAAAGCAGCACCTGCATCAGAACCAGACCCTCCCTCTTCAGAGCCAGACCTCTTTCTTCAGAGCCAGACCTCCCTCTTCAGAGCCAGACTCCCTCTTCAGAGCCAGACTCCCTCTTCAGAGCCAGACCTCCCTCTTCAGCCATCGCTGCCACGGGTCCCTGCTCCCACCCTGCCCTCACAGATTCACTTGCTGGCACTTCCTCACTTCCTTCAGAGCTATTACCACAAATCAGAACACCTATGTCAGCCCAAATTTCCACATGGTTTCTCTCATCTTTCATCCATTGCATGCAGGAGGAAAACCAGGCCTTGCTAAAAGGTCTGACCTCTGCCATGAGGATACCGAGTGCTTCAAGCTGCAAGCCTGAAGACATACCCAAATTTCAACCTTTTAAGTAATGCTCATGTGCTTTTTGTTCAGTGAAAGACCCTAAACAGAACATCTGACAACTGTAGTGTATGTCTGGTACCCAAATAAAAATATGCTAAAACAATTCTTACATGAGAAACAGAGACATTTCAAAAAGCTTTCTGATTCTACCTTAAAATAAAACAAATATTTTATTTAGTACACAGGCTTTTGAAGTCTTCAGAATTTGCCAAACTATTCAATTTCTCATACTCAGGCAGAGAGATAAAAACTCATCAGGGCTGAGATGATCACAGGAAGAACCTGGCACAGGCTGCTCTCTTTCATATGCCCTCATGGTTTTTCTGCCAAAAATAAATACATCAGATCACAAATGGTAACTACTATACATTTTTCATTTAAAGGCAACGACCTTCTCTGCTCCAGTGTGACATACAATATTTTTTTATCATTATGTAGTACCAAATGAGGTTAACTAGCTAGCAGTATCAGAAACCTAATAATTCCATTTGACCATTTGGATCTGCTTGACCTGACAGAGCTGTGGTCTGTCACATGAAATACATGAAATAGTTTAAAGATATATAATTCAGTTTCTAATCACACCAGCAAAATGGTAACCTAGTAAAATGATAAAATTAGAGGCATAGAAGCACAGTGCACATGTACAAAACCATCACCCAGCAACTACTCAGAATACACGTGATTTTTTGGTTTCCATTACTCTGAAAGTGAAATTCAGTTCTTTAACTGCTAACAGAAACACACTCCTGAAATGCAGCCAGAAAACTACAGTGCCATGGTGCTTAAAACTCAGGCAAAATTACTGTGAAATATTTTTACTATGCAAATAATTATATCCACTATCAACTTCATCAAGTGACCCAACTGCTGAAGACTCTACATCCAACAACAAACAGCAACAGAAGCAAGCACAGAATAAACCTATTTAAAAATCAAATTTATTTGATGCTCTGAGTTATTTTAGAATACCAAAATACCTCAAAAATATTCATATAAGCATTCTAATGAACATACTTGATGAAAGTTCACTAACCTTATCATTATGTTTGAGGATTATATTTCAGAGCACAGCTCTGAAGTCTGCAGAGTGTAAGACTGTGTGTGCAGAAGGAACTACTGGATATTTTAACCAGGCAAACAGCTTTGTAAGGAACAAATAGGAACACAAGTATTTTTAATTAAACAGAAAAGCACACTGTCAGAAGCCATTTTCATGACTTATTTTTCCATAAAGGACACACTGTGTGCTAATACTGCACAAAAGCAATTCCTATGATTCTTGAAGTGAACTGTTCAACTGAGGAAATTCAGTTGATGTTTCACTGGCAAATTCAGTTTCTCAAAGCAGCAGTGTCCAGAGTAAACAAAGAATGACTATAGGGTTTCTCTAGTCATAAAACTTGTAATAAGCCATATCCACTTCCACGAGCATAAAAGTGCCAGCATTTATATATTTTTATATAATTATACATTTTTTAAAAATCTGCAAAATCTACTTTTATTTTAATAGCTTTAAAATATCTTGACTGAAACACATTTGCCACATTCGTTTGGAAAGAATCAAAGCACAAGCAATTAAGAGTATCTATATATTCTTAACTAAATAAGATTCTGAATACAGTGTAGAATTGAAAGTTCTATTTCTAATGTAAGATAATTAAGAAACGTTTTTCAAGAGAGCAGGAAAATGTAACAGCTTTTTTTTTTCTCACCCACTCCTAGCACATTGCAATCCTATTGATTTTCATGGTTTTTTTACTCTAGAAAGGTCCTCAACTTGTATTTTTAGATTTTATCCTCACAGTGCTTCTCTACAGTGTCCTTACATAACCAACCAGTGGTTGAGCTCCTAAAGTAACCTGATTAATAAACTTGCTCTGATTATTTATTGTAGAGTTTCTTGAAACACTGTGGTACTGCCAGGGAAAAATCACACTTGTATCAAGTAATTTCAGAGTACCATATTTTGTATCATCATACACAGGCTTTTATTTCAATTCCGGTATTTGTCAGAGAAGTTACCACACCAACAACCACACATTTTTAAAATTCCAGTTCAACAACAACTGAAAAAACAGTTTGTATCATTGACATTGTAGCATAAACATATTCTGCTCAGTCGTATGTCTTCCATTTTTCTTTTATTTGAACAAAGCAAAAAAAAAAAAAGGGAGAAAAAATTATCTTTTAAAATCACGCAGCTCAACTGGCAGATTAACAATGTAAAACAGTTTGGGAAAAAAGAAAAGTCTTGATCAAAATAGAAAGGGTTTATAGCAACAAGTAAATTCTTACAGAAATACTGAGATAAAATCAGTTTCTGTATATAAAACAACTTTAGTTGAATTGAGTTTCACTCCCAAGTAAGAAAAATTCATTTTCTAAAATAATTCCTGAAGTGTTGATCATTACAGAAACAGGACTAGGTTTGGAGAAAACTGTTCCACTTGAATTCCCAGCACTTGCTTTCTCCACAAGCTGTTTGGGCTCAGTGTTTTAACACTATTTTAATTTTCTTAGATATCTCTTTAAGTTTGAAAAAGGTATCTGCTCATACACAAACAATCAGAAAGTAGATTTTTGCTCTGAGCTCCTTAAAATCACTTAATTTCCCTTTATCATAAAACAACTTTTCACTAAAAGGCAGAAATAAAATGACAATTTAGGATCAGCTATATTACATTTTTCATATTATCTTTAGTCATACATGTACTTTTCTCTTGAAAGCCAAGGAATAAAAAAGGAAAAAATTTGGGCATTTACATAATAAAAGATTTAGGTTGGTTTGCAAAATTTACTTGTGGTGAGCTGACAAATTATTACTGAAAACACAAAGATTAGGTAAGTACACCTTGTTCAGAATAATTATTAATTTGTATTAACATAAAAAAATTGCAAAGAAAAGAATCACTAACTCCAGAGAACTGCAGCCTATGGCTGTCATTGAGAGCACCTTGCAGAAGCCAGATTATTCAATGCCATGTAAAGACATACCTTTTTATCATATACATCTTGCCAGTTTACTCCAGCAAAGAAACTATGACGCATGATTTCTTTAGCATCGTCTGGGCCTCCACCAAGTCTAAAGAGAGTAGGGGGAAAAAACCACATATTAAACTTTTATAGGGAGATCAAGTTATTGTTATGGTTGGAAAAGTGACCATTTCTTTTTTACTATCTGGGAACAATTCTCACCCAATTAATATGAAGTTTCTTCACCTTTAATATGAATTCTGGCCATCTCAAGAGAATTCACGATAGTGGAAGTACCTGTGCCATGGTCTATTCTTTTTGATTATTCCAACAACAGTGTTCATTACTGTCCACAATGAGCTTTTTTTGGGAATTCATTAATTTTAAAAACATACTTAAGTTTGGTTTGCTTGAAAGCCCAGCTAATGTCTGGGCACTATTAAAAACCCAAACCAACCCAATAATGGTAAAATAAAATTTTTGCCAAGGACGTGCCAGGCACTGAATCAGTAATGACTTGTGCATCATTTTTATACAGTGTTCACTGCTGTTGCATCTGGGTGCTGTAACAATTAACCAATTACCATAAAATAGTCTCAATCTGAGTCAATTAGTATAAATTAATAAATTGTAGGCCTGCTGAGGAGGTTATTTAAAGGCCATTGTAAATAACCACACTACTCACTGTGGCCCATAGCTTGCCAAAGCCAGACTCTGTTTGGTAAATCATCTTAGGAAGTGGATTTCACCTACTATGGGTGAACTTGTCCAGGGTGGTCTGAGCTCACAGAAGTGGTCACTGCTGCCAAAAGAGGAGTGTCCTGCCCATACCTCTTTTCTCTCACTTGCATCTGCAGCATCATTCCCACTTGATGACTGTGAGCAGAATCATCTCCCTAACCTGGAGAAAAACTAACCCTGACATGAGAATAGAAGAGAGAACTGGCCAATTTTTGTTACATCAGCAAGTCCACTTTGACTTGACAAGCTGAGTGAGTTGCTGTTTTTGGTTGAGAAATAACCTCACACCCAGTGATGGGAACCTCTGTCCTCAGCAGCACATTGACTTTCAGGACTGCTCAGCTCTCATCTAACTTCTCCCTGAGACTGAGGATCTCAGTTTGGGGATCCTACTGCCCTAACAGAAGGAAGCTGCAGCAGAAAAAAAGCTACTCTTAGCTAAATTAGCAGACCATACATGTTAAATGTTAACAAGGAGAGTGATAAAAACAGTGTGTTTCATTAAAAGGAACTGCTAAAGATAGAAAGATATAAAAATTCTAAAGGCAAGCATTTAAGTAAGATAAATTCCATTCTAAAGCATTTATTGTAAGGAGGAATAATTTCCACAACCAAGAAGAAAAAGTCTGTTGGTTTGGTATTACCCTGCTGCCAAATCTCAAAAATATTCTGGACTATTACGTCAGTCTTGCAATAACTGAGTGTAAAGTTATTCTAATTTTCAAGCTGTATTCCTCCTTGTTTCTCAACTACTCATTGTAAAATTCTCTACATCTTGGCAAAACATGGCAGTTAGCCTTCAATCTCCAGACTTCTCTCAATAGAGATCCTCTCTCAATATCTTCTAGTTGCTCACAAAAAAGCTGAGTTGTGTCAATCTCTGTGTTCCTCCCCTATTTAGCACTAGCTAGCACAAGAACTTGAATATAAATAAGCTTCTAAATTATAAGTCTGTAATAAACACTACTGTCTGCAAAGATTAATTACAAGAAAGCATCTTTTCAATTCTTGGTGGGTCAGAATGTTTGGAGGTTAAAAAGTTTTACACACAGTTTTACTCTACTCTGCCTGTACTTGGCTGGCTGGTCACAGTCTGCTTTTCCTGCATACAGTAAATTCAGCTGGAGCAGACATGCCGACCCCTTGTGCTGTCCTGCCTGCTGCACTTGGCTGCATCCAGACAAATCCCTTGGGGAAACACAAGTGTTTCAGCAAGGCACATTGTCTTGAGTGTACTCAAAACTTCTCGAGAACAACCAGCAGCTGAAGGAGGACCAGAGAAGAGAGTCTAGTCAGACTAGAGAAGACCTAAAACATGTCAAGAATTATAAAGATATTGGGAGAAAAAAGGTACCTACAGATGAATCCCACTGGTTTACAAAGTCAGAGGTTTTAGAGCCATGGAAGACTGGACAGAGCTGGTCCAGTACTGGAGCCACTGGAAAATGGCTCTCCTGGGCAACAATCCCAGAGGGAAAAGCCACCACAAAAGGGCACAGACAGCAGTTGGGTGACACTTGCTTTCAAACTGCTCTCTTTAACATTCACTCCAGTTGCATTTAACAAATTACTAGTTTAATGGTCCAATATGTGATTTATTTATGTGCCCCAATAAATGTAGCTGTCTGTGCATCTCTCCTGCCAAGTGCTACAATCCCCATGAGACAATGCAGGGACCTCAGGGTTAAGTTATACTGGGAAAAACAATTGAGATCTTTCCCTTTGTTCCAGTACACATTCTAAACCTGAGAAGACCACTATGTTTGCTGTGAATGGTTTAAAAAGTTTGTCTTCCACGAGCTTTTCTTCCTTTCCCTGGTTAAATTCATTTTGTAAATCGCTGCTGGACTGAAAAAATGGAAATCTCAGACTGTAGGGCTGTGTATGACCCTTTCCTGTGATTGACAGCTCCTTCAGCCTGGAAGACCAGGCACCACAGGCCTATTTTTAAATTACTCAGCACAAGCAGAGCATTTATTATATATGTACAACCAATTAATTTCACTTACCTCTTATTTGGATCCTTTATCAGTAGGCCTGATAATAATGATTTTGCATCTGCAGACAGTGTTCGAGGAAATTTTATGTCCTCC
Source organism: Luscinia megarhynchos (assembly GCA_034336665.1). Lineage (NCBI taxonomy): Eukaryota > Metazoa > Chordata > Aves > Passeriformes > Muscicapidae > Luscinia > Luscinia megarhynchos. The sequence goes on along the minus strand of CM067565.1, from coordinate 80,127,869 downwards.
ATTAGTATCAGTTCAAAGAGTTTCTCATGATCTTGGTTGTAGAAGGGTAATCTTCCACACATCATCTCATACATGACAACACCTAATCCCCACCAGTCCACTGCACGACCATAGTCATTATCTTCTAACACCTGAGACAGAAACCAAAAGCATCTTTAAGACAAACTATTTCATACACCATCATTTCAGTCTGTTTGCTGCATCTCTATATTAATGTGCTTCTGAGATTTTATTTTCACAGTATGCTAAAAGGGTTCCCAGAACCTGACTCAAAACTGCAGCACTGACTCACACACCTGAGTTCACTGAAATTCCAGGCTTACCAGGGACTGCACTGCTAAAAGCAAAATTAAGAATTGACAATGACCTGCTCCAAACAATCATGACTTCTTTTTACCCTTTCCTATGTCCTCTACCAGGCCATTTGTATCACCCACAGCTTTAGGAAGAGACACTATCTACAGGTACTACATGGGCACCAATGCCTCAGTTAGAAGTGTGAAGCATCTGCTTGCTCAGTCACCTCCCTCTCTTTTACCCCACCTGTCCAAAGTCTCCAATTTAGAACCACCTTATCTTATTAAGGCAAGTTTAGTTTCCTTATGGTCTCTGTTTATATCAAAAGTCCTCAATGCCTTTCTCCTGCCAGTTTCATTACATTCCATTAAATAGTCCTAACAGCTGACAATGCAAAAAAAAAAAAAAAAGGCAGTGTTTATACAATACAGTGTTTACTACAAAACTATGCTTATAGGGTGCAATTTAAACACAGAAACTGGTAAAAGTTATACAATTTATTAACATAACGTCACCAGCATTGTGAACCTAAAAACAACTTATTCCACAGCCCTTCTCCCAGCAGTGCCAGACAACTGGAATAAGAAATTTAAGCAGTGTGTCTTGACCTTAATACACCTTCCTATTAAATTGCAGACATGGAGACAACATAACAGCAGCATTCACCCATAAAAATCATAAGCAATAAGGAAATTGAAGGTTACTGAATATATAATTCTAATTTCTATTAATTTCTAGTAGACCATGCCCCTTCAGACAAAAAATGAAACAGAAGTCAAGAAATCTTAAAACAGGAGGCACTATGACTGTGCTTGTCAAATAGCAAATACTTGCTGCAGAAGAGCTATCAAAAAAACCTTAAAACAAGAAACAAAAAGCCTTAGAACAATAATAAATAGAAAAAACCAAAGAAATGCAAGAGTAGAAATACATTTGCAAAGAATGTAAAAATTTCTTTATAGAGAATTGTTACTGTACCACAGAAGGCAGATTCTGAAAGACAGCACCCTACGACTGATTTAAAAAAAAGAAAAAACCAACAACAAACTAATCCTCAGAAAACAAGAAACTTTTTACAACACAGACACATGCAATCACCATCACAAAGAGCTCCTCCAGATTCAAACTGTAAGCAGACAAACAGAAACAGTCATTTAGATACCTGGCAATGAAAGTAAATCTTTCAGTCTTTAATGAATAAGGCAACCTCTGTAAGGTCAGAAATAACTTTACCCATAAGTAAATTACCTTACAATTGTCTAAAATGGGTAAGAGAGGGGTGCTGAGCTCATTTATCTACCTCTCCTCTTGCTCCCCCAGTAAACCCAAGCCTGCTCTGAAGTATCTGGGATGTGCTGTTAGCAGAAGCAACATGCAGTCTGATCCAGTATGGCAATTTTGGAAATCCCACAGTAATTAATGTATTCATACTCCTACTTTTCGCTGTCCTTAAGGATTAGTAGTGGAAACATGATGAAAAGAAGTATATTAAAAATCCTTCTTGTGTATATAAGATCAAAAATCATAAATATTAACACATTAACACATATGATTTACAACTGTGCCAAAACAAACAGACTCATTACATCATTGATATTTCCAAATAGAGGGTGAAATTTTGGAAAGTGTAAAATACAACAAATTATCTGAATAAGTACATATGACAAAACTAACTAAAATAACTCCTGCATTTTAAAATTAATTAAATGTTTTATGAGTTGGAGCATATTGCAAGCTATTTGCTGAAAAACTGTATATGAAATCTGTGATGCTTGTCTTTAAATCACCATTTCTTCTGCCACAGAATAAAAGCATCATATATTTTTCTGCTATAGCTATTAGCACTGCTCCTGTTTTCACTCATCTGTACAGTTAGTCTTTTCTTTGGAAACTAGCAAAATAATAAAAATTGTGAGACACTGGTAGATTCTTTTTATGAGTAAGCTGAGGTGTGGTTTGCATGTGTGGTTTATAAAAGAAGGCAACAGGAAAATGAAACATCGTTCTCCCAACAAGGCAAATCACATGGCCAACAGCTAAAGCAAATTGTATTTGCAGCTTTACTTAATTTATGCAGGACTTTACCTAATAATAATAAAAAGTATGAACAACCTTTTGCTGCATTCCCACAACAGCAACAAAACAGTGGTACAAAGAAAGAGCCAAATGTGATTTTTAACCTCTTTTTACATAAAATCATAAAAAAGCATAAAAGCTGGATTAACTGCCTCCCAAACCCGCATATCACCAGCCGGGTTCTCATCCCCAGCTGGCAAAACTGGCAACTCTTTATTTTTGTTTAAATACCTGGTTTACAGCCAGCCAGACAAGCAAGAGCATCAAAATGGTTTCATTTAGGCAAAAGAAAAACAGCCTGAAAATAGTGTAAATAAAGCAAAATACATCTCACCTTATTTTATTATAAATGTAATAAAATTGTGCATAATGCATTCTCGGTGAAGATACACTGTTATTTCCTTTAGGTAATTTCTAATCTCCATGGTGTTTAGAAACTCCAGGATTTGTAGACTGTGTCAAATCAATGGAAGTGAAGTCCTGGAGCCCAGCTCCTACAACCAAATCTGTGCAGTTAGGGCAGGCATGAGAACATGTCTGTACACACTGCCCTAGCATCACAGAATCCTTTCCAAACAGTCCTTGGATTTGAGGGATTTGGTTTTAATTACACTGAACATAGGTCAAGAAACTTCAACTCAGTGCTAAAATGAACTTGACATGCAACTGCAGGCCTTGCACCTACAAATAATTCAATCTTTTGCCCACCATGAAGTCAATACCTGCTTTTAGAAAAGTCTCCTTTGGTTGTGAGGAGTGATACTGCTGTCTCTAGCAGCTGTGGGATATCCCTGTATATGTGAGGTACCAGTCTAAGCACACAGCCAGATGCAGACACTGTGCAAAGTCTGATCTCTTGGACTCTGTATGCTGCCCTTAAGAGGTGCCTCCACCTGCCAATTCTTGTTCCTTGCTATAAGGACCCACAAATCCATCCTTAAGCAAAAGCCCTGGGCTGACAACCCAATCCCTTCATGGTCACAGCAGGACAGGCAGTAGAAGCACCAAAACCATCGTGGAGGGCACAAGGACAACCACTCAGTATCTGCTGAAAAGCAATGTATTGATATTTCCTGGCAGTACAACACAAGCATCACACAGAACTCAGGAGCTCAGAAAGAGCACCTACACTGACTATGTACTCAAGTCAGGCATTTCCACACAATAAAGATGGACTCACTTGTTTTCTTCCATAACATTTGTTTAAATAGTCAGATTGTTCAGATTTACGATTCCCCTTCCTTCATCCTCTTCACAAACACGGGTGCCAAAATCCAAACCACCTTGCCAAGATCTAGGTGAGGTTTTAGGTGACCAGAGCTCCAGCACAATGTGATGGCAGTGAGTGGATAACATTTGTAGTCATCCACCCCTGACATAATCACTGTACCCAAGTGCCTTCCCATCACTGAGCAAAGCAGGTGGGCTGACTGCACCTCAGTCTGGATGATGCCACAGACCTTGGGAAATAAAACTCAAAAATTTGCCATCATTTTTACAACTTGGGGAAACTTTCCTCCATTTGTTTTCAGGGCTCTAGTTCAACAACTGCTTTTTCAGAGGCAGTGCCAGCCTAATTCAGGCTCTTGTTTCTGTTCTCTCACCACAGCTTCCCCTACCTTGTCAAAACTATGCAACACACTGTATCAGAGTGTAGAAAAAAATGTGGAAAAAGTTTCACCCTAATTTTTTTTTTTAACCTGAATCAAGTTTTCTGATCTATGCCATTCAATTGTCATGTGAACAGTCACAGTAGCACAAGTGAGAACATGGGCAGCATCAGGTGTGGCATTGCTGCAGAAGGAAATGCTTGCCAATCTCTGCCCAAAGTTACACTGACACAGAAGCTACACTGGCTCTCCAGTGTTCCCTGCTCACACAGACAGCTGTGACAGCTGTGCTCACTTAGGGCAAAGATTAAGGCCCTGCTTTTCTTCCCAACCTGCATTTCTCTAAAGCACTCCAGCAGTATAACAGGGTTCCAAAGTGGGCATAAATCCCTTGCAGCACTGAAACCACAACACTTTTTACAGCATTGTAGCTCCTCTAACTCACACCTACGCCTGCAGTGCAAGGACACAGCCCAGGTTTATATGGCTGCTTTTAAAAACAGCTGCAGAGGTGCCACTCAAGTTTGTATTTTCCCTTCTTATATAAATATGCAAAAGGTTAAGTAACACACACTTACTTTCTAACAAGCAAGAAACATTAGCCAGGCATCTGCTGCCAGGTATTTGCACATACTTTAGTGCTTTAATGGATCTTTTAGAGGCTTTGGACAACCTTAGAGCTTCAGCTAAAGGAGAGCTGTTTATTTACCTTAATATTTATTTGTATTGTGGTCAAAAGGCCATAGTACAAATTTAAATTTTTTGCATTTACTGAGATAGCAGTAAACAAGGGAAAACAAAGTATTCTGTAGAGATTCCACTGTCTCTGCACACCTTGGGGTTTCTGGAGAGAATTACTGGCACTGACCAAGTATACTACAACAGGATAGAGCTTTGTACACAGAGCAGACTGTAAAGCTCTACACATAAAATAAACAATTCAGTTCACAGACCAACCTTTGCCTTTGTGATGATTAAGACAACACACACTGCAGGACTGCTAAGATCACAGTAATTCAATTGTGTTTTTCCCTCACACATAATAATTCATTTTGTTGGCAAGTAAGTACAGATCAATGAAGAAAAATACTCTTGTATTTACATTTATTGACCAAAAGAAAGGCACCATCTTCTCTATCTTATCTATTCCCCAATGCTGAGAAGCCCACTGTCTTGTGCTTGAAAAAAAGATTGTTACTATCACTGGAAATTTTCTCTTTCCCAGAAAATAAGCCCCACAGGAAGGAGACCTCTTCCTTTACTTCACCATTGGCTGTAGATTTTAATCTTTAGGTTTATTAGTCAATACATCTCCAGGTCCTTTGCTTTACACATCATTCCCTTAAGAGCCTAACATACAGTCAAGAGAATTTGATGTTCATCTAATTTTACTGGGAAAATTAGTGAAAATATATCCTTTATTATCTTTACTGCTTCAGTAGCTAAGAGGTGAAAGGTTTTTTTGGAGACAACAGCTTGAGACACATCTGCAAACTCCTACTCACAAGGGCTTGGGGCAGAGACATAGGAAGCAGATAACTGAATGCCAGAGAGAAGTTGGTACATACACATGCAATACTCTTACAAGTTTCTGTGAAAACAAAAAATTTTTAGGAGGTCCAGCAGTATAACAGGTGATGTCTGTGACCATCTTAAGTCAGTCACTTCTACTTGCCCTAGGTGGAAACTAGAATTCTCCTATGCTTTACTAATCACAGAACACTGAACGAGGTGTGACTGCCTCAGGCAAGCTGGGCTCAATGCAGAAAATCCCTTAATCCTTCTTTATTGCATTTTCTTGAAATACAACATCCCTGATGAGCAGCGTCTGGAAGATTTTTGGTTCTACAGAAGAAATTCACACCATCAAGAGCTGTATTTCCCCACACACCCCTAAATGGTAATTAATTGCTGCAACTTCTAGACTCTGCAAACACAGACAAATTTAGCAGTCACCTTGAGCATGAAAGCCTTTGTAAAATTCATTGTCAATCCTATACAAAGGTTTTCAGCACTGGGTTTTATCTCTAGAAGTGCAATATCAAAATATTGGACTCACACTTTGTGCTAGATAATCAAGGCAACTTACTGGAAAAGCCATTACATTTTTGACCTAGTTTCTCCTAATCCATTAGATATAGACCTTCAGACAGGACATTAGAAGTAGCCTGTTGCTCAATCAATAATTTTGACAGAACAGATGGGAAAATATTTAAACATCTAAACAAACTGTCTGCACACCTATGTTGTGAAAGAAAACTGAGAACTTGGATACACCAATGTACTGTTAATTTCAGGGGAGAAAAACTGTTTTCAATTAACCTTACAGTTCAGGTGGAGTGTATGTTCCTTAGGCATTCCTGGTAACCCTTCACACATTTTTATTGCAATAGTTGTTGGTATGTTAACAAATATTCACTCCACGTATTCTTCAACAGAAGTTAAAAGTGTATTTGCTAGAACTTTCTATTAATTGTGGTTAGAACTACAACAATGAGAAAGTTTATAATGTAACACAAACAAAGGTAATATACACTTCTTTACAGACACAGACTTTTACCCAGATATATGAAAATCCATCCTGCAGAAGGGTGTGTTTACCAAAAATTATACAATTCAGTTACTATAACTGTATCTTGGTATGAAAAGTGAAGTGTTGCTGCATCAATAGTGAAAAAAACCACTTGAATGAATGCTTACTGGTTTTATTATACACAGCTGAAAAGACAAAATGTCAAGGTTATAGATACCCTGGGAAATAGATAGCTGAGATTTTCCACTGCTCTAATTTTTGAAGGTAGTTTCTCACCATTTTGTATCTAGTTTGCACTTTTATTTGACTTCTGGCCCTAACGTAAATTATCTTCCTATTACATTTTTGTATTTAAGATTTTGCCCATCTCGCCTAGCTTTTTGTTATGCACCCTTAAAAATACATAGCAAACTTAAACCAATTTTTTTTCCATTTGTTGGTGCATGTGCTGTATCAGAAACAGTATCTTCTGGTATAAATGTGAACTAAGCAAAGCTTCCTAGTGTAAAGAGCATGCAATACTAATTAATGCATTTAACCTCCTAGAAGAGATAGACTTCAGTAGAATTCAAAATTTCAAAAAAAAAGTAGGTAAGTTACTGCACATGAAAAAGAATATTCTAACAATGGCTGTAAGAGATGAATGGTAACACTGGGGGAAAAAAGCCAAGAAAATAACGATATTGCATTAAAAAGACCCATCAAAAGATACTTTTCTAGAAGAGCAGCAAATAAAAGCAAAATATCATTTCAGTCTGCAAAAAGATGGCACTTGCCTCTCATAACTCTGCCATTAGAAGAAAATCTGCAGACCTGTTCATATCTGTATTAATTATCACTGCACTAGCAGCAGTCTCTAAAACATACACTGCCCTAAGATGCAAGATGTGTAAGAAGTAACAAATAATGATAATACTGTGATATGTCTGTCGTTGCTCTTTCTTCCTGAAATTACTTTGAATATTTACTGATGTTAAATGGTATTTCTTCAGCTTTTGTTTATGCTTCATAATCTCAGAAAAACTAAAGGCTTTTGGTGAGATGGAAATAATGTTTGTATTGATTAATTGAAAATTCATGAAAAAGTTTCAAGCAATGTTATTGAGAGTCTTTGTAAGTATTGTCATATCTACTTGTTCTACAAAAAAATGTGTTTTATTAGAAAATTGCACTCTGCTTTAAAGTTCTGGTTTGAGGACAAAAGTTTGTTTATGGGCAGTCCTGAGCTAACCTGTTTTCTAGTATTCTGTTTGTTTTATTATTTTTGAGTATTTGTTACAACTTTTCCCTTGAGAAGTTTAATACTGCATGTGGACATTTTTGTGACTGGTGAGATTACCCAGGTAGCAATGAAAACACAAATTCTTGTTACATTATTGGTTATCTTCTTTCAGGAGAAAGTCAAAGTTTTGTGCTAATTTATCTGATGTTGCAGCAATTCTTCTGTCTGTGTAACAAAGCAATGCTTTCCTGCCCTCATCTAAATGCTGCCCAGATTTTGATCTTGGTACCAGTTATTGCCAATAAATGATGTTCTGCTCTGGATACCCTGCCTTGTCCACCTTTCATCATTTTCATCTCAGGGACCCACTGGCAATAACAAGCTGACAAAAGTGCTCAAATTCAGGTCACCAATGTTTTTGATGACTTAGGATCATAAGATGGCAGAAAGTGGGACACTAAAACATGGTAAATGATAACCAAACAGAAAAAAGACCAAATTTGAATTTTCATTAAATCCGAGCATTTCAAGGTAGAACAACTTTCTTGCATTTTCATTTCCTCACAATGCAAAAAAATAATCTGGGGCTTGGAACTATTGTTTAAAGAGAAAATTCCATATTGTGAGTCTCCCATAAATCAGAAGGGAAAATATTTTCAGGCAGAGATGCTATTCCTCCTCACTCCCCCTTCACTGGTCCTCACCCAGAAACAAAATGTTGCCAAATATACAACAGACAGCTGTTCAAGAGCACAAGCCAACACTAAACCACTCTTCCACAGGTAAAATAAATTCTATTGTGCCTCTGCTAAGAATCAGATTATGCATGAAGCATCTAGGTAAACACAGACAAAATAAATTTCAACTATCCTTCTGAAGCCAAAAGAAAAATCAGTTAAGCAAAACACAACAGCATAACTACATTGTTCAGGTACTCAGCAAACTAACTGTACTTTCAAGAAAATGAGAACAGGTTATCAGAAGTTGAGGCTTTTTGGTTTTTAAGCAAAGCATTCTGCCTCAACAGGACACAGTAATGCCTCATACTGTAAGTTAAGACAAACACCTACTGAAATACTGAAAAAGAAAAACAATTATGCCATCAACGCTGGTAGAAGACTTGGCAATCAATATTCATCAGGTTATTTTATTATTTTATGGAAGTAATTTTATTTTATTTTTTATTATTTTATGGAATAAAATAAATCTCATCACTGAAACTTTTTAAAAGGAACTTCAATATTTTTTTTAATATAACTTGATAGATACGAATGTTGAGATTTCATTAACTTAATGCAAATGAATAAGCAAATCTTCAACCCTTAGTAAGGCACATCCTTAGATGGAGTCCAACAAAAGATGATTTTTATTTTTTTTTATTAGACCTTCTCTATTTACTTAGTATTACATTTGCCTGTATGAGAAAGGGGTAATGCTGCCTGTTACAGATTAGCTCTGGTCCTACAGATATCCTCATTAGACATGTAATTTATTTACCATTACAATAAGAAGGTTAAAAGCTTTTTGTGACATCAGAAGAAAAATATTATCATAACCTGCAACACTGCCAATGTATTACTATAAAGAATGACCTTTTTGACAGCATTCTTTGAGCATGGAAGACAATTGATTTGAATTCATCATTTTAAAAGAAAGAAAGAATAAAACTACCACTCTTCTAAGTCTCTGGCTGATAAAAATTAATGTTCTATCCTTGGATAAAACAACAATATGCAACATACTTTGCTAAATATATATTGAACACTCATAGGTTCCATTTCTTTTTATCAGTAAAGTTTTGGATTGAGTTTTTTTCTTGGGGGGGTGGTGGGGAGGGCACTCTATTTTGTTCATTCTAACTTGGCGATCAAAGAATTTTTATTTTTACACTATTACAGAAGTGCATTTTTCTAGGTTTCCAAAACCACCTTATTCAACCTTCCCCATCTGTCACCATCTGCTTCTTTTTAGCATGTACTTTTTGTGTGATCACATAAGCATGTGAAAAATAACTAACATTCAGATGATTGTCTGCTGGTACATTTGAGGACTGGGCATAATAAAAGTGAACTGCCAAAACGTACTTAACACTTCTAATTTTGTTGGGTCTTGCATGTAAGCTACATTTGATTTTCAAACTGTTTTACAGTTGGAAAGTTGATCAGGTACTCTAACTCAACAGTAAAACTGAGACTACATAATTAGCTCAGCACTAAAAAGATTGTATTGAAAGGGAGGAACAAAACCCAGAAATGTATCCACACGAGTTCACACATCCCCTTGACTGAGTCTGTCTGCACAATGTTGCCTGAGGCACAGGATAAGATGCTGCAAGCAGCTGACTTCTGGCCAGTCACAGCCTGTGTCTTCTCTCCAAGCTACAAGGGAGAAGGATAAAGGACCCTTATATTTACCAGGGTGTAAGAAATCTCATAGAAAATGCCTGGAGAAGCAAAGACATTGAGCTGAGGGTAGAAATGCATAGAAATACAATGCAAATCCTTAACTATGCAGCAGATACTGCTTCTAGCTTTAGGTGAAAAATGATTGGAAAATTCCATCATGCCACAAAAGCTGAATGATGGAGGTGTCTTGTTTCCAGGACTGTATCATGCTATGACACAGCATTTCTGCTTGGAAATGCACTTCTCCATACAGTTTTCACAGGAAAAGAACAAAACAACACTAAAGCTGGAGAAACGAACTTACCTCCAATCCTCTAAAAATACATTAACCTCACTTTGTGAGAATTTCATACAGAAATTTTTTCTATCATTTTAGAGCAGCATTACTACCTATCATACCTATCATCCCTATCAGTTCCTCAGTAAAATCATATGAACCAGAACACCAGTATGTTTTTATCAAATGCAGACAATTTGGTAGAGTGTCTTATTATCCATTCTCTAAATAAAGGGTTAACCTTAAAGAAAGTGAACAAAATAAAAGAAGCACAATAAAAACAAGAACTGCCCCTTCCCCTAGATAAACCCTAAAAATCAGTCTTCCATTAGTGCTTACCAGAGGCAACAAAATATGAGTGAGAACTTGCCCTCTAAAGCACAATGGAAAACTGAGGTGAACACAAAGTTTCTTTTCCATTGTCTCTTTTTTTTCCCAAGTCTTGGAAGCTCACACTGGTCTTAAAATCTTTTGAATGCATATTCATTTTGCAGCACCTTAACAGCAGCCTTCCTTTAATTTATGCCCTTTCCACAAACTTCCATTTTCTAGAGGTGGAAAATAATGGCACATACCTATTATTTACAAAAAAAGTTGCACAGAATTTCAAAAAGCACATTACTTTGATGCCTCAATTACCTTCAAATGAAATTTAACAGAAAAGGAGATAAAAAGGAAATAAGTCACTACAAAAATTATTCTGTCCTTCAGTTCCTCTATATTCCTACAGAAACAACTCTTCAAACAAGCTTCTCTTCAGTTTTACGTTGCTCTACAACTCCTCCTGCCATTTGTGTCTCCCTGCAACACATCTTCTCAGTTCCAACTTAGAAAACATTAACAAAATAACATAATCCTCTTTAGTCCAAACTCTCTTTCCTGCCCAAAATCACATTTTTCCCCATAAAAAAAAATCTTTTAATCTCTAAACTGTGTTTTCTGATCTATCAATCTACCTGTAGCATTCATTTCATTAATTTCCTTTCCCTATTAGCTTCCTTACTATCCTCCTTTAGTGTACTCAAATTCTTTTCTCTAACCCTTTAGAAAAGGGAAAAAGGGGGAAAGAGGGAGAAAAAGGGGAAAGAAGGGAAAGAGGCTTCAGCTGTACTACCCATGTAGTAGTTCATTTTCTCTGCAGTACAGTGAGCTGGTTTTAACATCCTCACCTTTGCTGATCTCTCTCAACTGGCCTGCCTCAGTTTACCCACAACGTTGACTGCTTTCATCAAGCTGTTTGCAAACCAGTGCCTTGCTGCTTCTCCCAACACTTTAAAGAGCTCTTTTAACACTGGCACTGCAACTTCTATCTGCATTAAAATCCCTGTCAAGAACAATGCTTTGTCATGATGCCTGCAAAAACTGGAAACATCCATTCCCGTTGTTAGCCCGTGTCAGTGCATTTCACTAGTTCCCTCTCTGCCTACACACATAGCACTTAGTTTCAACTCATATCAGACAAGTTATGTGGTAGATCATCATAGATCATCACTCCAAAGTATTTACCAGACTGCCTTTGGCAAATATCCTGATCCAATCCAAGCAGGTGTTAAAAGAATAAAAGAAAAGTATAGCTGCACAAGTGACAAAATGCTTTTTCTGACACTATTGTCAGCTTCTTGTAATCTGTATGAACCACAATACACTTAGAAAATTCAGCTTCAATTCCTGAAAACATGGAAGAAGTGTGGGTTTTCTTGTTATAAGCATGCCTGCTTTCCCTTGCTGAAATTCAGTCACTGAACTTTGATGGCCAGGATCTAGATTATATCAAAGCCATATCCCCCCAGGAGGAAGAGCTGTAAGTAAGAAATTACATGAAGTGTGAGGAGAGACAGCAGCTGCCTCTTGATAAAAGAGTTCTATCCTTCATTCCTCTGGGATAAAACTCAGGGAAATAATTGATTACACATAATCTCTCTCACTCCCATTTTTAAATGAACCAAAAAAATGCTGGCCAAATAAGCATTGTATAATTGATCTTAATATTTCTTTAATCCTCACTGGTCTTATTTTAGAGTAAATTACAGGACATGCACATCCTCTCCTGTCTAGGGGTACAGGCTATGAATCTGCTCCTTCTTTCTTCATTGTCACATACCTCTGAGTGACTGCAACTGCATAAACTATATTGAAATAGTTTGCTTTCTATATAAAATGCAACTGTTCTTATAGGAATGTATCCATCTAATCTGTACCTATGAACCATTTTTATACATATTCATCCACCTAATCTGTACTTCTTTGCCAATAAAACATAACAATATCCTTCCATTTTCCCTGTTATTAACTAGACCTACACATCATAGATCATTTACATCTTTTAAGAGTCATTTGAATGACATCCGTGAAGTCCTTACAGACTTGTTCAGAGCCAAAAAAACTTCTGTTATTAGAAAGATTTAAGAACTTCAAAAGTAATTTCTGGTATTTAAAACTTGTCTCTCCCATGACACCAGAACTTGGTACCACATTTGACTGCTCTTCTATTAACAAAGACTGTGCACTTAGTCCTAGGAACCTGAACTGAAATACAGAGATCCAGAAACTGTTCTTTCACCCAAGGAAACATCCTTATAAATTATCAGACCACAAAGAAATTTTACTTCTCTGCTAAGTGGCATTTCCACCAGATGTTCTGACCCAAAGGAAGTGCGGCCATGCTGCGGCCTATCCGTGCTCCCCGCAGCACTCATCCTTTGAGCAGCACTGAGTGGCTATCCAAAAGTCAAAGAGCTGCTTTTAAAAGACACACCGGGTGTGGGCTACAAATCCCATCTCAATTTCATTGCTTTTCTTTTTTAAAGCAGAGCGATGCTGCTGTAAAAGATATATAGTCCCACTGTCACCCGCGCTTTTGCTGCTCTAAAGAGCTGCGTTTGAAGAGTGCATTTTTTGGAAAAAATCCAGGAAGCATAAATCGGTGTTGCCTGCATGGGATCACAATTCATCTTTTTCTGATTGGATTATGGAACTTCATTTTCGGCACACAACGCAGTCCTCCAGACTGGCTTGAAGAGGCTTGCTTTGCAAGGAGCAGAAACTTCCTAAGAAATGACGTGCTCTTTGTCGCGAAAAAGGCATTTACTAGAGAGTGAAGTATGCGGAGTTCCCTTAATTTTGCCACTTTCCAAAGTATTAGAATAGCTCACAGGGTCTTAGCAGCAGAGGGATGACTGCTTTAACACACGAAAACGTAGGCCTGTGTTAGTTCTACTGCGAGATACCGGGAGCTTGAAATTTCCACTGTGCTTACAGCCAAATTACGGCTCAAAAACGAAACTGCCAATTTCACGTGCAAAAGTTGCTTGCTCACTCGCTTCCAGCCAATAAGTGTGACAAATGTACTAGCCTGTGCTGCTAACCAATCCGCAAAGCCCACTGCTATTTGGCGCTGGCGGCTACAGCCGCAGCTAGAGGGATGTGGGCATGCTACTGCACTCACTGCCTGGCCACATGGCGCGTGAAGACAGAGCACGAAGTCCAGAAATGCCTGGCCCCATTTTCGCTGAGCCATAGAAAACTGGTGGTGGATAACAGGGACGGGTTAGGAGAGGAGAAGAGAAAGCGACGCCTGCTGAGGGCCCCACCCCAGCCAGAAGCCCTGCACACCACCAGGAGACCTAGCTCAGTAGCAGGTGAAGGTGCACACAGCCAGCACAAAAGCCATGCCGGAGCATTGCACAAATGATAAAATCCAGAGTGGTGAGGTCCCTGGAATTCTACCTCCCACAGGGCTGAGAAGCTGCTAACGCGCCAACGGCATTTACAGGTACGGTTTTTCTGGCGGCACATCATCCGGAACGGTCTCTGAAACAGGGACAGGAGCATTTTTCACCGGATACTCCCTAATTATCCTACACAGCCAGAAACGCGGGTCTTTCTATATGGGGAGGTCAGGCCCTATCTATGTGAGATGAAAGAGTCCTTTCAACAGAGCTTCAGAAAGACTATTTTGATCTCAGAAACATAAGGTCTGTGAGGAAAATGCAGCAACAGGTAGGCTTATTTACTGATCAAGACTAGATTCCTGAAAGTGCCTTGCGTGTAGTAATTCACAGTATCCAATACAACTTCACCTACGGGAGAAGGTGTCATCGGCAGGAGAAATACACCTCCATCTGTACTGCCACCGCGCTTCTACTGTTGGAGAGCACCTGCGACCTACCGGTGTACGGAAGATGGAATAGTGAGCAGGACTCTATGCCTCAAACAATGGTGCAAAAGGCATTGGGAAAACCAAGTTTGGAACTGAAACCACAATTACTACAAAAGGAAATATTAAGTCAGTTTTCAGGCTGGACCCACCAGTGCAATGTTCCTGGTCAGCTGCCTCCTAAAAATACTGATGTTTCCTTTACTGTTGGAGAGAGAATGTATCAAAAGATCTTGCTATCATCCACAAAGGGTTCAGTAACTCTACCCACCTTATTGACTTATAGCCAACTACTAGCAGTTACAATTTCCTCTGTGATTGCAATGAAATGGACTTTAAGAGATTTAGAAAGACTCTCAAACCCACATACCTAGCCATCCTAAAATCTTAATTTTCAACCAGCTCTATCCAGAAGGTGATGTGTACCTGTTTCATTGACACTCCTAAGTTTCAAGGTTTAGAATAAAAAACAAAATGCAATCAAAATTGCTTGTTGAAACAGGCTCCAGGGCTTGTTGCTGCTGCTCAGGATTCAGTGCTGCTGAAAATAAGAGAATGAAGACCTATGTCTAATCAGTGCCTCCTCCCTTCAAACTAAGGCATGTTGTTTTCAAAGACAACACCTAGCAACAAGACTTTATTGTAGTGCAAAGTTGCTGCAAGAGGTGGGAAATCCCTCTGAAAACTCTTTCAAACTTTCTTCAACTAAATGGTAGGACTGAAGGGCCTTTTAAAGCCCTTTAGGTTGACTAGAAAGTTATCTCAGTATGAGGTGTGCATTGTGTCAATTAGAAATTTTGAATGCTGACAAGAGTGGAAATAAGGGCTAGTTCAGCATCCACAGAATTCTTAGCATTAAGTAAAAAATTAGGCTGCCTTTCATATCAGTACTGGAGTTGTATTTGGCAGGTTCCTGGGGAGAGACACAGTGACATTTTTGAGCACCACAACCAGCACTGTTAACTGAAGCCAGGCAGAGCAAAAACACAAGGGGAACCAAAGCAATGTTTTGATGTCCATCTTTTCATCAATCCTTGAGGAGTGTGGTGCTCAGCACCCTTGAGTGCCAGCTAATGGGAAAGATGAAGTATACTCTGGGATGCCACTTGTGCTTACATAGTAAAGAACAGCCAGTTTTGGTGCAATTCAGACGTTGATACACTCAACAGTTTTCAGCAGAAATATCTAAAATTTCAACTCCCTCTCCTTGCAACCAAGGGAATTCAGATAAAACCCATCAAACTCAGTACCCTCCTATTCCCCCTCGCCTCCACTGAGGCTATATAAATGCTAGTTACACAGCTCAGTTAAGCAGGATCATATGTTCCAAGTGACAGACAGATGGAAGATTATTTTTGAAGAAATCATTGGAAGATAAAAACTTTAACAGAGGAAGGCAAATATGAGAAGGAAAACGCACGTTAGAGGCCTTTTTAAACTCCAAGAAGCAGAGCATCAATATATATACAAGCACCAAAGAATAGCAGCACATTCCATTCTGAACAAGAGCTATAGAGTATTAATCAGGCAGACTGTCAGTCTAAAATTAAATGGGACAGAAACACTTTATACAGTATTATAAGAAAATATTCTAAACCATACCTCGGGTGCCAGGTATTCTGGAGTACCACAGAATGTTTTCATGGTTGCTGCATCTGTGATTCCTTCTTTGCAAAGTCCAAAATCTGTAATTTTTATGTGTCCATCTTTATCCAACATTAGATTTTCTAACTGTGTGTTGAGGGAGAAAAATATTCCCTTAGTATTTCTTAACAGGACAGATGGATGGATTACATCAACTTTGTAAAAAAATAGTTATTCCTTGCAATAGAACGTGATTCATTTGTAATTTAAAAAAAATACAGCATCTACTATATTACAACACCTTACAGTGTTTACTGCCACAAGTTACATAATTAGTTAGTACTTTAAAACAGTTCACAATAGTAAATCTCAAGTCATTAACTTCAGAGGTTTCCTTTCCTCTAACATAACAGCCACTGACCATACCTTTTACATTCTATACTGTCATGAAACAGCCTGTATCCATAAATCCTATAAATACTTCCAACTTCCAGGACCTTTTAAATAATAGACAGAACTGGGGATAGGGCAGCTACTGATTAAAAAACCCTGAGGTAAATTCCTCCTTGTTTACTTGCAAAGGACACTTCTTAAATTGTAAATATTACTTCTGGACACTTTGCATTGCTTTTTAAATATATGATCCTTGCTTTGAAATGTGAAAACATTCAGAATAATGGCTAATGCCACTTTCCCAAAAGGTTTTAATTAGCTGGACATAAAATCTAGATAGATCTGAAACTAAGGAAAACATTCTGAACAGCTTTTCTCAACAGAAAATAGTTTGGTTTATAACAAATTACAAGAACAATCATAGAACAATCAGAACAATCATTCTAAGTCAGCATAAAGCCTGAAATACAATCAAAGGTATAAATTTCCTGTTGAGTCTGTGTCACAAAGAAAATGCAAAGTAGACAACACAAGAAATAGAAGATTAATGATGTCAAACTCCTCTTTTCCTCACTATTTAAAATTTATCTAAAAAACTATCACCTATCATTCCTTGACCAAACAATTCTAAATTTTCACAGGATTTCACAGCATTTCACATTATTACAACATTTTCTGCTGCAAACAGGTAGTTCAGTATTTTATCTTCTGTTTGCCTCCCTGAGCAGAACTTGCCTACCATTGCCTCCCTCTCCTCGGTTCTGTACAAAGGATTGCAGGAATGAATTCCACTGCTGTGCATGTACAACAGGAAAGCACAATTGCCTGTACATGAAATTAAAGGCTTGACACAGAAATGAAATTGTCTCATCATGGACTTCAGAGATTCCTCCTACACAAGTTAGAAAATGCTCCTGCTGAAAACAGAGGTTATTTTTCCATAGAGCATGGCCTTAGTGTGTCACAGAGTACCTGGAGCAACAGACTACCAGGCAAGTGTACACACTGGCAAATCTAAAACAAACTGCATTCCAATAACAGGAACCTTTCCTGAGACACAAAAGACAAAATAATTTTGAAATCAATGCTGAAATAAATTCTTTTTCTGTTGAAGTATTCTGAATTATTTTAAATGTTTCCAATGCATACAGAAACACCTCTTTGCTGAGATAAAAAAAATGCAGTCACAGTGTTCCAATTCACCACTTTCCCTTGTCTGGGGACATAGAGAATTGTATTTGAGATTAGTGCTGAGATCTAAGTTAAGCTCTGAGTAACAGGGCGGGGGGTAGGGAGCATAAGGATCAGAAGTTTGAATCTCCTTCAAGTGTTGCTACTACAGTACCCTGTTTCATTTTATAATCAAGTTAAAGTCAGGGAATGTACCCATCTAGAGATTACTATATCAAACAACTTCCTCCAGCACACACAGAACTTAAAACTGAACACAAATTTTTTTCCCCGTTAACTCTGAATAGTGCAACTTTATAATTACTTTGTGTTTGTCCCCATAGCCTCTGCAAAAACAAAAATTTGATTACTTTTTTTTCTTTCTTTCTTTTTTTTTTACCTTGAGATCACGGTACACAATCTTCCCAGAATGCAGATAGTCCAGGGCAGAGACAATTTCTGCACCGTAGAAGCGTGTGCGGTCCTCTGAGAACACCCGCTCTCTCGACAAATGGAAAAACAGCTGCAGGGTAAACAGCAGGGACAGGATTGTAATAATTACTGATTTAGTGGGGGAAATTAACACAAACATAAAACACCTCTCATCACCATATTGTGATGATAGATAGTGTACTCTCAGTGGACACTCAGCACTCTTAGACAGCAGCTGGCTTATCTTTTCCAGGTTTCCAAAGGGAGAAAGCGAGCTGTTAAATCAGCGTTTTAATCAATATACCAATCTTGTTTAAGGCATTCTGCTTGCTACTCATTTAACCTTCAGTTACCAGAGGAAAAAAAAAAAATAAGTACGCAACAGCATCATTCTGTACTTCTCCCTCTGCTACCTCCTCAGATTTTTGCTTTAAGCCACTGAGAAATATCACTAAAATGTATAGATTTTGGTTCTGCTTCATGTTTTTCAGTACTTTAGGAACTTTTCTTTGAACTGAAAAAGATCTAGTTCTTCAATAGACTTGGACTGAGTGGGAACTGGCATTTGACAAACCACACATTCATAGTGCTAGCAGTAGTAGCCACTAGAAAAAGCAAATCAACAATGCTTAGGGCTTATAAAAACAAATCTATGTACTTAGTGTATTTCTTTGCTACAATGTAAATATTGGTTTGGGTGTTTTGTCTCTTTAATACTTCTTAAGTAACAGCACTTTGCAGGCACTTTAAAGTCTTTCAGCAAAAAATAACAGTCATTATGTACTGCCAGTAATTTCAGCTGCAATGAAAAAAAGTGTAAGATAGAGCACTGTAAGGTTGTCAGTATCTTAATGGATAAAACATCACCCTCAGAACCTGGAACAATATCTAAAAAAGCACATTTTAGCCATTCAATTTTCTAAAATGGTGAGTTTGAATTACTGTTTAAAGCAAGTTTGGGTAACTCCTCAAGCAAAGATTAGTGAGTATATTTCTGTATTCTCCTTAAGATCAAATCGGGCATGTTACAATGTTTTTGGCTTCACCACAGAAGCTAACACTCAACAAAACAGAAATAAAAAAGGTTATAATTCATAAATTAAACATAGACAGTGAAATCCACATGCAGATTTGGAGTTAGTTTTTTATTTTCTGCTGTTTAAAGTATCAAGTAGATGAAAATTCTGAAATGGCAAGGTAGATTTAAAAAAACCCCAAAAGCTAATCAATATGAAGTCGTCAATGATGAGCTTAATCTGTCTTTATCACATCCCACTTTATGCCTTAGAAACTCTACACTATTCACATGGCACAGAACAGTTTAGGAATTGCTGCAGCTATTTTCACTGGGTGCACTTCTGGACGTGGCACTTGGGGAAGGGGTTTAGGAGCGATTCTGGTGGTGCTGGGTTGATGGTTGGACTAAATAATATTGAAGGTTGCTTCAGACTTTGATAATGCTGTGACTTTTTAATGCACAATTAAAAAGCCACTGCTATGAACTAGAAGCTAACTTCTTCTTTCAGAATTGCAATTCATAATAATAGGTTTATCACTTTTGTCTTGGCCTAAACAAAATTTTGGAAGCATAGATCTGTATAAGCAGAGACTTCACAGAATACAGAAACTGCACTATGATTTAAAAAAAATATTTAAATTTTTGTTCATTGTATCTGGATTCCCCTTGCACTTCTTTTCCAGTGCTCAAGACACCCTGTATAAAAATGGCAAACCTGCATGACAAGGGGGTCTTTATTTTGCAGGTGTGTCTGTTGCTCCTGTGCTCACCTGTCCAGCACCAGTCCCTGGTGGGACAGGAGCCCTCTCTGCAGTGATTTGCTCTCTGCACTGATGGCTGCCTAGTGCAATCACAAGACCCATTCACACTAAGCAACCAATTCATGAAATGCCTCATGCATTACCAAATTGAGAAAAAAACAAGTACATTTCCCAATTTGTGTGGTCCTCACCATACATTTCTGTAGTATTTAAATAGAAAACAAAGACTGCTAAATAGAATTTCATTCACATAAAGCAAAACACAAAATTTATGTAATTTATGTCTTTATATCTGTTTCATGGTCTCTTTCATAAATGAGCTAGTGCTACTCATTTCTACGAGTGATTTTTTTGTTTTGTTTTAATGGACTAAAAGTAATTAAAAATATAGGTCAACACTCTGAAAATTTGTAACTTCCACTCAAGCCTCCATTTCATATCTATTCTAAAGGACTGTTGCAATTTTATGTTTGAAAGAGACTAATGCAGTAGCTGAACAATAGCCTTAGAAAATTCTAAAACTCCAGGATACTCGTCACCAACACTTTTATTTTAGTTTCCATTAAAAAGTGTCCCAAGTCTGAATCTGAAAGTTGATAGCCTGACAAATTGGCATACAAAAAAAATTACTTTCTTTAGTGCTTATTTCCAACAAGATTATTGATATTAATTAAAAATACCAACTTCAAAGTAAAATGACCAGCTAGAAACAACTAACAACAGTTGTGTTTGTTGAAGAAACTGTGAGCTTCTGAGTCAGTTTATTTTAATGTATATGTGACACTATAATCACTC
Source organism: Luscinia megarhynchos (assembly GCA_034336665.1). NCBI lineage: Eukaryota > Metazoa > Chordata > Aves > Passeriformes > Muscicapidae > Luscinia > Luscinia megarhynchos. The sequence continues at coordinate 80,107,140 of CM067565.1, read as the reverse complement.
TTCTTCACATTATTATAGCACCTAACAGAGCTGTCACCAAACCATACTTGCTAGTTTTGAATGAAGAACATACATTTAGATATAGAAATGCACACTAAAAGCACATTCATACACTCAGATACATGCTAAAGATATTAAGCAGATTCTAAAATTATAATAGGGAAAGCAGGGAGATTACCGGGGGATTACAGCATAATTTTCAGCTAAATTATTTAGCTGGTTCACTATTTCAGAATAATTCTGCCACTGTATTCTATTTACAATTGTCAGAACAAGATTATATTAATTAAGTCAAAGAAGGAAAAGAAGAAATGTGATGGAAGGTTAAAAAGTGGTTTCCAACATTTCCACTATTTATTGATTTACAGTTATTTAATATGTGCTATAAAATCCCTGGAATTGCAATAGAAATAGCTTTGGCACAAAGAAAGCCATTTTGCACATAACATTTTTGATGGCATACACGAGGGTGCTATTGTTACAGTGAGGACTGGAGCTACAAATTTCCTGGTAAGCCTTTAAAAACTGAACAACAATGCTGCCATGGGGTTTTTCCTAATAAAAAATATTTAATGGAAAAATTTAAACGAAGATCAAACACAGAAGTATATTCAGCTGCAGATCCAAGCATGCCAAATATATAAAAGACACAGCCTTGTATCAATTGATATGTTAAAGTTGTACACATGCAGTGACCTACTTAGCATGTTGTAAGTTGAATGTCTGGCTCTTGCTGCTGTGTACTGGGTTTGCTCAGCTCTGCATTTTATATTTGAGTGTTGATTTTGCAAAACGCAGCAGCAATCATGAAATTTCAAATTATTTATTTTTTGTTTCAGACTTCGTACTGCTTCTTGGCACATTCTATACCTAAAGAAATACAGCACCCTTATCATGAACTATCATAATTTAAGGCTAAGGAACATTCTTTTGTTTACTTATTTTTTGTTAAGTAGGTTGTAAATCCTCTTTTTGTTTTTTCCTAGACAGTAATAGCACTTGTTCAATTACAACAAGCCATTTAGTTCTCTCCTGCCTAATGAATTGAAGAGCTGTGAAACAAAAATGCCAAGAGGAACAGAGATTCAGAATTCTTATGTGGACAACCATCTGAACAATTTTTAGGGTTTAATTTTATTATACACATAATTACCAATTAAGTTTGTTACAAAGGACAGAATCTGGAATTATCCTTAAATGCAGAGTGACGAAATTAATCAACTTATTAGTCGGCTGAATCAGTGTACTTTGCAGAGTAATGTGTGTAATAGATTTCATTCCTAAAACATTGTTAACCTTTAAAACAAAATACTGGAAATAAAAACTAGGAAACATACACTCCAAAAGTATTCCCCAAAAATAAGGAGCCGTTTGGTCCACTCGGCTAAGCCAGATGAATATTTGTTTTCTTAAAACCAAATTTCAATTTCTTAATGCTACTTCAACCTAATTCCTTCAGTACAACAAAGTTATTGAGAAGTAATTAGTGGCAGACATATCCCTTCTAGCTATACACTGCAACATAGTTTATGATCAATAGACATTGGTAAACATTTCACCCACGGAGTCTAAAAGCAAAACCAAATGAAGACAAAATTAAGTTTTTGGCCCACAACACTTATTTCAAGATTGGGCGTTTGGCAGCAGGAAAAACATCCTCAGTATAAGGCAAACATATTCAATATTTCCATCTGAATAATCTGTTTGAAAAAAAAGCCTCTAATGGTTTGCTTTAATATATTAAAATACATAATATGCTGGACTTTGGTTTTGTTTTTTTGTTTTTGGTTTTTCTTTAATGGAATGCAAAGGAGAACTCTTTTCTGTAGTGCTTTGCACACTGTACAAGAGCACACACATAGACCAGCAAAATACATGCAGTTACATTTGCATTGTAACATATTCTCTTATTAACTGCCCAATTAACCTGAAGTTACACAGGCAAGGTAAGGCAAAGATAAATTGTTCCTGTTGTAGAGGGATATTAACTTCACCATGTATCTAGATTTAAAAGATTTTTGCTTACAGTCATTTAACACAACTACTTCTCCTCCACTATGAAGTTCTGTGCTCCCTTCCTTGACTGTTTTCCTTTCTAGCCACAGAAAGAGGAAGCAAAGACTCCTACTGCTGACCACAGTTTTTATTACTGCACTAGGGCAGAAGCCTAAATTGTGGCATTTTCTTGCTTTCACCTGAGTAGGAGACAAGAATACATATATAACCTTCAAGAACAAGAACTGTTTGGGTAATAGTGCTCCTGAAAGACATAATCCATGAAAATTCCCAACAAATTGTTTCAGGCACAACAGTTTACCTAAAAAAAAATGTAATCTGAAGGAATTTTAAATGGAAACACACTGAAGGTAGCACAGCACTGGAGAGAATCAAAAGCAACATGGTACATCTATGGTCAATTTCCCACTAGAAGGATATCATTAAAAGATGAGTTTTCAATACCTTCAACAGTCAGAACACATAGGGAAATGTAATTTCCTTGGAACACAAACAGAATAGTAGATAAAAGCAGCAAAAGAAAAAAGTCTGTGTATCATATAAGCTAAAATGCTGGCTGAACTTTGAGCAACTGATTTTCAGTAACCCTGAGTTAATAGCAAAGCTATTTTTACAAATATGAAATCCCTCTGTATTTTTTTGGAAGACACTGACTAAAGTATGAAATTCACAAGAAAATTTTGTAGGATTAAAGATTTTCCTATTAAAAAAGACCTAGTTTGTCCAACTTACTATTCCACAAACCCATGACACACAACACTTGCAGTTGTAGCCACAAAGTTGCATCATCCAATGCAGAGAAATGCATTGACCAAACTACAGTTGACCAAAATACAGCCAGAGCATCCTCAATCATAAGAAAGGAGTTGGAAACATCCTGTGTGAGCTCTGCTCTGCATTCAAACAGGATAGAAAAGTACCTTTCAAAAAGACAAATAGCTAAATTACAGGATGATGTTAAAAACATACTTTCAAACTGTCTCCCCAGAGATTACAGAAATGCAGTAAGATCTTACACAGAGGAAAACCATGCAGAATTAGCTAGTTTGTAAGACAATACTTAAAACTCACTGCAGACAGCATTGACTTAATATTGGTGATGTAAATTCAATGTCAAATAAGCCAGCTGAGTGTCCAAGAGAAAGCTGTTACTCCTTTACTGCTGAGGGAGATTTTTGTATCTGGTTCAACACCTGTGATGTGCAGAACTGGGTTTATACATTGAATTACACAAGCCATCCTCCTATATGAGAAACCTATAGCACCATATTTAGGTATGGCTGGTTGAGGATGGCCAAGGACAAGTTGGGATCCAATGGACTGCGGGCATTGGGATTATAGCTAAGCACAGTTTTATTGCAGGAAAAGACAGCTAAAACATAATACAAAACACTATGTATCATGCCACAGCAATTCTTGAATGAAGAAAGGTTTTAAATAAAAACCTCCTAGTGGAAACTACTTAGCTCTTCAACATTATCATGAAGCTTATAGTTGACAAAATAAGGAAAAATTCCCCAGTCCATGTTGTAACAAGACACAGTCTGAATAGCAAACAGCACCTAAAAGGGCAGATAAAAACCCTCTTCTTCAATTGCAGCTCTCAAATTCCATTTGCTGGGTATCACTTTTGATATTTCATTCTTTAGTAAACAGCTGGAGGACAGCAATGGTTTCAAAGCTAACAATGCTCTAACAAGTTTAGCACTTTAGTTGAAATGTCCAGAGTACACAGCAAGTGGAGACAAGCAATGAAAATACAAATGCTCTACTCTTTTCCAATACATATTTGTAATAGTTATAGCAAAGAGAGCACACATTTCATATTAAAACAAAAGTAACACTCATCAACATTATTTTTGTACACTAGATTATGACTGCTTCATGCCAGAATATGCTATAATATGCTTAAATGAAAAGAACAACAAGCAAGTATATGTAATTATTTTTCTAACATTAAATTATCTTTTCACTATACAGAAGTCTAATTTTTTCAGAAAATAGCTAGTTTTGATAGAAAAGTTATAAAAATGCGTTAACATTGTTTAAAATAAGAGTTCAATTTTTTTTTTATAAAAGCTCTTTAATGATACTAGAAAGCAAAAAGGCATAGAAAAAATGTAACCTTAACAGTGTAATCCAGTGACAGCCTTACTGTTACAAGTGCAGAGCATCTTTCTTAAACTTACCTCTCCTCCATTGACATACTCCATCACAAAACACAAACGATCCTTTGTCTGGAAGGAATATTTCAAGGACTTGCAAAGAAAACAGCAAAATCAAACCAATTATCATATTATATTAACCCAACACCTTGCACTTAAACTGTAATGAAATTTTATTTCCTTAAGTAGAAATTCTGATATTGGTAGGAACTTTAAGAGTAATTAAAAGTGTAACTTTTTATCTGGAGCTTGAGATGAAATAACACAAAAATTTTCAAGTGTTTCTTCATCTCTGCTACATGTCCACTGATAGGAAAACATCATGCTTACTACAATAAAGTATTAAATGGCTACCAAAACACACAGTTTCATACATCGTTTCTTACTGCCATACACACCACCAGCTATTTCCACTCTGCTTTATTATGTCCACTTCCACAGTGCCCATGAAGAGAGATTATCATATTCTTTTTCATTTCTCCCAAATGAAATCTCAAAAGTCATCTTAACATCCAGCATGCTTTCATTTCCAAAACAAGAACTCTCTAGTTTCATATTATGGAATGTTAAGAATGCTAAGTGCCAAATTAATATATTAATTTCCATATTATTCTAAAGTTGCAACAGATGTTATGATCTTAATTAAAATTTTTGATTTATCAACGTTGACTTATCAATGATACCACAGAAAATCTACAGATAAGGACTTGGCCTAAAAGAAAGTAAATGTAGTAGAACTACATGTGACTAAATTGCATGTCTAAATACAAAACTTGTTGAAGAATAACAGAAAGATAAGAAGATACAAATGCAGTACCATTGTTGCATTTTTGATGGGAGGTACTCCTACTCCTGCTTACCATTACACTCGATTTCAAGAATCATGGCAGGATCTCTTTCATCTTTACTGAATTTCCAAGAATATTTTGGCCCACCAACATAAATGCAATCTTCTGCTTTCCAAAAAAAGTTAAGCTTTTTCTAAATTGGAAAGCTTCCATACTACACTTTGAAATTTTAATACAAAAAAAATTCCCTATCTCAAAAAGTATGTTCATTGTATTTTGAAATAAAGGGAAGTATTTTTAAGATATTCTCAAACAAGAGGAATCAGAATTACTTCTACTTGTAAAGTTAAATCAATTAATCGTAATTCATCATGAGTCAAAATTTTCATCTTTTCAGCCTTTCCCTTCTATTAAATATTAACCTTATGAAGATAAAGGTAGTGGGGTTTCAGTTTTGTGGCTCTGTGGCTCAATTTTTATTGTTTTATAGAATTCTTACTTAAATTTTCTTGGTAAAAAATGCTTACACCTCTGTGACATTAATAACTTTTATTTTAGAAGTGTTCATATACAAAAACTGCAAAAAATTGCACAGTTATACAGCTCTACAATTAAATTTCTTTTCAGTACAGTAAAGCTTTACAAATTTATTAGAAACTTTATTTATGAATTCTTAATTACATATCGTGATAAAGGATATCATAAGCACCAGATAGCTATTGAATCATCATGAGAAAGAATTCAAAATTTGTAAAATATGTTCAAATAAAGGATGTTAATGTATCTGCTAATGTACTTAAAACTAGTTCCCAACACTTACTGTTAAAAAAGGGTGTCTGGTGTTTTTCAATACTCTGCTTTCTGTAAGAGTATGAGCCACTTCATCCTGAGAAATAAAGAGGGGAAGAAGTAGGTCTGAATTAAGATATACAATTGTTATTAAATTAATTATAAGGGAAATATCAACACTTTCAAAAAGAGAAAGCTACTGTACAGTTTAGAAAAATTAATGAATCCTCACATTTTGAGGAAATATTTAACAAAAACAGTTTATGATATTTTATTTGGTTTTCTTATTTTCTTGCTGTAAAATGAAGTCTTTACATACAATTCAGAGAAGAAAGAAATTATAATATTGGATTTGATAGCTTAAAAACATAAGTCATCACAACTTCACAGTTCTGCTATGAATCACCTGAAGGATGTATTTACAGAGAGACTAAACCAACGTGCGAGACACATACACACAGAGTAACTGACAGGCAAACATAAAACCCAGCCTCATCTAGCCAAGTGTTAAGTAAAGTCAGGTTTTCTGTTTTTAAACTTTCACTTGGTTTGGTGCTGGTTTTGTTTTTCTCCACCCAAGCTGTCCTTAGGAGCCCGGTGGTGAGCAGTGCTCCTCTGGCCAGGCTGAGCATCCCTAAGGACATTGGCCTCATCCTTGGGAACAGGGGATGTCCACACAACCCCAATTAATTTCCAGTCACAATTTGGAAAAGAAGCACTTTGGGGAGAGACAGTGACATTCTCCTGTCTGTGAGCCTGAACAGGAAAGATATAAACAAGCTCTGTACCAAAGTGAGAGAAGGAAACTAAGCCAGTTGCTGTGGATGTTTGCTTCCACAGCAAGCTCATCCATGTTTGTTTCCTGCTCCCCTCATTTTCTGTAGCACTGAGCTTCATGTCACACAGAACCAAAGACTACCCTGGTGTGACTCAAACTTCAACTGTAATTCTACAGAAGTAAATATATTTAGTCAGAGCACACATTATTATTGCCACAAATTATACCAATATAACATTATTGTACTACACACATGCTTTATCAGACTATGCTCTGAAGATAAGGTATTATTAAACTGGAAAGTAAACACAGATGTCAGGAGTTTTAAATTAGATTTTTAAAATTGTCAAAATAGGAAGTTGAACAACAACAACAGAGTCAGTGGTAATAAATTTAATGCCATGTAGTTGAACAGTATTGCAACACTGAGTATATAGACTACAATAACATATATGGGGAAACACAAAAACAAAAAACACCAAAAACACAAAAAAACCACAAAAACCAGCAACAACAAAAAAAGCACTTTAAGGAGAAAAACAAGCATAAAGGTTTGTTTATTTATTTATTTTTTATTGACCTCTGTGGTTCACCAGATATATGGCATAAAAAACTGGCAATGGCCAGATTTTCTGGAATGGTCTCAGGAGTCTGTAATATTGGTAGTAATATCCATGCAAGTGTAGTATTAGTGTGTCATGTGAACAGGATAAACAGATTTAGTCTGCACTGGGCAGATGCTATACAGCTGTCAGTGCACCACTTTTCTGCTTCATACTATGCTTAGGGGTAAAACCTTCTATAGTGCTACTTTTGCACAGGCAGGTGGCAACAGGAGAAGAGGGAATGGTTTTAAACTAAAAGGAGAGATTTAGATTAAATGTCAGGAAGAAATTCTCTACTGAGAGAATGGTGAGACACTGGGAACAGGTTGCCCAAAGAAACTGTGGATGTCCCATCCCTGGAGGTGTTCAATGCCAGCTTGGACAGGGCTTTCAGCAGCCTGGTCTAGTGGAAGGTGTCCCTGTGCACAGATCTTTTAGCTGCCTTCCAACCAAAGCCATCCTGTGATTCTAGAGTGTATATTACATCCCTTACCTGCTGAATTGGGACTGCAGGTCTAGTCTACCTAGAGACCATATCCTCAGCACTGATCTCCAGAGCTAAATGCTGCTGATAAATCCCCAGAGCATGTTCACAGCCTGACTGGGCTTGATAGCTAAACTCAGTTCCATCCATGATTTATTCAAAATTTCTCTACCTTAATAAATCTATGAAGATTTTTTTGCTCACCTTAGACAAAGTTAGGCAATTATCAACTTAAATCAATTGTAAAAAGTTGGTGATACTGTAGCAGACAACAAAGTAACTAGAAAACCCCTAAAATTTAAAAATATATTTGGTATGTTACTAATACCAAGAAACAAGCTGAAATGCTCTGAAGGCTGGAAGGATATAAACCAGCAGCTGCAGAAAAGGAGCTCACAATGTCTCCTGAGGATCCCCAGATGCCAGGGATGAACAGAACACTGGTTAAGGGATGTCAGGCTGAGACTGAGGCTCAGCACACAGCAACCAGACTCTGAGACCCACAGGGCAAACCACAGAGATTGCTGCCAGGTCTTACAAGGAGGGGCACTGAGGTGCTCCTTGCCATGCAGAACCAGGGCAGTACAGCAGCAAGACCCTCTGCTCTTCCTGTATCTCCTGACTGTGAAGAACAGGGCACTCTGCTGCTCTTAGCCAAACCATGCACATGCTGACCAGGCTGCCACTGCACACAAGACAGCTGCTGAGGGCATGTACAGCTCACAGGTCAGTCTCTGCACTGCTGAAGACATACATTTCAGTCTCTCCCTCTGTAGCAGGGCTAGTTTTAATGATACTCAAGGAAATTTAATTGTGTCTCCACCCCTCTGCCAAATTTAATTGCAACTGATCTACACATTCTAAAGCTATTAGAAAGTGAGTGACAGACAATAAACATAGCCTGCAAAACTCTTGCAAGCCCTGTTTTCATAGGGCAATAGGAAAATCATACAAATCTGAAGGATATTTTAATATTTAATACATGTAAAACAGCATTTACCCATTCACATTCAGTTTTTATGGATACTGATATTGTTAGCCTCAAGCATTCAAAAATATCAGTGGGACCTACATCCCTCAAAACATCCTCATTTAATAATTTGGATTATTTTTAATTGTGTCTCATGTTGATAAATGTTGGTGGGTTTCTTGCTTTCAACCTGTTCTGTGGAATTGGGATTCAAAACTTCAGAACTGCTAGAAACTAAGCTCAGAGTAAATGATCTGTATTTAAGTTTGAGTGATATTATGACCAAGCACAAGAACCAGTGACACTGATCAACTTTTAAGTGATTGGACAAGGCCAGTTTAAACCACAGCTTCAGACTTTCCCTATTTCCCAAAAACTGAAAAAAATGGAATGGTTAGTCCATGCATAGCACTCTTATACAACATAGCAGGAACAGAGCACAGGCCCATTACATTAAATGTGTTTCTCTGAATAAACCTGCAGTTGACTTAGACAAAAATTTGAAGTATCCAATATGCCCCACAATGCACTTTTTGTTGTATAAACTCAGATTGCATTATCTTCCTGGTCAGTAAACTTTCTCAGTGTTTTAGCACATTCTAGATTATAAAATAGTGGGGAAAGACTGGGGGTTTTGCATTCTTGTTTTCTGAAGATACTCACATACTTCTATCAAACTAAGTTGCCATCAAAAATCAATACACCTTATGTATTAAATAATGACCCAATATTAAAAATATAATCCTTCTTACCTTTGCAATAATTACTTCTTTTTTCAAAATCTTCATAGCATAGTATTTGCCACTAGCCTTCTCTCTGACCAGGATAACTTTTCCAAATGTTCCTTTGCCCAGTAGTTTTAAGTAGTCAAAATCATTCATTGTCTATAAGGAGCAAAGAACAAGGATTAGCAAGACTCAGGTTCCAACATATAACCAAACCCTGTTACCAATAAAATAAGAGCAGTTTACAAAAATAGGCCCACCTCTATGATTAAGTTTGTAATTCCAGAATTTTTTTAGGTTGAGGAAGACCTTTAAGATCATCAGTCCTGCTGTTAACCCAACACTACCAAGTCTGCCACTGAACCAGGTCCCTAAATGCCACACCTGCATGTCTTCACACAGCTACAGGAATGGTGACTCTGCCACTTCCCTGGAGCATCCTGTTTCAATGCTCAACAACTTTTTCAATGAAGAAATTTTTCCTAATATCCACTCTAAACCTCTCCTGAAGCAACTTGAGGCCACTTTCTTTCATTCTATCACTTCTTACTTGGGAAAAGAGATCAATCCCTCTCCTCTGGCTATACCCTCCCTTCAGGCAGCTGTACAGAACAGTAAGATCCCCTCTGAGACTTTCTCCAGGCTAATTATCCCCAGCTCCCTCAGCTGCTCCTCATAAGACTTTTCCCTGCTCACTTCACCAGCTCTGTTGCCCCTCTCTGGACACACTACAGCATGGAACTTTTCCCCTATGGGGGTTTCATTCTGCTTCCCTCCCCTGTCTTCCAGTTCAGGATGGGGCCCAGACAGCACTGGTCTTGCTGCTGTTGGCTAGGGCAAAGAAGGCAGCTTACTGCTGTCATTGAACCACCAGAATAAATCCTTCAGTAATATTATTATCATTCTCTAAAGCCTAGTACTGAACACACTTTTATTTTTATAGAGCACAGACAGGACAAAGACTTAGCCTAAAACAGCATTTCAAGAACGCACCACATTTCAGAAAATTCATCAACTCCTGCATTACAAAGGACACACAAACATGGTGTATCAGTAGGTTTTGCATAACCACTGCACTGATGGCCTTTTTGAAACATACACAACCCTCACTGTAATCTGTAAGACTTTACAGTAGCCTTTGCATTAGAATTAGACTTTTAAAGATTTCAGTACAGATTACAATTACATGGTATTTACATTATTCAGTTTAGGCTCTGAAAAGGAGGAGGTGGCTGTGACTCTGTTACTGCCCTAGTTTTGCAGGTTGAATACAGCACATCCAAGAGCTGGTTCCATCAACAGACAAACACAGTCTTAGTAGGTTTATCAGCTCAACTGGTGTGTCACACATGGTAAGAATATGACCAGATTATCTCAGATCCCAAAGCAGTATAGCCACTTTCCCGAGCCCAAACTTTGAGTCAATAATCCTCTTAGTTATACAAGTTCATTTCACAGCCAGTTCAGAAGCATCAACTCCATGGTCTATGCATTACATGCAAAGATGAGGATGTAGAGAAAAAACAGAACAATACTGAGAGCACAGTGACTGCACAGGGCTGCCTCAAATTGACAGCAGAATCTCTTTGGCCAATCACTGTGCCTCTAGAGCACATCTTTCAGTGTGCTGTGTTACTGGTTTGGTTGCAGCACCACAAAACCATCGAGTTTTGCAACTGGAGAAAAGAACTAAAAAATTCAGAAAGGAAACACATTCACCTATTGTTGTTATAGCACTGTCCCACAGTATTGATGACCTTTCCTCCTTTGTGAAAAGCACACCCCAAAACATTTTTCAAGAGTAATTATACTCTGAGTCTCAGTATTGCTAAATTAAATATACTTAATGTTGTTTTGTGAGAGAAAAAGATTATCCCTTATCTTACATCTTTTCAGTGTTTCTTTCTATCACTAGTTGTGGCCTCAGGCAGGTGTGTTGAATACTGCTGTTCTGGATAAACTACTTCTACTTGTATTTTCCACAGGAGAATTAGTACTTGTCTCTACCAGAAATACCTCTTAACACTGCCTACATATTTCACACACATTCCAGGTGTAGAGGCACTGGGCATATCCCTGGTGTGCAGTCACATATAGTGGCAGGAAAATATATTAAGTTTTGCAGAAGAATAAAAGGGTAAAATTACCTTCTGAAATTATTTATTCCTTTAAGCTCAAGTGCATGATACCATTACTGTAGATCTGAATTTGCTGTTGACAAACTCTGAAAGTAATTTATGCATCTGCTCACTCTGAGTTTGCAATCTGCTCACATAAGAGGTAGAACTGAAGTTCCATCAACCACATTAATGCACAATTCCTTAGCTTTTAAGTGTTCAACCTTCAACTTCAAACCTGCAAAAGATCTTCAGCACTCCATTTAACACCTGGATACCTGGATGTTTCAAAGCTTTATTAAAGAGAAAATGCTTCCCATATATCAATTTTCTACCTATATCAATAGGAATTAAATCTTTTTCCCACCTAGTTGTTGATTGGTAGCATCTAAGCAAACTAACCTTGATGCTCACACAAACATTTTGCACTGACAGATCTTGCTTTGCAAACCACCTCACATCAGGAGGAACAAAACTGCATTTATCCCAGCAAGAAATTTGGGTAGCAGAGATTTCAAAGGCTTGGTACAATTTTTACCTAAAGCAAACTCACTTTACATAACTGAGTGTAAAGTTAGAAGTTTATTAGTACAGACAAATCCTTGCAAAGCAAATTTTCCAAAAACAACTCTAATGTGTGATAACTTGCATTGCATGATGTAGTATGTAAAGCTGTGATCACAACACTGTGTGGCTCCTCATATTCAATCAACTAAAGGTAAGACTTCTCAGTGATCACTTTCAGTTCAGTACTTTGGAAAGTCAGGTTATCTGCTCAATGGTTCTGTGACAACCATCAAGCAGAAAACCATTGCCTTTGAGCAAAAGCAGTGAATATTGACAAAAACCCACAAAAAATTGAAAATGCATTCAAAACACAATTCAGGCAGAAGATGAGTCATTCAGGGCAGAATCCTTCAGTCATAAGCTATGGTGCTCCCTGACATGAAAGAATGGCTGACAGCTTTATTGACAAAAAATACTGAGCTAGTGACTGTAACAGCTTATCCCTTTAACAGTCACAAATTTATGAGATCACAAGCAGCCTCAAAGGAGTAACTTCTCCATTTCTGATTTTCTCTAAGACACTGGAATTAGAGAGCTACCACCAGAACCTGAATAAAGCCAGGTCAGAAAAGCTGTCCCTTTGCCCATACATAGAAGGAGGATCTTGGCTCAATTTGATAGCAAATATGGATTTGATGCAAGGGCAGCAAGTCAGTCAAATTGCAAGTCTGATTGGCCCAAAACTTGCTTACATAATGTTCAGCAAAGCAGTCATGAATCTAGATGCAAGCTCAGTGAAAACAAGTTAAAAATATATGTATATTTATAAGGGGAAGGTAATAGGTTTGCAAGACTTTGAGCCATGGCTTAACAGCACATTATGGTGGCAGTGTTAGTGCTAAGAATAAAGTCTCCTGATGCTCTCACTCCTTAGAAGCTTAGCAGAATGCTTAGAGACGATACACAGTGCAGGGTGACTCAAAAATTCTGCCAAAGAACACAAGACCTTGAGATATAAAAACACAGATGCCATAGCTAGGGGTGTACTGAAAACTGGTGGAAAAAGAGAAATACTTCCTAAACCTGAGGGAAGATGGTAACTTTGCAAGTTCCCATAAGATTGGATTCTTTCTCCTTCATGATTTTCCCAAGTTTTTCATTCCTACTGTACTCCAAGCTTTGAATCTTTTTCTTCATTACATTACTTTTAGGCTTCCTCTGAAAAATCTGTTCTTTATTCATCCTGCAAATCAAATTTGTAAACAAAGAAAAGCAATGAAGCCACATGAGACTGAGCTAACAAAAAAACCATTATGATGTTCAGCCTTCTATAAAACCTTTTTACTCCCCTAAGGGAGTATCTGTTGTCCATCTAAACACACCAACCCTATGGATGATCTGTTCAAAAAAATACACCCTAATGTAAGTGTTGAAAATTCCTACCAAAGAAACTAACTTTTTTTTTTTTTTTAGATTCCTGATGTGCACAATGATTAGACCACGTGGAGTTTTCATCTGATTTCATCAGGGAAAATCTCTACTAAGAAGTAATAGTACAGCAAGAAATAAAAGCAGTTTGCTAAGAATTCTAAGTGATACAAATTTTAGTGATGTGTAAAACTTAAAGTGCATGTTGACACCATTTTAAAAATTGGGAAAAAGAAGAGGTGCCTCTGGTTCTTCCAGCTAATCTAAGCAGGGATGTAGCTGTCATGTCTATTCAAATCAAGTTTCACATCCTAAAAGCTGTTTTCTTTTCGCTACCTTTTCAGAGAAGAACAGGCCCAACTCCTCTCTGTCTTGTCTCTTAATCTGATTATGCTCTTCTACTCATATGTATACCATCTGGTGCATGCACAAGCAAAATTCACTGGGCTTAGATGTAAAATCAGGTGACAAAACAAGCTTTTGTCAAAAAAAGGACACATTGTGTAAAAATCCCTGAAAGGAAAGAAAACAAAAAAAAAACCCAAAAAAACCCCAAAAAACCCAAAAAAAATATCCAAAAAACCAAAAAAAAGCAATAAAAATGCATTAAGTCATTATAACTGAAATTGTTCTGATTACATTAACAACTAGGAAAGCTTAAACAACAGCTTTTCAGAGACATTTCTACAAAACAGAACAGTTTTAAAAATACCTATTTTTCACCATTTCAATGAAGATGAAGGTAGTGGTAATTCCCTCTCATAATGGTCACTTAATCTTTTTTATTCCTAAAACTACTGAGCATCATTCACTAACATCTTCCAGCAGTTAGAAACCTGCAGGATTCTGAGTTTTGGCTCTATTGTTTTATTTTTTTTAACTTCATTATCTTTTTATTTATCTTTTTTTTTCCTAGTTCTATTATTTTGCTCTGTTATTAGATGGTGAATTTTTCATTTTTCATTTCACCTTTGTTTTGGAGATTTTGCTTTTGTCTTGTTGCCAAAGCCATTAAATATTCTGTAGCACTGCCCATACACTGTCCCAGCATATTATTTCAGCATTTCTTAAAGCACAAGTGGCAAGACAGAAACAAAACTGATCCTCCTACTCCTGTTCCTACAAACTCCTTTTGTTGTACGAGAACACACATTGTTCTGTGAACAAGGACAGCACATTCCAGATAAACTACTTGCATCAGACAGCATTAATTTTGACATCTGGAAAATGACTGTATCTGTGCAGTGGTTTTGTACACCACTAAGAGGATAACCAGGCTTGGAACAGTGCTCAGATCTTTAATAGAGCAAACCCAAATCCCTTCCACATAATCACACTGCCTCTCACAAGGCTGACACATCTTAAAAACTGCTTCTGTCTTGCTCTCACTTATCTTCTCTTATTTTCCCCTGGAGCACAGTCATTAAATATCCATGCCACCAGGGCTAAAAGTTCAATGCCAGCCTGACAATATATGTTCAGAGTATTGTTACAGCTCTATAGAATTGATTTTACCTTTTTCTATAACAGACAAAAGTTAAAAATTTGCATACAATGAAACTGGCATAAAAGAACTCTGTTTAGACTGCAAACTCAAGTTCTCAGAAATTAGGACATGATAGAACTAAAGTTGCCTATGACACCTTTGTTATATTCTCAAGGGCATAGCTCTCAGCCTGACTTTTCTCACTTACTTCCTGCAACACAACAAACAAAACATGCTCTATTAGTAAATACAGAAATGTTCACCATTTCTTGTTCATTCAAAGGCATTCAGTTATGTGAGCTATAAGACTGTTTTGCTCTGTCAGCAGAATTCTGCTTAGTTTTCTACATGCTTCACTTCTAGCTAGAAAAAGGAAAGTCAGCCCAATGTAAACTGGTTATTCTTTTTCATGCAATTTCAGTGCATTTCTTGATTCATGTCAACTCTGTATAGCAAATGAGAGACATGAGTTTGAGTAGTCTACACAGGACAAAATGGAGACACAAGCAAACTTTGAATGGCATGAGATCTTTAAAACATGCTCTTGGTTGTATGTTTGACCTGTTGACTCTGGAAATACAACCACAAATATGTTTTAGACCACAATGAACATGTTCCTACTTACACCAAAAGCTGTAAAGGACTGCAGAAAAATGAAATGCTGTTTTTTCTTACTTCATTGAAAACTAAAGCAAAGTTATTTCCCAAGTTAGCAAAACCCAAGGTCATTAAAAGCCAGATCCTGCTAGCCTTTCTCATGCAAATTACCTAATTTGTACTGAGTATTATTTGCATGAGAAAAGGGGCAAAAGTACTCGTCCAAAGAAAATATTTTATTACCATACTTCTAAAATGGTAAGCAAACAAAAGGATGAAATAATAGTCAAACAATAACCACAATGTTAGCATGTGCCTGAATGGCTGAACTTTGTTTTTCAGAAGTGCCATATCTTAACAAATAAACAAAACTAGAGCCATGCAGTTTAATTGAAATAAAGGAGTACTTTGATCTTATAATACACTGAAATTTAAGTTGAAATACTATTCCCTGCATATTCCTTTACCCAACTAGACCATTCCAGTATAGTTATTTACATATGAGCCCTGTCAATTATTTTCTAAAGGTCATTACCTTTCTTTTATGATGGGTTGTTGAAGCATCCATCTCCTCTTCGCCTATATTGTCTATCTGAGAAGTTGGACTACAGTTCATCCTCTCCTCTTCTTGCCTCTGAAGTCTGTCTGCTACAGCCTGGATTGCTTCTGTCCATTCTTCCCTATGGTGAACAAGCCAACACCTCTATTAGAAAGTCATAAAACAGGTTACATAGTTTATGAAGTTTTTCACATGTTACATTGCTTCAAATGATCAATTCTCATGTTACACAAGAGAAGACTCATATTAATGAATCACTTCAATTTCCTTTGAAATCCTGCACTTTTGTTAAAGGGGGTGAAGTTGACCAGAATAGATCACTGTATGGGTTACTTCAAGAATTAACAGTTTCTGATTCTGCAAGTATTTTACTAGTGGAAACTTGAAAACACGTGTTCCAGGTATAATACACCTGAGAGCACAGGATGCCATCTCTTATGCACTAGTATCTCATAATAACAACTTGCTATTTTAAGAAACTTTTTGGTATTCTCCCTCCCTTCAAGACACTTTCACAGAAAAAAAAATTATTAAATCATATCATGTGTTCAACTCTTTGTCTGCTTCCTTTTAAACCTCAACTTACAGGCCTTTTCACAAATTTCCCTCAAAAAAGGTGCTCAAAGATAACTTAATTCCTACAAGCATCCTAAAAACCTATGGCTGCACTGAGGGGCAGTCCCAGGTGAAGATTTTTCTGGAGGGACAAGCAGGGCCAGCAGAGCAGCACAGACACACCAGGCAGCCCTTGGGCAGTTCATAGTGCTACACCAGCATGGTACCTGCTGCCTTTTGCTCATATTCTGGTGGATTTACTACTGAATGCAGTGTGAGCTACTACACAGAAGAAAGACTGGGTACCCAGGTGGAATTTAACAAAAAACCTCTAAGTGAAATAAAAGAAAAATCAAAGTTATTGGTTATTTACTGATACAAAAAATAATAGCCAGATCATAGTACTGGTCTCAAAAGGACAATGTTCACAGTGGGAAGATTCAGTGCATCTGACTGTAGACAGAGCATGGAAAATCTGAGTGTGTTATCCCATATCTCCTACATGCATTAAAAAAGTTTTTGGTGCATTAAAAAAGTTAATTCTTAAGAGTTCGTGACTGTTTACTGAAACAAGAAAAACTAATAAGCCAACATAAAATAAATTATAATAAGCATGCTGCTTTCTGTGCCAAAAGAAAGGAGCACATTAGGAGGAGTAAGACAGCAAGGCTGGAAATATTTCAATCCAGGCTTTGGATGTTCAAAATTTAACACTTCAGAGACATATCATGACATAGTTTTGGCTTATTTGAACACATTCATCCCACCTACTCACAGGCAACTTGTACACCAGTTATGAGCTCGGATAATATTTTACAGAAGCTGACTTAAAAATCTTTAACTAACGGCTCACATGTGCTCAGAATGTCACAGTTCCAAGTGCTGATTGCTGTGCAGGCCCAGCAGAGACTCAAGGACTGCAAAGAGGAGAACAAGAATAAAACCCTCACCGTTCCTCTGGAGTGTCTACGTGGAACGTCCTCTCTATGACAGTGGTCCACTGAAGACATCTGATAATGAATGTGTTCGGCTTTGGTCGCTCTGTTTTCATCAGCTGACATTCTAGACAAATACATGACATTGCCTTTTTTATACATTGCCAGTTAATGGGTGAAGAGCAAATAAAATTACTTAGATGAAATTCATTCAGTTTATGTATCCTCATTCAGGATCCAGCCAGCACACAAGGAAATACAGAACAGCAACACAACCACAGGCTTGAACAAAAGGTAGCAGGTAAGAACTATAAGGTGAAGAAAACAGTCAGAAGAATTGATGAAACTTGTATCTTTGTCCATATAAAGAGTGCCATCTCCATTTGTTAACTTGTGTTATGAGGCTAAGAAGAATATTACATCCTGGATTGCTATAGCATGCCAAGGAAACAGCAGTAGCCACTGGCATATTTTTCCATCTGCACCCAGCAGGAGGAATATGACATTTTCCCTTCAATGGTAACCATGTCACAATTACTGATAGTATTGTCACTTCAGGGTAAGATTTATTGTAAAATAGCCTAACTAAGAAAATTCAGATGTTGAAATTAGTCTGATTATTAAATATAGAACAACCCCACACACACCACCAGTGGGGCTGCCCCAGGAAATCATATAATTCTCTTTGTGCCCTAGGGCAGATTCAGGTCTACATATGCTATTTCTCATAAGTATTTCTGTACACTCTTTCTAAAATACTCCAAAAAGTACTGATTTCAAAACTCCTGTAAGCAAACTATTCTATCCAACTCTAAAGAAATTAACTATTTTTATCACTGTAAGGTTTTTCCTAGGATTTAATGCAACTGTTCATATAATTTCAGCATATTGTTTCTTGTCCTTTTGACTAAATTACTTTCCAGCAGCAAGTGTCTAAATCCCTTTTAGACATTTGAACACTGCTTTATCTCTCTTCAGTCTTCTTTTCGTCAGTTTAATCGATCTGTCTTTCACCAGCTGTGCTTTCAGATCCAAGATCTTCCTTGTTCCACAATTCTAGACACAACATAGAGCACATATTGCTTCTTTATTGCAAGACCACAATGCTGGCAATCCAGGCAATGGTTTGGTGTTTCTGTGTATTACTTCTACGATGTAGGATACTGCACCAAACACTACAACTGCAAAACTCTGGCAAACTAAAACTCCTTATTCATGCAAATATATTTAAACATTTTTGAGGAGCTAAGGTTACTCTGTCAAAAGTGTTACTTGTTTTCCTGCAGCTACCACAGCATAGACACAAACCATCACATCTCATGTCTGGAATATTATCACTTGTTCAAAGCTGATCCAGATCAAATGTGAGCGTGTGATCTAGAATGATTCATCAGGTTCACAAATCAATCAATAATGATATGGTAAAAGAATTCCTGTTCACCTACAATCTGCTGTAACTTCTTTTTGATATAGCTACCACCTACTAGTTGACCCACACCTTTTACTTATGTAGCTTACTATTCTTTATTCCAGTTAATGTCAACGCTTTACAGAAGTTATATGACATGTAACACTTAACAAGGCTTTCCTTTCACAGAAATAAATTATTTTGGCTCTTCACAAATTCAGCATCCAGAAACTTCAACTATCATCTACTGCAGTTTTTTTATTTGAAAAAACCAAAGAAGAGTGGAAGTGGATATGTCTATTGATAGTATTTTTTTCTGCAGCTCAGCAGTACACCTCAGAAGCTTGACAGACACAGGTATGAGAAACGAAAAGGAATGAATATTGTCCTGTGCACATGTGTATTCCTCAATGAACAAACTTATATATTCACCACACATCTATAAACTATTATGTAAGTCAGACTGTTCACTGTCAGGAACAGAGATTACATTCCATTTAACAAACATTTCATTAAAAAAGAGAAACAGTAGTTCACCCTCATTGCTTGCACACACTCTGCTAGGTCTCGGATGGAATGAGAGCCATCCTCACAATGTAGAAGAAAGACCTACAGCAGAGTGGACACAGGAAGAGGGAGTTTAACACAAAAGCTGGAAGAAAAACAAGGGCAGACAGAAGCACAATGAAGTAGAGCTGCTTAGGGTACCTCACCAAGGCTGCAGCTTGGTGCAATTACTCATTAGATGAAAGAAATTCCCATCTTCAGGGTTAACAGGGTTTATTTAACTTCCTCAGCTGAAGTTCTAAGGAATGTGTGGGGCTACCTTCCTAGCAGAAGAGACTAGAAGCATTGTCTGCACTAAGATTATCTCATCTTACTCCTGACAAAATCATCCTCTCATCTTTAATCCTATCACACTTCAATCATGTAGGCTGAAATTTTCTTTACTGGGTGTCTGCCTAAAGCAGCACACTGCTGGAAAATGCTGCTTTTTGGAGAAGAGACTTAAAACTTGGCAAATCAAGACCTTTGATATCCTTTTAGTATTCCTGTGAAAATGTTAGGCATCTGGCCACACTACATGTGGGAGGGATAAGAGTGCAGTGGGAGGAGGGATAAAAAAATTACAGTAACAATTACTAAAGCACAAAATCATTGAAAGCCTATGCATTGAGAATAATCCAGAGGCTACAGCCATCTCCTGCCTCTTCACATGCTAAATTGAAAGAACTTCACTTATATTGTAATGCCTTACACTCTTCCTCAGACAATATGAAAGTACCTCACTGAGGCAAAATCCAAGGTAGAAAGACAGCATACAGCAAGTTATTTACAGGAGAGCTGCTAGGAACAAAAGACTAGAGAATAAAGGGAGGAAAGTAGTAACAGGATGGGAAAAAGACTGAAACTTATATGAGAAAGAAAAGCATGGGGATAGCTAGAGTATGGCCAAACTAAGAGTACCTAGGCTAGAGGAAGATGAAAAAAGCTGCCAGGGGAAAAAAGTGAGCTGACTGTGTAAGGATACCCTGAAGGAAGAAAGGTACAGAGACAAACCTGCAGAAAAATCCATACCAATCAAAAAGCCCATCCTCTCCAATGCTTCTGATGGAACTGGAGATTTTGAATTCTACCATTTAATTTTCTCTTTGCCAATGCATACAAATATGTACACATTTAAATTGCATTATTTAAGTTTTCCAATTCATGCATGAAAAAATGGAACTAATAGAATTACACCTGTTTATGTCCAAATGTTATGTATAATATGGTCTTCATCTATATATATACTATAAAATTATAATAAATATATATTGGTATGTATTTTAGCTAAATCTGTATCTAATATACTACTTAAATATTTCTTTTAGTCAGCCTTCAAAGTGATTATGCACATTATTAACAAGAATAAACAAAATATTTATTAACATTGTAAATAATAATAAAACATTACTAACAAAAAAAACACATTTCTTCTGAGTTTTCATTACAGATGATTAACCGAATTAATTAAATGTAATTAAAAAAACCTTAAGAATTGAAAATGGTACTGAAAGCAAAAAAACTGCCAGACAAGTAACCCCCAAAAATGCCATTTCAGTATCACTGGAGAAAATCATTGGTAAATAAAATTTAGCAAAACTTAATTAGGTTTGGTAATGTTCTGTTGCAAGTGGCTAAAGATTTGATTTCCTCATGGAAGGTTAAAATCGAATACGTTCATATCTGTCCCTTACAAAGTGAAAAGGGTTTCAGAAAGAAGTGAAGGACCAGAGTATTCCCAAAAGAGGTGTACTACCCATTCTTCTCAAGTAGATAAAAATAACTGAAATCTGCTGATATTTAGTAGCCCCACATGTTTCATGTGCTGCTGAATATAAATGTATGGGATAAACAGTATTCCTGCCATGACTGCAACATGAATAAAAACTTCTCTGTGAATATCTTTCACCTACTATTAGGGGAAAAAATTTATTAAGATGAATAAGTGCTGTAATACACAGTTACTGCTAATTACCAAAATATTTTTCTACTAATTAGTGGAAAAACCATAGTAGCTTAAGACTGAGTGAATAGTTTGGAAAATACAAAAGCACAGAAGAAAGAGTGAAACTGGCTACTGAGAGCTGGCTCCGAATGCTCGAGTGATAGTTGGGTCATTACCAAGAGTAGAGAACATTCTACCATAATGTCTTCAAGTTTGCTACTATACATAAACATATGTAATTAAAGGACTGAATCTCAACTCAAAACAGTTGGAAGTCTAAATTATCATTCAAAAAGATGAGTAAGCCAGTAAACAGACAGACTCAACTTTGTGTTCTTGTAAGCTAGCCATCTACAACTTGGAATTACACATTTTATTCCTAAAGCTTTCTGTCTTTTTGGGTTGAAACATCGGTCATGAGAACTTTCCTTTAGTATTAGAGGGGAGGAAAAACCTTGGGGGAGAACATTTGTTCAAAGCAGCAAAATACAAAAGCAGTAACAGAGAATTACAACTCTCTTCCAACAAGTGCATAGCACTCCTCTGGCCATTTTTGGATATATACAGAAAATGGAAAAAAATTCAATTAAAACAGTAAAAAGAAATGCAATGAACATTTCTCAGTTATTGAAATAATCCTTTTAAAAAGCAAAACAAAGTCAGGTACATAACAGAGGTTAACTTTTGTCTTCATACCGACAACCAACCTGACAATTCTAAAATGTTAAGACTATCTTTTTCAAATAACTGCTACCGTCTAAATTAAGTAGTTATGCTAGTTAAACTCTCCTGAGCAACTCTAACTACAAACTGTATTTCAAAACGTTCTGTTTACTTTACACCATTCTGAACCACAGATGACAAAGTTTGCTTGAAGCTGTAATTACTCTGCAAAGCTGGGAAGCCAATTAGAGGGCCTGAAACCTGCCAGTTCCAAAAAAAAAAAAAAAAAAAAAAAAAGCACAGATCATCTGTTCAGATTTTATTAAAAAGTTTAAAGTTTGAATTCTATAACTTTAACTGTATAATCACCAGCATTTCTTTCCTAAATGCAGCCATTCAGCACCAAAAACAAAAACATATAACACTAATACCATTTTATTATTTCATATATGAATGGTTTCAACTTCAGCAGAATGTGTTGATATGGCTAGACAAGAATACTAAACATTCAAGCAGCCATAAAAATTTGTACTAAAAAATGAACAGAAGGTTGCATATCTGAGAAATTATTTCTAATACAGACAATACAGACTGAGTTTGAGCACAGAGGAGAACTTCCCGTATTTATCAAACTGTATCAAAAAAATAGTATCAAGCCACTGCTTGCATTGTTTGTAGTGTTTGCAATTTTTAACACTGGGAGAGTGTTGTCTTTACACAGATCAGTATCTCTCTACATATCTATCTATTTGCATAATAATTTCATCTTGATTTCTTATTTTTCCCTTGGTCTTTCCTTTACAAGATAAACATTTTTGTCTCAATCTTTGCCTATTTAATTGCTAATCTAATTTTTCTTTTTCATATCAAAATTTAGTGAACACATTCCTTACAAATACCTTTTTCTGTTGTTGCTACTCTGCACTCCAAATCCCCACTTCTCTGATGACTTTTTTTGTTAGACAAATGGTAGACAACTAGCAGAACTAATAGACCATTTTCTAACACAGAGACAGATAACATATCTTTTTTTCTCATATACATATGAAAATCCATGAATTTTACATATAGGAACAAATATATGTGTGTACCCATACATACAACCTTAGTTTGGTCCCCTTTTGATCCTCCCACTTGTTTACCCATTCCCTAAGGGAAATCTACTTCTGAGGCTTTTATGCCAAAAGGCCTTGTTCTTTCTTAGTACATCTTGTCTTTGGAAAGTATCGCCCTAAACTTAAATTTGGTCACACAGAGATTTATGTGAAGAATTTAATATCTCTTCTTTGATCCAAACCAATCCAGGTTTACCCTAAAAATGCTGTTCCCAAAACTGTTCATAATAGATAGTTTTTGTCCGTTGTTCCCTTGACACATCACTCTTTTTTTGGCATTTCCCATCTCTTACCCAGCTCTGTCACATCAAATATAGGTAGTTTTTCAACATTGTCTGTCCCCACAGTTTACTCTCATCCTTGTTACCATTTTTTATTCAGTACCAAAACACCACCCATCCCTTTACTGTCACAATTTCATCATCAGTTCTCTAAAGCATTTCTAATTTCTCTGTTTGTTGTACTAGCTATCTTTAAAAATCCTCCTTAAAACTCTCCTTCACCATGCCTTAAAAAACAGGAGGGAGGGAAGGAGGGAAGAAGAAAAGAAGGGAGATGAGAGTAAAAATCTAACCCTGACAATGGATTAGTTGTTGATGTGCTGAGACCACTGCCTGTACTACAGGCTAATACTGTCTCATAGTTTTCTCATACTCCCCCCATCTGTTTGCATCCATCTGCTGTCACTTGTTTTATATTTGGAATTTTAGTATTTTGGAGCAGGGACTGACTTTTTGTTCTGTATGGGTAAAAATCCCACTTCTGTGGGGCTTGGCTCATTCTATGTGCTTTGATAATATAACAACATATATGACAAAAAAACCCTAATTGTATTCTTTGAAGCTGTAAAAGATTAAACTTTGTGCAATCCATCATGCTGCAAAGTTTTTTATTTCTAATACTTCAAAAAGTGCCAAAGTAGCATCTATGTCTTCCTGTCACTGCAACTAGTTTGTTATTTTCCCCTTCATGCAAAGGGGAAGAATGGAAATGGGAGATTTCTGCATGGGTTTTGCCTGGGCTTTACCTTGTTTTAATAGAAGACAGTAAAATTATACATCCTTCTCTGTCTTTCATGCAAACACCCCTGTTTTATTAAAGCAGCTGAGTATATCACACCAGCCTAAAAGCTTTCAGTCCTGGCTATAAACTTCTAAGTCAAAGGACAGGATACCAACTATATCACCTAGAAACCATTCATAACACAATTTTAAAGCCTCCCAAACATTTCTCCATCCAACACAGATGGAAATATTTCCTATACACAACAGATTTGAGTTTGAATTACCATAGGTGTACTTGCAAATGCAGTATATGACACATATATTGACTTCTTGTCTCCACAAGTATTTTCAATATTGAATGAACATTACTTATTCAATTCTACTACTATTACTTTGGAATCAAAGTCACACTGTACTTATCAGTACAGTTATGTCTTACCTCTAGGTTCATGTAATCTAGTATTGTAACACATTTTTTAAAAATGGACTTAAATCTCATTGCAAAGTTATTTTTGGAGTTTGCACACAGGGTTGTGTCTAAAGCAGAAGTATTTTGGGATATAAATTAATCTCACTTGAAACAGACATAGTTAGTTTTCTATCCATTTCTCTAAAGAATGTCTCCAGAATTCTTTAAGCCCTTACATTATTCTGCTGAAACCTTCCAATTTTCCTGTTTTTAAGCTTTTTAAATCCTAAAAGTAATATAACCTTGTCTCTGGCCCACTGAAAACTTAAGACAAGGAAAAAGTAGCAGAGATTCTCCATTTAGAGTAGCAAAGGTTCTTGATAATCACTTCCATAGAGAAAATAAAAATAAAATAAAGTCTATAAAAGGTTACCTTTTCATTATAATAATAATAATATTATAATAAATTGGTTTTTCTTTTTAAAGACAAGAAAAAGGGTAGCTGTACCAGAGTGCTTAGAAAGCATTATCTTTCAAGATAGGAAAAAAGTTCCAGGTGACATCATTTTTGGCCAAAGCTCAAAGGATACTGTGAAGGGATACAGCTCTTCCCAATTATTCCCCATGTAAAGATCAAAATGAAGGCAAAGGGCCAATTCTTAGAGATCCTTCATCCCAAATGTGCTGTGTGATTACCTACACACTCACTGCTCATGTGAGAAGTCGGGGTTTTTTAAAACAGTCACAAATCTTCCTTAAGTAGAACTGAAGTAGAATTCCTCCCCACTCTGCATTCCCAATAATGATGACAATCAAAGTGGTTTACATAAAGCAGCATTTATTTCACTTACACAACAGCAGGCCAGCTGAAAACAGCATTTTGAGGCCATGTTGAGGTTTTTTGAGTGGGTGGGAGGGCATTGAGGAAATACATCCTGTTACCCAGAGTATTAGTTTTGTCCTCAAAGAAGCATAAAGGAGTTTTAAAAGGACATTTTTATCAGGCCTTTGCCTGTACAGAGAAGTCATACCAACTGAATCCAAAATTATTTTTAAACTGGTTCTGACTGCATAAATGCCTAAGCAAAAGCAATTTAAATTAACATATTTTATTTTGCAGTTGAAGTGGGCTAGGAATGCACACCCACTCAGTTACCATGACTCAGTCAATCAAGAGTATCTGTACAAGCTACAGCAGTTTGATTACTTGCAACTGCTCCTCTCTACCTGGAAAGAGCTGAACTGATTTTGAACCAGACAATTCCAGTAAGCTCACACCTCTGAATTTACCCCTGAAAACCAGCATCACCCGGTTCCAAGTTCTCACAATGAACTTCCCACCCATGTAATTACACCGCCCTCATTTCTCTTCAAGTGCATGGTAAGGAACCACAGCAGAGCTTTTTGTGAGTCTCAGTGTCAGGGCATGAGCATAAGGGACTAACAGCCTGCTTCAAATACACAGCTCTCACAACTCCCATTTAAAAGAAGGTGGTTCTGTTAGCTATAAAATAAGCTGGCTCCACAGGAAAGGAACCAGTGATTCCTACACACTACTCAGTGTCACCAAATCTGGCTGATTTGTTCACTCTGCAAGCTTGCAGCAGCTCCAAGATGCAGTGCAGGGTGCCCGTGGTGCCTTCCCTGTGCATCCAAAGTTGGAGAGCAGTGGCCATAGGGAGGTAAAGTCCATCCAGGACATGCCTGTGTCCTTTCAGCTTCACCCAGCCCCACTCTGTCATACCCTTCACTCAACTGTGTTTCATCTTCAGTGGTCCAAGGGAGAGAGATCCCTCATCTCCATTTCAGGCCCACATGGTTCCCCTGGATGGCTGGCAATGGACTGAAGCACAAGTGTGCTGCCTCAGTTTCTCCCTCTCTAAGTAAAGAGTCTACCTGTTTACACACACACACTTCCAAATGCCTTCCCCCCACATTTCCTCTCAGATCACCCCAAGGAAAAGGGCTGGCCTCTGAACACTCCATTCTGTGACAAAAACTCCCCAATAAGAAAGGGTCTATCAGCAAAGACATATTTATCACTGGAAAAAATAACTTCATTCTCTCCAGCCTTCTCATCATTCCCAATGGAACTCACAGATGACAAAAGACCAAAGAAAGAGAAACTCTTAGGTGAGGAACTTTGAAGTCATCTTGGAAGGAATCAGGGAGCCACACTAGGGAAAATGATACTATGCCTGGGAAGAGATGTCACAAGGCAGGGGACAATGGTGGGGAAATACCTGCATGATGGAAGTAGCCAGTTTGACAGAGCTGCTTATGAAAGTTTTAAACTGCACAAGTATCATACAAAGTAGAACTGCATAAACATTCCCATGTTTAACTCCAACAGTACTACGAAAATAATACCACAGCCTTGGCCTTTTCTACTTAAATAACAAACTGCAAGCAAGAGCCAAAGATGTCTATCATTTGGAGAGCAAAAAGTAGACTGAGACCACACTCTCACTTTACAGATAGCTACAAAGATTACATGAAGATAGGACTGTAAAGACATATCTTTAAGTCCCTGCCAACCTAATCAAGATGGTATTAACAGTGATCTCACACTCCATCTGCCTGGCTAGTAATTTATGAAAAACGTACTTCACTATTACAGGAAAAATATGTTGCGCTGCTTGTGGCCACAAACCCACTGCAGCAGCTCAGGAACTCTTGGATCAGAGGCCATGAGACCAGTTCTTGACATTTACCAGGTACTTCCCATGAGATGTGATTCATTCATACAGCAATTTTGTTTGTTTATTTGCCCTACTGATGATCTCATCTTCAGACAGA
The DNA here is from genome assembly GCA_034336665.1 of Luscinia megarhynchos. Taxonomy (NCBI): domain Eukaryota; kingdom Metazoa; phylum Chordata; class Aves; order Passeriformes; family Muscicapidae; genus Luscinia; species Luscinia megarhynchos. The sequence goes on along the minus strand of CM067565.1, from coordinate 80,079,747 downwards.
TAAAAGAGCTGATAAAAAACTTAGTCCCTTGCAATTTAGAGTGCAATACCATCCTGGTTTGCTTTTCATCCTGTGAATTCTACACAGGCACTTCACTTAATTTCATGAGATTCTTTTCATGAGTGATACATCTCCCTATTCTTGCACTGATCAGCCAACAATTTCTGATGAAATTACTCCTTTTCCTGTCAGAAAAACAGAAAAAGTCATCTTGCTTATCAAAACTGGGTTTTTTTCAATTAATATTGCATGCTTGTCCCTTTAGCTTACACAGTCTAAGAATCAGACCTATGAGACTTGCTAGTTGCAGAAATCATCTTTTTTTTGGCAGGGGGTGGTGGGGGTGGAAATGGCATCATTTTGGAAAACAATGTGAAATCTTTCAATTTCCATCAAGGCAAAGTTCGGGAACAGCATTCTAATATCAGAATTACATAACAGAACCTCTGGGTACCAAAAAGCCCCAGCTAAAACCAGTACCAACACACTGGTAATTATACTATAATAATTGCTAATTATGTATTTCTTTGCTTAGCAGAACTACCATTTGGATCACCCTTCTAGTTGCTGCAGCAAGGGAAGGCAGAATATGCAATGAAAAACATGGTAAGGCAGGACAAAAAAGCCTACTGTATTTCTAGAAATTGTCTTTCTGCTGCAAACTGGGAGAAAAAGTATCTAGAAAAATACTACCTGCTAAAAAAGAGTAGTTAGAATATACAGAGCAATAACTAAGAAAATGAATAATGGCCTATGATTTAGTCAATTCCTACTCATTTGAACAACTTAAAGACATCACTGCTTTTATTCTGAGTACCAACAAGGCAAAATGAGCCTCTAATACCATTAGAAGGTTTGCACAATCAATATAATTTTCTATTGCAATCAGAATATGCAAAATTGTCCTCTTCTAGCTGTGAGATGAGACATGGGCTTGGAGCACAAGATTATTTTCTTACCAAATAAAATACACAAATTACTTTGTATTAACAAAGGTTGAGTCAGTCTCAAGTACAATTTTATCAAGAAAATAGGAAAATTCGGTCTCAGTAGCATTTGTTCCATCTTCAGCAGTGAAGATGAAGGGAACCCTTTCCCTGAGTACAAATATTCTTGTGGTGGCTCCTGTATTTCTTCATAAAACTAAACACTGCCACTTTTTGTATTGCAGTACACTTAATACAATTTTGAAAGGAATTGTAAACTCTCTAGTGTTCCTCTGAAAGTTTCTAGCTGTGATATTTGTGACTCATAGAGATTTTTTTTGCCCCTTAATTTTTTCCTCAAATACTTTCATTTCTGTTCAGAAATGCTCACCAATCTCACTCTGACAGATGAAAAACCCTACAAATTTGTCTTTTAGAAACATTCTTGGAAAACATGCAATCTTCACTTTATCCAACAGATACACACTTTGTAGCTTTGTTAATATATGCAAATTGTCTGATTGCTTGAAATTACTCATTAACCAGGCTGGAGAGCTGATTACCTGATTATCCAAGAGAAAAATAACTTAGCATGATTTTGTGTCATTTGAAAGTCTAGATAATTTTCTAATTAATTTGAGTTTTCAAGTGAATTCAGAGACACTAATGAAAAACAGAGAAGAGGTCAGTGATCTAAATAAAGGTAAACTTTCCAGGAATTTTCTTCTTATAGCAATCACTTGTCAAATGTCATTGTTTTTTAGAGACACTTCAGACATGAACACAAAAAAATGAGAACTTAGACTTCCAAAAAACACTCAAAAACCATTGCATGGTTCTTCCATGCTATTGTAAATACATCTTGTAGAGCTGGATGTAAGATTAGTGGTGCATTAGTATGGCGCATGGCATTAAACTTGCAGTGTTACCAATAAATTTTGAATTATATACAAAGCAATGTGTAGCAGATAATCTGTCAATATGCTGAGAGAATAATAAATACTGGAAATACATACTTGCCACTGAAAAGTTGTTGAGTGGATATGGCAGATCCACATCCTGAGGCTTCTCCTTATAGCCTATGAAAGAGCCATCTGTCTTCAGCAGGAAGTATCTTGGCCGCCAGTTTTTTATATATTCTCCTAAAGGAGAAGGGAAAAAAAAGTTCATTAACACTGCAGAAAAAACCCCCAAACTTGAATACTAAAAACCATACCATATTATCAGTATCAAACATTAATTATATCAAAATCTTTTCAGATGTTTTCAATTTACAGAGAAAGCCTTAACTCTGTCCAAAAGAAGGGAAAACTGAATTGCAGTGGTAAGCCTGAACTGTACAACAATGCCTCTGGAATAAGAGGCTGTAAGTATGGTATATTGTATAATTCTGAATTTTATCACACTATACTTTTGAAAAATCCTGCATGCTTACACCATAAATAATTTTTTTTTTCAGGGAAAAGAAACAGACTCTACATATTGACGTCTAACAACCAAATGAAATCTAAACTGCTACAAGATAGAACACTTACCCTTGCTGGGCCAAACCAAAAAGTCATTAGTTTTCTCAAAACATACACTAAGCAAATACAAGGAAATTGGAGGTAATGGAAAAGCCTACACAAAATATACTTTAAAAATATAACTGAAAACAAAAGGAATAAAAAAGTAGAAGCCAATTGCCTTCTAAGAGGTAAGTCCATGAGTAAACCTGCCATGTCACCTTTCCCCTACCCCAGCCTGAGCAAAAGATTCTGCATTCTGAATCTAGGATCAGAACCATACAGAACACACAACCCTTAATTAATGCCACTTATTTGCTATTAAGGGTGAAAATTCTCCTTAATATTATTACACTTTACAATGCCACACCAGAATTCAGCAATTAACACAGGGCTGTTCAGGCTGGCTTATGTAGCACACCTCTTCCTGTTTATTCCTGCTTCCAGATAGCAGGGTACTTGCTTGACTGTGCTATACAGACATTTTCATATAGGTAGAAAGAATTGAAAAAGTCCAAGTGTGACTTAATCTGACCACTAAATGAACAGAGTAGATATGGCACTAGTTACATCTGCATTGATGCAGTTGTATCTCAAGCTAGAGCCTCTGGTTCTAGTTTGGCTGGGAACATCCCTACTGATACTGCCAGTCTGAACTCATTTCTCTGCAGGAAATCCCAGTTAACATGAAAGCATGCAAAAAAACCCAAACCAAAACAAAACAAACAGGTACAAGCTGAAGAAGAAACACAAGTGCAGCTTGGGAAAACAAATGTGTAACATTAATACCCACAACAATGAAAAACTGTATCAGCATTACATGAAAATGCTGAAAATTAAGTTTGCTGAAGACTTGAACATGAAATAATCACAGGCGTAAGTAAAGGTATGAATCTTATTTTAAAAATATTTAAAATATGCCCTGCAACAAATTTTCTGAAATCTGCATGGACTCAATAGTTGAAGCAAAACAAAACCTTACGTATCAGATAATATAAGTTTTAAAAATATTAATATCTTAGCTGCATCCTTAAAGAAATGATAAAGAAAATATTCTGTATTTTTCTAATAAATTATATCTGATTTCATTGTAAGTGCCTGTTACTGGATTTACAATCTATCCAGATCTTAGTCTTATCTAGAAGTCAGGCACCTAAACCTGCTCAAGAATTTAAGAACAGCATGGAGATGATCTCAACAAGCCTAAAGCAGACCAGCCACCCAAGGGTCAGGTTTCAAAGAGAGTCCCTCCTTTCTGCAAGGAATAAACTGGAGAGGGAGATAAGCAGGCTGCTCTAAGGATCAGGGCTGATAGGCTAAGTCACTCAGGACAGAAGGGCAGCCTTTGTTTGCTTCCATACACTCTCCAGAAGGAGCCCTGCTGGAAAAGGAGACCATCCTAACAGGTGGCCTTAGAGACAGACTCAGCACACGCTTCTCCAATCCTTACTCCCTCTTCACTGCTTAGGACAACACTTCAGGCTGGATACCCAGGAGCAGCCAAACACAGACTCTCTTAATCAGAAAACTGGACAGAGTTTTAATCACCTACTGAATTATCCAGCTTCTTCTAGAGAAGAGGCATTAGAAGAGCAGAATAGCACTTTCAAGCTCCTCTGAAGAGAGTTAGTAACTCTGGATAGAAGCCAATCATAGGAGAGATAAATACCAGTTTACCTATTAGCATAGCTGTATCCCTGTTTTCACTCTACAGACTACAGTCAGACACAGAAAAAGAAATTTAAAAGCAAGTGTAAAACACTATGGCTTCATAAGGATCCATATATTTCTTTCACAGACATATTTCTTTGAAGAATGTTTCTCCCAAGTGGTTTCCCAACATGAATTATGGTCACACTACTTTTTCAAAACATCTATACGAACACATACACACACAAACCTTGGTTTTGTCTTGAAAATACCAATATTCCAATTCCTCTCCAAGGCCTATATGTGAAAATTTATCATCTGCCCTATATTTACTTTGTAATTTAATTAACCAAATGGGTGAACACTTCTGAAGACTAAATGGTGGTATCAGTGAACAGTTCACTTAGCTGTTCAAGTGGGTTAAGGGCTCTCAAGATGCTCTCTAGGTGCTGTCTCATAACTGCATTCCTTTTACGTAATCTGCCTAAAGATAGAAAAACATTTTAGTCCATACTTCTTAATACAAGTGCTTTACTGATTTGCCTTGAAAGAAATTCTCCACACAAAAAATGCTAAAGCAAAGCAGAGCTTTTGAAAAGAAAAAACACTTCCACATGTCTTCTAACTTGGCAGCCCTGCATGAAAAAAAAAAATTAAAAGTGTATTTCCCAGCATTATCAATACTAAATCACTTTAAAGATACTTTGAATGTATGCTTAGTAAATACCTCAACACAAACAACTAGAGAAAATTCTCATGTGAAATTTCTTAAATCAAGTGAAAAGTAATTACATGAGAGAGGAGAAGTCCAGACAGGCAAACCAAAGCACAAGACATACTGACAATTTAATAAAATGGAGCTGCAGTATTTGAAAAAGCAGTGGATCTGCCATAGAGTGATAATCGTTTTGTACCCTGCTTCCTGCTGAGTTAATGTAAGTTAAATTATTGTTTTGCCTAAATTTACACCCTTCTAAGTTGAAAACCACATTCTTTTAGGATCTGTTTATTAGACAGTAAGGAGAGGTCTCTAATTGCAACTACTGCAGCAAAGAAAGCCAAGTAATTCCTACATCATTTTAAATCTAGGCAAAGTTTTTTAAGCTACTTGAGGAAAGTGGCACTAGAATATGCATCTTGCTGATACATAGAGACAATAAAACATACACACACAATACAAATTTTATGTTGTTGGGGTCTGCTTGTTTAATAACTACTGAGAGAATACACCCAAAAGATTAAGACAGCAGTATATTCATGAAGGACATGAAAATTCAATCTGATCTTCATGCAAAAAGCACTCTCGTAACATGCAACTCTTTAATTAACGTTGTATTTAATAATACACTGGCTAACAACAGTAACAAAGAGTGCTTAATGAAGGTTTGTTTAGAACATGACCCTCGTGGCTGCCTCTTCATTTGCCTCTGTACTGCAGCCTTAATGATTTTTCTTTTTTTGCTTTTGACAGCCAGTAACAAGAAACCTGCCTTCAGGACATTTCACAAATATGTTTATTCCAGTGATGCAACGTTGGTCGTTTTCATACTGTTGAGAAGCTTCAGAAAGGAGAGCTTTCTAAGAAATTGTATGAGCAGTAAAATAAAAAAAACCCCAAACAATCTATATTAGACAAATGCATCACTCAAAAGTTTGTAATTTTTTTTCACTTTACCTTGCAACTCAAACTCTCTCTTCAAACACATATTTCACCTCAGATTTGGCAGTTGCTATTGTTAGTCTCACCATTTGTAAATCCTTAAGCATAAGGAAATTTAGCAATTATTGAAAAATTAATCAGTAATTTAAAATTAATCTTATTACTTTTAATTTTTTTTTAATAAAACACTTTTGTGAAACATCTACATTTTTCAATATGTAAATGGTTTGAGAGGTGTGAAGGAAATGTCTTTAATATACAGTGCTGATAAGCAACAAAAACCTGAGTTCAAAAACTTGCTTCCTTAAAAGAAGCAACAGCTGCCACACAGACATAAGTGAGATTTAAGGCAGGAAAAAAAGAGTGAGGGAAAAAAACCTTCCAAAAAGAGAACACAGCAAAATTCTGCTTCTTGTCTGTTTCATCAATTTACTCAAATGGATTTAATAGAAATAATTCACAAACATTGTCTCCCTTTTTTTTCTTTTTTTTAAGGCACCTTTTTTGTTAGATCAAACTCCCTGCAATAACATTTAATAAATAGAGGGGAAAAAATGAATTTATCTAAGAGCATTAAGCAACATTACATAAAAGTAAATCACACAATTATATATAATTTTTTTTTAAAGAAACAACTGTAATTAATGTCAGGTAAAATAAAATTGTCACAAATAATGCCAGCGGTTCTGAGATTGAATTTCCTTACCTTGGCCCTCTGAGGGCAGTGTTACCTAACACACGATTGGAAGCATCAGCAGACTATTTGATTAAGTCAGTAGGCACTAAGTAAATGCAAAGCACTTCTGTTATAATATTTACTTCTTTTTCAATTTCATTTTAAGAAATTTGCAGCACCGTTCAAAGCCACTGTAAAAAATAAATGTTTAAGATAACTAAAAAATATACCTATCCTCATAATTTATGTCCTTCAATCTAATGTAAGTATGTAATAATACATTATGCAAACTATTCTACAAAATCTTATTGCATAGTAAAAATTTAAATGAAACTGAATTTTCCTAACGTGCCCTTAGGGTTTTAAAAGACATTTTTATTAGATGCCCTCTCCTAAGTATTTGCTGGCAGTTCAAAGAAAAGCAGAATTTGGAACTACCACTTTCTGATTCTCTCTTACACTGTGAAATGGTGATTATTTATTTATACCAACTGTTTTCCCACAGTTCCCAGTAATGCTGAATGACATTTTGAGCACATCTGCACTTGCACTAGACAAATGAATTTTCCCAGTCCCAGCTGAGAAATAGGAAACATTTAATGATACATGTGGGCACTGGCTTATACCACAGCTAGGTTTCCATTAAGTTCCTTGCAAACTGGGAAGTTTAGGTGAGAAAGTTCAAGTACCTTTCACTGTCCACAACATCTCAATAATCCAGCTCCGATAGAAGACGGCTCAATTTATGTCCAGCTATTTAGAGGTGGCCAGAACCCAGTGAAAACCCCACAGATGTGAATGTTCTGAACCCAGTGAAAACCCCACAGATGTGGATGCTTTGTACCCAGTGAAAACCCCACAGATGAGGATGCTCTGAACCCAGTGAAAACCCCACAGATGTGGATGCTTTGTACCCAGTGAAAACCCCACAGATGTGAATGCTTTGTACCCAGTGAAAACCCCACAGATGTGGATGCTCTGGACCCAGTGAAAACCCCACAGATGTGAATGCTTTGTACCCAGTGAAAACCCCACAGATGCGGATGCTCTGGACCCAGTGAAAACCCCACAGATGTGGACTATTCTGGACCCAGTGAAAACCCCACAGATGTGGATGCTCTGGACCCAGTGAAAACCCCACAGATGTGGATGCTCTGCAGAAGGCAGCGAGCAGCCTCGCGTATGAGCTCCAGAAGTGCCTCAGCTGAGCAAGGGGGGAGGAAAGCAGGGACAACCCTCTGTCCTCCATGCCAGCCCAGATGCACTGAAGAACTGGCAAACAGCAGATTCTTTGTTCCTGAAGCATTCTAAGTAGTGACCAAGAGCAGGGCTCCTAGCAGGGAAGCAGATTCCCCCCAAGCAGAGGTGCAGGCACAGGCAGGGAGAAGTCACGGAGCAGCTCTCCATGGTTTCAGCTGCACCTCAGCCTAAAGTGATGGGCAGGACCAAATCCCCCCAATGCAAAGATTCTCCCTGCTTACTGTAGGGTTTTCTTCTCCCTCACAGGTTGTGAGTGCAATGTGCAAACATATGTTCTAGGGTTCAAATCTCCAGCCAGCATGGTTTTTTCATTATGACTGGTGGAGTGAGTCATTGTCCTATCTTGTACAAATGCAGCAGCACTTCAGCCCCTGTTATTTATTCAATGATTTCCTGTTGCATTAATAATCTTTTCTCTAAAACATGAAAAAAAATCTAGAGGAAAATATTCAATAACAGAGAGACAGACACACCATTATTCACACATAAATGCAGTTTTGAAATTGGGCATCTACAATATCCACTCAAAATTACTGGTGTGTTTTGGCAACACATGGAAAATAAATGTTCATTTTCATATGCATGCAATTTTGTCCTTTTAAAAAATCATACCAGAAATACTGAGTGAGCTGACATCCTGACAAATTGAGAATTGACCTTTACCATGCCCATTGTGAGCCAGCAGGAAGAAAAACTTGCCAGTTTCAACATCACTCTCACTTCCCCCTCATTCTTGAAGGATAAGAATTAGAACAATAAATAAATTAAATAGCAGTTGCTATTAGCACATGCTGTCTGGAACAACAGAGTCCTGTATTGCATCAGCATCTCTGAGCAACAAAGGTGATCAATATTTTCTAAATATGCTTGCTATTTAGGAATTGAAAACCAAAGTCTGTATTCTGGAAGCATTTAGGAATACTGGTCACAATTTCTACATATCTCTCTTGAATAAGGCAATACAGCATAAAAGCCAAAAAATACTGCACTATTTAGATGGTTTTCAGAGCAATTTTTTATTTTTTAATAGTGTTAAGCTGCATTTGTGGCAACACAAGCATTTTAAATATTGTTTCACATATTTTTATAGCTAAAACCTTAATGTTCTCAGTACTTTTAAATATTTATATAATTTTTTTTATATAGCACTATAAGCATGAAGTGGCACTTCGTATAACTGAAAAAATACTATTTTCTTTTCTTCTGCTTTTATCAAGTGCTAGTAGACCAAAGGTCATTTTTCGGGTTTTGAAATTATGTTAATATTTTAATATTAAAATATTTTTAGGACAAGTATACAAATATTAATCTAGAAATTTCAGTGAATAAGACAGTCAGTTACAACAGGAAAATTTAAATTCATGTACTTGGTAAAAGTGTATTAAGTCAGATGATTAAAATACAAATGGTTTTTACATGTGGCCAAGTTGAGTTAAACATCATCTTAATATTATCTACTTACAGCATTTTGCAAAACAGATAACACTGGTTTACTAAAGAGATTGCAAACTTTCTACTGTTTGCAAAAGAATATGGTAAGTTTGACAATAGAGTTATCACTCAACTGAGTTTAACAGACACGTGCATTGATGAAAATTATGTGACTTTTCCCCCCTTAAAACTGATACACACTTGCTAGCATGTTTTCACAAAGCAAACTGTCTCACTTTTAGAACTGGCACGTTGAAATAATTTTAAAATAGTTCCTCTGAACTTTCTCCTTGTCACTAGGTGTGCTCCTAGCCCCAGCCCTTGCTAGGTGCCAAAAAGCTGCACCCACACCATTCCCCTACGTTTCTTCCTCGAGGCACATCACTGCAGTCAACCTTTTTGCTTTGTCACTTAGCCTGCATCATTTGCAATGAATCAGTACCATATAAGCCCAAGCATTCCTCAAAGTGCTGGAGCTGGAACATCCCATTACTGCTGCACACATCAGGAGATCTCTTTGGTTGCACAAAGTGGTTCAGCACTGCCCAGAGTGACTGAGCTTCCCACCAGCAGTGATGGAACAAATAAAACACCACAACTCTGGGAAGAAGAACCAACAGCCCCAATTAACAGGCAAAAAGCAAATCTCCTCTGCCTAGGCTCAGATGCAGAAATTGGTACTTGGGCAAGAGGCAGCACACCTGAATTTCCAGTTAAAACTGACACAATGCAAACATCTCCCACTCTGCCACAGCGATGGCAGAAGGGCACATCAAATGCTCCCATCAGTAGCTATTGTCATCAAGGACCTGCAGATGCCTTTTAGATTTAAGATGGAAGACACAATAAAAAGGAGTTCCTTGACTTTGGGTAAGGGCTTGGTGGGATGCACTGATAAGGTTCTTTCCAGAAATATTTAAGTCATGCTGTAAATTACAAAAAAACCCTGATACATACTGATAACATGAAGACATGTCTGCAATCCACATCTACAATGCACCTCAACCACTGTTTCATTTTCCATTTTTCAGTTCAGTACAGATATTTGAATGTTGAATGTCATGTAGTATTAGAGAAGAAAATGCATTATTTTAAAGTTTCCATTTTTATCTTCAAAGAGATCACCTGTATAACAATGTTTTCATTTAGCCTTTCTGGGCTAACTTAATTTCCCTCTATGCTTGTATCCTTTCTCACATTTCTTTCACAGTACCGTGGAAACTCGCCATAATCACTGAACAAGAAATAAGGAAAGGATTTTAGTGAAAGAAAGAAGACTATATTCCTATGGAGCGATCCAAATTTATTTTATGAGCAACTGTCAAACAGGAAAATATAAGTTATGCCTGACCAACTCCTTGCCTTCAGAGAAAGAACTGAAAACAAGATCAAGCGAAAGAGAAAATTAGTTGCTAATCTCATTCTAACCCCTAGCGCACTCTATAATACAAGACAATCACCAATTGGCACTTTCTGCATAAGAAAAGCTCAGGATGCAGAAGTAGGGGTATGCAATGTACCAGTCTTGCAGCAGACAAAGCTGTGTAAGAGCTTGCAGAGCACCTGTCCCCCAAATGTCTGAGACTGAAATAACTACATTACTCTTTCTATGTCCACAAGCACCAAATTTGTTAAGTTGTTGCTTTGGTAATTTTTTTTTTTAGCTCACCACATGGAGAAATCAAAAGTTTTCTTCCCTACTGCAAGAAAAGGCTCTTTTTAGGAATAAACAACGGAGGGAGGGAAGATATTAAACTCCTGAACTAATTAACAGAAGTAAAGGAGGCGGTGGGGGACAATGATAATTAATATGTACCCTCCTCCTAACCAAATCTCCACATACATTCATTCTGTATATGCACACACAACAGCAGCATCATAAACCGTCTCAAGTTCTTGCCATTATTCAGTTCGACATCTGCACATGTTTATGCGTCTCTCCAAACAACCTCTTGAACACCCTGCTGGAGCTGTCATTTTTTTCTTCTCCCTATCTGGCAGATGGCAAGTCAACAATCGGCATCAACAGCAGCCGAATATCTCCCCCCTCCATCCAACCCCCCTAAACAGACACAATAATAACTTCTTTGTGCTTCCCCACAATGCAGCTGCTTAAACCATTTCGCTACAAGGCTGCTTTGCCTTAATAAAAAAAAAAAAAAAAAGAAAAAAAAATCCCTTCTGTCAAGTCTAAAAAGCAGCATAATGTTAAGCAAGCTAAAGCCACAGCACAGCTGCAAACGGGCAGACACATTGACAGCTCCTCCCTTAACAAAGCCCTGTGAATTGAAGGGGGTTCATCTGAGGCTCACACAGTAATTAGTATAAAAAAGTCCGACAGCCTCTATTATGCTAGGAAAAAAAAACTGGACAGAACTGGGCTGCTGTTTTGCGTCAAGAGTTCTGCTGCAGAGTAGATAAATCATGTTGGGTTTTTTTCCTCTCTTTTTAAAGACAGTAATAAGGAGGATGAGAGAAGCTAATTTGAAAACTTGGACACAGTAATTGTACCATATGGTGAGCATTTATCCCTTCTGAAATACACGCTAACAGTCACTTACATGCACAGTGCTTTGTTTTACAGTTGTTATTCTCCCTACCATATTCATAAAATGGATCTGAATATCCGATACTCCAGAGAAGTTGTGTGTAATTAGCAGCAAAACTGCCTGTGCTAATATATTGGCCTACCATAGCAATCCAATTAATTGGAAAATCCCATGCCCCCCAATTTAAATAGTGTCCACTTCAAGGACTTCTTTTATTTCTCTCAAACTGGCTAAATATCACACATAATAAAGTTCAGAGAAGTAATTTATTGACACTAATACTCCTTGATACTGTTGACTCTAAAGCACATGAGCAGGAAGTATTTTTCTTCTTATCCATGCAGTATAGAGGAATTAAGTCAAGAACTATTTAAGAGTAACCACAAAATAGTTCCATCATATTTGGGACAGGAACTACTCAGCAAATTAAAGGTGAAACTGAACTTCAACACAGGGCACGGGAGGGAGACAAAGACTTCAAATCCACTCCCTCACCTCCACCCCCATTTTCTTCCTTGGATCATCCTTTGAAATATTTTTGTTAATAAACTAAATGCTTAATTCATAAGGACCTGCAAAATTTGGAAAATATACCATCCACCCCTTAGGATCTGCTTGCTTCTTAGCACATACTTTCAGCTTTTCATCCCTGTTCTTGCAATCAAATCATCATACACAAGATAAGGAAACAACTGAGTGAAGCTGGGAAAATGTAGGTTTCTTAACATAAAGAAACCCTGTAGTGAAATGGGAAAATTCATAAATCTTAAAATGCTGCTTTCAGAAAATAAGATGTAGTAAACTTCCAAGCAAGGGAAATTAAAAAAATAAAAAATAAATTTAAAAAAAAACAAACAACCTCAAACAGATTAGGAAATGAAAATTTGGGGAAAAATTAACCAGACAAAATGAATTCTGCAGCTGAGCATAATACACTTGCAAAAAACCAGAACATTTTATTTCTATTGGTTTTTACCTCAGAAGACAACACAAGAATCTACTTCAGGTAATAGAAAAAATACTTCCAGTCAGTCTAGATCAAAAAGGAGGTATTGGAGCTGACTGTTAAGTACTAAAGAGTCCCAGAACTAGGCAGAATACATCCACAGTTACTAAGAAATTGTAAGTGAGGTGAAAGCTACAGGCAGAAACCAGCTGTCCTTCACTGATAACTGTTTGAAGGATCCTAAATGGAGAATTATACCCCACAACCCCAAGGAAAAAAAAAAAAAGTTCATAAAAACCTTGAAAATGTCAAATCACTTGGCTGGATGGCAATCAAAACTGCTTAAAATTCTATTTTTAATCACACAAATAACACAAACTTACATAAGATAAACAAGGCAACACTACTTTTGAGTAGAAAAATTATGTCCATCATATGGGCTATCTTTAAGAAGGTCAAGAAAATAAAATGGATGGAGACTGACACAAATTATTCATCTTTTAAGAAAATCTTTTAATAAGTGCAAAGAAACTAATTGTATGAATGAAGAAAAAACGTGGTGGAACAGAACACAGAAAGGAAATAGGGTAAAAGGAGGAGATCAAAATAGGATTACATAGTCTAATGTTCAACTTTGAACCCATGAAGCTCGACAGTTTTCTGTTAGGAGCATTTTCAGTAATATATGCAATGATCTAGGGTTACCACTGCATATAATACCTGACAGTAAAACTATTCCAGTTTATTAAGAATGTGAAGAATTTCAGAGTGGCAACTCTATGCCAGTGAGCTGAGAAACACCAGACAAAATACAGTGACAAATTACTTGAATTAATAAACAGTTATAAAAATAACCTGAAATGCTTACACACTGTTTAGTTTTAAATTAACCACTAAAGAACAATTAATATAACCCTTGTTTAAGTATGCAACACTGAGAAGAAATTAAAATATCTTCATTTGTAAAATTACTGAGTTTTATGAACTCTGTAAATATTATTCCAAGGTAAACAAATAAATTACAGTTTTGAGAACTACATTTTTAAAAAATTACAAGACAACAGAAGAGCTTCAGAGACAAAACACATACACAGAGAAATAACTAGAGAAAAGCAAGAGAAGCAGAATAAGGAGAAAAAGACTGGATTAGGCTTCAGTTTTCAAAGCTGACTATGAGCAAAGGGCTTAACAACACAAATGGCCAATAGCAGAGTACCAGTCATTTCACAGGAACATATTTTCAGAAGAGTTCAGGAAAAGATTTTCAAACATTCTGTATCCACAGTCCTGGCTGAATGCTATAAATTCACCACAAAACTAGTGGTTTGCACCACGGCAATGCAGCCACTCTTCCACCAATTCAGCACCCAACCCTACCAGCACCTTTCAGGAAAAGCCAGGCTCTCCTTTGAATGCTGTGACACATCTCCAAATTTTGTGTGAGCACTTTTTCTTAAAAAACAAAAATCCCACAATCAGGAAATCGCAGTAAATGTTCAGCATAGGGATGTTCTTTCCTTTAATTGCTATGCAATTAAATTAAATTATTAATTAAATTAAATTGCTTTTGTTCTAGCACAAATCTGGTACTAGCCAAAAGTATTGATGGTGAATGAGAGTCCCAGTCCTTGGCCACTTTGGTTCACCTCAAATACAACAACCATAAGAATAAGAATACCAGGGCAGTCCATTTGGGGAAGGTGAGGACAGGCTGCACAGGAAGCATGCAGTGTATCTCATGTCCCACCCCACTGCACCAGCACTGGCACCCACACAGCTGGGACAGGCGTAAAAAAGCACACCCCAAGGAAAAGGTTTTGACCAGACCAAAACCAATTTCAGGTATTGCTATTGTACAGCTGGTATCAGCACAAAGGAAGGATGGGAGTAATTGGCTGGGGGCAAGAAAGAGGCAAAGGAGAAGGGGCATCAGCATGAACTTAGGCAAGATTAACTACTAATTAACCAGACTGCTGCTCTCTGCCTTGTGAGTGCAATTCCTGTTTTCCAGCCAAGTTAGAAAATCAGGTCCAAGTGATTCAAGTTTCTAAGATCAACTGCATCTCTAAGCAATGACGCCACGATGGGTCTGACAAACTATTGAACTATAAGAACTTCCCTAATACAATTGCACTTTCTATACAACTGAATTATATCCTGACATATGTGTCAGAATATACTATGTCATTTACTCAACACAGATAAATAGAAATTATAAATTTAAAAATATGTAAACTATACAAATCTCTGTATTCTGACAAATAACTCAAAAATCACTTCAAATGCACAATTGGAAAAGCTAGAAATACAATACTTCTACATGTATTTGTGAAATAGTTATTACAATTTAATAATATTACAAAATCTTAGCAATCTAGAGATCCCAATATATTTTGAATTAGATGGGAAATACGTCTTACCCTAACAGTAGTGCTAAGAAGACAAGAACAACTTGGTCAGTATTTCCTTAAATTTACAGATCAAAATTAAAGAAGCAAAAAAAAGAAAACCCCAACTAACTTATAACCTCAGAATTCTATACATTTCTAAGAGCTTTCACTGGTTTAAATGTAATAAAACAGCTCATCACTCCCACATAAGAACCATAACACAGTTCAGTTCTAATACATATTTTATATTAATTTATTTTGCACTATTTTATTATATTACAACTGCAACAAATATTCAGGCAAATGAGGTGTTAAAAAGTCTTTTGTTTCAAGTTTTTTCAGCCTCTTAATTATAAGAAAGCAAAATCACAAAATTTTCAGCCCTGCCATTTTACTAGCACAAAATTTTTGCATCCTTTTCAGTTATTTTAGAAACTTTTAAAACACAGCTATAAAACACAACTCCCAAAATTCCAGCCACAAAATGGACCTGAAGAATGACCGACCTGGATTAGACACATAAATTTATCTCACCAAGCTCAGGATGAATGAAGTTTGCTACTCTTTTTTTCACTAACAGACACACATCTTGTGTTTTCTCTGCTATCTGCATACAATTTGTTCCTAATCTAACTACTGAAAAATGCTTAATGACTTAGGCTCCAAAACAGTCTAATAACTTAAAGGATGACCTTACTCAGCAAACTCTACAATTAGTTTATTCAATGCAGACGTGAAATTTCATACATGAGAAAACACTGATAATCTCCTCCTACATCTGGCTTTTCGGAAATTCTGATTATACATACAATAATTAACTGGCACCAAATATTTAACATTTGTGACACCAAAATAATAGGAACCAATAAGAAACTGCAATTTTCAAAAAAAAATTTGCATTTCTATTCAATTAAGTAAACAAATTTGACACGCTTTTAGTGACTTTTTTCCTCTAGAAAATAAACAGCACAATTCTCTTATTAGCAAAAATGAAACAGAAACTTACAACACTGACTTGAAAATCCTTGTGAAAGTCTGTACTGGTGATGTCACAAATGCTGTCACATCTGAGCAGGTATGGTCTGTAGAAGGTTCAGAAATGTCCATTTTAATCAAAGTATTTATTGAAGGTAGTTATGTGCTTTGATTTTATTTTAATGGATTAGAGAATCCCTTAAGAATCATGGTTGAAACTATCTTTAAAAATAACAAATTAGGTGAAAATCTAAATAGCTAAAATACATGGATCTAGTCTGTAATGGATACAGAAAACTATGTAAGAGTGAGGGAAAAATCTATATGCTCATTTCAGCCTTTAATAATGATATTTTCATTACAGTGATGTAACACTCATTTTCTAATCTGCTTAACATGAGCTACAAATTATCTCCTCAGAGTAGTGAAATGCCAGTGATAAAGTACTTCAAGGCAGAAAACACAACTTCTCCAGGCTTGCAGTTATTTTTTATTCAATATTTTAACTTCATGATACTTCAAAGCCAGTAATACCTTCCATTTCTCCCCACTGCAAATTAAACAATCAAACAATTATTTTTCTTATGTCAAATCCTTACATCACTGGTCCAAAACCCAGAGACAGAGAAAGGGCTCTTAACCACCTGGATGAAAGTTTTAATTGTGTGAAAAGAACCTTGTGCCTCTCTCTTTTTTTCCTATACAATTTGGGAGCATGGCACTGTAAGGACCAAGCTGAACTCTGGGAAGGGATTGGAGCTGTAGGTGCCTGAAGAACTCTTAAACATCCATCTTCCTATCTAGAGCCTAATCATCTACATTCTCTAATAATTTCTGTATGTCCTTTCCAATAAAGACTTAGAGTGAGAAAAACTTGGGTACAGAACTTCTTAAAAGATCTTTTACAAATTTCATGTCTGTGACACAAGAGCTGGATCAAATGACAACTGAATAAAGCTTTGCTTTTTTTTTTTTTTGTTTTGGTTTTTTTTTTTTCAAATTTCAAAGGGGGAGGGGGGGAAGTCTCGTGCCAGAATGAGGTATGAGGACATATGGCCAGTCTATCACCTGACTACCAAACAGCCCTACCAAAGCTGCCACATGTTTGTTAATCCCGAGAGGTAAAGCGCTGCTTTGTCTTCCGGGGGCCGTGCTGCAGATGAGCGCCCCTTCTGATGCTGATGCATTTTTCCAAGCTGACGTCCACCAGGGAATACAGGTTCCACATCAGGGAGAAGCAACACAAATTTTTCATCTCCTCTAAGAGCCTTCCACATTTCTACTCACTGACTGCACACACAAAAACGTTGAGCATCAGCAGCACAGCTCAAACAGTTTTAACAAAATCTTTTCTTCTGGATGTTTACAGCTTAATTCAGTTAAATTTTGTATCTATTTAGTCTAGGTACATTAGGCATATTTAAGAATATTGAGTTTTCAGTGACAGCTTGGTCTTGTAACAGCTGATAAGAGTTTGATAGGGAATGACTGAAAGTTAGTGATATGGTTATTCATCCACAGACAGTAACCTCTCTTCAGACAATCCATGATTAAGGGGAGAAACATTTCCCAGAGATCTGGCTGTTCTCTAATGTACTTAGCATTTCTGTAAGGGGCAGAAGTAGGGTGTGTCAAGGGATCAATGATCAGTAAGCTACTGAAAAACTCTAGCTCTCTACAATGCAGATTCTGAAACAAACCTGTTTTTTCAGACTCCTCTAGTTCTAACAAAACCCTTTAGCGTATTACAGGTGAAATTTTTCATTAAATCTGTAGCAGGATGCTTGGCCTGGAATCTGGTCAGAAGACAAAGCAATGCAAGCTCTCTGGGGAGCTATTGGTGGCACCACAGTGGCATTTTTTGGTGCTGAATATGCTAAAAGGCCAGCCTGGCTCACCAGCTTCAAACACACATCTGTCCCTTTGAAGTGAAACTTGACAGATAAGCTGCTAAACTGACCTGAAGGCCCATGACTGGCAGGTCAACCTCTTTACACTATAAAAGTCCAGTCTACTTTGATACAAGTTAGATTCTTCCACATCCTTTTCTTGAAATGTCTGGAGTTTCTCCTGTGGAGTTTGGGATGCCTCTCTACAGTTATTTCCCAGAGACTGAGAGAAAGAAGTCTTCATGCCTGGAGTGTGGTGAGAAATATCAACACCTCTATTTAATATTTCCCTCACTAGCTTTAACATAATTGCTTTAATATAGTGCACTACATCATCCATGTTATAATACAGTTGACTAGCTTTTATACTGTGTAGTAATTCTGACTAAGATCTTCTATCTGTTCATTTGTTGTAATAAACAACTCATCTTTTATAAATATATCTGATTTGCCATCATTAAAACCTGCAGGATGTGATTTAATCACACCTCTATAGTTCCTTATACTTAAACCACTGAAAATATCTGAGGTTAGGGAAGGATTTGCCATTATTTAAGCTCCTTTCTGTGAAGAAGTTTAAAAATACAAGGGAGTTCTGCCTGCACCTCAGACTCAAAGAAAGGGCTTCTCTAATGAAGTTTCTCTAAGCCTTCTACTCCTCCCTGTGACAACACCTCAGCTGATTCAGCTGAAGAGAAATTCTTCCTCGTCCTCCTTCCAGTCCTGCTGCCCAATGGTCTTCCTTGTCTGGTCTGCCACTTGATCTGCTCCCTAGCCCAAGAGGTAAAAAAAGAGAGGGTAGAGCAAGGCAGAGATAGAACAGCTTCCTGCAAGATCAGATTACTGACCCCATCAACTGGCAAATAGTACTCTTTCTAAAATTCACCACAAGGTATCAAAGAGTCTATCTTCCAGGCAGGGTCTACCTGAACCTCCCCCTTCATTAGCAGTGTACCATTTGATCTGATTAGATATAAAAATTAAAACATCCTTTAAGTACTGTTTCCAAAACTTCCCTCTCTCCATGACACAGTGGATGGACATCTGCCTGAAGGACCTGGCCATGTGAGTAACAAATGGGAGGGCTGTATGAGTACCTACTGCTGACTGTACAAGCACCCAGGCAGACACCAACAGGCTCTTGTTGTCCCTCTCTCTGTAAAAGGATGGTCCTGTTGCCCAGTTTCATCTTTAATGCAAGTCTGCTCCTTAGGTGAAAGTGCCAAAATAGTAACACTCTTGCTTTCATTTACTGAAAAAAATTAACAGTGACTTACAAAACACCTTTAGCTTCCTACATCTGTAATTGTGCCATCACAAAGACATTTGTATTTTAAATTCAAGAACATAAAGCACACCAAAGAATGTGCCTTTACAGTGACTTTAAAGAATTTCTTTTATTTAATATGTCTAAACAATACTAAGAAATTACTTCTTTCCATGAATCAGGTACCTTCACTTGGAAAAATGTAAGGACCTAATGGGTTTAACAATGCAATTAAAAAAATATCCACAGCAACTGAGCTAGGCAGACACTCCACATCCAGTAAGAGAACTCTAACTCTCCATGATGCTCTGTAGGAAAGTGTCAAACTGGTAGCAAAAGCAGTGTCAGCTAAGAAAGACTATGAAACACACCAGGAACTACAATAATTTTATCTTTTAATACTGATGCAGTATTTCTCAAACAGCATGTCAGGAGGGACTTCAGCAAAGAGCAACTGGATTTTTACTGTTTCATTTAAATAACACTCTGAGCAAGTCTTGGACAAATTCTCACCAAATTTACATTTCAGTGCTAATCTGAGTATCTCATGTGCAAATCTGTATAGGACATTTTATGATTTTTATTCATGGCATCATATATTTTAAGATGAACAGGAACATCTCATCAGTTCAGTATGAGCTCTTCAAAAAAGACAGGTGACAGAATTTTCTCCTTTTATGCAGGTACTGGCAAAAAACTACTTGATTTTTAAAATGCTTATCTTCCTGAATCCACTCTGTTTTGATGGTATCAAAATATTCTCCTGAATATTTTTCAATCTTTCTCTTAATCAACCTCATTCTGGTTCTGAATACAACTGAATTCAACCTTCAGTCACAGAGCTCCATATTCTTTAAGCTGCTACATTAAAGAGCTCCTTTACATTTCTGCACTAAGGTTCTTTCTCACAGCAAGGCAATCCCATATTCCTCAATAACCACACAGGCTCTCAGAATCTCCAGTTCTAGAGGCATTCTCTCCAATGCTGAACACAGTATAATTTTTCTTCTCTATTTTCTTCTCTCTGGCATGTAAATATTCATTTAAATATTAAATATTAAAAGAGAAACTGGAATGGAACCATGAATTCCCATTCCCTATGCTAATTTACTTCTCTGTGTTCTTACTATGCATCTTGAAAAGCTTCAAGGAAACCATTTTCTGCATTACTTGACTAGGAACTATCAAGGATTACAAGCATTTAAGAACTCAAACATTTTATTTCACACAATAGATTTCAATTTCTTTCAGTTCATGGAACTCTAACATTTTCCAGCAGAAACATAGTGTCCTAAATATCAAAAGGAATGCAATGTCTTACACCCTGGACAATTTGGTTAGTTTTTTCTCAGTAACCTTTTGTACACTCTTCCAAAGCAGTCCACAGATCCCCCTGGATCTGCAAACAGGATGAAAACCACTTTATTATTACTTGTAGCTATTATTAACTTGTTTTAAAATAACATTACTTCTCAAGTACAAGATTCTTCCTCTCCCAGCTTCATGAATGGGCTTAGCCCTGGGGTGGAAGAAAGCTGCCCAATTAAATCTGATATGCAAGTATTCATCATTAACAGAAAAACATAAGTAAAAATAAGAAAAACAGTTATTAAAAAGGCAAAGAACTAGCTCAAAAGACCTTACAAAGAAGCAGAATATAAATGAAAATACTGAGGCCAGAAAAAATGGCTGTCATAACTAAAACAATAAAAAGTAATTCTCCCTTCCTAGCTCTCTCCCCACCTGCCAAGGTCCACTTGGATGTCTTAAAGGAAAAGTTAAAAGGTGATTATAGGGAAAACATCAGTATGAAACATGAACACTATCTAAATAGGGAGTAAAATGAAAGATGATAAAATATGTCAGCATAAGAAAGAGTCAGGAGGTCTCCCAGCAACCAAGGTTTGGCACGATTTTCATGAATCTTCCTCAATGACCTGGACAGAGGTGTGGTCTGAGACATCTTACAGCTTACAGATGATACCACACTGTAGCCAATAGTCAAATGCCACATCTATGGCATAGGAGAACAGAAGGATCTGATCTCACAAAACTGAGTGGGCAAAGATGAAAACTGAACATTAGGTACATAAATGTGAGGTAATTTATCTAAGGAAAAAATAATATAAACTATGCCCAACAATGTTTAACTTTAGAACCATAAATTATACTTTAGTTGAGTCCTGGATTCATCACTGACAGCTCCATGAAATAGTAAGTGCATGTAAACAACAGCCAAAAAAACCTGACAAAACGTTGGGCTTGTCAGAAAGGATACTGAGAACAAAAGAAAGGATGTTGTTTTGCTGATCCAGAAAACAGTGCTGTGCCCACATCTTCATTACCTTGCACAGCCTTGTCTCTTAAGTCTCAAGAAAAATGTAGTGGAATTAAGAAAAATCACAGAGAAAGAAAGAACAAAATGATCCAGGCATTGGAACAGCCAGCTTTTCTAAGACAGGATGAAAAGACATGAGCTCTTTAGTTTGGAGAGGAGAAGGGTGAAGTTTACAAAATCATGAAGGCAGTAGGTAAGTGCAGAACTGCTGCTCACCTAAACACCACATGGCAACAGTTAGGGCCCTTGCTGAAACACATCCATAGTGACAACATCTAACATTAGCAATGCAGCAGTTCTGAACACTAGGAAGGTGCAAGGGGAATGAGAAGCAAGAAAAGGGCCTTACAAGCTCTCTCTAAACAGCACATCCTCTGCCACCACAGCAGACA
Source organism: Luscinia megarhynchos (assembly GCA_034336665.1). Taxonomy (NCBI): domain Eukaryota; kingdom Metazoa; phylum Chordata; class Aves; order Passeriformes; family Muscicapidae; genus Luscinia; species Luscinia megarhynchos. The sequence continues at coordinate 80,057,893 of CM067565.1, read as the reverse complement.
GAATGCTGAGCTAGATGGGCCATTGGTACTACTCACAAGGCTATTTCTCATGGGATGCTTACTTCAAAAAAGATTTCCTGGTTTGCAATTTGAACTGCATTGCAACCACAAGTTCTTTTCTCAGTGTGCACGTGAACACATCATATTATCACTTCACTTTTCTTATTTAGTCTCAGTAATTGCAATTCATTCAGCCTATACTCACAGGTCCCTAAATCATCGATCTTTCTCACTGTTGATCTCGGTGTAATAGTCTTTATAATCTTGAACTGCAGCAGCCAGAAATGGATGCATTTACCTAGCTAAGACCTTAAGTGCCCAATGGAGCAGAAAATGCAGCTTACAGTTCTATCCCTGATCATGCATGCATGTGTTTGCCTTCTTCACAACAGCAAGATATTAATGCCCAGTTTGTCATCCATGGTACCTACTGGACATTTTTCTGAAGAGCTTCTTACCTAGCCATTCATTCTCCATTAGTTTCTTTCTAAAGTAGATCATTCTAGATGATCTAGCTCCCACTGAACAGTTTCCAGCTCCTCACACAAACTATGTCTCCACATTAGCAATACCATTCAGAATCCTAACCCCATCCTCCAGCACACCTGCAGTTCTTTTCATTTTGGAGACACATCAAAATATTAATAACCATTTTCTCTGCCATTACTCATCACGTCAATGAAAGTACTGCTTAGGCAGAAGTCGGGAGTGAGCCTAAGAAATTCTGCTCTGTGTTTACTTCTATTTTGATATGGAACCTTTAATAATTACTCAGCAGAGTCTTCTAACAGTTTTGCTCTTAGAAGCAAACCTCACAGTTGTTTCATCTAATGCATGAATCCTTTTTTCCCCCATGAAAACATACTTCACAGAATATCAGAAGCCTGAATAAATCTAAGATACAATATTCAAAGCCTCTAACTTATACACAAAGACAGCTACCTTGTCAATAAGAGGAAATTTGATGACTTGCATACAAATTAACCTTGCCAAATACACAGTGACTCATCTGATTTTCTAGATGCTCATAGTCTACTTCTTGTAGTATTCTCTCTTTAAGTTAAATTGATGTTAAGCACTTAGCCATATTAAAACACATTTTGTTTGAACATACCAAACATGAAAAGCAATCCAAATAAATTTCCCAGTGTTATTTATTAATTACTGTCTATGTCACCCATAAATTTTATCATCAATGATTTTGTGTTTGTTTTCCAAAGTACTGAACCTGTCAGACAGCCAATTGTAAAACTAATCATTGCTGAATACAAGAGTATCATGCATACATTCATCTTCCAAATTTTTAGTCATACTTTCCAGTTTGAATTTGAGTTATATAAAACTTAGGGAAGGAAAAAAAAATTGAATCCATCTTAGTCTCATAAAATTATGAAGGAAGAAAAAAAGGAATCCATCTTAGTCTCATAATAAGTAAAGGATTTACTAGAGGTCCTATTCCTTTGTGTACAACAGGCCACATGACTGATCTTTAACTCTGACATTAAAATAATATAGCAAGTGTGTTCCAGAATAATGGTGTAATTAACTCAAAATGCCTACTGCAAATATAAAAGAAAAACACCTTCAAATATTCAACAAATACCACCTTGCCACGACTATTGTTATCTGCTGCTGCCAATCAGTATTGCTGTGGCTGTACAAAGACTCCAGTGCACCAGACTGTCGCTAATTATGTATATTCAAGTGATTAGCAAGCACTTGTTGCCTTGTTCACACCACCCTCCAAACAGCAGCCTTTGAGAGGAGAATAGACTGTAAATTTATTGAGAGAACACTGTTAATCCTTTGGGGAGAATGTAAATGTAAACAGGACTACTCTACATCAAGGTGCTTTGACAACAAAAATCATCTGCATAAACACATGCTCAACAACAAACAGGTGTTCTATTTCACAACTAGCGCCCATTTGATGCTTTCAAGTAAGCATTATGCACAAACTGTTAGAAGTACTTTGAAACCAGCTGCAATTACTATAATTAGCTGTTTTCCTACACTTTGGTGGGGTTTTTTCCTATACCTGTTCAGTATTGTGTTGGTTGCAATCTGTAAACCAAAGTGAAGCTGAGGTTCTAGCCTCCTGCTTAAAAAGTTTGCTATCCTCTCAGTTCAGCAAACCCTATGCTAAGTTCATACTTTTCATTAAGGTGCCACCAGTTAAAAGATTATGTTGGCATTAAATAACTTAATATCCCTACAATTGTCAGGTCACTCATCTAATATTCATCATGAATAGGAAAACAAGGACAATTGTCAAAATAGAACCATAAAAATAGTAAACCTTCAATGTTCAGGATTTTCATTTTTTACAAAAATGTTCCTAGAAACAAACAGGATTTATTTTTAATAACAAGAATTTTACTTCTAGTCCTATCAGACTAGATGAAAATTCTTGCTTGCCGACAGCTACTCATTCTAATATGTTCCAAGTAAGTGTTTTTAAAAATTATTTGATCAGAGTGCACATACTTCCTTCTGTTTAATGAGTACAAAATACTTACAAAGCACCTCTACCTCTTCTTTAATGTTATTAATATTATGTGTTCAACATTTTTCTAGTCTATCTCAGCCTTTCATGGGCATCTACAGCTTATTTTTCAGCAGTTCCAAATGCTTCACCACAGTGATGCATTTCTACAGGCGAGTTCAAGACAAACAAGTCTAGTGCTCTAGAAGCCTAGACTTTTCCAAAGTCAAACCATAATGGGCTAATTTCATAAGCTTGGCAGTGCCACCTACAGATAGCTAAAATCCAACTCTCCCAACCTCATAGTTCGCCAGATTTTAACCACTGAACTGAATAATTTCATATTCAGCACCTGCTGAGAGATATTTTTTTTACCTGCAAATGAAAAGCACAACAAGCTAAGATTAGGACTTCTCAGGGAGTAAGAGCATTACTGGGAGGAAGGGCTAGAGATGATAAATACACAGTACTAAAAACACAGCAGAAAGTAAGAGGCTCCTGTATCTTGGTGAAACAGGCAGGAAAAAATCTATGATCAGCATAAGAAAATCTACAACACAGCACCTTTCTGAGACCTGGAGACAATCTACTGTTGACCAGTTTATTTCACATCCTTCACCAACATCAAAATGTGCCTGAGATCCTTATAACACTTTCTCCACCTGTAATAGAAGATTTCTGGTTTTTTGGACATCCACACTGGGTGATTAAGAGTGCTCTATATATTTTTAACCACCACTACTTTCTTCCCACCAACTTCTGCTCGGCTGGAAATCATAAAAATTCTTCAGTTGTGTTGGGCCAGCCAAGCAATACACATTGTATTCACAGAAGTTATTTCCTAAGAGGCCAAAAGAATGACCAAAAATATTAATAAAGAGTTGTAACATTCAAAAAAATTTTAGAAAGCAGGAAGCATTGTCTACAAAATTCCAGAAAAAGCTAATATTTGGGCTTCTTCCAGAGACACCATCCTTTCTGAAGCCCAGAGGACAGCAAACCAATAGGCACTCTCATTTACACTCTTAGCTCTTATGGTAAAGATGTACATAGTGAACCCAACAATTTCCATTGTACAATCCCCACAATGACACAAACAATTTTTTTTCTCTGCTGCTTCTTTTTTAACAAACAGAAAAATCTGGTAAGTTATAAAAATAAATTTAAAAAAAATATGACTGTATCTACAGGTTGTATATTCAGATATGAAGAAACACAAGATTCAGTTAATTTGAGCTTTTCATGAATACTAACAGGTCTAACATTGTCCTGTATTGGTCATCTTTGTGATTTGTGTTTCTATCTCTCACTGTGTAACAATCCAAAATCAAATTCTCAATACAGTAGCACTCAGCCACTGAAAAAATGCAAACACTGCATATCTCAACACCACTATTCATCCAACCTGCAGTGAAGTCAAAGCACTTATGTATTTTTTAGTAAGGAGTATCTCTTTTATGTCAGTTTAATTCAACACAACTTGCTAAGTTGAACACTGCTGCTACACCAGAAGATACAGCTGAAATGCACATCCAAAGGTCACAGTTTGCAAGCCCCTCTTTGCCCTTCTATGGAGGGACAGACATTGTCTTAGCTAATCTCAGTATATCACAATCTCTCCATCTCATCAGATGAATTGATATGTAATAGTTTAAGCTAAATCTTCTGATTTTGTCCTAAAACCTGGTAAGAGCTAGCAATTTGTTCCAGAATTTCTGATGGGAACATAAACTTCTTCTGTCACCACATGAAGAGGTTGCAAGGGGGGAACAAACAGCTGTGAAATGCTTCAACAGCTCCAAGCAGATACACAAATATGGTTCTGTTATTTTATTGTCAAGTAACTCAGCTATATGCTAAAGAGAAAAGACTATAAGGGTGCTCACTACTCATTCATATCACCACACAAAGTTACAGGCAGACACATCCGCTTTCTGTTTGTTTATTTAAGACTCTTTGTGAGACTCAAAGGCAACTAATTAGGAGAAATAGTCTATTGAATTCCAGCATAAGGAGGATGTTAGCCTGGTTTCCCATTTATATACACAAGTATGTAGTGTTCCTGTATTTCAAGTAAAAGTTTGTAAGACAGAGTTAAAGAAGAGTGTATAAAGTCACTATCAGCATTTGCAAAGAAATGTACATTATTTGTTGAACGTATTAAAGCTTTAGAAACTATCAGCATCCTGAAAAACCCACGCTTATGTTTACATTCACTTTAATACAGAACATAAATTTAAGCACATATATGAGAGCAATATGGTACATTCTAAACAAATGCTTTGAAATTGGTGCGTTTAAGTGCATCAGTCAAAGAAAAAATAAAAATCATAGTCAGCCATGGGTTCCAAAGAAAGAAACATAATTTTAACAGATCATTCTGAGCCTTATAGCCCTACAGTTATCTCTGCTTTATTGTTTCATTACATTCTTCCCTTTAAAAAACCTTTTCCATGAATGCTGCATCCAGATTTTTCATTTTTTGCATGTATTCTGATGAAAGGTGAGATCTTCCTAGAAAGAGTTGGGCAGATGAAAAGGACAGATATTTTTGTATCAAGCTTAAATTGTCAGCTAACATTACTAACGAGTCTTATACCAGAGTATTGTTCCAAGATTACATTCTTCCTGAACAGCAGTATATAGTGGTTACACATGCATTAGATCTGAGAAGGTCAGATCTGACTGCTGGATTTCCTCAGGAAGACTGAGGAACTTCAGGGAGGACCAGCTGCAAAAGCTCAGGTAAGCAAGCAGGGTAAAATCTGAAGGGGATGATCAGCCCTTCCTTTTAGCATTCTATGAGTAATTTGTTAGCTACCATCCATCAGGAATGAAAAGGTAACTAGCACAAGCCAAAATATCACACCTACACAGCCCTTGTGTCTATTTCTCATATTATTTTGAAGTCTTACTGTTTAAGAGAACTAACTTACAATGCCAGAGAAATTATGGTTATTCATCAGTATGCTGAAGAAAGCATGAACTAAGTGTCCAACATTCTCCAAATGAAGTAGCCCACAGTCACAACCTGTAAGCTTTGCTGACTACACTTTACCCAAAAGTTTTAATGAGGTCAGAATTTAATGGTTGGTAAGAAAAGGAAAGCCTCTTTTCAGAGAGTCCCCCTTTTGTGGCAAGGGCTCCATACAGGCTGGACATGACTGTGTATTGCAAAAATCAAACATTTAGGGCTGCTACAATTGCAGATGCAAAGCAACAGAGGAGCTGCAGCTCACAGACTGGGTGACATAGCTAAGAGGAATAGCTCTGTGGAGAGTCAGATACCAACCCCCCCCAGGTTCAGAAATAGCTAGCAGTGAACAAAGGAGCAACTAGACAGGCTGCCAGGAACAACCTGATGTGGACATGCAGTGCTCAAATCAAACACTCCAGAGCACCAAAGTCTGCAAAAGGGTGACCACTAGAGCTGTAACTGCTTATAGCCCTGGCAGCTGGGACCAGGGAACAACCCTGTCCACGAGCCAGAGCATCAACAAACCTCATGAGACACAAGTAGGGGAACAAGAATAGTGGCAGGATACTTTGGCATGGCCTCGTAGCCATAGGAGATTTGGGTTATGGCTACTGCCAACATGTTTTGGGCATGGTTATTGATATTGTTAACTGTATTACCAATGGTTCGGACTTCCCAAACTGATCTTTCATTGTTCTTCACTCCTTTTAATGATTTGCTGCAATGGGGAAAGTGCTGCCTACAGATGAGCTAGAAAATGTAATTTAGTGTCTTGGTAAGAAATTAAGTTAGTGACATTTAAGTGTTTCTCTAAAGACCCCTCAAACACCTAACATTATCCATTCTCACAGACCAAGCTTCTAGAAAGAATACATTCTCCCTACAAGACCATGTGCTGTAGGTTGCATTCTCTGCTGCCTCCATATTTGACATTCCTCCTAATTTCCTGGGGTGGGGGGAACCATACAAGATCATAAGCCTACAAAAAGCATACATACTCTGTGAAAGCCTTCTTCATTGGACTGGGTGACAGTACACCAATCAACTGCTTTGTTGTTTAACAAAGAGAGCACTACTTGTACAAATATTTTAAGTAAGCACACTTTCAAAAGCAGTTTGTTAAACAGGGCCATGTAATAAATAAAACACTATAACACATTTACAATTAAGGCAGACTACATGAAACTTGCTTGCACTAAAACACCCATGGCAGAGTAAGCATGTTGTGATGGAGATCAGAGTCCCCTGCACCACTCTAACCACAGCACTTCTCTCCCATTCCCAGCACGGGCAGGGGCTGTGAGCAGCTTTGGGAGCAACACTTGGGGTGATGTCATGCTGGAGACTGCAGGGAGAAACAGTACCAGGGACTGTCAAACCCTGGCACTGTGTAGGGGATCAGCACAGGGGGCAGGTTGGAAATCTGGCCTGGGACCAGCGAGACTTTAGATCACGATTTCACTGGAGAAGGCAGCTGGAGCAATAAACACCACGTTTGCTTCTGTTCCACGGGATGTCTCAAATGTAAACATTCACTCTATAGCTGAATTCCCAGTTTACATTACACTAAGCACAAAGAAGAAGAAATGCAAATAGCTGACCTCTAGTAAGGCTAATAAATCTCTAAGTGTTGATTCCCAAATACTTTCAGATAATTCCCTTCCCCACTTCCACAAAATACCTTTGGAGTGACATCACTACAGTTTTAAACAGCAAACTACATTTATGACCCTGAGAAGTTAAACAGAAGGAAGAAACAATGAATGAGATCATCCGAGGAGAGGGGGGATGTTTCTTTTCACAAATTACCGCCACTTTCTTTTTTCCCTTTTTTTTTTTAATTTTTACTTTAAAAAAAATTTGCATCCTAAAGCTTTTCTCAGTCTCTCCATTATGTAACAGTTCTTTAGGAAACAGCCAGCTACCCTGACAACTGGGATGTTTTGCCAGAGTGGCTTTGTCTAAATCCTAAAGCAGTACTTGGCTATGCGCTGAGCCCAGTGCCTGCCTGTGATCTGAATGCCAATTAAGAGTGCTGCCCTTCTTGTCTGACAAGTCAGAGACTTAAAGGTCCATCTGAGGTCAGGAAACTGTCTGGGCTACTTTTGTGAGCTTAAGAGACTAAGAAACACAGCCAACAACATGGCCCTTTCCTTTAAGTGTCACACTAGCAAAGACCATTTCATGTACAATTGTCATTACATTTTATTTAAAGCAGAAAGAAAAATATTCATGTTTTACTTCAGTTTGCTCCCAAGCTTACTTTCATTCTCTGCATCTCCATTGAAATTCAATCTCCTAGTGGACAGGCAGTGATGAAGACTAAACTACTTGTACTTTGAAGTGAATCAAATAAACATCCTGGGGTGCATCAGGAGCAGTGTGGCCAGTGGGTCATGGGAGGTGATCCTGCCCCTCCACTCAGCCATTGTGAGGCCACACCCAGAATGCTGTTCTGGGCTCCAGAGTTCAAGAAAGACAAGGAGCTACTGGAGAGGGTCCAGTGGAGGTCACAAAAAGAATGTGGGGTCTGGAGCATCTCTTTTGAGGAGACACTGAGGGAGCTGAGTCTGTTCAGTGTGGAGAAGACTGAGAAGGGTCTCATTAATGCATATATATATATATATATATATATCATCTCAAAGACAGGTGTCAAGAGATTGGTGCTGGACTCTTTTCAGTGGGGCCAGCGACAGAATGAGGACCAATGACCATAGACAAAATACAAGAAATTCTACCTCAATACAAGGAAGAACTTGTTGCCACTGAGGGTTGTGGAGCACTGTGACAGTCTGCCCAGGGGTGAAATCTCCCTCTCTGCAGACATTCAAAACCCACCTGGACTCATTCCTGTGCAACCTGCTCTAGATGACCCTGCCTTGGTTGGGGGGAGGTTGGACTGGATGATCTCCAGAGGTCCCATCCAACCCTAAGGATTCTGTGATTCTGTTATATCCAAAATTCAATTAACAAGACTAACAAAAACTCATAGTGAAATACAAAATAATTCCATTTTGGCATATGCATAGTAACTCTAATGTACAGGCTCTAATATTATTTGACTCACCAGCTTTCCTAGGAGTCCCCATTCAAAGAAGTCTTTTAGATAGATAGAGAGATAGAGAGATAGAGAGATAGAGAGATAGAGAGATAGAGAGATAGAGAGATAGAGAGATAGAGAGATAGAGAGAGAGATAGAGAGATAGATAGATAGATAGATAGATAGATAGATAGATAGATAGATAGATAGATAGATAGATAGATAGATAGATAGATAGATAGATAGATAGATAGGACTACACTGAAAGCTTTCATTTTTTTGCTTCAAATCATGAGAAACTGTGCAGCAAGCCAAAATGCACTCAAAATGCTATTTACCTGGATTTGTTAAAAATACCCTGAAATACTCTTTTTGTTGACATTTTCAAGAGCTCTTTTAAGAGAGAAATGGGTATCTAATTTATCACTATCAGGAGTTATAAGGAAGGAGTAACTTCCTTTCCATTCTTTCACATAGTTTCTTCTTTTGGAGGCAGAGACAATTATCTGGTCGCTACACAAAATGTTATTTTCCTCCTTACTATTGCTTTTCATGTAAACAGTGAAATCTTTGTCTTATGAGCTCTACCGTGAGTGCCATTTTTTTTGTAAATATTTTGCTAAAACTATGAGCTGAGACAATTTTCTAATCTAATAAACTATCATTTGCATTCCTTGTTTTACCACCTTTCCATTGTAATTGGCATTTTAAGCTTCAGTTCTTCTCATGGGAAATTGCAGTTTAAACACTGAATTTTTACACATGAGCATCTTTAATTAACCCCCAAAGGAAACGATACCCTGCTTTCCAGGATGATGAAGACAACTAAATTTTGCACAAGGTACTACTCTACTGTTTCCATGAAGGCTCAGTGAGAACCCACATTAATGGCTATTAACATACATTCCAGAGATAAGATGAAGAACAATTAGAATGCAGCTATCAATTTCTTTTACAAGCATTTTAATTTTAGACATTACAGTTTCAAAATTAATGAAAAAAAATGCAAAATTGGTCATTAACTCATCAGATAATACCACAAATTAAAGAGACATTTAAAGGAACAGTTTCACTGAAACTAAGGCTGGATTTCCCACTGAGAAAGGCTGCTAATACGTGTTTGAACTTGCAAACTCTTCCTTGTACAGCTACATTAAGAATTTACTGTGATATATATTTGGCATATGATCTTGAGGAGGAGGTTGCATTTTTCCTTTATTTTACCTACAGTAATTTGTTCATTCTGAACGTTACTGTGAGCAAGAGGGAGAACTGGTATGGAGTAACACTTACGTAATTGATAAAACAAAATTCTATGTGATATTTATAAAGACATAGATGTACATTTAAAGTTGCATTAAAAATACTGAAATGAGAACTAGGTTATAGAGCTGTCTTTATACAGAAAGAATTTAATCAAGCATATCTTGTATTTTTTTCAGTCCATCTCCTGCATTATAATATCTTAATTTTCCTCATATTGCAAAACGTACATCCTAATTCCTGACCAGAAAAGGAATTGCATAGATATATCCCTACATAAAATTTAGACAAAATACTCTCAAATCTTTCTCCCAACTTTTAACTCAGGACTCCAGTACTCCTGCAACAGATGTCTACAAAGCTCTGTATGCACATGTCCTATCAGGGAGCTCCTCTCTGAGATTTCTAGCTTTTATATGACACATCTTTAACTCACATTCACTCTTCTGCATTCACAGGCTGTTGAGGTCTCATGGAAATCTTCCTCTTAATTAAATGCTGAGCAAAATGCTTCTTAAGTCAGTGTTGTAAAAAAAAGCCCCGGATCTCATAGAACAGCAATTGAAATTGCATCAACATTAACATAAACAGTGCCTCAGGGCCAAAACATCAAATTTCCATTACATAAAATTGAGGCATTCTCTGCCCCAAATAAGTATTATGACCTTCCAAAATAATCAAGGCAGCCTTGTATGACCATGGAAAAATAACCCTTTATCTGATGAATTTCACAACCTCTAAAAAGAGCAGGAGCAAGTTTCTGAGAAAAAAAAATAGATAAACACTGTACCAACCCCACGTATTCAAAGTCTTCAGCCATGCTTACAGTACTGCTGAAAGGCACATGCCTGGCATCCCTCCCACAGCAACACACACCTTCAGGTTGACAGTCAGTGGACAGATCACTGACTGACAGCACTGGAAGACAAACTCCATGAAGAAGAAATTCAAAACCTCCTCCACAATTTCAAGTAATCAGCTCCCCAGTCAGCTCTTGTTCTGGGGTGAATTCCCCATGGTTTTTAGAAAAGTAAATTTTCAAAGTTTTGCAGGTTTTGTGCTAGACCAGAACTGCACTAGTAATTTATCTTATCAGCCTCCTGATTATTAGTGAGCATCAGGAAAAGCAACACATTGACTGAAACTATTAACAAAAATAACATTATGAAACTAACTGCTTACTTTGATTTCTCTCTTTTGTCTTCTCTCCCAGTGTCCATGCAGCACCATAGTAGTCATAGGAGAAACTATCCTACATCCTGACATCACTTACAACCCTCTGAATACATGGCCACAACATCCACATCCACTAACAGACAAAATCATTGTGCTCAGCACTACGCAGCAGCAGTTGAAACACAGAATTTCAAAAGGATGTTGACCAGCAGAGTATCAGCTGATGTCTGAAATACAAAGAGGCCATGCAGGTTTGACAAAGTCTCACTGTTAAAGCACATTTTAGTTTGGGGAAAAATAAAAACAAACAGATCTTTATGTATTTGGGATACCTATTGTGATGAATATTTATATATTGAGCACAGCAGAGCAGCAGTTTGCTACGTGGAATATAAATCATATAAGTAAGCCACCTCATATGGGCAATTTCATCTGGATTCACCTTTTCAGGAACTAAGACACAAAATATATTTTCTCCAACTCCCTTTTTTTCTCCTTCAGTTCTTCTCCAGTCTTTGTCATTCTGTAGTTTTATTTCTAGCCCTGATCTTATATTTCAAGTTCCTTTTACTCATTTTGTATAAATACAAAGCTACTGTTCTTTCAACATTTAAGGAATTGCCTCTAAAACAAGCACCCAAGGCCCATTCAAGCCTACAAACATAAAGAGACTTAGAGCAATTTTCTGCAGCATTAAAAGCCACTGTGCTACTTTTTTTTTTCTCCAATGTGAAGGTGTCCACTTCATGAAATCTGTAAGAAGCAATTGTAAAGAAAGAGATTATCCTTAACATAATAGGTATCATACATATGAGCACAAAAGTCAGGTTCACAACTGAATCACTTTCCCTACCTTTATCTATAACCTTTGCATTTGAAGGGGGAAAAAGGAAAAGTTCTGAGAAAACGACCAAAGATGTGTTTCAGCATGCTGAACAACTGTGTGATTTGAGATCAGGTGAGAACTTCTTACATGCCTTCACAAGAAATTCCATAAATGTCTGGTGCTGATCATCACCTTTCAAATAACTTCTGACCTTTCCACAGCAGCCCATATGTGTACATTCACTGCCTCCTCTTCAGACAACTCTGACTTTAAAAGGATTTTAATTACAGATATACAAGTTTGATCATGTTCTTGAGGATTTTCACCCAAGTGGCTCTGCTGGAAAATCCTGCCTATAAACTTCTTTATGCTTACATGTTAATACAAGAAATCGCATCAAGTGCTTTATCAAGTCTTTTCCTGCTACAAGACAAATGAGTTAAGCAGCATAAAACATAACAGCTCTCCTTCAAAGCACATACTCTGCTTTCTCAACTATCCTTTCTAACCTTTGGTACTTCACAAAGCATGGTCTACCTTTGCATTTGTTTATGTGTTGGTAATTCAAGAAGTGTTACCTGGGCAAATTTTCTGAGCTATTCTGATTTCTTCTACACTCTTCCAACACTAATACAGCTTAAAGAAATTCTAATTTGTGTTCCAAATGATATCCAGAAAAACTGAAAACCAAACCACTTGACATCTGAATTGAGCAAATTAGTATAAACTACTCTCAAGAAAAAAAATTATTGGGCAGACAAATAAGCTTGGGAAAAACTGTCAAAACAGCCACTGTAAAAAGAAATAACATCTCAGAAATCTGAGGTTTCTTTTTCAAGAGTTACTAAGTATTTAGATCGAAAAAATTCTAATTTATATAGACTGTCTAGGTTTCCAAACAGCACTCAACAATGTCCTTAACCTAAAAATCTCCAATCTCCACTGGACAAGAGCTGACCTTCACTACAAAAATAAATAAAACAAATTTCAAACAGTCAGAAAGCAGGCATAAAAAGTCAGAGTAAGTGGTCAGTTTTCACAATGAAATCAAGGTCATCACTGGAACCTTTCAGTGACCTACCCTTGGGTCCAATGTATCAGAGATGATCAGTAAAAGGAGAGATGGCATACCAAGGCTGATGATGACACAATATGTCCTGGCTAGTAAAGAGGAAAGCCAGCTGTGAAGAACTGCAGAAGGTCATAACATCTTTCTTTTTTTTTTTTTCAATTCTTCCCTAGCATCAAATATTGCCACTATCAGAGACAAGATATGCATTAGAGTAACCACTAGTGCTATTCTTAGTTTGTTGGTCACTTGCAGGAGAACAGGTCACCTGTGTAGACAAAACCAAACCAAGTCAATAGTCAGCTCCTAGGTGAATGTTCCAGGACTTGCACTGTCATGACATCTGCTTTGGAGATGGATATTGTTAAATGGGTTCTGTTTGCTTCTAATGGCTTCTCATGAGTGATACTTCAAGGCAGGGCTCTTCTATTCAGTATCAAAACGTTTTAGAGATTTTTTTCTCAAATCCTGGTCTCTATCTACAGGTAGAACTATAATCCCTTGGAAACAGAAGCCAAGCCTCTCAAAAAATAGATTTAGAGCATTTTAACTTTTGAACACAAGTGCTGTAACCATGAGTACCTGTTTATTTCAAGCCTGGATGGAGAAAAGAAAAGTCATTTTCCTGTGTGAATTTTAGCTCTTTCATACTGTTTCTGCAAGAGCTGGCCACACTCAAACCACATTCACTTCAAAATGTGATTTCCAAATTACATCACACTCTTACAGACTTCTTACATTAAGAGAACCAGTTGTGAAAAGGAAGTAACAGCTCTGCCACCACATACCTAGAGATCCTTGCCAGACATCAAAGACCAAGAGTACAAACTCTTTTCTTACCACTTGTGCAAAAAAAAAAAAACCCAAGTGTCATCTACTGTCAACATCATTCTCTGGTCATCTGGACTGCAGACTTCCAGAGTGCTGAACAAGATGCTGGACATACTCCTCCCCTGTGTGCCCATCATCTACACTGTCACACCAGACACATTATTTTGGCAGATCAAGAAGTCTCGACTTCTGAGACAATCCAGAAGTTACCACCACCCATCTTCTTTGCACAATTAAGATCCAAAATGATTTTCAAAAATTACACCTGGTGTTAAACAATTTTAAGGCTTTGATTTATCAAAATTCAGGCAATTTTATTCCAAATAAATAAATAATGCACGTATGTACTTTACAGATACTCTAAAACACATTTGTATTTTAAAAGCTGTTTGAGCTCTGTATTGATTTACCTACTATGGTTTTGTCAAATAAATGCAATATTCATGTTCAGTTTATATGCATTGAAATTATAAGTCTGTGTTTTGAAACCTTTTCTTACCATGTAAATCAATTCCTTTAAGATACTTGGTGCTTTTCAAAGAATATGTCAAGATTATTCAACCTCTTTACCTTCCTCCTTCACAATGTAATGGTTATCAATTTCTGGAACAAAATCTGAGATTGTTAAAGGGCAGCACTAAGAAGCATGGCTGACACCACCTGCTTGAACAGTAGCCTCAACAGTCTGAGCCAATTCCCACTTACCTACAGGTACCCTTTCCACCAATTTATCTGAAGCTGAATGCAAATTGAAACAAGTTAAATCAGTTATTCCTCAGGAATTTAGGGGAAGGTACACGGTCATGCTATTCTATAAAGACATTATAATTAATCTTCTGTCAAAAATCTACAATCATTAGGCTTTGGAACTTGTCATTTGGCAGAGAATTCATTGGATATCAGAGGTGTCTGTAGGTAGAGCCATTCAGATGTTATAAATATTTATATACAGATATATAGACTCCACATCTGCTAGGATAAGATTTGTGGAGCTTGGCAGCCCAGCTCTTCAAAGGTGTGCTACACAGGCCACCTTCCCTCCCCTGATGCAGAGACCAATTGTTATTTCCTGCAGTTGCTCCTTCTGACAATCAGTTTCTTCAACAGAATGAGGGCAGAGGGGCTCTTCCTTGCATTTCAAGTATTACCTTTAATGATGTCTGGATAGTGGAGAGATGAAGGAAGAAGTCCACGTGGAATAATTCACACCAGAACAAATGTATTGCAGAATTCTGAATGAGGCAATGGGGCAGCAGGTGATAAAAAGAACAAGATGGCCAGAGTGGGTACTTGGATGGCTGGAACACTTAGAAGTTGAGAGAAATTCAAAGTTGTCACAGAAATGAGCTGAAAGCACGGAGCAACAGTGGGACTCACAATGTTCTGAGAAGACCCAGAGAAAGAAGACAGCCATATTTGGACTGCACACATGCAAATGGAGAGCAGCAGGACAGCAAAAGAAGGGAATGTGAATCTTGAAGGAAAGCACAGATAAGGGCTTGCTACAGCCACCAGGAACATGTTTAAAGTGCAAATGTGTGTTCTAACCCAAAGTGAGATCACTCCACATGATACAATTACCTACCAACTGGCTTTTAAATAGGAAGTCACATCCAAAGCAAACTCCTTTAAAAGGCTCATCAGGTAATTAACAAGAAAAGTATTCAAAAAGTTTTTAAAAATTCCAGAACTAAAGCTGACTACACAGGTTTAATTTCAGACACATACATTTTAGCATGGGAACTCTGCTCCTGTCACTAAGCAAAAAACTACTCATTGTTTCCTTTATTCTTTATTTAAGAGCTGGACTCAACTTTGCTTCATAATGTCCAATGTCTATTAAAATTCTCCAGCAGATACATTGAATTTAAGGACCTTGACACAGTTACTTATTAAAGTTTACTGTGTATGCATATTAAATAAAGTCTTAATTCTATGTGTATACATTTGAAAATTAATTTTCCATGTTACATGATTATTTAACAACATCTTTAATTAATCTTTTTATTTCAAAGAGTAACTACTGGCATACTGTATTTTTTCTTGCATTTCTGTGTCTAGAGATCTCCCAAAAGAAAAAAAAAAAATCAAAATCACAAACAACACCCCATAAAAACCAAACAAACAATCCAACAACAACAACACAAGGAAAACCCCCAAAACTCAATGGCAACTGCAGTAACAGTATTCAATCACAGTATCAAAAAACTGAGAACTGTAAAGTGAGAGAAATTGTCCCAGCTCATATAGAACAAAAAAAAATACATGAGTACATCTTTCACAGTGTTGGACTGCTCAGGGAAACTTAAAAAGAAAATTAATAAAGCCCTTTACATATTTTCTGCAATTGCTTATTTTTTCAATGGGCAACAAAGAGATGGAATAAATAATTTCTATTTTCTTGAAAATTAAAAAAAAAACAAAAAAAACTTGCAAATGGTTCATATTTCACCCCCAGCCCCAAGAAAAGCCCCAAACCACAGAAAAAATTACAAACACAGATCTGCTTCTCAGTAAGAAATGTCATATGCCAAATGTGATATTTTAATATTTGAGTGCTTGGAATTATTTCAATACTCAAAGCTGAAAGACTGTTTCAAAGAGAAAACAAACAAACTAATAATAATGCTTTCTTGCTTTCTGCTCTTCTGAATTCCCTTTAAAAAATAACATTATGAGGCTCATATCAGGCAAATTAAGCTTATGCTGTGATCTAACACCTCTAACAAAGTGATCAGCAACAGAACAGGAATGTATTCTACGTTATATCAGTCTCCCATATGAAACTATAAATATCTGTCTTTCATATCTCTTCATAAACTAGTGCTCATTTCACATGTTATAGAATTTAACTGATAGATTTAATTAATTTATAATATTTAATTTATTATGTACATTCTCAATAAAATACTTTATATTCCTAAACAAACACAGAAGGCAAATTTGTCTATCATAACAAACAAATTTCTATACCTCTTTTTGAATTATTAGTTTCATAACTTAACACTAAATAATACTCAACTGAACATTCAAAGTTTTAAGTAGGAAAGTGGTTTGTCAATATTATTTTTTAAAGTCTTTCAACTCAGAAGAAAAGCTCACCAATACTGTGGGGGGTGGTCTCATGGTGATTTATTTTAATTTTAATTCATCAATATTTTCCTTCCTCCTACGATTTATACAGCTATCAGTAACCACTAAGAGAAACTCAGCCTTTCTCTGTAGCATATAACTGTGTTCTTTATACAGTATGCTTTTATTGCCATCCATTAAAAAACCTAGTTTTATCATTCAATCAATATACCATAGTATTCTGCAGTAAAATGATATCTGGTGAAGAAAGAAATGTATCAGAATGATCTCTTTTATCTGGCTGATGCATAATCAATGATCCTTCCTCTACAGATGGCTATGAAAGCATCCAAAAATGCTTAGATGTGAGAGTTCATCATGTGCCTCAATATGCTTTTTTTTTTTAATTAGATTTTTAACATGCATCCTCTGCCCTGATCACTATTCCATTCTGGGCTTCAGTGATTTTTAACAATAAATACTGAAATATGTGAATAGCTGAAGCCCTGATCTTATCACATCTGGCCACACAATTCAGGCATTAGAAGTACAAAACTGATGATTTCAGATGCAAGCACTCTGTAGTTAAGCACACCTACTTGTAGCAAACAGGCTAAAATAAAAACAGACAAATGTCACCTGTAGGAAACAGCTAAAATAAAAATATACAACTGTCTCATGTACACAGCACATCAGGCTTATCAAAACTGAACATTAAGTGTGAACTGCATGAATGTCAAGTCTGCCTCCCCACCCCATCACTCCACCTGCACTGTCAACAGGTACTCATCCCTTCCTGCCTGAAAGAGGAACTTATTCACAAAGTTCATTTTAGTCAGTCAAAAACTCCACACACTGAGAAACATATTAAAGTTTACTTTTTACAAAAATTACTGAAAAGTGAAATGCAATCACTGTAGGAAAGAATGCCCAAATGACATTGTGCATACTGCTGGATATCTTGGCTGCATGAACAGGGCACTCCCATGGCACTGAGGAGGTCTTGTCTTCCTCAGGCTGTTTCCCTCTCCATTAATATCCCAAATAACAAGACACAAACCCCCATTTGCTCCTTCCCAGCAGTATGAGATGTTCTCCAAGTATCAGCACAGTTTTTTCACTCCCCTGTAAGAAATAGATGGCCACATAAAAATAACACTACCATGCTCCTAGTAATAGTTAAAATCCCCTCAACACCTTCTTTGCTCTGTAGCCACAGTAAAGGCTGCATGACAAAGCTTTGAAACTGAAGCTGCAGCTATGAAGTCAGATGCTGTGATAATCCAGCATCCTCTCCAGCAAAGCAAAATTTCTGAGCATAGAGTTCCTTTAGAACCAAATTAACTGTCATTTTCATTAAGAAAAGAAAAAACAAGTCAACCCACAGCATGTATTTCAGTTGATACTGAAATACAGAAAAAAACATGACCTGCAAAACAATTCTTACTCAACTCAGAATACAATTCCCACTTAGCCTCCATCAACATGCATCCTTTATCTTCTCACACCACAAACAGCAACTTTCTAATGCATCCAGTACTTTCTCCATCCCTACCCAAAAACCACCCCACCTTTCTCCTTCCATTTTGTTCCTCATTTTCACCTGAAATATTTTTATTCCCTTCCTCATTCCCGTGTCACCATCACTAAATTATTCTATCCTGAATTTCTCATTCTGCTTGTTGTTGAAATAATAAAGCTTGAAATTTGCTCTAGGTTATTATAAGAGATGAATGAAACTTAAAATTAGGTAAAGCTTCTGATTACTTTAATTACAAAATACAACACTTGTTTACTCTCTTACAATCTTTATTTACAGCCTCCTAAGGAACACCAGAACTGCCTCTTAAGAAACATAATGTAGTTTATTAGGGCTATGTAGACTGAATCAGAAAGAGTTCCAAAAATACCTCTGTCCTCCTTTTTATGCCATAACACACTACAATAGCTGATTAAAGTAAATTTCAATATATTACATATAGGGGGAGCAACATGCATTTTCTACCAATCTCTCAAAAATATTTTACTCTCTTACTTTGGAGACATGCATCTAAACATTTTGTGGCAAGTTTCACATTTTATAAAGTAGAGGTCAAAATGCAGATAATCACAATTAATGCTACAAAAAGCAAAAGGCTGCCACAGATGAACTGCCCACCTCAGAAAATTTCACCAAGGTGCAGCACTGTCGTGGCAATGTTTTTTTAATTTCTTACAAACATATAAAGAATCCTATTGCACGCATGACAGAAAATGAGTTTAAATTGTAGTAACAAAGAACCACTAATAGAAGAAGTGAAAAAATGGAAAGTCTATATTTAACTTGGTGCTCAGTCATTAGAAAGGTGCCCCATAACGACCATATGTTACTCAAATATGTTATCACACCTACAATTTCATCATATGTCTCCCAAGAAATTAATTAGCTCTAACTTTTTCAACTTTGACAAAAATGTCTGCAGTAAGTCAGATTACTAGCTGTTGCAAATGCTTCAAAAATTCAAAGCTTGCCTCAGCTTTTATTTAACCTTTTAATTACAATCATTGAATAACATTTGGAAGGCAGATGTTCCTTTTTTTGCATATGTGGTTATTAATAAAAAAGACCATTTATTTTAAATTAATATTACTTTTTCAAGTGCAAAAATGCTACAAAGACAATCTTTATACAGCAAAGAATGGATACATCAGCAACACTAAAATACCAGTTACCTTAATTAGGACGGAATAATCTGAAGAGAATGAATTCCAAAAAAAAACCACATGGAATTTACAATAAGGACACATTTACAATAAAGAATTGGAGCAGATCAGGAATCTCTGCTGATCTGAATATACTGAATCAACACAGAAGACCTCACCTTTCACCTCAGGTCAGAAAAAACAGTGAGAATTATGTTTAAGCTTGACATGGGCATGATGAGAATTGAGTCATTCCGTATTTACCTCATATTCCATAAAACATAAGTGTAAAGTTGCAAGGCTATGGCATCAAAAAGCAATGCTATATAACCTAAGCTAACAGTACCCACTGAAATGCCAGATTTGGTGCATTTGCTCAAGCCTACTACACAACAAACCATAACAGTCTGAGTAGATGCCGTTCACAAATCTGATTTATTTTGTTGTAATAGCTACAAAAATCTGCAAAATTCATTCCAACAACTTCATATATCTAAAACATTACCCAACAAATCACTACCTATGGAAGAAATAATAAAGATATTTTAATACAAGCATAACAACATTCTAAATGTTTTTATCACAAAACACTGAGGTTTTAGTCAACAAAAAACCAAAAACAAATTAATTTTACAACCTATACTTCTTCAATTCTTTAAAAGTATTAGGCACATCAGTATAGAGCTCCTTGAAAAAATTTGTATTTCACTGCAAAATCATCAAATGTTCGAAGAGAAAGAGGTTGCATCACTGCTGAAGACTTGTGTTTAGAGTTCCTTGAGGAAACATACCATAAAGCCATTAATTTTACACAGAACTGGCAACTAAAGGTTCAAAGAACAATCAACACTTGCAATGAAAAGGGTGAAACTAACATTTCAACCAACTTTTTCCTAAGTAGCATGACATAATGTGTCACCATAAACACTAAAACAAATAATTCAGTAATTTATTATTTTCTCCTCCAAATTCAAAGGAAGGTTCCTATCACTTCATCCACTGTCAAAACTACCTTTATACATGCATAAGGAAACACTAACATGGAATACATTTTCCAACAGTTCTGAAGATGGCTAACTCCTGTGATTATCTGTAAGTTTTACTTACCAATTATAAAGGTTCAGCCAAAACTTAAGATAAACACACCCTTCTAAACTTACAGACAAGAAATTCCAAAAAATTAATTGAATTTAACAAACCCTAACTCTGTGTGTAGTGATACCATAATTAATTTAAATTAACTGGAAGGAAGGAGGAAAGGGGAAAGGGAAAAGAAAGAAGGGAAGAAAAAAATCCTTGCTATTTTTATAAAGAAAATTGAGTGGGGAAAGGGGGAAAAGGATGCTGAACTTTAATTCCATCATCTGCTACTCTTGTCTACAAATGTTTATACTTTAAAGTAAAATGTGTCACTATGGAGTATTTCTAGTTAAATTTGCTACTGTATAGTTTGGTATACAAAATATCATGGGCCAATTATAGGCCATGATCATATCCAAACATAATTTCTACAGCATCAAACATTCAAGGGCAATATAAGAGTAGAAAATAGATTTTAAAGTAAATATTGAAAATACTTTCTACACAAAAAGAAAAATTAATTCTTGAATATTCATTAGTACAGCTGTACTGTAAATAATTTTTTTAAAATCACACTTAAAAATTAAAAGAAAAAAATATACTGTCTAGACAAGCTTGCTAAAAGCAGCAGACCACTAATATCACCCACCCCTTAGCTCACTCAATCCCACATTATAATTCCAAGTAGTTTTTCTCCGTCTGATATGAGGGAAACTGTCCTCAACGATGAAAGCCAAACTAACTGGACCATCTGCAGGCAGCACTACTAATTTCAAAGTGTTCATCCTACATGTTTCACATAGCAAATGAAGTTTCCCATAGAGAAGAAAAAAAGTCTGGTTTGAAAACAATGCACTTATGTGTGTTTCTACCTGAAAGAAAAATTGGAGTTCACAATATTTTTTCTAATAACCAGCCTCCAAACACTGGAGTACAGTGTAAGGACAGAAAAGCTGCTTCCTTGCCCTCAATTGGGCAGGTGTTGATTCACATCTCTTTAGGAATGTTCTGAAGAAGGAGATGACACTCAGATAGAAATCATACCTACCTTCAGAAGAAATCCTCACAAAAGCAGGTATTATTTCCTTAAGAGTGCTTTGAAGATAACACAGAAATAGTTGTGCTACATTAAAAAAATACATATATTCTCTTAACAAATTTATTTTTTAAATGAAATGGTGTGTGCTAGTAATGTCTATATATTTTTTAAAAGCAAATTTTAATGTTTACTGTCACCATCTAGTTCCCTTTTTTCTGAGGTCAGTCAAACAAAGAGATGCAATAAAAAGCCATAGAAAACCAACTGTGATTCAGACTGCTCTAAGTGTATGAATCAACAAACCAAAGTCAGTATGCAAATCTCATTTTAAATGGTAGCACAAAATTTTATTTGGTATTCTCAAGCAACAATCTATACACTTCTAAATCAGTGATCTTATGACAATCATTAATAAACACTGTCCAAATTTTTAGTGGTCGAAGACCTATTTCATAATTTTAATTACCACTTTGTTAATATATGCAGCCCCTCCAAAGTTTTCACAATTCCCTGATTTTCTTTGGAAAAGAGAACAACAAAAACAAAATCCAGAAAGTTCCTTCACTACCAATGCCCATATGTTCACTTTTACTGCCCTTCCACAAAACCCATGTGCCAGGGTGGATGTACCTGAAAGGAAACTGTCAGTCCATCCTAGGAAAGATTTTCAAAAAACAATTTTCACTTCACACTGGAAACTAAGAATAAAGACCAGTAGAAATTTTCTGTGTTTCAACTCGTATCTACAAAATTCAAGAAAACCCAAAGAAAAATCCAAAGGATACCATTCTCTCATCAGCATGGTAAAGGATGCTTTCAGAGGGAGGAAATAAACCCAGGAATGTTCATCCTACTCATCAAGTACTTAGCACCTTCATGGATCCCTGAAGCTACTCCCTTTTCCACAGGAAAGCCTTCCTTCCTCCAGTGTCCCTGAACACAGCACAAACTGAAATCCAAACAGAGAGCACTGAGAGGAAAGGATTCTGCTCTGCTTGCAGGTCAGGTGAATTATGTGTATTACCAGGATTTTTGCCAAAGATAATCCACACTTTTCCCAGCATGGGGGCAAAAAAAAGACACGTTTCACCAAAAAGTTTCTGGAAAGTGCCCCAGTTAAACTCTCCAGATGTAATTTCTTTTGTAGCAATCAGACTTTATTTGTTAGTTCATATCCTAATCAAAACAAAACAGGCAAAAATAATTTGCTTACTGATGACACTTTTTTTCCTTAAAAACTGTCTGCCTTTTTCACGCTCTTCCTCTCCCACTTTCGTGTCATTGAAATAGCGACTGACATCAGAAAGCAGCTGTGCTGCACACACCCCACCACCGTGCCACAACTGCACAAGAGCCTCCCAGCCTCCCTCTGAAAAGCTGAAACCTAATTAGGATGCTTAAGATAGCTTTATGGATATTGCAAACGATAAATAACTAACCCAAACACATAGGCTATCACAAATGCAATGGATAATTTTTTAATCTTTTTCTGCTAAAAATAGTCTGGTGTTACACAGAAAACAATCAATGCCATTTGAAAAAATGCTTGCTTTTCCATTTTGCACCTGCACTCCTCTGCTGTGAAAGTGTGTTTCACATCAGGATTTTTGTCACCAGTTCTCAAGGTGGGTTAAATTAGAGTAACAGTATTTCTGGAAAACACACCACCAATATATGAGATTCCTTCACAGATCTCAGTAAGCAATAAATTGTCCTCGTCACATTTTTAAGAATATTTTATGATTTTGTCTCTGTTCTGTGAGTTTGCAATTATGTGAACAGCGGACTTAAAAGATTTCCATTTTTAACATTAAAGGAATTATGCATATAAAATATTACATAACCTTATTTTGCAAGCCACATAAGCATAATTCCATACTATTTGAGGGCAGGCACTAACTCTTTATTCAGGCACCTGAATAGTTAGAGACATTCCAAGGTGTAAACATCACAGGCTCCACAAAAAGTTAATACACCCAGCAGAGGAGCAGTATCTTCAGAAAAACAGGGAGCTCTACCCTTAGGGATGTAAAATTCTGGTATTGACGGTGACTAGAGAAAAAAGGGAGAAAAAGAGAGAACACAAAATGCATTAACTAACACAGATTTTATTCATTCAGGTAGAATAACAGCAGAAGACTGGTGAAAACAGTAGCTATGCCTGACCCATCCCATTTATTTTAAAGTTCTCTGAGCAGCCACCTGCACAGGCCATGAGGGCTGAACTCCAGCAAAACTCTGCTGAGATGCAGGGATGTACATGGCTCTTGTGTCCATCAGAGGCACCAGCCACAGGCTGCAGGCATCCCTGAGAAGCCCCAGGGAACCCAGCAGCAGTCAGAAGGCAGAGGATGTGCCCAGGCCTCTGCTCAGCTTTCCGTTATTATTTTTCACCCTCAAATTCCAAAAGTGTGTGTATTTAAAGTGCCGGATTATGTGGAAATCTATCATTTTGAGGCGAAATGACCGCTGTAAGGAGCAAGGCTGCAACGCGCCAGAGAGATGCACTGGCAGTGATTCAAATCCATCTCAACAGGGCTCGGCACAGACATCAGAGACCTTCATCAGAGCAGGCAAACCCTCCCGTGGAACATAAGCATTCAATTACATTACAGAGTAGCAGCACAGAGCTTGATTCAACTACTACAGGCTTTGGTATTTTATCTATGCAGTCTTTATACATGTAAAATGTTAAGATATGCTCACAATTTCACATATAACAATACTACAAATTTCTAGGGGAGCTCTCAGGTATTTAAACATATTTCCTGTCTGGCCTTAGAAACCTCATTTCAGTATCTGAAGCTCAATAATGACTTTCTTAATGTCTTCAGCAAATTTTTTATCATTACAGATATAGTAAATATTTAATAGTCATTATAAATTTCCCTTACACTTCCTTAATGCAATACAGGTCACAATTTGCACTTCTGATTTGAACTGAAATGATTTTACTCACAGATCTTTACCCAGGCCCTTCCTCTCCACCCCAAATATTGACAACTAGAACAGTAAGCATTTTACCTCCTATCTGTGTCTATCACCACACTTTTGTCAGGTTTCAAGTCTTCCAAATCTAATGGCAACAAAGCAAAAAATTAAGGTACTAGAGCATAACTGTGAAAATATTTCTCCATTCAAGGATTATATTCATAGTGCAGACATTTGTACCCAACCACAAATAACCTTTCAGATATGATAAAACAAGTGAATATTTGAAAATATAATTAATTTCCAATTTGTGAAAATGTACTAATTCACAGAACACAACCCTCCTATACCATTAAGCAAACATTACCCTATAGAAGAGAATAAAAAAATGCAGTTCTTCCTGTATGTTTTCTGAAGAAACTATGTTTATCAAATGAGATATAAAAGCAGAAAAGGCAAAGTTTGTTACTGCAAAGTTAAAGTGAATTAGGTCAGGATTCAAAATTTCTCCAGTACCACCATTTTACACTACTTCAGTGGCAGTTTATATATCAGTGTGCTTATGTTCTGTAGAAAAAATAAATCTACAAAGTTAAACTGCAAAAAGACTGTTCATGTAAGGTTTTTTCATCCAGGAAAGTAATTTACACAGCATGCAGTCAAAACTCACATTAAAGAGAAGTATCATCTGGATTGCTGAAAACAATGCCAACTGGGCCACTGGACACTCGTATCCAATAAAAATTTGATTTTGAAATAAGTTTATGAAAATTTAAACATACATAATCAGCAAAGTTTGCAGTCCTGCTTCTCCTATTCCTGTGTTTCATGCCTCTCAGATGAGTGACTTCAGAATTGAGAAGTAGGTCTCAAAGCTGATTCACACTCCCAAAACACTTGACTCATTTGGAAAAGCATTAGCTGATTATGGAGTCCTTATTGTGTCTGGCACTATAAACAAAGCATCCAGCTACATTCATAGGTAAGAATAAAACAGACAGAAAGCTTTTTAGGTTACTTGCAGCAACTGAAAACAAATTTCTAAGCGTTTAAGGGCTGTAAGAACAAAGAATGGAAAAGGAAATTACTACTTTTAACAGAACAAATGAAATAAAATCTCTGCTGGCTAGCTTTTCCCAAATTTTTTTTAAAAAAGGAAATTTAAAAAAATCAAAAAAGGGAGAAATAATGATCAGCTGTTGGAAAAATAGCTTTAATGAGCACTTGTAGCACCATATTAAAACACCCAATTTGCTTAATAAGTAGGGAATGTGAGTCTAAAACTACAAAAGGAGTGTGAAATCCCATGCTACAACAAAAAATTGTATCAGAGTGCACTCGAATTTAAGTAAAAATCTACATGGGAAATGTACAATAACTTCCTAGGAATGCCATATCAAGTTTCACATCTCCAGCTTAGCATTACATGGCATTTGCCATCTCCAAAATAATCCAAGCCCTCGAAAGTACATGCTTACCAATGTATCCTGTCTGAAGTCCCAGATGATGGAGATCAGGCAAAGCTGGGGGCTGGGACTGGGAGGGGCAAGAAAGGAAATCAGAACAAACATCTATCACAAGCAGGGTTTGCTGCTGGCTACACATTCCTAGGCACCCATTTATTGGGCACCTGTGATCAGCAAGTTAAACCTGAGTGACCTGGCTTGGGGGCTGGCATCCCAAACATTTCTGTAGACACCCAAAGGCTAAAGCTGTGAACTTAGTCAAAAATTACTGCTTTATGTGGAAACCTTTTTTTATTTAAAAAAAAACCAAACAACTCTCTCCATATGTCTACATTTAGGTCTCAACTGCTGTGCAAATTCCTGCCAATGTAAGTGTCTTGTCAGAGCAAAGCCTACCCATTGCAGGAAATCCCCACCTTTTAATCGGGCAGAACTGGAGGGATCCTCCTGCACCGAGGGATTTGTTCTGGGTTGTAAGAAGATTATCTCCTCCCCGCAGCCTCAGGTGCTGCGCTCGCTCTGCCGCTGCTGCTAAATGGAGCAAGGTGAACTGTTCTACAGCAGCCAGGCACGTGTCACTGCTCTCCCAGCAATTACCTTGCCCGAGCTCCAAAATCTGAGCTATCTGGCAGAGGTGCCAGCCAGAAGACTGCCTGCAAGCTTCCCAAAAAACCGAGGTGCATCTCCTCAATGGGCAGGACACGTGCAGGGAACTTTTTGCTCAGCACCGCTTAGGAACATGGGCAGTCTGTTTTGCTAGGGGAAAGGGATAGCAAGGGGGAAGCACTTCAGAAGTTTATTTCCTATATAATCACACTTGCAACCTGCTGGAATGAAAGGACCAGCCCAGGAAACCACAGTAGCAGAAAAGTTCTGCTGGATCAACTCCACTCCCAAGGCTATTATAGCAGAGAGCCCCTTTTTGGGAACAGATGAGCAAATGTGAGAGGGAATGGGGAGGCAAAAGGGAGAAAAAAGGAAAACAAACAAACAAAAACACAAAGAAACCCGAAAAACACACACACATCCCCACACCAAAAAAAGGAATATATATGTATTTTCTCTTTAAAATTAGCACTAGCAAAAACCTGAAAGGAAACTTTTCAACCATAGTGAGCTTTATATAAGCAAACAAAAATGATTTTATTTTCTCAGTAAATAAAACATCGTAAAAATATATTATTTTGATTTTAAAAGGTCCTCTATCTCTTCAGAGAAGACAATTACCGAATTATCCAAAATAGAAACAAATATTAAAATATTAAAAATACCACAAACAGTCAAATACTATTTTCAGCTTTCTTTATAATACATACAATAAAACACACAAACTAAAAGTCCTTAGCACAAAAAAGTAATAGGTAAATTTAAATGTAATAAGATGTGTAAATAAAAGATAAGATCATAATAACACTACTATAGCTGAGGTAAATCAAGAGATTAAAAAAAGTATTTGAATATTATTCATCCAGCTTCCCAGAACAATCAAAATATCCTCAATCACTCTGATGTCACCACTCATTAAAAGCCTCAGATTTTTTCCCCTCCCTTAACACATTAAATGATAGAAGGAAGATGAATTCTCCATTTCTCATTTCTTGGAATTCTGTTTTTAGCTGATCAGTGAGCTGACAGTCATAGGCACACTGAAGAGATTATTTATTTGGGTATAATAAAAAAAAAAAAACCTATTTGTCAACAAAAAAATAAAACCCTCACAGAACAGATTAGTAGATCTTAATAAAACACCTTTTGGAGTAAGGATGCTCTTAGCAAATCAGATACAGAATAATAAAGAGCAAGATAAACATTCTGAAGGTGAAAAAAAAAAAAATTATCATCCAGTTACAAGTCAGAGATGCCGAGACAGCAAGAGTTCTTTACAAGAGTTCAAATTTAGGAATTTGATCTGTCTTAGAAAAATCTGTGAAGACAAAAGCAATGCAATGAAGTTACAAAAAAAAAAAATTACAAATAACATAAGAGATAAATATCATTATGCTATGTATTAACAAAGATTTTGTACACAAATCAAGGAGGAAATAACTAAAATAAGGATTTATTCTTTTTATCCAGCAAAGATAAAAGCTCTGAAATATCAGCATTTAAAAATTTTGAGCACTGACAAATTAAGAGAGGGGCCACTAAATTGGTAGTAGTCCTGAGAGAACCAGACTGTAGAGGGTTGGGTTTGTTTTTTTTTGCTTTTAAGAAAAATACCAAGTTTGAAGTACACTAAAAATAACTAGGCTTATCCTAGAATAGAGAATATGGTAGGGAGTAAGGGGAAAGCAGAATATAATAATCTTAAAATATGCGAGTCTCATAAGGAGGACAGTGATTAATTGTGCTTCACATCTACAGATGGCAGTACAAAAAACGATCAGCAGGGAAATTTAGACTACATGTTGTTAGAAAGTTGGTCCAAATAAAGTTTGTTAAGTTGCAGAACTACTTTGTATCCAACAGTCACTGGAGCTTTCAAGAACACTCAAGACAAACATGGTGCATGGACTTATTTTGGTTTTCAGTCTGCATCAACATGGGGGGGATACAATTTTAACACTCAACATTTCTTCCAATGTTACATTTTTTAGTCAAATAAAAATGTATCAATACATAATCTCAATTGGCAGCCTTGCTGGAAGCATAGACCAGTATTTTTGCAGTCATCTAGTTATTTTAGTAGGTGGTTTACAACATAAGGACAACTGTACCAGTTCTCCCAGCTTAGTGAGGTTAATGAGAAAGTGATACATTTCTCCATTACCTCATTAAGAGTATCTACACTGCAACTCTCCATTTGTTCAATAAACAGTTTTTATACACAGGAAACACTCTTTTGTCATCATAGGTACAATAGTGATAACAGTCACCTGATCAAATATTATAAACATCATAAAATTAAAGATTACCTAGGTTTTAAGAGAAGTGTGTCTGGAGGGGAAATTTTATTTTGCTTTAAACAGTTTCTGGGAGGAGCACGAGTGACAACACTCAGCAGTACATCCAAAGGGAAAGTGGAGGCAAATGCCAGTCCTCCTTCACAGGCAATTTCCAAAACAACATCTCAAACCAGCTATGAAAGGAATAAAGTTGAATCAGGGACAAGGACAAAACAATGCAGGCATGCTGACCCTACACAGCAGAAAGACAAAGACTGAAACATTCCGATTTTATTACAGAACTAATTTAGTAAAAAACCTGGCATCAACTCAGCAGAGCTGTACTGTGGGAACCCACATACTCTCTGTGCAAACCAGAGCTCAACACCAGAGAATCACTCATTCAAGGCTATCAACCTGGCAAACCCTCTTTGTCATAACTATTGCCCTGTATGTCTACATTGCATCAAAATGGGACTGTACTTAGACTCTTCATCCAGTCTTTGAAAAATCCAACAAGGACTCCTCTCATCCTACTGGATATCTTCTACATGGAGAGGTTGCCCATTCTTTCTTAAGAGATCAAGATTATGTTAAATTAGATTCTGTAGTATACTGTATCAAGACACTGCAATGAAAATGCACAGAAATATACACAGTTTCAACAAACAACCACTTCCTCAATAACTGGGATTCAAATTAAGATTTGAACAATGTTTTCTTTTTGTTCCTACTTTGTTTAATGCAATCCAACTCAATACTTTAAAACCCTCTTTCTTAAAGATGTTTTTAATCGTCTGCTCCTGAAAAATATGTCAATATTTTTAATGATCATCCTATAATTGTTCTCTTCAAACAAACCTTGAACAAACAATACAAGGCGACTCCTGCCAACTCTCTGACCACAGGTCAAAGAATACAGTAATCCTGTATTTTTAGCTCCTGAAGATTTTTTATTGTTATGTACTCTTGAGCAAAACCCTTCAGCAGTGAGCACAAGACAACTGCAATTTCAAACCTCTAAGCAACACATAATTTGAAATAGTATATTACACAATGACTTTTCACTTCTTTCATTGCTAGAGATATTATTTCTAAGTTTGTCTTCAATACTACTAAAAGCACATTATTAGAATCTGGATACAGAGAAATTTGAGTTGTCATTCACAAAGAAGAGCAAATGTCCACAGAAACAAAAGGAAAGAGATATTCTGGAGTATGATGGATTAATTTTTTCATATAATATAACTGAAATCTGCTCTGAATTTGACAGAACAGACAATCTCTGACAAATTTGTTAGCTTTAACTTCAATCCTAACTGGACCTAATTACACAATAAATCAGATGCATAATCTGTGGAAGTGGAAAGTTGTGACCGTGTGGGCTCTGCAGACTAAAGGTAGATGCCTTACCTCCAGGGCATGAGAGGAAGGCATCTGAACTGAGCTCCATCAACACCAGATGTGAAAATGGGACAAAAATACTGTTTGTAAATATTTTAGAAGAAAAATGAAACCAAATTTTGTTTCCTCAACATTGAGCCTGTAAGTACAGCTGAACTCACTCAAAAGCTTTTCTCTTCTTTTATGAGGCTTTAAGAAATAACCACCGTAACTCTCATTATACTGTAAGTGGAAGAAGCAGAAAAGCTGCATGTATCAGGAAAGTATGGAAATGTTTGAAGAGTTATTCCACTTGCTAAGTAGAACTAACAGTCTTGGTTTACTACTTAGAATCACAAGATACATCTAGAAGGTGAATGAGTTGTTCAAACTTCTCACAGGACACACTCATTCCCATGTGTTAGGCTGGGAGTCAGTGAGATGATTCAGTGGGGGGGGGGGGAAACAAACAACCCAAATTAACAAAAACAAGAAAAAAAACCACTCCCCAAGGAACCAAGGAAACAAACAAAAAAGCAGTAACACACCCACACCACCCACACCCACCCACACCCCTGTTTGGGAGATTTTTTTTCCCCGTTGAATATCACAAGAGGAAAACAAATACAAACCAATTCTATTTACCAAGTCTGAGACATTACTGAATGCTTACTATGGACAAACTTTCTTGAGATTGTTATATTTTAATAAAACCTTTTGCATAACGCATGAGCAAGGAGACAGCTTGAGATAACAGATTTGAAAGCTTCCATTTCAACTATAAGTCTTTTATAAAATTTAAATTGTTTCCCAACATGAACACTAGTAACATTAGACTCATAGTAGGGAAAAAAAGTACAAAAATGTAAGAACAAGGGTTGTCAGAGAAAAGGTAATCCATAGTACTGTCATCAACTAGAGGTTACTTGGATAAAATAAGCCTGGATTTTTATTGAAATAATCCTGAATGCTCTATTATACATCAAGCTAATCAGTGGGAATGCATCTGAAAATTTATTTAATTACAGAAACTTCTTTCTCTTTTCAGGGCTGAAATTATATACAAATTCTAAAATAAACTAAATTACATTATAATTAAATACTCCACTTAATCCGTACTTTTTCCTTCTGACCTTCTACTTTTGATCACTCCTTGCTATCAGCAATATTAAGAGAAAACAACCCAAAACTCTTCTGTTTACAGTACTGAAAAAAAAACCACAAAGAGCCAAAAAGCTCTGTGCAGTTTTTGTCTGCTGTGAGCCACTCCTTGCACATCCAGTGTGATGTCCCACAACCTTTTTACCTTTGGCGTTGTTCGATGGAGAGACTTTTTCAGCTGGTGCCTTTTGTGTGCTCCTCCAGCTGCCCAGTGGCATGCTTTCCATGACAGATGCTCTGGCTTCATTCTTAACATATGTTCCAGATGATAATTCCATCTTCTTTTCTGGATAACTTTAGAGCCAAGGGGTTTTTGAGCTGTCTAATGAATCTTGGCATCTGTTATAAATTCATTCCATTTAATACATAGTATTTTTCTAAGGCATTTGCTTTCAAAGGCATTTAGATGTCTGTACCTTTGTTGGATTTCCAGCTTTCACATCCATATGTTGTGATGGAAAGCAATATCTGAGTTGAAGTTTCACACCCTGGTCTTTAAAACATGGATTTTTATGACCGTATCTTATTTAGTTGGTAAATGAAACTGTTGCCTTGCCAATTTGTAATGCTAGCTCCTTACTGAAATCCCCAGATGACAGGCACCTTACTACCAAGATATATAAATTTATTCCTTTCTTGTATTCTTTTACTTTCCAGTGCAGACTTTGAGATGGGAGTTTTCAGGGATAAATTTCATTGATCTATATTTTTCCTTATGATTATATAAAAGCATTGTAAACAAAGCACTCAAAAAATCCCCAAACAAACAAATAATGGTTTTAATTTCATTTCTAAACACTGAAAGACAAGGATGCATGGCAGTATTACAGAAGTTACTGCAATTACCATGGAATTCTTCTTTGTTTTAGAGACTTCTCATGTTCTCTTAAGTAATTAAAAATTATCAACTGCAATGCAAGCTTACAGTATTTTTTCCTGAAATCCATAAACTTTTTCCATTTTATTATTCCTTGATGTTGGATCTAGCAATACAGGTATCTTGTTTCCATACTGCACTTGCTCACTTTCCCAGCCTATCTAATCCATCTTTTAAATTTCTCCATTGTCTGCATCCTTCCCATTTTACCAATCCCTCTCCACTCTCAGCAGGCTCATGAGCTGCTTAGAGACACTACAAAAATAGTAGCATTTACCAGTGACTCTTTCAAACAAGACCAGGGAGTAACTGTGACCAAGGGAAATGTGTAGCAAAACTAATGACAGATTTTTACACCAGAAATACCCAGTAAGATTTACAGTATGAACCAAAGGAAAAATATTTTGAAAGCATTACCAATTCTTCCATTTTTACAATTTCAAACTAGGAACAGAATCTCTAACTCTTATAGAAGATGAAAATATACATCGATGCATATTTTTCTTTCAGAAAAAAAAAAAAAGAGTGCTGCCCAGCCCAGCATGAGCATAATAGACACTTTCCTTGGAGACTATCCTTAAAACAGACTCTGAGAAAGTTCTCCTGATCTTTACTGCTCTTGGTACCTGCTTGATAGCCCAGGCTCCATAGTAGCTCACATCATTCCATAGTTAAAAACAAACATCAGTGCAGTTAAGATTTACAAAAAGACACATCTTTTTTCACAATGAGGAGTTTTAAGGAAACTGCCAACTTCACATGCTTTATTAAGTTCTATTTGCTCTGATTCTAAGTCTCCACAAGGCTTTATGCACACTAAAACCTTTTGTGTTTCAGATGGTGCATTTTGAAACATTTCTCTTCCTATTGAGTGTGTTCTAAACAGCAATACCCAGTTCCTCAGACATTGGTTAAATCACAATGCATGGAATTTCTCAGTAGAGTAATTCCTAATATTTATCTATTCCAAAGAAAGATTAAAATAGATTAATTTCTTGCTTTGTGTGTTAGAAAAATAAAATATCACACTGTAAGTGAAGAAATACAAACATATTTTCAAGGAACTCTAAAGATGACAAGTTATTTGGAGCATTTTTAAATATGTTAATTTGCAAAAGACAAGAGATAATGATAAGCCACCCTGTTTATAAACTATGCATGTAATCAATATAAAACTTTCCTCTATGCTAAAGCTACAAATATATTGACATCACAAACCACAGATGGCTTTTAGGGAATACAGTGGATTGCAAGAAGGGAAAGGCTATTAATATACTAAAGCTATAATGCAGGATTGCATTTACTACAAAAATACAAATGCTTACTGTGAGATAATTTACCAGTGACAATTATTTCACTAAATACAAAAACCTGTGGTATTCTATCCACCAAAACTCATAGAGATACTTTCCTTTGGTAAGGAAAGGTCAGACACACTCTGGACGACTACACAATGATGCTTCTGCACTCACGTTGCCTCCCAACAAAAAGAGCCTTTTTGTCCCTGTTTATTTTATTCTGCTCTGGAGTAGCAACTTGTTACCTTTTTTACAGGAAAATTCCTTATAAGAAACCAACACAAATTTGGATTTTTATATTCTTATGCAACAGAATAAGTTAAATTATTGAAGTATGTTCCTCAAAAAGACACAAAAAACGTTAGAATTTCTTAGAATGTGACCTCATTTGAGTGGGTCAAGTTTTTATTACTGAAGGAGGGGGATAACTATAGTTATCCCCCTATATAATAGTAATAATGTATTATTACTGGTCTTACTATAATTTTTAATACCTATCTACAGCAGATTCTTTAAAACCTCACTACCAATGCACTCAACATCTGTGTGATTATCTATTAATGACTATACGGATACGGAGGAAGCTGGCACAAAAAACATATTTCAGACAAATACATTAGTAAGTATTACACAGCTATTATATACCACAAATAACAAGCTACAACTGTTTCCCCAGCTCTCCATTTGTAGACTAAATAATATCTGCATTGAACTTCTTGGATCCTCTTCTCTACCCTGGAGAGGATATAGGGGAACATAGAGTATTTGAAAGAATCCCTAAAACCAGCTGGTTTGGTTTCACTTGAGGGTTTTGACTCTTCATTTGTTTTATTTGCCAAGAAATCTTTCTATTTCATCTAATGTCAGCATGGTTGTCCACAGAGCTGCAAATAACAGCAATTCCCAGTCTCCTTTGGAGCAAGGATAGCTGGAAAGGGAAATGCTCATCATCTCTACACATGCCTCTTTGTGCCAACAGCAGTTCCACACAAAATCCTATGCACTTGGTATAAATTAAAAGATACTGAGATTGAAAACTATCCAAAGGGATCTTAAATACAATGTTTACAACAAAAAATTCATTTAAAATATTCATGTGCAAGTTGAAATCAAAGAACATGATCCTCCTCCAAACTTTGTTATATAACCAAGCAAACCCAGAAGTAGGGTATTCATTGCAAAGAATGAAGTTCAAACAAAATCTATTGTACAAGAATTCTACCTAATGTAGCAGAAAATCTACAAGGAAACTCAAGACTCTCACAAATTAACATTACCTGACATTTTACTGATTGTCCACCAACAGTATCAATATTCTGAACTCTGAAAACCATCAAGTACCATTTTAATCTAGAGTTATACCTAGAAGCCAACAGCTCACTAGCCTCATAAGAGTACCTGTCTATCATAAGCTTTGAGAGCTTTTTTGTAAAAATACTCTTTTTAAACACCTTTCAAGCTATAAACACAAGAGTACTCTACAAAGGTACTCTATTGTTTAGATTAAGGAACCACAATGTTCCAGACATTAGCCAAGTCACTCTTCTGTGAAAAAATTCTGTTTGTTTAAAATCTATATAGGAATAGGAATGAGCTAACCATCCTGCTGGCATTTTTTAATTCAATCACATTTAGGACTAGCACAGAATAAGTTCAATGGCCCTTTCTAAACGCAACTTTCAAAGAAAGCCATCTTGAAATAAAAACTAGCTGTGCCATAGTCCTGTGGCAGTGACAACAGAAGTTTTAGGTGCAGCTCTGTGGCCAATTCACTCCTGCAAAGGTGGGGGCTGCCCACCTAACAGGGAGCTGTCCTGCCCCTCCACATGGCCACTCTCCCATTCCCATGTTTGCCAGCTCTGCTGTTTGTGCATCTACACGGTGAGTCAGGTCAGGGAAATGATCCATCTGAAAGTTAGCTAGGAAAATAAAAATAGATTCATTTTCAGCCAGATAAATTTCCTGGCATGATTCACCATGTCACCATTATGAGCACAAGTGCCAACACAACCAAGCTAGGGGAGGACATGACACTTCCCCCATTTCAGCAACAGCTTCCACTGAAGTTCCAAATAAACATGGAAGAGCATCAAGGGCAAGTTCACAAGCTTCTAATTAAAATATAGTAGCTGCTGCTGTTTCTTGAGATAAGAATAAAGTTGTTCAGAAAAGTTTCCAATGTATTAGTCAGCATGCATAAACTGGCATGATATTATAAAAGCCAGCACAGTTCAAAACCAGAGTGAATACCAGCCTCAAAGTAAAGCAAAAGATGCTATACAGAAGCACACTACTTTGAAGGAATTTCCATGCGTGCAAAAGTTATGCCGCTAATCCATCTGCAGTTTCATGAGATCTAAAGTGTGCAAGCATAGGGAGAAATGCTGCCATGTTCCTACAGATTACTCTCTCCCAAGGATCATTGTTCAAGGGTTTCCTCCAGTCTCTCTGGAAGACACCTAGCAAAAGAACTAACCTTATGATTTTTCCATTTTTTTAAGTCGTCTCTTTGTTTGATCTAACAAATTTTACCTCCTTCGCAATGTGTCAGCATAAACAAAATTTTTAAAATCCACTTCTTCTCATTCAGACTAAACTTCAACAATTATTGATATTGATTTTACTTCCTATACAAAAATTATATTTCAATTATATAAAATTATATTTTAAAAGCCTGAATATTGTAATGTAAAGTGTTTAGAAGTTTCACAACTCACATTCAGGAAGTCTCTGGGGTGAAGTAACAATACTATTTCCATTTTATCTGAGGGAAACTGTGACTTGGACAAATTCAGGTTTCCACAACATTGAGTGCCAAATTTAAGGTACTATTGGTCCAACTCTTTATATAATTTACCATCTTACATGTCTTCCTTCACTATGAACTGGGTTGTCTATAAATTTATCACAACCAAAATCACAGAGCACTTGTATCAAGCAGCCCTCCAGTCTCCTGCTGGTGGTGCAGTTCTCAGTACCTCAGCCTAATTAGCAGCAATTTGTGAAGATTGCTCTAGTTACACTAACTTTCTTATTGTGGCCATGTTGATAAAAGACTATCAGGAAGCTGTGCCCAGCATTTTTTTTTACATTTCAGCTGTTTAAACGTGAAAAACTGAGGAT
Source organism: Luscinia megarhynchos (assembly GCA_034336665.1). Taxonomy (NCBI): domain Eukaryota; kingdom Metazoa; phylum Chordata; class Aves; order Passeriformes; family Muscicapidae; genus Luscinia; species Luscinia megarhynchos. Next base: position 80,021,229 of record CM067565.1, on the reverse strand, counting down.
TACACAATTTGGAATTTCAATGCAAAAATGATAACAACTAATGAAACTTGGATTTTTTATTTTTACGCAGTTAATATGCTACCATATTGTAATTCAACTTTTTTGGGAGGACTATTCCCAAAGTCAAGACAGCCATTAATTTTTAAGTGATCTTCTGAATCTACCTAGAAAAAGAGAATGTGCTTTCTTATCAGTGTTCCGGCATCTAGACATTCATTTCCTATCTTCCTATCAGTTTTTAAGAAAGCACTTTGTTAAAAAGCAAACTATCAACTAAGAATTTACAGTAAACAAGATGTCAGTTGCGATGATCTGATTACAAAGAAATTTACTTAGGTTTCTATAAAGTAAGCTAACAATGCCCTGAGTTGCAAGGGAAACAATCAATAACACAGACTAGCTGGGAGATAGAGCAAGTAGTACTAGTAAGAGATGGTATTAAATTTTATATTTATTTATTTATTACTGGAAAATAATAAAAACTGGGTATTACTGGAAAAATGAGACTGGAGGTACAGCAACATTACAGATAAGGAGTACACATCTGAAGCAAATCTTCCAATCATCAACCACTACAAGCTTTGGCTTACATTGTGACCACCACTCACCCATTCCCACTGCTGAGGGGCTCTCAAGTCCATAGGAACAGACATGACTGTATCCAAAGCAAAGCTCTGGAAACATGCATATGTAGCTTGAACCAAAATCTAAGCATGTCTCAACAGATCTGCCTCTATTATGCTGATGCAGTCCTACCCTGGGAAGCAGGAATCCCCCCCAGAACAAGTTAAGGTCTTTGCTGTTGGAATTAAGCAACAAAATGTTTTGCCTGCCACTTAGATTAAACTGCTCTCAGGAACTTGGAGATTGAATAGATCCCACTCACTAACAGCATCTTTCCATGTTTTGATGGAAAAAAGCCTCTCATTTTGCCTACAATTTGTAGAGACGCTCATAAGAGGTCAACAATTCCTCTTAGAAAATAAAAGACAACCAAGACAGCACTGAGTGATTGTAACACCTTTTTCCCTGTTCTTCTCCCTAAAGTTTCTTTATTGAAAAAAAAAAAGCTTATTTTCAGTATCTCAATCTGCAGTCTCCTTTGTCTCATGCCCTAAAACTCTGAGTTCTTAGTCCAGTGCTAGAACTCTTTCAGAACCTAGTTTCAAGTCACAGCTGTTGACCTCAATAATGTTTTTGACGATTACAGCAGGGGTATTATTAAAGAAGTGGTTCCCACAGAGGCATAAGCTGATTGACCTAGCTGAGGTGAGAAGAACCAGTACACAGACTGCTTCTGAAATAAAATAAATCACAAAGGCTTGGGAGACTTGTTGGACTGGCATGTAGGTATATTGAGAGAAGATGATTTTTTTACAAGGTATTAAAAGTTCTGGTTAATATTGCAAGCATATTATCCTTACAAAAACAACACGAAAGTAACACAAACACAAAGGAATTTTGAGTGTAACCAATGTATCACAGCATGCCAAAAGTATTATACAGTATGACTATTTAAGCTTCAAGTAAATAGATGTTTTAATAAACAGAAAACATGTATTTGCCTAATAGTTCCTCAAATTCTTCCCCAACAGCATCCTTTGGACATTTGCTGGTCGTGCAATACTGCCAGGCCAAAAGGGCTGTGAGCAGGAAAAGGGCAATGAATGGTTAACATGCTGCCTCCCTAATCCCTGCAACAGAAAATGTTTAACCTTGCTTCTTCAGAAGTACTGCTCTCATGGGTAACTAAGTAGTGTGAGTAAGAGAAACCAGCATGAATGGAGAAAACCTCCAGAACATGAGCAACCAGGCAGCATTCATTACACAGGAAATGGAACAGACATACAAGAACATGTAAGGCCACTGGGTGCAGAATACCAAAATACCCATTGCCCAGGTTATTTTCCTGTGTAACAAGAAACTTGTTGCTGTCAGGAATAGAAAAAGCACTTTTGTACCAAAAAACTCAGGAAATGCAAAAGCTGTAAGCCCAAAGTGATAAGAACCAAAAACATGCCGTACAAACAACCAAAGGGAAAACAAACAAAGAATTGATTTAGGGATTGAATTTGGTTAACTTCTTTCCAGAAATCTAAACATCAATAGTTCCAAGGTCAAATAAATTGATATGCCCATGAATGTTCCATGTTAATAATACACTATTATTACAGCCATAGGAGAACACCTTCCTCCATTCGAAGATACTACTGTATCTTCTATCTGACACATTTCTGGTAGTTACTAACACATTCAAAGAATATGCACAAAATTTTAGCCACTATCATCTACAATACAGCCTCACGTAGGAGAGCTTCATTTTTTCATAGTACAAGGTGGAGAGCTGCAAAAATTACACTCACCTATGCACTACCTAAAAAGCACCTCGGGATAAAGTTATTCAGCAAAGAGAACACCTCATCCTAGTTACATCAGTGTATGGGAGGGGGGAAAAAACTAGCATCAAAAAACAACAATACCTACAAACAAACAAAAAAACCCCAAACGGTGCTGACTACAAGCAACTTTACAGATTTACCTAAACCCATTTCTACACTGAGTGCAAGGTACAGCAGTCTCTTAACTACCTGGGAATTAAAAAAAAAACCTAGCTACCATATAAGGATATAAGAAAGGTCACAGTGCCATTTTTCCTCCCTTTGGTCCACATGGAACTGCCTCTTTTATATTCATATATTTTGTTGGAACTTCACATTTTGCATTAATTAGATAGAATGAGAGTAGAACAACTACAATATGAGAGGCTTGTTTAGTTTCAAGTCGTTTATCAATCAAGACTTTACCTTAAATACTATTTCTAAGACAATTAGAAAAAAAAAATCTTTAAATTTCTTCTACTTTGTGTAGCAGATGTTCAACATAGTCTATTTAAATTTGTCTTTGTTAGAGGTGTGTTAAATTGTTCAAATAATTCAGACAATCTGCAAACAAGATTTTTGACAGGTTGTGAATAACACTCAATTAATACCATAACTTCTGAGATTAATTTTCCAATCAAGGCATTTATGCCATAAAAAAAAACAAAAACAAAAAATAAAACAACAACAACAAAAAAATAAACAAAAACAAACCCCCATAAAAAACCAACTCAAACATACCACATGAACTCAATCTCCAGAGTGCATTTCCAAAATTAACATCTGTTTGGTCTCAGTTCAACTGTAAAACCCAATGTCCACTACATGAAATAATACAGTTCTTTTTTCTGGATTTGAGCCAGGGGGAGGAGGGAGAAGACATGTTACCCTAAGACTATAAATAATTTGTACTTTAAACAACAATTCTATTACTATTTGGAACAATAGATTTATTCCATTACACTATTTATTCTTCTTGATAGAAGATATTACAACAGTAAATATTTTGCACACAGTTATTTCTCAAAATCCCATGACACCTGCATCATGTCCTGAATCTCAAAAACAAAAACAGAGCAGAATTGACTCAATCTCACCACAGTAAATCAAACACATTCCATGAACTGTGAGTTTAGAAATACTAACACTACTTCAATTTCATATACAGAAGAAGTTATGAAAAGTATTTTTAAAAAGAAGAAAAAAGAAAGAAAAAAAAAGCAAAACATTGAGTGAAAAAAAACCATATTACAGTATTTCAGTGATACACTATTTACAGGACAATCTCATTAAAGGAAAGCCTCATGACATCTGTTTTTTTACCACCATCTCATTACATCAAACTTCTTAAGTTATTACAGTTAAGCCACAACAATTTTGGACTTTGGTTCGCTCGCTACAGAATTGGAATGCTGGTGCACGGACCACGTGAGCCATGGCAAACTGCATTACCTAACAGACCACACCAGAATTCCAAACCCCAAACAGAAGAAAGGCAATCAAAGTGTGGCAACACAAGCACTAACTTAAACTGACACACTGCCTTGTCTTTAAACAATGATTTAGCCATGGTGTTGTGCCTTACACACTAGGTATATCCTCATCTAAACCTTACTCTTTCAATTAAAGACAAAGTTAGCTGACACATTAAATTTAAAACTGGGTCCTTTAAAAGTTAGCATCTGTGTCAATTCTTCCTTTGTCCCTAATGATCTTTCAATAACATGGTAACAGAAACTCTTAAATCTTTTCATATATTTAAATTAATTGAAATTCTGTGCACAGGTTATATATAAAGAAATTAGGTTGCAATTAAGCATAGTTATGAAAGATTCTTAAATCTAATTGTTGTGACTATTATAGACCACAGACAAGGTCAAGTCTACAACTCAGAAAACTTTGGCTTTAAAGAAAAAATACCGCATGAATTGCAAGTATAAAACTCACTTTTGTAATGGTACAGCCCCAATCTCATTAGGCATGTTCATCATGTAAAAAAACATCTGTTTCCAAAACTATACATTAAAAACATATCCCTCTGTGCAAATCATGTAATTTAATTAAGTAAATACAGTAAAAGTATGTTGAGTAAAATTAAGGATACTAACTTTTACATAAACTTACTCACTCTGCAAAACATTGTCCTCTGCAAATCCAAAATGTAAAAGTCATTTCAGCAATTACTGCAGAGTGCTTGCACTAACTGCAATAATGTCAAATATTTAATTTCTGCATATCAGCAACAAGGTTCATATCACTGTATTTAAGGTTTTTAGTCAAAACTGCTTCCCTTTCATCTGTATGCATTACAAGGAAAGATGTTGGTGTCATCTAAAAAGTAAATTCATAAGAGAGACAATGCATCTCTCTCCTAATCTGGCTACAGGTATAATTGGAGAAGAAAGAAAAATTATCCTCACTGAGCCAGCGAATTGCAAAAATATATTTGCAGCCACACATGGACAGAGACCATGAGCTGCTTGGTTCTTGTCACTGGATGTAAGATACAAATTCCAGCCATAAAGCCTCCTTACAAAATGCATCACCATGCCTCTCCCACCTGGCCATACACTCCACTCTAAGGAGACTGCTCTGCCAGCTCCCCACTAGCTCAAGTTCTGATGTCTCACAGGGATCTGAATCAGTACTCTAGTTCAGATAAGGAAAGTGCTTTTGCAGCAAATCTTCCCACCACCCTAGTTAATGCACTTTCATCTGCTTGAAGCAGTCCCACGGTGCACAAACCTGGTTCCTTTCAGATGAGACTGAAAGCCACACGATGCACTCCAGGAGCACTACCACTGCCAAAGGGGCACAGAAGCAGACAGAAGCCAGTCCAAATTAACACCCACTTCATTGTACAAATGCACCAAGTGTAGATAGGTATCAAGTCCCATCACCAATTATCTCATTCTCCCAATCTGCTCTTGCTAGGCTGCATTACTTGTTCAGGCACACCCAGCCTCTGTGCTTCAGGGTCTCCTTTCACCTGGGGCTCAAAGCTCCCCAAGCTTTTCTCAGGCACTGCTTCTCCCTGGGGTTTGTGTCTTCTCTTGTCCAAGTTCTCACCTCCACCCTGTCATCTCTGCTCATTTGACCTTTCATATACAACAGCTTATTCTTCCACAATATCATCTACTTTCACCACACTGAAACTGCTTCTCCTAAAGACTACTCAAAGCCCAAGTATGATCAGTCTCAAAAAAACTTAATTCTGCCATTTCTTAACTTTAAGTAAAACATTAATGGGTGCCTCATTCAAGCACACACAGCAAAACAGGGCTTTGAAGCCAACTGTGTAGCATCCCATCTGATCCTTCAGTGCTCAACAGCAGGCTTAAAACCTTACAAACATATAGCCCTCAGCCCTCTATTACTGACATGGATACTGCACTAAGGATAACAATAAAGCAAACATCTTTTCACTGCATTTCACAGCCATTCAGGGTGCACTAACATACCCTGTCTTCCCTAGCCTCTCTCCAGCAGAGTCTCAATTCAGAGAGAGATCCCCAGCTCTATTTTCAGTCCTCCCCTCTCATTTCTACATTAAGTTCACCTAACTCGCCTTTGTAATGGCCCATCTCATTAGACAGCTCCTCAAAACCATTTTTCATCCCAATACCTTCAAGTCATCCTCATACTCCTGACTGGGCTGTGAATCAAAAAAAGAAGTTGCACTTTTTTCCCTTTCCTTGTACCACAAACCATACTGACTGCTGAAGGGGACAATTTTAAAAGGTCCAGGGCTGTAGTCACTTGACCAAGTAATTCAGCATAATAGAAACAGATCACCCAACTGAAGCAGCCCAGGCCCCTCTGTTCCCAGCAGGAAGGGTTTACAAGCTTTATTTCTAGATAAATTCAGTCTGGAGTCTCAGAAATTTATGCTGCACCATACACTTGGCTCGGGCTGTCCAAAGGACTGGAATTTATTCTGTGTCTGCCTGGAGAAGAGATCCCACATTCACCCTTCTCCAGGTGGAACGTGGCTTGTACCTACCAAAACCAGCCTGTGAACTGAGCCAATGAGTATCACATGTTGATGATCAAAGAATTCACTTCAAAACTGTAACAGAATGATCACCTGTGGAAGCAAGACAGCTTCACCCAATCCCACAATGCTTCTTAGAGAAGAGAATATTTGGCTGCCAAAATAAGTGTTCATTGACCATATTCTCAGAATATAGATTACAGTTCAATACTTTCTCCTGGCAAAATTTAACAAATGCCCTTAACAACTTTGATTTTCTTGCTCCAGAGCAAGGTCAGAGTAAAAGTTGTAATTACATGAAATGTGTAACCATTGAATAAAATGCTTAAGGATTCTTAGCATTGTGAAACACAACAGTGCTTTTTCCTTTTGTTTTCAGAAACAAACAAAAGAAACACTTTAACTCACCAACAACCAGGATAAGTCAGAGAAAATTAAGCACAATATTAGATGCAATTTTTAAAATTTCCACTAAAACCTACACAGTTACATATAGCAAGAAGAAAAAAAACCAACCATAAATTCAAAGTTATTTATGATAAGGAAAATGCATGCCATGAAATGCCTTTAATTGGAAAAGAAAACAATTACTAATAAAATTGACCTCAAAATGTCAACTTGGTGGGCTTTTCTTCAATTAATTGATAGTAAAATAGGGTGAGAAGAAAAAACTTTATTTAGCATTTCAGAATTTTGAATATTAAGTAAGACATTGAATTTCACTTTATATTGTCCCTTTCTGGATCCCAGTAATTAATATATGCATATCCACTGCTTACAGAGTTGATAGCAGCTGTAATAAGAATGAGAAATATTACCTGAAGGAACTGGTGTCATGTAAAAGAAAATTATTTGGAGCATCCTAATCATTCAAATACATTTGAAAGAAATTTATATGCAAGAATCAAAAAAGGAAATCAGATCTCCAAACTGAGTAAACAACAACAAGGTGGAAAGGAAAAATAATTTAAATGTTTAAATAGCTCCTGTCATGTAAAATATTATTTGTTATAAACACACGTATATACTCCAAAATAGGAAGTAGGCCTTAAGCACAACATTGTTTAGCTCATTTTCATTTACAATACCCATAATGCATCCTGAAATACAATTTATGCAGGAATAATAAAAGAATAATAAAATTTTCTCTCATTATCTTGCCTTCCTTGACATTTTATGTCAATCTGCAATAACAAATTTAATAATTATCTTTGTCTTCACACACTGCTATTGAAGCAAAGGATTTCTTTGTAAATTAAAGGGTAATTTTGTTCCCACTATTTTAGTCTAATCTTTCTGGGCTAGGATCATAGAAACTTGTGGCATAAATCACCCTAAAATCCAGATCACCTTCCCTCTGTGAGAGAGGTCATATTCTTTTGAAAATAATCACGTGTGCAACCACAACTTAAATTACAGCCAATATGAAGCATGGAAGATTTCATCCAAAGTTCATCACATGATATGAATGCCAGATATTTCTAGAGGTTTCACATTCAAAGCTGAACATACAGCAACCTCCCTAAATTTGCAAATCACATGGTGAAACATTTTAAAGACACATCTCAAGAATCACAAGAATTCAAATATAACAGAAAATCATACTTTACACTGGCTTATAGATAGGAACATATTCTTTAATCATATGGCTTCCAGGTCTGCTAAGTAATAGGTGTATGCTGAGCTTTATGCAAGTATTATGTTGATTTTACTGGGACTACTTGCATCTGTAATACAAGCTGAGCTGGACTGAATGATTTTGGCACCTAGGAAATTCCACACAAAGTATCACATCTACAGCAGCTTCCAGGCAACCTTTGACTGCACAGCTCTATTACTGCCTCTTCCAGCTGCCACAACAGCCTGATGCACAGGTAACAGCAGCTGCAGCAACAAGGCTCAAGGTGAAGTGGGAATTACTGAGTCAAACTTCCTCTGCACTGTCAGCTACCCCACAAAGTGGGGCAGTGCTGAGGGTTATGTATCAATACCAACCAGGCCTTAATCTGACCCTATGGTCAGATTGGCTTGCTCCAGACCAGAAGATAAATCAAGAACATTCATCTGTGTAACCATGTCATACCACTGCACAGAGAAGCACTTCCCATTAAAAGGTAGAACTTACCCCTCTTCTGTACCCAGCCTTCCTTCACAATGGTAACATCGCTCATGATGACTCCACTCTGAACCCCAAACTCAAAAGAGTATTTCTTTGACTTATCAGCTTGTCTGCTTGGCTTCTCTTCTGCAGCTCTTCACAATTTCTACTGATGAGTCAGACTGGAAGGAAATATTAGAGAAAGAATTTGAGTCTTTTCTGTTTTTCTCACTCGACAGCCAACAAAAAAAGTCTTTGTTGATGTATTTCACTGACTGAGCTCATATTAAAAATCTGCCTTTATTTTTAATTAACTGTATAACATAATCATGTTTCTAGTCTTACAGCACATTTTCCATGAACACTACAATACTAAAAAGCAGCAGAATGTGTTAAAATTTAAGTCATATGGCACTTTTATAAAAGGCACACAGCAGAAATCTCTCGTAGTAATGCACAGGATGCTGTTAAATTAAAGGCTGCTGGCCCTGCTTCAAATGCCCACCTCTGAACACACAGGAGTTTTCCCTGCTCCACAGTTGTCAGAACCATGCAATGGACAAGTGCATCCTCTATTATGGCTACCTACAATCATATTAAGAGTGTGGGAAAATGGGATGAGAGGTTACATTCTTGTTACTTTCACTATAACACTATTATAGTCAATACAAATCCTGAACTTACAAGTTTTTTTCAAAAACAGCATCATCTCCAAGTACACAAACAGAAAACAACTTCTTATAAGTACAAATAACCAAAAACACCCCCAAATGTTCAGTTTATCAAAAGGAGTGCATGTTCTCTCAAAGCTTTAAGCTAGGCAGTGACAGGAGTGCTCTTTTCCCTACAAACCTCAGCCTGCAGGGCACAGAAGGGAAGTTAGTCCTGGGACAGGACATACCACTCTCAGAAGCCACAACCCTCTCGTTTGACCACCTCACTCCCAGAGCTAACCTAACAGCTGTGAAGAAAAGATAAATAGCACCACAATTATGTAGGAAGAGAAGCCAGAGGCCAGGAGATGTTTCCTTTTGCCAGCAAACTGCCTTTCCCCTCCAATCTTCAGAATAAAGAGAAGCATTCAAATAATGCTCATCTAGAAAAGTGTGAGAAGCCAAGAAATGGGATTTCTCTGATGGTGGAGGAACACCTTTCTACAGCTCTATACACAGGAGCACACATATACACAGTGGTGGCACAGAACAAGAACCCCCACACAAGTTTAGTGCTATCAAATGCAGCCCATGCATCCATTTAGTAGACTGACCAACATATATAAACAGGAAAGAAACAAATATGACTGTGCTAGAAGCAATTGGTGCAGCAAATGAATGAAGAAAGCACTGGGAAATCAGTTTCTTTAACATAATCAAGTACAAACTAAAAATGGAACCATTACAGACCTACAGGTTAGTTCTTATTTATCCTTTGAAATATCTGTATTTGCATGACACAGCAGCTAGATGGAAGGCTACTTCTGCATGGATGGGGTAACATGCAAAATACAACTTAGCATGAGCATTTTTTCAGGTGGTATGCCACAAAATATAGCACAACCCAATTTTACAGAAACACTCTAGTGTGCCCATTTAAGTCTTACTTTCTTTAAACTATTTTTTTCAAAAACACTCAGTAATTTGAATGCATAAAAGTAAAAACCACAAATTTAAACTCATTAATTCTGTAAATTTTAAGTAATATTGACTACTGTGTCTCTGAGACATCCCCACAGCACTGGCAGATATGGCAGTGAGATCTGTGCAAGTGACACACAACCTTTGCCATCACACCCTGTCATGTCCAGCAGGACACCACACACCTGTGTCTATAGAAACACACCCTGTTTAAGCTTTCATAAGAGTTAAAAGAAAATGTTGTGTACATTTTAGAAGGACATGAGAATGCCTTACTGATGTTAATTGATCTAACCTCAGCTGGTTAGGCATCATATTATACACAAGCCAGCACAGCAGAAATAACCAAAGCATGCACTTCCCCATCCTGCACCTTACTAATGTGAGAGCTCATTTCTGGGTCAGACATTATCAGAACTTTTGTTTGCATGCTTCAAACGAGATAAGCAAGTCTATCAGCTGTGCATGAGAAGAGATCTGACAGATTAAGCCACGTGCCTGAAAGCAGGCTGCTGTTCCGCCGTTCTGGATCACCGCAGCACAGCATCAGCTCCTATTACAAACACATAAATCTCCACAAAGCCCAGAGGTGGGTGTCAAACAACTGTGACCCAAGAGCAGCTGTTCTGGGAAGGAAGTGTAAGCACATCAATTTCCAAATACCCAACCTAAGTCCAGTTTTCTACAAGACTTCCATTGCATTGTCTGAGAAGTAATCACAGTTGAATTTTTTTTCCCAGCTATAAAGACACAAGAAGTAATATAACACTCAGTATTTACCTTGGGCTGGCATATGCTGCAATACATTTTACCCTTTTGGCAAATTTAGTGTACTTTCCATTTCTGGTGTGCAATGATTTATTCTTACTGGTAAAGACAGATATAAGAAATTAACTTCTGTACTAAGCAGCAATAATCTTGTCTGCCCACAGACTGATCAATCAGTCCATGATTTATGAATGAATTCATGCTTGAAGATCCCTATTTACCCACTGATTACAATTGTTAGTGTTATGCAATCAAAATCTGATCTATGACCAACTTTCATGTCAGACAGTGCCTGAAACAACCTCAAGTCTATCTCTGTAGGCTGGCATCCCACCCATCACATGTACTGCTTTACTGAACTTTGAACAAAATCCCCATAATACAAAAATCACACAAATATGGTGATAAAATTAACTGCACTATCCCCAGCTTAGCTTCACAGTATTACCAGAAACAACTTTAGGGTTACCAACAGTTCTACGGTTGTATTGATTGCTCCAATTATGGGTAATTAAAAGTCAAGCTGAATTACATAGGAAGCTGAAGGAGATAAATCAAAGCATTAAGAAACTAATGAAAATGAAGGTTATATATGCACACTACACTTTCAAGAAGCCATTTGTAAGCATCTGTAATATTACCCCTTATTAAATGCCTTTGAGCCTTTTTAAAAGCTGTACTCCTTTACTCTAAAAGTCATTCACCAATTCTGAAGAGCAGAATTTTGAGAATTACTTCTTATCGTGACCAAAACTGGCCTTGTAGTTAAAAATGGTCACACAAAAGCCATCTTCCCTGAAGATGTAATAAAGATTTGTGTATGGATGTAAAGGAGTTGTCTGAAACACACAGAACTCTCACATGAAAACAGCATTTCATCTATAGCTCAACTACTTCAAGAAAAGCTACAGGAATGTTTATTCTACACATCTGGCATAGAACTCAAATACTTGTTAGCAATCAACTCTGCTCTACCAATGCACTTGAAGTCACAGCAGCAGTTATGCAGTAATTTTTACAGTTTACCTTACTGCTATACAGGATGAACCCACAGAAATAGGAGAAAAATGTTAGAACCAAATTTGACAATGTTTTGCATTGCAGGTGCTTCCTACAGGGAAGAAGTTGACTTGTTTTCACACATTTTCCAGCAACTAGAGAACACATTAGATTGCTGCTTTTTTCCCCCATTTTTTTGTATCTTATCAAACTTGAAAGATATTTTTTCCAACAGTACATTGTGTGTATTGTACAGACAGTATCAGATAGTCATGTATATGCACAATACATACAAGAACCCACTGTCAGCATACTTTACAAAACAGATGTAAAAATTTACTCCATTAAAATCAGTGATGTGAAGAACTAAGAGACAAAATTTAGTGGTGGACTTGGGCAGTATTAGGTTAGTGGTTGGAAAAATCTTTTCCAGCCTAAATGATTCTATGATTCTATGCAAACAACTGCTGGGGGGTTTTATCTTATTAAAAATGTACAACTTTTCCTTTTTTCTTCAGGAAGCCACTTTTTCTTCAGGAAGCCACTTTTTTAGTGAGAGATAAAACAATTCAGCACACTTCTAAAGAGCTAGTATTATACTTTTAAGTTCCTAGCTGTAAAGGTTGCAAAGGCAGCTTTCCAACCAAAAATTTAGCAGAGACTACTACAAGCAACAGAGTTCTAGATCCCTGTGCCAAGGCTCAAAGTTTCCCTGAGCCATGGTAAAAACTAGCCAATATCTTCTCAGTTCTAATGCTGAACTTTAGGAATATCAGTAATACAGTGAAGAACTATCTTATCTCATGATGCTACCATATGGGAGCTATAAGATCAACAATTAAAATGAGCAATGGACCATTCAGTAGAAAGACAGCTTTTCCCCAGCTTCTGTTTTTAAATTTAAGGAGGCTCTCATGCCCATCACACCAGTCAGCTACCTACAGAGACCTGGTGAATAGTGAGAAGGAAAGAAATCCCTTCCAAGCAGAAGAACTAAAAACTGTGTCTCAGGTCTACACTTAACAACCACTAGTGAATTATCATTGAGATTCATAAGAACAGACAAGACTCCTTTGAAATCTGGGCATCTTCCCATTCTCCCCATGACAAGAGACAGCTGAGTAAAGAAGACAGTGCCCATAAATTCTGTGTAAATTGTATGATTCAGTTCTCTGTTGTAAGAACTTTCATAAACACAGGCTTCTACTTTCAACAATTTTGGAGCTGAGAAAAAACAGAAACTCTCACATTTACCAACTCAAGTTACCAGAGAGAATACCAGGAGAATCAATTTCAGTGCTTCCAGAGATGATCCCCATAACTTCTTGTACCATTATCAATTCAGTGAATCATGCAACCTTGTTCTCTTAATGTATGAGTACTACCATTCTCCCTCTTTACAAGTAATCATTTGTTTAATTAGATGTCTGGGGAGAAAAGAACACTAAGTGAACCTCTCTGATTCCCTCTGTCTGACTCACTGAGATTCTTGGTCCCCCATGTAAGCAGAGCCAAATCTCATCATCTCTATCTCTTGATTTTTCAGAAAAGTAACTGAATCATTTTGTGCATGCACACAATACCCACATCACCAAAAAAAAGCAGTTCTCAGTGGCTTCCATCACATTTATCTCCTTGCTTTGGGGGGGCTTGTTTTTGGTAGCAGATCAAGCTATTAAGAGTTCTTCCAAAATTTGAGTTTGACTCCTCCCAAACAACTGAGCAGGCTGTAGCTGTTTCCAAGGCAGGTTGCACACCCAGAACAAGGAATTCAAAATGTCAAAGCTCTAAATTAGAACCAGAGTTATCTTTAGGAATGGAAGCTGAAATCCAGGTTTTATTTATACGAAAAACACATGCATATCCTCCTCCCCAGCAAAGCTGGCCAAACAATTAGAGGATATATTGCACATCATCAAATATTACACAAAAGACTACATGACAGTACAGGGATTCCTACAAAACTTGCTAAATCAAATTAGACTATATTGTTAGTGGAAGAATCACACTCAGGTGAGTGCTTTATCTAAGAAGTATGAAGCATGTATACACCACCTATTCTGGAATTCTGGTTATACTGACTGGTTTAAATACTATCACAACTTAGACTGAGGAAAAAGAAACCTCTAGGCAGATAGTGTTTGTCCAACTTACTGGAGTCAATTAAAAATTGAAAAAAGAAATATAAAAACAAAACCACGGTATTAAACCAACACAAACAATTAACTGATTTGACAAGACAAAGTAATTAACAAAAAAAAAATTATTTAAAGAAAATCTATCCTAAATTTATAAAATTGTAAACTTCATGTGCATACAATTAGAATTCTGAAAGATACCTAAAGTAATTTCTAAGTAGACGTATTTACAGTTTTTAAAACAAATATTAAAAAATCCCAGGATATCTCCATGAGAGGCATTACAAATACCTTTTAAACTACATTTCATACTAAAAGCCACAATGAACTTGCAGAAAATTGGCATTAGAAATTCACTCACAACAACTTTACTTTGTAACTTTTGATTTGGAATAATGAGGGACATTATAGGAAAATGGCACTGCCTACACCTTGTGGTAAGGAAAACCAACATACTTTGGAAAACATAAATAGCTCTTTTTAATGCATGCTTACATGTATGCTTAATATTTGCAGTGTTCTATTTTCACTTTCAGTATGTCAACAAGTTTCACATAGCTAATATATGCTCAGATAAGCCTAGTTAGGAGAATGCAGGCATACTGAAATATTAATATACAAGTTAGATGTTTTATTTAGATTCTGCAACTGAATAAGTTTATCAGGAAAGAAAACATCATTCTGTATTTTATTTCCCTTTACAATGACAAAGCAAGTTATTTTAAGGGACAAAGGTATAATTAAAGCAAGGTGAACAAAGCCACCCTTGCCTTTGTTTACCAAGGTATAAAGGAAGTTTCTAAATGTAACTAAATTGTTTCTTTAGATCCCATGTGAAACATTAACAACCCATTGTTTTGCCTTGTGTTTATTGACAAAAATGCTTTAAATCCTTTTTGTCCCCCCCAAATCACATAAAACAATAGCTGAAAAGCAGACAGAAGCAGAGATAAAACTTATTTGAGTGCGTGTCTGAAATGAAACCAATGAATACATTTCAAGTAAAAAAGATGAAGGGAGGCCTAAAATTATGCACAAAAAAAAATTCTGAGGTAATGATCTTGGGAGAGTTTTGAGACTCAGAGGAAGTCCAAACAAGGATTAGCTGAGCTGAGTATCACAACTATGATAATGTTACTTCACTCAACCCTTCAAAACACATGTAATAGGTTTAATTTGCCATGGATTAATGTAGGAATATTAATCCTTAACTTCTAGAGACAAAGTTCCTTTGCTCTTTAAAAATATAGTTTAGAAAATACTCAAACAGTGAAGAAAAAATAAACATAAGCTCCATATTTTTAAAACAAACTAAAATTACTTTTCTATGTCTAGAAGACTCAGGGGGAAAAAACTAACTTAATTTTCAAAAGCTCAAAGAATCTAGAAATTCCTAGCTATTCTAGGAGAGATTTTAAAAGATCTTTCAAGAGATACAAATCAAAGTTTCATTAAACCCATGCATTTAATTATTTCTGTGATGGCAACTTTTCTGCAGCACAACTCTGTATTGTGCACAAAAGACCAAGCACACCACTGAATAAAAAACTAGAAAAACATGAACTACTCATGAGTAACAAGAAAATACTGAGGAGGGGAAAAAAAAAAGGGTTCTCAAACTATCAATATAAAAGATGAGAAAAGTTCAGTGACATGCCTACCAAACAGCTTTCCTTTTAAACTCTCACATAGTAGGTTTTATTTATTATGTCTACATTGAACAAATCAAATTCTGAATTGTCTTGTAATAGGAATGAACTTTGTGATTCCTTTCTACAGAGCAACCAAACAGTGCTGAACCTACTGTCAAATCCTGACACTGCAACATGACTACAACATAATCAACTTCTAACCTAAAACCTTCAGATTTTCTTGTTCACTCAAAATGCATTATTTTCATCAACCTTAGACCTGGATTTCCCAAGGACAGAAGGAATTCTCTACAACCCTAACTTGCATACAGAGCTCACTAGGTGAAGGTCTTTGGCAAATTTTATATGAGAAGTCAGATTATATGAAACTCACATGTACAACCTTAATTCTCTGTTCTCAAAGTGTATCAATACATTTAGAAAAGGATATAATAACTTCAGTAAAAGCTCATGAGGCAAGCTGTAACAATTACATATCTCAAGAAGCACACTGGATGCTTAGGGGAAAACAAATAAATGTGTCTTGGTTGGTAGAAATTGTTTTGCAAGATTGCTGAGACTCAACTGAGAACCACTGCATTAATTCTGTGGTGTTAAACCACCTGTACAAGGAGCTGTTGAGTGTTGAGCACTGACATTCCACACCTACAAAAAGGCACTGGTGAGATCTTCATTGATCTAAAGCTGAAGCAGGGTTTTCACCTCTGCTCCTGCTACAGGAGGTATTCAAACACCTTTGCCACGTGGACAATGCAGGGAACTTTGGCTGTCAAGTCATTCAGAAATGCACACAAAATATTGATGTTCCATTTGCATTCTCAAGAGAATTTAAAAATCACCAGTGTTATTTACTCAGGATATTACAGAGAAAAAAATCACAGGGCAACAAGGTGTTCTTAATGCTGTTTTTGATCAGTGTGACTCAGACATTCACACAGAAATATGGGGAAGAAGATTGGTCAAGATGGGTTCAACATATATTATTTATCCTAAACATGATAAATGTTGACACAAATATATCAAAAAGCAAAGAAACATTTCAGTTGAGCAAAAGTAAGCACCTTCACATACACAAGCTAAGTATGCTTATTCTCCTTGAATAACATTTAATCTCCTTTAATAACATTTAATGTTATTAAATCTTGGGGGATGTTTTTGGAAGTGCTAACTTTGCTACATCTTCCTGCTAAACCTGAACAAAATCTTTAAATAATAAAGGAAAAAATAACCTGTTTAAAATCCTAGGCATGCCTCATAAATGCCCATACTTATTGATCTAGAGTCATGGAACAAGAAAAAAAAATGCCTTAAAATCACCTACTATACCCTTGAATTTCTTTTTGCAGTTTTTTTTAGTACATACTAGTGGTTTGCCTAAATAAGCTTGATTTATAAACTCTTCTAGGGAGTCCAAAATGTTGTTCATACAATTACCCAAGATAAATGTATAAGCCAAAACTTTAAAGATTAATTTCTATGCTAAGAAAAAAAACCCAAAAAAATTAACTTTCACATTCAATGTTTCAGTATTTGCTAGTAGGTTTTGGGTTGAGTTGGGATTTTGGGGGGCTTTTGGTGTTTGTTTTGGGAGTTTTTGTTGTTGTTTCTCAGTCTTTAACATTAATTTTTAAACAGCTTGAATCAGCTTTTCCAGCTATTGTGTAACTTATCTTCAAAAGGTAATCTTTTCTATACCACAACCAACTTGCTGCAAAGAAGAGTAACTTGTGCAACACATTTATTTACCAGGAGACTCTGTGGTCCTGGGGAAGTCTCTTCCCTACAGCAAAAAGAAAACACATTGGTCGACAAGCAAGTTTCTCACTGAAACCACACCTTTCCTCACAAGCAATGCAAAACTTCCTGAACTGCATGTTGTGCTAGAAAGCACCCCCTGCCTCTTCCATGGTATTCTTTTCGGCCTATCCTAACAGAATGAGAATCCAAGATAACACAAATTAATCCAATATTCTAGAATAATTTGAAAGGACAATTAAGATGGCAACCTCTCCTTATAAAAGACAGTACTTCAACAAGAAGTGGGTGGTAAAGTTCATACAAGTTCTGAAAATAAAAACAACCTTTTTAAGTTAAATGAAATTCATAGATGGACACATTTAACTATTTCCCTCTTTTTCAATTGCTGGTGTAGCTCACCAGGGCAGTATTGCACATTTTGAACAGAATTTTTATTTTATTAGTTGGAAAAAAGGTGAACAGAGGAATTTTGCTATATACACGACCAAACCCCCTACAAAACATGCAGTCATGGTATGGTGTGTTATTCTCATATGAAATCAATTCATTTATGCACCATCCATGTCAAAATGAAAGTATGGTACAACAAAGTTTTCAGTCAGTATATGTCCATGCCCTTCCACTCTCCAATGTGGACTAAAGTAAGTAGCATGCCTGAGCCATAAAAATCTGCCAAATAACATTGGGTCTCTGTTTCAAAACTGAAGGAAGGCTAGGCTACCATGTTGCCAAGTCCACATCACCTGTTGCATTAACAGCACAAAATGAAACTGTAAGCAAACAGTTACAAGAATCTGTATCATCTTCATACTCAGAACAGCACAGAAACTTCAAATCCATTTTAACACAGGCCACTTTAGTAATGGTTCATAACTTCCAAAACAACTGAGTGTTCCAAAGTTATTTCACAAACAATACATCTTGGGCATATAAATTATTGCTCAGCAGGTCTCTTTAAACTGGGAAAATGCGCACCCAGAAAGTGAAAGAGCACACATTCACTTGGTCTTAGGCAAATTCCAAGTAGTCTGAAGGATCTTTTGGTTATAATAGAACCTTCAGATACATGCTGTTGCAAAACGCAGTAGGAAGTCAAGATACGGTTTCTGGTTAGTGTCTTGCAAACAGAAGCTTGGGTTACAAACAACTGCAGAGTTCTAGTAAGTGGTTTTGAGTGAAATGTTTAAAAACACACCAGAGTATTGTCCATTTCACAAAGCATTTGTTACAGTGTCGAACAGTCAATTTCTAGTGTATATCAATGTTATCCAATCCTTATAACTGTATCTACTTCAACTGGAGCAAAGTTAAAACTAGCACCTGTCTGAATTCTCACCTATTTCCCCTAGAATAGCAGAATTTTGCTCAAAAACACATGTGCCCCAAAATGCAGAACAAATGAGAGAGCAGAACACTGAAATACTACTTTCTGTGAATCTATTCATGAAACTAAGGAGACTACTGAATCCATTCAAACCTACTTAGAGTAATGCACCATAGAATAAACTGTCTAAAACAAGACAGTCTTGTCAACAATTATCTGTGTTTACACGTACACCATGCACTCACATCAGACTAAAAAAAAAAATAAATAAAAAAAAGAGTTATTCAAACAATACACGTAGCCTTCTAGGAAACAGAGACATCTTATCTCTGAAGTTTTTCTTTGGCCCTTATTTGAACTTGACTTACTGGTTGCATCCAACCAAAATATATCCTCGTGGACTATAATTAGTGATCCAATCCAATTAAAGCTATTGGGATTCTCTTACAGGCTCCCACCAAATTTTTTTTTAAAAATTAAAAAATAAAACCAAACAGTCCTACAAAGTTGAGTAGTATTTTAAAAGGCAAAATAAGCTTCCTTCTCTACCTCATGTACTCTCTTTCCATATTCCTGTAAACGAGCAGGTCTTGCTTATAGAGCAGCTGGCAGAAGCAGGACATCATGCTTGAAATGTTACTTGTCATAAGTTAAGGTCTACTTATCTGCATGCTTCTTGAACTATGAAATAAAACCCTCTGTGTGCAAAATGCAGGGAACCATATTTAGCAAAGTCTTAACAAGATCTAAACAAACATTAGTAGAAGAGACTGCTCTATGTTTCTTCAGTACTGAAAAAAAGTTGCCAGTGCAGGTATCAGGCACATCATAATTTTTGTAATAAAACTCTCAAACAGAGACTGGGACACGTTTTCATAAATATTATGAGATTATGTAGATATATACAAGGAGCCAGTCAACTAATAAATACACTAAAGAAAAAAAAAACTAGAATAAAGGTCAAGAGAGATCAAATTGTTTATCCTTTCCACCCGTAGGGAAATAAGATTTCTCTCCTTTTACATTTAATCAACGTATCATGGGGGAACGTGAAACAGTCCTGGCTATTTCACACCTCTTGGCTTCCCATCCAGAAGTAAACTAAGAAGCGGTGCCCATACAAAGCAACCCCGCAGCCTATAAGCCCGGTAGTGCTCGTTACATCACGATCATTTGCATTTAAAGTACAATATATAGCGCTGCGCAGCCGAGGGGCGCCGGCTGACCCCCGGCAGGCAGAGCTGGCAGAGCGAGGGACCCCGCCGGTGCCGGGGCCGGGGCCGCCCCGCGCTGCACCTGCCGGGACCCGCCCGGCCGGCCCGGCCCGGCCGAGCCGCCGCAGGCCGGGGCACCGCCGGGCAGCCGGCTGCGCATCAACTTTTGCATGTGGGCCGCGGCCTCCATGATGGCCGGGGCGGGCGGGCGGGCGGGGGCGAGCGGGGGGGCCGGTTTGTTTACTTGCAGCCAGAGCCGGCGGCGGCGGCAGCATCAGCATCATCCTCCCTTGTGCGAGGCGCTGCCGCCGGCGGCCCGCGGGGCGCGGAGCTATTCTTAGCGCAGGGGCTGCGCGGGCACACGCACACGGGCACGCTGCGCACACGCACAGAAGTTCCCGGCGGATAAAACCCCGGGCACCGGGAGGGGAGGCGGGGAGGGGCCCCGCCGCCGCGTGGGAACCGCCGGCCCCGCGCATCCCGCGCCCCCGGGGCGCACGCCCTGCCCTGCCCCTGCCGCCCCCCCTCCCCCGTTACATAACTCTCCCCGCCGAAACGCCCCCGCCCCGCCCTTCCCCATCCCGGCCCCGCACCCCGGCGGGGCGACCCCCGCCCCTCCGCCCCGCTCCCGCCCCGCCGCCGGCGCTAGGCCACGGGCGCCCCCGCCCCGCGCTCCCCGCCGCCCCGGCCCCGCCGCGCCGCCGCCCCGCATCCCCTCCCCGAGCGCCCCCGCCGCCGCCCGAGCGCCCCCGCCGCCGCCCGGCCCCTCCCGCCCCGTACCTGCAGAGGCGGCGGCGCCGCGGGCGCTGCTGCGGAGCCCGAGGGCGGCGGCGGCTTCGGGGGGGAGAAGGGGAGGGAGGGCGCCGCTGCCTCCTCCCCTGTCCCCCCGCCGGGCTCGGCGGTCCCTGGCGGCCGGTGTCTCCGCGGGGGCGGGAGGAGGCGGCTCCGGCCCCAGGGCGCTGGCGGCGGCGGCTACATGGAGCTGCGCGCCCCGCTACGCAGGGAGGCGCCCGGGCGGGCAGCGCGGCCGCAACATCGATGCGCGGGGTCAGGAGGGCGGCGGCGGCGGCGGCTCCCCCCCGGCGCACTCACCCCGGAGCCGCCCGGGCCCCGCTCTCGGCTCCTCCCGCCGCCTCCGCCGGGCTCGTTATTGACTTTCAGGAAAACTCCCGACGTCACCGGCTCCCCCCGAGTGTCTCCCCCTCCGCGGCGGTGGCGGCGGCGGCGGCGGCATCCCCGGCTCTCGCGAGAAGCGCGGCGGGGACGGGGGGGCCGCCAGACAGCGCGGGGGGAGCCAGACAGAGGGGGGCGGCTGAGGTGAGGGTGGGGGGGGCGGGCGGCACGGCGGGAGGAGGAGGAGGAGGGAGCGGCGGAGGGAGGAGGGAGGACGGGGGAGGCGAGGCAGCCCGCCCGCCCGGCTGGCAGGCGGGCAGGCAGGGGCGGGAGCCGAGCGGAGCGGCGTGTCCCGTCCCGCCGCCGGGCCGCGGGTGGGAGCGGGAGCATGGATGGATGGATGGATGCACGGATGGATGGATGCAGGCAGCGGCGTTCGCCGGCGCTGCGGCGCACGGCGCCTGGCTCTTTCCTTTCGGCATCGCGGCCCCTCGCCATCCCCGTGTGCGTGTCCCGGGGTCAGCTCCCTTTGTTCTCACACAGCCCCCCGCCCCGAGCTTGCCCTGGTACCCGGAGCGGTCCACTCGGCTGTGCAAACTCCGCCAGGAATAGAACTACCAGTTACGCCGCAGGAAGCCGTAATTCATCCCTCGCTGAAGTGTTTAGTGGATGCGCCAGCCTCAGTGTTGCTAATGGTCTGCAGGGTTGCCTTACCCCGGCGGGTAAATAAACACCTAGAGAAAGCGCAGGCAGCGCTGCCGAGCCTCTGGTCGTTCCCACTGCCACAGGCGCTGCGGGAGCGGAGCCGGTGAGAGCAGAGCGGCCGTGCTGCGGGCGCCGGGCTGGGCACGGCGCTCCCGCTCGGCAGCGCTGTCCCTGGGCCTGCTGCTCCCTGCCGCAGCCGCCGCCGAGCCTGCTCCCGCAGCCCCCGGCTGTGCCTGGGCTGCGTCGGAACCCTGCTCTCCGCGCTTTGTTCCGCGGCTACGCGGCTGTGTGTGCGCGTGTTACAGGAGTTTGGTGCACGTAAAGATGTCTCCTATCGTTTATGGTTTCAATAATCCGCACAAATTCATTGTCGGTAGAAGTGCATCTGTTTATGCACGCAGTTCACACTGACCTGTGTCAGAACTTTTTACTGCAGAGGAGAAATTGATATATAGGGCTGCTTGAAATGCAACTATTTGCTCTGCTTCATCGGTGCAAATTTTTTTTGTAAAAATGCACGTTCATCAAAACTACATTTAAAAAAAAAATGAGCACCAGAAAATGTTTCTCTAGCATGAGCTTCACCTTTAATTTCTAAGTTTTCCTTCCTCTCATATCCCATCTTCAACAACTCTTTGAAACATCAGACTTCCTATTCTCTATACCACTACAGGGCTTCAGAGAGATTTTTTGAGAATCTAAATAATCATATGAGTTGGCACAGGACTGGAAATTTGCCTCCGGGGGCACTGAATCCTTTCCCTGCTGCGGCAAGCAACCACACCAATAATCCCATTCATAAATATGCTGAGTTCCCTCTTAGAACTATGAAGTTTGTTTGCCACACTGTTCTCACTAGCAGGCTACAATCTAAGCTCTCTGTCCCCCTAACTCTGAAGAAAAACAAAATTTATACTGTATTTGATTAATATATATTTTTGAAAAATAGTTTTAGAAGGACCTTGCCAACCTTACTTCCTTTCCCAGAATTTACCGTTCGGTCTTCCTCTTTCTCAGAAACACTTTAGTAAAGTGAGCATCTTATTAACCATCAATATTCACAGAGAACCATAGTATCAATTATTTAAATATGTTTATCCACTAATGTCTCCTTTGATCGTTGCTACTATGCTGCTCCTGAAAAACTGAAGGTGTAGTTCTTGGAACGTGCCTTCTGTTTGCTGCAATTCCTCCGAAGGGCTCAGAACCTAAGGCAGCATGAAACCTGCATGGGCAGTAGCTGATAGACTGCCAATCAACTGTTCAGGTGCCAAAAGCTGAGTGTGAAATCTGGGCCCACAGAAAGTCCTGGTATTTGATATCACTCAGGTCATTCCTGCTCTATGCTAATCCTTGCCACTCACAGTTGCAAACTTCATATTAATAAAGTACGTGTGTGTGGTTGGTCCCCCTAATTGTTGTCTCCAAATACTTCCCTTATGATGACAGTGAGTTTGCTTACATTTATAAATAGATACTTGGTGTAAATCACCTTGGAAAAATCAAACCTAGAAGCACATGTATATACTTTTTAAAAGAAAAACCCTCTTGCAGCATGCTAAAAAAAAAAAAACCATATTAGATAACATTTACCTACAAGGAGAGATAGTCTTCGACACTTATTTTTTTACTGAAAATGAAACAGTGGGCTGAAACCTGTCACATTGATCTGGAGCTTAACCTGATCAGCATCACCTGATTAGTAAAATTTTGTTCTATCTATATGGCATAGACAACTATTCATAGGTAAATTTTCTTTTTATTCAGCATGACTCTGAAATCAGATTCACTATCATCTTACTCCTTATAAATCAAATATCAGCTCTCTGTTTTAAAATTCATAGTTTTTAGCTACTCCTAAGTTTTTGATCCTGTACAGTCTTATATATTGACCTCAGTGTGCTGAATCTAAATCAATACTTTTTTTATTAAATGTACTACATAAATAACTGCTGCTATGCAATGATTTTTTCTCTCTGTAGAACATATAATTATTTTACTCTTCAGTATCGTACGTCAAGGCTTCAAAATGATTTCTTGTAAAGAGTTAATCACTGCAAATTGGGCAGAAATGACCCCTTGATTAATAACCAAACAGAGGTATACCTCTTTCAGAAATAAAATGCCTGTGATGTACATACTGTGAACATAATGAGGTTGTAGGTTCTGTAGAAATGACATAATTTTCAGATTAATTACAATGTGACATGAATTTAATGAACATATTAACAGCATATGCTAATGAAGAAAGTATTGCAGTTCACATGAGAAGGAGAATAAGGCTGCATATCATTTCAGGAAAAAATGGGAGCCTCTGACGTTACATGCTCCAATCAGATCATGAAGCCAAACAAATAAAACTCATTCATTGTCATCTATCTGGCACCATCAAGAAGCTTGATAAACTTTTATATGATCACGTGTAATCATTATTTCAACAGAAAGCAAAGGATGAACCTGCAGATACTCTCAATATATACCTGTCCATTCCAAGGCAAAAGAGGCTGTATCTCTTGTTTCACTTAACATGCTCTTGTTGACTATTATCACTACCCCAGTGATAGGATCTAAGATTACAGAGATTTGCATCCTGAAAACAAATAGTTAAAAGGAGAGAAGATTCTGCCTGCAGAATCAGTTCTCTCTGCCTCTACGGGTAACATCGCCTTCAGTTTAATTTTGTTCCTTGTTTCTCATGTCAGATAATAAGCTTGCTTCCATGTAAGAATGCATAAAGAAAAACAAAACGAAACAAAACAAAAAATCAAGACAAAAAAAACAACTTGAAGCATAAAAGTTTCATTAAAGAAAAAAAAGAAGAAGAAGACAAAAAAAGGACAATGGGTCAGACGACAATCTCTGGTATTACAGTCTGCCTTGTTATTGTTTGAAAAGCACACACAAATGTCAGTGGAAACTGACAGGAGAGCAATGAAATTTGCTCTACATAAAAGGATGCTCAAAAATGTTATTAATTTTTTTTCTAGTGAAGTTAAAGTGTTGCCTGCTAGAGTTGTGGCTTATTTTTCTCTTTATGTGTGTAGCTTTTAAAAACATGAAACACCACTATTAGTGAGTTTAAGTTCAGCTACTACAAGGGGTGAACCTATTCAGCTTATGCTGAGCTCTGACTCTGGATTCTCTGCACTGCTGTGTGCACGCAGACACTTCAGGACTTTAACCACTGCCATCTGCATTGTAGTCATCCTGTGGCAATTGGATTTCTCAGAACGAGAAAGAACTCGTGGTAAAGCTGTTGAATTCAGATAAGGCATGTAGGAAAAATGTAGGCAGGGGATATTGGAATCTGCTGGATACTAGGAGGAAACAGAACTTGTGGTCAGTTGAATTTTACAGTTCCTGCCTTTTCCCTTTCTGTTGCATTCACTCCTGAGTAACTTTATTGCTTTAATCTCTTGCTTCTTTGCCTGTAGTCTCTTGGCATTCATTTATTTATTTGTTTCTTTGTTTGTTTGTTTGTTCATTTTAGGTGTTTCTATTTCTGCGGCTGCCTTGGAGGGCAATATTCCACTCCATGTCCCCAGATACCTGTGGCATATTTAGGCTGAAAAATTAGAGAGCGGTTTATATCCTTTAACATAAAAACAGTAGAGAAAAAAAAACCCCTCAACCTGCACTCTAAACTTTGTGTCTGCAGGCTGTTTTGCTACACATGTCACCAGTTCCACGAAACCTCTTCAGTTCCACCCTGCAGCGGATGGCTGGGCTGGCTTTTGTTGCTGTCTGGCTCCTACACAAAATTGTCTGGATACAGTAAGTTCTCCTCTGCTCAGATGGTCACAGTTCTTCAGTCCTTACAAAAATTAAGCCCTTATGAACTCATGTAGACATATAGTCATACTAGTATTATTAATTTAGACCTGCAGGTTGTAGGCTATCTGTGAATACACAGTAAAGCAAGATAGCAATAAAGAAATCATTCTGTCCACCTATGTATTGCTGAGCACAGTAAAGACTGGATATAAGACTGTGCAAATATCCACTGATTTCATTTATTTTACATCCATGTAAAAAAAGCATGTTATTATTGCTTTATTATTTATCCTCTGAAGATTCAAAAAATCCCTTCTTTCCCATACTCCTACACACTGGAGGTCTACAAACAGTGTGAAAGGCACATGCCCTACCCCAGTGACCTTAACCTGCTTTGAAACCAGATAAGACAGTAAGGATAACAAACAACAGGAGAGAAGGATGGGAAGAGGGCAGTAAGATTACACGGTTGCATAGTTTAGCTACATGCTTAACTTGATGTATAGGCCTTCAGCTGAACTTGGAAATTTTTCCTCAGTGAGAAAATAGTTTCCATGGTGCACAGATTTATCTGAGGGAGGTCAATCTACTACAGAAGCAACCCGAAAAATTAAAATGCCAGCCCTTCCGCCTGAGCTTTTTTTTCCCTCTTTCCTATCCTAGTTTAATTTTATCAACACAGATAAAATATGTCTTTGAATAAAATTCTGCAATTACTACCATACAGTGATCTGTCACACAGAACCTTATCTGTGTCCTGATCTCACTTAATTGAAGTCAATGAGAAAATGCCAGTTGAAGCTATTTAGGAGGATCAAGTCTGTAATGCATGAGCAAAAATCAAGGAGCACAAAGCTTATTGGAGAGAGAAACAGAATTTTAAACAAATGTCTCCTCTTCAGAGATTTTGTGACCAGGACCATCTTCCCCATGTGGTCCTGAGAGAATCACAGCATCATATCTGCCCAAAGAGTTAGGAAGAAACAACTGTGGAGAAAGCAGGCTGTTGATAGAAAAGAAGCCACCTGTTGCCAGGCTTAGTCCAGATCTTTGCCTCTATTTGGAACATTGCTCTGTCTTTGGCAAATTGATTAGTAGTGGTACAGAGCACCTTCCTCTTTTAATGTGCTCCTTGGAGCACCTTTCTCTGCCTCTTGCTACCATGCAGACTTCACAGCATGATTTGGTGGATGGCTTCCCTACTGTATCAATCACCTTGTGTGTCGCTGACAGCCCTCCATCTTTTCAATCTGTAAGAGAGTGGCTGAAGTACAAGGAAATAGTTTCAGTGTCAACAAAAAAGTATTCCCTTAGACTAGACTGTTGGCTACCCTCATTCCCAAACACCACCTTTGATCCATTATGTGTCAGAATGTACCTGCACTTTCTGGAAACAAAGCTGTGACACATAATCAAAGAATTAGCACAAAAGTTTAGAAAATGAAGACAGATTGGGGTTGCAATAACAAGGACCTCCACAGATCTGCTAAGTATGTTCTTGTTAATAATGAAAAAGAATGAGGTAGTAAAATATTAATGGAGCATTCATTAATAGTCTTCAGAAATGAAGGACAGATTGCCTTGAAGACTTCACTTACTTTATGCTATTTTGCCTGGTTTAACTTGATGTAGGCCTGCTTTGTATTAAGCAAAGAAAACAAAAGATAATGCTGAATCTGTCCTTTCATACATACCTATTAACACAGGAATCTGGTATGAAATAAGAGAGATGGATGTCTACAGTAAGGTTTTTCTGCCAAATTTGTTAGCAATCTGTTATACAAAACTTCATGGTAACAGAAATCTGATCAATTACTGACCTCTTTATAACTTTATTTACCATGAGCTGAAGGAAAAAAAAATGTGCATAAGCAAAGAATGGCAAGTTGTGACTAAGTGCAGGAGACAAAAGTATTCATCCATCCTCTCCTAATGCCAAGATTTGAACAGGGTGCTCCTGAGCAGATGGTTTAACAGACTAAAGCATTAGTTTGCTGATCCTCTGTGCTTGCTAATTAATTCTTCAGTTTACTAGGATTTAAGATGATTGTTAAAAACAAAGCTTCTCTTAAAATAAACTTTAGGTAAATGTTACAAAATGGTGGTTAAGATCCTAATTTCTGTAACCAGAATGTTGTGTATTTTCCAGAAAAGATGTTAATTATCTAAATGTCCTAAGTGCTATCCTTAACACTTCTGTCTCTGAAATTTTCTTCTTACAAGAACTTGCTTTTGTTTTCCTAGTTAATTAATCCTCTGACTTCCTGTTGACATTCTTGGGTCAAGATTATGTCCTTGACTTCTGTGAGAGTCGCATACATTCAATCATAGAAGGGTTTAATTTTTTGTAGCAAAATTGTCCTCTCCCCCTGAATTGTTTTAAGCCCATTATCACGCAAAATGTAAAAACTGTAATATCTCCTTTGTTGTTTTTATAGTCATTGTTATTCTAAAGAGTCAGGATTTCATGTAGTAATTTATTTCAGTTTAACAAGAAAATGATGAATTCTCATTGAATTTATTAAAAGGCAGTGTTGTAGAGTAGCTTGTTGTCTATTAGATTTAAACAGTGGGAAAATAATTTATTTATTTTAGATTTCATTTTTATAGCAGTTTTATAAACTGATGCCAATTTGTTAACAGAAGAACTCTTCTTAATTGAAGTTATGGAATTTGTAACAGTGAAAAAAATGGAAAAAATAATCAAGGAAAAATATTAGGATGAAATAATGTTTTCCAAAGTAGGAAATAAGAAGAAAAAAATTAGCACTGGGGAAAAAAAATCTTCTAAAGCTACTAAAGCTAAGGCATAAATTTTGAAGACACATCTGTTGCTTGCAAAGGGTAACTCATGGACTTCAACATTTGTGAGTGGACTCAGAGAAGGTCTCTCTAGACAGTTCATGATGGCTTGAAAGAAGCACCTCTGGTGTTGCTTTGACCCAGGAGATGCTGTGAAATTCTGCACCGGATTGTCGTGTCCTGTTCTGTTGCCTGTGAGTTTGTATGTGTTTCGTGATACCTTCCTTCAGGTAGGGTTTGGATTTACTGGTGAGAATTCAGATATTTATGTTATCTCTGTAACTCTTCCTTCTGTCAGAAACATTATTGGTTGTTTGTTATGTTAAAAACTCTTGGCAATTCTCCTTTCAGAACAGCAGATAAGAATTCTTATTACTGTTGTAAGGAATTCATAGCCTGCCTCGTTCTATAACCTATCCATCTTGTAAACCAAGAAAAAGCTATTATTATAGATTATTTAAGGCTGAACTTTTTAGTAAGCTGTCACTATGCTGTCTTCATAAAATCAGTTTTCAGCTCTTTTCAAAAAGCAACATTTTTATCCAGAATAATTGCAAGGAATTTTGAAATAATTTTAATATATCCTTAACGGAATCTACACCGAGGCTGCTGAGAATACAACATATTTGTTTACATGACATATGAATTGAAATGAAAGAAACACAATAAGCTGCTCAGGGCGAATTACTGCTAGTAAAATTGCATTTTTAATTTCAATAATTTTAGATAGGTGGTTTATTACCACATCAGTCAAACAAGTACCAGAATACCATGTCCAGACAAAGCTCAGTATTCAAAAACTACTAA
The DNA here is from genome assembly GCA_034336665.1 of Luscinia megarhynchos. Lineage (NCBI taxonomy): Eukaryota > Metazoa > Chordata > Aves > Passeriformes > Muscicapidae > Luscinia > Luscinia megarhynchos. Next base: position 79,992,071 of record CM067565.1, on the reverse strand, counting down.
AAAAATTTAAAAGAATTTAAAAATTAATGACATGTTGTTGAAACCTTACTTCATATTAAAAGATTATATTGAAAGAGTCTGATCTCTTTAAGAAAGAAAGAATTAATATTTTTACCCTGTAATGTGGTAATTCAACATATAAAGGTAAATGCCTTTGGAAGATCTGATGAATGAAAACTGAGCTGGCAAACAGAAAATGTAGGTCTTGCTTTAGCAGTAAGGAATATTGAATTCTCTAATAATATTAAATTGGAATACCTTAAGCAATTATTGCTAGATTCTCTGCTACTTTAGATCACAATTAAATATTCTTTTTCAGCCCACCTGGTAAAGAAATTAGAAAAATGTTGAGGTCTGCATTAACTTGGTAGTCCAGACTCATAATTACAGTAAGATTTTCTGGTCATAAAACCCGAGCTTGTGAACGAGTGGGGTTTTTGTTTTTGAACCCCAGTAGCATGACCTGGAGATAAATGTTGGCTGTTAAGCGTAGACAAGTCAAATAGTAAAATAAAAAAATAAGGTGTCCCATGAGTAGTGGAACTGAAGAAGAAGGATATTTTGTAGATTAATTCTGCCATATTTCCCACATCATTACACTTTTTGACACCAGCTGCCTTGCAGATCCCTAAAATCTCACCTCTTCAAGAACAGATTAAGTCCTCCTTATATGCCCAAGACCACAGTGATTCCTCCAGTTAATATTTTAGACTCTGCCATATGGAAAACCCTAACAATAGAGAGGTCTTTCACTCAGTGACAAGTTTTAATGAGAATTTTATTAATTATTTACTCTCTCTGAGATCATCATCTCCCCCTGAAATTTTTTGGAAGAGGGGTATATGGACAAAAAGTTAGTAGAAGAGAAAGGAAAGTCAGAAAGGCAGATGGGCATAAAGAAAGTGCAGGAATTCACTTAGTTATGCTGGAAATGATCAGAAGAATTTTCCTTATATATCTACTTGACTTATCATAAATTTTAATGAAAACTTCAAGAAGTTGAGACTGCTTCAATACATATCAAGTCCAGAAAAGATCCTATGCTTCCACCCTTTGCTTTACACTAGTACAGGACAGTTCCCAAGGAGTAAGTGTCACTTTATTCACAAAACAAATCTAGTCTTCTGCAAGTTGTACAAGACAGGTCACTTTACTGCACATAGAAACACTGCACAACAGTTTGGGAAGAAAGCAGGGGGAGAAGAACAGAAGAAGATTATATTTAGAACTCTGAGAATATTTAGGGAGTCGAAATCTGATTGCCAACCTTGTAACTTGATCTACAAATCTGAAATGCGCATATGGTTGATATTTTTCTATTACATAGCATTTATTTCTGGAAGTCTTTTCACTTTTGTCCCTTTTTGATCTGTAAAAAAACCAAAACATTTTTGGCATGGCCTTAAGCTAAATTTCAAATGAACATAAAACATTTAATTCCTTTTACTAGCCAATATGGATGGCTATCAGTAGGCATTCCAAATATATCTCCTTATGAATCACTGGTACTGGATTGTAGTTATAGTGAAGTCTTTTTACTTTTTAACACACAAAAAAGAAAGATAATGTGAGTTGAGAAAGCACTATGTACCATGTATTTCATTTGGGTTATCTATTTGTCAGTGACTTTTTAATCATAGCTAATTATAAATGATTCATCAGAATGTTTAAAATCCTACAGAAATGCTTAAATAAGTCATGGTTTTTACTGTATAGTACTTCTTTAGAATATTTTGCTCGTCTTAAATCAGAAAAATAATGACATTTAGCACTGTTGTATCTTCATATAATTGCTATCTTTTGTGTTGTTTTCAGTTTATTTATTCCTCATTATGCTTTATTTGTGCAAATCAATTCTAAGCAATTGAACCAGTGAACCTGCCACTCTACCAGCTTCTCATTTCCCACTTTTAAGTTGTGACAAAGCTAGAAAGCTTTCCAAATTCTACAAAAGTGCTGGACTTTGTTTTGCATAGGGTACAGGTGAAAATTCATATAGCTTTTTTCACTGTCCCTATCCTTGTAAATTTAATTTTTTCAAAAGGGTTGTAATTAAATGTAACTATAATAAGTCTTGAACCTGGCTATAGGGTTACAGATAATCATGGGAATAAGATAAAAATGAATTTCAGATCTCCACTTTTGATTAAACTTCCAACTGCACATTTAGAAGTCTAAGTTGTGATGCTAGTTAGAAGGTGAATTTCCTCAGGTTTTCTATGTTGTCAATGATGTCTTGCCCTGAGTCACCTCCAAGGAGAACCTGCCTGTGTTTATTCACTTTGTGGTGCTCTCAGCAGATTTGCTTTTTAATTCAAAAATGAAGTTTGGGTGTCTAAATTTACTCATGGTGAATATTTTCTTACTTGTACTTGTCAACTCCACTGCAATTTCTTTCATTTTTATGGAATAATTTGATTTTTCTGCTGACATAGAAGAAAATAATGTTTTAATCTTGTGCTAATTACCATCTTGACTTTTTTCTTCGATTATATCAAACCAAAATAAATGTCCCTTTTTTCTTTTAAGGTGAAGAAAAAAAGTTGATTTTTAGGAAGTGTCCTATCCTGGCAATAAACCACTGTCACTCTTGGTTAGAAAAAACAATAAATCCTCTATTCTTAATCCCTTTCAGATTTCCCCACTGTATGTGAGATGCTTCACAAATGTTTGATAATCATGCTCAAAAGAAATTAAAGTCTTACAGCAATTGAATGGAAATAAGTCAGAAAACTGGAGAGAATGGTAAATAATGTTTGCACAGGTCTACAAGAAAATGCAGGTTTCCATAATACTTAAACTTGAACTGAATGGATCTTTAGATGAGATTATGCAAACTGTAAAGTTTATATTTTCAACTCAGAAATAGAATGGGACAGATAATTACTTAATTCAATACTGAAGTGTGGAGTTGGTTTTTTTCCCTTGGACAGGATGCTGAAGCATTTACTTGTGTTTTTCCCTGCTGCCTAGCTATATATTTTCACAGTATTTGTGGAAACAATCCTTTTGAGATTTCTAGATCCCTGTAATATCTGACAGGAACTGGATAATGGATTCAAAAGCTGGAAGGTGAAGATACACTGACAGCATAAGACAGCTTTATACTCATATGAAACCTGCTTAAAACCTGATAAATTTTGTTGCCCTCAACTTTAGAGGGCAGTGGAGCAGCAAAGCTCTTCAGAGTGCCACTTAATACTTGTAAATAACAATGTCTTCCCTGCATCTTGCTTCTCACAGTAAATGAAATGTAAACATAAGTTTCCCCAGCTTCAGCACAGCGGACCACACAGAACATCTGGTAACATTATTTTTAATTTCTTAGGAGTGGAGCAGCACAAGCGTTATGAGTAACATTCAGCGTCTTTTTATCTTCTAGCAGAAGTCTGTTTTATTTTATAAACAAGGAAACATGTCATAACCTAAGAGATTTCTTCAGGAAACAACAAAACAAGTAGATCCAGGTATAGCTGTTGCTGCTGGCACTGAAAAGGTACAAACACCTGAGCTTTGTCTTATTAATCTCAAATAATACTAACTTAAATCTTTACCCTGCTACCCAGGAGACTGAATTGCATCATCTCAGCATAATCTGTGCACAGTATTTCTCAGCCCTCAAACACAAAGCTCAAGTCTTAATTAAGTCCATCAGCTGGGATAGGAGATTCATTGACATATCAAATGAATAAACCTTCTATACAATTTCAACACCTTTGTGGTGATTATGCAACTTTTTTATTGCTTATCTCCCTTTCACAGTTAAGTGGTTGATGAACTTGCTGATTGTCAGTCTCCCTTTTCTAAGTTTTCCTAAAATACTGGGAAAGTAGTCCCTGGCTGAGAGGGACCAATCTTTGGTGGATTCATTTCCTCTCCATGAGCTATGTTCCTGAAGCTACAGACATCCCCAGGGAGGGATACTAGAACTTTATTTTCACCACAGTTTTGAAGCTCCCAGTGCTATTTGAACCTGTACACACCTGCAAAACTGCATTTTATTTGTGGTACCAATTCATAAAGATCTTTGTAAAGATCACCAACTTATACATGGAGAAGGTGACCTGAGAACTCCTCACAAGAGCAGTAAAATTCTTTAGAGCTGCTAAAATCAACAAGAAGAACATTCTTAAGGTTCAGTTTCAAGATCCTGTGCTTGCTTTAGGCATGCCTGCAAGTAGACTTAATTAGTATTTTAACTTAAATTCTACATTTAGGAAACCTTTCTTTAAATAGATGGTATAAGTTTGTTTCACTGCTTTTTGAAAATTGTGTAATTCTTGCTTTCTGGTTTCCAATTATAATGAATGTTCTTTTAATTGCACTTTGGCCTGATTATGTTTACTCTCATAATGAACTCCTATGTTTTCCAGTCCAGAAATGTCTTTCTATTTTGTTAACTGCTCTTCTTGATGAAGCACCTACAGAATTTCTTGTTGATTAAATTAATTCCTCCTTTATACAGTCTTTTAAATCAGGTGTCCAAAACAGTAATTAAATGAGAAAGACCTGAAGAAATTATTTTTGTGATTTTTCTTCTCCTGTAAAATAATTCCTTTTTGTGACAACTCATTTTGGGAGTTTTGTTTGCTTGTTTGTTCATTATATTTTTCTTAAACTATAATTCCAGTGGCAGTATTTTCATATTGTTTTGTTATTTAAAAAATCCCAACATTTTAATGCTGACATACTGCATTGTCTTCAGGAGTTTTGATTTTCTTTGGCTCAAGAACTGTTCTTTCTCTGTACATTCGTGATCATAACATAATTTAGAAAACACAGTAAAAATTGAAGAAGACGTTCTAAATAAATTACCTCTCAGAGTTTATGGTAGGAAGACTTTACTAATAAATTCTCCCTGAAATTTGAGGTAGTGAAGTAGTATAGTACAAGTTTAATTTATACTATGTTGTTCATTTTACTTAGGTTAGTGGACAAGAAAATTCACATTAAAGGTAGGTTAAAAATAATGTCATTTATTTATCCATGAAAAAGTCATCAATGGACCAGAAGAGTGATCTTTTCTGAGCAACATGGGCATTTTTCTTCTGAGCTGTGATAAAGAGTGGCATGGAATTGCAGACAGATAGCTCAGTTAAGGTTAACATTCAGTTCTTAGACTCTTCATTATGACTGCAAGATTTCAAGCTGGTTACATGTTCAGATGCATATTTCCACAAAAAAGACCACCATAATTTACAGAAAATATACGTTATATGTTGAGTAACTTGGGCGGTTTTTTCAAAGCTTGAACTGGTTTTTCACATTATCAGTTTAGCAGCTCAGAACTGTTTTACAGAAATATATGAATAATCCCTGATATCCTAAACCTATGTCATGCAACAACTTCAGACAATAAATCCAAAAAGAAAATAGTTGACTACACCATTCTTTCATAGAAATAGCTGGTACTACAAGGGAATGGAACATAAGTACAGTGCCTCTTTTCAGAACAAATGCTCATGACATTTCTTCTGTTGCATTTTTTTTCTGAGTAAAAAAGGCCACTATCAAGATAAAAAATATTGAAGTATATGTGTAAAGTAAGAACAACAATATTTATTAATAATGAGCATACTGATAACTCAGAGCTCAGCAAGAAGTTTCCATTATTCAGCTTGCCTGGCAAATCTGAGCAACTTTGTTTTCCAGGAATTCAACATCCATGAAAAGTACTTCCCAAGTATTTTAAATTATGAGGATGATATTTTACATTTCCAAGGTTGCCTAACCCCAACTTGCTTGCTTTCTCATTTGTACTCTATAGCATCTAAATGTGATCTAAATACAAGTATGTATTTAAACCTAAGTTCTCTTTTCCAAGACTGTTTCTATTAGTCTTGAATCCAAATAAACAAATTTAAGTTAATGTCTTTTTCACACACAGTTAATTGAAGATGTTGATTTAAAAATATTAACCTTTCTAATTAGTAACAAAATGTTCCAACGGCCATTTGCATATTTCAGAACCTTGGAGAGCGCCTGTGGTTCCACCATGTGCTCAGAGAGACATGCACCAAAGAAAAACCAAGCCTAGGACAAGAAGATGACAGCAAAGTGATTGTGCTTTAATGAGATTGGTAATAACGCCTGGAGTCTTGAAACACTATGAGATCCATCTTTTGAAAGAAAAACTGTTAAACTACTTTGAGAATATCATGCATGAAATCATGTCCTGCATGTTTTGGATAGTCTGGAGGCTCCGTCTGTTTGGTCAGGTGGAAGAAATCCAAAATAAGTTTATCCTAGTAGGAATCTATTGATATTTTTCAGCTTGATTTGGTTTTGGCTGTGATTTGGTCCAATTGCAAAACTAACATGGATCAAACCTTACTTTGATAAAATCACCCCATAGAATTTATAGGAAAGTTCTGTTTTAATAAAGAAAATAGATTCAGCAGAAATGAGGAAATAGCTATGCCTGTTGAGGACTAATTTGGCCTTCATTTCAAAAATGGCCAAGAAGACATCTGTATTTATATATGCACATTATATTACATCCATAGCAGTCTGTCTTTTGATTCTCATGCAACAACCACTTTTCTAAATGAACAACAGGAGAATTTTCAGAAAACATTAGCTGTAGTCTAGACTTTTCTGTTTGTTTCTACTACTGAAGAGCTTGTATCAGGCTGAAAACAGGCTGAAAGAATGGGAAATGACAGCATTCGTTCTGTGGCACAAAGGTAAAGGATTTGATTGTAAGCTGAATTAAGGATGTCTCTGTTTATAGCCTCTAGGTATCCAGTTCTCTAGCACCATTTAAGATCCATAATGTCTCTAAAGTAGATATGGAACCTGTAGAAGATCTCTACTTTCCTGGAGTGGCAGCATAACAGGGGCATCTAAAATGGCATCAGTACCATCCTTCAAGGTTCATGGCAAGAAGGTGCTCTTCTGCAGAAATGAAAGGGGGAGGGGGCAAACAGTTGTACACAATCAGGAATCAGTGTTACTCTGAAGATGTGGTATTTAGAACTCTTTTATGGCTTGTGAACATTGTACTTTGTAATAAGCCAGAGTGCTTATTTAAATAATTGCAGCTATAGCAGATAAAGAATGAGTGCCCATATCTTCAGAATGAGTGCCTATTTTTTCTCTTGATTTCTGTCATCTTCGAAGATTCCAATCCCAAAATACCTTTTCTGTTGGTTGGTTGGTTGGTTGGTTGGTTGGTTGGTTGGTTGGTTGGTTGGTTTTTCTGGGCTTTTTTTGTTCTCTTCTCTATTGAGGTAAAAGTAATTTAACTATAATGCCTTTACTGATGACACGTTTACACATGGATCCCTATGTCTTTGTTTTTTACTGAGATAGTGGGAATGTTTTCCAGACTTGGTCCAATACCTTGATGACAAACTCCTGGTCATGGGCAGACCAGAATCAGAGATCAATCAAGGTTCAGTCAGCTCTATCAGAAAGCTCAGAGATGCAAACTGAACCAAGGCCATGAAGCAAAGATCAGTAAGTCATTACAGAGAAACTGTAGGTCATGTGATACTATAGTCAGAGAGAAACCAATATCAATGTCCAAAGCAGCTTGTAAGTAACAAAGTTGATGATCTGAAATACAGCTCTGGATACTCCCTGACTTAGGGGGAACTTGCATAGAATAGAGCCTGTAAACAACATCTTCACCTATCACAGGGAATTGGTGACAAAATTTTCAGATGTTTTTCTTGAGTGTTAGGTCATGTCCTCCAAGGACACAAGAACATCCAAAGGATAGAGGAAGTGGGTTGTAAGATTTTCAGACTGAAACTGATCTTTTTTAGCAGTCTTTTTTCTGTTCAATTAATGGTTGTGGTAACAAGCCAAGCAAAATCCCAACACAGACAACTGCTATCTATGAGACAGTGTTTGTGTCTGTAAAGGCAGTAGCCAATAGCTGCCTGCTGGAGCGATGAATCAGTCCCAGGTGCTGAGGGGATGATTCATCATCAGTTGGCCAATGACTCACTACAACTTTCTGCACTGGTTTGAGTCCAGCCTTTAAACATATATATGTAGATGCTTGACATCATATACTGATACTACGTGTAAGAAAGTTTTCTGAAGGATGATACATTTAATCAAATTTAAAGATTCTCAGGCTATTTCTCTTAACTTTAATCCAGAGAAGGATGCTTCAGAAAGACATGGAACTGCAGAACTATGGTGAAAGAACTATTATAAAGGAGAAAAAAAGACAAAATTCTGCTTGCTTTCAGCCAAACTTAGGGGATTTTCACAACTTCCACCTTAAATTAAAATTACATAAGGCTAAACTTAAAATAGTAAGCTGATGAAAGAATGTATTTATAAAAGCACTGTTGCTATTCTTCACAAAGCACAAAACTCAAGTCAGTTACATCCCATGGAAAAGAAATAAAAGTATATTTGTTGGAGTCCAAAATTCATCAAATGTAGACACTCTGAGGGCCTTTTGGTTCTCTGAAACTACACTTGGAATTTGTTCTTGTGTGATGATTTTTCGATTAAAGGTGTACAGAAAAAACAACCGAAGATATCTAAAAAAACCTGCTGTGTCTATATATTATTTATTAATATTCTGCCTCACTATCTATCTGTTAGTCTATCTATTTGTATCTAACTCAGTGTTAATCTTTTAATTATCATTATTCTGCCCGAAGCAATGAGATGGGTCTCTTAGCCAATACTCACTGGTCTTAAATGTCACACTTCCCATTTCCCCGTAACCCAAGGGAGTTACAAAAGTAAGTACATAGATTTTGTTTCATGTTTCTCTTCATGTTTAGATGTCGGTCTTTCCTTCACAGACAGTGTAATATGTTTTGATTTCTCTTGTGGCCTTCCTGTTATGCATTTCTTTTTTTCACTTTTTATGTTAATTCAATGTACACTAGTTATTTACACACATTTTTTTTTTACTGTATTTACTTCTCTATCTGATTGGAAGAAAAATCCCCTCCTATTTATTAATATGAATAGTTTCACAACTAATATGTACTTTATACATTTGTATGTTTTTAAACATATCCTTAAAATCTTACACAAAAGTGAACCAGGGTATAAAGCTTGTGTAAAATGATGTGCATGTATGTACATTGAATATGCTGATGCCCTTGAATCCAGGAATAGAACAGTGCAGCTGAAATGTTCATAAAGTCCCAAACCTACAGCTGTTGACAAAAAATAAGGTATGTTTTATGACAATCCTGTCATGGAGTTATAGCAGAAAACTGAGGAGGAACTGACATATTCAGCTTCAGTTAACACAAAATCGGGTTGAGGGAGAAACCCAGCATGCCTTTAAAGCTAATCTGGAAAAGGAAGCCTTTAGTTTCATTCCCTACACCTTGCCTTTTAACTGGCATCCTTTAATGTAACTGAATTTCAGTATAAACTCCTCTGTGAACATTTGTGAATTTCAAATGGATTTCATAACCCATATGTATCTGTTCAAAGTTTCTTTAAACTTACCTGTGTGAATATAAGGCTGGGGAAAAACCCTCATATTCACAGCTTTTTTTCATGTCTGAAGACTCACAGCTCTTAGTATAACTCAAATAGAGCTCAGCCCTTCCAATTCACTTGTGTATGGGTGTGTATTAAGAGCACCATCCTTCATTCACAAACCTTATCAGTAGAATGTTTTTCTGCTAGTAGAGGTACAGCCCTGCAGAGGTGTTCCCTTCACCCCTGAGGTGGAGGCAGTCCCCCAGCCCTGCACCCCACTGCTGCAGAGAGACCCAGAGGGACAAGTTGACTCTCCTCTGGCTTCACCCAGCCTGCCCCAGCACCTAGGGCTTCCCTGGCAGTCACCGGCCCCCGCCTGAATTTGGTCATTGTCTCTGGACTTGCTCCACCCTTGCTCAACAGCAAGAGCAGGTTGGTGAGGGATGCAGGGCATCTCTCCTGATGCACAGCTCTGTGCCTCAGCCATTCACCCTCCTCATCTTCCTCCCTTTGCCCTAAATGATCCTCCTGTTGTTATACCCCACCCTCTGAGTCCCATTACCAGACATGGGTAAATCATTATTCTTAAGAAAATAATCTGAATGGCTCTGATTTATCTAATATCCAGACCATTAGCCTCTCAATTATTCCGTTCATCAGGGGAGAATATTCCATTCTTCAAACCCTACTTGTTCAAACCAACAACAATAACACATCTATAGGGTTTTCCACAGCTTCCATCAAGAGGTGGATGTGCTTGGTTTACTTGGTGGTCCTGGCATATCTTTAGGAGTCAGTCATGGCATGTGGCAGCTGGCACATAACCTAGAAAACCCCTAGATTAATTTTTCTGTTTGATTTTGTGGGGTTTTTTTCCTTGCAGGAGTTATTAGGTCAGGCGAGAGATCCTGACAATTTTTTCCCTGCTATAATGACTTATTCAATATTTTGTTTCCAGTGAGACTCTTGAGCCAAGCTCAGGGGGTGTATAAACAGGCCTACATACTTCATATTGCTTAGAAATTCCTCCACATTACCTCTTGAAGTTCTACAGCCTTGGGCAAAGTAGGAACTTTGACACCATCCTTGCTGGTACAATAAATATTCCTTCAAAATAGTCATGTCAAGTTGTAAACAGCTGTCATAAAAGGTAAGCAAAAAAGCATCCTTGGATTAACAAAGTTTGTGAATATTGACACACTGAAGTCCTCATAATTGTTACTTGTTCATTGTGGTATTAATCCTTATTCAGATGGAAAATTTGAAAAATATTATCAAATACTTTAAAAGTCATGCAATGACAAACAAAAATGCCTTCCAGAAGGTAAAAACTGGGATGCAAGATGGACCTACATGCTCAGTGAATGAAGTTGGTGCCTACACTCTTATTTGTCAGCTATGGTTTCCCTTAAGATGCAAAAGAAATGTTTACATCTCTTTACATCTATATAAGTTTGCCATCTAGGAGGAGGTCTGCTGGAGACACCTGATCCAAATCCTATTCTGGGACTGCTGCAGAGCAGCCTGAGCAGCAACAGCAAACATGCATTACTGTGGGCCATCTCAATTTTTAGAAAAGTGAAGGAATGCTCCTTTGGACTGAACCTGGTCATCTCCTGTGCCTTTCAGGGGCTAACTTGCAGCAGTGCAAAATGCACAGATGTTAAATACACATCTGAGCATTTTTAACAATTTTGTCCTCACTGTCCCATTTTTTAATGAGTACTCCCACTTGAAAATAAAGTTATTGCACACTTTTAAATAACAAAGGCTTTCATTATGCTTTGATCATGTGTATTTTAAACACTGGTTGATTTTTTCTTTTGTCACTTCTTTTGGGCTTCTCATTGGCTTTTTAATCTGTACAGGAATTTTACTATTTCCATGTTTTTCACTGTCTTAACTACTTAATGCTCTTATACTCTTCCTTTTCACTATAGCTGAAGAAAACAACTGCAAACAGAAAAATAACTTTTTAAATCTTACAGTTAGACAGAGGAAAAATACTAATGAAGAAATAAAAGTTGTAAAAGAAAGCTTGTTATGGGAAATCAATTATAAATATCCAAGGAATAAACATAAAAATTATTTAGTAGGCGACTGCATTTTTTCCCCTTTTATAGTGATCCTGCTTCCTTTAGAATGTAAAAAAATAGACTATCTATAAGCAAACTGTAAAAAAAATAACATGGCAATTTGGGATTGGATATGAGATTCTTCTCACTCCACAGAGGATTTGGAATGTAAAATTCAGGCTCTAAGAAATACCTGTGCACCTACAATCTACCCAAGTCTGAGCCAAATCACACAAAGTAGATGAAAAGAAGGTATTTCAGCAGGATTCAAACCAAGCCACAAAAGGAAGAACTCTGAAGATCTGGCACATATATAATCCACTAAAACTGAGAAAACTGCTCTATTGATGAGCCACCATGTTGCTGTAATTCAGACATAAGCAAACAACACTAAAGTCATTGTATTTTAAGCAAACAGATGTGTGAGACTAAGAACTGCTGAGCAAAAAGCTACTATTTTGCATCATTGATTTTCATTGTACTTTCATACTTAGAAACAATTTTTTCTAGGCTCTCTTCATTGCCTTAGAATTTCTTGAGGACTGCTGATTTTTATACTGACTTTAAAATGTGCTCTTTTAATTTATAAGAAACTTCTGAGCTCACAGATATTTTTAAGAATTAAAAAATAAAAGGGGGGGGTAGAGGGAGAAAATTGTCCTAATACAGGTAAACTTGCAAGTTTTCCACCTGGAAGCCAAACTATTTAGTAATTCAGCTGATTGCATCCTTGTCAGCAGAAAGGCCCACCTCACCATTCAGGATGACACTTTCCAAGACGATGCTAATGGGAGCAGCTTCCAGCCCAGGCTCAGAGGGGCCTCCTGCCACAGCCCTGTGCACAGAGCTCAGGTGATTCTTAATCTGTGTCCATGGCAGGAGCCTGATGCCAAGATGCCCCTACTAAAAATTCACGAGTGCTATAAAAGTCTCTGTGTGTCTGCAGTGAATGTGTTTGTATTTACAGGCTCAAACAAACCCCCTCCTTTTAAAATCTCAGAGATTTTCTTATACATTTTCTTTTACATTCACTCCTCATTCTTATTTTTTTCCCATTCACATTATTTTTTTTCCCTAATTTCCTTAATCAAAAATGTTTTCTTTGTTTCTCCCTTTATAAGTTTAGTAACTACTACCTTTATAAAATACAGCCCTAAGGATTTTTTTTCCCTGTGCTGGTAGTTATGGAAGTACTGTGGGACAAATGCTAGCAAGGTCACTGCAATTCTTATATGCCCTACTTACTCTAGCTACAAGAGGAAAAAGTTAATCCATTCTTATTAAATACTTTAGGATCTATGAATAAGAAAGTGCCATGTATGTCCCAAATAGTAATAACTTGCCATTTTTTTTACTTGCAATTTGTGCTATTTAATATTCATAGTCAGCCTGCTTTCCACCCCTGTCAGTACTGATTTTCAGCTCATGTCCATTTGTGCTGGTTTATTCTCTCAAGGATAACAGTGTCTGTCCTCTTACCTTTGGAAGTGCAATGATTCTTTTGGCCTTGTTTGGATTATATAACACCTACTTCTAATAATTTATGATTTTTATAGAGGAAATAGATCCATGTGGAAGGTTCCATTATCCTGGGTAGGGCTTTTTGATTTCTTTTGGATTGTGTGGATGCAAATATCCACACGTGTTTCCACCTGCAGATGTTTTCCTTGATCTGGCTGCAATTATTTTCTGATACTGATCTTGATATCCTGATTTTATGGCCAAGTTCTATAATTCTGCACAGACTACATGCACACTCCATTGGGAGTACAATGGGGAGATGGGGTTTTGCTTGCTACTACAATGAAAGACTGATTTTCTAGTTTTACTGACAGATACCTTATTAGTCTCAGGGTTGTGGGTTTGTTTCACATTACATCAGTCAAGAGATGCTTGACACCAGACATTGGTGCAGCATTGTGAGAGATGTGCAAGTAGTGAGTTAGCTCTGATGAAACTTACATTATCCATTTCAAATTCTGATAGGCATATATTACTAGGGTTTTTTTCTTATTTTCTGTTTTGTTTTGGAGCAAACCTAATGTAACTGTTCATAGAGTAACTGAGATTTCAGGGAGTTAAAGTGAGAGGAGTTGAACCAGATTCTCCAAGGCATTTACAGAAAATTGTTCCACTGACCTTTTTTTATTCTGTATGTTCCTAACATAAAATGTATATAGTTTCATGTGTTTTGTAGTACAGATTTTACAGAAGAGGGAGTCTCTACAAGAGTAAACCACCTAAATAGACCTTTAAGGGTCTAGGCCTTTGCTCTGTACCCCCATCATTAAACCTTTTATTGCTCTGCTGAAAAGTTCAAGAGTTTACTGGGACTGAGGTAATCATTTTTGGCTGGGAATATTTTCTGAAGACAGATGGCCATTGCTCATCACATTAGCAAGAAGGCTAATATTTCTGGTCTTCAGCTGTTAATGGTAGTGCATTTGGAGTAATTCTAACTTCAGGTATCAACTGTTTCTCCTGTTCTTTCAATCCAACAATTTACACTGAATTTAGGAGTATAAGACACTACAGATCATCAGATCTTATGGAAGTGAAAAATCAAGAATACAGTCTATTTAGAAAAATGATACCTCCAAAATAATTTTATGAAACTAGGGAATTGACAGTGGATTTCTAATCTTTTTTCCAATATTTTCTCAGGGGTTTAAAAATAATTAATTTCTTGTTTCATGTTACTTGTTTACACATTCATAAAACCATTGTTGTTTTTTACTTCCACTTTTTCATCAAAAGACAAAGGAAACTGCTGCTCTTTTGCTTTCTGGTACAAGCTTTCAAATTTGTGCATAATTGTTCATAATTTTGACAAGCACAAACAACCAAACAACTGCCACACAAGTACCTTGAAACTATAAACCTCACTCTTCAATTTGTTCTTCACTAACAAGAGGGACTCAGCAAAGTGTAATAGTTTACATTTAACCCAAGAAAATGCAACATAATTACCTCTGGTGACAGCTCATAGATATCATTTTAATATGCTAAAACAAAGTTTTAGGAAGAAAGAAATATGTAGGATCTGTTAACAAGTAAAAGAATTATGCAATGCCATGAGACTGCCATGAGGTCACTGAGCAAAGTTCAGGCTTTACTATGGTTTTCAGTGCAACCCTGCTCATTTCTGCTGGTTTTACACATAAGCAAATGGCTTGCCAACTTATTTTGGGTATTGTTTGTGTTCTTCTGTTGCAGGTTGTGCAGAAGTGAAAGAAAATTATGAATTAGTTTGCGCACCCTGGCTGCAGATTACTGGTGCTCACAAAGAGAGGATTATTACTTTAAGTGGAGAATGGGGGTTGTTCTGTTGATAATGCACTACAGTAACCTCTGTTCATTCCTTTCATTCCTTTGAAGAAGCTCAAAATATGATCATGCACCATCACAACCCCTGCCAGCAGCACTGACTGCAGCAGCCACAGGCATCCCACACCTGCTGCCTGCTAAGCCTCTCGCTGAGCAGCAGCGTGGAGTGGCCCTTGCAAGCAGAGGCTCAGACAATCCCTCTCCTGGCTCAACCACCTTCTGGAAGTTCACCAAATCTCTCGTCATTTAAGGCTTTTAAAACCCTTCTGTGATGTGAGGCAATGTTTTCAGCCTACCAATGTGCTGAGTACTCTGAGATTTTCCTGCCTGCTACACTCAGGCTGAAGCAGTAAACATTCACCTAATTTCCTTGATTAAGGGAGAGGAGATAAAACTCTGAAGTTTAAAGAGACATTGTTGAATGTACAGGAAAAGTACAGCAACAGGTATTTCTCTTATGGTCATGGTGCTCATTTTAATCACTGACATACGAAATCATGGTGTTCATATTTCTTTGATAAATTATTCTTTGACCTTGCAGATGATAGTTGTCTCAGTATGCCAACTTGCCATCATCCCTGAGTTCTATTTACAGCTCTATTTACTCACACAAAACTCTCAATTATCCATCCTGGATATGCCCAAGAGGAATCTGGATATGGCACTTGGGAATATGGTTTAGGGGTGATTATGTTGGTGTTGGGTTGATAGCTGGCCTACATGGTGTTGAAAGTGTCTTCCAACATTGATGATTCTGTGCTCCTGTGAAACTTTGATTCTCCTCTTTGTAGTGTGAATTGAACTCTGAATATCAAGTTGTTATTCTCTCCATTTTCTCTGCAGGACTCCAGCTGTGGATTCTGCTTGTCCTTTACAACACTCATGACCACAAACAGCTGGATTGGAATGTTATAGGGAGGGACACAAGACAAGACAAGGCAATTCAAGCCAACATCTTTCACTGATCATTTGTTTAAGGCTCTCACTGTAAAACATTCAGCTCTTGATTCTTGGAATTCTCCAAAATTTTGCCATCCATCCTGTGTCTCAAAGCAGGAGTTACATAGAGAGCAATCTGGAACACGGAATGCTGGTTGCCCTGAACCACCTGAGCACCCTTGTACCCTGAGGAAAGCCCTGCTGGCCAATGCAATACCATCCAGCATCACTGGCTGCTCAAGCCACTGAAACATTAGGGCAGGCCATGGGTTTGCAGGGTGCAGGACTTATGACTTACATAACATACAAAGATGCTAGATGCATCTACACTGTGCCTAAAGCTCTGGACTAAGGATCCTCTCAAAAACAAAGGTACTCTCAGGATCAGCACCTGACTGCTGTGGACTGAAGGCCCCTGAACCCAGTTGTGCCTCCATCAGACCTCATCCACCTTCCAGGTTAGCTGATGGAGTCTGGTTGTGCCCAGGGAACCACTGCAGAGCAAGGCATGGGGTTTTCCTAAGTGTAAGGTGGGCACAGCCTGGGAGGTGCTGAGGCATTTTAGGTCTGTCTTGGCTGCAGGCAGCAGCACAGAAACCAGACAGAAGAAAATCATAGTCTAATCTGCTTGCTGCAAACTTTCCTCAAAACCATAGAGCACAAGACAGTAAGGGAAATGATCAATACCAAGATCAAGAAATTGCTGCATTTTACAAAAACCTATTGTATTAATGGATGAAATTGTGACAGTATTTTTCCTCTAGCAGAGCTATGCAAAGACAGATTATATGTGTTAGGCATCTGGTAAACTTCTAGCAAATTGGCTCCGAACTTGGAGCTACTGCAAGAGAAGAGTTTGTGTCATTACCCCTTTCCCTTCACCTGTGCTTCCATAACATTTCCTGCTACAGACAACCCATCCCTTGCACCAGAGGGGCAGTCTTCACCACAACAAGCAGTGTGGGAGCAGTATTTCAGCAAAGGGAAGTCAAATGATAAACCAGGTGTCCTGTATATAAATACTAACATGGTACCTATGATCATGTCTTTCAAAGTAAGACCCTTTCAATTTCCCTGTGGAGAAATGGGGATATCTCTCCAGAGCATTAATACAGTCAGTCCTGTGAAACTCAATTTCTTATGTCCCCTCCTTGACTCCTACATGTTCTCTTTACCCTCTCATCAGATGACAGCCTGTGAACTTTCCTAGTCATGTTTTGAGCCTCTAAAGGTCCCAGCCTTCTGCCAGCATTTCTCCATACTACACTTTCACTTTATTTTCTTTCTTGCAAACCCAGACCACTCAGGCTCTCCTTTTCTTAAGGGCGATTTGATTAGATATCACTCCTGATTTGAAGTTTTTGAACAGTTCTTCTTCCCTATGAGGGAAGCAAACATTTATGTTCGGCTTCAAAGAGGATCATGATTATTGATAACTGACAATATCATTGTCACCTCATAGTAAGCAGAATGGTGTATTTCAAGCAACATTTCAAGGAAACTCTTATTTGTAAAAATCAGGTGACACAGCCTGGCTTCCAAAGAGTTGCTGCAATTTTTTTCCTGTAGTTGTTGTTCATGTTACAAGTTTTATTTGAGTCGGTGCTTGCATATTAAAAAGATTTTTAAAAACAGTGGAAAACAGAAGAATAGAATACCATATTTTAAAAATGTATTATGAGAATAGAACAAAATCTATGTATTTTTTGAAAACCGTCATATTAAATATAGTCATAAATATGTACTTATGACCCAATATTCCTTTCATTTAGGATAAAAAAATCATCCTGGTATAAGATGAACAGCATGAGTCCTATGTATCATGACAACCCCACTGATAAAACAATTAAGGACTTTAAACTCCATTTGACTTGTGCAGGTCTTCTGCATGGGGATAGCTTTCTGTGACAGTGCATAATTATACACAGCTTCAGTGTTTCAGCTTTCAGAAATTTCTTTGGTGATTAATAGTTTTGATGTCAGAATCTTTCTTGATCTTTCATGAGTTTTGTCATTACAAAGACATTTAAATCAGGAGATAAAGTCTCTTCTCTAGATCTGTACGAAAGCATGTCTTTGAATGGATTAAGGAATTCAATAAATGCCTCTGGTTATGGCCTTATTAAGCAATCATGCCTTTAATTCTCTGCCTAAATGGAGAAGACCCAATACTAGCACTGAATGTCTGCTGCCATGTAGCTTACCTTACTTATATCTGAGTGAAGGATTTAAACTCATTTCAGATTTCTGCCCTTAGAGATAACCCATCCCTACAGTTAAAATATGTTAGAAAGAGCAATTTAGATGTGGCTGCAAATTTATGCCTTAAATGTTGGCAGACTTCTCCTCTCACCATCAAGCTTGTTCCTCTATTATCACCTTCTCTCATGCTTTGACTTCAGTGGATGTCTAAATAACGTCACTGCATCAGTGACAGCACAAGTCTAGAGATATTAAGTGTCTCAAGCAGGACAGCAAATCCAATGTGCAAATAGTTTTTCTTCTTTGTTACTGTATTCAGCAATGTGCACTAAGTGCTGCAGGATCCTGCCATGCAAGTCCCATCAAATCAGTAAATCATTGCTCCCCCTGAGTACCAGCCTAGGCATTTATCTCGAAATAACTGGGAACAGAGCAGATAAATGTGCTCTCACTGCAAAGGGATTTCCTTCCCAAAGACACCATGGCTTTCTGCCCTGGCAGCTCACCATGAGCAATGGCAAGAGAGAAGGGTCTTGGCCAAACACTGGATCACGTACCAGAGCCCCAGAATGTGTCAGACAATGGGTTAAACAGCAAAACACAAAGATCAACATCACTCAAGTTGAACAGGAGCTTCTAATAACCCCCTTAATGCTGACTATACAGATACAAATGAGTGAATAACCACTGGGTGAAAACAAGTACAGGCATTTTAATTTTCATACTTCTGGCCCATTATGTAACTTCTAAAATAATGGTCTTTGAGAAAAGCATTCTCCAAAGCACTTTTTCTTTCTATTTCATTATGAAGTGAATCTGTACTTCTGATTTTACATGACTTGATGAGATGATAAAATTGAAGAGTCACTGAGTCATCATTATGACTCTTTATTGTAAAGTCAAACTGAAAGAAAAGTCAGCCAGGGGGATGCAAGTCTTTATTTTCACACAAAACAGCTGTAGTGCTTTGTAAGGAAGAGGAATAACCAGGCAAGGCAGATTAATAATCTGGCAAAGACAGTAAAATTTTTCTCACCAATTTATAAAAGTACAGACTCAAAGCCATGTCAGAAAAGATCTGTGAATTCAATACACCTGTGATCATGCTTCACAGAGCTTTAAATAATGAAAACCTGCAGCTATTATGTTTCAAAGAGAACCATTGGTTTTACACTTACTTATTGTTTTTTTATTTCAGTTTATAGCAGCTTCAAGAAATGAAAAGTATAGAAAAATAAATAAATGTTTATGAATTTAAACAGACATATTATGCCCACGATTTGAATTATACTGATCTATAAAAGAAGCTTAGGATTTAAAATAAATTGGATGTCCAAAGGGAGCTGGTGAGTCTTTAAGGGGACTCTATCTTGCACATCTTAGAAAATCCAAGCCTTCATAAGTATATATTAAACAAAAGAAAGCTATTGGATTAGCATATATTGAGTACAGAAAAAGATAAACCAAAATGTATTTGTACATGTTCTATATTTAAGCCAAACTATAACTATCCACCATGAAAAGCTTTAAAGCAGTTTTTAAATCTTCTACAAATTGCAAATACCAAAGTCTAAGATCAGAGCATCTGGAAAAGCCTACTTGGAGGTGGTCACAATCTGCAAGTAAATGAATTCACAGATGAACAAATAAATAAGACATGCACAGATAAATACAACTTGAAAGACATACATAGATTTAATTTTATTTTTCTGTGCAGTTTAAACTGGAAGTTACAATGACTACAGGCAAAATGAACAAATGTCGTATCATTATGATTTTCTACTTCTTGAAATCCAAGAAGCCATGTCTGAGAATGTTTTAAGTTTACAGACACATGTGAAGAGCACAAAGAGACTTTTGCTTGGCTTGTGTCTATTGAGGGAATGCAAAGGAAACTAAAAATTAGCAGTATATTATCTCTTAAGTATTGGCAGAAGTGCTGGTGGAATGAAATGAATAGAGTTCCAGGGAGTTTTTGTTCCCCTTGACATCAAATAAGACAATTAAAGGAGAAAGACAAGTCTTTCATTTGAAATACTGAGCAAGTGCTGGCAGAGTATGAGCCTTCTTGCACAATCTTTTTGTTTTTTCATTACTGAAGGGCTACAAATAAAGTAAGAATGAAATAAATTTACTTGATCTTAGTTCTGTGTTATCTTTCCTCATTAACCTCTCCCATGGTGTCTAACAGCATGAAAAAAATTTTAGGGATAAAGTTGCATTTTGAAACATTTAAGAAACTAGCAGAAGCTACAACTTGGCTGTAGGAGGAATGAGACATCCAACCAGAATTTGTGATTTTACCACCTCATTAAACAGGGGATTCAGTTAAGACAAGGATCCTCAAGGGGCTCTATACAAAACACAGGCAACCCGGCCTGACCCTTGGCCTGAAAGAGGGAAGACTCGTTGCTCAAGGCTCTACTTCTTTCCAGTGACCTCCCAACAACAGTCCTGTCCTGAAATCATTTCTATCTCTTGCAATTTTGCGCTTTAGCTGTGTTTGACATAAAATGCCAAGTACTGTGACTGAGATTTACTCATGCTTGCAAACATTGCTTTTATTTGCATTGACTGAATCCCCTTGGGCTTCTCTTATTTTGTCTGTAACAAGACAAAGTATAGTTATAAATATTCATGCTGCTGAAAGGTATACAAGAGGGAAAGTGCAGTGTGTGACACCCCAAACAGCCCCATCCACATTTTTCAATTACTTTTGGTTGCACCATGTCTTGGGTTGAAAAGATAATTCAATCTTTTGCTCCTTGGTTCCTGCCTAGTGAGAATGCCAACAAGAGTGTGCCAGTGATGGTGATTTGCTTTAGCACGTGGACACTCATCCAATGGAAATGCTGTGAAATCACCAGCACATTTTACATAAGCCACTGAACAGTCATCAGCGAGTAGGAAAAGGATGCTGCAACATGATCAGTAAATAAGTAGGTGAAATTCTGTCTTGTCTGTAGAGATGTTGGAAGTGAAATCTGCTGCACAGCTTGTGGGTTTATATGAACAGTTTGCTAATTAGAGTTGTATAAAATGACAATTTTTCAAGAAAATTTCCAACCTTCATAGCATCCCAGTGTGAAATTTGAATTTTTTTTTTAAACCTAACAAATGGACTATTCTCATATTTTTAAAAAAGTTTCTACAGGCAATCCAATACCCCTGCTCAATGCCACAAATTTTTCAGTACCACCTCAACGTTTTTTGCTGCATAGATATTCACTGGGTTTTGGCACCCTTCAGCTGCTTCACTCCTCTCTTCCCTGCCTATTTCTGTTGCCCACCAGGATAACGCAAAAAAGTATCAGGAGAGCTCACACAAGCTCACTGTCATTTTATAAGCTGGAAGTAATGACATTCGTTAAATGAACGCAAAAAAACCTAAAAATACTGAAGTAGGTTCATTCTTTTTGAAAGCCTGGGTGTTTGCTGCTGCAAGAAAAGGATCCTTTCAGTCACACCCTTTGGGCTGTTCATGTGCAGAGTTTGCTGTGGGAATTAATTTTTTTTTAGGAATTCTTCTGCAAGACTTTAAAGAGGATGTCTCTGTCTTTGTTGCCATCACCCAGATGAAACCAGAAAGGTGCAAAAAAGCTGAGAAAGAACAGGAGCCCTATAAAATTCTTCTACACAGTTCCTTTTCAACTACTCTGTGGGGCTCTGCTATCTGAGGCTTTTCCCTGTAGGAGTAGCCAGAGTAGGAGAATCTCTTGATGCAGCATCCCTCTCCATAGGGTGAGCTGCCAAGGGTGGCTGTGGGATGAGAACTGTTTTTGACCTTTGGCCAACCCCAAGATCAGGCCAGCCACAGAAGCTAATTGAGATAAAGCACACTGCTTCTGCCCTGTGTGCAAACCTTCCTTCTAAATCAAACTGTCCCTCTGTTGAAAGAATGGAAAATAAAATGCTTTCAGTCCTTCATACTTTTATTTTAATAAAATACAATTTTAAAAAAAATATATCCTGAATATACTTTATGCCCTGTGATTTCAAGAGTTGGACTTTAATGGGACCTGGCCCGTGCTACCTACAAACATGATAGAAAAGACACAATCATCTGGGGGGGTGTGAATGTGTGCACATTGATGTCTGTGTTATTGGCAGTGGTGGCAAGGGTCAAAGTGAGTACTTCTAATTAGCTAGTGCTCCCCAATGCCAGGTTTTAACACACAACTTTCTCAGCCACATTGTTTTTCTGTTTTAAGCATACAATCCGAACTGGGAGTTGCCCCGTATACTTAGTATTTTGTTTTATTTTGTTTTATTTTGTTTTATTTTGTTTTATTTTATATAAATTAAAGTGACCTACATTTCCTAGCTAGGTGGCAAACAGAGTGATTAAAGAGTCAGCTGTGCTCCTTGGGACAAGGAGGGGGAGATCCATGTAATTCAAGAAAACTTGAAAGGGGAGAAAGCAGTGGCCTTTAGGGAAAAAAATAATAAATTTCTTCAGGACAAAACTGAAGGCAGACAATATCTGCAGGAGTCTGCCACAACACCTTTCCTTAGGGGAAAGACTGTTTTTCCATCTCCTTGGCCTCCAAAATTTCTTCTTTTTATAGTGAAATACATATATAGTGAAATATATATATAGTGAATATAATATATAGTGAAATAAGAAAAGAATTCCATATGACACATCAGAATTCTTGAAATAATGGGGGGCTGACAAGTCCTCTTCGTTGCCCTTCCCTGGTCCCACAGATAAGAGGGACCAGTGAAGATATCTGAGACAGCTGGTGGGATGTGCTGCCAGCTGGGACTACCTGTGCTGCTGGCTCCAGCCACAGGAACCAGTAAGGAATCACCCATCTCCTGCCACCACACAGCAGTGGTCCCCAAATGCAGCTCACTGTAGCAAACCCAGGACCTGCAGCAGCCACCAAAAATCCAGCAGCAGGCCAACACAGCAGGAGATAAGATGTTCTGACTTTTGGGCTACAAGCAAATCTCCTGCATGGTTGCAGGAAGCAGAAAGTGTGACAGAAAGAGGCAAAAAAATGCCCCAAATTTCCTAGCCAACCTGCCTTGGAGAAATAAAGTTCCTTTTGATGGCCAGGACTAAATTTTTTCAGCTCAGCTGTTGAGGCAGACAGCCTCAGAAATGTTTTCCAAGGACACCTCCATAAGCCCTGCTAAGGAGGGAGGGAGGGGTGTGCTGTAGTCCATTGCTCCACAGCAGAGCAATGATGGGATGGCCCATGCAGGATCAGAGAGAGGATCATGTGGTTATTACATGCTGTTTTCAGCAGAGTGAAGGGACCTGCTGCTGCAAACACCACAGAAATAAATAGTTCCCAACTTGAGGCATTTGCCATATGAGTAGAGACAATGCCTGGCAGGTGGCTGCTGACCACAGTAGCAGAGCTCACAGGCTGGGGCACGGGGCGTCCTCCAGCTGCACAATTTGGAAATCCAAGGAATTTTTAAAGTAATGACTCACAGATTTCAGCCAGAGTTTTGCCTGAGAAACTCCAGGAGCTATTTCTTAATTAGAAATCTGTCCCTCTCATTGACTGCCAATTCAGTTACACAAGCCAGACACAAAAAACATTTTTCTTTTTTTTTCTCTCTCTCAGTTTTCTCCCTATTTCTTAATCCCATGGAAGAAAAGGACAAACATATCAAATGGGACTGCACTTTGGAAACTTTACCTACAGCAAATTCCTCCAGGTCAAGGATTTTTAAAGGTTAAATATATTGTGACAGCTGCAGGATAGGATCAAAGTGTTCTGCAGCCTCACTGGAATCCTCTCCCTCATGGGTTCCTCCACCCGAGGGAGAGATCCCCATCCTGCTCATCCCAAGGGCACTGCTGGACCTGCAGCCTCCTTCTGCATCGACGGCCTTCCTCTCCATCAAGCGCCTCTTTTTCCCTCTGCCTCAGTCCCTTCTCCCGAATTAACTCACTTGCTATTTTTTAATCTGTACCTTCCTCTGATGAGGAGCTGTCAGCTCTGCGCATTTCAGTACCTCGGAGTGGCAGACTGGGTTTATGCAAACCTGTTTTCTGGCTCCGCACCCGGCAGGGCTGCGTCTCTCCGGTGCCGCGCTGCTGTGTGTGGCGGGGATGAGTAATTCAGGACGGAGGGGGCACGGACGGGACCGGCGGCGGCAGCGGGGATGGATCCCGGGAGCACGGCTCCCACACGGGCCGCAGGGGATGGCAGTGCCCGGCTCTCCCATGGCCGCAGGGGATGGCAGTGCCCGGCTCTCCCATGGCCGCAGGGATGGCAGTGCCCGGCTCACACACGGGCTGCAGGGGATGGCAGTGCCCGGCTCCCACACGGGCTGCAGGGGATGGCAGTGCCCGGCTCTCCCATGGCCGCAGGGGATGGCAGTGCCCGGCTCTCCCATGGCCGCAGGGGATGGCAGTGCCCGGCTCCCACACGGGCCGCAGGGGATGGCAGTGCCCCGGCTCTCCCATGGCCGCGGGGATGGCAGTGCCCCGGCTCTCCCATGGCCGCAGGGATGGCAGTGCCCGGCTCTCCCCACATCGGGCCGCAGGGGATGGCAGTGCCCGGCTCTCCCATGGCCGCAGGGGATGGCAGTGCCCGGCTCTCCCCATGGCCGCGGGGATGGCAGTGCCCGGCTCTCCCATGGCCGCAGGGGATGGCAGTGCCCGGCTCTCCCATGGCCGCGGGGATGGCAGTGCCCGGCTCTCCCATGGCCGCAGGGGATGGCAGTGCCCGGCTCTCCCACACGGGCCGCAGGGGATGGCAGTGCCCGGCTCTCCCATGGCCGCAGGGGATGGCAGTGCCCGGCTCTCCCATGGCTGCAGGGGATGGCAGTGCCCGGCTCTCCCATGGCCGCGGGGATGGCAGTGCCCGGCTCTCCCCATGGCTGCAGGGGATGGCAGTGCCCGGCTCTCCCATGGCCGCGGGGATGGCAGTGCCCGGCTCCCACCACGGAGCCGCGGGGATGGCAGTGCCCGGCTCTCCCCATGGCCGCAGGGGATGGCAGTGCCCGGCTCTCCCCATGGCCGCGAGGGGATGGCAGTGCCCGGCTCCCACACGGGCCGCAGGGGATGGCAGTGCCCGGCTCTCCCATGGCCGCAGGGATGGCAGTGCCCGGCTCACACACGGGCCGCGGGGATGGCAGTGCCCGGCTCTCCCATGGCTGCAGGGGATGGCAGTGCCCGGCTCTCCCCATGGCCGCGGGGATGGCAGTGCCCGGCTCTCCCCATGGCTGCAGGGGATGGCAGTGCCCGGCTCTCCCATGGCCGCGGGGATGGCAGTGCCCGGCTCTCCACACGGGCCGCAGGGGGATGGCAGTGCCCGGCTCTCCCATGGCTGCAGGGGATGGCAGTGCCCGGCTCTCCCCATGGCCGCAGGGGATGGCAGTGCCCGGCTCTCCCCATGGCCGCGGGGATGGCAGTGCCCGGCTCTCCCCAGGGCCGCAGGGGATGGCAGTGCCCGGCTCTCCCCATGGCCGCAGGGGATGGCAGTGCCCGGCTCTCCCATGGCCGCAGGGGATGGCAGTGCCCGGCTCACCCCATGGCTGCAGGGGATGGCAGTGCCCGGCTCTCCCATGGCCGCGGGGATGGCAGTGCCCGGCTCTCCCATGGCCGCAGGGGATGGCAGTGCCCGGCTCACACATGGCCGCAGGGGATGGCAGTGCCCGGCTCACACATGGCCGCAGGGGATGGCAGTGCCGGGCTCACACATGGCCGCAGGGGGATGGCAGTGCCCGGCTCACACATGGCTGCAGGGGGATGGCAGTGCCCGGCTCTCCCATGGCTGCAGGGGATGGCAGTGCCCGGCTCACACACGGGCTGCAGGGGATGGCAGTGCCCGGCTCTCCCATGGCCGCAGGGGATGGCAGTGCCCGGCTCTCCCACACGGGCCGCAGGGGATGGCAGTGCCCGGCTCCTCGGCAGCACAAAGGGGCAGCTCTGCACCGCGGCGCCAAGAGCTCCTGCCAGAGCCCGGGGTCGGAGCTGAGACCCGCAGGGATCGAGTCTGGGATTGTCACTCGGGCTGAAGAAGCTGACACGACCAGCTGCAGACCCCGGGACGGCACAGAACACCAGCCATGTCCTACATAGATTTTGTTGTGAAAGCTATTTTCAGCAGAGTCAGACAGGGAATGCAAAACCTGGGCTTGTTCTCTTACGCTTGTTCTCTTAACTCTGTTCTGAGCTACTTGACAGCAGCATGTTTTGACTTTCTTGACTGACCCAGAGTGCTAAATTCCAGAGGACAACACACCCTGAAGTCCCACCACCTTTAATGGATACAGTGTGATCTTTCTAGATAGGGCCAAGGATGCAAACTGGGATAGTCCTGTGAGTAAATGATGAATCAGAAAAAGTAGTGACTCACGAATTTGGCTTTCCAATATTATGTCACTAGTGGAGCCCAGACAAGGCAGAACATTCGTCTCCCAAATCAATACAGGTTACAATTTCTGACTGAAAAATTGCTGAGACTGGGTACAGCCACAGGGTAGTTGTGGAAGGGCACTGGCAGCACAGTGGCTCCCTCTCTGCTGAGCAGGACAGTCAGGAAGAGAACAGACCTCTAGCACAGCCCTTGTTAAGCCTGCTCATGGTCAGTACAAACCTAGGGCTTCATTTTCCTCTGCCTCTAACACCTTTAGGTACTCAGTGCAAATAAACTGGCATCAGATGGTCTTCTCATCTGCAGTAGTGGAATAAGGGATCAGCACCAGGGATTTCTCAGTCAGTACATCAGTGTGTGGACAATATTTACTGTAACCATGGGGATTATTTACAGCCTGGCCACCATGACCCTTATCTTTTTCTATTCATCTCTCTTCAGCTACATCCTCTAAAATAAAAAAAATAATCTTGCCATTAAGATAGAACTCAAATAATCTCGTGCAACTTAATAAGGTTAAAATAATTTTGACCAAACACGGGACAAACAAAGTTCTGTTTATGGCAAGATAGATGTAAAGCAGTTGTAGTGGTGATTTAGAATTGATTCGATCTAAGTGCATCTCAAAAAATTGTGAAATAGAATCTACCAGCTAAAACTAATGAGCACAAAACTACATTGATTTGGCCCAGGGTGGACAAATAGAACATCTGGCATATTTGGCACCGATGACACAGCTGGCATTGTTGGACCCGTTTCTGCAGAAGGTACAGATGCAGAAATGGGAGAATTGGTACAAACAGTGCAGATGGAACAGTTGGAACAGATGACAGTGGGCAGAGCTGGCGATGCTGGCACAGGTGTCATAACCTCAACAGCTGGCACAAGTTGTGACAATCCTGGGATTTCTTAGTGCAAGGCACATGTTCATTTTGGCTTTGGCTGCAGAGAGATAAGAGCATTTTATAATTAGTAAATGTGCCATTTAAAAAAGAACTTTTTTTCCATCCTTAAGGACATCC
The DNA here is from genome assembly GCA_034336665.1 of Luscinia megarhynchos. Lineage (NCBI taxonomy): Eukaryota > Metazoa > Chordata > Aves > Passeriformes > Muscicapidae > Luscinia > Luscinia megarhynchos. Next base: position 79,964,741 of record CM067565.1, on the reverse strand, counting down.
ACCTCCAACTGTTACAGCCTGGAATGTGGAGCATTTCTGCAAATTATAATTTCCCAGAGAAAACCACAATTGATAAATACAGATTTAATATAAGGTAATTAGACATTTTTATTCTCATATAGATAATAATCATGAATAGGATTTCTTCATAAGAGGTTTGTTAAAAAACATGGTCAGATCTGTAGCCTGATCATGGAGATTAAAACAAGCTTTGTCTTAAAGCCAAGGCTTGTTTACCACCAAATTGGAGGGCTATATTTTCCAAAAGTGCAATGCTTCACAATGAAACGGAGTTTGACAGAAGCCACTGGGAAGAGCAGGGCACTGGGTAGGCACCGTGGAAATAGTTAATTCTTTGGCTGAAAAATGAGCCATACTTAGGGCAAGAATGAAAAAATGGAGAAGCCACAATATTGCCTATTCTTTAGCAATGCAGCTTTGTTAAACATTAGTGAAAATACCACGGGTTGGAGTCTGATTTTCATCTGAGAAAGCAAATACCTTGCTCTCCCTCGAGCCTCTGCTCTGCGAGTGGCTGTAACAAGGCAGTATCCTTTGATTCCATGAAAAGATAAGCAACAAGATGAAGTTGCTTGCCAAGAATTTAAAACAGAAATTAATTCTTTCTTTTGTTTCGGCTGTTAAATGCTATAGAGAGCAGGCAGGAAGTAAATTTTGCTGAACTCTGGGGCCTGATCCTGCAAAACCTTATTCATGGCTGTCTTCAATAGCAACACAAGCCTGCAGTGGAAGGGCTTGGAGGATTCAGCTTCCCTTTTCAGAAGACTTACACCCTGCAGAGCTTACTTGTTGGATATATTTCTGAATGCACCTTTTATCATGCTGCTTGCACAAAACCAGTTTTCACCAACCTGATTTCACTGCACAAAGAGACCGTTGGTCGGTATTTTTAGTAAAGAGAATTTACAGGAAAGAGGATTTTTTTGAAAAAAAGGACAAGACCCAGGACAAACCAATATAAATACTGAATTGAAAAATATTTAACAGCTGGAAAAACCTCAAATGAGTACATACTGTCACGGCTGGAGAGGTTTTTAGTACTCAGCCATTTTGAGCAATTCTTTGTCTTCTGTTTAGTCATGTGCTCCCCTACCTTGTGCTGTACAGTACAAAACCACTGGTTAGCCAGACACACTTTATATCAAGTGATAACTACAACCTAAACCCTCTTGAAACAAAAAAGCAATAGTTTGGAGCAGAGGAAGTTAAAGGTGTGTTGCTCAGCTGTATTCCCAGCTATACCACAAGGAACAGAGGTATTGAAAGCAAGATCCAAATTTCCTGTCTCCTTGTTTCAAGCACAGACAGCTATTGGTCTAAGCAGACTGCTACAAAACCCAGCCTACAAATGTTCATAAAATCAGGAGTAGGTCCTTTATATTGGCACAGCTGCAGTAAATTTTCTAAGTTGCCAAGCTGGTGAGCTGACCCTAGCGGTTTAAACCAGGTCTGTTCCCTTCAAGCCAAGTTCAAGTGACAGCCATAGCTCTCCTGGTTTCCTGGATATGGCCATGCAGCCAGCAGTACCGCCAGCTCCCAGTGGGACCAGGAGCACCCCCCACAGCAGATCACACAGCCATCCCTTCAAAGCTGTCAGCCACCACTGCCTTGTCATTGTCTGTCACCAGGAATGGTGGAATTACAGCAGGAGCCAACCCGGATGTTTGACGTGAGGGAAGGGAGATGAGGATTTCACCTGGGCTGCTGCCTCACTGCTCACTGGGCTTATCAAGAAGAAATAAATTTGGTTTCCTGTGTTTTGTGTGTGCTTTGCTCTCTGCCTTTTATTTAATAGCTGCCTGCACAGCCAGTGCTTCATAACCTACGGATGTCTCATGAAAACATTCCTCTCTTGCTCTGGCTGCAAACTTTTACGATGTGCTTTAATCCACCCTTCAAACAGTTGCTGCACATGCTGGCTCACTGCTGTCCCTGGAGAACTTCTGCCAGGCTGTGATATCCCAGCTGGGGTGGCAACTGGGGCAAGCAGCTATTCCCCCCTCTGTACACCAGCAGATCCACCCTGAAGAAAATTTCTATTCACCTTAGGATGAGCTTCCTGATCCTAGCAAGACCTAGAGTAAAATGCAACCATTTGTTAATGGAAAAAAGACAATGATGGCTGTCTTTTTTCCCTTCTTCTCTGTATATGCAGTAGGTGTCCCTTTATGATATGGAAAGACCTTTCACTCTTGCAATAGGTGTTTCATTTTTATTTAGTCTTTACACATTTATGATTTGAGCCCACAATGTTCTAAAAATACCAAACCTTACACATAAAATTAACTTCTATGCACCATTTTTATTCCATTTAAACCTTCAAAATAAAGGTCACATGGAATTTAATTACTGTCTATGACAGATACCACCTCTCTGCACACACACCATATTTCACCTAACTCCTGTTAATCATGGTCAAGGTGCTGCTCAGTCAACACAGCTCAACGTTTTCTCTTGCCTCAACATTCCGTGATTGAGGATCAGCTCCCCAGCAAATATGAATCATTACATCTTCTACAAAGCCAACACAACTCTGCTGATTACCTTATTGAGGATCTAGCTCCGTATATTATGGAGGCAACATCTCCATGAAATTGATTTTGGAAGCAGAAGTGCAATTTTTCTAATATGATTAAAGCACATGCTGTTGCAACAGCATTTACAGGTTGGAAATTGAGTTACTAAATGGTCCTTTGTCTGCTTAGCATTACCCTTGCTAGTTGCTTCCTTCACCCAGTCCAGACACTGCCCTCTGTGCCTGGCATGCTCTCCCAGTACCATGTAAAGCTGGTTCTCTGGGTACCAGCTTAGGATCAAGAGCTCTGCTTTACCACAGACCCCTTGTGTAACCTGGAGCAAGAGTCTTGTCTCCTTGTGGACACATCCTGGGGAAACTTCCAGATTTCTGGGTCTGGCTGGTACCCCAACTCACTTGGAACACACACCAATACCCACTCTTCCTCTTGTCTTTGCTGCACCTCTGCAAAGGCAGAAATCTGGGCATAGCAGCCACAAGGAGCCATGGTGTGCTCTGGCCAAGTGGTTGACCCTGCTTGCATTAACAGCCGGGGAGACAGGCTTTACAATTTATGAAAGAACCCTCTCACAACTTTTATTAAACAGTTGGAATTGCCCTGTGCTTCCACTGCCATCTTACTATGTCAGTCTCTTGCCCCAGACATTTTCTACACTAAGCCCCAGAATAAAATGGAGTATTGTGCTCATTTACCACCTGTAAAGTGCCCAGAGCCTGGGAGCTGCTTCAGTCACCATCACAGTCACTGACTGATTGTTTATGAACAGAGTAGCACCAGTTTTTTGCTGCAATTCCATACCTTACCTTCAATCGATTCCTATGTTGATGGAGTTGATCCAACTTTCTAAATGATTGTTTAACCTGATTTCTCTTCACTGAAATGATGTGCACTCTTTCATACAGCAGTGTAACTTCTTTGCTACATCAGAAAAATGTCCAAGGTTTGGGGGTTTTTCTGCAATATTTTATACAGATCTTAAATTCAACTCTGGACCATGCTCTTGCAGCCTCTGATCCAAACCTTAATTAGGTCAATGGAAGTCTCTCCTTGGGCTCTGAATCAGGACATTTTCAGCATTACCCACTCCCCATGTCATTTCCCCAGGACTTACCTAGGTGTTTCAGCTGCATACTGAGGATCTTCTTGGGAGCCTGGAAAGATGAAGGTGACTCACTCCTCTTTGTCCAAAATTAAAGCAGATTATTTGGACTTTCATCCAGAGGTACTTCTAGATTCCTCTGTGAAAAATTTATGGAATTAAATAGCTGGGAATTAATAGCCTGTGCCCCAAAGCTCCCTCTTTTGACCACAGGGCAAGTGTGCTTTTGCAAAAAATTCCCAGATCCTGTTTTCTTCAAGGGGGAATCAGAGAGGCAGGTCTGCCTCCTCTTTCCTTGCCCTGGTCAGGTCTATTAGCAGAGCACCTGCACAAGTGAATAACCCACAGCAGGGAGTTGCAGCACTGGAGTTAGCACTATGCAAATGCCTGGGAAACAAATGCTGGTGCCTTTACACTGCACAAATTTAACGCCATAATTTGCCTCAAAGTCTTCACTGCTGCTGTTTGCTGAGCAAAGTACTGTTCTTCTGCATGCTATCAGAATACAGCCCTAAGTGCTTTCCTGGACTAGGTCCCAATACCTGTACTTTTGCCTTGGAAGATAAAATAAGTAATGATATATAGGGCTGGGTGAGAGTCATCTCACTACATTGTCTGCTTTTTCTTGGCACGTTTTCTGATGCATTTGTGGCTGAGAAAGGACAAATGTCTCTGCAGGTTCTGTCTTTGGGATTTACTGGGCTTTGCACGCTGAAGAAGCATACAGTACCTTTTTCAGACTAGACTGGGCTTCCTTTTTCCGGCCAAATATGAAATTTCAGTATTGGATCTATCCATGTACCCAAGGAACTGCATGTCCAGGTTCTTCAGAGGTTTAACTATGTCTCTACAGTAGCTGCAATCACTTTGTGAAAAAATAATCTCATTTTTGTCTCAGCTTTGGATCATCTCTGTTGTCCTAAGCCTATGTGACCACCGTCCACTTTCATTCTAGGTGGCCCTTTTCACTTGCAGTCAAAGAATACAAACTTGTGAAGTTGCAAAGCCATCTATATCACTCTCTCAATCTTTTCAGACACCAGCTACAGCTCTGTATTTCATCTCAGCTGATGAGCCTGAGCAGGGTTTACACAGCCTCTCTTCCCTGGACCCTGAAGAAGAGCCTTCTCCAATGAGAAAGTGCTCTTGCCATTATAAATGGCAATGCAGACCATGATAAAAACTGATGATGCTTGTTTTGTCTCACTGGGATATTGTTTTCTTCACTTTCTGGTACCCAGCACACCAGGATTTTGGACGAAGCACAATTTATTGAGATTTCTGGCACTGGTATAGCTGAATTATGTTTGATTCAGCTCTTCAGCCACGAAACCTCAGCACTGAAGCATTACACATCAGGCTTCACTGCCTTCCAGTAGGTTTCCCTTTTCTTTGTTTCATCTGCAATGCTTCTTTAAAAGCAGCTGTTGTTCAGTCAGTCTGTAAATTATTAGAGTCACCTCCCTGAAACATTTTTGTAGCCATCCTGCTGCAGAGTTGCTTCTGTTTTCAAGTATTCATGTACTTTTAAGCAATTCAGGCTAAGAAGTGGGGTCCTGATTCTGGGTCCAATGTTTCTGCAATGTGTGTTTCACACTTACTATTAGTAATACTGATTACAAAACTGAAAGGATGTTGCTAAAGGGGAAATGAGTTCCACACTCTGTCAGTATTAGAAAACGGTACCTCTCCTTTTCTGTAGATGTGATGATTCTGTAACCAGCATTAAATGGTAGATTTTCTGGAAGGTAAAGGTTAAAAGAAAAAAAAATTAGTGGGGTACTGAGGATCTCAAATATAACAGGAGAGTCTAGGGGGACACCTTCCTTGCTCTGAGAGAAAATAACTGGATGTCACCCCTGTTACGAGGGAGAGGGAGCACAAGAGGAGGCAGGGGGTAAAAGGAAGAAGGAAACAGAAAGGAAGAGGAAAATAAAAGTGAAAAAGGGGAAAGCCAGAAGAAGCAGCTTGCTAACAAAAAAAAAAAAAAATGTGTTTTACACCAGGTTTTGCAGAGTTTGAAGGCAACAAGATTGACTGATCAAGGAGACAGCTATCTACTTCACAGGAGCATGACCCAGAAGCTGGCAGCTTAAGAAACCAGAGGTTAAAGGGAAGCGAGCATTTGGATAAGAAGGAGAAGGAACAGCTGTCTCCTACGTGGGAGGTGATCAGGACATAGAAATGTTTGGTTAAGGAGCACGACACCCGCACCTGGCAGGGGCAGATCCCCCTAATCCCGGCCAGCAGCTGGCCGCCCGCATCGCCCCAGCCCCGGGCGTGCCTTGCTGCGCTCAGGGCTTCCTGCTGCTGCTCACCGGGAAATTCAAAAGGCATTTGTCACCCTTCCAGTCGGCCCAAGGAAAAATTTGCCCCTGCAGCCTGAGGCCCTGCAAACTCGCCCTGCCCAGCTGAGCTATTCCTACCAGCTTTCAGTATGAGCAGAGGCAGTAGAGTTCGGTTTTGTCACACCTTTTGGCAATTATGTGAATAGACCGTCTAATTTAATTCTGTCATAGCCACCCACTATGTGTGCCAGTCTTGGAAATGCAGCTTGTGAGACTGGAAGGACAAGGCTGTACTCATCATGCAAGTGTCTCATTCTTCTGGTCATGCCTGTGGTGCATCAATTGCTTGCAGCACAGGGCATACGCTTACATCCGTGGTCTAGGCACCAGTCTTTATTTGCACCACAGTAAGTCAGGACCCACTGAATTTGCAAGCAAAAATACATAATCATGTGATTTTATATCTTCAGATACCTTATCAGTCAAGTTTCTATGTTCTTATACATTTAGACACCAGGAGGCAAGGATGGCACCAAAGAGGCACTTGGCATTAAATAACACTTGTGCTCTCTTGTCATCCCTGCCTGCTTTCACAGAACAGGAGCTTTCTTCCCAGCTTCTGCAGGTGATCACATCCACTGCTGAACCCTGGCTCTCTATTCAGCAAACCTGACAAAAACCTGTGCCCTGATCCCAGATTTTCACTGCAGTCTGTGCATATTCCACAGATGCACACACAGAATCTCCAGAGCCCTCACTGAGTTTATGTAATGCTCTCTTCATCACACGCTGAAACCACAAAAGATGTCTCCTGTGAGACATCTGCCCTCATGGAGGGAAATGTCAAGGAGATTTCATAGGGAAAAAAAGGGTCTTCTCTGAACCAACTGGAGTATCCAGAACAGTTACACCCAAGGAAAAGCAAAATAAAAATTAACAAACTAGTGTCTGCACAGTTTCTGTTACCTGTAATATATAAAAAGAAACATAATCAAACTTTAATCTTCTTTAGTCCTGGCTGAGCTTAGAGTGTAGTAAGTAGCTAAAGAAAAGCTCAGCAAGTCTGATATGGTTGTTACCAAATAAAAGCCAGTACAGAACTCCATGAATTGTCAAGGCAATTCAGTATCCACAACCAATGTTATCATGCTGGCAGGCAAGTTTTTATTAGGCTGTCACATCTACGTCAGTTCAGAAGTGGTGTCAGATATTGCCACAACAAATTCTCTTGTTATAAAAAATCGGGGTGCATATTTTTATAACATTAATACATAATACATAAAATGGTTGGAATTCATACCAGTTGGCACTCAGTATAGGAGCCTTGTTTTGGCTGATATATACAGCATATCGGGAGATGAGGAAATTTGCTTTCTCTGCAAACATGATGACTTTCCACAGATCAGAATTCTTTCCCTCCTGTTGAATATTGCGGGGGCTTTTCACAATTGAGCGGAACGAATTTAGGGCTGTAAGTAATTGGGAGTTGGCTGCTTGCATACAGGAAAAAAGGAAGACAAACAAAATGTCACAGTGATTATTTTTATCTCTGCGAAGTGTGTGAAATTAATTTATGAAAGCAACATTTTTGCCCTTTTGAAAGTATACGTACACAAGTTAGAAGTCTGGGTGGTTCTCTCCAGGCTACCAGGAAAGCAAAACATCTACTGTATATCTGCCCTTTAATCTAGCAGATCTTTATTTGCAGATCTGGCTGAGCATCATGTTTCTGTATCTGAGTTTCTGCCAAGTGTAGAACCAGATTTGTTTCTTAGATATACTGGTTCAAAGCTGGAGGAATCTCACTGGCTTCAGCACATACTGATGAAGAAGAGAAGCAGAGAAGTGGGCATCCTCTCTGCTCCACCTCAGCCTTTTCTGTCAGTAGGGATGCCTCTGTCTACATGGAGTTTCACTACTTAGGAGTTATTTATTTTAGGTATTATTAGGTATTCTGCCCATGATTGGACAGATGGGAAGAAAGGAGGTGATGATCACAGGAGCTGAACCCTGTAACCTCGAACTGGGGTTCATCCCTTGTAAAAAGAGGTTCACTTTACTTAGTCACTCCACTTTGATAAAGTTGTGAAAGCAGAATTGTTGCTCAATACCACACCAGCCCTGCATGTTACCAGTCATCATCAAACCATCCTAGCCATAGGAAGACCTGAAATTCAAGGGTCACACAAAATAAAAACAAACCTAAGTGGAAGATAAGCCAGTCTATATGAGATTGGTTTATGCAAAGGTAAACTGATACTTGTTATACAGGTAAGGAAGTGTTATGAAAGCCAGTTTTTAACAGCATGAAATCCAGAAAAGGCCACCATGGACAAGAGTGAGGAGGCAAGGAATCTGCTTACTGGGAATGCTGAGGTTCCTTCTATCTTCCTTAGAGACTGCCCCAAGCTGCTTCTGTTTTAAATACTCCTCTGAGGATTACCCTTAGAATATTGTAGGCTTTTAAGGTCAAACAGAAGCAGAACTGTTAGGGGAAAGATTTTAGTTTGGCTGTTTAAATGGCAGATTTTCTGACACAAGGAAGGGGTGGGAGAAGGGGTTACATTTTTAGGTGACAGTCAAAAAGTTCAGCTCACAGAGAATACAAGATGTGCTCTTCTTGGGAAGAAAAACTAAATTACAGTGCAGTAATATAACCCTCTTCTTCCTCTTCCCCCCATCCCATCTGGTCCTCAGCTTTGCTTGATTATTTCCTTTTGTCCTTAAAATTCCTGTAGTTACTCATCTTTCTCTAGATTTATATGGTTCTTCAACCTTACCTTGACATTTGAAAGGATTTTTTTAAAATTACACCTACCCTGCCCCTAATGCTGTCAGCTTCTCCTTCAAATCACTTATGAACAAGTGCCCCAAACTCTGTGGAAACCCATTGTACATTTTGACTCATTGGTAAAGTTGGTGGTGGCTCTAACATTTTTTATCTGATAGGGAATCTTAGCAGAAACTCTTGTAAGAGACAGATATATGTGTGTGTACATACCTTTCCAAAGGTTCAAGGGACCAGTGTCATTAAAAACAAGAATGATGTTGAGTATTATCAGTGTAACACTATTAAGGTGAGAATGTTAATTGTTGCATGATGGAAAATAGAACAACTGGGCATTATTTTGTACAGAGTGCTGTAGCTTTCTCCTCACTGCTGTTTTTCAGGCTTGCCCCATCACTTTGAGCTCAAGGATAGCCAGGGAAACCTCTTCCACTGAGAGCCACTATGTAGGTGCCCTGTGTCTCCTCTGCCACAGTGTCTGGCCCTTCCTGGTGTGTCACCATGCTGGGTTTGACTCTAGCAGGGCCAGAATCTGCATTTCATGCATAAGAGAAGCAAGGCTTGGGAAGGTTTCACTAAAGGCTGTGAAGTTCTGGTAGAGATGGGCCAATTGTCTCTGTGGTAAGAGCATAGATACTTCTCTGTTTAAAAAGGAGCATAAATTGGGCCAAGAAGTAGCATTGGCTGCAGGCAAGGGAAGGAAATGGTTATGACCAAGGTGTTAGGGAGCAGCCTTAATAACCTTGCTAGATCCATGAGCTTCAATTCCAAGCAGTTAGAAACTCAGAGGAATGGGGATGAGGATGCAGTGGGGACAGATAAGAGCTGCTAAACCTGATAATCCAGGTGTCAAACTCAAATTGCTTACACAGGGACTTTCAGATCCTTCCCTCCTTCCTGTTCATGCTCTCTCTGTGAACTGCTCCACTGAGACCAATTCACTGACCATGCTCTTATTCCAAGTGATTCAGGGTACCAGAAAACAGCACAGCAGGATTTCAACATTGCCATTCCTATGTCAGAATGGTTTCTTGCCCTTAACATTTTAAAAAGGCATGAGGGCAGCTTTACCAGAGTACTGTCCATCTTTTGAGGCTGCTGTCTGGAGAATTGTTCCTGTACCAGCATTGTAACTGATTTGCACCCCGAGTTTGGTTACATTTTCTAAATCTTTTCCATACTCATTCCACCACCAGTAAAGTCAAATTACAAATACTGGGCCATCTGCTCTATCTATAGGCACAAGATGCAGTAAACACATGAAGCCTGTAATGTAAATCCGAGTCCTCATGTGAAAGCTCTGCAAATATTAATTATTACTGTCTTAAATGATTAACCAAAGAAATGTAATCCAAATGCTAAAAGGGATAAACCTGTCAAGGTGTGGAGATTATGCAAAGTTTCCTGAGATTTCCTAAATGTGCCTAAAATGTGGAGCTTCAGTTTGCTGTCTTAATTAACAAGACTATTGAGCAGTAATATGCAGGAAGGTTCCTTGCCAGGAGCAGCCACCATTTATGGAAGGGCACGTTACTTCAGGGAGCCAGATGAGAAAGTTGGGTACTCTGGAAGCACTCCTGCATGTCGTGGCATTTGATCAAAGCAGGTTGTAAATTTTCTGCTTCATCAAATGATAGCTTCAACAGAAAGGAATCAACACAGCAGGAGAGACAACCAGTATATATTTCTCTATTTTTTATTTCTTTCATATATACATATATTATTTCTTTCATGCTTATTCTTAAGAACAAGGGGTCGAGAAAGACTTTAAAATAAAATTTACTTAATGGTATGGTTTCTGAACCATAATTTAGATTTTGGCTACTTGTTTTCCAAGAATATCAGTGAATTCTCCCTTCTTTCAGCCAGAGGTATCTCCAAAAGCTACCAGGGGATGAGGTGCTCCTCAAATAAGGTAACCTATTTTTATCAACATTTCCAGATATAACACCCCTATTGTCTTAATTATGTTACCATAGTGGCCAATTTGGAATGGGTTGAAAAAGCTTTTGGAGTTTTTCCATGCCAGATTCTCTGTCTTTAGCATGGAGCAAGTTTAATTTGCTAATTATAAGCAAGGGCTGATCCAGACACCATGCCCCTTCCAGCCAGAATGGGTGCAAAGTCACAGTTTTGATGGGCATGGCCTCATCTTGGCTGATGCCACACGTATCTTCCAAGGTGAACCTTTACATTCCTGAATGTGAGCAGTATATAAACTAGTTTGTGCCAATGGCCTGGGAGTTCTAACAGGGGAAATGAATCAATGTAATAATTATGAGTCATCTCATTCTTAAAAATAACAACTGAAGCAGAAATATTGTACTCACACAGACGAGGTGAACCTATGTATGATTTTTGGGTTGTTTGGTTCAGTTGGGCCTTTTTTTACTCAAAAAGTTTAACTTACCCCTCATGGATGATGGAAACTACCAGCAAGGACTGGTGATGTTTCCAACCCTTTGCAAGGTGAGTGTGTGGCCCCACTTTGGTAAGCTCAACTTCAGATGAGGCACACAGCTCACCACGAAGGGAAGGTTAGTTTCCTTCTGAAAACTGTAGGGAAGGTTAGTGGTTAGCTCAATACATGCAAATTATCACCATTATTAAGACCTCTCTCAAAAGAAGCTGAAGAGTTTTGCCCAAAGGTAATAATCCTGCTGGAGGGACTTAGAAATATTCATCATCACTGAAAGTGCATTTAACTGAAACACTGAATGGTTTTGTTGTAGAAAATGAAGGTGATTTTACCAAAGCTACTACAGAATATATGCAATGTATGAAGGGGGTGGAGGTTTTCTCTCTGCTTTTTTTGTTTTTGTTTGGTTGGTTGATTGGGATTTTTTAAGTGGTGTTTGTCTACCTACAGTGGCAACTATGTCCTTTGCAATGCATAATGTAATGTGCTGCTGCTGGAGCCCTGGTACTTCAGTTATTTTAGGGCAGTTATGTCAGAATGAAAGGAAAAAAAACCCGCCTCAGTGCTTTACATTTAAGAACTACTGGCATGACATGTGCTAATTCATTAAAAAAAATCTCATTCATCAAAACAATTCATTTTTTGTTTGAACAGGCTGAATAAACAATTTCTTACTGATTTAATCCTGGCAGCCTTTCTAGTGACAAGTGGCTCCAGTTCATGTACAAGCACCACAGTGTCCTTAAGTATCAAGAACAAATTGGGTACATAAAGGACATTTAGTGATCACCTCTGCATGACTGCCCAGCATTCCCACTCGCCTTTTTCTCCCCCTCTTTTAATTATTTTTCTATTGTAGCAAATGCCATTAAAATCTTGAGTTTATCAGAACATTCTGAGAAACATCTGGGTTGGATCCTTTCTTTTCTTTCTCCTGCCAATGATGGGCTGACATGGCACGAAATGTTGTCCTGAATCAGCACTAGATTGTGTACTTTCAAAAAAGGTCACAGAATAATGCTGGAACAGTGAACAGCCACATGGAAATGTGCTTACTGTAGAGCTCATTCTTGTGAAAATAGAGAATAAGTTACAATATTTTCAGTTCTTTGAAATATATACTTCCTTTTTTATTATCTCCTTTTTCAATAAGACAGTAAGCATAAAGGCAAAATCTTTGTGCCATGATGAAGAAAATGTGGTAGTACCTAACAGCTACAGAATTGTGTGACAAAAATAAAAATATGTTAAAATTACATCAACAACTAATTCACTTGCCCCTGAATTGATTAGGGTGTTGGACTGGATGATGGCTGTAGATTCTTTCCAGCTGAAATATTCTATTCTATTCTATTCTATTCTATTCTATTCTATTCTATTCTATTCTATTCTATTCTATTCTATTCTATTCTATTCTATTCTATTCTATTCTATTCTATTCTATTCTATTCTATTCTATTCTATTCTATTCTATTCTATTCTATTCTATTCTATTCTAAAGTCTAAGAGTCTCCTCTGAACTTCAGAATGAGTCCCCCAGTTCAGCACTATTTGGCTGCTCTCCACACCATTTTTTAGGACAGCTTTGCCTTGAAATTGCTAGAAAAAAAATGGCACCCTCTTGTACTTGAGTTCTGTTTCTTTTGCTGATATAGTTGTGCTACCATTTTAGCAAAGAACATATTTTTCCTGGTTTTTGTAGGATCAAGTTCTGAAGAGTGACAGCTTTCATGAACCCAGGTGGTTTTCCCTTTTGTGCACCAGCCATAGCACCACTAACCCTCAAACTCTACATGTATCGCCCAGTTCTGGCTGTGAAATACACACAGCCTGTTCCACAGTGACTGGAAGCCAGCACAGGGAGAAAGTAGCAAGGAGATTTGGTCTGCCTGATTGGAGGTATCCACAAAGACATGGGAGGCAGAAGAGGCCAAAATAGAAAGTCACCTTATTTCATCTAGTGAGAGGCAGGGAAAAAAAGATTATCTCTTCTTTCGTATTCTAGGCTATTTTTCAAAAGCTAACAATATGATCACCTTTTTTTAATCTCATCAAGTATGGTTTACCAGTATGGATGAATACAGGTGTTTTTATATCCATGCTATTAGTCAGACTTCATTAGAAGATTCCATGTAGCACCTTATGAGGACAATGATAGGGAGAGATGGAAACCTCTCAGTGGCTCTCAGCACTTAATGTTCCCCTCACAAACTAGGAATCAGGACTTTCCTAACTAGAAATGTATCCACCTAAGGATGGATTGCCGTCTGCAAAAATTAGCTTACAAAATAATTTCCCTTCAAAATCATGTGCAAAAGTAGTATTTTTTTCTAAACCTTTTCCATGTCTCCATACTGCATCATCTAAAAACTACCCGACCTTGAGCTGAGCAGTTTTTACTCATATTAGTCAGTACTCACAACTATAATTCGCATCTTTATGAAGAAATCTCACCCTCTTTAAATGGAAAAAATTGAAAAACTAAGTAACAAAAACCCCCAAACCTTTGAAAAAGCTGGGCTTTGCCACTCCTGGGCATACTGCAAACTTAGATGTCCTCCTCTTCTCCTCATCCAGGTGCACACAAGGAAAGAAGGGACCTGGCAGTAAACGAGAGTTTCCACAGACTTTTAGTTGCATATGTTCAAAAGAAAGCCCATGCAGGATTTTTTGGGGTTTGGCTGATTGCTTTTTCCATGAAAGTCATTTAAAGCTGGTGGTTTGAGCCACTTTTATTTTTTAATTAAATCATAATGATGGTGGAAGGCAGGGAGGACTCTGCCAGCCTGATAGAAGTGGTGTGGATGAGTCTGTCTGGAGGAGAGTCATCACAGCATACAAACTGCGTGGGCTGGGCACACAGGGTGTTGTCACCACTATATGAACATTAATCTCATATGGGGAAAAGCCCCAGGACTCCTTTGGACTTTACAGTCTTCAGTGGTCCCCAAGCAGGGGAGAACAGAACAGCAAAGTGGTTAAGGCAGAGGGGGAAATGGAGCCAAGCAGCCCAAGTTCCTACACCCAGGAAGGAAACACATAAACTTCAGATCTCAGTACCTTGCAGATTCATGGCAAAACACCCCCATATGTTCAGGGAATGTTAATGGAGGACTGGCTGCTGCACTCTAAACCCTTGAGAATACTAAATGTTAGGAGAGAGATTTGACCAGTCTGATTCCAGACACCTCTCTCTTTTGTGTCCCCAGCAAGAGGATGAACACATTACACCTTCCAGAGGATCTGAGAGCAGAAGGTAGGGAAGGTTTTGGAGTACTGTTTTCACTGAGTATTAAAAGGATATTTCTAATGCATCCAGAGTGCTTCCAACATCTCAGACTTTAAAAGAGTCTCCCCCAACTGAGTGGGATAATGTTCACATGCCTGTGTTTCCCCATCTCTCCTCTCTGACTTTCCTCCTCAGAGAAAGCTCAGTTCCCTCTTACCTTACTGAAAGCCAGCTTTGCACACATTTTTTCTTCCTGTTTGCATCTTTTTGTCCTCCTCTTCTTTTTACTCACAAGCTTTCCCTTCAGCTCCAGCTTGCTTCCTGTCCCACATCACTTTCCCCCATCTGCCACATCCTCCACACAGTCCCCAGCTCCTTCTGCTGCTGCAGGACCAAGCAGTGCTGGAAAATCTCCTCCTCTGCCTTGGGAGGAAGTGGCAGGTTTAGGAGAGCTAGTGAGCCTGGAGAAATTTACAGCAGCAGCTCCTGCATGCCTGCCTGTGGGTGCAGAGAAACCCAGCATCATAAATCTGTACTCCCTCTGGATTTGGAAGATTTTGTTGGGGTAATCTTGGGAGAAATTATTTGCTTGGAAAACATCTGTTGCCATACAATATCAGCATAGACCAGGAAAAAGGGAAGCTCCTCACCTCAAATTGTGTCACTTTAAAAGCCACCACTCTCAGTTTTCTCAGCAAAACAAAGAAAGTCTTGTTGGGGCAGTGGGCACCACTTCCCCTGCAGCTGGTGCTGGAGGTGGAATAGCTTTCCTTGCCAGTTGTGGGCTACTTCACAGATGTCCTTTTGTTCCCCTTTCACACTAGCCACAATTTCCTCTTAAACTTTAATCCTCTCTCCATTTCTAATGTATGCAAATATATGCCAAAAATCAAGTCAGTTGCAAGACAGAGCAAGTTACTGGGGTGGGGGTGGGAGGGAGGGAGACAAGGAGGCAGTGGAATTTCTTTGTTAGTATAAATGTTTCAAGGATCAAAATAGTTTAGAAAAATATCTGAAAGCAAAGAGTGAAGTGTCTTTATTATCCATGCTAACCTGTGGGAAAAGGGAACAGCTGAATTTTCTATTCTGCAGAGTTTACATGAAAAGGGCTTGCAGAGCAAGGAAGAAAACGTCTGCCTGTCCTGCCCATATGCCAGGTTTCAGCCAATGTGCTGATGGAGGAGACACTTTCTCTCTCCTGGGATTACTCAGGATTCCCATTTTGGCTCTCCTAGGTCCAAACCAGCAGCAAGTTGCAATTCCCATGGCTACTCAAGTTCTATGAGCAACTGCTTGGAGGACTAGTTCTCAAAAAAGGCAGATACACATGATCATCTCCAGCAACAAATGGAGATTGTAGAGAAATGCCTGAAACATAAGCAAAAAAAAATAATTACTAAACAAAAATAACCCAAACCAAACCAAACAAAAAACACAGAAAAAAAACCAAAAAACCCAACCAAAACCAAAAACAACCAACAAACAAGCATACAAAAGATAGAGGAATTAATTGCTACTTAAGTGGGTAAATCTCTTTCTGGTGGCATGTCCAAGGGTCAGGCCAGTGATGGAGAAGCAGGTCAGGAGAAGAGGAATTGGTTTCATTGCTGACTACCATTGCTTCAGCTAGTAATGTGCCTTCTCATTTCTCAGATGTAAAAAAGGCTTTGCATGTTGGAAACTGTAAATTACTTGAAGATCTGTTAAAAATACCGGAAGATATTAATTTTATCAGCTATGAGAGAAAGTTTATATTGGGTGTCTACAACATTTATCTTTCCACTTTCTGAATGGAAGCTGTTTCCAAAGGACCCAAACTCAGTGCCATCATAAGTGGGTACAAAGCAGCTGCATTCCATGAATTTCTGTCTCCTCTTCTTTGTGTAGTGTCAGTTTTCCTCACAAAACAGAAAACTAAAATAACTGCTGAGATCTGAGCTCTTGGAAAGGAAGCTTACTGAGCAGTTCACAAGTGTCTACTCTTTTCTTTGTCTCCTCATTTCCTTTTAATGACACCTACTTCTTTCTGTCCTCCACACCTCCCTCTCACCTCCTTCTGTTCGACATCCTTTCTCCACTTCTGCCATCAATCATGTCCTACTGTCTACCAGTCTTTCTCTTTCCCCCAGTCCCCTGAGTCCTCCACATCTGTGAATATCATGTCAAAAAGAAGCCCAAAAACAAACCAGTGTCGCCTAACTTGTAATTTTGAAAACCTCACTAGTAACTTTCTCATATAAAGGGACATTTTGGTCACAGAATTGTTGAGTTCTACCAGAGAATAGGGAAAAGGAGGAGGAGATGAAAAGCATGGTTTAAATGGTTGTTTGTTGGTTCAGGCTAAAAATCATACGCAAGGAGATCTGAGTTCTTTGTGCAGAGCTCAGGCAGGAGTTTTCTGTGTGAAATGGTGCATAACTTCATGGAGAAATGCAGCCAAGCCACTGTGCTGTTGGGGCCTCACTGTCTGCTGGTGTCCCCCTGCAGTTCCATCACGTGTGGACTGCTGTGGTCCCTCTTTCCACCCCTGTTGCTCCTCGGGCTGTCGGGGCTGGAGCACTGGCTTGGGCTCCGTGGGCTGACACAGCAGCTGTCACTGCCACGGCATCAAGTGACATCCAAAGGGCTCTGAGCCTCAGGCACTGAGCACGTGCTCTTGCTGGCCAAAGGAAACCTGAAGCCTGCTGGCCAGGGTGTATCTTACTAATCTCCTTCTAACAAATTTATGGATAGCAATCTTACGAAGGTTTTCACTAGATTCATCTATTAACTTGAGAAGTAATCCATTTTAATGCAAGAATCTCGATTACATTAAGGTTTTTATGTAGGTGCATCAGATGATATCTGAATGACTCAGCATCTTTTAACACAGCCATTCATCATGAATGCCTCAATGACATAACTGGTGCTATTGCTTCTCCTATTCAGAAATGGAGAATTAAGTGTGGAAGGTTAAACTTGCTGCCTGATTTAATCACCTGTAGGAAGCTTCTGACAGAGCCTGAAGTAAGAAACAGCTCTCTGGATTGCTCTGTCACCTCTTTCATGAATCCATTCTGCTTTCTCAGAAAAAAGGCTCAGCCAAACTTAATGGAAGCAAAATCAAAGTGATACTTTTTTTAAAAAAAAGTACAGAGATTAAGAGTGTTTCAGATAATGTTAACAAAAGGCAGAGTCTAAGCCTAACTGTAAGTGTCATATTTAGGGTAAAAACCAACATAAAATAAATTTTAATAAAGAACAAGACTGATAATCTTTTCCAAGCATGTGTCAACAGGTATCAATGTGCTGGTATGTAAGACCTCTCCATATTATACACTGTAACTTCTGATTTGGGTCACTCACTTGTTCTGAGCGACCTGAGCTTGTGAGAAGATATTTTTTTGGTAGGCCAGGGTAGGAAGACAGGCATAGTTGTTGTTCTGGGTGCTCCTGACTCCTGCTCTGATGTTCCCCTAAACTCATTATGGGCTAATGCCTTTCAGAAGAATTGTGGTCTTGTAGAAGCCATCCTCGCTCTATTTGGGAAGGAAGACAATGTATCTACGGCTTCAGTAAAAAAAGCCCATACATGAGTTTATTGAAGGCATGGTACCTGTGAGGTCCACCTTGAGTTATACTTACATATAAAGGCCACACATGGAGCCAAGACCCAGCAAAAAATATTCTCATCTTTAAACTCACTCCTGACAAACTTCAGAGTGAGATTTCTGATGCCAGCACAAAAAGCTCATGAGCCCAGTTCTTTGTTGGGAGATCAAATCCAGAGCCCTGCCTAAACCTCAGTAAGCATCTCTGAAGAAACAAAGGTGGTGGAACAGATCTTGATGCTACTCTTGAAGGGCAGATGAGCAGTTTCTCAGGCAACTGTTGCAAGACGTTTAAGATCAGTTAACTGCATGCATTAGTGGCACTCCTTGTTCGCCATGGATATGTTCTGCAGCTCAGAAAGAAGTTACTACAGATGGACTTAGGCATACACGTGGAGCAAGGTACAGAGTTCAAACTATAGGCATAGAATACATGCATGCCTGCTGTTCCAAAAGTTCTGTCACTTGACCCACACAGAATATTTTTAAACTTTAGTTTTTGGCTGATAAGTATTTCAATTTTGGTTTTTTGCTGAGAGAACCTCTTTTTTTATTTTATTTTTCAGCAGGAAGGCAAATCATCTTTGAATACTGCCAAATATAACAAACATCTACAGATGGGTTGGTCTGCAGCTGGAGGCTTTAACTTCGTAGTATTTATTTGAAATATCAAAGCCAGCAGAGCAAGGCTAAAACATAGTGGGCACAATTCACAGTGTTTTGGCTCTTGAGCAAATAGCAGTTGAACTTAGAGGTTGGGGTTTTTTTCTTGCTGAAATGGAATTTATGCAGATGTGCTTTGCACTAAATTCATTAACAATTACATCCTGGTGCGGTTTTCACATTTTTGTAAGGGATCTGCATAAGCACTAATTAGATCTAAAACAATGTTACTGTGCAAATTACAGTGCTGATTGTTCAAGTCGCCTTACATTCTGCATCTGCTTTGCTACGATGATAACATAGGTGCATGCAGTACAAATGCCAGCTTTTTACATTTACTGGGACTTTTTATTTAAAAGACAGCATTGAACAGATAATGCTGCTGAGATACTTAAACTGCTTTTAGGTAATATTGGAAAGTAAAATAAATACTAATGCTAATAAGTTGTATAAACTAATTGCCATTTCATTAGTGATGAGTGATCTTCTCTGAGGCAAATCCACATTCCATTTGGCAACAAGTACCAACTGGGTAAAGCTAAATGAAAGCAGTGCCTTGCAAAGACTGAGTTTTTACTTGGATGGGGGGAGGACAAGAGCAAACATCTCAGTTCTACTGCTTCAAATCATGGAAATGAAATCTCTAACTCGTTTATTCAACTTCAGTTCCAGATAACACGTGGCAGTGAAAGGTCACCAGGAATGCAACCTATTTTTAAGAAATACTATCATTAGCACTTCAGTATGTTGGTCCCCACTCCACCTGTAATGCCCCCCAAGTGTGACAAGGCACCATTAAGCTTTAAAACCACTTTAAAACCAAAACTTTAAATTCAGTCATTATGCAGCTTTCTTTATTAATTTTAGTGCAAGTTGGAAAAGCTGTACGATAGGATGGGGTTTGAGGTGTCATGATGACATTCATGTGTGCAGTGATTGTGATACTGTCTAGCCAAAATCACTTTCAGGAGGAGTCATCTAGGGCTGTCATGCATTGGAAGGGGCTGCTCAGGGAAGTGGTTGGGTCACCATCCCTGGAGGTATTTAAAAGATGTGTAGCTATGGCACTTAGGGATGTGGTTTAGTGGTGGAGCTGGCAGTGTAGGACTGATGTTTGGTCCCATTGATCTTGAGGGTCTTTTTCCAATCTCCGTGATTCTGTCATGAAGATCTGGCCTCCCAGCCAGCTATACCTTCCCTGAGAGTGCTCAGCAAGCAAACAGATGTGCCAGCAGTGTCCTGGTGTGCCTGTGTCCCCCAGCCTTCCTTGCAGGTGGAAGCAGTGCCACAAGACCAGCACATGTGAGTGGACCAAAGGCACTGTACTCACATTCACTAATCACAATGTTCTGCAAGATCAGTTGAAGCCTTTGGGAGGGGCAGGGTAATCTGCAAGAAATTCCCCAGTTTATATCCTGCACAGAAGAAGCCAGGAAGAAGCCATGGTTTAGGAAAAGCGAGGGTTTCCCAATACAGGTACTAGAGCATGAAGGATAAGGTCTCTTCTCACCAGGTTTTCTACAGCTCTGATGGGAAAATAAGGTGAGTGGACAACATGAGGGTTTACCTTTTACAGTAAATACTGGAGTGATGTGAGCAGGCCAAGAAAATTACCTGAGGGGCTTAGGCAGCAGCTATGCCTTACCCTGGGAGATCCACAGGCTAGAAGTAACATATCTACCAATGCCTAGAATTTTCCCTGTGTGTTCCTACTTGTGCTTAAGCATTTCTGTCCATCTACCCACCCATTCTAGCATTTCTTGAAGAAAAATTTAACTTTCATCTAACTTGTAAATTTATGCACGTCATATTAGGAATGGCAATGTAGAATAGGAACCCTCTGCCTGGAAAAGAAAGGGAGATTGCAAGAGTTAAAAAAAAAAAAAAGAATGGTGTAAACAGGGTGAATATGGATGGACAGTTTATTGTCTCTTTTGAAACAAGACTATGCTGTTACATGGCAGGTCAAAAATACATGAAAGAAGATTCTCCACCTTGACATATAGCATGTGATGTAGCTAGAGATGGTCTGCCACAGGAAGCTGAAAGTTTATGCAAGTTTAAGAAGAAATTGGACAAAATCATAGAGGAAAATATCCACTGAGGACTCCAAGACAGCACCTTTGGCTCAGAAGATCACTGAGTTGCAAATTGCTGGAGTCTGGGTGACTTTTATAGGGGGATGTCTCATTACCTGCTTCTCTTGCTCTTGTAGTCTTCCCACAACAAATTTTGGTCACTGCTCAGTGCAGAATATTTATTGAGATGTCACTTGATCTGACATAGCATGGCTCTTCTCATGTCCATCACACTCTCTGTCAACCACTGAACTTGCACTACTGAAGTTAGAATATTTACTGCATGTGGTGACTCCTGTCTCACCTCCACAGACACATTCTTTTGGCATAAAAACCAGGCATTGTTTTGAACACGCTGTGGGGATTCATGCTAGCCTACTCCAAATACTCCTGCAAGCTCTATGTTGCTCAGCAGATGTTCTAATGGAAAGATGGGATGTCCTGTCCTGGACCTCAAGCTGGGCAGGACTGTGGACCACAAATCTAATGAAGAGGCTTAAGGGGAGTACCTCCCTCTTTATCGACCAGAAAGAGAGTTTGGGGAGATATTTTTATCAAATTAAAATTAGTATTAACGTATAGCCCTCTGTCTTATATTTAGAACTGTCTTAAATGCCTGGATCCTGCAGACTTTCATAAGCAGGGCTATCAACATGCCTAATCTCCTTGAGTTTAGGCTCTGCAATCACTTACATCCAAATCTTATATGTATTTTTGAAATAAAAGAAGTTGGAGTAATACTAAAAATAAAATTATATATAGGACTGTGCTTAAATGGCAGGCACTTTTCTGCTTATTTTATAAAAATGCAGTAGTCTCCTAATTTTAATTAAGCCAGTCTGAGGACATGATGAAAGGGTTCTTTAACATAAAAGACTTTGAAGTTTCTAGAAAAGAGTGAGGTATATAACTCTGAATAAGGGAATCCCATAAGATTTCTCTGTGCTGAAATTAAAGTGCAAGCTCTTACCTCAAGGATGCTATTTCCATCATCTCCAGGGTATTATTAGCTTTTGCAGCACATGCTGCTGTGAGTTACGCTGCATTTCCCACACAGGCCGAAAGGACAGAGAAAGAAAGAGGATGCAAATAATCCATAGGAATATGGTGATGCAAAGGCTGGGCTTATGTGCATCATGGTCTCTCTCTACCCATGCACTGGAAGACATTTTTACTGTGTGGTCTTACCTCCTACCTTAAAGACAAGCCAGCTATTCTTTTCCTTCATTTCACAATTCATACTAGGTCAGCTCTAGCAGGGAAATAAATTCTGGTTTCTCACTTTTTCAAGTTCTGAGAATCCAGCAGCTGCTTTCCTTTAATCAAGAAGAGACTCAGGAGTCTGAGCTCTCCAGTATGTTATTGATGCATTGCCAAATACTTGAGGAATCTATCACTTAATTCTCCATCAGATCCTCTTCAGTAGCTGCTCTTTCGTTGCTTCCCTAAGTAGTATTTATCTGATAAGGTAACTGAAAGTTTGTGGTTTAAATCTGCATGATGACACGTGCTCTTGTCTTCTTTTTAGTTTTCCTATTTTAAACCCTGCTGCTTACATAATGAAATTGCATCCTTCACAGAATTTTTGGTACTAACCCCATGCAAATCTATGGGTTTGGCTCGCTGGGGAGGAGAACTGAAGCTGGTGGCAGCTTGGCCCTTTGTAGTAGGTTCTGATTGCTGCTACCACACCTTGACAAACCTGGAAGGTGAGAACCAGATTCTTCCCTGCTACATGGGGCACATTTATGCTCCAAGACTACCACAGTTGCTCCTGACCTGCCTTATGTAAAACTTACCAACTTCTGGAGGGTTAGCCTGGCTCAAGATATCTTGAGACCTAATTATTGTAATGGCATTGGGGTGCTTTCACTGACTCCCTGGAAAAATCCAGTTCTTACCATCAAGCAGCAACAGCGTGCACATATTGCAGGGTGGCAGAACCCTTGTGTCATGAATGTAATACAGAAACATTTGCCTCCAGCTCAGACACATTCTGTCAGAGCATCCTCGACGCATCTCTCCCGAGGAGTCAGATCTGACACTTGGGATGGCTGGCTGTCTACTCATCCACCCACTTCTTCTCAGGGTTTCTCTTTGCCTAGCAGGAGTGGGTACAGGGTTCACTGAGAACCCTGAAAGTAGGCTATTAAGTGACCTAGATTATTGCAGGGGGTGCTATTTCTGTGCTTCCTGGCCTGTGTGCTTATGTTAGTCCCTTTGTCTCCGGGGCAGTCTCTACCTAGCAGGAAATCTGGTAGGGCAGTGGAAGATGTGTTAGGGAGAGCAGTCTGTCTGGAGAGAGGAGAGAAGATAATAGTGAATAAAAATAATGGACCCGAGGAATAACTGAAATGCAAAAAATGCAGTTGAAATCCAATCCTTTCTTATGTTTGTGGCTTAACATGTGTCAGTTGGCACATTAACAGTAGCATATGGGTTGCTCTGATGTGAGTTACTGCATACAGTATGTTATGTTCAGGTCTAAAATGTGTAATTCTTTTGGATTAGTGTTGGCAGATTTCAGTGTGCAGCGTACAGTAAATGTTCATAAATTTAATACATTTATAAGCTTTTCTGTGGAGCTCATTGCTGTCTGATCCGAGAAGCTCCCAAGCAGCTCTGCAGAGCACAGCACTGGTAACTGGAGCCTCCTTTACCAAGGCAGGGGATGCCACAGGGTGTCTGCTGAGGGCAGAGCCTAGCCCACATCCCAAGTCCTAGCCCAATGACCTCCATGACTGGATCTTTCTCCTTGGGGTTCCTATAGGGAAACACCCACGTCACTGAAGAGCACACAGGTTTGCCAGTGAGCTGGTGGCAGGTAGACTTAATGCTTTCCAGCATGCCATCCTCTTTGCACAACAATTGAAGCAAAGTGCCTTCCAGGTCATTTCCTTGCAGCTCATCTCACCATTCCCACAAAACCCAGTCTGAATACAGAGGATGCTCCCTGAGACTGTCAACTTTTATGGAGCATATCAACAAATTATCACATCCCACATGAGCTCTGTCCCGCAGGACAGGAATCATTCTTTCTCCTCAAGTGACATGGCTGGGATAGATCTTGCTTCCTGGCTCCCACCCCAGTGAGGATTGGCAGGTGGCAGAGGGAGGGTGCAGTCACCCACCCTGGCTGAGTAAGGTCTTGAAGAAACAGCAATGTTCCAGCATCTAATGTTTTTAAAATAAAGGAACAGAGGTAAATCCTCTATTTCTTTAGAGCTGATTTCAGTGGAGTCTCTTAGTTCATTCCTTTCCCTGAAATTATTAGTAGCCCCATGTTCTCAGCGAAGCAGGAAAGTTCTGGCTGTGGCCAGTTCCCAGAAGTCTTTGTCCATCATCAGGACAACAAAATCCTTGCCAGAGAATATCTTGAAAGCATGACATTATTGCTCAGCCTTGAGAAATTCTTGTTCATTTGGTTGGGGCAAGGAATACTTTTAGAGATGTGCACAATGTCTTTTCAGCCTCATGAAATTTTATTTTTTCATTTGGAAAAAGCATGTGACTTCTTGTAAAGCTGGCTGCTAGTAAGGACTGACACACAAGAAACCTCTGCATCATGGTACTTCGAGCATTTCATGATGACTAGAGATTAAATAAGATCAACCAGTGGAAAAAAAGCTGAAAATAATTTTTGTTAGCAAGAAAATATCTATAATGAAAAGCAACCTCACAAATCTGCACAAAGTACTAAAACCAAGCATTTTGTCCTGGCTCTGGGCCACAGTCCAGCCTCTCCTCTAAGAGCTGCCATGATGAGCATGAGCCCCCTGGTCATACAGGAGACCTGGAAGATGTCTCCACCTTGCTCCAGGACAGGCTGCCCCTGTGGAAGCTGTGGTAAACAGACACGACAAAAAGGAGAAGAAAAAAAAAAACACAAATAAATTAATTTCTGAAAACGTGCTGTGTAACCAATATTCCCAGTACTGATTTAAATCCTGTACATCAGGTATGAAGATGGAAGTGGATAAGGTTGTGCAGCTTGATAGTCTGCTTGCTTTCCTCCAGCACTCTGGTTTTTGGCAGAGTTTGTTTATATTTTTACACTGATGAAATGCATATTTTTTCTTCTGAATCCCACCTGTACCTGTTCATCCTCAAAGCCTCACTGTGACTGTCTTAACAGCTTTGAAAACAGATTTCTCACTTCAGGTTCTTCTCTTTATCTTAAAAAAAACCAAAAAACAAAAAAACACAAAAAACCACCAAACTCAAAAACACCCTAATCCAGCAATGAGTTTTTAACAATGAAATGTGGGTTTTCCTGGGAATTTTTAAAAAGGAAAAAAAAGATTCCTTTTGTTAATATTAGCATTCAGTAACTAAAACCTACTTATCCATACAAAATCAGACAATTATGCATCAATGACTGACATAAATAGTGTTGACAGGGCTAGGTTTTAAACCCATGGCCCAGCACCCAGGTTTCCATCCCCTTAAAACAGGAACCAAGCTATAGTATCTCAAAAAAAAGTGGGTGTGATTGAAGGGGAGAAGAATTGCTACCCCAAAATAGCCAAGTGAAAGAATAAGGTGAGCCTGCAGAGCATGTGCTGCCTTCCCTGGCATAAGATGGCTTTGTTGAACAGGGACTCAACTCCAGCTTTCTTCTTCCTCACAGGGATGCAGAGGGAGGGTGAAGTGAAGGCAACTGGGAAGATGTGGGGCAGCTTGGCTCCCTGCCAGGACACAGGGACAATGTCAAACGCCCTGGGCTAAGGAAAGCTCTTGTTTGTTATGAGTTTTGCTTCTTTTTCCCAGTTTTAATTGCAAAAGGTCTCCCCAGGCAACCATACCTTCCTGCCTGCTGATGTGGTTTGTTCCTGCTTGGTTATCTCCTCATCCAACACCTGCTGTATCCTCAGGAGTGGGTGGAAGCCAGTGGGCACAGAGGAAGCAGCTCCAGCACCTCCTTCAGAGCCAGGATGCACAAAGTTATCTGCAAACAGCCTTTGCTTTCTGATAGCAATTCTTGCTACCCTCATTGTTGTGTGGACTCAGGTAACACTGACCAGGTCCTGACAGGCACCCAAAGCAGCAAGAGGTGTTTGTAGGGGAAGTGCAAGCTCAGTGAGTTGGCACCTCCTCTCATCTTCTGGTTTTCTCCCTGTCTCCAGCTGAGGCTCCACTTGCCCCTCTCTGCTGACATTCACTAAGCTCACCTCTTCCATCCTAGTGGAACTCTTCAAGGCCAGGTTGGATGGGCTCTAAGGAGCCTGGTCCAGTGGAAGGGGTCCCTGCCCATGGCAGGGTGATGGAACTAGGTGACCTAAAGGCCCATTGCAACCCAAGCCATCCTGTGATTCTGTGATGGTGGTTTCTCACTGGATGTGAATGGATGGGGCTCACGAGACACAGGGTGAGCACGAGCAGCCATATAAACTGCAGTTGGGTGAATCTTGCATCACTACTTATCCCTGGGGAGGAGCTGCAAAAACAGTGCCCAAAAGCCTCTGCACCTCTACAAACCCAATTTTGAGCTGGTGTTGTGTAAAAGGGTGATAGGCAACACCAACAACCACAGCCTGCTCCCACATTTGCCTGAGAGCACTTGTTTCTTGCAGTTGCATCACTTCCTCAGTGTTAGATATGACTTCATATTGTGACATAGGAGCAAAATATCCCAGTGACACCAAGTCCAGAACAGATCAGAGAAACTGATGGTGGCTCTGCAGCAAGTTCCTGTAACTCTACATACATAAGTGAGGCTAAACAGCAAAGAGCTCATAAACCAGAGAAGAAGTTATGACTGATAACAGGCTTGGAAAGCCTAATTTTGGAGGAAATACTAAAGAGAAAAGTAGAAAACTGCCATCAGTCAATTACATTTACAGCATAAACCTGCCAATGTTTGAAAATTTATATGGATAAGAGAAAAAAGAAAAGGGGCTCTTAATTCAGCAAGCCCCAGACTAGAGTTATGACACTAACAGAAAGCAGTACTTTCACAGAAAAAATAGCAAACCCCTTGTTATTTTTACTTATGAAAACACCCAACAAAGATCCAGCAGCATAGAGTGGACAAAACACTCAAAAACAGAGTAATCCTCCATCTGCAGTAAGAGGGTTGGGAGGATTGAGTGCAGCTCTATTTCATTACTCAAACAGTAGAAAAACAAATGAAGTTATTGCTAGATTATTTGAACTACAATACTCCATTTCCACTACTTTTGACTTCTCAGAAATTTCGGCTCTGGATTGAAACCTGTGATGACTGTTAAACCAAACCAGTTTTTTGTCTGAAACCTGAGCTAACCTTCTTTTTTGTGAGTCAAGAGAACTGGAGGGAAATAGGCACTTTTGCTGGTACACATATAACTGCACCCATACCAAAAGTGGTCGAAATGACAAGCAAAAAGGTCTTCTGATGTGCAAGCATAGCAGCATTTTTGGTGGGGTGTGTGTCTTAGAAGAAAGTGCTGAGTGCCTGTTTAATGATCACAGATGTTTCATCAGGTGCACTTGCAAGCCATTAAAGCAGAGCCAAGAGATTTGTGTGGTTATACTGTGGGGAAAAAAAGAATGACCATTTTAAGGGGATGATTTCCCATATATGAGAGAGCGGGTAGCAGTGACACAGAAGACTGGAGTATCAGCAAAGCACATGAAGCACATGTGTGTTCATGAGCAAATTTACAGGGCAGAATAAGTATTTGTGGGTGAGGATGCAAAAAATACAGCTATTGCTTATGGTATTGTGGTTTCAGGATTCTAGCCTCTAAGAAAGACCTTAGGTATGGTTGCATTTTTTCCCCCTTGCCTTGAAAGAAGGGAAGAAACTTGGGTCAATTTGTGATGAAGTAAGGGAACAGATTAAGTCTGCAGTGGGTTTTCTCTCCCCTCCTTTTCTCCTGAGTGGCATAAAAAGGAGCCTCCATATTCCTCTCCCACATGCTGTCCTGAATTTCTCTCCTTTCCTCAACACTTAACTTTTTCTTGGAATGCCTTTACGTGCCAGATGACAGCAAGTTACTGTGCTAATTGCTTTATTCTTCAATAAGGACATTTACTATACCAAACTCCTACAATACTTATGTGTAAATTAGAATTTGGCCTTGGAACAGCCCTCTTTCAACAATTAAAAAGCTTTCTTGAATGGATAGATTTATAGATTAAAAAGGCTTTGTCTTGGATAGATTTTTTTTCCTTTTCCTTTCTTTTTTCAGCATTAAGGGTGCCTGCCTTCCCCCTTAACCAGCCAAGAGAAGACTAATAAGTCTCACAAAATTGCTCTTGTTTATGAATAAATCTGAATTCAGATCTATTCCATAGATGTGGAATTATGGATCCAGAGTACAAATTCTGTTCTTTAAATCACAATGATTTTCAAAAACATAAGGTGAAGTTTTAGACAAATATTTATCAACCTGTCTGCTACTCTGAGCAGGGTGGCAGCTGCAGGGGAGCACTGAGAGCCATTGGGAATAAAAGAGGAACTTACCACTTAGTTCTTTTTGCCCAGAGAAGAAATGATAATTTTAGTTATACTTTGCTCGCTTACAACAATAAAAACAAAACGAAGCCACAGAAGAAAACTGTCATGTTACACCCCTTCCATCTGGCCTGTGCTACACACCCACATATCCCGTCATTCTACAAATTAATCTTTCACACATTTTTAACAAAAAAAAGTGTTAATGTTATAGAAGAGAAAATAAGGTAAACACAGAGCTGTGTAAAAATACATTAACATTAAAATATGGTGGCAGTTATGGATTTTCTTAATTGAATAGGAGAGTAAATATTCACATCAAATCAATGCCAATGGCATGCAAATTAAAGCTACATTAGGGCAGCCTTGATATAGGCATTACCATTTTTGACACTTCTGTGATTTAAAATAATGTGCAGACTTTATTTGTTAATTTTTTTCCTCCCTTTTTTATGTTATTTTTGAGTGGGTAATTTGCCATTACAGAGCTAAATCCTTCTCCTGTGCCCTCTTATGTTACACTATCTTATTTTCTTCTCCTGCCTGGATGGTCCTGTGAACACTGACTCAATTTAATTTAGGGTTAATATTGAGGCCTCCCCACGGCAGGACAGACCTCTTCGAGCAGCTGCCCTGAGGCCATATCTGACCCCCCAACACAAGCCAACCCTGTTGGAACAGTCTGAGGAAAGGTGCCTTTGATTCATCAGGTCCTACAGCCATCCCCTTTCCTACCTCTCCCCCCAGATCTTTCTTCTGTGGTCTGATTAAAATTTGCTTAAAAAGAAAAAGGACCACGCAAGTGAGGTCCTTTATCTCAAAAAGGAGAAACCTCTCAGGGGCTCTCAGAAGCTCAATGGCTCCAGAGGTGAAAGCAGGAGGAATGAAACTTGCTGCCTGGCACAAGAACACCTTCCAGCGTGCAGGGAAGTGGAACCATGGATCTGTGTGGGGCAGAGATGAGGGAGCACACGTGGATGTGATGGCAGCAGCTGGTGAGCAGAAGCTGTGCTGGGCTGGGCTGGGCTGTGCTGTGTGCTGGGCTGGGCTGGGCTGGGCTGTGCTGTGCTGTGTGCTGTGCTGGGCTGGGCTGGGCTGTGCTGGACTGGGCTGGGCTGTGCTGTGCTGTGTGCTGGGCTGGGCTGTGCTGGACTGGGCTGGGCTGTGCTGGGCTATGCTGGGCTGGGCTGGGCTATGCTGGGCTGGGCTGGGCTGGGCTGTGCTGGGCTGGGCTGGGCTGGGCTGTGCTGTGCTGTGCTGTGCTGGGCTGGGCTGGGCTGGACTGGGCTGGGCTGTGCTGTGCTGTGCTGTGCTGGCCTGGCCTGGGCTGGGCTGGGCTGGGCTGGGCTGGGCTGGGCTGAGCTAGGCTGGGCTGGGCTGGGCTGTGCTGTGTGCTGGGCTGGGCTGAGCTAGGCTGGGCTGAGCTAGGCTGGGCTGGGCTGGGCTGTGCTGTGCTGGGCTGGGCTGGCCTGGGCTGGACTGTGCTATGCTGTGCTGGGCTGGGCTAGGCTGGGCTGGGCTGGGCTGGGCTGTGCTGTGCTGTGCTGTGCTGTGCTGGCCTGGGCTGGGCTGGGCTGTGCTGTGCTGTGCTGGCCTGGGCTGTGCTGGCCTGGGCTGTGCTGGGCTGGGCTGGGCTGGGCTGTGCTGGGCTGTGTGCTGGGCTGGGCTGGGCTGGGCTGTGCTGGGCTGGGCTGGGCTGGGCTGGGCTGTGCTGGGCTGGACTGTGCTGGGCTGTGCTGTGCTGGGCTGGGCTGGGCTGTGCTGGGCTGGGCTGTGCTGGGCTGGGCTGTGCTATGCTGGGCTGGGCTGTGCTGGGCTGGGCTGTGCTATGCTGGGCTGGGCTGTGCTGTGCTGTGCTGGGCTGGGCTGGGCTGGGCTGGGCTGTGCTGTGCTGGGCTGGGCTGGGCTGGGCTGGGCTGGGCTGGGCTGGGCTGTGCTGGGCTGTGCTGGGCTGGGCTGGGCTGTGCTGGGCTGGGCTGTGCTATGCTGGGCTGGGCTGTGCTGGGCTGTGCTGGGCTGTGCTGGGCTGTGCTGTGCTATGCTGTGCTGGGCTGGGCTGGGCTGGGCTGTGCTGGGCTGGGCTGGGCTGGGCTGTGCTGTGCTGTGCTGTGCTGGGCTGGGCTGTGCTGTGCTGTGTGCTGGGCTATGCTGGGATGGGCTGTGCTGTGTGCTGTGCTGTGTGCTGTGCTGGGCTGTGGTGTGCTGGGCTGTGCTGTGCTGGGCTGTGCTGGGCTGTGGGCTGTGCTGGGCTGTGCTGTGTGCTGGGCTGGGCTGTGCTGGGCTGGGCTGGGCTGGGCTGTGTGCTGTGCTGGGCTGTGCTGTGTGCTGGGCTGGGCTGGGCTGGGCTGTGTGCTGTGCTGGGCTGTGCTGGGCTGGGCTGGGCTGTGCTGGGCTGGGCTGTGCTGGGCTGTGCTGTGTGCTGGGCTGTGTGCTGGGCTGGGCTGGGCTGGGCTGGGCTGTGTGCTGTGCTGGGCTGTGCTGGGCTGTGCTGGGCTGTGCTGTGTGCTGGGCTGTGTGCTGGGCTGTGTGCTGGGCTGGGCTGGGCTGTGCTGGGCTGTGCTGTGTGCTGGGCTGTGTGCTGGGCTGGGCTGGGCTGGGCTGTGCTGTGTGCTGGGCTGTGTGCTGGGCTGTGTGCTGGGCTGGGCTGTGCTGGGCTGGGCTGTGCTGGGCTGGGCTGTGCTGGGCTGGGCTGTGTGCTGTGCTGGGCTGTGCTGGGCTGGGCTGGGCTGTGCTGGGCTGGGCTGTGCTGGGCTGGGCTGTGCTGGGCTGTGCTGTGTGCTGGGCTGTGCTGGGCTGGGCTGGGCTGGGCTGTGCTGGGCTGGGCTGTGCTGGGCTGTGTGCTGGGCTGGGCTGTGCTGGGCTGGGCTGGGCTGCTGGGCTGGGCTGTGCTGGGCTGTGTGCTGGGCTGGGCTGGGCTGGGCTGTGCTGGGCTGGGCTGTGCTGGGCTGTGCTGGGCTGGGCTGTGCTGGGC
Source organism: Luscinia megarhynchos (assembly GCA_034336665.1). NCBI lineage: Eukaryota > Metazoa > Chordata > Aves > Passeriformes > Muscicapidae > Luscinia > Luscinia megarhynchos. The sequence continues at coordinate 79,933,617 of CM067565.1, read as the reverse complement.
TGGGCTGGGCTGGGCTGTGCTGGGCTGTGCTGTGTGCTGGGCTGTGTGCTGGGCTGGGCTGGGCTGGGCTGTGTGCTGGGCTGGGCTGGGCTGGGCTGGGCTGTGCTGTGTGCTGTGCTGTGCTGTGCTGGGCTGGGCTGGGCTGTGCTGTGTGCTGTGCTGTGCTGTGCTGGGCTGGGCTGGGCTGTGCTGTGTGCTGGGCTGTGCTGTGCTGGGCTGGGCTGGGCTGTGCTGTGTGCTGGGCTGTGCTGGGCTGGGCTGGGCTGGGCTGTGCAGTGCAGAGATCTCTGCATGACCAGAGGGAACGCTCTGCCCCGTGAGGCAGCAGCAGTGTCAGACATGTGCAGCCTGCACTCCTTCAGCACTCTGCTTTATTTGGAAGCTTCTCTCTTCCCTGGCACTTTTTCAGTCCTCGTCAATCACTAATGTTTCTGCATGCTGTCTCCAGATTTTATGAAGACGGGTCCCAAATCACACCACCGTGCCCCCAGAAGAAGTTTCGTGCACAGGCCAGCTCACACAGCGAGAGCAGCACAAGATGCTCTCCTCCTCCTCAGCAGGGCAGGAGAGGGTCTGATGGACGGCAGGGAGAGAGTGCAGGAGGAAAATAAAGAGCAGTGCAATGTCCCCAGTGTCACTGTCCACCCTCAATCCATACTAACACAGGAGGGGACTAGCTTCTTTTACAGCATACACACCCAGCAAAAAGCCCTAAAGCTCAAAAGTGACTCGATGGAAAGAAAAAATGGAATGCTTCTAAGCACAAAGTCCCAATAAAAAGAATCTGTGCTGGAACACAATGACTCAATCCTATACAAAGCTAAGAGCCAACATTCAGGTTCTCTTCCTGGTCTTCAACACATCCCAGGAAAACCAGGTACAAGTCATTTACAGGGTGACACTACCAGTGTCACCCATAAGTCTCCAAATCAGACTCCACACAAAAGTGGTTGCAGTATGGACAAAACTGCCACAGCTTAGGAGGTTTTAGTACAAAACCTTTTCTTCAGAGGACATCCACTAAATTGACCAGCAAGATTAGGACAGAGGAGTGTGTGAGAGCCCGTTTCTGCTCTGTTGCTGGGAGCCCTATCTCATTCACCAGTGCTGATGTGACTGGAGAGCAGGGGCACAGGGGCTGCAAGGGAACATGTTTTCAGTTTCAGTGAGCATCTTTTACCAAAGCTGAGAGCTCTGAAGGTTATCTCAAAGCTTCTCATAGGCATTGAAGACTACATTTATACACATCAGCAAATTTTATCCCCTTTACTGCCTAATTTCTTCCAACCTTAGGTTTACCTCTGACTCCCATTATCCTTTTCTTTCTTCTCAACTATCTCTCCACTTCCTTCCTTTATTTTACATTTTTTTTCTTACCCATACGTTCCCAGGCAGCTATGAAGGAGCATGTTGTTTTGGGGGTTTTCTTCTTTGTTACAGGGGAATAAGAGGACTTCAGAGTTAGGACACCAGGTTGCTGAGTTCTTATAGCAGCCTGACTCTTATTCACTGCCTGAAAAAAAAACCCACATCCTGGTGCCTTTTCTTCTTTTTAATCTGAAGAGCTGAAGGGATTAATGCCAATTTCAAAGACAGTTGGCTGTAATAGTTAATGTTTGTGCAACACTTCACATGTCTAACCATTGTATCCAATCTTCACCACCAGAAAGATGCAGAGCTGCTGCCACTGCCTCCCAGACTGTCTGTGAGCGTGATGATTAATGAGCTCACAGCCCTATTTTGCTGTTGAAGTTAATGTTGCTTCCTGAGGGCAACACGCCTGATGAGAGAATTTGCAGCAGTCCATACGCTATATTGATTCAAAATGCCACTGTATGTTTTAATTAGCTTTTAACCATTAAAAAGTGGGGTTGGAAATTAGAATGGCACATATGCTTATGCAGCACATGCTTGTACCTAAAAGGTGAGCATTAGGTCGAGTTATCGACCCTTGGGCTGAACCACCACTGGCAGTTAAACCCCATTTTTGTAGCAATTAATACATTTCCATGGCTTTTCTTTTTGTTAGCTTTATGCCAAATATCCACTTACATCTATTTTCAAGCCTTGAGGAATGCATTTTTCACCCACCCACGCTATCTTTTGAGAGTTACAACACGCTAGGAAAGTTTAATTTTGCAGAGCTGAGGTTTAAGAGCTAACGTGAGGGAGTGGGCTCTGCTCAGGCTGGTGAGAAAGTGATGTGTTGGGATAAAAGGCTGCATGCACTGCAACCCCTCCTTTGCACCACCAAAGAATTTTGGTGACTATTAAGTCATTGATAAGGTGTTCATGATTTCCTAGTTTGTATTGTACTTATCCTTCATCCTCTTCACGGCAAAGGTCTGGTTGAAATAATATCCTGATCAGAAGGAGCCATTTTTGACAACTTATGGAGGACAAGTGAGGTAATTTTTCCTTGAAAGAGGATGAAAAGAGAATTACGGGCCAATTACCAAACTTAATAATTAAACATATTAAAACCACCTAGAAGACAACAAGGAGATGAGCGTTGGTTCACCCTGATTAATCACGAATTAAGGAGGTTAAACAAAACCAGTTCCTTTCTGAAACTGGTTAAGAGATTTTGGAAGAAGGGGAGGTAATCAGCACTGGGTCTTTCCTTCAGCTATGCTGCTTGCCTTGCCCTGCTTGGTGCACTTGTGACTAAACCAGGGAACATGCTCAAGCCAGAGCTAATCAGTGGTGGCAAGAGTGGCTGAAAAGCCACGCACAAAGAATCATTACCAAAAATTCACTGCCAAACTAAAGGGCTATATTGAGTCCAGTTCTCTAGATAGCTGACCTAAATTTGATACAGCTCCTTTTTCTTCATTAATGATACAGATAAACAGTGTACAAATACAACTCTTAAATTTGCAGATGACCCATCTTGGAATGAGCTGTAAGCACACTGGAGGAAAGAAGCTCTCAGAATGGTCCCAGCATACAGGCAAACAGACCAAAAGAGCAAAATGTTCTGCTTTGGAAGAAATCATAAATTATGTAAATGCAGGATCCGTGGCTAGGGCATGGTCATGAAGGATGTGGACCAACTAGAAGATGAAAAATACTAAATACAATGTGAGAAACATGACCTACAAGGAACCTGTAGGGCTGTTTGACCTAAAGAAGACAAGGCTGGACAAGGTATGATGGCTGGCCTCCAGCAGACGAGTTATTAATGTGCAAAGGAAATAAACTCTTCTGCATGATCGCTCTGGGTTGGATGGAAGAAGCTCCTTAGAACAATGCTTGCAAGGAGACACTAGGAAAAATACTATCTCTGGAAAGGCTAATGGAGAAGTGGGAACAATTGCCTGGGTGGATGGTGGGGTCTGCCTCACTGGAGATTTCCAAAACCAGGATGTACCCCCATTAGCCAGAAACAGCCCAGATACAGATGATCCAGACAGGCAGAGAGATGAACTACATAACCTCTTGAAATTCTTCCAATCCTATTTTTTTTTAGATTTTATTTCTATATTACCACTGGGAGGTACAGAACTACTTTCTGCCTCAACTCCACCCCAGTGAAACAGGAGCATTAGTGGCCAAATTAAACAAATCAACGAAGATCATTTGCATTGAGTTTGGCTGTCTGATTAATCACTTGGAGTTTGCAGCTTATACAATGTATCATCTGTGTCTGCTTTATCATCAAAAGCAGATATTTGCCAATCATAGTGGGGAGAAAATCTGACATTATTGTCATGACTGAATGCTCTTAAATGCATTTAAAGCTTTACAGACTAGTTGGCTGTAATGTATATTTAAAATTCTTGAAACCAGCAAAAGATCAGATTGAACAAGGAGAGAAAGACTGTAGAACAGTGACACTGTGCAAGTTAGTTTAAATAAAGAATCTTATCAAATCTACTGACTACTTGTTCACATCTGTCCAAATATAACTTATGCCATATGTCCTACTATATAAGTCAGCTTGGAGGCAGGACACTTCCCTAAGCAGCAATTCACTTCCTGAGTCTGCTCTATCTTCAGGAGAATAAAGAAGAGAGAGAAATTATACATCACAGAAAAATCTGACAAACAAACAAAATAACCTTCTAAAAGCTCTGGGAAGTAAAAACCTTTTTTCTACCCGAACATAATGGTTAGCTGAATCTTTTGTCTTCTTGTGTATTAGGAAAGGCATCATACCTGATATTATCATAAGCTGCCTTTGAGGAAATCAGATACCTCACCTTTTCACTTTGTCAGGGTGGTAAATATTGTCTCACCAGTCACCTCGAAGACCATCCTCCCATCATGCAAACACAGCTCATGGTTGTCACCTCCCAGGTACATTCAATCCCTCCACCTTGGGTCTCCAGGGCCTTGGTGCTACACCAAGAGCAGGCTGGGGAGGGGAGACCCAGCCCTGCCCAGCCTTGGGGCTTCTCAGCAAAAAGCATTTTCCTGATGGGAGCTTTCAGCTGGTCGTGTCAGATAAAAATATCACCATCGAAATCCCGTTTCAGATACCAGAAGCCTCCTTATGGCTCTAAGAGTTTAATTTTCATTTAAAAGTCAATAAATAGAGGCATAAGGGTTTAAGATGAATTATGCAAACCCTTTAGCCACAGCCATTACATTCTGCCACAAAAATGAGCTGCTGTTCTCACTTTGTTTTATGGGCTCACTGTAGCCTGTTGTTATTGTAGCTGCCAAATAAAAACCAGCAAACCATGCAAATGAAAATATAATCTTTTATGCTTTCATAGTCTTAGGATAAACTGGTATGTGCAGTTTTAGAGAAGGGGTTTCTTTTGAAGTCTGAGTGTTATGGCCCTGTCCTATGACTCTTTACGAGTGGAGTGGCTTTTTGATCAGCTGCTCTCCCATCTCCAACTGCAGCACTGTCACAAGCTCAAAGGCAAGGAAAAGCATAATAGCTTCTTGTAGATATGAAGAAGGGGTGGATTACAGGTCGTTTCATAAAACTGGTAAGTCCACTTGCTTTAAAAAGAAAAGATTTGCCACCTCTAATTTTTTTAAAACCTCCTCACTCCCTGACAGGAGCACACACCCCACAATTTGCTCCAAGTCATGTGTTTCCTGGGGGTCTGTCACCCAGCAAATGTGCCAAGAGAGAAAGCCATGCAAAGGAATCGTGACAATGAACAGCAGCTGAAGCCAAATGGTAAAAGCACAAGACTCCACACAAAAATACCTGGGACAAAATGTGCACCAGTACACAGAGAGAGAGAGAGAGAAGAATATGGAACCAGATCAGGGACAGGGTCTTACCCATGCAATGAGAAAAACGGGACTGTAAGCATGAGTTAATGTGCTTTCAAGTTAATTACAGCACAGCATTATATTAACGGCAGAATTTTGAGAATAAGAGCACGTGGACTAACATGCAACATTTAGTCCATAACTTTTCCACCCAGAATTGATACTCAAAGCTTGTGTTTTTCACCTTTGCAATGGCTTGTCTCTTTCTTTTGTCTGTCTCGGTTTATTTTCATAGTCACATTCACTGGTGATAACATTTTATATTTTGTGCTTCCTAGTGGGAGCTATGCTGGATGCTGACACCCACTCTTGTGCAGAGATTTTTGCATATTTTTTTTTCCTCTTCCACCCGTTTTACACAAGATGGTAACATATGGCCTTGGGTGATTAAATGATTTAGTGAATGAACTGAGCAGAAAGAGCAGGCTGATTGGAAGAAGACAGCTTCTGTTTAGGCATAAATGTCTTTGTAATCTGTAATGATAGGAAAGAAATTACAGAAAAAGCATAAGACAATTTAACAGAGTTTTGGCTAAACATTGTATTTTTCAGGTCTGTTTTAAATATAGTGAAACAATAGTATAATGGCTATTACTTGTTTTGCTCCTACCACATGTCTTTGTAGAAGGGGCACCCCACAAATACACACAGAAGCATACATCTACACTCAGCATATACAGGGACAAAAATTAAAGCAACAGTTTTGTAAAACAAGGGTGTCATTTTATTTATTAACTCCTGAACAAGGCAAACCAACAGAATTGGTGTGGGCCACCACGCTAGCTGAAATGGCTTCACACCTTCCAGCTTTCTCAGAATTACTCCAACTACAATAACCAGTCACACCCACACGACCTCAGCAAGAACCACAGGAGGTTTTGTGAGAGGAAGGCATCTGGATGCCTTCTGAGCAGTCCCACCCAGCACACCTCTGCCACTGCAGGGGCTCAGAGCACAAATAAACCATCCCTCCCATCCTCTTCCTTTCGGGCATCACGTCCTGTGTGTCTCTTCTGTTTTAACTTGAGGTCTTGTGTTTGCTATGTGTTTTGGGATAACAGCTACGTGTTCCCGTGAGCATGCAGCGGCTCCTGGTGTAGTTCTGCTCTGAACTAAAGCATCTGTTTGTGGTTGGCTGGGCTTGTGAGGGACTGAACTACAGCAGCCAGGTGTTACTAGGCTGCAAATTTGAAGCCTTTGTACCCAAAAGATGAGATTTTTAGGGAGAAAACATTTCAGTTCTGCTTCCAGTGATGGTGTGTACATCATTAACAGTCAACAAACAAATCCAACTGAATTCCAGTTCATGTCTCTGCCCACAAGACAAATTCCATCTTTTACAATCAAATTTTTATGCAGAGCCTTGAAATTTTTTTGGGACATAATGAAGAAATCCTTGCCCTCATTAATAATCCCGATGTGAAGCAGAAGCTTAAAATTAGACCAACCCATGCTTCAGAAAAGGACATCTGGACATAAGGTTTATCAGTGGTGTTTGTCCTCAGCTTGTAGTGTGAATGTTAGAAGCCACCTTGGTGATAAGCCTCAGTGCAGGGCACTCCTTCTCCTACATGTGAGAGCATTTGAGATGAGAGAGGAGGTTTTGGCCCACAAAAAAAAAGCTCTTAGATGAGTACATCCTGATGCTTATCCAGCACAGTTAGGACAGATAAGAATTACTGATCCAGTCAGCCTCTGGCACAATAACATGCACATTCAGCCAATTCATGCAAAGGATGTATTATATTATCTTGGCATTTCCTCAGCACTGGTTCCCCAGAGAGAAAACTCTGTTCCATGGTGACATCAGCTGAACCTTAAGTGTGATGGCAGCTTCACAAACTACTAAATTTTTAATTTTTCTGAAAACCAAACTGCCATCAATTAAGTTACATTACAATAAAGAAAAAGAAAACCAAAACACTCCCCCCTGAAAAAAAAACACCAAAAAACCAAAACCACGAAAACACAAGAGTGCCATGATGATACATCCTCATTTCCACTTCTCTGGGAAACATAACACTGTAGATATTTTTTTCTGCTTTACCTCCAATCCTATTCATCACAACTTTCTGGGAGAGTTTTAATTGATCAAGAGGTTACCCACTTTCCATTGTCCTATCAGTGAAAACATTGACAATGAGCAATGCACATGAGTGACAGTATACAGTCTGAAATAACCTGCAGGCCATAAACCTGGGATATTTGGTGGCAGATGAGCAGTTTCCATTCTCAATTTCTTTTTTGCCATGGAAATAATAATAAAATAATTGGAATGTACAGTATTTAGCACAGCACTCCTTTACAATTTGAAGAAAATGTAGAAAACTGTGTTACAGCAGGTATAAGGAAGTATTAAGGACCAGATTTTCATCTTGTTCTGCAGTACAACCGTGTTGTGTTAGCATCTAAATGTATTGCCCTGGACCCAAAGGTCACACAGGCACTTTGACCCTTGTCAGCCCGGGCTCTCCTGCTGGACAGTCCTCAAGAAGAGTTTCCAAGAGCACACAGCTCCATCCAAGCTCCAGAAACCAGCACAACAAACACTTTGAAGGCTAGCAGGCGAAGCTGGCGCCTGCAAAGCAGCTCGGTTCGTGTTAATGAATCTTGAGCAGCAGCAAACAGTACGGGGAGACTCACCGCACAAACGGTGTCAGAGAAGACGCCAGGAAAGCTCCCTGCTCTCGGATCAGAGGCAAAAGCCAGGAGGCTCTACCTCCTGGAGCTCCATGCTGCCACGTCAGCATTGGTTATGAGCCAAAGGCCTTCAGGCCTCCTTGTTGCCTGGAGGATATAAATGAAAGTCAGCAAGTGAAAAGGTGCAAGGAGTGCAAAATTGCATCATGTCTTTCCAAATTGTGTTTGTGAAGTAAATGAGACTCATTTCTTTCCATGCTATATTGAGATCATTTTTATTTTCCTTGGCTTATGAATGTTCTTAGTTCAATTTTCTTGTGTGTGTTCTTTACGGTATCTTGGGATGCCTGGGGTGATTTATAAATATGTGTAGAGACCAGGTGTACTGCCAGATGTTTATGTCCCTTTACAACAAGGCTTCACCATCCCTTCCAATGGAATGTCTGTCTTATATTATTTTTTCTAATACAGGATCAACTGGACTATTGGGTATTTGTGAGTTTTCCCTCTGAAGGTTTTTTCCTTAATTCACTCTCTATCATCTTGTTTCTATATTTATCATAATGCTAAGTCTTTAAACCTCCCTAAGTACTTTTAAAAAAATTAGAGCTCCTTTCACATTAAAAAAAATCTCAGAAAAATGTCAACAGTTCCAGGTTTAAATCAATAGTCTTACTCACTGCCAAGAAAGATTTTTAATCTCGAAGTGTTACCTACACTCACTTTTTCTCTGTTTCTCTCCATCCCCTATTTAGAAATAGTTTAAGAAGAGTTTTATTATAACAGCTGTATAAATGGTAATTGCAGATAATAATACAACCTAAATACAACTGTAGTAAGAAATAACCTGCAGCCCCAGGGTGAACCAGTATACATAAAACAGACAAAGCGATTTGCTGGAGGTCATACAGTAAAATGACAGAATGGAAAAGAAAACACAACCTGATTTAATTAGGAGTCAGCATTGTAAATACTAGATGAGGGACAATTTTTTTCTCAGTGCATCTTAAAACATAAGGAGGCAAGTTCTTGTATATGAGGAGGAAATAATAAATTAACAGAATGTACAAACAGTAATTAAAATAAATTAAATTTTATTTAATGTTTATTTTTAAATTTCAGGTCCTGAAAAAGTCTGTAAGGATCTGAGAAAATCCATTTGCTAAATGTTCTCTTTAGAAAATAAATTCTTTGATTTTTCTCACATTAAGCAGACTCATTTTTTAAAGAGTTTTTGTATTACAAAAATGCCTAAATTGCCTCCCTCAGTAAAGCTGTACTTCTATAAGTAAATATTCACAAACTGAGGTCTTACTAACCAACCCAGAGCAGCTGGTGAGATGGCTTACTTGAGGAAGCAAGAGCCAGCATGAAGTGTAGAGATCTAGGACAACATAGCTAATGTAATCATTTCAGGCACAGTCACTGACAGTTCAAATATATATAACTGCATAAGTTATTTGTATATGTAACATTAAAAAACCAAAACTAAACTTTAGAACTATTTTCCCAAGTATTTCCTGTTAAAATACTTTCAACATTTATTTTTGCAATTGAAAGAAAAAGCAGTTCAGTATCTATAGGGAAGAGGTTCAAGAAATGACAAGCAGCAGGGAATATAGTACTGATTTTTCTCAGATGAAGTGATTATTAGCACTAAGGAAACAATCAGGAAACATGAAGAGTCAGCATCTTAGCTGCTGTATCCTGAAGACAAGGACAAAACCCCATCAAGTTCCAGCTATAATGAAATATGGAACAGGGTGCCAATGGAAAAAACACCCAAACTCTTAATGATGGAATTGTATCAGTATCTAAGAGGGACGGAAATTTAATAATTAAAAAATTCCACACCTAGTGTGAGCAACTAGTTCACTGATGGATGGAGTGAAAAGTGTTTTCTTATGTACATATACATATTTTATATATTCATATATGTATGTAATGCTTGAAGCATATGGACACCTAGATGCTAGCTGCTGTGTTATATACATAGCAGTGCTGTCAAAGCAATTAGGCACAGCTAGAATGCAGTCTGTTTCTTTACAACTGTATCACATTACTGAAGAGACAAAGTACATGGTTTTCAGCTCTTATATCTACTCCATCAATTTTGATTATTAATACATAACTGAGTTCTTTCTCTTTAAACTCCAAGTTGGTGATCCTTTTTTCTTTGAAATACTTCTCTATATCAGCTCTTTACCTGAAACCGAAGGGGAGATGGGGAAATACCCAAATCTCCTTGGATTAGTCCTTTGCTAAGGAAGGCCTTAGCCCTTCAAACCTGGCCTCCACTGCCCTGTCCTAACCCGCCACTAAGCCGTGGCACTCTCCAAAGCCGCTGACCTCAATCTGCCTGTGAACCACGCTGAGGTCTGGAGAGCTCACACACCCCCAGGCACTCACCAGCCTCCATAGCATTGCCCAGAGCGCAGAGCTGGGCACACACAGAGCTGGGCACACACAGAGCTGGGGCACACACAGAGCTGGGCACACACAGAGCTGGGCACACACACGCGCAGAGCTGGGCACACAGTGCAGAGCTGGGCACACACAGAGCTGGGCACACAGCAGCTGGGCACACACAGAGCTGGGCACATGCAGAGCTGGGCACACACAGTGCAGAGCTGGGCACACAGAGCTGGGCACACACAGAGCTGGGCACACACAGTGCAGAGCTGGGCACACACAGTGCAGAGCTGGGCACACACGGTGCAGAGCTGGGCACACAGAGCTGGGCACACACACGTGCAGAGCTGGGCACACACAGAGCTGGGCACACACAGTGCAGAGCTGGGCACACACAGAACAGAGCTGGGCACACAGAGCTGGGCACACACAGAGCTGGGCACACACAGTGCAGAGCTGGGCACACAGAGCTGGGCACACAGTGCTGAGCACACACAGAGCCACAGTGCAGAGCTGGGCACACAGAGCTGGGCACACACAGAGCTGGGCACACACAGTGCAGAGCTGGGCACACACAGAGCTGGGCACACACAGAGCTGGGCACACACGGTGCAGAGCTGGGCACACAGAGCTGGGCACACACAGTGCTGGGCACACACAGTGCTGGGCACACACAGTGCAGAGCTGGGCACACAGAGCTGGGCACACACAGTGCTGGGCACACACAGTGCAGAGCTGGGCACACAGAGCTGGGCACACACAGTGCTGGGCAGATACAGCGCAGAGCTGGGCAAACACAGTGCAGAGCTGGGCACACACAGAGCTGGGCACACACGGGTGCAGAGCTGGGCACACACAGTGCACACCTGGGCACACACAGTGCAGAGCTGGGCACACACAGAACAGAGCTGGGCACACACAGAGCTGGGCACACACAGAACAGAGCTGGGCACACAGAGCTGGGCACACACAGAGCTGGGCACACAGAGCTGGGCACACACAGAGCTGGGCACACACAGAGCTGGGCACACAGAGCTGGGCACACACAGAGCTGGGCACACACAGTGCAGAGCTGGGCACACAGAGCTGGGCACACACAGAGCTGGGCACACACAGTGCTGGGCACACACAGTGCAGAGCTGGGCACACACAGAACAGAGCTGGGCACACACAGAGCTGGGCACACACAGTGCTGGGCACACACAGTGCAGAGCTGGGCACACACAGAGCTGGGCACACACAGTGCAGAGCTGGGCACACACAGAGCTGGGCACACACAGAGCTGGGCACACACACAGTGCAGAGCTGGGCACACACAGAACAGAGCTGGGCACACAGAGCTGGGCACACACAGAGCTGGGCACACACAGAGCTGGGCACACAGAGCTGGGCACACACAGTGCAGAGCTGGGCACACACAGAGCTGGGCACACACAGAGCTGGGCACACACAGAGCACACCTAAGCACACACACACAGTGCACACCTGGGCACACACAGAGCTGGGCACACACAGAGCTGGGCACACACAGAGCTGGGCACACACAGAACAGAGCTGGGCACACACAGAGCTGGGCACACACAGAGCTGGGCACACACGGTGCAGAGCTGGGCACACACAGAACAGAGCTGGGCACACAGAGCTGGGCACACACAGAGCTGGGCACACACAGTGCAGAGCTGGGCACACACAGAACAGAGCTGGGCACACACAGAGCTGGGCACACACACAGCGCACACCTGGGCACACACACAGTGCACACCTGGGCACACACACAGAGCTGGGCACACACGGTGCACACCCTGGGCACACACACAGTGCACACCTGGGCACACACAGAACAGAGCTGGGCACACACAGAGCTGGGCACACACAGTGCTGGGCACACACAGTGCAGAGCTGGGCACACAGAGCTGGGCACACACAGAGCTGGGCACACACAGTGCTGGGCACACACAGTGCAGAGCTGGGCACACAGAGCTGGGCACACACGTGCTGGGCACACACAGTGCTGGGCACACACAGTGCAGAGCTGGGCACACAGAGCTGGGCACACACAGTGCTGGGCACACACAGTGCAGAGCTGGGCACACAGAGCTGGGCACACACAGAGCTGGGCACACACAGTGCTGGGCACACACAGTGCAGAGCTGGGCACACAGAGTTGGGCACACACAGTGCTGGGCACACACAGTGCAGAGCTGGGCACACACAGAGCTGGGCACACACAGAGCTGGGCAGATACAGCCCAGAGCTGGGCAAACACAGTGCAGAGCTGGGCACACACAGAGCTGGGCACACACGGTGCAGAGCTGGGCACACACGGTGCACACCTGGGGCACACACAGAACAGAGCTGGGCACACACAGAACAGAGCTGGGCACACACAGAGCTGGGCACACACAGAACAGAGCTGGGCACACAGAGCTGGGGCACACACAGAGCTGGGCACACAGAGCTGGGCACACACAGAGCTGGGCACACACAGTGCAGAGCTGGGCACACAGAGCTGGGCACACACAGAGCTGGGCACACACAGTGCTGGGCACACACAGTGCAGAGCTGGGCACACACAGAACAGAGCTGGGCACACAGAGCTGGGCACACACAGAGCTGGGCACACACAGAGCTGGGCACACAGAGCTGGGCACACACAGTGCTGGGCACACACAGTGCAGAGCTGGGCACACACAGAGCTGGGCACACACAGAGCTGGGCACACAGAGCTGGGCACACACAGTGCTGGGCACACACAGTGCAGAGCTGGGCACACCCACAGAGCTGGGCACACACAGTGCAGAGCTGGGCACACACAGAGCTGGGGCACACACAGAGCTGGGCACACACAGTGCAGAGCTGGGCACACACAGAACAGAGCTGGGCACACAGAGCTGGGCACACACAGAGCTGGGCACACACAGAGCTGGGCACACAGAGCTGGGCACACACAGTGCAGAGCTGGGCACACACAGAGCTGGGCACACACAGAGCTGGCACACACAGAGCGCACACCTGGGCACACACACAGTGCACACCTGGGCACACACAGAGCTGGGCACACAGCTGGGCACACCTGGGCACACACAGTGCAGAGCTGGGCACACACAGAACAGAGCTGGGCACACACAGAGCTGGGCACACACAGAGCACACACCTGGGCACACACACAGTGCACACCTGGGCACACACAGAGCTGGCACACACAGAGCACACCTGGGCACACACAGTGCACACCTGGGCACACACACAGAACAGAGCTGGGCACACACAGAGCTGGGCACACACAGAGCTGGGCACACACAGTGCAGAGCTGGGCACACACACAGAGCTGGGCACACAGAGAAGAAAGCTGGGCACACACAGAACAGAGCTGGGCACACACAGAACAGAGCACACCTGGGCACACACACACAGTACACACCTGGGCACACACACACAGTGCACACCTGGGCACACACACAGCACATACACCTGGGCACACACACACAGTGCACACCCTCGGACACACACAGTGCACACCTGGGCACACACACAGTGCACACCTGGACACACATAGTGCACACACCTGGGCACACACACACAGTGCAATACCTGGGCACACACACAGTGCAGAGCTGGGCACACACAGCGCAGAGCTGGGCACACAGAGTTGGCACACACGGTGCACACCTGGGCACACACACACAGAGTGCACACCTGGGCACACACAAAGTACACACCTGGGCACACACACAAAGTACACACCTGGGCACACACACACAGTGCACAATACACCTGGGCACACACAGTGCACACCTGGGCACACACAGTGCACACCTGACACACACAGCGCACACCTGGGCACACACACAGAGTGCACACCTGGACACACACACACAGAGTGCACACCTGGGCACACACACAGAGTGCACACCTGGGCACACACACAAAGCACAACTGGGCACACACACAGTACACACCTGGGCACACACACAGTGCACACCTGGGCACACACAAAGTGCACACCTGGGCACACACACAGTGCACACCTGGGCACACACACAGCACACACCTGGGCACACACACAGTGCACACCTGGGCACACACAGTGCACACCTGGGCACACACACAGTGCACACCTGGACTCACACAGTGCACTCCTGGGCACACACACAGAGCACACCTGGGCACACACACAGAGTGCACACCTGGGCACACGCACAGCACACACCTGGGCACACACACACAGCACACCTGGGCACACACAAAGTACACACCTGGGACACACACAAAAGTACACACCTGGGCACACACACAGTACACACCTGGGCACACACAGTGCACACCTGGGCACACAGTGCAATACCTGGACACACACAGAGTGCACACCTGGGCACACACACAGTACACACCTAAGCACACACACAGAGTGCACACCTGGGCACACACACACAGAGTGCACACCTGGGCACACACACACAGCACACCCGGGCACACACACACAGAGTGCACACCTGGGCGTCATCACACACAGCACACCTGGGCACACACACACAGAGTGCACACCTGGGCACACACACACAGCCACTCAAGCACACACACACAGAGTGCACACCTGGGCACACACACAGCACACACTCAAGCACACACACAGAGTGCACACCAAGCACACGCTCACCTGGGCACACACACACAGAGTGCACACCTGGGCACACACACACAGCAGCACACCTGGGCACACACACACACAGTGCACACCTGGGCACACACACAGCACACACCTGGAAGCACACACACAGAGTGCACACCTGGGCACACACACAGTGCACACACCTGGGCACACACAAAAGCACACACCTAAGCACACACACAGAGTGCACACCTGGGCACACACACACACGCTACCACCTGGGCACACACACAGAGTGCACACCTGGGCACACACACAGCACACACACCTGGGCACACACACACAGTGCACACCTGGGCACACACAGTGCACACACACCTGGGCACACACACACAGCACACCTGGGCACACACACAGCACACACCCAAGCACACACACACAGTGCACACCTGGGCACACACACAGTGCACACACACCCAAGCACACACACAGCACACACCTGGGCACACACACAGCACACACCTGGGCACACACACAGTGCACACCTGGGCACACACAGCACACACCCAAGCACACACACACAGTGCACACCTGGGCACACACACAGCACACACCTGGGCACACACACAGAGTGCACACCTGGAGTACACACACACAGTGCTCACCTGGGCACACACAGTGCACACCTGGGTACACACACACAGTGCACACCTGGGCACACACACAGTGCACACCTGGGCACACACAGCGCACACCTGGGTACACACACACAGTGCACACCTGGGCACACACACAGTGCACACCTGGGCACACACAGCGCACACCAGGCCAACCTGCTGGCACTGCTGCAGTGGTGGGAAGCACAAAAATTACCCACAGCAATTCAACGCTTGAGGTGGAAGCTCAGGGCAGAGCAATTCTTTGGGAGAGAAAAGCCACAGCACTTGGACTCTTTGTTATGAATTCACAGCTGGCTGGTGCCAATTGAGGAGAGTGGCTAGAACACAAACCACAGAATTACAAACATAAATATTTATTCTTGCATCTAAAGTGCCCCAGCCAAACTGGGCACACCCCTGACATTCTGCTTTAGGAGTTTTACACAATGGTATGATATGAATCACCTAATTACTCACTGGTGCTTATTTCTAATTGTGCAATCATAAATGTGGCAGGGCAAAACTACTCTATTTTTGCACATCTTGCAGCAGCATCCTTGTGATTTCTGCTAATCCAGATGTTCCTGCATTCAACTTCTGCAAAGTTACCGAGCATCAGCAACTTGAGTTTCTCTTAGAGACAGATCCCTTGGTGAATTTTGGCAAAAAGTTTCCCTAGATGAGCCAACTCTGTGTTCTTAGTAGGGGCAGATGACGCCCCTTGGAATACGCACTGTACATATATACACACATAGCGCACATCTAACCATCCACAACGCACTAATAACGCTCTTGGCCCTGAGGACTGCATGGTCTCAGCACTTCATGGCACGCTCTCCACGCCGGCCGGTCCCGCGGCACCCAGCAGCGCCCGGACGGGGCTGCGGGAGCACCCCGGGAAGCGGGAGCACCCCGGGAGGAGCGAGCACAGCCCGGCCGAGCTCCCGCCGCTCCCGCCGCTCCCGCGCGGCCCGCGCCGCACCTGCCGCCGTCCCGCCATGCACCGCGCCGCCGCGCCGCCGGCCCCGCCCCGCGCCGCTCGCCCCGCCCCGGGCCCCGCGCGGCCCCGCCCCCTTCCGCCTCGGCTCCCCGCCGGGTCACGCCCCCTCTGCCCGTCCGCGCGCCCCGATTGGCGGCGCCGCCGGCCTTCCCGGGCCGCCCTGGCCCAATCGGCGGCCGCCGCGGCCCGTCACTCAGCGGCGGGGCGCCGCGGCGGTTGGCGGCGGCGGCGGCGCGGGCGGGCCGCGCTGTCAGTCAGGGAGCGGAGTCCGAAGTGGGGAGCGGGGAGGGAGGGGGCGAACATCTGTCTGCCGCAGCCGGGCCCGGCTGTGCCGCCGCCGCCGCCGCGCGAGCGCCCCGCGCCCCCGCCCGCCCCCGGCCCCCGCCCGCCCCCGCGCCCCGCCGGTGCCATGGGGAGCCGCTGAGCGCGGGGCCCGCTTCGCTCCGCCGGCTGCCCCGCTCGCTCCTCAGCCGCCGGCAGGGGGGAGCCCGGGGGGGGCGGCGGCCAGCGGGCGCGGGGGGCGGGCGGGGGGCGAGGCGCGATCCCGGAGCGGCAAGTGAGCGAAGAGGAGCCGGCGGGCGGCGGCGGGAGCGCGGGGACTTCGGGCCGCCGCGCAGTGTGAGTCCCGCTGCCCCCATCCCCACACACCCGCCGCGCCGGGGCCGGGGCCGCTGCGGCCCCGCGGGGCGGGCGGAGTTGGCGGCGGGTCCGGCCGGGGGTGGGCGGAGGGGCGGGGGCAGCGCTCCCCGGGCGGCGGGACCGGCCGCCCCGGCGACGCTCCCGGTTACTTTTCTTTTGTTGCCGCCGTGACCTGGGGGCGGCTTTTCCTGCGCGCCGGGCAGCTGCTTCCTTCCCCGCGGGGCGGCTGCCGGCGCGCCCGGCCACGGCCCGGCCCCGGGCGGGGGCGGCGCTGCCCGCGGGACCGGGGCCCCGGACGGGAGCGTCGGGCCGGGGGGGGACACGCACAGCCCCGGCCAAAAGTTGCCGCCGCCCGGCGGGGATGGCGGGGCCGGGCCCGCCGGGAACTTGCCGCGCGGCGCCGCCGCCGGCTCCCCGCCCGTCCCGTCCCGTCCCGGGGGGCGGCGGGCTGTCCCCGCCCGGCGGCGGGCAGGTGACCCGCCCCGCTGGGTGCACGCGTGAGTGTCGCCGGGGGGGCTCGGGGCTCCCGCTCGGGCGGGGGGGCCGCTCGGAGCCGGCGGGGCCGGGGACGCGCGTCCCGGGGCCGCCGCGGTCACAGAGCTGGGCAGCCCCGGCCCCCGCGGGGCGGGAGCGGCGCAGGAGCCGAGCCGAGCGCTCGCAGTAGTGCCCGGGCCGGGGGAGCTGCTCCGCGGCTCGGAGGAGCCGGAGTTGGTGCGCGGTGCCACTTGCGCTGCCGTAAACGCTGGAACTGAAAGGACCGGCGGCGGAACGGGGAGCTGTGAGGTGGTAAATAGGTCCGGTTAATTTCTGCTTTTAAATGAACCCCTGGGCTCAGTAAAGCCGAGCTGGTGTGGCTTTCGGGGGTAACCCCGTGGCTGGGGTACGCTGTCAGCACATAAAGCGGTCCTCCAAGTTGAGGCAGAAGTGTTGCTATGCTGCACATACAGTAGAGCCCCATATGTTTAGGATTTTTTTCCTCCCTGTTAGAAAGTTTGAAAAAAAGAGACTTTGAAGTATTTTGTTTATACTAACAGAAGAGAAAAGTTCTCCTAAGAAAAAGCTGGTGGCAGGAGTGTAGAGGAGTAGCATATGGCATTAAAAGGAGCACAGCTGGAGGTAGCATTTCCATCTGAACATGATGTCAGAGCAGCTGACAGCCTGCCATCCCTCAGCCTTTTATTCTAACACACAGACAGGGAGTTAGTGTGTGCAGATCTGTGTGTGGAGAAGGTATCTCATTCCTCTCTAACATCATCTCCACTTTGCATCTGTCTCTCCTAGTCTGCTTTTTTTCCACCGATCTAACAGACCTGGAGCCAGCAAGACTCAGAGGAAAGGACTTAATCAGGTTTATGTGTACTAAAGGTAGGAGTAGCAATAGATTAGATACAGCATATTTCTGTTTTGGTGTGTTGTTTATTGAATTTTAGAAAAAAAAATCACATTACTTTTCTAACCAAGTTTAGAGGTAATATATGAAATTGAGTATTAAATAGATAAGTGGAATTAGTCAAAAGGCTTGGGCTACAATTGGAGAGTATCAGTTCTTGGGCACGTTGTTAGCATTAACTTTAATGCATATTGTGGAAATATCTTGGTTTGGAAGAAGGAGAAAGCAAGTTCATCCTTAATTTCTGAGACCAAAACTGCAATGGATTTAATGGCAATCCTAAATAGAGTTTTGCTTTATGTTCTTGTCTTGCATCCTTTAAATTACTTTACAGGGGTTTTAGTGAAATATACAAGAGTGTGTGTTTTTGCAAAAGGACCTTCCTGGATAAAATGTGTTTGTAGGGAAGTCTTTCGTTACATGGTTAAATATCCAGCAGCTCAGAAATGTAGTAGCATACAGCTGTAGTGCTTCTGAAAGATTGAAATCAGTTATGTGTTTAAAAACTTTTGTACCCGGGAGAATGGCTTGACTGGTTTCCTCTTTTCTTCCTTGCATGTAGCATTTGGAATCTTTTATTTAGTGTAACAATAATTATTTGAAGGAGTTTTTGTATTTGCGACTAATTTAGAACTTGTAGATTTGAGCTGCCTGAATTGGCCAGACAGCTGTAATCGCACTCCTCTATTCTTAATCTCTTTATCTGGGCAGCAGCTGCCATATGGCCACAGTCAGCTGGATCAGATGTTTATAAGCTTCCTTCTTCGTCCCTCTCTGTCCTTTCAGCCTCCTAATTTGATCACAGCTACCTTGTGAGCTGCCCTCCAATCTTTATTTTTAGCCCTCTTAAGGATTAGGATTGATGTTGGCTGTGGGGCACTTAAAGTGATTGTATTGTAAATCTTCATGCTTTACTCTAGCAATGGTATTTTACAGAATATAGTAGGGGTTGTGTTGTAAGTTTTAGTACATCTTGGTCTGCAAGGGAAGAGGGTTTTTCAATAATATCTGCCAGCCTGGAGAGTCACGATCTGCTTAGATGGTTTGGGAGACCATTGCTATCAATCACAGAAGAATAGATTAACATAGATTTTTAAAATATTTTACTTTCCATTTGATTTTTGACATTTTTACTTCTTTTTTTAAAGTTTATTTTGTCTTTGTCATCAAGAAAGACAAATTAAAAAAAAAACTTGGGTAAGAACAGTACTTGGGATACTCTTTTTAAACGTGAACACACGCTCACGTTGAATGGCTGAATGACTTTTTTTTTAAAGCTTAGTACTGCAAACTCTGCCTGGTGTGGGAGGGGAGGGAAATTTCTGTCCTTGTGCACTGGGGAAGTGGTGCTCGTTGGCGTTTTGGTTGTTAGCTTTCTTTTGTATATTCTGCATGTTGGCAAAAAAGTGTTCATGTTCTATTGTACAGTATGGAAAAGGTTTAAAACCTTAAAAAACCTGTACTTGCTACAAGAAGAAAAACACGAACTAAATTTGTAAAAATGTCCATTTTTACTGTTGATATAAATTGACGCACATAAATAATTTTTGTAGTTTATGAATGTTAGATCGTCAGATTTGAGTATATCAACATTTTTTTGTGTGAGAACCTCTCCTCTTACTACAATTTGACTTTAAAAAGAAGGTGGATGATCTGGTATATTTTTTCTGCTGATTCTGTGATCTCTCAAACTTAGTGTTTAAAAAAAAATTTTTTTTTGGGCAGGGGGGTCTGCCCTCCTAGGGACTCAATCTGAAAGAAGTTCTCTAAAAAAAGAAAACCCAAACTTTTGAACAGATTTTATGAACAGCAGTGATACTTAAAAAAAAAAATAGCAGATGTACCTATGCGCTCACTAGACCGGCTTATTTACCACAGAAAGGAAATCATAACTGTAGTGGTCAGTCGGGGAAAGAGTTGCCATCGTCATTTGTGTTAAATAATCTTTGCATGGTGTCAGTACCAGGGTTCTGGCAATATAAATACTAGGTTTTTAGAGTGGAATTACTTGGATTTATAACTTCTCTGATTCTGACCTACATTTAATTTTTAAAAATTTTGTTGCTTATAGGTTATGAAGACAGTATGGAGTTTCCTGACCACAGTAGACATTTGCTACAGTGTCTGAGTGAGCAGAGACATCAGGGTTTTCTTTGTGATTGCACTGTTCTGGTAGGAGATGCCCAGTTCCGAGCGCACAGAGCTGTACTGGCTTCATGCAGCATGTATTTCCACCTCTTTTACAAGGACCAGCTGGACAAAAGGGACATTGTTCATCTGAACAGCGACATTGTTACAGCCCCAGCTTTCGCTCTCCTGCTTGAATTCATGTACGAAGGAAAGCTCCAGTTCAAAGACTTGCCCATTGAAGACGTGCTAGCAGCTGCCAGTTATCTCCACATGTATGACATTGTCAAAGTCTGCAAAAAGAAGCTGAAAGAGAAAGCAACCACGGAGGCAGACAGTACAAAAAAGGAGGAAGACGCCTCAAGTTGTTCAGACAAAGTGGAGAGCCTCTCCGACGGCAGCAGCCACATGCCAGGAGACTTGCCCAGCGATGAAGACGATGGAGAAGATGAAAAATTGAACATCCTGCCTAGCAAAAGGGACTTGGCGGCTGAGCCTGGGAACATGTGGATGAGATTGCCCTCAGACTCAGCAGGCATTCCCCAGACTGGCGGAGAGGCAGAGACGCACACAGCAGCAGCTGGAAAAACAGTAGCCAGCCCCTGCAGCTCAACAGAGTCTTTGTCCCAGAGGTCTGTCACCTCCGTGAGGGATTCAACAGATGTTGACTGCGTGCTGGACCTGTCTGTCAAGTCCAGCCTTTCAGGAGTTGAAAATTTGAACAGTTCTTATTTCTCTTCGCAGGACATGCTTAGAAACAGCCTGGTTCAGGTGAAGGTGGAGAAAGAGGCTTCCTGTGATGAGAGTGATGTTGGCACTAATGACTATGATATGGAACATAGCACTGTGAAGGAAAGTGTGAGCACTAATAACAGGGTACAGTACGAGCCGGCCCACCTGGCTCCGATGAGGGAAGATTCTGTCTTGAGGGAGCTAGATAGAGAGGACAAGGCAAGCGATGATGAAATGATAACTCCAGAGAATGAGAGAGTCCAGGTGGAAGGAAACATGGACAGCAGCTTGCTCCCTTACGTGTCAAACATACTTAGCCCCGCTGGCCAAATTTTCATGTGTCCTCTCTGCAACAAGGTCTTTCCTAGCCCCCACATCCTGCAAATTCATTTAAGCACGCACTTTCGAGAGCAGGACGGGATCCGCAGCAAGCCTGCTACCGATGTCAATGTCCCGACCTGCTCGTTGTGTGGTAAGACTTTTTCTTGCATGTACACCTTGAAACGTCATGAGAGGACTCATTCAGGTGAAAAGCCCTACACTTGCACCCAGTGTGGGAAGAGCTTCCAGTACTCCCACAACCTGAGCCGCCACGCAGTGGTTCACACGCGGGAGAAGCCTCATGCTTGTAAGTGGTGTGAACGCAGGTTCACACAGTCCGGAGACCTTTACAGACACATTCGGAAGTTTCACTGTGAGTTGGTGAACTCATTGTCTGTCAAAAGCGAAGCACTGAGCTTACCTACTGTCAGAGACTGGACCTTAGAAGATAGCTCACAAGAACTTTGGAAATAAAATTTTTATATATATAAATAATATATATATAAATCTATATAGTTGTGGTACAGTCTAAAAGCAATCTTGTTTCCTTGAACTGAAAGTTTGGCTATTAGCTTGTTTTTGCACTTTAAGGCAGCATGAATATTTCACTAATTTAGCACTCCAGTAAAAATGAACTGTAGAGGTAATCCGACAAAGTAACTAATTGCGGAGCGTATTTTTTCCCCCTTTTCGGAATAGAAGCCAGCGGATACTTTACTTCTAAGGAATCTCCAATTCAAAAAATTTGGACGTGGCTTTATTCTCCCCAAAACACTGCGTTCTTTTAAACTCTTGATCTTTTTCCCCTCTTAAAATCTGAATGTAGAAATCCTCTCCCAATTTTGTCAGTTCCTTTACATTTCTATAATTGCATGAGTCCTTTCTAGCTGTTGGAAACCTGAATGCTTTTAGACCCAAATGGAAAATTTCTGAAATGCTGGATTATCTATTTTTAAACAAGCGGTTGACTTAAAACTTACTATGGCAACTTCTGGATTTCTGACAGTTCCCACTGGAAAAAAAAACCACAAAAAAACCAACACAAAAACATAAAACAAAAACCCTGAGAGTACACTGGGATCACTGGGACTCTGTCTTACGTGAAGGTTTGCTTGGGATGAAAAAGGATATTGCAGCTTCAGCAGTGATGAACTGTGTGTTTAAAAAATGTGAATTACTGTTATTGTATACTGTAATTGATTACATGGGCCGGGGGGAGGTATCAAAGAACTTGGCAGGTTGTGTTGATGCTCTTAGTTGAGTCTTGAAAAGTAAATATTAACGCTACAGAAATGCATGATTTTCAGTATATTTTTGTCTTTGTTTGCATTGTATAACTTTAACGAGTGAGTTGAAAATTATTTAATTTCCTTAGGAAAAAAACCTGACACCGTTGAAAATGCCAGTGTTATGAAGACGAGAAATGCACTGTTTTTATTTTATCTAATTTAAATTTACTTTCCCACTGTCTTTAAGTTGAGAAGAACTTAAGCTACGAGTTGCCGATTTAGCTACGTTAACAAGGAGAAAAAATTTGAATGTTTACAACCAGGCTTCGAGATTTGCATGTGCGGTGTGCATTTACTAACCCCAGACCCCTTCTAATTGCACAGACCCCACGCCAGCTCCAACTGAGGTGCGTCCATTTCCCCAGATGAGCATTTGTAGGATTCCTGCTGCACCACTCCACCACAATAGGTCGTTCTTTTTTTTTTTTTTTTTTTTTCCCCCCGTTGAAAAGAGGCTGTGGACTGAAAAAAAAAAAAAAAAAGGCAAAAAAAGCCCCGGGCTGAAAGGCCTGGGCAGGCCTGAGTGACAGGGGGGGCCGGGGGGGCCGGGGAAGGACTATGCGTATCCAAGCAGCAGAGACTGCAGCCTGACGTGTGGTTTTAATGACCAACACGCAGGTCAAAAGCATTTTGCACAGTGTTTGTTTTCCTGTCTTGCACTTACAAATAAGGTCTATGGGAGTAGCATGGAAAACGTTTGCTGTTTTTTTTCCTTTTTTTTTTTTTTTCCTTTTTTTTTCTCTGCTTTTGTTTAAAATTTGATCGCCTTAACTACTGTAAACATAGCCTATTTTTGTGCTTAAGATACTGAATGGAAAACTCCATTGTGTATTGCTGGACTGTTTTGGAAATATTTGGTCAAATGTGTGTTAATTTGGCTGTAATGGCATTTAAAACAAAAAAAAAGCTGTGAAAATGGCCTTGGAGCGTTATCTTTAGTTACTTGAATAGTTTCTAGGTTTAAAACTACATTCTTTTCTTAAGTTAGAAAAGACAATCAGTGTCTGAGGAAAATGGACTTTCTCTTGGATTTTTTTGTGGTCCTCGTGAGTGATTGCTTTTTTCCTTTCCTTAGTTTCACATTCTTCTTTTGTTCTAAAACTTAGACTGACATCTAGCTTTGACAATCATAGTATGTTTTATTTTCCTGAGGAGGGAATAACTTATAATGCTGTTTAGTTTTGTACTATTGGTGTGTTGGTGAATTTTTAAACTGTGTGCTAACTGCAATAAATTATATGAACTGAGAAATCAATTCCCTTGTCTTTTTTCCCTCTTTTAAATTATAGTTATGGAGTATTTTTTATATTGTGTAACTTTATTACTTTTGTACAGACTTCTATTGCTAACTGTGTATGGAATATGTTTTCAGTATGCTTTTGGGCACTTTGTTGCTACCATACATATTTACATCTCACTTAACATTTAAAAAAATTAAATGCTTGTGTTTTGAAAGCATTTCTCTGTGTGTAGCTCTCGATCATTCTGTAGAGGTATTTTTTAATAATTTTTATTTTTAACTTCCCCAAAGTGTTTTACAGAAGCAATCTATTGAATTCCAGAAATTTTGTTGCCATGCAAATATCTGTGCAGGCACGCAATTCCCTTTGTAGGCTTAATTTCACTCCAAGGAGCTCTCTTGGGCTCACTCTCTTGATGTATCGGTCTCTATGAGAACAGCAGAGCAGAAGGCAACAACTTAATCTGAAGCATTGGCCGGGTACTGACTGACTGTCAGTGTTACAGTAGGCAGTCAAAATGTCCAAACTACTGGTAACACATCAAAGCTGTCTGGACTACACAGGAAAATTGAAATAATCCTAAATCTTTTGGGTATTTCAATACAACAGACTAAATGTTTCTCTAAAAAAAATAAAATAAGCTTAGCTAACCTTTGAAAAAGACCTGGTTTAGATGCTTGTTGCAGGATATACCCAGAATTCTTGTTTGAGGCTGCTCTATCCTAGGAACGAGACCAGCAGTGTGGAGCCCAATGGGAATACGAAAGTAGAGCTAAATTAGAAGGCTGGAACAGAGACAGCAGGGCCAATTTGATGGGGGGAAAATACCTTAATTTAAACATTTCATTACACTTATCATCTGCCTAAGTACAGCTCAAGTTGTGCAGTGACCAAATGAATCTCGGTGCCTAAGCTATTCTGCTTCTCCTCCCACGTCGGCGGTAATTTGTATGTAGCCAAAATGATCTTTTTCACTGTTTTATTCTTTATAACAATTTTCAATCATCATTTGCTGTGTTTGCGGTGTGGGTTTTTTGTGTTATTAGAGATATTTTGAAAACATTTCCTTCTGTCAATGTTAGCATCTCCGGTCGCGCAGAATTCTCTGTTTTCTAGCAGCAGACCTTTTCTGTAGGCTTTCATATGGTACAATATTATGTGTAGTTAAGATGGTTTTAAGTATCGTCAAGACTGAAAGGCAGCTAATATTGCAGTGCTGAAATCTGTGCAGCTGATGAGCTTTGGCTGTGGCTCCAGGCAGATTCAACATTTGTTCTCCAACATTAAGATTTTCAAGGATTGTAGATTCCCAAATAAAACTAGACTTAGAAGGAGTCCTTCAGAAGGCAACGGAAAACAAAACTGAGCCGTTAGCGACAAAATAATTGAAAATATTCTTTATGCTTTGTGGTTTATCTAGAGATGGTTTGTATGTGTGCAGCACACACTTGTGGCCGTCAAAGTGTTTCTTCAATGAAAAGATGAAGCATACCCCCGTGTGATGCTTCTCTCCAATGTGTAATGTACTGACTTACCTAAGTAGCTGTAGCATTTTTCTTCTTTTTTCTTTTTTTTTTTTTTTTTTTTTTAATACAGTCCCTAGATAATGAAGCATGAATAAGCATTTTATTTGGCTTGAGGACATTGTGGTAACAAAATCCTCAGCGTTTGTGTTACCATGATGGTTGAAGGCAAGGCGCGGGAATGGAAGCTACGCTCTAAACTTCATGGGTTCAAACAACTTTCTCTGACCAGTGATAGTCATCACTTTTAACTGTCAGTACTTCTAGACTGACTCACAGGGAAAATACTAAATATATCATTTGGCTGGTTTTCTTTTAATCACTGCCTGTAACAGCTTCTATTCTTTTAGTTACAAATATTTCCTCTAAACTGAAGCCTAGGGGTTTGGTGGGACAGAGACTTTTGAACCAGGCACAGCATTTCTACAGACCATCTACCTACTGAGATCTGTGTGTATTAGGTGCAATTTTAAATACTTGGTAGGAGTTTTAAAACAAAACTTTCTGGCCAAGGAAGGGAAGGGAAGGGCTCCTCATTGTTTTTCCTGCTCTCCTGCCTTAGGGTAAAAATGAGCGCCAAACAATTGCATGTACTTCTGTTGACCCTAAATGAAGTCAGTATATTCCCTCCAAACTTGCATTGCTTTGTTGGAAGCCTCAATAAAATTTTAAAGTTAATGTGCAAAGCTCCAGATTCCCTTTGGCCCCGTGCTGGCTCACCTGCTCGGGCAGGGCACTGCTGTTCTCGCTCCCTGCGACACCGTAACTGCTTTCCTTCTACAGATAACAGAGCAAGTGATTTGTTGGACTGACTGCCTCCCAGCTGAATCTGCAATAATCAAATGCTCTAACTTTTTAATTGATTCCTAATAAGCAACTTCAAAAATAAATTTTTCCAGTCTACTCAAAAATGAAACCCTAAACCCCCTGTTCTATGATCAGCGATGCCGCAGCAATTTGTAGCTGAGACAAACTTGCAAGAGGAGAAAATTTCTACCTGCTCCCTCCCCTCACTTTAAAGCAATGCAAATTCCTTCAGAATAAAGGTGAAATACATCTCAATCCTGCAAAATATACCCCAAAATTTAAAAACTGATGCTAAAATGTTGTAATCTAATTCTCCATGGCCAGGTTCTCAAACTTATACATTATTAACGCTCTTTGTCCATGTGATTTCCAAACTTAAATATATCCAGAGTATGGGCTGTTATTAAAGAAATCTAACCAAAGTACTAAGGTTTTCTTACTGGCACAGTAAATATTAATTTTAACAGAACTGTCTTATGTTTTTACGGGGAGGAAAAAACAATGCACGAATCTTTTGGGCTGTCCCAAAATATTCTACTTCAGGAGTACTGTGAAAATTTTGTAACTCTTCATTCAGATTTTCATCATGTCATTAAATGTAGTGATTTGGGTAGTAAAAAATATTTTCTAGATGTTAAGAGAGGAGTTGGTCCTTTATTTGTATGAGTGTTTTTGAGCTGAAGATGGAAAGGTTCCGTTTTACTGGTAAATGTGGACAGACAGAAGAAGAGTCCTGGTTCTTGAAATCTATAGTCAGCAGCTCCTGCTAGTGTGACAAAATTCAGCTAAACCTGTGAATGGGTCTTACCAGAGAGAAATGGTCCTTTTTGTTCTCAGAGGCTAGAAAGGAAGTATTACTTTCAACCAGTTGTCAAACTGAAATGCTCTTGGTGCAAATAGCCGGCCGCTTACGCAGTGCTGCCGGAGCAGGAGAGGGGTGAGCCTTCTGCACAGCCAGGCAGTGGGAAAGCCAAAGGTGCTACAGGCTGGACTCTGGCAGGGATGGCAAATGCTGCAGAGGTTTCCAGTAACAGAGGTGTTTGCAAAAAAAAAAAAAAAAAAAGGCAAAAAACCCCAACAAACATATTTCTTGTTTTTTTAAAAAATAATCCATGCTTTAGCTGGAGTATTTCTCTTGGACCTTCTTGGGTTAGTCAATTTTTCCCACTCACTGAACTAGTTTAAGTTGTCTGCTTATTATCCTCAAGTTCATTTTAATTCAGTTTCTTGCTTTCAGGCTTGTTATCCTACTGTAGCTCCACTACTGCACCGTCGTCTTCGTGCAGAATGGACACAGTTTTCATTCTTGATAACTCCTTAACATCATTTGTGGCAGGGGACACGAGTGCTCAATCCAGTGGGAAACTGTCCCCTCACTGGGACACACTTTATGCCTCTCCTGTACCGCAGCTGTTACCGGGGACCAAATCTTCTTTTCTTTTTGAGACATTACAGCCTGGCTTTAGCGAGATTTTGCTTGGGGCTGCAAAGGAGAAGGAAGGTATGCAGCCTAGCCTCAGAACTGAAATTGTGTGATTGGGTATTTTAGGGATTGCAGGGAACAAGTAAATGTTTGAATGCAAGATAGAGATAGCAAATATTTTTTAGGACATTTTAGTGTGCACCGTTCTTAAACTCAGTGTTGTGCTTTAGAATGCGTATTGTGTGTGAACATATGTGTGTGCATGTGAGGAAGTAGTTAAAAATAACTTGCTAATTTTTATTTAGGTGTGCATCAAAGCCATAGCCTGAGCAATTCCTTAAAGATCTTTAGAAGATGTGTTTAGTGTTCGTACACAGCAGCCAACACGACATGGTCTTGTGCAACCTTGCTTGTGATTCCTGCACTTACCAAGTGCTAATCTGAGCACCAAGAAGGATTTTTTTATGCCACGTCCAGAACATGCCAGATAGGGATTTACACAGCACATCCCCAGCCATAACAACCTAGTGCATGAAACCCAGCTTTAAATTAGTAAAATATTTAAAGAGCAAGTTACATGTACAGCATGACTCCCGAAAGGATTTAACTGGTAAAGCAATATGTTACTGCCTCAGTACTATAGGAGGTATATTAAAAGGCTTAACTGTCTCAAAACAGCTCCACGGCATGGTATACACTGTATCTGGATGTAAATCCAGATAGGGATTTAAATATTTCTTTCACAACTTTCCCAAAATATAGTTTGGTTAAGTCTTATTTATATCTATTAAGAAAATAAAAACTAGTCTCCATGCTGTATTTTATGCTTTTGTCAAATAGTCTTCAATTTTAGCAATAAAGCTACTTTTTTTAAACTTTTGGATGTGTTCCCAATATACATTTTGCAATTTTTTTTACAATTTTAAAAATGTACTTTATCTATAAATAAAATTTCTTGAAACTGATAGAGGTTTATCATACAAGATATAATTCATTTTCAACTACATTTGCCATGTAGCCACACTTAGTGAGGATTCATGTTGAGATAATTTTGGAAATTCATACCAAGATAAAAAATATAGTTAAAATCTTAATGAAACATATTCTGTCTTCATAGACTACCAGGTCTTAATTTTCTGTAGCTTATTCTCTCTTTTTTAAAGTAGTTTGACTGGCACCATGTATCCAGAATATGATTTCTGTTCATAGATGATTTTCAGGCTTAAATACATGACAGCTTGAAAACACTATAAATACCAGTATTTCATTATTTTCAAATGACTGAGTGACTTTTAAGAAAAATCTGTGGTTTAACGAGCTGAGACTAACTAGGCAATACTCAATTTTTGGAGAAATGAAGAGTTGTACATCTCTGTATTAATTATGAGGATATAATTTAATGAACACAGGAACACTGGGCTCCCTGTTGACAGACCAACATACCTCTGCAAGTGTTGGATAACTCATTGCAACATACTTCTGAGGTTTTCTCAAGACTGCTACTCAATACTTAATAGGAAAGGCTCTGAAGCACAAGATTAACCCAAAATTGTGTTTTGCCCAATTAATTGTGATAAACTATTTTTCATTACTGATTGGAAAATGCTATAAAAACAAAACTTTTTTAAAAGTGAGGAAACAAATGATATATAGCAGTATTTCACTCAGGAAATTTGTAATTCTTAGGCTAAATTCGAATCAAGAAACCCATGCATTGTAAAAATCTCAGTGAAGAAACCTTTTATGCCCATAGCCAATAGTTAAAAATGAGAGGAGATCAAGCTTTTTTCTTTTTCTTTTTCTTTTTTCTTGAAGACTGCTAATTTTAATGCGCTCTATTATTCTCTCTAATCTATGACATGAAGTTTGCAGTGTGAAAGAAAAGGTGGGGTTCCTGCTGAGCAGAGCAAACCCAGCAGAGCCGTATCCACCTTGCAGCCTGAGGGTGTTGTGTCGGGGTGAGGGCATGAGGCAGGCACTGGGGCCGAGCCAGACGGGTCCCTGATCCCCCAGCAAGAAGGGCAGGGGTCAGCACCTTGTGGCAAACGGTGCCTTCATCCCCAAAGAGCAGCAGGTTTGTGGGCACGCTTCTGCCGGAGGGATTGAAAATGCCTCAAGCGTTGCTTCTGGGAAGATGCTGGATAACGTGGATTCAGACAAGGCATTAAAACAACTGTGCTCACGCTTTCTCAGCAGAGAATGGAGATGGGAGCGCTCCCTGCCCGCCCTGAGCCCGAGGATGTGCAATTCTCAGAAGTACTTGATGGTATAGTCTGATTGTAAAGTGTTGTACTCTGAGCTAGGAATGCTGCTGGATGGTCTAGAGCTGCATACCTGGTGCTGTGCTGCAATGCTATTTAAAAAGAAGGGTGACAAATGTGAGGGTCTGGTCCCTCAACCCTTCTTCGTGGAATGTGAGCCTGAGGGCGAGCGGAGGTGTTAAGATTCGGGACCTACCTGACGTGAGCCACATATGAGTCACCTTCAAGACAGTGAGTAGATGACTAGCACTCGTCCTAATGTTAGCCTTCTATTTTGGTTTGATGCTCTTCAGATTCAGGGCTCCCCCACATGAAAGCACGACCATTTAGTGGTTTAGGATTTTTTTTTAATTTCTTTTATCAAGAGCCTTAGATAGGTCCTACAGCTGTTCCCAGCTGAGCCAGATCCTTTCAGTCCAAAACTGCCTGCATTAATGGCAGGCAAAATTTTGCTTTTGGAAAGACCCAGCTACTTTGAGTAGCTATTGTTACTTCCAGAACAAGGTAGGAATATGTCTGGGCCACAAAAAAAATTATTAACAAAGACATCAGTTTACCATGTATTGGTAAAATTTAATATTGATGCTCACTTTTGAAATAATCTTATCTCCTTTTATTTAGAAGAAGGAGGATGAGTCTGTGCTTTGGACTGTGGTGAGAAGAGAGGCAACATCTGTAAAGAATGGCTTTTTTTTTTTTCAGAAGGGGGATAAGCACATTGTTAAAAGAATGAAGGAAATTACAGAAAAATGAGGTTTAAGGGAAAGCACATGTTGAAAGACAGAGCACATTAATCAGGCTATGGGAATGGGAGGTATAAAGACTGTTTTCTTCACCACTTTGATTCTTATTAAGGACAAAAGCATTATGAGGTTTTTTTCCTTTTTTTTTTTATTCTGGTTCTTAGGAAGGAAGCAATATACCATGGTAAGGTTGGGAGCCTCACTCCTGGTGCAGTTCTGGAGGATGAAACATTTTTAATTCAACTCAAAGCCTTTTTTTTTTTTTTTCCCTGAACAAAGAAAGGCAAACTCCTCCTTGTAACTTTACAGATGTCAGAACCACGGTTTTGAAGCCCACACTTGAAGTCTCATTGTTGGGGCAGTGCAAGACCCCATCCCTAGAGCAGAGGTCCCTGTCTTTCTCCTGCTCTCCTGCTGAACGGGGCACTGGGAGTGGGAAGTCCCCGGCCAATGTTGCATGGTGAAATGATGTGTCTAATTCAAAGCCACTGAGCTTATTGAAGAAGGATGAAAAAAAAAAAAACCAAACCAAAAAAGAGAATGAAAGTCATCAGTGAAAGTCATGTTTTTCCTGAGGCTGGATGCAGGGTTTGGTGTTTCAGAGTGTTTTCATCACATCTTCTGTGCTACCTCTCCAGCCCCTTTGTGCACCATGTTTGACGCCTGATGTTAGGCTTGGCTCCGCGCCTTTCTGCTGTCTGCGGATCCGATCTGAACGCGTTCTCCCAGAGTTATTTGTTGCTAAGAGAAAACAATTTTCAAGTCCTCTGGAGAACACTGGAGGAGTATGGTTAAACAAAAGTTCATCCCCGGGTTCTGGGCAGAAATTAAACTAATTATGGAAGTGTTTGTTCCATCCCAGATCCTTCTGAGATACTTGCTGGTCTTCAGTGGGAACTCGCTGCAACCCCTGGTTTGTCTCTACGCTATTTATTGACAAAAATAAGGAAGGGCTAACGACTTCAGCTGTAGCATTTTTCCAGGTTATGTGCACACTCCTGAGACTGCCCCGTTTCCTTCCCGCCTCCCCAGCCTCATTTTCGCCGGGAGACCGCTTTGCCATCCCGGGCACACGCCGTGACGGAGGCTTTCTCCCGTTGTGCCGCGTGGAAGCGGGCTGTGAATTTCGGCAGTCGGCAGCGTGGCTGTGAGCGCGCAGCCTGGTGCCTGTCAAGCATCTTGTTAGCACAGCATCCACAAGAAAACTACTCTGAGAAATACAGCTGGGGGGTTGGAAATCACTGCAAAATCTCCCCCCCCTTTTTAAACACAGCCCTTGTGGATGACTGGTGGGGGGTGTGAGGAGAAGGAGGGAACAGGGAGGGGAGTTCGCTCCTAAAATCCTAAAATTGGGGTTTACTTTCCATCACAGTCCCTTGGAAAGTGCTGCTGCCTGACCGTGCAGCAGCCACACAGGGCAGTGAGGTCAGCAAGGCCAGGCAAGTCGGTGCAGACAGTGGCAGGTTCATGGCTCTGTTGCTCTCCTCATGGGGAAGGAGAGGGAAGCACTCCTGGCCCCATGGGGTGGCAGCAGCGCAGGGAGGTCCCTCCATCGCCCCCTTCCCCAGCCTTTCCCTGAAGGGTGAGGCTGCTGTGGCACCTGTGCAGGGTGGCCTGACCCCTGTGCAGCTGGGCTCGGCCGTATCACAGCTGCACCGTGCACCTCTCCGGGCCGTGTGCTGCTCCTGGATGAAGGCTCCCCCTCCACGGCCAGCTCCAAACAACAGGTCCTACCCTACACTTTGGTCGGAGTGAGGGACACAGTGGCCCTCCTCTTTTTGTTTACTTGGTTCTTGGGGCAGACTCTAATATTTTGGAAACTCTTTCCTGATGATGGTCTCGGAGCAATTTCAGTCTCCAGCAGTCCATCCTCCTGGGGCCTCGGCTTGGGCACATTTGTGAGCCAACCAACACCACAAAAACATCCGAGTGAGATCTATTTTTTCCTTCTCCTTTGTTGCTTAATGGATGACTCAACTTTCTTTTGTGACTGGATAGCTTTAATTTATAGTTTTTAGGCGAGCGATCGTTCCTCTCATTATTTTGGGTTAAATATTCTTATTTGTTGATTATTTAATAGTTTGTTTGGATAAAGATGGAAAAAAAAAAAAGCAGCTTGGTGCCATAGACTGAGTCCAAAAGAAATTAACTGCTCTGCTGCACATATTGGAGCAGGGAGTTTGCGGAGAATGCAGCCCCGCTAATGGACTGGCAAACTGATAAAGGCTTTAAAGATTCCATATAACCCCACGCTGCCTCGTTTTATTAATTAACTCTCCTTGCTTTGTAGCAAGGTTGTCCTGGCTATGGAATAAATGAGTGAAAGGAATGGCCAGTATACATTAAACATCATTTTACGCTTAGCCTTGTGGAGAATTAGGGTTCGCGAGGGGTTTGGGGTGGAGTTTTTGTTTTCCAAATCTCCTTCCTCTGCTGAGGTTTTTCTCTGGGTTGGAGCGATGAATAAGGTGAGGGAGTGCACCTGTGGCCCCTCAATGGCATCCCACAACGACGGCAAAGGTGTGGCCTGGGGGCACAGGGACCTTAGAGCTCCCACGCCCGGGGGTCTGCACGTAACCCACGGGCAGAGGGACGAAGGGGGCTGGGGGAGCAGGGAGTGCCTGCAGTTATCCTCCCGCGGGCAGGACAGGGAGCCACAAAAACGGGGCGCCGCTCGCGGCAGCGGCGAGCGATCGCTCGCAAACAACGATTGACTTCTCAGCTCTGCGTCCTGGAGAACAGGCGCTGTTTTGATGGACTGCTTTATTTAATCACTGTTTGTCTGGAGAGCGGCTCCGCTACGGCATTAAATATTTCCCTTAAATAAAGGTCATTGTGATTTAAGTTTTTTAATGATTCACTAAATATTAAAGCTGGTTTTTCTTCTGCTGCATTAATTTTCTAATATTCCCTCTGTGTGTTTTCTTTTACAGGACATTCAGATTATGGTAAAGCCTGTTAGCCAAAAAGGGGCAATAGATGAGACAAAAATTATTTATTTGTTCATTTCATTTAAATCACTGATTCGTGGGACAAAGTTCATTGATGCATCACACCATCCACTCTCTGTCTGGACCAACGCTGGGGTTTTTTGTGTGGTTTTTTTATGGTGTGTTTTTTTTTTTTTTCTAAAACATTACTTCTTGGCAAACTAGATATGCAAATGCCAGAATACACTAAAACCACATTTAATTGGACCCACTTGCCAACTTCTTGAACACAGCTTGGATTATTTCACTGGAGGCTGCTTCTGTTAAAAGATGGGGGAGGAGGAAGTGGCATATTGACAGGGCTTCAGATAATTTTTTTTCCACTAGAAGTACAACGATGCCATAAGCCAAATTTGGAAGTATTTTACTATGTTTAATAATTATTATTATTAAAGGATATTGTAAACATATGCATTTAAGTGGAACATAATGGGAATACAATCATGTCACTGATTTAGCTTTGGATTAATTTTCAACTTTTTTTTTGAGGGGTAACTGACTCCTGCAGTAACTGGAACCTGTGAAATGCTGGTTTCGAGAGCGGATGCGTATCCTTTTCCCTTGCTAAATGAGCTGATTAACAATATTCATTCCTTTAGGAGATCTGTGAATTTTTCCTCTCTCACTAGCAACCAATTAAATACAAACCATCTAACAGGATTAAAATGACAAGGTTTACAGAGTTTCCACCAATTTCAAGTGTACATATGGGTGCATATGTTATACTCTGGTATTTCAAAGAGAAACAGAAACCTCAATAAATTATTGCCCCGGTAGCACCGATTCTCTGAAAGTTTGGCAGAGGGGGTTGCAGCCTTTTTCCAGAGAGGGCCGCTTGCAGATGTGGGTGAGTTGTGGGGCACCGAAGAGCCGATTTGCTGATGGTGGTGGCAGCCGGGAGCCTGGGTAAGGGCAGGCACAAACTGCGGGGGCTCGGTGCGCATTCCCGTGCCGCGTACTGCCCCGCGGAGATGGGAGCGGCCCGGGATGCTGCGGCCACCCTGCTCACAGCGATTTGATGGGTGCCCTTTTGGCCCAGGGAATCATTCCGCCTGGCGCACCCGGGCATGAAAGACGCTTTGTCTCCACCTTTATCCCTGCAGGGAGAAAAGCCTCGGTGCGGGCAGGCTGCTCCCCTGCCTACCGCGGAGGCTGGGCAAGGATGCTGCCAGCCTGCCTTGTGCCTGGCTCCTCGCGGTGACGGCAAAGCTCCCGGCTTTTCCCAGCCCGTGACCTAGCAGCGCCTGCTCCCCTCCGCCGGGGTGCCCTGTCCCACCGGGATGGGACATGTGGCCAGGCCCTGGCAC
Organism: Luscinia megarhynchos; assembly: GCA_034336665.1. NCBI lineage: Eukaryota > Metazoa > Chordata > Aves > Passeriformes > Muscicapidae > Luscinia > Luscinia megarhynchos. The sequence continues at coordinate 79,898,263 of CM067565.1, read as the reverse complement.
GGCACCAGGGGCTGAACCAACAGGGCGAGCAAGGGAGTCCAAGCAAACAAAAAAATATTTCTTGGTGCCTGCAAGTTGTCGGAGATGTTGGTTTTCAGTGTCAGCCTCAGCTTTTTCTGCAGCCGCCTCCCAGTCGAGGGTTTTGCACTTCTTTTTATTCCCATTTGCGATTTGGGGCAGCAGATTGGATGTGACGGGGTGAGGTGAGGACAGGAGCAGCGCGGTCCTCGCAGCACAGCACAGGCAGCCATCGGGGGGGACCCACACCTGCCCCCATCTCCGTTAGCAAGCGCTACCTCTGCGAGCAAGGCTCGCTCCTGAGGCTAAAACATGGTTTTACTGTCTACGAGGGTTTGGGGGAAAAAAAATTAATCTCACATAATAGTGGCATTGCAATTAGGGAAGAGGCGTCACTTTAGATAATGAACATCTTTTTAAGGTACTTATGCAATCTGAAAAATCATAGCTGGGCTGGTTGTTCTTTAATCTTGCCATCTACCCAAAGCAAATTTGCAAAAGAGGGGTTTTATTGTCATTAGAGGAATTCTTTCAGCTATCAGAAGAGAGAACAATTTCTTTGTCATTAGCAAAATCCCTGGCTTTCTTTCAGCACATAAACAGTTTACACGATGCAGTTTTAAAATGTGCTTGTCTGTAAGCCTTCACAGGAGCCTGAATTGTGAACATTTCAGCGTTTGGATGTAAAATCTGGGATCTCAATTTAGCCTTCTGTAAATGCAAGGATGAAGGGCAAAGCACAGATCTGGGCATGAATTTTTAAATTAAGGGTATTCAGTTTCACAGTTTTAGGATGGCACCTATATGCAGTCGACAACCAAGATGTCTGAGCAGCTCACAGTCTGGAGTTTATTCTTAAATAGTCTGTGAGGCCTGGATTGCCTATTGTCCCCCGTGCATAAGGTTCGGAGATGCATTGGCCCAGGCTACGCCAGCAAAACTTCTCCATGCAAACCTGGCAAGCCACAGCAGCAGAAAAGGTTTGAAATAGTTTGTGTCCCTTGTCACAGTACCTCTGCTGATCACAGCATAATGGGGGCTGCATTTAGAGGGATTTAACATTCCTCCCTTGGGTTAGATCATTACACTCGGGGAGCAGGGGGATTTTGAGGATGTCCGAGAAAAACTGTTGCCTGCTGCAGTGGGCTGTAACTGTGTTTGGGGGGTGGAACTGGGCTGGCAAGCCCTTGCTGGGGCACTCAGAGCCAAAGAGATCAAGTGATCATTCCAAGCCTTGCGGGAAGCTGGTGCCAGAAAAGAGATTGCAGCACAGTCCCTTGCGTTGCCTCTCTGTGTCCCAAGCACTGAACCATCCCATCTGTAGTTGTAGCCCTGTTTAAAAACAGTAAAGGGATGGTGTTGAACCAGAGCTTTGTGTTAGAGTTTAATGGTCAGGCCCCCTAGAAAAGAGATCAAAACCTTTAAACTATCAAAACTTTACAGATCAGCTGCCTGAACATAAAGATGAACCTAAGCCACTGACTGTGGCCAGTAAAAGTGAAAGCAATTTATTTCAGTTAATAGAGAATTCTTTTTTCTAAAAGAGCAACTGGGTTTCTACAATGGGGCTGCAGAACTGATGTGTGAGGGAGATTGAAATAGTTAGTATGAGTAGGATGTTGGGCCGAGACAAGCAGGAAATAAATCCATAGATGTGCAAAATGTAAAAAGGGCAACAGGTAGAGGATCTTAACGATGGAATGATCCAAGGCATTTTTTACATCAAAGCAGCATGGAAGTCAAGGTAGGTTGCACTGTAGAATAGCTGGAAGATTAGCACATAGAAAACCTCCCAGGTTTGTATAGCTTTTGTCATATGCTGATCTGAACACTGAGGTCAAAGGGAACAGACAGTGATGAATGTGCAGGGAAGGAGCAACTCCTCAGGTTAATGTTAGAAGCAAAGGTAGTGAGAGGTAACCTTTTTCAATGAAAACCATGAAAAAGATGGGAGTGGCCTGTGAGTCAGTGCCCTCTACAACAGGAACATCCTGAACGAGGTGGGGACACTCAGTATGGTGAGAAGGAATGTGTCACTGAAACGCCTCTGTGGCCCCAGTACGATCAATGTCTGACATGGCACCACATTATGTGTGGACACAGGCAAACTACACCTAGAGCAGTTCCACTTTTTCACCTGTGTGTGACTCTGAAGTGTGTCAGGTTCAGCAATAGCTGATTTTCAGCTGAGGATGTGACAGATGTGCTGACCTGCAGTGAATCCTGAGGAGCCAGAGGTGCCCCAGGCGAGGCAGAGCCTGAGCCCACAGCAGGACCCGGGCCCCAGCTCTCTTCCCTGCAGGGAACCTGTGCTGGCTCTGCAGCACCCATGGCCCTACAGCCCTGCTTGATGATTAAGCTGCTGTGACCAGCCAGAGAGGGGAGGCTGATGTGTTACCACAGTGTCAGAGATTGCAGGAGGGTTGAGGTGGGAAGGGGCCTCTGGAGGTCAGCTGGTCCAAACCCCTGCTCAAGCAGGGCTCCCCAGAGCAGCCTGCCCAGAACCAGGTCCAGATGGCTTTTGCACACCCCAGTTGTGAACTCCAAGCAAGACAGATGCCATTTTGCTTGGCCAGCTTTCCAGAGAGCTCTGTTTGTGCATGGGACCAGAAATGCCTTACCTGCAACTGCACTGGACATGGAGTTAGTGGACCCACCACAGATGCCCCCCTCGGCATCTCCCACGCAGGAGACTCCCAGTGGGGGGCTACCAAGAGCTCTTCTAACACCACCAGGCAAGTACTTTGCACTGCAGAAGTGTGATGTCTGTGAGGCTGAAGCAGCTTTGGAAACATCTGAAGGCAAAGCAGCTCTTGGATATGAAGGTGGTATTTTGGTAGGGGCAGTGGCCAGTTTGCCTGCTTTTAAATGAGCTGTGATCAAGGGAAATGGCAAGACATTTCCAGGTTGCAAACATGTCAGTGTTTATCTTCTTCTAAAGAGCTAAACAAAGTTGCTGGTTTTAATAAATTTGAGTTTGAATCAAACAAGAAAGCTTGAGGTCAAATCTTACTTGAAAGGAGTCCTAGCAATCTCTGATTAAGAAGTGGTCAGATAAAATTTGATAAGTCAAAATCTGATCCAGACTTTTTAAATGCAGGCAGATTTCAAAGGCTGGGTCATTACAGAACGTGAGATTTCTGTGAATCAGCATGTTACATGGTCTGATGTATTGAGACTCAAACAAATGTTAGACATATGGAAAGACCTCTATATATAATGAGAGATGTAAAAAACAGAATGACTGTTTAATTTAGAAATAGGATAAGGAAGAGGGGCACATTAGAGGTATATAAGGCAGTGAATATCACAGCAGAGATAAGCCAGTGCTTCTGTTCACTCACCCTGAGACTGTAATTTCTATTTACTGACACATAAGCACTAGAAATTTTCTCCAAGCATGGGTAATATACCACTGTACCACAAGATACCTGTTCTTGGAAGAGCATATAAAGGTTACAGAATCTAGAAAAAATATGTATTTATATGAATAATAGGCAATAAATCACGCTTTAGCAAGTAAGCCAATGAAAGCTCAGGAAAAAATGTCCCCTGTGAGCCACATATTTCCCAAAAATACCCCAAATGGAATTCTTGTACCTTGCTCTCAAGGACCTGTGGCTGTCAGCACAAGCAGCAGGTGAGACAGGTCATTGATCTGCCCTGTGATCTGAAAAATTACTACATTTTTTTCAGTAGTAACTGCATCCCAGATGTCCTTCTGCACTTGGAAAGAACCACCCTAAGTGTGGCCCAAGGGAACTGGATAAGTGAATCCCAGGGCCCCAGCAAACACAAAGTAATCAGTGGCTGGAATAACCCTCCTGCCCTGGAGGTTGCATTTGGTGTGGCTTGAAAAGAGGCTCGGGGCAGCCCGTGCCAAGTGTGTGCTGGCACTCAAATCAGTGGCCCCTTGACTACCCTTCCCATGCCTGGTTTGTCTGGGGACACGTCTGACTGTGGCATGGTGGCACTGGCTGAGGGGCCCGGCAGGCAGGGTGGGGCTCACCCACAAGCTGTGCATTTCTGTGGCGTTTGGTCAATGTTACAGTGATTCTTCCCATCCTTCACCAGGCTGGTAAGGAATGCACTCTCACTCACAACCGAGAATGCAACCAGCCTCCTCCTTGCTGGATGGGAACTGTGTTAGGAGCCAGGCTGGCTCCATGAGACTGCTTTTCTGGGAGAAAAATCAATGTGGCAAGAAATGTACATGCCCAGACCAAATGGCAGCAAACTTATGGTAAAGCCCCTGCATATAATCTATATTCTAATTAATACTCTGCATCATCTAATCAACAGAAATCTTCTGGCACGCACGGTCCGGTTTGCAAACTATTCCGCAGAGATGCTTTTCTAGCCTCTCCATAGATCAGAGTAATTAAGCAAAGCTGCTGGAGGGGCTTCCCCCCGCAGCTTCTTGAATACTGGGAAGGGGGAATGGCACTGAAAAAACCCAGGCAACCTCTGGCAACCTCCCTCAGCCCTGGAAGGCTCTCTGGAACAGAAAGAGGGAAAAAAAACTGCCTTCCTTTGCTGCTGCTGTTGAGCTGGTCTGGCTCCCGTTGTCGTGGTGCCAGTGCCGAGAGCCCATCCTGCCTCCCTCGCACGGAGCGTACTGTCCGTCCTAGAGCAGATGCAAAGGCGGCACTGGGACCGCTCAACTTCAGAGCCTCTCCAGCAGCCTCCCAAGTAGAAGAGCACAGCTCTCCTCACAATATGCTGTGGGGGAGGAGGAAGGAAGGACTTTGGCCCTGTTTGCTTGTGCTAATTGATGGCTTCTGTTGCAGCTATTCACACTTTTAAAAGATGGTAACAAGTCTACTGATTTAAAAGCAAAGAATAAAAACCCAACAGCCTCAGCAGTGTGTTGGGTGCAGACAAAGCTCCGTTGAAGAGCACTCAGCAGAGGCGCAGCAAGGGGCTGGGTAGAAGAAATGGCCCACCTGCAAACACTGAGCTCTGCACAGATGCACAAAAATCCTAAAATGCTCCATTTGTTGGGATGTACTGGGACACTCCTCTGCAGCAGTGGGCTTGCAAGCCAGGGCTCAGCACTGGCACCGGGCTGCTCTGTGCTCAACCTCCGTGCTTCACCTTCCTCAGCTGTGGTGGCTTCTGCCCTCTTTATAAAACATGTTCCATGCCTCTGACTTTAGTGCTCTCCAGGTGAGAAACACCTTTCTTCATGTAGTCTCCTCTCCGGGTACCGGGTCCCCTGTGCTGGTGTGGACAGGTGCTCTGGAGCTGTTTGCAGAAGGGCTCTGCACCCTTGCTCTCCCACCCTGCTCATTGCAGGCATTGTCTTCTCCTGCTGGGAGATCACTGTACCTTGCCTAGCAGTTTACATGGTAAATCTATATTGCAAGTCGGAGGTGTGATCACAACACGCCTGGGTGAAACCCTGCTTGCTTTAATTTAGCGAGCTGAGATATTAATTTCAGAGGAAAAGGCAGCAGCATGCACTTTGGAGCCTATGGTCTGGGTGGGCTTGCAGAGCCTGTGGTGTTTCAGCTTCCCTGGCAGCAGTACCCAGGCAGCTAGACGGAGCGAGCTGGGATGTGTGAATAAGCAGCACAGCAAGAGACAACTGCGCTGAGCAGAGGGAGCTGGGCTCCAGCCACACGCCAGGGACGCCACGGGCTCAGCGGGGCGCAGCCCGGGCGTTTAACAAAGCCCTGCTGCCCACACCTACCCGCCTTCCATGCACCTCCCTACCCAGCAACTCAACCATTCTGCTTTAAGGAAGGCAGACCCGGTTCTCACAGGGAATTTATCTGTGCCAGAGGGACCCCTGGCAGCCGCCGAGGTGAGTCAGCTGCTGCTGGCTGCTCTTCGGTGCCTCTGAAGCGGAGGGGGGAGGCTGTGTCCTCCCACCCTGCTGCCCTCCCCGCAGCCCTCAGCAGCATCTGCACACTGGCCTTTGCTTATTCTTGCAGCCCTCCACATACTCTTTGTGATTCACATCTGGGTGCATTCAGCCTGGTAATTTCTTATTCTGAGAAGGTCACCCGAAATATGTGTTTAACAGAAGTGCTCTCTATTTTTAACATAGAGAAACCTCATAAAAAGTCAGAAGACTAATGCAAAATAATAAACGAGATATTTAGTCATAGGTCTCCATCACATTCGCATTATAAACAGTTCAGAAATTATTTCCACTTGTGAGACAAAGATTTAATTGTAAATCATGGGAAATGGTGAGATATATATTGTCTGGAGCAGGGTGGTAAACATATTTCTGGGTCTGAAGGGAGAAAATAAAGCAAAATGCGTGTCATAGTCCGTGTGTACCCTGAGCACATTTAAACCAAAGTGCTTGTCACCCAAGGCAGCAGCTGCTGTTCTCTAGAGCAGGACCACCAGCTTTCTGCTGAAGGCTCTTTCCTTTTAGCTACACTGAGGAGCACTTTTTTGATTTTGTGGTACTCAAGGCTTTGTTACTGCTTTCTTCCCATGAAGCTGCTTTTATTCCAACTTAAGCTGTTCCTTAAGCAGCACAAAACCAGCTCACAACTTAAATGGCAAATGCACGGCAGCAACTTTCTTAGCTGCAGAAGGTGATATAGACAAATCTGTTGCTGATACCAGCAAGTACTGAGCTGAGCCCCTGCTTCTCATTTGGAGTGCATTGCCGTGTCTCCTCTGACATGTTTCTTCATAGCACTGAAAAAGAAGCACTTGGGGAAACAGCTTTTCTACTTGGAGAAAGCTTTGACTCCAGGGTTGTAACTCAAGTGCTGTAGTAGGTAATCAGCAGAAATCAAAGCACTTACAGTTTTTTCCAATGTAGAAAGAGGAAAAATCAATTTATTTTAAGTAGTGGAAGCTGATTTTTCAGTTGGTTAACCTGTTGGAAGAAACCTATGTGGGGTGAACACTTGGATTTCTCATTTATTTGAGGGTTTCAACCCTCCAGTCGAGTCGGTACTGCTGGTGGAGCAGCCGCTGGTCCTCACGTGTGTGCGTGTCGCCTGCCCACCCTGAGACTGAGCCACCGTCCTTCGGCAAACAGTGCTGCGTCTGTGCCTCCTCTTCTGGCTGTGTGATTGCCAGAGACAGGGAACAGTCTGCTTCAGTTGGTGCCCTGCTTACCCAGTGAGTAAAACAAGGAGGAAACAGCAACAGCTTTGAAAGGGGGGCAGCCCCAGCCTGGGAGCAAAGCAGCTCTCCTGGTGCTGAAAACAAATAGAAAGTGGAGAGGAGAAAGGAGCTGTTGGGTTGTACCTAGCCAGGGAGGCTCGAGGGTCTGCCTGGGTGAAAGCTTGAAAGTTGATGAGAAATAGACACTTCTCAGACCTTTTACCCTGCTTTTGCAGGGTAGTTTGCTAGTCTCCACACACTGGTTCACGCTGCAATTTTCTTGCAAGTTCATGTATATAATACTTCACAACTGAAATATTATATTGAAATCTAAAGCAATTTTAAACCTAGTATTTACAATACAACACAGCTGGTTTCTAGCATAAGGGAAATTTTAAGACAAGTGGAGTGGCTCTAACCTTACCATGTCCACCTGAACACCCAAGCAATGCTGCAGAACTGTATCCCCCTTCACCGCCCTCCTGCCTCCCCTCTCCTGGGCTTACTCGGCTCCAGAAAACATTGCCTTGTGATGCACATAATTTTTTCACTAACTGGAAATAGGAATCTTGCTCTATCCATTAGTTAGTGTATATGCAGTTTGTATATATAATATTTATATTTTTCCCCAAAGTTGTGAAATATATAAAATATAATTCCTCTAGCTGAGAGCTCATCATTCCCATGACAAGGTGCAATCAATAAATTATGCACCACTTGTGGTTATTCTGCATGTCAACTCATATTTCCATGTCGCTGTCCTGACTGTTACTGAGTGTTTGTGTTGTTGTACCTTTCCACCTCCTCAGTGTTGATTTAGGAGTTATTATTCTGGGCTCATAGTAACTGCAAGAAAATCAAGTTCCAAGTGTTTCTGCCAAAAGAAGGAAATGAAATGAGCAAGTCAACAGAAAATTCCACTTGTCAAACACCATTTGCTTACGACTACGGCTTTGTTAAGGAAACTTGCATTCGGACAAGTTACCCGAAGGAAACAATTCGCCTCTGCGGCAGGATAACCCTCGTGCCCGGCAAGGACTCCTGGTCGCGACAGCTGTGGTCCTCAAATGAGCGAACAGGAAAAAAAACCAAAGCCACTTCTGACACTTACAAATTATATCTCCTGAATAATGCATGACTCATCCAGATTGGCTACAGGAGGGGGGTACGGGGGGGATGCTTTTTCAATGGACAACCAGACGGATGAGGATTGTATTATAAGAAGAGTTTGACATACCAAGAAGGGAAAAAAAAAAAGAAAGAAAAAAAAAGCCCAAGTACTCACACACACTTTGAGATTGACTGTCAAATCATTTCACATCTGTACCTAAAGCAAACAGACATAATGCTAACAGCTTGCTGGAGCTCAGAAATGCCACCCACTAATCAGTCCACCTGTGGAATTCTCAGTCCATCTTGCAAGTCGTGTACCCGATTGCCAAGACGCCTGACAAGAAAATGTATATTAAAATGTTGAGTAAGACTAGAAATACAATGTGGTGTAGTATAAACAGAATGCACTTGCTGGGCGGGAAAACGGAGATGCCTTCTAATTCCTCTCACCATGACCCGATGCCGCTTGCTCCTGCCTTTGCCGGCACCGGATGGCAGAGACTGCTTGCCACCCGAAAGGCACGTTCACCTCCTGTGCAAGATTGTGTCTCCCTCTGCTTTTGTGCAAAAATAATAAATAAATAACAAAATAACTACCCGCTCTCCAAAGCCTCTATCCATCTTAATTACTTTTTTTTTTTTTTTTTTTTTTTTTGGTGCATGGATATCATTAACAATTGCTTAAATATAGGCGTTGGCAAGATAAGTCTAAGCAGAAAAATTAGTGAGAAATAATCTCTCCTGCGTGATGAATGCACCCTTCGGGGGTAAAACAAAGAGGTAATTCAAAGGAATGGTTTGTTGAGATGGTGCGTTGCGGGAGCACAATTCTTCCGGGCTAAATTACATTGAGGATTACAGCACCGGATTGCCAGTCGCTGTTTAATGTGCTGGCAAAATGATCATTTTGCTCTTTTCATCTCCAAAAGGAATATAAAGGAATAAAAGGAGAAAGTTTACTGGGATTGTAAGAGGAGGCAAGAAGGGATGGGGAATGCCCCAGGGAGGATAATTATTCTGTGCAAGGCACCATCAGAAGGTTACAGGGTTTGTGGTGTAGCAGGAGGCGGCGTGGCACAATTAGATGCTTTAGCTTCTCTTTTCTACACATCCTGAGCTTTTCCATTTGCACGGTAGCCGTTTTCTCTCTCTGAGTACAAAATGCTATTTTAACATCTGTTCTTTTAAGGCTATTTGCTCTGGGAAGGCAGTGTGTTTTGCCATAAATTTAGGTCATTAATTTGTATCTGTTCTTTGTTTATTTAAGAAACAGGACAAAAGGGCAGCTGCTGAAACATTTGGCTGTGCCGAGGGGTAGTGGGCTCGGCATGCTGGAGTTGTGTGCACGACCAGCTTGAGTTTGCATCCGCAGCTAGAGGACAGATCTTTATGGGAAACCTTTGCCAAGGCGTGTGGTGCTCCCCTCTCCAGAGCAGCCCTGCCTTCCTGGTTACCTGGGCGTGGAGGGGCTGCCGTGCACAGGGACAGGGTGGTGGGGGCCACGTGCCAGTGGCAAGCAAAAACCTAGAGAGCTGTATGGTACTTAGGTCTTGCTGTTTTTTCTGGGAAATGTTTATAAAGGAATTGTTTTTCACTGCGCTGAGTCAAGAGGTCTGCAGTTGGCTACCAAAGGTAACAGACTAACAAGCAAGTCTGACCTATATAATTAGACATTTATAAACAGAAGCACCATAATACCCAGCAAATTGATTCTTCACAGCATTTAATGCTCTTAAATTGCTCATTAAGTGAAGAATGATTTCAGGGGTATTATTGATATTATGAAAGCAGTAAGAGAGGTTTTATTTATTCTTGTAAGACCAATGGACTCAAAAAAATTGAATGGGTTTAAAAAGGCTTTTTTTTGCTTGTAACATCTTAATATATTTAATATATTTAATCAGATCAAACAGAAAGAATCACTCAGTTATCTTGAAGCATGTTTCTTTTCCACCTTCCCATTTGATATAGATACATGAGTGTATCTCAGAGTGCCCAGCATTACCATCTAGGCACAAGAAGCCCAAGTTTCCAGCTAGGGCCAAAAGCTGAAGAAGTGCAGGTGAGCACACTGCCTGCAGCCCAGCTGCAATCCAGCTCTCTGCTGCTCTGTGGGCATGAGGTTTCACTTTTCCCCTGAGCCCATGGAAACCAGAGAAGATACGTGTCAAGTAAGTCACTGCTGTGTGTCACTGAGTAAGTTGTTTAGATCTGGTCTGGCTTCTGCTGGGGACAGCAGTTGGTCTCATGGCAGCAGCATTACATCCAATTTGCAGAACTGGCCCCTAAACCCAAACTCAGTATATTCTTCACTGATCTTTAGAGAAGAAAATTAAAGGCAGTACTGATGGTTCAAAGTATGTCTCATTGCCATTTGTGTTTGGCAAAGAATTTCTCTGATCTTCGCTGGGTCTTTATATGCCGTAAATCTTAAAGTGCTCTGGGTGCCCAGACACACATGGCAGCTCTCAAGGGCAGATTTTTAAACCAATTTACGCTTTTACTTCCTTAATCAGTGGGAAGGAGCACCTAAATGTCTTTATAAATCTGGCTCTGAATCAGGCACTACTGAGGAGCATACTATTCAGCAAAATCCCAATGTAACTATTGTAAAGGGGATGAAACCAAAAGTGTTTTATAGAAATACTAGGAGTTAATTCAGCATTTGTTGCAAATCCACCACCTTAAATACTGAGAGTGAGCATTATTAAAATCTTAATCTTGCCACAGTTTAACTCATGATCTCCAAGTATCAAGGTCCTTCTGACTACCACCAGATTTGAGGTGAAGTTCATACCTCTTTTCTGTTCCCACTAACACCACTACCACCATGCCCTTGGAAATTTTTTTTCCCACTTACACATAAGGCAGGCTCCTCTAGCTGTTCCTTATTTCCAAGGCTACGACCATGTTCATCCCAGATGTGGACATGGCTCAAGACAGGTGGGCTGGGAACCAGAAGGAAGCAGGGCTGACTGTGAGGAGTCTGGAAAGCAAGAATGGGCAGCTGTGAAGAAAAAGTGGTGGAGGACTGAGATTAACAGGAGATTATGGGGTGAGCACCCCAGGTTGAAGCCCCCAGAAGCAAATATCTGAGAGAGGAACAGGGTCGAGGGCTACAGGGGTCAGGCTCAGGGGAACTGAGACTTTAGTTTGGTCCTCAGCAGACCTTGAGGCCCACCACAGACCTTAGAGTGCACCTCTTCTCTGCCCCAGCCTGCCCAAATGGGAGGGAAGTGAAGCTGGGCTGCTGTGAGCAGTTGATCATCCAGCACTGAAATCTGTAGCAGGGTTTGTTTTACAATGTGATGAGGAAACAGTTAAAATTAAATTTCTCCAAGAGCATTTTTGGTGTGAAAGAGGAAGGAGTAAGGAGATGGGGAGATCTGCCAGGGTTTCACGTTCTACAGCAAAGGCTGCCCATATGGGTAGTGGAGAGATTTTCCTTTACTGATGTTCCCCAGACACTGCTGGCAGAGAATGTGCAAACTCATGTCTTAAAATTGGACTCCTCAGTGGACTACTGAGCAGACCAGTATAAAAGCTTGGGTGGGAGGGGATGCCACCTCTGCAGCCCTGAGATTTTAGAGAGCTTCTTGCTACATGTGTGCTCCAGGCCTGGCCATCTATGTAGGACAGTTCATTTTTATCTCTCCAGGTGATTTGATAAAAGAAAAGAGAGAGGCAAAACAAATCAGAAAAAGAAGAATAAATGAACAGTTCAGGGAATCAAACCAAAATTGTCCAACCTTTGTGAAATAAGGACCTTCAGGAACACGCAATGTTTTGCGAAAGATGTAGATGATCATCGACATATGTTTTAAATTTAATTTGCAGAGAAAAATATTATTTCCCTGTTTCAAATAATACAACATATTGTGAGTGTAAACTATTTCATCTCTGTAACTCAAAGGCTAAAGCCTACAGCTCTTGCTCATTCCTTACTCAAAAAACACTCCTACTTACTTATGGATAAAGAAGAGATTTAGAAAGGGAATTAAATGCTTCATGGGTGAGAAGCAGGACTTAGGCCCAGATCTGGGAAATTAATGGTGTGTACTATGTGAGGTTAGGCTTGTTTTTTTTTAAAGAATGGGCTACTCTGTTTGAAACATGTCAAAAGTTCTTTCTGGCCGTTGCTTTCTTCAGGTAGAGTGAAAACTAGCAGCTGGAAAGGAACTATGAAATGCTTGAACCAAAATGGCTAATTCTCCATTTTAAAGCAACAGGTGGTTGCTGAAGGTGGCAGAGGCAGTTCCTCTGCTAGCTGGGAACTCATTTACTGGTTATTACATCCAAGAAAGAAATGTGCTTTGCACATGTAACCTCTCTGCACTTTAACATCCCCATCTGTAAAAGGAGAGCAGTGAAGCACAATACTCAGCTCTCTGAAGCATTTTGGAGTCTTCAGATGAAAGCGTTGCGTAGATACATCAGTGTGTGTGTGTGTGTATGTGTGTGCAGCAAAATATACACACATATATGTGCAAATACACAGATGAGGGGTTTTGTTAAATTACATGTATGTCATATTTATATTTATACTTATATTTAATACAATTGCATTTATATTCACTTCCAGTTGAGTGATCATGTCACCTCTGTATAAATGCTCCTTTCAACCTATGTCTCACCATCTTTTCTAGATAATTTTAAAGTACTGAAATGTCTGGGTAGATTATTCATTTCATGCAAAAGTCATCTCTTTGAGTACAAAACTTAAAAATGTCTAGTTGGAAAATGTTTAAAGGAAGAACTTTAATAGCAATAAAGACTGATTTCAGTACATTTTGTGTTGTTTTCATTATAAAAGAGATGCACTTTCAAACAGTATCATGCCTTTTCTTTTATCTGCTAACACTTTGAACTTCCTTGCAGTAGTATCAGGAGATTATTCTGTAGGAGATATTTCATGTTTCCTTACTATTTTAAACCAATTTGATTGTATTCGAAGAAGTGTCCCCTACTCCATTTACATATGCAGCTGTCTCTGAAACATGAGTGAATTTGGCTAGCTGCTTTGGGAATAGGTCGTGCTCCTACATATTTTTTTTTCTTCCATCTAGTGTATTTTTCATCAACGACACTTCACAACAGGGAAGAACGGGTGTCAGGTTTCAGTCTCATATGTTCTGTAATTTTACATTCTGTGGCAATGCCCACGGTGCTGGAATAATTTGAAACAGAACTACAATCTTTCCAAGTTTTGTAGAATAAATGTTTAGAATTGGTAAGAGTTTTGAAATGCAAATGTCAAATTTTTTTTCAAACAGTATGTGATTAATTCTTACAGTACTAACAATGCTTGTCTGCGCATGGAATCAGTGATGGGGATGGAGATAAGATAACTGCAGGTACCTCATGGGTACAATGTCGGACAGTGAATCAGCAGTGATCATTACTTAAAAGCTGAGACCCAGCCCCTAAGGAAGTGATGCCAAGTTTGACAGTTAAAAAACATTCCCACACCCCTGAGCTCCCTGGAAGAATGTTCCCCAGGACTGTTGCCATAAACCCAGCCCTGCCTAACCTCCATGGAGCAACTCCTGTAGACAGGGTGCCCCCAGAAATCAGCCTGGCAAGAGTCTTCCCAAGAGGACACCCAGGAACAACCTTAACATTAAATTGCTAGTCATATGGGGTCATTGGCACCAGAACCACTGTGGTTCCATCTTCAGTCAGAGCTGTGGGAGGACAGGGAGGCACAGGCAAGGTGAGGTCTCATCTTGGCAAGAGCTTTGGCTCATGCCATTGCAGACAGTCACAGTGATGTGTGAATTGCCACTTACAATCTTGATCCACATGAAGAGTAGAGAGGACTCCTCCCCTTCCTCAGTTGGAGGCACTACTTGTACCTGCAAGCTGCCTCCAATCCTCTGGCAGCAATGGAATGGGCCAAGAGCATCCAGCACTGAACCAATGTCTTTCCTACCCAGTAACCTTGATGAGAATCACCACATAGGTGGGAGTTTGATAGCCCTTGCCCTACCTGCAACAGCTGGATTTCACTCCCCTGCACCACCTGGCTCTGCTTACCAGGACTCAGGAAAAGGAGTCCCCTGGCTCCAGCAGCCGTGTGGGTGGCCAGGGAATCAAGCTGTGTGCTAAGGACAGGTGATGCGCAGGCTGCACACAGTAGAAAGACAGGAGATGAAACGGGAAGAGCAATAATGCTTCCTGGATATGAAGCACTGGAGTGGAGTCCCTGCTGTCCATGTGCTGTAACAGGTTCAATCACAAGACCGGGAGGGCCCAGTTCTAACACAGATGATGTCCAGAAAATTCAGAGCTGTAAGCCTGAGCAATCACAGATGGCACCAGGAGTCACAAGAGGCTTCAAACTCCTTTTCAGCTGGACTGCTGCCATCAGTTTTTATAGGCAACAAGGAGTCATGGACATGTCTTTCAGGTCCAAACGCCTTTTAATTTTCCTTTCTTCTCCTCCTTCAACTGCAACAGAAGAAAGTCTCTCCCACTGTTGTTCAAGTACTCCCACTATGGTTTTGGTAGCAGCTGCCACTCCCAAGAGCCCCCTGTTATTTCTTCTTGGGAAGAGTACTCAGCTTCCAAAAGCCATTAGCTCACAACATCTAAACATCCCGAGTGCTTGTGCTCTCGGGAGACACTGCTGGGACACTCCTCTCCTGAGTGACTGCATGCAGCAGGCTATTACACAGAAAGAGTGAGGAACACACCAGTTCCTTCCCTGTGCCAAATCTTTCCATTCCTGTCCCCTTTCCCATCCCTCACATTTGGGGATCACACTTAAAACACGGATAGAAGCAAGTATGAAACTTGGCCCTGGCCCTCCCATTTGGGTTTGTCAGTTAAAAAAAAAAAAAAAGTGAGGATGGGCATCAGAAATATATAAACTTCCACCAAATTTCTCTGGATTTCAGAATTTGTTTTAATGCTAATTCTATTTTAGCCTGAGAGCTTCTCCATTTAAAACTTACTATGGCTGTAAAAACAAAAAGAACTTTTGTGGCAGGCAGACGGGTGACCTTTTAGGCTTTCTTCATGAATGTTAAAATTAAAATAACCAACTGTACCTATGCAGACTGCAAGCCAGCGATGGGTCTTGCTGTGTCTGCTCCTGGAGGCCATGGATGGAGTCCCCTCTTTTGTAACTGAGCTGCTACATAGCAGTAAGCTTGGCTTTACCTGAGTATTTCCCCTTGAAGGTGATATCAGTTAACGCAGCTTTCAGACACAGAGATCATCATCTGTAAATATAGCATTTGTCATCTAAAGACTTCAAAAGCCCTTTTTTTTCTTGTAAATGATGTTCAGTGTAAGAATCAAGAGAGATACATTAAAGATAAGTTGGTATTATTATCTATAAACATTAGCTTAAATGAATAATCTTGTAAATTGCTAGCAGTTTACTTCATTGAAATCCACTGCAAATGCGTCCCAAATCATGCTATCTATATGCAGAGATTATAAATTGTTTTTATCATATTTAAGTTGTAAACAGTATATTTTGTATTTTAAGGTCCTTCAATGCATTATTTGGGGATTTATCTTGATGACTTTCTTGATACTTGCAAGGAGTTAAGAATCTGTCTGCTTATAAAGAGAAAACAGCTCATGTGACATGAAGCTTTGTAAAATGCATGAAAAAGCTGCCTGGATTAATTACTCTACTTTTGCTAACACTGAATGCAAAATTAGTGATTTCAACTGTTTCTTTAAAATACAAGGTGGGGGAGGGGGACGGTTCAAATATAATACTGCTGTAAATCTATATCTACATGACTACAGTGTCACAGAACAAGATTTAACTGAAAAAAGAGGAGTTCCAACTATAACTACAGACATTGAAATGTCTTCAATAAAGACATTGCAGCAGTATAGGTTATTTCAAACCATAACATAAATGCAGGATAATTTAAATTAATATAAAAGATCCTTTGGGGGTTGTATTTTTTAATTGCAATTACACAATGAATATTCGATACCCATATTTGGTATATAATGAGGATTAAATCTATATTCCCCAAACAGAGGTCTAATAACAATGTAAACTACTGAGAACTTCATTAGAGTGGCTAAGGTATTAGAAATTAGATTTAAAGGTGGCCAAGGGGAAAACCAGAAACTTCAAACACCTCTCCTAATATGAATTGCAATATCTAATATAAAACATGAAGAATTGATGTGAGCCTCGATCAAAGTGCTAAAGAGCCGCCTTTGAAACCAAGCCACGGCCGCATGCAAAGCCTGTAGCTGGAGACCGCGCCGTCACCCCGAGGAGCGGCGTGTGGAAGCGCAGCTCCGCCGGGAGCGGGCACCGGGATCTATCGCCGGCCCCCGGCCGGGCTCCCCGCAGCTGCGGAGCGCTCGCAGCGGCTCGGGGTGGTGCCAGGCATCCCCGCCAAGGCAGGGATTGCACCGCAGACCTTCTCAGCCTAAGCCCCCGCAGCTTTCGCTAAAGAGCAAGTCTCCTGGGCTGAGAGCAGGAGCAGACTCCTAGTTCGCAGCGCAGCCGTGGAGCAGGATGTGCGATGCTCGCTGACCTGTGGGTATATTATGTATTATATGCAGAGCGTTTGCATTTGCTCCTTCTCCCCGGGTCAGCTGTGAGCCAGAAACCCGCCCCGATCCAACAGCAACGCCACTTGCCCAGGGCAGAAAGCTCAGCCGCTGCTGCTCCCTTTCTGGGAGGGTCCTACGTACACTGCATTGTGCCGAGGTACCAAATACACTCTCTGGTGGGAAAGCACAATCCATCCTCTGCCTCATCCCACCTTACAGAGACAGTTGCATTGCCTATGGCACTGGTGCAGAGTTGAAGCAGACTTAAAGAGCTGTGAGATCTGAGACTTTTATTGCATGGTTTCAGTCATTGAAAATGAAGGGTCATAATTTTCAGAAAAGGACCTTCACAGAAGGCTCCTAAGTCAGTCTTTGGACTCTAGACAGGTATTAGAAAACACAAAATAATTAACAACTCCCTTAAGGTTCAGTGGCCTTTCCAAACTCAGGCTACATATTTTCATAAATATGCCTGCACACCAGTGTCCAGTGTCAGGTGCCTTCTGCCCATCTCAGGTTAAACAGAGCAGCTCACCTCCTACCGACCAGAAAAGTCCTCCCCACCACACACTGGGGGCTCCTGTGCATCACAGCGAGGCCATAGGGCACACATTCCCAGCTGCCAGAATCCCATCCTGCAGCAGGAGGTCCTCCTCCAGGTATTTCATGTTGGGACCAGTCTTTATGGTAAATAATTATTCCCAGATGCAAATGCATCCAAGGTGTCTCACCGGTTGCTCCCCTCTCCTCTGACAAAGGCTTTGAGGCAGCTCACATCCCTCAAACACATTTTCTACCACATAAATAAGTCTAAGTACACGCCTGTCTTTTCATGAGCAGACAGTGTTATTTCCAGCTGCAGCAGTTTGCGTCACTTGACTAAAAAGCTAAATATACTTATCTATACATCTATATGTATAGATGTGTGCATGCATGTGAGTATATACCTGTGCTATATATGGATGCAGATCCACATGTATGCAACTGTGTGTATTTATGCATATATTTATTTGTCTGCCTTCACCTGTGTGCTGGCCAGGACAGGTGGTCCAGAGCATGCATCCTGTCCTACCATAGCAAATGGCATCATCTGGGCACGGTCTGTCATGTGTCACAACCAGAAATTAATTCTATACCTGCAAAGTGCAAAGCAGTGCATTCCCTCAGCTCCAGTTGCTTTTGTTTTTACTTCTTTATTAATCATCTTCCGCTTACATGTGGGAGAAGATTCTGATGATGAATATGTGTTAAATAATTTGCAAGCATTCATTTTTTTGTCCTGGTTTTCCGATGTACCAAACTGGCATAAATATTGGCAAAATTTCCTTTAATCCTCCAAGGGATTCATGCCTTGCTCTCCATCCTGAGTCCTAATCTCTCTAATATGTTGTTGGGTCAGTTATCCAAGATGGAGTGCGCATATCCTTTTCTGATTAATTTTCTTTCTCTTTCCCTTTTGCCAACATTGCCTTTGACAGGAGAATTGCCCCCTCCCTTTCCACTCATCAGATAAATCTGTCTCCCACCCTAGACAGAGGGGAGAATGGATGGAGTAGCTAGAATTTTTAGACATGAAGTGGTACCTTTGCGGGTCTCTAATTCACCCTTCCAAGTCTCGTAATTGCCAACAGAGGTCTTTTTTTCCTTCTCATAATGTACAAAATGATCTGCCCTTTTATGATTGCCTTGAGAATATCCCACAAAGCTGACGGTGAGGGAGCAGATGCCTCATTCAATTCCAAATAGAAGGAAATCTGTTGTCTCAAATAATCCCTAAATTCAGACACTTTCAGCCAGCTATTATCAAGAGACCACATTTTAAGAGCAGATGTGTTATTAAGGCTGAGAAATGTTATGAGTACTTCGTGATCTGACAAATGAATTCAGGCTATCCAGCATTCCAACATTTGATCTTTTAATAATTCAAAAAATGAAATGGAAACTGCTGAACAGAGAGGGGGAGAGGGGGTCCCTTCCACAAGACACTGACTGGAATTTTAGGGCTCACATTTTCCGGAGAACAGTGCCAGTGGATATTTGGGGTGCCTAATGCCTCCACCAATACATCACTTCTTCCCTGTGATGGCTCGACCTCTGCCTTGTGAGTCAATCTCGTATGTTTGCCACCCGGATTTGCTCTGCAGACCCTTCCAATGAAAGGGTTCATTTGGATACATACAGCGGCATTTAGAGGCTACTAAAAAGGCGAGTCTGGTTCTCATCTCACTTCGGTGTGTGTGACTGTGCTGCCTGCTATAGCACTTCTGCTTCCCACATGTGTGAGAGAGCTTAGACACGGGGCCGGGGTCGTGCCCAAAGGGCGTGAACAGTCCATAAAAGTTTCTCTTGCCAACATAACAGCTAACTTGCATTTCACCAGGCGGCACATAAAAACTGCTGAAACCGTCTTTAAGGGGTGTCTGGAGAAACTGCTCATTTTCTCTCCTGATGTCGAGTTCCTCCCTCCAGCTGATGTTTGAGCTGGTGTCCTCCGGGGCAAATGAAGCCTGGCTGCCTACATGGGCAGCAGGCAAGGAGTGAGTGGCACTGCAGCCCCATGCAATGGGGAGGCCCACAAGCAAATGTGTGCAAGAAGGGCAGGAAGGCACGGGCTAGGAGGGGCCGGGGCACAGCCGTCTAGACAGCAACCAAATGAGCAGTCTGGGTCTGTGGAGGAGCATGCAGGGCTGTTTACCTGGCTGCAGTACTTCAGCTCACTCGCCGCTGGCACTGCCCACAGAACAGCTTGCTGTGGGTTACTTGGCTCCAGGCTGGCACCAGGAATGTTTTGTCCTACTCACAGACACAAAAGTGAGGAAGTCTCTCCCTCATCACTTAGTTGCTGGGTTTGGTAGCATTGACTTCACAGGTTCCCCTTCCCCTTCTGAGTCATTTGAGCTTCCAGTACTCTATAGCTGCTATCTGGGGAGAAAAGCAAGCTGTGACAGACATACTGAGCCTTTTCAGCACCCACAAACTCTCTGCTCCTCTTTGTGCAGCTCCAAGATGATGAAAAAGTTTGCTGATTTTGAAACTTTCCCCAACTCTGCTGGGGTCTCTTTACAGAGGACGGCAAGTACATACCACCGTTGTCAATGTGCAAACCAAAAAACCATGGGTCTTTGAAGGTTAGTGGTTTCTCCAAGAAATAACTACCAGAGCAGGAAATCAGAGGCACTCTTACACCACCTGGGTTGCACTGCGACTCAACAAAAACACAAAATCTGCAGAGTTCTTTCTGTTCACAAGTCCTGGGCTACACACACCTCTAGATATTTGCAGTGGTAAATCCTCAAGAGAGGAAGGCATACAAATCCCTAAAAAAAATAAAATTCAGCTAGCAACTGCATTGCCAGGACCCATCCCTTGATCGTGAAAGCTGCAGATAAAGCTTTCAGTGGTTCCTAGGTGACACAGGTACTCAGACTAAAAACTCTTTTGTGCACTTCTGGGATTCCTGCTCAGCCTTCCCACAGAAAACCTTTCAGATTTTCTTCATTTCCCCCCTTCTGTGTTTTCTATTAACTTTGACACTTGCAGATCTGCAGATGGAGAAAGGGACCAGGACCACAAGTGAGGCAGGGGTGTAATGATCTTGGGGAGCCTTTAGCAATGTCTTGCAGCACCCACATCTCTAGTAGACTGGATTTACCAGCAGCAAGAACATGCTGCATTAGTCCAGGAACCAAAGCCAAATGCTGCTCAGACATGCCATCTGCAAAAAATAATGATACCCTCCTCCACACCATTCTGGGATTTTTACTTCAGTTTGGTCACTCTGAGCTTTTCTGATCAATAGAGAAAGCCTTCTGCCTCTAAGCAGGTTTGTTCAAAAAGCATATTTTGACATCTTTTACTTCTGAGCTGGAAAAGAGGCAGCCTGCATAGAAACCTAGTTTTCTTCACTCAGATGTACCACATTTTAAATTCAGAAACAAAGAGATGCACATGGATAAGTGAAAGCACATCTTGCAGAGATCATCCAAGAGCTCCTACGTTTTTCAGACTACCACCATAAGCATAACTTGCCGACCACTTGATCCGAGTGAAGAAATGAGAAATTATGAGGGTCACCAAGCACTCCATGTGCCTCCACTGCTGCAGATCTTTAACGAGATGTTTATTGCAGTGGCGACCCCGGGAGAAGGGACGTGCTCCTCCGTGGGCTCCACACGCTACACTGCCTGTGCACTGAGGTGGCTCGGCCACCACGGAGAGGACGAGGCAGCAACCCCCCCCAACAGAGACTGTTTCCCAACAGCCGGGACTGGGGTGTTATCCTCATGTTTGTGATTCTTTTTCACAGGAAGATTGCAATGTGTGGGGTTTTTTTTTCTTTTCTTTTTAAATGCACATTTAGTCTGAGCAGTAATGCAGGAGATCTGAGGTGCTAATATATGATGTGAGGAAGGACTGAAGTCTCCTGGGGGGTGGGGGGGGCGGTCTTTTTGGCAATGACTTGCCTCAGTGAGGGATTTGAATGAGGAATGCTACGTGCACCAAATATCACTTACAGGACACATGCACACAAAGGTGAAATCTTAGTTGGTGCACAGAGGGAGCTTCCCCTCTTCACAGTGCTCCGCTCGTGACCCTTTTTCCCCATCCCTGGGATGCTTGTCCCATCCTGGTTTCTTCATTTCTCTCCTCTCAGCAGCCACTCAATGCTTTCCCAGCAAATTCTTCTGCAGGTCAGAACTGCTGGTACACATGGTGCTGCAGGGACAGGACTGGCACACAGCCAGGTCATATCTCAAACAGATAGGATTTAACATGTGCACGAGGCTGGATTTGTGGGTGGGGGTTAGAAAAGCTATGATTTCCAAACTGGATTCCTTACTCCTCAGGACAAGCAATGATGCCAGGTTTTCTGCTGCAGATGTAACCATCATGCCGTTGGCACACGCAGCCCCACCAGGTTGTACCAGTTCTAAATCAGTTACTAAAATAAATAGCAGTACTAGTTAAATTAGTTATTTCTGGTCAGAAAATGAAGACGAATTAGCAAAACCAAATCAAATACAGAAAAAAAATCCTGACATTTTAAATTAGGACTTTTTTTTCAAGTCAAGATTCTGAAATGGAAAGTAAAGGTTTTAAAAAAGCAAGCAGTAGACATTTTTAAAAATGGATGAGCCTACACACACTAACTTTTCCCCTATATTCTACTATAATAAAAGCCATGTCTGTGATCAAAGCTGATTCCATCAAGGGTGTTACGATAGGTGTCCTTGCAGCCTGCATATCCACTCTTTACAGTATGAAAGCCCACAGTCTTTCTAATTGCTTCAGAGGTTTACAAATGCTAGACTGCTTGGTCAGTACTTATTTAAAGGTTAAAATCAGGGCAATGCTTTGATTGCAAGGTAGCACATTTGACAGACAAGTTGCTTTCAGTTGTCCAGATGTTTCTGGATAGACCTGAGGAAGGGATGTGTGGAAAGGACACCTGTAGTCAGTAGGCTAGATGTGCTGCTTAGCATGTTTAGTAGTATCACAGAATCACCATATGGGTGAGGGTGAAAGGAACTCTGGAGATCATCTCGTCCAACCCCCTTTTTCCAGCAGGGTCATCTAGAGCTAGTTTTCCAGGACCATGTCCAGTTGGCTTTTGAGTATCTCCAAGGATGGAGACTCTACCAGCTCTCTGGGCAACCAGTGCCAGTGCTCAGTCAGCTGCACAGTAAAGAAGTATTTCTTGATGCTTAGATGAAACCTTCTGTGTTCCAGTTTGTGGCCTTTGCTCATGGTCTTGTAACTAGACACCACTGGAAATAGCCTGGCTCCATCTTCTCTCCACCCTCTCCTCACATATTTGTATATGTTGATGAGAAATTCCTCTGCGTCTTCTCCTCTCTGGACTGAACTGTCACAGCTTCTTCAACCTTTTCTCCAGACCTTTAACCATCTTTATGGCCCTTAGCTTGATCATCTTTGGTAACTCCATCTTTCTATTACACTAGGGAGTCCAGACCTGGGCACACAACTCCAGCTGTGGTGTCACTAGTGCTGAAGAGAGGAAGGATCATTTTCCCCAGACCTATGGCAACACTTCTCCCAGTGCAGCCCAGGATATTGCCATCCACCTCTGCCGCAGGGACCTGCTACTGTTGAACTGGGAATCCATCAGGTGCCCCAGGTCCTTTCCTGCAAAGCTGCTGTTCAGCCAGTGGGCCCATGTAGGAAACATATGGAATGTTACAGAGTGCAACTCTAGGAGGCAGTTCACTGTGTTTAAAAAGGTTTTCACAGTCACAATGTGCTGTGACACCTTGAATAGGTAATGTCCTCAGCAGTACATATGCAGGATGCACTGCTCTCTGTAGTGATACACAGGGCACTCTGCTATCAGTAGTAGTCAGAGTTAAGGTTCACAGAGCTATAAGACTGAATCTTTCAAGTATATTTTGAAATATCTTGAAAACTTTGTCTTAGTTTAGAATTTCCAAACTGAATATGAAATAGACTCAACATAGGAGACTATTTTTTCCTTGTAGTACATATCTGCATTTACAGCCTAAGTGTGTTAATTAAGCTTTTGGTATACAATTTTTTAGGGATTCCTTCCGCTACATTTTCTTCAAAATGGTCTTGGGTAAATCTTGCTTGTGAAGGGAGATCATCTTTATTCTAAGCAAAAAAAAATAAGGGGAAAAAGTCTGTTCTGTGAAAAGCTTATGTGCTCTGCAGGAGTTTTATTTGTGGCAGTAACAATCACAGAAGCAGTTCTGGGTGATAAATATGTCCAAGCCTTCAGTGGCAGATCTTTATCAGTGCTGTAATGCTACACAGTAATAATGCTCTATTGTCAAAGCATCTGGATTTTCCCATGGGCGTGTTTCTTCATCTGTGAACTCCAAATTACACAAACCCTGTGGCCACTTGTTTCAATATGCAATAAAATTTGGTGACTTTAAGGCATACTTAAGGTATACACTTCCATGAAATTAAAAATTACAATGCCACTGACAGCACCACCCAAAAGTCAGAGTGCTAAGGCCAGTATAAATAAGAAGACTTCTAACTCTTAGGGCAAGAAAAACTTAGATAAGTATCTGAAAAAATACTTTTACTTTTTAAACCTCCATATTGTCAGGAAGGCAGGTCTTCTCAACACATTTTCTAAAAAAAAGCAAAATATCTATCAAAAGAGTAAATCTATGTATTCATAAACCCATGATTATTCAGGTCAGTCATTTAAGGTTAGATGATACTAGGATGATAGAAATCAGGTTTTTTTCCAGCAATCTAAGTACATTGTTACTTACAGAGACTTTACCAGTTCCCCATAATAATGTCCCATCTCTAGAAGTACACTTATCCCTTAAAAACAATCAGTTGCAAATTTGAATATAACAAAATGCTGCAGGAAATTTTATCTATGCTTATTTCCCTTGTGATGAAGACTTGGTGCAAAACCACACCAGGCAGCAGGACCTTTCTGCACTTTACCACAGACTCCGTATTACACTGGGTTTGCACCTTTTTTGTGTGAAGAGGAGAACTTGCCTTCACAGCTTTGCATGCAGAAAGGCCTGTCTACAGCAAATCAAGTTACAATTTTGAGCCACATTCTGCTTTCCATGTTTGCATAAAACTCCCACTGACATGAATAAGAGTGCTGTGTATATCATGCTGTGTAATAAATAGCATTCAAAACAGAACCTATGCAAAGCTTTCTCACTGTTTTGGGCTACCAATTTATCCTTGTATTTACAGAATATTGATGTAAGCAGATGCCCAAACTGCCTGTCATTTTTAAAATATGCAGAGATGACTGGTGCAGTGGCTACTGACTACAAAACCAGCACAAAGTTTTGGGGCTGCAGTCTTGCTGGTCTCTGTCCTCTGCTCCCCCAGGACCTGGCAGAAGATGCCCTAGCCCTGACTCAGCCCCATGCACTCACACACACGCTCACGCATTTGGCAAATGAAGCACAACTGAGCTCACCCTTGCCTGCACTGGCACATCAATGTCCTCACAGCTATGGTGTCTCTAAATTGGGGACGGGGGAGGAAAATGAAGTGCAACTCCTGATCTACCCAGCTTTATGTGGAGGGGCTTAATACAGCTCTATCTGCCTATTGAAAGGAGCAGATCCTTGCTGCTCCCTCGGGCTGTGAACCCAAAAGCAGAGCAGCAGTTTCCACAGTGATCAGACACAACAGATCAGTTCCCTCTTCCCACAGCACGTAGACCTCTGACTCTTCCATATTTCTAGCATCAGAGGGATGACTTTCCTTTCTCCCATCTGCAAAGTTCTTTCAAAGTTTCTAGGTCTTAATAAGGCAATTGATGAATAGCATCAACACAGCATAAATCAAATGCTAAATATTTATGTGCCATATGAATCTCAGGAAGCGCTGTCATCTTTTGTCTACCCATTTCAGAGCCCCAGCATGCTCATTACTTGTGCTAAGGAGGACAGAGAGAAAATGAGTAACTAAGCTGGTTACAACAGCAACCTTCCTCTTGAAGGAAGGTCTAATATGAAGGTCTAATATGCTTAATGAGAGGCAAGGAGG
Source organism: Luscinia megarhynchos (assembly GCA_034336665.1). NCBI lineage: Eukaryota > Metazoa > Chordata > Aves > Passeriformes > Muscicapidae > Luscinia > Luscinia megarhynchos. Next base: position 79,872,982 of record CM067565.1, on the reverse strand, counting down.
GCACACCAGATTTATGTATGGAGATTGTCATCACTAAGCACTGTGCTTTGAAATGCAGGGATGGCTCTGCTAGGTATTATATACAGCTTTCTGAATTTTTGTGAACATTATCCTTTGATTGAAGTCATCCACAACCAGTTTTGGCCTAGGGCATGAGTTCATGCCAGCTGCCACTCTCCCCTTCTGGAGACCAGCACAACCCCCAGTGCACTGCTGGCACCTTCCTGTGCATTTTCCTCCACGGGGGATGCCAGTCCTTGCCCTGTTGGGGAGTGGCCTGGGAGCAGAGGGCAGGGCAGGACTGCTCTTCCCAGTTGTGATACACTCCCAGAGAAGAAAATCAGAAAAACCCTATTCAGCCTGGCAGCAGGCAGCACTGACTAGTGTCCTCCAACAGTTGACTTCTTCCCAGCCAGCAAAATGGAATAGATTTGTGCCTGCAGTCCAGGTCCTGCAGTCCAGGTGTGTGTGTGTGTGTGCTTGCATGCCTGGGTGCATGCAAATATGCTTTCCAAAAGCACCCTGTCCTCTCTGAGTGTGCTTTGGAGGTGTGCCACTCCACAAATATTGGAAAAGCCCTGTGGAGCTATTTGTTTTATTTTCGAGCATTGCTAATATATGATGACATCGTTTCCACACTTTGCAATTTTCCACAGATGAATTCTACATTATTTCATGTTGATTATTAAAACCATTTAATAATGGTTTTAGTAAGTTCCATTAATAGATGGAACTCAGAAGTTTTGTGAAGGGAAATGAGTGGTTCTGCTGTCTTGAGGAAGCCAGAGGAGACAACTCTCAAAAGATATCTGAATCCACACTGTGTATGGAGGAAACAAGGTCACTGAGACAAAAAATCTGCAGCTGGTAAAACAGAAATTAAAATTAAATTCTCTGCACAGAAAAAGACACTTTCAAGTCAATGAAGTTTTGGCTAAACAGTATCTGCAGCAAGGCACCAAGCAATAACACAGTGTATCATGAAAGGAAAGATACTGACACACAGTTGTAATGCTGTCATTGGTGATGCTTAAAATTTTAGCAACAGGACACTTTCAGTTAGTGACTTTTGAGTGATAACGAGCCCTCAGTTGTCTGCACAAAACTGGTCCACAGAACCTTTTCATATTCAGATGTTTACAATTTTAGCTGGTGTGGATGTGGCAAATAATTTTGGAGCCAGAGACATTTCCATGCATTTCCATGAAAATAAGTCACTTTTTGTATGTTTGCTCAGACCAGGATAAAAAAATATTTAGTGATTTTCTACACCTCACTTATTAATTCTACAGCTAAGAAATCTGACATTTGTGAGGTGTGTTTGTGGAATAAAAAACCAGCAAATTCCCAGTCTTATTTTTTGTTTCGTAATTTTGATTTTTGTTTTTTGAATGCAAGAGCACAGTTTCTAATTTTTTTGCATATTTTAACGTGAAGTGTTGACCTTAAAAGATCTTTTAGGATGCATGAAAATCTGCTTTAACTTGTAAACAACAGAGGAAGACGGAAGCATACTAAAAATTAAAGAGGGGATAATAATTATTACAAGTGATTTTGTCCTGTTTATTGTTATAAGAACTGCCCACAGCTTTGTATTACAAAATCATGGGTTTGGCATCTTACAGCTGTGCCAAACATTAATGATTTGAAGTTAAATTTGCCATACTGTTCAGGTTGGTTGATTAATTTTTTGGGAAAATTTCTGATCTGTCAGCTTTGGCTTTTCCAAGAACAAGGTTTGGGAAAATATGTTGTTTTGCCCAAATTTAAATGTTCTGGCAACTTTTTCTTGGAACCATTGCATCATTCCCATGTTTCGAAGCAGGGCTTGAAATCTGGCAGGGGTTTGGCCTTGACTTCAGGGATATGCCTTGTATCACATTTCTGAAAAATCCACCTAATTTGGCCAACACATAGTTTTGAGGGAAAACCAAAAATGTCACTTCATAGCTGCTCAGTGGAGACTTTCCAGATGTTAAGCAGATAAAGACCCCAAAAATGCCACTGTCATGGTGCATGCTACATGTCATCATTATCTCTGAGAGACAACTGAGGCTGAACATGCACCTCTCCATGAAATAGCAGAGCATGTCTGAAGCCAGTTGTACAGGAACAGAAGCCATTTTTTTTCCTGTAATAACTCTTCTAGGCTGAGTTAGAGCCAGCACTGAGAAGAGGGGGTCATATCTGTAGTGTATAGAACTGTATCCATATAACAGCTTAAGTTGGTGGACCTGCAAATATGGGTATTCATTAGGTTATCACTAGACTGGCTTCCAGAGGGGTGGCCAGAGGTTCTGCCAAGGTCTCTGATGCAATTAACTGGGGAATTGGGACTGCAAATGACAAAACCTTGAGCACTTTCTGCTTCGTTAACTTACGGCCTCAGTGACACTCCTGGTAGGTTTTGTTTAAGTAGGAGGCTTCAAATGCAGAGGAGACAGCAAATGGAATGAAGATGGCAAAAGAGATGGAAAAACTGAAACAGGGGATCTGTTGACCTAGAGAACCAGGAGAGCAAGAACAACTAGGGTTGGGATTAGCTGCACAAGTAGGCTGGGAACAGGAGCCAGGGGCAGGAAGGGAGTGAGTGAGCACTGGAGACAAACTGTGGACAGACAATGTGTTGCTGAGGCACAAGGAAAGCTAGGTCTTAGGAAATGGTGAGACTAGTAGAAGTGGAGAACACAACCAGGGAAGAAAGACAAATTTGGTAAAGTGATTACAGAGGATGGCCTGGGAACAAGAACTTAAAGTGCCAAAGTGGAGGGGGATAGGAGCACCAGAACTGGACAGAAAGCTCAGGAATGCCTAACTAGGACTGCTGAGAGCATGAGTATGAGAAAAAAAGTGTAGACCATAAAACACAGAGCAAGCTGTCAGGGAGTGACTGGATCTATTGAGGTAAGGAGCTAAATAAACTTAAAGCCTAGAAGGCAAGAATAGGGAGCAGAGATGCTGTGGCACAAATAATTTGGAGGGCAGGAGACTGAACAGGCCAAAGCATGAAGAGGAACATACAGACCAACCAACAAGCAACAAAGGACATTTCTTAGTGACTTTCTCACAGCATCTGAAAAGAACTGTACTGTTATGAGGGAACCCAATGGATTTCCATTTTGGAAAACTGTGTTCTCAGGAGAGCACTATTGATGAGACTTTCTTAAAATGAGAGACAAGGCAGCTAGCATGAGGGAATTCCAGTTTAAATTTCCTTATGGAGTGTGCAGATCGATGGACTGGAAGCTGGTGGTTGCTTAGGGACATTTTTCATGACCTGAATGTACCCACTACACCAGAGACAGTATCTCCAGTAGGTACGTGTACTTGACATTTGAGAAGGGCTAATACCTCAGGGTGATAAGAAACGTGAGGAAAGCTAGGAGTAAAAATTTGCAAAGACACCAAGAAAGGTGTGTAAGAATACTGAGGTCATTATATGGTCAAGTGGTCAAGATTTCACAATTAAGAAAAAGAAGGCAGATTTGCCTGACAACTCACTCTGTTTGCAAGGCAGAGAGGAGTCATGTCTTAGAGGAAAAAATGCAAATGGAATGGCAAGAGAGACCAAACAAGCAGCATTATAACCTAACAGTTTTTTTAAAAAACAAAGTAGGTTCAAAGAGCAGGGGAAACAGCAGACTGAGGTCAAAAACATTTTATTTAATATAGTGGAAGCAAAAGAAATTTGCATTAGCCTATTATTGGGGAAGAGGGGAAATGCCAACCTTGTTAATAATGCAGAAACAATGCATATTTTCATTGTGTTTAGAAAAGAGTATGGCAACATACCAGTATCAAATGAAGACATGAAAGTCGTCTTCAATCTACAAATAACTGAAGGGTATATTAAATGACTCCTAAAGAGATTAATATTTTAAAATTAGCTGTTCTGGAAACTATCATGTAAGAGTTGTAAAAAATTTGCTGAGAGAATCTCCTTGTCACTACTATTTTTGGCAAAATTTTGTATATGAAGGAAATCCCAGAAAGCTCCAGAACATCCTACATTATATAAGGCAAATCATTGGAAGCAAATTTTCCACAGTGAATAGATGATAAAAGTGCCTACTACAGTCTTTTGTATAGAAGCACCAAGCTTTCACATGCAGGTGGGAGACTGTGTCTGAAGCACAGAAAGCCCAGGAACACCACAGGGGTCACCCTGAAGAACTGGAAACCCTCTAAGCCCCCTGTATAACCCACATCTATAAATGGGAAAAATTCCATCTTCTCATCTCCAAAAGATGTTATGGAAATGACTGACACAGCATTGGTAAGTACACTAGAATCACAGAATGGTTTGGGCTGGAAAGGACCTTAGAGATCCCTTAGTTCCAGCCCCTCTGCCATGGGCAGGGACACCTTCCACTGGACCACGCTGCTCAAAGCCCTGTCCAATCTGGCCTTGAACACTTCCAGGGTGGGGCATCCACAACCTCTCAGGGCAACTTGTTCCAGTGCCTCATCACACTCAGAGTAAAGATTTTCTTCCCCATATCTGATCTAAACCTACTCTCTTTCAGTTTAAAGCTATTCTCCTTTGTCCTATCACTACCTGTCCTTGTAAAAAAGTTCCCCTCCAACTTTCTTGTAGGTACTGGAAAGATGTTACAGGGTCTCCCAGACCTTCTCTTCTCCAGGCTGAGCAGAGCCAACTCTCTAAGCCTGTCTTCAAAGGACAGCAGAGCCTTCAGGATAGGAATTGCTCCATCATCTCCCTGGGGTCTGAGCAGTGTTCAGTGAACAAAGCATGGGGTCTTGTACTGAGCACAGACCCAGTATAAATAGCTGCTTGTTAACTGAGCACTGCCTGCTCCATGAGCTGGATGAGGCAGGGCTCTGTGGGACAAATGGTGCAGGATTATGCTCATGTAATTGAAGACTGCTGCAACGTGTGCATGCACAGAGGGGCCAAACTGCAACTCCATGAGCCAGCTTAGAAGTGGCTTTTTCTAGTTTCTCAGTGTTTGATTTTGCCACCCTTACTAATGATCTTTCACTGTGGTTTGTATAATATCATTACGTACTCTTTGGTAAAGGAAGAAAAAGAAGCTGACATGGAATTGTGGCACTCAGTGGAACTGCTTTTAATTGCTTTTGAGACAAGACTGGTGTGAAGAAAGACAAAGGGTGGTAGCAGGAGTAAACAAAAGGAATTATGAGACCTCTTATACTCCAGAACACATTCAGTGAGAAAGTGGGAAGCAAAAAGGAAAGAAGAAATGCCAAATGCAGTGCTTGTGTGTAAATGCAAACGAACCCATTTGTAAGACCCCAAACTTTGGGGAATTTTGCCTTCTGATCACGGTTCCAGCTTTGTGACTCTAGCATCATTCTCCAGATCTGCAGTGTATCTTCCCATTTATCTCTAACTAAGACAATTTCTGAGTCCTATATGAGTCATAAGTGTGTTTTATATAGAAACCAAAGAAGGTTCTTCCAGTCTCTCAGTAAGATATGCCGTGCTGCCAGGGAAGCACTTTTGGTTGTTCTGACAAGCAATTGTGACTGCTCTGAATTGCCAGAAATACTGTCTGAAGAGCAAAAGGATCATTTTCCATCTAAATCCAAAAGGGTTTATAATGCAATCTTTGTATCGCCTGAATGCGTTGATCCCACCTTGCAATCACTGATATTAGGCTTTGCAAACTGGCCAGATCCCAGTGGGTATAATTTTCAGGCTGGCTAACTCGCAGGGTTCGAGTGATGCCACTCAGGGGCTCGGAGCCAGCGGAGCAGAGGGGGCGGCATGCAACACACGGGAAGGGGTCTGAGTCAGGGCTCCTGAGAGCAAGGAGACCTGCCTCCTCTCTCCCTCCTGCTTCTGGAAACCACTCCTTGCAAGCCGGGTCCGCTCCCTGACAGCCACCTACCCTGCAGTTAGGTCCTGTCCTTTCTCAGCTGAGACAGGAGGGACAGGTGGCCCATGCCGGAAGCAGTGGCTGCGGCACAGGAGCAAGGGGGGGTTCCTGGTCCAGAGCCCAGAGCTGCCATGTGACAAACAGGAGGCCAGGTATTAACAGGTGGGTGAGAAGACCGGGGCTGGCTGCCTGCTCAGGGAAGCGGCCGTTTTAAAACCAAGGCGGCAAGGATCACAGGGAGAGCGTGCACGGTGGGGAGGGCATATTTTGAAGAGGAGGAGGAAGGAGCTGTTTTGGAATTGGGTGTAAAGCCATTTGTTTGGAGGGATGCCAGGGTAACAGTAGGTGCCCAGAACAAACGCGCGCAGCCATCCCAGCACTCAGAGCCTGCATGCTCGTCCTTCGCAGCACCTAAGTAGGTCAGCCCGTTTCTTCAACCTTTCCTCTTCCCTTTCTCACTTGCTCTCTTTGTGGGAGGTGGTGGTGGCGGTAGCAGAGGGGCTACACCCGTTTTCACTGATTTCCAACACTGTCTACGTGTGAACAAGAGAAGCGGAGAGAAGCTAAAGCTGCTTTCTTATTAACAGCTGGTGACAGTCCCTTTACACAGTGCGTGTCGCATTTCTTAGCCGAGGTAGAAAAGGAATGAAAGAAGAAGACAGTTATTTAAAGTTTAGCATTACAGATGAATTACAAGGATATTCTGAGGCTCACAGTCCCCCTCAGCAATTCTGTGAGCCCTAAGGCTGGCCCCGCCACACCTTTGCAAGTGCCTATTTTAAGCAAGTGTGCTCATCAGGTTCGGGAGGACAACTGCTCCAAGTAATTCTGGGATGCAGGTTTCGCACCACAGGATGCCAGCGGGATCCAGTGAAGGTTATGGACTGTCTAGCCTGAACTCCATCTGTGCCCTGAAGTTTCCTCTTGGCTGGGCACCGCTGAAGGACCAGAAGCAGCCAGTAGGAAGCAGTAGGCACAGGGGCTCTTGGGGAATTTAAGCCATCTGAACGTGGCACTCAGTTTTTTAAGACAGCGTTTTTTTAAGCGCTGTGAACATATTGCACCCAATTATAATTGCATTATGTACTCTGTGCCGTGCTATGAGTGCATGCCTCCTCCTAGCTATGGAGGGGCAAATCTGACATACATACAACAAGTGCCCTGTTTTCTCCTATGTAGCTTCTCCCAGCCTGTGTATCACGATAGTATTTGCATGCCTCCCAGTAGGGCACTGAACTGTGTGGCTAACATCTGCCACGTGTTGTTTGTTCTGTCCCCCTCTCCCAAGGAAGGAGGTGAGTGTAGTGGAGCATCTTGTTTTTGCAGCACATTTGTCTGGCTTTTGCTTTCCCTGCATGCAGAGCTATGTATTTGCATTAGTAAAAGTAAGGGCACAGAAATGTGTCCTGCAATTGAAAATGCCTTTATTTCAGTAAGGGGAATTATGGCTAATTAAGTCAAATTAAAAAGGGAAGGCAGACTTGGTTTTCCTTATTCTCAGCATACTCTGTTTGACAAATGGGTCTTAACCACAGATGACAGTATTAGCTTCAGCCTTTCAGACAAGGAAATCTTGGCTGCTATTCTCTCTGCTCATTTATCTATGATAAATTTAAAGACACATGTTCCCCCTTCTTGGACAAACACTTTTCAACTGTTTGGGGATTTTTTAATCTAACAGTAAAACCTCTTTACATATGTCTTTTTCTCCTTCTTTAAATGGGCAGCCTTCTGTGGATCTTGCCGTACAGTAACACTGGTTCTGGACACAGCTGTATTTCATGGCACTTTGAGTCTGCACCTGGTTTAGTGGCAGGGACACTCCTGAAGCCTAAGAGCCTGGCTTATATGTGCTTCTATCTCTAGAGCTTTTTTTTTTAAGTATTTCCACCTTCCCATTATGCTGGAGCTTATTAATAATCCTTACCCAAGCAAATAACTTGTACTAGTCAAATAACAGTTCTGGTATTCTAGGGGGCACTGAAACATAGGACAGACCGACTTTTTGCAAAGAGGGGGAAAATATGTATTTTGCCAGAAACTGAGACACCACCTTGAGCCCAGAGGTAAAGTCTTACATACTAGGTTGTGTGTACCCACATTGCTGTTAACATCAAGCTGATTTACACGTTTTCTATGTGTACTTTAAGATTACCTTATTTTAAAGGGTCAGAGTGGTGATTTCTTTCCTTTAAGTTCCTGTAAAGTGCTCAGTTTCTTACAATCCTTGCTACTGCCTTCCAGGGTGCTCTGTCTCATCCTGCACTTGCTGGTTGGGTGTTACGACAAAAAGCAAAAAAGCAGGTTCACGAAAGCATTGTAGGAAGCAAACAGTGCCTTTAACCCTGGAGATGTGCCAGCCCGGTATCGAAGTTGAGCCTTCCCTGCCCTCTGCCCCCGGGGTTTGCAGGAGCCAGGCTGCAGTGACGGGCGCGGGCTCGGAGCGCCGGGCTGTGCCACCTCCCGGGCCCCAGCATGGCACGTCGCCTTTCTGTGCGTTCTGCGCCCATGAAAAGACTGAGTCCTATTTGCACGAACATAAGGCAGCCGTGATATGTGAACGATAAAGTGATTTTCAGAGGAGGCAAAAGGCAACAGCAACAGTGAATACACTGAGCACCAAGGCAGGGCAGCAGGACGCCCGCCCTGCAGCTTGCCCGCAGCGCAGCGGGCGCCGGGCCCGCCCAGCATGCTGCAGGGTGCGGCACGGCCTCCTGCGCCAGCCCTGAGCCGGTGGGACAGCCCTTCCCGCCTGACACCGCTCTGGGCACCGCTGGGCACAGCCCCGGCCGGGCACCGCCCGGGCTCTCGCTGCCAGCCCCGCTCCTGGCCCGGGCGCAGGAACCAGCACCGCGCTCCGAAGGGCTGCACGGCGTCCGCTCCTCGCCGCCTCCCCCACAAACAGTTGTTTGTCTTGAGATTTTATTTTTATTTTTTTCCCCTTGGGCTGCCACAGATTTTCCACCTCCGGGGCCAACCAACGGCCAGGGAGGGAGGCTCATTAGTGGCCATGAGGGCGGCCGTCCCTGCCGGTGCCAGGCCTGTCTGGTGAGGGAGGCGGGCGGCAGCTTCGCGTCAAATGCCAAACACTCGGCCTTGTTTTCCTTGGTTGCCAGGGTAGGAGTTGACATTGTCCCCAGCGGAGCACAAGGACTCCCCGTGACATGGCGGGGACAATGGGAAGGTATGTTTTCTTGACCCGCTGCAGGAAATCCTGTGCGTCTTGCCGGGGAACGCAGCACTTTCCTGCCCTGTCCGCGGCCGGGCTGTGGCGCCGGGGCCCCGCAGGCTGCTCGAACCTGCCGGGCTCGGAGCCTCCTGCATCCAGCGGAGCCCCCAGTGCCGGGAGCTGCCCGGGCAGGGCAGACAGAGCGTCCCTGCGCGGCTGCCGGGCACTGCGTGCTGCGAGCAGCCCTGAGCCTCGCCGCTCCTACCTGCGGCACTGCTGGGCCGTGCCGTGCCTCCCGGCTGGAGCACAGCCCGCCGTGCCATGGGCTGCACTGCTGCTGCGATTAACTGGTTTGGGCTCTTGTTTTTGCTTTACAGAGACAATTCAGAAAGTGACGCATTACTTCTGCCTGTGGACAGAGGGAACAGCTGAAACGTGGGAGACCAGACTACAGCTGTGTGACTACAGCTTTTTTGCTTTTTGCTTTTTTTCTTTTTCTTTCTTTTTTTTTGTTTTTTGGTTTTTGGTTTTTGGTTTTTGGTTTTTTTTAAACAAAACATATTTTAGTGAATAAAAACTACTGATTACCTCTGCTAGTGTTTTGGACCTTATTTACTTCCCAAGGTGGTGGTGGTAGTGGTTGCAGTTACCAGACTGTGAAAGGAAGAGTGAGACAACAGGAGAAGCCATAACCTCTTTTCTGCTGGAGGATGTTTAAACCACAGCAGTCACCCTGTTTGGCTTGGCTTGGCTTCCTTGCCCCGCTCCACTCATGCATCCTTATGTTCTCCTCTCCTCCCAGTCATCACTTGGGGTCCTGTGCTGCAAAGCAGCCTAACAGATTATTAGATCCATTGGGTGATGGTGACATTTATGGCAAGTAAATATTCACATGGATAAATCAGTCTCAGAAGGGCTTCTGCAGCCATTTGGAAAACCCTCACACTCCAAGACCTGTCAAATGTTTAAGGAATATATGTGAAAGAGGGAAAAAATAGAACAAAACCAGGTTTTTTTTCTAAACTGTGGCATGCACCGAGGCAATACCATTAAGACTGGGTGACATCCATCACAAAAACTGATTAGCCAAAACTACAAATAACCCATTTGCTGGCAAGTCCAGGGTAGCATTTTCACAGGTTTCTCTTATTTTTCCAAATTCCTTGCCAGGCAGCTATGAACAGGGGCATGCCCAAAAACTTGGTATAACCTGTGTGCAAAATCAATGCTGCAAAAAGGTTTAATTTGTTAATTCATCTGCAAAAGCTAGTGGGGCTGGTTGGAAGACTCCCTTTACCTTTTCTCTTTTTTTTTTTTTCCCCTTTGGAAGAGATGTGGGAAGAGCAGCATCTCCTGGAGACATTTGTTCTGGAACCATGTGATTCCTGGCACTTCCAAAATAACCTCCCTTACAGAAATGCCTGTGATGGGTACATGGAGTTGGAGCAAGAGGGACACCTCCTTGCCTACACACTGTCTCCCAGCAGCAGTGCAACCTGGCAGCTACCACAAGCATAATCTTACCATTAATCTGTGGATCAGGGACACACACAGACATGGCTCAAGAGTGAGACTGCATGTAAATAGCTCCATGGAAATTATGTGCAATGTGCCAGTGGACCTCAACATGGGAAACTACTATCGTGCCTCAGGTGGGGCTGGCTTCTGGTCCCAGGGTCAGAGGACAAGGAAATGAGTGCTGCCTTTCTGGACATCAAGCTTTAAACCTAGCAAGTAGAGAGTGAGAGAACACAGGAGCTGGGACTTTCCTCAAGAATTTCTACTGATATGGTGTACCAGAGAACATCTTTTGACATACCAATATCTAATCATCTACTTCTGCAGCTGTCCTTTCTACTGACTCTGCATCCATCTCTCTGCCCAGAAGATTAAGCACCTCTGGGAATAATTGTTTGCACAAGGATCATACACATACATTGGGGAACAATTAGAAATGCTGAGAGATTTTGTTATGTGGCTTTTTGTCCCCCATCTGGTGGTTCTTCCCCTCTGTATTTCCTCACTTGCTCTCATTTCTCATCTGTGCTTTGTCTCCCTCCTCACTGGGTGCCTTTGTTCATAACTCCTTACCCTTGCTCTCTCTTTCTCAGCTTTTCTGCCTACTTCTGTAGTCCCGTAGCCTCTTCCTATTGCTTGGAAAATTAATATAAAAACTGCAGTCTCGACAGGAAAAGAAAGGAAACAGTTGCAATAAGCAACTCTTCTTCTTGGGAGCAGTCTGACCAGTGAGTCATTCCCAGGGCTTGTGAAATGACAACACGCATCTCCTGCCTTTGCTGTTGCTGCCGTTGTGTTCCTCACAGCAATACTTACCAGCCAGTGGAGAATGGGGCCCCCTTATGCTTGGTGCTGCATAAATCATTTTCTTTAGCCTGGGGGAAAAAGAAAAAAAACCCAAAAACCTAAAGAAGATGAATGCATGATTCAAGGATTTACTGCTCAGATTGCTTTGGGGGTCTTTTATTCCTCAACCTTTCCTGTGTTTCTCTCCCAGGCTGCCTCTCCTGCTGGCCTAGCCCTTAACCCCAGCCCATCACTCTTATGTCTGGCTGCCCTGTCTGATTTACCTTCCACTTCACTTTGTCCCCTCCTTTGTCCATGTGCATGCTTCTTTTGCTGTCACTTACTCCCTCTCCCTTGTGGCCAGATCTCCTGATTGCCTTCTCCATTCTGCAGTACTGGGTAGCTTTTCATCACCTTGCTGGTGGAATCAAGAGATGCAAAATATTCAGTGTGAGGTAGACACTGAATGGTTAAAACTTGGCAAAGTTATAGAAAACTGAAAACAGGCTCTCATAGCAGAAAGTGTCAGGTACCACCAGCTCCAGCTAAATTAAATTCTGTCCCTGTAGTGTATATGCACAGAGACATTTATATTCATATTTTTAACAGCCTTCTAAACTCTGCAGTTCACTGACAAACCCTTCATGAAGCTATCATTCCTTTTTTAACACCTGAACTTTAAAATGTCACATATAGCATTTAAAAGGACAGGCAAATAACCAAGGAAACATCCTAGCATGCATTTTGCTTTCTCTCCTTCTGGTTGATCTGAAGTCCATGGAAATCAATGGCAGTCTTTCCATCTAGTTCAGCAGAGTTCGCAGTCGGTAGGTTGTTTCCTCCTAAAATTTCAGACGAAAAAGACCCCACACAAATGTAGGGTTTTTGAATTTCCTTTTACTCATGTATCTGGCAAGACTGATGTGCTGTCAAATGATCTTTTCAGTGCTAAATATACACCATTAACTACTAATAAAAAAACTCCAGGCTTTAAACATTCAGCTCCTTTTGGCATCTGTACAGAGCATTCCACTTGATCTCACAAGATGTATGGTTTGCACTAGGATTGCAGTCACAGTTTTCTTGTTAAAGCTGTCAACCGTTCCAGTGTCTATCTTTACAATGCAATTCAAACTTTAGTTAGGAAAATAGGCAGTTCTGCTTGAACTATGATATTAAGATCCTTTAGCATTCCTTTTCTGTATCCATTTGCAGGCTACAGCTCCTGTTAAAACTAGGTTGCAATGTGAAAACAAGGGAGGAAAGAGGCTGATCCCTTCTGTTTCAGGCACTTCCTCTCAGTGGCAGAGATACTGTGGACATGAAATGCTTCCTTAAACGTGCTATTTTTTGGAAAAAAAACCATTTTGTTGGAACCACTTACAAGGCAAAACTTCACTGTCTCATCTTGTTAAAGTTACAGAGGTGACTCCAGGACAGAACATTGCCTTTTGACTGTCTTAAAATCAGCAGATAAATTCTCTTGAACTTTAGATGATTTGCAATAGGATTGCATTGGTATCAGGCTGGACTCATTAGCAGATATTTGTTAATGATATGGGAGAGGTGGAATAAAGTTGATAGTTGTTTACTTGTGAAGACTGATCATCTTCTAAAGGTGAATGCCCAGAGCATTTCAAAGCAAGCCAGTAATAATCGTCGGTCAATATTGCAGTAACTTAAACGTAATGACATAAAGCAAAGAGAGAATACAGGTATGGGATAAACATATGTCTTCTAATGCTTAGGCTCCATGGGGAGCCCCCTTATCTGCTTCCATAAGGCGCCTTATTGTGCTTAAGTAATGGGTATTAGAAGCCAAGCAGTATGTTACATCTCCTCCTACATGGTACATTCCCATACTGCCTAGATACATATGAATCCTGCATGTCACATGTCATTACATTTGCTGAGACTATATCTCCATCCATGCTAAAAATACACAGAGAGAAAGAGAGAGAGAACTTCAGTGTAAGCAACAGATACTTCTGCACAGACCCTTGGCAATACCAAAGACTGAGAAATTTACACATGTGTTTATTATTCATCATTGTTTGAGGAAGAGCATTTGTGAAGATAACCAGCCCTAGGGGTTTTCATAGCAAGTGCCTGCTAGGGACTTACACCCATCCCTTTCCAAGCTGGATACACTCAAGTGAAGCCCCCTCCACCTGCCTTTTCATCTACGTGGTGGCCTGATTTTTTTCTGAAGTGCTTAGTTACAGAGCCATTCCCGTAAAAATAACTCCAGGAGCTATCCATAAATACTCTCACTCAGAAATTCCAAGCAGTGAACAAATCTGTGAAACTCGTGACCTGCTGATGTCCTGCTCCTCTGCTTACCGACATACAGGGACCTGAGCCTGCTGTGGAGATGAGGCACCTTCCAGCAGCTTCTGCACTGCCACCTCTCCCGTCACACACAGAGAGGGTCCCCAGTGCTCAGCCACTCACCAGCAGTGTGTGGTGGCCTCCAGGAGCCCGCACTGTTATAAGGATGTGAGGCAGACCTCTGGACCAGACTCTGCTCCCCTCCCCCCAAAACCCAGGAAAATCATTAGTGGCCTAAAACCTCGCTCTGGCGGCTTCATCGCTGGCACTCTGGAGCTGGATTTGGTCTCCATATGAGAGACAGGGGAGGAGCAGTGGTCCCCTGGTGACATGTGTCAGGCAGGAACATGGCACATGCTCGGAGTACCCCCAGTGTCCCGGGCTTTTGCACTTGTGCGTGAACAGCCGAGTGGGCAGACCCCTCCTGCTCGGCTGCAGCAGATGGAGTGGTGAGGCAGGCTGCGTGTCTGCAGGGCTGGGCAGCAGAGCTGTGCTCTCAAGCTCCAACTAATGAAGCTGATTTGATGAGCTGATTATTCTTGTGTATTAGTGCATCGCTGACATGGTGCTCCATGCTGTACCAGACACAGAAGGAAGGGTACAACATGGGCCCCCTACCGAGCTTTCCACCTAGGCAAATGGGCCAGACGATCCAGGAAGACAGGGTTCTGGATGATGAGGAGGAGACGGAGCCCCTCTTTGTAACAGCACTGCAGCTCTCTGAGCTGGAATGTAGCAGCATTCCTAATTTAGATACTCCGGTTGAATTTTAAGTGGAAGTGAACAAAACATTTGAAAAGCTGTCCCTGTTCTCTCAGCAGGGAGATTTCGAGAATTTTCTGGGTTTGGGGGAGAAATACTGGCACAAAAGCAGACAGTTTTCCCAGGTAGAGATGTGGCTCCTGGAAGCAAGCACAGGCTTTCTAGATGTGATGAATGTAAACAAAGAGGGGCTGGTTATCAGTAGGTGATTCATGATGGGAGGGATAATGATGAATAGGTGTTATGACAACAACTGCTCTGCAGCTGTAGCTCTCTCTTCTGCCACAAACTGCCAAAAACTCACCAGCTTTCTCCTGGGACCTTCTAATGGCAGTAAACAAGGCTTGACAGTGTCCAACACAGAAGGTACATGACTGTTGACCTCCTCATGGCAGGGGAAAATTGGCTAAACAATATTAGATCTCTGGGTTTTTGCAGACAGCAAAACATCTCCCAGAAAACATTCTTCCTGGTTTACATAAGCCATTAATTATGTTAATAATGTTTCTACCTATGCAGTTTCTCTAATTTTAACCCAATATTCCATCCTCAAAATGCAAAAAAATACCCTCTGGGAACACAAGGATGGCTTTTTATGTATTTTTTGTTCATTTCTACTCCAAAATGAACAAGAACAAGCCCCAGCAGATTTTTTTTTTTTCAGGCAGAGTGGCAGTTCTGCTCTTGCTGAATCATCTGTGACAATGATTAGGCAAGAACACAAGAATAAACATTTCTTGGCAGCCAGGCATCAATCTCCCCTACAAAGTACCAAACCCACCATTTAAAAATCAGGGGCAGAGTTTGAAAAATGCTGCTCTAGGTAACTTGGTCTGTGTTTGGCACAGTGAACAAGCTGTGCTGGACTCGGGGAAGCTCAGCACAGTCCAGAGGAGGGACCAGCTATACACTCATGATCAGGTGCTTCAACAGAGCAATCGTGTAGTCTCCACCATGGTATCTGAACACAGACAGAATAAACAGGAGAGATTTGCTAGAGAGTCCAGTGTGAGGCTGAATACATACAGAGGTCTGCTGACATATGGTAGTGTTGCTCCTGTATTTATTGGTATTGGTATTGTATTTATGGTTTTGTATATATTTGAATATCTTTTCCAGATTCCTTTGCTTTAAGTGCCTTAATCATGTGAGTCCCATGCTTCACCCAATCCGGGAGGTTTTCTGCCTGTCAGGGCCCCATCTCTGTCATTCCTCATTACAACAGTCACCTATGAGAATAGGTAGAGAAACAAAAGGCCAGATGCACAGCTGCACAGATGAGTGAAGCACACTGCAACAAAGCAGAGCAACTCTCTTTGGACATAACTCACGTGTGAACTTGTTTGACTGTTTGTAATCCCATTTCTTGTTGCCTGTTCTCACAGCTATGCTGAATTTAAACACATAGTTATATTTTGGAAAATATATTATTGGAAAATATGTTATGATTTCCAACCACGTGTCCTCTCCTTCATAAGGCCTATTTAATCTCTATGTTGAGGCATTTAAGAAGAATGGGGATTCAGGGAGCAGGGATGAAGGGGAAGGAATGAGGGTTTTGGCAGAGAACTTCAAGCTGAAGTTACTGATTTCTGTTCTCATATCTTCCAGAAATTTTCCCACACAATGTTGGATATGCCACTTCACCAACATGTGCCTCAACTGGGAAATCTGTCAAATGATGAAACCTGACAGCCCACACCACGAGGTCTTGCTGGGTATCTTGATGCATATTTGAGAGTTTCTGAGATCCCACTTAGGCTAGCACCACAGAGGAGCTTTTAACTAAGCAGGATGAAAAGGAAGTGGAGGCTCTGAGGTCTGGAAACATCAGCCTGAGGATTCATGCCTGGCAAAGAATGTCAGTGCTATTGCCAAGCCTCTCTGCTGAACTTCTTGTAAGGTGACCCTTGTTTCTACACAACAGCAAATATCCCATTAGGTGTGAAAGATGACTGCTATTTACCTGCATCAGATATCCACTGCAAACCAAAGTACTCACTAACTAAAATTTCAGAGAAGTCATGGGATAATGCAAGGACTGAGTTCAAGGACCAAGAGCAAGGGAAAATTCTGGTTTCCTGTACTATTCTCAATCACTCCTATAGCCATTGTAGATCCAGTGGCTTTATAGCTGGACTGTTGTGTTTCACTGAAAGGCTGAGTTTCCTACCCAGTATCTATAAACGAGAATTTTGTTCATGGCAGAGAATCACTGAACACTTCCTTCCTACCCTGCATGCATTGGAAAGCTGAGATAAGAATGAGGTGCCCAGACAGAAGACAATATTTGCTGCCATGGGACCCCTCTGTTCTGTAAGGGGATAGGATGGGATTGGGCATGCAATCAGTCCTTATAACTCCATGGTGCAGGCCTTTCTGGCTAGAAGCAGAAGTCTGAGTTAAGAGCTCTGCTGCCAGCCCTGAGCTGTTGGCCCAGCACAGGACCTATGCAGAGGAGTCACAGAGCCAGAGCACACCTCTCCTGCAGAGCCATGGTCACCACCTGCCTTTGATATGATCCAGGAACTCTTGCTCCACTCAGCTCCCACTATGTATTTTGTGATTATCCATCTTGTGAAGATTTTGATGGAAGGCTTTCTGAGCCAGCCAAGTTGGCTGTCTGCTCCATATCTATGCTTTTGTGACAGTGACGGACCCCACTTTTCAAGCTGGACAAAAAAATTATATATAGCTCCAGGAAACTCTCTTATCTGAGTCTTATTGAACTGTCTTATGAAATTACTGCCCTCCAGTCCATCTGTACATTGCCTTTGTGGGTTACCTAAGGTGTGTCTCAGTGAGGTGTCTCAGCCCTCCTCCCAAAGCTTTGATAAGATAAAAGCAGACCTCAACATGCAATGCTCCCCACAGTGGTTAATAAGCCGGGATGCTGTGCCTTGTCTCCTTGTACCTTCAGCTATGTATTTCTGTATGCTGTGGATTGCTCTTCCCCTTCTTCCTTCTAGCTCCTTTTCTTTTCATCCCTTCCTTCAGGGATGAATACATAACTCCCCATTTTAAAGGGGTTATACAACACATGGAACAACACCCACACATACAGTGTTCCCTGGTCCATGCTGGAGACCTCTCAGTGCTCCTACAGTCCCTTAATTCTGACCATCCAGAAGCACCAACAGCTTGTTCTGAGTCAGCTTCCTCTACCATCATGTGCATGCAAATTAAACATTTTTTTCTGCACAGCCCATCGAGAATAACATTATTTTCTGAGCCATGCTATAGCTGTCTTCTTGGTAAAGCACAGACAGTTTAAAAAACCCAATCACTTTTAAATGCCTACTGAAGGAATGCCTAATGGATAAATTAGGCATATCTTGGCTGTGAAGATGGCACCTTTCAGCAATATCCCATAATGAAAGCTTTGGGAGTGATGACCTGATATGGTGGCATGCTAATGTGAACAGCTTCTCTCAGTTACACATTTTATGACAGGATCTGAAGAGTGACGGATTAAGAATATATTAGATATCAGCTGCTTTTTGGATGAGTTTCTTAATACAATAAAATTTGAAGGCAAGTTGGTAGAGTGCTGTGCAATCGACAGATATTTATGAAACGGTGAACAAACCTAAAAGGCTGCATCTCTTGAATGTGATTTGCTAATTTTCTAGCAGAGTTACAAAACAGAAAAGATTTGCATTTGGATCATTGTTTTGAAGACTTGTTGCTTACCTAAATCTTGAGCCAAACTGTTTCTGGCATGGAAGTTGGGTGGGAGAAAATTCTCCTGCACCCTGTTTGCACCCCTTGTGCCCTGCGCTGGAGATGAGGTGTTGGTGAGAGTTGCCAAGAAAATGAGTGGCAGCATTTGGGGATAGAGAGGCAGAAACCTACGCCAGGACACCTGGGAGGTGCTCTGATCCAGCACATGCACCTCCCTGGCAGGGTGAACAAACATATCAGGAACAGACTCATGCCTTGTCTTTCCCTCGTCTTCATTCCTCCAAAACCCAAGTTTTGTCTTATGTGCACAGCCAAGCCCTAGAAAAGTTTTCTGTGATACCCTAATTCTGAATGTTGGTTTTTTCTCTAGGAAAGGAGAGTAAACACAATGCAGCATGAAGGAGACTACAGCGTAAGTGGGGTAGAAGCTTGGCTAAAGAAGATTAATGCTGGAGAGCTGTCTAGGAAGGGGCCAGCATAAATCCTCAGGAAATTAAGCATATGCAAGGAGTAGCAGACAGTGACTATGGGAAAACCTGTCAGAACAAAGTAGCAGTCTTCCACTCTCTCCTACCTACAGACACAGCCAAACGCACAAGAATGGGGTTGGGGGTTGTTCATAAATAGTCTGGCTGCTGTTTGTCAGAGGCAACAGTTGAAATGTCCGTGCACAATTGCTACTTTAGCATGTGCTAAAAATGACAATGGTGTCCAGTCGCAATGGCCCCGCTGAGAACTGTCGTTCCAAGTCACAGTCATAAAACTACTGGTGGGTGGTCTTCATCTCCGTTTGTCCTCATTATCATTTCATTGTGTTTCTGTGGCCCACTGCACCATGGCACTCCCTGCATTTTAAAGCATTTCATTGACGGGGCAGTTTGACATTCATATTTATATGTCCTTGTTGTATTGCAGTGGTTTCTTCTATTCTTGGGGTCCAAGCCTTTTGTGAAATGGTGCGAGGAAGATGTGTATTCAAATCTTGGACCAATGAATTGGGTATTGTCAGGAAATAACAGAAAGTATTGAGGATTTAAATATCCTGGACCTTATCCTGCTTCTGTGGAACCCAACAGAAAGGTTTTTCTTGCCAGGGACTGAAAGCAGGGTTGTGGAAGAGGTCAGATGGGCGGCACGTACCTGGTTTGGGGTTCAAGAGCAAGCTCCCTGGGTTACAATGTTAACAGGAGGCAGTCTGCTCTCCCTTCTCCTCTGCCAGAAGTGCAGAACAAAGCTCCTATTGACTCCAAAATCAGAAAGTCCAAACCCTAATAATATCTCTTTTATTTCCTAATTCTTGTTTAATATGCAAGACAAAAGCTAAGCAAAGCCTATATACAGTTCTGTGACTGGGCAAAGCTTGAGCTATAAAAGCAAAATGCTTGCCAAACCTGTGAAAAACAAAAACAAGAGACAGCTTACACAGTAGAAAAGGGGAAAAGAGAACAACAAAAAACCCAAACAAACTAGTGAAACCTTAAGATTTACTTCAATTGTTTTACTTGTGCTCTTGGCTGCTGGCTCCTCTGCGTCAGGAACTGGGGCCAGAGCAGAGGATCCCCTGCCTCCCTCCCCTCCTCAGGCAGGATGGCCAGGGGCACAGCAGAGACCTGAGGCATGCTGGGCTGCCTTGCCCTGCTGGAAGGCAGAGTGAAGAGGGCAGGTGTAGGAGGCACGTAGGGCTTCTGCCATTTGCAGGGCCAACGTGCACACGGCTGGCTTGCTGTGCAGCAAGTCCCCCGTTCTGCATACATCGAGCTGCATTACATGACTCTCCCCACTTTCCAAGCTTTGCTGGTTCCAGGCACATAAAGGAGCAGCTGCTGCTCATGTGTGCATGCATTGTTACCCAGTGAGGAGTTGAGGATGTTTCTTGGCAAATGGCAAGAGCCTTAAGTTTGCAGGTGAAATGCCATGGAAGGGAAATAAATAAGATGGGCCCGACTATAAATGTAAGGAGGGGTTGAAATGCTCTATGGATGACTTCAAAGGATGGCAAAGCCTGGCTTGCAAATCAAACTAAAGAAAGAATAAAATATCTGAGATGTGTTTTCTTCCAAGTCTTCCCAAACAAATAACTGCCTGTGGACAAGAAATCAAGGGGATAGACCAATCTTATCCAGAAGTTCCTCTTCCTGGAGTACAGTTTTTATACCTAACCATTTTCTCAAACCATTAGCAAGAATGCCAGAATTGTTAGAAGAGTCCTCTTAGCCCTACAGGATCATAATTTCCTTTGTTAGCTAGAGAATAGGAGCATGCAAGAAAGAAGTGTGCAGGCATCTCATGTTGCTCTTCCAACATGGCTCAGTTCTGATCTGCAAGCTTTCAAAGCAGGATTCATCCCCTGTGCTCATTCAGCCCTTGGCCTCAGCTACTGATGCCAAAACTGAGAGCAAAGAGAGCCAAGTGGGATGACAGCTTTTGTACTGTGCTGTTTGGCCCACTAGAAACTGGACAGTGAGACAGCAATAAAGATGCCTTGCTCAACCGCTGTGCCTGGATCCACAGCAAGCCACCAGCAGCAATGACTGAATCCTCTACTTTTTTGCTTATATAGCAAAGACCTGAGATCGGAGAGGTGGCTGTGGAGCATCTCTGATATGCTCTAAACTCAGGACGTGCCTGCCTGGCCCTCCTCAGTGAGACAGCGGTCATGCCCAACAGAGCTTGCAATAGTAATACTATTGTTTGAATATTATTTGCCATGGTTGTAGCACTTCTGTTGGTGGATGATTGATGGACCAGCTGGAACTGCACTGAGCATATTCATTAAGCTTTTGGTATATTTTTACTTTTGGCTGTCAATGGTTTAGACTCACGACTTTCATCCTGTGCCTTATTTATGAGCTGTTTGGGTTGACAGTCTCCTATTTGCTACTCACCCCTCATAGTATTGAGCTGATCACCTAAACCACACAGTACCTTGTCTGTTTCTCTCTGGGTAGGTGAAACTTGTCAAAGAGAACAGTAAACAAGGAAATACCACAAACTCATAAACATTTGCGCATTTTATGTGAATAAGAACATCACAAAGAGCAACCAACCACTCTGACAATAGTCAACGCTCACTTCCTTAAAGAAATATCCAGAAAACACAGCAAGGAATAAGAATTCAAATAGCATTTAAGCAAATATTCACCAGTTTTTCAGCACTTAAACTGCTCTGTTATTTGGACCCTCTGTCTTTGGTCGTGTTGGAGTCTATCTTGAAGAAAACATTAGCTTGTATTTTTAATGCTAGTGGGTGATTTCCTTAAGAATTCTATTACTACTCATGCAGAAGAGGGGAGAGGTTCCCATTAAGGAGACTAACTGATTATTTGGTTATTATTTTGATCTGTAATGTATGCTTTTAACAGCCTAAAAGAGAAATTAACTTTAGACACGGGCAAGACCTACATGTAAAAATGAGACCTGACATTTCAAACTTATTAAGCACTTTCATTTGAAAGGTAAGTAATTTCATCAAATGCAGGTAGCTTCTTCCCATATTTGGAACTGCACAGATGCTTAAGCCTTCCACCAGACTGGGAGCATCACTCACTTTAAAGGTGAATCGCTTCCCTTCCCCAAACAACCTGCAAAACAGAATCTGTAACAATTTCGTAGTGATTTAATTTTTTTACATTCTGCCTTGATCATTTAAGAAAGATTGCAAGAACATGAGATTGTTACAAAGGATTGTGAAAAGATGAATCTTGGAAGAGACTTCACAAGAAAGACTGCTGTAAATCATGTGCAGAGACTGTCTATAGACTGCAGGGTAACATGGAAAGGAAAGAATCCTTCTTCCTAAGTACAGAAAAGACTGGTTTAAAAATGGAAGCAAGGGACACCAGAAACACTGCTACTTTGAATGTTGTGTTACGTTTAGCTGGATTTCGTGTAACACTATGTGTCACTGACATGACTCCTTCAGCACATATTCATCGCCATAAAATTTTGTGCATTGGCATTTTACATTGCAAATAGCTAAGAGAAAAATAGGAATACCCTCTTGAAAAAGTGTTGCTGGGTTTTTTACTTTAATTTTCTTTTGTGATTGTCAATACTGGAACTTCTGCCTGTGGATCCTGCTGTAATTAGGAGAGGTTTTGCTGTGCATTGTCCCCAGCTCCTGGCTGGCTGCTCGGAGCCTGCTTAGAAGCACTCAGCAGGGAAACAGGGTCATGTTGGGAATCAGCACAGACAGCTGTGACCCAGCATTGCCCAGTATCTGGCATCGTCAAGAGGGCCCTGTCACAGGCGGGGGAAATGCTCTGTTCCCCAGGCACTGTCACCTGTATTACTGGATGCACTCTCTGATAGGGTGCAAACAACCTCCCCTGCTCCCCCCAATCCCATCCCACCCACTTCTCTGCGATGCTGGTCCCTGCATGTCCCCTGAGTCAGCAGAATCAAGCTGCCCCAAATGCACTCATCCCAAGATGAGTGAAAGCAGCCGTCCTGGTCCGGCTGTGCATGTGGAGGTACAGGCACTGAAGTCCAGGGTCCAGGAAGGCTCCTTCCAAAATGCTAGGAGTCACATCGTGTTTTGAAGGCTTAATTTGGTAATTGGGCAGACCCCCCTGGCCATCTGTGCTGAGCAGTATCTGCACTCCTGGCTGGGCAGAGGCACTTGGCTCCCCCTTGACAACAGCCTGACACCTCCGATTAGGGAGCACAGCCTCCCCACACCCTGCTATCCCCCCATACTCCCCAGGAGAGGCAGCTCTTGCCAAGAGGGTGTTTGGGTGCCCAAATCCAGGCCAAAGGGTGGCCAGGGAGCTGACAGCAAATACAGGAGGCAGATACCTCACTTCCCTACCACACCCTCCCAGGCTCTGGGGGTCTGTGGGTCAGCGAGGCAGGAGGGCTGTGTTCACAGCCAAAGCTCCCTCAGTGTTCACCAAGTCTCTGATTTCAAGGCTTTTCTTCCAGGCCTAAGCACTGTTCTTGTACCTGGCTCCAAAACAGCATTGAACCTCAGCACCCAGAAACAGCAAGAAGTGGGGGTTTTTTATTCCATACAGAGGTTTTTGGACATATGCTTGATGTAAGACTGTTGTGTCTTCAGATTAATCCCTCTGGAAGGAAGGGGAAGTCAGTGTGGGAATGCCTAGATGGTCTGAAAAAACGTTCAGTGTTGTTTTGATACAAGTGGCCGCATTGCATTTCATTCTGGGAGGAATATTCATGGCTAAGCTCTAAGCCTCTGATTTATAATGGAAATACTGATAGATCCAGATCCATTTGCAGATGCTATTATAATGTTTCATCCTGGGGAGGGGAGGGGGAAGGGAAACTGCCTCCTTCCCTTTTTTCATTTTAAATATCGGTACACTCTGATATTGGTTTCATGGAGCATTTGGATGGGTCCTTATTCACAAACGAATAAAAATGAGTAAAGTCCTCAGAATCAAAGGTAAGCCAAAACTGGCACCCATAAGCACAAGGCAACCCAGAGAGCCCATCTGCAGCCAAACCATGCAGCAGACCCAGACACAGCTTAAAGGCTGGCAACAAGACCGCCTGCAGAATCTGCCAAGGAACCAGATGCTGTTGCTTCCCAAGCTTGGCATGAGGGTTCCTGATTGCCATCCAACAAAGAGGAAAAAGAGGAATGATATAATGTGGTGGGATAAAACACATCCCACCTCAACCTCCTTTATTGCTCATTGAAAAAAAATTGTGGAAGATACTACTGGAAATGTATCATTGTTTTCAGAAATACATACATTAGCCACAACAATGGCCTTGCCAAATGGGAAAAGTAGGAGCTATTTAAATGTATGTGCCATTTAAAAAAAAAATTAAATCTTCATATGCTGTTTTGGGTATGGATGTCTTTGTGTCTTTTGTTAACTGTTACAGTGATAACCACTAAAATGAATACAAGTGTGGCAAAAAGCTTCCAGTTTTTTACAGTAATATTCCAAAATCCCCTGTGTCGGCACAGCTGTCTAGATCAGATGGACCACAATGATGGCTACTGAATTCAAAGAAGCCAGGTTTGTACAATGAGGTGCAGAGAAATAATAAAGGAAACTGTAAATAAAGATATGTGATGAGGAAGACATTATGAAAGAAAAGATATATTGAGGCATTATACTGATAAGGGCTCTGCTTTTTTTTTAGCTGCACAAGTCTGTTGATGTTACTTGATTTTATTGCTATTGCACCTGAGGAAAACTGGAGTAGATTTGGCCCAGGCAATATAAAAAGAAGTCATGAGTTGTGTGGCTGTGCACCTGAGGATATATAAGCCCATGAGGGCACCATCAAAAATCCAGTAGAGAGGAGAAAATAAAATAAATAAGAAAATATATACAAAGTAATATGCTGCAGGTAGGCAAAGAAATAGGAAGCAGTAAAAAAGTGATGTAAAAGAAGAAATAACAAAATACTCATAGTTACCTGAACAATAACAGCTGTTATCATTACTCTTATCATTATCATCAAATCATGTTTTGGAAAATAGCAGGTGCTTCCACAAATTATGTTTCAGGGCAGCTCAAACATATTTACAAATTTAAGTCATTTTTGCCAGAGACTTTCAGCTGAAAGAAATTAATCAGAACATGGTAGACAAACTAGTCCCATTATTTTCATTGTTAGCTGGTTTAGCATAGTCAAAAGATTCAGGCACCTGTTTAAAAAAAAAGGGGGAGGCTTCCTACAAAATCAAGGACAAGGGATCTCCTTTCATTCAATAGCACAGTGGTTAGAGCTGTCACTGAGGACAAGGAGACTCAGTTTCAATGAAACCTGTAAGGTTTCACATTTCCCACATCAGGGTGTTGTCTGAACAGGGCTCTGATGTGGCTTCACATCTTTTCTGGGCATGGGAAAATATTGGATATTAAACATGAGTCCTCCACATTAACAAAACTGTTCTGGCTGCTGTGATACTGGCTCACTTCTTTCCCATTCTCTCTTCCCATCTTTTATATCCCTTACTTTTAATTAATATTTTTAATTGAAATCCTTTTATTGTAATTGTTTTAGGCTTAGGAAGATGTGTCATTTTCTTTACCTCATTCATATCACTTTTATATTTTCTTTTTTAATTGTTGTCTGTTTTGGTTCAGTCTAACAAATTTTAATTCTTTATCAAATCAAATTATTCATACTTTCAAAAAACACATTCAATAAAAACATTCAATAGATGCACAATTCTTCTTACAACATTTCCAACGGGTTAAGTTAAAAACACTTGGTGAAACATGAGGTATGGAAATATGATTATTGTAAAAAAAGAATTTAGGATAGTGAGAAATATATTGTAAAGTGTTACATACTAAAGGATATAAGGTTATTCTTGGTGCATCTAAGTTCCAAATACATATTTATATTTACAGAGCGTTATATGTGATAAATTTATTGTATGTGTAGAATCCCAGCTGTTACAAATTTCACTGCCATCCATGTTTATACACTGGGAACTGAAGAAATGTGCTGCCATGACAAGGTGCATCTCAAATTGTTTCTCTCACCTTTGCACACCACTTGGAGATGTTTCCTTTTCTGGAGTGAGATATTTAAGACTAGTAATAAGGAAGGCTTTGGTTTGAAAGGCTGCTATGTGTTTTTGTACCTGTGTATGTGGCCTAAAAAGTCTTATGATACATTTGCTTCATGCTGAGTATAACTCTCTTCTTAGAGGACAGCATTGCCTACTGAAGCAGTATCATAATCATGGTATGATACTATAGAATGAATTCCAGCATTACAGAAAACACAGGCACCAATGAGTACTGAAGACTGTGAGCAGCATTGCCTGAGATTTTCTATTCTAAAATCTCCCTTTGTTATATTCCGACTTGGCTGAACATTCACCATTTGAGGTAAAATTTTCCATCATGCTTGGCTGTCTCAGGCTGATAATTACAGTTCTTGTTTTGCTAAGTTTTACCAAAAAGAAAAGAAAAAGAAAAAAAAAGGAGCTCCTTCCTTAAATAGGGCCCTGTTCTCCTGCGAAATGAGTTCTTACGTTCATTGACTGGATGACTGGCTGACTTACAATTTCTTTGATGGAAGAAGCAGGAACAAAATGTCAATTCTCTGAGATTCCGAGGTTTGATACCAGCATGGTGTATCAGCACAGGGCCAGAGTCTGGCCATGCCGCAGCTTTGCAGCAGCCAGGCTGCTCTCGTCCCTCAGAGATGGAGCGGCGGCAAGCGCCGCCATCCTGGGGCAGGCCTCACCCCGTGCGCCGACCTGAGTGCCACTGCCTCGCTCACCTCTGCTGCCCGGGGCGCTGCTGCTGCCTGCAACACCTCCCTTCCCAGTCTGGAGGGCGGGAGTCGCCTCCCCAGGCTCCAGCACTGCACTAACCCATAGGAAATGCTCTTTCCTGGGGTGCTGCGGCTGCACGGTCCAACGCGGCCTTCCCCACGAGATGCCCCGCGCTGCCGCATCTGCCCCGAGCACGGCAGAGCTGCGGTGCCCAGGGCTCTGAACACCCTGCCCCGCTCCTGCAGAAGCTGCAGAGGGTCGTGCAGGCAGTGGAGCCGGTCCCCGGCCCTCCGGAGCCTGTCTGCTGCTTGGGCACGGCGGCGTGCCGGAGCCCCGCCGGTCCCCCCGCCGAGGCCTTGTTGGCCGTGGGGGTGCCTGCAGCCGGTGCAGCACCTGGAGAGCTGGCGGCCGGCGGCAGCAGCTGCGGCAGAGCGGGGCTGGCGAGCCAGCAGGCCGGGCAGCGAGCGGCGGGGGGCACCCGAGGGGCCCCGGCCCCGCAGCAGAGGGGAGAGCAGCTCCGAGTTATTAACAGCTTCCCTGGAAGCCGAGCCGGGGCCGCGGCCAGGGCAGGCAGCCAGCCAGCCCAGCATCCCGGGAGGCTTCCTCGGCTGTCTTCGCCCACCTCTTTTGCTCCATCCAGTGGTGACGAGCCATCTTGGAGGCTCCAGGCTTCGCGAGTGAAGCCGAGGGGCACGGGGTGCCTCTGAGCTCCCTGCAGCCCTGGGAGCAGGACCCAGCTCGTCCCTGGCTGCAGGGCGGCATCGCTGCCCCACAGCCCCGCTTTTCGCCTGCCCCAGCTCTGGCTGGGCTGGGTGCTATTTCTCTGTCCATTCTGGGCTGAGGCAGAGCAGCAGCCGCCGAGGGCAGGAGGGGCCCCTTCAGTGTGAGCCCAGCGGGGAGTGTTGGCTGCTGGAGCGATCCTAGGCCCCAGGTCTCCAGCTGTGTCGCAGGTGAGAGCAGCCTGAAGGGCCCCTCTACTACAGGTGCTTGGGGTGCTCATCACTAAGAGCAGCATTTGGCCTCCCTTCATCTATTTGGAATTTTTTTTTGCCTTTGACATCCATGTCTATTTTATTATTGTATTCTCACAATAATCTCTGTGTTGCCTAAAAGAAATGCACGTTGTCTCAGAGCAGGAACCCAGCAGTGAAGAGAAGGAACCCTCATCATCCCCCCCTCCCCATTCTGTCCTCTCTTACCCAGGGGCGTTTTGATGCCACAGGATAAAAATAAATAAAAGCAAGTACTTCCACTTCCTCGGAGCAGAGCTGATATGGCAGTAGCTCACTGGATGAGAGCAGCTCAGACCTGAAACGCTTTCTTCTCTGTTGGGATCACAGCTTGAGCGTAGGCTTGTTGTGTCGGAATGGGCCTACTGTACCCAAACATCTGAGCTTTCTCCAGCTCCTAGAGGAACATTTTATACTCATTATACATGCAGCAGAATTTCAAAATATGTCCCCGGGACCAGAATGCAGGAGGAGGACAGTAAAGGTTAGGAGGTAGTAGGGGAAAAGCAAAAGGAGTGAGTAATCCAGAGTTGCCTGATAACCCGTTGAGACTTAGCCAGAATTAACCATATCGAGATGTTGTGAAAAGGGGAGATGTGTTACTTGACATATTGCTAACAAAGAGAGGTTTTTATTGCTTTAGGTACCTTCTAGAAGTAAAAAGCAAAGGATCAGCTCCACATCCCAGGTTTCAAAATGTTATGATCTAAGCACAGGATTCATCACTGCCACCACTAAGAGATCATACATCCTGGAGTGTCATGAGCCATCCATGATTTGTGTCATTGCAGAGGATGATAAATCACTGCTAAAGACATAACAAGCAGCATCATCGCTGCAACACAATAGATCATGATGCATCAAGATCTTTGCTAGAATATTATTTACAGTTAGCAGGGGCTTGGAATGGCAAAGCAGAAGCTGATATTAATCTTCTCTGCATTGTGCCTTTGTGCACACTAAGGGCCCTCTCTGCCCTGGGAAAAATGGGATCTGTAACACTGATGCAATAGCCACTGATTGCATACAATGGGGCTGAGAGGGGTTTTATATATAATTGTGTGTATATATATATTTATGGAGAAAAGGAGCAACAGCAAGAGCAAGTGAAGTCCCATCCTTCAAAGTTTCTGCTCTTCAGAACTCATCTGTAAATGCAGATATGTTAGGATTTCTGTTTCTTGCAGTAACCTTAGGGAGAGGATTTAGTCATGAAGCTTGAGCAGACAAGCAACTTACTTGTTTTCAAAAAAGCTCCAAAGGTATGGAAAAGTCTTAGGAGTTCTTCCAGCTCTCACCCTATTCAGCACATGCAAAGACTTAAACAAATTAAGCTTCACTCCCCAAACTACTTTGGGAATCAGTTTAAGGGAGGCACTAAAACACTGCTGGCACAATTAATGTTTGAGGGCTTTGCCTTAAAAATACAATTATGCAAAAATCCCATGCCTCCTCCAAAACCCAAAAAATACCTCCAATCCAGACAATTCAAACTTCTGGAAACTACAACCATCTATTTTTATAGGACACTCTCTGGAAACAGACTCTCACTCTGTCAATCCAGTCAAGTGTTTCTTAGGCACTGGGGACTGTGAGTTATTTCTCTTTCTTATGCAGGACATTGCTGATTTAGGTCACATCAACAGGACTAACAGTTCCATTTAAAGAAAATGCTGAGATGGATAGAAAGTTGAGCTTTTTTTTAAAAAAAATACTTCCTGCTGGAAGGAAATCTGCATTTCCAAGCTGTTGATGACCTTTTTGACAACAACAAAAAAATCCACAGTGCTTTATGAGAGTCTGCCCAGCTCCAGCCATACCCTGTCAGTGGAGGAATATTATCCCTCTTCTGCCATCCTAAAGACAAAAGACACAAGTAAAGTGCCTTTCAGTTTTATATCAGTTACTCATCCTGTGTTTGCTTCATGATGTGAAGATGAATCCTCCCACAGACTTTAATTGAGTTAAATCATTGCCAGAACCTTTTAGGCTCCCTCTCGCACACCCTTCAATGTGTGCATCTCCGATGAGGCATGTGAGCAGAGACGGGCTCCCAGGACGTCTGGGCAGCAAGCCACCTACCTGTGGGCTCTAAATATTTCCATAAACTGTATTTCACTTGAGCATTTCTTTCCTGTTTAGACAATCATCAAAGTTGGGGAGGGGAATAGGGAGGAGCCATGAGCAATTTACTGGAATATATACAGGCATTCCCCAGATTTCCCATCCTCCTCCTTAATTGGATATTATCCCTCATTAATGACTCTGTGAGAGCCTGTAGAGTACTAATTGTCTGCAGTTCCTCTCTCTGTCCCTCCCCTCTCTCCTCACTGAGATTAGTCTTTTGTTCAAGTTCATGAAGTTTAATTTCTGTTCCTCTCACTGAGATGGGCAGCACATCCAACCTTTGTTCCACCAGAGCCCTCAGAACCTGGTGTCACCTCCCTGGGATGTTGTCTTAGGATAAGGGGAAAACCTAAAACCTCCTGCTGCTTCATTCTGAGTCACCAAAGCCCAGCTGTGCCAATGCCCTCACTGCAGTCCAGCACAGCGGGACCTGTTGCCACCTTGAGCACCCACCATGTTACTGTTTCACGTCTTGGGCAGGTCAAAACCCAGAAGGAGAGTCAGAAGTTATCTAAGCCTTTCAAAAATAAACAAAGGCTGGGTGAACATTTGCAGCATGTCACCTCCATTTGTCTTTTGAGGGGCTTGTGTTCTTTCAAAGTGAAACAACTAATCCCAGAACAAACAAACAAACAAAACTTAATTTAAGTGCCTATTAATCAAGGATTGATGTGAAAAACAAATGGTTTTGAATGGCTGAGATGCTATTTTGCATTAATGGCTGCCTTGGTAAGATTTTGGCTGGTTCTTGGCATTTTTCCTACTGATATCTTGCTAGGATATTTTGGGTCCATATATTTAAAGGATGAAACCCAGTAGGCTTTCCCCTGGCACTAACAAATCCCCTGACATGATTTTGGGTGTGATAGCCCGTTTTGACTTTCAGTGTACTTGGTCAGGGCCAGGGAGCGTTCCTGCCATTGTCCCCCGCGTTGCTCTGGAGATGCTGGTCCCTCAGGCTCGTCCTTGTTAGCCTGCAGCGCTGCCGGGAGCCATCGGGCTGTGACCCCGGAGCCTGGCAGAGCCCCGCCGGGTCCGGCCACTCCCGCAGCCCTGTCCCGGCATTGCAGGCACTCAGGGAAATGGGTGTCCTCTCTCTTAGACCTCATCTGGGATTTCTGCCATGCCTGCGAAGCACAGCCCTCCTGTCCCAGTTGCTTTTGTGACGAGAATACTGAAGCCAAAGCCTGGGCTGTGTGGGAAGGCAGGGGGACTTTTGCTGGTGTTTTCAGCAGAGTTAAAGTGGCACTGCCTGCTTTCTGCTATCCTGGGCTCCTACTCACAGGTACACTGCCCGTGCTTACTTTTCCCCTCTCCTGAACTCTCCTGCTGCTACAGCCACAGGCTGACTTGCTGCTGCCTGCAGCCAGCACAGAGTGATACAGACCTTGGCAATATGCAGGGAACATGACTCTGTCTTATAACCACTGCTACACAGGGAAGCCTGCCTTTCCAGCAAGCATCAGATGACTTGAAGGCAATTCTTCAGGAAGACCTTCTATAATAGGAAATCACAACTTGAAAAAAGAGCAAAGCTTTTTAAAAAAACCAAAACCACAGAATTGTTTGCTGCCTTCCTGCTTGCAAAACTGAACAGGTAAAGGTGGTGGTAAGCTATTTGTCCCAGGAGCTACAGGCTCTCCAGCCACTAAGCCAGCCTGAAGTGGTTCAGTGTCCAGGTCATCCCAGGATACTGACAAGGTGATGGCAAATGACTTGGCTCCCATCCAGAGGCCTCATGTTTCAGGCTAGTCTGTCTGTCAGGGAGGTCCTGCCAGTGCCTTGTGGCTATCCATCCGTTCCACCTCAGCCAAGGTCAGCCCTGCCCCGGCTGCAGGCACACCTGCCACTTGGTCCTTGGTTTCCAGCCCCAGCATGGCTCCTGTCCCAGCTGCCAGGTCTGTGCTCCATGCCTAGTGCTGAACAGGTCTCATGAGTCTTCCTCCTTGCCTTCCAGCCCCTGGCCACATGGTAGCACCACAACCAGAGCACTTGCAGCTGCTTGGGCTTCACCCCATGTTTCCTGGGATCTGTCTGCTCCCCAAACTCTCATTCTTAGGACGGTGACATCTGGGCTGACCATTCTGCTTTTATCGGATTCAGATGTGGGGAGAGCTTATTTTTCTGAAGATGACAGACGGAAAGGCAGACCTTTCTCTCACACGTAGCAGCACTGCCTCAGTTCCAGTGGTTCAGGACACCTGGAGCAGGAGCATTAGTGTTCCTCACTCTCATCCTGAGAAATATAGGACAACAGAGACTACACGGTGGTTAGAAACTCTGCTATAAGGTCTGACCCATTTTTGTCCTCCGAAAGCAATCTAACATCTGCTCTCAGTATTTCTGTGTGCCATTTCAGAAATATCTTTGGAAGAGCACTGCTAATTCATGCCCTGCCTACTTTCAAATCATATTATCTCAGACTCTAGTTTATATATGCTTGGGGATGGATCTTAATATAAAGTAAAACTTCCACTGAATATTATCTTGGGCATACAATTCAGTAGCAAAATAGACTTGCACCTGGCACTTAAATCTCAACTCGGTCCATCTGTCCTGCAGATCCTGCTGCAGATAAGTGGGATAAAATCTTTGTTGTTCTGTGTTGAGGCAGTTTTTTGGGGGCTTTTGAAGGTGGTGAGGAGAAGGGGCTTGGAAAAATGTCTCCCATTGTTCCTCAACCAGTGCAAGCCAGACCGGTGAGCTTGGTGGAGCAAGGGAAGGAGAAGCAATGGAGATGCCAAACGTTGCTTCAGCATCAAGTCCTGGAACTGATAAACAGAAATCCCTGTGGTTAACCACCAAGGAAATCTCTTCACCAGTGCACAGTCAAGAGACACAGGGGTTTGACTCCATGCATCAGAGGCTTTCATGCCCTGGAAGAAGACAACAAAATCCTTGTAGATCCCCTGTGCCAATATGAAGTCTGGGAGGCCTGATAGCTCTCAGAGGCCACTGCTAAAACTTCTCTTGTTTTTGAGTGGGAAGTTTTTATTCTGCAGATATTATCTGCCAATAAATATTCTTCTAATTGGAAAGCCATAAAAAATGCTGGCTCCGCTTATTTTAGAGTCCATCTTTGACCTTTACCACTGTGAAATACTTCTACTGATATTCCACCAGAGGCCATAAAACATCTGGCCTGACTGTGCACCAAATAGCTGGAATTTTCTAGCCATTTCAGTCGGTGGCATTGACCCCAAACAACAATTTATCTGCACCATTTATGGGTCCCCTGGATGCCGTGGGGCCTGAGATGCTGGGGGAAGCTTAATCCATTGAGCAAACCCAGTCCACACCTGGGAGAATAGAGAAACCTGATTTTGAAGGAAGAATTACAGCCTTACATAGCATAATGCAGCAGCCTCCATGGCAGGGCAGTGAGACTGAAGGATGCCTGCCCTTACACACATCCTTCCTGCACCCAGTGTCACTGCTGGGTGGCAGAGCAATGGGAAAAGGCAGGAGAGATGTAGATGGCCAGGCAGGCTGACACCAGTTCCCCCTCAGAGGCTGGGTTTCACTGGCACTGTGGCTGTGCCCCTGCCCCTCCCAGTCCCCCAGGGGCCCCCGAGCAGTAGGGAAGGGAGCCAGGTGCAGGGACGAACAAAAGCAGTGTCTTTCAGCAGGCTGGGAGCAGCAGTGAGGAGAAGACACCTGCGTGTCAGCAGGTGGGCTCAGCTGCTGCAGTGCTGCACTTGCTGCAGCTGCAAAAGGCACATCACTGCCTTGGCTCAGGATGCCCCCAAAATATGCAACCAGCAGATGGTGCCTTGCCCCACATCCTTGTTTTTGACTCTGTCCCTTCCCTGTCTCCTCTCCACAGACCATGAGGCTGCTGACTGGTGAGGCTGGAGTGGACTGGGCATTTTGGTGTAAT
The DNA here is from genome assembly GCA_034336665.1 of Luscinia megarhynchos. Classification (NCBI taxonomy): domain Eukaryota; kingdom Metazoa; phylum Chordata; class Aves; order Passeriformes; family Muscicapidae; genus Luscinia; species Luscinia megarhynchos. The sequence goes on along the minus strand of CM067565.1, from coordinate 79,839,630 downwards.
TTTCTTGGAGAGCAAACAGCACTTGACCTTGTTTCTGTCTTGGTGGGCTGCCAGGAAGGTCAGCTGCCCAGCAGCATTTTTGGTGGTGGCAACCATAGCGGTGAGGCATCACAATATCTTCAAACTCACATCTAATTCCCTGTGTGTTCTGCTACAGATGAGTAGACAAAAGACCTCCTGGGCAGAGAGGGGGGCCCTGCTCCACCAGAGTTTGGATTTTTCACTGTCAGCCAAGCAGAGGATCCAAACTCCAACAATGAGCTCCCTGCTCCAGACGAAAAACATTTATAACCTCTCCAAGCCATGCTCTGGCAGGGCAATACAAACTGTGAGCTCCACAAGCTAATGACCTTGAAAGTATCCATTTATCTTGGCCTTTCCCCCCAGCTTGAGATGCCATAGAAAATGTGAGGCTTGCTTTCTTCTTTATTTTTTTCCTTTTCCTTTTTGAGCAAGAGGGATGAATATTCAGGGAATGCAGGCAACATGGAAATTGCTCAGTTTCACCTCTCTGGCTGGAGCTCAGCACTGAGACCCCAGTGGAAAGCAAGACTGAGGGGCAATTGGTCTTGGTATTCTAGGAAGGCAAAGATACATCACTGCTTTACCTCCATTACCTGATTGCTTCGCACTGGCTCTTCTTTCATTAGTTTTCATCAATAAGCAATATTTGTAACCAACAAAATCCAATCCTTTGAGGCCATTGTTCTTACTCACTAAAGGCATCTCATAAGTTGGTGTGATGTGACAACCTGAACTGCATTAAAATCCAGACAACAGGTTAGAAACATCCCTGGAACAAATGGAGCTGGTGCACCGTAAATGTTATTTCCTCAGGGAGAGCAGTGATTCCCTGGTGTGTTTTACTTTTCAAAGTCAGTGTCTGTTTTCTATGCATTGCCACTGAACAGAAGCCATTGCTTGCCACAGCAGGGTGCTCCTTTTTTAATGGGATATACAACTTGGGTGTAAAATAATCCCACATCATTTCCTTTGGTGTTCAGTACAGACAGCTTAAAGTGAAAAGGGAAGTCACGCAAAGCAGCTGACAATGGGCACAGGCAGAAGCTGCTACTAGGAAACATCCTTCTACTTACAGGGGAAAAAAATATTTGCCAAGATGTTTTCTGATTGCTGAATGTTTTAGTCCTCTTACAGATGTGGTGGGATCCAACCCCTTTATTTGCAGATATCCTGCAGCAGATCTGGCTGCTGCTCTGCAGCACCTGTGGGCTGGGGCCTGCCTCTCACCTTTTTCTCAGCCAGTAGAGCTGTCTGCTGGGATGAGCATTTGGGCTTCAGAGAGAATTTGCTGGCTGCTGCCTTTGAGGCGAGCACCAGCTCGTGTTTCCATTTTAGGCATGTATGTAATGTACATCTTTGCTTACTGGGCACACTGCAGTGCAATCCAGCCTCAGGAATTCTTGGCTTCCCTCTGGATTTTGATGACTTTATAAAAGGTGGTGTTGCTCTGAAGGGGTCCGTGGTAGTCATCTCCTGACTCACTGCCAGCAGGATGGAGACTCATGATGACTTAAAGAATAGAAGTTTTATTCCAAGAGATACACATCCAGAGCTGCCTGCCCGGTGCCATCTCTGGGTGGAGGACCAGACATACCAAGGACACAAGACTGAGTGTGACCCTGCATTGCAGGTAAAGGCTTCCCATGGCTCCATGGGCCAGATACATGGATTTTGGCAGTCCACGGAGGTTGAGCCAACTCCTTGTACTTCTTCTCTCCCACCTCAAGTGCCTGGCTCTCCAGGTACTGAGCAAACACTCTGGATCAATGGATAAGGCTCAGTTCAGCCGGATACTTCGGCATCAGCTTTAAGAAAATTAAAAGTTTGACAGTATTTAGGGAAGTATTGCAGAGAACTGGCCCAGCCAGATCATATTTAGCCTGAATACAGCTACCAGAGTCAGGCTGCTTTAAAAGAACCTTTATGATACACAGGTTTAACTATTTCTTTAAAAATCCCGTCACAGTAAAAGAAATGCCAAAGCCTTTTGGAAGCTGCTTAGCACAGTGAATAAGAAATCAAGAGTTGATTTACATAACAGAGATATACATACGTATGTATACGTGAGTGTACATTTGCATGAAAAGCATTTGCAGAGAATTCTAAAAATAGAAGACATTTCAGAGGTTTGTAGGCAAGTAAATCTTCTATGTTTTATTGCTTCCCTCCAATTAATAGTTTAAATGAAAGCCCAGTCTTCCTGTCTTCTACAGTCTGCAAGCCAGTGAACCACAGACTTTCCTAAAACACCTCCTTCTAATTCCTCCACTGAAGGAGCAACCAGGAACTCCCACTGCTACCAAAATGAAGGTCAGTAAAGGAGAGATGCCTTTGTCTCTAGTCTTGCAGTTCTCCTAAAGTGAAATTCACCCCTTAATTTGGAGGGCAATTTTCCTCCAAGGAAGGTAGGAAAATGATGATAGTTCCCTGTGAAACACTCACTATTTTAAGATGAAAATGTTTGGAGCTTTGAGGTATCCAAGCAGAAATGGGAGGAGGTTGGAAACCAGCTCTTGTGAACTGTGTGTTCCAAATACTTAAAACAATGCTTAACCTCAAGCTTAAGCATACCCTTACTGACTCAGGTGGAGTGGCTCTCCTGCTTCACACTAAGCGTATGTTTAACTGCTCCTCTGGGTCAGGGCCCCAATTAGCACACCAAGATCTAATTTTATTCTCAGTTACAGCTGCATAAGACTATATTAAGCAAACCACTTTATACCAGTAAAAAAAAATTAGATTAAGCTTTGGCTCAGGGTAGAAAGGGAGAGCACGACACAGAAAAAGGTATCTTGTTGGATGTTGCTGCCTCTGTTATGTCCATACTCTGGCTGCTCTTTGTCCTCTTAAAACATCTCTGCTCCAGCCTTGTCTCTCTCAGACCAGTCTAGTTTCTTCTGCAAAACAGCCTCTCAGCAGAAAGTGTTTGCAAGCCAGTAAGAAAACGTTGTGACCACGGATCCCCCAGTTCCTAAAACAAAACCCCTTAGTCAAAATCTACACAAATCCATTGGTAAAATGCATGTCCTGCACTTGTGTCCATGAGTAACCACATTAGTGTCACTGTAATCTCTATTTCTTCATCCTTCCCTTCTCCATCAAGCCCTTTAGATCTTGATGCCAATGCTTCAGACACCAGGTCATGTTACTCAGAAGTAAAGCCCATTGACTTCAGTTTAGTTTAAGTGTGTTCTTACAGCCCCTGTTTAGTAAAGCACCCCTCTTCGATGAGCTACACTAAATTATACAGAATTACACTAAATTATCCACTTACAGATAAATACATGCTTTGGTGTTTTCCTGAACAGAATTAACTTAAACATGAAATCAAGATTATGTCTGAGAATCTTCCCACCCAAGGTTTGAAAGACCAGCCCTTAAATTTTGTGTGCTCCAGTACAGGCAGCTGCCTTCTGCATGCCAGCTTCAAAACACCTCACAAGCTGTTGGATCTGCATACATCAGCCAGTGCTAAAATATTTAGTTTGTCTGTCATTTGCACCTGTAAAAATCAGGGGTAAATCCAGGAGAGATTATTAATGGGAAGTGAGATGCTGGCCAGTTCAATGTTCTCAGTTTTTCTGCTTACTGGCAGCTGCAGCAGGACTGGGAGATCCCCTCAGCCCAGCAAGGCCACAAGGTTTGGCCAAGGGCCCCAGAAGGCTCAGGGCTGGCTTTGGCCAAGCATCCAGGGGCTGGTATGTGTGATGCAGTGTCAGACAGGTCCTGGTGACTCCCACTGTGGCTGAGAGGTGATGAATGCCCAAGTTAAAGCTGACATGTGGTTTACCCCAATCTGTAGCAGAAGCCACTCTGCTTTATATTTTTAAAAATATAATTTTGTCTTCATACAAGAAAAGTAGGAAAAAGCAGCATGAACAGAGGCACACTTTAAGATGAACAAAGCAGAGTTCTTGTTTGAAGTACTGGCAGGAGCCCAGCATCTCTCAGGGCCAGGCACTGGGGTCAGTCCTGTCTGGATGTCCCTGCCAGGGAAGGACAAGAAGCTTTAAATTTTATTAAATATGGTTAATTTTTTTTCTCCTAATGGCTTACCTTTTCTTTTTTTTTTCCTTTTTTGCAATTGGCATTTGTGGTTGTGCTATGCAATATAAGCCAGAGGGTTTGTAGAATTACTGGTAGGACAGCGTTGATGTGGCAAGCCAAAAGTTTGAAGAAAAATTCATGCATGCAGGCTCCTAAATATGGATCTACATGGTTATTTTCAGCCAGAGTCTTGCACATCCATGGTTCTGGGTTAGAAAACATAAGCCCCAGGTGAAGTGCATTTGGAGGATCTCTGCCATCTGATGTGAATGAAGACCCCTGTCACAAAGTCATCTGTATGACCTACTTGCTTCTCGCCGCTAAGGAATTGTCCAGGACTCATGTAACAACTTCAAACTCAGGCACATTCCTCGAGCTGTGTGAGGAAGCTTGCACATTGCCTGACCACATTATATCTGCCTCTAGGCAGTGTTATCACTCCTTCCCTTCCATATGCTTAGGCAGAATTTTTACAAAAATAAATGAAATACATATGTACATTATGCAAAGAGTGTTCTTGAGCCGTGCTATATTTGGTTTTGCATGATACGTATCCAGCGTGTAGACCATTGGCACTCGTTTTTTAACTGTTAGAGATAAGCAGAGTCACAGTAAGCTATAAAAGAGTGTAAAATATGCAGGGCCTGATTCTCCGGCTCGCGGAGGCCCCTTTACATCACGCTGGCACTGCACTGGAGTCTAAAAGCAAATGCACATGTGACTGGAATCCACTTTCAGGCCCTTTTATACTGCCAAAAGAGCTTAAAGTTGCCTGAATTCAAATGAGACTCAGATGCTTGTAGTACAAGCTGGTAGCCATCATTAAAACCTTCATTAATGCTTCTGCCCCTCTGCCCCCCGGCAGTGGGGTGAGCAGCAGCAGTCGACCCCGGGCATGAGGCAGTGCTGGAATATTGGGGAACACTCTCCCTGTCACTATCCCTGGGGGCAAGGGAGTGCTCCTGTGACCAGACACGGTGAGATGGATGCAGTGGGTGCCACCACAGGCAGGGAGATGCAGGGACAGACGAACAGGGTGTGTGTGGGCAGCTGAACAGAGAGGAGTATGTGGGGCCGAGCACCCCACTTTTCCCAGATGTCTCTGTGTCCTAACTGGGATCCGTATGGCCTGAGTCTCCCTTTTCATGGCTGGCTTTTCCCCCTACAAAGAGCTGACACAGAACAAGCTGTATGTACAAGTGCAGGTACACCCTCCCTTAGCTTTAATCATTCAGCGCCAGCCAAAGTGGGAGGGACAGGAAGGCTCTGCCACCTTCCCGCTCCCCCTATGGCAGCCGCCTCCACCTCGGCCCAGGTTGGATCCAGCCACCCACCGTGCAGCGCCCCAGGGCCCAGACACAGCTGCTTCTGCATCCAGGAGGGAACCCAGAGCTGCTGGCTCGTGACTGGCGCACTGATCACCAGTTCATGACTCCCTCCCGGGAAAAAAAGTTGGTTTGCATTTAAAGTATTGGGGGAAATGAATTTTTTTTTTTTCTTTTTTTTTTTTTCCCTTTCCAATCCCCAAAGTCACATGGCCAGACTATTTTAAACATTCCTGGCTATTCCCCCATGCACCAGCTCCCTTGGCTGGCACTGGGGTATTCTCGAAGCTCGGGTAGGAGAGTAAACTCTGCATGTATAATTTATCCATTGTAAAGGATGCAAAATCTACTGGGAACAGGAGGGGATAAGAAAGAGCGAAGACACTTGTGGATGCCAAGAATTCCAAGTGCCAGACCTTGCTAGCGCTCTTCCAAAATGGAGGGTCCTACACGGCTCCCGTTTAGCTAGAGCTGAGCCTAGCCTTGCCTGCTGTGTTGAGATTTGGCAGGCTGCAGCTCGCCATTGTTGCGAGCTCTCATCCAGGCGGCGGTGCCAAGCCTTCCCTCCGGCTGCAGCCCTTCCAGCGCGCTAATCCCCTTGTATCTGCCTCTCCCAGATCCAGCAGGGACACCCTTCAGAGCTGGGGAGGGAGAGGGGAGAGTCCTCTCTGCACAGAACCCTTTCCCAGCAAGCTTCATGAAGAAGCTCTATTTGTTAACCCTAACAAATTGCCACTATCAGCACAGCAGAGATATTACAAATAAGCAGGAAATCCATTCGCCCCTGGCTCCAGAGCTGGGCATCTCAGTGCTCTCTCTCTCTCTCACCTGGGAAAGCAAGGATGGCACGGTGAAGCCTAACTTCTCACGCTATCTTTAGTTTGCAGTTTCTCCCATAACAGCCTGCCTACGTGGTGAGAGCTCATAGGAGACACAGGTCACTCCTGTGCCCAGCCATCCCCCGGACAGTGTCAAAGTGGATGCAGTCAGTGAGGGGTGTTCATCCCAGCATTCCCAACAACAGCAGGTCAGAAGCTCTGCACTACCAGGCAGCCCCACAGCACCTGGGCCCCTCTTCCCTTCATCCCTGCACCTGGCTCAAGCACAGGAGGCAGCTGCCCCTTCCCTTGGCAGAAGCACTCAGGGCCATAAAAGCTCTCATCCAGGGCAGGAGCAAGGGAGCCACAGCCCCCAGGCACCCACGGAGGGACCACCCTGCAGCCCCCATCCACAGCTGAGCCCAGCCCTCCGTGGGGCTCAGCCTTGGTAGCCATGGGGGCTCCAATGACATGGTTGTGCAGTTGCTGTAATGGTGCAGGTTTTCATTTTTAACCCCATTCAACGCTGGTGTTGAACTGGATTTTGTGAAGTGTGAGTTTTGCAAATGCAGTAACTAAGTTCTGGATGCTGTCCCCATACCCTGGCTGCTATCCCAAAGAAATTCCTGAGGGAAGGAGTACGACAACCCTCCCACTGCATCCCAAACTCATTCAGGAGCAAAATAGGGTCCAAGGCACTTGGCCCTCTGCCAAGCCCTCTGCTCATTCCTGCAGAGTGATCTGAGCCTGGTGCTTTGTGCAAGCCACAACAGGCTCCTGCCTGTGGAATGGGAAAGCATGGGCCTGCCATGGATGTCACAGGCTGTGGTAGCTCCAACCCTGTGGGGACAACCCACATCTGGGCTACATCAGAGCAGCCTCAGGAGCTGGTGAGAGCCCCCACAGAAGTGATGCCTCTGGACCACTGAAGCCCTTGACCCTGAGCAGGATGGAAACTGCCCATGTGAGTGATTTTCAGAGAAAAGGGCTCCCCATGCAAGAAAGGTATTATCTCAGAGTGGGCTGTGCCCACCTGCATCCATAGATGTTTGAAGTCCGAGTGCTGCTTGTCCAACCACAGGGGTTGGAGTTGGCTTGAGGCTACTCCAAGGCATTGATCCATGCCCCTACCAGAGGGGCAGGAGATAATTCAGCCTCCCTGTCCTAGCAGGGGTAAAATCTGCCTTTTCCATGTGATGTGATCACCACCTCTCCTCAGCAAAGCATATGGCTTTTTCTAGCACCACAACCACGACTCCCCAGCTACAGGTGAAGTGGTGGCTTTGGCCACATCCGTGCTCCATGGGCCTGCCTGTTAGCCTGTGTCCCAACGTTCTACAGTTCCTGGGTGTCATAGGTGGAGTGGGAGCTTCAGACAAAGTTTAATTAAAGAAGCCCTGTAGCTGAGTCACAAGGGGCTGAGGGGACCTCCTTGCTTTCTAAACTCGTTCTCTGAGAGAGGAGCTTAGGGACGGCTGGATCTGACTTCAGCCTCAGACTGTCTGTGGTTTAAGCCTTATAACTGTGCCCCACAAGTTTTAATGATGGCAAATCAGATGTATTTATAAAGGATGAATAATTTATTAAGACAAATGAGCAGTCAGAAGATATTAATCAGAATTACTTACTACACAGTATAAAAGCCAGGCAACTGTAGTATAATATAAATGGTATAGTACACTGTGTTAAAGCAATTGTGTTAAAGCAATTATATTAAATGTACCAATAGAAACATTGAGGTTGTTGTATCTCACCACTTCTTTTCGTGGAGTACTTCCCCTTTCTCTCAATCCCTGAGAAGGAACCACGAAAAGGTGTCCCAAAACACATGGGAGAAACTCCACACTTCCCACTTCAGAAAAAGGATGTGGAAGAATCTAACTTGTATGAAAGTAGACTGGACTTTTATAGCATAAAGAAGCTGGCTGCCAGTCATGGGCCTCCAGGTCAGTTTAGCAGCTTATCTGTCAAGTTTCACTTCAAAGGGACAGATGTGTGTTTGAAGCTGGTGAGCCAGGCTGGCCTTTTAGCATATTCAGCACCAAAAAATGCCACTGTGGTGCCACCACAGAGCTTGCATTGCTTTGTCTTCTGACCAGATTCCAGGCCAAGCAGATCAGCTTTTTTCAGGGCAATGCATCCTGCTAAAAAATGGGAAGCTGTGCTGCCAATGAAGCCCTGCTGCACCCCTTTACCCCTGCACATGTGGACCAAGATTTAGCTCAATGCCTGCCCAGGTGCTGGTGCCCAGGTGCTGGTGCCCAGGTGACTTTCACCCTGTCCCCAGACAGTGCAGAGAGGGCTCCCATCCACGGGGTGCCAAGGACAGCAGGGGACCCCCTACCCCAAGTACTTCACTGCAGGGCCTCCCTCCAGCCTTGCTGCTCTCACCATGCTGCTGGGAAAGCCTTCCCACGTGTTTCTGCCAAGTCCCTTCAAGGATCTCAGCTTAATGTCCCCAGGTTGCACTTACTGTGGAAGTCAGTATGGACTACCCATGTCTGTCCTGTGCTTTCTGGGGAGGCCAGGCAAGGAAGGAAAATGATTCTTTATTGTCTTATTTCACTTTGATAATCAGCAGTAAATCTATGAACTAAACAGAGCAGCACCTCTGAGGGTAAACTCTGCAGTAACTTCCCTTAGTCCAGCTTCCACTGGGATAGAAAGAGAAGCTTAGCAATTAAAAAGAGCTTGCTTCATAAAGAAAAACAAACAAAAGCAATTTGAGTAAGCCACATAGCCCTTTTGAAGGAAGGCAGTCTGCATCCTTCAGGAAGGGCAAAGCACTGGCACTACACAGGCTGGCTGAACCCTTAATTGCAGGCTGTGAGGTACCATACATCTCCAAACTTTCTGAAGTGCAGCAGGTGGTGTGACGAGAATGGATAACACACAAACATCACAGGCTGGGCAGAGCGATGGAAAGACAGTGTAGAAATGCTTGGCTCAGAATCTTCCTGCACATCCAGGCTGAGAGGCCACAGAATGCAGTTTGTCAACAGAGCAGGGCCATCCTGCAGAAGGTGCAAGGGATTCACAGATAAAGCAAGGTAATTTCATCTAGAAGCAGCTAACTAAACTTAAGTTCCCTTAGAATTTCTATTAATGGCTTATGACAAATCTAAAATATCCAACAGCCTCTTTAAAAAGAGAAGGAGTAACCAATAAAATTACATATTAGACCAGTCTAGAGAAATATGCCTTTGCTTACTCAGTAGAAGCCAACTGAGCATCTTCTTGAGCAGAAAACCCAGATGTTGGTTAAAGTTGAGTCAGTAGCAGGAGACTCACCTTCAACAGGTATTGAAATCTCTGTCTGTTTATTGTACAAGCTGCACGTCAGAAAACAGCCTGCCCTGTGAGTCCCATGAATACAATGACTCATGGTAAAAACAGCACTCAAAGGGCAGTCTCTAAATGATGTGCAGCCCCAGGTTGGTGAGGGCAGCCTCACCTTCTGCAGGGCCAGCTGGACTAAGGAAATCTGTCCCATTGTGGGAGCTCCTGGTGGGTTTTGTCCAGGCAAGATGCAGAGGAGAGCAGGATGGACAGCCCTCCAGAGCACAGACCCTCTGCTGTCACCCCCTCCAGCAGGACTGTGCAAGCCTGGCTTGACAAGATACCCAAAGAAGGATGGGAAGTGCGTGTTTGTGGAAGGCCATCACAGTGAACAGGCCTGGAGACTGTGTGATCACAGCAGCAGCTGCCAGGGAGGTCTTTGGCCAAAGCCCTCATCACCCTGTGGAGCTCTGCAGCACCCTGGAGCCCCGCAGAGACCGAGCCAACATGGAGCTGGAAAACCAGACATCCTCTTCACTGTCATCTTCTTGGGATGCAGATACAGTGTATGATCATTCCCAAGTGCACAGGAGGAATATTTACTGATTGCTTTCTGTATAATGTTTGACTGACAGTTTATCATTCCCAGTGTTACTCAGATTGCCTGTGCTACTAATATGCTTTAAAAACCCCCACATTAATTGTCTTTAACTATAACTTTGTATAATTGTAATCCATTCTTTTTTATTTTACCAATTCAGTGCTGTTCCTTTGCAACCTACATTCTCCTGCTGATGTTTGTAAGCCCATGTAACACAAGCACTGAGATTCCCAGAAACATAATGATTAATGTGGGAGTCATTAAAGTGGGAAGGAAACCATGAAACCCATTTCTCCTGTTGGCCATTCCTGAAGGCCACTCATGCAGACATCCAGTGTCCAGGGAAGACTCCACAGCATCTTGTCCCTTATTAGTGGTTCCCATCTTCATTTATGTGTGTGCAAACATTCATGTGTAGGCACACTTCATGTGTAGGCACACTTCACACATAACCCTCACAAACATGTTTCTTTAGAAATACACACGCATAACTTCAGTTTTATTCCCTTCTAATTGGGTTGGGCATAACCTCTCAATCCTTTGAGTTTAGGGATTTGGGCATTTAAGAAAATATCTTTCAGCAATAACAATTAACATTTTTCTTGCTTTCTCTGCCAGGTTATTCAGCCCATAATCTCTATCAATGTAAGCTCCAAATGTCCCTAATTAGTACTGGGTTTTAACTTTTCTTTTTGCACCAAAAAAAAAATGAGGTCATGATCATCTGGTACCTAACCAACTGCCAACTTTTATTTCCATTATTCATTTCTCCATCTCTCAAGATGGCATCCAGTGGAGGGCCCCTCTGGGAGCAGCAGGGCCACCTGACTTAGGAGATGGTATTTTCCAATGCCCAGACTGCCCGCTTCCACCACGGGCACTGCAGGAGAGGACCTGCAGAGGCTTCCCCCACACTGCCATGCTTAGCATGGCCATGCCAGTTCAGCAGTGCCTGTGGGGCTGCCAGCACTCACCTGGTTTGCAAGGCAGCAGCCACCATGTCCAGCCCTCAGGCCCTCCATGCCCTCCCTGGCAGAGTAACCTGACTCTGAGGATCCTGGTGGGAAAGATTTGCTGCCTTCCCCCAACTCCCCCAGCATGGCTCCTTCCCTCACTGTGCTCCAAGTGAGGAGGGAAACCCTCTGCCTTTAATCTCTCAGCCACAAATATCTGGGGGCTGCTGGGCAGCTGGCAGGCACAGGACTGGCACCTGTGTGCCAGATCTGTCCAGCTGTGCCCATGACACTCCATCCATCTGCAGCACTTCCCATGTGCTGCTGCTGGTTCCTCTCCCTGGGGCCAGCCAGGAATGGAGACAGGGTCAGTGGGAGGGAGGGAGCAACAGTGAAATTTTATAACAGTGCTTTGCATCCTCCTTAGCAATGCTCCTGTTGTCTCCTTGCACATCCTGCTGTGACCTGAGGATGCTGGCTGCTCCCTCCAGGGCCTGGGATTGTGCTGTAGAACATTCCTGGTGGTTCCTTGTAGGTCAGCCAGGGTTTCCCATACAGATAATACAGCTGAGATGCCTGGTGCAGCTACCCAACACTTTGCATGGCTCAGGCATTCCAGAGATTCACTGTGTGTTTTGTTTCCCCTGCCTTGCCCTTCTTTATGCCCAGGACAGGCAATGCCAGCAGCAAAACTTCCCTTGACTTTGCAAGGACCAGCTGTGGGCTCTGGGCTCTGGGCTCCGGGTGGGCAGTGTTGGAGAAGCAGACCATTGCTCTTCTGAATTCATCTTGGAGTCTCACATTCACTGGAAACCGAGACCTACATGATCTTCCCCATCTTCAAAGACTCACAGGAAATGAAACAGTGCTTGAGCAGTAGTGTGCTCTTGGAGAATTGATGGAAAAGCTTTTTGTGACTGTATTGAAGGTCTCTGACCCACCACCTGGCACACACAGGCCTCTCTCATGGCATGTGGCTCCCAGGGTGGCCACTCTCTGAATGTGCACCTCTCACTTGGGCACAAGTCCATGCAACTACAAAGGGCCTAGCAGAAAAAGGAGGCTACTCCAGGAAAGTGCAAGAGGTGGATCCTTGGTGCGAGCCAGGCAAGCAGTCACAGCGTGTACTGGCAGAGCCTCCCTGGCCTTGCTTAACCCCTGCAGCGAGGCTGGATGGCAATTAAAGGGATGCTGGGTGCCAGTGAAGCTGGTGATGTTGCTGCAGCTCTGCAGCAGTTCAGTGGAAGGTTTAACAAAGAAAACACCCTTGGCTTCCTCACTGCTTTTGCTGCAGCAGGGGGGTTCACCCCTCACTGCCATGACCCGCCCTCCCATTGCTCACCACACCTGGGGCACAGCGAGGCCTTTGCAGGCATGAGGTCCCTGGAATGGACAGATGGGAGCAGCCAGAGCAGCACTTAAGAACTTGCTTCTCCTCTGATGGGAACCCTCAAGTCTCCAATGCTTTTCCACAAACTCACTCACCACCCAAAAATTCTGCATGCTGCTCCTGCTTTTGCTTTGCAATCAGAAGGCAGGAAAATTCCTCCTCCTACCACCCCTGCCCTGAGTGGAGAAGTTCCTTCCCCCATGTTCACTGCTGCAGTTCCCAAATGCTTTTTGCTCTCTTGCTTTTCTTTAAACACTTGCCCCAGGTGTCTCGTGTGGGTCAAACATGAACTCACTGGTTCCTACGTCGTCACGCTCCCAGCTCAGAACATCCTTCTCCTCATCGTCATGCAGAGCATAATTTTCACCTGTTATTGAAAATTCAATATTGGGAGCTTTTAATTCCAAAGATTTGGATTTTTCAATAAAAATGTGAAAATGAATCTCGGCAGGATTGCAGCAGAAATGTTGAAAATGAGCTGGTCACATAAGGCAGAGAGGGAAGAAAAACAAGGAGAAAGAGAAGGACAGAGTGAAGGAGAGGAATACACAGAGATTGCCCTTCCAGAAAAGAGCTTAAATAATTCAGGTGAAAAATGTGACCAGCAGCAGTGATGTAGGTTTTTGGGCTGCTGTGCACAATCCAATGAAATATAGTGCTGCTTGCTTGCTGCCCTGTGAGTTGGCTGGACCATATCCCACTGCCTCAGCATCCCTGCTTGCTTCAGTGCTCGTGTGCCAACAGCTCAGGTTAGGCCTCACGTGTATCAGAGCCCCCCAGATTTTGCAGTCATTCTATGGCATGTCTATAAGTCCTTGTCAATATTATCCTCATGAAATTGAATGGGACTTTTCTATCAGGGTTAATTGGATTGGTTAAAACAACAGAAAAGTGGTGTTTAAAAAAAAAGTCTAATAAGCAAAGTTAAATATGGGCCTTTTTGCCCTATTATTTCAAATAAAATAGCTTATATTAAGTACTAATATATTGCTTTTTGGTCTTCTTTACAGCCAGAAATCTCAGTGGATGAAGGGGAAGGTGTTAGTCCTTTGTTAGCCATGAATATATTTTTTCTCCTAGATCTAGTGCATTACTGGAGACTTGTTGCCTACCTGGATGAAGATCTGAAGTCTCATCTTTGTGTGGACAAGCAGGGATCAGCTTGCACGCAGCAAGGGTAAAACACAGCTTCCCAACTTTTGCCTCACCCTTTTGTGGATGGATCCCTGCTCCTGAGAGCTCTGCACAGCCCATCCCCTCCCCCAGACACCCACCCTGCATCCCTGCCTCCATTCATGCTCCCACTGCCCCTCCTGCTGCCTCTCCCCGGAGTCACCTGGGCAGCGGCTCCGGTGGGTGCCTCCCCCGGGCTCACAGCCAGGCTCGCTCGCTGCTGCTTGCAGATTCTTTCTGCATAGCATCTCTGAGATATGGCCTTCCTTACCCATCTGTACAGCTAAAACTCTTGTCAAGACTCTCAGCATTTCACATCTCAATTACTGTAAAATCCTTCTCCTTGCTTGGCAAATGCAGCCTCATCCAGCGCTTCCTACTCCATCTCCCTGCCCAGCCACTACCATACCCGCCAACCACAGCTTAAAATCATTTGTGCTCAAAAGGATCGCACACAAACACCTCCTGCAAGTTATTTTTCTTGCTGGCGATCACAAAACAACGGTGATGGCACAGGCTCCCATCTGGATGTGATTGTGCAGGTGCAGCCCTTGATGTGAGGAATGGTGAGCAGGAGCTGGCTCACACATCTCCCCGTCACACCGAGATCAAATAAAGCACCTGGGGCCAAACTCGGCCCTGAAGCATCCCCGCCTCGGTTCCTGCTGGGAATGCTGTGAGGGCACTGGCTGTGGCTCAGAAAGGCCCTGTCCCACCGTGGCTGTGCCATGCCCCCAGCACTGACCTGCCTCCAGCCCTGCACCCCCTCGTGCCTTTTGCCAAGCAGGAGCTGCTTTCCATGGATCAGCCCTTTCCTGTACTGTTTAGTACTTACACACCCTTTTGCTGCTGCTCTGTAGATTCTCTACTCTTCCCTGAGCTGCTTTTCTTCTTCTTTTCTTCTTCTTCCTTCTCCTCCTCCTGCTGCTTCTCTCTTCCCCTCCACCTCCCCTCCACCTAGAGAGGAAGCCTGGAGCTGGCTCCTACATTTCACTCCTATTTATTCTCAGGTCTATGTGGCTTTTACTTGGTGTTTGCTATTATGAAGATGACAGCAAACTGAGAGCTTAAACAAATTTGGCTTTAGGTGCTTTAATGAAAAATTAACATGTTTAATACTGGCTTCACCATCAAAAGAAGAACATTAATGTTTAATATTTAAACAATGCATCTTCACAATAATTCCATCACATTTCACATAGTGAACCCACAGTAAATGCCTGGGGTAAAGCAATAAAATTCCAAAACTGTAACACTATTTACTATTTTAACCATGTCTTTATACAATACTCCTTTACAAGGAGAATTGAATTATTTTTTAATGACAACTCTCCTGTCCTTTGCCACTGCAAAAGGTAAGAATATTAGATTTCAGATCACAGTCCTGGCTCCTTAAGCCTTTTTAAGACCAAGGATATGAAAATCTTATGCAAATGATTTGCCCTTTAAATGTATCTTTAGGAAAAAAAATGCAACAACACCTCACTGAAGAATGATTGAGGTGACATTTCATCTGCAGCACATGCTGTCCAGGTAGAGGGTCTCAAAGAAGATCTTCAAATGATAAAGAGTGGCTCCAGCACCCATAAATTTGTGACATATCCCCAGACTACTGTACTAAAGGGACTTGTTGCCTTAAAATTGAGCTCTGCCTGTTGCAGTGGTTGGAGCATCACCCCACGTGTGTCTGGACCTGGCCAGGAGCACCTTTCCTGGAAAGGGCAAACCCATCATGAGTGCCAGTACTTTGGGGCAGATGTTGATGGTGACACCTGGCCTCAGGAGGAGCTGTGGGCTTGTTCTCTCTCCATTTCTCCTTCATCTGAGGGACAAAACTTCTGTATGCTTGTTATATATGAATAACCTTCTGACTACATGGGGGTGTCCCTGATACAGCATAAACAACTTGAGAAAAAACTCCTCACAAAGGAGGAAACATCAATTACCCTGCATTGCCTGGACTGGCTTCAAGACCCCTTTGCACGTAAAATGAGAATGATTTTTTAAACTGAGACTATTTAATTAGAGAAAGGATTCTCACTTCAGTAAATCTTCATCTATCAAAAAGCATGATCCAGCTGGACAGCAAGAAAACAAATCACATGCACTGCAATACAGAGAAAAGAATCTGCAATGCTTCCAGATGCACATTACAGGAAAATAATTAAATAGTATCCGTGGTAGGAGACATCATGTTTGAAGTAGATAAAGAAAAAAGCTCTGTTGACGTGAACCCAGAAATAAAGCAGAGGAGGAAAGCACTAAAATATAAAAAGTAACCAAAAAGTTACATGTCTGCCTTGATCGTGCTTCCAGAAAGTTTCTGGGTCATCTGTCCGTGCAGTTTTCCTGCTTCCAAGTGTAAATTCTGTAGCATAACAACTATTGGGCAGGAAGAGATGGACAGTGAAACAGGATGCAGACAAGGCTTCTGCAGCCAAGACAAGAAACATCTCCTGACAATGCTGATTAAAATGTCTCAGTGCACTTTACCCGACGCACATAAGAAGGTAAATACATCAGTAGGAAAAACATTGGAATGTGACTTCCTCAGCCACAGAGCTGGGACCCCCGCTTGCATGAGCCCCCTGCTATCCCATACACCATGAGGCCACACGCTAGGATGTTTCAGTTCCCCAGGTAAAAGATGTTAACATCGAGAATGTTCTTCTAAAAGCTGCCGTATCCAGACACTCATGGACTATGTGTGCTGAAGGTTAATGTTTTCAATCATCCATCTTCCTGGAGCAGCTCGGAGAGCTGTTTGTGTTCCAGGTGTCACCCCAAAGTCCCGATGTCCCAGCACGGCCAGAGTCTCCTTGCCGATGGCTACCGCACACCCTCAGCCTGTGAGGCTGCGAGCAGCCAGCACAGAGCCAGCCCCCTCCACTCCTGCTCTTTGCAGCGCTCCCAGCTGCCTTTTTGGCTCTGCAGCTTGCTGTGATACCCTTCAGGTTTCCACAAACTGGGAGCGCTTCTCCCTGCTCTTTTCCCTGCGAGCCGTGCCCTGCGCTCCCAGCAGAGCCGGCTCCCTCCCCCAGGCTGATGGGCTCTGGCTGGGGGCCATTTGGCGGGGTGGGAGGAAGCACCCTGCTCAGATCGCAATCAGGAGGAGAACATGCCGTCCTGTAATTATGCAGTTGTGCATGGCACAGCGCAGAGGGTCCTGCAATTCAGACTGCAGCTGCAATTCAAATCACAAGTAAAATGAGTAAATGTTTTCAAGGGGAAGCAGTGACACACAAGCCCCGGCTGCACGGTGCCTAATTCCGCTTTCCTTGGCTGTAATTTGTTGCCCCAGCAATCGCTGCCCCATCTGTGAGGTCTTCGGCAGGAGGAAGAGCTCCTGTCGAGGACCTCGGAAGGGCAATGTGGGGACACACTGCGATGCTCCAGAAACTTGCCTGTGTGCTGAATGGCACTTTTGTAACGGGCTCAGATTCTCGACGCTCTGTATCGCGTTCAGCAGCAGCGATACATGTGCAAGATAAAGCCTTTTAACTCAGCTCTCTCACTTGTTTCCAGAAATTTTCACTTGTGGCAAGTACTAGGAGAGGGAAATGCTGCTTCCCTGCAGGGGCAGGTGATACCTGCTAGTTTAGGACTGTTTCCATTAGCATACGAGGCCAGGAAAATGTCAAACTAGGAAGGAGAAGAGGAATGGCCTCAGATGCACTCGCTGCACTACTCTGGTAGGAAAAGCATTTACTTCATTCAGTTGCTTGTCACAGCTTTTTTGTGTTGGAGCCATACACAACTATGCACTTAGAGCCAATTTTTGCACACTCTTGCAGGGCCTTCACCTTGGGTACGGGAACCTGGACTTGCTGTTGGTGCGCACTGCAAATAAACAGGGTTTTATCCAAGAAATTCTTACTGTTTTGCAAGTTTGCAAAGAGCTTCACATGAAAGCCTACATTGTTTTGAAGTGCTAGACATTTTCCTGCTCTAAAGTTTCTAACAGGGAACTTCTGCTTGGTTTTGGATTCAGGTCTTGTCGGTTCCTTGGCTGCCAAAATGACTTTTGTGAGGCAGATAAAACTTGGAATAGATCTGGTTCAACCTTTGCAGCCAGCTCCTACGCCTATGAAGTTTCTGAAACAAAACCCAGAGTCTCTGCGGGAAGGGGAAAAAAAAAAATCCACCTCCAGCACTTTCGATTGTGGTTCAGTTCTCAGTCGGGTTTTATAGTTTGGTCTCGTCGCAGCCTTAAAATCGGCCAGCGAAGCCCTCTTTTGACCCGGCCACGGCTTCAATTCCTTTTCCCTTGGGAGGTGCGAGCCGCTGGCGGCCGCTGCGGCGCTGCCCGGGGGCGATCGCGGCCGGGAGCGGGGCTGAGCGCGGCGTCCCGGGACCCGCCCGGCACGGCGGGGCTACCGGCGCGGCACGGCAGGAAAGAGCGAGAAACACAAAGACGAGGGCACGCTAACAATGCCCGCGGTGCTGACTCGCTCCGAAGCCCCGTTCACCCCCGCCCGCTCTGCCCGCTGACCCCGCTCGGGCGGTGCCGGCGGGCGGCGGGGAAGGAATGGGAATGGGAATGGGAATGGGAATGGGAATGGGAATGGGAATGGGAATGGGAATGGGAATGGAATGGGAATGGGAATGGGAATGGGAATGGAAGGGGAAGAGGAAGGGAAAAGGGAAGGGAAGGGCGATGGGCCCCGGCCCCGCCGCTGCCGAACCGTGAGCGGCGAGGGCCCCCTGGCGGCCGCCGCCCGCCCCGCCCGGCTGCTCGCCCTCCGCCGGCGGGCAGCGACCGGCGAACCCGGCAGCGAGCGCAATCACCCGACCGACAGCGCCCGCGCTCCGGAGGGCTCTGCGCGGCAATCGGGGGCCCGGGGGCCCTTTTCTTCTTCTAGAGCCCCGCGCCCGGCCCTTTCCCGTAGAGATGCCCCTTTCCGTAGAGATGCCCGGGTTTGTGTCGGACCGTGCTTTTCTCTGGAGGGGCAGCAGGGGAGTTGTGCTCGGGCAGCTGCTGTCACTTTGCGAAACTTTTTAACGTTCAGCCCGCGTCCAAAAATGCGAAACATACCTTTGTATGTGTATGTACAAATAAATGTATATTATAAATAAATATTGCACATAAATATAGAACATAATTTTGTATGGGGGCAGCTCTGGAGGCCTCTTGGCTTTTCCCTCTGCAGTTCAGTAACATCTCTTGTGCTCATGGGCTTCCCTGGCCCTTTTTCTGCTCCCTGCTGCATCCCCTCTCTGGCCTCATCCCATGCCTACAGGGCTATGTGCAAAACAGCAGAAGAGCAAAACTTGACGGGTTTCTCTGAAGGAGAACCAAAAGTGGCCTTAAAGAGTAGAAAGGTTGCATTTGTGTAACTCTGCACATGAACTGCAGAGGTGATGCTGTGGCACCCATCCCAGTCCCTCTCTCTGGCGTGTTCATCACCCCACCATGCAGGAACAAGTGCCTCACTTTTCCAAAAGCACAGCCCGAGACAGCCAGAGCCAGCCTTGGCTTGGGGAATGGATAGGGTTGATAGCACTTCACACAAGCCTTCACCAGCCAGCAGCCACCACTTGTCAGGAATGGCCAATGGCATTGTGCTTCTCCGCTCTAGAAATGAGGAGACCGAGGCAATGAGGAAAGACAGAGGCAGATTTTCATGCTGGCTGGAAGCAGAGAGGGAAGTGGCACTCACAGATGTCTGCAAGGGAGAGTGTCACCCAGAAAGGTGACAAGCAGGTATTTACTGTGCTCACCCTTTTTCTGGGAAAGGGCTTTTAAACAAGACCTGGGGAGCAAATGTGCAGGTGCTCTTTGCAGAGGTTTCCCTGCCTTGCACAAGGACCAGCAGCAGTGTTTGGGCACCCACACATCCATGGATGGCACCTGAACAAGCAAGCAAGCAAAAACAGGTCTGGTGATTGCCTTGAGGGACCTCAGAGTGTGTGCATCTTGAGATTTGGGAGCCTGAGGAAAGCAGCAGCCTGGGGAGAGTCCCCATCTGGGTTAACAAAATATCCAGCAGAGCTGCAGAGCCAGCAGCAAATGCAGTGCCAGAGCTGGTGCAGAGGCAGATGTTCAGCATCCTGAGCCTCAAAGGCTCTGACACTCAGTATCTCTGCCCCTTCCACTCTCCCCACAGTCCAGACCCGGCCCCTGTTCCCTTTGCCCAAAATCTCTTTGCCCATGGTTGCCTCTTAGCTCAGCCTACAGGCAGGTAATGTTTGCCCTCCAAGGAAATCATCCCCAGGCAGCTGTTGAGTATACTGTGAAATCACCACTCCTATTTCTGGGCATTTATGAGCTCTTCTACCTCTTTTGTCCTTCCTCTGATGAAACATCCAGCACTACAATAAAGCTATTTTTGATTCGTGCTCTGTGTCTTCTCTTTTTTGAGTCCACCAAGACTCAGATGCTGATGTACAAATACCTGACAACATTGTATGCTTTCTTTTATGTGAGAGAACTGGAAAAATCACCTACAACACAAAGAGGGGTCTGTTTTTCCACCCTACAAGGTAATGTCTGTCTTGCCCTGTTTTTTCTCTTGGAAACCTGAATGGTTGACAGAGGAGCTTGTCAGACTGAGACAGAAGAGGAAAAAGTCAAGTGAAAATTGATTTGCAGGGAAGTTACTTAATCATATTTTTTGTACTTTTCATTGTGCCTTGAGCTTTTGTTTGTATCTGCATATCTCATATATTTGGAGATACATGGAGATACATGGCAGTCCTGTTCTTGCATCAATTAAGAACCACAGTGACAAGTGCCATGCTCTCTGAGGTACCCAATGACTTTTCCAAGACAAGAATCAATGTTCCTGGAAAATGAACCTCAGAAGGAAAACAAATGTCATGACTAGGATATCTTTTTTCATTTTATCAAGAAAAATAGAAAATGCTTTGCCCTTGTGGCCATATATCATGAGCAGTGAAGCAAGGGTGTCCTTTTATTTTTTCCACAGAAAGCTGCCTCCAAAACAGGCAAAGAAGAGCTGAAAGACCTCAGTATGGAGGAGGAGAAGCAGAATTGTGCATGGGGATGCCATTTCACCCCAATCAATCTTCCCACAGTTATACAGAATGGTGCAGACACACATGTGGCTGCCTCTGAGCCAAGTACATCCTGAGTTACACAGAGCCCTTGTGTGTTCCCTGCTCTGGAAGTTGTGCTGGACCCACTGAAAAACATCATCCTGAACCCAAGGCAGCAGGACACCTTCTGGCACTGAAAGCTGCTGGAGGCTCTGGGGACAAGGACCTGTCAAGCATCCTGAGGAAAGCATGTGTAGGAACAGGCTTGTGCTGGGGGTTATAGACCATTCCCAAACCAGCAGTGCCAAAAACTGCGAGGGCCCATCAGCTGAGTCGGGGAGGATGGGCTCCATCCCTGAACTTCCAAGCAGTGGGCAGAGGGGAAGCCTTGCGAGGTAGGTGCTTGCCATCTGCCTCCCAGTATCAGAGGGAAGGCTGGAGAGCTGCATGGACCACTCTGCCCCAGCACCGCCTGCTCCTGGCTGGGCAGCACAGCCCTTCCAGGGGCCGTGGTCAAGGAGGAGCAGGGAGCTGCCTCACTGGAGATGAACAGAACCAGACTGCAGGGGAGAAGGCAGTGGGTGAGGCTCAGCCTGCGTCGTGAGGGAATGCTGGGCTCCTTGTTAGCTCCACGTTTTCCTCTCCTCTCCCTGCTGGTGTGAGAAAACGCACGCTGCATTTGTTCGGCTGCCAGGAGTATGGCAGCTCAAGCACCATCTTGTTAGCTTTGCTGTGTGTCTTTTCCCACAGCATTGCTTTAAATAATGAAGGGAGTCATGATCCACCAGCTGGATTAGACGTTATGAACTTATCTGGCTCAAATCCAATGGTGATATATTTGGCCTCATTATTTTATGCACAAATGCCACAAAACAGCACAAGATTTTTTTTTTCCTAAATACTCTTTTTCTTTTAGCACTGACATTTCTCTTATTTGCATTAAGATTTGCAATGAACAGCCTGTGCCAGACCAAATTTGTCAGATACTTCTGCTTTTATGGATGGTCTGTTCCAGGAAATCAGGGTTGGAATTGTGTGCCCTGACCTCAGGGATAGGCTAACGAGTACTCCTAGGATGGGGAACTTCTCACTTTCAGGGACCTGCTGTGGGAGAAATGGGGGGAGTCTGCATCATGCTGCCATGGCCAGGACATCAGGAAAATTGAGAATGAGGTCCTCATATGATGGGGCCTTTAGTAAGCATCTGAGCTGTAGAGGGAAGGGAAAAACATTCAGCCTTCTTTATAAAGGACTCAGAGGCTTACAAGACATTTATTAAGTGGAGGTCTAGATGGAAGAGGTGGGAAGTGCTGTTGCATGAACCACACCCATGCTCTGGCTGCTCCCAGCACAGGGACCCAGCTGCACCTGTGCAGGGTGGCAGATGCAGCAGGGCAGGGAAGCAGGCATGCAAGGCTTTCTATCCCCTGCTGTGGGCTGCAAGATTTTCTATCCCCGGTGTCAGAATCAACCCCACGTCACTGGGGAGACAGAGATGGGGAAGGATTTGCAAGGGAGGACAGCTGACTGCCTGCAAAAGCCAGAGATCCAAGAAAATCAGAGGTCAGGAATGGATGAGAAATGCTTTGAGCACAGAAAGATTAGAGGGTAGAAGCCTTCACTCTGGATGCTTTGAGCTTGTAATATTACAGATCCTACAGAGTCTGGCCCTACCTGAGAAGCATGAAAGTGCTCCAGACCAGGCTCTTGCTATTCTAGCAAAGCAAGATAATAAAACCACAAAGAGATGCCTTTGCTATTCTAGCAAAGTAAAATAAAAAATTCACAAAGAGATGCCAACCACCTGGGATGTTAATGCCCATCAGCTTCAAAATGATAATTTCTTAGTGATAAAAGTTCAAGAAACAAGGGTGTTGTGTGGGAGGCTTTACCTTGCCGTCCTGGCAAGATCAAGCTGTGTTACAATTCAATTCAGCCTTCAGGCAATGCACTCCTGCTCTGCTTCCAGAACCAGTCAGTGTCTGCTCTGAGCATTTCATCTGACAATCCAGAGAAAACAGGAGATTAGAGAAGCAGAAACCTACAACATTTAGGGGGGAACAAAGAGTCTTTTTCCCCCTTTTGTTTTGTGTTTCATGTAGTGTTAGTCCTGTGCATACCATTGTGCTGAGTTTGCTGCTTGAAGCAGCTTCCGAGAAGTCGAGATCAAGTTTGTGAGAATCTGGGGAAAAAAGTGAACACAGTGAGCCTGGAAAGCAAAACCAGGCTGTCCCCATTTTGTTTTTCATTAAGCAGAGAAAGGGAAGAGAGTGCTCCATGCATTCAGCCATTCAAGGGTACTCGGATGCTGTCTGGGCGAGCCAGAGCATCGCTCTGCAAATATTGACAGTCTCTTCATTTAAGCAAGAGCTCTCAGAATCTAATTTTAAGTGCTCGTTTTGTGTATTCCTCGATAAAAGTCAGGCAATTAGGGGAAGAACAAGCCTGAGTGGGCGTTGGTATCTCTTCCAGACATTTCCACCGTGTACCACAAAGCACCTCCTCACCACACGGCTGCATCATTGCTATTGTCAGAACCAAGCCTCCTCCCCCAGCAGTTCAGATCCTACATGGATGTTTTAGTCTCTCATATGAAGCAAATTATTTAAGGCAAAACCTAAAGTCCATTAATTTTAATTTTTTGGGGGGCTAATCTTCTGGTCTTTAGCATACTCTGGGATATTTTGCCACCTCGTTAAAATGCCTGCTGAGCTAAAGATTTCTTCTCAAGGTGGTAGGAGCTTTTCCCGGGCTCTTCACAAACCAGAGTGACACGTTTGGATCTTCTGAATTCACAGTGGAAAAATCCCCAGCTCTGGGACAACATGCAGAAACTGTTTGATTTCCTACAGTTTAATACCATTATTGGAAAACTCAGGGCAGGAAGGAGGTAATGCCTCTTTCTTGCAGCATAGTCAGGAAGTGGGATTTAGGAAGCTGGAGTGTATTTCCACCTGCACACACACATGCACACACCCCACCTTGAATGTGCTCAGGATGAGGGTGTTAGTCCTGCAAAAAAAGCACCACTGGATGGTTAGTGGCCACAGGTGGCCAGGATTTTGGCTGCACATCATTTGCAGACAGTTCAATAAAAGAAAGGCCAGTGAGCTTTCTCTGCTGGGACAGTCCCTAATCCCATGGCGCCTGACGTAAGTCACAGGCCATCTGTGCATTAAGATGGCCCTCTCTCTTTTCCTGGGCTACAGAAATGAGATACAATAATTAGATCCTTTGAGCTGAGAGGACACAGGGCCGTGCCTCCTCCCTCATGCAGTGATGGGAGGCGACAGGCAGAGGTTTCAGCAGCGTTTTAAACCCGCCAGATAATCAATACAGAGGCTGAGGAGCAGTGGTGGGTTTACAGCTCTACAGATCAGGTGTCGCATCACGTTTGACCTATTTCACAGCATCAGCATCAATTCTGCCCCAGTTGTCTTTTAAAAGATATCAGTGGATACTGCTACCACTGCAGAACTGGAGGTAAACATCACAGTCACCCAACAAGGTGTTAAATGGGCTCCCTCAAGGGTTAAATCACCAGTCCCCAGGGCAATGCTTTTGTAATTTTCTTTAACACTGAAAACAAAAACAAACAGGCCAATGGTTCAGTGGTTCAGGGCAGGCTGTCAGCAGGCTTCTGCTTTCACATACCCACTGGTCCACCCAGTCAGCATCAAGTGTATTTAGGTCCCTCCCAGGCAGCCTCATCCCTATGGAAGAATGGGGCATCGTCTCCCATTCCCACCCTCCTGCAGACACTACAGGCTGACTATTGCCAGATTCAGGACCCTCCCAAGCTGCCAGGCTGGAGCAGGCAGGCCCTACAATGTAGGAGTGCAATCATCCCAGTTCATCTTGTAATGAATCCTTGCTACTGGAAAATCAAAGCTGTGCTGATCAGCAGGAATTTGTGTGTCAGGGTGCTGCCCCAACGAGGCGTTGGCTCTCCTGTGCCAGCAGCCATGGAAGGTCAGTCCCAAATGCCATCACGTGCCACGAGGAAGGAGCTGCTATGTTAGGAGACTCCAGCCATTATCCTGCAAGTGTTGTACTGGAGGGGTAAGGCCCCTAGGTCAGTAAAGGTGCAGGCAATGAGGAACTGGTCCAGGTTCCTCATATATGGGGGAGAAGGCAAAAGCAGCCATAAGGATGTTTTTCCAGGTTGCCCCACTACCTGAATGGCTGGCACTAATGACTGCCCTCAGTTTTTACGTTGCAATACACAGATGATAGATGGTTCTTGTTCCCATGAGGGCACAGATCTGCCTTGGGTGAAATCCAAGAGCATGCAAGAGAAGGACCATCCCTGACATGGCACAAAGTGCTTTTCACCTCTGAGGCTCCATGCACCAAGTAATTTCCCCCTTAGCAACTGATCTTACACTGTGCTTCCAGGACCTCTTGCTGCACGGAGGAGGCAAGGCCTGCACCAGGATATTTAGAAACAGAGGCAGCAATTTGTATCTCTCCTTTAATGAATAAAGACTGCATGCTAGATTGAAACACGAATTACTTGGCTTGGATCCACGTCTGGCATGAACTCTGCTCCCAGTGCTACTGGCCAGGAAACAAAACATTTTGGATACACCCTGTTTCACTTCTATATCTGATTCATAGCCAGTGGGACTGGAAGTGCCCAAAGAGGACTTCCAGCCTCTCTGAGCCCCTCACACACAAAGAGAGGTGAAGATGGCAGGAGAATGCTCCTCCCACTCTCAGGTTTGCACACCTTTCCACCCTGTGCCCCCATGCTGGCTGGGCACTGCCATTCAGTGCAGCTCAGTGCAGTCCAGGACATCTCCTATGTCCCCTAAACTCCATCCCGTAAATTTCAAAGTACACAAACATGTTTCAGTCCCTGGATGAAGAAACTCATGGGAATTTCGGATTCAGTTTGAAATTAATTACAAATAAATGCTTCTGGGTAGATAAAATTCTGAAGGCTGGATCTGCAACTGCATGTCCTGCTCCTGGGTTACCTCCTGTCTAATGCACTCCCTTTAGCAATTTCTCCATTTTGTGCTGCAGAAGGCAGATATCTTCTGTTTCAGTGCTGGTAAATCTCCTTTCCTTCATGGCACCTCCTGAGGTCCTGCAGCTCTGGGGTTCTGTTTCCTTCTCAGGTACCCATTCGGACAAAGGAGCCAAACTGCAAGGACTGAACATCTTTGGGAACATCACCTTCATCAAACTGGACAGAAAGTTTGGGATTCCTCTGGAGGGAGCTAACAGGATGATTGTCTTGGCCTTGTTTCCACATGAAGCAAGGTTAAATAATAACCCAACAGATAAAAATTCATGGAAGCCTCTTTGAGCCTTAGGAGAATCCTTTGCCTGCCATCCCCAGTACAGCCAGCTGGTGCTCTCACCCTTCCTCTCCTCCTCACAGAACTGTGCCAGACACCGAGACTATGACCTGTGTCTCTCAGCACTAAAATAGTCTCAATGTTTAGACTTCCTTCCCAGCCACTGTGTGTCCCCTAGGGGACGATCATCTTATTTCACAGCAACAGACTAGCTCAATCTGGTTTTCAAGTTGCTTCCAGTCCCTGGGTCCTTCCCCCTCGCTGCCACAACAGAAAGCCAGACAGGTATCTCTGGGGTGGGAGCTGAATTCCTGCTCCCTTTGTTTGCTCCTGCTTCTGCCTCCCTGATCCCCCTCCAGCATGGAGCTGCTATCCTTGCATCTTTCCATCCTGTGATAAGGGCAGCATATGTCTGGATCACATATCTGGGTGGAAGATCCAAGCTGTATCTTTAGGAATAGCCAAGAAAAGAATACTCCTTGCTCCAGCCCATGTGTTCTTCTCCACCCTGGTGCCAGAGTGTGTGATTTGGGCGAGGCACCCACCTTACGCCTGCCGAGGAGAGCTCTGCACCAAAGCCACGCTCCTGCACGAGAGCTGAGAGCAGTGCTGCTCCTCCTCCTCCTCCCTGTCAGCCTTAGATCCAGCCTGTCACCCTCCTCTGCTCTTCTTGCTGCTGCAGGCCAGCCCTCCCTGCAATAGTGGGTGCCTGTCCCTGGCGCTGTGGGGGAGCCAGAGCATCTCCAGGTGTGCCCGGGTGAGTGTCAGTGCTGTGGATGCAGAGCTGTGGGATGTTCTGCCTGGGTAAGCCTCCCAGAGCAGTGTTCCCAGAGCTTCTGTTTATGTTAAACCACTTACTCTGTTATCTTCCAGAGGGAAATTATTTTATTTTTTTTCCCCAGATGAAGAACATTAATGCCATTAAAATAATAGGAGATTTAGAGCATCCCTTTGTTTATAGAGTGACATGCCACAGTGACAGGCACAATATAAATAGCTAAACACTGAGATAACCAAACACTTAGGCTGATGAAAAAACCCCAGCATTTTTCCCATTCCAAATCCTTTAGAGTAATCTGATTTGACCTCCAGCACAATGCATACTTTAATGATGCCTGAATAATGACTAGGCAAGGAATTAACTCCCACAGTGGGTTAATGCACTCACTTTCACCCAGAAGACCTAGGCTCAAATCCCAAATAAATCAAATGGATTTGGTGATCTCATTCCAGTTCCTCACGGTCCTTTGTTCACACCCTGTGATTTGAGAGAGGCAGCAGCCCCTGCCTGCCTCCTGCAGAGAGGGGCCAGCCTTTGGGGAACAGAGATGGTGTGGGTTGGGGGGGGTATTGTGCACTAGCAAAAACCAGCAAGTCCCTCTGATCCAGGGAGCTCAGCTGCTGAACAACAGGGACAGGGGAGGGAGGGCTTTCACAAATCAACAGCATTGCCATAGCACTTCTGGGAATGGGACATTCTCTGTTGTCAAACACCTTGATGTTAAACAAAAACATTTTTTACTGCATGACTGGTGCTTGGATATAAAGTGTCTAAGTGTGACCAACCACAGGTTTGTCTCTCCAGGTTTACACGTTGGAGAGTGAACATAATTCACTTGGCCTCTGGCAGGGCTGAGGGAAGTCTTCTGTGAGTGCTTGTGCTGACAGCATTCATGCATCTTATGAAGGTGGTAGTGTCAGCAGGGCTCGATGAAACCATGCACCTATCAAACAGGAAACATGGAGAAAAGATATTTTTCTGGTGTCTGGTTTTCTGCATTACTTTTGTGATCATTGCTAAGGTCACTTGGCTGACAATGGAACCTTTGGGTGGCATTTCAAAATCCTGTTACCAAAAGCCAGACTGCTGGCACCCATACTGGAGCCTACAAAATACATCAGTGAAAGCTGAAGTTGTCCACAGCTTTGAAAATTACATCACTCCTGCCTGGGCACTCCACTTGGGTTGAAAAAAAATTGAAAGGCTGCTTTGTTTTCTTCTATTTTTTTTAACTTCTCCTGCTAAGACTGTACACAAGTCACAACCAGTAACACCACAGACAAGTCTCAAGGAAATAACTGAGTGAGAATATCCTTTCACCTTTCCAAAGGTGGGCACCAAAACGTGAAAGATGATGAAACAAAGGCTGCATATCCATGCAAAAGTAACTGGTATTAAAAACACCATGTGTGTCACATGCTCCATCCCAAAGAAGACAGAAAGAGAAACATTAGTAGTTTTCCATAAAGCCTGATTCAGTATGGAAATCTAAAACAACAAAGTTCTTTTTAAGAGACTAACATGGACAAGTTTTAACAAGTTTGACTGTGTCTTTTTCTCCAAGTGCCATTGACTGCAACACAGAAGCCCCCAGAGTGATGTAAAGGGAGTTTGTGACAGCTGAGTCGTGCTGGCTGGTGAAATTCTGGTTACACCAGCATCCTTGAAGGTTGTGCCATCATTTAAATAGTGACAGGATATCATCCCGTGTTTTCAAATTCTTGATGCATGTATTAATAATCCAGTCTTTGTGATGATGCCCATTACTGTAACACTAAGAAAAGAGCTTAGGTTTCAGTTAGGAAACCAGAGGAATGTTGCTAGCACCAAGCAGGATATCCTTCCTGTGCTGACTTGACAAAGAGAAGCTTTATTTCACACGTGAAGCACACAGGACAAATCCATGCAGCTGAATTATGGAGCCCCAGTGATATCTGCCAACTTGAGCAGGCACAGTCCTCAGCCTTTGTGACATCAATCCTATTCATTAGCAGTGGCAGGGGGTGTGCAAGGCTCTTTGCAAGCTGCAGCTCAGCAGTTAATGCTTCTGGGCTTAGCTCAGTGTTTGTGAGCCGTACCTGAGGCACAGCAGCTCGGTGCTGACGGCAGTAAACTGAGGCACAGGATTACACGGCCCCTCCACCTGATCCCCAGGAGCAGTCGCGTCTGGAGCAGGGCTGGGAAGCGATCCCAGCAGGGCACCGCCCTCTCCCTGCCCCTGAGCGCCCGTGGCTCCTGCCTGGGGGGTGCAGGGAAGTCCATGCTGCTTCTCCAGGTGTGGAAAACCTCATCCAAAACCTCATCCACTCTGTCACAGCTCAGCGCCCTAAGCCAGCACAGCCAGCACCAAGTTCTGGTTAGAGGCAGGAAGCAGGAGCCGGCAGCCACTGAGGTGGGCTGGAAAGTGGCAAAACCCAAGTGCTTTGTACCCAAGCGAACCCACAAACACCCCGACCTCCTGGGTATCTCAGCAGGGAAAGCTCTGTCACACTGGGAAATCCACAGCAGCTGCCGGGAAGTGACCCACGTAAGCCACGGGAGGCTGCAGCAGCAAAAGATGCTTTTTAAATATCACGCAGACCTGCAGGAGCCGGATGGGGTGAGCCTGGCTTCCCAGCAGAGCAGCCAGAGGGGACAGAGAGGACACGGCCGGGCAGAGATGCTCCTGCCGGCAAGGAGCGATGATGCCGTGAAAGCGCACGGCGAGAGACCAAGCGAAATTCAGCTCGCCCAGGGCACTCAGCACACGCCCCGGGGGCTGCTGCTCCCGCAGAGACCGGGAACCAGGAGAGGCTCGGAATCAGGGGAGGCCGGGAGTCAGGAGATGCTCTTCAAAGCGCATCTCTGCCGGGAGGGTTTGCGGCGCTGGGCTCAGCCCGGCAGCTCCAGGTACAAGCCCGACGGGTTTGCGGCAGGGATCCCTGAAGCTCCCTGGCTCCCGAGGGATTTCCAGAGGCCACCAGGGCGCCTGTGCCTCGGGCCGTGCCCGGGAGCCGCGCACGCTGCGCTGTTTGTGCTCCCGCTGTTTACACACACGAATTTAAAGCATCTCCCCCGGTTTCTCCGCAAATTGCTGCATTCAGATGAAGTGGCAGCTGCTGTAATTAAGACACAGTTAATTACATATCCCCTTAATTGCAATGATAGGATTTTGTCAATTTGGTAAATAAGAATTGTTAGGTTTCTTCCGGCAGGGCTCAGATGCGCTCCCTTTGTCTCCCGGCGCGGGGCGAGCGCCGGTCCCGGCAGGGCGGCAGCACTCAGGCTCCGCCGGGGCTCCAGCTCCTCCAGATCCTCCCTTGCACAGGGCACAGCCCGAAGGGAGATGCTGAGCCTGACAGCCAATGCAAGCGCGGTGTTGTTGGGTAACTTCTAGGATGATGGAAATGAGGTGGATTCCTGAACTCGCACTCAGCTGCTGCTGGGCACAGACCATGGCCGTCAGTACGAGCACTGTCACAACCTTTTACATTCCAGCTCTGCCCCCAAGAATGGCTACAGAAAACCCCTCTGCCCATTTCTTTATTTACTGTGTTTATTTTTCTCCCTTACTGGCTGGGCTGAATTTGCAAATTTTTCTTCTAACGCGCCAGGTCCAGGGCCAGCTCCAGCATGTGCCCTCTGTCCCTGGCAGTTTCTGGCTCTCATATCCTGTGCAGCCCCACGAGCTGCTCTTCCTCGGGCAAGACTCCACCTGCACCAAGATTACCACGTTGATATAATCATGTCTGAATGGAGAAAACAGGAAGACAGAAGGGCTGAACCTGACGATCATCACCTGTTCCTGGATGAGAGCTGAACTGAGCTCCTGCAGCAATGGCCAGAGCCCAGTGAGCAAAGCAGTGTGAAGAGACCCCTTTCCATGCTGCTCTGGAGGCTGCTTGGTACAGATGAGATGTATGTCCCTTTTGGAATTTCTTTTTAGTGATTCAGTACTCAGAGCTGTCATCCATATTAATAAATGAATTGTGGTTGACTGAACAAGTATGTTCAGAGTGCCTTGCACACAAAAAGAAAAGTGGCACCAAAAATCATCCAACTATAGCCAATTATCTAAGATCACCCTAGACTTAGTAGTTACTTATGATTAGCTAGAAATTAATGAAGATATTGTTTATTTGCCTCCCAGTTCTTCATCCAACAAGAAAAATCAACCTTTCCCCTCATGGGAAGCAGCAAGCACCACCTCTAGGTGAGCAAGGCTAAATGGTTTGGCACAGGGCTCAGCAACCACAAAGCAAAGATCAGGATATTTTCTTGACAGAATTGGCAAGCTGTTGGTATCAGCTCAAATGGTGACATATTCAGACTTGCAGGATGTTTTCATAAGCCAACAAAGGAATGTGGTTAGATGAAACTGCTTTGGAGTAGGTGCAGAGTTGGTCAGGAACAAATAAACAAAAATCACACCTAGAAAGTGGTTCACCTTCAAACAAGCAATTCAGTGAATGGGCCCTGTTTCCATACAATTGAAATTTTTCATCAGTGAAGTCAGCAACGGTAAAAAGAGTGTCCTTAGTAAATGTGCAGGTGATGCAAAGCTGAAAGGAACTAAAAGTACATTAGAAAACAGGGTAAAAGTTCAAAATTATTTTAACAAATTAGAGAAATGGTCTGAGAAAAACAGACCACAATGCACTAGGGCTGTGGGCAAAATATCAATAACGCAAATGTAAAATGGACTGGAATATGAATCAGCAAAGCTATGACATTGAAAAGCTGGAAAACATCACACGACAATCCATAATTAGATTTCCTGATACAAGATACTTGACATCTTCCATCCCTTACACTCACATGTGAACAAACTGTGACCATTTTCAGGTCCCAACTCCCCAGAGACAGAAAAAAATAAACCAAACACACTGCCTTGGACATCTCTAAAAATGGACATCTCCAAGCAGAGCCTCAGAGAATTGATTAGCCTGAGGAAAAAACTGGGACACAGCAAATACCCAAAACAGTGCTGCAGGGAAAAAAGGGAATAACCTGTCTTCCCTATCCATAGCAAACAGACCACAGAACAGCAAAACCTAAATTTGCTGATGAGGGATTTAAATGGCTGGCGGGAGAAACTCTGCAAGGGTGAAACACTGGAGCAGATTAGCACAGAAGGCAATGAGGTCTCAGAGTAAGAGGTTAGGTCTCTGTCACTAAAGGCAGAGATCCTCCTCCTATCCCAGAACCTCATGATCTCTCCTGGCTCCAGGACTCTCTCTCAGAAGAAAGCAAAGCCCTTCCTTCTTCCTTGCCCCACCTTGTTTTTCCTGAGGTCTCCCTATTCCAGTGCTGAGATGTAGGTCGTAGCTCAAATGACAGAAGGGTGCATTAAAAAATCCAGACTCAAATTTCGCCTATGCTTCTAATTCCAGGAAGGTTAAAGAAAGCTTTACCTTCTGTCTGCAGCAAGTAAGATGCGCTGGAGAGTATGTCCAACAAGACATCAGAAAAAGATTTACCCTTTAACACCCAGCCCTGGGCTCCCTCCCATGTCAGCTCTTTTTTATTTTCTTACCCTTTGACTTACTTCTTTAAACTTCATCAGTTAGGAGATGCTCATACACCCAGATCTGGGAGTAACTTGAGGAGAATGTAACCTGAGGACTGGCAGATACTACAGTCTAATTTACCCAAGTGCAGCAGCACTCAGGATGGTGGCTCAGGTGTGCAGGGGCACAAATTTCCAAATGATTTGTTGACAGATCCTCTCCCCTGTCCAGCTCATAGTCTCCCAAGACACCACTCCGTTTTGTTGTGTATATAGGTAACTGCAACATTGCTAGTAGCCTGGCTAAAACAGCACTCCAAAATGCACTCACAAGGCTGACAGCTGTGGGACTGCTCCCCTTGAAAACCAGTTAGGAAAGGTCACAATCACAAAGCCAGGCCTAGTGAGGCAGAGGGTCTTGCTCCCAGCAGCTTAGCAAGCCAAAGGGAGGAGCTCAAGCTGACAGCATCCGTGATTGTACCTGCAAGATTTGCCTTTCCTTATCTTACATTCAATAATTTATCTTAGTCTGTAACCTCACTGCATGGACCAGGAAAGGTCACATTGCAGCCTCAGTCTTTGCCCAGTCTGTAACACCACTTAGTTTAAAAAACTTTACTGGTATGGACTTCCTCGGTTCTCAAAAGCAGTACAGACTTCCTCCTGGAAAAATAATTCCTTTACAGCATGTTAAGTTCAAGAAAGTTCAAAACCAAGATTGGGTTATTTTTGAGTGGATTATTATTATTTAGCATAACAAGTAGATTACAGATGGTCTGCAATTTTAATTGCATGGCTGTGGCATTTGGATGTACTGCTTCCCCCTGACTGCACATGCTCCCTGCAGGTCCCTACATGAAGTATTTAACCTCTGCCTTAGGCTCCTCTCCTCCTGATGGGGCTGTCTGCTAAGACTGGAGCCACTCTTGCTCACAGCATGATGAGAGTTTTTAATACAGCAGGTCTGGAAAGCTTCTGAGACTTGTAACTACAGTTTCACGTGCAAAGTTACAAGAGAAAGATGTAACCCAAGCATTCTAATGGTAAATTTAAAAATTATTTCTGGGTGTATATTCAGGGTGAAAGATAAATTCTGAAACGAGGATCCTTGAGTTGCACAGCAGGAGACAGGCAAGCAACCCAAAGTTTGGAAGAAACCTTGTAGATTCTGCAGTAGACAGTCACTACTGGCATTCTCTCAGGTAGCTGGGCAGGCAACCTGAATAAAAATTCCTGCTGGAGGAAGGAAGATGCAACCTCCCCCTCTTCCCAAAGATGGGGAATGAGGAATGCTTCCCGCTGAAGCCACGCCAGGGTAAAACTGGAGAAGAATCACCCCCGGGGACGAGCTGGGGAGAGGAGAGGAATCTCTGTTGGTGCTGCTGACTATGATGAGGACAACAGTTGTGCAGAACTGGCTGACAGGGATATGGAAATGTTGGTAAATATAACAGTGATTCTCAACAGCTCATATTGTGTGTGAGTGTTGGAGTTGTCACTTTTGTATGTTGTATAGCTACATTTTCCAAGATTGACTGAAATTATCTAAAGCATGAAAATACATTCTTTTGTAGACTGGATTGGATAAGGAGTTTTTACATCGTGCTCTGCAACTAAGTGGATGATGCATTGGTCTTAGTTTCAGAAAAAAATTGAACTGTGGATATGTTCAAGGAGTTTCTGAGATGGTTGTGTCATGATACTATTCAAAACAATACTCCTACTTAAGATCTCTGGTGAGAACCAATTTTAACATCAAACTCCTGGAGCTGCAATATTAATTCACACTCCAGTGAAGTAGTTGCCATGGAATAGCCAAAACATAATCCACCAACTTTGATGGGCAACAAAACACAGAAAACATCTACTTTGTTTTCCAAATACTGGTGAGTCAGTGTTTTACACACAGCAGCCAAATTTCACTCCTCAGGAGGTAGAATAAATTATTACTTAATTGTGACAAACAAGCAGACCATATCAGACCATGGATATAATGAATCAGTCTAATAAATTCTGCCGAGTCACAGAACAGCACATTTTTCTCCTGAAATAAAATACTCTTAAATAAATCAACTGATTCCTGCATTAGTTTCTGCCACTAATATTGTGCAACTCATTCTAGAAACTCCCATAGCTCTACAAAATGTAACCTTTTGTAGAAGCTTTACTATTACACGCAGATGCTCTTTCTTCCTGGGGGATTCCTAACAGGCATGCTATCCCACACTGAATTTTGCTATCAACATGGAGATTGATACATTCAAGCCATGTAAGCAAATTATTTTAGATTCAGCAGCAGCTCCTTAACAAAAGCACAAGTAGAACACCCAAATATTTTACACCAATGCTTGTAGGAATTTGGCATGTTATACTCTGCAAAAGAAGCTAAGGGATTTTAACAGATCCTGCATCAATCTTGCCACCAGCCTCATAAACCACAAAGCACACACTATATGCACAGGTCAGGCTATCAGTTAGTTGCATAAAAAAAAAATCCACAGAAGATTCTTAGCATTTCAGAGCCATACTTTGTTTTGGGGGGGAGAAAAAGTCTGCCCAGCTTTTATTTTCTATATTTTAAAAAAATGTATTCCTCTGCATAAACTCATATTCTTTCGACAGAGGCAAGATTTTGCCTTGCTATCAATGTCATCCCCTTATTCATTTGTAAGCTCTGTACTGGGACAAAAATATTTATTTTCCATGACTGTTATACAAAAATGAAAAAAATCACCTTTCCACAGCTTGGGTGGTATTCTTGCTGTCTAGTCTGCAGCTTGTACCTTCACTTCACTATCCTCCATTTGGTTGCTTCATCGGCTCAGCTGTTCATCCTGGAAAGGATGTCTGGTTTCTCTCATGGGCAGCTAGGATGGCTCCACAAGTCACATGCATCCAGAGGAGCTCCAGGGTAAGTTTGTACATCAAAGTAAACCCATGAGTCCCGTGGAATAAGTTTCCCCCCCTTTTATGCCTATTCTGGTCAGCACTGCAATAGCTTCTAGAGATTTATTTCATGACTCTGATCTACAAAAGGAACAAGAGAACCCAGGCAGAGGAAACCAAAGCTACATTCAAAAGTTTTGGGCCATACCAGGAGTGCTGCATGGCCTGAATTTATTATATATTTGAGAATCTAGAATGGAAATTGCTACAAAAAAATCTAGATTTTTTTTTTCTCCCCTATGAAAATCTGTTGTCTTGCACATTGACTTCAAAGTGTTTGATGAAAAAAAAGAAGTAAAATATTGTGGGTTATTTATATTGGGTAGTCAAGGCTTTGAAAATTCTATTGATACTGAACTAATGCAGTTAGTTGCTTGACTGCAGAGGCAGAACCCTTATCAGGCTAATTACAAGTCAGATGGAGCCAATCGAACAATACTGAATTATTAAGGTCTTACTGTACATTCTCGGGCTGTTAATATCTATTAGATTACAGCTGCATTACACTGAGTGCTCATTTCAGCAGGAGATTAGAAAGTACATTTATAATGCTGGCTACCCTTTGGGTGGATCATGGTATTTACATACCATATGTCAGCATGAGATTACTGAATGATTTATGCTTTTAGACCAGGCCTTTCAGTAAACTGCAACTGGCTCCATTAACTACAAAGATGAAACGCCATTCCAACCTGACTCTGACAATTCAGCTCCCAGGAAAAGACCACCAGTGACTGGTACAATCATGCTTCCTTCATTCAAAGCAACAATCTACTTGCCCTTTCTCAACACAACTGAGTGATCCATGCTGGTTTTCCTGTCGAGGGGGACACAAAATGAGCTGGGGAGCTGTGCTCCACTGTTAGCAAGCTAGTCCTAAGCTGCATTCAGGGAAAAAATGTGACTAGTCATCTCATGTTTTGGAAAAAAGAGCTGCCCCCAAAGTCATGCCAACTACCAACACTCAGGTACCCCAGTTCCTTCTGTAATAACCAAACCACCTTTTGTCATCACTAGACAATAAATGTAAACCAATGAACAAGTCAAGAAAACCATCTGTACTTGGGCAATTGTTATCTAAAAACAGTTACTCAAATACACTATTGGTTAACTTCAGCAGCATGCATCAAAAGAGCTAAAGAGTTAAGTACCTGGATGCATGCACAAATAGATTAATCAGTGAAAAAATCTAATGGAGTAGAAGAAAATACCTTTGATACACTTGACTAGTGTTTCCAAAGTGGCAGAGAAGGACGCTGGGATTTAACACAGTGTTTTATCTGTCTAAAGCTGAATGGAAGATATTCAAATGTGTATCTATCACAAGGTATTTTAAAGATGACATGTCAAAGAGTTGTTACACTCTTACCAACAAAAAATGGTGCAGAATTTTAAGTCAGTAATGCATCAGCTGTGTGTACACTGGCATGCACAGCAGTCTATACCTTACCTTCAGTATGTAAAGCTGTCAAACACCAAAAGTGTGTTTGATTACTATACCACCAGGTTTGTTTAGTTTCACTGCTTCAGAAACTATGAACAGTATGGGCAGGAGAAAACAACTCACCTGATGACATTGTCTCTTTCCTTCCCAGCTATTTTGCCCTTTTTCTAAATTAGTCACACCTTTGATTATATTTCAGTAAGAGAGGTGGGAAAAAGAAACTCATTTTTTACTAGAAAGTAGATTTCCAGGATGATGGTAGACAATAGCACTATGACATCAACATGATGTCTGCCCTTCCATCTGAAGGTTTTGTCCATTAGCTGCATGTCAAAACCCAATTACATGTGGAACACAAATGGAAAGGCTAAGCAGCAGAAGCATCCCTCACTTTCCCTTATTTAGTTAGTAAAGGAGGCTCACTAATCTGTAGGGACATAAGAGCTATTAAATGCTGTGGTACAGCACAAGCCTGGGGACATTGAGCCTCATAAATATTTCAGTGGCAGCAAGAACAGAGAGAGATCAAAATACCTTGTCTGTCATCAGCCTTGTCTGGTCTAACAGGTATCTGTTCCTCCTGTAAACATCCAAATAGCAGGAGGGGACACTTGGAGGAGAATCAATTTCAACTACTATCCTATGCTGCCATCCTCTCCCCTTACATGGCAGCAACTGAAGAGCCTTCAGAGAGAGAGAGCACAGAGGAAGGGCCCAAGAAACAAAAGCTTGTCAAAGTATGAATGTTCTTTTTACCACAGCTTACTACTAGCCTGAGACAGACAACAAAAAGCCTTTTGCCAATGAGTGGGGCAATTCCTTTGAGAATCAGTTCAATTTCTTTCTTGACTAATGAAGTAGGAGGGGGCAGAACACAGAGTTTTATCTAGAGCTAAAAAACTACATACATCTTCAAAGCCATTTACCTTTCCCCATGCTGGACAGAGCTGAAGGTAAAGTATTAGGTCGATGTTTTCTGCTTCCTTCTTGGTTCCACAGTTGAACATGAAGCCTGAAAAAAATCCCTGTAACTTATAGTATTTGTCCCTACCACACTCAGGTTGGTGATCACATCCCATCTATTTCCTCATCTGTACAAGTGAAATAAGGAGGAGAAAATGTAGCACTGGAGGAGGGGGAATTTTGGTAGGGTATAACCATTCTTTGACACAAGGAAAGTGTGCACCAGTCCAAGAATTCACTCCAGGATAACTTGGGCAAAACTAGATGCAGGGACAACATAAAACACAGATGTCAACTTCAACCACTTGAAATTGAAAATTTCTTTTTTCCAGGTCGTGGAAGTAAATACACATCAACAGATCCTAGACCACATATATCCTGGACCAGTACTAGTAGGAGAATGTTTCCAACTTTCCAGGCCTGCCCTTGAATGGAAGATTCAAAGAAAAAATCTCAGCTTAATTTAAAAGACAGCAAAAGAATATATAAATCATTATTGCATCCAAGGCAATTCTTTTTTGTGTTTTTCAAAACACTACACAAATACTTTGTATCATTTTAGGCTAAAGCTGTATTGCTCAGAAATACTCTGCATCAGGGAATATTAATTCCTCCACTGCAAAACAATGGTAGTTTGTACAGGGCTTACAAGAGTGGAAAAACTGAAACCTTCAACGTCAAGGTCTCTGCTGGGCAGAAGTGAAACACAGCTCCATAGATGTATTTTATTTATTCACTGACTGTAGAAGAAAACATGCCCTCATTTAGTTATTTATTCACTTCTTCAACCAGCTAGGCCCACAGTCTTTGGCTGGTAGTTTCAATGACAGCACAGATCACCTTGGGGCCTCCTACAGCTACAGGGGAACAAGAATTCTTAGTAATGATTACCTATTGCTCACACTGCAACATCAATTCTCTCTACTGCCTGGAAAAAAGTAACTTTTTTTTTTCCTTCTAAATAAATACTGGAATTTATGTTTCACACATCTCTAGCCCTCCTTTTCTCCATCTGGGAACTAGGAAAATATTTTCAATTCAAGATGTCCTTTAGCTAGGGAGGGATGGTATGGTTCTGTCCTGGACTGAAGGCTGACAGCAAAACTATATCTTCATCTTCTCCAGGAAAAAAAAAAAAAAAAGATGTTGCTTGCTTTTTAATGCTGATGAGAATGATCTTTACATGCAATGCTGATACAAAGGTTTCTCACTGTATTTGCCAATTTTCCAATATTCTGTGGTATCCACCTCTTTCCTTATATTACACAAATAAAATACAGACCCCAAAAACTGCTCTGTCACATGCACAATAAAAAATGTTCCTTAAATACATCAATAATTTTATCCTTCAATCCTCCTGTCTCTCCTCGTAGGATAAGCAATTTTATTTTGTGTCAATTCATAATACAAATTATTCCATTTCAGGCAACATGTGGTTACTCAAGACAAACAAAAAGGCCTCGTATTTTTTATTTTCCATTAGAAGTTTCTTATATTCATTCATATATTTTTATATGCAGCCAAAATCTACTAAATTAAATCTAAAACTGTTGCCCCACCCTGATACAAACTTGGATTTAAGAAACAAAGTAAGTTTTATTTGAAGTGAAAAGGAAGCACACAAACACCATAGCACAGTGTGTAAAAACAGTCATTCTCAGTAATCTGGAAAGGGAAAATGTAATTACTGGGTTGTTGCAAAAAGAAATCAGATTCTTTGGAAGAGATAATAATAGTTATAAATTTAAATAGTTCTAGAACATTTTCACATTTCCCAACAATAATATGTCAGATGTCTTGAGGTGAACGCTTGTTATTTACCCCACACCCAAAGCAAATACATGGGAATACATTAAATGTTATTTCTAAAGCATCTTCAATTTCTAAATACAGAAGTGTCTGCACTTTGGCAATCCTCCAGAGAAGGATTTTCAATTGAATATGAAGGAAGAAATTTAAAAGGGCATCAAAATGTTAGACTTCTCACAAAATATAAATATAACCCCATTTAATTAGGGGAACAGTTTAAGATATGCACCTTGGAAGCAGAGAAGCACAGAGTTTTTAAAATGCTATGAAAAGAAAGAGTAACATCATAAAATATTTAACTCAAAATCAGAATGGTTCTTTAATAACTGCAAATGAAATTTTTACAATATCATTTTTCTAACTTCGTGGGCACACTTCCTGGTAAACACTTGAGTATCCTCTGTGAGTTACAAAGAGAAAGTTTCCTGTGTTATACAGCTAAAAAAACCTGGACATTCATAACAACTTGGCATCACATCTTCTTTTAAAAAAGAGATCACACAATAATTTAGACAGCATTTATAGCATTATAAAATCAGACTCCCCCTCTTTAATCACTCACAAGAGCAGTCATTACGAATACAACAGCTTTAGGAATACAAATAATGAGGATGTAAAACTATCTGTGCAAAACTGCATTATTTTTACTGTCTAAAATTTCAGGGAAGTAACACCGCCAAAAGCAGAGAGAGGATAACAAAGACAAACAGTCATGAAAGCAATGCTACCTTAGATTTTCAAACAGGAATTACATTATGAAGTAAATATTAGGTAAAGAAAAAATGATGGCACCTTGAACAACAATGACAAGTGTCCTGGTAATTGCAGTTGAACAGGAATTGATAGAGGTTCATGTCAAGAGTCTCTTTCAGGAGTAGCAATTGATCTGGGGGTATCAACTCTAGCACTTCTTCCCATGCAAAAAATCTATCTTTCCAACATCTTTGCTTTGCGGGCTACTAATGCATTTAAGAATGAGCAGTCTTTTGAGGAGTGTGCTTTCTTCCATGCATCTGAAATCTTTAAAACAGCTGGATCATTGATTCCCTGGATTTCCCTACTCCAATCCATTTAACTGCAGGAGAGAAAAGCAAACTTCTATTGTAAGTAATACAAAGCAAGAATGGATTGTATCTTAAGATAAGATACAAACTCATCTTCTTAAGCACCACATTTTGAAGAAAAACACAGCATATACTTACTATTCACACATTAAGAAATGATAACTTTACCTATTGTTCTCAAAGAATACACTGATAACTTCAAAAAGAAGGTATTCTTGAAACTGCCATAATAAATTATCACTTCTACAAATTATAAGATGAAAGACAGAAATTTATCAGAAAAGT
Source organism: Luscinia megarhynchos (assembly GCA_034336665.1). Lineage (NCBI taxonomy): Eukaryota > Metazoa > Chordata > Aves > Passeriformes > Muscicapidae > Luscinia > Luscinia megarhynchos. Next base: position 79,798,932 of record CM067565.1, on the reverse strand, counting down.
AAAAATTTGCATCATCTCCTAACTCCCATCTTTGGATGGAACCACAGGATCACCTTTATTAGGGAGCATAGAGAAATGCATCAGTTCAGGACCTCTTACTCTCATAAATAGTTCATCATACTAATTAATAACCCATAGACCCACTGACTTTATGATAGTCATATAGCAGCAAAACTAAACCCTTATTATAACCAGTCTAAAAGACTTTTGAGCAAGTAACAAAAAAAAATCTTAATTGAACAAAAAGTGTAGCAAAAGCCAAAGAAGGAATGTATATTAAAACTTCAGAAAATTTTGAGTTCAACAACTAAATAAAAAGTTGTTTTTATGTTGACACCATAATCACCAGTGGCACCAGGTACATCACAATAAGCACAGTTAGAAACTAGTTTTCAGTATTTGTGCGTTCATTAATACAAAACACCAAACAAGTTTCACAGAGCAGGAATAACCCAGACAACGAGAAGAAAATCTGTTCTACTTACCAGGAACACCCAACTCCATTTCTATAAAACGAACATAATTCTGTGCATTTACAGGCAGCTCATCAAACGTCCTGGCATTTGATATGTCCGTAACCCATCCTGGGAGTGTCTCATACTGAACCTCTACTTTGTTTAAGACTTCGTGGCTGGCTGAGAAGCAAAGGAACAAAAATCTTATGTCCATGGATGCTGTGTATTCTCTACTATGAAACACTAATGGTAAAGCCTTTATTCTTTCCTCACACAAAGAAGTTTGCTCATAAAATTATCCAAGCACTGCAGCCGCTCAAGTGTCAGGGTTTTTGTTAATATAAGCATAGGGGGAAAAATATCCAGTAATTATCAGGACTCAGACTCTAGGAATTCCAGTGCTCAGTCACATGCATGTATTTGCTGAAACCACAATCTTTTCAGTTCAGAAAACAACTTTTCAGGGAAATAATTCCCAAAAATGTTCTTTTTTTTTTTTTTTTTTCTGAATGAATACTGAGAACCAGATCCCTCTTCATGAGGGAATTGTGAAAGCAAAATTAAGAACCAGCTTGTAAGTATCAAGCAGCTAAAACATATTTTAAAATGGCACAGGAGCGTACCTTTTACTAAGCATAGTCAGAAGATGTATTTAAGACTTAACAGACTTCTGATGCCCACTCCAAAAACCCTTTGCTCCAAAACTCTGCAATGAATTTATCAACCAGTGTGGGGTCCCAGAGGATGTAAGAACAGTAAGTGTTCCCACTTCTTCTCAGAACACAAGCAATATTTTGTCCTTCATTAAGTAACTTGCTAAAATGTTGTCCTTTAACTATGAATCCTGTGATGATTTCTAGTACTGAAAAACATGCTAGGCATACTGTTCTGGAACTGAATCACTCCAGTAATTATCTGAACATTAAGTCTTGGAATGTCACAGGGCAGCAAAACAAAGGGTTTAAGTCTGAAAATGAGCAAAATATATTGATAAAAAAATGAGAAGAGTCAGGCATTCCTTCTTGCCTTCATGAAGAGGGCACAGTAATTAATGTTATGCAGTAATTAATGCTATGTGTCTCAGTTCAAGTCACTCCTGCCAGGACAGCTAGTCAGCCTGGGAAAGGGTTTGAGGTGCAGATACAACACCACCCCTCCAGCATTTGTGTAGCCAACAAACTCAAGCTCAGCACATCAAACAATTTGTCCTGATGCAGGCAACAGTTCAACAGCAGCAGTGCTGTAAGGACAGCCTTAATAGACTAGGTATTTTGAGTAAGGCTAAAAGAAGACGGCTCTGCTGTCCTCAAAGTCTGTAACAGTGAAGAAAAGTGCAAAGTTTTGGACCAAGGTGCTCCCAAGGTTAACGGAATCCTAAACCAATACTTATGGTAATTAGAACAGACAGACACATTAAGGATATTTGGTTGTAGAAGCCAAGGATAAGCACTTTATTGTCAGCAGTAACAATTGAGGTGTTGTCTGCTGTCCAGGTGATCTGCACAACAGAACAGACACATTCAAAGTGCAAAACCACAAACTGATCTCCCAGCAGTGAAGATGGCTGCTAGCCTCCCTCTTTCTGAAGAGGGAAAGAGAATGAACACCTCATCTTGGATGTCCACAGGCCTTTTTTCTTTGAAGCCTCTCTGATGAGGTTAGAGAGAGACAGCTGAAAGCATCTGGTATTGAATGGTCTAATATTGACTACAATTTTCCATTAGCCTGTATTAGTTCAATTCCTTACTTCCCCCTAAGAGAGAAGAAAAAGACAGGATGCATTGTTTGATGTTTCAAATGATTCTTTAATTTTGTTCCAACAGGTGTGATATGATATGTGGTAGACAAGCCACAAACTGAGCTCAGTGTAGCATCACATCTAGTTACCATCTAGATTTCTCTCAGCTTTTCACTGAGGGGACTTATCTTTTAGGGTTTTTAGAACATTCCTCAACAGCTTAACTATATAACAGACAGAGCAAATATAGTGATATAATAATTTGAAGAGTGATGTGATGCCACTTCCAATGCAGAAAAAATCTCAGATTTGCGACCTTGGAACCTTTCTAAGGGAAAGATCCTCCAGCAATTTCCAGAAACTGAACATGAAAATAGTCATGATCAGTCCAAAGGTGCATCCAGAACAGTGTGCCAGCTCTTTAATCTACAGTGAATGCCCACGGAAAAAGTGCAAGAAAAAAAAAGAAAACCAAAGAACCAAGCATGAAAGTAAAGCTTGTCCAAAGTAATCTCCCTAAGCATCTGTGATTTCAAAGTCTCCTGAGCTAGAGGTTATGTCTCTCTGTGCTGAAATCAACTGATGTCTGAACATGGACAGGAGGCATTAGAGAACTAGACCACAGCTTTCACATTCTTTTTAAACTGATTGGCTCAAAGCTAGCAGGAAGCCATAGACTCCTGTCACTGGCCAGCATAAGACTACAGCCTCAGTAACACCAACTGAAGCCACATGTAAACTTACAAGACATTTTAGGTTCTTGCTTAAGAGGCAATTATGAAATGCACACAGAAAGTTAACCTAAAAAAGCCCTGAGTGACACTTGTATGATTCTCTGATCCAGGTGGAAAAAGGAACAATATCTTAAACATGGCAAGCTTTTCCTGAGATGATGGGTACTGTGTCTAATTTAGAGACAGTCATTTCACAAGAGGAGTAAATCATGAACATCTCCAAGAGAGTAGGAGGGTAGGAAGGGGAGAGAGAAAGAAAAAGTCTGCCAGGGAGAGCTTCCCAGACTAGTTTTCTTCTAAATTAAATTCAAATGTCAGTGGCACATTTGAAAAAAAAAATTATACAAGCACACAGCATGCAGAAATGTAGACACCAGAAACAGTCTAATGGTCTCCAAAACAAAGTGGGAATAAAGTTACCTTTTGTTTTTTATGCCAGGGGAAGGGGAACCTGCAGCATGTGTGCTGAAAATGCTGCCAAATGTTGAGGAGTATAGCAAAGAGAGGTGTGGAACACAGAGGCACTGTGAGAGACAGCATCTTCCAGCTTACCAGAAGTTCAGCCCAAACTCCTTCCTGATGCTTTAAGGAAGACAGCATGTCAACAGCTTCTACTAAAGTTCCACCAGAATTCTAAATTGTTCATACAGTAAAGAAAAATATAGGCAGGCAAGACACATTGTGCTGCTATGACCAAAGGTCAGCTGTTACCTAGGGATATACAGGGAACAAAGTCTGCTCCCTCAAAATTTTATCTAACAAGATTCTGGCCCTGAGACATACAAAGAATAAAAAAAACCCCCACAAATTACTGACATCTTAGTACTGTACAACATGGCCACTTGCTTATGTCATCTTTAAGGATGGACTGTCAGAAAAGGTTTTCCTGGCTTGAGCACAAGGTCATACACCTGGTTACGGGAAAAGCTGAGTAGTTCTCAGTTCAAACACACAATTATGTTCAACGGCCATTTCAAGTAAACACCAACGTCCTTAATGTTTTGATTATGAGCATCAATCAGGTAATAGCAGAGTGTAAAAAAAGGAAAAGCATTCCCTGGTTTGGTGCAAGATGAATACTGAATTTCCTGTATCAAAGTCATTCAGCATGCATTCAGCTGGAACTGGCACTTTTTTTGGAAGATCCTGGACAGCAAATCAGTTAGAGAACTCCCACAAGCACATGGAGAAACAAAAGATTTTTTAAAATTCCTTATTAATAACTCTTAACAGATATGTGCGATTTTCAAGGACTAGTGGCAGATCATCACTTACTCCTTTATACATAATTACATCTTTGTACTACATAAATCCTGCTGCAAGGGATATCCAAATATTGCAGTTGATCTCCTTACCCAAAAGAAGTGCTCTGATGATGATGATATCACATGAAAAATCATAACCTGTGACCAGCCCCTAACCCTCAGGTACCAATAGAGAATGAAAATGGGCATCTGTGTGCACATTATGAAAATCAAAAAGCCTAATCATAAGTACTGTTTTATGTTCTTCCTTTTTTCTGGACTATGCCTAACAATTGCAAACTGAACAAGATGCATCATGTATAAAAACACTGGCTTGTGATATCTGAATATTTCAACATGCAAATAAACCTTTTCAAGTAAAATTGATCACTGTCCTCCTCAAGAACTACAGTTTCTATCATGCTAAGCAGATGTACATTGGTCACACATTAGAAAATAGTCTTGCTTTTACCTAAACTACTTGTCCATTTACAGCCCCAGCCCTTGTCCCTCTTTTACACTGTGCAGTTTTTGTAGGTTTTTGGCTGCTCTGTGAATCATTAAAGGGAAATGAACTGTTAGAAAAGTAACAGAGGGAAAGAAAAATTTGACTTTTCAACAGGAGTTTTCAACAGTTCTCTTATGGAGTTCACTGCATGCTTAAATGAAGACCTGGCCTGCTAAAAATGGGCATCAATACAGAAGTGGAAACAAGATAATAGAGTATGAAATAATTTAACTTGAAGATGATGCATATGAAATAAAAAGAACAGTTAGTGGCAGCATTTATACTTTACAAGTTTTATATAGCTCTTCAAATCTTTCTAGTAGCCAAAACCCAGTATTTGGCACAGTTATCTTTAGGGTGCAGGTACTGGTGGGGTAAAAGACACATCTGGTGCTTTTGCAAAACATTAATGGCTTGATGCTGAAGTAAAACATTGCCCTAGTAAGTCTTACAAGTAGAAGTCAAATGCATTTAAAAGTACCACATTACACTTCAGCAGAATCTAAAATTTTTAAATAAGCAGTCTTACCAGGAAAATGAGGTATGATTTCGCCATCTAATTTGTACGCAACACCGATTTTAATTTCTGGAAATACATCCAAGATATCCAATTTGGTAAGTGCCAATCTATAAAGAAACATTACTCCAGTTAAACAAGTCTAACAACTCTTGAATCTTATCCCATTGCTTAAAAAAACATCCCAAAAAACAAATAACCACTGAAACAAGACAACAGCAACAAAAAAGGATTAAACACAGTTTTTGTTGCATCCTTCAACCTATTACTATATGAAAATGTCCAAAAAAAATCAAAAGAAAGGTATTCTCTAATTGAATAAATTTGTCTATGGCTTTAAGTGTTATAATTTTAATTGGTAAGGGTGCTGCCAAGATACCTAACCATTTAAGGTATAGCCATTTAAGATGACCATTTCATCGCATGATGCCTGTTGGTATCTGTTCCTGTCCTCTGCCAAATGTTCCTGTCCTGTCCTACAGTGAAGGCAGAAAAATAATCAAATACTGATTCTACAAAACCTGGCTTCATCTTATTTAAAATATAACCCAAAAAGAACGAGAAAAACAGAAATATTTAAATAAAATATGTATTTACGCTATTTGATCTGCTAGAAATTTTATACCAGTTTGTTTCAGGCATCTATCTTTCATTTTAAGATCCCAAAGACATATCCATATTTTTAGTATTTACACATACTAATGGAGATACTGATGTGCTCCCATCTATCTTATTTTGAAGACAAACTAAGAAAAGAAGTCTCCATAAAGGGAGGAAAGAAATCTGCACGTATGAAAATGTCAAATGTAAAAATATTTAATCACAGGAAAAAATGAGGAACAGCTAATTTATCAAAATATCAAAATAATTAATCAACAGATCAATATTAACAGTGCAAATGTTACTAACGAGTATATGTGCAATTTACAGTAATCTACAGTATTTCATGATTTTCTGTCAAGCTGCCAGCAAAGCTCAGCAAACAACTCACGCAGTAAATCCATTAATCATATAGACATATCGGAGTGAGACAAGGTCCAGCCAGCCACATCTTCTCTTCCTACCAGTGGTAACACCAAACTCTTTGCCTCTCTGTTGCAGCAATTCTCCAATTTCCTAACAAAGAGGAAGACACATGAGCGTGTGGGTTTCTTTTGATTTGCAATACACGATGCAGGTGTTTACTTAACATTTTACAATGTGATGTAAATTACCTTAAAAGTCCTTCCCCCAGTTTTTCACAATGCTGTCCATTTGGATGAAGACAGCAATACAAAATGTTCTAATTCAAGAGAATGATTTTTAGGCAAACTTCTCAAAATTTGCTCCTGCTCTAACTTTCTATTCCACAGAAATTTCTAAGAAAATTGCACTCACCTCTGGCGGTCCTGTAAGCTCAGTCTAGAATCAGAAGACTGAGACATCCAAACACATTGTTACCTATGTACTTGCATTTAACCATTGTTAACACTGACTTAACAGACAGACAAGACACACCAAGTTATTTCACCCAGCAGGTGACACCTGAGGCTGTAACACTCACATTATCCTGCTCTGTAGGAAAGGCACCAATTCCAACTCTGGTTGTGTAGGCCTTCACAACCCCGTACACTTCCCCGACGTTCTGCGGTGGCATGCCCAGACCTGTGCACACACCTCCAACTGTGCAGTTTGATGAAGTCACAAAAGGGTAGGTGCCTATTAAAAACCAAAACATGGGGTTTAGTAAGTTATTAAAACACTGGGTTTGAACTGTTTTTTTCTCAAGAAAGTCTAACTTACTGGGAAATAGTACTTGCACTGCACTTACCTAGATTTTACAATACTCAAAACCAAAACACACAATAAATGTATTTTACAGTCAAGAACATATTCCATGGGCTCTTAGTTTTGTATGCACATTGTCTGATCCACCTTCACTGGAAAAGGTAGAAATCTTACTACTTACTTCAACTGGTAAAAATGGACTAAGTAACAATTCTGAATAACTGTACAGGTAAAAAACTGGAGTAAGGCACCAGAAAAACATGCCTTGCTTTCTCACATTAAATATACTCATTAACTTAGCAATGTGAAAATGTGAAGGGAGACTCTTAGGAAAACAGTATTAAAAGGTTAGAGAATAGAGGTTTACTATTTTCAATTTTTGCAGGAAAAAAAAAACAAACTCTACAAACTGATCAGCACATTCTAAGGATAAAAAACTGCAATGAAATTCTGAATTCTGGAAAGAACAACTTTGTTTACATAACCAAATGAAAAAAGATAATTAAAAAAAGAAGACTCCAGAATATAGTCTAATGGTACAAGTTTGTCTCTAGTTAAATATTCAGCTGTCATTTAAAATGCAGCCTGGACTACAATGAAAAGAGTTAAACATCTCAAAATCCTTAGGCTTATACCTTTTTAAATTAAGTAGTGGGAAATGAAACTGAGCATGCCAGTTCTCAGCTGAATTCTGAACAAATACTTCAGCCTCACTGTAACTGCACATAAGCAAGAAACCACTACCTGTTGTGTCAGACTTTTTATTGTACGTCATTTGATATGAATCAGAGATAGGTAAGAGAGGAAAAACCAACACGAAAGGAACTAAAAGCAATATAGTTCTTTCAGCAATACAGAAATCTTCACAAAGTCAAAAATCCTTCAGAGACTGATCAGTGAGCTTTCACAGATTAGCTTCAGGTCTATCAAATCACTCTAGAGAAACACCCAGGCTTACAGGTGATACCTAACAGCAGTTTGCAAGCATTCATTAGTTTTTAATCTTAGAACGCAGTAGTAAAGCTTTTCTTAGTACTCACAGATGAATATAGCTAGTGGATGTCAAAAACAAAGTCAATGAACAACTCTTATTCACTTTCACCTCCCAGCCTGATATATTTGCATTGCTTTATCATTACTCTGTTTAAGAACACAGAAGACCACACATCCCCACAGCCACACCCCCATTCCCAGACAAATGCACATGTGAGCTTCATTATAGGCTCCAGGAAAATGGGATGGACTGCAGGCCTGGGGATTTACTATCCTCACAGCCAACAGACACACATTCACAAAGTTCACTTCAATATTAAGACTTCTATGCAACAAAGCACAGATGACAGCCTCATTCAGAATGCTTAATAATTAAATTGGAAATGCTAAACCTTTTGACTAGGGCTTGTCTGTTGTTAACACAAGTGTCCAATCTGCTGGTGTCTACCTATGGAGAGCAGATTTTCTCATGCGTTTGGGTCTCACAGCAGAGGCAGGAAAAAAATCTAACTAAACTGAACAACTCTGTATGTATTATAGACACACCTGATGTGTTTCAGACTGCCTGAACTTTCTATTTACATGAAATCCAAAATACAAGAAATTTACATTTACAAGAAAACAACCCCCCTAGACAGACTTTTTTGCAAATATCTGTTTTGCATCAAAGATCTCCCTGTGACAAGCATATTTGAATTCAGACTATTTCCTCTTTCTATTTTTGTCATGTTAAAAAAGGATGTGTCTTCTAATATTCAGATTATCATGAGAAAGTTTACTTTAGGTGCTTATACTTACGGTGACTAAACTACAATTTATCTTACTCTTACAAGAGGCATTCAAACTGAGTATGTTTGAATATGCCCAATACCAGGACTTGTATTGGTTGAAAGCTGAGTGCATGCCAGTTTCATAACTGTTTGACAGCAGGCTTCAATTTCAGGTGTTAACATCTTCCTAGCAATAAAAATTATGCCATTACAAGGTGAGACTGAAGAACAATGTGACAAAATGCAGAAGCCAATCACACAAGTTGCTTATGCTACACAGAGGTCGCAGATTACCTTGTCCTTACAACATAATACCCAAACATAATCATCTCATAAAAAAGAAGCTGCTTCTAACACCTAGAATCTTCTAATTTATTAGAAAACTTACAGTGTTTCAAGAAAAACTGTGTAATTTTGAATATCAGATAGATAGGGATAACTTTTCCAGTCGTGCCTCATTAGCAATCCAGATTACCAACACCTTTCCCAATAATGTGAAACAGTGGAAAACTAAGTGTTTATATAAAGACTTTAAAAAAAAAAAAAGTAAGCTGATTTTTCAAAAGTCAAGAAGTATTTTGAATATATGCTTTGCCTCTCAAAGCTCTCCATTTTTATTCTCAAGTGATTTCCACAGATGTAAAAACTTGTGAGTTGTTTCATTTAAAATTCACAGATGCTGAAGTAACAGCTACACTCTAAGAGCAGCCACTTGATCTTTACTGTCATTCAAATTACTACTCTTGGGAGAGTCTACAGCTTTTTGAAATAATTTAATTAACACACCCACTCACCCACCCCTGTACTATTTGCTAGTCATAGAGAGTGCTGTTCTACCAAAACAGAAACCACTTCTGCTGTGAGAACAGCTTATCACAGGAGAGTTTATATTTAATGTTCCTTTTTCACAACACAAGTGTATATCAACATGTGTCTCAAAAAGACCATACCTACCAAAATCTATGTCCAGCAGTGCTGCATTTGCACCTTCAACTAAGATCTTCTTTGGTGGTCCATGTAAAGCCTCATACATGAAATAAACACCATCCCTTACCATTGGTTTTACTTTTTCCATGTAGCCCTGAATAACACAAAAGACTATTGTATAGTACAATTTCATTATGATAAAGGCAGCCAGAGCAGAATTGCTATTGTTCCCTCATAACAATGCTCATATTCCTTTTAAAGAGGAAAAGCAAACAAAGAAATGTTAAATATGCCATAAATGTGAACAAAGGGAGGAAGAATGTGAAACTCAGATTTACACAACAGATATATACACTCTTCCTAGGAGGAAAGAAAGAAGTGGGGAACGATGAGGAGGAAAGAAAAAATCCTAACTTCTGGAATGCTTTAGAAATATTCAAGCATGAGTATTATCACTGTACTGTATTTGGTCTTTCACTTCTAAGTGTTCAAAATCTCCCCCAAAATCAGCACAGCACATAGGGAGTTCCACTACTAGCCATCTGAACCTAATAACTCACACAACTGTGAGCTCTAATTTTTAAGTAAAAGTGAAGTTATTTATTGGAATTAAGCATCAAATGCCTGAATGCCATTGAGTAGCTAGATGCAAGAAACCAATAATGGTCAGATTATCACTTGGTACACAGCCTTTCTCCTCCATGAGGACACATGGAAGTTTGCATTTTAACAATTTACTCCATGTGAAATGTAACACTTTGTCTGTCAGAATGGAATCAAGTGCATTATCATAATACAAATAATTTTCCTCAAGCTACAGAGACGTGTTTCCACCTTAACAAGGAGTTTCAGATATTCTGTAATCCCAAATTGCATTAAGTAAACTATAAAGCATTATCAAGCAATTGTAACTGGTTTCCAGACCTACATATTAATAAAAATACTACAACTCAACATGTGCAACAGGCCTTATTTAAAGTAAAACAAATAGAAGTGCTAAGAACTCCCATATATTCTACTCTAGAGCTGTAAAAATTAAAGGTAGAGGAAGGATGCTTTCTTTGGCCTGATTTTCTTAAAGAATTATAATGTAATTGTGCATGCCCTAGCTGTTTCCCACACACCTCAATGGTTTTAAACAATGTCACATTTGGTTGACACCTTAAGGGTTAAAACAAAATCTCATACAAGTAAGCTTCTACAAAAAGCACGAACAAAAATGTTGGATAGAATGGTAAGACACCTCACAAGATTTTCAGATAACTTGGATGCAGTGCAAATAAACCTAATACCAGTGAGGAAACTCTCAACTGTCCCTATTGCAGGGAAAACATCAGATCAGAATCCATAATTAATCACAAAACCAGTTTGCTGGCAATCAGGCTTCATTAGCTCTGCTGCTACCAATTTCCATTTTTCTGTGTTGCTAGACGGTATTTTTTTCTAAGGCTCATTATTTAGAAAAATCATTTACTTCAGTCCTTAACTTCCTGAGACAAGGACTTAACATTCTGCTTGACAATGAAACACACCTCCCCCAACTACAATCCTGTTTTTTCTCCTAGACTGTTTGAGCAAGCAGAAGTAAGTCAAGAAGAAATTGCCCCATACAAGCCTTTTTCTTAAAATTCACAGCATCTCTCCTGAAAGCAAGTTTTGAAAAGTTGCATAAAACAGACCGAGAGTGTCCTTAAGGATAGCAGCAGACTCTTCAACACAGATATATATGGTTTCCCATGATACAGTTAAACTCCTCACACAGGCACCAGTCACACCAAGGGATTTGAGTATCAATAACTGCACACAGTGATTATACAATCGAAGTGACAGAAGCAGGCTTACCTTCAGCTTTTCCAATTCCCCTTCAATATCTATCTTTAAGGTAGGATATATTGCTTTGTACTGATTGGCTAACACTTTGAACCTGAAAGGCAAAAATGCTTCACTGAGGTTTCTGTGTTTTCCTCCTCAACTCCCCACCAACACTTGATTTTTACTTTTTGCATCTCTGCAGTTATTCGGTAATTTAACAATTTCAAACTATGAATTATTACAATAATCATGATTGCATAATAAAATTATCTATTTTTTTTCTTTTAAAAGAACTTTTAATTAAGAAAAATAACAGGAACCAGATGTAATTGCTTGCATAGGATACTTTCCAGAAACTGAAAACTATGCATACAACTGTGTATAGTAATTACCTCTCAGAAAAGTCATCAAAATCAGAAACAAGATCACACATTCTGAGTCCACTTCGAGCTGCCTTCGAAGAATATACTGGACCAATTCCTTTTTTGGTAGTTCCCAGACTTTGAAAAGATAATAATAAAGAGTTACTGACATAAAGGTGTTTTTACTTCAAAGCTATTCCACCCTTAGCATAAAATAAGCTACTGTTAATTGTGAGCATTTAACCTTGTAGAAAGAATTTAAAAGAAAAGATACTGACAGGATGCAACCTGGTGTCAGAATATCTCTGTTTACAAACAAATATGTTAATCTTCTACATACTTCTGTTTTTAAACCATTTTTTTTCCTGAACTTTTATATTTAAGGAATCAAATGTCAAGAAAACATCCTTCAGTATTATGAACCAGAACAAAATAAATACCTTCCTAAAATACTGTCCTGAAGACCTAAAGAAAGTCCTCCATAAAGCAACACAAAGAGTATGGATTTTAAGTTTGTATATAAGAAATATTTAATTTCATTCTAAATACCTCAGTTGGAGCCAGGAAAACAAAAAACACTGCCAAACATCCAAAAGTGATAGAGAGAGAGCATTTTGAGTGCCTATGTTAAGAGCTCAGGTATGGATTTTCCACTGTAGCTGATTCTGAAAATCTGAATTCTTTTTCTAACCCTTACCTGCCCGAAAAGCCTTTTCCAGCTTAAGTCCTGATAACAGAATACAAAACTTTCCTGCACTGACTTTACTGTGAGAGAAGTACAGCTACTTCAGAAAATGTCTTCTGCCATATTCATGTTAAGTAGCTATCAAAAGGGAGCCAAACTGCATTCATTGCAGACAGATTATTAAACATCTTCCCCATCATGCTCAATACATTAAGTAACTTTTTAAGGAGAAGTGAACAGGTCTGCAGTATTTTCAGAAGTGTATTACATGTTGCTAAGCTTAATTGTGCACTTAGTTTAAATTGGTTTGGGGTTCCCCCCTCCCCCCCATCAGTCACAGAAAGCTTTCTCTTCTTTAGTTATAAATTCTTGGGAAATAAAATGAATTCTTCCTAGTAAACTCAATATCAAGTAATCTCAGGGCATGATATTTACCTCTAGTCAAAAAAAAAAAGACATTCTAATGAACTTTGCATCACACTGTATTCTTTAACCAGATCAGGACATTGTGGTTTAAACAACTGGCTCTAGCCTTCACCCCAATTCATACTCTCCACAGAGAATCTTTTAAAGGAAGGGTTGGTTTCCACTTATTTTGTTTCATTTATTTTGTTTCATTTGTATCAATTAATAAAAAAGATCTTGTCAGAGGTTGTCAGAAGACTGTACTTACAGAAGCTAAAACAATTGTATATGCAGAATATACTGCATTAGATTAACTCTTCTATAACCTTTCTGCAAGGGAAGCTACATGATGAGCCTTACTGGTGATGGTTTTTCAGCTACATTTGACAGGCAAAAGCATTCAGTTAAAAGAAAAAATAAACTTATCATTTAGAATGTTTAAAGTATTAGGCACAGAAGAATTTTAACACCAACCATGTTATGTAGTTAAATCTACAGTAAGACATGCTAGCAGACTATTTCAATTCCCTGCCCCGAACAAACAAGAGACAATCTTTTGATAATCCATGACAGCCTTTAGTACTCTCCCCATTACAGTTGTTTAGCTTTGAAATTTAGGAGGAAATAGGGTAATTTTGACAAGCTTGAAAACTGTATGTTGCAGAATATCAAGAACTCCACAAAAAGAAGAAAGACAGCATTTTTAAGAGTGACTTTAGGTTTTTTGCTTTGAACGTAACTTTTTTCCTTAGTTTTTTTTTAAGTAAATTAATTGGGCTTTCCCTAACAATCTTTAACACTAACCAATAAAGTGGTGCCTTCTCTCAAGTAGCTGATTTGACTGACAGTGGTTTTAATTGCAAATATTGTCATATAGCAACTTTTGCTTGTGCTCCACAAATATTCAAGAACAGCTGATGCACACTGATAATAGCTGATAGTAGAAGAATAATATTTTAATGGCCATACTATCTATATCTTCTGTTTGCTTTTTAAATCTGAAACCAGCAGGTAATGAGGGAGCTGGTACAGTGCAGGCAAGTGTGAAAATGACCCCTTGTAAAAATCACTGACAAATCATCACTCAATGGCAACCTGTGTGAAACAAGATACATCCAAATCAGACATTCTCTTAAAGCTTATTATCATGGATGAAATATTTTTCAGGTAAGTATGTCTGAATTGCTTTTCATCCATGTAATCTCTTTTTGGAAGTTCTTCTGATGTCTATATACTGCATTGCTTCTCAGATGTGGATAGGTCACTGTTAATTCTGCCAGCTTTTTCCCCATCCTCCAAGAACTAGTGAGCTACTTGGAAAGCACAAGTTAAAAACATAGCAAGATAGTTTCTAAAAGTTTTGAAAGCTTCAGAAGGTCAGTGGCATTCTGTAGAAGACAATATGAACATCTACATGCACGTCTGACTTTCAGTTATTTGGATATGTCAAAGGGGTTTTTCAATATTCATAAAGGGAAATATATTTTAAAGAAACAAATACCTCCAGAAAACAATTTAAAACACTAGGAAGCAGAAACTAGCAAATTAACAACCAGAAACCTTTTCATAAGGCAAAATATAAAGACAGAGCCCTTTAAATTAAGCATATAATCTTTCATTGGAAGATAAAGTGTAAGAAATAATCCCTGCACAGTCCACAATCAAGGAGCTATATGGATAATTCTTTTTTAACCCACTGACAAAGCAAAACAGAGATTCAATATATTGAGTCCTGTTTCTACTAAGTCATCCCATGTTTAACAAAATAAAACTACCTACTTCTTTCCTGCTTGTTCTTGCCTCTGCTGTTCTTGGATGCCATCAGCAGCTTGGTGGAAATCAAACACTAAGAAAACAAAATAACTTAAATTGAAACAAATTATTATATCAGCAATGATTTCTTCAAACCAACTCTAGGCCTGTTTACAAATGTAGAAAATAAATATACACACTGAAGAAAGGCAAATAAAATTGCAGGAGTTTTTTCTTCTCTTTTACATTTTTTCACAGGGAAGAGTTCTAGCGCTTTTCAGAGACTTTTTTAAAAAAGTGTTTATTTTGTAGAATATTTGCAGAGTGAGTATACACATCCCACAGAATAACTATGCCATTTTGGCTTTGTCATGGACCCAAAGAATATATGGATAAATGAAGAAGAAAATGCAGTTTAAAAAATATACTATAGGATATAGTAAAAAAAGTCATACTGCTAAATTTAGGTGAGACCTGAAAGTTAACACTCTCACCCATTCTAATGGATTTCTTAAACAATTTTATGTTTTAGGCAATATCAATTAAAACTCATTTGGAAATACTAAAGCTCCCACCAATGTCTGTTATGTAAACAGAAGTCAATTTCAAAAGCCATGATTATGTTTTACATATTATATTGTTATTAATGACGAAGATTATGCAAAGTATCCCTTGCATCAATACTTGGTCTACCATAAGAAAAAAAAACAAACAAACCAAGAATCCAAATAGAACAACAAAACTCAAAAACCACACACACACTCCCTCCACCTCACCCTGCCAAAATCTTACAGGACTCATGTCAAATACCAAGACTGGTGGACTGGGGCACGTCTTATAAGCTAACAGAATTCATTTAACTGGTTTTCTTAAGTATTATTTCCTGAAAGTTAAAAACCACCTACACATTGCACAGGAAAGACTTAGTAAGTATGTTAGTATCTCCAGAACAAGAGTGGTTTTCCTGTTTGCCTTACCAATTTGACCTTGTGTTTATTTCCAAGCATTCCTGCTTTTTAAAGAATCGCATTACACCCAGCAGTGTGAACCTACCTTTGGCTGACCTTTTGTTACAGACTAATCATTCACAGATCAATACCCATTTTAGAGAAGACATTTTCATCATGGTAACAGATTTTCAAATTGTCATCAAAACTTTCTAAAGAGAGGCACTACAAAAGCTCATTTTTGTGAGGAGGTTGAATGATTATGAGTGACAGTCAGCAACTGGTCCTTTTTACTTACAATCTGTTTAATTACGAAAAATTGACAGCACTGCCATTGCAATATAATCACCACAGAACAGTTTTTTCTAGTAATCCAGCAATTTCCAAATAATTCACCTACAATGATTATACCAATCAGAAAAGATACTGTTAACTTAGAAACAATTACTCAATCATTTCATACTCATTAGTTACTCCAAAGAAAAAACGCATTTACTCTGAAATAACTGTCACTGAGTTCATTTATTAAGCTATTCCAGATTGGTGTAAAAAACAAAACAAATCAAAATGAAAGAAAGCAAAACCAAAAGCAAAACCATTTTCCCCCATGTTACAAGCTTTAATCTTATAACGTCCTAAACAGTTTGCATGTTCAGAAAATGACTACCAGAGGCAGCAATAATGCTGTAATAGCTAAAGAGCTGATCTAAAGGATGAATTTATGTAATAAAGATGTGGTAGGAGTGGTACAGGAAGAGCTCTGTGTTGGTGGATTGGACAACAATATTTTTCTTCAGGCTTTGAACTGCAGGGCAGTCTCAAGCATAGGCTGCACTCAGTGCTTCACTGATGAGCTCCTTGTGAGGAGAGCAGCCATTCTCTTCATCCCTACAGAGTCCTTCCCCTAAAATCTCCTTTAGGAAGCACATCCTTGGTAGGGTCACCATTAGTTTCAGTCACACCCGGTCACCTGATTTCCCAGCAGAAATGTTACTGTGAGCAACACCACTTTTACACCAGAAGGGGAAATGAATCCTTTTCTGAACACTTTCTGACCACTCTGTGCTTCTGATCTGAGTCAGAAAGTGAACCAGCTTTCCTGCCTAAGTGATGCTTACGGAATAGGATTTAAAAAAATCACTAGAATATAAACCTGGGAGGGTGCTGAATGATTTTTTTTTTTCCCTAGGACCTTCAATAAACCAAAGCAACCCAGGGAGATTTAATCCAAAGAGAAGTACCTATATAAAGACATGGCTAAAAATTATCACACTTCTACTGCCACAGAAAAGCCATAAAAAGCAGAAATTAACAACAACAACAAAAAAAATACCTAAACAAAAAACCACAAACAGGAACTTACCAATATGAGCCCTGTCAGAAATTATTAGTCTCTTTTCCCAGCCTTCAAGTCCTTTAAAGGCAAAATGAAATAGTTGAAATTATGTTTTGTATAGCATTTTTGTCTTCTGATGTATAAAATATAAATACTTTTCATGCTTAGTCCTCAGTCAATCTATTTTAAGACTGAGCAATCACATTGCAGAGTAAAAAAAAAAGTAATTTCAGTAATTAAAACTTGGCATCAACCTATAAAGCTGAGAAAAATCAGGCTTATTCTCTAGAAGAATTCAAGCTACTAGCTCCTCAATTTTCACAAACAATTAGTAGCTCTTTTGGTTCTGAATAATCTAGACCATTGATTTTTGCCCACTTATAGCAGACTGCTGCCAAGCATGGCTATAGACATAACATGAAGTACCCAAAAACTGAGTTCTGAATCAAGAAGTGATTACCACAGCACCTGTTTACATTAACATGGTCATCAAAGTGTACACCAATATTCTAAGAGGTAAAATTACTTTGAACAGGTTAACATACTTTAAAAAAGGTATTTCACTTCTTAAATTCACTTTTTTAAGCAAATAGAAATGTCTGCAGACAATTCTGATTTAGATTATACTCTGAAACAGTAGAGATTCCTTTTATCTGCATTCCCATGAGGGCTCTGGCACTTATGGCAAGACTCCTGTCAGAAAGCAACAGCTAAAGGGAGTTGTGGAAAAATACACTGCATGTAACTCTACAAAGGCATACTCCATCTAAATAATTTGAGGAGTGTCACATAAACTATTTTAAAAGTAGTATCTTCAAATTCTCACCTTTTCCTTTCTTTAAGTTTTTTTCAGCTTCTTCAAAGAGTCCTGGCAAATGAATTACAACACCATTTCCTGAAGAAAATCATACAAAATTTAATTAATTGTGTTGAGCATGGGAAAAAATATTTCAAAGAGTTCAAAGACACCTCACATTTTGTGTGCAGAGTATTTTATTTAAGTTTTTAAACTTAATGCAAATTTGATTCTTAGGAATTTGTCTAAGCCAGATTTGCTCCTAAAGTATGCGTTTCTACCTACATGCATTGAATCTTCCTAGTAAATGCAACAAACTTTCAATTTAGACCAGTACAAACAGTAACAGAATCTCCAACTTCCTCTTTCTCATACCTAAAATTAACTTCTATCTCTGTACTTCATTTTAATAACCCTGCTGTTTTCTAAAAGCTTGGCACATTTCTATCACCATTATAAACACTAGTATCCTTGCAGGCACTTTTTTTGCTGTAAACAGACACAGAATATTCTGTACATAGAGGTGGGACTGTCAAGAGACTAAAAAAAACAACAGAAGAAAAAGTCCTGTCAAAAGCAAGCTTGCCTTCCTACAGCTGTCACATAGCTCAGAAAAAACTACTAGTTCATACAATTAACCAGCATCACTGAGTACCTAGGAAGGAGCATTCTCACAGCAAAACTGAACCATCTTAAAGCCATACCAAACTCAAAAGATTAGATTCAATAGATTCAAAGTTACCAGTAGAGCATCTAGATGAAGAGGAGATCTGCCATCCAAAACTATTTGCAAATCACCTAATTTCACATTGATAAAAGCATTCTAAACATCAAAACACAAAGTATTTTAAGACTTCTTTACTACTACCTTCATGATACAGTCCTGAACAATAGGAATACTCTATTATAATACTCCAATCATTTTGCCCTTACCCTTTTTTTTGGAACATATATGCTTTTTCAGCGGAATCCTAAGCCCTTTTTTTTCCCCTGAAAGAGATTTTTATACACAAGAAGAAAAAGAATCTAGAAAAAACTTCAGAACAAATAAGACCAAAAGACACAAGATACAGGCAAGAGGGTTTGTAAGAATTTCCTAACTTCTGTATTGTAAAGAATGAGGGCTTTCCTATTCAACGAAGTCCACCAAAGAACACAAGACAAATGGGCATCCTTTTTTACTGTTTTCAAGCAATAATCTTAAGAAGCATAATACAGTAATATCAAAAGAGACTAGAAGTACCATCATCTGTCTCAGCCCTCAAAATTAGGAAGAGTTAACATCCCAAACTTCCCATCATCAACAGCAATCTCTTTCCATGCCCACTGGCTCCATTTCTGTAAAGCATTAGGCAGGACAAGTTCATCCGTAACTATCTCATTATCAAGTCACAACGTAACAGCTGAAAAGAGGAATTAACCACCAAATCCCATCAAGTACAGATCTACTGCTGATCGAGTACACAGTCACCACCAGCTGGACTGTTTATGAATCAAGTAACTTGCAACAGAGGGTCCTCAGCTGCTCTTTAGCAAACTGTCAATGACAACTTGCTCTTGAAACATATACCAAACTGGAAGGCAAGACTGCAGGCTCAAAGCAATGAGATGCAGGAAGAAGTGACAGGAACAGCATGGCAACAGAATTCTGACTTGGAGAAGTACACTGTGTAAGGGACAGGAGCTCCAGGTATCAAAGGAGCAACATGGAAGTGTTGCTAAGTCATAGCCTTTAGTGGCACACAGACCCAACCTGTTTGGTGAAACAGCACTTAAGCACAAATAGTTATAATGGTGTGCACATATGTTTTATATTTGCCTTCCTTTTCAGAAGGAAATTCTATGGGCTACACCCATTATTAAGCAGGTTGGCCATCCAAGCAATTCAAAGAGAAAAACCCCCAACCATGGAGAATTGGAAACAGGATTCCAAGAAGGGAGAGCAGTAATGAGGTAAGTAGTTTTTTAGGGACAACAAACTAGATAGCCCAAATCCCTTTTCACAAAAAAAACAGATCACAGATCCTGACATCACCTAGTACTGCCACTGCCCTAAACCTTCCAATGTACTTTCTTGATAGGACTTCTTAGTAAGAACTCTAGAGTGTGGAAGTCTTTTGGAGTAAAGCATTCATTTCAAAATCCAATGGAAAAGGGAGGAAAGACCTATGGTTCAAAAAGTACTGGTAAGTACTTAACAGGGATGAAGATTAAAAGAGAGGGGTATTTTGAGAATAAAAGAAAGAAATGGTAGAGAAAATAAAAGAGAATGGGAGAATGAAGATACATTGATAGATATCCTACATTGGTAGGATATATAAGAACAAAGGTGAATTATCCAAGACAAAAGAAATTTCTGTAATACAAACTTTACAAATGAGTAAGGCCAATATCACAAAGCCAGTAAACCACCTAGGCCGGTGAAAAACTGAAGAAAAGAATAGAATCCTGATCCTGTATGTCCTCAGATACATTTTGTTATTTTAATGTGTCAGAAGTCTAACTACAGTACTGTCTGTTTTTTAGCGATGTCCCACTTACCAATGAATGCAGTGACTTTTGGATTGATGATCCCACTTGGCAGAAGATGAAAGTCGTACTCCACAGCATCCACAACAACTGTATGCCCTGCATTATTGCCTCCCTGAGTAGGGGTGAGGGAGAAAAGAAGTGTTAACAGTTTTGACAAATGAACACACAGTATAGAGATCAAATAAATGAGTTGCACAGTTTTCATTTCTGTTACTGACAAAAAAGCATTCAGAGATTTCCCAGGAAATCAGCCAAATTTGTTCTGTCAAACTGGACAATTTCAACATCAGCATTATCTGCCATACAGACTTTGGACAGTGTTTTGGGTCACCAAAGTTACAAAATTGCGGAATGAGATTAAAATGTTTCTAAAATTATCAGATATAAATATTCTAGAGCATGCAAACATTTTTAAAAGCCATCATCAATTTTATTAGTTTTCTATTACAGTTATGGAAAGTTAATACTTAAGAGTGGAATTGCAACCTTAGCAAAGTTAAAAAAAACAAAACAAATCCCCAGGTAAACTGGGAGTATAAAACCACACAGTTACTGCAATAGGTTAGTCTTGTCATCTGGCAACATGCAGGATTGTTGTTCTGAATTTTGGGTTCAGACTTTTGAGCATTTCTCTATGAATAGTAACTGGCAAAACTACCTAGTTCATTCCACACCTCCTTCCTGATAAGAGAAGTTACGTAACAGAACAAGTCATTTATGTTAAATACATGTTATGTGAAACATGCTATTTAAGGGGGGAATCTAAAGACAACTAAAACAACTGCAGTTTTTTAAGTTACTAGAAACCATTTACATCAAACTAACACTTCAAACATTTCTAGCTCTTTTCATTACGACAAAGAGAGTATTAAGAGATTCATTAAACTGTGAAATCCACCTAAAATACTAAAAGAAGCTTGTGACCAAGTCTTAAAGACGGTCAAGAAAGGCTTATGAAACTAAAAAGATTACAAAACAGTTACCAAATATCCCCAGTTCTTGTTTGCTGTACTTTTGAAAATAAGCTTATACTCTCTTGTGACCCAGTCATTTGTGCAAGACAAGGTTACATACAAAATGGGTCTGCTTGCCATAACCACAGGAACATCCCTTACAGGCACCTCGCACCAGAAGTCAAACAAACTGCTTCACAGAAAGAAAACCTTAAAGATTAAGATTTCTAAGCTGAGCCATCTTTCAGCACAAGACAGATTGAAGAAAGGCATTATATGAAAAGAAAAGAAACTATAAGAATTATTAATCTATGAATTATAAATATGAAATATTTTGAATACTGTATTAAAGATAGACTTTTCTAAGTAATGGACTGAACAGCTACTCACTACTTTTACAAGATTCAGAAAGCATGAATTCAGCACATAAAGCTGTATGTGACAGTACAAATAGAGAGTAGTTGTAGACATCAAACATTTGTGTCAGTACACAAACACACATGCCACAGGAACAAGCCTAATCTCATTGAAGTCGGCAATGACAATTTTGTAATTTCAGCATTATTTATTTGAGGACTTGCAACCATTTCACCTCCTCTGTAAAGAGAGAAAACTTAAAACCTTCACCCAAGAAGGGAAATGCCTGAGTTCAGTAAAAATTTAAATTTTTTAGTAACAAACTGCAGAATTTTTCCATGCAGTAAACAATATCTTGAAGTAGCTGTAAAGATCTTTGGATGCAGATTTTCACTGCAAATGATCAGACTCAACCAGATCATGTAAATTTTCAAGTTACAACCAATGAAACATATTGAATGAAGACATAAAGTGGACTCTTCTACTGTTTTAAGAAAGTAATAAAAGCTCAGGAATAAACTTCCTGTTCCTGTTTGCATTCTTTCTACCCAACAGCTTTTAGAAAGGATATTTAGCAGTCCATCACTCCACAATTGTGTGTTATACATTAGCAGATAGATAATTTAGTTATTTTTGAAATGCAATGCTGATACTCCTGAGCTACTGCAAGTTACTCCAAAAGTAATTTTAAGAACAACTAAGTTATATACTTATATAAAATGCACTATGTATTTTTAGTAATGCAAGACATTAGTTTCCTATTCAGTGTTTGAGAGGCTAAGCAAAACCTTGCTTGGCAAAGAAGAACAGTTATGCACTACAGTATAATTTACAGTCAAGTATTTGTGCTAAAAGTGGTAGTTACCTTCTTCCACATCAGATTCCTTCAAATTACTCCTTTCTATTAGATTCGCTGCTAATATCAGTACAGACAACTTTAACATGAGCACTGAAGTGCTTTAAGTGAAAATTCAATAGATAGGTCTAAGTACAACACTGAAGTACTGAGGTATTAGTAATTTACAAATGGGAAGACAAGTCCAAAGTCTCCCACGGCAGCATAAATAACCTGGACTAACCCATAAATAACACTAACATTAGTGAATCACTATTCATTTAAAATTCTCTACCAGATGGACAAGTTAATTTCATGTTTTGCTTCTCAATTTATTTTTTAAGAAAGAGAAAAAGGTTCTCTAGTGTCATGAATGTCAAAAAAAGAGAAAACTGGCCACTCTAGAAATTAGATCATGATCAACAATAAATTCTTAGTGTCCTAAAGTCTGCCAAGTTACTAGTGCCATTCAGAAAAGGCAACTTAAAGTTCAGCAGTCACATGTGCTTGAACAAGGTGTTCAGCATGCAGTCTCTGACTCTGCTAGTCATGAGAGCAGAACTGCTGACTCCTGGCGGTGTCAAGATCTCATCTTCGCACTGCTGAGTGATGCCAAGGGTGTTGGTTGCATGCTCACTGAAAGATACCCCAGGGCTGACAGAATTAAAATGCCAATTTACCTTTCAAATCTTGAACTGTTCATGCAACAAAGCTCATGCCTCACCTAGAAGCAAACTAGTGGTATTTAATTCTGCATGTTTACTGTGAGCAGCTCTACTTTAAGGGATTTTGCTAGAGACTTAAGTAGAAAACATGTGATGAATCACCATCTTAAGCCATATGAATACCTCAAGCTTTCCAAAAGCATATTTTCAGATTAGATTTGAATCTGAATCTCAGAAATTATTGATTATAATATTATGATGTCTACAACATGAAAAGATTCAATCCCAAAAGAACTATTGATGGAAGCTGTCTGATAGAATATTAAGTCAGTCCCCACACTGCTCTTGATATCATTGTGTCAAAACGAGTCATTTTGAAAAGTATTTTTAATCTCAAACCCTATTTGAAGAGAGCATTTAAGTAACAGCACGTCACGAATTCGATTTTCAAAATTCTTCTGCTGATTTACAGGTAAGCTCTACCCTAACTGCGGAAGAGCAAGCATGTGGTTACACAGTATGAGTTGTAATATATTAAAATCATGGTTTACACTGTACACTTTACAGTGAACTTGCAGTGAAGTGCACACATGTTGTGTGCTCAGACATTGCTCAACAAGGGTTTGGTAAACAATTCTAATTACAGAAATCTGAACTCAGCGTTCTAGTGGTGTTGGGATGAAGGGGAGGGTTGTTTTTACGTTACAGGGTTTGAATTTGTTTTGGGTTGTTTTCTGTCTTCTCCAGATATTGATGTTAATGCAGGCAACTATTGCCTCTGAGCATAACTTTAGCTTTAAACTGATGAAGTCACTCCTGGCTTCTGTGCTCTCCATCTGGATTTCTCACTCCTCCTTCCACCTCCAACTAAACCAAATGGGACCAACTAGGTCATTCAAACTAACACTCCTTTGATTCACACATTTAAACATTACTAATGGAGAAGTAACTGCAGAAATTATTTTCACTATTAGTTAGACAAAGTTCATGCTCAAATGATATGCACTACCTTACATAATGTTTTTGCCAGAGGGAAATTAAGATATAAAAGTAATTTCAGTCAAGATATACAGTCATTGAGGCTGGCAATACTCCCTAGCTAACGAAATAAAAAAAAAAAAAATCAGTTTACCACATATCAGTAATCTTCTAGATGCCCAAACAACAAGACTTCTCTCCCATATATGTGAAAACTGAAATACCTGTGTGCCAACATAGGCAGTGGACAAATGTGCAGCAAGACCAAAGGGTGCTCCTGCTCAGTCTGGAATACACTACACACGTTGCAGTGGCTTCTTTTGCCTTTTTCCCTGCACAAGATTTCCTTTGGTTGAGCCAACAAGCGTGCCATGGCCAAGATACTCAGCCCTGAGGGCAAAGCAACTCTGGATTCAGCTACAAAAACGACTGACTGCACAAAAGGACTGATGGGGGTGAAAGATGACTTCTTATACATAAGACATGTAAGACCCCAGCGGCACTCTGAACAAAGAACTTGCTCACTGGGATGCTTTCTTCCCACTCTGCAGAACAACAGCAGAGGAAGACACTTTCATCAGAGAAAAATGAGTATATAGGAATAGAACAAAAAACAAAACACGAAATCAATTCTCCACCTGGCAACCCAAAACAAAGAGCAGTAAGAACAAGCAACAACCAGCAACCCCATGCTCCTGTCAAGGGGCTAACTCAGGCACTACACCTGAAGTCCCAAGCATACTTCAATTAAATACAGTGCCATTTATTGGTACATCTCTACCAAGATACAGCATTGCAGTCTAAGCATACTTTAAGGTTTCCAAAATTGGATTTTCAGAAGTCAGCAACCTTCTTAGCACAAAAATAAGTTAAAAGCATTTGGTTTGTTTGTGTTCCTTCCTTCCATTATTTTTTCTCCTTGTATCTTTCAACACAGTACTTTGAACAGTTCTCTCCCCGCTCCTGAAGGATTTTCAGTAACCAAAGAAAGAATCAGCACTTTCAGCAGCCCACAGCTTTATCAAATTACAATGTAAAATCCAGCTCAAAAGCGTGCCAGCTGGATTAGAATGAAAACATTTCCTTCCATTTATGGGGAGACACAGCATGCAAATCATCATGAATAACAAGCATGAACCTTTCCTGTGTGTCCCAACATGACATGAGCTGCTGAAGCAAGTCCAGGGGAGGGCCCCAAAGAAGATGAGGGCTGGAGCACCTCTTCTATGAAAACAGGTCAAAAGAGTTGGAATTGTTCAGCCTGGAGAAGCAAACATTCTGGTGCGACCTTCAGTATCCAAAGGACCTAGAGAGGGACTTTTTACAAGAGCATGTAATGACACGAGAAGAGGAAAGTTTCTTTAAACTGAAAGAGGGTAGGATGAAATTAGATATTAGGAAGAAATCCTTTACTGTGAGGATGACGAGACACTGCAACAGGTTGTTCAGAGAAGTATCCTAGAAGTGTCTAAAGCCAGGCTCTGAGCAACTCAGTCTAGTGAAACGTGTTCCCATCCATGGCAGAAGGAGGCTGGAACTAAATGATCTTCAAAATGCCTTGCAACTAAAACCATTCTACAATTCTGTGATTTCAGAACAAGGATTTAATCTAAGGACTTAGTTTGATGCTCTGATGGACGAACAATTTAAAATCCTTGTAAGAGATAGTAGCTTTTTTTCTCCTTGCATAATCTTGACACTATCAAATTATAGTATTATTTGAAAGCAATTCAAGTGGAATAGGGAAAGTAACATCAGGTACATGATCACTACTTAATCTGTAATACTTAAAATCTGTGTAGGATAACTGAACAAATAAACTCTCAAAAGGCACTATTCCAGTTTTACTAGTGCAGTGTGCTTAAATAACTTCATTAAAGAAGCATATGATCCCTGACCACTAGCTGGTAATCTTGAAACATCCAAGCTATTCAATGGTAGAAGAGCTAAATTTACAGGAAACAGAAATGTGCCCACTAATATACAAATTATCATACTACTACTGTTAAGATTGACAGCAATCCTTGTAACAAAACCTCGTACCTATCTGCTTTCTATGAACACAATTTCATAAAACATTCCTTACAAAACACTATTTTTGAAATATTTTACACTGGGAAGCTGATCAGAGATATTCTCTTAAACAAAAACACTGTTTGGTTTTTTTTCTTCAGTTTGTTAGAGATTAAATAGCCCAAAAATCCTTCTCACTGTAAGCACCACATCCAAGAATCTGCATAGTCAATTCAGATAGGTTGGTCAGTACCGCACACAAAACAAGATACCATTCTAAAACATACCTATCCTGGCAAATGTGAACAGAATCAGTGACATGCACACAGAGGGGCCCTAAGATAGCACAGCCAGCTGCAAGCATTGCTCATCTGGGAGCTGTTTGATAAACATTCTTTGGAAACATGCTTTTTACAAGAGTATTGAGTGCCTGAAAATACTAATTTGAAAGGGGAAAAAGTCATTATCTGTGAGCTGACATTTTACTAGAAACAAGCTTGAAACATCAATAAATCAAACAAGTGACTCCTGCTTTCCAAAAGCCACTATCAAAGCACTGGAAAGCAACACTCACCACAAACACTACGTCTGTGCACCTGACACAAACACAACAGTGACACAACATTGTGCCTGTGTCCAGACAGCATCACTGGAAAAACCAATGAAGACTAATGAGCAGTATCAAAGAGGACACATTTTAAACATACAGATTGAATAGTATTCTGGATTCTAATAAGATATATATGGTAAAATTAAGGTTAATCATTGCAGCACTTCCCCTAGCTATGCAAAATTACTTACTTTCTTTTGTTTTCTACAGCTTTTAAATACCATAACTGCCAGCATTTTGAGTAAAGAACAGAACAGAACTAGCAACAATATTTATGCAAGCACCTGACTGCAATTTTACAATTTTTTCCTTACAGCTCTGAAGACTAAATATGTTTTTCTAAGTGTAAATATTACAGAGTCATACTTTGTACCCAGACTGGTAAACTCTTAAGGATGTATGAGCAACTTGCAGGATAAGTCTTCTCACTTTGAAGTTTCCCAAAGCTCTTTAGATTGCTACATCCTGTCCATGCACAATAGCTTTCTAATCACATATACAGCATAGAGCAGAAGCATTGATAATAATATTTAACAGCAATTTTCCTTCTGGAATTGCATTACTGTACTAGTGAAAAGCCCCCAAGGAACATTCATGTATTAAGCTGACTCACCAGACAAATAAGAACCAACCTTTCTATTGGAATTATGTAAGAGTCTTGATAATTTAATACAGTTAATTTGACAAAACAGTAATGATCTATGCTGGTCTTCAGAAAGTTGAACTGATGACTACTTAATCAACATTTTTGCAACATGACCTCAGCCCCCAGGATTAAAGAGAGATGCTCTTTTTAAACCAAAAGATTATTTTCTTACTGAATTAAAACAGCACAAGAAAGTTTATCAGCTAAGACATCAAGTTTACAGGATGTAACCAGCCAGTACCAAAACTCAGCTAATGGAACTGGATGTTACAAGCAATGGCATATTTTATGTGGAATGCCTATTAACTTAGGAGGTCATATGAAGCTGAGTGAAGCCAACAACTCAGAAAACATGGAATATCATTTTCCAAAAAGACTGCAAATTATACAAAGCTCTACTCAAATGCTTACAGAGACATCCTGAACCAGAACACTTTTCCTCTGGTGCGTTTGATCAGAGAAATTCCTTGTTCCTCGATTTGCAGCCAATCTCACTGGTTTGCCTGAAATGCATCCAAAGGACGTCACCACTTGTCTTTCCAGTTTAAGGGATAAGAATTTGCAGTTCTTCCATCTTTCTGGCACATGAGACTGTTTCAGGAAAACTATACACACTTAGTATATTCATCATTCACTGAAAGACAGTCCCTTTCAGTTTCAAATTCATCCTAGCTTAAAACTTTGGGGTTTCCCCTTCGTTTTTTTTTTTTCCGTTTTGCAAAAAAGTGCCAACAATCTAATGGGAAACTTGAATAGACCAGTCAAGTATTACATGAGCACATATATAAATAGAAGATGCGAGTAAGAAGTCATTGCAGGAACACAAACATAGATTTGCTGTTGTTCCTCTCTCTTAGCTTCACTTTCTCCATTTTAGGTCTACATACGTTGACAACAGGTATTTTATTTCCAGAGCACATCTTCATTAGGCAAGGGCAGACTAGATGTTAGCATAAACACCAGAACAGTTAAATCCCTTCTGAACACATCAAGACAGTTCAAACCCCCTTGCCTACAGCAGTCCTTCCATAGCTGCTAATACTGGTCTGCATGACTACAACTTTACTTAGCAGTGGAGGTGCTTAGGGAGAAAAAGATTTGAGAAAATCAGATTGAAACTGCAATTAACAGCATATTGTGAAATGGCTCTCTAAACTGATACTAAATACAAGAGTATTCAGAGCAGCTTTGAAATACAGACATGTGCATTTATGAGAACCATCTAACCAAAAAGTCTATGATGACAATCACTGCCTTTTCTTATGACATGATCATGCCAAGTTGTCTATCTCAAAAATATGATGCCTCAGGGAAGAGCAAAGAAGTCTTTCAAGTTATTTCCTCTAGAATAAAAATTAGTTGTCTACTTTAAAGAGATGTTATCTCATGAAACGTTAAGGAAGAAGCCATATACTCCTTTCAACTCTCTCCATCAGATGTGTGTGTGCATAATTTTTTCTACAGTTTACTTTTATTGCTACCACATTCCAGCATTCATTTTTAGCTCAGGGCAACCACTGTTGTTTCTGAGCTAGCTATCCAAGTGACTGCCAAGTTGAGCAAGAAGCAAGTCGATGTTGCTTTGGCATCATACGGTTGTAAACATTTTCATTTAACTCTTAGATGAAAAGTCAAAAATACACCAAGAAAGCTGGATACTACCATTATTTACAAGAAATATATGAAAGGCTGTGTCTTGCCACAATCAGATTCTCGGAATGCTGAGCATACCTTTAAAAAGTTTATCAGTCTAGTGAGGAGACTTATCTGAACCCCATGATGTGTCCCAAGCAGACACAGCTTTGCAATTACTGTGCTACTCACTCCTCATTTCAAGACATATTGTCAAAAATGTATTTTGAACTTAAGACTGCAAACCATCCCCCTTCAAAAATGTATAAACAGTTCAAAAAACCACAAGGTTTTGATATGGATTCACATTCTCATACATTTTGTGATTCATTTCTCTCTCTCTCTCCCCTCTCCATCTCCATGAATAGACAGCTAACAAACACTAATGTATAACCTGCCACTGAATTTAAGTATAAACAGCAGCCAGCAGCTATAGCCATTTTCTTCGTTTACAAATCCATTCATGTTTGCGAAATCTAAACCCACTACAAGAAGCCATTCATGTTACACACTTTACATAAAGGTTTCTCAAACTTTGGCTAGACTTCAGAAACTTCTGAATGTGTAGTACAAGCATTGCTGCATCAAGAATGTGGTTTGAGGCAGAATATAACATAATAAGAACATTGTGTTTTACATCTTCACCAGTTTTCTCCTAAGAAATAAAACATTAACTTTATTGAAGTCTATTAATCTTAAGAAACTCCATCCATATCTCTGTCCTGACAGAATTAGCTCTGAGAATTACTATTGAAAGGATTTACTCAGGGAGACTCTTTAGAGATGGTTCTGACTACATTTTACCTGACTTGCAAAACTTGATTCTGCTGCAAGGCCTATATATGCTAGATAGGAAACACGAGTCACTATTCAATGCAGAATAAAGACCAATCTATCCTAAGAGATAAAAGAAATCAAGTGAGGCAGGCAGATAAGGAACAAGAAAAACATTCAAAGCACAGATATGTCCAGCACTGCATTGCTTCAATGCACAAAACCCCATCAATGTCTGCTGCAGTCACAAAAACATTCAAGAAAGGACATGAAAAACAGAAAGTGGCTTTGGGAACACTTACAGAAAACCCCTTCCAAATGCACGAAGTAGTACAGTAGAAATAAAAAATGCATTTGAAATCATAATGAGCAGCTACAGAGTACTGCATCTCAGTCAACAAACACATGCATTAAGCTTCTGTAGTAAAAGGTAACAGTAAGATGGGAAGAGCATTAAGGGACCAGTAGATCAAGGTATAATTGGCTCTTCAGTGCCTTTAAGGCTTTCTTTGTTAAGAATACAAACTTTATGAGCCGGAAAATCACATTTAAACTGTTCTTCTGTTAAAAATAATGTAGACATTGTGCGATTGTTTACAGTAATAAGAGATCACCTGCCAGTGATGCCTTAAAGTAGGCCTGTAAGCATAAGACTGGAGTAGGCCAAAGACATCATTTTAGTGACTCTTTCCTCACCAGAGCACTCCACTGGCCAACCACTACAAAGTCCTGCAGTGCACTCAGCACTTAAAGAAAGCTCTAGCTAGGCATCACTTACTGAATGCCTGAGCAGCTAAAAAATAAGCACCAAGAGCTATAGCTATTGATTCTGATATTCCTAATTCTGCATGGCTTGCATAGGCTTTGCACTAAAATATTTTTATTTAGAAAAACAGTGGGCTTGCAAATGTAAGATTAAAAAAAAATCCAGTTTCTTTTTCAAGTAGCCATTTAAAGACCAGTGAAGGCAAGGGGCAGCACTGGTGAGAGACCTACAGTCAGCAGGTGATTGATGGTAATCATTATCAATCAATTATCAGCCAATTGATGGTAACTGCTTAACCCCGAGGATCTGCACACTGAAAACCTCTCTAGATGTTGCTCTACAGCTGCCACATTATCAAGTGATTAGCAGTAGCACTGGTGTACACACTTGTTGGGCAGAAGAGGAAAAGGGAATATGAAGACTCCACACACTGCAATCCCTATGCATTAGCAGCTCAGGAGTAGAATCCCACACCAGGCAGATCACACTGAAACCAGATGAGAAGATCTGGTAAGAAGCTGCAATTCTACTTCCACATGGCAAAAAAGTGTAGGAGAGAACTAAAGAAGCAGGAAAATGGAATTCTTTAGCAAGGAGAATATGGCATTAAAAAATGTGAAAGCTTAGAAATCTTACTTAGAAATCTTACACTTCTGTGAATTATATTCTCTGAATAAATCAACTACCACCAATAGTAAGAAAAGGAAGCGACCAAAAACTTGCTGATGAAATGAATGAAAGAGAATCAGTGCAGACACACATTTTTTTGCTTCATGGTAAACAATGGTAGATTTGGTGGAGGGGTGCTGTTAATGTAAGATACACAGCATCTTTTGGTACTGTATTTGTTTTGGAAAAAAACATTATCTAAAATAACTTGCTTGCATTAATTTGCCATTTCCATCGTTCCTGCTAACAAACGAAACTCTGCACTCTGTAATGGCAGGAAGTTCCTTGTTGAGAACAAGAAACATTTTCCTTTAACTGTCCATTATCTGTGGAATTTAAACACAATGCAACCTTAAAAATTGCCAGGTTTGCTGACGTCAAGGCTAGCTGCTTATTAAAAGGAAATTATATCAATCAAATAATACAAAACCAAAGTTTTTCTGGTAATTATTCCTGAATCTCAAATCAATTCTTGCTCTGTTTTACTGTCTGAACTATGATTTATGTGACAGCAGGTACAGAGACTCTGTTCTTTAATACACTGAAAATATAGATTTAAGTGCAGAAGTCTCACCAATGTACTTGTTTTATCAGTAGTATCATTCCACCGGAAACCTCCAAGAGTTAAATCAAGTGCAATTCAGATTTTACAGTGGAACAAAGAACAACTACATACTTTACCTGTCATGTAGACACGTTTGTATTAATTGTATCTGAACCCTGTGCACTAGCAGTATCTTCACAAAACTATCATAGTTGCCAGTGCAGTTGCACTAGCAACTACAAACATGCAGCCCCTGGACATATTTTAATTTTAGCATAGCTTCTTCAAACAGTTGTTTTTGAAACCATGATAAGTAACTCTGATAAATTCTGAAGCTGTCTGCTTTAAAGAAAGCACCATTCTCTTCCTCTGAGCACAAGACTGCTTTTCACGACCTTTAAGCCTAAGATAAAACACTCTAGAGGGTGCTATTTAGAAGTAGAGTCATAATGCAACTTACTTCCCGACACACTCGTTCAGCTAACTGCACCCAAGGTAAGCACCTGGTTCCAAATGCCAGAGTTGGTTGATAAAACTGGAGTCATCAGCACATGTGCTACCTAGAAGCATGCAAGGAAGCATGGCCACAGATTTCAGAGTACACACAATGCCTCTACAGGCATCGTAAAAGCCAAGCGATAAGTCACGTCTCACTTCTGGGACAGGACCATTTTCACGCTCTGCATCTGCTCAGAACAAAGGATAGTGAGAAGAACCCTAGAGTGTTTCACTGCAAGCGCAACACAAGTTTCCAAGACATCTTAGACCTGCTACATCAACTTCCCTAGGCCTCCAACACTTGTACTAATAAATTTTCCACAAGAGCACGCTGGAAATATTTGACGTCATCCGCAGGCATTCTAGCAACTCTGTGGCATGATGAACAGAAAGAACCATCCTGGAATAAGTAAGAGTGTACCAGTGAAGTAAGAATCAGAAGCTCCAATTACAGAAAGCTGATGTAAGCAAGTGCCAGAACAAGTGTGTGACTGTCTTTTCTTTCTGGACTTGTACCACTACAAAAAGCACAAGGGTCACTCTGAATTACCCGCAGCAACTAAGAGTTCTCAAATATGCTTGTATACATAGCAAGACTATTCAATAATAAAAAACAATTTTATCAGTGCCACTGAAGGAGAATATTCCTATTTTCTCCTCTCATTCTGAGAAATCATTCTTTGTGCTTACCCTGTCCTGGACCCCTCTTTTCACCAAGGTCCTCTGAACTAATAAAATCCGGTTTTATTTACTAGAACAGCAGAAAGTAAATCCAAGAGTCAATAATTTCCTACCACTCTGATGAGTCAAATCAACTTACAGAAGTGTTTAAGTGCCAGACCTTGTGCATGGGTGGAGACTCTGAGTGCACAGCCATCAACAGGAAAGGGAAGAAAGGAGGAAGAAAAACTCCTTCCTTCATCAGAAGCAACAAGCTGTTAGAAATGGCAGAAGTTCATGGCTTGGGACATGGCCATGAAATTCAAGCTTGAGATAACATCAGAATTTTTCCCTTTTCTTCATCCTTTACCCAGTTGATTCAAAACAAGTAACAAGCACATTAAGACACGTGCACACAGAAATTCACTGCCTCTCTTGTCTCTCCTCCAAAACTTAGTATTAAACATACACATTCACCTAGGTGCCCTTCAAGTTTCAAGAACAAAGTCGTAAAACACGAACTGAGTCACTCTGTTCTCTGACCCACAAAATCAGGCAGTCATACCACAGCACCACATCAGATTTTATTATTAAAAAAAAAAAAAAACAATAAAACAAAACCAAACCCAAAAGCAGACAAGTGGAAAAAAACAATTTGTGAAAACAGTTATTTAAGAATAGATTTGTTTACTTCAAAATTTAATTCTCTGAAGTTCAAGGTATTGATTTGTCAGCTTTGCAACTGACTTGTTTTCGAAAACAGCAGTTTATGTGCAGTTCTCATTGGATAACAACCATTCAGCGTTTACACTCTTTGGGGAATGGTGCGCACTTCCAAAATATGTTTATTTAAGAACAAATTAAATTCGTGCATTCAACAAAATCAAACAGATAACAGCATTTACGTGAAACCTGGCATACTACAGGCATTTTATGCTGCTGTATCTCTTAACTTTAAGAAAAAACTGCATAGCTTCAGGTCACTCTGTTGTGCTCTACAGAATTACTATACTAGAGATGCTAAGAAAAACATCTCCTCGGATCTGTGTTGTTCTAACAGCAGTACTTTGCTTGCAGACTAGACTCGTTTTTTTGTTTTTTGGCTGGAATAAGGCCTCCGCAGAGAGGGACAAAGTTATAGATACATAAACAGGTAAATGTAGTATCCCACTGATACAAGGCTCTCGGAGCAGGGGCAGGCGAGCCCTTTGCCAGCTAGCTCTAGCTGAAGACGAGCGAGTTGTGGCGGACTGCACGAATCCCCCACGTGCATCCTACAACTGGCGGGCGGTTTCGCGCCGCCGCCGCGGCCCGGGAGGGCTCCGGGAGGATCCCGGCCCCGCGGCGATGCTGCCCGAGCCGCCGAGCGCGGCCCCTTCCCGGCGCCCCCCGGACACAAAGAGAGGGAGGCCTGAGGGGGAGGGAGGACGCGACCCCAGGCGCATTCCTCCTGCCGGGGGCCAGCTCTGGGCGGCGAGGAGGGCGCCTTCCTCCTCCTCCTCTTCCCCCGGCGCCGGGACAAAGGAGGCGCGGGAGGGCTGCGAGCCCGGCACGGGGCTCTGGCCAGGCAAGGCTCCGCTGCCCCGCGGCCCCCGCCGCCCCCGGCCCTGCGCCTCCCGGGCGCTCGGGGCAGAACCGGGGCGGCCACAAGCGCCCGGCGGGGCCGGTGGCGGGGCCGCCCGCCTCAAGGTGACACTCGCGGCCTCTCCCGCGCCCCGGCCGCGTCCCTCCTCCTCCTCCTCACCTGGCACCTGCAGACGATGTCGGCGTCCTGCGCCAGCAGATCCACTACCTTGCCCTTTCCCTCGTCGCCCCACTGGGCGCCCAGCACGACGGTGACCCTGTTGCCGGGGCGGCGGGCGGCGCACTCGCCGTTGGGGATGCCGGGGCCGCCGTGCTCCGCCATGGCTCGCGCTGCCCGCTCCGGCGCCGCTCCAGACACATGCGGCAGCGCGCGGCGGCCGCTCCGCTGCCCCCGCCTCCGCCTCCTCCTTCCCCTCCCCGCCAGGCGGGCGGGCGGTGCCGCCGCTCTCGCGTCCAGGTGCCGCCGCCTATCGGCCTGGCCCGCCCCGCCGCTCCCCGCCAGCCCGACCCCTGCCCTCAGCCGGGAGCTCGCCGCTCCTTCGCGTGGAAAACCGGAGCAGCCACCGCCGCTCCCGGCAGCTCTTTTCCCTGCCGCTCCCCCGCTACGCCTCCCAACCCCGACTACGTTACCCAGCGCGCCGCGCGGCCTCCCCCACGCGGGGCGCCGCGGGGCGCCGGGCGCGGAGCACGCTGGGGCGCGTAGTCCCCGGGGCCGCACCTGCGGCAGGACGGCGCCTTGGCGGTTGCCCCGGGCGGCCCCGCGGCGGCGGGAGGCCGAGGGGCAGGGCGCGGCGGCCATGGCGGCGGGCCGGGATGGCGGGGCAGCGCGGGGCCTGTACCTGGCGGCCGTGGCGAGAGGGCGCCGGGGCGCTGATGCCGTGCCTGTTCCGCAGAATTGGCTCTGGCTCCCGTTAGCCCGGGGTTCCGCGGTACCTGCGGCTCCTGCCGCGGGTGTGCAGTGTATCGCAGCATTGCCTGCGCGCTTGGGCTTGCTGGATTAATGATCGCAAGACTATAAATTAA
The DNA here is from genome assembly GCA_034336665.1 of Luscinia megarhynchos. Lineage (NCBI taxonomy): Eukaryota > Metazoa > Chordata > Aves > Passeriformes > Muscicapidae > Luscinia > Luscinia megarhynchos. The sequence goes on along the minus strand of CM067565.1, from coordinate 79,763,445 downwards.
AGTTTGGGGGATGAAGGCTGAATATTAGAGGCCATTTTCTCCAGAAGCACCGGAACATGGCCCCAGGCTTATTCATGAGGAAAAAAAAACAATAATGGAAAAAACCGTAGCAGAGAAACGGCTTCACCATGCACACTCAGAAGTGGAACTGATGTCTCAGTGGCTGTTTCCATTCCTTCCTCTTTCACGGAACCAACAACCCCAAGGGAAGATTTTTTCTTTTCTGTGAAGTAGCTATTAAAAAGGCATAAAAATCTGAATGATGTAATAATTATTGCCAAGAGAGTTATTCAAAGACCTGAGTCACTGAGCAGTCACAGTCTGCAGCTGTCTGGCAGGCTGTAGTGTTTGATTTTAGTTGCTTCTTCGCTCCTTCACATTTACTCCAGCCAAGAAATTGAGGATCTGCAAAAGCCGCTGGAGAAAAGTTTAACTGTGTCTTGTAAAGCTAGAGAGATATGTAACGCATAATTAAATACAACATTGACAGAGAACTTGTTTTTTTTAAACAACTGGAAATATATAAATCCTGAATGTCAGTGCTAACAGATGCTATGACGAAGGAGTCAGTTCAGAACAAAGATGTTGAGCAACTGCAAATGATGGGAGGCAATTGTGGACCATAGTTCCTTAAAGGTACCTTATAGTCCACATTATGTCTGCTTTTGAAAAAAAAACCCAAACAAAAAAAGCCATAGTCATGACTTCCACGTCCCTACACAGAGCTTATGGGAAGTCACTAAAAACCACATGGAGCTGCTGAAGTAATTTTTTTCCAGTTTTCTTGACACAATGACTAACTTTGCTCCAGTGCAGTCAGTTCTGAGGCCGTAGATGATCTCATGACTCCTCAAGCAATGGTCAAGATTGTTACAGAATATGATTTTCCAGTATAGCTGAATCATATTAACACTTCACAGTTGCCAAAGCAAATATTACCTTGGATCTCAAAATAAATTTGAGTTCGTAGTGTCCTAGTACTGGGATGTCAGTGTAATGTCACTTTTCAAAGAGTCTCAGACACAAGAGTCTGTTGTTCTGCTATTTTTATTTGTTGTAGGAGAGCTCTGAGATTATGTTTTGGTATGGTTTCTTGTTAGGGAAGAAAAGAAAAAACACTTCCAGAAAACCTGCAAATATTTAATGAAGATCAAGTTAATCAATACTGGTTGGTACTGCAAGGTTTAGAATTTTTATGTAATATATGATATCATGTGGGTCCATCAATCCATCTTCTTTGCAAACTAATGGAGGTTTTATTCTAATACTAAAGGATACAACATATTCCTTATTGGCACAATTCACTAACTGTGTTTATAGTATTGTTCTAAAACCTGGTGACTTTTGACCAAAGCACAAATACAACTGGTGTCTAATGCCCTTTATCAAAATCAGGCTGTGCACTTGTGACTCATCTGGTATAAGCAAGAAAACCAGCAAGAACATGCAGTGCTACTGTACTGAGTTTTTCCTCTAACATACATGGACTGTATTTGCTTTTTTCACTACTTGGTCAAGCTGAATCTGCGCTGGGAGAGGTCAGGTGGGCATTTAGAGGTAGCACAAAACGGCAAGAGTTTGTGTTAAAGGAATGAAGGAATGTGACTGCCTTTTTGGCATGAGCAAGATGGCATGTGGGTTTGACTTTGTAAAACTGAACCCATGGGAGAAGCGTACACGGGTAAAGCTTGGGTTGTATTGTCTTCTGCATTGTTTACAGTGTTACTGACTGGCTACAAGGAACTGAGGCAGTTACGTTTATCACAAATTTCACTCTGTTTTGGGGACATTCAGGCTTTTCATCTGACTGCATTTCCTGCCTCACAATAAATGCAAGAGACTCAGGATTTTTTTATAAACACTGAACAGAAGCAGTGTGAGATCTGCATTTCATTCAAATATGTCATAGATACATGTGAAATTGTTACATCCCTGTGTTTGCAATTATATTAATGAAGTATCCCACATATTCTGATTATGCATTTGAAAAATTACATACCAAGTAGTTTAGAGGAGAATTTGGGTAAGAATTTCAGTAGTTCAGAAAATCAAGAGTGAGCATGAATGAAGGGAAAGTGCTGTAACAAGCAAGAAGCCAGCTGACTGTTAGCTCATGGGTCAGAGTGTGCTATTTCTTTCTCCTTAATGATACTTCTTAATTGTGTTGAAGGACTACTGAGTGATGTTAGTACTTTTCTGATATGGTTTCTCCTACTATAAGCAATTTCTGAGTGTCAGGAAAGATAAAGATTAAAGAAATGACCCTTGGCAATGAAAATGTCAGGGCACATGGCCTATAGTAAGAGTTTCCTGTTAAATTGGTTCTGCCTGTGACGATGTAATACAAAGATATTTTACAGGGAGGTCTTATCTACACTAAAACAGTGGTTGCAGAAAAGTACTCTGTGGGCCATGTGGGCCGTGGTTGACTAATCTGCATGTGTCCTACAGAACAGTGTTAAAGAATAAAATTTTGAAATATTTCACTAATCTCATTAAAACATCCAGCAAAAGATAAGTTAGTTTTACTTACTGATTATTTACAGCATCTTTAGAGCATTTTCTTATTGTAAGTTGATGTTAAGAAGTACAGTAACTCACAAAAAATATTGACGTTGAAAACGTCAAAGTCAAAAAAAGCCTAAGAATCACTGTGCCAGACATGGTTGGCATCTGTAGTACTTCAAACTCTCCAGAATGCTGTCAGCTTAGCTTAGGAGGAAGAAAAATCATTATACAATCAGGACATACATAATTTTATTTGAACAGTGTGCTAATGTAATTGATCCCTGCTTGTTGCCTGGTATTACTATTTTTAAATTAGTTTTTCCATTTGAAATTTCCCTTAATTATTTTTGTTACACTCATTAATCTTTTTCCATCATGATAAAAATGAGATAAAGAACATTACAAAGTAATGTTTTTGTATGTTGTCATGAATTGTATGCTTGGATGCACTAGCAAGTGTTTCAACCCTTTGGTTAGATGTATCTAGAATATGAAAGAACTTCATTTATCGAGTGGAAATTTCCTGATGTATGTACTGCAGAAGATAAAAGGTAAAAAATCTTAACATCACCACAATAGCAAGAGTTTTAATTCAGTGGGAGAATAGCTGTGAAAATAAAGGATACTTTTGAAATTTCAGTAGCAATTTACAAATGCACATTTTTTACATACAAGTGTATATGAGGTGGCAGCTGACAAGACTGGAGATAGGATAATAAAATACTGTGGTTGATAAGTTGTAAAGCTAAATCCTTTGCCTGAAAATGAGATTTGTAGATGATTATTTGTTGTATTGTAGTTGGATGACAAATACAACTATCTTATATAATAATACTAAAAAACACCAATAATTTTGTGTTCTTCAGATCTATATGCTCCATTCTTCTCTAAAAGAACAGCAAACAAATTGCTGTCTGTGCAGAGCAGAAATGAAATTAAGATTTCTATATGTATGATATTGTAATTTAAATAGATAAATGTTAAAGAGCTTATAACATGTTAAATATGAAAATGAAGATATATGTTTTTATTACAGTGTTCCCCCAGAATTTCACTGCTATTTGTCATTTGAGCAGCAGGTTATCCTTCCAGGCAGCTGTAAATAAGTTCCCTGTTCCTCAGTGTTACAAGTTAAGTGTGTACAAAGACACTGTGTTGTGTCTCACTCTCTAACAGCATCAGCCATTGGAAGTGTAATAGAAAGGAGATGAGGAAGGTACTGGGTGATTAATTTTTTTGAGGACTTTATAGATGTATCAATTTCTCAGACTATGTCTCTCTGAATCAGAAAGAATGAAGCACTATATAAAGGAAAGAAACAAACATGAAATCCCTAATGAAGGTATAAATCTGTTTTTATTCCTTAATACAAGATGCCAGACATCACACAATATGTGACAAAGAAAGATACCGAATTCGCTGAATGCATTTCCTTTTTCCTAGGTCTGTTTTTTTCTTAGAATAGTTCCCTTATCTGGGTCATTGCAAAAGTGTCAGCTCAAGGGAGGGAACACAGTAGCCCCAGTTTGCACAGGCTTAATCTGTTTGAAAACAGCACCCTGAGTTCACAATTCTCTTGAAAGTGCAACTAGAGCTGTGGGTAAGAGCTACTGGCATCGACAGAAATTCAATTTGGTTGTTAAATATAGGTTAGAATAAAGAGTTTTGTCTTTGTTAACCTGAAACCCATATACTCAAGTCTTGAAAACCCTTAATTTATTTTGCTACTAACCCTCTCTGATGTTTTGGGCCATGCTAATATGAGACTAAGCAGGTGAATGGGGCAAAGCGTGACCTTAAACGGAGCTGATCAAGATGTGACCCATTCGGCATTCTCAGAGAGCTCAGGGGCTGGGAAATGCACCCTGCCATCTGCCTGGCACTCAGAGACTTGTTTATAGAGCTGTTGAGACACAGTCATCTTGTACTTCCCCAAAGTGTCACTGATACTGTACAGTAGCCAGGCTGTCTCACATACATGTAAGACAAACTTGACCCAAAAGATTTATGAATATTTTACGTGCTTTTAGGCTCAAGTTTCTCTCAAATTATTATTTCTCTTTTTTTCTTTCTTTTTTTTTCTTAATACATGTGGTTGAGTGTGCTTATAAATAATTCTGTAATTGTTCAGTCTCAGAGGTGTAGATTGTCTGTCATTGGAATGCTGAACTGTAGATATGTAGTTTAAAAGAAATGTGAGTATTTTCTCAGAGTTCCTGAAATCTTAAATTTTCAAAGTTTAATCTAAATACATTCTTAGTTGTCCTTATCTCATGCTAATGAGAGTTAAGCATTTGTGTGTTATTTTTAAAATATTTTTAGTTCACCAAAACCAACACTGAACTGTCCATTTGCTGAACTTACAGAGTAAAACAAAAATAAAGTCTGTGTAAATACATTTGTGGTCTGATACTTGTGTATTCATTATACTTTGGATGCAGATGTCTCTCATAGCACCATAGTCTGTAGTGAAATGGAGCTGCAGAACTGGACATGCTATTTACAAAATATCCTGTCTTTATTTCTAAAAGATTGTGAAAGAAAACTGCCAAGAACAGTTTCATTAATGCAGAGATGGTTTGATGAATCAATGAATCTAAGACTTCTGATAGCCTTGTTTATTTTCTATCTATATTTAATATTTTAATGTATCCCTTTTAGCATCCAGCTACTCTGTTTGTTCTATAGACCTAGTGGCACCTCATACCTTCTCTGGGGACAAAAGGCAGCTGGGTATCGTGCAGCTGCAAAGCCCCTCAGCTTTTGCAATGACCACTGAGTGTTTTTAAACCTCTTTCTATATTCTGTAGCATGATTAAGGCATAAAAGGAATGTAGGATGTTACCAAATTTTAATCTCTTACATCAGAACTAATTGATGTCTGTGTTCCATAACTCTCTCTGAGTTTCCAATCATGTCCCTGTGTTTGCAAATAGTCTTACTGAACACAACTGGCCTATCCATAAATCAAAGCTTTTTCTACAAGTAATAAAGCATTACATAGATTAATATATTGATACAAGCAAAACATAAACTGATAGGACTAAGAAGAACAGTGTATCAAAGCAAAATGTACTCCTGATCATTCTAATTTTTGCATGTGGTAAGTGATGGCAGCTTCACAAACAGACACGGTAGAGACTTTTTCTGTGTAAATATTTTTTATAGACATGTAATAGTATCATTTTCTGTAGAAATAGCAGATAGTATTTAATGATCTGATGTAAATAAAGCAAAAAACTACCAGTTTGGAATCTATGATTTTCATATAATGTTGGATCTTCTATATCTATATGTAGGTCAAGTAGAACTCCTTTGTTTGCATTTTGAATTAAAATCCATAAAAAATTTCTCTACTTAGAACATATCTAAACTGAAGGATATTAACATGTGAATTAAGATGTAGCACTGAACAAATCCACAGCTACCCATTGCCCAAGATAAATCAGCATTTCAAGACAGAATTGCAGAAGGCAGCTCACGAGCAATAGATTACAAAGAGACAAACTTGGAAGTCAGAATAAAGTTGCAGATAAAAAACGTCTGCTTGAACGAAGTAGGAATTAAAAGTAACTGGACAGAGGGTGCCACTGGTGTGGAGGGAGAGAGAATGCTCTTGAAGTGTGCCAGAGAAGCCAGGAAAAATAAGTAGTGAAGCATAAGAGCACATATTTTGAGCATAGCAAGACCTGACAGGAGCCCTGGTGGTTGTCAGTTTAGGAAGCCCTACCGGAGTTATGATCACCTTATACTTGGAAGCATGAGAAAAAGGGAAAGGAAAAGTCTAATGGTTGTGAGACTACTGAAAAAAGCTCAGTAGACTTTCTGAATAAACCCATCAGCTTTTAGGTGAAAACAGTAACTTGTATTCTGCTCCTACCATCCATGGAGTTTGCTAGTATTTGGCTTGCTTTATTTATTGAGGAGGAAAACATCCTTAATGCTAGTCAGGAGTATTTTAATGGAATACTTTTGCTTGCAAAATACATATACAAAGTCCTGTTTCTCTAAACATAATAGAAATAAATAGCAATAGACTTATTTCTCGTGGGTTTTGAACCCTTCTGATAATTCCTGTGAATCTAAAGCATCATGTGCTTTCCTTCAAAGCTGTGTAACTGTTCTGTTTATTTGTACAGTAGGCTAGTAAGCTTCTTACTTGGATTTTTTCTGTCAACCCCAGGGTAATCTTTCTTGCATGTCTTCTGTTTGATTAGTGTTAGTATTTTCTGAAAATGTCTTCCTAAATTTCCCAGATACTACTGGAGAAATGAGCACTTAATTGCTCTTTTAAATTTTGTTTTGCTGGGAGGAATCCACTGAGCACAGTTACCAAACTTAAACAAAACAAGATTGACAAGAAGCCAAAACCAGCCTTGACACCAGCAATCTCTCATCCTAGAAGAAACATGGATAAATTTTTTCTTCTTCCACTTCAGACACAGTAATTAAAATTACTTGTGTGTTTGCTTGATAACTACAAATTTAGTTTTGTAGTCATAGAGGTTTTTTTCAACAAATTTGAAGATAATGTATAGTTACAGGATCACAGAATCCATAAGGTTGAAAGGGACCTCTGGAGATCATCCAGTCCAACCCTCCTATCAAGGGAGGGTCACCAAGGGCAGGTTGCCCAGGAATGAGTCCAGGTGGGTTTTGAATGTCTTCAGAGAGGGAGACCCCACAACCTTCCTGAGCAGCCTGTTCCAGCCTGCCACCTTCAGTGGAAAGAAGTTCCTCCTCATGCTGAGATGGAACTTTTTGTGTTTCAGTTTATGGCTTCTTATCCTGTTGCTGGGCACCACTGAAAAGAGTCTGGCACCATCCTCTTGGTCCCCTTCCTTTGAAAGGTTTAAATGCATTTTATGAGATCCTTCTCTTCTCCAGGCTGAGCAGGCCCAGCTCCCCCAGTCTCTCCTCACAGGAGATGCTCCAGACCCCACATTGTCTCTGAGGCCTCCACTGGACCCTCTCCAGTGGCTCCTTGTCTTTCTTGTGCTGAGGAGCCAGAACTGGCACAGCATTGCAGAGGTGCCCCAGCAGGGCTGAGTGGAGGGGCAGGATCTCCTCCCTTGGCCTGCTGGCCACGCTGCTCCTGATGCTCCCCAGGACACCACTGGCCCTCCTGCCATCAGGGCACTGCTGGCCCAGGGACAGCTTGTCACCCCCAGCACCCCCAGGTCCTTCTCTGCAGAGCTGCTCTCCAGCAGGTCAGCCCAGGCATTGGGGTTATTCCTCCCCAGGAGCAGGACCCTGCACTGGCCCTTTTTTACCCCTCTGTGTCTCTCTGCCCAATTCTCCAGCCTGCCAAGGTCCCACTGAGTGGCAGCAGAGCCTTCAGGTGCATCGGCCACTGCCCAGTTTGGTGCCATCAGCAAACTGGCTGAGGTGCCTCCTCTGCCACTGATAAACAGGTTGGATAAGAATGGACCCAGTATTGATCCCTGGGGAATGCCAGTGACTCCAGGCCTCCAGCTGGATTCTACTCTGCTCATCACCCCTGAGCTCTGCCATAGTTCTTTAACATTTTACTGAAGGGTGATTAAAACATGCTTCCACATTTTAAACTCTGATCACTGTCTACAACTTCGTTTTTCCACTTTAACTGATGGATGAATTTTTGACCTCTTTTTGAAGGCAGTGGATGATTTAGCATTAACTTAATCAGATGTAACATTTTCCATTTAAACTCAATTTTATTTATTTAAATTAAATTTTAATTTAACATTTTGATTTCATGCAAACCTAACTCTATTGTATTTCTGACATCCGAGACAGAACAGTTTCCCTGCCTTTCCCTCACCCTTGGGCCATATTCATTACAGTTGCAGTATGGCTGCGGAAAACTTTGAGGTTCTAATTTTAACAGGAGCAGCATTTTGCTTCAGCAAAGTTTCAGAGAGGGATGTGTCTCTCTGTTTGAGAAGTGAGTCTTCTCCTCATATAGGGCACAACACAAGGTCTCCATTGTGCACTCTGGTAGAACAGATAAACTTCCTTGAAAACTGATCTTTTTAATCTGATAACTTTAAATAAGGCGACATTTTCAGAAGTCATGCTTTCTTTAAATAGTACATATTTTTGGTAAGAGAGAAGCTATGTTAGACAAAACCTATGAAAAATGCCTAAAGTATATTTAAAAATGTGAAACATCAGCAAATAAGGGTCCCTCTTTAAGTATTAAAATATGTATGCAGTGAAAATAACCAAAGCTAGTATGTTAAAAACAATATTTTAGACACTGTATATACAACTCATACAAGCAGACTGATTTAAATTGTGTAAAATACTCAACAGCAATCTTTTTAATGATAATTTAAAGTAATACATCATTTACGATTCTTATAGAACTGATCCACTCTCCATCAGTGAAAGCAAGGTAAATTTAAATTTGAATATATTCTTTGGCCTTATATCTTAATTTAGCTCTTCCAATTTTTTTCTCATTTTTGTGGAAAACAATTTTTACACAAATTCAGGCTGATTATGACAGGCTTTGGCACACCAACCCATTATTAATGTCTTTGAATTTCTGTACTTGTTTGAAATTTTTTTAATGTGTGTGGCATACAATGACTCTGATTAAACATTCTATTGGTACAGTAAACTAATACCATCTTATTTATAAAATTCCTTATTTCATAGCATCTGCCAAATTCAATATAAAGAGTTGATAACATACATTATTTCTTACCTCAACCCCTCTTTGAGAAATTGTGATCATGTGGGAAAATATGAAAGCCTTCAATAGTAAAAAAAAAGTGTCCTTGCTAACAAACTGAATTCATAAGTAGTTTGCAGTCTGCTAAAAATGATTGAACTTCACAGCTGTGGAGGCAAGCTTATATTCTTCCTGTGCAAGTTCTTCTACTCAGCCACCTCTGAGCAAGCAGCTGTATGATTACTCAGCTTGCCCTATTCTAAGGATGGATTGCAAGACTCGGCATTTTGATTTGAGCAGATGAATAGGAGACTGCAGGATGCAAACTGTAGGATGGAAACTTGCAGCCTGTCAGCTGTTTTATAAAAACTGCCTCTGTGCACATCCTTACACCACTATATTTCACAGGGAAGGTGGTGACTCCGTCCCACTGCATGTTTATTCCTCTTGCATGTACTATGAGATGGAAATACCAGGTGCTAGTCTTCATGACTGACACAGCAGTATGTCAGCAATGTGCCAGTCATGGAAGCATACGTGATACACACTGAAATAACAGTTCTGTAACATTTCCTTGAAAAAATTCAGCAGTGAGTAACTCCTCTTCCTTTGCTGCAGCAGAACAGTCTGTATATACCTGCACAGCACACAAGAGTGGAGAGAGACTGAGAAAGGGCTCCTGAGGGAAGTGTGTTGTGAAAGGACAAAAAATTCTTCTGCATAAAGTCTTATCCTTTCCCCTTTATTTCTGAGAAAAGAGGTGCTCCTTCCCTCACAGAATCCTACAATGGGGCAGGTTGGAAGGAACCACAGTTGATCATCTGGCCCAAGCTCCCTACTCAAGCAGGGTCATCCTAGAGCACAGGATTGCACCCAGAGACTTCACAACCTCTCTGGACAATCTGTTCCAGTCATCCACACAGTAAAGAAGCTCTTCCCCATATTCAGATGGAACTTCTGTGCTTCAGTTTCTGCCATTGTCTCCAGTCCTACTCCTTGGCATCACCAAGCAGAGCCTGGATCCACCCTTTTGGCACTCCTCCTTTAGATACTCATAGACATGGATGAGGTCCCTTCTCAGTTGTTTCTTCTCCAGACTGAACAGGCCCAGCTCCCTCAGCCTTTCCTCATAAGAGAGATGCTCCAGTCCCTTAATCATCTTTGTTTTCCTGAGGGGCCCAGAACTGGGCTCAGCACTCCAGATGTGCCTCACAGGGCTGGGCAGAGGGGCAGGGTCACCTTGAGCTGCTGGCAATGCCCTCCCTAGTGCACCCCAGGATTCCTTTGGCCTCCTTGGCCACAGGACACACTGCTGCCTCATGGATGGCTTGCTGTCCACCAGGACCCCCAGCTCCTTCTCCACAGAGCTGCTCCTCAGCAGGCCTGTACTGCTGCCTGGGGTTGTCTCTGCCCATGTGCAGGACCCTGCACTTCCTTGGCTGGATTTCAGACAGTTCCTCCCTGCCCATCTCTCCAACCTGAGGTCCTTCTGCAGGGCTGCACAGCCCTCTGGGGTATTGACTGCTTCCTCCCAGCTCTGTGTCATCAGTGGACTTGCTGAGGAGGCACCTGCCCCTTCATCCAGTTCTTTGATGAACAAGTTAAAACATACTGGGCCCAGCAGTGACCCTTGGGAGACACTACTGGTGACAGGCCTCACACTAGACCCAGTGCCACCAATAGAACCCTCTGGGATCTGCCACTCAGCCAGATCTCAATCCACCTCACTGCCCACTCATCCAGTCCACACTTCCTGAGTTTGCCTATGGGGATATTGTGAGAGACCTTGAAAACCTCACTGAATTAAAGGTAGACAATACTCACTGCTCTCCCCTCATCCATTCGGGTTGTTTCGTCATAAAAGGCAATCGTGTTGGTCAAACATGGTTTGCCTTTAGTGAATCCGCGCTGACTACTCCTGATCACCTTCTTGTCATCCATGTGAATAGAGATGGCCTCCAAAATGAGGCACTCCATGGCCTTTCCAGGGATTGAGTCAGTCGTTGTTGCATGTGCACACCAAAAAGAAACAGAGTATAAGACTACCTTACAGCACTTGTCTCAGGTAAGTTAATATTGTTACATCTTGTGTGCTGCCACAAGAAGAAATGCTATTGTAGTGATAAATTAGTATCTGTTAAAAAACTGCCAATATGTGTCTCTCTTTTACTCATTACAAGTTAATTTTGTGGCTATATGGTCCTGAAAGCGCACATCCTTCCAAATAGATCTCACTGCAATTATTCCATCACAAACTGAAATTATGCTACTTAAGAGAAAAAAAATGCATGTCTTGTGACAATTTACCAGTTGAAAGTGAAAATGTCTTATTGAAATATACTGCCTGTATACATCTTCATTTATTTGCTTTAACTGTGCTAGGAAAAATAAATTTGCAGGGGTTTCCTTCCTGACAATACTGCAGCAGTACCACAGGTATAATAAGTAAGATGAAGCCTATTATCTATTTCATAGAGATAGAATAATTAGTAAGTTTTAGTGATTGAGTGAACTTTTAGTTTTTGTGAAAATTTTATTCAGAAATCTTAACTGGCAGTAACATGACAATCAAACCAAAGACTCTTCTCAGAGTTCCTCACACACCTGTTTGGCAAACTGTCAGAAAAAGGTTTAGGCAAAAGCATTGTGGAAGTCATGATATGTCAACAACAGGAATATCAATTTACTTGTTTAATTCAGACCAAAATTGTGACTACCTGTTGTAAAAGCTAATCTCTACAGATTGATCTCTGAATTGAATGGAGATTAATTTAAAAGATTATCCCACATGGATTAGTTGTAGGGATTGATATATACAAAAATTTTTGTTAGGAATGGGTTTCTGACCTAAACAATTGGTGGAAAGTAATTAGTCCTTAGCACAGTATCTGGCACAAGATACACATCCACAGCATCACAATTTATTTTGATTTTTTTCCTTATTCTTAGGTTGCCATCATTATATCTTTTCAGGTTTTTAAACATTTCTTACAATCTTCAAGATTAAAATGAAAGAGAAGAGAAAGATAGCAATATTAGTTGTATTGTGAAGGCATTTTTGCTGTTAGATGGCTAGATGTTAGGAAACTGGTTTTGTTATCTGTCTGCTGCTATGGAAAGGATGTGGTGAAAACTGAGTATTGTATATCCTGATATTATAAGATGGAGTAAATATAATATTAATGGTATGCCATTGTTTGAAAATTTATTTTATAATGCCAAAGCATTTTCCAAGAATTCAAAAAAAGAAATTATGTAATAAACAGCCTTACCCTAGGTGGACTAAAATATAATTAATAATAAACTTCATTCTACTTAAACAGTGTTCTCAAAGACTGTGCAAAATTTTTTGGAATTTGAGACAGGTATCTATTGTTCATACCTATGTGAAAAACAGAAGTATTCTCAGGAACATCCAAGATTAGGATACAGTATAATTTTTGGTTTGTTTTTATTTGTTGAGTGCTACTTAAAATTGTTACTTGCAACTCTAAAAGCAGTCAATGATGAGTAGGACCATGATGAAAGAAAGCTGTTGATGAGATGTCTGGGTCTCTTTATTCTACTTTGAGATAACTTTGTGCTTCAATAATGATTTTGCCATTTTTCCTTTTCTTTGAAGGCAGGTTAAAGACAGAAGATGATAAGCTGTCATCTGCACATTTTGTTGCCCTGTTTCATTCACCATAGTACTTAAACTTAAGTAAGCCTTTCTGTCAGTCCTAAAAACCTCAAAATTTGTTTAAAATTGTTCTACTTTCTTTGAATAGAAGCTTATGGAGTAAGTAGAAAGTAAGATCAAAAATTCAGTTTTTACTGGATTGAGAGTTTATAAGAAAATAGAACAAATCAGTAACTAACAGTGATGGGAACATACCAGGAATTATAGGTAGCAAAAGTATTTGCCACAAGTTTTGTGATCTGTAAAATTTTATCCATTACAGGCCTTCCTTACCCAAAGCTAATCCAAATCTATCAAAGCAAATTTTTTCATGGGGTAGTGAGGATGACTCTGAACATGTATTTTACAAGGGTTCTCAACTGCAGATGTTTCCTGCAGCATATTCACAATCTTACCCATTTTGTACATTATCTTAATGCCAACTATAAAACGTTCACTTCTGTTTTTGTGGCTTTACCTTATTTTTAATAAAGAGTTTACTCTCAGCATGCAATTAATGCTATTTATTATACTGCAAGAAACGGGTATAATCTAAACATAAATAAACAATGCCATTTATGTAGGTTTGGTTTCCTCTCCCTCGGCCGCCATCTATTGTATCTTTCTATCTTATCACTAGATGGCAACATAACATAACTACAGATCAAATGTTGCTATAACCAGAAACCGGGCTTTTCCTATCCCGTTTTTCACAGCATGGTTTAGATAATACAGTTCCCCCCTTGAAATGGGAACTTATGTATTCTGGCAATTTCAGTAAACTGCTTCTTAATGGTGTGAGTTCTAGCATTACTTACTATCTGCTACTTTTTTACGCAACTGAAGTGCAGAATAACCAAGTCAGAGAAAATAAAATTGCTTTATTTACAGTCTTTTTTTCTTCTACCAAATCCATTGGAAGGAGGAGAATCCATTGATTCATCTGAATTATCTCACACGTTTGGTTATTTTGTAGAAACACCTTAAATTTAAACCAGTGGCACACATGTTCACATCTAGAAGAGCAGAATTTGCATAATTTTTTGACTTTCCAAATATTTCATTTATTGAGGTAAATCTGGAAGTTAACATATGATAGAAACATCAGAAGTAAGTTTGGGGTTAAGCAACTTGTATCCATTAATCATATGCATCCCTCTTGAGACCACTAAGCCCATAGACTAATTCAAATTCTAGTCAGACTGGACAGGAAGATAATCATTAGACAAGGTATGACAAGTGAAATGTCAAGCTCAGTTTATCTGGAGGTACAGATGAGAGAAAAAGAAACAAGACCTCTCTTAACTGAGCTACCAGCTGCTTTTGCTTTTGGAACCTTAAACAGACTCAAAAGTTTTGCTCAATATTTGGCAAACAGTTAGTGAGAGGCTATTCAGGTTCTTAAGCCTTCTCTGAAACTCAGTTTCTCAGGAAACTCAAAACAGTTTGCTAAAGTAAGAATAGTCCTGCATCACGTTTACTCCTAAAGCTATAATTAGAAAGCTTAATACTGAGTTGAATTGTTTGATTTTTGAGTTTCTGTTAGACTTGCTGCATTCTGATGTATTGAAACAGAATTGCTTTGGCCTTGATATTTGAAGAGGTCATCAGCTTCAGAGATGGTGGTCTTTTGTAGCCAGATCCATTATTATCCTGTGTATTTAATGAGTCATATTCTGCCAACTGAAATTAAGGAAGCAATATCGGAAGGCTGTTAATTAACTTTCATTACCTACATTCTCTTTTTCCTGGGAATGTTTTCAAGGAAACCTCATAGGTTTCAAACTCACTCCAGACTTGATGTATTTGAGCTACCAGAGCCATGCTCATATCAAGATATATCCAAATAAAGTGGCAGTATGCTTTGTACCTATAACTGGGAGGATGACACAGATCCTTGATCTCTATAAGGAACCCGTCAATGAATGCTTTAGTAGAATTCATTAATAAAGTAGCAAATACACTGAGCATGGCCAAGTGAATTACATAACGTGATTTGTTATTTTTATAGGATTCTCTAAGTTTGCTGTTTAGCAAGCATACTAACATTTTCTGCTTTCAGTGCATTAGGGATATATGTGTAACTGTCCTTGTGATACATGCATAGACATATGCACACACACACAGAGAAACAATGTCTATGAAACTAAGATCTCTTTTGCTATTTTTCTCCCTGATTTTATTTCATCATCTGTCTTATGGAATTAGAACAGAATTTGGAAATAGTTGTGTAACATTGAAGGTGTAATTCTTCTATGAATGTGACATTAATCATGTAGCTGAATTTTTTTTCAGTCAGTTCAATTAACTGAGGTTTCCATCTTTCCAGTTTCTCTGTTTATCTGCTGTTTCTTCAATTTCCAGATTATGAACTTTCAATGGACCTGCAGTATCTGATGAAATGATAGCAAAAGTGCATGGAAAGCCAATGGTATTTCAGGATTGCTTTGGTTTAGATACATATTTTTTTATTCCAAGGCCCAAATAATAATTCCTAGACATGAAAATGTGTATCTCCCTCTGTTCCCCAGAAAACAGTGACTTCTCCATTAAACAGTCTGTATGCTTCCCAGCAACAGTTATGTTTTAAAATGTTGGAACTTCCTATATAAAGGATGGATTCAGAACTTACACAGAAGTAAAAGTACCCCCAGGTGGTTTGACCCAAGGCCTAAATAACAATGTAACTGATGTAACTTAACAGATAATTGAATCATATTTTTTAATAAATGGTACTTCTAATAAATGAGAAGCTAAGGAGTAAAACACAAGCTTCCTGAAAGTGAAATAACTGGAATACATTCAAGATTGTGGTGTTCATCCATCTATAGAGTGCAGGTAGGTTATCTCTAGCTCTAATTTGACATTTAGGATGTGGATGGTGTTCATTAAATGTCTGGATGAATCTATTTTAGATCTACTTTCCATTGATGTAATGCTAGTTTTGGAATTAAAAATGACCAGACAGCAACAAGTTTATTTAAAGAACATTTTGACATAAGGTCAGCACACTGTCTCTGGTTCTCACTGCATGAGCTCATGCAGCCATATGAAATCATTTTTAGGATCACATTTTCAATTGTAAATGCATTTCAGTGAAGCTCTTCTAATTACATTAACTGCAAATGTATCCCAAACCATCTTGATTTCTTAATGTACATCCTTGATAGAAACTTTAGGAGACACTACTATTTACCTAATCACTGTGTCATTTTTCCAACAGAGTAGAAAACAAGTACTTGGCAGCATGAACACTTTCTTGGATATAATGAAACATTTAATAAAATAGGTGATACAGCAAACTGAATGAAGTTCTTGAATTTTCAAAATGCTGCTTCTTTATCTAGAGAGCTTGTTATCTATGACTCAGTCCCATCTAAATTTATGTTGTTGCTGATCTACAGTGGCTGCAGCTCCTCCAATTTTTTTTTTTCAGTTTGAACACAGATGATTTTGAGGCTTAAAATTTTTTTACTTACCTGTTCCTTGCAGGTCTGTTATGAGAATGACATGCATAAATGCAGCATCATTTGGGCTGCTCTGGGATGATGCATTTACTACACTTACAAAAACAACACTGCTAATGAATATTGTCAAGTATTTGGATAAAAATCTTCTCTACCAGAAATTCTTCATGGGATCACTATTCTTACCAGATTATTCTCAGTTAAATATATAATATTTTAGAGTAGATTTTTTTTTTAATTAAGTGGTAAAGTAATAGAAATTTCAGGTAGAAGATCATTGAAGCTACCCTTTTGTAAATGACAGCAGCAGAAAAACTCATTTTATTGGTCTGTTAAGACTGTAATTTATTATTTTTAGATTAACAGATATACCACAAAGAGAGTTAGCAAACTAGAGCTATTTATTCTTCAGATATTGTAAATCTGCATCCGTAGCAGTATGATTCTAATAAAAAAATTATGGTTTTCAGCCTTAGCATTTCTTACAGGAAGATAATTTGATTATTTTTGTCCTATTCCGTTTGACTAGAAGTTTAACAGCATGATAACTTTGATTTTTGCCAAGTGATGGTGACTAAAATGGCATGATAACTTTTCACTACATCAAAAAGAGATTATTCTGCAGTTTTCTGTCATTTTAAGGCATTGGCTTTTGGATTACAATCACAGCATCATATTGAAGACATGAGGAATTCCTAAATGCAATGCAACTGTTACTAAGTCCTTTTATTCTAACCTAAGGAAACCTCATAAGGTCTTTTCCCATGGTAGTTGCTTCTTCTTACATAGCTAATATAGGAAAATCTGCAGGTGCCAAGGGTACTACCAAGAATATTTTCATAAAAGGACTTGATAAATATTTCTGCTAATAACCTCTAGGTACCATTAAAGGCACATTGACAGTGCCATGAGAGGATGTCAAGGCACTGAAATCATTATCTTGTTGATTCTTTTTAAACAGAAGTCAGGGCTCACAGAAGACCCTACCTGAGTACCATTTCCAGATGGATTCAGCAAGAACCATGAGAAAGAAACCCATTAATCAATCTTCCAGTAGTTGTTTTTTTTATTTTTCTTTTTGGGAGGGGTTCTGCCACAAGGCCACTGCAGCTTCTCTGGCTGACCCACAAAAGTCTTGTGTTACTACCCCTGGCATAGGCAAGAGAATTCTGTGTCCAAATGGGAAGACAAGCTGAGCCTTTGACCTTTTTTCTTGTTAGACTGTGGGATGTTTAAAATAGAAGTGCACTTTAATATACTGTAGCTATAAACAGATCTCCATGACTCAAAATCAGGTCCAGCAACATTGCTTACATGAGATAATGATTGAGCTCAAATGCAAAACCAAATTATACAGGAGATAGAAGCAGGGCAAGCTAACAAGGACATGCAGGGACAGAACTGGGAAAATCTAAGCTTGGTTGGCATTGAAACCAGCAGGGAACATGAAGGGTAACAAAAGATGGGTTTGTAGGTGCATCAATAGCATAAGGAAGAAAATGGAAAAAGTGAACCCATCGCTAGGTCAGGCTAGAGATCTAACAAAGGATAAAGAGAAGGCTGAAGTATTTAGTGCCTTCTTCCTTCTCTCAATCTTAATTGATAAATTCTATTTTCAGTTTTTCCAGGTCTCCATTAAGTTTTACTACTTACAGTACAGTATAGTACAGGAGTTACTACTTACAGTATCAATGGATCCAAACAAGGATTTAGATAAGCTGGACATGCACAAATCACAGGATGAGACAGGATATTTTTGTGACTGCTGAGAGACCTGGCAGATGCCATGGCAAGGCCACTCTGTTGTCTTTGAACAACTGTGATGATCAAGGGGAAAAGGCAATCAATAACACATAATTTAAAATGCTCCTGTATTCCTTGTGCTAGATATCTACATTTTATAATTTTTAAAGAAAATTTCCAGAAAATGCACCTCTCTGTGACTCTAGGGCACCTTGGTCTTCTCCAGCTTCTCATTTATGGCTGAAAATTGGTGCTTCTCTAATCTTGACTATTTCTACATCTTTGAAAATGAAACAAATAATAGCATTTGCCATAAAGACAAAGAGACCACACAGCTCTTTGAGTGTATTGCTCCAATACAAGAATAGAAGCATGTCACTGCATAAAGTAAATGTAGCACAGATTGGTAAAAAATTACTTTGGTTTGTGTTCTTCTCTGAGATTTTCTGTGTTCCCATCAAGGGTTCAGGCACCTTGTTTTTCAATTTTACAGTGCAGAAGTCCCTGGGTTCACACGTTGTGCTTCTTTTGTGGTGACAGTGCCTATGGCTGATCTCTGCCCCATGACCAAACAGCCAGACTGATCTCTGTGAGCATATCAGAGTGTCCCCATACCATACTTCCTCACTCTCCCAACTACTCAGGTAAATGCAAACTGCTATAACACACACCACACATGGCAGAGCTTTCTGCAGTATTCACTCATGCTTAACATTGTTTCTGACACCTGCCTAATCAGTCTTTTGGCTCAAGAGAAGGATTATCTTGTCTTTTGCAGGTAACTGCATAAAAAGATAAGCTGCATCACTGAGGAAGTCAGAGCTGTAATACTGTGTTATTCCTCTGTCTATTAAGTCTAGTCTTTAAATGGAAAAATTCAAATTTTAAGACAAATAAATGATACTTTTGGGATTTATTCTTCACAGAACATGAAATTTCTCTCTCCTGTCACTGCAGGCTACAAGTTATGTTTTCCTATCCTTCTGCTTTAAAATGTATCTTATAGACAGAAAACAACAAGAGACAATGAAGACTGAGTAATTTGTCACAAGTCATTCCAACACTCTATTTCTGTCTTCCAGTTAATGCATTCTGTTAGCTGGAAATGGAGCCCCTGCCTTTTCAGGTAAGGTTTTGGAACCCTGCAGGTTTAAGGAACAATCATATTATCCTCAGTATTCCTCAACATGGAAGCAACTTTTTCCCACAAAGCATTTTGGTTTAATAACCATGAGTTTCCTAGCTTTTAGCCAAAGGAGCAAAGAACATTACCCAATGGACTTGTGGACCTGTCCACATATTTTACTGATAAAGTAAGGCATTATTGCCAACCTCACATTCACATAAGGTCCCTCAAGTGCCTGAATTACACATTCTGACAATCAGAAGCCAGACCTGCTGTAAGTTTTTGCGACAGAACTTGTTCCCTCTGACCAAAGACCGCTCCCCAAAGCGGGAATTGCTTTTTTAATGGCCCGCAGCCGCTATGCTGCAGTACTCGAGGGACAAAGCTGTTCTGCACACAAAATGGAGCTCAGCAGCCAACCGGAATTTTAGGTTAGAAAAGAAGGGCTAAACATCTAAATGTCTGCAGCCAGAAATGATAGTGGAAGCCAGGATACCCCTGGGGTGGGAACATTCTCCGTCCTGCAGCACCTTTGTCCCAAGGGCACTTCCACAGCCTGCTGTGAACGGCATCTTTTTTACGTGGTATGAAGGGGCACTGCTTTATAAAACTGAGTCCGCTAGAAGAGAGAATGCATTTTTTCCTCCCGGTTGTCTCCGGCTTTTAACAAATGGATCTTCGTGGCTTACACGGCAAGGTTACTCTCGGAAGGTGCCAGCCGCCTCAGAAGCGGCCATGCCGCCACCAGCACCCACATGCGGGTTATCCCCAGCTCCGCACGGCTCAGACTCTGCCGAGCCACTTAAAATCTCCGTTCTTCACCGAACTCAAACGTGAAATGGCGGCGCCGGGGGATGCTGTGAACGCCGCCACCACCACACGGACCGGGAACTAACTAATTTTCCTCTGGGAACCTTAGGAGCAGGGCAGGCGTGCCCGGGCCGGGTCCCCTGAGCCCGATGGTGGCAGAGCAGCGCTCTCGGGCCGCCCGGACCCCTCTGCAGGAGGCGGCAGGGAGGAGGCAGGGCGAGCACCCGCAGGCCGAGGACCCGCAGACAGGCCGAGTAGCGCCGGGCCCCGCCGGGCCGCCATTGCCGTCCGCGCTGCCGCGCGGCGCGCCGGGAGCTGTAGTCGCGGCCGTGCCGCTCCGCTCGGGCGCTGGGGGCGGGCTGGAGCGGCTCCATTTTGCGCCCGTCGGCGGGGCTGCCCGGCCGTCCCGCGGCCCGGCGCCAGGCAGGGCGCGGCCCGCCCCGGCGCCTCTCCCTTCCCTCCTCCTCCCTTCACTCCTCCCCGCCCGCCACCGGCACCGCTGCCGCCGCCACCGGGGTGGGGCCCGCGCCCGCTGCCCCCCGGAGCCGGCCGCGGGCTGAGCGCGTCTCCCGGGGGCGCGGCCCCGTCCCTCCGCGGCGGCGGCTCCATGGTGCCCGCCGCCCCCCGCCGCCCCGCAGCAACAGGCAGGACGCGGAGGAAGCGGCCCCCGGGGGTCCGCACCGCCCCGCCGCCGGCCTGAGCGGCGCCGCCGCCGCAGCGGGAGCGACCGAGCGGGCGGGGGGCGCCCGCGGGCCGCCGGCGATGGCGAACCAGCTGGTGATCCTGAACGTCTACGACATGGTGAGCCACCGGCACGGCCCGGCGCGGGGGTCTGGCCCCCTCCCGCGGGGCGGCGGCGGGATGTCCTGCCCCGCGGGGGCAGGGCGGCTGGGAAACTTTGCCTGCCCTCCCCGTGCCTGTCCCCGCGGGAGTGGAGCCGTGGGCGGCTGAGCGGGAGGAATAACCACCGCGGGAGGGGAGGGGGGCGAGGGCGGTGATTTGGGAGGTCTGACGATTTCTACAGCCCCTCTGTGACCTGCGACAAAAGTTTGCCGGGCCGGGTCTTCCAGTGACAGGTGGATCCCCTCCCTGTGGCGGGGGAAACTTTCTTTCCCTGCTGTGAGCGTCCCTGGGCTGTGCTGCTCGCTCTGCTACTGCCCCAAAGCTCAGCGGCGGGGAGGCCCTGCCTTCCTGCTCACGAAAACCAGAAAAGGGTCCGGTTTTCCAGGAGGATGGTAGTTCGGGATAACCTCTGCAAGGATAAGAGCTTTTTAGCACGGTGTCTGTAAGGTGATTTTTTTCTGGACCATAATTTTTGTTATAGTTTTGTTATGGCTGCGACCCGGTAGAAATGAAAGAATCGCTCCGGCTTGATTTGCAGCCTATGAGCTCACCTTCCCTCCCTCCTGGATAATCTTTATGTGGCACCTACAGCAACTGTGGTATTGTCTTATGTTCAGCTGGAAGCTGCTCAAATGCCATGGTAACAAATGAGGTGTAAGTACCTGCATGGAACAGGAGGTTTGGATAAGCAATAAGAAAATATTATCCGTTAATGCGTTCCAATCGCTGGAAATTAGAACGAGTGGCAGTAGTTCTCTGACCAAGTTTTGAGCCTACTGATAAAGGACAGTAAGATGGAGAACTGGCTTTAGGTGACACTGATTGTGTTACTAGCTTATTTTGGATAGGCTTTCCTACTACTACCATTTTAAAGTGAACCTTGGCTGTTTTGAAGGGCTAAAGGTATATAGTGTAGTGCCAGTGACTGCTGGAAGTGACAAAATGCAGTTTGTTTTGCTTGGAAATAGCCACATTCAAATGCTAAAATGTTTTAACAGCAATCAATAGAAATCTATCTGGCTTGAAATCAAATATATTTACAATATTATAGTAACTAGCCTGATTTTTGTTGTTATTTTCTTTCACTCTGGAACTTACCTTAGAAATCCATGTCCTGTTTTGGGGGGATTTTTAGCCCAATCCTGTGTTTGAGCTCTCTCCAGTGAGTATAGCCTGTTACCTCGACTTTGGTTTCCTTCATTGTGGTCTGTGAGGGAAGACTGAAGACAGGAGCAGTCTGTCACTGTGATTTTCTGAGAGATGGGAGGAAAAAAGAAGGGGTCTTTGCTCACCTGGTTGAGCTCATATGTGATGGTAATATGAGAAAAAGTCACAGTGTGCCTTCTTTATACTTGGCTTGAGGAGGGAAGGTTGCCCTGTCACATGCCTATATATGACTTCTCTGGACTACAGGATGAATATGTATATTGGGGAATCTCTTTTAGCATAAAAATGATGGTTTTACATATATTAACTATAAATATTTGTACAGAGAAAGAAGTAGGACTTTGGTTTCGGTGACTCTTACATAAGAATATCTTTGAAGTCAAGGCTTGACATACTTCTGACTCACCAAAATGGAAGACCCACTGTTCTCACAAAGACTTGCTTAATTGTGCAAAGTGGGCCCAGTTCACAGGCAGGCTGTGAAACCTTAACAGAATGGACTGACTCCTGTGTAAATGCCTGCCTGGGAAGTAGTGCCATGGCCTCTGAGAAACTCCATTCTCACTATGATGGTAGCACTGGTGGGGTGTGACTTCAGCATGCTGTTTCTTTTTCTCTTGGGATAGTCTTACTCCTTCATTCGCATCATCCTCTCTTTTTCCCTCCAGAGCTGAATTTCTGTGATCAGTTTTACTCCAGCCATCCTAGGAAGGCTGGCAGTCAACATGAAGGAAGTGAGGAAAAGAAGCAACAGGAAGGGTGTGCTCCTAAAAGCTAGTGTCATATTTTGCCTGAGGACACATTAGGGACTGTTGGCTATCCTGTTGCCATTACTGGGGCTCTGCCTCCATCCAGAATTCACAGTCTCTGAAGCCACCGTCTGTGGAAGGAGCTTCCTCTGGAAAAGCAAACTGGAAAAGAAGCAGCCAAGCACATTTACTTGCAGATGTTTGATTACATGTAGGGGTAACTTTAATGGTTGAAGCTGCACATCACCACAGATTATACATAGTATAAGATGAAACCACTAAGGAGAATATTTCTATTTCCTGCTTCAGTCCTGTTTGTTGTTTTGTAGCAGTATCTACTTTGTTGACCATTAGAGAAACAGTTTTCCTTCAGACTGGTGAGAAAAACACAGGTTTGTGTGATGTCTGAAAGATACTGCCAGTGTGCATCCTTCATCAAACTCTTCTGCTAAACCACATCTCAGT
Source organism: Luscinia megarhynchos (assembly GCA_034336665.1). Classification (NCBI taxonomy): domain Eukaryota; kingdom Metazoa; phylum Chordata; class Aves; order Passeriformes; family Muscicapidae; genus Luscinia; species Luscinia megarhynchos. The sequence continues at coordinate 79,740,245 of CM067565.1, read as the reverse complement.
CCATTTGAAACCAAAGCCTCACTTTCATGTTGCATAGCAGTTTTTACTGCTTGTACAACAGTCTGCTGAAATCAATGGTACTGCTTTATTTGGGGGCACTAGGAGTGGGTGGAAGAGAGGAGTCTTCTGTAATAGCAGTTTTGAAGTTCTGTTTATTCACCAAACCGTGCCAACTGTGTATTTGAGACATTAGCAGGTTTGCTCTTTGCTTCTGACGTTCCATGTCACTTGGAAATGGGTTTGGGATTTTTTTTGTAGTTTAGGTTTGGGATTGGGTTTTCTGTTTCTCTTTTGGAACAAGAGACCATTGTCATTCACCTGATTGACAGAACCAGTGTTACTGTAATAACGAGCAGCTTTATTTTAACCTGAATGCAAACTGTGGCTTCATTTCCCAGGCAGCTGCTTAGGTATGCAGGGGAATACTTAGTGACCTTGCTGCTGTTGGAACTCCTTACAGGACTGAGTTGGTTGCTTTTGGAGGATATACCCTTCCAATGTCCTTAGTGCTTGAAAAAGTGAAAATCTTTGATACAACTAGAGTGTGAGGGGGATGTGTGTTGTAGAAGAAAGTCGGCTTTCAAGTAGTGGCAACTTTATGGAGGGAGAGAAGCTTAAGGGTGTATTTATGTGGTAGGGTTCATGCCTTTGAACATCTTTTATGATCATTAAAAGGGTAGGGTGAAGGCTTTGATATATTGTGTTTTGAGAACTGGAGTACTTTATAGTTTCATTTTAACTAACTGCTATTTTTAGGGGTCTCATTTTTTTGTGCCCAAGTAGTAGTATCCTATTTTTTCCCTTGTCAAATAAGGTGATAACAAGCTAAAGTATTAATGTAAATGAAAGCTCTGAAGATATCTTTTTGAAGCGCTGGGATTAGTGTTTTTCTTTCATTGTAGTGACATGACTTTATTGTGCACATAGAAACTACTTCTCCAATATTTTCCTTATGATAGATTAAACCTGAAATCCTGTTTTACAAGACTGACATATTGCAAAATATTGGGGATGTGGGATTGCACCATACTGTTACGGCAAAATCCATATCAAGACTAAAGGGAATCCAGTTTGTGTAATGGAAACAAGGATGTAGCATTTGGGATCAGTTTGGGCATGTTACTGAAACCAGTGAGCTATACATATGTAATTTCATTTACAGTCTTTATTTTGTAAGTTGTATATAATCTTTTCAGCTGCAGCCAAATTCAGCACCCTTTGTCGCATTTGTCCTGCATTTCTTCCTTGAGTGAGATAAGGCATTTTGTTCAGTGAGTAAATGGGACCAACCTTCCAATAGTTCATCCAGATTAAGTAATAATTAGGTATAATTACTGTTCCTAGGGGGAAAGTAATTCTGCCTCATTGAAATTCTTTTATCTTCAATTAACCTATTCTGTTCTTACTGGAAATCTGAAGCAAAGTGCCAGCTTGCTTCAGGCGCTTCTTCCAAAGCTGCTAAGTTTGGTTTTATTTGCCAGCAGTGCTCCCTCTGTGCAGTGTAGCAAGCCCCAAGTGCTTAGGTGGCACCAGTAAGGAGGAGCACTTGCTTGGATAGGAGCGAGCTGTGCTGAATGCCTTGTTGGATCAGCTTCCATCCCGCTCATCCACTTCTGTGCAGGTCAATGAAAAGGCTTGGTGACTCACTTTTTCTCTCCTCCCTATACTTTGTGTTTGGTTTCACGGGGTTGTGGATTGGCAGTACTGTGAATACTTTTTTTTTCCTCTTTTTTTCTGTCTAATAACCAACTAGGCTTTATTCTATCCTGCTGCCTGTGGGGTATCTTGTGTAAGTTTTGGTCTACTTTCAGAGGGCAGCCATAACAGATCCAATGGGTACGTGATATGTAGGTTGTTTGGAATTCAGCAGCCAGGTTCTGAGTTTTCTGGCCAGAGGAAAGGGACAGACTAGAGTACCAGAGAGCCTGTTCTAGGTTAGGTTGATTTGGATACACCTTCCCATTAGGCAAATGTACTTTATTCCAGTGATGACAAACTGTACGTTGACTGTGCCTACGGTTTTGACTATAAATATAAACCTGAAACTATTTTGAAATGGTGAGCTGGTAAACTGTGGGATAGGAAGGGCTTCAGAACTGGAACACATTTATGTTGCAGTAGCTCTTCTGTTTTCTGGCTTTGATTTACCCTCATGAGCAGAATCCATTTTTTTATGCTCACAAACCTATTAAGATGAGTAGTCTTTGCATCCTTCTCCTTTCTTGCCCTCTTTGTATTTTCCCTGTTCTCTGTCTTTCTATGCAGAGTAAATTAATGCAGTGTATTTCTGGATGTAGTTTGTTCATAACAAATTGCTCTCTGCTCTTTTATGGGGGGTGGAAGGAAAGAGCTGCTAAGCCCTTTAAATAGACTAATGTGATGATTTAGTGTAGTCATCCATACCCCCACTAGCTCACATAGCACTACACTGACAAAGCCAGAAATTAAAGCAAATGGTAAAGTTTAGTCTTAAGCAAAATTTATCCATGGATCACAATGGATCTTTAAATAAATATGAGGCACAAAATCTGCCTTCTCTTAATTCGTATTGACAAAATTTCCCCCTGCTGGCTTGTCTGTTTGTAACCATTGGCATGACTTGCTCTTTTTGCCATTTAACTTGTTTTCATTTTTATTAATAGCTTGTCAACCTGAGGTTTAGTGTATCGTTTTTATTGGGAAACAAAAAGCTTACACGCTGTAATGTTTGTGATGGCACTGTAAATTACACACTGACTCCAGCCAGCACATCTTCAAGTGTGACACCTGCAACCTTTTATGTTTTTATCATCAGTTGTGCTACCTAGTGGCTTTGCATCAGAAAACATTGATTATGTCAACAGGTTGTGTGAGGAAGACAGTTTCTTTTATTCTGCCTGCTTACTAAACCAGTGTTAATTTAGCAGGGGTTCTACCTCAGCCTGTATCCTGCCCTCCAGATGACTTTTTGAAGTCTGCTTTGTAAAAGCTCACAGAGAAGCTCTGGGAAGAAAAAAATCCTACTACTAGTGTAATTGACAAAATAATGTTTTTCTTTTATTTTCCTGCGGTTTTTCTTACTAGCCAATTTCAGTTTTAAGGACACAACTGAGGCTTTTTATTTTTAGACTTTGTTTCAGGTTACTTCTCAAATTGTGTGTCACTTGAGATCTTTTCATACTTGGAGATTGATAGTTTGAGGGTGGTGATAAAGACAGGGAAAGAGTACTTTGAGGTTTTCCTTTTCCAGAGTTCTTTGAGGTCTTGAGGGTAACAGTTAGCTTCTGGTAACACTTGCCACTGCTGCACTTTCATAAAAGAAGAGAGAAGGCACTAAGGGAAGTTTCCTTTCTTAACTATTTTTTCCCTTTTCTAAAAAATTTTCACTTCTGATTTCTTTGGAAATGCATCTGTTTTCTACTGGCTACAATACAAGTGATATGTTGGAAACAAGTGTCAGACATATGCAAAGGACTTAAAACCTCGTGTTTGGAGCCCCATGCATCAGAGCCTGGAGAGAGCTTTTTATCTTGTATGGTGACCTCTAATTGAGTATTCAAAGACACAATAAGGTAATGTCAGTCCATCTCTGAGTGTGTCTTGTGCTCAGCTGTTCATAAGCAAGTGTAGTCATTGCTATTAATGACAGTCAGTGTGTGTATCTCACAGTTCTACATTCCTATGTATTTTGAAGAAAAATGTGCTCCTTAAAATTACAGCAATTAATTCTAGGATGTATTCTACCTAATGGCAAACTGCAACCTACAGCTTGTTGACAAATAGAAGGATTTTAATCTGGATTTCTCCCAGGTACAGACTCCTTGGGTGACAAACTTAGACAGCACTAAAACACTGGAGTAGAACCTAATGGAATTAATTCACTGCATACATTTGGGGAATTTTAGTGACATTCTGTTCCTGCAAAATGGATTGTGCACTTTCCACTTTGTGATAGGGTTTAATACTTTGTGATAGGGTTTAATGCTTTTGATGTGGGGGACAGTCTGCTCTGAGAAGATAAATCCGTACTGCAAACTAACTAGAGTTTTGGGGTTTTTTTCTTTCTTTTTAGTATTGGATGAATGAATATACTTCTTCCCTTGGAATTGGAGTGTTTCATTCAGGTATAGAGGTATATGGCCGAGGTATGTACAAGAAAAGCATAACTTACTTTTTGTTTCAGTAATACAGCTATTAGAAAGCATTTTTCAGGTAGTGAGGGGAGCCTAGCTCCTGAAAGCTCTTCATCTCTTTTTCTCATCTATTCTGCCTCTGGAAAAAACCTTGGACACAAATAATCTGGTACTGTTGTGCATGCATTTATATAAAGCTGTTTAGCTATGAAAAAGCGTGCAGCCTATTCAGCCAGGCATAGAAATCTTTATTTTAGGTTTGGAAATACTTTAAAAAACACACAAAGCACACATTTGTTTTATGTATAAGCATGGTTGAATCCTTTCCTCAGTTTTCTGTCAGCTCTTAGTGCAAGGAGTTAATTTTTAACTACAGAAACAATAATCTGTTGCAGAGAGGCACCCTAAAAGTGCATGATGCTCAGGAAAAAGCCTATTCCATTTTGGTAGGTTGGTTTGTTTTAGAGACAGTTTCTTTCAAAGAAACATGTCCGATGCTGTTCATAACAAGTGCCCTTGTGATAAATACCAGCAATGCTTTTCAATTTTGCTAAATGGTTGTGTTTGGGTGCTACAGCCTCCTGGTCTGTTCAGGGCACTTTGAACCTGCCCTGCAGCCAGAAGGTGTTTCTGTGCTCGCCAGCTCACGTCTGAGGTGTTTCTGCCCGAAGTATAATGACACTCGGAGGCAATGGTGTTGCAGTTAAGGAAGAAAAATCTGTTGCAGTAGGGGTGGGTTTTTTTGGAATGTGTTGGGAGGTGTGGGGAAGGAGCAAAAGGCAAGGCATGCCCCCCGAAGACCACACTGCCCGAAGTTATCTTAAACTATGTTTCAGCTACCGTAGTGTACTGTTTCTGCAAGTGTTACCAGAGCAACAAATTGACAAAATACAATGCTTATTGTTAAAACTTTTTTTTTTTTTTTTAATTTGTTTTAATCTGACCCAGAAAGACCTGACTCTTAATAGTGCTCTGCCTGAAACCCAGTTTTTGAGCTGTGCCAAATACATGTGCCTCCCTTCCTGTTGGGATTATAGCAGCTTTCTCATACAGCAGGTCATGCCCCTGCTAGAACAATGACTTGCATTTTTCCAGGCACATCAAACCTTTTATTTATTAACCTGTTGTAAAACAGATTACCCACAAAACCGAGTGCTAGACTTGGGTGATGTGTTATGAGTTTTGAGGAAAGGAAGTGTGAAGTCATGCATAAAGCTCTTTTATTACACTGTGGGTGCGGCGTGCTCTGTTATCTTACAGACACAGACGGAAGCGACAGCACACCATGATGCCTTCTTGTAGTGTGAGTGCTTAAGCCAGCAGATGCTGTGTGCAGATTGGAGGTGCATGCACTGGTTTACTGTCTTGTTATAGTAAAGAACTTGACAATTGAACTCTTGCAAATCAAGAAATTCAAGGAACCTATTAGGCCACTACATACTGCCACACTGAGGACTGTAGTGTGCGCTGAATAGAAGTGCCATCAGACCTCTGAGGATGCAGTGCTTTGAATCCCCAATTTAGACATATGTAAGGGGAATTCTAAAGATAAGTATGTATGAAGATGTACAGTTTAACTTGTAAATGCTTCCTTATGCAATGAAAACAGTATGTACTTACTGCAAAGTTATTCAAGTTAAACCTGTACACTGATGTCAGTTTTTGCTTAGGCTGAGTAGTACCTGACAAAACTATTAATTTCCAGCTCATTCCATTTGCTCCCCATGTAAATAACATGTCTGGTTGCTAGCGTTAGATCCTTGTGAAGTCACCTTCCAGTCAGTGAGCTCTGCTGTTTTTCACTGTCATCAGATGCTGGTTTTGTTAAATCTGAGCTTTCTTTTTCAGAATTTGCCTATGGTGGTCATCCATACCCTTTTTCTGGAATATTTGAGATTTCACCAGGAAATGCTTCTGAGCTAGGAGAAACATTTAAATTTAAGTAAGAAAGATTACCTATTTTCTTGCTCTTTGAGAAAGTATATGAAAAATACAATTTGTTGCATTTATTTTTGAGGATAGATGTATTGAATTGTACAGGATTTCTGACTTTCTGAGAAATTAATGTGTTTGCATAGAAATGTACAATGGACAGAGGTGATGAGATAAGGAAGTGTCTACAGCAAAGAACTTTTTTTGAATACCATTAAATTCCTAAAATGCATACAAATTTTTTGGATTTGTGGCTAACTTCTATTACTCATACAGCGTAAGCAATGCAGTAACTTTTTCAAGGTGGGTAATCAGCAAGGAAACATCATCTCTTGTGATAAAGATGAAAGTGGTGCCATAAAATGGAATAGAAAGAGCCTTTGTTATTCTTGGAGAGCAGAAAGATTTTGCTACCCAATCCAAAAGTGAACTTTTGAGCAATGTATGAACAGTAGTCCACCTATATCATGTGGATCTGATCACCTTCTACTCTTTTTCTTTCTCTTCTAGAGAGGCTGTGGTTCTAGGCAGTACTGACTTTATGGAAGATGATATAGAAAAAATAGTAGAAGAGCTTGGAAAGGAATTCAAAGGAAATGCTTATCACCTAATGCACAAAAACTGCAATCACTTTTCTTCAGCTTTATCTGAGGTAAGCAAACATAAAGGTCTATAGAAAGGTGCTTCACAGGTGGCTACAGAGCATCATCTCCTTCTAGTCCTTTGAAATGTTTGATTCAATTTTCAACTCCCTATCTCTGTTGCCTTGGGCAAATGTCATCATTTTTCAGGTTGTATTTGTGCTTGTCCAAAGCACCAGATTTTGCTGCTAAATATTGTTGTCATACGTAGCCTGTGTTAGAGCAGAGGTGCATTCCTAAAGAGATACCTAGTAAATAAAGTAGTAACAAGATTTCAATATAATTTTAGTCATTTCAGGAATTGCTACTGGAAATAGCAATGTTATAGATGTTATTTTTATCAAATTATTTGTATTTCCCCACAGATCACACTGTCAATAATTTTCAAAGTTCTGACCTAGTGCTAAAGAATAGCAAAGGCATTAAAGTTACTCAGATAATGTTAATCTTCTGCTTGAGAGGCTTTTGTCAAGTTATTGCTCTGCCAGCACCTGTGTCCTGATGTAGATGATGTAGATACTTGAGTGGTCATGCAAAGAGTCTGACCAAGGAGTCACAGGGGCTTTGCTTTTTCCTCTCAGCTTTGTTGTAGCATGATCAGTTTGCCAATAGGATTGAATGCCTGATCATTCACATGTATAGCCACACAAGGGAAAGGCTCAGGAACAAGTAATCCAGGACAAAGAGGGGAATGGAAACTTTGATTTTCATTGATAGTTGGCAATCTCTGCTTGCCAGTATTTATTCTAATGTTTCATTGAAACACTCCAAAACAAGGATGGCTATTTTTCCCATGTGAACTTTCATAGATTTTAATTGGGTTTTTTTTCCAAAATTGTTAATGCATACTTAGTATATAGCCTGTGTTTTATATAGACTGATTTGCCAGTGGTAGTGGAAAATTTTATTGAGATGATGATTGATGTGCAATGCTGGTACAAGTAAGTATGGTGAGACACTAACAAAGCTGCAGTTGGTGTGAAATCTGGCCTATATGGCCAGAGTTTTGCCATACTCTTCAGCTGCATGGTCATATTGTTTCTGTTTTAGGTCTGTCTATTTAGTGTTAAAATTGACTATAAAAGTGGGTATAATTGCAAGTTAAGTGCTGCTCAGTTACAACAGAGTAATGTTCATGTTCTCCAGATTTGCACTGTAATACCAAAAGTGAATATGGAGTTAGTTAAGTAAAGTAGCTCACTCCTTGAATAGTGACAACAAAATTATTTAATGACTGATGTGCAGTAAAAATAAGTACTTAATGCAACTTCATATATTTTTGAGGAGTTGAACCCAGCTGTGCATTGTATAATTTCTCTTGTTGCAGTGAACCAAAGTGTGTGCTTGGCCTGTGTCGTAGGATAGTGATGTCTTGTGGAAGTCATCAGAGGCCACCACAGTAAAGAGCCTCAGCTGTCTGTGTAACTCCATACAACTGTGGTATTTCTGGCCACGTGATTTTGGGGTGCTTTTTTGTAAGAGTGGGGTTCCTGCTGCAATTTCTGTTTCTGAGGAATTAGCACTGAATAGAAATCATAGCTTAACTAATTTCTGTGCCTTTTATAGAAGTTATTCAAAAAGAGTGAGGTGATTTAGGCTTTTTTTTTTTTTTTCAGTTTTCTTCTTCTAAGAAAATCATAGAACCCACCATGTGTCCAACTTTCACAATGGAGTATAGGTGTCTTTGTGGGACTTGGAATGCTGCCTTTACTGATGGAGAAAGTTGTCATAGTGCAACTAACTTGGGTGCTTCTTGACTGGCATTTGTGATATATAAACTGTAGGGCTGCTGCAGCTTTTGCTTTTTATTTACAGTACTGCAGCTTTGTTACTTCTCAATCCAGAAAACAAATTAACCCTTTCTTTTTCCTTCCCGCATAGATTCTCTGTGGAAAAGAGATTCCACGATGGGTGAATCGCCTTGCCTACTTCAGCTCTTGTATACCCTTCCTCCAGAGCTGCCTGCCAAAGGAGTGGCTAACTCCTGCAGCCCTCCAGTCTAGTGTTAGCCAGGAGCTACACGATGAGCTGGAGGAAGCTGAGGATGCAGCAGCATCAGCTTCCTTGGCAAGCTCAGCATCTGGGTCTAGAACTGGACGCCACACCAAATTATAAGTCCTCCTCCAAAGTAGCAAATGGTTTGAAATACTTCAGTTTGATCTCTTCAGCAATTGACTTCCTGACAGAACATGAGAGCCAACTCTAGAACATTGTTTTTATATGCAAAAAAAAAAAAAAGCTCTCATCAACCCCTGTTTCAGCTCAGGATTATTTATGTAGTGAAAGGAATTGCTGGGAGAAAAGGGAAGGATTTTGTGTGAAGCCACCCTTTTCATTTTCACCTGTTTGGTAGACCTGAGTTAACATCTTGCTTAAAGCAGAACTTAAATTATTTGTTTACAGTATTGTGTACTGCTGTTTACAAGTCCTGTAAGGACTCCTGCTACCATGGAAGAAGAAAGAATTTGAGTTTGATTTAACTGTTGGTATAAATCAAAATCAGTGGTATGATGCCCTGGATGAACTTTCCCCTTTGTTTTCAAGACTTAAGGCAGGAGAAGATTTAATTGAGGAATGCCAGAAACTGCTGAATACTATTTATGTGAACAGGGTACTGTGCGCTTAAAGTGGCTGATGTAAACAGGTAGATTCCAGGATGTAGGGAGACTGGCTTGGTCTAAAATCTGTTCCTAGAAGTATGACCTCTACATTAATGAAACTGTGGATTTTTGCACATATGAAGGGAAATTTCTATCTCATTGCAATGCACATCAATCCATTTATTTTTTTTCAATTCAGCCATGTAGTTTTCATCCTGTCATGTGTCTTTACTTGCAGTTTACTTCAGGATTTAAACATATGAATATCATCTGCTAGAAGCATCAACAAAATTTTCACTTCTTTGCTTTACTTGATTTCAGACTTGTATATATGTTAGTACTTGTATTCCTTTCTTGTTTGTTTGATATAGTTTGGCATTGTGTAAAACAAGCCATTTATAGTTGGGGAATGGCCTTTGCTTCCTGCTGCTGATTTTGCTTCATTTGAGTTTGTAAACCTTCGTGTCCTTTTCTTTGAGCTACAAATTACTGCCCAGTTGTGCTTATCCGCACAAGTGATAGAGAAATCCTAATTTATTTTCTGACAGTCTCTATCTGTGGCATTAACTTTCTTATCAGATGTAATGAAGAAAAACCTGAAAATTGCTTATGCACCTGCGTGTTTACACAGCAGAACCCACTAATCTGCACACATAATTATGTCTGAAGGTAAGAGATGATATTTTCTAAAACACAGAAGTATGTTTGCTGGTAGATTATAATTAGAGCTAAATTATAATTAGTGATCAGAATATATAATGGAATGCCTTATTCTTGTTGATTTACAAAGAGAATTAATTGTTCTTCCAGTCATTAGTGTAAATTAGTGAGGTTCTATTGTGCACCTAAGGCTACAGTAGCACAAACGTGAGGGAGCTGAGCTTGAGTATTTTGTAAGACTTGCTGCCTTAAACTAACAAAAACCATACCATCCCTAAACTGATCAGCTCACAAAGAAGTGTGCATTACTAGAAATACAAATTATTCTTATGAGCTTTATTTACTTTTGCTGGATTTAGTTTTCCTGTTGAATGAAATACCGACTCTGCAGTTTCTGCTGGTTTAAAGCAAAAACAAAGTCCTCTTGGGGGGCAAAATGCTTCATGTTATGAATGCTCCTTGCCATGGGTAGTGGTGACATTAAGCCCTATGGGAAGGTGCAGTAGCTGTGTCATAGTAAGAATTCTTATGGTTGCCAGCTCCAACTTGTCAGAAGCAAGTGGAAGTTTTTCTGCTGCCACCTGGGTTGAATCCTTCATCAGACAGACGTTAGGTTTTCACTTATCTTCTGTGATGCAGTGTAGTACAGAGACAGATATGCTCAGTTCTGGAGGGGAAAATCATCTTTCTGGAAAGAGCAAGATAATAGTAAAAGTCTCCATAACTGTATTTTGGTACGTGTTTTAAGAATCTCTTCTACCAAGTGGGAAGCGCTTAAGACTGGTGAGTCTGCCGCTAACTTCATTCTCTGTTTGATCTCCAGAAGCTGGATATCTGACCCTCCCTGCTGAGTACTTTCCACTCTGAATTTGAGTTCTTTCCTTCTTTTCCCTGTAGTGAAAATGACTATGGTGGTCTCCAGTCAGCTCTCAAGCATGACAGAACTGAATCTCACACTACTCACAGCTCAGACAACAGGCTGCAGACAGGTGATTTTGTCTGTGCTGTGCAGCTGTGGTAGTAATGTGACTAAGGCTCTTGGCCAGGGCAGGTCCTTTATTTCAGCTCAGGGTTGAGGCCACTGATCTAGCAACGTACTGTAGCTTTTCCTAGGCTTTAGGAAAAAATAAATAGAATGACTTTTCATTGCTACCTTTTATGTACCAAAATCAGCTTTTTAGGCTTCTGATACATCCAGAGTGCTAGGTCACAAATCTCTACACCCTCATTAACACACACAATTACAGCATGTACAATGCAAGAACATGACAGATCACAGCACAGTTTTTATTTAGAAGTAAAACTAAGACTATTTTTTATAAAGCAGACTGGAAAGTTTGTAACAAAAACATTCATTTTATTGGTAGCTGTACAGGTGAAAATACTGTCTTATGCTCCATAGCGACTTTTTTTTGTTTGTTTTCAAACCATCCATTTGTAAAACCTGTGAGGAAACTGACACCTGAACCCTGAAGGTTGTTGGGTATTGTATCAAAGCGAGCAGTACTGTAACTTCAATCGTGTGCTGTCAGCTCAGCCTCTGCTGGATGCCTGCAACAAGTCACCCTGCCAGTGGTTACTCCAATTTGTTAGCAATAGAGCAAGTTACCTTTCACCAGCATTACTGCCAAGCAGGGATTACTTTAGTCTACTAATGACCACACTGTGCTAGGACTAGAACACTTCAAAATGCTGTGAGAAAGCTGGACACCTGTGGAATCTTTTCCATCAAAACGGGTAGAAAAATATCACCACTTCAGGGTTCTGCTCTGTTTACTTTCTCATTTTTGTTTAATTTTCTGTGAGATAGTACTTTTGATATGTATTACATTGTTTAACTCAGTCATTTTATTTAAATGCCATTTTCTGTTCAGCAAGCCAAAAAAAATCCAATGTACTGTCAGTAACTTCAGAGTGGCTTGGTAAAAAAAAAACATAGTTGCATTACTTCTGAAATTTGCAATGCAATTCTGATCACTATTGATAGATGATACTTTTCACTGTTGGAAGTTGGTTACAAGCTGAATATTCACTGATGCATTTTTTGTAAACTTGTATTCAAGTTTACTACATAGTATTTGTATAAAATTCAAAGAATTTTGACTTTTGTTACCTGTACATGGCAACAAGTTGTCTAGCATCTTAAACTTAAATCCATCAGTTTATTAAAAATACTTTTATAAAAAAAAAGTTGGCTCTGTGTGTTACTCCAATTGTACCTACAGCTCGTTTTTGCAGTTCCTCCCAAGCTGATGTTTGGTTTTGAACAATGGTTTTGAAGGAAAATGAGACTATCCAAGGGTTTCCTGTAGTTAAGCTTTAGGCTGTTAGGCTGACATGAGCATCAGGTGCTGTGGTTTGGTTTGTGAGGCATCTTCCCCAAACGTCCCAAGCTCTGGCACAGAGTTGGCAGCAGCCCCTGAGGACATGCTTTGCCAGCACTGAACGGTGTTGGCACTGGAATTTGCAGATGAGTACGTGTCTAACAGCAGAGAGGAAGGGGGATGTGTTTTGCCATGTTGTGTGTGCTGAGCTGCACATGTCCATGTGCACTGCTAATGAACATTGGCTAGGGCATGACCTGTTGGAGAAGCTGCCCAGACAGAGATGTGTTCTCTTTTCTGCATTTCCCTAATCACCAGCAAACCTGCAAGAGAGTTTGAGCAACTTGTAACCTATTGAAAGGAAACTTGACAGTAGTTCATCAGTTAAAACTAATGTGAGTTCCCGATGAACTCACTTCTGCCATCCGATGGCCAGGAGTGCCTATCAGCTTCTAGGAAGGTGAACAATACCCAAAAGTACATACCAGCATTGTTTGCTGTGTTTAATGGAGCTGCTCTTGAAGAAAAGATAAATGTTCCAAATGAAATTTTATTTTCTAAAAGCTCCTTCAGCCATGTAGAAGTATATGACAAATTTGTCATTGGAACAGCTTCGCAATGGGCAGAGGTTTTTTGTGGCTATAGCACCTTAGTCCTATCACCACCCCAGAATAAATACATTCTTTTGCAGTGCTTCATACAATGCAATGGAAATGGCTATTGAACAGTTCCTGACTTTCTCTGAAATCCTGTGAAAACTTCAAACTTGTGAATGTAACAACTCGTCAGGGAAGCCGTGGCAGTTCTTTGGAAAAGCAGCTGTGCTCCACTGGCAGTTCCCATTCCTGCTGGGCTAGAGTAGGGATCCTGTACTTTTCACATCATCTGGTTCATTAAAATTACCATATAGCAAACTAAACCAGGGTCTAGCCATAAATAAATGCCAGATCCTTCACTGGCATAGTTTTAGCTTGCTTTGGGCATGACAGAGGCTGCCTCTGAGTCTCCTTAGAGAGGGACATTGCTCATACCAGAGTGGCTCTCCACACCATCTATCTCTGAGTGGCAGCCTGGGACACGCAGAACTATGGGAATGCTGCTTCTTCTGCAGGTTTAAGATAGGAACCAGCAGTTCTCCTGGTCTTTTGAAAGTTGTTGATCCTGGAATCCTCCAAGCAGCAAGCCTGCTGCACCTGCTGGTTGCCTGCTGTGCTGATTCCAGACCATGTGTTTGTGTGAAAGAAGAGAAATCACTGTTAATGTCTCCTGAACGAAGTGAAGGTGAAGGAGGGGCTTCATATGTGCCCTGTAGGAGCTATTGTCATGGGCTTTAACTCATGATTTCTTTTTAGGGAGCTGTTTTCACCTCTCTAGCCCATTTCACCTTTACACAGCCTGAAACAAGGCACCCAGATACAGAACTTCAGGATGCCAGGACTGTGTTGCTGTATGTTCCTGCTGGGGCTCACTACAGCTTGGGAGGAGAATTAGGAAGCTATTGTGGATGAGAGAAGCCTTTCCCACATCTGTGATGCCAGCCCTGTCTGCTGCCCCAGGCAGCTGTGGGGTAGAAGTGTGGGGGTTTTCAGAAATTCCTTGTGGGGTTCTGCTCTGGTCCCAGTGAGGCTGGTGGTCAATATGGGTTCTTCCTTACAGTGAGACAAGTGATGTGAACCAGACAGCCCCCTGGCCAAACAGGGCACAGGCAGGTTTCTATCAGGCTTCAGTGAAATGTGTCCAAACTCCCTCACCAGGAAGGGATGGGGGCAGAGGAGACCTTCTTCCCAGTGAGTGCCTGAGTGACATGGCAAATGCTCCCTCGTGTTTCCCAAGTTGGAATGGTCATTGCTGTCAGCTCAAGCAGAGCCAGGGCTTTCCTCCCAGAATAAGTATAAAGCCCTATTAAACCCACCTAATGACAACACAAATCATGTTGAACAGAAAATGCCTTGTTCTCCCTACTCGGGCTGCAGAGGCTTGTGGGTTTTGTCCTGGTTTTCCCATTCCTAATTTGCCTGTGGGAAATGCTGCTTTCCCCCAGCCCTCCCAGTGCCAGCACACAATAGCTGCTTGTTTTTTGCCTGGAAGGAATTGCTGAGCCTTTTAATAGCTGGAATTGGGTTTATTTTTCTTCTGTACTTCAGCTCATTCATTACTCAGTCATAGCATCCTAAAAGTGAAGATTTCTAAAAGAATTGGCATTTGCCTCCTTTATTTTGGTGGGTTTTTTACCACAAAAAGATGCTCTGCATCTTAAATTTCATGCACCAGCCCAGTGTTAGTGTCACTAACTAATCCTGCAGTGAAGTGTCAGCTTCCAACAAATTAATTCATGTGCCATTAAGCAAGCATGAACTGAGGAGTGAGGACTAGCAAGAGCTGATGGCAGTGTAGATGGCTCAAATGCAAGTGTAAAGATCAATTATTTTTTATGTCAGAGAGACTTGGAAAGTTTAGTAAAAGCACTGTGGAGGCTGTCTTGGCTTGCTCTCCCTCCAGCACTCTGGAGTTGAGGGCAGAGAAGCACCTCAGGAAGTGCCTGGCTTTTGTGCATGCTCTCATCTCTGCAATTGCTTTCTTTAAGCTGCTTTGCCCTTCCAGGGAGGTTTAAAGGAAGGACAGACTCCATGGCCTGGAGCGCTGCCTCTGCCCGTGGCTCCCTGCACAAACACTCCCCCAGTGAAGTGGCACACCATGACATGCACCCAGGGATGCCATGCTCAGCCTGTGCTTTTGGAGAGTAGGGATGAGCATGCCATGGGAGCCTGAAATGCATCCTTCAGACAGACAGGCAGCCTCTAGCATCTCTCCAGCTGGCACTGAGCTTCAAAGGTGTATTGATTAGTGCTAATATTGCTGTGATTATTGGTGCTAATATTGCTGTCTCCAGATGAGAAAGAAAAAAGGGCTTTTGTACTAAATAAACTGACATGTCATTATTTATTGATAATAAACTAATAATGCAGAATTAAGCTAAGTACAAAATGGAATCTGTTCAGAGCTTGACCACACGTCTTCCTGGTCCTGGCCTCCTATGGCATGACCTGTATGTACAGCACTTCCAGAGCAGTCAGCTCCTGAGAGTCAACTTTTTCTTCCTCAGTCTGTCCCCTGCAGATGTTCAACTTCCTAAATGGTTTCTGAGGATCTGCTTCTTACCTGCAGAACAGGTAATCCTACTGGTCATGACACTCTTCCCTGACTGTGGCATTGAGCTGATCTATACTTCTTCCTTATGATCTGGGGAGGTTTACAGAGAATGCAGTTTGAAGAAATGAAACCAAAAGCTGCAACTGAGCCTGGGTCATACAAGTCCCCTCTCTTCCCAAACACACAGACAAAACTGCTGGTTCTTGAACACTGTGGCATAGGTTTGTGGCTTCTTAAGGAACATCACAGGGAACAGAACCTTCAGCTGGAGAGCAGGTATTTCTGGTAGTAGTTAGGTAGCATTCCAAGGATATTTGTAAATTTAATGCAATGCATATAGGGCTTCATTATAAATATGTATCTTCAACAAGTTGACCTACAGGAGTATTCTAGGAGCAGTGGAATAAGGAAGTAAACAAGGTATGTGAAATAAGTGGGTGGGGGGGCCAAAAATAAAGGGACACATGCACATTCAAAGTCCTTCCATCACTGCTGAGGCCTGGGAATGATGCAGGGGTTGGAAGGGGGATGAAAGCATCTACAGACCCTTCCTCCCTCTGCCCTCCTGCCCTGGGTGCAGGACAAGCTGGATGAGGTGGGGTGAGGAAGGATGTGCAGCAGCCAGGAGAGATGCTGCACTCAGGCTGCTGCCAGTGGAATGAGCTGAAGCCTTCGAGTCTGGCCTTGTCCACCTCACAGCAATGAGCAAAGGATGTGCATGTGCAGACTGAGGGAAGCCCATCCACAGGGGCCAGGGAAGGACAGTCAGGTCAGCTGTCTTCTTTCCTATGCATGCTGCCAGTCGTTTCTTGGTTTCCATGGAAACTGGCTGCTGCAGAAATGATGTTATGAAAATCACTTTCGAGATTTAAAGCTAGCAGATTTGCTTGGCTCTAACGGGAGCAGAGAGACTCATCACTGTATTACCCTGTGTGTGGTGTGAAAGCAGTTTCAGAGAAGTTGCAGGTACCCCAAGAGAGCCTGCATCACCTGCTCTGTGTCACTGACAGTCTGTGCAGCCCCAAACCCCAGCCAGGGGAGAAGGGGAGGAGCAGGAGGAGCAGGAGGAGAAGGAACAAGCAGAGACTTCAGGTCCCAGTAGCTCCTTACTGGTGGGTACAGCTCACACCACCACAAGAGGCAGTGCTGTTGCCATCTCTGGGAGCAGAAATTCATTTTGTTTGCCCTGCAAAGTCCAGGCCAGCATCAAGCCAGCAGATGCAGCAATGTGTTGAGCATGTGGTGAGATACCTGGGAGGCTGCAAGGAGACTGTGCTACAGCACCCTGGGTGGAAATAGTAAAGGCAGCAATGGTGGCTTAGAGACAAGTGCAGCCAGTGTGAGGCTGCCTGTCCCTCTTTCCCAGCTACTGAGCAGGGGACTCTTTGTTCAGCGTTTGCTTTCACACACAGAGTGGTCAAACTTCAGTCTTGTTGGATAGGCCTACTCTTACATAAGTTGCTCTCAGAAATACATGCATTATTTAATAAACCAAGGTCATGCCTCACTGAGAAGCTCTGTAGCAACAAAGTGAGCCAGTCTTTGATGGAATAATTGGCACAACAGCATGCAGAACTTAAAAAGCTTAACTCTCCCTCCATATTATTAATTACTCAATTGAGTTTCACTTTGGAGGGAGTCCATGAAAGTATAAAGAGGTATTTAACCCAACAAGAGAAACTCCACAGCCCAGGTTAGGCAGTGTGGTGGAGGCCTGTGGTCGATGGTCAGGACTGGTGGTGTGAAGCCCAGCTGTGCCCACCACAGCAGACTCACATCTCCCATGGAAGGAGGCAGGACAGATGTGTAGAGCCCTGGCAAATCACGAAGCACATCTGGAAACAGATGCCAGTAGGGTGGAATTCATTGCTAGCATGAATTTTGATGTTTCTAGAAGGTGATCCAACATTTTACAAAAAGATTGTCAATGACACAGAAATGCTGAAGCAGCCAAATCAGACATCAAACTTTTTTTTTTCAAGTCCTGCAAATGACAGTTGATCATAGCACTAACAAAAGTGTAGTTGAGAAGTTCCTTGGTGCAGTGAGAGCTACTTGATCCTGGTATCTTCCTGTGAATATTTTTCTGCATCTCTGCTGTGAAATCCACTCAAAATGGCTACATCATGTTACCCATGACCCCATTTCTGGAGAGACTCCCTCAGCAAGGCTCTACAAAACTTGAGGATGTAAAACTAGAAATCCTGGGACCAATGCATCCTCTGTTGTGGAGTGTTTCATCTCCTTATGCAATGATAAAGTGCTTCTAAGCAGGCCTGGCAAACATAAACACTAATTATTGAAGTCATAAAGAACTTTACAGCACAGCCAATAAGCAATCAGATACCTCTTAATTTAAAAAGCAGAACTTGATGGTCTATAGTCTATCAAAGGAGAAACAAAGCCCCACAGAAGACAGATCTGGTGTTTTATGGAAGAAGTGTGTTGCTCCCAAATGCCTGTAACTGCAGCGTTGAAGATACACAGCATGAACAGACACGTGATTTGCCAAAGACCTGCTTTTAGATGTAAGTTTAGCCAATAATAAAGTGTTTAAAAGAACATAATGGTCACTCCATAGAAGAGGAACAGCAAAAGAATAATGCATTATGTGACATATATAAGGCAATGATTAAATGTACAGAGAGGGGAGCTCTTTTTGGGTTCTTTGGACTCAAGCTGCTGGACAGGCAGGGCATGATTCAGTTACCCATAGACTGGCATTTCCTTCAGAACCTTCATCCCAGCTCATGTCAGAAAAGGCTCAGATGTTCCTTGGAGCCTTGCCAGAGAGGGTAGAGGCTGATGTGAGGGAATCAGCTTTCCAGCCTACTGCCTTTCTTCCTGGATGAGCAATTTATCTCAAAGCACTCCACCTCCTCCGAACACCTCTCACCCAAGCGGGCAGTGTTCCCTGAGAGAACAGCTCAGTATTTTCCTCATGAGTTTGCAAAGTGCTTGGCTTTGTGCTCCAGCTGGTCCAGCCATGGCTTAGCACTCAGGAGCTTCTAGGAAATACATGGAGCCAGGGTGTTGTCTAAGTGGCTGGGGCCAGAACAGAGTCAAGAGATGGGTCCCATAGGTCCCACAAAGCAACTGGAGGAGCCAGGTTTTGTATCAAACTAAGACTAAGGAGGAAACTTGGTCAGAAGATAAGGTGATGGTCAGAAGACAAGGCTAGAGCCTGGACAGAAGAGAGGGACTCAAGGAAACCGTAGAGGAAAGACTGTCTGCCTTTTAAAAACCCAGTGAGTAAAGGATAGATTTGTTTTCAAAATCTTTATTGTGTCTTACAATGTAATTTAGAGAGTTGTGTTGTCAGTTTTAACTCCTTTTCTGTTCTAACAAAACAGCCTTGGACAGCAGTGTGATAAAAGGTGGAGAACAGCAGCACACAGTCAGCTCAGTACCCTGGTGACTCATCCCAGCAGAGACAGCAACCCTGCCAGCTCAGGGATGCCAGTCCCTACCTCCCTCTGCTCTCAAAGCCTCAGGCTGCCCCTGAGACAGTCAAACTCTCAGATCAGGGAATGAATGCTCACATCTGACTTCCAGATCATTCAACTGATCCTTCTTTATTCAGCCAAACACATCAACTTTTCAAACCAGTCTAGAATTTGCTTGACCCACAGCTGTGACAGGAGTGGAGACTGCAAGTTTGAAAGTTGGTTCCCAGTGTCCCTTTCCCATAGCAGCACACAGCATACAGGAATATCACCCAACAGCCCTGTGCAAACTGTTATCTGAGAATCTGACAAAGGCCATTTGATCACTCAGTGATAACAGATCACACCAGAGGGGCCTTCTGACAGTGTCACTGGACATTCCTCTGTAGCTCTGTCTCAGAAACCAAGGCATCCCTTCAGCTCCCCATGCTGCTGCTGTGCATCTTCAGCACTGGGAGAAAAAAATCCAGGGCTGGCACATACACACCCAGAACTGCTGCAGGTGAGTCCAGCAAAGGACATGTACAAATCCTGTGTATACTGATCAGTGATAAAACAGTACAGTGTTTTTTTGTTTTTGGTTTTTTAAACTGGCTCATGCATTTGGTTTCTCTGAAGGCAATATGTATGTGAGAACTTCACTTCTAGGAACTAGCAGAATTTTCCTCCAGATAGAAGTTCCTTGGTCAGTAACTGGGGCAGAGACAGAAAGGTATTAATAATGCAGAAGCAGGAGGAAGTTTCCTTGCTGAGAAGGTTCCCTCAAACCCTTCAGGGCAGAAGCCACCAACTTCAACTCTGACCTCTTTAATATTTATCAAATTTTCCATCTGTGGCTGTTTCCTACAGAGCCATTTTCAAGTTTCTCAACAACTTGTTTTTTCATAAAAAATTATACCAGCAAACTTAATAAATTTGAAATTATCAGTAAGCTTTAAGACTCTGGGAGGTTAATGTTTTGCTAAAATATCAGTGAATGTGTGTAAAAGTGATTCTGGAAAGTTTTCAGAAACTTAGCTGGTTTAATTATGAAAAAATTATGTTTAACCAACACCTATATAAATCTGCAGACTCTGGACTACTTGTATCTGACAGAGCTTTACAAATAAGCTATAATCATTCCACATGCCACTCTTTGTAACTACAGATTGAAATTGTCTAAGAATCTGAAATTAACTGAAAAAGCAGCACTTTTGTGGATAATATTTTTTTTAAAAATAGCACTTTCTTCAGCTGAAGTCTGCATGACTTTGTCAATTATCTGTCTTAGCTCTGAATGTGAAATCAGTCACTTAAAAACCCAGTGACAGGTGACAGATTGTTCTTAGCAGACACACCCCTAGTTACTAAGGAGTTGATGGTTACTGAGGCTTAATAAAAACAAGTGCTTTAATTCTACTCTGAATGCACAGCAGCTCTGCATTTTTTGGAGAAGGACCTAATAAATGAAATGATGAGGGTTTGGGGACCATTCCATTGTTTAAGTTAAAATTAAGAGCATAATGCCTGAGATTCTTAGGAATTGGTCTTTTGCCACAACTTGTCTGAGCAGATAATTATATCAGTTATAGATAAGATTAAAGAGATCTCTAATATGTTCAAAATCTGAGACTTGCCTGTAGTTAAGTCAGGAAAAAAAACCCAGAATTTCAAACAGTATTAGTTTTTTAGTATTCATGACAAGTATTTGAAAAAGATGGGGGATTTAAGACAAACTGCTGTATTCCAGTGATCATCTTGAGTGATGAGTTTAAAGGCAAACAAATGTAAAAAGGAAACCATAAACTAGGGAAATGCACTTACTCCTCCCAAGCACAAGAATGAGATGAGAATCAGAAGGAACCAACACCATTATCCAGAATTATACTGTCAGAAGCCCAAGTTCATGTTCTGAAGGACCATTCATCACAATAAGCCCTCTTTTCTCTTCCTCACCTGAGAAATGGCCCCCTTCTGAAGCACAGGATTTGGTGATGGTTGCTGTTGAATATTCTGCCAACACAGACTTTCCCAGGACTGGAAGAATAACTCACCAGCCACCTTTGGCTGGTGTTAGCCTAATTTAGCTTGAGCAGACCAGAAAAACCAATCAATCAGACATCAATTATCTAAGAATTTTAAACAGTTTGCAAGTGAGGCAATTAAGCACGTGCTTTGCTTCTGCTGTTGCTCCTGCAGAGGTACTGAGAAGGCACAAGCCAGACATGCTGGGAAAATAGAATTATCAGCACTGGCAAAATATAGATGGGAAAATAAAACCACCAGTATAAAGGAAAAAACTTTCTGCATAATCCAGTGGCCACTGAACAGATGCCCGTGCTCAGGAGGTCTGAAACTCAGTTTGGGGAGGAGGAAGTTGTCTCTGGTGAGGGCAACAGCACTGGGCCCTACCCTAGGGAGACTCCAGAAGGCTTCCCCAGCAGCACTGCTTGGCACATGGAGGGGGATGGCAACAGCTGAGTGCAGAGTGCACACAGACCCCCCATGTCCATCTGGGAACAGTTCCCCCAGCAACCCAAAGAGCTCCAGGTGTCCTACTATTTTCCAAAACCTCAGAGCTCAGCTTCTGCACTACACATGCTCTCCCCCTCCCACCAAATTCTGATGGCTATCTTGCATCACATGCTCCCTAGAGTTAATGACTTTAGCCCAGCACCCAGTGCTTTAGGCAGGGAATCAGGATCCTCCAAAATCAAAATATGACAGAAGGTTGTAGCCCTCGGTAGCCAGACACCAACAGACTAACTCAGCCTTCAGCCAGGTCACAGCGAGGCATCAGGAAAAGAGCAAAATATTGGATCCGAAACCACCAAGCAACAAGATATGAGGTATTTTTAATCTCTGCTGCTTCTCAGAAAGCAGCAGAAACCACACCAGGTAGGGAAATATTTATATGCTAAATTAACACTCTCAGTGTGCAAGACATGAAGTCATTTCTGTCACGAACGAGAAAAACCTTGAATTCTTGCCAGGGGATCTGGACACCACAGCAGGACACCTAAGGTGCCTGCAAATCTGGAACAACTGTTTGGAAATAGTATGTTGTGTTTGACTTTGAACTCTCAAATCTCATCCTTGCAGACTGCCTGTTTCTTGTGAGATCCTTCTGAAGCCACGTGCAATTTTTTTCCTTTACCCCTTGCCAAAGGTGTGTTATTGTGTGTAGGAGATCCTGCCCTAGCAGACTGAAACCAGCCTTTGTAGCAGGATGAAACAATGTGCACTGACTTCTCTGAATCTCTCCATGTGCTTTGGATGCCTCAGGAATATACTGTAATTTCCAGTGGAACAAAGCACCTTGCATCTGGCAGGGTACTAGCAGACAGTCATGTCACCAGACAATGTGGTGTGGGAATAAGCCAGTGAAGTCTACTTTAAAATTGATTACAAAACTAAAATAAAACCCACAAACTCCTTGGCCTCCCCCAGCTGCTAAAAAGAAAAAATAAAAGGAAAAACCCCAACAAGATATAATAAGATCTGATACATCACAATTTTTTGAAGTTGATACATGGCATGGCTTCCCAACATCCTCTCCAGGTGTCTGGTTTGAGTGTCTACTTTGATATGCTCTGCTCCTTGAATGTGACTCCCCCCTCCCTGTACACTGCTGATTACACATCCACTTGAATGGCACACTGCATGCAAAACACATCACAAAATTGGCTCCTGGCACACCATCTCTTTCCTCTCTTACCATCAGGTCAGTGATGTCACTGTCTGTGTTATATCACTCTCCCTTCTCTGGGCTTTAGCCTAATCTTGGCAAAAATGCAAGAGCCCCAGTGAGTCATGCAAAAATTTAATTTATCTAGTATTGGATATATAGGGAAAAGTGTAAGGACAGGAAATGCACACCATGATACCTCCTCAGAATACCCTTGCAGCCTCCAGTGACTTGTGCTGAGAAAATTCTTATGTCTGAGAGGGTGCCTGAGCACTAAATAATTTTCAATATATTTTTATCCCCTATGAATTTTCTAATTTTGTTGTGCTATTTAAACAGCTTATTTCTAAATAAATTTCATACTCGTGCAATTCTTTTCAGTTTGTTATGAATTCTCAGAAACCACGTCCCAAAAGAAACAATTACCATACAAATACCTTATTAGCTCTAGTACTCAGTTTTCTCTCAGGAATTAATAAAGATTAAGCCTGACACATTCATGTGCCAGACGTGGAACATGAGGCACAGAGTTCATAATAACCACCCTCCACACTCTTCATGAGAGAAACCTCAGGGTAGCTACTGTGAAAAATAAAGATGTGAAATGGAAGGGGAAGTTTTGAAGTATAGTTAGATGAATGTGTTAAGAAGTAAAGTAGCTCTGAGGCAAGAAACAAGTCCCTTCTACACTGTTGTGCCTATGACCCTGTGGTTATGAAATAACCATTCACATTTAAGTCAGAAGCAGTTTATATCTCCCAATGTCTTCAGTTAAAAAACAAAAACAAAAAAAACCAATAACAACAACAACAACAAAAAACCTGAACAAATTTGCAACTTACAGAATTGCAAATTAAGGAAAAAGGGCCAAACATTAAATAGTACCATCATCTGCTTGAAGTGGATGACAGTGACATACAAGAAAACTTAAGTGTCTGTTAGTATTTGCAACTAATACATTTAAGACTTGCTTTATAGACAAAGTAATTTACATTACATTTTTAAAAATCGATTATTTGAGAAAAAATGCTCTATTTTTAGTCAGAAGCATCCTTTAGTCCAATTTATACCAGTAAGTCAGGAAATTTTAAATCTAGCTCTACATCCAACAGTATAGCTGCAATTATAACCCTTATGTTTTATATAAGCTGCCTTTTTTAATATAAAACCCTCTTCCTTTTTGAATCAAGTGCCTAAATAACATAAAGAGATTAAAAGATCTGGCAGAAAAAAATAAAGCTGTTAAAAGCCTGCCCTTATTTCCTTGGCTTTCAGAGGAGTACATTAAATTAAAATCTCTCATGTGTTGCAGATGAAACGATCATTTGTACCAGCAGTTAGGAATAAGTTAGGCAAAGTCAACCTACAGAAAAAATCAGCAAAGCCAAACCCTGAATAAAACTGTCATGCAGCTGAAAGTTAATTTGCATTAACATTATTGCTTAGGGGGAAAAAAGGTTTTTTTTAAATTCAATTGCACGAGCGTGGTCGCTGACTGCCTTGGCAACGAGCAGCCTGCACACACTCCTCGTGCCTGTCCCTGACCCCACAAGGGTTACTCTGACTTAACCTACAGCACAGAATCTCTGCAGCCATCACAATAACCATTTAGCCCCCAAAACCCATCACAGAATCACAGAGTACCTTGGCTTGGATGAGAGTACTAAAGAACATCTAATCCAACTACCCCTGCAATGAGCAGGGGCATCTTCAATTAGATCAGTTTCCTCAGAGCCCCATCCAGTCTGACCTTGAATGTTTTCAGGGATGGGGCATCTGCCACCTCTCCAGGCAACCTGTTCCAGTGCCTCACCACTCCCACAGGGAATAATTTATTCCTAATATCCAATTAAATCTACCCTCATTCACTCTAAAGTCATCACTCCTTGTCCTATCACAACAGGTCCTGCCAGAAGGTTCCCCTCCAGCTCTCTTGCAGGCACCCTTTAGCTACTGGAAGGCTGCTATAAGATATACCCAGAGCCTCTTCTTCTCCAGGCTGAAAAACCCCAGCTCCCTCAGGGTGTCTCCAGAGGTGCTCCAGCCTTCTGAGCATCTTTGTGGCCCTCCTTTAGGCTCACTCCAACAGATCCATGCCTTTCCTGTGCTGAGGACCCCAGAGCTGGATGCAGCACTGCAGCTGGGGTGTCATGAGAGCAGAGTAGATTAGAATTTAACCTGCTGGCCACCCTTCTTTTGATACAGTCCAGGATACAGCTGGTTTTCCAGGCTGCAAGTGCAGCTCAGAAATACGTAACTCCAGAACACATTATTCCTACACACTCACATTCAGTAACATAATGTTCTCCTCTGGAAGGACAAACACCTTCAAGGCAACTGAGGACATGAGTGGAATAATCACCCTCTTCCTGACTTCTGGCAATTATAAGTACCTCTTGCTTTCTTACAAAATGGCACAGGGTTACCACAAGCAATTGCTTCACTGCTATTTAAGTAGCTTCAAGGTGACCATGAAGACAAAGCCCTGCTGGACATCTCCAAAATTTGCCTTAAGGCATGCCTCAGCTACTAGCCCAGGAATCCAATGGCCTGCTACCTTCCAAACACAGAACACAGTTGCTCAACAGAGAACTTCTTGAGGCATTTGATGTATATCGGCACTGTTTGTCCCCACATCATGGCCAGGAAGCAGTTTTTTGTGTAGTGCTAACTTCCAGCTGCATCAGACAGCAGAGCTGGTGATACAGAGGAGGCAGGATTGCACAGCAAAGAGGAGGAAGCACCTCTGGTGTCTGCAGCCACCTTAGAACAGAATATCTATGGATATGAACAGGCAGAGCAGCCTCCACTTGCCATGGACAGACCAGGAGAACCTTTGGGCAGAGCATGGAGCCCTTGGGAGATGCTGAATTCACCAGGAAGTTTAGTTATCTGTCCATGGCAGCCACCAACCTAAAGGGGTTGGCATCCACACCGTCTAATAAATGTATTTGTTTTCTTAGGACAGGCTGTCACAGCTTTTGCAGGTGCTTGCTTTTCCACAAGGCTACATAAACAGCCTATGGTATAGGAATAACTTACATGGCCAAGAGGTGCTAAAGGTAGGAAATTCCACCCTTGAGTGATGGCTTCCTCCTTCTAGGGAGTACAGGCCAAAATTGTGCCAGAAGTGACAAGATCCACGCATGTAGGGATCAGACCCCTCAGTGAAGTCTTCTGATGAAGGAAATAAGAACTGGAGAAGTCAGTGAGCCAGGGTCCTGTCTGCACTGTTGTGAGCATTTTCTGTCTGCTGCTTCATGTCCTCTTTCCTGCTGCTGGACTGACAAGGGTTTTGTCTGGCCTGACCTTTAAACACAGAGGAGAAGGGTGACAGAACAAAGATGCTGTCAAAGACCAATCCAAACCATTGACCAGCTGTCAATTTCGGGATGGAGAGGCATACAGCTAAGGATGCTGCACTTCACTGAGCAGTGCTAGGAAAAATAAGAGCTGTATAAATACAGGAAAAGTTCAAACAGCTGAGAGCAGGTGGCAATCAGCACACTATGATGGATAGAACTGACCATTGCATAGCAGGCCTGCCAAGGGTCTCCAGCTCCAGTCAATGTCATTAAGGAAAAAACAATGTTCAGAAATATCAGTTGTGTCCTTTAGGGTCAGAAATTCAAGGCAGCAATTCCAAACTTGCATATACAAGATGCCTGGCTTCCAGAAACAGCACAGTGTCCCTGTTAATGGAGGAAGGCGTGCACACAGGGGCTTTTGCTGTACCACCTTCCCTGTGTGCACACTGGCAGGATGCAGTGGAAAATGCTCTGGGATGTGCCTCTGCTGGGCCAGGTGTACCAAGGTTTAAATAAAAGTCGGTCCAGCTGCAGTAATTCACATTGGCAAGGCAGTGGGCATATTCCAGCAGCTCTCACATTCCCTGTGCGATCACCCTTATAAAGTACCACATGCTCACACAGCCTCAACCTCCTTTATCAACTTACAGGCTAAAACCTGCATTTCAGTGAGCTAGAAGTAGCTAGCCTTGTTTTTATTTGAACCCAAGATGTGAAAAAGAGAACCCTGGTCTCAGAGCCTTCAGAGCACGTGAGGGTAAAAGCAGCAGAAGTACAAGGCTCACACTTCAAGAGCCCTGCCCTCCCCAAGTGCTGGAGGACATCCCCCCGTGCCCTCTGCACACTCTGGCATCTCAGGTCCCTGTGGGACACGAGGGAAAGATGCCTGCATGCCTCAGGCTATCCCAAGCATCCCTCTTCTCTTAAGCTAAGCAGGCTCCAGCATCTTCACTCATCTGAACCACCGACAAGCAGCCCTGTGTACTTCTAACTCCACAAAGGGGAATGGTAATTAATTCTGGAGCAGCTTCTGAAGGACAGGAAGCAGGGCTGTGAGGTGCAGCAGTAAAGCAGAGTAATGACCAAGTACCAAGGAGAGGAGAAAAAAAATTATAATGGTATTGTTTATGGCAGTGTAATTTCTGTGCTCTGGGTATTTGGGAAAGGATAAATGACACATAGGGAAAACCTAAGGCTGTTCTTGACTATCAGACAGAAGAGGCTCTATTTGTGTACTTTTTTCTACACCATCTTAATTCTTTCAAAGCAAAACGATCCTTCCATGTTTTTCCTTCAAAATACAAGCTGTTGCAGGCCAGGCCACCTCATCAGCAGTAAAAGCAGTGTCTCTTTTTTACCACTGTGCCCTTGTTAATCTCAGACATGTCAGCATTCTCTTGGGATTCCTTGCTACATTCCTCAGTATTTGTCACTGCTTAATTTTTAAACCAACTAAAATAAAAGCAGACATTACAGGCTTTTCCAAGGGCAGATTATGTCAATAATGTTGGGTTTTGCATCATATAGAAAATGTCTTATGTTTGCATCACTACATACATAACATACATTAACTTTTACAAGGCCAAACTACTCACAAGTTGAGTGACTCCTACTGATCTTTTCAAAATGGATAGCAAATGTATTGAATCAGTGTGTTCTGTGAATTCAGAGCTCTGCCTGCAATGTCTACAAAGATGACCAAAAAGTGATAGATTTGGGCTGCTGGGTAGGATTGAGATTTGTTTTTAATCCGTGGGAGATTTTAAACAGCTCATGCAAATGTGCAGTAGCACTTCTCAGCTAGTGAAACATGAAAATTGGTTGTGGCAAAGTATATTGTTTCCAGAATCCCACAAACACAGAAAAAAAAATAAAAAATGTAGTAACAGAAAATCCAAATGGACATAAATTTCAGTGTGTGAAAAAGATAATTTTATTTAGCATAGGATTAAAAATACTCCCAAAAACATTATGATATTTAACATGGTCTGAAGATATCTCATGCCCTGTAAGTCAGGACACACTGCAGTATTACACATCTCTCATCCTTGTTACACTTCACTGCTAAGATGGAAAAGCTCCTAAATTGGACCTGCCCTGTAATTCACTACGTAGCAGGGAGAGCCACATTTTCTGGGGGCAAAATCTATCCTGGAGAACTGTAGCTCGGTCCTAAGTCACTTGGCACTTTCTACCTTTTCTCGCCCTCCTGCGGGGGCAGTGACACAGCTGAGGGGTCACTTCCAGCATGTGCAGGTGCCGTGGCCCAGGTTTACCCCGGCTGAACGCGCCGGGGCTGGGCCTGACGCCGCTCCATGGCCTCACAGGGGCCATTTTCCAGAGCACTTCCGAATCCGTCCTTCCTCCACCTCCCCTTCCCGCTGCACCCCGGGGACGTTTGGCCCAGCTGCACAAGCCATCTTTTCCCATTCCAGCACCGCGGGATGCTCCCATGACAATCAGCTCTCCCCATCTGCGGTGGGGGATAAACATCCCCGCATCCTTCAGGATGGACAAGGCCCCATAACCTCCTTCTCCCGCTAGGCGCTACCCGCCGAGCGCGCTGCCATCGGCCAGCCCCGTGCTTTCTCTTTTAGCTTTTAACACCTCGGCTCAGCCCGACCGCGGCAGCACCTATGGCTCCGGGGTGGGGGTGGGATCCGCCGGGCTCGGCGCGGATGCCCGGAGCCCCGCGATTCCCGGGCCGCCCTCAGCCCCGCCCGGCCCAGGCGCGCGCCCGCGGCGGGGAGCGGCGCGAGGAGGGGGGCGGTGGGCGGAGCGACCGCGAGCGCCCCGCCCCTCCCCCGGCCGCGTGCCCGCGCGCGCGCCCCCCGCGCCGTGACCCATTTCGCCGAACAAAGGATTCGCGCTGGAATCTCGCTCAGCGCCGGGACCTAAAATGGCGCCGGCGCGGCCGCCCCCGCCCCTTCCGCGGGCGCCATAGAGACGGGGCGGGCGGAGCGGCCTCCCCTCGCCGCAGCCGCTCTGTAGGCGGGCGCGGCCCAGGCTCGCTGGTGCGGGCGGGAAGGCGCTGCCGCGGCATGGCGGACGAGGGCGACTCTGAGCCGGAGAAGGTAATGGAGGGCGGGGGGGCGGCGAGGGGGAGGCCGAGCGTGAGGAGGATCGTGAGGAGGAGGGCGCGGGTGAGGAGGAGTGCGCGGCGCGCTGCTGGGCACACGGGAGGTCATTGCAGAGCAGCAGTGAGCGCCCCGCCCCGCTGTCCCCCGCCCGAGGAAATAGCTGGGGAACAATACACGGAAAGCCGCGGCACAGCTGAGGCGCTGAGGGGCAGGTGGTGGGGCGGGGTTTTGTTTGTGCTCCTCCGTTCCCGCCGTGGGACTTTCTCTTAGGGTTCGGTGGCCCTCAGTGGTCAGAGACATAACAAAAAACGCCCAGCCTGGCAACAGGTGAGACGCTATTTTAAAAGGATGCATCACGCTGCAAGGATGTGGCAGGAATACCTTCTTAGCCAACAACAGCGACGTATCAAGTGACTTCTTCCATATGAGAGCGCTTGAAATTACTCATTAGGAGGTTCGACCACCACAGACCGCATCCCTTCTGTCTCGTTTGTACGCAGGGACAGCTGATGGCTGTCCCTAGGGAGCATGGATAAAACTAACCACGGGGATTTCCGTGCTTGCCATCCCCATCCCACAGCGACACGACTTGTCTCACCGAGTTCTCAGCCCTCCACAAGCAGCTGAGTACTGTACGTCCTCAAAATCTACTTTGGCCGAGAGGAATACCTCCATAACAAAATAAAACAATCACCTTTGATGAATTTTGGCACAGTTGCACACGTAATTCTTTCATGCTCTAATGATTCAAGCACAATAGAACAAGACGTGTTCTCACACCGTCCCTGACCCAAGGGTTGATAGCAGAACAATGTGCAGGTGTTAGAGGGGCAGCTGCCTTGACCCCGACCCATGTGCCCACCCTATGTCAGGTCATTATTTAATGGTTTATAAATGTTTTTATTCAGTATCTGCTATAAAGTTCTCTGCTACATGTTCATTCTTCAGTAACGTAACTTGATTCAGGTACTAAAATTATATGGCATGACTAACTGCATACTTGATTGTAACCTTCCTTGTTGGTTGTGATGTAACAAAAATCCTGGATTCTTAAGGTTCTTCTCCCTTCCTTTTTTGTAGAGGTAAAAAATGAAGTAGTTCTTCTTTAGTTTCAGTAGAAATAAAAAGAACTAGAAAGAAAGCTTTGTGCAAAACTATATTATGTAAATTAACAGTTAACTCTTCCAAAAACATCCCTGATACATGTGTACCTATTCACTTTTGGTCAGCTATAACCCTGGATGCAGTAAGATCTTAACTGGTTATACTTGACTGCTAAGATAACAAGTCAGTTTTACAGTGGAGTTGGCATCATAGACTTCTACAGAAGTGATTTTTTTAAACTTATGTTTGTTTTGTTTTGTGTGTTTTTTGGTTTTTTTTTTTGTTTTGTCTTTCAGTCTTTTAAACTCCTGGGATTTCTTGATGTTAAAAATGTCCCGTGTGCACGAGAGTCAGTGCTCTATGGCTCCCTGGGGTCTTTAGTTATGGGTCTTGGACATTTTGTAGCAACTAGTAAGTACTTACTCCTTTTGGGTTTTTTATATCATTTGCAAGAAAAAAATAGCTTCTGTTTGCTGTTAGGTGTTACTAATAATGGGAAGTCATACAAGTTGTTTTCTCTTTTCAGAAGATTTCTTTTTTTCTTTCAGGTAGAGTTAGAAGATCTTGTGATGTTGCAGTTGGTGGCTTTATTTGCACAATGTTAGGATACTGGTATGTAAAATGCATCTTCAATTTTGACAGGCCTGCGTTGGCTGAATTGTACAACATCATCCTTGTGTTTCAGTTTTCAGAAACAGTGTTTCATGTTGGTTTTGAAACCACAGTAAAAAGCTTGCCTAGCAAAGAGTCCTCTTCCTTCTCCCTAAAATACTTATCTGCTTTAAAGGAAAACAATGTGTTTGAATGTTTATGTTTACATATATATTTTTTTAAATACTTCCTATTGTTTCTTGAATCCTAAGCAATCAACTCCCCCACTTATTTCCATTTTTCTTAATTATTTTTTCCTTTACCTACCCTGTCCTTGTGTCCTAATTCCAAAGGCAGCATGCTGAATTTTACTAGCATTATCACATGTGGTTGCAACTTCTCAGCTGCTTGGTATGATACTGCCACTCATATAAAGCAGAGAATTGTGTTTTCTTTTCATCCCCTCCTCTAGGTTTTACTGCAGGTTCAACTTGGCCCAGCAAAGGATTCGGCAAAGAATGCTTCAAGAAGGAATGAAAAACAGAATTTTATATGAAGGCAGTTATCTTGATCCAGAAAGGGAACAAACTGGCAGTGAAAGAAGCAATTCATAGGTTGCTCTAGAGGAGTTGTGGTTTAATACATCTTTGGGAAAAGGTGGTCCAAAAGGAAGTCTACACTGCAAGCCTGTGGCATGTCTAAAACTGGCAAATCATGGTTTTCCTAGCAAATCCAGGCAGGAAATTCATAGTGAATCTGTTAAGTCTGTACAAGCCTTGCTTTGTTTCATGTATGTATGTGTGTGTGTGACTGCACACATTTGGAATGATGTCCTGTTAAACATCTGGGAGCTGATGTGTTCTCTTGCAGGGTCTCAGAGGACTAACGACAGTGATTTGGGACTGCTTTAACTTCCATTATAAACAAAGTGTGGTTTGTTTTAGCAAAGTTGTAATTGCATTTCATTTAAATACAGGAAAATATTTCCATCACCTGTTAATGTATCCTTCAGTGCTATTATTAACAGTGCTGTTTTTAAAACAGGAATATTTAAGCAGTGTAGGAGAAGGTTTTGGTTGTGCAAGATGAGTGATAGTAGCAGCCTTTGTCAGATTTCAGCTGCAGGATAACCAGATAGCTTACATACACTGTGAAGCTGAAAGATTTCCATCTTTGTTCTGTTTGAAACTGAATAAAATCACACTTCAGAGCAGCCTAAACTATGTAAGTAACTAATTTTTTACTTCATTAAAAATCTTGCTACTTAAGACACTTCCATACTATTTGTGGAATAATAATCTACATTATTTGCAAGTAGCAATGTTTTTTCTTTCATTTTTTTCTTTAAAAAAGAAAAACTATTAACTGTTAACTATTAACTATTTCACTGTACATTTTTCAGTTAAAAGAAATATCACAACATAATTTCAAGGAAACCATCTTACTTTGGAAATGCAGTGTTAGGTCTAATAGCATATTGGTAAAAAGATGAGTGATGACATCATATTCCTTGCTTGCTTCTGTCTGCACAAGTGACAATGGTTTTATTTTTTTATATAATTATTTATGGTCTATTATCCTTTCTGGTCTAAAGGCATTTCACCAAGCAAAAATAGTCCTTTACCCCCACCCTGTACTTAGACTGAGAGAGTTTGTGATCTGTTGTTAACTCACATTAGTGAAGAGAGGTTTGGGAATCCAGATGTAAACAGCAGTATTGCTCCACTTATTTATTTGGAAATATACGTGAGAGCACTAAACAAACATGCTGTTTACTCTGAGAAAATTAAACTTCTACCCTCTATGGATTAGCCTCTTATAAGAAGAAAACAAACCTACATACTCTAATTCCTTTTTGCCCCTCTATTCCTCATGTTTCTTCTGGAGGAAACAAAGATAAATTTTATTGAGGACATTAATTTCAATATTTTTGTAAAAAGTCTTCAGAAGAACTAATGCAATGAAGCACTTCCTGTCTTCACTGCAAAACCCAAACTGAGAAGTTAATTGGTAGCTAATTCAGAAGAGAAAAGTGTTTCTCCTGGTTCTGTGTGGGATAGGGGGCCAAGGGGATGGGAGGCTCCTTCTCGTTGGGATGGGAGCTGCTGCTTCGTAAAGTCCTTGGAGCAGCAGTGGGAAACTGAGCGAGCCATGAAGCTGGTCTTAACAACCTCCTGTTTTAATACATGGTTGAGTTCTTTCCTATCTGTAAAAGAAAAGAAAAGAAAGTGCAACCTAAGCAGGGGGTCTTTTGGCTGCGAGGTCATAGGTCAGCTGGAGGGTTTAGGCAACAAAAGCACCGGGATGAAAATTTACGCTTTGCCAAAGAGCAGTTGTAGAGAAAGAGGAGAAGGGTGTTTTGTGCTGATGGGAAAGAAGTTAGCATGTGCATAATGGCATCCTTCAAAACACACAAATACTGTGACTGGCAAGAAAATAGAAGCAGCATTATGATGCTATGAAGTCAAAAAAATTGGGGGAAATTGCAGGATTAAACCCTCTGTGGTGTTAATTGGTGTTGGTATAAGTTACTGCATTTAAGGATATTAGCCCTATAGCAGCTTAGCTACAGTTTTAGCAATAATTATGAAATGCTAGATGTATCTGCATTGCATAGATAACCCACCTAATACTTCTGCTTCACTCTGCAGAGTGTAAAATGAGCGTGCCAGATGTTCACAGAAACACTAGGGAAGAGGCAAATGTGCAGGCAGCCTGGCCAGCACACTGGAGCTTCAATGTTTACTAGAAGTTGAGGTGGAATTAACTAGAAGTGGAGGCCTTTGCCTAATAGGGCAGGGTTATAGGACAAGGAAGCTGACTCGATGTGAAAGGGGAGGCCTGCAACAGCAGAGGGAAGAATGCTCATGGTCAAACATGCAGGGGAAAAAGCCTGGCATAGTTCCTTGAAGTGCTGGCTCCAGCTGCTTCTGTGTCAGCCCTGGAGAGTTAATTGAAAGTGTCTGATGGGTTACCCCAATTAAAGACTGAGAGACAGGACAAAACAAAAAATCTCAAAACTATTAGTTCCATAAATTAGGATACATTGGCAAGAAAACAAAAATTTCTGTTACTTAAGTAATTCTGAACCATTTTAAACAATGGTATAAGTATTTTTTAAAATTAGTGAGTTGTATCCCTATTTTTCTGTTACTGCTGATGTCATAAATCTGAAGTCATTGGTGGAAATATGTAGCACGCCTCTGTATTTTGTTATCAGACTTGAAATGTACAAGTCTTGCAGCTAATGACAGATATGATAGTGTTTGCTTTGTTTTGCCTAAATTAAAACTTACCGGACAGTTACTAGGAAGGAAAAGAAATAGTAATTTTGAAGATGTTTGGGTTTTAGCCCCCTCAGAATAAATCATGAAAAGGGAGAGAATGAAGTATAGCAATTTGAAATCATAAGTTGTTAAAACCCTGTTTATTTTACCGACAGTTATGTTAGTTGGTCACTGAATGGTGACTGACAAGGAGTTAGTTTTTCTCCCTGAAATTAGTGAAATCCTTCCTTACAGCAACCTAAACCACCAGCAAAATAAAGAGATGAGTTTATTGCTCCTCCACACCTTTCTCTTCCTGTTCCCTGCAGTAGCAGTACTCTGGGAAAAGGCGTTTGCAGCCTCTTCCAGCAGGAGCACACACTTGGGACTCTGGCAGCAGCGAGAGGCCACTTGTGCAAGGTGTGTCCTCCAGCTGCTTCGGCAGGGGAAGTCGCTGGGGAGGCACCGGGCTGAAACGTGGAGATCTAGGGTTAATTGCCAGCCCCATTCCCAGAGCTGCCTGTGATCAGGTGGCCTCTGCTCTTCGGTGCCTCCCACAGCAGCAAATGTCCTTCTTCAGCCACTGACAGATGCAGCAGGCTCAAAACCCAGGAACTTTTCTGAAGGTGATAGCAGAGACAATTATAGCTGCCATCCCAAACTTGTCGTTTACCTCTTCACCCAAGCAGAGATTTTAGGGAGATGTTGGCCCTCGCTGCATTTTGCCGCTTCCAGACTCTGTGTGTGTCACTGCCACCCCAAGTCCTCGAGTACTCAAAGGAAAGGCCATCTCCTCTCACCGAGCCTGGCTGTTGGTAGGATTTTTTATTTGGGTCTGCAGGAAGTGTGTTTGTTATTTCTGGTATAAGCAATCCAGGTAACAATGAAGTACTGTGTGAATTCAGCTGTAATGAGCTCCCAAGCAAAATATTTTCTCCAGCTTAGTAGACTAATTCCCATACTTGTTCCTATCCAGACATTTAGCTCAAGAGCTCAATGGTTACCCATGAAAGTTGTTTGCTTGCTCCATTTAACTCTCGAAACAAATACATGGTTCTTGCCTTGAAAAACTGATCAAAACAAAGTTTTGAAGTATATTCAGATGCTCCTTTTTTTATTTTTCTTTTCCCTAAGCGAAGATCCAAGAACTAATTCCACATCTGAAGTGGAACTGAGTTTTAGTCAATGTGACTCAAGGCCTTGGAACAGGTAACTTTCTTACACTTAAAATGAAAATATTACATTAAGCACATACAGCAGCTAAACCTTCAAATGGTGGTGGAGGAGGCTAATGAGAGAGCCTTGGATGACACAGTTTGAGGAAAACAGATTTTTGTTCATGCTAACACCCTGACTAAGGGTAAGTTCCCTCTCTTTTTCACACACTCCTTTGTTTTTTTTTCTGCTTGAGTTCATAGTTTGCCTGAGAGCCATCCAGCAGGGGTCTGCCTGTTCCTGCTGGAATAAGTCACAGCATCCTTATGTCTGCTTGTTTTCAAGATTAAGAGCAGTTTGTTCTGAGGCTATTTTAATCCTGCCAGCTTCTGTCATCTGTCATGAGCAAGAGTGCGTCAAAACCCTCAACTGTCCTGAACATGCCAGGAGCCCTCTGGCAGTACCTAAAATGTACCATGGGAGTGGACAACTACCACTGCAGGGATATTTCTCTTTAGACTGGCCACAGCTCCAAAAATACCCTGATTGTATAGAGTGGTGATCTGTTTAACAGGAACAAAGGTTCTCCCTTTTCCTGCTGTGGAGAGAAGGAAGCACAAGCTTTGCATATTTTTAAAACTCCTTGTTTATTTTGTCAAATGCTGTAACAAAGAGCAGCAAGTGTGAGATTTCTCCCTAGACAATAGATCCTCATCTCTCCTATTGGTGGCAAATGGCTCGTGATAACTCTGGTGCTCACAGGGTGCTTTTATCCATGACACATCTTGGCCCTCAATCCTGCATATACTGCATGGCAGGTCTTCGAAGTTCGCTTCCAAGCTTTACAACTCTGGCTGATACTCATGCTTTCTGTCATCCAGGTCAAGAGTTCTTATCACCTTTACCTGTGCCAGCTGGCCACAGTGAGAGATCTTTCTCCTCCACTGTCATCATTTGTGACACTGCACAGATGCTGTGGAAACAGGATGAGAGATGCAGCCCACCTGCCCCTTGCTCTTTGTTATGTTGCTTAAGCAATTAAAGGGAAGCCAGTACCCCTCTCTTTCAGGAAACTGTTCAGGCTCTGGCTGAGATAGTGGCAATATCTCTGAAGATGAAAAGCCAATAACAGGTTTATCACTGGGCTGATACATTACCTCAAATGGCTGTTGCAGGAGTCCTGCACAGAGCAAATACAGAGGAAAAAAAAATCCATCAGCCTGTTCCACAAAATTCAGGGGAAAATACCCTATTCAGACCCCCCAAAGAAATTTGGAGCTACCAGTGATTGTTATGTGCTGTGCTTATAATGCTTTTATCCAATATTTAAAGTCTTTGAGGGCCGTCCCGAGGCAGCACTGGGAGGCCATGACAGAACTTGTTTGACTCGATTTCTTAGCTCTGGTATTACCCCACTGTCATATTCTCCCATTACTGCCTACTGAGAGTCCCAGATGGATAAAAAGAGCTCAGCCTTTTCTTCCTAAACCTCACAAGGTCCCCTTGAACCGTTACCATAGAGAGTTTCTTACCCCCACTAACAAGCACAGTGGCCTTCTTCCTGAAAGCCAGTCAGCATTAATTTCTGCTCAGAAATTTCTCTGTCACCATTCATCCTTCTGCTGGGGATGCCATGCCTCAGTCTGTACATCTCTGTCCCCCACACCTGCGCTCCCAAAGGGACTCTCTGTCTCGAGAGCACCTGAGTGGGTCACAGTGACCACCAGGAAGCCACTCCTCGGAGCACTGCCGGGTTCCAGCAGAGCGAGGCATGCCCCGCACAGGGCTGTGTGGACACACGTGTGCAGCCACACTCCCCTCGCTTAGGAATGCTGTGAGATGCCACAAACCACAGCTCTGTGAAGTCAGACGCTCCTGGTACAGCACCAAACAGGACAAAACTCAGAACAGTTCAGAAACTGAGGTAGCAGCAGCACTGTCCCTCTACTGACAGCCTCCTGTGGGATCCATGCTAATTGGAATACAGCCACCATTCAAGGAGTCCATGCACTCCCTCCCTTCCCCCACCAGCCCTTCAGTTGCCTTCAGCACTGTAATCTTCCCTGGGTTTGTTCTGGAGCTAGAGAAGGATACTTGTACTTGGTAAATAATGGACCTTTCAAGGCAGTAAGTACCTATAAAAGCAAGATCGTTCCTGAAAACTTTTCTTCGTTGTCTGCACGAGGATCTGCAGAAAGAAACGGTTGGAGTCTGTCGTTTCCCTTCTGCGGGTGTTTCCTTAAAGGAAAAAAAAATCAAAAGGGACTGGCCGGCTGCCAGGCCATGGAGGCACATAAATACCCTGGGGCTGTGCCAGCGCAGCCGCTGAAGCAGCAGCAGCAGCAGCCCCCTCCCAGGAATGTCCGGGAGCCGCTGGGGAGATGCTGGTTTTCAGGAAGTGTTTCCCGGCCTTCACCACCTTCTCCACCGCCAAGCAAGCGTGGAGTTTTCTCAATGCCGAGCAGGGCTGGGCTCGGCGTGCAGCCCTGCACACTGGAGCACTGGATCGCAGTGTTTGCTCCCACCTTTCCTTTGGAGGAAGCAGCTTCTACCACAGCCACATATGGGAACCAGCCAGTCATCTTTGACTTTGGCAGCTGGTGTGATGCTTGGTGGGCTCTGCTACACACAGGACACACTGCTTGTAACAAAGGGGCAGGCAAGTTCATGCAAAAGGTGTGATTGATGGAATATCCTAGGTCTGGAATCCAAACACCCAGATCGTGACATTTAAATGTTGTGTTCATTGATATTTAAGTATTGAAATAGTTCTTGTTGAACTATCACAGCTGCTTCCTCCAAGGTCTCTCAGACTAAACAGGGTGAACACACAATTTAATTTGCACAAGTAATTTACAACTAGTGTTTCTTTTTGAGGTGCTTGTCTCACTACGTGACAGTAGATTAGATTTTAATATTATTGTTGTTGTTGTTTTATAGGGCAGCTGCTTGCCTAGTGGAGTGTCCACTAGAGGCTGGGAAGCAGTTAGCTGAATAGCAGCCCTGCTGAATAGGATGGGACTTACAGGGGCTGCCAAGTTGAATGTGGGCCAGAGGAGTGTTCTCTCTGCAAATAAGTTAACCTGCAGTCTGGGCTCCATCAGGAAATATGTGACCAGCGAATGAAGGGATCCACCAGTACTGACACTGCTGAGCAGTGCATCTAAAACTGCTGTCCAGCTTTAGGCTTCTTACTCAACAAGGATGTTGATAGAGACTCCAGTGATGGGCTCCTAAGGTGTCCACAGAGCTCAGGGCTACCCTTCTGGAAAGACAGTGGAAAGAGCTGATTTAGTCTGTGGAGTGAACTAATAAGAGCCTAATATTATCTGCAGGACAGTTACAAAGATGGAGCCAAGCATCTCCTGATAGCTGCAGGAGATGTGGCAGGGGCAATGGCCACAACTCCAGCTTGGGGGCTCCAGGCCAGGCAGGAGGGCAGGTCTGGGTTACTCTGAGGGCAGTGCACTGGGCAGCCCAGAGAGGCCACATCATTTCCACCCTTTGCAGGTTTTCTAGCGTCATCTAGACAAAATCCCCAGCTGACCTGAGCACAGGTGCCAGTCCTGCTGCAAGTGGGAGGATGGACTCCATGTCCAGAAGCAAATCTCTGTGATTCTGCAGCCTACAGAGAGACGGAGAATCTGCAAAACCCAAGGCAGGAAAAGCCCAGTGCCATGCAGAGGACAACCTGACTCACACAAAAACATCCCTTTTTGCCTTCAGGAATTGTTCTCTCCAATGCAGTTCTCCCAGGTTGGGTGGGAGGCCCCACAGCACCACAGGTGCTCTGGCAGCAGCAGGGAGCACAGAGCAGGAGAAGACAAAGGGTGGAGGTGCCAGGCTTTGGATGCACAGCTCTGCTGCTCACAACCTGCATGTGATGCTGCATGTGGACTCACCTCTGGTAGCTCAACTTTTCTGAGTCTTGTTTCTCAGCATGATGTGAGCAAACCCTAATGTCACTTCTTTCAGAAAAAGATATTACAGGTAAATACCTCCTTCAAGACTTACTCATTTCTTTCCTCCATCTCTCACTACTTTCTTACTGCAAAGACAAAAGTTCTTTTATAATATAAAGCTTATCTTACCTGCTTGCTCAACAGCCCCACTAAGCTGAAAGTTCAGCACAGCCCAAATATAGCTCTAGCTTGCATATGAGTAGGTTACATGGAAACTGAAAAGAGAGAATCAGACCTTTCCTGCATGTCCCACCTTGTAAACAATCACTGGTATTTTAAGTGTGTACTTATGTCCAGGCAGATCTTCAGTACCATTCTGGGCCTTTTCATTTTGCAGCTGTCTTGGGCATCAGCACCATTTCAGAACTGCCCATGTCTAAGGCGAACAGATCTTTGTTCATATCTGGAGGAAAACTTCCAGAACACAGTGGCAGAAGAAGTGGAAAGCTAATGTGACATAAAGGAAGGCCACATCAGACTAGAGGACACATATTTGTATTTATATGCCATAGGAGTTATCAGAGGTGTCCTAGTAACAGCCATCTGATTCTATCTAAGGGAGAGCTAACACTGGGAGAACGAGTACCCTTTCTATCCTTTTGTGCTAACCAAGCAGCAGATCTCCCCCACCGTTAGTGCAAATTGAATCTGCCCTGGGCTACCAAGTTGTAAAAGATTTTTGAGCATGAAAAAGTTTGAGGGAAAAACTTACCCATAGTTTTGATTTTAGTAACTTCTAGGACCAAAAGTACTCTGAAGATCAAAGATTGTCTACTAAACCAGGAGAGATAACAAAAACTTGCTCTAAAGTAACACTTGCATATCAAGTCACCTATGAGTAATTGTATTTCTAGGTTTTTTACACTTGCCTTTGTTTTTTGCTATTGATGTTGACCACGTGTTAAGCATTGAGCATCTTTTCTAACCTACAGCTAAGTTAACATAGCAATCAATTAATTGCTGAATCCTTCTGCCACTCCCAGTACTGGCAGAAAGACAAACTAAGGCAAAAGTCACATCCAGAGTAATTGCAGGCCAAGTCCTGATTCCAGCCAGTTCTCTGTAAGGGCTGGCTCTGGAGAGAGAGGCCTTCTGTGCTGGAGGAGATGGCTGATGCCTAGCAAAGCAGAGAAGCTGCACAAAACTAACCTCTTATCTGCCACTGTTTGAAGAGGCAGCCTCCCTCCCCTCTCTGCCTGCACGGAGACTTTGCCTGGCATGAGGATGTGTGAGAGGCGCTGCTCTAACTTCTCCACAGCCGGTCTCTTACACACCCGAGGTACAGAGCTGCTCTTCTGAGTTGCCGCTTTCCCCTCAGCAGCTTTTCCTGACACCCTGGAGCTTTCCCCATCCTCCACAATGATTTGGGCCAAGTTGTCTCCAGCTGTACTTACTCCTCCCTTGCTAGTTCACAAATACAGCATGTGCACACTTCTTTGCTTGGGAGAGCCCAGCCCCTGGCAGTTAACATCTGCAGAAGTGTCAAAGTATTTAACGTCTCTGCAAACTCCACAAGTTTGATTTCTTGTGGCTTAGTCTGAGGTTGCCCTGTTAGAAAGCACTGGCCTAGTTTTTCAAAAGGTCATGGACAAGGAAACTTCCTAATCTTAAAAGATGACTTCATCACATATTTCTATTAAAAGCATTGCTTGGAGTGTTGCAGGAAGAAAAAGAAAATGAATGGCTTACACTGTAAGTAAGAATTTTGCTTTTAATGCAAGTAGCTTGGACTGCACAGGGCATTGCCAGAAGATGGATTTAACTCATTCCGCTATCAGAAAAAGTGGGCACATTTAAAAATGTCTTTGCTGCTGAGCTGTCCTGCAGTAGGCACTGAAAGGAGCTGTGTACAGGTGCCACTTACACTGAGCTCCTACACGCAGGTGGCAGCAGTGCCGAGTATCTCGGTGCAGCAGAGGAAGCAGCCCAGCACACTGCAAAGGCCAGCTCCTGACAGCAGAGCCGGCTTCGGGGACAGGGATCTCATGAGCCACCCCAGAGCCAAAGCCTGCCCCTGATGTCCCACAGCTGAGTCTGTTTACAAA
The DNA here is from genome assembly GCA_034336665.1 of Luscinia megarhynchos. Classification (NCBI taxonomy): domain Eukaryota; kingdom Metazoa; phylum Chordata; class Aves; order Passeriformes; family Muscicapidae; genus Luscinia; species Luscinia megarhynchos. The sequence continues at coordinate 79,699,202 of CM067565.1, read as the reverse complement.
GTCCTTTCACGCAGGACACTGCGCCTCGCCAAGCCCGCGGCGTGTCGGGGAAGCACCTCCATGTACACAGGGTGTATCCTAGCGACTGTTTCTAGCGGAGGCAGAAATACAACTGGAGCTTGTTTGGTTGTTAAGCGAGCCCTTGCCCCGGGACACGCAGCACAGCCCTGCCTGGAGCCCGCAGCTGAGCGTGCAGGGCCCCCTCGGCGAGGCGGGGCGGCCACAGCCTGCTGCGGGATGGGAGGGCAGCATGCAAGGAGCACCGCTGGCACTGCTCTACAGCTGCACAGGCACCGTGTGCCGTGGCCCTCTCGCCACAGAGCCAAGCCCGGGGCTATCCAGGTTTGCACTCTGTTAGGAAAAAAGCCCGTCTCAGTTAGAAAAAGCCAAACCCAGTTTGTACTCCAAAAGGAGAAACACCCCCAAAACCTGAACCCAAACCCCAGTGTTGTATGCCACTATCTGTGCCACCGCCTCCAGCAGCACGGCTGCTCTAATCCAGGTACTTTTCTGCATGTAAACAAGCCCTTGTAAGCTGCAAGAAATCACTGGATGTGACAGATGGTTCAGCCCTCTCCTTTTGGCAATGAACAGCTGTGCCCTCCTCACCTTCCTACAGCTACCAGCTAAGTTTCATATCGTCCTTTTTAAATGCAACCTGTGTATTTTAAGGTATTAGTGACCCTTTAGGTAACTACTTCTCTATAAAAGCCATTTTCACATGGCAAAATAAATCCCTTCTCTAGGAATATTCAGCTACGTTGAGTGAGTCTGTGTGGGCGGACCCAGGCTGAATATTCGGCTCCATGCAAAGCTCTGCTCTCCACTCGGCTGTGACAAATCACGAGCATGATGCAGTGGACTTTTCCACCCCCTCCCTGAGCTACACGTGGCCCAGGTAGAGCATGTGCTGAAGCTTGAGTCCTGTTCCTCAGATGGTGCTGAACTCACAGAACAGCTTTTGTTGGAGAGGACTATTTTTAATAGAAACGGGATACTCCTTTTTGAGTGTCAGAGTTGAAGCACTTAATGTGTGGCTGTTTTGTTGGGTTTTTTTTTTAAACCCATATAGCATAGAAAATGAAAACAAAACATCCCAGACTTTTGAATTGAAATACAGGCTTTACAATCATAATAAGTGTAGGCTCTTATATTTTAGTTTAAGACTATATCATTTATAGAGTACCAAAATAAGCAAAGGATCAGCACTCCATACAAAGTGTTAGTTCTTGTGAGGAGGGTAGAAGGGAAATGGACTTTAATTACACTAAACTGTTTTTTTGCAAGTCTAAAGAAAACTCCATTTCAGTAAAACATATTTGGGTTTCAAATCTCCAAATTTCATTAAATAGTGTTTCTTTTAAGACAATTTACATTTTTCTCATTCAAAGTAAAGGGATGATTTAAAGCACTATTAACAAGAAGGTGGTGCTGTTAATGTTTAATGTCAATATGCAATGGCATCTGCTATAAAGGCTAGAAGAGCAACACAAGTTTATCTTTACTTCTGAAGACTACTAGAAATTGACTAACACTGGAGAAGTTTCAAGCACAGCACAGGACTGTAGCTGTAGGCTGCTGCCAGGAAGCCTTGCTAGTGCAGACACTGCCACGGGGACTGCCAGCACACGCCAGGGCCCCGGTGGCGAGTGCCGCGTGTTCTCAGGCGCGTACCCCGCGTCCCTCTTGCAAGGGGTACATCCTCTCCCTGTCTTACGGCATTAAAACGCAAGCTAGCAGCTAACATTGCCACTACAGGTTTACAGAAGCATAAAGCTGAACAGAATAGCAGTTAAACAAATTGAAACTGTTAAACTCCATGACAATCCTTCCTCCTGTCCTACTCCCTGTCCCAGTCCTTCTCCTGCTTCTTCCCTAATGCCTATTTTACAATAAAGAAGTGGATTTACATGATGCAAGCGCAACTCAAAAGACTTTTGCCCTATACATATAACCATGTTAAACTGTGAATTATACATGTGATAGATCTCTAACAGAGCAACCACCAGGTTTTTTAAGAAACACAAGTATTTCAGCATGTACAGTAATGAGTTTAAAACTGTCCAACATCATCGCTTTCATACATTCTCTTCCTCTTTATAGCATTAACGGGATTTTAGACCTTGATGGCGACAATCCCAAACAAGAGTAAAATGAATTTATTTTATTGCAAACAAACGTCTAGAGTTAAACTTCTCCACCCACTTTCTTTAAAGAGAAAAGGAATCAGCAGGCTAAGGAGATACACCCATTTGAGAATTGACATGATTAAAAATTAAGATATAAAATGGGTGACTCACAGTTTCATTAGCTTACAAAATGGTGGAGTAACTACTACAAGCACACTAGGTATACAGTATTTTGTGGGGAGAGTTATACAGACACACAGCTAACTTCATATAGATCCCATTAGACAACTGGATTTACAACAAGTTTTGTTTAATAAGAAATGGGCAAAGCCAGCTTCTTTTCAGAATCAAAATGCAGAACAAATGAAAAAAAAAATTATGGTTTTGTACCTTCACAAGTTTGAGCCTCCACAAATAAAGCAACCGAGTTTTACAACTTTAAGAGCTTCTACATACACTCCACCATCACTATTTAGCCCCAGGTTTCCTCTTTGCCCCCAGCATCTTATAGAGTTCCAAATGTTACAAAAAAAGTCCTAGTTATTGCCAGAAACTTTTGCCTCCCCCTCCTCCCCTCCCCACCCAAGAGCTTCATAGAGAGGATGGAGTGTCATAGGGAGCTTTACATAATCTCATGGTATTTGAGGGCTACTAAGATACCTCCATATGAATCTGGTTGCTAACATTTCTATAGTATTGTGACATGACTCACGACTGTTTCTTAGAAATTGGGGGATGGGGAAAAAGGAGAAAATTCTTTAATAAAAAGACACCAGGTACAAAGCAACGTTTTACTTTTGTTGTGGTAAAAAAAAAGTCACATTTTACAGATAAAATGTAGAACCCTGAAATACTGACACATTCTCTTTTCGTGCACAATGCTGAGGTTCTCTTACGAATCACTTTAAAACTGCAATTAAAAATGTACAAAAAAAGAAAAGAAAAAATCAACCCACAAAGCTTCTAAAAAAGGAACCCGCAGGCACTTCCTCTTGTGGAATGTTTAAAAAGTTAGCCTACTAAAGAAAACAGTCGACTTCTTGTGAAGGTTTTGGAGAAATATGTATCAGTTCATTTATTTGGGTATTCAATAATATCCTTGGTGATAATGCTGACTCCATGGCTTCTGACCCCAGAATTGCTGCAACAGATTAATAAATAGTTAGTTTTAATCTGCAATCACAGAATGGTTAAGTTTCTTACTTGGGAGAAAAAGAAACAACATTTAACAAATAACTAGTTCCCCTGGAACTTGAGAAGATTAAAGTCCTCTCCAATAGCAGCAAGTTCCTGAACAACTGAAGGCAGTTAAGAGTTCACTTCACAGCAGTAACGTGAAGCCAAGTACTACATACCATTAAGAGCATTAAGCCACAGCTGGTATTTGATATATCAAGACCATCAAGGCAGATTAAGTTTTGCATAGGAAGCTATTTATAGTGATATTACTTAGCATTAGAAGATTTTGCTATTTGCTTTTGATTATGCATCTATTTATTTTAGTCAGCATTTTGCAACATTTAATTTAACAGTCAGAAAAAAGGTAAAGCTAGGACTACTTACACCCTGCTGCCACTGGTTGTAGCCCTGAGATTGGTTTTTGTAGCCACGATTATTTCCCCTTCCTCTGAAGTTCTGCAAGAGGACAAGAGTTTTTAACTACTTCATCTGCATGCATTTTTCAGAGGTGTCCCAATACCAACCTTTATTACCACTGAAACATCACTCCTAGAAATATATGTATATACACAGAACTATCAGCCCAGGTAAACAGAAAAACATACCACTAAAAAATCCTTCCCTGAAAAACACTAGAATACCAAAAGCCTCCTCCCTTCCCTCTAAGGAACTGCTTCTTAAGCATGGGGCAAGTATCTCAGAATTAATAAACCAGCTCAAACTGTTGTTGCATGGTCTGGAAAGCTGGCTAATCCAGTTTTGACTCACCCTATTTCCAGCTGCTAAATGCACCAGGACAACTAAAAATACAAGAGCTTGTCTATTTTTAGTTAGGAAAGGCTGTAGTTGCTACAAGGGTATGTTATCTGATCAGACAAAAGGATATGGGTCACATAACTGAAAATAGAAGAGCTAGTCCACAAAACCTCCAACAGAAGTTATGGTACAACAAAGGGCCATTGATACAAGTAGATAAAATTTTGCTTTTCCCCTGTTTGTCAGTATTAGGCAAACCTGAGCCATGTTTACTGGCTTGGGCTCCATCTGCTGGCTCTTCAGTAATCCAAATTTTGTTTTCCAATACTTCCAGCGATACTCCATGAGGTAAGATCTAGGCTAGTGTGTCTTTACCAGTTGTGCTTGATACCAGACACCAAAACAAAGACTCTTTGCAGAGCTATTTTCAGAAAATTCCCTACATGTTCGTTAAAGATACGCTTTGACCCTCAGCCCAAACAACAGTTATTATAGGGGAACAAACACACACAAAGCCAAAAACAAGCCTTCATACACATGCACTAAAAATCTTCATTTACAACAGGGCAGAGGTACAGCCCCCACATCAGCAGTTGCTACACAACATTCAGAGCCCTGGGCACATGCACTGAACTAGAAAGGCCTCGCAGCATGGCATCAGTGTAGCGCCACAACCTAGTTTGAGCCTCCTCACAGGCACCAGGGCTGTCAAACAACAAATCCAAAGTACTGTAGTTCAACTAGTCAGTCCCCCCTCAAAGCATCACCTGGTTGTAGTTTCCCCTGTTGGGCATTCCACCTCTGTTATAGTTTCCTCTGTTTGAGTAGCCACCTCTGCTTGGAAAGACAGGGCCGCGAGGATACGGGTAGCCAATTGCTCCGCTGCTGCCACCGCCACCGCCGCCACCTCCACCACCTCGCTGAGGCATGTTGCCTCCCCTCCTGTTGTATCCACCACGATTGCCAGGGACTGCAGGGAGAGAGTTACTTTAATCAAGTAACTGTTCAGTCTTACTTACTTCCTACACAAAGATGAACAGTGCAACCCAAGGTCTGACAAGCCGCGAGCTCGACAATTAACTGTGCACTAAAACATTATACATCCTGAAACTGAGATCAAAGTTACCACTACATAGTAATTGCAGTGCAAGTACTACAACCTTTTTCCCCAGCAGCAGCAACCTTCAGAAGTCACAGCTTTATTTCTAGGCTCACCTCCTCCTCTGAAGTTGCCCCGCATGTTGAATCCTCCACGTCCTCTCTGACCCCTATTAAATTGATTTTTATTGCTCTTCTTGTTCTTCTTTGAGCCAGTGTTCTGTTTCTTTTCTGGTGGAAGAGCTTTCTTACTTTCTTCTTTATACTGCTCCAAAAGCTTCTGAGCTTCTTCTTTTTGCAACTCTACATAGATTATTTCATCAAAACATTCTGCTACCTCTGGCAGTGTGAAGTTCCCTATAATTGCAAAAACACTGAGTATTCAGCATCTACATTCAGCTACAATCAAAGCTGCAATTTAACCACCTTTCCCCCATTCTTCCTCCCACCCTCTCCATCCCCTCAGCATAGGGACAAAATTAAATAATCTGAGCATTTAGGTAATGTAACAGTGACAAAGGAAATAAACAGGTCTTCATGGAGTTGCCAGTACTGTTCCAAACCTTGAAAACATTCTGCCTATCTTTTTTTTTTTTTCTTTTATAAGCCTCCACTCAGAACACCAGTTTCTGCCAAATATGTCACGTATATAGGGCACTTTATGCCAAGACAGCTTTGTGCATCTGCATGAAGCGTATCACCATAACTGAGTAGTGTTAAGGACTGCAGCAGAGGGAACACAATATAGTGTTGTTATCCTACCAAGTTACAATAGTCTTCCAGTTTTGTGTAAGTACAACTGTTTAAGATAAAGTGATTTTTTAGACTTCACGTTTACTTAATCCTTTAAACAGATACTCAGCATCCTAAAACACAGTATAGGATTATGTTCCATGCCTTTCATTTTGAGAACTGCATGCTCTGGAAGATCTTTTCCCTCCACCTCTGCCTTCTTTTGTGTTCTTTGCTTGTAGTCTTCATCTTTTGGGCAAACAACAACTGCTTTGCGCTGGAAGCCTGCAAACAGGCACATTTTTCTCCTCTGCGCAGCTGCAGACACATTTGTCTGAAAAAAATGCAGTAACTTACTACACGTAGCTGTCATTGTAAGAGTTAAGGAAGTCAACTTATGGTGTATAGACTTCACCTCTACAAGAGCTTGCAATGAAGTTTACAAATAACTGGACATAAAGATGCTGCATAATGCAAAGTTACGAGCTCATATCAACGTGTTAAAACACTATTCCTCCCACATCCCATAAATCTAGAGAAGTTCAGACAAGCATTCGTAGTAATATCTCAACTTTGTGTCCCCTGAATGAGCAGTAACTGAAACAACTGTTATTATAACGTAACTTTAATCCCAATTAATTACTAAAATACAGCCTACAACAAATTTCCTTAACCGTTTTCCACTGAAGCTTCTACCTGATCCAAAATGAAATTCCGCTTCTTACGAGCTGCAATCTCAATGAACTTTCCAAGACACTGTGGAGCTCTCTGCAACAGCGTGTTTAGTTTCCCAGTGTCTGCCATCTGACGCTTAAAACCTGCAACCTATGGAGAGATTTCCCAGAGTTAGTCAGTGTAGTCCTGATACATGTAGCTGACATTTTTCTTTGCTAAATGCTTTCCACCACACTTCAAGGGTTATTCAGTTCAAGGCCACAGGTGCTGCAAACTCGTAAGTGAAATTCTCAACCCTCCATAGAACGCAGGAGATTTATAAACAAAGACTCCGTAAGAATTGGCACCATTCAGTTCAAGGTATACTCATCACAATACTAATTCCAGCTAAATGTTCTATTCTGACAGCAGTGATGTACAGAGAAGCAGAAATGCATTCAACAGTCAACAACAGCAGACAATTTTTTACATATTACCACATAAAGCTTCAGAATCCTGCCATGTGTGAATCAGCAGCTCAGCAAGGTATTAAAATCTTTACACAGAATCATTAAGTTGGGAAAGACCTTTGAGATCACTGAGTCCAACCTATGACCTAACACCATCCTGTCAACCAGCCTATGGCACTAAGTGCCACAGCCAGTATTTTCTTCAACAAGAATGGTCACTAGCTAAGTAGCCAGTTTCTTTGATACAAAAGAACCCCATGGCAGCCAAAGACCATGGATTTAGACCACGTTTTCAACATACCAAGAAATAAAATGTCTTATCACTTACCATCATTTTGTCCATAATAGTATTTGTCCCAAGAATGTTGTATTTCCCAGGATTTGCTGCTGCATGTTTGGTAACCCATGTAGTCTTGCCAGCTCCAGGCAAGCCAATCATCATCACCACCTATGACAAAAAGTTCTGTAACTGAGATACTACTTCAAAGATTTTCTTTAATACACAACTTATCCCAGCAAGCCTAGTGGATACTGAGGGGGGATGTAGGGGTGGGGAAGGTAGTGGTAGTGAACAGGCCACGAGACATGAAGTATTAAAGCTCCCAAACAAAAATGTCAGGAGTGAGGTGGAATAATCTCCTTAACTCTACCATTTCCATCCATTTGCTTTAACAACTTTTGAGATGATCAGAAGAAGCTTACTTCACAGTCTTTCTTTTGCTCAGGTCCCTTTGGTCCTCGGACCCTGTCCTCCAGGGGGACCTTCTGGATGAAGGTGTACTCTTCAGGTACAGGGAAGTAAGGTTCCTCCTTCTGACCAAAGTTAAACTCAACCGCACAGTTATGGCAGAGAACATGTGGAAAGAGTGGTCGCCCATCAAGAACTTCCTTGCTTATTTTGAATGCAACACCAAGCTCTTGTCCATTCTTGGAATATGAGAGTTCCACTTCATCACCATCAAAATTCTGTTTTTCAGACAAGAATTATTTTGGATAAAATTAGCTCACTTTATACAGTTTATTAGTCACTTCACTCTACTGGCTATGCTCACTCAACTTCTGTAACACAGAAGGAACTAAAGCTAATTTTCTCTTCTAATGAGTCACTATCAATGATCATCTTGTTCAAGATCTGATTTTTTGTTAAAAGGCTTTAAAGACATTTGTCCATGAATATGAAATCATGTTGCCAGCAGTCACCATTAGTAATAGCTGCTGCTTCTACTGCCTCCCTATGTTAAGTAACTTGTCTTGCTCCCACAATTTTATGTATTTGCTTTACTGCTTCTAACATCAAGGCAGTCTAAAAATTCAATGATGTTTTCCCTCAAAAGAAAACAGAAGTGTAAACTTACAGCAAAACATCCAATCACATCATTTTCATCAAACTTCTCACCAAAGTCTTCAGTCTCACAATTGCATGTCTTTATTCCTTTTAGAGAATACCCATAAGAAAATTCTTCTTCACCTGAAGGAACAATTTAAACTAATTACCAATAGGCTTTCCCATCAAACCTTTTAGACATAAATCACCTTACAGCTACTTAAGTAAGCTGCTGTTCTGAGTATTTTTATTAATGCCAAAACAAGCTATGACGCCCCCCAACAGCTATACAAGCTCATTCTTCTATTCAATACTTTTTCACTTGAGATAGAACAGCAGTGTTTCCTCATCCCTGTTTAAAAGCCTAATGCTGCTGGTACCAGATTCATGCTGACAATAAAAGCTGAACTGTCAGATAAAGACATGAACAAATATTTTTACACTGTCAAGACCTGATTATGCAGTGGTATACCTGCTGTAACGTAGTCAGAAAGGCTTTCTGAAGTTAAGTCTCCAGGAGCACTTACCCCTCCCATTTTAAAGGGAGTTAAGCAGACAGTCAGCCTATGCAATAGCTGAAGATGAAGCTGCAAGGAACAAGCTAACAGGAAGTGTCAAACACAAGGACTCAGGTGTAACTTAAGTAGAAAACTGTTGATGGTGCCAGAACATACCAGCTCACCAATATTTCCCCCAAAGATGTGTTTCAGCAACAAGTTATAAATATTATTCTTATAATTTGTCATATATATAATGAAGTTGTACTTCTATCTTTCCAGCTATTTTCCGAAATCAGGATTTTCCCATCAAGCAAAACAAAAGATAATGTAGTTACCATGGGTTAGATTTTATACCATGCCCCACCCTTTAAAAGTGGAGGAAGGGCAACTCCCCTTTTCCTACTTATGACACTACATGAAAAAGACAAATCCTTTATCTTTGTTAGTTATTTAGCAATGTTCTCCACAACCCATACATGATCACTGGAAGAACTGATTTTTAAATTATGGTCCTAACCCTTACAGGTCTGAGTACTTTATGACTTTATTTGGGCCTCCTAATGAACTTCCTCACATCATGCCCAGTGAATGACTCTAATTAAGACCACTCTTCACAACACAGATTACAATCACTAAGCTTGCCCCCCCTGCTCCAGAAAGTAATTATTTTATTTCCAACTTCAGCCACATCAACATAAAAGCAATCAAACATTTTAAAGTCTTACCGAGCAACATTCCACTTGTGTTCAGTGACCAGCCAACTCGCACTTCATGTATGTCAATATCTTTTGTATACAGGTGTTTAACAGGAATCTTTTCTGTAACCTATTTTTAAATTATTCAGTAAAAGGTAAGCAGTATTCATTATACATTAACAAGATAAAAGAACAAAAGGTAACATTTGGAACCCTTACACTTGGGTTAAATCTTTGCTAAGTCTAACTGATCACCTCCTGCAAAAATAAAATGTTCAAGAATGAGACCACAACTAGAGACTGAACAGTTCCATTTCCTGACTTAGGAATGAAGATTGGAGAAGATGATGAAGACTGCAAATCTTCATCACTTTGTCATAGCAGTTCCTGTCAGTGGTCAAAAGCCGTAAGTCCTTTTGACACTGTATTAAGATCACAAACAATATGTGTATTTATTAAAAATCCCCCAGCTGCCATGAAGTTGGGTTTAACAGTGAATTACTTAGCTAAGAAAATGTATAATGTATTAAAAAACCCTCTTCTTAGAGACTAAGTATTACACTGTCCCTTTTCACTGTAAGCAGACTTCCTGGGCAAGCTGCCAGCTTCCAAACAACCAAATATACCAGTTAGAAACAAAACAAAACAAAACCCAAAACAACAAGCCACCAAAATGCACTGGGAACCTTCATGCAACCAGCTGCTTTTTAACCGTCTTTAGAAAAACTTTACTAAAATGAAGTGAACAACCCATCAGTATCCCATCAACCTCTGCAACTATTCCAGTCAGGTGACTGAGCTGAAACTCATTTGAAAACAAACAGGACAACAAATAGTGACATGAATTTCACTTCATTGGCCTTCCAAAGTTACAGATATCAACAAAAATCACTCCATGCAAAAGCTTGGACAATGGGATCACTACCCAATTCTCATGGTAACAGCTACCTTTGAAAGCACTAGAGAAAGAGAACAGATAATATACACAGGCCCATCATGTGCAAAGAAACCTTTAACACTGTTAAGTAAAAAAGGAATAAGAAAAATAAATTAAAGCTTTGTGATCTTGTTCCTCTTAAGCCAACAAGCTGGAAAAATCAGTTTATTAGAAGGCAGATTGCTCTTTGCCATTTTTACCTTGCAGGAGAACCCTTGTTCTCAAAATTCAACTACCTGCTAAACACTCACATTCAATGCATCATGTCAGAGTTAATGATGTTGAAAGGGACCTCTAGAGGTCATCCAGCCCAAATCCCCAACTAGAGCAGATCAAACTCAAAGACTAAGCAGAACCAGAAAGCACTGCTGGGATAATTTAGATCCCTTTAAAAAAAACATAAGAAGTCAAGCTTTCTGTAATCTTCAGAAAGTACAAGCAAACTTCTGACTAGAGAGTATAAAAATACTTTCAGTGTTGATGCATGAGCTGCCAAATAGAATTGTGGTTAAAAAAATGAGACAAGAAGTCTCACATTCAGAACAAATGCAGTGTTTTGTGGAGTTTTTGGTTTGGCTTTTTTTTTTTTAATTCTGGCTTATTGTTTGTTTGTTAAATCCAAGTTCTTATAAAAGGGGAAACTTCTGCAAACTGAGCCATCTTCTTTTAAGAGAAGGTCGCTTTTGAGTCCTGTTCACATCAATTAGTTTCAATCAAGTCCAAAAAATGTGCCAAGTACAAATATTACATTTAAGCATGCAAAAGGCTCCCATAAACATTAACTCACCTTCATCTCAAAGCAGACTTTGCCTTTAGAAACTCCATAGGAGGCTCTCCCTCCAGCCCAAAGGAAAGCAAAGCTTTCCATGGTCAGAGAGGAAGCACTAAACCGGTCTCTTGAGATTTTAAAATGCAGGTCACAGTTATCTGTTAACATAAAAATCATTCTGTTTACTCTGATCACACAATAAAGTACAGGTGTCCAATTTTATGCATTAAAGATGCTGCCAGCTTTCAAAGGTGATTTTAAAGACAAACTGCCAGCAAGTACCCAGGACCTTTCAGAGAAGCAACGTATCTCAATGGAACTGCATACTGAAGCTCAGCCAAAAACCTTAGGAAAAGCTAGCTAACAAGTCATTTTCAAGGTGCCATCTTCACTTATCACCCAATTTTCTTCTATTTTTTCCATCTGCTTAAAAACCCCTTTCACCTTATCTGTTAGAACCCTCTTTTGTCAGTTACCTCTTTCCATCAATACAGAGCCATGTGCATTGTGCTCTCCACAGTACCCTCTAGACCTGAACCTGAAGCAGTCTCACTGCTCAAGCTCAAACCTAAGTGCTGCTAAGAAGTAAATGTGAACACAAATGGTTTTGTTTAAGTACTGAACATAGCCTTTGGTTAATACAGCCAATCAGCAAGTCAAATTAGATGACGTCTATTAAAATAAAGGCAGTTAAGTCAGATCAGATATGCTAAACACAGAGAGTGTGCTAAGAGAACCTACTTCAGCCCAGACACACACTGTGAATTCACCTATCATTCTAAGAACCTCAGTGAAACCTTGGTTTTACAAGCATCTTCAGAGCTGCACACAACAAAACTGCAAATCAATCTCCTGGTAGGTTTCAGAAAAACAATGATGAATGGTAACAAGAGGCGCAGCATGCAACACTTGAATTCCCCAAAGCAAGGAATCACAGAAGCAGCTCCAAAACTATCTGGATGGTTACAAGAAAGGAGCAAAATGGGCAAAAAGTGAGGAATTCTCTCTGGTGTAAATGATGCCAGAATACACTAAAATGCAGTCTGCCCTGTAATACTGGCAACTCTCCTGCACAAGATTTTGTTTTGCTTGCATACAGCCATCCCCAATTCCAAGAATACTGTTAGTGATCCAAGTGTCTTCTCATTAGTGCTGCTTTTATTTGTTGCATGAAAAGCAGATAAAATTATACAGAAGAAACCCACCTTTGCAGCTGGCTACCTTTAGAATGGGAGATGAGAACAGAATTTGAAGTTACAGCTTCTTTGTAAGACACAAATAATAAAAAGCACTTACTTAAGAATGGCTAAACCTCTTACACGTCTGGATCACTATCCAGAAGAAAGAGTGCCAATTTGTTACACAATTCAGCCTTACAGCTGTGTTTGAATCTCATCTCTAAAGAGTCTGGCAGCACTTTAAATCAGAATTTGTCCAGTAACAAGATTTGCTACTAGAAAATACCATTATTACTAGAAACGGTAATAATGAAAAGTAGCTATTTACTCAGCTACTGGAAAAATCCAAAGCTCCCACAGAAGTGGCTACTCATCACGATAGCAGCTAGAAACTTGAGACTTAGCAAAATGTCAGGGATGGCATATTCAGCAATTTATGTGACTGTAAACTAATACCTCCTTCCACTTCAGACCATTTCTTGTGGAATAAAACCACCTGAAACTTCTAACAGATATGCCAAGACAATGCCACCACAAGTTAAGCCTTCCTTCCATGGCACTGTAAGAATCCAACAAGTTCAAGCATTCCTTCAAGACCAAGTTTTCTAATATTGCACTGAATGCTTATACTTACCCTCAAGAACACAACTGTCAACTCTCCCATTATGGTATGTTACAGTAACAGTAATGTTTATAATTTGCCTCAGTTTCAATGCTCTGCTGACCAATCTCCTCACCACTTGCACAATCCACCACCCAAAGCCCACACACTCACAGGTAACGTGAATGGGTCATTTTTGAGAAGGCATTACCAGATGCTGTTAAATTTTTAATCTTTTTGTTAAATTGCTGTCTCTAGGGTATTCTATGTGCACTCTACACCTATTCACCTAAGCTCCCATATGAGATTAGTGTTCTGGTTAAGATTTCTCCACAGAACCATATATCACTAAAGACTAGCTAAGAAAACCAAGCCTGTTCCTGCTAACATATTCATATACCCTACTGTTCTTGTACTTGTTAAAAACAGGTGGAAACGCAGTGTTTTTCTCATTTTTTTAACGTTACCTGGTAATGAAAATCAAGAAATGTATCCTCCCCGTTTCAGAAAGCGTGGCATTAAGATTAAAAGCCTTAACACCACATCTTTCCAGAGCAAAGGAAAGCACATTTACTCACAAGTATCAAGACAAACCACTGTGTCATCAAAATGTTCATCTTCTTCTTCCACAGGTGGTTGAGGGGACTTGGCCCTGAAAAAACGAAACCAAACAAAACATAATAAAGCTACATGTATTTTCACGAAGTTGAAGTAACATTTCTGTATTCTATTCCTCCTCATCACAAAATACTGCCCAGCAACAATTCTGTTTACCTGCTGTATTTGTTTTCTTCAATGTATTCAAAATATCCCCGGCCATGATCTTCACGTGGTCTCTTCACTCCCCTCTTCTTCTCACCAGGCTTTTGTTCCGTTTTACCGTCTCCTGTAACAGAAGCAATGATTTGTTTTGATTATTTTGAGTTTTGGTTTAATTGGGAATAAAATCTATACGATGGTTTCGACTTTGTAAACTGCAGCAAGCCGCAGCACGAGATAACTCGTAACATCTTGAAAAGGAATTTTGCTATGTTACTAAAGTAAAAGCCTGTATCTTTTCACGGGAGACTCAAAACTCGTCGCCAATTAGAAACGATTTGGCACGCGGAAGTTGCCAATACACCACGCAGCAGCCGGTACGGCTCTCAGTGTTACGATCCCTACTGAAAATCCCCGCCGAGAAAAAAAAAAAAAAAAAAGAAAAAAAGAAAAAACCCAAAAACCCTCCTGACCCGCCGCGCCTCCAGACCCGCAACATCATCACCACCCGCCCACCACGGGGGCAGCGGGACATTGGCGGCCTCTCGCAAGGGCACCGTGCGATGCGCACGACTGCGCCTCCTCCCGGCGGGCCGCGGGCGGGAGCCCCAGGGAAGGGATTCCTCCTCCTCCCGCCTCCATTGTACCGCCAGGCCTTCCCAGCGCCATCCCGCGCGGCGGCGGCGCCCAGCCCGGAAGTGACGTCACGCCGCCCCGGCGCTGCTCGGCGCACAATGCACAGCGCGCCCCAGCGGCCCCGCCGCCGCCCCCTCCCCCCGCGCTCCCCTCCCCCCGCCCCCCCCGCCGGGGGCAGCACGAGGCGCGGGGCCGCCAACGTCCTCCCGCGCGCGCCCCGGAAGCCGCCCCCCCTCCCCGGGCCGGGCAACCCCCGTCATGGCGGGGGGATGGGATTAATGGCCCCCATCTCCGCCCCCCCCCCACCACCCCGGTTCCCGCCGCCACGCTCACTCACCCCCGGCGCCCTGCGCCCCGGGGCGGCCGCCTCCGCCGCCGCCTTCCGCTTTCTTCTGCTGCTGCTGCTGCTGCTTGGCGGGGCCCGCCGGGCCGGAGGCAGCGGCGGGCCCCGAGGCGCCCCCGGCGCTCTTGCCGGGAGCCTCCTTGGCGGCGGCGGCGCTGCGCGGCGGGAGGAGCGGCGGGGGCTGCTGCGGCTGCTGGGGCTGCGGCGGCTGCTGGTCACCGTGGCCGTTGGCGTCCCCGGCCGCGGCCTCCTCCTCGTCGGCCAACTCGTCCTCCCCCTCCTGGAAGCCCTGGTCGTCGCCGTTCTCATCCTCCTCCTCCTCCTCTTCCTCCTCCTCGCCGCCCGCCTCCTCCTCCATGGGGCCGCCCCCGGCCCCTGCCCGCTCGCCGTTCTCCTCGCCCAGCTCCATGGCGTCGCCATCGGCGGCCTCCAGCCCTTCCTCGTCGTCGTCCTCCATGGCGGAGGCCGCGGCCTGGCCGGGGCCTCCCCCCTGGCGGAGCTGCGCGGCGCCCCCGCCGCTCTCGGCCGCCTCCCCCTCCACGCTGCCGTTGCCGGGCTCGGCCGCGCCGCTGGCGGGGCCGCCCCCGCCGGCCTCCTCCTGGTCTAGCGCGGCCTGGAGCCGCTCCATGAGCTCAGCCTTGAGGCCCTTGTCGGAAAGGCGCCGCTTTTTCAGCTCCTCCTTCAGCTCCGACACCTTCAGCTTCTTCACGTTCACGGGCGAGCAGCTCATGGCGGCGGCGGCGGCACTGGCGGCTCGGTCCCTGGGCGGCGCGCGGGCGGCGGCGGGCAGGGACGGACGGGCGGCTCTGGCTCTGCCTGCGGTGTGTGGGTGCCCCGGCGGGCGGTGGGTGCGGGCGGGAGGCGCGGGGGGTTCGTGCGGCTGCGGGAGCTGCGGAGCCGGACCCGCCTGGCGCCAAATCCTTTCACCGCGAGCTCGCGAGGGAGACGCGCCTCGCGGGGCCGCGCACGCTCCGGCGCCGCGCGCGCGCCGCCCCGCCCCCGCGCACGTAGGCCCTCCCGCGCTACCGTAACGACCGCATTACCGTAAATACCCGCCCGGCCGCAGCGCACCCCGCCGCCCTTGTCCCGGCGGGTTCCGCGGCGGCGGGTCGGCCGATGCGCCGCTCCGGCACAGCGAACCCGCCGCGGGCCACCCCCGTGCCAGCTCCCGCCCGCCTGAGGCCGCAGCCCGTCCGAAGTGCCCCCCCCCACGGGCCCGCATCCCAGCCGCAGCCTCGCAGCGCCCTGTCGTGATTGCCCCGGCTCCCGCTGCGCCCGTGTGGGGCCTAGTCCCGCACGGTTTATTGCGTGCGGGCTTTGGGAAGGGGCACAGCTGCTCGGAAAGGCGGCCCTGGCGCAGCGCTGCCGGCGCGGTTATGTAAGGGCAGGAGCGGGGGTTCCGCAGCGGGCTGAGCCTCCACAGAGCCGGGGTAACAAAGGTTCTCCCTGCACGGCCTGCCGGTCTGGAGCCAACCCGCTCACCAAAACTGCGCACCTTTCCCTCACTTCTCCCCCCGCCTCCCTCTCTGCACAGCCTTAATATGGGGCTGTTGTACAGTCACTGAATTTTGGATTTTTGCAGTTCGGTCAAAAGTAACGTGAGCACAAACAGTGGGAAGGATTTCACACGAGCAGGAGGGCAGCATGTATCTCCAAGTCGGCTTCCTTAGGGAACCTGGATAAAAAGCTAGTTTTCACTTGCAGGAAAAAAAATGCAAGTCAAGCCACCAGAGGATCAGTGTGAAGCACAACAGAAGGGAAGGTGTGTTTGCCACGAAGTTGCCTTGTGTTGGTACAGATTGTGTGACCTCCTGAACCAGAACAAATGACGTTTACCTGCCCCAGAGGAAGGGAAGAGAGACAAGGAAGTCATCCTGTTTTAAGTGCGCAAAGAAAGGGTTCTTTCATACGCGCACACCGCTCTGTCCTCAGTCAGGCTACATCTGCTTGGAGAAAACACGACTCGGTCGGCAAGGTTAGCTCAACCCAGCACTACACAACAGCTTGTTTGAACAGAGACAGGAAGAGGTGCAATATGTATGGATGAGAAAAAAGTAGCCAGAACTTTTCCCATACTTTAAGGTCAGTTTAGTAGATTTTATTTCAGTCCAGTAAGTCAGAGTCACCTCAACAGCCGAAGAAAAGGGTAAGAGTACATCAATGCAAAGGAGCGGTCAATGTGTGATCAAGATGTACCACTCTAAATTATTGCTTTTGTCCATTTCTTCATGAAAGAACAATCTGAGCTAGTCTGCTGAGGGACTCCTGATACTGTTCTGCCAAAGTGACAACAGAATTAAACGAGTTAATATTGAAAGATTAACGACTGAAACTTACAGATAATTCTGCATTAATTTGGATGTCATTTGCCTATCCAACCGTATTTTTTTTTGTATGTAAACAAATTTTAACAGAAAATACATCATTAACTCTTTATGAGATGTATTATCTGAACCTCATATATTAACCTGAGCCCCATGTTTAGACCTTGATCGTGCACAGGGCTTTTCACATGTTGAGTCATATTTCTGGAAGAGATTAATCAACCCCCATGTCTGATAACCCCTCCCACCACCACAAACTTTATGGATTGATAGATTCTTTTAGGCCAGCTTTGTATCCCTAAGCCTTGCCTTAAATGAGCACATCTGCACATACTGACAGTGCCCGTGTGGCAGAAAACACCCTCGTTCAAATCACCCGAGAGCTGCAGTCGTCACATGTAATCCCATTCCTAAACGATGTCATGTCTCCCCACTTCGGTAACATGCTCTTGCTGCTTTATACTCCTGTTACCATGGAGAAACAAAACAGCTAACAGCTTTGAGGCACATGGAGAGATTCCTTACCTTAAAGCATCCAAGCCTGTATATAAAGTAGATAAAGTAAAAATTATTTCCCCTCCCCTCTTCCCCCAAAACTTAGCACAACTAAATTGAGACAGCTGTCTATAGACAACTACAGCTGTCTTTTTATTAAACCACTTAGAAGGATAAACTTATTATTTTTAAAGGAGATTAACTCATATCATCATAATAAGGGTAATGCTTACTATCTAACCACACACTTAATTACACTACCAAACAGGTGTAGCAAGACTGTTTACAGACTACAGTTATGTTGCCTGTTATTACAGAAGTGAGAAATCCCAGTTGATTTTCCGATGTCAGGTGATTCAATTGTAAAAACTAAATAAAGAGTTGTAAATAATCATAAAGCTAAGTAAATAAAGCACACATATAACTGAAATAGATGTGCAACTTTAATGACTGCCTCTCAGTGTTAAAAAAAAGTTTTCCTATATGTAAGTTAAATACATATTTATTGCATATCTGTCCCTGAGAAAAATCTTACTTAAGATGCTCCCCTATCCTCTTTGATTTCTGTGTTTCAAGAGTTTGCCTTTCCCTTATTAATACTTTGAAGGAGCAAAATAAGTTAAAGGTGTATGCTCTCCTTGTTGCCATATGCTCTCTTAGTTCAGATACAGAGTGAATCCTTCAACTCTGCTTTTCATAGAACATGCAGATAGATAGATGCCAGCCATATCAAAAATGAGTGTTTGGTAATGCAACCTCCTGAAACAAGAAAGCACTAAAGAAAAGCACTTTAAGCTTTAATTTGCAAAGCTGATACTTTTATGATGATGGCCATATGAAAAACAAAACGTGATTGCTGGTAACCACAATACTCCTCCATTAAAATTGCCTTTTTTTGTCTCAGAATATATTGAAACATAATCTTCCTCTCCATTTAAATGAAAAGTGACATGCCCCCATATATAACAGATGCAATCCTATGCATTTTTTATCAATCATATACCATTTTTCTCCTACCTGTGTTACTTAATAATCTAAACTGGTTTTCTCTCCTAACCAGTCTTCCCTCTCAAAAGTAATTTGGTATCTTCCCTCTGGGACTTTGCCCTTCAACAGATCAGTTACTCTGGTTTCCCTCATTTTTGTTTGTTGTCCTTTAGGCTTCAATTAGTTGCTCTACTCACCTATAATGTTCTTTCTATTATTCACCCCCAGTCCTTCCAAATAGCTCTCCTCTTCCTGTTTACCAAGAGCAGTAACAAAGAGGTAACAAAAAGAAGAGCAAGCTTTCCGAAGGGCACTGAACAATCACAAGAGTCCAATCCCACCTGGGCTTTGAACCCTTCCACGCATCTTCAGTGTTGCAGGAGAATCCAGGTATTTTTGTTACCCTGTTCTGCTCTCTTAGAGCCTTGCCTGTCCTGTTCTGGCTCCTCTTATTGTGCTTTACCTTACATTTGACCATCACAGTATGTTCCTGGTCTCTTCTGCATGTCCTTAATCCTCAATTAATATTGCCTTCAGATTTCCACTTTCAACACACCATTACTTTAAAAGAGAATATCATTATTGAAATACTCTGCTGCCTTTTTATGATAGCAGGCAGCGTGTGGAGCGAGTCTTTTCCTTTCTCCCTTTTCATCACTGCTCATGAAATACTCATTAATCATTACTAGACCCAATGAGAAATTGCCAGGCATTTTAAAAGTGCTAATTTGTCCCAAGTTAGGTTGCATGACTAACAGGCAGTTCTGATGATTTCTTAGCCCCTGTTTATTTATCTCCATAGGTGTGCTCTATCTTAGGAGCTGTCTGCCAGGAGTCCAGGAGTTTGTTTTGCAGAAATAGCACTGTGCTTCTCTTTCCCTGACCTGCACTACTGCTCACCATCAGAGTCAAGATGCTGAACTAGATTGACCTTGTCTTGTACTATCTATAATCTCTCCATGATATTTTAATATCAAAGGAGTTAATTTCATCTCAGAAATGAGGTGGTCATATGCCAAAATAAGGCCTCTTAATTACACAGGAACCAGATATTAGTTAGGTCTGAAAGCATCCTCAGGACTTAAGGGCTAGTGTCTAATTACAAGTAGATCTGCCAGGGTTCAAGGGACTGAAATTCAGGTTTCTGGCACTGGTTTGACTAGCTTCTCCTCAGAAGCATTTTTCTCTTATTACACTTTCTGCCATAGCACCTTTTGGGCCTCCAGGTGAGCTATCACTTCAGAGTCAGTAAACAAGTTATTTTTAAGAGACTAATGCTATTTTGCTTTTCCTGTGTGCTGGATGACGTAGTTGAGTAATCCCACCAAGCAGAAGGAAGCACTGCAAGGCTACACTGGGACATCACATATCAACCACAACCTGTGTTTGTCACCCTCACTGACCCCATACCAAAAAGAATCCCCCTTTTCCCATTTCCAAGGAGTAACTTTTTTTGCTTAATAAAAAAGTCCAAAACCCAAGCCCATAAGTTTCTGAGAAACAGTTTCTCAGTTCAGAGCATTCAATGACTCACAGTTTCTAAGCGTGGCGTTGGGAAAAAAGGCTGCATTCTCTAACATTAAAACCAGGATTCATTTTGGCTTTATTCAGAGCCATACAGAAGTTTATTGACTACACAGATCTCAGGCCCTATATATGAACTAGTTTGTAAGAAGATGCTTAGCTCATAAATCAGACATCTGCAATTCCTGGAGATTTTTTTTTGCAACTTGCCACATATACATATTCACTAGAGTGAAGCTTTGAACTCTGGAAATTTAGATGGACTAAATCCCTCTGCACAGCAGTCACTCTGTGGAATAGGAGGCAGCATTGTAAGTCAGCTTCTCTGCTGTGAGAAGACAATGTGGAAGAGCCATTTCAAGTGAGTATCAATTAATCTCTCTATGGGACTATTAAAACAATCATAAGTAGGTTTTAAAGTTGACTATCAGTTTCAGTGTACCTTTCTGCTCACATATGGTCAAGATATGTAGCTAAACCCAAACAATCATGGAGACAGGACATGGAGACAATTCCCAACTGGCAGCCACAGGCCAGCTCTTGCCTAATGTGATTTTTCTGTTCAATCTGACTTTGAGAAACAACCCCACTGATGTCCAGATAACCACCTTTTTGAGTTGTTTTTCTCTCCTGGTGCTTAATGCTCTTTGTAGTACACACAGTATATGCCTATCATAATTTTACTCTTTAAGCTTCTTCAATACATCTTTCTCCTTTCCCTCATAAGATGCTCTTGCCAAAAAAAAGTTGCCCCACACTTTTTGTGGCACCAGAGTACTGCTAGCTCTTAGACTGTCTCCTCTGTCCCTCAGTTTCACAAAGAGCGGCTTCTACGGATTGGGAGTGCCATGCTAAAAAACCCACATAAACCCCCTAGAATTTTAAAGAATATTTTATGGTAACTAAAGGTACTACCATGGTCCAACTGCATACCTTAAATCTGTGATAGGCAAAGCTGAGTAAGTGAACTACTTTAAAAATACTCATTAGTA
Organism: Luscinia megarhynchos; assembly: GCA_034336665.1. NCBI lineage: Eukaryota > Metazoa > Chordata > Aves > Passeriformes > Muscicapidae > Luscinia > Luscinia megarhynchos. The sequence goes on along the minus strand of CM067565.1, from coordinate 79,678,120 downwards.
CAACATGTTAGCATGCTTTTGAGGTGGTCACTTCTGTATGACACATATCTGGAGCCCAGATAGATAAATAGACCCCGGGTAGCTTTCCCTGTTTAGGCACTGCCCTGGCAATCCTACTAGGCAGCTGTTACAAAATCCTGAGTTGTGCTAAGCAGGGAGCACAAAGCTGCCTTTCCTCACAGCCTTGGTTGCAGATCTCTTGGCTTTTACCTTTGGAAGCAGTATCCCAAGTCCAGTTACTTTTATTTTAAGCCTCAAATGAAGTCAGCTCAAAAAAGAAAAGGAAAACCCCTCTTCACAGTGAGTGAGAAAAGGAAAGGGAGCCTTTTCCTTTCTGCCCACTCGCTTCCCATCACACATCATGGGCTCAGAAAACTGCAGAGAACCTAACTATGCACTAGCAAATCACAGCACAACCATTAGCAGAACTTAACTTAAGATTGTGCACTGTATCATCTTTAAAAGGAAGATAAAGAAATGAGGTCAGAGGTTTGGTCAGTTGATTCATTTTAGGAAACTGCATTAGTTGAGTTAACTTCACTGTAGAATGCTCTCTGGAAAGAAAGCCATTTTGTCACAGACTACTCTTTAACCCACTCTTCTGGAGCATATCTACTCAGCCTTTTTTTTTTCAGGCTGAAGGAAACCAGCATCATTTCATATGACTTAGCAACAAAAACTCTTCTGGCAACACACTAAAGCAACTGCTAGCAAATGACTACAGGTAATTTCCTAGGAAGGCATAAAGAAGTCAGTGAGTCCCCTACAAACTCTGAGAACAATTATTTGACAATAAACAGCAAAAGAAAAGTATTGTCATGTAATCTTGCTGTTCCACATCCATTTCCCAGAATATTTCTGGGAGTGCACCCTGGCCAGAAGGTAGGCTGCCCTTCCAGCATGAATTATGAATCACAAACATGTATCCCATCAGGTCACGCTGTTCTGAAGGAACAGTGTCAGTAAATTCAGAAAGGAGGGGATCAAAAGTTTTCTAAGGGCTTTCTCTTGTAAGGTAGCTAATCCAAGAGTTAACAAGCTCCTAAACTATCCAACTAAGATTTTCTGATAGGAACATAAAGTGATTCTTTCAAATAGCATCATGCCAACACATTTTGAGCTGCATCCTGAATTATCAATATTTGCAATCCAGGGCTCTCTATCCTATAGCTTTTCTGTGTCCCCAGACCCATGTGACTGCTGAGTTCATTACAGGGTCAGGGCTTCAATGAGATTCTGGATTTTATGAGTTCTTTTTCATACAAAAGAAAACAGAACTGCCTGGCAGTTCCTCTGTGAGAAAAGGCATCTGCACTTGTTTCTCCTGCTTCACATACCAGCAAAATAAGAGACCCTCAACAGCAAAAGTTAAGAAAGTAAGAAGCAAGGTGAGCACAGTCTTAACAAAGAACTGTTTTAACAATCCTATTATCACAGACAAGACAGTCTTTCTGAAATAAGAGCTGGTTGCTATGTGACAACAGTGTGCTTGTCTATCACTGGCAAACTTGAAAAATTTACAACCAAAAGTATATTAAAAAGGAGTGAAAACAGACATGTACTTCAGGCAGAAATCTCACACCTTCAAAACAGAGAAGAGGCAGATTGTCCACAATATCTAAAAAGATTTTTTTATCACCAGTATGTTCCACATGGGAAAGTCTCAGATACTTTAGTACAAAACAAACCAAAATAACCACAAAACACTCGAAAAATAAGCAATTACATGGAGAAAAGCTGTTATAACTGATCAACTTTAAAGGAAATTAATGCAGAGCATTCAGATGGCAAATCTTTAAATGAATGCTCAAAACCAACTTCTTTTCCTTTATCCTCTCTTTCTTCTCTGAAGCTGGTCTCATCACAAAAGCCAACATTTTTTTTAACTCCATAGTAACTAACTCTAGCCATCCCTGTCCAAGTTATTAAGCTTAACAAGATGAGTTTCTACCTAATGTCATGGTTTTGCAAACAGCAATAAATCAGAAGCAAGTTTTAAGTCCACTGTTTGTTTGAAGCACCCTTATCATGAGGAAATATTTCTGGTAATATTTCCTTTTGTTCCTTTGTACTTCTCTTGCTGATTTATAGTTTTCCCTGTATTCTTCACCCATATGTATGCATCTCAAATGCTTTCATATACTTGAAATACTTTATCATAATGCTGCAGAACTCTGCTGGAACATTGAGAAATCTGGCTAGAACATGACCTGCACTGGCAGCGCATCGCAGCTTGCAGCAGCCCACATGAAATGAGCTGAATATCTCTGTCTGCTTCCCAATGAACGAGGGCTGCTTTGGATAACTCTACCCCAGATAACACCCAAACTGACAGCCTGGGAAGGAAGTGAATCTGCTGAGTCACTTTTCACTTTCTTTGCTGTGAACAGGTAACAAATCCACAGAAACCCATTTGGATACTCAGCAGAAAATACCCTTCCTTCTCTCATGCCTTCCTCTCCCCAACAAACAAACTGTTACTGGTGTGATGGGGGACCACATTGGAAGCTTGCACTTTTGGAGCCAGGGACAGAGCACTTCCCTTTGCAAGACAGCTAAATGTAACCCTGCAGGAGCCAAGAGCTGGTATGCACCCATCACCCACAGCCAGCAGCGCTTTGGGCCCGATCTGCTCGGGAATAAGCACCTGGAGACCAAAGGTACCTCTGAGCCAAGGCTGGAAGAAGTCTGCAGCCTGACACAAGAAAGGGAAGAATTTGGTTGGGATGTGTACTATGGCTTTACTGGAGTCTGTGGCTGCCAGTCAGAGGGCAGGAAGGGAGTGAAGTGCAGGAGCTGGAGCAGCCCACCCTGCGTGGGCTGCAGGGGAAGGACTGGTGAAGCAGCAAGGAGCCTGCCTGCACACATGCACCAGACTGGGCTGTCAGCTGCCTCATGCTGGGATGCTACAGGGCTTTTTCTTGGGTAATATCCAGAACAAATTTGAATAAAGAAAAGTTTAAAAAAACCCCAGTTAATAAATACCAGTGGTAAACACTGTGCTCTTCCAGAATGTGTTCTGGATTTTAAGCATTTCTGTTGGAAATTGAAATTTACTTTCCTTCTTTGGTGAAGTTTATTAAACTAACTTATTGCTTTTTCCTTCTGGAATCACTTTAGAGATTCTGTTAATTCTAGAGAATATCAAAACTGAGAAAACTCCTTAGAATTAAGAGAAGAAAATTTATGAAACAGTGTTCCAATTAGTAATAAAGTTGCTTATTGCCAGGCACCAAGATCTCTTAAAACCCTAACAGTCTCTTTTTCAAAATTAAAAGATTTAAAGCTGGGTAACAGTATGTTAGCTTTCCTTTTTCTGCCCTTTAGGTCTTTTTGGAACCACATTTGTAAGGATAAAGAAATATTTTCTCTCAGTACTTTTAACAGTCTGATGTTTTATCTGAATTGGAAATTACATTTCATTCCTGTCTTCTTTCTTTCCCCCAGCCTTTACTGTGGCTGCATCTGCTGAAACTGGGGGTGTAAGAGAGGGAGAAGTGTGATTTACACTGGTGGAGCTTACTGCTGAACTCACTGGTGCTGTGTGAGGTAAAGCTAAGCATACATATTTGCCTTATGACTGGGATGGAGTATGAGTATATGCCTCAAGATTGGGATTTTTCCATTAGCCATTTAGATCTGCTGATATTTTGTATCACTAGATCATCCTCTCTTCTGTTTTTCAGTTTTTGTTTGTTTGGGTTTGGTGTTTTTTTGACCACACCCCCCCCAAACTTAAAGGTTCTTTATGTATCACTCTCACAAATACAATTTTTCTATCTGACTATCTATATGGAGTTTTACTTTCATTTTTTTTCATTTTTCCCTGATGCTTCTGTTTCAAGTATTTGATTGTGGTTTTTTTCACTTCTGTTCTTCATTTTTGTTCTCTTTTTAAATTCTCTCATTTAAGTTTCATTCTAATTCTTCCAACAGTAGTACCTCACAGATCTTTTTCTTCCCTAGTGCATATTTCCATCAGCTTTTCTCAGTAGATAGCACGTATGCTCTCTCCAGCTCCCAGAAATTAGCACTTTTATTCTTGATTTCCAAGTGACAATATAAGTGATTAATTAATTGCAATTATTTGTGATCACATAGTTGACTAAAAAAAGGTTCTTACAAGCTAGATTGTCTGTAAAACCTTATGCTTAATATAAACCCAACTCTTATCTGCTGCAATCCACTGGGCTTTTGAAAGATGTGGGGAGGATGGAGGAAAGGATTTGGTAGTGGTTCTTTTAAAAACAAAAGATATCTTCCCAAGCACTGAATTGCTGCTAATGGCACTTGCCCCTTCAAAACCAACGACACCTTATGCAGATAAGATACCAGGCCAGGAGCTTTGTGTGATCTGTGAATTTATGGGGGCCCCCACCTCCAACTCCTTTCCTATCTCTGATATTACTGAAGATTGTCCCTACTGAGAAAAAGAGATGGGTATTTATTTCTTTCAAAACCTCAAATCAGACATTCTCCTCTGTGTTTCTTATTTCTCAAATCTATAGGGAAGCCAATTGCTCTAGGCTGATAACTTTATGCATTTATATTTTATGTCAATGAATATAGGTTGGAAAGTGATAAAAACAGAGCTCTGAAAATCAGCTTCTTGCTTCCAATACCAAATGCAAGTAATTCACAAAGACAAACCCTCTTTTAGTCCTTTCTGGGACTGTGTTGTATTTACTGAGGAGCTCTTCAGTCACTCTGGGAACGGGACTTCTGAAATTTACTAAAAAATTGGCTGCTAGACTTGTTTAGGAGAACAAGAGGTTCTCAGACTCCTGAAATTTTAGATTAGAACAATCATATATCTCCATGGCTGCCAGATCAGTTCACAAGCATCCTGGCAGATTTCTGGTAGCCATTTTGGAAGGTCTCATAGATAAACTGCTTAATGAAAAGGCTATTGTGGCCATGCAGGCTTGCTGGGGACACCAAGAGAGGTTGGACCAAATGACCCCATCTGTGCTCCCTACCAACCTTAACCACTCTGAAGGCTGTAAATATTTGACCATGAGTTGGAAGGGAGAACGTTCCTGCACCGCTTTATTATTTGATGCTGTTAACCTTGCTGGTGTCAGGGCTAGAGATCAACAGCCAGTTGGTTTCAGTGTCTTGGGATCTGGTGATCCAGGTCTCTCTACAGTTCTGTGAAAACTTGACTTCTAGCATGGAGGTATTTCACTATGGGAGGAGGAAAAGTGGTGGTGCCACTGAAGGGAAGACTTCAAGTAATGTGTCTGCTTCCAGAAACATCTTTAAAGAGGCACACAGGACACAAAAGGAGAACCTTTTCAGAAGGCTCAGCACTTGGGTATGCCATCTGTACCTTCAAAGCATTTGGGTGCTCCAAATAAAAGACAAACTACTTGCAAATGGGGACAGAGAAACAAATACTATCTTAAAGATATCCTAAAATACACAACACAGATACTCAGCCTACAAGCAACAGATATATGATACAGATACAACACTTTTCTAAGAGCATCCTGAGCTCTTAGAGGTTGGTTCTTAATCCGGTGAACAACTGCAGATGAACATTCACTTAACATGTCTTGGTCTTTTAAAAATGGGGGTTAAAATACTTATCCAGGCTCCCTGCTGAGGTCTGGTAACAAAGAACCCACACTTACTAATTTCAATGTCAGATTGTCTCTATTTTAGCTACCGTGGTTTAAGATTTTACTGTCCCAGCAGCTGCACTGTTTGAGAGTGACAAAATGGGATGTGTGACTACTCCCTGGGCCCCAGCTATGTTTATCAATTTAAATTATTAAATATGTTGTGCTGTGTTGAACAGCCAAGGTGAGGGGAAAGGAGGTGGAAGGAGACATACCAGGACATACACACCCACTGTCACCAGATTCTTCCATTGCTGGTAGTGGAAAGTAAGGTCACTAAGAGACATTGTTGCCTCAAACCACTGCAGCAAGGTTTAGTCTTCAGGGTTCCAGAATAGGAGGTTTAGTTAAAAACTGGTTGAGTTGATCTGAACTGACAATAGCTCCAGCTCTCAAGGTGTTACTGATATTTACAGCAATGCTAATAAATACTTTTGTATCATGCAAATATATATAAACCAGATAAAAACTGTGTTCTGTTTTAATATATATTTCAATAAGCAATTAGAAAAAGTAATTATATTGCACTGTAAGTGATGCCACTTTTAGGTTTATTTCCATAGCCATCCTGTACCTGAGGGTAAATCATCATGCTAATGAAATAGAACCGGGAAGTGTTTACCTGTCAAGGGTTTACAGACCCAGAGTTTCAGATGGATTATTAAACTTGTATTTCCACTTTGGAAAGTTCAGTTAGCAGGTAAAACTTACTTACTATATTAAGTTGTCCATTTTCACTATCCTGTGTAGTCTTTGCCATGGCTTCCTTAAGTGAGGACGTCACTGATTAGAGCTTTTCTATGCTTTAAATCTTTATATGCTGGAATTTTACTCACTGACCTGTGTGTGATCAGTGTGTCTGACAAGCAACTGTCTCATCAGCAGCTGTGGCTTAAGCAGTTGTTGCTCCCTACATTATGCTGTGCATGTCTTTATGTGGCTATTCAGCAAATGAGAACTCATCTCACAGACTAATAACTCCTTAGTACTTTGTGGCCTATTTGTATTTCCTGGGTTATTTTTCAGGTCGTTTGTCATTTCCCTGGTGTGTTCATTGCATGGTTTCATAAATTCTTAAGTGATAGAGCTCTGAATGCCCAAACCAAAGGCAATTTAAATGGCTTTATCAGGACGCTTAATTGCCTCTTCCTGTTAAGTCTCCTTTATTTGCATCTATCTGTGGTATCTATTAGAATCATTTTAGCATGTTGCAGTTTTCCCTGCTCCTTAAGGCTCTGCTTTTATTCCCCAAGGCTAATGTGCTTATCATGTTTGCCTTTGCAAATGCACACCTCTACCTTGCTGCTCCTGCCTAGCCATTTCACTCCAGTGAAGTAAGATAATAAAGCTGCAGTTATGTGGAAATGATGACCAATGTGCTCTGTTGAAGGGATGCAATTTCTTTTCAGAGCTGAAAAAGGGGTTATATGCCCAAAACCACTGAGTTGGTTTTTTTTTTTTTTTTTTTTTAAATTTTTAAATCCCCCAGCTCTGTCAGCTAGCCTAATAAATGATGATGTTTCTTTTTGCAAGCCCTGCTTTTGCTTCCTCGGTGCACCTCCATGTGAATGGAGCATGACTGGAAGATAGTTCAGCAGCCATCTGCTTTGGGAGAAGGCAAGCCAGTGACAGAACAAAAGCCCCTTCCTGGAGGATTGTGCCGAAAGTGTCAAGCTGCTCCTTGGTGGCAGGTCTGGGTTTCCTCAGCCCCTGTCAGTTGTTCTTACACTGTCTTTTTGCTACACTAGCCCAGCCCACAGCCTGGTAACCACAACCACAAAAAAAAAGTATTTTCTAGCTTAATTGGTTTTCTCTTCAGATCCTTTCATGGTCGTTCCTTGGGTCATGCAGAGAAGGTGATACAAAAGGAAGTGATGCCACAAAAACTCACTAATCCAAAGTATTTGTTATTGCTCTTAGTTTGAGTTACTGTGTCTAAATGGTGCAGTAGACAAACTTCCTATTTCTAGATTTATGCCATATCTAAATAGTTGCACTAGCAAAATTTACAAGTGGAGGAGTGATTTTGATAGCTTATTTTCTCAGCTCCCCAGAACGAAGAATACAGCAAAATGTCAACTCTTTCTGGTAAAATTGGCTGAACTTCAACTTTTGACAGTCTAACAGTCTATTGTGGTATGAATATTTTACATTTATAGCCAGCATGCAAAGTCTCTGAGCACAGATTAGATTTTCATTAATACAGCTATATATCTTCTTGCCACAGTGCATTGAAGTTCCCTATCCCTCAGGAGGGAATCAAATAGGAGTTCAATTTCTTTCTTATTCTGAAGGTACGGAAAATGTTTCTGGGATATTTCTTAGTTCTGTTTCTTTTTTCCCCCTCTTAAAATAACAACGTATATTTTTATTTCAATGCAACTTTCATTTTATAATAGTAAGTCTGTAATGGAAGTCTAGAAAACATACTCTATACAGTATCTCCTGTTAGATCAGAGTTAGCTTTAAATATGGAAATGCATTTGACATCTGCAAAGTTAAAGCTTGTATTTAAATAATAGGTGAAATTCATGGACCTGGAAAAACAAGCTAGCCATGCAATTAGTCTTTTGAATAAAAAAAACACTGAAATGAATGAGAATTGAGGTGGTGCTTATGCTATAACACTATGCTTAATCCTGTGTCATTTGTATTAGTGGAGATGAATAAATTGTAAATTAAGATCATTCCCCCAGACCTTAACTTTATTCCCACTGAAATTCTGAAGTTAACCTGAGCAAGTAGCGGGGTCAGACTTGTAAAGTAAAATCCTGAACATAATAATGGGACTTGTTATGGAAGATGATTTTCTCCCTTGTTATCCTGCTGTAGATTTAAAAGGATAGTGTTACATCAGTTATCCAAACGTCATCTTCACAAGCAGATAGTTTAGAATTTTTTTTTAATAAATGAAGATTTGCATTCTGAAGAAAGTAGAATAATCAGAACTGCTTAAATTCTCTATACCCAGGTCCATTTTGGTTTTGATAATTACGAACTTAGTGAGTACATTTTCAACATTTTCATGCCCAAGTAATCTTTACAGGTAATAGAAAAGGAAATGGTTCTGCTACTCATGAGCTAGGAAGATTTTTCTAAGTATTAAAAAGTACTATATCATGCCTCAACTGATTAAGGGCCACATATGATCATTCAGATGTATAACGTTTAGTTCCTTCTCTCATACCCAAGGTTAACTAATTCTGTGTCATGGTTGATATCTTTGTAAAATGCACCTTGGGCTTTTTATCTCTGCTATGGCCTTAAATTGCATGCTATGATATAGCAAACAACAAAGTAAGAGCTTTTTTTGTAAAGGTTAACTTCACAATATTGGTAACATAAATATAATTCCAGTATTCATCAGTCCCATTCAATTACAATTGTCCAAATGTCAGTCTGAAACCTTGAATTTGTGTTTTCCTCATGAATCTCTATTTTTAAACAGCTTCTAGATAACCATATTATCGGGGGGGCTCCCTTAAATATTAAATAATTATCAAGTAATCTTTTGCTTTTTTAAGAACAGCAAAATGAACCTTCTAGGACATGCCAAAACCTGTCTCTGAGTATCCTTTCTTCTAATGAGGCCTAAAGCAGGTGCTCATTGGAGAACCACACATCATTGCTTTTGCTTCTTGCAAGAGAAATTCCACTGGCATTGTCTCAGTACTCCAGAAGCCTCTCATTTCCAAATTTCAGGCTGCTGGCTGACACATTCCAGGCTCCAGAAGAAGGTCTTGGAGATGGAATGCAAGGTCTCCATCTGAGGAAGCAGGCTTTCTATACCAGTATGGGGCCCTTGAGCTCGGCTCAGCATTCAGTGGTGAGCCCCTGCTGCCTGTGGAGCATGGGGAGAAGTACTCATGGCAACCCATGTTGCTAGGCAGATGGATGATTGTGTTTTGTTCCTGCTACCGTGTTCTTGGGGATCCTGGCTTCACTTCCAGATATAATTAATGGTAATAAAGTCTGAAGGTTAAAATATATGGATCTCTAGGGCCATTTCTGTGCCTGGGTGGGATGGGGAACAGTATCCTGGCACTTACATATAAAAGAAAGCTTTTTTTTGCTGCAGGTCTTTAGGCATAGTCCCAGAGGCCGAGCACTGCCAGCAGCTCCTTGACATTGAAGAATATTGCTGCAGTAAAGAAATGCTTCCTTTTTCTTAGCAACTCATTTTTAATGTATGTTCAGTCACTTTTCCTCAAATGCAGCTCTGTTGAAGCTGGACAGGAGGAGCTAAAGAGCCATAGGATTGTAGCTGTACATGAGCAGTAAGAGATATTTGCCAGGACAGTTCCAAAGCCTTCCCATGGTTGAGAAGGGTTTGAGATGCTGATATTATCAGAGCCTTCAAACCTGATTTCCCCCCTTTCTTCCTTCAGTGTTTTACTTATGGACTCAGATAGCCACTGAGTTTTTTCCCTCCAAAAGAACATCTCACCCTTACTGCCTTCCTCTCTATTTCTTCCTCTCTTCTAATTGCAGTGTCCAACTTCCTGGGTATGCTGATTGAGATGCTTGTCAGATGCTTTTCTGAGTTTCTTAATAGGGCAGAACATTATTCCCTTTTTGATGGATTGTATTTTTACTACCTCTGTGACTCATAATTGCTCTCAGTGAATGGCAGAGGCAGCACAATGCAGAAGGAAGATATGCAGCCAGCAGGAGGGAAGGAAGGGCAAGACTTGGATCTTCCCCTTTCAACACGTGTGAACTCCATATTTGTCAAGGAATCATATGCTGTCATTTTTCTTAAGAGGTCGGATTTTGGGCTTCTAGGTTTATTACTTGTACAAAAAGTAAAGTAAATCCCTTGTCAATTTATGTACTTTTGCTGTTCTGTAGATGAGAACCAGCAGTATTTTTTTTTCCAAGAAAGTAAAAATGTTACAGATAAGATTAATGCAAATATACCAGCAGCCTGTAACAGGTCAGTGGTCGAGGAAATAATGGAGGGCATGCCTCTATGTCTATCTCTGCCCACTCTATTAGTTTTCTCTTCATCTAGCCGAAGCATAGGATCAAAGCCTGCAGTTACAAAGAGAACAAGCCAGAGGAGAAGCTGTCTTCCCCTCCTACACATGAAGTAACTAGGTAGCTGCTCTCAAGTGTAATTTACCTAAATTCTGTAGGGAAAGATACAGTATAGGCAACGAAGGATGGAGCGTCTTTTCTCATTTTATCTGGTTACTGTGTACCACTTGGGTGAACAGCTAATGTTTAGATAATACTCTGTTTTGAAGAGTCTGTTTCTGAGTCACTGAAATCAGCTGCTGATCCCAGAGGAAGAGTGGAATGAAGGTACACTTGGGTCATTCATGTCACATTGGTGAAAAAGGGTAGAGTGATATGGAAATGCCTGCTGAACAGCAGAGCTGCACCCCTTTGGCTGCAGAGGAGCTGTAGGTAAGGGTCCTGTCACAGATTCATACTTATCCACCTACTTTCTCTGTGAAGGACAAATGAATATGCTTCTTTGTGCCTTCAGTTGTAAAGGACTCTACAAAGGGAGTCCTACAGTGAAGGTCTTTGGCAAATGGAGCAAAGATGTGTTGAGATGCTTGCAGCCCCGAAGCCATGGGGGCACACAGCTTTGTAGGATGTTATTGTACCTCCTTGAACTCTCTCTTACATCACTTCTCCCATTTTAGACCTGTTTTTTATTGCTGAATAACATTTCTGAACATATGCACGGAAAATATGTGATAGGACCCTGATAGCTGAGAGGAATGTATGTGATGAAATTAGGAGTAGAGGTAAGGGAACCTTATGTCTATGAGACTTCAGTGGATTCACGCTTTCTATCAATAATGCTAGATTCTTCCATAATTTTCCTGAGATATTTTTCTGACATTTTTAAAATGAAAAATCACAATTTTAAAAGGGTATGTTCTCTTCAGAGGAGCTCTGTAAAGATCTTGCGTGCAGCAGCTGATATTTCAAGCTGTTGAAATAGTAGTTCTGGGTTTCCTTTTGTACTCGTCTGTGCCAAAATGTGATTAGTTGTTTCAGCCCACTCATACCCTTGATTTGAGATATCTGTGCATTAAGTTAAAAGGGAAACAGCTATATGGTGCAGGTCCAGTATTTGATCTGCATTATAATTGCTAATATTTTTTCCCTGCACAGATTTTTCAAGATGCATTGCCAGGAAATTTTAAAACAGTGAATTTTCATTTTGAAGTGCTTTCTTGTTTAGTATTTTGTTCTGCTCCTGGAAAAAAGCAAGACAACAAAGCCCAATGTGTTAGGAATTGGGAGAATAAGGACACTTGGCTGCAAGCTACTGGAAGGAAAAGGAAACTCCAACCTAAAGTGGACAATGCAAATGAAACACTTTGATTTACAGTAATTGTCTTGAGTGGAATCTTAACAGCACAGGCAGGACAGTGCAAAATGCTGTTTGCTGAAATTTGTATGAGCTCTGAGCCACTGAAGATCCTGCAGCTAGGCTAAAGTTACCAAACTTAACAAGTTTGATACGAACATCCAGGATTTGAGCAAAGCCTTTATGTACTCATAACAACACTTTCCCCACAGAGCTATTCCAGAAGCTCATGAGGGCCAGAGACAGCAGCTACAAAAGAACATAGATGTTGTGGTGTAAAGGACATGTCATAGCTGTGGCATACTTCACGATTTCCCCTTTCTTCATCAGCATTTACACACTGCTTTTCTTACCATTCCTCTTGGAGGAAACAAAGATTAGCACCTGCCAAATAGGAGGGGGTTGTGAGGAAAGCAAACTGCAAGCCCTGGAGAATCTGCTGGGAAGATGTTAAAGGTGGATGCCCGAGTGGAGGTACTGTCTTGTCGTGTCACAGTTGCAGTGACTCACTTCCATTCAAAGTCTACTATAAACACTCAGTAATCTCAATAAATACGCACAATATGCAATAGTTGTATTTATTTTAAAAACTAGAAGTTGTTCATATTTTGGGCATGGATTTGTCATGAAAACCCAAATAACTAAAACAGGATTTTATTAAGCTTTTTTTAGGGATATGTAGTAAATACTTTGAATTAGTGTAGCATTTGTATAAGAGCTGTGAGTGTCCTATGATGAATAACCTGAAAAATAATATAAGAAATCTAATGTTGGACACAATCTTCAAGAACATGAAATTCTACATTTGGGTTAGGAGAGGGAAGAGATAAGAGAGGTTCATCCTTGCCAAAACAATGTATTTTGCACTTTTATTCAAGTTTCAAACATGTGTCTGACCCACCACCATAGACCTACAATCAGGAAAGACAAGTTTTCGGTTGTGAGGGGGTGTTAAGGGAATAAGAAATAGCATCCCTGTTAGACTGAAAGATAAAGGTTTTTTCTTCTGCTGCTGCATCCTCTAAATTCATCTGCCATGCTGTTCTCACCAAAATTTCTGTTAGCAATTTGAGAGGAAATAAATCTGTACTCCTCTCATCTGTACATGTAGTTTGAAATATTTAGTTACTTTAATAAACTGCTCAAGTCACTAGATAACCTTTCAGAGTCATCAGTTTTGTTAGAGAGCATAATCAGCTGTTTTCCCAACAGAGTAAAGATGTATTCTCTTGCGTATCTATTATACCCTCTTTACTCAGAGCCCTGTTCAATAAAAAATGCAAAAATAAGTGGCTAAAAGGCAAATAGCAAATGTTAAAATGTTATAAAAAGTGACTTTTTGTTTAATCAAAGAAGCCCTGTTTGTGCTCCATGTGTTTTTTGAAATTTCAGGCTTCCATGAATACTGAGGGCATCATTTACTGTTTGTTTGAGAGGTGGAATTGAGTGTGAGGAGGAGTCATCCATGCGGGCCTTGCAAAACTGAACATCTGACATACAAGCACCTGCTGCAGTGAGGACAAGGCTTTAGTTCTAGGAATTTCATAAATATTTATTTTCTAGGAATATATGGTTGCATCTTGTCAGAATATTAATACTTGTATTTTTCTCTACTTTCACAGTTGTTTGAGTCAGAAGAACCAGGCATCGCAAGCCTGTCTGCTAAAACACACAGCTAAATTTAAACCACACAGTTCTATTTAACATCACTAAGACAGAATATTTTAGCTGTTTTGCCGTGATGGCGTTTAGAATAAAATGTTCTTTCACTTTCTAAAGCTCAGACACATGGAAATCTCCGCAGTTGCTGGGGAAAGCGGTGTTTTTAAGAGAAACGGAGTCCTTTGAGGCGGCAGGCTGAAGGGGTTCACTCGATCCCGCCTGGAAGGGCGCTGGGGTGCAGCGGGGGCCCTACGCGGGGCTCGGGGCCTTGTCCGCCCCTCAGCCCGGCTCCCGCGGCCCGAGCAGAGGGCCCGGCCGGCCCGCGTCGCCATGGCGACAGCGCGGCGCTGCCATGGCGGAGAGGAGGTCCTGGGGTAAGGCCGGGCCGGGGCTCCCTGCCCGGCGGCGTGCGGATGGACCGGGGCCGGGGCTCCCCGTCCGGCGGCGTGCGGATGGCCGTGCGGATGGAACGGGGGCCGGGCGCCACCGAGTGAGGGAGCGAGGCCCGCCCGCCTCAGGCCTCGGGCGGCGGCTGCGCGGGCAGCCTGGGGCGGGGCTGGGGCCGGGGGACGCAGGGACGCGGCTGGGCGGGTGCGGAGACGCGTATATACATACTCAAGTGCATACATACATACGTACATGCGTGCACATATATATATGGGCACACGCGTGTGTGTTTGTTTGTGTGTGTGTATTCGACATCCTCACGAGGGGAACAGGAGGGGCAGGCACTGGTCTCTCTGCTGGCCGATGACAAGACCAGATGGGAATGGCCTGAAGCTGTGTCAGGGCAGGTTTAGTTGGGTATCAGGGAAAGGTTCATCACCAGAGGGTGGCTGGGCACTGGAACAGCTCCCCAGGGAAGGGGTCACAGCACCAGCCCAACAGAGTTCCAGAAGCGTTTGGACAGCGCTCTCGGGCACACGGTGTGATCCTGTGCAAGGCCAGGAGTTTGACTCGATCTTTGTCGTCCCTTCCACCTCAGCTCGTTCTGTGATTTCGGATATGCAGGTGCATCCGTCTATCTGTGCGTGCACACTGTGCGTGGATGTGTGTACATGTACATGTATACGAAGGCACACACGTGCGTATTCACACAAACAGAAACGCAGCCCCTGACTTCCATCCCGTTCAGGGCGGCCGCAGCACTGCCGCCACCTCAGGGCAGGGGCTGCTTGCAGCACTCCCTGCCACGGGGGATGCCACCGCTGCCTCTTGGTGCTGGCAGCCTCGTGGTGGTGTTGCCACCGCACAGGGCGTGCCCAGGCTGGGGTGACAAAGCCAACGCCCTTGTCATGGCGTGGGGTGGCTGCCAGGGCAGCTGAGATGGCTGAACCTGCCCCTCAGCCGTTCCTGGATGCATTGGGCTGTCTCTGTCACAAAAAAAGTAATCTGTGCTGCTGATAGTGCCATGGCTTATTTTTAGAGGCCACTGGAGTGTTGCCAGAAATTTTACTTTATAGGCTAAAGGTAATTCCTTCTTCTAGAATATTCAAGTATAATTTCAAAGAAAACATATTTTCTGTAAATCCCACAATATTGTAGCTACTGAAATCTGTCCTTTCTGTAACTAAACTTCTGTGTGTTGCAATAGTTTGCCAAGTCTAAACATTGTGATTGAAATAATATAATCAATGGATTATTTAATGTTTTTTGGGAAACAATGTATGCCGCAGGAAAGTCTTGTATAAGTGGTTGCTGTGGATGGTGCTTAAATGACTAATTTGATTTTGGTACAAGTTTTTCTAGCTGCACTTTGCAACATAGATATCTTGAAGAATTTAAACAATAAGACATAGCTTCCTTGAGGACTGCTCGAAGTGTTGGTTTGTTTTTTTTAATATTGCTTTTAATGTGGAAGTCTATGTTTTGCATCTTTCTAGTGGTTCAAATGAAGCTGAGGCACAGTACTGGCAGAGGTGGATAAAAAGGATGGGATAATAGCCTACCAGTCTGCTGAACCATCTGAGATGGGAGAAGTAGTATTGGGAAGCCTGGCTCCATATAATTTGGGTACCCATATGGATAATATTGAGATTTTGTCAAGCTATTTTGTCAAGCCACAGCCATAAACTCTTGGAGAAGGAAGGTCATGGGTTATTGATTGCTAGATTAAAGACTTTTAATGTCTTTTTTTCTTGTAGTTTCACAATGAGAATATTTTGTAAGAAGTTTAATTATTGTATTACTAAAGACAGACTCTCTTGGGGTTTTTTATGCTTCATGTGTTTTTAACATCCTGTAAAACACTACTCCCAGTAGGGCATCAGATGTCACCTTCTAGAGAATTGTAGTGTCATCCTAAATGACTTTAACCCATAAACTGGCTGAGCCAGTGGATCATGGAAAGTGATGTACTGGACTTTAGTTTCTTATCTGTAGAATGAGGGCAGTAACTCATGTCACACAGACAGTCACTTCTGTAACTCACAAGAATCTCAGCCTGTTATGAGGCAAACCAGTTGCTTATTGCCCTTTAAAGGTGCCTCATTACTGTAAACAGGGCTGAGGAGAGCTAACAGTCAGTGTCTCATTAACAGAAGCAATCCCTTAGGATTAAGTCACTTATACCACTTCAGAGTTGCTATTAGCCTTCCTGCTGATAGCATTAGAGGGTTAATTAGGATTCCACAATTCTGGATTCACACATTGATTGTGCTTTCCTCCAGCAAGTATTCCACATCTACGCAAGCTGCAGGTTTAACTTTGTTATGCTTCAAGGTAATAGCATTAGTTGTATTGTCAAATAATTAGTCCTTAGGGTATTCCTCTCGGTGCTTAGCAGAACTGCAATTCCACCAGCTTTCCTGGAAAGGTTTCCCTGAGGTCCTATTAGTTCCAAGTTCTGTCTTTTCGAAGCTGAAATGCTTGCTTGAATGTTTTACAGATACACATGGTGTACACAAGGAAAAACAGTGAGAGGCCAAATCCTGCTACTTCTTGTACATGTTACTCACATGAGTATTACCTTCTAGCTTATGCAAATGTTGTGAATAAAATCTTGTATGTGCATAAATGCTAATGGCACCATGCCCATACTGTATGTAGCTACATGTTTTATGTCTGAGTTTATATCCCTACATTTGTGCTTCCAACAACATTTAATGTTTTTCTTCACACCCATCTGATCATGCTAGAATGTTTGTTTAATCTCTCACTTTTGTACATTTGTCCCTATATTCCCTCCTATCATTCTGTTTCTTTCCCCTTTTCTGCTACTTAATTTGGTCTGTCTGTTCTTGCATTTGCTCTCAGATATTGTCTTTGTAATGTGACATAATGTGTCAGATTTTCTAAGTCTTAATACCTCTGATCTCAATACTGATGTTTCTAGAACCTGAAAGCAAAATGTAAGACTCGTAGTGCCTCAAGTAGAACTAGACTGAAGACAAATTATTCTCCATTTGGAATTTAAGAAATCACATGAAAGTACATAAAGGAGAAAACGCTCAGTGTTCCTGTATCATCATGGAAATGTTATGTAATTGATCAGTATTAGAGTTTTTCAAAGACCATATTCTTTGTGCCAGATAGTGCACATTTAAAATGCAATTAATAAGTCATGAATTTTAATCCAAAGGGAAGTATATTGAATAGTCTGAGCTGCTACTTCACCCACTTACACCTGTATGGAGCCCAATAACTAGTTGTGGATAACAGTGTCCCCAGAAAGTTGCTTCATTCTGCTGTGAAGACCTACGGAGAATAAGTGTTCAGCAAGGGTGGTTTTCTCTGGTAAATGATTAGTAGTTGTTCTGGGTAGCAATTTGTAATCAGGCCTCACAAAACCTCTTTGTGCCACGGATGAAGACACACCATCGTGTGGACCGTGGGAAAAGGTTTTCACTCCTATTTTAGTATGTAAATACAGTAACAGTGTGTTCAGTCATACATATATGTCTGCTCTTTGCCTGCCCCAGTTTGCTGCCTGGCATGCTGGTGAAATCAGAGATACTGGAGGTAACATTTGGGGACAACTAGTTACACATTCAACTACTACCCTCTTTCAGAGAAGCAGAGTTACGCCTGTATCAGCTGCCCTGCTGAATCTTCTCGTGCCTGGAAGGAGGATCTAAACCTTCCCTGTCCACATCACCTCACCTGGCTTTGCCTTTGTATTGCTAGACATACTGAAAATGTGCTATCACTGCTCATTTTATTTTAATGGTTTGAGTCAAAGCTGAGAGAGCCTTCTAGCTGCTGTGAGCACTGTAGGCAGTCATAACCATTAATTCTGCTTGGAGCACACTTAATTAACATGAGAGTTTCAAACCTGACACAGAAAAGCACTTAAGCTGTGCACAACTTTGGGGAATCCCACTGAAAGGGATGATGCACATGATGTTGAAGCATGTGAGTTCTTTTAAGAACTTGTTACACTGAGAATTTTAAAATGTATTTTTGAGAGTTTCACGAATGAGCACCAGCATTTGAAAGGTATAAAAGCTCTGAATTAAACACAATAAACCTTCAGGCTAAAGTAGTCCATCAGACAAATTATCTCTAATTTAAAAAGTGGCAGTTTTTAATTTATGAGGGGAAAAAATATGAAATTAGTATGAGCTGTTAAAAATAAGTAGCTTTCATAGGGCTCAAGCAAGCAGTATTTCAGCTCTAGAAGAAAATCTGAATATATGAGATCACTTAGGAAATCAGTGTGCAGTTTTATCACAGTGGAATTTATAGATGAACACTTTGAATATTTTATATCCTCTTGTTGACATTGATGTAAGAAATTACAGGAGGAGAAAAGTTTATAGTCTTCATTAGACTGTAATGCAGTTTGACATGCACCCTGACATCAATCTGGTTTATGTTTTAATATTTGTAGTTATTTGAGAGCAAAACAAAAAATAAATGATGTCCATCTCCCATGACAAACATAGGTTGTAGATCTGATCCTGTTGGCTGTACTCCCACAGCAGAAATTGATCTCAAATGGATGTAGAATAGGTAATTGCAGATTGACATGTTTCTTGTTTCCATGGTGCATAAAATGGCAGAAATTTTTCAGTTTGGCTCTACTTCTAGCTGATTTATTGCATAAAAAAATTGGATGGTGTGCAAAGAAAGGCTTTAAACTTTTTTCCTTTTCAACAATGCCAACCAGTGAGCTCAAGAACTCCCACAAATTATCTTTCCAGCAATAGTTAACATGTTATTAAGAATTTCCATGTCTACACACTAATTACTCTGAGATCTGAGGGGTTGGGAGGTTTTTTCAGTTTAGCAGTACCTGTATTTTGTGTGAACAGATACTGCTTTGTTGCTATTGGCAATAAAATGTGTTGGGCAAAAGATTATGAAAGGAAAATGGTCTTTTGGATAACAGAAATGTGACATGAACATGTTGTCACAGCCAGTGTTTAGTCTCCAGCTGGGAGGGAGTCGTGCAGACAGGGGTGTTGGTCACACCATTGCTCCGCCCTGGCCAAATCTTGCCATGGGGTCCAGCTGTGCTGCTCTTTTCTGCCTTGAGATAATGGCTGAGCTGGGGAAAGAAGCTTAAAATAGCTTCTACACGTCCTGTGAGGAATCCCAAGGGAAGCAGCAGCTGCAGCAGTGATGTCCCAGCTCAGCCTGTGCAGAGGTGGGCCTTGTTCTCAGCATTGCAGTGAGGTGGGAAGCCAATGGGACAGTCAGTGACAGAGCTTTGGAGTGCTGCAGAGGTGGCCAGAGAGCCTGAGCTTGCAGATACCCAGTGGGAAGGTAAAAGCTATTGGCACAGGGAGGGGCTGGAGGTCCCAAACCAACCTCAAGACTATGTGCTGCCTAATGGGTCTCAGCAATATTTTTATAAATGGCCTTAAATTGTCTATGCCCACCTTTAAGAAAATACAGACTCCCAGCTGTTTGGAAATGTATTGTCTTTGCTGTTCAATGTTGTATAGGTGTGGGTAGGATGCGACAGCCTCATGAATGTGAGATTGGAAGGATTTTCTTGAATGCAGCCTAGGGTTGTATAGAATAATAATCTTCAAAAGCTTTCCAAGCACCATCTTAGAAATGGTAAGGATTATTGTGTCACTGGTGTAAGCTCACAGGAGGTTCTGGACTACTGCTGATGGTCAGGAAAATTAGAAATTAATTCTGAAGTTCATTTTTGAACAGCTTATATTGAACAACTTTTCCGAAGTTTGCTAACTTTTTCCTTTAGCTTAGTCTGCCTGAAATGATGAATGCCAGAAATGTCTTATTCCCCATTGATGTTAAATATGTATGTCAGTCGTCAGCTGAAATGCTGTTCAAATTCAGAATTTTACTCTTAGGTAAACAAAAAGAAAATTGGAGGTTTGTGTTCATTCATGGTATGTACAGAAAGCGATTTTGCTCTGTAAGCAACACTTTGAAGGCAGCGCCTTAAAAACCAAGCAGCTGCAGCAGCAAACCCCTGTAATCCCTTGCCATTTTGTTTCACTCTAGCAGTCTTCCTTTGCTTGGGCAAAGACAGAGTACTGCAGATAGAATTGCCACCAGTCTAGAAATTATTTTTTAGCCCATTTAAGACACCAGATTGAAGGGTTTCTGGTATATTACATAATAATAGCCTGTATTAAGTCATACTTAAACCCCTCATTCTGCCATTATGTTGCAGATCCCAAAGAAGAACATTTACATACTGCTCTGTTCTAGCAGCAGTACTGTGGTACTGCAGTTAAACTTCATAATGGCTTATGTTGAAAATAAATTTCTACTCAGAGCACTCATATCCAGTTGATTCTGCTGCAGGTTCTGGACCACTTGAGCAATCAGTGTGCAGAGACAGTTCAGGAGGAATATTCAATTTATGAGACATTTGCTGCTGCCACACATGCAATCAAGTGTACATTGTCAGTGACAAGTGGCACGGTGCCCTGTTGGGACTGTCCCACTTCCTTGGCAGAGTGAGCTGCTCTTGTGGGTCCCATGGCAGCATGTGCACTGCCACATTTTGGTGAAACTTGGTGTGGTGCATATATGGGTGTCAGAGTTGTCCTTTGCAGCTCTGCCATCTGTTTGCAGGGCCAGCACTGTGGAGAGTGCAGGAGAAACGGAGACAGATGACAGATGCCTTCTGCGACCGCACAGCACAGCAGCAGGCCTGTGCTCTGCCAGTGTCACAGCCTGTGTAAGCTGCTCTTTTCAGCTGCAGCTGGAGATACAGCAAGACAGCATCACCAGGAGAGCTGTATATCCTCACAGGGCAGGATGCTGTTGGGGATGAAAGAGGATATAAATATGGGCTAGACATATCTCTTTCATTATATCCCAGGTGTGTCTGAGAGGAGGGATATAGAACAAATTGCAATGAGATTACTGTTTTTGCCAGCTCTGAGCTGCCACAAGAGTGCTGGCTGGTGCAACTGCTAGAGTTGTGATTTCAGGGATGTGCAAGACATTCCTAATGGAGATTTATGCTGAGTTTATCTCTGCCTTGTGAAAATGGACACTGCATGCAGCTGGTATTTACTTTAAAAAAGTATCACTGTTATTCTTTGCAGGCTAACTAATGTCAAGTGCTGACATTTCTTTCACTTCACTGACAGAAGGATAACATCATGAAGTATAAGATAATCATTGCATATTACCTATGAATCATAGCTGTGCATAAAGCAATCCAGATCTATGCATAGATTTGACTTCCTTGCTTTCTTTGGATGACTGGAGGCACATCTCTACATCATCTGCCCCACATCTCTTCAAGACAATATCTTTAGTATTAAAAGGAAAGGATTTCCCCCATCATTCTGCAAGGTAGTGCGACAAAGCATGTTGTTTCACTCAGTGCTGGCTGCATGCAATAGCAAATGTTTGGCAACTTGTCTGTGGACACCAGCTAGTGGGAGACCTTTGCTGTTAGAGCTGGACCCATGCAAATGACTCCAGGCTTTGTGAAATCAGGCTTAGCCACTAGTTGACTAGCTGCAAAATGATGCTGTGCTTTGCTGGCTGAAATTCAGCTCATAATTGTGACCAATTAGGTCTGATTTGGATACATGATTCTTCTTAAGAGTCCTTGTTGCGTGCTGCTTCCAAAGTAGTAATCTGCAACAGTTGTGAGGCCTGTGAAACAAGCAGCATGGCTAGGCTGACTGCTTGGGAAGACAGCCAGGGCCAGGTCTTGAGAGCTGCAGTGGAACATTTCATGATATCCCTCTATTTCTGCTTTAAAAATGTTACAGCTACTTCTGGCATAAAATATTTGATAAAATGCGTACCAAATGAAAATGTGCATCGCTGTAACCCAGGAGTTAATAGCTTTTTCTGTCCTGTAATACCGCTGTAACTTTCCCATCTCAGGGTCTTGAGGCCCACCTCATCAAACTTCCTTCTAAGAAGTGCAAAAAGGCTAAATGGACTTGAAGACAAAAAAATCTGTTTCAAAATTTGACCAAATACTGGGATGAAAAAAGAAGAAACTGGCTTTTCTGCAAGGACTCTGCAACAACAAACACAGAAAGTGTGGGCAAGCAGACGTGTGTGAAATCTGGGAAGGGAGAAACCCCCAGGGCTAGGGTAGGTGCTGGTGTGTTATGAAAGATGCTCAGGAGGGACTGCCAAGTGTTTCTGCTGTAAGTAATGATGACTCCAGATTCATTCAAGCTCTAAGAGATTATCCCTACTTTCTATCTGAGGTTTGTGCATCCACAGAGCAGCCACTACATGCATTCCTTCTACTTTCCAGTGTTACGTATTCTCCAGAGGGTATAGACATAAGATGTATGTTATAGTTCACAGCATGACCCTGCACTATTTACAACAGGGGTGAGGTGACAGTGGATCAGGACACAAGGAATAAGGGATTTAAGAAGATCAGGTCAGAGCATTAGCTCTCACTGTTGAGTATTTCAGAGTGCCGAAACATTTTGTACTCATGGTGATAAAAGTCTTTAAGCTGTGGCTACAGGAAAAGGTGCAAGACTGGGCTATGAAGTCACACAGCAAGGTGCTTGTCACTGGGCAGGAGCTGTGGTACCCCCAGCAAGGAAGGGACCATGGGGATGGCAGGAGGAGCTCAGGTCTGCGGCACCGCGGAGCAGGAGCAGAGCAGCAGCGAGTGGGAGCTGGAGGAGGGCTGGGTATTTGCTTGCGCACTTCCTTGCTACTTAAAGGAGATAATCACAGTAATCTCCCCGCCCAGTGCCGTCCTGGCTGGTCAAAACAGAGAGCAGAAAACCTGCCTCTGCTGCTGCCTGTGTGGGAATCCTGCTTGAATTCCATTTTCTGGTGGAAGGATTTCTGCCAGCTATCACCAGCAAGGTAGTGGGTGATAACCTCCACTGAACATTTTCCTTGTAGATGTAAAAATAATGCTCTAGAATGGCTTAAAAATTACTCATTAGAAAATCTGTCAGAATATCTTGCAATTTTAACTGCTAATGGGCCAACTTTTCTGATTTTTTTTTCCTGAACATGCTGGTAGGTCCAGAATACTTAATCAGCAGGAGAATCTGGAGCTGTAGTTCTAGCCCCAGCCTACAAACTTCCAAGAATTGGGCTAGCCCATTTCAGCTAACTGCTGCTATGAGCCACTGCCTGGGCTTGTGGCAGCTCAGGAATCCCTGGCAGAGTCTGTATCATCTTAATTGCTTTGACCTGGAACATGATGCATGCTGTATCCCAGATGCATGGTCATACCAATAAGCCAGCCACTGCACCTCCATTTGTCCTCTTTGGCAGATGTGGATCAAATCACAAATTCATTCTGTGAAGTGCAAGTAGGAAGGACTCATGTTTCCATATCATCCTACCAAACAAACAAAAACCAAACCAAACCAAACCAAACCAAACCAAACAACAACAACAAAAAAACCCTCCAAACAAACAACCCCCTCCTCCACCTGCTCCACAGCCCCCCCCAAAAAAAAAAAGAAAAGAGAAATTGCTCACTCATCAAACCTCAGTGTTTCAGGTTTAAGAAGACTGAACTCCATCTTAGTATAGGTAGTATTCCTTGATCATTTTCCAGGATCACAGGCTTCTCTGCTGATGCTTATGAAGAACGATGGATGTATAGATGTATATGCAGATTTAGCATATCTACACAGATTGCCTACAGTAAAACATCAGAGCATATTTTGCTGAGCTTTTCCTGGGATACATGGTGTGCATATACTGAAATATACCTGTGGTGCATCACTCAGACTAGCTGCCTACATGGGAATGAGTTTTCCATGTAGTGTTCTGCCTCAGTTCATCCCAGGACTGTGTAGATTGAGCTTGCCCTCACCAAGGGGCTCAGGAACACTTTGAGCAACAGGAAGAAAGGATTTCCTTCCCCTTGCTTGTACAAGGCAGACACAAGAAGAGAGCTGAAGATAGAGAAAATAATGGTTTGTTGGTCCCCTCCAATATACAGATCATTTTGTTTTGGAGCAAGAATTTCTTGAGGAATTTGTAGAGGCATCAGGGATATCCTTCATATTTTGCCCGACTCCATTCTTACAGGCAGGTGCATTACCTGTGGAAAGCCCAGGCAGGGGTTGTAGTACCACTGGGGCTTCATGCTGACATACTTTGCTGACCACATCCCCTGGCTTCAAGAAACACAGAATTAAGAAATGCAGGCAGTGGGCAGAGGAGGCAAACAGGATCCTGGTCAGGATGTGGGAGTCAAGTTTAATAGAGCAGCTGTCCAAGGTGGTATATCACAATGACTCAGGGCAGACAGGTATGAATTATCAAGGACTGAGGATACAGAGTGATCTCTGTGGGCTGCTGTGGGCCCAGTCTGCCCAGCACAGGCTAGGGAACATAATGGCATCTTGCAGGAGGAGCCAGAAGTGATATCATTGAAGTGGGCTTGATAACCAACAAGAATGTGTACTGTGAGGGAAAGAAATATTTTTCCTACTGATGAAGAATCATGTCTGATTCAGAAGAGAGGGCAGTAGGATTGTCCATGACTCCAGCACCTTTGGGGTGAGATAACTGGGACAAGAACTTTGTCAATGGTGGATATTTCCTTTCAAATCAATGACATTTTTATATGAACTGTGTTTAGAGGTAATGTAACTGTGGGTTTAAACACCTTTGGAAATTCTAGGTGATGGAAGACACTGACTATTTACAGCTTTTTTTCCTGCTTGATGTGGCATTCTTCATGTCCTGTTTTGTTCCATGATACAGTGTCAAATAGTTTAAGAATTTTTTTAGCAACTAGAAGCTTGACTGCTTATCAAGGCAGCAATAGTTTCTACACTTTGTTTCTTAGCAGTTGAATGAGTTGTTAATTGCCCCATTAACTTTGTTAGTTTTGGTTCCCGCATGTATTGAAACATCTGAATCTGTGGTAGAATAGAATGCCGTGGCATTTTAAATGCCCTCTACTGAACAGTTAAAACCCAGGATAATATTCAGGATATCTTATTACATTAGGTAAAAAGTTACTGGCGACTTGTAACTTCAGTAGTTGCTGCCAGCTGACTTGCACAAACGATTTTGCAAATTGATGTATTATTACATTTTTCAGCTTCAAGGTTGAAATGCACAATTGCTGTATAATTTTTTGTAAGTCTTTAATGAATTTGTTTACTTCTAAAGAAAGCAAGATATTTCCATTGTGCTTGATCTGAACTCTTAATTTTTTATTGCTGTCAGAATTCTATAAAACAATTTTATTTTTGTAGCCCAAACTGGAGTCAAGATAGTGCTTTCTTTTTACATTACTATTTTGCCCATGTTACAATTATCTTATGTAAAGAAGACGAAAAGGAAAAAATTGTGTTTAATATTTTTCAGTCAGAATATGAAGTAGCTTTTGCAGTTAACTTTTCCCATAGCCTTCATCTAACTGACAGCCTGTATTTTAAATCAGACATCAAATTATTTACCTGATTTTTCTAAAAGTCTATTTGCTGTTGGAGGTTTTCTTTAATGGTTCTTCACACTAGGTGCCATGGGGCTGTGCAAAGGTAATTCTGATTGCTCCACTCTGAAGACTCTGTTCTGTCTATTTTAAAATGTAGTCTTTTTTTTTTTTTAATTTTTTTTCCCCCTGTTAGTTTTCCATAAGGCAGTTACTGTGGTCGAAACAACCAGGTAACTTTTCAGCTCTCACTTGTACTGCCATTAGGAGAAGAGGTGTGACAACAGTGTGAGGTGATGCACTTGGTCCAAGGTTGCTCACATTCATAATGATGAGTGCAGGATTTTGGTTTTGTTGATTCACACTGGTGATGGGCTTTACTTCTCATCTGGATACCACATGGTGTATGCTGTGACAAACATAAATAATGGAGAGCAATGACCTGGCTGGTTCTCAACAGTTCTGAAAAACATGAAAGAAAAAGCTTTTGCTGTTCTTGAGATTTCATTTTTGCTCCTTTAGGAATGCTTGAAAGTGACCTCTATGTAAACCAGTTAAACTTGTGGTTTTTTTTCACACAGACTAAAATTCAGATTGCCTGAGTATAATCTGTGATGATATGGGATGCTTTCTATGTAGGAGAGAAAGCATTATCCCTCTCCTGAGTCTGCAGGCCATGACTTGCATCCCCAAGCTAGAGTAGGTGTTACAGCCAGTGAAGACATCAGCTTCGTCACTTCTTGGGAACTGACATATGTGAAATTTCACAAAGCTGTATATTTTATCTCTTCACATAATCTGAATGTCTAAACTCAGGTGACACATTTCCCATTGGTGCCATCAATACTTTGGATCCATCTGTTTTCTTTAGATTTCCATTCAGGAATAAGTTTACCTCTTCCTTGGAGGCATCAAGCTCCATAAACCTCTTGCTTTTCTTCAAAATCTTCTTGATTTGCCTTTCTAGAATGCAGATTCTTCAATGATAACATATCTTAATTATTTAATTATGTATCACAAGACACAATGAAACAACATTGCATATTTTGCAAATTTACAGCTTAATCCTATTGTTCCTTTTTTCTTTCTGATTCCTAATATATTAATATCATACATGCTACTGCAGGTATAGAAAAGACAGTATTTCTCTTGCCTCAATACTTTTAGAACATGGCATACAATTGCTTGTTCAGCATATTAGGCTGACTCTACATTTAGCTTCCTTTCAGAAGGAATTGAGAAGGTCACTAGGAAAAAAATTTAACACATGCCTTTTCCTCTAGAGAGCAGAAGGATCTTAACAGTAAGTCAGATTCAAGTGGCCTTAGGATGGTTTTCTCCATGTTCCTATTCCTCAGTAATTTCCTTAAAATAGCATTAGTTAAATGCTGTAAGATTTTCTTCTTTGGGGTGGGGCAAGATTTCTGAGTTACTTTTATGTCAGCCAAGCTCCCTACACTTCATGTGAATGCAACCTGAATGTTTGTGGCAGAATGCTGGTATCATCAGCAAAGATTCATGTTATGAGACCACACTGGCTTTCCCTTTTTATTCTGGAAACACAATGCCTTGATAAAACTGATGAGCTTTTTTGAGAATGTTTGAGAGTTCACCTGTACAGGTGATGCTGAGTACTGTGACAGTTTTTGAACATCTTGACCTAGGTGATAGTCCAGTTAGGACTTGGTTAAAAGCCTGATTAGATCTCATAAAAGCTCATTGATAACCTCCTCAGAGTTTGCATTGTGAAGTCTCTTACTGTTTTTTTTTCTTTATATTTCAACAAATATACGTTGTACATTTCTTCTCATTAGAATCACTGTCAGTTTTGGAGGTGTTTGTTTGTTTTTGTTCTGTTTTGATTTTGTTTCGTTATTGTTTTTGTGTTGTTGTTGTTTGGTTTTTGTTGTTTTTTCTCTTTCCCCCCCAGTTCTTATGCCCCTATTCCCATTTGTGGTTTTGGGAAGGATTCTGGGAGAGGTCATGTGAAACAGTGTCTACAAACATCAAAGGCAAATCTGTTTTGGTTTTTTGTTCATCTCTTTCATCCTAAATGCATGCCAAGAGTGGTCACAGGAGCCTTATGGAAGTGTTGGAGTAGACTGCTTAAAAACAATAATTTGGATCTGTGAGCAGAAATAGAATGCTGACAGAAGTTGAGTGCAGATTGCAGTGGATTTAAAGATGCACATTTTTTAATGTGGCTGCCTGCACAGTCACATCCTCTCTCGTTTCTATGACCTTCTTTAAAATGTTCCTTTTTCTCCATGGCAGTCTTTGTATCTCATTCCCAGTTCAGCTGGCAGGACCAAGGTTGCTGCCTACTTTTTTGGTTGAAATAATGGCTGGTGGAAAAGAGAAGGAGTGGTGCTGGAGTATAAAGTCACTGATAAGATTTTGTACTTCCAGCTGATAAGCCCTAGTTATTGGTTGGGGAAATCTACAAAAGATAGCAGCAATTTAAGTAATATTTAAATAAATAAAACGGGAATAACAACATGTAAATGACTCTGAAACTGTCACTGAGCTGGGCTTACCTGGTTGTGTTCCTGTCCCTTCAGACTGACAAGTTCTACAAAGCAGCCCCACATGAGAAAAGGTTCCTGTCAGCAGAGACCTCAGGGGTTTCCTCACACCTGCCTGTAGCCAGAGCATAGTATTATGGAAACAGATTGGAGTAATTAATAATTAATAAGATACCCACATGCATATAGAAGCTTAAATATAAAATTGACAATATTTATTAAAATACACCTAAATTAATGTTTATAAAGAATAATGTTTCAGGTGTGTGAGCAGTAACACTAAGTAATAAAATCAAGAAGTCCACTGGCACTTCTACAAATCCACCCCTAATTTTACTCCTTCAAGTAGCATAAAAAGAGTTTAAAAGTATTTCATAATGTAAATAGGTTCATCAGGATGCATTGGGACTAAATATTTTCCCGTGTGCAACAGACAAATGCAGCTCTCCAGCATTTTAGGTCGTTGTTTAATGCTGGACTACCTCTTATGATAATTCAGTTTTTCTCTTTAGGGAAAGAAAGGGTTGGTTTTCTGAACCATCAGAGCAACTGGCCCCAAGGAAGGAGAGCAAGCTAGCAAATTCATTAAGTGAATGGTAGAATCTAGCCAATTGCATCAACTAGAAATCCCTTTTTAAAATTCTCATTACTCAAGAGTCTGGCAGAGCCACATCTAGCTAATGGTTTCTGTTCCCTATAAAGGCTGGAAGTGTGGTCTTTGAAGAAGAAATGTCACAACTAAAGCAGGTGTTCTGCTTAAGGGCTGGCTTCAAATGGGCCTCAGAGTGCTGGGGAACAGTCTGGACAAGCTGAAGAGGAGCAACTCATTCTTCAAGAACCATCAGAATTGACTTGGGAGTCCCAGCTCTCTGTCAGTCTTACTTAATTGGCAGTATCAAGAGTTTTTATCTAGGTCACACTAAACAAAATGGGAAAATAGCAAAGGATAGTATAGGAAAGAAAATTGGATAGTGAATACATTTTCAATTAATGTATCTGAAAAATAGATTTTAAGACATTTTTTCTTCTTACTGCATATGTGGTAGGAAAAATAAAGTAGGATGGGACAGCATTAACAAGTATCTCAAGCACTTAAACAGCATAAAAATGGAAATAATACATCATACCTACAAGATTTATTTGAGGGAATAAATAGATGCTGCTATTGGAATCATGTTTGGCATGGTATGTTTCAATGTTTATTTATTTAAATCATTACAAGAAGTGATGCAATTCTGTCCTTGACACTGTATATTGTTTTTTATAGTTAGTAGAATAAGTGAGTGAAATCTTGCTCTGTCAGAGTGTAGGTATTTCTGTCCTGAAAAACTGCTAGAACACAGGGCAAAATGAAACTTTCATTGATCTACCCATGGTGGAGAGTCTCCTTATATAGAACTATTTCAGTACATTAGAGCATCACAACCATTGAGTTAACTGTGTATCTGACCTCTTTATGCCCTTTTTGAAAGGATGATTTCAAAGCTTTACCCATTTCTTATCCTAGAGTGGGAATCCGTGTTCTTTTCCCTCAGAAAGAGAGGTTTAGAGTGAATTTGTAGAATTCTTCAGATAAACAGCTTTGCCATCCTGAACTATGTTGAACATCTTTGGCTTTCATTCCTGGAGGTAAGACAACAAATTTAGCCAATAGCTTATTAGATGTTTACTCATCTCACAGAGAGTCTTTCAGAGGACAACAGTATATTATGTTTTCTTCCAAGGATATGGCTCTTAGTCACTCAGTTCCTCTCTCAGCTCTTGGAAGAGATATAGGTTATCTGGTACCTAGGTTAAAGCAAGTTCATCTCATTTCAGGACCTTTCTTTATCAGGCCTCTTCAAAAGGTAAGATTATTGTTTACTGTCTTCATGGAAAAAAGCTTGGGTAGGCTGGATGCCTACAGAGTTCCAGCACTTAAAATCTCTCCCTGTCTTCTCTTGGCTAATTTTTATTTCTACAGAAGTCTCATACATCATGCCAAGAATATACAGCTATAAATATTCCTTCAACATTTCTCTATTGTGGGTTGTAGTGTACAATTGAAGTGCCTGATGTCAAGAGCTAAATGCCTATGCCTCTTGTCTATGTTGGAGACAAGATCCAAGACTCTTTGAAATAACCAGAAAAAAAACCCAAAAACATCAAATGTAGTACTTTGAGAGTCTTTAGGAACTTTTTTACCAGGAATCAGGTCCACTTAGATTTAATATGGGGTTTTTTAAAAGTAATTAAATATGGACTTTGCATAGGCAGAGAAAAGCTAGGCATTATTGTCAGGCTGTAAAAAGAATACAGTTTTACCTGTGCCTGGGGACTGCACAGGGCTCCTCTTCCTCAATGAGCTCCAGTCTCCAGTCCATCACACATACACCTGTCCATGCTTCCATCAGGGGAATAAAGTCAGGGAGAGGAATACAGGATATGTTCCTACCTATCTTCTCTTTGTGTATCCTCTGGGGACTTCAGTACCAAACACAGATGGAAAGCAGCAGGCAGCTGTAGCTTTATGAGGGGATGCACTTCTCTTCTACTTGCAGAAGACGTTCCTTATATCTGGGTCAGTCCACTGCTGTATTGAAGTGCTTGTAGCCTGCAATGGGCTGGCCTTGGTCAGCTGCCAGGCATCCACACAGCCTGTCTCTGCCCTCCTCAACTGCATAGGGGGAGAAACCACAATAAAAAGCTTCATGGGTCGAGATAAAGAGAGGGAGATCACAAAGCCAGTATATCATTCAGCTATGTTCAGTTATGATACCCTTTGTCAGTAAAATGACATTTCTGTATGAGGGTGAGAAAGCAAATGAAAAAAATGATTGCACACTGCACAGCCCCAGGGGTTCCCAAACTATTAGGATTGTAGAAAACTAGTATGAATTTGTTATGCCTGTAGAAAACAGATCTGGTGGCTTAATATTGGCCTGAGCTGCTCAATAGCACTTAACACGATGTCAACTAAAGAAGGAAATATATTGCCTGCTAGAGAAGAGCTTTGTTTTACTTATTGTATTGAAAATACAGAAGCCAAGTATGAAAATGAGGAAACAAGTGTCCCTCATATCAATCTCAATTTGGCTGTCAGTCAGATTTTCTCTGTGGAATCTCTGTGGAGGTTTGGGGCCTAGCTTAAAAAATGCTGCCTCCTGAGAGCTGATTTGCAAAACAGAGTTTGGGGCTGTATTGAGCCACAGGAACCAAAAAGCCAACTCCATGTCACTTTGCTTCCTATGTTCTTTCATTTGGAGTCAAACTAATAAATGGGCTACCAGTTTGCTATTTTTTTTGGTCCTGGCTTTCTTGCCAGGGAGTTTTCCTTTTGAGATGGACCCTTTCCTCTCCTTATATTTTTTTCTTCAGAATTTATTTTCCTGGTTCTTAGCTTGCCCCAACAATGCAATTTCTGGCTTATGTGAGACATACCTGTGATAACTTGTGGTTCTTCTTTCACCATTCTTTGAGATTGAGATATGAAAAGCAAAATGCAGCAAATTACTCCTTCTCCTTTACTGAGACTGTCTTACTTTCCAAACTCTTATGAATTATTTACCATGAGCCATATTCACTGTGCACAGATCTTATACATCTTATCCCAGGCTCTCAGCTTTTCATACATTATGACTAACTGAGTGGACATGAGAGCACTTATGTTTCCCTGGATGCAGGAACCTGGATGAAGTGACTCAGCCCCATCTCAGGGCAAGCATGGGCCAGTGTTTGCTTTGCTCCTTCCACTGGCTCAGTGGCATCCAGGAAGGGCTCAGGCTTGTGGTCCAGAACGAGCTGTGGCACACTCTGGGCAGGGTCCAGCTGAGGCATACCATTGCCATCAGACTTGATGTAGCTGCAGAGCCATAGCAAGGCAATATTATTAATATAAATGACAGATCCTTCATTTAGAGTGGGTTTTTCATAACTTTTGCTTTTTCAAAATACCTTTCCTTGTCTGCCTTTTATCAGTTTTGGTGCTTCTGCTGTTGTAAATCTCAAATTTGAAATATATTAGTTGTAGCAGCTCAGTGAATCATTCTTTTCTTATGTTTCTTTTTGCAGGTAGCCTAGTAGCTGAAATTGAGAAAAAGATTACAGGAGCTTTTGAAGTGTTTGACCGTGAATCCAATAAAACTGTGGATGTCAGGTTTGTAAATATATTCACAAAATTATTACAGAATCTCAATAGAGATAAACAGCTCCCTAAACTGGCATCTGCTTTACCAGAAAATGTTCATAGAAACAGTTCTTTTGGCCCTGTTTGGACCAGTAGGTTTGTAGGGGGTTGACCTTGGATGGATGCCTAAAAATCCCCAGATGCTTTTAATTCTAGTATTTTAAAAGTTTGAATATTTGACAGTGCTACTTAATTTTAACATAAACATTCATACACATAGGACTTACGTTATAAAATGCATGCACCACATGTTTATGTCTCAGGGAGCAGGTTCAGAGGTTATAAACTGTTGTCATGAAAGTTTACTGGAGTAGTTTTTCATATTTGCAATTACTATTTTCAAAAGAATATCCTTTTAATTATAAATCAGTTACTGAGTAGAAACACTACAGTGGAGTGTGAGAACTGGTGAAATTGTTGTTGTTAGACATCCTTCATGAAGACAAATTGAAAAAAATACTTAAATGTTCTGAACAACTTTTCTGCATTGCAGAGAGGAAAGGGAGGTTAAAAGTATCTATGTGATGTCTGTAGCAATGCATGCTTACTAATGCCTCTAAATTTAGGAAATGGCAGGTATTTCATAGAAGTAATAATCAGCTATAGCCCATGGGGAGAATATCAGGATATGTCTCTATATGCAGTATAGTTGCTGTTTCCTTGCAGGGCTCTGTAGGGGAGAGTGATCTCTTAAATCTCTTGCTCCGTGCTCAGGGAGGTGCCTGATGCCCCCTGGTGCCCTGCTCCTGTCTGGGCAGTACGGTGGGCCCTTGGCTGCCTGGCCTGGGGCAGAGCCCCCACCACTACCATTCCCCAGCCCTCACTGCATCGTGACATGCTCACTGCTTGTTTGTTTGTCATTTACAGCTGCAGTCTTGGCTAAACAGCTGTAGAGTATTCTCCACTTCTCACTCCATTATATATGGATATACAGCCTGGGAGCATGTTACAACAATTAAATGATACAAGTATGTATACTTTAAAAAATTTATTAGTCAGACAGGGAACATCCAAAATTCTATTTAACATAGCAAATGCACAATTTCACATTCATTTTTTTGTAGTACAGGTACAGACACTGAACAAAAGCTGTCTAATTATTCCTAGGTTCACATTGCAGGGCTGTGTCACAAGTGAGATTATTAATGGCTGATTATCTTGTATCAGAAGGTGGCAGCACAGCACAATTCTTAACAACAACTGTAGCTGTATCAGTATTATTGCCTGAAATATCAGATAGCTGTGAAGAATGGAATATTATACTGGTTTGACAGGCAAACATTGGTATTCCATGACTCCTAGTACAAATTAGTAAGAAATAAAGCATGAGGAAGATAGTATTTTTTCATACATGTTTCGTGTCCCTCAGGACTTTGTATGATATTGCAAATCCTGTCATTGAAAGTGTTATATGTAAGGTGAAAACCATGACCCAAAATTTTCATTGCATCTGTGTTACAAAACTTTTGTGATCATAAACTTGATTTTAACCATGGTGTTTGTATTCTAGAAACTACCCAGCAGAAACTGCAGCTGCTGAACTAAGTGAGAAGAAGGGGATGGGAACAAAATAGTTTCCTATCAGGTCCTTTAAAACTCCATGTTATTACCAAATGAGACCTGACTTTTTTTTGCCACAAGCATTTCAAGCAACATCCTCGTGCTGGCATGCATGCAGATTGCCAGATACAGCATCTAGCAGTGCCAGATTTTGCAGAGTCTTTTAGGGTCTGACTTACCTCAGTCACATCACAGTTCTGCTGGGTGTGAGTGAAGTGATGCAGGAGGGCCATGGCAGCATTCCCATCCCTGGCAGTCTGTGAGAGCAGAAATAGCGTGGGACAACAAGGAGGCAGGATTTGTGTTGGATGTTTCTCTGGTGGAGGCAGGGAATAGTTACAAGTAGCTGGAAAATATGAGAGAGTGCAGGAGTGAGAACAACAAATGCAATAAGTAGGGTGCATGGACAAGGATTATGTCCCAGTGACTGACCTCCCTGAGACCATTGGCCATTCACACCCAGGGGGCAGGGTCATTTGAGTAGATGCTTTCATTTCAGATCATGTGGATGTGTGGGATTGGGTTTTGCCCTCTAACTAGTTTTGTGGAGACAGCTCTTTTCTCTCTTTTGTCTACTGTAGTGCTTCTCACTCGTTTTCAATCAGAATGGGAACTCCTTGGGACCTGTCTGAGGAGGTCAAAGACTTACACACATAATTTTGCATATGCTTGGTGTGCTGCATTCAGGGTCTTACTGTTACTGTTACTCCTTCTATCTACCAGTTTTACTAGGCAATCTGATTTTTGCACAAAATGAAAAGAAGGAACCACAGAGGTTTGGATCATGGGAACCACTGTGAATACATATTCGAATATGCTTAAATTTCTGTGAATTGTAAGTCACAAGCGATATTAATGCTTCTGTTATTTTGTTTTTAATCATAAGTCTCATTAAAGCTTTATTACAGCCTTACAATACTTTTGTTTCTAGTCTGTGACATTGTTCATCTTAGAATGCTTTGAGCATTGCCAGTTTGGTCAGAATTTTATTTAGAGCCTCAGAACAGCTGCACCGGGTTCAGCAATAAATGCAAGCTATGAATATATTTACAGCATAAACAGAGTGGTGATAAGCCACTTTGTTCCTGTGTTTGACTCATTTGAGAGCACAGCAGGGACATAGCAGAGCTGCCTTCTTCCTGACCTTTTGTAATTGTTCTTTAATGAAGTTAGAATTTGTATCTTTTATAGAATGCAAAGGAAGCATGTATTTTATTTGTTACCTTGCATCTGAGGAGATTTCCAAGTGATTTGTTAACTACATAAATATAGACTTTACTGAAAATAAGCATAACAATTAGAGAACAGCAATGTAAAAGTAACTTGCACATAGTACAATGCAATAATAAAAATTTTTTTGGGGAAATTGCAACAACAATTTCAAGGAGCTTCAGAATATTTAATGTCTGAAGAAGTAGACATTGCTTACTGAGACATCATCTTAGAATTCCACAGATTTTCTTGTCTGCTTTTAGGGGCACACTCTGATACGCAAGCTCTGAACTGGCATCTGTATTCTCCACAGATAATCTTGTATTGCAGATTTATTAACAAAGATGTTTTCTTTACTCCTTTCTTTCTTTCTTTCTTTCTTTCTTTCTTTCTTTCTTTCTTTCTTTCTTTCTTTCTTTCTTTCTTTCTTTCTTTCTTTCTTTCTTTCTTTCTTTCTTTCTTTCTTTCTTTCTTTCTTTCTTTCTTTCTTTCTTTCTTTCTTTCTTTCTTTCTTTCTTTCTTTCTTTCTTTCTTTCTTTCTTTCTTTCTCTCTTTCTCTCTTTCTCTCTTTCTCTCTTTCTCTCTCTCTTTCTCTTTTCATTTCTCTCTCTCTTTCTCTCTTTGTTTCTCTTTCTCTTTCTCTCTTTTCTCTCTCTCTTTCTCTCTGTTTCTCTTTCTCTCTCTTTCTCTTTTCATTTCTCTCTTTTTTTCTCTCTTTGTTTCTCTTTCTCTCTTTCTCTTTCTTTCTCGCTTTCTCTTATTTTCTTTCAGGGAGATTGGTTGCATTATCAGGTCACTGGGTTGCTTTCCAAATGAGGCAGAAGTACAGGAACTGCTTGCACAGGTAAATGTTTAGGTCTGTTGTATTTTTTTCAGTCTTTAACTTGCACAAGTTTGGCCCTTCTGCCTTGCTGAATGGGAAACCTCTTTTCCCATTGGAAAAGTTGGAAGAGTTATGGAAGTGTTTCCAGCAGGCAGTCAGTCTCGCAGGTTATCCTGAAGCAAACCTTTAGCCTGATGAGGTAACAACATTGATGAATTAAAAATGGGGGGTCTTTGACTGTTTTACCCAAAGAGGCACTGTGACACTCTGCCAAGGTGGAGGGACATTTATGGAAAATGGAGGAAAAATTGGTTTTGACTGATGAGAAAGAATGCTCCAAACCTCAGTCAAATATCCAAACTCTAACCATCTCACTCTTCTGGATATGCCATGGAGACACATTGCAGGGTGAGGTAGTCAAAACTCGTTCTTGAGCAGGTGTTAAAATTATACATCGCATTCCAAAAATACCCAGAGGCAAGGCCTGCCATTTTTTGAACTAGGTTATGTTATTTCTGTCTTAGAGCCAGACCTTTCAACATTCTGTCCTTCATGAGGTCTTTCTCAGTCTTCAGATTTCTGAATTATAGGTGAGAATCTTCTCTTACTTGATTGCTTAGGTTTGTAAATCAGGCTTTGGGACATAAAACATCTCAAGACCTAGTGATCCTCTCATTCTCTCAGTGATATGCAGTGGTAAGGTAAGGAGATCAATCACATTTCTCCACAGTCTTTTCCTACACTAAATTTTGTCTCTTTCCATCATGCTTGTAATAGAAAAGTGGTGTGCTGGTGCCTTGGCATAGTGTGGTTAATAAATGGGACAAAGAAGTGGGAAAAAGACTTCACATTCTTTTTGCAAATGGGCATGCTTCTTTAAGGAGTGGACAGTGCTGGGGCTGAGAGGTGGGGCAAGTTTTTTCTCTTTTCCATGTGTAGGTCAGGATACTGGGCATTGATGTCTCCTACTGTTTTTCTCCTGCTCCAACAAAAATTTGGATAGTTGCAGTAATAGTCTCTCCTCACTAGGCTTGTCTGGTCTCTTGTAGATCAGAATTTAGTGTGAGAAGTCTTGCACTAAGTCTTGTGAAAATGATGCAGCTGCTTTAGATGAGGAAGTGCAAAGAACCATCAGAGGAGAAAGCTCTTTTAACACGATACTTCAGTCTGTCTGCTCTGGTTCTGTACTCTCAGAACCAGATTGTCCCAGCTCCCACTGACAAACAAGACAAAATGGAAAGAGAAATTATAGTGCTTAATACAGATGATATTTTTAGTGTCCCACAGTGACTTTTCTTTAGAGCAAATCGACAGTGCAACTCCTCACTGAAGATACAGATTTGTGAAAAGGGGATGCTTTTTCAATCCTGTTCAAGTCCAGGGGAACCAGGAGAATTTAAGGTCTGCCTCTTTTCTGGAAGAGATTAAGAGATTGGCCTTTTTTTTTTCCAATTTTCAATATTACTGAAAATGTGAGATAAATAATACATAAAAAGTACAATGCTATGTAGCCATGAGGCAGAAGATTCTTGAGATACAACAGTATAACATGTATGAATATGCTGATTGTAAGAATATTAAAGTACAAATACTGCGAGAAGAAGGAATACTTTCAACAGTAATGGTTAACCTAGAAGAACACTGAACTAGAAAATAAATAGCAAAAAATGTTTCATGGTGCCTGTAAATGAAACTTCTGCATAGGTTTAGTAAAAGAAGAACAATGTCTTCTTGTGAAACCCTTAATATATTTTGATAATCACAGATATATCTTAATTTATGTAAGATGTCACTATAATTGACTGTGGTAATCCCATTTTATCTTAATCTAGATAAGGTAAAAATGGTGTCTATTAGCCAGTTTGTAACTAAGTTATTTCCCCAGTATTGTTGCCTATTGTGAGCTGTGATTAATTTCTGTTTCCTACTACTAGTGTCTCTGTCATACCATCTTCCTATTTGCCTTATTGCTAAGCTAGCACATGCTATCATCACATTATTAATATCTTCAAAATCAGCATTTATATAATTATCTCTATAAATTATCATATAATGTTTCTTATACTGCCTTATAATCAATTATGTACTTAATATCATACCTCTAGGCCTACTTACAAAGATAAGATTAAATGCTAAATCTAGAGATGGTGAAAACTAATCTAAGGGTTACTACAATGCCTGGAGTTTGGTACAGTGCTGCCTGGTAACTCTGGAAAATGTTTTTGTTTCTTTGTGTTTCAAGTACCCCAATGTTATGGCTGGGAGAGCAGAGATATAAAACATAATAGGTGCTACAATACAGTTGTTATGGGAGCTGTAGATGTACCAAAGGAAAGAAATAGAGTGAAACTCACAGAGTTTGAACAAGAAAATATTGTTACTATGAAAAGAGGAGGAAATACAGAAAAACATCAATGAGAAATGAGATGTAGAACAGGAGTGAGCACAAGGAAGAGTAAGAAATGTTAGAAATTGGATTAATTTTAACTGCTCAGGATGTTGCTGGATCTATAGAGACTCTGAAATGGAAGCTGTTTGTTCCACATCAGAGGAAGCTGAGATTGCTGATCACCTCCTAGGACTAGGTTTTGCCAGGTATTTTATTATATCTTTTCAATCAAGCAAGCAGCAAAACAAGTGATTCTGTAATGGTAAAAGGTTCAGTTTGGTTTAGAATGAAGCACACATCTTCATTTCTTTGCTAAAGATCCTTTCTGCTAGGTAGAAGGAAAGAAGGGAAAATGTGTTTTTTTCAAGCCAGTTTCCACTCTAAAGCAGCAAGATGTGATGGCCATCTTCTCTTAGCACCCAACCCCCTTCCAGAACACTGGAAAAGAGCATGCAGCAGCAGTTGCAGCTTTCCATTTAAGCAACTGGATGTATCAGGAACTGCCCCAGCTCTGACCCAGCTCCCAGGAGGAAGATTCCTTACTAAGTTTTTCCTGGCTCAGTTGGAAGATTTCAGATCAGTGCCTGTTTGAGTTTTCTTTCAATCTGGGCTGTGTCTCAGGGGGCCTAGCAAGGTGTTACTGCTGCCATGTGAAACCTCAAGGCATGCATCCAGTTTCAACACAGACAGGAGCAGGCCAGCTCAATTAAGAGGACTCCTTTTGGGAGCAAAACTTAAAATTTTCAGGGAAGGGATGCACCCCAATGACAGAGAGCATTTTTTTACCATGTTGCTTATCTCCTGTGGAAGTATAGGAATGTAGTGAGAATGCTGCTAGAAGTCCCCAGTGTTTTGGGACTAATTTGTTAATTTATTTGAGCAGCAAAGGGT
Organism: Luscinia megarhynchos; assembly: GCA_034336665.1. Classification (NCBI taxonomy): domain Eukaryota; kingdom Metazoa; phylum Chordata; class Aves; order Passeriformes; family Muscicapidae; genus Luscinia; species Luscinia megarhynchos. Next base: position 79,639,147 of record CM067565.1, on the reverse strand, counting down.
AGCATTTTATAGACTTCCTTGTGGCTGTTTTAGTCTGTCCTGACTCAGTCTGCCTGCCTCTCTAGTCTTTCCCCTGACAACTTTGCTTTGACTATGAAACATGAAAGCAACAAATTCCATCATTAAGGTGCACTTGACTAGAGCTATATCCAAGGTAGCAAATTAAATATGCCCATCCTGGTAAATGTTTTATGCAGAGTGGCTGCACCAAGCATCCTGCTGGGGAAAAGTCCTTAAGGTCCAAGCCAGGATCTGCTGGGGGAAAAGTTGGGTGGCACAGTTCAAAATTGTGCCAAGGAAGCATGCTCATGGTTTGCTGTAATGGGTGTTCACATTACACTGCTTGGGACTGCTCCAGATCCTGATAGACTTTACTAGTATGACTTCAGCCTGAGTGCTTAAACCTCTGCTGAGTTATTGAGGCAGATAAGATCAGTTCCTTGGTGTCCAGTTCCTTTGCATGAGTGGTTTTGAAGCACAAGAGGGCAATATTGAGTTGCTGCAAGTGTCTATAATAGCAGACCTGTGTTTCCCTGGGATATTATGTCTTCCTTAAATCTCTTTCTATTTGGTCACAAGCCTTTCACTCAGATGTTATGGTGCCATGTGATATTAAAGACCTGATATAAATATCCAAAATCTAATGCTGCAATTTTAATGCAGGGACCACCCCAATTTTCAGGTTTTTGGATTAGTTTGCTAATGAGTCATATACTCTGCCACACTTATGTTTTGTTTTTAGATAGAAGTAGATGAACAGGAAGGATTCGTTCATCTGAAAAACTTTCTTCCAGTGATGACAAAAGTTCTACTTGACAAAAGGTAATGGAAAGTGAATTTTATATGTCTGTAGTTTATTCCAGATTGACAAGGTTGATTCTGAATAAAGATATCTACAGAAATTTTATGTAATTGGAAGGAGTATGAATCTTCTTTGTAATTTAAACTCATTTACATTAGCTATATAGATTTTGTTTAAAAATTAGTTCATCTACATTAAATTATGTTCTACTGATGATATAAATAATACCATCTTATAATCATAATTGTGATAATATGTAGCTTTTGTATTTTTAATTGGAATCAGAATTGCTATTCAACATGCTTTGTGTATCTCTGAAGTATTTTGTATGCAAATTAAGGTCATAACTATTGCTTTCTCTCAACATATGAGTTAGAGTTACTGAGAACCACAGAGTGTTACAGTGTATTCTACATAAGTTGTGTAAACAAGCTTCATATTTGTGTCTCAAAATAACTGCCAGGTACAGCTGAACCTATACAATTAGCACTCTAAAAGACTGCTGATTTAAAAGTGGTCTCAAAGGTGCATAGAAGTCTTTGCACATACACAGGGACTTGTGCTATTTTGACATTTTGCACTGAAGCAAGATTACTTAGAAGGAGTTTATCTTTGATTCTAAATATGGTACTGAAGGCTTTTGAGAAACTCAGTCTTGTCCAATCCTGAGAAGTTATTTTGCACACAGAGGGCCTTTGGTGTTCTACACGTGAAGTAGCTGTGGCTCCACACTGATGTTCACCCTTTCACAAAATGATGCCTTGATGCTATGGGCTCTCCTCTTCCTCCTCCACACCCTCTTCATGCAAACACACACACACACACACACACACACACACACACACAAATACCCTCTGCACGCTTTCCCCAGGCTAGAGCAGGCTTGCCAAGACCCACTTCATCTTTTGGGGCACTGTGTCCACAGTTCACTTAAGCAAGTGCACAAGAGATTTGGATCACAAAATACAAGGCTACTTCTTAGCACATTTGATTTTTAGATAGTAAAAGACTGAGGCAGGTCCAGACAAAGCAGTCAAGCAGTTAGAACCTCCCTGGATTCAGCTCCTTCTCTTTAGTATTCTGGGGGTTTGGTGAGAGCCTGCTGGGATATGGAAGCTCTCCATTGCTGCACTGAGCTTTCTTTCCAGCTCCAAAATCAAGCATGCATATGCATGCACACTCGTGCCCAGTTCTTCCCTCTCTCTGAAATTGTTAGTGACAGACCTTTTCTTTTACAGCTCCAGCCTCCTTTGCTCATCATCAGCTCATTAGACTGCCCAAGTCCCACTAGGTGATCTGTTGCCTAGCTACCAGCCTACCTGGACAAAACTTTGTTTTCTTGGCTTGTCCATTTCTGTTCACTGCATTGGCTATGTAGAATGATTCATCTGTTGCTGATTCCTACTAACCCACCAAGCCAGCCCAGACATGCAGAAGACATTCATTTGGCTCCTCAGCACAAGGGATATTAAACAGTAGTACAACAAAAGATGTAAGAGTTAAATGTACAGACAATTCCAAAAGGTCAGGCTGCCATTAAATGTTTGATAGACAAAGCTTAGTACATTCTCATAGAAAAGAAACTTTCCTTTTCCCTTAGTACTTGTATTTAGCTTTTTCAGAACACTGGCGAGCAGTAACTTAACTTTTCTGATTCTGTGGTTTCAGATTTCGGCCTATTCCAGAAGATGTTATTCTACATGCATTTGAGGTCTGTAATGAAATATTCAAGTACCTAATTGCTGGGAAGAAGTTGCTGATTTTGATACAATAAGCTCAAAACCACAAGTTTTATTATTTTTCTTTAAAGGCTTTGGATGAGAATAAATGTGGATATATTACCAAAGAGGACCTAGTCAAGCATTTGACTGGAAACGGTAACATGACTTCTGTAATATCAGTATTTAAGTAAAGAGCATTACATATGTATATGGCACCTTGAGGTCTTCACCCGTGGGGGGCCAAAACCTGTAGGAGTAGATACATTGTCTTCAAACAATGCTGCTCCTGTGTTAAGTAGCTGCAGACTAGGACATTTCAGTGGTCAATGATGCAGGGAAAGAGCATTTATCTGCCTGCTTGCAGACATTATAAAATAGAAATTTTTATGCTTGTCCTTATTCATAATTCAATCATGCCTGGAGATTTTGTGATTCCGTGCACACCTCTGTGCTCAGTAAGTATGTGGCTCTTTTGCTGTCCTGTAAAACTGCAGCTTAGATTTCCGGATGTTTCAGTGGTTTCAGTGCTCATTCATTCTTCCATTATCTTGATCTTAATTCTAGAGCCGCATGCAAACAAAGAGATTCAAAGGCAAGATTTAAGTTGTACGTTCTGTAATCCTCAATATCCCTTGAAAAGCCTGCTTTTCTTGCATGGCTGACTCATGCCCACCTGCCTCGTGTTCAAAAGGGTATGCAGGCTTTGTGCAAGACCACAGCCTCAGAATGGTAACCTGTGTCTCTGAGGGATGAAGTAGGCCATCAACAGCTTTGAAGAGAAAAACCAGAAGTCTTTCATGATGTGAATACAAGTCCAAGGATAGCCAAATAGGGATAATAATTCTAATGTACACAGGAGAAAAGCTCTGACAAAAATGGTTGTTTCAAAATCCATGGCAGAAAGGAACAGGCTGTTTTGGTGTCTGTGAACTAAAAGATCAGATAGATTCAGATCCTCTGCCTCCTTTCTTTTAGACTGCCTCACTTGGTGTGCAGGACTTATACTGGCAAAAGGGAAGGAATAAGATCCTTAGTTTTATTCCTTTTCTCGTCTGTGTGAGAATCAAAAGGAGATCCTTTCAAGGGAAAAGCAGTGGAATTTGCCAGTCCTTGGAAGGATATTTACCAAGACAAAGTGTTATTCTCTGCTGTCTTTCAGGTGAGCCCTTTAGTCAGGAGGAAATGGAGGACATGCTTGCCGTTGCTTTAGATCCAGAAACAAATACTCTTAACTACAGAGACTACCGTATAAAGCTGGTAGTAGATGAAACTAAGACCTTCCCCTTTAATATCTGAGATGCCTTTTGGTAACAGCACCATGGCTTGACAGATAATTGAAATATGTATTTTAAAGTATAACAAAGCTAGCTTGTGACTTGGTGCTTATATTAAAATAAAATCTTTGTAGTTATGTTTCCTTGGGTTCTCTGTGTGCTTATATATATACATAGAAAGAGGTCATGGAAAAAGACCTCTTGACGGAAATACTGTGCAAGGTCTGGAAAAGAAATCATGGCATTCTGTTGGAAAATAGCAGGAAAAATAATGTTAATGGAGTCAAGAAATAACTTTATGATTGCTTTTGAAAAACTAACAGAAAATAAGACCAGTGGAAACACATAATAAGCAGGTAAGTGAGTATCTTAACATGGCTAATACTAGTAAGATGAAGCTTTTGCATTTAACTGCAGTCCTTGTTTTTGTTTAACTAATAAGGAACCAGGTAGGTTACACCTTTTGAAATAATATAATAGATCAAATAATTTCTAGAATTTCTAGTGTTTTTCAAGTATTTGTGTTTTGTTTACCATAGGCAATTGAACTGGACCATTTAGTTCCAGTTTATGTTACTAATTCACTGACATGGTATTTTGCTTTTATTTTAAACGTGCAGTAAACACTCCAACCATTTCCATAGTCAACCTAATCCTTGAGAACATTTTGGTTACTATACGCAAGGGACAGCTCCCCTTTTGTAGCCAGTTTGAAAGTCAGTAATTTCAACTCTTCAAAATGTAGGATCAGAGGATAAGAATTTGATTTTCATAAACTGATGAAGCACCATTTTTTGAAAGATATTAGTGTGGAATGAATGTCTCAGATTTTCTTGCTAGCAGACCATCAGAGACCTCAGAGAGCTCTTCTCATTTCTAGTTTGATAATTTTCTGTTACTGTACTGCTGTTCCTTAACTTGAGTTCAAGTTCTTTCCCCTCAAGTTCTTGCCATACATCATCTTCTAACAAGTGACCAGCAGCAGATGAAGTCTCAGCTTGTAGGAGATTCTGTTTTGCCCTTCAAGAGTAGCATCCTCACTCAGGATGCTCAGCAATGCACTCTGGTTAACACATTTACTCTGTTCCTCTTCACTGCCAGTGAGAAGGGAAACCAAAAGCAATCATTAGTGTATACTGGAGGAAGATACAAGTTTTTGAAGATTAAAGCAAGGACAACTAGGGCCTATTGAGACAATATATTTTTATTACCCTTCTTCAGTCTCTCTTTCAAAGCTGAAATTATTTTCTCTAGATGAATCCTTCTTCCATTTGATGTGGAAGTGTGTTATACTGGATTTCTGATACAGGTGGTGTGAGTACAAGTTTCATTCATATGCAGTCTTGGAGTCCTTGTCAGTGTCATCTTGGATATCAGCAGGAAGATGCTTATTTCAGGATATCATTTCATAGCTCCCAGTGCTCCAGAGAGAGCACAATTTGTTTCTAGTGGTGTTTCTCCAGAGACCACATCAGCTGTTGCTGTGTCAAATCAGAATGTCCACGTACAACACTGTTGCAATTCATAGTGTAGATGGGATCTTAACATGTAGTCTTTTATAATCTATACAATTTTTTATTTTTCAGTCCTCAAATGCAAGGAAAGAGAGTATTCTGGCAAGTAAAAGGTGTGATTGTGATTGTGTCTGAATTTATTGTACAGCAGCTCTTCCAGTTCCAGTCAAAAGAAGTTGCAGTCTTCTCTTTGGACATAAGCAGCAAATTTTATTGCCTAGAGAGTTTCCAAACTGGGGGTGAAAGAATTGTCAAGAGCCAATCTCAGACTCTGTAGCATCCTAAAAACCTGAGTGCAGCCTGCCAGCTAGGATCAAATAGCTGACAGGCTCGTGAAGTAGCTGCCCCATGGTTCGTCCCAGAAGAGGCTGAGCAGTGGCCACGCACGACTGTTCTCTTGCCTGTGCCTTTCATGACTTGCCAGGTCATAGCCATGCATTTCCCCATGGTGGTGGTAGGCTGCATGAGGGACTGAGTGCCCTTCTTCTCTGCTCCCTGGGGATGAGCAGGGACCCATACCCTAGGGAAAGGGAGGGGAGACTTAGGGAACCATTTCGGTGAATGAAAACTCCTCTTTGTTTCTAAATCTTAAGAGAAAAATACATTACTTTGTCCTCTTCTTTGAGATGTACAAACTGAACTCCCGAGTGGTCTTGAGCTAATTCTTATTACATTCTCCCTGCTGGCAGTTTTGCCTCTTCCCTCAAGATTAGGAACGAAGGTAAGGAACTGGAACAAAAGGAGAAATCTCCAGGGAGGAACCAGTGTAGCACCTGGATTTCACATAGGGAAGTAGAGCCAAGGCATTGAAGAAACTGGCCAAGTCAGAGGGTTTTTGACCTAATTGAAGGAGGGAGAGGGAAAGGAACTCAATATCTAGAAGAAAGAAAACAAAATTAAAAGAAGAAGAAATCAAAGAAGCAAACACTGGAAACCATCTACAGGTATAACTGAATCAGCAGGCTGTTTACATCACTGCTGTGAGTAGGCTGGACAAGATATTACTTGCTTAAAATTTTAAGTAGGTTCAGCTCTGTCACAGCATATATGGTGTATAGTGGAGAACTCAGTCTTACTGATATTGGCAGGAATTCCAGCTGCTGAGCTTGTGCTTGGTAGTACAGTTGCTCATATTCTAGGTAATACATTGCTTTTTGTGTTTCCTTCATCAACTTTGCAGTTGCTTCTCCAAAATACTATTCTGTCTTTTAGTGATAGTCCCATAAATATTCACACCTTAAGATTTCGATGTTTTCCCACTGCAATGCATACCAACATGATATTTACAGCTGCTTGAGACTCTCCACTGGCTATGGGCACAAACAGAAGTTGCAGGACTTCCTCTACCAAAATGCTTATGGGCCTGGGACTCCAGGGAAAGAACTGGGCTGTTCATCTGTGCACCTCCACCCATGATATCACACAGGTAAGAGCCTGTAAAATGTTCAGGCTCTTAGCTCTGTTCAAACAATAAGAATTTGCTACCTTTTTCTCTTGTTTCAGTTGGCCTTTTCTCTTGGTTCTCTTATTTGTCAGTTCATTAATACCAGTTGCATGATGTCTTATGAGGATTGAAGATGCAAGAGGCTTTTGCTCTGCCCCACGCTGCTGCACTCTCTGACAGTTGCCCCTGTCAGCGTGGGATTTATCACCAGATCTAGACTTGTCACCACTGAAATCAGCACGGGCAAAGCCTACATCACAGGCAACAGGAAGAACCTGGGCCTTCAGTTTAATGGGGAAAGTGGCTGAGGATGCTGGAGTTCAGCCAAGGGCTGGGATAGGCACAGGAAGTTAGGATTTTTTGAGTCCAGAAATACACTGGTAAATTGTTTGAAAGAGGGGAGAGTAGTCTTGACAATGACAGGAGGTTGGCAGACAGGTTTCACTTTTGGACTTTGTGAGAGGTATTGGGAGGTCACACAATCTCTTGGTACCTGACCTTCCCAGGTTTAAAGTCAGAGGAATTATAAGTAATAGGAGACAGGGAGTATCAGTCTTGCCTATTGCTGACTTTTTGTATCACTAATTCTGATGTTTGCACAGTGTTTTGTACTGTGATGGTCTGATTGAAATCAGTGCCTACAGATCTCACTGTAACAAAATTAATGAAGTTCTCAGCCTTCAAGTCTTTTGTTCCAGAATGTATGTACAGGTCTCAACTTCTAAACAAGTCAGTCCACATCAAGAATGTTTGTTTTTCTTTGAACACAACTCTGTTTCATAGTATCTCATGCCATGATAGGTTTGACTACAAAACTAACTATTAAAACATCTGCTCTTATTGTTGGAGGTGTTTTTGGCAGGTCAGTACTAGGCATGGGGACTATGCTGATTTAAAAGCCAAAGAAAAATGTAGGTTGAAACAAAGCAGATTCTCCTGTTTAACCTATTTTGAATCCCTGGGGCTACGGTTTGGCTTAGTGTAGTTCTGAAAGCCAAGAAAATGTTACTCACTATGCTCAAAAGCTTGATCACAGCACTGGTGTCCTTAGGCCCAAATCCTAAAGCTCTTATTCAGAGAGAACTCCCATTGACTTCAAAGGGAGTTCTGTCTACAGAAGAGCTTCAGAAATAGTGATGCACTGGCTCACAAGGCATTGTACAAACTTTTTAGTCTCTTTAAAGAAGACTTACCTGTCAAAGATCCAACAGAGATGTCCAACCAGCTGCAAGTTGTGTTATTGAAATGACCAAAACTGTAAAACTATGGGTGTAAGTATTTAATTCTTGTCTATAGTTATGCAAGCAAGAGTCAGCAGTCAGAACTTTTCCATATTGTTCAGAGCACAAAAAGTGAAACTAGGCATGCTTCTGCATGGAGATGTAAAATTATCTTTTCCTGCTATTATCCTGGAAACACTGCAGCCTTAAAACCACAGACATGTTGCTTCTGTGTTTTCATATACTAAACCAATTCCTTTTATTCTGGACTCTATTTCTTCTAGAAGCCTTTCAGAAGAGGCTTCCTTCTTGCAAATACCTGCCTAAATAGTAGCATAAAAAAAAGTATTTCAAAATAAGATGTTTCAAGTAGAGGAAAGCCCTTGACTATATGCTGTCAACAGCAGTCTCTTTCCTGCCAAGACAGCAGCATCCCCCAGAGCAGAACAGGTCCTAAGATTTGCCTTATGGTGTGCAACCATGTCTTCCCCTAGGCATCACCCTAGTGATTAAAAAAAGCCAGAGTGGAGTTCTAAGAGTTTCTAGAGGTGTGGTTTGAGCTGATAATGCAAGAATTTGAAGCTCTCTGAAGTCTTCCACATCTGTGAGTTATTCAAGTTTTATGCACTGCAATAGATTTTACAATGAAGACTGTATTATGGTCCGTTTGGAAACTGATAGTAAAGACTGACATTTTAATCCATAGTAACACAGCCAGGAAAAACTCAGTAGTGCAACTCTTAGGACTTTGTTCCAGCTTTGTTGGAACACCTATTTGCATGGTGAAGTTGCATTCAATATTGCAGAGACAAAACTATAAAAACCCCACCATAGCCGGTTTTCATATGGTCTTAAGCTGTTGCCTTGAGAAGTAATGCCATTCTTCAGAGCTCTCACAAACACAGAGGTGCACTGAAAAAGATGCTTGTAGTACAAACAGGTTTTATTTTTAAACAAAAATATTCTTACTGGCATCTATAGGAAACTGGTGCAAAAGCTTTGTAATATCTTTTTATAAAGTTGTCACATATCTGCATTTATGAAGGCCTTGGTTTTAGAAGCTTTTCGACAAATTCACTCTCAGTTTTAAATGAGAACAAGAAATGAGAAATAATTCCTCATTTCTCTCAATAGCTTCAAAAATAATAAAAGTAATCTAAAAGTAAGTAGCTTTGGTATGCCTTTCTAACTTGTATTTAATATGTATTGTACTGTCCCTTATTAGGAGCCAAGTTTGTATTAGTGCTGCTCAAATATGACTCTTATTTCTATACTGAGTGAGGTCTGTGAGGGACACTGTCAGAAGCTACAGGTAAATAATGGTGGGGAAAAGACCAGTTCTCTGCTTCAGTTAATGAATAAAGCTCAGGGAGACGACAGAAAAAACAGTGCATTCATCGCGGCTAAAATTTAACTCTGTAACTTACCTTTCACTAAAAATTCATAACAAGGACAATAAAAATGCCAACAGAGGAACATTCTTACCCTTTCTCTATTGTCATTACCTTCTGTTTGTTCAGCACTTATGTGTATCCAGCCAAGACCAGTAAGGTCACTTTCCTTTTGTTATGATCTGAACCAGATATAAACTGTAAGATAGAACTCCACACTAAACTTTCGCTTTGTCAATGAAATCTTTAAGCCTTACAATATTTGTTAAAGAACAACAGAAAAGATTCTGTTTGCCAGGCATTTTTAGGTAGTTGGAGTAAATAAATTTGTTCAGAAATGGCTGTCTTCAGTCCCTGCTGATCATTGAGTGTTCCTCTGAACAGCTGTTCCCCACCTGGGGAGGAAACCTTGCACTGTCCCATTACTGCCCCATGTCAAAGAAATTACATTAATGACAAGCCTGGCTGCTGAGAGTCACAATCCTCTTGCTTAGGATTGTAAAAATAAACTAAACTCTCCATATTCATTGCTGCATTACCAATAACATTATTGATCTCCCACAACACTCTATAAAGGTCCAGCTTTGCCATCCACTGAGTGTTCATTTCACGGAGATGTTAAGTTTTTCATCATCTTTGCCCTTCACACTGAGGGTATTTACTTTTACAGATGTACAGAGGTGCCTCTGGATGTGTCAGGAAATGGTCCCAAAATTCCCATCTCCCAGGTCTTTGTCAAAGGGGCTCACAGTTAAAGAGATTATAGTTTGCAAGTTCTGTGTCTTCTGTGTTCCCATCATAGACTCTATTTTCATACAAATCTTTAGTCAACTGGTTATGTCCTCATATAGTGGAGTCACTGTAGATTGAGAAGAAATTGGCATTTTTAAAAAGTGTGTTTAACTGAGCTACGTGTGCTGAGTCTGGTTTGTACAATTAAGTACTTTCTGGCCTATTAATACCTGTACTGTTGAATGCAGACTAGGGCTATTGTTTAAGGGACCTGTATATTTTGGAATAGAGGACAAATACCTATACCATTTCAGTCACTCTGTGAAAGTGAATCAACAACAACATCAATGTGAAATGGGCAAATTGCAAGAGCCACAAGGTCTTTAGCTAATGGGCTGTTGTAAAGTCTGACTCTTGCTCGAGCAGTTTACTGAAGGCAAACCAGGGGAACAGTTAAGGTACCCAATTTCATGGCACTGTGTTGATCTCTCATTGCTCTAAAACCTGCAACCTGTAGTATTTCCTTTGAGTTCTCTTTGCCTGTCTTGATTCTTGGGATGTGCCAGACACCTGTCCCTACGGAACCAACAGTGGCAAACTGCTTTCCCATCATCTACATGTCCTCACACCGATGCATCCAAAGAACAGCATTATTTCCTACACTGAAAGTCTAGGTAGTGAGCTGTGCCTTCTTCAGCAGTACTTGGATGGGTCAAAAGTTCATGTGCAAGAGCACACTTTGACTGGCATCTTCCTCCTTCTGGAGAGAGTGCCTCATTCTGCAGGGGTTCTGGTGGCATCAGCTGCATACTTTGGATGCCTGCTACTTACAGAACTCTGTAGATTGGCCACTCACTGCTACATTCACAGATTATAAATGGTCTCCATTTCTGCAGAACAGTCTTTCAAGTACTCATTAACTTGGGCTGCATGACCCGCTTTCCTGCATGGTGAACCTGGTCCATGGGTTAAAGGAAGCTGTTTCCTTGTAAGTAGTTTGTTAGGACAAATTCTTGTATTTATTGCCCTTACTGACATCTTCAAGACTGTGAAGAGAAATAGAGCCTGAGAAGGCAGAGAGGTAGCCTGGGACCTTCCTTACAACAGATGTAATGTCAAAGTGCACCAGCAAAAAAGTCTCATTAAGATGCCCCATCCTGGCACCAGCCGTGTGGCAGTTATTGTGAATAAGAGAATGAAGACCCTGTTTAAATTAAAATCTTAATTTTAAATCTTACCTGCTTGAAGAAAGCATGCAGAGGAATTTTAGGACTAGTCTTGTGCTCCATGGGAAAAAAAAGTTCTTGTGGTTGTGATGTATGGAAATTATCTTCATTTATCAAGACAAGATGTGTAAGGTTTCTGCGTTTTAAGGATTGCTGTTATCAGTATCCCATGTGGCTAAATCTTGAAAAGCACTCATGAATATGCAAGACGTTTGGTTTAGTTGGCAAACTAACTTCATTTATGTAATCCACTAAAACACACCTCCTTGGCCTGTTGGGAATATTCCCTTGGCTCAAGGGAATATGAGTTGACCATTATTCAAGACTGAGGACTATTACTTTTAACACTTAGGAGATGTGTAAAATAAGTGTCGATAATGATTTCTTGCTTCACTCCTAAAAGTTTTAATATCTCCTTAGTAATACAATATACAATACAATAGGAATACAACTCTAATGCCTAATTAACCCCGGCTTTATTTCACTAGTATGCTATAAACAAAAAGAGGAACAAGTGTCAAGGCAGGTAGGCAGCCTTTATAGTAAACAGTTCAGCTTAAGATGAGACATGCATGTTTTTCTTTAAACACAGAAAATGATAAACACAAAGTCACCCCAAAACCCACACACACACACCCACTCACCCTTTGCCAGACTCCTGAATGTCGTCAGGACCTTCCCCTGAAGAAGCAGACAAGATTGTAGCCTTTATTTTATTGCTATTTGCATGGCAATTACTAATCCTGAAGCTGCCATATGGCCCTGGCTGCCCATTCTTTTTCCAGATGGACTTGAATTATAGGCAGCAATTTTTTCTGCCTAGTTTTTCAGAGACTCGTGCAACAAAGATTCTTCAACTCATGGACCCCCACTGATTAGTTAGCATCTGAGCACCTTCCTTAAAAGATTCTAACCTTCCTTTTGAAGTCCATGAAGATTTGTTCCAGTCAAGCACGTGGAAGAATGTGAGCAGCTGGACAAGCCTGACATGCAGAAAAAAAGGTAAGAATTTCAACTTTAGAAATTTTAACAATGCTCTTACTGGTCCCTCTGGAGCTTCCTCCATACTTTTTAGCAACAAAAATGTTTTCTCTGTGATAAATACATCAATTTGAGGCCCAAATCAAATGAAGATTCTCTGAATAATACAAGCTTACATAAACTCCTCTCTAGCAGGTGATCCTTACATCAACAGTCATCATTATCCTGAGGCAGATTGCAGCATTTCCTTGGAAAAAAGCCAGAATCAGTATACCTCTTTTTCTGTTTTAAGTAGGCCTAGCATGCTACAGAAACACTCCATCTCTTTTGAGATCTCCCACTCAGTGCTACTGGTTCATTTATTTATTTGTACATAGACACAGAAGAACGTCCTAGGCTTGCAGTATCTCTTCCAAGAAAAGATGTGATCTTTGCACGCTCTAAAATGTAAACAACATGGAGGCAAGCACCAAGCCTCCCACTGCCAACAAGAACACAGATAACATAAAATCCCCAGTCCCTCTCCTCAGGCTGCCTCCCCAGCTGCACTCTGTTCCCATTAGTGAACAGCGAAGCCCTGGCTTCTCCCAGCAGTGTGGAATGGCTCCTGAACACATTCACAAACACAGAGATTTGCCAGTTCCAGGGCACAGATTCCAGCTCTTTTGGGCCAAAGGCGTGCTTCAGTTTGTAGTCTCATTAGAGACAGAACTGTGTGAACATACTGGCACTCAAGGCTTCTCAGTAAACATCAAAATTATCAACAAGTGCCCTCATTTTGCAATGTTCATCCCAGAATATTGGTTCATATTTTCAAATAGGACCAGCCTCAGCTGTCACTGCACCCATCACATTTTTCTATTGCATACCTGACTGCTTCCCAAGACTCCATGGTCACAGAATGGCATTGTCAGTCTCCTACAGCACCAGCCACTTCCAGGCCCTCACCCAGCCCATGCTAGGACATTTGGAACAAATGCAATATTGTAAATTGATGTTGCTGCATTATTGTAGATCAGGCATCATGCAGTGGATACAATGGTGAGGCTAGCAGTGGTTATAATGCTCAATAATGCTAATTGCATGGGTGAACATTTCTTTAATATGGACAAGACTAAACAACCAAATTAAAATCTAGGTGATAATAAATACTCTTGTGCCTTGTCTATGCATAAAGAGACATCCTGATGGGTCTGGGGAAAAGACAGTAAGGAGCTGTGCAGGCAGACTACAGAGATTTTTTTGCTTCGTTATTTTCCTTTTCATTACAATTTTGTATTATTGCTTTATTTTATTTTATTTGTTAGACTGTTCTTACCTCAACCCATGAGTTGTCTCACTTTTACTTTTCCAGTTCTCTTTCCCATCCTGCTGGGAGGGAATGAGTGAGTGGCTGTGGGGTGGTGGATTGTTGGCTGGGATTAAGCCATGACAGGCTGTTAGATTACATTGGCTTTTTGGAACTGATGCAGCTTTATGTTTGAATATAAAGCTGGCGCTCTCCAATTCAACTTGCACCTGCTCACATGGGTACAAACTAAATGGGTGTAGCTAGTAAAAGACAAATAATTATCAAGGAGATCATACTGATTTCATTAAGGAAATTTGAACTTCCATTTACGTTAAACTGGTGAAACTTTCATGACCAGACAAGCTCTATCTAAAGAAGAGAAGACCTAGTTCTGCTGAATTTGGTAACCTGGGGTAATGCATTCCACTCTGCCAAATCCTTCCAGCAGTAGGAAGAGATGCCCATCAGTTTCTGCCAGTCCACCTCTGAAGCTGTTTGTCTTGCTAGCTGTCTAGGCATGGGAATTGTTTCCCCTCTGCCATGGTGTCTGATAGAATAGTTATGGATCAGAAAAGAGCCACATCAAAATGCAGGGGGCAGGGACATGCTGCTGAGCACAGCTGCCCTATGCTTGTGTGTTGCATCCAGGGAGCACAGCTTGGGGCCAAAACAGAGACTTTCATAAAGTTGTGAGTATTCCTGCCATGAGCCTTCCTGGACTTCCCCTCTGGGTTACTCATGTAGTCAGAGCAGGAGAGCAGAATACACTGGAGAAAACTCATTGCAGTAGACAGGGAAGGGCAAAGAAAGCAGCTCTGTACCTTTCTTGGCCACTGATCTGCATCCACAGGATATACAAGGTCTAGCCATGGCTCTGCCTCCCCAGCTGCAAGTGAGCTGATGAAGAGAGGAATACAGGGACCAAACTGTGTCTTTCAAGGCAAACTAGGGGCAGGTAACAAAAAGGCTTGAGGGGAATGGCAGGCAGATAAGCCAGTCACCAGCCCTCTGCAGCTGCTTCATAAAGAATATAATCAGTGTGGAATGATCTACAACAAAGAGAAAAATGGAACAATGAAATTTTTGGAAACCTGTATGCTCTAAGGTTCACTTTTAACCCTAAACTGGGGATAAAAGGAGTGTATGAAATGTTTGAAGAGGAGCCGAAAAAGAGTTTCAGATGAAACAGATGCTGTGAGATGTGGAGTGCCTACTGTTATGAAAATCTCAGGAACATACCGTGGTGAGACCTCTGATGCAGCTAATCGTGAGTGTAATTCTCTGTTGCTTGAGCACTGAGTTGAATTAGTTCACCTCACGCGAGCTGAGGGGCAGGACAGAAATGCCTGCTGCCTTCTATGTCATCTTTCATTTAAAGCATTTACACATTCACCACTATGATAGACTAGTGCCTGTGATGCCAGCTCTGTCGCTGATCTGCACTGCTATAAATTACTCCTGCAACAAGAATAGATGCAGCATAAAAATATGATGATATAAATGCTTTGCTGCTTGTTTCTCAGGGCTGCTTGTTCACTTTGCTGAGCTATGGCCACTTACCACTTTCCACACCATCTGCACTGTGTCCCTGGCTCCTAGGGCAAAGCAGGCACACACTGGTTTGGCACTTGCTACCCTCCTTTCCAAAGTGCTTTCTCACTTTGGCACGTGCTGGCCTATATTCCTCCTATTAATGCTGTAATTTGGTAATACCATTAATACCACCTTCTCCCTATTTCCTGTCCAAAGATGTTACTGAGAATAATTCTTTTGGAAGGCACATTTCTTCACATCTTCTTTCACATTCAAGGTTCCTTGAAAAACATTTAAAAGAAATCCTTTGCCCTCTAATATCTTCAGCCATGTCTCTGTGCTCAGAGAAAGTTGCTAGCAGTGTTCCAGAGCCAATTCCTGGCAGTTCAGGAAGCTCACAGAGGCAAGCAAGGTTTCTAGACAAGAAGCAGCCTGTATCTTTCTTTAGAAGCTGTGACTAGCTGTTGTTAGTCTAATGATTTTTTATTCTGCTGCTGTTTTATGTAATATCTGCATTGCTAGGACTTGGTGTTTTGGGATTTACAGTACTCCAAATTCTTCAGGCTTGCTTTTAGTTCTAGAGTTGCAATGAATGCTCATTGTGCCTGAGAAACAGAAAATGGGATTCTGTCAAATTTCAGTATTTGAATTTATGAACTTAACCAAAATTGGCTGCATGCCTGTCATTGCAATGCATCCCGCTGCATAAAGTGATTGCAAACTTCTCCATGCAACCCTGCTCCATGAGTATATGTATGTGCATGACACTGTATCCTTTATTACTTACAAAAACCACATCAATATTTTATTAATAAGCAGACATTGATTTTTACTGAGAACATAAAGATTTATGGAAGAAGGCAGAGCTGTGTGGCAGAAACTATGACAGCACTTTCTAAAAAATCTATGGAATATTTTACATTTGAAATACAGAAAAAAAATCCATTCAAAGTGAATCCAAATAGGCAGTCCTTTGTGGAAAATAGATTGCTTCTGGTATTGAGGTGAATTTTAAAGACAACCAGTTTGCAACAGAATGAGACTCTTTGTCAAACTTGAACACAAGTGGCTTCCTTTTATTTCATGGAGATATTCAAGGAGTCTCTCAGTGGAGCAAAGAGAGTACAGGCTAACATCTGTGCAATGACCCTGAGGCAAAAGGACTACACCAAGCAAACAGGGAGATGTAGCCTTGTCGGGCAGATAGGAAGTCCCTGCTGTTGTTTGCTGTGGGAAAAGCTGTACTCAAAGTGTACTGATTGGGGTCTGTTGGTAACAGCAGGAAGGAGAAGCTGTAATAAGGACAACCTGGAGGGTTGCCTGTCTACAGTACATCATCTGGAACTAGAGATTGTAGCAGTGACTGGGAAGTACTTATTTTTCAGTGACAGTCTACTTTTACCCTGACACACAAAGTAAATCTTGGGACAGACTTAGAAATTGTGGTACAGGAAACACCCCAGCAGACAGCTCTTACAGAGGAAATGCCCAGCCTTCATTCTCTACGACATCAATTGCCAATAGCAAGTAGGAAAACACCCGCTACAGACACATAGTATATCCCAGATATTATGGAAGGAACATTATCTACAGCACCAGAAGAACACATTCGGTGCATACAGCCGATTTCCTCCTGTACTGCACTTATTCATAATCCTGGCAGAATACTCAAACTGTGGTTATGCGTGCTTCTGCTCATGTGGAGGCTTATATAAAAGGATAAAGGGACTTAATGTGTTTGGTGTACCAGAGCTTTTTACTATAGTTTGGTAAGGGGAAGAGAGCAAGAACTGGAATGGTTTTAGAGATGAAGTATGTCAAACTGACAAAGTTCTGGTGATTTTATTTGTAGCTCTTAATAATTAGCTGTTTCTATCTTTACAATTAATTCTTTGTCAGTATTACTACAAATGCCTTCAATTTCCTCACTGTCCCCCTGTGGACTCCAGCTCATTAATATGCAGCTTTAAGCAAGTATCGGAGATGTCATGCATTTCAAATCTCCCCTAGGAAGCTTTTTAAAATTGTAAGTAAGACCTGATACTGAGACTTATTAGCACCAAACCTGGAAACAAAGCTTCTGTGCAGGCAGTGATGACTCTTCAAGTTACAGTTGCTGTCACCTTTTCTATCCTGAAATTTATTAAAAAATGTGAATACCTCAAAGCACTTCTTTGATGCAGCCAACATTTCCAGCTCTTATAAACTGCTTTTTGTGGATAGAACTGCGCTTGTGCCAGCATCTCAGATTTGAGTGATGAAGCTGAACTTCTAGGTCAGATTTAATTGCACTCACACTGAGAAATACTCAGAAGAAATCCACTGAAGGCAGCAGAGAAATAGTACACCATGGCAAACACACTGAGGTATGATGGGGAAACTGGAAGGCTTTATACATGCTAAAAGACAGGTCATAACAGTCCACAGATGTGTCATGCCTAGATTGAGATCAAAATCCAGCCACAATGCTTTGAGACCAGCTTTAGCTTGAACCTCTGACACTTAAACCTGCATCCAACGGATTTGGCTCTTGCCCACTTACTCATAAATGTCAGAACAGCCCCATTTTTTCAGCTCTGTCTCAAATTAAGAACAACAATCAGTCTAACTTCTGAACTGCTAGCACAAATGATTGACCAGGACTGAGGTTAAGGCAGATTCCCATGCCTACTGGCTACAAGGACAGAGGAAATATGTAAACTTGAGAGCTGTGGAGCTGCCTGCCATTGGCATGTTGGTGATTCTGCTAATCATCGTTCATTAGTGACATAAGGAGTGTAAGGTTTTTATAAGGGGAAACCAAACCAAATTCCAAATTAGAGAGCCTAAAGAGAGGGAGAAAGCCATGCCTCAATGCTTTTCAGAGACAAAATTGTTAACCTAGAGAAAGGGTCCCTAGCAGAGCATCTTGCTGGAGTGAAACTAATGTGTCCCATACTTGGTCCAGCACAAAAATAACAAGAACAGGAAAGATTTTAGCAGCAAACTAGAAATTTTGGAATATCTCTCAGCTTCCAAAACTGTTCACAATTCAATAAAGTCTTTCTTGAAAACCAAAATGCCAGTAAATACTGACACCTCTCAGGAAAGAGAGCTGATGCAACAGCAACAGAGCTATTGACCAACCAAGTTGCAAACCTGCAAGCTGTGAGAGGTGCCCTCCAAATGAACCTTTTAAGCATTTCCCGCACATGTGAGACATGAGGGAAACGCAAATTTCCTACAGGCTCAAAGCTCAATTTGACCATGTCCTGAGATCCTAATTTCCTGGCTGGAGGTGTTCTGCCTTCTCACCAGACATGACCTTACTTCTCCACCTCAAATCAAGCTTAGCCATGAGCTCAGGACCGAGAAAACCATCCTCCTCAAGATCCCGCCATGTGGAATGCATCTGTTTCTGTCCTGCTGGGCTACTTCATCTGCTCCAGCGCTGCTGGAGCATCTTCACCCGCGCTGCTGGCAGGCATCCTACAGAAGTAAGTGTGAACCCATGAACTCATGAACCCATGAACCCATGAACCCATCCCGTTTGGGATGATGCTGGAGCCCTCACCCAGCCGGGCTCTAAGAGTCCTGGGAGGAGTTCCGCCTGAGGAGAGGTGCAGCCTTTTCTCCGGAGGGGCAGGGGGTGTTCCCCGAGGAGCCGCAGTCCGGGGGTTCCCCGGAGGAGCAGGGGGGTTCCCCGAGGAGCCGCAGTCCGGGGGTTCCCCGGAGGAGCAGGGGGGTTCCCCGAGGAGCCGCAGTCCGGGGGTTCCCCGGAGGAGAAGGGGGGTTCCCCGAGGAGCCGCAGTCCGGGGGTTCCCCGGAGGAGCCGCAGTCCGGGGGTTCCCCGGAGGAGCAGGGGGTTCCCCGAGGAGCCGCAGTCCGGGGTTCCCGGAGCCGGGCAGCGCCTCCCGCCGCTCGGTGCCGCGCGCTGCCGGCAGAGGGCGCGCGCCGCCCGCCGCCGCCGCGAGGCCGCGCCCCCGCCCCGGGCCGGGGCTCCGGGCTCGGCGGGTCCCGGGCGCGGGTCCCGCTGCCGGGCCGGGCAGCAGCGCGGGCACTCCCGCGGGACGGTGCCCGTCCCCCGCCTTCCCCCGCCCCCGCCGGCAGAGCTCGGCGTCCCGGGCCCGCCCGGGCCCGGCGTGCGGCTCGGGAGGGACCAGCGCCCCTGCCCGCACGGGGCCGCGGTGCCCAGAGCGGACGTGGGTGGGAAGGCAGGGCTGGCAGCGGGGGAATTCAGCATCTCCCGAAAAACAAAGCAGATCTACCAGCCGGGCGCCAGGACTGAGCCCAGAGAAGGTGTGAGCGGCGCGCCGGCAGCGCCGCGGGGCCGGGCAGCGCAGCGCTGTGCAGTTCCCTGCCTTACCTTGTCATCCCTCTCACGTCTGCCTACGGAACAAACCACGGAATCTCCGCATGCGGATTTATGTGAAACCCATTCGCATGCAACAGCAGCTGGGGTGCACCTCCTTTGTTTGCCCGTTTGTTCATCTTTTTGGGGTCACCTATGTAAAGGCACAAGGCGCTACCGATGCAGCCTGGCTATCTTGGATGGCATCACTTGTGTCAGCTTTGGATTAAAGCTTTCCTAAACACATCATGCCTCTGTCAGAGTGACAACATAGTGAAGTTAAAACACAGCACAGCATTTCACACATCTTTACTACTGGTAGAGTATCTGTAAAGACGTACGAGCACTGGGAGATTCCTTGCTCAGCGATTCAGCAGGCTGGTTTTGTTTCCTCACGGCCCAGGTACATTAAGGATGCTGGAAGGATGCATTTATATGGAAGTAACAATAGGAGGTTGGAAAGGTGGATGCAAGTCTCCTGTGTGTTCTGCCCCCTCAGTTGCATCAACCTATCCATGTTACGATCCTATCAGGGGATCTGGCATTTAGCTCTTTATTGCCTCCATTTCTGAGAAAATTACCAACTCGTTTTGAGGGCGAAGATTTATTATAGATGATTTTTCTATCTACAGGATTTGAAATAAAAAAGGATATGATACACATGATCAGCAAATGGAAATCGTAATTAGAAAGGAAAGATTAAACAGGGACACAAGTCTGTAGAATTTCATTGTTCAGAGATCAATTTATTATGCCCTTGACTGCAAGTTAAATTAATACACGTAACATAACAACGTGGAAAAGAGATGCCAGTGACTGTCATAAATACAGCTTGCTTTTCTTTCCTAGTTATTTAGGAAGGATTGGGAACACTTGTGAAATAACGTTCATTAAAGCCTGAATAGAGGCAACTAACCAATAACTGCGGTGGAAGCAACAAGGTTCTCCCCCCTCCTCGCACCCACCCGCCCTTTTCAAGAAAGGGGGAAATCACAGACGTCAATCAAGAAATGCTGCAAAATAAAATGGACCCTTCCGGCAGCCGAGGCATCGCGCAGAGCAGCGGCGAGGCTCCGGCAGTGTGCTGGCAGCCCCCGGCGCCGCCAGCCCTGCAGCTCCGCCGCTGACCGGGAGCGCACGGGGCTCCGCAGCCCGGGTCTTCCCTTCCCTCCCTTGCAAAACTGTCAGGCACAAATGGGCAGGAGGATATTGGCTGCAAGGGGCGCGGAGGCTCCTCCCAGAGCCTGGATCCCGATATTTTTGGAGGATTTCTTCTAACTCAGTTGCAAACCTTGGTGAAGGGAAGAAGTTGCCGCTGTAGCGGAGGCAGAAAGCGCCTCCGCTTGGGAGAGCGCGGCTCCGCTCCTCCTTTCACCTTCCCCAGGCTACCTTGGATGCTTCACCTCACTTGCGGATGAGAGCTGTGCTGCCTATCGGGGGGATCGCTCCTGATTTGGATGTTTCTGTTTCTGTGAAAACAAGGGTTGTAAGGGAATGAGAAGGGAGACAATGAAGAAAAACAGACCAGGAGAGAACCCCAGCCCCAAGTGTCTTCCCGAGAACTGACGGGTGTTTTGGGGCTGAGCGATCCCGTCGGAGGCGGCGGAGAGAGCAAGCCTGCCCGCTCCGCGGGGGACTTCCCGGGACCGGCTAGTCCCTTCGGATGCGGACTGGGAAACCTGTAGGAAATTCTCCCGCCGCCCTGCGAAGCCACCATGAATTCAGTGGCTGGAAATAAGGAGAGGATTGCGGTCACGGCGCGGAGCAGAAAATACGGGGTAAGTTGTCGGCGCCGGGGCGGCTCGGAGCGGTGGTCGCCGCGGTGCCGGGGCTCCCGCGGCTCCCTGCCGGCGATCGCCCCCCGGCCCCGCAGAACTCGCGCGGTGCGGGGCGGCGGCGGCTCGGGGCGCGGAGCGTCCGAGCGAAACTTGCCGGCGCCGCCGCGCCTCCCTGCCTGACCCGTGCTCCTTCTCCCGCTCCAGGTGACCGAGCCCTGCTCCCCCACCAAGCCGGCCGCCCCCTTCTCCCCCGAGAGCTGGTACCGGAAGGCGTACGAGGAGTCCCGGGCGGGCGGGCGCCCGGCGCCGGAGGGAGCCGGCTCTGCCCTGGGCTCCTCCGGCACCCCGTCCCCCGGCTCCGGCACCTCTTCGCCGGGCTCCTTCACCGGCTCGCCGGGACCCGCCTCGCCCGGCATCGGCACCAGCTCCCCCGGCTCCCTGGGCGGCTCGCCGGGCTTCGGCACCGGCTCGCCGGGCTCCGGCAGCGGCGGCGGCTCCTCGCCGGGCTCGGACCGCGGCGTCTGGTGCGAGCACTGCAACGCCCGCCTGGCGGAGCTGAAGAGGCAGGCGCTGAAGCTGCTCATCCCCGGGCCCGTCAGCAGCAAGGTGAGCGGGGCCGGGGAGGCGGGGGGTCCCTGCGCCCGGAGCCGCCCCCAGCAGCCGCCGGGGCTGTCGGCCACCTGGGCTCGCCTCTGCCGGTGTCAGCGCCGAGCGCCCGGGCGTTTATTTGTGTTCTCCCCCTTCTTGGTCTTGTTCCCTTTTCCATCCCCTCCTCCTGCTCCGTGTGGAGCAGCGTGCCTCTGTCTCCGGGGGGCTGCCTGGCTTCAGAGACATCTGTGACAGTCCTTCCAGCGCGCTTCTTTCCTCCGTCTTTCATTGTATTGACAGTGGTTCTGTGCTATTTCCTGAGCGCTGGCTTGGTCTTTTTTTCGGGGGTGGGGTAAGTAAGGGTGGGAATATTACATTAGAATCACCGGTCCCTTGCCCTTTTGCTATCCTTGATTCCTACAGGATGGATTTACGAATAATCCTTTGACTTGGCAGCCACCTTAAGAGTGAGGTGTGTACGTATGGTCTGATGCCAGTGGTATCTACTTCCACTGAGGGAGGATCCCTCCTGTAGCTCCGGGTTCACATGAGGCACTGAAATGCTGTGTGAGCCCAAAGGTCACCCAGTGAGGCTGTGGCAGACCATGGCATTGAACCCACTTCTCCCAGGTGAGAAGTTATTAGCAGAAGGATAACTTGGTGATGCTTCTCTTAGAGAGAAGTGCCAGTTTTTTGGTTTTTTTTTTTTTAATTCCCAGTAAGACTTGGAAATACTGGAAGCTGCTGGACTCCAAACATTGGGTTGAATAATCCCGTGCCGAAAGAGGATCCTAAGCATTTCTGACATTTGGTCTCATGTTTTAAGAGCTGACTCATCCTGAATACAGTTGGAAACCTGCTTTCTGCCTCTCTTGGGGTACTCCAAAGGCAACCTCTGAAATTCCTTGGTTTTGTTTGGCTGTGGGTTTTTTTTTCCTGTTTGTTGTGCCTATAAGATGAAGGCTAACAGCCCTAAACGAGTGACCAGCAGCCCTTGGCTGACCTCATGCTACTAAAATAGTAAGCATTGGGTTCCTCCATAGCAACCCTGTGAGCGTTGTATTGTGAATGGGTCTACAGCTCCTGGAATGTAGTACAATGCAATTTTGTTTGCCTTGTTGGGTCCAGGTACTATCAAATGATAATATTTACTCTTCCACTTCAAAGAGTTTTCATTAGTAGTTACAATAAAGAGGTATCATGCAAAAGAGCCGACTGCTGAGAAAGGGTCCCTGGTATTGCTGTTGTGTTGTACTTTCCATGATTTATTTATGTGCTCTCTGAGGGGGAGTTGGTGCTCTCTTGAACAAAAGACTCAAGGGCTGGTTGTTACCTTGTCTCAAGAGCTGACTTAACTGAATTATTCATGAACAGGGAAAGGTGGATCCACCAAAATTAATAGTAAATTTAACCATTAATACATGGTTGATTCATTTTAAAATGGCCCTGTACCAAAATCTTGTCAAATTTTAGGCTGTGTGATTTGACAGTGATTACTATCTGTGAGTATAGGTGGGAAATTACTGATACAGATAGGGGAGCCATCAGAAAAACTGAGATTAGGGGTAGAGGGGAGGATAAAACTAACATCAAGGTACAGTGTTAGATAGAAATTGACTGATTTTAGTCATGTAAATGTTTGCACAGGGTTCCCTTACTGCAGTAGTGATTGACATTGCCCATCCTAGCCTTCCTGAGACATTACCCTTATATATCTTCTGCTCTTTGTTCTGCTGTTCCCTGAGTTTAGCTGATGGTGTTGTACAGGCCAATCTTTATTTGACTGAGTTGCCTTTTATCCTCCTTACCTATGTTATTTTTTTCTTCTTACACCCTTTCCAAACCTTCCAGTTCTGTAGGAGTGCCACTGAAAACGTGCTGTCCAATCTGTGCATTTAGGGAGGAGACACAAGTAAGGTGGTCTTCATGGACATGGGTGACCCTCTGCCCTCTTTGCTATGCTTCATAAGCTCATTCTTGTTGAGATACTCCAGCCTTTGGCACACAGCTCCTTTCTGTGGTGGGTGCTGCTGCCTGCAGAAGCACCTCTCTCTCCTCCTTTCTGGCTTGTGACTGTTAAGAATTTTCTGGGCTTGTGACTTTTGCCTTCAGCAGGTGCTGCCCAGCAGAGTGAGGCTCTGGGCTGGATGATGTGGGACACAAACACTGTGGCTGGTGCCATTGGCTTCTTTGGATTGGCTATACTGTGGTGGTCTTTGAAGTTTGTTTTTCCTGGTGTCATGGAAATATACACCTGATCAGTGTCTGCTTTGAGGAAAGCAAGGTGTTGGCATGGGCTCTGCCAGTTCAGTCAGGGCCTGTGAGCTGCCTCTGTGTGTGCCATAGTAACACTCTGGGAGTCCCTTCTGAGGGTGAGATGTGCAGGGTTTCTCAGAAATGTGGGAGGAAACCTGTTTGTGTCTGGGGCAAAACCAGCTTTAGTTTGGATTCGAGACTGAAGTCTAGCCACACTGTGTTAATGTAGCTGGCATTTTTTCAGGGTCCTGTGAGGTCTGCTCTTGATTGCTGCTATGGAAATAAGGGCTCGTTGAGTGTGGAATGGATCCTGCCACTGAGTTAAGTGGAAGGAGCAGATCATGTTCCTGATTCTGGGTATTCCCTCAGAGCTTGCAGAGCATCCTACAATTCAAGACTGGTGCTAGTAAGGACACAGCTAACTGGTGATATGCATTTATTAGAGCTATTAAATGAAGCATTTAAAATGTCTGTCATGTTTTAGTCAGCTAGGTCTGACATATTTTCTGTTGTTGAAGACAGCCTAGAAATTTCTATGGCATTATGAGTACAGTCTATGGCACCTGTCTCCCATTTATGCTGCATTTAGAAAAGCTCATAATTTGGAATAGTGTGTGTTGCAGAACAAGCAGAATATGAGAGTATCTGTGTTTTAACGTGTATCTAGTAGGAGATATCAAAATCTGTATTAACCTATGCAAATATGAACCTACATTCATGTTTTTAACAATGTGCAATCATGTAAAGGTTTGTATATATCTGTCAAGAGTAATAGTATACTTAATTGCTTCATAAACAGACCAGGCTTTGTGCATGAAGCTTTTTATTTGGTTGAGAAAAAGCCACACTTAACCTAGAACAAACTGCTTCTGACTAGATTATTGTTAGTGTTGAGGTGTTTAGCTTCCCATTTTAAATAGAAATATTCTCTCTTAATGCATCAACAAGATGGAAACTTTGGTGCTTTGTTTTTCTTTTTTTCTGTGAGGCACAGAGGTGAAGAATATATAATTATAGTTGCCTGAATTT
Organism: Luscinia megarhynchos; assembly: GCA_034336665.1. Lineage (NCBI taxonomy): Eukaryota > Metazoa > Chordata > Aves > Passeriformes > Muscicapidae > Luscinia > Luscinia megarhynchos. Next base: position 79,614,037 of record CM067565.1, on the reverse strand, counting down.
ATTTTGGCCATTAAAAATGCCAGGTTCCCTGCCAACAGCAAAAAGAATAGTGCTAAAAGCTTATTGTTTCTTTTTCTTCCTCTTGTGATACAGATGTGACTTAATGATGTTCAGCAATTACATGCATAGAAGGGGTTATATTTTATGTGAATTACATCTTATTGGAACCCCCAAGTGAAGCAGGCCTGTGGGAATTGACTGGCACAGGTGGTTGGTATGGTTGCACACTGCAGTTTGTGACTGAGGGCATCTTGGAGACTTTGGTGCCTGTTTTTTGTAGGGTTTATGTTGCATGATAATAAAAATTGTCTCAAATTACTAATAGAGTTTTTTTAAATGCTAAGATTTTTCTTTGTCTGATGCCCTTCTAAAAATATAGCCTAAGTTCTAGCATAGAAATTTATGGTGTTATACTCCCAAATTTATCAATTTTTGTGAAATCTGTTTGCTTTGAATTCAAACCTGTGATATGACCTGTCCTCAATGAGCACCTCACACGCATCTAACACTTAGTTGCTACATTGATGTGTAACAAATTATATCATGTTAATAATCAGTGGAAAGCTAATAAGAATGCTCACAAGCTGACAATAAGTTTGTTAGTATGTGGTTCCAAAAATCCTGAATGCAGCCTTTAAACTGAGGTAGTTTGAGAGTGTAGATATGAATTGCTGCCTGGGCATATTGTGATTGGGTCAAGAAGCAAGGGTCTACTATAAATGGTAAGGATGGATAGCACTGTGTTATTAGGTGGTTTATACTGTGGACTTATCCTTAACTAAAAAGTCTGTGCTGTGTATAAGAGTTGGGTAAATTCTGAGCAGTCTTTTCCATCCCTCTGGGCACAAAAAGGAAGGAAAGAACTAGCATTCAGGGTACAGTTTTCGTTTTTTTTTCCCACCCATTTACTGGCACTATCCTATTTTTTTGCTTACATATTGTTGAATTAGTCTTCTCATTCAGGGATGTTTACTGGTCAAAGACTTGACTCATAATTACTAATAATGAAGAAAGCCCTGAAGATGATATAATGAGAAATAGGTTTCTGTTAGCTGGTAGCTGCTTTAGAGACATTCCCAGTAGGGACAGGACAGTAATAAACCCTTCCTCAAAGCTTGGCAAGTGGCAGAACAATGGAATTTCATTTCCGTCCAGACCTTTAATTTGTGAACAAGCACGGCCAATCTGTACAGTGACTTAATTCACTGTGCAAAAAAATCTCAGGCACCTAATCATTTCATCCCAACTCATTGTAATGCAGATAGGATTATTGCATTAGAAATGTGATTTTAAATGGCCTGAGGCAGTAATTTGTCAGCATTTGGGAGGATTAACTCCATTAAAGTTTAGGCAACAACAACCATTCTTTTGTGTTGCATCACAGGTCACAATACCAAACATCTAGCATAACTCATCTGTGAATCTCCTTACAATTGTGCTTCCTGGCAAGTTGGGAAGCTGAGCTACTTCACTTGCACTGGAATTAGAGCTGCTTGCAGAGGTCTAGAAGAGACAAACGGATATGCCTTTGATGCTGATGAATTAATGTAAGCCCTTTTCTAGGAGCAGCTGGAAGTCTTGCTGCTGCAATCCGCAGTGTCAACACGTGAAATAATATAACTATTTCTTTTGAGCTTGCAAATGTCTTTGAGGTAAGGGTGAAGATGCTGTGTGGTAAAGACTGCTCTTCAGGAAGCTGTCAAAACCATTAGCTCTGCAGCTTTCTCTATAGGATGAAAAAGGCCTGTCATTACTAAGTGCATTGGAAATTAGAAACCGGCCTATGGTTATATTTTGTGAATTGAAGCTATAGTGTTTCCTGTGAGAAAATACTTTTAGACCACAGACACCACTGTTGAGGGTGAAGAGGGAAGTATTGATGAAGTCAATCTCTAGGGAGGAGATTTTTTTTTTTACAAAGACACTGCTGTGCATCTGAAAATGTTGTGTTCAGAAATAGAGTCAATGCTGAGTCTTTAACTGGTCTCTTCATGCAGGGTGATGAAGTGTCTTAAGGTGTTTTATGCACATCCTGAATGCTGCACTGATGTCCAAAATCACCTTGTATCTTCAGACAGTCTTACATTTCCTTAGAAGTAAATGTTGCAACATGCACAGAAGTCTTGCATAATAAGCATAGGACTTTGGTGTATAGTTTTGGAAAGGGAAAAGGAGCAAAGATTGTCCATCTGAGTTCCCCAGACAGTGTTTGAAAAAATGTCACACATTACCAGTGTGGGCCGTGGGCATGTAATGGGAGTCACGCCGGCATCAGCAGATTATTAGAACATTGCAGGGCTGAAAGACACGGTGGTTTTGCCACATCAGCAGCACATAGCCTTTGACATCATGTAATTGGGGTGCTTCCAAGCACTGAACCTGCAGCCTGCACCACTATAAACTTGACTGTCATGCTCTACATAATGATGTAGTCAGAACTGCAGCCTTTTGTGACACGAGGTCCGTGTGTCAAAAGCACGAGAGATGTTCTCAGTTAAATTGCTAGCTTACATCTTGCTAGTGTCATCTGTGGCTTGAGAGGCATTGATGTTGTTAAAATGGAGGAACACAGGCGTACACCTTCATCTCCTGCCACTGAATAAATAATCTCTAGCCCACAGTATCTGTTCTTGAAGCTGCAATTCAAGAAGTATCCCAGTTGTAGAAAAGCAGGTTGTTTATCAGGGTGTTGTTACAAATTAAGCAGCTTGCTTAATTCAAAGCAAACACACAAAGTAGTATCCTAAGAGCAGTAAGTTTAGAAGAGCCCTGACTTGTGTTGCCCATTTTTATTTTCAATTACTTTCTATGCAATTTTCCAACATTAAACCAGGCTTGGGTTTTTTTTCTTTTTCATAACTAGGAGCATAGTGAAGCTGCTAAGAATTCTGTTTGTCTCTGGCTTTGAAACTTGAAATATATAATTAGTCTTGGTACAGATAAGACCTTTTTTGTACAGTTATAATATCATATCAGGATATGAATCTGCTAATGCCGCTTTCCCCTCCATTCTCCTGTTTAGAAAATCTTATAGTATAGCTTAGTAATATTTTGATGATAGTGTTTGAAGTTTCTTTAAGTAAAATCAGACCAACACAAGGTACTTCATGGGGCAGGGGAGAGACTGAACTGTTTTGAACTTGTCATGAAAGCTGAAACACTCTGCAAGACACCAGAATCTGAAAGTTCTTTCCCTTGTATAACATGACTGTTGCTTCAGTCTGGATCTAAACCTTCTCAGTCTATTGACTTACATGAAACTGACCTCAGTGAGGGTGTTTGGACTGCAGGAAAATCAGCAGGATTTAATATAGGCCACAGCTCTATGTGTGATATGGCTCTAGCCAGGGAATAGTTGTGTGCCTTCCCCACAGCAGGCTTGCTGCTCAGACAGAGCAGGTCTGAGACCTCCTGGCCCCTTGTGGGCTTCCCCTGTGCCTCTCCTTTGTCCTCTCCATATGAAGGTCATAAGTTAGCATCACTGCAGGTCTCTGGTGTGAATACACAGTGATTGCTCCCTGCCAGAGTTCTTATAAAAATGATAGTTCAAACCCTTTCAATAATGCTTCTTTCTAGACTCAGATCCTTTTGATCAGGGAGTGACTAGATGTGCTATTACAACAGCAGATGCAAGGAGCCAGTGATCTCTGAGAAGGCTACTGATGAGAGCAGCACAATGCAGCCAACCATAGCCTCCATTGTAACTGGAGTACAGAATACAGGGATTACTTTTTAATTACTTTACAAAAGACAGTAAAGGAAAATATGGCACCAGCTATACAAAAGAATCAGCCTTAAGGAATTGGTGTGTTCAATTTCAGCTTGAACTTATTGCTATGGTGTCAGAATTCAATTTATTTTATTTAAAATAATACAGTGTAGTAAGGCTGTTAAAAACTACTTATTGTTCCAGTGTTGGTATACTTCTTAAAAATTATTTTTATCTTCAACTGTGTTTATTTTTGTCTGTCATGGTTTAACCCCAGGCAGTTGCTTGCTCTCTCCTTCACCAGTGGGGATTGGGGAGAGAATGGGAAGGGTAAAAATGAGAAAATTCGTGGGTTGAGATAAAAACAGTTTAATAGGGAAAGCAAAAGCTATACACACAAGCAAGGCTAAACAAGGAATTAATTCACCACTTCCTCTGGGTTGGGAGATGTTCAGCCACCTCCAGGACAGCAGGGCCCCATCACACCTAACAGTGACTTGGGAAGACAAACACCATCACTCCACTTGTCTGCAGCAGAAAATGCTGTCCAAAACTCAGCCCCACACCAGCCACTGGGAGGAAAATTAACTCTACCTCAGCTGAAACCAGCACATTGTCATTAGGATCTTCTGTTCAATCTGTAGTATTAAATCACATAGTATGTGGTTGATCTTGAATTTCTTATATAAAGACACTTTGTTTTCTGGGAGGAAACAGAAAAGACTTAATTCTGAAGAAACTTCAGACTGGTTTCCTCTTCTCAGATTTCGTCTGAAACTCTATTTGGTAGTAGAGTTTGTGGGTTTAAAAATAATAAATTGCCAGGGAAATTCCATTCAAGAGACCTAAGGAAGCCAATGGGGTTTTAAACTGGATTTGGTCTGCAATTCACCATGAAAACAAAGGACTTTCCTTGGAAGGAGCTGGACGCCTCTAGATTAAGCATGCAATATAATAAGTTGTTACACCTTGCTATTAAATGAAGAAGGGCTGAGTCTTCTCACGTTATGCAATAGATCTGGTAATCCAGGAAAAAAGCATCAAATGTCTGTGAAAAATTACTTTATTTTAGTCAGAGCTATTCCAAGCCAAATTGAGTGTGCATCTGGAAAACACCTTAAATTTCTTGCTGGTGGTATATGTCAAAGGAACTGTGTATGCTAAATGTAGGATATCTGTATCCAGTGCACTATGACTGATGTAAAACATTCATCTAGCTCTAGGAAAGCAAGCTTCCTTTTCTGTAGGGAAGTTTTAAGTTGGGAATACAGTCTGTGTTTTGGCTTCCAAATTACCTTCAAGTGGAACTTGCTTTACATGTATTTGTTCCTTACAAATGTGTTTTGACCTGTGGATTTCTTATGGTCTATTAATAGCAAGCCTCTACTCTAACTTGTATTTCCTTATGCTACCTAAATCATATATACTTTGACATGATCACTTACTTGCACCTGAGTATTCACAACAGCTTCTCTATTCCATGGTTTGCACTGGAACAAAATTCTACTCACATGAATGTTTGGGCTTAAGCAAATGAAAGGAGACTTTGATATCTACCACAGTAAATATTTTCCTTTTCCTGAAGAAAAAGTGGAATTTTACAGTGGTTTGGGGGTCTCAACTTTGTTCAGAACTGTCTGAGAAGAACTGCCTCAGGATGGAGTTAATTTTGCCCAAGTCATGCATGTTTCATTCCCTCTTTCTCTACCACCCTCAAAACAGACTGAAGATGAATGAGGATTCAGGAATACAAATCCTCTGTTTCTGTGGGCCCCTGTGCTCTGGTGGGAATTGCCCATTCCTTTTATCACAGGTGCACTTGAAGGTAGGAGGGAGTCCTGCAGTGCTGAAGAAGGTGGTTGCTTGGAGCCCACTATTAAAAGCAGGGCAAAACTGGCCTCAGCATGTTTCTGTCCTGGCTCCTGTAAGTCACCTGGGCAAACTCCCATCTTACCAGAGCCAAACTCAGACTTTATTATGCTGAAGTTATTCAGGAAAGCAGACTTCTGCCTGCTAACTGATTGTCTGGATGATTACATGCTACTATTTCAGTTGGACAGTTTTATTTTTCTGTGCCTCTTGGCTAAATGAACCTCTGACCTGTTAAGTGCCAAATGCTGAAAAAATTGCCCGTTTACTCCATCCACCTGATGGACTCCAGCAGAAAGCCTAGTGGGCAGTAAGGCAGCCTTGGCTTTAAGCAGGTGCTGAACAGTGAGAATAGAAGTCATTACTCTTCATTTCTCTATTAGTTTCACTGCTCATTTAATAGTGATGGGCAAAGAAAAACATTAATATCCAATCCAGCAGCCAAATGCACCAAAGGGGGAGTGTGACTTGTGTGTTTTCCTCTTTCCTAATGGTATCATTAAAATTTAACAAGTCCTCTAAATCATGTTAGTAGTCCCAGGGTTAATATGCTGAGATTGCTGGCAGCATTCCCACAGGAAGGGTTAACAGTGGCTGAGGCTGTGTGGCTGGCATTTGTTGCTCAGAGGGAGGTGTTGGGACTGGAGAAGCCCTGGCACCAGAAAGGCACCATCAGGTCTTTGGTGATGGGGGAATTTACAGTACACATACATGTTCTTTGCTATTTACCTCTCCCTTTTCACTCCCTCCTTGCTTTTCTCTCCTCATTAGCCCTAAAGCTGTCAGTTCATCTCATCTGCTGTTAGATTTCTAATGGAAATTCTTGACAATAAGCCTGCATATGTGTGAACCCTACAGGAAGGCATGGTTGGTGTGAGTGTCAGATTTAAGAGATTGTTAGACCATAGATGGCTTTTACTGGAGGTCAAGAAGGCTAACAAAGTGGGAGATGCAATTAAAATGGTATTTGTTAGAAAGGAATAGCTTGCTGTCTGGGCAGACTGAACGTGGGGAAATGATGGGTAGCTGGCAGGCCATTAATGGTGGCTTTGTAAGCAGCTCTGCAGCATGGGTGGTAAACCTAAATCCAGAGCTGTACTTTTACTTTAATAAGACTTCCTTTTTTTACTTTTTTTCTTTTGTGTCAAATCCATTTCTGAATAATGGATTTGACAAAAATTTTGCAGGATTTTCAGTTAGATTTAGAGGTGGGTGAAAGAAGTTATGGTGGGTAAGAGAAGAAACCAGCTTTTGTGAGCCTTCTGCATCACCTTGAAAGCAAGGCTCTGCACAATTTTACAGGGCTGATCTTTGTAAAGTCATGGATTTCAGTGCTCTGGCAGAGAGGCTGGTGAGGAGTATGAGATGGAGCAGGCAACTCACTGAAATTCTTTCTCATTTTAAATTAACAGTTGCGATCTGCTTCTTGTAAGCTCTTGACAAGAGCTTAATTTTACAGGTATTTGATCACATCTCTCCTTTGTCCTGTTGGGGTTTTTTTTTTTTGTTTTTGTTTTTGTTTTTTTGGTTTTTTTTTTTTTTTTGGGTTTTTTTTTTTTTTTTTTTTTTTTTGTTTTGTGGTTTTTTTTTGGTTGGTTGTTTTTTTTCCCCCCACTGTTGAATTGTTTGGTGTTTGACTTCTTAATAGTTTTGAACCATTTTCAAAGTTGCAAGGAGTGGAGTAGGCACTTAAGGCAGGTTGGGCAATACATTTTGGTGTCCTAAAAGACATGAGCAGCTGCGAGTATAGAAAGGGCCCAAGGAGAAATACAAGAGGAGGAATACAAGGTGTGGAGGCAGAAATGAAGTGGAGAATGAAGTTGATCCAGTCAGCAAAGCTACAGTACTTCATGGGACATGCTGGGGAAGCAAGGAGAAATGGTAATAAACCAGGGTTCTGTAAAAGGCTGGGCTCACTTTAAAGTCTTGCTGAAATTATGAATATGAAGGCTGTTTTTATTTTTCCTTAAAAAAGCTATCCCTAAAATTTGTCTCTATCTCTTTCTCTCTTTTAAAGCAGAAACTAGCAAGCAGCTAGAAGAGTAGAAAGCATTAACTCAAAGTTGTCTTTGGTTTAATGCACTTTGGTATTTTTTTTTCCCTGAAATTTATTTTTTTTTTATCCAAAGAATAAGGTGCTGGTGTATCCTGTGATCTAAAGATGTGACTGGGTTTTCTTTATTACATCTAATTGATTTGTTTCTCTTTTTACCAGTCACAAAGACATCTGTGTTCTATAATGTCAATTTGAGATTTGGTATGAAATAGGAATTTGATTTGTTGCACTAGCAATTTTACCCAGCATAACAAATAAATGATGTATGTTTTAGTGCATCAGCAAAAGGAATGAATTCAATCTCTTTTCCTTTCCCTTTGCCTGTCTCTGAAGGAAAAAAATGTTTGATTTCCAGATTAATCTGAATTCTTATAGTGTTAAGCCTAATAATTCTGTTGTATTATTATCCTAGACACTCTGAGGCATGCTATTAAGTAGCACTGCTTGTTAATACTTTAAAAGCAGAATAGAATAGACTTAAGGTATGAGAGGACAGCTGAAGGGGGGATATACATGAAGGCTGAATGCACTGGCACTGATGGCTCTAAATGAAGCACTTTACAGACTGAAGTGTTTTAAATTGCCATCCTTCTTTGTCAGTCCTAGTTACTTGGTTCTTCCTAGCCTAGTCTGCTACTGTCGTGCCTGTTTAATATTCCACTTAAGTATAACAAGAGATGAAACATCCAAGATGCCTGTATCCTCCAGGAGTCAGCACTACTGATGGGAATACTTGTGTTAGCTGTTTATAAGCAATGAGCTAAACAGGGCTATAAAGAGGAGAGGGAGCAGGAGGGAAACTGTTGTGACTTCTCTTAATTTGCTGTTCTTTTTATCAGCAAAGGAAATAAATTTCCTAGCTTGCCTACTCCAAGCCTGTATGCTCTGGGTAATACAAATTGTTGCAATAAGCACACACTGCTAAGGCCTAGATAAGGGTGATTTCTGTGCCTGAAATACCAAGGACTAGAGTGCTGTGTGGAAGGCTGGTGTGGGATTGTGCTGCTGAGGAAGCTGTGTGCAGTAATGCGCACGGGTGACACTGATAAATGGCTCCTCTAAGCAGGCATCTGCAGCAAATTGTCACATTGAGACTTCCCAGCATACCCTAGACCTCTGCATGAATGAAATCTCTGTTGTGCCGTTATTTTCCCACCTCCATGTGAAGTGAGAGGATAGGATTCATTGCTTCAGTGCAGCTTTCATATGAGTTTGCTCTCTTTATGCACGTATGTGTGTATATATTTCTTTTCCTGCAGCAATGGCTGCACAACTCCCGGTGTTCTCTCACTGATTAGGAATCCAGCTTTCTGAAATGGGATAACATGGCTTTCAGGGTAAAGGATGGGTCTTTTCCTTCTAGAAACCTAAAATGAAATGTGTGTTGTTTTTTCTGGTTTTTGACTAGACACATTAAAGGTAATTAAAGGTAAATAATAAGCATGGTTTGGTTTTTGTTGATTTATTTTGTTTGTGGCTGTTTTAGTAGAGGTTGCGGTGGCTGGAAAAGGGAAAAGATTGGATTGTTTTCGTTTTTGAAGGGTCCTAATTACTGTCTTCCAAAGACAGTGAGATGGAATTCAAATCTATTTTGCACTGAAGGAAAACCTCATCTTTTCCTTTTTATCACTGGACATCACTGATTCATTACAAGAATCAGACTTGCTTTTCACCTTTCTTCAACATATTTGGTTGGTTTTTTTTTGTTTGTGGTGATTTTCTAGGATAACTTACCATTGAAATTCTGGTAATTTAAGATTTGATGAAAAGGTCTCTTGAGCTCAGGGTAGAATTTCTTGCCAATCTAGAAAAAAAAAAAAGCAATTTTTTGTAGTTATCCTATATTCCCAGTACATAAAGATCTTGATAAGTTCCCAGCTCTTTTAAATTCCAGCCAGTATGTCAAGCTTCAGGGCTCTAAGCTGCTGTGAATTTACCTGCAGGATGTAAAATGCTAACCTCTGGTGCAGGAGCAGGAAGGTAGCACTGTGGCAGGCCAGAAGGACTTAACACATACACAAAACTTAGCTACTGGGTTACACTGACAAGCACCTTAGCCAAAGTTTGCCTTCATGGTGATGTGCATAAATGTGGCAGGGACTTTGGGTGCAGCTGAGGTGAGGATGGATGTCCTGACCCACCACCCTGCTGTGGTGTTGATGGCTGTCCCCAGCTCTCTCCACCCTGCTGCTGCAGCTGTCTGAAATTGTTGCTTCATTACTGGAGCCCGTAGCTTCTTGCTGTCTTAGCCTTTGCCCTCGGGCTATTTCTGTATGTCTTGCTGGCTTTCAGTAAAAGTGTTGAATATTTGCTGGTGATGTGGAATGGGACTTTGCCCACGTAATTTTCCATAGGTAAAGACTTCTTTCATTCACTTGGTAGAAGAGGACTCTTAGAGATAGTTAGGTGGTTTGTAACATTAAGATGCTCACAGAAGTCACAGGAACTCACAGAACTGTGAATATTCACACCAATGTGCCCATTACCAAAGTATGTTCATAAATTTCATCTGAGTGAAATATTTGCCTCTTCTGTTTTTACAGCTGAGAAGAGTTACAGAGCAATGTGGTGAACTTATTAGTTGCATAAAATGGTGTCCAGGTTTCTTACCTGCTTGTGATGTTGACTAATAGTTTTCCCTTTCTTGCTAATGTTGGTCATCCCATTCCCCAGCAGCTCTATGCTAACTAGGTGTTGGCTTTTCTGACTCTGTACAGAGAGGGAGAGGGACTTGTGCTTTGCATTCCAGTCAGCCTTAAAGGAATTGAAATATGGCAGTTGAATATATGAAACAAATTACCCAGGTATAACAAATTTATTTGGGAAGACCTTGACTTCTGATTCTTTGTCTGGTACCAGAAATTGCTAATGGGGTTAGGTGTGGTTTATGTCATTTTTTTCAAGAGTGTGTTTATTAATTCTCTTTCTTCCTACCTTGGACAGTTCATGTCTATGAATAATTTAATTGTCTTTGGCTGTTTGTATGAATGACATGCTTTTAGGCATTTTGTATTCATGTAGTATTTGTTAATGTTTGTTTTGTATTCTGTCTGCCTCTCTGCCTTTCCAGAGAGCAAATGGATGATGCAAGACTTGACAACATATAAATGCTATTAAACTGGATCTGAAAGAGCAGAAAAGAAGGCCTTTGTCATTTAATTAGTTAGAACATTAATTGGAATAGACTCTTCAGTGTTTTTCTTTTCAGTGGAGAAGTAAATGTTTGTGAAAGTGTTTTTCTACTTTTTGTAAAGTTTGTCTGGAGAAGATGTCTAGAATTTACAAGTAACAACTTGTATTGGCTTACATGATATCTCAATTGTGTTCCATCTGTTTTTTTCCCTAGACATTCTTTTGTACTGTCACAAGTTTTAAACTGCAAAAATATTAGGTTTTGGATTTTAGTTCTTTGTCCTCATTGAGGATTGTGTTGCTTTAACTGCTATTGTCATGGTTCTCATTAAGCAAAAAAGAGGCATCTATAAATTTGTTTCCATCCTTTCTGATCCAAACATAAGCATCTTTATGAGGTATTTATTAGATCCTGTCAGTAACCCTTGTGAGCCTGAGAACAGCGGCAAAAAGCACACTTTGAGATTCTGTGTCTGTGGTTTTGCCAGGTGACTGGGAACCCAGGTTAATGCTGTATTGCAATTCTATGGAGTGATCTCACTGTCTCTTTCTGACAAAGTTTCATCTTAGAAAAAAAACTCCATGTTAAGAACAAGAAATAAAACATTTTCTATCATGGGTAAATTGCTTAATGCTGGCTTTCCTGCCGGCTGTTATGTCAATAGTAACTTTTTAGGGTAACACTAAAATTTATCATCAATAATTAGAGTGTTGGAAGGTTGCTGCTCTAACTGCCTTTCAATTTATAGCTATTTTGCACAAGTTCTCCAGAGCTCCTCAAAACTATTTGTCTTGGTGTATTTCTCGTGGTGCCTACCAGAGTCCACTACATGTTGCTGGGCTTCAGAAGGGTGTTGCATATCCCTCCAGGCAGCAGAGGGTCTGTTAAGGTGCTCCTGGTGCTGACTGCCTTGAGTGCAGAGGAATGATTTCCCTGCAGCCAGCCCAGCGTTGCTGGACAGTTGGTCTGCAGGTATGTGCTGGCTTGGCTTTGCTTTTGAAGTCCTGCCCTGCAGCTCTGGCTGATGGGTGCCAGCCAAGTGGCTGTGCTGTGAGCTGGGTGTCAGTGCTGCTGTGTCCCCTCAGGGAGGTGTTTGGAGACACTGCTCAGCGTGGGCAGTGCTGGATGTGCTGCCTCTCTGTCTGTGGAATGCCTCGTTAGGCTGCCTGTAATTTGAACCATCTGTGGCAACCTGCGTGTCCTGTTGTAATGCTGTTTTTATGTCAGACCTCCAGTGGCATGCTGTGAGAGAGCTGGAGACCAGCATGGGAATTAAGGTAGAAAATCCATGGGAAACATATTGCAGTGCACCTACAATTAACTGGAAAATACTTATTCTCACTGCTAACTGTACACCCCGCACCAGACTCCATCATTGTTTTTATTCTGTCAGCTGTAGTGACTGTGAAATGGCAGGGGGTAAAACAAGGGTGAAATGCATCTGTAGTTGTTCCAGTGTCTGTTAAAGGCCACCCTTCTTTTAGGTGAAGCAGTATTGGACTTTGTGCTTCCCTTTATCATCATCTCTTGAAGGCTCCATTCAGGCAGTCTGAGACGTGTTAGAGCACCCAAAACAGAGTTGCCAATTAGCTTACAGCCCCGTCCTTTCTTTACATACTGCTGTTTCTCTTCCTGTAACCAGGAAACATACTGTATACCTCTTCCCTTTAAAAAACTTCTGTGCTTTTTTAACCTCTCTACCCTATTTTCTGCTCCCTTTTGATAACTTTATTTTCCCTAACTAATGGCTCACCTGGACAGGATTGCTGCTGGCCCTGTGATTATAGCAATTAACTCTAACCCTAAGGAAATGGCTTGCTGTGTTGCCTGGCAGCCAGGGGCTGCAGGAGCTGGTAAAAAAGAACAGATCACACTTCACTTTACTTTCATTTTAATCTTGTTATTGATTTTTCAAGGAAAGCAGCTTACTGTGAAGGATCTTGTCCATTTTTAGGTTGGCTAAGTTATTCCAAAATCTGTTGACTAGTTTTTCAGAGTTGCTTTGAGATTCTTACAGCTTACAGTAAACTAGAGTGGGTTTGGCTGCTCTGTAAACAGGGCTTCTTGACAGGGTTAAAGGAATTGAGAACTACAGCTGGAAACACTATCATAACAGTATTTTCTTCTGCATGTTAGACTTGATTCTACAGTGGTGTTTAGCAAAACCTTAGTGTTGTCTTTCACTTGGTGGTATAGAATAATGAAAATCCAGTTTTAAGTGAAGTTAGGGCCTTGGGAGTACAGTGTTGTCTTTAGCAAGCTTGCTCACACATGAGTAACTAACACCAGATGTGTAAGCAAGAGTTTTGAATGTTGGAACTGAGCAGTGTGTGGGTAGGTATCTGAAAGCAGGCCTCACTCTGCACACCAGGTGTTATCAAAGAGCACCTCTCAGCTAACATCAGAGGCAATAATGTGAACAGGCTGTCTGAGCTGGGGTGGCATGGCACAATTAAATCTTTGTAGGGCTAACCTCAGCCTGCCGAATTGGCTGCATGAGAGGTAGATCTGCCTACAAACAAACACAGGGCTAATAAAGCCATAGCTTGTTTTCGTACCTCCCTAGCCCCCATAATCATTCTTTTGCCCAGATGGAAAATTCAAACCAAGCTCAGCCTCCACTTCAAAGCAGGGTGGACTTCAGTGTTAAATCAGCTTGTTCTGGGGCTCATGTGGAATGATGAGCATCTACAAGGCCAGATACTGTACAGCCTCTTGTACCCCTGTTGCCCTTGGTTTTGCAATCCTATCCTTTCAAGTGCGCATTCTTGCCCTGTCTCATGCCAGCATTTACTTTACTCATCTCTTGGTGAGCTTGTTAGGGAGCTAATGGGGCAAAATCAAACCCTTCCCCAAACTTATGGTACTGGCAAAAAGACAACTTAATGCATTAGATGCTGCTCAGTAAATCAGACCTTGTTTCACCTATGATCTTTCAGTCTGGAGGTCTTTTTGGATTTTTAGAACCAAATCTACACCCAGCTGACTGATTGACATGAACTGCTCTGAACATCACTATGCTTAAACACTATGCTTGTAACTAGTGGGGGAAAAGCCAGCCTTTTCACAAACTGCAGTCTTAGTTATTATACTTCTGTTAGCATTCCTCATGATATTTTATTGGGTTACTTTTTTTTTTAAGGTGATAGACAATCAATTTAAATGAGAATGCCTTCCCTTAGAATTGGTGTGAAGGCAGTGAATTTGTATGGCAATGCAAGTAGATGGACAAGTGCAGTATTGACAGTAGCAGTTTAAATATAGTGTTTTGTGCTCTACTGATGTGTGGTCATGGGTGACCACTTGCAGTGACAATTACTGCATTATATATCATCTAATCAAAGATAGCCTAAAAGAAAGAAAAAGGTGCTTGAAATCCACAAATGGGTCTTACAGACACTAAGTTCCCCCTGCATGTGCTGAAAAGATGGGATTTAACCCTGCTGAGAGCAAGGTGCTTGTGCTGGGCTGTGCTGGTGTCTGTTTTACCAAGCTGCCCAACACAGAAAGCTGCTTCTCTGCAGCTGCACAACATGCAGAGCTTTACCTTGATCTGCTGCCTTCTGCAGGTGCCTGCCTTTGGGAGGGAGTGTGACAGCAGGTGCTTGGGGCTTATCCAGGTTCTCTGTTTCTGCTCAGCACAGGCAATGAGCCATTAAGCTCTTCTAGACCATGTCCCTTAGTTGTTCAGGGCTTCAACCTGTGCTGTTGATTCTCTTTCTCTTCAGCTGTGGTGGGGAAAAAAAAACCCTAAGTCCTTTGGCTGTCACTACCAATCATACTTTGGGGTTTAGTACAATACAAGGATGCTTCTACCTGTTAGAGGCCTTTCATAGAGTTGGAGAAATCCTAGGAGAATAAACATTGATCAAATTCTTCTGCATCATCCACTCCCCTGTTTGTTAACATTTCTGTCCTATATATCCAGTAACTGTTTCTCAGCTCCCCCCGCTTAAACTTTTTTTTTTTTTTTTAAATTACAGCTATTTTGAAAACTTACAAAAAGACCCAAAGTTTCTTTGAGTAACCCTCTTGGTAAAAACAAAACCATACCTCAAATTGTAAAGAGATAATGGGATTAAGCTCAGATCTGGCTGCCAGACACTGAGCAAGTATCCTTTTAACTTCAAATGATTCTGAACTTGGTCTACCCTGGTCTGTTTCAAGGCACAAATACCAAAGCTCACTTATTGCAATTGTCTCTTGGGCCAAAAGAGTAACTAGGGAGTGGCAAGGTAGAAATGAGCCCTGACAATGGCTTGCCTGAGTTGGATATTGGTTCTCCCATAACTGTAGGAACACACATATAAAATAAAGGAATGTGGATCCTAGGTACCCATTTTTTACCTCTAGAGGCTGGTTGCCTGAATTTGCTGGCCAAATTGACTGGTGGTGCAAGTGGTTGCTGTCTTACACTGTGAGACCTTGGAGACCATGTGTGATGGAAAAAGAAATGGCCAGAGAAGGAGAAAAATCCACCCCAAGTTTTAATTTGTTGCTATCAGTTTCTAATGTCTTTTGAGCTGCCTCCTTGTAGCAATGGAAATCATATTTAATAGGAACCTTTCCATGTTCAGACAGTTTAATAATTCAAAATGCATTAAGAGTTCTTAAATATCAGGACAACTTCTAGTAATAAATACATTAGTTCAGTTTTCAAAGTGCACCCAAATAATTCACAAGTATTAATGAATTACCCTCCAGGCTTTTGTCTGCCCTGGGGGATATATAACTAGAGATCAAAGGCAGAGAGGAATGAAATGACTTGCCACAGTCACAGAGAGCATGATAGTGTGATTCCCAGGACCTGTGTTTTATGTAAAAAAAGCAATGTGTCACAGAGAATAGCTCCTAACTTTCTATATGGAAGCTAAAAATCTTTCTGACAGTAGCATAGCTAAATCTTATGGCCTTTGATAAACTGTGTTACCTGCAAGTTATTTTTGCCTTTGTTTGTCCTGACTCCTTTGTGACTCTGCTAAGACTGTAAATTCTCATTGGGGAAAAAACTGTGGCTTCTACAGTGCATGGCATAAGGGATCTTGATTTTTTTAGTTATTGTTTTTTGCTGTTGCCTCTAAGTGCTACCAACATGTGAAACTTAAAATAAATGTAGAAAAAGATTTTGTGTAATGCTATTTCAAGTTTCATTTTCCTTACTGTATTTTTTTTGCACTGTGGGTGTCTGTAGTGCTTTAGATTGCCATAAAGCTTTATATTCTATTTACTTGCATAGAATATTACTTTCTCCAGTCTAGTTGCTGCTGTTACACAAGTTACAGGCTCAAACAGTGGTCTGCCTCACCCTCTCACTTACCTACCTCCTATTTTGAATTGTGGAAGGACCACGAAGATTTGACTTAGCTACTACTGCTCTGAGGGGTTTTTTGGTGGCTTTTTTTGCTTTTTGTGTGTTTTTGTTTTGGTGTCTTTTGTGTTGGTTTTGGGGTTTTTTTTGTTTTTCTTTTGGTTTTGTTTTTTTGTTGTTTTTCTTTTGTGTTTTGTGGTTGTTATTATTTTGGTTTTTTGTTTTTTCTTTTGTTTTTGTTTTTTTGGTTGTATTTTTGGGTTTTTTTGCTGTTTTTGTTGCTTTGTGGTTTTGTTTTTGGTTTTTTGTTTTTTGTTTCTGTTTTTCTTTTTGTCTTGTTTTTGAGGGTTTTTTTGTCTTTAGTTTTTTGTTTTGGTGGAGGTTTTTGGTGTTTTTGTCACTTTGTTTTTTTGTTTATTTTTGTGATTTTTGGGTTTTTTATTTTTGTTTTTGGTTTTGTTGGGTTTTTGGTCTTTGTTTTTGGTTTTGGCTTTTTGGTCCTTTTTTGTTGGTTTTTGTGTTTTGCTTTTGGTTGGTTGTTTTGCATTTTTTTTGTTGTTGTTGTTTCTGTTGCTTTGTGGGTTATTGTTTTTTGGGTTTTTTTGTGTTTTGTTGGTTTTTTTTGTTTTGTTTTTTTGTTTTTGTTGTTTTTTACCTTTTTTGTTGGGGTTTTTTGGTTTTTTTGGTTCTCTTTTTTGTTTCTTTTTTTTTGGTCTTTTGCTGTTTTTTAAATTTGTTTTTCTTGGTTTTTTGTTTTGTCGTTTTTTGTTGTCGGGTTTTTGGGGTGGTTTTTTTGTTTGTTTGTTTTGGTTTTTGTTTTTATTCTTTTTTATATATACTGCATATAAATGTACTGACAAATTTAAATTAGCCTCAACAGTAATTTACTGTTGGACCAGGATCCACTCTGCCGTATTGTATCCTGTTAAGAAAGAAGAATGTGTTAATGTCACAAACACATCCTCTCTTTAAGGGCTCTATAGTTTTAAGCAGCATGGTTGCCTGTGTAATGCTTGCTGACACTCAGAATTTTGTCTTCTAATTGTAGCAGGGGAAAATACAGCTCCTGTCAGAGTCAGTGGTGGGTTAATGGAGAACAAAGGCAGTAATCAATCCAAAGCCTAATTAAAGGCAATGGTGCCAGGAAATGATAGGGAATTCAACATCCTGGCACTCAAACTTCCCTAATTGGACTAGTGTTCTTTATGAAGTGCCCTGTGCCCTGCTCCATATTGCCCCAGCTATGATATCTCACTGTGTTGAGTGTTTTGCTCTGCTCTCAAGTTTTGAGGCAGAGTTGGATAGGGGATCCATTAGCAGTGGTAGCTGTCAGTTTATGCTCTCACCTCACTCTTTTTGGTAAAGGCTCAGTTTCTGTATGCTGGTTATAAGCCAGTCAAAACTCTACCACAGCTGTTAAGCTCATGAAAAGGGATGAGGTAGCTCAGAGAGGAGTATGATGAGGTTCTTTAAATAAGAGAGCTAACAGGGGAAAGGGTACTTTTGGATGGAAGAGGTGACTTTGGTTCACTTGTTAATGATATGATGATAATTAATGATAATGATTTCATCTGAAGTGTTGTAGTTTCTATTTGATGAGATTAAAAGGAAGTCCCTCTGAAGAACTTGAGACCAGAAGAGGTGTTTAAACAGCCAATGTTTGTGCCCAGGAAACAAAATTGCTTTCTGCACCCATCCATGCATTTCATATGTCTGATAAAGCGTAACATTCTGCAGGAATCTGAGGAGAAATCTTACAAACCCTTTGAGTTCTCCATGTGTAAAGTAAATAAATACATGTTATGAGTTGTGCAGTATATTCTAGTTAAATAATTTTTAACTAAAGTTAAAAAGCAGAAGCTCCTGCAGAGAATCTTAAGTATAGAAAAGAAATTCTAATGGTATCTTAGGCAGCTTTGCAGAGAAATGTTTTGAGCATCAGACTAGTTGTACTTCTGCATAAATTTCTTCTCCAACACTTGTCTATTGGATATTTCTGTATAACAGTGAGAAATAGTTAATTCTTTCTTTCACATTGAGAAAAACCTGCATGGGAATGTAGTGGAGTTAAAGTCTGGAGAAAATATCAGGATCTAAAGCTTTTTTTTCTGGACATGAAGATCTACAGCTGGGGATAGGGAGAAGATTGTGGGTGGTAAATTGCAGCATGTCAGAGTTGCTATATAGTTGACACTACTGTGCTATAGAGTTGATTTGATTCTGAAGTTTTGCAGTTGTATCACTCTTGCACATTCCTCCTCAGCTGTATAATGTCATAGTACAAGATAGTCATCAGTAAATTAATGAACTTCAATGGAATTTTGCACATACAACATTGTTATGGTACAATTAATGAAAGATGCCTCTGCCTGAATAAAGGTCCAAATGAGACCATATACTGAAACCAATAATACAGATTTTATTTAACATTGAATGTGAGGTAGAGACAAGTAGAAATGTGGGGCTGGGTGGATGGGGAGAGAGAGAGGTCAGTCAAGTAGAAGACAGCACGTGTGGATCCAGTGGAATCCTGTTGTTCCTTTTTCATCCTAGATTTCTTGGTGGTGAGGATCCCAAGGATATTCTATAGCAAAATAGTTTTTTGCTATGAATACATTTTAACAGAGGCCTTAATGCCCATTGGCTACACAGTTCTGTAATGCTAACTAGTCCAGATGCTCAGCTTTTCTCTTCCTTTGGGTTGGTGGGTTTCTGGGGTCAGTGGGCCATGAGTTGGTGGTTGTGATCTCCTCCCGATGGAATTGCATTTTACCCAGTCAGAGCTGATTCAGCTTACGTTTCTGAGTTGGCTTTGCAACTGGCCCATAAAATCTGCATTTTTTTCTGTCCATTATCAGTGATACATTCTTGTCCCCCAGCTTTGTTAGCCTCCCCCTAGGTCTGAGATAACACCTAGACAATAGTACCACCTTTAATCCCAAGCTCCTGCTGTGGGGGCTTATCTTACAGTCCAAGTTCCCTTCTGTGCTTATCTCATGGCAAAGTCCTTCTGTGGCCTTAACAGTGTTTGAGATGGGCAGCTGTACTCCCTGGGTCCCCATGCATGTGCCAGCATATTTCTGAAGGGCTGGGCTGCAGGTTAGGCTGTGGCAGTGGTGTGCCCCTGGCAGCAGCTGAGCAGGAGCCTGCCTGTGAGCCAGCTGCCCATCAGTCACTGAACATGTGCTTGTTCAGTGTGCTCAGGAATGTGAATGCTGTGTAGAGTGCAGGCAGCGATGGTTCCCTGGAAATGAAATGATTTGAGATTTTTGTTTTCTTTTCAGAGAAATAGCAGAAATTATAGCCACATCTGTCTAGTTGCTCATTGAAGTACTTAAGTGAGCTACCCCTGTAACTCTTATTCCTGAGTATTTTTGAAATGAGAGTTGGATGAAGAGGTATTCTTCGTTGTGAAGTAGAAAGACCATTATAGAACAGTACTTAGAATACAGATAAATGCAAGCTACACTGTTTGTGTTAATAGTATTTTTTTTCACTCCAGAGCCCTGTAAATGTTTCAAGAGAAATTTAATTTTGTATATAGATGAAATAGGTCTGAGGTAACTAGGTAGTCTCTGGACACAAAAGAGACCAGGTCTCGGGTGTCTTCTCCATGTCTACCATACCTGACTGTAGAATAAACACTTTAGTTGAAAAGGCATTGAAGGAATCACTGAGTAATTTTTTTCCTGTTTTCTGGTAAAAACTGGTGTTGATGACACTTCTGAAGACTTTTAAATTATGCAAGTCTTAAAGCAACAGAACAATTTTTTCTATACCAGCAAATTTGAGTGGAGTTGTTTTCTAGTACCTAATCACAGTAATGAAAGTTAATCCGAGTTTGAACTTCAAACCATTTGAAGAATAACTAATAAACACAGCTAATGAGTGAGCTTTCTGTGTATGTATTAGAAACAGGGTTTCTTTGTATGCTACTTAAAAAAATTGGAAATGTCTCAGTTGCCTGTTATAGGAGGTGTGGAAAACTTTCCACAGACTTGCCTGTCTCCTAAGCAGCCCAGCCTCCTGCAAATTATACACCTTGCAGGGAAGCATTATTAATTCCAGTGGAATGGCCTGTGGCAGCAACCAAATCTGTTTATAATCCTTCAGCACTCTGATATTGCCTATACTCCTAACAAGGAGCATCCAGAGGCATGTGGAGGGGGAGAAATGGATCCACATTTCACTGTGAGTAGTACTTTGAAAAAAGAACAGCAACTGTTCCCTATTAAATATCTGCAGTTTAAGTCTGTCTAGTGGCAGAGGAGTTTAATAATTTTTTGCAAATTAGAAAGATAAACCTAAAAATTAATATATATATCTACTGAATCAGCCTGTTCCCAAAGATGGGGGGGAGGGGCAGGTATTTTTTAATCTACATGGTATTCTGATAAACTACATTCTTGGTCGGATCCATGAACCTCCTCTCAAAAAAAAAAGAAAAACAAATTTGATGGGGGGAGGGAAGCCAAGACCAAACCATAATGAAATCATAATGTTGTATCCCAGGCTGTCAAAGGCTGGTATGTCATTATTTATCTTCTTAGCCTGATGAGTTTATTATTGCTTTTGTGTGCTCTACAGGGACCTAAGAGATGCATATTATATATGTTTGTGTCTATATTTTGTGTATGATATGTGAATATTTTGTGTATATATGTGAACATATATATGTTATTTAGCTACACATCTAGCTGAGTAGCAAGTTTCTTTGAGCAGAAGGACCAGTTAAATTCAGAGCTCTTTCTAGTTGGCAGGTCAGTAACACAGTTTTGCTTCTATCTGGCAAGATAAGTTCTCCCCAACCTCATTCTGCTTTTCTTCTGTGCAGTGTGTAGCAGATGGATTTGAATCACAAGATTGGCTGATGTATTGTATAGAATGCAGCCCAAGATACAAACCTATGTAAATTCTCCTAAACTTGGTGCAGAGAATAAGGCTGACTGGAGTAAAACAGGATGAGTAGGTTTTTGGGTAGACTTCAGAGGATTTGTCAACCTCAAATAGAGAATTTCCTCTGGCTTTTGAGTACTTCAGTTGCAACTGAGTTTTTCTGGTGCAGTAGTTCAAAGGCATCCGGATTACAGTTAGTCCTTCTTATTACTTGTAATCTTTATATGTTAATTAAATCAGCCTTCTGATGACAATTTTTCATCATCAGTCTACATCTGAGAGTCACTGCACAATATTTGCTTGATACCTTTGCTTGATACTATTGTTTTGTGGCATTAGCAAGATTAACTCTTGCAAAGGGTCCAGCTGCTTTGTGCTGTTGCCAAGTCACCAGTTGCACTTCAAATGTCACTCTGACTGTTCATGTGAAAGTTGGGGTTGTAACTGAGTCCTCTGTGGGCTGATGGCTGTTTACCCCCATTTTGGTCCTGAGTGGAAGTGGGCAAATGAGAAGTTTACAGTGGCAGAATGCCAAGTATGGACCTGTGTGGCATTTATGTGCCAGTGCTTGACCTTGTGCTGGATGTGCATGTTGGAATGGCATTCACACAGGGTTATTAACTATGCCTACCTTCTTCTGAAACACTCTTTTTGAATTGGCATCACTGACAAAATTGCTATCTTCTTTCTGATATGTATCCAGATTTCCACTGCATGCCTCCTAACCTGTAGCCATCACTGAGGTGTTAACAACCCATCTGATTACAATAGTGTTTCTCCTTTGGGTTGTGTTTACCATTAAAAATCAGTATTTGCTGACACCTGCACAACATTCAAAGCTGAAATTCATTGGTGTGAGCTGTCACTTGATGTCTGTCAGATGCAGCAGGGTTTTAATTAAAGGAAAAGACAGACTCCTTAACATTGTTGTTATGTTTTGAAGGGCAAATTTAATGTTATCTAGTGTTTTACATGAGATTGTCCTGTTCATAATAGGGCAGGCTGGGGAAGAAAAAATACAGCTCATTGAAATTGTTTACTAAAGTTTGTACACAGTGTCATGTTCTTTCTTGCTTCATTAGTACTGGTTGAGTTGTCTCCTGCTTTTTTTACCTTTTCATGCCTCTTGGGCAGACTCCATCATGTTGACTGCTGTATTTCATTATTTGCATCTTATGCTGAATTCTGTCTGTGGGAAAGAGGGTGCTATAATGTTGTGCACTATCTACACTAAAGAAAAGACTGCTCTCTGCTCTACAATGATAGCAATGGCACTTAAACGATGTAGAATGTCTGAGGGTGTTGCTCTGAGTATTTATTCTCTTTCTGTACATGGGAGTACTGTTTAATCACTAGTTACACTAGTAGTTATTCACCCAGACAGCTTTCTGTTCTGAAAGGTTTCTAACACTTCTAAATGCTGTGTAGCCCCAGAAAAGGGGTTGCCAAGCTTAGAATGTGGTGTCTACGTATGTTTCCAGAGTATGCAAGAAAACCTGTAGAAGGATTTTAGGACTGAGGCAATGGGATGGAAATGAGTTTCACAGAATTTCCATGGAACTTTCTACAAATTCCTATGCCTGAGTTTCACTGCCTGAAGTACCACAAGCAAAGAACCTATTCTAGTAGGGCCACAGGAAACTAAGCTGGTGTAAGTTTTCTACAGAAATCTTCAGGTGAAAATTCTAAAATTTAGATGTGCTGTGGTTAAACTGTATTATTATTCTAACTTATCATCACAATTGTAAAAGCATAAATGGATTTTATGATTGTCAACATGAAAGATTTGACATGGTAATAAATAAAATTAATTCTAAGCTGTAAACTATAAATACAGATGCTTATTCTGTTTTTATTGTAGAAGCAAATGAAGGATAAAATGCTGTTATACGGATAAAAACTTCCCAGGTCTTTGAATTGTCAATGAGTAAAACATTAGACAGAAAGAAAATGTT
Source organism: Luscinia megarhynchos (assembly GCA_034336665.1). Taxonomy (NCBI): domain Eukaryota; kingdom Metazoa; phylum Chordata; class Aves; order Passeriformes; family Muscicapidae; genus Luscinia; species Luscinia megarhynchos. Next base: position 79,591,111 of record CM067565.1, on the reverse strand, counting down.
TCTTCAAACATCTCTACTACTTTTTCTTTTCTTCCAGGCAGCAGTTTTCATGACTGTAGGGAAGTTTTTCTGTGCAAGGGTTATTTACCACCTGGATCATTATACCACTATAACTTCTAGGATGTTTCTACCCAAAGGCAAGAGGAGGTAACTTTAGTAAATGGCATATAATTCTAGGTCTTGCTTCTTTCACCCTACCCTGTGCTTATTGCTCTCCTCTGTAGACACAGGTGGAGATAAGCTGTTGCCTGAGAAATAAAATGCCATGAAGTGCTCTCACAGGTTATTACCTTGCTTTCAGATTAGCTGAAACTGTCAACACAATCAAACCCTTCTGCTTGTGTGGTGACAGCCCTTTCCTGGGGATTGTTTTTCAGTGGTCATTGTGTCTGTGGCTATAGCTCTGATCCTGTAAGCAATTGCACTAGCAGGGTAATTCTGTGCCAGTGTGTCTGTGAGGGTTGGTCATGGGTTCCTGGGGGTAGGTAAGTGGTTCTTGTGCTGTCACTGCAAGTGCCAACTTGCCCTGCCAGTAAACACTTCTTTCTGGCCTTCTTCCTTCTTCCTTGCTGTGGTGCCTGAACATACACCTGAGCCTGGTCTCCTCTTGCAGCATTCCACAACTTTTGCAAGTTTTCCTGGCTATGGGTTTTCCATTAAGCACTAGGGGGCTGATCTGTGTCCACATATGTATGTCAGAGGCAGCACAGTGTCCGGGCATCTGTTTTGTTGCCTGCTATGTCAGGCAGGTATGTGGTGTGTGGGTTACTCCTATGATGCCAATTCACAAGCCCCCTCTCCTGCTTCTCACTTCTGTGTGAACCAGTGCATGGCATTTCAGCTGAATTCTGTAGTCTGTGGTCATAGGAGCACAACTCTCTTCAGTCTTTTAAAATCCATGGTAGGATGGCTGCGTGAGGAAATCCTTCATTTGTGAATAAGAACACTTTGTCTAGACTTGGGCACAGCTTGGTTCTTAAGTCTCTGTGGTCACGTGGGCTAGAGCAAAATGAGTGCAAAAGGGTGGAAATGATTATTGCATATTTAGTTTGACAGCCTGGTCCTAGTGCAAATGTAATGTGCAAGGCAGCAGGGAGCACAAGGTGCTCTCAACCTAAGTAGATTCTGTCATTGGTGTCATGTCATCACAGCAGATTTTAATACTCAGACCTGCTGGATTTTCTGTTGTTTTCTTTCAAATGTCTATAAAATAGTTGGGTTTTTTTTCTGCCTGAAATCAGTGTTGTGCTGACCTTAACACCTAGTCTACTGCTCAACAAGTGTCAAGGAATTCCTAAGGCTTCAAAGTAAGTTTTGCTTGGATGAGGATATCAGCATTTAGTTCAGTGGCTATAGATATAAAAGAAGCACTTTGGAGATGAGGTCACATGAGTTGGGGATGAGTTGCCTTTGCCTGTGCTTTTTAAAAGATTATTTCACATGCAGTGCTTCATCTGTGTGTAAAACAGCATTAAGTGCTTTACTGCTGTTATCGTGTGAGCAGTAGTAGAAGGGAATTACAGGAAGGGGTAAAAGGGAGTTTTGACTTGCTGTGAATCCCTAATCAGGTGTTGAGTGAGTGACTAAATATTAACACCTTTCAGGACACTAAGCACTTATAAATTCTGCCTTAAATTCCTGTAAGGGTACTTGGCACAGTGAAGGCAGAAGCAATTTGTTATCAGGGTAGGCATGCATTTGAAAAGGGTTTGTTGATTTGAGAGGCAGTGCCTAATCAGGTGCAATGATGAGCTCAATTTCTAGTTCAATGCAGCTATATGCGAGTAAAACTAAAAAAATGGTGTTTTCTGGATTTCAAATTGCAGATGTACCCCACTTCCAATTTTCCCTTGCCAGTAGAAGTGCCACCTAGCAGGCCCCTCAGTGGTGGGCTGATCCTAGCTGGAAGGTCAGCCCCTCAGGACTTGCCTCCAGCAGGATGGTGATGAGAATTGAAGGGCAAAAGCAAGGAGGAAATGCTTGTGGGATGAGATAAAGACAGTTTAAAAAGGAAAAAAAGCCAAAAAAGGATCTCCCCTCACTTCCACGCTGAAAAAAGCAAGCCATGGAAAATGTTGTAGTGGGTTCTTTATGGGTAATGTTTTTTATTTGAGGGTTCTTGTGGGTACAGACTGTAGATATGTGATTAGTATAGAAAGTAAAGGTGGAAAGTGTATTGCTCATCACTTTCTCCTCTTTAAATACTAGGTTGTGACTTAACCTTCACTTTTTCCTTATTTTAAATCTTGTAATTCAAGTAGTTCCCGTCACATTTCTAACCTACTGTTGGATGACAACTGAAGAACTTGGTACAGCCAGATATCTTCATCTGTCCATTTACTCAGGTAGCACAACCTGTGGAAAAAAACAAGGAATGTGAACCTTATATTTGTGAATCTCTATATTCAGAGGCACAATTTTATTTTTATAGCCAAAACTATGTGAAAAAGCAGAAGTAAAGAAACAAGGCCAAAAGTCCACACTAAGTTAACCTAATTATCTGAAGCTGCTGAAAGCTTCTATTTTGGGTGAAGTTCTAGACACTCTCACTTTAGTCCCAACTTTGAAAAAATTATAATTTCCATTCTTCCTCATGACAAAGCTAGCTACAATTACACAGAAAATACTGAGAGTGCCTGTGGGCTTTCTTAGCATGCAAAATTATCCTGAACTTTGGCCTGCCTTTAAAAACATCAAGTGCTATAACTGGAGAGCCTGTATTCTTCAGAATAAGCAAGAGGGCGTAGGAAAGGAAGAAAAGGGTCAAATTGCCTACAGCAAGTCGTGTGCTTTAGGTAGTGATGGACTGACAGGTTGTCAAAACACAGACGGATGCTTCTGTAATGTAGGAACAACAAGACATCAGAATGAATGAGGTGTTCTGCCTTCCCAGCCTCCTTCCACCCCTGTCGAGTCATTAACTGCATTGCATAATTTGTGTGTGTGAAACATTTTATAAAGTCACCATGGTACTTGTCAAGCTACCTGTCATTATCCCCCATGTAGGGCAGTTATTCTGTCTGCTCCTTCTTTGGTCTGCCCCCCTTTCCTCGGGAGGTACAGCACAGCTGACTTGGATCTCAGTTTGAACTGGTGCCTAAAACTGCCCCCTCTGAAAGGCATTGGTTGACTTTTGGTGGGAGCGTTGCTTGCAGAGCTGGAGATGGATCTGTTGGCAAGCTAAGACTTAGGTGCTTCTGGACCAGCAAGAGAAGGCTGGACATGTTTCCTTCTTCACTTGAATGACTCTGTTAACTTCATTGGGTTCAGTGCTGACAAGAGAAGTGACTCATTCCCTCGTTTCCTTTCAATTTTATTATTTACTTTTCTATGTTTAACTTTTCTCAGTTCTCTTATAAAAGTGCTATACACTTCTCCTTAGAAACGTGTATATTTTATGCTTTTGGTAGTCTGAATAAACCCTGTTGAATGTGTTTGGCTCTTAAAAGTATTTAAACTCATGCTTATAAAAACACATTTTCATTGCTGTTAAAATTTATAAAACCAGATTTTAATCTCAGAAAATTAGCAAATGACAGTGGAGGAAGACCCCCTGCATTATTTGTGTTAAATTGTATCTGTGAGGAGGGAATGGGTGATGAAAGCTGGACACAGGAGGTGAGTTGTCTGACAATGTTTGTTGAGTGTTCTAGGATCTTGCTTACAATTATATTGTGAAGAATAAAAGATGCAGCAAGACACAAACAAAAATTGGAGGGAAATTTGGCTTCCAAATACATGTCCACCAAATCTTCCAGGCTTAGTTACCTCCATCTTTCCACTCTGGCAGGTTTCAGGTAGCCTACAGATGTCACAGGCACATGAGAATAGCTCCTGTCAATGATGTGAGCAAGCCCCTGTGTATGCAGGAGATGGTGAAGTAGCCAGATGTTCTGATTTGAGTTTATATTTATTTCTGTTGTTGCTGTTTCTGCCTAAGTGGGCACAAGTCCCTTCAAAAAAAAAAAAAAGGGCTGGAATAGTGCTCCAGCTGACGAGATTCTGACATTGCAGTGTATTAAAATCAGAGAAATAACTGGGCTGTCACTAATTTTGTGCCTCTAAGTCTGATGTGTGCCAGGAACAGACAAGGACAAGGTAGGATGTGAAAGTGTGTGTAAGGTCAAGGGGAAGGATAAGCTATGGGAATTGTCAGGGAGGATGAAGGGACTGATGGAATTATGATGTGGGCTGCCTGCAAGTGTGCAGCATAGAGCTAGGATGTGTGGGAGGAACCTTGGGGTTGCATGTGGGGTATGGGGAGAGAAGAGGGGACACCCAGGTGCTATAGGTGTTTTCAGCTGCAGGTTCTGTGTTGGCCTCTGCTCAGACTGCTGTGTCCCAGACTAAGCTCTGGCTCCATTTCCTACAGGTAAAAGCAGACAAGCACAGCTTGTGGAACAGCCTCCACAGTAATCAAGGAAATGGTAATTGGTTGGGCAAGTAGCTGTGCAAGGCTGCAGGAGAGCTGTTTGTTTCTTATGTCCCTCCAAAAATGCCATTACAGGAACAGAGTGGGGTGGGATTACTTGTGCTGCTGCAGAACCAGTGTCTTACTTGCCTTCTGCAGAGCAGGTTCTCAGGATAATTCATGACTGAGTGGGACATGCTTAATGTTATAAATCACACCAGAATATTAATCTGGAGAGTAAAAACCCAGCTACAGAAAACATCTTAAATAAAAACAAGGCCTGAAAGATGCATGTCTAGAGTAGCTAGAATTATTATTGTGGGAAGGGACCCACAGCTGTTTGAAAATGTCTTTTAAGAACATTTACTGGTCTTCTCTAGCAGCAGGCCCTTCTTTGAATTTATTTTGCTTGTGTGTGACACTTCTGTGTTGGTGTGGTACAGCTCCAGATCTCCCCTGCAGGCAGGATGGTTTTCTTGGCAATCTGCGATGCAATTATATGTTGGAGCTTGCAGTGAGAGACTACTTTTGGCCAGTGATAAAATGACAATGATTGCACATAATTGCTGAAAACAATTTTTGAATTTTATTAATGAGATACTCCAAACAACATCTTGTAGACTATTGTCTCAGTTAACAGTCAATTTGTAAGAGTTAAGTGTTCTGTAATTTACATTTATTTCCCCTATTTATATTGAAATTACACTTGCTGTCCATAATTACCCATCCTCCAGATACAAAGTTGTTGCTTTTCAGTTGCTATTTCCCTTAAAAAAAGTGGAAATAAATGCACAATTTAGAGTCGTATTGATTAGTATTATCCAGGGTATAAGTAGAGTTTTTACTATGCATTGTTTCTCTATATTTTGGGAAGGCTAGCTGCAGGCACCAAGAATAATTCTAATAAAAATTAAAGTAGTAAGGCTGGTCACAGAGGAGTGGTTTGTCAAATAGTGGGAAATGGTAGGAATCTCTTTGGTCCTGATTCAGCAAAGATTTACATATGTAACTTTCTATATTGTGCTATCATTAGGACTATATAAAGAAATTAATAATAAATGTGCAGTAAAAAAAGATGGAGGAAACAAATTTTAGCAGGGAGAAAAATTCTAAGTTGTCATGTCTAAATTTATGGTTTATTTATGGTATTTTGGCTCTACTCCTGGGAGGAACAAGCAAGTAGGAGTGACAGGTACAATGAGGTAGTTGTGGGAATTTTTGATCTTATTACTTACATATCAAGCAAAGTCAAGGACATAAAACTTCCAAGAACATAAATCTGTTGAAAAATAAAACATTTCCTTGTGTGTCCTGCATATAATGAACAAATTCTCCCCAGACTTGGATGTTACTGTTTACTTTCAGGGTCAGGTGGAAGGATAAGTGCTGCTGGTTCTTCGCATGTCCTGATTTTGGGTAGTAGGGCTCATTGACACTGCCCTCACTCTTTCTTCCCTTCTGTCTTCCTTGCAGTGAGGTCATGGATGTACTATCCTTAGTGAGCTTGGTCCAAATTAGTGTGAGAGTTCCTCATTGATACTGAAATCAGCTCACCTGAGTGTATTCCTACCAGCTGGCCCTGTTCTGGGAAGGAAATGGGATCTGATTCTTCTTGAGGTCCCTTTCAGTCTGAGGGATGCTGTGATTAATGCATGCTTTACCCACATGTTCCAGTGATGCTGACTCCAGTCTGAGGAACAGGAATTATTGTGCTAGGTTGTATGTAATGCCTCCCTTCTTTTGTAGCATTGCTTTAGCAAGTTTATTTTAGGTTGAAGCTCTAGTAGTCATCTGGGATCAAAACATCAAGAAAAGCAGTTCTCCAACAGAGCAATAGAGGAGGCTTTAATGTGCATCATTTCTTCCCATAAATATTTTCAAATATTATGGGTTTGAGGAAAATAAAGACTATTGCAGGAAAATGAGGGGAAAACGAACAATTCCACTCTTGCATTATTCATCAATGCTCTGTGTTGTGGGATAGAGGGAATGAGGTAAACATAAGGTTTTGGGTTGACTTTCTCCCCAGCTGCAACAGGTTTAATAGAAATGCATATGGCTGAGCCGATTTCTAGTTTGGTTTGGTCTCTCTTCCATCAGTTGCTGCCATACCTGGGGAGGAATTACTGCCAGCTTCCTGCAGGTGGTGTTAAGTGTTGTAGAATGTTTTGTCTCACTGAGGGAGAGGAGGAAGAGATACCCCAATTAAACAATTAATTTTTCTATTGTGAATTCTAATGCTAACAAATGCCTACCTAGGGCTAGTATAACTCCATCTACAGACTTGATATTACTCCTCCAGTGAAAGAGCATGCAGGAAACTTCTGACAAGGATCTATCTTGATTGCTGAGCCTTCTTGGGATTTTCATCTCTTGGTAACTGAAATTGTGTATATTTGTACAAAACATACATGTCTAATATTACCATAAAGATTAGTATATGAAATATGCTACTTTGCTTAATCAAATAAGTGATTATATTCAAAGATCCTTTTTCAGAGGAAATGCTCTGAAATTCACCTTCTTATTCCCGTGTCCCCAGAAGGAACTGATGCCTTAGTTGCTGTGGAATTCACAGGGAAGGGTAGTATAGGCCAAGGAAAGATAATTGAAGAGAGTTTTTCTCACTTCCTTCAGTGATACACAAATATGTCACTGTGCAGCCCTTGTGAACAGCACAGTCTAGTAGACAGTTGAATTTCTTGCTTATCTGATGACAGGAATGTTTCCACAGATGCTACCTGGTGCAATTAAGAAGGAAGGTACAACTCTCTCCCCCTTTTCTTTTCACTCTTCATTTGCTGCTGCCTTTGTGCTGACTTGCTCAGGAGGAGCAGAAGTATGGGATTCAGAAATGCACTGCTCAGAATAAAAATGTTCAATGTAATCGTTGCATCTCTGAAGCTGACAATAGAAGATTGGTTCTGACTTTTTTTTTGTGTGAGAGTGTATGAATAAATTTGTTGATGACTTTTCTCATTAGGGAGTCTCCCAATGGTGAGTTTAACAGCTCTTGTCCCTTTCCTTCTCCTTTAAACAGGATCTCAAGAACAAGTAGCTCTTAAATGAGAAAAAATATTGCTCTGAACTGGTGGAAAGAATGGAGTGAAGCACAAAAAGCTTGCAAGTCTGATTACAGGGATTAGTTAATCAAACACTGAACTTATTCATTTAATCATGGTTCCTTCTTCTTTTTCAGAAGGCTGCAGTAACCATAAAAATGAAGGATTTCTTTCAGCTTTGCAGGCAGCAGCACTGGAAATACTTGAGCTGGTTCAGTCAGTTTTGAAGAAACAATGCTATTAAAGAGACCTGTAATCAAACAGGCCTGCAAATAGTAATCACTGGGTAAGAAATTATGGTCTCTTTCAGACACAGGGAATATCTAATTAATCCCTGAAGCTATGGGTGGGCTAGAACCTGCTGTGATGTCTGGAAAATGACACCTTAAGTGTACATGGGCAAAGAGCAGGGGGATTAATCCTTTATTAAAAAAACTAAGCAAACCCCAGAAAATTCAGAGGATTCCCTCCCTAAAACACAAACCACGGTACTTCTTTTCCCGCAAAGTTCACTGTATTATTCTTATTCAGTTTCCTTTAGTAGAGGTCTGTCTTTATCAGTTTTTAAGAAGAGAATGAGGGCCAGTTGCTAACATTCACAGCATTAAATATCTGTCCATCAAGCAAGCCTTGGGTTGTTTTTATTAATAGCCATTGAAGGCTATGCATAGTAAGCATGCAGTTGTGCTTGCAGGGGAATAGAGTAGTTTTGTGCACAAAGCACCCCTGTGATGCACTTGCCTTAGTGTGAAGTGGGTTGAAGACTTTCAATTTAGTTTTGACTCCTAAACAGAGATGTGTATGCTTGCCTTAAATGCCCTACTCTCACCCCCCTCCCCTCTTCTCACTTTTCCCTCCAAAAATCTTACTTGTGAGTATCCTCAGGAGGTCTGTGGTGCCAGAATGGCTTGCCACATAGAAGTTGACTGTTTTTGCACATAACTGATGTGTAAAACATGAGCCTGTGCCTTTTTACAGAAAAGTTAATTTTTCTGTTACCAAGAATAATATTTATTCATAGTATGTAATGTTTTCTTGCCAAACTTGAAAAGTATTTCACTATTGAAGGTAGAAATGTCTTATTTGTAAGAATTTCAGCTGTGCTTGTGGCTGAATATGAATGTGAGATGAATCATAAATATAGAGAATTAAGTTCCATTTTGGGCAGGTGTGTACTACTCGTTCTGTGGTACATGGGTTACTTTTTTGTGTCTGTGTGTAGCATTTAAAACAGTTCCTCAGGGGCTCAGATTTGTAAATTAAGCCGATCCCAGTGATGGTATGAATTTGTAGTGAAGTAGGAAGGTGAATAAGGGAACTGGGATTCAGGGTAATATATTCTCCTTAGTCTTCGTCCTGTCTCACACATACACTTCTGACAAATAAGATTTTCTGCCAGATAATCCTGCTGAACAATTTTGTTTGGGAGAAAAATTGATGGTTTGTTTACTGGTATTAGTGTGCTGATTATACAGCCTGTAACTGTTGCAACACTAAAAAATAAAGAGTTTTAAAAGGTTGGCACTTGAGTTGGAGATACAGCATCTGAAAACCAAAACCAGCCCCTGGATAGAGGCCCCATCAACATGTGTCATCCCAAAAACAGACTGGTCCCAAAACAGAGGCAGTTGTAGGATGAGTGATAAGACATCTACTATGTCATCCATGGCCTGCAGATGCTCTATCTGAACTATATAAAAGAGTTAAATTTCCAAAAGCTTGTGTCACACTTTTTTACTATGTAGAAATTTTTTTCATTATTTCATAAACTGTTGAGATTTTGTGTGTGGTTTTTCTCAGTCTGGAGCGTCTGTGAAGGCTTGGGATTACTATCATGAGCTAATGTGTGCCTTTTCTAAAGTCTGGAATCACAAGTCTTCTTCAGGAGTCTAAATCTGTAGAGTGGAGTTGATGGTAAATTCATTCTCCCTTTACTTATTGAAGCAGTGTTAACTGTTTTCTTATGAGGTTGTATGCAGAGTACATTTTCCTGCTTGTTCCTCTGATCTGCTGCCCCAAGGGAGACATGGGACCTTAAAAAGGGATTTGATTACATGAGTGAAGGAGAACCTGACCTTCAGATGGTTCACCCTCCACAACAAGGGAGGGGAGATAAGAGTTTAAGAATATACTTGAGGGAAGAGAGATGTGCAAATCTTGCTTAGGGAGGCAAAACTCTTATGCTTAATTGCTGTTCTATCTGAAAGAAGCTTGATGTTTTTTCCCTGCTGTTTTGTTCAGGAGCAGTAACTGATGTGGTGAACAGAGTAACAGGAAAGAAATCCTTACAAAGCTTTCTAGAAACTGACGTTTCATTCTGGGATTTTTTTTTGTCTGGTAGTAGCTGGCTTACCTGCTTGTAGTCCCTGAGCTCTGGGTGTCACAGGAACCACTTTCTTTCCAAAACCCATCCTTTTGTTCTACCTCATCTCCTCTAGCCAGTGGTGTGTTTTGTGAGGTACAGGGATGCTCACAGTTGCTCCTGATGGCTGAGAAATGAGACATTACTGGGGTCTAGACGTAGATGATGCCTGAAATGAAACTTTGATGTTAAATCCAAATGATCATTAATCACTGGGTGGTAATCCTCTTTGCCTCAGGTCACTATTGTTCATGTGAAAATGAGCACATGAAGCATGGTTTTGCAGGCATGCTCTTATGTGCCCTTCAGAGGTGTTTTGATGCCAGTTTAAACCACATCATGACACTTAATATCTAGCTGTCTCTGGAGACTTGAAACCCTTATGGTTTCAAAAATGTGATGGAACTATTTATGTCTGAGTATTTCTGTTCTGCCTGATAGCAGCTCTCCCAACATGTGTTTGGGCCCAGGCTGTCAATCTAGTTGTCAATACAAGGATCAGCTATTATTAACTTTCTGAAACTATATACTCAAGCTTTTATAATAAACCGTGACTCAGAACTTAAATCAGGTTATTGTTGCTATTGCCTGGCAGAATGATTTCCCAACCTGAGCCTATCAAACATTGTGCTTCTCAGACAGCAGCTTGAAGAACAACATCAAAACTGCAGGATGAGAGTGTTAGAAAGTGTTAGACTCTTTTTTTTCTTGAAGTGCTGCAGGACTACTGCTCAAAGACTTGTAACTCTTCTTGAATCTGAGGGCTTTCTTTTTCTGGATCAATCACTTTCAGTTGGTGAAATAATGAAATGTCTTTATTTGGAAACACAAATGGTGTTGCATGCTAGCCATGGCCTTTGAGGTGCCTGTAATATCCTGGACTGATAAGTTACACTAAATCAGCAAGTGAGCTCAGTCTTTCTTTCACACTATCATGTAGTACTGGACTGTGAGTAAAACCTTATTGTGCCATGCTTCATGCTTTCCTAGCTTGATCATGAATTACCGAGAACTATTGATCAAAAATGTGTTTTGTTTTTTTCATCCAGCTGTGTGCTTCTTTAGCTGCAATTTGATATAAACCATACATAAATATGTGGTATAACTCAGTTATATTCAGGCAGTTAAGTTATACATCTAATCCTTTTCTTTCATAATTTAAGTCATATATTGATTTTCATATATTGGTTTAAGCAGTATTTGCTTCCTGTTGACTGTTGTTATACCCTACATGATTTGAAGTTAGGTTTTCTTCTTTCACTTCAGCATTGCTATGGGTATCAAAGTTATACTGACCATCCCTTTTAATCTCTTCCCTTTCAACTGTTAGTAATTCAGTTTCCCCTTTTGGGATTCTATCTCTTTTGTATGAATTCTTACAAACCAGTTTATTCTTTAAGTATTTTTGGTACATCTCGTAAAACTATGCCAGCCTAAATATATATATTCTGTACCTACTTATATTAATTTCTTTTTTCTATTTTTTCCTATCTTAATATCATAGTTCTTGATTGTTATTAAAAATAATTAAAAACCCAAGCTAAAAGTAATTGTCTGAGCTGTGCCATCGGCTGTTTTTCTCTGTTGGTTAATAGAAGACTTTCCTACAGTAATAGATTTGTCTGTTTTGCATCTTTCTACTTCTAATTATTAATCTAACTTCTAACTTTAATTTATTGTAACTTTTTATTTCCCTTGGTGGTTGTGACTCATGCTGTGCCTCTGCCTTAGCCTTTCTGACTTTTGCATCTCTTTCTATGCGTCTCTTCATACTCACTCGTGTCACTGTATCTTTGTAGCTCTCTTTTTTTGACTTTTAGCATCCTGAAAGAGCTCTAGATGATGCCTCATTGAACTGCTCTTATATATCTTGACTTTCATCCGCAGAAGAACATTTTGCTGTTGGATGCTGTTTAATGCTGCTCTCCTGTAGAAAAGAGTAGCTTTTCATTTTTCCCTTCTGAGTTGCTTCCTATGGGATCCCAAAGTCCCTCACCACTTCCTCCCCTCCCTATTCATACTCATTGTTGCAGAATCACTTCAATCTAAAATGCCTTTTATGCTTAGTCTGGCTACTAGAGGCATTTGTTGCCAAGGGGGTTACAAATGTGATCACTAATTTTGATATAATTGACAGACTGGGGTGACTAGAGTCTGAAGGAAACTTGAGCCCAGAAGGGTTTATGTTACTCAAAATCAGATTAAATATCTAGAAGGAGAGAAACTCTCATGCATCACGGACAAGTGAACCCCTAAATGAATTGATATGGAAGAGATGGATGGACCATTACTGAGATCAGATACAGCTATTTCTGTGCTTGGCTGATAACCTGAGAAGTAGCAGATTGGTGTATGGCCTGTCAGAAAAAAGGAAGAAAGTAATTTTGTCTTTCACTGTCTGTCAACATGTGTGTATTTTGGGGGTAGGGATTAAATAATCATAATAAACATCAGTGTTGCAACTGGCCTTGATAGGGAATTATTTATGTATGTGATCTGTGTATGGGATCAGATGCCAATATCTCTAATGGTGGTGTCGATGGAGAGGAATTTATTTAAGGTTTGTGGAATTATTTTAAATCTACCCTTGTAATATTTCATATTGCCTATGAATGTAATACATCCATAGCAAATGCATATGTGTGGGGACAGATAACTAAAGATGCAGTAACTTTCATTTTCCAGTTGGCAGGATTGGCTTCATGCTTATTGTCCATTCATGATGATTCATGATTGTGTTGTAGATACCTGTAGACACATGGATATTTGGGCATAGAGAAGCTGAGATTACTCCTTTGTTCCCATGTCTGTATTTGTTAAATGTATGGCAAATAAGGATGGAAGCTTCAGCCATAATGTTGCTCTGAAGTTCATTATTTTATCAGACTTTCTAATGCCAAGAAAAAGCACCATCTGTCTTTCAGCTGCTTATTGGTTTGTGTTTCTGTGGTGGTGTCTTTTGGTTTGTTTTTTTTTTTTTTTTTGGCTGTTTAAATCTCAAATAGCTTTTTCTGTGTGAGTGTTTTCTGTGACTTGGTATAAAATACATCACAGACTTTGGAAATTAGGAAAGCATTGTTTTTGTTTGTTTTGTTTGGGGATTTCTGTTTGATTTCCTTATCAAAGCAAAATGCTTTTCCTATGTTAAGCATATTGCTGTGAGTGTGAAGGGTGCTATGTGTCTTAAGCATGATCTAGTGTGAAGCAGGCAGACCACCCATTTTCAAAAAACGTTCCAGAGAACAAAAGATGTTCATACTGACAGATCACATGTTCTGTCATTGTAACACCAAACTATTAAGTAGAACTGTCCCTCAAGGCAAAGCATTTCATTTATTATGCTTTGAATGAGTATCTTGTTTATTAAGATGTACTAAGTAGCTAAATCCAGATTGTACTGCAGGCAAGGAAAATTGATTTATCGCAGCTCTTTGTTATTGGGCTGCTTTATATTGAGTATAATTGTCTTTAGTTTTAGACTAAGGAGGATATTTGGAAATATCAAGTCCTGCTCCAGAATATGCAATTTGTTGTTTTTAAAATCACTCTAGAAGTTGTAGTGATGACTGACAGCGCATGCTTGCAGAAGTGAGCAAGATGCATAAGCAGCACGGGCACACTTGTTTTTATTGGAGCTCTTATATTGAGTAGGGAAAAATTTGGGGTTCTTAGACACTGGATATTCTTTTGGGGAATGAAAATAGGTGTGGTTGTGCTGAATTCTGCTTATGTAATCCCAGTAAGGGTCGTATGGTCAACATGGACTGTCCTTGGAAGATATGACATGAGGTTTCTTGGTCTGACATTTGTTTCCCTAAATTGTCAGAAGAGATGGGGGAAAGAGTAAACTGAAGAAGACAAAGAAAAGAATTCTGTAAAGGATGGAAGTGTTTGAGAAATGATGTGCTTGTGAGTTTTTGTGGAGGTGGGAGGCAAAAATGTTCTCCATGTCAGCATTTACATTTGTGCATAAGAACTTGATCTAGCAGAAGGGGCTAAAGCTCAGAGAGACAGCGGGCATACCAGAATTAGTGGTAACAGTTAAGAATCAAAAGAAAGTAAAATCCCAGCTCCAGATGGTCTAACCTTGTGCAGTGCTACTCAGTCATCTTGTGGGGACACATGGTGCTGATTAAGCTTAAAACTGCAAATAATGGTATAAATTGACTGGCTGGTTGTAGGCTGTTTATGATGCCTAGCTTAGCAAGATTTTGTTACCTCATCTGAAAAACATCAACTCAGACAATCATGTCAAAGCTTTTGGGAAAGGTTTTAAGGGAAGACAGTGGTAACACTGCTAACAATATCTCCTCCCCACTCCCAGATGCCTCAAATCTTCCCATTCTCTCATTTTCTTGAGAGAGGAGAATTGCTTACTGTTACATGTACTGTAGCTCTTGGCATGCTGGAACTACTCGTGGGTTTTCATTCCATCTGTGAACTTGGTCTCTGTCCTCTAGATTCTTTGAATTTGTTTTGGGCATGGCTTTGTGATGAGCTATGCCACTGAAATTTAGTAGTAAAACCTTCTCTGACAGGCTGTTAAGCTGAGAAAGCGGCAGTGATGCTGAGCCTCATTTCCTCCATCTGTGAAAAACTGAAAAAATGGTGGAATGAAATATTACCTGTCTTGTTTCACAGGAATTGCAAGCAGTCTAAGGAAGGTGTAATCTTTAGGTGAGAGCTTGAGCAAGTATGTAGCACACCTGCCTCTGGCTTTAACGAATTTCTCTAAGCCATGATACAGCTGATGATGATGGTTTGTATTTCCTGGTTCTAGAACAGGAACAAGGATTTCCTATGGAGAGATAATATTTAGAAGTCCCTGTTTTCTGACAGCTAGTGCAGCCACGTCAAAGGTTGTAGCATCTTTCTGAACCTTGAACCAAATTGACTCTGTAGCTGTGCTGTGTGTTGGTGCCTGTTAATTCTGACTTGTATGTCTGGGGGTGGGTATCTTGCTGTGTGATCCCCCTAGACACCTGAATCATCTGACTGACCAGGAATATGTCTACAGCAATTGTGTGGAAATCAGGAACACACTCATTAGAGAAATGAGCAGGCTACAGCTTAGCTTTCCATTCAAGATGTTTCTCTGTAATACATGTGTGTTTTATCTTTCTCATTTGCTCCTTTTGGGAGGGAGAGGGAGAGAGCAATAAGCTACAGAGCCTCCTGAATCCAATTTATTTTTTCTCCTCCCCTTTTGAAAGTCTTATTTCCCCACTCAGTGCAGACACAGCCGTGTGGTCTAACTACAAAATAGATTGTAGTCAATTCTGCCATCTGCTGATGATCTCTTCTGGCTGCTTGCCAGCAGGCTTGTAATATGTAGCTAAAACCAAATTAGCTGAGGACATTAGTAGGATTTGGCCCATGCTATAGGTAGAGAGGCAAAATGTGGTTTGGCTTTTGATAAAACAATTACTTTTGCACTACTAGAATTATTCTTCGTGTTCTAAATCAGCATTCACAGGCAAGAGCTGAGTTTCTGCTTACAGCTTTATTAAATATTTCATGTTAATCTCTTAATTAGTGCTGATTTCAAAAAGTGGAACCTACCCAGTGTCTTGAATTTGAGTGTCCTCAGTTGCTGGGAAATATAGGCAGTGAGAGGGGATTACATTTGTTGTAGGGGAGATAAACCTTGCCTGTGTTTGAATTGGGACGTACCTAGCTTGCTTCTGCTGTGATTTGGAAACAGATAAAATTGCAGTGATGAATTATTTGTCTGCAGATGGTTTGGTGAGGGGGCTTCCAGAAACAGGGTATCTCATAGTGTGCGTGGTTTTGTGGGAAAAACTGAAAGAACAGAGTGGAACTGTATCCAGCTGTTGATTTGTATTTGCATTCCTAGCACTGGGTCCCCAGTGCTTTTCTGAATATATCCAACATCAAAAGCTACCTGTTGGGCCAATCTCTTCCTGACCATTGAAACACAAAGGCAACAAAAATGAGAGCAAGCTTACGACGAGCTTGCAGCAGATAACTTACAAAACATGTAAAGATACAATACTGAAACAAATATCTGAAGATATTCCTCCTTTATTTTTATATCAATTTTTCCTTTAAAAGAAACAGTTAACTGTGGCTGCAGTAGGCAGGATGCAAGTGCTCTCAAATCAGCTATGTGATGTTCGTCCTCACTTTTTAGGACAGGCTGGTAACTGGAGGAAGGGGAAAGTGACTTCTGGTATATTGCACATCAGACTGAATTTGAGGTGTTTTACATTTTCTTCAACAAGATGCAGTTAGTTGATTACAGCTGAAGTTCTAGCTGGGCTGTATTTCTGGCATAGTATTTTTTTACGTGGTACTTCTAATGCTATGTTTTAACTCCGTTTTAGTGGCTGAATATGAAACAGCATTGATCACTGATGCATGCTGGGCAAGTAGGGTGTGAGAAGGATTTCAAATAAATGGGGAGTATGTGATATTTTAATAATAAACTGTACCCAAAGAACATGCTTATTGAGGAATCCATCCATAAGACCTGCTTAGAATCGTGATACCTTTTAGTCTTGTATTCCCATGTTTTGTCTGTTTGGCTGCCATGTTGTGCAATCCTGAAACTACTTAAGTACCTACTTTATTTTATGCACCATGACTAACTGTACAAAAAGCAGTGAGACTCCAAATACCTTGATGCAGTGCAAGGGAGAGATGTTACACAGCTTCAATCTGCAATATGATTTTGATTGTAAAATGGCATTTACTTGGCAAACAGGCTTTCTATTATCTTGCATCACACTATAGCAAACCCTTTGTGCTTTAAATGAAATTCAGAGAACACCTGGTAGTTGAAGTACGAAGAAGGCGACTGTTTTTCACCAACTGTGGTTTTCCAAATACATTTTGTGCTTATTGCTTTCCAGTTCTAGATACTCCCTTTCTTTTCCCTTTTTTGCCTGGAGAAGCAGGAAGTTATCCTTTTATTAAGAATGTTTCATATCCTCAGTCAAAAAGACCAGCTGTAAGTTGGGATGAGGGAAGGGAGGGGAGAGAGGGAATGGGTGTGAACTGAAGAGGTTTTTTGGCTCTGCAGTAGTACAAGCTCTAGCTTGGATTCCTGCCAGCCACTGGGGGTTACAGTGCTGTGGGAGGGGGAGAGGGGTAGGTATAGAGATTTATTTAGCAGTTAATTCAAGTGGCTTGTAAGCTTTTGAATGGTGAGCAATCAGCCCAGTAGGGGAGCTCTTCCACTGTGTCTTGTGATGTGTGCTTGCTATTAAGTGTTTATAACAGAATGAAAGCATGTTGTGTTAAAACACTGGGTACTTAACAAGCAGCATGCCCCTTGGCTAATCTAACAGACATCCTGTGTTTGGCTGGAGAAACAGAAGAAGTCAGAATGGCCTTTCTTTTTTTAAATTGTTGTTTAAATTCTTGTTGACCTTCATCTTCTTATGAAATAGCTCAAAAGTCAAATCCACAAATTCAGCAGCTTTTCTTAAGACCTTAAGTGGTTCACTGGCACAGACATTGAGGGAGAGGGCATCAGTGTCTCCTTGCCAAGGCAGGGTGCACAGGTTCTTGCCTGAGCAAGTGTTTAGAAGGAGCAGATGACATACACAAAGGGATCAAGTGCACCCCCAGCAGCTTTGCAGATGAGACCCAGCTGAGTGGTGTGGTTGACACTCCTGAAGGATGCAGTGCCATCCAGGGGGATCTGGATGAGCTGGACAATGGGCCCATAGAAACTTCATGTGGTTCAACAAGAGCAAGTGCAAGGTGCTGCACTGGTTGGGGCACCCCTGCTGTCGACACAGGCTGGGGATGAACAGATGGGGAGCAGCCCTGTAAGAAGGACTTGGGGGTGCAGCTGGGTGAGAGGCTGGACATGACCCAGCCATGGGCACTCACAGCCCAGAAACCCAATTCTGTCCTGAGCTGCATCAAACACAGGGCGGGCAGCAGGGTGAGGGAGGGGGTTCTGCCCCTCTGCTCTGCTGAGATCCCACCTGCAGGAATGCATCCAGATCTGGGGGCCCAGCTGAGAGCATTGGGATTGTTCAGTCTAGAAAAGAGAAGACTTAGAGGTGACCCAGCTATAGGCTTCTAGTACCTGAAGGGCATTTACAAGAAAGATGGTAAGAGTTATTTGCAAGGGCAGATAGTGACAGGACAAGGGGTGATGGCTTTCAACTGAGAGTAGGTTAAATTAGATACTGGGGGAAAAAAAAAATCTTTATTGTGAGGGTAGTAAGGCACTGGAGGTTGCCCAGGAAAGTTGTGGATGTCCATCTTTGGAGTTGTTCAAAGCCAGGTTGGATGGGGCTCTGAGCAAGCTGGTGGAGAAGGTGTCCCTGTCCATGGCAGGAAGGTTAGAACAGGATGATCTTTAAGGTCCAGCCATTCTATGGTTCTGTGACTTTTTTTTTTAATTAAGTGGCTTTTAAGCAATTGGCATTTGTGCCTTTGATTTATTTATGTTTATAAGTACAAACTTTTAAGTTTGCCTTATTCTCTTCTGTGTCTATATTCTTCATTGTGTTGGGAATATTGAGTTTATGAGCTATCTTATCAAAGCTAAGCTTGAAATATATGGTCTAGGGTGGCAAGAGGATGCATTAACTGAAGGCATTAAATCTTAACCAAAGGTGTTTTATCCAAAATTTTAATTGTATGGTTGTGCTAACTGAATGTAAATAAAATACTTCTGAAGTAGTCTGACCTAAACCATAATCTCCTCTTGGCTGTTGTATGTGGCTGTCAGGATAGATGGTGGCAAGATATGTTTGGGATACTGGAGAGTTGTAATGTGCTTTATGATGCATTTTAGTGTCAAAGTGAGTACGTGAAATACTGTGTAACTGTACATCCCTAAAGATGGTTAATATGTAAGTTTATAAAGGAAGAGTTCTCCACCTAAGAACTTAAAAGGTACAACACTAGATGTGATTAAAGAGGTAGAAAATAATGTGTGTATTTTTTCTGGTTTGTTTTGTCTGGCTAAATCTTGTGAACACCTTCCTGCTATAAGCAAACTGTGAAAAGCAAAGAATAGTGGTCAACCCATCATGCATCTCCTGTGCTCAGATAGAGAGTTTAAAAATATTTTTCTAGGCTTTCCCTCAGTTGGCTGTAGGCACAAAGCAATTTTTTAGCTCTAAGACTGGTGTTTAAGGACTGTGGAGAGAAAAGGGGTAGCATTCCTGGAGAAAAGGAAAATCTGTTTCTGCAGAGGAGTGGCCCCAGTGCAAGCTGGCCTTGCAGCTCTGCAGCTGCCAGGGCTTGTGTGCATGGTGAGGGAGGAAATAGAGCCTGATGCCTCCTGGTTCAAGATGGCAAGCTTCAGTTTTGCTGTGGGAACTGGAAGGCAAGTCCTGAAAATGTGCAAGGCCCTGTCCAGAGGGGCACCCTCATTTCTGAGACCATGGTGGCACCAGAATCTGTCACCTGGTGCAGGTAAGAACTGCATTTTCCCCAAATCTTTGGAAAGCACTACTTCTGCTTCAGTGAACACTGTGTGAAATCTGCTGTGGCTTAGATCAGATATATAAGTGAATAGATTTCTCTTGCAGTCCTTCATTTTATTCCTGATGCAACAAATGTTTTGTGCTTCTACTAAATGCCAACAGCTGCTGCTAATAGATGGGTGTCAAGCCTTCCACCAGGTCCTATTCAATGTGAAGGTGTGTTCAAGGCTGCCTCACCAAGGTACCACCATACAGTAAAATACTTAGCAGCCTTCCAGCTGTCTTTTTAAAAGAGGTATCTGTTTCCATCATATTGAATTGAATGTTTCATAGAATTTAAAAAAGGGAATAAAACCAATCTGAGTCTGTCTCAATACAGCTTTCCAGATAATAGTTCCCAAACTCAGTCCACCTTTTTTTATCTGTGATACTCAAATACCTTCCAAAAGTCATTGGTACCAGCTGTGTCTTGACACTCTTTAGCCTCTGGAGAGGTTATTACTAAAAGTCTTTTCAGTAGATGTGGCAGCAGCTGTTAAAGTTTGTTTTCTTTACAGGTAAATAAATGTTTACTTGCAAGAAAGTCAGCCCAGCATTTCTGAGCCAGAAGAATCTTGAGTGTTAATAGAAAGGGTTGTTGAAATATGCCACCAATCTCTGAAATAATTCCAGATCATGGCTGAACATATTGAGTGCTGTATGTAAACAACAATATTTTTCTTGGAGCTGGATCAAAGCTCTTTTTTCTGTTTTAAATAGCTAAAGAATAAACAGGTTAGTGACAAGGGATTAACATTCATTTTAGTCATTTCAGATCTGCTTGATTAGCAGCAGGCTTCTTTCTAGGCTTCACTTTTTTCTTGGTGGGCTACCAAACTGCAGAGTTTTCAAAGTGGCAGGAGACAGTGTTCAGCAAATGTGATTCTGGACATCCACTTGAAGGTAAATACACTTTAAAGTAAGGCAACAGACCTCACACCTTACAGCTGATCTTTTGCTGTACTGAATAATTGGATCCTTTTCCTTTGTTGGTTCCTTGCTGATCCAAGATATTTTATTACTTAGTGATTTAGTCTCTTTAACAACCTTTATTAGAAAACTTTCCTGACAGTGTTTTTTAGAACTAGAAATAAATGAGAAATTATTAGCAATTCATTCACTGTTTTCATGCTGAGGAGCTTGAATAGGTGGAATAAAGGCCTTGCATGGTCTGTCCTGACTAGCATGTTGTGCTGTGTGGCTTTCCTGTAGTTCTCCTTCTGCTACAGAACAAATGGCAATGGCACACACTTGGGTCCAGGAAACCAGTGCAAAGTGTTTTCCTGTGTGAGTGGAGACCCCCATGTCTGACACTGCTAGCAGGAGGTCTTCCCTTTTTGTTATCTGTCTTCTCTGAGGTATCTGCAGGGCAGATGTGCACTGCAGCCTCCAGATGTTGAGGCTCAGGATGAGCCTGTTGGTAGAAGGGATGCTGCCTGTGGCACTCCTGTCACACACACAGAGAATGTTCTGAATGGATAATGCCATGCAGAGACAGGAACAAACCTGGGACTAAGAGCTGGTGTAACGTGTGGCACCTGCACTGGCCCCTCACATAAAAGATTGTGCATCAAATTCTGGTTCTCTATTAGTAAGGAATGGAAATAGGACTTGTAGGTTAAATTGCACACACTATCTTCATTGAAAAGTTAATTCCATATTAAAGATTGGATTTATCTGGACTTTTTGTTACCTAACTCATTGAGAAATTGTTTTCCCAGGACCACCACAGCACCAATTCACATTTTTTCTTTTTTCTGTTCTTCCCCTCTCCTACCTCCCCTGTCAGCTTTTCCTTAGGGAAAACCAAATCCAAACAAATTAAAGCAAACCACACCTGGATTTAGCCCTTTTTTTCTGAAGAAAATCTGGCATGCCTTGTACCTTTGAGACACCTACATATTTTGCAGAAGTCTACGTTACAGATCTATTTTCTTGTCAGCAAGATCTACTGTGGTATTGTGAGGTGTTGGTAGTATATCTAGATCTAAATGATCAGTTGCCTGTTGATAATACAGGAGAAGATTTAACTCCTCCTGTGTTGCAAACATTGGTATTGACTAATAAGCACAAGTAGTGTTTTGATGTGATGATTTTATTAAAAAAAGACCCCAAACCAAACAAAAAAACCTCACCAAAACAAAAGCCCAAACAAATAAATAAAACCAGTCTTTGTTCCTAAGTCATCCACTATTACTAGATATAGCACTGGGGAGCATCAGGAACTAGTTACAATCCCAGAATGCCTGGAACAGTTATTACGTGTCTATTCCCTTTTTCTAAAGTAAATGAGGTGGTTTGGCTTTCATTATCAGATACAGGAAAAGGTCATAATTGCCACGATAGAGATGGTTTTTAATGCATTATCTCCCCCTGCTACAGTTCTTGATAGGTCTTTAGAAAAAAGAAGAGGAATGCTGTAAGTCAGCTCTAAGAACCCCTGCACATACTCTACACTTGGAACATGTCCTGAAGATAAGTTTGACTTCCTGAAGGGAAGTGTAGGGATCTGAGAGCTGATTTACAGAGCAGCCATGAATTGAGTTTGTGTGGTTTAAGTGTACTCAGAGTTGTTCAAGGATATCTGTGAGATGGTGGCCATGCCTTGTATAGAAAAGATCAAGCTAATTAAAATGTGACTCATGGCGTCTCATAAGATACTCATGTTTGTTTAGGAGAGTTGCTGTTCCTAACATCTCAAAGAAGGGGTGATGAGAATAAAGTAGAAGAAAGCATAAAGGTCTGAGGCTTTGTCTGAGCTGAACCTGTGAGTTTTAGGTATATTTTTTTTAAAATCAGAGCACGCTGAAGGTATCATATTTACAGACAATACAAATACCCTGCATGGAGCTTTCTGTTTGATAAATAAGTGCAGTTTTGTTCTTGTCGGTACCAACTGTTTTCAACATAACTACTGGCATGTGAGAAACAGGATCATAAAAAGTTGGTTTGAAGTCAGCTATTAGAAATTACGTTGTTTCCTCCTATGAGGTTCAAGAGTTCAGAACATTCTTGAGAAAAGTATAACAAGCAAGAGATGTTGTGCGTAAGTGTGTTAAGAAATAGTAAACTTGAAAAAAGTTGCTTAACTGGTATATTCAGGGTTTCTTCTGCAGTTGTCTGATCATAGATGGAAATGTTTATGAAGATTTGATTTCAGTCATTCCTGCTTTAGAGGCTCAAAGCCTTTGAACCCACTTACTGTTGTTTTCCTGTCCAAGCAGGATAATCCACAAACGACCATTTATTGCAGGTCCCACGGCTTGCATGTCTCTTAAGTTGCTTTGACTCCTTCTTCCAAGCTCCTGAATCCCTCTTTTGTGTCTATCAGACAAGTTCCAGTTTGAGTTTTTGCTTGACTATTTCTTTACCTTTCATTCAATATTCATGTGGGAAGCTGGACTGGGCTTCAAAACTCGTTTGTGGGAGTGGAAATACATGGAGCTTATTGGGATATGTCTGAACTCCCCTGGCTGGGATAGCAAGCTGGGGAGAGGGGATGGTACCATGAGTCAAAATAAATTCTCAGCAGAAGGTGCCTGTGGATGGGCTCTGTGTGTATGGTAGGAAAACTGCTAAAACCCCTCAGTAAAGGATTCTACTGAGTTGCTATTTATAACAGCTTGGGTAGATTTAACCTTGAAGTTTCATGTCTGAGAATATAAGGCTAATTTGTAGGATTGAGAGAGACTTCAATGACCCCTATCTTAACTCAGCTGTCAGAAAGACAGATTAACCCCTTTCCAAGATCTTTCTTATCATTCATCACTTCTGTTTTAGTCTGAGAGCTCAACTACTCGCTTTCAGTTGCCCACAAACTTGCTGCTTGTGTATGATAAGGAGGCATTTTTAAAATAATTTTGGGAAACAAAAGCTTGGAGAGTTAAGCTAATTTTGGCAACCTGTTGGTTAGTTTTCTTCCCTTATTCCCAAAATTACAGGTCATTTACAATACACTGGCTTACATCAAAAGTTACAGTAGTTCTTAGCATAAATGAAATGTATGTCAAACGACATTAAATGTGCTCTCTGGAACTAAGTTTAATAATAGATCTGGGAGTTGAAATAATGTGTAAGTTTCAATAGCTCGTTGAATGTCCTGCAGTCACTAAAGGTTCTTGTACATTAGTTGTTTTCATCTGAAGTGGGGAAAAATAATTCTATTGTATGTAACTTTTCTTATTTCCTCTGTTTCTCCCTTGTTTGGAAAGACCTGCATTCAAAAATAGTTCTTATTTTGGGGCTGAGTACTGCTAAGGTTTCTCAAGGAGCAGAAGTGGGTGGAGGTGGGTGTTTTGTTTTATTGCTTTGATATTTTTGGTATTTTTCGGAATGTTGACGTTTATTAGTACTGCAAAAATGTACTTTTTCAGATTAATTTATAGTAGCATATTAGACTAGTTTAGGTCTCCCTGTTTTTGTGCACTGCTTCTTTATCTGTATATTTTGGGTGTGAAGGTACAGTTTTACTTCTTGATTCCGTGGTAAGGATGTGAGCTGGGAGTGCTTTGTTCTTCACTGTGGTGTAAGGCTGATTCTGAGCTAACAGAGGGGGAAACTGGAAGAAGCAAAATTTGTGTAGAGTTTGCTACATTAAAACCAATGTAGGAAGACAACAAATTCTGGGTGTATTTTTTTTTTGAAGTTAAGTAGTGAGAATATGGTTTGAGCAAATTACTTGCTATGATCATACATTGCTCTTTGATGCATTGGAATAGAAGCTCAGAAAGACAGTTTAGGAGAAGAGTGAGGTTATTCAAGTTTAAAAATTCTGTCAAGAAAAATGACTCTAAGAGCAGTTCAAGGAAAAAACGAAAACACAAAGGATGAAAAATTGCAGAATTTTAATGCTGTAATTTTTAACCTATGCCACAGACTGCATATCAGTCATTGTGCATAAATTTTAGTCCAGTGGTTTGCATATCACTTATGTAGACAGCTTTTCAGTCACTTGAGTAGATTTCATTATCCTGGGATAACATTCTCTGTTGGTTCCATTCACTTCCAAATGTTCTAAGTTCCACTTAGCCTTACAGGTGAACTGCATGTTTCATGAGATCTCTTGCATGCTTCATGCTTTACTGATTTCTTTGGATCTGGTGGCACAGATAAGTACTTGGCTGTTTAGGGGCTGCTGTAGATAAACCCAGAGCATTTGGTGTTTTGGGCTTCAGACCTCAGCCTTCCTCTGATGGATTTATTGGGATGTGAAGTTTTGAAGTCAATATTCATTATGAACATAGCTTAAAAAAGAAAGTGAGAATTCCTGCTCTTAAGTTTGAGGATATTTTAGGAAAAATGCTGAACCTTTCTATTTTAGAGGGAGTGATGTGTTCTAAGAGACTATTGGCATAGTAAAGATGTAAAACTGTGTCGAAAGATCAACAGGCAAAAATGTCTCTGAAAGTGGACAATCTACAGAACAGAACTTGCATGGGATAAAACTTCTTCCCTGGCTCTGTTATTGAAGGTCATAGGTTGTTGTTCAACCACTTTGTGCAGTGTCCTCCCTTGTAACATGAATGAGAGAATAAATAATGTCAAGAACTGTTGAACTGATGACTTATTTCCTTCTCCATAGTTCCAAGCAGTTGTTTTTGGGTTTGTTTTTATTTTTCATTGTTTCCCTTCTTTAGTATTTAAATACATGAGCTTATTCTGTTTATTAGCTCTTGAATCTGGAAAATATCATATGTCATAGAGGCCCCAACTTGTACCTGACACAAGTTTAAGAAAAAAGGATAAATATTCTGGGCTATTATTGATGGAGACTTATCTCAGGAAACTGTTACTGGAAGCAGTTTTAAAGTAGAAAAAAATCTTTCCACGACTTGATTGTTATTATAAGTACAAGAGTTTCCAAGCCTTCAAAAATCAAAAGACTGACATGATAAATACCAACTTCCATAATAAGACACTTGAATTTTAAAACATACCTTGAAAATGTTGCTGCTTCAGTGTCTGTATGAGGAGGAGGAGTAGGGATAAGTTCAGAGTTTCTGGAAGTTTGGTACAATGTCTCTAAAATAGCCTTTGCCACCTCCTGGTAGTGCCACCATGCTGACCCTGCACAAGCTCTAACAAATGCTGTTCTCCCCTGCTGCCTCCCAGAGATTACTGAGATCTTGGGAAGGATGGGTAGCAGCTGGTGGTTCCTTCTCTAGCAAGTGACAGGGCTGAAGGGAATAATTTCCAGGTAATCTTCCCTGTCCTTTTCCTCCATGCCTGCTCTGCTGGGCAGAAAAGAGCAATGTTCTCCCCTTCTGCTAGAAGGGAAAAATGCAATTCCCAAAGCCTTGACAGACAGTCAGGTTCTACCAGATCAAGGTTTCTCTACTGACATGTGTTTAATGTACTATATTTTGGGGTGTTTTTTTGAGGATAGAGTTAAGAATGTGAGTGTTTGAATGAATAAAATAGCTTTAAAAATCATAGGAAAACTTTGCCAGAGAAGTGTGACAGCAGCTAGAAACGCTGATGTATTTTGCAGTTACACCAGAGACTGTTCCTTGTCAGTGGCTTGCTCTGGTTTCGTGATTAGGAGGCTATTAGCTGATTGTATAGTGCTTTTTAAGGATTATCAGATTTTGCTCTAACTTCTGTTAAAAACCAAACCAAAACTTACCCCCAAACAAAAAAAAACCAAAACCCCACACCTTCAAGCAATACTTTTTCTGTTTCACAAAGAAACAATTCTGTTCTATAATTGAACCATTTGAATTCAACTGGTACTTAAAAAAAAATACTTTTCGTGGCATTTTTCTCTCTCTCCTAGTGGAAAAGCAATGTAATGAATGTAACCAAAACCAGGTTTGACCAGGTTTGCTGGAGCAGGAGATGATTCATTAATAAGTAGGTGGGCTAGAGAGTCAAAACACCACTATGGGAATGGGTAAGGACCTGAGGAATACCCAGGCAAATCTTTGCTTATGAACATCAGGTGTGAGAGGGAAAGAGAAGTCAATTCCACCTTAAATTCTAGGTTTGTTTTTGCCTCTTACTCACTGGAGATGATGGTTAACCCAGTCTTAAAAGGACAGAAGTCATCAGATCTAGCAGAGGAATGGTGTTTGTGTGAGTGTGGATGTTCTGCCTTGCCTGGGAGCCAGTGGAAGTCTCTGCATGCCCTCCCCTATTGGAGCACCCCTCATAGTGCCCCATGTCTTCTCTAGTGCCTGAACAAACCTGGTGCTTTAGAGTGTCTCAAAATAATCAGGCATAGTCTGCTCAGTGATTCCAGCCCACAAACATAATTTAAAGGAACAAGAGAAATCAAAATGGGCCATATTTCTCTTGAAATGTAGGTTCTGAACCTGAATTTCCCATCAATGTGTGAGCACCGGTGTGCACACATGCAGGTACTCTGTGTGTTTGTGTTATATGTGTGTTTAAAAATTATCAAATGGATAAGAACAACAATAATATATATATTTGGAGTCTGAGCAGAATTACCCACTAATGGAAGATCTGGGGATTTTTTTTTCCCATTTGTTTGCCATTAGTGGGTATTTTCAAGAAAATACTGTGTTCTAATGAAAACCTAGCAGTTGGTTTTTCATATTCATGCACATAATCCACTCAAGCTATTCCCTATTCACCTTATCCAACTCAGTTCCCTCCTTTCATTTAGAAAACTCAGCATTCTCCAAAGCTCAGATAGGAGTTATCAATCATGTTCAATATTAGGTTACTTGCAGAAGAGAGTCATTACCTTTAATGTGTAATAACTGTGCCATGAAGATAATACAATAAAATCCAAGAAATGTAATTTAGAAAGGCTTCCTGCTCAAGCTTAAAAAAAAAATGTTATAATCCCATCCTTAGGGTCACAGAAAATCTTGTTTATTTTATTCCTTCTACTTTGTTTGTGTCTTTTGGGGCTTCTTACAGGGTAATGCACCATGTGCCTGGGATGGTTCTTGGTATGGGTCTGCTGCATTCAGCTATTTCTATAGAAACACCCAAGAATATTGGAGGTGTAATACAGTTGCTGTGCAGCACAGAGAATTACTATTGTGTTGGATTGTGATTGTAATGGTTCTGCTGAAAAATCCTGTGATTTGATGGCTTACAGGGAGTAGGACCATGCTGTGCTTTTGACATAGGAGTGAAGGGTGCCCAAATGGAGGTCCTGGAAACTTGGAAAAATAGAAGCAAGTTTTTTGTGGTCAGATATGCCTCCAGAGAAGCAAGTGGCTGTTTTTTGGAGTGACTTAAGTGGGAGGGAGGGTCAGGGTGTGGAGCTGCTATTAGTGCTTTGTACCCTTTCCTTTGGCTTTGTTCTCCAGCACTGACAACAACTGTGCCTGGCAGTCCCTCTGAAAGGGAGCAAGGTGGTGTCAGCTTTAGAAGGTAGAAAAGTAATGAGGAAATAACTAGCAAAGAGGACTTCTGTCTTTGGAAGAGCAGTGTAACCTGGTTATTTCAAGCAGCCTTTTGTGAGAGATTCCCTGGATTCTGTCTGGATTTCTCAGTAACCATCTAACACAGTGGTTAAATTTTTTATTTATTTAAATCTGGCAGTGGCAGATTCAAGCACTGCTATTTTAGACATGAACAGTGTTTCTCCACTCCTAGAGATGATGTGGCTGATCTCTTTGAATGAGGGGATCATTCCTTTTTTTTTCCTTAGTGCTTTGGATTAAAATTTTGACTCAGTTGCCAGAATTCTCTTTTCATTCACTTTATTTGCAAATGTTTGCAATTTCAAAATATTTAGTGACTTGTTCATTTTAAATTTATTTCACTATATTTTTCTCTATTGGGTACCGTCCCACAAGGCTGTATGTTGTTCTACTTACTATAATTCAAATTTCAGCAACTAACTGTTTCTGCTAGTTTGATAAATTCAGTTTTCAGTGTTGGAGTTTTCAACAGGGAGAGGGCTTCCATGAACTGTTCTATCTAGAATTAAAAGATGGTAACCTCCATTATGTGTCTTTGCTGTGATATATTTTGCTGCTAAACTTTTAATGGGGTTCCTAATATTTTCTGTTGGAATATGCTGTTGTCTCCAGTTGTACATATCTTGGAGAGCAAAGCAGCCTTGATAGGTAAAGATGACCTTCTTTGGATTTACTCCTCATTTCTTTTAGGTGCATACTTATAAGTAAGGAAGCAATCATGCAAAGTAAACAAAATCAGTCAACTGAACTCATGTCCCTTTAGAGCTAAAATTATAACTGAGCAGTTGGAGTTCACACTACTAGTTCTCTGTAGTACTAGCAGAGGTAGTTTTGAGAGGGAAAGTGAAATAAGAGCTAGAAAATGTCATGGAGGATTTTACCCCACAGGAGGACACCAGAAAGCAAAAAAAAAAGACTGAAGGAATTTGGATTTTGTCTCAGGAAATAGCTCTTTTCATCAAAGCTCTGAAAAAAATAGCTATCAATTAAAAATAGAGGCAGCTGAATATACAGAAAGCTTTCCTCTTCCTTGCATTTCTTTCCACATATGCAAACAAAACTCGGACTGAACTTGCTCTTAACAATTCTCATGATATTGATGTTGCTTTGTCTCTGGACACTGAAATAATCCAGTAAATGTGCTCTCTGCTTAAGTGCAACTTTAATTTGAAAATCACATCCATAGCAGTTCTCGGAAATCCTATTTGGAATTACTAAGCATGATTGCTCATGCTGGAAGTGCTTTAAAAATTCAGTCCAGTCAGATACCAGAAACTATTTCAAGTGACTTTTCTGCCCAGTCTTTGTTACACAGCATGGGTTAGAATTAGTGTCTGCACATCAAATATAGTCAACATGTTAATTATTCTGTGTAGCAGAAATCTTGACAAAGCACTATGAAATAAATTCTAAAAGAGCATCATAGTTGATATACACTGAAAAAATGTGGAATAGATTTGTCAAATTATATCTATTGTGAATTAATATGAGAAAATGGCTTAATATGGCTTGAATTAATATGAGAAAAATACCTAGAGACTGTTTTCTGGATCAAACTTGATGCAATGTCATATTTGATCTATTAAATATATTTTTTCTTAATACTATATCTATTGCTAGTCAGCACTTGTTAGATGTTTCTTACTTTTGTAGTCTTAAAAATTTCTCTGAAACTCCAAGGGTCAAATTTTGTTTCTCCCTGTAATATAAAGCGTTGCATAAGTGAGAGAGTAAATCTAAATATACACTTGTGGTTGGCTATCAGATTTTGCTTAACTGGAAACTGCATCTGAGTAAGCACTAGCCTTTAGAAAGATGTCAGCATGTTGTGAATCCTGACCCCATACTGGAGGAGTTTGTGTGTGTATGGGCAAATCAAGATAACTATTTTGCAGTAAATTAAACAGGGTTATGACTAAGTCTGAGCTTCCTTTAAAGTTCTTACAAAACTTTTCTCTGATGCTTGGCTGTATTCATTGCTCCTTCTTCTCACAAAACCAAGGCATCATCACCTTAGTCACACATCACTGCAGTTTATTCAGGGCATTGCCAGTGTGCAGTTGGAGAAGATGCCATCGAGCATATTCTGCAGCTGTTGGACTAGAAATGTCTTAAAAGTAGTCAGCCATCTGAGGGAGCTCATCTTTTCTCAGATTAAGTCTCTGCTGAACTGGTTGGAGATCCCAGTGGCTGGGAGGCTGATACTCAGGCACCCAACATTCCCATTTGCTTGAATGGGAAGTAAAAATCTGTAAGTGAAGCTTCAAATTGGTGTGTAAAAGCTTAATCTGAGAATAAATTGTGCAGCCAACCATGCAACTTTCTGCATGATGATTTCTGGCTCATAGCATCTTTCTGTGGAAGTTTTCTGTGAGCTATGGCTCTTCAAAAGTACTGAATGTTATCAGACAGCAAGTTTATATTAATACTGCAATTTAGGAGTAACATCTCTCACTTCAGTACTCTTCTTTTGAGAGTGTTAAGTTCTAAAGTGAGAGACACTGTTGGAATACCCTTGAAGTGTAGTGGCACCTGGTGATCTTTGCTGTATTGACACCCATTTTAGCTCTGATTATAGTTTAGGGCTAGGAAACAGGATGGATGTTCCTGGTTAGGTCTTATATCGTTAATAAGAAGAATGATTTGAAATGTGCTTTGCTAAAGAATGCCAGTCTGGAGACTTACCATTTTATGTGTTGTTGGACAATTTGTCCACTTTAATGTGAGAAGTAGTTTTCAGTGTTTTTAGTTTTTAATATTGATAATTTTAATATTGCTTGTAACAAATTATTTTTATGGTGAACCTTGTAAATAACTTTGCTTAAAGGGAAGTGTCTCATTTTCTTCAGGCTGCTGCCTTTCATTATAAGACTGCTTAGCAGTGGATAGTGTTCCTTTTTCTTTATTTTTTGTGGGATTTTACTTATTGTGTATAAACACACACAACAAAACCAAGATTCATGTGAAACTAGATAGCCCTTGTGTCCATGTATGTGTCTGTGAGGTTGTGTGGTTTCCTCTGAAATAGAAACGACTTTAAAGTGTATGCTCTACTTTTCTAACTTGGCAGCAGGGTGTCAGGCAGGAGAGCCTGTGAAACTGGGGAATAAATTTCTTCTCTGAAGGGAGAGTAGATCTAGGGCTCCTACTCCTTTGTTCTTTTAATAGCAGCCTGCCTTTGTTTTGCTTTAAGAAAATGATTCTGTGGTCTGTTTACTGTGGCCAGAATCTCAGGCAGGGAGAGATGGTAAAAACGTCTGGTCTGGTGCTCCAAAACACAGTTTGAGTTTGTGATTAAAAAAAAAACTGAAAATATGCTTATTTAAAGAGGATACCTTTTGCTTTGGACTCTTATTGCAGTGGCTTGAGCAAAGCTAATTTATTTCCATAATTTAACCTTGTGCCTGTCTCTTACAGTTTCTTTTAGCCTTGGAAATTGTTGTGATAGTTTTGCACAATGCTAGTTAAAATCTGAGCTGGGAATAGAGACATCAGTAGTGTCAGGAGATGTAGGCTCAATGTAACTTAGCATTTCTTTGGCTCCCTTAGACTGACTGGTTGTCTGATTTTTATGTTGCTAGGTATCTGTGACTAGACTTCTGTCAAACGTATATACACACAAAGTGGTTCTGCTAAGCTAAGTTTATGATTTTTATGCAGGTCTATGTAATGTATTAGTTCATTGTCTTAAGATCACAGATCTTAAATATATGGAGCATGCTTAGTATGACAGCACAGTGTTAACAAATTCCTTTTTTGCCTTTGCTGGGTTTAAATTTGATAGTGGTTTCTGAGCTGTGGCTCACAGCATACTTGGTAGTAGTTAGAGGGGAGCAGTAGGGTTCTGTGGCAATGACTGTCTCCAGCTGCCACTCACATCAGGATAAAGCCACACACATGATGCCCTTGCCTAATGTAAATCTGTTCCTGACATCTCTGGACTATAACAAAATAATGGCTTGGAGAGATGTAGACTTTGTGCAATAGGAGGAGGTAAGGACTGTCTTCAAGTTCCTTCCAGTAGCCATGCACTCTTCTGTGAAAGCCTTTTGGAAACCTTGAATTGCTGCATTTTTTGTTTCTTAAAAAAAAGGTGATAAAAAAATCCTGTGAGTTTGATCACAAGATTTATTTGGTCCGTTAACTGCTGTGATGAAGGTGATCCCTGAAGTCTTCAGCACAAGCTTGGTAACAGATGACTTTGTCAGAGCTGCATGTTGGATCTGTTACAAGCAAATGATATATGACTTGGTCAGATCATGTTTGTCTTGGATTTCTGTTCTCTAGTAGTGGAAATTTTGTTGCACAGTCTTTCATGTGATTATCTAATAAAGACAGATGCACCAGAAGTATGTGCAACAAACATTAAATGTCTAAATTTTTCGAATTAAGAATCAAGATTTTCATTTAAATCTCTTCACAAAGGAATTCCTAGCTGTCAGACAGGAGAAGATTTCCTATATATTTTATGCTGCTTTTTGTAAAGCCCCACAGTTCCTTTTAGGCTGATGGATCCATTTCTTCTGAAAATCAGAACAAGGATTGGTCCTGGGCTCCTTGCTCCCTGTTTCTTAGTAGTGGCTGTTTTGCATTGGACTTGGAATGGGCACTGCTTTGGTACTCAGTCGCTTATAAAAATATAGCAAAACAAGAATATAAAATACTAATTTTCTATTCCTCTTGGAAAATTTTTGTTTTCTTTGTTTGTGTGGCTAGTCCAAGGGAAAACAGCAGGACAGTGTTTGTGAGCCAGGAAAATTAAGTTTGTTCTTTGAATTTGTGAAATAAGTACTTAGGTATTGAACAAAAACAGTTACAGTATCTGACCTGCTTATGGATTCACCAGGTTTTTTTTCGTACTTGATGAAGCAAATCTTGGAGAAACACATGGAAAGTATCATGGGAACTGGAATGAATTATAGCTTTTGATAGAAACCAAAATGTGATTTGATTTAGTAGGCTTTCTTTTCTATTATTTTAATTCTCAGTATTGCGTTCAGGGAACAAAATAAGTCTTCCTGTGGGTTATTCATCACCTGTAATTTTCCATAAGTGTTTCTCAAAGTCTCCTGGAGTAACTGTATTTGTTTCATGTACCAAAGGAAGTGAGATCAAATCCTGTTATGGTGTTCTTTTCCATCAGGTTAACTGAGTTTTCTCACTTTATAATGAACTTACTTTTTTTTTGCCCACACCCCTGTAATATCCTATCAGCAGATTTTTGGATCTTATATATTTAAAATTGCATCTTGCAAAGACAAAATAAGAAAAAAGCTTAGAGAAGATATGAGAGGCATCCCTCAAATATTACGTGTGTGTAGATAGACTCCGTGTGAATGTTACAATTAGGGCTCAGGCAAAGAGCCCTGCCTGTGCAATAATGTGTAGGGCCTGACTCTAGTCCTCAAGTGTCCACTGTAGAAGTAGTTCTATTGTTTCTGTAGCCATTGGAGGCAAAACTGGCCATGCACAACCCCTCTGACCCATGACTACCTGGGGGCTGCTGATTTCCTTTCCCCCTTCCCTATATGGTCAGAAATATTATGCGATTTTTATTCTGAATGAACTTTTTGTGGGGTAGTGCAATTGTCAGAGCAAACTTGATGTGGAAAGTACTTCCAAAGCCTCCATGGGGAAAGCATTTTCCTGGAGTCTGAGGTGCAACACCTAGGAAAAGAAGAATTCTTGAGAACAAAATATGTTAGCTGAGTATTTGGTTAAGTGTATTTGTAGCTCATAGGTTTAACTCATGTTGTCTGAGTGAGGCAGAGTGGCCAACACAGGACTTAGAGAAAGTTTGCCATTTTAGAACCATTTTGTATGAGGAGATTAAACTTCTCCCTGAGCAACTGAGTATATTGCTTGGTGGTTGTGATAGATAGTGGGAGGCATTCTGTATAAGAGTTTGACGGCAGGAAATAGCCCATGACTTACACAAATATCCAGACTTTTGTGGGGTGATGACACAGGAGATAGAAGCAAAATACTGTATTTCATGGGCATGTATAACAAGAATAAAAATATTCTGACTCTTCAGACTCTGGAGAGATACTCTCATTCCATCTGATCAGCAGTGGCACAAAGACATTCTGTACAAAAGCAGGCCAGATTTTGGTGTCTGAAACGTCATTTTGGTCATGCATTCCCTGTGGAACCTGCTGTTCTGTAAATGGGGTTGCAAGCTCTGCTCCTCTGCATTTGTCCTCCAAGTGTTTTGGACAGGCTTTTTTGGTGGGCACCTTATAGATACTGGTTGCAGGATCTCTCAGCAGGAAGTTGTAGGAGAAGAGATTTCAAAAAAGGGTGTTTATTGCATCAGCAGACAAATTAAGGTGATCATTTCACTGTTAACCAAACTCTGGTTATTGGGAGCAGTGTGAATTTATCACTGACTTGGAGTTGCTTGTAAGTCCCATTCTTGGGAAGCACATTTGCCTAGATTTGGCTCCAGCTCTGGTTTCTCTTGTACTATTGTGGTTTTCAGAGAAGTTAAAGGGCTGAAAGAGAACACATAAAGCAGAAATGTAGACATGATTTTGAAGGAGCTACTGCTGAATACTGAGATGTATGCAGAATAGTGGTGATGGGGATGAAATTGTAGTTTAACTGTGGGAGTCTTGTTGACATTTCTCAGTGATTCAACAGCTTCCTGTTGCTGAAGAACTGGGGCAAGGCCCCCTGCCTCTGGAGGCTGAGGCACATCTGCAGGTGGCTGGGCTGTGCTCTGCATGTGGTAGAGAACAGATTCCATGAACTCTCTCACTGCTGCTTGCAAAGTACCTACTTATCTCAAAGTTGGTGGTAATTCACCTCTGTTTCTAAAAGTGAAAGTATTTTGCTGGTTAAGTTTATGGGAAGAAACCTCAGAAACTGGCTTTTAATTAAAAACCCAACACCATTTTACAGCTCATCTTTTTGTTTGAGAGACATTTTTGTGCCCTTTTTTTTCTTGCACTCGACAGCCAGTCAGTAGCTGCCAGATGTTAATACAATTGTAAGGGATGGAGATGCTGAAATGGCATCCCTTTGGTACAACTAGTGTATTCCAGGGGCAGCCATAAACACAATCTATCAGAAGCAGGGAGCCATTTCACTCTAGCACAGATGGTTTAATGCAGCTGGAAGAGAGGAGGGGAGAGGATAAACCCCACCTGAGGGCTGGCAGGGGACTTGTGAGCATGGCAGCCTTGCAGCTGTGCTATAGGGTAGGGCAACTTCAGAGATGTGACCACTTGTCACAATCCTGGGTGGGATTTATGGGTCTGCATTTGTCTGCCCAGGTATATGATGTTCAGTGTGCTCTGACAAAGTCCCTGGTTGAAAATATTTTTGTTTAATTTTAACCTTTTAAGTGTGTAGGGCAGTGTATCAAGTAGTCAAGTAGCAGAGCTACCATTATGGCCAAATTCAATGAAATTGAAGGAAAAGCTTATTCACAGAAAGGGTTGACAAGGATTGGAGCAGGCTCCCCAGGGAAGCAGTTGAGTCGCTGCCCCTGGGGGTATTTAAAAGATGTGTAAAGATGGTGCCTGGGGATGTGGTTCAGTGGTGGGCTTGGCAGTGCTGGGTTAATGGTTGGACTCAATACTCTTAAAGGTGTTTTCCAACCTAAACGATTCCATGATTGTAAACTCTCTGCTAATCTGTATCAGCACTGGAGCTGTCAGAAACAGGTTAGGGAGGGCAAGCAGGTCATTAGTGAATTCCAGATCAGAAATTCACTGGTCTTTCCTCTTTTGTAAGGGGCTGAAGTCCCAACAATTCTAAGGGCCCATCCTGTGAATGGTGCTAAAGCTGAAGCAGTTTCATTTTACTGGAGAACCTTGATCAATTGTTAATCTGCTGCTCCTGAGAACAGGAGTGAAAGAGATCCATTCAGGAAGATATATTGCCTTCAGGGATAAACTCAAAGAAAATCAATCTACAGCCAGCAGAAAAGGCCACTTCCATGTTGGGTGGAACTCTGATTATTGCAGAAGTTTTAGCCTCACTGGTCTGAAAACTACTGTAAATTTTCAATTGTGTAGTAATTTTTTTCTTTGTTTTTATATACACTAAACTAGTGTTGTTTGCTTTACCGTTTTTTGATTATTGTGAGGGTTTTTGTTCTATTGGAAGGCATGTGTATGTATGGGTTGTTTGAATTTCTTTTTATGCTCTTACATAACACCTATATTTGCTTGGTGTCATGTTTTCACATCCCAAGGAGCCATCATTTTATAAAGCAGATTTATATGATGCTACTGTTAATTTCAGTATTCAGAAATCTATATCTAATTTTAACATATTTACAGGTTTTGCTGTATTTCTTTCATAAATTGTCTTTAGTGTGGATTAAGAAAGGACAAAGAACAAACATTCAATTCCCTGATTGTTCACTATTAACAGAATAATCTTGAAAGCATTCTCCTACCCTAGCTGAAGAAAACTGATGCTTTTTTACAGGACTTGGAATACATGGATGTGATTCCTGACTCTGCAAAGGCTCTCAGTTTAACCTGGGTGTGTTCTCTGGATGCTCCTTGGGTATAAATACACCTGCCACAGCAGAGACAGATTCATCCTCTCATGAGATGGAGCTCTTTTCCTGTACCTGCCATTACTTAGACCAGAGGGGCGAGATTGCCTGACTGTGCTTTATTTACCAATATTTTACCAAAGGGGAGTCCAAGGTTGATATCCAATCTGTAGGTTGATGGAGGAAAAAAATTACAGGTGTGGTGTTCTGTCATCTCAGGGGTGCTGCTGCACTTCTGTTATTCATGTTGGTTATTCCAAACACTTTAAAGGGTAGGTTTTTGGAATTGCCTTCTGGTCATTTAGGAACTGCATAAGCCAAGCCTTAAAATCACCCCATTACCCTTTGTTCTTCTGAGTAGTAGGTAGAATTATTCTTTAGTGCCTAAGCTGATTTAAAAGATGAGAGCTGACAGAAATCACATTTCTTTTGTAAGGTAAGAGTAAATTTCCTGTTTGTTACTTGTATTTGATAGTACTGTATGATTTTCCAGAACATAAGCATGTGCTTTGTGTGGTGATCCTAAGAGCCCCTTTATCTTGGTGATGTTTTTCAAAGTGAGGAAATGGTCTGGCAATTGTAAGGTAAAGAGTCTGAACTGAAACAAAGTGACATGGTCGGTGGACTCGATGAATCAGCCTAGCATCAGATAAAGTTTAATCCATGTTCCTTTTCAAACTGCTTGTGGAAGAGAGAAGTATAGTATTTATTTTATGCTGTATTATTTTGTGACATTCTCTCACAGTTTGTGAGTACTTTTCCTTCTACTATCTGTGACCTTCCCTCTGCATAGATACTATCTGGAGTGTCCATATGGAATGTCCATACTTCTGGGAGAATGTAATCAAAGCTGGTCAAAGCAAAGTCTTTGCCCTTGTGTTTAGGGAATTTCAGGATGTTTGTTTTAGGAAACCATGTAAATAAATCACCAGCAACAATTTTGCTTTTTCAGTGGAGAAAATGACTTGGACTGTATTTCAGTATTTTATCCTTGCTAAACTACATGCAGTATAATGCTTAGTCAAACCATTTGATATATTTAGGATATTTTTATAGTCGGTGAAAGAAGGCACAGTCCTCAAAAGGTGACTTTACCAACTCAGACACTCTTGAAGGTGACCTGTTTTCCTCCTCTAACTGTAGTGTATACCTTGGCTCAAGTGTCAGGGTATCCCATCTTGGTAAATGGTTTTATGATACTATCCAAATCCTGGTCAGCTATGAACTGAATTGAAATCTTTTACATCATATTTTCTTTTCATGCCTGATGTTACCTTTGGATATATTGCTGTGTCAGTGAGGAGCTGCTAATACTCTTGGTTTTGTCTTTTTGAGGTATGTGTAATTGTCAGCTTTTCAGAATAAGTTGAAGTTGTGGTACAGAGCTATGAAAGCCACAAAATAGTTCAACTGCACTTGCAACTGGGCCCAGCACCAGCAAAAAACCAATTCCAGGTTCCATTTGTATTTTAGTAGCACTAATAAAATCTTATCTGTGAAGTAGTTGGATTTGTCATTGAGAGATCCCTAAATGAAGGATCCTGACCTTATCACAGATTCCAGGTCAGGAAGGCTAATGTTTTCTATGCTGAACTTTTTATGTGATGAATGAGCCTTCCCTTGGTCAATAAAGTTTCACTTTGCTGACTGTTTTGATTTTCTTTTCCATTTGCTTCAGCTTCCTGCACGAATTGCATTTGTACTGGCTTACTGTATCCTTCTCATCATGTTGAGTTTTTGGTCTTTGACTAACAGCCTGCTTCCCAAGATGTGCTAAGTCTTTTGTTGAATGGAAAAAAGTGGATATCTCATCAGCTCACCAAGGGAGTCTTGGTAGGGGGGAAAAACAATTAATATACTCCTTCCACTCACACAAGTGCTAATTTATCTGCCATCTGGGTGGGAGCTGACTTTCAGGTGGGGTGTAACTGCTTCTAGTTTTGAGCATAGTATCTCTCTGTTCCCTGATGGCTGGGCTTTGGTCACTTGTCAAACACAGTGATGATCTGTATGGTAACAGACAGGAGAAGGACTTGCAGTGTACCCTTGCTAGTCTGTGGGTTTCTGAAACAACTTTAGGGAGGTCAAAGCAGAGAACAAGTGTATTTTTTCTTAATTATGAGTGCTAATCCAGTAGAGAAAGTAGCAGAATTTGAGTGATATGTTAGCTAGTCTGTACTGCATGGAACATAGCTTGGGGAGCATAAATCTGTACCTTGAGCTTTTGTGTATACCTTAAAGATTTAAATTAGGCTTAAAAGGTGAAATGGCTGTGTGTAAAGAAATGTGCAATGCACAGAGCCTTCAGTCTGTTGCATTTCTGCTACTGCTCAAGCCTCCTTGGCAATGCAATCTGCTCTCCCCTCTGTGCAATGACTTCCAGTGAAACACAGTGCCAAGCTTGGAGTGCTCAGGGCTTAGCATAACTGAACTATTAATTAAAATTCTGGAGTAGAAACTGAATATCCAAGGCTAGTCAGAGTGAAACTACAAAAGTGCATATTTCTGATTGAAATATAGCCCTTGTGCACCTAGCTTGAGGGTGAGTCTCAGTAAAACTCATTGCAAATCTCCCTGTCGCCTGTTTCACATACAAAGTTATTTCTTTGATTTGGTTTTCTCTAGATGAATACACTGTGATTTGTGTGGTCGAGGTCTGTTGGTCTAAGCACCTGGCATGTCAAAAGAAGTGTTCATACTCTATTTTATTTGCTTCTCCATCTGGAGAGAAGATGAAAACAGTTTAATTTTAGAGCTGAAAGATGATTGCATACTGTAGTGGTGAGTGCAGTAGAATTTAGGCAGAGCAAAATGTCCAAATATCCACTTTTATAATGTCTGCTCCACTAGGGTTTGTGTTTCACTTCAGTCAACACCCTCCATCTATTAATGTTTCTCCCCCCATACCTAAAAAATAATCTGTTAAATCTTTACATGCACAGCTAATCTGGCAGGCTGTTGGTTAGAAGCCCTGTTAATGAAAGTTAAAATCTTGAGCAGTACCTCTTTCAAAGCTAGACCTTTTCAAATTATGCCTCAGTTGAGTGGTTGATATTCATGAGCTATTTTGAAGAAGTGGATGCTGAGGAAACAAACAACTAACCTGATGGTATTAATTTGCTCAGCTGTTTGGTTGAAGGTTGCTTATGGACAGAAAACATGGTAAAAGACAAAGTTCCAGAAGTTTGCTTTTCTGTTTGTTGCTTTTGAAAGGGGAAAATAAAATGCTTCAAGAACCAAATTTTCCTTACTTAAGCCTCTCTAATTTTAAAAGAGAACACTATTTTCTCCATTTTTCAGAGGCAGTGGAAAAGGGAGTCAATTCTCAGCACACAGCAATCTTCTAGCATTTCCTTCATGGGTAACTGCTGTGTGTGCTGTGTTTGCTGACAGTTGTTTGAAGTGCCATATACAAAGAAATACTATGTTTTATGGAAGGACTTCTTTTTAATTCACAAAAGGCTGAAAAGAATGTAAAGTTGTTGCATGTCTCTGCAGTATTTATAGAAGAGGGAGGAGTAAAAGGAAAACTTTAGGACTGTGTGTGGAGGAAAAATGGAAAGATGCAGTCCTGAAATTCAGTACTAATGGAATTAGTGTGAGCAAAACCAGGCCCGGAGTGTTTTAAAGGATATAGAGCACTTTAAAGAGCTAAAGACCTGATCTTGTTTTCTGACTGCAGTGAAAGTTGTTTATCATGAGAGGCAAAAAATCAGATTCCTTCTTGCTCTTGCAAGATTTAGTTTCTTTTGGTTAGTATTTTACATTGAAAAATCTAATGTGTTTCAAATTAGGGTAATTTGAGGTTTTGGATAGGAGCTCTCTAATAAGCATAATCAAGAAAAGATGTTCCAGGGAGTAAGTTGCATAATATCTGAATTTGTTACTGTGTTTTACTTCCCCATCTGCCCCACCCAACCAATACCAGAAGAGTTTACATTTATTTTTAGCTTTACAGGGTTTCTGTTTAATTTTTTCTAGTCACTAACGTATCACAGTGGTATCTTGACTCCTGAAAAGTTTCTGATAGCTGGAAACCCTGGGGAGCTCAAAGGGGCAGGAGAGTGTTGGGGGGTGGCAGGGAAGGGAAAGGGGGCTGGTTCAGCACCCAGAGCTCTTCATGTGCCTCTGTGCTCTCCAAGAGCAGAGTTGAGAGGGTGGTATGCAAACATCTGAAAACTAAATGTTGTACTGGCATCAAATCTCAGTGATCCAAGTCAGGTGAGCAGGGTGCCGTGGGTCTGCAGCGTGGCTACCCACACACCATGTTTGCTGGCCAAGCCTTTTCACAGCTCTCTGGTAGCTGTGACACCCATTTCCCTCACATGGGATTTTTCTGCACGTAGGACTGCTGTGATATCATTTAAAATGATCATCTGGGCTGTTTCTTATACAATTTACTTCTGTTTCCATACTTGTTTTAAGGTTAAATGAACTTTGTAGAAGGCAAAAGGACAACATTTCTGTAAGTTACTGCACGTTATGAGCTATTATGGCTCAAATATATCCTCCCCTGTGGAAGTCTACATGGAGAAGCACTGTGTTGCAGACTACTGACTTTACCCTAAAAAAATCCTTTCTGTTTGAGACATTGCTCACAGTGACTTAGGCAACCTGTTTCATGGATTTGTCATGTGTGATGTACTAAAGCTGCAAATGAAACATGACGTAGGAATCACTTTCCTGAGATGAGACCTAAAGACATTTTAATGCATTGAATCAAGAATAGGCTTAAGGCAGTGTCCCAAATCTGTCAGCAGGACCACAGTTGCTTCCCACCCAGGCAGAGCATGTCCCAGGGTGCACAGCACTGTTCTAGAAGCACATTTACTCCTGCTTTGGAGTGTGCCACAATGTAGACTTGACCATATGAGTTCTGAGCCCAGTTTGTACATGTACAGACAGTGATTTTTGCTCTGTCACTCTGAAGGAAGCCTGAGGATTCCCTCATCTGAGAAGCAAGGGAGAAGGACTTTCAGTAGTGGTTGCTGTGGTGTATAGTGAGTATGTACAATGATGGGGAATCTTTAGCAATCATGTCCCAGATGGTGACTTGAACATCTGCCAGGTACCCTAACCCACTCAGATCTGGATTGCTCCACAAGGAATGAGGAAAAATGTCAGGAGCCTCCATCTGAACATCAGGAAGCACTTGCACCATGCAGGTGACTGAGCACTGACTCAAGTTTCCCAAAGAGGTTGTGGAGTCCATTGGAGATGCTCAGGTTCTGTTTGGACCAGACCTGGTCCTGGGCAGTCTGTTTTAGGTGGTCCTACTTGAACAGGGAGGTTGTATAGAGATCTTCTCCAGGGGGTCCCTTCCAAACTCAGCTGTTCTGTGGTTCTGTTCTTTGCTTCTCACTGAAGAACATACAAGTACTCTTGGATCAACCAGAACTGGGGACCTGGGCAAGTAGAGTATAGGAAGTGCATGGTTTTTCAATTTCTGGTTGGAATTGATTTTGCAAGAAGGGGTCAGAATTATTTATTCATTGCATTGCAGATTCCCATCTTGAAGTTAAACACTTCTAAATGTGATTGAGAGGAATAACTTGGGCTGTCTTCAAACCTTTGAGGTTTCTTTTTGTACTGCCCTCTGAGAGCTGACTTTATATGCTGTTAAATAGCAAAGACACTTTTCTGTGTAGATTTTTTTAAAATACCAACATGGGCATGAGGAAACTAGCCATAACAAAGTTCAGGACAGAGACGTTTCAGTGCTTATTTGTGTGGAAGAGGGCTGCAAACACCTTATGCATCTGATATGTCTGGCATTGCTGCCAAGTATAAGTGTGAAACCAATTTTGTACAAAGTCTGGCTGGGAACAGGGGCAGAAGGTTGGGTGGGGAATGAGAGGTTCACATCTGTTGTGGAAGATGGTGTAGAATGTTCTAGCTGTGCAGGTATAATTCTCCCTAGAAATCAAATGAATGTAATAAGTAGTGGTGTATTCAATGGTTTGGTTTTTTTAAAATCCATAAAAACTCTGATATACATACACATGTCAGATTTCATTAGTTATATTTCCACTGGATACCAACTGATGGCTCTGTAATCCTTCCCTTTCCATGTCCCTTAAGTTTTGCATAATAAATTCAGAAAATGCTACAGAAGTGGATGCCAGAAAAGGTCTCTGGTGAAATTTTGTGAGCATGCCAGAAAAAATTCTGTGGATGGTAACTTAGGAGAGTAAGTTAAATTGCAATACTAAATGCAGGGTTTAGTTGAGAACATGAAGAGCATTTAAAATTCGGGGAGGGGAGGGGGGAGTTGAACTTCCCAGTAACTCCAGACTGCCAGTCCCTTTGGTAATCAATGGAGTCCTCAATGGGGGCACTGTAAGCATTAATAAAACAAAAAGATCCCAGTGTTCTAATATCACATCTGGAAAACCTTAGAGGACCTTAGATGTAGCTTGTGTAGTGTTGATGATAAAATAATTTCAGATACTATGAGCTGGAGCCACAGTTCTGCTTATTAATATCAAACCAAATTTTAAAGTACAGATGGATGCAAAAGTAGCTAAAATGCTTGTAATTAAAAATACCAAATAATTGGATTGTGCAGTGCAACTATATATCCATCTGCAAATTGAAGTATGGGTGACAAAAAAAAATAAAAATCTCCTCCACTTTGCAGCATATCAGGTGGAGCCACTGTATGCTTCCAAAGTGGAATAATGAGTGGTTGGCATACAGGAACCAGTACTTTCATGCAGCTTCCAGCTTGCAAATGCAGTTTGTTTTTCCTATGAGACACTGCTTGTGTTCTTGCTAGCTTGAGTAGTGCAGAATTCTAGGGTTCTTCTGCCTGTGTCACTTGCTCATAAGAAAAAGTAAATACAAACTAAGAGTGAATTATTGTAGGGCAGTCTCTAACCTTTGCTCGGGTCCTGAGTAGAAGGGCTTACAATGGACAATCTGTTTCATTCAATCAACAACCTCATGTTTGGCAGCTTTTCTTTGCAAGGTTGTTTGCTTCCCTGCCAGGTGTCACTGCTCAAGAGTCCCTGTTGCTCCTCATGACTTATCTAAGGGCTGTAGGCGCCAAGGTCAGGGATGCAGATACTGCTGTGGGAGCTGGCTGCCAAGTGCTCCATGCTTTGGGAATCTGGCCGAAAACCTTTAAAGTGGCACCTTTTAATCACTGCTGACCTGCTCAGGCTCCCTCAGCCCTCTGACTCTCAGTTTATCTCCATCTCAGTGCTACTCTTCTGCTCCACACTAGAAATAGAAATAGTGAGATTGGATGCTAATTCCAGGACATCGTGCTCCTTAGCTTGTGCCTCATCTCCTTCAGAGAAGAATAATCTCTGCTGGGAACTGTCTGGGTCTGCCTGGATCAGGAGTAAAGATTTATATGAAAGATAGAGATTAATAATAAAATGAGATCCAAGTTCTGGAAATGAAACTAAGGAAAATAAGGTAATACAGTGGTAGGAGAGTTTTCTCACAATTGTTTTCTTTCTGGATATGTAGCTTTCAGCTATTCAGGAAAAAAAAAAAATTAAGCCAGTAAAATAACTATTCCTTGTTTGTCCCTTCCTTGCACTGTTTTCTTTCTCAAATGATGTTAACACCATTGTCTTTGTTTTTTAGTTGTTTTTTTAAAAATTTAAATCCAGATGTTGGTTTTCTGTCAATAAATAACAAAAATCAGATTTTCTTTTTTTTGATTGTATGAATTATGCATGGATGTAGATTTTAAAATGTGTTTAGTTAATCAGTGGTGGCTGAAATCTGTAGAAAGTACTTTAAGATGTCATTGCATTATTCTGCTGATTGTAAATGATTTTTGTTTAAGAAGGTATGTCTAGATTTTCTTAAATTGGGTTTGATTTCTGAATCTGTAGTGGGGAAACCTGGAGCTTGATTTAGAGGGTTACTTTGTAGGTTAGTTGCGAGAGGTGCCCTTGGTTAGAGGCAAAAGGGAAGCGTAGTGCCATAGTGGCAGTGATTGTTTCTACAACTATTAGCTTTGTTCATTCAGATGTAATTCCCATTTCCCTATTGATAAAGCTGTGACTGGGTGCACAAGAAGTCCTGTACTACTCTGAAGTCATGATCAGTGTCTTTTAATCTTTACAGAAGTTGGAAATCAATACTTCTCACTGGTTAGAGAGCTTTTCATCTGAAACTGTAACTTGAGGTACATTGTATTTTTGTTAAGGCTGGCTAATGTTACCAGCCTCTACTGGAAGTTTTTTTCCCTATTTTTTTTTTTGTGTGTGTGGCTCACTTGGGGACTATTTGGAGAAAGATTTGTAATCTTAGCCTTCATCAGACCACACAAGTCAAGAGGCTGATCCCCTCTTGGGTTGTCAGCAGTCAGCTTAATCAGGGCAGAACGTGAGCTGTGGTGGGAATGGGTTGGACACGTTCTTAGCCCACACTTGTAGATCGGTGTCATGGGGGGCCAGCAGCACTGAGCTGTTTGGCAGGGAAGGCTCATTATGTGCCTGTCCCCTGTGGTCCCTCAGCAAGGGCTTGAGGCTTCTGTTCGCAGAGAATGGATGTGGGGAGGGGAGTGCTTGGCCTCCTTCAGCTGTGAATGCTTTCATTGAGACCTCGGTGAGAGCTCTTTCCAGCTGAGCCCTCTTGCATCCTTCACCATTTGCATTGTTTGGGACTTTGTGAGGGTGCAGGGGATGGGAGGGATACAGGCTGTGGCAACTTGGGGTTTCACAGTGTGAGTAATTTTGAAC
The DNA here is from genome assembly GCA_034336665.1 of Luscinia megarhynchos. Classification (NCBI taxonomy): domain Eukaryota; kingdom Metazoa; phylum Chordata; class Aves; order Passeriformes; family Muscicapidae; genus Luscinia; species Luscinia megarhynchos. The sequence continues at coordinate 79,546,190 of CM067565.1, read as the reverse complement.
AAACCCAATAGTTCTTCACTGAAACAATGCCTACTTTTTGAGTTTGTGTTATTCTTTTTTTAATAGGTGACAGCAACAAGAGGTTATTAGCTGTACTCCAAAGCTCCCCTAATTTGTCTGTAAAGAGATGTATTCAAACAGAGCATTTACCAGCCTGGAGAAATACAGTGGTAAATGTTAGACCATGTTGCTTGCTTCTGGCTGTGAGTGTTCAGAAGCAGCAGTGGTCTCAGGGGGCTGCCCATGGCCCACAGGATCATACTGTACTCTGTACCAACTTCAGTTAGCTTCACATTCATTAAGGTTTCTTCTATACCCACATCACCAGATGCCTGGCAGCAAGTAGCCCATCAGCCTCTGGACTAAGCTGGTACCTTCCCTCAGGGCAGTTTGAGTCAGTGCTGGTGTAGTCAGTGCCTTCTGGATCACCTGGCAGAGAAGCAGCCGAATGCAGGCTCTGCAAAAGCCACGGTGAGTGAATTTGGAGCTCTCCTCTTGTCATGTAAAGCCACACTCAGAATCCTGACACTTTCCATCCTGACCACTGCTTCTTGTCCTCCCCACACATCTTCCTGCACTCACCAGCCCCTCACAGCGACTCTGTCACCTACTCTTGGCACAAAATACCAAAACCTGTGCAATTCCTGCCTCAGCAGATGCAGGCAGAGCCTGCTGAAGTGGAGCTGAAGCATATGCTGAAGTATACATGAGTTTATAGTTTGGGTAGAAAGTCACACACTGACACAGTGTAATGAAGTTTAGCAGGTATGTTTGCAGCAGACTTAAGAAAAAAAAGGCAGTGTATCATAACACACTTTCTGCCATGTGTGTTGGCGTGGCTAAACAGTGAAATATCCCAAGGCTGGAGAAAATGTGTCCTGTGCACAGCAATTTTCCTTATGCTGTATATAAGGGAGTCATGACAGAGTTGCTCAGTTTGCACTGAGAGTAGTTCAGATTTCTGTTACTTTCATGAGTTTCTTCAGGATTTCATTTTTCTTTCTTCCCCTTTGCATATCACAAATATTTATGCTGTGCTAATAAAATATAAGCTGATCTTGCAACTGGAGTTGAAATCTGCAAACAGCTTTGCTCATGAAATTATTCCCAGTTGAAAAGCTAAGGTGTGCTCCTGCTTCTTGCACTGTATCCTAGGTGAAATAAATGTTCTTTCATGGCTGCTCTAACGCTTTTAGATTTGGTCACATGGAAGTTAGGGCATGTAACACCCTCAAAGGTAGATTTTAACTTTTCTGCTGCATTTTTGCTTGTTTTCATGTGTTTATAATATTTTATGCAAATGTAAAAGTGGCATTGATATATTTAAACTATCGTACATGAAAAATCTGTAAATATTATGAGATTAGAAGTGATAAAAGCAGCATACATGCATATACAAATTTCATATCCAAAGATAAGTTTTTGATATGTTGCACCTCCTTTTAGGTGTTCCAGGGATCACAGGCAGTAGTTATAACTGATTTCATGTGCACAAAAGAAATTAAGCAAAACTATAGTTAGACAATTTGATGACTAGATCATTAACAGGCTCGTAATATAACTGTGCTAATAGAACAGTTTAAATGCAAAACTATATCTGGTTACAGTCTGGTATTACATCAAAGCTGAGGAGCTTTCACAAGCAAACAACTCACAGTGAGAGTGTAAAACTGTTAGAATTAAATTTCACTGGGTTGCACTGGGATTTTTCTTTTCTCAGTTCACAGTATTAATAGAAACAAACCCAAGTTCTAATAAAAAACAACGAATAAATATTATGCACACCCGAAGTGGTAAGTATGGTGTCAATTAACCTGGCTGGGGTTGGAGTGCAGAGTGAGGTGGGGTGTCACAGCAGAGGGGCAGGAGCAGGGCTGAAGGGTACCTGCTGCATTTGGGAGCTGTGCACCTGGGGAGCCTGAGGCTGGGCTCCTAAAGCCTGTGCAAACCAGGAAGGGAGCATGGCCATTGTACTGCTGGCAGGAAAGGAACAGGATGGTGGTGCCTTTCCTTCTCTGAGGTTAAAAGGAGGTTTCCAAGAGGCTGAGTCACTGAAAGGTGGTTTGATTGGACACAGTGAGAGTTTGCAGAGTCCTGATGCAGAAGGAAGCAGAAGAGTCCTTCTGTGGGTGAATGGCTTGGGGTGAGAAGGAGGTGATAATAACAGGCCAAATGTTGCTGAGAGGGAAAGATTTACCAGATGGCAGTGAGGCTGTGAGAGCCTGTATGGCTAGACAGCAGGGGACTTTGGCTGCCTGTGGAGCAAGTGGCTGTCAATACCTGGTATGTGGCCACTATTTAAAGCAGCAGCCCACTGCTGGCCTGATACATGATATGTGTCAAGGAGGATGTTTCAGACAGGTGGTGTCAAACCTCAGTGCTGCTTACAGAATGCTCTTATGCAACTTCTGTCTATGCAAAATACAGCATAAAGCCTTTTGGGAAAGCAGGGTAGCATACAACTCATAAATAGGAAAGTTGTGATCTTCCTTCTAGGTCAGCAATTGTTTACCCCATCAATAGACCTTCAAATTGCTTGTGTCAGAAATTAGGAGAAAAAAGTTCTTTCAAAGGTCATTGCCTTGATTTTTTTTTTTTTTTTTTCCCCCCCCCCCCCCCCCTCTCCCCTTCATCCCCTTCCAGTCTCAGCTTCAAGTAGGTATTTTGTCTTTTTCTTCTGTAGCCTAAAGGATTGTACAGTCATCTTGGGACAGTTCTCAAGATCTCTTAACTAACCCTCCTGCTTACTCAATGCCTACTTGCTTGACTCTGGGTGCATTCCCATGAAGGAACTAACTTCTGAAGAGGCTGTGTAACAGCTCTGTGAGTGTTGAGATGCATGTTTAGTTCAGTTGAGACGAAAAGCTGATGGAAGTCCCCAGTCAGCAGTACTAGTGTGAGATGTGACTGCCACTGAGTGGTAGGAGCAGGCTTGTGTGCAGCTTGGAATGCTCTGCATGTACAAGGACTTGAGAACCAGAGCAGAGAGGAGACTCATTCCTATTTCCAAATTATGATTCTTAGTAATGTTAGCTATCTAATGCAAAGTTGAAACATAGAGAAGAGGCAAATACATTTCAGTTTTTTGTGTGCTTCTGACTGTGAATGTGCATGGGAGAGGCTTCATCAATACTGTGAATTTGTCTTTGTGATCTCCTTTCCAAGTTGTTAGGAACAATATTTATTTTCTTGTTTCCTAGATGGCATGCAGATAAGTTCATATAATTTGAATAAAGTGGGCAGAAATTTACTTTTATTTGCTAAGATTAATATTTCTTGGATTGCTTGGTGTTTTCATTTTTAAGGGCATGAAAGAAGATCAAAGTGTGAAGTGTCTCTGTTAAACTGCAACTCTTCAGGTTTTAGCTGCCCATGATTAGTTCTGTAGTAAGACTTGCAATGCTCTGGTTCTAATCAAGCTATATCCTTGATGTTTGCAACTCCTCTCTAGTCAAGCTGAGATGGGCAGAAATCTGATAGCAGCAGAAAAGAACTTGGAAAAGAGAGCCTGAATGAATGTTGCTTGAGGAGAGCATATTCAAGATGAATGAAATACCTTTCATTTGCTGCACCTCATTGGAACCTCAGAGTGAAGTGGACAAAATGGTAAAATTCTTTCCAAAAGTCAAGCAAATTAAAACAAACAGAACACAATAACCCAAAACCAAAAGGAAGTTTTGCAAAGGCAAATTTCTTTACCCATTGTCTAAGCCACTAACAACTGTATCAATCTGTTGACCTTTTTCCTTTTTTTTTGGTTATTCCCTTCCAAAACTGTGGTCTTGCATGCAATTTAAAGATGGTAATGCTTCTCAGATAGGAGAGAAAAGCATAAGAGTGAGCAGCAGAAATGGTTTCAAAAAGCAGGATGCAAACCTTAGGAAGAGGAGCAAAATTTTTTGCTTCTCTGATGCTTGTCAGTTGTAGATGTTCTAAAGCTGAATAGATTTGTTTACAAAATTTTACATATTGAAACGTTCTTCTGAGATTGCTAAATCATTAAATAAACCCCACAAAAATCTTTCCTAATGATTACTTGCTTAAAATAAAAGATTCTCATGTTCAAAAAACAGTGGTTTTAGCTTGAGCTTGCCACAATCCTCTTTCAAATCAGGGGAACAGTAAGCATACAGGTGTCACAAATACTGTCCTGACCTTCTCATTTGTGATATTTAGTTACCTCACTTCAGGTATGACAACTTTTCGAGAAGTCACTGGTTATTGTGTCAATAGGACCTTAGTGCTGGCATTTGTTAAAGAGCTCTAATGCCTTCCTTTCAGGAAAAGCAAGATAAACTTGGAAAATTTAGGTGTGTGTCAGAACAAGAATTGCTATTGTAGCCTGGTTTCTCAAAAAGGACCTAATGATCTGTTGATTAGATGTTTATCAAGGTTTCTAATAATGGGGAGGTCTGAACGGATCAAAGAAAAACTAATGTTACTCCAGTATTTTAACTTGTCTGGCCCATGTAATCATAGGTCAGTCATGCTTTATGCTTATCCCAGAGGAGCTTGAAAGGTTGACTAAAAGAATCTCCAGCTACTCAGATGTCTTTATGAATGGCATCAGAGGGATTTTATGGCAAAAAGGTATCATATCTGCCACTGTGGTGAGGAGTGACAGTAACATTTGGTTGATAAGGCTAACAGTTTGTAAACATCATGAAAGCACCTAATCCTGATGAGAGCTGGGGCAAATTTGCAGCTGGACCTCAGCTGAGCAAAGAGGCAGCAATAGCCACTAACTTCTGTGAGGTGACTGGAAACCTGAGCAAAAATGCATCTGAAGTACATCTGGGCTCCATGCATGGCACTAAATTGTTTGTAGCAATGATGCAGGGAAGTACCGGGGGGTCAAGGTGAGCAATCTGAGCACAAGCTCATAGTGTGCTCTGGTGGCTGAGAAAGCAAATGCAATCTTTCCATATCCAGTCAGGAAAGTAGAATGCAAAGAAAGGAGAACAGAGCTGCTGCTTTTTCCAGCAAAAGAGTTGAGGTTTCTGCAATTCTGAGTTTGTTTCTATTCTTTGTCCTATCAAAAGGGTGCTGACAAATGCTGCCCTTTCAGCAACAGCTGAGTTTGTCTGCCACATAACTGTAGAAGAATCTTCCCTCCAGGAGACCTTGTTATGCTGTGGCCAGAGATTTAGCAGAGCTCTAGACAACTGCATAGCAAAGCTCTTTGGTCAAGACTTGGATTTGCACCACTGAATGTGTATTTAGATTTTCCTGCTGCTGTTTCATCTCTTCTTCCCAACCCAATTAAAAATCTGGCTGTTGCCTAGCTATTGAGTGCTAACACAAACACCTGTGTGCCAGATGTGGACAGCTGTAAGTCTGTCAGTCCGTCAGTGCTGATCCATCAGCAGAGCCATGGAGCAATTAGAAAACACTTTTTGTTTTGTTTTTTTTTCTCCTCCTTTTTCTGTCCCATTTTAAATCCTCCTTTTTTCCCAGGGTTTTCTCTCTTCTGTTTCCTACTGCTGCAAGTTTGTAAGGTGAGCCCTGCTCAGACTTTCTGTTTCTTTCAGATAAGAAAACAGCCTAAACCAAAGGAACACATTTTTCTGGCTGCAGAGTGGCTGGTTAATACTGACAAGTGTTAAATTATAGAAGTCCAAATGTCAGTTGTGTGTGCCAGCTCAAGAAAAATACCTTGAAATACTAACGTTGTGAGGGCTGCACCAGACAGGATTAAGACTTCATTTTTTAATTCCCCCTCTTTCTGGAGAGTACCAGTCTCCCAGATGTGTTTTGGAGATACTCCCTGTAGGACAGGGTGCACTCTCATTGCCTTTTTGAAACGAAAGGCTCAAGTCAGCAGCAGAATGGTCAGGTTTGACAGACAAGAATGGCAATAGCTAAAGAGGTGGGGCATAGTAACACTGCTGAGGTTTTTACTGCAGTGGGTAAGACAGTGCTTTCTGGAAACCGGCTAATGTAAAAAGGCTCTTTCTTATTCTGCCATGTTTTCCTCATGACCACTGTCTCTAGTGTCCCCAGCGTGGAGTAACAGTGGGGGATGTTCTTGCTAGGGAAAGGAGAGGGTTTCAGGAGGAAAGAGAGTGAAATATGTTCTTCTCTAGCAGAGGAGATGGTTTCGTTTGCTCAGCTGGGAGTGATAATGGATGGCTTATTTGAAGATGCTATGTTGGGTGTGGGGGGGTGGCTTCTGTGGCAGGGAGGGTGAGAGTATGGTCTTGCCCAGAGAAGGCAAGTTGCTGTGTACAGAGCAGTGGAACAAGGGAGGCCACCTTGCTGCCCCCTTGGTCTTGCTCATGTGCAAACTTGGCTTTTACTTACCAGAAGACTGCTTGTGCTGGCAGAGATCCTGCCAACTTAAATAATTCAGATGAATCAGTCTTTACTGACTGAAGGGAACTGATTTCTATCCAAGGGTTCCCTGCTCAGTTTGATGGTGCAGTGCTGCTAATTTAGAGTCATAGTGTATATCCTGTTGTGCTTATTTGAAGAAAACCTCCTATTGACTTCAGTATATTTGGACTTACTTTTGCTTTAACAGAAGTGGTGCCATTGTAATGGTGAGAAACTGTTTTTCAACTGTTGGGGCTCTGGAATGCTGCAAACAGAAAATCTCTCAAATGTAGCCTAGAAGATGACAGGATATGTTTAACTTAGGATGCAGAGTCACTTGGAAAATAGCCTAAGTGCCTCTAAAAAGTTAAATTACATGTATAATCTCTTTATTGAACTGGAAAGTACACCCTCAAGAGAGAAGAATGGAGGAGGTGTGGGTTTTTTTTTTTTTTTCCCCCACCCCCATCTTTTTTTTTTTCCTAAATAGACACCAACTATGTATGGGCTAACAGGATTTAGTTTAGAGCAGAGATGTTCATGCAGTCGTGGAATAGCATGGGGTTTTTTAATCGGGCTGAAGCTTCCCTCCTACGGAAGTTTTAGTTCTTCTACACTCTGCCTGTGGAGTGGGAGAATCTGGAAAATGCACTCTTTCCTGGGAAGAACTTTGATCATTGCTTTCCTCTACCTCTCCCCTTACTTTTTGTGATGGATGACATATCAGCAGTCATTTCTGCACGGACCCTTCAGAAACAAAAGAACTCCATGAGTCTTCTGTGAGCATCTTCGAGGGGAAGCTGGCCTCTGTGATTTAGTTAGTATTGACTACTTTGTCTTTCTGTAAAGAGCAATGAGTAATACTGGTGTTGAAGAAGACAATTTGTTCAAGAAGGTCTTGAGATCCATTGTATATTTGATTTTTCTCTGAGCTAGTGACGTGAGATTACCATGTTCAACATGCATAGGTGGTCATTGACCAAATACAGTTGTGTATGAAATCTTAGTGAGTGTGACCTATATTAATATCTGCCTGCTGTATGCTTGGAAGAAAGTAGAATGTGTATGTATGCTTCAGGAAGATGGGATCTAAGCTGAGTGGCAGGAAGGAAAGGATTATTTTCTTTGTCATCTGCTTTCCTAGCAATGGAGTTAGAACACTGTGAACACTATACAGCAAAGTACAGATGTATGAAGGGGTATGAAAGAGTTGGAGGATGCCTCTGCATTACCTTATCAGACAGTAATCAGACAGTTCCTTCTTCCCCATGAAGTCAGGACTGCATTAACCCTGGCAGAGTTGTCTGTGTACTTCACTGTTTCTTTATTACTACCTGTTCTCTGTGTGTGTTTTCACTGGGTAAAACAAGAATTCCTCAGCTCACCTATGACAGGTCTCTAATGCACAAAATTTCCTTCCATCTTCTTTCTTTTTCCTGTGTGGGTTTTTAGTTCAGGAAAAAGGTGAGTGATTAGTTACTGTCTTGGTGTTTACTTGACCTTGAGAGCTCGAAGGTAATGTGAAAAGGCTTCTTGCAGAATAGCTCAGTGTGCACTGCGTTTAGTTTGCTGCTTGCCTCGTGCATTTATGCAATGGTCTGTGTTGTGGCTGATCTCCTGAAGCTTTCAGACCTCTTACATGCCTTCATTTGTTTATTAGAGGAATAGGAGTTTACAGTAATGCTGTTTATACTAAAGTTGGGTGAACCATTGCGGCAAGAAAAGAAACCATCATGAACCTTTGCCCTGAACTCACAGCAGACTCTTGTGATTTTTAAATTTGTGTTTCAGTTTTCAGTGTCACTATGCTTTGTTCTGTCAGGACTGGAAATGAGTGCCAAAATATAAATGGTATTTCCAGTGTCAACCTCAGATTTCACAAGCAAATCTGCTCCTGTGCCAGGGAGTGTGGAGTTTTAGACCTCACATGTTTCACTAGAGACTTTTTCAACTTAACCTTTTTCAACTCCTGCTCCTCTGTGCAGCTGGCTCAAAGTGCTTATCCAGCAAGGCTTGCCTGTCATTTTTGTATGGGGAAAGATATTGGTTATTGAAGTACTAGGCATTCTGGGGGAATGTGTGCAGACAATTGCTTGCAGATGAAATACTGACACAACAAGTGTAGCGTATCTGCTCTTCTAGCAAAGGTATAGGAATTGTTCAGCTTTTGCCTCTTCCCTGATATGTTGTAAGACTATCAGCCACTTCTGTGGAATTATAGTAGAGCTGCCTAGTGCAGAATAAGGAAGTAAGCTCTCTAGGCTCTATCAGTTTTGTTTTGAGAACAAAATATGACTAATGTCTTTCTGGAAGCTGCGTTTATCCAAATTTATTTGCTGTTCCATAGAACTTTTCTGTTTCATATCCTGGACTTGGATCCAGTATTGAACTATCCATCTAATAGATTATGATAGATTAGTAGGACCAATCTTGGGAGTAATCAATTCAGGTTGTGCCTGTTTTTCCTTTCTGCTCCTGAGGAGGAACAGTCTGCCTTCTTCTCTCCCTCCCTCTCTTTCTCTGTTTATTGTTGTATCACAGAACGATCTGATGTTTGTTTTAACACTGAGATGAAGCTGAATTCACTGCTGTCCAGCACTCTTTAAAGTTGGTGTGCTACTTGAATATTTATATCATGCTGACATTTGCTTACATTAGAGAAGGCTTTATTTCCTTGGAATATTTATCATAGTATCCAAGAATTTCCATGTTCCAACTGCTGCTGGATCTGAATGTTGTATATAATTACCTGGGTCCAAGCCCAGTTGCTTTAGGGGAGTTAACTTTCAAAGAACAGCAACCACCTCTGTGGCACTTGCTAGCTAAAAGAAGAGCTAGCAAGGATTTTTCCTGCACTGATGTGGAGCAGCCTGAAAAGGAGATTCATACCTCATGGCAGCTTTGCCTAGCTCATTATGGGGAAAATAGAGAATCATTTCCTGGCACACCTGGCATCATGGAGTGGATGCCTATATCTGATGTGATCTGTTGACCTAGTTATGGTCTGGGGTGGAAAACGTGATTTGACAGATTTTGTATCCTGTTTTTTCCCCCTGATTTCCACCAGTCCCTTTCCCAAAGGTTAATGGGGAAGGGTTGATGCAGAATCCAGTTCCTGTCTTCCTGACACACTTTGATGCTCTGACCCCCTTTGTGCACAGAATAGAAATGACCAGCTTGAGGCTTGATCAGACCTCAGCCTCCTGTTGTTGGCCATCAGCTTATATGACTCTCCTGGGCTTCTGTGGCTGGAACTGCTCTTTTGCTGCTGTGCATAAAGAGGCACCATGATTTATGAATCAATTAATCACTGCATGCTGAGGAGCTGTTCACGGTAGTTAAACAGTGAAAATAAAATGCTTGAGTCTATAATAAAGACGGATCATAATGAATATGACCCTCTACCATGAATTCTCTCCTTCCCTGTATTATACCCCCTACCCACTTTCCCAGCACAGCCAAACTATCAAGACATGAAATTTGTCTATCTCGATGCATGGGGTTCATCAAATTACTTAATTACTTGATAAGAGTGCTGTCTATTTGTGATGTCTTTTCCCCCATCACACACACATGTGCTCTGTTTTTGCTGCTAAAGCAGTTAAAGCCACAAAGATCAAGAGAAGATTCTGCTGCTCTTGATTTTAAAACTTTCTGCCTAGTATTAAAAAATCCACCAGTAAGTCTCTAAAAATTAGGGAGGGGCAGCTGAAGTCTGTCCTGCCTGATCTGTAAAACTGCAGAAATTTGATGTGAAAATTCCAGGAAATATTTCCATCAAATAACTGTCACTTTTTGCTCTGTGCAATGCACATACCATTACTGTGAATTTCTAAAACTGTGTGATACTTTAAGAACCAGGCAAGTTTGGTGACAAGCCTGGTTTAAGATTGCTGTTTGGCTTCACAATTTGCACTTCAGTGATGGTAGTCAGATCAGGGTGCATGCTGCCCTGTGGGCAGCACCACTGATGTTCAAATATCTACCCATGAGGTAAGGCTGAGACAAGAGGCTTTAAACCTGATTATGTGGTTTTGCATTAAAACTATGCTCTCAGAGAAGAAAATAATTCTGTATAGATTATTAAGTCTATACATTTCATATTTTTAAAGAAAATTGTTACTTTCTTTTATGTTATCAGCAGATACACAAAATAGTGCTGGAACTTTCATTAACAAAAAAGGTGGCTTGTTTTAATTTGATTTTTTTTTTGTTTTGGCTGAAAAGTGTATTCTTGGTAAATTATTTCATCAGTTATCCATCTGTTTTGAATTCTGAAAACAATTTTTGAAAAAGTGGTAGTACTTTTTAATTTTTTTTTTTACTGCTGTATTTGAAGTGTTAAATTTTTGTTGCAGAGTATTTCCTGTGTTTTCTGAATAGGAAAAGTTGATGAGTAGATGGATTTCTGAACCTTGCTAGAAGTCCACTGGCTATAGTGGAGTTGCTCTTAATCTCACATTTGTAACTAAGAGCAGATTTCATTCAAGCCAGAAATTAGGTGCAGTGGTGTGAAGCAGGTTAATTCCTTTTCTCTGCCATGCATTGAAGCTTGCAGTGGAATTATAATATTTGCCACTTATCAGTAAAAGAATTTTTCCTTTCCAACACAATCCAGTTTCTCAGTTTTGTTCAGCTCTGCTGCTGGCATACGTTGGCTATATCTAATGGCCTTTGTTTGCATTCTAAGCTTATCTCATAAATTTGTTTCTGAAATGCAGTAATAATGTTTCACTGTGGTGACCACGGTTAAACATTTCTCTCCTTTCCCCCCCTTACCCTTCTCTGTTTGATTTTTAGGACCCAGGTTTCTCTTCGGTGATTCATGAGAAGCTCCAGGTTCCCAACACCATTCGCAAGGCGTGGAACGAGAAGGACAACAGATGTGATGTCTGTGCCACACACCTGAACCAGCTGAAGCAGGAGGCCATTCAGATGGTGCTGACCTTGGAGCAAGCTGCCAACTCAGAACACTATGATGCCTCACCAGGCTCTCCCCCCCCTCTCTCCAATGCCCCCACGCTGGTGAGTCCCCGGCACATGGGCAGCCTGCAGCCCAGGGACTGGGCGTACGTGCCTGCTCCTTATGCTCCATCTAATTATACAGCCTTTGTTGCCAACAAACACAGTGGAAAACCCAACAGCCTCGGAATTGGAAATGGGGTGGAGAAAAAAAACGGCTCTCCTGGACACCAAGCCAAGGTCAGCTTTCAGATGGCCACCAGCCCCAGCAATGGCAATGTTCTCAACTCTGTGGCTATCCAGGCCCACCAGTACCTTGATGGCACCTGGTCTTTGTCAAGAACAAACGGAGTCACTCTCTATCCCTACCAAGTAAGTATTTTCAGCTAACAGAACTTGTTTTCTTTCCACTGAAGCTGGCAAAGCATCCTGACACTCTTTGCTCCTGTGGGTGGAAGTTGAGCTGCCTGTGTAAGTGAGCTCTCGAACAAGGAGAGCTGTAAATCACTGTCTCCCTGATAGGGGTTTGGGTTGGGGGTGACACACATCAAAAGCAGTATTCATGAGAATACCTTCTATTAATTCAGCTGTTACTGGTAGCAGAACCGAGCTGTTGTTTTTAATGGCAGATAACTAATCATACAGTATTTTCAATTATTGGCTCACACAGTTCTCACTCACTTTCACTCAGAATACTCAGTTGGAGCAGCAGCTGAAAGCCAGCCACACTTGTTTACTCCCAAGTGGAAAGTGGCACTTGTGCATCAGTGATTTCTGAGCTGGTATTCAGGAAGGATCTGGATGATCTTTTATCCCTACTGTGTGTGTATGGTCATTAGAGTAAATACAGCAGGCACTAACTTCTTTGACATGTTTTAAGTTGCCTACATTCTTGATGCCAGTGGGTTCAATGGGCCCAGTAATATCCAAATCCTAGCAGTTCTGGGAGATTTTCATGTACTTTCAGCATGTTCTTTTCCTCCTCTTTGGTCTGTTGTTTTCTAGTACAATACACCTGTGAGTACCTGTAGAACCCTCCACACCAGAGGGCACAGAAGAAGCTTTTTTGTATGACAGGAGGTGGGCTTTCTGACACACTAAACTGCAGCTGGTGGGATTTTCAGAGTGCCCAAGAACTTGCAGATTGTGGCAGAAGCCTGTTCTTCACATGTTCTCATAAATGTCTCACTTGGCTTCCTTAGGCACATAAATAACTTTGGAAGCTGGTCTTTCTACCAAATTATGAACATATTCCAAGATAGATCCCTAAATTAATATTTAACTTTTATTAGTATGACTAACTGATATTACAGCCAGAAAAAAACAATGTTATTCATAAGCATTAAGATATTGTCATGCACCAAGGCAAACTAGGTAAAACCAGAAACGAAGTGCAGTTATTTTATCTGGAAAATATGTGACTTTATGCTTTTGTGGATTTATGCTCTACTGAACCTGAATCATATTTGGGTAGGTCAGTATGTGATTGTTGCTTTTATCTAAGAAAAAAAAAGATCTATGTTTCAGCTAAGAAAAAAAAAAAACCTCAACAAAGAATGCAGTTTAACAAATCTAGATGACTGTTACTTGTATTGGGAAAATTACTTCAATTTTATTGCATTCATTATCTTTTAGGTTCTTGTTCTGTGAAAATGTGGGTTTTGTTTACCTTTTATAATGTTTGCAGTTCCTAGATGATGAATCTTGTCTTAAAAGTATTCACTAAGAAGAATCTAATATTCAGAATTGTCTAGACTGATGATATAGTTTGGATCCAGTTAAAGTCAGGACCCTTCCCTACCCTTGACTTTCAATGACTTTGAAATAGAAAAGACTGCCTGCTCTCAAGACACCCCTCAGCCAAAAAAACCCCCAAAGCCAACACAAAACCCAAACAAAAGCCCCAACTAACAGCAAAAGAAACAAAAAATGAACAAAAACAAAATGCCAAAGCCTAGCAATGCTGGTCTGTGTTAGAATATGTTGGTCGTAAGTTTCATATTTTCCTTTAAGATTCTACTCTCAAATGTTAAAATTCTCACTGTACTCAAGTTGCCACACTTAATTCTCCAGCTGAGAAATAATAAGGATAGCTTTTGTCTTTAAGCACCCTGAAAGGATTTGTGTTTGTTTACACAGTATCTGTATTAGAGTGGGAATTAGGCAAGTAAGAAGAAAAACTGAAATGTAATTTGTTTGTAATTTCAAATACTGGTAAGATGCAAGCTTTTTTTTTCCTGCTTTTGTGTGCAGAAGCTAATCTTTCTTACTACACATTTTCAGAATATTTTAAATCTGTATCCCGTATAAATACATTTTTGTTATGCCCTTACAGTTGCAAAACTCTGCTGGGGAAGAGCACAAGGAAGATGAATCTGTTATCTCATCTTAATAAGAATGCTTCTTGATTTGGAGGTGAATTGAAAAAGAAGTGATGCTAGGCTACTTACTTGTGAACGTCCATATATTAATTAAGTTTTCTTGCTTTCCCTTAAGAACAACGATTAGAAAAACTTCATTGTGCGTTAGCTAAGAGGAGTAGAAGGTAATTTCTTGGGATGAAAAGCCTTTGCACTTCACACAGAGAGCAGCAGTATCATTCTACATCATAATCTTGTTAAAGAGATGTCCAGGGAGAAGTCAGTCTCATGGCTCTAGACTTAATGGCACCTATGGTAGACACCTCCCATTGTAAATCAGCTTTTCTTGGACAGTCTAGATAACTTGAAAGAAATGGTTGAGTACCTTAAAAACTGACTGTGTCTTCTTTAAAGTATCATCAAAAAAGAGAAAAAATTACAGAGAAAACAAAATAGTTTGAAAGTGACACTGTGGCTCAGAATTGACACTCTACAATTTTAAGCACTAAAATGTCTTCCTACAGTTGTAAGTTGTAGGATGCTACTCCTTTTATTAGCATCTTCCCTTCCAGACTGCCTAAAATTAGAACCTTGTTATGGGTAGTTAGTTACTACTTTTGTTTCAGTTCCAGTAGAAAAACAATAAAAGTAAGTTAATATAAAATGGAGTGTTGTGATAATGTAAGGCTCATAGTTTAGAATAAGTCTTAAATGAAATGCCACTATTCAATTGATTTTGCAGAAAAAGAGCGTTTTCCAAAGCAAAACAATTTGGAATTCATACATTACCAGGTTTACTAATGTATTGTCTGTTTAAAATCTGAGAAAATGAAAGTAAACCAGATTTAACTGGCAATGCATGTCAGATGTAAAAAGTTTCTAGTAATTTCATGAATGAATTATTGGAACTAGTGAATGGAGTCTCCTAAGAACATCAGAGAATTTTTTAGGCAAAACTGATCCTACCTGGAGACAAGGAGATGGGGCAGATGATTCCATATTTAGGCACCCCTTGAAACAGAAACAAAAACCTGGTTCTAAAGATCTGTGATGTCCCCTGGGCTTGACTCAAAAACAGGGAATCACAGGCAGGGAAATGGAATTTATTTATCTTAAAGAGCATGGCCATTACAACCCGTCTATGGAAACAGGAATGCTGAAATGGCCAGGGTAAAACTGGCTTTTTTCTGCTTAATACAGGTAGAAAAATACCAGCCAAAATTTAGTAGCATTTGATTCAGTCTGAAAATAGTGCTCTCTCTATGCTCATCAGCAAGTAGCATTGGTATGCTCCTGTGGATCAGACACTTGTAAAGACTTCTGTGGATCTTCCTATCATTCAAAGGGATTTCAGTCCTTCTCTGCTCAGAGAAAACTCTATTAAATTGTCGAGGTTTTACCTGAGAAGAGCTGTAATTATTTGTGCAGCTGCTGGTATGAATTACAGGGTACCACAGTGTTAAGTACACTTCTGTTAGTTACCAATGATTACTGAACACTTACAAAGAAAAAAAGCCCTCTGGGCCTGGGGTACTAATGCAAAAAGTCCAAATTCCTTGATGAAATTACTGCTTTTCGTCATTTTTATGGAGAGTGCAATATTAAATTTAATGCATAACACTTTTATTACTTCATTATTGCAAGCTGATAAAGTAGCTGAAACAAGAACACCACATTAAAGAATAAGATTGGAGTCCTTAGGGATTTCAGATTAATTCAGGGTTTGCTTTCACAAGGAAAGGGGTTGATAACAGTGAGTAGGGATAAAGCTGGTTGTACTTTTTCTAGAGTCAAAGCCCTCCAGTTTTTACTTAAAAAAAGAATTACCAGTTTGGCTCTCGTGTTGATGTGCCTTTAAACCAACAGCATGGCATTAACTTCATCATGGTGGGAGCCCCAGAGCATAAAACAGTAGGCATTTCCTTGGTCTTCTAATTACCCTCCTGGATCTGCACAAGAATCTTTCATGTCTTGAAGCAGATAATTTCAAAAGGCAAACAAAAGGAAATTTAGCACAGTGTGTTTGGTAGATTTGAGTGATAGGAAGGTCAGAATGAGCCCACGAACTGGGGAAAGTCAACAGTTCTAGGAACAATTTAGGCCATAAAAGGGAATGATGGGTAACAGAAAATGTGGGGGCTGATGTGGGTGAGCACCTTCTGCTCCTGACCTTGAGGCTGTGAAGTTTGATTTTCATAAGCAACAAAACAGTGCATGTAAGGATTTGAGTAGGGGCTTTGTGAACAGAACACATTCATGCAAAAAGTGTTCCTTTCTCCCTTGCACTTAAAAAGACTCTTTTGACCAAAAGTTTGGAAAATTAGATCTTAAACTACTGAGAGGCTTTTGGCCCCAGGCATAATGATCTCAAGCCTATTTGGAATTATAAAAGCCTTTGTTTGTATACAATTGATGAAAGCCTACAATATGTTGCTTTCTGTTACCTCTTTATGCATTACATGTGTTTAGAAGAACAGCTCTGAGATTGCACCAGCTTGTTCTGGAGCTTTGCTGTGATGAATGATTTGTTTGGAATTTACTTAGGTCATGGCTGTCATATAACACATCAGTTCATTCAGGCCCAGGCTTTGAAAAAGAAACTGGCAATGATTAGAGTTGGGTGCAAGATGGAAAGCCAGTGCTTGTGTGGGAGGTATTTCCGTCCAGGATTTTGATTCCAAGCTTTTTTCCAGGTCTTTGCTGTATAATTTGTTTCTCTTCTGTTTGCTGCTGCTTCTATTGCTTCTTAGTGTTCAGCAGGATAAAGATAAAATGTTAATGATTGCTGCATTGGTGCCAGGGTAATTTAAGTAGCTTCTAAAGCATATAAAGCAAGGTACAGAAATCAAGTTACTTGCTCCATCTGCAGAATAACAGGTGTCTTCTCTAATTATTCCATGCTTCCTAGAGCCAGACCTATTTTACCAAAGCATCTTAGCAACAACAAAAAAAAGAGATTTGTATCTGACCTTTCTAGTATTGTGTTCTTATGTAACCACACACAGTTCCCTGAGATACCAAATGCTGGAGGTATTTTGCCTTTGTGCAGTTTGGCTTTTGTCCAGAATTTTTTGGGCGGCGTATGTTTCAAAAGCAGCTCAGTCACTGTCTGTATGAAATCCACATTTTGGTATGGTGGCTTCCTGAATGTAGTAAAAATCTTTTTGTTCCTATTACTGTGAGCTCATGAATGATGATGCTGAGCAGATATGTGTAAATTCTTGCACTGATTTTTTTTTTTTTTTTTTTTTTTTAATTGACCTGGACTCTTAACAAAGTGAGTCCATAATCAGACTATACTGAAAGTGCAAGAATTTTATTTACAAAGATTGTTTGACCGGGCCAAGAAAAAGATTGTCAAACAAATTCATTGGCACTGAAATTATATCCTTGCTTGATTATCTCTCTTGCCCTCTTCCCCCATGCATTAGTTGTTATCTCTGAAGTAGCCTTCCTCTGACTAAAAGCCTTTTTAAACCAAGTCACTAATAATTAGATATGACCCCACTAAAGTCAGCATGTCATCAGTTGACATTTTGCCGTGATTGTTTGATCATCCAATTTGTATATTGCAGGAGCTGGCTATTTGTATTTCATTCCTCCTGTCTACCCCTTCAACTAACAGCCCAGTTGTATACTGCTTTTCTAGTATCATCTAAGGGGGGAACTGGAGTCTATGTGAACTGTAGGAGAGGTTTATTTTTTTGCATTACTCTGGCATGATTTGATCTCTTACGGCATTTTTATGCATGGCTTAATGACCTTAGAATCATTACTTTTCCCCTTCATGATACTGGGGTGACCAAGGGAAGAAAGAGGTAAAGGGTATCCCATGGACTGAAAAGAGCTAAATAGGCTTATCCTGTGAATATGAAAACCCCGTGACTCAATTGTGATGTGAGGAAGAAATCTGGACTATTATAGGAGTGAGTTAATCCTGCAAATTAGCAAAAGCCAGAAGATCACAATTAGTGAGGATTTGGAGTCTTGGTTTCCTTCCCTGCTTGTAGCTTAAGGATTTTGTCCACATGTGAGACTAGTTTCATTTCTTAAATAATAGCTGTGCTGATTGCTTGCATTAATTGAAAAAAAAAATAAACTAAGAGAAGGTGTTTTAACAGCAAGAAAACTGATGTAGAGATGGGATAGAGGAGGGGGAAGACAAACTGATAGACTGAGGCAAAATTGTCCTTTTATTTCCTACAGTGTAAACAAGGTGGCACAGAACTGGAGAGAAAAATGGTCAGCTCCTGCTTTTTTTCATAGTTTGAGAATGTGGAGTGCTAGTACAGTCAATTTGAAAGAAAAAGGCAATAAACTTTTTATGCAATGTACAGTTTTTTGGAATTTATTAGGAAAAGCATTGAGGCCAAAAGCTTAGAAAATTCATCAAAGGATTATGTGTTTATGTGGGTAATAAAAAGGTCCCTTCTTTATGATATTAGGATAAAAAAGGTGGGATATAAATTGCTATATAGAATAAGGTATTCTTTAAGTACATCCAATCTATAGGTAAGGACTAGAATTTCTGATACTGCCACTGACTCTTGCTAGCACAGGTGTAACTGGGTTCTCTGGGAGGAGGAGATACTCAGTATTTTGATAAACTGTGTCCCTCTGTTCTGAAAGTGGGTGAGAGGTGCTGTGTTTTGGAGGCCCATGATAAGCAGATCAGTGATAAGTGCTTTTGCAACAGTTTCTGCAGAGTTCCATGTAAGTGTTATATGTTTCAGAATTATTTTAAGTTTAAAAAAAATGTTTACTCCTTGCTAAAGTGTGTGGAGATTCTAAAAGTTGTCTTGGCTTGAATCATTTATCTGAGTAAAATGCTGGTCTTTACTTTTGTAGAAAGATTGACTCTTGTGGGTGATACTCCTATATTTTACTAATTTTTTAACATTTGTTGCAAAGAGAGAGGAAAAGGAAATGTACTAAACCAAAGGCAACTCATTCTAATTGAGATCAGGAGGGGATGACAAAGGGAAATTGGAAAAAGCAAAAAATTGGAAAGCAATTTTTTAGGAGCTTCCCCTTAAATTCCCAAAGGATAGAACTCAAAAAAGACACAAATCAATGCACTGTCTTATTCACTTAAGACATTTGCTTCTCATATTGCTTTATATAAATGGGACATAGAATTAAGATTAGATTTAGAAACACCATATTTTTGTGCCTTTTGTAGAATTCTGTTCTTTGACTTCTTAGAAAAGTATTTGAGACTTTAAATATGAAGAAGTATGTTACTGTGCAAAAAATAAACTTACAAAGCCTTTTGCTTTGGTACTGTGCTGTGCTTATGGGAAGTATGGAATGCATGGCTAGAGCCCTGGGTAACTCTGAAATGTGATTCCACAGAGCTATCATGTAAAACCATTGTTTTCTTTTCTCCAAAGTGATTCTGAAATGGCATCAGAGAGGGAGCATCAACTTCTCTCTTGGGCCAGTTGTCTTTAATTCAGTAGATTTGAGTTAAAATGGTTGGTTCTCCACTTATATTCCAGGGCATTGAGGACTTGAGAGGTGGGTGTTGTCAGATAGAATACATTTGGGACCAGACCCTCTTCTGTCTCACTCCAGGATAATGGCTTTGCAACTGACATGGCTACATTGGTGAAATAGAGATAAGAGTGAGAGCAACATCAGCCCTGTAAGATCTGATCAGCCAGAGTGTGAGAACAGCTGTGGTGATGGGAGCAAATATGGCATCTTGCACTCAGAGGGGGCTAATTCCCTTTTGGGCTGGTGAATGGGGAAGTTTTTTTTCTCCATGCTCTTCTAGTGTCACCCTGCTCTGAAGAGTCTTGGAGCTGCTCTTGACAAATGAAAGCAGAAACCTGATTGCCCAGCTTCTTTTGAACTTCAAATGTCAAGATGTGTTTTATGGAGAAAAAGGAAGAATTGCATCTGTACGAGGGTGAGAAAAAGCCCCTCTCAGCTAATGCAAACATATTTTAAACTGCAAACTGATTTGAAGAAGAAATGAAATTGCACTTCACCTTTCACTTCCACATTACCTCTCAAGCAGAATTCAGAACTGCTCCAAAGGTTAAAGGCATGGTAATGAGCTTTCATCTTCCAAGAGGCTGGTTGGTGCTCATTGTGGTTAATGTTGCTCGCAAACCTCAGCAGAAGGATCTGTAGCTCCTCCTTGTATGAGAGCCCTGAAGGTACCATCACAGCTGTCATTCAGGTATCTGAGCACTTGGGTTCTATACACCAGGAAAGTCTCAGGTCTGGTAGATGTGTCAAGTGATTAAGGTGCAACCAGTGCAAGGTCAGAGTTGTGTGCAAGTGAAATGTTTCCATTGTGAGAGCTCTTTGAATCAAATACTTGCATCTGTCAAGCTTAACTTCAAATTGATACTTCTTTAGCTTGGGAAAGTGGCATGTGTATGTGAATATTACATATCAACCTAAACTTCTATAAAGGCTTTTGGCTAGTGGGAAGGGCAGGAAAAGAATTAAAAGTTGGAGCTGTGCTTGATGAAATCACTTCTGCTTCCCTGACTTTGCTGTGGCTGCATGATCAGTGTCACTGGATAATTATAAAACACCCATAATGTGAATCCTGCTATTTCTTTACACCAAGGCTATTAATAAAAGCAGAGTTTAGGCCCAGTTTTTTTAAAAAAACCCCACTTTTTGGAAGCATATAGTGATATACTGTTTCCTGTAAAAGATAGATGACAGATATGATTTATAATTGCTTTCCTTCCTGACAGGTTTCAGGCTGCTGCAGCTAGGCAGTGTAGCTGGATTTAAACACAATTCATAAGCACAGTCATCTCTTTGTTTTATTCTTGTATATTTTCTCAATTATTGCAGTGCAACATAGAAAATGGAAAATTAATTCAAGTGCTATTAAAGAAATTATACAGAGTGCATTTCAAGAAAATGTATAGTAATGAGATACTATCAGTGCTTAATTGATCAGTATCTCTGATCCCTGAAGACTTCCTGTGATGTTTGTGTGCAGGAGGTAGGAAAGGATGTGACATGATCTGCATTTGTACAATACTGATACATCATGACATGATCAGAGATAGGACTGACAGGGAAAATGCACTCAGAAAGCTTTGTCTACATTTGGACCAGTTTCTACAAAAGTAACTTTGAAAAGTCTTGCAATGCTAGGTAGGTTTAACTGAGGCTTAGTTTGCAAGCTGTGTCAAGATTTCTAATTTTTTTTTTCTTTGAAGTAATGTGAATCAAAAATATTATCATTTGTCCTGCCCAGTAAATAATATAACAAAATACTATTCAAGTGACTTAGGAGAACAAAGCAGCAAAAGGTTCCTGGCCACTACGCTTCTTTGACAAATGACAAAAGCATCAGAGGGGTGTCCTAAAGCTTATCTATTTTATTTTACTTTTAGATGTAAATGCTGAATGAGGGATCAAGTTGTTTTCATGCAGCTGAGTGCTTTGGAGGGAAAAATCTAGTTCTCATGTTACTGGCTTTTCATTGTTTTCCATCCTTAGTCAGTTGTCACAAGGGTCTTTGCCTCTGTAATCCTAAATGCCAGGATATGCCATTTGCTGCCAGGATTTAGTAGCCATGCTTATGATCTCCTGACTGTTGTCTTGCACTTCAGAACCTTTGTAAAGATCCTTTTAAACATTGCCATAGCCCAACTTATCAAGATTTATTCCTATTTGTGTAAAAGTAGATGAAATGCAGTCACCTGACCTGCCTTAATTCAAGATTTCTGGAAAGCAGCTCAAGACAGGGGTGTTATGTATGTGCAGATTGAGATTTTTCCAATCTCAGTGATGTGGATTTCTCTGCTTCCTTTTCCATTCACTGCTCAATCACCTTAATCATATATTATGAATATTTGCTACTTCTCCGTGCCATCTCAATGCTTTGTCTCTGAAACAGGGACAGTTGGCTCTGGTGCAATGGGCCATTACTTCTGTGGCCTCCAGGCATTTTATGATTCAGTGAATATGAATAATAAAGCACCTTATTTCTCCTCTGTTCTCCAGGGAAGGTGATTTCAAGTGTGGCAGTGGAGGATTATTATGGCTTGGTTTCCTTTTAAGCATGGGAGAGGCCCTATAAATTAGAAATGCTTAACAGAAAGACTGGAAAACAACTTTTTACTTCTCAGTATCCCATTCTATCTGCTGTAAAATTTTATGATTCATGACAAAAAAAATTGTTTGGTAATGCTATTGCTGCTAGTATTCTTTTGTCTAATTTGAATACATTGAGTAGAAATGCCTCTTCATAATTTCTTGAATAATCTCTAGGTGCTACCACAGAAAACCAAAGGACTTATCAGTAGCCACAACTCTACTACAGCAAGAGAAGCAGGAGTTTGGGCTTAGGCCACCAGAGAATTTGCTCCTGAGACTTTTTAAACATTGCATGGACATGGAGTGGGGAAAAACAAGATTTTACCAGGAAATGTATAATGTGAACCCAGTTGAATTGGTAACTATAATATTTTGCAGACTTTAAAGTCCATATCTCTAAAATGATAAAAAAATACTTGGAGGAAGGAAACAAATTTTATTATGCTACACTTTGTGTTAAGAAGTGGATGTACAGGAAAGTCGAAGGATATGCCTTGGGTGGCTGCTATGCAGTCTGTGAGGAGATGAGAGAATAACCTTTTCTCCTGTTACACTCAGGACAAAAAGGGCCATCTTGTCATTTTGTATGTTGAGGGTAGATTTTTCTGTGCCTGCCTGAAACAATCAATATCGGAGTGGATTATGAAACAGAAATCATAAGGGCTCAGAACAATCTGAAAAAACATTGGTAACAGAAGGGACTGACTAAAAATATCTTGCTGGTTGATTGTTTTATCTTCAAATACAGCTTGAGCTGGAATTTTTATCAACTGCACAGAGTTCATACACTCTGCCTTTTACAACAAGCTGCTACTGTGCATTCTGAGAAGAAAAGAAACTTGCAAATAAGGACTTTGCTTTAGTGGGATTCACTTGAAAGCATGCCCTTGGGAAAGAAAAAGACTGCAGAAGTTCTAAATTGACCTCTGAAGTTTCTAGGTTTTAGCATCGTTGAAACATATTTTTTCAAAAATCTCCTGAGTCCGGGATATATCTTTCTTGTTTACTCTGCCTTGATTTCTGACTTCATAAAAGTAATTCCAGGAAATACTAAAATCCTGTCATTCTCCCACAGTGCTCTGTTTTTTCCTAGGGAACCTTACAGTATTGCTTTTCTGCTGGAAAATGGAAAAAATTAACAAAAACAGTAGTATTTTTTTTTGGTTGGAGTTTTTAATCCTCACTGTCCATAGGGGACACTGCAGTAAGCATCAGCAAGCATTAGTTAGTTCTAGGAGGCTTGATTTTTTTTGTTATCCTGTCTGTGTGGTACTGCTCTACTTTTTGGAGCTGGTTCATGCCCATCTTTTATTCCCATTGTCCTAGAGTAAATGTGCAGGATGACTTATGAAGTGCCTATAGTAAACCTTGTGAAGAGACAGTGGGACCTGTTGTATAGATTGCAGCACTATACATGCACTGATCTGTGGTCAGTGATCCTTCCTTTGACATGTTACTATGGAGCAGCAAATCTGTCCATGATGCTCTATTTAGAAAGTAATTAAAATAGAATAAAGAATTCCTTTCAAAAATTAGTTTAAAAGTAACTTCTGAAAATTTTACATTGCAAACCCACTAAAAAGTTAGAAGGGAAGCATTCAAAAGAGTTCATGTGCAAAGAAAAATTCTCTGTGCAGTAAGCCAAAATTAAAACTGAAGATAACAATGAGACATTTGTTACAGTTCAGAATAGTTTACTAGAGTTCAGGCGTAATTTCAGATGGTGTGCTTGTTTGTTGTTGTTATATTCGAATTTCATTAAATGCACTTAATTAAATCTATTGTAAATCTGTTTTATCCCCAAGGGGCCAGTTAGTATAATCCTTCTGTTTGCTTATAAAAATATCAACCAATTGTTCCTAAAATAATTTTAATCACTGTTTATTTTTAAACAATAGTGAAGTGCATTTTGTCTGTTTAGTTTCTTGTACAAAGTCCTTGGGGCAATGAGTTTTTGTTGTTGTTTGTGTCTTGTGTAGAAGAAACATATTCATTGTCACAGTGTTTAAAAAAAAGATAAAAAGAAGAAAAAATAAGTACAACAGTGCCATTTGAAGTTCATTGAGACTGACTTTAAAGAGAAAGAAATGAATGTAGTTGTAAGACTTGATAGTATACTTTCAGACAGTAATAAAAATGAGCAAATTCTATTAGTAAAAATTAGGAAATAATAAGCCTATAAGGACTCAAAAATTTAAATAATAATTATAATCTTAGAAAATGTACAAAGCACAAATCTACCTGAGATTAATATAGTTCAGACAAGCAATCATGTATAACAAAAGCTGGAAGAGCATGCTGTGGCTATGTACTGTGGATGAGTTTTGCTGTGAAAGTAATCACAGTGTAGCTGTGAGTAAAGAATAGCTAGTATTTACTGTGTATGCTGCATTCCAGAGTTAAATGCATTAGGTAACAAGATGGACAAAACCTTGCATATGTCTGTCTTGTATTTGTCTTTTACAACACTTCTTCTAGACAGCAAATCATATACAATCATTAAACCTGTGGGGTGCCTACCCTTGCTTTGGTCTGAGTTCTGTTTTAGTGGAAGACAGTTCCTGAAGGATCAGGTTATTTGTCCACTCCAAATTGCCATGTTAGGTTATACTGATGGAATTTGAAAGAATATCATCTCTTGAGGAATGACTGCCATTTGTTTGTGCTGCATAGTGCTGAGTGGATATTCAATTGTTCTCTCTTCTGCCTTTTCAGAAACAGCTGTAGAGCATACCCAGAGTAAAGCCTGTGCCCCTTCCTCTCCCTAATTAGTTTTTTCAGAATGGTGCAATTTTGAGAATATGCATTTCTGTAGTCTATATCTTCTAAAATGGTCACTGATTTTTTTTTTTTTAATTTTAAATCCCATCTGAGAAAAGTAAAGGAGTTATGTCTCTGCATTTTCTAAAAAACAGTCATTTCAAATCATTGATAAGAGCCAAATACTGTTCTTCATCTGAGTTTGTCTGGTCAGTGGAGATGGGGATTGGTATTAATTACTCAGTCTTCAAGTGAATGTGCACAAAATTAAAGCTGAGAATGGGCAGTTAGCATGTTTAAAATTCTTAGAGTACAAAGGCCCTAAGGGGACACGTGGGAATGTCATCTTTGTACAGTAAAGCTGTCACAGTGAAGACAGATTATGATGGTTCCTGCAAACCAAAATGCAAATTGCATAAACTGGGAAAAGATCATTGTGTGCACTTGAATTAAATGCTAGGTCAGCTTTGGATAATGCAGTGTTCAGTTGGAGCCTGGAAAACTGTGCTTGGCTTGGATCCCTTCAAGACTTGCAAATCTAAGCTGAAACAAACAATTTGAATGGAAAACATGATAGAAGTTGCAGCAAATGAGAGGAGACAAAAACATGATTAGCTTGGAAAATAGAAGTAGTCTTAGGAATATATGTAAAAAGCTGAGCTGTTTGGTGCTGCCTATGAAAGATCTATGCCATTCCAAGTAGAGTGCCATACTAAGTGTGTCTCTGGTCACAAGCTGATCCATTTGTGCCACTGAAAGGGAGCCAGAACAGAGAGAGGCCCACTTACCAACAATTTACATTAATCACCAACTAAACTTAATCTGATGTCCAGTTGAGGATGTGCTTCTCTCTACTTTTTTTTTCATTAGCTGAGAGGGCAATAAATCTAGAGCAAACAGAAGACAGCATAGCATAACTGAGCACCTTCTCGGCCTATGGAATTCACCCCAGGAAGTGGCCTCCTAGTCAAATGCTTACAGTTGGGTGATTTTTATGACTGCTAATAACAGCTGTAGCTATGCAAACTAAGGTTATAGGGCAACCAAATGTATGGTTTGAGGCATTCACCTTCAGAGCAGGAAGCAACTCTTTATGTCCAGTTGCTGGTCTCATTTGAAGGCTCTTCTGGAACCTTTTGAGTTCTCTTCATGTGTTCCTGTTAAAAGTTATAATTGTTGCTGTAATAAAAATACTTTTAAAATGTTAACAGGATGTTTTTATTATGAACATGAAAGAAAGATGTGTTCATGTATTGTGACAGATTAGAAAGACCAACATTGTTAAATTTATAGAGGTAATTTCTGCTGTTGTGTAACTTCTGCAGAACAATCAGGGTTTTTTCCTTCAGAAAAAAAAAAAAAGCTAAAGACTCCTCTGGTAATGAGACAGTTTCATGTCTGCTCCCATGAGCACTGATAACTTGATATCAGCTGTTGCCCCATCTTCACATTGGTACATGAAGGAAGGAGCATCTTCAAGAGACTATTTATAGTAGGGACAGAAAAGGGCAATTTGGATCGTTGTGGTATCTGCCAGCACTAATATAATTAAACCTGTGTCAGCAGTTTATAAAAAAGCTGATACTCATGATTTCTTTCTAATGTGGAAGCCACTGGAATGGTACTAGTTTCCAAATAGAAACTTTTTAGATCCCTGCGGGTCAAACCCATGCACCTTTCCATGAGCAGGTTGGTAAGAGACATGTCAGATGTGTATTGATCTTAGCCCCCAAAAAGGTCTGACCTTGAGGTGATAATGTGTGTGGACTGAATTTGCATTATGCTGCATTCTTATTCAGTAATCATTGTGGGAATCTCTAAGCCTGTCAGATGTCTTTTTTTTCCCATACTGGAAATGATGTAGCTCTCTTTCCTTGTATTTTCATGGTAGAATTTAACTATGTCTTTGCTTAAATAAAGACTAATGATTCCAACCTATATGTGGATAAACTAATTGTAGTCCTTATTCTCTTGCTAGCTACAGAAAGAGGTTTCTTTCTGGGTCAATAATGCCATTTAAGTTAAGCCCACATGCTGTCACACTCTGGTAGCTTCTAGAGCTGTTCTTGTCAACTGACAAGGGAAAGGTCAGTGTCTCACAGATTGTTGTTTGTGATAAGGAAACAGCTACAGTAAGATTTGAACTCCTTATGATGTCTTGACATTGCTGGCAGTTGGTAACTGATCAGAGAAATGAAAGCTTGTTTTCATAACAAATGCATTACTCCTGCACACAGTGAGAGAGAGCTGTGCCTCAGCTTCAAAAATGCAGTCACTTCATTTAACAGCTGCCCCACGTGTACAGACAGGAGTCAGACATACCTCTCTTTTGATTGCTGCACTTGTTATTTTAGCACAATTAGTCTGACTGTTGAGGACTCTAAAGGTAGCTGATGCAACAAGGGATTACAGTGAGAGTGCTGAATCTGGATCTATGAAATCAACTTCAACTGAGTCACACAAAAGAAAGGCATTTTCTCTTGTAAAATGCTACCAATCTGATAGAGAATAAGTCATAGTGGAAAAAGATCCAATTAATTTCCAGCTGTACAGCTTTATAATGCAGCAAGATGTGCAGGTAACTAAGAGAATTAACTGCTTCATAAAAGTAGATTAAAAAAAAAACTTGTGAAAGCTATAGGCAGCCTCAGCTTTCCAATAGGTTGCTATGTTTTGCTGTCTTCTTGATGAGAAAGGAAGCAGTTTTATTGTGTTGTTGCACAGAGCCTTTTTTGCATTGTAGAGACACAAAATTGAGAACAGGACCTCTCTTTGCTGGCTGATGTTCCTATTTTTCATTTGCAGAGTCTGTATGGGAATATGCCAGTTGGGAAACCTTATGTTGCTGTTCTGTCAGCAGAGGCTTGGCTGGTGGAACTCAGTGAATGAGAGGCAAATGTGGGCCTGGCTGGTGGTGCTTTACTCAAAAGGGATGGCTCACAGCCCTGCAGGAGTCTGCCTGTGGCAAGTCTGCTTCACTGAGGGCTTGCATATTTGCACCCCAGGATGGTTATCCAGCCTGTAGCTTCCTTGGAGAGGAATAAAGAAGGCTGGCATAATCTTGAATGGACATGAGAAAACTTAGAGGGTATTGAAAAAGGTAGTTCTCATGACTGTTGTGGTTTTGTAACAAGGCCTTACCTTTCAGAAAATAGTTTGATCATTAAGAAGTAGCTAATAAATAAAATTGGTGTGCTCTGACTAAAGGAGTACTGCAGACTAGAATCTACTTCTATGCAGGGACTGAGTTCACTTGAGGTAGATATTTGCTGTCCTAAATTTTTCAGATAATATTGTTTTCCTCTGTTTACTTTTCTGATACATAAATATCTCAAAATAAAGTGAAGGAGTAAGAAGGTGGCTTATTTCAGACTCTGTACTGATTTCTTTTGATATACAGTACTGTGATGTAGATACAGGATAGGTCAGTGAAAGGGCAGAATTGGATCTTGTCTGCTTTGGCTTCAGCAAGGCTTTTGACACTATCTCCCATAACATTTGTGTAGGTAAGCCAGAAAATGTGTGTTAGAGGAATGGACAGTGAGGTAGACCAAGAACTGGCTGAATGGCAGAGCTCAGGGGTGATGAGCAGAGTAGAATCCAGCTGGAGGCCTGGAGTCACTGGCATTCCCCAGGGATCAATACTGGGTCCATTCTTATCCAACCTGTTTATCAGTGGCAGAGGAGGCTCCTCAGCCAGTTTGCTGATGGCACCAAACTGGGCAGTGGCCGATGCACCTGAAGGCTCTGCTGCCACTCAGTGGGACCTTGACAGGCTGGAGAATTGGGCAGAGAGACACAGAGGGGTAAAAAAGGGCCAGTGCAGGGTCCTGCTCCTGGGGAGGAATAACCCCAATGCCTGGGCTGACCATCCACTTGAATAGTACTCTTGGATAAATCCCACCAGGCCTCTTAGAGGGATCCAATTGGAAAATAATCCCTGTTTTGTAAGGCAGAATTCTTAAGTGTAAGAATTTGAGGAAAATATCTCATGGAAAAGGAATCCACCATTATTTGGATGTCTGATCAGCCTCTAAGAAGCTGATTTGAGACATTCAGCAGTTTGTGGCAAAATGTTTCATTTAATGAGCTCTTGAGTGTGACATGGAACTAAATATATCATAGCAGCTTTGATGGGAAGATGTGCCCATGCCTGCAAAAATGTGGATTTCTTCTGTTCTGAAGAGTGCACTGGGTCTTTGTTAATAATAATAATAGTGATAATGATGATAATCCTCATCTTTATTATCTGCTTCATAAAGGGACATGGGAAGTAGCTGCAACAGTCAAAGGTCATCTTTCTTTTGGACAGCAGGAAGCTGGAGGTTGTAATTAAACTCTACATGCTGTCATGGTAACTAATTTATGTTTAAATAAAAGTAGTTTATGCTAAATCTTGTCTCTGATTAAATAAAAAGCATAATCAGCATTGTTGCCGTGCCAGTGATTCCCCCTTTGAAAAACCTCACTCTTTCTAAGGTTTCTTGTTTTGTGTTTGCACACAATCTGTGCTCTTACAGTAGCTGCTTCTGCTAGATCAATATATCAGATTTTGTGTGCAAGTTTGTGTAAAGCAGGAGCAGAGCATGCCCAAAGATACTCCCTGGAGTTTCAGTATTCACAATGAACAGTGCATTGCCCTCTCTAAAGCAGCTTCAGTATGTCTACATCCAAGAAAGGGTTTGAATGCAGCAGACATTATGTGTGTCCTTTGTCAGCCTCCTTCTCATAGAACACATTCTTTTGACAAGGAAAAGGCTATCAGGGTCTGCTGTCTTGCTCTTGTTCAAACAGTCTGTATCAGTAGTTGCAGTGGTCTCTAGCTATAGAGCAGCCCAGTATTTTACTGGGAGAGAAAAAGGTCATAATCAAATGGCAGAATGCTGTAGGATTATGTCAGTGCCCTTAGCTACAGGAACTTGCTTACTGATTCCAAATTATTTTTTTTTCCAAAGGTGAACTTTGTCCTGAATAAGTCTTTAAATGTGTCTTCTGTTGTAGTGAGTGATTTGTGAAAGATGCAGAGCATGTCCTTGGTACTCCGTGGTGTATTAAAAGATGAATGACTTTGGAAATCACCACCACTTTCAAGTTGCTCTGATTGAATGGTGTAATTGTTCCGTTTTGCCCTGTGAAGGATATGTTAATAATTTGATAGCTGTGTGGGCAGCACAAGATTTTTCTTTGCTCTATCCCTCTGCCCTTAAAATCCAACTTCAGTATAATTGTTGTTCATAAACACTCTACTAGATTTACCTCAAAGGATATTTGAAATTGATCCATTATTATTAATCTTTCCTATTTTCACATGGTAATGTCACGCCCACAACACAGTAAAATTATGAAAATGAAATCTAATAAATGTCAAATTACCCACATTTATCTTTTTTCAAGACTGAGTACAATGAATCTCAGCTGTTATCTTGCCCTTTGAATGCTACCAAACATAAATTTATGCTCCACTTTTTTGTTACTGCACAGAATTTAATGCAGAAGTTCCATGTTAGGCAAAGAGGATAAAATCATTATTACCAGAAGGGCTCAAAGAAAATGGCTAACTTATGGGAAGAGGACCTACTACTAACTGATAATTTCTCTTGGTGAGGAATGCCTTTTCCAGGTGAGATAGAATTCCAATATTTTCTTCATTAATCTCCCTTCAGAAAAGACTCAAGAAGTGTCAGCTCTTGCTCCATTTGTTTTCTGATGCTGCTTCCTATAGGCAAGTTACTGTAATTCCACTGACAGTTTTAGTGGCTGGGAAGCTGGTGGCTGACAGAAAACTTCAGGTTTTTATCTTATTCTGCAATCTACTGCACTATCACATCAGACAGTGAACTCTTACGCACTAAAGGAAGCAGACAAATTCTTTCAGTTTTTGAAATTAGTTTGCAAATTTGAGTCTTGCCTCAACATTTAAGAATTAGTAGATCAAGCCCAGGAAAAACAAGGCTGCTTAGTTCTTGGGAAGGATTTGTTTTTCCATGCATGTGTCAGAAGAAAAACCACATGCAGGGTTTTTCATACTGCACGTGAGTTGTGCCTCTCACTGCTTGTTTCATCATTCCCATACACCAGGAACCAAAGGGGAAGAATAACTTAATTTTGTTAGGACTGAGAAGAAACTGATGACCCAGGAGTTGGTTGGAAGGTAAAAGATTAATATCGTAGAGCAGCCAGAATTCCTGATTGTGCATAATGGAAAACTTGGTATTAAGTTGTTAAGCTTGTATTATAAACAAGTTTATATTAATTTATGATGTTTTTGTGATTTCTAAAAGCAGAGCTTTGAGAGATGTATCCTTTAGTGCTTCCCTCAACTCATCCTTAAAAGGGGAGTCTTTAAGAAGAACCTTTTTCTTGGTTAATGTAGACATTTATTGTCTAAAATAACCCAGGAAGTAATTTAGTCAGTATTTATTGGGCAGAAAATTCTCTGCCTGAATAAAGAGTGGATTGCCAAAGAAGTCATTCATGTGCATTTATGAAAGAGAGCTTTGAGCTTTCTACCTTCAGTTTCTTCTTGCTGGGGAGCTTTTCTCCTGAGGTTAGGAATTCTGGACACTGAGAATTGCTTTACAGTGAACTTGAACACAGATTTATATTTTGAATTTAGCTTCAGATATGAATATATTTCACACATTTCTGTGCATCCACTTCATTCATCAGTTACTGATGTTAGCTAGATTGTGGGGATGTTCTTGAATGCTTTACTACCTCCAAAGCAACGGATATTTCACGTCTTTCATAAATGCTAGCTTTCATTTGTAAGGTAATTTCAGATGGGAATCCTCAGTTAGGAATTTTAGAAACATTAATGAGCTTGGCTATAAAATTCCCTTATGTAAATATAATTAACCTCATACTGCATGATGGCAAATCTTATGCACAGAGAGACTCTGTAATTGGAATGGGAAGAGAATCCAGCCCGGCTGACACCTGTGGTTTAACTGCAGAGCCATCTTTTTCCTATGAAGTACAGAATTTAAATCATGATTTATCTCCAGCTCTTGCTGTATAGTGCCAGAAAGCAGTGAAAGAGGAGGTTAATGGTTGCCTTGCATTTATGAGACAGAAGAAAAAAATAGAGCCTTGGGAGGGACATCTGTCTTGTTCCATGTGCACTTGAAAGGTTTTTATAGAGGAATGAAAGGTTGCATTGTTTCATGCTTTGTCTTTTTGTTGCTTATCCAGGCAGTGATGTACTGCCAACAATTCTATAAAGGAATTTCTCAAAATATATCCTATTAGCTGATCTTAAATCTCATGTATATGCTATGTGGGTACTCACAGAAAAGAAAGAGAATTTAGGAATCAAGTCTTTCCCCCTTAAGTACAGAGACAGTATCTATTAAAAGAGATGCTGACAGTAAAGAGACAGATTTCCATGAACTGTGCTTGCCAGGCCTATGTTAGTGTGGAAAAAGCAAAAGGTTAAAAAAATAAAATCACCCTGAGTTTGTTAATGCTCAAAGTGTCATTTTCAGCTCTGTCTTTTGAACTGGGATGGGGAAAAAATAAATTCTCCAAGAGCTTTGGAAATGTCTGTTCTATGAGTATTTTTCCTTAAATGCATGATATATCCTGGATGATTTACTCAAGTTTGTATATGTGTGAACCTCAGAAAGCAGAAGAGAAAGAACTGATTTGGTACTTAACTGGAGCACAGAATAAATGAGATGGTAAGATTGCCTCCAAATCCCACTCTTCAGTTTGGCTTAATAGTTTGAATGGTTTCCACACTCAATCTGTGAGGCAAAAGAAAGAAATGCAAAATAACTGACTTGAAGTCAGTAGTCTTTGGGTATGTGAATATTTTGGGCCTCCTTTCTACCTCCTGCTTTATGTGTATGTGTTGGATTCTGGGAACAAAGGAGAATTTATCAGTCAAATATTGTGGGCGCATATCTTGGTGTCTCAGCCTGCAGATTGATCCACATGTACAAATTTATAAAAGATTCACAGCCTCTTTGGTAAGTGGTTATTTTGGAGTGCTTGTGTTTAAGAATTACTTATCTAAAAAACTCAGAGACCAAGCATCTAGACAATTCCTGGGGAGCTTGAGAGCGATACTGTCAGGTAATGTGCACAATCAATTTGAGGCATTTTATTGCTCTGTGAAGTTCATATTAGACTTGTGGATGTGGACAAGGATCATCAGAAAGTCTCTACAATTGCAGAAACCACGTCACCAATGTGACATGGCTTTTATCTTTTCCTGAACACCAAGACACACAAATACTTTCCTGTTTTGCAAATGTCTAAAATATCTCTCTCAAGCCTCACCATCTCATAACTGCAGGGTATCTGCTGATGCCAACAGAAGTGTATTGCACTGGCTGTGGAAATTCATATTTGGAGCTGCAAAACTTTATTTGGCAGAAGTTGGGGAGGTTATGATTGCAGCTGAGATAAGTCAACTCACCAACTTCTTAACTTCTGGCCATTTGCCATGGGAGTAGGACTTCCTAGTGACATTGTCAGCAGTGGTAATTAATTAATGATGATCCATCCTGATTATTACATATATTTGCATTGGATGAACTAAGATGAGGCAAGGTTTGTGTGCATTCTTCTTTGAAGGGAAAGCTGTCTGTTTAGCAGCTCCCAACATGGAAGGTGAGAAATTTGGTTTCAGAATAATTCAAGGGGGCAGGGCAGAGTCTTGTGTTAGTTCATTGCAAAGATAAATAGCTGAGTTATCAAGTATTATGTAATATTTAAGGAAATAGAAATAGTGTTTAGTGAATTCAAATGTGCTGAGTGTCCCAGGTGGACATACATAGGGTAGCAGGATACTGAAGAACTGTCTGCCTCCATGTTGGAAATGTAAGGAGGTATCCTGGCAGACAGCCTAAATTCCTGCATTCTACCAGTAGTATGAGATGATTTAAGTCCTGGTTTTCAGCTATAGCCTTCTGAGAGCATTGCTCATTCAGTGTAGTGAATCCTGTAAATTGAAATGGCTCAGCATGGGATTAACATGATGGGGGCACTTTGAGCAATTCTTCTGGTTCCTCATAAAAATAGAGAGGCTGGTTTAGCATTCCTGTTCTTGAAGTATTACAGTTGATTGATCTAAAAGTATGTAAAATAAGGATAAACAGATTATCTTCTTAGCTACAGCAGAATGGATAGCAATTTTCTGTGAGAGAAACAGGGGTTGCATGGTAGTTGGCCTAAAAGATGTTGCCATATCATGTCTTCTTTCCCTCACAAATAAAAATCAGCTCTTCAACTTTGCTTTTAATAACTGAAATGTTTAACAGGTGAAATAAAGCAAGCCTAAGTGGAAAAAGAACTTCAAGATAATTTCAAATACTTTTTTTGATGTGCCTCACAAAGATGTTTTGTTGTTTTTGTGCTGATAAGTTGAAGTATGAAGTTGAACAGGTGAGAGGCTACCTCTTGGAAAATTTTTGCAGGAGGAAGGAAACATTATGCCATGGATAATTGCTAGCAATAAACTGAGAGGGCTCTTTTTAGGCATATGTTGCAATTTTGTGACATGAATTGGTGAACAGAAGCTATTTGTCATGGAAATGAGGTAAGGAGGAAAGAGAATTTGTTAGGAATTGCATGAAGAACGGAGATGACATTACAGCATTGTAAATTCATGCAGAAGTCAAGAAACTAAATTCAAAGTGTTGAGGAGTTGCTTCAGTAGAGCTTACCCAGCTTTCTCTGAAGTCAGAGATCTTTCAGCTAATTTGAGGAGAACTGGGTCAAGCTGATGGAACTCTGATTCTTTTCAGACAATGAAAAGCTGAGATGAGACTTTATAGCAGGAAAAACATGTTAGATGGGCCATCAGAAGAATGGAATCACATGATGTTTAAAACCTTTTAAGAAAGGCAATGAAAGTGAATAGTAATGATCTCAATTTTACAGAGAGGTGATAAATTGTCTAAGATCCCAAGGGACTCCCTCCTATGCTGTGTGTTGAGTTTGCTGGAGAAAGGTCAACAGAAATGCTTAATACACTAGAGAGATGTTATTTTACAAAGACAAAAAAATGTTCCTTAATTCCCCTATCACCCCCCTGAAGTAAAATATACATATTTTGCACAAATCTAATCTGTCTTTTATCTTGAGGTAAGACCAAGCAAGGATTATGGTTTACTCATTCTTTTCTGTATGGATGGAAAACCGTATACATTGTTGACATATTTAGCGATGGGATAAATTTATCCCATTAGTTTTAATGCAGACAAGGTTAGAGCTGAGCTTAAGTACTGTAGATTAGTATGAAAGCAGCAATAAGCTAGTTCAGAGAGCAGTGAAGAGGGAGTGAATGAAGTGCCTCTCTCTTAGTCCAGCTGCAATCCGGGGGCATTGCTGGGTAAGGAGGGGTCAGCCAGTGAGATTTAGCTGATGACACTTCTGTTTTCTTTCTGTCTTCAGATATCTCAGCTTATGACAGAGACTAGTCGAGAGGGCCTGACTGAAGCAGCACTGAACCGCTACAATGCAGATAAACCCTCCCTGTACAGCTTCCCTGCCTCCCAGAGCTCGTATGTTGCCAGTGAAGTATCCACAGGCACCTCGGTTGCAGCATCATTTTTTGCCAGGTAAGAGAGATTTCTCAGATTTTCCTTTGCTGGACACATAATTTCTTTTAAAGGAGACGACTCGATTGAAGAAGTGGGATTGTCAGGGTACAGTATACATCAAAACATGGGTGTAGATACAGATCTATCACAAACTTGCAGAAATTACCATGAAAATGTTGTTTAATCCACCTACATGCATTTATCTGTAAAATGGGATGATACTTCTATCCTCCTCTGTAAAATATCTCTTTAATGCTTGATTTGGGTTAAAATGTGATTGCACTCCCAGAACAGCACTTTGTGACATATTTAGAGGGTTGTATCCCTGAATGAGAAAAGCCCATCCAAATAATTTCTTGAGACAGGCAATTAAGTATAGAGCTAACTGGAGGTAGCTAGTTCAGTTTGGTGGCAATCTTCAGACTTCTTTATTGAATTTTACTTCCATCTAGGGAAATTATCATGGTTTCACTTTCAGACTGAAAAAGTTAAGGTTTCTGATTTCAGCTTCAGTGCCCATCATTCCATTAAATTGACTTGAGAGTCTAAATTCAGCCTTGGAACTAGCTTTATGTTGAATATTCAGATATTGTTAAAAAAATTGGTGGGATAAAGTTTAATTAAAAAAATCCTATGGCTATCTTGATTAATTTGTTAGTAAAACGTTTTGTTAAATGGACATATCAGCTAAAAAGTGAAATATCAATTATCACCCCCAAAAATGTTTTTTTATGCAGAAGTGTGCTCTTTGCAGAATAGAATCTTTTTTGCCCAGTTGTTTCCTTATGTAACAAAAGACATTGATATAATCCTTGTCCTTTAACACTTTTTCTGAGTTAGAAGATTGGCTTGGGAAGAGTAATGAAATAACAGGAAAATAAGCCATTATTATAGCACTTTCAATCCAATCCAGTGAGAGATCTTGATTTCAAAACATGGCGTGAACTTAGAGCGAGCGCCTCGAGCACTTTCTGATCAGCTTCCTTCCCTTGAGAGAGCCAAACTGTTAGCAATTCCACTTGCTTCTACTTTATTTTAAAGGTAAATGGAAAACTTATAAAGTTGTTGCACTCTGTAAATCTGGAATAAAGATTTTCCTCTCCTGTGTTTCCTCACCAACATGAGGACTGCACATGTTCGACCAGTGTCATACAGCAAGTGAGTCGTGTAAAAGGATTAAGCGTAGCATTTTAGAAGATCCAGTTGTTTGCGGCAACTCCGCCATTTTTTCTTTACAGATGAGATGCTGCAATAGCAAATGTGAATGATGACAGTGGTCTTGGTTTGCTGCCCTTTTCTGTTTAGCTGCAGGCAATTTAAATTAAAATTGTTGAATGTACACACATGGTAATATCTAGTTGGAGTGCAGATTGGGATTAGCACATATTTTAGCATGAATTGATTTATGAAGATGACTTAACTCATTTGTTCTTCATTGTTTCATTGTTTATGCTGAGAGAATTCATTTGCTCTTAATATACTCTGCTGAAATGCAGGAAACTAATTAAATTTACTCAAAATCCCTAGTGTAAATCATAGCGTTTTAAGTAGAACTCTCTTAGCTTCTAGCTGATGTTGTGAATTCTTGGGTGTGCTTGGTCCAGCAGAGATCTCATGTTTAGACTGTTTATTTTTAAACTGCACTTAGCAAGACAAAAGTGCCTGGTTTAGTTTGGGGTATTGCACAATTAGATTAATATCACTTATGTGAGTCAGTTTTTTCCTGGATTTCAAGTTACGTCATCTACTGGCAATTTAAGCAGCAAATTCAAGTCAGTTGTTCACTGCTTGACCTTTTAACAAGAAAATTGCCAAGTTGTTTTCCAAATCTGGATCACTGTTTTTTGTTTTGCATCTTTTGTGTCTGTTTGCATTTCTGTCAAGTTGGGGTGAGAAGCGTAGGGATGTACCTGTGGGTGTATTATAAAATGCGAAGTAGAAGGCAGTGGTTGTCTAACTCATTGAGATGGTGCACTGCTTACAATGTGAAACAGTCCTTTGTACAGGCCTATGAATTCCAAATTTTTGCTTTTTCTGGTTGTCAGTGGCACAAGGAGTAGTGACTACCAGCTACATACGCTGTTTTTGAATGTGTGTCATATATTGTGTTTTCACAGTAAGTAAGTAAGAAATTATTATAAAGCCAGAGAAAGTTGCTGATCTGAAGCTGAAGTTCAGAGTTGAAGAGTAGAACCTATTCTTTTGAAATTTGAATAATGACCCACAGTATTTCACTCTAATTTTCCTAACAAGCAAAGCAAACCTCTGATGAGGCACAGATATAAGTCATCCATCATCACGAAAAAACCCAATTAACTAAAATACTGTAGTACGGAGGAAATGTCACAGCATCCATGGAACTTTTGGTTGTAATTACTTCAGAAATATCAGGCATGGAATACTGGGAGCTCATAATTTCTCTGTTCTCAGGCATTACTAGTTCAACAATGACAGTCACTTGACTGCCTATAGCTGGCACTGAGCCATGGAGAAGTATCCTAAGGCCACAGTGACTCTCAGTGTTTTTAAAAACCAGGAGACTTATCAGATGTCTCAATAATTGACTGTTACAGTTCATGATCTATAGCTGACAGATTTCCAAACCAGCTAAAAGGGCTGCAGCTTCTGTGGATTGTCATTTGTTGGGATATTGCTGCGAGGGAACTTATGACACATCAGGCTTCCCATGGGACAGTATGTGATTGCTTTAAAGGAACAAACACTGAAAATTGTCCAAAGCACTCAGCTGGTAGGCTTATGAATATGAGATGATACAGGTATGAATAATGAATTTCTAATGGTGATTCTGACACAGAAACTGAATTCAATCAATTGTGCTTTTAGTGACAAGCACTAAATTTGCCTTTTTGTTTAGGGCTATCACTCATTTTTGTCTCAGATATACTTCAATCATGCTAATTTAGCATCATCTTGCTTCTTACCAGTACACATTCATGATGAGAATAATTCATTTAGTGAATGTGAAATAATGTTAAGATACTTTACTCATAATGAATCATTTACAGACCATTTTAGATTTTTTTTTTGCATGACTTAACTTCTGCCTCCAGTTTGGGTCTTTATTCTAAGAAGCACAGCATCTTTGGTGTGCCAGCCTCTTGCCTTATGTCCTCCCAGCACGATGTAGTAGGAGTGTGCCACCCCAGGTAAGGGATAAGTAAATTCCTTGCTGATGCTGCCAAAGAACTGAGAGAAGGGCCTTCTGGCACTTGTTTCACTGGTGTCTCTGTGAAGCTTTATCAGGCCAAGGGGCACAGGAGTTTTATTCCTGTCTATGCTGGTTTCTACATGGAGAAAACTTCTGGGACTCAGACTTCAGCTTTGGCCTGACTACTCTGCTAATAAACCTGCCCTTCTGAATAAAAATTCGCTCTTTTGGCTGGGCTGTAGAGTTTCAATAGTCTCTCTGAGGATGATAGCATGATGCAGGAACTAGAAGTCAACACTGGACCAGAGCCTTTCTGTTGTCTGTGACAACTCATTAAAGATTTTGGGATCTTGGTGCTGTTCCTTGTTTGCTCCATCACAGTAAACCTGCTTTATTGGAGAGAAAGAACTGCATCAGAACAAAGGAGAGACATAAAAGCCCATTTCACTTGAGATGTTAAAAAAGGTAAAATACTTTTGAGGAGGAGATATTTTTGAATGGTAGTCTTTAAAGTTGTTTCCTGTTGCTAGTCAGGAAGTGTAAGTGTGTTTGGAACAAAAGCCCACCTCAGTCTGAAATCAGATACAGTCATATTTGGATTAATTGAGCCCAGTGGGAATATAGATAATCTTGAAAGTAGCCTGAAAAATCTGTTCTAGGGATCATTTTCCACATCTTTGTGCAACTAAACACTAAAAAGGGCCACACAATGCTACTGTTGTAGATGTTGCATGGCATGTTTTTCAAATGGAATGTCCCGTTTCTTTAAAAGCTCTTGCATTAAGGCAAAATAAGAATAGAAGAAGTTAGTTGCATGTATAATGCATACACAGCTACTCAGTGTGGGATCAGCTCTACCTACAGTTAACTTAATTCTTGGAAAAACTGCTGGTGACCCTTTCCCCACTCATTCCCCATCCCTGTGTGGTATGGCAGCAGGGTAGGAGGAGGTGAGGCAGTGCACTGTGGCCAAGGGGTGCAGTGAATGTTGTGTTCAAAATGCTGCTGAGTATTCCACAAGTTTCCCTTCTATTCCAGAGAATCTTTTTTGAACATTTTTTAAAAATTCTCTTGCATCTTGCACGAACTACAAAGCTGATATGAAGACAGTATTTGTGGGGCCCTCTTGTCAAAGCTGCTGTGCTGAACTCCAGAAACCCTGGGAACTCATGCCTCTCTGTTTTTTGCATACATGTGGAAAGCTTCATTTAATCACACAGCTTTTGATGTTTGCTGTTTTTCCTTATAGTTAGTCTATACAGTCTTTGTGTATATGTCTGTTTTAAAGCTCAAAGGAATCCAGAAAACACCAGGGCTTTCCCTTAAAGACTACTGTGTATTGTAGGCACACCATTTTAACATTCTGGCTTGAGTTTTTTGGAGGTCTGGGGCAAGTTTGTAAAAATAAATTTCTCCTGGCATTGCAACAGAGAATTTGTCGGAACATGCACAGGAAAAACAGGTAAGAAACAGAGGCAGCAGCTAGTAGAGAAGGAAAATGTTGAAGAGGATATATCTTGTTGGCAAGGGAAAGTCCACAGGAGAAGCCCTGGATTTGTGTGGATAGTCTGGCTCTAACTGGGGTAGCTGGAGCGTGCCACTGGCAGATGTGAGAGCCAGGTCAGGAATCTGCTGCTGATTCTCCTGGCAGGAGCAGGTGCACATCAGGCTGTGCAGGCACCCAGGGCATTGGGGCTGCAGAGGCATCAGAGACCTCTCAGGAAAGAGCCTGTGAACATTGTCAGAAAGTGAAAGTGCTCGTCTGTGCCTTCCTAAAGAATATTTTAGTCTGAACAGCAGATGACTCAGATGATGGTGTTTCTTCATGCTGAAGAGTGGTGGACCCAGGTGCTCTGGTGGTTCCCTAGTTTGGGCACTGCTTTGGAAGTTCTTGATATTAAATAGTTGTCACCTCAACATCTTTAAGAAAAATTTATTTTCTGAGACTTGAGTGAAAACACATTTTGGTTTCTTGCTGTCTAAATTATGCAGAATCTAACAGGATTTTCTTTAATTAGCTGGACAAACTAAATTTAACACCTAAATTGTGGTCAGATTCTTGGAGATTCTTGTATTTGAAGAACTATATATTAATAACTCTAATTAGAATTTCTGATTCCTTTCCCTTATCATATACTGCATAAGAAATACATAAAAAGAATGTTAAGATAAAAGATCCACAGACTATCTTTCAGCAGGAATGCTGGCAGCAAGTTTGGAAACATCTGTAAATCATTTTCACAAATATTTCTACCTTCAAAGCCTGTCTTGGGCTGGCTTGTGGGGGAAATTTTAATCACAATGATCTCAGTCTTCCTGAAAGACCGTGAAATGTTTAGAATTGGCACCTAGGTTTGAGTGCACAACTTCAGTGGCTGATTTTTCATACTTGCTTAGCATTCCTCAGTAATGCAAGAGATCTATGTTCAGTCATTGCTTTTCTGTGCTTCCTGTTGCTGTGAGAGCCCTAACTAACAGGCTGTTTCTGCTTTCTGTTATTGGTGTTATTTCATGTATATAAATTGATGCCAGTCAGATGGGAATTGTGACTCTGCTGAAGCGAAAGGAAGCTGGCAGTTGAGATATAAGGAATACTCTTTCTATGGTTCAGTGTAAATAAAAATTTTGCTAAGAAAGACTATGAGAGTTATGTGTAAGGATAGTCAGTGTGGAATAGTGGGGGCAGTGATGTGATATGCAATGAAAAAATTAGGATTTCAGTGCCACATCTGAAAGAGAGGGAAAGCAAAGGTATTTCAATGATCTCTATTTTGCATGGTAGCTCTGTCTTTGGTCTCAAACAATTTCCAGTGATATTTTTTTTTAAGCTGATGCACTCCCCATGACACTTTTGTTTGAATCAGTTCATGTTTGGGGAAAAGAACACACCAAAACAACAAAAAAAACCCAAACAAGCTTAACAGCAAGATTCCAGAGTAGGTCCATTTCTAACAAGAATTTTGTAGGGTATGCATCTGAAACAATGGGGTCTAAATCTTTGGATATTGCATGCTGCCATTATTTAAACAAAAGCTTAAGAAAATATATATGCTCTTTAGACCTGGGTTGGATATCTGGTTGAGATAGGTTTAAGTTGGCACTGGGCTGTGAAAAAAGTAATTTGAATCTTTATGCCAATTATATCCACTACAAATGGGTTGTAAATTATTAGCTTGCATTTACATCTTAAAAAACAGATAATTGACCTTGATTGTTAAATAGGGTTTTGGGAGTGACCCATGGAACTATAAAAAGAAATAAGCTAAAACTACCCTAGATTATCATAGAATACTTGACTTGCAGGGGCGTGCCATCTGCTTAGTCTCAAAGCATGTAACTGATGAAAAGGATGTAAATCCTCCTCATGTTCCCAGTATCAAAGTAATCCACTTAAGGTAAACAACTCTATGTTTAAAGTTAACAAATGTAGTTTTCTGGTCTAAGCATGTTTTAAAAATATAACTATTTAGAAGAATCTAGAGGAAAAGATTACTATCCAGGAACAAATTATTTACCATTGAACAGAGAAATTAAAATTCCAGCCCATGAAAGGTATGTTACTTTGATGTTATGTCTTCCTTGAAATGTGCTACACCTGCTTCTATGTGCTGCAAAAGATATGTGTTTTCTGACCTGCACTTGCCCCACATTTGGTTTGTTTTTTATTGATGGTAATGGTAATCACTAAATGATGTTGTTA
The DNA here is from genome assembly GCA_034336665.1 of Luscinia megarhynchos. NCBI lineage: Eukaryota > Metazoa > Chordata > Aves > Passeriformes > Muscicapidae > Luscinia > Luscinia megarhynchos. The sequence goes on along the minus strand of CM067565.1, from coordinate 79,504,289 downwards.
TTAAAGTAGTCATCAGTCACAGTTTCTTGTGTAACCAACCTTTCACAAGAAAATTTTCCCCTTTCCTTCCTTTTTCTTTATAAAGTTTTGAGATATAATGTTTCTCTGTGATGCAATGAATATGGAGTTCTGTAAAGCAAAGGATGTATTCTGTGGAATTTTTTCTGCTTAAGAGATTATCTTAAAATGGATGGCTTGTCTCCTAAGTATAATTCATTATATTATTTTTTCCTGGTATATATTGCCTAAAAGCCAGAATCTCAGATTTTTTCTGATTCCTGTAGGTGTTTAGTTATAAACTTTTGTTTCTGTAAATGTATATTTTTGCACCATTTTAATTTTAACTTTCTTAGATAAAAAAAATTGACTTTATGTCTGGAATTCATTTGTCCTATTAATTTTTATATAATAAGTTGTGTTAAGTTTTTAAATTAAAAATTGCATCTGTGAATACAATGCATTTATATATGATTTTCCCTCCTTTTTTTTCCCCTGCCTGCTTATTTTCTCAAGTACAAATCCATGGAAATGCATGATAACCAAAGACCCATTTACCTAGTAAGCAAGCACCCTCCATCTCTCTGAGATCCTAGAGTCAACAGCTGATTATATTTCAATGAAAGGGGCCAGTAATGCAAACACCTACTTAATCTACTTTGTGCAATGCAGATGCTTTGTAGAAGCTCTGAGTGTTTTGTAGCCTCCATCATGGCAGAAGGAGGTAACCAAGACACCTCCTGTCTTCAGCAATTAGCAATGGCCTTTGTCCCATGTTCTGAGATGTTCCCTTAGCTTAAAGTTTGCCTTGCCTATCTGTGCTGTTACAGATAAGAGGCTTTAGACCTGTAATTGACTGTGCTGGCCCATTCTTGCTGAGACTCTCCTGTCTTAGATGCTGTGCACCAATAGATGCTTTGCATGCAGGGAAGAGTATGGGATGCTGATGATCTGGCACTGAGGCACTGGATTATTTTAGTGGTTTGCTAAAGAAGGAGGCAATTTTTCATGGATTTGTGTTCCTAGTTCTTCTATGTAATTTCAAGTATTCACTACAAAAGTACCAAGGTGTATGGAAGTTGAATTTCTGCTGCTCTCCATACACTGTGCTAAAACAGAGGTAACTTCTTTCCTACTTCTCATCACATCTTGTGATTTCCTGCTGATTTTAACAGATTGAAAAGGAGGAGACTAATTAAACATAGATTTTTGTCTTCTAATTTGTAACAGGGCTTCTAGAGTGCCAGAATACTTGTTACTTGAACATCCACTCCCTGCATTGATTTAGAAAAACTTAAAAGGATCTCTAAGGCTATTTCCTTCCTTCAGCATTGCCTTTCCCTGAAACTTGTCATATACATTTAAGAAAAACTGCTAGCAGCATATGCAGTAATCCCTCAGCACCTGTTACCAAAGATTCCTGGTGTTCAATCTTGCTTTTTACTCTTAGGGCAGTGGAAATGAAAATGGTCAGCATTAATCTTTTGACTTTTAGTATAGTTGTGACTGCCAACTATAGTTTAGGAAACCTCATGTTGATTTACTGTTTTGCATATTTCTTGCTTCCCTTAAACCTTGACAGAAGAGTTCTGATTTACAGTGTCTCTATCTTGATTTGTGGGCAGAGAAAGATGAATTGATGTAGTTGCACCGTCTATAGCAGAAAATTACATGCACTATGGGTTTTTTTTTCTCTCTGTTTTTAAAAACATCAAAATAACCTTTGCTCAAAGAGATCATAAATCCATAGTAACAAGACTTTGTCCTAAACACCTGGAAGTTCAGAATGGCAAACTTTTATTCTGATTACTGCTTTCCTGTTACAAGTACTGTTATAGTTCTGCCCCAGCAGCCTTGAAATTCAGCTATGCTTTACCTTGTCTGTAGCATTCTCCATCACATGCTCAGTCAGTGTTTTCTTAACCTTGAGAGCAATCTGTTCAACTGCTGAATGACTGGCTTTTCTTACAATTACCAAGGAATACCAGGAATTTTAGTTTTCCTTACTCGTAGAATAAAAACCAAACAAGAAAATGTGCTGAAATGTTGAAGTATTTATTTATTGCCACATAATTTAATGTTAGGTAGACAACTGCCAGTTTGGCTTGTATATATTCATCCCTGTGATGTGCTTATAAAATATAAGACCACAGTGCACCTGTACACAGGACTAGTTGGCTCATAGCAAATAGAGCTTTAGAATCTCACCTCTTTGCTCAGCTGTAAATTGAAGATGATGTAAATTGAACATGTCTCACAACTGCTGTCCATTGGCATATTTTAGTCAAACTCTTTGTCTCTTCTGAGTTACTTAAGTTCAAATATATAAATGCATTGCATGCCTGACAGGGACTCCAGGGTTTTTCTGCCACACATCTTGATTTGACAATACTGGTTGCCTTTCAGGAGACAGACCTGTTAAAGAAGAAAACAAGAAATGAATGTGCATATTCATAAGTAATTACAGGAACATTGCAACTAACAGCCACAATTTTCCCTATGAACATATTTCTTGAGATTTTGTGATTTTGGGATGTAGCTTTAGGGATTTTTGTATGACTGGAGAATTCTAGAGGCTTTTCCTTCAAGTGTATTTTCTGTTGTTTAGTAAAGAATTTTCAATTATATCTTCAATCAAAGTGTTGACAGGGTCTGCCTCTTCAGCTGTCTATTTTCAGGAAATCAATAGAGACCTAATTTCTTTAATATATTGGTTCTTCTGGTCAAAATTGGGCAATGGATTCAAATCTCCTCTTAGGTTATAGTCAGAGATTCATCTAGATTGTATATTGTACATTTTTTTAATAACCAGGCTAAAGAACTACTGCTGCTAATTAGTGATGTGATCTTTAGTTCTATCATCCCAACAGTCAAGAGAGGAAGGAACCAAGACAGTTATTGTATTGTGAGAATTACAGCAGGAATCTCTTTGAATCTAAGAAAGAATGTTGAGTAAGTGAAAACTGTGGAAATCTAGGCAAAGACAGAAAATACAACATTAGCAGAAATGATAGCTGTTTCTTTTCTGAATACCTCTTTGTATGTGCTTTCCTACAGCAGCATCAACCTTGTATTAAGTCACAACTACTTTAAGCTGTCTTATGTTGTGAAATGCCTGATTTGTTGTGCAAGGTGAGAGACACTTGAGTTGTCCAGCTACTTATTTCTAAAATCTGGAAGATAGCACTGTTCAGAGATCCCCAAGGGCCTCATGGCCTTTAGTTCATTTAATTAGCCTTAGGGTTTTTGTTTGAAACTTGTTTATTCTGATTTATTTTGGTTCTCTCAATTTGGCATGTGCTCCAAAGCTAGCATTTCTATCAGCCTGAGCTATTACCTATCATGAGTGAGATGCAAACCATCAGGAAAAAAAAATAAGTTCTTGGATTGCTGAGTTATGAGTCTTTAGATTTCACATATTTAGATTGTGCAAAGTTCTTTTTTTTTCCTCAATTTCTCTCTGTATGCATGAAGATCAAAAGTCGACTTGCATAATGAAAGCTGAAAAAAGTATTCCTATGATTATACAAGTTGAAGAGAAACATTTTATGCTACAGAAGTCATGAAATAGTTTTGAGGGCTGATAGAAATAAGAATACATGTACGTTTTCCACCAAGCAATGCATGGGGATGGGACTAGAGGGAAGGAAAACAAAACTCTGAAGAGGAAATAGAAGTATTTCACTAAATCATGAAATTCTGGGGACACCAGAGAGGTAATATGCCCCTATTTAAGGCATACTACCTTTATTACCTATTCAAGAGTTTAGTAGAACTGTCCAGGTCCCCATAAAACATACTGGACTTAACACTGATGCAGGGCAAAGAGGAAGATTCCTATGATGGGATACAATAAGAAAAAGAAAACATTGCCAATGAGTTTAGGATTATGGAAAATTATGATTAGGATTATGTGTTGATAATAGTGGCTTGAAATGTTTCTCCTGAGGTGATTGCATGTTCAGTTAATAAAGTACAACTGATACAATACCATTTTTATATATATAGATATAGATATATATATACACATATATATATATACTGAACTGTTTGGTTTAACACCCTGTGATTTCTTGATTAATACATTACAGCAATATGAAACAAACTTGGAATGCATTAAATAGATGAAATTCTGTATCATGTTAAATGACTCTGCTCCTGTTGGGATTCAGTACAGATACAGAATTCCATAGAGCACTAAATGGAAAAACATTGTTAAATCTTTCAAGTGATGTTGAGAAGATGGCTGGTAACAGTGATTTGTGCCTGCCACAGGTGTCAAATGTAATGTCACAAAACCAACAGTAGAGAATGTAGACCATGCCTATGGAAAAGGGACCAGTGGACTGAGAAGTGGCTATTGGAAAAGATCTGTATCATGATTTTATCTCGATCTTTGTCATGATCTGTGTTGTTTGCATATGAGCTCACAGTGGGACACTGGCCAGGAGGGCTAATGCAGCTCTCAAATATCTGTAAGAGGAACATATGAAGTGAGGCTGTGAAGAATTAGCTCTGCATTAGAAGTCAATATGGCCATGGATGGAATATTCTGTTTAATTCTACAGACAAGGAAGATGTTGAAAAAATGGAGAAGGCTCTGGGAAGAGACCCTCAGATGATTAACAATTTAGAAACCATGCCTTCAAACAGCATGACTTTAGTTTATCAAACAGACTTACAGAGAGATGTGTTGACAGTGTGCAGGGAACCTCTGCAGGGAACAGAAATATGATACTGGAGGACTTCAGCCTAGCAGACAAAAGCATGTCAGGATGTAATGGCAGGAAGTTGGATCTAGACAAATTCTGAATGGTAATGAAATGTGCATGTTTAGGCAGTACATTTAGGAAAGGGCAACGACCTGCTGAAGTGAACAAGGGTAGCAAACAGCAAATAGTTGTCTTTTAGAGTCTGTTTTTCAAATTACAATTGATATTTGGGGGGAAAAAAAAGCTGAAGGTAACCACACCTCGTGTGGGCTCTAAGAGGCTTAATGTAGGGAAGATCCATTGCTTTTGCTGTGTGGGAAACTGCATTAGAGAGTCATGATTGTTGCACTTAACAATCTGCTACGCCTTCACTTGTATGTGAAGGTGTAGCAACAAGAAAAAGTATTTCTTCTGCTTTTTCAAACAGCAACACTGTAAAACACAGCATGAGAAAAAATTGCCATGAAGAAAAGAGTAAACTATTATTTTTCTTAATTTGAATAATAATGATTTAAAAGTAAGTATTTTAATTGTAAGAGGTGGGTATTTTTTTGGTTTTTTGGTTGTTTTTTTTTGGTAAATGAACTTCAGAGGGTTTTGCTTGCTTGTTTTTGTTAAACTGCCATCATCTGTGATTTTCATTTTTTCCCTTTAATGCAACAAGATGTGGAAATCTTTGTTTTTTCATAGTTTCCCTGGGCACATATCTGCTGTGGTGCATTGTTTTCCTGTTCCTTTGAAATTCTATCCATTTCTTGTCAGTTACAGAAAGTATCTCAGTGTATATATCATTGGGGAAAAAAAAATAGAAAAAGCCTTCCTAAAGTTATAAAGGCTTTGCTTCTTCCTTGCCTCTTGGGTTGAGACTGTCAGTCAAAAAAGGTGATGGTTGTTTCACTCTTGACACAAGTATATGTGTAAAAATCATGAGAGTGGGAAAAGAGCATCCTAATATTTTGACATATAAATGAAGAGTAGAATTTAGCAGGGAAAGCTGAAATAAAACCATATTGTATCTGAAGGGAAATGCTTTGGGGCAAATGTCTGTGCTTGAAAATTATTGAATTGAAAAAAAAGCAAACAAAAAAACCCCACCGAAAAAAATCCCAGCTGTTCCACTTGATGGCTCATAAAATCTGAATAAAGTCCTTCAAGGGCTTTTTTATAGGAAGATAGTATTTTTTGTATGCATAGTTATGGTAGCATCTGGTTCCCATCTTTGGGAATTCAGACTCCACAGGCACCAACATGCTGTCTGCTGCAGAGAAGCTCTGCAACACAGATAGATGCTGCAGACAAGTGTGCAGTGTGTAATGTAATGTAATTATCTGAAAGCTGGAGAAATGTTGGGGAGGAGGCAAAACCTGAATCAGTAAATTTTGATTAACATAAGATGTAGGAGCAGCCCTTGTGCAAAATTTCCTTTGTTCACCTGTGAAGAGTGGACTGATAAGCTGGCAACACCTGAGTCAATAAGATTAATCAGTCAAAGAAGGTAAGCTAAGGCTTTGCTAAGGCAAGAAGGGTCAGAGAGCTTTCACAGAGACTGTGTCCTTCACAGAGAATTCAAACAACAGGATCAGTAAACTAATTGTCCACAAATATGAGCAGGAAATACAAAGACTCTTCTTCTATGTATAATGTCACTGAATTTAGTATCAATGCAAAAGGAAAGCAGAATTTGTCTCAGGTATTTCTGGCTCATTACATTTGTCCTTCTAATGCCTTCTACTTTTTAAACACAGGACTTGTGTGTAACCAGTAGTCTCACATTATGTGAAATTGTAAGAATAAATAAATAAGATTTTGTTATACAGTGTTGACATCTATTATTACAGAAAGCAAGATCTTCAGGATGTCTTGAACATGGGCACAGACACATGATTTTTTCATTTATATTGTGCTCAGCACATTGTTTTCACTTGATAAATAGTAAGAATAAGAAAATAGAACATGTAAAATTTTTGCTTCTCATATGGCTGGTGGTGGACTCAGCCTCAAGAAGAGTCAAAACCAATATGCCTTTGAATTAGAACTCCGTGGTTGAATGAAGCTGGCCTTCATGCCAGGACAGAGATTATACACACACACACACATATATATAAATAAATAGACATGGAAGAGGTGATAACAGATATATGCTGTGCCTCAGATAAACCACTGTATTGTATGAATGTGCTGGATTTGTGGAGTGACCAAGAGACTTGTGCACTTCTTCAGGAAACTTCAGGGCATCCCTGAACCTGAAAAAAGTTAAAATGACAGCTCATGCAACGCAAAAGAATGTCTTTAAATAATATGCAGGGGTGGAATTGGTGCTTTCTCTTGTATGAACAATAATGTCAGGTGAGAAGGCTTCACTGTGGAGGGCCACTGGCAGTGAGTGAGAGGGAAGAGCCCTTCCTTAGATGTGGAGAGCAGGGTTCAGCAGGTGCTGTAGCTTCAATTCTCTTCCTCCAGCAGCCCCATCTAGAAGAAAAGAGTGGTGCTGGCTCTTACTGGTGACTTTGTGACTACACTCAGAAAGAAATTTGTGGCTGTGACTCCCTTTTCCACACAGGTGCCTAGGTTTTGAGCTACAAAGGAGATGTGGTCTAGGAAAAAGACATGGTTTCAGAAATATCTGTTTTCAGTGCTCTCTGTGGACCAGTTTATGTGTTTGCAGCACAGGAAGCTGGGGTGGCATTAAGCCAAGTGTCTTAATCTTCCCATACTCTGTCTATAAAAATTAGGTACCTAACTGAGGTTTTAACTCTCTCATTAATAGAGTTGCTAAGAAATGACCATGAATAAGGGTGGCATAGACCTAGGCTGAAGTTTACACCTGGATATGAAGAATGTGTAAAGTTTCAGGTTCATCTTGCACTGAAAATGACAAGTACCTTGTGTATACAAAGTAATGTATTCCTAAAAGAAAGAATGCAAGATTGCTGAAGAGGTCAGGCTTCCAAAAGAAGTGAGATGGGAATAATTCAGAACCCATTTTCAAATAATGGAGCACCATTTAAAAAAATTATTGAAGTGCTTAGGAGCTTAAGTTACAGTGACTACCACTGAAATCTAGAAACCTGCAGACCTAGGTAACTTCTGAAATGGTACCTGTTAAGCAATTACAACATTTTCAGTACTTTCAGGAGACAGCTCTTATAACTGTGTTCTGATTCAGATTTATCTCTGGTTTTGCCACTATTCTTGAATTTTGGAAATTATGTTTATATTTAATTCCAAACAAATCACTACACTTAAACCCCAAACACATTATACATTATGTTAGCTCCAAGGGACAATAGCCTAAATGAAAACAGATCCTTTTCTTTTTCTTCATGCCAGCTCTTTGTTTGGCAGTATGGCAATTGCACATACATGTTCCAGATGTTCATGGAAAAAAAATTCCTCTTTAATTTACAGCAGAATCTGGTTTTATCTCTTGCTGGCTTTGTATTTGTCAAACAAACAAATGTTTAAAGCCTTATACTAAAATATCTATAGCAGTATTTTGCATGCTTCTTATAAGCTAAGGTTTGTAAAATCACAGAATAATTCTGATGGGAAGAAATACCTGGAGGTCATCTTGTCTAATTCCCTGCTCAGAGCAGGTCCAGTTGCATCAGGTTACTCAGGGCTGTGTTTCATGGAGCTTTCTATCTTTGAATGGACTTTCTAAAATTCTGAGGCCAGGTTCCAGTGGCTGTGCTTGTGGTGGAAAAAGGTGCTCTTTATGTATAATTTGGCTTTCCCATGTTGCAATTTGTGTCTTTTGTCTCCCATTCTGTCCTTTTGCACCTCCAAGAGGGGGTTTCTCCCTGTCTTCTCTAAACACTGTCCTCAGTTGTAGACAGCACCAAGAGCTCCTACTCAAGACTGAGTAAATCCTGTTGTTGTGCCATCTCTTCCCATACTGCATGCTCCAGCCCCTGACCATCCTGAGTAAGACAAAGAGATCATTGTCTTGATGGACAGAATGTCATGGAGGTGCACCTTCAGTAGGGTACAGTTCTAGATATATCAACTGCTTATATAGGAACAAGCAGTTAAGCTTGTGCTGGGACTGGACTTAAAAATCATCCTCCAAATCTAAATCTGAGATTCAAGTTTTAATCTCTGACCCTGGCTTTATTTTCCATTGCTTTTACCTGAGCAATACATAGCTAGAAGAGACTATACTTACGAAATATTTGGTAAAAAGATGTGTGATTTCAGATGTAGTAATTTCTATAGCTAGTGTTTTATTTGCACTTTTAGTAGTGTATATGGGCAATATTGTGGAACCCATGGCAGATCGCTCATATTTGCTTTGCAAAGTCCTTGGCTGGAAGTCAAACAGCCCTGACAGCTGAGCCTCTGTTTCACATGCTCAGGAAGTATTAAATATTGATGTTTCTTGGAAAAAGCCATCAGCGCAGATTGAGCCGATTTGGGCACCACATGACTGTGGAGGCCCCAAAAGGATTTTTCCCTGGAGAGCTTTTCCATGCAGGCTGCTGCTGTGGGCTCTGGGGGATGAAGGCTCAGCTAGTGCCAGGTCCTGTCAGGTCGCTGCCAGGGCTGGGTGACAGGAGCTGGTGGCCAGGACCAGCACAGCACAGGCAGGGCAGGGCTGTGGGGAGATGGAGCCCAGACCTGCCGTGGGGATGAGGCTGGAAAGGGCTGCAAAACCCCAGTGCATGCTGTGGAAAGGCTTCTCCCCCGTGGGCCTTGGCACTGGTGGAGCTGCAGTTTAGCAAAGCCTAGGATTAGGATTAGAAGGTGTAAGCCTAGAGCTGCATCTGTTGTGGGGCTGCAAAGAGGCTGTGAAATCGTGGTGCAGTCTGCACAAAGATTTCTCCCTCAGTGATTTGTTGAGAAATTTGGCTGAGTGTTAATATAGGGGATGGGAGGAATTTCTGCATTGCCTGCAAAACTCACTGTACTGTAACATCTACCAAATTCTCCAAGCAATCTTGTGTTCATAGCTCATGGGAAACACAGCAGTGGATAGACCTGTCTGAACTGTAGTTTCTTGATGGACTGCTCAGTTTGTTCAGCACCCTTTATTTTTACACTGGAACTGTATATATTCAAATTTTTTTGACTCCCACTGTGGAGGGTCAGAGATGAGTACAGGAGTGACACTCATCTCCCTGCACCTTATTACATCGACAACTAACTAGCACTGCTTTGTTTTTCTTATTGCTTCAGTTACTAGTGAAAGGAGGAATAGAAAACAGAAAATTCAGCCCAGTCAGAAATCATTTTGCATACAAGCCACAGAAAAACAGCAGCAAGTGCTAATTATATTTTTTAAGTTGAGCTCTAGCTGTTTATGTGTCTGTTTGCAAACAGAAAATTCCCTTCACACCCTTGTAGTTGAAGACACAAAAATGGTACTCGAGCATGCAAATACATTTTGTCTATAAATTGTCTTCAGACATTTCCTCTTTAGTGTGGGTGTCAGAATAGGAGTTTAGCTTGGTTGCTCAGTCTCTCCTGACTAGTTGGATCCGCTGAATTTCAGTCAACATCTGCCATGGCAAGCACAGGAAAGAAAATAAGTTCAAAGTGGTACAGTGCTCACAGAATGTCCCTGTTCACTCTCAGTCGTCTTCTTCCTCACTTCCTTCAGGAAAAATGATGCTTCTGCCTTGATGCAGAACACTTGCATCTCCCTCATATGCTGTCAGGCTTTACACTCTTCTTTTCCATCTTCTCCCCACCCATCTGCAAGGAGCTCTCTGCTCTCCCAAGTGGGTCTGAGTTGCTGGGTCAGGACTGGACAGGGAGCTTAAAGGTAGGTGGTGTTTGATTTTGATCTGCAGCTTCTACAGTTGAGTTCTTTACTGTGTTTTTCAAACTTCTCTACCATTTTGAAAGCACACTGTTGCTCATGGTAATCCAGTTATGCACTCTGCAAAACAGCAGCATATCAAAATTAATAAAGATTAATTAATAAAGAATTAAAAGAAGGCAATGTAATTAATGCCAATCAGCATGAACCTGTGGAAAATAGCACTTGTCAAAATGACTTGTAATCTCATCAAAAAGAAATATCAAGTAGAGTTGATTAAATATAATTGCATTGATATGAAATTTGGTAGTTGATGACTTAAGTCTTCTGGGTGTGTAAAGACAGGCAAAGGCTAGGGAATAAAGAAAGGCTCAGAGTTGAAATAAGGTATTTACACTGAAGTCAGTTAACCATTACAGATTGAAGACTGGTAAAAGCTTATTAATTGTGATTTCTGCAAATGTGCAATGTAGATCTGTGGCCTGTTATATAAGAGAGCAACCATGGTGACCAATTGCTCAAAAAAAAAAAAAAAGAATAAAATCACATAGCTACATATTTGGTTGCTGCCACTTTTTGTTTACATGACCTTCTACTACTAATGCACCATTTAAATCTGTGGAAAGACATTGGTCAGAATATGACATGGTGTTCAAGCTTCACCTCTTTGAGAACAAGTACAAGAAGTGTTTTGCCTTCGTTTAGACTCGAGTGAAATTGAGTTGGGAGAATCGTGGGGGCTCCTTTAGGGCACAGCTCCTTCCTTTCTATGCCCTTATTCTAGGTCAGATTTTAGGGTTTGTAATTTTCTTCTGACTAGCTTTCTACATCATGTTTTAGCATCCCTTAATCATCTCAGTTGCACCAAGTGGAAAAGTAGCTGTTGAAATAGTTCCTTCCTTCCACCTTCTTATCCAGTCCCTGCCTACCTAGTGTGGTGCAAAAGGACCAGTTCTGATGAGTTTTTTTAACTTAAACTCCTTTCTCAACAGAAGTGTCCTGAACAGAATCTTGTCTTTGCATTAATGTGAAGCCAGTTAGAAGACCTGCCAAGAACAAACAGGATAATTGATCTGCACAAATTGCAGACTGTCTTAGTGTGGCGAGAGGAAGCTGAAACAAAAGCTGTAATGTTTAAATATACCTGGTGATAAGCTTGCTGTGTTTAGTTCTGTGTGACTGCCTTCCACTAAAGGCTTCTGAGGAAAAGGGATAAGTCAGGTATGCTCTTGGCTGTGCTTTCAGTCTTTTGGCAAGCTCAGCACCTCAGTGCCACACCACTCAGGGTGGTGGGTGTTAGTGTTCCTTTCCCCCCACTGTGATAATATGTATGCCTTCTACTCATCTGTAACATGAGCAACCTCATTCAGCAGTTCAGAGGGGGAAAAATATATTTGCCTGTCAAACATCTTGACAGTTTTTGAAGCTAGAAATAATGCAAAGCCTTTCTTTATTTCTGTTTTTAATAAATCTGACAGACTGAAGCCTTTTAGAAGTATTAAGCCTATCTTTAACGAGGCTCTTCTCTCCTTTCACGTTTCCTCATGTTGTCCCCCACTTTGTCTCTCTCTGGTTCATACCTGCATTATCCAGTCATCACAGATTATTTGTGACAGTACATGAATAAATATTGGAGAGTGATCCAGTTCCCACTGAGACCAATGTAAGTGTTTAATATGATGGAAGCAGGGTCAGGTTCTTTGTAAGGTGTCTGATAACTGCTGAGTGATATTTATCACTTTTAATATAACACAAACAGATACTGCACTGCTTTGGAAAAGATAACCTTAGCTCAGGTCTTCATCTTCTTTCTGGAATAAGTTTATTTGTGGAGAAAGAAGGCTTTAGCTCTACAGAAACTTTTTAAAAGAACATTCTGTGAGGCATAGTTGATAATTAACTCCATGCCAAGACAAGGTAGTTTAGATAATAAAATAAGAAGAACTCATTAACTCTATATTCCTATTAAAATGAAATTTATTTTCTCTCTCTCTTTTTCTTTTTGGCATTTGGATTATAAATTGTACACAATGTCATGGGCCACTGGACAGTCATCTGAGTGCAGCTTGCTCTGAATAAATGATGCTGAACAGCATTAGGCAACTCTTGTTCTTTTACAGACATAATTTTTAATTTAAATTTTGTTTGAACTAAAAACCAGGAAAGGAACTAATTAAAATTATTAAGAGGTATTTCAGTTGGCATAACCTGTCAGTAAGAAAGAGAAAAAAAATCTATCTGCCACAGAATGTTCTGGCACCATTTGTGCTGAAAGCCTTTATGTTATGATCTTGATTGACAACTGGAGGGGGAAGGAGTTACCTAATCAGTAATATCAAATCAATACTTCTATGCACAAAGGCTTTCTGAATAGCATTAGGGGAGCTCCTTTCTCTGTTAAATAAATGTTAGCTCAGTGTTTTCTTAATGCATGGTTTCCATCACATATATTTAATGCTGTTGACACACTTCTCTTTGCTGCTCTTCTGCTCCTCCTAAGTGTCCCTGAACCAGTGGCCATGGAAACTCTCACTCCTGTGTGTTCGGATTCCTCCAACACTGCCTGACTAGGGCTGCTTGCTAATGAGCATCGTTTGCTGGTTCATTTGTACAAGGTCATTCTTCATTTCCTTCTGGCTTCAATGCCAGCTCAGCATTGAAGAATCTCAGCATTAACATCCCTTGGGTGTGTTTTTGTTGGTTTTTTTTTTTTTTTTTTGTCTAGGAGAAAAAATAATGGAATATATACATATTTAAATATAAATAGTACTTTGTTTAGCATTTAACTGATGTGTCATCTTGCCAGTTTGTTATTTATTTATTCATCCTGTAATTGTTGAAATGTGAAATTTTACCCAATTTGAGGCTCTGCACTACATGTCTGGGTCCTTCCTCTATGCATTCTAGTTCTGCAGACAAGATCTTAAAAATACCATGGATTTATTGCTGTCCCTCTGCCTGTGGGTTGGTGTATGGTGAACAGAGTGTTATTTGCATATGATTACATAGTTCTGCTCTCGTTGTTAACACATTAATTTTGTGCCATTGTTCTGCTGACTGACAGAGCTCTATCTGGTTTCAGCTCTTTCTGAAGGCTGATTAGGCAGCCCTGTCTGTATCAGCCTGGCTTTCACAGAGCCTCCCCGTGCAGCAGAAGGGGACTGACAGAGCAGCAAGAAATCATGGCCAAAATTGCTGAATAGTTGAACACTATTTGCTTTTCAGAAATGTGCTATCTTGGAATTAAGACTGAAAATATTAAGTCCCATTTGAAGGCCCATTAAAATGATGGAACCCATAAAGCCGTGTGAGAGAGAAGTTTTTTGGTCCAAACATTCAGGTTTTTTTTCTCTCAGGAAGCACAGAGCTGTGTGCACACCTGTTGCACAAAAGCAGGGGGCACAAGGCTGCTGACCTATGCCAGAGCTCCCTTTGGCACTGAGAAAAGTCACAAATGGCAGTGTTTTCTTTCAGCTTGATCTTGGTTAGCAATGGGAGAATAATAATCCTGTGAATTTGAAAGCAGAGGTAATTTGCTCACTGTGGAGGATAGTTAAAAAGCTGCCTCTTCTACCAGCATTTCAGAGGGAAAACTGCTGGAGGGTTCAGGGTTTACCAGTGTGGATGATATACAAAGGCATTAAATGGTGCTTGTAACACCCTACTAACTTTTCCATTTGTTGTATAGGATATTTGTTTGAAGGTTATTTATTTGGGCTTCCTTCTCCAGTCACTTCAGTGCCAACTCAAAAATTACCTGTGTAGCCATTTAGAGGGAGTGAGAAACCACTTTGCAAAATTCAGTTCCTAAACAGTATTGCAAGTAGTTGAGTGAGACTTGCTAAGTCATGACAGGATCATGGAACTAATTAATAATTCTGTCACAAATGACACATCAGCTGGAGAAAGCAGCACTGAGAAACTGGTTATTGGTTAAATATTTCTTATCCCTAAACCTGAAGTTGAATGAGGTGATCAGGCTCAGTTGCCACTACTTTGTGAGAAGTAGGAATGGTGTTTCTGGAGCAAAGAGAAAGGCAAACTAAGGGTAATGTTAACACTTGTTTTTATTGCATCTGTAGGGAAAGCTGCAATTATAGCTTAAACCCCCAAAGTTTTCAATTTAATTAATAGCAGAAACTGATTCATGCCTCTTTGTATGTCCCATGGTGGTGTGTATGCTGTGTGCATTCATTGTAATGTTTAGTCAGGGATGTTGCACTTTACAGCTAAACAGACTGTGTATAAGAGAGTGAAACTTGACTGGTTTGTGAGGTTAATGCAGAAAAAGGCTTAATACCCTTGACAAAGAGAGGGAAATATTTCAATGTATGCATAATGTCTATTTAAAAAAAACAAACCAAAAACAAAACAAGCTATGAAAAACATGACATATTTGTAAGGATGGACAGTGTCTGCAATGGAATGTCTGAAGTATAATCTCAGTTTTAAAGAATAGGCATGAAATGGAAAAAAAGTAATCCAATGTGCTGCTACTTTGTGCTGTTTTCTGTCCATAGATGGTGATGGTAGACTTCCACAATGTGCCAGTTCTGGCACACCACCCCATTCCAACCACCATCAAAATAATCAAAAGAAGCATTGGGCTCCTAATTAAGTGATGGTTTGGAAAAAATCTCTCTGTCTAGAGGGTGTCTAAAGATTGGTTTTAAATGCCTATAGAAAACCCACAAATATATGAAGGGCCAAGCCATAAATAGTAAAAGCTGAGGGTTTTTTTCAGAGTAATGAGTCTTTTAAAGACAGAAAGCAATTGCAGAACAGTGGGTTGTAAGTACAAAGTACTGTATTTGTTTCTCATTGTAATCGTTGCTGTATCAGCACTGAGCATATTAGCAGAAAATTATTGACTGGGTTTAGTTAGGTCTGGTGGTGAGCAGAAGTTGCTCAAGCACCAAAGCCAGTGCTATAGAAGAGGAGGGAGTGCAAAGCTGGAGTCAAGGGAAGGCAAAAATAATGCTTAAAATCTGCAGTGGGAGGTGCTGAGGGCAGTTTTCAGTCATGAAATGCCCAGTGTCAAGTTGACTGCTATGGGTTAATTTTGCTAGGGGAGCTCCTTGGATTGAGGCCCAAGCTACTGCTGCCAGTCATAGCCACATCTTTGTTGTATTAGGCATTGGAAAAACATCTTCTCTCCAGGAGCATAGATTCACTATCATCCAGAAGTAGCCATTAGGATAAGTATATTATTCATTCACTCAAAGATAAATAGTGAGAAAGGAGATAAAACATTGAAACATTTCTAACTGTTCTTCCTGTGATCCTCTCCTTTCCTTGCAAATCTTTTCAAGTTAGCTGCTTATCCTCCTACTCCTACAACACAGTCCAAGCTGCTGCACTTTTCACAGGATGATATTAGGATCTTGCTTAGGCACCTACTGCCATTTGTTTCTAGCTCTCTCTGTAGACCAAAGTGTTTCATACATTGACTTCCACTGCATCCTACATTCTGAATTTTCTGAAGAAAGGAACCTGCATCTGAGGAGGCTGGCATTTCTTCGGTAGGTAGCTCTTCTTTTCTCTTCTTTTACTGAAGAGCCTGATGTTCTTTCTGATAGTATTTTATCTTTGGCATTTTCTTTCCCTGCTTCTTAAACCCTACTGCTTCCCCTGATTTAGTTCTATAGGGTCAGATGAGTTGCTATCTTGATCTACCATTAGTGTAAAGCTGATATGCACAAAAAGAACAATGATTTGTCACCCTTGTTCTTTGCAGGACAATTATGGAGAGATGTTTCCTGTATTTGTGCACTCTGTACAAAAGAAAAAAGACACTTTAAAGACTGAACAGAGGGCTCTTGGTAGCTTGAAGAGTTTGAACTCTTGTATTGCCCTAATTTTCTGTTCTTTAACCAGATAACCCAACAAATTTTAGTGTAGTTTTTAAAAAATGAATGAAACATGCTGTGCTACATATTTAGTATCTCTCTCAATGACAGCTGTCAGGTCCTTAAGGTAATTCAACAGTGACAACAAATCATTCTATCAGCCTGCTGCAAGGTGGTGCCATTAGATCTTTGTTACTGGAATTGTACATGAGCTAAAGCACTTGCATTTCTTCCTGTGTGTGTATCATATCTTGTGGCTCTTAAGTTTTGCACTGAGTATCTGTGTTCATGGTGTTCCCACTCTCAACATGGTGTAAGCATGTATCAAAGGTAGAGGAATGAAAATCACTTGATTTTATTACAGTTTTTGGTGACTCACACTCCACATGAATCAGGCACTACACATTTCATATACCTCAGTCTAGAAGCGTGGACTTTAAATCAAGCACTTCTTGAAGTTTGTAGTTGGACTTGAAAATATTGAACGTGTACTTCAGTGATTTCTGGACCTGGATCTTTCAATATGGAAAGTGTTTCCAGTAGGGAGGGAAGCACCAAGGAATCAAGGAATTGATTCACAGATACTTGTTTTTGTTTTGGTAAACTTGTTTTAAGGCCACTCAGAAAAAGTGCACCAGCAGGTAGAAAGTGCAAATCTTTGAAATTATGTCAAACCATTCTGCCATTTCAAGTTTGTTTAAGGTATGCAAAGAGCTAACATGGCTTTATAGACTATTTTCATTAGATTGAGTATAATCTGTGCTCCTAACATTCGCAGAAATGCCAGCATGAACTCTCTAGATAGTGATGTAGCTAGGTCAGGAGAAATTCAACTGTATACTTTTCTCCCTGTTAGAGCAAATTGTACTGCTAAGTAAAGGGGAAATATGCAGATATTGTAGACTGTATGACTGTAACCTTTGAACATTAGAGAAAGAAATAAATATGGAGGCTAACTTGCAAAGCATGTTGTAGAACAAAATGACTTGATGAGCTGGCTCAAACTGTTGTGTTGTTCACCTGTTCCCAGTCAGGACTGCAGGCTGTCCTGGTGGTACACAGCCACAGAAGAAGCTGGATGTGTACCAAAGCCCAGGACAGTACATCTGCTGGGCTTATTGGCATGGGCTCTGCAGTGGCACTGCAGGAGGCAGAAGGAGGGATACAGGGGTAAAAGGATGCTGATGAATCAGCAACATGATTCTTGTGGAATGAGGAAACATCTGTGAAGCTTTTCTGGAAAATAATAATAAAAAAAGGCTGATAGAACCAATACTGTCTTGGTTATTTGCTGACATCATGAACTTTCACACCATTTTATTTTTTCTTTGGTGTGTGTCATGGTCTGCTGCTGTCCCAGTAGGGGTATTTAACAAGTCCTAGAAGAAGACTTTCCACTGTTTGTGGAAGCTGCTGTGCACATTTGGTAGGATGTTAGGAGGGAGAGGCAGAGCCATCAACTTGTTGAGACAAGCATTAGGCAAAAAAGTGAAGATAAATATATTTTTTCTTCTTGAAACAGCATGAATCTTTTTATTGGCAAACTCAGCTGTAAATGCCTTTCCAGGATGTCTGCTTTTGACCATGAAGGCTTCAGAACAATCTCTGTAATACACTAATACACTGTAAGACACAGTGTCTGCAAAGTCAGTGCTAAGAAGTTGGTAATCCTCCCTGAATTGCAGTCTTCCGTGTGTGTGTGGTTGGCACAGCACCCTTGCTTTACATTTTTTCCTTTGTAATATATGCTCCACTGGACTTTGAAAAAATGTTGCAAAAGCTTTGAAGATGGATAACACAATTTCTTTTCCACAGCACCACAAGGCTGCATTGTGGGTGGAAGAGGCAGTGAAGAGCACCAGCAGGAAACACGTTTAGTGGATAAATAAAGCAGGAGATCTGTTCAAGTGTGTTTCTAAGAGTTGTCCAGAAGAAGGAGCTTGATAATGCTGTGGTACTGAGACTGTACCAATACCCCAAGGGCCCTCTAGTTCTGGTTGTTTGTAGTGGCTGTTTCACTCAGAAGCCTCATAATGGGACAGGTGGTTCTGAACCAGACTGTGAGGAGGTGCCTGCACTGCCAGGTTTTATGGTTCTATCAGTTTTATGTACTCAGCCTTGAGTGTTCAGCAGAGAACCTGTGTGGGCTAGGCCAGAAACTCACAGAGAGGTTGAGTTGGCATTTTCAAACACCAGAACCATAACTGTCAGATGCAATTTTTTTTCCTATTACAAGGATATATAGTAATTTTAGACACTATTTAAAACATAACTTAAAGACTGCAGTTTGATTTGTAAAGTCAGAAATTAAAATGAGAATGCTTGATCATTTTGTCAAATTACATGAATACATCAATTATTAATAGACATGGAACAGAGATGTAGACATAGAAAAATATACTTGTACACTAACTGAATTATTCCCTTCTGAGTTCTTTTTTGTGGGAAATTATACAAGATGGAATGAAATCTTAGAGTGGAAATCAAAGAAATGCCACCCTGTATGATTGGGTGTAATGGCACCAAGGGAGCCTGAAAGTGTTCTCAATTTATCATTTCCAAGACAAGCACCTTGCATTGGGAATGAAGCAGGAAAGCCTTCAGAAATGTTCTTTCAACAGTTCCATTTCAGCATTTTTAATTTTAATAGTGTACTTGAATTCCTTTAAAAATGTCCTTTAGTTGCATTAACTCACTGCTGGTCAAACCTACTTTTCCAACTAAATAAGGAAAGTAACAATCCCCTTCCCCGTTCTCTTCAACTCTCCACCTAATAAAAAGCACTGACCAAAAATTTTCATTTTTCCTTTAGAGATTTTTCTGACTGAGACCCATAGAATAAGAGTCAGCATGAATTCCTCTGTATTCTTGCCTACTCAATATTTTCTTATGCTAGTATACCTCATATCTCACTGTGCCCTTCTTTCCACTGGTACTTTTCCATCCATGACATTTTAAATTCTTCATTCATTTACTTTGTACTTCATAATTTCCTATCAGCTACTAAGGTGCAGAGAGTGAGCTTTCAATCACAATCACAAGATTGGCTTTTCCCTCTGCTTCCCTGCTGCCTTCACCTATGCTGCTCTTTATAAAAACCAACTAAAATATGAAGCTTAAACGAGTTATTTTTCTGCAAACTTGCTCTTGTGCACATTCTTATCTTCAGTTGCTCCTGGGGAGAGCTGGGGTATTTGTTTCATTCATTAAAAATCCCCGAAAAATTTGATGGAGGACTGTCTCCTATTCATAACTTTCTTATGGGATTTATTAGGGTAATGCCTCTCTGTTATATAATTCAATTACTTACATAAATATTTTTTGAACTCTCCTATGACCCATATGATGTTTAGAATAATTTTTATACAGTTTGTTTAATTTCTTTCAAACTTTATTGGTTTTATCCTTATTATATTTGATGGGAATTTCCCATGAGAAGAGGAAAAAAAACCCAATGAAGTATGACTTGAAAAAAATACCCTCTTAGTTGTATACATTCTTTGTAGAAGAGATGTAGAACTGTGTCCTTAATTGGTAACATAATAAATTGATGTATGTGCCTGCATTCTCTTAGGCTTATACTGTATTTGGGAAAAAATGTGAAATTACAAATGTTTTTCAAAATATAAAAAGCTTATAAAAGATTGAGTAAAAACTCTTCTTTAAAAAACATTAATTATGGTAACATTGAGATGTCTGCACCATTTTTCTCTGCTTTCTTTACTTTCTGAACTTCACACTTTGCATGGTATTGAATATGCCCCAGTATAAATAATATGTACTTTGCAAGAGAAACTTTATATTGGAGTAAGTAAAACACAAAATAATACAGAACATAGCACTGTATTATTGGTATGACTTTTCTATGCATTTCAACATAAATATAAATGTAGAGAGTGCCTTTTCTAAAAGTGGTGAATTTTGTTGTCTGTTGCACTTTCTTCTGAAATTCTGAAAGCACAGAAACAGTGCCCTATGGAGCTTGAAGCTATTACTGACTTTTTAAATTTAATCAGTGCTTTGGATTGTGGATGGGAGCACAAAAGAAAGGTTTGTCATATGGTTCCTCCATCCCTTGATAAAAATGCACTCTGTCTCCTGTACTGGTGGTTTATATTGAACCTCTGTTGTACATTCAAGTAATATGACCAAGCTATGGCTCTAGAGCTGTAAATGCAGTGTTTTCTGTTAAAATATATTTTTCATATATTTGTCCATTTCAGACAGTGGTATCTGCAATACAATAGTGCTTTTCATTGATCTAGGATATGATAAGATTTTAGCTGGCACCAATTCAAAAAATATAATTTGTTTGGCTTTGCTTTCTTTTTAAGAGGCCTAGTTTAGGGTTGTTGTAACTTCCTTTATGTCCTGGCTATTATGCAAAGCCAATGATTAGACTGTGCATGTGAGCTGAAGAAGAGGTTTGAACTGCAAGAGCAGCTTTGCCATACCAGGTTTAGAATTTGAAAGGCAAACCACAGTATCAATTCCTATGATTCAAGATTCCTGAGAGCTGTCAGAGCATTCAACAGTTTTGACACCTTATAGGATCATATCTAGTAGAGGAAAACCCATAAACTTCTCCTGTCTATCTGTTTTCTGATTATGTCAAGACTCCAAACTTTGTGCTTCTCAACATAATTATGCTACACATAAGTGCTATTTTCATGTTATTTACAGTCCCTTCAGGTATTAAAGTTGGACTTCATGGCTGATTAATCTGGAAAGAAAATGAGGGAATTTGCAGAATGCTTAACATCACAACACTTTACCAAATCTACAGGTATAGGAGAGCGTTTAGATTTAAGAACATAGAAAATACTTATGCAGTAAAAATGCAAAGGGCAATTTTGAATACATCCTGTTTGGAGCAGCCAGACACAGTAAGATAGCAGTTCAATTTACATACCTTGTCTAATGGAAAAGGTGGCTTTTGAACAAAGAGAAATGCAATGACTGTAAGATTACAAATATTTTAATGTAGGTCAAATGGGAGACTGAAATGAAAATATTCCTGTGTCTCTCTGCTGGTTTTGTCTTGGTCTTTCTCCTTCCACAGGGTTTTGTTTCTGCCCCCTGCATGTTAACCCTCAGTACTGCAGTACCACTGAGGATGTGTGCCATATTGCACTGCTTGCATTTTGGATCTCATTATTCTTGCATGATCGGAGAAGCCAGAAATTGAATTGGAAACCTCAAGGGCCTCTAAAGTGAAAAGTCAGGCAGAGATGCTAGGGTTAACACTATTAGCTCTGTCTGCTTAATTCCAAGTTCAGTAGCAGATTATCTTTTACTTCAGCAGTGTCGAAACCTTCATTAGAAATGAAACTATTGATGATGAACGTGTGGCAAACAGTCTGTGAACCTTAACTAAGGCCTGTTTATCTGGGGCAACCACTGGAGAGAGGAAGGGAGAATTGCTTTGGCTGGCGTTATGCTCTGTGAATGAATTTGGGTTGGAACTTCTGTGGAGCTGTTGAAATGAGTATATGAGGAGGTGGATGTAAAGGGAAGAATGTTGTTTTAGAGAAATTATGCTTTTCAGTTGCTGGCATTTCCTTTTTCCTTAAAGCACAGAATTTAAAGACTGGACAAAAACAACAGGAGTCCAATACAGAACCAGTGTCCAGATGCAAACACTGGGATCAAGGTCAGTCATTTTCCTGTGACTGTGGATGGGATTATGTGATTTTCATCAATACATGCTATGTCTCTTTGGAGTCTGTGTTTTAAAAATCAGCTCCCCATGATCCCCAGTACCATATTTATAGCTGGCAGCCAGTGAACTTCATCTTACCTGTTCAGGTATGTTATCACCTTAAAAACAAACAAACAAACAAGAAATCTATCCCAAAATCAAACCAACCAAAAACCAGCCAAATCCAAACCACCCTGAACATTAGTGGTGAGAATGAAGGAGTACAATCTGTTGGGGCTTGACACCATGGACCCTTCCCAAGCCTCGCTGAGCATGTCACCCTCTGTATGTGCAGAGGCTTGCAGACAGGATGGCTCTGCTAGCTCTGATAGCCACAGCTTTTGCTTTTCCACCCTCAGCTCAGATTTACTCCAGTGCTTTTTCATCAGATAACTTATTTAAATAATGCTAACAGACAGGTGGGGAGCAGTCACAAAGAAAGCCCCAGTGGCATAGATGGGCAAAGGGAGATTTTAAGATATTTAAGGAAGGCAGATTTTAGTTAAAATCATTAACTGCTGAATTCATAAGAGATGTACTGCCAGACGATGTTCATCATGGTTTTTTAGTGTCTCTTCTATCTGTGGTACATCTCTGGTATGCATTAGCAGCAGCAGGAGATCCCCATTTTCCCTTAACACAGTCTGTGCTTGTGAAGGAATTCTCAACGATGGGAAATGCTTTTTCAAAATAGTGAGTGGCAAGAGTTGAGTATGTGATTTGGATTTCAATTCTGTTCCTAATGCTAACACAGCTACTAGTTTAACAAGAGCATTTCAGTATAGAAGTATATAAAGAAGGAAAGAGATTTCTTCTTCTGTATAGAGCAGTGAAGTTGGATGAAAGTCCTGTGGAAGTGTTCTGTAATTAGATGTGTAATTGTTCTAGACTGTGAGAAGTAATGGCCTTACTTATTGTCATTGCTGCTTGTTCTTAAAAAAATATCAGTCTTTCACCCAAACAAAGGGAATTGTCCTTGGAGCTTCAGAGATCTAAACTTACTATATTTTTTCCCCACTAATTGATATAAGCAAGAAAGCCTACTAGATTGATGAATGCCTTCTCTACGCTTGTGTTCCTGGCAAAGGTTTTGCCTACAAATGTAGCAAGAATATTAAACTGAAGCCTTTTAAATTGCAGAGAGGTTTGCTTGATCCCTTGGCTTGTACCAGTGGGGAGAAGTCTGAGGAGATGACAACACATGAAGCAGTGAAAAATCTGCATCCAAAAGCTTTATTTATCATGTCTTTCTGCTGCCTAGTTTGCAGCAATGCCCATTCTTTTTTGCAGGTACCTGTGGCTTGATGGAGTGTCTCCCCTCATGTAACTGAACATATTCTTATTCCTGTGGATTTCCCCCATATTTTCACAGTGCTAAGCTGTATCTTGTTCATGTAATGGGTGTGCATCAGGGCACGGGACAGGGAGAGGCAACAGAGCCCTTGGGGGGAAGGGAGAGGACAGGAGCTGGCTGATGGTGTCAGAGCAATTAATCTTCCTACAGCCCAATCCCTGCCCATGGCTGAGGGCCCTGCACCACAAGGGTGCCAGGAAATCATCTACAGGTGGATGGAGTATCTTGACAGCTTGGTCCTTGCCTGCAGTCTGTAGGAGTGGTACCTGCTGATACCCAGGGATCATTCCTTGCTTGGGCTTATTGAAGGTTCTGGATTGGTGGCAGTGGTGTGATGTTGGTAGTGTTGCTGATGATGATGAGGAGATAAAGACAATTTTTTGCTGAACACCTAATACTGTCAGAGGTAAGTTCAACAGAAGTAAAGTGAATGCACCTGCTCTACTACCTGTTAGCATATTGAATGCCTTGTGCATGCTGGCAGTGCTTTTGGTGTTACTGCCAGCAGCTTCATTATTGCTGACTTTCTTTTAGAGCCCTCAGAAAAATATCAGGAGTACCTTGTGGCTTATGTCATCCTCAGACTCTGTCACAGCAGAGACAGGCTCATGGCCAGCTCTGGGATAATGCTGAATTAGAAAAGCCAAGTTGTTACATTCTAAAGTGTCTGTGAGCTCAGGAAGGTGCAAAATGATGCTGTAGCCCCAAGTGACAGAGTGGGTAATTGCTTCATGCTTTATAACCATGGTGATTGGATGCCTAGGATGTTAGCTTTCCTGGCATATATCTTCCTTTATTTGTTTGTTTAATTATTAATTTTTTGTTGTTGCTGTATAATGTGCACACAGCTGGGACTACTAGCCATTTTCCAAAAGTCTTAGCTATGAAAAGAAACCCTGTAATGAAACTTGAAATTAAATTTTTCCCTTTCCATTGGCAAGCTTTACAGTATTTCAATTTAATTAAAAAAGATCCCATGTGTAGAAAGGGTAACACTCTCCATGCAAATGTGTTCAATCTGTTTTGTTGTAGACCATATATAGGAGACTCAACCTTTTTTGGACATAGATAATTTCTTTTTAAAATTATGAGGTTTCTTATCAATAAAATATCCTAGGCAAATACTTGAGTATGTTTAAATGTGTATATAGTGCATTTTAGGGTTGAAGCCCAGTAAAATTCAGTTTATAGTTATCTTTTGTATTGCAGCAGAGACTTCTTGCTGGTAATTCACCTTTGATTTGATTTGCATGCACATTAATTCGCTACCTGGAAACATATGTGTCCCATCAATGTTCTAAGTAGATGCACAGAGTTTAAAATGAGGCTTAGTGCTGTCAGCCTTGGAAGACTGGAAGGGACTTCTGCAGCGGATGAATTTTTTCTCTCTAATGTATTTAAACATTACATGGTATCTGAGCAGAAGGTGTGGGCTCATAGTGGTACTTGCTGAGTGTGTTTGTGTGGCCCGTGTTATGCAAGAGGTCAGAAAGTGGTAGGATGATGCTTTAGACTTTAATACCAAAAAAACCACCCTAGCTTCTTCAGAAGATTACTGAACTCTTTCCTTCTATTTTGTAGAATTTCTCAAATTAGGCTCATATTATTGCATCCCACTGTTTTCATACAAGCTTCAAAAAGACAGATTCAAGCACAGTCTGTGCTTTGAAAGGAGTGTTTGTATGCTTTTTATACATTTGGCAGTTGCCATGGTTAGTTAGTGTCAGCACAACACAGTTTACAATCTAATGAGCTATTTTTGAGAAAATTCATTAGCTGCATAGCATGAGTTGGTGCATATGAGCTTGTGCACATGCACGTGCATGTCCCAGCACACAGCCATTCACTCTGGTTCCATGCTTGTGACCCAAACATCCAGTTTAGGGGTTCATCCTTCAGTAAACCAGCCTGATACTTTATGCATATACTCTGGAAGGAATAACATTGTTTGCTAGTTTTGGAAGCTGTCTTACAGTAAGAGAGAGGTATTATGCACTGAGTGCTTCTACCCACATGTAACACAATTCTGTGTTACTGTTGTTTCCCCATTAACTGTGTAGAAGAGGTAGATTTAAAGTTCAGCCACTGGAAGGAGAGATGTGATCTTGTGCTTTAAAGCAAGTGTAGTACATCAAAGATTCCTCAGTGGGCTTTTTTGCAACATGCCTTTATTTCCAGAGCAACTGCGAACAGAACTTGTCTGAAAAGCAATGCACATAGATGTCTTTGATGGAAATTTAAGCATTTTATTGCTGTCTAGAATTTATATTAGATTTTATATTTGTTTAAGTTTCTCTAGAGAAGAAGTAACACTTTCTACCTCTTCCTTAAAAAAAAGAAAGCAAAACACCCCAAAACCCCCAGCTCCCCCCAAAGCTACAAAAATAAACATTTGCAGCAAAAAATTGATGCTGGAAACTAGTTGGAACTTTGCCTCATCAGAATAGTATTTTTTTTCCTTAATCTTTTATGTGGGCTTAATTCTCTACCTGGTCTAGGCATTATTGATGGTAGAAAGCTGTGCATGCCTTCCATGAAGGAAAAATTTCTGGTAGAAGTTCCCAAACACATTTCTTTAAAGTAAAAATTTGTGTTAGAACTTTTCCACAAGAATTGTTTTTGACCAACCATACTTACAAAAGACATTTTTAAAAAATGTCCTCCCAGGAAGAATTTCCTTGGCATTCCCTGACTGCAAGGAAACTGGAGGCATTGTACCAAGTAGTGCACAATTTCAGTGAATGGGTAAAGAACCCTATTTTTAGTCTCTCTCAAGAACTTGAAGAGAGTTTGTAGATGTTACATCCTTGATACTTCAATTATTCCTGGGACACAAAGGCTGTTCTGGAGCACACACCCTTGGTGAGTGCTGAGGATCCTAGCAGCATTATTTCAGGAGTACAAATTGATCTGAGATGAAATTTCAGGGCATTTCTCCATATGGATGCTATGGATCCTTCCACTGTATTGGTTAATTGGGGTCTAGTTGTGTAATTGGAATTCTGAAAACATAAATTAGTCATCCTCAGAAAGAAGCAGAGCTAAGTGACATATTTTATTGGTTATTCCTTTTAGAGCTAATGTAATTTCAGATATTTGTAAGATTAAAACAGAGACCTAATATGATAGATTCTGTAAGTGGCTAGATTGGGTGCCTAAGAGCAATTAATATTGAGGAAAGTCTTTCTTGTTAATATTTTGGTCTGAGGAGAAAAGGTCCTCTCAGAGTTATGCTTAAAGATACTCCAGAATACTGGTATTACTACTTCACCAATCATTTAAACAAAAATAAATCAGTATTTTCAAATTTGAAAAATTAGGAGTAAGACAAAGACTTAAATAAATATTGTGCTTTTTTCCACCCTTTCTTTTCCTATCATGGCTTGTAGTCTGTGAACTCTCAGTGCCCACTGAATAGATCCTCTTGTAGTTCACATAAGTAACAGAAGTTGTCAATCCTGCTTCAGATTTCATCTTAAATTAAGAAACAGAGAATTATTTTATACAAAATATATAAAAGAGAAGTGAGCAAGCAGATAATGATGTCCATCCCTCCAGTCAGTTTCCCTGGTTCCCTTTCATGTACATGTATTTGTGCTGTACATCAAGCACAATACGAGAAGAGAGGGGACCTGGCAGCAGTACATGCAAAGGTGACTGAGAGCCAAGGGCACAGAAGTGAGTTCTGAATTTTCTTTGTGTGGCTTCTATCAAGCAGACTTCTGCTTAGTGCCCTGCCATGCTCCTGACAGCTCCAAGGATTGTGCTCATTCTCATCATAAATTGGTTTCTGCAATTACAAATCCAAGAGGAAAAGTAAAGCTACTAATTGAATGTAAAGGCTTTCTGACTTGGCTTGCAGCTTACTCCAGGGCTGCTTTGTGTCTACTTGGAGGCATAAACAGGAATGATCTTTCTGTTTACAAACAGTTCATTTGGCTGTGCTGAGGCTGTCCACTAAGGGGAAAGAAAAAAAAATGCAGCTGAAAATATAGTTCATGATATATTTGAAATATTCAGTAGCATGCAATCCATCAAGGCAACTGAGGCTCTACCACAGCAGCTCACTGTGCTTGGTTGGCAGGCATATTATGAATAGAAAAGATGCAGACCTGTTTTTACTCTTAAGAGCAGCAGTTGTTTTCTTTTTCTAAGATTTGCTGTCTTGAAACTCTGAACAGGGCAGGTAGTATTTTCAAAGTTAAAACAGTGTTGTGTTGTGTTTTGTTGTTGTTGTTTGTTTTTTGTTTATGGTTTTTTTTTTTGGTTTTTT
This sequence comes from Luscinia megarhynchos, assembly GCA_034336665.1. Taxonomy (NCBI): domain Eukaryota; kingdom Metazoa; phylum Chordata; class Aves; order Passeriformes; family Muscicapidae; genus Luscinia; species Luscinia megarhynchos. Next base: position 79,476,639 of record CM067565.1, on the reverse strand, counting down.
TTTGGTGGTGGTGGTGGTGGTTGTTATTGTTGTTTAGTTTTGTTTATAAATTCCAAAAGATTGTCAGGGTGTTACTCAAATGCAGGATAAGTGCACCACAATCAGTTGTGGTTGGAAAACTTGAATCTGTCAGTACACAGAAGATTGAAACAGGCAGGTTTTCAGAATACAAAATAAATAAATAGGTTCTATCTGCCAAACTGTTATTCATGTCAGGAAGTGACCAGAATATAAAGATATAACTGAGGGAAACTTGTGCTTAAGAATACATTATTGCAGATTTTATTTGAATTTGAGTGGTTTCACACTTTGGCTGTCTACAAAGAATGATTTTCATGGTGCAGATAATTGCAAATGGAATTTTTTGCAAACTTTTGGGAAATCTGCTCATTCATTGTGAGTGGATTTTGCTGCTGAAAGGCTTTTCCATGTGCAAAAGGAGTTAATGATGAAGGATTTCTGTGTGAAGGAGTTTCTGCAGAGGGGCTCCTCTGGTTTCCTGTTTTTGGAAAGCTCTGCAGAGAAAGTGTTTTCTGGCTGTGGATTCAATATGCATTATAACTTCAGCAGGTAAGTTGTTCTGGATCAGGCAGATAATGGCAGCTCTGGTGGGCAGCAGGGTGCTCAGTGATGAATTGCATCTTGACACTCTTTCAATGTTCCTTCATGATTTCACCTTCAGTCAGCTGCTTCTATTTGCCTCTATTGTAATTTATCATTCATCACTACACTTCTTACCCTTACTATCTTGGAATGTTCTGTTTGTCTTCTTGCCTTTTGCATGCCCCTCTGTGTCACTGCCATCCCAGATGCTACAATGTCCCCTCACTCTGTATTTCCTCCATATACTCTGTGATCCCCATGTGCTAGCACTGGCAGTCCAAACCTCAGTGGGACTGGACCAGACTGTGGAAAGGGGGGTCCTCCATAGCTGGTTCTGATGTTTTGGAATTACAGGGCTCATTTGAAAGTTCCTTGGTTAGTTGTCAGTGGCCTGGGAGTGGAAGTACTAACTAGGATCATAAACTATGTATGTTCTATTCCTGGTGAGTGTGCTTATGAGTAAATATTTGGTTGTCTAATGAAAACCAAATATTTTGCTTCTTGAGATGTGGGCATACATTTGATTAAGGAGCCAATATGAAACAAAGTTGTTGTGAGTGAGAAAATGAAAACAAATTTTTTGGAAAAATTATTATAAAGGACAGCAATACTTAGAGCTGCTTCTAAATCTGAAGATGCAGAGAAAACCTGCAGGTGCAAGTAAGAACAGAAGTTACAGCCTTGTGATTTTCTGCAAGTCTCTGGAGGAGGCCATATCAGTAGTAACTGATTTGTATGTGTTGTGGTTTAATCCCAGCCATCAGACAAGCCCCAGGCAGCTATTCCCACTCTCTCTCCCCACCAGTGGGAGTGGGGAGAGAATGTGGAAAAAGTAAAAAGTGAGAAAACTCGTGGGTTGAGATAAAGACAGTTTAGTAGGAAAAGCAAAAACTGTGCACACAAGCAAGACAAAACAAGGAATTAATTCACCACTTCCCATGGGCAGGCAGGTGTTCAGCCATCTCCAGGAGAGCAGGGCCCCATCACAGCTAACAATGACTTGGGAAGACAAATGGCATCACTCCAAACATCCCCCTTTTCCATCTTCTTTCCCCCACTTTATACACTGAATGAGATGCCATATGGGCTGGAATATCCCTTTGGTCACTTGGAGTCACCAGTCCCAGCTGTGTCTCCTCCTAACTTCCCGTGCACTCCCAAACTCCTCACCAGTGTGGCTGCAGGAAAAGCAGCAAAGGCCTTGGCTCTGTAAGCCCTGCTCAGCAATAACAAAAACAGCTCTGTGTCATCTTCACTGTGTTCAGTTCAGCACAAATCCAAAACATAGCTCTGTACTAGCCACTGGGAAGAAAATTAACTCTACCCCAGCTGAAACCAGTGCAGTATGGAGTGAAGGATATTTTTACTACATCACCTACAGTAATTATTGATCTATAGGGAAGCTAAACTCCTGCAGGCATCAGCTTAAAGTGGGAACCTGATAGAGGTGCTCTCAATGTCTTTTAGAATAGTTTCTCTATCTCCACAGACAATATAGAGGCTAGAGGTACTGTTTGAACAGCTACATCAGGTTCATGTCATTCAGCATTATCTATACACTAATTGTTCTCTGTGCACTTCCCCTCACTGGAGTTGACGTAAACATGAATTTCTGTGCAGGTATGGGAAGACAAAAGAAAGTTACAGATTCAGCATTGGCTGTCTAATTATTTTTTGCTGCTGTCAGAGCTACCTTTCCAAAAGGAACCTAACTGTGACTCTTTGCTCTTGGGCTTCTTTCTGGGTTAGAGCACGTCTGTGCTGCCTGAGGGGTGCCTAAGGGCCCTTCTCTCGTTACATGTCCTTTCCCAAACAGCACTTTTATCCTTTGAAACTCAGACAGTGCAGTGAATTGTGTAGGGCCAGTGAATTCACTAATAGATCAACCCACAGAGGTGCTAGACTCAGTCTAGTCATACAGTGTATCTGCTGTTTTAAATGAAAGGCATTCTGGAATGAAAATTGTATCAATTTTAAGGAAAAACTGCTAAATAACGTTCTCCATAGGCTGTAGTTAGAATATTTGCCTTGAAACAGCATCTCCACTGATTGCTACTATATTACTCATTGTAAGATTACTTTCTTTTCCTATAGTCTTTTCAGAATGTGAATGAATTTAGATTATTATAATAATTTGCCTTAGATCCTGCCAATTAAAAAGAAGAAAGACGGAATAGAAGTATTGTTTTGCAAGTGACAATTAGATATCTTGCACTGCCTTAGGTTGCATTTCTGTTTGTTTTCCTAATTTCCTATGAATACAGTTTTGTGTTTTTCTTTTAATTTCTTTTATTTTCCATGGGGATTGTCAGCAGAAAATTTTAATCTAATTATTCAGTGATCATGTTCATGTCATGGAATGCCTTTCTTGCCACAAAGGCTTGTATAGGCTCCCCGTGGTACTTCTGGCTGACATCTTCCTAGCCCTGGAGTTTTTTTATTCACATTCTAGTGCAGAACTGTGGTTCATTTGAATCTGCTTCGAGGAGCAACCCATGCATCATCAGCTTGGCCAGTCATGTGGGGCACAGTGTCTTCCTGGCCAAGACCAGCTGCACACTACTGGTTCCCTAAAAGATGAGGGCAGGGGAAGAAATACCCTGCAGAAATGAAGGATGTTTTTATTAACAACAAAGCCCAGAACCTTTGTCAAAATGACTTTTGCAACTTAGCAAACTGCAATAGAACAATTGCTGGATAAATGAGTTCTATATTGCAGCTTGCCACATTGTACTTATAGACATCTCCAGTCAAACTGGATGTAAACTTTGTAGACATGGAAAGTAGGATCTAAAAGAGCCCTAGAAGATTTTTTTTTAGAGATAGGCACTACTATACAAAAGATAAAATGTGACTTGGATCTGAAGGGAAGTCAGAGGTTGGTGACAGTTGAGCACATGCTCAAGATGTGTCGCTGACATTTGGACTTCATAATATAAATGGTCAGAACAGTCAGGTTCCTGCTACAGAAAGAGTGTAATACCAGCCAATGTTATTTTGTTGATCTCTGACCCACTATTTAAGTAGTGATGAGGATGTTTAGAGTGTCATTGGAAAACAAAGCTCTTCACTGATGTAGTCAAGTCTCCTTTGAGCGTTATCAACTTTCTGACATATTCTGAAGTCCTAGCACCTGATAAAAGATATGTTGACCTGTCAGGTAAATTTGGATCTAGTAAATATATCTTCAGGTAGTGTTTCATCATTTCACCCTAGTCAGAGACTGTTATTTTAGTAGCTATGGACATCTGTGCACAAGATACAGTTCCTATACTCAGCCATAGCTGCTCTCTAAGAGTGGAAGTTGTTTTTCTGATAAATGTTTTCTATTAACCACCAGGGCTGCTCAGCAGATGAGTATTTATGTCACCATCTCTCATCTTGTCATGCTTGTGGTTTGCCTTCTCTTGCTGCTTATGTCACAGAGGTCTCTGACTGAGCTTCATTTATGTAGATGTTTGTTGAGGCTGTGGGAGAAATGGGGCAGGATGCACCTTTGCCTTCAGACAAAGGCAAAGCAAAGCTGTCAGTTCACATTCCCTGCCTCCTCTTTACCTCTCCAAAGCATCCCATTCTTCCCAACAGGTGGAGAAAGGGATAAGAATTTGTTCTTACTCTCTCAACATATGCTGTAGCCACTGAGAAGGATTAATTCTGTGGGAGGTAAGATGTACCCTATAGATATTTGCTGTACCTGCTCCCACTCCTTGTCTCTAGACCTATCTTTTCTGTTGGTATGATTCAGTGTCAACTCCTTAGCATGTCAGAGCCTTTAGTGGAGTAAGCCAAGGTCACTGATACCAGCAGTGAATTCACATTATTTTGGTGAGGCAGTATCTCACTGAATACTCAGAATTGGTGGTTTTGTTAAATACTAACCAATTATTAAGGGCATTAGTTGCATCAGGGCACTGCTGATATTTTCTTAAAGTCAGAGCTTTTTTTGCAGCCAAAACTTACTGAAAAGCACCCATGTTGACAGAATCATTGAAATTCTAAAAATAATTAGGGCAGTACTGAGACATAATTATACCTACGTTGTTATTGGAACTAAGCTATGCAGCACTGAAAATACCATTCTTGGAAAGCAAATTCATTCCTAAATATCAGTCTCTGAATTCTCAAGCCTATTTGATTGAGCACAATATGTTGTTAATAGTATTTAAGCCAGATTTTAGGTATTTAGATGCTTAACCTCCAGTAGCTTTAGATACTACTAAAACTACACAAAAAAACCTTTCAAAACTGGGCCCTTTTATTACTGCAGCAGTGAACATTGTACTAAACCTTGAGAGAGCAATGAATTTTAAAGAAAAAAAGTATTTAAGAGAAGTGAACACAGTTTGAGATGGAGCAAAAGCCAACTCTTAATCCTGTTTGTGGGCTTTGTTCCAGCTGGGCTGGCTGCTGTGGGTAAGGGAAGCCAGATTTGGCATTGGGAAGCAATAATACTATGAAGACATAGGGATGGAGAGATGCAGTGTGCAAGGGCTAAACTGTATTCTGTGTTTCTGGGAACACTGGGATGAGGAGAGGAGAGTTCCTCTCTACAGTGTTATGATGCAGGAGCATGGGGAATACTGGCTCCAGTGTTGTGAGAGAGATTGGGAAACCAGGGAGTTCAGAGGAGGGGATTAAGAATAATTAAGGAGTCCTAATAAAAAGGACTAAATGAGTATAGCTTGGCTAAGTGGTGACTAATATGGCCTAAGGGATAGAAGAGCCCACAAATATCTGAGGGATGGAACTCCCACAAAGAGACAGAAGAATTACTTAGCATAAAGGATGAGTTGTAGCTAAAAGTAAATGGAGGAAATTAGACAAAGAAGAACTTAATCTCAATATTGGGAACAATTTCCTGAATTAGAGTTCAGTTATTACCCCCTGGAATAATCATCCTCAAGAAATGTGGGAGCCTAACTTTTCCCTATATTAAACACTGGCTGTAAAAGTACCACACACACAACTGGAGCAATCTTAATCTTAGTGTGAGGGAATAGAAAAGGTCTAGTTCACCACCCTTATGCTCTCTGAAGGAAAAACACATTCCTTCAGACCTGTTTTTCTTCCCTGAATTTTGGAAGTTTTTTTCCCTGAGGAATCAGTTTAAATTCCAAAGTATTTTGGCAGATACACCTGAATAGGTGCAGCTGCCCTTGTGCCATGGGAGGCTGGTCCTTCCTGCCTGCCTGGGAGCAACTGTGCCAGGGAGGACAGCTTTTATTTATTTTATTTTATTTTAAAAAAGCCTAGTAGGAGTCTTCAGCAGCACCAGCACCTTGGACACCTAATAATATATATGATAATAACTTTTTCTTGTTGTTGGTTAGGTCTTCACGATTTTGCTTTGAACAGAACCTCTTCTGTTGGGCTGTGCTGATCCACTTTTTTTTACCTGGAAAAGAAGGGAGCCTCAGGGAAATTGTGAACAGCATGGAATCCTTGAGACAGTTCTGCCTGTCTGAGGCACAGCTGTGTTCAGCTTCCCCACTGTCCCTTAGTGACATGTTCCTGACACTGCTCTCAGTCACATCCCTTTGTGCTGTGCTGCCTCTGGCGGTGCCTTTCTTCGGAGCAGACTGCAGAGTGCTTGCTGTGTGAGCTGTAGGAGCTGGTACTACTGGGAGCTTATGCAAATGCCACTACTGGAGCTTCTGCCAGCTGTAGGGACATGGTGCAGTGTTGCTTGGGGTGCCTCTTTGCTGCCAGGAGGGCATGCTTCACTTGCTCTGACATTCTGCCTCTTGTGCAAACATTTAGACTGAGGCCACCTGAGTTATAATGCTTTAACATCTGAATTTTATGCTGGTGCAAACAAGAAATGGATTTGCAAGGTAACGTAAAATCAGACCTGAGGTCCTCAGGAGCAGGCTCTATTGTTATTTGAACATGGAGACATGCAACAGTGATTCTAAAATCTCAGAAGAGTTTTTGCAAACATGCTTAAATCAAACTGTAGTTAGAGAAATGAAATTGAAAGCCTTGATATGGCAACAGCTGGAAGGAAGATCAAAGAAAGGACCATGGTGGCACAGAAAAATAGAGAATCACTCATCTTGATGCTTCTGGCTGCATCTTGATTTCATGCCACAGTTTACTGACCTCCCTTCCCTTTCCTTCTGGGTGTTGTGCCAATGTAACTCTGTGTGGGTCAGTGTTGTAAATTGGATCACTGGTAGGCTAAAAAGGCAGCGCTTCAGGGGTGTGCTTGCTCTCCTGACGTGACAAGCCATGACCAGCAGGGACAGCAGAGGGAACTACGGTTCATCTTGGCTCTTACATGTGAGCCTTGGCTTTTGAACTGAAGTAATTGGACTTGCCTTTTCCATCAGCTGTTCCAACAGCCAGAGTTTGCATCTATGCAAGAAAGATACATGCTATGTCTATTTATGTTTATGTGTACTTTGCTATGTAAATCATGTGTAGCATTACAGAGGTAAAAATTACATTCTGTGCGGGTGTGTATAAAGAAATGAGTAAAGGCTTAACCTCTTCAGCCCTCTGCAAGGGAATTCTTGGGTTACTGTTAAATGGAATGCCAGCAGGTGTTTGCATCTCTCCCTGCCTCTCCCAGTTACACACATGCTGCGTGTCTTGCTCTTTCATAGCCACTCCTGCACGTTGGGTAGCACAGAAGAAAGAAACAGATGCAACTTCTTTCAAAAAGCTGCAGGGAGAAGTTTATAACGTGCTATTCAAAACCTCCTGTAAATGAGAAAAGTATTGCTAGAGCGGGTACCCTGTGGGGTGGGAAGTTTCTGTGAAGTGCAGTCGAGGCACCTCCTCAGATGAAGTCTGTTAAGCAGTAACAGTGTTTGCCCAGGGAATTGTAATTCTGCCATTCCTTCCGGCTTTGTACCATCTCCTGTGGATTTGGGGAACTTCATGTCTTCACCTCCCTACTGCTGTACTTCTGTGAGGGAAACTACAGCTCTAACTAGGAACATCTGAGCAAAATGTTTGTTATCACAAAGAAAAGTTTCTTGCATTTGGTTTTCTGACCATAGTGTAGTAATGATAATGATGGAATGTAAGGCAGTATAATTAATGTGATTATAGTTATTTGGATGGGGAACTGGAGGAGTTTTATTGCCTTCTCTGCTTCTTTTATAAGTTTCAATATGCCCATTTAAAAAGTATAATCAAAACAATATGTTTCCTTGGTTTAGACATTAGTCACTATGAAAAATTCCTAACACTGAGATATACAGATGCTTTTTCATGAAGGGTGGATTTAATATTACATGCATAAGATGTGCCTAAATGGGTCTTTCTCTTTTTGAGTCAGCATACCAGGAAGTAAATGGATAAAAACTGGTAAAGCATTACATCAACATATAGTAATATTCAGTTATTACAAGTTTCAATATTATTTATATTTTTATTAGCTGACCTAGCTTCCATGCTTTCATCTTTTCTTCTGCTATTTTAGCAGTCCTTCATGGATTAGGAAGTTTTTAGTTTTGTATCTAATGGGGATAAAGAGTGGGAAAAATTTCAAACGTTCTACAAACCAGCTGCTGTGAAATCACACAGAAGTATTTGGAGCAAAGCTAACTTAGATTTCCAGAAAATCTGTCCCAGATGTGTTATGCACAGTTACATCTTAATGCCTAAATTATGTTTTCTTTTCTTGAGGTTTGCAAAGTTTCTCTGTGGCATTGCTTTTCTGGATATGGGCTATTTCTGATCTATTCACCTGCACAGCCCTGGGAGAAGCAGATGGTTGTTGGTTGGAGTAAAGCTCCATAAATCTAGGTAGTGTCCATACAATTCTTCCCTTAATTCTTGTCAGGCTAGCAAAATAATGATATATGAATCACTGTTTTTTGGTTTGGCATCAGAAATGAAACTATCAAAATTCTGGTTTGAATTAGACACAGCATCCTTTTCAACCACTAACAGACAATTTTATTTCTCTTTCCATCTATGTTAAAGCTTAAAAAAAAATGCTTGTGTGGTTTTAAGACCCAGAAATGTTTCATTGATCTTCTTAAAATTCTAGTACATCCTTTCATTCTAAACACTGTCTGTGACCAAAGCTATTAGCCAAATTCTAACCCCTAAACTAGAAACCTAAGAAAATGAGGATTCCCTCCTGCCCTGTGTTATGTGACTGTTCTTGCAGAGAGAAAAGGTAGAGAAGGTGTGTTAGCCCTTGGCACCAGTAGCTCTGGGCAGCCCATAGCACCTGCAGGCTCGGCTGGGGTAGTGGCTAAGGAGCCAGATGGTGCACCACAACCTTGAGGGACCCTTCCAGTGTTCCTGCTAAACTCTACATGGACAGCTGATGCTCCACTCCATAGCTTTGGGACAGAAAAGCACTCCTTTGCCAAGGAGCAGCCACCTGTCCCTTGCCTCCTTGAGAGTGTGTATTCCTGTCCTGAGGAATTCAGACCAGTGTTAGTGGTTAGTGCCTGTAAAATACCACACACTGATCCCCACCCTCATGTCTGAGCTTGCCATTTGCAAAAGAATAAAAAAATATGTATTTCCCCCTTTGCTTTGGATTTAGATATTATGTAGGCTTAATCTCCAAGGCACTTTCTTCCTCTAATTCAACCTGCAAGGATTTATATAACCAACAGTATTACAGCCTAATTAAAACTAACAGTCTTCAAATGGTGTCACATACTTCTTTATATTTCCTTTGCTTGTGGCAGCGTGACAGACGGTGTTCAAGAATCCAGAATAACTGTGCTTGTTTCCTGTTATATAAGATGCCTCCTTAAAATAGACTGCTCAGAGACTTTCTGAGTTGGTGCTTTTTTTTTTCTTCCCCCCAACTAGCTTCACAGTATTACTGAACTGCCAATGTGACTGCCTGTCTGCTTCTGCTATAATCTTATTTAGTCTTGGTAGAAAAGAACATGAAAACAAGCTTTGTTTTTGTCATTCCATGCTTTCCTGTGGCATCAGATAGAGAAGGGGAAATGGCATGGTCACATGCCCTGTATTTATTCTCCTTTAATTACTAAATGCCTTGCTCTTTGAAGCTCTCATGATAGTGAGTTTATCTGCAGCAAAGGCAGCCAGCCTTTCTCTGCTTGTGAGCCAGTTTTACTCCCAGCCAGGTGTTCAAGGGCAGATGCAATTCAGTCATGCTTGAAAAAATTCTGTATCTTACTTGGTAAATAATGATAGTGTAATCATGTCTTGCCCTCCTAACACCCATCATGGTAACCCCATTTTGGCTGGATGCCCCTCCAGCCAACTTTCCTGGGAGCCTCCTAAGAATCATACTGATGAGCTCCATGCATGAGCTGATTGCTTTGTGCTCTAACTTCTGGGCTTTCTGTAGTCTCCTTCAAGAGAATGAGTATTTTGTTCTTCTTTTGCTTTCAGCAGCAATACAGGACACTGTGGTATTGGTTCTGGTCCTCAGACAGGAATTGCTTTTATAATTTGGAAAATGCCTGTTCCTGAAATTTGTCCAGCCCCTTAAGGTTCCATTTAGTAGGAACTAAAGGCATGCATCACATACCCCAGGAGATGGCTGGGTCCTTGCAAAATTGAACTTGCAGAGGAAATTTATCATACAGTCAGAAACAAGTGACCCAAGATTGGCCTCAGTGAGCTTTGGAGCATGGTTGTATCTCCAGAGAGTCATTGAAACTGCCCCTTACATTATTGATTTGAATTTAATGTGATCAGAGTGTGTCTCCTTGCAGTGTTAGAGGTGTGAAATACAACCATGCAAAAAGGTCCCACAGGTACACTGTTTCTCCTGGTACTGTGTCACATATTCCATGGCTCTTCCTTCCATATCTTCTTTTTCAGAGATAGGTATCCAGAACAGAAAATAAATCCAAAGGGGAGTATAAATGCTCTCTAGCTGGGGAAACAGAATAGCAAAGGAAAGTCTAAGTTGGTGCAGTGGGCAGTAACTAATCATAAAATAAAGACTGTAACATCACCCCTGAGTGGGCATTGGACTGTTGGTGAGGAGCATTTCATCTGCCTGCTGTGTTTTTGATAGTACCTGTTCAAATGAATTGATGTAACCAGACAAAGAGAAAAACAAGTAACACAACAGATGGAAAATAGCTACAAGAGAACATAAAATGAAGGAAAAAGGAAGTCAGTGATATTGATGACTGAAAGGGAGAGATCTATGGCCAGTGGCTTTGTCTGGTGCAGAGCTGTGCTGTTCCAGCTCAGGTGTGAAGCAGTGTGATGGTGTTTGCTCACACTAACAGCGCCCCAAATTGATTCCCTGTCCTGTGCTCCACAGGGATTTTTTTCTTTGGTTTGTGCATGCAGGACTGGTGTGAGTGTTGATCTGTGCAGGAAAAGTGAACTTGGCTGTATTGCATGTGTGTGTTCATACATTTACAAAACAACAATTTTTATTTTGTTTCTTCTTGCTAAAATAATTGTCTCAGTAGAGCTGCTCTTGAGTAATGGCAAATTTATCATTAGGTAGTACTTTGCATTGTACTTCCTTATTCCCCCTGCTGTTTAGGAATAAACTGACCAGAATGGATACTTTCACACTAAGAAGGCCATTTTCTGTAACCATACTGTTGAAATTACAGTGGGATAAATTATATTTAGACAGCAGTAAAAAAAATGTGTATTTATGTGGTTGGTCTGTGTATATCATCTTTGCAGTACTTTTGCATTGTGGACACACAGTGTGTGCCTATGGCTTTCCCACTGAAGCACCATATCAGGGAAAAGAATAAAGTTTATATTTAGAAATCTATTATGTCTTGTGGTGTAGAAAGGTTGTGTTATCAGCTACTTCAAGCTAAAGTACTTTAAATCCCTCCTGCCCCCCAATATTTGTCAGTCTTCTGAGTTGTAACATTCATTCTTGAATGACTACTTGAATGAGGCTACTTCAGTGATGCCCACAGTTTATGGTGATATTGCAAGTGGGTAAAACAGAAGATTTATTAAAAATAACCTGATTTGGGAGAGCATGACCTCATGTGTGGCTGTTTACAAAGCTGTGCAGGGCCCCACTCTTTACTGCTCTAATGGGTCCTGTTAAAGACAAAGGACTGGTGTTAAACTGCGGCTCAGTGAGAGGGTGCAGGGGGAGTTTTTGGTTGTGAGAAATCAAAGTGCTACAATATACTGATACCTGCAAAAAGCCTTTCAGAGAGGGCTGACTGCAAGCTGCATTTGCTGGGTACTGGGTGACAGAAGAATCAGGGTAGGAGCATGAGGGGACAGTGTGCTTGAGGATCCTCAGACAGTACTGCACAGGTTTGTTATGAGCCCAGGAGGCCTAAGCTGATAAAGCTAGCCAGCTTGGATAAGTCCCAAATGGATCAATATCTTCCAAATTGCATGAAATTTTCATTTTGTTCTGAAGCTTCAACAGGAGTATGTTTCTCTGTGAAGGAGCTGGAGAATTCTTTAATTCAAAGAGGCAACCCCAGACATGCCAGATCTGTTGGTCAGCTTAATTTTAACTACACTACCCAGTCAATAAGGATTCCATCCTCTCTTGTTTGAATCAGATAAAAGCATTTCAAGTGAGAGCAGAATCTTGTGATGTCGGAAACAAAATTCTGACTTTTATTTTCTGGCCAGTTTAGGTTATTTAAAACGACGAGTATACCAAATGTGTGAGTGTGATCAACTTTCCAGAATGGAAAATAATGACTTTTCTTTTTGCAAATGGAGGCTGAGGGAGCATTTGGCCTGCTTGTGCCCTGCTGCAGGTGACTGCAGTAGAGCAAAAGAAACAGATTAATCTCTCTGTTATCTGCTCTGGAAAGCAAAAGATACTCAGTTTTTTTCTATATGCAGAAAGTGTTTTTTTCTTCTCCTGTCCTTTCTTGTATAAAAGAAATACACTGAGAAATACAGTTTGTGTCTTATTCTTAGAGGGGCCCATGTACATTTTAAGAGTCAAAAGATTTTTCTGGGTAATGTTGCCCCTTGTATTTGTAATATCTACCATGGACCCAGGAGACTCAGAGACTGCAGTCCTTTTGGTGTTATGGAAGAGCAGTCAAGATCCTTGCTAATTCCTCTGATATCCTTCCCCCCTGCACCCCTCACTCTCAGCTGTATTTCAGCAATATTGAACAGGAGTTACTGGCACTTTATTCAGGTGGAACAGAGCTGCAAATATTGGTGCTATCAACAAATCACAAATGAGATTAAGAGGCAAGTAAAATCAAACAGCAAATGCATTTTCCTGCCTTTTGTATATGAGACAGGATGGTTTAGAGAAACACTTTTGCATTTTTGAGCTATTTTAATTAACTGATTTTTCCACTTCTAGAGGTATTTTCAAAAATTTGGTTTTGCTAAGAAACAAACTTATTCAGTGTAGTGGTTTGTCCAACTATCTGAAGAGTGCCTGCAGAACTGAAAATTAATTTGCTTTCCCTGAAATTTGAACAGGTAATAAGCAAAAAGCTGCAGATTAATGGCTTTATGTGTCATAAATTCTGCTTTTTGGTGCCTGTGCCACACATCTGTTCAATGCCTTACTACTCTGTCTGGTGCATTTAATTTCATGGCTTTTTTTATTTTTTTAATTTCACTTTACTGGAAATAGGAAAAAAAAAGGAACAAAAGGTTTGTTTTAAAAATATCAGTAATTGCCAACACTAATAGTGTTTTCCAGTTTCATAATTTTTTGTAATCATTCTGCAGCATGATTAAAGTGGGTTAAATATTAAGGTCAGCTCCCAAAGGAAGTGGGGTCCAAGCCAGCAGAATGCTGAGCATTCCTGCAAGAGGCTGGGCACATGGGACTTTCCCTACAAATGGTAGGGAATGAGGACATTTAGTGGGGTGCAGAATTATTGCCTGAATCTTCAGTAGATAGAGGGAAAAGGTCTTGCCAAAAAACATTGACGGTGATGTGGGTGAAATTTGTGTCAATTGTTTTTCTCAACAAGAAATGTGGACTTCATTCAGGCTAAATGCATCAGCTTCTGCTGATTAGCTAATGTCCTGCCAGAAAGTGAAACAATAATCAAGAAGCTTTAAAATATATTTTGGTTACAGCCTTGCAGAAATAAGTAGCTATTATCTTTTTCAGTTTGAAATTGTAGTGTGACATTTCTCCACTTATATTTAGATTATTATTCTAAAATTTAAAGCTTTAATTTTGAATTTCATAAATTTCTGAGACTGGAGCTAGGTGATTCTGTTGAAAATTTACAGAGAAAATTTTGAAAGAAAAAAAGTACAGATTTGCATTAATATTTCTTTCATAGCATCATTGGATTATGGAGGCTGGAGGGCACCTCAGGATGTTTCAGCCTGCTCAAAGCAGGCTCAGCTCTGAGATGAGACACATTGCCCAGGCCTTTACCCATTTGAGTCTTAAACTTTCCCAAGCACAAAAACTTTACAGTGTTGCTTGGCTGCCCTCAGGGTGAAAAATCTTTTCTTTACACCATGTCCCAACTTCTCTTGCTTCACCATATGCCCCCTAGCTCTTGCTCCCCTTCCATGCTCTGGTATGGAGCACAAGTCCATCATCTGGGTACCGTCCTTGTAGATACTGGTGGGAATGCTCTTATGTATCTCCTAAACCACTGTAACTATTTGTGTGAATCTGCCAAGAAAATCTAGATGAATTTATTATTTCCCACCATTCATTAATTTCTTTGTGCTTCAGCCTATCCCTAGGAAGGTGGAGATCATAAAAATTTCTTTTTTTTTTTTGTTTTGTGTACTTTGCTTATAAGCTGTTGGTACTGGACTGATTTTAGTCTGCTGAGGGAAGTACCTCAGACTTGGACCTTAGCATGCTATTTATAGTAATTGTTGTAGTCTCCAGTAGCTGAAACAGCTTGTATCAAATAATTATCACCATTTCACGGTGGGGATTTAAATAAGTACAAGCCAAAACTAACAGGAACTCCGAGAGGAAATATTTTTTACTACAACAGGAGATGGCTTGTCAGAGCTGGGCTTAAGTGCATTGAATTTCAGTGTATCTGCATTGTCAGAATAGTTTACCATTTGTATGATGGTGTTATTTTAAGTGTGCTGACCTCAAAAATATTGATGAGGCAAAACCCCCTGTAAAACATACCTGCCTTTTAACCTTTTTATGGTTCTGCCAACCGGAAAGTTAAACAATGACAAAATGGACTGTGAATCTGTGTGCTGGCTGCTTTTTCTCCTGCTGTTATGAGAGGTTTTTGCTGAATGGGACAGATATGAAGCAGAATAGCTTTCTGCACAGCATGTGGTCAGGCTTTAGCATTCAAGGAAATAGAATAACTGTAATCGTATAAGCTCCATAAAACTTACAGCTAAAGAATTTTCTTTATGTGATTTTGAGGACTGTTATTAAATGGCCAGTGGTTTGTGGGCCCCACATTGCAAAGCTCCTGTTAGTCATGTTTTGGAGCTGTCATGACTGTTCGTGAGGAGAGTCAGCTAGGGCTGACTCACCAGGAGTCCAGTCCAATGGTTTGGCATTTCCTGTGTTATCTCAGACACAGGGAAAATCTGCCAGCTCTTACTTAGGGAGCTTTCATGAGAAGGCAGTGTACCTGTACATCTATACCTTTAATATTTTACAGTTAACAACTGTAAGGTCTGTGTATATTTCTTGTTGTAAACAATAACACTACAAAGATAAAACAGTGCACATCTCCTTCCTCATTACTTTTTTGGCAATGCTGGTGCCTTGCAAAATAAATTGTCAGTATAAATAGGCAATACTTCTTAACACCCAAATGCTGCGCTGGATGGAGACTGTTTCTGACCTTTCCTTGGAAGATATTAGAGCCCTTGCCCTCAGCTCAGTGTGACTGAAATAAAGGCTACTCTGGTCTGAAAATGGGTAGTCAAGTAACCATGGTGGTAAGTGATAAAGACATATGAATTAATTTGAGTTATAGTAAATATATCTGGTTTTCTTCCTATATTAAACTAGTGCTGAGCATCTTTATTTTATCCAAGTATAATGGGTCAGCTTGCTTCATGCATTAAGCATGCAGTGACACATATCCAACTGATCCTCAGAGCTTCCCAAGAAAAGGATAATGTGAGCACTGTCATCTGTATGACTACCATTTTTTACATAACCTTTTTTTTAATAGAGAACAATAAGATAGATTAATAGTAGAAACAACCTTTACCCACTCTTTAAAAAATTGACTAGTTATTTCTCTTCTTTCTTTTGATTGCTGATCATTTTTCATATGGTTGGGTTCTTCTTCTGGTTACCAAAGTCACTCTTTTTTTCTCTGAAAATGCAGGTTGATTATATGTGTCTGCAGTCAGTAACACAGCAGAAATGGTGAATCTGGTCATTTTTATCATGTGTGTGTGACCACTATCTTGGTTGGTAATGCCTGAAATTTAGGAACTGTACTAAGAAGAGAAGAGAATGAGGAGGAAAAAAAGCAAAGTAATCAGAAATTATCTTTCTCTAGCTAAATGTATCAAGATATAGAGTCAAGATGTAGTTTTCTAGATAGGTACTATTGAAGGACAGAGGCATGAGCTGTTGTAGAAATTCCAAATGTGATGGTTCATTTGAGTTATGTGTTTTGCCAGCATTACCTTTATGCATGAGTGCTAATGAATGATCCTGTTGCCAAAGGCAGAAAGACATCTGTCACCAAATCAGTGTTTTTCAGGAATTTATAGGTTAGATAAAAAGATCTCTGCTGGAATACAGTGCTACTTGGTGAAGAGAATGTTGTGACTCAAACAGCAATGACATGAGAAGGGGTCTGTTCCAGATCTTGTCATATCCTGCTCTGAAACTGGGAGTTCCCTCAAATATCAGCTATGCAGCATATGAGTCCTCTGTCCCATGGTACAGTTGTGTAGAACTTTGAGCTTTTCTCATTAAGCTATTGGTCTGCAAGCATATTCCTCATCTTTGTTTTGGTGCCATCTAGGAGCAGATCTGTTGCCAGTGAATTTACTCAACTTTGAAGCTGATATAAGAGCATGTCTGTGCTGTTAAGTTCACTGAGTTTGCCTGTGTGCCTCAGCTTTTATAAGATATATCCTGAATAAAGTTAGAAGTCCTATTTTGGCTCTTTTAGAATTAAATGTTAAAAATAATGAGTTTCTTGGCAGTTATAGTACAGTTCCTGGGGAAAGTGCAGTCACTAAAGCACTGTGGCCAAAATATCTGAACTGCCACCCAAGATGTGAAAGATTTCAGCCTGGGACAGCTTTATTGTTGCTATGAAATTGAATGCATGCATAAAAATAAAGAGAACAATACAGGGCAAGTGTTTACTGGGCATTAGAGAGATGTTTATTATACCTTTTACAGAATAAGCAGAAAGCTCAAATTATCTCCAGATTTTAAAGGCATTGTAAAATAATTAAACACAAATACTAAGAATCTTACTGGAACTACAAATCCTGAAAATGTTCCTCTGAGGATTTTTATTTCATTCCTTACATATCTTGCTAGGCTGCAGCACCACAGGCCTGGGTTTGGCCACCCTGAGAATTAAAGTGGAATAAAGTTGTCCTGATTCTTGTTTATAGCTTGTAGCTTCCTGTTGGAAGGCAGGGAAGGAGGACTGAGAAGGGACATGGCAAGCCAGCTGCAAGATTTTATCACCCTTTTTGCTTTCACTCTGGGTGAGAAAAACTGTTCCATGTAGAGATATGAGGAAAAGCTCTTGGATGCTGTTCTTGTTTCTTGAACAAGCTTCCCAGGTGGTCGCCCTGGTTCACAGCAGATGGTGGAGGGGCGGCAGAGCAAGCTGTTAGCTTGTGGGCTAAACATCCCCTAAAGCATCTTCCTGCTCTTTGCTTCAGGAGATGCAAGGTAAGGCATGGCACAGAGGAAGCCATGGCTCCTGGCCAGTTCCTTGCCCTCCAGATAGAAATACGAGATTTATATGAAACCGCATTTCAGACCACACGCCTCAGATTTTAAGGCTGGGAAAGACCTTGCCATAGTAATTCAGGCGTATTAGCCATGTCAAATAAGTATGATTTAAAACACTCTTGGTACAAACCCATTTAGGGGGTAAAAGCAGTAGCAGCCAAGCCAAAATAAATGTGAGGAGAGAAGCAAGAGAGGGAAAGGAAGTATGCAGACAGGGCAGTGGCAGGTGTGGGGTCTCCCCTTTTGGTGCTAGTAGTCAGGTCAACCTGACTGTAATGTCACCTTACTGAGTCTGCATCACCTATGGAGGTAAATGAAAGAAATAGAATCAATTTTGGTGAAAATTTGGAGAAGGTAGGTTAGATCCCTATAAAAAGAAAATGTGGACATCCTTTTTAGTGCACTCTGTTCAGTTTGTATGGGCAGCATATAGGTGATGTAATTCAATAATGAAAGATCCTGGACAAAACACTCTTTAGTGACCCTGCGTGACTGAAAATCAGGATTGGCTTTTCTCACAGAAAAGGAATCTGCATGATTGTAGATTTGCCGTATCCCATTGATTTTACCTTCCAGCTACATGAGGATTTTGTATGATATGATGATTCATTTAATATAAACATATTTACCCCAAACAGAAAATACACTTGGGAATCATGTTGGCAAACAATTGAGTTGGAAATAATCAAAACTAATGGTAGGAATCCAGGATACCTTTGTTTGACATTCTATCAGTGTTGTGGTTTAATCCCAGCCAGCAGCCAAGCCCCAAGCAGCCACTCTCTCCTGGGAAGAGAATGGGAAGGGCAAAAGTGAAATTTGTGGGTTGAGATAAAGACAGTTTGATAGGGAAGGCAAAAGCCACACACACAGGCAAAGAAAAACAAGGAGTTGATTCAGTGGTTCCCACGGGCAGGCAGGTGTTCAGCCATCTCCAGGAGAGCAGGGCCATCACACGTAGTGATCACTCGGGGAGACAAACACCAACATTCCGAACATTCCACCCCTTCCTCCTCCTTCCCCCCAGTTTATATCCTGAGCATGATGCCATGTGGGCTGGAATATCCCTTTGGTCAATCTGGGTCACCAGTCCCAGCTGTGTCCCCTCCTAACCTCCCGTGCACTCCCAAGCCTCCTCACCCGTGTGGCTGTAAGAAAATCAGCAAAGACCTTGGCTCTGTAAGCCCTGCTCAGCAATAACAAAAACAGCTCTGTGTCATCAACCCTGTGTTCAGCACAAACCCAAAACACAGCCCCACACCAGCCACTGGGAAGAAAATTAACTCTACCCCAGCTGAAACCAGCACAGTCAGTTAACTAAAATATACACAGATTATGTTTTACTTTGTAGGTGACAGTTAAGAACTTCTGCTTTTTTTCTACAGGAGGAATTATGTCTTGGGTTTAAAAAAAAAAAAAAACAGAAAAAAAAAAAAAGAACATCAATACAGCTGTTGTTTTGAGGGTGTGGCTGGATAACGATGTCTTTCACTTATAGGGGCTCAACCTGAGACCATAGGATTCAAATGTTTCATGATTCAAATATTGGATGATCACTGCTGATTATAGCTATATTGGCTTATTTTATAACTGGTGATGTAGCTGCACAAATATGCTTAGAAAGTTTGTCAGAAGACTGATTTCCAAACTAAATTTCCATCTAGTTTCCAATATACATTAAGATACAGCAGGCAAGGCAGTTTTGGGTAAGTAAAGGTAGTGTTTTAGTTGCTTGGGAAGGTCATTAACCTACTTTGGGCTTTTCAAGTCAAGTGATCAAAGTGACAAATCAAGTGTCAAATCAAGGCTCTGGTAAGCTATTCCTTGCACAGATAAAGCTCATACCTTACTCTTTGAATGGTGTACCCAACCAGAATAATTTTCTATTATAAATTGGAATGTATATCTCCAAATAAAGAAGAAAAATAAATTTTTAGTTCAATTTAGAATTGTAAATATTTACAATAAAGTTAGTTAATACATAGCTATTTAGCATCCACAGCTTGTGAGTAATTTCCCCTGTGGAAAATAGGATATGAAAATGAAATTTCAGTTCCTATCTTGACAGAGAAACTGACATGCCAGCTCAGTAGCTTTAATGATGGAATTTTGTTTCCAAGGGTAATAAGTACTGGATGCATCTTAGGGTAGTGTGAACATCCAGTAAGGAATAGCTGTACAGAGATACACACCTAAGGAAGTCTCTTCTGATGTCACTGGTGATGGAGTGTGCCAGTCACTGTTTCTTATCGATGATCTTTGCTGACACAAGTGGGAATAATATTTTAAGTATGCACTTAGTGTTCCACCTCCTTTTGAATCTAATGGGCCTACTGACCTCTACTTTGACAGTCCTAAAATGTTAACTTTGTCTTGGATGATGTGTTGCTGAAAAAAAATTTCTTTTATCAAGCTAAACAAGCGTCCCTTGAATTTTATTAGCATTAATTTAGAAGCCTGTATTTGAAAATCCTAGCCTGCTTGTAAAGTTTTAAGGGGAAAAAATACATCATCATTTCTGCACAGTTGGGGTGTGAAAACTATTTTGGCTGCCCAAAGGTACACATCATTAAAGTTCTATTTTAAAAAACAAAAAACAAATTTCTTTCCTTTCAAGAAATTATCTCAGTTTTTGCTACGGATCAGGTGGGCTTTCAAAGCAGTTCTCCTTTCCTGCCAGGGCAATGTATTAGATTTATTTGGATTGGACTTTAATCAGCTTTCTAATGTCCCTCCTGCAATTTCAACTCTTGATCTTGTGATTTTTTTTCTCTGCCAGAAATCGTGTAAGCCTTCAAAAAGTCTCCAGCTGCTTGTTTGCATCAGGACTCCCAGGGAAAAAATAGTCCAAATTATCTGACAGCGTTAATCCAAAGTATATTAGCTAAACTGGATTAAATATGCATTCTTTTGGAAGATAATTCAGTAAAATGACATTAAAGACAATTCTGGTGTGAATGAGTATGTTCACACAGTGGTCTAATGCAGTTTAAATTACGCGCTTCGAAAATTGAATTTGGATCAAGTTCCCTGTGAGTCTCTGTGGACACAGTCCCTACCACAGCCATACCACCCACAGTGGGGAAGGGTTTGCAATGCACTGGAGCCCCCTGCACACCCCTGCATATTCCATGGCTGATATCACTTGGCTCAAGTGGGAGCTGATACAACCTGGAGAATGACCAGCTTATTGTCAGTACATAAAGCCATGCTGCCATCACCATTGCTGCAGCAGTAGGCAGAGTCTCAAGTGCAAATCAGAGCCCTGTTATACTAGATATCAAATGAAAAAAATAAAATAGCTGGCTCCTGTACAAAGAGCAGAGCCTAAACAGCTGCTGGCAGAGCTCTGAGCTGCACTGCCCTCAGGTATCACCTGGTGCTTTGCCTGGTGGTCCAGAGGGTCTGCATGGGAGAGCCAGGCCTCTGACTAGCCTGGAAAGAGTGAAATATGGGAATTCCTAATCTCCTGTGCTAGATTACAGGGCCAAATCAGTACCAGCTGGCATGACCAGCTGTGTTTGGAGCAATGCTAGCACTCAGGCTGGAGGATTTTGCTCACACAAATGTGCTCACAAGGAAGCCACAGTGTGTATTTGTGTCATATTGCAGCCTACATGTGGTTAAACTATCCTTCTCTTCCCAGCTAAATGCTCTGGCAATTACCTGATGCTTATTGCCTTTTTGATCCTTTTCAAAATTCAATCCAGTCTGATAGGGCTTGTAAATGATTCTTTAGCCTGCCATGCATTGATTTCTTCTACTTTGGGAAAACTAGAGAACCCCATGAAGTTGTGAGAAATAGTTCATTGTTTTCCATACATTTTCCCAGTCACAGACCAAAAATACAAGGAAAATGCAGGTTATTCCATTTGTATGCAATTTCAAAGCTTCTAACTGTCAAACTATAATACAGTTCCAAGATTTTGAAAAGGCCAGGTACCACCAACAATGTGTTTTCTTTAAGAAAATGTTGGTGGTGTGCTTGGTTGGGTCACAGAGTGGTTTGTATTACACTGTCAGCTTTGTCAAAAGAACAGCAAATTCTGGAGGAGCATTAGTGGCAAGAGGGATAATGGCTCTGTCAGTCAATTCAGGAAACAGCTTTTAAGAAATATATTTTCACCAGGGCATGAGTCAGTGAGACCAGATAGATGACCATAGTGGATGGAGCCACTTTCTATATTTCAGACTGGACTAATGAGCTTGACCACAGGGGTAAAGCTTTCAGTATGTTTGACCAACATTTACATTTTCAGTGGTGTACATAGAGTACAAGACTTCTCTTAAAATAATGTTATAGTGAAACTAAGATGTGCAGAAGATCTTGATTCAGCATGGACAGCTTCTTAAAAGGGTTAGTGAGAGACAGTGTGGAAGCTGAAATAATTGAATCCTCTCAAACCATGAAAATGTTGCAAGGAAAGGAAAAATGGTTTTGACCAACACATTTTGAGTATGTTTTCTATGGAAAAGAAAGTGTATGCTTAAATGAGAGGGAGAGGTAATGAACTGCAGTCTTGAGGTCAGAGTAAAGAGAAAGGACAAGGAGGTGGTACAGAAAATTCTGTGTTCTCATTTTGTGTCAGGTCAGTTAAAATCTCCTAGTGTTTTTCTTTTATTAGAAACAAATTTATCTGAAAGTGCTTTGCACTTGGCATAGACTAAAAGAAAACACCCTGGTGGTGCACACAGTGTACTTGTGGCCAGCTGCCATATGGCAAAGTCATACCAAGCAGTAATTTGTCCATGTGTTTGAGACACCTGATACAAACACAGGTTACTTGCATATTGAAATGTGTGTGTATGTGCATGTGTGTATATATTCAGTCTTTCTTCCCTGACTCCTTTGGGTGAAATGATGTCATTACTTTTTAAGTTTTGAGTCAGATAATATAAACTGATACCAATATAATGGATCTAAAGTTTCTTAAAACTTAGAAGGATTCAGAATTATTGGTCTTGAGTGATGCACTTCAGCAAAGGAAGGAGAGCTACTGTCAGCACAGATTGCTTTTATAAATATATTAAGTCCCAATTTGCCTGCCAAAACAAACAAAATTGTTCTATCCATCTCTCCTTTGAGTTGGTACTCCTGCTGACCTGCTCTGTTTAAAGTTCTCTGTTTTGCAGAAGGGAAACCATGGGACAGCAGGATTAATATTGATGTTATCCCTGGGCAGTGCAGGGTGCACAAGTGTTGGAACAAACCAGCTGCAACAAAGACTTGAATGTTGCATTATCTCTCAAAATAAAGCATTTTGCAAAATAAAAAAAGTACTGAATGTTTCTGCTCCAGAAAATATTAGCTTTTTAATCAGACTCTAGACAAACTTCAGAATTCTTATCAGAGAATTCTGTACTAATAAAAACAGTCTTCACTGTTTCCCCTGCTTAGTGATTAATGCAGCTGGAGTTTACATGATTGTCTCCATCCCATCACAAACAGCAATATTTCATTGGTCAACATTGGTTCAGCTTTTACACTGGTATATGTTTTAAGAGGTGATAAAAATTTTGAACTACTAGTGCAAGGCTTCTTACACCTCAGAAGAGTCACCTGAGCATTTATCACTAATTAACTCTGCAGAGGTGTTCATTTTCTAATCAATGACCTATGATGAGACACTTTTATAATTTTAAACCAGAAATTGCCATAGAGCTCATTGGTTTGGGTTTGGAGCTTTCTTGCAGGCTGAATTACTGCAACAGATAAAATAATGACAGAGGCCTGATTGTGACCCTGCTTAATGAAGACTCTAAATTTGGGCAACTTTGTGGTCAATGGCATTAAAATAGTACTAAGGAGGGAAGAGCAAGAATTATAAAAGTATTGGGATCAATGAGGTTAAAACTGAGAGCCTATGTAAATATTAACCTGATAAATAATTTTATTTGTTCTTGTTGATGAGTTTGAGGTTGTTTTAGCTTACAGTTGTTGTTTTTCCCACAGAGCTGCTCAGAAATTGAACCTGTCTTCCAAAAAGAAGAAGCACAGGCCTTCTGCATCATCTGTTCCTGAATCTCCTCTCTTCTCTACCTGCTTCAGCAGTATCCTTCAGACTTCCCCACCCCCTGCACCACCATGTTTGTTGAGGGCAGTCAGCAAAGTGAAAGATACTCCTGGTTTGGGCAAGGTAGGCCTTCCAAATATCACTAAAATACTGATTTTTTTGGGGGGGAAGATTTTATCCTTGTGCAAAACATTGGATTGAGATGGGAATTGGAAAGCCATGTCACTTCTCAGTTGGCTTTGCTGTAGCTGGTCTCTGAACACATGTAAAAAGTCCTAGCAACTTGAGTTAACTAATGCAAGTGAATTTCTGACAAAGTTAAAGTTGACTCAACACAGACAGACCTAGTTGTGTGGCAGTAATACATTCAAAGCCCAGCTACACTAACTCACCTGCACTGGGACCCAGTGCTGCTGGGTGGAGTTAATGTCCATCCTGCCTGGAGGAAATATCCATTCGGGGTTTTGGGAGTAGTTGTTTCTGTAGCTGTGTATAATCTGCCTAGTGGCTGCTTGCTATGGCATATTTTGTGTTCCTGATCCCTTTGCTTTCCAGACTGGTGTTGTGGTGGACACACTGTAATTTGCTTCTGATTCATGTTTGCTGGCTTTCTTCCAGTACATTTACCTGAACAAAACCTATGCTGATAATGATAAATTGCTCCTTTTTTCTTCTGTCATGTTATTTCCTCCCATTCTGCATAATCATTCCCTCTTAAAATGCTGTTTAGGTGCACACTTATGTTAATGTGATGGAGGAGGTGGGTATATAGTTTACTGTTGCTTTGTAGTTTGTCTGACTGGCCCTTCCCTTTTTTCCCTGTTACAAGTGGAGAGCCTGGCATATTACATCTGGGAATATGAGCATGCAGTTGCTGAGAAAAGCAGTTTGCTTTAATCAAGGTGCTTTCTTATGCAAGCATCTGTGTGCCTGGCTTTTCCATATTCCTTGAATACTAAGCAGTGACAATGAATTTGGTGAAAGTTTTTGTTTAGAAGAGAAATTGTGATGTATGATCTTAGGACTGCTGACCATAGGATGGGCTTCAGAACTTTCACTGCTGATTGTGGATACTCACTTTCTTATATTGTGCAGTTCCAGGGTTTCCTTTCAAAGAACAATGATATTACTTTCATGGCTGGTTTAATGCCTCTAATGTTTGAAAAGAGATTCCCTCCATATGAAGTTCCCTGCCTTTCATCTGGCCTGGTAGGTGGGAAGAAATGTAGAAATCTGTCATGGTCTTATAAAACTTTAACAAGGATGTGTATTCTGACTTTAGTGGGGGAATGAAGAGTAAACTTGAACCTGTTCCTTTTTATAAGGAGTTGCTACAGAGTAAGTGAGCAATATGTCATCCTCTCAGGAGTCTTACTTTTTTGTGCTTGGGATGGGTTACATCTGAATAAAAATTCAGTTGAGGAATAATCAAGGGTGTGTTCTTGGAAAAAGAGGCTCATCTCCCATCTTGGACTGCATCAGTACTTTTTCTGATTATTATTTTCACATGTCCCAAGGAAAGGGTCTACACACAGAAACACAAACATAGCTGTCTAAAATTCTGAGCTGATTTGAGCCTTCCTTGTTCCTCTCACCACTGGTTTCCAGGGGAGAGGGCTTGGGAAGCAGTTTTGCAATATTTTCCAAACAGATCTGTGATTTGCTTCTTCAAAACAATGTACAGGAACAGGCTTCAGGCTTTCCACCTATGTAAGTAAAACTGAAATTTTGCAGCCCACATGATGGAGGAGGAATTTATTTTCATTTCAGATTTAGTGTCCCAAAACTATCAGAGTGTATAAGTAGCTAAGAGGTTTTAATGACACACATGCTTCTTCAAAGCAGTAAATAAAACTAGGTTATTTCACTTAGTCATACCAGGGAAAATTAAAATTTTCCACATTTCCATTAGCAAAATTATGTCTAACCTGCAGTTTCTGGAAGCCAGTTTCATTTTTCACCTTTGTAGGAGTCACCTTATAATTATGACCTGAAACTTGTATACTTTTGTCAAAGTTTCCCATCAGTTTACCTCTGTAGCACAATTTTCATTTTAATATGTCAGAAATAGGTGTGAAGCACAATAAGTAAATATCTTCAGGATAACAATGTAATTTATCTGTCAGACTGGGGAAACTTTAGGTATGAGGTAATGGAATTTCCAGCTTTTTTGCCTTTTAATTTTCCTTGTTTATGTGTTCTGTTCAGTTAACTTGGGATATGTTTTGATAAGAGTGTGTTTAAAACAGTTACTTTTCTCAGCATTTTTTCTCATATAGTGTTTTCTGTAAGGGTATAAATTTATAAAATGGGAACCCATGTGGAGGAAGTGGGTTCAGGGAAGCTAAATGTTGTTTTCAATATTTTAGGTTTTTTTCCTGGTTTGTGTTTAAATGGCATTTTGCGAGCAATCTCAGTGTGATAAAAGTTTATTTCACTTCGGGTTTGAGTGGGCTGGGCAATCTCTAATGTGACAATTCATTTCTGGAAATTCTGGTTTTCACCAGAACTGGAAGGATGGCTGTTGCCAGGGATTGTGGATTTCTGAAACTGCAGGGGCCAGCTGTGCACAGGCTGCCTGGAAGGCAGGCTCACTCCTACAGGGCTGTGAGCCCTGGCACACACTCTGGGTGTTACTGGCTCCGTGTCAGCTTGAGAGCTGTCAGTTTTCCCTGGCAGGTGGGTATCCAAGGTGTGGAGGATAGGAAGTTGGGTACATCAAAGCTTAGACTTTCAGGGTAAATTTAATTTCACAGTTTTCTAAAACGAAATTGTAAGCAAACCGTTGCTATTTTATATTTTCACTTCTACTAGAATTTTCAAAGATTCTGCTTCTCATTGCAAAATCAATGACAATGATTTATTTAAAATTATAGAATTTCTTACCTGTCATGTGTAGGCATATAATTTTTTTTAAAGTTAAAAGAGTAAGATCTGCCTATCACTAGTTTATTTAAAAGTTCAGTTAGGATGGATATGGGTACAACTCTCCACTGAAGCATCTAAACTGACAAAGTGTTAGATAGTATATATTCAGGTTGCATGCTTCATGCCTTTTGTTACAAAATGCCTTACAAACCAAAACTGTGCCAGCCTGGACTTTGCAAGAAGTATTATTTGAAATCTGAAGTTCAGCTTCACAGAAGCTGGAAGATGATATTAATAATGAAATGGTGGGACTACCTAATCAGCACTTTACTTTGATGTTAGATACACCACTGAGCCTAGCTGTACCACATGCCAAAGTGAAACAAGTAAAGGATCAGATTCTTTTTTGCACTCATTTCCAAATAGCTGTTCCTGATGCTAAATTAAAAGATATGACCCTGTTGTATATATATTAACAGGAATGCTTTTATGGGTCATAATTTATCTGTCTTCTTTGGATTTACATTTGCTGGTAGAGGGAGATGATCTTGAGTGGAAATGTGGTGTCCCCACAGTCAGTTCTTGAGAGTTTTCCTTTGGGCTGAGTGACAATTCTGCTCCATAAACTGCAACAGCTTGAGCATCATTTTTTATCTCTCTGCTGTCTTTGAATCATCATATTCTGAGTAACAGATTGCATTTAGGGAGTTTGTCCAGAGAGAGAATGCTACTGTTCTGGATGGCTGTACATGATGTTTCTCCAAATCTGTTTTCTGAAAGATACTCCTGAAGTCTGTTGTGCCCTTCCTAACAACAAGCCAATAAGAGGAAAAAGGTGTTCTGTGCAGAAATAATTAATTATTCCATGCCTGCACTAAGATTAATTACTTAAGGCCATTCTAGTAAGGTTTGCTTAGATTTGCTTCCCAGTCTGCTTCCCTCCATCCTCCCTCTACACCTCCTCTTCCATTTTTCTGTCAAACAAAATAAAAAGTAAACCAATACTTTTGATGAAAATCTGAAATGTTCTTTCTGTGAAAGATTTTGTCTTGCTGAATCCCAGATTTGACATGAAAAACAGCTGGAATGAAAAATTTTCTGCCAGCCTGAATGAATAGGTTGTTTTCAGGTGGCAGGGGTTTGGGATAAATGGATGTGGTCTCTGTGCTTTCTTTCATTTATTATTTTTCTGTTTGTGGCCTTATAAACTTGTCACTGAGAGGTATTTGTGTGTTTGGGCAGAGATTAGTTTACTTTTCCTTGCGTGTGTATACATACATATAAATATTTGTATGTGTGTGTGTATTTCTGTTACTTGGTACTTTTAAATCTCAAAATAAAATAGCAATGCTTGGGCACTAAAATCATCCCTATGCACAAGGTTTCTACCAGGGAGAAGCAAGTCACCGTTGAACTTTCTTTAAGTAGTCTTTTCAACCTATTAAAAGAACAACTGTAATTGTGACAGATACTCCTGAGTTATGCACCTTCCTCCGTGGGATCTTTGTCATGTAATAAAGAAAATTCAGTTAAAAATAATTTTTTCAGTGCCTGGCTGAAGAATCTAATCTTTCATCACAACACAGTATTTGATTGAAATAAGCCCAAAATCTACTATTCACTTTACACAAGTCTGCAGCTTACCTTTTTCTCACATTGATTTGCATAAAGCTGTATATGGAAGCATCAGAAACATTTTATCTAACCTGAAAGGGCATTTACCAAACCAACACAGTATTTGTCAAAAGTAAAATGAAGAAAGTTCTAATGCCCAAGAAGTTCTGGCTTGTGAGTAGATTCAGAACTGTTTTTTGGCTGGGACAGAAGCATCTGCCAATGCTTTGGGTTCACAGACTGCTAGTATTTCAGCTGTCCACTGCCTTAAAATAGTTTTTGTTTACTTTTCACTGAATCAGGCAACAATTATTGCACTGTCTTTGACATGCTTTAATCCAAGCTACATAACAATGCAATAAGAGTGGTAATAATGCATAGCTCTCATATTGGCTGTGGCCTGTATGAGTCATGGTGTTAATAATCTTTGTCAAAAGATGTTTTCAATAGCCATGTCAACTCTTTGTATCAGTGCAGGGAAGCAAAGAGATGTTCTTGCACTTATGTGATTTGCAAAATTGATGTGAAGAGAATAAAATTGATTCACATCTTGTTTAAGTCCAAAAGGCACAGGAAACCTCCTTTTCTACTGTCAGAGTTTTCATTTTAACCTGCTGGTTGATGAATGTCAGGATTTTTTTCTACATTACAATTGTCATACAGTTTTGTCTACATTTTTGTCGTCCATTGAGTGGATGAAAACCTGTGCTATGGTCAGCAAAAAACCCCAGCCCAACTTGCAAGATATGTTCTGTATTTCACTTCACCGCCAACCATCTTTAATGTTTCTCCAGAAAGAATGAGAAAAAGTTCTCTTTCCTTTGTAAAGCAGAGATCCTTCCTTTGTAATGCTTCATCTTTCAGGTGTATAGGGGCAAAAGTTAGCAGATAGATGACAAAAGTGATTTTAAACCCTCTATCACAGAAAACAATTTCTGAGGTGAGAGCTGTTTTTTTTTCTCCCAAAGTTACCATGGCTACTGAAAGGTGGGAGGATGACCCCTTGAGGCATTTAAAGGAGACATATGTGTTCATCTTTGTTGTCAACATGATTGTTGTACAAATTAGTTAGTTCCACTTGGAATGAAATCCAGGTGGCCTTTTGCCCTCCAGTCAGAATTGCTCAGAACTGTGTTTTTCCTCACGAAATGCACTGTTTAGACCTGGTGGAAGCTTTCTTGCACTTTGCCTACATTCCTGCTAGATGGGATTTTCTAGGAGGAATTTTAAGCTCAAGCTGCTTTAAGTAAAAGGTGGAAGTATTAGAATCTGGAGGAATTGCTGTTTATTAAAATCTCTTACGTTTGTCAGTCATGGTTTTTATGATCACTTATTCTGGATGGGGCAGTACCAACCCAGGCAGCCAGAAGCCTGTCAGATTGCATTTTGGTTGACTTGGAGGTTTAAAGTGTATCTTGATGTGTATTTTACAGAAATTTAGATGCTCTCATGTTGTCCATGATGTAACTGTTGTTTCTTCTTTTTGTGAAGCTTCAAGAAGCTGCTACTTCAAGGGAACTGGGAGCTTTAGAAGTGCTCCACTAATGTAGGCACCTATCTTTCTCTTAATTCCTTTTTCTCTGCTGATTTTCCATTAAAAAAAGCCATCTTTTAAACTAGCAGACATCTTCCCCTTCACTCATGGGGAGGGTGGTGTGAAAACTGCAGCAGATAAAATGAGGTTTTCTAGAGAGTAACTTAGTCCTTAAGTGAAACTCTTTGCTTTGGGAAAAAAGATCTCTTTCCATCTACTACAGAGAAAAACTTGTATCCTAATCTGAGTACCAGCTATTGGTGATGGCGAATATGGACAAGAGACTGTTGCTCATTAAATTATTTTTTTTTCTTCAAAAAATACTGAAAATGCTGTTTCTCCCTATAGTGACATCTTCCTAGGTGTATTCAGAAATTGTACTGATGAGTTTGTGACCACAAGAGGTGGCTGGAAGAAATTTCCAGGTGGAATTGGACTGGACAGAAAAAATATGAAAAAGGCTGTACCTCAGCTCACTTTGATGACATTTTTTATTTCTGTGTTAGAAGAATCAATCTTTTCTATATTTCTTTTATAGTATATTTCACCCAGGAAAAGAGCTATAAAGTCTAGTTTTGTATTGTTTACCTTGGTCTGTTTTGATGAATTTTTCTGTAAACATTGGTGAACAAAAGGAAAATTAGCTTGTTCAAATCACTTCAGGCTGGTGGTACTAGGTTTTGTACATTTCTAAGTGACTTTTTTTATTCAGCACCCTCTGCATTGTCATATTATTTTATGGCCAGCAATATATAAGTTTTATGATAGTTTACTGTTTTCTTGCTTCAAGTCACTTAGTGGCAGGAATGCCCATAATTTGTGGGCTCCTACTTGGCTATGGGCCTTATACATAAGGCTCACATTGATCAATTAGCTTGACTGTTTTAATGTTGATAACCTAATGAAGCTACAGAAACCTTTCCTTTTGCTCACCTAGTAAGCAGTCTTTTAAAATATTCTCATATTGTTGAAATAGTATGACAATACCGTGGCAATAGGTATTATAAAGTCCCTTAAACTTTGAAGGACATGCAGTTTGAATGAAAATTACTGGATTTTTCTAGGATATAAACCCATTGTTTTTAATACTGATCTTACAGTTTTTCTGAGATATTTTATTTTTTTAAATAAAAAATCTTTTTAGTTTAGGTGGTGCTGCTGGTTGATATTTTGGAGCACTTTGATAGTTCTGGTTAATAACTTCCATTTCCTTTTTAAGACTTTCAGTAGTACTTCCCAAAATGTCCCCTTCTTCCCTGCTCTCTCCTCTACATCTCACCTCATGGAATTAATTTTTAAATTCATGACAAAGAGATTAATATGAACCAGGAAAGTCAAGATGACAGAAGCTGAAAATTTCAAGAGAATTTCTCAGGCAATGCTGAAGAGGGAGTTTAAATACTGGATAGTTTACTAAACCCAGGACCGTGGTGAGTTTTCTGAGATGTTAGGCAAGTAACAGCCACTGTACTTTGAGCAGTCAGCCGTAGACCTTATTACAATTCTTTTTTCTTTAAAATTTCCTAAAGTTCTTCTCCTCCCAGCCTTTTCCTTTTGTGTTTGACTCCCCTCAGCATGTGTCAGGGAGCAGTGGTGCAGGCGGGCTGTGACACTGCAGGAGGCTCTGCTGTAGCACTGCTGGAACATCGTGGGCTAATGATTTGTCTGAGCCTCCCGGTTCAACTGCAAGGTCATTCTGCTTTCTCTTATTCTAAAGGTCTGCCTCATTTCTCTGGTACAGCGTTACTTCAATAGATAACTAGCTCAGCTGAGTAAGAGCCAACGTGAACTGCATTTTAATATGGAGAATACCATTAAAATCGGATCTCCTCTCATTCACTGTCTCCCCATTTTTTGCCTTTTCCTTTAAGATTAAAACCCATTTTTGGGAATATCTCTCTATTTTCATTTAGCCATTTTTTGTGCTGTTATGGGCAGCATGTACCTCCATGTTTCCAGTCATTATATTCCTATGTTTTCCTTCATGCTTTAGTGCCACCGTTATTGCCACCTTAGGATGGGATTCATGTTGCTGGCTTAGGTGATCACTGCCCTTCTGATCCAGGCTGGTCATATGTATTCCTCTCATGGAGAATGGGGAGAATTGGGCTAACTTGCCCACTAGATATACCTCTCTATTTCAGTTGATTACAGAGGCAACATAGAAAGCTGCCTCAGAATGATGTATCTGTGTTTTGGCAGGCTCGCAAGCAAGGTGAAATGAATTTTTCCCTGAGTAGGAACAGAGGCTCTTCTTGTGTTCTGCTCAGAACCTTTAATAGAAAACCAGCTACTGTGAGATACAAGTAACAAGGTGCTTGCAAGAAAGTTCTTTGGCCTCTCCTCAGATGGAAGTCTGCATCCTCTGCTTTCCAATTTCCTTTTTGAATGGCACCCAGGTCTGGTTGGGCAGACCTGCATGCAGCTGAGCAGGCTGCATAAAGCAGACAGACCTTTGTGGAAAAGAACCAAGCAGACTTTTTCACATTTGCCCTTAGGGAAATCAAAGCAAAATTAAACTGCTCTTTATTGAGTAAAGGACTGGAGATGTTCAGTTGTAGCTCTGTCAGGGTGGTTCTGTAGAGATGGTCATGATGTTAAATTATGCCACACCTGTTAGATTAGAGCCTCTGGCCCTTGGATGGCCAGGTTTTCATTGCTCTGGAATGTGACCTACAAATCCCTGCCAGGGAGGACTCCTTCCCAGAAGTGTAGGCAGTGTGGCTTGGGGTTTGGAAACATTGCATTAGTGGATCTGGATTCCTGATAACCAAATGCCATTTTGTCTTCCAAATGTAAATAGACTTCCTTTTCCATATTGTTCCCAAAATGATTAGCAGTTAAATTAGCTTTCACTGGATAGTGAGATATGAAATACTAGGTATGAAAAGTAATGCTTCAATGTTTCTGTTTTCCATTATGAAAGAATCTTTCTATATAGTAAAGGAGGAAAAAAAAGTTTGATGAAATCCTTGACCTGTTTGATATGAAAAATCAGGAGGCATTTCCATGTATTTTTAAGGCCTGTGAGGCTCAAAACCTCTCTTATCACACTCAGATGAGAGAAATGGAGTGGATACACCTCTGATGGGTGTGGATGGACAGATGTATGTGTAATTCTCACTCTACATGAGGTGTATTCATTTGCATTTATAAACATATAGGTGCATATATGTGTGTATTCATCTCCACCTCCTCACCAGTGCAGTGGAAATATAGAGGAAAAAAGCTATATATGAAGTTTTGGAGCAAGTTGTCTAAAAAAATTATAAGGCTAACTGGCTATAGACTTGCTTTTTTTAATAAACGAGTAGATTTTTTAAAAGGTGACTCAACATATTGACATTAAACCCACAGATTTTAATCCAGACTAATATCCTTTTTCCTTGCTTAGCTCAATCTTACAATACAATACAACACAAACCAATACATTTACATTTTTCTCCTATGTGGTGATTGAAAATGCTTATACAAATAGCAGCATTTTACATAAAATTCACTAGGTGTGTGTGAGGCTCTGTTGTGTTTCTGTAGATCCCAACAGCTTTCACCTCTATTAATTGCTGCTGGATTTTTCCACAGATCTGTGCAATTTACAGTGCTTATACTGAAGGAGAGACAGAAAAAGTTGTGTTGGTAAAGTGGGATATGTATTAAAATGTCAGGAGGAAAGCTATACAATAACCCTTTACAGCATCACATACCCCATTACAGAAACACAGATGTGGGAAACCTTAAAACTGTTGATCCTTTACTCCCTGCCCCCGTTTTCCCCACAAAAAATTATGATGTTTGTACTTCAGACCATATGGTGTGAGAGTAGTTATCTTTGCTTTAATGTCTTTAATAAACCCCTTCTTTCCAACATTTGGTATTACTGGAGTTTCCTCCAAATAGAAATCTTGATTTGCAATAGAAACCTATTCTTGACTAGCTTGGCTGCAGCACCTGAGCCCAGATTGTGGGAGCAGCATGCCTAGTAAAGCTGCCCTCCCTTCCCCATCCACTCCTAATAAAATACCTTAAATATTGCACCTTGCCAGCTCTGAGGAGCAGCAGTGAGGTTGTGCTGGCACGAGCTCCAACAGAGGCAGCAGGGCTCGTCCCTCCTGGCCACACAGAAGGAGAAGGCATCACCCTGGCTGACAGCAGTGTGTGCACATGTGGTGAGCACCAAGCTGCTTTGGGGAAATGGAATACCAGCTCAGGGGACAAAATGGGATTCTCCCAGAGCTCCCTAGCAGAGGGAATCATGGATCTCCTCAGATGGGAAGGAGTTATTCATCATAAAGACTGTTATGCCCTGCAAGGCATTGCTGAAACAGAGCACTACCAGGCTATTTCCTATCTTATCAGAGTATATTAATAATGCAGTAGTAATAATAGAAGTACAAATTAAAAATAACTGGATGGGCAGATAAGCAGAGTTCTTGAGATTAAGGGTATTGGGAATTGCTTCAAACAGTTAATTGCAGAGCAGCACATAGAGGGAAATTTGCCTTTATTATTTTCTTTTTCTTCATTTTATCTCTGAAAGCATTATTTCTAGGGTTTTACATAGACACTAATAGGCAGAATATTTCCTCAAGAATTCAGACTGCTCCTTTTTATCTCCAAAGAAATGAAGTACCTTTTGCTAATGCATCTAATTCAGCAGGGATTAATAATGCTGAATAAGAAGAGTATTCTGATTTTTAGCCTTCCTCTACAAAAATCTCTTACCATATTCTCCTCCCACTCCCATTCCACAGTATAAAGGCAGACAAGACAGTACAAGTGACAGATATTCAGGCTTCAGGACAAATGGATGCAATTGTTCCCCAGAGGTTTGTAAGCTCCTTCTGGATTGCAGTGGCATGAAGTCCTTGGAGTCCCTGAATCTCTTGAGGTTTAATAGGTGGGTTGGGCAAAGAGAAATGTGAGTACCTCGTTCTCTGGCACTGGATGATTGTGTCATTTTTTTGCACCACCTGTGTCTGTCAGTCACTGACCTGTCAGGGCTCTATCAGATTTTGGGGCCTCTGTATGATTCTTTTCCATAGAATTAAAATAATGGCTCAGAACTATACCTTGGTCCCTTGCTGGGTACCAGAATGTGCCTTACGTAGGGCATGAGACTGCTGTCACTTTGATTTCAAGTCTTCTTTGCTAAGCAATTGTCAGGACACTCAAATCCTGTACTCAGTGAAATAGGACTGAAGCTAGTGCCATGCAGAGTTATTTCACACAGCTGCATCTGAGCAGCACTGGCCCACTGAGAGATAAACCTATCAAGGGAAGAGCATTTGATTGAACACCCAATACACTGATGGAGCAGCAGTTTAGCAAAGAACTGCACCCTCACAGAACAATTCTTCTTTTCCCCCTTTATTGTTGAGGTTCTTTTATTCCTGTGAAATAGAAGACTATTCACCAAATTCTCTGTCCCTCTTGGAAATCTTTTAAAATTACACTATTAAGTAAACATGTTTGTTACTAAGTCCAGAATCAAATGACCTGATAAGATGGATAAAGCAGAGCTGTAGTGTGGGGACAGCTGGACTGGAAGCACAGGTCTGCTGGATAATTAAGGAACAGTGACTAAATGAATTATAATTGTATCTTTTGTATGGATCACGACCAGCTGAATAAGATGTTTGGAAGGGAGTGTGTGCCCTTGGGCTGGGAAACCACTGCTGAGGAATGTGCCAACTTGGCAGAGCAGTCTGTGTAAGTGAGCATGGGTGCACGATATCTTATTGGCTGCATAGTTGGATCTGCCCATGTAACTTTACAAAAGAGCCAATCAAGAAAATAAAGTTAGTGTGGCATCCATTACTGACCTGTGCTTTCTCAGTCACCACAAATGGTGCCCCATGTGAGGACTCCTTGTAATTGATTTTACTTTGATACTTTCTGGAGATTCAACCTTTTGTACTTCATAATGAGCTATGTTTTAGTAAATTGCAGAAATGCAACAACTAAGGTCTGATTCAGAAGATGAATTGAGTGTTTGCCATCTAAATGTTTCCATCTGAAGTAAATTTCTTTAGAACTAGATACCAATACAGATTTTTGAATAAAAGGCAAAAAGATGTAAAGCTCTGTAAGGTTGACTGCTTTGGGAAACTCTGTGAATCAAATTCAGTTATGACTTTTACAAGCAGAAGGCAAATACTGTTTCATGAATGCCACGTTTCTGCTGCTGGGATTTCAAGAATGGAAGTGTAAATTGCACCTTGCTGTTATCTTGCTCTGCAAGCCCAGGAAGATGTTTGCAGATCTGCTGCCCTTGTTCCCACTCAAAAACACTCACTCATGAGAGCAACCTGTGTGGTGACTGGAGTTAAAGAATTTTTTTAGGACAGCAGTTGCTGCACAGTGAGCAAAATCCCCTCTGGCAACTGCTTGTTACTGTGTGGGAACATACAGGAATTCTGTTCTTTGCCTTCTCAGAGGGATGATATGCTGGAGAAACCAAATTTTGAAAGAGGCCATGAGAGCCTGTTTAATTTTGATGCTTTTTATTGTATCCCAAAATGGAAGCAGAATGCAGAGATAGTTGATTAAAAGAGGATTTTTTAACACCTGATGTTTTCAAAATTCAGACAGGCAGAGATTCAGAGCCACGGAGGGAAGGCTGTTGGTGGTCTCCCAATGAATAGACAAATAGATCAGGAAAAGCAGTATGTGAGTTAGCAGTCTGAGAGCCCAAGATTAAACAGGCACTCACAATAAACAACCCTTTTGCCCCTTGAAATGGCCCTAGTCAAATACAGCTGAGGTATGTTAATAGGTAAACTGATCTGGATACAGTTGATTCAGTACCTGGTCTGTTTAGAGAACATTGCCATTTCCTAGTTTTTAAGCCACTTCATTAAAAAAACCCAAACAAACCAAACAAACCAGAAAACGCTGAAATAAATCTTCATTTATGCACGTTGGGCAGGCTGACCCAGCAATCATACCTTTGGTTCACATCCCAGCCTGTGCATGCAAAAGTCAAACAAAAACACCTCTGTCATGCAGTGATGCCTTTTAATTTGCACAAATCAAGTGGCTGCCAGAGACCACATCACTTCCAAGAGTATGCAGGACGAGGTGGGAGGATGAGGAGGATTGTAGATTGGCAAGGAGAGCTTCATATTAAGTGAGATGTTAATTTGCATTTGATGCTATTGAGCTTGAAAATAAGGGCTGTTGTGACCCCATAGTATAAAAATGCTTTTGCTTGTGCTTCTTTCCTCCCATAAGGAAGCCAGTTTGTCTCTGTGTTACTGATCTTAGATAAGACAGATAAGGAAAAGTGAATCTTCCTGTCAATTCAGACTGAAAAAATCCCCAGCTTTACTCCTACTTCCATCTTGACATGCCTTTGTCATCATGGTTCAGATCTGGTCCCTTTGAAGAATTTCTTTTGAGCAGATGTTAAAAATATCAGAAAAGAAGGAAGGAGGGACAGTTAAGAATGAACTGGAAATTCTTAGACCTTGCTTGACTGAGAGCTTTTCCTTCGCAGAAAGTACACAAGGTGGCAGATAAATCATTATTGCAGATGAAGCAACAACTTTTTTGATGTTACTTCTAATTCATGTGTTTTCTTTCCTTTGAATTGCCAGTTGGGACAATGCTAAAAGAATTTAACTGATAATGGGAAGGTAGTGTAATTTCCTGTAAATCAGACACAGAATGCAGTTTAGTTACTAAGGTAGGGTATTGTGATTATGAAGAGTTCCTTGGAAATAATTCTTCCTTTTCTCTGACCATGTGAGTTTTTTCCTCTCTATTTAATACAGCAAATGATGATGTGCAGAGGGCAGGTAGGCTAAACAAAAGAGGCTGACAGGAGCAGTATCAAAAGTGTAAATTGAGGTGCACAGGGACCAGTGTACTCTGCTCATCTTTCTTTTGTTGTTGTTTTTAGCTACTTAATATCACAAATACACAATTTTTAATTATTTTTTTCTTTTGTTTAGTCACAGAGAGGTTACAAGGATGCTTCTGATGTATTTGCGTTGATCCTGCTTTAAGCCTCTGAATATTCTCCTCACAGGACGTTCATTGCTGTATGCCTCTGCCAGACAAAGAGAAATAATTTCCAACTGAAAGATTAGGTGCTTCTAAGGACCAGCCTTTTAAAATAGTGTCTGCAGTCAGAAAGACTAATTGTCCAGATGATAGACATGCATGGTTGACTTTCCTCTTTATGCAGCCTTGATTGAGATGAGCGTGCTGCTGGCCTTTGCACTGGATAATTTTGTTAGAACAATGTCCTTTGGGAAAGGCTTTTATACAGCAAGGATGACAAGGGTGGCAAATTGCTTACAAACCCCAGACCTAGAGGCTTCTCTTTCTGAAAGCTGCCAGCCCAGAGTACAGCAGTGCTATGAAGCTGGAATTCAGTGCCTGTTCATGCTGCTGTAAAAACTGTCACTATTTTTTTTTCTCCTCAACTTTTTGCTTATTTTCTTGGAATACTTGTTTTCATAGATCCAACAGGTTTGTGAGGCCCATAGTACATAAAATCAGAACAGGATCAAGTATGGATTGCTTGTCCTTACACCAATAACAAGAGAAGCGATCACCTTCTAATGAAGTGAAATAGGTCATTGTCTTCTTTCCATTCCATTTCTGATAAACAAGTTTTGTCTGCAGCCTCCTGCCTTACAGTATTTTTGCTTTTTATCTTTTCTATTTCTTCTGTTAACTGACATCAGCTGCCAAATTCTATCCCATTGAATTTCTTACGCACTTCACAGTAGTTGCACCAGTGTGCACCAGTATTTGGAGCTGGTTTTCTGATCTGTGTGTCTTCTGAGGTATTTCATGGTGAAAGGGCTCTTGTTCTAATTGCTTACAGCCTCATAAGCAGAAATAGTCTCTGCAGTGAAATGAAGAGGCAGAGCATCATTGCCACAAAGGGTGAGAGATTGAAAGGATTTATAGTCTCATTTTAGTTCATTAATGACTTTGATATTTAACTCTTCCAGCCTGCCCATTTTACTGTCTCTAGTTTTCTGGACTGCAATGCCATTCTTACACTATGGAATTCAGCCTCTCACTACAGCTTGCCCCTCATTGCCTCATGCCTTTGCTTCCAAAATATGACCTGTCCATGCTCTTTTACTTACTGCCACCTTTTCATCCTCCAGCATTCATTTTAGGGCTGCCTTCCATGTTGTATCCTTTTTTGTAATCTGACTTTTCCTTTTACACCACTCTGTGTCTTCACTCCCATGAGCTCTCCCCCGCAGTCCTACCAACCATACTCTAGTAAAAAGGGAAGGAGATGCCTGAAACACAGCTGAAGACAAGAGTGAATAGGTCAAGGCAAAGTTCTGTGAGGTCAGCTCTGTTGATCTAAGCTCACATCTGCTAAAGATCTAGTAGTAGCTTGTGCCTGATACATCATGTCTGATTTTTTTTTTATAGATAGAAGAAGTAGAACTTAGTTTCACTCTGGTTATGTGAAGAGGCATACAAAAGAACTGTAATTGGTGCAGATGCCATTACTGCAATATCAAATGTCTGTTTTAGCTGGTATTTGAGATACTGCTTGCCAGAAACAGCATCTTAACAGAATTACTATAGGCAGAACCTTCACATTCTC
The DNA here is from genome assembly GCA_034336665.1 of Luscinia megarhynchos. Classification (NCBI taxonomy): domain Eukaryota; kingdom Metazoa; phylum Chordata; class Aves; order Passeriformes; family Muscicapidae; genus Luscinia; species Luscinia megarhynchos. The sequence continues at coordinate 79,437,613 of CM067565.1, read as the reverse complement.
CTTCCCTCCTGCTCAGGTAATGCTGCTGTTCACAGTGTGGGCCAGGTGGTGCTACCAACTCCCCATCACCCTCCCTTCCTGACCTTTCTCTACTGCCTTCCAATGTGAGGATCTGCTACTATTTCTCCCATAGTGCTTTTTATTTCTGCTGATGCCATGAGCTTTATTGTACCTTTAGGAAGTATTTGTATGTTATGAATTATATTTTACCTCCCACGCTGGTTTCTCTTTCCATAAACAAGTCTTACAAAAATCTCTGCATTGGGCAGTTACGTATAAATTTGATCCTTTTGTTTTCTTCAGAGGGAGGATAAGGTAAATGATGGATTGCATTAATAAAAAAAAAGTGTATTGCTGCATGTAAACTGGTCCCTTATGGTACAGTATACCTCTCTTCAGTCTGTATCAACAATGTGTTGAACAAGGCATTCATTTAGAAAAGGGGAAAAATATCACCTAGCCTGAAATCTTAAGTATAGAGTTAGCACAAAGTAAGGGTTAGTGAAACATACAAGCACTTCTTTGTCTAAAAACTGTTCCAAGGAGAAAAGGCCAGAAATAACCCACCTGGAATGTAGAAACTTCAGGGTCCATAAATGAAGAACCCCTTTTTCATTTTAACAAAGAGTGTGGCTAGAGGTGTGCTCATTATTTTTTAGTATGCTTGCCCAGAAAGCAGCTCAAAAGCTGAATAGGCCATTCTGGCTTATGCATACTGTGGGACATGACAGAGTTCTCATGCTTTCCTGTTGAAAATAACTATATGGTGTTGTGTCAGGATGCATCCTAGTAATTTAGAGCAATCCCAGGTAAATCTTGGCTCTCCTAGCCCATCCCTCCACCCAAGAGAACTCTTGTCATGTGAAATTCGAGTACTCCTGAAATGACTTACCATGTCTGCTACATCATGTTCCTATTTGCAAGTCTCTGGAGGTTATCAGCACCATTAATTAACGTGTCATGGATATTCTAGAAGTTAACATCACAAATCAAAGTATATTTATGCTACTGTTTTAGAAGTCGGAGAATTAGGAATGTGTACATATTGAAACAAGAAAATCCTCATCATTCATCGGAAAAAATAACGCTGGATTTTCTGTCATTAAAGTGACATTTACTGCTGTAAAAAATAGTGACTGCTAAAATCTCTTGTCTTCCCCAGTGTACAAATCAACCAAACATGGATTAACTAGCTTCCTCTGATGTGGTTTACACTAATCCAATATCCTCTGATAACAGGAGAAGGCCTTTAATGAGAACGTTTTGGTTTCTCTTCTGTGTGTGCTGTGACTTCTCAGAAAACACTCTTTAGCTTTAGTCAAGTAAACTTTAAAAGTCTATTACCTGAATGTTGCCTGGGGTCATCTGTGCAGGGCTTTTGCTGGGACCCTGGGGCTGGATGCATGTGACTCAAAATTAACTTGAACACCAGCAGAAACAAGATATACAGATTACTCCTTCCCCTTCCTCAGAATGTAGAGTCTGCAGGTGGGTAGTACTGCCCCATGTTCTCAGTCCCCCATGTGCTTCATTTCACGTGGGAATGACATGAGGGATGGTGGGGGCTCTAGGCAACTCCTGACCTTCCCTGTTTTAGCACTATCTTCTGTTCCTGGTTGCAAGAGCTGCAGGCTTCCTCTCGTGTGCTTTCCATGGTCCTGCTGCATCTGTTGCTTTTGCCTGAGAGTTTTGGAGGAGGGCACCTCCTGCAGCATTTCCTTTGGTCTTGGCATGCCTTCATCACAATGTTCCATCTGGGTCTGTTCAGTAGGAATACAGATTTCCCAGGTATGCTGCTCTACCTTGGGAGCCCCCTGTATCATGGGTACTGTGAGAATATTGGATTCAGTAGCTCAATGACTTTGTTGTGCTGCTGCAGAGAACTACAGAAACCAAATTGCTCTCTGAGGCTGACAGGCAGACAGACTGGCAGCAGCCATCTGAGTTGAATGGTTTCATTTTCATCTTTTAGCAAAAACCAAGATGAAAGTTATTAAAGGTGACAGTACTAGAAGCCAGGTTCTTTGGCATTATCTTCACTTTCTCCTTTTCTAGATGTCATTATGTTTCTCCACCTGTTAGCAGTTTACTCATTTGGTATTGTCACATTTGCAGCTTGTGTCCCTTTTGGTCATCAGATTTATAGCAAAATTATTAGGGATTGGAGGAAAAGAGATGGGGAGACAAAACAGAGGCTGAGCAGGAGAAGCAGTAGTAAGTTACTTTATTAGAATACAGGTGGGCTGGTGGCTGAATAGCTTAACTGAAGTTTTTGTGTAACAAAGCAGAAAACTTTCCATCGACATGAATGCCTGAAATACCTCTGAGTTCTTGCTGAGGATGGGGAAATACTTAATGCCTTAAAACTAATATGTTCTCAAGAACCTCAGAAGGTAAGTCTTACATAACTTTTGTTTGGGACTTTTTAGGATTTTCAGTGTGTGCAATTAGCTGAGCCCTTCAAAGGTTGGTGTTTCCAGAAAACCAGGTTTTCTTCTATTTAGGAATTCTGTAGACTTTCTGCACTTTGTGGGAATGAACAGTTAGTCAGGGAGCACCTCAGCAGGGCTGCAGTGCCAGAGATGGGACAAACAGTCACAGTTTTAGTGGGGTGTAAGATGTAAACAAGGTTGTCAAATCTTCTATGATGCACATACGACTGACTGTGGTTGCACTTCATCTCAAGCTCCCCTACAGCCAAAACTGCATCTCCCAGTTTCAAAGCTGGGTGATGTGTCCTCCTTGCTTTCTGCCCTGCTGACTGATGTTCTACCTAGCTGTGCCTTGTGCCAGGGAGGAGGAGTGGTGCATCTGGAGCAGTGCATGTTCCTGGACGAGCTCTGGGGTCCTGCTCAGTGTGAGTGGATGTGCAGCTGTTACATGACTCGTGTATGGAGTTCCATCCTCTGGAACAGGAGAAGGGTGAATCTAACCTGACATCTGTTTCTGATTCCCTCAACAGACACTTTACACCCTCAAGAGGTACATCATACCCGTGTGGGTTTTCTCTTGACTACCTAAGCACACACTCAGTCTTTCACCACATAAACCAATCTTCTACATCATTGTGAAATTGGCTTTGCTGCAGAAAAGTAATGATTTAAGCAGCTGGGAATCATAGAAAGGAGGAGGAGTGAGAAGAGAAAAGGAAGTTACATCTCTGCCTTAATGAACATTTTTGAAGACTATCCCAGGCAGAAAAATATTTATTTGATACACAGTAATTTTGCAATGTAAACAATCATCTCACATGAACTCATGCTAAAAAATGGCCGCTCCATTTTTTGCTTTTCTTTTTTTACTTTTCTTTTTTCTTTTTAAAATACATTTGGAATATTTTCAGAAGGCTGTGTATAAAAGTATGGAAACTCACAGCTTGGGGGAGAGAACATTGATTTTATCATTTTCTAAAGAAACATACATCCACAGACAGAAGCCAAGTCACTGAAATAGTCTGTGACAAATGGCTCTGATCCAGAAAAGTCTATGTAATTAGATTAGCCTTTGGCCTGGCAAACACTTCATAAAGTTCTGTTAATACAATGTGAGAGAGCTAGTAAAATAAAGAGGAATTTATCATGGACTGAAATAGGAAAAAAAAACCAAACAACCCTATTCTTTTTTAATTTCATGGCAGTGAATCCACTGGATAAATATGCTTATTGGTTGGTCACAATAAGGGTGTTAAAATGTGAATGCTCAATTAACAATCTCCATATTTTTTAGAGCGGTATTTTAAAAATCTTTACAGCTCTCAGATGAGGCATATCTCCCTTCCATCATGCACTGAAAAATTGTTAGTGGCAGTTGTTGTTTTTATCTTTCCCATCAGTTTGTTCAGTGATGTTCATCTACTTTTCTAGTCAGATTTAGAAAACAAGATGACATATAGGAATAGTTTATGGTCCTATGACCTGAGGAAAACAGAATCTGAGCTGTGGCATTACACATGGGTAAGAGGGCAGAAGTTTTGGCAGAGCACAGCAAGGACCCACTTCTCTTCCTATTCCTGTGAAGGCAAAAGGAATTTTATCACTGGCCTCAGTGGCAGCCTTATTGGGTCATTGAAGGCTTTTGAAAAAATCCCCCTTCATTTCTGATTGCTGTTCTCTGTGGTGTCAGTAAGTCTTCTGTCAGGGCAAAAGATGGCTCCATATGGAACTTTTTTCCCCTACAGATTAATATTATAGCACTTTTTTTGTCACCATGTGGCTGAAGAAAGTACAGCCTTGTCCATTAAATACAGCATGAGTTTGTTACAGATGCAGACAAATGGCACAGTAGGTTAATGCAGCAATCTACCTCTAGACATCTGGGTTCACACCCTTGCTCAGACCTTGTGTAAAAATGAGTCTGTAGTCCCAGAGGACTCCTTAGCTCACCTCATTCACAGTATTCACTGTACTCCTGCATGTTCTGGCAGGTTTCCATCTCTGTCCAGAAATACCTTAAGACTGAAAAGCATTAGAACTTTCCCAGGTGAGAAATGAAGAGTGCTGATAGAGAACTGCAAGAAAATTGCTCTGGCTCTGCTTGTGGTAGATGAATAGAAACACCACCAATACCATGCAGCATTTTTTGTGCTTGTTTGGACACTCTACACAGTGCCATTTGTTCCAGACAGATACAGTTCAGCACCTTTATGCCTTCCCTGTGGTGGTGGGTCCATCTTGTCCAGTTGCAGAGGGGAGTGGTAAAGCAGCTTTGTTGGACACATGTCTAGGTCAGACCAGCACACCTGTGTGCCTGAATGATACTGAAAGGAAGGGGAGATCTTGCAAGTCCTGGGATTACTTAACACTTACTCTTTCAGTAATTTAGAGAGTAATTTTGCAATTTGAGTATAAATAAAATTACTATGTTGATTTGCATTAATGCATTACTTAACAAAATCCATAGAATTTATCAGAGGAGAGTCATATTTAGCCCAATTATGTCTTAAGTTTACTGATTATCAGATGCTGAGGGCAGAGAGATTAACTTTTCTTTTCAAGGTACTTGAGCTTCTTGCAAAATAATAATGATATGTACCTAATGAGTCACAGCAACTTGAGTTGTTTATAAATGTAAAATGGAATGGAGGGAATCCTTGAAGGCATTGAGCACAGGCTGAGCTTCAAGGACATCAAGCAGATCCATACAAACTCACCTACATGCCTGCTGTAACTGGCCAAGATCAGGTCAGGACATCTTCAACTCAGTTGGAGAGTGTGAAGCAGGCTTGGCATGGAAAATGAGAGGATTTTTTTACTAATGGTTGTGGACAATTAGGTGACACGGTGTGGTAGGAGGTTTGGTTATTTATGCAGCAGTGAGTATTGCATATTGAAAGGAAATGCTTTGTATTAACATTCTTAGAGTTACTTACTCTGCTTGAAAACTCAAAATGAACATGGGATGTTAGAAATAGAAAAGCCAGCTTCATCTTCCTGTCGTTCACAAACCTTTGTCTACTAAACTTCCCAGTTCTAAGTTTATATGTGGAAAGCATTGCTACTTTTTCCTTGGAAAATGTAGATTTAGAACAGTGTGCCATGTACATCTGCAGAAACTTCAAAGTTTTCTGCACAAAAATGTGTTGACTTTTAGGCTGGATTTTGGAGTATCGTTTTTTAGAAACAAAACTTATTTTGCTTTGTGTTAAGATAATTTTTTTAATGGGGAAATGTAGTGTATGTGTGTAGACTTTGCCCTGAATATGCATTTCTAGAAAGAAATGTAGAAAGTGTAGATTAACTCTGCAAAATAAGTTACACTACTTCAAGAAGTTAATATAATTGTGTGCTTTGAACTCTATATATATCAATTTGTTCAATCTTACTTTCCTCAGTTTTATGGAGTCTAGTGTAAATATTTTTTAAAATAGCTGGATTTTTTTGTTGTTGTTTAGCTTGGATTTTCTTAACTCTTTCAGCACTTAAGTGTTTAATAGGTGCCCAGTGAGTAAATCTGGTTCTACTAAAGCAGCAACTTACTTTTTGTGTCATTTTTTTTGTTTTAATGCCTGTGTTTCAAGATAGCTGCTCCCTGTCAGATTATGTTAGTTGTCAATATCCATTTAATTGGGTTATTTAAAACTGATGGTTGAAAGTGGAACTAGATTGAGCTAAAAATAGCTGACATTTTTTCCAGTCCATTGTTGCTTGGTTGGTTTATTGTTTGTTTAGTTGGTTTTTTTGCCCCCACAGCCAAAAAATTGTATTTACACTACTCTATAGGTATGGAGTATTTTAATTTAATAATTTTTTTTTGTTTATGTAGTACATCATATAGGCTATAGTTTCAAAGTATTTTTTTTAAGTCAAAGAGGAAAAAATTGTTTTACCAACACAGACTATTTCAATGAATCCAAAATAATTTCAGTATTTCTTGGAAAATTTTCATCTTTTATATTTTTATTTCTATTCAAATAAAACTAAATTTCTGTCCTGAAAAAATTGAAATTCTGAGTTTTGAGTCTGTAAAGATGTAATTGAAAGTTGTCAAGTTAAAATGTGATTTATTTCCTGTAACCCAAAAGAGCTTCAATTGTATATTTCAACAAGATAACAATTTTCAGTTTGGATGTGTCCTTCTGTTACCCAGGGGAAAAAAGGCATTTTGCAAAATATGTTGCCTGATTTGAGTTTTGAATTTTAACTTCAGGGAAAAAAAAAGCTCTGTTGTAGAGGTTCAGCAGGGCAGGCTTTGAGTTCATCCCTGGCTTTTGAGGGAGAGGGGACAATGTTTCCAAGCTTTTTTTAGGTGTTTGTACAGTGAGCAATGAGTGAGAGTTGAGTGAGGGTGATGACGTTGTCCAGCTGTATCTGGATGGTCTGTAGGACCAGAATGGCTTCTTTGCCTACAGAGTCTACAGTTTCTTAAATGGGCTGAGGTTTGTTTCAGTCCTCAGAAGTATTTAAAGGTGATTGAAAGTTTTGGGTTCAAGGGGCTTTTTCGTTGAGGCTCATGTTAATACAGCAATCAAGATATAATCTGCCAAGTGTTGGAAATTTCTCTCCTGTGTTAGCCTATAGAAAATCATAGCATACTGAACCAGCAAATAAATGACCTCTTTCTAAAGGAAATCACAGGAGAGCCAAGGCAGCTGATTCACAGAGCAGATTCCTTGTAACATATTCAGGCATTGGTGTACCTTGTTAATGGTAGAAACTTTTCTGCCAGGTGAGCTAGTAGGACGGATTCTGAGTTGTTCTCATCTGGAAGTCACGTTGATTAAAGGCATTTTCTTCCTCATGCCTTTGTCCATCTGGCCACTTGCAGTGTTTTGGAATACATTTTGAAGGATGCTGCAGCCTGTGTATGCTCATGCAGCAAGAAACAGTAAATTAGGCTTACTGTGCATGTCAGTGAGCTATACAGAAAAGATTTGAACCACAGACCACAATAGCTTGGAAAGAGTTATTATAATGTGTCAAGTCAATAATTCACATTTTAGAAAAGCCCGAAGTATAAATTTAAGTTTGGATTCATTTTATAATCCATGAGACCATTAATCAGGGCTCTGTAAGGTCTCCTAATGCAGTTTTATATAATCTGTATGTTTATGTTTTGACATGATGAATTGTAACATCGTAATTAAAATATTATTAAGAGGTTTACTGAATCCCACAGTATCTGAGGACATCCTGAGATAGCCACTCCATTGAAAACCTGCCTTGTTTTGTCTTATTGCACACAGAATGGGGTAAGTCCTGAAGCACCTTGACAGAGACTACATTTCTTGAAACATCTATACAAATCAGTAGAAATTAATGACAGGATAAATTTCCTTTACATTACATGCCATACATTACATAAATTTATTTTTCAAATCTTACAAAATTTTCTTATCTTACCAAAATTTCTATTGGATATTTGCTAATGTGCATTCACCTGCAGTTGGGTAATTTAACAGATTTTAACAGAATTCAGAGCAGCATTTAACAGAAATACAGGAAGAGCAGTGGTGTAGACAAAAAAGTGTGTGAACCACGACATATTACTAATTATTAGCTTTATCTTATGGAATAATGGGAATAAAAATCTAGATGTAAGTATACCCAAAATTGAGATGCACACTGTCCAAAGATCTATATCCCAATTTTTGATTTGTATAGCAAAAATACTATGTCAGAATGAAAGATACTTGGCTGTTGCAGAGGTAAGCACAGGGCTGCGTGGTTTGCAGCACTCACAGATGAGTGTTGCTGTGGGAACAGTCCTTAAGAAAATAGAAGGACTAAAGTACAGCTCTAGTAATGGACATCAGGTGATAGAGGCAGCTTTAGACATGCAATTAAAAACCTGAGTTGTTAATTTTTCACATTAATAGTTGTCATAATGCCTGTTACTGCACCTCAAGCTTCCCAGCTGGACAGATTTGTGTCCCATTCTGTAAAAATGCAGTACTGTCAATTCCAGGAACTATTTGGAAGGTTTTATGTACTGAAATAAATGGAGAAAGGCAAGTTGATCCAAGTTAGGGTTTTGGTTCCACCCGTGCAAATCTCAATATTGTTGTGGTTGGCATGACTCTGATTTGGATTCTGGCCCAACTCTGGCCACACTGGTTTTCTGTGCTTCTCACATTTCATCCTGATGTATATGATCAGTCTGGCTCAAGTCATTTCAAGACATACCCTTTTCCGGTTTGGTAGTATAAAACCATCCTTCACCAGACAGACAGGCAGTAGATCTGTCTCCTTCCCTAACACACAGCGCTGATTTAGGATCACGTTAGATTTGAAGTTTGAATATTTCATCAAAGTTCCTTCTGTGCTGCACATTAAAAATGACTCTGTAAGTGTAATTTGTTGTGGTACCTTCTCCCTTTTATCATTCTGATATATTTTACTTTGCTTATTTGTTCTGCCTATGCTCTAATCTGTTGAAGGAAAATGCTTTTTAATTTAAAAAAAAAAGTTATCTTCATCCCCCCCTTTCCCCCCTTCATTAATCTCTGTTTTGTGATGAGTGATAAAACCTTACAAGAATCAAAGAATGTTTCTTTCCTGATACTAAGCTACAGTAGTGACAAGCATGGAGGATGAATTATTTTAACATGAAAGATCCCTTTGTTGCTCAAGAAAAGGCTAGTTGCTTCAATCTATTGTGAAACCTGTACACTGACTGCTGCTTTTATAGGCATTGTCTGGCATGCAGTGCCACCAATGACAAATAGCAGTGTCACCACAGAAATTGTCACAGGTGGAAAAGCACTGTTTAAAGAGATGGATTAGAAGCAGGTTAATTGGTGGAATAGCTAGTGCATCTCCAGTAGTATCAACAGAGCTGCAGCCTCTCCACAAGAACTGGTGCCCACTGAAGGCACCAAGGCAACCAAAGTGGAAAACTTCAGATTTGAAAGGAGATGTAGCAGCCAACTCAGAGAGAGAGAGAGATGGAGCTACAGAATTGTGACCTGCCCACCCTCATCAAGGTTCTCCCCTTGTTCTTATCGACCATCAGATCACTCTTTCTGCCTGCATCAGAAAAATCAAATGGCCAGTGTAATTCTATCTAGATAAAAGCAAAGCCTTCTTAAGCAGTTCCTACCCAATCAAGAGGCTGATTCTTAGAAAGTAAGGTTGCAAAGCTATTGCAGTACCCATCATCTTGCATCCCAAGTATAATAAAGGGAGCCTTGCTTGGGTATGTACAGTCCAGGATGAGATTATTCTTATGTTAAATTAAGTTTATTCTTAAATAACCTACATTGAAAACTGTACTCAGTACACTGTACTCAGGATCTGACAACTTTGCTACTTAAAAGTTTTTAAGCCATGTAGGACTAAAGCAAACTTCATTAAAGCTTTTTATATTTTTATGATCTTGCTTATGTTTGTGAATTGTACCCCTTAACTATTGCTACTCTATATACTGCTGGATGAGAATTATCAGCAAAGAAGATGGAGTTATCTTGTTAGATCATTTATTAAGAAATGTGAAAGCTTTCCAAACCTGTAAATGCCACACATAGATATCAGGAAGAGGTAAGGTTCTTACCCTTGTCTTGGTTTGTAATGTTTGTCTGATTACCTTGTTAATCTGAGATTTTGGAAAATCTCAAATACAAATGCATTTTGCATTTGAGTTAAGCAGCTCAGCCTGTCTAGAATTACAGTGAGGATTGTTTTAAAGGTGCACCTGGAAACCACGTTAAAATAATCTTGTATAACTAGCAGCTTAGGGACAAAGTATTATTGTGTTTTACTTTAACAAAACTCTGGTCAAGACCATTGCATTTATGCTCAATAAGCCCTTATTTTGTGGAAAAACCTAGTTATATTCAGTATGAAAAACATATTTTCAGGACTCAACAATGTATGTTTTTATAATTCTTGTGGACAGCAGCTGCAGGCTATCAGCCTGGACCCTTGATAAATGATTTTGACATTTCCTGCAGACACTTCTCATGAAAAAGGCTTTTTTATTTATTCTCAAATGTTGAATTCTGCATTATTGATCAAGTGCCATTCATTAAAGGCTGCTACTTGCTAGAAGAACTACACAGTTCCTAAGTTGCGCACAGCAGAATGAATTATTCGATTGACAAATAGCAGTAGAAAGGAATGTTAAGGTTGCATGGTTTAAGCACTTAGAAGTCAGAAAATGGCAGTTGATGTTGAAGATGATGGAAATTTTGCCCAAATTAAGATTGCAGAATTACAGCTGAGGGCATGTAGAAAGCCTACTAACAGGCACTGGATATTCATTCTAGGGCAAGTGATTAGTTACTGATCTATTCACAAATATTGCTGCTATTTATTGCAGCATTTAGCAAAGCAGCAAACAGTGGATGAAATCATTAGGGGTCACAAGGCAGATGGTTCTTTCCTGGCTGTTTCTCATTGCTATAGAGTTGCATTTATCAAGGAGGAGTGTTCAGTGGCAGTGTTATGCTGTTGTAATGCAGCTGAGGGTAAGAGAAGTTAGTGGCTCTCTGTGACATGAGACAAGTTCCATTTGTCAGAATAATGTTTGCATTTAGTTCCCATCAGGGGCTCCCATTCAGTCTTCTTTTTGTTGTTTTTGTTTCTCTGCCTCTCTGATTTGGTATAATTTTTGTTCTGTTACATTTATGTTTAGTACAAAATAAAAAAACACAGGAAAGCAGTACAGTCCTGCTATCTTGGTTCTGTGATCAGTCAGGCTGGGATCAGTGCTAAGCAAACAGTAGCATCCTCATTGCCTGCATACCTGGATTTCTTCCCATGGGAACACAGGATGCAGTGGAGATGAGCTGAACTGTACCTGGAGTCAGGTGTATGCCCAGGAGTCAGCATCACAGAGTAACACACAGGGATCCTTAGAACCAGCAGTGCAAGACTTGGCTAATTTGTCTCTGGGTTTTTCCAAATATGTGGGAGCATCCTTGTACCACCAGAGGCTGTGTTTGCTTTTAGGAACAAATTTGCTCAGATATATGACTTCCTTGGATTTCATTTCCTTAAGGGGATAAGCGTCAGGCTGTAGTGTCTTCTAGAGGCTGCTGAAAATCCCAATACAATGTTCACTACTGATTAGAAAACAATAGAATGTTAGGACTGGGGAAAGCATTAAAAAGCCCAAAGTCTGAGAAGCACAAGCAAGAACCAGAGCCTCAGCAACTGGTTCTGGAAGAGCTGAGAGAGGAAACTTCATGTCTTGTTTGTACCCAGGGGAGACTTCTGTGGGGCAGTTCTCACCCCACCTCCAGAAGGAGGGGCAACATCTCACAAATGGCACTGTGAACATAGTAGTGTCCCCAGCAGGCTGCAGATTTGATTTAGACTACAAGCTGACTCACTGGAGCCTGTGGCTCTCTCCTGCTAGCGTGTGTTCCTCCCAGTTTGCATCTTGACAGGAGGCAGGTGGCAGTGAGCCATACAGGCACGGGCAAAGCACAGTTTGGGAGGGAGCAGAGGGATGGCAGGGCAGCCCACCACAGTGGGAGGGAGGCTCATGGGGCAGAATGTGGGATCCCTTTTGGAGATGGAATATTATAGAGTATATGAACCTTCAGATGCATCTCGTATGACCTTGTCTTCTATTCTTTTATTCCAGGTACAATAAATAATTCTGTTTGTTTCAAGGAAATGCAGAATCTAGCCCTCCCCCCCACAAAAAAAAAGTCTGTTGCAGAGATTTCTGTTATGGCTCAAAAAAAAACCAACAAAACCAAAACAAAAACCACCAAAAAAACAAACAAACAAAAAAAACAAAAAGCACTTTTAAGTTGAGTATAATGTATAGCATTACAAATGGTTCTCATTAATTCTGAGTGGGTGCTTGGACTCTGAAGTTATTGTGCCTCCCTGTACCAAAGATGTAAGCATGAGGGTAGCATTAAGTAGGATACAACATGAAAGAAAAAGTAAATCTAATATTTTCTTTATGCCCTTATAAACATTATAGCCTAGAGTTATGGGATAAGAAAGGGAAGAACCAGAGTTCAGGTAGTCTGTTTAAATAAGGCACACCTTTCATGGGAACTTAGATGATTCATTTACTCTTAGGCTTTATTTCTGCCATTGAAAATTAAGAATAATTGTAAATATATGTCTTGATTCTGTCAGAAGACTGCAAAGCCCTGAGGGATCTTCAGGTGAAATGTTCACTAGCAATATAGATCATATCATTGCTTGGACTCAAGTTTTATCATTTCCTCATTTTCCAAATTTAATTTTATTGCTGGTTGTTCCTAACTAAGGTCAAATTCTCATCTCATGTACTTGCAGGTAAATAAGTAATTAATGCTGCATACAATGACATTATAATGTATTACATTCCTCACTAAAGCATCTAGCTCTGCTTCTTGAAGTTTCTGCTCGTTGTTTCATGCAACATATGGTGCAGGAGGCTGCTCACATTCCTTCTGGAGCCTGGATTTCTCCTCTGAATACCCAAGCACTTATTAGACATCTCACCTATGTTGCCTAATATGATGATTGTACCCCCTTCCATTTATATTGACTCTCTTTCACAATGTGGCCTTGTGCTTTCTTTGGGATTTGTTTCCTCACTGTGAATTCCCAAATTTCTAGTCAGAACAATCCTTTTTATTTACTGTCTGTCTTTACCAACTGCCACTCCAAAGTTTTACACATCTTTTTTTCCACACTTATATGCATTAAACTGCAATTTTTCACTTCTGGCTTGGTTTAAATAATGTAAATCCTTCTTGTCTGATTGTATTGCTGCTTGTTATTTATGGTGCCACGGCGTTCACTTTTATGTGCAGACTGGGGAATCTTCTTTTGTATGCAGTCATGGAGATCATCTTTATAAATAATGGAAAAGCTTACAATTGTGATTATACATCTCTTTGCAATACCTGTATATCCTTTGTTTCTCTAGCACTGAAAAGACATCTCAAAGGCATGTGCAGGGGAAACTTTGTCTTTTATCTGCATTCTTTCCATAGAAATTCTTGTTTCCTTAGATAAAAAAACCAGAGCCTTGTTCATCTTGGAATTCCTCATCTCCTGAGAATATATAATGTGAAGCCCTTAGTGCCACACTTTCTTTAATTAGTGGTAAGATGACCTGCTTCTTATACTTACCAAGCTGCATCCTGTGCACCTCTTTCTCAGCTTCACAGAAAGGGAAACTGGGGCTTTCAGAAATAATGCAGCAGACATAATTATCAAGGCACGTGCTTGAGATATTGCTACTGTTGATACTGCCTCTGCTTTCTATCAACACCAGTCCTTGTGACAGCCAAGGCAGTTCAGTCATGTTTTTCTGGAAGGGCAGGTTTCTAAGAGGAAGCTTAAATAAGCAAAGTTCTCTCCAGTCTTTCGTGCACAGCAGCAGGATAAGAGCAGGGCTGTAGGAAAGGGCCAAGGGACTCACCACTGCTGTCTCCCTCCTCCCCAGGGGGCTGATGGCAGCCTCATGCAGGCAGCAGGAATGACAGCAGCTTTGTCATCAATCACAGGAGCAGAGAAGTTCCTTTAGAGAGCACGCCTTGCTGATGCTGCAAATGTGTTTAATGGCTGTGGCCAATCTGTCTGTAGGATCTGTAGATATCAAGCCAGGTTGGAAGAGAGCAGAGCAACATATGGCACATCACATGCTTGGGAGGCCACTCTTGCATTCACTGAGTTTCTTGTATTTAACTTGGAGAATGCTAAACATAGCTAAGGTGTGCAATGATCTGTGACTGGGACAGTTCTGTGGCTTGAGGATGGCTCAGCCCCACCCAGCCTCTTGCTCACTGTCTCTCAGTGGGATGTACAAGGGAATCAGAAGGGTAAAAGGGAAAACTTGTGCATTGAGATAAAGGGAGTTTACTAGAAAGAGCAAAAGCTTCATGCACGGGCAGAGCAAAATAAACAATTCAACTACTACTTCCCATGGGCAGGCAGGTGCTCAGCCCTCTCCATGGATGCTGGGCCTCCTTGCATGTAATGGCCATAATGCTGATCATCTCCCTCTTTCTCCTTCTTCCCCCAGTTTTAAATGCTGAGCTGCCATATGGTGGGGATATCCTTTTTGGGTACTTGGGGTTGTCCATCCTGACTGTGTCCCCTCTCCCACTTCTTGTGCACCCACAGGCTACTTGACAGCAGGGTGACATGAGACACTGTAAAGGCCTTGGCTCTGTATAGGCTCTGCTCAGCAGTAACTAAAATGTCCCTGTGTCATCAACACTCTTTCCATCATAAATCCAGAACACAGTCCCATACCAGCTGCTGTAAAGGAACTAAACCTGGTATGGATTATTAAATAAATTAAACAGGAATGAGAAATACTCCTGGGCACTGGCACTCAATCATCATAGTCCTGCATTGTTAACGAGGTTCCTGGGATGATGTTGGACACTTGTGTCTCCCAGACAATTCCAGGCATGGCTCTTAAATTAGCATAGGCAAGGGAGCATCTTTGCAGACTGTTGGATATGGCCACACCATAGCAGAGGACAAGAATTACAAGAAAAGTTGGCAGTCTTCCATTTTGTGCCAGGTAACAGTTTTAATTTAATTTATTACATAGATACTGTGTGATACCCTTTTGAAAAAATTGTAATAAGTAGGAAGAAAGGAAGGGGGAAACACTCTAAATGATCACTGAAGTGAAGCAAAATATATGATTGATTTTGAAAGGTACCAAGGAAAAGATGAGATCTTGAAATTAATGGCAGTGAACTGTACCTGTACTGTGCACAGAGAAATAAATTCTTGTCAGAGTGGGGGAAGCAGAGCAAATTTTGACAGTAGTGTGTTGGTGCCTTAAGTAAGCATCTGCTCACTGTACCAGCAGGCAGTGGGTGCATGCTTACATACCTGCAGATCCACTGCAGGGAAGACAAGATTTGCCAGCTGATCCCTTGTTGTTCATGCTGGGATTGTTGAAGGCTGTTTTGGCTTGTTCAGTTCCTATGAAAATGCTGCTCTCCTTGATGTTTAAAGATATTCTCTCTGGAAAAAAAAAAAAAATTGATCCCAGCACGTGGGCTGAGTTAGGCTGTTGCTGATCCCATCATAGGTACAGATATATGGAGAATGTCAGAATCTGGCAAAAATCTTCCTTCTGCTTGAGGCAAAACACAGGCTGCCCAGTTATGCAGTTCTGAAACACAGACTTACCTTGAAGAGATCATAAGAAAGCAAAAGGAAAGCCAGGAACCCAGTCTGTGTGTGGGGAGCCTTAAAGAAAAGACTGCTTTCCATGATGGGATGATCCTCATGGCTTCTTTGTTGTTTGTTGGTTGGTTGGTTTGGGTTTTTTTGTCTGTTTTTTCTTTTTCTAATTTAATTTTTTAAGAGTAGAAGAAAGTTGCAGTTCTCTCTGTTGATTTAGAATCTGGTAAAGGCTGAAGTAGAAGTGTTAGAGCTGAGTGGTTGGTCTGATGTATATGCTGGTTTCAGACAGTGTTGGTGCTCAGCATTGTCTTTCAACTGTGCCAAACCATAGTGACAAACTCACAGCTACAGCTCCATGAACAGTACAGGAAACCACTGAGCCGTGCCCTGTGACCTGAGTATATTCCACACCAGATTTTACTGAATTCATTATTAAAGTTGCATTGTCCAACTGAAAAAGTGTGCAATCATGATAAGTGCAAATTTTCTGAATAGCATGATTGGTGTTTGGGTACAGTGTGCTGCCACTACTTCCCGTTATTACTAGAAGTCCTAGCTGCTGTACAGGATGGGGTTGGCCCAGGAAAATTTTAGCAATTACACAAGATAGAAACAGAGGAACTGTTATAGAAAAAAGAGGAGACCTGCATGCTCTAATGCTATTGCTTTTATCAGTTATTTGCACTGCTTTTCCAAAGCATCAGTATGAGTAACAGCTGTTCCCACCAACAGCAAGAGTGATCATCCCTATGTGTTTTCCAATTTGTGCTGAAGCAAAGCACTGAAGCCTAGGAGTGTTACCTTTGTGAAAACAGAAAGAGAGGACAACAAGGCCTGTTTGCACATGGTTGCTGACCAGGTCACACTGGCATAATTCACCCCAGTTTATTTGTTTGGGTATTTTTCTAAATGTAACCATATTTCCATTAAAGCCATGTCCATTCAGACAATTCTGCATTTATTGCATTCTGGGTCAGTCTGTTTATCTTGACCTCCTAGATTTCATGTTAGCATGATCAGCTAATTGTCTCATGATCTGTAAGAAAAATTCTTTAGCATACTTAACAGGCAGTTTCATATCTTTCATATCCTCTGGGCACCACAGAGAGGCTTCAAACTTTACATCCCTCATGCAAAAGAATGTATGTGCACAGAGATATGGGATGGCCTAGATTTTCTTGTGCTGTAGTACTTTGTGGCTGGCTACAGCAAAAATGCATGCCTCACACTATTATTTACAACTGTAACAGTGAGAAATTACAAAACCTACTCTTCATTAACCTCCAATAAGGCTGCTCCCACAGCCAGTGATTGCCATTACATTGATGGAGTGCTGAAATAGCTCAATAGTCCTGGCTGGGCTGTCTCTCCTGTGACTGCACTGCAGCTCCTGCCTCCCACCACTACCCAGAACACATCCAGCAGAAGCTGCTCAAATGATTGATGAGAAAAGCAGCTCATAAAGGCAAGCACAGTGCCTGAAGCAACAGCTGTCTAGCCCTGTCCCTGCAGTAATTAGATAAATGAACCTCAAATGAAATCTTACAGGCAAGAGTAGAAGGAAGTTACAATATCCCCAGTGTCGATCTCTGCTGTGTTGCCTCATTCCAGTCTGTGTTTGCAGTTATTTGTGAGTGTGACACAGATTTGACACAGCTTACCTCTCCCACCTTCCCTGCTCATTTTGCTGCTGGTCCTGCAGACAGACCCCTGTGGGCACAGGAGACATGGCAGTGTCAGTGGCTGCACTCTGCTTGCTTTTTTTTTATTTCTTTGGCACCAGTTCTACTTTGCAGAGTGTGCTGAACCTTTGTCCTTCTCCACAGAGTATGAACATAACAAAAGGTCCATGACAGGTCACAAATTGAGTTTATCTGGGGAAAATCCTGCAATTAGCAAATTCCTTCTTTGAGAAATAGTAATGTGTTTGTAGGGATGCATTAGATAAAAAAGGAGAAAGAAAAATGGCTCAGGCAACTGAAATTTTCATAGAGTTGATTAAAAGTTTTATCCTTATTTTTACAGTACAGTAGTATAGTGATAATACAGCAATTTCCCTAGGTCGTCCCTTGATGCTACTGAATGGTACCCATGAAGGAACTCATCAGTGCCAATAATTGCTGCTTAGAGAGAAATTTATGAAAAGAATATTTTGTATATATTCAGAAAATGTATATGCTTTAAAAAACAATGTATATAATTGAAATGCAAACACATATATATGTAAAACAAGTACATAGACAAATATACAAAAATACCCAACCTGCTCTAATTCTGCTTTTATTTGTGGCATTTCACATCTGGAGTATTATTGTGGAATTCAATGATTGTAGAACTCATGTAAGTACAAGTCATGTCAGTCATGTCTTTGAAGGCAGGAACTGAAATGCAGAGAAGTAAATGGAGCTTCTGTGGGATTAAATAGTTGTCCAGTGAAATACTGTAAACTCATAAGAGAAAACACATTAAAAAATGCTACCAGCATGAGCAGAACTAAGAAGTGAAGTTATATCATATAAAAGGCACAGCAGTGATGCAGATTAAGTGACCTTTTCTTTTATTCTCTCTCTCCACTCCTAAACTAGAGTAATTCTTGCTGACTTCAGCCACATTTGCATGCATGTAACATTAGATCAAAATTAGGCCCAGGTTGTTTGTTTTGCCAAGAGTGCATGTCTCAGGAGATTGCTTTCATGCTTCCCCATAGAAACAGTCAGAGGTGCATCTGAGGCTGGGCACTGCCAAGACCTGATCACTGGAATTGAAACAGGAATTTCTGGCAGACTGAGTGGTCCCATTAATCACAAGTGGTATCTCTCAGAGGCTTCAATTACAAGAGATTAGTGGGAAACTGTAGCAGTGGACTGAAGGGGTAATGACACATAGGAAGTGAAACAGAAAACCTTCTTTCTTCTTTTTAAAGAGAAGTTCAATTTATATTTTATTTAAATATAAATTGCAAGTATAAAGTATTAGTGTTCTTAAACTTCACTCTTCAGTTAATTCAGTTCAAATTAACCATAATGTATTTCTGAGTTCCCCAGAGCAGCACTGTGATCTTCAGCCTGTCTGTTCCTCAAATTGAGCTGAGGTCTTTTAAGTTCAAGAAGTTCCTGTGCTATCCCCATAGCTGGCTGAGTTACATTTGCCCATCCTTGTGGTGCCTCCCCCTGTGGTTTGGATTTTCAGGGGCCAGCACAGACTCTGAGCCTCCCCTGCTAAACCTCCAGCTATAAATTGCATGAAGGACTGTGAAACAGCAGAGCAGGGAGCCGTGGTCTCCCATCATTTCTGCTGCTGTTAGTTGATTTACTCTTGTCATAACCACTGTGGGGAAATGCTTTGCCTGAATCCTTGGATTTAGGTTACAAGCATAATAATGTTTTATAATGGGGTGTGGAAAAAATGGCTACTGCCAGTTCTTTGAGGCCAGGCAGTGACTGACTCTCTCAGTGTGCCTGGCAGTGAAGTAGGCTGTGACTCTGCCTCCTGTACAGGTGGACAGTGTGAAACAGAGTGCACCAAAAGCTCAGTCATATTGCATTTGACACAGCCATCAGGAGGGGTCCTGGGTCCCCAGTCCCAGGCTGATTCCCAGACCACAAGCTTGGCTGTCTTCTCAGAAGATATATCTGGCTCAGATGTTTTAAAATCTGTTTTCGTCTGCCTAGTTTATTGTGCCACTGTTGCATATATAGTTCTGCATGTGTTTCTCAGGACTGAAGTTTGCCTGTATTTTGCCTGCCCATTGGGTTTTTGTATAGTCACATCTCCCGTGGCATGTAGGGGACATACAGTCTGCACAGATGGGATCTAATAGTTTTCTCAATTAATGTAATGTAAATCAAGAGTAATTTGAAAGGATTGCACTAGTGTGAAACTGGCCTGGAAGAATATTTAGGTGCCTACAAATTACCAGATGAGTTCAAATAATCTATTGTTACTACTTGTATTCTGTGTCCATGACACTCATGTGCTTTACTTTTGCTGGCATGTGATTTTTTGTGTGTGTGTGTGTGTGTGTGTGTGTTTGAACTATGGAATTTGGGCTACCCAGAAAGAGCATTTTTATTGTGCTTGGAGCAAAAAGAATAACTTTAGGTAGCCTACAATATAGGCACCTGCATCTCAGGTAAACTTTTAAGATGCCTGTGGTGGTAAAGAAAGTAAGAGATATTTGTGGAGTTAATCTGTTATCAAACAAAGCATGCAAATTAAATGCTGGAAATGTCTGTTCCTCTCTATTGCCTGCAAAGAGGTCAGACAACTGACTCAGATGGAGACAGCTCCTGCAGGCTAATCTAAAAGGAGGTGAGCAGAATTACCTATGATATGGTGTCCCAATAAGACAGACATCTTTATGATGAGTAAGAAGGGATCCAGCTAAGAAGATATCCACGTGTAATCAATATGATATTCCTCTGCCCTAGCACATATGAACGTGGTCTTTTCCAAGCTAAACTATTCTAGGATTCTGTGCAGATGTGGCACTTAGGGATATGGCTTGGTGGTGGACTTGGCTGTTACATGTTAACAGGTGAACTCAAAATCTTATGGTTTTTTCCCAACGCATGCAATTCTGTGATTGTGTGAACCATTAGGTCTCAAAACCAAATCTCCAATGCACAGGAAGAACAAAGTTTCATGGCAATAGCAGTATTTTTCTTGAGAAATGTCTATATTTGGCAGTGTTGAGGAGCAATATGTGCTGTTTGACAGTTCTGAGTTGAGCACTTTTTTTTTATAGTGGCTCATTCAGTTTATCTGATGCTAGTAAATTTTTTGGATTTCAGTTGAATTGGTATTTTACTTTTGGGAAAGAGGAACCTTAGCTTCCATCACTATAGCTGTT
Organism: Luscinia megarhynchos; assembly: GCA_034336665.1. Lineage (NCBI taxonomy): Eukaryota > Metazoa > Chordata > Aves > Passeriformes > Muscicapidae > Luscinia > Luscinia megarhynchos. The sequence continues at coordinate 79,417,210 of CM067565.1, read as the reverse complement.
GGAAGTTAGGAGGATTTGCAGTATTACTTCAGTAAGAAGTGGCAGGTATTAATCTGATTTTGTGTGAACAGGTTTAAATCCAGACCCATGCCAGTGATATTAGACCATAACAAAGCTGGTGTAGCTGCTGTTAAAACTGCATGTCCATACAGTTTGAGGCCAGAAAAAATGCTTAGACTGCCTGTATATAAAAGATTGTTAAATTTCACGCACATTCTCCAAAACCCAAAAAACTTAGCCCAGAGTATTCAGTTAACTCACCTTTGCACACAAAGATCAAGGATCTAGGGACATGGTTTCACAGCAGCCAAAAATACACATAAACTTATAGGGAAAGAGCTTCCTAAAGCAAGCAAGTATTTTATTTAAAGCAGTTGAAGAATAGCATTTATTTTGTTTTCCACCAGATCAGTCTAATACTTGTGATATTGGTGTCTACTTGAAAATGTGGGACACAGTAAAAGAAGGCCAAAGGCATATGAAGCTGAAAATAGGAAAACAGCACAAGATTGATTCTGCCCTTTGTTTTCTTGCTCCCCATGGATTTATAATTGTACACCCTTCCTTCCCTGCTAACTTGGCCAGTGCTTCCCTTCCAATCTTCCAGGAGACCTAGGGCTGGAATAAACAGACCTTGCCCAGTTCATGTGGACTAACTGGGCGTGTTGGCTGCTGCTGTCCTCAGAAGAAGTCAGCTCTGCTTAGGGTTGGGTCCAGAAGAATGCCTTTGGCAAGACATTAGAGGTAGCTTTTTACAGTTAGAGGTTAGGTTTCATAAGCAGCTCACCTAAGCAGGAGGAGAACATATTCCTACCCAAGCAGTATTTTTCCTTTCTTCCTCAGATAAACTGTGTAAAACTGAAATTGTGTGAGCACATTTGTAACCATTTCATAATTTAATAACTTGTTTGGCCAGGTAAAAATACTGGAGTCAAATTACCAGTTAGACATACAGAAAAGACATCACAGAAATACTGAATAATACCAGTTAATCTCTGGTCTCATTCTGTTGTCTTCAAAGGAGTTGTGTCAAAAATGAATTTTCCCAGATTTTACTTCTCAAACCAGCTCACATGGGGTGAGCTTGGACCAGCATGAAATGAGACCTACATAGAAAGAGCACCAGTCTCAGGAGACCAACAGGAGCTACAGCCCAGCTTCTGGGGCTACAACCTCCTCCTGGAATGCATCTGCCATTCCAGCTCCAGATGTGCTCCCACCCTGTGCTGACATGACCCTTTGTTGTCACTTCCATGCCAAACCTGGGTGGGTTTGATAGAAGTGGCACACAATTAAAGAGCATTAACATAACAGTTCTGTCTAGTTGGTGTGAAAGCCAATCTGCTCTAGGAGAAAGTGTGTGCAGGTGTGACTAGAACTGGCAGAGAGGTGATGTTCCCCCTCTAAAGTCAGGAGCTCACATGCCTGCAGGTGGTGAATTTATGGGGAAAACCAAGGCTAGATTGATTGTCATCAGTTTTACTTACATCTGTATTGCTTACCAACTCGGCTAAGGATACAGCATAACCTCTTTAAATCTATGAAGATTTATTTTTGTCTCAGGAATAACATCTTATTATGTAGCTATTTGATGAGTTGTGAGCTAACATGTTTTAACAAATCTTTTATCGCTTATTGCATTCACTCCCTTGATGGTAATTTCAAAATCTGACCATTAAAATGGGACTCTTTTCACAGCTCTTTGATTATGACACTCAGAACTGTGCACTTCATCTTTGCATTTGAATTAGAATTGTAAAGGTGTAAATTATAGATCTGGCTTTTATGGGCTTTTATTGATCAGGCTGTTTCGTAGAAACCATAGCAGTTCTGAAAGCTTAGCAGTCTAGAATATCTTTCAGCTTTCTTAATTGGGCCACCAGGGTACAGTTAATTTTCAATTTATATTGAGAGCAAGACAAGGTGATGTAATACTTCCTCACCGTTCTTGAGTAGCATCGACACTAAAACACCACGATGTGCAGTGTACTTCTCAGTACACAAGGTGCTTGTTGAAATAGATTGAGAGTTCTAGCTTCATTCACTTCGTAGTTTAGGACAAATTCTGCCTAACACTTCCTGCGTGTTCACTGACTTCCACTGAGACACTAGCTGCAACAAGCAAATATGGTTTGGTGGTCAAGTGTAGTTGGAAAATTCATGCAACATACGGGTTGTAGAGCAACCAACAGACTAATGAATCGTGCTCTTCTCTTTGTGTGTTTGCTGCCAGGTCAAGGTCATGGTGCGCATTTCTTCCACGCTTGCCAGAGACACGTCTGAGTCCAGCTCTTTCTTAAAAGTTGACCCCCGCAAGAAGCAGATCACCCTGTACGACCCGCTGGCCTGTGGAGGTCAGAATGCTTTCCAGAAAAGGGGCAGCCAGGTTCCTCCCAAGATGTTTGCTTTTGACGCGGTTTTCCCTCAAGATGCGTCTCAGGTAGGCCCTGTATGATCTCAAGAGTTATCAAAGCAGCAGCGTGCACCACAGCCAAATTGATTTCTGCTGCAGCAGTAGTGCTTTCAGTGGACTTATACCAGGGCTGAATTTGGTCTGCCATGATCACCAATATTGAATTCTATTTATTAAATTTTAGCTGTATAATGGAGTGCTTGCTTTATTCTTTACTGTAAAGAATTTCTCCTAAAATTATACACTCAGTAAATGTGCTAAATGGTGCCTAATAGGAAAACCCTCAGTATCAACAAGTTGCTGTGTAATATAAAATATTACAGTTTGGTGTTTACAGAGATGTGATCAGTACTACAGTTCTCTAATGCAGTTCCCTCTATTAACTAAGGGATCAAGGAATTTTTTTGCAGTATTCTATTATACAGTTTGCAACAAGAAGAGGGGGATTTTAATCCACAAGTCTTTATTCGGTGAGGATATATTCAGGCTTCTTATCTTTATTAGACTTTGGTTTGATGAACTATGTTACCTAAATGTCATGAGGACGGTAAAAGAGTAAAGTAACATTGTCAAGTATACTTAGAAAACGGTCCTGTAAGGCTGGCTCTGTATTCATAAACCAAACAGAGCTAGGACACAGGGCCATCTAAAGTACTGTCACATAATTGTGTCGTTAGGTCACTCCCACACCTAGCCCTGGTCCAAGCAGCTAGCACCCTGCAGCCTAATGCCTGGATGCAGTCCAAGGGGCTGGCCTGTGAACAGTCCCTTTCTTGGCCCATTTTATTCTCTGTTGTAGAGATAGTCTAGAAGTAGCCATGAACCAGGGTGAATTTACTTAATGTGTTGTCAAATGCAAAGTGCTTCCCATCAAGGCCTAAACTGAATTCCAATTGAGTTTCATCCACTGTTGTTAAGCAGTTGCTGCAGAAGCACTGTTGACCATTCAGCCTTCTTGAACCTTAAATCCAAGAATGCCTGGGGTAAATTTCTGTATTGTACTTCTTAAAATACTGCTACTGTCTTCAGAATGGAGTCTACTACTGCAAAAAGCTGAGAAGACTCATAATAATGTCGGATCACCTAGCCAATTCCAAAGAGGCTGGTTTTTCCCTTTTCATTCCTAACCCACATGCTAGTGGAATTGAACTCAGTCCATAATTGGGCAAATAATCAAGCCTGCAAAAATTCCTCAGTGTTGGATTGTTTTTTAATCAAAACTGTATTTAAAAATCCCTTAAATAGGCAGTTCTAACAAACCAACTACATCCCCTTACAATATTTGTATTTTTTTAACCCCACAAAGGATGTTGATGCATCAGCATCAAGATGAAACTTACTTAATCCAGAACAAAAGTCCTGCTTCATGTGCTTACACAAGTAATGTAATTCCCATCAACAGTACAGGTTGCATGAACAAGACAAGCAGGATTAGATTTTTGATACTTCAACATGGTCTCTGGAGCAGGGAAGACATTACTACCACTTGCCAGTGAAAATAATGATTTTCGTTGTTATTGTTCATGCTTTTGTTTTCTTTCTTTCCTGTTTTTTTATTCTTTCTTTTTTTCCTTTGTATTCCCCAATACCTGTGACAGGCTGAAGTATGTGCTGGGACTGTGGCTGAGGTGATCCAGTCTGTGGTCAATGGGGCAGATGGCTGCGTGTTCTGCTTTGGTCATGCCAAGCTTGGTTGGTATTGCTCAATTTCCCTCAAGCAGTAAAATGAATATTCTTAACCCAGGATTGCTAGTCTTTCATTTGTCTGTGTATATTAATTGTATTTGAAAGTATCTGTGCATGATGTTGTTCAGCATCTTCACCTCTTGCTTACACATTTATTCACTTTCCTTATTGTGTAAATGTTGGACAGCATGCTCTTTGGAACAGAAGTTACCTTTGAATTGTTGCTTCATTTCAGCCCTTAAATATTATAGCAATTCCCTCTTGCATTGTCTTCAGTCATGAAATGAATGGTCCAACAGTGATCTACAGTTTCCCAGATGTGATTGGTGTTGGTGAGGGTTGGCCCAAATGCTACTTTTATCAAGCTGTGTACTATGAGTATTCACTCAGGTACTTTATGGTTGTGATAACACATTTATGGAGTGTGACTAGGCAGATAGTTTGATTTATACTCTATTCCCTGATTAGACAATTCACTCATTACTGACCTCTTCCTACTGTGTCACCAACAAATATTATTCTAATGGTTAACTGAATGTTACTGATGGATCAAAATTCACACTTTGGACATGCTTCTGTAGCATTTCAGGTATTCATAGAAGGACAGTAAAAAGGAGAATCATCATCATTAACGTGCTATTATTTTGAAATAACTAGATTTTGCGAGTAATCATATGTTTTGTTCATGTTTATCTCATTTTGGAAGTACTGTCTCTTGAATGAAGAGAGGTTTATTGCATGTGTGCAATGATCTTCATTCTTTACTGTCTCAAAGAACCACAGATGTACACATATAATGTAAAAGGATAATTCAGTTTTGCAGGTGGTAAAGAAGATCAAGCTGTATCAGGCCAGATTATCCCAAATTATAGGCAACAAAACCTGGAGAGCACTAAATGCTGCAATGCAGCCAGGTCTGGTACAATGAATGGTTGGCTGGTGTTCCAGTTACACCAGAAGGCACCTCTGGACCAGGCAGGAGTGACACTAGGATGAGCTCTTAGATACTTAACCCCCCTGTGACCTGCCAAGCACAAGATTGCAAATGAGGTGGAAAAGGAAGCCACCAGATAACAGGCTCTCACAAATGCCTAACATCCTTTAGAGAGATATCCTGGCTGAGGATACACCACCACCATTCCATAAACCATGGATCTACCCAGACCTTGACACAGACATGTGCATAGAAGTATTTTTTTCACTGATCTTCTTCCACATAGCTTCAACATAGGAAATAGAACATGGTAAAGAAGCCAGAAGTACTTGTCTGAAAAGATGTATACATTTATCATTTGGCTTATAAATTTAGAAAACTTATCTAAGAGCATTATATGTAGTGACACCTAAAGCAGTTTAAGACCGTACTCTGTGTCTGTTCTTAATCACCAAAATTTTACAGCAAAGATAAGCCAGAGCTATAATTGCAGAGTTAAAAAATACCTAACCAGGGGATGGTTTTTACCCAGATGAAATATTAATTGTTGTGGACCCACTTCTTCACCAAGCACTCACATATACCTGGTTAGTTCTGGGGGCTTTGTTTCTGAATTAAGTTACATCTGTGTGATTCTGGGACCAGGTTTATGTCAATCTCAACTCCAGCATTTACATACAATCTGGTGCTATGAAGTAAAATGGTATTGAAAGAATGCCACACAGTATTCAAAGTAGAGGTTTTTTGAGACCATGGCCCTCCTGCTCTGCTCAATTCCCTCCATGATTCAACCACACCAGAGACCAGCATTGGAAGGTGGGGGCCTGCAGCACCCTGCCTTGGGAATGGGATATGTCAGGTAATGATTTTTGAAAGAAGCTCAAGATTTCATGTGCATTTTCTGTGTCCAATTTGTCTACCTGCCTGTATTTTCCCATTGCTGATTGTCCTTGTTGTAGTCAAGTTGTTTTCATGAAGGTGTCCAGGATAATCTCTCTTGGCAGAAGGCTGTCAAGGTCCTGGGAATGATGTGATGTTTTATTTTCTTCATCCTCCCATTCCTGACAGGGAAGTCATACACCATGATTGGGAAGGATGATTCCATGCAAAATCTTGGAATAATTCCTTGTGCCATCTCGTGGCTATTCAAGTTGATTAATGAGCGCAAAGAGAAGACAGGAGCACGCTTTTCAGTCCGGATTTCTGCAGTGGAAGTGTGGGGGAAAGAAGAAAATCTGAGAGACCTGTTGTCAGAAGTGGCTACAGGCAGCCTGCAAGATGGCCAGTCCCCAGGTGTCTACCTTTGTGAAGACCCCATTTGTGGCATGCAGGTGAATCCAAGATTAATTTTACACTGAAACAAGTAACATGACTTTTCTGGTTTTTTTTCTGGAGCTATTGAGATAGTTCAATTTCAAGAACCAAGAGCATAGAGTTTATAGACTTGAAAGTGTTTACTTTAAAACATGCAGGAACTTTATGACCTGCAGCTGCAGGGCCATCTGCTCTCTTGGCCTAAATATTTGTACCTCCAGTATAACTGATATTGAGCAAGGGCTTGTGTTTGCAATAAAACATGAAAACATTCAGTGCAAGCAAAAATTCACCTCATTCTTAAGAAAAAAAAAGAAACAAAAGTGTGATCTCTCTTTGGTAAAACAGCAAGCTAAAATATTTATAGTACTGCACAAATTGCTGTAGGCCATTAATATGGCTGTTTATTTCTTTATAAATGACATTATTTATAGCATTTGCATTAGCAGTGTTGTAGGGAGCATTAATTGCTACTTATTAATTGTTGTCAAGAAGTAAATTCCTGAGCTGGGCAAGTCAAGAAAAACTCAAACTCTTCTCAGGTTCAGAGTTTTTGCAGGAATGAGTAACTGGCTCATCTATTTTCTGCGTAGCTATGAGAAATTCTCAGCAGACCTGTTTTCCCCCCTCCCTCTTGGTTTGAGGGGAAAAGGGACCTATTCTTCCATTTTGCTCTTTGTGAGGGAGTAAATTGCTTTTTGTATGATTGGTGAAGAGGGAGCAGAAGAAGGTGATGGAGCTTGAAAACATTGTGGCAACCTGAAATGCAAAGGCTGCTTCTGTCAAGAACCTGCAGAGCCCTGTGTATTCCAGGATGGGGAATGGAGGGAGAAGGGAACAGACCTACAGGGTCATGTACCCTATATCCAGCTGCAAGCATCTAGAGATCATGACTCACATCCACATGAGTCATGATCTGTGAGATTTTAAACAGCAAGTAATACATTTTGTGTCTTATCTCTTTGTGGTTTAAGGTTTTTAGGTATATTTAGGTCATATTTTCCATTCTTTTGCATTCTTCCTAGGAATTATAAAGTTGTGTTTTGATTTTAAATAACAGTTATGGTTCTCGTTTTAACTTAACTCCAGACTTCAGTGTTTTATGAAATACTGTGTCACAAGAGATCTCATTCCCTGGTATCCAGTAACTGGTGCAGTCTAATAAATATGAGAGACTTGGGTCTGCACAGTTCCTGTTGAGGTGATGGATGGCTCAGTTAAGAATTCCTATATGTATGTTGCATGTGTTGCATAACTGTGTCACAACCAGCATCTCCTTAGAGCTTAATTCTTTACTAAGGTATTTTAGCACAATAGCAATAATAAGAAATATTCCATTATGGTAGCTTATTTTCATATAGATAAACAGTACAGCTATATGCAAAATTAATTATTTTAGATCAGTGAAGAAGAGGTAGCTCCATGAGATACCTGTGCATCTCTGCAGTGTGAAAGAATGAATTAAGTTGCAAGGAAAGAAGCCTTTTTATGTATGCTTACAAGACATTCTGGAGTCTTGTGTCATACACCTGAATTCTGCAAATCCTCAGATGAAGGGAGGATATTATATTATAGCCATACAGATATGCAGAATCAGCAGTGTGTATAGCAAATGAGTGATCACCATATGTCATACTGTCTGTCACTGGACCTTTCCAAGTATGCACATTTTCTTGTTGCTTACATTAGTGAGATCAGCCCACAGACTGGCCTGCCTTCTGCTGGCCTTGTTAACTCCTTCCTGTTCCTTTTCCATCTTTCCTGAGAGAGCATAGCTTTCAGCTGTGTCACCGAATCCTATGCACAGCCTCAGCTTATCCCTCCTCAGGCTGATTAATGGTCGCAAAGAGAAAACAGAAGTACAGTCTTGGAGAACTTAACTGTCAGCTATATTATACAGCAGGGGAACAAACCCCATGAACAGGACGTTCCTTGCTGTTTTTATGGCAGACAAGACAAATCTATCCTGTGGGCCAGTTCTGTGTACAGCCAAAACGAATGCCATCAGATTGCAGAGTCATGTGTCCCTTGCTCAGACAAACTAGTCTTAGATGCCATGAAAAATGCACGTGTTCCTAATGTTAGGAGGGGTTAATAATATCTGTCCTCCTATGCTGTCTGTCACTTAGGGGAGTTAAGAGCAGGCTGGTGACAGGAACTGAGGTCCAGCAAATATGAATGTTTGTACATTATCTGCCTTGTTCCATTTAATGGGTAGCCCTGGCTTGTGAACAGGTGCATAATAAACTTCTGGTGTGAAGGAGCAAGGAGAAGGCTTCTCTTCTGGGCTGCTCCTCATGTGCCATGGGGCAGAACACAGGCTTCAGTCCTGTTATTTTTGAGATTTACCTGTGGGCTGCTTCCTTCTAACGCTTTCTGAAGGTTAACACGCCGCTGTTTCTGTCAGCTGTTGGGTTTGGGATTGATGTGTCTTCCACAATTTTCCCCCCATTTTAGCCATAAGGAGGGCTCCTGGAGGGCGTGCTACCATCACTGCCAGTGTCGGGAGGGTCTCATTCCACGGGCACCTCCTCCTTTGTGGTCCCAGTGGAAGCCAGCGTATCCCCACCGTGTGCTGGTTGCGGGAAGCTGTCTGGCGGTGTTTATCCGTGCGGGAATTTCTCAGCCATCTCTCCCTGGCGTTGCCTGCAGCTGCAGAACCAGAGCGAGCTGCGCGCCCCCACGGCGGAGAAGGCCGCCTTCTTCCTGGACGCCGCCATCGCCTCGCGCCGCAGCAGCCAGCGGGACTGCGACCAGGAGGAGCACCGCAACTCCCACATGCTCTTCACGCTGCACATCTACCAGTACCGCATGGAGAAGAGCGGCAAGGGCGGAAGTAAGCTGTCCTCTTGCTCCTCCTCTCCCTCCCCGTCCAGCCTGCCTGGAAACTGGGCCTCCAGACAGGATTCCTTGTTGGTGAAAGCCAGCAGAGTCCTCCATTCGCTGAGGAGTGGGGCCGTGCATGCAAGCAGGCTGTCCCGTGCCTGGTGAAGAGCCACCAAAAGGCCATTATTGCCATCGCTTGTCACTTTAGCTGCTCTTGTGGAGACACCAGTTCTCAGCCCTGTGTGTGCCTCTGTATCTGAAAAAAAAGAGTGCTTTTCAAATTGGCCTTTATTATTATCTTTACAGATAGCGTTGAGGTCATGGATTAAAATATTGCGGTGACTGGAATTCCCTGCCACCCTTATGTTAACTGTTCCTCTTTGGCACCTAATTCGGGCAGTGTGTGTGGAAGCTGATGCTGGCAGTCCATAAACTGGGAAGCTGATGTTGACAACCCATAAACTACACCCTTTCTTGGAGATTCATGCTGTTTTAGTTGCTGGCCCAACTATGCATGCACAAAAGACTCTTGTGGTTCTTTGTAAGGGGTCTGGATTTTTCAGATAGGCTTGTTCCCTCTCTTTGCCATGTATGCTTTCACTGGCTTGTGTCTTTATTTCCATATGCCACTTTTAAATGAGGAAAAGGTGCTTCCATGACTACTTTTATAATTTTAAAAGCATTTTTCTCCCACCATTTATATTATTTTATTATATTTGTCTTCTGTTTCAAGTCTCCCAAATTTTTTTGACTGAAGATATATAGAGGGGTTTTTGTAAGTAAATTCCAATGATAAAAGCTTTGTATAACGCAGGAAGCACCACCTCTGAAAAAGAAAACTCTGACATTAAAATTCTTCTTTTTAAATAATCTTTTTTTTAACAGAGCAAAATGTTTGTTTGAAAGACACCAGAGACATCTGCTTTTTTAAATTCATGGGCTTAAGCAATTCTGCAGAAACAGCATATGTTTCAGCTCCTGGCTCTGCATAGGTTATTGGTAATAAGGAATAGATTGCAAGGCATGATGTGTAGTGGGTGTTCACCACTGCAGTATTAATGACTAATGTTTAAATGATAAAAATTTGCGTTGACTGTACTTATAGGAGAAAGAAACAGAAAGTTGCTCTAAATGGAAATGCAGCTTGCATGTATTTAAGTAATAACCCCTGTGGAATTGGCAGTCAGAAATCTCAATTAACTAAAGGTTTATTAATTAACCACCCTGCGGTGGAAAGGAAGACAGTGAATGCTCAAACAGACTGGTTTATAGGAATAAAATGGCTGATTTTGAGGGAATAATTATTACAATTATTTAATGCTCCTTATTTTTTCCTACATGAAAGTAGATGCACACACACAATCCTTTCCTACTACTTTCAAATGCCATTAATAAAAGGGAAAATATAATTTTCTTGTGGTTATAATTTCAGAAAAAGAAGACATGACCCTGTTGGATTAGAGTATGGCATGCTTTGCCCACTGCCTCTAGTTATATCTTTGTCTCATGGCCATACCATACTCCTGTCTTCAAGTTCCCATATCTGAGTGGCCTTACAAGCTAGGCAGGGTCAGATCCCACTGATAATTGAATGAGGGGGAATTCCAGCTGCTCAGAAAGGGCGCCTAGTGATTATCACTGTCTCCTGCTGTAATGAAGGACTTCTCAGAAAAAAACACATGAAGATAGTAGAGATATATAGATTCCAGTAACAGGATTAAAAAAGGATAGGAAGAAAGGGGATAAAAAAGAAACCCAGCTTCTAAAGGATAAGAGATTAAAGGGCTGGCTAAAGTGTGATTTTGGTAAAAAATGACTGTTAGAATAAGGCATTGGTACTGTACTTACCTCCTTGTTAGATTCATTACCAGGAATGTCATGAAGCAGGCTTAGCACCCTTGAAATAAATGACATTGTGGCAGAACTGGATCACTGTCATTTTTCAGCTGTCAGCTCTGCAAAGTCTCTGTGACCACAGAAAAAAAACAAGTGTTAGGAAGTTCCACTTCTTTTTTCTATAGTAGCCAGGCACATTAGTGGACACCTTTCCTAACAAATAACTTCATTTTCAGAGTAATCAAGTGGATCTACAATCTCAAAAATATTACTTCAACATGTAAATTAAATAAGAAAGAAACAACCAGTAAATTATCTTACTCTGGATTTCCTCAAGTTGTGTTATAGGAGTATATGTGGAAACAATATGACAGCTTTTGAAAGGCAGTGATTTTTTTCATTTTCTTTTGTTTCCCTGACATCTGGTAATCTTAGCAACAGAAATATTTATTATATATGATTCAGTAAAGTCACCTACAGTCACTTGCAGTAGCAACTAAATGGATTTCTTGGTTTTTCTAAGTAAATGATTGGGAGACACTCAAGTAAGGAATTCCAGCCTCCTGAGGATAGAATATGTTAGAGGACTCGGGGACTCTTTAAGAGTTTTAAGGACTTTAGAGGGGAGACAAAGGTCCTCCATGATCAGTTCAGAGGTGCATGTGCCTTACTGGTTCCCCAAGGCAGCCTAGTTTTCTGCAGTGAGTACAGGAGCCCATAGTGTCTGTGGATATTTTCTGGTGAGAGGGATACATAGAAGTCCAGTGTTAGTTCTTCAGCTCTAACACCTGATAGAGCTGAAGAACCAACAGGACTTCAAAGCAACAGAAGTCACTGTATTTTAACAATTGTTGACAGAGATACTGGGTACATTTCTGGAATATTAGTCACAAATCCCATAGGAGGTGTTCTGTCTTTGTCATCTCTTTTTTTCTTACCAAATGTGCAAGTTGAGATCCTGTGTTGAAATGGCTGTGGATTAACTTGCATAGAGGTAAACTCAGATTTGAAAGTATTTCTGCTGCTGTTTAAGTGTGTTTCTGTCCTCATATATTTCTATTACCTCTCTCTTCCAAAACAGTGATTCTATTCTGTTCTGTACCTATTGAGTTAAGATCCTAGAAATAAATCTGCCTTTTCTTACAGACTGCTTCTAAACTCACTCTTGGGAATGAGGAGGAGTGGTTCAAGATCAGATTCTAAAACTCACCTAGGAAATCGTCTTGAGATAGTAGAGTGCTAGAAGTACTTCTCTGAAATCTACATCGTTCCCATCCTGGATTCATAAGGAACCAAAGACTTTTAAAGAGTGCAAATGTCTATTAATCTTGGTGTTTCATTGGTAGCAGCTTTTCACTCTGGAAGTGATGTGTTGATGCAGAGTAAACAAAAAAAACCCATAAGGATCTATTGCTGGTTTCACAGAAACTGTTCTTAGAACGGAGGTGCTACTTCATAATCCATCACCCCTGTCTTGGCAAACTTTTCTTAGCAAAAATGATACTGTGAAAGTATATATTGAAGAAAAGTTGAACATCTTCTTAAATACAGTATCCAGGATGGGAAAAATAAGAGAAGTATCCTTGCTTACTAAGCAGGAATTCCTAGGCTGTGGTTTTCCAGACAGAAACAGTAGTGACAGAGACAGAAACAGAGCCAACTCAGGTACGGGCTAATAGAGCTATATTTAAAATAATATAGTCACATAGTGGCTCTCACAGAGTTAAGCCTGCAGGAGTGAGTGAGTTGTCAGGAATTTGTAAGCAGGTCTGGAGTAGGGAGCAGCGTACAGCAATACATAAAGGCTGACTGTGTTAGCAGGACACCTACAGCCGTGCCTGCCAACAGGAACTGGGGAAGGCTCCTGGGTTGTTTCCTCTTCCAAGAGGAGTGAGTCTTCTGCTTTGCTGTGAAGCTGCTTGTGGAGGCCCACACTAATAGTCTGTCTGTTTCTGGCAGTGTCTGGAGGTCGCAGCCGCTTGCACCTTATTGACCTGGGCAGCTGTGTGAAAGTGCTCAGCAAAAACCGCGAGGGAAGCTCCGGCCTCTGCCTCTCCTTGCCTGCGCTGGGCAACGTCATCCTCGCCCTCGTCAACGGGAGCAAACACATCCCGTACAAGTAAGTGCTCTGGGTTGTGCCTAGTGAGAGGCTGCTTGAAAGCAGGCTGTCTGTCTGGGCCTGGGGCAGGTTTGGGTAAGGAGGAAAAGCAGTCTGCTGGGGCGTCAGTGCAGCTCTCTTGAGCTGCCTGCGGTTCAGTGACACCCTACTGACCTTACCCCTGGTAGCTACACTGCCAAATAGGTTTCAAAGGAAGAAGCCTGCTGAAGTAGGACCCATAATGCAGCACTGTAGAGAAAATTATCTTGCTGTCCATTGTATGGAATTTACTTCTGGAAATATTATGTCACAATGAGCATGCATGTTTGTCATGAGATTCTTTCTGTGATCTAAGGCTGCTTTGTGGGAGTTTTTTGCAAGGTTTGAATCTCAGTGGCCAGCACTTCATGTGCAAAAAAAGAAGTAGGCCCTATTTGCCACAGTAAACCTGTGGTCTTTGCTACTGCAGGTGGCTTCTGGGAAACAAGAGGAATTGCTCAGCTAGTGGGTATTCCTTGTGCTCATTTCCCATCATCACTGCTTCTCCCTGTGTGTCATGTGTGCAGGTCTGAGAGGAAGCTTGGATTCATCTCCCAGCCCAGGGAGTCACACTGCCTTCCTGTTGAGAAGTTTCTGATTTTGTGGGTGGTGCTGCTTTTCTCTAGCCTAGAGCCTAGGGAGTAGCAGCTAGCATAATGGGAATGGCTTCCAGTAGCATCTTATAATCAAACTGCCAATGAATGTCACCATTCATGAAGGACAGGTATATCAGGAGTTAGGGACAGCAGGATGACAAGGAGAATGATCCAAGTCATCCACAGAGCAATATTTCAGTCCATGCATTTTACCTATTTTAGCATTTAAAAGGCTTTAAACATGGTTATTTACACACGTTCATTCAAGATTGCTTCTTTGTTGTCTTCATCTTGGCAAGTAAAAATGAATTGATATTGGTTATAATAGTGTTTCTCTTCAAATCTTTAGTTTAAAAAAAATTATTTGGTAGTCTGGACTTAAACCGTGCTTTCTGGAAATATTCCCATTCCTGGAGCTCAATCAGGCCGGAATTCAGTTAATGGCTAACCAAATTTATATGTATAAATACTCATTAAATGTTTCATGAATCATGCACTTTGCCATAGCACAAAATAGCTTGAATTCTGCACTTCACAAAGTCTTACTAAGGCAATGCTTTTCAAAACCTGTCTTCTTTCCTGTTGGATTTTATGGATTGAAGGTCACCAGTAGGAATACAAAGGATAGCATTAGTAATGCTATCTACGCTAGAACTAAACATACAAGGAATAGTTACCAAATACAATTGTCTTTCCTGGCAATGACTGACCAGGAGAAAATCATTACCAAATAAATCTTCTGATTGCTGTGTATTCAATCTCTTTTTCCTGTGACTCCCAGCTGTTGCACTTCTGAGCCTGCACAGTCAGAGATGTCAGCATATTTTCTCATCAATGTCTGTACTGCTGAAAGAAGATCAAAGCTCTCTTCAGGCCACAATCCTCTCTTTAGTTCACTCCTAATAAGAATTCTTCCTATAAGAAGATACTATAGAGTGTAGAGAAGTGGTTGGTCATCTGTAAATCAGAGTCAGTGTCCTGTTTCTCAGATGACTTTCAAAATATAATTTGAAAAATATAGCTGGCATGTTTTGGAGCAAACCTTTTCTTCCTCTTGCTGAGAAGAATCCAGAAAACATTTTTTCCCATATGTGGTCTATTCCTGAGCAATGGAAATAAGAAGCAGGATGGCTGGAAGAGCACAGACACTATTAGCTCAGTGATCCAGCAGTAGAGGTGTGTCCTGCTCCTCAGTGGAGATGAGAGGAAGGGGGATCTGGGTGTGTGTGTGCTGCATTGTAGGAGAGGCTCAATATCCCACAGATGGAGACACTGATATGTGTTCAGTGGCACCTCTTGTTTTGAGCAATGGCAAGCATCTCTAATTGGGGATAATTCCCTTTCTCTAAGGGGTGTTCTCTTTCTCTGTTAAGTATAAAATTATATTTTTGTTAACTGCCTTTTCTTGAGTAGGACCCAAGGAAAACAATGGAAGCATTTTCTTATGTGACAGCTCTGCACATTGTGTGTGGTCTCAGTAAATTTCCACAGAGCAGCAGACAAAATGGAGCATCTTTTCTGTATCTGAGCTATTAAACAGCCATTAAGTATTTTATGGCAGCCTGTCAGTAGGCACTGCGTGGCTTCCTGGGAACCTGGAAACTCACAATGCACAGTCTTTCTTGTACTGCAAAAATTTGGTACTCTAAACTCTGAGAGGCTGCAGGCTCTTTGCCTCAGTTTTGTATCCAGCTTTATCTCCACAGGTAGTAGTTGTAGGGAATAGCTTGTTCAGTTTCATAGCTGGTGTAAGCAGATGCCACTGCATTGCCTTCAGTGGTCTCTTTGTGCCAGGGATGAATTTGCCTCTCCACCTGCAGTCTCTATGAGAAACACATGCTGTTTTTCAGCACATGTTGCTTTTCTTTAATTTTTACCCATAAAGCTAAGCCTTGGAAACCATTCAGTTGGAATCTTTCTCCCCTGGGAAGAGCCCCCGTACACTCCCATTTTGGGAACAGTAACAAAGATTTAGGCTAGCTTTAGCAGGAACTTGTTTTCTGAAGCTGTAGAAAAGTAATGTAGAAATTCTCAGACATCAAACAATATGGTTTGATATGGTTTGGGAGTTCTTGTCTTGTATTCAAGTCAAATTTCACATGGATCTGAAGAATCCCTACACTGGGCAAATACTTGCAGCTAATGAGTGACCAGACCATGATTTTCTGGGAGTTTGTGTATTTCATATATGTACTTTTAATCTCTCAGTGTCACTATTATTGTCACTATTCCAGACCTATTTTGAACCTTAGTAAGCACCTTGTTCTGTCATGGTATGAAGCACCGAGTTCTTCCAGCTCTGTGCCATATATAAAAATAGAATTTTTATTTGACTTAAATACATTGCCATTTTATGTCATCAGTATCCTTTGCTCTTGAGGAATGAACAAATCCTTCAGAGGACTGGGCAAGAATTATTTTCTCCATGGGAATATAAAATATCTTCAAAAAAATTGGAAAGGGGCACTTGCAAGCTCAAGGAAGAGCAAGGGAGTCAGTTCCTGGCCTGAACAAATATGGTTGGGCTTAGATCTGCTACAGAAGGGTTTTGCTAAGATGCAGTAATTGTTAGTGCCATTTTATGTTTTTAAGAGTATTTCAGTTTTATGTTAGTGCTGCATTATCTGCCTCTGATATCCAAGATGAATGTGTTTTAAACCCTCAAATGAACACCCATTTGCACAAACTCCAGATACTGGTTTATATAGCTCACTATTCAAAAATTACTCCAGTTGCTAGGCAACATGGGTGGTGATAATTCATGGTAATGCTGTTTTGGAAATAATCAGTTTTATGCATTTTAATGACTGTGAGAATGTAAGAAAACTGTTTAGAAAAGTGCAAGGCTGTATGAATTTCTCTTCCAGAAATTGTTGCTTGTTTTATTTAATAGGCTTCTCTCCTAATGTGCTAGAGGTGTGTTTGTAGAGGCATCCTATATTTTGAACTAGATGCTTATGCTTATCCAAGGCGGGAGTCTTGTCTGTAAAATAGATGGGTGTGAGTTAAAAGCATAAATTTTATTCTTGGCACTTCTGTTTCTCTGTCATATGTTTGCATTTCCTCCCAGATCTTGCATGCTGGTATAGCTTTATTCGATCCCATGTGCAGAAAACAAAATTATATTAAGTGACTGCAAGGTTGCACAAGAGGCTTCATGGCAGAGCCACCGTGTTTTAAGATCTAATCTGGTGCTTAAAGCATGGGTTAATCCATTTCTTCTTTCTGCATGACCTTTGGAAAATAATTTATTCAAGTGTTTATTTCACATTTATAAAACGGAATTAGAAAAAATTCAAATAGGATTTGTAAAGGGCATTCAGAGTTGGCAAAAAGCACTATATACTTTTTCACTATTGCTAGGACTGTTACCCTGGTTTTCTCCTTTCTTTAGAGTTAATGGCTCGTATAAATAGTCCTAATGGCATGCAGAATGTGAGGGGTTTTTTTGGTCAAATGTAGAATATTATTGCTTTTAGGTAGAAAGAAAAGGGAAAGTGTTGGATTATAGTGTTGTGGTATACTAGTTTAAAGAATGAGCTGTATATCAGATATTTTCTTTAAATTGTTAGTTAATTATTGGAAAAAATGAAAATGGGGTTTGGATGGATCCAGTACCTCAGTTTCTTTTCTTAGTTAGATGGGTATCTATCTGAAATTGCTTCATCTTTGTAAAAATCTGTGTGTGAGAATAACTGAAATGCCAGGGATCTTTTGTTTATATGCCTTGCCTTTGCATTTTCAGCATGAGCTATTTTATTTTTCTTAGAGAAGATGTTAGCATTTTCAGGAGTATGTTAGGATTTTCTTGAATAATAATTAGTATTAGTACTGGAGATTTTACTCTTATTTCTGAGCTTGTATTAAGTCCTAGCTTTGTTGGATTCACACAATCATGTCCACTTACTATGTCTAAGAATTTAATGACACATTTGAGCTATATGTCAAATGGGCAATCTATTTATGGTTACTTCACCAGCACCTGAAACTAGGATTTTTTTTGTTTTTGTTTGTCATTAAGAAACTTGAATCACTTTTACTTTCCACTTCATCTATGTCTTCTATTCCTTAACTTTTGCACCACCTCAATGAGAATATGGTACAAAGATTACAGCCTCAGAAAAATAACTGGTGTGCCCTTCAGAACTGTTGATCTTTCTGTATTAATTTAACATTGAATATACTAGAAGAGGATGGAAAACTGTTTTGGTGTTTGACTTGGGGAAA
The DNA here is from genome assembly GCA_034336665.1 of Luscinia megarhynchos. NCBI lineage: Eukaryota > Metazoa > Chordata > Aves > Passeriformes > Muscicapidae > Luscinia > Luscinia megarhynchos. The sequence continues at coordinate 79,399,241 of CM067565.1, read as the reverse complement.
TGTGAGAGCAGAAAAGGTGGGGTGGGGGGGATGAGGACATGAGAGACAGCTGAAACAGAATCACAGGGCTGGGAAATGGCCTGAAATGAATGGGAAAGCTCCAAGAGACCCTGAAATTATGTGTAGAGGAGACAACAATCCACAGAGAGGAACTGGGAAGCAAACAAGGAGGAAGAAATGAGCCTATTTAAAAAGATAAATAAGCCTAAGAAATACCCCTGAATGATCCAATTGTAGGAGAGTGGTCAATGGACATTGAATGTGAATGTGTTGAATGTGAAATAGTCCCTAATTAGCCATCAAAAACATGGTCTTCTCCTGAAGAAAAGAATTTTTCCTTGATGTTTTCAGCTAGGTCATGTGGACTAGAACCTTGGCTAGCAGACAGTGAAGCTGTTGGAGCAATGCCACCTTATATCAGTGGAGGAACTGGCCTTAGGTGCATGCCCTTTGTCACTGGCAAGTGCAATGCAGTTGCCTGCAAGAGCAATGAAACTCTGTCAGTGTGCATAAAATTAGGACTTTGAGCATCTGGCAATTATGTTCACCTTTGGGGCTTTTCTGTATTTGACAGTTTACTAGGTTGAATTTTGAGCAATTTCCTTCTTTATTCCAGGGGACTACATAAAATAAGTGGAATTAGGGATGCACAGTTTGTGAATGTAGGAAAACTTATTGCATTTTATTAGAATAATTTCATCAGCAGCTCAGGAGCATGCAGATGATGGGTTTGAATGCTCCAGTAATTACTGTTGTAGTGTTCACCAATGATGCACTTCATTGTAGGGCAGTTTGTACAGCTGATGGTGCAGATTTGAGTTTTATCTGCACACATCTTACAGCATTGTGCTTCATCATCAGGCTGATGAGAGACAGTAGACAGAATCCTCAAAAGAAAAGCTGCAGTGGAGCTGCCATTCCCCAGCTTTGGGTTTTCAACTCAGTCCTGCCGGTGCGGCAGCGTGACAGAAGTTGGAGCTGTGGTGTCTGTGAACATGTGTAATGGGTGTAAGTGGCTGTGCTTTGCATTCTGAGCCTGAACTCCTGTTGCACCAGTTTTACAACAGACCTCAGCTGACAAAGCTCCACTCTGCACAAGCATTCAAGTGAGAAGAATCAGGCCTCATGAAGTATCTCTGAATGCTTTTTGAACCACTCAGCAAATTAGTACTTTATGGATACTGTACCCAGCAAATAATGATGGACTGCAAAATTAAATGAGGAGGGAAGGGCTGTGGTTTATAGTCAGACTTAACAGCAATTACTAATTGCATTTAAATAGCCATTCCTATGAGCAGCAGATAGCTGCATCACAGGACACTACTTTGGTCCTGGGCCAGCACAGACGTGGCTGGTAATGAAGAAGCAATCCAGTAGCGTGCAGTTATTCCTGAAATATAGCTTGAGTGGAACCCAAATAGGCCATTGTGGTAATTTCATACAAAAATTAATCCGTACTTAATTCATTAAAATGCCATTTTGAATCTTCAGTCAGGGTATCCAGCGGTTTATTCTCACCTGTTCTACCACTGGTTCAAGCTCAATTGAACATTAATACATTTTCCCTCATGGAAATGTGGTGATAATTCATTTCATGTATAATTGAACAATTTTTAAATAGTCATATCCTTGGAATAACTACCTCTTGTACAATGCAGCAAATTATCAAAAAGCATGTAATAATTTTTATTAGACTTATTTCACATTTTTGGTTATCTCCAGTTTCATGAATAGTTGCATATGGATGTGATGTGTTAAATTAAATTTCATTTCCGTTTTGATCCTTCTTTGCTTGTACAAAAGCAGTGCGACTCAAGAGCAAAAAGACATTGCCCTGCAGTAGACCAAAGAAAATAGCTTTTCTATTTATCTGCCAGTTCATGTTTGGAGTCCTGCATCTCATTGCTACGAAAAAGGTTGCAGACTGCAGAGAATTTAAAAGAGAAGCAAGAAGAATTATGAATGGTCTGAAATGAAAGGGTTACTCACCTGGAAGAACACTGTGACAGAAATAGAACTTCATAGCTTGTAGGGAAAAGGAGGCCTCTGAGAGATGAGATGACAGCTGCTCTGTAGTGTTTCAAAGATGTGAATACACAACAGGAGGAGAGAATTGTTTCTGGTGAGAGAAAGTGGCAGAATGATTTCTTATTTTTAAGTAATGATGTGGAGGAATATAAACTTTAAAGCATGATAACAGGGGTCCCTATTAGTGGAATAACTACTCAAGAGCTGAAGGGAACTTAGTTGGTAGAATCATTTAAAAGCAAAATAAACTTGGAACTAACAAATATCCATTAACAGTTACATAGTCAACTGTTGAAAATGGGTTAAGGGCTAGACTTATGCAATTTCAATGCAGAGTTCTGAGTCCAAATCTTTGACAATTTTCAATAGCTGTACTTCTTTTTGCTAAATTTTCTTTGTCCTTGATTGTCAAGTGTCTGCGGATGGCTGGCAGCTATATAAATAAAGCAATAAAATGTGTTCTAGTGCATCTAGTAGAATCAAATCTGCTTTTAGCAGCCTGAAAAACAGTGGTTGGATGGATTGTTCCACTTTCATGATGTCAGAGAAATCCAGAAAGTCTCCGTGCTGTGTGTCTTGAGACCCCACCTGAGCAGGGATATGGGCTGTCCAGTCCCTTCCTGTGCCACATGATTTAGCTCAATTAACAACCTTTTTCCCTCATCATTTAGTTACACATTTTTAAGGTATCTTTCTCTTCGAATTGCATAATCAAGTTCTCTCAGTGCTTGATACAAAACTCTATGGAAATCAATGGAAATCTTTTTATTGGGATTTGGCTTAAACCCACAGATTAGAAAACATGCTTATATCTAATTAGATGGGATAATCCTCAAATCCTTGCTAAGGGATATTTCATGTTCTGTATTTGATGATTAACAGCTTATTTGTTCAAAGAGGCAGCATGTGGTTAAGTGTTACTAATTTTGAGTTTGTTTGGAATTGCAAGGGACATAATTGATGGAATTGGTGAATGTGAAAATTGCAAAAGTACAATCATCTATTGATTAGTTGCAAATGGGTTTGTGACCATGAATTTGAAGCTCAAGAGATTTATACAGAAACTTGCCACACAAATGGGGATTTGAGACTGCTGAAGTGGCAAGAGCATGACTATTTTATTTTCCTCTTCAGTATATAAAAATATTTGTAACTAACTTGACAATAAACATAACCTTTGCTTACATTTTCTGGGCAAATAGTTGAACATTTTTTCTTCAAACTCTTTCTTTTCTTGGACTCTATTTTTACACCACCCTCTCAATGGAGTGACAGGCCCTAGAAGCTTTTAAGAGAATTGTGTGGTTGTAAGTGGAGGATACTTCAGCCAGTTTGCTTTACTGCTTCAAGAGTATTTGAATGGCATTACAAATGCAAGGTGTTTTTTATTGAAGTTCTTATTTTCTTAACACATTTGAGAGTAAAGCAATGGAAATAATCCTCTTGTGCTCTTCAGATACCAGATTTTGCTGGATGATCAAAGTTTTGGCTGGTGATTGCCTCCAGGTCTATATACACAATGAACAGATGTGAGTGGATTTTTTAAAATATGCATTCATTTTTTAGATTTAAGCAGTCTGGTTAGAACAGTCTTCTGAAATACGAAAATTGCCTCTCTTGTGCTGCAGGATGAACTTGTTAGATTATTTTTGTTTCTAAACTTTTTTTTATAAGTGCCATCCAGGTGATACGCTTTCTGGCAATATCTGACAAGACTCAGTAAAATTAATATCAGGCAGCAGACTTAACTGTTTCAGCTGTATTGTCTTTTAGCTTTGTTTTGCCTTATCATTCCATCAGAAAAACCAACATTCATACCAACATGCAGCTCTTGAATCCTGGACATCTCTCTCATGTCTGGACATTACTGGTGTGATGGAGGACAGTTGTTCTCAAGTGACAGGAAACTGGGAGTAACTGCTGTAGTTATAGTAGTTTAGATTTATAAACTATGGGGTGGAGAAAGGGCTGATGAGGGATCAAACCTGAATAAGATTTGACTCTGGAAATACATGCTAAAGAAAACCTGATTGCCCCTGATGAAACACTGCTCCAGTGAGATTTGGAAAACACCTGGGTTTTTTTCAGTTAATGTTGAGGCTGCTTACTGTGGAGTGGATTTTACAGAAAAAGTGAGGGTATGCTTTGGTAACTTTTAAAATCTTTGTATCATACAGAATACGAAATAAGACTATTAATTTGTTACCAGATTTTCTGTTCTCTTGTTAGGTGACTGCTGCCATTTTGGATGGCTATGTGCTGTGCAGTGGCATTATAATCAGTGGCTTTTATTGGTTTTGTGCTACTTTTGTGCAGTCCTTTTTGAGCTGCTTTGCCTGTAATCATTTATGTGTATGTAAAAATCAAGTGTGTAAAGTCCTGTGTGTCCATTTGCAGGTGCTGTGTCTGTTCTCCTCACACCCATCTCAGTGCAGGGAGCTTCATGAGGAGGAAGATGTTGTGTGCAGGAAGTCTCTGGCTGCTGTGAATCTGAGTGTTCATGCTCCCAGGGACTGCCACCTTCTTCCCAGCAGGGTCAGGGATAGTCCAGGCAGGGACATAATGCTTCTGAGCCACTGTAGCTCAACTCACCTGGTCTCTGGTGGTATCACAACCACGTGTGTTAGGTTTACTCTGAAAATTGGAATGGCTTTTTTCATCCTCCCAAGAAAATTCATAGTTCCTCTGGAAACGCTATTATATCACACCCATGCATAAGACAGTATAAATAGATTTTTAATTCCATTGGCCAGGTTCCATCCATCAACAGTGCTTCTCTGTGGAGCAATACCTGATTCTTTTAAGGAATCTGAGCATCACACTAACAGCTGATAGCTAATCATAGGGAAAACTGCTGTTCCTAAGCATATTCCTCCCATGGAAGAGCAGAGAACAATAGGTAACTGAAGAGAATAACACCAGATCTTTTCAACAGGCAGCATTTAGCTGTTGGCTATGAATAAAGAATGTTGCAGGCTGTGTATGAAATTATAGTCAGCTAATACTCAACTCTAATAGTAGTAGTGAGAGTCATTTTGGCCAGCAATTACTCATCTGATTTTATGCATTAAACAGCTATATTATCTCTCTATTGGAACTATACTTCAATCCAGAACAAACACAACTTTCTTAATAATTTTGTGTTCATATTCATATTGATATAAGCGTTACCAGTGTATTTTTTCACTTTAATAATCTCTCAGAAATAAAAAAATACCAAATGTTTCCTACTAATATCTAATCTGTAATTCATATTAGCTAATGAATGCTGTAGTCTTCTCTGTATATTATCCATTAATTGTGCCACTAACTGAAACTTCATATAAGCTCCTTTTTAAAACTCCATAATTTGAAAGTACTTTTTCATTTCACCAGAAGCCAACTAAAAAATGTTACCAATGATTATTGTCATTGGTATTCACAAAATAAATAAATACAAAGAGACTTATCTAACAAAGAGTTAAGCATTCTATGATGACCTTGTAAGTTATAGGCTGCTCATATGATCTTTCACTGCACTTTGCAATACCTGAATGCGTGAGTAAATTCTCCTTGGTTAACCTCATAGTATGCAATAGGCCTGTCTGTACAGTGCTTTTTTCCTTCTGGCTCCTTTATTATAGTGAAGGAACATCTCCTAACCCTGTGGTCTGATTATGCTCATATTGAAACATTTCTGGCAGTTACATTTGAAAACCTTTGCATATTTATGTACTGAATATTCTTTTGGGAGATTTAAAAATTTGGGCAGAGTGGCAGATCTTCACTCCTCTTGCTGTGCAGGTTCCAAGAAGGGCAGTCATAAGGGATTCTTGCTCCTTCCTCAACAGGAAGAAAAGAAACTCTACTGCCATATTTAGGAAAAAAAGTCCAGTTTTTGGCATATTAAAGGCCTATTGTCTTGAGGTCAGGGCTAGATGAGTGTTGAGAACACGCTCAACATAATGTGCTCTGCCTTTTTCCAAGTTTTGAATTGCACAAGTACAGACCAGTAATGGATGTGTTTGAGTGGTTGTTTTTGAGACATAATTCGGGGGGTTTTAGGCAACAATGTGTAATCATGTCTATTTTTGACTCATTTAGTGTTGGAAACAGTGAGCACAGGAAACAATATTGGTATTGTTGGGTGAACATCACGGTCTTCAGAAAAGAAACTCCAGCCCAGTGGGACTGCAGGAGATGAGATAACCACTAGATGTGATCATGTTCTTATTTTCAGCTATTTCTGTCATTGCTCTCAATTTTTTAATATTAGTTATTAAATTTTGTATCCCAGGAACAGAGTACAGATCAGACACCTTTTCATACCTACGTATTTCATCTATAATGTTTTCTTCTCATTAACAACTGGTAACACTATGAAACATGGTGTTCTTTTCTTCCTGCATCTCCAATATATCTCAGAAATAACTTTGATTTATTGTAGAGTTCTGGCAAGCAGAACTCTGTGAACTGTGAAGCAGTCATTGCCATTGCTGCAGTATCTTTAGTTTCCCAAACACTTCAATAATCTCAGGCAGGTGGGGGAGAAGGAGGTAGGCAGAATTGTAAACCACATTCCTGATTCTGGGACATTCCAGGGGCCCAGCCTCCCATGTTAAGTGTTCAGGAGGCTTAACTGGCAGCAGGCACCCCAGGATGCCTGACACTCTCCACAAGACACAGTGGACAATGCTGTGACCCCATCTGTGGCAGGTCCCCTCTCCTAGCAGCAATCCTTGGCAAGCCCCTGCTGCAGGAGACCCACAGGAAATAGTCTTCACTGCTGCCTCAGTGACTGTGCTCCTAAACATTCTCTCATACTATACATGATGCTCTTTTACATTGTGGAACAGACAGGATGTGTGAAGCATTCACCCTTTCCTGTTTTCAGTTGCCAGGCCTGGAATGGAATGATATGTTCTGCTGTCCTAATTGATTAAATGGCATCTATCATAACATAAAGAGATCAAACAGAATTATTTTTTCTCCCATGCTACCATTTAGAACTCTCAATTCTTCGTGGATCATTAGCATATAATTTTCAGATGAGCTGGCCAGTAGGTCCCTAAATAAAAATTAGTAGAAAAGATTAGCTAGGAAAGCTAGACTGGTAATGAGCTGTTGCACTACAGTAATGTGATAGGTTTATAGTTCATATCTAGCCCTAATCAGTGCTAAGTGCAAGTTGTCAGCATTTGATAGCTAATTGGTGTTTCTTGGAATTACAGTGCAACAGAATCACTGAAATGAAAATAAAGCTCTTCTTTATATACGACAAGTTAAAGGTTAATTGTAATGCTTGGGTCAAATACACCTCTTAGCTACACTGTATGCAAATCAGCTGCGCTGAGGGAAGGTTCATGGGTTGTCAAAACTTCTCTGGTCCCTTTTGGGTAATTATTATTTTTTAAAAATTTGTACAGTAGTGGCTTTGAAAACAGAAAAGGCCCTTTAAGCCCTTTGCATGTATTTAATGTGTCGCACAACACACAAAAAATCCCTTAAACCTGAACTACTGAAGAATATTAACAATGCAATGACAACTCGAACTCTCGTAGCCGTCCTTTTCTTAATGATTTTGTTTACTCTCTGTTCATTTTAGAACTGCTGTCCTCCCACAGAATTAATTGGATATAAAGTCATAACATGGATCTGAAAAATTATAAGGCAGGAATAATCTAAGCCACTGGATAGGAAAGACTTAAAAGCCTGGCTAACTTGTCATCTGTGAGCTGAGATTTTTTCATTGCACAGCTATAAATAGGTGGCTCTAATCACTCTCATAGTGCTAATACGGGAAATGTCCCGGCTGTCCTCAGTAGCTGGTGGTGGGAATGACTGCTATGCACAATGTTGTGCTTCCAAATTGTGAACCCAGACAAACTCTGAGAGCAGAACTCCCTCTGACATGTGTGCTCCGAGAGAATTTTAGCTATCTCTTGAGAGGCTAAAGCATACATGGTCTCACAATCTCATCGCTAGTCATCCAAATACATTTTTAATTGGCTGTTAAATTGGCCATTTCCAATCAGATTTCACTCAGGTACAGGCCTGTAGATGTGAGGTCTGTGCAAGACTTGAGACTGAGAGAGGGGTGGGGCAGAAGCAGGCTGAGCCATGAAGGTGTGATGACTCTGCTCTGCTGCATGCTGGTTTGCCAGCCAGCTGAGCCAAATGCCAGCCAGCATCCACGAACCAGCAAGAAGAGAGGACAGAGCTGCAACTGAAGGAGGTGAGTTAGGTGGGATGTGGCACGGTGGGATTGAGGGAACAGCCAATGTATGGAAAATGGGGTAAAACAGGACACAAACTCAGAGAAACTAGCCTTCATTACTTCCTCTGTTCATAGAACAACTTGTTCATTTATCCAGATCCTCTCCATTTGAAATGCAATTACATGAATATCTTTTCCTACTGAGTAAAATTCATAGAGTCAGCAGACAAACTTCTCTCTAAATGATTTGCTCATCAGTGTGTGGAGGAGAAGAGGGAAGAGTAGAGAAAAGAGAGGATTTCAAATGAGTTCACTGCTAAACCATCTGAATTAAATGATCAATTTTTGTTAGTGCAATAGCTGCAAAAGTTAATATTGAGATGTTAAGAAAATCTTGCTGCAACAATAATTTGGTATTATAGCTCAGATGTGAGAGGAACAAAACCCAAAACTGAGTTGAAACTGACTTTAAAGTAAATCCAGACAACAAATACTGCCTTCTCAGATGGTGAATCTTGAAATATCTTGACTGTTCCCAAGACCAGGAAATCTGGAACAGATGTCTGTGCATTTAAATTCGACCCTGTTTTCAAGATAGGGATACATTTGGATACTACCTTCTGCGTACACTGCCCTCTGTTCTATGCAGATGTGGTACCTAATGTCTACATGAAAGAAATTTAATCTGTCTAGATCTGAGTAAATGCTTGAATTGGTGTCCCCTGAGAATTTACTAGTTCAGCTGAAGAAGGCAAAGAGCAGTAAGATGCATCAAGTAGAGAAGACTGCAGAGACAACTGTAGCTAGCATCGAAGTGGGAGCTATCAAACTAGAGGGAAGGCTACGAGGGGAGTTCTTCAAGGAGCAGTTTTAGGAGAGGTTTTACTTGGTGTTATTACCAGCAGCCTTGGCACACGAAGCAGGAACATGCTAATCATAGTGGCTGCTTCCACAAAGCTGAGAGCCATCATCATCTGTACAAAGGCAGATCAGAACATCAGATGGGAGCAGCTGTGAGACCTCGAGGGCTCCAGTAATACAAATGGCACTGATGCCAGGTCCCTGATGGACTGCTAATAATTTCTGATGCAATCTGGGAGCTCATCAGCTAGAAAGGGGATGGGGGTGTGTGCTGATTTAGGCATGTTGGCTGATGATCACAGGTGGCCACAGCTGAATTAACAGTGACAAGGTAATGAAATCTGAGGAGATACTAGGAATGACAGCAGAAAAATAGTAATAGTTATGCAAGGAGCTAGCAGTTCCTCTCCTGGGTGCACTGCTGTTCTCCCATATAGATGAAGGATGAATTGAGACTGAAGCAAGTACAAGAAAGTCTGGCAAGGGGAGTATTTCACATGAGAGAAAATGAAATTAATTTGGCTTGCATACCCAAACAGAGTTAAGGGATAGAGAGCACGTGTCTGTACATGTGGCCAGAAGCATTCCCATCCCTGGGGAGGGAGAGCAATGGAAACCAAAGAGCATGAGCACATAGAAAAGGAGTTGGCATGCCACTACTAAATGGAAATGTGTGGGGGCAGTTTTACAAAGCCATAATGTTTTTAAGGATGGGTTTTCTAAATACTTAAGGAGGATTATATTGTTCTCTGTACTGGGTAGGGGCAGGAGCTAAAAATTCAGTTTCTTCTCACCCCATGCATCACCTGTGCTTTGATGCTGTCTCGTGGGGCTTAGGCTCACAGGACCAAGCAATGCATTTCTTTCCTCCTTCTCCCTCTGGGTGGTTGTCCATGTGCTGTGTTTACCAGGATGACTGTCTTTGCTCTTGGCCTTTCTGTGTCTCCAGATGTATTAGCCAGGGTTGGGTAGATTGAATGCTGAGGAAGTCTTTGCTGTGTCCTTAGGAGCTCACAGCAGGCATGCAGAGGGGATGCAGGAAGGAGGCTGCAGTTGGGCTGTAAACCTTTAAAAGCCAGTTTTAAGAATGTAAGAATGGCTCTAGGGATTCAGGCCAAATGTCCTTATAGCATCCTGTCTGTCTAAACTCAACAGCAGATGCCAAGGATAGAGTGTAAGGCTAAAATAAGTACTTTGCCAAAAAGTACTCAAGCCTCAACTATTTTCAGCTGTGGGAATTTCTGAGTATCAGCAGCGGCTTTGTAAACAGAAGTAGGACCTTCCAGGCACATTGGAAATTATTCCAATCTGAGACTTTTTAAAGACAGTTAAAATTTGAAAGGATCTTTTTATGAAAGACTGGTTCAGCTTACCTATGAAATTTTGTTTTAGTGCTTCTTGTATTTTGAACAGCTAACTTTAAGAGAGATCATTTTATGATTTAAAATGAAATACATACAACCTTTAGTATCATATATTGCTTTCTGCCACTCACAGCTCTGTTCTGACTATCAGCCTTGTGGAGAGGCAGCTGTTAACATGGAAATATTCAAATTTATAGTTGTTTTTCGGAGCAGAATAGATATAATACTGGGCTCTAAAGTATGTTCTGGTCACCTGGGGTAAAATAGCGAGCAACTGTAGGAACATTTGTTACTACAAATGTAACAATTGCTAACCAGCAAGCTTCAAAGAGTTAATTTCCTTTGCTGTGGCAGGCTATGAGAAGATCCCTGAAGTGTCAGATATACAAGAGGCTATTGAGAATCTTGTCTAATCAATGCTACTACAGTGGGCAAAATAAATCCATTTAAAGGGGGAGTGAAACTTCAGATAACATGAAAAATGCATGTACATCACTTTAAATTTTAAATTGCTGCATGGATGAAGATACATGTATTGATATAGCCTATCTCCAGTTGATTTAAATAGCAAATATATACATTAAAAATATTTATATACCAATGTATATATGTACTTACAGTACATTGCATTTGCATAGCCTGGAGCCCCTCAGGTTTTTTTTAGCTCCTCTATGAATGAAGTATGATGGAGTGTGAGAGAGATATAAAAGAATAAAAACATTTAGTTTCCTTATGCCTGTGTTTATGGATGACAGAATTCCCACTGCCCTGCACCAGCTGCTAGATTTGGTCCTGTGCTGCCAAAACTGTCATCATAAACCTGCCTGTGGTTCCACAGTTTAATTTCACTGCCATGTATTTGACGTCAGAAGGGACTGGTTTAGTCTTTGTCTCATGTATCCTGTCACTAAATCTGTAAAAACACAGTTCAGATCTGATGAAGCTTATGGGAGCTTTTCTGGAGATTTCAGTGACAGCTGGGTTTGGACCACAGTGTCCATGGATTTCAGTTATTTAAATCCTGGGGGCTGGTTTGTGGATTTAACCAAAACACAGGCACAGGCAGGGATTTTTTTATCTATGATCTTTATTTGCCATGCAAGTCACCATCATCACTGCTATTGCTCAGCCTGTCTCATCACATCTCTAAATCAGCCAGTTGTGTGAGTAGCTCAGCCCATCTGTGGATGGAAGTTTTGGCTGTCTGATAGCCATTCATTTTTATGTGAAAGGAGTTCCTGCTGTCTCTCCACTTCCTAACAAGGTCACCCCACCCCTACTGACTGTTGGCAGTACAAATATAGAGGCCAAGGATTTGCAGGCCAGAGAGTGCTCTGTTCATTTGATTCTGCAAGCGTTGTTGCAGGTGTCTAAGAAACTTATTTTGACCCTTGAGTAAATTGTAGAGTAAAGTAAATAGAGACCTTGAAGTGCAATTGGCTTCCAGACCTAGGTTTTTAAAGAAATAGGTGTAATGGAGAAAGTCAGCTTTCTTACTCTTCTCTAAAGAAAAGGAACATGTGAAGTTAGCTAGCTAAGTCCATACTTACCCCTATTACTTATCCTGATTTTTAGAGCGTTATGCATGTTGTCTAGGATCTTTGCATATTCCCTGTACATGCCAATACATTATTCTTAAATGGAAGTCATGGGTATTTAATTTGTATATGGTTTGGAGCTGAACGACTGAGTCCGGTGTGTGTCTGCTGGAAACAGCAGATGACATTAAAAATTCCGTCTTTCTGGCACTTACTTCACCTGCTTAATTCCCACCCTAGTTGGCAGATCACTTGGCTGCTGCAAAGTTCATCTTCCTTGACAATGGACAGGGATTGCTTCTTTTATCAGGTTTTTGCAGTTTCATGCATCTCTGTGAAGCAATTTGGAACTGTATGTGAAAAGGAAATTTAAAAGGTATGACATTGATTACCAGAAAAGGAAGCATGACTTGGGGCTTCTGACTGTATATTTTGCTTTAATGTTGATGGTTTCATGTTTTCACTGCTTTACATTGGATTTTTGCAGTTTTTAGTCAGGACCCAGTATCATGTCAGTGCCTTTTTTTTTGCTGTTGAACAAAATGAACAGTTTTGTGAGCACCAGCATCAAGAACATAATGTTTCTAACAACTTGTCTCTCAGTCTGGCATCCAAAAGGGTGTAAATATGGGCCAAAAATATTCCTCTGCTTGGGAATTTCTCTCATCTATGTGCTTTCTCTGGTGTGTTCACGAATAGAATTGAAGACATTTATCTCATTTCTGTGGGAGCACAAATAAGATTTCTCTCCATCCACCCAGCTGCTAATCCTTCCAGCATTTGCAGAGACTTACTGTCTTCAAACTTTGCATATTATTTTCTCAAACTTCTTTTCCAGTTTGCCAAAAGCCTAGAAGTTTATTGCTGAAGGTGATAAGGCAACCTTGTGTGCAGGTGCAGAGGCAGCATGAACTCTTGAGCCTAACAATCTTTGGGGAATATATCTAATGAGTGGCATACATGAACTGTAAAATTTCCATATAATTAATGAAAACCAAAGTCTGCCTTCTTTTTTCTTTTTTTTCACCCCTTTCCACATGGGAGTATGTGCACTTTCACTGCCCTCTGCTATAATGCTGTGGGCTGAAGGCTCTTGGAGGTTGACATATAAAATCTTACTTATCAAAATGTGAAGTATTTTGCTGAGTGACCTTCCCAGTTTCCTGGAGATGTTATATATTTACACAAGGAGCAGTGCCAAGTGGAGTGGTTTCTAAAACTGAACAGCAGTCAATTTATTTTCAGGTACCACTCCATTTGGGATTGCAATTAGAATAACTAGAGCTGCTCTCCAGCACAGGAAACTGGGAAGGTCATGCTGCCAAATTGTTGGCATCTTGATGAAGGAGTGTAAACTGCTGTCACTAGTGCAGATCAAATGAGCCTAAGCAGAATGAAGTAATTATGAGAGCCTCCCAAAAGATCATGAATATTCATGTATCAATTACAAATATTTGCAGTTGATTTTCTTTTGAGGAATTAGCCCTGGTGTTCCACTCCTGGTTGCATGTGGATCTGAGCCCTCCTTGGGGCTGGTGTGAAGGTGCTTTCCAGACTGTGTCCTCAGCAGATTGTCAGGGAGTGTTTCTGCATGCTTTTCCTTGCTATGTTTCCCCCTGTGACTGCCCTAGAGGCACAGGCACTGCTCAGCTGCATTCCAAGCCTTCCCTTCCCAGCGCTCCTGCTGCACTGTCAGGGCACAGGCAGCCTGGAGGAGAGGCAGGCAGGCTCCTGAGCTGCTCCAGTTGCTATTACATAGCAGCTATGTTGTCTTCTCATATAAAGTAACTAAACCATACAGATAAGCTGAGCCAAACCTGTGGTTGCCATAACACTTCCAAGTAAGGGAGCCAAGGAAGGAGGGACATGGGAGAGAGAAGACATTTTCCTTCCCTTTATTAGTGTATCATGGTAGAAGTTTGCCTAGCCAAATGCAGAGTCCCTATTATTTAAAATCTGGATCATTGCTGGTTTTAACTGCAGGATTTTTTTTCTCCTGTAAATCACAGTCTACTTATTGAGCATGTTTCCTTAACAAGTGGCATTGCTGATTTTGGGGAAACTGGCTTTAGTTCTAACATAGAGTTGCTGAGCCTAATTAGCCCCTGGATTAATTGAGTTTCTGTTTTTCAACTAGCATTTATTAGGAGCTGGCACTGTAATGAGACAGACCACCATGATCCTTTTCATTTTGCTTATTTTTGAGCTTTGTTTGGATGTTTTAAATGGCTGCTTGTGAACGGTGTTTGTTTCTGTGCCGAGATTCAAAGTACAGAGGGAAGAGGGATCATTTTTTCCATTTTCAGTGTAGTTTTCTCTCTGAAATAATTACTGGCCCTCAGCAGACCTGTGCTCCTAAATCACCTCCCCTCTCCCACCCCAAAACTTGCACTTCCTGTGCACTTTAGGCAACATCTGGATCTCTGAGCTCTCATTAGAGTAACATACTGAGCTGTAAGGGTATATGTCTTCTGTTTGGTATTGCCAGAGCTGGGGCAAAGGCTGAGAGGAACTTCTTTCTCTTGTTGGTTGAGTTTTTTGAATGAAGTTTATGTGACTTCTTCTCCACTGCTGGCACAAGGCAGGAATGACAATATGGAGGAAATGTGTGTCTTTAGAGATAGTGTCGTGTTGCCCAGCTTAGAGGTGGGCTGGCACTGTCAGAAGCCATGCAGACTTTAGTATGTAAAGGTAAAAGTAGAGTTATGTGATAGCAATGGCTTTACTGGGAGAGAGTTCTATTGTGACAGCAGTCAGCAAGACCTTGAAAACATGGGGGACTTCTGTGTCATTTATGAATAACAGGGTACTCTTGTCAGTTTTGTGGACTCTTTAAGCTTCATCAGCTTTAGAGCAACTTTCACACAAAAGTTACAGCTCTTGAATGAGCCCTTTTTAGTTTAGGGTAGTTCCTTGGCTCTTGGGAGAAGAGGCCAACCCCATCTTGCTACAATCTCCTTTCAGGTGGTTGTAGAGAATCTACAGTGAGATCTCCCCCCAGCCTCCTTTTCTCCAGACTGAACGACCCCAGTTGCCTCAGCCACTCCTCATGAGATTTGTGCTCCAGACCCTTCCCCAGCTCCACTGCCCTTTTCTGGACATGCTCAAGCACCTCAATGTCTTTCTTGCAGTGAGGGGCCCAAACTGAACTCATTTGAGGTGCAGCCTTACCAATGGGTTTTCCCCTTCTCTCATTGATTTGTTTTTCTGCCTTTGGTGAAAAGAAACAAAAGATGCTCTTTTGTGCATCTTTCCCCATGCTCACAAGTTGTCACAGGCACAAGGATTGTTGAGCAATATGAAATTTTCTCTTAAAAGACAACAATAGGGGGAATGCCTCTACATTTTATACCCATTTTGTAACAGTACAATTTAAGGTAAGTCCCATACTTGGCTGCAGCAACACTTTTCTCCTGGTCTTGACATCTTGACTGCTGTAGTGTCATATCCCTTCCAGATGTGAAGTTTCCCAGTGCTGAACCTGAGCCCAGTGTCCCCTCAGTGTGGTCCTTTCAGCTGGCTCCCCCTCTGCCATGAGCACAGTGTTCTGTGCTAGTGCACCTCATACAAGATATACTAACTGCAGTGGCAGTGGAAATTTCCACTCTGCTTCATTTTCCCTTCCAGGCTAGTCAGTTTCCTCCTGGAACAAGTCCATTGTCTCCCCAGTGCCTCGTTTCACCAGGTGAAGAATTCCCCAGGTTAAAGGTCCAGCACGTTACCCATCTTTCTTGCACTGCCTCATTTTGTTCTCCTAACAAAGCCAGGCTCACATGGCTGCACCGCCGAGGGCTTCATCTCCCCACCTGGACTCATTTTGCCTGTGCCTACACACATTGCTCCCATTTCCTCTCTCTTTCTCTATCAAAATTATTACCAGAGAGGAAAGACATAACTAAGCAAACTGTACTGGTTCATAGTGAACTCAGCTGTTACACACCTGTAACATCCGCTGCTGGGCTTGTGCTTTTTCAGCTATAAACTGTCCTTTGTAGAGATTATTCCCATGTAGTAAGAGCCAAAACCAAACACAGTCTTTACGTGGTTCCTTTGTTATGTAAACATTTATTACTGTGAATAAAGCAGCGCATCAGCTCAAAGGAGCAGAGTTAAGACTTGGTGATCAAAAATGACTGTCATAGTTACTGAGATTTTTTCCTTTGACATACCTCTATAAATAATTAGATTACAAGACACCTGAGGGCATACATCATCTGATGCTGTAACAATAACACCTGGAGGGAGTTGACAACTTTCTCCTTTTGGCCAAGTGCCTAGGAAGACACTAAAGTATATGATTAATAGATAGCACACTGTCTTGCACTTCCTAAATCTTAGCTCTACTATTGTATTGTCTCCCTTGTGTAATGTTATTATTCCTATTTCTGATGATGCTGCTGTTGTCATTGAATAGCCAAAATCTGCATAGTAGTGGGGTGAGAGGAAAGGGAAAACAAAGAAAATATTTGTTATTAAGGTGGTGGGTGGGGGGGATGCAGGAAACAAAACAAAGTATGTAATACAATTGGGTAAATAATTCCACAGAAAAATCATTTTTCCAACTGGAATAACTTCAGCTGGATCTTCCTCTCTAGAATTGCCTCCTTTTTGTGAAACAATTCTGTGTTTGTGTCGCCCATACACAGAACAAAATGCTGGGCAACAAAAATTCCTGCGAATTTCCTGAGCACAATATTTATTCTTATTGCTTCATTTTCTATTCATGAATTCTATTTTGCAGCCCTAAACAAAAGCAATTACCATTTGCCTCTTTTCTATGTAGCTCACTTTGAACACACAGATTTTCTTAAAGCTGGAGGACCTGGCAGAGGAAGATCCAGGAAGGCACTGAGCATTCTCTGCCCCCCTTACCTGGCAGCATGATACAGCAGCCATGCCAAATTATGGCCACATTTTGGGGCTGCTCTGCTGGGTGTCAGTGAACAGCTGGGGGAGAACTTGAGTGGGGAAAGGGTCCTTGAAGATCAGGCAGTGAGAGTGGATGACATTAATAGGAGGAAGAGGGGGACAAAAGAGAAGTTTAATACTGGAAGAAGGTCTGGCAGGGATGGTGGAGAATGTCAAAGTCTGGTGTAGCTGCTTGGGCCACTGCAGGATGAAACTGAGCTCTGCCAGGCTGTTTTGGGGAGGAACTGGGGATGAGTGTCATGGTATGAATAAGAACAAGCAAAAAGGTTAGATGGGGAAAGCCCAGGATAGACACTGATAGAATAGTGTAGGATTATCTGATCAGAGAAGAGCATGTCAAATAGGGTATGAACACATGAGAGCACAGCTTTCCTACAGTGCAGGAAAGGAGTATGTTACTCCTAAGTCTTAGTGCTTTTCTACAGGTAACAAATGCTAGCAAATTGTACATAATGTTCTCCTTCACTACTGCTTGTCCAAACAAAAGGTGGCAGCCAGCTGCTGCTGCCAGCTAGTTTAGCAACTGAGGCTATTTGATACACCGGAATGTTCCAGGCTTGCTGATGTTTCATTGAAGTGTAACCACAAATCCACATGAAATTACATAAAATACATGTAATAACAGCATTTGGATCATGAAATCAATTGCTAAAGGGTCAGATAATTAATGGGTTATGGACTGTGTCCTTTCAGTGTTCTCTGTCCATCTTTTTTGAGACAGATAAAAGACCTGCTTTAGACATGACTAAGGACTGTATAGTGATTGTCAATAAACATATGGAGGATGGGATGGAGGACTGTGGAAGAGAAGGGAGGTATTCTGAAAGGATCCAATACTTCCTTCAGGCTGACAATGTTTTCCTAAAATTTTTAGATGGGCTACTAATTGTATGTTTCTGGTTTTTTTGGGTATCCTGATTTGAGAACCAGCTGCCCCATTTGCTGTTCAAGATAAGTCAAAGTTAGCTGTACTTTGAATAAGAAGACCATGTAATAATCAATACTCTGAAAGATCTGTGCTTCACACCAAACACCTATACTTAATGAATTCTTCAATGTTTCAGGTGTTATCAGAGGAATATATACCTCACCTCAGAGGCATTCATCAGATATTGCATTGACAAGCTCCACAGGGAGAAGAAAAAATGATAAAGAGCCTTTGAAGAAATTGGTCATTCAGAATTCAGAACACAGTTTGTAGAGTCCTAACAGTAAATAAGGCATAAATCCATACATTGCAAGGCATAAATCCATACATTGCAAGGCAAGGATTAAATGAAAGATAATGTAACTTATGGTTCAGTGAGCACTGTTTATTCTGTGCAGGTTTCAAAGCAGGGCTCTAGTGGAAAAATAGCATCCAGTCACAAAATTAAAGACTAAATGTACACAGGCAGCTGGGATTTATGCAGTGTCCAAGCACACATATCATGATATTACATGCTTCATTCTTCAGTGTAAGATTCTATGTTGTTTGAAGTTGAGTATAATTAATCATTCATGAGGAAGGGAAATACAGATATGTATCAGAGGAGCAGGAAGATGTGCACCTTTTCTTCTTACCGAAAGGAAGAACTACATCTTCCTCCTTAGTGAAAGGACTAATTTGCATTGATCCCAATTTGCATGGTGGTCTCCGAAGGGAAGTAGAGAACACTGCTCACTGTAGCACTGCCATCTCTCTCTTTTGGTGAGGTTCAATACCTGCTAGGGTTCCTATTGAGAGATTCAGAAAAGCAGCAGGAAAACAGGCAAGTCCTTCAGCTGGAGGGCTGTTACTCTGTGGAATGCACTGAAGCTCTCTGCCTGGCAATCTGCCCTCTGTGCCACACCTGCTGACATACCTCGTAGAGATACCCGAGTTTAGTCTCCTGCACACAGGGCTCTTGCCTCTGGACTTTTCCAGAGCTACAGCTTTGCATGCTTTATTTTTGGTTTTTACCTGTGTGGGATATATATGAATAATATTTAGTAGCTTTTTTTCTGTAGCCATGATTATCTAAGAAGCTAGGCAAGAAAAGGTTTACAAGTAAAGGTAATATATTTTATTACACCAAGTGATCTAGTTAGAAAACAAATGAGGTGACTTTTAAGTACTGAAAAGATTGCAGAATTGACTTACTTACTGATATACAGGCTTTGGAGTCTGAAGTGTGGTATCCTGACCCCACCTTCAATTTCTTGTGTGTTTTATATCCCCGTAATCATGATGGTTTAGGGTAAATTTCCTGAACTATAAAAGTATTAGTGGATGGGATTGAAATACATTTAAAATTAAGCCAGGTATATAAAATGGAGTCATCATGCTGCTCTGACCTATAATTTTTATTACTTTCAGAGCAGAATAGAAATAGACCATTAGCATTCCTAAAGTTCTCTTATTTGCCATGAAGACATTGATGCATTTCACTCTGCTGCTGTGAGAAATCTGGGACCTTCTGATAGCCAGACTCTGCTTAACACAGTGAGCAACATACACCTAGGAGCAGCAGATCCTCTGCTTTCTTCAAAACTTCCTGTGCTTTAGTTTGGTTTGCAGAATCAGAGGATCAACAAAGGTCTTGCTTCTCAAAGCCTTTCCAGTGCAGAAGTGGAGACCTCCTCTTTGTAAAACCTCTGCTTTCACAGGAAATTTTGCATTTTCAAATAACAGCTCACAAATGATCTAATGAAATAATTCATAGCCTTTCATTTTTTTCAGGCAGAAATACCATGTCAGCACTCAGAAGAACAAAGCATCTACTTTGTGTCTCACACTGACTGCCAAGCAAATTTCAGTGAGACATCCAAAACATTTTGCCAATATTTTAATTGAAGAGGATAGAGTGAGTTAAAAAATTAGGACACACAGTTTTGTGTCTTATATTCCTTTTATTTTCTTTCATTCTTGCCTTCAGAAGTTAGTAGGTGAGAGCTGAACTTGTCTTATGACAATGTCCAGATTTGACAAAAACTCTGTGTTTAGTAACTTTATTCCTCTTTATGTTATTTTTCAGTGTACAGTAGTGACTTGAGATGAAGGTGAAGTTGAGAGTCAAGATGTAGCTTGTGCTGAATGAACAGATTCTGAAATTAGAAATCAGTGCTAGCTGGGCTTTTTACTGCTAGGTTCATGCTTCAGTCCTTTACAAATCTGCCCTTTATTTCCCATCCATGTCAGAGGATGAATTATAAATAGATATTTCTTCAGTATCGTTATTCTTCTTGCAAGTGGGTGTTTCAGTACAAGGCAGATGGCACAGATTATTTTGCATTCCTAATGCATACACCTCTAGGAGAGCCATGCCTCAGTGCTGATGCTGGCTGCATGGTAATGCATTCTCAGGAGACCCACATGCTTAGAATGTATTCTTTTGCACTTTCCCCTGTCGTCTCATGTTTTGCTATGATAGAAGCACTGGCAAATGAAAGGCTTGTTATTGATTTCTGTGGAGGTGTTAATAATTTCCATGTTACTCTGCACTGGATGGCAGTAACTGATGTACAAAATTTGACATCTTAATTATTCCGTGATGGAAAGGAGGGACTCAAACCTGAGACACAGCAGCCTAGTAACTGTGGATCTGTGGGTTCAAAGCAGCCTTAAGTCACAAGTGAAAGGAGTGAGGCTGTCTCAGTATAGTCTTTGTGGATGTTTGTTTGCTTCTCAAAGACACTAGATGGTGATCAGTGTGTCTGGAGCAGATGGAAGCAGAAATCCTGAAACAAAAAATCTTTTATTTTCAGTATTTCTAGTTGACCTGAAACTGCAAGTACTAGAAGCCTCAGGAGATGAGAACTCTCCAGAGCTATTGCATCAAAATATGCAGCCCAAATGCTGTTGTTTATTCAATCAAAGAGAGAGTTCCAAGAGTTTTGGTGCTTGCCCATTGGTCCCATCCAGTAGGCATAGCTTCAGTTCCCAGCAGTTGCAGCTTTATGCAGAAATCTCAAGTGAATGAACAAGGACACACATGCACCATAGGTTGTTTGCAGATATTGAACAGTGAGCCCCAAAAATGCAATCTATAGCCACTGAAAGTACCACCATCCTTATAACAACGAATGCAATTCCTTTAGTGATAGAAAAATATCAGGCTGTTGCTATCTTTGTTTCCAGATGTATGTAGCCATCATCCACAACCTTTAGCACAGGGGGAGACACTCTTCAAGAGAATGCCATTTCCCAAATAACCATCCAGCTGACCTCTACACCATGGAGCTAAAGGTCTCTTAAAAAATTGTATATTGTGCATTTCTGACTACAGGATTAGTCAGGGCCACCTCAAAAGTATTATATATGCATCATTATTCTGTTAAAATTCATATTTTCAATCCAGTCACAGACAGCCCCACAATAAGGCATCAGCATTTCAAAAGCTATCTGATGCTGAACAATAGAGTAAATGGCAAGAACAGAAAATTTGATTTCTGCCTCAGTGAAAGAAAAGATCTAATATGAAAGAACAATTGTGTGAAGTTTGAAGACTTGATTGTTTTTTATTTTACCAGCATCATCCAAAATTGACTTCAGTGACTTAACTGTTATTAATATCAAGTTACCCAATGCCCTAGAAGGCAACAAAAAAATTGTGCTCTCTAATCTAATCCAGTACCCTCTTGTCCCCCAGAGCTGGGCCAGGGTTCGTCTGTGCACTGTGCACTTGAAAAGAGCAGCAATTTGATGTTTGCTGCTGCGGCTTCTTAACAGTCTCCAGTGCTGGTCTGCATCTCTCTGTTGGCAATAGTAACAATGGAGAAGGACTGAGACCAAAAGGAGACAGAAAAGGGGAAGTGGGAAGAAAAAAGAAGTTTTAGTTGTAGTCCAGGGTCTTTCAGCATGCTCAGCTGCACAACATAGTACAAACCTGAGGAAGGAAACTAATTAGGACTCCATTAAAAAGAGGAGAAGATAACTTGCCAAGACCCACGTTACATCATGGTGGCCAAAGCGAAACCTTGCTGGCTAATGTAGCCTTAATTCATTTTATTTTGCAGAGACAGCAAGCTGACCATGTTGCTCCGAGAGTCCTTGGGGAATATGAACTGCCGCACCACGATGATAGCTCACATTTCAGCTGCTGCAGGGAACTATGCCGAGACGCTCTCCACCATCCAGATTGCCTCAAGGGTCCTCAGGATGAAGAAAAAGAAAACTAAGGTAAGACAATGTGCAACTCCCTTTTTACAATGATGGAGGAAGGAGGAAGAAGGATCTTGAAGGATCCTTAACTGGGTGTGGCAGTATGTAACTAAATCAGTAATCAGTTCCCAAGTGTATGTGCTGTATGTACCCAGTCCTAGGCAAGTGTCAGAGAGCAATATCAGAGGAGTAAATGCGTCAGCTTCAGAGGAGTCAGTTCAGACACATCTATTACAGCAGGTTTGTAAGCTGACCTTCTTTAATAATACAGCTGTCAGGGAGCATTTATTTTCCTTTATGCTCTTTCATGCTAATGAAATAATAAGGAGTGAAACTGCTGTAGAGTTAAAAAAAATTTGGATTAATTAAGAATTAGATTCTCTATGCTTCTCAGAGAGAGTGGAAGCAAAATAAATGCAGAACAATTGTGTCCAATGCCAGCATTGAGGACCTTTTTATTCTTACTGCTTCTAAATATGGGTGATAGTTTTTCCAAGAAGTAGAGTCAAGATGGACTATATCCATTTTCATGTTAAAGAGTTCTGGTTGCTTCTGTGCAACTTATGGTGCGAATTGGGCAGAATACGTGAATTTTATGCATTTAATTTAAACTGGCAGACTAACAAAAGCTTTTTTTGTCAATTGATTGAAGAGAGACAGATGAAGGGTTCAGTCCACACGCCATCAGAGCACGGTGTCTGCAGAGACCTCTGAGTGCACGTTATATAATTCCACACACTGGTAGTATGGGGTCATATGTAATGAGTGTTTCTTGTTCCTCTTCAAATACACAAATATACACACACATACACAAAATCAGCAAAGCCTTTGCCAAATATCTGATTTCTTTGGTCAGGCTCGGTGAAGGGAGGTATCTTAATCCATATTTTTAGTACTTTTTTTTTTTGTTAGTCTTATGATTTTAAGTGAGACTCAGAGCTGGGGCTTTGGGTTCTCCATTATTGAACATAGCTGTGTGTTTGCTCTAGGGCAGCTTCAGAGTTCTGTGCCTCAGTTTAGAGATCTTGCAGTTCATATATGACCACGAATTTGTTGTGTATGCAGTTTGTGTGAGGAGCAGCTTGCAATGCTGAAATGTCACAGAATCTCTCTCTCTCTCTCATGTTGCAGTACACATCAAGTTCTTCTGGAGGAGAGAGCTCTTGTGAGGAGGGCCGGATGCGGAGGCCAACCCAGCTGAGGCCTTTCCATTCTAGAAACACTGTGGACCCAGATTTCCCTATTTTGCACTTATCAAGTGATCCTGATTATTCATCCAGCAGCGAGCAGTCATGTGACACGGTGATCTATGTTGGCCCCAATGGCACTGCCCTTTCTGACAAGGAGCTGACGGATAACGAGGGTCCCCCTGACTTTGTTCCCATCGTTCCTGCTCTGCAAAAGACCAAAAATGAGGGCAGGTTGGAGGAAGTTAGTGAATCAGGGCCCAGCACATCTGAAAGAGACTGCCTGAAGTGCAACACCTTTGCAGAGCTCCAGGAGAGACTGGATTGCATAGATGGCAGTGAGGAGACGGACAAATTTCCCTTTGAAGAGATGCCTGCTCAATTTAGCTCAGACCAGATGTCTAAGTGTGCTGTCTCAAGCCAGCTGGCAGAGCTTAGCCACTTGCCAGAGTCAGATAAGGAAGATACCATGCCAGAATGTCAGCATCCTGATAGAGAAGCCAAGGAAAATACAAATACAACACCCAGCAAAACTAGGAGGAATCACTCCCCTGTTCCTTCAGGAGCTCTTACCAATCTTTCAACTCCTCCTTCTCCCAGAAGTGTAACAGGCAGCTCTAGTAAAGAACTTAACTCTTGCCAGTTAGCACACAGCACCAGCTTGCAGAGCAGCAGAGAAGGGCTCAACACCTGTGGATTTGTGGAAGGCAAACCTCGGCCAATGGGTTCACCCCGGCTTGGCATTGCAAGCCTCTCAAAGACATCTGACTATAAACCACCAACTTCTCCTTCCCAGAGGTGCAAGGTCTATACACAGAAAGGAGTCCTGCCTAGCTCCACTCCCCCACCAGCTCCCCTGAGTAAGGATGCTGCCATGACATCTACTGAATCTTTATTACAGCCAGAAATCCGGACCCCACCAGTAGGCATGAGCCCTCAGATCATGAAAAAGTCAGTGTCGTCCAACAATGGGGATTTTGAAGAGTCCATTCTCAATGAAGATCAGCAACAAAGCATTTCTCCAGAATCCAAGAAGGAGATTCTGAGCACAACCATGGTGACTGTGCAGCAGCCACTGGAGCTGAATGGAGAGGATGAGCTTGTGTTCACCCTTGTGGAAGAGCTGACCATTAGTGGTGTCCTTGACAATGGGCGCCCGACCAGTATCATCAGTTTTAACAGTGACTGCTCCGTGCAGGCTTTGGCCTCTGGCTCTAGGCCAGTCAGTATCATCAGCAGCATCTCTGAAGATCTTGAATGTTATTCCAGTGCAGCTCCTGTGTCTGAAGTCAGCATCACACAGTTCCTTCCTCTTCCAAAGCTGAGTCTGGATGACAAACCCCAAGATGATGGCAGCAGGCGCTCATCCATCAGCTCGTGGTTGAGTGAAATGAGCACGGGGAGTGACGGTGAACAGTCGTGCCACAGCTTCATAGCCCAGGCATGCTATGGGCATGGGGAAGCTATGGCAGAACCCCCCGTCTCCGAGTTTGCAAGCACCATACAAAGTGCCAGCATGATCTGTGTAAGTGACAAACAGAAGTCAGTGACTGACAACATGCTTATACTGTCAGAAATGGGGGAGGAAGCTTTCGGCAAAGTACCACCCATCAAAGGCTGTAAAATATCAGCTCTAGGCAAAACTACTGTCACAATCAAAAACACAGCAAGTCTTAGCAGCTGTGAAGGCTACATCCCGATGAAGACAAACATTACTGTGTATCCATGCATTGCTGTTAATTCCTTCAAAGCTCAAGACACTGATGATGCTGCACCAGCTGTAACTGCAGACCCAAAGGCTGCTCATCCCCATGATGGGAAAGAACCCACTGCTAAGAAGGTTATCAAATTTGAAGACCCTTGGTTGAAGAGAGAAGATGATGTTAAAAAGGACACCTCTGGGAGCAGTGACGGGCCAAGGCCTGATCCAGTCGCTGTTTCAGCTAAGCCTGAGCACAGCACAAAACAGTCCTCTGTGGACAGGTTTAGCACCAGCAGTGGGGATGCCTCTATTTCCCCAGGCTCTGACAGTCTAAAAAGGATTGTGGATGGGTGTGAAGTGGCAGCATCCAGCTCTGCAACTCAAAGCCCTGTTCATTCCAGTGATGGCTTGAAGAATTGTAGCCTCCCTCGAGGGCTCACCAAAGGCAAGCAAGGTGGAAGAATCTGACAGTCATCTCCATCCTACTTCTACGGACAGCAGTGGAGTCAGTTCTCCTGCCCTCCCCCAGTTTTCTAAGGCTAGTCTTGACAAGAAAATGGCCTCTCCCAAACACTGCATACTCACTCGTCCCAAAGGGACCCCTCCTCTGCCACCTGTGAGAAAATCGAGCTTGGATCAGAAGAACAGAGCCAGCCCCCAGCACAGTGCAGCCAGCAGCACCACGAGCAGTCCCTCCAGCCAGCCTGTGTCCTTCCTGGCCAGCTTCCCCGAGGAGCAGAATGCCAAACAAAAAGGCTCTGCCATAGACAGCAGCATCAACAATAGCAGCAGCAAGCTCTTCAGTGCCAAGCTGGAGCAGCTCGCCAGCAGGACCAACTCCCTAGGGAGGTCCACAGGAAGCCACTACGAGTGTTTGTCGCTGGAAAGAGCAGAAAGCCTGTCCTCTGTGAGCTCCAAAATGAGCCCTGGCAGAGACACCACCATGCCCAGGGCTGGAAGGAGCCTCAGCCGCAGTGCCATGTCCTCCCCCACCAACTCGGGCCTCTCTCAGTCCGCAGGTGCCTCCCCAAAAGCCAGCCAGTCCAAGATCTCCGCTGTCAGCAAGCTCCTGCTGGCAAGTCCCAAGGCCCGCAGCCTCTCAGCCTCCGCCACCAAAACGCTCAGCTTCTCCACCAAGTCCCTGCCCCAGTCGGTGGGGCAGAGCTCCAGTTTGCCCCCAAGTGGGAAGAACATGTCCTGGTCAATGCAGTCCCTGGGCAGGAGCCGGGGCTCCAGCCTTGCTTCCAAGCTGCCCCTGCGGGCCGTCAATGGGCGGATTTCAGAGCTGCTCCAGGGCAGCGCCGGTGCCAGAGGCGTGCAGGGAAGCTCGGAGCCGGAGGAGCGCGGTGCCCTGCCCGGGGACGAGAAGCCAGCTGTTCACATGCTGCCTTCGCCCTACAGCAAGATCACCCCTCCTCGCAAGCCCCACCGCTGCAGCAGCGGCCACGGCAGCGACAACAGCAGCGTGCTGAGCGGGGAGCTGCCCCCTGCCATGGGGAAAACGGCCCTCTTCTACCACAGCGGGGGCAGCAGCGGCTACGAGAGCATGATGAGGGACAGCGAGGCCACGGGGAGCGCCTCCTCCGCGCAGGACTCCATGAGCGAGAACAGCAGCTCCGCCAGCGGCCGCTGCCGCAGCCTCAAAACCCCAAAGAAGCGGCTGAATGCAGGTGAGCTTCTGTGCTGGCAAAGAGGGACACAGACCAAAGCAGATTAGTGCCAGGCTGGCCTAGGGGTGAGCTAGTTAAATACCAGCTCCATCTCTTGGCTGGGAAGCAAGGACACGGTAAGTATCCTAGGCTCTGCCTGTTTTTGGAACATTCATTTATCCTGTGTGGCTGCATTGCCTTTGCTGTGGAGTCTCCTCCTGACCTCTTTCACTTCGGTTTACTTCAGATGAACAAAAACTGGTTAGTGTTGCCAGTGACAGCCACATTCAAGTATTAATTTATACAAATATTCTTCTGATTTGATTCCAGAAAGGTTCTTTAATATTATTTAACATTTCACCAGCCCAAGATCACAGTCTTGCTGAATAGCTGTATCTTCTGTGAGCTCACTTTTGCTTGCTCTGGATGCCCAAAGGTGCAAGATGCCCTGTATCTGAAAATCACTGCTGAGTTCCTTCTCCCCACATGGAAGATGGAATAAAAATATGTTCATGCCCCTTGAAAGATGTTATCCCGTTCCTGAGACTCTTGCCTCTTTGAGTTGTGGCTCCTTTTCCCAGAAATCTGTTGATAAGAAATAATAGATAATATTAAGAACAATATATGGGAAGTACTGCACTGTAGCACATTCAAATCTGAAACTTTTTTAGTGATCATGGAATGGATTGGGAAGGCTTCATCTTTGTTCTGACATAGTCCCCAGTAGCTTCACACTACATCAGGATTCTTTAATTAGATAGCAAGAGCCTCCTCGATCATATCATAAGAGTCTGTGCAGGTAACTCCACTACAGAGCAAGTTTCATAAAGTTGCAGAACAGGGATGGGGGCCACTCATGAGCTGGTCAGCTCACATTTTTCCCGGGTGCCGTTTTCCCAACCTGTAGTGCAAGTCCTTCATAATCTACTTCTGAAAATAATTCAGGTTGACATTGGATTTGGTGGCACAGGTACGTGGAATATCAGTAGCTATTTATTCTACAGTAGCTGTGCCTATCCAAAATGTGTTTTTCTCATAGCATTCCTAATTCTCCAGCCATTGCACTTGCTGTGATACTCTCCTCTGGAATTCATTTCCAGTGAACAAAGCAATGTGTAACTCTCCCTTTCTTTATGGTCTTGACTGTGGTACCAGAAAGAACATGTTCAGCACAGATGTGAATGCAATAGATAACTGCTATTAAAACAGCATCCATAAAAGCATAGCTGATTGTACCTGTTCAGGGGATGCATCTGAAAGTGATCATCCCACATAATGCAAGCCCAGAACAAATGACTGAATATTTCTGAAGTTAACTTTGCATCCTCTGAGAAAAATCTCTTTTCCTAGCCCCTCAGTTAAGTGGTACTAAATTGATTGTCCTCTTTCTGAGAAGCTCTGCCTCTAAAAACCCCTTTCAAATATAAACTTTTTAATAATAACTTGCAACGAAGAGCAGGATAATTTCTATCTTGTGGAAAAGGAAAACAAAGCTGTCCACGGAGATGGCATTTGTGGGTGTAAACTGACAATTCAATTGTCTTGTGGAGAAGCTGCCAATCTAACATGGACTTTTTTCACTGGTCATTTAGATGGAAAAGTTTATCAGGTTCTGTGAAAACAGGCAGATGTGCAGATGAGGGAACAGATTAGATACTAGAGAATGTCTCCTTATTTCCCAAAGGGAGGTATTTTGCAAAAATACTCTGAGAAACTTCATGCAGAGTCTCTGGATTCTTTAGACTCCAGAGTTCATGTCCAAACTGATTCACTAGAGGACCAGGATTTGTTTACTCCGATGCTCACAAAACTGCTTGTTTTATTTTGCTTCTCTCTGCTTTGATAGAGCATTGGATGCTGGACAAGGCTGGAAATCTGAGTGACAAAAGCATTGTCTTTGTGGTGTTCTAATTACAAACAAGCTTCATATGTGTGTGTCACACTTTATACCAGGACTGTATTTTAGCTCACAGCTTTGGCTTTGATAACCCCAGGACTAAACATTGTGTCAGTGGTCATGAAAAGGGTGTTGTGAAGGAGAGATCTATTTGACACTCAGGTTTAAGATTGTTCTTGTAGCAGTCTGGAGGACACACCAGCAAAGAAGAGGCCTTGAGCCTACCTGGTAGAACAGTAACACTGGTTTGTCATACAGTGCACATATGCAAAATTAGCAAGTGCTGGCTTAACTATGAACCTTTCATTAGCAGGAAAAATGAGGAGTCCTAGCTTGCTGCTTTTTTACTGCTGTGTAACATTTGACCTGTCTTTTTCCCCAAATAGACCGCTTTTTTGGCTGGCCAGGAGATTAATCTCTTTATTCTAACTGTTGTGAGTTGGTTCTTCTCTCCTTCATCAGCAGCATTGCAATTATCTGCCTGATGCTGGACATGAATCTCTGCAGCGAAGGGTTTTCAGTGAGGGGCCTGTCTCTGTCCTTGGAAATTGCCTGCCCCCGTGGACTCAGCATAGCCTGGCACACTGACCTCCCTTAAAACCTGGAGAGATTCTCAGTGTATCATCTCTGATACATTTTACTTTTGAGAAGGATTCTCTTTATCAGCAAGTAATTCCTGTATTGTTTGGAATGACTCGTGTATAAGTGCAACCAGGGGTTTTATGGAAATTTTAAAAACTCAGTCTTTACCACCATCCCTATTTCTAGCAGAAAACCACTGCCCAGAAATTAATCAGGCTTCACTTTCATATAACCCAGCTCCTGTTTGCATTTAGTCCTGCAGCAGTGAAATCATAATTCTATTTTGATGTGTTTGATAATAGTACAATTTTTCACATGTCAGCAGATTTATGATGGCATAAAACCAGGATTATTACTTCAATGCAGGAGAACATGAAGGAGGATTTAAGATATAAGGGAGAATAGAGCTGTTCGCAAATGTATTTTTATTGTATAATGAAAAAATGCAAAGTTTTGCAATCTTTCTCCTCTGTAGCATCTCCTTTCTTATAGTGTGAGTGTTATCTCTTTAAGGAACACTTTTTAATGAAAAAGATAGCACACAAAGGTTCTGAGATCTTAAAAGACAGATATTATTTTAATACAAAGTGTCAAGAGCATTGGACCTTTCCTGATTTGCGGTCACAGATCCACTGTGCTGTAATGGATATGGCACTATAGATATGCTCATTTCAGGTCAGGCAACCTTGTCCACTTTATTTATGATTATTATTAACAGAAATGCTAGCTGTCAGACACGATCAACATGAATCAGCCCAAGGCCCCTGTAAAAGGAGCTATAAAGAGTCTTTAAGAGAATCACCAGAAGATCTCACAATTACTTTTGAAGTTCTGACACATTGGAGAGACATCATTTTTTCCTTGAGATTAAGATCTTGTCTTTCAGTGCTCTTAAGTGCATTATTTGTATGTGTAGGTGCTTCTGCCCTGAATGTCATACATGAAGCATCAGACCTACACTGACAGCTTTTGAAGTATAAAGCTAGTTCCTATCCTTCACTGTTAGCCTAAGGTTAATTTTTGGGCTGTGCCTGGGTACCTGTACAGTTCACAGACAGCGCAGTACAAAATTGTGTATGTAAAAAATTAGAAGAAACTAATAGTAAAAAAAAAAATCTTTTTTGCATTTTAGTACTTATTGAAAAATCATGTGTTTGCCTCATGAAGCACATAAGCCTTTCCCCTGAAGCTAACTTATGAATTTAATAAACATTCCCATTTTTCCAACAGCTAACATTGGTTCTCTAACATCATATCAGCATATATTGGCCCAAAGTGACTGTTTGTGGCAGAAACAAATCTATTTAGCCCTGATCTACAGTTGTACATTTCAATGCTTTGTGTAGCTTCTCTTTAATCCACACTGTGCTGTAAGTATTATTCCAGACCCCGTTTTACAGATGGAGAAATGAAGGTAGAAGTGTTACTGACTTGCCTAATGCCTTCAGTCAAGTGAGAGCCAGATCCAGGGCTGAATTACAGGCACCCTTGGCTCCTAACCTCAACCACACCTGGCTCTGCCATACATCCTCCTCTGCCCTTGCTGAGCAATGGAAAACAGTTCCATTTTTAATTTTCTTTTTGTGGCAGGCCCTTCTTCTCTGCCTGCATCTCAGCCATATTTCTGTCTCTAGCTCCAGCCTCCTCTCTCTTGGGTAGGAACTGCTGTCTTGAGCAGGGCATTGAAGTGTTAGGGCATAGTTTGTACAGTTACAAGTTGCAGCAGTTATTTATTATTTTTTAACTCTTCAGAAATTCCAGGTGTGATAGCCCAGTGCTGCTCCACGGAAAGGCAGGGATAAGAGTACTTTTACAACAGATACTCCTGTGTGTGTTCAGGTGCATTCTGGTTGAACTTCAGTTTTACCAAAGCGGTATTTGTATCCCTGGGGTGCAACAGATACGAGATGGAGACAGGCAGGGCAGCAAATCAGGGCTGCAAGATCTATGTTGTAGTCTCTGGTGTGCTGCTGGTTCGCTATATCACCTTGGGCAACTAATGTAATTTCTGTGTTCTCTTGTGTTCTCCTTTGCTTCCTCTAGTTGAGGCTTTTTGGAGCTGAGTCTGAGCTTGGAGCTTTGCTGGTGCTGGGGCTTCTGCCAGCAGAGTGAAACACTGAGGGCAGAGATCAGCAGCCCAAGCAGGGCTGGGGGAGCAGCAGGTGAACAGCAGGTGCTGGTGTGGACCACTGGTGTGCACAGCTGGTGTGCTCCTCTCATGGGAGCAGACCCAGCACTGGGGCATGAGAAAAAGATGTGAGGCAGCTCAAAGACATCAGACTTTGTGCATAAAGTCCTTCTCAGTAAAGCACTTTCCAGTTGGGTCAGTCAGGGCCAGTGATGCTTAACATGTTCCTGAATGTTAAGTATCAGTGAGCATCAGAAAATAAAAATCTAAGAGAAATTATTGAAAGTCAGGCCAAGGAGAAACAAGACTTTGGGGAAATTCCAAAGGTTGAACTCCTGAAGTTTAAAGCTATGCCCTGAATTGGGGTTGCATATCTCAGAATCTGGAGAACCCTGCTTTTGTCAGTACAGGATAGGATTTGGTTGTATGTGTGTGTGTTTGTTCTTTGCACAGGGAGCTATCTGACTATAGATAATTAAAGATTCAGCATTTGATGACATTTGTAGTAAAGTTTCATGACTCCTTGCAGCTCTTTCTCGGTACTAACTTTCAACACCAAAGAAGAGCAAATTGCTACATGATTTTAAACACTTTAATAATAAGACAGACTGTTAAGACATAACTAATTATCTACAATTAGCCTCCTTTTTTCTCATGCTAGTGTGCTCTGGGTTTCACTAGTGGGATAGTTTTAAAGATGGAGATTTAGACGTTCCTGAAAACTCTATACTTGAACATATTTACTCTCTGGAAGCACTTAGCCCCTTCTGTGAAAGCAGCAGAAAAAGCCAGAGGCTGAATCTATGGACTGTAAATTATGAATGTCTGTCTCTAACCAATATTGCACATTTTGAAACATGGCCAAAATGATAATGACGAAACAAAACACCGACAAAGAGAGTCTGAGCTTTTCTTGTTGAATCCAAGTGAAAAGGAATTTGGTTCATGTTTAGACCGCCTAAGGCACAGTGTGGAGAGCTGAAAATTGCCTTGTGTATCAGAAAGCTGTAAGGCACCTCCAGCATTTCTTCTTTAACTTGCTTACAAGTGATGGTAGCTAATTGATATCCTGTATTATGCCTTTACTATGACAAAGGATGTTTGGAATTATATGAGTAAATGCTTCTTTGCATGCAGGTGACCACTTTATGCATGTGACTTGCTGACTGGACAGCCCTGAGTAGAGGGAGGGGAAGTGCAGGCTTCAGCTCCAATTTTTTTTTTTGTTCATTAAAACAACAGCATTGATTTTCCCAGGTCAAAGCCAGGCCATTTCATGCAGCAAATCTGTGTTGAAAGGGATCAGAGTAATCATTTTTTACACGCTTGACTACTGCATGCCAGCACTGAGCTTTCAGCCACATGAACATAGGAATGATTTAATAGAGGAAGTGGCAGCAGGCTATTGTGTGCAGTGAAGGCTCCATGTAACATGCATGACTGAGTCGCACACCATTAGGCTGGGTGTAAATAAAACCTGCTCCTGACACTGCCACAGAATTGGCTCACTGGAATGCCTCCACCACTGTCCTGTTGGGAGCTAATGTTCTGCTTTAGAGCCCTTCCCCCTCCAGCCTCTGTCTTTGCTGTCCAAGAGACTGGAGCAGCTCTCCAGTGCAGTGCTGTAGTAATAATAACCAGCTTCTTAAATAATGCCACAATGCTGACAAATACCTGTTAAACCAAAATGCAGCCTGAAGAGAGAGAATTGTTTAGAAGAGATTCTGGTTGTGTTTTCTTTGCTAGGAATTGTGGGTGATGTGCATCTTCCCTGGAGCATCTCCCCGATTACTTGTCAACCCGCCACGCTGCAGGAGGGCTGATTTCTGATCTGGTTTCAGCAGTGCTCATTCACCAGCTCTAAACTGCCCTGAAAAACTCCTAATAATTCAGTAACTCCTAGTAATTCAGAAAGCAAGGTTAAGAAATAAACTGGGTAGATAGAAATGAACTCTGTTGATAGAAAAAAAATTAGAAGTTGTCTGTACATCAGTCTATTCCTTATACCAGTAGAGAAATAACATATCTAGCATAGGTGTGGATGGAATATTATTAAAAGGAATTGCTTTATTCTGATAAATAGGAAACAAGTGATTTCTTGCCTCAAGTGTCCTTGATACTTCTTATCAATTCACAACAGTGGGCTTGCATAACTGTCAATACAGAATATTGCCTGAATTATTTTACAGTGAGATGGATGTAGAAAATTTTCTTCTAAATGATGGATCCTCTCAGTGTATCCTATTCCAGGTGTTTGGGTGTAACATGGTCCTTTCTATACAATCTGTGTAATCTGAGTTATGAGGATGGGTGATTGCTGTTTAGATTTTCTGGCAATATAGGCCTTGGTTTTTTGGTCTTTGGAGTACTGACCTCAAGATGGGCACCCTAAATACTTCTGATGAAGTCCCCACATCATCAGAGGGGCCTTCCACTTGAAAACACTGGCAATGACTTCCCCTTCAGGAGGGGAACTATGCAAAAATGTAGGAAAATCCATTGAGTGAATAGCTATGTGCTCTGCACTGGGCAAAGTGCACTATAAAATAAACTAGGAGAAAGGAGGTCAAAGGAAAGGGGAGGAGTTGGTTCAGTCATGGACAATTGACCATGAGGGCAGATCCCACTAGGAAATGAGAGGCAAAGTCAGCATGACTTTTCGAGTCAAACAGAGCAGGAGCCCTGTTGTCAGACAGTGGGGAGCAGCAGAGGAAATAGGATAGATAATCTTTGCTAGTAAGAAAAGTTTGATGCTACAACTGACAACAGCAACTGACAGTGCTATTGCTGTTGGAGCCACAGAAGGAATAATGTGAGCTTAGGGGTATGGCTCTAGTTAGCCAGGTCTGTTTTTTGTAATTTCCTTGGACTGTCTGGTGAGAAAAACCAAAATGCTGAAGAGCAAGTTCTGTATAGAAAGGCATTTTACATCCTATAACATTTAATGCTGTGGGGAATAGCTTTGGCTCCACATCCTGCCTTTGAACAGACAATATAAACTTCTGAAATGATGTTATATCAAGTTACAGTTTCACTTTCTGTTTGAAACACCTTGAAATTTCTAGGACAGCAGTTGTTTTGCATCCCATTTGGATGTATCCTGCTTAGAAGAGATTCACATCATGCTGTTTTTCATTAAGACTTTGTACTTGCAGTTTTTGCCTTTACCTTTTTCACAGAAAAGATGCTCAATCTGGAATATGGGCTTGGAAAGCAGCCTAAGTGGAATACTCCAAAATATACAGGACTTAAGCAAAACCAGACTTTTTAGAACTTTTGCCCTGGTCAACATGCACTTTTATGAGCACACATCCTTTTGCAGTTTGGCAATTTTGCTGAGGTCAGTGTGCCTTCTTATTCTTAAAGTTACCCTCACATACCTTAGTCTGTATTTCTCATACCTTAAGGCTCCTCTGGGCTTACCTTTGCTGAAATATATTGTAGCTTCAGTGCCATTCTTCAGTCAGATCTACTTTTACACTGCATGCCTCCACTGCTGTGCTACTCTTTATCTTAAACTTAACCTGGCCAAGCCTTAACCTGTAGCATAAAGCAGAGCAATAGATCTGTTGGAAAAGCAAATCTTGTATCCTGTGTATTTTCATGGTAATTTCACAGCCTGGTTCTTCACACTTAAGCTGGGTTCAAGAGGGGTTATTCTGGGAGTAGGTAAATTCAAACTAAGTGAAAAACATATTCTTCAGGGCATTTAGCAAATGGCATTTTGCTTTACATACTGCATGATCATAAATGAGCGTGAAGTTATTCTACCCTGGGTTCATCTTACTGGGTGTTCTTTCAGATTGATTTTTGGTATAAATTTCTTTTTTGAATGGAGGAATGAATTCTATTTACACAGTGGGAGGGTCAGCCAGTTTGCCAGGGCACAGAGGTAGGAGGGGCTGAGATCTGCTCCTGTTGAGCTCCCTGGCTACCCACTTTCTTCATAAGTCATACATGGGGAATAGAGGAGTAGTGTGCTGTTATTCCCACAAAGCATGTTATTTATTACACAGTCAAAATTGATGAGATCCTAGCTCCATCAAATGCACCCAATAAATTTGGGACTTCAGGTGGATATTTTCTATATGAATGGAAAACTGCATTAATTTTAACAATCTAATTGTTGTGTGTTGTTACGGATGAGCAGGCTGTCAGCTGCTTTGTGATATTTACCCCAAAGCTCTGCTTAGGCTCTATCTCCTTACTGATCCTAATTAAGGTAAAGTAAGATAAAAACCAGAGACTAAATGGAGAGATCAGAGGCAGGAGTCTCCTGTCAAATGGCACCATTATTTTCTGTACCTGGGCTAATAAACAGCCTATTAATCAGTGCATGTTAAGAACAAACTAGATTCAGTTTTACCACACCGGAAAAAGGAAGATTTTTCATTTTAATTTCTCCTCAAAGCACTCTATGTCTCAGATAAATCATCCTGAGTCAGCACAGAAGGTGCAGATAAACCAACATCTCCCTTTTTCTTTCTCCTCTGTGTCTCACACAGCTGTACCCCCTGGAAGCCCCATGCAGGTCACCTGTGTCCCAGAGGAGCCCCTTGGCAGAGGGTGGCTGTGTGAGGCAGCTCTGCCCTGCTGCATTGCCCCAGTGCACCATGAGCTGCAGCCTGTCCTGTTGTGATAACCCACAGGCAATCCAGACACGAGCCCTGGCTAGAAAAGCACAATGAGTTAATGTCTCCTGCCACTGCTGCACTCTCAGCTGCCTGTCTCCCAAGGGCTAAGCGCTATCAAAGGAAGCCTCAGGTTGGAACCCTCCTTCTAGACCACAGGCTTCTGCTTCCCATTGAGCCAAATGGATATGAATGGGAGAAAAATGCAAAACATTTTACCATCATTCCTCTAATTCATAGCTCAGCAATCTGTTTTGCTTTGCTCCAAGTAGGAGCCTGATGCTGCTCTTGTGGCAAGGTGCATTGGAGCCATCCACCTGCATTTCCAGAGAGTCTTGGACCTGGACTTTGACTCTGGCTGGAGACAGAGTTTTTCCAGTGGGGTGGTTTAAAAGTGCAAGAAGGTGGTTTTAACTGCCACAGTGGGAAAAAGAGGAAGAAAGTCAAACATCACGGAAAAAGGCACTGCCTTAATCATAATCCAAACATGCATGGAGAGCTGGGCAGAAGGAATTTCCAGTCTGCTCAGCTGCTTCCTTGAAATGCTAGAGCTAGTCTGAAGGCATGTCAGGAAAGGAGATATGACCATTATTGTGGGGCAGAAAGAAAAAATATTTAACAGCACTGGGTACATTAAACTGAAGGTCAGATCTGATGCTTGTAGATATCACTAGCTCTAAAAGCTGTCAAACAGCAAAATTTGAGAGACTGCTTCCGTGAAACACTGTGGCTAAAAGCCTCAAAAGTATTTAAAAACATATTTAATGCCTGAATCCTTTTGATTTTGAGAGACACTAGGGTGATACTCTGGGCCCTTCCCACCTAAGCAAGCAGAGGACTTGTTTCCCAGGAGGGGCTGAGCCTATTTCAGATCTCTCCCTGCATGTAGTAAAATTAAATAGTCCACCATACTCTCCCACCTCTCTTCAAGCTGCTCCCAGCACTTGGTTGCCTTTCTTTAGCACTGCTGACAAGAGTCACCCTTTGAATCACAGTTTGTTGGGGTCTTCCCAAACTGTCTCTCTTGCTGTTGTCAATTTTTGGCTATGGTAATCGGTCAGGTCTTGCTTTTCCCTTTATCAAGATCTGACTCTTCTCTTGATCAGGCAGTTTAATCTAGAGATTAACTGAAATGCATTCAAGGTAAGAGAATGCTGACATTGTCTTCCAGTGACTGGTACCACAGAACTAAAATAACTCCTGCTTGCTGGTATTTGTAAGGCTTCATTTGTTCTGGCATAAGTTTTTTGCTGGGCTGCAGTTTGAGCAATAAACACAGCTATGATAAGTGTCATAGGATGACAGTCTCAGGTTGTTTGGTATAAAGGGGCTTTGTAGAGCTGCCTGTCTACCCAGAACTCTCTGTCAATCAGCTCTGGCTGTGCTCTCTTTTTCCTGCATTGTGTTCTCTCAGATGTATCCAAATAAAAGCTCTGTAGGCTAGGCTTTCCAATAGACCATTCTCATCCATTTTAAAGCTAGAATTTACAGGTTAATCACTTGTCTCTAACACAGACCTACTGGTTTCTAGCACCGACTGCTGTACTCAGAAATCATGGCATGTGAATAGTTCTCAAAGTCAGCACAGAAGCAGACTCCCATGAATGAAACTAGGCAATACTTTCTTACTTGAAAATCCAAAAATATCAATAGATATTTAGGGGTTTTTTTTAGCCTTTATTGAAGCACCAAGCTGACAGACATGTTGAAACTATTTACATTCAAGTCTCAATAAATGTAATGCAGGAAATCATTCCTATAAATGATTTTATCTTGTTTTTAAAATAAAATCTGCATGATAATTTGGCATCTCTTCCCTGCTGGCTGGCATCACTTATGTACTTGCAGCCAAGGAAGCCAGTTAATAGTTTCATTCAAACTTGCTGGCTCCAGCTTTTGTTTTTGGCTTCCCCATCCTTTATATTCCTGCTGTGTCCTAAGGAAGACCTTGTGTCAGCTACAAAACTTTTTGTTTGGTTTTGTTTGTTTTTTTAAACCAAGCCATTGCTCTGATTGTACTAAACCAAGCAAGGAAATGCAATAAGTTGTTTTTAATTTTTTTGTCCCTGCCATTAGGCCAGGGACATACATTTTTCTCCTTGGTCTGCAGTAGAAATCTGCTTTAAGCTTGGTATCTTATGTGGCAGACACTTTGCAGAGCCTGGCTAACGCTTGTCCTTTGTTAGGGTCAGCAGCAGTAAAGAGATAGGAAGGCCAGGCCGGAGCAGTTCCATCCTGCTGGCTTGGGTCCTTCTCTGGCTTACCTGTATGTGCTGAGACCTCGCCAAAGGGGAGCAGACACAGGCTCTGTGACCTTCAGGGTACCTGTGCCCTCCGAGTGTCCAATCCTGCCGTCAGGCACCAAGGGACACTGAGGGTGTCACTCACGGTGCCTCACATTGCAGCCACAGCTCCCATGGCCTCCTGGGCTTCCCCTCCATTTTCTCCTGTGTCAGAGAGGCCAAACGCGCTTGGGCAGACTTTGTGCCGTGCGGGAAGGAGAAGATAACCGTGCTGTGCCATGGCTCTCGCTGCGTTCGCAGGCTCGCAGAGGAGGAGGCTGATGCCGGCGCTGTCCCTGGAGGCGGCGGCCCCGGCGCGGAAGCCGGCCGGCAGCCCCGGGCTGCGCTGGGTGGACGGGCCGCTGAGCGGGCAGAGGGGGCTGGGGGAGCCCTTCGAGATCAAAGTCTACGAGATCGACGACGTGGAGAGGCTGCAGCGGCGGCGCGGCGCGGACAGCAAGGTGAGCGCCGCCAGCGTCATCTCCTGGGAAGCTGCAAAGGGAGCGCCTGGAGCGTACCCTTGGCAGGAGCGTCTGAGGTTGGGAATTTTGGAGTAACCAGGGATTGTAGACTTCATTGTTATTTTAAGGCATTTTTTCTTCCTGGCCTCTGACGCTTGTGATGTTTGGAGAAACTTCTTGTAGCGGGGTTTCCACTGCACTTCACCCACAGCAGATTTGTTTACAGAGGAGAACGTGAAATGGTGTTGAGACCTTCACACAGGCTTGGATGAGGACAGTTCTGTTGCTGGAATTGCTTCCACACTAGCACAGTCCTCAGATGGTTTCATTTGCTGCACGTCTGGTGGCTGCCACCCCTCAGAAGTCATGTCAGGCCAGGCTGGCTGTCTCCAGCACTGCGCCTCATGCTGTTACTGTGCCCCAGAGCTTTACAGAAAATACATCATCTTCATTAATGACTCTGAATTGCTAGAGCTTTTCATAACATACTCCCTTTGTCTAAGGATGTTTCAAATTTGATACTGCTACCAGTTCTCTTATTTTAAAATACGACTAATGCATTACTTAGGCGCCAAGCACAGGGGTGTATTTAGGCTTTCAATACAGCAAGCAATGGATTTCTTGCTCCCAAGAGCTTAGATTTTCTTAGCCAAACTGTGGTGAAAAAAAGAAATGTTTTCCTACAGTTAATCTAATTTCAAGATGCTGCCTGTTATTAATTATTACAGTTTATTATTAACTACCATTGCAAAGTCTCCAAAGCTCACTGATGGAAAACATGAAAACCAAACAAAAGCAATAAAAATGAAGCAGCTGATGGATGATTTCATGCAGTGATTCATAAGCTTCCAGAATAAAATGGCTCGTTGTCAGTATTATTGATTGGAAGATCATTTCACTGAATGGACCTGGGTATTTCTTCTCCTCTTCACCTATTCTTCCCCTGCCTCTTTTTCCTGGCTTGCAGGAGGTGATATGTTTCAATGCCAAGCTGAAAATCCTGGAGCATCGCCAGCAGAGAATCGCTGAGGTCAAGGCCAAGTATGAGTGGTTAATGAGAGAACTGGAGGTGACCAAACAGTACCTGATGCTGGATCCTAATAAGTGGCTCAGTGAATGTAAGGGCACTGTTTTATTGCCTGAACCCATAGGTTTCCTTTGGTTTATTTAATAAGGGGGATGGAAGGAAGCAGAAATGTCTAGTAAGAGTGAGATGTAAGCTACTGTTTGTAAACTAAAATGAACCAACATATGACCTAAGGGCAAGCTTTAGATTGACTGTCTTTCTAGAACTAGTTCCTATAATTCTTATTAAATGTTAACAGTAGAACTGAACAATCTTTTTTGCCTGAGAGCTGAATGTTGAAATGGTTCAGCATTCTAGTGGTGGATGTTGCCATTGGTAGATTAACGTTCACGCGTTTCAGTCCACAGCTCCTGAAAATGAGATTTTTTTTTTTGGCCTCAGATCACTCAAACATATGAGCAATATTATAAATCTGCTCTTCTACCACAAAAATAACACTGTGGAGCAAACTTGTCCCTTGGCAGCAGTGGGCTTACATGAAATGAAATGAAATTAGGCCCATTTTTTATAACTATAGATGTGTAAAGTTCAGAGAGCTTAAAGGGCATCCACATTCAAATGAAGAAGGACCTCAGCATTTTAAGGAAAAAAACCATAAAGAGTACTGCAGTGGTTATACAACAGTTTTTAATATTAGCAAGCAGATAAATTCATACCAAAGAGTTCTAGAAAAAGCCCCCCACTATGTTTATTTAGGATAATTGCAACTAGCAAAAGGAGGCTGGCTGGTTTGTTCCCTTACAATATTCTAACTCTTCCTTTAACAGCTGCTTTAAGTTGACACCAGATTGGTACATCCTGCAAAACAACCACACTACAGCTTTCAGGAACACTGTAAAGGAAGAGGGTTAGGACAGTTTTAAAGAGAGAGAATTTACTATGTGTTGCTGTCTATTTATTATGTGATGCCTTTGCTTCTAATTCCAGTGTGGTAAGTGCAGAAAGCCTGAAGGGTTGCAGAACCTCAAGAACCTGATAAGATGGGCAGTGCTGGCTCAGACAGTGTATCCCACACTTGGCTTCCACGGAAGCTGCTGGGCACCTGCTTTGGAGGGATCCATGTGTGTGCCTTCCCTTGCCTTGCTGGAGTGGTCTAGGGGGAATCACATGCAATAGGGAGAGGTGAGAGGGACAAAAAGCCTAGAGGTAGGTTTGGTTTAAATTCCAAGTTCTGAATTCAAGAAAGAGATTGCCCTTCCAGGAAAGAGCAGCTATTTAAAGCTCTTCCTGGTCAGCAGAATGTGTGAGAAAGTCAGTACACGCTTAGCATTCAACATTTGGTGGAGGATGATGGAGCATGGCAAAGGCATCTGCAATTCTGGTGAGGATGGCAGAGCAGATCGCTCTCCAAAAAGCATCCAATGCAACTTAAAAGTATTTTTCACTCTGGACAAGCTGTTGTGTCATTTTAATAACCATTAAACAGAAAAGGCAACCTTTAAAGACAATGGCAAGCCAGAGGTAATGTATGCAGTACTGATGGGTTTGACAGATTGAATTAGCTCTGCCTCTCCCACCAGCCATCACTAAGTTTTGTCTACTTTTCCTGTGTATTTTCTTTCTCACAGTTGATCTGGAGCAGGTATTTGAGCTGGATTCTCTGGAATACTTGGAGGCCCTGGAATGTGTGACTGAGCGTTTGGAAAACCGTGTCAACTTCTGCAAGGCCCATCTCATGATGATCACCTGTTTTGACATCACCTCTAGGCGCCGATAAAGCATGAACCTCAAGAGAATTTCAATGCCATCCTCCTTTTCCCTTCCAAACAGCACCCCAAAGACAAAAGAATGAGGATGAAGGTTGGAGTCAAGTCTCAGCTGTGTGTATGAGAAATTTGCTATACTATACAGAGGAGTAGTACTAAAAAAACAAACAGAACAAGCATGGAAAATGGAGACAGAAGGTTGTTGATACTCTTAGCCTAAAAGAGCACTTTGTGGAACCTGTTAAGGACATGTCTGTAAATAAGAACTGCTGGCAGAAGACACTTCTTTCCCTGCAGGAAGGAGGAAAGGTGGTTGTGGGACTTCCACTGAGAGGTTCATTAAAAGAAAACCTATCCAGAAAAACTGTTCAAGTGCCTTGCAAATCTTTGTTATCCAAACATTTATGTTCATACTTTATTGTGTACAGATGGTGCTAGTCAAGAAAAGAAAAAGGAAAAAAAAAACAAATACACTTTTGAAATGTATTTACAGCTTGTTTTTCTCTTGGTGTTTTCTCCTATTTCAGACTTGCTGTTTCTAAGTAACTTGTGTTTGTAGAGATATTTCCTAATCAGTACAACATATGAATAAATGTTAACTGTCTTTTCTTGTTACCAGAGTAAGGCCACTCAAAGAGAAATTCAGCTTTCCCAGATCACAGATATATTTCTAGCAGAGAGTAAGGTTTGTTTAATACTCTTCTGTACTCTTTTATATGGTGGAGAACACCATCATTTTCCCAGCCTGCAGGTTTTGCAGTGTATCAGAGAGAAATGACATTACTGTGAAGTAAATATATTTTCAGTTTGATCCAACCCCTATAAACTTGTTTTCTTGTTCATATATGTTTTACTTTGTACTGGCTGGAGTTATGAAGTTTTATCCTAACTCCTTTTTCTGGTGCTAGTAACTTGCTGGAAGATTGTCCTCTAGGCTTAGGGTTCCCATGTTTATCAGTCCAAAAATGAGTGATTTATTCTTTCTTGAGACTATGACTGATAAAATTTAGCTTTGCCTCTTTACGACATACACCACTGCTGTATTTTGTCAGCTTCTGACCCCTGACCCAGTGTGTCCATGCTCACAGATGTACCTGAGAAGTGCAGGCTCTGCTCAGCTCAGCACATCTGGAAATAAAGCAAATGAGTAGATACAGCACTTCAAGCATGTTGGCTATGGCATCTTTACCAACCCTCAGTACCTGAAGCCATGGCAAAATTCACATTGACATCAAAAGGACAAGGGTCTGCACCTCCATGCACATCCAATTATTCTACTAGTTGGCCTCTTTATCTACAAAACAGGATGTGGGAAGGAATATCCTTTGCATTTCATAAAAAATGTGCAAAACTTGCATTTTAATTACATATGAGCATGAAAAATTATTTTATTGAATTAGGTTTCTTATTCT
This sequence comes from Luscinia megarhynchos, assembly GCA_034336665.1. NCBI lineage: Eukaryota > Metazoa > Chordata > Aves > Passeriformes > Muscicapidae > Luscinia > Luscinia megarhynchos. The sequence continues at coordinate 79,356,479 of CM067565.1, read as the reverse complement.
TCTATACTGAAATAAGCACATTTACAAAAATTCCTCTCTCACATACATTTGTGCTAACCTGTTGCTTATGAGGAAATAAGACTCTCATTTAATATACTCAAAATGCATAAATTAACTGCTGTACTTAAGTGTAACTCTTCTTTTACCTGCATCATAATATCAATGCTGTCTTACAATGCCCCAAGCAGCAAGTCCCAATGGAAAAAAATAGATTTTACAGTGGTTAGGTGAACAGAAAAGCTTTTTTAAAAAATAGAAGTAACATTTGTATAGTTTTATTTTCTTTTAGTGCTCTACAACTTGTAATAACAAATCTTACTCTATTACCCTTGTCACTGGGTTTTGTAGAAAATTCTACTTATGATCTGTAGGATTATTTGGAAAGGAAAAAAGGTCCTGTGTGAAAATCACTTTCTAGTCTGTTCCACGGCAATTTCCTATCATGAAACTTATATTCTAAGTAAGTATTAAAGACATATCCCTTTCTCTCTCAAAGAAAAAAACCCCTAACCAACTCTGAAAATCCCCCCAAACAATGCAATTTAACTGGCTTTCTTCTCTTTATAGCAATTTCAGTAGCAGTTACTATGTATTGGTTCTTTGGAGGCCATCTCTCCTCTGCAGATCCCTGTGGATTGAGTGCAGCTGCAGAGAGCCAAGGAAATCATCCCTGCACACAGTCCATGACTTACACGGGAGTGGTGATGTTTCTATAAATCAAGTGGACACATTTCGGAGCTATTGTAAAATACCTATTTCAGCTAATATTCCTCACCCACAATTACTCAATTATACATTGACTCTCCATTTGGTACTTCTGCAGCTTAGTAGGCATAGCAGGAAGAGAAAATGTGTATCATTATTTTAAAGAATAAGAGCATATGTTCACTCTGTTTATCAAGATGGACAAAAATTGATCCCTGAAACCAAATTGATCACACCAAGGATGAATTTTGCATACTAAAAAATATGTACTAATTGAGCAGAATTGCAGTACTTACAAGTATTTTATTTCTGAGGACCTAATTAGAGTATCCATTAACTCCCATAATGTACTAGTATTCATATTCTAAAATCCACATGCATTCTTGACTTTCTGTCATTTCATTTCAGAATTTGCCACTATGCTTTTAAAAACTGTGATGGCTTAATACAAAAAATAGAATTTGTGGAGATTTGACATGATAGGATGTTTTCTTATTGAATGCAGCTTTTTACTTCAGAATTTATATTATAATAATTCAAGTATTTGCAAATATACAAAAATGCAGATAAAGCATTCAGGACCTTATTATGAAATTGATCTGTTTGCAGTAGCCAGCATTTTAGAGAAGACACATACACTTGTGCAAGTCATCCAGGAAGCCCCATTTTTTTAGGCATTGCCAGCATAATGCTGGTTTTATGCTGATTTTTCAAAATGCATCGTGTTGCCCAAAATACACAAGAGTAACATGAATGTAATGCCTAATAATTTTCACATTCAGAAATCAATCTTACTTCCCTGGGACAGCTTCAGTAGGAAACAGCAGTGTTGATGTAATTAGGTTTGAAGGTTAATTCTTCGCACGTGTCACAGGAGATCACAGCTCTTCCCTGTCGGGCTGTGGGATGACTGTGGGACAGCAGCACTGCTCCACATCCCCACCAGCACCTGGGGGCGCTTCCTGAGAGCTCCTCCTCTTGGAATACCTGAACCTTATCCATACAAGGGACAGGAGTTGCTCCATAGCCATAAATTCAAGTGCAGCCACAGGCTGGAGACTTTAGCTGTGGATTCATTCAGACGTCCCTCTGGTCTGTGTGAGCTCTCACAGCAGGCAGAAGCTGCTCTGGCTCTGGGTGCTGGGTCAATTTGTGCTCTGAAGGGTGTGGGAGAGCCCTAATTCCTGGTATATTTGTCACATCTTTTGCCATGCATGCCCTGCATTTGCCTCAAATCAATTCCTTGTCAATTCAGATCTACGTAATCCAGAGTATTTACAGAAAGACAAGGAAGGAAATTAATTCTCCTTTCTTAGGTTTTCTTCTCATCTCACCTGCTCTGAGAAAACAGGCACAATTGCAGTAAGAATCAGAAGAGTTATAACAGAGTAAACCCAGTTGTGAGGAAAATTTATCCACCTGCCATTTTTTGGGGTTTTTACTGTTCTTTATATAGTAGAAGATCACGCTACTGTTATGTATTTAACACCCCCTCATTCTTTGTAATGACACAGGGCTTTTGCTGAACATCTGTTTTCAATCCAGTCTTAGGAGAGCCACTGCCATAAACCCTGGCTTCTGAGGCTTGCAGGTCCATAAAATAGTAACTGGTACCAAGAAATGGCATGATCTTCTGACATGGTTCTTAGTGAGAGCTGCATAAAATGTACAAAAAGGCATCAAAGATACACACTGGCTTTTTTTTTTCTTTTGTCTCTATATGTGGCAATTATAGAGGCTGAAAGTTGGGAGTGATGCTGGGAGTAATACACACCAAATCCCATGTTTGCTCACAGGACACAGTCAGTCTGTCTTGAAGTGTGGGTTTCATTTGTTCATTTTTTTCATTTATTTCAATAATATGGCTTGTCTTAAAATAGGAACCTGGCATGGAATTCAAATGGGATGACAGCTGAAAAATGTAGACTCTTTTACAAAAATCACCTTTTACAAATGTCTGTGATTTTGCTGCATCCTTTTTAGTGAGCTAAAAATCACTTTAGAAACAGAAGTTGTACATGCACAGGTAAATACACTCGCACACAGCCTGAGATGGTCCCTTGCACATTGCTGTGGGGACCTGGCAGAGCTGCTCACAAATGGCAACCACCACTGCCCTTCCCTCCTCCAAGGAGTACCTGCCTACAGAACAATTCCCCCTGCACTCACCTGGATGAAGTTAACTTATACCACACTATATGGAAAACTTATGCTTGAAACTATTGCAAGGTTCCTTGAAAGCCTCTTTCCTACCCAGGTTCTTCATCTTATGTAGCCAAATTGCTGCAGTTCCCATGTAGATTCTGTTAAAGCCTGTAAAAGTATTCCAGATGAACTACTCTATATTTCAGGGTGTCATGAATTTATGGCAAGATATTTTATAATCTCAGCTGTTTAACACAATTTCTGCATATGCTTGAGGCATAACATCAACTGAGGGCCTGGACTCCTGGTGGTCTGTGAAGCTTTCTGTCTAGGCCTAGCAGATTTAAAATTGTAAATTGAAGCAAATTCAATTCTCCTAAGGCAGAGTCTGAGAGACCTCTGATGCCAGCTCATATGATGGGAAGGATGGTTGCACAGCAGCAGGGATGCACCAGCTCACTGCAGAGATCAGAGCATTGGTACCATTAAATACCAACAGGAGTGGATGATGATCATATAGAGAAGCATTTCTTCTCAAATCCATGGATGGTAGCATACCTTGCTTAATCCTGATATTCTCATGGTCTGTGTTTTGTAACTCCGCAGGCTTTTGCATTGGCAACACGCAGCAGTTTTTGAGGACACTAGGCTGTCTGTTGCTAGCTATCCTAAGATTTGTAAGAGGTTTCCAAATAACCATAGCAAACAAAACTGTGAATGATTTGTCAATGCAAAGTTAATAATCTCTCTCACTCTCTTGCATTTATTGTGCTCTCATCCCAGGGTTATCTCAGCTTCCATACTCGTTCCTGGAAATAATAAACCATTTTATTATTGTCTTTATCTTTTCTTTTTTCTCCTTCTCAAGCAACCTTTCAAAACAAACAAAAAATAATTAATTTTCCCTTGGAAATGTAGCACCCTTTTGCCACCAAATTCACGAACAGTCTCGTGCTCACTTATGCAAACTTTGAAGCTCACAAAGGGCATGATGATTCTGCAAATCATCATTTGAGGTGCTGAAAGTGAAATAGTAGCATTCAGTAGCACTCACCTATAGTATTTCAAACTACCTTCAAACCCTCCTGGACAGGAAATAAAACACAATCCAAACCATCTTACTTTGAGTGGTCCTACTTAAGTATTGAGCAAACTTTATAATAATGGTAATAAATTGGTGCTTGAGGCAGTTTCAGCTATCTTACATATTCTCTATATACTATAGATATGGATGTATTCACCCTCTTTATTGTATATGTATGTGTGTGAGCATTTACATGTAGCACACATACATATATGTTTTATGTATGCATAGATACTAACTTTTCTACATTTTACTTCTTTCCCTCCCATAGCTGAAACTGCTAGTTACTAACATCCACATCCACATCATATTCTATGTATGAAGGATATAATTTATTTGTAAACTCAGGATGTTCTTGTTTTATAGAGTTGCTTGTATTTTATAATTTATTTACACATCATGGTTGGAAATGCTTATCTAAGTGCTATGCATTGAAGTGTATGTTTGCTAAACCCATTTCCCTCTGTCCGTGGCTATGTTCTTTCTCATTATAACAGTGGTATAAAATAGGGCTAAGGAGGAGAGAAACTGATAGATATAGAACTTATGCTGGTCCCATCATTGGGCAATTCCAGAAGAGGATGTATCAGTAGTATAAATATATATATATATATTTTATCAACTAAATTTTATGGGGAAAAAGGAGAAAGAACAGCATGAGGACAAGTTCAAAATGTGGAAAGTCACAGCCATTTCCAAGTTTGTCAACAAATGCATTGAACCTTTTGCCATTAAAATTGTAAAGTTTATTGTTTGCTGGCTAAAAAATATCCCTTTTGTGGTATCTGAGGTGTGAAACATTGTCAAAAATATGATGTCTGGAAAAAAAATCAAACTATAGTGGCATTAAATGTTTACTTTTATCTTACCAATATATCTGCCTCCTTCTTCTGACTCTTTCACTTTAGATAAGAGCATTTAATGGCATTTCATACCAGAGAATGCTTTTGACCCACAAGGAGATGTGGTATCATTACAGTGAAAGTGAGCAAGAGAGCAAGACCAAACCTGAAAATAAAATGACCAAAGGGCTTCTGTCAAGCAAGTTTTACTGAGAAACAAATTCACCAGAAAACAGTAAGGAATTGCAGGGTTTGGTACCAGTGACAGAAATACTACAAGCAAGCATTAACTTCTCCCCTGCTGCTGCCCAGAAACACAAAGAAAACAGTCACAGACCTGCAATGGTCAGGCTGTTACATAGGCTGGTTATGCATATACACAGGGATTGCTCTTTTGCATCTGTGAGCAGGGGAAAAATGTGAGACCAAACAAATACAAAAGATGTTTTTCTTACCATCTTTAGCAATTGTGTCACATTTCCCTTGGTAGGTATGGGGTAAGTAACATTGAGCTGCTGCTGAGGTGTGCAGTATCTGCTTGCCTTCAGCTCATGTTTGTGGCATTCCCTGTTGATAATTAAGTGAGCACCTTGCTTGCAGAACAAGATGTGAACGAGCTCTCTGGGCAAATCTCACATACCCACCAGCACCTGGGCAAGCCCTGATAAGGACACTGGGCTCTTCCCATTGGAAGAAAACCACAGATCTTGTTTCCTGTGGGAAAGATTTAAAAGAACCCCAAATCACTCAAAACGTGCTTTAACACCCATCATCTGCTGGCAGATGAGTTTCTCATATTCCTTCTTTAGGAGGGACATGTTGGGGTGTTAGGCATTAAATATTTGGTTGGCAGTTTGATGAGAACTTAATAAGGTGCTTTCTTCTGTCTTATACAATAGAGTGGCAGATCTAGCCAGTGGCAGAGAATGCAGTTGTTTATGGTGACCTTTTTAAAGGACAAATATTGAGGTGGATATAGCTGCAAAGGCTGGCAAAGGTGGTGGGGAGGAGACACTCTCCTCCTCTCCCCTCTTAGAGCAGCAAGCCCCGTACTACCTTAGCTGTTGCCCCAGGCTGGTGAATTTGCATGCTGTGCCTCTCCACAGTAGCTGTAAATGAAGATAAACAACCATTTCTTTTGTCTGTGGGCTGTTCAGAATAGCTCTGATTTGCTCTAAAGAGCTAAAAGGCTTATTGCCTACTTTTGAGGCAATTTATCTTCATTGCTGTTATCATGCAGCCGCATCAGTATTAAGGAGCCTGAAGTGCCTTACAGAGACAAAAACAGAAAAATGGGTTAGTGCAAGTCCTAGACTTTGTCTAGATGGTGAGGAGCTCTTGATGGGCTGAAAACAGAATCAATTCACTCTTGGTCAAACCTGGAGCCTTACAGACCTCAATGCCTCACACTTCTGGTTTGGGGCACGACAGCAAGGAAAGGTTTCATTCACGGAGTGGGAGCAGGGGCTCACGCTTGGCAAAAGCCTGGTCCTTATGAGCCCTGCTAGAAACTTGATACGTCTTGTAAAGTAATGCCCTAGCAACGACCAAGTTTTGTCTTTAAAACCACGAACTTGCCAGACTAAAAATCAGGTTTAGTGTGGAAACCTGACAAACCCCATCTCCTTATGGGGCCCCAAATAAGCTCTAACTATTGGAAAACCAGGAGGTCAGGTTGTTGCTGAAGTGTGTTCCTCTCCCACATCCATCTGCACACAAGGTTCCTGGGAGCTCACCCTCATTTTGGTATCCTCCTGGAAGACACTGAAGAGGGATGAAGGCTAGAAAATTCAGTTCCCAGTCTTTGAGAAGAACACCAAGTTAATACTTAGTTGCTCTGGAAAAGGCCATCTGTGGATTTTACGGTTTATGATAGTCAGTAGTTTTGACAGTTGCCAATCTGGCAGTTTTGGAGGCTGACATCTGCTATTTAACCACTGAGCAAATCTCTGCTGGCTGTGACCACACAAATGCTTTACATTGCTCAAAGACCACTTTCATAACCTCCAGGAACAAGTAGGTAGAAGGAGGTCCTGTCCACTCTCAGGAACTATCCTGGCAAGTGCTGACTTGAGAAAAGCTTCTAGACAGCCAAAACCCAGTCCATCTCAATGGATGCTTGTCTGGGGAAAAGGCCTGCATTCATTTTCATGTATGTTTATATGTGTCTCTTCTGTGGACCCTTACAGCACAAGGTTGGCACCCATGCTCTGTGTCAGATTGTGAGTTTCATGCCAACCAAACGACAGCCAAACGTATTCAGCTGTGTGTGTCTGGCACATATCCACATTTCCATTTCTATTTCCTAGGAACCCAAGTGCTGCCAGACGTGTCAGGATTATGTGCAGGACTCGAGGCTTGCTGTGGAGAGGAAGTCACACCTCCAGCAATGAGGGACCTTTGTCACTCACTTTAAAAGGAGCAGGAACTGTCCTTGTCCCTTTCCCATCCTTGCTCATCTTCATTCCCTGAATGACAGAAAACCAGGGAGCTGGGAGAAAACCCTGACATTTTCCTATATTTAGTTTGTCAAAAGATGAATTGCTCATTGTAGTAACAATATAGAAGGAAGGGGAGCACAAAGCCACCCTGCTCTCTGGGCTGTGCTCCACAGGCTCCTCCAGTCTGGTACCCTTGGATGCTCTGTGGTGCCCAGCCCAGCCCCTTGCAAACTGCCCCTTGGAGCTGGATTGAAACGAGCTCCTGGTGGCACTGAAGGAGCAGAATGCTGCCCCTCACCCTGCCAGGACACTCTGTCAGTGCCCACCTGTGCAGAGGGGCTCCGCTCACTCCCTGCCTGTGCTTCAGCTGGATGTCCAGGGATGCAGCTGTGGACAGTCAGGGCAGCTGCCTGGTTTTATTTAAGAGCAAGCTGCCTGCTGCTATTTAATGGAAACCTCACAGTACCCAGCAAGGGGCACCGAGGGAGCCAAGCAAGAAAGACACTGCAAACAGCATTTTCTCCTGATTTCGGAGGACAATGGAAGGCACGGCAATTACTGGAATAGTGAGCAGGATGACAGCTGGCTCCTGGCCCCGTGGCTGGTGACCTGTGCAGCCCTGGGGCTGGCAGAGCTCAGGCTCACGCCTGCCCTGAGTTTCCAGAGGCTCAAAACACATTTCTGAAGGTTATATGTAAAGCCACTAAGATGCTGTGAAATCCGCAGAAAACCCTCTGGACAGCCCCTAAGCTGGGGCATTGCAGACTTTGCACTGAGCCCTTCTTTCTGCTGTCAAAACGATGGGAGTACCCCTTCCAGTTTGCTTGACAATCAACACTGTGGTGGCAAGAGGTGACCACAGAGCAGGTCAGCCACAAACACTGTGGGCACACTGAATTAACCTGTAGCCTGGCAAGAGGGCTTTGTACCTGAAATCTGTGATGGGGGTTGCAGTTTGTGTGAGAGTACCAGGGCACTGAAATACTTCCATGGTAAAAAATTCTCCTGGGACTGATATCTCCACCCAGTAGAATCACCTAGACATCCATGACTCATTTGATGAAATATTTGTGTATTGTGCCTCTGAACAATTCCTTCTTGCTTTTATGTCATTGCTAATAGCTTCCTTTCCCAAGTTTTCCACATGTTTGCAACACATGATGGCTCAAGATGGAGGTTTCCCAGTTCTTTGTGGTAGATTAGCATAGTCATCTGTCAAGGCATACAAGCATTCTAGGAGGTTGCTGCAAAGCTATCTGTAGTTTCTTATCAAAGTGCTTTTAAGGTTGTTCTGAACTGGCCATTTTCACCACTGTACATCACACAGACACCAGGACAGTGATGCTGCCTGTGCACAGCCCTTGACATATCCCAGAGCAATGATAGTTCCTCATTTATCCCTACAAAGGCACAGGACACGGAATGGCACCAGCTGGACAGAGGCCTGCTCAGAGGCACCATTTCATTTTGTTGTCTCACTGGAAGCAGAAAACCTGAGGCTAGGAGAGAAAACCAAACAATCCAAACCCCTATAATGTAATAGTTATGTCAAAGCCAGCTATGAAGATTTAGGATGTTATTTCCCCTCCTCAAACAGGGGCTTTGAGTAAAACTGACCCTCATGCTAAGCCATTTTGACCTCTTCATAAGCTTACACCATAAAGTGTGGAGGCTGTTATACTGCCTTATCTTGTTGGGATTGTAAACCTTTGAGCCCTAAATTCTATGGCCCTAGAAATTCTTTCCTAGGCAAGATGGAATAGGACTTTCTATTTATTTTTTTTTTTAAGCGCACAGCAAGGTGACTTCTAGTTAAACCTGTGTTTTAGGTGGGAAAGCTGCAAACCCATTTCACTAAGGAATCCTACACCTGGTTACATCCTGGAAGCTCTTCCTGGCTGCAGGACCATGCTGGCTGGCCAGGAGCTGCGCTGCTTGCTGTGAGAAAATGCATCCAGTGCCTGAGGTGCAGGGCAGGGCTGAGTGAAGACTGACACAAGGACAAGGTGCCAAACCTGGCTCCCTCTGCCTGGGACTGTCTGCTGCCCTCAGGGTTTCACCATTTTGACCTGGCAAACTGCTCAAGCTTTTTCATGGGAGTTGCCGATGGCAGCTGCAGAGGGCATTCCAGCCTAATCATAAGGGGATTGTCTTTCCTTGGCTGCCTTTTGCAAACCCCCCCATGGGTATCCCGAGGGGCAAAGCCCTGCCCCACAAACTGGTGGTGAGCTGAGCCCAAACCCCTGCAAACTCCCCTTGCAGGGCAGTGCCAGAACAGCCCTGGCTCAGCTGTACCCAGGAGCAGCAGGCACAGAACAGCTGCCGTGATCCAAAGCCAGCGCAAGGGTTGAAGACTTGTCCTGATTTACTGTTGCTCTCTGCTATTTGCCAAAAGCTAACGTTTCCATGCCCCTTCAGAAATTATGATGTTGTGGTTGGTATTTTCTAGAGAGCTTTTTGCTCTCTGTTCCCTCCCTCCTCCCCCTGCAACAGGAGTTGGACACTTGACATCTTCTTACAAGGGTAAATGTCGCTGATGTCGCTGCGTCAGCGACAGAGCAGGACACAAAGTTGGCGGTGGGGACACGAAGTGGGCAGTGAGGAGCAGGGAAAAGGGAAGCTCCCTGAGGCTCACAAAGTGCTCACATTGCAGTGTGAGGTGGATGGCCCCAAACAACAGCCCAAGGCCCCTTTGTCCTGCACAGAGGAAAATGGAATAAGCTCTGGAGTTGGCTTTGGCACATGGTTGCATTCCCCCACCTGTAGAGGAATGGTGTTGCTTCAGGGGTCACATCAGGCAGGAATAAAATCCTTGTCCTTTGCCTCCCTCAGCTCCTCATTTGGCTCTGGTCTGAGCTGGGATACCTGCCCAGCTCTGTCCTGCCTGACACACCTCGGCCAAGAGTCACTGAGTTAAAACCTGCCTGGCCATGGGCTCAACTGGAGCAAGTCTGCAGGGCTGCAGACCTGTGCCGACTCTGCAGAGCAACCAGGCAAACCAGTCCTTCCCCAACTCACCAGCAGGAAAAGCCCTTCACTCCTACCATCCAATTACCAACATTTTATCTCACTCAGCAGCAGATTTCAAAGGGCTCTTTCTCAGCAGAAGAAATGTTGGCCTGTTGAGGAGCTTCTCCAGTATGTTGGAAGGACATTTTGCCAAGGCTTTGGAGTTTAATGGTAAAACAGCTTTGTGGCCCGGGTGTATCAGCCACTTTACATGGATTACATAAACTGCTTTGGGGCCCCAGTGACATGAATTTGGACAATGCCCATCTGAAGGATTTTTATTGATTTTTCCATTTGCCAGCTGTAAATAAAGCAGCATCCTTGCCTGGTTGCTGGCAGGCTGCCCCTTCCCAGACTTGGGATCAGCATTCCTCTGGTCTTTGCAGAAAACACAAAATCAGATTTTTGTTTATTTTTCACAAATTATGTAACAGTCCCCACAGAAAACATTTGGTAATGATAAGTAGCCTTTGTATATCCTCATTACTCTGACCTTTAAAAATACGGTTGTTTACTGGTGCATTCAGCCACAGATGTTCAGAAATTAACATTCCCCAGTCATGATAAGAATTTTCCTCAATCATCATTTCTGTTAGCACGATGGGGAACATCACTCCCCAGTAATTGTATTCTGATCACAGTCTTATACATGGCACAAGCTGGGTACACGATGTTAATGACGTTAGAGAACAGAAATCCAGACATTACCAGTAGCTCACTGAAGACTCTGCAGGGCTTGGCATGACTCTGACAAAGAGACTGAAGTACAACAAGGGGGAATGGGAAGAGCAGAGGCAAACCCCAGCAGTGACACACTCAGCCAGGAGCTGGACTCAGTGATCCTCGAGGGTTCCTTCCAGCTCAGCTTATTCTGTGCTCCTGTGACCTTTGCTGCTCCAGTTCCCAGACTACCAGCTGTCCCTCAGCTGCATGGCTGCCACTGGAGGTATGGAGAAAAGTTCCTCCCCACAGCAGTGTGATGCCTGAAATTCCATCCGAAGACTGCAACAGCCTTTCCTGTGGGCTCCTGCTGCTGGAGGGAGGGACGGCAGCTCCATGGCTTCCTAACACATCCCCTGGGTGCCCCCAAGGGACAGAACAGGGAGGATCTGGCCAGACCTCTTCTCTACCTCTTCTATCATGGGATTCTCAGCACCACAAGGAGAGATGGAAACAGGAAGACAGCACAGGAAATACTTCATTAAAAGGAGCTTCATTAAAAGTAAATAGGTGAGAACTGCTCAGAGCAGAGCACAGTGCCTGGGGGAGGGGAAGAGTGGTGCTCTGCTAATTTTCTCATCAGACACCCTTCTCTATTACTGTCTCCTGGCTCCTGCTCTGAAAGTCAAGTGGAATTGTCAAGAGGGATCACCTGTGATTTAAAGTGCAGTTCTCCTGCAAGACATATGTAAATTTGCCACCTTCCTATTCAGAGCCTCTGGGACTGGGAATCAGAGCTGCTGAATTGGAGGGGCGGAGGAAGAAATGTCTGCTCTTTCCTCATCTTGTTAGCCCTCCTAGACCAGCCCTTAACTCAAACAGATATGGCAGAGCAGGCTCCTTAGCTGGTGCCTTCAGGAGCAAGTGGTCCCTGCCCCACCCCAAGAGATGGAGGGGAACTTAAGGCATAGAAGAGGCTGCGTGATTATTCTCTTCCTTCTGCCCTGGAGGCAAGGAAATTAGAAGAGATTGTGGTTTGTCCTGATTTAGTCATCTTTAGAGTTAAAATGAACTCGGGCAGGATGCTTCAGCCCTGCCCTCCTGCCATAAGCCCCATCAGAATTGGGTTAACAAGCAGCTGGAGTATCTGAGACTGCTGAAAAGCTTGTTGTGTGTATGCATTTGTGTGTGTGCCTGTCTCAGTGGCTATATAGAGATATGTTTAAAAGAAGGTTAATTGGTCTCCTGGGAACTATAAAGAACCTGTTAGGTTCCTCGGTGTGAGCTGTGACTGTATGAAGCCTAATTACTAAGCCTGAGTTATTCTTTTATATGGGGGGAGGGAATCTCTAAGGTTCTTATTAAAACCTACAAAAAGTCTAAGAAATGATGGAATTAGAATTGATTTGCCCATGTTGATCAGAAGTGCAGAGCAAACAAAAACATTGAGCTTTCCCCAGGAAATATTAAAGGGGATCACATAGGCCTGTCTTACACATCACTGTTGTGGGGATAAACAGAAACCATTGTGCTAAATGGCAAGAATTGTAGACCAGACTTTCAACTAAGGTACTCTGCTTTTGCTGAGGGCAGGGAAAATTCATATTTGGATGTTTTTGTAGGGCACATTTTATAAAACATCCATAACAAATGTATTTTAAGGCTAATTAAATTTGTAATAAAGGAAAGGAGTTTTTTTTTTTAGAAAAATATACATTCAAAGGAAAGAAAAAATAGTCATCTGAATAAGAACAAAAGAGAAAAGAGGAACTTTAACATAGCTTTGAACAAAAGCACTTGATTTGGATTTTCTGATGGTTCTTTAGATGTTGAAGCTCCATGGGTGGAAACAAAGCTCTGTCTTGGAGGAAGTACAGCATAGAAGGGGCAGCTCACACCTCTCTGCCCATGTTTGACACTCAGTTGTGGAGGAACTCTCACAGAGAAATACCTGCAGTTATGACAACTCCAATGACACCATTCCCACCCCTTGGCACCCACAGCCAGCAATGGCAGGGCTGTGACACAGACACTGCCACGTTGCTACACCTCTGACACCAATCTGGACATGTTCATGTGAGGCAGAGTTACTGAAAGTGTCATAGCCAGTGCCTTCCCTTCCCTTCCCTTCCCTTCCCTTCCCTTCCCTTCCCTTCCCTTCCCTTCCCTTCCCTTCCCTTCCCTTCCCTTCCCTTCCCTTCCCTTCCCTTCCCTTCCCTTCCCTTCCCTTCCCTTCCCTTCCCTTCCCTTCCCTTCCCTTCCCTTCCCTTCCCTTCCCTTCCCTTCCCTTCCCTTCCCTTCCCTTCCCTTCCCTTCCCTTCCCTTCCCTTCCCTTCCCTTCCCTTCCCTCCCCTCCCCTCCCCTCCCTCCCCTCCCCTCCTCTCCTCTCCCTTTATTATTTTCCAAGGATCAACAATAAGGAAACTCAAGTGTTGATGTCTAACCCTGTATGATTTGCCCAAGGTCAGACAAAATTTCTGGTGCAGCAGAGAAGTCATGCCAGAACTCCATGTCCATAATTGCAAGACCTTCCTCCTTCTTCTTGTCTTATGGGAGGTTTAATTCTGATTCAGTAAAAAATCCTCACAATTGGCACAACCTCTGTGAAAAATGAAACTCTGTTCATTAAGAGCTTTGCAGTGGCCAGGGACTACTTGAAATATACTGTGTGGGGAAATAGCCTCTGTATTCCATAAGCATGCTCTGTAAAAAAATAACAAGTCTAAGAAAAGCTTACTTAAAAACCCAGCAATCAGAGAAGAAGGTTACAATGAGAAGCAGAAAAAAGGCTGAGTACTGGGTGAGTTTTCTTGGCATAAACCCATGCATGACAGACTTCACACACAGGCTGATAGACTCAAAGAGGTCAAAGCTCTAAGAACCTGGTTTGCTGCATTTTCCCTCACTGCTTTTCTTTTACCTTCTACTAGCTCTACTGTGCACTGCATAATATTCTGTTTGCCAAGGTCCTGGAGAGTTTTTACTTCCAACATCAGGTCAGCACCCTTGAGGGGCATGGATACAGACAATAATGCCATGCTTAAAGAAATAACAGAGTTTGGGGAGCTTTTTTTTTAAGACAAATGTTCTGCTCAACTGTAATCAGTTATTCTTAGCAAAACTGTATCATTCCCTATGGGTTTTTTCTGTGTTTTCTGCTACTGTTTTTCTTCTAAACACATAGTGCAGTTCTGCTCCCTCTGAGTGCAATCTAGCATTGTTTTTCCTGGACTAATTTAAGGGAGAGTGACACAACACAAGTAACTCAAAATGCAATCCTAAACTTGAGTTACTCAAGTAACTACTGCTTTCCAAAAGGCACCAGAAAAGCCTCCAACCTGTGGGAAGCAAGCAGCAAACCTGCCAGCATTACAGATAATGTTTCAGTCTGCCTCTTTCTGGCTTTAGCATCTTTATCTTACCACTAATACCAGCACCTGAAAAATGTGACAGATATTATTCATGAAAACTGAAACATGATGTCTGTGCAAAGATAGCATTGCCTGATTTGAAATGAGTGCTTATCTAATGCTGCCTCCTCCCTGGCACCCTTGCTGGCTGCCACACTTTCAAACGATGCATTCAGGTAAATCCCTCCACAATCACAGACCAGCATTCTCTGCAGAAAACAGACTGGAGCAGGACCACCAGGAGAAAAAATCTGCCCACAACAACCTCCCCTGCAGCACTGTCAGCCCTGCTGGTGGTGTCAGTGCAGGGGAATCTCCAAGGGAATTTGCTCAGTGAATGACTGAAAACAACCAGAAAACGTGACTCTTGCCTTGACCAAGCTGGAAGAAGTTTTGCATCAACAGCAATGAATATAAAGCATGGGTTTTGCCCCCACACTAAGGATCCTCCTCAGACCAGCCCAGAGAAGGCCAGGCAGGGCAGGAAAGGCAGTGGTGTCCCCAGGACCCTGAGCCACACACCATCCTGGTCCCTTGCATTGAGCGTTGGGTGGAGATGGATTTCCAACAGCCTGACCTTTTCCCCCAGACAATTTCCTTTTTATAATAGCAGGAAGACCCAACCAAGCAGTGAATTTCTGTGAGGATTACTGCACTTCTTGGGTGGCTGATAGGACCTGGCCTCTGGCAGCAAGCCATGCTGTGTGCTCCAGAGCTGCTCTGCATTTCAGAGGTTATTGCTTGCACATCACTGCCGGGCGAGTGAACGCGCCAAACGCTGGAACTAATTCAAACCTCTTGAAAGGAAATATCTTCCTCTGCACTGGCATTCGTGTGCCATGGCTGTAAATTACACCCAGAGTGTTCATTTTCTTTCTAAATGTGTTCTCATCTTGTAATAATTAATGGTGTCAGGTTACTGGTGTGAAAAAAGCCTGACTTTTACAACAACGATGGATTAATGAAGAACAGTCATGGCTGGAGTAGCAGCAATAAATTGTTAGAGGAGTGACACACCTGAAGCAATACTTTCAAAGGCCTTAAATTATTTCAGTTTCAATGTCCCTCATAAATATTGGCTTTTGTTAATATTTGTTTCTGTGTTAAAAATGGAAGTCAACAGCTCTGGCAAGAACAATTCTCTTGCTGATGAGCACGAGGAAGTAGCATGCATGTGCATTCCAAGACATCCTTGTCTTCCCCAGGGATGACACCTCTGTGGATCTCTGGGCTTCTCTATTCGAGGATGTGACATTCAAACCCCACAAACTCAGAAAGGTCTAGAAGCCACAGCACTGACCTCACAGGTCCAAATATCTGTCTTTAAAACTGTTATGAAGTGAGAAACCATTGAAGCTAGCAAAATGGGAAAAAGCAGAGTAAGCAATTTCCACTTTTGATAATTTTTTTATTTAATCCATTTTACTATTCAATACAGTAATGAATGTAGGCATGAAATGGAAGAAGAGGAACAAAGCCCTGCAGATCTATGGGGAGGGAAGAAAATCTCATTTAAAACATTGGGAAACTTATTTAATGTCAAGGAGCATTGGATCAGGCTTTTGGAAACCATACCAAAGGGCAAGACAAAAGGAAAAAAGTATATTCTCTTAATTTATAATGTGTCTGACAAGAGATTCCTAACTGCTGGCATAAACTGATATAAAAAATTGACTGCTGATATCAATGGAATTAGATCACTTTGTAACTCATGAAGACTCTGTATGCATTTCCCAATACTTACAATCAAATAATTAGGTGTTGTTAGTTATTGTCAATAAGACTGATGATTGATGATGAAAAAATCCTCTGAAAATTACAGGAATTCTGCCAAACACCAACTCAATTCAGACATACAGCAAAACTAATATTTAACCTTTTAGTAAAGCAAATAGGACCTAAAGAAAAGACACTAAAACAATTGAGAAGCTTCACAATGAAATAAAAACCATTTTCTTTGTCCTTGAATATTTTGTTTTCCAGATTAGAGATTATCTTCACTGTAATCTCATCATGGCCTCACACTCTTCCTTTATCTCCATCAAAACCTTCATCTGGCTGTGATCTGTCCCATGGGTCACCTTCATAATATTATAGGCCTTTAGGAAAGAACAGAAAGGGACATGTTAGTCATTGTGCAGACCATGCAGGGGGGCTGGACCCTGGAGCAGGGTGGGATGTAAGTTCTGGTCCTCAGGTGGCTGGCACCCACTTGAATGCATGGCATGGCTGAAGTAGGAGTGGAGCATCCCAACGTGCATGGTCACTTGTCCCTGGCAGAGGAGGAGGCACTGACACATTGTTCTTGGGTGCCAAACCCCACAAAGACCTTGCACAACTGGATATTTGGAATAGCAGAGAGAGAGACTTTTGCACTGAGACATGAAGGCATATATATACACCATAAAGACCAACTATAACACCCAAAGTTTTGATACATTATTTAAAAGATGACTGTGATGTTCATGATGTTAGGAGCCTGGAAGTCCTGTAAAATAGAAATGGATTAATGCTTAACCCATGGAATAAACTACCTTAACTCTATCAGGAACAACTAAACATAGCATCAAACAAATGAGTACATTAATAGGTTCACTGTCAAAAGGCATGCAGGGGAATGGGTCTTTGCTGCTTTTCCCAGGGATTATTTTTCTCTCTGTGTTTGTCATCTTCTACTGCTGGGCTAATTTGTGCTTGCTGATATTGCCTGTAGTGTTGTTGATTTCCTACCACAGATATGTCTGCAATGCTCTTTGCCCAGCCCATGTTTAGATCATCACTTTTCATATGGCATTTCTGCTTCTTCCTTCTATTAAATTCCTCCTGCAAGGAGGGAAGTCCTAGATGGGAGCTGACTCAGCACTTCTGAAGATGGAACAAGGGAGCTAGTGGCGTACTGGCAGGAGAAAAGATCACAGATTTTCATCATCCTAAACTGAAGAATTGCAAAAAAATAAATGCAACCTGTATTTCAAAGGGTTTCTTGTCCAGTCAGCTGACAAAATTCAGCTAAAATGGCTTTGAATTGCAGAAAAAGTATGTTTTGGGAAGAAATCTTGAGGAAGAGGTCTCACTTAAATTAGATTGGTAAAAGTAAATATATATTTTTGTGGAATGAATGAAAGCCTACTTCCAAATTACAGACACTGGCAAGCATATGGAAATTCCAGCACAGTTTATTTTTGCTTCAAATTCACTAATACTTAAAAGAGGAAGAACAAGCTGAAATATCAGTCAAAACAATCATAGTGAGCAAGGAGCTCTAAAAAGAGTCAAATATGTTTTAAGCTAACACACTGCCCCACTACTAAATGATAAAATATTAGTTAAAAAGAATGATGGAAATGCTTTCATCCCTTTTAGAAATGGCAAAGAAATGTTACACAGAATCAGAAATACTAAATTTTTGTAACATGCAGCTGCACCCAGGCTAACTAGGAGGGGACAGGATCACCCTAGAACAAAGTGGCAGGTGAATTGGCCCTGGATCCTGACACACTGGTGCACAGTGCTTGCATGCCCTGTCCCAGAAAGCTGATGGATTTATTGTCAATGATGTATGCTGAGAGCTGTGCAACTGGATATATCTGAGTGACAGCTCCTGGGGCAGCTGACCTGGATCTTCAGCCCCTCTGCAGGATAGAGGTCAGGCTCACAGGGATGGACTTGGGCCCTGACACCCTGAGATGCACAGCCAGAGATGTCTGTATAGAAATACCTCCATTAAAAGCCAATAATCCTTAATATCAAATTTAATCCTGAGTTAATGCTACCGCTGCTGCCTTTCTCCCACCTCCCTTTTCTTTCCACTCCTTTTCTTTCCTAAGTATGGCAGACAAAAGCACTCAGTCTTTGTCCTTTTGTTTCCTTGGAGGAAAGCATTCTTGTGCAATGTACCATCTCACACACTGCTGTGCGAGTCAGAAGGAGCTGAGAACAACAATGGCTTGTGTAATCCCTAAATTCAACCGGTATTAGGTTATCTAGCTGTTTTGGCAAAGGTCAGTGCAAACCTGGGGATAATTTCAGCTCCAGTGCAAGGAACTGTTTTACTGGACAGAAGCAGTGGGCTCTCTGCCCACTCTGCTCTCTTCAATGCCACAGCTCACCAGCAGAGCTCTGGTCTCCCTCCCAGCTAAAAGAGCACGTCTAATTGTGAAAAGCTGCAGCACAGGCCACGGTGTCATCAGCCACACCCCGTCCCCCTGAAGAATAAAACCCGTTTAGCTCGGAGGCAGGGCTGCTGCTCCGCGAGTGTGAATGGGGAGCAGCGCAGGTGTTTGTGCCTGGCTTGGGATGGGACAGGACCTGGCCATGGTGTGGGGAAGCCTGGGCAATGCAGGATGGCTCAGCTCTGTCACAGGAAGCAAATGAGTGGCAGGAAGTGTAGGCTAGCATTTCAGAGGGAGTATCTGTGGTTTTCCATCTCTCTTGATTGAAGGGGACAAGGAATACTATCAATGACAGCTGGTAAACAATTCAGTGTTTGAAGCAAACACCTAGAGAAGGGATTTCTTCAGTGCTGCTGTGAGAAGGATTTTACCTCAATTCCTGTGCTGCTGCCTCTACAACAGGGATGTCTCTAAAAAGAAAAATTATACAGTAACTGTTGTAGACATTCATGAGACAAGACAGCCGTACCCATCAGCTCATGGGGGACAGAAGTACTCCCATGACCATGCCATGCCAGGCTCTTCAAACTGTTTTCTAGACTGGGCTCCAGTTCATGTCTTTTGCTGATAAAAGCTTTCCAGATCTGTAGTTCAATCTATCCCCTATTATGTCTTTCATATATATATATAAATTTAAAAATAATATGTTGATTGTGGGCTACCTTCAGTTTTTATTCCAGAGCAGTATTGCCTCTCTGTAAAACTTATATTTTCTATATCTAGCAAATAAGATTCTGCAGGGCCTAATATAAGTTTAGGGGGTGATTTCTTCCTAATGGGCAACATAAAGCCCTCCACATTATTTAAGCCTTCTTTGGGGGGTTGCAGAGCAGAGAGCTAAACCCACAGGGCTCTAAGAGTAAGGTGGTTCTGATAGTGATTCATTTTCTTGTGGCAAAGAGAGCAGCAGTGAGGGCTGGGCTGCAGAGCCCAGTGTGAAGATCTACTGCTCTTAGCAGACTGTGTCTGCTGCAGAGAGGCTGTCAATCCCCAGCAGCTCTGAGGCTGCGCCTGATTAAACAGGATTTATATCTGAGGTGAATTCTGCTCAGGTCCCAGTTCCTCTGCACCTTCCATATCCTTCTTAATGCCACAGTGAAATTACTCTGACGAGGGCTCCAACAGGGTGCTGCTATTCAGTGTCAGAGTGTATTAAGAAGAGTAATGAAGCAGAGAAGGTAATCGAGTTTCTGCTCTGAGCATGTGGCATGCTCTGTTGACACATCTAATCACAAAGGGGCAAATTGTGTTCTCATATAACTCTAGGACATTATCTGAGTAATATTAGGAATCACATCCTTTAGTCACAACAAACTGGGAATTATATTCTTCCTCTAATTTGTCCCGGTGCAGACAGCAAGGAAGTGAATCAGTTGCAGGGCTCATCTGAAGAAGTTACATGGGGAAACAGGATGACAAGAAGCTTTTCCTCCTCTCAGCTGTGCTCCCAGGGAGTGGGAGTTCAGTCTCTCCTTGTCCAACACTTGGGTGAAAAGGGGGAGGCTGAGTAGGGAATAGGCAAAGCCATGACAGGATTCTCAGTTGTAAAGCACTTACTGTGTCCCTGTGGAGCACCAATGGCTTGGAGCCTCCACTGGAAGCTCACTGAAGTATGACACAGGAGGGCAAGCAGCACTTAATGTCCTTTTTCAGAGAAAGGGAGGGGTCACAGCCTGGAAAAGGTTTCTGTACTAGGCATTGCTCAGTTTCCAAAGGATCATAGAGTAGCAATCTGGCTTGCAGTGGGCAGCTTCATCACCAAAAACATTATCAATCTCCATTGCAATGTCCACCTTCACTGGCCAGCAGCATTTGTCTCTAGGGGAATTTGCTCCAGTTTAATCTAATGCATTAGAAACACAATTAGAACAATGCCTGTTGTTATAATTGTAGCAGTGTCAATGAAAACAGAAGCTCCTCTGTCTGAAGTCTCATTCCACTGCTAAAAGGGAAAGTCCGAATGTTTGGAAATTATAAATATTTTAGGGGAAAGAGCAGAGGGATTATCTGGCACATGACAGATATATGACATACTTCTGAATAATGCATAAAAATAAAATTGATTACTCTTCTGTCTACTTTATTGTGATTAGAATTGGCTATAATTTAAGTAAAATATATCAAGTGAAGATTTAAGTTATACCAAGACTTAGCAAGAGTGGCATCATATTAAATTCTAATTTATTACTTCAGCATATTACAATTATCCAATTTTCAACTTGCATCATTAATCAGATGTTAAAACCAAAGAGATATGTGGGTTGAAGAAAAGGTAAGTACGAAATACTAATGCCTAGAGAGTCATGATTGGTATTATCTTTATGGGGGACCTGGGCAGGAGTGGAAATGCACCTCTCCCCACCTGCAGTGGAGACACCATCCCCTTCCATCCCAAGCAGTTGCCCCAACTCTTTGCCACAAAGCACTTCATATAGCAAGAGGATTAATCAAAGGGAATGTAGAGCATAATTCTTCACTTCCTTCCAGCACTGGTGCCAGAACTGGGCCTGCTCCTGCCCAGCAGGTACTGGCAGATATCTGGGCCAGGTGGCTTTTGGCAGCATCCAGCCAAAGGCAACGAGGAGCTGTGTGAGGACTGGAGGTGAGTGGAGCCATAAGGAGCATGTGGTGCCTTAAGGGCAAGCTGGCCACAGGACAGTCAGGAGCATAAGAGAGGGAAATTAGGGGCAGCACATCTTCCAAAGCACCCCAGCAGTGATTGAGGGCTTAAAATGGGAGGCAGGATCCTGAGGACATGTTGCACATGGAAAGGGATTATTTAATATATTTAAGATGATACTAACAGCAATACAACAGCAGGACAAATAAGAGCCTGAGGTACAAGGAAATGAATATAAAAGTCAGCTCAGGTACAAGAGGGATGGCTTAAAGCTGAAATGTAACTAACAAAGCACAGCTGCAAAACCAGATCAAAGATGATGAATGATAAGAAATAGGAGAGATCAAGAAACATGCCTGTTGATTTCAGTGTGGCTCACAATAAAATACACACATTAAAGACAAAGTTTTCAGCCTGAAATCACAGAATCTAACAGGGAATAAGGAGGGTAGAAACTGTAGCTCTCCTCCTCTTCCTGTACTTTCAGTGCTCTCAGAATCACTTTGCTATGGGAAAAAGGAACATATGAAGCACTGAGATAATTTTATCTCTTCAGCTCTAATAGTAATTTTTCATCCAGGCACCTCTGAGCTATCACACTGTAATTAGCTGTGACTGATGCTGGAGAATGTCAGTGCCTGAAATGCTGTGCTGAAGCAACAGTGACCCATCACCACACCCAGCTGCAGCCTGGGGAAACACCACTGATGGAAGAAGTGGTGAGGTGAGTATTCAAAGGCATGAGGGGGGAGTCACACAGCACTTTTGGGGGAAGCAAGGGAGGAGGACAGAGGAAAAAGATATTTCACCATACTGACCTGTTTCAAGGTTTCCAGCGCCTGAGGAAACATGCCTTGACTGTACTGCAGTTTGCCCACTCTCATCAGCTGGACAGCCCTCAATGGATGGAAACCAGGATAATACAGTCTGCAGAGAAAAAGGAGGAAAACATGTCACTGTCAGCTCTCACCTTCACAGTCACTGCCTCTGCGGAGAGCTATTTGGGTGGGACTGCAAAGTCATTGTGAATGTTAATAAGGTACTCAGAGAAAATTAGCTGCAATACTGAGAAGCTCGAAATACTGAGGGGAATTAGCAAATTATTACTCTCCATCCCAGAGGAATGCCTTTAACATTATCCTGTTAGAAAGTGACGGGGAGTGGGATTATTTAATTTGCTACTGTTGGATAATACAATAGCATTTACTGTATTCAATGTTGCTAACAGAGTCCTTGACAATCTCAGGTCTCTGGAGAGGCATAATGTTAACCCAGTCCTGGACTGTTCAAGATGAAGGAGTGGGAGGGCAGTGAAAGCAGGTGTGTAACATCATGACCACTGCTTCTGAGGGTTTGCATGCTGCTCCCTGTTGCATAAAAAGAACTGGTTCTGCACATTCAAGGAAACATCTCAAACTAGACTTTTCATCTGCATGAGGCATGTGCTAATATGAGGATACATTCCTGTTCTTGATTAATTTCACAGAAGCAGAGTTGCTGTTAAAAAAACCAGAATGATGTTCTCTTTTTTCTAGGAAGTAGATGGAGCTCTTGAAATGTTCCTGGTGGCTGCTCCACATTTTTAAATTCCACTGGCTCTTGGCTCATCATATGTGGATTGCACCTTGGCCCCATGTTCTGGATGTGCAGATCATGGTATCTTAAAAAAGGCAACTTGGGAGCTGCAGCTTGCCTGGAACTGGCCATCAGAAAACATGAGGTGAAGGGACACAGTTGGAAGTTAAGTTACTTACAAAAGACCTTATACATTTTTTTACTAACTACCCCAGAATCACAAAAGCAGTGTGCTTGAGCAGTGTCTAAAACCACAAAATGAGTCACAGCTTCAGGGAGAATCACCAATAAGCTTTCCAAAATCTACTTTTTGAAGAAATTTTTTTTTTTGGTGTTTATGGCAAACCTATGATCATCAGAGTTCAGGGTAACTGTTAATGAATGATACCACTGCAGTCAGGAAGACACTTAAATCTGCATGAGTATGATTAAATGCATGCTAAGACATTAAATGATGTAAATTTGTACAATGTACAGAAATCTTCTGATAAGTCTGCATGCAAATTAATAAGTTGTCTTTCTCAGTTATATTTTACTAATGAAAATGCAAACACAATTAAATACAAGTAATTGTTTAAATGGCAGCATATCTGGCTGTCCTTATAAATCTCTAATTAGGATGTGTAAACACAATAAAAATGTTTTCGTACCCAAATTCCCCTATTCCACTGATCCCACACAGTTTCAGTGAAGACATACAGAAATACATGGAAAGCATGCCTGGCAGGATCTCAGCAGCAACAGCTTTTGATCTGCCAAAGCCTCTCATGAAACAGCAGAAGCCAATTCCTCAATGAGAATAATCCGTCCTGAATTGCCACAAGCACCTCCTGCTCAGCCCCCTTGTGGGGTGCATTTCAAAAAGGCTGAAAAGCCAGCAGACAAGAGAGAAGAAAAATGATAACACTTATCTCAGTCCAAACTGACCACTCAGGAACTTCAAAGGTCTGGTCAAACACTAGGACATTATCAGTAGGCTTATTTTTAGAATTTGTTTCTGGTTATTATATCAACATGGTGCTATCTATGATACTAGTGAAATAGGGAGAAAATGCAGAGATTTTGGTGTGAATTAATGAAGAGCAATAGCAATTCCAGCATTAATATGGATACGAATGGAAATAATAAGCACATGCACACCTTTGTAAAAATTGGAAAAAAAAAAAGTCTACATGATTGCATCCTTTTGCTCTCCTCTGTGACTGCTGCAAAGGAAGGAATAAAAATGTCATTTCCCCTCTGTGCCACCAAAAGGCCAGGATGCCTGGGGAAGGACCATGGCCACAGGAGAAGGTGCCAGGGAGACAGAGATTTTTGCATGAGATGATAACCCATCTCTGTAGGCCCCATTAGACTGTTTCTGCTGTATCCTGACAGCTCTGATTCTTTTGCCACTGTTCTTTCACAGCCACTTCACATCTCTGTCATTCCACACCTTTATCTTTCATCCTATCAACCATCTTTTTAATCTTCCTTTCCTCACCTTTCTGAATAACCAGCCCCATTCTGATACCAAAACAAAGAGGAAATGTGGCTCCTGCCTCTCCTGCAGCCAAATGAGAGGTGGCAGCTCAAGCAGGAAACTCCAGGCTGTGCTTTAGTGTGTGCCTGCTAAACTTCACACCACACAGTGTGGGTCCATCAGAATTCAGAATGTGCCCCTCTTTCTCTGGATCATACACCTGCAGCCACTAAAGTCTAGGATTGTGGCATATGCAATACCAGGGAAAACAAGCAGCAATTTATCAAAGTCAGGTACTCAGCCCAAACTACTAGCCATAAACTAAAGCAAGAGAAAACTTAAGACGAGGACAGAGAAGGAGTAAAATGTGTGAAATGAGGAGCCCTGTGCTCATAAATATTTAAAAAGCTGTTTTACTGAGCTGATTTATGCTCTCATCTTATGCATGTACATAGTTCCATTTTGCAAGTCTTAAAACTGGCATTTGAGACAACTGTTTATTTTCATATTCTGGAATAAATCTATTAAACTATTGGAACACTGTTTATGGAAGGACATCCATTGAGTGGGTTTGTTAGAGAAATCCAGGCAGTTTGCAGCTCTTCTGGGAGATATGCAAGTGGGGAAAATGCTGCTGGCTTCTTCAAGACATTCCCAGGATTCAGTATTATGAAACACTGGCGTGCCAGAAAGAACTAAGCAGTGTCAGGCACTTGTGGGCCAACTCATTATCCCCATGCATTGCTCTGAACAAAACCAAGTGGAGATATTTAAGAATAAGGAAGATATTTAGCAGCCAAGGAACTGATACCTAAAGACTGTCAGCAAGAGACCAAGAAAACTGTAGAGAAATACATGCTGTAAAACACGTTACAGCTTGGGAAGAGTAGGATTTCAATCTGAAAAGGGTTTTATGAGATTTATGAGGGCCTGAGGGACAAGAAGAGAAACAGTAACATACTGAAATCTGAAGTAAGCATAGTTCTGTGGACTGATGTTTCCTTGCCCTTGGCACTGGTCAATACCCAGTAGATCACTTGCAAAGAGAGATTAAACGAAATACAACTAACAACTAAAGCTGCACTGTAAACAAGACAGCTGGAGGAGGCTGAGAAAGAGCTGTACATTTGTATCACATCCTCTGCTTTTATGAGGCAGCACAGCTTTGTTCCCATCTATGCCCAAAGCATCCATACTGTTCCTCCAGCCTGCCCTCCTGCCCGTCAGCTGGTGGCCCCAGTATGGTGCCATCTGCAAACCCCACAGAAGTGCCTTCTGCTGCCTCCCCCAGGTCACTGAAAATGGTGTAAAACAGGACAAGTCCCAGCACAGACCCTGTGGTACCCCTGCTGTTACTGGCATCAAGCAGGGGACAGCCCAACAGCCAAGTCCTCTCACTGCACCACCCAGCCAGGATTTTACCTGTGAGCTCTCTGCTGCCCTGGGCCATTACACCCTGACCTGCTGCTGGCTCCCTGGTCGTCTCAGCCATGCAAAGACACTGGTGAGCAGCTGGCCAGCTCTCTCAGTGCCTCTTCTGGAGGTAACATCCAGTCTGATGGAACTGTAGGGGTCACACGCTCTCAGATAATCCCTGGCTCAACCCTTGTGCTGGGATGTGCCTGGGAAACTTCATAAGTGACCAGTGAGGCAAAGAAGGCACCACCTAGCCAACTATTCAAAACCACAAATTAAAGATATTTCCCAGTCTTCAGGTAGCTTGCACCAGTTCTTCACTATTCCAAGCAGCAGCAGTTCCTGCATTTCTTTCACAAAACACAAGAATACCAATTTTCACTCAACAAATAAATGGCCCATACTATGTAAAACAGTAGCTGTTTCTAAGGAAATCCACTGCTCCTCTTGGTAATTCAGCCTCAAGATTTGCCTTGATTAACCCCTAGAGCAGTCACTATTCATATACTTTATAAAGAAAAGTATTTTTGTCTTCATTCTGTGTATTAGCTCTGAATCTCTTGAAGCAATCTCTTGTGTTTCATGTAAGGGACAGTGTAAAAACCATGACCCTTAACAAAATTTAGTAAATTCTTTTTATTTCTTAATAATGTAGTTCCATTAATTCCACTCAACTTATCTCCAATTACAAGCTGAAGAGTCAGAGCTTTTGTGTTCACTTGTGAATAAAAGCCTAGCATTAAAAAAAAAAGGCTATGCCAAATCACTGCCTTTTCTGATGACTCATATTTTAAAATAGATGTCTACCATTCCTTGCAGATCAGTCTAACTAACATCTATACTGCTGTCTTTAACCTGACATAATTAGAAGCAGGAGGATTTATAAAACCTGAAATAAAGATTTAAAATGGAACTGTTACAAGTCTCTTTATTAAGACAACATGTAAAAGGTGATGCTATACATAACTGTAAACTGGTTTACATTACCTTTTGGTGCAGGTAAATAAGACAGCATAAAAGACACAAAGCAGTTTCAGGAGCCCCAACAACGTAGAAGGGATAAAGAGGCTCCAGGGCTTCAGCAGTGGTGGTGAGGAGAATGCAAAGAGGACAGTATCAGCCTCACAACAGAAATGTACACCACAAATACAGCACCCAGTAAGTTCAACCTTCTCCTCTTTCTCTGACTTGTTCTTGATTTCTGAACCCCTCAGTATTTGAGTACATTCATTAAAGCTGTTCACTGAACTGAAGCCTAGGAATTGGTTTTATGTTGTCCAGTTACTTGTTTTTTTTTAAGTCAGTGATGTGAAACTGGTCAACTAATTCACATATTATTTCTACTCCTTGGCTGGGATGCTGAATGGGTTCTACAGAACTATAATAAATATTTTTAGGAAAAATTTAAGGATGAATTTTTATTTGTGCCAAACAGTATGAAATAGTCAAAAAATCACATGCATCAGGAACATAAGACAGGTAAACTAACTACTCTTTTAGGAGTTTGCAGATCTTAAAGTCAAAGGTGCTGTTCAGTCTGATCTCCTGCACAGAATTTCACCTAGAAATTCCTGCTCCAAATCCAGCAATTTGAGGCTAAAGTGGTGCTTAATAAGAAATGCTCTTTTTATAGAAAATAATCTTAAGCAGCTTTATACATAATTTGGCCAATGTTTTATTTTTTAATGAGCATGAGTCCCGTGCAGAGTTTTCCTGGAATGAACAAGGCTGCAGGGTTATTTTTGGAAAAAGTGGGAATGTGTCATTGATACTGGATTAGGTGACTATTTTGAATGCTAAGTATTAGAAGTATGGTTGGAACTTTCACATTTTTACAGGCAATATATCTGTATTAACCTGTGTAAAATATTTAGGGGTCCCTGTGAAAGCCTTAAAAAAAATACTTGCCTGGCTTTCATGCTAATATTACATTTTTTTCTATTGAAATAATAATAATGTTAACCTGATTTTCTTTCTGTTTTTGATTTCTCTTTCCCCCTCTCTTTTCTTTTTTCTTGACAACTTCCTATCTATCATGGATGACCAGTAAGTTTAAATCAGTTCAGTACTTCACAACTCCCCTTACCCCTTCTGCAGCCATGCTGTTTTTTGAGTAGAAGACTAAATCCTTTACCTGTGCCAGACCTGATATACTCCAGCTGCCCTGGTGTGTTTATTGTCCATCTTATCTCCCCATCACAGTGTCTCATGGAGAGAATGAAAGCATCAGTGAACAATTTAATTCTGGCATCAGTCTTTTCTATTTTTTCCTGAATTTGACCTCTCTCACTTGGATTTTGGGATCAGCTCCTCAGCACCAGCAGGGAGGTCTTCCTGGAGGAAACCACTAGTGCACATCCTTAAAGCATTATAAAAATGCTTTGCCAGCAATGGGAAAACATTATTGGAAGAAATTTTATGCTGGGAAGTCTATTACAAACTAAAGCAGGAGAAATTACTTTCTGTGATTGCTATGCAAAACTACTAATTATTGCTAAAAGACTTCTGGGCTAACAAAATAACAGCAGAAAACTGGCATCATTTTCTGAGCCAGCTGGGGCAATGTCAGTACAGATGTGCAGACCTATCATCTCTGATCAGAGTTCATTTGGAAGACTCCATACTCTTATGAATATATCCTGGCTGTTCATTTCTGCAGCCCAATTTAAATGTGCTCTCTCTCTCTCTCTCTGGATTGTTTTATATTGGCAAAACTCTTGGTTATCCCCCAAGTATCGAGATTTTAACAATGTCCATAACTCATGTATGAGCCTCATCCTACTGAGCAGCAAAGTGGCATGACAGTCTTTATTCTGCACAGATAAGATATGGAGGGCCAGGCAAATGCAAGAGTTTGTCCAATGTCACAAGATAAAATCTCTGGGAAAGTTAAACCCACATTTCATTGTAGCTCTAGGATGGCTTTTGGTTCATGCAGAGTCTGGGTCTTGTGTCTGTACTGTCTTGTCTACCTGTCTGGCTCTAACAACACAAATGAAAGCAAACATAGTTTTACAGGCTTTACAGGCTTGCTGTATTTTGTAAACAAAATGTAGAGATGATAACCATAGTTAAGAAACTTTTGTGCCAGACTGGCAACTTATTTTTCTGTTTCTTTTTTTCTATTCTGCTGTCACTCAAGAAACACCCTGTTATTTTTGTGGAACAACTGCCTCTGGAAAACAGTTCAGGTTTTAGATCTGTGGAAAAATGCCTCAAAATATTTTTCATCACATCTGCATCTCATACTGTTCCATTACTGTTTGTTTCAGTAATTTAGCTGATGTGATCAAATAAGCAATCATACTTCTTAATTGACTGAATTCTCAAGAAATGCTAGCTATCCATCTCAGAAATTATTTCTCTCTGGCTGCTGATCATTCTGCCATATTCCTTATGATGATAATTTATATCACATTAAAATGAGTATTGTTCCAGATGTTGTCTCTGCAAGATTTGAATGATAACTTCAATAAAACAGAAAAATGGGATAAACTGCAATTTTTATCTTGGCTCTTGATCTGTCTGACTTATCCACTTAAAATGCTAACTCTCTCAGTTTGAACTGTCCACTTCAATGTTCTCTCCTCTTCTGTTATTATGAGATGTTAAGGAAATAAAGAGTTCCCAATCTGGAATTGAAGTAGGAAAATATTTTATATATATTGTCTCTGTGTCCTGGCTGAGTTTCAAAACATCTTGTAGCTCTTAAGGGTTTTTTTGTCCTAAGTTCACCACCTCTGTAGATAAAGATGGCAGTGTGGACTGTCACTGCAGATAGGAACACACTGTCTCCACCCTTGCATAACCAGGAGAGTAAGAGATTGAGATCAACAGTTTAGTACAAAGGATTTATAAAAAGATTTTAAAAGCCATACAGATTACATTGGGAGAATGCCAGAAAACACAAGAAGGGTAAGAAATGCAGCAAAGGAACCAAAGGAAAGCTAATTAAAGAGAACATGCATGGGAAGAGAAGCAAGAAACTGAAGAGAATAGTACACTAGAGACACTGTAATTTGTGACAAAGATCTTGGCACCACTTTCTGCTCCACCGATGAACCTCTGGCCAGCTGTTGATGGCATGAAAAATGACTCACTTTCCCTATCTCATGCAGCTGAGAATACAAGATTGCAGGTACAAGAAAGGCAAGTTTAGACTTTTGTCTTTGAATCAGAGACCTACAGGGCTTGCATGACTTCTCTTCTTCATGCACACAGAGTGACAGGAAAACATAAAGCACTGGTTGGCCTCTGTGCAAGGCACATAGGACTTTCCTCTAATTGATTCCCTCTGCTATGACACGAGTCCCCCAGTATTTGAGCCATGCACATCTAAATACCACTGGTGTCAGCAAAGCTTGCAGAAGTCAGATGAGTGTGTATGGGTGTTCACAAGCTGCAGAAGGAAGGACAGGGCTGCTAGCACTGACATCTTCAATGCAAAATGTCTTCTCTGTACCCACCAGTATCTCAGATCTATTCAGAAGTCTACTTTTGAAATACACATTTTTGACCACAGAGGTGCCTTACAGGCTCCCCTCTCTTGTGCCTTTTTTTTCTTTCTCCCACCTTGTTGTCACCTTTCAAAATTTGTCAGGCCTGTGCTTTACCTGCTGCCATTTCAGTTTGTCTGTAGTGTTGGACACAACTCTTGTAGTCAAAAATAATAGCAACAAGAACAACTGAAATAGCATTTGCAAAATTCAGTGACATTCTCATGCATAACTTGTTACCAGCATGTCTGAACAAGAACTCTATTACCTGATGTCAGATATCTCCTTTAGACAACTAGCCTTACTCCACCTCATGTCTCAGCTTTTCCATCTGTAAAATGAGAATACTGATCTCTTTATTCAGTAGACTAAAATGAGAGCTAAATACTATCATGTTTGTGAAGAGCTTCAAGAGTTCCATTGGAAGATTCTGCAGGCATTCAAAATATTAGCAATAGTTCTGAAAAGAGTGACAAATCCTAGTTAGGCTACAGAGTTAAAATGTGACAGCTAAACAAGACAATCTGTCTGAGCTGGAGAACACCTAACTTCCATCCAGTTGCTCAGCTGGCTACAAAATTTCTTGCATGACCCAAAAGGCATGTAAATTGCTCCAGAGCTTCCTAGGAAATAAAGCAATCTGGAAGTAATGTGAGGGGGAAGATAGCATTCTTTACAGAAAAAAAAGAGACCAACTATGAACTTTATGAACAGCAATCACGAGCAATAATCTCTCCCAGGCTCCAAAGTGCTGCCTGAAATGACAGCTGAATATAAAGGAGAGATTTTTTTCAGGTAACACATCACAGTGCCTCTCCACAGCACGGAAAACAGTGTGCAATACTTCAAATGACCAAGGCATGCTTGAACTCTGTCTGTAATTGAAAGTAGCATGTTCACTGAGCAAGCATTTTTCAAGGAAAGAGGTTTGTGGTACACCTTGATTAATGGGTATGTTTGTACCTTGGCAGCACAGGCACGAGGTAAAAATTTTTAAAGGGAAGCTCTCAAGTCACCATTTTGTAATTATATATTATTGTCCCAAAAGATTGTGAGGATTTTCAAAATTATACCTAGCTATAGTTATGTGGCCCAGCCACTCAGGGACTTGTTTAGAGTCATGAGAGTATGAAAGATACTCTCCAATAGGCACTTTGCATCAAATTTCCTCAGCATGGGGTTTCAGATTGAATTTCTAGATTAGGTCATTAGAGGTCCATGTCTTGACATGATGAGGATATATTTCCATAGGCAAGATAAGGGATGAACAAGTCATTTAAACTAAAGTGCAATGCATTCAGGGACCTACTTAATAAATCTCGTGTATAAAAACAGAAACAAAGCATTCTCAGACTGAAAATAAAGGGCAGAATACACAGGAACCCAGTTCCCAAAGAATTAGCTGTTTTTAATTCTACTTAGTGCCAACTACATAAAAATCCATGATGGATCTGTTGGAAGGATGTTTTCTCCAGTTGTGAGAACTCCAGCCCTTTGTAAGGAGAGCCATGGAAGGGTGGGCCAGAACCTCAAGGGCAGTGGCTGAACATGTCACTGCAGCATATGGCCTTGAGCCCACCAGGACAAAACTAAACCAAACCCCAAGAAAACGAACAAACAAAACAAAACAAAAAAACCCAACCAACAACAACAACAAAAAAAATCTGCTCTGGAAGCTGCAGAAGAAATCCTTTGGAGTTACTTGACAGAGACTTGATTAGTCCAGCCCTTACAATGATGTTTGCCCAGGCACCAGTGGAGACACAGACTGTGTGTCCAACCTCCTTTCCCTAAAGGCCATGGCAGGTATCCCATGGTGGAGCACACTTCAGACAAGAATTCCCTGAAACAATCAGGTAAATGTTTCCCCTGCACCCCACTCACTGAGGGCAGTGTAGGCACAAAAGAAGAGCCACGACTGCACTCTCATGCCTAAAGCACGAGTCAATGGCTTGTGACAGCCTAAAATGACGAAACAGTGAGCAACCACATTCTCTCTCAGCTGATTGTATGGAGGCAATTATCACATTGATTTATGGATGAGTGGGGATGGAGGAGGGGAAAGGAGCAAAAAAAAGGCCATATGTGGACTCTGTCAAGTACTGTTTTTTTCTATCAGGTGTTATTCGGGTCCTGCTGAGCTAAAGGAGGACTCTGTAACACTTGGCCCACAGCTCCCAGTAGTGAAGCTCTGTGCAATGAGATCAGGTTTACAGCTCTAGCTCAAATAATAGCCACACATGGGGGAGAGCTCCAGCAAGCTGCTGTGCAAGTGCAGCAAAGCTGTCAGGGTAATCAGTCTGTGGGTCTTGGACCACTACTTCATCCCATGTCCCAGGTTATGCCCCTTTGTTGGCTAAAGCTCTCTGGCATAATATTTACTTTTGGTTTCCCATTACATATACCAGCTGTGTTTGAGGCAGAACTCCAGTCTGTCTCACAACTCATTTCAGACAGTAAGAAGAAATTCCCTTTTCTCCCTCTTCCCAGATATTTTTCTTCTCTGTTTTCCTCTTCTAGTTTTTGCATCTTTGTTTCATAGTTTCTCTATCTTTACCCTTATATTTTCTTCTTTAAGTATTGTCTATCCTAACAAGCTGCCTTTTCCCCCCTCTAACCAACTTCTATTATATTTTTATTCACAATTTTAATATTTTTTCACTTCAGGGTCCTCTCTACCTACATATAACCAAAGTGCTAAGCCCCGTGTAGGCTGACTGCTCATTTGCATGTGCAACATGCAAGATACCCATCTTTCAAGGAACTGCTGGACCACTAACAGCTATTTCAAAGTAAACTCCCTTTATGCACTGCAAATTACATGTTAAGACATGCAGTGGTGTACTGTGCATAAAGCCTCAGGAAACCACCCATTGATCTATGATATGTCCATTAATCTCTGTAGCCTAAAGGGCATCTTTCTAAATTCGTACAGGAGCCAGGCATGAGAAGAAATCTGTCAATACCCTTTTGTGAGGCACAGGAAAAACCACATACTGAGTCTTTGCTATTAAATGTGAATCCATAGAATGAGGCAGTCATCAAATTCTAAAATGGCATTTATTTGCCTCAAGCAAAAATAAAATGTCATGGCTCCTTCTGATTTTGCAAAGTACCACAGTTTGATTGTCAATTTGTGATTTCTCTGAAACATGGCTTAGATATCTCTTGGCTTTCATGGCTTCCATTCTGAGGATTTTTGTATTGCTTCCAGTTTGTATTTCATTGTGGACCAGATGTATCTTAATAGAGTGCAGGAAAAGGCCTCTGCTAGGTGACAGCTTCTCTCCCAGAAA
Organism: Luscinia megarhynchos; assembly: GCA_034336665.1. NCBI lineage: Eukaryota > Metazoa > Chordata > Aves > Passeriformes > Muscicapidae > Luscinia > Luscinia megarhynchos. Next base: position 79,323,146 of record CM067565.1, on the reverse strand, counting down.
AATGAAGATCTTTCCTGGAATTACCCTACGAATGCACATCATGGCACTGCAAGCTTTTGTAATAAAAAAGATTTTATGTTGCCTCTCTAATCTGTATTACCTTTCTTTCCCTGCTCATGCTGGTACATCAAGTAATGTTCTTGGTCCACTTTCTCCTCTTTTTCATGAAAGACACTTCTTTGAAAGGGCTCTACTAATTTATTACTGGCTTTTAGCAGACTTTTGTGAGCAAAAAAAAAAAAAAAAGAAAGGATATATACCTTATCAGAGCCCTTGCTATTTAGTTATTTACATTGTTCTTTATCAGGGACACCTGATGAGAGTTGTACCTTCATAAAAAAAGTTCTTACAAGTTTTTGATATATATAAGTTAATGTAAAGTACAAATAATGCTAGTAATGCAAAGGAGTATTACAAAATATGTACCTTTTGCCAATGCTGGTTTGAGGCTCGATACAGAAGTTTCCATAAAACTGCAGTGAATTAACTTCTTTGTGACATTTGTTTATGAATAGAGATGAGCCAAGAGGGAAATTTTGCTGTGCATGGATGTACACTGACAGCGTGAATACTACTGTGTAGTAAAAGTATTTCCATCATGACATAAGTAGATTTAAAATGAATGTGTGCAGATATGCAGATTGCCTGAAAGATGAGCCCAGACAGATTAAATATACCCATGCCACAATTTTTTTTTTATTCCTGCATGATAAAATGCAGATCACTTCATTTAATACAGTATGTCATACAATATTATACAACACACAAGACATAACAGTTAAGCCAATTTCATGTGGAGAAATACTTTCATCAGAAAACAACCACTGAACGAGGCTATCTCCCCCTCAACAGAGAAGCCATAAATTGAGAGATTACTGGGTTACAGAGTACAGGAATGCCTTGTTTTGTCTCCATGTCAGAGCACTTACACTCACCTCTTCTATTTCTCTCTACCTTACAGACAGAGATTGAAAAACTAAAATAGGTTAAAGACAATTTATACATACTTTAATGAAAAGAGTGCTTGGCCAAAGCTCAGATTTATACTTGACAGTGTACATGAGAATATCACACTTGATTAGAAATTGTAACTGCAATATGAAACAGTTCTCAAATTATAATTTCAAATGTTCAGCATTTACAATATGGGGACAAGCAGACTGATTTTCAGGAGGAGTTTGGAAGTAACTGCAATTCTTGGTAGAAATAATTCTTCTGCATAATATCAGAGAGACAGCTTGTCTACCTATAGACTTTCAAGGTTAATTTGAATTCATTAATGGAAGGAATTTAAAATTAATCACTCAATAATCACTTCAGCCGTGTTGTAGGTTCTGTCACTGAAAACTAACACAGAGTTATTTCATATTTAGGTTGATTCATTTCCAAAGCAAACTGGGCCAGACTGCAGCAAATTGAGAAAAACATGGGTATTTGAAAAGATTAATTAAAGCACTCTAAAATCTATTTGGGTTATTTACCCTTGAGACAGAAACTTTGGTCAAACAAAAATGGTATGCTTAAAAAAGAAAAGCCCTTCACTCTTGTGAACATTGGCCCAAAACATATGTAAAGATAAAATCCTATGATGAATATCATGTAATTGTCCTCTCTTCAGAACAACATTGGGTGGTTTTCATATGACTTGTTCCAAACAAACAGGAGGTAGCTAGGAAAGTGGCTAATCTGGAAGAGAGGAAAAAAAGATTTTTTCTATAATATGCTAGAGAAAATGGAGCAAGAGTCAAACTAGACACAAGACTCCATTTTGCATTATTAGGTTAATAAGCTGGTTGTGCTACATTTTGATCCAAAATTGATGTTACAATAATTATAAATTATGAAGTGTTAGTTAGAAAAGGCATATTGTGCTTAATGTACTAGCAAATACTAACCCACCAGCAAACACATAATCAGTTGCTATAGTAATTCTAATCTCCACCTATGCCTCAAGAATTGTTAAGGGATGTGACGAATTCTGTCCCTTACAAAACGTGTACTTTCCCATAATCGTGTTTAGTGGATTTTCTGCAGAATCCCCATGTGCATGCTGCACAGATCACACAGTGCCTCATCAGATTCAAATGACTGATTTGAATTTTTATTGAGCACTGACCTTTCCAATATACATTCAATTTGTGTTTGCATCTAATATATATATCGTGATCTCAAATATTCCACTCTGCTTGGTTTTAAACAGAAGGCAGCATGAAAGCAGTTTACTAGGAAAATGGAATCTGATCAAAAAGAATAAAAGGAAAGTACAATAGTTAATTATTTCAAGACTAAAAATTGGAAGCAATTCTCCCATGTGTATAAGGGCCAATACAGGTCCTGTACATCAATTAGGCCCACTTAAAGCACATTTTAAAAGCTTAGAGAGGATTTATACGGTGCATAAGCCTGGGGCTGTCTGCATGTGAATTGCATCCCCTATGAATATGCCTGTCAAGGCAGCTGAAATCTGAACATTAAGGAGATTGTTAGCAAATCAAAATCTAAATTTGCCGACATTGTCACCTCAATTGTATTTGTCCCTTCCCTTTCTCACAGCAAAACAAAGTGGTTACAAGCACAAAGCAAGGGCAAGAAACAGTGGCCAGAGTACTAAATTTTCTCATTTAAGCTGCCCTTAAGAGGAAGATGGATGGTACTCTCTGAAGAAAAAGATTATTTCTCTGTCTTGCTCTTCTAAAGGAAGAGTTTTTAGCTGTAGTCCATAAAATTCATTTCTATGTCAGGAAATGCAGGGAACAACAAATACTGCACTAGGCTCACGAGGTCCACAAGCCTTCAATTACTTGTTTTGTTTGCATAAATATAAGACTTAAGATGCATGATTAAATTTCATGATATGTGGACTTGGAATTTAATCCCTGATGAGCAATTATTTAGGATTCATGGATTCTTAGCAATGACATGTTTCTTCATCCTTTACATTTCTGCATTAGTCATCATTTCTAAGGAAGGCAGACTCCTGGAATCTGGAATCTCTACTTACCTCTAGAATTTTAGCATTTTTATTTGAAACATGAAACATTTTGACAAGTATTCAACTACTTGGATCCATGTTAAATTATAATATAGAGGAAAAACTACTGGAAAAATCGTGTTCATAATTCCTAGAGAAAAGTTCAGACACTTCAGGTGTGAAATTTACTCTGAAAGCATATGGAATTCAGGCTTTGCATTCTGTTGGAATTTTCTCCTTTAAGGTCCTATCTGACCTACCAATGATACCAGAATTCAGAAAACTTTTTTTTTTTTTTCCCAATTTAATTTCTGGGCATTTGTCTCTGGATCTTCTGATTCTTCATGTCATACTTCCAACATATCACCATTGCCTCATTTAGAGAAAGAGAAACAACATACTCTGCAGTACCTGAAGAAAGCAGAATTTTTACCTTTTCCCACCCTTTAATATTGTGTCCAACTCCTTTCCAGAGCTTCCTGCAGTTGATTCTAAAGTGTTAACAAACAATCAGATCAATAACTATACTTGAACATGACTTCAGAAAACTCTTACATGACAGCAAGTGTAGGATTTATCCCAACAGTGTATCCATGCTGACAGCTCACAGGCATCTAACTTTAGATGCCAGGACAGGAAGCTTTATCTTCCCAGTTTCCCAGCATATGCAGTGCATAGTCAAGGACTCACTGAGAAAGAAATTCAGAATATCCAGCTCCCTCTGATGAATATTCCTCATCATTAATAATTCATTATCACCTTATGAGCTCAGTTTTCTGTCGTGTTGGCTCAGACTCCTAACTGTGGCATAAAATGTGTCACACTTTGTTTCTTCAAATTGAAATGAGGATACAGAATGATTGATTTTGCTTTTCATTTACTAATCTTTGATGAATATGGAAAGCTTCAGTACGGTGCATTTCTACAGGAGTAACACACTTCCAAAGAGAAAAGCCACCTACACTATAAAGTACACTGGATGTGCAAACTTCATCAATGATCACATTTAGTACATGCTGTAGCAATAAATGTCCAGAGACTAAAAGCACAATTCTCAAAGGGTCAGTTTCTAACTTGTTTGGAAAACAAACACAATCTGCCATGAAAATTTTAATGGTACTTTAATTATCAGTCAGTTGACTACCATGAGATATGCTTGCCTTCATTTTTTAATACCTTCTGCCATTTCCAGCAAATTATGGAAAGAAATAATGGATGCCTTGAGTATTCTTCCTGTCTATTTCTGCCAAAGTAAAAAAAAAATGGTAGAAAATAGAATGAAGATTCAGATTCTTTTGGATCAGTCATAATCCAGGAGGAACACTAGCAATAATGAATATGGATACACAAACGCAGCTGCAGCATTCACATCAATAGCAAAGTAATGCAAAAAATTGCCCCTTTGGTCGAGTTCTGCTGCATTAAACTGCTAAAAAGCTCTTGGCTGTCTGACTCAAGGTTGCATCTTCATTTTATAAGGTCAGCACTCTAACATTTGAAAAATATTTTGTATTTTGCAATATTTACCTTATTTCCTTCTCCAGAGACATTGTAATAATTCAGGAATAGCAAAGCATATTGCATATATAAGAAAAACCCTTATGAATAAAAACATTTCAGCATTTTGAAGAATTTCATTAAATGGGTAGAGAGCTAATGAAAATATTAAGATGCCTACAGTGCAGTCTAGGCTGGGTTTTATACCACACCCCACATGCATACAGTGTCATCTGAACAGCAGAAAATTTTACATCATATTGGCAAAGTCTCTGTTCTTAAATCTTAAATTCTTATATCTTCTCATAACTGAAAATCAGCTACATTAAAAAAGAGTTTCTGTTTAGAGTTATGGGGAAATGGGCAAACCAGACCAAATGCCTTCATTTGGGTCTCAATGGCTTTTGTTCATGCTGACCTCCAGCACAGGAGAGCTTCCTAAGTATCAAAGTGTGGCTGAATTATTTAATTGAATATGTAGTTATATTTAGTACATAGTACTGAGGAAATAGCAAGAATAGGAAGTGTGTGAAGGGAGAAATTTATTTGTCTACCCGTGCTCCTAGAAAGAGGATGGAAGAAAATGTATGTGAGAAGCTCTGTGCTCCTTACCATGATAACACATTTGATGACAGGACACATGGATTAGCTACAAATAAACAATACAAATACAAATATACCTCTGGGAATGAGGAAATTTTGTCTTTGGCAAATGTGCAGCAGGCATAGCAACATGGACATTATTATTATTATTTTTATTATTATTATTATTATTATTATTATTATTATTATTATTATTATTATTACTATTTTTAAGTAATTAATTGAATAGTGATACAAATGATCAGAAGAACCCGTGCTACTTACTGTGAGAAATCCTTACTCTCTTTGCTGGAAAGATACATCTCACAAAATAAAAGGTTTGGCCTCTAAAGATACAGTACTGTCAAAACTGTAATATCAAACTGCTCTCACTTTGTTGTCACATCAGGAATTATTATTATACTGAAAGTCTAAATGAGGCAGAACCAGGTATTTTGATTAGCACATTTCAGACTAAAGATCTTGCAAGGATCCTTTCAGAGGAAATGATCTTGAACTTTTTTTCTTCATATTCCTTATTCTATATTATACTATCCAGTGTTTTAAACATCCTTTTCATAGGAGCAGTGGGAAAATAGCACATGCTAACTATGGATAAAGCACCTACTAAAACAGAGTTATCCAAATTGATGATGCATGGATAAGGAATATTCACTGGAAATAAGAAATTCTGAGTGACATCTTGCATATTTATGCTTAAAGCTCTCTAGTTTCTCTTGCAACTATTATCATGATAAAAGAGTACAAAATAAAAGAAATCTGTTACGATTTTTTTTCTGACAACTGTGAAATGTAAGTTTTTAAACATCAGAACAATATTTTTAAAAACAAGCTCCTAGAAAGCCTTTATGTTCCAGTGGCATTTAAAAACCTGAGTAAAGGTTTCAGAGAGGTTAATATTAGTCATTGCTTTCTTACTGTTGTTCTCCTTTATTCCCACAGGTTTTCCATGGACAGCATGAATTTGCATAGGCAATGCAGCATTGAAGGAAGAGGGTAGAGCATGGATAGCTGAAAAACTGTTACATGAAAAGTCAGAAATATCAGCTGGTATTCCTTAGAACATGAGTGTTTCTTAGAGAACTTACATTGGAAAATAATATTCTTCTGGAGCTTTTGCTCTATTTCCACTGTCCAGGATGACTAATCACAAAAGCACTGGTATTAAACCAGCTAGCAGAGCTGAAACCCAGCAAAATGTGTCAAAAGTAGATGAATTTAACCTTGCAGTATTCAAGGAATGGAAACTATACCCTGGGGCACATTAGAGAAATACATGGATAGTAATTATCTAAAAGGAGATAACCAATGTGGATTTAGAAAGGCAAGAGCCTCCCTAACTAATCTACTTGACCTTTATCATGAGGCTGAAGACAAGGCTGATAATAGGCTCTGCAAATAAAAGAGTGTGTTTGTATTTTCAGGGGGTCATGTGGGCATCCACAACAAACAGATGAAAGGGGTGAAAAGAAAATAGCTCTATAAAAAACCTCTGAAAACTCATAAGAAAGCACGTACTGCAAGGGAATGCATTTAACCCTCCATCAACCACACAATTGCAGCAACTCAACAGCAGCACTGGGGGAGCATTTGTTGCACCATCCACGTGGTGAGTTTGCCCAGTAACATACATGGTACCCAGACTGTAGTTCCATGGGAGCTGCTGGTCCTTTTAAATATAAGTAAAAGAGAAAGTTATATAGAATCTTAGTATAAGTAAAAAAATTGACGTGACAGACTAAAAGCTTTAGTATATAAATCCTTTTCTACACTCAGTTTTTATTTTTAAATTGTTTTTTTCTTTCAAGACAGCAAATAAACCTAGGGAAGGTAATGCTGTGATGGGTAACAAAGGTAAAACTACTCTCAAAAAAGAAAGGTCTTTCTTGAAACAGCTCTGTAGTTCATGACAGTCTGCAGACACTTTGTATAGAGAATGCTTGGGCCACAGTGAATGTTTGCCTTCTGACAACCACTTTCAAATCCCATAAAAATTAATGACAATTGGAGGATGCACTTGCAGGTTTATTTCCCTCTAAGCAGGTGCCCAGGTGTTCATCTGTCCATTTGGAATAGAGCAGCCAAGCTCTAGTGAGCTGATTATTTTTGTCTTGCCTGCACTGCCTGAGCATGGGACACTGTTCCCCTCTCCATGCTTGGAAGATGAAAAAGATCCTCTGAGAGCTTGGTTGGAGGAATGACAGTTTATGGAGGGAGAACTTTGTGTGTCAGGGCCACTTTTTCATTGGACAAAGGAAGAGTTAAGTTCTAGGGTCTTCATCCTTTTCCCACAGGAGCTACTGGAAGGAGGACTGGTTTTCTACCTCTAATGAGAGGCCATTGGTGATGACACATTTGTACTCTGAAGTTGCTGAGGAAATGGAAAAAGGAGAAGAAATGACAGAAATACACCCCCCATTCACCCGCCCATCCACTCCTTAACTCACTATTCACCAAGGAACAAAGAAATGAAGATAAATAGCTCAGAATCAAAGAAGCAGTGAGGATTATGAAAAGGATTTAGGAAATAAAAGAATATGATTCTAAATGTGTCCATGTCCGAGTTAGCTACCAAGACAAAGAGACAAAGAACCCGAACTTAGGGATTCTAGAAGACCCATACTGTCACTAATGTCAAACATTCACAGATCTTTAAACCCCAGAATAAAGATGCAACATGGTCTTTCCTGGAACATTTACTGAGCAGACAGTGGCCATTGCCAGCTCTCCTCAATGGGGTCATGAATTCACTTGCACACATCCACTCCACTTTTGTTAGACATGCTAACAAAATATACCTGAGTCAGCAATCTTGCATGTCAGCATGTGCAGCCACTGAATCAACCTTCTCACCTCTAACACCAGGTTTTTCACCCTCAACAGATTTGTTAGCTGTCCTGATCTCACCCAGAAGTTAGCTAAGGGATTTTGAACACCTGGATTGCTACTTGAATCTTTGTTGCTAGTGGCACCACTGGATCCAGCCCAAACACACCACATAACACTTTTTCCTTCCTTTTCTCTGCTTCAGAATGAATGGCTTAGGTGGAGTATTTTGGGTACCTCTGGGAAGCCAGGAACCACTCAGAAAGTGTGAAGGGCTTAGAACACAGAAGAGAGGTAAAAAAGATCTGTAAACTAGACCATATGGTTGAAATAAATATCTACGTATAGTAAAAAAGAACCCTTTGCAAATATTTTAAGCCTTTGACCACATAAACAGCATCTGGAAATTTATATGTTGCTTCTTTTTTTTTTTCTCCTCATTTCAGAAGAGTGCTAGAAGCAGCACAAAATATCCTGTACTTTGCAATGAAGTAGAACACACTTATCTGCATTTTGACTGAATTTATTAGGTCCTTGATTTTGTTTCACAGTCAATGACAACTTGAATTCTACTATAATAAATATTCATAGTCTGCATATTCCAGTCATATGTGTGAATTAGTAAAGTTAAAGCTTGGTTTTCATAATTAAAATCATTAGTAAGGATTCCAAGATGGCTTTGTGCTTGTGAAGAAACTTGCAAAGTAATTATCTCTATTTTTTAACACCAGCATTCGGCTGGAAGTGCCTCGGTGCTCATCTAGTATGGTAGAAAGCATTTTTACCTGAGGGATAAAGACTGAGCTTTTAATTTTAAAGTTTCACAATACAGTCACATAGTAAAATATTTTAAACTACACTCATTTAAAGAACTCCACTAAAAAGAAATCGGAGAAATCTGCATATATGCTCATGGCTCCTCTGAAGGGAAAGGAGGAAGTAATTTTGGGAAATAAATTTGTTGTTATTCATCCCTTTCTCAGCTCTGTTAATAATTTGCTCTGTTCAAGACCAATTTTAATAACACTGATGGAGGCCAGTGACCTCTGGCTGAGCTGAATCACGTGTGGGAGTGGCACATTCAGCTCCTGAAAAATCATTACTGGGAGCTACAAAATGCAAGATGGTGATTTATCCTAATACAGCAATTCCCAGGATATGGTCCCTTGAGGAATGCTTTAGGTTATGTAAGGGTCTCCCCATGATTTAAATATCACAATTTTAAACGTTGAGAAGCATCCAAAGGTGAGGTGAGTATTATCTAGAGCGAGACAACATCTGGGTAGTGGAAGTGGTGAGAGCATTTGTGGGCAAACACAGGCAGGCAGGAAAATCCTGTGCTGCTGCTTGTCATTTGTAGCTTTTCTTCTAAGAGAAAAAGGATGGCATTTGGGAAAGAAAATACATGTCTATAGCTGGGAAGGTGTCCTGAGATGGGCAGGAATGTGGGGAAATTGAGTGTTTGGTGTTATGTGAGACCAATGTAATATGGAAAAGAGAGAAAACTCACAGAAATTTGGCAGGTGCCAAAATTGCCTTTGAAAAAAGAAGTTGATGGTCCTCTGCAGTCAATAGACTGATTAGCTAAATCTTGCTGATCAGTGCTAGGGTACCTAAGAAACTGTGATGTTCAGTTGTCATTGCTCAGTCACACTAATAGGAAAAAACCCCCACCAAGTTTAAATTTCAATTTTCCCTCCTGCAGCTCAGGCTGCCCTTCATACCTGAAGGAATGCTTCCTGTACCCATCCATAAAACTGGTTTGTTAGGTTTCAACACATCCCTCATTAGAACTCCTCCTTGTCACAGCTCCTGGATAATGCCCCGATCACGTAGGAATTGGTGACCTGTCACCCATGCACACAGACTCAGGCTGTCTAAGGCTGGAAAAGAACTGCTGTCCTGGTCACACTCTATCTTACTGGTAGCCTGTCCTTCCCTGACCTGCTGGCTTTATCTTCTGTGACAGCTAAGGAAAAAAATCCCTTTTTCAGCCTGATAACAAGATTTGTGGGGCCATCATCTGTCTGCCTGTCCTTTTCTAGTAATATCTGAATCCATTGGTCAATTTTAGTTAAATTTGGCCCTGAAGTAGAAATCTCAAAGATGTTCTGGTAATCTAAAACACCAAGATAACAGAAGATAGATACCAGTAGTACATTCCCCAAGGTAAAGAACACAATGTGAGCTTTGCCCTGAGATAGGTATGATGGAATGCACACAAGAGAAATGTTATAAATTCTCTGCTCCTGGGAAACTCTTGTTTCTGCACTATAAATTTCATTATACCCATCTAAAATTCCAGAGAGTTCCCAGTAAATTCTCTGGTATGTAACAGGCACTGCATGAACACTGCACTATAGCTATCATTCAGTGAACCAGCATAAAAAGTCAGTCAGTCACAGGCAAAAATCGAATGGAAAAATTGTTCCCTAAGCTCTGGAGGCCAGTGAGCAACTCAGTGGCTGAGCACTGGCATGGTGGTATTGTTTACTTTAGAGCTAACATGCCTGGAGCTTTTTACAGGCAGAAGCTACCCCAGTGTTGATCACAGCTATCATGAAGTACCTGTGCATTAAGATGCAGTGAAAGGCTACAAGGACCATACTGAGCTGGTCTCTGAAATCCTGTGATTTGAGGAGTCCACAAAATGCAAATTTCCAATATGCTCATTGCACATGTTTGCAGCCAACTTTTCTGTATGCTTGTACATTTATGGATAGCACTTCAGGAAAATCTGTGGTTTACAAAAGGCAAACATTTACATGTAAAGAAGAAAAACAGATCTCCTGAGTGACTGTTGTTAGCAAGCTGTCTTCAGGAAGAGAATAAACCAGACAACATTATTTAAAATATGCCTATTTATTTATTTTTTTTCTGAAATAATGTAGCATTCTTATTAGGCACAGAATGCTGTATGTATCTTACATAAGTTTCACTTGACTCTGGTCTGGTAGGATCAATATCAGCAGAAACTTAAAGGTGAGTGATAGCTGGGACAAGGGGCATGCAGAGATTGGCACTGGGGATGAAACAGGGCAACATGCAGTGGCACAAGGCAGACAATGTACAAAATTGGAGATATTTTCACTCCAGAGAAGGAGCAATGGTGGCAGCTATTAAAACAAAGCAGTATGGAAATCAGGGCTTGCTCCTTGAGACTATGGTGAGCCACAACGCTCCCACAAATGACATATTGCCATCACACCAGTCAGAGGCTGGATTTATTCTTACTAAGGACATACTGGCTTCATTTTTCTAATACTCCAAGTTAAATAGTATCATTGCCTCTGGTCCCTCTGATCCACCAAACTCTTTGTCTGCTTTTTAAAAATATCCTGAAATAAAGACACTGTACTGAAGTCACTGGAACCTAAGAGGTGTGAAAAAGAAGAAGGTGGCAGTCATGCAAGTGACCAATGGATACACCATCTTAGGATGCTTCTGGCCTGATATAATCCCTATGTAAAAAAAAAGTTCCTGAGAAATGTTAAGTAAACAAATATCAGTTTATTAAGGACTGTCATAGTTTGTGACAAACTCTTACACTGCACAGTTTGCTTTTCAAATGGAAAGCATTGTAGTTGGAAAGCTTCAACATCTTTAATTATAAATTCAATTTTTATTTCCATGAACTCATTCAGTATATTTTGTCTTTGATTTTAACTTACAGGTTAATAACTAAAAAAAAAAAAAAAAGCTTAATAATGTCGGGTTCATTTTTTTAAATTATCCAAAATCCTTTTGCATAGCATAAGGAGCTGCACTACACACTGAAGAGTGTTATAATGATGGCTCACAAAATTTTCTCTACTTTCTAACTGCTTTTCTGGGTTACATGATAAAATAATTTGTTATCTCCATCAGGCTGTGAAAAGCAGGTATCTTCAATATTGAGAATAAAGTGAAAATGTAAAATGTGGCTATGCTAAAATTAAAGAGCAGATTCATTGAGCTCAGGGAGAAATAGAAACATCTGTCAACATATTGTACCAAAAACTCCTGCAGTGATCAAAAGCCATAAGTGTAGCTCACTTACAGAGAAGTTAGCTAATTTAAAAATTATGTATGTGAAAGGAGTCAGGTCTTGAATTTATGAAAGTGCACTTTCCCATAGAGATCTGAGGGAGAGTAATGCACTACAGGAGCCACACACATGAGATTCATGCATAGGATGACAAGTGCTTGAGAATGGGACTGACTGCACTTCCAAGAGAGGAGGACCTGTTGCAGCATTGCTCCTGGACAACCAATTATCCAGAGATAAATTATTCCAGCTGGCTTTTCCCAGGAATTTTTGTCAGATGCAACAGATACAGAGAAGACAAGAAACAGCAACTCTGTCAGGGGTGGGGAGTACAAAGGAGAGGTCATAAGACCAAGTTTCCTACCTGGCATGTGAGACTTGACAGCTCTGAGAATACTGGGGACATTTCCCTATGACTCATCCATAAACCATCTACAGCTGACTGATCTAGAACCAGCACAAGAGACAAAAACTCAAGCCTTAAGGAAGCCAAGAGAACTTTGCCAATAACTACAACAATGCCAAGTATTCCACCTGATGGATTTGAACTTTTTCCAAAAACATTAGCCAAAGACTGTGTTGACTTTGATATATGAAAGAATGCAGACTCAACAAAACCTCTCAACCTCATCCAGGCAGTGTACTAAGAACTGCTGTGTTTGCAATGACTTTTTCTTCCACATGATCTTCAAGTAGCACTGAAGTGCCAGACACAATTTAAGACTTTCCTTGGTTTTAAAATTTTTATCCATTTTAACCTTTTTTTTCTCTATACACTGAAAATAAAACAAAAATAATTAAACCATACAAAATCCACAATCCCATAGCACAAGAAACAGGCAGGAAAGTGTTTTCACTGATATTGTGCAAATTTTGTAAATCTAAAGCATTAATTGAGATGCAATATCACGGAGCACCATGTGTGTTAAATGCAGATGTTGAGCTCTGATGACATAATTTCTAAGAGAAATACAGGCCTCAGAATAAAGAAATATATTGGCTGCTATTTATGGCTCTTTCACATCCTTTCTCCCTTTCCTCAATGAGGGTGACAGTGGTTTACCTTCTGCCTATAGCTGTGCCACTGAGATGAGCAGCAGAATCACAGCTTTCAACTAGTTGTAGGAGCACCTAAACCTACCAAACTCCCTGTGTCTTGTGGTTGTTTTATGCTAAGATAGGTGTGGAGCTTTTCCCCTCCACCAGGACATTAAATCTGTTTTTTGCTATGTTCAAACATGAGCTTGAACAACTTCTCTCTTTGAAATCACTCCATATGTGGCCTCTTACCTTCTACAATTTGTAGGAACTTCTTACACTTGACATCTCTGTCTTTATGCAAGTTGCTAGGTAGCACTAACAAGCAAAGGTACACACACAGATAGCACAATCAGAGAAGCCTCAGTGACACTGAAATGCCTTTAATTTCTAAGTGGTTGCTGGAAAGACCAAGCTCTTACTGGGATAAGGTATGGCAATCTTTCTTTTATGGCATGTCCCTGGACCTTGCCATTCTGCTCTCCAGTGCTCTGGGTAGAAAGAGTATTCATGACACAATCTTGCTGTGAGAATCATTGAAGGCTTGGTCTGCATTCTTCTGTGCAGCTATGCACATTTTGCCATATTTTGCATAGTCAAGATTCCCTTAGGTTAGAAGAGGTATGACATTTATTGAGCCTTTCAAAATCATGCTAAGGACGTGTCCTACCAACACCACATGCAAAATAGCTTAATAGAATATTATACACTGTACCCTGAAGAACATATAAAATGTAGTTCTAAAGTTAACTGAGGACTGCAGCATACACAATTCACAAGAGTAGAATTATATTTCCAGAGACACATTTTTAATAATATTTCTTACTCTGTTCACCCCAGGCAAATTTCTCGTGATCAGCTAAAACCAGCTCTGTGCTACAGGTACAGAAATTCTGCACTACACAGAAGGCAAGATGGCAGAAATCCACATACTCTTTTTAATTTTGGCAGATGCATTGATATGCTTGCTTTCAAAAAATGAAAACCCCCATTATGAAAATCTAGCTTTCCTTTTGATTCACTCACTAAACTGATTTATTTCAGTATAAAACAATCAGATAAATGTCAATGCAGACTGTCTGCAAATTCCATGTCAAGGTTCAACTTCATCCAAATTCTGAGACAGGAAAAACTAAATTGTTCTGCCACAGTGGTACACAACTCAGTGTCCTTAAAGTAGTTGTGAAGCTTTTCACAAATGTAAGAGTCACCCAGATCTTGACATAAGATTTATTATTTCTTCAGATAAGCAAGTGGAAGAGACCAGAAAGTCACCTTTAAGGATGCAAATGTAATGTCTTCCTTACATACATACCCTGGTGGAATTCAACTTGCAACCATAACCATTGTCTGCAGAGTTTTACAGTGTGCTTCAACAGATCTGCAGGATGCTTGACATTTAATTTAAAAAATGTTACAGGTTTTTATGCAATCTCCACACAACAGGACCTCATTTTTATAGATGTTATTGATTTATACTAGAATTTTAAGACTTGCCTGCTATGGACTTAATTTTCCATTTAGCTGTAATGAGACTCCAGCATTGTATTATTACTGTTAGGCTCCCCACATGTAGCTACCAGCACCTTACTGAAAATTCAAACATATGTGGCCTGTGTTTATTTGGGTTAAAACAAGTAAGCATCAAGCAAATCTGATAGAAGCTGCACACTTTCACAAATCAATCTATTTTACAGGTTCCATCTGCTCTTAAATGCTTCCCAGAGAACAAACACAGTGTCACTATACCACATATTTCCATTGCACTATCCCAAACACACTTAAGCTGCTGACAGATTAATGCTTAGTTCACTTGTGGCATACATTCTTGGGTTCTTACACATGTTCTTATAAGGAAATGGAACTCACTAAGCACTTAATCACAAGTTGGGGTAGTGCTATGGCCTTAAATACAACACACTAACTCTGTTTCAGGAACAGGCTAAGGTATCTCTATTTATGCCATTGCTGTCACTAGCACTGCCAAAGACCCTGGAAATCAAATTACCTTTGTCAACCTCAGTTAAACAAAAGTAAGCAGAAATTTGCCAAAGGGTAGCCCTGAGAGCCAGGGATGAGCCACCTGAGGAGTGTGCAGAAAAGGCCCAGGGAGTGTGCTGTTAACTGGAATGCAATTTGTCTGGCTTAAGCACGTTGTATTTGCTTGAACCCCTTATGAAGAAACAATCTTGGTAAGAGGACTGCAAAGACAGGAACTAATATATAAAAAACTATTAATTGAAAAACTGAAGTAAAAAACAACACAACTTTCTAAAGATATCAGCAACCTAATTAATTGATTAATTGTGGATTTGCCTGGTTAGGAAGCAGTGACAGCAAAGGTGACCATATGCCTTGAATGTCTGCATTTGTGCTTGGGAGAATAGTGAAGTTTCATGGAAAATAATTTGCATCCTTTTTTGATGTAAACCAAGTTTTATTAGTTCAGAGCAGTCAAGAATTTTATCTTGTTTTATGACTAAATACAAGACACCAAAAAGAAGGGATAGCTTTTTGGGGTGTATAGTAGGAAAATTGTAAGTAAATTTTTTTTTCCACATTCAACCTGGTAAATACTTATCCAGTTCTGAACACTGAAATAGACTTCATAGAAGAAAGCTCAGTAATTTGCTCCCTAGGCAGACTCAACTCCTACTGTGTAGACCGCACCATTATCACCAACAGCGAATCTTAGAATCATAAAGGTGGGAAAAGACCTCTGAGATCATTGAGTTCAACTGCTAACCCAGCATTGCAGAGTTCAATAAACCATATCTACAAGTGCCACGTCCACACAGCTTTTGCAATACTTCACCAGAGATGGTGATTCCACTGCTTCCCCTGGTTCACCTTGTGGCTAGTTCCTCTCATCCTGCCACTTGTTACCTGGGACAAGAGGCTGACCCCCAGTGAACTGCTTTTGCCAGTAAATTGTATGTTGCTGAGTGCTGTGGTGAGATTGGGATCCACAAGCCAGCTCTGATTTCCATGAAGATGTGTCCTTTTAATTTAGGAGAGACTGTTGTCACTCTTCTCTTGTGTAGCTTAGCAGGGTCTGAGTGCAACTTGCTGGGGGGTTTTTAGCATCACTGGATGCAGTCAATGCTCTACCCTGGTGTTTTTCAGATGCAAAGATCAAGAACAGTGAGAGTCCTCACCACTGCAAACAAGATAGGAAAAGTCCTGTCCCACTGCAATATCTGGAGCTGGTTGTTCTTTGATGGACATAGTTTAACACATCACAGGTTACTTTCATCACTGTACTTTCTTGTTCTCCTAAAGGTATCAGAAGTCAGGAGTACTTCCCTGGAACAGTGCTGCTCTCAGAGCAAGGCAGGGGCTTGAAAGCATGGGGTACTTAATAAAATTAACAATTTTAGTTAAGTCAATATACTTTTGTGTCACAGATTAATGTTGATGCTCTCTCACATGGAAAAGGCCTTGCCCCTCACACTTCCCACCCCCTCCACCTCTGTTTTTTCTCTACTGGCACAAGCAACCTAACACAATTTAATAGCATCTCTTGATAAACATCCAGCATTGCTAGAGCTCACTTGAACTGCAAACTTGCCAGCGAGACAATACACAGATGAACTGAATCCAGACAGGTAGCAACAGATAAAGCCTGAGTATGCATTCAGGATGTTATCTTACTGTAAGCATGTAAACCTGTTTTCCATCTCAAAATTCTGAGATGTTGAACTGGTAGATGTAATATTACCCAACTTGGTTAGGCAATTTGAAATCACTTGAAAAATAAGAGACCTTATGCTGGTGAGATAGTGAGACAAATATCTAAGATAACTTATCTTTAGATATGGTCATAAGACCATGCAAATAATTAGTAGGGCATTCCCCTGGTCATAAGTTACTCTGATTTTTGGGTAAGATTGGAGTTGTTGTGTTGCATTTCATAGGACACAATGTCTGTGTTTCAGAACATCTCAAACTACAACATGCAGCAATTCCCCATTCTTCTCAAGCAATGTCTCCAGTCATATTTACATAAACATTTTCACAACATATAATTTGTGCCACTGTCTAAAGCGACATACTTCACAAAATGCTTTGGTAAATCTTGCAAATTCCCCTTATGCTGAGAAAATTAATCTCCTAAATGTTTTTCCTTGTTATGACTGTATATACTGAGACTTTTGTTCTGTAGAAAAGTAGGATCTAATTCCACTTTTCAAAGTCTGCCAAGTACACTATTGCATGAAAATATTTTCTTTTCTCTTTCTCTTTTCTATTTCATCGACAGTGATTCAAGTAGAAAGACCTGGTTCAGGATGCTTCTACTTGTTGGCTGTCACTTTTGCCAGTTTTCAGAAGGTTTCTGAAAGGCTGGCCAGCTTTAAAAGAACAATATATCCTTGGTGTGCATCATTCAACATACCTGAATTAATATGTAAATGAATTCATGATGTTGCTACAATGAAAACACTTTGATTCCAGAACTTTATCTTCGCTTCTGGCAGCCCATCAACCGTATCCTCCAAGAGCACACTGCATGGCTACAGAAGGCTGATTTTCCTCTTAGGAGAGTATGTGCAACTGTGGCAAGTATCCATTTTCTTTGCCCTCTCCCTTTTTGATCTTTTGTGATGATGGGGAGGAGTTGAAAGAAAGGCTTTTTCACCCTAATTTAGATATTTCTAGGCTTCTTGTCATCGTTCTTTGGTTGCCTCTCCCTTTACTGGACATGTGTGCATTGCATTCCTCGAAGATGACTTTATTTTGGCTGTAAAATATTTTTTATTATTAATCAGTGGACTTGCACTATTTGCTGAGGGTGATTCTTTCCTCTCTGATATATTTATCTTGCTCTGACTTTCATCAGTTTTCATGGCCCTTTGGGCAGCCTTTTTTTCTGTGAACCTTTTTCCTTAGCAGCAGTATAGCCTGCCTTTTCTTAGCCTTCCAGCATTTGTATTCAATTACCATCTTTGTTCTGCTCTCAACCCAAAATAATTTGCTTTTTGTTTCTTCCTTCCTACTTTCAGCTTCAAAGTCACATAAATAAAGCTGACTCAGGCTTCTGTGCCTTGCCTGATGATAAAATGACAAACTGAACCTGAGAGAAGAGTATACTCTTCCCATATACTCAGGGGAAGAGAAGAAGAGAGGAGAAGCACTCAATCACCTCCTTAACCATGGAACTGGTTTATCTGCAGGCTGAAAAACATCTCAGGGCTGGATACCAGCACAGTAGTTGGGATTCTGGCCTAAAGCAGATAGAATTTCTAATAGAAAACCAGAGTGGAAAAGGATCACCTTTCGTAGCAATCAGGGGAATACATGCAGAAGGGTTTTACAGTTGACCAGAAGGTCAACACAACATCAACTCTTTTACTTAAAATTGCATAATCCAATATTAGATGCTGTTCAGGTTAGTAAGAAAAAGATTTGGCATTGACTAAATTTCTGAAGGCAATAAGCTGTTGTATTTATAAGGTAGCACAAGTAGTGTTTGCATAGTAGTCAGTATTCTCAGCATTTCCCTGTGGCACAATCCTTCTGCTGATTATAAAGACAGAGTGCTATCCTAATGTAGCTGTGTTGGTTCTCATACTAGGACTAGATAATTTAGAATTAATTTTGATACCTCCAGTGTTCTTTGTATAGAAGGACTGGATTTTCTGGTTTTATGGGGTTAAGGGAAACTGATTAACAGACCTTGACCAGGTCAAGTGAAATATAATTCGCAGAGATTTGATATGGTGGACAGGAGCATGCTTGAACCTGTTAACAAATGTAATGTTATGCACCCAAAATATAGCCCTTTTAGCCCTTTTACTCAATAATTTCAAGATTTGGTGAGTTTGTAGTCTACCATCACATCCCTAACTGTAGTCTCTAGGATTTACTCACATTTTCCTCTCATCTGCAAGCTCTTCTCTTTTATTTCTTCCTTTTCCTGTCAATATCAGTCTGTGAAATTTCAGCTTTACTCAGCATTACCCATACACCTACAGAACCTCTGTGATCTTCATTCATTGGATTCCCTGCTGAATGGATCATCTCACTAGGAACTTAGTAATTCATTGTCACTGTTCTTGTTTGACAGTACCTCCTTTGATTTTCAGGTTCTGCACATCCCTCTTCAAAGCACCATCTTCCCATCTCTCACTGGCCATTCACATCGATTCACCCTTTGAACAAACCACCTTCTTCAATCTTTTTGCTCTCCTTATCCATGGCTCCTTTCCTCTTGTCTTCCTCATGGCTATGGTTTTCCTTTTCAGTAACTTTTCTGATTGTTCACTAGGGAAAAAATACTGCCTTTTCATCTTTTTCAGCCTTTATCTCTATTATCTCTTTTTTCTTGCTTAAATATCACAATTTTACTTTTTCACTACCTCCATCACGAGAAACTCTTAATTGATTTCCTCCTTGGAAGTACTGCCAAGTCTCCCCTCTCTGCGTCCTCAACTCAAATTGACAATTTATTCAAAAAAAGAAATAGGCATTTTTTGACTAAAATCAGACTCTTCCTAATGCTCCCCTCAGAGAATGCATTGTTCCTTACAGCTTCTCTGCTCCTATTCCCTTCATGCCCTCTCTTTTTTTCGCTTTCATCAGAGATAGAATTGTAATTTATCTGTCTTTTTAAGTGATTCTCCTCCTTTTTTTCTCCCTTTCACCATGATTTCTACCTCTAAAATAGCTTTTGCAAAGCACTGTTCAGTTACCGTCAAAGGAATCCAAACTCCATAGATATTTCATATGTCTCTATTTTTTAACTGTTAATTGCTCCCTTGAAATCACTTCCCAGCCCCATTTAAGTTTATGTTCTAACCAAGCCTTTGTTTAGAATCTGTATACCATCAATTCCACCCTATTCTTCTTTAGCAAAATCCATAGACACTATGAATTCCCCAAAATTGTTCTCAAAATTGTTCCAGCTGAATAACTATGCTGCATTTTTTTTCACAGCACACAAGTCTTTGTAATATCTGCTCATGCATATACTCACTTCTGTTTTTTAATCTGTGTCCTTTAACTAGTGTGTAATAGCAAACAGACTAATGAAAAGAGCTCAGGTAATGGCTGCATAAGTCCCTACTTTGTAAATTGCAAGCATGCATGTACAAAAACCAAGAAAGGATCTCCTGATTACAAGACAAAAATACCAGCTATTACTGCTTAAACAAAAAAGAAAAGCAAGCAAACAGAGAAACACTAAAACCAAACTGAATCTTTAGGGTAGGCAAAACCAAACTGAATCTTTAGGGTAGGCAGAACAGATTTTGACCTAAATCCTTATTTGAGATAAAGTATGAAACTCTAAACGGTCTAACATCTTAATCTGAAAGTGACAAAAAAAAACCCAAAAAGAAATCTCTGCAGATGAAGTTACCATTGCAAAGCGCACAGAACTTTCAAGATCTGTGAAATCTAAGAACACCTGGAAATGCTATGAGAGGAAATGAAGAAATCAGCACTTGTAGTTGTGTCAGAGAAATATGCAGCTCTGGGAAACGTAGTGATTTAGTTCACTAACATCACTAGGAGATCACTGTCTGTAAAATTAAAATTCAAATAGCTCTTGACATAAGTGAAAGATGAAATTTGAAACTAAACCTGTAACTAAAAGCTAAAACCGAAGACAGTAAGCACTAGTATACAAATACAGAGCTCCTGGACATACACTGACCCCAAAATCTTACAGCAATGAAGCTGTTTTAGGAAATCTTAGCCTAAGAAATGTGGTATACACTGAAAAAGGTACTGCATATTAACACTGCTGCTGCTGAACTTCTACTCATGTGTGATTGAGTATACTGGACAAACCAGTGACATCAAAATTATACCCAAAACCAGCTGGCATGTGTGGAGAGAATAGTAAGAATTCCTACCCATATGCACAATACATGAAAATGAAGAAAAGTAGAAGGTGGAGCACTTAGTGGGAGTGTGAGTTTATGGAAGTCATTGAGGATTTTGCAGGTCAGTATCACTTTGAGGAACAACTCATGGTTGTAATAGAAACATACAAGAAAAACAACTAGGAAAGAAGCAAGGAATTGAAGGTGATGGTGCTATGCAGATGTACACAGCAAGCAACCAGCAAAACACAAAATCCATCTCCTACATGGGAAAGGGATTGATCACATCATAGATAACTTAGGCACCAGACTTCAGGTGTAAAACCTTTTTCACTTTTTTTTGGAAAAGGAACTGGAGGGGAGGAAGTAGGGAGGCATGGAAGACAGAAGTGGGCTGCTGAAGTGTTTTAGTGGATTCCTAAACATATCAGCCCACTGACAAGCATTCTCCCTGTGTGTTGACAAAATAGGTACACTGAAGCCAAAAATGGTGCAAATATTGTTACAAATGTCTGTCTTTGGGAAGAATTACCTATAATTAACCAGAGACAATACACTCTCTTATTTATACTGGATTTTCCTCTTCTTTTGACACATTTAAACATTAAAAGCCATGGGCATTTTCTAAAACCCCAGCAAAGTGAATAAGGAAGATTTAATTCTTTCTGTTCTTTTTTTCATTATTTCTTTAAATTGCTTTCTCCACCTTGACATTTTTCTCCCCCTCTCTGGTGATCCCACAGAGGTAAGATTTATGTTTACAACTGATGGTTTATGATTAAGACATTGAACTTTGGTCACTGAATTAGTACTGTCTCTAGGTTCAGAACCCCCAGGGGACCCTCCATAACCAGGGTGCCGACTGGAGAGGAATCTGGGCTGTAACCCTAAAGCAGTAGCATCCCCCAGTGGCCCTGGCTATCACTGCACTGCAGTTTTGGGGATTTTTTTTTTGGCTCTCTAGCTGTCAATGTAAATGTAAACGTAAATTCAAGTGCCTCAGAACTAGCCAGTGCTCAAAAGTCTGTTGACCTCTGTAAAGAACCAAAAAATATTTGACCAAAAAAAATCATTTCCAGTCATTGCATATATCACGTGTATTACAAAACACATAGCTGTAAAAACAGGATTTTTTTTTTCTAAATGTATTCAAAAAGGTGGAAAAATCAGATCAAAAGAAAATCAGACTCTTTATTGGAAATCCTTCTTGAAGAAGAGGAAATAGGTTCAGAGTTTGTTCCAAGAATATTACGTTCTACAGCTTTTTTTGGCTTTTTTACAAGATAATGACTCAATAAAAGGATACTATAGCAACAGTCAATTTTTAATCTGCCTTTTGATTGAAGTTCACACACTTAGAAAATACAGACCACCGTATATATTGAATTAGAATTCTAAATCAAAAATTCCTGGCTGATATTTCATTAACCCAATGAAAATTCAACCATGTTCTCAGAAAAAAAACCAAGAACACACCTGCCACTGTTCTTAAACCCAGCCCATTTGCAGAACAATCCAAAATTGCACTCACTGGGATTTCTTTCCCTGTTCCCTGAATAAACTCAGTCACTGACAAAAGGTGAAGTAATGGGGTATTACAAAATATTGCTGGAAGGGATAGAGAATAGGAGGAGGTAGAAGGTCAGACAAATGATGCACAGATGACAAAAGATAACAAATCTGGGGTGCTTGCACCTACCCAGCTCCCTCCCACTCCAGAGGGAGAGCAGTCACATTGCACAAACCCTGCATTTGTGCTGACTCAGGGGAGAGGGGATGCAGGGGGAGGATGTGCAGGGCTGCTGGGTGAAGAGCCAGAGCAGCACTTCTGCACAACACTTCTGCATGGGATGAAAAGAAGGGATTTTCTCTTGTTAATATTGAAACCCTCCAGTTACTTCTAATGCTGCAGCACTGGAGATGAAGGGCTGTTAATTAAAACAACCCATCTGAAAATCAGTGGGATTTCTACATTAGCTTGAAATTCAGCAGGGGATTTTAAGCAGTGTAGAGCAGAAATCGATGAACATTTTTGCTGTCTCTGTATCAAAACCTGACCAGAGCTGATGTCCCATGAGCCCAAAGAGGTGGCATGGTGTTATCCAGCAGGTAAGCCCAGCAGGCCTGTGGTGTCACAGAGTTATTTCTTTCCCTCCTCCTACCCTTGTCACAATAGCTGAGGACATCTAGCAGAGTTTTATAACAGATGCATTCTTGCACTCTCTGGCCACAGTGTAAAGCACTGAATACTTGAGACAAGGGGAAAATATACCCCAAACCTAATCCCCAGAACATATGTGCCTTGTCAGTAATTTAAGGGCTAAATGCTGGGTCCTTCCTCTGAGGTAACTAAGGGAAATCTGTCTGTCTCAGTATCTCTGAATCTGATCCTTCAGGAGCAGCACTCAGCCCAGAGTGTGAATGTGCTAACTGAGACATGACAAACCCATGTAACACCTCTTGCTGATATTCTGTTATTCTGTGGTTAAGCCTCATGAGGATTTTTGAAAGGAAGTTTATTTTTGCAAGTTGCTGAGTGCTGGCTATGATGTGGAGCAGCTTTCACTTAGGCAAATGTCTTAACTTTGGTAAAGGCTCTTGGACAGACAGGCTATTAGTGTGGCATTTACAAGGAAAGCCATGTAGATACACTTGGCTTAGGCTATTCAGTGAAAGTACATGTTGTAGGTTTTAAAAAGAAATGGATGGCTAGAGTTTGGCAAAAGAGCAGAAGGCAGCTTTTGTCTTGGCAGACACTACCTCTTCCTTTATTTTTGCTAAAACCATTTCAGAGGTCCTGAACAATGCTCCTTAGAGGTTATTATTGCTACCTAAAACACAGGGCGTGGTATTCAGCATGAGAAATCAGTTTTATGTAATTCAGATGTCTATCTCTGCCACTTACATGAAGTGGATGATTCTGAAAAAGTCAGCAACAATCATAATGAAAAGACACATTATGATAAAATGTGTCACACAGCACTGAAAAGTAATCCTGCTGCTAAAGAAATGGAAAATGCACAATAAACACATTACCTGAAATTAAAACTGGTTCTGACCAAATCTCCAGAGCCTTTAAAGTCGTAACAATGATTTCCTATTTATATGGACTGCACGAATTCTCAGGTGATTCCCTGTGGAGATCTGTAAGAATACTTTTTCCAGAGCTGAGGAAAGGAAAATAGGTAGCTATAATGGAACTGCAGGAGCAGCCAAGCAGTAGATTGATTCAACAGGAGAAATTCAATGTATCCCAAAGGATTTCCTAGGATTTGCTCTCCTGCTGCTTAGGGCACAATTTGTTGTAATGAGAAACTGAGGATTTTGTTTCAGGTGTGTCAAAGCTTGTAGTGATGACTTGAAGGTATAAAGAAGAAGAAACAACTGAAAATCTCTATAAATAATGCTTTGAGTGAGGAGAGAATAACGACAAGCTCTCCAAGGTGCAAAAAAGGTCAAATATCTCATGTAAATAATTATTACCTTTAGAGATACTAATTGGATGCACAGTCAAATCCTTCCTTTCCAAACTGCTGCATTAAATAGCTTGAAAACTCCAGTACACTTCAGCAAGCAAAACAGAGAAAGCTTTATTAAATTATCTGGTAAGATTGCACTTGGTCTCAGTGCAATCTCTGCTCTCAGAAATGTCTACAGAAAAAAATGCTCAGTTTTCAGTGTGAAGAACTGAGTTAACTTATAAAAAAACCCAGCCCAAAAGAACTGAGGTTTGGATTTTTTTATTTTAATAAGGGAACATTTAAACATGCAGACTACTCTGTTCATCTGAAGTGTGCCACAAGGTAGAACACTGGCAGAAAGCATGTACTGCTGCAGTACTACATAAGCCCTCTATAAAAGGTTAAGTGGGACATGCACAACATGAATTTCACCCTGAAGAAATGTGAAAATTTTTATGCACTCATGTCCTCCTCTGTGAAAATGAATCAACACAGAGCTACTCCACAGTTGTGATGTACCATAGCCTATGCAGGTTTTATCAACAATCACTTTTAGTGAAAGCTCTGAAACACTGTGTTCCTCAAGTGAGAGTTTTATGCAGAAACAGGCTGCCATATGGAATTTCCTCAGGCAAAATGCTGAATGCTGATGGCATCTCCATTTGATTAGGGAAAATATGAACCATCTGAAATGTTCATGTTTGCAGCAGAGCATGTTGTTCAGCTCTAGCATACCCCTCATGCTTCTCAACTTCACACATTGTATTGAAACATCACACAGTGCACCAACAGAAGAAGTGGATGCTCTAAAAAATACCTTACCAAGACTGAACATTCATGGTGTGAATGATGTTGTACCTGGACACTCAGCACAGGCTTGCATTTAGTTACAAACCATGCAACTATTCAGAACCTAAAGATGTGAGTCTTCCAAAGCTTTTAGAGCACAGACAGGAGCAGAAGCACCTGCCCTTTCTCTACTAGATTACCAAAGTTGCATTACAGCTCCAGGCTCCAATCAATTTCAAGCCTTACCACATGATGTATAGTGTCCTAGACGTATCAACAAAAGACCATCAGACTCAGAAACTCCCCCAGCACATAGCACGGGAACAAGTACTGATCAGGAGAGAAGAACAGCAAGTATTTCACTACCTTGACCTCTTCCCAAAATAAGGACCAGGAGCTTTTCAATTTCCAGTTGAAATTGCATTTTGCCATATTTTTTTATTCTTTCTGTAAAATCTATGTATAGAGCATATGGAGAATATACATTATTTCAACCAGCTACCTGTCCCTCACTTTTGCCCTATCTCAGCATAAAACACTGATACCCTGATGTCACTGGAACCTGAAAGAGAAAGTCAGCTCCTGATCAGGGATGGGGCAGCATCTGAACATGTGAAAAAGCAAGGAGATAATAATCAGTTATTATTATTATAGTTCCTGTTATCCTTTCATTTGCTTGCAGCCTGACTGTGAAGGCAGTGTGTTCTGCCTCATTCACTAACCTAGAAAGCAACATAAGACATGCACAAGAAATAAAAACAGTAAGAAGCATCAAGATGAAGCACAGTCCTCACTTTTAATGAGACAGCCAGCTGTCCCCCATCTTTGGAACCAGCTGAACCAATTACATCCCTTACCTGTATGGCTCCAGAGTCCTGCTGCCATAATACAATGCTTCTTCCCAGGATTCAAGGTTAATGCAGGCATCCATGGCACAGTCAAGCATTTTCAGCTGATAGATATTTGTATCTGGTAGATGACCCTCGTGGCTGCTCAAGAGATTCTGGAATCTGGCCAGAACCTGCTTCCACTCTGTTATTTGCTTTAGTTAAAGAAATATATTTAATCAAACAAAAATATAACTTCTAAATGCTGTTTAGCAAGGAGTAAGAGTGTCAAAGCATTAAAACAGAAAAGCTGCCATCATTCCAGACTCTGCTACAATTCTTGAAAACATACTTAAATGCTGAAGTGGTAGCTTAGGTAACTGTGCTTTGTTCACATGTAGCAAAACAATTTCTAAAAAAGGCAGTATTTTAGCAATAAATGGTAAAAGAAAGATGTCAAAATGCAAGGATATTTTAACACATAACAGAAATTCAAATAGCTTTTATTTAGGTACTGAAACATTATTTACTTAAGATACTCCAGTTCTTAAAGCCAAGGGCAAGAGGCCATGGAAATGTCTTTTTAAAAGTCCCAGCAGCTAAAAAAACCTTAAAAATATTTAAAAAAAAATATATAAATGACTCATTCTTTTATGCTTCCCATTTTTTTTATTTTTTAATTCTCATGAAATTAGAACCTTTTCTTTAAATTAATTACTTTTCTCCTGGAAACAGTCATGAAGAGCATTGTGATCTTTTTTTTCATGTACAGATGCATGTTTTATGCATGAGAAAGAAAAGCATCACAGTTTTGATGTCTGACTGTAGTTCAGGACTAATGATCTTGGCAGTAAAGGAGATTTTCACCTCCAATGCTACAAGAAGATTTTTTGTGAGTTTGGAATGGAGGAAAGTTAACCTTGCACTCACTTTATTTGGATATTCCTTAGCACAAATCACTTTTTTCATTACATTCCACACTGATTTGACTTCTCTGTGGACTGGATTCTTCTCTCTCTGACTACACCTAACCTGAATCCCAAAACTTGCAGTTTTCATGTGAATATTGCCATCTGTGATTGTACCCATGGGAGTCCCAGAATGCAAGCAGTCTAAAACCAGAAAGACACCACTCACATAAGTAAGAGGAAATGAAATACAGAAAAAATTAGACATATAGCAAGAGAAGTGATAACATTGATTGTATTATAGCCCTTTCCACACAATCAGCTCAAGGAAGTCCAACAGTTATCTTCACAAATTACTGCAAGTACTATTCACACTAATCCAGCAATGAATTTAAAGTGTACAATGACAAACCTGTGATGAAGTAATTAGTCCACATTGAACACGGGAATATTTACATACTTAAATTTAAGAATGTGACCACCATGGGCCAGGATTTATAGTATGGTTGTTACAAGGCTAAACTAATTATTTGTGAATTGCTCTCATGCCCTTGGATTGAAAGAGCCATATAAGGGAAGGAATGTGTTACTATAAAATTGCACCTTAACCTTTATATCTTTGGCAAACATCCATGTATTCTTTACAACTGATTAAGGACAAAAAACAGAAGAATGAGGGATGTTATTTCCACTTGATACAATTTTTGTAGAAAAACCACTGACATTCTTGAAACTTTACCATTTTAGCTGATGCACAGCATGTCTGCTTTTCCTTCTCATTATTCTCCTTTGTTCACTCACTAGCATCTGATAGCAGATGTGCTATAGAACAAAGCCTCTTGGGACTAAATTTGCAGGTATGTAAAATTGCAAGCTAGAAAACCTGCCATCAGCTGCAACAGTACCAAGGAGCTGCTTGTCCTGCATCTGCCCAGGAGTAGAGGAGGAAGCCCCAAGCAGCCCTAACTGTAAATTCAGCATTGCAACAACTCATTAGCTACAACCAGTAGGTCAGACTGAGGGAGTCACACCAACTTCCTCAACTGTAGAAACCATTGATTTAATTTGTTAAAAAATCATATTTGCAGGAACCAATAACTATGTGCCTCAGTCTGCCTGGAAGGTTTTCTATTCATTATTGGCAGGTGAACAAAAGTCAAGTCCCCTCTTCAACACTGCACTCACCACTGCATGTCAGTTATCACTGGTACTGTGGTGCAGTGGAAGGAAAGATGACACATTTCAAATAGCACATGACTGAGAACAGAAGCTGAACAGACAACAAGAATAGATTTTTCCAACCAGTCCTGATATCTTTTATTACCACGCATTTGATTAATTTTTAAGTATAAGGTAAATCAGTAATCTTAATTAAAGACACTCACAAAATACATTAATGCAATTTCTACTGCAATTAAATACAAGAACATTAAACTGGACCAGAGTTCTGACTGCATAATTTAAGAACTATTGCAACTTCAGGTTGCATATCTATAATTTAACATGCAGGTTGAAATGGGGCCCTGAGGATCTACTTCAGTACCATCTGTTTCAATCCAGTGACTACAGAGGAACTTAAAACAAACTAGAACTATGTGAGATTAAAACAAAGATGAGATTATTGTTTCCCCTTTGCTAAAAATTAACCTCTCTGGATTAGGGAAGAAACAAACTCGGTGTAATAGTTTGGGCTTTTGTTTGGTTATAAATTGTGATCACTTGTTTCCAGCCTGGAATATCACTATGCAAACTTGTTTTTCATGCTGCCAAAAAGGAGTACTGGAAGATTAAATTCTTTCTAGCTTGAGAGAAAGCCTATGTTTCTGAAAATGGCAAGGCATCTTGCCACAGCAGGCCAAATTCCCAGTCAGGGAAATTCCACTGAATAGACCAAGATAAGAAAGAGATCAATATACCCATAGTATTCTAGTAAAAATCTCCATCTCCCTTCTGCTCATCTTTTCTTGGTTGCTGCTGTTCACTAATTTCTTTAATTGGATTGAATATCTACATGACAGCCATTAGACTCCAGCTCTGTTTATTAGTGCAAGATCATTTCATTCAATTTCCTTAATTATCAATTACTATTATATATTATTATATCTTATTATAATGATGCTATAATGTCTGCTGTGAACCTGTCTGTGATTATTTCCTTGTTATTGTCATTGCTGTGCAAAGAATGAGAACCTGTAAATGTTCACACTGAGAGTAACAGAACAAAGAATTTAACAATATTCCAAATTAAGCTTTCTTTCATTTAGAAGTGGATTTTTATGAAATGGTGGGCTGTGATAGCAGAAATCTAAATCAGAGCCAAAATATCTTTTTATGTCCTTGATAGTTACTATCCCTGCCACAAAGCAGTTCCATTCCAAGTAATCAGAGGCTCTATTAATAAAACAATTAAGAATTTTACACATTTAAACACCAAGTGAATTAAAAAACATTAAAATAAAAAGGATGTAAATGCAAGGAAACTAATCTCAAGAGATGAACTGCATACTAAGGGGATCTTTTCACAACTGAATGACAGACTGCAGCCTGTCATTGAAAGGATACCTTCTTTTGATTTTGGATATCTCACTTCATTTACAGCATCTTTGACTTCTTTCCAGGCATGCTCTTCACCAGCCAATTTCTCAGCATCCTAGTTAATAGAAACAAATGCATATAATGAGAAAAACAGTAAAATGAGGATATGCAGTAACAATGAAAAACAGGATAAAAGGATTTCACTGTTAAAAGCTACTTGTAGAGACTGTGTTGCTACTTTTTGTAAACACAAAAAACCCCATTTCACCTGGAATTCATACTCACCCTGTTTTTGTAAGCAAATGGGATGATATAAAGAAAAATGAATGCAAATTTGGAAACATTAAATACTCAAATCAGAACTATGGTCAACCAGAAGAAAAGAAATAATAGCATGTTTTTACTATAAAAATACATTGAGGAGATCAAATTCTTTCAAAGACCTGCCACCTAAGACTTCCCTTAAGCACACTGTAGAAAGGATTTAGCAAATAATTTTGCAAGTTTAAAATTTATAAATTTATCAAATATAACCACAGGGTGATTATAGAGGCAAACAGTGGGAGTTTAGCTTCATCCATTGCAGTTATAAACATGAGGTTACAGAAGTCTACAACTCAGAAAAAAGTTAAACTTTCATTTAGAAAATCATTACGAAATTTTCCCTAGTCCATTGGATTCTACAAACAGCTACATTTTCCCATCACTTTGTCATAAAGAAAGCAAAAATGATTAATGGATACAGCAGTAAAGAGAAAGTTTCCCATTTCAACTCTCTAGTGGTGACTAACTGAACCTAAGGCAAACCACTTGGAACAAATGCATTAAAGTATCTACAGACACAGTTAAGCATCTTGTGGGATTTCCAAAAACATCTAATTTCTTCAATTTCCATTCCTATATAACTTAAATACCTTTAAAATATCTGGCCTGTAATATACTGCAGTTCATCACTCTCCTTATAAAAGGCCCTGCAACTTTGTATAAGAGGTTTTTGAAGTGCAAAGTCTTACAGGAATATTTTAAATTCAGTTCTAAAAAGATCAGCCTTCAGCAGGGGCAGAGACTTGCAGAGGAACAGAGAAAGTGTGTTAAAATCTAACCAAGCACTTTGCAGCCAACAGATGCTCACCAGGAATCACAGAAGTATTTTCACCTCCACTGAAAAGCCCATAATCTGCAAATGTTTAGAATTGCATCATTTTCTTATTCCACTGCTCTCCATTCGCCAAAAATTCAGAAAAAGTTTAGAGTGAGAATCAGCACTCAGTTTCACATCTAATTTGCAGTTTTGTCTTTCAGTCTGCTTCAGGAAACAGCAGACCTCTGTGGATTCCTGGGATGATTAAATCAAGATTAAATCAAGGTTGTTCTCAGCTGCCTACCCTTCTGTAGAGCCTTACAAGGAGGGTGGCCTGACCCCACTGCATTTTGAACATAATTTCCTTTACAATCAGTTCTCTGGTCAAAATATCACCTGGAAGTAATTTCGTGCAGAGCTGAATTTGCCACCAGAAGGCATAAGGTGAATGTTAGGACAAACCAGCTCATACCACAGAAATTTTATCAACACAGAATGAGCCTGCCCAGCCCTCTTCCAGCTTTGCAGTAGATGGACACTGAATCTCTCCCTGCCAATGTAACCTCTACTGATTTCTATGGGACCATATCTATTTCTGAACACCTGTTCCAGGTTAACATCAAACAGTCTCTTTAAAATGCATTCATGGATCAAGTGCTGCTCATTGACTGATCAAATAACAAATCCAGCCTGTAAGATACAAATATTAATATCTGTGAAATCTTCCATTTAAGGAGCTACTAAACCAGAAAAATTGTTTTGTAAGTTATCTGCTCTCACTAGCCCAAAGTATCATCCAGAGAGTTTCTCTAACATGTTGTAAGCCTAGCAACTAAAACCTCAGAAGCATGGGAATTGAGAGAGATTTATAAGTCAAAGAAGGAAAACAACTATGCAGCAAGGCCAAATTTGCAGCAGGGCTCAATTTGCACATAGCAAGACTGATGGATGAATGACTGAAGTGTCCTCTCAGATGGGATTAGTCTTTCTCTGTCTAGTGCAGCCTTTTGAGTTACTGGTGTCTCTAGCATTTAATTAGAAGCATAAAGCAGGGCAAGGTTGGGGTTTCCAACCTTCACAATAGTGCATAGGGTTAAGTCAACACTGGCTTCATATCCAGGTAGAGAATAGAGACTGTCTGTCTGTTGGACCAATAATCTCCCATTCCTCTCTGGATTCATGGTCTTTATCCCTTTTGTATGAGAGTTTAGGATGGAGGGAGCTGGGCAGGATGCCCGGCTCTGGGAACAATTTAAGTCACAGGTTTCAATGAGACATCTTCTGTGTTCTCAGGATGAGGCATTTTAGGGATTGGCTGATGTCAGAACAAACAGAGATATGGCATCTAGCTTGGCATTTAACACTTCTACCATTCTTCATCAGATGTCCATACATGAAAGAAGTCCTGTCCTTTCCTAAACACTCTGGTTCAAGGAATGGAGGCTGTTTCCAAACAGGCAGCCAAGCAGGGGCTGCAAAACACCCAGGAGAGGCTGTCACTGGGAACACTGCCTTCCAGCCTAATAAGCTTTCTCCAGGTAAGTTGTTTCTCCCCCTTGGAAAACAACTTGAAAGTCATGTCCATGTGGTATGATTAAGCCAGCTAAAACCACAAAGCTGCCTTGGAGCTGGAATTATGAAAATAATTGACATTATTAAAAGTTATACTGAATGGTTCGATTCAATCTAAGAGCATGGCAATAACAGCTATGGGAGATACAGCTTTCCATGGAATAACACCCTTTCAAAGTGTCTCTTTTGAGAACATGTTCCCAGTCAAACCTCCAGGTGTGCAGAGCTGCCAACAATACAGACAGACTCTTTTCATTTACAGGAAAGAGCACCAGCTGAAGGGAAAAAAAAAAAAAAAAAGAGGCTTTTGAAAAAGAAGGAAGAACTGGCAATTTCTGCCTAATTATTTTCCTTATTTATAACTCTGACACCAAACACAACAGTTTGCTTCTCAGAAAAACAAAATAATTTTGTCTTGGTCCAAAAAATAATTAGACCAAATAATCTAGTCACAAAGCTTTAACAAAAGAGAGAGAAATAACAAAACTGGAGGATATCTGATGAGGACTGCAATCTGTTTGAAGATTGGTCAAATATAAAATGATCTGCAGTTCTAGCTTTAAGTGAAGGAAGTTTTATTATAAAAGCATAATCTCATGGAACAGGTACAGACAGCAGATACCACAGAAATAAACATTTGAAAACAATCACCTGTTCCATTCTCTACTATTTTTATTTAAGAATTACTTTTCTCCCTATCTTTTCTGCTATTTGAGTGTCCTGAACACATTCCATCCTTAATGGAACTGTCCTTAGAAGGGAGTGTAATCTCCAAAGTACAGATAAGTGCTTCTCTTTCCTTCCTGTTCCTTCACACCACTCCTCTTCCCCCAGTTACTTGTCTGTTTCTTATACTTCCTAAGAGTGCTCCCTGCCACTGCTTTCACACACAGGGTTAGCAACCACTGTTCTCTGTGATCCCAGCATTGAAAATCCTGATTGGTAACAGATTCCCACATGGACAGCATGTCCTCTGAGAGAAGATATTTCACCAAAACAAGCACATGCTTACCAATAAGCACCATTGCCCTCTCCCCAGAAGTGCTCCCACAGCCCCACCACTGCTCATCCATCATGCAATGCACCTCCAAAACTCTCCTGACCTTTGGAAAGATTAAGGACTAGCTCTCCTTTCACATTTAGGTTACAGTATACTTATAAGACATGGATTTTCAGTCCTCTCTACAAAGATCATCTTCTTCTCATGGGTGGAGGTAGAGAAACAAGCCCAACCTTGTCCACAGAGAGGAAACCATGAAGCACTCCTCACTTCCCTTCAGAGAAGGGAGAAGTGGTGACTGGAAAATCCAAATGGTAAATAACCCTATATCTCTTTTCCTCCTTTCCAGCATTCCTCCTGTTTGGACTATGTCCAAGGCTATCTTCATTATATGTCTATTCTCAGTGTTCAGCTATCCAGTCCCACACAGGCAGAAATTAGCAAAGCTTTGGAGGAGGTATTAGATTTCCAGGCTGCCCTGAAACAAGTGAAAAACTAGGACTAAAGTTTTTCCTGACCAGTATCTGCTCTTCTAAAGATACAAATGGATTAAAAGAGTGCAATGTAACCACCAGCAAATGTCAGAAACAGAGATTAGGGGTCTAACAAGAAATATTATTGGATATGATATTTTTGCATGACTGAAAAATCACAGTAAATAATAATAGCTTTTTCTGAACACAAAATCTATTACATTATTATTATTAATAATAATAATAATAATAATAATAATAATAATAATGCAGTGTGACAGCAGTAGATAACCCTGTTGTCTCTTTTTCGTGGAAGCCTTAAGTTTTCTGAACTGTAATACTTTAACACCTTAAAAGCTGTGGATACCTCAAATACCTAAACATTTCATAGAAATTGTTGTCCATTGCTTATGATTTGCTTAATTTTTAAAAATTTAAGCAACTGCAGATGTGCATCTGAACAGAATAGAGGAGTTCATACATATTTAAATTAGAGCATGACATTTTGGAACAGATCTCTGATACATTGTACTCTGAAAGCATTAATAATTATTTTCTATTTCTGGTTCTATTTCAAAGTGCAGGAGCTGCTGAATGCTTATTTCCAGTAAACTCAGTAACTCATTGTTTTATGTTAGACATCAAAGAAAAGCATTAAATGAGTAAAGACACTGCACATCTTCTGAAGTTTCCCTTTCAGAAAGATGAAGAAAAGTGTCAGTGAGAAAATGTGACATGCAAGCTGTGATATTGCAGCTATACTAAATTTTCTGACATGAGTTCTTCAGAGCAAAAAGGGTATGAGGTGCAGGCAGCTACAGACACAGCAAAAGAAAGCACACTTGAGTGCTTCCCCAAAATAGCCGAGGTCACCTCCTGTGAAACATTTTCTGGATAAAGTTTAAACTCAGAATCAAAGACTTCTCATCTCTTATTCTGAGGGCTGTGGTTTACAGAAGCCTATAGCTTCATTTGAGGATTCACTCACCTTCAGTCTTGTGAATGCAGCCTGGAGATTCTTCATTAAGAGCTACAAGTATGTGAAATTATCAGCACACACAGCCCTGTCACAGATTCAAGATTTACCTGTGATTTCTGAAGTTTTAAAAGTTCCCTTGCCCTGCTCCATGAAAAATAATGCCAGGTTCACAAATAGCAGTTTATCTATCCTTTGCAACCCAAACAAGTTGTCCTCAGCAGAAGCCTTGTGGTTTTCTGTCACAGGCTCTGAAGAGAGTGGCTGGGACCCATGGCAATTCCAAAGGTATTCTATCTGCAGGCAAAAACCAGCACTGTGGTCCCTGTAAGGCTGTTGGGAGGGGGTGAACTTCAACTTCTGAACAAATTGGATTTGTACTTTTAATTTCTGAATTCTCAGAGTAAAATAAGATGCATTAGAGCTGGATGCCATACTGAATCTGTGCAGTACATTGCTCAGTGTTAGGCAGGCTGCATTCCCTCACACAATCAATACCAGCTCTTCATGGATTACTGACTCTGGTGTCTGCAAGTGCACAGGCTAGTAACACTCTAAATCATGTAGATATTGGAAAATTTAGCAGTTCTTCACACCATACACGTTTAAGTGTTCTACTTAGGCTTTGAGATCAAGATGAAGGTTTCCCCAGACCCTTCATACAAACACCTTCACAGGGCAGTATGAATAATTTTCCCTTAACATTATCCAACTTAGTTACAACATTACTATATTTACCCAGACATTTAAAAGAAACATCAAAAACAGCTGTGGGAAATTTATTAAAATGAGATGCTTTCAATAAAGAGAAAATTAAAATCAGCAAGTCTATTTTAAGAAATCAGTTTAATTTCATTAAATTAAATGGGACTAAAATAAGTCCACCTTAGATTTAATTAAGGCAAACTATAAGGTAAGAGGAGCAAACATACAATTTTTAACCTCTACAGATGCAAGTCTGGAATCTATCAGGTTCACAATTCTGCAAAGCAGAAAATAGTAGCTGCATTTCTGTCAGAGTCATACTCCATTCTTATTCACTATAGTCCCATATCAGCTATTAATTTCTATGATCTTTTTAGACACACACATTTTTAAACAGCCTTTTCAAAGATCACTGCATCTGTATTTTGTATGACACGCAGGCAATCTCATAAATGTTTTATGGTGAAGAAAATTGGCATCATTCTTTCTCTTGACTCCCCTGCTATATAGATTCAAGGGTCACATTAGCTTTCCTTGCCAGAGGAAAACACAGAGTTTTCCATTTCTGTTCAGACACCCATGCTGAGATTCATTTGATCAAATGTAGATATTTGGGCCACCCTTCTGTATGACAAAGAGCCACTCTCTGGGTGCAACTTTGTATTATCCTAAAGCAGGCTTATAAAATATGTCAGATGAATAACAGTCAAAATGTGTTCTTTCTTCTCCATCTTGTGCATAAAGAAAGTCTAGAGCAACTAGCTCAGGTGATGACATTTATCATCTGACTGTAGTTATCTGAGATGTGGTGAAATAAATTGTAGCTGTAGATCCCCTTTCAGATGTAGGACATGTGCTCCACTTTTGCAGTGGTGGTGCACTATATTTCAATGGATCTAATTTACCAGAAATTCCAGTTACTCTGTATTATTTATCTGTTCTCAGAAATGTTTATTACTCTCTCAGTCTTTGTTATCTATTAATTTTACTGGCAGTGATTTTGTAATTACTTCCACTTCATTCACGAAAATGCTATGTACTGTACAAACAGGGTTATTATGGAAAAACTTTAGAATTACTTCATAAGCATTATATATAACTGATTATTATGGTGATTTAATATTTAAGTGTGTTGTCAGAACCACCTTTGGAGTGAATACATATTTAGGGTATGCATATATATAAATTCCTGTAGGAAGAGAAAATACACCAAAAAAAGCTCAGTTTTCATTAGAACATCAGAGCCCAATGGAACTTCTTTAATCCAATAATGCTCACAGATCAAGTGTTGATATTAGAGCTTTTCTTTTTTACATGCACTCTTTGTGATAAGAATCTCAACAAATAATATTACAGACAGAATTTTCTCTCTTAAAAATGAGGATAAAAAGGATGTTAGGCTACTTAGCAAGAAAGCAAGATAGCATCTAAGGACAGGAGTGTCAAAATATAATCATCAATACACAGGGCTAAGCAGCTAAATTACATCATGGCATCTTGTTACCTGGAGACTCCTCAAATGAAGGGCACAAGTATTTAATGCATTATGAAGTCATTTTAGTTAAGTGTAGGTTATTCTTGTTGCTGACAAAAATGTTTTCCATATTTATTTTTAAACTAGGTCCCTTACATACTACACTACTCTTTCTGGAGTCAGAATTGCATTGTGTCACACACAGCTCAGGCCCCTGGGGTGACACTTTGCAAGCCCAAGAGCTCAGTGCCTACCCCCAGTCAGGATGGTGAGCAGCAGGACCAAGTTTTGTCTGTAACAGCACTGCTTTTATAAACCTCCCTGTCTCAGGAGCTTAGGGCTGACTGCACAATTCCCATCCAAACTGCACAGGTTACAAGCAGAAATAAAAATTGATTGGACAGTGGGAAGAGCAATAAATAGAAGTTCACTATTTATCAACTCAGAAACCAGAAGTGAGGTTAGGCAAAGGAAATTAGTTACAGCTTAGCATGAGTGAAAGAGAGCCTTATGCCAGATCATCCCAAAATTCTTGTCACATCTGTAATTCCATTGTAATTTCCATCATCAGTACAAAAACAAACCCTCTGTATAGTTCATTTACTGGAGCAAGGATACTGTTCACCCTAATCCCTAGCAACAGAGACTGGTATTTCACAGACTGTCTTAGACATCACACATTTGTTAAGGCAATCTCTAGGTCTCTTAGCACACAAATTGACAGCTATAAGGCAAATCTTTATTCCTTAATTCTGTAACCTGTGGAGATATGGAGTGCCACTGAGTGCATTTAGTGGCTCAGAAGAGATCTGTAGGTCCAAAATCCTCAGAATTTTCAGTTATTCATGAAGTATAATCCAATCCACATTCATCAGATATGCACTTAAGTTTAAAAGCACATATAAATCCCATTGAATTTAATATCTATGCAAATGACTAAATACTTCCCTAAGTAGAAGCATAATTACTTGTGAAGTTCAATATATGCTTCAGTGATCTGAAGAACTTGTGCCCATTGAATTATTGGTTCTCACTGAAGGTACACTGACATTAATTTAGACACTATTTGTGAACACTAATATCAAAATAATTTAATATCTTAATGCATGCAATACCACATTATAAAATTGTAGCTGTAGTAACTCTGTTTTTTAATGTATACTGCAATGTAAAAAAATAGTATTTACTTCTGAATGAATATGCTTTCTGAATGAATAGGTATGAAATACAGGAAGTTGATTGCTTAGAAAAGAATATGCAACATGATTAAGATACATAGCTGATTAATCCCTCTACACCTTAAAATATTTGCTGGGTCTCAAAATTCCTAGAGCACTGATAAAAACTGGTTGCCTAACTTGCTAGTATGCTTCTTTAATAGCATCAGTACTCAAATCCACACTCTCCAGTCTCCAAGTTTTTAAGGTCATGAATAAAGGAGGTTGAATTCATTTTCTACAACTGCAGCTCTTTGAGAGAGTAAAATACTTGGAGTTTCCTCCTCTAGAATTTTGCCAACATATTTGACTGCTGACTAGATAAATATTAGTTTAATATAATCAAAGAAGAAGTTTGCAAACGTGTTAAAAAGATTATATATAGTGTTTAAGTAATTTCAAGAACTTCTGTGGAGCATTATTATTGACTATCCCCTAACTAACACCAATTTAAACAGTAAAGGTTCTTCCAGGGTTTAAGGGAAGCAGCCAGAAACACTCCAGAAGGCAAACAAGTGCTTGAAACAGTTTCCAATATCTTTCTAGTACTCTGTTGTTGCAATTCAATATTACAAACATTTCAGTTATTTTCACAAAAAATAGGAAAGAAAGTGAAAAGGACATTCTCTAAAATGTCATAATGTCATGGAAGACATTATAAGACCCTTGAATATTTCTCAGGGCCTTTATTTACTGTTTGGATAGCTACCATGCAGCTGGTTCCTGCTGACTGCCAGTGTCAGAAGTGCTTACACAGCCCAGCAATCAGTGGTGATGGGCCAAGGTGACTCAAAGCAAGGAGAGCCAGCCTACACCAGAAAACATGTACTGAAATCAGACATCCTGACTTACCTCAAAGCAACTGTGTATGGGATCTGATGCAACAACATAATTTGGTTATACATAATCTACAATGGATTTCCAATTTTCCAAAACAGCTCACAGTACCAGTAATCTATTTCTCTATGTTCAGATAAGTACTCTTCTCTAAGTACTTTGCTCATTGCTTGAAAACAGACAAACTGTTAAATATTTTTCCCAGTCAGATGGATGAGTGCTGCCCTTCCAAAAAGCTACCTCAACACTTTCTTTTAAACATCTCTTTTGCAGGTCAGAGTTTGGGGGCAGGGGAGAAGCAACTCACTTCATATGGATCCCCACCTTCATTAACCAAATACAGTGTAGTAGCTACAGAACTTCACAGTATCTTTACCAGACAAAATGTCTTTGCATTCAAACTACTGTATTAGACAGCAGCTGGAACCACATCTAAAGTTATCTAAAGCTCAGAAGGATTTCTTTGGTGCATGAGAATGATGCAAGTTTTACATAAAGCTATACACTAGAAATACTTTGAGAGTAAAATTTTGGTTGTCTAGATATTGCCAAAGGAAGTGCAGGAGCTTTAGTTTATATCCCACACAAAGATTCATAGCATAATCAATGTGATGCAGCAACATATTTTACATAGTGATGGTGTTCAGATAAATCTAGGGGCAGAATTGTGACACACTGTTTTACTTCAGTCCCCAATTCAAATCACTGCTTATGGTATGATCAACAGCTTTCATACAGTACACAGAGCAATCCCATGGAAAACAGCAGGACATCCTGCAGTGGGTCAAAAAAATTACACAATCCTCTGCTGTAACTCTTGTGGCTGGAGCACATACAGCCTTCTAAAGCCTGCCATCTTTCACACACAAAATAGTTTCTCTTCTTGTCTTAGAATAGAGCTCATAAACACAAAATTTATTACTACAGCTTTAGTTATTGCATTGTTGTGACATTAATTAAATTATGGCAAGAAGCTGATATGGCACATTGCTTATCACAGCAATTTTTCAAGCCAAAGCATTTAGTCTGCAGTTTTACAGTCTCAAAAGTTAGACTTCCTTGTTATTCAAATGAGCTCATTCTTGCTTTAATGCACCTCAGAGAATATTAGTTAAGGACTGGAACTGATTGAGGCACTGAGGAGCATGATTCTGTCTTTCTTAGCCTATGGTGCTTTCTATGAATTCAGCCAGAACCTCAAACTTTGAATTATTACAGTGTCAAAAAGCAATTAGAATGAAGTCATGATACCTGATGACCTTACCACCAGGGTTCTAAATCAGTCAATCAATCTCTGAAAAATAAAATTTGGCTTGCAAAGAGTGTCTAAAAGTTTAGAGGCAGCTGGCAGGAAAGCCATCTCTCTTAATTTAAATAAGCCTAGAGTGAAAGATGCACTTTCATAATGTGGCTTGGGAAGTAGCAATGTGAGTCTTTCTAGTAAGTTACATACTGAGATATACTAAAGAATAACTCACCTTTTTTAATGTTACTTGTATAATGAGCATTTCAGGATCTAATTTATGGAGGGAGATATGAAATAGGGCCTCACATACTTAACAAAGGTCACAAAACAAATAGCAGAAAAAGAATAATGAAATAGGAAAATCCTTCAAATTGTCCATGAGGTGTACCTTTGCACATACATATGCATAAATTACTGCTTTTCCCATTCAGAGCTGTGTTTGTCCAGTGTAGGTACATGTCCACCTCACCAAAAAGCAATCACAGTGAAATGGTTCACAGAGTATGCTGCTCTTCCAAGAGAGGGAATGGTTTAGTTCATAGATTTAATGATGGGTAAATTACCAGATTAAAATCAGGACTACTATATCTAACTTTTCCCAGAGTTTTTAAAGCCATCATTGACCTATTTAAGGTAAAACCATGACTATACTTACAGGCTCAATGTGCACAAACCTGCTTAACACAACCAGTCACTATTCCTCTCCTCTGATTGGAATTTTCAGAAAACTAGGACAACAGGCATTGATTGCAATGAAGATAATCTTTATCAAGCTTTTACACATACTATATTTGCAGTATTTATTTCTAGTGATTTCTGAGCATTGTATGGACAGTAAGTGATCTCAGAAAAAAATACACTGTAAGAAAGGTAAGATTTATCAGGAATTCTTTTTCCCCTAAGAAAAATGAAATAAAAGACAAATTGTTGAGCATCTAAGTATATAGTATACAGCCAGGATGGC
Source organism: Luscinia megarhynchos (assembly GCA_034336665.1). Taxonomy (NCBI): domain Eukaryota; kingdom Metazoa; phylum Chordata; class Aves; order Passeriformes; family Muscicapidae; genus Luscinia; species Luscinia megarhynchos. The sequence goes on along the minus strand of CM067565.1, from coordinate 79,282,290 downwards.
ATTAAGAACCAGAAATTTGGAGTATGCAGAAAGCACATTCAGACTCTAAAGAGAAAGTCACAGAATACACTGGGATGGAGGAGAATCATAAGAACCATAGCTGAAAACATATATTCAGAATTTAAAAGGTTCCTATGGAGTAGTATTGGGTGATATCTTCCAGGCAATATTTTCAACAATGAATGAGTTAAAGACAACAAAAACTTTAGCTAAAATTACTTGAAGATGGCCTATTGCAAAAACTTTCAGTGAGCTATCAAAATTGTGTCTTATTTTAAGTAACTCACAAATGTGCTGATAAAACAGTAGAGTACTTTTTCATCTTCTTTTCTTCATGTCAGTGTGATTTGAAATTATTTGTTGACTTTACTGTTGCTATTATTTATAAAACTGGCAATATCAGCATCTCAGCTACACAGTTTTGCAGGTTTTTTCACTGCACAGAGTAAAAAGAGTATTTATCCCAAAAGCTGAGAGTCTAAGAGCAGATAAAACAATAAAATGGAGGGATCATAATATACTGCATGCCTGCAAAGGCTGACTTTATGGTCAGCCCATACAATTTTGCTGTTCTGGTTTGGGTCTTTAAAGGTAAATGAGAAATTGGTTTACTGTTAGAAGGGATTTTTTTTTTTTTAATATCCAGAGAACCAATGAGAAAAATGTATTTCCACCCATTTTCTTCTATCTTTTCTTTAAAATTCATAGTTCATTAAAATATACACTTGGAAAGAAAAAGATCCAAGCTCCTATTTGAACTTGATTTGGAACAGGAATCTAGAAGAAAGATACAATGCACATCCTGGACTCACCTGAATCTCACCCACTGCCTGAAGCACTAAGAGAGTTTTGGGGTTCCCTTACCCCACAGAGTCGGCTCTAACACCTAGGAAAAAATGTCATTCTGGCTCTGATGTAGATATTGTTTTGTCCAAACTGGACAACCTTCAACCAGAGAGATTTTTGCATCCAGAAAACTGAAACTCAGTTAGTCCAGAAATCTGCAGTTTAAAGTTGCAACATGCTTTTTTTTTTTTTTTTTTTTTTAATTACTTATGGGATCTGAATTGAAACCTATCACATTTCAATGAATTTACCTAATTAATGGGATTTTAAAAGATCAAACATGCTGCAAAATAGAGAAAAGTGGCTGATAAACAGATCAAGAAAAGGCATCCAAAATCAAGATTACTCCCTAAGGTACTACTGTTATTAGAAACCACCTTGACAGGCTGAAACATACAATTATAGGAACCTCAGTGAAAGAATTCAGAGATTCAAGCTCATATAATGCAATGACTAGCTTCTATACATATTTAGGGGAAAAAAAAGTCTCTCCAAAATCATCAGAGGAAAAGGTGTTTGGAAAGTGATTTTTCTGATCTAGCCTTGTATTTAAATTACTGCTGTTTCTCTCTGAAAATTCTATGTTTATTTTAGATTGCTAATCCAGAATGAGACTTTTCTTATTTCTGCTTGTCATTCAGCACAGACCAAATAATGACTGCTATAGGAATAACAACATCTGAAAAAGAAATCCTACCAGTAGTAACTAATTCTAACATTCCCAATGAAGCTGGACATCCAGAAAGGATGGATCCAGAAAGATGTTGGCACTTAAATGTAGCTGAAAAAGACTAAAACAATTATAGGAATGCCCTCTCTTCCGTTGGCAAAAAAAAAAAAGAAGTGTTTCTCCTTAAAACATTTGCCAGAAGATGTAAGTTTCCTATTAGGTGGCTGGGTCTGAAAGAATGGGATTCTGGTCAGATGAGCAAAACTCCAGACTCCCAGGAGAGTGCCACACTCCCAAATCTGTGCTTGCTTTAAATATGAACTCGATGGACCAAACTGATACAGGTTCTTATTAGGGATTTCCTGAAAGGGCAAAGAGTTTACATACATCTTTCAACTCATCTCTATTTATAAGAACAGCCAGGTCTTTTCCATGACCTTGACAACCCAAGTGAGCTCCAGCTGGATGCTGCCAAGTGGTGACCAGAGCACACTGAGGCAGTCCCAAAGCAACTGGGATGGGCAAGTTGTCATGGAAAAATGATCACAGAGCATTTGTCACTGTCTTTGGAACTGCACTTTAGGGGAAAAAAAATTACAGTGTTGAAAGATGGAAGGAGCCTCAGAAGTCATGTAAGTAATGCTAAGAAGCTGAAGACATGATGCCTTTGTTAAAGAACAAGAGATCCCAGAAATTAGAAGCGGCTGCCTTGTTTTCTACTGTCATTTTTGGCACTAGAAAAATAAAAGCCCTCTGTCCTTGGCTGTTTGGAAAGCCATCCCAGGAGGGAAAGATCCTCTGAAAGGAACAGAAGAGTGTTAGTCTGCTGGATTTCAGGAATGAATCCAGGGTTTATGTCACTACCAAGTGCCCTGCCAGAGGGAAGAAACAGCCAGGCACCTATGGAGAGAAACAGAATTGTGTCCAGCAGGCTGCAGTTACTGCCACTGACTCTTGTAGGCACTGGTTACGCTGAAGTTGGGCTGGAAGAGGAGGGTGAAACATGACTGACCTCTGGCTTGATGTCATCCTGTAGTTTGCTTCAAAGGCAATTCTAGTGGCAAAACAGTAAAAAAGATGAGGAATGAACAATTTCTACAATTAACTATTGCAAACTCTGTATTTTGATAGGAAATGAATTAAACCAGAATTCTGTTGGAAGACAATCCTGACAATTTTTTTTTAACAGTCTGGTACATTGGTACTTAGAAAGTTTTTTGGAATCTTGACTAGAGAAACAGATGCTCCTATTTTTTTCTTTGCTTTGATCAAAGGGTTTTACATTCTGTTAGCTCTTGTTTTCACAATCTTATTTAATCCTTGCTTCCCAGGCTTCATCTTTTGAATTAATTTGGAGGTCTCATCTTTCATATTGTACTTGGGAAACAGTGAGAATGTAAATGCCTAAAAATAAATAAATATTAGGAAAACTGGGACACAAACTTATGGAACTTTACAATATAGCAATTTTAAAAGGCACTTTTTAACACACGATTTTGTGTTTCCTGTGTCCTAAATAGATGATCCCTGAGGGAGGGGTGACATTTTTGTACTAATACCAGTACAGTGATCTTGCACTAAGCCTTTACATCCTAATTAAAAACAACAGTCAGTAATAATACTCTTCATGTAACAATGCCTCTGTAATTTAAGCACATGTTCTTCAAAGGTATTGCTGAGAGCAAACATGAAGATCAAAGGTGAAAATGTTGTATAATATACTTTTGGGCATATTCAAGCATCTATCAGGAAACCTGGTGAGGCAAATCAACCACAGGCATGTGCTGTAGCAACTAATTTTGATCAATTTACTTGCATTTGATGGAGTTCTAAACTACAGTTGTGTTGCTCCCTCTGCTAGAAAAATAATGTCAAAACTTCAGGTTCAGGAACTTATTTGGGGAGGGGGATGGTTATACCAGAGCTGGTGGATGTATGTAATAGCAGGTAAAGAATTGCAGGTGGTATTTTTATGTAGAGGTTGGCTGCTGTTCAGGTGAACCTGATTTTGAGGGCCCTTGAGCTGGAAGCTGGACTTGTGATGTTCTCTACCAAAATTCAGGCTGCAATACAAGTAAGTATTTTTGCAAAGAAAAAAAAAATTAAAGGAATAACATACTTACTGGCAGTATGTTGTTATTAATTTTGGCAACTCTCAAACACTGGCCAAATATAAAAATGATTCAGAGTCCACTCCACTGCTTTTGACCTTGTAATAAATAAAAGCTTTCCAAAAACCAAGCTAGACTAAAATATTAAATCTCGGCTCCAAAGAAGAAAGACTACTCATAACAAAGCCATTTTATAAGCACAAATGTCCCTGAAATCCTTGGCTGAAGATGTACAACATGAACAATTCTCTGGCTCACAACTGTGGAAAAAACTGCTCTGCATTTAAAATGTTTGTCATCAATGTAAACCCATCTTTAATTATAATTAATGTAAGGGGCTTTTATGTGCTGAAATAGTAATAGGTTGCCAAGAGTTCAGCTTGGCACACATTCCTGAATTACAGTGGAGATTGATCTTAAAATGGAGCAAAGAATAATGTGTAAAGCTGTCAAAGATACAATGAACTGAAGACAATACAGGAGCTTAACTTAAATATTGACAGACAGAAAGTATTCTATGAGTGACTTTTAGGAAGACTTTTTTCCTCCTCTTTTAGTTCCTGGTTTGTTTTTTATAACTTTGAACAAAAGTCTTGTCTAGATTGGTAATTAGTGCCATTTAATTTGTCAGGAACTGAACCACCAAAAGGTTCACCTCAGTCTTATCTCAACCAGCTTACATTGGTCTATTTGTACTTGCCAGGCTGCTAGACCAGCTGCTAAAAGATGCTGGCCAGCACTATAGTACATCCTTAGAATTAAAATTCAGCTCACATTGAGGCTCAGGCACCAAAAATAATTTAAGATTCCCAGCTCAGCTATTGCCACTGTTTGCTTCTATGTTTTCTCATCCTTGATAGCAGCTATGCACCTAGATTATTCCATGGCCGTGCTCACAGCTGGAAGATAAAGAATTACTATTGCATAGCAAAGATTCACTTTGAAGTCCTTTCACCAGCAGTGACCAGTGAGGACCACTGCCTCTCATTTTGCATGCAGTGCCATTGTGACTGCTCAGCCATGGAGCTCTTCCCTTGGTCTGGGGCTGTGTCTGCTCACACTGAGTGCCAGTGTGTGTCAGGTGATGCTGAACTTCAGTAACTTTGGCTTCAGCAAAGGTCCCTGTGGTTGGGCTGCAGCTCATTTCATGGTACTTGAAAATGCAGCCTTTGCCATATTAGTCTCACATCCTGACAACTGTGCAAGGGAACTGTGCATATCTAGGAAGTGTTGTAACTGCACTCTGGTTATCCATGTCAGCTAGCACAGAAATGTAATCATGTCAGCTTTGATTTTGTGTTTATATATATTTCATGGAGCAGCACAATTTCTTTCACCAAACTTTATCTGTCTTTAGAGTGGGCAATTTACTTGAAGGCATTCCTTTAAGCTCTTTTATCCATTCCAATTTTCATGGGTTTTTACTGAAGACAGCATGAATTTGCTGCTTGTCTTTCCTCTCAGTATGGGGGAGGCACAAGGCAGACAAATAAACCTCAAACCATTCTGCTTCAAGGAATTATTCTCAGCTAAACAAATCCATCACATAAAACTAAAAGACCTTAGAAAATACACTATGATTCTTTATTATCCTTTGGGCATCAGAATACTCAGCAGAAGTATAAATTACCTATAAAGGATCTCCTTACTGCATTTGTAGAGACTGAACAAACCAGAGCTTCACAGAACATTCACAAAAATGCTCCCCAATACAGACAGTCTGATCTGTTTTCTAGTCAAAAAACTGTTGAGCTCCAATTGAAATGGTAGCTTCCTACCAATTATAAAAAATAAGGGTTGGATCTTAGAAAACACAAAGGTTGCTCTTGAATAAAACAAATTTCCCAAGGTCACTTGCAGTCAGTAACTGACTTGAGAGCAGAAACTTGATACCATCTTCCTTTTTTCACTCAGGCATTTAACACTAAAGGAACAAGCCTTTAAAAATACAGCAGGAAAACATAAATTTCAATGATAATTATCTTACCAAATATTTTTATAAATATGAATAAATAAGGATGCATGTAACTAAGTACAAATAAACACAAGATTGATGGGCTCTTCATATAAACTTGTATATTTCCCACAGGATTTGCAGGATCACTTTTAAAACATTACAAAAGACATAGAATAAAAGCTACAGTGCAAATCACTTGACTAGAAACTTTACTATAAATTGATGTGTGCACCTTGAGAGCTTTCACTGGTCCCTAGCACGTGTTGAGCAGCTTGCAAGCACACTCAGCAACACTGAAGTAACACAAACTCCATAAGAGTTTGTGTGCCTATAAATGTGATTTCAAAAGGGTTCCAGCTTTTTTCATTAGATGACTGCAACTGAAAAAAAACCTCCAACACACAAGAACTTACTTGAATGGATAAAGCATTTCTGGAATTTGCATTTTTACCTATAAGAAAGATACACAAGATGAATTGCTGTTGACTAAACTATCTTTTTTTCCTGCAAAGCAATGTTGTAATATGGGAATTTACTATTAGCTGACCAAATTCATTCATAATATTGACTCTGCCACTCCAGATGACCCAAAGTTACAGTTGTTGCCTGTTCCATTGAAGATCAAGATTTTGATTTAAGATAACACAAAGATTTTGCTTTAAAAAAAAATTCTAAGGTGACTAGGAAATTTGTCTCAGTATTAGGGATATTTCAGCAGGGATGTTTTGAATAAGTACCTAAATCTAGACATTTTGTAGTTTAAACCCCTAGAATTTCCAAAAATATTATCTCCTGTTGTACCTGCAGTGTTTCATGACTCAGCTTACTAGCAGTGACTGAGATAAATAGGAAAAAACAAAACAAGCTAGTCATGTAGAAAGTTTAAAAATTCAGTTGTCACAGAGAAATGAAACACAATCCTGTGAGGACTGCTGCAGATAACATGTCTCCTAAACTGAAGCTGAGGATAAAGATGTCTTCTTCATAGACATTAACAGACCAAGCTGCCACAAAACCACAGACCTCTCTACATGGCAACAATCAGACAAACACCGAATTTCAGAATGCAGTCACAAAGTGTTTTCCAAACATTTCACTAAATCATTCCCAGGGAAATTTTGTGAAAGGGAAAAAAAAAGATCTATAGAATATGAACACAAATGACAATTATATTTTCAAAAAGAAAAAACCATCATGAATTAATTTTAACCTATATATGAGAGCATTGCTTTCATTAATATATGCACATATAATTTCACTACAGTATTTTTTGATGTTATATGCTGATTCTTACAATAATTCTTACAATGAAATGCACACCAGACTGGGGATGTTATTTCCTAAAACATTCCACATGCTGAATGGTCTTTACACTACTTGCCTACCCTTTCACAATCTGTTAAGTGATCCTTGAAGACTCTTTAGCCTGTTTATTTTTCTTAATCATCATTGCATCTGTGAGGATGCCATTTGCCCAAAACTAATCTGAGATTTCATGGCACTTGAGTGACCGTCTTTAAAAGAAAGACAGAAAGAGATCTTCACTTCACTGCCTCTGAGTAGAATTGCAGAAGCTTTTAGCAGGCACAGAATGCCAACACGGACAGGAAGTAATTTAGCATTATGTCATAAGTCTGAAAATTTCTGTGTTCTCTTTTTTGAACTGCCCACTGATGAATCAAAGCATCTGCTACAGTTTAAACACTGGGGGTTTCTTTTTCTGTTTTGGATTTTTTTGTTTGTTTTTTGGTTGGGGTTCATTGTTTTTTGTTTTGTTTTGTTTTTTGTTTTTCTTCCTGTGCAGCAAATATTTAATGCATCATATTATGCCCCTTGGAATTACATTTTTATCAATACCTTTCTTACTATTTCTAATCTTTCAGGAACACATTTAGCTATGACAGGTGACTCACTCCAAACAGGCATTTGTGAAAATAAAAACAACTGTACATGTAACAAATGAGACGAAGTGCATAAACTGCTATGAAGCCAGCCACGTTTTTCCTATTCCATTTAACCTCTCATCAGGCTCTGAGACAAATTTATTGTGCCAAGGTTGTATAAATATGAAGCAAACCAGGATAATCAAATCAGGCTAGGCCTTAGTAAGAGATCACACTGAAGAAAAGTTTATCTACTATAACCACTGAACTGCTACCCCAAGAACTTGTGATGTAAGTGAGCATAAAAACTACAAAGTCACCCAAGGATGCTCACCATTCTCTCTAATAACTACTGAACAAGCTTGGAAGTTCTTGAAAATTACCAATGCAGGTGTTTGGCAAAATTAATTCAACATTATTTGGAGGATAAGTGCAACCTTCCTGTAGTATCAGACAACTGGCTTCAGTTGAAGCTCCAAAATCATTCTTTTGAATAGAAAAATGCCAATAATTCCTGCTTTTCTTTCATTCAGAGCTGTCATAGCAACAAAAACTGCAAGGAGGGCAGGGGCAATTTTCCTCCCTCTTCATTCAATTAGCAGCAAAAGATAAGTATTATGATAAGAAAGCAAAGATGCTGATGGGCCTTGGAAAATTCTCTTTTACTGGCAAGGAATTTCTTCTCTCGACCTACCTTCTCTTGATTCTGGCAGAGAAGACAATCACATTCAAAGCAATACTGGCGCACCAGCTGCTTTTGGCGTTCCCTGGTAGGCACCAGTGTTTCAACATAGCTGATGGTGAGCTGAATGCAGCACATAAAAAAAAAAAAGGAGAGTTGGTATATTTTACAAAAATCAGTATTCTGTGTATTTATTAGCAGAGCCAACATTTTTTGGACATGACATTTTCCCCAGCATAAAATAAAATGCTAACCGATTATTTTCTAGAGGAAATTGACTACTTTTACAGAAGGTGAAAACAGAGAAAAATTATTTCCCTTGGAAGAACACTTCTTCTCATTTCAAGATCAATTATTGATTCCACCCAAAATTATCACTGTAACTTTTCATCCTAATTTGGAAGAAAAATAAAATAAGAAAGGAGAGTAAAAAAGATAGCAAAGAAACGCTGCATAAAATATCTGAATCTCCTGTGCATGAAATCTCATTTTCTGTTCAGCTCCAGAACTTAAGTGTGTATTTACCACTACTGTTATACAATATCCAACTATTGTCAATTTTTTTTTCTCAGGGAAGTGCCTAATTTATTGCAAATATATGTTTGAGCCTGAGGATAATTCCTCTCATGCCATAGCCATTTTCAGTATGTCTGTGATGTTTCCCTTGTGACTGAGGAAGCACAAAAGCATTGCAGTCTAAGTTGTTGAAACTATTGACAAGAAGATTTATTAAAATGATAAAAGAAAATTTGTGCCTACATTTGTGCCATTTTCAGCTCCTTACACTGCAGAGAGTGAATTCCAATGAACTACAGAGAAGTCTGTAGTTTGTTCACTTTGACGCCTGCCAGAAAGAATTTTACAGGACTAACCATTTGTAGAGTTCTTGAAATGTTTAAAGTGCTGCACAGGCACAAACTAATGATAAGGAAAAGAACAAAACAAAAAACCAGCTCAGTTCAGACCAGCATACAGTCACACATGCTATTGAGTGATTACACTATACACCCAACACACTTTGAAACACTCCAGAGAGGTCAGAGCTGAAAAAAATCAGGTCACATTATTTCATCCTGAGCCTAGACACTTCAACTAATTGGGAGAATTTTCACATGGTTTTCAGTTAAATCATGAGAGTCCATTCAAAGAAATTACAGGAAAACCTGACCAATTTTAGTAATGACCATGAAATCCACTGTCAGAACATGCATTTTGCAAATTAGTGAGCATTCTAATTGAATGAGCAATTAACAAGCAACTAAAACAATGCCTGCACTTCTTTTCATTTAATATTAAAGTGTAATTTGATTATATGTTGAAGGAGGACTGTGTTAAAAGAAGTCTACTGAGATGGCAAAGTCAAGCATTTAAAAGAAATATGGCCTCATAATTGAAGATTAATAGTATAAGTAATGAAATAGATAAATTAAAATTCCACAATTAATCAAAAGTTAGCAAGTGTGAGAACTTTGTTAGGCTTAGAATTATATATAATGTTGTTCTGTCCCAGCTTGTGCATGTCTGAGCCAAGAGGGGATTAGTTTCACCAATACTGGCATACAGACAGTCTGCACTAATATTTTACACAGGAGCCATAGGCTTCCCTCTGATCATTCTGCAGTGAATGGATGGAAATTGTGCTGCTTATCTATTTTCCATCCTTTTCTTCCAAGCTTTGACTCTTCTGACCATTATCACAAATGTCTCTCCTCTCCTCTCCTCCTCTCCTCTCCTCTCCTCTCCTCTCCTCTCCTCTCCTCTCCTCTCCTCTCCTCTCCTCTCCTCTCCTCTCCTCTCCTCTCCTCTCTCCTCTCCTCTCCTCTCCTCTCCTCTCCTCTCCTCTCCTCCTCTCCTCTCCTCTCCTCTCCTCTCTCCTCTCCTCTCCTCTCCTCCCTCTCCCTCCTCTCCTCTCTCCCTCCCTCCTCTCCTCTCTCCTCCTCTCCTCTCCTCTCCTCTCTCCTCTCCTCTCCTCTCCTCTCCTCTCCTCATCACGAATATAATTTTCCTGTCTTATTTTCAACATCTGATTATCTAAACCTGTTTTCCAGCCATAAATTCTAGCTCCTTACACAGCCACTTTTGGTACAATGGGATGATTTCACCCTTGTGCCAGTCTCAGATCTGTCCTTCAGCATTATCTTACACTTCCCCACTGTGTTCACTTGCTTTCCCAAGTTAACAGTCCTTGTTGCCCTACTCTGATTTCTCAAACATCTTCAGTGACCCCAACAATTTGTCCTCTCTTCTTTCCACAGCTGGTCCTAATCTATCTGCATCCTCCTTGGTGTGGTAAGAAAGATCTGTCTCCCTTCCTTCCCACAAAGCATTTTCCATCCAAGCTGCAGTCCTAACTTCATCCTTCAGACATTCCAAACCCAATTTCCCTCTCCCATCAAAAGCCTCATGATATTCATGTCTCCTTGAAATTCACAAGTGTTTTCTGTCAAACTCATTTCACACACATTCCCTGTCTCTTGTCCTCTGCATAAACATCTCTGGTTTTGACTCATGTCCTACTGGGCTTTAGGTTCAGGTGGCATCCAGCAGTAAAAGGGATTTAATCAAGTTCAGACATAGTGCAAGAAAGTAGGAATCCTATAGGAAAAATAATTCATGTGAGATTAGTCTATTCTTTGCCAAAATATTTAAGACAAATGGTTTAAACCCTGTCATTACTTTTGAAACCATCATTAGGCAGATTTCAATTTTAATACTGCAAAACAAACACAGAGCCAACACCAAATATACCCTACCAATCCAGCCTACAGGTTTCACCCCTTTCTCTTTATATTTTTTGCTTCCCCCACTCCTCTTTTCAAAAAAGACATTTCTCTTTCAGAGGTTACCAAACGGTTGTGGATATGAACAATCACATAACAACATGCTCTGGATTAAAACATATGACTGGACAGAAAGAAGAGAAGAGGCTTCATCACACTGATCTCTCCTTTTAGCATTTTAACAATTTAGGGTCTCTCTTGTCCAAGCTCAAATTCCCAGCCCTGCCAGCAGAAATCCATAAGTGAAGAAATGTTTGTAGCTGTAAGGCTGAGTGGTTAAAAAAAAAAAATTAGATTATTTAGAAACATGATCAAGTTAAGAGTGACTCAGCCTATATTAATAATTTAATTGTTTAAATACAAAATTTCTGTATTCAACTCTCTCTCCTACCCTTGCTTTAATTTTGTATCACTTCATTAGATGCAAGGCTCATTTAACTTGTCCATATTTAGGAAATATGCCCATTTATCATAGGTTGTCTTAATGGTATTTGCATGTGGGATGTATGCTACTAATTAAAACATTACTTCAGCTGACCAAAGCTTGCCTCTTTATTGCATCGTGTATAAAGAATGCAATAAATCTTTTCCCCCCAAAGTGGAGAATATATATTAAATACATTTATGAAGGCAAGAAATTATTTAACAGCCATGAGACTTATTGACTCTTTAGACTTTTCTCCTTAGAAATATAGCACTGTCTGAGCCCTGCTTCCTGCTCTGACACAGAAGTTCTTTAATCATGGATATGGTGGTTAGTTTCTCATGTTCCTCATCTGTCAGCTGAGGTGGACACAATTTTCCTGCCACAATGCAGTGGACTTAATTTATGTGGAGTTTTATTGCTGTTTTTTCGTTTTCTGTTTTTCGGGGTTTGGGGGCGGTTTTTTTGGTTGTGTTTTTTTGGGGTTTTTTTGGTTTTTTTGGTTTTTTTTTTTTTTTTTTTGTTTTGTTTTGTTTTGTTTTGTTTTTTTCAAAACAGAATATAAGCCACAGAATTTCTAGACAGAAAATTCTGTAAAAAACTAAAATCAAGTATGTCAATGCAAATGGCAGGGAGAAAAAAAAGGAATCTTTTTGGTTTTGCAATCATGTGTCTCAGAATCTCACGGAGGGTTGTGTACAGAAATCTGTTCCTGAAACAGAGTTATAGAAGGGATTAACAGTTTGCACTCTTTCTGTTTTGGCATATAAGATCAAAATGCCTTCGAAGTCAAGGCAAAATTTGTTTCTAAAAACTTTAATGGGACAAATTGTAATGTGTCAAGTATACACAGACACAAAACTTCTTACAGAATTACAGTAACAGAAATATTATATAAAGTGGTAGAAATCTGTCAGGAAAATAGATTTATTTGGTCATCATCTGAAATCATTACTTGCTTTCAGTATTAGTTTTAAAAAATTGTTTTGCTCTGTAAGGTACAGTCAGTTATGTGATATTCTGAAGAAAGGTACAGATTTGCTCTAAGTGAACTCTGAAGCTGGTGAGAAGCAAAGCACCCATTTTGGAGCAGAACTGCTAATTCATTCTGTCTCCCACAAGACTAATTGATTTGAAGCTTCTGATTGGAGAGGAGGTGAAATCATTTCGTGTCCGCCTGCAAAACACTAGGTAGACTCAGCAACTAACAAAAAGTCAATTGAAATTACAGCACACATCTTGATGCTGTTTGAAGTGGTTACTTAAGGGTAGGGAAATGATGAAGAACTCTTCAGAGCAGGCTGCTTGTCTTTTTGACAAAACTAGCTGATCAGTAAAGGAGCCCTCGTGATCTCTAGATGAATAATTTTTGCTATTTTATAATCCTTCCCCATATCTCACCTCTCTTTGCAATACTTAAATTTCATTTTTGTGAAGAGCTGCAAGTAAAGGAAATCTTTGTATGCTGTCAAATTAACATCACCAAAAGTTACAGAAACTGTCAGCATTACAGAAAAGTTGTGGAAGCTCCATCCCGAGTAGAGTTTGAGGCTGGGTTGGATGGAGCTCTGAGAACCTGGTCTAGTGAAAGGTGTTTCTCCCACAGCAGGGGACAAGATGATCTCTGAGGTCCCTTCCAACTCTAGACATTGTGTGATTCTGTAATTATCTTGAAGAGCAAAAATGTGTTACATTAGTTCTGAGACGCTGGAAGCAAAGTTCAGAATGCTGAGATGACCACAACAGCCAGACATCTCAGCTCCCCATGTCTATTTTCTCTGCAATTATAGGTGGCCAGCAGCTCCCCAGCATGAGCAAACTGCTGTAGTGTGCTCCAACAGAAAGCAATACAATTGGGCAAAAATTTGCTCCTGATGAATGGAAAAGCCATAGTCCTCTTCTGTTAATCTGAGCTTGACTTGCTACTTGGCTTCTTATTTCTGATAAATCTTAGTGCTTATTTTCTGATCATTATTTTATAGAGGATCTCATTCTGCCTGCAGCTAGAGTAAGTTGAACAGGATAAGAGAAAATTTCTAGTGGTTATAATTTTCTTGTTGCCTCATGACTTGAAATAATGTTCTTCTTACCATCTCAGAGCACCCAATTTAAACAGAACACCCAATCAGTTTCCTCCCTAACATCTATCTTTGCCATTAGCTCAGATCATGCCATCAGCAATAAAAGTTAAAACTCAGCTCACAACAGATGATACAGTTCCACGTGCATAGGTGTGTAAATTCAACACCTGGTTATTACTAAAACTGAGCTCACCCTGCTGCAGGCAAGCAGTAAGGCAGTGTGGAAATTTGCACCAAAGCCATCATGCAGAACACAAAATGAAGTTGTGTATAAGGAAAAGGAAATAGGTACTGACAATAACACTGAACTGCTGGCTTGTACATAGCCTCACATAAATTTTTTTTCCCTTCCTCTTCCCATAATAAGTCTAAGCTAATATTTACTTTCTAGCTTTACTTTGTCTCTTAAGCCTTAAGCCCATTTTCTTAAGACATTAAATTTACTTAAGAATTTTTTAATGTCTTAAGACATTAAAATCTACTGTGTTTTTAAATAAGCAACCCATCTTAGTGAACTGGGAAGCCAAGAGGAAAGTTATTGTTTATGAATAAAATAGAAGGAAGGTGTCTATGATAAAAGTTAAAGAAGAATGCTGGACTGAAAGATGTCTACAATTAATAGCTCCACAAACATATATTGCATCCTGGAACATTTCTCTTGGTAAAAATGTAAGTATGCAAAAACATTTCTGCTGGTTCTTAACAATGTTTTGCTGAAAAAAATATTTTACCACTTTTTTTTTTGATGGCCTAAAATTTTTTATACCATTTACTTACTTTGAATCCCTACTATCTTTGAGAAATAATACATTACAAAAGAATAAACTTAATAGGGAGGTAAATAAATACTGTGTCTAAATCAAAATATTTATGGTCTTCATATTCCCACAGTTTTAAGAACAGGTGAGAACCATACTTACATTAGGTCATGGTTTTGAAATGGCCAATAGCTAGGACTGTGTAGGTCATTGGTACATCTGAAGTTAAATATATGTATACATTTCTTTTCAGGTCTTATTAAGCAAATTCAATACTGCACTGCTGCAAAACACATTTATTTTGATTTCTAGCCACAAATGCTCATTTTTAATTAATAAAAGTGCTGTCGTAAAAATAAAATAGGGAATACCTTAGATCAAATGAGAAATCTCTTGGAAAAGATATTTTGAAGTCTTTCGTAGCAAAATGGACAAGAAAACAAATCTTGTTCTGCTGCTTTCACTGGCAATGAAAGGTTTACTACAAGTGCATGGTTGCCGCCTGACAAATGTTATTGTTGCAGTGACTTAGGGAACACTGCATTCCACTCAGAAATATTGTAAATGTTTCCATCAGGGTAAAGACACTCAAATACAAACAAAATGAAGTGCCTAGAGGAGGAAAGGAGGAACAGGAATTTATCAAGACTGCTAGTGATTTATGAGAAGTAATGATTATGGGGCCCAGGCAGTGTGAAGAGATGATTCTATTTATCATTTCCCCCCTGATAGCTATGTGCTAGAAAGTGGCATCAATATATCATCAAAATATTAAGCTGGTGGCCCAGCAGTCTGGAATTTATTTAGGGAGATGTCATTGTTGCAGGTGTCTGTGATGGAAGGGAGGACAAGTTAATTACCTCTTCATCAACGTGGATCTCTCGGACAGAGTGAAGTAAAAGCTGGTATCCCTCAAAAACGATCACGCAGTTTGGGTCACAGCTGTGGTTCAGTAAAGACATGCTGTGAGGGGTGGTGGAGGGGGAAAGAAAGAAAAAAAAGAAAAAAAAACTTAACAGAGGAGTCTCCACTGCCATTTCCCTTTAATCATTTGAAAGTAGCTAACATGATTACATCTGAAGTATCGAGCGATTAAGTCATGAAACAAATAAATTCCCTGTTAAATCACCTGCTCTTGGTTAGGGGAGGAAAATGAATGCTCTAGAAGATTTATATTCATTGGTAATAGGAGCCATGCCAGGATCTCTTCAAGTGTTTCTGCCTTTTGTGTATTCAGGGCAGGAGGAAGGCAGTGGCCTCCCAGTGCCTCTCAGAGCCCTGATTCAGGGGACAGTGGGGAACAAGGAAACCTGGACAGCTCAGAGCAGCAGGGACTGAGTTATTCCTGCTCAGCTTCAGGGCACTAACCTTATTGATTACCCAACTGCCTCTGCAAGCACAGCTCAAAGGGGCCAACAATCAACCTGTATTTCAAATTAGGAGGAAATGGAATATCCTATGTCCCAAAGCCAAAGAAGTTGGTGCACAGAGCTGAAAGAAGAACCATGCCCATTGTCTCTGCTTTATGAATATTTTTGCCCAGCCTCTGTTCTTTTGTGGCATGTGACAGCTGGGGCAGCACAGCTCATGCTGGCACCTCAAGAGACACAAACACTGCACAAACACACCCTTCCCTCTCTCTGAAGGAGGCTGCTAACAACATCTGCTATATACTTTTGAATTGTGAGTTTCCTTAGCTGAGAAACAACCGACTTTCCTAGGCAAACATTTCTGCTGTAGCAGAAATGGGGGTGATGGTTCTTTCCCTATGGGAATGACCCACTGAAAGAATAATTCTGGCATTATAGCCTGGAAGAAGAATTTTTGGCTTATCCACCTCCTGACTGCATTTATATTCTGTCCTTGTCTGATTCAGCAATTTAAAATCCCAACTGTTGTTGGTCACATAGAGGATGTTGCCGAGGGTCAGAGCCCTGCACCAAACCATGTTTATTCAGTTTTTTGACTCCTAAAGGAGGTATCAACAGGGGTCTGACTCTTTTGGTATCCCTTCTCGCCTAATAAAAATTTGTGGTTAATTCCTGAAGAACCCACTGGGAGAGTATCCATTATACTTGTGAGATCACTGGGCACACTCTGAAAGCTGCTCACAATGTGATGCACAGCAGGACAAAGGATTTTACCTATTTTAAAATATATTGTGATGCTGAAGCTATCAAGCCATACAAAAATATACTTAATAAGGCTTAATAAAGAACTTTTAGTTAACTCTTGTCTCATGGAGACACTAGTGGGTTTGATGACAATTTCCTCTGGAAGCAAATGAATTCATCTGGAAGGACATTTGCCCAGGACTTGTAAACCACAGATTTAAAGTTCTCAATTTTCCCAGCTTTTTTGCTATAACACAACTCAAGCTGCTCTGAAGTGACCTGGGATAGAGTGTCCTTTGACAGTGCATTATCTTTGAACAGAGACATATAATTTCTTCACAGTTAAGGGCTTTTTTTCAACCAAAAGCAAACATTTCCCAAATAAATGCTCCAAAATAATATTTTGTTTTTCTCAAGTATTGTTTCATTCCATTATGAAATCAAATGGCTGTTTTGCACTTTTCATGACACTAATTCCCATGTCCTCCTAATCACCTTTTTCCTCATCTTTACCACAAGGCAGACCAAGATATTAAGTGTCCTTAGTCAAATCTTGCATATGACACTAGAAGGAAAAGAAACAATCATCACAGGCCCACTGAGGTACTGACAAACATAATGCAACCATGCATTAACAAAAAAATGAGATGGTAAAACATACTAATTTTCCATATTTATGATTACAGGTTACTAATTGTATGAAGATAAACCTTCATTGGTACATATTTCTTATCCAATACAAATAAGAAACAGTAGTATGAAATTCAAATATTAACATCTATCTCTTAAGGGACTTATCTTTTCACCTTGCTGCTGTCTTTGTTATGGCAATTTACTTATAAATATATAATTTTTTTTCTTTTTAATTACTTATTC
Organism: Luscinia megarhynchos; assembly: GCA_034336665.1. Classification (NCBI taxonomy): domain Eukaryota; kingdom Metazoa; phylum Chordata; class Aves; order Passeriformes; family Muscicapidae; genus Luscinia; species Luscinia megarhynchos. Next base: position 79,265,108 of record CM067565.1, on the reverse strand, counting down.
TGAAGGCTCTCAGCTGCAAAATATCTGTATTCTAAAGGCACAGGTTTCCCTTAACTAGTCCCAGTTGCACATTCTTGATGTCAGCACTTATTCTTACTTAGAAGAGACTACCATCTCCACAAAAATAAAATATAAAGATGTGTACTATTTAAACTGTTTTAATGCTGTAATCAGGACTATTAAGAATGTTTTCAACCAGACTGTATTTTTTCACTCTCCTTTAATTTATTTCCATTTCCCAATTTCCCATTTAGTCATGTTACCTGCTGCTTTGATGGTCCTTACAGCTACCTTGGAAAAAAGAGAAAAAACTGACATAGATTCTGCCTGTGAATGAAACAGTGTCCACAGTACCTGGGATACAGGCCAACACCAACATCCTGCATCTCTCCATTACTGATGGTGAAAGAGTTACAGGTCACCTGTAAAAACAAGGGAAAAAAATCCAGGATTACCAGAATCATTTGGAAACCCCACACTCAAGTGAAAAAAACCTCACAAAATAAAATGAAGGGGCAAATGGTAATTAGATGAGAAACATTCAAGCCCAACACTAGTGCTCTTTCATTTTAGAGCAGCCACATCTGGGACACACTCTCCTGTAAAACTGCTGTCAATTAAAAGCAGAAATATTAGTATCCTGAAAAAAATGTGGGGTTAAACACATGCAGGGGCCCTACTTTCCTGTCCAGAGAAGGAAAATAGCCACCCTACACAGAGCCTGAGAAGCTCAGCCCGAAACAACCTGACAGATGACAGTGACTACTGATGAGAGGAGTGGCTGTGGGGACTCTGCTGATGCCAGGCTGCCACAGCACCTTTCAGTGAGTGCAGTGGAACCCACAGAATATATATGGGGCTGCTTTCAAGTAAACAGCAGACTCAGTTGTGGCAACGTGATACGGGCACGAAATAAATGCAAAATCTGCAATAACATATCACACTTTGGGTATTTTGGTTTGCATCTGACAACAAAGCATGTTCAAATTGCCATCCAAGAGAAATACCTTTTCTTTAATTTCAGATATTCAGATTGTAAATGTATTCTTCCTTCATGCAATCATACAAAAGTAAAGTGGTTTTAGAAAAGAATGGGGAAGAATGGGAGATTCCTGTAAGTAGATTTAGTCTTACCCCAAACTATCAGACAGCTTTTTTGGAGTTCAAGATATATCAACACTTAGTAAATGATTAACAAGTACAACTTTCATGTGCTTAAATGAAGAAACAGAATTCAATTATGAATGTATTTTAAAGTATTTTATTTTTGGGGAAGAGCTGGTTTTGGGGGTTTTTTACATTTACTTTTTAGACATGTTGGTCAGTCATCAATGACATATTAATATATTCTTTAGAAAAATACTGCATGGTACTGCATATACAAGAAAAGTCCCAGGTCTCTTCTGCATAGCACTGGATTATTAATATCATTAATTCTCATTAGAACAGAAAATGAGTTAAGAGTAAGATTTGGCAGACATGAAAATGAGATTTGAAAGTTGCAGTTTTATCCATAGAGTAATTGTCCAGAACAGTAAATGCACACCTATGTTTTAAAGAGGTATGCTGAACAATTTAATAGTACAACTTATCCTATAAATTGACAAATTATTATTTATGAGAGCATTAACCATGAGGTGAAAATGAAATCCTCTTTCAAAATTTCTCATAAATTCTGACAGCAACATTAATTTAAATAAATGCACATGCAGTAGGGCATGTGTTTTTGCAAACCGTTAAACAATACTTTGATTAGTCTATTATTTATGTAACCCATTCAAATGCTCCCTATCAATTACCAAAATCATGCATCTCAATTATTTCTTTCCTGCTGACATTGGGTATAAAGTGTCAGACAACTTCTGAGCAAAGATTAGCCCATTTCAAGTGGCAATTATCCTGGTTCTAAAAATATTGACTTGATTTTGGTATTTATTGAAAAAATAACACCTTCCAGGTAAAATAGAAAGAAAGCCAGCTTTTGTGAGCCTTAGCTCTCTCTAACAAATCATAAAGTAGCAGAGGTCAAGCATCTCTTAGAAACAAATGAACTCCACTTTCTTGCAAATCTCTTATTGTTACCATAACATATTTATATTAATAATACTGAATTTTGATCACCAAAGAGCTATAGAGACTGTTTCATCATTTTCTATTAGTTATGTATTATATTATGTGAAAAGTTTTACACACAGAAGTCACAATAGTTTTACCTCTCCCTTTTTGAAATAAGCAAGTTTTTTATACCAGGACACATGCAAAGAAAAACTTGAGATGAACTTTCAGACACAAAGAGCTATTTTTAATAGCAGTTCACTGGGAGGAACTTTTTAACCTCTCAGATATTTTCACAGTATGCAGGTGCATCTCAATATCCAGTGTGGTAGTGAAATGCCATCTAGTTTCTAATTATTCACAGTTTCAAATATAATACTGGGAATCTGAGGTATACAGGGCCAAATCTAAAAAGGTATTTAATACACAATCACAGGCAGAAGCCTAACTGGCCCCATGAATTCTGAGCTATATGATTCAGTGCACAATCCTGCCAGAGGCACAGGAAGTGTCAGGTGCTCTGAGTTTTTTTCAACCTCCTAGAAGACAATCTTTCCCCCCTTTTAAACTCAGGAATGGAAAAAACCAACAGTGATACACATGTAATGTGCATCACAGAGTAACCTTAGTCAAGGCTGCTTTCTGTGCTCAGCAAATGGAGGAGCTGAGATTAGGGTGGAGAGAGGAGCAAGATCTCATCATTTACAGTGTGAGAAATTCTGTTGTAATGACAATCCTTCCTAGACAGCAGCCTACAATGACATGAAATATCAACTATTCAGTCTGTCACTATATGGTTGGCTTTTGGCTCTCTTTCAGATTTTTTATAAAGTTTCTAAAAATCTATTTAATAATCTCTATGTATCTATTTACATAAACCTTTAGGATGTTTTAAGTCTGAGTTAAAGATCTATTCTATCAAGAGGAGTTATGAGATTTCAAAACAAGAGTTGGTTTTGTAGACCACAACTCCCAAGGAACAAAATGAAGATGTCATGTTTTTTTAGAGAACACCCAAAGAAAAATCAGTTTTTCTAGCTTTCCAAAATTCACAGATATAGCTCAAATAACAGCCAACTCTGGACTATCCAACATTTCTGCAGGAGAGCATGAGTATGCTGCTTTTCCTGAGGCAACTGTTTACACATCAAAGCCTATTGGGACTGGAAGTTAACTGAGTTTCTAGGGGGGAAAAAACCCCAAACACATAAAACCAAGGCAAAACAAACATTTTCTCATGCATCACACATTTCTTTGAAGCTTCATGGGTATATTGTGGTTTTTTTCTGCCTTAACTGTCCCACCTTATTCCTTATACTACAAACAGGTTCTGATTCTGTTAAAATCTGATCACAGATTTTAAAATATGGAAAATAAACAATTCTCAGCAACTGAGTTCTTCAATAATGGCGTTCTTCCATACAGAGGTATGCCCCTTGTCATCTTAACTCCTACAGAATCATTTATCTCAGTAATTTAATTTGTGCATGTCCCTTCTGAATCCTCTAAAATTTCCTCTCTATCCAGCAACAAAGCATTAAGACAGCATATCCACATATAGAAACAGAACCAAGTACTCAGAGTTTGTTATACCCACAAATAAAGAAAATTGCCACATATTTCAGAACTTCAAAGTGCAAAGACAAATTCCTTGTTATTTCTAAAATTTCTGAAAAAAACCACACCTCCCAGCATGAGAACCAAAGGAAAATTCTCAGGGTGGAGTCACAAAATTGTCAAGCATCCAAAATGCACAACTTCAAAATATTCTAGAGCTGTCAAGGTTTATCATCATCCTGTTTGGCCATAGAGCTCTAGTCTATAAACTAATAGTTTATAGAATCACTTCAGAGTGTTTGAGCTGGCTCCATGGCAATAAATCCTGCAAGTTCATTTGAAAGGAGCTGCTATTTGAAACAACCAACAATACTATATAAACTGACTGAATTAAATAAAAAGATCTGTTCTTTTGAGGCTGCACATATACATATTTTAGAAAAGTACTCAGTACCCAGTAAGGCAACACAAGTAGAAGACATAATCTCTCCTAGACTGGTAAACACACAATGAGTAAACCAACTTTACTGACTGGCCAATACTCTCTGGCATACCTTATCACCAAACAAAAATTATTGTAACCTGTTAAATTTGATTTCCTCTCTGAGTGACTAATGAAAACTCTGTAAATTTACCCTGTAAAGAGGTCACTGTTCTCAAGATGTCTAAAGCTACTGTCTGTGCAATCTCTGCCAGTGCCAGACTCACAGCCTAGTGGACAGTCATGATTTATTTTGGTGTTCACATTTGACAGAGTACAGAGGCTTCAGTTTTGCAACATAATGAGTTGAATTGCTCTCAGTTCAGACCTCATTGCTACAGCTTTATACTGAGGATTTGCCTTTGGGTTAAATAAAACAGAGTTAGACTTGATGGCAGGACATTGCAGATTTGGAATTTCAGACACTCAGACAATGAAACACATCAATAAGGGTGTAAGGGAGAGAAAACAAATCATTATTGGCTAACACTTGCTGCACTGATCAAATTACAAACACCAGGACTAATAATCAATCATTTTGTCTCCACACGTTCCTGCTACTGCAACACAGTGAGGCAGCAGCACATAAGAAACCCTCCCAAGGACTTCCAAAGGGTATTTTGTACTGATAGGGTCAATATAATTTTCTGCTCTGATATACAATGACTCCAGACACCTCTGTAAATGGTGTGTTATAGCTGGTGTATTCTAATCCCCCACCAGGAAGAAAGCCTTTCCCCCCTAATTTAGTAAGTCATTGTAACATAAATTAAAAATATATAATTTAAAAAAGCCCTTTCATGGATTATTTAGTTTCTCATTCCCACCAAAGCTGCCTGGGTATCACTGGTCACGGCCAACTATTTAACAAAAGATACTGCAATGACTTCTCATGTTAATATGCTTCTCAAGAGACTCAAACATTTTTCCAGGAGGAAGGGATGAGCAGTAAGCACTATGTGAGGGGCACATTATCTCAAATGACCAAGGCACACCCCAGAGACCTTCTAGAACCCCCACATCCCACTACAGTTCTGCACTGATAGCTCTTTCCCACCCAAGGATGAACAGATAACAGGCACAGATGGTTGATAGATCTCAAATCTGCTAATGACTTCATTTGGCACACAGAGAACTAGAGCAACAGTGCTAAACTGTAATGCACAGTATGCCACAGCAGTGACAAACCTGTCAAGCCCCTGTTTTGAGTGGATTTCACTCAACTGCTCGTGCCACAGCCCAGGACATCCAGGACTTTCTACTCAGACAGAGCTTCTCACTCAAATCTCAGCTCTGGCCATGGTGGGAAGGCATCTGCTACCTGAACACTGTGCTGAAAGGAGCCCTGTAACGAGGCACATTTGAAAACTAGACCTTTGTGCCTTATATATACATGCTTACATGTTTTTACTATATCAGGAACTTGGAATCCAATTCCACATTCCATTCAACTCAGGACATACATACTGACTTCCATGGGAGCCAGAGGAAAAAAACGAGATGAAAGAGCAACATCCCTTTCTGACATGAAGGAAGAAAAATGGGTGAAGAGGGAAAAAAGAAGCTTCTTCAGAGTTTTGACAGAATCACAGAATAAGCTGAGCTGGAAGTGACCCACAAGGATCATTGACTCCAGCTCCTGGCCCTGCACAGGATCCCCAAGAATCACACCATGGGCCCAAGAGTAGTGTCCAACTGCCTCCAGACAGAAATCAAAACATATTAGAAGAACTTAGGGAAAGTTTTCTTATTTAGATTTTCAGACTAAGTAAAGGGCACAAGTAGTTAACTGTTTATGATATTTGCTCAGAAGCCAAAGTATGCTGCAAAACCATGAAATTTGAAGAATTTGTTTCACGCCTTGACTGAATTCACTAGTATTTAATTTTAGCTGCAAAAACTTCCTATTAATCTCTTGTGCCAAAGCATTAACATTTTGGCTGAATTAAAGACTACCACTACTTCAGTGCTGGTTACAACAAAGATATGCATTTCCAACTGCTTTCTTAAACCATCCAGATGCTTTCTTCATCTTAATCCTTTGGACATCTTTCTTCACATCAACTAACAATATTTCAGGCCTTTTTTGCTATCCTAGCACATGAAGTTTTCTGATGAGTGTGCAGAACACAGCTATCCCTTGCAGATAGGCTGTCACCACCTACAAGACAGGAGACCAGATATTTGGTCTGACATTAACAGATAATTTAGTGCAAGTGTGCTTCAGGCATCCCTTTATAGTACTCGGCTAAGTGGTGCAATTTTGATTGAAATGGAATGAAAATAGGTCATGGCAAATTACCTCCTCTCTCCTTAATCCCACACATACTTCTCCCATCTTTCAAATAAAAATATTTAGCTATGCAGCTAAATATATTTGATTACTACGAATTTCAAAGCCATCATTACTAGGACAAATGTTATGTTTGCTATGAGCACCTTTCTTTTCCTTTTTTTTTTTAAATGCAAGTGCAATATGTAGATACGAACCTGGACTTTAAAAGCTTGAAACATGCAAAATTATTGCACTCCTAGTGTGAAACAAAATATCTTGAATTTTTGTATGACTCCCATTAAAAGTTTTGTGCAACCTGTCTTAGCCTTTTCACAAGTTTTCCTCTGACACCAGTCAGCAAGTCTCATGGTCCCTGGTGAAATTTTAGCTTTTACCCTGCTCTGTAAATGTTAGTATTATTCCTGCTTTTTGGAACAGAACTGAAATGCATTTCTGGAGCAGAACTGGAGAGTGGGAGCTGCAAAGTCACTAATGGATCATATTACAGTATGCTTGCAGCATTTGGCATTATTAATTGGAGTGGAGTAGGAGCATGACATCCTTCTCTTCATCCTCATTTTCCTACTGGTAACTCCACTCCTGTGAAATGGGGCAGAGTTATTAACTTGATTCCAACAGCCTCTGCATGCCCACCTATTGAAAACACACTGCTTGTTTATGAATGGGATCAAACTTCATGGGCATCCAGGAGTCATTAACTGATGTGTTTGTCTTGCCTATTTTGCTACAGAGAGATGCTTAAATGCTTTTTAATGGTATATAAAAAAAAAATTAAAAATTAGACTTAATATGAATTATTAGGGTGACATTCAGCCCTGGATGCTTGTATGAAAATTCCATAGGCAAAAGTACAATATTAATGAATTACTGTTACATAACTTCAGCTAATAACATGGGTGGAATAAAGTTCTATGTGCCACCTCTTTCCATTACCCAGATGATTTCCTCATAGGTCAGCGAAATTCTAACCTAAATATTTCAGTGTTTGATGACTTTTTATACAGAGGCAATATACCTGTTATTCCATTTGGAGGTGCTTGCTGAGCTGACCTTCAAGTTTATTTACCTTTTGAAGTTCATCAACCATAAGTCTTTTGGTTTGCTCTATCTGGCTTAGTGAAATTTTTGCCTCTTCTTCCTCTTCTCTTCCTCACTCTTTAACCATTGTGCAACAATATCTTTTCTACTGAGGAGAAGGGATAGGGAATGAGGACTATAAAAATCTGGGGAAGGCTTTTTTCATGCCATTTCTTTAAAATTGTTGCCACTAGGAAATTTCTGAAAGCACAAAAGTCAAGAATATTTGAAGGAAATTTCAAAAGGGGTAGACAAAAAAGGAAACATCTCTTCCAAAATGTAATGGCCTGAAATGAGCACTTTTAAATCTTAAAAACTTAAACAAATGTAAATAAAAGTCTTGATTTTGAAATTTCTTCTGAAACTGGCAACAAAGCCCATTTGACTTGATTAATTTATAAACATGGAAATCATTTATTTATTTTAAAAAATCACTTATTTTTAAATTTCATTTTTATATGCAGCATGTGGTTTTTGAACCAGCACTAGTCTCACTTTTCTACTTGACTTACAACCTAAAACAGAAATGACTGGGGAGTTTTAGAACTGAACCTAAGACTTTTTTTTTTCCTTAGTATGGGGAAAGAAAACCCACAGAAACCCCACATGGAAGCATACAACACTGACAACCTGCCTGTGTCCACGATCAATGGCAAGCCAGGCTAGCCCAAACCTGCTTTGTTTTGTATTAACCAAACAAAATTTCAGGCTCTTAGGATGTTTGCACATTGAGGCCCAAAAGAAAATTGATACTGCTACCAGTTCCTTCCATTTTTCTTATGCTTTTTCTCTACAGATAAACTACTATTGTTTTTCTTTTGACATAGTTTTATCAAAAGGAAAAAGTATTGTTCTTTTTATCATATCAATAAAGCACAAAAAAAAAAAGTTTTAAGTTACTGAGATTAGTTTATTTTCCAACCTATTCCTATAATTCAAACTGGATGACATTACCAGTTCTAAAATGCAGTGCATCAGACATGCCCTTTTCTAAATTCACCTTTAGTCATGCAACTCCCTTTCTTCCCATTAAAGAAATTAGGAAATCAGTAAGACAACAGGAATCACGCACTATGTTTTTCCAGTCAAACATCTTCTGATAGCAGGTAATTTAAATTATGTGTAAAATAATTTAATAAATAAATAATTTCACAAATATATGAGCTGTTCATAAAATGCCAATGTAGAATATCCTAAATAAACTATTCCCTTTTAAAGTTTTTGAACACTTGGCTAGCATATGCCTGCAGGGTGCATTTTTTCTCACTTAGACCTTCCTTCCACAGGCAGTGTATAAACAGTGCTGTCAGACACAATTTCTGATGCTATTGTGATGCTACTTTGATAGCAGGTGATGTGTCTGAGGCAGGCTAGACCTGCCCAGGGACAGCAAAAAGGAGTGGAGTACCACCTGGCATTCATCCAATATATCTAGCCCAGGAGGAAATTAGAAGTTTAACAGGAAAAAATAAAACTGTGAAACAAAAAGCTCCCTCTGTATTTAGTTCTGAAACACTGAAATGCCTAGCTGATTGCCTTAATGAGAGGTCTTTTGGGGAAAAGAGCAGTGGCCTATGAAGGCACTGAAGAGATGTTTAATCCAGACCACACCTGTTCCTGACAGAAAGGGAAAACTGTGCTCCCTGCATGTGCACTGGCACAGAAGGGTGAATATGCTCCTATCAGAAAACAGCAGGATATGATAAGCCAGAATACATAAGATGAACTCAATGGAAGTACAAAGTAGAATGAAATGGAATTTAAAGATGTGATGTGATGCATGGGACAAATTAAAGCTAAAGCAGTAAATTTAAGGCCTGTATAACTCAAGCACTCAGTATTCAATGAGTTCTTGGATTTCTACAGAATGTGTGCATTCTTAATATCTCTGATCAACTCCTCAAGGATTTCCAGCCAGAATTTCTTTTATATCTCTCTATTTTGGGGCCATTTTTTTTAAAAACAATGCTATGATCAGGAAACAGTTGATACAATTCAGTTTTTGGAATTTCATAACACTGGACATGTCTCAACACAGCACATACATGTCCAGTTGCAGTGAGGTAGAGCTCTTGTGCTGATGTTGCTCATTTTCTCACTCCCCCAGTTCTAGTCCAACATTCTTGGACAATCCTGTTTGATGACAAACCATATTCAGTCAATGAGGTCTATCAATAGCAAAGACAATTTGCTAGCTTTTTGAGCTATATTTGACATGAGGTGAATATAAAAACCCCCAATCCTGCTCTGTGGTCCTGGTCTCCTTTGGATCACAGGGTGCATGTGGCACCGAGGATCTGAATCAGAACATTGCAGAATTGTGTTTCTCAGGGTAGGTCTAGGAATTTTGCTTGAAAGGCTCTGGATGCTACAACCTGCTCCAATAAGAAATGACTGAATAATTGGCACCAAGTTACAGGAAACCCCTTTCACATTTTGCTTGGATTACTTTGTACTTTTGAAGGTGTTAGCAGAAAACAACTGCTATTTATGTCACGAGAAGAAACCATGTATGTATATTGGGTGGTTAGATGGAAACAAGGCTTTCAGAACCCAAAATGCCTGTACCAATATCCAGAAACACTATTCCATCCATCAGGATTCCTTAGCAGAAGGGCATTACTTCAACCAAAAAAAAAAAAAAAAATCCCAGCATATTTTCTGCATTGTTACTATACACTATTACTATTTAGGAAAAAACCACAAAATACTTAGATTAAGCATAAAGCAAGTTAGATTTAGCATTAGATTTAGGATTAAGCAACACCTCTATTTGAGTAAGAGCACTGAGAAAATGTAAAAATTTCCTCTAAATTAATCTCAAACAGAGAACTCTGAGTCAAAGAACATCTAGCAATAAGTTGACAAAAGCACTGTAAAACAGATATAAAGTAGCACAGCTAGAGTCATAGCTTGCAGGAAAAGTCACAAAAAAGCTGAACTCCTATGTATTCTTTCTACTTAATGAACTCTCTTAGGGTACACAGGCTGTAAATTTGTGAGAAAATGGTCAAATAATTGCATTATTTGATCTTTCACTTGTAATGGGGAAAAAATAAAGTATTTAATTTTAAAAAGTCTCTACCAGATATCTTGGAAATAAAGGAAGGTTATACAAACACTACATTGAGCTCACAGTTCAAATGCTTGTGGGTAGCTAACTAAAGTTCACAGACCTGCATGTAATTGCTGTCTACAGGAAATACTTGTGTTAGCAAAAGAATTTGCTCCCCCCTCCTTCACCTTTGCCCTTCCACAAACTCAGCAGCAAAGAAACCTCCTAAGAGTATTTCTGTGATAAACGGGGCTTTCCCCACCTCTACAAGATGAACTAAATCTAAGTCAGGAACAGAAACTGTCAACTTCTCAGAAATATGATTTTAGCAACTATTAATTGATAAAAGACATACTTTTATACAAACTTAAACAAAATAATCTACTCTCTGTTTATTTATCTTTGTCTAAATGTCACTTTTTTTTTTTTTAAGCTTGCAACATTAGTAAGAGCACAAAATTTGGGCTTATTTTAATGTCAATTGGCAGTGACTTCAGTGGCATCATATAAGTTACACAAAACAGCAATCAGGTAGGAAGAAAGTTCATAAATTGAACTTGAAATAAAATTTCCCTGAGCACTGAAATTGGGTGATCAAATTCTATGTGGTTAAAATTCTGTACATTTCAGACAAAACAAATCCCTGACATTAAAAGTCTGCAAACTTTGTTTTGCTTAATCCCTAACTAAGCTCTTCACTACAAATGTCCCATGTTAACATTATATAACAAAATAAAAATCCTCTTTTTCTTTTAAAACCAAGACAGTAGATGTGATATCATTAGATAGCCTGAACAGGGGAAACTTGGAAGTTGAAACATTTTTAAAAATAACATGCCATTTTATTTTCCAGTCTTTCCCCCCTAGCTTGAGATACCTTGAAAGGCACAGAAACTTTGCATTTATCAAAAATGCTTGTGTTTTCCCAGGACCCAAATGATATATTGCCATTTACAAAGTGCCATTTACTGCCAGAACAATACATTTTTCCATGGGAAAGTAGCACTTTTGTGTATGAACAAGTATCAAAGTTTCTTTACAGGAAAAGTTGTATCATCTCCCTTACATATGCAAGACCCGACAAGTAATTACCAGTGTGTGCCCTGGAAAGCTGATGCTTTCATTCAAATTTCTTTACAATCTTTTAAGTTAAGGCAATAGTTTTCATAACCTAGATTCTGGATATCAGAAACTTTAAGGACACCACGTCTACATTTCAAAGTCCCAACATACACTCCCTTCACTGAGAAAATTACAATGGTCTTGTGTTGTATATTCCACGGGAGAAAGATGGCTGAGAAGACTGTGATGGATTTACAAAACTAACAAAATATTTACAAAATATCCCACTGAATCACAACACTCATCCAGTGTTTCATGCTATTTTTTCTGATATGCAGATTCACTCTCAGCAAATGTTATCCACAGTTTTCATTCTCCTTTGAGCTTTTTTTCTCCCTTTTAATGCACACCTGGTCTTTACATGTACCCAAAACAAGTAAAAAGTGATTTTAGCAAGCAACAAGGAGCAGCTGGCATTTCTACTACACCTGAAAAAATGCAGGCTGAGAGCAAAGAACATAATTCTTTTTGGTCACCACAACACTTGTGGATCCTAGCAAATTCCTTGCCCCACCTCCAAATGAAAACTGCAAATTTACACCACAAAGCTCTCTTGTTTATGATACTGACTCCTCTCCTTATGTTCATACTGTTTTTTACACAAACGTCATGCCAAAAAAGTACATGTCAAAATACATTCTTCTGTCATGAATTAAGACCTTTAAAACTGAGTATTGAGTTATGATTATTTAAGAATACATTTTCCTTTCATTTATGACTTGTCTCTCATCTGATTTGGCTGTATGTGAAAATTTTATCTTTAAATTCTTATACATTCATGAATAGAATGAAGCAAAACTACAAAGTAATTCTGAAACCCAAGACATTTCCCCCTAAGGAAACTTTCATGATACAATAAGATTTTAAAACAAAAATTTAAAAATCACATTAGGTAAGTTTTCATTGTTAGTTTTTGTTATGAGAGCCATATGAGAACAAACGAAGTACAGTCATTTCTTTTTTTCCACCAATGTGGAAATAATTCTCTTGTTTACATGTTATGACAGAAAAGAGTAATTCATTCCATCAATTCCTGTTTAAGTTACAGTTAAAATGTACTTTTAAAGTACTTTACATGCCTTTGTGACATTTGGCCATTCATCTAAAATATAAATCAGCTGTGTAAAATTGTAAAATTGTAACCTTTAGGTCTTCTAACAAGAATCTAAAATATCAAGTTTTCAAATACCAAATACTTCCCTGGTTTTGGTTTGATTTTGTCTTTTGTGGGTTTTGTGGTTTGGTTTTTTTTTTTTTTTAATCCTAATAAAAATGCAAAACATTTTGAAAAGTTTGATCTAGCCTTTGTAGCCAGTCTTTCCCAACTAAATCCAACTGTTTTCCAATGGACAGTCAGTAACATCACCTCCTTGGTGAAGTGAAAGAGGTTCCCCTTTCCATTGGCAAAGCTCTGACATGAATGAAGTACTTAAAAGTCACTGTTATTACCTTTTTGTCATTTTATGCTCACTGTGATAGCACCACATTGAAATATTTTGTGAGGTATTACTACTTGATGGTCATTTAAGTCTGTTGTTCAGATTGTGTAAGATATTGAAACCAAATTTGCAAAAAGTATCCCTTAGGATGAAATTTAGACTCCTAAATCTATTTCTCCAAACTACATCTCCAAACCTTGAGTTACATGTCTATGATTTTTAACAAAGAAGATAAGAAGCAGGAGAAGAAAAAGTAACAAACATTATAAAATGACTGAACTAATAAACAGAAATAAAACAGAACCCAAAACTAAATGAGATGATGTATTCAAACTGAGATCAAGCAGCTGACTTGCTTTGTAATTAGCACTTATTAAAAATCTGTGGGTAGAGTGTGAAGGAGAGAATCTGGCAAAATACCAGCCCAGGCTAATTTTTTCCACCAGGAGCTCAAACGTGTTACAATATGCAGACTGCAAAAGAATATAGGTAGGGTTTTGTTTCTAAAATGATGGCACAACTTAATTCCCTCAGTAGCTCTGAGCAGCAGTGCAGCTCAGACAGAGCACTACCTTAAGTGATCTCAAAGGTGTCAGTGGGGCAATCAGTGGCCAGCAGTACTTTTGCCTCTGCACATAAATGCAGGGCTGAAGCCAAACCCCTGGAAGCTGAAGCTTCACCTGCCCGTGGATCTCAAGGTCCCTGGCTGCAAGCCACGCTCACTAATTCACAAAATCTGTCTCTTGTTGACTCAGGAGTTAATATCAGTGGGACAACTGGGCTATGCAAACCACACACCTGGCCTTGGAAAGAGGGCTGCAGAAATACTGGAGTCCATCCACTGACACCTTTGCACCTGGTCAGCATCTACCACATGGATATTGCACTGCCAATTGTCTTGTCTTAGGAATGACTGAATGAACAAGCACTGACACCTTGACCACATTATTATTCTCTTCTGCTGATTTACAAGGAAAAAGGTTCAGATTGTCACCTAACTTTGTACAAATATTTGGTCATTTGATGATGGAGAAATAAACCTCCATGCTTTGTTCTTGTTTCAGAAAGAGGCCCTGCTCATGCAAGCACTTACAGAGTTTTGTTTTCAGCTCATCTTTCTCAATAACTTCAAAGGAGTGGCTCACAGGTTACTGCTGCCATTTCTTACCTGCCTCAGTAAGTCACCCTGCAACCCAAGCCCCATGCAAGGCTCACCCATTCACGTGAATATTGCTATTCCAGTTATAACTAGTTGTGTTACATGGCTTATTGTGTCTTCAGTCCCCTCAGTGGGACCACTGTAAGAAAGAAAATGTTAACCTTAAATTTATTTTCTCATTGAATACACATATGATTTTTGTGCAGAATCTGGCCATTGGGAGGATTCCCAAGAACCAACACCAATCCCAGGATCTGTGCATGAGATCAGAAGAAGACAATTACAGCTGTGCAGGGTGACTTTTGTACACACTGCTTATTAATAAATATGTCATTGAGTAGAACTTGACAATACTTAAGCAAAATTAATGCAGAAGTCTTTTACCAGAGGAAATGTGTTAAAGTGGGAAATCAAGTGAAGAATACTTGGTCTTGATAGCTAAAAGATGATCTGTGCTACAATGCCTCCCTAAGATTGGATAACAACAGCAAAGGTCAGGAAAGCTGATCAGGCTTTAGGAGAGCTGCATCACTACCAGTATGTGGGAGATAGAAGCAGGGATGTTTTAGTCAAAACCAAAAATAATGATTGAACTTCTACATAAAAGCCATAATTTGAAAAGCTTTATTTATAGAAATCTGACAAATCTATTCCAAGACACATAAAATGGCAATTGCAAAATAAAGCTCACTGATATTTACTTATTCAGACTTTTCTCTGGGGATCTGCGTGCATGACTATGAACATACTCTCATACCACTTCATGTGTTTGTCTAAAAAAAGAGATGTTATTTAACAATATGGTCTTTGGCAGAAGTTAGCCATAAAGCCACACATTTTCCAAACTAAATATCCATAGTAACTGGCTGCACAATAACTGATCTTAGATATTATCAATTTCAAAATCATTCACATATAAAAATACTACATATTTAAATCAATAAACATCTGAGCCTGTTTATTCCCTTCATTTCAACAAGCAAATAATTTTCAAGAAATCATTTAGGCTCCAAAAGCAGCTTATTTTCTTTAGTTTTGGAATTCCTGATAGCAGATTATAAATCTGTCAAAATTCATGTCAAATCAGCTCAAACCTTTCATTCATGTTGGTGCTATTTTTGAATTCCATGAGCTAACTATGAACTTCATAGTAAAAATTCACACTCAAATATCAAAATTGTGATAGTTGCTAAGTCTGAAGACATGTATGCTGACTTAAAAATTAACACTTTTAGCTTACTCTAGTTTATTACATTACATTGCAACATAGATGGAAGAAGTCCTCCCCTAATACAGTAGCAATTAATGGAACAATGAATCTTGGAAAATATTGATTCTTTATTTTTTACCCCATACAGAAATAGTCACCCAGACCATGATTAGAATTTTTTATTTTGGGAATAAAATTTTCTTTTCTTCTCCCACTATCATCTCATTATTGGAGCAACTATTTTTGTCACTTTTCTTGCCTCAAATTTGGAAGTAAAATAACAGAGCATTTCATCAGTAGGGAGAAACAAATAATGTTTTTGGTTATCCTTTCCTCATTGCAGCTTTTCATAAAGCTTCTTTCCTGCTTCTCACTATGGCAATTCAGTTTTGTGACTACAGGTCGAAACCAGAGATCAGAAGGCCTGAAACACTATTTTTTGTCTATATATGTGTAGCTTTATATTTCTATTTGCTCAAGGACATCAAGCAATGTGTAGACATTAATTAGTTAAGCATTACAAAACCCCTGTGAAGAATGGAAATGCAGAACTGAATCATAAAGATGTTGAATGTAACGGCAAGGACACAAAGCACCTCAGCAGCAGTTTGGCATACAAAGGAATTTTCTTGATGTCTTTGACTGTATCCAAAAGGTTTACAGTCAGAAAGAAAAAAATCCTTAATGTTGGAAAATAACAGAAGCATAAAATCCACAACTGAAATAGGATTCCTGGCTTTACACTTCCCTGTGGCACAGGGTGATGGTGCAGTGCTGTAGAACAGCTGCAGGCACAGTGTTGTTCATGTTATGCCAGTTAAGGGGCCATGTATTATTTCATGTCTTCAGTCTTGGCTGCATGATGCTGTGAAATCAAACAGCAGCTCCAATGCACATCTCTGGAACATTTTCAGCCTGCACTTCCTTTCCCCACTTATGCAGAGTACTGCACGACCATTACACGGCAAGCTCATCAAACAGAAAACACAAAAGGGGCAACACAAGGAGGAGGGAAAGAAATCTCCTCAGCAGCCAAAATCTACAAAGCTGCAGAGTGCTTTTAAAACCTCAGCCACGAGCCTGGAAGGGAGACCTGTGAAGTTCTGGGGACTAGAGGAGCCAAACAGCACAAGACTATGAGCTACTGGAGAGCCACAAAGATGATGAGGAGTCTGATGGAGGAGCTGGGCCTGTTTAGCCTAGAGAAGAAGTGTCTTAGAGGGGATCTCATTAAAGCATATAAATATCTCAAAGGTGGGTGCCAAGTGGATGGTGCCAGACTCTGTCTCCAGTGGTGCCCAGTGAGAGGATGAAAAGCCACGTTACCTAAAACAGAAGTTTCACCTCAATGTGAGGAAGCAGTTCTTTACACTAAGGATGGCAGAGCACTGGAACAAGCTGGAATCTCCCTCTCTGGAGATATCCAAAACCCACCCAGATGTGCTCCTGCACAACCTGCTCTAGGTGACCCTGCCTTGGCAGGGGGGTTGGACTGGATGACCTCCAGAGGTTTTGTGATTCAGTGATGTGCCGGAGCACAGAGAGGCTGCACAGCCCACCCTGTCCCCTGTCCCCAGCCTGCCTTGGCGGGGTGATGCTGCCCCTCAACATCTGCAGCAGCTGCCATGGGGAGCTGCTGTCCTGCACCCCACCAGGCAAGGGGAGCAAGGCAATGTCTGTGCCCTCAGATGTGACTGTTCCAGGCCAGCAGGGCACCCAGAAAATACACTAAACATATCAGGCTCCAAATTCAACACTAAACCCAACACAGCTGGTGTGCCCTGGTGCACCCATTCACACTTTCCAAACATTTCTGACTTGGGGTCTCAGAAAGTCTGAGTTGGCTCCTGTCCCTTAGTGAGCTGAGAAAGTCACTTTTTCCCCAGAATGGTGGCTTTCTGTGCCACTTCCATCACCAAGAAGCCCTGAGGCTGTCAGAGCACAAATGTGACAGAGCTTCTTGTCCATTCCCACAGCCCTGCCCTATCCCTGCCCTAAGCCTCCATGCTGACTGTGCAGAATTTACATGAGTTGCTTTCTTCACTCAACCAGGTCATGGCAAAACACTGCTATGAAAAGATTACAGTACTTAAGGCACAATCACAATAGAAACATAATTATTCATCTGACAGCAAATATTTTTTTGTTCCTCCACCCCTCTCTCCATGAGGGATGAAGACTCCAAACAAAAAAAAAAAAAAACTACAGAAAGCAGCTTTAGAGGAAAACCAGTAAACAGATGCCTTCAAAACATGAGTGACAAGAAAACCAGATTCTGGAAGAATTTAAATTATTTGCTTTCAATGAAAGAACAAAATGTGAAAATATTTAGAAGGCTGTCTTACCCCTTCCTCTTCTTTCATGAGGAAATAGCCCTCAGTAGTCAAATGGTTTCTATACATGAGAAAACCAATTTGCCATCAATAGTGTGTTGTCTAAAATTATACTCTTGTCTGTACATTGAAAGCATATGCAGTTTCTGGCTCTAATACAAGTTATTTATAATGATTTTTAGGAAAGAAAAAAAGTGGGATTTTTCCCTGGGAGAACCAGACACATATAAATGGCACATATAAATCTGTGTAGGAAAATAATGCATATGGGAAAATAATGTTTGTATCTAGAAAACCATTCACTGCTATTCATTTTCAGTGGACAAATACTATGAACTGTTTTTCTTGGAGTCATTGAAAGTGCACAATGAAATCTGTGCTATTTTCCACTTCAGGAGGAACAGGTTGGGATGAAAGGCAACTCATTTCCTTCTGTTTTCACAGAACACCCCAACTAGAGAGTCTTAATTCAAATCCATATGGAACTTTCTAAAAACTGTGAGAAAAATTTTGGTTTCAGATCACACATGCTTTTGCTCAAGTTTACATCATATTTAAAAAATAATTTAAACAAATTTCTGGTCCTTTGAAGCCTTCATATATGCTTTTACAGGTATGCATGCTGCATATGGCCTTCTGTGAGTAATGCCAAAAGTATAAGGCTTTTTCAGGAAAAAAAACAATTCTTGTCATACAAATCATAGTCTCACTGGAAATACCAGTTTTCACCTCTAGAATCAGTCCATAAGCCTCAACAGCTGTAGGGACACTAAGGAAAACCTGTAAATTAGAATTAACTGATGGTTTGTCAGTAAATGTCATCTTGCAAAATCTTATAGAAATGACAATTCAAGCACATTGAACTTAAGTGATGACCTTTATGAGATGTGGGGAGTTTTCCGAATTATTTTCCAGAGATTTCCTATTTGTAAGATTTTTTTTTTTTTTTTTAAATGAAGTCTCACTCTAAACTGGCATGAGTCAGGCACTGGGAGCTCACCCAGCCACATCATTACAAAGCACATACAACCACAAAAATAAAATATGTTATTCAAAAATTAAAATAAGTGCTTCTAATAATGATGGTAAGCAGTCTGCATATCATGCTATTGAGCTAATTTGATTTCTCAAGTCAAGAAACAACCAGAAGATGTCTGCTAATGTGACCATGCTTGTAACAATTAGGACAATCCAACTTCTTGCTTTGAATACTGGACCAGTTCCTCAACTGTGCATATCAGCACAGTTCAAGCAGATTTCACATGTTACTGATATAACAATGAAGGATTCATCAGACAGTAACAAAAATGTAATATAATTAGGGAGGAGGTTGGTTGCTTTCTTTGTAATGTTAAATATTCTACCTAGGCCAAACTGATTTGCTGAAGTCTTTTTTGTCTGACATTCACTCTCATTTCTTTTTAACACATATCTCTGTTAAGGTTAGAATTAATTAAACATTATCACAAGAAAGAAAATGGCAATAAGTTCATTAATTGGTACTGACAGCAGTTTCATTGATAGCACTCTTTTTTACTGTACAGCAGTATATTTGTCAAAATGTGGATTCTCTGCTCTGAGAACATGAAAACATAAAACCAACCGACTTATGTGGAAACATCAGCAAATTGATCAAATACAAATGTAGAAGATTTATCACAGAAGTCCTTGACCTCCAAGACAGCTTTTCAAATCAGTTAACTTCCCTTCTTGAAGTAGAAAAGTTTTCTTATGCTTATCTCAGACTGTGTGGGTGGATGAATGAAATCAAGCGTCTGTGAATCTCACAAAGATACGATGTCTCTGTTCTCAGGCTCTAACAGCATCTCTTGGTTTTTTAAACCAACATGCCTGATGAATGATACAATTTTCACCATCATTCTATATATTCAAAAGAATGTGCATAATTATTTTCTAAAAATATGCCTGATACCATCCCTGTCTAGGTTTTTAGACAGTCTAGCTCGAGCCCTACTTTGGCAGCACTCATTGTAGGATCTGAGCACTTTCTGACTGCCAGTCTGTACTCTGTATTCTGCAAGCCCTGTCTTGTCCCAAAAGCTCTCCCAACAGCACATATCTGTTTATTGTCTCATTTTAAAAATCCCCTTCTTCTGAATATAACACTATGGCTATGAAGAACTTCACTGGCAGCCACAAAAACACTGTGCCTGTGCCATACTGTGTGAGACTAGACTGAATAAAGGAATCCTAAGTGACCGTTCTGCATCATGCCATGCCCTTCCTTCCAAAATGTGCCAAAATTATATCTATGTAGAGACATTTAATAGGGAATGGCAACACTTAGGATACTTCCAAAGCAGTTCCCATTAGTTGCTGAATACAAAGAAGTCAACATCTCACACTGTTTACTTCAGTAAACACAGCAGAATCAAAGGCAGTAGAGAGGATACAGAGGCCACACTGTACCCAAAGACAGAGTGCTCAATTCCCATGCCAGAACAACCATTCTGGCTGGTGGGCTGCCATGCACCTGCTCTGAAACAGAATCTAAAATCAACCTCCAGTGCCACACACATCCCTGAACAAAATTCATTTTCTGAAACATGCAAGCCAAGTTATTTTCCAGAAAACCCGAGTCATCCTTGTATTGACTCTGTCAGATAAATAAGCTTTAGATAGCTTGTGAGCAACTTCAGACTTCATAGTGAAAAAAAATAAATCTAAGTATTTGAAAGACTAGATTTTAAGGTATGGTCAGACAGTCAGGCACTGCATAGTGACTTAAATTAGCATTAAATTAGAGTTTACCTGTCATAGAAGAGAGGCTTGCAACAATCAGTTACTGCATCTCAGCTCAAGGGCAGTAACTTCTAAAGACATGCTAACTTAATAATTTACAATCATCTTCTCACAATTCTAATTTACATGACATTGCTTCAGCAAATAGATTATGCAGGTTGCAAATGACCTGCAGGGATATCATTGCATTAGTTAAAATTGTTACAATGCAAATCAGGACAGTCCCCTGGCTACACACTCAGTCAAAAATCATTATTCTAGTGGTGCCAAATGTAGAATACATAACATACTAATAGGGTTTTCACAAACTATGGCACATCAGTAAAAATATAGCAGTTTTGTTCCTGGTTTTTTTGGTATTTTGGGGTTTTTTGGTTTTTTCTTGCAATGGCACATGTAAAGGTAAACCAAAATGTAGCAAGTATAGGAAAAGAGTGATAAAGACAATGAGTGAGGAAAAAAAAAAGGTGTTATTTGCCTGCAAAGCCCACTAATTCCTGCAGAAAAATAACTGAGAACATGAGCACTAATTTTCCAGCCTTTGACTTGCAACATACTTCCTCTGTGGCTTTGGTCAAATCGCTTACCCTCTATGTGACCCAGATTTCTGCTTTTAATAGAAATTGTTTTATCCAACTCTACAGCTCTGTATCCCAGTTTTCTTCATTTTCTCCCTGTCCTGTGAGGCTTACAATACCATTTCATAAGAATGTGATGCAAAAACAACAAAAAGCTCAGGCTCTTGGTTCTTGTTTCCTACAACTTGCCCTAATGTCACAGTTTTTTTCAGTGAATATGCCCAGAGTCAAGCTACAACCAAACCCCTTAGAATGTAAAATCTGTTCATGTGACATAAACCCAAACAAGCTAAACATTACTGTTTCAAACACATCTGAACTGTTAACCAGAATTAACTGACTTTGATTATACTGTCTCATATGGCTGACAGATTCCAAATTCTCAAACACTGTTATGTAAAAATGTGCTTCTACATGAAAAGGATATCCAGAGGTCTTTCTTCAACTATTTTGGGTAATTTTAGCCTCTATTTCTTTGATTTGTAAAAAACATGGCCCTCCGTAATGTTGCTTAACCAAGTGTGTTTTTCAATTATTCCAAGGTAGAAAACAGCAAGGTTCTTTAAATGTAGCTTTACAAGGTAGCAGCATCTTGTGTGACAGATAAAATTACTATAGTTATGCTTATTGTAAATGAAGTACTTCTCAGTGAAAGATTGTTTTAACTCAATTACACTTTCATCCAAGAGGAAAACAAAAAGTATAAATAACAAATACTAAGTGCTTAAAGAAACTCTGTGGTTCATGGGAAGAAAAAGTTTTCTTAAAAGAGGCCCTGAATACTTGTTGCAATTTTACTTGCTCAAAACCAACTGAATTGAAGAATTCCCTTGCCCTTAATAACATCACAGAAATTTAATCATGAAACATTGTCATCACTGAGCAAACAGATCTAAATTTTTATTTCATTGCAGGTGGTAATGAGTGGGTAAGAAGTGATGAACATTCTTTCAAGGAATTGCTTCTCCATGTGTCTCAAACATCCCCCAACAAAATTATTTCATATATTGAGAAGTAAATTCTCTCTTTAAAGAGAATTTTGTCCTTGGTCTTTAAGGCCACCAGAAGAAGTTAGGAAGAAGACAGCAACATCTGCTATCATAGGCAGATGGCCAGTACTGTCATGACTAAGGTCATTCTGTCTTTAGTATCTGTCCTATAACACTCAAACCCATCATGTGTTGGCATTAGAAGGGCAGACATAATACTTGGTCTCTGCACAGGCTGAAAGGAGTCACCAAAAGATGTTAGGTTGCTCATCAGCACAGAACAAGGTAAAACCTCCTGGCTGTCTGGAAAACTGTGATGCAGAAAAACAACACTGATTCCCCAATTTCAGCATTAGAAGAGTGGAGAAACAGATTCCCCATGTCCAGCATGTTAGCACAAGTTATAAGCCTCAAGCATCTGACACAGAGCTCGTGACACTCAATGGAAAAACTCTCACTGACTTCAAAGTGTTCAATCCAGTGTTTTTCTACACAAACCTGAGAGCAGATAATTTGCAGAAAATGAAAAAAATAGAGTACATTTTCACACCATTATTTCATCAGTCCTTTGCCAGAATAACGTCTGCCCTATAAAAAAAGAATTCTTTCTCTTCTATTCCTAAGGAATTTTCCTCCAACTTTTATTTATAATCATTATATTTAAATAGAAACCACTTTTGCAAAAAAAAGAGATTATAATTGGTGCAATATTTGCTCTGGTACTAAAAATTATTTCCACTACTTCTGGTACAACATTAATATATACACCAAAAAATCTGGGTTAAAATCATCTTCAGAGCAGTATTAAAATTTCCTGAGGAACTAAGAAAAAAAAAGTATTTCATTGTCCACATATTCATCATTACCATCCTCATTGCAGACCAATTTGTGCTAGTCCAGTAAAGTATTCAAAAGCATTTACCCAAAAAAGCAATAGTAGCATGATCACAAGTGTTTCCCAAGATAACTGTCTATGCTTTGATATGAATGATATAAAGCTACATAGGCACCAATAGTGCCTAATTTTTCATAATCAGAAATGGAGACTAGTCCCAGCCAACCCCTCTGATCTCTGAGGACCAGCTGGAATGCAAATTTCTATAGTTGTGGTGCAACAGGGCCACCTGTGCCATCACTTTCTACTCACCACAGCAGCAGCTACTGAAAACAGCATAACTACACATCCTACTTTTGCTCTCCACAAAAGTTTCAAGCTGAGTGCCAGATGGTGATACCTTCTCAGCACCACAGGAAAACACTAGCTTTAGAAATGTTCATGACTGCTAAAGTTAAAACCTACCTTTCTATATTACAGTATTGATTCCAGTTTTTAAACATCTTTGATTGGACATGGCAAAATAGTCACCAAGGTAAGACAAGAAAACTCAACCAATAAAGAAAAGTTTAAAATTTGCAAACTGGAGATGAAATTATCATCTTCTGAGTGATGCTGCAAAGTTTTCTTAGTCTTTCTCTATCTACCTGCCATCTGAATTTTAAGTGATCAACTACTGTGCTAGGACTTCCCAGCCTCAACCCTGTACTAGGAATAACCCTTTCAGCTAGTGGACTGCCTTTCACCAGTCACCTCAGGTAGGTGGCTGTGGCACAAAACGCCCTTTCTATTCCCCTCCTTCCTCAGGTCAGACATGTCCTCTTGTGAAGAACAGATACACAAAGATTATATTCCAATTTTTTGGTTGCATGGATAAAATGAGAGATATAATGTGAGGGACAGGCATTCAGTTGTGGCATTACCTTGACAGGAGTCAAGTGCTAAGTGCTGCAGGCAGTTAAAATGAAGAATGCACCTATTTATTGAATGATTATTAAATCAGTCTGTTTGATAAAAGATTCCATTCTGGAAAAAAATTATGTCTATGTTTCATTCAACTCTGTCAGAAGAATAAAGGATGATAACTGGATGACTTACCACGTGCAAATACATATCCTAAAGCATTAGGCACTGACATTTAACTGCACAGGACTTTTCCTGATGTTCTGGTTTCCTGAAAGTGTTCCTCAGTGACTCAGAGTTTAAGGGCACAGAACAGTCAATTGGCCATATCCTTATTGAGGAAATCAGATCAGAGGGACCAGGGGCCACAGAACCTGATGCTCCATTAACCCTTTCAGTAACTGCTGTGCCGTGGGTTCACCCCGGTGAACAAAACATGGGTGTGTTTCCTACACTGCTACAGTCACAATTCCAGGAGTGTCATAGGGGCTGCTTTGAAGAAAGTGAACTCCACCTTGGCCAAATCAGGTGCAGTCCAGTACACCTGTAACTATTCTGTGTGTTGACAAAGTGAGAAAAATCACTGTCCTCTATGCTCCCTAGTGCTCATTGATCTCCTCTTACTCAGTTACATACTCAAAGTAAAACATATCACAGCTAAATTCTATTAACCTGACATCTCTGTTGCTCTTCCATGTCATTCCTGACTGCTCATTCAAGCAAGGACACAAGCACTGTTTTTTTTTCCCTTCCCTTATAAGATGCAGCTCATAACTGCACTGCTATAGATGATCTTCATGTCTGTGGGAGCTGACACCAGACAACTGAAAAAATGTTTTTACATTTTTGCACCACTGTTTCCTCTCTTCCCTCCTAGCAGACTGAAAACATCCTCAACTTACAAAATCCAGAACAAAACTTCATTTCATATTTTTCTGGTTTTGTTACATTTTTCTGCCATTGTTCTCAACCATAAGGAACCATGTGATCATTCCTTATTTCAATTGCCTCATTGACTCATTTCTTTCTCAAAGCTTACAATGATGATCTAGTTACTCTTAGCTATCAGAACTTTTAATCTGTTTATTATGGTTAAAATTTAAGGTCTCAATTTTGTTAGGAAATAGGAGGTGAATCTGACTCTCAATATTCAGCAGACAAATATGACATTCTGCTGAGCTGTGAAGGCTCAGATTTTGGGTCCTTCATTCTGTCCATAAAAGGCCAAAAAATCACATTATAACATTTTTCAGTTAATATTTCAAGCATGAGAAAGCACCAAAATTAACAGAAGTCCAGCCACTGATCTGTGTCAAGCTACAGTACACACAGCATGCTGGAAATCCAAAATCTTCTGATTTTTCTCTCACATTTAGTTGGCGCTGCCCAAAGATCTGGGCTGCTCAAGGTATGTGCAGCACAGCAAGACTGACATCTGGGGTTACAGTACATCAGAATTCAGAGATGGAATTGCAAATGCAGGTTAAAACAATTAAAAATCATTATGCTAAAAAATTCTAAGCACATATAGAACAGAAAGTTTAAAGCAATTGGTCGCAACCTGTTTTGCCAAAAATCTCAGTCTTTGGGGAAAAGGATCTACCAAATGGATAATCAAGTTAGCACTGGCAGTTCTGGAAAAGTTCTGAGGAACATGGATAAATTCTCCTGTATTTTCACTCTTAAATCCAGAGCACCTGCCTTTCCAAAAAGATAACATTTAAATTCAGCCTTAAATCATTGGTCTCAATTAAAGAAATCAAAATGTTGCAGTCTGGGTTTCACAAAAATTAAGACTGGATAATCACACTAAGTATTATGATTCTCAGAATGAGATAAAAACCCACCTTAACTTCTTTTCCATCTATGATTATTGTCTCAAAATTAAATCTACATACTTCCGTTTAAATCTTTCAGTGTGTTTCTTCATTTCACTCTCTAGTACAGTTCCAGCCACTCCACTGCAATCTCTGCTCACCAGAGATCTGTCCTTTCTAATAAGCACTGCCTTGAAAGTCTGCCTGGGTTAAACTCTGCTTTACATTCATCAAAGCTCCTTTCTTTATTTTCTTTACCTTTGTCACATACAATGTCTCAAGTAACCAATATTAAAAAGTGCACATTTGACATAAGAAGGTATGTCTTTTACACGTAGAAAGGTAAATGTAACAGAAGAGGTTTGTATGATAAAAGTATCTTGAAGAATCTTTCATAAGAGTGATTGATGTCAGAGGAAATAACAGATAAACTTTTGATCTTTTTTCAATTACATCAGATGGTCTAACAAAAGTCTACCTCAGTCTATAAGCCCCAATTATTTCTTCTGATGTTCATGGCTACAACCCAGGATCTCTCCTAGCACTTGTCCTATTTTTGGCCAGGACCTTAATGCAATTCAATGCCACCTCACATCATTGCCAGGGCTGTGGGAAAGGATTCTCTCTGGCACCCAGGAAGAAGGGCATTCCTTCCAGCAGGAGAAAGTGGTGGGCAAAAGAGTCCACTACTGTTTTATTTTACATGCTAATGGTTGCTTTGTCTTATACCTTTTGTTCTTAGTATCTTTGCTGTTATTGTTCATTTTTTAGTTAATTGCTGTTAAATTGGTTTTATTTCAACCCATGATCTTTTGTGTTTTCAGTTGGAGGGGTGTGATTTCAGTAGGAGCATTAAATTGGAGAATACCATTTTAAGCCATGACAGCACTGTATGGAAGCCCCAGCTGTACAATGCAGAGACATTTTTGTATTTTCCCACTGATACTGATATATACAACTCACACTGAGTTGCAGAAGTTGTAGAAGAGCTAAATTCTGTGTGCTCCTTAGTACAGACATCAAACTTTTATTCTATGATCTGTGCAACAGTACTGCAGAGTGGAAAGGCACTTCACATTCTGAATGTATTTCTGGAAATTTTATGTTCATAAGGTATTTATCAACTTTCATAATCACAGATCAAATTTACTTTCAAAAGAATTCTGCCTTTCTGAGACATAATCTTCTGATTTGCTAGCTTATACATACAGAGTATAGAGACTTTATTAGGACCTCTCCAAAATCCTGATGTATCATTTAAGAATTATAAAACCATCTACCATTTGTACATAATCTTTCATCCAAAAGTATTTTAAAATTCACTACACAAAGGTATTTTGCATTGCTTGACACTGTAGCTTGTTAAATGAGAACATTTTGAGCCCCACATCAACTAATGTTTGAGATGCTCCCTTTATCACAAAGAGCTGTCACACTGCACATCTGGCCTGACCAGGTGGACACATTGCTCTCAAGGGGAAAGAAAGTGTTACCCTAATTTTTGTTCCTTTCTTTCATCTCTGTTATGCTCTTATCTGCAGACTTTTAATGGGTAACATCACAACCCTTCTCCTCTTCCTCATGAGAAGCAATATGAGTCAAATTATGCCTTTATCAAGCTGTATTCTCACACTCTGCCACTTACTGTTCTTTACAAAATGATTAATTTCATATTCTATATATAGTTAATTTCTATGTCTTTTCATCCAATATATTTGGACTTTCTCTCTTGGCAATACCTACTCAGGTATGGCAGTACCATGAAACACAGAAAAAAGGAAGGCCATTAAGAAGTCATTTTCAGTACTAACACACTATTTCCATTATTAATATGCAATACAGAATTCATACTCCAAGCTCCCAGTGAACTAGAATTGATGAGCCTAGTAACAGCTTATTTACAATGGGTACATCTCATGCAGTATATGATTTGTGGAGCTGGGTAGCAACTGAGGAGATGCTGTAAACAGGAAGAAGCCAGCCAAGCTAGAAGGAATATGCTAATTAAAGGACACAAGTGAAATGCAAGTTAAAAGCAGCCAGATAAGGAGAAGGGAAAATCCTGTCCCCAAACAAGAAGGAAGGAAGGAGGGAGAACGTACCCCTTGCTAAATTTGCATATCATATCCCAGGGCCCAGCCACAGCTAGCAGGGGAGGGAAACACTGATCCTTCACATCTCTATTTAGTGCAGGCCCCCAGGCAGCTTTTCTATTGAAAAAGATCTAGGAAGGAAGTTAAAAAGAAGGACGACAAAAGGAACAAAAAGAAGGCGCTGGAGCGGAGCTCGGAGCAGAAGCTGCTCCTAGGAAAGGGCAGTTTCTCAGCAGCTCACTCTGCAGATACAAGCCAAGGACAGCCAGTGTCATTCCAGTGAGAACCAAGACACAGTGGCTAAGGAGGAGGGCAAGCTCAGAAGCCAAGTAGTGGCATCACTGAATTCCCGATGGATTAAGTATTTAGGCAAGGCAATATGTGTAAGTAAAGCTAATTTCTTTCATCAGACCAACAGATTACAGCATGGAGGGGGAAGAAAAAAGACAAGTTTTGGCTATACAAGCCCTTCTTCAAGAGAGGGAATGAGGTGTGACTTAGGTTCAGTGTGTGAGTCAGGGCAGTGCCCTCAGCTCCAGGACTTGAGTGAGATGTCCCGAAAAAGACCCAGATTTAAACCACAGGTATGCCTGTGTTATGTAAGGAAGGCTTTAGCAAAGCTTCATGTGCTTTCCCTGAGCTTTCAGGCTGGGAAGATGGCCTCTACCACTGTAATATCCACAGATGCAAGAACAGGTGTAGAATTTGATGGCATAGTCCAAGGTCTCCCAAAGTCCATGGTGAACCTCCTGACTTAGGGGGCTTTGCATCAGGGGTCCTGAAATCAGATGTCATATGGGAAGCCACAGAAAAATCCACGAAGCAAAACAGATGGACATTGCAGTTCATATCTGAAATAACTCTAATGATTTCCCTGGTTTTAAGTTGCAAGTGTTCCTTGGTATTCAGCTAGCTGGCTTTTCTCAAACCTAGTCTGCCAATAGTGGAAAAGAAACCTAAGGAGGAAGCACTTAAAATAATTAATAATCATTATGGGCTTGGTTTAGTTTAACAAGCATTATCTGTGGTCTTGGAATATTTCTCTGAGGTTTACTGGAAATTCATGAACCATGGGAAAAAAACTACTGATAATGGAAGGATCAGGCAAGAGCAGTATGTTTTAAAAATGCAGAACCTTAAGGAGTTGCTGGGTTTGATTTATTTCAAAAATCTAAATCAGAGTTATTTCCTGATTTTGTCCAAACCCTGAAGCATGAACAGAACGACAGAAAAAAAAATAAATTAAATATATAAAAATAAATATTTTGGGTTCTTAGAGGTCTGCAAAAGTCTAAATTCTGAAGGTCTTAAAAGCCAGCTCTTCAGCAAAGGAAGTAAACAAATTAAACTACCATTATTCTATTCCACACTAGTATCAATATTGTTAAACAGTCTCCAAATAACATAAAAGAGAAAAAGTTCAACTGTTGAGGATCAGAAGGGTTTTTTCAGAGTTTCAGTTTAATTAGCTTAGAGCTAAGAATATGTCCCACAAACTAATACCAGGTTCTTAGTCCACCTTTTCACATTTTGTGTCATTAATTATTTCTGTTATGCTGGTGGGAAAACAAAGATACAGGCCCTAATCAGTGCTCCCAAGTGTTTGTTAATGAACTCTGAGGGGACCAAACAGTCAAAATTGTCTTTAGGAACTGGAAACCTTCCTTGCAAAAAGGTTCTTTGTCTGCATATCACATCTTTATACAGCTTAATGTTGCTTTTATACTTTATTGCTTTTGTTACTTTTTCATGTGGGAAATGTTTTGATTAGATAGAATATACCCTCAGAGATTCATCCTTATCTTTCACAATAGCTATCTCTGCATTTACAGCAATAATGCCATCTACATAATCCTGAATTTATAGAATTTTCTCATTATTTTATCACAGCACTTATCATCCTCTAGCACAGGCAGCCAGCTTAGCAATTATAATGACTATATTATTACCATTTAACAGTGAGTTACAATGTTTGTGGCTAAGATAGAAAACTGGACCAGAATCTAAATTTCAATAATAGAATGCACCATTGTGGCAACACTAACAAGACACTTTAGTGAACCTGTACTATTCATCTGTACCTGTACTACCACGGTGTTTCTGGACCAAGATTCTGATAGAATTGTCTCCCAAGGATGCTCTAAGCAAGAAAGGAGGCAGATTCTTTCTGTTGTCTAACATGGGCAACTTGAGGTTCTTTCACAGCACATCCACAAAGCCATTGGATTGGCTTACACAGGTGCAAGCCAAAGTTATTCCAACAACTAATAATCAATTCTATTCAAATATCAGCCAAAAGAGCAAACTGATATTGGCTAGCTGGCTGTGTGCAGGTGAGCTGGCACAGTCTGTATTGGGGTGTATGCTGTGACAGGAGAGCTGAGCTGCTGGAGTCAACTCAGGCAAGTCTACAGGTGCAATCAATGCACACCTCAGCTCTATGTTACACTGTGCAGGGTGGGTGAAGGGTGCTGGCTCAGCCCCCTCAGGTGACAGGAAGGACAGGCAGGACTGTCTCAAGGCAGGAGGACTCCCCTACAGAACACAGATGTGACCAGGTAAAATGTTTATGCTTCTCTTTCCCCAAAGGAAATACCTGCCTAGCCTATATTGTAGCTGTTGGTTGGATCCCAACACCTGTGCAGACCTGCCTTCACATAAAAGCATTCTTTTGCTTGCATACTGGCTCCCAAGTGACAAATTATGCTCATTTTTTTCCCCAGACTGGGTGTGAACGAATGGCAGGGCTTTGACTTTCCACCAACGCCACCCTCTGCTAAGAATGCTGCAAAAAGCAGCCATCACACGGAATTCAGTCCCATCTGTGTCCTATGTGGTGTTTTTACAAAAACAATCACTCTGTAAATTTACTGAGAAGTGACGCAGAATAGACCTAGGTCTAAATCTGGAGCAGAGTAACTGAACTCTCACAGAGGAAATCAATTTCACAGGAAGATCCAAAATATTTCAGTCAGGGGATAAACAGCTTGGTTTCTTCCTGCCTAGTTCTAATGCCAAATTGTAATCACTAATCTGCTCTTCAGCATAATCTATAAAATATATAGTTTGCCAAGCAGTTCTTAAGCTTTCAATTTATATTTAAATGAAAAGCAAATGGGCACATACTTAAAAATCTGGTTTGATATCTTGAGATGAAATTGTGGCTTCATTTAATTCAGTGGAAAATTTGTCATTGACTTATGTACTCAATAATGTCAGCAGGCACTTTTTCACATAAAAGACTAAACTTTCAGAATAAGCATGAAGGGACTGGCTTTGAAATGAAATTCAAGATTTCTTATTACTTTTGTTCCTCTCGATCCAAAATAAAAGGGAAATCAACATGGGTTAATACAATGTTTATATTTCCATCATCCTGTTTTAAATCTAAAGTGAAAGGGGCTGTTTTAACATTGCAAATGCTTCTTTCCTCCATAGAACTATAGATCAAGGTTTGACATAAGAAAAGCATAACTCTATAGGGAAGCTGAAAAATATTTAAAGTATTTTTTCATCATCTTTGAACACATGGAGTTCATTGCACAGATTTATTAATATTAACTCACGATGTGTGCACTCACAGTGTTTTTTATTTTTGTGCCCTTTCCTATTGTATCTGTGTCAGCCACCTCCCTTTTCTCCACATCAAACCCCTACTTAGCCAACACTTGCATCAGTCCAAAAGGCAGGGCAATGATGAGGACAACAGGAAACACTGTTTGCCAGGTGTAACTGGCTTTCACAGTCAATGATATCTTTTTGTGCTGGAAAACATCCTTTGTGGAGAAGGGAAGAGGCAAACATGACCTTCTTTTGCCTGCACACAACATTCCCTGAATAAACCCTCAAGAATCCCCACCTGATTTAGGAAGAATGAAGACTCAATTGAGATTAATCCTGAAGAGCTCACTAGAAAACAAATGAAAGCGACCACAGTTCCTCTTCTTCCTTTTGATTTTAGTTCTTCCTCTGTTTCTCTAAGGGTTGTTTGTTTGCTTGAGGTTTTTTGTTTGTTGGTTTGGGGATTTTTTTGGTGCAAATGCAGGAGAATTTATGCATTGCTTAAATAATCCTAGGCAATATGACAGAAACTAGGCAATATGACCAGAGAGGATTTTTGATCACATAAAGCAGGAGTATGATTAAAAAAAAAAAAAGTGGTACGATTTTACATTTAAATATATTAATCCTAACATAAACATACACCAAAGTTTGAATTCAATTATGGAATAAGTAATATATAAACAAAACAGAAGACTAGGTTTGTGCTTTTAGTGACAGCTGTGCCGAACTATGGAACTACTTTTGTAACTTTAATTTTCTATTTAAAAAATTATTTTCCATTTTAAAAAAGTAATTAATTTCAATTTAACATCTATTACTGTATCCCCTGGAGCCACTGGCATTATATTACTGGTAATGACTACTAATAAAATAGCAAATAATACCTGTATGCACGTAAGCTGCCTTTTTGTAATGTCTCATTACACCCAGCTTGTCTGCTGGTATATAGCAAGTGCACAGCTCTACTGTTTAAGTAAAGCAAGGCTGATTTATACCAGCTGGGGATTTAGCCTTCCTTGTTTCCATGAATCCAAACAGTATCTCAAAGAGCTGTACAGATCTCTTATACAAGTATGTAACAGAAAATGTAGAAAGCTCTAAGATGGCTGAACATTCCCTCAGAGTGCTGAGACTTCCTTCCTGTTCATTTCACTTGTAAGACAGAAATAACTCTCTGATGACTTGACCTCTTTAAAAAAAAAATCTGTGCTGGTATCTGCTAATCAGGTCAAATTGCAGAAGCAAATTTATTTACTATTCTTTGAAAACTGAAAATGATTAATAATTCCTTACTCAAAGGCCCGAGGATAAATTCTGAAACAAACACTCCCTATTTTAGCCCAGAAAATCACCTTACCCGTTTGATTTACACATCACTGTCTAGTGAAGAACTAGTATGTGTTTCATGAATTGTGCCACCATTTGTTTGGATATAAATCATCAGTCTTTATAGTGTTTCAGATAATGGTATGTCATGGCTCCAGGTCATCTATATGACCACAAAAATTGGTATGCAAAAACTGTCAGTATTTTAAAAACTTCCATAAAATCAATAACTTGCTAAGAAAGATTAAGCATTGCATGGACATACAGGTGTACAAAGTCCTAATGAGACAATGTCAATACTTCAGGCATGCTGCCAATTATTATTCAGACACCATCCCTGAAAAGGATTTTCTTCTTGTAAGAGAACAATAGAGTGCTTCCAAAAATGAAATAAAGTGCACAGTGCTTCTGTGGTTGGGCAAAAGGGACAAAATATTAAATTTTCCTATTTTGTCTGTAAAAAAATAAACATTTATCATAAGAGGGTACTTTATGAGATGGAGTAAATCATACCATCTTCAAACACTGACTTTTGCAGAGGCCTCAGATATGACAGATGGATATTTTTGCCCCTTGAAGTGTGATTTATAAGAAAAGCTGGGTTTGACAGGCTGTTATAACATGTCACAGTGCTATGAAATGCAAGTCAGGAGTTCTTTATAATTCATTAGCATTCTTTCTTGATTGGACACTACACAGCCACCTGCCCCTGCTGCTAGTCAAAAGCAGAAAACAAGGTAGTCATTCAGAAAGTAGTGGACTGATAAGCATTTGGCAGGGACAAATACCAGCATATCAAAATACAAGTACAGAACAAGAGCAGTAAAACTACACATGATTTATTGGTCAAACTACTGATGTGAACTGCTGGAACTTATGCAAACTTTGCTTCTGCATCAGACAAACAGGGACTCATATGAGTACCAGGCAAATTCCTTGTTTCTGAGACACTGAGTTTTACAGCAATCACACAAACAACACAAATACAAGAACTATCAGAGTATTAAAAGGAAATCACTATCTAGTGTAAAGTATAATTTGCACATTCTACAATTCTCATCAGTGAATGCAGTATCAGATTTCAAGGATTCACCTGCATTTTTCATACTTAATTCCATCAAAAAATATAAGCAGTCTGACTTTACTAATAATGAACCCTACTTGTGCCAAACATTCATTTCTAACACCAAGAAATAAAGAACTAAAAGAGTCCTTTTATACAAACATCTCCAAAAAGTTGATGAATGTTATTACTTATTTTCTTTCCTGTCTTAGTTCGTACTGTAGATAGGCTGGATGAAAGCACTTCCCCTTTTGATTCCTTTACTTTGAAAATTATACATCTAAATGTGAAATGGAGATTCTCTACATTGCTGATGTCTCTTTAGGAGTGACATTTTTCCTGACAACAAACTGCCGAAGACTATCATTGTGATTATTGACATTTCACACACCCAGGTCCAAAGACAGGCTGTGATAGTCAGATTAGACCATTTGTTATGCCGTGTTCTTTTAGATATGCAAAAAACATATGTACCCCCAAAAGTGTAGCTGCTTAAGCTGCAATACTCTTCTCTTCATGTAATGTGAAACTTTAAAGAAATACAGAGCCACCATGTATTTTGAGTACATTCAGTTACTAGCTCATAAGAGAGACCTGTTTTCACTGAGCTACTTATATGCTTACCATGTGAAGCTTTTAAAAGGTGGATTTGTTGATAGAAATCCAGTCATAACAGTGAGCAAAGTGAAGTATTGCAAAGCTGAATGTAAATTATGCCACATGTGTGGCAGGCCAGTTTTCTACGCAGAATTTGTACAAGCAGTTGAAAAAAGGGTGAAAGAGGATTGTGCTCTGGAGTTTTTCAATTTTGAAAATCAGTAACTAAGTTCTCAAAATCCATACAGGTCTTTTTATGCCTTAAAATGATTATACACCAAGTTCACAGCAATAGTACTTTTTTTCCTGAAAGAGCATATAAGGAATACAATTTCGAGCTGAAACTTGAACTCTGAATCACATCTATAATATCTATAAAGACTTCATGTGAAAATCATTTCCCCATTGCTTGCATAACATTCCTATATTATACTTACTTGTATGCCTTTAACATATGAACACATACCTTTAGCACATTAACTTATTAGTCACAATTTCAAAGTTTACAGTTGTTGTTTTTCGATCTTTTCATGGAGGGTTGATAAGAAAGAGACTGAAAAGAATCCTACATGAGGAAAGCAAAAAGGAAATACTGGTGAACAGGACCTCCTGTTATTACAGAGGAGAGCAGATAAAGCTGTATTGCTAGGATTGCAATTTTCCAGCCTGTGAAAGCTCAGCATTATCACTGTGTACACTCCTTCACCTTGGACCTATACACCATGTACAACTCTTTCAGTTTCCAAGGAACCATTTCATACCCTTCATCTGGAGGTTTAGACTGGACTGCAGGAAGCATTTTTTAACTAACTGGTGGTCAAACACTGAAACAGGCTTCCTAGAGAGATGGTTGATGCCCCAAGCCTGCCAAGGTTTTAGAGGCATTTGGACAATGAACTTAAACTACAAGCTTTGTCTTGGTTGGTCCTTGGTCAGCCAGGTGGATTAGCTATTCATTGCACTCCAACTGAAATAATCTGTTCTCTTCTATCTTATTCTATCACACCTCTCCTCTAACAAGTAGTAAGAAAGCACGAGATCCAGTTTAGATTGTAGCTCTTTTTAAAATTAAACTTTGTGCTAAAATTTTGGGGGTTCACAGCTGAGAAAAATCTTCCAATATCAAAATATCCAACATAAAAATCTTCAAGCTTCACAGTATGACGCCTGATACAATTGAAGTCCTCTAAAGGAAAATATTTACAAATAAAAAAACCATGTTGAATGAAAGTTTCAGTGTTCTCTCTTTCATCAGCATTTACGCAAATCACCTCCTGCTCTACCACAAATATTGATTTATATTAATCACAAAACCTTCATGACTTGCAGGCATGAGAGAAAATCAATACAGTAATGTTCTTGTTGGTTTTCTCCTAGCCAGCAGATTTGTGTGACAGAAGAGGGCACAAAATGAAGCCCTGTGGTAAGTCTGTAGGTAAACAGATGAGAAATGTGAGAGCAAAAATGCTGGTAGTGAATGGAAAGTAAATCCTTTAACAGCCCTAACACAAATATGCTTTGAATGCTGATTTTATTCTTTCATCTCAGAAGCCTATATTTAGCATTCAGTACGAGAGAACAGCTCTAGGAACTGCATTTCCACTAGGCTTTTGGTACATCTCAGGCTTATTATTCAGATCTGTTACTGACAGATCTCCTCTCATACTCTTCATACATAAAAATTGCCACAGTGAGGCTTACTTATTCAAAACTAATTGCATTTCATTCACACACATTTCTCTGTGAAATGAACACTGGTGAGTGACTTCATGACCAGTGTAACAATGTGCTCTTTAAAATAACACCTCCATAATCTCAAGCACACCTGTGTCAGGAAAGTCAGCACAGGGATGAGTTAGTACTTATGTGTCACTGGAACTGATACAACCAGATCTGTAGCACCTTAAAAAGCACAGATGCCACCTGAATCACATAGCTAATAGAATGAAACTAAAAGAGAGTAAAATACATCCTTCTGTGCTGATTGAGGTTCTGACTCCTCAGACTGCTCTGTCTCCTGAAATGCACAAGGCCAGTGGAGTCAACAGAGATGTTCCTGTTTATGTTTACAATGAACTTTTGAATATCATTTTTTCTATTGAATTGTGATTCACTGCTCTCAAACTTAACCTAGTTCTGCTTTAAAAAACCCCAGTGCTATTATTCCATGTAATTCTGTAATGGAGTGTGAAATAAAGATTATAAAAAGTCATTGAATTCACTGTCTTAGAATGTCCCAAAATTCCTTTTGCATATAAGAAATTTTGGGGAAAGTTCTTTTTCTATAGCACTAGGCAAAACTAGATGCTACTATCTTAATTTCAGTTTTACATACTAAGAAATGAACTACAGGGTCAGTAGTTTGCAGCTGCAGTAAATGAAAGCAGAATCTAATTCTAACTAACAGAAGGCAACATGAGAAAAGTACGAGTATACATTAGTAGCACTTCAAGAGATTATAATATGGCTGAAGTTTTTTCAAAGCTAACTTCCAACATTAATGAATGGATAAGAATTTTAGCCATAAAAGTTTCTATTTAATTTACAAGGCTGTCAGTTCGTCTTCAAACACAACAATTCACAAGAGGAACCAAAATTATGATCACAAAATGAATACATATTTAAATCTTTAAATCTAATTTGTAAAACCTATACATGAATGAACTCTCTGCAGTTGTGCATTCCTCTCCTGATAAAATGTTGAGATTTGCAAGGAAAGAAACAGATACTATTTTCTAGTTCCCTCTAGAAACCCAGGAAATAACAGTTATATTGTATTAGCCCTGTCTTAATGAAGCTGAAGGGACTGTCCAGAGCTTATAAATAAAATATAAGTATAAATTATAATAAAAACTTGGAGGTGTTACTCTTGACAGGTTGGTTGACGTTCTTTCTACTCAAGTTTGTTTTTTTCTGGTCAAGTTAGTGACTGGTGGCAGGCAAATAACAATCAATAAGAAACTGATAGACAAAGTGATTACTGTGTGATCTCTGGGATTTCACTTTAAGTCACAATTTTCTACGAATTTCTGCTATTTAAAGGTTGAATTATCTAAAATTGTTTTATAATTTAAACAACTGGTAAAAGTCCTGAAGTAGTAATGCTTAATATGGGCTTTAGAGGGGGAAAAACAAAGCAACAAGAAGGAGGATTTAAAAAAATAGCTGAAAATTTAAAAAATAATTTTACTCTAGTAGTTCAAAGAACTTCAGTATGCATTTTATAGAATTAAGTAAGTGGCAATATTTATCTCCATTATTTCTCTTTTTTTACATACAGAACCCCTATAGAATTTGAGAAATCACTGGAAAATATTTTACTGTCTAAAAGCAAGACCAGTGTAACAGCATGCAGCCTCAGGGAAAACTGAGAAGTTTTTATAAACCAAAATGCTTTACAAAACAAAATGTTCTGAATTTGTTGGGTTTTTTATGTTTTGAAAATTTCAGTATTTTTTGCCTGGTACTTTCAATGCAGACAAAAATACTTTGAAAGCAAAGCCTCAAAACATTTAATGCGAGCACTATATATTTCTCTGAGCCCCTATGTAATGTTACTTTTTAAGAAAGTCAACTTCAGTGCAAAACTTACAATCCTCCAGCACTGGAGAACTGTGGGAGCTGTAGCTCAGGCTTCACCTTCTCCATCAGCTACAAAGTCTGTGGTCAGACTCCCAAATCCAGGAATATCTCTGTGCACAGAGATTTGGGGAGCAGGCAGCACAGGAGGAGTGAAGGATGGGGAAAGAACACACCAGGGCAGCACACACCTGCACCTCAACACCACCTGCAAGAACTTGAGCTCTACACAGCAGCAATACTTCTTCACAGCTAAATTCTAGGCCTATGTCATTATATCCAGTTCTTCTGCAGCTAACAAGGTGGCAGAAGTTCATAGCAAGGGCTAGAATGACAATCTCAGCCACCTTCAACTTTGGTATTAAGTACAGAATATCTCCATTTATCTCACTTGTTTCTGTCATAAACACCTTTAGAAGAATCCTACCTACTGCATAAAAATTTATTTCCTTGAATTACTACATCATGCATCACAGTAATTTCAACACTTATTTCCTTTCAACAATTCAGATAATTATGTTTAAGAACTTAGAACAAGCTTACATAAAGTCACTTTACTCTATTTATTATGTGACAGTTGCTGTATTACTCATGAGTAACCAGAGCCTGTCACATTGCAAAATTTCATGAATAATATGTCATACATTATGCATGCATGTATAGTTCAGCATCATCAAATATAACCAAACAATTAATAAAACAAATGAAGAATGCATAATTGAAGTGCTAAATCTGAGCACTCAGAACTGAAATTACTAGCAGAGGATTACTTATCTGCCAGGAAAATATCCATTGTAAAGCAATCTGAGTGCACCCAACCAATCTATAGTTTTTTTTAAAAATTAAGTATTGCTATTAGAAACTGATTATACTTTTTACCAGTAATAAATCCTCATGAAATTAGTTATTGTTTACCATAGTTTTAGCACTAACCTTTTGAAGCAAATTTAGCAAATTGCTAGCTAATGCTAATGACCAATTTTGAAAGGGATTACTCCTTAATTATATCATATACAGAAGTAGTCATAAGATATGATCATTTTGATGCCAACTGCATCTTACCAGGAAGAGTCTGAATTAGAATGAATCCAGAATCAGTAGCTTGTATAATTAGAAGGAGCATGAGAACTACTTAGCTGTGTTATTTTTGTATGACCAAGGGAAAAAAACCCCAAAAAAACCACCTTTGGTTTACATTAGAATTATTATGCCCTTTTAAAAGAACTGCTAAAGCATGGACAACTGCTTCCAAGGACCTATCTGTTGTCAGACTTACTGTGCTTGCTCAATTGTCTGCTTCATGTGACCTAACCACCAGAATATAAGGAAGCGTGGGACAGCCCTATTTTAAAGACAGGCATTTATTATTTAGGAGACCCTGAGTTACTGAGCTTTTACAAAACCACCACCAACAAAGCAAATAATCTCTTCAAAACCTGTCTATTCTACATAATATGTCACAAGCCACTGTAACTATAGTGTTAAATACAAATTTCAAAATCTGATCAATATATGCAAGATTGCTTAATTAGATTGGCATTGGTTTTATCCGTGGTTGAAATGAAATAAAATAAAAAATTATCAAAACAATTCCCGTCTCTCTTATTTCAATGGAGCTCCTGGACTTGTTTTGGACCACAGCTCAGGCAGAACTCCTGGCAGAGGAAGTGCCTTTTAGGATTTCAGGTTGTGAAACTCTAGCAAAGACTTCTTACAAGAAGAAGGGATTCTCTAGTACCTTCAAGAATTAAAGCAACTCTTGTGACAACAGAAGTGCAAGAGGAAAGGGAGAAGGTTGTCTCCAGCAACCAAGGCTGTCTTGTCAAGTTCTAATAAATTAAGCAGTCTCCAGCATCTTCTGTATGTTCTGACCCATTCAATTAGGTCAGGTCAGGAAGATAAGCACATTTTTATGCTTGCAGCAGCAGATGTGGGGTAGATGTCCAATCTTCCAAGCAGAAAATGGGGCTGTTTAGCAAAATGCAAGGGATGCCATTTCTGCCCACAGTTTTGTGACGCTGCCAGTGGCTGCCACATCACTGCCAGCACAGTGGCATCCATCTCTTCTCCCTTAGCATGGTTGAGGAGCTGGTTTTAGAGTAGGGTAGGCGTTCACTCTCCTCTCTGCAGATAATCAGGTGCTCCCTAAAGCACAACATCTAATATGAAGGCACAAGAGATTTTTTACTCCAAACTTGATTTCAGGCTCATTTAAGATTGATCTCCAGTACAAATTGCAGAGCACTTGTCATATATAAATTTGCTAAAATAAAGCAAATGGCACAGAAAATCTCATGTAATCCCCTGGTTAATCAAAACTGCTAAAGGGCTTAAATACTTAAAGTATTACAACTGCAACTTGAAAATCATCTTTGTTCATGTTTCTTACTTATTCTTGTGCATGGCTAAGATGAGTAAAATTTCAAACCAGAGGCATAACTACTCCCAAACACGCAGGCATTTGGATCCAGATCTGAACTTTGTGGTTGGCCTTGCCTCCCTACTGGCTGTAGCCCAAAGCTCCATTACCAAGCACCCCAAACTGTGATACTGATGAGAACACGTGTGGGAAACTTTGCTCTTACGCACACACAACTCCACAGCTGTCATCGCCTCCCTCTCCACAGCCTCGGCTGCAAATC
This sequence comes from Luscinia megarhynchos, assembly GCA_034336665.1. NCBI lineage: Eukaryota > Metazoa > Chordata > Aves > Passeriformes > Muscicapidae > Luscinia > Luscinia megarhynchos. The sequence goes on along the minus strand of CM067565.1, from coordinate 79,224,575 downwards.
TGAATGAAGCCCAGTGGTGCCACAGTCCTGTCCTCCCCCTCTTTATAATCATCTTTTTTGTCCCCACTTTGAAATATATTTTCATACAATGCCAACTGAAAGCCCTCAAAGCTGGAATGCTTGCTGTCACTTAGACTATGAAAGGGAGGAAAACTTTTATTGGAAACATTCCTTCCCCTCCTTTTAATTTTTGCTGCTCCCACGCTGTTGTTGGCAGCTTTAGATCCATATCAGAAGAAAAGCATGTAAAATGCACACAGTTAGGCAGAGGTCCTGTAAGGCACTTCATGTGCACAAATATCTGCAGCTGTGCACTGCTTCTGATCTGTAGGAGACTACATATGGGCACTGAGATCACATACATCAAATCCCTGTTATTAAATGCATGTGTCTTTAAAGCAATGAGTCTTAATTCCTGCTAAGAGAGTCCAGTAATAATAAGAAAATATAAATTATATTCACCCCCAGCAGAAGGGAAATTACAATCTCATTCTCTCTGTTCAGGTGATACCAGCCTAGAAATGCAAGAACATAAAAGTCTAATAAGGCTTCTAGTGAGATGCCTTAAAAAAACTGAGTACAATTAGCATTTAAATAATATTTACAAATTTTTTCCTCCCTATTGCCAGATATCTTTTATGGCTTTGAACTCTTAGTAGGCAGCAAGAGCCATCAGCTAAAACCAAAACTGGTTATTCAGATTCCTATCTGATGTACATTTTAACAATGAAGATGAGAAGCTGAAAACAAATTAGCAGGCAAGGTATTAATCTCCAAGCACATTTATATTGAGTTTAACAGTCTTACTGAAAGCAATCCTTATAAACTAAGGAGCACAGAGCATAATAAAGGAGAAGCTAAGTGATAATTAAGGAGTTGCTATATGCCACTGAGACTAGCTGGTGCAAAAGTCCACTTTGGCTTCATTCCCTGAAATCATATGCTGCAAATGGAGTAAAAATAAGAAGATTATTCATTGAAAAGCCAATGAATAGCAACACTTTCTTGCAATTATTATTTTTCTTTCTTATATATGAATTGAGATGTAACTACATGCTGACCTTTGAAATATATGCCTAAAAAGCACAGCATTTTTGCCATGAGTTTAGGAAATGTAATGTAAGACAAGAGACTTAGAAAGGCTTACAGTAATAATTCAGAGGAAATCCTGCATTTCTGTCATGTGATTTTACAACCAACATAAATTCAAATGGGTATATATTTCAGCTGGCTTCTGGAGAGCTACCCATCAGTTAAATTCCCACAGAATGAAGCTGTCATACACCTGAAAAGGTACTGGCATTAGTAGAACCATATCTTGCAGCCTTGTTCTTGCAGAAATTCCTACCAACACCTTCAGAAATGTTACTGGTACAAATAATTTAAGACACAACAGAAAAGCTGGCAATATGCTGAACAGAGGCCTTTCTTTTTATGGACTCTGCTTACCAAGGTTACTGATAAAATCAAATATTTATACATGTTTGTGTTTCTGCCCAGATTTTATTTTCAGATTTGCATTATATGTGTAAATCTACATGTCATCATTTATCCATGGTTGTGCATGAGGTGTTTTGGGACATCTCTCCAGCCTAAACAAACCCAGGAGTTCCTAGAGAAGCCACTTGTACTGATAAACACAGCAACTCACAAAAGACTCACAGCTAGCATCCAGAAGGAATATTTAATGATATGCATGTAATAGGTTGGTGATTCCTACCCTAGCTGACCCCTTGTGCTTCTGGTGAATATATAGATCCAACATGACACATATCTAGGCTCAAGTTTACAAATTTCTAATTTTACTTACAGAAGGACTATAATTAATGGCTGTAAGTAAAAATCTTGACTATAACATTTAGCAGGGAAATACAAAAATTTCTGCTTTTTAATTAGGGTAATTAAAAAATAGCAATTATTAATTTTTAAATACTTAGTTCTACATATATAATATGTAATAGATTAGCCTAGGCAATAATTTGTTTGAAAAGGCTGGAGGTATTTTGGGGTTATTTTTGCTTTATTTCCCACATAGTATAACCTTAAATTGCAGATATGGGTATCTGACATTACAGCATGCCAAGCAAAGCACTTCACACTTTCATTTATTTTTTCTACTCAGCAGATGGCCACCAAGCTTCTGCATTGAGGTGCCTATGAGCTGCTCTAACAGCCTTTATCTTTGGAGTGAGGTAGGCTTGGTACCTTTTAGTTACTTTCCTTCAATGTCAGTCAACCACTGAGATTTCTATTTTCTTGTCCTTGCTGTGAAATGATGAGTCTTGGTTGTGTTTGTTCCAAAAATATTGCAATTCTCCTAGGAAACCAATGAAAATTTCAGTCGATAATATATCAAAAGGTGCTCCTCGCAAGGCAGTCCCTAGCCAATTCACAGGTAATATAAGTGTCTCTCTTAAAGCTGATGCCAGGAATATTTTGTCACTTGAAGTGAGGCAGAGACAAGCTTCAAACTCACATTGATCATCCCCTCTCCAAAACACTGGCATTTCAATTCCTACATCCCTCTGGTGCACAACTGATAGGCCTGGGCAATTCATCTCTGCTTTCCTGCATTCCCAATCTGCTCTTACCAGCTGTTCTTGCACTGAAAACCAACTCTTGTTTTATGTCATGCAAAATACATCTTAAAAAATCATACCAGTAACAGAGAAGATGGTAATATGAAAACACTAAATTCCAGACTGTTGTTGACTTTGGTATTTCATGTTTGATAAGCAAGATGGAATTCCCAAGTTGAGGAAGCATTAGCGTGGTGGCTGGTGCAAATACACATCCATCAGGATGAAGAGGATAGTCCTGGTATCTCTTAAGAAGTAATAACAGACTGTATTCTTCATACTTCTGACATTTAAAGCCATATTGTGAAGGCAACACGTGTGCAACTTGTGACAAACCTGCAAACCCCAAAGTTCTCTTGGTGGCAAGAGCTCTATTCACATGAAAGGAGCATTTACTTTCCTTAAATGCAGAAATCAGATGATGACTCATCAAGTATTGGCTAAGGTCTCTGCAGGCAGTAAGACAGTGGTGAGTGGATCACAGATTTAGTGGATATCTTGAAAATACCACAATGAACAATGTGGAACTAAATTTATTTGGCATATATGCCCAAATTTTCTGTTACCAGGTGTTAGCAGTTGTCTGTCAAGGAATAAAAATATGTCATAATATTTACAACCTCTTGAAGTGCTCCTCTGTCTTCTCATAAAGGATTCATAACTCAGCTTTTATCTCCATTTTAGTAATCAATGATGCTATAGTAGTATTTAGTACTTCTTTACCTTACAGCAGCAAAAATAACTTCACTTCAGCAATTATAAATTTGGCTTTAGTGGCCAAATTAAGGATTTTATTTCAGTTCAACCTTTTGGACCCTCTTAACCTTAGTGAACGTTTACAGTTCCACCTTATCTTTCCTAAGAGTTTTTTAATCAATGGAGTCAGTAAACTGAAGGAATTCCGTGTTTGAAGGTCTGGAGATTTTGCCTACACAGTAAAGATCAGATTGTGATTGCATATATCTTGTACTATCAATTTTCCAATCTTTAGACAAGGACTAGGAAAAAAGGATATAGAAGTTATATAAGAAAGAGAAGAAACAAAAAATATAAAGCAAAGGATTAAGTCTTCTTAATTCTGATTATTTTCTGATGTACCTTTATATACAAAATTCATCATAATACACTCTTTTCCTTCCTTTTGCTGAAAAATACATTAAAATAATTGTGCCTGCCTTGTCTGAGAGAGCTGGTGCATATTAAAAAAATCTATGGGTAACAATGGAGTTTTATAATAGAACACATTAATTGTATATTCGTACAAAGTAGATTAAAATAAGAGGAAGCAAAACTTGCTACAAGCAAATTTTATCATTTCATACCGTGGTGCATCTGTATAAAACAGCAGCTGGAACAACTCTGCAGGCTTTACCAGCACTGTATGTGCACAAACACCATTATCAGACAGGCAAGTGAATGTGTCATTCTCCCTTTTCTCCTATTCCTAGCTAATGTCTCATCATAACAACCTCATCAGCTATCACTGATAATCTGCCCTACCCCTTGTCTTCATCTCAAACACAACCATACAAATGGCTGTAAATGATAGCCAGCCTGGCTGTGAGCTGAAGGCAGGGAAAAGCTGTATGAGCAAATGGCTGACCTTCACAACAGCCACTGACAAATCTTAGGTGCACAAAACAATATTAAGTAACCTTTCCTGTGCTGCCACTCTCAGATTCACACTGAGGATAATCAATACAGCCCTGCAGCACCAGACTGGCATTTCCACACACTCATGAAGGTTCCTGGTTGAATGTCATTCAGCCTAGTACCACTAGCTTCAAAATAGCCCAGCAAACTCCATAGAGGTTTGGCCAAGCCAGGCCAGACAGCCCAAAATGCTTCCCCCTCCTGCAAAATCCTCAAAGATAGATGCTCTTTCAGGGCCAACCAGCTGGACTGTAGGAAATGAAGATGATGGAGTCAGTGGATCTGCTACTTCTATGAAAAAAGTCAGCCTTCCCTTCACCCAGCCTGTCTGTAGCTTTTTGAGGAAGAGATTTGTTTTATAAATAATGGTCTATGCCCATGAGACATCGTTGGACTCACCATAAGTGAGCCCTGATGCTGAGGGATTATTTTCCTGATATATATCTGAAAATCAGCCTGCAGGGTCCTGCACTCCCTCACATTGCAGAAAACACTCAGCACTATTATCCAGAGCCTGGATACCCAGCATGGCTCCAGCCAGAGCCCTACTCCATTCTCCCACAATGGACCAATGACTGCAGCTCAGAGCATGAGGCACACACAATAAAGAAAGAGTCTGAAGACAACTTTTTTCCTCCACATCACTCATTTGCTCTCCCTGGTGTTGCTCAGGCCTTGCAGCTCACAGCAGGAACTTCAATCCAGTGTGTTATGACAGGCACACTCCAGCAGCCCCTCTAATGCACTGGCATTAGAGTTTTATTTATAAACTCCTTCCAGCATTTCAAAAATTGAAACAAAAGCTCATTTGCCATGCATGTGATATACTTCTTCCACACAAAAGTCCGTGTGCAAACATAAATTTTAAATGTCCCTTTCTCCATTACTTATGTCCTCCATACTTTGTGCTTATACTTTGTGAGGCACAGAATGGTCTGTTGTTCATTTAAGAGCTTAAAATCCATACCAGTTTCTCATAACTAAAGCCAACACATTGCTTTACTCAAGCGAGATCTACTGCACAAAACACAATTACCCATCAATTGACTACACATCAATGGGACAGCACATGATTTAACAACAGTGGGGAATCCTAATGATCCCCTGTGAGAATTAGGGGAGTGCAAGCCTCTCATTTTCTGCTTCATGATGTGTAGATGAAAAGTGCACTGGAAAGAATATAAAATGAACAGCAGTATTTCTGTGCACATCCTAACTTCATTTCCATGGGAATGTGGAAATCTAACAAGACCATGATTATCACATGCAAGATGGGAAAAAAAACCAACTGTAATATCTTACTTAAGAGCACAATGACTTGTCCACTCTTTAGCCATGATGTTTTCAAAGCAGCTGTTGAACACACACACTCAACCTCCAAGAATTCATCAATATCCACAGGTAGGTGGCAGATGCACTGTGCTGCAGCTCTAGGGACACTTCACCTGATTCTGAGTGGAGAATTACTGCTCTGACAGGGCAGTCAAAATAATACAGCCCTCCCAGGGCCAGACATAGTGCAACAGCACACTGCAAGGATGCTGACCAATTTTTACTTGTGTTTATTCCATTCCCCATCACATGGGTAAGAGAGAACTCAGACCATCCATTATGGGTTTCTTTAATCTTCTGAAGAAGAAAATAATTTTAAAATGAGCTATAAATGATGACTGCACACTCTATTCCTTTCAGCCCAGGACATATCAACATCCTAAGAGAGATCTGAATGCGAGAAAATTAACAGAAATACATTGACAAAAAGAGTTATGCTATGTTAGTGCAGCAATAATGGTGCTAAGTCATGGCAAAGTGTGGCTAAGCTTACAGCAAAATTCCATCTTTGCTGGTTCATAAATGCAATTTCTGTCACCTGATTTTTGCTTGATTTGTTTGACATGTTTTAAAGGGATTCTATGGCTTTTTCTTTCGTGGTTCTTTCACAATCAGTACTTTAGAAGGCTTGACACAAAAAACTCTTCAACAAAGCTGATCAAATTTCTTCAGAGTTTGTAGGAAATTTAGTGATGTATACACCACAATGCAAATCCAGCAGCTATACAGGGAAATTAGGACAGCAATGTCCAGCACAGGCAATTTTACCAAATACCTTCTGTCTGGTGTGTACTATCTTTCAGAAACTGGATTTTTGACTGTTTTGGGTCTCCTGTGTCACACAGTAAAAAAAGCACAACGTTTCCTTTGTTCCCTGGGCAGCCAATTTTGTGGAGCACATACCAACATTATCAATGAGATTTTCCATACTAGATTAACCTCTTAGTTCACCTTGTCCAGTAGCAAGCGACTAATGTTATCCATATGGTATTTTCAAATATTACTTATTTTGCCAGTCTCAGTAAACCTAGTTTGGTTTCCTTCCTTGGCAACAGATGTGCATTGAACAGGGCTCTCAGTGAGCAAGAGCTCTCTAAAATGTAGCTCAGCTTTCTCTTGTTAATGTTTTCCCCTCCCAAAGCTTTCCTATCTCACTGCTCAATTGCTACACAATTAGTAAGCTCCCTCCTTTCTTTAGTTTTTTCATCAGTACAGCTCAGTAGAAATCAGAATATTTTTAAGACTCTTTGAAGGAATTAAGTGGTTGATTTAGCATGAAAGTTATTTATTTTCATGTTGGGTGATGACCAGCATGGAAGAAGTGACAGTAAGGTGCTTTTTACAGCGCTCTAAGCTGTCAGCAAAGGACTGGGAGAGAAAAGAGAGGGTCATTTCTGTCTTTCCAGCATATACAAACATCTACGGTTTTTGCAAGCATTTGAGACCTGCAGGTCTGGCTCAAAGCTGTCTTTCCTTCCATTGCTGTGATTCGGTGGTGAAATATCTCAGGTAACCAGAAGGATCTGACAGCACATCTATTTTTCTATTATTTGTACTCACCAGTGCAGCACTTGAGCAGTTAATGATAATCAGCAGTGTACCAAAACCAGCTTGCTTTGGCAAACATCACTTAGGACACCTCTTTTGCAAGCTGCACACATGTAAAGTGAATATCTCACTTCTACTTTGAGGAAGTAATAAAGCCTTTGGGTCACAGACATTAAAATTACTCACATACTGGGAGAGTCACAAGATGAAATACAAAGGCTGCTATGCCATATTTTGGATGACCTTCTCAATCCTAACGTGCCCATGACTATGAGATGTTGTTTGCTCCCTGTCTCAAGTCATTCCCTGTACATTCAATTAACAAAAAATAATTGCTTCCTCACAAACTGAATAAAAATGCCAAGACCCATTTAGAGACAACAGCAATCATTAAACAAAACCCATTTGCAGGAGAGTGGAAGGCATTTCAAATACGCATATGAGATTTAAAAATAGAAGAACACTTCAGAGTGTTCAAACTGCAGACAAAATCCTATTTAATTTCAAAGGTGGCAGGGTTACTAATGCAGCAGCTACTTCAAAGACAACAAAATAAATTGCTTTTGTAAAACACTGGCAGTTCCATCCAGCATGATGGGGAATACATAAGATTTACCAAATATGAAATGTAATGTGCACAGGTTGTTCAAAAATGCCTTAATTTGCATGAGTGAGCATTACAAAAGGCATAACTTATCATCACAGTTAGGCTCAACTTTGGAAATTGCTGTTCAGTCATGAACCTCAAATAGTCAACCCACAAGGCCATCTCTCCATTTTATTCCATAATGCTGGAAAAATAAAGTGTTGTTTATATAGCTGGAAGGCTTTGCTCTATTATAAAACACAACAGGAGAGTAATTTATTTAATATCATTATTTAGCATGTGCATGACCATAGATAAATAGCAATCCACTGAAGAATTTAAGGCCTCCCCTGAAATATTTTTACAATCCTCTCAAAACCAACGAACTTTTGACTCAAGACTGGGTTTTGCTTTCAACAATTATTTTTCCTAAATCTATTAGCAAGCTCTTATTACCTTTGCATGAAATGCAATTAAAAACCCAATACCATGCACACAGGAAGGGATATGCCTGGTTACTGGGATCCTTATTCTCAAGAGCTGCTCTTTCACATTGAGTTTAACTGGCCCCATGCAGCAACTCAATGAAGTTGCCAAACAAAACATTAACAGCCATGTTTGGTCTGTGTTTGAAAAGTTTCCCTTGCATTTAGGAGCTCATATAAACACAACACTGCATGGATAACATTTGCTGAGTCCTTCTGAGGTGTGCTATGCTCTGTCCTTTGGATCATACTGTCTCCATGACAAAGTGGTCACCTGGAGAGACTCAAGCCCACCAATTTTTTTTATCAACAAAAACCTGAAGCCTGTGTTTCAAAAAAAAAAAAAAAAAAAAAAAAAAAAAAAAAAAAAAAAAGGGGGAGAAGAAACTAGAGGAAACAGGAGAACTGCACAGGTGTTTGCAAATAGTGGAATAGTGGCTGGGTAAATAAATTCAGGCACAGGATAGGTACACACTATGTGACAAGGGAATAGCTCCCTGCCAAGTCTGAATTTTTATCAGGATATACACATCTCCACCTGATCCAGAGAGCCAAAAGAAGAACTCAAGCTCCACAACTGCTTTAAAATTGAGAGGAGCTGCTACCAGAGCACTCAGTGATAGTGTAAACTTTGTAAAAAATGATTCTTAATGATTAGGATTTACTATATGATGATTATTGATCCAGTTATTGAACGTGTTTTACAGGGAACTGAAGTATTCCTGAGGAAAAAAAGACAATATTGAAAAATAAATGGAACTTTTAAAGCTTTTATCTATCACTTTCACACATGTATGTGCACATATGTACACACATATATTTGTGGTATAATACTTAAATTGGTGTCTCCAGCTTCTAACAAACAAAAGAAATGTCAAATTAGTAATATCATACTATTACTATTAATAAAACAAGAGGATAGTATCACCTTTCAGCAGTGGGAATGCCTCATCATGTTCCCCTCCCCTTCAAATTCATTGAACAGTAAATATTTTAAAGGGTTCAAGCTTGTTCATTCACTCCTTTTTTTCTCCAGCTTTGTACAGCTCCTTTGAAGCAGCTGTCCACAAAGGATCAGATACTGAGTTTTCTAATCCTGTTTCAACTTCTCAGCAAGACTTCTGAGTTCTGTTAAAGATTAGGCAACATTTTTCTGTGCTGAAGCCTTCCAGGCATCTGAACAAGGAATGAGCCCCCAAATACACTAAACAAAGGTGACATTGCTGTTGGCCATGAAACTCCTTAAAAGAGATAATTTCCATTAATGAGAAAATAAAATAAAAAAAATCCCAACATGATTTAAACCAGTTCTTATCATGCCATCTGAATCAAAAAAAACATAACAAACAACAAAGCAAATAGGAAACAACTGAGATTTTCACAATTGTGCTATATAGGAAAAATGTTCAAAAAAGGGTGAAAGTATATTGTGGGATGGAAAGCCAAATGCTCCTGTGTATTCCTTCCTTAAAAGCTGTTTTGCTTAGCAAAGGTTGCACGCCACCCACTCTCAGTTATAAAGTATAGGGGGTGAATCTTACCTCAACAGTCCTGCACGGAAGCATTTTCTGTAAAGGGTTGTGCTCTACCAATTCAGAAAACCAGAAACTGTCAGCAGTTCTTGTGCTGACAGGGTTCTCCTGGAGACCCATTTTCTCTGGTTTTGGAGCCCAGCTGACTAGAGCACTTTCTGTGTCTCAAGGAACCTGTGCCAGAGAGCAGCCCTGGAACCAAGGGCATTTTTAATAAGGTGTTTTTTTCTCTTTCTACCTGATTCTAGTACTGCTGAAGAAGGAAAATGTGCAGACCTTTGTATAAGGGGATATCTCGCTTCATTTCTTTTTAACCCTTTTGTAAAGTGCCCTGCAGGATATTGAATTGTGGTAAATTTTCTTCTTCCAGACAGGAAAGACAACTGGGTAGGTCCCTTAGAGACCAAAAATTCTCTGTCACAGCCCTTGATGGCAGGTGAGATCGTAACCACACATTTTCTGGACCAAAGCCAGACTTCACAGTCTGAGATTTAGGAACAAGATGGGGAAATCCAGGACCGAAGTTATAAAATAAAAAAAATAAAATAGTACAAGTACTCAAAGGCATAAAAAAACTACGTAAAGCAAATGAAAATTAAAAATTTAAAGAGTTGTGATGCATCTAAACAGTGGGGAGAAAACAGAAAGTGTAAGAAACAACAAATGGAAGTAAGCAGGTAGGAATGAGCTCTTACTTTCATGTGAACCACATAGTCAGTAAATTTAGGACTTCTGAACACTTGGTTTGGTAACATTGTCTTATTTCCTACTTCTCATTGCTTGTTTACAAGTTACAGGTCATGGGACTGACAAAAAAATGAAACATCAGAAGTTTCATAGATTCATAGTTCTCACCGTCTGACTATGAAACACAAGGAGATCAAAGCTAGAGTTACAGATCAAAGACATAAGAAAACCTCTAATTGGGGATTCTTTTGTCATAGTTACACACACATGTGGAATTAACATGAGTAACTAATAATCCAGGCTAAGATTATTCAACCAAATTCTGGACATAAATCCCAGAGAGCTGTTCAGTTTTGCTTTAGAATCACTAGAGATAAATAGCCTTTTCTAGATCATGAGTCATCTTATTTTAAAGATGCTATCTGGTTTGGATTTGATTAATTTCATTCCATCTTACATTTTAACCTCTGCCTGCAAAAAGAGCCCAACCAATCTGCTTTGAAATAGATACCTATCTTAAAAAAATCTAAAATTCCACAGGATAGATTCCACCTATAAGACAAGGCCCATGATGGTGATGAGCAGAAGTTTGTTTACTTTAAATACCAACACATTTGACAGCTGTAGCTATTTCATGGAAGCTCAGCTCATCCTAGTCTTTGGTAGACTTTACTGAAATGTCTTTTAACCCAGAAAAGCTCAGTTCTGGAAAAAAGCTCTGTAACAGTTATGAAACAATGTTTTTTACTTTAATCCTTGAAAAATAAGGACCATGACAGGCAGATCCACCACATCTTTTGAGAAATCCACCACCCACTGATTTGAGGTGATAGAATTTATGATGTGCATTGTGGGTAAATATTTTCCCCTCTAATTTCTCATTACTTATTCTTGTAGCAGAGGTGAGTACCCCAGTATGTCCAAAATTTGGAAGTTTATATTTTTAAGCTGCAGTTTTATACTTCTCATCACATGTAATAGTCAGAAAGGTCTGGATGGAATGTGAACAAAATGTTTGACAATATATCCAAACAATATATTTGGATGCTAATTTTATTAAATTAATAATTCTAAACTGAAGTGAAGAGTTTTGAAGCGGTGAGTCTGTAGTATGGCTACAGATACAATTAGCAATGCCAAAAATAAGGAAGCTCAACTACAGAATGTGAAAATAAGTCATATCAAAATTTTATATCAAATTCTTCCCATCTTTCTTTAAAAAGTCACATGTAGTGCAGGGGACTCTGTGTTTGCTACCTGTGTAGTATGACCACCAGCCTCAAAATCTCTCTGTTATTCTAAAAGCTCTTTGAATGATGAAATGGGGTTCATTTCCAACTGATACGAGAGCAGATCTGTGACTTCAGTGTGAATTTGTGACTGTAATTCACCAGTCTCAGAACATGTACCATAAGTAAGATGAGGTTTCAGAAAGCAAAAATTGGAGGAAGATATGCCATGAAACACTTCTCAAACAGCATTGACTACATCCTGCATGTAACAAAGATTAATTGTCCCTAGACGAGAACACCTTTTGACCAGATGATGTTCCAGACTCTGCCTTACACTCTGGAGTAGCTCAAGAAGGAGGTCAGTTCTGAAGTTGTTAATTCCTCATCTATACAACATGCTTCCTTTTCCCAGTTGAAGCTAAGAGAAGATTTATTTGGAGCAATTCTAGCTGATTCAATTTGAAGGGCAATAACATATGCCAAAAGATTAGGACAGTATGATAGTTTGAGACCCTTGTTGAAAGAACAACTATTATTAAAAATAACACAGCATACTGAAACAAAAAGATTTCTTCCAAATTCGAAGTTGACAGAGAAAAGCATAGGACTCCAAAAGGCAGAGAGATTAGACAAGTATTTTAAAAAAATACGAACAACATCTCAAGTGAGCATGGGTAAATACAGTGCCTGGTATCTGAAGACAGTCTAGCACTGATGTGTTATAAGCCCATGTTTTCCAGCACTAAAGATCAGGAACTGGAAGACTTTATCTAACTTTAGCAGTGAATGTTATTGCATTACTGTGGGGGGAGGAAGGAGACATGAGGAACAAGGGAGGGACGAGCAAGGGAATTCCACACCCATCCTTCACTGGAAAAAAATACTGTAAGAGAAGGCCCTGTGCAACTTGCTTGGCAGATAACAGAGCAGCTGGCTTTCTTTGTTTAAATAAAAAGTTTTACTAATGTTGCATCTGATTTAGAATTTAAAGAGGCTAAAGATTTTCCAGTACTATGCTTTTATTCTGCTGAAAGTTTTGAAACACAAAAAGAGGAACCACTTCAAATATTTATTCACAGTCCACTCAATTTTTTAGAAAAGGGAGATCTAAAAGCATATCTGGCAGCCTGTTTCTGTGCAGAAACACTAGAGTACTTGTCATCTGGCATAAGCATGCCAAATAATGCTGAGTCCCTTCTACTTTTTATTCCTGCAAAGGATTAAATTCAGAGATTAACCATAATGTCTTTCAACTACAGGCTCACATATTCATGAATAACAATAAGAAAACCTAAATCAGTACTTAACATGTAATTTTATGCTGCGTCTTCAAGAGGAGCATGAACAGTACAGAGAGAGGAGTAATTCCATAAGCTGATTCTGATATATATACAAAGTTTTGGATGGCTTTAGAAGGGTTTTTCTATTATTAAGTTTGGGAAAATAAGCTCAGTCTAGGTTTAGGTTGCTATTTTGAAAGATAATTAAGATTGCAGGCAATTTCAATATTTGTCATAGTAAACCATAGACTTCAAAGTTATGTTACGAAAAATATCTCAAATACTTGCAATAGCAAGAAGAAATTCAACATTATTTTGAAATAAGGTATGAAACAAAGATTATTTTGGTATAATGCTGGACCTTTAGATGTGTGCTGGAACTCTGCTTTTGCTCTGATTAGCATCCAAAACTGATGAAGACTGAGCACCAGGAATAGGCTTTGACTGGATGATGAAGTACAGCAGAAGAGAAAACGAGCCTTGCTATGGTCCTGCTTTTTCAGTGGGTCAGGAACCAGACCCACTCTCTACTCTGAGTAGCCTCATACAATAAGCAGAAGTGTCTAAAAGTCTAAGAAACACAGAATTAAGGGATTATTTTAGCCATTGTTGAAGAAGCCAAATACTAGAAAGATGAAACTCTAAGGAAAGGAGCATAATTTATTCACATTCTAGTTTTCTTTATGTGCTCCTTATTGAAAAAAATTCTTAAAGGCTTGCAACATTTCTTTTCCTAAAATTTGGAAGAGTAAATAAAGAATAAAACTGGTGCTCAATATGTAGTTACATTTTTAGTCATATATCCTAAGTGCAAATATCATATATCTATATCTGCAAATATTCTAGAAAATGCAACATGCATTTGAATCTTTAAGGTCTTATTTACCACAGACAAATTCATCACTTAAAGTGCTGGAATGTGAAAACTGAACTGTTCTAAACATACTGAATATTGTGAAATATTTCCTTTTCAATCTTTTCTTTTTTTGTTCTTTCTCAAGTAATTAAGATCGTTTGGAAATCTCAACACTGTTTTTCATAGATTCATATTTAGCACTATCAATATTTTAGTTTCAACTTTTAATTGGTCAATTATGCTATGGAAACAGTATGATTTTGTTTTTATATTATGTAAATTATAATACAAAATTAAGAAAGAAATGCTCTCAATAGAAGAAAAAAATGAAGCACACACATTCCTATTAACATTCTGATTCTGAGTGTAATATGTGCTGATGGGAAGAAACACAGACCTGATTTTAAATGGGAACTGTTGGAAGTAGGGCTTGGGCAATATAAATGCTTTCAAATCATGCATCCAATTACATTTACATAAATCAAAATGAGATAAATGAAAACTAGGAACTTTGCAGATACTCACATAGATCATAAAAGGAATAAATGCATGTATTCCTTTTGTGGTGCACCAGACATGGTTGAAAAAAAGTCAGGGGTCTGATAAGTAAGAACTTAGACATACTCACCAAAATAATTCAAACAGTATGTCTTGGCTTTAAACACTTATATAGTTGTATAATTTCAGAAAATTTTACTGCAATAATGCTTTTTATATGCAGCTGTCTCTGACAGAACCTAGTATATATTGAGGTGATATACATTTGAGAAAATTACCATTAAACTGAAATGGTAACACCTCAGCTGAAGTGCTGTGCCTGCCTTAAGTTTCCAATTGCCCACAGTGCAGCAATCAGATTATTTTAAAGGTTTTCTACAATTAGATCCAAAGTCCTTAATTTTTTCCTGAGCTGACATTAGAATATAAAAATAAAAGCTTAAGATGTTTTCTGAATGTCACTGTTTCCATCCTGAAGGATCTTGTACTTTGACTTTTACTATCCAATAAATCGTTGTTGCAAAGACTAAATGTTGTTAATCCCTAATCAAAATATTTTTTCAATTTATTAACATGAAATTTATGCAGGAAGCAACTTTAAATACTTACTAAATATTTACTTGTTTACTTACCATGATCTTATGAACCATTATGAGAAATTAATGGTGTGAGCTGAACTGATATTAAAAAAGTTTTAAAGCATTTCTGTTTTCTTTATGCTCTTTTCTAAAAATGTCTTAATCAGAATAAGTAATATTTTTTTTTGAGGGAAGGAGGGGAGAGAACTGCATTTGCTTACCTAACTCTTCTAATATGGTTATCCCTTCTGAATCAGTTGTCTCAGCATAATATTTTAAACCAGAAAGCAGTCCTTTCTCAAACAAGAAACATTCTCCTCAAAGTGAGAGCTGAAATCTGTGTCTCTCATCTCATTTCCTGTCTTTCTGGGTTTTAATCAAAATATATTAAGACATTGCTTTGCTTTACATGGGTATTCAGTCACATGAATATTGTGGAACTGTAAAATATAGATGTTTAGTAGTAGAAGACAAGTATGACAGAGGTTAAATCTCACTGATCTCTTTCCTTATTAGAGCCAATGGATCACATTCAGATGATATTCAAGGCATCTCACATAAAGACTCTGAATCACATATAGCCCCCTATATGCTCCCCAGCAGTACAAATTGGCTATCCTATTACATAAATATCTAATTATTCTCCTCAATGTTGAATGCTCATACAATTTCAGCAGAAATACAAGCACATAGTTCAGGGTGCAGCTGAAACAGCATAGAGTACTCTGCGTGCCTCACTACATCTTAAGGACATCAAATTGCAAAATTGAATACATACACACACACTCAATGAGCAAGAAAAGGAGTTTCCTCTTTTGGTTAAACATGTTTCTGATATTTGTATCGTACAAACTCTGAAGCACTTTTAAATATGAACATTCCTAATTAATACTGAGAAATTGCAACTCCCAAACCGACAACAGTTAATATTTATTTCTTTAACCAATCTAAATAATTTATCTCAAGCCAGTTTTAATGTTCCCTGTTACCCTGCCTCTTTGAGGTTAGGAAAGATATATGATCCTCATGGGGCAGACACAGTTTTATCCACTGTAGGAGACAACCCTGCACAAGCACTCCCAGGGATGTCTGGCAGTGCTCCTTCAACCTGTCTTGCTTTCACAAGATCTCAAGCTGATTCTTGTGGTGGATTGACACTGGCTGTACACCTGGCGCTCACCACTCTACCATTTCCCTCCTTATCTGGGCAGGGGAGAGAAAATACAATGAAAGGCTTGTGAGTCGAGACAGGGACAGGGAGAGATCACTGACCAGTTACTGTCATGAGCAAACAGGTCAGACATAGGGAAATTAGTTCAATTCATTACCAGTTACATCAGACTAGGGACAATGAGAAATGAACCTATGCTTGTACCTCTCTCTGGCTCAAGTTGCACAGATTTTTATTCCCTGCTTCTTGACTCTGTTATCCCAGAGATGCTACCACTGTCACTGATGGCCTTGGCTTCATCTTGGAGCGAGCTGGCACAGACTCTGTTGGACATGGGAGAGAATTCTGGCAACTTCTCATAAAAGCCACCCCAGTGGCCCACCTGCTACCATAACCTGGCCTCACATACCAAATACACCATTATGTTTTACAATACAGGAGCTAACACAAACATTGTTACTGCACAAGTATCGAACTGCTCTCAGAAGTGACAGCCTGAGAATGTGGTGCTCCCATTTTTCCAAAAGAGATGGGCTTCTCAACAAGTCTAGGCATTTTTAACAGCAGAGTGCCTCTAGGGAGTACCCTAGGAATATACCCCAGGTAGGTATTTTGTACAGAAATTGTTCTCTACATGAAAGAATGTTACAACACCATATCAAGTAAAAGAACAGAACTTCAGTTTCTTTATAGAAAAATGAAAGATGGAGAGTCAATTGTACTTTCATTTTCCTACAATGCTACAGGAAACTGATACATTTGCACAAGAAGAAAATAGAGATAGATATAAATATTTCTTCTGCGTGGAGCCACCCACTCAAATGATTAGAAAAAAACAAACACCATCACCAGTAGTTGTATAAATAAAGTATAATAGGTATACTGTGAATGCATTTGTACTGCATTTTCCATTTTGTTTTTCTACTTGCAATCACAACGTTACCTGAGCCAAATTTTTGTATATAATGTGCTCTTAGTACCCAGCACTCTAGCTCAGGTTATTTCCTAAAAACTCTCTTGTAATCCACAGGATCACACAAGGTCAAAATTTCAAATATTGAACCACTGTCATCTGAAGATTTTTCAGTTGTGAGGGTTAGCTAGCTTTTCGACCATGGACATCTTCAGTTACCAAACTGCTTTTTCCACATTTCCATTTAGTAAATGAAAATTACATGCATCTCTGCTTTAATGGGGAAAAAATAGAAATTGAAGATCTCATGTCAGAAATCCAGTGCTTCAAATAAGACTTTTCTCCTTCCATCTCCCTACTCCGAATGCTTATTCCTCCTTTCCCCTGTGTTCATTAAACTGTCCTGTCTATGGTAATATGGATCAAAGTCCACTCAGAATTACACAACCCTATTGCAAAATGAGCTACAAAAACTTCATAATGCTGCTTAATTTGCCCATCTTTAGGGTAAGTTGCCCAAGATACAGAGATACCATTTGCATATCAGCTTTCCTAATGACTGGAACTCAGCTCTTAGATTAGTCCATCAGAAAGAATACTCATCAAGGCTCATTTAATCAGGTGTGTCTAAACAGTCTCCAGTCAATGGAGAGAAAATTATTCCCCAGAGAAGCCTAATCTGACTGCTGAGTCCCTGTGTGGGGGAGAAATGCTCCCTCCTTGACTGAGTACAGATGGAGCTGATGGAGATCATCCTTACTGAGCTAATGCCAGCCCTCACAAAGAGCTCCTCCAGGCTGATCTGCTCACCTCTGTTTTCCTTTTTTCAGGCTTTACCATCAGAAGAGAAAACTGCTGCCAAAACTCAGACCCCAGAGGAATCTTTAAATAGTCTCCTTACCTCCAGACTGTATACATTTAGCCATTCTGAAATTCAGATGTATGGAAACATCACATTCCATATATGAAAATCTCACTGCAATGGAGTGGCCTAGATCAAAATCAAACTAAAGCTAAAAGCTTAGATATAAACACAAAATTTACAAAGTAAACTAAAATCTGAGCCTCTGGGAAAAAAATCATATGCACATTTTTTTGTTGTGCAGGTGACAAGCACAGAACTTTCTGGGATATTAACACAGGTCTGTGCTGTTGGCCATTATGTGTATGTATGCCACTAAAAATTAAGATGTGAGTGTGGGTACTGACCATATTCACCCATGGAAATGCACTCAAAAACACATTCAGTGACACAAAAACAGTGTCACTGCATATGTATTTATGACTTTAAGGTGGATTCCTCCATTTTATAAATTTCTGAAGCAGCTAAAGAGTTGAGAAGGAAGCTGATGCTGTCCTGTTGATCATAGCATCATCCTGGGCATCTGTACTGTTGTGCAGGAAGAGGCAGGGCCCTGACAACAAGCAGCAGTGTCCCTTCTGTCCAGAACACAATCTTTGGGAGCAGGCATATGGAATGTGTCAAAAATACAGGCAAGATGTGTAGAACAGCAAAAATCACAAGAACGGACACTAACATCTATGTAATAAAAGATTACTCTCTAGGCTTTGCTATTTCCTTGGTTCCTCTGATATTTGAGGGCATCACAGACTTGCAAAAATCGACCTTCACAACAACCCCACGTGGGTGAGACACACTCCCCTCACTACACAGCAGGGACAGGAGGTGAGAGAGGACAAGAATAGCAGGGAGGGAGTCTGGTGCAGCCTGGAAGATGGCACTGAGAAGTCTGGCCAGCTGACTACCTGAGCTGAGAAATGGGGAGCCAGAGCACATCTCCTCATTTGGCTCCTGAAGACAGAATCAGGGACTCAGTCAAGCAAGGCTTGCAGGTTAAAGCTGCAAGCCCCAAGGGAAAGGACTGTTAATCACCCTAAATCCTAAGTGGAGCACCACCTTTCCACATTTTTATTAATATTTCCATGAATATTTATTTCCACAGTCACAATCGTCAACTGAACCAGGTTTTCCCATGGCACATGGAGAGGGAATTTCCCACAATTAGGAAGATAACATAAAATTTAGTGTCTTTATTTGAATGTATATAATATCTAATTTCCTGATTGCCATATGTCATATAACTATATTCAGAAACACCAAAACAGGAAAACATACCTGTCATAAACTGTTCTTTTCAAAACATACCACCAGCTAAAGCAAGGTATTAAAGTCAATTTTAACATAATCTGAAAGGATCAGAATAAAGATCACATTTCCCATGTTACATCTACTTGCAAGTTTAAAATATTCAAAACTAAAATGTTTACTTTTTCTAAATTTAAAAGCAACATGCATGGCAAATTATATTCTGGCCAACACTGCCCATCAATCCAACATTTCAGGGTTTTCCTGGACATACAGAGTTTTACTGCAATGATTCAGGCAGAGTTGAATATAAACTTTTACCTTGAACCAAATAGAGGACTTAATAGATGCTAGTGAAGGATTACTTTCAAATTCTTCTTTTAACTCATTTCTCATCTTCAGTCACATTTTCTCTGAGCTTTAAGAATGAATGTAGGCTATTCAGTTTCAGCAAAATTGGCTGGATAAATCAACAGCATCACACATTTTACATCAGCCCAAGTACTGATCCATGAATAGTTATTTCTGAAGATTATTAGAAATGGGAAACTTCCATGTGTTCTTTTTTGTAAGTCATTCATCTATTCCTAGACAAATTGAAGTTTCATTTATGATTTTTATGGTTTAGTCTACAGTTTCAAAAAATATTCTGGAGAAGCACACAAAAATTACCATGCCTTTAGGATTTCTGAAGTATAAATCTGCCCTTTTAAACTAAAAATAACCATTTCAACGGTTACAAATAAAATAATAAACTATTTTACAATTTATATTTAACTTGTTTTTCAAAGAAACCGAAGAAAAAATTCAAAAATTTGCTAATAACAATCCCACCAAAAATTTAAGGATCTGATCTTCCAAGACAACCCAGACTCAGAAGAAAACTTGATCATTAATGCCCATTCCTGATTTCAAGGAGAATTAAAAGCACAGAAAATTTCTTTACAGGATTCTTTATTACATTGTGTACTCTGCTGCGCTTTGTGAGAACTCAGTAAATTAATAATTTTCAACTTAGAAAGATAAGGCATTATCTACCTTAGCTGTAAGCTATCTTGTTTGTTTATTATTTAAACATTTTCAAAAGGATATAACACAGAATTTAGTTTCTGCCCTGGTAACTTTTTTTCAGCTGCTTTATATGAAGTTTGCTGCTAATAACTAGATAGGATGTAAAGCACTAGGGAACATCAAAAAGTGGTTCTGGGATAAATATGTTTCACTGCCAACACAGGAACTGAGTGTTTGTGCAAATCTAAGCCAGAGTTTGGTTTTCTTTAGGAACTGATGCTTTCTCAATGCTTTTAAACATGAACAGTTTCCATAATGCATTCAGTATATTAAATTACCAGCTTAGCTTTCAAGCAGAGTCTACTGTCACAAGTCTGTTCTACCTCCCATATGTTCCAAACTTTAAAGATTTTCCAAATATCTGTTTTTCCCATGCTGTTCTATTGACAACAGGCCCAAACAAAATTGGGAAGGTAATGAAATTACAGGATATGTCACTTTGATCTGTTCTCTCCAGTGCACCACACAAACCAGACCCTGAAAGGTACATCTGAAGATAAACAGCTCATACTGTTGAAGCACTGTGCATTTTCAGCATTTCCTGTGCTGAAACTCAGCCTTGAGTGTGCTTTGTAGATAAATGAACACCATGAAAAGCACAGAGAAATCTGCTTGCAAGATACTTAACACTGCCTGTGGGATCAAACATTCATACAAGACTCCACTGAGTATATATAAATTAAATATATCATTTGGAAAAACAATAAACAAAAGATGTTGCACAAACTTCGAGCTGATCTGAGTAAGTGCAAAACAAGCTGAGTAAAACTGTACAAAGTTACAGACCCTCCTGACACTGCAGCAGTGTCTGCAGACACCTGATTGCACCAGGTGTGTCCCAGTGTCCAAGCCACACACGTTATGCTACATGCTGTACAGTGAAAACTTAGATGAAGGCACAGGCCAGTGCTGATTTTTGCTGAAGTGGTGAGCAGTGACAGCCTGCCTGGGTGCAACAATGCTGGAGAACCACTTGCCTTCCAGAAAACTGGCTGCAGAGTAGTGCTAAAGCCCTAAAGCACAGGTACAGCCAGCCAAAGAGAGGCACCTGGGTCATTCATTATTTGTCTTCCCTCGAGCTGACTGGTCAGTGAGAGAGAACATCATCCACTCCCAACATTTGCACCCTCCACATCAGCTTCAGCAGAATATTTTCTCAAGCCAGTACAGACAAAACAAATTTATCAGCAGTTCCATGGTACAATATGAAAGATGACTGAGATAAATCACTGTGACCCCCAAATCAGTTATGCTCTCAAAGTTCAAGAGTAGCACATTTCGTTTAACAGATTCAAAAATCTGACTATGACTTACTGTCCTTTCAACATGAACCATAGTATTTACTGACTAATTGGCATTGTTTTCTTCAAACAACAAACAGAAATCTAAGAATCTCTTTCTTTCTATCGAGACCAAGGCTAAACCAAAACTGTCTGAACTGTCAGGAGCCATCCCTCAAAGTTAGATGTATTACATAATGACTATAAACTAACAGATAACAAAAGCTAAATAGACATTTGCTTTTTGCAACATATTCTCACTGATATCAGTAGATATGCTTATGGGAGCAAGTGCAGCTCACTAGGATGTAAGCTAGGACAGCAGAGGGGGCATTGCCCACTTTTCTTTAAAAACACACAGCAATGAAGGAATAGGATAAGGACTGTATAAGGAAAAATCACATTTGATGCAGAACCTGCACCTGACCTGAAGAAAGACTAATAGACAGGCTTTCCAGTTTGTTCTTAGGACAAGGTGGTTATGAGGATGAAGCATATGAATAGCAAAGGAGTATTTTTTACCTTTTCTGCTCAGCTGCATTGTCACAGGACCAACTCTGAGCACAGCCACTAAGGTCTGGGTGACTATTGCAAAAGTAATTAGGAAACTTCTAAGGAAACAGATAGGAAACTGAAAACTAAGCAGATCACACAGGAGGTCAACATACTGACTATGGCCAACATACAGGGGGAAATTTTTCACACATCTTTCAGTCTGGCACCTTCACAGTGACAGAAGACTGAGTTCTGCAGTGTGAGAGTCTCATACCTTGCTGAAAACAGCTGCTAATGGCCCAGCAGCAGAACATCTAGAGCTTCTTGGGAAGCTCCTTTCATCTCTGCAGGTCTTGGACATCATTAAGTCACACTTGAAACATTGAGAGCATTCTTTATTCATGGAAATGTCTAAGAAAATGGACACATTATGTGCGTTTTCCAGTCAGCAGCAGGCAAGAATTGATTTATGTGCAAGCAAGGCATCTTCTTACCACAGAAAGCTTCAATTACCTTAACCTGACTAGTCATGTTGGAAGCATCAAGATAAATAATCTGTTTAGTTTATTTAAGATATGATAAGGAGGCAGTTAGTGCATAGTCTCAGTGTGGGAGACATTCTTTGCTTTTTCCTCAGACAAACTCCCAACACCTCACATCAGTGGAAGCTGAGGCTAACCAAATTCAGGCTAGAAATTTAATCACTGCAACACCACTCTGAAATTGAGAGGCTTTACCATTGCCTGACACCTTGAAATCAAAGCTAGCTAACTGTTAGGATGTATTATAACTCAGACACTTATTCATGGGCCTGACATAGCAAATATTGCTGTGGTTTGTTGTCCAATATTGTAAAGGTAATCACTGAAGATCTTGGCTCTACCTCTGGCCAGAGAGCACTTAAATCTATGGTGCTCTTCATCTTACCTTCACTTTGTCAGAAAAAAAGGTGAAATGAATCAGTCTGGATGTGAACTCAAGTCACCAGCCTTAACATGTAAGCAGGGCTAAAACCACAGAAACTCTTCATTTTAAGATATTTTGCTGGGACAGTTTTAAGACTATTTTACAATGTAAGTGGGTTGTTTTGTTCAGTTGGTTTTTTTAAGAGGAAATGGCTGAGTCCTTTTGGATGGCTCTGTTCACAAGATGTGCATAGAAAACAAAGATCTTCCTCCTCAAAAACATTTAATATAGACTAATAAACACAAATGAAATTGATGGAAGCTATAGGTAAATTAGATAAAAAATAATTACAATAAATTCCCCATAGACTTGAGGAATGTGAAATAATAGTTACCTGGCCCCAGGTGGTAACAATTTCTGTTTCCTTCCTGCAACAATTTCTGACATAGTTCTGCTATAATACACGGTGAAATTAGGCCTATTTTTAAGAGATAGGGCATGGCAAAGATATCTTGGAAAATACTTCAAGTAGGCTTTCTAGCTGGATTAATTTGAAAATTCTTTTAGTTCAGTTTTACAATGAGGGTAAGATCATGGCAAGAGTAAAAGCAAGAATAGCATAAGAGCATTTGTAGAAGGAAATGAGTGTCATGAGAGAGCCCTTGAGTGGTCTCTGTCCCAGCTTTCCTTTTCCAACTTCAAAAATAAAATATTGGTGCTTTTGTGTTCTCCTAATAGCACTTTTCTTGTCTAGAGCATTTGCTGATAGCAATCTTCCAAACTCTCTATTCTCTCCAACAGTTATTCTGGAAATGACTTTCTGAAATTATCCTACTTAAATAAAAAACAGCCATCTTCTCAGGACTAGAAATCACTGGATACACAGACACATGACACTGTAAGCAAAAATATACAGGAAAAACGACTGCAAGCAATCCATCAGGAAAAGCATTCAACAAAACCACAAGAATAGAGCCATGAGGAATGTCACTGTGCTGGTTTTGGCTGGAGTACAGTTGGTTTTCTTCACAGTGGCTCGTATGGGGCTGTGTTTTGGATTTGTGCTGAACATGGTGATGACACAGAGCTGTTTTTGTTATTGCTGAGCAGGGCTTACAGAGCCAAGGCCTTTGCTGCTTTTCCTGCAGCCACACTGGTGAGGAGTTTGGGAGTGCACGGGAAGTTAGGAGGGGACACAGCTGGGACTGGTGACTCCAAGTGACCAAAGGGATATTCCAGCCCATATGACACCCTCCTCAGGATTTAAAGTAGGGGGAAGGAGGAGGAAGGGGGATGAACACTTGAAGTCATGCCATTTGTCTTCCCATTTCATTGTTAGCTGTGATGGGGCCCTGCTCTCCTGGAGATGACTGAACACCTGCCTGCCCATGGGAAGTGGTGAATTAATTCCTTGTTTTGATTTGCTTGTGTGTGTGACTTTTTGCTTTCCCTATCAAATTGCCTTTACCTCAACCCATGAATTTTCTCACTTTCACCCTTCCCATTCTCTCCCCACTCCCACTGGTGGGGGAGAGAGTGAGTGGCTGCCTGGGAGCTTGGCTGATGGCTGGGGCTAAACCACGACAGTGGCCAGGGAAAGCATCAGGAATGGGCATGTGAAGAGGAGGAACTACTCGTCCTTCAAGTGCTCTCCTGTACTCCAAACATTTACAGCCACAGCTTTTCTTAAGCCAAGCATGCTTTCCCTCATTTACTAATTCTCCAGAGAACACTGCCAGGAATTGGTGTGATGTTTTAATACACACAATGGCCTGTGGCAAGGATTTCCACTGATTAACAGCACATGACACAGAGAACTGGCTGCTCCATTTTGCTTTGCATTTATCCCCCACAAATTTAAGTATGAATCCTTTACCAACATTCAATAGCTGTAACACTGTGAGGAAGGATAAACACCACTGAAGTCTAATGTCCTGTTCTCTCCTCAACTAGTTTTGGCTGAATTAGACAAGTAATAGCAAAACCATCTGAATTGCTCTTCCAAAATACTTTCTGCAGGATCCTTGAGGCATCTTCCCCTTGCCTAGGGCTCTCATTTTCCTCTAGAACAGGTATCATGAATGCCACCAGCCACAGGCACCCCACCAGGACCCAGACAGCTCTTTTAGGGACACTTCTGTGGCATATTAAGAAAGCAGCACCCTTCCTGTGTTAATTTTAATCTTTTTTGCAGAGACAAATCCAGTGAATGAATGTTAGGAATAGCTTGTCTTGCTCTAATAAAACAGTTACACCATAAGTACATTAGAGTGGTGGCTTCCTTTATTGCCACATGGATCTGGAAGACAAAATCTGTAGCCACTGACAGATCCTGCTTTGGCTTTTGCCAAGTTTGAATTCTGTGCTGTTATTTATTTAACTTTGGTCCTTGCAAACAGATAGACAACTCTGGTTACACATATCTTTTACTGGGTTAGGGAAAATGAGAAGCAGATGGTAGCAGTACTAAGTGTACCTGTTAAAAACCAACACTGTTCTGAGGGTCTGGTTCAGAGCTATCTGAAACTGAGAGGAGCTTTCACCAGGAGTCTGCAGGGGTTGGCTCCCCAAATTTTGAGGGACAATGACAAACTTCCACAGCTACACAGCCCAAAACAAATAGACTTAACTGCCCTGGTATCACTTCAGCAGAAGACTCCCTAAGTTTTTTTAATGATTCCACTAACTAAAGCCACTTTGGCAAACTTCCTCCATTCCCCAGTTAAACTCAACTCTCATTTTCTGTCAGCAAAGAAGTGAGACAGACCTTAACAAAACAGAAATGTTCACAAAGTGCTACATTTCCATGCATCAGAAAGAAAAAGCACAGATAAGGTATGAGTCCCACTAAATCAAGACCTGCAATCAAAAAAACTGTTGTCTGCAGTCCATGGTCAATTTGTCTTTACACAGCAGTTTTACCCAGTTTGTCACCTCATCAGCTTTCAGAACATATATTTCAGAGAATTCACTGCATAGTTACATTATGCTGTCTCCTCAATTATTTCCCTTAGACAGCATTAATAGGTCGCAATATAAAGATCCCATTTGTTTTTCTGGCTGATGACTAAGTAAAAATTCTTCACGTAACCCAACATATTCATGTTTAAAAGCATTTTGATTGCATGCAGAAAGATTCCAGAAATTAATTTGAAAACAATTCTCTCAGTTGCATGTTGCCTTTATGATTTTGCTAGAATTTACAGTCAATTTTAATTAGCATTGACACATAAAATGTAATGTATCATAATCCAATCTCCTAAAAATCATTAAAATTATTGAGGGAAGGCAAGCTACTATTTTTTTCACTTTATCTAGGAGGGCTTATTCATTTCATTAATAGTATAGATACATATACTGTTCATTTAAAGATGGGAAAATTGATGACAAGTAATTAACAGCACAAAGTTTTGTGTTATCACCCTGAAATGAAACAACTATCACTAGATGCTAATTAGCTGGCAAGTATAAGGAAAGACTGTCTGACAAGGGCATTCAGGAAAAAAGGTACCAGGTTCTTTTTAGGACAATCATTCAATTTTTATGTGCTGGAGGCTTTGTGCTCCCCTAGACAATATCTCTGTGTAAGGACAGAGTGGATGTGTCTTTCCTCCTCAGCAGAAGGTAAAGGAGGGCCAAAGAGTACATGCAATGTCAGTTCTCATTTCTAAGTCAAATTCAGCCAGATATGAACATAATTCACAACATAAAGTAGTGATGATGCAAATCATAGTCTGGGTTTTGTTTCTTTTTCCTCTCACAAATATGACCTATACGTCAGGCTGAATTCTGGGCATCTTCTCCAATGCTAAATTATGCAAACCATTGCATTTTCTTTGAGCTCCCTGACATACCTTTGCATCTACAGAAAAAAATTGTTGCTCACTCCCTCTTCCCCCCACTCCTCCCCCCAAAAAAGGCAGGCTGTCAGGAGCAGTGGCTCTCATTATTTCTATGCATGATCTAAGGGACAGCAGCCAACATGGCAGGGGGATGTTCTGTGCTCCCCCTGCAAGGAAGGGAACAAAAGCAAGACAGTGGTTTGAAGGCTTTTCAGACCTTTCTAATCCTTAAAGGAACTACAGGATTCAACCACACACAGAAAAAAAAAAAAGAGCCAGGTTCAGGGGAAGGGGTATGAACTGGCATGCCATGCTTTTTGGTTGAATTTGCCACAGCTGCTTTGCAGCATATCTGGATGAACTGGGCAAATATACAGGCAGTTTCTTCAGTAATTTACTTAAAATAAATAATTGGTATAAATGCTAAAGGAGGAAAGAAAACTCTTGCTCTGCTTCTGGGCCACTTCTTTCCCCCTATAATCTCATATTCCCAAAACTCTGAGGGTACAAATGCAGCCAGGGCAGCTGCCAGGACATAGCTGAGGGAGTAATGGTATCAGCTGAACTTCAAGAGCAAAAGGCAAGAGCAAACACAGGCAATGCAGTCTCAAAATCTCCTACTGACAAGAGAGAAAAAGCCACATTTCCTACAGGGTCCTTCCTTGTTTATGTCTAGGAGGTTGTCTGAGACTAAAGGCTACTACTTCCCTGTCACTTTTTAAATGTTATGCGTCTTCCTCTTCCACTCGTGATTTTTTAAAATTTTATTTTAATTTTTCAATAAATTACATATGTTGGTAATAGAAAACACAAGCTACACAATGTGGATTCCTAAATCCATGGAATTAATTAGTACTTCACTGAAAGGTCATCTAAGAAAGATGGACTTTTATTACTATGACTAATCAGAGCAATGCTTTTTACAGTAAGGGTATATTGTGGATGTCTCTAAACTGATTTTGCAATACAGAAGAAAAATTGGCAGCAAAAGGCATATATTGGCTGGCATCCATGCTGTTCCAGGTTGGTTATATTTACACAGCTCTGTAGAAAGCAGGCCCCAGTGGATATGTGGAAAATATGTCAATATATCTGTGTTCAGCAGCCAGAGTTTCCTCTACAAGAGAGCAAGATGGTTTTGTGCCAAGAGGAGGCCAGAAGACAATTGACACTGGACAATCACAGAGCTGGGGCCACAGTACAAAACAGAGATCAAGCCAAAATGAGAGCAAAAACATATCCACAAAATGTGTGTCACACAGTCACACATGTAAAGCACTTTAGAAGGTTTTGGAAGGACATCAATAACATCAAAAATAATTTGTAACCTAATCACTGCGTGGGCATTTACCACCACAGCACGCAGTACCCAGGGTCATGGTGAGGGAATTAGAGGCATATGGACATTTTCCATCTGCTTTCATTTTGCTTACTTTCCACAACAGCAATATCTGGTGCACACCGAGTTTTGGCGTCCTCTCTCCATGTGCCTGCAATTCTGTGGTTCTTAAATACAGAGGTAGAAAAGAAAACCAGCAGAAAACATTGAGACAATGATATGCAGCAGGAATATAAACAGCATCACATTAGGCAAACCTGTTGCTTCTTTTTTGGTTTTAAATCAGCAGCGTTTCGCTGTGCCTCTTTTTAATTAATATTTTTTTCCATAACAGGCTTTATTTGTTGTGATTTAAATGCTTTAATTCTTTAAAATATTTAAGATATTTTATACAGCACAAATGTCTCTCTGAGAGAGTTCCTGCCTTTTGTTTAAATTCAGAAAATTTAAGAATCAGACAAGCAGCCAACAAGATTGCACTCATGAAGTAAACCAGCAAGAATCCTGTTCTCACTGGACCACTATTTAAACTGATGTTTATTTTGGCACTGGTAGTTATGGTATGTCTCTGTTAACACAACTGTGATCAATAAATGGACAACAAAGTTCTTTTGCAGGAGCCATCCATCTGTTACTTGTTGTTAAGGTATTGATTTGTATTCTGCATGTGTAGCCACATTACCACACACTATACATAATACAAGGATGCAATTACTGAAACTAGGAGCAAAACCTTCATTTGTCTCATAGGTAAGGCAAATAAAAATAATGGACTTGTGACATTCATACACAAGCAATATTATTACTTCCATCTCTCCATTTTGATGCCAAGGAAAAATACATCCTCACAGTATCTTGAGAACAACAAAAGGTTTCAAAAGTTATGGTATTGTAATAACTCCCCTTTCAGAAAGCTGATTAGACAATCTTAATAGGAAGTTCAGAATTTCAACAACAACAAAAAATCCTCTGCCTCATTTAACGAGATCATTTAATGAAGAGCGCTCAATTACAGTTTTATGAAGACTTCCTCACGTCCCTTTAATTGCTCTTTCCCATTCTAATTAACCTCCTGAATGCCAATCTAGCTTTCCTTCTGGCATGCCCATTTCTGTTCCTTCTGAGAGTGATCCAGTTGCTCACAGGGATGTCAGGAGGGGCAGCACCCACCCTCCGCACTGCGCGGTCCCTGCGACGGGCACCTGCAGCTGGCACGGGCACCCCGCACAGCCCAGCCTCAGCTGCCAGCACACTTCTGTGCCTCAACTGCTACATGGGAAGAGTAACAGCTCATCACATTGATTAACATGTTTTATAGTCGCCCAGTCACAGGAAGATTCGCCAAAGATTGTGCACTTCTCTTTCCAACAATGAAAGTCCTTTCTGATTGACCGAATGCTGACCATTTCTGCAGCCTCCTGCCACTACAAAAGGTGACTCTTATCCCCAAGCTGCCTTTCAGGGATTTTGGCCAATATTTATGAGGAAGTAGTGCAAATTATTCCATAGTGGGGAGACAAGATGTATTTTAAAAAGAAGCCAAAGATTTTATGGTAGTTAGGATAAAACTAGTAATGTTGAGAGAAAAGTCAGCAAATCTAGATCACTTACAGAATAATAAGAATAAAGCATTTTTTAATATTTTTCTTCTTTTCAAGATAAACTATTAGAAGTTTAAACTACTACTCCACAACACTGTCTTCTTTTTTTTTTCAAAACAACAAAGAAATATTGCAGCAGACATTAAAATTATATGCAGTATATTTGTTCCTTTAGTCCCCACTTGAGGCAGGGCAAAAATTGCACAGACATAAGAAAATAATTTAGTAAAAGGAAACTTTTCTCATAACAGACAGCGACTAAAACATTTGCACTATAAAGAGCAAATTGCCATAAGCAATCCTGGATTAAGCTACATAAAATCAAGGAGAGGAATAAAGACTGAAAATTCAGAAATCTCTGCATAGGCAGGCGAGAGAAGTAGTCAGGGAGATACAAACCATCTTGCTGCATGTTTAGCTCTTCTCATGCCTTCTCTGTTTCTTGTCAAGTGCTCCCATAGCAGGAAGATCTCTGTACTGATAAATACACTCCTGGCCATAGCTTATCTTCTTGTTGTTCAGACTTCCTTGAACTGAAAGTTAAATTTCTCTAGAAGAAAGTTTACAGGCCACTATATCTCCCTCACAGTATCTACCATTTGTGAACAGCTATTTTTTGTAAGAGCATATTATTAGCAGGTTACAAACCCAAAGAAAGTTAAAAGGATGACTGAAAAAGCACAGTAATTTCCTGAAATCTCATTTTAAAACTCAATGTCTTTTAAACAAGCTACAAAACAGGATGAAGTCTTAGCTGTAAGTTAACCAGGAACAAGCATTTGGCTTCAACCCCATGTGTCAGTCAGTCCTGGAAAGAACAGCTTTCTCAAATATTGCTTTTAGCCCACCACAGTTTCACTGCATTCAGAGTATTATTACCATAATTAATCAATAAACCAGTTTCCTGAAACAGCACTCTAACTGCTTATTTTATGTTCCTGTTTACCCCTAAGATGGACATTTCTCATATGGGAAGCCTCACCAAACGAGTTTGTTTTTAAAACCAGCTTCTATCAAATAATGTTCTTGCACTCTTGTGCCTAAATGAAGATGTCAACAGTGTCTGTGTCCAATGTCTACCCCCACAACCCTTTTTTTGTAAACAAAGCCCTGTCAGAGCACACCTCTGCAACAAGAGCACAAGCTCTTCCAATGGTGGCTTCTTTTACCCTGCAGGTATTTGGATGGTTGGAGAGACAGAGCCAGGCAAAAAGCAGTCCAGAGGCTACAGGGAACTGGGAATACAACAAAAGGATAAATGCAACTGTACAAAGACAGTACCTGCTTGAACACATCTGCATCCCTCAGACTTTAACTTTTAAAGGGAGAGTATTTCCCAAATACTTGCTGCTCCTGAGAC
The DNA here is from genome assembly GCA_034336665.1 of Luscinia megarhynchos. Lineage (NCBI taxonomy): Eukaryota > Metazoa > Chordata > Aves > Passeriformes > Muscicapidae > Luscinia > Luscinia megarhynchos. The sequence continues at coordinate 79,193,644 of CM067565.1, read as the reverse complement.
TGAGAGGAACTGCATATCAGAAAGCTTTGGAGCCCTCAGTCATGTGATCAGTTTGTTCCACATGAATTCAAAATTCTCCAGGATACATAGCTCAGGATACTTTTATTTTCTATGCTGAATGCTATGGACAAATACAATCAATTTCAAGGCCCAGAAATGCCTCCCAAGTCTCTAGGCTAGACTTCACAGAAACAGCTTTTACTTTATTCCTTCAAAATAGAAGCTAACAGCATATGGGCATTTTGCAATATAGGGAATAATGATACAGACTCAAAAATTGACTGACTGCACAGAAACCATATGAACAAATTACAGCAATTAAAAAATACAACAAACCCAAACCAAAACAAACAGCAACAACAACAACACCACCAAAAAACCCCAAATAAGAAGTGGCATGGGTAACATCAACTTAAGACACAGTAATTTTCAAGCCTGCAACAGAGGCACAGATATTTTGTGTAAAGCTCATATGCTAGCACCTTGGGCATCTTCTGGTATATCTTCTTTCTCGCTCATGTTTTGTTTGAAGTAAATCCTATTTAATCTTTTCATAGGAATAACAGGAATTTAAAGCATAATATCTATTTGTAAATACTTTTGATAGCACAAAATTCCAGAAGCTTTTCTCTGGGGCATGGCTTTTCCTGGAGGCAGCTATGGGCAGAAGGGAAAGCAAATGTCAAGCATACATGCAGCCTCCTCATGCAGGGTGCTGGCAGGCATTCTGCTGCCAACCCAGCTGACACAATAGCTCCCAAGACTAGGTGCACCTTCCTCTGCAATACTTGCTTGCAATTTTGTTTCCCCTGCCAACTTGTTAAAAACCATCCAGAGCTAATCAAAATTTTTGTTAGTTTTTGGCTGCTTCCTTATCAAAACTTGACAAAACTTTAATTTCAGCCTCATGAGCCCTGCAGCTGTAAATTAATTGAATAAAATTTACAAACATTATGCACTGATAAAGCACTTCCAAGACTTTTCCCTATTCAGTTGACTTAGCTGCTTGGCATGACAGTTTTGCTTGACATGAGTTCAGAGCCTCTGGAAACCTTCCTAATCCCACTCTCCAGGCCTTGTGCCTATTCATGGAACCATGTTAACCCAACTCCAGAAAATTAATAAACCTCCAATGGATTTAAGCCCTCAGAAACATCCCTTGGTACATATTCCAGCTTCCTTATATTGCAGGCATCTTGTTGCACAGAGTAACTCTTACTGGAAAGACCTAGGAAGAAACCAGTCTAGTCCCCAAAGTTATTAACATTTAATAAAATATCTCATGTAAGATTATTGTGGCTTGAAGCATAATTGCATTTACTACAGTCATTCTGACGTCATCTCTTTATATTTCAGTGCAATATTTCTGTATCAGTTTTCCAACTGTATATTTTCAATGGAATCAGTGTATGATTTCTTTTATACTAAATAAGAAAAAATGTCTTCTGTCCATATAGCAATCCATAAAGACCCTCATCCTCAGCATTTCAGGTAAGATTTTTTATTAGATCACAAAGCACAGCTTTTTTTTGAAACACAGCATACTGGTAGCAAACTAAGATGATTTCTTACATTCTGCACTGAAGTAGAAGTAAAAACTATACATACATATTTTATAAAATATTTGGCTGCATGGTAAAAGAGTTTTCTTATATTTCTTTATATTTAGTGTTTTGAAAACAACTGTCAGGCAATAATCTGTAGGGACTACAATAGCCTTTCCACTTAAAATGAAAATGAAAGTCCAAGCAACATCTCTGAGTCATACTTTTAGAGCTCACATGTGAAGCACATGGAAGTAAATATCCAGGCTGTAAATAAGTTGTTGCATAAAGGCATGAATTAAAATGAACGTCTGTATTGACCAAAATTATATATGTAAATAGCTCAATGAAGTTTTGATGGGGATTAATGAATCCAAATATCTTTATCTCATCCCCAGATTCATTTCTCCCTGTGCAGGCAATTAACTACAAACAACACGAGGTTAAAGTGATGCCAAAACCCAGAAGTACTACTCTTTTAAGTAGCCAAAAGTTTATGAAACTTATTGGGTGCTTGAGGAAGGGAGGACCAGCAGTTCCCAATACTGATATACTGGAAGAAAAGAATCATAAAACATTCATGAATGCAACAAAAGAATGCAATTCAAAACAGAGTCCATAACGTAAATAAAGTACTGGAATCTATTCAGCCATGTAAGAGATGGAGAGAATACAAAATGTTGTTCATATTTTGGCAGACTAACCATTTAAACAGAATCAGATCATCATTTGCATCAGACCCCTAAATCTACAGATGTGATGATGTCATGAAACTCCAACAAAGACGTGTAAATATATTTTACAAGTCAGAGATCAGAGCTATTGAATGACACAAAGAAACATGGAAAAACAATGGTTTTTTAGCTCATCTTACTCATAATTCAGTCAAGCACTACAACTAGCTAATATTTCATGGGCAGTATTTAAGCAATAAAAACCAAAATAAATTCGGGCCAAAAGAAAAAGCATTTTCAAAGGCACAGAGTCCTTTCAGTGTTCTTTTCTCACATCAGGAAAACAGAATTTAGGCACATTACTGCCATTTTTGCCTTGAAAAGCTGCCACATGAATCAGCTGTGCCACTAAGATCAAGTATTTGAAATGCCTTAGACTAATTTTAGGAAGGAAAAAAAAATTCTAATGTACATTTTAAGCAATTTTTACAATAACACCCTTAGTGGGACTGACCACATGGGGGAACACAGTGTCACTGAACAAGGGACAGCAGTGCCAGGGAGGAATCCTGCACTGGTGTTACTCAGGAGATCACTGGAAAAATAAAGCAAGCCTCACCAAAAAGGAGAAAAGAACAAGAAAACAGGGGAATTTTCAAAATCCAGTATTTTGCCAACTTGATGTACAAACCTCAGTTTTTTAGCTGTTCCTTCTACTCAGAAAAATATGTGCCTAGTATTTAATTTATACATTTCTAATCTTTATCTATCATGACACAGTCAAGTAGCTAAATCCATCTTAGCCAACACATACTGCATGAAGGAAATCTAAATGCAAGTTTCTTCCTGTTGATAGCCATGGGGAAAATTTTAGGTAATCCCAGAAATTTTTGCCTTTAATATTATTTATTTAATGTTATTGCCATTTCTAGGAGTTTAACTTTGAGGTGATGAAGGCATTTTATAGAGACTATCAGTATTGTAGGCACTGATGACACTGATGGAAGCCAGGGTAGTCCAGGTAGTGATAAATCCTGAAACCTCAATATGAATGATATCTGAGGCACAGCAAGGAGTCAGGAGCAGTAAAAAAGGTTTTTAAAAGCTACTGTTTTTGAGCCTGTGTTTTGCTTTGAACCAGTCATTCAACAAGGGTTCTGCTCCATTGCATATCATCTCAGCATCATTTGAAGAGCAATCTTTTTCATTCTCTCATCACCCAGCACCCAATCTGAATTCTTCACACCAATGTTTCGATATTAAGAAGGCAGGCAAGTTTATGTAACAGCTGACCTGAAGAGCAGGAATCTGTTATCACTTCCATGGGAGTACTGGGGAAAATACTGAGGCAGGCTATCTATTTTAGATATCACCTCCTTGCAAGTCACTTGATTTATACTCAAAAATCCTGCCAAACCAATCTCTTACTCCTAATATCATGGTCTGTATACCATGTTACATTAGCCTGGTTGGCAGGTTGTGTTGCTCATTTATCAAGATGTTTAGGAATTAAGGATGTTTAGGAATTAATTTCTGCTTTTCTATTAGTGATATTGGTAAGCTCTGAATATGCTGGAAGAAAGGAGTTCCAACTAGATAAATTATATGATCACTTCAATACACATAAATAAGTAGCAGAAAAGACTGCAAGCCTAATAATTCATAAAGCCTGAGAGACACAGAAGACCTCTATTAAGTGCAGTTAACAGCTGATATATTCATGGTTTGGGGTTTTTTTAATGGAGATTTTTTTTTAATATAATGATGACAGTCCTACATTATTAACATGAAACTCAGGGAACACTAAAGTTCACAAAATAGACAGATGTGTGAAATAAGCAAATATATACCCCCCTTCATCAGAATAAATAAACTTTTAAAGAAATGTGATTTAAAAGTTGAATAGTAGAACTTACAAGGTACATGGTTTTGCCCACTGTGAAAACTCTCAGACCGTAATAATTGTATTTTTTCAATACATGTTCTTATCTAAGTTTTCTCATGATTGCCCCTTTATAAAAGAGTGACACTTTGGAAGAATCTGCCATAGGTAAAGAGCTTTTTTGGAAGAGAAGATCTCCTTGTTATTTTCTCCTAGTTTCTTTTTATTCACAACATGTGAACAAACTGAAATAATATAGTGAGGATGCTGCAAACAGTTGCCAAACCATGCAAGGACAGTTTCAATAGCAGTGCAGATGAAATCACTTTGTCCAGGCAGGTGGTCAGAAGCCACTCTTTCAGCTTGTGATATTTCATTCCCACTCAGCAAAGTGCCTTCCTGCACCATTTGCACTACCTTCACCTGACCCTGTGTCAAAGATATGCCCCAGTAGGAACACTAACTCAAAACACAGCAGGCATTTTCCTTTCTCCCTGCTCCAGTTTTGCTCCCTTGTTCTGAGGACAGAATGTATAACGTAGTGCTAAAATGGCACATCTAAAAAATATTTCAGAAGATGGTAATGCAGATAATAAAGCTGAGACCTTGCTCTTCAAGTGCAGTCTTAAATGTGATAAGCCAAATGAGCTGGAAAGATAATCATCCTGTGTTTCTCTGAGGGAAGACTGAGAGAGGAGCTGGTGAGCCAGGAGCACATGCAGACACAGGGATTCTGCTAGAAAATAAGCAGAGACGACTGCAGAACTCATGGGTGAGAGTCTGAAAGCTTTTCATGATGATCAGAAAGTGAGCACTGCATTGAAAAGAGTGCAAGATTTCATCTAATGATGGATAGTTGCTCTCTAAATTATTTGGAGGCTGATGCACCAAAATTGTTATATTTAAATGGATGCCTTTGGAGGCATTTCCCAGGTGAAATAGAGACTTAAAGCATTTAACTCACAAGTATGAAAGAGGTAAAATTACATTAAACCTGAAGACTAGGTAAAAAAAAAAAAAAAGAAAGAAAATAAATTAGGATGGGTATTTTTTCGCTGTCTTAAGAGAAGAACATATAAAAGAGAAAATAGATAAGTATACATAAGCAGCACTGTAAATGCTGAATACTTCCAGTCATGCAACTCAGTCTGTGCTCTGACCTTCAGAGGGTGAGCACAAATTCCCCAGCTTCACCTCTGCACCATCAGAAATTACACTGCAGGTACCTAATGTGTGTTTTAGTCACCATCTTTTGGGCATCCAAGCATCACAAGGAGATCTGGCCTTCAAAGAGTGAAAAAATAGCATTCACTTCAGATTTTAAAATGACTTATCAGTGAAATAAAGACAGAGAATTTTCAAATAACTAAACCAGAAATGAGATCTGTCTTTGCAATAACTAGAGAGCAAGGGGACGGATTGCCTATATCTATCCCAAGGTGAATTCATCCATTCCACAACAGACTATGTGTGACCCTAATATCATCAACAGTGTCTTCCATGCAGTTAAAAATCAAGTCAGAAAGGCAACATACTATTAGATAACTGTAAATACTGCCCAAGGGCTTGCATATGTAAGGATCAAGGTCTTTTGTAATTCTGCTGATGGATTATCACCCATTTAATTATTGAGGTCTGTACAAATTATGGAAAGACATGCAGATGTAATTAGGAGGGTTAGTCTTCTAATGAACTAACAAGAAGTGCTATAGGTAGTTAGATGCTTAATCATTGCTACCAGCAACACTAGAAGCTTTCTCATTAAAAAGTTAGTTTGCAAAGACAATTTTTTCAGGTGATGAAAAATGCCTGCAGAAACCTAATACAAGTTAAATTAGGATTTCTGCTCATCCTTTTATGCCACAAAAATAGTAAGTAGTGCTCTGCTTCATTAGTCCTTTGGATGAGAAGGAAGCATAAAGTCATGGCTTCACACCTACATACAGGAATAGGGAGTGTACTATGAATTAACTCAAAAGGCCAGGCAAAATCACACAGGGTCCATGAAAAAGGAAAAGCCCATGTGATAAGACAACTGTCCATCTTCCAAAGTTCAAGCTGTAGTCAAACAAATGAGAATGTTACTTTTCACACAGCCCAATCATGAACTGAAGTATCCACCATGTTAAACCTTGGTAAAGCAGGCAAAATTAAATTATTGGACTGCAGAGGTACCATCCCAATTCTTTGGGACTTTATTCACTTGAGGATGCACAGTTGTGTTTACTTCAGAGTCTCAGAAAGGATGCCCACAATCCCTCTCCTGGGTTTTTGCATAACTAAAAAAATCTGGGAGAAAACTTTCTCAAGAGCAAGGGCTTAATGGCAGCTGCATGATAGAAACTAAACTGCTCCAAGCAGCCCACAACAGCAGTTAATAAAAACCCAGGAGTCAGGGTTACAGGCTGTATAATGACACTAGTTTCATACAACTCTTTGAATAATAACTTTTTTCTTTTTTTTTTTTTTGTTTTTTAATAGGACCAAGGCATTGAAATCATCAAATCATTCTGCAACTGAATGTAACTGAAGGAAATCCAGAATTGTCTCAGCACATTACTCTAGGTTAAAATAACCCAAAACTGAATTATATTCCCAAAACATAATTGACATGACTGTAGAATTTCACTATTGAAGTAGTAGGAATTAGACAGAAAATGTTACTATCTCAGGCTATTGATTTGTTACCTGTACCTTTAACTAGGTCATGAAAGGGCTAAAGGCCACTGTGAACCTGATGCTGTTAGGATCCAGCATACTGCAGAACAAAAGGTTAGTTGAACTCAGATGTCTTATCTCCTTCTAGAGGAACTTAGTTTAATCTTCTGACTTCTGAAAAAGAAACCCCAAACCCATGTATGTTATTGATTTAACAACTTAGAGAGTTCTCATAAAAATCATAATTGGAACTCAAATTTGATCCTTGAATGAAATGAAAGAAAGAAAAGACAGCTCTTTAAAAATAGTTAATAGAAAAACTCTGAAATATCCTTTTACTACTAATGTCATATATACATTTTACCAACTACTTGCAGGAGACAACACATAAACACATTTTAAATACATAAAATACATTTTAAACCCATATTGTGTCCAACAGAATTTGAAATTCTTAAGTTGTTAAAGCAAGTAATTTTATTTGCTAGTAATCAATAAATTAATTGTGGCCTTACAAAGGCTGCCTTAAGTAATCACAAATACTAACATGACATCATTTGCAATAAAAATCCTGCATTATTGTGAACTTACTAACCTGTCTAAAAACAAGTGTGCAAATCCTAGCATTATGAATGTTAATGGCAAAAGTTCTATGAAATTTAACAGCATCAAGGTTTGACCCAGAACTTTTCTAGATCCAAAAATACTAAATGTAATATAAATTCTGAGACTTTGAAAGGACTCTAAAACCAACTTGAATATAGTAAAAGGCTGGTTTCAGTGACAAATTCAAATTAGACTGTCTTAGAAAACTAAATAGAAAGAAGAAAAGAGCACATCTTTGTCTTTTTTTACATAATTAAAATCTATAAATTGAAAACTGAATTGAAAATTAGGGCAGAAAATAAAAGCAATGATTAAATATTCACTGCATGCCAAGAGCAGCCCTTTAAATAAAGCTTTCATAGAGCAGCTGAGCAGATACCCTCTACTAAATTATGTCATTATTCGAAAGTGGTTCTGACAAGAGTCAAATAGATGCAATAAAATAAAGTAGCATCATCAAATTTAAATATAATAATAGTAATAAAATAACTTGGTAATTAATGTAGCTCCACGGAAAGAAAAGGAAAAAAAAAGCAAACAAAACTGGGGGGAAATCCTATTACAGCTGTGAAGAAATTTGAAACTACCATGTACTGAACTTTACATAGCTCCAATAACCACATCCACATACAGTATTATCCTGTCATGCCAGGACAGCAGCCACCAGCTCACAGCTCTGGCAAAGGAAAACAAATGTGCTGTGAACAGGGAGAGCCCCAGCTGGAGCCTGGGGCAATGTAACTGCCCACAGAGTACCCAACACCTTGGAAGTTGTGTAACTTGCACCAAAGACATGGGCAAACCCAAACTGGAAGATGAGCTACCTTTCCACCAGGGACCTTCACACTACAATGAGGACATGGAAAAATTGCCTAGGTGCTGTAAGCAAAATGACAGATTTCTTAATCAGCTTCTTAATCAACTCTAAGCCTCATGAAGTACTCCCTTGAACTGTTCTCATTACTGAGCAGTAATGATGTCCAGAAACTGCATTAGATGTCTCTAACCAGCTGATACAATCATGGTGCCTCAGATCAAACCATCATAGCACCTCCAAAAGATAAGGAAAGAAATGGGAAGTTGTTGCCAGGGAACACAGGATTAATTCAGAGCAGCTTGAACATACACTTACACAGCAGTATTGGCTGCCTCTCACATAAGGAAAAAGAGGAGGTTCAACCTGTAAATATCCTTTGAAAGAAGAATCAGAAGAATTCCCCAGTAAAGAAGATTTTAACATATACAGGGAAAAAAATGTATTCACTTCCCCATGGTAACTACAGTAATATACATATATCCCCTGCTAGTATTCTATATAATTTTCTAAAAAATCACTTTCAAGGGCGAAATAGAAGTTATTTGAATGTTTTTTGTTTTTTTTTTATAAAGAAATATAGAAATACTAGCTAAGAATCAAGCAGAAAGAACAGTCCTAATTTCCAGTTAGATAAATAAGCCACTTGAGTGGCTGTTATCAAGAGGATTGCTTTTTATTGTTCATTTCCAGGCAGTGAAATCTGTGGCTAATGTGGCTGCCCCACAACAGCTGCTAATACTCTAGAGATGCTTTTTGATATTCTGGTTTCCAGCACTGCATTGCAATACTGAGAGGAGTACAGGTAAAAGCAGGGCACTGCCAGGCAAACACACATGGCTGCACAGCTCCTGTAAACCATCCAGTGCAGGCACACATTGAGGACAGCTACTTTTGAGGTTAATAAAACTTGTTTTACAGTACACCAAAGTCAGTAAAGGAAATTACTACCAAAGACATTAGAAATTGGACTGTCTTTTGTACTTAGTAATACTTTTTACAGTTTGAGTCATGACCTAAAGCTCTAAGATTTTAACATACCATCAAGTGCCTTTTTAATTGTCTTTATAATCAGTCCTGTGGGAGTAGGAAAGATGTAAATTGTAAAGGACAAGTAGCATTGGGCACATGAATTCATAAATGTGTTTTACCCAATTTTGCATCCTTCAGTTTCTCAAGATTGAAATAAATCAAGAGCTGGATTCAGAATCAAAAACAATGTATCTGTATAATATTAGGAAGTCTAATATCTGTCCCTTAGTATCCCTCTACCTAGCCAGATCCAAAAGAAGGTTGGGAAATATGAAGCACAGAGATTGTAGAAATATTAAGAAGCAGCACAAAGGTGCTCCAGTAATGCCACAGGTAAGCTAGGGAAAGCTTTGGATTGAAAAGTAATATACACACATGAGGGAATAAAATAGCAGAGCAAAATTTTTTCCATGTTTCAAATCCATTATGCTGCTATCATGTCCCCTAGTAAGAAGTTTCAAATCTCTAGGTCATTAAACCTTTCCTCACAGGTCAGACCAGAGTGCCCATGGAGGCAGAGCTGCCCTCTCCCCTGGTGTTTGTCTTTCCTGCCAAAGGGGCTGACCTGGGTCTCAGTACCCAGTGTTCTGCTCAAACCAGCAGAGTGATGCAGCAGGTGATGACTTTAGACCTCACACTACATCTGGGTTACCAGCAGCAGCAGAGCTTGTGCCCCCTGTCCACGTGCAGGCTTGGCCCTGATGGAGCTGGCTGATGCTGCAGCAATTATCTCACAGCACTGTGGCAAAAAGTGCTGGATGTGACAAGGGCCACTATTGTGGCTGTGACAAGAATCCCTGCAGCTGTGGCAAAGATCACTGTGGTGTCCTGCTGCTGGGATGCTGGCAAAATCCACAGTGAAGCTCAGTGACACTTGCTCTGTAATCCCCATGAGGCTCACACTTTTACCCAGGGAAGAGTTTTCCAGCCAAATCTAGAAGGCTCAGAGGATCAGGGATTTCCCTTTGAGGTCCAGCAGCTAACACCTCTAAATTGGGTTACAACCCCACCATGCTTAGCCTGCCAAAAAAAAATATTAACGACCTCAAAGTTATTGTGGTGTTAGGACAGCAAGATTCATTTTTTTATTTCAGGAGGACTTGTTTCCATGATGTCAAGATGGCTCCAGGGCTATTGTCATTGACCAAGTTCACCAGCAGATAAATTTTCTGCTGCTCCAGCTGGATCCTTACAAATCTATGCAGCCTGATGGAATTAATCCAAGAATTCTCAAAGAACTAGTCAATATCATCACAAAACCTCTTGATTTTTGAGTGGTTTTGGGAATCCAGAGAGGTCCAGCTGACTGGAAGCTGGCAAACATTGTTCTGATTTTCAAGAAGGAGGACCCTGGAAACTGCTAAAATCTGTCAGTCTCATTTAAGTGCCTGGTAAAGATATGGAAATTATTCTGGAGGTACTGAAAAACACCTGAAAGACAACAGTCAGCAGTCACAGCCATGTCTTCATGACAGGAAAGTCCTGCTTATCAAACCTGATTTCCTTTTATGACAAGGTAACACACCTAGTTGATCAAGGGAAGCCAGTGAATGCAATCTTTTTGGATTTCAGTAAAGCTTTGAATACTGCCTCTCATAGTATCCCTTGTGGACAAAATGTCCGATATTCAGCTGGATAAACACATCATGAGATGGGTGAGCAACTGCTCACAGGTCAGGCACAAAGACTACAGTGGATGGGGTGACACCAGACTGGGGACCTGTCACCAGTGTCCATCTCAGACCCTGTGCTCAGCAGCATCTTCATAAATGGCTTGGACACGGGACTGGAAGGGATACAGAGCAAGTTCACAGATGACACAAAACTGGGAGGAGCTGTTGAGTCCCTTGAAGACAGGGAAACCCTACAGAGAGACCTCAGCAAACCAGAGGGCTGGGCAATCACCAACCACATGGAGTTCAGCAAGGAAAAGGGTCAGATTCTGTACCTGGGATGGGACAGCCCTCGATGTACAGACAGGCTGGGGAATGGGATGAAAGGTATTAAGCTATTAGAGAGTACCCCAAAGAAGGGCTACAAAGATTGTGAAGGACCTTAAGGGCAAGCCATATGAGCAGTGGCTGAGGTCACTGGGTCTGATCAGCCTGGAGGAGACTGAGGGGAGCCCTCACTGCAGTGACACCTTCCTTGTGAGGGGAACAGGAGGGGCAGGCATTGGTCTCTGGTGACAATGACAGGACCTGAGGGAATGGCCTGAAGTTGTGTCAGGGCAGGTTTAGTTGGATATCAGGGAAAGGTTCATCACCCAGAGAGTGGCTGGAACAGCTCCCCAGGGAAGTGATCACAGCACCAAACCTGACAGAGTTCCAGAAGTGCTTGGACAATGCTCTGAGGCACATGGTGACTCTTGGGGTGTCCTGTGCAGGGCATGGAGCTGGACTTCAATGATCCTTGTGGGTTCCTTCCAGCTTGGCACATTCTATGATTCTATGTGATTTATCCAAAATAAATGGTTCACTTAAGAGTATCTCAATATTTTCAACAAAGCATCAAGTTGGCCTCTTTTTAAGGCCAAGGTCTTGTCCCATTTACACCAACATAAAGCTAAACCAGTCCCTGATAATTTGTGTAGAGTCTATAACAGAGATTTTACTTTTTACTTAAAAAACCTGATTTCCATTATATGCATCTATTTTCAGAGGCTTACCACGAGTAGTTAGTGATTTCAAATACTGGTATTTGGAACACAAGAGAGAAATACTCAAAAGAAGTTAGTTTGGTAGGCATTTTTTGGCTCATAAGGAAACAACAAACTTTTAGCTGAATGCAGTATTCCTGTGTTGAATTAGAAGTGTATAAAGCAAAACAGAAATTACCAAACCAAATATTAACATGACATAACTCTATATGGTTTCAATTTTAGGATATTCACAAAGTAAGCCCTTTCAGCAGCCTAAAATAAAGAGAAGCAGCTGTGACACTGACAGCAGTGTCACAAGGCTGTGAGTATGAAAACACTGGGCTTTTCTTTAAAAAGAAAATTAATACAAAGAGAAAATTAACGTAAAAAAATTTATAAAGTACTGGATGACAACCATACTGACTATTCAAATTATGTAGGTAAAAATTATAATTCAATTTTTAACATGGTCCTGTAGGACTAGCCATGAATTTGTATTTTTGTGAGGGAACCTGAGTTGTCATTTTCTCCATGTTCTTTAACATTATTCTAGGACTTGATACATGGTCTCCATTATTGCTCCTTGAGCTGTTGGCAGCAAACAAGTTCTTACACAGTATGCTGTATTTCTTAGAGAGTTTTAAAAATGCTTTTCTTGCTTAGTCTGCATTCATGTTAATTCACACATTAAACACAGGAAGAAATCTAGAGAAATTTAAGGGGGAAGTGAACCTAACCAGATTTGTTAATTCTTCTGATAATGTTAAAGGAAGACCATGATATTTAAATTATAAAAAAAAATAGACTCACACCACAAAATCCAGCCCTGCATAGAAGCTTTTCTTCAGCTAAGTTTCCTGGACTGAGATAATAATCTGAGTCAAATCATGTTTTTCTTTTACACAAAAGCTGCCTTAAAGGCCCAGGTGGACCAGTGATCACTGGGGGGAGTGAACAAGGGACTGTCAATGGTGTCCATTCCATGTCTTTCAGAAAGCCTCAAAAAAACCTCCTCTGAATTTCTGTAGATTTTCCTTCTGGTTCCATTAACATGCTCCTAATGTTCAGCAACCATATTTTCACTTACAAAGCACCAGTTCTTAACTTATAAAAAATAACACCTTATTTCAGAATAATTGCAGCATCCATCATCTGGCTCATAAACTGAGAGCTGGAGCTACTTGGTCATTTAGTTAATGGGTTCAAATAATGAGAGTTAAACAACAAACCACATCACAAAAAAAAAAAAAAAAAAAACAAACCAAAAAAAACAAACAAAACCAAACCAACCAAACAAAAAGAACTGCACCTCTAAATACATAAGAGATTAAAGTAACTTTTCATGTTTTGCCACAGTTTTGTTCCCTGACTTAAAATTTGCAAATATGGAGTCTAGCTTGGGGCTAGCATTCAAGATATACAGCATCTAAAAAACAAATAAAATTGAAGATGAGTTCCTTTTTCCCAGTATCAAAGCCTACTAGATCATATTTTTATCATGGCACAGAAATTTCAGCCAGAGTCCCTTATTTGCAATAAAATTGTTTAATAGTACCTGAAGTAAAATAAACATTCAAATATGTGGAAACTATTTAAGGTGTCTAATGAAGATTTTAGTAGACCAATTATGATGATTTCTCCACTTAGAAGAGACTCAGAGTCTAATCTGAAAATACATTCTTAGCATACATCACACTGCTTTCACAAACCAAGAATTTCTTGTTCAAAAGGACAATAAATTGTATCTAAAACTAGAGATGGTTGAGTGTTCATGTGAGTCAGTGAGATAAAGAGAACAGCAAATGGTGTACTCAGAAGGAAAAAAAGGTATTATGAAATTTCATACATCAACCTAAATATATTTACATCATCTCTGCAAAAGAATAAAATACCAACTTCTGCTTTACTATTGAGTCTTTCCTTTTCTTCAGAAGAGTAGGAGTTTAATGTGACATATGATGGAGGGTTATTTCCTTAAAGCATTGCTAAGTATCTTAGGAGACTATCAAAATAAAATATCAAAATAAAAGCAGGATGGACTTTATCAGTAGGCTTTGGTAGACTGACCTCCACTCAGATAGGAAGTTAACAGACTCAGCAAACTCTCAGACAGCTCTGAGCCAGGCAGAGTGGCTGACAGGATAAGTGCCAGAGTCTCAGTCCAGGAGACTTTAATAAATTTGGGGCTTAACCAACAGAAATGTAATTATCTTCAATAGGGAGAAAAACATGGGTTTCTTCAAGCAGGGTGGAATTATCCATGCATTGACTGCAACCTCACCATCAAAGCCCTTAAGAGCGTGGCTGTGGTGCTCCAGTGGACACCACTCACAGAAGTGAGCCCTCCCTGTGAACAGAAGGAACTGTGCACTGGACTGTGTCTGGAGCAGCTGGCAGCAGACCAAGGGAAGCTAGTGCTGAGCCAGAGGGATGCAGAGAAAATGGGAAAGGTCCAACAAAGGTGCCTAACACACACACCCTATGTAGAGAGGCTGAAGGAGCTGGGTATGACAATTTTGGTAAAGCAGAAACCACTGAGGTATTTAACATCTGCTTACAATGGTTTGAAGGGCAGTTCTTTGGACACCACCATCAAAAACCTCTTGGTAGTGTCAGCATAACAAGGAAAACAACCACAGAAAACAGTTTCAGAGATTAAAGTTGGACAGCTGGAAAAATATTTTCGCTAGCAGCAATGGAATATCTTGTCAAACAGGTTGAGAGATTCTGTCCTTGGAAAGGTTCATCCAGACAAAGCAATGGCTGATCTGACCCTTTGTTGCAACTGCCCTCTTCCAAGTAGTAGAATCTTGGATTAATGGAGGACTAGAACTAATTATCCCTCGAAGGGCTGTGAAGATGTCATTTTTATCATTCCCTAAAATAATAAATAAAATAATAATAAACAAGTGCAAGGTATTGTTTTCAAGATGCAGCCTTTGGTACCCTGGCCATCACAAATCGTGTGGGCTATCAGGGCTCTTCCAGAGGGCCACTCTGGAAGCCTGCTGGCAGCTAGTACTGCCAGGGAAAGAAAGGGAAGAGATCCTACTTGAAGTTCTCCAAGAAAGAGTGTGTATCTCTTCAGTGGCTCACTAAGTAACCTAACTTTGAAGAGAAAAATAACAAATGGAGAAATCAACCAGCACTTATTTAAAAATTGCTGCAGTATGGGAAATGAAGAAAAGCAGCAACAGCAACAAAAACCCCACCCCACAGAGAAAAGTTGAAAGGCTGAGGATGTCCTTGGATACTTTCCAAAATAAAAAAGGCAGGCACACTTCATGCTGCTGTAGCTACATAAAGGTGATTGCTTGCAAATTCAGCAAGTTTGCTGCCATCAATAAACTGTTTAAAATAAGAAGCTTTGATGAAAATAGTTTGCTCTGATCTTTAGTTAGTGAAAGTAAAAATTGTCTTACAGCAGCAAAGAGAATGTCTCTTCAGTAGGTCATGAGTATGTCTTACACAAATAGATATCCTTTTACCACTTTCAATACTTCTTTTCCATTTTGAACTCTCAGAATGATGTAATCCAAATAATTTGAGATAAGAATAAATATCTGATTTCACATGCAAGACGTACTATAATTGTTTTTATATGATATAAGCATAATGGTTAATTGAAATTAAATTGCTACTGCCTACTTAAAACTATTAATGGAAAATATTAAAAAATCGTTTAACATGTGTCTATCTAAACACTTGAAATACTGCTCAGGGTTAGCATGATTCACACCACTTTAAACACCCAGAACAGCACTCACTAATTTCTAGGCCCCCAACACTTGTACTCAGATGCATCGTGGAGAATGGCTCCTTGTGTCAATGAAGACCCTTCAGTAACAGAAACTTTATTCTGGGGCAAAATGCTGCCAGTGCAGAAGAGAGGAAAATGGAGAGGTTCATCTCCACAGCACCCCAGACAGCCCCTGTGGCTTGGGCAGGGGACAGAAATTGGACACATTACGGTATTAGTTCTCCAAAACATACATTTTTTTGTTCATTACAGTTGATATGGGATCCTCCAGGTATGGAACTACTTCTACCAGGTAGAACAGGTAGAGAGGTGAGACAGGAATCCTATAAATGCCACCCCAAACTGTCAGCTCAGAAAGAGAGAATGGAAACGTGTGCATGAAACATTCCTTGCAACAGATCAACAGAGCAAGTCCCCAGCAGCAGCAGCCTAGTCCATGATACATTTTGTTCTCGTGTACAGTATTATAAAAGTGCTGCTCACATTACTGAAGTAGTTTCCCCTCACTCTTATTATCATCACAGGAATCAAAATCCATTTGGAGGGTTATGGGGAAATGCTGAGGCTCATGCAAACAAGCAAGACCAAGCATTACCATAAATGCCTACAATATATAAACACAATTACAGTTTGGAAGTGAAATAACTGAATTGAGAGTGCAATCTGGCCAGAGAAAGCTGATTAAAGGCAATGGAGACAGAGAAAGTGAGATTATATCTAATTAGCTCACAAAAATAAAAAGTAACTACTCCAATTCTAAGGCTGATTAATTAATTAAAATTAGAAAAACTATTTGCTATGTAAATGTAAACTACTACATGTAAATTAAGAGTGGCTCATCTTTGGAATGAATTTTAGAATAAGAATAAGATTAAATTTAGGATTTAGAATTAGCTCACCTATATAAGGTTTAATAGTCACCTTTGGGAAAGGACCATATATCATTAAGTACAGAAAAATAGCTGAGACAGCATAAACCACATGTCTTTCCCTTTCTTTTGTCTATTATACATACCTTGTACATTTAATATAAAGTAATACTCTGGTTTATCATAGGGTGCATTTTATACAGATCCTGTATTTTTGAAGGAATGAGAAAATGTCTTAGAATCTCTAAAAAAGTCCTCAGAAAAATTGACCTTTAAGAAAAAAATTATAAATAAAGAAAAGACAATAACATTTCTAAAAGAATTTTGAAAGTTGATTGCCTTCCAAAATGAAGTTTTTCCTTTTCCAAAAGAAACATGAGCAATGGTGTAAGTTAAAATGGGGAATATATCTCAAACATGCTAAAATCTAAAGCACTATGTCAAACTACAGCATCTTCAAGGGATAATTTTATAAAGGAAGCAAACAACAATATACACCCATTTTCCAGGCATCCCAAGGCACTTCAAAGAGATCAGATGAATGAATCAGGGTCAGCTGTCAGGAAAAAGTCCAGAATCAACATCTCCCAAGCTCCAAGCCTGAGATTGGAGTTTCCTACCTGAGTTATGAACATTTATGCATATCTGGAAATTAAGGCAAAATT
The DNA here is from genome assembly GCA_034336665.1 of Luscinia megarhynchos. Taxonomy (NCBI): domain Eukaryota; kingdom Metazoa; phylum Chordata; class Aves; order Passeriformes; family Muscicapidae; genus Luscinia; species Luscinia megarhynchos. Next base: position 79,176,499 of record CM067565.1, on the reverse strand, counting down.
CTCTGCACAAATATACTGAATTCACATCTTTGGAAAGCCAGAACCACAGAGTGAGTTTGGGCAAGGAATAGGTCAACATTCCCTTGAATTACTGAACTCACTTACTTTGCAGAGTCTACTGGAAGATGTTGGTAATGTTTCAGAATTAAAAAGTAATAATTACAAATAAAACAATTCAGAAAAGAATAGTAGATGAGATTGGCAGACCCTGACCTCACAAACACACCATGAAATACAACTGGCTGCAAATAATGTTAAAAATATAACAGCTGATAGAAATAATTGGGAAGCTCCAACTTCTTCTTAGTGTAGAGTCATAAAGAATATCTCCATCCTACAATGTCAAGACCAGTCAGTGTTGTTTTCCACAGGCCAGAATAGCAGCTTCAGTAGGGGTAGAAAAAATTATTTAAGGGAGCCTTTCCAGTTTCAAAAGCAGAGTTGCTACAACCATACCTTCCCATTTTCTCAAAAGTTTCCTATTTTTTCTTAATGTTTTACTAAAAATTCTCATTTACTATCAAGCATGAATTCTTACTAAGAAATAAATTCTTGGCCAACACGCACATCTGAGACATTATTTAAAGACATTTCTGTAAAAGACATCATGGGAAGTGTAATAAAAAGGGGCAAACAGGTCTATTTTAGATCCAATGGAACAATAACTTTCAAATTTAAAAAAAAAATCATGAAAATCTATTCCTGTGGGGTTTTTAGCAAGCCTAAAGAACATAATTTATAAGGAATCTTCTTAGTGGCAGTCAATTTAACAGAAGCTCCACACACAGAGACCCCTCCTTTGAAGTTTGGCCCAACCCCTGCAAACTGGACATTGTCTGGTTTTTTTCGAAATTCTTGTTTGAAAATAAAACTTATCTTTAAGTTATCCTTTCTCTTTAATTTATCCCTTATATTCTTGATTAGATACTGTATAAATATCACACAAAGAATTATGAATATTCAATTTAAAGAGTCATTCAGATCCATATGTTTATATACATAAATAGACTAGAAGGTCAGATGCATGCACACAGACAAAAAGGAACATCTATGTGCATTTTTATATATATTTCTATTTTATATTATATTTTATATTTTTATATATATATGAATACACCTATTGTTGTGGATGTGTGGCAATCATCTGCACACAAATACACAATGGATAGTCAATGCAAACATGAAACTTCAAATGCACAAATTGTTTCTTAATGCTCATCCTCCCATCAATTAATATTAACGTCAATAATAAATGTAAATTAATACTAAATTAATACTGAGTACTTGAAATATTTGGTACACACACTGAAAGTCTCTAAGATTAACACCAAATTTGATCAGAGGACAATAGTCATAAGAACTCTCGCCAGCTGCAGCCTCTTTCTGTCATTTTTAACATCCAAAGGGTAAAGAAAAACTAATCTGGGCCACGCTTTCTTTCTGTGTGCTGCAGATAGTCATCTCTGGCATCAGCAGCCTAAGTTCAGGCTTCACATTGATTTTCTTTTTTCCTGATGTATACAGTGAAATTGAAGACCTATGCATTTCTGCTAAATGAGGTTCTGCCTTAGCTAATAGCAAACTATGACAGTGGTCTGCAAAGAATTGGGGAAAAAGAAAGCGGTCTTTTAAAAAAATTCACCACCAGCAGCTGTAAATTCATAACTGTCAATAAAATTGCTGAGGTTTTTATTTGCACATTAACAGCGTGCTTCAGTGTAAAATGGGACTCTTAATTCTTTTCACAGGGCATTAAATCATATTTAGGATTAGAAAGAATCCTCAGGCAGCTACTGGCAGGTGCCCTCTTTTCAAAACCACTCTGCTCCTTATGTTTGTACCTTGTTGACTTCAACAGCAATCTAATTGCAAAAAAAATCTTCTCAAAGTAAAATCTAAAACAATAGGGTGCAACTACACAACTTATGTTGCTCTTCATTGACTCTGAAACAATTCCAGAAGCCCAATGCCAGTGAGATGTCTTTCAAAAGGAAGGTAAGTCACAAGCAGAAGATGGTGCAGGACAGGGCTGCATGGGAAAATATTTTTGATTTACTGCATACTTCATGAGGGATCACTCTACATGCTCTGAGGATGGAATGACTAACTGATAACATGGTTCCCAACAATCTGTAAGGACTTACTCAGGAAAAGTGATACCTACAGAGAACTGCCTGCTATCAAAAAGCTCCTCAATTCCCAAATCCCACTGGGCACCAAGGGCACCCTCTTACTCTTGCTTATGTTTCATCCTGTCCCTCAAAAGTAACATGGAATGTACCAGACAAAATCTGTCCCTCTGATATCTTGTTCCTTAAGGGATTAATACAACTAAGCAACAATCAGAGCACCTCCAACCACTTGTCCACCCATATTTCTCTTAGTTTCACTGCCCAGTGCAAACCAGCTAAGGCACCAGGGCAGCACAGGAGCTGTATTTAATACGTGACTGTTGCTAAAATAAAATAAATTGTTTAAGTCAAAAAACTGTCACTAGGACAATATATGACTTGCATTTCTTTTTAGCATTATGAATTATTTCTTCTTAACCATGTACTTCCTTTTGGTAGGAATTTGACTGTGACTTGCAGTGTCTTTATCAGAACTCCTGTGTGCTCACTGGCACACTGTCCATCTGCTGCCCTGTTATGTGTCTGCCAGCCCCGTGCCCATCCCTCTGCTCCCAGCACTCACATGGGCATTCTCACCTGCACCAAGGGGGTTTCTGGAACCAGCCCTGCTGTGCTCAACTTGCACTCTCCTCTACTCAACTCAGTGTGCTGGCACAGCACAAGAGGGGTGAAGCAGCCAGCATCCAGCTTCCCAGCCTTCTCCAGAGGAAATGACACCCTGAGTGACCTGTCATTATTGAACTGGGGTTTAATGAAATGCCAGTGCTGCACACCACTATGCAAAGAACATACGTGGCTGCAAGTGATTAATTACAGTCTTGAAGAATCTAATATGAGACTCTCATGTTTAAAATACTTTATGACAACTATTAATTTTTTTCTCTCTAATTATCAGGAAAAGCAATGGAGTAATGCACCTTTCACCTCAAATTTGCTTATTTTTCATTTCCATTATCCTACAGCTTTGTTTGTGCTCTGTGCAACAACCAATCTTATTTCTCTTTTCAATCTATAGATATAAAATACATCAAGGATGAAATCAAACAAAAAACTTTAATTTAATCAGCAATAATTTTTTTTCACTGAAATGTCTGCCCTAGGAAATTCACACTATATTGTTTTCACACTTGCAGACAGAATGAATTTTAGTATTGTGACTCTCTCAGGGGTCTGTCCTCATTTACTGAAAATATGCTAAGCAGAAATAAGGCACCTTTAAGAAGTGATGAGCAACTACTGTTAAGCACTGAAAATCAGTAGTAGTGTGCAAACCCAAAATACTGACAATTCAAACCTATGTACACTAAGTACATTCTGATTCTATCCAAAATGGAAATATGATTTTTCACCACACTGGCCTGTTTGACAAGTACACACAGCCCTATGTTTTAAAGAGGAATCTACAAAAAATCAGAGGAATCCGTATTTGGGAAATGGCTTTGCTTTCTGTGCTGGAGTGCAAGCAACTCTGAAACCAGTTATTGACCTTCCTCTTCAGTTGCCTGACCCAAAAACATTGTCCAGCAGCAGAATTTCAGTACCAGGTCCTAACTGCTGAAGGAATATTGTTCACACTGATATGAAGTTTCCTATTGATCAAATGTAACAAAACCTCATTTAATCTTTCACTAATTTTAATACACTGAAAAAGACTTCAAAGTACTTGCTGCTTGCTGTTATCATAAAACAAACAGAGTTGTCATGTGAAGAAATGAAGAAAGCACCCCCACATTGAGATGACCTTTCTGAATACTTCTTTATGGGATCTGAATGCTATTTTTCAAAGCCAAACTATTCTTAATTCTAACTTTTTATTTTATACAGCTGAAAAGTGGCCAAAGCTGGAAGAGAAAAAAGAAACTGTGGATATTAATCCATATGCCCCTAAATCAATACCTTTCCCTGCTGAAAGAAAACCAACCACGCCCTATAAGATTAATATCAAATTAGCAAATTTCAGGAAGAAGCAGTTATCTCAGGCATTCTTAAAATGGTTTTCAATTTTAGAGCAGGTCCATGTTGCTCTGCTTTCAGCTGCTGAAGCAGAGTCACAACACCTGGCCCAGCAGACGGCTGAGCACGCACTGCAGAGCCACAGGCACCGGTTCAGCTTGTTAATGTGCACTCAGGCTGCTGCTGCTCCAAGAGGACAGCCAGCTCAAGAGCAATTATTTTGTCTTTTACCACTCCTGTTGCTGCTAGCTGCAGCCAAAGCACTTAAAATGCCATCTATTTGCTGCCATCTACAAGTGTCAGGGTAGAACAAGACAAGCACAGACACCTATGGTAAATACTCGCCTCTGCAAGCCTGATGGGGGGATGAAAGCCTCGTTTTTTTGGGAAAATTAACATGATGAGTTCTGCTAGTTCGTCCCTTCAAACACAACTCACACATGAAATAGTGTGTCCTCAGAAATGAGCAGCATAATGATGCTTTATTGCTGGAGAAAGCCACACATCCCAAGAGAATTTGTGCCATCATACACCAGGAGTAAGGCTGATGGAGCTGATTTTAGGCTCTAATAAAAGAGGGAAGAGATGAAAAAACACTATGACAAAAGATGCTTTTCTTACTTATTGAGATTAATCTGAATCAAAATGTGTTCACAGTAATAATTTCTTGTACAATTGAAAAAACTGCTAGTAGGAATGGCATGATTTTACTTTCCAATGCACTGTAATTCTTATTCCTATCAAAAGAGGCTGAAAAAAATTGCCAAGTAATAACTTCATTAGGAAATACATCTAATTTAAAGGCATGGTAATTTTCCCCCTATGAAATTGTATAATGAGCTTTAAACTCACTAAACAAAGGGTCTCTTCTCTGAGTGATTATGCTTAATTTACACAGGAATTAGTAGTGACTGGATCTCCTTTCAGAATAGCTTTAAAAGAGCTGCATTAACAAAATAAAATAAAACAAATTAACAGCCTTGAAAAATATCCTAACAGTCAATGGAGTAAAAAATACTTCTCCATGTAGCAGTGCATACATACATTTTGCTCATAACTATCTTTTACAGGATAAGCACATAACTTTTAAATTGGGAATCAGAATCCAGAAAATCTCTAATGCTGATTTTATGTTAAATTATTCCCCTAGTGATTATGCTGATAGAATGCATAGAAAAGCCTAAAAAACCAGATGAACAGCAATGCAAGGGAGCAATACTTTTACCTACAAAAGTTGTTGCCACCGTTAACTATTTATTATTTATTATCATTTGTTGATTTTATTATTATTATTATTTTATGGTGGGTTTTTTACTGGTTTGTCTGTGCAAAGAACGGACACTTTGGTTTATAGACAATTTTTACCAAATGCAGTCCAGTTTTCACATAGTTAAGGGGTAGCCAGAAAACCCCAGCATCTCCAAAATTCAGGTATTTTTTTATATTTACATAGAAATTAGGCATTAGAAGCCATTTCCAAGGGCAGCTTGTTACTGGTATCACTAAGGTAGTAGATATGGCACATAAATGTCATTTGTCCTTGGCAAGTTATGAAAGGTAATTGAAATTCCTGTTATCTAAAGCAGTTGACCCTGAGGTTGTGGAAGTAGGAGAAATATATTTGGAAGTTCCAGTTAAAAATTTCACCTCCCTTTCTTCCTTCGTAGTGTGGGAACTCCAAATCACCTTTTCACTCTACCATAGAAGCGAGATTCAGAATATTTAAGACCTGGAAAGGGCGATTAAATCATGTAGCCTGTCCTCCTTTACCAGGGCACTCATTTCACAAAAGGTCTGCAGATCACACAGAATCGGTGACATCGGTGGAAGTGCGGCAGCTCGGGGCGAGACTGTGCTACCACAGCGGCAGAAACAGCTTTTCACATGAATGAGAAAAAATTAAACTAAAAAAAAAAAAATTAAAGAAAAAAGGCGGTGGAAATGAATCACGGCAATAATTGGGATGCAATCCACCCTGCGGAAAGCCGGGACGAGCAGCGCTCCTGGCGCATCATTGCCATCTGCTGCGCAGGGCGGGGATGCGGCGAGACCCGGCGGAGGCACAGCCCGGCGCCTCCCGCACGCCGGGAAAGCCGCCTTTCCTACGTCCTTGCTTCACTTACACCCTTCCCACGCCTCCCTGCTGGGGCTGCACCTCCCTGGGAAGTCTGGAAGAGGAGCGGTCCGAAGGTGTGAAAGCGGATCTGGTGACTGATGCACAACCCAGCACTGTGCCCTGAGCACAGCCCTGAGTGTGAGTCTGAGCTCTGCCCCCAGCACCCTGAACAGCCTGGGCTTTCTCTGACAAGCGACACACAGTTTGCAGCAGCCCTGACAGAAGGAATCCCTTGGATCAGGCTCCTCATGCAAAGTTTCAAACTCTTTCTGGAGATGTTTTATGCCTGGAAGGAATTTGCACTCTTCAGAACCAAACGACAAGACCACAGAATTTGGGAGAGACAATGGTTTTCTCTGACAGAGAAGTCTCTGCATCATCTCACAGAAATCCACATCTGCTTCTGAAAGGGCATATCCATATGATGTATGCAAAAGGAGCATATGCCTCTTGAATACAAATGTAGTAAAGCACCTGTGAAAATGCTTTTTAAATCATAACCAGTATTTACTGAACTGACACAAACCATTTAAAATAATTTAGATAATAAGCACTATCAAAGAACACAAAATGAACTTACTAATTCCCACAAAATAACGAGGCACAACTTGCTGACAGCATTTCCACTCAACAAAATTTGGCCAGCACAGTAGCTCACGTAAACCATTCAACCCACAGACTTAGATTATGCATGAATTTTGCATGACTGCTCATATATTTTGGTAGCAACTGGATAACCTTGGGCATTTCTGGGGGAAGGACAAGTCCACCCCCGGCTTTCCCCCTCCCTATCCCAGATCCAGGTACTTTTCCCAGCTCCCAGAGGCTGGGTGAGCACCCCCATCCTGTGGCACAGAGTCACACACTGGTGTTTGTTGGTTTGCATACACTACACGCACTGAGCCCTGCTCTGGTACTTTAGGGAGACTGGGAATTGCTCCTCAATCTGTTTGGGTCAGCTGAGTGTCTTCAAACAAGCAATTTCTTGCCACCCCTCCAGCATCTCTCTTCCCTCACAGAAATAGGGTAGTAACAGCAACCTCCTTTGTACAGCAGCTTGAGATTGTTATTTATAAGAGGAAACTATTACTGCTGAAATTACATCTTTACAAACTTTGTCACATATGTGAATAATAATAGTCCAGCAGCAATTTTTTAATCCATCTTCAGTGTTACTAATTAAAAAAAAAAAAGTTGTTGGACTCTGATATGGACTATGAATTTTTTTTCCAGGGCACTCATCTCTGCTTCTTTACCCTTGTCTTTTCCAGTCAGTTTTCCCCTCTTGTTCACCACAGCCCCCCTAACACTTCCAAACTGGTTTATACTTGTCTCACCAGCCACTTCATGATCTCTCACCTCAGCCTTCAGTAACACTGCACTTCATTCAGCAACTTCATGAGCTCAATCACTGTGTTGTTACTCAGACACACTCAGCTGGTACTTGGAGAGGTGCTGAAGCTTTGCACAATGCCTGGAACAGAATATTGCCAAAACTCAAAGAAATCTTCATTCTCCAAAGTGTATGTGAGGCTAAGACACAGCAAGAATGCCCCAACACAACTAGCTGCTCTGATTTTTCTGAGGATTAAGGATTACCTGTAAAGATGAGGGAAGGTTTATTTGCCATAGACCCCAAAGAGTCATTTTTGCTTTGGTCTTGCTTTTCAGGGTGTGTGGAAAAGGCAGAGCACATCAGTACACAGCTCTCCAGAGGGAGTTGCACTCACCCAGCAACTGAAGGAAGAGGTTTCTGCATCTCTACCATTAAAGCAAGGAACCTGTCTCTTCTTTTTTGGATACAATCAAGAATTGGTTTTGCAGATGCAGAAATTCTAAATATTCATAAATGCTTTTAAAAACATAATTCTCAGCTTTGATACTCCTCACTCACTTTCCAACCTGCAGAATCCCACACGTTTGTGTGGTTTTGGGGTTTTTTAAGCGCTGCAGGGTAACATTCTTTTGTAGGAACAATGTAAGCATAAATTACAAAATTGGAAACACAGTATCTTTGTCCAAAATGCAGATGGTTTAACTTCATGAGGTGATAAGCACCCAAAAGCCTCATGGTAGCACTGGCTACATATAAATTAGCAAGTATTATAGACACATAGAAACTGGACTATAGGCCAAAATTTAGTGCTGAGGATCTGTCATCCCTACTGTATGTATTTCAGATTTTTTCTGTTTGTCTGTTTAAACTTCAGTCCAGATCTGCTTTGATGCCTTGTCCTGAAGCTCACTTGCACCTGGTGTGCATTCAAGACTGAGCACATCCTCTAAACAAAAAGCATCAATTTCCTGTTCATGTTCTGCTGTTCAACCAAAACCAACCAAAGGTGACTGATTGGGAAATTCACTTCAGAGGAACACCCTGAGCTGAATTAAAACATGAATATAGATGCACTTATTGAGACACTTATTTTTTGTGGTCCATTAAGTTTTGACAAATGACCATATCTCAGTAATAACCACATGGAAGCTCATCACAGGAATAGGATTTGAATTTTTGCTGTAGTTACATTAGACAATGATAGAGCCCCCCAAGGTCTTTAAGCATATATATGCTGAATTGTTTCCTTCCAAAACCAGCTAAATTATTTTCAGACTGAGCTTAATCACAGCTTACCATCTCAGCAGGTTCACTTCCACTGAAACTGGCTTGTTACCCTCTTTACAAGATCCTGTGGTTTTTCTTGTTGAAAAATACACCAAATTTCCATATTAGTCACTCACTGAATTACAGGGCATGGAACCCTGGGCATGGCCAGCATACCAGGGAGACCAGCATCCCTGCTCACTACCAGACTGCCCTGCTCAGCTCAAGGATGAGATCCTGCCCTTGCCCACACTCAGGATGATCTGGATGTAGAGGAAAGGATCCTCACAGTAGCAGTACCAGGGCTCAGGCAATCCCCTTGCTCTAACTGGGGCATAAACACCACTTAACTTTTTTCTATTTTGTAGCTTTTCAGCCTCAAAGTCAAGTTAGCAAAATGGCTGTTCATCTTGAAAGCATTACACAGAAGAAAATAAAAGCTTAGAAAAAAAATCTGTATCAGGGAACAGAAATTCCTCCATAAGCTACAATTGTGAATTCATCCCAAAAAACATTTTGATCATCACTACAGTTTATCAGCACCTGAGTGCTCAGGGAAATTATCTTGGCAGTGTCAACCCAGACTGCAGGCAAGTGCCCAACATCATCAAAGCCACCACAGAAGTCAGTGTTAACACTGTGGAAAGGGCCTGCAGAGAGAAAAAAAGATGAAAAGCACAAAAAGGGGGACATCCTCTTGTAAATCCAGATGTGCTCCCTCAGATCTTCCTCCTGAGGCACACTGACAAAACAGAACACTGAAATTGCCACTTGTGCTGTTCCATAAACCCTCCTTCACCCTGGAAACTGGGAAATTTAAACAATATCAGAATGAGACCCTTTCACTCTCAAGAAACCAATCAACCTATTTTCTGCTTGATGCAGGTTTTAATGTTTGAAAAAAGTTTTAAAGGATATTAAAGAAATAGTAGGAAACAACCAAAACAGCATTCATTACCTGTTACATTTCAACAGCTAGTGAACTACAAAATCTTCAGTCAATTCCTTCCAATTTTTGTGAGTCAAACATTGACATTGTTATCTTGTGAAGCAAAATAAATATTTTACATGTTTGAGTGGAAGAAATTAGTGCCTTGTCTTCTTGCTATATGAAATACCCCTTTGCTATCCTCCCTTTCCAAAGCTTTTCAGAAAGCCTAGGGGAAGGGGAAGCATACCTTTCACATTTTCAAGACAGCACCTAAATTTTAATCTTACATATTCCAATAAGGCAGTTAGCATAAAATATTTAGAAGTGCCACAAGACACAAATGTATCAGGGTAACCCATTGAGAACTGAAAGTCTCAGATTCATCTCTCAGACAGCCACTGGTCCCATTCTTTCCTTCACTGATGGAATTACAGTAAGGAAAGAGTTACAAAATGGGGAATGTGACAAGTGCAGGTTAAGATGGAGTCAAACTGAGATGAACTGATATTTTATTATTATTCTAATAAATATATAATCTATCTGCTTTTCTTACACTGGTTCCAGTGTAATTATTTCTATTGCTCATGGGTTTTGATGCTCTGTGGGAATAAATCCCTATCATCTAAAGGCAATAGAAGAGCTAATCTTGACTGCCTATAAAAGAGAAGTACTGTACAACTGCTGAGACAAAGGGAAGAGTACCATTATTTTAAGTGATGTTTAGGATATTACAAAACATTTTACAATGCTGAGGATATTCTTAGGAAAATGTGAGGCCTATTTTCTGACCAGATTTTCCTTCTGTTGCTTCAAAATTAAGATTAAAGGAGCCAAAGAGGTACCAAAGAAAAAAACAGCAAAGGAACAGTGCCTGAAATGTTATGGTGAAACAATAAATGATCATGGCTGCATCTTGCTGCCAGTGGAAATGAGCACAGACTTCCCTTAACAATACTATCAGAAAGCCTGTCTGGAGAAGATGCCCAGCAGTGCCCAGCCAAAATCACAGTCAACATATTAATATAAGATGATCTGTCTGTTAAGGCTCTTTTTAGTAAACAGGCTCATCCAGAATAGGAGGTAAAAAAAATTTAGAGCACAAATCTTCACCAGTTGCTTTGAAGAAATAACTTATTTTCAACTGCTTCAGCATAGAAGCTCCCAGGTAAAAACAAATAAGAGAAACTACCTCTAGAAATATTGCCATAAATTACATAGGTGTGCTCACTAGTCACTTTTCTAGGAAGTTTCATGCATGTAAGGCACTGCTTTGAGAACACTTGCCACAATAAAATTTAACACTGCTGAAGACACAAGAAATTTCTCACATGTGAGAAAATTTTAAAACATGAATTTTGTCTCAGTCTAAATAACCAGTCTGTGGAAAAAATTGAACATAATGTATTAGACATTTCAAGAATAAAGGGATATTATTTTGAAGAGATGCATCATATTTTTTCAGACAATCTTGTGATACATTTCAGTCCTCACTTCACCCTAAAGACTCATTGTTTTTGCAGTATGAGCAGTATATGTGATATATTCCATCTCTGCTGGAAGGTGAAAAATATGCTAGGACATATGTACAATCTTATGATAACATATTGAAAGTTATGTAAAAAGTATATTTTAAAATTCCACAATATAAATAGTCAATTAGCACCAGGACTAGGGATTTTTTTTTTTACTTCTGCTGCTCAGAGGTAACTTTTTCAGCAAAAAAACCTCTGCTAATGGTTTGAGTTGGGGTAGGCAAGTCCCACTCAGCAGGTCCTTTTAGATTTTTGGAATTCCAGGCCTAACACGAGGCACTAGAGCTAGGAAATCACCTCTTGAAATCCTTTCCTGAAGTGGAGTCTGCCAAGAATAACTATAAGAATCACCTCCTCACTTCTGAGCAGAGAGAATAGATGAAAACACAAATGAAAAGCATCCATTCATCCTTCCTATTTATATAAACCAGCCCTGTAACCCACATTCAAAAAATTAAATTTATGGAAATATAACAATATAACCAGCTAAGCATGTAGGAGACAAAATGGTGATGCAAGGTGATAATGGTGTCTCAAAGGGCAGAAGAAATTCAGAGTTGACTGCTGCAAAGAATTTGTAACTCCATGTTCAGACTTGGGTCTTAGAAAATATGTCTTAGTGGACATATTTTGTCTGTGAGCCAGTGTTTAAATGTGACTTCACAGCTACCACATTTTTGTATGTGCATGTACAATATGCATTAAAAAAATCTCAGCAAAAGAGTGATGGCTGATGTACAGCAATAATCCTCTGGCAGAACAGTTTACAAAAGATGACTGAAAGTAGGCAGCACAAGCAAACTTCTGGAGAAGATGCCATGGGGAAATAAGAAAGCATAGTCAAAGAAGATCAGATAATTAGGGCACAGGCATAACAAACACATCTGATTCACTAGATTTTAAAATAAATGTAGACTAGATCATAAACTTACAGCTGTTGTCAATGTAAAGTTGAAAGAAAAATCCTTCATGACTGAGGATGCATGAGTTGTGCAAAGAGAACAATCTGAATTCAAAATAAAAATGTTCCCGAGACAAAAAATGGTACCTGTGAAGGGAAGAAAGGAACAAATGTTATTTTAAAAAACAAACAAACAAACAAACAAACAAAAAAGCTAAAACAAAAACAAGCCAAAAAAACCAAACAAAAAGAAAAAAGAAACAAACAAAAAAAGCCCCCACTAAATAAGAATTCTATGGAGTTGAGCACTAACAAGAATATGTTCTACAAAGTTAAAACTACAAGGAGGAAAACAAAATCACTTTCTAAGAGGATCAAATGCTCAAACAGCATCAGTGTCAAGTGCTGAGAGTCATCAGTCTTACCACAAGAAAAAATGTGCCATGTACACTTATTAAATTCCCAACACTGCAGTGCAAAGCTGTAACACCTCTCACAGTATATTAACAGTATAACAACTGCCTCTGGAGAGGCTGAGAAGTCAAAAAAGCTAAAATTAACATTTGAATTTTAAAGTTTGCTTGGGCAGCAACTGAGTACCATAATAAGACTTTAAATTAATGGGAGCAGTGATGTGCACTGAAAAAAAAACAGATTTATTTTATAACAACTGTGCATCCACAGAGGATGACAAGCCCTGTCAGAGCCCTGACAGTGACCCAGGATATATCTTTTCACCACATGCTTCTAGTAGGGTCTCTTCACCACTCTTGGCTTGGACTATAAGATCTCCAGAGGTCCCTTGCAACTATTCTGTGATTATTTCCCCAGCTGAAGGGGAAGAAAGATGACACTGACATATTTTAGGAAGCACACTGATATCTATTAATTATATTAGAGATATTAATTACACTAGATAGATAATAACTCAGTGTTGATAATATTTTCATTAAGCCAAAGACTGGATAAGCAGAAGAGTCTTAGTTATCCTGTAGTGAAAAAGTTATAGGGACACCAACATTTACACACAGCATTTGTATGTGATTTTCGTTTAGTTAAAAAAACTTCCAAGATTGCTTTAGCTGAAAGGAGTTGGTAATAATAAAGAAACCCTCATTTGTTTATTGTGCTTAAAGTAAATATTGTTTGCTCAATTTCCTTGAAATATTGCCTTGAGTATTTGTATTTATTTCTTCCTGCAACAGATGAATAACACTTTGAGGAGAAAAATGTAAACGCAGTGACATCTGCAAACATTCTGACTACCATCTGAAACAAATGTTATTGTATGACTAAACTCCTACTTTGTTTGTTCCCTTTAAAGAAAAACAAAAAACAAAAACAAACAGGAATTCAATTTTAGTTTTCTTAATTACAAAATATACTTACCATAAATTGTTGAGTATTGGGTGCTAAGTTGCTACTTACCTGCAAAACAAATGAAACAAACAGAGAGTTACTTCACAGCACAATGAACTACATAGGAGAGTGGATATAATTTAGGTGGCTTGATGATCATCCCTTTTTTGAATAGCAGAGTTAGATGAAAGAATAGAGTGAAACCAAGGATTCAGGAAAAAAAATAACTAAGAACTCCAGCTCTAATACTGATGATGTAAGAGGAAAGCTCAGTCTCAGCAAAAGCAATTTATGACTTGAACATCACTGTATCTTTAATCAAACAACCATAGAAATGTTGGTTAGAAGGAGCCTCTGGACATCATCTACTCCAACTTCCTTTATTGGGAGTGCATAAAATTAGATCAATTCGTGATTTTCAGGTTCTTTGAAATAGAAATTTCAAATAAGAAGTTCAATAAAGGAACAACCCATGTTTAATTGACAAAACGTTATGATAAAACAGTTCTGGGTATGTATTACAGGCAGGCACTGGATATTTTTAGAGCACTGTTATTGTGGTACATGGAGATACAAAGGTTTGAAATTAAAAGAATTAAGTTTGCTCACTCAAACTCCAATTTTGCAGGAAATTGTGTGAATACTCTGATATGCAGCATCTTTGACACTATCGTAGAAAATACATGTTATTTATCCCTTAAATCATAAAATGAATATGAATAAGACCATTTTTAAAATACATAATCCATACCATACAAAATTCATGCTTTTACTACATATACATGATGTCCAAATTCTAAATTCATACACCCATCCTGCATTCATATTGGGGTCCTGACAGTTCCCATAACAGAGAAGTCTGACAAGTTCATTTAGAAGTATCATCTATTACAATCTATCATGGCAATGATGTCTTTTGCTTTGAAGATTTAAAATAAAACACAAATTTCAACAATAAAACGTGTCAAAACCAAAATATTTGTTTTGGGAAGAAAAATAAATAAATAAAAATAGGGATAAAGACAGTGCAGCCTTAAAAATGGCAAGAAATTATCTCTAATAATTTTGCCACTGATCATACCATAACCTTTGTTAAATGTATTTCATCTCAGGTCAAAATTTGAAACAGGCATTGTGTGCAGTCAAAATGAATCCAGAAAATTTTCATAGGTATATTCTTCTTTTTAGCCAAGTTTGCTAATCAATTATGCTAGATAGTATAGAAAAACAATCTTTAGATTCCTTACTATCAGGAATACTTTTCATACCTCAAATTCCCCATGTGATGTAAGGATATTAATACAACACACTATTCACAACATTATGACATGCTATAATTATCTCCATGGATGCCAGAAACAATTTTGACCATTGTGATACACTGGGTACTATCCAGAAGAAACAAACCCAGTACAGATTTTAAAATATATGGGTGGAAGTGTAATATACTTTGATCACACTGACAAAAACTTCAAGAAAGCCAAGGGCAGCTGGGGCTGGGAAAGGATGATGCCAATTTAAACTTTAAGATTGACAGCTCTGTTTAGGATAAGGAAAGCTGAGTGGATGTTATTCAGCAAGAGAAAATCACTGTGGAGGAAGAGAAGATGTAGGAGTAATGTATGAAAAATAAATATGGAACTTGAGGGCATGTTTAATGTAAAGCAAGCCAAATGCTTTGCTAAAAAATGTGGCCTTTGTGGTCTTTCGAAACTATTACCATAATTTTTTTTCTCCCCTCGAGCAAAGTTCCTAAGCAGACATTAAAATATTTGTAAATGGTAATTAGTATTCAGAAACACATTTTAGCACAAGAAATAGAAACATGCCCTGAGGAGCTCAGCCTTGCTGCCCTGGGACAAATCTGTCCCCAACACCAAAACTGGGCAAACAGCTTCCTAAAGCCTTGCATTGCCAGGCTCCAGGGGCACAGTGTGACACCAGCGCCTGCTCCTGCAAGAGTGAGCCCTGGGAAAGCCCAAGGAAAGTGCCAGCAAGGGCTCTGGGGGGCACAGACACACAGAAGTGCCACCCTGGTGACAGGGAGTGATAGGCACTTCTTGAGTCTCCAAGAATCTGGAAAAATCTGAACTTGCAAACCAGTTGGAGGGAAGGAAAAGCAGCTAAAGAAAAGCTTCTCCAACTAAAGTGAGCTCTGGGAACAAATGTAATTTCCCAGGAGATCCAACTCCAGTGTTTGCACAGGTCTGTTACCTACATGCTGCTTGTAATAATAATTCTCACCCACGATGCACTGTTTTAAGGAAGAACCAAGACTCTTCAAATTTTACACATCTTCTCCAACAAAAAGCTGACTGGCACTTCTTCATCTGCTCCTATTTTGGACAAGCAATTAAGCACACGTGGTTTGGCTCTGCAACCTTCCAAGACCTGTGTTTTCATAGCACTTCATGCCCCATTCTTCACTCCTGCACACTGGACAAGTCATGCTTCAAGCTGGCCAAAGAAACAGGATTTGACCTCAAGAATTTCCCATTCCAAAAATTCCATTAATGCAACAGTTGCTGCCTTCATATGACGACAGCAATTTGCACCCACAGTGCAATCTGATGCCATGCCCCTAAGGATCACTTAAAACCATTGGCTTGAATCCTTCCATGCACATTTTTCTCCAGGAAGGAGAAATATAATATCCTCAGTGTTTTATGGAGAGCTGTTGAAAAACCTTTGCCAACCTCAGGGAAAGCTGGTTTAACTTGGTTTGGAAGGAAGGGGAAAACAACACAAAAACTGTAGGTGTTCTTGGTTTGCTTTTTGAAGCCATACATTCATCAAATGGCTAACTCATGTAAATATCTGGCATAGCTGGGAAAGGCTACAAGGATGTGTTTGCAGTGAACAGGCTGTGATTCATTTGTTACTCACAGGAAATTACTCATATTTTGCACAGGAATGGCAAACCTGCAGAGCTACAGATTTCTAAACTCACCAAGGAGGTTCTCCAGCTTCCAGGTTTTTACACATACATATTATCCACACCACCAGTGTCAATGTCCACTGGGGCAAAAAGGCAGAAAGCCATTTCTGTGTGCACAACATTCTATATCTCTAGAAGAACTTTCCCTAAAAAGGGTAAGGAGCATCCCTATAGCTCTCCTTCATAATTCCTACCATTTACCTAATCCCAAAAGAAATTTGAAATATTTGGGCTTTACCAAAAATTCCTTATTAAAACTTACACTCTCTCTTTTGAGCCCAGGAGAGATCCCATGAGTGGTTTCTTCTACCTATGTTCAGATAAAAGGATTTATTTCTTTGAAGAACAAACAAAAATACTTTAATATTTTAAATTCTGTTTTATTATATATTTCTGTAATGCATATGTTATTTCTCTGATAGGACTGTATTTCTGCTTCCCAAACACACCCTGCCCCCCACTATATATGTGCTATAATTAATCTACTTGGCTCTATCTATGTTTAATACACACTAATAAAATCTTTTGCCTAAAAAGTTTTATTCACTTCCTAAAAATAGTGCTTCAGCTTTCAAAGGCATTTAAGGTGTAACTTCAAAGACATTACATACTGACCCAATCAAAAGCATGTTAAACCCAAAATTTGGATCAAGTTTTTGGCACTCAAAAAAAGCATTTTTTTGGCATATTTCTTTGAACTCAAAGACATTTAATTCAGTTCTGGACCTACATCTTAAAAATAATTTTTCAGAAATAATACTTACAAAATTATGAATTAAGTAGTTTCTAAAAAAGAAATTTTAATGAACATACATTCACAAAGTTAGTGTTCTGGTATGAACTGGAACTTCATTTCTTATCAAAGAACAACAATCACATTATTCTTTCCATCCATAAAATGTGAACAGCAACTGTTATTCAAGTATTGGAAATGGGTAAACAAAGGCTTATATCTAACCTAACAACTTTTGGAATCAGTAGTATTAAAAAATTGTTTTTAAATTAAATGTAGATCTTTGAGTACTTTCATTATACCCCAACACTTACCAGGAATGCACTTAATTTCTAAAACCTCTAACATTTCTTGAAGTTATGGGGCAAAATCCTGGAATTCTTACTCAAACAATCATTAGGTTTTGCTGGACCACGGATTGTAGATTTTATAGATTCAAAAACCTGGACAGGGAAATTTCTCCTGTCAACAGATCTTTATATAATATGTTGATTTCTCCTATAGAGTCTGACTTAATCTGGGTAAATTCTCAGGTGGGTTGCAACAATTATTACTGAATATACAAACTCAGTTGATTAGCTTTAAATAATCTGCATCTCTTGCCTATAAACAAGTTCTCTCCCTCATGCTGAAAGGTGGTGGTATGAGGGTGAAAGTTGCAGCATGGTTGATCACCTTGATTTCTGCTTTTCCCAGTCTGGCAAAGCAAAACATCCAGATTTTATTTTCAAAAACTCTCCAAACATCAAACGTTCATTCATGTTACCAGATCAAAAACTACTTAGAAACAGCCACAATAATAGCTGTGATCATACATGCAATTATGCACTAAAAGAAACTGATGGAAATTTTGTTCCTGAAGTTGGCAAATTTGCATGGATTTATTGAAAATGTGCTTTGGATAAAGTCATTCATCCCAACAAATAATCTCAGAAGCTCAGTGGTCAGCAGGGTTGAAAGTCTGTGCTTGTGCTAAAAGATGACATTTGAAATGCAGTAGATATACCATTATTTTTAGCTTTGGGCATTAATAAAAAGTCCCAGTGACACAAAATACAGTAATGTTGAGCTTTGCTAGGCAAAGCCTCATCTGAATCAACACAGCAGGGGTTCATACAACTTAGTCTGCAGTTCCATGAATTCAGTGTAAATACTCCTATGGATCAATCTAGTTCAAAGACTTTTTTGGTCTAAAAACTTAGAGACACTGCAGTCACTGCCAGCAACAGACCTTGATGCAAACATCAGCTGATTATTAGGCAGAAATCCCCTTTCTGACAGGCAGCTTCTGTTTCTTTTCTAGCTGCATATGCCTTTCCAAACCATTGATCATTCCATCTCTCACCAGCACAGCTATTTTCTGCTCTCCCTTTTTGAATGTTAAATACTGGAATAGAAACTATTCTTTTGGTAACTTCCTTAATATTTTTCTCTTAAATATCTTTTAATATTTCCATTCTTTTCCTTATTTTGAACTCAAATGTTATTCCTTGCCTCTCGATATCTGTTTATTGATATTTCTGCATTCTGCTGAAGCCTCCTCACTGTTACACATGCATTTAAAGTTATTTTATCTGTTATTTTCCAGTGAAATATCTGTTCCATCAATCCTCTCATATTACTCTATTCCATTTATGCTCACTAAACACATGACACTCTTAAATATAAAATATAGAAATGCAGCACCTATGGAGAATTTCAAGTCATGACTTCATAATCACAAATACTAGAACCAGCTTTCAAATGCAATTCACTTTAATTTAGTCTGCTTCACCAACATGTTATCCAAAACAAAACTCTTAAGTGGATCAAAAAGCATAAGCTAAACTTTCAATTGCATAATTTAGTTTAAATTGCTTGTAAGGGCATAAAATTATGCCAGATAAAACATAAAATTGAAAAATAATCAGCTACTATTCTAAGGAAATAGCTGTTTTTGTTTAGCCATGGAAAAATACTTTGAGTTGGAATGCACAGGGACCCAGCATACACTGAGTATGCATCATTCACTCTCTTTCACAAATATCTCTTTTATGGGCTGACATATTTTTATGTTGGACTTCCTCAGCAGAAATGCACATACAAAGATGATGCCCAGCCAGCTGAAACATCAGCAAAGTCCCTGGCCTAATGTGTGCTCCCTGCACCGTGACCTTTCCATGATGTGTCAAGCTTTTCCACATTCCTGCAAGGTGCAGGCACTGGCGAGCACCTGGGCTCTGCCAAGCAAATTGCAGACACACTTACTCCTGTCCATGTGCTCAGGAAATAGCAGGGCACCACAGGAGCAACCAAAATGCTGCCAGATGTACTGAAATTACTCCTGAGCTCAGTATCTACCCTGAAAACCACAAATGGTGTATTGAGCCAAAGGCTGCCCCTGCAGACCCCATGTCAAAGGCAGTTTGGTTTTGTTCCTGTTTCATGTAGTTTTACAACTGCTCCTTCTGAAAGCTGCTCCAAGGCCTCACCACGTTCTTGTTTAAAACATTTTTCTAATTAACAGTCTTCATCTATTCCTTCCCATTTTACCTATTAGTGGTAATAAAGTTACAGAGAGCAGTAAGATGCCTTTTAAAGTCTTCATTTGACTTCTCTGCAAACTCTTTTACTTCTCCCTATTCACCATAATAATTTTCATTGCTCTGCTTTGTACCTGCTCCACTGCAATTTACATCTCCAGCAGGAGTTGTGCTACATTTAAAAACCATCCCTGGAAGTTCCTGAGCCAATAACTTTCAAGAATGCATTTGCCTTTTTTTGTCAGCATGTCCCTAGAGGTTGGTGGTGGTGGCTCCTGGTATGGCTTACCAGAACAGCTGTGCATACTGGCCAGTTGTTTCCAGGCTGGTGGAAATCTCTGGGAATGGTGGTTCACACTCCACAAGCATCTCTTGTTATCTGCCCCCAGCCACTGTAATACAGTTCTGTTGATCGAGTTTTTTAAGGCAAGGTGGTCAAATATTGAAACAGCTTGCCCTGGAGGTAATCAAGATGTGAGTAGACACAGCCCTGACACAGAAACCTGATCTAGTTAGATCTGCTTTGAACTGTGCTAGATGATCTCCTGGAGGTCTCTTTCAACTTAAGTTATTCTAGAGTCTTTTTATTCTAGTGACTTGACCAGCCAATTTCTTAAGACTGATCAACAGTTATCATACCTAAGGTACTACTCATTTCATCTACTTTGCAAGATTCAAGCCACAATTTAATTTTATCCTCATTTTTCCTAACTGCAACAATAAGATATTTTTTTCATTTGCTGTAGGCTTTTTGTTCACTTTTTAACATCTGTTTTGAAAGTGGTTATTCATCCAAGTAGATCTGGAATCTTTCTTTACCCTTCTTCCCAAAAAAGACAAGAATAATTTAGGCTTTTCTACAGGTTTTGTACTTCTATGAAGTTCTGGTCTGACCCTATATTCAGTTTTTGAGTTTCTGAGCTCATCACTGCAGCTGTCAATATGAACGAGACTCCTTAAAGTTGATGTTTTCAAAGTTAGGAGACAAAACAAACTAAAGACAACTTTTGTCCATTTAACCAATAAATTTAAGTAGCATTACAGAGAGTCTCTTCACAGACATCATTTTGGCCTGCCCAAGTCTAGCCCATCAAAGCCCAATCCCCTGCTGGTACAGGAGCTACTAAGTAAAGAAATCTCTCATATATCCTGATATAACTGGCTTCAACCATCATTCTCCAATACAAAATTAACAAGTAATACAGCATGGCTGTCATGCATCTTATAGTGTGGCTGTGAGTCAGAGTCATACTCAAAGAATATAAAAATCACAATTAATTTTGCAGCATTTATGATGCAATATATGAACACAGGTGTTTGCTGAGCAGTGATGAATGATGACACTAAAAGCCAGACATCTGCACTGAGTGACACGAATAATTCAACTCCTGTTTGCTCCTCAAGAAGCACAGAGGATATGCTCCTTTAAGCTTCAAATGCTTAGCTGCATCAGCTGTCAGGTGCATGTCTCCCCTCAACAGTCTGCAGGATAGAGATTTGAATTATTTCTGCTCAATTAATCACATTTTAGCCAGCATGGACCTCTGCAGCCCACTAACAGCATAATACCATCAACACCCACACACACTTTCACCTTAACCTTTCAGGTCAAGAGGCTAACCATACCTGGAGGCAAAACAGCCTGGCTATGGAGTCAATAAACCCTCTGGTTTCACAGGATGTGGCCAGTTTGGCCACAGAGGTAATTCCCTGCTCACAGGTGGGTATCACACAGAGATACCACCAATAAAGATCACTTCAGCTTGTAGTCAGTGCTGTGGGAGTTAGCACCAGCTGGTAGGAGGCTGGTATCTTCTCAGCTCTTTCCAAGTACACTTTCAACAACTGGAAGAGCTGGCTCTCATATTATGCTTTATGCTGTAATTCTAAACTATCTGGAGCCCTTCAGTGCTTCACTTAACTTCATTCTATTCTGCTAATTTACTTGCCCTGGCTCTTTCAAGTCCTGAGAGCACACACTTCTCAATATCTCAAATGGAGCTCTTTGAAATCATGCTGCCAAAATAGATGCACATACTTCCAGCTTGAAGCAAAAGGGTAACTAACATTGTAAAATTAAAAAAAAAACACACAAAGCAGGCAGTGCTTTCCTGCTGATAAATGTGTAAGACAGTGTAGCAGACATGCACCTTTGAAATGCAGGTGGGCTTTTATTCCTGGCAGAGAAATGAGAGAGGTAATTCCAGATGTGGGGGAAACAACACCTCTCAGAAAGGGATTTGCAATGATATAGCACAGAGGAAGCCTGGAGCAAACTGGCACCATCTAGAAAGCTGGAAGAGAGCCAAACAAATTATGGCCCAGGCTCTTTGGAGCCCTGTTTCCCCCTTCAGTGGGAACTGCACAGGAAAAGGATGATTGTGAGAGGGTAGATGACTGGTATAGCCTTTCATTGCACATGGAAAGGGGTGTAAATTACAATCCCTTGTGCATACAGAGGCAAAGCAAGGTTCACAGTGCCTTATTATATTAAGCCACATTATGAAAATGACTGTTTACATTGGTTCATTAATGTTTGTACAGGGCTGTGAACATGCAAAGTGGTAAGTATCAGCACAGGCATCAGCATGGTATCTCAACTTTGACAAGTTCATGAGTGTTGTAACTAAAGAAAATACACTTTACTCATAGCAAGCATTGCCCATGAAACATGGTGTTTAGCATACTGTCTCTCTACATCACTTCTGACCACACAGAAAAGGGTATCATTAGTGTGTAATGTTATACCAAGTAATTATTCTTCCAAATGACAAAATGTGTGCAATCATTAGTGAATTAACAAAGTCAACCCATTAACTCATACATTTGGCACTGCAAGGCTATATAAGTTCTGTGCTGTTAAAACACCTTTAGTCAGATTTAGTACAATGCCTTATGTTGTATTGTCTGGTGAAAAGAAGGTTATTTCTCAGCTATTTTTTTTTCAATTCTTTTGTAACTCTATCAGACCTCAAATCAGCATGAGATTTTAGGATTAAGTGTTGGGATCTACTGCCTGAGTTAAGTACCTCAGCATCTCAGAAAGTCAGTTTTGTTAGGATGCCTGCTGGAGCAGTAAACACTATTAACAGAAGAAATACCTGTTTTCTCTGCTGGGTAAAAGAGTGAAAGCAAGAGGGACAAATAAATCTCTTCCAACCTCTGTGCCCTTGCAGGGCAGGCCCTTAGCTCCAGACAGGCTTTCAGCTGAGCATACCTGCTCATTTCCTGGATCAAAGGAAATTTCACAAGGCCTTCCTTGGTGCCCTTTCCTATACATCTCTGCCATCCCCAAAGGCTGTTGTGCTCTCTGCTGGCTGCAGGGCAGAACTCAGCACATGAACCTGTCAGCTCTGCTCCAGCAGCTTCTCCTCCCCAGGCTGACCCAGGGATACTCAGGGAAAGAGCAGCCTGCCCTGTGCCCCAAAGGCATCTGCTTTTGGGGCCACAGTGGCCAGGGCAGGCTTCCCCCTGCCTCAGCTACAGCCTGTTAGAGGAGCTTGTGGCAGGAAGGGAACTGTTAAACTTCAAGCAGGTTAATAATGAAAAATCCCTTGAAGACTGGGGTTGAGGCCAACCTCACTTAATACTAGTATTAATGAGTGACACAAAAATATAAAAATGAACAAATAAATTCCCTGAGACCTAAATGTCGGGAGGGAGGATTGGGGGTTCACATAGTAGGGGCTGGATTATTGGAAGGGTAATAGAAAAGGGATGAAATTTAATAGGCGTGTGCAAGGTCAGAAGCTTTGGGACTAATAACAAGACTTTCTGCTATAAACTGAGAGGTTGTCAGATGGAGGAACTGTGTAGGGAGAAGTACATTTGTAGAATATGGGATGTCTGCAAATCATCAGCCATGAAGAGAGTAAGCACATCAGGTGATGTATACTCAGAAGAGTAAAGGAAGATTAATTTTCATGGTAAATGCCCCTTTGAGAGCTCCTCCTTTGAAATACTATGGACAATGCCAACCTTGTTAGAAAGAGTCCTTCCAACCAGAACAGCCCCAGATATGGGCTTCAAAACCAACAAGATAATGTTCTGGTGCAGTAGGACTGAACAACCTCACTTCTTACTCTAGCAGGAGCAGGACAGGAAGGACAGTATTCCTGTCTGGTCATTTCCCAGGAAAATAAAACAGTCCAAAAGGGACACTAAACTAAAAGACACACAGGTATAGGTTTTAGAAGAAAATAAGAAAAAATGAGTCTAGCAGAGATTTTTGGAAGTGCCTCATCTTAGATGAAATATGAAGAATTCACAGAAAAGCAAAGGTCAGAGGAATAAACGATGAAACAGGACCTCATTTATAGTAGAAAAATTACTTCCTATGTGATACATATTGGCATCAGATTGTTTTCTAAAACCCTTCCTCTATGTTTCTCTGCAGTACACTTCACAAAAATTGTTTGCATTTTTATCATTGCTGAATAGTGGTGGCAATATTTTCCCCCTCCATTTCTTGCAAAAGTGCCAATAGCTTTTTTTACTTTTCACACTAATGCTGTAACACTGCATCTCTCAAACATTAGACATCTTCTACTGCTGTACCCCACAGAACCTCTTTGCAACACAAGGAAGCAGAATGAAGAACTTCCCTAGCCTACAATGAGTCACCTGTAAGAAATAAATAATCTGCACTGCTTCCTCCACCCAAATGCCATTGCAAATCCATCCCTTCCCATCAAACAAGACTTCTTGTTGTAGAGCAGCCTTGTCCTTAGCCCTGCACCACAGTAACTGCCCATGAGTCATCCTCAGAGAGAAAAAGCATCCAAAATACAAATCAGGCTGCCAGAGAGACTAAACCCTGTGAAAGACAAAATCTGCACCAAGGAGGCCTGAAAAAGTTATATAAATAAGGCAGCAGCATTTTGAGGAATGAGTTCAAGGAATTAAAGGAAACAGAAAATGAAGACCTTCCATCAGAGGAGTGTGTCCACAATCTCCTGATAATAAATAGCAAAGTCATTTCTTGAGACACCTCTTTGCTGTTGAAAATATTAATTTCATCGGATAGGTTTGGTAAACATTTAAACAGAAAAAAACAAGAACATTCTTGTGGATTTAAACAATACTGAACTCAAGATATTTCTATGCCCCTAAACTAGAATATTATAGAATGCTATTTTTTCCAAGTGGAATGACAGAAAATTCAAAAATGTTCAGCTCTCCTGAGGAATGGAAATTCCAGTTTCCAGTCAGCTTTCTCAGGAATCACTGACAAAATTGGGCTTTGGCCTGTCCTCATATTTTTAGTTTGCTTTAAGTGGGTTCAGAGTATTTCTGCCATTCACTGGGGGCATTTATTGTGTAACTAATAGCAGCACTGACCTCTTCTGTTGCACCTTTCCAGGCCAGCTGTATTTTGTAGGCTGGAGACAAATGGTCCCCTCCTAAAAGTTAGGTGCCAACTGCAAGTCCATGAATTTAAATAAACAGAAAGACCTGTACAGACCACAACCCAGAAGCACGATCAGTTCCTCCTGACACTGCATCTATTACCTAGACTTCACTTTTCCAACATCCTCAGACTCAAGCCCAGTGCCCAAAGCTGTATCTAGTTTGTAATTAAAACAAGCAAAACCTTGACTTCTCTGGCTCCTTCTCTTAAAGAGCAAAGGTCTTTTTCACCTGCTCTAGGAGAACCAATTAAAAATTCCAAAGGCCTTACAAATTTCAATATAAATGAGCTCCAAAAAAAGTTCAAGAGAAACAATTTTCTCACTTTCTGTGTTAGAATCAGTCTTTCACAATGATTGCATGTTAGAAAACTGAAATTGTTGCAAACACGAAAACTACACTTACATCACAACATTAATTAATGAGCTTGCTTTTCACCTTTATCTCCCCCTTCTTCAATGCTTTCCTCCCCCTCCCAAGTAAATGAGCCATGTTCCTAATAAAGTGGTTGAAAGGAAAGCTGGGAAATTTAATAATGAAAAGCTCTCTGAAATTAAGTTTCTGGCACTGCTTTAAAAAAAAGAATGTTATTACTTGGTCCTTTGCTTTTCCCCAATGGAAATTTCAGTCCTTTGAGGACTGCACAAATATAAAGCAGATAATTTACAAACGTTTTATTCAGCAATTTGCCCTGGTCCAAATAATCAACTACAATAGGAATTGCCTGAGTATTTAAAGATTCTAGTGTAGGAAGATAAACTGCACATTGCAGAAAAAGAAAGTTTCTGTCTCAACTACCAAATACTAGACTTTCAATGGGCCACAAATTGTTGGGCATGTTAATGTTCATAGGAAATAGAAGGGAGCACTAAGAAGTAAAAACCCAATGATAATTGCTGGAGTTCTTATCACATAATAAGTTTCCTAATCTCAGTTCTTGCGTTTGCTGCACTGAAGATGACAAAGAGGAAAATACCACGTTTGCCTTATTCAAGTCCAAAACCAGAAATGAGAAAATATTTAGTGAAGTAAACTCAGACTTTTCCTCTGCTCGTGTCTTATTAAAAGGAGTTATCAACATACTCCTGACAATTTAGGAAACTAAAAACTGGCAACTAAATTGGTGAAAATTTAATCAGGAAAACAAATGCTAGACTGTTTCTTTAATTTTGCTTTGGCTATGATTTTTTCAGGCTCTTTCTTACAAAGCTCCCAAAGAACAGTGTACAAAAATCAGGATCCACCACATTTTCTACGAATTTTCCTGTTGCATTGGGTTAGGACTGTGCCATAATGCAGTACATAATTCTGTAGAATCATTTAGCAAAGGACCTACAGGCTAAACTAAGAGGATCTGATATTGGCATACGTCATACATCATGGTCACCTTCCTTGTGAAATAAAAATTGGCCAAAGAAATTGGACTTTCAGGCTGAAAATCTGTTAGGTCCTGTGCAAGTTTAAGTTAGAGAGATTAAAATTTTGAAACCTATGTACATGACACCTTGACATTTACTGACAGGGAGTTCCTCAAACTATTGATTTTTCACTGAGAAGAGCTGAGAAGAGGCATACATGTATTAGAAGCAGACAGCAGGCTCTGAACCCATTTTGCCATCAGTGTGTTGTCTATCCAACAACAGCAAAGCATTCAGATGGATCAAAAGCTACAAATTCTACACCATTTTTCACATGCTCAGAAAATTCTACTGGAAATTGTGGTTTATAGCCAAAAGACTATGAATAATTTCTAAACAGCTTCTTCCAAGTTTAGAAGAAGAAATGATGGATAAACAGTTATTCTTCAATCACTACTTTAAATAAAATTAAAGGTTGAGGCTATAAAAGTGGAATTTTGACCCTGTGAAATATAAAGAGAAGTTATGCATGCCAGAATTTAAGATTTAAATTCAAGCATCATTTCAGCCCTAACTACCAGACTACTTATTTGATGTAAATCATTAATGCAAAACAACACCCATTTTATTCTTTTACCTTAACTCTGAAACTTATAATGGCTTTTTACACACAAAGTATAGCAATAAAATGTGTAACTAGTGTTACTGAAACATTCCATATAATCTTGATTCTATCTTGATTTATCTCTCACATAAAAATTTATGAAAAAATATACATAAAAGCTTTTATCTGTGGAACTGTCCCCAGTAGTAACATTAAAAGAAGAAATCTGTGAAGGCTTACAGAAACCTCTTTTCCTCCCACAGGAAATGTCAAGATCTTCTGAATAACTACCAAGAGTAAGATTTTTGCATAGGATTTCTGATTCAGCTACAAGTAATTTGCTATGATGTGGCTGGACAGCTCTCTGTGCTTTGAGATCTACAGGAGGCTTAGAAACAAAACCCCATCACCACACTAAGCATGTTAGGTGTAGAATGGTTAAAAAGCATCACCTTCTCCCTTACAAAAGCCATGTGGAAAAGTGCTTCCATGCCACCACTGCTGGCATACTTAAGGCTATGGTTGGGCTGGAGATAACCAAGCCTCACTTGCTCCTACAAATGTCTCTTTCAGCAAGATCTGTTAGCACAGGCTCTTGGCTGTCTCCTGTCAAGCAATGTAAAGCACTTCCAAAATCTTGTCTCTTTTAAACTGCACAGAAGACATTGGCTTAGCTTAGTTAAAGCAGGTCCCCCTAAAAAAAGGTCAGGTTATGCCCTTTAAAAGGTTAAGTTATGCCACATAATCAAATTAGGTTTTGCTGTGGATAGGCACAACTAAAGCTCCTTGTTTTTTTCCTTATGAATAGGAATTGTATGTTTATACCAAGAGCAAAAAGAGCTCAGTGAAAAGTGACAAGTTGTGTATAATCCTTGGATGAACTAGAAAAGCCAGAATCCATAAGCAACTCTAAGAGGGATTCCCAAGTAGAGAATCTCATCCTGAATGACACTACTTTTCAGAGCTGAAAAGGGAGCAGAGAGAGATTACCCCTCTACATCTTCTTCATGCCTGCTGTAAAATAAAGTGGGGTTTAAACCATGTAACTTATGGATTCACTACAGAGCTGAGCCAACTGTGCTGGGAAGAGATATGCTCTGCTCCTGAAAAGGAATCATTCATGGCTTCTAGCACCAAGGGGAGCAAGGTTTTTATGCACCCTTCCAGAAGAACAGGAACCTTTAGCTTCAGTCAGCTGAAAAGGACAGAAAATGGCCTTCTCTAGTTTTAGAGTGAATTCAGAAGTAACCAAGTAAAAATACATCATACAGTAGATTTCACTTTTCTGGAGCCTGCTTCTGATATTCATTATAGGACTGACAAGAAAGGTTTGGCTGAGAAGAGACATATCTGGCCTTTCATTAACAACAGGCTGCATTTCACTTGAGAAGACACAGCCCCTCTACCACCCATCACCTGCTTTGACAACATTACAGGAGCCTGGGAGAAGTGGTACTTGCTCTTAAAGCATCATTTGAAGGATCCTCAACAGACATCAGGCAAGGGCATGCACTGAGGGCATGGAAAAGCCCCCAGGATACAGCTCTGACACTGATGTCCCCAAAGGGGGTGTGCACCACACAGTGGGCTCTACATCCCAGTGCCAGGGAGGACAGCAGGTCTCTGTGTGTCCTAGTGCCACTGCACTGCTGGCTCACCACAGCTCAGCACCCCTCCACCTACTGACTGCACCATTCCTGCCAGTGCTACTGCCCTACAGGATTCCTTTTAAACTGCAGAGCTCAGACTAACCTGGAAAGGTAAATCCTCTGGAGAGTGAGTGCAAACAGGGTTACCTGCAACTCCCACCCAGCTGAACCACCACGGCTTCTCTGACCTCTGCAGTGGAACAGAAATCAGCAGAACAGAACAGGATTTTGGGGGGTTA
The DNA here is from genome assembly GCA_034336665.1 of Luscinia megarhynchos. NCBI lineage: Eukaryota > Metazoa > Chordata > Aves > Passeriformes > Muscicapidae > Luscinia > Luscinia megarhynchos. The sequence goes on along the minus strand of CM067565.1, from coordinate 79,147,521 downwards.
TTTTATTTTTCCCTCCCAGGAGAAAAAGTCAGAGGTAAACATTACTTGTTAATATTTTTATTCTGACTGTATGTTTCCCTCTCTCATCTGACTTGTGACATTTCACTGCTGCTGCTGACTGATGTCTGCCACATTTCCCCACATAGGGAACAGCATATATGAGCCAGTCTGGCAAAGACTGCCCTCTCCTTGGACACTCCCACCCCTCACAAAGCTCAGCAGGGCTCTCCTCTGCAGCACCAGTTTTCATCCTCATCCCAATCCTGCAGCAGGAGCAGTGCAGTGCCATCCCTTAATCTATGGTGCAATAAAAATAAGTGCTGCTCATGCTGTTGCAAAGTCCCCAGGCAGCTCTGCCTGGCAGCTTTTGTACCACACAGACTGATTGGAGTTTTCATTGCCTTTCTGGCCCCTCAAACACCAGCACCTCAGAGGATTACAGTTCTGCTCTTTCAAGCAATCATAGTGAGTTTCTGGGTAAGCAGAAATGTAATACTTGAGGCTGAAAGAGAAGATTTTTAAACATAAAGTTCCTTCACTTGACTGAAATTGATGGGATAAGCCTTTTGCCAATTCCTGTACTCTTACCTACAGGGAAGATCACCTCCTACAGTCCTCTGAGAGAGACCTACAGCAACCAACAGAGAACAGCTGAAATTAAACACTGCTAATGCCACTTTGGTTCTGCATTTCAGACTTCAGAAAACTTTGGGTTGGCCAGTTCAAAATACAGACCTGAATCCGAAGTCCAAGCACAGAATAAAGGTGCAAAAAACCTCTGGGGTCCTTGGAGTTCAGTGTACAAGACATCCTGAAACTTCCTAATCATGATACTGTTGATGACAGACACATAAGCCTCCAAAAAAGTGATCTCTTCATTCAGCAACTGAAGATTTTTCTCATCTTCATCTCAGTCAATATTTCTTTTAAATCTTTTTGCCTGCATATGAAGTGGGGCTGCTGTTTCAGAACTGCATCAGCCTTGTACAATAACCAGCACTAAACATTTCTGTCTGTAGAGTTTGCTTATTGTTACCCTGAATCTCCTGCTAATTTTCACATTTCTCTATATGGCTATATATTTGCCTTTATGTATCTCCTTGATTCCTACTGTAGAGGCAGGACCTTTTCTAGACTTATCTGTAAATAATTCTTGCAGACAAAACAAAACAACAAAAAGGAAGCAAGAATAGCAGTTAATACAAATAGCTTAGGCAATAAGGTTGAACTCATTCCTCCCAGAGGATGGGAGATTCCCCTCTGATTAGATTTCAGAGGAGTAGGAAGGAGAAAATTAGATGATGAGACAACATCAACCACTCTGGAAAGACTGTTTGAAGTGTTCCAAATAATTTTTAAACATAATTAAATGATAAACAGATTTGGTTTATAGTTTTTAAAACACTCTAATTAACTCTTAAATGCAACTGAATTTCATTCAATCCAGGGGTTAGAAAATATTTCTTTGTCTTAATACACTCCATCAAACAGTGATAAGCAAAATTTCCCTTTTATTAGTGTTGATTTATATTTATGTATATTTATCTTGAACTCCTCCCTCCCCTTCCAATGACTAAACTTTCTCTATGTGAACATCTATATTATGGAGCATCTACACATAATTTTTTTTTTTTGCCAAACATAAATAAGAAAAATAACCTTGTTTTTGTAAAGATCACAACAAATATCTTGAATTTGTTGAAAACTGAAGCTGAAGCCATAATGTTTATTCCTCCTAAGTACTATATAAACTGTGAAATTTTGATTCTTTAGTTCATGTGCCTTAACGAAAACCCCACTAAAACAAAGGGAAAAAAACAAACAAACAAAAAAAGCACTACTTTTTTTCTTTTTTTCATTATTAATTCTCTTCTGTGCATATAACCCAAGATGGCATTTTTGTAAGACAGAGGCAGCTGGCAAAGCTGCCTGTCTCTGTTTTGCAGGTATTTGTAGTTGCCAGCTATTTGGAAGAGTCCCCAGTCTTGTCTTACAGCAAGTCAGGCTGTGTACCCAGCTGGCATCAAGCCACAGCCAAAAGACTCTGAAGAAGGAACAGCTTTTCACAGAAAGACCAAAAAAAAAGAAAACTAACTGGGCTGTGAGTGCAAGACAAAAATTTAAAGTATTCAGAATGAAAACCTCTGCAAGAAGATCTTTTTGTGCCTTTGGATTTCAGAATATCAGCTAGTTTGGGATCATCTGTGCTTTCAGTGGAAGTGTTAGCAGCATGCAGCTGGGAAAGCTGTCTAATTCAATCCTCCTGATCACATTAAGAGAATTTATAATATGTCTTTGAGCTCTTAACTGATTCTAGACCAATGAGAATTTAATAACTTCTTTAGGACACTCAAAACTTCACGGAACCCTGAACAAGTGAAAGTAGCTTTGAAGTAATGCACTTTTGTGGGAACAGCTACAACGAGTCTTATACTCTGATGAACTCCTAAAGAGCTTTAGCTGTGCTAGCACACAGTAAGAAAATATACAATTTAATACAGAGATATTGGTTAATCAGTTGGGGTGATGAAGATGTCAGTTCTGTCACAACCAGCAGTGAGCTCAAAGGGAGCCCCAGCACCAATGTACCACCAAGGGAGGGGCTCAGGCACACCAGCAGCACCTGCCTTACCACCACCAACACTCCTAGCAGGTTCTGCAGAGAAATGTATAGTGAGTGTTCAGCACCAGCTGTGTCTATGGGTGCACAAATATTCAGAAAGAATGGGGAAAGAAACCCCATCCTAGAGCATCATGGATTAAATAACTACTTGTCGTGGCAAAAACACAAACAATTCAAGCAAGCCTTCACCAAAATATTATTATCAAAGCAGGGATAGGAACTGCAGGGGCAGGAAGCCAATGAAGGGTCGAGAGCCATCTAGAAATCATAGGAACCAGAAGGCAGAAAGCCATGAGAATCACAGTGCTGGACAATGAGAACTCAAAGCCAAAAACAAATTCAAATTCCCGTCCTTGTACTTGGCCATACTTTGAGCTGCAGCTGCTGATGCTCACTCACAACACAGGGGAAGGCTATTTTCAAAGAAAAAAATTCCAAAGCTATGCAATTTTTCCTAGAAATGTTCACTATTTTGCAACATATAAACCAGAATTACAAATCAGCTTTGCCATTCATGCACTGGATTGTTGTTTTCATAGGCTGTCAAACTGTCATTGTACCTTTACTTACTGATGCACTTGTCACTTGTCTTTAAAAAAAACAGCTTAAAAATCTTGATTTAATAGGAAGAGTAAAAGGAAACATAGAACAACACATTATGAAAATGCCTTATAAAACATCTCTTACAAATCTTCAGTTTATTGCTTAAGGGATGGCGGCAGGTGTCCCACGCCCTGAAGCTGGTGAGAAAACTCTTCTATCCTGCAAAGCACATCAGCAATGTCAAAATCTGAACATGTTATTTAGTCAATCTAAAAGACTCAAACTTGAGTGTAGTTTGAGAATGAAGACATGAAGCATGACAAAGATCTTATCACTCATTTGAGAAAATTATTTAAACTGCAAGAATCTCAAAGATAGATCATGATTTTGGTGCCTAATAACTGCTCTAATATTAAAACTAGCAGTGTTTCTTAGCAGGTTTTGGTTGAGTTCCATTTGTCTTTTTTACTGATCCTTTCTCTTTTGCCATAAGGTTAGGGTGAGATTAGGACATAATTTGTATGGGACATTGCTCTCTTCCTACCTTGGGGATGCTGCAAAGTGAATATTTTGGGATTCTGAAAAATTTAAATATAACTCAGAGTGGTAGAATTACTGTGGGAGTGCACTTTAGTCTGCTCTTTGTAGGTATTTCATTTCCACCCCATCAGCATTCATCTGAAGATACTAGATTTTTTGCTACAGATAGTAATAGGAAATTTCAAATTCCCTGATCTTCTTTTCAGCTAGCACAGTGTAATTCTTTAAATCCTCCCTATATTGATGGCCATTTTGGACCCCACAGGTCAGGGAGAACGTCTTCTAACCAGGCAGACCTATTCCATAAATTTTCCTTTTCCCACCAGTCTGAAACAGGGCTGCACACTCACCTGACCATTCCCTTCTTTCCCATCTTCTCTCCTTTCACACACCAAAATGTCCAAACTGTGCTATGAGAACTAATTTTGACATGAATTTTTAAGCCATTTTTAAATCTAAAGCCAGACTGTCCAGTATGCCCCACAAAACTTTTTTTTGGAAATATTTCTCCTGTTCCCTCATCCGAGCTACAGACACGAGTCTAAATCAGATTGTAGGTGTTTATTTTACATCAACTACTATTGATGATTAAATTGTACATCATGTTCTCTCTACCATAGGCAATGTTTTAGCTGCTCTATTGCTTCCTGGTCTTGCTTTTTCAGAGCAAGGTGACTGCAGTTTCAGATGAGTTTTGCACATGCATCCTGCAAAGGCAATCACAGGCAGTGCACACAGGGTGCCCAAAACAGAGCTACCTTGCAACACACCCACACAGCCAGGGAAAAAGCCAGATGCATCTCTAATTTCCAATCTGCAAATTAAGTACCCTGTTTAATTTTGTGCTATTACATTATTTTCACTACACCATGCATCTTTAAACTTTATAGGATCCTTGCAACATTCTGGCTCCAGAAATCTTAAAGGATTGCTAACTGCTGCTGTAGTACTACCTCACCCAGATAGAAGAGAGCATTCAAATTTTTCAAGTTTTCTAACTGATAGCACTCAGGAAAGATACAGTCATAGCTACCAAAAGATTTAAAATTACACAAAATTAGCAATTTATTAGTCCAGACTGATTGACATTTACAAAATTGGCCTGATTTAAAAGGAGGGGAAAAATTACCTTGAGGGTATCTAAGCTCACAGAGTTATTATCCTGAGGCTCACTGGAGAGTGGTAACAAATTCATTAATTCCTAACATGGCAAAATAGTTAAGGTGAAGAACACAGCCTCAAAATCCTCTGCATCCCATTTCTATTTAAACTAGTTATTGTTTATTAGCTGCCTAATTTCCCAGACTGCAACTCTGCCTGCTTCAGAACCCAAAAGGGGGCACTGGGGCAATTCAGCTTCACCTCAGCAGCCAGCATGTTGTAGGATGTCCCACTGCAGGACTTCTCAGCTGTTGCATGCCTGTGTCTGCACTTGTGATGCAGGAGCAGGATTTAAATTGCCTGCTTCACAAAAGGTTCTGGAGAAGCAGCAGATGCAGTAACATCATGCCTAAGGAATTAAAAAAAAAAAAAAAAAAAAAAAGAAAGGAAAATCTTATTTTTGCCATTTTCTGTGATAAAGGAAGGAAGTGAAGAAAGCTATTTTTCTATCAGTAACAAAGCCAAGATTCCTGGTGTTTTGGCTACTGATTCTTATCAGTTCACTTGGACATTTTCAAGCTGTCCTCTGAATCGTAAAGGTCAAAAATTTATATCAAGCAAGAAACATAGAGTTTGCTGAGCTTGCCTATCAGTGGGCAGGAGATGACTCTGTATTTTATTACTGCTGTGTCCAGATCAGCCACACACATTTCTACCACAGCCCTTGAGAGCATGTCCCCCGTGGCTTACCCAAGGCACAGGTCCAGGAAACGGGACACTAAATATCTGAGAGCTCTCAATAAACACCAAAGTGGCAAAATGACACTTTATTGCAGCTGACTGACACTTGTAGCCCCAGAGACAGAAATTGATGAAAACACCAGAGTAGTGAACAGGGCACAAAGAAAACATTTTATTTGGCCAGTCTCTGTTGAAGGGCAAAAAAATAAACTGATAAATGAAAAGATCTCCACTTGATGACAAGCTACCCCTTGGCCCTGAACCAGTCCAAAAGCTAGGCTAGCTTTATTGCATAATCATAGAAATCAGTGAGACTGGAAAATTTTCCTTACTGTTTTGGCAAAGTGCTTAAAATGGTATCAGATCATGTTTTCTTCCTGGCATTCATTATTGCTCTGCCTGTGTCAAAAACTAAATAAGCAAATAAGGCTAATGATCCTTAGAGACATTTCACAGAACTGAAATGATGGTGCCTTCTCCCTCATCAAAATACAAGATTTCAACTGCTGTAATAAAACTTCCACTGTGACAGTACAGAGACCCTATGACATTCCCTGGGTTATACTCATTAAAAACAATGTCCTAAATTCTATTTAAATATAGTGTTAGAGCAAGAATCAATTGTGAAAATTTCTAAATAAAACTGAATAAAATCTTGCAACAAATCTGCTTGCTGCCTGTACACTGTCAGATCTGCTGGTTGAAAAGCAAACCAAACATTTTCCTTCTATCTGCAAAGCTGAGCCAGCTGTTTTAACCCATGGATGAAGTTTTCCTGCCACTTTTCAGAACAACTTTTAAAGTAAGTGCTGGCTGAGTCCACTTGCTGGATTTGAGGTCACACCAAAAGAGCCATTCTACTTGCCATGAGCTGGCAGGGTGGAAGAGATATGGCACAGGGATAACCACATCCACAATCCACCTCCCCTTCCCTGCTGGACACACAGCTGGCTCCACTTGCTGTGCACATTGCAGGAGTCATGTGCTTTTATGTTGCTGGAATTCAGCAGCCATGTGTGCCAAATTTTGTTCTGGATAAGTCATGAATCAACTCTGGCAAGCACGGATATCATGACTTTGTGTTGAAATTTTGGCTGCTCCTCAAAGAAACAAGCAACTTAGAATGCCATCAGTTCCTAAGTGTGACTGATACATATTTTAAAGCAGTTCTACATTGCAAAAATTCCTTACAGAAACCTTTGGTTCTGAGGTATTTCAAATATTAGCTTAATAGAGAACCTAAAAAAGCAGAAGGCTATCTGCCACTTTAAATAATTCCTCAAAATTACAAGACTGTATTAGGCATGCCTGCCACAAAATTAATGGAATCACAGTTGTACTTATACTCTAAATTAAAAAATTCCTTAGTTACCCACAGATTTACATTGAACAGTGTGTTAGAAAAAGAAACTGAGTTCAGACTAAACTTTCTATCATAGGCTTTGCATAAAGAAAAAAAAAAGCAATTAAGTAAAGAGATTGACAGTGAAATATAACATACTGCAATTGTTCATCTTATGATAGGAAGATACTCATTTAAGAGAGCAACACTTTTTCAGCTGCCAGGAATATGCACACACAAAAGGGAATGCTGACTGCTTCAATGAAGTTAATGGTTCATCTCTAGTCTCAGAAAGTGACAATCTTCAAAAGCATCTACCATGGTCACTGCCACCCTGTAAGAACACTAATTGGAGAGGAGCCTAGCTGAACTCTAAACTTGTATTTTCTTCATCTGGATGTTTGAGGAAGTTCCCAGTGACAGCTTTGCTTGTTTTCCATGAGAATTAAAATTTCAATGCTAAAAGCTGTAGTTTCTCTTGTACAGAAAGCTTTCCCACACTCTGACTCACCTGCAGTTCAGAGCTACCACACATCTTCCACTGAAATGTCAAATCAGAATGATGCAAAATTAGCTCAGTTATCTTTTCTAGACGAGGACTATGCTCCCCATAAGAATATGTGATCTCATTAAACGAGTCCCACGTCTACAAGATTTTCTGAGTGAATTATCACTGATTAAGGTGTGATGTAGCATGCAAAGTGCCAGAGGCATCTGAAAAGCCCTGTTGTCAGTTGATGCATAATTTCCTCAGTATTCAACACAAAAGTAAGATCAGATGGGCAGCAAAGATGCTTTATTCTCATGCAGAAATGTTTTATGATATCTCTCCTCTCTACCATATTACTGCTTCCCAGAGTAGTTCATAGCTCATTTTCCACAAAGCAATCTAGAATCTCATAGCCTAAGTATATCCAAAGGTGCCCCCTACCCTTCTGCCACTCCCTTTCACTTTCCTCCCCCTACACTTCCTGAGCAATCATCTTTCAAGTGGAGACTGCACAACACCTCATCTAGACTCTCTTTTCAGCTAAAAATCACTGTTCCATGATTTCTCAGGAATCAGTGCCAGTGCTCTGTCTCACACTCCTGACCTGTCAGCACTGCATGGGCAGCCCAAACCCACAAACTCCCACGCTGTGCAGCTGCAAGGCTGTGTGGAGCAGAGGGAGGGGAATTGAGGTGGATCATGCCTTTTTTTGATGCTTTGGAAACGAATGACAATATTCTACAAGCTGTTGTGATAATATGAGCAAATGGCAGGCACATATAACAAGCTCACAGATAAGGGAGTGGATTTTCTATTAACCACTTGAAATGTTCTCCAGTGGTAGCAGAAAAGAAACTCTGCTGAAGAGAAAATAATGTAAATTGCAAGAGTATCTCCAGTAAATGATAGATATTGTTATATATTCCTATATATAGTGAGCAGGGCACGTTGCCATGCCACGCAAGAATGTTTCCTGATGTGCATTTCTGGGATAGTGCTAATGTCATGACTGCAAAACCAGGGCTGCTATTCTCAGGCACTACAGGAGAAAAGCACTGGACAGTGCCTCATCTGAAGGGACCATGCCATTTTGTTGCCCGAAGCAGGGGTTAGCGTGGTATTCAAAAGCACAAATTCAATTTCTGCATTGATTTAAAATTTTAAAAAAATTAATTGTACATTGGGATGACTATACATACTGTGCATGTAAGGATAAAATACATAAAACCAGCTCAGTAATTAATCTTCCAAATTAGATTACAGAGATAAACTCTCTTTAGATTATCCTCATCAATATATATGACAGCTGTAAAATCTTTTTGTAGCAGAAATTCAGGTTACTAAATCCTCAAAAAAAAAGCCTGTCATTGCTGCCTGTGTTTCCTACTAGGCTAGCTTCTGGCCAGGGCAGACTTGAAACACAGTAAAGAGCTTTCATTTCTAAAAATCCCATTGCTAAACTTTTCAAATGTATCAACATATTTTAATATACAATTCCACCTAATTACTGACAGAGGTTCTGAGAGGGCAGCTGCAGCAAACTCCTATCCCCTCATGCCCAGGGCCAATGCAGGACACAGCAAACAGAGAACATCCACCTGCACATCCTGCAGCTTCATCATTCAAACCATGCCCCAGATGAACAGAGCATGAGAACCAAAGCAGGCCTGAAAAGGCCCAAGAAAGCTCACTATCACTAAAGAAATTAGCATCTCTTTAAAAGATATATCTTTCCAGAAGAACCCTCATGGACAACCGACTTCCAAATGACAGCTGTGATAAAAATTAATATCCCTGCTTTCTTAATGCATGGAAATGGCAGCCACTACCAAATGCTCTCAGTACTGAAATTTCAAGGCAGTGTTTCAGGCAAGTTTTAACCATTTTTGGTGCATTTAAAACATTGCATGACTCTCCCTATCTGTTTCATTATGAGAAACAGGGTACAAAGAGTACCAGGATGCAATAGCTCCTTCAACTGATAAAGAAGTGTGGTTTTAGTCAGTTGTATGCATTTTGCTTTGTCCTTTATAGCTAAATATGGGGTTTTTTCCCTAGTATGTATCATCCTAAGACAAAGCATTTTGTGTGACCTAATGGGATCAATGGACAGCCAATTCCAGTATACTGTGCAAGAATTATTACAGAAAAATGCTTTTTTGAATCCGACATCTCCTTTAGCACGAGGAATTCTAATTTTCCCCAATCATGCAGATGTTTTTCTCCTGAATTTCCATCCTAGCATGGCAGCAGCCAGCAGCTGCTCTCCTGTCTGGAATATGTTGCTTTGAATGCAGCCTCTAGTGAAATGCACACATGAAATCTGACACAAATAGAATCCTGAGATATAAGGAGCCATAAAGGAGATTTGATGGGCTTTAACTGCAGCCAAATGACACACAAGGAACATGCTCTGCAATAACATGTGCCTCGTATGGATCCTATTTGCTCCCCCATGATAAAGTGGCAACTTAAGCTGGGAAAATGACTGCCATCCATCTCCCCCCATGCATTCACATGCTTGGGAAGCCTAAGTGAATATGCAGCTACGTGTCTCGCAAACCAAATATTTCTCCAAGTTGAAAAACGCAGTAACGCGTTTCACAAGAAATGATCAGGCAATGCATGAAGGCCATCCAGCCCATCAACCCTGCCTCACACTGAACTCTTCCTCTTTGTAGGTCAGAATCAGACCCACAGGACAGAGGTCCAACAACTCTGAAGTCAAAAGGGCAGAATTTGTTCCTTAACTCAAAATTTTCTTTGTTATATGCTACAAAGGCACCTCCTTTTGCTCTTTTTCTGTGCACTGACAGTATTTGTTCTGTCCTCCCACAGGGTCTCACTGATCTCACAGTGTGTTTATATGAAGCTTGATGTGTGAGGACCACATGGGCATATGTCCTATAATGCAGATTTATAAGTGTGTATATATAGGTTAATTGAACTGGAATAAACTCCAGTCCTCCAGCAGCAGTACATACCCATGAGGAAACTGTATGTCTGCAAAACAGTGCTTGTGACTTTTAAAGACTGTTTTGTTAAATTTTTATTTTTATTTCAGGATATTCCTTTGAAATACTCCCTTGAAACATGAGATACATTTGCATTACTTATGTCACCTTCCCTTTTTTATACATTACCAGTTCTTTATATACTTCTATCACATTTCTATTTGAATGATATCTCTTTAAATCTGATAGCCCTTCCACTTTTTTTAATCTCTAATATTATGATCAAACTTTCATTTTCTGCCTCTGGTTCTTTTCTTTATCTACTTTGCCACAGAGAGATCAAAATCCCACATTATTAATTATCTGACAGTGATATTGAAGAATTTATTGCTGCTTATGCAATAGGAAAATCTAATTATTTTAATAAAGAGATTATTGAATCCATCAGGTGAAACTCTGGTCTGATTTTTAGGACATTAACTCAGCAGAACTCTTATAGTTCCAATCTCTGTGACTGAGGGTAACATGGCAGTGTAATATGGTCCTGTAAATCTACAAGCAGGAACAGATTCCAAAATTTTGCCCTGAGAGCCAAACTCTACAGTCTCTGCATATCTTTTTGTGAAAAATAATTAGTTACTGATATAGCATATAAATTCAGAGGTCCAGGGACTGGCAGAAATGGGATAGAAATTTAAAGCTGGTTTTGCCCTAAACATGGACACCTCAAGGATCACATTAATTCCCTGAGCATCCTGAAATCTGCTTTCCTCAAGTCCAGAATATAGGTGTTGCTGTCACTTTTCCTCCTGTCAACAGGGATTTTAAACTCAATTGCTTCATGGTTGCTGTGGCCCAAACAGCCACCAATCTCCACTTTGCTCATGAAATCCATTCTGTTGTGCTATGGTTTAGTTGACATGGTGGTGTTCAGTTGAAAGTTGAACTCTATAATCTTGGAGGTCTTTTCCAGCCTTGATGATTCCATTATTCTAATGGAGAACTAATGGAAGGTAAGGAATTTGCCCACTTCACATCTAAATACTCTTTTGGTGGAATTCCCAGAGAAGGGAGAAAGCATGGGGAAACCAAGAAGAGATGTTAAATCAACAGCCCAAAGTGTCAGCACAACAGACACCTGAAGCATAGCACCAAAAATGGAAAATCAAATAATGCAGTGAACGAAAAATTATTTACTACTTTTTCTTCTTCTGTGGATGCAGAAACACATAAAGCAAAGAAATTTACATTAAAAATGAAGCAAATTAGTTTGTGAGAAGGGAGGAAAAAGCCCAACAAAACAAACCAAAAATAGAAACAGACTTCAGTACCCTGACAGCTTTTACATTGATGTACATAGAAAAAAACTTGGCAGACAGAGCTACTATGTTTTTCTCAGGATCGCTGAGGGACCTGGCAAACCTGCAGGAATATCACCAGGACAGGTTGTCCCTGACAGTTAGCAGGCACAGTGATTCAGCACAGACTGTCAATTAAAACGTTTATATCACATTTCCTATCATCATAGCAGCAGGCCAGAATGGATATCCAACATTTAACACGGAAAAAATGGTTTTAATTATTCTGAATTAACAGAAAGATACTGCTTATAAAAGATTTATTAAAGCCTTCAAGCAGAAAACTGTGAGGGGAAAAAGCCCTATTCAACTTTACCTTGCTCAGTGCTTTTTCTGGATTTGGAAATACAGATCATATGAAAATATTTCAGTGAGCTGTTCTTGTATGATGATCTAAGCATACATCCAAGACATTTTGGGAGCTGATTAGTGTAAATAATGAGTAGAGTAGTTCCCTTTGAGGAGAAGTAAGTGGGTGGGATGAGACTTTGAACTCTGTACTTGTCATCCCTGGTTCTGACCCCAAAGCCTGCTGCCCAGTTCCCCACAGGTACAGAAGCACAAGGGATGACCTCAGGACCTAGTGGCTGAGAAAAGAAAAGGTCATTCCCAAAAAGTAAGAGAAGGATGTGTTCCAGAGGCAGCAATTGCAGCAAGATGAGGCTCAGCAAGCACAGACCAGCCTCCCAAAGCCAAAGCAGCAAAGCACCACCATTCCTGGTCTCTGTATGTGGGCAGGACTAACCCTGAGCAGGCAAAGGAAACCAAAAAGGCATTTCCTCCCCAGGTATGACAGGGAGCTTCCAAAACCAGCTTTGGATAATTAAGGGTGGGCTGAGATTCTTGACTCCTCACTGGACTCAAGAAGAGTATGAACACTGGTATGAGACCTGCAGGGAATGAGAGAGAAGAGGATGCAAGTGGAGAAGATAAACTCATTGCCAAAAATGTGTCTCCTGAGCCCTTTATCCCCCCAGCAGCATTGCAGGGTACACAAGCTACAAGCTTTCTGAGGGCAGGAAATGGGTGGTGCTGAATGTTTATATTTGGTAAGTGGAGGACAGAAATGGCAGAGTGACTGCCAGCACTCATTGGGCTCGTTTAAATTGCTTCTCACCTGCACTATTAGCTGAACAGAGCTGTGCCAACACAACAGCAAAAACTATTAGTATTATAGCATGTTTATGCACTTCAGAGTAGTACTGGAAGGTACTGCATTAGGGATTATCAACAATATGGAGATATTCAGAAGGAAGGAAGGAAAAAAATATGTGGATGGATTCAGAAGGAGTGGAAATACAAAGTTCAGGAGGAAGCAGGTTTTCCAGTACGCAACTGCACAGATTAGTAAGTTAGATGGCACCCAAACAATATATCCAGCATTGAAATCAACAACCAGTAAGAATATCCCAGAAAAAAGATGGAGATTCATTGAAACATAACACATTATTTAAGCAATTATTGAGGTAATTTTTTGAGGATACCAAAAGGTATCTTTATATACTGGAGGGGCCAAGGTGAGACTTTGATATCTTTCCAATTTTTACCTTATAATTCACATTTTTTAGATCATCATGCAACTGCAATGTTTTAAAGAAACATCAGTGATAACCTTAAAAGTCACAATAAGATGAACAGAAATGATATGGTAAAAAAGGAAGGAATATTCTTCATTCATTTTCTTAATTTCAACCTTTGATTCTCAAATGCATACTAAGAATCAGAACTTATACATTGAAATGCACCTACACTTAAATATCCCAAATTTCAGAGTCTGGATTCTAAACCCAACAATATTTTTACAAACTAGCACTGTTCAATTGAAAGACTCCACCTCCTTTGGGAAGCACAATTAAGCCAAACCCTAAAAAGGGTTATCTATGATTTTGCTAGTTAAATGACTTCTTATGGGACAAGAACACAATAAATAGGAAGAACTAAAGAAGAATCTGTTCAGAAATTAGTACAGTGACATATAAATAAAGTTTGTGGAATTCAAGGACAAGAACCTCAAAACCAGCCATTCTTCACTTTAAAAAATCATAACTTTCGTAAGTTTTACCTTCTGGTTGTTTTCTTTTATCAACTAATGAAACAATACTAAGAAATTAGTGGGGATTTCCTGTGCAGACCAGACTGAATTAAAACTGTAACAAACCTCCAGACCAAATGAGATGAACTATTCAAAATTTCATTTTTGCAACACTAACACCTCTCTGGTGGTTTAAATTCAAGGCTCTGGAGAGAAAACACTACAAAGCCATCCAACATACTGCACTAAACATTAAACAGACTATTTGACAGAATTATTATACAGAGGCAGGAAGAAGTATGATTGGAGACTGTTAGACAATAACCAGTTTAACCCATGGTGAAATAATGTACTGCACCAGGGTATGGGTAATCAGTTACAGGAGTTAAAGAAATCTAGCACATTTCTACACACACCTCATTATAGAGGTATTTTTCTAGAAAACTGACAGAACTCAATACACTGTAAAAAACCCCAAATAAAGATGACATGCAAAAAAGGAAGCAGAAAGACATAATGTCTTAAACCCTTAAAATATATTTCTGAATATTTCCAGTCTATTCAGAACTTAATTCAGTTTTAAAACAGATCTTTAACATTAAGGTCTTTGTTAGAACATGTTGTTTAGTATGTGTCAGCACCTTTGGTACATAAAAGTCACTTTGCATTATGTTTTACCACATATTTCACAGTTCTTTGTTCTTTGCACCACAAATAGAAGTGTTTTTGAAAACTCTCTAGACACATGCTGCACGTTTTGCAATCTATTTTCTGTAAAGAATTGCTCTCAAACTAGGTAGCACTTTCTCCCAAACATGTAATAAATACATGAATGTATTGGGACACACTCAGAAGTTAATTATGTCCAATACCTTTTTTTTCTTTTTTTTTGGTCTGGTGAGTAAATCACCAGAAAGTACATAAAGGCAATTATATTGGTTCGTGCTGAAAGCAGAAAAACAGCACAGAAATTAATAAATAGCAGAAAGAGGGTATTTAAATAGGCATGCAAAGTATGCTATTTACATTAAAGAAGAGAAATATGATCCCATTTTAGCAGAACCTACAGAATAATAGTACTGTGGTCTGTCCAAAGACTTAGCATCTTACATTGACCAAACAATACAATAAAATATGACATTTTGGCCAAAATAATAAAATTTCAACCATACAGTGAAACAAACAGATGGCAGTCAGGAAAATATCAGAAACTGAATCTCAACAGATGCAAGCAATTTTGTCAAGAAAAGCAGGCTGATTAGAGACTAAACAGAGAGATGACCAAACAATGTCCTTCTTCATTAAGGTGGCATCATTTCAGATAAATTTTACTGATCACAGTACATTACTCAATAGGGGTATTGCAGTTTTAGTATATCATAAATGATTTCTGAAATAGTATTTTAACGAGGTACCTCACAGCCGGCCTCTGCAATCAATAGGAAAATCAGATTTGCACAATGAAAATACAATATTTTCTTCTTTTCCTGATCCCCAAACTGACCCTAAGTACTTCTGCCTCCCTCCCAAAGCTCAATGAAATACAAAGTTCAAAACCAATTTCATCACTGTGGACCTGCCCTTCTTTGAAGCAGCCCCTGATGGGGTCTGTGCTGCTTGGCAAACTGAGGAGCTGGCTCAGGGCTCGTGATGTTTGTTCTGATCCTCCCCCAGAAAACCCACACAACATCAGGATACTCTGAGCAGGTCTGCCCAGGTCCATGAGGCTGCACTGACCACAGCAAGCTGGTCCCTGCAGAAAAGCATCCCCTGAGGAAAAGCACCTGGTGCTGTGAGCAGCCCCTCATGGCCCTGCTGGGGACTTTGTACCACACCAATACTCACATTGTCCCTGTCTGTGAGCTCTCCTGAGCCTGACATCCCCACAGCAGGACATATAGGTGGTTTAAAGTCCAGATTTTCCCAGCTGGTCACCGAAGAAGATTCAGGAGGCTGTTTTCTGAGGTTTTCATTGTTTCTTATCTAACAAATTCTTTCTCTAGCTAACAGAGGTCTGTTCAGCTTGAGATCCAAGGCACACTGCCCCGCTCTTGGGGCAGGACTTATATTTTTTACTATAAATTATGTACCTAATATTTACAATTACTTTCCAATACATGACAATTACACCGTCCAATTCTGTCCAAAACCAATCCAGTAAAGCCAGCTTGGCACTTAACATGGATGGCATGAAGAAGAAGAAAAAAAGAAAAGATATAGCATGCCCAGAATCCTCCATATTAGCTTCAAACCCCCTAATATAAACATTTCTAAAAATTCACTTTTCTATCTTCTAACAATCTAATTTATATTCTACTTATTTTTTATGACTTGTAATTCTTCCTGCAATGACAGTAACTTTTCCCAGGGGCTTAAATCCAGTCCCCAGGAGTCCTGGGCATCACGCCAGGGCCTCTGAGACCCCTGCCAGGAGGGTCTAAAGGCATGCAGGGAAGCCAGGGGAACACTCTGGACTCCCACACACATGACTTTTGTCAATGACTGAAGCTTTGGCTGCCCATGGATAGCCCTGGCATCTTTTCCCCAGTGCAGCACTTGTATGTCAGCCCCTCTTTCACTCTTTCTAACTAGGATATCCTGGATTTTTTTTTTCTTTTTCCACTGTTTTGCTCCTGGAATGATTAAGAAGCAAGCACAGAATAGCATTTGAGAGACAGTCTGTCAGGCCTACTAACACCACTTCTTTCCATAACAGAGAAACTTGGGTTTATAATGGGAGTTCTAAGACAATTATAACTACAGCAGCTCATGTTGTAATGGAAAGGAAACTGTGCTATTAGAGGAATTTGAAAGATACCGAGAAAAGATGGGGTGCTTTCAGGATTTATTAGATGCTGCCACTGTAATGCCCTTTCTCTGAAAAAACAGCACATAGTACTATTCCCTGCTGACTCTAAAGCACAATGAATGGGAAAAAACGAATGCGAGCACAGCTCACAATAATGGCAAACTTTGAAACCTGTCAGTCAAGGAACAGAGCTCCTAATGCCAAACCAAACAGTAGATTTATACCTGGGAACTGAGGCTATAAAGCAAGAAATAAATTTTCTTTGCTCTCATTTATAACAATAGTGGGAGAATTAACTACAGGAGATTCTTAGCATATTTACAAGACACTACAGGAGGCTTTTAGCATATTTACAAGCAACAATGGCATCATTTTACATGCAGAAGCTTAAATACTGTAAAGTCTGATCTGTCTTTAAGTTTCTGTGATTTAAAGCATCTATATCCACACCTTAAGTTTAAACAGCTCCATGCTCTAGTAACTTGTCATGCTCAAAGAGGTTTTGATATGAATTTTCCAAAAGCAGCAGGGCATTTCAGTTTGGAGTCTCTTTTTATTTTATGCTTTATTTTAAAATGTGAAAGAAAAAGAGCTTTCCTAGTGCTTCAAAATAACACTGATTTTTATTTTTAGACTTCCTTTCTGTCTGCAAAAATAAAGTGTGCTGACACTAAATAAGTGTGCAACAGCTCCAGACATGAGATCTGTTAAGCTGCTGGGCTTTACTTCTTTTACAGAGCAAGAATAAGAAATCAATACACTTCCTATTCTGCTCCTGGGAGTTGGGAAAAGAGCAGGACATATGACAGGAATGTTCTGTGTCTGCTACATCCTTGGCTAGGTGCAAAACCCAAACTGGGCCTGGCCCAAACTGAAATCTGTTTCCATTCTCCAGTCCTGGGGGAGCCCAGGGCATGGGCTCACAGGGCACAGCCATGCTCTGTGGCATCTGTTCTGCAGCCAAACAGAGGTGGAGCTGAGGGGTGCTCAGATGGCAAGACTGGCTAAAAATGCTCTTTGATCACATCCATCTTACATTTTTTTATTTGAAGTATAAACCCTAGATTCTGCAAATAACAATGGCATCACTCCTAAGTTTTCTGTTTAAGAAATCTAAGGGTTTATGCAAAAATGATGTCCCTGACCTAAGGAGCACAATGGCATACAGAATTCATCTTTGAGACAGACTGAAGGACCAAGCCTGATGGTTTTCCCCATGGGAATAGCACCTACAGGAGGCACAGCAGCCAGCAGCATATGCTCCCTGCCATATTGCAGCCTACAATCTCTTGTAACATTGATCTGTGACATGTGACTACAGCCTGTGGATAAAAATCAGTCTCATTCCTCCTCTTTCACTGTATTTTAACACATTTACTTGCAGCAAGACTTGCATAAGCCTAAAAGGAAAGATAAGAGAAGACAGATGCATCTTCACCTGAATTTAAGAACACAGCTGAGAGGTTTTATACAGAAATGTCCCCCAGAGTTCTCCTGGACAGGTACTCATGTTCCAACTTAGCCCACCCACAATTAGCTTCACTAAAACAAAAGTAAAAAGCCAGTATTACCAATTGCTTGAATTTGACATTAACACTAACCAAAACAAAATATTGTAATATACTTTGGTAGATATTGTCTTTTATGACTTCATAATGCATTTACATTTTTAATATAATTCTGGATACATACCCATACATAAAAGTTTCCTCAATTTTTTTCATTGTGTCTAATAAAAATTCATTATGTATTCATGCAATTCCAGGAAACTTACCAATTATTATGGTTGGACCTAGACTGCTATGTGTAATACTCACAAGATATGTTCATCCAGGATCTAAGTAAAAAATGTCAAAAGAAAACCCAAATTTCCCATATGTGGGTTTCTTTTGTAGAAACAATGCTTTAAAATCTCACATGCAGTGATACACCAGAGAAGGTAAAATGTGGAGTAGCATTTTAATTAAGGCAAAATCAAGACATGGCACCATATGTGTAGATTATCTCTTTGGGTCCTAGGCTATGTGTAGGAAGGAGGGGTTTAGTGCCTAATGTTATGGCACTAAATTAGATACTTGGGTTTCCTGACAGCATGGAGTCAGTAAAGTGAGGCAGGTATCCAACACATGCTCTGATTTCTCTGTGGAAGCCCTAGTTAAAAAGCCTAAGGCAACTGGGACTGAGATTACAGGGTATGTGGGACTCCTGGTCTAACACATGGATTCATTCACATCCCTACCAAAAGTAACTGTCATTGTAAAATAGGATTTTGCCTCTAAAAAATGAAGATGCTAGTTTGGTTTTTTCCTGTGTCTGATACAATTCTTGCTCCCATTGCACCATGGTGGGAGCTGCATTCCTCCACAGTTATTTCCTTGCCACTGCTCCACTTTCCTCTCCTTACTAAGTACATGACTGAGTGTGTGCTGATCCACAAACCCCAGCTCATGAAAAGTGATCCCTTGCAGTGCCTGGACTACCATCATAAATAATTTGGATTTAGACCCTGTTGCAAAGTTACAAGACTGCCAAATATTAAGCTAATAATTAATTAGCTGAGTTAAAAGGAGTCACTCTTCAACTTAATAAATTGTAACTGGTAGAAACTGAGTCCAAGTCCACCTCTAATAAGAGATATACTACACTGCTATAAATGTAGCTGCTCAATACAACTCCAAATGTGCCAGTTAAGTATCCCTGAGTATATAAATTCTGTTATCTGGATTATTTACTGCTGTAGGATGTGTCACTTTGCTACTATTCATATTGATTGCCTTTACTGTGCATACATTTCATATTCAGTGAAAACCCATATTTATGAAATGATTAAGTGATACAGGATCTCTAAGGCCCCTTATGCAGTAAAATACTTTGATAGCATATGGTCTGACATATAATTATTTTACTCTATGATTTATTTATATGCTGTAAACTAAAAATATTTAGAAAGTTATCTTCTAGATTGTGACTAATGGCCCATAAGAATCTGGCACTATTGCTGTTTTATTCAGGAAACTACTATTATACATAGCCTAGTCTCAGTTATGTTGTTTCTATGCCTTTACCATTTTGTATTACTACATATAGAGCAGTTTAGCAATTCATGCAGGTCTATTTCACTGCTTTTTTCTCTTCTTTTCTTTTTTTTTTAGTGTATAAAGCAGCTTGACTCACCTTCCATTTTCATTGGCATTTTTACAGAACAAAATTTGATGCCTACTCCATCAATCTTCACACAGGCAATTTTTACTCACAGTTTGTGTTGCCTTTGAAAAGGCTGCACAAGATTTATTTGCACATATATGGTATGCCAGCCTGAGCCTCAAGAGTGGATTTTTTACTTCAAAAATTTTATGGTTTCAGGAAAACTACCTATGGAACACCATCCACAACCATGGGATGCACAGTGTCCCTCAGCTCATCCCTTTGGAAAACAGAGGAGCCAGCAGAGGTGATGTGGTGAATTCTCAGACACAGCAGCACACTGGAAATCAGCCCAAACTGAAGCTGTCTCCTCACAGTCTCCAGGATGGCATTTTTCAGTAAATGCTGTAGCACAGGACACAGTGCATTTGCTTGCAAAGTGATCTCAAGAATCATATTTGCAACGAGTAAGACTTGAGCTATATTGATATTCTAATACACAGCAAAATGACTTCTGAAAGTCATTTTCTGAGGTTTTTTATGTTGAAAGCTAACAGCAAACTTACTTCTAGGACATAAAAAAAAAAAAAAAACCAACAAAAAACTTTTTTAACTTGTTGCAAATGCCTATTGATACCTTGCCACAAAGAATGCTGCCTTTTAAGATTAATTTTAATGCATTCAAATTATAGTCGAATTTCTGTAGGAGAGAGTATTGAATTCTACTAACAGTTTTTCTGTCCTAGGGGAATATGTCCAGAATCTTCTTCATTTCACATCAGGAAAACCATATAAATTATAAAAATAGAAGACAATAGACTGAATACTTAATAGTGGCATAGCACATATGCATTATTTACAAGGCAGAGGGGTTAAGTATTAGAAAAGTTGAAACCAGCTCCTGTATTAAAGAAAGGGATATTTGAGATAAGATTACATGACTCCAATACTTAGATTTCAGGCATTTTGAATACAAATTCTATTCAGTAAGAAACACTGCAGCTTGCCATACATTTATGAACAGTAGCCAAAAACATCTTTTCAATTTTATCTTTAATAGAATTGGAATACGGGGAAAATCAACTTAAATTAACAGGATTGGAGAAATAAGTGAAGACTTTCAGATTCAAATTCTTTTGTTTCTAAAACCTGATTAGAAAAATATATAATGAAAAATTACCATAAATGACAAAGGCTGAGTTTCCACAGACAGAGTTTGACCCGCTGTGTTGTTGCAGCACAGGAACATTGTTTCAGTCACTTAAAATGCTCCAACTCTCAGTCATACAGAAGCCACAGAGCAGAAGGGATCTTTGGCATCCCAGGGCAAAGCTAAACCTTTGCTTTAGTGAGCTGCTAAAAATGACTAGCATAATATCACTGAGAGGGGAGACAGGCACAGGGTTTCTCTTATGGAGACAACAAAAAACTCTTTCTTGAGTCTTCCCAGCAGCACATCAGGAAAACCAGAAACAAACCAAGAACACCAAGAAGGAAACACCAACAGGTTGTCTTCTGTCTCCTCCAGCTATGTGAGGCAGCCCAAGTCCCCTCTTCCCTCTGCTGAGTGATGTACCCTACAAAGCACCCAACTCACTGCCCACTGTGCTTTCTCCTCCAAATTTCACCAAATGAATCTTTTTCAAAGAAGACCAACACAAAGCAACAGTATTTGAACAGCTAACACCACTGCTGCACTAATTATCATCCTTTGATATGCTTTCTTTAAGCATGGAATACTTCTGTGAAGGTAGTAGAATATGAGAGTCTCTAGTTGCAAACACTGCTGTTCCTAAATGCTTACAGTATAAAGGGCCTGACAACAATCTATCCTGGGGAAAGTGTCAGACAACAACTTGAAACATACTAAAATTTTGATCATTATTGCACATACCACCAAATACCAGTCCAAAGAAAATAAATAATTAAAATCCATTCTAGAAAAGTCTTCTTAACAGATCCATCGTGCCATAGCAAGAGAGAAGCTACAGATGGCTTCATGCTACAGAGTTTGCTCTCCCTCTTCTGCTGCTAGAAAACTTTTTGTGTATTTCTCTGCCTCCCCACAAAATGTCCCAACCTTGTGAAGATCAGATACAGAGAGCAAAAAAAGCTAGAACACTGGTAATGATGCTATACATTATTTACTCTTTTAAAAAAACCCAAATACTGGAACTTACCAATTAAGGTTGGAAAAGACTATGCCCCTGTCATGACTTCCTATTATTTATTATTTTAGATTTTATGCTAGCTGCTCTTTCTGAGCCAATTCTCATTTTAGCACATATTTCATTTGCTTGCAGGTGGCAGGGAAGTGGAGTCAGGAAGAGTGGGATTCTTGTTGTTTAAGACACAGATGTACCCACTTCCAGAGTACATTCTTCTTTCTTTCTTTCTTTCTTTTCCTTGATTTACTTTCTCTTCAGTCTTTCTTGTATTTGACAATATTTTTCTTCTACTGCACATGTTGAAAGACATCAGAAACAAAAAACCAGTAGCAGATTTCTGAAGCCTCCTTTTTCTAGTGTCACCTAGCCTGAATTAACTGTAGACATCTTGATCACCTTCCATTTCCACACAGATTTCTGCTTTGCACTTATTTCCACATTCTCTGTATCATTTCTTTCTCTTCTGTCAATTCTTTTTCTCTCTCTCACTCTCATTATTGCCTCCTGACAACACCTCATTCAATTAAATACCTCATTCAGAATATGAGCAACGAAAGACAAACAAGTGGCGTCTCCCTCTCAAAAAACATGTCACTGTTAACACGCATTTTCATGGTCAATTTAGAGATACTGTGTAAGCAAGGATTACTGACCTTTCTCACATGCAGCTTGTTTGTGAAAATGATCTGTGTAGAGAAACCTTTTCTGAGGTATCAAGACCATTTATGATGATGCACGTACAGTGCATTATTTTTAATTCATACTTCCAAATTTTAAGCTTAATGCAGAATGGCCTTTTTTCAGAGTGGCTGGTTTTTATTTATACAGAATACCTCACACTGTTTTGCAGAACCTGAAAAATCTAGATTACTTGTCATTAGAAATCCTGCCTACTATGAAACAATAGTTGCTATTCTGGAGGAACAAAAAGTTATTCCTCATGTTTTCAACACACATCCTTTTGGTATTAAGAGCATCTTCTTTTTCCAGGCTTGTCCTGAAAATCCTACATTCTTTAACCAGCATAGGACCAACGCCAGAAAGAACTAAACTTGCTTCCTCAGCATCATATCACTTCCCCAGACACTCCAACTGATATCAGTAGTACAAGCTTTAAAGGCACCTGAGTAGATTGCTGGTAGTTTTATGAGAGAGAAAAAAGATTATAAGTGAATACTTCTCAGCCAGACCTACCTTGTCTGACTCTGTTTCATATCAAAGCTAAAAAATGTACAAAAATCCTGTCATTATTTCAGCTAATCAAATTTTGTGGTTGCTGGCGTGTGTGCACACACTGACCTCTACAATGTCATGACTTTCAGGTTACTCATTGATTTACAGGAATCAAAAATGTGATGCAAATAAGGAATTGCGAGTCAATTAGCTCTTATCACGAGCTCACAGTCTGTGGCAATGGGATGACACACAGCTCTGCATAACAATTGGAAACAAGCCTTTTCTAGACAGGTAAATGTCCTCAAAGGCAAGAAATGTCCCATTTCACAAAAAGAGATGTAGTCAGCAACATGATTAAAGCCTTTGCACATGATACAGGACTGATTTTAACATTTGTCAGCAATTTCAGATGGTATGAGCCATCCCTTCCCACTTACCCTACACATGAGATACCAATGTATTCACAGTTTCAGTCTGCACATAGAAGGAAAGCTTTTTCTTTCCTCCTTATTACTCTAAAATTCCATCACTGCCACAACTGCAATGGAACTATTTGGAGCTTCTTTAAAATGCCTATCATTTACCATATGTTCATTTAATTTTTAAGAGACAGCTACAGAGTGCAAGCTGCAATTTTTCGCATACCAATATATGCCCTTAAAATGAATATTTATGTGGCATCACCTCCCAGAGTCATTAAAAGGCTTGTAAACACACCAGCCCACCAGTGCCTCTGGCACTTGTAAATGATGAACTTTAACTCTCTGTCTGCAAGTGCTAATCTCAGTATAAAATAGAAAAATAAAATATTGGCATCAATTATCAAAGTTTATCAGTTTCATTAGCAAATTAGGATTTTTATAGTACATCCAGCATGCACTTACCTTTATTGCAAGTCATTAAAAAGTTACCCTTGATTGATCCAAACAAACATAAAACCATTTAAAATACATCATAAATTTTGTGTCTAGATTTCATGAAACTGCCATTATCCAAAAGGAAATACTTTTATTAATTACAGAAATACTACCATTTATTATCTTAAATCACAGAATCCTAAAATGGTTTGTGTTGGAAGGGACCTTAAAGATCATCCAATTCCAAACACCCCAATGTGGGCAGGGACAACTTCCACTAGACCTGGTTGTTCAAAGCCTCATCTAACCTGGCCTTGAACATATTTCCAGGGATGGGATTTAAAACTTCTCTGGGAAACCTGTTCCTCACCATCCTCACAGCAGAGATTTTCTTCCTAATATCAAAAATCTAAATCTACTCTGTCAGTTTAAAGCCACTCTCCCTTGTCCTGTCACTATATTCCCCTTAGAAGAAGTCCCTGTCTTTGTTTCTTAGGCTGCCTTTAGGTGCTGGAAGGCTGCAGTGAGATCTCCCCAGCTTCAGTCTTCCCCAGCCTGAACAATCCCAGTTCTCTTTGCCCTTCTGCACATAAATGCTCCATCCCTCTAATCATCTTTGTGGACCTCCTCTGGTCTCGCTCCAACAAGTCATGTACTTCCTGTGTTGGGACCCCAGATCTGGATGCAGGGCTCCAAGTGGGGTCTCACCAGAGCAGAGGGGCAGAATCCCCTCCCTCCCCTGCTGCCCCTCTACTTTGGATGAAGCCCAGGACATGTTTGGTTTCTGGGCTGTGAGTGCCCATGGGTCATGTCCACCCTCTCACCCACCAGCACCCCCAAGTCCTTCTCCCCAGGGCTGCCCTCAACCTGTTCAGGTGAGCTACTGCAGAACCTGTGTGTGAAATAAAGGCTCTGTTGCCTTTTCTTTTGTGGGAAGTTCTCAGTGCAAAGGCAAATCAAATACCAGTTTGTGTGTGGGACATTGAGAACCAACAGCTAAATAGGAGCTGTGTGATCCAGAGTGTTCTACCCCAGCTTGTCCCTGTACAACCAGCACAGAGGAACACCCTAAGAGCACGTGGAGTGAAAAGGTGCTGCCATTCCACACCCACAACATTTGGGGCAAGCCTCATCCCTCCCTGACCTTGATTGTGTCCAGGGCATCCACCAGCTCCCTAGACAACAACCTCTGCATTTGGCTAAATAATACAAAGAATATGTTTTATTTGCCACACCCTTAAAAGCATGGAGTTTACCTTCTTATTTCCCATGTGAATATTCCCTTCAGTCTATGTATGAGTTCACTTTGGAAGGTCATTGCTCCTGAAAAGATTTAGGCTTTCTCTGAGTGCTTACAAGAGAAACACAGTTATCTGTCACTACTCCCAGAATTCTCCCATCCTCTGCAAACACTGCCAGGAAGCAAGCTTTTTGTTTCATTTTATTTTAGGCAACAAAATAATTCCTTCCAAGCAGTCAGGTTTTTCAAAATATGAGTTCTTGTTGATATTCAGTTTTTTGGGAATGCAGCCTTAGTGTAACACTTGTGTGAAGCCCAAGGACCTTTGAAAATCTGGCCCTCGTGCAAGCCAGTGCCAGATATACAACATGTTGTATATACATGTGCTGAACATTCAGCACCTAAAAGCCTGGGCATGTAATCTTCCAAAAAGCTGCCAGTAACTATCCAAGTAAGTAATTCACCAGAATAAACATAGGATCTTACTCAAAGCAGGCAGCTAGGAACTGCTCTGAATTTCCAGCAGTCTATTGCACACAATGCCAGTGCAAATGTCTTTACTTTTCATTTTGGTCATTGTATCACTGAACAACTAAACAGATGGCCCATGAAGTATGAAAAACATTTAATAATGCCAGGAAAGGTACAGAAATACCAGCTGTTCTGGTCTGCTGACCTTGCTGTAGTTTAGATAACACTGAAAGAAAGATGCATGCCACTTTATTCTTTTTCTTCCCTCCTGAGTCCTCTTTTGGTGTCACCTCTACAGAAAAGAAGCTAAATCTAGAAAATTAGACTTAGATGCTTTAAATACAAGAAGAATTCTACACATTTTACCTTGCTCATTTAGTAGTAAAGATGGAAAATAATCCAACCTGTAAAATGCTGCCTCCACAGCCTTACTATCCTCACCAGGTCTATAGCCAATATCTGTACAGCACATTAATTATGACCAGAATTTGGCTACAGGTGAGCTGAAACTACAAAATAAATTAGCAAAAATGCTCCTCCTCAGATGAACTATGGGTGCTGGAGTCATAAGAGAAGAGGATATCTACCTCACCTCCTTTATGTGTCACCTCTAAAGCCAAAGAAGTGTAGCTCCTGAATTAAGAATTGAAAAGGTATGTACTTTGCCACCTGTAAGCATTTCTTGCTGGACAAAGAGGAGAGGCCAGGAGCAGATGAGTCCTTGGGCCAGTTTTTCCAGCCAAACCCATACTGCAGATGATGATACACAAAAATAGGGAAGTTAGAAATACTCCTGCACCAACATAAGGCTCTTGATTTTGTCCTTGCCCCAAACACATACATTTTTCCTAATATCTGAGCTTCTGAAAGTAAAACAAAGTAAAAGTTAGAAACAACAAAGGTTCATCAGTATTGCAACAGAGTAAAACCCACTACAAAAATTACAAAATAAGCCAAAACTAAAAATTTAATTAACCCAAGATGTGGGAGAAGTTATTTCAGTCTCCATTTCTTATGCACATCTCATGACACTTTCCTACTTCAGGTTGACTTTAGCATGCACAGCTCACTCCTGCTTCACTGCAAGGGCTTATATACCTCCATTTTGGTTTGTCAGCTATCTGCACAGACCCTAGTTTTATAGTTTGCAAACATAAAAACATAAATGTTTTTTAAAAACCATGTTCTTTAAAATATTTGAGCATTTCAAGTTAGTTGGGGGATCTTTGCATGAGGGCACACCACACCACAGAGAGGTACTTAGCAAAGTGGGCTCAGTAAATATAGGAAAAAACCTTTTAAGGCCAAATGGCCCTTACAGGACAATGTTTCCCCCATATTTGATCTTCTTTTTAAGAAAGAACAAATGGTACTTCTAACATCCCCCTTAGGTTCTCCCTCAGTGAGCCAATAAGCCTTCATTAAGCTATCTGAATTACTTTTTAAATTAAGAGAGCAGCACACATTCCTGCAAACGAGAACAACAAGAGGTTTTTGGCAATGATCCTGCTCACTAATTATAATGTTTTACACTTATGCACTGCCTGTCATCTCCTGGGGTCCCAGGGTGCTTCACTAAACAGTGGGCTCTGCTCACAACTGTTGCCTCCCTGTCAGGTCATTTTTGCTCACGGGATGTGCAAAGTCTGACTGACTTCACACATAGACACAAAAATGCCTCTCTTGGCACTATACTCTATAAATTTTATTAACATAGAAGGCACAGAACTAATACATTCAGGTCAAGGAAACTGGCCTGATCCAACAAAATCTTGTTGAGAAAGGAAAATGTTACAACCAGGCAGACTTACAGAACCTTAAAAGCAATGGCAGCACTAAGAGACATCTCCTAAACTCCTCCTGAGAGCAGTGATGATGTTCCTGGTGTTTACAGCTACACAGTAAAACTCCTGCCACAGGTGAAGACACTCACACTGCATAGTTAATCACAGCTACCTTTGCCCATGAGGACGTCAGTCAAAACCAAAGGCCACATGCCAGTATTCCTAATGGTCGTGGCCCTCCTCTCCCCACAAGCTGATCACACAAAGTGAATCACTATTGCCATGCTGTCACTGAAGGATAAAAACCAGCTCTCCCAGCCAAGAAACCATGTATAGCCTGTGTCTGGGTACCACCTGTTGACAAAACAGCAGTAACAAGTCAGCTCAACTACATTAACTGAAGTAAAACCACTCCCAGTACAAACATCTCTAGCTGAGAAAGCCCCGACAATACAGCTGTGCAAACCCCCTGCTGGTCTTCATTTCTGACCAACAAAAGCTGGAAGATGGAGCAACTCCCACAGTCATGGTCTTGGCAGAAAAACAGTGCCTGCCCTTCTGCACACCCCCCCACCAAAATCACAGCTGGGCTCAGCATGGGGCCATTCTCTCCCAGGCTTTTTTCTATTAAACTAGAAGGGATTGTTGTCTTGTTTTGTTCTAACAACTGCCAAATGCTTTTTCACCCCTGCAAAGCACTGCCATCCCTTAGACCCACAGACTTTCTGTGAGTGCAGAGCTGTACAATCCATCTTGGAAACCTGTGATTTTGTCCATTGTGCTGGTTGAGTTGTGAGCAGGGCTATAATGGGAGCTCTCATCAACCCATTAATTCATAACAAGCCACTCCACTAAAGTCACTGTTTGTCCATTTAGAATAGAAGGAAAAGAGAATGTCAGCAGCTGCTTAAGCTCCTTTTAGACATTTGGTAAGTGGATGTGTACATAACCACATGCTGAAAAGGAAAAAGGGGGTGCAGTGATCAGCAGGAGGTGGTTCTGGCACCAGCCATGGCCACTCAGGTCACAGGTCCAGCAGCACAAGCATATGCTCCTCACACATCTCTTACAGAAACACCAAGAGTCTGGGTCCCATCAGAGTCACACTGGCTTTAACTGGAGACAAACTTCAAAGTTTTCTTGATTTACACATGTATGAGATCAAAATAAGCCCCCCACCATCTTCAGCTCATTGCAAACCAAAAAATTTCTTGCAAGTCTGACTGGCCCAAAAATCAAAGTCCCTGAGCCTTTGCAGGGAGGCAATAAATCTAAAACCTTCACAGATTGTTTTTTCCCCAATAATTACCAGTCGGATTTGTGTTTTTAATTTCTTTCCATGTAATTACAATATTAAAAGAAACATGGTAAAAAGTGTGACCAGACAGAGCAATTTTAATTTCTGCAAGGGAAAAGTAGGAAACAATTACAGAAGGAGGACTCACACTTTGCTGAGACACCTCACATCCAGTGCTCAGTGAGCTAACCAGGAGAGAATACAATTTGCATAATGTTAAATTAGTGGCATAAATATATGCTAATCATACCCAGCTGCAAGCATCTTGCTTTATCTCATTTGCTTAGTACAATGAAGTGGAATAAAAAATTAAAGATAAGCTTGTGTTGCAAAACTTAAAGGCAAATCCAAAGTTCCTTGAACTTGAAGCTTGTTCTCAGCTTGGGATCTTTAGATTTCAGGCAGAGGAGTCCCTGGAGTCTCTTTGTCTTTAACTTTCCCAACATGACCTCACTGCCAGCCTATCTCTGCAAAGACCTGCTGACTTACTGCTCTCAATACACCATTTTCATCTTGCAGACTTTCCAGCAGCTTTTGTTAAGTTCCAGATCAAGCAGAAGTGGTTTTGAAATCATTTAAAGCTTAAATTGTCACCATCAGGAGTTAAGCACAGCAAAGCATCAAACCTGACTGGAGCTGACAGGTCCCATTGTAATAAAAAAATAAAAATAAGGGGTTTCTAAATTAATTTTCCCAAAAGACAGGGTTACTTGTGACTACAGTTTGGGTTATAGCAAGTCTACAGACTATGGGAATATGGAAACATATTAATTTCTGACCAGAACACCTGCTTGCTGGTTAGTTTCTTCACAGGTGTTTATAAAATACTTTGAAGTGAGAGTAAACAGAAATTTTATATTAATTAATGGTATTTTGTTGAAGGAAAAAAGATACCTATAAATCTCTGCATTAGCAAACCCAGATCATTTGCAGATGCATATAGCACTCCAGACTGCATGAAGAAAGCAAATCAAACACAAATAAAAGAAGTAGTTGAGGTATTAATCAAAAGAATATAACTTTAGTAAGGGACTGAGTAAAATCTAAGGTACAATTTTTATAGCCTGGTGATGGCAACAAGAGTGGTAATGACTTTAAGGGAATGCATTAGGGCTTTCTATGTCAAAATAAATGTGGACTCAATGCAAAAGATTTGCAAATGAGAGAAGTGAGATCTTCGCATATTTCTTGCACATATATTTAAAATGTAAGGAAGTTCATACCTAAAAAGAAGCTTTTTTGGTATGGGTACTGCATGTGTATGCATTGTCTGTTGATATAAAACCAAAACAGATTAGGAAAATCAATATTCAATTCCTTTTCTAGATTTTTATCCACTGTAGTACACAAAAGCAATTTAGGTCCTGGCTGCACTCGATCCTTACTTCAGCATTTATTAGATGAGTATATTTGTCATTCCTTCTCACAAACAGTAGATAACAGGTGGCAAATCAAGATAGTTTTATATTTAGTACATTTTTAAAATGTAAGCAAAACAGAAAACTTTTTTAAAGAAATATATTTCATTTCTGACACTAAAAGAGGCAAGAGTGAGAAAAAGCATCAGCCATTTTTAACCATGACCACAACCCACTTGTACTCCAGGCATCCACAGGCTTTCTAAAATGTCACCATTGGAAAATGAGGAAGAAAGGCTGGTGTCAGGATTAGCTGACTGTTCCACATATTGAATAAACACTGTGGGTTCAAGACCATGCTGTATGAACAGCATCATTCTCTCAGAGTGACATTGACTGGTGGACAGACCAGTTTGCTATAGAAACAAGAAAGAAGAGTTTTATGCCAGTCTACAGAAGAGACATGAAAATTAGTTTTAACTACAAAGTACATCAAAAGACTCTGGTAACCTTACAGGATGAGACAGTTTGGGTGCTGAAATTGGGCTGCAGTTGAGCATACCATCTAATTTTAACATTATAAAATTATATTCAAGTTATCTAACCAGGATTTAGGTCAACTAAGAGTGTTTATTTCCAAACAAATATTTTTAAAATTTTGTTCACTTTAATCTGTGTTTCCCTTCTATCTTTTGCACAATGTTGACTACACCAATTGTCCATGTTATATCCAAATAACCAACCTTTGTGTTTTGACTGTATCAAGACTCTGATTTTTCATCCATATCCCGCATGGATGTGTTCCTGTCCTCCTCTGTTTTCAGTACTCAGTAGGATGTGTTTGAAATTCATGTATTACTGTCTGTTTTTCAGAATCTCCTGAAACTGCAGCACAGTGAAAAGAAAATGAGCCACAGCTCCAGGAGAAGGAATCCCCATTGAAGATTAATGGCAAAGACAAAAATTGCCTGGTACTGGAAATAAATAGAAAGTTGAAACACATGACTAGATGGACTGCAGCATCTGCATAGTGTGTTTTCATACACTGATTCAGATGAGAACCAACAAAAAGGAGGACCATGTATCAGAATCAGTGAAAAGTCAAAACCAGAAGGAAGTTATATAAGAGATGCTTTGTAGTCATGCATTCAGGAGCCAGAAAAACAAAAATGAATAAAAGCAATTTGAAAATGTCCACAGATCTTTTAAAAATAAAATATCACAGACTGAGGAGATTTTGCATTATGAATAAGGCTAATGAAAGTAAGCTGACAGTGACAAAAATTATGATTTCAACAACTTTCATTCAGTGAAGCAAAAAATTAACAATTTCAGGGACACAGATATATATAACAACTCCTGTCACATAAAATAGTGCATTAGCAGAGCAGCTAATATCCAAAACTTACATATCATCATCTTTTATTCCTAAATCACAGTCACACTCCCTCTGCTCTGTATTAAACTGGATGATTGCAATTGCTGCCTCAGCACTTCTTCACTGCTCTTTCAAATCCCAGAATATAAGGTGTGCTGCTTATTGGACAAAAGACAATGGTTTTTTGGTTTAGAAAAATTATTCAGCTTCCCTCTCCACATCTATAAAAAATAGATAATCTGCTCAAAACATAAAAAAGGAGCTAAAACACCATTATTTCTAGGATATTTATGGTATTTTAAAGACATCTAAGCTCTAGAAACTGAATTGAGACCTCTAATGTATTTTATACAAGTCCTCCAATAGTTGTCAATGGTAATGACTTTTACAGACTAGAAAAGATTAGCTTTTGTTTTTAATATAATATCTAATTCTCAATTGGAATAAAGTACTGAAAATGGCATATTTCTGCAGAATTCCTTTCCTTTTCTCATGCTTGCAGTCATCTGTACCTTTCAACACACTCGAAGCACTAAAGAATTCATCTAAGAAATTACTGAAAGTCATTTCAAAATAGCCTAATCATGGAGCCTACATGTGTAATACTCATTATTATTAATGTAAAGTGCATGTATAGAGGAAGGGAGACTACACCCTGAGACCAAGTATTGCACTGCTCCATGAAATGGAAAAGAAAGTTACTGCCATTCATACCAAGCAACTGAAATACAAACATTTCTTTCACCAAAATTGTATCAAAGTGTGCTCCACAGCTGATGGTTTTCTTGATGGTATTACACCTGTTCATTTCATGAGGTTTTAATAGTGAGGATGAGAGAAACTGAGCCTTAGAAGGCCCTTTCAGAAATAATGGAGTTATTCCCTTAAATTTCATGACTGAAATATATTCAAAGACAATTTAAAGAAAATATTGCTCATAAATATAAATGCGTATTTATATTATTATTTTTTTAAATACACATTTATTTCTCCAACCTCAAAGGGTCCTTCTTACCTTTCTTCTGGGGAGGAAAAAAGAAGTTCACGACATGCAAAAGGAATGTAATTCATCTTCACTAACATTGTTTGTGATTAGTACAACACTTAAACGCCACTTGATGAACTAATTAATTGGAAAAAAACAAACAGGTATTATTCTACACAACAAAAACTACAAGAACACTTGTAAGGGTTAAACAGTGAGGTCAAGATTGCTATGAACAGAAATATATTGCAAGTTCTGTTTCATAAATATTTGTGTATTTATGCTAGTTCTGAGGAAAGCATAATTATGACTTGATGGGCAGGTTAATAATCAGCATTCTTGCACTCTTATATGAGTCCTTATAAAATTACATTTTCTTTTGTGAAAGCTGCAGCTGCACTGAAACCTCGTTCCTTCTTAGGACTTGCACTTCTGACTATACATATGGTATTATTGTGTAAACCTATTTAAGAGGTCAAATCCAATCCTCTGGAGCTGTACAAGTGCTAAAAATACCTATCACAACACAAAATTTCTACTTCTGAACATCTGAATTCCCAGGAAAAGCCTTTAGTTTACCTTTTCTTAAAAATAAGTATACAAACAAGAAACCATGCTAGCATTATAATAAACATCATGAAATTCAAATAATAATACTGGGTATGTATGTTGGACTTCAGTCCTGAGAAGTCCCCCCTTCTCTCACCATGCACAGCCCCAGAGCTCTCACCAAACAGCTTGTCTGCACTGTACTGAAAACATTTATCACCTCAGGGACCCTCAGCTACATTACATATAATTACTGAAATGACAGCAACGTTGGGAAGAAAGTTTGCCATGCACTGATTAATGAGGAAAACAAAACTGAAATACCTGTGGCTAAAACTCTTTGGGGATCTCTTCCTGCCTCCAGTCCCACCATTCCCTCCCAGGCTGTGGAAATAGGCACTTTTTCAGAATAACTGAGGGTGCCCAGCCTGTGTTGCTCCAGGGACACCCCAGCTTTCCTACAAACAGCCACAGCTACATACACAATGTGGTACAGATCATACACCCAAACCCAGATTAGTTTCTTTGTGAAGAGATCATGATTTCTTTTAATCTAAAGGAATCCTCCTGTCTCCAAACTCTCTTTCCCCAAAAGAAAAGGAAGATCCTCCCTCCTATATCCAGGGTTTAGAAACAAAAAGCCTGCTCACAACCTGGGAAAATAAAAAGACAAACTGATCACTATCAAAGGCATTATCTTTTACTCAGCACCAACTGCAGTAATTTTACCTCATATTCTCTAAACTACTGTTTAATTGTTTGTAGTTTAAAAATTGGATGGGATGATGAACCCTTTCCATCTTTTATGTCTTTGCCTCATTCACATGCCTGTGCCAAAAGCCATCACAATAAATGGCACACAACAGAGTAGCAAAAGAATGCTATTTTCACCACTCCCAATGGCAAAGATCTTCTGAAACAAGTGTTTTTTGCATACATTTGGCCTTCTAAGTCTGAGGTCTTCTGGAAAGAAATCACCACACTTTAACACCCTAAACATGAATTTTCAATTGACGTCCAAACAGACTGCTCTTTCTTTTTGTCTGGAAAAAAACTTAATTTTGAACTGTAAAAGTAAATAACATAAGTAAGCACATTCTGGGAGTTAGGTGTAAATGACAAAAACATATGTTACACCAGTGTTTATACAGAAGCACAGATCACATTTCTTGAAACACTCTGGTTATTGTCTTTCTAGGCACTGCTACAATCCCTTGAATACGAATGACGGTTCCTGTAAAAGAAATACCACAAAATCATCCTACATTGCTGGTACTACTCTGAAGGGCAAATTCCACACAGACCACAGAGTGTGGGACTGGGAAATCCTAGGGTCTGCTTTTAGCCCTCTTGCTGCCTAATGTGCAGCTTTTCATAGGGAAGCCTAACATTTCTGTGTCCCATTTCCACCCATTCAGAATGGGAATAATGACTTTTCTTTTAACAAACCATTTTGTGATCAACAGGTGAAAACATAGTAATACAAGCTTATTTTGTCCAATCTGCTAAGCTTTCTCTAAGCAATCTCATTTGTATTATTCATGCATGAAGGATGCAAGAGAAAGACACTTCAGCACCTCAGTGCTAAAATTGTTCTCCTTTGCTATTCCCTGCTGCTGCTGTAACATATTTTGCAGCCAGACTCCAGTATGGCTGGTGTTAAACAAACAGGAATGGTACCTACATCTGCTCAGAAAAGGGTTGCCTAGCAACTGCAATCAAAGGGTGTTCTACCTTCACCAATCTACTGCAAATTAATAGAATTTTCTCTACAATATTCTAACACTTTTAGTGGCTGTATAAACGGTTTATTATTATTGTTATTATTTTTATTTTGTAGCTAACGTGTACGTTTCATGATCTGATTCAGGCAAAAAACAGAGCAGCTAGAAAAGGTCAGATTATGAAGCACAAAAAGGTTCAGAGACTTGTTTGATGTAGAAATATTCTTTGACAGCTCATTGCATTTATTTACTATACCCTTTTCTTCTGTCATTTCCGAATCTGTTTCAGCTGCCCCACGGGAGCATGAAGCCATTAGCCTGAATTATCATTCTGAATGTAAATTTCACAAGGTAACACCAACTCATGAAGGTTTTGATTCCTGTATTTACTGAGATGCTTTCCCTTCAGAGAGGTTACAGGTCTGCTATTTGTTTGCATATTAACAGCATTGATTTTCAGTACACCTGACATCACAGTGTTCATTTATCATATGTGTAATAACTGAATGCCAGAAGATGTGCTGCAGAGTGCACGTCAACACACAGAAAAGAAATTAGTATCTGAGATATTAAACAGGCTATGCAAGCAAGGAACCAAATCAATCAAACATGGAGCAAAGAAAGCTGGGAGAGCCTATTCATCAGGTTTTAGCAAGCTTCATTTCCAACCATGCTGAAATAGGAGCAGAATTTGATTTAAAAGGCTTTTACTGAAGACGCTGAAGCAAAAAAGCTGGGACTTACTGGTGAACATTAAAGGTCTCATGCTCTCCTCATCACAAAATAGCTATCTTTGCTAGCAGGAAGGATCAAAGAGGCTGGTAGAACCCAGATGTGCCTATTTACCTCCTTTCTTCCACTATGTCAAGGTGTACTTTCACCAGGTCTGCATCTGAGCCTGCAAATGTCCTGGTCTACAGCCAGCCCTCAGAACATCCTCCCTTTGATGCAGCTGCCCCTTGCTCTCCATCTTCCACACCACACACATGGTCCATGTGTATTTAAATGGTATTCAATTCTTTAAATTCCTCCATCTGTCTCCCCACAACCTTCCCTGTATTAATTGTTAAAGGGAAAATGCCTCTGCTACTTGCTAGATGTAAGCATTTACCTGGATAGCAGCCAGTGGAGCAGGTTGTTATGCAAACACCCTGATGGAACAAAGCCAAGCATGAAGCAGCAACAGAGAGAAGAATATACTTGTACTCAAGCAGCAATCTCCTGTAAGAGTCCAGGTAAAGCCAGGGATCAACAAAATGAGCAAGATTTCATTTGTTGTGTCCATAACTATAATAAAGGTGAGGAAGTTGAAAGTGCTTTGCTTTGAAGATTTTCTTTCTCCCCATTTCTTCTCCCTCATATCAGTGCCCCATGCTCTGTGCAATCCAACATCAAAAGCAACTCTAGCAAAAGCAGGTCCTTGATTTTTCTGCTGTGCTCATCTCTGATTAAAGGGTGAACTTTAATGTAAACAGCACTTCATCCAAAATTCAGGAATCCACACAAAACCACCAAAATGGTAGGATGCAAGGTGGACTTTTGATACTTTCAGAAAACATGGGAGACTTGAGCCATGTATGCAATGACTACAATTTAGCAGCATCTGTGCTTGTATCAGTTTTCATAAAGAAAACTTTCTTAAAAGATGCACTGTACTTGTGCAGTTCCCTCAGCAGAAGAACTGCAGCATATCCTGTGAGAATAGCAGCTAAAGATCCAGAAGTCTCATGCAAGATTGCTTAATAATTGTACAACTCTTGAAAATTTACTTTAAAATCATATCTAAACTCTTTAGAGATAGGGGCTTGTTTGCTTGTGTAAAGGCAGATGTTAAACTGTTCTTTCAACCTAGGAAAAAATATCTCTGATAAAGGCTGACAAAACTCATCTTAAAATTATATTTTTTCATACTTGATTTATCCAGCCTGGAGAGTCCTAAAGTGGGGATTCTCTACAATGTAAACTGCTCCATAATCTCAGCCCTTCTTCTAGATACCTTCAGATCTCCCACACCTTTATGAATGAAGAAGGAAGAAGAGCCCAAATGTGAGAGCACCACTGACTCACAAACTGGTGTTGATATTCCCTGCTCTGCTTTCCAATTCCTTTAGCAATCATTTCTGCTTTTGATGTGTCACCCTCCCTTGTGCATCATTTAAGATTTCTCTACACTGAATTGGATCAAACATTAATCACCACAGTATGTAAGCTCTTTCCTGCATCATGTGTGAGTATGCTGTGCTGCTTGAACCTGTACTGGACTTCACTGATGCCCTCTCTTCTCCAGCTGAGCTAACCAATACATCTTTTCTGTTTTATCTTTCAATCAATGGATCATTCTCTTACTTCATGGGAATTTAATATCTTTGAGAGCCTTTAATGAGAGACTTCCCTTACATACACTTGCAGACACCATCAGGGAATTACACTGATTTCTGAGGAATATCTTCTCTTTACAACTGCTGTACTGGCTCTTCTCCATACAGTTTTTAAACTCACATAAATTACAGACCACATACCCATAATTTTCAATCTTTACAACAGTGCCTATTCAATTCTTCTGAAATACTGCTTTGTGATTTACCTTGGAGCTTTTATTTTATTAATTTTTTAACTAGGATGTCATTAGCCTCTTGAAATCACAAGATAACGAAGCAGCTTCACACTAAATCATTTATCTACTTCTTCACATTCCTAGTAACAATGCCCTGTTAATTTTTCTTATTGGATCCACACCTTGTTCAAATTGAAAGTGATCTTTCCTGTAAAGGAGAACTAGTTGGACCTAGTGCTTTCTAGAATGTTGTTAAATATTATAAAGAAAATTCTGCACAGAACAGTCCCAGCAGCTAAATTTATCTTATTTATGTAGTTCTTTTTACAAAGACATATACATAAACACAAGTTTCATAAAAGCTCAGAACTGGTGGGGACTCTTTTACTGAGATAAAATCTAATAAAAAATTAATTATGGCAAAGACACAAGGTAGCACTAATATCTTTATAAAAGGTGCTTTTTGTTCTTTGATCTCATATAAAAGACCATCAGAAACACTTTCATGCCAAACAAAACAGAATTCTACAAGTATTAAAACAAAAAACCAACCCAGCGATTCTTTACTTGTCTCTGTAGCCAGCACCCCACCAGACTCCATGTCCTGAGGCAGGACTGTGATGTGAAGTCCCTCAGGGGCACAAGGAAGGAGTGACCAGGTGGGTGAGGACAGACAGGTGCTGGATTTTATTCCATGGAAACAGTGGATGCAACTGGGGTGGTCAGAGAGATGCCAGTGTGAGACTGGGATAGGCCAAGGGCAAACTGCTGCACATGCACAGCAAAAGAAAATGGGACAAAGTCACACCTCAGAGGGTGCCTCGGTGGCAGCACAGCTTCTTTTACTGCTCTGGTAACACTTAGCAGCACCTAGCAGCTTGTACTGACTCAGAGCTGCACTCAGAAGCTAAATCCAGCCTTCCCAGAAACACATTCAGAGACCTAAGTCTGTTCAATGAGTATTAATTTGTTAATGAAGCTGACAGGTGAATGTCCTCTTCAATCTACATTATATTGCATGTTCCTTTTGTTGGTTTCTGGGGGAAAAAGCAGCAGCAGCCCTTATTTAAAAACAAACAAAAAAAACCCCCTCATGATGAGATTGACACCAAAGAAACTTGTTTCTCATCAGTAATTGCTTCCCCCTGGGCTTGACAATGTTTACAAATGAAAGCTTTTCCTTCATACATGGCTTGACCTATCATGAATTATAGCTGCTGCTACTGATTCACTCCTCCCTGCACACAAGGCTTGCTATCTCAATTTTGTGCTGTAATTAACTATTTTCTGATGGCACATTATTTATTATTTGTCACCTTTAGCTCTCCTGGTGTTTATACACCTCCACATATTAGCAGGCAATTCAAAAACTGTTATTAACAATATTAATATGCTAAGAGCTTGTGAGTGAGACATTGAGACTGGACTGCTTGACTGCAAAGAGTAAGGGCTAGGGGTTTTTTGGCTTCTTTTTTTTTTTTTAAATTTGTGCTTTATCTATCACCTTGCAGTCTTTGTTCACAAAAATCTTAAGCAGTCAAGGAGGAAACATAAAAAAGAGTGAAATTTATAACTAGTATCATTTGACCATTACAAAACTACCAAACAGTGAACTAAGGAAAAAATATGCATAATGTTATCTTACTTTTTTCTTAACTTTTTGCTCTTAAGAAAAAAAAAATCAAAATAACCCACATCTTTCCTCCCATGACCAACTTCATAGTAGGACCTGTTGCACAAGAAGGAAAATCAAGAAGAGGAATGCCATATTTTGGATATTCAAACCTAACTGTCCATATGATTCTTTCAAAACTTCAAGGGTGGGTTTTTTTCCCTTACTCCTCACTTCTCTACACCAATACTACAGCAACATTCAGTGCAACCCTTGAAAATTACTGTGACTTGGTACTAACTGAGAATTTGACCCTCAGGCAGGAGGGACAGCAGAGCTCAGAGCCCTGGGGAGAGTGGGACAGACACAGAAGGAATGGGTGACAGACAGAGCCCAGTGGGTATGGGAACAACGGGCATGGAAGAGCAGGCAGAGGTGAGAGGGGATCCATTTTGTTCAGTGTTTTGCTTAAAACACATCATTGATGAATAAAAGGATGCTAAAAGGAAATTGTGAACGACCAGGATGGTTTTTTATGGAGAAGATGAATACAGAGCCCCCCATGTGCTGCACTGTGCTCCCAGCCCTGGGGCAGCAGGGGCTGACTGAGAACTCCCAGTCCCCAGAAGCTCCTGGCAAGGGACAGATCAAACCTCAAGCTAAGTTCTGAGATGGCTTCAGGCATGCATGAGGAGACAAAGCAGCAGCTGTTCTTCCCCAGAATTATTTGCTGATGTAACAAACCAAGTTTGGAAAGACATAAGTATCTAGATTAATAATACTCTTCAGAGGCTTCATGTGCAAAGCACCTGTAACCATCAATAAGTATTTTCTTTTATTATATACAATACAGCTTGAAATTATGTGCACAATGTAGTAATGAAAAATAAATTGCATGCTGCATAACTATTAGTGCACACTAACACAGTCATATTTGATTGCTAAAGCTTTTGTTATCCAAAAAGTCAGAGCTTTTCCCATTTTGCTAACCCACGAGGAAAAGGAATTGCCTTGGCAATGGTAACTTGCTTGGGGTTGAAGTGCATCCAAAAGCCAGGATCTGCAAACCTCTTATTTCTCACTTACTGTTAATTTAAACATAATCTCTTTGTTTTTAAAGACTTGATTCAGGCCCTCTGGTGCATGCTAGACTATAAATATTTTTAAAATTACAATTTTACAAAGGGCATTTTATAGACATCCCATATCACAGCAAATTTTGCCAGTTTCTTTTAAAATACATAAATGAAAATATGTATTTTGTCCCCAACATTTCAATCAATGTAATTCATGTAGTGCAATGTAGTTAAAACACTAATTAGCTTTTCTGACAAATGGTGAATTTTCAGCAATTCCAGGTCCTGAAAATATTTTCATTTATTTTCGACTCTTACTACTCTCTTTTCAGACATAAAGCTATGTATATTTATGTCTATTTTTTCCCCTCAACAGAAGAAATAAATTAACAGCATCAAGAAAATGGGATTTTACAATG
This sequence comes from Luscinia megarhynchos, assembly GCA_034336665.1. Taxonomy (NCBI): domain Eukaryota; kingdom Metazoa; phylum Chordata; class Aves; order Passeriformes; family Muscicapidae; genus Luscinia; species Luscinia megarhynchos. Next base: position 79,107,196 of record CM067565.1, on the reverse strand, counting down.
AGTTAGCATTTATCACACCAAACCACTAAGGCATCTTGCTCAGCTGGAACTGTGCACATTCCCAGATGGTGTATTGGATTATAATTTCACAAAATGAGTTTACTCTCTCAACAGTTTCTCTTGCAATTTCCTCTGAAAAGTCATCTAAATACTTCCACAGTCTCTATTCCTACTCCCTGTGGAGTCTCCCATATCTTTTCTGTATGGCGTTATTTTATTTTGCTGTCATGGAATATTTTATGTAGGAATTATACTACTGAGATTCTCTTATGGCATTCTTTTATTCTTTCATTATAATATTTATATTAAGTTCTTTACAAGTTGGCTTTTAATTTTTTTTTATCCAATACCTTTCACACAGTTCACGTTCACTGTACCTGATATCTTCAATAATTAAACTATGACATTATCCTCCCTTTGTTCTCAAATTAAGATTTCTCAGCAATTTACTGATATGGTTTGCACAAGGAGAAGGAAGCTCATGTGTAATTTTTGGTGGTGGGACATTACATCTTTCTAATTTAACAACTCCTGTTAAATTGGAATGTGGCTTATTTTGCTAAAATATTTGCATATTCTAGAAGTTCAAAAATTCATTGTTTGCTGTGCACATACATTCAATATACATCAAACAGCACTGGACCAAGCTCACACAATTAACACAGCAGTGACACCTTTGCTACTGCAGACCTCCAAAAGTAGCCCATTTTTTGTAGTTTGTGTAGATGCTGAAACAAAACACAATTTCTGATCTCTTGTTCCCAGAGATAAGCAATGAAACACAGCCATATACTCTGAAGATAATTTTGCTAAGTGAGCACAAGCAAATTTGATATCAAGCTAAGCCCCTTTATTTGGTTATAATCACTGTGTGGATGCCTATTCTAGCCACACAGGGCTTGTGCAAGTTGCTCAGTCAAACATCATTTCTGCTTAATGACACAACAGCTCATACATAAAACATAAAAGCTGGCTTGGCCTTTACACTCCACCTTGTGCAACATCTCAAATAGTATAGCATGCACAATGTACTAAAGAAAAAAAATAATTTAGGAATCTACAATCTTAATGAACATGAGCCAGTAATGAATCGTCACTGTTCCACCGTAATCTCTGCTGTTACTACATCACTTCCTGGACATGGAAATGAGAAAATAAGGTGGTAATATTTAAATTATTACACTATATAATTAATTAATTGTATATATATAAATTAATACACATATTCACTATGTGCTGCTCTTACAAAATCCTGCACACAGTGAAACTATTTAAGCTGTCATTGGAACTGACACACTGATCAAAGCACCTGGAAAGCAATCATGTTTTCAAGTGGAGCTGTGCTTTTTCCTTCTGCCTTACTGGAGCTCTGGTAACTAATCTGTAAAACCATTCATGCATTTCTCCATCATTTACTATTTTCAACAATTCACTCTCTTAATGCAACAGGTTAACTTTCACAAAAACTGTAATGAAGAAAATAATTTAAAACTAATTTTAAAATAATTTTCAAAGTTCAAAAATTTGGCATTTAACAAAAATATGCAAATTCATTAAACAGTACATGGATACATTTACTTTTTAGTTAACAAGTGTAGTTTTTGGGGATTTTTTTATTTTTCTCATGCATCTTATATTTTCCAGATGACAGCTTTTACTAACAATGGCTCAACCCATGAAGGCTGCATATTGGAGCTAGCATGCATAAACACATTTATACTCCTATATGTATAAGATCTACATCACATCATCATACATCATATATGATCTATATCATACTATCATAAGATCATATATATATACATATGCCTATTTACATACACATATTCCTATGCATACAGATTCCTATATGCATAAATAATAACCTTTCTGAGGCTCAAATGCATTAGAACATTTAAGCAAAGCATGAGAGGAAAACAGGATATATATCTATGAATTGTAGATCTGAAAATCAGCAACTGGCCTGGCAAAGAAACACTTTTTCTGGCAATTTATGAACACATGCTCTTAGATGTGAGTCATAATCTGACTATATCACATACAAGTATAAAATAAAACATCATTTACAAATTACAGACATTTAACCTCTAAGCACTTCTGGAACATGACTGAATCCAAATCTTTAGTACTACAGGAAACTTCATTGTAGAGACAATGAAGTAGAAGATGCTTCTCCCAAGATACTTTCCCAAATTGTCTTGGGCTGTTTGCTAAATGGACAGAAAAACATTACTCATGTTTCAAATGAAATTCCTGTCAAGACTAAAAAACTAGAAGGACAAACAGTCAAGCTGTGGTTATTTAGTCATCTCAGATGGCTAAAGACATGACTTTTCTCCAGCAATTCAAGCCCCACCTCCCACTCTGGAGATGCATAGCTGCGCTGATTTTGGATGGGATAAAATTAATCTTTTTCAGAGTAACTGGAAAGGGTCTGTGTTTTGGATTTGAGCTGAAGACAGTGTTGATAAAACAGAGATGCTTTAGTTAATACTGAGCACTGTTTATACACAGCTAAGGCCTTTCTGTTTCTCACCCCACCTCATCAGTAAGTGGGCTGGGGGTGCACAAGAAGCAGGGAGATGACACAGCTGACCCAAGGGGTATTCCATACCATACATCTCATACCCACTATTTAAAGCTGGGAGAGGAGGGGGGGACATTCAGAGTGATGGTGTTTGTCTTCCCAAGTCACTGAACACCTGCCTGCCCATGGGAAGCAATGAATGTATTTCTTATATTGCTTTGCTATTGTGCACTGTTTCTGGTTTCCCTATTAAACTTTTTTTACCTCAACCCATGAGTTTTCTCACTTTTTCTTTTCCAATTCTCTCCCTGATCCAGTGGTGAGGGAGTGAGTGAGTGCCTGCCTTGGGCTTGGCTGCTGGCTGGAGCTAAGCCATGAAGACAGCAGAGCAAACTGGGAAGATATCTTTTTTCAAACACAGAGGAAATAAGAGCATTCAATTTTGACATAACTGGAGTTTCCAGTTCAGCCAAATGTCTCTCCAGTGCCTCAAAATACTCCATAACCTGAAGGCAGGACACAGAGCTGGGGCTTCAAAGATCAAATCATACACCCCTGCCATGCTTGATTCAGGAACATACAATCACATCTAATCCTACTTCTCTGTCTTTATCCATCCCAGTTTCTCCAGTGGTAGGCCCAACCTCAGACCCTGAAGAAACATTAGGTGTATACAGGTGTGGGGTGGAATTGTTAATGGTAAGGAGTTATGGTATCTGAAGATGCAGAAATTCCTGTCCAGTCTATACACTACAGGCACAGGAGGATGCCACATGCAGCACTGACCACCCTACCAGAGCTGACTTTTTTTTTTTTTTTTCATTTCACCCCGAGTGGACTAGAGCAAACAGGTAACATTCAGACACACAGCTGCAGAAAAAATCCATATCCATATTTTGACATTCATCAAAGTAATGAGTTGCAAGAGTTAAGGGTTGCAAGAGAAAGATATTTTCTGGAATTATCTTTCTTTATTCGTTGATCAAAAACAGTAGTTTATCAGAAAGCTGATTCTCACAAACTTTGGCTACTCATAGATGGCAAGAACACTTTTTCTCTCCATACTTCCCTCAAATACTACTTTTTCTTTTCCCCTTCAGCCCTTCCCAAACCCCCATCCACCCCAAGACACAAAATTTTGCATTCCTCTCTGTACAGTTCTTTCTGCTAGAAAGATTTGATTACATCTTCTTTCACGTTCAGACTTTTCTTTAAATTCTACTTGGATTTTTTTGGCTCTTTATTCTTGAAGTTGCCATTTCTGTGAATCCTTAATTCAGAGATGCATGAACAATCTTACTTGATAGACTATGTATTATGTTACCCCTCACTTTCTTCTGTTATCTTACATGTTGTCAAATCAGACTTCAAATTATGTCACAGCTACTCTTTCTGAATGGTTAATTTTTCACTTAGAATTACACAGATGGGCAATTATTCTAAGCCTTGAATACCTGCCAACAATTTTAGTGGCATGAAGCTGATCTCCAAAGCCCACAAAACCACAGAGAATACCAAAAAACAGAAGACAACTCTGAATATAAATTATACAGATTTTTATGGGTAGCAAAGTTTAAAGAAAAATTTTCCACACCATTAAAAAGCTTTCAAGCACTACAAGCATCTACTTCTGTATATATGAACATGCAGAACTGCACATTTTAAATCCCAAAGAATAACTAGAGAGAGCTAAACCAACTAATAGAATAAATGTGTTTAATTTATTTGTGTATTTTAAAACAAGCACACTGCTCAAGAGAGAAGTGAGGTAACCATCCTTTAAGCTTCAAGTACTTATCTATAAAAAATGAATAAAATATAAGCACCACTCCTAAAAAGTAAATGTTACCTAGAGAGGTGGGAATTGGGTCACTTTCCATGTCTTCTACCCTGACAGCAGAATGGCCAGTGACTAAGAAATCCTCTTTGAACTATCTGTTATTTATCCATTGAAACTGGGACAAACATACAGAGTCCCTCAAATAAGCTTCTGGAAAACTATCCCTGCATTGTGGCCGTCTCCTGCTACTGGCACACATTAATTCTGCATCCTGACACTGCTACTGCTGCAATGTTGTCCCACTTACAGAATAGCCCAGGGCACAGCTGATATCAAAAGAAATCACCAAACTTACTTCTACATTCACCATGGACAATAATACACATAACAGTACACAGAAAAGGGTTTATCTAAGTACACAAACAGCACCCAGCCAAGTCAGGCACTCATGGAAAACACCTGCTGCCTTCCTCACTCTCTTCCTAAAAGCCCTCCAAATTTTTTATCAATTTTCCAAAACTCTGAAACAATCCATCAGTCTCTGAAAAATGTACATTGAGAATTATGAATTCTTGTTTTCAACAGGATGAAACAAAACAGTGATAATAAGGATTACACAAGACAACCATCCAAAGCAGACTTTCAAGAGACAGCATTGCCATGAAGCTGTCCATGCTTCAAAGTGCATGGGGAGAACTCTTTGATATCCTAAAGAATCATTTACAGAGAGACATGAATATTTGGTTACAAATCCAATATAGTTTTATATCCAATTTTAATATTTCCAAATTTAATATCAACAATTAAATAAGTTAATAGCTAAATGCATGAGCCAGTCTTGTCTGGAAAGAAAAGTCAGAAACTGTTGCAAAGCACTTCTTCAATGACATTGACTTTCTTCAGCATAGTATAGATTCTCTCAACAGTGAACAGTGCAACATGTGATGTTTCATAAGCAGACTCAGAAAAGGCTGGGTGCAGAACCACACATTTCTAGGAGAGTGCTCATTCAGTACTTTAGTAGACAATGCTAGCAAGTGCCATCTCCATACAATACATACCATTAGAATAAAAGGGAAATAAAGTTCAGGCAAACTGTAAGAACAAACTCTACTATTTGAGTATTTGAGTATTTCCCTGATTTTATAATAATTTTGTATCATGGGAGGTTTTTTCACATAAGATTCTCTTTCCTTTGCTCTATTTATTTTCTACCAATTAAGAGAATGGTCATGTTTCTAGAATGTCTGTTACAGAATTTTGAGGAAATCCTGACATTTCAGGCGCATGAAATTATGTGCTCATACATGAACTCATGACCAAGCCTTGAGAGCAATAAAGATCCATCTTGGCATGAGTGTCCTACTTACCAATGAGTAAATAAGGATTGAGAAAGTAAAGGGAATACACCAGAACAAGTCAGTCATTTATGATTAGCAAGGCAAACAATACATTCCAGTGCTACATCTTAAATTTCATTTCAATAAATTGATTATGCTGTCGAAACAGAGCTGACTTCATAAAGCACATACAGTTCTGATTCCAGAGCAGGCAAAAACTAAAGATATAGTCAGTAGCTGCTGCAGAGATTTTTTGGTTTTCAAGAGGAGTAAAGTTAATTAACCTCTGTTTCCACAAGCATTAAAAACAAGAAGCAGCCTTCTAGACTGTGGTGACTTGGCCAGAACTGGTTTACTAAAGCAGCTTATCTATTTACCATCACATGTACCACCAAATGCACATTCAACTCTTCACAGAGGAAGGACTGACTGCTCCTCAGGCTCACAGCTACTTCACCCAAAACAGTCCCCAGACCTGAGTGGAGGTATTAATGTGGTGATCCATCAGCCAAAGGGAGGGAAGACTGCACATCTCACAGAACCATGAGTTCAGTAAGCAACTTTACACAACAGGCAACAAAATAAGTAGTAGTTAGCATAGAGACAGGGAGCACAAGAAAAAGCAATGTACTACAGGGGAGATCAGGCACATGATGAACTAAAAAATTTCATTATGAATTAATGTGAACTCTTCTACTGCTCTCATTCAAATCAATGCTCTCTGAGCAGAATATCTACACAATTGTGCTGGCCCTGCAACTAGGTGACTGCTAATTAGTACCTGGACTGAGAAAGATGCTCCATTGTTTTAATACATGAAAGAGATCTGGGTTGGCAACCTCTGTATAATTAGTTTCCTAACAAGAGAAAGGATTTCAGAGGAGATGCCTGAGGAGGAGGGAGGGAGGAAAGCCCCATATTTATAAATACATTTGTGTTCATTCTTTTCTCTCTGGTGACCTCCCCTTTGTTTTCTTTACTGTAAGGGACGAGTTAGCATTATGACAAAATGCATATTATTATTCATTAGCACTGTTTTTCTTATGTCAGCCTATCTTATCTCGTTGACTCTCACATTTCTGTCAGAGAGACTCATTATATTTATGTACATGTATAAATTGTCATTACAGCGTTTCTTTAAAAGAAAACTGCTACTACAGCTGACCAAAAACTATCATTAAAACAATTTTCAATGACAGTATGTCTTTGAAGGCACTGTGTTTTTGCTAAGTATTATTAATTAATTTAAAATAACACCTGGAATGTTTTTTCTTAAATCAAAATATTTTATTTCACAGCAACATCTGTTATAAAACATATTTTACTTCATTCACTCATGAGTGTTCCCCAAATTCATTCATACCATCACTGACAGTAGATTTTCACTGATAGCCCAGAATGGCAAGATACCACAATAACTTGATTTAGTATTACAATTGAATATTTAGGCTGTACAAAAACATCAAGTATGTCATTAACTACTAATACTGTCATGCCACTAATAATACAAAAATTGAGTAGAAGTCAAAATTGATTTGGTGTAGAAGAAAAAATAAAATAATACGTAAGATTTAACTTAAGAAAATATTATCTCCATTTTACAGTTGGTTTTGGAAATATTTCTATTTGTAAACATGAACTCAATGTAAAGTACTTTTTCCCTCTCCTCTTGTTATACTGCTTCAGCTTCTCTTATTTGTCAGAGCCAAACCCTCCATGTCTCCACCAGGAGCTTTTCCCATCTCACATAGGTCTGTCTACCCTTGTGGAAAATCCAAAACACCAGTTTCACAGCAACTGCTCTCTCTCTCAAGGCAAGGACCTACATTAGAGAATTATAATCTGCTTCTGTGGGACAGATGCACAAGGCAAATGTGGAAGTAACTTTAGCCCTTGCTTCTTGGGATTCTCCAACACAACAGCAAAACTATTTTAGTGCATATTTCAGTGACTAACAGCCTGAAGCCATGAAAACCCTCTTGGACAGACTGCTGGAGAGGGAAGAATAAGATATGGGAAAGTTTAGGAAAATTATTATAAGCATCTCTGGTCTTCTGGACATTTTGGTTTTATTCAAAGCTCAGAAATCTTCTGAGACTTCACAATCTCTAAAGTATATTCCAGGAGTTGTAACACTACTAGCACTGAAGAAAAATGAATATTAATAAAAGAAAATACAGATGGAAAGAAGAAAATTTAAATTCACAGAAAATAAATGAAATAAGAATTTTTTAAAAATCTCTTTTCATTCAGATATATTTTAGTACTATTATTATTGCCATGCAGCCTGAAACATCTAAAATAATTACAGGACAACAAAACCTGAAAGACAAGGTGAAGAACTGCTTCCTTACCAAAATTTTGCTGCCCCTATTTCACCTCCCTTGGTAGCAAGAAGTCTTTTAGCCTACTGTGCTGAGATTTGACTGGAAAAAAATTTTCTAAATCCCAGCACCTGTAAAATCAATGAGAAAATTTTAGAACTGATCAGTGGTCTTTGACACAGATAGCATGTAATTCTAAACTCTTTGGTCTGAGAAAGCTACCACTGTAGCATTTCTCCATGTGGAGAATTTATGAGACTTTACTGTAAGCTTTGGCAAGTTCTTCCCATATAATATTATATGGGATCATCCATCACATAAAAGTTTTGAATTAATGACACGACAAAAAGAAGAGAAAAAGCAGGCAAAAATAAAGGAGACAAAATCTGTTTCATTTTCCATCTTTCCTGTCAAAAGTTCTTTCCTAATTTCTAATTTCAAAGTCCTTTATTCAGTGATCAGGGACTACATTGCCATTAGCTAAGTTTCATGTAAGTGCAGACAGATCAGAGACACAGGTATCTCAACATTTACTATTACTATCTGAAGTTCCCACCAATGCATGCTCCTTCTCCAGGCCAGTTAACACCAAAAAAAAGCAAGTCATACTCACCTGCAATAACTAATGAAAGAGTGAATGCATAAAGACACTGGAAAGCTAAAGTGCATATATGAAAAGAACAGCATTTCTTTTTATTTACAACAGCATAACACTTCTTACTAAACACTGTCTAAAAGAGGAGGGTGTAGGCTACTTGTATTTTTAATATGAAAAATATTCCATGAAAATGTGATCCTGTAACCTGAAATTCTAATTTATATGGCACAAGGCTTTAAATGTAGATAGAGACATTTAAAGCCACATTCATATAATAGCCAGTCAGCCCACTCCACCTTTAGCTAATCTCTGGAGGGCAAAATGGATTCCCATTAGTAGTTCTCAGGCTTGGAGAAAGCTCTGACCTGTGCACAGGGTTTATCAAGGTCTTCTTGCTCTGCAACAGCTACAGATGGGGGAAACCAAGAGACTGGCTCCTCCTGGTTTCTTCTGATGTAGTAACCTTTTGCATCTCCTCTGTTTTTTATTAATCAAAACACAGCTCTTATTAATAACTGCTGGAAAAATACATCTAACTTTCCTTTTATTGTTTGGGTTTTTTTCCCCAAACACAATATGAGGATTGAATCCAATAAGGTTTCATGGTGAAAATGGCAACAATGCATATTTCATCTTTGTAAAAGTTAGTGAAATACAAGGAAAAAGAGCTAAGAAAATTCTTGGTAGTGGTGGGAGAGTAGGCTCTTTACACAGAGGCCCTCCACAGTCTTTAAAATATTAATCTTGATTATGAAGACAAATAGAGCCCATGAATAATACACATATTCCACATCACCACCTTCACCCCTTACATGAAGGCTAAAGTTTCATATGCAGTTCAGATACACAGTCTGTCCAACATAACATTGATGTCAATAGTTCTCTGATTACATTTTTGTTATGTAAATTAAGGGTGCAAATTTTGCCTTGAAGAAGTTCTAGATATTCCTTAACACCTATGATGCCTTTGTAGCATGTTTTTTTTTTCTCCTTTTTATCTCCTTAAAAGCACAGCAGTCTTTTCTTCTCACAGGGTAAAATCTGGAAAGGTTTCCTTTTCACAGAGATTGAACTGTGTCCTATAAATATTGCTTCTACTACATCTACATGATCTAAGATAATGGCTGTAATAGAAAAGACAATGAAAAATAATGAATGAGCTCATTGGAGATACAGGATGCTTTGTCTTATTGGTAATAGCCAGAAGATGCCATAAAGTAAAATAATCTCTTAAAAATCCCAGTCCACAAAAGTAGTCAATAGAAATAATGATAAGCACTTACTAATCAATAGTAATAAGTCAGTGTAACTTAGCTGACAGATGCTTCTTCAAAAACAGTTTTTCTAATACCTAACTCACTAGCATAAACATATCAGGCCAAGGCTCTAATAAAAAAGCCCTTCAGTAGATAACAGGGCAGCAGGATGAAGACAGTGCCATACCCTTACCAGCCACCTCAATCTGTTCTATATTTTGCAGAACAAGGCCTCCCCAGGGACACTGCTGACTACCAAAGCCTTATTTTTACATGAGAGAGAAAGGCATAAAGAAAATCGACATTCCTTGGCAAAAGCAACTGAATGCTGCAGCACTCCAACATGCTTTGAGACACTGCAGAAAAACATCAGCTACTGGATAAAATGAACATCTGAGTAACCACAGCTTTGGTGTCTCTAATGAAGAGGTAAAGAATAAATAAGGAAAACTTATCTCCTAGACATTTGCTTCAGGTGAATTGAACTGAAATGGCACACGTTGTTGTTGACCATTTTTCAAGCATATTCACATACTTGCACAGCAGAAACCTTATCTGTGTGCAGATTTAAGCAATAAAAAAACTTCTTTAGATATAACAGGCTACAGGACTAAGTCCTACCTTTGACAAATGTAGCTGTTCCTTGCTCCTATCCATTTCCACATGGTGCTGTAGGGGGTCCCAACCCCATCACTGGGGCCAGGGCACCTGTCTCCCTGGGCTCACCTTGGTTTCTCCTTTCTCTCCACTCAGACACATGCTCTTTGACCAGCAAGGTGCTCTCTGGCCTACTCATTCCTCTCTATACCTCTGAAATTTTTCTTCCCAGCTTGCCAAGGATAATGAGGTCCACTGCCTATTTGTTAAATTTCAAATCTGCACTTTCCCATGCACATTAAGGAGCAGCATTTCACTTTCCTAGGGCTTTGCTATTGCTGATTAACCTGCTGATCAGTGCTGTGTCACACTACATTCTCTGAATTATGGGATGAGCCACAAGTATCCACAGCTGTTCTCCCAGGCTCATTTATAATAAATAATATTTATATGTCCTTTATATATTTTTTTCTCATCTTTTAAGAGAATTCTAAGCCTCTAACCTAAAAAAGCTGTTTTTAAAGGCCATTCTCTCTAAAGTCTCAATCAAATTCAAGGCCTTGGGACCAGTTGCAGGCAGAGATTTCAGCTTGTTTTTCCTGATTTAAGATACTTATTTCTGTCAAAAAAACAGGCAAGTTTTAACACCTGCATAACTTCACTGCAAAAACAGAATACTCATGATTTCTCAGACATCTAATAAGTTAGGAAGGCATTTACTGGAGTGTTCACTTTAAAAAAGTTAATCAGTCATCTATTCCCAAGGTGAATATTCAGGACAAACAGGGACACAGGTTGTAGGCATAGAAGGCACCATCTGTTCTCCAAAAGAATGGTCATGGTCAACTCTCCTTAAGAACTGAGGGAAAAGCCTGACTGAGATAGTTCTTTCACAAGTTTATGAGTAACATCAGCATCTCTGCCTTCAGTGGGCAAGAAACACTTATCCAATTTGCCTTTCCTCCCTAAAGCAACAGCACAAAATAAGCACATGAAGCCCTTTCAAATAAAATAAAGTCCCTCAAAGTACACCTGCCTCTCTGGAAAAGGTGAAAGAGCAAATTGCATTAGTGAGGGTATCAGTTGCCTGAAGCGAGATTACTTAACAAAACTGAGAGCCAGAGAGATGCACTGTGCATCTTTAACAACCCTGGAGACCAGCAGACATGGCAAAGACACAGGACCTGGCAGAAACCAGCACCTGGAGGTCAGCTGGGACACTCAGCACTCTCAAGTGAAGGTGGAGCTTTAGGCTCACACTGCAGCATCTGGCCCCTAAGGTGTTACTCAAAGTTTTCAAGTGCTGCAATAAGAAGAAACACTGAGGAACAGAGACCATTACATGACATTACCTGGACTCTCAATCCCTGCATGCACACGTATGTTGGGTGAAGGTGAGGGAGATAAGGGAATTCTTCAGATGCATTATAAATTACACTTGAGTAACAAGGCAAGGATGAAAATAAACTCTGCCAAACCTTAAACAGATGTGTAAAGATAACATTTAAAATATTCTAGTGGTATTATCTTCCACAGTTTAATACTCCCCCAGTTAACTGAGCAGATGACTCCTTTATCTCACAGTTGACAACTGAAGGTCTTTCATGAATGACAATTTTGAGAAAAAACATTAATTATATCTGAAACACAGTATGCCCCAAATCCAAAAAATAACAGCTGACTTTTCACTGCTGGCAATTATAATTTTTTAAGAGAATACTAAAATCAGTTCCTGTAATTCTTTATTACAAGGGGGAAAACAAAATCAATCAAGAAGTGTTTATCCTTCAGCTTTGCTTGTGGGGGTGGGAGGGAATATTACACAGTGGTGTTGACTGGCTTGTAGTCAATTCAATATAACTTTACTATGGCAACAGTTGCATCATTTCATATCATGCAGTCTCAGATGAAAAAATTAAATCAGCACCTCCTCCTTTTATTCCTGGCTTTGATCTTCTTGGAGGTGAACTTAAAAAGCACTGCTTCCCAGATTTCCATGTCACTGAGCCTGTGCTTATAAGATTTCTAACTGATTGAGCAGTTTTTCCTATTTACAATTAATCTAGTAAAAGCACTTTGCTCTGAAAGCTTCTTTGTGCTACACAGTACATCCAGTACATAGGGGGTTAATGCATGAAATGGATCACTGGGTTGAAAATAGAAATCACTCTTAAAAAAAACCTGGTACCAGGAGAATTAGGCACAACATAATATTGTAACCACTGAGAATTCTCAACAGTAAAATAAAGCCTTATACTCCCAGCATTTTCATTAGTTTTCCAGTAGTGCTGGACGCCGTGTGAATTACAATGAGCAAGAAATCAGTGGTTGCTCCCTTTAAAGAACATGCACTGTATAGGGGGAAGTCATTTCTTCAGATCATACTGTGCTGGTTATTGGTTTGTATATGCTGGTATGCATTTTAGCACTTAGAAATTATATTTCTCTCCATTGTAGCAGATTCTGCATATAGCCTGAAAAACAATATATGTTTAGAAGCTCTCAAAATAAATCTCACTGTAAGGTAAATATTTGTTTAGAAGTATAAACAGTGATATAAATCTGTAGAAAGATCAATCTGCATCAATTTTTTCATTGAGATGTTTTTTTTGGTCTGGACAGGATGTGCTGTGTTTTTGTTAAAACTGTAGAAGATAACATGAAGATGACAAAAAGTCAAAACTGGACAGAAATTGAGGTTAATATGATTCTACTATGAATGTTGTTTTGTTAGTAGTCTAGTATTCATCAGAAGAAAAAAGGAAAAACAACCCAACCAAAATAAACAATCAAAAAAAGCCTCGGGATTAAACTAATTTGGGCAAATAGAGCATGTATTTGATGTAGTTTAATCCTGGCCCAGCCCAAACCAGTACAGTATTAAAATACCACCAATTGTCTTGGAAAAGAGGCAAAGAAGCTTATGCATACAGAATTATCAATTTCTCTAAAACCACTACATACATAGCTGTTTAAGAATTAAGCATATGATCTGTATTTAAAGGAAGATTTGAACTGATTCAGGCCTTAGCTTGAACCTTCCAAATACTTATTTAGGGAATCTGAAAGTATGGGTAAAAAAAGCCCCAAAGAATATGTTCTCTCTGACCATTTGCTGAACATAGATCTCTGTTTTCAGCTGCATGAGATTATCCAGAAGACCAAGCTCAGACCAACCTGCACAACCACTGGAAAACCAGAGTTTCTTATTCTTAAGAACCCAACCAGCCTAGACAAAATTGTACAGAACCTGCAATATGCTCTATATCACAATATGCTCCTCCACTGGGAGGACTCTGGTATGAATTCAGTGACGTGCCACATGCAGTTTGTAGCAAGTAACCTTTCCCAGAGCCTAACTTCATTCAAGTCCCTACACCACAGAAAGCCTGATAAGTGCTGAAAACCAACTGCTTACCTCCTAAACAATTACCCATGCTACATGATATGGACATTTCACATCTTTTACACACACAGAACTCCAATGTAATTCACAGAAACAGTGAAGACTGCTAGAGAGAGCCTCCCAGACAGAGTTGCCTACAGCAGGCTGCCCATGACCATCAGGTTTCAAGCATCTCCACAGGTGGAGACTTTACAAAATCTTTTCCAGTATCTGATCAGCCTGAGAGAAAAAGCTTTTTCTTTTGTCCAGATGGGACTTTGTGGGGTTTTTATTTCTGCCCTTTATTGCCTCTTGTACCATCAGTGAGCAGTCCTCCACTATCCTCATTCTCACCAATTAGGCATTTATACAGTGATAAAATTGCCCCTGAGCCTTCCTGCCTCCAGGCTCAACATCATCAGCTCAGTCAGCACAACATTTTTTTTTAATTATTACTTTTAAATTTTAACATTATTTCAACATAACATTGTCTCATTATCCACCTTCTTTTGATGTGGCACTGCCTTTCCCTGAGGAAAAGTGAGGTGCTTTTTTTTGTTTGCTTTTTAAGATTTAAAAAACAAAAATTATTTTTTTCACTACTTAAAGGGAAAGACTTGTCTTTAAACAGCCATGCTAATAACAGAAGACTCTAAATCATGCAATTAACAAGTATTAAACCTTTTTTCCTTAACAAATAATCTGATATTGTTCTCTTGAGGATTCTTTCTTCTTTTTATCCCCCAAATGCAAACAGCAAGCTGTTTACCAAGTCATTAAGATTAAATATTTACTAAAGTAAATTTCAAAAAGTAATAATCAGATTTGGTGCTGTTTTCTGTTTTAGAGCACGGGCCTTTAGATACCAGAATTTTGTTGGACTTCGGTGGCAGTGAAAGGTTGGGAATGCAATGTATAGGTCATTTGCTGTGTTTTCACACAGGGATAACCAAAGTCAGGCAGCCCCTTTGAACAAGGGACAAGCAAGGATGGGTGAGGCAGGAAATGGACACAATATGATCTGTCATGTTATACCTGATACCATTTGTTCCCCTTATAGGATAGCAAAGGAGAAGACCACCAGTTAAATCAACTTCATATCATGGCATAAAAATTATCACATCACCAATAAAGATGCACCACATCATGAGATAAAGATCAGATGCAGCTCAATCACTGGGTTTGCTACAGCAGATCTTTATGTCACAAGGAGGTTTCACATGAATGAAGCAATTGCTCCTATGCAGATTGTCTGGGCTGGACAAGGGACAGGACCCATCTGTGAGGTTTGTCACCTCCCAGACTCTGGAGAGCCCAAGGCACTCCCTGGCCAGCTGACAGTACAAAGCCATGGCTCACATGGATTCACTGGCATCTCTGGTGCTAAAGGCAGTCCACACCCCAACCTTTTCCTGCACTGGGCACTTCCAAACCAACCTATCACTGTTGAGAAAGCTCAGGCAAGTATCATAACTGTAAGACCTTCATCTTCTTGCCACAATCAGTGATGGTTTTAAAACACTCCCAAATAAGGAGACAGCAGGGAGAGACTGAAAACCTTTGTTTTGCTCACAGATGTGGATGAAATCAGCCAAACTACAACAAAATAAGGACAGAGGAGGTATCCACAGCTGACATGCTAATAAAAATTCTCTTTGAGAATACAGATATTCAGCAAACGAAAGAAATCCTAAAAAACTAGCAATTCACTGTATTTTAACTTCAGCTGCTCTCCAAACCTCACCAAAACAATTTTAAGACCTTACCCTAGAATTCTCTGCATGGAAGTAAGGCAGTGCCTAAGTACCACAGTACTCCAGGAAGAGGAATAAGAAAGCATCACTTTTTCCTCGAAACACCTGAAGACTGCAGGGTAGACACACAACAGTGTCACAACTGTCATGTTTCAAATGCATGTTTACAAGTTTTAGGGGATGACTGGAAGGATGAAGGGGCAGAAGAGACGACTTGTGATGAATTGACTGCAATCCTCATTCCCTGTCCCCTGTGCTGCTACAGGGCAAGGGGGGCTGAGTAGAGAACAATAGGAGTGAAGTTGAGCCTGGAAGAAGGGAGGGGTGGGGGTAATATGTTTTTAAGAATTAGTTTTGTTTTTAATTACCCTTTGCTGATTTAATTGACAATAAATTAATTTCTAACTAAGTGATGTCTCTTTTGCCAGTCAGTAATCACTGAGTGATCT
The DNA here is from genome assembly GCA_034336665.1 of Luscinia megarhynchos. Classification (NCBI taxonomy): domain Eukaryota; kingdom Metazoa; phylum Chordata; class Aves; order Passeriformes; family Muscicapidae; genus Luscinia; species Luscinia megarhynchos. Next base: position 79,091,186 of record CM067565.1, on the reverse strand, counting down.
TCCCCTGCCCTTACCTCAACCCACAAGCCTTTTGCTGTATCTTCTCTCCCCTGACAGCTGAGGAGGGGAGGGACAGACCAGCTTTGGTGGGCACCTGCTGTCCAGCTGAGCCCAACATCACAGTAATACAGGCACCAGTTGTGCAGTGTGTCCTCAACAGCAACACCTCCATACACTAAGGCAATCTACAACATTATTAGTGATCACTAATAATCAGGAGCCAGGACCCCTATCTTTGTCCCACCTGAAAGTCCAATCAAATCATCATTTGCAAATCAAACAAGCCCACTCTTTAGTAGCAATAAACCTATGAGTTGACTCTTTTGTGTTATCATTGTCTATTACAGAAAAAAAGTAATAAGCAAAAATAATACGTTGCATTTAGCAAGCCACTCAAAAAGGTTGGTTCTGTCAATTACAAAAGATGTAACATTCATTTCCTGCATTTAACATCGAAAACATCTCGTTTCCAATTAAAAAACATTGCCTAGGACTTCAGGTGTTTTTCAACAAATATTAGAAATAAAAAAGTGCATATTAAGGTAATCTGTTAAGAGTACTTATGCTTTTCCAGGTGTTTAGTGTGATTGGAGTACTATATATTTGCATAACTTTTGGATTTTCTAGACATTAGAAGAGAAGAAAACAGAAAGAGAAGCCTGTGATTTATCAAGTGTTTTTTTTAAGAAGGAAGAGTAATTTTCCTTTACAAGCCATCTGTACAGTTCACCATGTAAATAATTTTCTGTTCAAGATGACAAAATCATATTTTACTTGTGGGTTTAACATACACAGCACAGTGCCCTCCTCTATTATGTTCCACCACTAGAAGACTCATTAAGAATTGCCAATTAACACAACAGCTACACTAGCAGGCACAATAATGAAAGGACATTTTCACCCCTTAAAAGTTTGTTTTCTTTCCTCTATTTTTAGCCATTTTCAGGGAGGAGTGGACAACGTATTTGTATACAGCTTATAGATGTTTCTACCACAAGGTTTCTTGTGAAGACAAATTGTGATCACCTTCCAATGGCACCTCACAAAATCTCCTGAGTCTTTATTTATTTATATGGAATCCATCACTGTGAAGTCTAGGGGCACAAACAGATTAAATACACTCCCTGTGTGCACCAAGGCTGCTGTTGTTGACATTGCCCAAGAAAGAAACTCTAGATTGTATTTTTTTTTATCCCCTCAAACCTGAGCACAGCAGGGAAGGTGTGAACTGAGATTTCCTTCCCGAGACTAAACCACTCTATTTACTGAGCATCCATCACAGACCAACTGACGGATGCTTGAGCTGTGGAGAACACAGCAAAGCTTTAATTTTTTTAACACCTTGATATGCAATGCTGGAAAAGACAGAAAACCCCCCAAAAGGTGCTTGGAAAAGAAACAATTTACTGTTTGTAAACCAGAAATATATCTGGGTTTTTTCCTTAAACATAAACATCTGCTTTTTCCTGTAATTTCCTTGGCATGTGTGCCCTCTACCAAAGCACATGTAATCAATGCATTTTATTTTAATGGTCTGAGGTTCAACAGTGCAGTTCCAATGCTGCCAACCCAGCACCACTGTGACACAAACACAGCAGCCCAGGAGATCATAAATCCATGGAGAAAAAAAATATGAAGAAAAGACAAATTTCCTTGGAATTCTTCTGCATAGAGTATAAATTAGCATATTGATAAAGCAGTCGGGTCAGAGACTCCTCTCCATCATATTTTTCTCTTACAGGGAATTTTAAGGATATGTTGTTCCAGGTATGAGAAATTGTCTTCTGTGGGAATTTATTTTTCACAGATAAATACTAAAAAACTTACCCCTTTCAAAAACCTGGCAAGAAATTGCCTAATAATTAGGTAGCACAATTTATGTTAAACAGCCTCTGGGATTTAGGGCTTCCACCTTCTCTAAAACGGTCACACCTGTGCCCTTTCAGCATTACATACTAGCCTAGTGTTCTCATTAGAGTCTGGAAATTAATATTAATGAGACAGATTCTCACTGGAGGCACACTAACTTATGACTTTAAATTTCTGAGTGCAACTTATTGTGAGAATTTACCTTTATTACTTTTATTTTTTAAGAGCTCTCAGGCTCTTTCTCATTTCAAATAATGTCAGAAAATTCAACCTTGATTAAAGACAGGAAAATAGTAATCAGAATATCAGAATATATATTAGAAGGAGATTTCCAAGTCTGTAATCCTTTTGTCTTTGGCAACAGATGAGTTGGTTTTGACTCAGGTAGACAAGCCTTGAGTAAGTAAATGATTTGTGAATGCAGGGGCTGAGGAAACACACTACTTATGATTATCAGAATTCCTAATTCAGGCAGACTTGTAAAAGGATTGAGATTACACAGTAAAAAATTATTTTTCCTGTTATCTACAGCAAGAAGATGCAATCTAGCTTTGCAGGATGGCTTTTCTGACTGTCTCATAAAGGAAGGAATTACAGTGCAATTCAAGATTTAAAATTTCAGTCACTTTTCAGGGTTCCTCCAGGAGCTAAATATAATACAGGAAAATTTGCTCTGCTGAGAAAAGAGAAATCCACTGTGGAATAGCAGTGTATTAATGATACATGTACAGTAATGCTCTGATTGCTGAATCCAAACAGGCAGGTCAAACACACTGGCACATTTGGATACTGCCTCTAGCAAAATTAGCACCCCCTTTTTTTGAGGGCAGGGGTGGGTTTTTAGTCACAGGATATGCAAAAGTAGGCTTGCAACAATCCTATCAGGTCTTGTCCAACTTTCTGTCAAATTTTTCAGTCTATTCTAGTTTTGTTTGACAACACAAGAGTAGTCTGGAAGAGATCACATTTCAGCAAGTTACAGGAAAATTAGAGGCTGGGTAAAACAAGGGAAATATAAAAATTGTCCCTCTGAGGGAACATCAGCACACTGATCCAGTGCTCTGGCTGGGACACAGGGCATGTTGCCCCTAAGGTGATCTGGAAGAGACACGGAATGCAATAAATGAAACAAAAAGCAGTTTAGGACAAACTGTTTTTAAAAAAAAGTTTAAAACTTTTAAGCTTTTTTTGCAGATGAAAGCTGAGCTTCTAGACATACTAAAATTGATGGGACAGCTTAATTCTGTGACTGTGCACTAACACTCCTGAAATACAGCAGCCCACTGTCCTACTGAAAGTTGTTCTAAACTTCATTCTTCTCTAAGCCAATATATCACAGGGTGATGCCAGCCTAAAACAGTTGCCATTTCCCAGATCCTTCACATGCTCGAAAATTTTGGGGAGGAAAAAAAACACAAAATACCAAAAACCAAAAAAAATCACACAAGCAAAAAAATCCCCAAGCCCCCCAAAAATAAAAATACCCCCCAAAAACCCCCAAACAACATAACAAAAAACCCAACAACAAAAAAAAACCCAAAAAACAAAAAAAATGAACAAAAACCCCCCAAAAAACAAAAACAAAACCAAAAAACAAAACCAAAAAACAAAAAACAAACAAAAACAAAAAACCAAACAAAACCAAAACAAAACACAAAACAAAACAAAAACAAAAAACAAAAACAAAAAAACCCCAAAACCAAAACTCTTTAATACCGACCCAAACTCAATTATTTCCTCCTGCATAAGTTTCTATGCTTTGAAAAAAAAGCAGAAGATGTCAAATAGATTTCCAAGCCCATGGCAATTTTGCACAGAGTTTCACTATTGGCCAAAGGTGGCAGGACCCAGCAGCCCTGCTCAGAATGCAGGTTATTGCATCACCAGTGTAGCTACACTGGATTGTTTTGCACTATGCCCCAGTGGAACCACAATGAAAAATTAGCTGTTCCACATTACAAATTATCTTGTTTTCAGCTACAGCAGGTAATGGCATTTCAAGGTGCACTTACAGCAGATGAGAGGAGGGAGGAATAAAAATTAGGTGCTTAGCCTGTATGCTTCACAATCTCATTCTTTCTCTGGATTCCATGAAAGATAGCTTTGGTAAATAATTCAGATTTGCTCTCTTACTTTGCAAAATAATAAAACTACTTAAGCTCTAAGAAGCAATTGAGTTTTAAGATTTTGTTTGCTACATATTTTATGGCATGCACCGGAGAGGGTAACAGAAGAGCAGCTAGGGCAGGCTTCCCTTGGGGGATGCATGGAAGTGCCAGGAACAGCAGAGCAGGCTGACCATGAGCTGCCTGCAGCAAGAGGATTGGAAGGAGAGCCTGCCAAAGAGCTGCCCACAGCTGCTTCAGAGTCTGGGGCCTTCCTGGGACACACCCAGGTCCAGGGGTGAAAGCACCATGCCCCCTCCTGCAGTCTGCTCTGACACCCTGCAGCTGTCAACAAATGCTAAAAAACTTAATCCCTTTAAGCTTCTTCCCTTGTAAACAACTATTATTTGTTGTATATCACTTTTATTATGACTGTTATTAATAGCATCTTTCTGTCTGCTTTGCTTCAAATTATTCGAGTTTGAAATCTTCTTCCAGGGAAGAGACCAAAGAGGGAGGAACAAATCCCAGTCCATCCCTTTCTATGCATTCATCACACTCTTTGGTTTGCAAGGCAAACCAAGGCAAAATCTTCCCCAGCTGGTGTGCTTTTATCCCACATTCATTGTGCTGAACATTCATATTCCAGCCATAATCCTTCATTACCTGTAACCATTTTCTTCATAAATATTCTTAGATAGGATTTATGCATACACTTCTAAGCACTTATTCCTGGTTCCATAAAAAAGTGCAAAATTAACTATAATCCTCATAGCATCAGTGATACTTTTGTTCATTAGTATGACTTCTGGCAGTTTGACATTCAGTCCTCACTTATCTCAGAACAGCAGCCTAGAAGCATTTTGTGTCTGAGACACTATAAAAGACACTGTAAAAGAGATTTTCAAAGTTTTTCTCTACTAGAAAAAAAAATTCAATTGTTCCCAGACACTTCTATTTTAGGATGGGCAGAGAATGGATTGAGAGCACTCCTGAGGGAAAAGACTTGGGAACATTGGTTGACAAGAAGTTCAACATGGCAATGGGCAATTGCTGCCCAGAACACAACAGCACCCTGGGCTGAGTGGCTAGCAGGGCAAGGGAGGGGATTCTGCCCCTCTGCTCTGTGAGATCCCTCCCAGAGTGCTGCAGCACAAGAAGGACATGGACCTTTTGGGGTGAGTCCAGAGGAGGGACACCAAGATGTCAGAGGGCTGAAGCACCTCTCCTATGAAGAAAGGCTGAGAGAGTTGGGGTTGTTCAGCCTGGAGAAGAAGGTTCCAGGGAGACCTTACAGCACCTTCCTGCACCAAAAGGGGGATGACTATAGAAATGTGAGACACTGGAACAGGTTTCCCAGAGAAGTTGTGGATGCCCCATCCCATGAAGTGTTCAAGGTTAGGTTGGATGGGACTCTGAGCAACCTGGTCTAGTGGTCCCTGACCATAGCAGGGAGTTGAAGCTAGATGATCTTTAAGGTCCCTTCCATTCTCATTTAAAATTTGATTGTGCTGCCTCTGAAACTTGAGGGATAAAAAAAAACCAGAGCTGGTATTCAAGCATAAATGAAAGGTTTAGTCTTCCCATTAACACATGTCATGCATTTGCATAATCAGGGAGATTAATCAAATTCTAACCAACTCCCAGCTACAGTTCTTCAAACAAAACAAAAACCAAATAGACACACAAACAAAAAACCTCACACAAAAAAAAAACTAGACACATACAGACACAAAAAAAACATGAAAAAAAAAAAAAAAAAAACAAAAAATCCAATGAGAATCAACAAAAGCAATATGATTTTGGTACTCCAGTTAGTAAACCATCAAGCAAATCCTCCACTAAGGTGTATTACATCCAAATTCCCACAACATCCTCTCTTTAAAGACAAGGGGCACATGGCTATCCTTTTCTCTTGCCTATGTGTCACATCCCATGACTAAATGCTAGATTTGTCCAAATTCACTAGATCCAGGCACTGCTGGAGGCTTTTTCTCTCTACCCTCACACCCAGAAGGCACAACTACAAGGGCTAAAGGAGCACAGCACCAACACAACTCAGCTCACATAGGAGTGGCTGTCAGAACACAGCTAGAAAAGCATGGAGTAGTTGTGTGGGATGGGATAACAAGGATATCAAGGACAGCTAGCATTATGGGATGCACTTTGACAGGACATGAATGACAGAAAATGAGAGAAACAGAACTGTATAAGCATGAAAAAGTTATTAAAACTCCAAAGATACAATTAGAGGAACAAAAAATTATCAGATGCCCAAAAACAGAGAATGAGAAGGGAAAGAACACACAGCTTTCAAATACTTTAATGTTGTATTTGCATGTGAAAAGGGAAATGGAACAAAATACAAGACATGATGATGTAGAGCAAAAGAACAATGGAAGAGAGGGGAAAAACACAGCAGCAGTGAGAAAAACCCAAAAACAACAGATTATAATGGTCACAGGCAGCAAGGCTGAGAAATTCCCTTCCTTTAAAGAAAATACTGAGGCATCAAAACCTCATTGCTTTGCATGCTGAAAGCTGTTTGGCAATAACATGGTTTAAACCTACCAGTTCATAAAGATATGCTACAGTATCACACAGGAACCTTTCTGAACTACAGTTTGATCCTTAAAGACACGTATGTGTTAATAGAAACAGGTTTGGATAAGTCTCACAAATGTTTGTGGCATGCCTGGTAGCATTAAAAATGAGAGGCAGATTCAGCAGTTTCCTTCCTGAAACCAGAGAATAAAAACGTTTTTGTCTCTGATTTCTAAAATCCTGTAGCAGCTTCCTGGTCCTGCAGAGCTCCAACTGGCACCTGGAAGCCAGGAAATACAAGTTTCTGAAAGTGTGGACCTAGCAGCCCCACAAACAACAACTCAATTAGAAAAGCTAAAGAAACCCAGGAGCTGACTTCTGCAAGCAGAGCAACTGGCAGCGTGGCAAACGTTCTGTGGCACCAGAGAGCAGCAGCAGCTGATGTTTGTGCTCCAACACCTTGGACACTACACTTCTGATTAGAAGAAAGTTTTCACTATTAAAAGCAAAATATATGTATTTTATCCTAAAATCTCGATACTGGGTACATTCAAGTTCAGAGTTGTAGAAAAGTAGCTCTCTGTAACTACCTTCGAATAAACCTTTTTTATCTTTTTTATTTTTTTTAATTTTCCTTTCCTCCACTGCTTTTTCTTACAGAAAGAAGTATTTGCTTAATACAGAAAATATAAATCAGTCTTTTCATTCCAAGATTCTGGCAGTTGGGCAGAAATGAAGGCACCCAATGTCTGAAACAGGAAAAGAATCTGAAGGACTGGCCAGCTATAAATCAGGGAAAGGAACCCAGGGTGGGCTGCAGTTTTGCTCTGGCATTTCACACTTAGCAGACAGCACGTTTATGTGCAGAGAATGAACTTTCTTAATGTGGCTGGGCTGGTCCATCTTACCTCTGACTCTGCTGTGGATGGGGTCAGGGGTGAATACTGCACTAAGACAGTGCAGCATTTAACACAACTTCTGCCACACAGACAGAAAGAGAAATTTTGAGACAAATAATTTTAGAATACTTTCTAGTCATTAAACAGAACATAAAGCAGCATGCTTTACAGTTTCTGGCTTAGGGTTACTATGCACATTTCAATAATAAGTTATGCTACATGCAGAAGCCAAATCTATAAATCAAATCTTAGCAATGTTAACTAATATAAGAAATTATAACTATTAAAAGCTCAGGGAATTGCAACTGCTGGAAAGTGAGACTTATGGTTACAGTTATATTTTAAATATTTATATATGGTATTTAAGAACCACAGACTCTGACTGGAAGTGAGGCTATAAAGAGACAAACAGAATAAAAAATATTTATAACACTGTTAAAGAAAGTCACTGTAATCTAACCCAAATTCAACAAAAAACTAACTTTCTCACAGTAAATTTTTTATTGCATAAAATGTATTGGAAATTAAATTGAAGATATTCAGATGCTTTAGATTTTCCTAGTTTTACTAATTTAATATTTTCTGCAACTGACTCCAAAATTCCTCATTTTGTAATTTCCAGTTATAATTCTCACAGAGCAATCACACTAGTACCATTTTTTGTTCTTGGTATTTACCCTTCACTTCATGACATTCTAAAGTGAATTTTTTTCTAGGAGATTTTAATATTTTTTTTCTTTCAATAAGCAATCCACATAAATAAAGCATCTTCTCTTAAAATTTAAATAAAAGTAGGAGCTTTTAAGAGGCAAGGAAGTACTCAGGTTCCTTTTTTTGACTCATCCATACCTGTAAGGTTAAATCATATTAAACATTAAACATAGCTATATAATTTAGAACTGATGTTTGTCTGAAACCATCAATTAACGTTAATCTTGTTCAGCTACTCAACAGTGGATCAATCCCTCATTTCATTTTAACTTTGTAAAGGACTAGAGCTCAAGCTTGCAACAGAATTACACAAGATAATATCTCTTTGCCATAAGTACAGTGAGAGCTAGAAACCCAACCCACATCATCTGATTAATGTCTCTTGATGTTAAGCATTCTTCCCTCCTGCCTTGTATTGCCCAGCCTTTAGAAAGGATGGTGTTAATAGAGCTTTATTAAAACATACAGCAACTCACAAATGCACAGCAACTGTTGCAGCATAACGCTATCTGAATGGAAAGAGCAGTCCAGTAAGAAAAGAGGAAATAAAGGAGTTGCTGAAAGGTTTGCAGTGGCAGCCTCCCTCAGGATTTCAGATCAGGCTGCTCAGCAGGACTGCAGTCTCACCATCCCTGAGAGGGTCTGGGCTTCCTGGTGGGACCTCAGAGCAGACACAGCTTTCAGCACAGTGGTGAGCACAAGTTATCCTGTGATGCTGTTTTATTTTTTCCACTTTATCTAGGATGATGGCATGACATGTATTGTTAATGAATAAAGGAGATTTTCTACTATACAAGCAGAATATTTCTTTAAGCAAGTTCTTCAACTACAAAACACCGAAAGGTTTCTACATAAAGACTTGTACTTGTTTATGAACAGCTGTCCCTGAATCTGCACTACTGTACAGCAGCCCAGAAGGAAAAAAATCTTTCCTAAAACAAATAAATAGAAGTGAATAACAAAATCATCTACATAGCATGACTGGAATATACTGGTATGATTACATTGTCTTTTTCAAGCAGAGTCCCTGTCAATCAACTCAAGATGACAGTCCTCTATCACGGTGCTCATGTCCATGTCACTACACTTTTTACTACATAAAAAACAAAGCTTTTTCAGATCACAGAATCAAAGAATAGTTAGAGTTAGAAGCAACCTCTGGAGATTATCCAGTACAACCCCACTGCCAAGGTTACACATATCCAGGTGATTTTTGATGTCTCCAGACAGGGAGATTCCACAATATCACTAGTCAGCCTGCCACTCTTACTGTGTTGAAGTGAAACTTCTTGTGTTCTATTTTATGGCCATTGCTCCTTGTCCTCTCATTGAGCACCACAAACAAGAGATGTTACAAAATACTGCACTCAGATCTTGCCAATTTTAGTATTGCATGCAGTAGCAATCAAATCTCAGTGCTGTCAAGGAGATGACTAAAATTTCAAGTGTCATTCAAACACATTAGTAATGCTATTTTGTCAACAGGCTAGAACAAATAATCAGGGACAGAGGTCTTGTTACAACACAGCAAAGAATAAGCAGGACTCTAACAGCTCAAGGTGTTAGTGAATATACTCTGTCATAAAACACAAAATGTTTTCATTTTGATTGTCTCTCTCCTTCACGCTCTTGTGCTTGCTCTAAACAACAGCAATCTCGTAAGAATTGCTCACTTCCTCTAAACTCTATAGCCTAAGCCCAAATTTCCTGGTGGAGGGTACAAGATCTTAACAGAGTGCTACAAGTGCATGAAAAGTTGCTCATTGAGTGGAAAGAAGAAAACTAAATACTATGTTTCTGACTTAACTGCTTGTATTTCACGCGGAGACACAACACCATTGACCAGGTGATCAATGGATTTTGGCTGCTGTTGCAGAGTGACAGAGAACCCCACTGAGCTGCAATGCTCAGAGTCTCTGCTTCTCAAGAAAATTATCTTTTCAGGTCTAAGGCTTTTCAACACCTTCTGAGGTTAAATGTGACCCCCATGTCTCCTCCACATATCTTCTATTCTGAATATACATCTAAAAGTAGAGAAATTACTATCTGCAAGAACTCTTGAGTGAACTGAGCACAGCAAGTCACAAGTCAACGCCCCACCATAAAAAGAATAATAAGAAGGGTCTGCTTTCAAAACTTGGATGGAATCTTTACTTCACTCTAAATCACTCCTTCATAGCTCCTACTTACTGATAGCAGGTGCAATTTCCCATCTCCAAGGTGGCTGTGAGTCCCCAGTCACAGCCCTTCAGGCCAGCCAGCCCCATGGTGCTCCAAGCCGTTCTTGGGGGACCCTCTTTCCCAAAGGAGCCATATCATACAGTGACATTCATATCAAATGAATAAATAAAGTGATGTCACACACAATACATCTATTCCAAGTGTTCCCTTCATACCTGAAAGCAACTCTTTCCCTTCATTTTAAAGTCAAACTGTTAGTCCCACCAGAAGTGAAATCTCAAACCCATGTTCCTTCAACTTGTTTCCTACTCTGAATAAGTAGCAGCAGCCAGAAAGAGTACCACACACAGAAGAATACACAAATGGAGCTGTAACCCCAATATACACTTAGAAACTGCTGTAAGGAGATTTATTAAGAACCACTACAACCAATGAAGATGTAGCAAAGCCAAGCTGGCCTCTACAGGCAGAGCTGACCTCACATGTTTGGAAGCATCCTGCTCAACAGCAAACCTGCAGACCTTTTAGTGTGCTAATGTGGTTTCTTGGAACAGCTGTTTTCCCAAGTCTAGTCAAATACCACCACAGAGGGAGCTGATATATGTGGGGAGTATTTATCTTTCAGCTGTCAATCACACCTGTTAACTCTCCTAGAAACTGTTCTGTGTTTCACAGCAGGCTGTGTGCTGTACATGTGGCTGGTATGCAGCCCAAACTTCAGGGCCTGTCCAGTACAGTAAACAACTGGCTTTAGAGCATCTAGCTTTGCACAAATACCACACTGTAGCTATGGGAAATCTATCACCACCCAGGGAATATGAAAGTAAGCAACATTGATCCTTAGTCAACTTAGTGCACAACTCTTGAATGAGGAACATCCATCAGGAAGTTCTTATTGACAACAAAGCAGACAGTCACCATACCCAAAACCACCTTAGGATTTGCTCTACAGACTTCACAGCAACATGATTTTCTGGGGTTTGCCAGACACTAGAGCTCAGCAGAGTATTTTATGGCATTGCAAGGTAGTCATAACTTTAATCCTGGTACTACATATTCAGACTATTGTTACAGCAAAATATATCATAAATTACAAGATAGCTAATTTATTGGTAACTTACTTATAGCTCACTTACTAGCCACTGTGACTTTCAATAGTGTATTTTGGTTAGGTGTAAAAAGCATTGTTTTCACTGTGCTCTATCATAAATTAACTCCTTTTCCAACCAAAGACAGGTATGGACAGAAGAAAAAAGGAGCAGACAATTCTGTGTTGGGAAAACAATTGTACCACTGAGCTCCAGTCAGCATAGTATCTTGGAATAAGAGTGATCTGTGGCATCAAAGGAGAATGTGTCAAATGCATCAAAGTGACAAACCCATTTTTAATATCAGAAAACAAAAAGTTAAATCAATGGTAAAAATATTAAACCAGTTTTTCAAACCAGTTTCAGAGGGCACCTATGAAACTAAAACCTCCAGTTTCAACCTCTATGCTATGTAAAATGGTAGCAATAAGGAAAAAAACAAAAAAGAGAACAGAATGAATATAGACAGATTAATATGGTGAGTCTACATAGTTCTCTTAGAGGAAATGACAACTCACAATTCTACCAAACTTCAGCAAAGAAATCAGTAAACCTGCACACTGGATGACTATGATTTAGCTTTCAGCCTACCTGAATTTCCAAGAAAGGCTTTTACAAAGCTCTTCACCAAAACCTCTCCCTTCAAGAACCTGAAACTTCATCAAGTAAGAGAAAAAACCCTGTTTCAAGTTATTAAGTAGTTAAAAGATAGAAAATTACTGTAAAAAATTGTGGTTTTCAGATGGAGAAAGGTCCTGTGGAGTCTCACATGTATCTATGCTTAAAATTACACTGTGTAAATGGAGGTGAGCTTACAAAGCCTAATGACAATATAAAATTAGTCAGAATAATTAAGTCCTATGCTGATCCCAAAGACCTGTGAAAGTTCTATAATGGGCAACTGAAAAATAAACTAGCAGATGACATTTAACTTTGATAAACACAAAGCAACACATTTATAAAAAATAACCTCAGCAACACAAACACCATACAGTGCTTTAGAGTCCAAATCCAGACACTCCTTAGGAACAGAGATTTTCATGTCTTTGTTTAAAGTTCTCTTAAAATATCATCAGTTGAAAGCCATGCAGCAGTGAAAATGGCAAATTAAATGGTAAGTGATATAAGAAATTGAACAGAGAAAACCAGAAAAATGCCATTATGACAACTAACTTCACAGAGCATCCAGTGCTCAAGCACAGCACGCAGCTGTGGCCACCTGATTTCAAAGGGAATGTAACAGTACTGGAACATTACAGAGAAGAGCAGTGCCTTGTATGGAAGTTATGCAGATATGTCTATATCAAGAGATGCTCAACAGATTCACATTGGAAAAGCCATCTTAGATATGAGAAAAATTTTACATGGAATGGAGATCATGAACAAATACTAATTTTTTCACATGATAGAAATACGAAGCAGACTAGAAATAGGGCTGTCAGTCTCACTGACAGAGAAATGAGAGGCTGGAGAGCAGCACTTGTGAAAGAGACCTGGGTGTCCTGGTTGATGGCAAGTTGACTAGGAGGCAACAGTGTGCCCTGGCCTTTGTGTCCTGGGGTGCATCAGGCACAGCATGGCCAGCTGGTCAAGAGAGGGATTGTCCCACTTTGTTTTCACTGGGGTGGCCTCACCTCGAGTGCTGGGGGCAGGTTTGGGTACCACAATATAAGAAAGACACTAAAGCAATTACAGAACATCCAAACAGGGCAACCAAGGTGGTGAAGGGCCTTGTTGGGAAGCCATATGAGCAGTGGCTGAGGTCACTTGGTCTGTTCAGCCTGGAGGAGACTGAGGGGACACCTCAGCACAGTTGACAATTTTCTCATGAGAGGAAGCAGAGGGGCAGGTACAGATCTCTTCCTTCCTGTGACTATTGACAGGACTCAAGGAAACAGCATGAAGATGAGTTAGAAGAGGTTTAGGTTGGATATCAGGAAAGTGGTTTTTCTCCCACAGGGTGGTTGGGCCCTGGAACAGGCTCCCCAGGGAAGTGGTCACAGCACCAAAGCCTGACAAGAAGCACTTGCACAATGCTCTCAGGCACATGGTGTGATCCTTGGGGTGTCCTGTGCAGGGTGAGGAGTTGGACTGAATGATCCTCGTGCGTCCCTTCTAACTCAGCATATCCTATTCTACTCCCTACTTGACAACAACAGAATTTGGACAATGAATTAAACTCCAGATAAAGTAGAATCACATTACAGACTATATTTCTGTAGAATGCTGTAGAAAACAAAAATGGACACTAATTTTTAAAGTGGAAAAAAGTCAATTTATACCTCAAGTAAATCCAGATTCAACTTTCTGCAAAGACTTAAACTACAGCATACTGTATCTTGGAAATCTCCCTTAGAAGGAAGACAAGTTTCTATTTGTACTTTAATTATTTATTTCTGGTCACTATCAGACAAATGAGTGGGCTAGGTGGATTTTGGTTTGACCTCTCACAGCTGCTGTTTTGTTCTGATTGCCCCACCCTTGTCCCAGTGAATCCCACCCTGCTGATATCCTACTTCAGGGCAGAGAAAGAGAGAGCTTATCAGCTTTCTTGTCTTGACCTCTGCTCTTTCATCTCACCAGTGGTTTCCAAAAGGGCACAGGAAAATCCCTCTGTAAATCACAGAGATGAACCCTAAGGAAGATGAATAAATCCCCACACTATCCTCTGACCTGTTTCAGGTATCTCTAAGCTGCTGCTCTCAGTTTACTTCATAATACAACTGCCATCACTACTGGCACTAACTACCACCTCTGCTGACACTTGCAGACAGGACTCACGATTCATGGCCACAAATGGCAGTCTCCATAAAGAAATTCAGAAAATTGTGCTCATCTCTGTCCAAACATTAAGAGCTCAGAGACACAAGTATGCTGGATGTTGGAGGATTGATTCCCTCAATGGAAGCAGCACCTCTCTCACCTCATTTTTGTGTATCAGTGTGGTTTAAAAATTTTCAATCAAATCATTGGATAGCAACTGCTCTTTGAAAAAGGTAAAGTACCTGTAAAATGACAGGACACTTGAGAATTAGTCCAGTCCCACCATTATCAATAGCATACATAGACAGCATTTCCATTGCAGAGCTGGCACACAAAACACAGCAAAAAATGTAAAAGAAGGGCTACAATATAAAAACAAGAAGAAACACATATTTGCCTGCATTTTCTATAATTTATGCATGAGGAAGGTAGGTGCTTCACCATACCATCTACTGAAGAACAAGCAAGGGGCAAAGTGACAGAAGCAGATGTGAGAGCAGAAAAGCTCTTTGCAATATCTTATGGCAGGCTCTGTCTAGCATGCATGCCCAAGCTCTCTGCCTCTTGTTTCTAACCAAGTTTACCTCCTTGCCACTCTGCACAATGCTGTCATTCTCCTGATTATACTAATACATAGTCCAAGCATAACGACCATTTAAGGTATCCTCCAGATTACATTTACAAATTATCACTTATACTGGCACAACTTTGCTAAAACTTTAGTTCCACATAAAGAACAGAAACCATATTTTTTAAGAGTAATTTTGTAGTTTTATAGTACTTGTGTAAGATTTACATAATAACTTACAAAAACTACAGGGAGTGGAAGCCAAGGGAAGCCAAGTATTTGTATCACCCCTCTAGAAGGTGGCTGTCTTTCCATATCACAGCATGATTCACTGCAGTCAGCAGGATGGCAAAGAAAAAGCACCAGCATAACCAGGGCATCAGGGAAAGCAGCAGGACTAACAAAAGGCTTAGGATGACTTTCCCTTTAACATCATCAGTAAAAACTTCAGTAGAAACTACATCATTGATTACAACTGGAGTTGATCTTTATATTTCTACTTTATATACTTGATCTTTAGAAAGAGGGTCTAAAGTGAAATACCAATGAAGTTTCAATCAGTCACATGAAAAAAGCAATTATGTGATAACTACCCTGAAATAGCTAACACACAGTCAATAATATCATATTAAAAATAAGCAAAAATCATAAACAATATAATTTAAAAATATGAAATCAATTTGACACTTAAATCAATTATTTTTTTAATACTGAAAATAATTTCTCTCTTTGGAGCAAATGGATAATATCATCTTCTGTGAGCATTAATGTCCTAATTTATAAATTGACTCTAAAATGCATGGACTAAAGCAGTATCTCAAATATAATGTTTTAAACCACATTCTTGTTAGTAATCCATCATTTCATCTTGAAATAGCAAATAAATCTGCTTTCAGAAAGAGTTTCTATTTTCTCCCATCAAAGCTATATAATCTTCAAACAAAGACATTCACTAAATTGAGGAAGGTCATCAATCTGCATTTTAATAAATGTTAACAATCTAAGAAGCTATGAAAATTTAAAAAAAAAAAATCAGAGAAACTTCACAATACTGAGGAGAAACAATGGTTAAAAAATGAGCTAGTAACATGAGTTGACCTTTGGAAATACGAGTAAATGATCCCTTTTCCTCTTCACAGATTATATACTAGTTTTCTTCTCCAGAAACTGCAGCAGAGATTGAATCTATAAAAGAACCTAATTAATGACACAAACAGCAGCAATATTTTTTGCAGCTGTCACTTAAAAGGAAACTTACTGGATGTGGATACATGCCTTCAATCTAAAAGGTTAATGGGGCACTGCACATTTATAGTATTGAGCTGTGCTTTGAATCACTGCAAGTATACCTGTGCTTATCTGCTTTTTCCTTGGAAGTAAACTGATCTATGATTTGCAAAAAGTATTTTCTGGGTTCAGAAATAATAGAAAAAGGAGGTGAAACATTCAAGTGAGACTATAACATGGCTATTAATGCCACTCAGAAAAGTTCAGAAAAATATTCCACTTTCAGACAGTTTTGCTAGGAGATCCTTTTCTTAGTGTGTCTTTTTTCAACTACCAGAAATATCAACAACAAAGCAGAATCTTTTTCTGCTTTTCCACAGTTCTTCTCTCCCTGCAGCTTATTCTTCATCTAAATTCACAACTGTAGATTGGGGTATCACTGTTAATTGCTTCAGAGACCATGAAATGTCTAAAAGTAAGTGGTTTTGAACTGATGCAGGAAATTAAGCATGGGAAACAGCAATTCCTAAAGTCCAAATTCATTAACTGACATTGTTTAAAGCAATTCTCTTTCTCCTGTTTTCCAAGTTTTAAAAATTAATATGCAATACAGTAATTACATGTGGGAGAATTATAGTTTTTCCATTTTATTTACCTACTCCAAACTTTGAAATTGAGAAGGAGGACGGTGGCAGCTTTATTATCTTTCATATTTTTAGCCCTCACATACCTTTCACCACTGAAACTAGCCAACAGATTTGGTGCACAGTGAATTCTGTCAGTTTTTCAATTTTGATTTGATTGGTTGTAGAAGGAGGCATAGCAGTACCTTTTCAGCTCACACCACACATGCTTTTTATTTCCCTTTATTAGTAAACTAGAACAGAGGAAAAAAGTGGAAATGGATAAAATAAAAATGGCAGTAATACTTGAAAGACAAAAGTTATTACAGTGTGCAGGACCAGAGAATGCAATAAGGCACTACAGAGCATACTAAATGAACTACTAAAGCAAAAGCAAAATATAATCTCATGTTGATGAATGCAAATAAGTGAGAAAGATGACCATCCAAATTATCAACTCAAGAAATTCAGAGAGAAATGGTAGAGCAAAAAATAAATCAGCTCATCAGCAGTTGTAGTTAAGGAACAACAAAGATGAATAAGGAATAGTATGGCAATGTGGATTAAAATATGAAGGATACCACTGAATTATTGGATTAAAGAGGAGAGTAAGAAAATCATATTAAATAATATGAATGAAAAACCAAAGTCATGGCTCTAACCTTTGGAAAGAAAACCTAAAAGCATATGACATTGTGAATAGTGTAGAAACCAGATGTGAACTGCTCATAATGTAGGAATTAAAAAATTGTAGAGAACACTCAAAAGACAGTCCATTCAAATAAACTTCCCAAATTATGAGTTTAAAACTCACTTCCACCAAAAAGTAAGCGAAAAAATCTTAACATATTTCAAAGCAGGAATGGATACTCTGGCATTTGTCAGTAGTACCATTACAATTTCAAATTAATTTCTAGGAGACATGTTAATCTTACTCAAATCAATTTTTCCTCAAATCAAATCAAATCAATTGCTTGGGAAAATAAGTTCAAATATCTGCCTATTAACCCTTATCTATGCTTCTAACAATGTGGCTAGAGTTGATTACCTTTGGAATTTAGTAACTGCTGGAGATGGTTGCCATATCTAAATTAATTGGCTCTTGCTATGATTCAGACACCTGTTCCCATACTTCCTGCAGGACCTCCAACAGCTCAAAGGTAGAAAGCAAAGGAAGAGATGCCAAAAAATCTGATTTCCTACCTTTAGCAGAAGTAAGTTTCTTCATAATGCCTTCATAAATTTCAGAGCAGCTAGATATTTTATCTGTTTCATTCTTTCAATGCACAAACACTTTCTAAAATGTTTATTAGAGATGGCATTACAAAGATAAGTGATCAGAGAAGAAGTTGAAAGGGCGCCAGTTCATTCTGGAAAAAACAGTCTGCACACCCCCACTGCAGTTTAGGAATAGGAACTCATTAACAGTGCTTTACCTTGAAGTGCTGGAGTATGTTTATGGACAGCTACTGTGGAGCAGTTAACAACACCTACTTGGCTCACGTGTCTAAATCCTTACACTCTCAGCTTGAAACAACTCACTGAGGTTTGACATTCCTTGTTGTTTGGGTTCTTTTCTTTTCCTTCCTTTGTAAGATGAAACTCAATTTGATATTTCAGCTTCAAAAATATCATGAGAAAATGAAGATATTTTCATTATCTGACATACCTCTCTAGTGAATTAAACTTCAATAGAAGAGTTTAATCCAATCATCAGCATTCAAATGCACCAGTTTGAAATTAGCATTAAAATTATTTGTTAAGCTCAGGGAAAGGTAACTTGATCTGAATAAAACAGTGCAATGTAGTTCATACTGATTTAGCTCATGTCAACCTTAAACAAGTCCAGATGTATTCAAGTAAGATTTTTCACTAGTTTACCTAAAGCAATTTCTAGCTAAATTGAACAAATTCTGTGCTTTTTCTTTTTTTAATAAAATGACTACAAAAGGAAAAGCTGGCACCTTCGGACTTTTCAGAATGACAATGATGATCTTAATGTAATAGTTCTGAAAGAATTCAAAAGGAAAAGAAATTCAATATTCTCTAGTGGAATATACTTGGAAAACCTATGAACAGGCATAAAGCAGAGAGAGATAAGAATGAGCTAAAATGCCTTCTGTGTACCTGATCAATAAAGCTTTAGTCTGTTTTCTTATTAACCAGCATACAGATCATTATTTCTAGCAATCCCTTTGATCTGTCTCTGGTCAGCAAATGCTGCTGCATAGAAAATACTAGATTACATTACTATTACGATTATTGTTGTTGCTATTATTATTATTATTATATAAATTATATTCATTTTTATGAGCTTGTTTCTCTTCTTTCCTCACATATTCATATAGCTGGGTAAAGAATTGAACAAGCCAGTGGATTTCTCCTATTAATTTAATCTAATATTAGAAATAACAAATTTATATTATCAGCATAGTGAATGAATTGATATAATCAGTGTAGTGACACTGGCCTAAGACAGATTTGATTTTGCTTTGTTTCTCTTTGTAGGAAATATGGGCAAATGCTGAAAAACATAAGGTCATCCAAATTATTGCTAGCAAGAAAACATTGTCCTATTGATTTTCTTCTGAAGACCTCCTCTAATGCAATTTAGAATATTCCTCCAACACAAAGAAATGTCATCCTTTCCCATACTGTCTATATTTTTTCACCGTTGCACATTTTACATACACAGAAAAACTGACACTTTGTTCTTGCCTTAGAAATAAAACCACTATAAAACAAAATGTTTAACAACATTAAGCACCAAATGAGAAAGTGAAGCTAAAAAGAACACATCACATCTACAGCTTCATATTAATGAAGTCCTTCTTCTTACCAGTTTAGCAGGGAGGGAAATAAATACACTCTTCAGAGGGCAAAAAGCTATTGAAAGCACAGATTGCTATAAAGGCTTTTTCTTTCAATAAGGACTTTACCCCAAATGTTGTATAATGTGTCAGCATCTCTTCTGTATATACTGCACCTTGTAGTTTTGCATACTATTATTACTGTCTCACTTCTGTTACACTTAAGAATTATGTGAATGGCATGCAGAATGCCTAGATAGTAAACTTTATTTCATTTTAGAAGAGCCAAATTTAAATCACTAATTTAGGCATCACCTTAAACTGCAGAGGAAAGCCAAGTCTAATAATTTTACTTCTACATATTTTACTGAGGTTGCTTAATGAGCAAAAATAAAAGACTGTACTACAGACAATACAGATAGGTAAATATGGTTTTGCAGAGCAAGGGACAAAACATAGCTGCTTAAACCGTTAGGTCCAAAACCATCCTAAATATAGTGTAGGAAATGCATGCTGAATGCTTTCAGCCATTAGACAAACTTCCTGAGAACTTATTTTTGCCTACCTTTGGCTTGACCTTAGTGAAAATATGAGCTTCTCTGACTCACAGAATAAGCTGTGCTAGAAGAGACCCATAAAGATCATCAAGTCCAACTCCTGGCCTTGCACAGGACCGTCCCAAAAATCACATCATGTGCCTCAGAGTATTATATTTTTCTAATATATATTTTTCTAATATCCTGCCTAAACCTTCCCTGACACAGCTTCAGGCCTTTCTCTCAGCTCCTGTCACTGGTCACAACAGAGAAGAAACTCACTTCTAACCCTCCTCTTTCTTGACTCAAATCACACCTGGAAACCTCAGGACCTCACTGAAGCCCTGGCTCCTCTTGAGACCATACCTGCTCTGAAATGAAGAATGAACTGCTCACTGGAAGTTATGTCAATAGAGTTAATCAAGATTACTTCTGAAAGCTGAAAGCTGAAGATCCATAGATGTTGCTTTTTTTAGAGAAGATGAATTTAAAAGTCGGGATGCTTTCTTAACCTGCCAGTCACAGAACAGAACAACTGTTGAAAATCCTATCTGAAACCCACTGTTCCTAAGCATCCATCTTCCTTGTTTCTAGATGCTCTTCTACCCAGTGTGTCTTTTTATCTTTCTGTTGTCCTCCCCTTGAGCAAGGATTGCTGAAGTTTATTTTATGGGAGAAGCTAATGGACATAATTGAATATTCATATTAATATTCAACACCATTGCTCCACCTCCATGTACAGGCTTGTTTCTCACATATTTTGTCTTACTCTTGTATGAAAGACCACTTGACAATATTGAGCACTGAGATGGAAAATACCTTCATCATTCTGGCCTACTAGTTTTCCTTTAGTTCATTTCATTCAACATTTTCATCAGCATATAGTTCCCTTGCATTTTTGAGAGAAGCTCATCATTTCAACAAGCCAAACATTATCTATGTACTGAGAATTTTATCCACGCTAAATCAATGCTTTCTTAGCTCCCTATTAACATGAATTCCCTGGCTTCTGGCCAAAGAATAACCAATAAAGGTTGAGAAATGAAACTTTGTTAGCCACAAAATTCACACATTGTTATTGGTGCTGTGTAGGTCGGCTGATTTACACAAACACAGACCAGCTTCTGCCCTCAGCCATTGGAAGATACTGAAATCAGACACCTGAAATTAGCCATCTTTCAGTTGCAAATATGTCAGGGTGTGTAATGGTTGTTGGGGACATGGAGTTATGTGTTTTTAATATTGCATATAGTGCATATAGTGTATTCTGTTTTCTTGTGCAACACTTTTTTACCCATCAGTTTAAATTTGGGGACACTATCACTATTATAGGTACCTTCACATAGAAAAGTTTCCTTGCCAAGGTTTGCACCAAACTCCAGAGAATCCTCTGACCATCAGAGACTTCTGCAGGTGTCTGGTTTCTCAGACATCCTACTTTATTTGAGCTGATTCCAAAACAAACAGGAGAAATTCCCACATACCACCTCTTATCCTGTGGGGCATTTATGCACTGGGGGATTATACATGTTTTAAAGCAATATTTCCACTCACAAACATAGCAGTTTCCTGTTCTTTGTTACTGTATTTTATTAGCCTCAAGGTATACAATTATCAAGTGATTGCATCTGAAAACCTGATCATGAAGAGTTTTGCCAATATTGTCCTCATGAGCCATTTTCCTCATCTTGCAGGCACCACACTATAATCCTCATACATGTTCTGCAAGGATAAAAGCTCTGCAATAGAGTACTGATTGGGGCATCTTAGGTTTTGTACTAATTGACAAGACATTGAAGGTAATAGCAGGATTTGGGGCAGGAATTGAAGAATCTTCACAATTTTAGTGCTTCTTCCCATTTCCTCTCTGCAGAAAACATAGCAGTCCTCCTCTAACACCCTAGCACACAATACTGGGACACCCAAGCCCATTATGCATCCATGAAGAGAAGTACAAGAGACATTTGTGCAGAAATCTTGTTGCTGGAACATTTCAAATCAAGGACATACTAATTCAAGACTCACAACATCCTCTAAGTAAATTAGGGAATCTGAATACCCTTCATGGGAAAAAGCCCTTATTTATTCAAAGGACGACTAGCAGTCCAGAAAAGGTTTTGTCCTTTGTAGAGGACAAAATGGAGAGCCACAAATAGTTCTGAGCAAACAATCCCGTTTCTAAGACTTAAGCAAAGATGAAGAAACAGTATGTGAGGATAGACCTTGAAAGGCTGGTGCCCAGTATATTTGAGTGCAGGAGCACAACTGAGGAAGGAAGTGGTAAAACTGTGGAAGATGAGAAATCTGCTCAATTTTTTGTGTTCAAGGCTTCAACCGCCTAGAAAGAATAATGACTCAAAACCTGTGTCCGAGACTCATAGATTCATCTCAGGCAAACTAGACTGGTGAGAAAAGGATTTTTTTGTTGTCTGTCTGGGGGGAAAGAATCCACAGGTGGCAATGCAGACAGGTTAACACATGGAATCACATATGAGGCACTTTGAATTGTGACAGCTAAAAAGGGAGACAACTGAGAACAACAGCTCCCAGCTACTTTTAGACAAAGATTTATCATCACACTACTCTCTAATTTAGGAAGGAAAATGGCACTCAACACTTGTAGCATTCTGTAAGCATTAGCAATCTTGCAACAAGTAGTTTTTCACAAATTGCCCAAAGCTAACTTTGTAATGCAAAGCCAGCCAACAGGTGCATAACTGACAGTGTAGATTTTTAAAGGAATACAGTTTGTCCCCAAATGTTCAAAATTAATTTATTCCTTGCTGTATCAAACTTCACACAAGATCTTTTAAAATAATATTATATTCTAATGGGAAAATGTTTCCTTTTGAAGTATTTAAAAGCTCAGTGAATAAAAAAGTATTCTAACACATGAAGCTCTCTCCAGAGAAAACGTGGCCAAGTCACTAAGACCTTTGAGAAACATAAACATGGGCAGAAGTACCTAAGGTTTGTAACTGAAGTCCCAAAGTTTGGAAAAGCTTTAGATGCCAAAGTCAAAATTACCACAGAAAAATCTCTGAGAAATGATGACAAATAGAAAAGAAGATAGGTCCTTGCCCTGAATTTCCATGTAATCTAATTAGATATATTTTAGTAATGCCTAAAGTCATACCCACTTCAGTTACATAATATGCAGAATGTGCTAGAGCAGATTTGGAAGAACAGAAAACAGCAGGAGGAAGATACAGTTTTCAAAGAAAAGGAGATTAAAAATAAATCAAGACAAATTAAAACTGTTATATATGCTTCTCCTGCTACAAATAGTAATAAAATTTTCCAATAACATGATGTTATTCCAGTCTTTCAATCTTGAAATATATTATGTTATTTCAGTCTTGACTGGGCAGTTTGAATAAAAACTCCAATTTTTGAGTGTTCTCAATCTGTGTTTCCTCTTGCAGTTTATATTTATACTTTACTTAAAAAAACTTGTAACCCTAGCCTGAGGTACCTCCTTATGTTGCATCAATTATGTCATTAAAACTAGTATTTGACTTAATTTGAACTCTACTTGTGAAAGAGTGATCAAATACAAACTGAGAATTTCTACAGGTGTCACTATTGAACTAACAAGAAAGTTACAAGAGATATGCTGTCATTTACTTTTTCCTGGAATGCAAGAATCTAAAAATGGATGCACCCAGGTAGTTCTACAAATGCAGCACACATCAAAGTGGCAAAAATTGCAAACAGAAGACAAAGCCAGATAACTGCAGAAAAAAGCAACTGCACAGAAAATATAAAGCTGACAGTAACTCTCTCTATCAGACACTTTTTTATGGTTTTTCCCTACTTTATCCTCCTTCCACTCTCTATTTTGCATGTTAGACATGTTTACCTTAATGAATAACTATGGCCAGAGGTGATCTCAGGCAAACACTAGAAATTCAAAAGCAGACCAGTACTTCTAAAGAAGTCATTGCAGGCTTCTTTACGGGAGGAAGGAAGGTGGGAGGGATGTGAAGGTTCAGGTGATGGGAAAGATCTATGCTTACTGTACTTACAGTACTCCTGTCTTTGAAGAACTTGACCTGAAATCTTTCATGTACCTACCTAAGGTTCAAATTCTTCAGTTTAAATATGAGTTATCACAGAAATCAGTCATTTTTTCATATTCTATTGTTTCTATGCTTTTTTTTTTGTAAGGAAGATACACTTGTTTTGCAAAGTGTCAAATACACCGTTCACTTACTCTTAAAGGATAAAATATTGGAAATACTGTGGGAAATCAGCAAAACTTCAGAAAAGGTTATTCATTCATTGACTTTTTAAAAAGGACTCAAATCCAAATCCAGTAGGAATAGCAAACCTTGTTTTAGTCACTCTCTTCCAAAGTTATATACACTGTTTATTTGTAGTCTCATTATACAAACCTCAATTTTGTTCTACCTCCTCAAGTGTACAGTAGTGCCATTTCAATTTCCATTGGTGCTAAACTGACCCCTGCTGGCATGTTTTGATGTTGTTGAAAACACCTGGATATTTTAAAAGATTTCTGAAGATAAAAACAATTTTTAATGATACCCAAAAGTGTGCTAATACATTTCCTTGCACAAATCTTTGTACCACAAGGAACTCAAAAAATTGGTTTCTGAAATGATCCAGAAAGAAGCAATGAGAGAATGGGGAGCAAAGTAGAAAGGAGACATAAGATTATGTGGCTGTTCAGCCAGTCTGTGCATGAGATTTTTCTCCCCCACCTTAAAACCATAAAAACTCTTCCTAAGAAAATTATGCTACAACAAAAATACTTTATAATATTAATATAGTCACACATTTTTGAACTTGCATTAATCGAGGGTTAAGATACTTGACTTTTTTGGGGGTTTAGTATAATGTTAACAGAAAGTGTTGAAACTGATGGTTTTTCTTGCAGATTTTTTTCTCTCTATTAGGTTATTTTTTTTCCCAGAGAATACAAATATGAGGATGTACTGGAGTAATAAAATCCCCCTTGCCTCCCCTTCCCATCCTCCTCCACCCCCTCATGGATCTCAATACTTAATTTTCTCATAAATATAAATTTGAAGGGAAAGTTGAGTTTTTGGCTTGGCCCAAGCTTCAGCATCGCATGCAAATAAAACTATTCATCAGGAGAAAAGTCATGCAAAAGTTGGAAAAAGCACTGTCATATTTTTCTAAAGGTCTTGAAGGTGCTTCTGTTATATGATCTAATTGCACTTCTCCATTTCTAATTCTAGCAAATTTCCTTTATTGCTATTCCCTGTCTGCTAAATGGCAGCCTCTGGATGGACAGAAAAGAAAGTCCCAGCAAATACAAGGTCTCTTCTCGCACACACACATGTATGTAGGTTGGTCCTTTTTCAAAATAAATGTAAATAAATGGCATCTAATTCATTTTATATGCCCATAATCAACGTCATCACCATGATGAAACAAACACGACAATGTGTGTGTGCTTCATATGTGTCTTGGCACAGAAAATGCCTCACACAAAGTGAATCCACAAAGAGCAGAACTCACAAGGTCTCCTTGGCTTTCATTCACATCTCTCTCTGCTTCAATTATCTTGTGTCTGCTACTACATTGTTGTGGCCATATCCTGAGTGAAGGCACTAAGGAGTCTCTTGCCTTCTCACCTGCATATCATATTCCCTGAGGAAAACAAGCCAAAACCAAATATGACTTGAAAATAAAGATCACAAAGAAGGAAAAAGGAAGTTACAGGAGAGAAGAGCTAGAAAGTAACATGTTTTATTTTGGAGGGTTTTTTAGGACAGAATAATTAGAAAGTGGCCTTACAGCAAAAAGAAACTGAAAACATTGAATTAACTGCATTGGGAAAATAGGGTCAAAATACACCCTACTTTTTTAGGGCACCTATTTTTTGTTTTTTCTGGATCCTTTCAAAATTAACTCGATCATTTCCCTCATACAATAGTTCAGTCCTTTCAATTGCAGTTGAAGCATGCAAAGCTATATATGCTTGGAAAGAGAATATGGAAAACACTAAGATGGAGGACAAAGTTTAATTTAATAGACAACACAAACTAAAATTCTCCAAAGACATTTTTGGGAAAACTAGAAACAGGAGAAGTTTTATTCCACCAGGCTCAGAGTACATTATTCTAGAACACATGTGCACACATCTCCCCAGTAATTGATAAGCAAACTGTTCTTCACTTGTTTGGGTGCCACATACACATGTGTAGAAAATATAATTATAAAAAACTTCAAGAATATATCTGAAATATCTGGAGAGTTAAGACTGATTAAGTGTCATTTGTGAACATGCACATATTTTAGATAAAGCAAGATCAGCAGTCCTGATAAGCAACAATTGCCCAATCATTTATAACACTCCCAGACAGAGCTGACAAAATAGGATCACAACACTATAAATTATTTTTTACAAAACTCTTCATACTTTGTTATATTTAGGTAATGACATAGGTTTGGACATTCTGAAATATTACCTGCTCTTACTTAGCATTTAAAAATATTAAAATTGACATCAGTGAATGAATACTTATACAAGGAAATTATATGATTAAATTGATAGGATGATCTAAAAATCTTAGCTTAAATGAGGATTTTTTTTAATTTTCATTTTTAATATGGATACAAATGCTATCAAGGCTGTGTATGAGTCTACACACAGGGGGGGAAAAAAACCTATGTTTTTAGTTGGAAGAGAAATATTATAAAAATATTACTTCAAGTATGGAAATGAAGTGCTTCCTATGTCCACAAAGATGCATTCCCTTCCCTCCTACTGAACTGAAATCAAAACAAAGCTTCAAGTGTAACTATTTAAAGAAAAGGGGAAAAAAACCCTAATAATTTTTTCTGGCTACACACCGATTCCCATCTACCACTTTGCAAGTTGCACCAGACAGAATTTGTCATTTGTTTGCAAAGTGTGCAGAAGTCCTGAGAACATGAAAGAGGTTCAGATATACATCCTGTTTTGATGAAGGGACAGGACCCAAGAACTACCCTTTGACTAGACCAGGCTGTCTGAAAAAACTCTTCTGGGGATTATACAAAGAAGCACATGCCTTTCATGCATATGCTAGGGGGTTGTTTTCTGCAATATCATAATCCAAATTAATGGAGAATAGTGACAAAACCTATGACCTTCTTAAATTGTATAATATAAACTTGCTGCTGTCACTTTCCAGCTGTAAATTTCTTCCGGCCATGTGTCAACCTTATTTCAACAAGGCAAGTATAATATATTTCTAAGCATTCAAGTGGAACTGTATGTAGTATGTGACAAGAAAATGAGTTAAGAGCACTCTAAAGTAAACTACTGCAGCTGAAGAAAAAAACCCACAAAATCAGAGAGAAGGCATAATGCAAAATACACTGTTAAAAAAAAAGTCTCCCCCACCAAAACTCAATTCCAGGTTAAAATCTTGAGCAAGCAAAAAATTAAAGACAGAGTAACCTAACAAGTAAGAGATAAGTTAGCAAGAATTTCAGCATGTATTATTGATTTTTTCAATATACTCAACAAATAAATTTCTACCTCAGTTTTTTCATCTGAGCAATAGATGCAAAATACTGAAGGAGTCAATAATACTAAAAAATTAAATAGGAATATTTTAAAGGCACAAAAAATATATCAAATAATTCAACAGTGAAAACAGTGGAACATATTTCCTCTCTGCTTTGTCATCTTGCATCTTCTATCAATCATTCACAAATTTTGAAAAGTTAAAGACTAAAAACATCCATAAGAACACAAGCCCATATAAAAGGGCACTGAGCTGAATTAGATAAACACAATAATTCTGCTTATGAGAAGGAAATGCTATTTCAGCTGGTTAGCTGAGAAGGCAAGTCTTCTCCCTTATTCACTCAGTTGCATCTGATCTTAAGCACCTTGCTGGAATAGATCAGCTTTATTCCTCAGAAGCATGAACTGTTCTCAAAGCAAACACAAGCTGACTCAGAATAGGGTTGCCTTAGCACTGAGTTCCAGCTTACCAACCCCACCCAGGGAACAGCTCAGGGTTCACTTCCATGCTAACAATGCTGGTCTCAGAGCCTCCCATGTGGCTCCTGACAGCTTTACAGGAGTACATCCAAAGCTGCCTGCAAAACACTGGACCAAAATGTTCAGTCATCTCTTCAGAAAGGGTAATTTTGCTTAGGGTGTCAAGGAAACTTTAGTCAAATTAGGTTATTTTTAACAAAGCAAGTAGAGCACCCTTCACTGTACTTTTAGAAGAGCACTGCATGCAAACTGTTAAACAGCTCCTTAATAAACTGTGCCTCTGTTTCTACTTCTGAATATATGTAAAATACAGCTGTCATACACAATTGGTAACTGAAATTGAATGTTTTGTTCCGTAAATGGTATTTACTTGTTCACAGCAGTGATGAAAGCCTAATTAGTGATTTGCATTCAGCCAGAAATACTAGACCACTTGTTTGGAGGCCACTAGGAGTGTAGGAGGCCCATGGCATCTGGGTCTCTTTATGAGCTGGGTCCTGCTTATTTATATGTGGACTTCAGCTCAATTTCAGATAAGGCAATTTCCTAAATTAAGATGAATAAATAAAGATTCTTCAAAAACTGCAGCAGTCTTCTTTAAAGATGACAAGAAAGGTAGATTAATGCTGAGAAAGTTGGAACACTACCACATTAAAAATATGCAAATATTTTGCTGACAGAGTTGGTAAGAGCTGTTAAAATAGCTTAGTCAGCACAAATGTCCATATGTCTGGACCACTGAGTACAACCACAATTTGCACATACAGCATGGGTAATCTATCTTATTGCAAACTGAGCAGACAAAAACATTTTTGACAAGAAGCAATACACCACACCCCTTATAAGAAGTCAACACAGCTACTCCACTGAATAAGTTATCTGGATTTGGGGATTTCATGGATGCCGACAGATTCTGTTTCAAAAAGTCTTTTTTACCTTTCTCACAGTTATAGTTTCTGGTGTTGATCTGGCATGATGACTGCCACATCTCCTTTCAATACCAAAGACTAAATCTTCAGCAGACCAAATCTGATTAGAGAATCAGATTTTGGGTGAGGTTCCTCTTGTTTTCTTTCTAATGGAAAAGGCTGATCTGTGAATTCATAATTTCTGCCTGTAGAAGTTTGTTCAGCTTCCACAAGTACATCAGTTTGTTAGTCATAGGACTATCAGCAGAATGAATGCAAATTTGGGGGCAGTCTTTCAAAATATTCAGTCAACTGGCACATATAAATAGCAAACATAGAATTTTGAACTGCATGTAATAGATAAATGCTTTCTTGCAGCTCAAACCAGCCTATCAAGAAGATGACTACACTTTAAGAAAACTGTAGGTGTTTTTTTTCTTTTGTTTTGCTTAATAGAAAAAGAACATTTGAGTAGTGGATAAAGGAAAAGGTTCTCAGCAGCTCCAGATAGATCTTAGGCCCTTGAAGTTATTAGCTGTTCTCAGAGGCTCATTATTCTTCCATATCAGTTTTAGCTGATATTTTCAAAGCAGATTGGCAGATTTAGGCTTTTTTTTTTCTTTTTTAAAGATCAGGAAATTGGAAGTGGAGAGAAGTAAAATATTTAAGCAATAATATCTCAAAACAATTGAGGGCTGACAGAAACATTTTCTTTTGCCCATAAGGGAAAAGAAATCTAATTATTTTGTTGGGTTACTGTAACACTTCTACACCTTAAAGCAATAATAAAATTTGTTAGATGTGTCTAAAAATTATTCATTAGAAACCAAATTTACAAGAGTTGGAAGAAATATCAGAATAAAAGATTTCAGTACCAATTTCTTAGAGCTGAACCATCTTCTAGTTTTGCTCCAAACACACATTAGTCTCTCAACTTCTTTGTGCAACTGAAATGGTATTTGTCACTTTTGGAGTAATTGGCTTTTCATGTCACCCTCCTTAATTTACTTGCCTTGTAGTTTTTGAAAACATAGAAATATGTTGATATATTTGTGCAAAGAAGCTACTGCAACTGATTCAGTGAATCTGTACTGATCAGGACCATTGTAAAGATCCAAGTAATACTGAAAATGCACAAGAGATCCCATGTTTCAGTTTATACTCCTACTACACCTTGTTGCTGAAAGACAGGCAGATCAAATCAGAATGTCTAAGTACTTCATACCAGCAAAAAAATGGACTAAAGGAAACTCAATCTCTTGTTAAAAATCCCAAACCCTATAGGTGCAAAATGTAATTCAAATTCTTCCCTGTTGCAATGGCTTTTTCAAGAATGGAAATACATTAAAGACATCCTTAGCTTAACTACTGATTAAAGATATGATGCAGAAACTGTAGTAAGGCAAACTTATCTCTGTTATGATGCTGCCAAAATTGTTTTTACCTTCTATATAAATATACTCTTCAATTTAATTATAATAAGAATGTTGTTAAGCCTCTTTTTTCATCTGAGGGTTTTTACTGCGAAAGGCTGTTAGTGTTAACAAGAAAATACCTATATGCTTGCTTAGAGAAATTAGACAAAATATCACCAAAGAGGCCAATAAAGGAGCTGACATATATAAACCTCAGACACTGTGATTCTGAGAACACTTGACAGCACTGAAATATACAGCAGCAGACCCTGGGGTCATGATACTCACTCTACCTGTAAAATTAAAAGATTTTGACCTTGACACAAAGGCGGGATAAAGGCACCAGCCCCAGACGGTTGGATTCCCTGGGCAGCAAAGATAAATTGTGAGACAATCACGAGGTGTGCCAAATGGGAAGGAGGAAAGGACACGAGGGATCTGAATTCATAAAGGCAGAACAAAGACAAAGTTCAAAGAAAACACAGAGATTTTAAAAATGGCTCTCCTAATGCATTTTACAAACAAAGTTAATTTTTGCACTCAAAGATGCATTTTTTAGCTTTCAGCTTTTCTCAGCTTTCAAATAGATGTTTTAAAAGATTTGAAATGGCATTTCTAAATGCATCAAGGCATTGAGTTTTTATAATTCAAACCATGCTGACTGAACACACACTACATAGGAAGTAAATTGAGTAAGTGTTTTGGAGAAGGATGGCCTAACAGAAATGTACTAAGCAATGCTACCACTTCCATGTGAAACCAGCTAGAAACATCTCCCCACCCCCTGTTGTTGGAGCCACATCATATATCACCTCAGCTCTTGCCACCTTCCCAGTTTTTATTATTTTCCCCCCAGCTCTTCTTGTTTCCTGTATTTTATTTCCCAACACCCTCAATCATAATGTAGGTAACTCCTCTTACTACCCATTTTTTGCACTCTATGCTCTGGTTTTTCTTTTCTCCTCCTTAGCCCACTCTCTAGTTTATGTTTCCCCTACAACAGTATTTTGTACCTGGGAAGCAATCTTTTCAAATCCTTACTCAAATCCTTCTCTTTGTCAGGCTCTCTGTTACTGGTCTTCACTTCAGTGTGCCCTCCTCCTGCTTTGCTGCCCGACCTTAAAAAAAAATTCTTGCAGCAAAACACTAAATGTACTTGAAATATTGTAGCTCATACAGTCTGCTCAAAGACCAGTCAGGGCTGCAGCACCTCAGTGAATGTGACACCTGCAATCTACCTTTGTACTGAAATTGCTTTGCTCTGCAAAACTCCCAGTTCCACTTTATAACACAACATATAACATAGTCATTCCTTATTTTCTTCCAAACTCTTCCCTGACACAGAAATGCCCATACTAGCCTTATGGCATGTGGAATACACAGACCCATTTTCAATTCCCAAGATATGTGGTGAGAATGAAGAAAAAGTGGGAAAAGGGAGTGAGAAACGTCAGCTGAAGTCCACTGCAGGCAGATTCCAAAAAACACATCAGAAGAGCAAAAGGCAAGTTATTTAAAAAAATAAAAGGATCTATTTTTCTACTTCTTTCCTAAATTGCAATAATCTCATTTCTAAGCCTGTGCCATAATACTTCGTACTTGGGTTTGGCAAAATATACAGGGGAGGATCAAGTTCTGTGCCACTGTGGTCTCCTTTGAATGAGAAGAAATTAGAGTTTTGTTGGATAACTAATCTGCATTTCTTCTGTGTGAAAATAGTTGTGAAATCAGCAGCTATCAGAAGAGGCCATGCTCCTACCTCTCTTAAAAGCAAAGCAAAGCACAGCTCCTGATTTCTTTCTGTTTCCTACACCTGAGGGAGCTCCTCCTCTTCCTGCTTAATTGTGAAGAAATGAGTGACTAAATGGAATATGACCAGTGGGCATGCAGGAGCAAATGTCAACAGAACCTACAGAGAAGAAGCACTGTCATCACCAAGCAGCCCTTCTTTAGCTACACACTTCTTGATACTTGGAAGGAAATCATTATGCCTCTTGTCCTGCTGTGTTCTAGTCATCTCTTTCTTTACAACATGTTTTATACACAGGATTATGCAAGTGTACATGTCAATTTTTATAAATCAAATGGTCTGCTTCCGCTATTCAGGCTTTGCAACCTCTTACATACACTTTAAACATTGCTCAAAATAGAACAATGAACTGACTTAACTACACTATAGCTTCATTTCTATTAAATTGTTACATGGTATAAATAGCAGTTGAGGAGTCTGCAATAGCTCTGGTTACTGTAATCCATGGAGAGTGTCCATGATTTTCGATACAAGATTATACTTGAACACAGAATAAAAGTTTTAAATGCAAAAACTCAGAACAGCCAGTCAGGAAATTATGAAAAGGGGGAATGTAGAAGAGAAACATATGTTTATGTTGACCTAAGAACCTTAGAATAATTTCTTTGAGTCAGAAGAGCACATGACACAATGTGGGGGAAGACAAGAGGCCACCCAGTTCTAGCAGTTCAGGAACCAAGAGGAACTTCTCCCTTCCTTTAGTACATTCACCCCATACCAGGAAATCAGGCTTAACATTTATGACTTGCCAAAAGGCTAATGTTACTGCGGAGTCACAGTAATATATTAAGATGCTGTGCTAGAAAGACTCAGGAATACAGCCTTTCTTATAGTCCTGGTAAATTACTCTGAACAATCTTGGTAACTACCAATTTCCACTGTTAGTTGCATGAAAATTGATGTTTTTCTGAGGAATCAGAGTGCAATGCTAGAATTAAAAAAAACCCCCAAAAACTACCTAATAGCGTTCATTGTACAAAAGTATGCAGATTCCATCTCTAAAAAGTTACAGACTACAAAACATGTGCACAGTCCCAATTTTGCTAGTAATTATTTCAGTATTCCTGCATCTGAAAAATTCAGGAAATAAAATGCTTTACATCTCAGGATGACTGTATATTGAAATAAACCATCAATGTCTCAGACTGCTGGTCCAGTAACTTTATGATAGATAGATAAATTGATGTCATTCTAGCAGGACAGATGTGATGAACAGCAGCTTCAAGACAGATGACCCTTTGCTATCAGACCAATTACAAGAAATGCTGAACCAGTAGCACAACAGGAGCTAAGGTGTTCCAGCCATGTGAAACAACAAATGCCTTCTCTCTTCTCAGCTGGAGGAGTGCAGCCCAGGCTCATTAGCTGTTGATAAAATGAAGATTCATCAAGCAAAAGGAATCTCACTTCATCATAAGCAACTGTTTCTGTTAAAATGGAGTTAAGTGTAATTTATTGTTCTCAGAAAATGGAAGGCAGCATCATAATGCAAACATTATTTTGTGAAATTCTTAATGTATTGTTTTGTTCTAAAATGCATCCTTAATGCCTTGGTTTTTCTGGCCACTGAACAGCACCTCATATAAGTACAAAGGCATGTAACAGTCTACTATGAAAAATCCTACAGGCACAACTTATCAGAACAAGTCAGTGTGGAAAAAAGCTGGTTTTATCATTATCTTTTCTGCAAGAGGCAAAGGTTTGCATCGCCTATTTTACGTTTGCCAGCAAATTGACATTTAATATTTCACTAATTCTTCCTCCATCAGATAAGTTTCTTGGCAAAAAAAAAGTGATACTTTCTCATCTTTAAATGTCAAAAATACATTTACTTTTTGGCTTGCAAACACTACAGACACATAAAATCCAACCATAGAGGGTAACACAATCTCTCTAGGATTAATTATGCTTTTAATTAAATTAAAAGATTCCTCCTTACGTGACCTCCATATCAGTCCCATATGCACGTTATCTCTTCCCAGGCTTGTCTCAGAGAGCAACAGACTCCCCATTACAGAGCTGGATCATTTTTCCTTTTGTTGCATTTGCCAGGAGGCTGTTTGGAATTTAATTCTTGTCCTTATTTATGAATTATAACTTCAAGAACAGTTGTTCATATGACAAATATTCTATGAATTTGAAATTTTACTGCAACAGTTATTGCAGAAGAAAAGAAATGGATTAGATTTTTGTCTTGTACCCTATTTTTGAAGACAAGTACAATCTGCCTTATAATTAAATTTCATGTGCCCAAAACAAACTATTGTATCTGAATACTAATACTCTAGACATCTAATTTAAAACATACACAAACATCTGCATATTTATTGTATGCACCAAATTTTTGAGAGGCTAAATATTCCTGGGGGGTATCAGCAAGCCAAATAAGTTTATACTGGGAGGAAAATAAAACCAAAAATAAATAAAATATAAAAAGCAGGCATCCAGTGGATACAAAAGAAGAGACAAACTGCAGTGGCATGCAGTGCTGCATACACATCAGGTTAAAAGAAAAAAATATTGTTCATTAATCATCTTCTGTAGTAGAGGCTAAATAAAATAAAATAAACTCCCAAAACTGAATTAGGTATGATCTGATTAAAAAAGCAAAGCACATGGTGGAATATAAAAGCTGCAAGCAATGTAAAGGGGTCCTTACATGAAAGCAGGTTTGTAATACAATTCTAGATAACATCCCTTCCCTTTTCCTCTCTGAGCAGTCACAGCAGCAGCATTCGTTTCTTACAAGGCTGTCACAAAAAATGAGGGACTGGAAATCAAGCTGCTGCACAATGATGAAACAGAAGATAGATTCCTGACAAGTGGCAATCTTTCAGACCTTACCAGTGTTTGTTGAAAGAAAACAAATGGGAATAGGTCAACTCTTTCCTCATGCACTTTAGCACAGCCTCACTCACATTTAGTTTTGGCTTGACACAGTTTTATCACAGGTGACTGAACTGGATTGTGGGAAGTGGCATCCATCTCTCAGGAAAACCTAAAAAGCACATTATATTAGCTCTCTGCAGAGGTCAGCAAGGCACTGGCTCATGATAAATTAACCACTGGGAAGTGTACTAACTGTATGAAGGACAAGGAGTGCTCCTCTGGGCTGGCCATCACACCTCCCTTTCTGGAGGGCAGCCAAACCCACAGAAAATCTGCAGTCCAGCACCACCAACACAGGTTCACAGCAATGAGCAAGGAAGGGTTAGATGGTACAGCTTCTTCCACAGATAGCAGTGAAGAGGCATGCAATATGACCCTTTAATTTAATTTTCAAGATTGGGCACTTATTGGTTAAAAATGAGCTTGATACCAGGATGAATGAAAGCCCTCACCAGTTTTTAACTTATCCAGGCAATTTCTGTTGATAATAGGAGTGTAATAGTAGGAAGGTCAGATAAATTATTAATATAGCCTTGTTAGGGTCAGAAGGATGATCCAGGGCACTACAGGTCCATCAGCCTAACCTCAGTTCCAGGCAAGGTCATGGAAGAGATCATCTTGAGTGCCCTTACACATACTGGGCAACCAGGGGATCAAGCCCAGCCAACATGGATTTACAAATGGAAGGTCCTGTTTGACCAACCTGATCTTCTGTGAAAAAATTGACTTAATGCTTAAAAGTCTCTCCCAACCTTGATGATTCTGATTATTGTAGAAGGCCTGGTCCAAATATTTCTTAATATACTTCTCAGCTCAAAAAATCTGTAGAGCAATATCTAATTAGAAAGAAGAAAAAAACAAAAAAACCTGCAAGGCAGAAAACCATGATACATGAAACCCAACCCTCTCTAGGCAAGCCCCACCAATCGGGTAACTTCACTTACTGTTCTGGGCACTAATAAGCCCATGTGCCCCTCAAGAACAACAAACAAATATTACAAATAGAACATACAATTATCACAAAATGATGCCCTAGAGACAACATATAGAAAACTAATGAATTTAAGAGGATTGATTCTGAAAAGCAAAAGATAAAATACCTAAGATTACTTAATTTTAGAATTAATTTTAAGATGGAATGTGAAGTACTGCTTCATGGAAAGAAGAGTTTTGGTAATATATTCAGTATTCCTCATTTCAAATTCTTGTTCAGGACTTTTTACCTTCTTCAACCAAGCTGTCAAAGCCCAACAGCTTCCTCTGCAATGGCTATTCCTGTGCAAAGAAATGACTCACATTTTAATCTAATGTGCTGAACAGGTGTCTAACAGAGTGGCATTTTCTCCTTACACCATTAATTACCTCTGCATTTTGACTGAAATGGGGCAGAGTCCCACTGGTGTATTTTTCTAATATGTCTATCACTCTAGCATGAAGATGCCACCTGTGTACTGAAAATCAACATGACTGAACAACAAAGGCAAAACATCTCCTCCCTCCCTGTCATTGATTTGTTCTACTCTATGGGAGAGAGCATCTAATCAGGCCTTTTCCAGGAATGACAATCACTATTCTGCAATTCTTTTACTGGAAGAGCTTATCACTTAGACAAGAGGCTGTGATGATCCTGGAAACAATGGAACTTCACTAATTCTTGAGCTCAATGCTTAAGGAGTCCCTACTTACCCTCCTGGTACTGGGAGGTGCTCAGGCTAGATACTGCTCATATTTACCATGTGTATCACACAGGCAGCAAGGAAAGTAAGACTTCAAGAAATTCAAGAAATATGATGCTACACATTTTTAGTTGAGGATTGCTGCCATAAATCAGATCTTTTCATGGACCAGTGAAAACTGCTTTAACAGACTCTCTTACATGAACTATTTTCAAAGCTAAGAGGAAAGTCAGAAAGTTCTTGTATAAAAATTTATTTTTTAGTCCAAAGGTCATTTCAATACTGAAGTGCCATCTGTTCATGTTGCATAGAAACTTTTTTTTAATCATTGCATATTTTAAAATTAATGTTATCATGGGAAAAACAACAAATTAATAACAGTTGAAAATACAAATTTTAAATATTAAGATAATTTTTCAAAAACACTTATGAGGTGCTGTTTTATAGAAAACTGTAAATCATTTTTAAATTGGATTAAAAAATGTTGTTGGTTTGGGATTTTTTAATTCAGAAATTTGACTGTTTCCAAATTTGAGTGACAAAATTCAGCTTCCCAACATGCTTGAGATGATCCCAGAATACAGTAGCAAGCCGTGGAAGGGACAGACATGGATGACTCTAAACTTTAAATAAATACATATATAGAAGTATAGAAAGAAGCCATAACACTTTTTTAGACTGGGAAGAAGTGGAAAAAACCCACTCTGTGACCCTTACAGCCATCTGAATATCTGATAGCAGTAACTGCAACCCAAAAAGAACAAGATATATCTTGGTTGGCAATCAGAGAAAGTTGCTTTGAATGTGGGGAAGATGGGAAAATCAACATACCTCACATTATTCATCCAAGTGATTTTCCATCCCAATGGAAAATTCTGCCAGTTTTCAAAAATAGAGCTTGTCTTTGGACAAACCTCTGACTTCTGTAAACAATAGCATGATTTGGAAAGCAACATAAAAGCTAGGGAATTATGAGTTAAACACTGTTTATGTATTAACAGCAGTCAATCTGCTTTCTCCATAAGGCTTCCAGAGGCTCCCTGATGGACTGTCATCA
This sequence comes from Luscinia megarhynchos, assembly GCA_034336665.1. Lineage (NCBI taxonomy): Eukaryota > Metazoa > Chordata > Aves > Passeriformes > Muscicapidae > Luscinia > Luscinia megarhynchos. The sequence continues at coordinate 79,053,517 of CM067565.1, read as the reverse complement.
CCATACAAATTTCATTTGATTCTGATCTATTTTAGTAAACAATTAAAATACTTTCTTGAAAGTCATTCTAACCTTATCAGAATATGGGGTAACGTGCTGCTACACTAGAAGATTCCTTAGAGCAAAGAAAATCTAAAACTAATTTCAAAAAAAAGAAATCTAAAACTAGTTTAAAAAAAAGTCTTCCCAATCCAAATCTGAAGTCTTTTCCTTTTTATATCAAAAAAGCAGCTCTTCTTTACTTTACAATATCTCAGGGCTACAGCAACATTTCCCATTCCAGCTAAAAGAAGAGCAAGTAAACACACCACTTTTTAATGTAAGAGAGGTATGAAAAGAGTAGTACCAGAAAAGGTAAACATATTAAGGGGTTGATTTTCTTTTTTATTTTCTTTCTTCTTTTTTTACCATCTTCCACAGAGTGAGTTATCCCAATGTCCTTTTATATAAACTGCAACAGCTTCTCATTATGTACCTGTGAATTACTTTCTTAACCTCTTTATTTACAGATTTTCCCTCAAATCTACCTGATGAGGAAACAACAACTCAAAACCACCACAGAAATAAATGGCTGAAGTGAATGCATACACTTACTCTCACATACTTCCACAGCTATAGTTTGCTGTTCACCCAAGTTTTATTTCCAGTGCAAGTAACACTATTTTTAAAAATTACCTCTGTCTGCTAAGCCAGAAGTGACCTGGTCTCACTCATAATATGCTCATGAAATTTCACCCAGAAGCAGCACTCAACCATAGCAGAGCCAAATTACTGAAGTTCTCATTACATTCTAGCTGGTGCAGAGTCATGGTTGATATATGAGTCCGTCACTCTCAGCATTGATTTGCAGAGCTCTCTGAATGTCTCTCAGCAGTTCAGTCCCCTTAAAACATTTTTCTCTTCTCTCTACCATACATCATAAGTCAAATTGTCAAATCTTATTTCAATTTCTTTGCTACATTTAAAATATTCAGCAGGTAAATTATTGTTTTAGTTATGCATCTTCTTGCCTTTAAAAAAGGAAAAACAACCCAAATCATGGGAACTAAAAGAAGACTAGAGAAACAACTAATGCAGCAATATATGACTTTCATGACTGCCATAATGGAGAATGTTAAATAAAGAAAAATATTGCAGATATATTTTGCTGATGTGTAGTGGTTAAGCAAAGACTTTCTTGTGTCCCATTGTAGGCATTGCTCATGTGAGCTGTCTGGGGGTGAAGGTCATTGAATCTTTCACTAAACTTGAGCACTTCATGCTCTCTAGATCTCCTCTCTGAGTAGATTTACACAGATTGTAATTGCATCATCTGCAGGTGAAACACACACACAAAAGAATAAAAGCCTTTTTTTCTTTCAAGATCCAGCATCTTCAAGAACAATGCTTTCATTGTGTATATTCATGAACACAACATATTAAATCATAAGATAATTTTTTGACAAAAGTATAGCATGTAAATTCACATGAACAACGAAGGACTTAGTAAAAGTTCCTTCTAACAGAAACTGCATGAGTTTAATTCTACATAAAACAAGTTAAGATGAATATTCTTCATGGGAGGTAAGGAAACTGCCCCCTCAGCATGTTTACCCAACTTGTGTGTGCCTGCACTACATCCTCAGTAGGTAATCAAATACAAGCATGCCTGTCAAAGGCCAGATGTATTCAGCTGACAAACTGCTCTACTCAAGGACGGTAGACAGCATTTCTCATATTTTCTTTTACCTACATCATACTGAAATAACATCTAAAAAAAAAAATCAGAGCAAACTATTGACATAAATGTTTGCTAGCACTCATTACTGTAGTTGGCATATGATTGTGCTCTAACCACAAAGGCTCAAGGCAAACACACAAACTACAGGGTCTCCATGTGTATTGTTTATAATCATTACCACACATGACTTTGCTTAAAAGACTTTGTTTCCTTACAATTTTTTGTTACTGACAAAAAGGAGGATGGGGAAGAGGAAAATAAACTGATCTACAATTCTTGCCACCTGATGAGAAAAACTGAGCCTAAATAATATTTATTACTAATTTTGGTATGTCTAAATCTAAATTTAATTTCTTGTTAAAAGTGGAAGTATCTGCAGTTCTCCTAAAGCACATTCTGAATAAGACCAAAAAGTCTAGCTTAAACAACCTTCTACTTCATCTGTCTCACCTTAAATTTCTCCATGAATATTCCATGCAATAAAGCACAATAAAGCTTAACATCTTTTCCCTTACTTTCAAAAAATTCCCTTGGCTTTCTCCAGCCAAAGAGCAACTAAAATTCTAGTTACTCTATAGAAAGTATCAGCTTTTTCATACCACTTCAGAATTGCTGATAAGTATGTTTCATTTAAGGGAATCTGATGTAGTAAGAATGAATTCTGAACTGGGCCACTATACTTCATTCAGAAATATCAGTATGGTCAGTAAGACTTAGCAAAAGACAAAAGATTTAGAATCAGATTTTGAAATACTTTGCTTTTCGTATTTCAGGATTCCTGATTAATTGTTTCAAAACCAAAAGGAATGCTCTATTATATCAAGGGCAAACGTGTGAGATCAGTTAATTTACTGAAAGGTCACTCACAAATTAGTTATAGCAGAAAACACTGAAAAACAAACATGCTAAAAACAAACACAACAGGAGTTCTGAACCACCAAGTCCACTATGCCTGGACCAATAACTATGATGCCATCTTTAAGCCTACTATTTTATTTATGACTTTTCCCATCTCTCTTTTTACTCTCTCCAGGCTCTTGCAGCCCAGCAAGCAGAGGATGAGACATTTCCAGGGGCTGACACTAGCAACAAACACACACACACACACACACACACTCACACACAACTCTTTGGAAAATTAGGTTTCTCTATCAGCAGATAACTGTTTAGTGTAGCACCAACACTCTTCTATTCATTTCCATTTCTGGCATAGGTACCTGGGGCCCCCAGGCACAGGAAACTCACCAGTTAACACCTTCCCTCTCGTCAGCCCGGCCCTAAAAATTGGTGATTCAAAAATACACAGTGCAATAGGAACTCAGATACAAATGTACTGTTCTGCTAATTTAGGGTCAGGTACACAACTCCAACAGCCAAGCCAGATGTTTGTTTACACAGAACACAGTACAGGGCAGCAGTCCAAGACATTTAACAAACTTTCAGCACTTCATGACTGTACAGTCACCTATTAAAAGAAGACTTAAAACCAAAGTCGAAGTGACAGCTACAGTGGTGATACAGTGATAATTAATCCCTTGTGAGCAAAAGCCAGGTTAGTCCTATAACAAAATAATTGAAAACTGTCAATTCTGCTCTGATATTATTTTTGGATAGTGATCTAATGTTTAATTATATTTATTTGGTAGCTGACTGGCACTTTTTATAATACCTGACTTCACCTGAAACCTCTTGAGATTCTTTTCTTATGTGAATGCTTTAGAAATCTAATTGAAAAATGTGCTTTTAAACAGAGTTTCACTTCATTGTTTGAGATTTAGAAATAAGATTGTGTGGACTATAACATGCTGTCTCTGCTATATCAAAATCATTGATCTTGTTTGCTAGAAACACACAAATCAATACAGCAAGTATAGATTGTAATAGACTAGAAATATTGAAGTATACATTTGATTCATGAGAGGAAATAAGCAAATTCAGATAGCTCAAGGATTACTTTTTTTGTGATAGAAATAATTTTAATGGCAGAGAGAACACATTATTTCACTTGTTTACCAAGGAACTGACTTCAATATACTACTTTTTCCCATAGAAATGTCACTTTTCTGCTGTTTTTACACAGCAGGCTCTGTTTCATGCTTCAGAATACCAAACTTTGGCAACAACACATTTTTCTGAAGCACCAACAAGAAAAGGAATGAGAATATGGGAAAATAAATAATTAGAAATAAAATCTGTAAAGAAGCTGCCATAGGTCTGAAGCTTCTTATGGAGAATGGAACAAAAATGGTAAAGAAGACTGAAGCAATAGCTTGGGGGGAAAGGGTCTTGTTTTACCTGTTTCTCTCTTTAAGGAGTCAAATGCAGATGAAAGATGTCTCTGTCCAAAAGGAGGAGGTAAAGATAAGGGAGTTATTTCAGCATTTCAAGTTTGGAATAGTTCAGAAAACTTATACAATGCTCAGGTTCTCCTTTTTTAATCAAAAAAAGCTCACTCATCCTGATCACAAAAAAAATTTCCTTTAAAAACCTGTAAGATATTCACATACAGTGTCAGTGTGGCATCTACTTCACTTTAAAAATTTACTTTTCTTTCTTCAATTCTTTAATTCAAATATATCACCAAGGAACTCAGAAAGTTACAGAACCAACTTGTTTTGTTGAGGTAACAAAAATTCAAGCTATTATAATTCTAATTCTTTTCTTGACATCCATCATATGTTGCTTCTCAATTATACCATATTTTCCCATGTGCCTTCTCATCAAATGCACTTAAATTGACTCATACACCAAAAAAAAAATCATTTAAATGTTACTAAATGATGTTGACTGATAGTACACACAGGTACTAAAATACAGACCTGCATTTTTATTCATGACTATAAACATCAGATATTTGATACAACACGTGATCTGTGGTTAAATACATATTGCCTTCCTTCATGAACAAATATACATAGAGGAATAAATGAATAAAATGGAAAGTATTTAATCAGGAAATGTCTCATGAGAGTTACAAACATTGTTGGGAGAAATGTATTTTTAGGTGTTACCTTTGGGTGTGCTTCTCTTTTCTGGTCACATTTGTACCATGTTCAGATTTCTTAGTGGTGGGGGAAGTTGTTTATACTATAGTAAGAGCTCCCAATGGTAAATACTGTCTTCTAGAAAAGTTAAGAAATTTCATTCTATCACTGTGTTCACACCATTTCCTTTTGTCTATTGTTTCCCATTAAGTATTTGAGGAGGTAAGCACTTATACTAAGTATACACAGAGTATTTGGACACAAACTGTGCCTCCTTTACAGATGTACAGGGGCTGGGATGAGGTTATGAAGTTATTTCATCATATGTTTTATAGGAAGCTGTTATACAGGATTTTCCTCCATAATAAAAAATTAAGCAGCATTCCTATGTGACAAGATCTACTAAGCAGAACTGTTATGGTTTAGACAAGTTGTAAAACCATAACTGTAAGGACTATACTTCCAACAGCTACAATATTATAATGTGATTTGATGGTTTTTAATGACATAGCTTCATGTTTCATTAAGGAAGCTCACAAGTTCATTTTAAGTGACCACAAATAGCAAAGTGTTAGTTCCTCACTTAGTAGTGTTGAAACTAGTAGTTAAAGGATAAGCAATAGCTGGAATTGTTCTTTCATAAAATGTCTGAGATACCTGGGTCTACATATGAGGTCCAGCCAGCACTATAGTCTGCCTTGGTCTAAAGGAATGGCATCCCACAGTAGTAATAATAGCTCAGTATTTCCCATTTTCAGCATCAAGTTTCATCTCTATAATCTATAACCAAGCAGTGCATGAAAAACCATTAGTAAGCATGTCACCAGCACAGTAGAACCGTGTCATAACTCAAAACTTGAAATACTTGGCTAAATCTCACAGCAAGCATAAACTGGCATATTAAACATTTTTGTCCTCTAGCTCTTTTTGACTTCTGACCATGTATTAAGCACTCACAATTCTTCACACCCTACCTCCTAAAACATAATTTATTAGAGCATTCTTTCACTAGAAAATCTGAGGAAGGGATAGGTTACTCTCTGTAGTTTAAGGGGAAAAAAGCAAAATTCCATAATATGTCATAAAAAATGCACAAAACATACCTTCATAATACACACCAAAGCAGTCACCTCTTATAGAGATCTGACAGAATTAAGGAAGAATACCAACATGGGAGCATTTGCAATTGCTGATTCAGAAGGATAAGCTGAATTGACTTGCATCCATACAGCACACCAACACTTTTAAATAAACATTAAAGAAAAAAACTGTTGATAAACAGTTTCCAGCAGAGGGTCAATGTGTTTGCTCTTAGAAATTCCCACAAGCTAGCTACAGAAAATTGCAGCCCTCATCCCCATGAGGACAGTGCAAAGATTTTATGGCCACTCCTCAGTTCAATAAAAAGACATAACTGGTATGCTGGAAAGGAATTTTGGTCAGGCACAGTTTAATTACACTGATATCCTTTGTTCTATCAGGCTGACTTGTGGAAGAACTGAGGGTTGCAATAATTTCTTCAGTCTTGAACCACATGAATCTGACATACATCCTTCACTGGAGCTACTGACCCCCTGCCAGAAGCTGGACCAGATGCAGGTGGCTGAGACAAAACTGAGCTAAAGCCAGGAAATCAATCAGAACAGCAGGGGATTACTTCAATACTTTTCCTTGCCAGTACTAACAAAATTATTGCAATAAGAGTATGGAGCCTTGCTCTGAGGTAGAGCAATCCAGACACAGTGCCAGGCTTCTAGGAAGGCAAAATTGGTAGGAGCAGCAACCAGGTGAAATCAACGCAGAGAATATTGTTACTGAGCTGGTGAAACAGATTTCTAACAGGACAGAAGGAAACCTTTCCCCTTCTTGGAGTAAATACATGGTTGGTCTTTTAAAAAAACTTGCAAGTAAATTTTAAAGATAAATCCCCAGAAAAAGCCAATGTTTCAATCCAGTGATGAAAGTGTGCAGTGTGCACAACTGTTCTGGGGAAGAAATAAACTGCATTTCTTGTCATACAAGATTACACCTAGGGGTCTCATTAATTCTTGAGAAATTCCTATTGAAATGGAGAGTCAAAAGTAAGCACTACTTGTTTGTCTCCTGTTCCTACAAAGAATTATGTAAGAAAAGACAGTTCCAGCTATGTTCATTGCTCTGTTTACCAAGGACTGTCACATCAGGACCAGATTACTGTAACATAATCCAGCCAGACCACACAAGGCCAGCTAAAAGCTGAAGGCAGTGCAGCAAACAGCTGCTTGTTTAACTTTGTTATATGCTGGCAAAATAATACAGCCTGTCTGTAGATTGGCCTCTAGCTCTATATTGTTTTTCAGATGGCTGTTACTGTTTAAAGCTCTGCACAGGGTACTATTTGTTCACCAGCAAACATCCAGCTAACACTCAATAATCTTTGAAGAAAAAGCATAAATAATCAGGTGTTTTCTATGAAAAATCCTTGATTCCAGAGCTCAGCAGAAGGCTAAGCCTGGCAACTTTACCAGACCAAGCTTGCATTTTTTCTCCTCACACGGGAGGGAACACTGGCTGCAGGGTTTACTATGAAAATTGGTTAAGCATCATTGAGTGAGAATGTCAAGATTTTCCTTGGGATGTGATGTGAAGTTGTAGCATATTTTTCAGTAAGTGTCCACAATTTTTGCCTGCTAGATTTTAAAGAGCAAAATCTCATATATTCCTCACTGAAGTTTCCTTCTCACTTCTAAGAAACATTTCCATTTCTATCAGGTCAAAAATCTACTTTTAAAAATCACCTGCATAAAATGACTGCACAGACATAGACTTATGATAACACAAAGAATCTTCTCAGAATATTTTGATTATAAGGAAGAACATCAAAAGATTACTTATCTCCAAATATGACCTCAGCATTAATTTTGTCAGTAAGCCAGAAAAAATTATGATACTGTATTTTTTGGATGTGCTGTATCTCCCTCTGACAGTCACAAGTCTACCAAGAAATTCTGCATATTTACTTCCTTCTATGAAGCCAAGATTTGCAAGTTTTAAATAAGGTTTTGTGCAATTATTGAATATCCATTTATCAATCAGTTTTGTGATTTCCTAATACAAAAGGCTTACATTTGCACAAATCCAAGATTTGCTACCACAAAAACTGGAAAATAAGTTATTTAAATATTTTTAAAGCATTTTAGCTGTTTTCATTTACTGGAAGTGAACATTGGACTTAATTACAAATAAAACATTGCAGAGACAACATCCTTATCTAGTCATGCAAGTAAAGTAACAAGCTAATCCTATCTGAAGGGGTACAATGAAATTGTGCATGAGGGGAGAATATTATTATTAAAACGTTTTTTGCAAAACCAAAGTCTAGATCAACATAAATATTTATTTGCAATTCTCCACTGTACGAGACCACCATCTCCTGCTCTTCCTCCAGGAAAACATGCCATGATGGGGTAAAAGCTGGAAAAAAATACACACCCACCCACCCCCACCTTTGCTACTCATCATTAGCCATTCCTTTGACTAGTAACTAAACCAAAATCCTTAAATCCTAGAGAACAACTTAAGAAGGAGTGTGTTCCAGCTACTTCTGCTGTGGCACACATGACATTTTGGTAAAGAATTATCAAGACAGCACAACATTCCCAAATCTTTCTGAAGAAGCTAGTGAGGTAAAATTTCAGCTTCAGAGTGAGTAGCATACTCACAGACCTCCATGTCTTTTTTACAGTGAAAAGTAACAAAACTCAAAGTCACAGGAAAGGTCATCCAAGCATAATGAAAGCAATCATCTGTAGTAAGACACACTACTGTGGTAATCTGTTGGATGGAGGGAGAAAAACACTGTCTGCCATACTAAGCTTTTAAAACAGAAGACAATGACTGGTTTAAATAATTCCTTTTGTTTTCTTCAACTTTTAAATAAATGAAAATAGATCAGCTCCCTTTCACCACAGAAAGAGAATAATGAAGACTTTAGTCCTGACTCTAAAAATCCCCAGAAGTTTGTCACTCTACACCCATAAACAATTTCTCTTACAGCAAGAATACGTGGTTTTGGCCAAGTGAAGATGCAATTCACAGGGTAACAATACAATGGAATAAATATTGTCTGTATTGAAATTAAAAGTTTGGGTTCATCCCAACATCTTACCAGACAGTGTAGTTTAGCCTAGTTAGTGCTTGGGCAAATGAATTAAGTCATCATTGCCTGCAAAGACTCTCACTAAAGTATTGAACAGCACAGGGTCAAGAATCTGCCCTGTGAGTCAGACATCAAAAAAGCACATACAGGGAATATTCTCATTCTCAGTGAATGCTCTAATAACTGTAAAATTCTGCAAGGCTTTTAGTTAGCATGTTATGTACTCTTTTCTTTATTTACATGACCAGAAAGATAAACCTTGGTTTAACAGCAATATTATCTTTCTCCATTAAGCATGTAAACTCATCAATAAAACCCTATAAATGGTTTAGCAAGGATCTATTTTCCATAAGGTCATAAGAGTCAGAGAATCATTTAGGCTGGAAAAGACACTGAAAATCAAGCCCAACCATAAACCTAGCACTGCCAAGTCCCTAAGTGCCACATTTACACACAGTTTAAACACTTACAGGGATGGGGACCACAGCACCGGGCATGTTCTAATGCTTGACAACTCTTTCCATGAAAAAAAAATTCTTAATATCCAGCCTAACTCCTCCTTTACACTTGACACTTGAGGCTGTTTCCTTTTGTCCCACCATTTGTTACTTGGAAGAGACCAACACACTGCTCAGATGTCCCTTGTTCCACCTTTTTCTATAGATTAAATAAGTTAAAACTGATTTGGTAAGATTTGATTTTCACCCATATATTGTCTTTATTGAGAATATTTTGTACTTGACAGTGACATTATCATCAGGACAAAGTGGAAAATAACTGATCGACACTGAATCTTTTATTTTTAATTACTGATTGATCATCTTTATGGTGAGAAAAAGATACCGTGGCATCAAAATAAAGCAAATATTAGAAATAACTAAAACAAAACCAAACAAACTCCCACAACACATTTTTTGTATTAAATACACTTTAAAAAAAGAACAGCAAAAATACAGACTGGTGTTATGGATTATTCACTTGTTTATAAATATAACTGCTAAATATTTTAACCAACAGCTTTATATTCTCATCTAAAGACCTGCTTTATGCAGCAGGCATGAACATGATTCCTGTGAAAGGACAAAAATAATGTATTTGTTCACTTTCCCACATAAAAATCAAATGCAGATCATTTCCACCTATTGACCATAAAATCCGACGTTATTAATCAGCTGCCTCCTTTGCTAGCAACCACTATACTTTGCTTCTGGAAAGTGTAGAGCTAGCAGTTCCCAATGCTCTCCACTGAAATCAGCAAAGCTATCTGAATCATTTTACACCAGTTTAATAATTTTCACATGTTATGGAGAGAGCATATGAACAAACAAAAAAGAGCAGTGTGCATTATAAGGTTTAAGTTTACAGTGATTGCTACAATTTCATGCACCATAAATTATCCATCCTGTTTAATAACATCACCTATTTAAAAGATTTCTATGCATTTGAAATATGTAAGATTTGATTTTACTCTGCTAGGGAGTTTTAATTCTTATTTTTATGAACATGAGCTGACATGGGAAATTCCAGCAGTAGGCTCATAGATCATCAGGTTACTTTTGACAAAAACAGGATTAACAAATCATCATTAAAGGGCAGCTATTCCAGGTCTAAACAAATGTGGATCTGCAAGCACAGTAACATGTTTCTGACCAGCCCACACCAGATTCTTTGTGAAAATGGGCAGTAAATACAGAGAGAGAGGGATCTTTCCACCAATATATCCATCCCAGTACCCACCAACCTCTGCCTTAGGAATTTCCTGAGCCAAAGGCTGTATTCATTTTAAAACTGACAGTGACTTTTTTCTCAAATCAGCAGACCAGCAGTCACACCAGCCTAAGACAGGACAAATCTGATGTTACCTTCTCCCCTCAGGCCTTACCTTTTGATCTCTGACTTCTTACAGATATCAGTACTACAGCACAGAGCATTAGAAACACAGGATGAAACGGCTCCCACAGCTCCACCCAACTTACCAAAGAGTGATGAAGTAGAAATATCATGTCAGAGCAGCCAGATGGTACCACTGATGAGGGAAAATATTCCAAAATCTAAGGTAACAGCTGTCAAGGCAAACCTGCCAACTTGTAACTAGTCTGTAGCTACCCAGCATCTTGGATCCAATGCATATGGACCAAAGATAAATAAAAATCACCAAATGAAAACCTTTACTTGTCCTTTTCCACTCCTTCTCCTCCCTCCTTTTCCTGTATCTTTTTATCTACAACAGGGAAAGTGAGGATTAGGGCTCAGCCATAAGAATGAGTTGTCATTTATTCTGTACCATGCCAATCAAAAATATTTTTGAGTTAGTAAAAATGTTCTAGAGCATTTCAGAATTTCATAAATCTCTTGGTCTGTTTGGTATAGCAACAAAACCAGTGAAAATCTCCAAATTTAAAACACTAGTTTGTTCTAGTTCTTGTTTAAAGGACTTCATTAAAACCATTTGCCATAAGATCCAAAGCTTGTTTACAGCAAAATGCTCCATAAAATGCAACTGGAACTGGAATGCTGGCCCTTTTCTCATTGATCTGGTATCTCCCTACCAGAAGCTAATTGGGAGAATAGGAAAAGACCACCCAACCCCTTACTTCTGTCTTTCTTCTTTTCTTTAGGGATGTCAAGCAGTTTCTTGGTTTTCCACTCTCAACTTAAGAACAGTCACTATTTTCTGTATTTAAATACAAAGGGGAAAAAAGGGGGTTGAGTCAAACATATAAGAGCTTATTTTTTCAGGTTAAAATTTCAGGAAACATCAATCTTTTAAATTATAATAGTATTTTTAAAAGAGCAAATCATTGCATTAATATGATTAGATCACAATATACTGACCTAGTTCAGCTTAATTTATGTGATGTTAACAGGCTGTTAGACAAACCAGAGCTTTGATGTGAACTAGTTCTATCCTTTTCAAACTCTTTAGTAAGAGAATAGGAACAAATAGAGCCTCTGTTAACAAAGCAGTTTCTGAAGACATTTAAACACCAGTCATGTTATTCTAAACAAAGTCCAAATTGGCCTGCAAAAGATTGATATAGCCCCTTTTTGATAAAGACAAATGAGTTTGAAAACTAATCTATCAAAATGGATTGTGTTTAGTCAAAAAACAAAAAGCCACTGTCAACAACAACATCCTTTTAAGGGAAGCCAAAAATTCTGCCAGCTTTTAAATCATGCACAGTAACCTACTGCATCTGGCTTTCCAAGGACAATCCCAACCCTATAATTACCCAGCAGTCACAACTAGTTTTCCTAACAAGGCTGAGCCTACACAGAAATACCAGTTATAAATATAAATATAGTTATAATAAAGATGCATTGAGATTATTCTTCCCTGTGTTTTCTAATGCTAAAAAAAAAGAAAATTTCAGATAAATGCCAAAAGGAATAAAAGCATGAGCTATTCAATCGTAGATCATGTCACACATGATCAGCATTTCCTGTTTTCTAGCTCAGCTTCCACCAAAGGCAATTATACTTTTTCAATTATAAGAAAAAAGAGTCCCATTAAATCTTATATCACTTCTGCAGCATACTTTTTAAAGGGCAGAAAAAACTCCACTGCAACCATAAAATTCATGAGGGATTTTGCTGAAAATTTCTACATCATGTCATGTCCAAATATAACTCCTGTCTTCACAAAAGCAGCAGGGTAATAGCAAATCATGCTCAAAATAAATTGATTATTTCTTATATTCTTGTTTAATCTCCATGTACTGGTTTCTTGACACACAGAGTAGCATTATCCAAAATGTCAAAAGCAGTTACAAGTAACAGTAATATTGTTTACATTGTGGATTACCTGTTAATCCAGTGACACTGCAGAAGAGAAAATAAACACTGCAGTTAAATATCTTCTTTATTTTATTTTGCATCATATAAAAAAACCTCATGGTCAAGTGACCCTTGAATTGTGGTTTCTAGTCTCTTCAAACCTCCCTGGCCTGTAGGAGATGCCCTTGCCTACAAATGTGTTCTGCTTGCAATAATGCTTTCCTGCAGCCAGAAATTTCCACAAGATGCAGTTCTGCAAGTGTGGCATTACCAGGCCCACTTGGACAGAGCAATGACAAAGTCACTCAGAATAAAAGAGAAAGACAGATCTTTCCTAAAAAAAACCAGCAATACTAAAACTGTTTATGAGGTTTTAAGTATCACAATGGCTCTCCTTCTTTTCTGTGAAGGAGATGGTGCATTTCAGTTAAGAAAAAAAAACCAACATTGATTTGAAGTGTTTAGGAATTCCTCTGTAATAAACACACCACTCAACTCAGTACTGTTTCCTAGCCTCATTTCTACATGTGTATAGGACACAACTGCTGGAAAACTATCAAAATTACTTCAAAATACTTAATTATTTCTTTTCACTGTCATTGACTTATTAAATTTTTTCCAAGCAATGTGCAAATTGAAATTTTAGTCTTTCTTATTTGTATTTAAATTCTAAGAATCTTTTTCAGTTTAGGCACTGACAGCTCCTTATAACTAAGGGAGTTTCAGAAATTCCCAAAATAATTTTATTCAAAATATTTTGGCACAATCCAAAAGCTGTTTAGGTTAGACAGGTAGGCTGTTGGCAACAGCTGTTGAAGCTTAGACGTCAGACAAGGAATTTGTCTCACATTGGAAGATATAAAAGGTAATTGCTTCTTTTAACTCACCAACTACTAGGAATGCATCTGAAGTAAGTCCATTAATACAAATAACTGCATAATTAAATGCTGTTTACAGGGTAACTTTTAAATCACATGGTAGTTGTGGATGTATGAACTGTAGCTCAACATTTTTAATTTACAGTGTATTTTCTATCCCTTATGCTTTTGCACATAGTCTTCAAACTTATTTCCCAATTATTCAGTCACATAACCACAAAGCCCTCAAAAACTGAAATGTGCAAGAGTTAATTTGGGAATGTTTTAGCCTTAGAATGAAGCAGAAAATGAGTACATTTTCATCTGCTGCTTTTCCTTTCTCAAAAGGAGCTATCAATGACAGATTCCCTGGCAACAAGGCACAAACACACATCATCACTGGTTCAAGCAGCTAATCAAGGACAGATGTCTCAAGAGAGCATCAAAGCAGCCTTCTACATTTCCAAGCATGTCTTACTTTTCTACAAATAAAAATATCCCTATAGCTAGGAAATCCAGCTGAATTCTCAAACTAAAGACATGATATTTTTCCAGTCCATCTTTCTATACTTTAATTACAGGTTCCCTGCCAATTTAAATAAAGGAGCAGACACATTTGCCACAGCCATATGGAAGCATCAAAGAGCAAGAGTGTTTTCATGGGAAATACTTCTAAAGTAGTTTTCATCCTAACTTCCAAAGTACTCTAGCATTCCTTCATGATGCTGAGTGCTTAACTTCTAATAAACACATCAATAATATTTTCAAACTGGTTTCAGAGTATTCTGGCATAAAGTCAAGCTTTGTTAAAGGTCTTCTCTCAGGGTTTCAAAGATCATAGACTTACATATCCCCTTCTGTAGAATCTACATTTCAGAAGTCTTATGTGATCTCTAAGACTTCAGTTTCATTTTCCCTAGAAAACGCATCTACATCAATAAAACCCCAGGCAATCCTGATTTCAGTTACCTTTCTTTTGCATAACAACATATGTCTGTTACATATGTGAAACAGCTTATTGAACAGATTATTGAAAACTTTTTACAGCATATGACTACAGCGTAACATTAATTAGTAACACTTTAATAATAGCAGCGCTAATTAATTCTTCCTAACTTATAGCAAAATAGCATGTGCAATGCTGCAGCATTAACATTCCATGGTGTACTTTTCACACTGAACATACATTGTGCTGATCATAATTCCAATATAGCATCTCCCAGAACACAGAAGAGCTAAGGCAAGTATGTGGAGGCAGACTGATTTACCAAGGCAGAATGACACGGGAGCGGATGCAGGCAGCTTCTGGCAACAAAATCAGTGCGGGGAAAATTCAAGTTCCCTGTTTGCTCTTAAGAAGCAATGAGTACATTCACATCTTGTCCCAAATTCCATTAAATCAATGATGGGACTCTCAATCTACTAGAATCTCAACACACAAGGCTGAAAACAAAGTCACAGGGTGAGAATGGAAATCCAAGTCAAACAGCACATATATGCTTGGGTACAGGATCCCCCTACAGATCTGCAAGCTGGACCAGAACAGTAGATCACCATCACTATGTAAAATTATCTTTCAGCCTTAAAAATCTTTCAGGCATTCTGGATATAAAAATCTGTTGGTTTTCTTTCACATAGATCCAGTTATAAAATCAGTGTTAGTGAGAGAAGAGCAAAATTGACTATTTAAAAAAGGCTAGTTAGTTTCCAAAAAGACCAAGTGAGCATTGTAGGATTCCATGGCCAGATCTTTTACTGTATCTTTTTTCCTGAGAATTCAGTTTTACATGGAACAATAAATCAAAGTCACTTTGCCTCACTATTCTAAATTCCACAATTGGTCATTACCTGTATTTAATCAATATCATTTGCTTTTATGGGCTAGAATAGTCACCTCTTCTCCCTCTTGAAGGTCTTCCAAACTCTCTGTGCAATTCTGATTCTAAAAAGTGGGACTCAGAGCTTCTCATTTGCTAGTAGTAGCACCATAACAAGTAAGCAAATTTTGCTGGTCTAAAGGAGTTGTTTATTTTTCTGCCATAAAGAACTAAGACAACTAACATCTCCCCACTGAAATGGCAGAAGATGCACAACAGCTGTCCACTGGAAACGTGAAACACCAGGAGAGAACTTGCCAAGTTACAAATACATACCTCGATTCAAATTGCTACATGTAAATAAATCATTTCATGAGACCCAATGAGACTTCTAATCACTAAGAATACTCATTACAGAATTATCATCAGACAATCAAGCATTCCCTACTTAACCCTAGCTCAAGTAAAAATCAATTGCCACTGAATGACAGCATGTAACACACTCCTACCTTCACATCTTGGAAAGCTGACTGTGAGATCTCTGGAGTAAAACAGTTCAGGAGAAGGCAGCAGATTAATACAAATTACTGTTATTATGTACTTGTTTGATACAACAAGCAGGATGCAACAAGCTTCATCTTATTTCTGCCTATGCACCATCCCTCCCCTCCACCACAGCAATGCAAAAATGGACTCCAGAGAAATCTCATCAAATTGCACACTGAAAACAATTCCAGTCAAAGGGGTATCAGCAAGACAGAGTGATTAAAACCATATAGTGACATACATTCACACCTGCCCACTTCCCCTATGTGTATAGGCTAATGCTAGAAAAATAATTAACATAGAATATCACCAGGATAATGGATATTGTTTCAGGTTAAAAGAAACAAACAAAAAAAAAGTTGGAAGTTAAAAAGCAAAACAAGCAATTCCATGCTGTTGCAACAGCTTCTCACTATCAGCCAGCTCATGGAATTTTACTCATAAAGTATAAATGCAAACATGACTCTTTCAGAAAATTAGACAGCACAAATGCACACCGTGCAAACTGCTGTTTAAAATACTGATTTTTTAATTTGAGAACAAGCTTCAAGACTGAAGACGACAAAATGAGAAACATGTCAGCATTACCTAGTCCACATAATTTCTGCATAGCAGAAAACATTGATGTCACAGACAAGGTGTGCACCCTTCTTTACTATCTTCCCAGACTAAAGACTCAAACAAGGAAAGTAATTTTCAACCCACAACACTGAATGGATGTCAACAAAGCGTAGGTTAGCACTTCACTGTTTCTATCTTGACATCACCACATCCTATCTATTTACATGATGAAACTCTGACTTCAATGACTTTGTGATGCATAAAAAGACCCATCAAAGAGTGGGCATCCAATCCACTTTCCTCTGAAAGTTGAGTGAAAACTTGGCCTTGATGGTAATAGAAGGAGAAAGAAGATGAATTTCATATTTGTGAGTACAGGCAAAGCACAAGGTTTGTTGACAGACTGAAGAATACTTTTGTAGCATGTGAGAAGGAAAAAAGCTTTACTACTGCAGATTTCTATTTTAAGCTAGAAAAATACTGCCAGATTTCAAAAAGTGATTATAAAAACTTTAATACAGCCCACAATTACTTTAAATTCAGATGGGATATAAGTTCAAATCCATTATCTGAAGTATCTATGACATTAGGGACACATTTCAATGAACACATTTAAAATTTCAAAATGCCCATAAACCACCACAGAAAGTTTCAAAGGATCTGTAAGAAGAAATACAATTTATTGGTGTTTACAGGCATGAAAAAAGTCTAATCAACATTTTTAGATTCAGGAGGAAAGGGGGAGGAAAAAAAATTAAATCACTACGGCAAATTAGATGATTTCTTAAAGGGAATATTCCTCAATCTGACTGCCAGTCAATCTACACTTAACTTCCCTGGGGATATCATGTAGGTATGTAAGGTGAGGCAAGCAAGAAAGCTATGACAAACCATCCCAGCTGTTGATGGCAGAGTTCTTGCACCTTGCTTGCATGATCTGCTGCCAGCCACTATTGCAGAATATCCACAAGCACTGCCATGAACTGTCATGAACTATTTGAGACAGCCTTTGCCAGCTTCAGGTTGCTGTGGCACAAGCTAAGTGATCTCACACCAGCTGACAGCACACCAGTGCTACAACCACACTGTGACAGCTGCTCACCCATACTAAAACACAGGATTAATTCAATTATGATATTGAACCAGTATCACTGCTCTAATTGTTTCTTTCTCCATCTTATTTCTACAACAAACTTAGGAGTAGTTTTAGTGAAATAGAACATGACACAGCACAGTTACAGTTAAAGCAAAAAGATATATATTGGGGAATAGGGAGAGAATACACTTTTGAGGACTAAATTTCATGTAGGCAGGTATCATTTAATTGACATCCACTGAAATGCCTGCATGAGACAGAACTTGTTGCACCCTCAGTTGATACTTAAACTGTAACAGCTATTTAGCTCTACAGCATACCTTAGACATATACTATCCTCATTTTCAGAGAGACTCTGAAGCAGCTCAGAACACAGCAAGTCAACAAACAGCACCACAAACACATTGTTCCCCATCCTATATTCCAAGAGCATGGTATTTTTCAGCTATCAATCTACTGCAATGATATTCTGAAGAAAAAGTGGTTTTTGCCCTTTCACCCATTAAACATGTGTAACAAGTCTCAGAGCTGATTAATAATCCTTCCACACCGTATCCTAGCTCTGCCACAGCCAAAACAAACAAACAAAAAATGCTTTAAGCAATCCCACTGCAGGTCATCCTAAAGACAAGGATAGAACACTTCTGCCAACAGCATTACAAGCAGGTATCAGGCTTATCCTCACTCAATTAGAGGCTTTTAAAATTGCTGCTAGAGGATGTAAATGGCTTTCATTTACTACTCAGATCTTTACTAAGCATCTCCATGACCTTGATTCATGCTGGCTTTTCCTAAACATAAAAGGTATCTCACCCCACACATTTTTTTGCATAGACTCCAATTGCTACAGCCACTAAAGCTTTTAATCATCACTGTTTCCAGTTCACTTCCATAAGGGTGTCAGAAAACAGAAAGGTACCAGCATATCACATGTCAGAGACCACTGGCTTTTTAAAAAGTGTGTTTTGTGAATATGCTCTGAGCAGAATTAGGCAAAGTAATAGTAATTAATGTCCTGGTCACCTGGGTCCTTTTCAGTTCTACATTAAAAAAATAAAACTAAAAAATTAGGAAATAAATTTTAAAAAAATAATTTTTTTAAAACCCAACTTGTTGCAAAATAGCCTACACTACCCTGCCATTTATTTCTCTAAACTGTTTTCTGCCATCTTATTACTTTCAACTTAGCACATCAGAAGAAGTGTCAAGTGAACAAGAAGTATAAACTTCCCTTTCACACCCCCCAAGCTAGCCCACCCCAGTCAGTAACTTTTCTATCAGCTTATGCTTTTCAATCTGTGCTTAATTAACTTCCTTAAAATTTAGTCTTTTTGCTTCCCTTCACCCTTTACGAACAAAGCTTTCTTTCCTACCACATAAACCCAAATTATTACAAATTCTACCCAACCACTCCTTGTAATATATTCTTGTTTTAAAACTCTTCTATCTCATTTTGTACACCTGGTGCTTGTTATACGACAGGAAGTTTGTAAAACAGATGGCATGTACAACTAAATGAGAGGACCCCAATTACACCATAAGTTCAATTTGAAGTATTTAAGTCTTACAATCTTACTTTCACTGCAACAAGCTTTGTTAGCAAAAGCTTATATTTTAATTGTGATCAAGAACTCTAATTTAAAATCAGATATAATGGTTGAAGCCTTCTTTCATGGTCTGATATAATATCCTTTTGCTCTTCAAGGTAATTACCGTTACTAAAAATTAAGATAATTCCCATGGAAAATCATCTGCAGAAATTATAATTCAATGAGGAAAAAACAGAAAATCACTAAAACTGAAAAATCACCTTAGATAAAAATAACTTCCTGTGATGACTCAACTTTTATTTAGCAAAAAGAGAGGAGTCTTATTAGACTTATTCTAGAGTATTGCTGCAATATTTCTTCCTTTTTTATTAAAATCTTTCCTAATTTTTCTCTAATCTCTATCTACACTATTGCTTCTAAAGCTGATGCAGTTTCCACTTCCTCTGCAATCTTGATTTCAAGAAACAACATTGAGCTAAACAAACATCATGAGAAATACAATGCAAATCCTAACAGCAGTACAGAATTTCTACAAAATTTAATATATATCTTAAGATGTAGGCTTCTAAAAACAATTATGCATATTCCAGTCATCTTTATACTTGCTCATTGTTCCACTGTAGTAACAAGCAGCAGACTGTGACTCCTACCTGCATGGTAGGACAGATGTGGTTTGGTTTTGACTGGCCCACAGAACTCTCATGAAAAGCTCAAAAAAAGAACATTTTCTATTAGCCTTCATTTTCTTGTAAATGCTTGTCTGGTACAAGAAAACTATAAAGAATTTTTGCTAAATCTTATTCAAGTTCTTCTTGAGGCTTATTGGAAGCACTACACAAGTGAAAAGCATTATTGCCATTTAACAGACATGCTGAAATCACAGGCAAATTTAAATTAAAAATAAGGTCAACTTCAGATTTTCTACGTACTCCTATGCTTTCAAGGGCAGCAGAATTGAAGGGGAAATAAGGGATACCAGGTCTGTGATCCCACACCAAGGAAATGGATTATTAAATAGCCCCAAGTCTTTCCTCTCCATTTTTTGCTAAAATACCAGGCCCTTACTTTTTTACACCTCCTTGCACTTACAAAAAAAAAATCACCCTTCTTCAAAAGAGCTAAGACCCAGAATGAAGTTATGACACTGATTAGTCTGCAGCAGGCACTTTTTCTACTACTGTTCTCAAGTCCAGGGGTCAAAACAGCTCTGCTCATTAAGTGACACTGGTTCATCCAAGCTTCTGCAAGGCTAACAAATTTTGTCTAATGAATCCAAGGGAGCCATTTTGTCAGGAAACATGTGCAAGCGCCTGAACCTGTCTCAGTTACTGGATCACATCAAAAAAGGAGCATAAAGTTCATTCATAAACATTCATGTTCAGAATGTAAACAATAAAATACAACATTCAAATAAATTCTGGCTGTTTTCTATGCTGCACAAACTAGTGCTTAGTTTTCTCCTAATACATTTAGCTTTTCCCATTTCCTTTGGGTTTGTGTACTGCAGAGGCTGACCTTGGTTTACTCCCTTCTTGCTAGATAAGACAGCAACTCAGAATCAACAACACATGTTAGGCAAGTGATCATTCATGTTTTCTCAGTACAACTATGAAGGTCTATCAGAATGACTTCTGTTAAGTTCCTGTGGAATACACTGGAAAGAGAGTACAGAAAAACTCTCCTGAAATGATTTTGGCAGTAACTAACACAGTATTTCTAATGATTGCAAGTCAGTTCTTCACAGCTGTAAGTGTGAAGCTTTCAGTAACTTAAAACCACTCACACAGAGAACTGTAGAGTCCATATTCCCATGTCCAGATTCCCACCAAAAAAAACAAAAAAAAAACCCTATCAACTAAATCAATAGCACTATAGGTAAAAAGATAATCATAAATCTCATGCAGCAGACTTAAAGATGGCAATATTCAGAGAAAAAGGTTCTGATATGGTTTGATGAGCAGGAATATATTCCTACAACTCTAAAATAAAAAGAAGAGTCAAGAAGATTAACAAACTCAAATCGTATGTTGAGCACCTAAGCTTAACCAATGTTGTTACAGGTATAATAATTCCTGGAAATTATAAGACTTTGGCACTTATTAAAAAAAACCCTATCAAAACTAAAAGGTTTTCGTAAAATAGTTTCCTGGGCCATGACTAAAAATAAATTTGTTAGTACTGGTCTTCAATTTACCATGAGACAGGGTAGCAAGGTACATTAGCTTCGAATTACACAAAGAACAATGATGGATTAAACATTCACTTGCATTTTTTTCCTGCCTCCAGGAAAAAAAGCTTCACAGCCTCCCAATCACAGGGAAACTGAACAAGTGCATCCAGAGTTAATTAGATTAGCAAGCCTAGCATCAGAAAGCAATCTTCATCTGTATGTCTTTAACAACTCTTAACCTGCTTATAATTTTATCCTAATATTTCTTTTGACTTTCTTGTTACAAATGGATCTTTAATTTCCCTGATTCCAGGAATTATTAAGTTAACCAGTGAATCCTAAGTTAGAGTAACCTACTGAAAGTATTACTGAAGAATATCTTGACCAGGCAGATGTATCTTGTATTCCAAGAGAATACTGAGCCTGTAAGATCTGAAGGAGCTACATGAAGATGAAATGCACTTTTTCAGTCATATCATTATGTATCTCCTTCAACTTGCACACAAATAAATTACCATAATTTAGTATTCAGACTTTACAAAGGCCAAGTGACACTTCTTAGCTCCTAGTTCTCTTCTGCCTATATCAAAATCCTTTTAACGGTAAGATTTCTTTTTAATTGGTACTAATACCTTTTATGTTGAAAAGAAATTCTTTCAAAGCATTGAGTGGAATAAAAAGTTAGAAGAACAAGTGAAATATATCTAAATTTTGATAGGGTAAATAAAGGATTTTAAAGAGACTAGGACACTTTGCCTCTTGAAAGATGTAGCTATACACTTTATAGAGCCTCCTTACTACTTCTTAATTTGAAAACAAAACCAACTACACAGTCTAAACAGACAATTGGTCTTTTGGTTAAAACTTTTTGTGGGCACAGAAGTTGGCCTAAAACTTGTCTCTCTTCTTTACTCTAATGTTAATTTCACAAACCTCAAAAACCTAACACAAAAAGAAATCAATCTGACATATAAGAATTGCACACATGTTTCTAATACACACAGATACTTCTTTTTGTACTATCCTAGACATACAACTCTACAGTTATTCAGACCTGTTTTCACTCTTTGATCTCTGTCAATTCTAAACTGACCTGAAAAGGAAAGAGTAGAACAGCACCTGAGAAGACAGGGGTGAGCAGCACTCCACCACCCACATAAAGACTCCTCACCTCCCACATATACAGGTGTGTGACCTCTCCAGTGAACTGAAAGAAAGCAGCACACCTACTTTCAAAGCAGAATCTGTTCATAACAAAAAGGTGTCAAGATTGGAACTCCAGGAAAGATTGAAAATTTCAGAAAGATAAAAAATCTTTGTCTGGTCTCTGTCATCCCACATATGGTTAAAATACTGTCCAGAAGTGAAATTTTGCACAACAGAAGAATTAGGAAGATTGCTATTTCAGGAGGCAAGTTTCATCTCAGCTCTATGTGTTGCCTTTTTCCCAACTTGGAAATGAAACTCAATATAATTTTAGTAAGGAGGTCTTATTTGAAGGCCTTCAGGGACAGTTATGGAAAGATGTCCACAAAACCCCACCTCCACAGGGATGAGTACATTTTTACAGGTTTTAGGAAATTAGCATAATTGATAAAAAGCACCAATTAGGAGGAGAAGTGGTGATTCAATTCCACCCCCAGGTCAAGATCCTTCTCTGGAGTCCTCCCCTCAGCACTGGCTGCACTTTGTCCATGAGAATGTATCTCCAAGAGTTGTTCTCACCCTTGGTTCCCAGGAGGAACCAAGAGAGCACAGAGCCTTGTACCCCCAGGGGCTTGGAGCTCTGGAATTTGCTTTGTCTTTCTGCCTAGGGAAAGGCCAGGGAAAATTACTGGGAAAACTAGCCACTAATACAATAGGCTATAGAGCTGCAAATGTGTGAAGAATACAGAGAACATATAAAAGGAAAAAAAAAAGGCACAACCCAAAATGGCATCATGGTTTCCTAAAATCTTCAATCCAGCATCCTTTCCCAAAAAGTTTATCAACAGCTTCATCAAAACATCCTCTAGAAAACTTCTTTCCAATAAAATTCTGTTTCAAGTTTACTAAACTGCCCTAGAAGTCTGCTTGTAACAGTTCATAAAGTGTCACTGGATTTTATCTTAGTGCTAGTTAATGACAGAGGTGGCATATACCTCACCATTCTTATAGATGTGAGGATCTGAGATTAGGAGATTTTAAAAATGGCTATCATTCTACCAAACATCAGAATCTTTCATTTCTCATTAATTAGAAAACAAATTTTCCAACTATTTCAAAATGTGCAAAAAGTCAATTCTGACACCGTATGAGTAGCTGCAATTCTGTGCAACACACTAAGCCTATATTTGGTCTAAAAGGAGTCATCTTGGGCCTGATTCCCATCAGTAGAGTCACCCACAGGTTTACAGTCAACGTGGTAGGTACATAGTTTATTCAATTTCTTAAAGTGGTTCACATTGTTCTGTCTGCTGGCATTTAAAGGACCATAAATGCATACAAAAAATTTAATTCTTTATCCTGCATCCATTAAATGTCTCAAAGGACTCCAGGCCACCTCCTCACACATGTAAGTAAAAGCTGAAGAATAAAAAGCAAGGACTGATTTTATCTCAAGGTTATGGAAACATCATTAAACCATAAAACCACGCTGTCAAAAATTTATCTTGACATTAGAAAATGTCTCTGCGGAGTTAAAGCCTTACCACATAATTAGCTACAGATAATTCTATTTAATTCTGAGGATCAGAATTTTAAAACAGTCACAACCTTGATAAATGGCACGTTAAATAAACTGTAGCTTGCAAAAAGTGATCAGATAACAAAAATGAGAAAATTCAACACCAGCTCAAAGGACGGCTGATACAAAAGCAAATTGTCTAGTAAGGACAGGGCAACACTGTCAGAAAGAAAGGTACATAACCCTTCTGAAACACCTCCCCATCCTGTACAGCTGGTATTTTTTTCCACAGATCTCATGCAAACTAAAAATACCTTGGGGTGAAATTCTGCCCCCATGAAAAGAAATCACAACATTTTCCTTGATTTTCAATGGGCAGTTTCTACAAGTGTGCACTCAGGGGGATTCTCTGCCTTTTAAGCATCACAAGCAAGTGAATAAAACTATAATTAATTTTCACAAAGACAAGAGCAGTGGACAGCAGAGAAGGAGGGCTGTTTAAAGGAGCTTCCAAGAAGCTCTTTTGACCTAAATCAGGTTGGAGATTTTCCAAGAACCATCTGGAATTTAGTCACCTCACTGCAGGATAATTTTTCTCTTTTGTCTGGCAGTCTGTTTATTTTCCTTCTTGAGGATCCAGCATCAAATAGAATAAAAAATGACCTTTGACTGGATCTTTTTGTGGCATGCAATGAAAGAACTGACCCAAAAAAGTTCAATGTTCGAATAAGCACCTACTGAACTTGAAAGGAATGTTGGAAGTAGTTGGGAAAACAAGATTACATCTTGAAGTTATGTATCTGTAGTATTTCTTTTATTCTATGACCACAAAGGGAAGTCATTACAGCTGGTCCTCTTTACAGTTATACTACAGAGAAGAAACTGAAAAAGTCTTATCAGAGACTTTACAGTTCCAGTCTTAAATTTTACCTGCTGAGGATCAGCATCCCTATTCAGCTTAAAAAAAAAAAAAAAATTATAACTTGCATGGTCATCCAGCTTATCTTCCAAAGAACATTCCATGGGAATGGCAGAATACATCTGCTACTACCTCCCTAGGGATGGGGGGAACACTAAATTAATATTTTAATACAATATCACACTCATAACAAATTTGTTTGACAACCAAATTGGGAAAGCTGCAAAATGCCACATGGAAAATTACAGAGTGACAACGAGCTTGAATGTTGTGCTTGACTGAACTGTGAACAAGATACTAATGTTACTCATGTAAAGCACATGGCTGTTGACTGCTCTTTTCTCCCAACCACTCACCTGTCCAGTCAGATTTTCCTATCCCTTCTGCCAGTTCTTTTTAGTATTAATGATATCAATTATGTGTACACATGACAGGTCTATGTCATTTGCTCTTCATTTTCCCAGAGCAGACTGTCACACAGACTAAGCAAAACCAGCAAAGAAGGAAATAAGCCCTAGTTTAATAGACAAAAGAACCCAAACCAAAACCAACAACTTAAAAACTCAGCACTTTGCACTACATTTGATAGGGTGGGGAAAAATTCACAGTCAACATATGGAATAAATCGTGTCAAAAATATCTCTGTGATACCAAAGCTACAGTGGGGCAAATGTCATTAACAGGAGCATCCCCAGTTCTCCAATTAACAAAATATAGAGCTGGGAAGTCTTGGCTTTCATTCTGCCCCTGATGGCCACTTACATCACCTTGGTAAAATACACGGGAGGGGAAAGGAGGTGCACATATGTGCACATGCTTGTGCATGTCTGTACATAAAAAAATTTAAAACCTTCTTTAAACACTTTCTGCACTTCCATCACCAGTGTTCCAATGTGTTTAGTAAACATCACACTTTCTGTAAAACCACATGGCCATTTCCCATCTTAAGCTTATTATTACGTAGAACACTTGGAAAGAATTTCTTACAAGCTGCAACTCAGTTCAAATTAAGTAGGCAGTGATCATCTTCTGATAACCAGTTTTATCTTCAGCTGCACAAATTCTCCACACCAGATAACACAACGTGCCTGTTTCATGTGAAATGCTTCTGACAAAGTTCAGGCCAAACCAGCATGCCAACACAAAAGACAATAAAACAGCTTGAGTGGAGATGAGGGAGTACTTAAGGGGTTTTATCTACTCCAGACTGTGATTTTTCAGGTAAAATTGCAACTTTACATCATAGCAGTCTAATCACCAATGAAAAAAAAAAAAAAAACAGAAAACAACACAGTTGATTATATTGTTTCTACTCCTGTCCACAGGAAAAAAAAAAAAAGGTTCTCTAACTGTGCCACAGATTTCTCTTAAATGTTAATAAAAAAGTTTATAGCATTTTTAATTTAATTTCCCCCAAAGAGGCTCTTCCTTTTATTTATATAGAAGATAAAAATTGTTATACTTTGGCTTACTTCATAAGGATACACTTACTAAAACAATCAAAACATAAATAAGAGAAATCTTATGGCAGAATTTATCAATCAATTAGAAATTAAAAAAAAAATTAAATGGAGTTAAAACTATAAGTACTCTTCATATAAAATATTTCTGTTAGCATTGTTTGAATTTAGTTTCCTGAATTAAAAGTAAGAAAATATCTACACCAAAAGCCAACAATATTTAGTCAGTAACACAATAAACATTTTACATACTGTGGAATCTAATTTTAAATACTTTTATATGCCATCTTTCAGAATAAGCAATCCACAGGTCTCTGGAAAAAGCAGCTTGTAGGATACATTACTATCATAAACATTAGCATATACCTCTAAATGTCAAAATGGGATGAGAGTATATCTGCAAATATATTTCACTTGGCAGAAAAATTCTAAGCTGAAGAATGGTGTTATATGCTCCTTATTACTGTGACAAAATTACTCAGGTTGATTGACTCAATTATATTTGAACTTTCTTGCTTTTCTTCTCACTCAACAACTTTAACAAGATAATTTTTAAAAAGGAAAAGAAAAAATATCCTCTGGCTACTTCTTTAATTTTGAAGTGCTGCAATTATATTAAAGTTCTACTTCTACTGACTGAATAAAAAGAAATAGTTTGAATTCACTTTGTCATATATCACATTCTGAATGCATCTACTGAACTCCCACTCAGAAATAAATCGTGAACACAAGGAAAAGATAATTTATGAGTTGTCAAGCAACTCGATTTTAACACTTACTTTTGTGAAGATCTGAAAAAAGTCAATTGCAGGTGGCAATTGAGACTCATCCTGGATCTCAGTTTTCAAATACAGTTGCAAAGTCTGTGCAAGGTGCCTGAGGCCATCTTTCATTTCTTCACTTAACCGTTCAGTGTCTTATGGGAAAAGGGGAAAAAAAGAGTAGACCAGGTCATAAACAGAACATTTCACCAACATTTTGAAAACATCCAATGGCAGCCATACAGTCTAGACATTTCCAGTCCAGGAATTAATCTTGAGAGAGGGCAATTTTGACAAGAGGGCAGACATTTCTCATTTTTTGTGACAG
This sequence comes from Luscinia megarhynchos, assembly GCA_034336665.1. Classification (NCBI taxonomy): domain Eukaryota; kingdom Metazoa; phylum Chordata; class Aves; order Passeriformes; family Muscicapidae; genus Luscinia; species Luscinia megarhynchos. Next base: position 79,026,168 of record CM067565.1, on the reverse strand, counting down.
TTACCTATCAACACACAGTAGAGTTTATCAGGTTGCTACTGCCAGTTCATACGATACGACAGCATGGTAAAGATCAAAAGCCAACAGACAAAGCAGATGTGCAAGCAGATGTAAGACATTTCTTACAAAAATTAGGCATCTGGGTTTGTAACATTAACCACATTAGAAAAATGCTTGGAACTTCATGCAGTAGTACATACTTTCTTTTATACTGTATTCTCCATAGATGTATCAGAAACACTTTATGCTAGCAGATGAAACAGAAAAGTGTTTATGAACAAAAGGAGTTTCATACAGAGCAACTGGTAAACAATGAATATGAAAGAATATGAAGTAAATATCACTTTATTATAAAGAACTACTATTCATGTTTTACAGATAGAAATCCTGAAGCAGAAAGAATCACAGTGACTCATTTTCTAATTAAGTCATTATTGATGCACCAAGTCTCTGATAACACAGAAAGTGAAACTGCTGCTGCCCTAGCAAGTTCACTGCCTACCTACCTTCTTCACACTTCTTTTTTCCTACCAGCTAGTACAAAATGGAGAATGTGAAGCTGAACATATTCAAGCAGTCTATAACAAAAGGCAGAGATTCATGATGCACTATGAATCAATTTTATCTCTGCATAATGATGAATTGTTATTTTATTATAAACATCTATAGATGCTCACAGCACCACCCAAGTGCAACTAACAGTGTGGATGTTTGCAGGTGATTTTGCAAGCATGAATGAATGCAAATGTTAGCAATCCAAAGGTATGTTTTTCACAATGTACAGAAAATCTCTGGTATAGAAAAGTAGAGTATCTATGAGGACTGTGTCTTCGAGAGAAGCAGCAAACTTTTAGATGACTGAAACAACAGATTCTTAAAAAATATAAAAGAAAAATTATAAACACACACTTGCATTTCTTATATAATATTCCTTTGGAAACAGAAATGCTTTTCCTTCAAATGCAATTATTCAAGACAACACAAAAATTACTTACACTATCTATAATATCTATCTATAATACATGTACAAAAATGTATTATAACAAAGAGAGGAAGGCATGGTTTGTTTCACTATTGGCAAATAAAACAACCCTAGACTAAAGAAGAGAAATCACATAAGATGTGATACAAATGGACATTGTAGCTTAGGACAGATGTGAACATGAATACCAAAACCAACTGGAACTTCAGGGACAACTGATAGAGATGGAAGCAGAATGCAATTATCCACACTGGAATCTGTCCAGGACATCATAGCTAATGATTCAGAAAAAGATCCCATGGGGACCTTAATGGAAAATGATCAAGACCTGGTTTTCCAAGCACATAAGAAAACAAGGCCAAAAGCAAAATGAAATTAAATTCGTGAATGTTTTTACTTTTTGTTTTTCAAAAACTTTTCAATTGTTTAAGAAATCTGGTGTGAGAGAAAAAATTCTGCAAAAAGCCCATGAAAAAATTTCTAAATAAGGCATGGGGATTTAATTATGTAAGTCTGATACTTATACAAGTAAAGTAGCAAAATATCTGGTCTATAATACAGCACACAAACTATTTTCTGAATACTGAGTCTTGGTAAGTAAAAATATAAATTATTTCTGATTTATTGTAACATACAGAGAGCCCAGAGAACTAAGGAAGGAAGGAATAGTCTTAAGATAAATGAGAACTAGCAAAAGGAACAATGCTCAGAGAGACCCCTCCTACTTAATCTGAGTTTCAGGGCATATAATAGAATTTCAAGGAACTATGGAGATTGGAAAAGAACTTCATAAAGGGCTGGATGCCTCCACTTGCTTTGTGGTATTTCATGTATTATATGTTTTAGCAGAAAATTTTTCAATAAGTGTATAAAATTTTATATGCTTCTATTCAGTTTATATGTCTCCCACACTAAAAATCGACCAACAGTATAAATAATGTTGAAAAGTAATGGTGTAAAGCAAAATGAGACAGCATAGTGTCAATAAAAATTTTCAAAAATAAAATATTTTGAAATTACAAGGGGGGGAAAAAACACAAAAAAGATAAAAAGAGTACCAATGACAATTGTGTCACATTTCTGATTAGTGTTGAAACATTATCTTCCATTACAAAGATGTTTCCTGAGAATATTTTTGTTTCAGATTACAGCCTGTATTCATAGTTCATGTGATTCTGTTCAAAGAAATCTTTTCTCCTATATACTTAGCCTCTAATGAAAACGCAGTTCTGATTTTCCTATAGATTCCACTAAGTACACAAAGAAACAAAAGCTTTATCAACACCATTCACAAATTGTGCAGCAAATGGGGAAATGGTTATGAAATAGCAGGAGCTTTTGGAGCATACAGAGGCAGCAAAAAAAAAAAAAATAAATAAATCACAACTACTACAAGTTCTCACACCAACCCAAAACACTTTTGGTTTATTTTGACTCCAAAACCATAGAGACCATCAATTCACTCTAACAAGGGAGCCAGGAAAACAACACAAGAGTCAGCCAAAACCTTTACATGCAGTGTCAGTATGTTCAGAAGTAAAATTAATTCTATGTATTGCAATTTTTATGTTTATACAGGTTTTATTTCTAACTATATCAATTGATCAAGCTGGTTTGTAGCCAAAACTCTGAATAATACTAAAAAACATTGAGGTAATGAAAATATTCACATTACTCTCCAGAAAATCCCTCTAAACAAGATGCAAAAATGTACCAAGGATGTATTTCTTCCTTTCTAAGTCTTCAAGATACCAAAAAACATGAAAAAAATGTCTCCATTTTTGCTCTGCTGAGAGATTGTAACGAGCATCTTTTTCTACCCAAGCAGTTGAAACTTGTGAAGCCACAAAAGTAATAACTGCACCATTTCATCTTTTTTCTCTATTGAAAGGTCATGTAGAAGAAAAATATACGCATATCCCTTTTAAATTTAACTTTCCTGTTTCTGAAGTAATTTTGAAGCTTCATGAAATAGCACATAAGTATTAAAAAAGTAAAACCTCAATGTAAAAATGTATGTACTATTGGATATGTATGTAGAAATATTGACAATGTATGTAGCAAGGCAAACATTGGGTAAATCAAAAAATGAGCAGGCAAGATGTTCATTGTAAAATGCAAAAATAAATATACCACAGCAAAAAATCAGGTGAAGGTTTTGCTTCAAGACAACAGACATGTTTTTCCTTTCATCTTTGAAATAACTGTTCTTTCCCACAACGTTTTTTATCTTTGATTCTGTTACTCTACAGAGCAAACCTTCAGAAGGCAAGCTGCAAGAAAATCAGATGGACCTTTTGCAAAGCAGACCTTGGAAGTACTTCCTGAAATCTGGCTGGCAATTACTTACTTGACTGAAGATCGGAGAAAGTGTAGAGTCTCTCAGAAGGGCACACTGATTGTCTGAGCTGCAGAGGAAAAACAGATAATTAACACTTACATAGCATGTTTTATCCTGAAAACACTCTACAAGACTGGTTATTCCGTGTGATAGACGTGTAAGCTAACTAGGTAAGGCCAACAGCATCAAAATAAATCCAGGACTTGGCATAAACTATTCCAAAAAACTAAGCTTCTTTCTTGCTGTAAGACTTTCTACTAATTTCAATTTCTTTAAAGCTTTGGCAGCTTACCTTTAGTAACTTACTTTAGCCCTTCAGAGCATAATTGAAATCAGTTTATGAGGTTTGTAGTTTCAGAGTTCATGTGACTATAATTAATGCACAGTACTGCTAGGCACATATTTGCCCTTTAAAAGCTATCATGCACAAGCTCTTTGCAGCAATGCATAAAATAAATGTGAAATCATATTTTATCACCTCAGACCACAACAAAGGCCTGCACTTTTATCCAACACAGACATCATCATAGCAGGTTCAGCAAAAAAATGAGCAAATCCCTTTTGATTTGCAATCCTACACATTTATAAGCTGCTTAAACTAAGAGAAAATTTAGTCCATATAAAGTAATCAAACCGTGGGAATGTCAAATACCCAGGGCATCCAAGAGAGTTTAGAAAAATATTAATAAAGGTAATTGAGATTAAGAGACCCAACATGGAAAGCATGGCATTATGCCCTCTAAAATAAAGGCTAGCCACCAATGCTTCTGTCTTCAGACAACACCAACTGAGGCTTCCATCAGGTTAACAGAAAAGCACTAATAACCTCAGTAGTATTGAAGAGAAAACAGTGTCTCCCTGTGTTTTCCTTCCAGGCAGGAATAAGCTTAGAATGCTACCACATAGCCATAGGAAAAGAAAGTCAATAAACATGTTCCTTGAGCTTAGTTATGTCCATTTTGGAATCTCTTGATCCCTTCAGCATTTCTGTAAATTAATCAGTAAACTTGTAATGCAATTTGCAATCTAATTATTTTCAGCATTCCCAGTCACTTCAGCCTTGTAAGTCATAATTACATTAAAAATTTAGAGCAAGAAAGCATTTATCAGAATTTGCTGCACTGAATCAATCTAAAAGAACATCACTTACTAGTTTAAAAACAATCCTGCCTGCAAGTCTGACAGAGTCTGGAGGAAAATTGGGCTCGATGCTCTTAAGACACCTGCATTCCAGCTTGTGGTCCAGCCAAGCTTCTTTCTATCAGGATATTTTAAAAAGGAAGAAAAAGAAAACAAAGTCCATTTTATTTTACATAACCTGTATCCTACTTTTTTATATGCACACACATTTTATATGTATAGTTATTTACAGTTAGATATGCACACAAACATGCTCAGAACAATACACCCTGATTCTCATTTGTTGTGGCATGAAGCAGTGACAGTATGTAGCTGCTTACTTCCCAAGATTGAAGAGAACTAGAAAGGATGCTATGAAACACACAGAAAATTCTAGGCAAGTGTTCACTCAGCAGCCAAGACTGCAGAGGCCTTCAGAGTCCATTCACTGCACTAAATGCAGCTGCTCTAATGCAATGGCCAAGTTTTCAGGGCTGCAAAAACTGTGCCCAAATATCCCTGAGCTGATGAGGTATCAATGCCCACAGCTGGGACAACTGGTAGTGATATTTTGCACAGTTTGGACCAGAAGTGGTCACTTATACCAAAACAGAAGACAGAACCAAAAATGTTTTAGTGTCATATATTACCCAAACCTGAAATTTTTATTTCATGGGCCACTTTGATTAGAATGGCAGAGACTTCCATAGCAGGGAAGAGCCAGGATGACAAGATAAAGGAAACACTGAAATATGTCTCTTTTCTTCTCTACCATTGATTGTTGCCCCAATATTAGTGCAGAAGAATGAGTCTTCAGCTAAAGAAACATGTTGGAAAAAAATTTCTGGACACTTTTTTTCCTGTCTTCTGTCTCCACCAGCAGAAAATTCTGTTCATAATGCACAAAACCTCCAAGTCCATTTATTAACATACTACATATTTACACATTTTATTTGCATATTCACAGTTTATTTTTGAAGCCACACAGCTGTTTCAAATAGTTTTAAAAGCAAATCAAAAGAACTGGGCACAACATAAATTTGCTACAATGACAAGTAGTCAGAACCAATGGATTCTGAAGGTGACATTTTCTCACAAACAGGCAGTAAGGGAAAAAACCAAGAACCCAGGAAAACAGTTTCTGTTAGATGAGTGCCACAGAGAAAATTATTGTCCAACGTTAAGTACATGTTCAGTAACTAAAAAAAAATAGAAAATGGCAGAGCTATGTGTAAGGGCACATCAGACCTGGAGATGCTGTCATGTGAGTTGTAAAGATTCTACAGGCAATCACACAACTTTTTCTTTAGCTGCATTTAAGTGAAGGAATTGTTTCAGGCAACTAGGTTTCAGCACCAGTAGCACTTATTATGTTTAATTCAGGATTTTCTTCCCCTGGGGTGAACACATAATAAATAAATGGAACTTTTTATTTCTTTCAGATACATGAGAGATTTGTGATTTCATTTCTTTTACCCATAACTCTACAAGAGGAAAAAAATGACACCAAGAAGGCATTAATCCAAATACAGTTAGTGTCACATGCTGTCTGACAAATAAAAGTTAAGTATTTAATGCTGAATAGAATTATCCTTGTCTAGAAAAAACAAGGTCATGCTTGTAAATGTCCAGACATCATTCTGTGTAATATAATTATACTGGCATTTTTATCCAACTTAAACTAAAAATGTTCCTAGGAGTAAGCCTTTATCTGTCAAATTCTTTCCTCTACATAAATGTTGTACAGAATTTTAAACATGCTAGAAGTGACATCAAAATGATTAATAACTACCCAACCAATACAGCTCTAATAAGATGAAATATGCTGTACCACACAGCATCATATGCCATGTTTCTTTGAGAGCATTCCCATGTGATAAGAATAGCTCAAACACATGCCCTCCATGAAACAGCACTTTGGCCAAAACTGATACCAAAATGGAATCACTGATTCCTCTGCAGAAGGAGCTGGAATAGGGATTGCCAGTCACTTATTCCCAAATGGTCAAGGAGAGAGAGGAAAGCTCCAAACTGCACTATATATAATGAAATTCAGCAGTATTTCTTCTTACTCTCCATACAACATGGATGCAAATTACAGGGCAACATGAAAATAAGAATTTGTGACCTCTGAGAGACCTACTTTTAATGTCAGCCTCTAACAATAGTTATTGGTTGGACTTATGTTAGTCTCACATTTCTTGGTGGGACAGTTTTCTTAATTCCGGGTATCCTGCTTTCAGTAAAGGTATTTAGATGCTGTATCCAGCATGAGTATAAACACTGTAGTGCAGAGACATGACCACCAGGGAAGGTCTACAAATTTTGCAAAGATTTCTTTTCCCCCTGTTGGAAATGAACACCAATAGAAGAAGGCAAAGAGAATGAACAGTACAGGGTGATACAAAACACTCCTCCTCAAGGCTTCACTACACTTAGGAACTTGGAAAGAATATTCTTCTATCTATCTCCTCCCAAAGCATTGTCTCTCCTTCAATCTCAATGCATCCCAGGTGCAAATCCTCAGGCTCCACCCAAGTGGAGACGGCCAGCACCCACATGGCTGCAGAGATGGTGCAGCACAGAGTCCTTTGCCAGGGGCAGATTGAGAGTCTGCCCACTGAACCAGCACCAGACCAGCTCCAACACCTCCCTGCACAGCCCAGGCCCAGGAATCCTCCTGCTGGCTCAGGTCATGGGCAAAGACCCCTCACAAATGCTGCAGTGTCTTGCATATTTTCAGCTGAGTGATTTTGCCAATGCACACCCATCCTTTCACAGACATATGCTATTGCTGTCTCCCCTTGGAGCCTGAATCTGCAAAAGATCCTAAAGCAATGCTGATGAAACAAAGGTTTCCCTTTGTCTTCTATGCATGATAAAAAATCTGAACACTTCCTGCAGATTAATGTGTTAATAAAAAAGCTGCTAAAGACTAGAGCTGCTTAAACAAAAAAACAAAAAAAAATCAAAGAAGGATATTTTTCCATTGGAAGGTTTCGACCTGTTAAAAGCAAATAATCTGTAATTTCCAAGGGATTGTTTGAATTTTCACATAATGTCTTTTTTTAAATCATGACATTTACTTTTATTACATTACTTCCATAATGTTTGATAATATCATATTCTGAATACTGCCAGAAATTACTCTTCCATTTTTCAGGGATTATCATCTATATCATTGGTCCCCAATCTATGGGATACACCATATCAATAAACATTGCCAGGAATGACCACAACAGTGATTATGAGGAGCAGCAGATGTGATAAGCCTACCTTTGGAGAGACACCCAGCCAACACAACATTGTTAGAAGGCAGGCAACCCATGAAATTGGGCATCAGGAAGTGGAAAAGGGGCTATGATAGATAAATGCCAAGTAAGGGCAAAAACCAATTAGGTGTGACTGAAAGAAAAAAAAAATTAAAGCAAAAAATCTATATGTACTTGATCCTGAAATCAGAATTCAATTGGAAAAGGTTACTGTGTCGGTTTCACGTGCTAGGGAGGAGAGGTGGATTCGCCTCAGGAAAGGCTCCATGAGGCTGGGGAGTGGGAGGGACTCTCCCATCTCTGGGAGCTTCCCCTGTGGGCTGCTGGATGCTTGAGAAGACGACTTTTTGCCTTGGGGAAATGGAGCTCTCTCTGTTCTGGGGCTGGAATATGAACAGAGACATTTGGTAGAGAAGGAGATGAAGAGAATTTTGTTTTTCAGCAGCTTGCCTTTAAAAGTGGTACCCCAAGTGTGTAACATAACCCATAGCACAGCTCTGGAAGGACTGTGAGAAAAGGGAGGAGAGTCATAATCTGCAATATATTCCTGGGCGGAATGTAGATTGTGAAGGTGAAGACACCCTCTAAGCCATAACTAAAAAAGGAACTTTTCCCTCTTCAGTGAACTGAAATGATTATTTGAGTGGATAACTGACTGAAGTGTTCTCTGTATGTTGTTGGTAAGAAATGTGGAATGAGGGGAGGAGGGAATAATCTAGGAATCTTATCCTGGATTCCTTTTGTGTTATTAATAAATTTCTCCTTGTACCCTTCTAAGTTTTGAGCCTGCCTTGTCTCTACTCCTAAATCCTATTTCTAAAAGAAATTAAATATATTAAAATTGGCAAAACCCAAGTCACACCGTGACAGTCACCCTTAATGATCTTTTGTGATAAGCTCCAGTTCCACATTTCTAATTTTTTCTGAAATTAAATGAAAGCGGTAAAAGTGAATACAGCTTGCTTGAACTGGCCTAAAAGAGAAAAATAATAGAAATTTTTGAAATTTGGAACAATTCCCTCATAATCTTTAAAACTGACGTTATGGAGATTTGTAAAAACTGGACATTCTGATTTGCATATAAGTCTTTCTCAAAACTGCTGGCTCTGCATACATATTCTCTTAAAGGATAACTACTCTCACTGCAAGCTGCAAAAAATAGAGACATTTCCAAAGACTATTTATTCTCCTTAAGGTTAGCCTGAAGATAGCTTTTTGTACCACTTGACATTTTAAAACAAATGAAAATGTTTACAAGACATTTGCAGGTTTAAAAATGGCTATTTTTGGTACACTCTGAAATATAAATCCCCTGTTGCATTTACATTGAAGTTTCTTTCATAAAATCCACCTTTATTCTAGACCTAGTACACCTATTGAGATTGTTTTAAGTCAGATTTTTATATTAATTCTGATTTCATTTAATGTATTCATTACAAAACACTAGAAAAATAACAGGTTCTAAGCCTAAGTGTTTTGAGTATCACACATTCAAAAATACTCAAATCATTCTGCAACAAAGTGTAAATTGCAAATTCAGCTGCATAATTTGCATTTCAAAGTTATCTCTATTTATAAAACTAAAATAGTCCTGTTTTGTCAATATTCACTTTTTTAAATGTGCAAAATGCAGTTTCATCAATACCCTGCTGTTTATTTGTTGACCAATTAGTTGAATTAGAAATGCACATATTAATGAATTGCACTTAAGCTACAGAGGCTAAGTAGGGCACAAAGCATTTGGTTTAGCTTTCCTAACAGCTGCTTTAAAACCAGAGCAGCACAATGGTTTAGCTGGCTTATTAGAACAAATATGAATCAGAGGACAGTTCTCAAGAGCAAAGAGATCTGGCTGGTCTCAGTTTTAACTGTATCACTTCTTTCAAGTCATCAATCCCAATAAAGTCACTGCTTTCACTACAAAATAACCTCTTTTTTCCTGTCATTCTCCATCGCTACCTAGTATCACAGGATATTACACACATTAATTCAGTATTAATTTATATATATAAACAGTTCAAGTAATTATGTAACTGAAAATACACTGCATGTTAAGTGCAGATTACGTTTAGCAGCAATAGCCTGTCTCATGGAAATCCCTTTCTCCAACTATGGATGGCTTCAAGCATGCAAACTTCAGAGCTGGAAGCACAAAGCAAAGATACTCAAGATGGCTTCAGGATATCCCTTATGAATCCTTCAAGAATGTTCATGCAGTTGCACAGTCGTGCTTTTCAAAGAGGAAGCTCCAGTTCCTACCTCCGTTGCCTCTGCACCTAAGCTGGGACAGGTTATTGCATTACACCTTGCAGATTTGCTTCTGCAGGCCAGAGCCAGCAGTCTCCTTTCACATCAGAGACCTGCCAATAGAAGCTTTACCAATGACTCTCCTAGAAGATATTTGTTTTAAACTTACCTTGCAAATACTCTGGTCTTTTATAGTCCTTTAAGGCCATGTTTTCCTATGATGTCCCATAATAAATCTACCTGTGGCATTATTATTGATGCTACAGTAAGCACCTAATGTACGCTGCACACATCCACCATACGATGAATCAAAATGACAGATCTTCCTCTTTTCCCTCTCCATATGTTTTAATTCTCAAAAGGAGGGATTTGTGGTATCTTGAGAACACTACAGATTATATTAAAGCAGAATTGTTTATAGGAGCACATGACATGTAACAAGATCAGCCCTGAGGAGAAAGACTTGGGGATGTTGGTTGACAAGAAGCTCAACATGACCCAGCCATGAGTACTTATAACAAAGAGAGCCAAAACATCTCCTGGGCTGCATCCAAAGCAGAGTGGGCAGCAGGGGAGGGAGGGGATTCTGCCCCTCTGCTCTGCTGAGACCCCACCTGCAGATCTAGGGCCCCCAAACATAAGAAGGGCATGGAGCAAGTCCAGAGGAAGGCCACAAAGATGACCAGAGAGCTGGACCACCTCTCCTACAGAGACAGGCTGAGAGACCTTGCAGCAGCCTTCCAGTACCTACAAAAAAGGGCTGGAGAGGGACTGTTTACAAGGGCATGTAGTGGTAGGGCAAGGGAGAATGGCTTCAAAACTGAGAGTATATTTAGCTTAGACAATAGAAAGAACTTCTTTACTGTGAGGGTGGTGAGGCACCAGAACAGGCTGTCCAAAGAAGCTGTGGATGCTCCATCCCTGGATGTGTTCAATACCAGGCTAAATGGCATGCTTTGAGCAGCCTGACCTAGTGAAAGGTGTCTGCCCACTTAAATAATGGTCTCTAATGTCCCTTCCAACAGAAACCGTTCTATGATGCTTTCATTCCATGCCAAAGACTTAACTTAAAAAGTTATAGAGCATTACTGCTGTCCACTTTGACCAGTAGTCAGTTTCATCATTTCTCTATTTAGGAAAAGAAAAAAAACACTGAACACACACTCCCCCAAAAACACCCAACTTCTACCAACGCTCACCCTCTCAACAAAACAAAAACAAACAAACAAACAAACAAACAAAAAAAGCAAAACAGAAAATCACAGTGTAAAACTATGAGGTGCCATTTAAAACTTCAAGTGCTCTGTAAGACAATCCTATAGATCTAGTCAAATATAAAAGTTAAGATTTTAGGCCTTTGAGAACTTTTCATCTTTGAGAAATATCTCATAGGACAGAATCACAGGATGAGTCAGGCTGAATGGATCTATGGAGATCTCTAGTCGCAAAGCAGGGTCAGCTCTGGGGTCAGAGCCAGCTCAGAGCTTTATCCAGTGGGGTCTCCAGACCCTCAGACACCCTGGCCAGCCTGTCCCACCTCTTGGCTGTCAAGAGCTTTTCCTTGTATCCCATGTGAACCTCTAGCCTTTCAACTTGAGCCTGTTGTCACTTGTCCTTCTGCCATGTACCACCTTTCTTCTTGAAAAACCTCCTCAGAGATGCAGTTTTCCTTAAGGCCTTCTCTTCTCAACACATTCTTGACCCTTATTTCCTCTTTAAAAACTGGAATATAGAATTTATCATTATAAAAAGTACTCTTGACATTAAAATTGGTTTACTGCAAAATTGACTTGGAGCTTTCAGTCTAAAGACAAGCTTAAGAATTATTCCTCCCCCTCTCGCCAAGTACAGTCAAACACCACACATTTTAACTTAGCTTTGTACTGATCAGAATCTCATATTTGTAGCTATAAAAAAATACTGAAACAAAACAAGGCAGCACATTTGCCCACCCTGTCCAAAACTACAAATTAATTGCAGTGTGGAAGTATGACAACATGCCAAAATGTATGGAGACCCCATTAAAAAAGTATTCAAATGTCTATTTTCTTAAACCATTTATAGCTGTGATTTTTATCTTACCTGGCAAGATCTACCACAGTATTTAGCAACCTTGCACTGAGAGCACCTGTGCAGTTTTTCATTCCTGTCAAGAAAAAAAAAGAGTCATAAATATAGATGGAGTTTTGCATTTATCCTTCTTATCTAACTAGAAATTTCCAACTATTCCAAGTCACAAAAAAATCTGATAAACAAGAATAGTCTAAAATGCCCTGTAATGCAAGAAGAAATTGTACATAGTTATGTTCAAAGCTATAGGCACCACACTTTACGTGTGTCACTCCACACCTCTGGGGCTACTTTGGAGCAACAGGTAATTATCAAATGTGTTTTTGTCATGTAGCTGTAACTCTGAGGAGTTTGATTTTGCAGATAACATCCTAATTAGAGCTGTGCAATATAGCTAGCTAATCTATTTACTATCTGAGTCTTATCTTAAGCAAGCAAGCATCACTATCTGTCTTAAACAAGACCTTGATGTGAACCTGTGGCTGTGACATCAAATTTTATCTTTATAACACAGTCCAAAGTTGACATGTCAGCAGAAATTTCTATTCTAAGAAAACACTTCTGACAATGAAAACAAAATAAAAATTCATGGGGGAAGTATAAAAATCCAATGAAAACTAGAAGAAGAACTATCAGACCTATACATTACAATCTAAAGGTTAAAAGCACCTCCTGACTGTAGTACTGTTTTCTGATACTGTCTTAATTTAGTTATATCATTTAAGAAAACATCACTGAAGTTCTGTACATTTTTATACAGTAGGTGTTAAATGTGAAATCACACACAGAGAAAATCTTGTACCTCAAATATATAAATAAAGATATTTACTTCAGGTGAGTAGAAATAAGACAGATTTTGAGGCTTCCCTTCCCTTTCATTTTCTTGTAGAAGATACTGAACATGATGCATTACTCTGGTAACACTGCAAAGTGTTCATTTTCATTTCTTAACATGCAAGGCTGCTTATGTGAGTCACGGTCATTCATTAGGCTGGGAAAACAGTATATTTTGTTGTTAAAACCGAAGGCAGGTAATTTGCATTACAGGCACAGCAATTATGTGGGCTCTGTGGACAGCACAACACAATACTTCCCCCCAGGCTTCCTCCTGGCCACCTCTCTGACCTTAGTGAAGAAGCACAGGTACCTCACTGGGTACTTCACTATTCCCTTGTGAGCTGCACAGGGCTGAAGATGGCTCACCTACACCCAACAATCACCAGGAGTTATTCCACAGCACCCCCTGAGGTGTCGGTCATGCCACTGTCCCCTTCTAAAGCTAATTTTAGTAATGGTATCTTTGTCTTGCCATAGTCTTTTACATGTAGTTGCCTCAAGTTTTACTATATAGATTAATTCAGCTTTCCAGTTTGATTGGGAAATAACTGTCTAAAACAGCCCATGTCAAACTGAAGGAGCAAGTTGAAATGATCAGATGAAGGACTTTGCAAGTTCCCTGGTGTCTGCACATCAGTACCAGATGTGCTCTTTACACTGGCACTCCCATCCAATGCCATGAAAAGATGTAATTTGCTGTCTCTGAGTTCACCAAAAGAAAACTCCTCTGCTTTGTCAGCCATCTAGAAACTGTATACCATATAGTCAGATTCCCAGACCAACTGCTTTACAACATGACTTTCTTTTACTTACACTACTCAGTTGTTCCCAAATCCTAATTTCTCTGGGTAACTTCAAAAAGGCCACATGCAAACCAGACAGAACCAACATGCCCACAAACTTCAATTTAGAACTTCTGGATAAACATTGTAGCCCACTTATTTCAGCTATGATGCCAAAATTGAAGAGTAGGGGCACACCAGAAATACCATAGAGCATCCTCTAGTAAAAACCAACTTCTCCTTTCCCTCAAGTCCCACAAGTGGGAAATGTATTTTGCTGATATATCAACATTTTTGTTTATCAACAATTATTAAAAATAAGAGCTGATGCATTATCTTAGGACTCTTACAGGCATTTGTGGGAGTTTAGACAGCTGCATTGGTCAAAGATTGAGAAGAGCATTATGAACAGATCATTACAATCAAGTAAAAATCTTTTCATTTGTACTGCATAAAAATGCCTATTTTGTCACACAATATTTTGTAGCTATTCATACTAACTACCAGGAGAAAAGTAATTTATAAACATTTCAGATATAAGTAGATGTTTTCCTACAGCATGCTTTACCTTCCTACTTGAAAAGCCAGCCCTAGAGACAGAAAAAACTGTGTTGGATTTCTATAAACAGAATCTAAAATCTTGCACAATAGGTTTTTGATTTTTAAGGTTCAATGCCTGAGGATGATTCAGAGTTAGAAACAAGTGTGAAATCTTCATTTTGCCAGCTGGGGAGAGCTGCTTCATCTTCAAGGCTGAGCAACCACACAACCTTAACCACATTCTGATAGAGGAGAATATATTTCTGAATTTAGATTAGAAGCTTGTGTCAGAGTAACCTAGAACAAAGAGACAACCAAGCAGGTAGAACTCTGGTTTGCTCTTCAGCTCCCCACATGCACAGCCACAGCCCTTGAGATGGTCACTAAGGATCTTCTGGTCTCTGTCTCTAAATACCTCCTTCATATTCAACATTCTGCACTCTTGCCAGCAGCCTCAATGAAACTTCTCTTTATTGTTACACAGCATTAGCTGAATGTCTGAGTTCTCACCCTTCTACTGAATGACTGAGCAAAAACACCTTGAAGGCAGGCTTTGTTTGTTCTACACATTACTCATCAAAACACAATAATGAGTTCAGAGCTTGATAATGGAGCATGTGCAATTTTACTCCCAAAAACACTGAAGTACCACATAGTCCCAGCAGCAACAAGTAAGATGCAGATTTCCAAAGCAGAGTAATAAAAACTTCCTGGAAGCTTAATTCAAATGAATCAATACCCACAACAGTCAGAGAAGTTTTCCTACAGTTTTCACATTCTTCCATGAGAAGGCTAGATGCAATAACCTTAATACACTGCAAGCATACCTGGCATTGGTATCCTTCTTAGCAATTTTCCAAGAGAGGCCAGGATTTTCTGGAATCATTAGTGTCAAGTCACCAACATGTATTCCATCTTTCTTTTGTAACACAACTAGCAGATGTGTTGCCATCAAAGCACCAGATTCCCTCAGCAACCTCAGAAGTTTCAAAACTTTACATTAATATTTCCTTTGTATTCTTTGTCCCCAAGGGTTAGTGATGCTGCAGTAACAAACATATACACAAAAATCTAACAATCATCACTCAAAACTGGAATTTTTATCAAACTAACACTATCAGTCAGATTATTTGAACAAGGTGACTCTCCTGGTGCCATTTAATGAATGAATTCATCTTTGAGGTTTCTTTGAATGACAAGATGTAGAATGCTTGTCAGAGAGCTGAATAGTAAAGCTTCTAATGAAATCATTGCTTTCTCTTCCAATCCTTCTTCCCCCTCCTGGACTAAAAAAAATTCCTTTGTATTTATAGCATCTCTGGATCATACTATATGGCATACTAAGTGTAAAGACAGCATGATCTAAAGCATTAACTCTTAAATCCTTTATAGTCAGATTCATGTATTCATATATAGAGGATTTGTGCATTTTAGAACTTTTTAAGAAGGCAATTTTCCTGGTTTATTTCAGTCCTTCTCAATATTTTATTGATGTTATAGGCTTTATTCAAGGAATTTTAAAGTCACTGTCAGATACTCTCATGCATTTCTTATCACCTGTAAACTTCATCTGGAGACAGTATCAGGTTCCTTACAAGGTATCTACTGCATCTCACCTAATGCAACTAATTTAATGGATGAGAAAATGCACAATATTTGATCTAATGGATTCAGTTATACATTAATCTCTAAAAGAGGTTTCTGCAACAAAAAAGTAAAGATGCAGTAATTACAAATAAATAATTAATTTTCCAACACAGTATAAACAAGATTTTGCAAATGACCACAACCCCTTATGAAACAACAAGCACAAGTGAGCATCTTAGCCTGTACCAAAACAAACAGCCAAAACCAAAAACAGTAACAAAAAACCAAAACCCACATTCATAAAGTAAGCAGGGGGTGTCAGTTGATCTCTAGCATAGTATTATGGTCAGGTTAAGAATCTTTCCTCTAAGTAATTTGGTTATTGCTAAATCTTGTCATCATTATAGTCTGCAAACACGGTTCATAGAATTAGCAGGAAACAAAAGAAAACTTACGAGACTGGGAGAAAACAAGTAAGACAGCTCAACTGGAATTGCCCCAGAAATTTTTTTTTTTCCTTTTTGTTTTTTAACACATGTTTAAAATCTTAAGAAGGTGAAGAGGTTAACAAGGGTTTGCCTGGACTATTAGGTCCTACCAAAGCCACAACTGCACTCTCATAAGTAAAAAAAAATGTGCACTTTTCAAAACATCACATAATAACTTCTGCTTGCCAGAAAATAGCCTGATAAAATTTCAAATACCACAACAAAGTCAACCAAATACAATTAGACTACTTAATTTATAATGAAAATGCATCTACACTTCTCTGCTGATTGCAGGCACTTGACTTTGAGCCCTCTTCACAAGGTAAGTGTCAGATAGAACTGATTACCATTCTGCATTCAACATGCCTTTCTATGTACTTTATTCACACTTCTGCTTCTGCCACATCTTGCAGGAAAACAGGACTATCTCACACAAATGCTCTCCTGCATTTTTGTGGTTGATATTGTTTTTCAGTTAATAATCCAGCCCTGTATACATGAATGAAAAGAGCAGCTCTTTCCAATGCGTGTCAAGCTGAACTAATTTCCTGAACAAATTCTTAGACCTTTGCGATTCAGTCAAGCCTGTCAAATGCAGAAAGTCTACTTGGGTTTTCTCAAGTATGTGCTTTTCAGAGCTGTCACAAAGTGAAAGCAATCAATACCTACAGTAAGCAAAGAAGTCATTCATCATTTTAACTAATATGCCTCTGTCTTCTAATAATAAAAATAAAGTTGTGAAGAGCAAACAGCCATCTTAGATTTGGTAGATTTGAGTTCACAGGGGTTATGTTAAATGCAGTTACAGCTTTCTCTCCACACCTCTCTCCCAATGATGAGGTGCAGCAACACAGTTGGTGCCCAGCTGTTACCCCACTGCTGGCACCAGGCACCATGGGCAGATGGCTCTGGGGACAAGGATGAACAGGGCTGAGGGCCAGGCAGCACAACCCTGGGGCCATATGCATCTGCAACATCCCAAATCTGAGCCCAGGGAAGCAACAGCCCTGCAGCTGTGAGTTGTGTCCACAGCAGGGGTTCCCAGCCCCTCTGGTGCCCTGGGGGCTGACTTGGCCCAGCCTGGCAGGCTCATGGCTTTCCCTTCACCAGGACCCTGCACCAGCTCTGCAGTCTTGGATGAGCTGGCAGAGGAGAAGACATCATCCATAAGCCACATGGCCACAGCCTCTGAAGCAAGGCTGCCAGGCTTTTCTGCCCCAAGGTTATTCTGTACACTGCTCCCAGGTCCCACACTGCATCTGGGCAAACGAGTACACCAGGTAAGAAGCCTTTGAATTTCCTGCTCCTAAAAGTAATGAAAAATCTCCTATATTCTCTACTTGCACACTTCATTGTGTTAAGTATACAAATTAATATTTTTTAGCCTAAGAGTGGCACTGGGAAATAGATTTCTGGGGGGTGGAATTAGAGTTAAAAGATAGCAACTACAGCCAACCATCAATGACCAGAGCCATTATTAATGAGAACTAAGACCTTTTATATAAGAAAAACACACGCCTACTTTATTTCCAAATAAAAGTATCATCTACTTCATACCTGAGCCTTCTACAGAAGTGGTATTGGATTATCCAGGTGAAAAAAAAAAAAAAAAGCAAGAACACATGAACAACCAAAGGACCTACACTGTTGACAAAAGGTTAGTTAACACAATTTGCACTCTAAAGGACATTACTTATTAAAAGAAACAAAAATTCAGCATTCAGGATGACTCCTCATAACTTAAATCTTGGTTTCTAAAGTCTTGCTTCTAACCCTGAATGGCCATTTTTTTTGTTATTTTCTGTAATTCTTTTTATACCCAGACATCTACTTAACACCCTTAAACATTTCCGCATATATTCTACAAGGAAAAATCAGAAAACAAACGGATGAGGAGAAAGATGATCCTTTTCTGTTTCCTTTTCTGTTCAAATCTTACAAATACTTTTTACATATGTACTGTCTGTATTTGGTTTTAAAATACACACTCAACAGATGTATGGGTCATATAATTTTAGTTGACAAGAGCTTCTGAATCTTATTTTTTCTCTGGTTTTGTGTATTAGGTACATCTCCCATCATTCTTTCCTGCATCTTACTTTTTCTTCCAAAGAGAACGTGGTCTGCAAACTGTGAAAAACATTTTCTAAATAAAATTTGTGAGGGTCTACAGTCATTTCTTCATTGCAGTATAAGCTTTCTTGATAATCTACATTGAAATTTTAGTTTTTTCTTCTTCAGGAGGTTGCATGAGCCAAATCAAGGGAACGGGGGGGTGGGGGGAGGCAATAAAAAGACATCCAAGTAGTAGATTTCATTTACTTCTGTGTAGAAACTGGCCTTTGTATTCATCCAGTGATTGAAGTATTGCCAAATTTGGATAAGAAAGTGTTTATTTCTCAAAACCTCATTGCAGTACTTTTGAAAAAGAATGGTAAGACATTCTATGCTGATATTGTGAAGTTATCTCGAGTGACAGAGATGTTGCTCCTGTGGTTAAACTGAAAAAAAAATTGATTTTTTGAAAATAAGAGATGCAAGAATTGTAATATTTATTCTGATACAACCAAGAACAGAATTGTACTCCTTTCCACTAAGTTGGCAAATGGTGAAAAGCTTCATATGTGTTTCTTTCCAATGAAATTAGTGAAGGAACTTGTAAGAAGAAATATCAAAAAATATGGCCCTCAACTTGGCATGAAATTTAATCTTACTTTTGAATTCTAGTTCTCCATTCAGCATTTACCTCTCATCCTAACCTGCACATGAAAATACAAGAAAATCTCTCTACTGAAAATCTAAAGACCTTAGAAGGAATTTCAGTAGTACAAGGCCCTTAAACTTGTTCAGCAGAAGCACTCAGCATATCCCAAAACAGTGAGTTTTTTGTTCTAGAAGACAAGACTGGCTTTGGAATATAATACCTTTTACATTTATAGAAGTACACACATGGTACACGTACAAACACACACACACACACTTTATCAACCTTCAAGATGAATAAAACAAACACCATCACATCTGAAATCAGTGGTTGTGTGAAAATAATGCAATTATTCCCCCAGCAAAACTCACAGCAGTCCCCCAGTGAGAGAACTGAAACAGCATCACAGCAGAAGTTGGCTCCAGGTGCATCAGGTAACTACTGCAAACTGTCTGTGCCATCTCCTTGCCCTGCAAAGCTGCTTTGACACAGCTGCCCTCAAATCAAGGCCATCTCCAGGGTTTCCCTGCAGTAGGCATGCCAACACGCCTCCAGCAATTTCAGGCTTAAACAGATTATTTTCAGTCACACAGTACATTCCTTCCACCTTGGGATTTCTATCAAAGAGGAAAGCCAAACACTGTGGAAGACTATGATTATATTTCAAAATATGAAAAGGTCATATCTATAACTTAGAAACCTGGAAAAATAGCTACATGCAATATTTTTAAATGCTCATTTGTGGAACATGTGGTTAAAATCCAATGAAGCCAAGTATAATAAAACATCCCATCTTTCACTTCTCCCTATAAAAATGATTAATTTGTTCATTAATCTGCTGTATATCTAAGTAGTTTTTTCTTCAACCCATAGGTCAATGTTCCACCAAAACAAAGCTGTTACTCTAAAATATCATACTGATGTAAATATTTACATCCTGCTAGTATTACCTCCGGGATCATATGGATGTATAATTTTCAATGAAATACAAACCCCTCTGACCCTCTCAAAGAATATCTTCATGAGCTTTTTTCTTTTTCAGCTCCTTTCCTTTTTTGACCACATTTATATTTTTAGCATAAACATTTTATAGCAGTCCTACAATGCCTATTCACTTGCTTTTTTTTTTCCAAATGTGAACATCTGTGTCCAAAACATCTTTCATTCCCTATGGAACAGATTTTGAAAGTGATGAACAAAAAAATAAAATATTTCAGGCAAAAATCTTTGACATTCATAGTAATACAGTAGGCTTAAAATAAATTCCAGTGCTTTTTGCCCTGTAGATTTAGAATTGGGAAAGGATATACATCAAGTGAACTTTTCATTTTCAACCTGCTTAGCCCTTTATGGTCAGATCACATCCAAGTTAAGATTCAAATATGGGTGATTGGAACAGAATAGTCAGTTCTGCTTACTTATAAGCTGAAGAAACTGCAAAGATAGAAAATGAGAGTAAGATGCAGGAAAAATGTGCTTCTATCAAATAGCAAAAAGGGCAGAGAAATAGCTTGTTTCAAGCTCAGGTGCAATCTGATATCATGACCATCTGAAGTGGTCTTGTCATGAACTCATAAAATCCCAATGAAGACTTTTGCATTAGAAGAATGTGAAAATGTTCTTGACATCTGTAATCCTGCTTCCCTCTTCGATCCATCCCTCCAGCACAGGATGGTTTTCTGCTGTACCTGTTTCCCTTGGGATGCACTGTAAATGCACGTAAGCTTTCCTCAGACAAAAAGACTTCTCATATCGAGTCCATCTTCACCTCTTAGAAATGCAGACTGTTCCTGAGAGTACCACTGTTTATCTCAAAACATATTCTACACAACTGGGAGACACTGGGGAAACTTGAAGAAAGATCACTTTTAGCCAATCTATAAACACCTGTAATGAATTTACAAACAGCTGCCTAGCCAGTTCTCCCTCAGTCTAGTTGGATGGACAGTCTTTTAAATTACCATTAACTGGCACATTTCATCATATTTTTCTTCAAATCTTCTGTATTTTATCAATTCTTTTCCTGTCATTTCATTATCTCCAGCTTTGCAGGCAATTTTAGGTTGCTTGTCACTGTTCATATTTTTTCTCTAATTTACTCTATTTCAACACCTTTCCCATTTCAGAATCTATCTCCTTTTCTAGATAACAAAGGCATTGTGTTTTTATCTCCAAGAAGTCTTATTTTTTCCCCACCAGGCTCGAATCCTTTTTCACTTTTCACTCCTTCCAGCAATTTTCATCTCACATCAGAGTGGCACTTCCAAGCATTGATCTGAAAACATTTTACAAAGCTTCTTCCCATCAAGTGCTTAAATAATATCTCTTGTGTCACATCTCTCACTTGTTTCTCCAACAGATTCTGGATGTCAATACAGAAGGGATGTCTTCCCTTCTGTGTCCCTCCTTTATGTGTCACTGAAAGGTGGATTCCATAGGTCCCACACTAATGCTTAATTTTGGAAATGTTCACCAGTAAGAATGAAGGTATTTCATATTAGTATTGAAACAGCAATGCTACATAGAAATTATTCAGAAAATGCAGAACAGATATCCAGATATATATTTCTATTTACTCCTATAAGGCAGTTAAAACCAAATTGTTATTTTCACAGATCTGTGTTGCATCATTACTGCTGGAAAGCAAGACTTTCAACCAGGACTATACATATAATAGCTAAAACTTAAAGTCAAGCTTTACAACTAAAATGTACTAAAGTCCATTTATAATGCCACATTGCCTGAAAGAAATCTTAATGATAAAAAACACACTCACTAAACTTTTCACATCTCAAAACATAAAGTCCTTATGGAGCCTCATCTGGTTCTCAAAGTTCTTTGGAAGGGTCTCCTGTGCTTTATTAACCTGTTTGTACTGAAACTGCTGCAGACACCCCCAGACTCAGCTAAGCCACTGCAGGGTCAGTGTTTGCAGCACAGCCCAGGCAGTGCCAGGGCTGCCCAGAAGGCACCTGAGAGAGCAGAGGCCATGCCCCACACCTGGCAGTGATGCCTTGGGCACCACCCAACAGCAGGGAGCAAACGAGGTACCTGAGCTAAGCAGCAATCCCAGCACAATGCGTGCAGTGGGACACAAGTTGTTTCCAAGGCCTCTGCCAATTGTGCCACTGTAACAGGCAGGGAAATACCAAGGCTGAAGTGTGTGGTAATAAACCTCTTGCTTGCTTCCTCCCCTGCTTCACTGGTGTCAATGCCCCTGTGGATGCAGGACAAGGTGCTGAACCCACTTTGTGCTCAATATTCTGAATGTAAGAGAGTCACAGACATGATGAAACTGGCCAAGACGCTGAGACTACTGATCTAAGAAAACCTCTCCAGGGCTGGAATCCCAAAACAAACAGCCAAGGGAAGTCATAAATCAGTTCCACATCATCTAGTACTTACTCTCTGTACTCTGGTGACATCCAATGGCTAAATGCATAATAGATGTTTCTTCAGTTTCAAAGAGCAGTTATCCATGTTTTCCTTTTCCTTTTTTTCAGTAGAGAAGCAAAAAAATAGTCAAAAGAAATCCTCTAACTATAGTGACACCCATATATTTTCAGGGAAAAAAAAGTAATTATAATATTAACAGCTGTGAGCTCTAGTGTTAATTTGCCTAAGTCTACTTCACACTCATTCTACAGAATTTTTCAGTAAGCAAAACCTATGCATTCTTTAAAGTTTTAAAATTCACCCATTTCCAGCAAAATGGTCTCAGGTCTCAGCCTGGTTCCAAAATGTATGTTAGAGCCCCATGTCATCACTAGCTTCAGTACAATTTTTCCTGCCAAAGAATTGACAGTTTGACCAGGAAGGCATCAAACCCCAGAAGTAATCCTGAAAATTTCCATCTTAATAACTGATGTGCTTGAAGATATGCACATGCTTAGGCATGCCTGTAAATGGCAGCAGTCTCTCACAAACTGCTTCTGTAATTAGTATTGCTGCATTTCTAACTATAGCCAATACCTTCACAAAAGAGACCTATTCAAACTACAGAAATGTCAAAATAATTTAGTGTCTCCCAGAAACTATTTTAGAGAGGAAGTGCAGATAATACTTGCAAAACGTTTTCATAAATTCCTGTGGAACTGTAGAAATGAAGACAAATCTTGAACTACTTTTGCTCCATCTTGAATTTTTAATAAAAATTCCCATGATTTTTAAGTGAAATCATCTCCATTTCTAGCTCACTTTATCAGGCAATAGAATAATGATGTTGCATCAACATGAGAAACAACCAAGTAATTTTTAAAATCTGAAGCTATTATTTTAATAAAAAAATCTATTTCTTAATTAAGTCATGGGAATTTCAGCATATAGCATGCTTCCCCACCTTAGCTACTAGTTCTCATGTTTCTCTTACAACATTCCATAGCAAATGTTAAAAGAAGAGGAGCTGCCAAGCCATAATATCTGTCATAAAGTAAGAGATTGCATTTTACCTTCCTGCTGATTTGTCCCAATGACAGTACATCAGTGCACACCTTTCCATCTCAAAAATTACCACTGGTGTTGACGAAGCTTCAAATGGGCATAGACACAGCAATGAGGTTTAAACTAATAAGGAAAATAGCAAATTGATATGGGTTGGCCATGGATTTTGCACAATTACCTAGTTAAAATTGGGTTTTATGTTCCAGAAGGTACTACTTTTACATCATTATAAGTCTTCAGTTAAATTTCATTTTCTCCATGGCCAAGAAATATGAGTCTTTAATCATTATACCATAGCTTTTGCAATGGGTCATGAGTGAAATCAGATTATTTGTTTCAGTTCAACAACCATGGAATGAGACTCTGCAGAGCACAGTACAGGAAAATGAGAAATATGTTATTCCTCATTTGCAAAGGAAGAATGCGAAGGTTTATAGTGAAAGGCAATTGCTGGGAGAGAGATGGAGATTTTGTTAATGTATGTCACTGCTGATATGGCTTATAGGTATCAGTAAAAGTTAAATAATGAAAAGCAATGCTCTGCTTTGCAGAATAAAAGAAATGCCTGCAATACATGTTTGAGAAAAATGAGCCTCTGGTAATTTCTAAAGTCAACCATACCTCAAATCAATGAGCTGAAAAAGCTTGTGGGAAGAAATGATCCATAACAACCACAGTGTTTTCTAAAGATTTCACTTCCATCAAGATTGCAAAATAAAAAGTTTTTTAAGTGCATGCATATATATGAATACATTCTTATCCATATATACACTACCTCTACTGGCATTTTATTTCTGTTCTGACTTTTCATCTCATATCTGTTATTTCCTCCTGTAACTCCTGAAAATGTTGCACTCTAACTCCTCACCTTTCCTGAACATCCACCAGCACTCCTGCAGTAACACAGTGAAACTCAGAAGAGGTTCTTCAGCATCCTGGGCACCTGCCCCCCTCAACAGCTCTGTCAGTGCACACAAGTGATTGTGCACATTAGAAAGGCTGGTCCAGTATCAGAGGGATCTGCAGAAACCCTCACATTTAGCTTACTTTAATTCTGCTTGAATTCTCCAGTCAAACCTTACATCCAAATTGGTTACTCTGTCATTGTAAATGGAGGGAGAGCCAGATGTTCTCCTGTGCATGCTTCACTCAAACACGCTGCAGCATGCCAACTGCTTTAAGTAGCTTATGTTGAATCCCCTCTGTTATATGACTGCAACAGGTACTTCAGTTAAAACTGATCTGAGTATTTCTCATGAAAGCATCAATATGTGTTAGTTGTACATGAGATGCAGGGAAAATGTTCCTCCACAGCACAGGAGCATGTGACTTGCAGACTGAGAGGCAAACACACAACCTCTGTTGCTCTGGCTCCTTAAGCTGTGCAGGAAACACTTGCTCAAAAAGGACCCTTTTTAATGTCTGACCAAAAAAAGCAAAGTCAAATTGTCGGCATAAACAGTAGGAGATTCAGGTGTAGTCTGGGGGTTTGGGATTTTTGGTTTGCTTCATTTTAATCAAAACAATATAGCTGTTAATAACTGGGGGTATATTTCTCAGCTAGCAAGTGGATTAATGCCTCTGATTAATTTCACATAGATTATTAAAACAGCTAAAGAACCCAAATTACACCTACAGTTTTAGTTGAATATAAGAATGCCACATGAAATTACTTGACTTCTCCTTTTGGTGGAGTTCTCAAAACCTGAATACAACATCTGAAAAAGAGATCAGTTGGGTTCATGAAGAAAGGAAGCAAAGGGAACACAGCTCAGCCAAACACAAAAACAAGTCCCACTACTAAAATATTTGTCTGAGGAATACCAGCACTTACACATTTTTAAGTGCTGCATGTATATGCAGTACTCTGCTGATACAAAATAAAAATGATAAAAACATCCCAGTACAGGAAGGATAAAACTAATGACAAAAAGAATACCTTTAACCCAGCACAGTGCAGTTCCTGTTACCATGGAAAAGTTCACCTTTGAGGACAAAGAGATTTCTTCACAGCCCCAAATGGAACAAAATTCCATTCAGTCAAGCAACCACTCAGATTTCAAGTCTGAAATCAAATCCATAGATGATCCACAATGATTTGGGGTATGTAATTTAAAAGTGATTGTATTTTGAAAAGGGCATGTAGTGCATATTCTACTGGTATGATGGCTTTCACATTGAACAGATTGTGTTTAAAGAATATATGTTTGTCCAGGGCAGGCAATTAGAGAAATTACATGTTTTAATTAAGCTGTAATCTTACTTCAAAATAATTCTTGTTTTCTTCCTTAAAGCAGATTACATTTTCAGTCTGCTGTTACACAGGTATTTCTGATATTCTGGAACACCCTTACTCACAGCAGGGCTGAGTTGTGGCATCCCCTCTGCTGTGCACTGGCCAGGCTGAAGTCAGGTTAAAGTGCATGCTGGTTACATGTAATTAATAAAATGTATTAGCTTCACATCAGCAACCCCTGAATTTTGTAGAACTTCACAAAAGAAACACTCACAAAAGCTTTCCTTTATGCTATTATATATAAATATATGGATATATATATATATATATATATATATATATATGCACCAGGTGTCTCCCAACATTAAATTGAGAGCATATTATGGAAGACATTGGCACAGAATAATTTCTTGAATCAGGGCCATGTTTTTGTATTTCATACAATGCTACTTTTTCACCTAACTTGATAAAAAGATCCCAGCATGATACTAGGTATTTGCACTGTTGAAGATGAGCCCTTCTTCAAGAGATAAAAAATAAGGCTTTGTGACCCCTGCCTTCATTTAAAAATAAACAAAAAAATTCCACAAGTTCAGGTTTAAAAAAAAAAAAAAAAAAAAAAAAAAGAACAAACATAAGGCAAGGACTGATGGAACTGATGGATGAATCAAACACATAACCATCTTATACTATTTTTATACATTTCTCATCCTAAACTATGGATAAGGTGAGCATCAGCAGTGTCTCAACCAGCAAGAGACAGCAGAAATTCCTTAACCTACCTGGCTGGAAAGGAGAACTTCCAGGTTCATATTGGTAATGACTTTTAAAAAACTTGGGTGGAAATCTGGATTAGAGTATATTTAGTATTAATTGTTCTTGTAAAACTCATGAACCCATAAAAAACTCATGAACCCATGTCTGTGAACATTTTATGCTGTGAAGTGAGTTTCCAAGACTAATTGGTGCTGGCAATGTCCAACACAGAATTACAAACAGATGTTCTAGGTCTGTCTGGAAAACTAAGGGATTTGGGGATAAAAGTCTTCTGAACGATTAATGATATTGCCAAAATAAATAAATATGTGATCATCTGCTAAAACTAAATATATATAAACACATAACCCCCAACCAAAATATAAATCCTATGAAAATATCAGACAGAATAAAGTAAACTAGGCAGTGCCAGAACAGTTGTTTTAGGACACCAGAAGAACATGGTACAACTCTCTTTTACAGTGAAATTACTAGATATTTAGTAGTGCTACCACATACAAAAAAATACATTTGGGGGAAAAAAAAGTCTTTGAGATCCGGACTGTGTTAGCTAAGGATAAAAACAGATTATCAATTTATTAACACTTGTACGTGGTCTTAGAAGGTGCTTTTATTTTCACAGGAACATTGACTTTGAAAAGAAAATTAGAAATTAGAATTTATTTTTTTTTAAGTTCAGATATTTTAGAATGCTGGCAAGAAAAGTGAAATCCTAAATTAAGTACACCATTATATTTAATTTCTGTCATATTAAAATAACATATTCGGTATACCCTAAATTAATTGCAAACAGAGAAACTGGCAGAATAAAGCACCCCACCATCCTATAATCCCAATAATGTTTAACTGGAATTCTTATAAAAACATAAATCAAAAATCAGTTTATGACCATTTTTGTAGTGAATTTATGTAATGTGTTTTGCAAAAGGAATTACTTGTTCTAGGATTTCTCCTGCTCTTAAAATTTTCTCATTCTGTGTAATTACCAAAATATACAACAACTCTCCTAGTTATGACTTGAAGAAACCAATTAATTTCCCAAATACTAATTGGATTTAAACTGTTCAAGCACATTTTCTAAGATAAGAAAAAATTTGTTTATGAAAGCATGCTGAGGATGTAAACATGAAAAAAATTACAAATTAGCATTTTCTAGTGGAAAACATATTTGCTGGATGAGTGGAGAGCTGCAAATAAAAATACTGGATAAAGGCAACCAGGTAAATGGAAGGACGAAAACTACCTACCTACCCTGGGAATGAGAGCTGGTGTTTTCTCCAGTGCTGATTTCTGGGTCCAAAAGCCCTGACATCCACAGCAGAATGCCATGACCTTGCTCCACAAGGGATTTCTACTGTACCACTGAAGTCTTTGACAAAGTTTTCACCAACTACACTACTGCTGGATGAATGCAGTGGTAGAAAAACAAGTTACACAACTGGGTAAGTTTCTTCCAGCAAAGATTGCTCTACTCTGACCAGTGAAAAAGTAAATTAGCATTGGCACTGGAAGCCCAACCTCTAGGTTTCAGGTCAGACCACAGTAGACTGTGCACTAATACAATGCAAAAAAACCCCACTTTCTGATTGTGTTAGTTGGGGAAAATAGGGTAATTATGAGTTGCAGCCCTTGTGCTATGACAACCAGCAGTCAACCTAGAATGTCTAAAGCTTCAGGCACCTCAGTACTCTCCCATCAGTCACTCTGCAGCACAGAGGCACACTCTGTCACACATTTTGTAACAAAAACAACCCAAAATCTGATCTTGGGAAAATATTCTTTGACAAGAACTTCAGCAGTAAAGGAAAGCTGTTTAGGTGATTGCTATTCATTATTAAACCACCTCATAATGATAGGCAGGAATTAGTCCATTCTCCAAATGTAAGACTTACTAATATATTTGTCAACAAACACCAAAGCTACAGGCATGTCTGGTTCAGGGACTAGGAAAACTAAGGGAAGAGGAAAAAGCAGGTATAGATTAAACCAGCCAAAGGGAAGATTTCTACAATTTTCAATTCAAATCAAGTTTTGTGGGGACCATTCTCAGGACCCCTCATAACTCCAAGCAGCAAGCAGTGTGCAGCTGTGGAGAGATGCTTACATTACAAATCAGCATGAAAATCACAGAACCATAAAACCAGTTAAGTTTTATGAAATCTCTAAAAGTCACCATGTCCCACCTCCTGCTCAGAAGCAGGGCTCACTTCAGAGGATCATCAGGTGTAGCACAATCTGTTCTGCTTAAATATAAGTGCCAATGAAAATCCACAATCATCAACTCCACTGGTCTTATATTCATTTCTCTGTAATGAATCTGAACCATTCATTTGTACTGATGAGCAGCTACCAACATGAGTTGGGTCACCAATTCCTCTTGGTGACACTGACACTCAAATTGCCACCCTGGGATCCAAGGGCAAGTACAGAGAATCAAGAGTGAGTAGAGAAGGACAGAGCAGATCCCTCTTTGAGAGAGCTACTGGAAGAGATCATTATTTAGCATCAATAAGCACAGGTTATGCATACACCACCTGAAAATCCAATTCTTTCAAACTGTCTGAAGACTCTAAAGGAATGTATACATCACACATTTTAACAGTCTCTTTCCATACTACAAAAGAAAAAAAAAAAACACAAACAAAAAAATAAACCCCAAAAAAATGGAGGGAAACCCCCACATACACACAAACTATCACCAAAAAAATCAAAAAGAAGAAGCAGAAGAAAAAGATTACTTTATAAATTGACACATGTAAGAATTGTATTGTTGGGGACAAATGGATAGAAAAAGTAGTGAATAAAAGTAAAACTAAACCTCACTACAAAAAAAAGAAAAATCAGGATACATAATTAATAAAAAAAACAGTATCGATAAATGGCAGAAATTATATAATTTTTTTGTAATTCCTGGAACCAGGAAGCTTACTATATTTAGGATAAAAACTCAAAGTGCTTGCAATTACCTACTCATTCAATAACTACAGAAATACTGTTTAAAAATAAAGTGGTCCTTTGTCTGGTGAAACAATTTAGCAAATCCACCTGAAAGAGGATGGGACATCCATATACAATAATTTTGTGGTTTTGTGACAGATTCCTCCATTTATCATATTAGAAAAGGAAAGGAAAGGTTATACAGGTTAATAGATTCGGGATATCCATAATTGACTTTGATATTCCACTACACAAAGAACACCTTCCAATGACCACTGATCTGTTGGGAAACTTGTATGAATCAATTTTTTGTCCATGCTCAAGATATAAAACTATGAAGACAAACTATAATTATACAAATCTTTACTACAATACATAATTTTAAGACAGTATCTATTCACAGTAACAAGAAGAGGACAACAATATCCTTAACTATAGATGCTCAAGTGTGAGTGAAAGCTTAAATACAAGATGCAACCTCAAAACCTACATTCTCACATTGAAGATTATCTTTTCTGATAGAATATTTGCAATTATGAACGACAGCTTTCTCCAAATCCTCCTCTGTCCCTTACTTTGTGGGGGCTGATGGGGAATTCTTTATTTTCTCCCCTGTGGCTGGTCACTTGCAGGTTCAACTGAACCTCTAAATGAACAGATAACAATGAATTCACTCACTTCAGTGTTTTGAGTTCTATGCAACTGGTTATTTTCCACAATGCATGAAGATCATGCAATGGATCACTGTCATAAATTCTTGACAACTTTTAAGTACTGTAGCAACAGTTTCAATTCTGAATTCACATTACAGGAGTAATTTAACTTTTATTTGTTTGGAGAACAACAAAATAGAGAATGAAATAGGAAACAAGGTAAAAGCATCAAGCAAATGCAAGGAATAAAGAGGCAGACAAGAAAACCATGCAACTCTAAAAAATCCCAAGTTCAAAAGTGCCCAGGGCAGAGATTTAGAGGAAGAGCCACAGACGTTGATCACCCACCCTGGCAGCAGACCAGCATTTGCAGAGAAAGGCAATGTGACCAGACTCAGAGCAACACCACCTTCAGCCCTCTGCCTTTCCACCAGTGTTTGGTGAGCAAATACCACAAGAAATGCACACACCTGCACAGGTGGACACATGACCTTGCTTGCCAAGGACATGCTGCCTCTCCCTCTTCCCCAGGTGCACTCCAAATTTCTCTTGCAACCAGTCACTGCTGCCACAAACTCCTCTGGTGTGCTGGAGGCTTCTGTGAGCTCAAACACCAACAGCATCACCAAGCCCTGTTCAGTGGCACTGGCATTACACATTAGGCAGCTTGACTAAACTTAGTGCTACACTAGGAACTGCTTAAAAGAAAGACAAATGTAGCTAACCTGTGAAGGCTGGATACTTACTGGAAAACGAACTCTAGAATAAGCACAAGTGAGAGCAGTAAGGCAGACTCACAGATAGGCTTTTTAGGCATTTCATCTCAGCTCCATTTGTGTGTTACCCCATTATGTACTTTAATAAAATTTGGCAAGAAAATCTTTCAGCAAAATAACAGTTGAGCTGTGCTTGCATGTCCCACAGGAGTCACACAAAGACTGATGCTCTCACTAATGTATATAAATGACTGCCTGAAGGTTGCACAGATGCTCCACTGTGCATCTGCACAGATGATGTGGTCATTTTGAAAAGCCTTTTCCCAATCTGTTACAGAATACCTGTTTCTAGCTTTCTGACTTGGGGAATAAGCTTCAGCATCAAATGGCTCACTGATAATTGCCTCATGTTCAATCTGTTACGAATATAATGCAGGATACTCCTGCCTCACTTTGAGGAACAGTTGCACATAAAGCAGAACTTACAGCAGTAGGTAGATGACAAACATGGCAATTTAGTACACTTTGGAGTCTGCACTTTAGTTCCTCCACACAAGTCATGCAGCTTTTAAAAACTGATAAATTTTCCCCTCCAACATAGCTCCAACCATACTGCCTGAGAGCACTAATTACAGACTAATCAATGCTAGCCCATACTCCTTCCTAAATGGTTTACAAGGAATGAATAATAAAAGCCTATTGCAAATGGAAACAGATTACCTCATTATCATAGATTCTGGGTCTGCATTCAACCGTTTGCTATCAATGATAACAAGAATTAAACCACAGTAAAATTTCGTCGCTCTCTCTGGTCAAGTAGAAGAGAAAATTGGGTATTTATTTCTTATGTATGGAGGGTTGAATACAATAGTTCTCAAATACAACCTTAATCAAGCAGCAGGATGATTACTAATAAAAAAAATAAAGACAGTGAATTTAAGATCACAAGGACAGAGAATTGTTGCACATATCACTGCCATTTTCACATTATTCCATTTGTATCCAATGATTTACAATGACTCAGGAGCCAAAAATGAACATAACACAACTATAAGAGACAAAGCTGCAATAATAGAGAAGGATTAATTTCACACAGTTATACTATACCTTCTCTATTTTTTTTTGATACTCTGACACACCTTAAAATTTGGGGGGGAAAAAATCACGTCTTCAAAAAACACTGGTATATATAAGCATAACTTTTACTGCTGCCTACACTGCTCATTTCAAGTTACCATGTCTGAAAATACCATCTAAGTAGCACTGGGTATGCAAAAGCTTTCTGAAAGGTACCAAGAAATGGGATGTTACATAGTGCAAAGGAGACTGATGTGAAGGGCACCAGCTTGCACAGAGGGCACAGATGAGACCTAAGGGCACCACCAGGTAAAGAAGATGGGCACACAGAAAGGAGAGAGGAAGAGAGGGGAGCAGCACCCTCCAGGTACAGCAATATACTGCCAGCTCTTCTGTGGCTGCCCAGTGAACAAACAGAAAGTGGTCTCAGGCACAAGCACTGACCTTCACCCCTGTGGTTTTGAAATGCTGTTTGGCTTTTAATTGTGCCCACAATTCCAGCATCTTTCCCTCTGTCCATATGTTTGCAAGGAAGGTCCTCCTCATGGGCAGGCTTCAGAAGTGCTGCTCCCAGGAGGGAGAATAATGGTTCAGGTGCCTTAACTGTGAAACAAGTTGTCCTGACAGCCTATTTTAATTCTGCAGAGGTTTGGTTTCACTCGGAATGTCTTTTTACTTTTTTTTTTTAAAGTACAGTTTTCTTAAAATGTATATGTAGATTTGCATTTCACAGGAAACTGACGATGAGTCAACAGCTGCAGGTGATAAAAGCCCATACTTCTGCCAGAAGAAAAAACGTTGATAACTCGACTATTTTGTAGAAGATAGGGATGATTTGCAACTAAACTGAGTTTCGAATGCATCTAAATTAAGAACTCATCTGCAATGTAAGAACTGCATCAAAATAATTACATTCCTACTCCAAAAAGAAGGAAAATCATTATTTGAACATATATCCAGATGTGGATCTGACTGAAGTTACTTTGTTTCACTGAATACTCATTCAACATTGTCACATATGTGCATACTGAAATCTCTTAAATATTTGCTGTCTAACAACACTTGGTCAGAAATACTTTATATATGTAAAGCTATAAACCAATTTAAAAGGCAATCAATTGAAGTTTCCATTGAATATGGTGCACAACTTCTAGTTTTTCTGCCTGTTTCCCTATCTGAATATGAGACAGACAATATAATATTGGTTCAAAACACAAAACACTGAATGAGACGACACATTATTACACCACTTCTAAATTTAGTGTGAACAAGTTCAACAAGATTTACACTTTACAGAACAAAAGCTATGTGTTATGTGCTATTTTTGCCATAAGGATTATTATTATTCTCACCATGAAAGTAGTATAATTAGTAAATATTAATTGTGGGCATAAATAGCTAAGGCAGATGCCTCCAAAATAAATTGCCAATTATTTTTAACCATTAAAAAAAATTACAAGAGATATTACTTCAAGGGATATGCCTGTTAATTATAACCTGCATTACTTTCTTCCTCTATTTAGCAAAAATGAGTCAGTCATAGGGTAATTTTTGTTCAAAAATAAACACACACACAGACATCAATACGTACAGTAAGTTTATTCTTTCACCTTTTTCTAGGGGCCATGTAGCAGCAGCCCAAATAACCAATTAAAACAAAGATTTAAAATGGGAGTTGGCAAACTCATAATTTTTGGGTCTTATAAAGCAATGATAGTATCAAGAAAAAACACATTAAGCATGAGTCAAACCCAAGAAGGCAAAAGTAAAGTCTCTGATAATTGATACCTAAGCACTGCTTTGGGAGCATTACCTGTGAACTTAAAATCACCTTGAAGCTTATAAACGTCTTGTAAGATTGTTTGTACCATCAAACCTATCTAATAAGGGCAAAGTGCATGGTGACCACTGTCAAACTAATTGTTCAATCAAGAATCAGTAAGTAAAAGGCATTAGCTCTGCTATGCTCCACTGCATACAGTTACATCTTTGGTAACTGCCCCGTGGGAGTTTATGGATCCTACATGACCCCTGTCGAAACTCAATTGACTTCTTCCCTGCAAATTCTATTAGACTTGGTTCCTGCATCACTACCCACAATAAGCAAGAGCAGAGAGACTGATTTATGTATAAGCATTCTGTTTTAGTCAATAGAGTATAAAATAGATGAGGTTGCAAGATGGTTGTTTGGAAAAAAAAAAAAGTCAACTGCATCCCATTTTGTATTAAAAAAAAAAGATATTTTAAATCTTTAATTTAAAAACTGGAAAAGCTTCAGGAACAAAGGGGAGGGAAAGGAAAAATATTTTTTTCTGAATATTGGTCTTTCAAAA
Organism: Luscinia megarhynchos; assembly: GCA_034336665.1. Classification (NCBI taxonomy): domain Eukaryota; kingdom Metazoa; phylum Chordata; class Aves; order Passeriformes; family Muscicapidae; genus Luscinia; species Luscinia megarhynchos. Next base: position 78,992,030 of record CM067565.1, on the reverse strand, counting down.
AGTACCATAATTCACCAAAAAAAAATCATAAACAACCAATATAGCATGCAAATGTAAGTGCTCTGAAGTTTACTTGCAGGAAGAAGCATTACTCTTAGAGATTTTAAAAGTTCCTAGTAGGAGCAAAAGTGAATAATTTATGGAGAAAGAATATGCTATTTATTAGCAAGTTTAAATATCTGGGTTAACTCTTTTTCAGGGCTTGGAAACTTCAAAGAAAGAGCCCATAATACATTTTCCTAAAGTTATTGACTTTTCTCTGCTATAAATATTTAGCACTGTTCAACTCCTCAGCTCAGCTTATATTTTTAAGACATTTTTTTAAGACATATTTTTAAGACTGACCAACAATCTAAAATCTTCATAATATGGAACACTGGTACAACAAAGGCATTAAGAGAACTTCAGGTATTTCTTTTTCATTATTTTCATTTTACTCCTGAATTTCTACAGTTGAAATCATCCTACAAAGAAGGATTCAAGTAGCTTTGTGTATGGGAGTTGCCCTCATCATTATGAAAGTTGTAAAATCTTCTGAAAATAATTACTAAATGATGAGAAGAAAAGCAGGTACATTTAATTAGCCAAATGTCATACTCTAATACCCAGGACAATGAAAACAAGAGGCACACCAGCTATCAGTTTCATGGAAATCAGAGTGATTGAACATAACCATAACTAAAAGTTCAGGAGATTATGATGAAGGTTATGGAAGTTAGGAAGGAACCATTCTCAGGAATGTTTACAGATATGGAAAACAAAAGGGAAATATAATACAAAATGCAAGAGATAAGCAGACTACATCAAAACCAAAACCATTTAACCACAGCTAGTTTAAATGCACTTTGGAAGCAATTTGAAGCCATGCAAAGATAATCAGATTTCAAAGAGTAAGGTAATTTAAACACTTGGACAAGATATCAACATAGAAGCTCCAGAAGAGTTAAGCAGCCAATATGGAAAGTAAAGGGAAGGATTTGAACAGTTCCAACCACAAGAATTATGTTCCTACAATGCAGAGATTAGAAAACCTGCAAATACAGCAGAACTGATATGAGAGCCTTGCAAAGGCCGACTTCACTACTGTAACAGCAGAACCCCTCTGCTGGTTTGTTTTAAATGGATAAACCCTTCCATTAAATATGTTAGCTACATCCTAATTTTAACCAGAGAGCAACCAATATCTCCCTGAGATTACAGACAAAATCCACACAGCTCAATAACCATGGAACTATTTTTACTGCCATAATCCAGATCACTAGAAGTCAAGGTGCATCTCTCAATTGGGCTTTTTTCACTTCATGAACCCAGAACATGTCTGTCTAAATCAAATTGATCTAAAATTTGGATAAAACACTGGAAAAGTTAAATTCAGATAAATACATACTGGTTGTCAGAAAGCCACATATGTAAAGCAAGTTTTTCTTTAAGAACAAATCTTATAGTTTTTTAGCCAAAATGTGCAGTACCTCTATGACCATAAGCCTCCCCCTCCAAAGAATTCAACATTTCCTCTTCCTCCAGTGGTGTGCAGATGTTTAAATGCCAAGAAAATATCTTGGATGTGACCAGATCAGCTGGTAACCATTCCTCAGCTACATACACAGAAAGTGCTGCTCTTGAAATGCTTTTTTTGCACAACAAACTCCTCTACCCTTGCTCCCTCTCACATCTCACCCCTCCATCCCAGCAAACTGCAGCACACACAGTTCATTACACTGCTGGCCAGCGTGCTGTGCCACCCCACTGAAACTAAAGCACACACATCCCTCCAGGCAAACTTCTCCACTTAATGCTCCCTCTCAGCTACTGCAAATTTTGTATCTAACAGCTCTGCAAAACCCTGAGCAGAGGGGCTTAGCCCACCCTGAGCCTGACGGAATGCACCTTCACTTGATGTCATTTTCTTCTATAAACTTATTAAACAAAGTAAGCCATGTTCTAACAAGAAAAATATCTAGGAAAAAAAACCTTTCTAAATAAAAGTATAAAGGCCCTAAGTAAGGAAGTATTTGTTAAAGCCCCTACACTGGCATGAATTTCAATTCATGTAAGGTACAGTTACTGAGACCAACTGGGAGTAAGATCAAAACAGTAACAGTAGAAAAAAACTTCTGTATTTGCATATCTTCAAATTCTTTTAAGTATCATGAATAGACCATTCTTTAAAAAATACCTGCAATTAGACAGCTGCCATAAATTAAAAGCAAACAAAAAGTACAACTTCTATTCTCACTTTAAATTTGCCTCATGGAGAATATTTATTAACTGCACTTATAAAATATACTGTTTACAAGCCTCTGTCCCACAAAGTATTTAATATCCATGCAAAATTTACTACTTTCATCAAAATAAAAAATAAAATACACCTCCTCAAAATACACTAAAGCCATATGACAAAAACTAAACCATGTTTGCATATGACAAACATTACGACCTTTAAAAGAACATATAAATACTTCAGACTGCATAGGAATCTTGGAATTTTATCCATTTATTTGGAAGAGCTAACATAATGATGGCAGCAGTTGTGGGATGTCTAGAATGTCAAAATTTCCCATTTATAGTCACTATTGCACTTTCCATACACTGAAGACTGATTACAAGTTTAAATCTGCTTTTTAAGGAAAATAATCCTTCTTCAGTGGAAGAATGACCACATCAAAGCCAATCATTATCTTCTCACAAAGACAGTTTTCTTAATGGAAGAAATTAAGAAGAATACTTAATCTGAATAAATTTACTACCCAAGACTAAATATGTTACCCAGGATTAATGTACTGAACTTGAAACAGAATTATCTCTTTTTTTTCCCTACCATTATAAGTATACTCTTGAAAATATTTTCATTTTGTAATTACAGATGACTTTTCACAGGCAAACAGTCTCAAATCTGGTTTTTTTAATGCAGTACTGTATTTGAAATACCAGTTGCACAACAAAAGAAATTCTAATACATGGACACAAAGTTTTCACTGGCAAACTAAATCTGCCCTTTCTGCCTTTTCCTGCATTTTCCAACCACGGGAAATATTTGTGGGACTCCAAACCTTATCAACCACCACACAGTGCTGTAAGGGCCACTGATACCCAACCTGGTGATTAGCACCATAGAGGCTGCATCACTGCATGAGCACCTGCCAAATACCATTTAACAATTAGAAGCAAACCTCCTAACAGCACCAAAAGACTACTTAGGACTTTAAAAGAAATGTTATTCCTATCATAGTACACAATTTTGGTCTAGTTGAAATCCGAAGTTTTATTCTACCAAAACTATTTCACCCTTTGAATTTTGGAAGCAAACCAATTCAGTTTTTAGGTTCAAGATCCATATCTTAGGCATAGAGCTAAAGTTTATTTCGACCAGTTATTTTCATTAGTTTCCAGAAAATTCTGAATTTTGAACAAATCTGAAAATGCACACAGATATTTGTATGCATTTAAAAGTTACTGGTTTTGCTCAGATGCAGAGTTCTAACAAATACCTATCTCACCAAAGGTAACAGAGTTTGAAACCCAACCTTTACTTTTTATTTTTTCTCACATAAAGCCCTTACCAAAGAGTAATTGGAAACCATAGTCCAGATACTTGTCAGTACTTTGTGCCCTGCAGAGCACCCAAAGGATGGGTTAAGAGCTGTACTGCTGGCACCCAGTGAACAGCACAGGCTCATTGCTGACCTCTTATTAAAACAACACCCTGCTGGCTTCTCCCAAGGAAGCCCTTAATCATTCATAACAGGCACACAAGAAACAAAGAGTGCACTTCTCACGGGGTTTAGAAGAAATCAAAATTGTCTCCTCTAATGGGACCATTCCCATCATTCAGACCAGCAGACACACTGCATGGGATGGACTATGAATACAGATGACTTGCAGCTATAAACACATCTTGGAGTACTCCCCATAATCTTTGAATAAATTTGCATTTATTGTCATTGATTTGGATTGTTCTGTACAAGAGGACAACCACAGCATCAGCTTAGATAATAATTCTAGCATATCTAAAATCAGACATGCATGAACTACCACAAAAATTCATGTAAAAATATTACCATTAAAATTCATAAGTGACTCTTGGGGAAATGGGATCCGTGCAACATCAGAAACAGCTAAGGAAGTTGTAAAATAAACACAATTTAACAAACAGGCCCAGGACAATTTGCATATGATGAAGCCCAGATCCAACATCTAAAGGAAGTAAACTCCAATGTTCATATACTAATTAAGAAGAAACAAAGCACAGTTTGCTGTTTCTTTTTTAGTATTAGCAAGACAAAGTTTCTGGATAAAAGGGGCAAGCTTGAGGCTTTTAACTACATTGCTCTTGGTGGGAACAGGCAATAGATTGAGTGAGACATCAACCTTACCCTACCCTTGGGCCACCAGTTACTGCCAGGCTGCAAAGTCCTAGCCATGGTGCATATACCCAGTTCTTTAGCTCCACTTAGTCCCAACAAAACAGGGTTTCTTAGCCCTCCCTGCAATCATTTCCTCTGTGTCATTTCTGCAACAATCTGCTGCAATGCGTTTTTTTCCCAGCGTTACTCTTGAAGGCCAGCTGAAATTTCTTTTTATTTCAGGATACTCCAGCCATGCTGTGGAAGGGAAGTTTTGGTATGCAGAGTGTACCTTTACTTCATCAAGTGCTCTAACTCACGAACATTTCTGGATGCAATTACAGGCAAATGGAAATGGGTGCAGTGAGCCAAGACAGATGCAATGTTCACACTGCTCTGAAAGACAAGCAGCAGAATAAGATTTCCCCTGTCAATCCTGAAATAACACAGCACAGTGGAATGGCACATGGCTGAAGGGTACACTGCAGTCCTGCTACTTCCAATCAAGATATTAGTGGGGTGGAGAGAGAGGTTTGTGCATCTTTAAGGCACGTGTTTAAAGGATGCAGGAAATAGAAGGATGCTTAGTACAGAAGGAGGTAATGCATTTGGCATTTTTGGTTCTATTTTGTGTTAAGTTTTGGGGTTTTTTTTGTTTTTTTTTAAATAGCATGTAATGTGGGGTGCCACTAAGCATCATGTAAGAGGGGCCATTATGACAGCTCCAGATGAGGTAACATCCCATTGCTTACTAAAATTGGTCTATTCCCTCAACAAACAAAAAATAAATTTAATTATCCTCTGCAGAGGCAACAGCAGCAGTACCCATCGTGTGGTTCCCCTCAACTTTCAGTTGTTGAGCCTACTCTTCTGCAGACTGTGCCCCACAAACCTTTTCTTAAGATGCCAGGCACATTCTCTTTTAAAACATATTTTATTTTTCTCACAAACATGATTGCTTTTGCATTATTTTGAGCTAGGCTCCCCTACGCTTCCAGAATGTAACCAATTACTGCTGAAAAACACTCCCCACCCTTATAATTTACTACTCAGCAACAGATGTCCTTCACCAGAATTGTTACCTTTTTATTTTCCACAGAGTAGGATGCTACTTGTTACCACAGAACATCTGAAGAATACATGATGTTATTTCATGATGCAAACTAGGCTAAGGAAAATAGTTATGAATTGCAAAGTTAAAGCTAAAGCTTTAACAGCTAAGATGTCCTTCTCTATGACATACCAATTTTTATTTTTTTTCTGGTATATATGACAACCATGAAAAAAGAACTAGAACTGGCACTGAACTCTACTTCTGAAAACTACTTCTGGCAGAAAGTAAGACAAAACACCTGCAACATTCAGCTCCCTTAAAATCCATACACATATAAGAGATCTGTGAGCAGAAAGAAAAACAGCTGGCAAAGTGTTTTTTATCATATCAATCTTTCCTCACACAAATGTAGCACATGATCATATAACTGTTTCACTCTATGCTGTATGCCTTAAATTAATTCTGAGCCACCCAAACCACTTCACAGAAAATTCTATGACCAACGAGCTGATCATATAGAGACAAATGATGTGAAACATACTCAGTTATTCATAGCAACCACAGCTGATTTGTACACAGAGATTTTGTACACAGCCTGATACAACTGAAAATGCAAGACTATAATGCCAACTAATTTTTACTTAATAAAATCCACAATTTAGTTTTTTTTCTAGTCACAGTTTACTTGTCATTTATTTAATATAGCAACAGACTATGTAAATTTTATATCCTATATCATATTCCAAAGCAGGAGGGGCTTTAAGTTGCACCTGCACACCTTTTGCAGAGCCTAACTCATCCTTCATAATTCCAGCTCTTTGTAGTCATTTTGTTTCTCATTAGCAAATTCATTTCTTAGCTGGCAGAGTAATCAACAAATGCACCAAGCATCGATATCCAGAACAAAGAAATATTTATTTCTCAGGTAGGTACAGAGCTTAAGATGATAGTTCTTATCTACAGTAGTTTTAAACACTTCAGCATAAGAGGTTCCCAGTTTAAGAGCATCTTCTAGTCACTGAGTGGCTCACAGTCATTGTTCACATTCTGCTAAACAATTCCCAATAACACAGGTCTGTCACTGGGAAATAATTTTTCATTTCAGCGTTGACCGTACCTCCTCATTCACCAGAAAGATAACCATGAGCATTGAGGGTATGTTTGCATCTGGAGAGAATCTACAGATTAAAGCCAGTGTGTCTGAACACAAGGAACTGACCCCATCTTATATGATCAGTGTGACTGGAACCCTCCTCATCTTTCTGGTTTGAAAGTTCTTATCCTTTCCCAGTGGGGTTGGTTTTTTGAGTAAGCCTGCAGAGCTAAACTCCAGAACAATGTCAGCCATGCAGTGTCATAGGATGGAATCAACTATGAGGAATGAACAAAGATACTTAAGAACAACAGCATCAATAGTAACAAAGACAATTTATCAAAATCTTCCCTTGTTATTAGAAATGAAAAAAAAACAGAGGCACATTTGAAGATATAAATCATCTGTTCTATTACTGAAAACTTTTCAGCACTAGAATATTTAATATACCAACATTCAGACAAACAGTCTAATATCTTTTGGTAGCAAAAGGGATCCTCATTTTGTATCAAAAAATGTTATACAGAATAGTTCACAAAAGCAGGAGGAAAAAGAAAAAACCTAACTAAAAGATCTTCATGTACATAAATCAGGCTTTAAATTCAAACTTAATTTTCAAAGTGAAATCCAAATCCATAGTCCAAGTTTTGATCAGAAGTAATTCTAGCAGATTAATTGTTTAAACATCCTACAGTCCTGAAAAATGCCACAGGCTTACTTTTAGGTCTTCTGCAAATAGGAGGAAAAAGAAAAATGTTGAAGTGCTTAAATAAAAAAGCCACTCCAAAATATATCAAGATCCAAAGGATTTATTTTTCTTGTGCCAGGCATGTGAAATGCACATTTCACTAGCACTGTAACAGATGTTCTGAGTTCTCATGTATTCTTGAAGAACAATTTTCCAATCCATTGCAGCATCTTACAGAAACTAAATGGCAAGAGAAAGCATTCATTTCCTGAAACTTGAGTTCAAATACTGATTAGGTCAGAAATGAAGTGAAATGGCTCAATCCTAGAAGATAACCCATCTCCTGTAACACCTCCTAAGGTCAGACCTTGTGTTCACAGGGAATACAAAGCTACAAACCTAATTCTTGCTAAGAAATCTGATTGCAACTGCAAATATATCTTTAAAATAGAGAATAATTTCACATTTCAGGTAGCTGAAGCACATGAAAGGCATCAACCAAAATTAGTATTGAAGAACACCAGATCCTGTTCTGTGGGAAAGAGACACACAAGTGCACTTTGGCCACCTAGAAAACAGAACCAAAGTATCATAAAGCCACAGTTAAATTTTGGTGGGTTTCACTTGCTTTTCTTGCTGTTGGCCATTTTGCAAGTGGGTAGACAAGCTTCACTTGTCATTTCTCTTCTTTTTTTTTTTTTATTTTAAACATATCTACACAGAAAAATTCAACATCTGTCAAGAAAGATGAAGTTGTCTAAGTCTTACAGCCTAACTAAACCCTGTTTCTGTGTCTGGCACTGATTTTTTTAAATGATCATCTTTTCAGTGAAACTGAGCATGCAATTAAAAAACCTAATCACACTATTAAGACTTTTAGACAAATTAGCTTTTCTAAGGTTGAGTATTTAAAGTGAGTTTAGGAAGAATGCTAGTCAAATGCAACTTAAAATTGTTGATTAGGTTAAAAAAAAAAAAAGCAAAGCAGAATAGTGCTTTTGTATGACATAGAAAAGCAGTTTAATTCTGGGTGTTTTTAGGTTTAGGCTAAGGGCTTTTTTTCTACAATTAGGGTTATTGTAAATTATTCTTCAGGCATATTTTTAAGTCCCAATCATGTCCATTCACTTATCCAAGCTATATTGAACTTCTTGAATGTTCATTCCCTGGGCTGCTACTACCTGTGTTCACCAGAAACAGCTTCTCTTCACAACAACGTCCTGGAAAAATTCTTCATTTCACAATTCTTATTGTGAAACAGCTTTGTTTACACAACAAACCAGGACACATCTGCCCTCCTTTTGGAAACATTTTGGCTGTGGAGGCCCCAAGAAAAAACAAGCCACGGAGAACCTTGGTCATTGGAGAAACCCCAACAGCTGAATTCACGTGGTGAAAGGAAAGCACAGTTCCAAAGACAGGGCCAGGCTCTGCTTGGAGCAGGTAACCCAGAAATAACCTGGAGCACCCCAACCTCCACACCCAGCAGCACCTCTCACAACATGACCTAAATACCACTTTGGGGGGTGTTGGGAAGGATAAGGATTTGACAGGAAGGTTTCACACCTATGTATGTATAACAGAAAGATCTTTGAATGGAGAATCTAAGGAAGGAATAGAAATTATAGAAAGTTTTGATATAGAAAAAAAGAACTGTTAAGTCAGTCTTACTGGATAACTAAGAAGCCAAAGGGTAAAATGAGTTGGAAGGAGTTTTTATGACTCAGAGCAAAGGATAAATCCACCTCAAACAAAAGATGCTTTCTACCAAGCAAAAAGATTTTGATGAGCAAACAAAAATACCATGTTACAAGTAGAAAGAAAGGTCTCAAAATTTTCCACTGCAAGACAACTGAAAAACAACTTCTAGCTTAAACATACTTTCTGTGCTTAGAAAATAGTAACATGAATATGGTAATGTGAGTAGTTATGATAGGCTATAGGTAATAGGAAAGTATTGATTGGTTGTCATAAATTAAAATGCTCTACAATGTAAGTGTGTAACCAGAAGTAGAGTTGGCTTCAGACGAGACTACAGCTGATGCTGACGCTGAGGGCTTGGCTCTTGTTACCCACGACCCCTGAAAATTGCTGCATCGTCTGGATACAACAAACAGCATTTAAAGAGCCACCTGGAGTCCTGCATCCCTTGGCTCCTACACGGGGGTTTAAAGCAAAGCACAGGGATACTGCTGCACTGACACCCCAACCCCACAGCACAATTAAGCAGTTTACAGTCTTCCAGCGTGAGAAGGGACATTTGCTTCCAAGTCCACTGCTGAAACAGGCTAAGGAACTAGACTGTCTAATTGGAAAATACCACTCTTCGTGGACAGCTCTGTAGGAACTACACTCACACTGTGCTGATGTTGTACACATTTCAGAGTCAATCTCCTGCCCATGAGGCTTTGTCAACACACAATTATGAAACAGATCAAAAACTAGTACAAAGCAAGAAGAGAGTCCAAACGTTTTTAATGGTTTTCCAGTAACTGCTATGACATTTTTAAAACAGAAAAAGATATAACTTTTATTTGAAGGGTTCCTCCAAAAGCCTGATATTTGAAGCCAATACTGCACAGTTTTGTGGTAAATCTCATTAAGTAATGGCTCCTATTTGATGGCCTACCACCACCATATTACCTTGCACAGAGTGCCAGCAGTAATTGCATTGCTTTAGTAGAAACTTGCTTCCTCAAATGCTCACCATATTAATCTGCTAAATAGAACCTCAGTAACTTTAAAATAAAAATCAAGAAGAAGGAATGAATGGATTTTTGCAGTTAATGTAAAATTGATTGGGAAATAACTTTGCAAAATTAAGGACTAAATTTTTTAAAGACTGTTCAAACATAATTTTTTTATTTATTTCAGCTATAAGGTAAGTTTAAGAAACATAATTCTTCCAATTAAAAGTAATCCAGAATTTTTTATTGCATAAGAAGCATATATATGCATAAAAAGAAAATACACCCAAACAAAAAAAAAAGCATTTTGGAAATTACCAATTCTAGGAGTCATACAAGTTGAACAAAATTAAGATCTTTTTCTGTCTTTATTCTACTAGGAGACAGTTGCATGGGTGAGTCCACAGAGATTTCATTCTTCCTTATTGTGAACTCACACCCCCAACAGCAGTAAACAAGAGATATACACATGTCAAGGACAGACTTTATTTCATAGGTACAAGCCTAGGAAAAACTGGAGGTCATTCATTTTCATCAGCCAGAATGAATACTAAGGACTCACCACAAGATAAATACAAAACACCTGCTTTACTAAAAGCTACTGAGAGTTTGTGGGAAAACTGGAGGCACTTCAAAGCTGAGAAAAGTTTTGCTCGTAGAATGGGGCATGATGGCAGGGGAGGAGAAGGTTGTGTAGTCCTGGGAGAAAGCACAGCCTGGAATGACATTCTTAAACCTACAACCACTGATTAAACATTGTCTTAAGGCAAAAATTCTACACAATGAGCTTAAGCATGCATTACAGTTTGTAGCTGAGTTATTATCTGCAATAAACTGATAACCATTCATTAACTTCTGAGCACAAGAGACAACTGGCAAGCTATTTCATGCCTCAAAGAATTTACAACAAAAGGGAGGCAAACACACAGTGCAGGTGACTTTGTATTGGGAAAATAAAATGAATATTTAAAAATGCCATTACCTTCCAGCTATAAAATGAATTGACATGGAGATGTTCCAACAAATGCAGTTTTTAAAACTGATTCTGAATCCTTATGTGCTATAAGCACAAAAGTAAGCATAGTCTTCAAATTACAACAAACAGCTATTAGTAAAGTACTTTTTGGTGAAAATTAATTTTAATATTAAGGCCTATATGAAGAAGTACCAAATATGTGCTTCACAAGAAACCCTAACTACAGGGGTCACGAAATAGTATGTGTACTGACAGATACAGCCTGTAAGACTCCATGGGGGGAGGTTAAAAAAAAAGATAGGAAAATTAAAAATTAATAAGTCTACAGCACAGTAGTTCTGAACAGACATATTCCCAAAGTCACAACTTCCAAGGCAATCTCTAAGGACAATATCTTTGGCTCCATAATAATTTCTAACGCACTTGGGAGTGCTGTAAATTATTTCATCTGCCTCAAAGCAGATTAGGGGAAGGAAAGCTGCAGCAGTGACCAGAGCCCTATGTCAGCTCCCCACAAGAGAAAGCCAAACAACACTGTATTCTGTGCACACCAAACACTGACATTGCTGAGAGCTACTTGTTCAAAGACAAAATATGCCCTTTAATAATTCAATTCCCCCAAGACCCAAGAACAAGATAAAACCAACTTTGGCACAGGATATTCAGAGCTGCAGGTAGCATCCACGTTCATTGGTACAGACAGTGACACCTTATGCGATTTTTCTGCCACCAGGCAGCATAACCACCCCAAAGCCACGGTGCAAACAGCCCCAGGCTCTGCAGCTACATGCCTCACATTGGTGCTTTCATCTCACAGCCCCAATGACCAAATACAAAGACACAACTTTCTATTGCCCAGCTCAAAATCCAGTTCCCTCCACACCAGTTTGCCTACAAGTTCATAGAGATCTTTTAAATTAAAAAAAAAAAAAAAAATCTTGTATATTTAAACCATTTCCATCCTTTCCATAAGATGCTTTGCAACTTCTGGAAATTCAAATCTTGTACAGAAATTATAAATCTCTTCCTTGTCATTTTTTTTAAATGTTCCCATGAGTCACACAGAGGGTCATAGCCATGTAACTTTCTGGGAAAACTAGGACTTCAGGCCTCACCTTTCCAAATCTCTGAGATTTTTACACAAAAATTGGAAAGCATTTTTCACAGCTTTTAATCCCATAAATACACTGTTAACTTCAGGTTCCATCTCTAAATTTTGTCATTGATTTGATAATTGATTTATACCACAATATCATCCATAGCAGACAAGTACTTTAAAAACTGTCATGTTCTTCCCTCATGATCAGTTTTCCCAGAAATATTTAATATCCCTTCTGCTATGAGCAGCTCTCCAGGTTATGTCTCCTGAGTCCACTTCAAGTAAACAATTTTTCACACCGACATTTTCTTTGGTCTGTTGTAATTCACATTCCACTGGCCTCTTTACTGTTCCATCTATGATATCAGTTAAGCTGCATTTTTTCTTCCACACCTTTTTTTTTTTTTTTTTTGCCAAGGACAAGCAAGTTTCACAGCTTTTGAAACTGAAAGGAACAATCATAACATCCAGCAAATTGCATGGGCCATAAAGTTCTGCATGGCAAAGCTTTCAGCTCTGGCACAATCAGGATGTATTCACCAATTTTAAAAAGCCATGTTAATTCCAAGTATACATATAAACCTGTTGGTGTTGGACTGTTTCCTAGTGGCACCATTAAATTTATAGCAGATATGCTTTCTGCTGCCTATAATCACTTTTTAAAGATTTTTCAAGTGGTTTAAGGTCAAATATTGCCCTTAAGGTGATATACAAACATATAATTTAAATATTTTTATTTCACACTCTATCAACAACTTCTAAATATATGAGTGAATGCAATAAACCTCAAACCTCTCTCAAACAGGTAATCTAGGAATGACCTTAAATTTAACAGACAAAAGAAGGGCTCTAATCCTCCAATTATGTATCTGAACTACAAGGTTATCCTTCATCTGTCAGCTGACAATATCTTCAGTTTTATACAGGAGCAAGACATTTAAAACAAGAGGTGAGCATTGCCTTTCTTTGATTTTATTGACCCCTGCCTCTCCCAAGCTGTGCTCAAAGACTGTCCATGGAGGAGAAAGGGAAAAAATGACAACCAGTCCTTGCAAGTGGGTTGTGAACACAAGTAATGTGACATGTATTATTGCAAAGGGAATTTCTAAAAATGCAGTGAACAGCAACAAAAACTGGTAAATGCTCCCTGAAATACCAAATAAAACAAACACTATCAAAATAAAATCTTGAAAAATCCAGTAACTTCCTAATTAATGAAAAATTAGTTGAATATATAATTCAGCACACACATACCAAATTCCACACATTCATTCATTTTTTTATCCTAAATTCTGTAAGAGGCATTACATCAGCACTAATGAATCCAATCTGTGTCACATTTTATATACATGCAACAGGATTCTCCTGTCAGTATACCTTTCAGTAGAAAGGTGAATCCAGTAAAACAACCCCATGCCAAATTTTCACAAAGTCTTTAGAGGGGTCTAATTCTTTTGCATACAATGCTCAGCAAGTTTGCACTCCTTATGAAATTTCACTTAAAACTGAATGTGAGTAGTTTTGACTTATCAGAACATAGAATAAAGCAGTAATCACATAAAACAGTCTGTGCAACTCAATCAAAATGACTGCCAAAGCAACAATACACTGACTACATGTCTAATAAAATACTAGGCATCCATTGGAAGTGGCAAAAATAACTTCTTTCAGCAACTGGGCTGCTAACTAAGAGACTCTGTAAGTTTCCTGCTATTTTTATATCTGTCACATTTTTTAGTGCTCATCAGCACAATTCATCTACTTTCCTAGCCACAAAAAGGGACATTTTATAGTAAGAGATACTTAGGTAAGTATGATGTGCTTATTTTGTGGAACAAAATCAAAACTAAAACAAACAGAAAGAAGACCCAACATAATACTGCAAAGGATCTTGTTGATGATAAAATAAATTTCATAGCTATATCTGTTTTATACCTGGCATTATATATCTCTTGTGTTGATTATTGCATAGCTTCTTTTTCCTGGGGCAAAGGAAAAAGATAAATCAATCATCACATGTTCAGTTTCAAATAGTATTTCAAGAAATTGTTTCCATGGGTATTCCATCTGTTATGCAGGAATATCAATGACTACGACTGTTTTAATATGACAAGTGGATAAAACTCATGAACAGCTGAGTAGCCAATCTCATTTGCTAAACCAACATAGATGCTTATGACCATAAATCTCTGAAGTGGTTTTCTATCCCATTTCATTTTTTCTCTCAAATCTTTCAATCTGTTTTTGCTTTTTCAGAAATCTGGTCTAAGATACCTTCAGCAGCTGGAGGACTTGGAGTCAATACATCACAGAAATCGAAGCCAGCTACACAAAGTACAAACCCACACCAACATTCACTCAATGCTTAAAATATGTGTATCCAGAGTTTGATCAAAAAAAAATCTTAACTTTTTTTCCAAAGGAAATTAAGTTGTAGTGTACTAGCCTGGCATAAACTTTCTTATCTCATACAATATTCAATAAAGATTTTAAACACAATGATCTGCAAAGTGAAATTTATTTCTCATACACGGTGCATAGAAATGGTGGAGAGAAAATTTATGAGATATACTCTTACACACACCAAGTCTTCCTTGGTATGCTACTTATCTCAGGAGGAATAGCAGGCTGTGTTTCTGTGATGGAAAACAGCATCCAGGCCACAGAAAGAAGATGTGTAATAGTTTATCCTACCAGAAAGGAATAGTACTTAACACAACAGGAGGGGGGGAAAAAAAAAAATTTAAAAAAAAAAAAACCCACCAAAAAAGCCCCACACAACACCAAGGCAGTATTCCAGTTTGAATCTTCATGTTCAAGTGAGCTGCTTTTAAGCTCTTCTTGACTAATAAATAAAAACAAGTTTCTGCCTGAGAAGCACAAAATACACTGAACAAGTATTTTACTCTAAGAAACATAGACAGTTTATTTCATGCTCAGTATATCCTGAGACAAATCCCTCCTCCCTGAGGACCATGCTTCACCAAACATCTCAACTTCTTTCTCCCTATCCTACTATGTTCCTTCCCACTACCAAGAATCACTAAAGAAGTTGTCTTTTCAGGTCACCAGTGAACACTCTGAGCAGTTGAATTAGATTGTATGAATGAGACATATTTGGGTGAACTGTAAGAAGGGGTTTACAGTTGACAAGACTGTTTTTCATTTCCTCTTTTTACTTCTTTTCTGCACTTCCACATCTTCTGTGATTCTGACCCCTAATCACACCCTCATAAGTAGTGCTCAACACACTTGCTGGCTTTTTTTGCTTTGAATGCTTAAACCTGATGGCACAGGCAGCACACAAACACTACATGAACAGCCAGGGCAAGCTCACCCTGAGCAAAGACAAAATTGTGTTTCCTATCTATCGATAGAAATGCAGAATCAGGAACTCAGAGGCCAAGAAGATACTTCAAAAAAATACTGAGTCTTAAATTTAACTTAAGCTTGAATAATGAAATTAATAGTAAAGCAAGCCCTGAGCTGAAGGCAACTAGCAGTTATGATGATAACCAGGAAAGCTAAATATTGCATGAATAGGGGATTGCAGCTTGAGTTAGCATAGGAATTACTGGTGTTCAACCAATTGTGCCACTTGACAAGACACCCTTGGAAATTATTTAAAACTTTCACTTGGCCTCCAATTAAAATCTCCCAGACAGCCACAGAGGCACTGTGAGAACTGTGATTGCTGGATTAAGCACAGATCCCAAAATGAGTAAAGGAAGTTTCAAAATGAAGTCAAAAAAGCTGATAAACTCCCACCAAGAACCAAGATTTCAGTCAAAGAGAAAGTATTTAGCTTGTGGTAAGAAAAAAACTGCAAATGTCTGCAGTGTTTCTTCTGCTAAAGTGAAGCTAGGATATGCTTCTGAGGAAGTAAAATATGACTGAAACATGCCTTGGTAAAGAAATGAGTGTGGGGTCTCACAGTGCACAGGCTGGACTACAAGGCAGAAAAAACTGTTCTCAACACTAACAAGCCAGTCAATCCTGCACACCTGAAAGCCCTACTTCCCCAAAAGACATCCATCCATAAGAGCTATGAAATTCCTCTAGCTGTCCTTCTTAGAGTTTCATCTTTAGCTACAGCAGACTAAAGGCCAGCTACTGCCAGACAGCACAGCCCTGACCATCAGACCTTGCCTCCTGTTCAATGGCCACTTCAGCTCTGTTCCCCCAGCAATAAACTGATTCAAGGGCACTAAGACTTTTCTATTTTGGTGAGGTATGTTTTCTGCCAGTTTCTCTCTCTGCACCAGTGTATCATAGGTCATGTGAGCAGCAAAGTGCCAAATGAGAAGCAGAAGGTGCATGCAGGAAGGAGAACAAGGACTTGGGAGAGCAGTAAGAATGCCTGCCCTTTCAGCAGCTTCCAACCAGCACATCAGGTAACTTGTCATGCAGATCCATAACCCACTTCAAAACATGAATGGCTGGGGCAGAGAGACGTGCAGAACATTCTGACAGCCTCACCCATCTCATTTTGGATAATTCAAAACAGCTGTTGCAACTGGTTCTGAAGACAACAAGGTTCTTCAAGGGAAAACAGCATCATTCCATACACCATACAGGCAAAAGCACAGAGAGGCTTTTGAGGACAGCCACAATGGAAGTAATCACTAACAATTCATGAATTCCAAGATACCTGTGACAGTTCTTAAAGAATTTAAACAATAAATTCCTAATGCAGTACAAAACTTTGAGCAACTCACACATAATTAAAAACTTTCTTTGGGAAATATCTGGAAATAATTGTGTTGTTACATTAGCTAGAGGTTACCTTCTTTTAATCACTCATTTTCCCTTCTAGTGCTTATTATAATTTTATACTTGCACAATTACAGTTCAACCTAAGGAAATGCATACTAAAGACAATCCAATCCACAAATTTATTTTCATCGTTTTATCAATAACCACAAGCAAAGAGTATTTATACAGAGCATATTAATATTTTAAAACATTAATATTAGGGACTTCACCATGCAGAACAGAAATATAGTATCAGGTGTGGATTGCAGATACACAGTAAAACATAAATTGAGTAAAATCTACAAGATGACTACAACTTAAATGGTCAGTCACAGCTTGACAGGACAACAATTTTGATACAATACCTTTCAAATTACAGAGCAGTATAAGCATGAAAATTGCATACACAAAATCCCAACACAGTAATAGCTTTAGGGCCGTTTAAAGCATGTCTAAAATTTTCATTTTCCATAAATGACAGGCATAGCAATAAAAACTCTTGACCTGGGAGAATTTATTTTTAACAATGCCTCTCCCTTTTCTGTTTCTTCTATTAACAGGAGCAGAGCCTGATTGGCAGCAGCAGACATGAACAACAGTCTCAAGACCACAAGGCAGGAGAGGAAGGGAAGAAGGAGATTAGCATAACCCATATATTACCTAAAGCAAGCCCAGAATATCCAAAGCAGTGAGGAGGCACCAACTGAAGACCAAAATACTATGCAATGAAAAGAAGGGTTTACACCTAACAGAATTTGACTTGCACTCTCAAAACAAGCCTCCAGGATAAATAAACAGTCAGACAAAAACACCTACCAAGGGATATCCCTAACAGTAACACATGAAACTCTTGACCACACTGAAAAGGGTGCTGTGAGGGAAGTAAACCAAATCAACAGGCAGGCCAGGACAACTTCTTATGAATGCTCTCCTGAATGCCAGAACTTCTTTCTTCCCCCTGCTTCAACCTGACTCCAAACAGAAGGAATGGGAGATGGAAACTGCAAGTGTAATTTCTGCTACAGACCTTCCCTGGAACAAGACATTGAAGGAAAGCACAGGCTATGCCTTCATTCTCTCTCACAAAAGATTTTCTTGACAGCATGGATCAATGGCCTGAAAGCCACTTCTTTGGCTCCAGCTGGCATTAGGGCAGAAAAACAAGCATTTCTGTACTATTTTTCATAAAGTTGCTCCAACACTGTGGGAGTAAGTTGAGATGGGGGAGGGAGAATCTTTTCCAAGGAAAATGATGCCTTTTTGCAGGCTATCATTCAGCTACAGAGAGAAACATTACTGGTGATGGTGGTGTTCAACTACTTAGGTCTTGGGAAACATTCTCACAAATGTACACAAGAACCTGAAATTATAATACTTTGTATAGCTTCTGTCTCACATACAATTTTGTTTCACATGCTTTGCTCTTACTTCACACTTGAGGTACATCAAGAGTCAGTGCTGCAATTTCACTCCTAACTGTCAGGATGCTCCATCAAACTATAGCATACTATTCCCAAGATTATCCTATTATCCTAAGCACAAAAACATAGCTGCTCCTAATAATCACACTGTGACTAATAGGATTCTTTTTATATTCCTCTACTCCATAAGAAGTTACACATCCTGAAAACTACTGGAACTCTGTCTAGAATTTTGACTGGCACTGAAGGGACACCAAATACACCATACATCTCACATTTAAAAAAACCTTATTGACATATTGACATGGCACCAAGTCATGCTGACCATCTTCATTCATTTATGTGATAAGTCTAAAAATAATGTTCTTATATATGTTCAAGAAATTTTTAAAACGTTGTTCCATTCTACAAACAATCACAGAAATACAATATTCTACTGGAGAGAAAAACACCTTTTTATACAAGTAAACTATAAAACATGGATATTGTTTTGTATCTAAAGAACTATAATGATTAACTATCTTCATTTGATGAGAACTGATGAAAAGTTAAAAGTCAAAGTTTTCCACACTTCAGAATCCCTCTAGAACAAAATATACATATATGAGGAACACCTAGATCAACAAAACAGGATGTTTTCAAGGAATTAGCTCAAATTTACAGCTATTTCTGTATTAACCAGCCACAGAAGTATTTTTCAGAAATAAATAAGGAGGCAGTGTAGATAGGGTGCTGTGCTAGAAGGGACGCTCTCTTTGGTGCTTAAGGAAGCACCTCAGCCTTATTAGTGAATGAGAGAATCTTCATGGAGAAACTCCCATTGCTGAAGAGCCAAAATAATGGGCTCCTCTCCTCTCTTGACCTCCCTGCTGCAGTGTGAAAGGGGTGCACTTGAACAGTTAATAATCAGCTGTCCCCAGGCAGAATCACATCACTCTAAGTACAGGCACAGTGTTAGGAAGGACCACACAACCACAACTACCCCCCGTGTCACTCTCTGAGTCAAACCCTGCTTCTCTCTACTTAAAAAATTCCACACTGTGGTTAAAATGTAAAGGTATTTTTGTACCTTCGGGCTGCCATTAATTTTGACACTCCAACTGCAACAGTGTTATGACAACTTTCATGGTGATGAAGTAACACAATGTTGTATTGGTAGCAGTAGTCACAACAGTAGTAATAATAATAACAAAGCAGCAATTTAAGAGTGTGTCAACGCTGAAGACACAGGACTCAATGCACAGTTCTGAATGAAAGATGTTTCCATTTGGCTATTTTTAAATCAAGTGAAATCAAGCAAGGGCCACACAATTGCTGGCCTGAGTTCAGTACCCTGTAACCACCCAACTATTCAGGCTTGGTTATATTTCCCATACTGCATTAATGTTTGCTGTCACATCTAGCTTATCACCACTCCTAGCTTTAAAGTTTTTCTAAATATGCTTAAAAAACTTGTAGTAGCTCAAAAATATATTCATACTTCCTCTTAACCCAATTCCAGAGTCTGAACCTCTAACCTTACCCAAACAAGAAACACTAATGTCTTTTATTCCACAGTCTATATATAATGTCATTCATATTCATTTCCCTTAAAGGCATAAATGGTATGGCATTTTAAAGTAGTACAGTGTTACCTCTTTTTTTCCTACCGTTTCTGAGACTCAAATTCTATAAAGTTGGTTTGCTTGCCCCTAAGTATTAACTAGGACTTAATATTTCTTGCAGTGGATTCTTGTAACTACAAGACATCACATAAATGTTTTGTGAAAACCAAACAAACACCAGAGATATCATTGACTTTCACTTAATTTTGATTCCAAATCTATAAGAGGCTGGGTATATTTTCAATTCAAAATCTGAGAATCAGACCATCATTAAAGAGGTATCAAAGCATGGAAGAAACCATAAACAAAACTTTTAATTTATAAGAGAAAAAAAAAAGAGAAAAAAAAATCTTTTCTGTTGCTTTCTCCAGGAAAATGTTAGGAAAAATGCTGGCCATTCAAATTTTGTCACACTACAGATACTCTTGCAAAGAATGCACTATCATGCAATACATCATGCTTTTCCAACACACTGCTTCCATAGAAATACACACTGTCAACACTCAATCAAAATTTGTATTTCAGAGCAAATATTTATTATGTATTCTATTTCAGGGTAGTATTTTTTATAATTGCTAACAGAATACCGTTCAATCAGCTACACTATCATATTAAACCATCTACAGCAGAGCATTTTAGCCCAGCCTTGTATTAAAAAAATGTGAACATCTTCATTAGAAAATACAGAGTTCTATTTGAAGTAAGAAGAAATCACAAAAGGAGAGACAGGGGCGAAAAAATCTTCCATCTGCTCTACATACAATGTAGACCTAACAGCAATAACCAAAAAAATTAATTTCAGTATAAAAACAGTACCAACAGCCCAGTAAGATAAGGAAGGGTCGTTAATCTGTTTACCATTAGATGCATTAAGTGTATTTTTATATACATATATATATGTATCCTTGTATATAAATACTTTAGCACTTTAAACCCACAATTATATTCACTTTAATTGAGGTAAGACTAAGCAGAACTACTGCACTATCTGAGTTTTCCTTTCTAAAACAGAGCAGCAAGCTGCCCCCAACAGCCAACCTTATCCTGCTTTGGTACATCAGACCCTTGTTGTAGGAATTTGGCCAAGCTCATAGGGTAAGTCAGCACCATCACAAGCCCGTGACCCCAAATCCTGGCAAGACCACGTTGCCTCTCAGCAGGCAGTCCAGAAGGAAGATACTCTGCACTTCACTACCCATCCCCTGGTTCACCCAGCACCTCTCATACAGCCTAAAACTGCACCAAACAACATTCACTAATACAAGCCAAGAGACAAATGCAAGCATAGAATTACACATCAGTGTAATGCCTCAAACATTAATTGCATATATAAAAGGAGTGCTAAAACACTAAATCAATGTTAAAAAGTAGACCTTTTTAATTTGTGTTCCTGTACTGCCACCTAAAGATTAGAGTGAAAAACAGGAACAGTAGTGGACAGCCTGACTTTTACCTGTAGTCCTGGAAGAGAGCAGTAACATTTTTCTGATACCTCACTTTTAACTAAGACCACACCAGATTCAACCAGATCAAAACCAGACTGATGAAACAGTTCCATTTCATATCACAGTTTAGTAGCACTTCATTACTTGCCTAATTTCTATACATTACAAAAAAAAATAAAAAATTGAGATCTCTGTATGCATCTCCTTTAATTAGATAAATGCCAGCTTGGACAGTCTTGATCTATAAACTTTATCTAGCCACAGCATTTTTGCAAAGGAAGACAGATTGGTGGAAATATATTTTTTACTTCCTTATTTACTTTTTTTAATTTAACTGCTATCACTATATAGAAAAAAAAAAACACTCCACAAATTAATAACCTCTCATGATATAACAAGTTGGTAATACCATTATTTCTCCCTACAAAACATGTCCTGGTTACATGTCCACATCCAAACACCTCAGAGTCACTTTTATTCTATCTGTTGCTGAACTCAGCCTGTTTTCTGAAGTCTGCAGTCTCTCATAACTTCAAGTGGAAAATGTTCAGTCACCACCCAAAAGGGCCCTGATGTCACAAGTCAGGCTTCACAGATGTAAGAGTTAAAAGTCTTTTGAGTTTGATATTTATTTGGAGGTTTTTTTGGAGATATTTTTGTTGCTTTGGTTGGGGTTATTTTTCAATGTGCTGAAGATGCAAGAATCACCTGGAATACATTGTCAACATTTTCTTTGATTAAATGAGAACCACAATCTCATATATTTAAATAGAAGCTGAGATAGAAGCCCTGTAAAGGACATGAAGAAAATCACCTGGACTGTTTCAACAAACAAAACTTCAAATATCTTCAAAATAACCCTAATTTAAAAAAAAAAAAATCAAACCAAAGCAAAAACATAAAAAAGTTAGCAGTATCGAATTTTCACCTGTCTCTCTTCTTCACATCTGGGCAACTCTACAGGGGTTTGGCTTATCTAGCAGTGTGTTTCAGGTATTAATTTACAGATGTTCCTTTAACAGCTCTACCACAATCCAGCTTGCTGGGAAACTGCTCAAGATTAGAAAACAACTTTGTTCGTTTCCTTCTAAACAAACACAGAAAGTTACTATGCCCTTGTCGGTTTCCACCTAAGGAAAGATTTAGGGATTCCGTAAGGACTTGCGGGAGGAAGGCAGGAATTCATTCAAGGCATGTCTCAAAGCCACGTGCTTTTAGTAAGAGAAAAAAAAAATCTTTTCTGTTGCTTTCTCCAGCAAAATGTTGGGAAAAATGCTGGCCATTCAAATTTTGTCACACTACAGATACTCTTGCAAAGAATGCACCATCATGCAATACATCATGCTTTTCCAACACACTGCTTCCATAGAAATACACTGTCAACACTCAATCAAAATTTGTATTTCAGAGCAAATATTTATTATGCATCCTATTACAGGGTAGCATTTTTTGTAATTGCTAAAAGAATACCGTTCAATCAGCTACACTATCATATTAAAGCATCTACAGCGGAGCAATTTAGACCAGCCTTGTATTAAAAAAGCGTGAACGGTTCTATTTGAAGTAAGAAGAAATCACAAAAGGAGAGACAGAGAAGGGGATAAACCCGAGCAGCCGACACCAAACTCCATCGCTGCCTATTCCATCGAGCTGGAGCCTGCCAGCTCCGCGAACGCCCAGGGCACGGCTCCTCTGCCGCGCCTCACGGCCCGGGAACACCTGCCCGCCCGGGAAACCTCCCCACGAACTGCCCGGGAAGAGGCGACACCTCCAGAAAAGCAGTTTTAAAAGAAAAAGCCCCCAGTTAAAGAGAGCGGCGGGAAGCAGCAAGCCTCGCAGCGGAGCCCCACTCCCAGCCCAGCCCAGCCCGCTGCTCCCCGGCCCCGCCCCGGCGGAAGGGGCGGCGCTGGCGGCGCGGCGCGCTCCCGCCGGTACCTGCGCAGGCAGCGCTCGCACACGCTGCCCGGCTGCTCCTTGCTGAGGACGTAGGCGAAGGGCTCGCTGCGGTAGAGCAGCTCTCCGGGCCGCACCCGCCGGCGGGAGCGGAGGCCGCTGCCCTTGCCCGGGCTGTGGAAGCGCTCCAGCGCCGCCGGCTCCATCCTGCCGCGCTGCCGCCGCCGGAGAGGAGAGGAGAGCGCGGCCGCCCCGCCCGCCGCACGTGACCGGCGCTGCCGCCGCCATCTTAGATCAGGGCAAGGGCCCGGGCGGGCCCCGCGGCGGGGATGGAGCCGGGGCGTGCGGCGCCGCCTGTCCCGGGCCAGCACAGCACAGCCCAGCACAGCCCAGCACATCACATCACATCACATCACAGCACAGCCGCACGGAGAGCCGCAGGGCAGCCCTGTGCCTACAGAGGCCGTTCGTAATACACATCACAGAATCCCAGAGTGGGTCGGGTTGGAGGGGAGTGCAGTGCGTCACCGGGCGGAACCGCCCTGCTCCAGCAGGGCCGTCCCACGGCACATGGCACGGCTCTGCATCCAGAGGGATCTTGGATATTCCCAGTCAGGGGGGCTCCACAGCCTCTCTGGACAATCTGCTCCAGTGCTCACTCACCTACACAGTAACGAAGCTTTTCTTTATGTTCAGGTGCATCATTTTCTGCCATTGCCTCCATCCTATTTATTGCTTGGCACACTGAGCACAGCCTGGCTCCATCCTGCTGGCACCCTCACTTTCAATACTCGCACACAAAATATTTAACAGTTCAGCTTACAAACGAAGTGATATGGTAATGATTCAGTCAAAAGACATTCCGAAAAAGCACATTATATTTATGAGCCTACATCTGGATGTATTTCTGGATCTCTCTGTGATCTGAATACAAAGAAATGTGAGTGGGCCAGTAGCTGCTGGGCATCTCAGCTCGGATGGTGTTTCTCACCAGATTACTTTTTGTCAGAACCATGAGTTAGAGGGATCAGATAAATGATAACAGAAAAAGCAAAACACTTGCAGAATTAACTAAGGGCATTAATCTGAAATGATAGTGCTGAAAGCTCGTGAAATAAGTGCTTTCTGTACGAGTCTGCATGACTTTCATTTATTCATGAGATTGCACACGACACAGGCTAAATGTGGTAAACTGCAGATCGACTTTGTCTGGTTTTCCTTATCACGCCTATAGAGGGAGGTAGGGCTTGTGTTTTGGAAAGAACACTGAGACACAGACCTAACAGTTCTGCCAAGCAGGGCTGAAAACCACTCAGTTTTGTTCTGGGTAAGTATTATTTCTGCAATTGTTTTCATCCAAGTTGCAACAAGGTAACAAAGAATGGCAATATACATATCTAAAACACTGGTACATAGAGCCAGAGAAGTCTCACCGAAAATTACATTCTGACATTTGCTTAATGCTGCAATGATGTCATTCATCACCAAAAGAACTGTCAGCAGTCTAGCTGTTAGTGAAATCATTATGCATGTTACTATGCTTATTTTTAGCTCTTCTAGCAATTTTTAAAAATGTGTTAATTTGCAGTGATACTGTGAATTTCTCAAGAATTAACCTTAGTAGTTATTAAAATATTAGGCAATTAGTTCTGTATTTGGCCTGTATGTTTTACTTCTTCACCTATTAAATATTCTGCATTTTCCTGTCTATGCTGTTTTAGTTTCTAAGCAGGTGTCACTCAAAACCTGTACCAAAAACAAGCCAAATAATAACAGAAGTTAACATCTATCTCTATTAGTGGATAAATTTAAGAAATGAAAAAAGCAATGAACCTAAAGGCCAGCCCATGAACTGCAAAAATTGCACTCGGGGAAGACCTAATATAAATGCATAATACCAGATGTAGTTTTCATTATTTTCTCAGTTTTTCTTGACAAGTTTTCTCACCTGTATGGGCAATAATACAAAAAAATCTTGTGAAGTACAAAAACACAATCTGAGGGAATGCCAGTCTTTTGTCTCACTGACACACAAAATAAAAATCACAACCTTGAAGAAGCAAGCTACTCTAAGAAAATCTGAAGTATGAATACCCAAAGAAAGGGACTTCCATCAGCTTGGCTTAAGCTGTACAGGAAATACGCCACAGAAGCTTCCAAACAGCTTTTAGCTGTCGTTGCATTTCAAGTCATATGAAAACATAATTGCAGTGATAGAGATTTCCTGTATAGATAAGCTTTCAAACACAGCATTAAACATTTTAATGTGCTGTTGGATATTTGGACATCTGTATGCAGGGCCTCAAAAACTGATTCTGGATATCTATACCTACAGGTTAGTGATGAATCTGCCTAGGAGTGCCATTCAGCAATCTTTGGGCAATGGTAATCAATGGAATGCCCAACTTGGATGTCTTTGGAACCATCAGTCTGAATTTTCTCAAAAGCGTAATGATACTAGGGCTGCATACCCCAGTAAGTGCTTATTTAGCCCAAGAATATGTTTAGTTGAATTTAATCCCTGTTATCAGCATGGTGTGTTTACATGCCCAAGTCATACACTGACCTAAACAGGTCAGACTTCTCAGCAGCTTTTGAAGTGCATGACACATTCTGGACGGAAGCAGCTGTCAAGGGAGTGTAATGAGGGCAGTTTTGTAGGAAATATCACTTAATTGTGGCTGCTGCTGCTGAATTAGTCATACATCCTTTCAGCCAGGGACACCGTGGTGGAGCTTTAGCTCTTCTATCTCAGGACAGCATGTTTTACTACGTGAATCTAGAGAAACATCTGCAGTAATGAAATAATTCAAATTCTGCTCCTTACTCATAAATGTGAAATAGCCATTCCAAACAAAACAGCACAAAATGGATTTTTTTTTTCTGGGATCAAAATATGGCTCAAAACTCAAAATGTTGAATTTTGAATTATACAAAATCTGTGTCACTAACAGCATAGAATAGCTATCAATTAATTAGTTGAAAGCTTGTAACTACAGAGAAATCTTTTATGAACACGTATCTCTTGAAGAGGTCTCTTCACTTTCAGTTTGATGTGCTAGTGAAAAATTGATTCTAGAATGTTAAAGATCACTGCAGAAGCATTTAAAGCACAAATTCATAATAAATTTCACATAGATTTTATCTGTCGATTTTTAACTGGGAAATTTATCAAACCATTCTACTTTATTTGTATCTTCCCTGCCTCAAACACATCAAACAGCATGTGTTTCATGTTCCTTCAAACAGCAGAAGCACAAAGTTCTGAGCTGTTTGTCTATTTGAGGTCGTATCAATAGGATCAGCCACCTCAGTGGTTAAAGACTTACATTATGAGTAATCGACTGTTTGATTTGGTGTATCTTAACTACCCCTAATTTCCTTTGGGCTTCATGTGCTTGCTGCATGTTGTGTTCCATCAGCTGGGGAGAGTCTGTGTGCCTATTTTTAGCAGTGACAAGTTAAACAGCCCACGCAAGGAAAGATGCAATAGCTGTTAAACAAGGATATAATGAGTGAATAAACATTTCCCACTGACTTGTCCTTTCTGGAAAAGTTACTTGTTAATTCCATTTTCCCAATGTTTACAGAAGAAAGGTATGGCTTTGCTAATTAAAGTCATACAAAGCTCAGGTTGGAGTTTTCAATCTGCAGCCCCACAGATTGTGTTCAGCCTGACAAAACAATTAATTCAACATGCCTCTCAGGAAGCCTCAGTTTCTTCCTATCACATTTGCACATCTTAAACTATACCACACAATGTTTCTCAAGATTTATGCTGATATTTCCATCAACATTATCATTAACCTGCAAGGCTGAGCTCTCATTTCCGATGCTGAACAGGTTTAGTAGCCAGTCCAGGCACATTCCACCTTAACAACCCCTTATCACAACATCTACTGTGTTAATTACTGCAAAGTCACAAATCCTTCTTCTAGATCAAAAGTGAGCTGACTATAGAGTTCAACTTAACTGACCTCCTAATTCCAAATGGGAAAATTTCTTATTAACTGGGCCAAGTTTGTTTCTGTCTCTATTTGTGTTTGTTTTCATTTAAATATAGGTGAGTAGGAAAAGCTTGGGCAATTGCTAGCACAATCATAATTTTCTTTCCCAGACAGATGTCACAAATGATGAGGGCCACTAGAAAAGATTTAGCATCTCTAAAGTTACAGTCAATATACCAGCTATGATATACTGGTGCTTTAATGTGGAATGCCAAACCATTTTTGGGCAGTTCCTCAAAAAAATTGGAAGAGTTGACAGCAACACTCAGAAGTGTTCTACTGGACAGTGCATCACATGTGGTTCATATTTCAAAGGTATTAAATCAGTCTTGAGGGAAAAAAAAAGGCAGTTTTGCAAAGGAAAGGAACATAAATAGTACAGCATTGGTTAAAAATTGTAACAGAAGTGTATGACAATTTAAAATTTGAAAGTGAAGTGAAAGTTCAACATTATCCTACAAGAAGCTATAATCCTGCAACAGTAGGAATTACTGAGTGGATAGTATAAATTAATGAAACACATAGACCTACTTAATTTTCACTCCCTGTGTATTTATTAATATACAATAATAATTTTCACTTTTTCCATCTTTTCCATGAATACTAAAGTCATTTTCATAATGGCAGGCATTTCTCTCCCCATTTCAAATTTGTGATCAGGGCTAAACCTTGATTACACTTAGCCTTAACAGTGCATTTTTGTTGAGCATGAAATCCCATTTCAATATGCAATATTCCTTCCACTTACGGACTCCTGGTGTTAGTCTCTGCATTGCCTCATTAAGTGCTGCTTTCCAACAGCATCAAAATAAAACCATTTTCTTTTTTTCAGTTCATATTTGAAATATTATCAGCACACAGCTGAAGAAATTTATTTAGGCAGTGGTGGTCTTACATTTCCTGTATATTCTATACTTCTCCTGGTATGCTAGATGTATAAGACATCTTGCTGCAAGAAGAGCAACTTGTTTTGATTCAAGGTGGGGTGGGGGTCAGCCCAAGAGCCACAGCAGTTTGTAGACCAGTAGATAAGACAGTTGCCATCTGATGGCCTGAAAAAGGTGGAATTGTTTCTGTTAATGCAAGTTTGCCATTCATTGGCAATTAGCAATTACTATCTCTGAAACAGACATGTAAACAGAAAGGAAGCCTCAAGTCTTGACAACCTGCACCAGAACACCAGCAAGGCTCTGAGACAGACTGCAAATTAAGCCTCAGCCTTTCCAGGAGTTTCATCATAACATTAGAAAAGCCCAGCAGCAGTTTCAAGAGAGAGCTGCAGCCTAGCAGAGTGAACTAAGGCTGCTCAAAGTCAATTTTTCATCTGCAGCCAGAATTGCAGGAGGAAGACAGAGATGAATGCTTACCACATCTATACCTCACACTAAGCTTAAGAAACACAATTCGATTTGCATTGTTTGGGGCACTGCTGCTGTCCACAGCCTGAAAATAGCTCAGCCTTCACCAAAATGGCATTTTATAAACTAGTGCTTTGCTAAAGAAGTGTATTTTTTACCACAGCTCTTCCCAGAGGATACAATACAGAACACAGAAACAGTACAATCTCTCAGCAATGCTGAACAACAACGGAACAGTTACATGGTAAGACAGAAAGAGAAATTAGGAACAGGTTGCCTTATGGAGTACTGCACCTGAAAACAGAATTTTAATAGCATATGGTTTTGAATAATTTTTTGGTACAGGCATGACACATTAGAGAAAGATACTGGCAAAGGTTTCAAGTAAGATGATTTTATTTTTTTAAAATAATTTATACAGCACTGAATAGTCTGGTGACTTTCAGACCCAAAATAATCCTTATACACATGTAGGTGTTTGTGTACTGCATTATAAACTAGTACAGGTTGCCCCTGTTTTTTCAAAAGAAATAACTGTTACAACTTTTCCTCAGGGATATCACAATCTTTATTTTAAGCAGCTCTTGGTTAATGTTTTATCACCCTGTCATTACCTTGTCTTCTACTATCATACCACCATTAATTTATTAGCATTATATTGACTTTAGGCTGCAAATTCAGAAAAGAAGACAATGTAGTAGACTCAGTGATTCTGAAGACCTTTGTATTTTGTGAATCTGTCAAAAGGGCATTCAAATAATTAAGCATTAAAATAAAAACCAGACAAATAATAATTTGGTCTGTTATTTTCTTTCAAATGTTGTAAATATACAGCAACAGTGTAACAAAAGGTTGCATTTAAGTGGTTCATCCAAAAGTAGGACGAGCTAATAAGCTCCTGCAAAAGTTGCAAAGCTTGTCCATTCCAGATAGGATTGTGTGCAAAGCTTGTCCATTCCAGACAGGATTGTGAAAGGTAACTGTGAATTCATTACTTTCATCCTATGTAGAAGGGCTCTTGTTACTTGCTAAATTTTTCCTGTTTGGACAGGAAATCATCTAGCTAACAGTATCTCTGATTTTATTTAAATCACTGTTTATCAAAGTAATCTTCCAGAAGCAAAGGTGATCTTCCAAAAGGTTTGGATTTATACGTTCATGGTCCTTGTATTTGCCAAGACTTCATCATGGAAGAAGGTTTCAGCAAACATATCGGAGTTTTGCAAAGCCTCGAAAAGACGCTTATAGTCTTCTGGATACAAGTTATACATTGCAGCATTTTTGGGAATTTCTAGTGCTTTCAGTAATTTGTCACTATTGTCCAAACTCCAGGAACTGAAACAAACAAACAAAAACAGAATGGAACATTTCTTTCTGTGAAAAATTAAAAAGCAAGAAATATCATCTGAAGGTCCACTCTTTCACAGCCTCTAGAAGAAGCTAACCTCTTCTTGCAAGACAAGTTACTTTCAATCCATACTGCAAAAAGGAAGAAACCTCTGCTATTAAAACACATAAATAGTAAATAAAGCCCCCAGCACACATAGACAATGCCAAACCACACAAACCTCCTCATTACGGGATAGGTGCTCTCTCTACCTCATTCACCCTAAATGCCTAAGTCAGTAACAGGCATTACAGCCTAAGAAGGGTGTTTCAGTGCTAAGGATGACTCAGTATAGCATGAACTAGTGACTTACACCTCCCAGGTATTTTCTTCTATACATAAACAGATGTGTCCACCCTCCCAGCATCTACATATTTGCTATGAAAGCTATACTTTTATAAATGTGCACATACATTAACTATTTCCCAGACAGGAAAACTGTGTATAAATAGACAGAAGATGCATACTAGAAGCCTTCTACTTCCTGGCTGAAAGATCAAGTGAAGATGAGGTGCACCACTGAGCTTTAAGAAACACCTTTCATTTCTGGGAAACAGAAATGTACTGATCATATGGAAATGGGAATAGCTTGCATAATTAGTAGTCTAAAGCCTAATTTTTTAATTAGATAACAGCCATTTGAGGACATCCCCATTCCACCTTCTATAGCCTTCAGCTATTTTCATTAGCGTCACTTTGATGTCTGCTATAAGCTAAATCTCTTTCAGCTTTTAATTTCTGTATCTGCAAAACTCTTGGTGGCTTTATTATTGTATCTGTAAAATAAGTGAAAACTTCTTGCAGATACATGACCTAAGCTCCTGGAGGTACAGGAATTACTGCACATATACATTCTAAATACTTGCCAACCTTCCTGACAGGAACAGTCCCCAAAATACTGTACAGTAGGATGCACAAATGAAATCTTCTATTCTACATGTTGATGATAATTTAAAAATAAATTAATTAGTTTTTTGAAAGGCAGTATTTCATCTGCTAATAAATACTGCTTTGGAACTATATTTTAATATTTTCATATATTTCTCTCAAGTATAAAAACTGTAATTCTTTCTTACTTACTATAATCTATCGGTAAGTTTAGACTTAGGTTTAGCAAAAGACTGTTTCACCATGAAAATAAAGGTAGATGCATTTGAGGGCTTCAAGCCTCCTGTAAATAGATTTTGCTGAGGAGTCAGTCGTACCAAACATAAATGGTCATTTGGCAGCCGCTGCAAGAAAAACAGAGTAAGTTACTGAAAAAATCACTTTTTAAGACAGTATCTATCTTAAACTAAGTTTCATCTTTGCCACCAGTAACTTTTCTTATTAAAAATCTTAACAGGATGATTTCATCAGAAGATGAGGCTTCACCTCCCTGTGCCTCAAACAGAAAAGGAAATATAAAACAAAAACATTCTATCACTTGGGGTTTATTTCTATGTTTTAAAACTGGACTTTCTTAGTTGAAATAGCCAATACAGGTTTGATGTGAGTTTGCAAGATATCATATGGTCTATTGTATTTCTATATTATGCAAGGTATCAGACCTGCCTTTTATATATAAAGACAGAATTATGTGAGTGTAACACTAAGACACTGCTGCAACATGAGGATTTTATTACACTGGGACAAAGTGGAGTCTTCAACTGAAATAAATGTACCTCTGTATTGGCAGCAATGGATGTATTAGATCTGACATTTGTGCTCCTAAAGTTGTCCTAGTACATCTTGCACAGCCCACCTGATGGGTCTCTCTACATGGCTTTTCAGCAACACAACTAAGCATATAAGGCACACCAGTCACTTACATATTACAGAAATATTGAAAACTAAACTCAATACAGCTCCATAGCAGTTTTCTGGGGAGCAGGAAACTTAAAAATTATTAAGTAAACATGCTTTTATATTACCAGAGTTAAATAGGAATATTCCTTTGTTATACAGAAGAACATCATTACTTCTCCAAAGGACAGAAGTAAGTAACTTTACACAAGGTATTTTTGCAATTCTCAGATTTAAGTTTGGAGACTTATGCTTTTCCACAACTAACTTGCACATGAAATCTATAATAGATATGTGAATAACTATTTTAATCAAAACTAGCAGCATACTGATTGTGTTATTAACTGTGGTAACACTTGTCTTGTTCAAGCAGGTAGATGTGACCATCAGTAGCTTTCTCTGAAAAATACTTTACCTATTCATACTCCCTTATGCTGTTTATTCACTGTATTTTTTTCCATCACAGACAATAAAGATATTAGTTTATCTCAGTTTCTAAGATAATAACAATTATTCACTTTTGATGAATCTCTATGCTGCCTTAAATTTTAACTACAATAGTTCTTTAAAAATACATCTGTAAATGCTGCTATAAAGTTACTTTAACTTATAATTAAAGTAGTTTAGCTGCATCTCCAGAAGAAAAGTGCACACAACAACCTTACCCCAGTTTTTGGTATTGCCAGTCCCCCATTTTTCAAATTAGTTGCAAATGAAGACCAAGGTTCCTATGGGAGGAAGCAAATGTGTTATGGAATTAAAGTGTTTTCTTAGAATAGAATATACTATTTCAGTTGGAAGGTACCTACAGTAATAATCTAGTCCAACTGCCTGAGCAATTCAAGGCTGGCCAAGCTAAAGGATGTTATAAAAAGGGCATTGTCCAAATGTGCTACTAAATGCTGACAGACTTGGGGCATCAACCACCTCTCAAGAGTGTTTGACCATCCTCTCTGTAAAGAAGTGTTTGCTAATGTCCAGTCTGAACCTTCCCTGGCACAGCTTTGAACCATTTCCATATATCCCATCAGTGGCTACCAGGGAGAAGAGCTCAGGACCTCCCTCTCCCCTTCCCCTCAGGAATCTGTGGAGAGCAGTGAGGTCACCCCTCAGCCTCCATTGCTCCTAACAAGCCCAAAGCCCTCAGCTGCTCCTCATGGGACATTCCCTTCTGGTCCTTTCCCTGGTTTTGTTGCTGTCCTCTAGATGCACTCAAGGACCTGCACATATTTCTTAAATTGTGGGGCCCAGAACTGCCCAAGTATTCAGGGTGAGGCTGCACCAATGCTGAATTCAGTGGGACAATCACCTTTTTCACTGGCTGCTGGTGCTGTTTGAGGCACCCCAGGGTGCAGTTTGCCCTCCTGGCTGCCAGGGCACACCCTGCTGACTCAGACTGAGCTGTGCCAGCCAGCAGCCCCAGGTGACCAGTGGCCAGCCAGGTGCAGCCCAAATCAGTACAGTGCTCTAAGCCCTGCCCTTCAGCCAGTTCTTCACCCAGCACACCCTGAACTAGCTCATCCCACAGCTGGAACAGCTTTTCCAGAAAGATGCTGTGAGGGGCAGTATCAAAAGCCTCCCTAAAATCCAGAAAAATTGCATCCACAATCTTCCCTTCATCCAGTGGACAGGTGACCTTATCATAGGAGGCTGTCTAATGGGTTAAACCAGACTTTGCTTTGTGAATCCATGTTTACTGTGCCTGATGAGTGCATTATTCTTCAAATGCCTTTCCACAGGACCCAGTAGAATCTGGTACTCCATAGTGGTTGCAGGTGCTGAGGTTAGGCTAACAAGTCTGGAGTTCACTGGGTCTTCCCTCCCATTCTTTGCAGGAGGATGTGGAATAACATTGGCCAGCTTCAGTCAGCAGGAACCTCCCCAGGCTCCCAAGGCCTTTGGCAGCTGATTGAGAGGGGTCCTGCCATAACTTCAGTAGCTCCTCAGGACTCTGGGATGAATTCCATCAGGCCCCAAGGACCTGAGAACATTCAGCTGATCCCTTACAGCTTCAGCCTCCATAAATGGAAAGTCACTGTTCCCACATTCATGGTCCTTTTGCTCAGGGGGCCAGGCAGCCCAAGGCTTATCAGTATTATTAAAGACTGAACCAAAAGAGATCAAATGCCTCCACTTCTACTTTATCCCTGTTAGTCAGGTGACCACCTTCAAAAAGTACTATTCTTCAAATTCTTAGTATTTACCTTAATGTATACCTTGTAGTACAAGGTATTTGGAAGACAGTAAACAGTGAAACCTAATTTTAGATTAGCAAAACATTTAAATTATGAAGGTAGGTTTCTAGAAAAACAGAGCACAAAGATAAATTTGAAAAGTATAAACTAACTGAAAGTGTTCATAGGGAACTGGGAGGACATGAAAAAAAAACTTTTAAAACTAAACCATAGCATGTTTCACAAGGTAAGAACGTACTGACTAGTAGAAGAAGCAGGTATGCTTGGAACATTGAAGCACCAAGACTCAAAAAAACTTCTACTGAACACAGCTTAGGAAGTCAGAAGCATACATTATGGAAAATTCAGAGAATATAACAAAGAGTAGACTATGACAGATTGGAAAAGCAGACTTCTAATTTCACACAATCATTAGCAAAATGGAAAAGGTTTATCTGGTGTGTAAACATCTCTTTTTTTATCTACCAGAATCTGAGAATAAATGTTTTTGAGTACAATGCCTTGCAGTGAAAACACTGACATCATCATGAATAACAACGTTGCTTAATTGGAAGAGTTTTACACAAAACATAAAGCTTTATATTTTAGCTTTTTACAAAAGTTTTCAACAGTTCTCCAACTGATTTCAACATCAAATTAGCTTCCAAGTGGTAAACCACTATAAACCCTTTTCTAAATCAATGTCCATAGGCTTAGGCCATATCAGCAGGTACAAAATTCTTACCTTATGCAGTAATTCAATTTCATACCCGAGTTGTGCAAGTACACTAAGTGCTTGATAAATCTTTGACTTCCCAGGCTTTGCTGTTAATACCTAAAAAAATGACAAAGAGCAAGCATTTTTGTTGCAAAGACCAAGACTGTGTCTTTATCTAAACAAAATCCACATGTATACATAAAACAGTAAGAAATTCAGTTAAGTCTAGAATTCCAAGGTAAAGTTACATTAGGCCTCAAACATGTACTTTGTGCTATTTAGTACATCTTGTCAGAAAACAGGGCTAGAAGACATTGGAATATTTGAAGTATTTCTTCACAGCAGTTATTTGGATAACTGAACTATGTATGAATCTCCAGTATATGCTTTCTGGTCCCTTTTAAGGCAGAGAAGTTTCACACAGAAGATAAATAAGGATCAGATTTCATACAAAAACTGTAACTTTGGCAGAGTTATCAGCTTGCACTGATAAGATAATATTCCCAAGAAGACACACAAAGCAGAATAACTAAAACATCAGGTGACCTCAATGAACATTAAGCAACTTGCACAGTCATCATCGTGATCAATGTTACAAATCAAACAACTCTTAGGGCGGGAAAAAAAGGAAAGCTTGTGATTATTCTCCAAAAGGGCAAAAAAAGTAGTAAATTGTAGAAGGGAGATTTAATTTCATGTAATAGATTTACACAGGCTTGTCATGATAAAAAGCCAAAACAACCAACAAAAAGGAGTAAAAAATGCCTAGTTAAAGAAGGTTCTAATAGCTTTTACTCTTATGCAACAGAGTTCACATTATAACCAGAAAAGTTAATTAAAAAAAAACAAAACCAAAATATGAAATCAGGACTGCCTTAAATGAACAGGCTGCCCTGTATTTAGTAAAAAATCTGACCATTAAAACATACCATACAAGTCAGTATTTAAGTGGTGTACAACCTGTCATTTCACAGAAGAATATACTTGAAACGTTTAATTTTTTTCACTTGGGTATTAGACACAACACTGGTTGTGTAAGCAGACCTGGAAGTCCTTGTCTACTTCAAGTAATTACAGGTTTATGACTCCCATTTTCATGGGGAGGAGAAAAAAAAAAGGCATCCTTGATGTATAAGTTCTAGAGCTTTGGGACAGCATGAATTAGGAATATGTAATCCAGAAAAGGGTCTGCACTTTAATGTACAGAGCATTAATAAAATGGTGTGTAAATCATTATATTTTGCCTCTTTTCAGTACTGCATACAAAACAACTCAAGAGGTCAAGTCCATCTCACTGTATTAGTATTCAGTTACTTGGAATCCTCTTCACTTGTGTTTTGAATTCAGTCTTCCTTAACTATTACCTGCAACTAGTAAACAAACTTGTTGCAAAAAGCATGGCACAGAATTTAATCACCTCACAATTTACAATGGAAAGCAGCTAGTCTGCTGCTGCATATATTCTCAAGGACCAGTCTTCACATTTGTAAGATCTGTGGTTATATGACAACAGAATGTTTCTTAATAGTGCCATCACTGCATAAAGCAAACAAGCAGGAAACTGACAATACTTCAAAATTCTGGTAGAAAAAAAATTCACTAGCAAAAACATTAGGTATACAATATAAATGGGTTTGTGTTCTGTGAAGCACTAAACCTTCATTACCTGTAAAATGCCTTGCACGTACCGTATACTCTTTTTCACTTATAAAGAGGTTGAGTTCCACTCTTCCATATCTGTATATGGAACTGCATTCATACATGGCAAAAAGAAGTCTCCAAAGTCTGTTTCTTTCCAACTCTTGTGGTACCATTCCAAAAATTTTCATAGGAACATCTGTTTCACACAATAGCAAAAGTATCTTTACAATTTTGCAGGATGTATTAGACAATCTCATGAATTATAATGTCTAAGCTACAAACAATTAAGAGAAGAAAATCTGTGAGTTCATGTTCTTCAAGAACAAATACAATTAAGCCTTAGTCAAAGCTAAACCAAATTTGCATTAGACTAAAACTTTAAATGACAAGAAAATACCTAATTATCTGATATTGCCATGGAGGGGGGGAGGGTTCTGAAGCTATCATGAGTCTTAAGTAAAGCTGAAATGTAGAAAGCAGTATGCATTAATCCAGTGTATTAACTAGAATATATACCTCAAGCAAATCCCAAAGGTTTTGCCAAACTGCCTATGCACTCTTCAAAAACGTGTTTGTAACATGTGGGATCATAAATATATACCTGCCCTCCAAGGAACTGCTGCTACACCCATGGTTTCAAAAAGTTTGTCAGAAGACACAGCAGGTGGTTTCAAAGCTCCCTTCACCAAAGGATCCAGTCTGAAGAAGTCACCATGAATTACCTTTAACTGCCCATCCAGGCTGTTCTCTAGGGACTGAATAAAAATAACTTTAGTTGAAGAAATCTGGATATGGTAACTAGTTTTGCAACAAAAAATGCATTCAAGCACTACCTAAAATTGTCACCCAGTCAACAAGGGTCAAACCTCAGAGCTGCTTCATACAGCTGATAAAAAGAATAGCTTCTTTCTTTCAGCTCATAAAAATAATTGCCCCCTTCACTGTGCAGGGCATTTTCACATTTTTGTACTGTTCAACTCAAACATTAAACCACATTCTTACATTAGTAAGATATTCTGCAATGTTTTTAAAAAAACACACAAACTACTAAACTAAGTAAACCACTTATTTTAATAATTTAAAATATATGAAGATAGACATGAAGAATTTTAATCTTCATTGGGAGACATGTGTGACTCACATGACTTAAAATGTGTAAAAACACATTTTAAGTCAGGTGAGAGTCATTGTTTTCAAACTAGCACTGTAATCCAAAGCTTCTAGAGCAACTTCTGCAGCTCTGTGTCTGACTCCCTTTGAATCCATGCATAACCCAGGTGAGCAGGAGAGGACAACACATCTAAGTGTCAATTTTAAGAGAACATATTAAATAAAACTGCGAAATAATCAGAATAACTAAGAGTATTTTTACAGATTTCTTAGTTTCATACAGAACTCTTGTTTAAACATAAATATCTACAGTGAATCTGATTAGTTTCAAATTTATACATGAAATTTTATTGATGCATAGAAAGACTATGTATGAACTTGAATTCCTACATACCCAAAATGCCAAATTAATTAAAAAATAATTTGCATTTGTGATGGTGTAATACCAAAACTATACTGTTATTAGGCATTATGTCAGACGTTGCAAGTAACAATCACTGCCTAATTCCTTTTGGATCCAACAATTATACAACAATTGAAGCTAATTTCTCATTTTCCCTTTAATTATGTTGCAGAAACGTGCAACTGAATCAAAAGCATACCTTTAGTTCTGCAAGAAAATCTGCATTACTTTCCAGAGCTACCACTCTAAAACCCGCCTCAAGCAGAGATCGAGTCAAAATTCCAGGACCTGAAGTAGGAAAACAAAGAATAAAATTTAAAAAAAAAATTTAGAAGTGCATTTTTGTTTCTAAGTGATTACATTTAGTGATTTACCCAACACAACACTTGGGATATATCCCCTTTAACAGGAGATAGATTGTGTTTGTTAAATACACTTCAAAACAAGAGTTATAGAAATGATTTACAGGCAGCATGCCCGAGATTGCTCACTGTATTACACTAAGCACAGCATTACAATTAGATACTGAGCAGCACTGGAGATAACCTTTCAAATATTTCTATTGCTTTCTTCTCTGCCAACTGAAATATACTCTGAAACTTTACCCATGTTATCTTTAAAATAAATTCTGCAAAAATGAAAAAACCCCAACAATCAGGTAACTGTAGAGGTTTTGCCACACCCCATAATCCTGGGTGTGCTTTCACTGATAAAGCTCGCCTACAAAACCGCAGCATTACCTAACAGAAAATTTCATCTCTGGCACGCTACAGCAGTTTTACTCCCCCTGCACAAAGGCACCCCAGGCACACCCCGGGTCCCGGGAAGGTGCCGGGCGCGCGCCCCGGGACAGCCCCAGCCGGGATTCAGCAATGCCGGGAGAGGCAGGGCCCGGGCGCCAGCGCGGGCGGCAGCTCGCCCTGACCCCCCAAGGTCACCGGGGCGCGCCGGAGCCTCGGGGCCGCTCACCGGGCGCGAACTCCAGCAGGACGGGCTGCGGGCCGGGGCCGGCTCCGCGCTGCAGGCAGCGCCGCACGGTGCGAACCAGCTGCGGGCAGGCGAGGAAGCGGCGGACCACGAGGCCGCTCCGCTGCTCCTTACGCACCGGCCGCTTCTCCTTGGCGGGCTCCGCGACCCGCAGGGCCGGGTACCGCCGCCCCGCCGTCAGCCAGCAGGGCGCCAGCCCGCAGAGCAGCGGCCGCAGCCCCGCTGCCAGGAGGCGGCCGCAGCCCGCGGCGCCCAGCGGGGCCCGGCCCGCCAGCATCGCCGCGCCGCGCTCCCGGCCCCGGGCGCGTGATCGCCGCGGCGACCGCGGCGTCACTTCCTGCTCTGCCCGGCCTCCGCAGGCGCTTCCGCTCCGCCGGCGGAGCGCTCTCCGCCCGCCGCCCGCCCTCTCCATGGTGCCCGCCCCGCACCGCCGGCAGCCTGCGGCAGCGCCAGCCCCGCGCCTCCGCGCCATGCCGGCTGGCGGCTCCCGGCCGCCCGAGCCGCCGCGGAGCTGAGGTGAGCTGACAGCGCCTTGTCCGCGCGGAGAGGAGGAGGAGGGGAAGGTGAGATGTTTCCCCCGGTGCCGCGCACCGCCGCCGCCTTCTGCCTGTGTCGGCCGCCGCCGGGCGCTCCAGGGGCGGGTTAGGGCCGGCGGGCGGGCAGAGCCGGAGCCGGGCGGGCCGGGCAGAGGCGGTGCCGGGCTGCTGCCCCCGGAGCGGAGCGCAGCGCAGGCAGGGCTGAGGCGAGCGGCGGGCCGGGCGGGGGGCTCGGGCCGGCGGGCAGCGCTCTGCCGGGCGCCCGCGCTGCGATGTGCGCTCCGGCGGCGCCGAGGTCCCAGGAGCTACGTATTTAGTTTGAGGTTTGCCCGGCTGTTTCGCGGGAGTCTTTGATCTCCGCGTCTGCAGCTAAGCAGCCACTTCGGGACTCGGTGTTTGTGTCGCCCTGCCGCCCTCGGCAGGTGCAGGGTCCTGCTCCGGCGGATCTCCGGCATCGCTCCGTGCCGCCTTCCCTCCGCGCGATGCCCTGTTGCGATTGCGGTTTAGGCGAAACCTGTAATTTTCGATAGCAGTGACGTTCTGCTGTCGGCAACGTCCCCAGTGCCTGAAGGAGAAATAACTTTACGACCATCTTCCAAAGGTTTTCAACTTGTGCCAAACTGGAGTTCATCCTTCAGGGATGCTGTGCGAAAATCTGTCAGTGACCGCACTGTGATGGGGGAAGGGAGAGGGAATCTTCCCAAATGTGTTTCCCTGCTCCCTGTCTCGTTTGTGCAGAAGGCAAGGGAGATCTGGCAATCACAGGGTACAGCTGGTCTTCAAATTAATGCTTCAGAACCAGACTTTCTGTACGATTTTCTGCAAATTGCTTAATTTCTTGTGTCTTACTCCTCTGCTTGCGAAGTGAGAAAATAACACTTCCATGCTTACTAAACAAAGTCGTTTTGTTCGGTATATCGCTCAAAAACAGAAATTGGGATAGAAAATTGCGGCTTTGTTGTTCTCTTTTCGGGGGACCTACATGTGGCATGAAGAGCGGCTGGGCTGAATTCAGAAAAATGCCTTAGCAAATGCAGCAGTCCTTCATATCTGCAATTTATTTTTAAATACTCAGGCTTTTTTGCACTAAGTGCTGTAATAGTTCTCTCCTGTGCCTTAAGGGAAATGGACAGATTGTTCAGCTGGATGATGGGATAGACCTCAATCCATTTTTAAACTGGACTTTATGTTTTAATAGCTTTTTCCCTCTTTTACTAATTAGTCTGATAATTCAGTAATTTGTAGGACTTTTAGAACATCAAGCAGAACTTGGTTTTCCTAGAGAAAGTGTTTAGTAATGTCCTAATTCAGCATTTCTTACCAAAGTTTAATGACAGCTATGGCCACAGAAAGAATAGGTATCATTTTAAGCTTAATTAATGGATTTTGGAAATTTTTGTTGTCATTTGGAGTGCTAGAGTCATCTTTGAATGGGCTGTTCAGAGCAACTGAGATTATTCAAATGCCCTGACAAATCTTCATACAGTAGAATTATACACTTTTCTTCAGGATTTTATTTATTTTAGCTTAGTGCTTGGCAGGATTGAACCACAGGTCTCTATGGGCTGAACTCATGGGCTTTTTTTCCCCCCCTACTAGAACTGCCAGATATATGGTGAATATCTCATGCATAAAGAACTACCTCTTTATGACCTGGTCATTATCTTTGATAAACTGTTGAAACCATAGGAAAATGGTAAGTTTTTTATATTCCTTTTTATTTAGAAATTACAATTTAGAATACATTAAAGTGTATCACAGGGACATTTGGACAGTTATTTTTACATTAATGGTTGATTGTGGTATAGGTTTTCTAGTTAAATGCAGTTATCACCACATGCAAATATTTGAATTGACAGTCTTAACCTCATACAGCCTTGTGTCTTTGTAATTTATGTGCATTGTTGAGTGCTCTGAAATTGTTCCTCCTAATTATTGTTTCCTGAAATAAATCAGAGGGAGTCAAAAGGGTTACCTGTTCTATTGGATTCCAGTCTATGCTTGAACCAAAAGAGCTCATTAGCTGTATAGTCAAAAAGATAGTAAAGAGATTTGATCTTTTTTTTTCCAATGGTTCTAAATAACTTTTGCATTTACCTTTATTAAGCTCAATTTAAAGCTTATTTTTCAAGACAATACTAAAGTGTTAGTCCTTTAGTATTATTTTGCTATGTATTAACCACTTAGCCATAGTAAATATTGGTAATCATTTCTAAGTAAGGCTGAAAATTGCAGAAGTACCTGGATCTTGATCTCAGTTTTTTAAACCCTTATGTTTATTTTAAGTACAAATTGGGCAGAATTTCTATCTTCTGCAAAAGAACCCCATGAGTATGTGAATGGAAATTTTCATGATGGTGTTTTTTCCTTGTCCTCCTAGTGGATACTTATCATTAGAGTCTCCTCTAGAGACATAAAATACAGATTAAGTTTGAAAGGTTTACATGTTGCCAAATACTACCTCTAATGTGAATTTTAGAAAAATCTTTCAACAGAAATGAAAGAAGCACTTACAATACAGCTGAAAGAATCACTTAAGCCTATTTGCTTCAGTAATGTGAAAGTAAAATAACCTACTACATGCTTGAGTTGGCAGAAATGTCTCTGCTGTGCTGAGATGCAGGATTGTACAGAATTATTGTTTTCATTTATTTTATTAAGCATACTTGAATAATTTTTTGTAATGTTTTGGTTGGTGACAAAGGAAAATAGTAGAAGGAGTGGTAAGAGATTTTTTTCAAAAGTGCTGTAAGCACTACACACTCAGGAAGAGTCTCTAGGAAGAATTATTTTGATAAATCTATCAGAGTAGCCTGATTCTTTTGTCATATTTTCTAGCCATCACTGTCCCCCACTCCAAGCACATAGGAAATTTCTCAAGAACTGAAGTAGCATTTAGTCCTATGCCAGGATCTGGTTTGAGGTCCAGTGAGTTTGCAGCCTGTGGGTTGTGTTGGACATCTTCCTTTGAAGCCAAAGTCTGCCTTTATAAGGAGGTCAGCAATTTCTTATTTAGAGCTGTTATGGTCTGTAAACCTTAATTTACTGCTTTCCTACATGTCCTTTGTTGACAATTAAAAATGGCTTGACATTTGGATGGGGACAGTGGCTAGGGAGTGGGGGGAGCTTTGCTCTTTGGCCAAGCTATTAGTAGCAAGGGAAATTAGAATCCAAGGTTCCTTGGACGCTCGCCTGCTCCATGTGACAATATAGATTCCAGCCCAGCACTGAAACCTGATTAACAGGGAGTTACTGTCCATTAAAAGTCTGTTAGGTCAATTGTGCAGATCACTGGAGAGTGGCTGCTTAGGTAGCAATTAAATGAAACTATCAAGTCAGTTCTCCTTTGAGGTAGTTTCTGAGCACTAGGTGTGTGGTCATGTATGTTAGAATAAGCTTATTTGAATAAAAAAGTTAAACTACTCCTTTGCTATTTTTCTTATGTAATACAATGCTGTTTAATAGGAAAGCTTTTTCATACCAGGTGCAGATTGACTTTGCAGCCTTACAAACACTGCAGCAAACTTCACAGCTGACAAAAGAACCATTCAGAACAAAAATAAATATTTTTAAATTATCTGATGCTTTGAATTCTGTCCCTGTTGATGCTAACAACAGTGGCCATGTTTTATTTCTCTTCTAATGAAAGCTAAGCAATATTTTTTTACATTTTCAGTGGAGAGGTGAAGGGTTTTGTCGTGTGAAGGTGGTTGCTTAAGCTGTTTATTGCAAAGCATTTTGGCAGGGTTACAAACTTTCTCACTTTGTGTTTTATCTGTGTGTACAGAGAATCTCAGTCCCTAGGGCTATCAATCTGGCATCTTTCATCAGCACTAAATTTACTGCAAATATTGTTTGTGTGCATGCAAAAAAAAGTGCTATTAAACCTTTGTGGGCAGGAGTGAAAGCATTCAAATAGATACTTTTTCTGTTTATTTCTCTCAGAATTTCTCTTCACTGAATACTGGTAAGCATATTCTGCTGATTGAAATTCACTCAGCATGTGTTTGTGTGTCTATCTCATCATAAGTCTTTATCCAGGAGGCTTTTGAAATGTTGCCTTGCTCGAGAGCCTGTCGCACCAAAGATCTTTTTAGTTGTTTTTTTCTTATTAATCTACTTAGAGTGTAACTGTGATGTCTTTGAAAATGTCTGGCTGACTGATAAGGAAAGTGTAGAGGTGAAATGCTGTTAGTGCCAGAGATTCCTGTAGACAAATTTTGCTGTGTTGTGTGCTTGCTTTTTAGGAACAGAGTTGCTTAGGAGTGTGAAGTTTTTTCCACTGTTGTTCCAATACACTGCTTCCACCTGTCCCAAGTGAATTGCTAATGTGTGGCCTTAGAATATGAGCTTTAGCACTGCTTTTCTCTGTTCATGCCAATGTTTTTTGTTTGGAACTTTAATATTACACTGCAGGGCAAGTTCAGATTAATTCAGAATAACTTCCTAAAAAAAAAAACACCCTAAAACTAATCGTGATGTTCATTTTATCTTGGTAAAATAAGCATGTTAGGAAGATTTTTAGGTTCACTTGATGAATATGTTGCTGAAATAATATGGAAATTCATAATGTACATTTTGGAGGTTCTTTCTTAATGGTTACAACTTGAAATTTTGTGTGCTTTTAGCCTCTAAGTGGGGGCATGATGATCTTAGCACTTCAGATGAACATTTCATCTGGACCTGCGTCACAGTTCAGGTGTTGTTTTTACAGTTCTACAGTTGACCCAGTTTGGCAAAATAAACAAATTGGGGTGCTTCTTGTACTGAAATGACAAGTTTGTCAGTTGCTCAGTAATACTTTGGCGCTTTCACTGACTCATGTCTTTATTTTATAAAGTGACATACAGCATGCAGAGCTTACACATTTAATCCTAGGAAGATTTGATTTTAGCGAGAGTTGGCATATAAAATTACTCTTTATCCAATGTCGTTTTGGGAGCTCCTTAGTTTCTTACCTGGATTTCTCTTTTTCTCTTGGGAGACTGTTGAAGTCTACTCTGTTAATACTGAAATATAACATCATTAACACAAGGAGAAATAATAGTCATTTGGTTTCTCCATGGGCTGCTAAACTTCTTCTGTCATGGAGTCACTGAAACTATCTCACTTTTGGTTTAAAGTGAAATTAGTTTTTACCACCTTACAGTACTGAGTTTTTGTTAATGTTTGTGATAGTTGGGATTTTGTAATGGAAAGATCTTTTTTAAATGGAAACTACTTAAAATGGCCTTGATAATAGATTTATTTGAGAAGCTGATCTGAAACTAATTAGATCTCTGTTTACAAGCTCAGATATTGTAAGCATTCAAATTCCATAAGGAGAAACTGGTAACTGTTCTTCAGAAAACCTCTCTAAGATCTATTAGTCAAAAGTAAGTGCAAATTGTTAGAGACAGCTCATATAGCCAATATCTGTTTACACAATTAGAGCTGAAATGAATTTACCATAATAACTTCCTGTTGGAAGGGGGAGATTTGAAACAGCACTAAAGGCTAAATTCACCCCTGGGTTTAAGTGGTTGCAGCTTCATTAACTTCAGTCAAGTTACACCAGTGATTAATTTTTTGGGGGTTGTGATTTGCTTAG
This sequence comes from Luscinia megarhynchos, assembly GCA_034336665.1. NCBI lineage: Eukaryota > Metazoa > Chordata > Aves > Passeriformes > Muscicapidae > Luscinia > Luscinia megarhynchos. The sequence goes on along the minus strand of CM067565.1, from coordinate 78,947,276 downwards.
CATAGGTCTCTTACAGTTCATACATGATTAAGTTCTTGCTCATGCATGTAAGGGCCAAAAAAGGAAAGAAGAAAAAAGACCAGATTAAACGTATTGTACCTCCTTGCAGTCCTTGTATGGTTCCCTTTACCAAAATGTTTATTTCATAATCTCTCATTGTATTAATTTTTGCTATGCCCCTGTGAACTATATCAATACTTTGTGGTTAAGAAATGCAATACAGATGATGTAACAGTGTGGCAGACTTCATGGAGGAAGTTCAGAGCAAAGAAGGGATTTGATCTCATTCATTTGTATCTGACACTGAATGATGTAGACACTAGACTTTCTTTTGGAAATATAAGGCAAATAGATGCAAGATTTTAGTAGAGATTCTGGATATTTTGATTTTCTAATGACGACAGTTATTGAAACTAACAATTAGCTCTGTTCTTAATTAACCTTCAGGCTGGACCTGCAGGCTTGATAGCAGAGGGACTGCAAGTATCTAGTACTTATGGACAAGAATTGTTTCGTAACGTTTATGGAAGCTTTCCAGTCTACTTGTGGCTGCTTCTGGCCTTGATATGATTTAGGAACTTACTGAGTATTTTTATAGTACAAATTTTCTGTGTGTTGATGAGGGCTGTAAAACTTGTCTCTCATCAATATAAAAAAAACTATGGAATTCACTCTCACAATGAAATTCAGTTCTCAGAAAGTCTTGAGCACTCTTTCTTCAGTTGGGCAACTTTTAGATAATTGCCTCATTTTTCTTGCATCTCCATTGCGAGGGATCTGTTCTGTCACTTCTGCTTTTTCACATATGTTGAAATTTCTTACCTGAGATCATGAGAGATTTTAGATCGTATGTTTTTTAGCAACCTCTTATGAGATGGTAGGATCCAACAGCTTTCTCAGGACCTTGGAAAGTAAAGATTTGGATAAGAGTGAGTTGAATTGATTAATTCTACTTGCAGGCCCTTTTTTGTTTGTTTTTTGTTGGGTTTTTTTGTTTGTTTGTTTTTCCCCTGTAAGGAAAAAGTACCTATCCTAGAAATGATGCATACATTTGTCTAGTAGGAAGCTCTTTATTTGTTATGCTATGTAATCAAACCTGTGCACATATTCTGAAGTGTAACAAAAATCTGTGAGTTTTTCAATTAGAAGGAAAATTTTAAAATCAAAAAGGCAAATTACTAGTTTTCAGAAGACTTGAAAGGAGATTCATGCATCCCAAGGCAAGACAAGTTACTCATAGGTTTTTCCTGACCAACATTTCTCTAGACTGTTTATGAAAGAGCTGCAATGATGAGAGTTCTTCCATTCTCCTAAAGCAGTCTGGTCTACTGCCTTTTCTACCATATCTCTGCCCAAGACATGTTCTGGTATTTCATTACAGACAAGAAAAAAAAAATTAATCACATCAAATGGTGAGGTTGCTTTTTGTTCTTGTAACATTCAGTCAGATTTGTTCTAGTGAAGCTTGAAAAACAAAACTTTTCAGACACTTGGGGGACTCATCATTGTGTATTTTGAATGCTGACAAAGAGGTTGTGTGAATTTTTTGACAGAAATGTCATATGTTCTACTAAAAGCTTCAATTTGTTCCTAGACAAACCTCTTGTACTTGGCTACATGACTGAAACATATTTTTAAAGTGATGTTAAATATGGAATAGTAGATTATGCCTGGCAGTATGTTTATCATTGTTTATTAAAACTGTGAATAAGCAGTATGACTAGGAAGCTTAGAAGTTGAAAATAGCATGTGGAACTTCCTCTTTAAACCTCACTATTCCTGCTGTTTATAGATGTGAAATCCTTATGCCTTTAAATGCCACTGCCACTTGAGAAATGTCACTTCAGTGTCAGAAAGTACAAAACCACCAAAGTGTTCATGTTCAGACGTTTTTGTAAATTCAATGAAATGAGATAAACCATTCCTGTACCTGAATACTTCTTGAAGGACAGCAGACTTAACGCATTTGAAAAAATAGACATTTTAATCTGTGTGTCTGGCACAGAAGCAGAAAGCATGTAGAAAGATATTTTTACCCCTAGTACATTTTTTTCAAAGCCAAGCAGGGCAAAGTGAACAATCAGGAGGATATTAATGAGATGCTCTCATGGTGATGCTATCCAGGAAAGGGATTGTACATTAGTCTGTCTTTTGAAGTGATAAACTACCAGTGAGTCCATGCTATAAGGCAGCACAGCAGCATGGGGTGTTTTTTCCTGCAAAGAGGTGTCAGGTTGGATAATGGTAGCATACATATGAATATCTTTATTTCCCTTCCTTTAGAAACAGCAGTGTTCCCAACCATTGTGTTTCACACAAACACAGTGCAGAATCCTGTTAGGTGGAATTGGTCTGGCTTTGTGAGATGATTACAGCTACATGAATTGCCTGTTACCTTTGTCTGCTGTCTATTTCTTTCTGTAGCAAACTCTGTGATGGACAAGCACATCTTCAGCAACTAGTACTTTTCTTGGTTGTGGCAAGGCAAAGGCTCTCTGGTGATAGTATTTCAGCCTTCTTTATCTTGGCTTCCACATTAGATGAAGAAGCAAACTGTTGTAGAGAAGAATATATGTGTTCTTTGTTTATTAGCTTCTGTAACAGCATAGTAGACATTGTCCTTTTGCTAGCAAGCTAATGAATTGGTAATACTGTATTGTATGTAGTTTTTACATAGTATCATGTAGATACTGTGTCATTTAGAGTTTTCCCCCCATGGCTGAAGCTTCATTTCGGTATTAAATATAAATGTTCATAAAATGAGATCAACCTTTTCCCTTCCATGTGGATGGTAATGGGTAATGAGAAGAATTTGCAGTGAATGTTTTGATTCTGTATGGCCATGATAGTTTTCACATTGGTTTTTATTAATTTGTGGCATATTTATCAATATGAAAAGAGATACATCACAAGAGAATATTTAAATTATAGTATCTTCACACCAGGTATCAGAAAGATCAACATATTTATTCTTAAGAAATATGTGAGTAAGGTTTAATCATTTTTTAAATTTTAGTCTTTCTACAGTTTTCCTCTTTTTGTTCTACCTTTTTCTTCTAATGATAAGAGCATCAACTTTGTAAACATAATGATTTTTAAAAATACTTGTTTCATTTTCATGGAGTCAATTCTGGGTCTTTTGTTTCTCTAGAACTTGTAAAGCTGCTTGTGTTTTAGTAAAAAATGGGGGGATTATACTAAAATCCCTGCAACAATAAAGAAAGCTAAATTCCTTTCATACTAGTGCCTGATTTTTACCTGTCCTTAAACCTGTGACTTGCTGAATTTCTTATTTAAAACGATGGGGATTCCACAAAACCTCTAAGCAGCCTGTTTGGTTGTTTACATAGCAAACTTTTTTAGACTGAATTGCTATTGCCAGGTGTGGTGCTCACTCTTCCTTTCTTAAAGCTCTTACCTTGCTGGGTTCCAGGTTCTCTTTGTACATCTTGTTCTGTGTATTGTGCACAGCAAAAAACCCCACAATTGTAATTGATTAGTGCTTGACATGAAGTAATGAATTCTCTTGTGCATGTAACACTTGCTATATTATATCTCAGGAGAAAAAGAAAGCTTGGACTCATGGTCAGTTTTCTGTTTGGTATCTCTTTGAGGTGCTTTTTATCTTAACAAAATTACTAGTTAATCCCTATTTCACATAGATGTACCTTATTTATTCCAAAAGGTTTGGGATATTCTGTTTGTCTTACTGCATTTTGCATTATTCCTTTTGGAGCACTTATTGCTACAAATTGTTTGGAATTAAATCTCAAAAATGCTTATAATTGCTTCTAACTGCAGACTATATACTGCTATTGTGGTTTATCATCAAAGTTACTGATAATGATTATTGCATAGAAGCAGTGCTGGGAAGCAGTCTGAAATGCCCATTCATTTTGAATAGAACAGTGTTGGTGATATAGTGGGGAAACTGACTTTCGAAGAATTAAAAGACTTAAACTTCTGTAATAAACACAGAAAAATTAAATGGTATGAGAATGGGAGAGGGAAAGTAGTGTCTTTGGCAGCTGTATGAAGGCAATCAAATGGAATAAACAAACAGTTTGATGTAAACTTTTGAAATGTTAGAAGAAATGGTGTTATGATCTGGATTGTTCAGTAAGATACGTCCAAGATCAGTAAATGAAATACTACACTATATGTTCAGTAAACATTCACAGAGCCCACCAGCTGTCCAGGATAGAGGAACTGAGTTAGTATGACAGTTTATGGGGCCTGGTGGTGTTTGTGGTTTTGTTTTGTTTTGTTTTCAATGCCCTCTTCAAATTTTATCTGTGCCAGGTCAGGAACATCCTACTTCTTACTAGCGTTTTTTTTTCCCAAACAGCTATTTTTAAGGTTATAGTTTCGTAGTAAGGATAGATGGAAAAAAGTGAGCAACTGAAAAAAGTTGTCAAAATTATATTAAGTTGCATGAAGTACATGAGAGAGAACACTGATGAGCATGGGCCTTTTAAAACTGAAGTTTTAAAATACAAGTGAGGGCCATTTCTCTAATATACATATTGTTTGTCCTAAAGCAAACATACATACAAGTAATTTATGCAATACAGACTTTGTCTTTTAGCCACTTGGCAAATATTTTCCATTTTATTTTACTTTGTGCTATAATCACCGTGATTACATGTGCCAATTGTATGAATCTGTGTGGCAACTGAAGCACTTTTATTCATCAGTACCTTTTAACAAAGGTCAGCACAGTTCTACTCAGTGCTAGCTTTTATTTCAATTTTGGGCAACCAGTGAAGGGAGGAAGGATGGGCCTATGAAGAAACCAACATTTTTTATTAACATGTTGTTTATGTTTGCAATTCATTTCAGTGACAAAACAGTAAATACAGAAACTGCATGTTAATAGTCTTTTAAATATAGTTTAAATCACGATTTTAATGTCATTTTTGTTTATAAATAAGTGTTTCTATTTGTGTGGACAGGGCTAAAGTTCATTCTCACAGGATTTAGATTCACTTTGATACCTGCCTAGTGCCTTGGTGAACTCAAAAAGAATTGCAAATAGCAGCATTGAAAATTAAGAAGGTAAAAAGTTTCATCTGGGCAGGAGGGAAAATTCTTTTGAAAGATCAAGGGCAAGACTGTTCTAAATTCTTTGAACTAGCTCTTTTTGGGCTTTCATTCTCTAAGGAGTCCTAAGGGTTGTAGAAAGGAATAGATTTTCAGGGCTACTTTTACTTGGAGAAATACTGAGTTTCAAGCAATAAACCAAGAAATGTTGTGTTTTTCAGCTTCTCAGAGGGACTATCACTCTAACCAAATGTTCAAAGGAAGTGAGTTAACATTTTCCATCAGAATGTTAGCTTCCTCTACAGCAAGTATCACTTGTCAAAAGCATCTTTTCTCATTTTTCACAATCAAATAGGAAACACCTTGTTCAAATGCATTTTTATATTTCTTTCCCTTTGCTGGCTGTTGAAAGGATAAACTGGTTTCTATGGACAGAAGCAGGACAGTGGTGGTAGGACATCCTGATTTTTAATTATTGTTGTTAAAACTAATTCCTCATTGAGTTTGGGCAATTTACTTCAACCTCTTTTGATGCATCATTTGATCTATGAGCTGGGGAAAGCAGCAGTAGTTATTATTTCATGTGACAGAAAGACTAAAAAGTGAATATTTCAAATATAATATTGTGTTTGGGATTTTTTTTTAGTGCTTTAGAACAGGTATCAATAAATCAACTCAACTGTAGTGTGGGTGTCTAACAATGTCTGGTTCTGATTCTTTTTGGTCTGATTAAAGTTCTGTCCTCCTCTTAACCTTTCATTTTGTGTTTAACTCTCTTTGAAAGAAAATGGCTTGATTAAGGAACATCCTTCTAGTGAGCAGATGCCTTTTCCAGATAAGTCCTCAGTATCTCCTCTAGAGTTCCCTTTGTCTCTCTGGTGCTCAAGAAACACCAATTATCATCTAATGTGGCTGCCAAAGGAAAATGCAGCTTTCATCTCTAATGAACAATACAGAGTTCTTCTAGACTAGGATAGAATATTTCCATTGGAAGGGACCTACAGTTATCACCATGTCCACCTCAGGGCTGACCAAAAGTTAAAGTGTGTTGTAAAGAGCATTGTCCATATGCCTCTTACACAGGCTTGGGGCATTGACCACCTCTCTAGGAAGCCTGTTCCAGTGTTTGACCACACCCATAGTAAAGAAATTCTGCCTAGTGTCCAGTCTGACCTTCCCTAGTGCTGCTTATACAGTTTAGGGTAGGCAGTAATTTGTGTTAGACTGGTATGGCTGGAAGTGGTTGGCCAGCTCTTCAGGTTGGAAGCAGAGATGGAGTTGTCCTGGTGGTGCTGGCTTTTGCTTTTGTATTGCCCAGTGGTGGTGGCTTGTCCTCTGTGTGCTTCTCTGGAACTCCTCACCATCTATTTATTCAGGCCTGTATTTTGTGTGCTTGTCTGTGAGCATGTTGTTGGAGACAGTGTCAAAAGCCTTACCACAGTCACAGTAAATCACATCCATTATTTCTGCTTCTTCTGCTAAGCAAGTTAATGTTTTGTAGAAGCACAACTTACCCATCAGAAATCCATGCTGGCTGTGCTTGATGACCTTCTTATCCTTCAGATGTTTGAAAATGCTTTCTGGGCTAACTTGCTGTAAATACCTTGCAAGGATTGAGGTGAGGCCTGTAGCTCCCTTCTTGTACCTAAGATAGGAGTGATTTCCCCTCTCCCTCTTTTTCCTTTTAGCAAATGTGAAGTTTATGAAGGAATAATTTGAGGATAATCTATTTACTAATCTTTGTCAGTAACGTTTCTCTGTATGAAGGAAAGCCTACTTAATATTTTGATTTTTCTATTTATTAATTTTAATTCTTCCAGCAAGTAAAAGGAAAGATTACCTTGCATATTTCACAAGTGTGCATTTCATTTACTCAACTTGTGCATACCAAGAGTTAAGAAAGCCTGGTGAAAACAGGTGTCCTAAAATGTATTTTCATTTTAAGGAAAGTATAGGGAGCTGCTGTAGGAGGTTTAACCTAAGTTCTTCTATAATACAAGAGTGCTTGCTGATTCTTGGCTTCTTTATTTAAAATGTGATCTGAATCTAGTGAGATGTACATAATGGAGCTGTATTTAAGGTGTATTTCAGGTTCCTAAATTAAACAGCAGTATTGCTGTGCTTCTAAAGGCTAAAGATAGGAACTGATACAACAATGGTCCTGTAACATGTAGGTCTTCTCATAAATTGCTCTTTTTTTGTTTCTGTGAATGTGTCTAATTGCAGCATTGATTGGAGTTGCATCTTCACAAAAATGGAAAATTGACTCCTGCTGAGAGTAGGTGGGGGTTTAGGATTTTTATCAACAAACCATCTGCTTCTGTGTATACTGAAGACATGTTGAATGTTTTCTTGAAAATAACGTGACAATTGTGGCAATAAACAGGTTCCACTTCCATCTAATTCTGATAACACAGTTAATCTATCTGTAAATTTGATCTGATACCATTACTGACAGAATTAAAAGTTGTTCTACTTTTATTCTCTCCTGGTTTATTTTTATTTCACACAAACTATGATCTTATGTGGCAAGTATGCTTTTGTTTTAGCCATGCATTTAAAGGTGGGGGGAGGGGAACATGAGGTGGCTTCTGTTCATCTTTTTGTTTTTCTCATTGCTTCAGCTGTAACAACAGCAGCACTGCTGTAAAGAACAGCTGTACTTTTGCTCAGGTAAGTGAAACAATTATAATTGGGCAAGAATATAACTTTATATCCCCCCCATTAAGACTTTAAATGGGTCAGTGAATAAAAGAAATTCCCCCTACTTTTAAGCTGCATCACTTGACTAATGTGTATCTTCATTGGCTGGCACTGGCTGACATTATTTATCTATTATAATATACATATTATAAATGCTTCATTCCGTTTTATATTTTAGGTCTAAAAATATCTGGAGGGAGATTAAGTGGCTCAACAAGTAACGCTCTAATGGATGACAGAGACTTTCCACCAAAGGATCTGCAAATAGACTCAAAGGACAGTCTTCCTGCTAACTATAGGGTAGAAAGTTTGGCATCTCATTTGATTCCTTCAGCTGATGAAAATGAAAACCAACTTGACAGTGATGGGAATGAAGTTCTGACCAGTAGCAGCATTGCTATGGGACGACAGGATAGAGGTGAACAGGATAACATCAATAATAATGAGAATATGGACAGTGGAGTCTGGATCCCAAGCTGTAAGGAAAGTGAGACTGAGAGATCTGTAAATGTCCATATGGACCCTCATCTGGAGGAATTTTACTGGAATATTCCTGAAAAACAGCCAGGTGGAAAAAGAAGTCCAAGAAGCAAAAGAAGCTCTAGTAAAAAATCTAAAGGTACTTAATTTAAAAATTTTTTGTTCTGTTTACTTCAGAAGTAACACTGTAGTTTAAATCTGTGAGCTCATGAGAAATATATTTTAGTTGTTGTATTGATTATTTCTAGCATTTCACTAAAGGTTTGGTGGTTTTTGGTTTGTTTTACTTTTTTTTTTTCCCCTGAACTGCTGTTAGTCTTCAATCAGTAACAATTTTTCACCTTCTGTATTTAAACGGTGGCTATGTAGCAAATGTAACACATCGAGTAAAGAGGAGTAGAGGGAGGTACAGTGTCAGTATGGAAACTGGGCTGGCATCCAAATCAAAATAGACAGAAATTCTGGCATTGTGGTTTTGCTCATTTGAACATCATGGTTGAGTGCAAGGTTTTGATGTCTTGATCCCATGTCAAGATTTGAAATCTCATTATGACTACCAAATAGCTTAATCTTGCCCTGCTGTTGAAAAATTTACTTAGATTTTTCTAAGCTTACCAGATGTCCCTATGTTGTGTGTTTTGGGTAACAAACTGTTAAAAAATGTGTTCCTACCAATTTTTGATGTTACTTTTTCTTTTGATATTTTGGATGTGAATTGGATAAGGAAAATGTACTGTTTATTGCATGTTCTTAGTTGAAATCCTTCTTCCCTTTTTGAAGGAGTAGGATTTAGTGTAACATAATGTGTTATATTAGGTTTTTGCCATACATCCTAAAGCTTATGTGTCACAGTGCTGTATATGTTAATCAAAATCAGTATGTTTCATTCATAGGTTTCTTTGAAAGAACAGCTGATTCATGTGTGCTTTTTTCCATGCATTTTAAACTAAATAGTTTTTAAATACAATTTTTCTCATAAATGGCAGATCTTCTGTGACCTAATCAGAAAACTGATTATTGTTTTAAGGGATTATGGAATAGGTTAAGACAGGAAAGAAAGGAGGCCTTGCATTCCATATCTTGTACAAATAGGCAAAATCTGAAAAGAAAAATTGTATTTTCTAGTAGACACAAGAACATTCTGAAATCTGTCAGGGAGAATGATTTCTCAATAACTTTCTTCAGCACTTAGTAAGTAAATATATTTCATTTGCAGATATAAGTTTTAATAACAGAACAAAATAGTTAAAGTTATATTGTCAGAAGTAATTCAGAACCAGTCATCTGCATGATAGGAATAACAAAAAACAAGCTGATGAGAAGTTATACATATGTGTTGACATAGGTATCTGAAGCACAATAAGAGGAAGAAAAGGAAAAAACTCATCTAAACACTGCAAGTTAAACTTGGCTCATATTCTTTCTCCATTAGTATTCTTGTTGATAAATTGAATGAACTGATGCAGAAGAACCACAAAACAAGCTGTCCACAGTAGACTGAAGTTTTAAGACAAAAAGTAGAATCCTGAAAATATAGAAAATTTCATTGAAAAGCCTGGCAGTGTAGAAAACCAGACAAGAGGAAATCCTGTTTGCAAAACTCTTTAGAGTTTTGTTGAATTCTTATGAATAAGCTTGTTACTATATTAGTAAAGAATCTTTATTGTTAGAGAGTAAGATCAAAATATAAAATAACATTAGATCTCCCATTGTTTATGGGCTTAATATACGTTTAGTCATTTCTTTGATACTCCCACATAATGTTTCTTCTGTTTTCACAAAATGCAGTTGACTGTGTCACAATTTCTTGATGTTGCAAATTCATTATTTTAATGGCAATCTTCTATTTAATTTCCAGAACCAGCTATTTTAAATGATTCCTGAATATCTCAGTACACCCTTTACATAAAGGTCCAAACAAGCTTTCTTCTTTTAATACCAACTCAGATTTAAAGGAGAGAATAATCAAACTAGAGCAGAAAATTCCTGAGAGGGTGACAGCAGAGCACCATACAAGCAAGCTGAAATATCAAACTAAATAATTGCATGGCATGTATTGTTGAGATTTTTATAAAAGAACGTTTTAAACTCATGGATGAGTTACTTTGACTCATACCTAAGGAAGAGATTTATGAATCTTTTTTCCCTATAGGCACACCTGTTAGGATTGCTGATAAATGTTGCCATTCTAGAAAAGATGATGTTTGACTTAAAAAGAACATTGTTCATATTCCTCTTCTTGGTAGTGACTAAAGCACTTTTTGTGGGATATGGACAATTACATTTTAGTCATTTTTGTTTACTTGTGACTTGCTCAGCAGAATATTGGGGATCATTAGAGAAGCCAATCTTTCACTCTCAACATGTTTTCCTTTAGACGAGAGAACAAGTACTTACACTTGCAATGTGTTTGAAACCCTCTAAATAGTTGTTTGTGAAGAATGAACAGTTATAAGTTGGATTATTATCTGTCTGTATATGCTTGAGATGTGTTGAAACTAAAATTATCTTAGCTTCTCCTATCAGTAGACTGGAATGCCAGATTAACAGTCACTGTATCTTGTTGAAGATCCTTCTGGTTCAATATTCTTCCCCTGACAGAGGCCAACAGAGGATTTGTAGGTGAGAGTACAAGGACAAGGCAAACATGAAGTAATTTCTTGGCATGTTCTGCTCCCCATCTGCAGTAATCTCAGTGAATTTGTCACTTGACTTGTTTTTTGCATCCATTTCAGTGTCCTGGAGTAAGGATTCCAGGATTTCATCTATTCATTGTTTGAAGAAGCACCTCCTTTTAGCTCTCTTAATGCTGTAGGAGATTGAGAGTGGATTGACAAGTCTGTAGCTTCTGGGTCCCAATTTTTTCTCACATTCTTTTTGTCTACTCATCACAGTTTTGAATGATTATTGATTATATCTGGTTAGGGAAGACTGGTGACCAAAGAATTGATGTACATTTTAACTGCAGAATTTAAACTTTGGTGATTATTCATCACCTTGTAAAGAGTTGTACTAACTTTAGTGTGGTAGAGATAGTGGTTCATCAAGTTTAATGTGTTTTAATGTATTTTTGTAAATATGGACTTCAAATTATCCATGTTCTCTGAAAATAAGTTAATTTTTTTTCAAAAGGCATAACTTGTATTGATTCCTTAATATAGTATAGCATGGTAACCTGCACTCAATCTTTTTCCCCAGGTTAAATTCTGCAACATATGATTTTTCTGTAAATTATTCCACTTATTTCTTAAAGCAGCTTGAAGGTGGAAGAAGGAGGGAGGTGTTTGGAATGGAATTGGCGCTGAAGCAAATAAAATATAACAATATAAGATAGTCAAATTACATTAAAATTCAAGTAATGCTAATTTATTTAGGGTTCTGTGCCAAGCTTCAAAAGATTCTGGGCTTCCTCAGTTAAAGTTATATCTTTACCACCAACACTTTTGTCTCAAAATCTCTTCTCTTAAAAATGAATAGTTTTAAAATTCTTGCTGGTCTTTTTTCTTTTCTCCTCAGTAGTTCTTGAATGAATCAGTCTGAAACAGCTTTCTGTATTGGGCACCAAAGAATGTTTAAAAAAGAGAGTTCCATATGTTTTCTGTACTAGAAACTTCTGTTACTGGTGACTTAAGCTAGTGCTACTGAATATGAAAATGTAATTTCACTTAAAAAACTGAGGGCAGCATTCATGTTTTTATTTTGATAGCAAATCCCTCATAGTTACACCTTGGATTCATTCTCAGGTAGATAACAATTTAATTTCATATACTTGCAGTACTGACAAAGTACTGACAAAGAAAAACCTGAGATATACTGGAAAATGTGAATTTTTATTCAAAAAGTGTGTCAAAATTTGATTTTTGTTAGGCAAACATGGGGCTGCTTCTGTGAGCTGTTGAGGGAAATTGAAAGTTTGCTCTTTGCTTAGGGTCTGCTGAGTGTTCTAATCACTGATGTCTTCTGTGTCTTTTCACATAGATTTTCATGAAGGCTTTGGTTCCATTCTGGGGTGGAGTGAATATCAGTGCTTTATAAAGGGAAAAACTTAGTCCTTTCTTATTAAAAAAACAGAAATGTACATAAGATACCGATATCTAGTGAAAAAAAAATAAGTTTATCTGCTTTTTAATTGATTTCTGGAAAAAGTAGTGTGCTGTTTTCAAGAACAGGGAAAAAAGAAAAAAATAGGGATCTTAGGCCATCACATCTTTATGATGAAATAGTATTACTGAGTGTTACAATGAAAGTTTTGTAGTAGTGTTACTAAGGCACAAATATTGTCATGTTTTGAAAATCAAACGAAGTTAGAATTAACCCACATAACTGTAAGGCCTCACTTTCAAAATCAGAGAAGAATTTGAGGGTAGAATTTGATTCTAAGTGACAGCTCAACCTTATGTACAAATAATAATGCAATTTATAAACTATGTGTTAGCAACAGTATCATGAAAACATTAAAATTAAGGTTTTTCATAATAGTTGCTATTGAGCATGTTGCAGTCAATGTTCATGTTTTGATATGACAGGTGATTATTAATTGCTTAATAAAGTGCAGCTTGAAGTGACATTTGGTTTCTTTGTTTTTCTGAGAGAAAAGGTTTGCCAGAACATGAGGACCCTCTTTTCTGGCTTCATGACAATGTGCTAAACAGGAAGCTGTATTTTTAAAGACAGCCTTAATTCCATCTCTAGAAGTATTTCCTGGTTTGTATCTTGCATGCAGTTATGTCTCTTGTTGCTTTTGGCCCACAGGAAGCCCAAATAAATACCGGAAAATCAGAGATGTGCATTAATTTTGAAAAAGCAATGTTGAGTTACACCCATATTTTTTCTGGCAGTAAGCCCTGTGAAAATAGCCACCCACAGAGATTATTAGTACTCCTAACCTAGATTGTTTACTAAATAAAGAGTTTAAAATAATCAAAAGTAAAATGGAGCCCTCCATAGACAAGCTAATGCCTTTCTTAGGTCTCAATCATAAATCTGAATCATTATTGGGTTTGAGTGGCAACAAAATAAAGGGGCCTGAAACCAAGTGCCCAAGCTGAGGACACAAAGATACTTGAAACAGTGCCCTCAGCTGTCCATCTTTCAGATGATAACATGATTTCAGAAAATAGCTGTAGCTGAGGAAAAATACTCATCATAATTTGAGTTTATTAAAAGTTTCTTGTGCACATTTCTGTGGCCAAATTCTCTAAATTGTTTTAAATAATTTTGGGTATTTTTTTTAAGTTCAGTCTTATGCAAGTGTGTGAAATTTAATGTTTTATTGAGAAATAAAAATGAGTTTATTAACTTCTGGAATCAGCTGTAATTTTCTGGTTGCTCCTAAGACTTTGTTTTACAGGAAGCTGTAATTTATTGCTTTTATTCTCTGACCTTTGTGAGAAACTGATCCAGTCAGTATATGGGTAGTTGATTTCTCCCACTACTGCTGTCACTACTACTACACTACACTTCTTTCTTAATCTCATATAATGTTTTCTCATAGCTATTGTATTCATGATCAAAGCACATAACAAGTTTTGTATTTCTAACAATAAAATGTGAGATTTGCCCCCAGAAAGTTTTTTTCCTGTAATATTCTTATAATGTTATGCTTTACATTATTCTTCATATCTCCACCTGAATGCCTGACTTTTTCTGACTTCTGTAAGACTGGGGACAGGCAACAGTGAACTGCCCAGAAATGTACCATGGAAAACCCAGTTTTCTGTCTAGCAAGAAGTTCTGGGACCTAAATTCAGTTTACACAGCCTTGTGTCATTATTAGCAACATAGATCAGCATTACTGCCTCTTTCTCTGGATGCTCAAACTGTCCAACTATGTAGAGGGGTCTTCTTTTCACCCAGCAGGCCAGCCCCCTTAGACATCTCTCTCCTACCATAGAATCCCACACTGGCATCATCTGCTTCTTTCTGTCCTTTAAGATCCTGCTGTCTCTGTGAGGAGCCACTGTGTTACCATCTAAAAAACAGGAACCTGTTGTATTGTCCTTCCTTCCTTGTGTCTGTCCATCCCCAGGACACCTCCTTCTATGAGGTCCTTGCCAGTAGCAGAGAGACAAACTGAGAACCCACCTGCTGTTTGCCCTTTTTGAGAAGAGCTGCATTCTGAGCACTTATAGGTCATCCTGGTCTCTTATTAATAACAATATAACATTTTCTAAGTGTTCTGAGGTTTTTTTTCCCCCACAAGTGGAAACAGAGTCTCAGTTAGAAGTGTACAAATATGTCTGATGTATGTTACTGTTTTCTGACAGGTAGGTGAGCTGACAGTGAGACAGACCTGTCACAACTAATTTTGACAATACCAGTGTTTAGTTTAGCAGTGATGTTATTTAACATGCTAAGTTTTTGTTCATAATGTTCATATTGAAATTTCCTAAAAAAACCCCTCAATGTATGTTTTTTGAATCCTAACCTAAGTCCTTGTCCTTTTTAAAGGCTGTTTCTACAGTGGGAACCACAGCAATCCAGGAGGAAAATACTCTTGTTACAGATTCAGATTTTGTGCAGGCTGAAGGTACTGTTGAAGCAAAGGAAAACTTTCCTCCAAAAGACCAAAACCAAACATTGCAGTCTCTTTTCTCGTTGCTCCGTGAAGAAGTTGAGCAGATGGATTCAAAGATACTGCCCCTGTGTCTCCATCAGGTACTTTCTATGATTTTGGGGTGCTGCACCCAATTTTATTTTTATTTGAGATCTTTTTCCATTAGGAAAAACATGTATAGATGCAATTTATGCCAATACTCATATCTGGACAGGATATTTTGATGCATAACAGATAGTCAAGGCAAATATCTCCTCTGAGATCTTCTAATATTTGTAAAATTATAAATTGCCTTATAAGTATATTCTGTAGTTAAAGGAAAACTTTTAAGGATGGGTTTTTAATTCCTCAAATGGTAAAATTAATTTGGCAGGAAGATTTAGAAAAATCACTTTTTAATATACCTTGAATAAGATTTGTAAGACACTAGTATAGTTACAGGACAGCAGTTACCTGAATAAAATTTTAAATCTGGAATTGTTTTTACTACTACAGTCCTCTTTCTAGCATAAATGTTATGCATGAACATTAGGATTCAAGGTTTCTTAGTGTATGCCTTTATATAAGCACAGTTGCCACATTTGCAAGACCAAAGGAAATACTGTGTTTTGAAAATCAGTCTTTCATACAAACTGGCCAGTATGTTGCTTTATTTTTCTGGAGATTATGATGCAGAATGAATATGTGGCTAGAACTTGTATTAATTTACAGTTCAGTTGTATCAGACTAACAGCACACTAGAAGACCATTTTTTTGGCTGTGATATCTAATATGGGCCATATATGGATACTATATGTCTGATTTGACTTAGCTGCATTGTCTTTATTTTGGAAAATATTTTAAATTTCTAAACTGCAATGACATTCCTGCATTCATCCTCTTTGATACAAGTAAGCTATTATATGGGAGAAATAGGTTTCTCTTTAGGATTGAATATTATAGATCAACTACATTTGACATAAAATTTTAAATTATGGTTTCTAATCTGTGCTTGAGTGAAGATACTTGATGCTGCTCCTTAACTTATGATCAGCTTAGCTTTAGGGTTAACAGTTTGTACTTTTAGCCTCATCAAACTTGGTGGTTTTTCATGAGTCAGTATAAAGGTAATTTTTGGAAAACAAGTTAGGGCAAAGACTTTAAAAGCTCTACAAACATCAAGGGGATCAATTTCACATGATGGAGGCGAAATCTGTTGTTTTTTAGATGAGGAAGCCAAACCCTCAGGGCAAGAACTTTTTGAAAGTCATATGGGATCTGTGACAGAACTGAGAGCAAAACCAGCATATTCAGATTGAAATATGTATTCAAACACTACCTCTTTTTTTCCTAAAAATTATCAAGCATTTTTGAATGGAGTGTTTGAAAGAGAGCTCATGGAATTTACAAGGCTCATAACCTGTTTTTTTAATAGAGGACAGGAGGGAGAGGGATTTTAAGCATAGCCTTCCTGTAAAGTGAGTCTATTAAGAATTTTTTCCCTTTCTATTGAATTAACCTGTCGTATTCAGTCCTCTTTTTTTCAGATTGCTAATACAGTCTGACAGTAGCATTAAACCAAGTCTAGCAAATACTCTTCTATCATGTTATTTTTCTATTCTCTATGCCAGAATTCAGTGTAAAATCAAGAGCTGTGTCAGGTGTTCTGGAGTGTTAACAATCCATGGTGTTTGTGGGAAGCCTGTATTGAATATGTAAAGGCTGTTGGATAATAGGGGCTGTTCTAAGAGTCAACTTTCAACTTCTAATTAAAATAGGATGTAATTTTTTTTCCTGTCTTGAATGGGATTAATTTGATTTGTTTAGGACTTGTTACAGAATCTAAGAGGTATTTTTATATAAAACATAGATAGAGCTTTGACAGCTCCAAAAATTCTTAGGAGGCTATTGTGGACAGCATACAAAATGTGCAGATGAAGAACATTAGAGGTCACTTACCTATTCTCTTTCGAATGTACTGGGCTCAGAATGGTCTAATGGTTAGTAGCAAGGCAGAGAGCCAGGAAATACAATTTGTAATCTAGACACCTCTATCAAGTTGCTGTCTTTTTTGAGCCCTTCATATTATGGCTACTTAAATCTATATGTCCAAAAGATTTTGAGACTGAGTTTTTGAGTGCTCCCACAGAAGTCATTGGGGAATCTTTATGAGGTGCCTCAACCTGAATGTTCTGGTATCAGGGTACCTGCAGGTCCTGGACACATTTTGCAAGCTCTGGCCTTGCATCACCACACATGGCAAATAGGAAGGCTGCCAAAATTCGCTGTCCCTGAGGACTGATTAGTTGCTGCTTGTAAAGGTCACTGGTAGTGTAGAGCTCTATGGAATACTTCTAAAGTTTATATTTTTTTGTATTTCATTGTATTTACAAAGATGTCAGTATTCCTCAGCTTTCTAGGAAAGCCTGCACAGTTTTGTAACAAGCACAAATAAGTTATTGTTGCAATTCTCAAATATTTTTTGTCTGCAGGGAGACAAAAGACTGTTCTTTTCTCATCAGTCAGGAAACCATTTCTGTTTTAACACATTGCAGTGTAATACTCCAGGAGAGTGCAGTAATGATTTCAGCTTGGTCAAACATAAGGAAACATTGGTCAGGCACAGAATTCAAACTTTTGAACTTGTATCAGTAGAAGTAGAATTAGAAATACTTCTCTTGTATGCCACTTTAAAGCTTTCTTTTAAGAGAACTAAAAATGTTTCTGAAATAATATTTATTATTGTAGCAACATAAAACAATATAAGATTTGGGTAAATCTGTTTTGTGTGAGAGGACTTAATATTTTTTTGGTGTTTGATACTCTTTTAAAACATTTTTTCTAGAATGGGAATACATGTATTTTGTCTGAACTTTCATATTTTACCCACACTAAACAGGAACCTGCAAACCAGATATTTAGAACTACGTTAAAAGGTTACATTTTGTTCTTACCGCTGTCATGAAAATCATAGATTCTTAATTTTTTTTTTCACTTTTGCAGATAGCTGAGACCTATTTTCAAGAGGAGGAATGTATCCTTTTACTTGCAGAAATTGTTGTGCAGTATTAAAATAATGTGGTATGATAAAACATAAAAGTCAACTGCTTTGCTGTTAACTCACATCTTGTGGGTCAGGGTTAGAAAGCAGTGAACAGCCATAATTTACCCATGAGTGAATGCACAATATTCTAACAAATCCTCCTTAATCAAGCAAGGAGCATTTGGACTGTGAGTTAGGGGATAAATTCACTTCCAACGGCTGTACTGATGCAATCATTAGTAGCTGAACATAAGCAAGGAAGTAAGAAAACATTTTCAAATAATTTTTCTTTAATAAGAACTTCTATTCTAAATATTAGTAACTGGGAAATGTCCAATTTAGAGATAGGATATGTATCACATCAAATAGTAATATAGTAATTGCTTATAGTAATGATAAAATTGTCAAAACAGTTGATTAGAATATGTACTAAAAATCTCTAGATTGGAATAAAAATAACAAACACATGGAGAACAGCAACCTGCAAACAATTTAGCAAAATGGTGTTTGACGAATGCTAACTAGTCAAAATCATATCAATGTAGTCTGAGAAATTATTGTAGGAAAATATGGGCTAATTGCTTCTGGGAGCAGTTCAGTAGTCCAGTTTATTTTGATTTGTTCCTAGATAATGCAAATAAGTTTGGTAAAAAAATTGTAGTAGTTGGACTGCTGATAATTACTCTGATATATTTCGGTAATGTATGACAGAATAATAATATTAAACCTCAAAGCTGAGTTAGAATTTTAGAAAAGGTGGATTGGGATTTCCTCTTTGCCCTAAAGGAAAAATGATCAGATCATAAAAAGAGGAGGCCAGTGATAAGCCCTTAAAGTATATGTGATTCACTAAGATGCATTATATATTACAGAATTTGTGCATACAGATTATTTCTTTATTATGTAATTTGTACTGACAAAACACAGCAATAGGCTGTTGTTTAGTAGGTTAAGTAACAAGGCATAAGAAACCTAGACAAATTATATTAGCCTGTAGATAAAACCAGAGAGCTAACAGTTGCAATATTATAAAAGCAGCATAAATAAAATATCCATCACTGTTTTAGAGGACTGCACTTTTGTTTTGGTCATCCTAATTCAGTCCGTCAGAAAATGTGAATTGCACAGCATAAATGAAAGGCATGGAAAAAATCTGTAGTAAATTATGATGCAGGAGGAAATACAATAAATTTAAAATATAAATGACATGGTAGAAACAGTTCCTCTTTCATCTAAGTTGCTTTAATTGAAAGGCACTCTATTTAAAGCTGATCAAAGGAAATATTTTTTAATGCAATGTACACCTGATGTGTGGAATTCAACACCACTATATAATACATATTTATGAAGGATATCTCCACTGTACCTCCAGCCATCAGTTTCCTGAGGTTAATAAAGAACTTACTTGATCATGTTGCACTGTATTAATTATCCATGACAGACATTTTAATTTGTCCAGTGTGCAACCTCATATTAACAATAATTCATGGTTTGTTGCTGTGTTCCTCTAAGGCTCTCTCTGTGATCTGTAATTCTCTTTCTAATAACAGATTTCCTGAAGACAGAGAATATTCTTTCCATTAATATTGTTCATAAGCCATGCTGTTGCATGAGGCTAACCAGAATAACAAGTACTGGTTGTGTTTTTCTAATAATTACTCCAGTGTTTTAATTAGCATGAATAATGGAAAGTGGTTTTTCTGTATTGCTGAGAACCTCATCTACTGTACTTGCATCCTCATTGTATTGTAGAATTACATTTCAAATAGCTGGTTAAACAGCTTTAAACAGCACAACTAATAATTCAGTCTTGGTGGAATTAGAATTATCCTGACTATTGTAAAATATGTGATTATCAGTATACTTTGTTAATATATTGATAACCCTAAGCAGGGGGAAAGAGTTCTTCATATAGAAGAAAAGTGAGTGAATCTTCAGAAAGACAAAAGGTAGACTCAGCAGTGAGTGTTGTATACAATGGTTGAAAATGGGGTAGGTATTTTTCAAAAGTTGAAGGTGGATCAATTGTTTTAATACTGTCTCCAGCTGGTCAGCAAAAAGGAGCCATATTTTCAATTAGTCATGGTTATTGGCATATATTTGTATTTCTTGAGAGATAGATGCTGGTATTTGTGTCATTGTTTTGTTTTTCATTTCCCAGAGATTTTACTTTTTTGGTAAAGTTATCAGCATAACAACATTTCAGTAATTTCTTTTCCAGAAAAATCTTTTGTTGTGCTTCAGGCATGTGGGAAGAGGCTGCTGAAAAGAACAGGATTTTAATTTTTTTAATGTTTCTCGACTTATTTTACTTCTTCCTGCCATTTTCATGTCTGCTATTTTTTCTTTCTTGCACAGAAATCGGGATGCTAGACGTTATTCATTTTGATTCACTTATTTCAGATTTCAAGTGTATAATTGCTTCCCTTTCAACCATGATGCCAATTATAAGTAAGTCATACCATGTCCATGTATGTGCATTTGCCTTTAACCTTCAATTCAGATGAGAAGGCCATGAAGTTCATTCAGCTTGAACGACTTTATCATGAGCAGCTGCTTGCAAATCTTTCTTCCATACAGGAACAGTGGGGTGAGTACCAGCTAAACTAATATGGTATAAGAAAAGCTTTAGTTTGTACTCCTAAGTAATAGAATTACATTTCCAGGCTAAAAAAGTTACATAGCAAAAGCAGCATTTATATCAGAATTTCTCTGAGATTGTTACAAGAAGAGTGTTCTTGCTTTGGATTTGTTTGCACACATTTAATTATAAAGGTGCAGATAGTTTGTAATTCTTTATTCTGTTAATCAAGACTTTGATCCACAATTCTTTCAAGCTTATTTTTAGGGTTAGGGGTGGTAAGGGTGATGTGATGAAAATAAAACAATAGGATGCTGTTCTCCATAGTCTGAAACGAGACTGTAGAACATACACCGAAGAGTTGTCAATATTTCTCCATTAATTAGTTTCACCTATTTGTTTTATATTAAGCTACTTCTACAGTATCTTGAGTAAAAGTTATTTTTAATTTAGAAAGAAAATGGAAAACAGCAGTTCCCAGTCCAGTTACAGCACTGAGGAATTCAGATAAAGAACTGAGTGGCCAAGAACTGGAAAAACTTACTAGAGTTTGCTCCTCACATCAACAGTATGTATAAGAAAGTATTATTACTCCTCAAACTAATATGTTACTGCAGCTGTTGTCTCCTTGCCATCTGTGGGTGTTTTAAAATAATCAGTGTCAAAATAAAAGTTGCATTATTGACTTGAATTTGGTTATAAAGTGGTGGTTCTTTCTGATCTGTAACTAAAATATTTTTACCATCAGTTTTCACATTGTTTTAATATTGTTTGAGGAATGCGTGAAGACTAAATCTGAATTCATTTTAGCAAATCATCAGTTTTCCAGAACTGGATTTTTGAGTTTTATTATTTCAACCAAAGGGAAAACTGAATAGTGTTAATTCAGGAAGAGAAAGGACTGTAGAACTAATGATGGTGTTTGTGTCTAATACTTATTAGTTTAATCATTGTTTCAAAATGCAAGTGTCCATCATGCCAGACCTCCGCACCCATACTTACCCTATAGAATTTTATTCCCAAATTTCCACATTTTAGGACAATTCCTAAATGCTTAAAGTAGTTCTTATTGCCTTCTATTAATTTCATATAGGTTGCATTTACTTGAAGCAGTGATTCTGTGCTTTCCTAGCATGACAGTGTTCTGAGCAGTGAAAGCTTCAAGGCAGCTTTGTCTGATCCAGCAGCCTCCTGAATCAGTTGTCACAGTATAACAAACTTGTGGGCAGTGCCTAGGGTGCTTTTCTGGGTAGTAACACGGATGGGATTGTACCTGTCAGGAAGGAGGAGATCTGTTCTTTCATGGGTGAATTTCCTGCTGTGCAGACATCGATTTTAAGGCACAGATGGAAAAAATCCTATGAGCTGCTGAAAAATGATCAGCCAACAGCCATAAGGAAACTAACCACATTCAAAGGCCTGACTGTGAGAGGCAAGATACTCTCAATTAGATGGAGAGAGAACTTTCTCTAGTACATTTACATTGGCTTAGTCAATCTGGATATAACACAAGCCAAAATGCTCCTGTTGCTCATAAAGAGTATTATTTGGCTAAAAATTTTTTCTTCTGGGTGATGGTACCAACGTTTGAAAACACCGTGGCTGATTGCCAGAATCCATGCAGGGAATTTTGATGTGTACTCTGAATGCCTTTGGGAGGGAGCCCCTGGAAGGGCATTCCTGCATTCCCAGAGGAAGAGGGGGCAGGTGTAGCACTGGAGCTGCTGAGGGGTTGCAAAGAACCCTGCAGCTGCCTCAGCCCCCTGCACACAACCATGCAAGCCACAGAAAGGCTGAGGCTCAGATCCACTGGGATTTATATGCTGCAACGAGCAGCACCTCCCTGTTGTCACCTGGCTTGTCACCTTGTTGAGAATAACTCTGCTTTTCTCCTTCTTTTCAGTTTTGACATATCATTCTCCCTTCTGAGAAACCCTGCACTTTGATAAAAATTAAATCTTGTGTTCATTTGCCATGATCAGTGCTCTGTATTTAATATTATTACTCTGTCAACCTCTCTAGGCAATTTTTTATTTGCTTCTATTGTTTTGTATAGGGTTTTTTCCCTAAGCTTTAAACTCATTTTAATTTTTAATTAAAATTTCTTTTAATTTTTAATGAGTAGCATGCAGGTCTTGGAAAAGTGAGCATTTTGCTTTTGTAATTGAAAGTAATGTAACTTTCTGATACTCAAGGTTTACAGCTAAGTGCTGGACGTGTTTGCTCTTTAAAAATAGTTTTGAGTGTCTTTTATTTGAAGTTTAAATGGTACAATTTAAAAGTTAATGTAACTTTTTGAAGTTTTTGTTAGAGAATATGAACATCAGTACTCTTCCCTTGTCTCTCCACTTTTTTTTTCAGTAGCTTTAAGTAAAATGCTCCACATTTTATCTTCATTGCTGAAAGACTGCAGGACAGATTGTGTGTGCATATCACATTGTGCATGAATCTCTATCCAGCTGGCAAAGTCCACACTGGCTGTGAGCAGCCTTGATTCACCTGTGAATCTGAATAGAGTCAGTGGAAGCTGCTGTACCTTAGAAAATCTTGAAAATGTCCCAGTCTGTGAAGAGGGAAATACGTTTTTTGGGGAGTGTGTTTAATTCCTCAGTCTTTTTTATAGTGGTCACTATTTCAAATAGTAGTAGATATCAAGTTCTTGTATGATCTTTAAAATTGGTTGAGTTTCTTCAGAGCATAACCTTTTACAGGAATGTACATTGCTTGATATGTTGCAATAAATTTTCTTTGGAGTACTTTCTCAGTTAGGTGGAATAATGTTAGGGCTAATTGGTCTTCTGATGATGTTCATGCAAGTACAGATGTGTGCTTGAAATTATGCTAGCAGGCTGACAATGGAAGAAAAGTTCTGTGCTAATTTTAGAGCAGAGCAAAGGTTTCTAAGATTTCACTTACATTTATTATGAAGAATGATGTCACTAGCTTGTTTAATTTATTCTTTTTTCCTTTGTTGCTGCAGGCCACAGGCATCCAAAAATAAGGTAAGCAGCTGTTTAATTGAATTCTGCTTTGTCAAAAATTGCTAATAAATATATTTTAAATATTAGGTCAAATCTTTGAAATTTAGAAGCTTTTTGAAGTTTGAATATCTCAAAAAGTCACAGCATTCCTGTTTAATTCCAAAAATTACAGGTAATACTATCATATTTTACAGCTAGTAACTGCAGAAAATATATGGGAAAGCAGTCATTTACCTCAGTTAATGGAATCCAGAACTTTAAAGGAAAGAGAAGCTACTGTTCTTAAATCAGGTATGTGTGTATGTATGTACATGTGCATACATTTGTTTTAAAAATTACACTGTAATGACATATTCCTATAAATACAATGAAGCTATTTCATTTGAAGCTACAGCAGTTGTTGTATCATTACAGATGCACAGTGATTTTTTTTCTCAGCACAATGGATAAATAATGCAATTTTAGTTAGTAACTGATATTCATAATTGTAAAGTAATTATAACCTCCATAAAAAAAAAGTCTTAAATGTGCATGCATTTATAGTAGCTTATTTAAGCTACAAAGTTGTATAAAGCTAAAGATAAAATGCATAATTTGTATATATACAAATATATACTAGGTAGTCAAGAGACATTCTGAATTGTGGCAGTGGAGTATAGTTAGCAGTATTAGTAACTGTTTTAAGTTACATGCAGTGTACTGATTTTGAGATGCATTTTTCTGAAGCAGCACAGAAGATGATGAAGCCTTTGGGGGGTCTTGAAGAGAAAAACATTCATTTAATTGTTTTCAGTATATACTTTTATGCCAGCCTCATTTTCCTTTTTCTGCCTTGGGGCAGTGGCCATTTTGTTTGAGTAATTTGTTAGAATCTTTGGGTTCTTATGAAACATTTACAAATTAATGAATTGTTAAAAAGGGGACAGAGTGGGAAAGAATATTGGTAGACAACCAGTCTGTGCTTTATCTCTCCTCTCTCTGAGCAAAAAGTTTCTGGTATTTTGCTGTATTCTGGTTGCCAAAATTGGCTTAAGCTAAGCACCTTTCCTCAAAACCAGCTAGAATTCCCTCAGAAGACGAGAATTGGCCTAGGTGATCCCAGGAGATCCCTTTGAACCTAAACTATCCTACAAGTGTGTATCAGCCAGCATATTCAGGAGAATCAGAAATTAATGAAAATACAGAGTCATAGTTCTCTATGTGTGGCTCCTCCTTGCTCTTTTACCACGACTCCTCTACTGCCTTTTCCCCACTTTTATTCTTGTAACCTAACTAAACATAAAGCATTAGAAACATGAAACAAACATGTTCTACAGCTCAGAAAGCAGATCAAAAGAACACAGTGCTTTTTATTTTTGGCTGGTTGGAAATTCCCATGGAAAAAAATAGATGGTTAGAGTTTTCCCTCTGATTTTATTCCGAGTGGGAACAAAAGCTTTCTGGAGAGCAGAATTTCTGAACATTTGAACATTCTGAATTCAGGAGCATTTTGTTTCAATGTTGAAATACTCTAGTATAACATCTTGGCTTAATGTGGAAGGAATTAATGGTGCAAATGGATCTTTTCATGGCTTTTTCTTAACGTAAATCTTGTCAATATATCATCAAAATCTTTGGGTTCCTGTGAAATGTTGGTAAATTAATAAAGCTGTGTCCAAGAAAAAGCAGTTCTGCTGAGAATTTTTCAGCAGTGCTAAGTGCTTTGAATACAAAGATAGGAATATTTCCACCCTAACTGGAGTTTAAATGGTTGAGATTTGCTAAAGATGCTTTTCCCAAGATGAGTGCATTTTGAGGAAGCAGTGAACTCTCTCCCTGACCAGTGTGAGCAGCTGTTCAGGCAGCATGTGGTCATTAGCTTCTGCTGCCCTTCAGTGTCAATGCATCAGTAGCATGGGGATGAATGGGTTTTGTTGCAGTTAGAAGGATTTGAGGAGGGAAGGCATCAATATAAACTAGTACAGAAATTTGACAAAGGTGATTCAAAATCTGAAATAGCATTCAGGTAACAAGCTGTGCCCAAGTGATCCACCTCAGGACTAGAAGCAGTATGGCTGTTTGGGACTGGTTCTTGATTTTGCCTGAACCCCAGCAGAATTCTATATTGTAATAAACGTACAGTTCCTAATATTTAACCTTTTCAGCAGTAGCCTAAATGCATGGGCCTGATCACTGAAAACTTAGAATGCTAGACTTCTGCTTTTTAGGTTGTTTTTTTTCTCTACCAAAAAAAAAAAAAAAAAGAAAAAGAAAAGAAATGAAAAATGAGAAGTAAACATGTAAAGTTATACTTTTCTTATACATGTATCCACCAAACCACAGGAAGAACTACTTAACTCATTTAGCTGCTTGTAGTAGAAGTCTGACTTGCAGTAAGACAGGAAAAGGAAACTCTCAAGTGTTTTGAGATCTGGCCTTCATATGGATTCATATTTAATGAGAATTTATGTAGCAGTTACCAGTAAGAATACATAAAATGCATTGTAGCAATATCTATATTACAATTGTAGAGAAAGTTGCACTGCACTGTAGTAGTAATCTGAAGCAAAAATTACTCCATTCATCTGCTAATGTATATGGGAACACAGTTTGAGTTCTCTGTAGACAGTTGATCCTAAGAATTCACATTCCTCTTTCCTGGGGCTACAGAGACTGACAAACACCTTTATAAGAAGTCAAGATTCCTGAGACAGTACCTAATTAGTTTTCTGCTCTTCTGAGCAAGGGTTGTGAATGGTCTGTTGTATTACATTTTACTTTCTGGCAGATTTTCACTCTGAATTTACCAACTGAAAGAATTTGGTTCTTAATACTGTGTGTATATTAAAAGATGAGATTTGGTACATCCTCTACCCATTAATTTCTTCAGTTTCTGACTGAAAGCAGAAACCTAATAGCCCTAGTGTTAACTAAAGATAAATTAATGTTTTTCATGAAAACCTTCCTAATGAAATACTGAATTTAACAAAACCCTGAGCTTAAGTTTGCAGTGTGTACATATGTAACATAATGTTTAGACTTCGTTTCCAGGATGGGGAGGAATGCTTTATACCATATTTTCTTTTAGGTCCTATGGGATTTGTTTTTAACCAAGTGTGGATTCTAATGCAACTCTGTTAGGGGGAAAAGAAACCATTTTTTAAATTACCACAAGTGCTTTTGTTACTAAAAAATGTTTTCAGTAGACACTTGGTTGTACTTCTGTCAGTCAGGTAAGAGTCAGTGCCCCGGGTAGGGGTCTTCAGTTAACTTAGTGTAGGCAAAGGCATCTTTTCTAATTAAGTCTTCAAATATTTGTCTTAACTTGCCTTCAGTCTGTAGTGGGCAAGGGTTCCCTGAAGTAGTTGTAAATATTGAACACTGCTGAAAACCTGATGTGAATGATCATTGCATCCCAGTTCTTGTACATCTGTGGTTAGATAACAGTGCTAGGATCATTTATTACTTTCTTAGGAACAGTGCCCTGAGCTCAAGGGACACCTTTCACAGTAAAGAATCTGATTTAATTTCCGATTCCATTTAATCTTTGTTGCAGTTGGGGCTGCCAACAAAGATGCCTGTTGTGATGTGGATGTATCCACTAGGAAAAATTGACAGATGGTAATAAAATCTTGTACCAATAATCCAGGCTGTGTTTGAACTCATGACCTGTATGTGAAGGGCTCAGTATCTCGTTACAAATCCCTTGAGCTATCTACTCATCTATGTCTAATTTTTAAAACGTCTCTGTCTCACACCTATTCTGTCCGTGTTTTCCAGAAGTTAGGTTCCTTGTACTCATTCTTTCTGTTAATGTCATTCTGATATTTTTTCCACATTTTGATTTGCTTGGATATTATCTTTTTCAATTTTCAAGTCTGTTTTTTCTGTGCTGCCTTGCATTTCATTGTCCATTAAAAGGGGGATAGTTTGGAATTTAATAAAATTGTTTAGTACAATGAATTAATGCAAACGTTTATTTTAATGAATGTGACTATTTTGTGTAACAAGTTCAGGGAATGGCTCACATTTTAAGACAGGTTTTAACAAGTGAGAAAGAATAAAAATGTCATAGAGAACTCAGTTAAGAAGGGCATTTTTTGATATTAATTAATTCTTTATTAATCTGTTGATAAGACCTTTCTGCTCTTTACTGTGACCAAAAAAATACAAAGAAGTGTTTTCTAAAGTTATTAATTTGTTGATTGAGGTTATTACTGTTACTGCAACAGTAGTCCTATTATAACATAGTCTTAACTTATTTTTTAAAAAGTATGGAATAAAAGGCACTTTCTGTCATGGCTAGCTTACTTTGATATTTTAATTCTTGACAGCCCTTTTCTCTCTTTGTAAGCCTAAAAACAGAGTTTTGGCTTTCTTGTAATGGTAAATATCTAATAATTTCATAGACAACTTGGGCTAACCATCTACTCCTTCATCAGCAGATCATGCCGACAGCAGGTGAATTCACAACCTATATAGAACTTCTTGTGTGTCTCTGAAATTTCAGATAAGAAAAAATAATTTTTATATATATTGTAAATATGAAGACAGAAATAAATTGCATCAAATTGTATTTTTAATACATAAACTAATTTATTGATCCAAAAAGCAATGTCTTTTTATGCTGTTCATTTATGGGAAATGTAATTTCTATTTAGTTTAATGTTAACCAAAGGAACTAATGATTGCAAATTTAAAATTTATTAAATTACTATGATTTCAGCTTCTTTAAAGGAAATGCATATATCTCCCTAGGTGAGAGATACACTGGCATCAAGATACAGTTTTCTGTAATTAAGTGCATTTGCTTGAACTCCAGTCCTCCGTGAGATGACTCACGTAAAATATCCATTAGAAGAAAAGTGACTGTTCAGAAAGATATCTGCTTACATATTGGGAGTAGCTTTTTTCAGAAGGACACTAAATCATGTGCTTCACCTGCAAGAATGTGTGCAAATACTATTTTTTTCCCCGATTCAGGAGTCAGAGACTACTAACAAAAGTTCTCCTGACCGGAGCATAAAATGCCTGCCCTTTATGGGAGAGCATTTTGAAGCATTAGGTTACAATGTTATCAAATCACAGTATACTCTTTCCCCCCTGGGCTGATGCTTTGAATCATTTAAAAACTCTGGAACTGTTTTTCCTACTGCACTTAGGTACTGAAACTTGTGCTGGCGCTGGACCAAAGAAAGAAGATAAACAGCTGAGCGCTGTTTGCCCAGGTGAGAACAGAGCTGAGAGGCAGACAGAGGCAGCAAGGCTTCGGGTAGCTGCAGGGAAGGACCACATGGAGGAGCAGCACTGCAGTGCTGGATCAACACTGGAGCCACACACCCAGTCCACAGGGACAGGGGGCAGGCCTTCCTCGGGCTGTTTATCATCTGGGGATGCCAGTAAGGATAACAGTCTGCAGCTGAGGGAAAGACAGCTCTCCAAGGATGCAGCAAAAATAGAAGGGGCTGGGGAGCCTGGAGCAAAACTCCCTCTTGAGCCAATGGTAGATGCTTTGGCTTCAACAGATGCTGATTATATGCCTACTGATTTGGTTCCTTCTGATGAAGATGTGCCAGCTGATAGAAATCTGCTCAGATCAAAACATGCTGCCGGGTCTTCAAAAGTTGCTTGTGGCCAGCTTGGAAACAGTGATTTGAAGCAGCAAGAGATACAGCCTGATGATGGTGATGAACAGTTGCCATGGGACAGAACTGCATCAGATGAATGCTCTGGGTATAATAAAGTGTCTGAGCACGAGAGTACTCAGGTGTCCAAGGAAATACAGAGAGCAGCAGGACAGGAGGAGAAGGTCAATAATGAGCAAGAAGATTTATTTCTGAGATTTTTGAATGGTAACATAATAGACACTGAAGAATCTGCAAACTTAGCAAACCAAGAGGACTTTGACTCTCTTCCAGACATTTCATCTGAACGAGCGTCTTATAACTCCCTGGAAGCTTTATCACTAGATGACAGCTTTTCTTCTCTTGATGAACTTACAAGAAGGATAGAGATTACTGAGGTAAATATTGTGAATCCTATAAAATCTTTCATGCTTATCTCCATCAAAATATTTTATATAGTGCCAGTTTCAAAATGTGTTAAATATTAATTTATGTATCATTTTTTCAAATATGAAATCTATACCTATTTAATTGTTCTGAGTTATTCAGAAAATGTTTCATTTTTCTTCTCTGTCTCCTTCTTGACCAGCAGTGCACTGTGTTTCAAAAATAAGATTGATCTTATATATGATACCTGGGGGTTTTAATTTTGTTTTTTTTAAATTCTGACAGTCTATTAAGAGACGTTCTCACAATCCTGTTAATCTAATTTTGTGTCAGAGATCTACATATTGCCTATGACGTACCATCATTCATTTCTATGCATAGAAAAAAGTTTGCTTTTTTGTACTTATTCCATAGAGGTGAGAACTGTATATATAAATTCTATATGAATGAATGGGCTTCTAATTTTGCCAAGTTTAGGCAGATTTGTTCAACCCAAGCTAAGAAAGAGCTTCTAACCCTGAATCCACCTTCCTTAAGCACTGCTGATAGGCCTGTAAGAAGGGTGAGTGCTTCATAAGCTAAATTGCTCTTCTGAAAATAGAGAAGATTTATTGCTTTGGGACTTTTTGGACAGTGTAATGACGACATCTTTGCTTTATTTGTCTTATGGTTTTGCTACATTTGCATCCATGGGACCTTAAGAGCTTTTTTTTTTAAATGAAAGAATGAGTGTATTGTGAAATGATGTTGTTTCAGATGCTGGAGGGGGAAGACTTGTATGAAGGTATCTTCTTAGTTCATCTCTATTTTTAAGATCTTTAACAATAGACTATCCCCTTGGCAATAAAGTTACAGTACTTCTCTATAGATCAAGCTAATGCACAGAGACCAAGAACCCCCACAACTGCTCAAGGACAGTGGCCAAGCAGGGAACTAAATAGTGGAGATCAGTGCTGATGTTATTATATGTTTGGTAAAGTCTCCAGAACTGAAAAGAGAGCATTTTTGTTTCTCTCCCCACCTTAACAGTTTCTTACCACCTTTCCAAGATCATGCCTCTTGTCTTTTTGTTGGCCACATACCAGGACTGGAATGGAGATGTGGAAAGACACATACGTGTTAATGCATGTATCCCCAATTTTCAACTAAGTCCATTGGCTTGTGTTCACTCAGAGGGTGGTTTAAAAAAGAGCATTTTGTTGACAGTCTGTGCTAAGCCCATATACATGTATAACAAAAGAGTAATTTAAGTATCATCCCTCAGCATTAAATTTCTTTTGAGCCCACTGAAAGTTCTGCATTTTAGCAGAGGAGTACTGTTCTGTTTCACATAGATGAAGCCTAAATTAATCTAACAGCATCTATTTTTAAGTAGCTCTGTTTGTGCCATTTGTGTTTCAGAGGATGGGATAGGAAGCAGCATATTGATACTGTTAGAAAAAATATGCTTGTATTGATTGTCCCTGTGCCCGATGATGATGCTTTACAGGGCATCTGATTTCAATTCCAGTTTGCTCTCCTGATGCTGGGACTGCCAGTACTCTGATGGCAGAGTTGAGTCTCTGCAGAGGAAAAAGTACTTTGAGTTTTCCCATAGTACTTTTTCTGGCCATATAAGGCATCATGTTGGCTGCATTGGTGAGAGTCCACTTGAATCATTCTTAGCAAGAGGCCTGAGTTTTGTGTGAGGCAGGGGGCTTAAATGGAAGTCAGTAGCAATTAAAATCTGTAATGTGCAGTATCTGAGGTTGTTTCACAATACTTGAGGTTTCTAGGTGCCAGAGGGTGAGTTAAGGACAGCACACCAGCTTGTATTGTTTCATTATACACTTATAGGATGTTGTTCCAGTTAATCTTACCACCCATCAGTAGCCTAGGGGCTGTTTTTCAGAAGTGGTAAGCACCCACAGCTTTCTTGGAAGAGACGTTTTAAAGAGTTTGGCACCCCTGAGAAAGCAGCATTGTTAACTTGGGTTCATTGATTCTGTTTTAGTGCTAAAATAAGATTGCACTGAAGTTCTACAAGCAGACTGATCTTTGTACCCAGCTGTAACACTTCTTCCTTTCTTGTCCTCTTGAAGGCTTTGAAAATGCATTGTCCAGGCTATGGCAACTAAAGAGGATAACAGTATTTTCATACACTGGTTGTTAATGGGGTGTCTAGAATATCCTTTGGTAGCCACGTGAGTGAAATGAAATTAATCACACAAAATGTACCAATATGGCAGCAAAAAAGCAAAAATAATCAATTTGACTGATAAAAGTTGCCATGAAGTAAGTGCTTACAGAGCTGCCACAAACAAATTAGAATGGAAGGTGGAAGTAAAGATGATTTTGAAATAATCTTGGGACAAAACCCATATGGTAAGATAAAATTTCATTGACATTCCTCAATTATCATGTAATAATAATTTGTTGAAAATGGGGAAAGGTAAATACTTGTTTATGTATTTACAGTTAGGAAGTCTTGCTTGGCTCCATCTTGAGATCCAAGAATCATCTCATGTAGTTTTCGAATTTAGATACTTTGTCATTTCCTTTTAGTTTATCATTTACAATAGCTAATTACAAGAGTGAAAATTCACCAAATTCTGACTCTGGATTTCAGTAGTAGTTGCAAAACTGAAATAGTAGTTTTTGTATTGTACAGGTATTACAATGGATATTTTTTCACTAGTACAAACCATGTACAACAACATGCAAATGATGGAAAACCACAGTCATTTTATAGAAACAAGATTTGTACAGCTAACAAAGAGCTTTGAAGAACAGTCAGAAGCTGGCAACAACAAATACTAGAAATATATAGCTCTTCCTAAATATCTTTGCTGTTATTTTTATGAGAATGAAAGGACACACCAGCAGCAAAACAAATTGTAACCTCACTGAAGTTGCATTTTGCTATATAAAATAAAAGGTGGTAGCATAAACTTTTATGTGAGACAGTTAGAGAAGTGAGTAAAATCTTAAAGTTTTTCCTTATTAGAAAATTGTAACTGGGAAATTCTTTTTAGAAAGCAAAGATAGTGAGACTGTCTACTGAAAAACAGAGCTTTTGAATGGCAGTTTGTATACCAAGAAATGAAGTCTCCACTAGGTCTGGAGGCAATGTTTTGGATCCTCTGTTCTCTTATATGGTTTGGTCCTGTAGCTCTGAGTTTGTAAGAGCTGCACTTCCATGTGAAGTGCTTACAGGGTATCTCAGGAGCTCAGGTACTTGCATGGCAAATGTATCAGCAGGAAAAATAGTTACTGTCGGTAGCTGTGGTGTGAATACTGAATCTGCTGAGTTAGCTCTTTTTCAAACTCAAATTACTCACTTATCTAATGTATTTTATTAGCAAAGGGGTTTGTCTGCTGCTTTTATTGTAACACAAGGCAGTCTTGGATTTTGTCATTTCAGGGACTATTGCTTTAAAAAAATCTGGGATTGCTTGTAATAAAACTACAGTCCTCTGCTAAGCAACTGAATAAGGAATACAGCCCAGAGAAGAGTACACAAAGCTTCTTGACTAGTTTTCTGCATTTAGACCAAACTCCTTCATACAATGAGCTTTTCTTCCTAGTTCCCAATTTGTAGTGCCTCCATTTTGGGGGTTTTTATTGATGTCTATATGCTACTACTAATTCTAATTGTCAATTCCAATGTTTTCTCTAGGAACTTGAATTACAAGGCTTTATTTTCATAGTTTTGCTTGGTATGTTTATAAATATAACATATACACATCATATTTGTTGAAAATAAGCACAATGTAAGAAGCTTTTTGATATTTTATTACCAAATGCTGCTTCAAACACAGATGGGACAGGTAGTTTATAATTAGAGTTTATTTCTTCTGATTTTGCAACCTTATTAAAATTTATCTGAAAAGTGTGAAACTTCTGATTGAAGCA
The DNA here is from genome assembly GCA_034336665.1 of Luscinia megarhynchos. Classification (NCBI taxonomy): domain Eukaryota; kingdom Metazoa; phylum Chordata; class Aves; order Passeriformes; family Muscicapidae; genus Luscinia; species Luscinia megarhynchos. The sequence goes on along the minus strand of CM067565.1, from coordinate 78,914,026 downwards.
AATTCACTTTTTATTAATGGTGGGGGAAAGAGAAAAGCTTTCTTTAACAGAGTTTCAAAGTGATTGCCACTTTCCTTTTTGACTGCCAGTGAAAATGCCACCACAGACCTGCATGCCACTTTCAGTTCCTGTACAGGGATTATAAAAGCTCCAGTTGAAAGATTTTGTGAAGGCCAGCAGAGCTGAGTAAGCTCAGTTACATAGATGTTCCAAGACCATCTTTTTTAATTGTCCAGCTTAGAATTAAGAAACTATCTGACATTTCAATATAGGGTCCTTTATACAGCTCTTTCATGTAAGAGCTGTTTGCAGGGCAGTTTGGTGCAGGCCTGTATTTTTCTGCCTGTGGTTCAAGTCAAGCCTCTGTTTGACTTGTGGTCAACTGTATTAACCTCAGCTCCCTTGTTCACTTCCAATTTAAATAATATATTCTGCCTTTTTAAATTCCTCCTGCCTCCTAAAGAGTGGGATGCAAAACTTCATCTTGTGTGGCAGCTAAGTCCTTCTCCTTGGATGTTTAATTAGTGGGAGATGGATCTAATATAATCACTGTCTATTGAAGACAAATACAAAAAAAACTTAAGTGCATACCTGGTAAAATTCAAAGGCAGATGAAGTATGGCAGATGAAGTATAGTCATGCCATGGAGCTGAGTCAGGAGAGGTTTAGTTGGGTATCAGGAAAAGGTTCATCACCCAGAGAGTGGCTGGGCACTGGAACAGCTCCCCAGGGAAGTGATCACAGCACCAGCCTGACAGAGTTCCAGAAGTGCTTGGACAATGCTCTGAGGCACATGGTGACTCTTGGGGTGTCCTGTACTGGGCCAGGAACTGGAATCGATGATCCTTGTGGATCCCTTCCAACTCAACATATTCTATGATTCTATTCTAGGTATGAATTACATATCATGTAAAGTGGCCATTTTTCAAAATACAGTTTATGTCTTTTGTTGGGATAGGGAAGTAATACTAGTCACACTGATTTTTATTGCAAAATCAAAAGCACTTGCTCCCTCTTTTATGCAAAAGAAGATGTTTGAAATAGAGAAACCTGTGCTGTGTCAAATTAGTTCTTTATACATTTAAAATAAATCCTGAAATGTAGCCATGTAGGCTGACAGGGAATGTAAATGAACCTCATTGTAGCAAGACTTTCCTCCAGAAAGCCTTTTATGTAACTGTAATTACTGAAACACATCTCCACATAATCCTGTCAAGGATAGCCCTCTGGTTTTAAGCTTGGAGAAGAAGCGAGTTTGTGACAAAGTCATTCAGAAACTACCAAGAGCCAACAGACAGAATGAAGTGGCTCAGGTTGCAATGATGACTTGCAAGACAGACCACCACTTCTAATCTTAGGGCAGACTGGTAGGAATGCCCTGCCATCTCTGGGTGACATTCCCACCTTGTCCAAGCCACTTGGGAATAACCATGCCAGGCAACACGGAGCCTGCTGTGTGGGTGGTGTGGGAGGAGCCATTGATCCTCTTTATGAAAGCAATGCTGTAAGCAGAAGCTTAAAATAATCTACTCTACTAAAGGATATCATTTCATCTCCACCCTTCCAAATAAATAAGTCAAATTAAAGCACTCCTACATAATCCCCCTTCCTTGTCACAACAAAGAAACATAAGTGTAGATTTTTCTGCTGGCCTGTTAAATTTTTGTGGCAGTTTTGCAAGGCTAATTTAACATTACCAGAAGCTGCACCTCAGTGCACTCATTTGTTGTGATTAGACACTTGCAGACTTATTTCTGGATCATTTGTGCCAACTACTGGTCCTCTGCATGTGGACTTAAACAATTTATTTCCTCTGCCTCCACACTTTCACTACTTTCCAAGTACTTCCTTGCATTGTTTCATTACATTATACGTTCAAGCTCTTGAGCAGATAAACAAAAGGGAAAGTGAGTATGAAAAGTGTGGCAGAGATCAGTTTTATCCTCTGAATTGTTCTGGGTAAAGTTGTTTGTCCATTTGAGGGCTATAAAATACTGCAAGTGCAGTTGCCACATTTGTCAGTGAAATGTTGCAGAGCCAAAGCTGCTCCAGTGCCTGTTGGATTGTGCCTGTGTCTCGCTGTGTGCACTGCACCCTCCCTCTGACTGCAGCACACATCGATGTGTTGCATAAGCTCTGGCATGAGGCAAGCTTAAGGACATAAGTTATCAAGTTGTTTGTTTTCTGTTCCTCTACAGCTCTTGGAAATGCAATGCAACCAATTTTTTGTGTTGCACTTCTGACTTATGTTATCGATAGGCTTAAGCAGTCCATTGTCTGCAACTACAGTGTTACTTGGAAAGTTGGAGTTTTTTTGAGTTTCTGTGAAAGTTAGAGGCCTTTGGGGTTGTCTAGTAGATGAGTTGCAAATTCAGTTGTAAATGTGATATGTTTATCTGCAGCACAAATGTATACATATTACTTTTCAATTTAACAAATGTTACTGCTAATCTACAGAATTAACTTTTTTTAAGTCCTACTAAGATCTAGGAAGAATTAATTACGACTTTTTTTTGAGGCAAGGATGCTCACAAGGTTAAAAAAAAGGGCAATTTTAAACATACTTTCTACTTTAATTTCTGTTTATTTCTAGCACACCAGGCACTACTTGCTTAGGAAAGCATTTTTCTCCTGATACTTCGCCTACTTTTATTTCATTAATAACTAGGAAGTTACAGGCTGCTCAGCCAACCCAGTATGGCTTAGCGTATATTCTTGTAACTAATCCAAATGCTTTAGCAAAGAAAAGAGAAGTTGTGGTTTGTTGATTTGTTGACCATATTGCTGTTTGTGCAAGCTGTTTGGGTGACCAGTCTGTAGGGAAGGACTTTTGAGTTGCTGCTGTATCCAGAGAGCTTTTTACAATGTGGAGCTGGAATCTGTCCAGAGCACTGAAGCTTTCTTTTTGCCTGGTGTTCCCTCTCTTTGGTTTCGTACCCCTGCTGTAGCTGCTTGTCTGCTTGTCCCCCCTGGGGAGCCAATTGCAGTGCTGGAAAATTAATCCCACAATAAGTATTTGATGGTCTCTGCAGGATTATATCTTTGGAGAGGCAGCAGCAGTGTGTCATTGACTTCTTATTGCCCTCTGATGACAGTGATTTTGACACAAATCCGCCTCACCACTGCCCCTGCCCATGTGAGCTTACAAAGGAACACAAAGTTCAATCCAAGCAGAAAACGTGTGTGTATTTAACTTTTTCAGCAATCAAGGGCAAGCAGTGTCAGCAAGCAGCAGAATGCTACTGCAGCTGTCCTGTCTGTTCAGGACTTGATGTCTTCAAGAAGGAGGTTTCACAAGTGCTGCATTGTTTAAGAAAAGTAGACTGGAAACTATTTATTATCTGTTTAGCTTGTTTCCTCCCTGAGTCGTTGTGAGAAATCAAAGCATGAGCTCTATTTAACATCTCTTGTGCCACTTCTGACTTTCATGATAGATTACCCCAGTGGAAGGATTGGTGTCTATACTAAAGAAGAGAGATGACAGGGATGGAAAAGCAATTGCTCAAGTCCAGCAAAGGCAAACAAAGAGAAGAGTGAGATTCCAAGAAATGGAAGACACATTGGATCAAGGTAGTTTAAAGCTATTAATTCATGGGTTGTGCTCTTGGGGTGCAAATATTGTCAATCTTTTTGTTCACAACAGCAGAGCAGGCATTTATTGAACATACTCTCTTGGGTTTTTAAAACTTAGTACGTAAAGGTGATTGATCAAAGATTGTTAATCCATACCAGGTTTAGGTAACAAGGCTACAGAAGGATACAATGAGCACACTTCTGTTTTAAAGCTTGGTTAAGAATGAAGTCACTGCTTTTTTCCTCTGGCTGAATGATTTACAAGTGACACATAATTGATGTCCTTTCATTAATGTTCATTGCTTAGAGGTGTAGGCTTTCTTCCTGAATCCATTTACTGTGTAGATGGAGGGATGCAAAAGAAACAAGTCTGTTGTACTTTGTCCATGGGTAAACTTCCAACCCTTTCTAGACCATGGGATTAGATGGTGTCAGATTTTAACCTTGCATTATAATTTAACATCCATACAAATTTGCTAGCTGTCATTAAATCTGGGTTTACACCCTACTGTCTTTTTGATGGGCTAAATAGCCTTATGAGAAACACAGTATGTTATTCTGTTATGCTTTTTTTTGAAGTTTAGGGTCTCTTTTATTCAAACTGATGAGATATTAAGAAAAATACTTCTGATTGCCAGTGATATAGAAAGTGCTATCTACTGTATATGCCAGCCACTAAGTGGTATAAATTAATTAATAAAAGTGTGTTAGCATGTCTCAATCATTCACGGCCCATCTTTTTCTTGAAATTATTTTTAAAGTATTAATGTTTTATTTAAAATTCCAATTAGAGTTTTTCTATTATTTTTCCCCAAGGATTTACTGATTCAAAAGGAAAATTGTTTTATATTGTAATTATTACTCTAAATTTTATTTCAAACACACACCAAAAAAATTCACTTGAATGTTTCTTTTTACCCCATTTCTTCTCCCTGGTGTAGAGTGAAGGGAGTACAGAAATTTTCTTAGAGCCACATCAGTCTGACAGAAGATGCAGATGTTTTTATGCATACAGATTAGCAAGGACAAGTGAGGTTGTGAGGATGCAGCAGCACCTCTGCAGCCTCTGCATTGCTCCTACTCTGGAGTAAACAATCATGCAAAGAATTAGCAGAGAATAACTGGGATGTAAAATAACCCCTCACGTTAGCCTACACTGAAGGTTTTGTGTCTATAGTCAAAATGTGTTATCACAAGTAGTTCATTGTAGTGCAGTCAGTGTCATTACAAACGAAGCAAGAATGTTTCCATTTGGTTTCGTTTCAAAGCCTTTGTTTCTTTTCAACTGTCCCATGAAGGACAGCTTTGGTTGTGGCCATTCTCTCAGGTAAGTGTATTTTGCTTCTGCATGAAATGACTCCACAAGCGATCTCAGCAAGGACAGGTACACAGGCTGCAGAAATGAAGCAGTATAATTATTTAGGTTTCTGAAAAGACTGAGAAACATAAAATTCCTTGTATGTATTGTGGTGGCTTTGGTATGGTGAGCATTATTAAGTGTGTTTACCTCCTGACCCATGATAAAAACCTATCTCAGGTTTTCTCACATGCATTTCTATTGCTTTGTATAGCATCTTTTTCACCTTTTCTGCTTTTACTTACAGATGAAGTGTCTGGTGGCTCCTGTATTTTGCTGATCCTGCTGTGCATAGCAACTGTTTTTCTTAGCATTGGAGGAACTGCACTGTACTGCACCTTTGGTGACATGGAATCCCCTGTGTGTACTGAATTTGCAGCCAACATGGATTTCTATTATACACAGATACTGCAGCGTGTGGAAGAACTCAAACACTGGATAGCCTTCTCATAGCTGAAAGGAGTGGACACAGCATGTTGAGAGCTCACCAGTGGGTACTGGAGAGAGTAGAACAAAATTGTGATTTCAAGTTCTCTAACACTTGCCACCTGCAGGTGATGTGTATTTGATGATATACTTTCACATTTACTTAGAAATCAAGAAAATTTTAGTTTAGCAATCAGGTGGCAAAATGTTCACATCTGTTCACAACTGTAGCAGCGTGGTATGGGAGCATAAAAAGTTACTATCTTCATCCTTTTAAGAGTAGACAAGTAGCTTTTCATCCACATGAGCAAGTGAAGAAGAAGGAAGAAAATTAACTGTCTTCTGTATTCTCTCCCATTGCCACACATTGTGTAAGCAATCTCTGGAAGCTTAGTAAAAGGACAGCTTTAATTTACAGCTGTTTGTGCAAAGGTGTTGCCTCCAGCTATCATGCAATAAGTCTCTGTTTTATGGAAACATTATTTTTTTTTCCTAAGTCTTAATGTTTTTATCCATTTTATTTCTCCTGGTGAGCCATGTAATTATTTGGGTGGAGTGAGAAGAGTGGGGTGGCATTCGTGGAGCCCTCATTTGGTGATTACCAGGCTGACCCTGTATCTTATAGCCTGCAGTGAATATCATGAATGGGATAAATCTGCTGGCAGATTTCACTAAATTTCTTGGACCTTTACTCACAGTATCGTGTGGGTTGTTTTAGAAATGGAAGGTTAAAAAAGAAATCACTGATCTCACTAAACACAGAAACAAAAGATGTTTAGTAAATTATTCATATTAAATAATCAAGTGGCTTTGGCCCATTTTAAAGCACCTGGTAGCAGGTGTGGGACTAACTGGGTTTTTCTCCAGCTATGTCACTGACTTGGAGTAATCACTTTGTGCCTCAGTTTCTCCCCCATAAATGGGGAATAATGATCCTTGCCTTTGTCTATGAATATTTATTGGAATTAGGGCTCGTGTCTGATTCATCCCAAATGAGTGCACAGGATCAGGGAACTGTGTGGCTGCAGCCTCTGTCAGTGAGTGAAAGTTATGTAAAGTGGGACTGATCCAACAGAAGAGGTTCAGAGGTTCTGCAGATCCACAGCCTGATAGTATTCCAGGGCACTTCTTCCAGCTGATAAAGCACATTTGCATTTATTTGCCCTGTGGTTCTGAGACCTGTATTGTAAAATCTGTTCTATCAGCTTTACAAACAAATTTAGATCAGTACAAAGAATAATTTTCAATGGGTATTTCTATCACTTGGTGCTCAGCCCTCCCTGTGTGGAGGTGAGAAACACTGACAGGACAGTGAAGGTGAGAATTGGATACACAGGCCTTTGGGCCATACTCTGGTCAAGATGTGGCAGCTGTTCCTGCACAGAGCACAATGGTCCAGCCCTGCTGATGGTGTGAGTGTGAAATGATTCCTTTACACCTCAGGAAACAACATTTTTGAGGGGTCCACTTCACTCCACTCTGTGATTTTCTGCTTACTAACCTTGTATGATGCAGTGTGTTCAGGTTTAGGATATTATTTTGTAAAATGCTATGAAGTGAAATCTTTGAGATACTGCTCAGAATTATAACATTAAAGATCATGCTTTCTGACATTTGCAAGCAAATTGTCCCTCCAGTGAGCTTGATTGTTCCTAATGCACTGTTACACTTAACAGGTTTTTAAAGTGAAAGTTAAAATCATGTTTTTTCTAGAATAAACTGCATGTATGATTTCTCTTTTGGTTTTCACTGTGAAGGCTTAGTTTATTTATACCCTAGGGAGCCTCATGTGCAGCTTTATACTAAACTAGCAAATTTCAAATGCCCAAATTAATGAAAACTTTTTCTTTCAGAATGAAACTTGAGAATGGTAGTTTGGGGTTCATTGTTTGTTTGTTTGTTGGCCTCAAGAGTATCATAATGCTGGGCTACTCTAAAGGAGAAAGGGAAAGACACTTTTGTATTTTAAAGTGTTACTGGCTGGTTCAGTTTATTATTTGAATTCTGGGTTTGTTTGTTTATTTATTTAATTTTTCTTTTAAAAAGAAGCTTAATTTTCTTTTTTTTGGCAATTTACTCACAGAGTAATTAAAAGGCATGCTTTCAGTTAAAGTATGTATTTCTAGTGACTCTGTAGTTAGAATATATTTTGGTTTTCTGTAACTTTGCATTGAGTGTTTCTGGATATTAAGTTTATTCCTAAAGAGACAACTGTTCATTTCAGCTTAAAACAAAAGATGTTTAACTTTTTGCACTTCATTACCAAAAAGGTCAAGAGGTATTTATAGATCTATTTATTCAAAAGTATATCAGACATGGATATCAAAGATCCACAACTTCTAGGTTCATTTAATTAAAACTATTTTAAAACAATTATTTTATTTAAAATTATAAAGCTATTTAAAGCCAGAGCAATTTTTAATGAGTATTTGAGTTTCAAATCAGTGGTCCAAATCCTGGTATGTTCTCTTTGTGCTGTATTCCTGGTGCAAAGACTCACAGGTATCAGCAGAACTGCCTGCAAGATCACCAGGAGGTCAGGCAGCACTTCACCAGCACGTACCCACTGAACAGTGAGCAGCCAGACATTCTCTGGAACTCAGATACCTGCACCTGTGATTGGAGCATCTCTTCACCCTCCCAAGCCATGCCAAGGTACCACCCCTGCAGTCTCCCAGGATTTGAGGGGGCAGAAGGGGCTCATGTGCACAGGCTGTCCAGCTCCTCAGTTGCAACCAAGGGGTCAAATCTGGATCCAGTTTCTGTTGGCATTCCTTTATGAAAAGCAGATTCTTGCTTCATGTGACAGTTCTATCAGTGCAGTTGGTTTGCATGGTCTGTAGTGCATTATCAAGCTTGCAGCTATCAACAGAACAAAATTTGCTTTGTGCTGGCAAAGAGTGTGCAGGTAAGGCCTGATGTTGGCCTTCCTATGTGTTCTGTATATTGCTTCCAGCTGGGTGACCTGAGGGAGTTAGGATCTTACTGACAGGTAAATCAAAGCAAAAAGAAATAGTGGATTTGAACAATTATTGCTCATCTGAGTGTTTGAGGTAAAATAATACCAAGTAACAGCTAAGATTGTTTCAGGAGGAGGAAAACAGTGGAAAAAGGCTTCCCCTTCACACACATGCTTGGTGCATTTTAAAGCCTTTTGTGTGTAACTTTTTATGTATTCTGTTTCCTTCCCTGCCACTGTCTTTATGGCTGTTCTGCTTGGCAATAGGGAGCCATACTGGGCTGAGTGGAAAACATTTGTAATTGGTAGAAAAATTCAGGAAATGGTTCCATACTTGACAGTAGTTTAAAAACTTTTCATAAAATATGATTGGATTTCAGGCTGCTAGTGTACCTTCAGAGAAGTTGTGCTACTTAATCACCTGCAGCATTCTGCTAGAAATCCCCACCTTCCTGTTTATTCTTTGAGCATAATTATTTCAAAGAGATTCTCATGATAAAGAAAAATCCAGCGAGGCTTTTAATGTAGAATCAGCATTATGCTGACAAAAATATCTGACCACATAATAACCACCCTCACCCCAAACAGCCTAGACTAGACCAAGAAAGGCACTGTGCTGTAGTGCAGCCACACTATACTACTGGCTTCTTCTCAAGGCACTGTAAGGAAGCAGACATTCCACAGCCCAGATATGCCAGCAGAAGTTTGTGATCTAGACACAGGCTGTGTTTAATTTTTTTTTTCCCATTATCTTTGCTTTCATACCTGGAAAATGCATAGTAGCCCTGGTGACAAGGAGTAGGAAGTATTGTAACAAAAAGGGAAACTTTCATTTGGGGTTCTTGGCAGTAAAGGGCAAGGTTGAAGTATCAAGTAAACAGAGTACATTGGAAGTCCAGATTCTTGTGTGCCTGGGTAGTGATCCACTCATAACCTAAAGGGGTGTTACCCTCCTAAGGAAATGTCTTTGCCTACTTTGTACTGTAATGTAAAACCAAGAACATCTGAAAGGAATCCAAGTTATTTGTAACAAATTTATCTTAAGCTTCCTTTAGCAAAAGGAGTAAATAACTGTCTTTGAAAGTCACCCAAGCTTGTAATTTACATACTGTAGCAAAAAAAAAATAAAAACTGTCCCAAAGAAAATACATGATGTGATTTCTAAATGTCTGAAAAGACTGAGATTTTCTGTGAAATTCAAGTAAGTGAACAGTATCTCCAATAAGAATTTCATGATCAAGCCTAAACCAGAATGGAAAGTGAGGATAAAAGATAAAATGTGTAAGGTTTATTGTGGTTTTTGGTGTAGATTTCCTGGGTGATTTGTCTTTCTTTCAATAGTTAAACAAAAACACAACTTTCTCACATAGCCTGGTGCCACCAGACAGTGGGTTCCAAGTACTAAAATGTTGCTTTACTAAATCATTGTGAAAGCAAATTCACAGATGGTTTCAGAATTGCTAGTAATTGGTGGGTGACCTGGATAGTGGTCACAAAACATTCTGCTCTCTGAACTCAAATAAATAAATAAAAACACAAACAGTTGCAAGTCAATCCAACTTACTAGCCTCTGATCTGAACAGGAGGATATCAGTGTTACATTTTGCAACACTTCTCCACCTGTTTCTATTCCTTCTGTCTCCTTTCCACTTCACCACTTCTTTCCCAGTATGGAACAGCCCATGTTCTATCGTTCACAGGACCATAAGGGAATTGAGTGAGAAAGGGACCTCAGAAAGTCTCTAGTCCAGCCTTCTGCTCTATGCAAGGCCAACTGAGATCAGACCAAATTGCTCAGGGCTTTATCCAGTTGGGTCTTGAAACCCTCCAAGGATAAAGACTGCACATCCTCCCTGTGAATATTCCTCTGCCTGGCTGTCCTCAGGGTTTTTCCTTATCCCCTGCATAATCCCTTGTTCAATTTGCTATCTCTCATCCTCCCAATACTCACTGCTGCAAGGATGCTTCTTACTAACCTCCTCGGAGAAATCATCTCTTCTCCAGGCTATACAGGGTTTGCTACCACTGTCCTCCTGATTCTTCTCACTTTCTTGTCCACAGTGTCTTTCCTGACAGGAATCCAGAATTCTTCTATTAAAATAGGGATCCTGCATCCCTTTCCTCTTCCACCTTACACTCTGAAATTCAATAGTAAGATCTAGAAATCAGCAGTGAGGCCACAGGCAAAACCAAAGTAGCAATTGCAACTACTCTTGCAGTAAAAACTCTTGATGGCTTTCACTGGCCCACTAGTGCATAGCAGTGATTGCAGAACTTACTGATTCTTGTACTACTTTTAAACTGTTGGTGTTTAAAGGACTGCATGCTGACACCTACGTGTCTTAATGAAATACTTGAAATATTTTTCTCTAAAATAGCTATGCAAGGAAGCCTAAAATATTTAACTATAAAGTCCTTTTTTAAAAATGAAAATTCAGAATTTGGTGGTTTGAAGCTCCTTTATATCATTTGTGGTTTGCATTACTTTGAATTGAATATTGTGGTAATTCATGTTGTCGTAACATGAGCCTAGGGTTTACTGATTTCAGTAATGTCCAAATATTGTGGTCATCTCTTGAAGAAAATGATGGTGGGGAGTAGATACATGCTGTTTTACAGTTGCTCTGTGGCAGCTGTTACTGAATTGATACCAGTGAATTTCAGCCAAAATCATGCACTTGGGTTCATCCTGATTTTTTTTTTAACATGCAAAAAGCCTGAAATAGAAAATATTGAGACAGCACTGAGGCACACCCAAAATTTCTAATATATGTCCAATACTAGACCAAAGTCCTCCATTAATCTAAAATTGTTAAGTCGCTCTTATTGAAAGCAAGCTTGAATCCATCTTCACATGACATTAAATCCATCAGCTCTCTCACTCTGCTTTTTGCCAAGGAACTGTCTAGCAAAGTGTCATCTTTTAGCCAAGTTGGGCCCCTGATGTAGCACTCATTTGTTAGGCTGCTGGGAAGTTTCCAGTAACATTTCTGTCAAGTGCCAGTTAATGATCGTGTCCCATTTCATTGCCTGGCACTGAAAATGAGTTTAAGCCCCACTATTGTGCTTTCATAGACTGATCAACTTTAAAGCTGTTACCAAAAACAACTTTCAGAGTGGGAGCTAAATGTTTTTCAGAAAGCACCATGTGCCAAGTACTGCAATGAGAAAACTTGACTGGTTTTGCCACAACACGTCCAGATTCCACAGTTGCTGTTTGCAATGCACGGCAGCAGTGCCCATGCTGTGCTTCCAACAGTGCACCCCTTAAGCTGGCCAGGATTCTCTCTGCCTCCTGAGAGGGCAGTGGTTACATCAGAAGTGGTGAAAGCATGCATGCCCTAGGAGCTGAGCAATGTCAGATGTGAGATGTTCCTTCCATGTAAACCTTACACCTAAAAAATAGAGGTGTTTTTTTCTTATTTTTTTAACTTTCATCTAGGAACCATTAATTAATTTTCTTTCGTTTTTATTAGAGAAATACAGCATTAAGCAAATTTCTGTTTCTTTTCCAGAATTAATGCTTTTTGCCAGAGCGAACATGCATCTTGCCACATGATGCTGGCTGAGAATCTTCATGTTTGTACAGCTTTTCTGCCAGAATTTGTAATGAAATTGATAGATCGTCTCTGAGGCTATCAGAGCAGCAAGAATATTTTCACACTCCTTTTTCTGAGCCAGCTGAATTCAGTGCACTATGGAAGGGGCTTGCAGAAATAAAAAGGGAGTGGAACATTTGAATCACTAAGGATCCATACAGTCAATTTCAGCAAGACAAAATGTCCGTATCTACCATCATAAAAACCAGCAAGGTTGCTTCAAAAGACCCACCATAAATAATAGAAGAAAATATATTTGAAAAGAGTTATAACGAAAAAAAAATATTCTGAGATTTCTAGTGACTTTTCAAAGATTTGGAGATTTATGTAGGAATTGATAGATGAGGGGGAGCAACTTCTCAGTGTTACACAAAGGTAAAGATGAAGTGTCTTATGGGCAAAAGGGCTGCAGAAATAGTGTAGCAAAGACCTTAGATCAACTATGGTAATTTTTTACTGGAAAGAATAAAAAATATTTCTGATAAAGATATCTGTCAGTGATGGGGGTGTTTTTATTAGATTTTACAGAATCAGAAAAAAGACACACAATAGTTTAATGACATCAGGGAGGAAAAGGGATTAAGGATTAAAATATTGTTAAATTCTTTGCACAGCTCCTTAGGAGCAAGTGGTTTGTACAAGGTCACATAGCAGGAAGAAAGAAGAGCAAGATCAGAGCTTATAAATCCTATTTTATGATCTTTAGCCTGTTTCCAGTTCCCATTAGGACAACACAGATTAGGGAAGATAAATGAGTACCCTTTTGTTCATAGTCTCTTTGACTTCACACAGCTTTGAAGACTTTCTTTGAAGATACTTTTATATTCTGATAAATTTTGTGGTGATTTTAAGGAATCAGTTTTATTCAAGGGATGAATTTCCTTTCTAGTATGCAGGACATGCAAATGCCCTTTTAGTGTATTTTTAGTGCTTGATATCATCATAGCCATGGTATCTGGTTGCTATTTACATGTATTAAAACAAATGATATCAACAGACCACAAACTTGTGGGAACACAAAGTGTAATGGCAATTTCTATCATCAGAAAATGAGGCTCGGGCTCTCTGCAGTTACTTTGTGTTTGACCATCTCCCCCTTACTCCTCATGCTCTGTTAAGTACCAGGAAAATAACAATTCTCAGCAGAAGGGGCCCTGCTGAGAATCCTAATCAAGGCACGATCTCACAGCTCTGCTGGGCTTCACACAATACCTATTGCTCTGCCAAGAGGGAGGAAACAAAGCGATGTGGAAAGAAGCCACAGTCACCAGATTCTGCCTCGCGGCAGAAACAAAGTTCTTGTGAGGCACAGAAATGTTTTGACCATGGAATGAATGTTGTCATCACTGTCTGCAAATGTGAAAGATGAAAATCATTTCAAATGTTCTTGGCATCCCTAAAAATGACTTTATTAACCCTTTTTTCATGTCAGTTTTTGGGTTACTGGAAGCTTTCCCTTGGTTGAAGGCAAAGAACATTATGCAATATTTCTGAGGGGTTTTTTGGTGTCTACTGTATTCTTCTATAAATAGGGCATTACTCTTCTGAGTCAATTCACTGGGTAATAGCCCATGATTTACCTACAAAGGCAAAGTAGATGGCCATTAGCGATAAGTGACTCATGTATTATAAAACAGCCCCATTAAAAGGAGCCATCCCTATCAAGTCATGCAGTAGGATGATGAAACAGTATTTTCAGTGAATTAGCTGAATTTTGCAATGTGTAGCAAGCCTTGCACAGCCCACCCACACTGCCAGCTCAGTCTGGCACTTTGTTGGAATTTGTGCTGGGATCTTGCACGGCTAAAATTTCCCAGTACAGAGCAGGCAGGGAGTATTCTTCCCTTTGCTCTTTTCAGCACAGAGATGACCAGGTCTCAAAGCTGAACAGAACAGCCAAGAGTAGTCTTTAAAGACACCTGCACTTTCAGTAAGGAAACCCCAGAACTGCAAATCAAATGTTCTGCTCCCGGGAGATCAAGCAGTGTCCTTTAGGACTGAGCCTGAAATTGTTTTGCTACAGTCCAGCATGGATAAGACTGCACAGTGTGCCCTGTGGTACTAACCTTGTGATATTCATTAAATAGATATGTGTAGTATGAGGGATTGAAGACTTTGGGATTCCTGGACATTGTGGAAAGCCTAAAAAAACTTGTAGAAAGTTATGAGTGGAAGCAGTGCTGCTGAGACTGCCTCATTGTTTCAGTATCATTCAAATATTAACAAGTTTCTTAAGGTAAAAAGGCCACACTCTGTGGCACTTACATCACATAACACCATCACAATCACGAATTTAAATAGGCTTAACAGGTCACACTAGATCAGAGGCAGGGCAAGTTTAATTTTTTTTCTGGCTGTTGTTCTGAACTGCACTGTTAAATGGAAAACCACATTCTTTCCAGGTTTTTTGTTGTTGCCTAGTCTTTATATTCTTTTCCATTTTTTTTCGTCAAATCTTCACCCTTGCATCTGGACAAAATCCTTATTAAGTAATTGGCTCAGTATTTTTTTTTACATGGCCAGAGAAGGAAATGGCTGTGGCTGAAAAAGGCTATGCTGTGACACAGTTTGAAGTAGTTGGGAGGAAGAGTTGATGAAGTGTAAGAACTCAAACCTGGGAACTTGGGAGAGTTTACCTCAATTGTCTGCTCTTCCACAAATTTCCTGTGTGGTCTTAAGCACATCACTGAATTCTCCCATGTTTCAGTACACTGCATATGTAACAGGGACAATTCTCTGAAGCTCCCTGTGGCAGTGCTCATTCTAATGATCCTTAGAGTGAGTGGAGTCATGGTAATTTCAGAAGTAAAACGTTTTAAGCAATATCAGCAACTTGCTAGTCACACTTTGACTGAAATGGTTACCCTGCATTGTCACAAGTAATTGCAATGAACACTGCATCTGAGAAAAGAAAACCCTTCTTGCTATTCACTTTCTCCTTTTAGTTTTCTGTGAATATGAAAGTTTCAGAGGGGCTGTAGGAAAGAAGTATGGAAAAATAGGGAGATACTGCTTAATTTCTGTCACCTTTTGTGCTGTGCCATCAGGTGAAAAAATTGCATTCAGTTTTAGGGGTTTTTTGAGTTGCTTTAGCATCATAATGACTATACTGTGGGATTTTACAGCTGTTTTAAAATCACTGTAGAAATAAATACTGCTTTTGCCTCCCTGCATTTCCCTGTGGGAGTGAGGGGTAAAGCCAGTTCCTTGATGGATTTCATTTCTGGTATCTGCAGTGCACAGACTTGTTGGTCCTTCCCACTGTATACCACCTGCACAGGAGCAGAGCTTTTAATGGGCTTAATGTTGCTGGTGGTCTCTGCAAAGGGTGGGGAAAGCAGAGGGGGGGTTGGCAGAAATAAACTGTGGAAAATACAGCCAGGTTGTTTTTTAAAGTGTCAGTACTAAAAGCTTTGAGAGGGAATGTGGAAGTCTGTCCCCCATCCTTTTCACATTTGTACCAATTAAGCTTTTTGCTACGTGTGACTCACTGTAGTGACAGGATTAGTTGGGATTTAGTGATTTAGATATATTTAGTGATTTAGATTCTCAAGCTCACTGAGAAATTGCCCATCATAAGCTATTCACTGGAAATCTTGAAAATAATGTGGGAGGCTGATATAAAGGAAGAAATGAGGCAAATTAAGTTATACCTTCCAGTTCAAACACAACCTAGAAATTCTCTACTGCAGCTGCCTCTAGAAGCACCCTTCTTGTCACAGGTATTAGCTGTGGAAACTGCCCTTGACTGCAGAGAAATTCAGGCATCTTGTTGGTTCTGTGTTTTTTTTCCCCTTTTTGTAAGTCAGTTTCTTGTAGGCTTTTGTGCAGAAGGTAGAGGTTTCACCCATTTTCTTCCAAATATGTACCCAGCTGGTGGCAGAGAAGAGTAATGGTATCATAATTTCTTACTGAAATAGAAAAATATTATGGTCACAGCAGGTAGCACCCATTCTTTGGTGCTATTGTTACATTTCTGTGGATCCATTTTTCAGACCCATGCACATCCTATTCTTTTCAGTTGGTGCTGGGAGTACTGAATACAGAGAAGCCACCATTTAATGCTGTCTATGCCTATGTCACACAAGAAAACCAGAAATGGATGTTAGATGAATAATCCTATCAGCCCTATTAAAATTCATTGTCAGATCTTTGTGAGCTGAGTACTTATCTCAGCACTTCTCACTGAGGTGCTGCTTTTCAGCACCTCATGATTTCCAGGGCATGTTTGAGTAAATGGCAAAAAAACCTTTAGCAGGGGGAGGGAAAGGGTAGGTCATGTAATTAGATGAAAATAGGTCATATAAATGGGATTTTCCTTGTGATGAAATACTCATTGCTGCCAATCTATTCAAATTGGAGAGAGACAGAGGAGCAAGGGATGTAACTGTATTGTCCTTTCTGCAGGCTATTTCTTGTTTCTCATTGTCTCTTGACCTTAAATACCTTATTCTACAAAAAGAAAAATTCAGACTCCTGCTGCTGCTTCCATTACTGTGAAGAGCACTGCTTTCTTAAAGTAAATTACTGATACACTATGCTGGGCATGTCACCAGCAATGCATATTATAATAAGATATTTGCTTCCTTCTGAGATTTCCTTCTTTGGAAGAACAATTTCATTTAGGTGTACTGCAAATTTCAAGTGTAACTACCTTTGTATTTCAAGTTTGCATGGTCTCTCTACTTGGCCCAGCTTGCACGATTTAATGTGCATTGTTGAGCAGCCTTCTCTCAAATTATGTAAAATTGTTGGCAGAGATCAAGTCTTCTCTCTTTTTAAGGCCTCAATATTTAAATATTTAAATACCTCAATATTTACAAGAAAGCCTTCAAACACTGTAGTTAAATTAGTGCTAATCCATCACTCCAAGTGAATAGTTCCATAAGCAGAACCTGATGTGGAGGAGGCATTTTAACTAAGACCTGAAACCACTCATTGGGTAAGGAAGGCAAAAAGAATACTGAGCAGCTTCCCAGTGAACACATGAACAGGAATCCTTGAAACAACAGGATATGCTAATGTAATTAAAGACAACATCATAACACATAGGTACCAAAAGCCCAAATCACAAAGTTCAAGCAGTCTTATTTCTGGGATTTGAGGCATTGGCTTTACAATCTTAATAGACAATGCTCTTTAGAGAAGCAGCAGCAGAGCTGCACTGCTTTAAAATATTCAGCTCAATCAAGATCAGAACACTTCTGAGTATTAAGCTATTTTCTTCCAAAACAAAATCACAGTGAAATTGAAAATGCCATTTGATAGTCTTGCAACGTCATCTCTAGCTAGAGCAAAGCCAGATTTTTATATGCTCACAACCATTCTTACACAGATATTCTTGTATAGATTTGTCATTGACCTTTCAATCTTGGAGACAAGTATTTAATTGCTATTATAATTAGCATTTAAAGCACGTTATGTGTCATACTGCTTGGCAGTGCACAGGTCCTGCTTCTCTTCTGGTCTAGGACTGCATCTCCCCAGACAAGAGCCACTGGGAGCACAGGCAGACCTTGCTCTGCCCTTTTCCACCTCCCCAGAATGTGGTACTGGCACAGAGAGCAGCAGGGCAGGAGCAGCCCAGCTCCCCAGGCTCCAGCAGCACGTCTGCCCCAGACTCTGCCACTCCATGGCTGGGGTGGAAGGGTGCTCAGTTTCCCTCTCACACTGCAGTGAGCCCCACAGAGGAATTCAATTTCGAGTACATTTGACATGTACCTAAGAAAAATGTACCATGTACCTAGTGAAATGCTTTGAGACACTCTTGACATTTTTTGCTTTAATGCTAAAGAAGAGAAAAATATCTCATTGATATGATTTGACACCATTTAATTCCAAGCTATCAGTCTCATATTTTTTCAATAAATGACATAATGAAAGAACCCCACAACTAGCTGCTATCACTCTTCTGTTGTTTTTATATGTTACTACTCTGGTATAAATTTTATCTCTTTGGTTCTTGTAACACTGCACTTCATAAAGGGGAAAGCAGCATGACATTGCTTAATTCCTTTTCAGGACACTGACATCTTGAAATTACTGGTTTTTTCCTTCCAGGTTAACAAGAGAGGCTGGAAATCTATTTTAATGTCAGGTTTTTATTTCCCTGCAATTCATCTTTCTCATGCTTGCTGGGTAATTTAATTTGTTGTTGACCTAGTTCCAGTTCTGAAAAATTAGACTATTCATTATTACAAAAGCATCATCCTTTGAGACTTTTAAAAAATATATACTATTGATTATTTTATGTTACAATATTTTTCATATTAAGTCCCTTATTTCATATGAAAACAGTTTCTTTGTACCTGGCCTTGACGATGATTCCTTTTTAATTGTGAGGTGTAACTACTGCCAGGAAGGGTGACACTGAAACTGAGTCACAGACTAGTATTTGACCAGCATGGCACATGATGCAGTTGTCAGGGACAGCCCAACTTCATTGCACGGATGTTTCCCTCCAGCAATATCGAGGCAGAAGCAGCCACAGTAATTAGAGGTTTGAAACCCACGTTGTGTAATTGGTTCTGCTGCACTGCGCAGAATGAGTGACCCTGTTAAAAAGTGGAGGAAGACAGAAAAGCAGGTTAAAAAGCAGGTTATCTGGGTGGTTCTTGCCATCCCCTCCAGGTGACTGATTCTTGCATGCTTGCTCTCCCTTTGGTTGTCCTGGGAGGAGAAATCAGTTTTCTCAAAGCTTTTTGGCAATTTGTGCCACTTCTAACAGGTTTTGGGGAGGAGCTGGATCAAACTGACCTTGGACAAGAGGTTGCAGCTGTGAGGGTGATGGCTGTGACTTTTTTTGGTTCCACCTAGAACAGGAATTTGTCCCAGTTCCATCAATGAATGACTCATTTCCTGGACATGTAAGTCAACATAAATCTCTGGTGTCCATAAGGAAAATGCAGTTGTTAGTAATTATAACTTCCAGTGGACTTAAGGTAAGTTAACTTCTTTATTTTTTTTATATTTTTTTTTCTTTTTACTATGCTTTAGATTTGGATACAGATCTAAGGTATTGCCAGGAATTTGGGGGAATCTTGGACAAATTCCCAAAGTGCCTCCAGGAGGTTTTTAGGGTGGCAGGATCCGCAGAGCAACATTCCTGGAGCTGCTCAGTGATTAAAGCTGAAGTCTGTAACAACTTGTTCACTATTAATGTTTCTGCTGTTTTCCCTTCTAAGTATGGATGTAGAAACAGTCCATGGAGACTTTTGTGTCCTCCATGCCCACCAGAGTCCTTTAGCCCTTCTGTTCCCAGCTGCCACAGGGAATTTTGTGGGTGAGGGAGAGATGCAGCTGCATTTAATGGTGATGCTAGCTCAGCCTGGGAGAAAGCAAAAGGGCCCAGGGGAGTGGGAGGGAATAAACTGAAAACATTACAGCCACAGTTTTTGGATTTAAATGAGAGAGAAACTCCTCATGGGCCCTATTTGTAAGGTTTGTTTAGGGGTATCCTCTGTGTAGTCTAAAATCCATACCTGATGCTAAATGATTTACACACAATATGTTAACTGAGATTTCAGACATTTTATGCAATCAGTTGTTTCTAGGAGACTGATAATCCCAGGTAAAGGTTTCCTCTGTGTGTTGTGTTTTCAACTCTTTGTGTTTTATCCCAGGTCCAACAGTGTTTTTGTAGTCTCAACTAAATAGTGCATATTCTTACTAGAATTGGAATTTTTAATTTAAAACTTTTGTCCCTTCTGTCTCCCTTCTGAGCTCCTGTGTTCTGTGTGCACATTTGGCTCTTTCAGATGCATCAGAGACAATGCAAGGAGGACATAAGTTAGAAGAGAACATAAGTGGAGGATGGAGACAGAAGGAGCAAGCTCTGGGCACAGCTTGATGGCTTCCAAAAACTGGAAGGAAGGACAGAGGGAAATCTAGAGACAATCTTGTTCCAGTAAGAGGCCAGATACAACAGTGCCCCTGGCTGTGTGTCCACCCCCAGCTTTACTCTTGCAAGAAATTATTATTTTCACTTTCATCCCTTCACTCTTCTCCACAGTCCCTGCAAGAGAGAGAAAACAAGGAGTGTGTGGCCTGATGATTTGAGAGAAGAGATTATTGAGTATTCCCACAAAAAGAAAATTGGTCACAGTCTCTGGGAATGCTGAGAAGCAGAAACCTCAAACCCAAACAAGCATCCAGATTTTTATTTCAAAACAAATGTTGACCTCTGTGCAGCAAGCACTTTGCAGGCTGCTGCTTCAAAAATAGAACCTTTTACATACTTAGCTTTTCTTTGGGTTTTTCCTACCCCTCCATGCCTCCACCAAATTGAGCTTTAGTATCCAATCAATACTTTAGTATCCTTGGCCTGTAGTTATTTTTAAGCTGAAATGTCCTAGTTTTAGTTTCAGCTTCACCTGAAGCATCTTCTTATTTATTCCTCTAAAGAAGATTAGTAACTGAAAAAAAAAAAAAAATCCAGGGTGTTGCCAAAAAAAAACCAACCCCAAAAAACAGAGTAAGCAGGACAACCAGAGCTCTTAGTGTTTGCCTCTGGTATAGAATCATTATAGGACATGAGACAGTGTTCATTAGAAACTACCTTTCTTCTGCAGAGGCAGGTATGGCTGTTCAGCACATAATGAAATATAAGAGCACTCTGTCTCCAGCCCATTAATGAGCCTTTGCTGGTGCTACATCAGCACTTGCTTTGTTTTAGTGATGTGCTGTTTTTAACAAGGCCTTGGCATGCTGCCATTAACTCGGTTTTATGTCTCTTTGGTGTTTTCATAGCCACAGGCCAGATGGTTTCAGCATCAAATTCTTCCTCTAATATGAAAGCTGATCACAGTGCTCCAAATTACCTTCATCACATGCTATATATATTTTGTTGTGTATCACTGTGCATTCAGCTTAAACTAAACCTAGGAAATTTTGCATTTTGGAATTAGGCAGCAAGTAGAGCTGGTGACTGAGCAGAGCTGTCAATGGGGCTGTTACTCTCTTGGGAAGCCTCAACTGCCATTGGATTTGTAGGACAAGGTAGAGCAATTGCTTTGAAAAATTCCATTTCAGTATTTAGTGTGTGATTAAATGGTGAACTAGCCTGGGAGGTGTGTGGAGACAGTGCAGTGGTTTCTACTGCCACAGCATTTAGGTGTATCCCCTTCTTCTGACATCTTTTGCAAAAACAAGCAAACAAAACTCCTGTTGGTGAGCCTGTGATAAGCCTGATGTGACAGGCAGGGAAATGCCTGATAACACCAAGTGCAAATCTCCAGTTCTTCTTCCTTTTCCTCACCTGGGCAAATTTAACTTTACAGCTTTCACTCATCCTGGTGGGATAACACTTCTCATTCTGCTCTATTCATGGCTGCTCTCTTGCCCACTCCAAAATGTGTATCTGGATTTGAGAATTCCAGAAATGAGCTCTCAGTGAGGCAGGGCAGTGTGAAGACAGGACCTATGAGGGAACTTTTCTGCTGCGCCCAGAAGAGGGTAGGACTGTAAAAGGTTAATTGTGGCACATATCTAGGAGACAAGAATTTTTTTTGGTGAAACAGGAACCTTGAAAATGGAAGAATATATATACCAGAAGATAACGTGTGGATGTGGCTGAATGATGCAGTAATATGCAGTCTCATGAGCATAGCAAAAATGACAGCAAGACAGAGAATATCAGCAGCTGGGAACAGCATTGCTGGTGCCCACAGTTTGCTGTAGCAGCCAGTAGTGCCTAGACAAGAGGGTATAACAAGACAAAGGGTTCTCTATTCCTCTGTAGCTTAAGCTCATTGCATAGAAAAAGGTCCCTTCCATTCCTCATTCCAGGAGGAAATAATTAAACTGGCAGGTAGAGAAATGACATTAGGAAAAGCAAACATGTCTCAAGCTGCATGTTTCATGAGATATTTTTTTTTCTATTTTAGTTTTAGTTTGTTTGGTTTTTTTTTAATTACTGTAAAATTTGAACAAATTCAAATATTTTCCAAACTTTACAAATGGGATGTTATTGTGTGAGGAGGCCAAATCCTGGGGGGGATTTAATTAATTGCAAAATCTCCTCTTTTGGCTTACAGCAGCCATGTCTTAGATTTCATATGTCATTTAGAAAATTGAGCAGTCTGAATTTTAAAAAAGTTAGTGATGCACCTCTTTGCTTATTCCATAAGCTATCCACTGAACTGATTTGTATGCCAGCCTTATTTCTGACAGCTGTTTTGCATTCATTGTGGCAAAACCCTCTACCACACTCCCTTCCACGTTTTAGAAAATATTTATCTTACCTGCAGAAGGAATTTATACAACTGTGCTGATTTTGTTTTGCAAGTGGTTTGGAAACAGTTTAATTTCAATCTCTCTGTCACCATTAAAACTGCATTTGGTCTTTTGAGCTTTTCCAGAAACTTCTGAAAAGAGGAACTTAGCTTTGTGAAGCAGAAGTGGTGTGAACTGTTATGCTACAGGTACAAAGATCCATTGCCTGTTTCTTTGTTTTGAAAGCATTTTTGTTTGAATTTAGCTTTTCAGTCAATAAGTATACAGTAGCTGGCAGCTATCTCTAAGCGTAGAAAACCAACACATCTCACTAGAGGGAGCCCAGACACAATTTCTGAGCTTAGCAAGGAGCTATTACACCTCACCCTGTCACTTGCCCGTGTGTTTTGTTGGTAAATGTCTCCAGTTAATTTAAAGTCCCGGTGTGGGCAGCTACATAGCCAGCATTAGGAAAAGTACACTGAGATTTCAATTGCAGATAAATTGCAAAACAATACTGAGCTGGGCAGGGAAGATTCTAATTTGTTTGTTAGCACTGGTAAATACTACCAGAATACCTATTTTGGAACCATAAAAATGGGTCAGAAGAGCTCTGTTTCACTTCCTGCCTGCCTGTTCCCTGCTGGTGCTCTCCTTGCCCTTCGCTGGAACCTCAGGTGGGTGTCCTGACCCCTTCTGCTGCACGTCCTGCCCCTCAAACCAGGGCACCTGCCCCAGCCCCCCTCCTCCAGAGTAACACACCTCAGCCAGAGCCCAGCCTGTGGCCTCTGCCCCGACCTCACCCACCACAGCACGTCGGGTTTCACTTTGTCCTGTGCTTTGCCCTTGTTTCTCCTGGCCCCAGCATGGGAGCTGCAAGCGCAGGGTTGGGCACCGCCTGTGCTGCTGCTGGGGGCGCTCTGGCAGGAGCAGTGGCTGCTCTCTGCACAGCAGCAGGGCTCTGCTGGCGCACTGTGACTGCTGCTGGGAAGGTGTTATCTGCTGTTCCACAAGCGATTAAGGAATAAAGCCCTCTAACAACGTGGGCAGGCGTTATCTGCCATCAGGCAGTCCTCATGTCATGCAGTGACTGCTCACGTGGAGGCCTTTGCTCTTGTTCAGGCAAGAGCCAGCACATGGCAGACTTGGGATCTGCTGCTGTGCCATGTTAGCTGAATTTTTATTTTAAAAACACCTGTAAAAAATTTTGTCTGGCACACCTCAGGAGCCTTTTTTGCTGGAGAAGACTGAAATACTGATACGAGTTAGAAAAACCAAAGTACTTAGGAGAGTCCTAGCACTCTGCTAGAGGGGAGGTGCTACAGGAGGAGGTCAGAGAAGATCAGACTGTGGACTTTTGCCCTTATCACCCTGCACGTGTTCAGGTCAGAGTGAAAATGGGTAGTAAGATCAATTCCTTATCTCATAGGAGTTGAACCAGCTTCAGTAGATGATAAATAAGTTCTTATTCAAGTAAAGTGTTAAATAACTGGTTCTCAGTCCAGGTTAAACACCTTAGTGATAACCCAGAAATTCACAAAAATGGGAAAGAATTTTGTCTGTGTTGGTAAGCAAGACTCTCTCCTGGTACAAACCAATGCAGGTCTCTCAAGAACATGGCAAAAAGTGCTGCACTGCAGATATTCCTCATGTTATAGGACCATTTAGTTCTTTAGGATTTCTCAAACTTCAGTTACTGGCTCTTCATGTTGCTGAGCAGCCAATTCTATAAAACAATGGGAATTTGCTGTCTCTGCATTGCATTCTGTGGGATTTTTTCTTTCCATCTTCACAGTAAATGCTCCATGCACTGTCTGCTCAGTTTAGGACTAAACTCAGTAGTGAGGCAAAGCAGTGGCCAGAAAGTTAAACTTCTGTTTTCTACAGAATGAACAAAATTTAATAGTTGGTTCATCTTATGGCAATTCTCAGAAAACCTCCTCGATGAGATGTATTTGTGAGCAGATTTTGAAAAATATGCCCAATTCCAACATTACAGACAATAGGGATCTGTTAGGATCTTTGCTATGAGGAGATGGAATACACCTTGCCTTTGTCCATGCTACAGACAGATCTAAATTCAATTGCAGCTGTGCTGTGCCAAGGTCAGTTAGGGGCTATTGAATAGTCACTACATGGAAGACACAGAGGGATCAGCTTTGAAGTGTTGCTCATTCCCCTTATTTCATCATAGGAATAGAATACCTCGTCAGGATACAGTGGCTGAGAGCACCATTAGAAACTCTGCTCTCACCCCCAAAACTCTGCAGCAACTCTGCTGCATGAAACATCCACACAGAGCAAAGACAGCTGCACAAAACTGAATGGTGTGCTCTTTTCTCCCACTTTCTTTCACAGGAACAGGAGAGAGAAATAAAAAGTTCCACCACTGCACCATTTCTTCTCACCTTATCAGAAAATCCCTGCCCTTTAATCTCTGATAATTCCTGAGGATGTAGCATTGTGGTGATGCAAGATCTGGCCCCTTACCCCTCTCTGGCTTGTTCATGGGACACTTCTAAAGCCTCAGCCTTGATTATTGGCTCGTGGGCAGTCAGCTCCCCCAGAGCTTATCAGAAAAACTGTCTGCTCTCAGGAACTTCTGTTGCCTCACAAGCTCCTGTTTTCTAGCAAATAGCCTTGAAAACTTATTTTTGTTTGAGTAACAGCCTAAGTGGAATAATATTATTATTAGACTTCTCAAGGAAAATTCCAGTAACTACCGACCTGGATTGTGGCCACAGTGGAAATTTACTGATGACCAGAGTCAATCATCTTGCAACTCTGTAAAGGGTGGCCCTGAGTGAAACCCTTTGAGATCCCCTGGGCTGCAGCACATCTCTCTCTGAGCAGGACATCTCTAGAGCTCAACAACTCAGAGGACCACTGAGACAGGGCCAGGGCTGATACCCCCCACTCCCCAAGGCTCAGCTGCTGAGAGATGCAAAGGCATCTGGTGTGAGTGCTTCACTGAACCCAGGGGGAGTTTTCACAGGGGTACCTTTGTACATACTTCTAATGTGTCTGTGTGTGAATTGATTGCATGTGGTACAGCAAACATACTGCAAGCATTCCCATCCCACATTCATAGCTTAATTAGACTTGTAATTAAGTTATTGTTGTGCTTATAGCAAATCCTATTGGATCATTTTGTAAATGTTAAATTAGTCAATGATTAGGTTGTGCTACATTGCTTGGACATAAACCACTGATCAAGTCTGACACTAAGTTTGGCAAGGGGGTCTACCCTGAACCTCATGAGTCAACAAAACAAGCCCCTTTGCCATTTGGCACCCTTGCCCTTCTCCATCTTTACACTTTTGGATCCCCAGTCTATGAATAAATCATTCTAGATTGGTTCTAATCTGATTTTCCTTTGTGTGCTTTATCTGAGTAACAGTGGTAGAGGTAACCTTGCCATCAAACTTCACTGTGCTTTTTCAAATTTATATGATACATATACATCATAAGACATATATTTATCTTGCTTTTGCTGATACCTTTGCCAGTAGTTCCATAAGCAGCCCAGACCACTCATTTACAACAAATTTCAGAGAGAGAGGGTGGCTTCCAGGAAAATTATGATGGCACAAAGGTTTTAAAACTGCTACAGGAACAGAAGAAATAACTATGTTCTCTGCTTGCAGAGAGGGAGATTTGCACTGAGATGCTGTAGTTTCTGGGATGAAGGTCAGAGTTTTATGAAGGACCATCTTTCCTAACACTTAACCAAAAGGAAACAGGTGCTGTGAATAGCTGGCCTCCCACCAGAGCAGTTCAAGATAGTACTGAGAAAAAAGAAGTCTCTGGAGGTCAAAAGAGGGAATATTTACCACTTTAAAGATAACTACAAGGCTTTTGCAAAGAGTTATAGGTGTGTAGTTCAGCTGTGATTTGTAGATGTAACAAAAAATGAGAAGTTATGTTTTTGCCAATGTGTAAACTGGATAATCTGATAGTCCTTCTTTGTCTGTGAACAGAGAGTATTTAAGCTGAGAGAAGAAAAGTACTTGTGAACACTCTGCATGAGCACTGACATCATTCAAATGCACTGAACAGAAGCACCTGGGTGTGGGACCAGGCATTGAACTGGCCCCCAAGGAGTTCTGTAGGCAGCTAAAGACAGTAGAGTATGGAGAATAACATCAAGGCTTTTGCCTGGGAACAGTTTCAGCTAATTAGAGCATACAGATAATTTCCCTTTATAATGACCTTGCTTAAGTAAAATGCAAGGAGTGTTTCAAGGACTATTAGACTCTGGTTCTGTATTCACAACATATTTGAAGGAAAGGTGGCTAGAGAATTTTACAATTCAGTCTAACACTGAAGATTGCAGGGAGAAAAGAACAGGGGATCTATCCAGCCATCCACTTCCTCTTGTTGCATCATAAGCCTTTCCCCACAGTTAACATTCTGCTGCTTTGTCACAAAACTCACACAGTCAGTTTCAGGTGTCCTGTCCATTGGCACCTGCCAAATCACAGGACTTGTTCTCCTATTGACACCTGCCCTGCTGTGAGGAATGGGCTGTGCTAGTCACTTTGTCAGCCACGTTTGCTCAGGGGGCACCTCTTCTTGTGCTCCAAGCCCTTCACCTTTCACCCCAAAAGTTATATCCTCAGACATTTCCACAGGGTTATCATGCCTCTGTAGCTATTTTTAGCTTAATAATATATATCTTAAACTTGGGATTTTTTTTCCCATTCATTATTTCCTGGCTGATTTTCATGCAACTGTCTTCAATTTGTAACAAACTGGCTGAACTGGAATGCAGTGTTTTAAATGACAATTTCAAATGGAGACAGGTTTTTTATTTCTTTCTATGCAATCTGATGCTCTACATTGCTAATGTCTCCCACATTTATCATCCTCTAGGCAAAACATTTATCTTTGTTTCTTTTAGCATAGCTGCATTCCAAGTTTTAACTTCTCTAGTATAGATTAGCTTGCATTGTCTGAATATTTTCACTTTCAATTTCTTACCATATTTTAAGTTATTTTTCTGCAGCTATGGGAGAAAGTTTCAAATCTTTAATTGTTGTAATTAAAATGAATACTGAGGTACTGCAGAGCCCTCAGCAAGAGAACTCAGACATTTAACTCCTTAAGTCTTAATTTACTGTGTGGCCACTTTTGTTGTAGAGCATTCTAATGCAGCACTGGTTATTACTTACTGTCACCAGAGAAAATGTGCTCTTCCTCTACATTGTCTTGTTTGGTGTCCCTGAAGTGACAAAACTGTACATTTATTGGTCTTTTCATACCTGTGTTTCAAGTTCAGTGTGAGAAGTGGTAATTGCAGTAAAATACACAAGGAAGGCCTGAACTCCAGTGAAAATCAAAAGCTTTGACCTCTGCTGTACTTCTATGTGCCAATGGTGCCTTTGTTTCCTTTCCTCAAGAGACTGTTTAGAGCTGTGGATGAATGGAAATGTGCACAGAGCTTATTAAAAAATGAAAGGATGGGATCTGCAGTATTATAGGCTGCCAGCTGTTGTTTTGTAATCTCCAATTTAGAAATAAGCAAAATAGGTAGAAGTAGCTTTGTTAATGCATTATTATTGCTTGTCTATATATTTGGTTGAATATATATATATATATATATATATTTACAATATACATATTACATATAATATGTAAGATGGTCCCACACACCACAGTGTCACACACTGTGACATGTTGGATCACAACAACCCCATCCAGAGTACCAGGCTGGGAGAAGAGTGTCTGGAAAGCTGCCCAATGGAAAAGGACCTGAACATGGGCCAGGAGAGTGCCCAGGGGTCCAAGAAGGCCAATGGCATCCTGGCCAGTGTCAGCCACAGTGTGGCCAGCAGGAGCAGGGCAGGGATTGTCCCCCTGCACTCAGCACTGCTGAGACTGCACCTTGGATCCAGTGCTCAGCTCTGGGCCCCTCAATTCAAGAAGGACCCTGAGGTGCTGGGGAGTGTCCAGAGAAGGGCAGTGGAGCTGGGGAAGGGTCTGCAGCACAAGTCCTATAAGGAATGGCTGAGGGAGCTGGGGGTGTTTAGCCTGGAGAAAGGAAGGCCCAGGCTCTTGTCACTCTCTACACCTCCCTGACAGGAGGGTGTAGCCAGGTGGGAATTGGCTTCTCCCTTCTCCCAGGGAACAAGTGACCACATGAAAGCAAATGGCTTCAAGTTGCAGGATGGGAAGCTTACACAGGATATTAGGAAAAATTTCTTCATGGAAATAGTGGCCAAGCATTGGAACAGGCTATAGGAGGGAGTGATGGAATCAGCATCCCTGGAGATATTTAAAAAACATGCAGATATGGTGCTTAGGGACATGGCTTAGTGATGGACTTGGCAATGCTAGACTTACATTTGGATTCAGTGAACTTAAAGGTCTTCTCCAACCTAAATGATTTTATGATTCAAGGTTGGGATTTCTTTTTTTTAAGTTAGTTGACATTTTAATTTTAAAATATAATTAAAGTAAAATAAATAAAGCATTACTGAATTGCCATATGTGGCAAGTCTCTTGGCTTGTAGTCAGTTTTTTAGTTTGAGCTCCTCTTTTTAGTCCCAGTCTAGATAATTCAGTCTATTACAAATTTTAAAGTTCTGTATGGGTTGGCATTTTGGAGCCAATTGCCTCTTGATTATAAAATAATAATCTGCACAAATTAAGGATAAGAGGGCACCAAAAATTATGGGCTTTGATCCAGAAACTCTTGTTCTCATGATCTTAAGTAGTGAGTAACTGTAGCAACTGTCACAGGTACAGAGATGATTGCCTTTTTGCTTTTTCTAAATCCCTTTTATACTCACCCACATAACTCTTCATACTCTGCAGTGATTTATCCATGCATTGTTAATCAGCCTTATTTCCCAACACCTCTGCCTACTCTTATAGTCTATTTTTCTTATGTTCCTTTGTAACTTTTGCAATTATGCAAGTCAACTATCTTATTTCATCCTCGGAGGTACATGACAATTTAAAAATTGTCTTCATACAGCATTGTGTAAATGACATAATACTGCACTCTTTCTGCTACCTTGGTAAAATTTTAATTAAAAATAGTAGTAATAGAACAACTGCATTTCCACTTTAGTAAACAAAAAGTGCCCTAAAGTTATAAATGAGTATAAACCTTACCACAAATATTGGCATCCACAACATATATAAATATTGATATAAAGGAGTTTATTAGAACAACTGCTGCATGAAATGAAGGGGCATATGGGTGTTTTTATAAATGCTTGCACAGATTCCTCAGACCCTGTCAAATGCTCCAGATGGAACAGGAGAAGCTAGCAAAGGGAGGCAAGCCCACCTCATTTCAGGAATTTGAAAAGATACAGCAAAGCACACATGGGAGTGTTGTATGTTTCACGTGCTTTTCTATCCCAAAAAAACCAGCAGGGACCTACAGTAGTTAAAGTTGTTTTAGACTGAATCCATTTTGCTAAAGGAGGCTTTAAAGTCCTGAAATCCTGAAGTATCTGTATATGGATACAGGTGGAAAAAATCCTTACCTTCAAATCTGAGAAACAAAATTTCAGAAGGAACAGCAGTATCTTTTTATTTGGTGAGTTTCTGAAGCTGATTCAGGTCGGAACCTCCTTTGCAGAACTGCACTTGGCAGCAGATCTGGCATTTCTTGTCTTCCTGTTGGACAAGAAAAAACTGTAAATCATCCCACTGCTTTCCCACAGAATATTTTTTTGCAATCCTGCATTGGTGATACTACCTATGGAGACAGGTTAACCTTTGCCTTTAGTCAAGCCTGCTGTAAGTCTCCCATTTAAAATCAGAGCCTTGACATCACCTTGATGTTTGCTATTTTGAAACTTACCCGCCTACTTGTTAGTTCAAAGGAAGGAATGGAAACTGGCTTATGGATTTTGAATTTTGTTATCTTTCTATTCAGAAAGCTGGAGTGAAACTGCATTCAGAATTCTTCAACTTACCAAACAGAGCTCTCCCAAAAAAAAATTACTTGGAGCTACCATAGTGATATTTTATGCAAACAAAAAGAGAAAAAAAATCCCCTAGGTTTGCCACATGTCTTGGTAGCCCTCTGCTTGTTTTTTGTCCTTCTGCAATTCTTAAATCCTGATTTCTTTCTTAAGTTGCAACTTACATGAGTTATCTTGCACCAGCAGTGTGTTTTAAAGAAATAGAGGTGGCATTGAAAGAGCAGGTGAAATCTTGAGAGTTGTGGATTGATAAACAGGGTAGGTCTGCTCAATTTGGTGTAATGTTTCACTCATCAAGAGGAGCCAGGGCACCCAGCACTGCATGCAAGCTTGTGCTTGCCAAGCCTCTGCCTAATTACACAATGAAGGTCTCATCAAATACATATGGTCCAAGGAGCCTTGTGCAGTCCCAATTCTTAACAAATGGTTGAGTCAGAAACACAGGTTTATAAATTGTCTTGTTTTCTGGGAGATAATGTGGACAAGGAGAGTGGGCAAGAGTGAGAAACATGTGAAAGCAAAGGGATGAAGAAATCAGACTGAGGATCCCAGCCAGCCCTGCAAGCTATGTTAGGATCCCTCTGCAAATCTGCAGACTTATCACAGCCTCCTGTCACTGAATAATTTCATGTCTGAAAAAAAAATTATTCTTTTTTAACTTCAAATTAGGGGGAAATATCTAATGTTTATTGTTGCGATTTTTTTTTCAAAACTTTTGCAAGAGAGAAAAGAGAATGGATGAACAAAACCAGTGGCCTCAAAGAAGACTTTGCTTTGACAGTTGGTGGCAGAAGAGAAAAATTAAGCATAAGAGCAAAGTAGCTCAGAGGAGTTCCACAGTACTATGAGCACAGATGGAAATTATCCTGGTGTGTAGGAAGGAGAAGGTAGTAGAGACAGCTTGACTAAGAGATGTTCAGTGACCTCATATACAAGAAACTGGTTCTGCAGGGTTGCTCTGTAAATCAGATCAACAAAATTATCTGAATTAAAAAGGAGAACAAAAAAGTCTTTGTCCTTCCCTCCCCCACTCTTTGTTTTTTGTTAGACTGGGTTGTTTTACTGACACAGCTGATGTGTAGGCCTACAAACAACTGCTTCAGCACTACTCAAGGAGTTGCTACTGATGCTTGGAGGAGAGGATCTGCTGCCTTGGAGATGAGATGTTTAGCATATATTTAGAAAGGTCATTACCCTTCACTGCACATCTGAGATGGGAAAAGACTGTCTAGAAAAAGCCTCTGAGATGGAACAGATCATGACCTGCAGGTGCAGGAACAACATGACACTTGCAAAAGAAAAAAAGAAGGCAAATGTTTGAGTCATGTAGAAACAGATGCAAATTCCAGCACATCACATAACCTTCTCAATTGATTTAGCACTGACAGGGTGAAAGTGGGGTCTAGTAGTGGACATTGTGTTACCAAAAAATGTAAACCAGCTGAAGATCAGAAGAGAACAGGAGAAATATATGTTCAAAGTGGCCTGTAAGGAAAAAATGGAAGGCATCTTTTTTAATAAAGACTAAGGAGATGCATGGAAGCTTCCAGCTCTGCAGCACCTTTGCATATACTCCTCAGGGACTAAATCTTTTGCCAATGTCCTCAAGAAACAGGAGAAATAGTATGGGGCTAAATCTACAAGATCTGAAGATCTAGTTTCTTGTCTCCAGCTAACAAATGCTGGAGGAGACTGCCTGAGGAACGCTCTGAAAGTGTCTGTCACTGGAGGTTTTCAAACAGGTTAGACAGGCTTCTGCTGGGGAACAATTTCAATATGGTAGGTGCTGCTTGGGAAAATGGGCCAGTGAGCAGGATTCACAGGCTGCTTCCCTTCTGAGAT
Organism: Luscinia megarhynchos; assembly: GCA_034336665.1. Lineage (NCBI taxonomy): Eukaryota > Metazoa > Chordata > Aves > Passeriformes > Muscicapidae > Luscinia > Luscinia megarhynchos. The sequence continues at coordinate 78,882,112 of CM067565.1, read as the reverse complement.
CCTTCCCTTCGCGTGACTCGCTGCAAGCCTCTGGAATTCAGGTGAGCAGCCTGGCCATGAAAAACACAGAAAACGTGGCCTCACCACTCCATGCAGTCATGGATGCTCCATACTGAAGTGTCTGCAACAAGCAAGTGCTCCCTGCTGCAAAATGAACTTCACATTTTCTGTTGTTGAACAAAACATAAATATTTGCTGCAATTGTGGGGGAACAGTGTTTCGCTTTACTTCTATGGTCATTAAATTTCTCTTTTTTTATTAGTAACACTCTTCTGACCACCTGTATTACCTGTGCTGAAGTGGCTACAGCAGCAGCTCGTAACAAAGAGGGGTGCTCATCGTGAGAGAGGATGTCTGCTCTGGGACCAAACAATGGTGACCCACAGGAGGGCCAGCAAGTTGATCAGAGGGATGGAGCACCTCTGCTATGGGGAAAGGCTGAGAGGATTGGGATTGTTCAGCCTGGAAAAGTGAAGACTTCAGCATGACCTAATTGCAGCCTGGGAAAGGCTATTTACAAGAGCATGTAGTGACAGGGAAAGAGGGACTGGGTGCAAATGGAAAGAGAATTGGTTTAAATTAGATATTAGGGAAAAAGCCTAAGAGAGGTGAGGCTCTGGAAGAGATTGCTCAGAGGGGTTGTGGATGCCGCATCCCTGAAGGGGCTCAAGGCCAGGTTGGATGAGGCTTTGAGCAACCTGGTCGAGTAAAAGGCGTCCTTGCCCGTGGCAGGGGGGTTGAAACCAGTCCTTTAAGTCCGTTCGAGCGCGAACCACGCTGACTCTGCGGTGGCCTCCGGCAATAAACGTCGCACACGCCGCCGGGCTCCAGGCGCCCGGGGCCGCGGCCTGGCACAGCCCGGCACAGCCCGGCTCCCCGGCGGCCGGCTCAATGCCCCGAGAGGCCTCAGCTCGGGCCCTGCCCGCCGCAGCGCCGCCAAGGCCGCGCCCATCGCGCTGGGGCCGGGCCGGGCGGAGCGGGGCGGAGCGCAGCGGCACCGAGGTGCCCCCGCCGCCCGCCGCCGCCGCCAGTAGGAGGGCAGCTGTCCCCATGGCGGCCGGCAGCGGCAGCAAGACGGCCGGGCGGCTCTACGACATCGTGGTGTTCGGCGCCTCGGGCTTCACCGGGCAGTTCGTGGTGGAGGAGGTGGCGCGGGCGGCGGCCGGCGGCGAGGGGCAGCAGTGCGGCGGCCGCCTGCGCTGGGCCGTGGCCGGGCGGAGCCGCGAGAAGCTGCGGGCGGTGCTGGAGCGGGCGGCCGAGCGGCTGGGTACGGGCCGCGGCCGGGGCGGGGGCGCGGGGAGGGAAGGGGAGCGGAGGGATGAGGAGCGGGGCGCTGCGCCGGGCGGGAGGGGGCTCGTCCCGGCCGAGCCGTGTCGGTGATGGCGGTCTCCGGTGCGCAGGGAAGGCGGCGCCCGGGGAGGAGGTCGGCGTGCTGCTCTGCGATGTGGGCGACGCGGGCTCGCTGGCCACCATGGCGAGGCAGACCCGGGTGGTGCTCAACTGCGTGGGCCCGGTGAGTGCGGGGTGCGGGCGGGGCGGCCTCCTGCTCCTTCCCGCGGGGCCGGGGCACGGAGCGCTGCGGCGCGGAGCTCGACCCCGGGGTTCAAGTGCGGCTGGGTACTGCAGTGGCACAAGGCTTTCCCACCGCCGTCGCAGGTGGCGCGGTTCACGGACAGGTCTCCGCCCTGAAATACAGCGGGCTTGGTTTTCGGTCTTTCAGAGACAGCCCGAGATGCTGATGGTAAAGCTTGCGCCAAAATGTCAGTGATGCTAGGATTAAAGATGGAGCAGGAAAAGGGCTTGCTGCCAGAAGCGCTTGGCCCTTTTGAAACTTACAGTGGCAGTATTTATTTCCAGTGCTTTCAGACAGCATCAAAGCGTGCGAGGTGGAAGTTGGGTCATGACCATGTCTTTGAAATTCAGAGTGTTTAAGTAGAGAATATGCTGATAATAAGAGTGCAGAAAGTGTTAAGTGAAATTAGTGGCACTATTCAGTTGGTCTTGGTGATCTGATTGATTTTCTGAGAGAAATCTGGTGCAGTAGCCTGCAGCAAGCTCCATTAACAACAGTGAAGTTTATGTTTTCTTCTCCCCGCTCTCCCAAGAAATAGAGGTGCTGTTGCATTTTTAGCCCCATATAGAAAAATTGATAGCTACCGGGTTCACTTCTATTGCAGAGATGTACTTTAGGTAAAGCACACTGGATGAGGTGTGGTGTGTAGGGTTTTTTGTTACATCTGGTGTTCTTTCCCTCTATAGTATAGATTCTTTGGAGAACCTGTGGTACAAGCTTGTGTTGAAAATGGTGCTAGCTGCATTGACATTAGTGGAGAACCCCAGGTATGTGATAGTAAAAAAACACTACGTTATATCAAGGCTTTGCAAAAGGAGTGTTTATTTTGTATGTTTCATGCTTCTGCTAATGTTTCTGAACTGTATGACAAACTCTGCCTCCTGATCTACAGTTTTAAGATGCAGTAATTATTTTAAAGTACACTGTATTTAGTTGTATAGTTTTCTTGCTTTTAAGCCAGGAACCTCTTTGGTTCTCTGTGGTAGTCCCAAATTGCTGAATTCTGCTTCAAGCCTCTGTTGTGATACTACGTAGGAATTTTGTACTTTTCACTGCTGTGAAACTTTCATACTACAGACCAGGAATTGTATACATCTGTCAAAGATACTTGTAGGTGATTTGAAGGGTGGAGAGTGCTCTATGACAGTGAAGTGCTGATGGTTAATATTGGGTAAGGCCAAGAATGAATTTCAGCTTAAAATATCTGTTCTGTGTGTGTTTCAGTTTCTGGAAGGAATGTACCTGAAATACAATGAAAAAGCTGCAGAAAAGGGAGTATATGTTGTTGGAAGCTGTGGCTTTGACTCCATACCGAGCGGATATGGGAGTACTGTACACCAGAGACAAGTTGAAAGGTGACTAGAATAAGTGTGTTTTTATGGTGAAAAAGGAATGCTGAATATGCTTTCATCTGGTTTCCTAAAGCAGCAGTAGTCCTGTGGAAGCTCTTCCAGTGTCTCTTTTTGCCTGCCTTTGCCAGGTGACCAGTTTCAACCAGACATGGTAGAGAGAAATTTAAAGAAATATTCCCATTGGCTGGGTCATTGGGTAGGGGAGGGATTCACAGTCATGTTGCTCACCAGGAGGGCCCTGTGATGAGCTCAGATGTTGAGAGCACGGTGCTAATAGCACTGAGCTTGTGGGTTCCATCCCCACGTGGGCCATTCACTTAAGGGTTGGACTCAATGATGCTCATGGGTCCCCTCCAGCTCAGAATATTCTGTGAATCTGAGAGGAAAGAATGTTCAGCTGTGAGCAGCAGGCTGCTCAGCCAGTGTGTGGATGTCCCTAGGCAGCCTCAGCACACTGCTTCTTGTGCAGTGAGAATCTTGTAGGGAAGAGACAGTGGGAAGGGGTCCACAGACTGGGGGACAATCAGGTTTCCCAAGTTCCTTTTTCAACTGCAAGCTCCAAGAAGCTGTTGTGTAAGTAGCAGGACAGTGCCATACAGTGCCTTTTACTTTAATAGCAGCTAGAGGGTAACTGAAAGAGAAGTATATTTAAGAAAATATGTGAGAGGATTTAATTCTATGTAAACAGTACTTGATCTTGATCTCAAATGAGGATACTTTATTCATCAGGTCTGACTTTTTAGTTGGGAGGGCCCATAAGAGTATCCAAATGTTTTGCTTTTATGGATTATTTAAAAGGCTGCTAAATGGGATTGGTTTACATTGGAGTCAGCATTCAGTTGAAGAAACCTTAATTCAGATCTGACTGGAGGAGGAGAAACAAAGCATGGAAATGAGTATCTGGATGTTCATGAGGCTGTAATTTGATGTTTGATGCCTGTTTTAAATAAAGATGTCTTGTATCTCTTCCTATTTTGACTTTATAGCATTACCCCTGTCTATCCAGTTGCTTGCTATATTGAAATTTATCCATACAAATAGTTTTCCAAGCTCAGAAGGAACTAAGCAAAACAGAATTTGGAGGCGTTGTGTTGTTCTGCTGTTCATCAGACTAAGCATTCTTTGCAAAAGAATTTAAGCTATGCTAGAATTAAATAATTTGGGATATTTTATGTGTTTTGGGTTTTTGGGGGGCTTGTGAGTTGTTTTGTTTTGGTGGTGGGTTTTTGTAGTTTGGGTGTACCAAAATTTGTAAGTTCATGTTTGCTTTCACAGCCTACATCATCCTTTATTTTGAAACTTGGAGGAAAACTAAAAATGGCTGTCAATATTACTTTACTTTTCTGTTCAATGTTTTTTTTACATTATCTCATTAAATAGATAAGAGAAAAGAAAATTTAATGAATAGAGGTAATAGTAGTGACCTGTACTGAAGTAATTTATACAAGAAACTTAATACTTGCTTAGTCAAATAGATGTGTGTCTTAATGTTAGGTTATTTTGCTTTGAGATAAAGATGTAACTGTGCTTTTTCAGCTGATAATGTCAGTGGCCTGCTGTTTTGAGTATACCAGAGCATTCTCTGGCTTTGCAGACTAATGACTGCATGTGCCAAGTAATGTTCTCCCTCCCTTACAGGTACCTTAACTGCTGTTGAGAGTTTCCTGTCGGTGAAATCTGGGCCTGAGGTTAGTTGGTATCTGCATTCTTGAAACTCAGGAGTATTTGTGATAATATCACCTAACCTGTCAGAATAACTGTTGCTACATTAAGTCAGACCAAGGAGCAAGCTGGCAGGTCTTTGATGACAATTTATTCTTTAGGAGCTACTAAAAGTATCCTAAGCAAACACCTTTTGTAAGGTCTGTTTGCAGAGCTGTCTACCCACACTTTGCTCTGGTAAGCTGTTCCAAGAATTATTTTGCTTTTGCAGACATGTGGGAAGGATTCTTACACAAGGGAAACTGTAACAGGTCCACAGTGTATTGCCAGTAATCCTAGTGTTAGGCTGTTCAGGCTTTTTGTTTGTTGGTGGGGGGAGAGTTGTTTCAATGTACTTTAATGCATGTAATGATAATACCCGTAGGTAGCCATTGTAATAATGTGTAATACATGTAATAATTATAATGTTGTTGTGAAAACAGTGCAACAGTGATCCAAGCAGTCTTGATGCCCACCAACCAAACACTACTGCTCTTGCCATGAGCACTCATTTTGCCTTACAAACCATTTTTGTTCTTAAAAACATCTGGAGGAGTAGAAGAAGGCCATGGGATGGGAGAGTAGTCTCTGTCTGTTAAGGAACAGGGGATAGTAGTTAATAGGAGTGTATAAATTTGTATGTTGGATATGAAGATATATATTTAAATGTATAGCATAAGTTCAAAGTGTTGGTAAGAAGAATTTCAATAATGAGAATTACACTGAGATGGTTAGAAGAGCTACAGATATGTATTAAATTCTGTGGGTGGGTCCTGAGTGTGTTGCAGATCATGTGGAAAGAGGGGTGGAGATTGCATCGGGTCAGGCTGATCTGGAGTTCATTTCCCCCCAGCAGCCCTCACAGTGCTGTGCTTTGTGTGGCAGCTACAGAGGTGTCAGTAACATACACAGCAGTGCCCTGGCTGCTGCTGAGCAGTGCTGGCACAGCACTAAGGCTGTCTCTGCAGCATTCCCTCCCTCACCTTGTAGGCTGTGGTGGGCAAGCTGCTGCAGGGGACATAGCCCAGACAGCTGCCCCAAACTGACCAAAGGGATATTCTGTACTGTGTGAGTTCTGCTCAGCAGTAAAGGCTAAGGGAAGGGAGGACAAGGGTGGGAAGGCATTCGTTACTACTACACCTTTGCTTCCATGTGCAGCTTTTGCTTCATTAAATTGCCTTTATCCTGACACACGAGGGATTTTTCCATCTTATTTTCTCCTCTCTGTATCTTAGCTAGGAGTAGAGTTATAGAATGTCTTGGTGAGTACCAAGCTCATTCAGCCAAGGTCAACCCCCATACCATTTCAATATACCATCATCATAACATTTATATGTAATGATTGCAACACATGTAGTTATTCTAATATCATTATTTAAATAATCCATTAAACCTTTAAATACTGAACTAATTACTGTTTCATGGTATGTCACAAGGGTCTTGGTGTACACGATGGGACCTGGAAGTCAGCTGTCTATGGCCTGGCAGATGAAGACAGCCTGAAGAAGCTTCGAAAACAGATAGGATATGCCCCTGTTCCAGTTGTTGGTGCAAAGCTTAAAAAAAGGTATAAGCATAAGATGTGGAATATGCAGTCTCCTAACAGTTCCAGTATTTATGATACAGATTGCTACAGTATTAAATGCTAAAAAGATAAAATTAGGACTTCAGTATAGTATGAACACATAGATGCTCATCTAGTAGAACTGAAGATAAGTTCAGTTTTACTGATTTCTTCATATCTTACTGAAAAAGGAACACGTCCCAGCATTTACTGGGTCTCAGAGTTAACATGTTCTAAAGAACTTTTAGTGACATGGGAAACTTTTGATTTCAGAAGTGGTTAGTAAAATGGAGGGAAGAAAATGGAAAGACTATTATATTGATTATCAAATTCATCCTTGATGTAGTGCATATAGTGTATTATATATAGTGATATATATGTAGTGAATTTTGAGAGAGCCAGGGATGTATTTGGAATTGCTTGCTTTCAGTGAAGAGAGATGATGCCACAACGATTCTTGAGAGAAAACTGGTAATGATGTGGCCATTATGGTCACTTTCTTTCCGTTTGTGTGAAGATTGGGACTTTTTTTTCTGACTTAATTTTATTTTTCATTTGCAGAGGATTTGTGTTTTACAGTCCGGAATTCAAGGAGTACTGCATTACATTCATGGGATCTGATGGTTCTGTTGTGAAAAGGACTCAGCGTTACTTGCATAGCGAGTTGCAGCAAACACCTGTAAGTTACTGTTATTTATATATATATATGTATACATGTATATATACACACTGTGTCTCTGGGTGCACTGGCATGTTTCATGCTGCTTGAGACTGTGGCTGATGAGCCTGCCTTTGCCTTTGGCTGGTGGCATGATAGTTACAAGAGTGTCTTGTCAGGTTCTCCTGCTGTCTGATTTCTGGGTATATGTAGGGAATAGAAACCTTGAGTCACAGAAATATTTGAAGGGTAGCCTTCATGATGAATATATTAAATTCTGTTTCTGTGCAGAGCCTTTTCTTGTTGTATCAGCAGAGCATCTAAAAGCATTGTCATTATAGTCTATGGTAGCTATAGCTAGCTCAGCATAGTGTAGTAAGCATTCTGATAAAGAATTCAATATGCTCGTTTACATCTTAAGATTTCTTTGATGCTTGAGTCTCCAGTGTGCAGAATAAAGGCAGTGTGAAGTAATGGTGGTGGAAAAGAGGATTAATTTTTGTTTTCCATGGTTTCTGGATAGGAGATGGGCACCAACAATCTGTATTGCTGTGCTGAATCACAGGCATCGGTTAAATGATGAGAGCGAGATGGTGTTTTAAAAATAAGCTTGGAACCTACAAATGAGAAAGGCCATTGCTATTTCAGTTTCTCTTAAAGAAAAGCACAAAGAGGAGAAAAGGAAGATCTAGGAAAGAAGGCTGAAATTGGATGGATACTAAAACACGTCTTTCTGTAAAGTTCTCTGCTTACCATGTCTGCTCCCTCTTCACTCTATAGTTACAGTGTCTTCCCAGAAGGAATGATAAAGTGCAGCATTCTTCAGACAGTTCTTTAGAACTAAGATAATGGTTTAAGGCCCTATTTAAACTGATATATATTGTATGAAAACTGCATCTTACTTAGGGGGTAGATAGGTTTATAAAAATCAATAGATGGAAAAAATTAATGTAAATCCTATCACTGAAAATACATTCTTGCTGCAGGTCCAGTATGGCGCCTACGTGACTCTAGGTGGTCTTGGCTCTGTTATTAAGCTGATGTTTATGGGCATGTTATTTCTTCTTCTAGTGAAGTTTAACTTTGGAAGAAAACTTCTGACAAAAGTAAGTTTTCAAAACACAAAATAATTTAGTGTTTGGAGATATCTTTCCCCCCCCCTCTGATTTGGTCATTTTTCTTCTTTTTCTTTTCTCCTCTATTCATACAGTACCCGAAATTTTTCTCTGGTGGATACTTCTCAAAGGAAGGACCAACCCAGAAGCAGGTAACTCGCTGTTTTCTGCCACAGTTGTAGAATACATTCCTTGTGGTAATTGTGGAATAGTTATTTAGAGTCAACTGCTTAGCCTTAAAGAAATAATTTCTAAATTAATCCCAGAATAATATTCTGAGTTAGAAGAGACCCACAGGGATCATCAAAGTCCACCTCCTGGCCCAGAACAGCCCCAAGAGTCACCATGTGCCTCAGAACATTGTCCAAATGTTTCTGGAACTCTGTTGGGCTGGTGCTGTGATCACTTTCCTGGGGAGCTGTTCCAGTGCACAGCCACCCTCTGGGTGATGAACCTGTTCCTGATATCCAACCTAAACCTCCTGTGACAGAGCTTCAGGCCATTCCTCAGTTCCTGTCACTGTCACCACCGAGCAGAGATCAGTGCCTGCCCCTCCTGTTCCCCTGACAAGGAAGGTGTCACTGCAGTGTTACCTCAGTCTCCTCCAGGCTGATCAGACCAAGTGACCTCCACCACTCCTCATACAGCTTCCCCCCTAGGCCCAAATGCATGTTGTATGTACCTGTTCAGATAGTTACTGGGTATTTAAATAATCGTGCTCTTAGACATCAAAATATGTCTAATTCCTTTGAGGAATAAATGGATAATGTTGCTGGGCATGATGTATTCCCATGGATGTCTCAGAGCACTCTATCAAAGGTGATGACCAAGGGAGAGACTGATTAGCAAAACCCAGGACTGAAAGTACTGAGAGAATAAACAGACTTTAGTACAAGGACAGTGCCAACAAAGTGGAAGCACTTAAAAATTTAGATTATACCTTTTAAGCAGTAATTCCAAGTAACTCCTCTCATGTTTAAATGGATTATAGTATTTGGCAGGATTCTGTATATAGAATTTGGATACTTATATTTACTACTTGTGCTTTCTTGGTAGCAATCAGTTTCTCTTTTGGTAACCATGCTTGTCCATTACAGATGGATGGAACCTCTTTTACAATGACTTTTTTTGGTGAGGGTTACAGTGAGGGACAGGATCCCCAGACTGGCAAACCAAATGTGAAGATCTGCACTGAAGTGAAAGGACCAGGTATGTGTAGCATACTGTAGCAGCTGTTTTTGCCCAGCATCCCTGCTCTAAATTACGTTTATGATTGCACTGCTGTCCCTTTCACCCTTGAGAAGCACTTGCAACATGAACAAGGCCAACAACTTTTACAGTGTATTATCTTGGCTACTAGAATTCATTGTGACCTGGTTTTTGAAATAGCCAGTTTACTTGCATTAATGTCATTTTCTTTCCTCTGACTTTCCCTGGTGTAATTTTCGTTTTTGCAGAGCAGACCTATTAAAGGAAGAGGGCTTTAAGGATAGTTTTTAGCTGTTACAGCCTGAACTTAGTACTTTGCTTATTTCAAGTTCCCTGAGAAAGTATTCCAGTGTGGTATAATTTCTAGCTATCACATACGTTTGTTTCAGGTCATTCCTTGAGGGAGGATGACATCAGAAATTTGGAGAGAGCAAGAATGTTTCAGAAAGGAGTTGTTGTAGCATAGCTTCTTTAAATGTGATATGGCAGAATGCAAATGTTTTGTGGTAAAATTCTGAGTTTAAGCACAGGATGGGGGAAGCTTTTGCTGTGTCAGAGAGCCCTCTGTCACCATGATGTGATCACTCACAGCTGTGTGGTTAGAGGCCGTTATATGAATCCTTATCTTAAGGATTTCACAACTACTTGGTCTGATTACTAGGTAAAAAAAGCTGTTATTAAATGGGAAAGGCTGTTTCATTGCCAAAAACATTATTCTTCAGAATTCTGTAGGGAAGAGCAAGATTACATTCCACATTTCAACACACTGTGTTTCATTGGGGGGTTTTGTTTGGGGCTTTTTTTTTGTCAGAGCCTGGATATATTGCTACACCAATTGCAATGGTTCAAGCAGCTCTATCTCTTCTGGAAGATGCAGCTTCTTTGCCTAAAAAGTAAGTGCCTTTCCATGCTGAGCAGCTTGCTCTCCCTTAAAGCTACTGTGTGCAAATGTTTCTCTTTGAAAATACACTTAATCAGCCCTGTGGATTTGTGTTACCTCACCCAACTGGCTGTGCAAGGGAGATGCTTCACCACAAACTGATTTAAAGCCACTTGCTCTTCAGCCAATCAGTTTGAAAGGATGTAGTCATAGGCTTTTAGTCAGGCCTTAGCATCAATGTCTTTATGTTCAGTTAATGAAGTTGTTTCTATAGAGCTTGGTCAAAGCAGAAATGAATTTATGATTATAATCCCCCTGCCAAATTCCTCACCATTCTCTTCTTGGATGAAGTGGCTTTTTCTTAGAGAAACACATCTCTAGGTTCCCAAAAAGGTGTCCTTCAATAACTGTGCCACTAATGGTTTTCCTTTTTGATTTTCATTAACAGGGGTGGTGTATATTCTCCAGGAGCTGCCTTCTCCAAAACAAAACTGATTGATCGCCTCAACAAGCGTGGTGTTGAGTTCTCTGTTATTAGCAAGCCTGAAGTCTGAAGTCAAAATATACCTGTATGAACTAACACCTTTCCTGAGTCTAACTCTAATAAAACCCATTTGGCTGCAAAAGCCTAATCATAAAACAGTTTCACTATGCTATTGTTTGTAGCAGAAATAGAAAAAAATTTGAGTTAAAAGCTATAATAGTATTTGCCATAGTGAGCAAGTCCCTAAAGGGTGGGTATTGAATGTTAATTCACAGACATATTAAATTGGTAACTTCTTGGGTACTAATTCTGGAATTTTAATCTCTTTCATCTAAGTTCACGTTCCTATTTCATGGACCCACTATAGCATCTGCTTCACAAGTAACCATAGCTGCTGCCTAGCTTTGCCCCATTCTGCAACTATGTAAAGCAGGCAGCCTGGGAACACAAGTGCCTTAGCAGATGAAGCTGCCAGTTATTCCTCGTGTGTGTTTGATATATGTCTTATTAACTTCTTCAATTAATCTTTATTTAATAATTGTTCTTGTGCAGATCTATGTGTAGTTTCTGTAGTTAGGTAAGTAGTCATGAACTGTATTGTGCTTTTGCTTCTGTAAAGAAGGAGGCTTGTTCCGTTGATGGTTTTTGAAATCTGACCTGATGTGATCCAGGTTCTGGGTGCACTGGCCTTGCTACTGTGTTTCACAGTTTCACACGGCTTGATTCTGTGGTTGATGAGTCTGATTTTTGCTGTTAGCATAAGAATTATGTGAGTGTCTTGATCTGCTGTCTGATTTCTGGGTTTGTATTTGTGGGCAATGGAAGACTTGAGGCACAGGATATTTGTAAGGTAGCCTTCATGATTTTCAGGAGTGTGAATACATTAAATTCTGTTTCTGTATAGAGGCTTTTTTTTGTTTTATCAGTAGAACTTGTAAAAACTATGAAAATTACTCTGAGATATATAAAGGTCATAAAAGTTTCCATCTCCCCCAACTGCATCACATTCACCTTTATTATTCTGAGGCAAATCACATACAAATTGATGTTTTATAGTATCATAGCTATATTGAAGATTGCTTTATGGATGTAGTTCACTATATGGTGATATTTTAGGTGCTGCTTCTTAAGTTTATGCTGTCACTGCACTATCTTCAATAACCTAAAGTTAAAAAATATCTATTAATGTTTTCTTCAGTAGCAAACAGACTAATTTCACATTGAGCTAGATGACACTGAAGACACTGAAAAGCTTCTTTTCCCTTCTGATCACCCCTGAACATTTAACATAGGTACACACTCTGTGCTACTTTAGAGCTGAGAGTTTATGTATTTGAGCACAGAGATCAGAGCAGTCCCTGTGTGCAATTCACATGCTCTGTTTCTGGGATTTCTGTTCAGAACTGACCATTTGCCACTGCCCATGGCCAGGGAGCAGTTTCCCAACACAAGCTGTGTACACAACCAGCAGTGACCATCCCATTGCAGTGCCTCTGCACTGCTCCACAGCCTCTGCCTCCAACAGGGTAAAATACAATTGGGTCCCCAATGCTTAAAGCTTCAGTCATGACAACAGCGAGGTTATTTTTCAAATTTCCTGAAGAAACAAGAATAAAGCATTATCCTGTCTACAGTGTTTTCTCCTATCCCAGTAATTTTTGCAATTTCTGTACTGCTCTTTTAAAAGGCACACAACCATTATTCCAAACGGCAGCATTTTCAGTTACCATATTCCAGATGCCAGTCAACAGAGCAACAGCCACAGCTTATTTCTGCACTAATTAATCAATATGCACACAAGATTTTTACAGTGCTGTAAAAATACCTGCATACCTTCAAGTAGCAGTGTTCAGGTGTTCCTGGGTCAGAAATATTTTACAGCATTGAAAGAGTTAGAAAGGAGAAGGATGAAGCTAGTTCAATAGTATAAGTGATCTTTTATAACAAGAAAAAGGTTATGATTTAGGGAGATGGCAATGATTTCATTCAGGTAGGCAAAGGCAAAAAGATCAGAACCAAGGGGCCATGTCAGGTGGTGTTGCCTTGCACGGTAACAGTTTCATGGCAGTGACTGCAAATCCAGTTTGATACAAACAACTGGATAAGCAAACGTGCTGCAGAGAGTCATCACTGAATCTGACACTGACTTCACTGACACTGCTTGGTTATCATACATGTGACTGGATTAAGAGTCTGAAGCATGCAGTTCTTAGTTGTAGAGATGCACATCAAGCTACACAAAGCTACTCAGCACTTAAATACTGACATGGTTAAGCCACAAATTGCATCTTTAATCTGCTATGTGTAGATTGAAAAGTCCAGGTTCAACTTACTTTGTTCCATGCATTAAAAACAAATGTATTTCTCAAAGCTGTGGGACAATTAGCTGAAAACTAAACTTTCCCTCTGTTCTCATTTTACTGCTTTGAAAAGGACTGTGTATACAATATCTACGTGCATGCTAAAAATACGTCACAGTTTGAATCCAAGGGTTTCATTTTAAACAAAGTTCACAACCTTTGTTTGTTGCTACTGGTTTGGTTGTTTGCTACTGACTTTCTAAAATACAAACCTTGGCCGCAAGAGGAGTTTCCAGTAAATTCAACTCTGATGCTCTTGGCAGATTCTTTTGCAGAGCTGGAGCATTGTGTATTTGATCTCAGGGGGCTGGATGCCACAAAAGAAGTAGAAGCCCTGCATGGGGACTGCTGCCTCTCATCCTGGGCCACAGAGCAGGAAGGGACAGGACGAACCACCAAATCCAGCAACCTTTAAAAATGTTAAAATACACAATTAAACTAGGAACATCAATAAATAAATGAAAAAAAGCGCATGCTGTGATCATCTCAGATGATGCAGAACAGAAACATCCAGTGAACAAGAAATAGGTGAACCCTCAGTGCTGGGTGATGTATTAGGCCCACATGGAAGTGACAGGGACTTCTTTTTGTCTGTCAAAGTCTGTAAACCAACAGCTGGGTGGTAGTCAAAGCTTTAGTTTCAGCTGTCTTAAACTCTGTAAGCACATTTCCCATAATGTAAATACGTGTATTTGCATAACAAACATTCTCATCAGAAAAATACGTTTTCCCAAGTATTACTTATGATGGACTGTGTCTCAAATGTTATCTATTTTATGTGCAAAAAGCAAAACAAAGCTGTATTCACACGTACCTTCCCACCAAGACAGTAACATAATTCAAACAGATTTCTCTCCTTTTTCTCTTACCCCTCAAACACACTGAACAAGGCTAAACTTTGTGGAAAAGCTGCTTACTTGTTATACTCTGAGAAATTGCTTTTCTTGTTTCCTAGCCATGCTTCTTTAAATCTGGACAGCACTTTACTGATGAAACTTGTTCTTATATGTACATTTCCTGCATTAGTTTGCCTTGTGGCTGTTGACAATGGCTTTGGCCTTGGGACTGTAAAGCAAGAGGGAGAAGTATCAGCCTTGTGTAATCAAAGTGATGGCTGGCTGCACATTGTATTTCCCTTCTCTAAAATTACCTTCTCTTAAGACTGATGAAGGCAAACGGTATGGCTTGGCTCTCTCCACTGCCAGCTTCCTTTGAACTGTGGGAAGGATCTTGATGTATTGGTCTAACAGAGAATTTCTGGCAACTGCTCTCTCTCTCAAGCGAGGATCACGATTACTCTGACAAAGGAAATGTGTAAAGCAAGAATTTAACAATTTCCCAGAAGCTCATTGCACAGAACTATCTCTGCTCTTTCTAACCAAGGCCTAAATTTGCTCTGCAGACAAAGGAGAACAAGTCCACTGCACAGAGCCACAGCAAGCTCCAAGCTCCCCCCAGGAGCACACAACAATTTCATCTGCTAGTTTTGGAAAAGTGCAAGGAAGACTGGAATAAAAGTAGAATATTAAACTCCTAGTTCAAAGGACTGGCACTTTCCAGAGCCTTATTCTTACATACTTCTTTACACCTGCAATTTTCAAATGGCTTATGGAAGAGCAGGCTTTGCTCTAGTTATCACGAAATACAGATGTCTGAGATTACTGAATACATAGGGCAACTGCAAATTATGTTGGACAAAATGATGGGAAAATTAAAGCAAGTTAAGAAAATCTACCTACACACACCTGTCTGGAGCACAGCTGTCACATACATAAGGGACTTAAACCTTCCAAGACTACCTTTTGACTTACAGGAAAAATACACTTTCAAAAAACAACACATGCATCAGAGGGTCCCTAAGACAAGTTCACATAACACAAAATTTAATCTGGATGTTTTGAGAAACATAGGTTAGTATTTATGTCATAAAATTGGTAGCATGAAACTACTGGAATCGGAGAGCTTGCAATATAATTTGAGAAAAGAGCCCAAAACCCCTACTAAACCCCATGGCACATATTTTACCTATCAAGTGTCCAGTCTGCTCTCAGGTAAAAAGCAAGATAGAAGACATAACATACAACACACTCCTTGGTCCACAGAAAAAAGTGACACAAATAACTTTCATAGTCTAAACCATATGTAACAGAGGGATCTGAGGATCTGAATGTAAAGATGGGATGATAGAAAGGATACCTATGTTTTCCTGAGGTAGAAACAAACTTTCAGCGGAGTCAACAATGGTCTGCAACATTTAATTTATAACTTCACATGGCAGTCTGCAGTAGTAAAATTATTTCACCCAGCCTTTAGGTTCAGCTGTCAGCTACAACTTGACATGTAGGAACTTACTCCTAGTCTTTCAAAGAATAGTATAAAAGCAGGATTTTTCTTGAGGATTATTAAAAGTGATCAATCACACCAACAGAAACTTCCACACTAAGCAGGACATCTACCCTTACCGTCAGACTGGTCTTCATGGACTGATTCAGCTGGAGTGCTGGGATGTAGTTGGCACGCTGCAGATGATGGACCAAGAGGAATTCATGGTTCTGAACACCAGATTTGGCCTGTAAAAACTTCTCCAAACACTCCTGTGGGAAATAACACATTTCAAACATCAATTACGATTCTGTCTCTTCTCTTGCTAAACAATGAGGGTTTTTTGTTTCTTCTCCAAACTCACTTTCTCCGTGTCTGTGAAGGGCAGCTTCAGCAAATCCTCCATGAGCCCCATCTCCTGACAGATTTCATACATGTGCTTTAGCAGCTCTTCTATGTTTAGCTTGGTGGTGTGTTGCTGCAAGAGACCCCAAGCCTCCACCATGCACCTGCAGTTAAGGTTTTGGACATGGAAAGGAATGGCAACACTGGAGCCAAAAAGATGCCCCACACTGACAGTATTCATTCAAAGACCAAAAGAAAAGGAGGGCAGCCCCATCTGTATCACCAGCTCTCCCCATTTCCCAAGAGCTGAATGCCACAAGAGTGGGAGATTTCCTTACCTGTTGGACAACAACACGGTGAGGAACAGCCGCACCTCACTGCTGCTGGACATGGACGGCTTCATCATCTGGATGTACCTGAGGGCTCTCCTGTGCTCTCCCTGGCACATGAGGGACTGAATTATCCTCATGTGCTGCCATGACACAGTCTTGATCGTAGCTGGGTGGAAGAGCAGGGCCAGGGCATTCTGCACAAGTTGAGAGCAGCTTCATTACCACAGACACACACGGCCAGGCAACAAACACAGTCAAAACTTTCTGCAGCAAGGCTGGATGTGGGTTACACTAACTTATAACAAAATACTTGATCCAGGACACACCAGTAAAAATTCTTCTGCACTTGCAGAAAAAAAACATCAACCATACAAAACAAAATGATTGCTTTAAGAAGAGCAAATCAGAATTTTTTAAGTTCACAAAACCCTGAGTAAAGACATCACTTTTTATAGATACATTACTAAATAAGAAGTTACTTCACAAACAAATTGATTCTATTGATATGGTGACAGGCAAAGAACAACCTAAAGCATTAGGAAGAACAGGTTGAAAAGTCACTTCTGCAGTCTTTTGCCTCAAGTCTTCTTGCTACCATCACAGTTTTCATGTTCCAAGTCTCCAGAACATTTTTTAGAAACAGTGCCCAACCAGTCTGCTGAAAACCTAACCACAGACAGCTTTAAAAATTCAAATATGAAACATTATTAAAGTTGATTACACCTTTGTTTTAATCAATTTCCTGTCAAAGTAATTAAGCAAATTTTCAAATCCTAAATTATTGCTAAAGATGTCAGAGCAGTGTTACAAAAAAGCTGCTATGCTACAACAGTTGCTAATACCTAAGCACCAATTTTTAAAATTTATTTTATTAATTACAGCTCTGCAGTGCAATGTGTGTCTAACTCAACTGATTCATACTTACTTCATAATCATTGTGATCTAGAAGCCAAAACCCTCGAATCAGCTTAACAAGACCCCAAGGGATAGCAAAGGCAGTTGGAAAGGAAACAAGTAAAGTTTCTGTTTTATTTGGAAAGGAATGCATGATGTCCAGCAGCAAGTAAATTGTCTGAGAGTACCTAATTAAGGTGTATAAATCGCTAAGACCAAAAATTTATCACACTATATTTAGAAACAATGAAACAAGAATATTAAATGGCAGAAAGCAGAAATCCCCAAAGTATTGATCTTGCCATTTAAAGACACTAAAACCTCTTGTATCAATATTCAGGTCCTAACCACAAATCAACATTCTGAATATACTTCTAGAAAGAAATACTTGTGGATTTCTGTAAGGAAATCAAAAATGAAGATATAAAAGCAGCATTAATATAATGCTATTATAAACTCAGGCTTCTGCTCCCATCAGTGAAGCTACCAGTTGGACATTCAACACAAGTAAGCATCCAATCCTTAATTATTAAGGAAAACAAATTGTATAGTTGTTTAGATTTCCCCATTTCCTGACCTCACAAAACAACACAGATTATGGTGCCCTTACAATGCAACTTAGCACTGACTGATTGAAACTGTGTTTAGAACTGCATGTGGATCCCTCACTCCAAGTGTCATCTTCCCTTTCTGACATCCCATGTTAGGGATCTGTCTGAATTAGGCATCTTGAGACTACAACAATTTTTAATCCCTTGCTCTCCAGGCTCCTTTCTCAGTTTAGCCAACAAACAAAAAAGGCAAGTCTGCATGTTCCAGCAGTTTAAAAATTAGGCTTCTGCCCAATAACTGTTCTCAATCCCCTCTTTATTATTCTGTGTGCTTGGACTTCTAACACAAAAAAAAGAGCAAACACTGGGAAACAAATTATTTTGGCAAAAAACAGCTGCTGGAAAACAACAGTTACAAACACTTTCATTCTTAAGCAGCATATTTCAGACACTGTTCTAACACATAGTCCTTCGCTACAGAAAGGAGTGCTTTAAAAAATTAAAACTGTATTACATTTTGAGAAAAACTAAGCAAGGTTTTTATCTTGAGTATTTTAGGGAATCAGTTTTCTTGAATCAGAAAAGATTTCGCAAAAAAAACCCACAAGTGACAAACACGTAAGAACATTTACATGCACACACTGAAGGAGAAGTAACAAAATTTGGAAAGGATACAATTGCATGTTTGTCACTTTCTTCAATGCTTTCTAGCAGATACAGATCCAGCAGTGCCTGAAACGAAAGATGAAAAGGTTTTTAATGCTCCTGTCTTTCAGACCCATTGCCTTTAGGGCACCACTGCTGCTGCTGCTGGGGTTTTCAGTGAACACAACACTCACATGTAAACTAACAGGTGGGTATTTTCCAGTGCCACCTTCATCTCTCTGCCACAACTTCTCCACTTGCTCTCCCAACTGGGAAACCATTCCATCAATCATCAAGCAGTCAGAATCCCATTTGCCTCTGCAACAAAAGGGAACAAGGGCTTGGACAGAGGAAAACACTCATTCCAGCCTCTCAGTGGCACAGATTTCTGAGTCAGAGGAAAGACAGTCCTTAGGTCACAACGAACTCATTAGCTAAGGAGTCCAAAGCACAGATCCAAGAGAAAAGCTGCAGTGACCTTTTGGGTTCCAGGTTTGCTTTCCTGCTCTGTTACATGCAATGCCAAGGAAGTGCAGACAAAGGGTTTTAACTGCAAAAATAACCCCTCTCACACAGCCTCACAGTGGCAGCTTTCTAGAGATTTCCTCTGAGTCTTACCCTGATAAACGCTCGAGCTTCTCTCGATGACCCGTATAGTAGCTCTGAATCAGAGGGTAATTGTAGAAAGGTCTAGACAAATGCATGTGATCATCTAGAGGTGATAAAGTAAAAGCAAGTTAAAAAGAAGACCACGGTTTTCAACTAAAACTGGACTAGACAGACAGACATCACAGAGCCTCAAGTGCTTTCGTACAACAATTTCTGCTTACCTAAACCCTCGGGAAGGAGACTGGATCGACAGAACCAGATCACCACTTGTGCATACAAAGAAATGAGGCTGGTTACCACCTGCTTATTTGTCAAGTCTGTAAAACCTGGAAAAAAGGCAAACTTACAAAACTTCCTTCGCAGAACAAACAAAAAGTATAAACAAACACATTAGAAATCTGTCTTTATAGTTGTCCCACTGGATCACTTATGAATTTGAAGGAAAACAAACCTTCACTCCCTCCGCAAAAAAACCCCAATCACTACAAAGATAAAGAATAAATAAAGATTAAAATTCAAAAAAACCCCCAAACAATTAGATATACTCAGGAAGAAGGTGCTTGTTTTCCATGTAGCAGAAAACAACATTTTTACTTCAGAAAAAATAAGAGTCTTCTTTTGCCCACAATATGTCAACAATAATTTTTTCAATCAACAGCTATAAATCTCAAGGAAATTGCTTTAGAAGTTACTCATTTTGGTTTCCTTTATATTTCCCAGCAATTTTGCACACAACTATCAATTGCTAGCTAACAATTAGGAACAATTCTCAGCATTACAATGCTCAGTTTCTGCAACTGCCACTCAGGACCTAACTCAGCTTACTGCTGAATCAGTGTAGCCTCCTCTACCCAGCTTCATGAACTCCACAACAAGCTGCTCCCCTGAACTCAAAGTATATTAAAAGTCTTAAATCAAAAATCTTAAATCAAAGTCCCAACTGCTCAGATTTAAATTTCTCCTCCCAGCTCCACCTGACTCTCTCCCAACCATGCAAAAAAGAACAACAGCTCCTGTCTCCACAGGTACAACCCAAGCATCCTCCCAAATCTTAACCATCAGACCAATGACCTAGCAGTGCTTTCACCAACCTCTCTCAGTAAGCTCTCGGGCTTCTGTTAGAAAACAGTTCAGGACTGTGCTGAGGTTGCTCAGAAGCAGCTGGCAGTGCTGAAGGGACTGTAATGTCTGTGGGTCAATGAAGTTGCACGAGCCATCAAACAGCGGAACACCTTGTCAAGGAGAAATAGTCAATCATCAGCAGAGCAAGTGCAGACTTCCAAAGGGCACTCACACAACCACAGGAGACTTAAAGAACCACTTAAAGAACCAGGAGCATACACTGGCTACATGCAGATTACTGAAGAACATCCTTTACAAAGAATCACTCCAGGTTTCCAAAACCACTACACCAGTACTCACAGATTTGGTCCAGTTCATCTTTTGTACAGATCACTTTGTTCCACGTCCACTCAAGAACAAACCGTAAATTTACAGCTGAACTGGGCTGCTCTTTAAAAGGAGAAAACAAAAAAGACATGAAGCTACAATTTCCAACCAACACAGACACAACAGAAATGCAGTGTAGGGAGCATTACCTTCAGAAGTCCAGTGTTTAATGCATCCTGTTAGAAGTTCTAAAGAACCTGTCTGCACAGCAGCTGACAACACTGCTTCTAACTGCTCCTCCTGAACAGAAAAGACAAAAGCAAGTCACTGCCTCACATACTTTTCCTGTCTTACCTTTATTAAAAGTAGAGTTTCTGTTCGTGATGTGTATAGTAGCACTGAATTAGAGGGTACATGAGCTATTGAAAGAAGTGTTTGTTTCTAACTGGATACTCATTCAGACATTAGTTGGAAATGCAACTAATTCCATATTCTTGATTCTGTCTTAATTCTAGCCACAGGCTGGACTGCTTGCTGGTTTGAGGCACACAGGAATGTTTTCCTCTTGATATTTCAACTTCACACAGGCTACTTCTCATCTCTATTTCTGTGCCTTGGGGTTTCAGTCTTCATTTACCGAGTCCCAATTAACTATTTTCAGTAACATCCTTTGCTAATACTCATTATGCACTTTGGGCACACCCCTTTGCCAGCAGCAACACGTGAATGCGACAGAGCAAACAAACTGTGTTTGCATGGGAACAGAGAAGCTGAGGCCAAGCATCTCTCAAGACTAGCAAGACATGCACCATAAAGAAGTGCAACATTTCAGTTCTAACAGGCTGAAATTTCAGCCTGTTCAAATACTGTATTCTAATGCTGTGATAATCCTTGAGAAGGATAATGCACAGGCATGCACACACATGGGAAACAATATAGTAGCTTATTCCAGCTGGTGTTCAGACATTTCCTTCAGGTGAAATCATCCTACATAGAATTTTACTTTTTTTTTTCCCCTTGTCTCTATTTTTAAGAATATATTCAATAATATGTTTGCCTTCAAAGTAAAATTATTACATTCAATGATATTTCTACACATTCTGTCATTTGAAAGCATGAATGATACTTTGTTTTTTTTCTGAAATCTGGTTTCAGACAAGGAAACATGCCAAATACTGCTTAGGGTGGCCAATGAAATTCCAAACCAAGTTTCTTGACCTAATTTTTAAATTTCTCTTTCTAGCACCCAAAAGCAATCCCTGCTTAAATGCATAACAAGAATCTGAACAATACAGTCACGATCCAGCAAAGGTCATTATAAAATTTCTTGCTTTCCCAAGTTACTTCCCAACAAGAGTTGACATCAGAACATCTAATCAAAATGTAAGAGCCTACATCAGGCTTGCAAAATAAGCATTCTATGGGCTGGGTCTGCTTGCCAAGAGGAGTCTTCCCAGTCAAACTTGGAATTTGGATCTAAGAATATTATTACTTCTCCTAAATAATGTCAACACTTGCCTGTCAGAGCAGCTTGCAAGTCACATAAAACTCAGATGGTCATGTCTTGTAGCCTCTACAGCCTTCAAACCGGATGAATGTATTTCCCTCTGGATTCCCCCACTTACTCACCTGGCTCAGACTGGATGGCTGGACATCAGCCAGTCTTGGAGACAGCAAGCCAGCTACAAGACACCGAGTGTAGCTGTCACGAATGGCTTCACTTATTAAAGGACCAGATTTCTTCAAAAATTTCAGTGTCTGAAACATCAATCAAAACACACAGGTTAAGGCATCATTCAATTACTAAGGTTCTGTCTTATAAACAACAGCCAAATGAATGGTTTCAATGTAAAAAAAAACCACCCTGAAGAAGAAAATACCAACCCTTGCAATGCTAAAGGAAGTGTTTTCCAGCCTGTCTGTCAATACACAGGCCCTGCTATTTTCCCTGACACAAATTACATTCTGTAAAACTTAAACCTAACACACAACTTTAAATCACACTTCTCTGCTTGTTTGTGCAGAAGCTGATTCATATGGCAGTATTTAGTGAGCTGGAACTTAATTTGAAAAGATTTGTCACAAGCTGTGGAGTGGCTCAGAAGTTATAACTTGGCCAAGGTTGAGAGAAATAACATGCATTTCTTCTTAAACAGTTACATCACTTTTCCCTTTCTCCCTGCTTCCTCCTTTCTCAAGTTCATCAGGGATCAAAGCCCTAACTCCACACCATACAAAGAAGCAAACACTTTCACCAACTTCCACCATGCTCTTTCTTCCTACTACAGCATTCCCTTCTAGCCATTCAATCCCTGCTCATGCCTCCCTAAACAGCACCATTTGCATGAAACTGACAGGATGTGACTGCAGTTATGCATGTGGATGAGCATAAAGAGGTCTCTGACGCTCAAAGCACTGTTAAAGAAAAGTTAGAAAAGGTTCATCTCTTGACAGTCTCAACACAGTAAAAAAAGTCACCTCCTTCTGGAAGCCGGTGCAAGTCATGTGAACAACTCCCGAGTTCAGCAGGCACGTCACATCTGCAGAAACAACAACATTTGACAGACCTTGTTACCTTGTCACCAGTTGATGCTTTTAAATAGTGCTGTCTGCAAAGACAAACCTCCAGGACCCCTTTCTCTCATCACATCACTTACAAACTGCCATAAAAAGTAGTTACTCTCTGTCTGTAGAAACTTAATCTGGAGTGGCATCCAGGTGCTGTGCTTTGGGCCTCAGCCCAAAGTGATTTCTTCTTATGACCATCACCCCTTCCCAGACTATGTTATAGAAGCCCCCAAACCCAAAACTCAGCAGCCTGTCAGATATGTTTCACAAGAGGAAGCACCTTGCTAGGACAAGGGAACCAGGGCTGAGATTCTTTGTGGGGCTTTGTTTGTTTTGGTTTTTGTGTGACAAACAATGAACAAGAAGAGAACCACTCAGTGGCATTTGACCTCCACTGAAGCTTGCCACAATTCAAATGAAAAGCAGTGAAATACCTACCAAAATTATAGGTGCTTGGATTAAAAAACTGTTCAGGTGGTGGATAAGAAGGAGGCACCCCCCGACTTAGACTACGCTCGTGTACCAGAATATCCAAAATGAGGTTTGGAGAAGTCATGCTTATGACAGGATCCAGTGACCACAGTGCAAAATAGGGGCAGTCATGAAGGAATTCTTCTGGCCTTAAAGAAAACAAGTGCATAAGCTCAACAGCAGTTTTCAAATTAGTCCTTTATTGGGATACTGAAACCATTTAATTAGAACTTACCTCAGTGAGTCTGGCATTTGAGTGTGATACCAGCGATTGATGTCAAACACACCCAAATAAGTAGATGGTTTTCCCTGACCATAGGTATTCACTTGCCAACTGAAGATTGATACACTGGTGTCAGGAGAGATGACTGTCAAAGACAAGACATTGTTTCTTGTTGTGGAAAATATGAGATATTTGCTGTCATTTCACTCGTGAAACACAACACTTTACTAGGAATGATTTTAAATAGTGTGAAATAGCAACTAACTCTGCAATAGGCTTCAGTCATACTGCCTCTTTTCTCATCCAAATTACATTTATTTTAAATAAAATCAAATACACAGTTATTAATTAAGTTTTGCATGTTATTAATTATGTTTGCTGGATGGATAATTTGGGGGAAGATATGCTAGGAACACATAGATTGCTATTTTTAGAAAGCATAATTGTATTTACATGAGTGATACATGTATTTACATGAGTGGTACAGTTGTATCACGCAGCTAGTGTGATTTTATTTCCATATATGACTAAAGAAAAAGTTTAAAGAGTCAAAGTAAAATATTAAAATTATCAGATTAAATAAATAATATAATACTTAAAAATGCAAACAGGACATAGGAATAAAGATTTTAGCATAAAGCATTCCCAATGCTCTATTCCAGTTTCCTCAGTAAGTGGAATGTTTTGTGTTCTCTGGGGCGAATGCATTCTCTAGGTGTAAAACAAAGTCTGTGAAAATCATTTACTCTAAGAGAGCAAGAAACAAAAGAAGTCAGTATGTTTTACAAAATCCTTCTCTGCTCTCTCTTCAGTTCTTCACTAGGGATCCTCACACACTTTGCTATGCGTCATTGTGAACTTCTGTGGCATTTCATTTTTGTCAGCTGCTAACACTGCCTTAGAGTACAATAATTGCCTTCACAACTCAGAAGACAACTTCACTGGTAACCTCAACACACATCCAGCAGAAGCTCATGTGTGCCAAGGACTTAACTTGAACAAGTTCTGAATAAAACCTAATTAGAAACCATCAAAAAACTAACAGGTATTTCATCCTTGATGAAAAAGACAGAAAAGGTTTTTCTTCTGGTTATTTTGGGGATTTGGGGTTTTTTAATGCGCTGGAGTTGCTCATATTCCGCCAGTTGTCACATAGGACACCTTGGTACTTTTCCACCAGGCACATTTCCAACCACTTTTCCCCAAGTCTGTAGCATTGCAAGAGGTGTTTGAACCTCCTGCAGCTGGCCTTGGTCCATCGATCCACCCTGTGCAGATCCCTCTGTAGAGCCTTCCTACCCTCCTGCAGACCAACACTCTTGTCCAAGATGATGTTTCCCAAACTCACTGAGGGTGCACTCAATCCCCTCATTCAGATCATTGATGAAGATATTTCACAGGACCCAGTTCTGAGTCCTGGGGAACTAGTTTCACTGGATGCAGTCAGTGGTTTGAGCAGGAAAAAAAATAATCAAGTACCATTCGTAAGCAATAGAAAGAATGGTATTACTGTTCAGTGAAGACAACTGGCAGAGCAAACTGATTGACCAGCATTATACAGATGACCCCATACACTGCTCTAGCATCCCAGCAAACATAAAATAAAACCTACATTTTCCTTTAAAGAATGGTGTTCAGAGGGATAAGAAGTCTCACATAACTTAAACACACAAGGTTGTTTTTTTAAATGAGCCCACTAAGGTCACCTAGATGACTATTTAAGACTTTAAAACTGTGGGTATAGAACAGCATTGATTGCTTAGATTTCCAAACCACATAGTTTAGAATAACCAAGCAGGGACACCAGAACAAACCTTCATTAACGCTATCTTCTCTGTCAGCATGGCTGCGAATTTTTTCTATGGTCTGAAAGCTGAGGAATTTAGTATTGCTGGTTTGCCCGCTCCAGGGAAAGATTCCACCAGAGAGCTCTAAACTGAAGAGTTTGACACAGTGTGTAAAACCCTGGTGAAAAAAAATGAAGAATAGAGGAAAGGCAATTTTGAAATAACAATATACATTATATCTAAATATGAATTAATGCAAATATGTGATATAATATGCCTCTTTCACTGTATGTTTCCCATCAATAGGAACTACATCTGACATGCAAGAGAATTAAGTGTCAAGTCATAATGGGCATGTTTGGCTCTAAAGGCTTTTGCATGCTTTCAAAATTTAGTATTTGCCTAACATTAGTCAGATCTAAACATGTTTTCCAGGGTTCTTTGAATCATCAAGGTGTCTTTACAAACCTGAACATGCACTTACAAAGAGACATCTGAAACAATGCAACACATCTTCACATAAAGACTTTGCTCCATGTGCTGATTACAGAGCCTGACATTGCAGCAGCTAAAGTTCTGTCACGTTACGTTATCAACAGGCGCATCAGCGGAGTGAACACTCATCTCTCTAGTAACAATGAGAACTTCCTAGAGGTTTAAAACTTTCTTTCAAACCACATGAGCTCTTATCAGGGAAATATCCCTCAATTCCTTAAGATGAGGACATGGGATGAACATGGACAAAGTGTTTAAGATCCCAAATTACTACAGAGTAAGCAAACTGCTTTGAGATACACAGAAATAGATATACAGAAAGGATGGATCCATAAGATAAAGCATGACAATTCCATAAACTCATCAGGCATTCATTTTAATAACTAGAAATTTCAGCTTTCATTCAGATAAAAAAAAGCCAATTTAACTGATACTCAAGGGAAACTTTCTTTTCATCTTCTCACATACAGGCCTGTCTTACCTCATACATGACTTGTCCTGATGCCAGACATTTCTTGTCACCAAATGCTAACTGCAACAGATGCAAATTCACAACATTCCCTTCACTGGAAAAGGTATAAATGAGGAAATTTGACTACAAAACTGCTTTACAATACTCATTTCCATTTTATTAGATCTAGGCTGAAACTTAGATGAAGCATACTCTACCTGAAAAGAAAAACGACTGTTTCCCAAAACATGATAACTGGTCACATTTAGCCACTAAAACATAAAGGAGGAAATTTTGACATGAACAGCTTCAGAGGCAAATGGTAACTGCACCACTGGAAAGCTTTAATAGGCAGTATAGACCTAAAATTGTTGGAAATAGCTTTTCACAGTGAAGCATTCTCCGTGAAAGCTGCTTTGAAGTCAAGCTCAAGAAGACTGCCACTCAATGAACAGCTGGACTAAGTAGCTTGCTGATGCTGAGAGAGAGAGATATATTTGTCCCCTTCCCACCTACGTTCCAGTCCCTCTCTTGCATACAGCACACCCTTCCAGACTCTGACTTATTCCTTATCCCAGCTGGAAACTGTTGATTTGTTTGCTGAACACAGTTCCTTTTCTGCCAGGGAAGCTGAACTGGCACACAAGGAAGCCAAAGAATTCTAAAGCTCTCATGAAGTAGCCGCCAATACTGTCACTTTTAGGGCTGCTCTATGTGAACAAATATTAAAAAAACATTAGCAAAATCAATGGCCAATGGAATTGTTATTCACCTTTGTTGTGTAGACTGAACAGCCCATAAGTAGCAATAATTTTGAAGATCATTCTCAGGCTCTTGAAAAGTAAGAGCACAGACAGGAATCCTTCCTCCTCCAAGCTGAGTGTAGTGCCTACAGGTTTGAATAAAAAAGAGAAAACACTAATAATTGGGTCAAGCAAGTGACTACCTTTTATGCAGCAGTCAAGGTGAGGAGATTTCTGTCCATCAAAACAATAACCTCTGTTTATGTCCTCCTCTGCCTGAGGAGGAGGAACAGAAATGATTAGTTGAGCTGGTGAGGAAAACACTGTTCCTATTGTTGAAGTCTATTTCAATATTGAACTTAAAATGCAGTAAATCTGAATAAATTTAAAACATCAAACACAAAGAGCTTCTCATTTCTTTGTTTCAACATTGTAACAAAATTTTTCTTTCAGATTTCTGAACTTTAGTTGTACCTTCACAATCTTTTCCTGACACCTAATTATGCCTCCACTATCTATTTATGTATCAGTAATTTTTGATGAGAAATTGCAGATTGGTAAAGTAAACCCCTATCTGAATTTGACCATGTATTTAAAATGAGATTGCTCTTCAGAAGATTTTAAATAATTTTTAAATTTTTCTGTTGTTTATGAATTTACATGCTTCTTATTCTCATCTCAAGGGCTTCCAAGGAAAATTTGTTCATGTACATCTATACCTTGAAAAGGGTCAACTCCCTACTTGCAACAAGGCTGAAATGTAGGAAAGAATATACTTTCAGGCACAGATCAGCTACTGAATTATCATGCCTCACTAGTTTCATCCCGGTCCCTTAAAAAAATATAATCACCAAAATCACATTATTCATACATTGAAGCCTTTCAGTGCATGTCCTCCTGTCCAAAAAGCTGTCTCATGGAAAAACACACATTGCCTTGTTTCACTGAATATGACTGGACAGAACAAACTGACTTATAAAAATCAGATCTCTCACATCCGTACTGTCTGACATGACCCACCACTTTCCACAAGACCTCTATGTATAGATAAGGTAAGAAATCAATTGCAGTCCACTGGAGAGAAGGCACTGCGCTTAATCCACATATGAGTTAATAGTTATTTCAGAAGAGGGTTTCTGAACACTCTGTGGTTATACCAAACATCCCACTCACGGAATTTTTTTTTCTTGAAATTAATATTTCCTGAAGCAGAAAAATTGAGACCCCTGCACCTCCAAGCATGGCCAAGTGGAAGTGACTACTTACGCCTTCTTCAAAGTTTTCATGTTCCCCAGTGACAAGTAGCCATCAGAAAAACCCACAACAAGCTGGTTGCTTCTGCTTATGTAGCACAGGGTTGATACTGCTGTTCCTGAAGGACTTCGTAACTGAAAACAGAGATGCCTCCCTTGCCTCGTCACAGCTTCTCTTCTCTGGGGAACTTCAGCAGGAATTCTAGTGACAACTTCTAGATCTACACACAAAAGAAGCAGGCAAGAAATTAATCCATTATGCCACTTCAGTTGCATTTTAAACTGATGTGATTATACAACATGTAATCTAATTGTACTGTGCCAGGCAAAACAGCCATTTCTGCAACACCTTTTTTGCTATTTCTGTTTCTGCACCCATTCAGAGAGCAAAATGGGACTGGTATTCTCACTCCTATTTCAAAACTGGGTACAAATACAACTATTATAGTAAAATTCTTCTTGGACCCCATAATCCAGGATTTTGGGCCTCATGGTGAAGCTACATGAAGAGACATGAGCTCCTGAAGCCATTCTTACAACACCCACAACAGTGTATGCAATCTGAAAACACATACTGCAATATTCATTCACCCAAATGAAAGATTTTTTATTTGTTTTAAAACACAAGGCTAAAACTTGCCCCAAGTCATTAATGGAAAAAGGAGATCACTCCCAAGAGTTATGGCACCTCTGACACAACTCCCTATCATGCAGTTGTTCTTACTCAAATGGGAAAATTCCTACATTTCACTGGTAAGAATCACAGGGACAAAGGGATGTGGGCAGCAAGAGGCCTTATTAATATCAGGAGTACTAAGAGACTCCCATTTTTTGATCAGTTCAGGACCAATGTCAAACTGCCATCTGCAATCAGCAGTGTCAGAAATGTCAGTGGTCCATCAGCACGCTGGGTCTTCACTGGGTCTTCAACTGGTTTTTGGAAACAAACACATTTCCTTACTTCTAAATTCTGATGTAAAAACTCCAGTTTACCTGATGCTTCTGCTTCATTCTGACTGCAAGATAAATCATCCAAACAAAGGTCAACCAGAAGGACGTGGCCAACATCGGTGGCCACTGCTGCCACCCCAAAGAGCCATCGCAGACTCTGGTGCAGGTGCCGGGTGCTCACGCTGGCTCCGCCGTCATTGCTGATGGGTTCGATGGCAGTCACCTGCAGGGAGCTGCAGGTTAGTACCAGAGCTCTTGGGCAGGCTCAAGAGTCATCCTCGGAAGGGAGCCAGCATTAGCATGTCAGGAAAGGAAATACAGGTTCATAAGACTTAAAAACAAAGCACTGTTCCCTTTTATATCAAGCAAAAAGGAAATCAATAGAAAGAAAGCTTTCTCCACTTAAATGGCATATTCTGTCTTTACAGCTTATCAGTTTCCATTTCCTACTTAGAAATAATTTTGCCTTAGACATGAAATCAATTACATGCTAGAAGCTTCAGCATGTGTAAAGGATTTAAATAAGAAAGACAAAGCTAGATCTAGTTCTCCAACTATTTAAAGCCTAGCAGCACTGTGATACAGTCCAGGCTTTCTTTGCCAAGCATTTCATAGGATAAATGCAGCATTAAATCTGGATAACACAAGAACAGGGGCTATCGTCCATCCTCTTACAAATGCAGCACCATGAAAACAGACAGCTTTACATCAACAACAAATGTTTGTCTGAAAACAAAGCAAAGAACTGAGCATCACAAGGCAGTCCGTCTTTTTATGTTGGTTTTTTACCCACAGAATTGGGGGGAAATATCCAAACCCCTAGGCCCCCCGAAGTTTTCTCCTCTCCTGTATCAAGCACTTGCTTATGACTGCACTGCCTGGCCCCTGCCACACAATCCACCTTTTATCTTGGTCACAAGAACACCAGTCTTACAGGTATCTCTAGCAAATTCAGGGAACTTTATTTTCTTTCACAATTCCTATGATTCAAATGAAATTTTCAATCTCTGCTGTGCAGAGGACTAACAAAAGTATTTTGATTATTTAAATTCTTGTGCTTCAAGTCTTTGTGATGAGGAAATACAGAACAATCTTGCTGTGCAATTAGACAAGGTTCAAGGGTTGCTGCTTCTTTTTTTTTTAAGGTATTTTTTTTCATTGTACAACTGGCTCCAAATGAATCTCTACTAGTTTTACATAGAGTCTTCCAAAAATGTTCCATGTAGAAGCTTCTAAAATAACATATTTTTCCATTACGCTATGCACTGCTTTTTCCTATTTTCCTAGACTACTACTAACTCATTCTGAGGAAGAACAAAGAAAACTTTTCCCAGCTTACTGAATCTGAATGCTGCCCTACTGCCTCATACAAACCAGGAAAATTTGTGAAAATAGTATGTGGCAGTCCTGAAACATGCAACAACTACATGGAAAATAATACAGGAAACATGGTGCTCCTTAAAGCCTTAAAACAAAACAGTTGAAAATGCAGAAAGGGGTGTTGAGAAAAAAAGTGCTCTTGGCTGACAGTATGTTAATACAATACAGAAAACATACAAACTTTGAAGAGACATTCCAAAGCTTTTCCTGAAACAGGAATATGAAGCACCAAACCACAAAAATCTTAATTTTCATAAAAGGATACATACCCTCCCTGAAAGAGCAATTGCTTTAACCACTCTTGAGATCCCAAGGTCGTAGAGACAGAGAACACTCCCCTCTGCTTCCTCCAACCCCACCAGGAGGCCAGTCCTCTTGTGCCAGGAGAACTCCTTCACCACGCGAACAGTGGGAGGCTGCTCGTTCACCCCGCTGAAGCGATAGGCAGAGAGCCGCTCTCCGCTCACGGAGTTCACCACCTCCAGCTGGGGGCCACACGCTAGCCACGCCAGGCCACTTCTGCCTGCAGGGGGAAAGCACCACTGAACAGATCCCCAGCACAAGAACTGAAACACCAGCAACACAACTGCCACTGGGCCTTTCCCTCAAATGCACCAAAGGGACGGAGGAAGGCCGACCCACCCACATCTGGACCCTCAGTTTCAACTGCCCACCACCGTCCTCAACCAGCACATCTCAAAATTAATAAACCCATTCTTTTGCATTTGTACTTGTCATTCCTGCACTCAAGAATGCTGACTGTTTGGGATAGAGACTACAATACACTGAGCTCTAGTCTGTACACAAGACTTGGCTTGGTTTTGCTAGAAAATACCTGAATATGTACAGCAATACAAGTCTCAGAGCATCCTTCAAATACAGCCCATCTAAATCAGTTCACTTCCAGTCAAGAATTTAGATTAACACATGACTACCCTGGGCAGGGATTTGGATAGGAGATTATCTTAAAATGGGCACTGCATGCATGAATTTCAACTTTTATACCTGCTGATCCCAGAAAGAGTTTAAGGAGTGTTGTTTTCACTGAAGAATTTAACATTTGTTCCTTTAGCAAGGAACTTCAAGCTCAGAGGAAGCTCCATTACTGCACATAAAGTCAGGTAAATAAGATTCTATCTGGTCTTAACAGAAGCTCAGATACTCAGACAGGCATCCAGCTCTACCTTCAGATCACCTAGAAAGTCAACTGCCTAATCTGCTTAGCTGCTGTCAGCAACTCTCACTGGGTCCTCGTCTGCATCCTATTAAATACCTTAGAAATACATGGGCAGTGGTTGAGCTGTTAAAAAGAAATACATCCTGAAACAACACCACCACTTCCTTAAAAACTGCCTTCTATTTCACTCAAAACTGAGGGGAGCACGGTTAGTTATATTATTTAAATAGCACAGGACTGGAAGAGGCTGTTGCATTTTCAATGCTTAGCATTTCTGATTGTTAAAATATCCTGTTAGCACTATCAGAACCTGATGCATTTATTTAACAGAACCAGTCTGATGCTACAGCCCTGTACCCTCAACTTTATATCAAATCCAAATTTAAAGGAAAATGCTCACCTCCAGAAAACTTCCCAGACAGTACAGAGTCTAGAGTTGTCTCAGCTTCCCCAAGTGCCTCAACAGTCACCTCTGGAAACTGCAGCAGACTGCTCGTTACCTGGGCTGTTAGGTCTCGCATTCTTCACTGAAAAAAAAAAAGAAAAAAGGGCAAAAATAGTCCCATTGTCAGCCATAAATATCTTTGAGATTGACCCAAGCTTCATCAGTATGCAGTGACAAGCCTTCTATACATCATCTCTAGCTCTTTCTGCTTAAAAAAAATTAAACACAGGATAGTTTTTCATCTCACAGCAGAGCAAAAGGAGTGCTTTTCTGATGCCTATGAGATCAACAAAAAGTGACATAGGGGGATGGACAAGATAAATAACCAGGAATAGAGCAACACATCAAGTTAAAGTCTACTCATACAGGTTAAAAAGATCTGATCTCAGAAAAATAATAGTTTTAAAAGTGTGCTCTCCAGGAAGCATAAACCTACAGCAGAGGATAAGAAGTAGAAAGGATTTTAGCATTCTATCCCAACAGCCCCCAACAGCTAAAATTCTGTATTTCATGCAGACCAAAGGTTTGATTTTCCTTTAAGTGAGAAAACAAACAAAACTAACACAGATCAGAAATTGATATTAGAGCAAATTTACTAAGCTATCTGCTGTCTGACACACAACTCTGGTTTCATTCAAGAGTTGCAGCCTGTCTAACATGGCTAAGCAACCAAAAGTTCCTGAAGTCTGTAGTGAGTTAATGCTTGTCTCTACATTGCTTCCTTTACCTGGACAGACAGACCCAGGTTCCAAGGGGCTCAGTACAGAACACAGCAGTGTGGTATTTCACTGCTTGTCCCTCCCAGCACAAGCTCTAGCATCTTGGCTTTATAACAGAATTCTAAAATGGCCTTCTGGGACTGCTGGCTGTCATCATGTCCCGCTGCCCTGCTGCTCAAGCCATGACCTAGAGCAGGCTGCCCAAGGCTGTATCCAGATGGATTTGGAACACTTAATTCTCCTACAGGCTTCTACAACCAGCAACCTGACAAGATCAACTGCAACCCATGCACAAGGCCTGGTGTCTGGTGACTCTCTCCTGCCAGTTTAAGGATTCTATTCTCTCCACCACAGCAGAGAACAGCATCAGACAGGAAAGGCCTGTCAGCAGTTTCTCCAAAACTCTATCAGACACCTCAATTCCCAGAGCAGCAGGTGGGCAGTCCTTGGCCGTCAGGCAGCACGGGTCCTGCAGAGGCGCGGGGGCCTGGCTAGGCAGCAGCCATGCTGTTGTCAGGCAGCGCAGGGCGCGCGGCAGGGCCTGCCCGGGGCACAGCCCGACTGGCTGCTGCCACAAACAGCGCAGCCAGCACCTGCCACAGGCACCCTGCAGGGCAGGGAGACACCATGGAAGATATTCAACTCTGGGAGAGCATCCAGGGGAGGGCAACACAGAGGGGCCTAGGAGCCCTAGGGCCTAGTGGGGAAGGTGTATGAGGAGAGTCTGAGGTCACTGGGTCTGTTCAGCGGGGAGGAGACTGAGGGGAGACCTCATGGCAGTCAACTCGTGAGGGCAAGAGCAAGGGCAGGCACTGAGCTGACAGAACCGAGGAAAAGGCTGAAGTTGTGTCAGGGGAAGTTTAGGCCCCCTACGTATTAGAAAAATGGAGTGGCTGGGCACTGGAACAGCTCCCCAGGGAAGTGGCCACAGCACCAGCCTGACAGAGCTCAAGAAATGTTTGGACAGTGCTCTCAGGCACATAGTGACTCTTGGGGCATGGTGCTGTGCAGAGCCAGGATGGGGATTTTCATGATCCCTGTAGGTCCCTTCCAAGTCAGTTTATGCTGTGATTCTGTGTGAGAGCATATGTTACATTTCAGTGTTCAGTGCCACGATGACAGAAATGTAGGAAATGCTATGTACCACTTCAAACCAATGAACACCAGACGTGTATTACACTTAGGTTAATGCTAATAAGGAGAGATGAAAACCTGAGCAGTCTTACAACAGTGTATTAGCAAAAACTGATTTTAGTTGGTTCTTTGAATAAGATCTTACCTGGCCCATGTAACTGTTGGGTCCTGCTGAGATGAGCACACCGTTCTTGTTCTTTCAGGAAGACACCATGGCCACAAAACACAACAGGTCAGATGAAAAGCAAAGGTTTTTCCTGTGCCTTGGACTTGTGCTGTTGGTTTTCCCAGAAATCACACACCCACCTCCTGCATCCTTCTCTAATGTTACTAAAATCCCAGCTGTAGTATCAAAATACAAGCAAGCAGTCATTCACTAATAATTCATGTTTCACTTCAGGTTTAATCCAAGTTCTGCAGCAATGCACAGCACATCAATGCCTGCTCTGAGTCATGACACAGCCAAGGAGGAACTGACCTGAATGGATACATCAGTAACCATAACCTGCATTTTCTCCTCTACCTCACATACTGGTCATCCACACAGCCCAGTGCTGAAAAATGCATTTTTATTTTAGGAAGAGCTTTAATTCAACAGGAACCACAGAACATTTCTCTTCAAGCATATCAAAGAGACTCATCTTGACTACTTTGGTGAAAAAAACATTCCTGGAAGGGAAACCCAGAAGTTTGCAGAGAACGACAATAGTACAAACAAAAGAAAAACACTGTTCTATTACCTAAAATTCTATTATTTCAGTATTTTCAGACTGGCCTAGACTAATTTGTTGCAGGCATTGCCTAACTATTCATAAGAAAAATGTAGATTGTTTTCTACTTACAGCTTCTTTCTCACCAGAAATCAACAACTTTGTTATGCATTAGTTACATGGGAAGTAATGAAATTGCAGCAAATTTATTGCACTGACAACCCTGAGAGTAGTCTTCCATGAGAGGAAGTTCTGATGGGGGATTAAATAGTTATCTGTGCCCTTACTTGCACACTGGACATATAGAAATATTAAGGCAAATAAACAAAGTCAACATGAATCAATTAGCACTTCAAGCACTGAGTGGCTATTGAAAGTTAAATAGATTTAACTCTCCTTTGTGTTACAACCTGGAATGAATACTTTCATCAGCTTTAGCTTATAAATATCTGAAGAAAAAAAAGTTTTTGAGGTAACTCAAGAGAATCATTTCCACTGTAACATTAATTTTCTTTACAAAATAGCCCTCTAACAACAGCCCTTAATGTTATTCATACTCCCATCACTAATATCATCTCCTTCTGTGTGCTTCCTGGAAATAAAATCTGTCATTGCTCCCCATTTTGTTCTTCCTGAAAGCTAAGATTCTGCTGTCCCAAGGTGGTCAACCTTGCAGTGGAGTTTTCTGTGGGGTTACACCCCAAAGGTACAGCACAATCTGGCTTCAGCTTTTAGCCATCCAGCACTTCTTTAAGGGATAAATACACCCTTCAAGGAATTACTTTCCTACAGAAAAACTTCAGAATGTTCTATTTAGCAACCAGCAGTAGCTCCTGTGAAATTCCCACCTTGTTTGCAAGAAAATTGCAGCTCTATGCCCCAAGTTTCCTGCATGCATCCACCACCACGATGCATCCCACCTCCTTCTCACAAGCTCCTCCTGCTCTTCTCTGGCACTACTACTCTCTCCCTCTCAGACCCATGTGCAAACAGCTGCAAATCTTTTCACTCATCCTTCACATATGTAGCAAGACTGCACAGAAAGCACCCACATTTTCTCCACTTCATTATAAACCCATCCTTGAGCTGGTGCCTTAACACTGTTCCCCAGCTTCTTCCTTTTCTCAGGCTCTATACACAGTCACAGTGTCTGGTATTTGCTTCCATTTCCTTCTGAGCCCTTCAAATTTCTCAGCTCCCACTCCCACACATTATGCTCACACTCCTTTTTAAACTGCTCCTTGGGAAACTGGTCAGCACTTGAGAACTATGCACTGAATCAGAGTTACAAAGAAAGGGGGAAAAAAGAGTATTTCCACACATAATTAAAACTCTTCTTAAGTAAAAAATTACTGGAAAATGGCAAAATTTTATAAAGTTATTAAATTTAATGCCAAGTGTCTTTTGATATTGCTTGCTTTCTACCTAAGCACAAACAAATAAGGATATTTTAGCTGAGGTGTAAATAAAATAGGCACTAAAAACTAATAAAAGCAGCTAACACTGTATTTTCATTTGCTCTAATTAATTTTCATAACAAAAAATATACATATATAGAAGTATAAATGACAGAAATGTGTTAAAACCCTATTAAGCAATATTCACTAACATTTCATCAGTCAAATCCATTTGACAATAATCAGAGTATTTTACAAATACTCTTGCACACTATAAAAATCAGATTTGCCATCGGTATTCTATTCCAATTTTGAAAATTTGACCTTTAAAAAAATATTGCTAAGCTTCCTTTCCCTTTCCTCTTTGACCATATTTTTAGTCATTCAAGTACAAAATACAGAGAAAATAATTACTAGCCTGAATCAAAGGTCTCAATTTACTGCCACTTTCACATTTTAAACATTTGAGTTTTTTTTAAGCTTTCATTCAGTCATGAATACTTCCCCAAAGAGAAAAATATTCAAGTGCATGCAATTGCTTCTCTAGAATGATTTGTTCTGAGATAGAAAAATCACAGCCCCAGAACAATCTTCTTTCACAAGCTTAGACTGTTATTAATACATTCATTATGTACAAGCTATTAGTTAATAAATAACTTATGTCTTAAAATAACTGTAGTAGTTTTTACTAATCGAAAAGTTTAATATCAGGTTCCACCATTATGTAGTCTTCAAAGTTGCATCCATATATAAATTAACACACAGAAAAATAATCCATTGTCTAAAAGACTGCACATCAAAATAATACTTCCATGTCTACTTTTAAAAGAATAGGTTTGTGACTTTATTTATACAAATTGAAACTTTATAGGGACATATATTCCTTGACCCAAGACTGTTAATGAAATAATTATTCAAAAATATGGTTTGTAACTAAGATTTCTGTACATTTTTGTACCTTTTTCAGACTATCATATAGGCTTTACCATCAGGTTTTCAGTGCTGTGATATGCAGGTTTCAAATACTGCAAACTATTTTTACAGACAGTAAGTATTTCAACTATAGTAGCAGTCATATTATGAAAAAAATTTTGGTTCAAATTTCAAAGTATCTGGGTAGTATCCCTTTAAATCTGATATGCTATTGCAAGCATCACACCATCTGTACTTTCTGCTGACAACAAATTTAAAGAAATAATGACACATCTGAGGTGTGATCTGATTTTATGAACTAAAGAGCAGCTTTCCCAAAGTTTAAGACAAATACAAACAAAATATTGCACAGCTTAAAACACAGTTGTTTACATTCTGACTTCAATACAGTACAACTTAACCGTGAATGTAATGAATTACCAGTTTGTATTCTAAGTCCAATTATTTGTGCCAGAAGGTCAAACATAATTTAAAAATTAAAACTAGTATGTTTAAAATGTTTACTTGTTACAAGAATTCTAAACTAACTTTTAAAAAGCTTTTGGAATCACTTTTGAGAGTCTGTAACTCTCACAAACCAGCATTAAAAGTTCTGAGCAATACAGGTCATTCAACCCAATATTCCCTCAAAAAGCTAACAGACAGTGAGCACATTGAGAAGTATACACTTTTATTTACCATTCCTAAAATAAGCTGTATTTACATATTATATAAATGTATGAAGTCTTAATATAAAATAGAAAACTGCATTGACTGAGGAAATCACACTCCATATGGAGTTACTTACTGAAGACCATTTTTTATGAAATTTTACAATAATTTATATAAATTATCTCTTCCAAATTAGATGATTTTTCTTCTTTTTACTAATTCACACAATTTTGATGACTTTACAAACAGTGGTGTACATTATAAACTTAAAAAAACAGTTACAGCATCTTCCGACGCACAACTGGCTTTGGAAAATTAGACAGTCTTTTTTTGTTCTTTCTTAAGGTCTTCCCTGCTGCCTCTGTAGTTTCTTTCTGCTTAGTTTTTGTTCCATCCACTGGACTTCCAAAAGGAGAGATGAATTTTATTTCGACTGGTGGAGGTGACCAAGAACCTTCTTTTGTGGTTCTGAAAAGAAGGACAGGCATCAAATAGATTTTTCATTACTAACAGGATTTAAGGAGAAAACTAACATGGAATTCCAAAATCAATTTTTAAAAAATGCATGGGTTTCTTTGTAGAAATCAGAAATCTGCCTTTGTAGAATCAAGGCAGAAAAGATACATAAATAAGGTTTGTTTTGCTTTCATTCCCTTTACTCAGTGTCTAGCCACTTCCCACCTTGCATGAGAAACTAAACTGGAAGAGTGTGGTTTCATAAGGTGGAACAAGACAATATAAGAGCCTAAGTCACAATATAAGCTAAGTCACCACTGCAATTAGTATCCACCTGTCCTTTCCTATTCGCTTCCTCTTCCATTTCCATGACCAAACCAAACCCTTAAATGGGGAAAAGGTGCCTATATTAGATCAGCAAGCTGGACAGGCTGACAGAGTGAGAGAGAGAAGAGCTGCACAGCCAAGTGAGGAAGAAGTAGTTAGGTACTTAACAGCTTAATCACCATCACATTAAAAAATGCAAATAACTGCTCAAAACTTATTTCATACTTGCTTGCTTTCTTCATTTTTGATTTTGGAGTTCTACCTCTCTTCAATTTTTGCTTTTCCCCAGACTCTACGGATTTGGTATCCTCTTCCTCTTTAGCTGGAAGCTCCTATGTTAACACAACAAAAATGTTACTCATTAACAAATTCTTAGACTTCTATGGAATCATATGGTTTTTTTTTCATTAAGAAATCATGCCAAAGTTATTTCCAAAAGTACTCTTTGTTTGCAAAAACAAATCTTACACATTAAATTATTTTACCATCCCAGAAGTTAAAATTCTGAAATTAACAGGTAACATACCAAGTAAGTTTAAAGAGAACTACTGTGCCTTTTGTTAAAACAGTATTTATCAGTTCTTGATTTACATAGATTCAAAATTGACTTTTGTAGCTAGTTTTTATGAAGAAAAACAATAAAATTTTTAGCTGATTCATTTAAAGCTCTATTTAGGTATGTTTCCAATGAAAAAGGCAAAGCATTGCAAAGCATGATCTCAAAAAATGGTACAGAATTAAAATCAAGAACATAGGACAACTGGAGTTTTTACTTACCACTTCTTTCACAATCCGGGAAATGCTAGCTACAGTTTTTCTCCTTGACCTCAAAAGAGGGGGTGAAAAGACAAATTGAGAAGACAAATCCGGGTCTAAATCCTTCAATTGCACAGGATGGTCTGTTTTTCCAGCTAAAATGACAATGCATTGTTAGCATGCACATACACTATACATGAGGGGCAGTAATATTAAATTACAGCTGACAAGTAAGAGCACAACAGCTTCCCAAAATAAAGATCCAATCAGCTTTATAAACATTCCATTCAAAGGTATTTTTCCCCCTAGTAACGCCTCTTGGGATTCATTCTTTTACCATAAATAGTGCAAAACTAAGCCAGTGTAGTGATTTTACCTGCATAATCAAAGATACATTCCAGAGTCATCAACAGTCCTTACACATCTCAAAAAAAATATATCATGTACTCTAATTAAAAGACTCCTGTGTACACTAATTTCACTGCCACAGTAAACACTCATGAAAAAGAATCACAATTAAACAGCTGTATGGTTTGCTGCAAGATGCAGCTCATCTGAACTTGAAAACTGAACAGAATTTGGAAGCACACATTTCTTGGTTTTGGGGGGAAGGGATGGCAATCACATACTCACAAATAATCTCTGGTTTTCAAGATCTGACAGAAATTAAGCTCCTTACAGAAATATAGCTTAAATTTAATTTCACAGCTTAGATCAGCTTCATAATCTGTTTCTACCAGAACTAAGCAGGCAGTCACATGGACTTAAGCCAAAAGATGAACTGCCTCTTGGCAATTTTTTTCTTTTCTGCATGCTTACATTCTTTACAATACTTAAAGCCATCTTCACAGCTTTTCTGTGGTTTAGAGAAGAGGATATGCCCCATTTTCCATATAAACATAGTGCACCTACCTTCAAATTTCTTTGTCAGCTTTGTGAGAGGAGGAGAGAAAAGGAAAGCCTCATTTTCCCCAACAGACAGTTTCTGATGGATGGTAGTCCTGCGGGATCTGGTTCTTGTAACACGATCTGTCAGAGCTCTTGATGTCTGACCAGGTTCTGAGGGGTTTATGTCTTCAAGCAGCAAAGGACTGCCACCAGGTCCTTGGGAAGTCTCCTCAGACATTGATCTCCTCTTCCTGCCCCGACGCCCTGTCCTTACCGTAGTCCCGGGTGTAGCTGGCTCCTCGCTTGCCTCTGCAGGAGTTTGCTCATGAATATCCACTTTTTCTGGATTCTCATGGGGCACTTTTCGAGTTCTTCTTTTAGGAGTACCAAGGACTTCTACTTTCACACCTGAATGGATGTCTTCCTGAGAAGAGGTAGGCTCTGGGTCTGCCAAGAGGTTTTGTGCCACCTTCCTAGCACTTCTTCTAGGCGTGACAGGAAGTTTAAATTCTGTTTGAGGAAGTGATGATTTAGACACGTCAAGATCAGAATTTTCTGAAACTTCTGATAAACTAATCTTTTTTCTTCTGCCTCTTTTACTTGGCACAGGTAAAGGGGTTCGTCACTAAGCTGCACCTGTTGATCCTTGACAGTATCTTCAGTAAACTGCAAATTAAAGCTTTTCAATTTTCTTGTACTTCTACTGGGACTGACTGCTGTTTTCACTTTATGATCAGTGTCAGTCTTGCTAGGTTCCAGATTTCCAGCTGAATTTTTTCCTCCTTTAGTCCTTCTGGAAGTGAAAGGATCAATAATGCTGCCTTCAGCAAGAGGTGTTTCCTCATTAACCCCTTCTTGGAGTTCAGATGCAGCTTCCTTTGCTCTCCTTGATCCTCTTCTGGGAGTAACAGGCCGTGTACTGTCAGACAAGGTTTGTGCATCAGAATGGCTGCTTTCTGTTTTTTCTAAATTAGACAGTTTAGGTTTCCT
The DNA here is from genome assembly GCA_034336665.1 of Luscinia megarhynchos. Lineage (NCBI taxonomy): Eukaryota > Metazoa > Chordata > Aves > Passeriformes > Muscicapidae > Luscinia > Luscinia megarhynchos. The sequence continues at coordinate 78,841,224 of CM067565.1, read as the reverse complement.
ACCTCTCCTAGGAGTAACAGGTGTCACAGGTATTTGCTCCTCTTGAGCACTTTCCTCTGTTTGGAGTCTGGGAGTCTCAGACGCTTCTTTAGTTCGCCTGGTACTTCTCCGAGGAGACAGTCCAAGGAGAGCTGGGCTGTCTGTCTTCAGCAGCTGCTGAGTGCCTGCTGACAGAACACCTGGACTTCTACTCAGCTGTCCCCTTGTGCGTGTTCTTGGAGCAATGCCATAATGATGTCTGCTGGTTTCCTCTCCCACTGCTTCTAGCACAGGTGTTAAGGGAGCTTTCGCCTTCTGGAATCTAGTTACCTTTTTACCTATGGTTTCATGAATAGATTGTTCTACAACTTCAGATGTAAATTCTTTACTTCTTGTGTCTTTGATTACATCCAGCAAGTTCTCAGCAATGGCAACCTTAATAGGTTCAGGCACATATGGGAGTGACTCTGCAATATTTTGAGATTCCTGATCACCAGTTACAGTGGACACTGAGTTTGTAACATGCTCCTGGCTTTCAGTATTTCCTAAATGGATCACAGGCTTTTCTTCTGTTGTTGTGACATCGGGTTTAGAAGCATCTACTGATGTAGGGTCTCCCATCTCTGCTTCCCCTTCTTCTCCTTCCAAAACTAAGGTAAAATTACTCTGAGATAGATAAATGTCTCCATCTCCCTTCAGCTGCATCACATTCACTATCTTTATTATCAGGCAAATCACATGCAAACTGTTGCTCTATATTTTCATAGTTATAATGAAGATCGCTTGATGGATCTAGCTCACTATATGGTGATGTTTCAGGTGCTGGTTCTGAGTTATCTTCTGTAACCTAAAGTTAAAAAATGTCTGTTAATATTTTATTCAATACCAAACAGAGTAATTTCACACTAAGCTAGATAAAAATTAGGACAGTTCCTTTAAGATCACCCCTGACTGTGAAACAACATGCTTTTCTACTACAGCTGAGAGTTTATGTATTTGAGCACAGAGATCAGAGCAGTTCCTGTGTGCAATTCACATGCTCTGCTTCTGGGATTTCTGTTCAGAACTGACCATTTGCCACTGCCTGTGGCCAGGGAGCAGTTTCCCAACACAAGCTGTGTACACAACCAGCAGTGACCATCCCATTGCAGTGCCTCTGCACTGCTCCACAGCCTCTGCCTCCAACAGGGTAAAATACAACTGGGTCCCCAGTGCTTAAAGCTTCAGCCATGATAGTTCTGACTGCAGCACTTGGACTGGCCAGGTATCACATCCAACAACTCAACACTACACTTTGAGAAGTCGCTTGGATTGCATGAGATAACATACACTTTATAAATACCTCCATCGCTTGAAGAAATACCTTGACACCAAAATGAGCTCATTACTGGGAGTTCTTTTTGTGTTAAGAATGAGCAAACAGTACAGTTCTGAAGCACCTAAATAATTCTGAGGTTTTATCATCTTTTTGTCATCTGGTAAATGGCTACCAGTACAAAGAAGCTGCACTCCTGTAACTTTCCTATTGTCTTTAACATTAAAACTACTTTTTAAAAGTAAAACAGAAAAGCCTGAATTCAAGCAAATCAAATTAATGACTAGATGTTTAAAAAACAGTTTAGGCTTTTATTTTGGTTTTGTTTGCTCTCAAAGGCCTAAGTCTTAGCAGGTTCCATTCATGTTATAGGAACAGAAAATGCAGAAGAGAAAAGCATATCTGCCCTTACAACAACTTTTGTTAAGCAGCTCAAGAAAGAGACACATTTTTGAGTGTCTCCTAATTGTCAGTAGAACAGATGTGTCCTCAATTTTCAATTTTGTAGAAAACGGGAAAATAGTTTACTTACATTAATTTCCTCAGTTTTTGGAGGATTGTTAGAAACAGGGCCTTCTTCAATTTCAGCAACTTCAGGGTTACATTCTCCAGGTAAATCCACACACTTGTCCTCAAGGCGATTTTCAGATGGTGTACCGATCATGTCCTCACTGTCATGGATACTTATCACAGCTAGAAGAGATTGATGTGATTTTACCTTAACCTTTATATAAATGAAATAAGTCTAAGCAAAAAGAAGTAACAGAGCTAGCAAGAGCCAACAATATGGTGTTTCATCCTGCCACATACACTGGGCTTTCTCCAAAAGCTAGAACTATTGTGCTGGTTTTGTCTGAGATTGTTAACTTTCTTCATAGTAGCTGGTACTGCTCTATTCTGGATTTGTGCTGAAGGCAATGTTGATAACAGGGATGTTTCAGCCACTGCTGAGCAGCACCTACACAGAGCCAGGCCTTTTCTGCTTCTCACACCAAGCCAGCAGTGAGCGGGCTGGGGGTGCACAAGGAGATGGGCGGGGACACAGCCAGGACAGCTGACCCCAACTGACATCCCATAAAATATGGCATCATGCTCAGTATAAAAGGCAGGTGAAAGGAGGAAGAACCAGGAGACATTCAAAGTTATGGTGTTTGTCTTCCCATGACCCATCTTCCTGCTTTTCTGGAGATGGCTGAACACCTGCCTGACAACGGGAAGTGGTGAAAAAAATTGTTTTGCTTGACTTGCATGCAAGACTTTTGCTTTCCCCTTTTGCTTTTCCTCTTTATCTCAACCCATGAGTTTTCTCACCTTTAGCTCTCTGATTCTCTCCCCCATTCACCCACAGGAAATGAGTGAGTGGCTGTGTAGGGCTTAGCTGTCAACAGGGTTTAAACTGTGACAACTCCAGATCAGGTAAAAGATGCAGTCCCACAGCAAGAAAGAAGGAGAAAATCAGCTGTCAAGTCCATAGAGGGAAACAAGAGAGGAAAATGTGGCTGGAAAGGCACACTGGTAGATAGCTGCTTCAGTCTGAATACTGAGGATGCATCATCTTTTAAAATAGTAAATCAAGCAGCAGATTCCATGGCATACAAATCAGTAGTGATGCACATTAAAATAAATACTGATCTCTCCTTATAATACTTTAAATTCTACCAGCATCTCAATACTTTGATCAAGAACAAAAAGATTCACCCTGCAATTTCTAAAAGGACTTTCTTTAAGGAGGGTGCTCTTTCTATAGTTTAATGAAACTTAGTAGTAACATGCTACTTCTATTTCAATCTAAGACACCTACAGTGGTAGGGCAAACTACACATTTCATTTGAGGAGCTCTGCTACCCTAACACACAGAACATTTCCAACATACATTCACTGTCTGCCTCTTGGGATTCAGCAAGCTGTGGACTTGTTGTAACCAGTACGGCTTTGTCTTCTGATGAAGAGGTCATTTCAGACTTCTGGTAGGTTGTTTCACTTCATGAAAAGAAAGAGATAAATTCATCATAAAACTTGGAAAAAAAACCTTTAAGACCTTTACAAGTTACTTTCTCACTGTAAAATCTTCACATTTCAAAACACAAAAATACAAGAAACATTAGAAATTGCTATATCAACATACTCGGTTTGTGACTGAATTTGCAATTCATTTTATAACTTATTTTATGCAATGAATCAAGTATTTAACATTCTTTCCAGCTATCCAACACTAGATAACAATGTAACAGAGGCATATCATAGAATAATGCAGTACTTGTCTTCCGTAGAAAGAAGGCAACTACAATAATAGAGGTTGAGAACCAACTGAACAAAAGTCAGTAGAGCTGAAAGTTACCACTTGAAATTAATGCTGACATTCTGTCTTTATCACTCAGCAATTGTGGCTTTTAAAGTACCTGATTGTAACTGTTCTCAGGGAAAATTATTCCACCCCAGTCCGCTGCAGGAGTTCCGATAAATACAGGAACGCCCGTAGCAGACTTCAGTTACACGCTAGCAGAGACGAAGGCTTGAGATCCCGGTTCCAGTCATTTCAGAAGCATTTATTGTCTGAAGGGAAACTGGTCACAGGAATCTAACTTCGGGAAGGTTACAGAATTCTTATATAGGTTTCTAGGGGATTCAAAATCTAACCAATAAAAGCTTATACATTACAAACTAACCAATTACCTCAAAATCCTAGGTGAGAAAGTAAGCCAAATACAATCTTACTTTAATAACCAATAAAAAGAGTTTCGGTTCCTGAAAATGATGCATGCAATGAGGAATTCGAGTTATCTCCTTAAGAGATAAGATGCCAGGGGCCTCGTTTGGGGGAAGCAACATCCCCTACACCTGATGAGAAAACAGCTTCCCTTTTCCATAAACAAATAGAAGCTAGTTGAGCACACACAGAAAACAGAAAGTAAGTGCAAAAAATACTGTCAGAAAAAACTCAAACTCCCTAATATACCCACTGAAGTTACAGGAATCTCAGGATTCATTTTTCACTACATAATTTTCAGAAAAAAATAGGGCTTATGTTCACAGTATCTGCTTAATAACTCTCACAAGGTCTGTACAGGACTGTTGAATGAAGTCTTTATCATCATACTCTGGCCTCTGCAATGATTTGAGAAAAAAGGCTCAAACAGACAGCTAATCAGTATGCATTATAGTCATGCCAGATTACTTCTTCTCATAGACAGAACAGAATAAACATTACATATAAGAACACAGGAAAGAACTAATCCCAGGACAAAATCAGTTTTCAAACACAGAAAAGCCAGCAGCTATACGTCATGTGAACCTAAAGATGTATCTACTTCATAAGCTCACCCTTCATTTCCAGCCCCAGAAGTTGCAGCCTCAGCAGCTTTAAACACCAATTTATGCTCAGGAAGGGTATGACATTCAGCATTTGATTCTTCCACAAATCCTACAAAAATGAAGAGATGGATGACTTCCCTGTTGCACTCAACATCACTTCTTTCAAATTGCTCATATGAGCTTAAAGTGATCCTTTATGCATTTCATCTAGGACAGGGACTTAACAAAATATTGCTACCAAGACTTTAAATGCACAGATGGCCTGTGCTCTTTCCAGTAGAACAAGAAGCCTGATGCATGATTTCAGTCAAACAATGTAAAAACTCCTACAAGTTAGAGATGTACCCCAAAAACATAACCAAAAGCCAAAGTTTCAAACATATATCCCTTTTAAAACTCCCATACTGTTGCCTTTCAGCTGCAACTACCCAAAAAAAAATGTCAGCCAAGGAAAGCAAACATTCATAAGGTCCAGGATACCTAAAAAATAACTTAAAACATAGAAAATTTTAAAAGCCTAGGGTGTTTGTGAAAACTCATCATTAACTGCTGTACTCATCAGTAATTCAAGACATTTGAAAAATTCAGAAACTTAGGTTATTACAGGATGAAACACACCTGCTTCTTTTCTTCGTCCTGAAGGATCTGGTTGTTTCATCTGTAAAGGTTTATCTTCAACCATTTCACTTTCTTCCTCCTCCTCCAATTCTTGAACATCAACGGTTTCTTCAGTGGAAGAATTAGCTGGTCTAGCAGCTATAAAGATGACATCATCTTCAAAATCACCAGGTGATTTTGCATCATGATACTCCAAAGTAGTCTGGTCTGATCTGACAGACAAGTTACTATTTTCCTTGCTGACATCCATCTTCTCCAAATTATCCCCAGGAATGCTTTCTAAAGACCCCTGCAATTCAGCACGATCATCCTCAGGATTGCTCAGAGTAAACAGAGTTGGTTTAGCTCTACTTTCAGACCAAGCATCCTCCACCAAGCCATGCTGATGCTCAGATGAAGTTCCAAAGAGTGCTTTATCATCTTCTGTCACCTAAAAAAGAAAAAAAAAGTTCAGATCAGCAACATGAGTCTGCTTTTTGTCGAAGCAGAACAAAAAAACCCAACAAACACCGATACTTCTAAGTTAGGCATGTCCCCTTAGTGAGGCAATGAAAAATTCTCATTCTAGCACTATCTTATATTTAATACCAAGTGTAAAAATTAATCACACTTTAGATTCTTATTAAGTTCCCACTACATTGAAGAATGAAGTTTAAATCAGTCTTGCTTATAATGTCATCTCAAGGCTCTTCATTGGGTTTAGTAATATGTTTTCAGGAAGACAAAGCTTTGCCTAATAAAATCCTAACTCAAGATTTCTCTATTTTATGCTTGCCCTTTCAACACATATGCACTACTAAAACATGCTGGCGTTCAACTATGCCTATGGCATGGAACAAATAAATTAATCTGGGGCTCATATTAGTAAGAATTATCATATAGGAGAGAGCACATCTTGTTACAATTGAGTAGCTCCTTGTAACATACATGAACTATTCATACATGGAATAGCAGCACATGCCCCTGTTGTGCCCCTATTTTGGGTACATTATGCCGGCAACTGCCTGATGGGCTGAACCACAGAATCCAGCTACACAGCTGCAGGAGCAGAAGGGACCATAGCTGATCAGATGGACCCACTGCACTGCTATCCCTGGTGCAATGAAAGAAGCAAACCTGAGAACTTTAGCACTGAGAGAACAAAACACTACAGTTCTCTTCATCAGGAGTGTCTTTTTATCATCGTCTAAGTAAGCCCACATTACAAAAAGATAGGTTGAACGTCAATGCATCTTTAAGACTTTTGTTACTTTCCCAGATGTTCAATTTGCAAAATTTAACAAACCCAAACAAGAGGCTCCATCTAGATTCCTTACTTTCTTGCAACACTACCATTTGAAAAGGTACAGCTGAAAGGTGAACTAACATTCTGAAAAACGAGAGATCCTAACATCTGAATAAAACCCACCAAGGCCCCTGATGTTTATTATGAATATGTTCCTGCAAGAACATGATATAGAATGTCTAGCACAACACAATTTTTTGGACCAAATTCTGCCATTCTCATTCACAATCCAGATTATCAGTATAATGTGTTTTGGCAAACTTTTAAGTCTAAATTAAATCACAGCATTAGCTGCAAAACTCACTAACTGCAGCCCAGCTTACCCCAACAGTCCACTTTGCATGTGAGCTCTCTTCCCTGAAAGATATTCTAGGTTCCTTTGCTCGTAGAGGAGGAGTAACTGATCGTCCTGGGGATGCAGAGGGAGTTGCTAGGGGTGTAGTGCGAAGGCTGGACCTGAGAATAGACTGAGGAGTAAACCCAGAAAAACCAGAAGATGTGGCCAAAACTTTAGCTCTCTAGGAAAAGAAATAAAAACACGTAATTTAAGACCAGTTAAATCTCCGAAACAGAAGACTGTATTTAAATTACAAAAATTAAATTAGCTTAAATTATGAACTGGGTATATAGCAGCAGAAAGTTTTGCCTCTGCACTGTTTTCTTCCAAAATTACCAACATTTTAAAGATAAAAATGCTTGCTTTTCACAATTCCCTTGGTTTGCCTAATGCCAACAAAACAGAAGTTATTTTTCAAAATTACTTCCTAAGGAAATAAGGGCGTGACATCTTGTTTTCTGCAAGGTTATCTCCTACCCCACTGATTTTTGCAATTCCTACACTGCTCTTATAAAAAGCACACAATTTCAACTCTACTTTGCATAACAGTGTTTTCAGATGCTGCATCTGACAGCAATTCTGGAAAGCAACAGTCACAATTTCTTTTTCACTAATTAATCAGCTAAGAATTCCCTTCCACACAAGAGAAGTGACATTGCTGCAAAAATACACATCTTTACGTAGAAGCATTCAGCTGTTCTTATCTCAGATTATTTTACAGTATTGAAAGGGTTTCAAAAGAGGATGAAACTAGTTCATTGATATGGATGATACTTGATAAGTTGTTCCATACAATGAAAATAAATTTAGTTCACAAAGCCATGGGAAAAGCTGTCCACTGCAATCAACTGAGAACTAAAGTTCCTTGCTTAAAAACTGTTCCCAACTTACTGCTTCCAAAAGGGCTGTGTATATAATAACCACATGCATACTGAAAAGTTCAATCCAAAACCATTTCTACTAAATATTTGGTGATTTCACTTAAAACAAACCTCAGAAGATTTTCATTTAGTTGCTTGCTACTGACTTTCTAAAATACAAACCTTGACCACAAGAGGAGTTTCCAGTAAATTCAACTCTGATGCTCTTAGCAGGTTCTTTTGGGAGCTGGAGCGTTGTGTATTTGATCTCAGGGGGCTGGATGCCACAAAAGAAGTAGAAGCCCTGTATGGGGACTGCTGCCTCTCATCCTGTGCCACAGAGCAGGAAGGGACAGGACGAACCACCAAATCCAGCAACCTGTTAAAACACACAGTTTAAACTAAGAATATCAATAAACAAATGAAAAAAAAACATGCTGTGATCATCTCAGACGATGCAGAACAAAAACACTGGATAAACAAGAAATACAACCTCACTGGTGGGAGTGATTTATCAGTCCCAGAAACAAGTCACAGGCACTTTGGGGTATTTTTTCATTATTTCTTTACATCTCATCTCTAATTTCCAAAATCCCTGACATAAGAATACCCAATTTTAAGGTGCACAAGTGACCTAATTCTCAGCAGTAGAAAAATTCACTTACATTTCAATGCAGGGACCATTTCAAATTGTCCACCTAATTCTGTCCCTATGTTGATGACTTCTTTAAGATACAAAACTAGATGGAATAGAATCCTTGGTAAACAAAAAGCATACACACATGCACATGTATATACACCATAAACAATACCATTTTGAAATATAAAGTCTGTAGATCTGCTATACCTTGAACACTTTTGAGAAAGTTTTGTAATAGGTGTCCCAAGAAATGCATCAGGCAACTCTGCACCAGGGAGAGGATGTGCACTGACTGCTGGCTCTGTAGTTCTAGGACTAGAAGGAAAATGAAAACAAAATTGATTTTCATTCCATCAAAGTCCAGCCATACCAGAATTAAAGTTTATTTAACCACAATCCATGTAGGACAATCACCTGACAATTATGAGCCTCTTCTCCACTCTTTAATTCTGCTTATTTAACTAAGCAGGAACTGGTAAAAGACTACTATGTGATCATACAAACAAGTCTATAGAAGTCAGCAACAGTCTACAAAAGTACAGCAACAGCTTTGTGGTAGCGACAAAAATATTGAGTTTCAGCTGTCTTAAACACTGTAAACACATTTACCATAATGTAAATACATTTATTTATATAGAGAAGATTATCATAGCAGAAAAACTCTCCAAACACTACTTGTGATGAATTCTTAGATGTTACATACCGTATGTGCAAAAAAGCAAAACAAAGCTTTATTCACGTGCATCTTCCCACTAAAAAAACTAACACAATTCAAATTCAATTATTTCTCTCCCCCTACCACTCTCTCTCCAGCTCCCTCTCCAAATACATAGTTCAAGACTAACTTTTATTAAAGGCTGCTTACCTATCATATTGTGAGATATTTGTTTTCTGCTCATTTCCAAACCATACTTCCCCAATTTTGGACAACACCTTACTGATGAAAGTTGCTCTTGTATGCACATTTCCTGCATTAGTTTGCCTTGTGGCTGTTGACAATGGCTTTGGCCTTGGGACTGTAAAGCAAGAGGGAGAAGTATCAGCCTTGTGTAATCAAAGTGATGGCTGGCTGCACATTGTATTTCCCTTCTCTAAAATTACCTTCTCTTAAGACTGATGAAGGCAAACGGTACGGCTTGGCTCTCTCCACTGCCAGCTTCCTTTGGACTGTGGGAAGGATTTTGCCATATTGGTCTAACAGAGAATTTCTGGCAACTGCTCTCTCTCTCAAGCGAGGATCACGATCATTCTGACAAAGGAAATGTGTAAAGCAAGAATTTAACAATTTCCCAGAAGCTCATTGCACAGAACTATCGCTGCTCTTTCTAACCAAGGCCTAAATTTGCTCTGCAGACAATGGAGAACAAATCCACTGCACAGAGACAAGCAAGCAAGGTCCAAGCTCCTTCCAGGAGTATACACCAATTTCACCTGCTAGTTTTGGATAAGTGCAAGGAAGACGAGTTGGAAAAACAAAAACATAAAAATCCCCAACAAATCCAAACTTGTAACTAAAACCGTAAGGCAACTTTTACCTGTGGAGCATCAAGAGTGCTCTTGGGTAAAAGCAAGATACAAGACATGACACGCAACATAATCTTCATTCCATAGAAACAAGTAACACAAAAAACTTCCGTAAGCTAAACCATACATAACAGGGATCTGAGGAACTGAATAAAAAAACAAGATACGTATTTATTCCTCAGATGAAAACAAACTTTTTAAACGGTTACTATGGTCTGTAACATCTAATTAATAATTTCATACAGCAGGACATCTACCCTTACCGTCAGACTGGCCTTCATGGACTGATTCAGCTGGAGTGCTGGGATGTAGTTGGCACGCTGCAGATGGTGGACTAAGAGGAATTCATGGTTCTGAACACCAGATTTGGCCTGTAAAAACTTCTCCAAACACTCCTGTGGGAAATAACACATTTCAAACGTCAATTACGATTCTGTCTCTTCTCTTGCTAAACAATGAGGGGTTTTTGTTTCTTCTCCAAACTCACTTTCTCCGTGTCTGTGAAGGGCAGCTTCAGCAAATCCTCCATGAGCCCCATCTCCTGACAGATTTCATACATGTGCTTTAGCAGCTCTTCTATGTTTAGCTTGGTGGTGTGTTGCTGCAAGAGACCCCAAGCCTCCACCATGCACCTGCAGTTAAGGTTTTGGACATGGAAAGGAATGGCAACACTGGAGCCAAAAAGATGCCCCACACTGACAGTATTCATCAAAGACCAAAAGAAAAGGAGGGCAGCCCCATCTGTATCACCAGCTCTCCCCATTTCCCAAGAGCTGAATGCCACAAGAGTGGGAGATTTCCTTACCTGTTGGACAGCAACACGGTGAGGAACAGCCGCACCTCACTGCTGCTGGACATGGACGGCTTCATCATCTGGATGTACCTGAGGGCTCTCCTGTGCTCTCCCTGGCACATGAGGGACTGAATTATCCTCATGTGCTGCCATGACACAGTCTTGATCGTAGCTGGGTGGAAGAGCAGGGCCAGGGCATTCTGCACAAGTTGAGAGCAGCTTCATTACCACAGACACACACGGCCAGGCAACAAACACAGTCAAAACTTTCTGCAGCAAGGCTGGATGTGGGTTACACTAACTTATAACAAAATACTTGATCCAGGACACACCAGTAAAAATTCTTCTGCACTTGCAGAAAAAAAAAAAAAATCAACCATACAAAACAAAGTGAATGCTTTAAGAAGAGCAAATCAGAATTTTTTAAGTTCACAAAACCCTGAGTAAAGACATCACTTTTTATAGATACATTACTAGATAACTTACACTATAAAAAATTTGATTCTATTGACACAGTGCCAAGAACAATATTCAGTATCAGGAAGAATAACTATTAAGTTGCAAAGTCACTTCTGCAGTCTTTTGCCTCAAGTCTTCTTACTACCATCACAGTTTCCATGTTCCAAGTACCCAGAACATTTTTTAGAAACAGTGCCCAACCAGTCTGCTGAAAACCTAACCACAGACAGCTTTGAAAATTCAAATATGAAACATTATTAAAGTTGATTACACCTTTGTTTTAATCAATTTCCTGTCAAAGTAATTAAGCAAAATTTCAAATCCTAACTTATTGCTGAAGGTGTCAGAGCAGTGTTACAAAAAAGCTGCTATGCTACAACAGCTCCTAATACCTAAGCACCAATTTTTAAAAATATTTTTATTAATTACAGCTCTGCAGTGCAATGTGTGTCTAACTCAACTGATTCATACTTACTTCATAATCATTGTGATCTAGAAGCCAAAACCCTTGGATCAGCTTAACAAGACCCCAAGGGATAGCAAAGGCAGTTGGAAAGGAGTCGATTGAAGTTTCTGTTTTATTTGGAAAGGAATGCATGATGTCCAGCAGCAAGTAAATTGTCTGAGAGTACCTAATTAAGGTGAATAAATCACTAAGACAAAAAACTTGGATCACATAACATTCAGCAAAACACAGTAATACTAAATTCATAGGAAGCAGAAAATTCTAATCTACTGATCTTGCCATTTTAAACGATTACAAGTCATTACATCCATAGTCAGGTCCTATTCACAGGACTGCATTCTGAAAAAACAGAAAAAACACTTGTAGATATCCGTAAGGAAATCAAAAGACAGGTATTGGGTATTTATATACTGCTGTTATATCTGCTTCCATCAGTGAAGCTACGAAACGAAGTTGGACACTCAACACACTTGAACATCCAATGCTTAATTATTAAAGGAAACAGATTCTACAGCTCTTCTGTTTTCCCCAGTTCCTGACCTCACAAAACAACACCCTTACAATGCAACTTAGCACTGACTGATTGAAACTGTGTTTAGAACTGCATGTGGATCCCTCACTCCAAGTGCCATCCTCCCTTTCTGACATCCCATGTTAGGGACCTGTGAATAAGGCAGCCTGGGACTACAACCATTTTTAACCCCTTGCTCTCCAGGCTCCCCTCTTGGTCTAGCCAACAAACAACAACAGTAATTCTGCATGTTCAAACAGCCTAAAAATTAGGCTTCGGCTCAACTGATATTCTGTGTGCCTGCATTTCACACAAAAAACGGCAAACACTGTCAGCTGGGCTAGCAAGCTAATGATTTTGACAAAAAAATCAGCAATTGGAAAATCACTGGTACAAACCCTTTTATTCTGAAACTACATTTATAGGGCATAATTCTAACAAGCAGTCTTATGCTACAGAGAGGGGTGCCTTAAAAATTAGTGTGTTAAAATTTGAGAAGAACTAAGCAAGGTTTTTATCTTGAATATAACTTAGAGAACATGTTTTCTCATATGAGAAGAGACTTTGCAACAAAAGACTTAAATAAAGAAATCAGAACAATTCCAATCTAGAGAGAAATTAAGCAATGCTTCTGTCTAAGACTTTATCCTAATTCGTTCACTCACACTCTGAGGCATAAATTAAAGTGTTGTTTATCACACAGGTAACAAATATGTAAGAACATTTACATGCACACACTGAAGGAGAAGTAACAAAATTTGGAAAGGATACAATTGCATGTTTGTCACTTTCTTCAATGCTTTCTAGCAAATACAGGTCCAGCAGTGCCTGAAACGAAAGATGAAAAGGTTTTTAATGCTCCTGTCTTTCAGAACCATTGCCCTTAGGGCACCACTGCTGCTGCTGCTGGGGTTTTCAGTGAACACAACACTCACATGTAAACTAACAGGTGGGTATTTTCCAGTGCCACCTTCATCTCTCTGCCACAACTTCTCCACTTGCTCTCCCAACTGGGAAACCATTCCATCAATCATCAAGCAGTCAGAATCCCATTTGCCTCTGCAACAAAAGGGAACAAGGGCTTGGACAGAGGAAAACACTCATTCCAGCATCTCAGTGGCACAGATTTCTGAGTCAGAGGAAAGACAGTCCTTAGGTCACAATGAACTCATTAGCTAAGGAGTCCAAAGCACAGATCCAAGAGAAGAGCTGCAGTGACCTTTTGGGTTCCAGGTTTGCTTTCCTGCTCTGTTACATGTAATGCCAAGGAAGTGCAGACAAAGGGTTTTAACTGCAAAAATAACCCCTCTCACACAGTCTCACAGTGGCAGCTTTCTAGAGATTTCCTCTGAGTCTTACCCTGATAAACGCTCAAGTTTCTCTCGATGACCCGTATAGTAGCTCTGAATCAGAGGGTAATTGTAGAAAGGTCTAGACAAATGCATGTGATCATCTAGAGGTGATAAAGTAAAAGCAAGTTAAAAAGAAGACCACGGTTTTCAACTAAAACTGGACTAGACAGACAGACATCACAGAGCCTCAAGTGCTTTCGTACAACGATTTCTGCTTACCTAAACCCTCGGGAAGGAGACTGGATCGACAGAACCAGATCACCACTTGTGCATACAAAGAAATGAGGCTGGTTACCACCTGCTTATTTGTCAAGTCTGTAAAACCTGGAAAAAAGGTATAAGATGATTTGGATTTTGCAATTCTCCTTTTAACAAAGCTTCCTTCAGCAGAACAAAGTACAAAAATCCATGGCAGAATTATTTTTACTTATAGATGCCCCTCCGAATCACTTATGAATTTGAAGGGAAAAACCATCATTCACCCTTAAAACAAAAACTGATCACTACAAAGCAACAGAATCACTAAATTTAAAATGAATAAACAAAGCCTAATCTATTAGATTTACTCAGGAAGAGTAGCATGTAGCAGAGATTTTTACTTCAGCAAAACAGATTATAGTCCTGTCTTTCCCTCAATATGCCAACAACAATTTATAAAATCAGAAGCCAAAAAATCTCAAGAAATGTGCTTCAAACATTACTCATTTTGGTTTCTTTTATATTTCCCAGCAATTTTGCACACAATTATCAATTGCTAGCTAACAATTAGGAACAATTCTCAGCATTACAATGCTCAGTTTCTGCAACTGCCACTCAGGACCTAACTCAGTTTACTGCTGAATCAGTGTAGCCTCCTCTACCCAGCTTCATGAACTCCACAACAAGCTGCTCCCCTGAACTCAGCGTCTTAAATCAAAGTCCCAACTGCTCAGATTTAAATTTCTCCTCCCAGCTCCACCTGACTCTCTCCCAACCATGCAAAAAAGAACAACAGCTCCTGTCTCCACAGGTACAACCCAAGCATCCTCCCAAATCTTAACCATCAGACCAATGACCTAGCAGTGCTTTCACCAACCTCTCTCAGTAAGCTCTCGGGCTTCTGTTAGAAAACAGTTCAGGACTGTGCTGAGGTTGCTCAGAAGCAGCTGGCAGTGCTGAAGGGACTGTAATGTCTGTGGGTCAATGAAGTTGCACGAGCCATCAAACAGCGGAACACCTTGTCAAGGAGAAATAGTCAATCATCAGCAGAGCAAGTGCAGACTTCCAAAGGGCACTCACACAACCACAGGAGACTTAAAGAACCACTTAAAGAACCAGGAGCATACACTGGCTACATACAGATTACTGAAGAACATCCTTTACAAAGAATCACTCCAGGTTTCCAAAACCACTACACCAGTACTCACAGATTTGGTCCAGTTCATCTTTTGTACAGATCACTTTGTTCCACGTCCACTCAAGAACAAACCGTAAATTTACAGCTGAACTGGGCTGCTCTTTAAAAGGAGAAAACAAAAAGGACATGAAGCCACAATTTCCAACCAAAAGAGAAACAACAGAAAAGCAGTGTAGGGAGCATTACCTTCAGAAGTCCAGTGTTTAATATATCCCGTTAGAAGTTCTAAAGAACCTGTCTGCACAGCAGCTGACAACACTGCTTCTAACTGCTCCTCCTGAACAGAAAAGACAAAAGCAAGTCACTGCCTCACATACTTTTCATATCTGGGTGTCAACAGAAGTGTTTGTTTCTAACTGGATACTCATTCAGACATTAGTTGGAAATGCAACTAATTCCATATTCTTGATTCTGTCTTAATTCTAGCCACAGGCTGGACTGCTTGCTGGTTTGAGGCACACAGGAATGTTTTCCTCTTGACATTTCAACTTCATACAGGCTGCTTCTAATCTCTATTTCTGTGCCTTGAGGTTACAGTCTTCATTTACTGAGTCCCAATTTAATGTTTTCAGTAATGTCCTCTGCTAATACCCATTATACACTTTGGGCACACCCCTTTGCCATCAGCAACATGTGAAGGGGACAGAGCAAACAAACTGTGTTTGCATGGGAACAGTGAAGATGAGGCCAAGCAGCTCCTGAGACTAGCAAGACATGAAGCAGCTTTGACAGCCAAAACATTAAGTTTCAATTAGTTAAAGTACCATAAAGTGCAATATTTCAGTTCTAACAGCCTGAAATTTCAGCCTGTTCAAATACTGTATTCTAATGTCATGACAATCCTTAAAAGGATATTGCACAGGCATGCACACACATGGGAAACAATATAGTAGCTTATTTCAGCTTGTGTTCAGACATTTCCTTCAGGAGAAATGATCCTGCATAGAATTTTTTTCTTCATTCTGTTTTTTTACAAATAAATTTTATAAGTTTGGGTTCTAAGCAAAATCATGACATTTGAGAGCGATGTCTACATCTAAGACTTATGGGATATTTCCATTATTTTCTGAAAATGCATTTCAGACAAGGAAGCATGCCAAATACTACTTAGGGTACCAAACAAAATTCCAAGCTACTTGACCCTAAATATGAAATTTTTCTTTCTAGTATTCAAAAGCAATTCCTGCTTAATGCAGTGCCTGAACAATATAGTCACAATCCAGGAAAGGTCATCTTAAAAGTTCTTCTTCCCCAAGTTACTTCCCAACCAGAGTTGACATCAGGACATCTAATCAGAATGTAAGAGCCTATATCAGGCTTGCAAAATAAGCATTCTATGGGCTGGGTCTGCTTGCCAAATTTGTTTTAGCTACCACACTATGCAGAAGTGTTATTTTTCCTGACACATTTCCACAGTCTGGTGAAGAATCCCACAGACAGGAAGATGAAGGCAGGGGGAAGACTGCTCTATCCTTCCTAGTGATTGCTTCTCCACTCCATGATGATCATCCAACCCTCCAGCTTTGACCCTGCCTGGACAAAGATGGGCTGCTCATCTCAAAGGCTCCCTCCTTCATTAAACTCTTCACGTGAGAGACAAAGCTTGCTTCACCGAAAACGGAAAATGCATCAGAGATGGGTGTGAAGCCACAGTGGTGACAGACAGAACGTAGCAGTTGAGAGATACAGGTGATGCAGGTGCTGCAGCAAGAGGGCAGTCTAAGAGGAGGATATCGAGCTACCACAGCTTAATGCAAAGGCTACAGAGGTAAAGATCAGTTTTGAGAGGGTGCAGAAAAGCCTTCTGACGAAGGGAAAATGAGAAGTGGTGATGAAAGTGTCTGGTAGAGCGGACAAGTCTAACTGGCTAGCACTTCCTTGGAAGCAAATAATATCCAGTGCATTAAGCTGGTGTTTGTAACAGCAGTGAACATCTGAGAGAGGCACCTTTACTGCCACCTACTGCAGCCAAGGCTCTGAGACACTGAGGGCATGCAGAGGATGAAGGCTGCTCCCAGGGAAAGCTGCTTTCTGATGCACATGCCCAGCATTGACTGAATGCTTCCACATGCAGACTCCGGACTTGGAATTTACAGAGGCGTCACTGAAGACAGACCTCTCATGGCTGTTCCCAGCCAGAAGATTGGATCTAGGAATATTATTACTTCTGCTAACTGTATCTCAAAACCTGCCTGTCAGAGAAGCTTGCAGTCAAAAATCATGGTCTCATAGCCTCTACAACCTTCAAACCAGATGGACATATTTCCCCCTGGATTCCCCAACATACACTCACCTGGCTCAGACTGGATGGCTGGACATCAGCCAGTCTTGGAGACAGCAAGCCAGCTACAAGACACCGAGTGTAGCTGTCACGAATGGCTTCACTTATTAAAGGACCAGATTTCTTCAAAAACTTCACTGTCTGAAACATTAATCAAAACACACAGGTCAAGACAGCATTCGGTCAATAAGGTTTTGGATCACTTAGACTGTCAGAAAGCTGCATTAGTAGCAGAAAGCTTTAGCTTAGCAATTTTGGTAAGCATTGCTATGTAGAGTCCTAAAGACAGCATCACACTGACAGTTCGAGTTTCTAAAAAAATATCCTCTAGAAGATAAAAAAATATTCTATAGAAGAAAAAACCCTTGCAATGCTGAGGGAAAGAAAGAATTTTCCAGCCTGTCTGTCAATACAAAGCCTTGTTTTTCCCTGAACACTGACACAAATTATATCCTGCAGAAGTTAAAACTAATATAACTACAAATCACTCTTTGAAATATTCTGTGCTTGTTTCTGTAAAAGATTATTTATATGGGTATATTCAGTGAGCTGGAACTTAATTTGAAGAGATTTGTCACAAGCTGTGGAGTGGCTCAGAAGTTATAACTTGGCCAAGGTTGAGAGAAATAACATGCATTTCTTCTTAAACAGTTACATCACTTTTCCCTTTCTCCCTGCTTCCTCCTTTCTCAAGTTCATCAGGGATCAAAGCCCTAACTCCACACCATACAAAGAAGCAAACACTTTCACCAACTTCCACCATGCTCTTTCTTCCTACTACAGCATTCCCTTCTAGCCATTCAATCCCTGCTCACGCCTCTCTAAACAGCACCATTTGCATGAAACTGACAGGATGTGACTGCAGTTATGCATGTGGATGAGCATAAAGAGGTCTCTGACGCTCAAAGCACTGCAAGAGAAAAGTTAGAAAAGGTTCATCTCTTGACAGTCTCAACACAGTAAAAAAAGTCACCTCCTTCTGGAAGCCGGTGCAAGTCATGTGAACAACTCCCGAGTTGAGCAGGCACGTCACATCTGCAGAAACAACAACATTTGACAGACCTTGTTACCTTGTCACCAGTTGATGCTTTTAAATAGTGCTGTCTGCAAAGACAAACCTCCAGCACCCCTTTCTCTCATCACATCACTTACAAACTGCCATAAAAAGTAGTTACTCTCTGTCTGTAGAAACTTAATCTGGAGTGGCATCCAGGTGCTGTGCTTTGGGCCTCAGCCCAAAGTGATTTCTTCTTATGACCATCACCCCTTCCCAGACTATGTTATAGAAGCCCCCAAACCCAAAACTCAGCAGCCTGTCAGATATGTTTCACAAGAGGAAGCACCTTGCTAGGACAAGGGAACCAGGGCTGAGATTCTTTGTGGGGCTTTGTTTGTTTTGGTTTTTGTGTGACAAACAATGAACGAGAAAGAGAACCACTTAGTGGCATTTGACCTCCACTGAAGCTTGCCACAATTCAAATGAAAAGCAGTGAAATACCTACCAAAATTATAGGTGCTTGGATTAAAAAACTGTTCAGGTGGTGGATAAGAAGGAGGCACCCCCCGACTTAGACTACGCTCGTGTACCAGAATATCCAAAATGAGGTTTGGAGAAGTCATGCTTATGACAGGATCCAGTGACCACAGTGCAAAATAGGGGCAGTCATGAAGGAATTCTTCTGGCCTTAAAGAAAACAAGTGCATAAGCTCAACAGCAGTTTTCAAATTAGTCCTTTATTGGGATACTGAAACCATTTAACTAGAACTTACCTCAGTGAGTCTGGCATTTGAGCGTGATACCAGCGATTGATGTCAAACACACCCAAATAAGTAGATGGTTTTCCCTGACCATAGGTATTCACTTGCCAACTGAAGATTGATACACTGGTGTCAGGAGAGATGACTGTCAAAGACAAGACATTGTTTCTTGTTGTAAAAAATATGAGATGCTGCTGGATTTAAAACATTACTTTCTATTTTGGCTTAATTCTGTAATTTCACTCATGAAACACATCATTTCATTAATAATGAAAAAAACAATATCCAGAGTTGCAAACTCCCTGTGATAGTTTTAGTTGTACTGCCTCTTTTTCTTTTTCAAACTGTATCTGTTCCAAAACAAAACAAATACACAATTATTATCTCATCCAGTTGTTCATCCAGATCATCATAAGAAGCTATGGAATAGAACTGGCTGCAATACTGAGCTCTGGGGAACAGCACTAGTGACCACATGCTAAATGGATGCAGTCAGACGTTTAAGCAGGAAAAAAAGAAAATCAGGTAACATTCCTAAGCAATAGAAAGAATGGTATTACTGTTAAACGAAGACAACTGGCAGAACAAACTGACTCACCAGCCTTATACAGATGGCCCCAGATGACCTCATACACTGCTCTAGCATCCCAGCAATAAAACCTACTTTTTCCTTTGAAGAATAATACTCAGAGGGATAAAAAAGTTCCGCGTAGCTTCAGCAAACAATATTTCTTTTTCAATAAGCCCACTCAGGTCAGCAAGATGACTATTTAAGACTATAAAACTGTGGGTATAGAACAGCATTCATTGCTTAGATTTCCAAACCACATAGTTAAGAATAACCAAGCAGGGACATGAGAACAAACCTTCATTAATGTTATCCTCTCTGTCAGCATGGTTGCGAAATTTTTCTATGGTCTGACAGCTGAGTAATTTAGTATTGCTGGTTTGCCCTCTCAAGGGAAAGATTCCACCCGTGAGGTCTAAACTGTACCTTTCATCACAGTATTCCAAACCCTGGACAGGGAAAAAAAACAAAAAAGAAGGTAATTTTCATTAGATCTACTAAGAAAGAATGCATATATCTAATAAAACACATGGTACACATGCGTATGGTATTGGTTTTTTTCTAATGAACTTATTTCTGATAGGAAATAAAAACTACATCTGACATTCAAGAGACTTAAGAGTGAAATTTTAACAGGTAGTGGCTAAAAAGGCTTTACGCATTTTCAAATATTAGCATTTCCTTCACAAAACTTTGCTCTGAAGCATGCACAGTTCACACTATTTCACTAAAGAACTTTGGAAGTAACAGATTCAGGGTAGACAAGAAAAATCAAAACCATCTCTTTGAACAATTAACATGAAGCCTAAGCAAAGAACCTCATCTTTACTGTAGGATAACTAAACACTAAAACTAATTTTAACAGCTGGTGTCTTGAACAAGCTTACCATTCCAAATGACAGTTCCACAAGATAAAGCACTAAAACTCTATAAACCTGTCCAGCATTAATTTTAATGACTAGAAATTTTAGCTTTCATTCATATATGAAGAGCCACTCCCACATAAATTCAGTGTGAAGGGGAAGAGAAAAATAATACCAAATAGTTCCTGCCAAAGACAACATCCTAACCAAAGCTGCATATTTTAAGTTTTCCACATTCGGGCAAATCCAAGTTAAGGAGCTCTAGTGCACAGAAGGTATTAAGTACTGATGTTCCAGACCAGTTAAACAGGACAGTTTTCAAAGGAGTTGCACTGGTCAGACTCTGATATGCATGTAGAGACTGTATACAAGCCTTGTGTGGAACAAAGGTAAGGATGTGCTCCATGACCATGAACTGATCCACAAGATACAGCAGCTGCTGAGATGATCTAAAAGAGGTCTTTGGGAGTCTAATTTAAGCCTATCTTTCGGTTTTCTTATTTGAGCAGATTTAAATCAGCCTTGAAGGCAACAGAGACTCAAGTTTGACACGTGTCAAAAACAGTGCTACATGCTCCTAAAGTTCCATTTGTGACTTTTACCATGATATAAAGTCAAAAATTCACAGTTTCATAGCCTCAAGTCTGATTCCTAGGACGTACAGCACTGATGTAAGCAGACAAGTGTTTTAAGCTCCTGTTACTTCTACTCAGCGAACAAGGAGCAGCAGTAGATTAATTTCTCCTTGTTTACTCAAGTCTGGCCTAACAAATGGGAACAACTCTTAAGTGTTATGCCACTGAAGACCAACAAGAAGCTTGATTCAGTCACGTAGGCAGAGAGCCATCATGTCATGCTGGCCAATCTGGGACCACAAGAAGCACTCTGACACTTAAGCGTCCACTGGTGGGCATGGATCCTGTCATGATGCATCCTTTGGGAGAGGGACTAAGAATTGTTTTGGGGGGATTTTTTGGCAGTAGATGCTATCAGGTCTCAGCATGAAACAATGCAATTAAGTGGTTTATCTGCAAGCCAGCTGAAGAACCTGTCTTTCAGAGGGTGCAGATGTTCAGCTCACTTCAACAGCCTTCTAAGATTAGTTCCTGTTAGAGTCTCTTAACACATGCCTACGAATGTACTACTGGTTGTATAGTCTGTAGAGGGTTCCAAGTCTTACTTTAGCTACACCACAGGTTTTCCAGGTCACAAACACAGTAACATTTTCTAATCACTTTGTGTGCTTTCGTTTGTTTCTAAAGAGTGTCAACTGGAATTTCGAGTAAATCCATTTTTAAAGACTGATGAAACATTTCAACCCTCTGAGGTACAAACTGACATCTGTCACATCTTGCTCAGAAAAGACAACCAAGACAAATGACTGCCAAATAGTTAAAGGTCTCACATTTTAGCATTAAATTGTTTAGATGGAAAAAAAGTAGTAGCCATGAGAGAAATTGAGACAATTGCTTTTCCCCAATGCAGCACACAGCAAAAGGTATTGTCTTTGTCACTACTGAGACTGTAGCTAAAAACAACTTTAAAAGAGGATAAAACAAAACTGAAATTCAAAAGTGAATCTTGTGAAGATTCAAGAAACTTTCTCCTATCAACCTGCCGAAGTGCTTAGAGCACTACATGATGCAGGAGTGAACTGCAATGAAAGCCCTTTTAAAAAAAAACAAACGACAAAAAACCCAAACAAGGTGTTTCGTTCCTCTAGAGCACTGTGTATTTTTGTCATTGAAAAACTACACATGAAGATATGACATGCATATTCAGACATGGAAGGATCAAGCCAGAAAGTTGAAGAAACAGCTCTATCTCCAGGCATAGGCCAATATTGAACGGTGTCCCTCAGAAACCTGTGTGGGGACCAGTGCTCTTCCATATCTTCATCAATGACACAAACAGTGAGATCAAGCACACCTTAAGCAAGTTTGCAGATGACACAAGGCTGAAAAGTGCAGCTGACCAAACAAAAGGCTGGGATGTCACCCAGAGGGAAGCCTGAGAGGTGGGCCAATGGGAATCTCATGACATGAAGGTCAGCAAGTCCAAGTGTAAGGCACTACACCTGGAATGGGGCAATCCCAAACACAACTACAAACTGGGAGAAGGGACTGAGAGCAGCCCTGCCAAGACGGACATGGGAGTTCTAGTGGGCAAGAAGGAATATGCACTTACAGCCCAGAAGTCCAACCTCATCCTGGTGCAGCCTTTCAGCACGTAAAGGGAGCTCATAAAAAAGAGGGAGACTGACATTTTACAGTGGCAGATAGTGATAGCACAAAAGAGAAGGGGTTTTCAACTAAAATGCGAGAGATTTAGATTAGATGTTAGGAAAAAATTTTTACTGTGAGAGTGGTGAGGATCTGGAGGTCAGGCTGCCCAGAGATGCTATAGATGTCCCATCCCTGGAAGTGTTGAAGGCCAGGGTGGATGGAGCCCTGAGCGAACTGATCTGATCTATGGTGGCATCCACATCCATGGCAGGGGACTGGAATTAGATGATATTTAAGGTCTTCCAACCAAAACCATTTTATGATTCCATGACTTGTTTTGAAAAGTATAAACAAAAGAATGCCTAAAAAGACTCATCAAAAGACTTTTTCCTTAAGTCTCACTGATCTTTCTTGGTAAATATTAATCTGGTCAACTTAACTGGTCCTTACTTACACAAATTACTATTTCACATACAGGCCTGTCTTACCTCGTACATGACTTGTCCTGATGCCAGGCGTTTCCTGTCACCAAATGCTAACTGCAACAGATGTAAACTCACAACATCACCTTCACTGAAAAAGGTATAAATGAGGAAATTTGATTACAAAGCTGCTTTACAATACTCATTATCATTTTATTAGATCTAGGCTGAGACTTACATAAAAGCATGCTCCTCCTGAAAAGAAAAACACTGTTTCCCAAAACATGACAACTGGTCACATTTAGCCACTAAAACATAAAGGACATTCTGACACGAACAGCTTCAGGGGCAAATGTTAACTGTACCACTGGAAAGTTTTAATATGCAACATGGAGAAAAAAAAAATCACTGAATTTCTAGAAATAGCTCACAACAGCAAAGCTCTCCATGAAAACTGCTCTTAAGTCAATCTTAAGAAGACTGCCACTCTATGAACAGCTGGGCTGATTAAGCAGCTTGCTGATGATGTTTACTGCTCTGCATCTGCAGCCTAAATCATTTTAAATGATATTGAATATCATGTTGGGAATACCAAACAAATCTTGAAGCAGTCATCAAGAAACAAGGGAAAGCATTTGAGACTGCAAGCACAAAAATATAGCCACTGTACTCTTTCCCATCTTCACAAGCTAGGAAAGAGTCAACCCCTCTTTGCAAGTGTAAAATCCTGAAAAAATTGCATGGTAAGCTTAAGAGCTTAACACTTTTTATCTCCTGTACAATTAAATAAACAAAATGAATACACAGATAAACCAAATGTGAATAAATATTTTTTAAAAAAGCAACAACTAAATAGTGACAAGATGGCAAGATTTTATTCACCTTTGCTGTGTAGACTGAACAGCCCACAAGTAGCAACAATTGCGGGGATCATTCTCGGGCTCTTGAAAAGTAACTGCATAGACAGGAATCCTTCCTCCTTCAAGCTGGGAGTGGTGCCTACAGGTTTAAAAGAATAATATAGAAAAAAGGAGTCTACTGGCTCTGGCTGTTTGTAGAAGGCACCTTCTGGGAAAAAAACAGCTTGCATGCTCCTCCTCAAAGTACAGACGGTCATAGTTCCACCTTATACAACTGATGACTGACAAGCCACTACTTAAGTATTTGTCTTCCCAACCTCTGAACTTCAGCTGCACCTCCACAATCTTTTCTTGACCTCTAATTATGCATCCATAATACACACGTAGTTTCTAGTGGAGCACTGCAGATTTCCTTAAGTAACACCTATCTGAAGGCGGCCATTTATTTCAAGTGGCAGATTTCAAATCACCTCTAAATTTCACTATTGCTTATAAATTTATGTATCCCTTACTCTGATCACCAAGTCTTCCAAATAAACTTTCATTCACATATGCATCCTTATCTGGGAATGACTCAACCACCAATTTCCATCAAGGCTGAAATGTAGGAAAGAATATATCTGCAGGCAGAGATAAGCTATTGAAATATCAAGTCTCACTAGATCCATCGTGGACACTTTAAAAAGTATTATCACCAAAATCACATTATTCACACAGTGAAGCCTTCCAGTGCATTCCGTAATTGCCATAACTGGTTCTGAACCTTTCTAAAATCTTTCAAGGAAACACACACATTGCTTGGCTTCACAAAACACTACTGCACAGAACTGACTTAAAAAACCAGCTCTATCACATCCCTATTGCATGACTTCCTGAAGCAGAAAATTGACACCCCTGCACCTCCAAGTGTGACCAAGTGGAAGTGATTACTTACTCCCTCTTCAAAGTTTTCATATTCCATAGTGACAAGTAGCCATCAGAAAAACCCACAACAAGCTGGTTGCTTCTGCTTATGTAGCACAGGGTTGATACTGCTGTTCCTGAAGGACTTCGTAACTGAAAACAGAGATGCCTCCCTTGCCTCGTCACAGCTTCTCTTCTCTGGGGAACTTCAGCAGGAATTCTAGTGACAACTTCTAGATCTACACACAAAAGAAGCAGGCAAGAAATTAATCCATTATGCCACTCCAACTCCATTTTAAACTGATGTGATTATACAACACGTAATCTAATTGTACTGTGCCAGGCAAAACAGCCATTTCTGCAACACCTTTTCTGCTATTTCTGTTTCTGCACCCATTCAGAGAACAAAATGGGACTCTCCAATGGGACAGGTATTCTCACTCCTATTCCAAAGCTGGGTACAAATATAATTATTGTAGACAAATTCCTTTATTGGGCCTTGTGATAAAGCTATTTGAAGGGACATGAGCTCCTGAAGCCACTCTTACAACACTCACAACAGTATATGCAATCTGAAAACACATACTGCAATATTCATTCACCCAAATGCAGAATTTTTGATAAGCCAAATTTATTTTAAAACACAAGCCTAAAGATTGTCCCCTTAAAGCTTGTCCCATTAATGGAAAAAGGGAGATCACTCCCAAGAATTATGGTACTTCTGAGACAACTTTGTATCATGCAGTTGTTCTGACTCAAATGGAAAATATCCTACATCCCACAAAGGGATGTGGGCAGCAAGAGGCCTTATTAAAATCAGGAGGAGTACTACTAAGAGACTCCCATTTTTTGATCAGTTCAGGACCATACAATGTCAAACTGTCATCTGCAATCAGCAGTGTCAGAAATGTCAGTGGTCCATCAGCACGCTGGGTCTTCACTGGGTCTTCAATGGGCTTTTGGAAAGAAACACATTTCCTTACTTCTAAATTCTGATGTAAAAACTCCAGCTTACCTGATGCTTCTACTTCATTCTGACTGCAAGATAAATCATCCAAACAAAGGTCAACCAGAAGGACGTGGCCAACATCGGTGGCCACTGCTGCCACCCCAAAGAGCCATCGCAGACTCTGGTGCAGGTGCCGGGTGCTCACGCTGGCTCCGCCGTCATTGCTGATGGGTTCGATGGCAGTCACCTGCAGGGAGCTGCAGGTTAGTACCAGAGCTCTTGGGCAGGCTCAAGAGTCATCCTCAGAAGGGAGCCAGCATTAGCATGTCAGAAACAGGAAAGGAAATACAGGATAAGATATCCATGGGAATGAAACATTCCTAGAAAGGGCTGGAGGGAGATACGGGCTTATTAATATCTATGCTGGTCCTCATTTTGACTGATAATATCCAACAAAAATTTTAAATG
The DNA here is from genome assembly GCA_034336665.1 of Luscinia megarhynchos. NCBI lineage: Eukaryota > Metazoa > Chordata > Aves > Passeriformes > Muscicapidae > Luscinia > Luscinia megarhynchos. The sequence continues at coordinate 78,815,080 of CM067565.1, read as the reverse complement.
CATATGAGCATTTTTAAGGAAATGGTAAGAAAAACTGTAAAAGACAGCCTAAACCAACAGCAAGAGACCAAACAAGAACTTGCTCAGCCTGAGGCAGGAGCTCTCTCTGCTCCCTGACAGGCCAAGCAGTCCCCACGACCTCAGACCCAGGTAAAGACAGACCCCTTCAGCACCCACAGCACACCCAGGACAACACTGACTGCTCTAGCAGAGACACAAGCACACGAAGGCTCTTGCACTAAATCTGGATAACACAAGAACAGGGGCTATTTTCCATCCTCTTACTAATGCAGCACCATGAAAACAGACAGCTTTACATCACAACAAAGGTTTGTCTGAAAACAAAACAAAGAAGTGAGCATCACAAGGCAGTCCATCTTTTTATGTTGGTTTTTTACCCACAGAACTGGGGGGAAATATCCAAACCCCTAGGCCCCCTGAAGTTTTCTCTCTCCTGTATCAAGCACTTGCTTATGACTGCACTGCCTGGCCCCTGCCACACAATCCACCTTTTATCTTGGTCACAAGAACACCAGTCTTACAGGTATCTCTAGCAAATTCAGGGAACTTTATTTTCTTTCACAATTCCTATGATTCAAATGAAATTTTCAATCTCTGCTGTGCAGAGGACTAACAAAAGTATTTTGATTACTCAGATTCTTGCGTTCCAAGTGTTGACTGTGACGAGGAAATACAGAACAATCTTGCTGTGCAATTAGCCGAAGTTCAAGTGCTGTTTCTAACTTCTTTTCAAGGTATTTCTTTCATAGTACAACTGGCTCCAAATGTATCTTTAATAGTTTTGCATAGTCTTCCAAAAATGTTCTCTGGTTACTTCAATTTTCCATGTAGAAGCTCCTGGAATGACATACTTTTCCACTATGCTATGCATTGCTTTTTCCTATTCTCCCAGTGCTTTGCCAACTCATTCTGGGAAAGAACAAAGAAAACTTTTCTCAGCTCACTGAATCTGAATGCTGCCCTTCTGCCTCATACAAACTAGAAAAATTTGGGAAAATACCACGCAAGAGTTCTGAAACATGCAACTGTTTTAAACCAATTCAATGGAATTCATGTTTTTAAATTCAGAATCCAAAATCATACTCATAAGCACTTCAAATCTCCTGCTGCATTTCATACATATATCAATAGGGCATTGAGAGACAATCACAGACACATGCAAAGATACTATGCCAAAATTATTTCTAAGCTCCCAAGTTTGGGTTTTTAAACTCATTTCTTTATTCTCTGAATGACTCAACATCCACTGTTACACTAATAAGGAGTCACACAGTCACAATAAACACCCTGTATTAATACACTAGCAACTTGACACCTTGGAGCAGAGTTGCTCTAAGTTAAACTGTACAACTCAGCTGTCCACAGAAGTTATACCCATTAAGCAAACAGTCCTGAAAATACAGTGCTCATTAAAGGATTAAAAGAATAATGACAAAACTGCAAAAAGTGTTAAGATGTTAAGAAAAGATCAACATTTTACCTTTAAAAATAATCAATCTGAAAATCAGAGAAACTTTCACATGGATCAACCCCTCCCCAAACTATACATTACATAATATGAAAATGAGTTTCTGAAAGAATTCAAAACATGGACAGCAGCCAAGTGCAAGTTTTATCTACTTGTTTTTGCTTACCCTTACTCCCACTCACAGCCTGAAAGTTAACAGTCCAATTAGCAATACCTGTGTCCTGACTAGCTGACTTAAGCAACATAATACCAAAGACATAGGGAGCAAAATGAAAGCAACAGACCAAACATACTTGTAATCAAGAGCTTTCAGGGCCTAAGACCAAAACTTTCAGAGCAGCTTTGGCTTTATTTCAAAATTCCTACCCTTCATCCCACAAAAGCCAACTCTTTACCTGCAGGGCTTCATCATCTTTGCTCCTAAACCAGTTTTTGTGGTATAGAACAACTCTAATACAACTGATTGTTGGAACCAGCTTCTATTTCAAAACACTTCCGCAGATACGGATTCGACACGCAACATAATCCTTACCTCTTAACCTTTGCTTTTCCTAGCTTACTTAGATAGAAGAAATAAAACCTAACACACCAACAGCACTTGCCAAAACATAATTTACTTATTGATTATATGTTCATACTAGCACATAGCTTGACGCTCCATCTACAACGTGAGCAAATATCAAAGCAACACACTGGAACACTGATTTGACTCATATCTTTAGAACTTATCACAACACAAATGCTTACTACTGCTATCAACATTGCCACCTGTACTCTAGCAAGCCAAACCAAATAATGGTAGGGAAAGTTGAGTAGTAAGTATTTATTTGTTGCAGATTCTAAGATGATAAAAACACAATGAATCTTGATGTTCTGATAACTTAATGAGATTCTTGTTTCCATTACATTAATAACACACAGGGACACTACACCATTTGAGTTCAAGGGTTATAGAAGGAAGAAAAAATTATTGACATTACACCAACTGTATCCCATCTACACAAAAAACCAGAGATTCAAGGACTGCAGACTGAAAGTAAACCTGCCAACAATCTGACAGATAACTCACTAAAATCTTTTTTCCAATCCAAAGTTAACAGAAAAATCTGTTCTGTTTCCAAGTCACCTGCTTCCTAGTCTGAAATTGATGGGAACGTGTAAAAATCATTAACAGCACAATGATGGGACTCCCAGACAGTACTGAGAACAGTATTGCTGACAGAAATTAGCTATTTGGAAAAGGCATAATTGAGACACCTTACGTGGGGTTTCCTTTTTTGCTCTGAAAAATAAAGGTTTACAATATCATTTTTTATTTAAAGTAGAGAACTACATCATGATGTGTTCGACAATTTTTTTTTTAATACCAGTAAATTCAAAAGATAATGCTACTGCTAAGTCCAAGATTTTACATCAAGGCTCTCTTGACTGGATAATGTGAAGTGACAATATGCTAATGCAATATAAACAGATAAGTTGTACAAAGAGATGCACAAGAGCTTTTCCTGAAACAGGAATATGAAGCACCAAACCACAAAAATCTTAATTTTCCCAAAAACATACATACCCTTCCTGGAAGAACAACTGCTTTAACAACTCTTGAGATCCCAAGGTCGTAGAGACAGAGAACACTCCCCTCTGCTTCCTCCAACCCCACCAGGAGGCCAGTCCTCTTGTGCCAGGAGAACTCCTTCACCACGCGAACAGTGGGAGGCTGCTCGTTCACCCCGCTGAAGCGATAGGCAGAGAGCCGCTCTCCGCTCACGGAGTTCACCACCTCCAGCTGGGGGCCACACGCCAGCCACGCCAGGCCACTTCTGCCTGCAGGGGGAAAGCACCACTGAACAGATCCCCAGCACAAGAACTGAAACACCAGCAGCACAACTGCCACTGGGCCTTTCCCTCAAATGCACCAAAGGGACGGAGGAAGGCCGACCCACCCACATCTGGACCCTCAGTTTCAACTGCCCACTGCCGTCCTCAACCAGCACATCTCAAAATTAATAAACCCATTCTTTTGCATTTGTACTTGTCATTCCTGCACTCAAGAATGCTGACTGTTTGGGATAGAGATTACAATACACTGAGCTCTAGTCTGTACACAAGACTTGGCTTGGTTTTGCTAGAAAATACCTGAATATGTACAGCAATACAAGTCTCAGAGCATCCTTCAAATACAGCCCATCTAAATCAGTTCATTTCCAGTTAAGAATTTTGCTTAACACATGACTACCCTGGGCAGGGATTTGGATAGGAGATTATCTTAAAATGGGCACTGCATGCATGAATTTCAACTTTTATACCTGCTGATCCCAGAAAGAGTTTAAGGAGTGTTGTTTTCACTGAAGAATTTAACATTTGTTCCTTTAGCAAGGAACTTCAAGCTCAGAGGAAGGATTAGCTCCATTACTGCACATAAAGTCAGGTAAATAAGATTCTACCTGGTCTTAACAGAAGCCCAGATACTCAGACAGGCACTCAACTCTACCTTCAGATCACCTAGAAAGTCAACTGCCTAATCTGCTTAGCTGCTGTCAGCAACTCTCACTGGGTCCTCATCTGCATCCTATTAAATACCTTAGAAATACATGGGCAGTGCTTAACAGAGCTGTCCTCTTTCCATTATTTATTTAGACTGGTGAAGAAAAAGGAGCATATTTTGTCTCTGTAACTATTTCTGCATGGGATGTTATGATGGACATAGAGCTTGAGCTGGTACAAAGAAATACATCCTCAAACAACACCACCACTTCCTTAAAAACTGCCTTCTATTTCACTCAGAACTGAGGGGAGCATGGTCAGTTATATTATTTAAATAGCACAGGACTGAAAGAGGCTGCTGCACTTTCAATGCTTAGCACTTCTGATTGTTAAAATATCCTGTTGGCACTATCCGAATTTGATGCATTTATTTAACAGAATCAATCTGATGCTACAACCCTGTGCTTCAGGCAATAACAACTTTCTACCAAATCCAAATTTAAAGTAAAATGCTCACCTCCAGAAAACTTCCCACACAACACAGAGTCTAGGGTGATCTCATCTTCCCCAAGTGCCTCAACAGTCACCTCTGGAAACTGCAGCAGACTGCTCGTTACCTGAGCCGTTAGGTCTCGCATTCTTCACTGTAAATAAAAAAAAAGGCAAAAAGACTCATGTCAGCCATAAATATCTTTGAGACTGACCCAAGCTTCATCAGTATGCAGTGACAAATCTCCCATACATCATCTGTAGCTCTTTTTTGCTTAAAAGAAATGGCATCTGGGACAGTTCTTCATCTCACAGCAGAGCAAAAGGAGAATCTTGAGCTTTTCTGATGCCTATAAGATCACCAACACAACGTGACACAGAGGGACAAGGTAAATAACACGGAACAGAAAAATACACCAAGTTCAAGCTTACTCATACAGGTCAGCAAGATGCAATCTCAAAAAAATCGTATTTTAAAAAGCTTCTCAGCAGGAGATACAACTCTCTGCCCTGTCCCTTGATTTAACACATTACTATTTGTTGTCAAATGTCTTCTAGTAGATGTCACAGATCAACCATGTCTCGTTTATTTTTCACATGCCTATTTTTGACATTCAGGAATACAAAGTTCTTGACCAAATTCATCCTCAAATTCTTCCAGAAAACATGCTGTTAATACTAGCAAACAATACTGACTTTCATAGCTCATCAATTAGAAGTATTTTTCCATACACTTAAAAAGAGACTAACACAGCACTTCAAAATACAGAGTTTTTTCTCCACTGAAATCCTTGTATTTCTTATTCCAGTCCCTTCCTTCCTATTGCCTTTTTTAACCTCATCTCTGCAGTATTAGAGAAAAAAAGTTCTTAACTCTCAGACAGCTTCATGCTCACACAGGTGCTCCACAAGAGTTCACATTTCAGTATGTCAAGAGGACTTTTTTTTGGTGAAATAAATTGAAGAGCTGGACTGATTTATATGATTAAACACATGGCTAAATAAGAGATAATCCATATGCATGGAAATACAAATTTCTTTAAGTATCTATGTTTTGCAAGTCGTCTGTCTTATAGAAAAGGCCTCTGACAGACAAGACAAATTTAATTGTCTTGTTCAAACAGTAGTGCTTTCTTCATGAAATCCCAAGATATTATACACTAGGTCATTAGTGCTGGGTTGTATTCCTGTATCTGCTGCCAGCAGGACAACAGTAAGTGCAAGAAGCACAGAAGGGTAAGTCAGGGTCCTGCACCAAGCACAAGTCAATATTTTGACAAAAATGTTGCTGATGGCAAAGCTAGTACTGCAGCCAGCCAGCCTGACCACTCTGCCAGCACTTACTACAAGCACAAATCAGGTTCCAAGTGGGACAACATATTTGCAGTAGTTTTGCTGAGCTTCTCTTTTGGTCCCTGTCACCAGTTTCAAGTGACAACTTCTGCACTGCATCCAGGGGCTCCAGAGAGCAAAAGGCCCCACAATTTGACCAGCATTCTTGCTTAGTTTAATTGCAATTTAGTGGATACATTTTGGGAGTAACACATAGCACCAAATGCTAATTCAGACACATCTGGCTGATGAATAGCACCTTTAAAATGTTCCAGTTTGTGTGCTGCTGTTCCTGTCACTGGGCAGCACTGGAATGTTCCTGGCTCCATCTGCTTTCCACCCTCCCTTCAGGTATTTATGTGCATTGATGAGAATCCCTAAGCCTTCTCTTCTCCAGGCTGAAGAGTCCCAGTCTCCCAACCTTTTCTCAGAGAAAAGCAGCTCCAATCTCCTCTAACCATCTTTGTGGCAGGTCGCTGCACTCTCTCCAGTACCTTCATCTCTCATCTTGAGAGTCTGGTGAGCCTGGACCTGACACAGCATTCCAGCTGCTGTACTAGAGGAAGGATCACCTCCCTTCACCTGCTAGCAAAGGTTCTTCCTCATGCAGCCCAGGCAGGATAGATACCATCAGCTTTCTTTGCTGCAGGGGAACAGTGATGGCTCATGCCAACTTTTCTGTCAAGCTGCTTTCCAGCTAGGCAGGCCTCCGCACACATTGGTGCCTGGGGTGGCTCCTCCCCAGTGCAGGACTTGGCACTTCCCCTTGTTAAACTACACAAGGTTCCTGTCAGCCCATTTCTCCAGCCTGACAAAGCACTGACTCTGACAACATATATTAAGGAACTTTTAGAAAAGAGAACAAATTCGAATTAAAATCTATATTTTTTTTGTAAATAAGCATGGAGATGTCTGTGTGGTAGTATATGATTATTAATACCATATCCCACAATAACAGCAAGACAGTTTTAAGAAAAGAGTGAACAAATATCTTGCAGTAGGGCAGGTAAGAGCATGCAAGGAAACTTCTCAGCTGCATGCTCTCCATGAGTCACCCTGAGCAACCCTGCCTGGGACACTGCCCACCTGCTGTGCCAAGAGCACAGAACCTTGTGTGGCCAAACTGGAAATCAAATTTAAACATCCTCTACTGGTGAGATTTGAGTTTAAAAAACAAACCGCTCACCATCCCAAACTCCCCAGCATGGCAAAAAGAATTCTTCCCAGATGCAAAGTTCATATGTTAACAGTGTACTCCTGCCCACAATATTAAAAAAGGGCTTATCAGTCCACAAACACCAGTAGGAACCATCAAGTAAGTAGAACTCCAAGACCTGAACCATTTTTGTAGAAAACAAAAATACTAGAACAACAACAGGAATGCTCAGGTTTCCTCCAGTAAGGTAATGACCATTTTAAACACCTATTATTATTTTTTATAAGAAATCAATCATGGAGCAAGGTTGATAAACTTTATAACAATTATGAACAAAATTATGAACAACATATAGTGACCTCTCTATAAGGATGCTTTCCTTGCATCATTTTGCTAACTTAAACCAAGAACTCTAGGAAGTCAAAACAGAGGGGAAATACTTAGATCTACATTAAAGGCAAAAAGCCTCTCCTTTAAGAGATATATCCAACAGCAACTGCATTTCTACTCTCTTTGAAGGAATAACTACAATCACATACTTATTTCTGCCTGTTAGAAATCAGATTAGGGTAAAATGTCACATGCTTACTCCATTTTCAGGAATAAATCAGAATTCAACCTCCCAGCTGTATTCTATAGCAATGCAGTGTGTGCAAGTTGCCGAAATGACCATTCTTCTTCACCCTAGGAACTTACAACTTTTAAACACCACAAACTATTTCCAAAGACAGAAATGACATATATTTTTGGATTAAAAATCTTGGGAGGGGGGAGAGGGAAAGAGGGAAAAGAAAGAGAGAAAGAGAGATATTGTATGTTCAAGCAGAATTACATACAGCCAAGTCAGAGTTCCAAGATGTCAGTTTTGACTGATGGTATTACATAAAAACCAGTTTAAAAGGCCAACAACGTTATGGGCTCACTGAAGAAAAAGCTAAAAATATGGTCAGACACAGCTGAAGACAAGATTTCACAGGACATGCTGACTTCACTGACATCAAAAGAGAGACCTTGCAGCCATCTCTCATCTCTGTATTTGTTCCTTTGTTCTACTACTGTATTTTGGAAGATACTTCCAGCATACCACACTGGTGTGCCAGCCCACTGCTGGCCCTTCCCAGCACAAATTTCTGAATCACATCGAAGAGAAAGACCTACTAGAACCATTGGCATTCACCTCTTCCAAGCAACCTGCTGAAGCCATAACCTAGAGTGGACTGCCCAAGGCTGTATCCAGATGGATTTGGAACATTTAATTCTCCAACAGGCTTCTACAACCAGCAACATGACAAGATCAACTGAAACACCATGCAACAGGGTGACTCTCCTGCCAGTTTAAGGATTCTATTCTCTCCACCACACCAGTAAACCAGCATCACACCAGGAAAGACCTGTCAACTACTGTTCCTCCAGAACTATATCCAACACCATACTAGGCAAAAGACATAAAATTAATAGAAGCTTGATCACGCTTGAAAAAGCCAATCTCAAGCAAAGTGACGCAGGAAGCAGAGCTGAGGCAGCACGTGAATGAGGAGCTGTCCTCCCCAGGATCCAGACCGTGTGCCCGAACACATGGGACAGCTGCCAGCCAAGGCTGACACAAGCAGCCAGACCGACGGGCCTGCAAAGGCACCTGCACGGCCACGCTCACCCTACACCCAAACGGGCTGCAGCCATCCCGACACTATCAATCCCCCAATTTCCCCAGGCTCGACCACGAACAATCATTACACCTGAAAGACCGAAACCAACCATTCCCTAGCAGAAGCTCCAGGCTCAGTTTATTAAGGAAGGCACGGGGCACTTTTGTTTAAGGCAGCAGCAACTTTGCTGGGCGATGTTTCGCTTCGTGCAAAGCCCCAGAGACCGCCACAAATCGCACAGGATTGTTCTAAAGCTGCGGCCTCCCCACCGCACCCCTCCCTCGTCCCGCAATCGCCGCTGTACGCGCGGAGCGCATTTCCCGCCTCCTCATGGAATACAACCCCGGAGCACGGCGGGGGAGGCGGAATTAGGAAAAAAGTAAAGAAAAGCCCTCCAAAAACACGAGCGGAGGGCGAGAACAGAGGGCGTGCGCGGGCGGCCGGGCAGGAGGGAAAGCTCCCGGCGGCAGCCGCCGCATCTCCCACGCCCGCCCGGCTGCCGGAGCCTCCCGGTGCGGAGCCTCCCTCCATGTGCGCTGCCAGGCCGCGCCGCCCGGGCCTCCCCCGCCAACGGGGGCCGGGCACGTGTGGGGACACGGCGCCGCAGCCCGGGGGTCACTTACATAAGGGACGGGCGGCCGGGCCCGCCCCAGGCCCCCGCGCTGCGCCCGCGGCCGCGCCGGCCTACGCGGCTCGGGGGCGCCCGGTACCCGCTGCTACGGGGGGGAAGGAAGAAAGGGAGGAACGAAGGCAGACGGGCGGGCGGGGGTCGCCGTTGCCGCCACCTCCTCCCGTCCGCGCCGCTGCCCCAGCCCGGCCGAGCCCGCGCTCCCGGTACGTGCCGGTGCCGGTGGCATCTCCCTCCCGCAGCGCCGACAACGGCACGGCCCGGCCCGGCCCGGCCCGGCCCGCGCGCCCGCGCACCCACCTCGCTCGCTCACCCGCCGCGCGGGGGGCGGGACGGGATGGGGGGCGGGCGGAGTTCTCGCGAGATCCGCAGCGAGCCTCCGCGGGAATTTTCAAATGCGCGGGACACGGCCCCGGGCGCTGGCGGCGGCGGCCTTCGGACTACGAATCCCGGCATGCCTCGCGGCAGCCGCTTCCGCTCCCGCCCCGGCGGCCGCTCCTCTCGTGGGGCACGCCGGGAGCTGTAGTTCCTGGGCCGGTAGGACCGGCTCCTGGCCCACGTCCTGTCTGTCTGGATTTCATTGAATCACAGAATGCTCTGGGTTGGAAGGGACCTTAAAGATCATCGAGTTCCACCCCCCCGGCCACGGGCGGGGACACCTTCCGCTGGACCAGGTTGCTCAAAGCCCTTTTGATCCTGGCCTTGAGCACTTCCAGAAATGGAGCATCTGCAGCTTCTCTGAGCAACCTGTTTCAGGGCCTCATCACCCTCACAGTAAAAGACTACGTAATCTAAACCTATACTCTTCTAGTTTGAATCCATTCCCCCTTCTCCTGTCACTACATGCTCTTGTAAAAAGTCCCTGTCCATCTTTCTTGTAGGCTCCCTTCCTGTACTGGAAGGCCAGTCACTAGGTCACCAATCTAAAAGGATTTAAAGGGGTAGGCTATTTAGCTGCAGATTTCCTTTTATTTTTAAGAAAGTGTGTGTAAAAACCCAACAAATTAATATAAGATTAATGTTACACTGTTAGTCACTGAAAGGAGAAAAAGTAAGTATGAAGTCAAAAGTGAAAGTCTAATGCTATTCCTTCCAGTGTATATAATGTGGTAAATGTGGTAAAAACATTCTATGACTTAAAAAAACATTTTCAGGTATTAATAAACAAATAGTTTAGTGAAAGGCATCCCTGACCATGGCAGGGGGGTTGGAACTAGATGATCTTTAAAGTCTCTTCCAATCCACACAATTCTATGATTCTATGAAATTTGCAACACATCTAAGAAGTGGCAGCATCATCAAAGGGGTGACAAAAACATTAAATTTCTCCCAGCATACATTATCTCTAAATTACAGCTGTGCCTCTTAACGTTGAGTCATCATTCTTTGTATTATTACACAAATCTTTTCTGTGACTTGGTGGCTGCTGCTGCCCTTTTAGATCTATTAATATGCATCAAACAGGAGCACAGGTCATGGAGAAGGAGCCAGCCATGCCAAGCAAGAAGATTTCACAGGCCAGCCGAGCCCCTGACCTTGAAAGTGAGGACAAGCAGCTCTCATCTGATGTGACACAGAGTAGGGAGCTAAGGGAGGAATGCAAAGATAGGTATGGCAGCACCAGAGGACCAGCACATCCTTTGCACAAACATTTCAAGTGATTATGTGCAGGACAGAGCTGCATTTATTACGAGAAGGACAAGAGCTTTAGCAGTAAGCACAATTCAAAGTGGCAATTCAGCATGGATGAGAGCCTTAGCTCCAGGCATGGAGACAGAAGGGATTCATGTCAGGAATTATCTGTACAACAATGCTTGCTAGGTTTGGCTGTGATCTGAATAAGGACATGAGGAGCAGTCTGGGCCCAGGCTGTCCTCCCTGTCATAGGCGTAGGTGAACATTGGCCTAAACAGCAGCTGTGGGATGAAGTGGGCTGTTTTAGCCAAGCTTGAGCTTCAACTGACAGCAAGGCTTATCTGAGCAGGCACCAGGGAGCTGGGCAAGGATGTGTTTGGAAAAAAGGGTCTATGACTCATCTTGTCCAGTTTTAAGTGTTTGTGGTACAGTCATCAATCCATTCAGCTGGACTCCCTTTTTAGAAGGGAAAGGAAACAGCGTTTTCCTGAGTGCCTGTCCTGGCTGGCTTTAGATACCTCCTGTAGGATTAGCTGTAATGGGAGCCTAGATGGCATTGTAGGTAGAGACATCTATGCTGTACTGTCTTACTTTTGGTTGGGTTGATCTCTCTTGTAGAGATTCGTCTGAATAGAGCACTGGATTTTTAAGTTGCTTGGCAGGTGAATTTATGTTTGTGGTGAGGATTGCATGGAGGTAAGGAATAGAAGAGAAAGAGGACAAGAACACAATTTTATGTCACCCATTCTAGAGTCTGGAGAGCGAGATAAAGAGGAGTCTCCAAAAGACATGGTGGTTGAGTGAGGGAAGGGAAAGGAGAGGGTAGAGCTTTGAATGACAGAGAATAACCTCTCAGGGAGGGCTGACTTGTGGCAAGTGCCTGACAGGTGGTGGGAGATGTAGGGGAGAGCTGGAGCTGCTTAGGAGAAGGTCATTTTGCGGCTTCCACAAAAAGTGTTGGCTGAATGTGGGGATGGGCCCGATGAGGGAGTAGGAGTTTCAAGAGGAGGAGTCCAGCCTTTCACTGAACTTACAAAGCAAAGAGAATTGAGGTGCATGTTTGTACTGGGTTTGTGTGGCCAGGTTTTGGTAGTGGAGGAGCCTCGAGGGTGGGTTCTGTGAGAAGCTGCCAGAAGCTGCCCCTGTATCTGACAGAGCCTGGAAGCTCCAAGACAGACCTGCTGCCTGCTAAGGCCAGGTTCATAGCGATGGTGGTAGCTCCTGTGGGATGGCAGATTTAAGAAAGTAAAGCAAGGTGCAATTCCAGCCAGAGAGAGGAGTGAGAATATGTGAAGGGAGCAGCTCTGCAGACACCAAGGTCAGCGCAGAAGGAGGGGGAGGGAGTGCTTCTGTCACTGGAGCAGAGATTCCCCTGCAGCCTGTGATCCACGCCAGAGCAGGTGGATGCCCAAAAGCAGCCTGTGACCCTGTGGGAAACCCACACTGGAACAGGCTCCTGGCAGGACCTGTGGACGCCCTGGAGAGGAGAGCCCACACTGGAGCAGGTTTGCTGGCAGGACTTGGGATCCCGCAGGGAATCCATGCTGGAGCAGCCTGTTCCTGAAGGACTGCACCCCTGGGAAAGGGACCCACACTGGAGCAGTTCATGAAGCACTGCAGCCCATGGGAAGGATTCACGTTGGAGAAGCTTGAGGAGGACTGTCTCCTCTAGGAGGGAATCCACTCTGGAGCAGGAGAGCAGTGAAGTGTCCTTCCCCTGAGGACGAAGAAGCAGCACAGACAATGTGTGATGTACTGGCTGCAACCCCCATTCGCCATCCCTCTGTGCTGCAGGAAGGGGAGAAGGCAGAGAAAATCAGGAGTGAAATTGAGCTCAGGAAGATGGGAGGGGTGGGGGCAAGGTGTTTTAATATTTAGCTTTTATTTCTCATTGTCTCACTCTGATGTAATTTTCAAGAAATTAATTTCCTTTTCACTGGATCGGGTCTGTTTTGCCCATGACAGTGACTGGTGAGTGATCTCTCCCTGTCCTTATCTCGACCCACAAGCTTTCATTATGTTTTCTCTCCCCTGTCCAGCTGAGGAGGAGAATGATGGAGCAGTTGGTGGTTTGTAAACAGTAAGAATATTAATAGATGCATTTATTGAAATGATGAAGAGCCAGAGAATTAATAAGGTAAAATGAGCATGAGGCAATTAAGGAGATGAGAGAAAGTGGAACCAACAGCAAGAAAAGGAGCAGGATGGCAAAACCAAAGAAGAGAGCTCTGTGCCTGTGGCACCAGCAAAGACTGGGAGAGAGATAAATTGAAGTGGGTTTGACATGAGGGGATTGCAAAGTCAAAGCACAGGAAGAAAGCAGTGAGGTGCTGTGCAAATAGAGAAGGAAGCAGGAAGGAAAACGCAGCAAAGAGGGAAGATGCTGCAGCTGAAAATGTATGCAAAGTGTATGCAAATGGAAAATGTTCAGCTGAGCTGGAAAAATTGTGCTGCTTGGTGTACCAGATGTCGTCAGGTTTCAAGCAGTTAAGACTGTTGAAAACCTGATGGACAAGCTGTGTTAGAAAGCTAATGTTCTTCCCAGCTAAGTTAATGATTGCCAAGCCTAATTGTTAAGGCTGGGTTGGGAACCAGTGGAGTCACAGCTGCAGCAGCACAGCAGCTCTGAGGTGGAGCTCCCCAGATTCAGGCACAATTTGGCTGCTGTATGGCTGTGGGTGTCTGGACACCAGGTCCTGATGCACCCGTGGGGTACCTGGCCCTGGCAAACCCCACAGAGGATTGGAACACAGCACTGGGTGCAAGGAAGGGCTCCAGCCCTGCTGCCTTCTGCTCTGGGAAAGCTGGGAGAAAACCCCAAAAGCAGATTTTGAATTACAGGGAGCTGGAGGTGAAGTTCAAGCTCCCTGGTGGTGTCCTGGGCAGCACAACCTCTCCTCCAGGTCGATAAGTCAATATCTAATTATGGGTGCGACCCACGAGCACTCTGCTGCTTTGTGCTGCCCCAGCACTGTGGTGTGGTTGTTGCTTTGGTGTATCCAGTTGGCATCCAGTTTTGCCTTCGTGTTGTGTCTGAGTATTTGTGATTCTGCCTCAAAGAGTTAAAATGGAAGGTGTTGCATGCTTGATAATATTTTTTTTTTCAAATCACAATGAAGAGCGTACAGTAGCACCCTCTACAAGCACTTCTTGGTTCTCGTGGTCTGGTCTTTTCAGTGAGCAAATACTGATGAAGAAAGCCCTGTGTTAAAATGAAGTTCGTGCTGTCATCATGTATCAGGCATGTAAAGGTGAAACGAAGAGGATGCTGCAGTGGTGTAATGATTATTTTCAAGTACAGGGTTGTTTATAGAGACAGGATGCTCAGCAATGTGGCTATTACCTATCCAAATTACAAGGGTACAAGTTTAAAAACAAGGATTAAATACTGCCTTTCAGTAATTACATAGAAGGAATCTGTTTTGAAAATGTATGTGTCTTTAAAGCCAAATATTAAAAAGACTCAGACACAAAAGACAGTAGTTTGGGCTTTTTGATAGGTTTCACTGTGAATTGTTTCAGCTGATGGAATTGTTCCAGCTGGGATTTTTGTAAGGCTTAAAAGTCTGATCTTAATTTAATTTTGTGAACTCAGAATGCCTGGTTATGAGATACTAGCAATTATTTCTATACATCTCGTACTCTTAAGAATTCTCATCCTTTAATTCTACTATATATTTCATTGGGAATAAGTATTTACTATTTTTTCCTTTAAAACTGTATTAAATCAATTATAGGGCTTTAATAATATTACACATTAAAAGAATTAATTAGAGCTTTTCAATATCAAAAATCAAAGTAATTAGAAACTTAATGAACCGAACATAATATAACGGGATCTCTTCTATTCTCCACTAAAGCAGCAATAATTTGATATGAAGAGAGGCACTCCAGAATTTCCCAGAGAAAAAGAAAATTAAGTGGTGGTTAGGTTGAAACTGCAGTTGTAGAAGAGTCATATAATCACAAAAAAAAAGGAAGGAGAGAAGTGTCTGCATTTCAGTTTAAAGAGAAAAAGAGGGACCTTAGGAGACCTTAAAAACTGCATTATTAAGCAGCCTACTGAGTATTACCACATCTCAGTTTCTCCTGTAGGAAATGTTGCATCTTCGTTGTCAGAGCTATTCCCAGCTGCATTTTATGCATTACAGCATTACATATTACTAAGTTTGGGAATTGTTTTTTGTTTATTGTTGTTGTTGAATTTCTTTCTATTGTGGTAATCTGAAGCCTAGACATCTTCCTCTTGCAACAGAAAACATGACTTTTTTCCCCTTAAATCAGACTGGGACAGGAAAGAGTTTTCTTGTTCTGGTCCTCTTATCTGTCTGCTGTGTGTAACATTTGGGGAAGTTCTGTGGCTAGTGGCTTTGGTGTGAGCTGGGACACTGGGAAGACCTGTCCTTTCTCAAACGCTTAGTTTGCATACGTGTGTTCCTAAATGAGCAGCAGAGAGAACACAAACATTGCCAGGTCTGGCTAGGCAGGTAGGAAACTCTGAGTAATACTAGTAGCTTGACTAACACCGTGCAGGCTTTTAATTTCATAATTTATGGGCATCACACAGTTTAATTAAATCTGCACAAAGCAGTCAAAAGTGAGGAAATGAGGGATTTCAAATATTTTACATTGCCCACGTAAGCCTTTCTTTCACCCCTTAAATTAATGCATTTCTTCAGAATTCAATAACCTTAATGTTAACCCAAAATTAATATAGTTCTGTCAATAGCAAAGCTGAGAAGGAATGCAGATGTATCTTCAAGGGAGATTATTTCTTCTAGAAACAAACTGGTTGTTACTATAAGATTTATCTCGTCTGACTTTGGCTGTATGAAAGACATGCATCGACTTTAAGTGCACCCATAGACTGTTTTTCTTCAAAACTGATCTCTAAGTCAGATTTCCCTTGCTTACAGCCCTGCAGTGCCCTGTGCCTTACCCTGCCCCAGCTACAGCACCACTGCCAATGAATTAAAGAAGCCATCTTGGCTCCCTTTTCTCCTTTTTTTTTTTTTGGAGGAAAGAGTACTCCTTTCAGCAGACCTTGTTTGTCCCTTTGTAGGAGAGACACCTGGATAGGTCAGACCCTCTGGGGTGCATGGTTCTCCCTCTAACATGAGGGGGAACCTAGACAAGTGGCAAGGAAAGGTTGCTTCACTTTTAGGTCGCTGCCTGTGGCTGGCAGGGATCACTGTGCACCAGGAGTTGGGAAGTGGCTGTGGTTGCACACCTTGTTTAGTGCATAGCCCGTTAAATCTCCCCAAAGCGAGCTTCTCCCATGTGCTGTGCTTTTTAGACTGCTCTAAAACCTTCCAATTATCCATGCTGATCATGCAATGGAAGGCAAAATAACTCCCCAGATACAGGAGTCTCTAAACTGCAGTTCTTTATAGGGAAGTCCATGACCTGCATTTGCTTATCCCTCCTTTTATGTTTATTTTTAGGTTTGTGCAGGTGGATGGTTGCTTCAATGTGTCTAAAATAACCAACATATCAAAGCAAACCAAGGGTAAGCACAAATGATGTGGACATGTCTTCCACCAGCCAATTCAGAGCAGGAAGTTTCTTTGTTAGCTGAACATGCAAGAAATTCTCAAGTTCACCAGCAGTGTTTCACTTGCCCAGCCTTTTTGATAGCTGATATTCCTCCTCATGTAGCATGAAGGTCACACAATGAGAGTACCCACCAGCCAACAGAGAAGGACCTTCATGTTCTGGAGCACCTGGGCTGCATTGCACATCCTGAGAAACATGGAGTTCATGCCCAATGGCATAAACAAACATTCCTTTACACAGGAAAGGAATAGAATTTCCTGCATAGCCCATTTGCAATCTGGCTAAATTAATTTTACTATTTGAGGACAATGGTTTTTATGCCTATGGTTTTGGTGATAAATCCCAATGATCAGTAATCCAAAATCAAGCTTTTCCCACAAAATAAAAAAAGATAATTTATTCATTGCTTTTCTGACCTCTCTTCCTGATCTGACAAATCCCCATTACCCTTCATATTGAAATAAAGGAATAATGAGCTTGCACATTTGGAAAATGACAAAATTTAGGATCTTAAAGAATAAGGTCCTAGCATCTAACTTGGAAATATAGTTTCCCTGTGATTTCTAGTGCAGGGGTATTTTGAACTCAATTGATGCAGTGCAATAGGAACAGTGCACTCAACTGAAGAAGTGGCTTGCTCTGCTGAGGTGCTGCAAACTGACCTCCAGATGCTTTCTGAGGTCTAAAATAAAAACATTCCAATTCCACTTGCACTAAACCACTTTGCTGACTGCAGTTCATTATCACTATGCAAATACTGCATGTGTAAGGTGGTTTATATAACATTCAAATTTGGAATGCTCTAATTCAACACAAGCTGAGCTGGGGATCACTATGACATTATTGGTATTTGACATTTTCTTTGGAGATTAACCTCTACATGTGTGACCTCAGGGCAAAGTACCAATAGGTGTTAACTAGTAAACTTGGAAGCAATCAAATCCAAACTTATGTAGCAAAACCCCAAATGCTGGAAAATGCAACCTGGAAAAAAAAAATCAAACTGGCTTCTTTTCAAAAGGAATGTGGTCGTATATGTTGAAAAGACCATCAAGGACAGATTTTTGCAAAGCACACAGTACCCAGCAGTTCCTTTATAAGCAAAGAAAGCAAATTATAGAAATTGCTCATGACCCTGTGCAGGAGAGCTCAGGATATCTGTGTCTCCTCAAACCATCTCCAACAGGCTGGCTCTTGAAAATATTTGAGAGAAAGAGTCATTTCCCAGTGCAGGTAAGGTTTAATGTCAACGTGCCCAGCAGTACAAGAAGCACTGCTGAGTGTGGGTGACTAATGCATTTGCCAGCACAGCAACTTCAATGTGTAATTTATTGTTGTGTAGGCTGTCTGGATAGCTCAGCCCTGCAGCCTTTTATTTTGCCAGATGCTGACCACCTCCTGAGAAGTGCTAAGACATCTCATTTGTCAGTTCGTGCTTGGTGCCTTGCAGAAAGTGATCAGAACTTTGTTGGGTCTGTGACCCACCAGTACTGAAAAATTAAGGTGATCCATCCTCTGCAAACAGAGACAGCTACCATAAAGCCAGTGCCTTTGAAAGAGCCACTGTGACCTCTGGTTTGAGCAATTTAGAGAAGACATCATTCAGTCTGCTGAATCTGCTCATTAACTGCTAGAACAAAGAATTACTGTGAATAAATAGTCCTTTTAGCTTCCTCTACTCCATGACTTGAAAGCTAAAAAATATTTTTCTGGAAGTGGTATAATGGAAATTAACTGAGTGGCACCAGCTTGAGGTTCTCCCTGGCAGCCTCAGGCATAGGGCAATGTCCAGCCAGGCTTCAAGGGAGCCGGTGGAAGGTAGTCTCCGTGGTTTTCTCTCCTGCCTAACAGCCCCTGCCTGCAGTGCCTGGGTTGGTTTGTGTTGTTGGTTTGTGTTGGTCTCACGTTCCTAGCACAGCTGGGACAGCTTCCAGAATTGGTACTGCCTGATCTCTATGAAACTTGGCTTCTTTGCTTGGGGGTCCAAGGGGCTTTCTGGGCAGAGATCTTTTTCCTTCCAGAGAGATACAGCTTCTGTGTAGCACCAACTCTGTTGAAACACATCACCCTAGGAAAAGATCAGCTGGATTGTTTCCCCACTTCCACTACACCAGCAGCTTGTACCATGTTAATTACACAAGACAGTGCAGCTTTCAGGAAAGAAATGGATGGTGATGCCCTACAACGAACATTTAAGATGAGTCTATTTGCCAACTTGTGTTGCTTGATGATTTTAGGAAAACATTTCCTTTTAATGAGAGAGGTATATTTACTATTTTCTCCTTTCTGCTAGCAAACATTTCTGCTGCAGGTTGTATGGCATCCAACATCAGTCCATGGGAAAACATGGAGTTCTCTGAAAAAATGCTGACAAAGATGCAATATATTTTCTTGATGCTGATCCTCAAACAATGGATGAATATAGAAATTATTTCGACATCTGAATAAGGACATAGGGTAAGGTGCCTCTTCCCTGGCACCAGTTCCTTCCACAGAGCCAGCTCCTCCTCCTGGGTGCCACCACTGCACGCTGCAGCACACTGGTGCCAGGAAGCTGCATGGTGTCCAGCTTCTTCCCATTAATAATTTCATAAGACTTGGAAAAGGTTTGGACATTTAAAAGCTGCCAGTGGTCTCCAGAGGAAGGAAGCCAGTGCATGTGGCCTTGTCAGATACCTCACCAGCTGTGTGATCCAAATCTGATTGTGAGCAAGCTGAATTCACCTATATAATTGATATTACAGTGCCAGGCAGTGACAGGACTCTGGTTGGGCATCTCACTGAGAGCAACTTTTGCCTGGTTTTGCTTTGGGACCCATCCTGTAAGAGGAGAGTTCAGATTTCCTTGCAGTCTCACTGTGGACCCTGGATCTGCTGCTGCTGGCAAACAGGCTCCTGAGTATTTTTGTTTGTTTGTTTGTTTTGTTTTGTTTTGTTTTATTTTGTTTTCAGATGTACCTAACTAAAAAAGCCTAAATTCAACAACTTTGGTCTAGGGGCACTGGCTGAGATCAGAGTCCCATCTCATTAGGCTTCATATAAAGACAAGACTACATTTATCCTGTCCCACAATGTGCTTGCACCTTGACAAGCTGAAAGGGAAGCAGCTACAGTGAGAAATGCCTTGCCAAAATTCATGCAACAGATCAAAAGATGAGACAGAAATGTTAACCACCTATCCCAGTTCCTGGCATCTGAGTAGACCTGCTTCAAACTGGCTAGCAGGTGGACCTGTGTATTTATTCATACCACTGGCTACCACCTCTTAAGAAATATGCTCAAAAACTTACACTGCAAATTTAAATGTACTTTGGAGGAGCTGCTGGCACCTGGCTGACCAGTACTTCAGTCAAGGAACAGCTCCAGCAGCAGCTGCTCATGCTGGGTGATGAACATCACCTTCCTTGAGTTTTGTAAAGCTGACAGCAGACAAGGACCTACTGAAGGGCAAATGGCACCATTGACTTCTAGTCCACATGTGCCCTTGATCACATCAGATACTTTTACCCCAAAATAATTGCTATGATTTGGCTCTGGCTTTGGAGAATAAAAATGCACAGATTTTTCAAGCTGTAAGAAGCAGATTTAATATTCTAATCTCTTTCTGCATAAGAGCAAATCACTGGATTTTACCCAGTCATTTCCACATCCAAATCACGACTTCTGGTCAAATGACAAATTAAGCTGCTACAGTTTTCATGCTAGCTGTGTAACTCTCACTTCAGCTGAAATTAAATCGTGGCAGTGAAGATCCTCCTCTCCAGCCCACTGCCCTTCTGAATGAATGAGGTTTGTCCCAAAGTATCACAAGTTATTTTAGCTCTTTGAATATGTTATAGATTTTAGCTGTTCTTCACTTTTTGATTTATTAATCAAAAGCATGTGACTCTGAAGGAGCATTTGATCTAGAGTTTGCTTATGACCATGTTGCCCATGAGGTCTGCCAGAAAAAAAAGTACTGCTGCAACTGAAGGAACATTACCCTGGAGATTGATACACTGGATCCCTGAGCAGGCGCTTGGAGTTATGTGTGTTCTCTTGAGGTTAACCTGCTGGATTTTAAAGAGGGGATTCCAAGTTCTCAATACTAGTGCATCTCTTTTAAGACTATTTGGCAGTGAGTTGACCTAAGTTATTTCACCTCAGACTGAAACTTTTTTGGACAGTACCAGAATACAGTGTACTGGTGAGACTGGAGTGCAGTTGTTGATACAGCAGAAAAGGAAAATCTGAGGCAGTGCCCTGCCAAGAGAGCAGAGTGATAATTTCTGCTGCTGCTGTCTTTCTTCATACAGGACAGGTCTGGGCACAGGGATACCCCATCTTCATGTGGTCACTTTGGTTTTGGCTTTTTTTCTTATTTGTGTGCCAACCACAGGAAACAAGTTTGATTCATTGCACAACTGTTACCATTTTGGGAAGTTGTTTTTGTCTTTGGTCTGTTATAAAATTCTGTATGGAATTAGCATCAATAGGGCAAACATTACACTTGCTAGAGGCAACAGCTGTTATGCTTGTGCTTGAAGAGGAAGAAAGAAAATCTTTTTGTGATTATTGCCAGCAATTTGTTCATGCTTTTTGGATAAGAGTGAGATAACAGCTGGTACAGACACATGTTCCTCTCCCTCCCCATCTTGCATTATTAGCAACTGTTAGTGCAAGTCAAAATAATAGTAATTTGCTGACAATAATTGATTTTATCTGAGAATAGTTAATTTCCTTCGTGTGGAAACACATTCTTAAATGAAAATATTCAAATTACAGATTGTAATTTTATTGAAATAAATGGGGTTTCAGGCTGTTTGGACAGAAACTTGCACAGCATTTGATGTTTATGGCTATAACAGTAAAATTATCATGGCACTTTCACGAAATCATTTGAATGAGAGGTTAAAAACTTGAGATGCTCTGTCTGAGAAGCTAGTAATGTGACAACATTCTGCATTAAGCAATTGCAATGTTACCGTTGGTAGGAAGTGAGATTGTCAACATGTCCTCAGACCAAGGGAAAAAACATCACCAAAACACACTTTGCTGTGATTGAGAAATCCTTCCAGTGAAGAAAAATGAAAGACAACAAACCGAAGGTGTTTGAGCCTGGCATCAGGAGCAGGTGACATGCAGTGCCCAGCCCAGCTCAGGCAGTGCAATGGGTGAGCTGCTCCTCCAGCCACCTGCCTTCTTCACTCCTTGCTCCTCGAAGACCAGCAGGGCCAAAACACCTTTGTTTTCACCATTTCCACATGAGATAATGGATCATTGCTTCTGTTACCTTTGTCAACTCAAGGAAGAGGGGGAATAAATCCGTGTCCCATCTTGAGCGTGTACTTTTTTCTTTCCTGGGGAAGGAGTCAGCTTTACTCTTTGGGCTCCTTTGCATGCCTTTCTTAGCCCTGTCTGCCATTTCCCCCAACAGCAGCTGGGCAATGTTTCCACACTGAAGGGCTTTCTCAGACACAGGATGGGGAGTGCATAGCATCCACCTCACGAGAGCGAGCGTGCCCCTGCCTCTCACAGCAGCTTCCCCACAGCAGAGCCTGCTGGGCAGTGCTGACAAGCTGCCTCTTGCAAGGCTCACCTGCTGAAGCTGAGCAGTTCTCCAGGCTGGATGAGGTCTCCCTAGGAGGTCCTTCCAAGTCACACAGACATCCTTTGAGGAGGTGTCATGGCTGCATTAATCAACCCCAGGACTATGATGAGTCCCCAGTGTGATACTGATGCAAACCAAGGTGGTAAATACAGCTGTCAGATGTGTCAGGCCAGGCATTTGCAGTAGGCTTTATTGCTATCACGTACAGGCAGAGGTTGAGGCCTTGCCTTCAATCCTGGGACTAAGCCTGGTCACTTGTGTCTAGAGAACATTGAGTCAGATGGAAACAGGTGAACATATGGGGCAAATTTTGCAGAGAATGTGCTAAAAGATGCCAAGAAGAATTCACTGCATCCTTTGTCAGGGTTGCTAGTAAGGAGAGTGTGCTGGGAGCCTCTCCATCCCCAGCGCTGCCCTGTGATGTAAGGCTGCAGCTGGACTGCAAGCCAGCTCCACCTCTGAGTCACTGCCTTGCCTCCAGCACGGCTGTGAGTCATCCCTCCTTGGCTGTTCCTCCTCTCACAGTTAAAGCACAATAGAAAACCCCAAACAAATTCGTGTTTGGTGAAGGAGGCATGGTGTTCTTGTCAGAAACCATCACGCACTCCCTGACCTCCTGGGGGATGCCCAGGCAGACCCACTGCTGTGCTTAAGATCTTTTCCTCTCTGTAACACACTAATTGCTCAGGACATCTGGCATTCCTTTAAGCCCATTCCTTTCATTTGCTCAAATTCCAGTTCACTCAGTTCCCAGTCACTGCTTCAACCAGGGAAGCAGGGGTGGCTGGGGCTGGCAAGAGCTCATCATGTCCTCTGAGCAGCAAAAGCACCACACTGTCAGTAGACCTCAAATGAGATTTGCTCACAGCAAGAATAACTGAGGAGATGGTGCTGTGACACCACTGCCCTGCAAGGGTTCAACCAGAAGTTGTGGGTCAGTTTCACTGAATATTGTTTTCAAATTAATGGAAACAATTGATGATGTCTGGATTAGAAGAACATCTAGACATCACCCAGGCAATGCTGCACAAATGGGTACATTTGAAGCAGCCTTAGGAAGCACCTTTCTAGTAAAGAAAGCCAAATTAGTAAATTTATTAGTAGCCTTTCTGGTCTGGATAAGTCAGAGATAAACTGGGTCTGAAAAGAGCCCTGGTCAGCAGAGAGTCCCAGGGGCCTCACAGCTCAGCATCAACCACTAGCATGACCCCACTTCAGAGAACATAGCACCGTGCTGGGGGCAGGGATGGCACCCTGAACATGCAGACCAGTCCACTGATACTCATCAGAGATGATGGTAGTGATGCTCCTTCAGCCTTAGCCTGAAGTGCTAAGACTGTGAATGACCTGTTTGGGCAGAGATCATTGGCCCCACTGATGCCTTTATGCCATCCTGAACTTCATCCTCAAAGTTCCCAGTAACCTTCCCAGCCAACAGCTTTCCCATTTCTTACTGTAATTGAACCTTTTATAGAGCTCCTCATCTGACCTGGGCTGACCTCCTTAGCAAGCCAGTCCTGCCATGGACTCCCTGCCCTTTTGTCCCTCTCAGAGATACAAGGAATTGCCTCTGAGTTCACCTCCTCCATGACCTGCTGAAGGGTAGAAATTCAGCCCTCTTCAAGTGTCTTCCAACTTCATTTGCTTTTAGAGCAGGAAACCCAATTTTGTTTCCTCTACTGGCTTCTCTTTGCCACCTGAGAGTTTAGGCTTCATGCTGGGTAGGTGCATAGTGAAACTATGCAGGGTACAGGCTTGCATCTCCCAGGGTGGCAAAATCCCAGCTGCAGCATCAGATAGAGCCCAGAGCCTCAAATGCTCAGATCCATTTTAAAAAGAGAAGAGGTGGACAAGAGGAAAAAGTAAGAGATAGAAGGGCATAAACCCCACAGAACCAAGGCAGGGATCAGGTACTGCCAGTTCAGGTGGAGCCTGAATGGTGACACTGAACTTGCTGACACAGACCCAAACAGCATGCCACACAATTCAGAAGACTTCAGAAACCTTAGAGGGGACTGAAGGAGAGAAAACTCTTCAAGGAGATTCTTTGTGACACAACAACAACAAAAAAAAGCCCAGAGCAGACAATAAGTTAATCAAATGGTGCAAGGTTTTGCCATAGTGGGAAGCTGAGGCAGAGCTGTTTGTGTTGGCCTCTATCCTGCCAGAAGGACAGATGCTCTCAGCTGGGCTGCAGGAATGGCAGTCTCTACTTGAGCTAGTAGCTAAACCAGGCTGGAAAAGAAGGGAAAGGCAGAGGTATACAAACTCAGCCTATCCTACTCCTCCTTGTAGGAAATGTTTAAGAGCCCAAAACCCAGGGAGAGAAGAAATTCTGAAATGCTTGTGAAGAAGCATCTCGGCAGAAATGAGGGAAAACTGCAATATTGTTTTATGAAAAAAATGCTTGCCTGAGTTGCCAGAGTTAACACATGCTGGGTGGAAACAGAGCTGAAAATCACTGGCTACAAGCCATCAGTACATCTGAACAGAGAAAACACATGTGAACCAGATCCTTGCTGAAGTCAGGGAGATTTTCACTGTTTGACATGCTGCAAAGTGCCGGTAGCCAAGCCCGAGCTCAGCCCCATGTTATCAGAACAGCTCTAGGGTGTCCAGCTCAGTTTTGTGAGTCTCCAATTTCCTGTTTATGATTTTATCTGTAGATATGCTTGTAATCCTTTGGGCTCATGCTCTGGCTTGCTGGCTGTGAAGCCAAAGTTATATCACACACTAGAGGACTGCCTGGCATGGCTCAGTTACCATCCCCAGAAATATTTCTCAGTGCACAAGCCTGCCAGGATGTGCAAGGTTTCACCCCACTGAGCAGAAGGCAGGATTAATACATTCAGTGCTGAAATACACATTTTCCTATTTACTACCAGTTATAAATTACCAGCAGAGGGAAGAGAGGATTTAAATCAGCAGACTCCATTGATGTAAATGTATTTTAATTCCAGCTTTTGATCCCAAGAGTGCTATTTGCTGGTATTTTAAAATTGCCTGTAGGCCTGCCAGAGCCAGCTTCCCTCATCTCTAGAACATCCACCGTGAACATAATTTTCTTGGTTTCCTCTACTTGAATGCCTTCCAAGTTTCTAATTGGTAAAAGGACAGGGTTTCTGCTCCTGCAGAGATCTGAAACACAGATTTTCTGGTCAAATGGCAGAGATCCTATTTTGGCAGAGAGTGATTTCCAAGTCTGTGAGCTGCTCTCTTGCCACAGGTGAGAG
Source organism: Luscinia megarhynchos (assembly GCA_034336665.1). Lineage (NCBI taxonomy): Eukaryota > Metazoa > Chordata > Aves > Passeriformes > Muscicapidae > Luscinia > Luscinia megarhynchos. The sequence goes on along the minus strand of CM067565.1, from coordinate 78,789,845 downwards.
GGGAGGTGGGAGTCGTTTGAGGAGTTTCCATGGCAGAAAACAGATTCACTCAGGGCTGTACATATGTACCTGCTGTGCTTGGTGAGGAGGACTTTGCTCTGGGGTAACATCCCCAGATGTGGCAGCCCCCTATTAGGGGGGACTGAGGATGAGAAAGACATAGTATCTTTAGTAGGAAAGTGTGGTCAAGACAATATTATGTGTAATCTTACATGGCAAACTTGGGAAAAGTAGGCAGGTAAACTGGAATGCAAGCTGTCACGTCCTGTGATGCTGGAGCTGGTATGAGAGGTGTTCAAATAGGATAACTCCAGCTCTGGAATGGCACTGCTGGTCAGAGGACCCAGACACAGCTGTTTCCCACCTGATCACATGCAATGCTCATGCCAATAAATGAATGGATGTGAACTTACTGGGATGTACTTCTAGCAACCCTATTTCCTATTTGGGGTTGTAGCCTTCCAGCCTGGGTGTTGTAAATTACTGCCTGAAGGAGCTAATGTCTCCACTGACTCTCCTGGAAGGGGGAGACCTCGACACTACGTGAAAAGCATGCTGGTGGGATTATTCCAAACACTGAATCAGTTCAGATCAGTCTCCTCTCTTAGTATGCAAAGGAACTAACTTTGCATGTTAAGTTAGACCAGGAGCAACCTGGTCTAGTGAAAGGTGTCCCTGCCCATGACCAGGGGGTTAGAACTGTGTGATCTTTAAGGTCCCTTCCAAACCAAACCATTCTGTGATTTTGTGATAATGAATTTCCAAAAACTGTGTCTTTTTCTTTTACCTTTCAGACTCAGAGCACTGAAGGTAGGTCTGTTGGAAAGGCAGCAGTAACTTGTGATAACATAGACCAGAACCAGATCCACCTATCTTCCTTTACATTTCCAGGTGCTGCTCTTGATGTCTGCCCCAACTTTGCTCCTGCAGAGCTCAAACTTGCTACCTCTTTTTGAGCCAAATAATGGCATGTTCCCAAGCAGCTCAGTGGCTGTGAATGGCTTTACTCACAGAGCATGGTACTGCTGGTGAGGAGCTGGCAGCCCTGGCTCTGAATTGGTGTTGGATGTTTGTGTTTCCTAGATCACATTACTCACACAGGGACAGCAGTGCTCCAGTCACACAGGAGACATCTCTAGTAATGCCTGCTCTGAGAAATTAGACTGGTTCAGGAGGACCCAGAGGTGCACATGAGATGACATGAGGCTTCCCTGTGGCTGTACTTGGATTTAAATGAGACCCTGTGGTGATTTACATTATAAAGGATTTTGTTAATTGGACAAGCAAATCAAATACAAGCAGACAAACCCTCTCCTGTCAGCAGATGATCATAAGGTTCAACGGGTTCATAAGGGGGGAGGGAAAGGGAAAGGGAAAGGGAAAGGGAAAGGGAAAGAGAAGGGGGAAGGGAAGGAGAAGGGGGAAGGGGAAAGGGAAAGACCCCAGAAGTGGTGATTAGTCAGTGGAATTAGTCAGTCAACAGTACAAAACTGATATTCTTGAGCCCAAGCCATTGGAGCATTCTGCCTGCCTAGGCAGAGCTCCTCAGCAGTTGTGATACCAGGATACACCATGGTTTGGTATTTCTGCAGGCATATTCAGAGCTTCTGTCCAAACATAAGAGGCTCTACTCCAGGAGAGTAATGGGAGCAGAAGTGCAGCTCTCAGATGGGTGCTTGTCTTAAAGACAGTCACTCAGGGGCCAAAATTGGGGGTGCTTTGCCTTTTGTGTAAAATAAATTACATAAAATATGTACTTTAAAACAACAACTACGAGTGCCCTACATTGCCTGGAACCGATTTCTATTGTCTTGAGTGACCTCTTATCTGAAGCATGGACTAAAGCCAGGCAAAGGCTGAAGTGTGTGTGGCACACTGAGATGGGAATGAGGGCTGGCAAGTGCCATTGTTCTCCACTTTGCCTCCCAGTGAACAGCATTTAATTCTGTGTTTGGTTGTCAGAAGAGATTAGATATCTAAATTCTGGAGTTTATAAGTGGTCTGACTGATCTCTTAGGAGCAGAAAATACATTCTGCAGCAGAAACTGTCAGATGCATGATTAAACCATTTGTACATTACCATGGCAGTATAGTGCATGTTTGCAGGAAGTCAGTTTTTGAAAAAAAAACCACTTGGTACAAAAATAATTAAATTAACAAGAGTCCTGGGAATAAAGGATTCATTTTCCCAGCAGACTGACAGCGGGGATGAAGGCTGGGTTATCAGCTCTATGAAAGAGAGGTCTTTCTGTCAGAGCAGCAGCACTAAGAGCTGTTCTGAGGGAGGCTCTTTTCCAGGCAAACAGCACCCAAACATAAATGTTCCTCGAAGATTAATGAAGGCTATGATGTGAATGATGGAAGGAAACTAAACAGAAAAACAGTATTGCAAAGGGGGAGAAAAGGAATGAGCTGTTATTTAAAATGCTTACCAGCGAGGACACATCCTCTGGGTTTTGGCAGAACAAAAGGACATTGCAAAGAAAGTCAGAGAGGTGTTGCTTTGTAAAATACTCTATAGTCAGCTCTGAAATCATATGTGTACATAACTTCTAGAGGCTTGAGCAGAAGGATATTAAAATGTCTCCTGCATTTTTTCTCCTACAGACAAGGGGAATTCACTTTTCCTTATAAAAGTGAGGGATGATGAAAGAAATTTCTCAGGAGGTGTGCTGTTGTGGGATCTCCATATGGGGAGAGCCTGCTCCACCTCTCCATGACCAGTCCTGTTCTGGTCAAAAGGGTGAGGCAGAGCATGGTCCCTGCTCTCCCCCAGCTCAGAAAAAGATGGAGAAGACAGCAACTAGGGACACTGGCACTCGTGGGCTATTTGCTGCATCTCCATTTGTAAGGCTTTGGGGGGAAAAATTGCAAGGAGGAACATCAAGGAGGATGTGCTGAGGGAAGGAGCTCTGGAGAGCAAGGCTGCTGCTCACACTCAGCATCCACTCCTGGGGAAGGGATCATACCCTCCAACCTGCCTCCAGCCTTGCTTTAAATAAGGTAACCAAAGTAAACACGATGTGGTGCTAATGTAGAAACTCTCATCCCATGCAACAATAATTTTGCTTGCATCTTATTTTCTTCCTTCCTCACCTTTGCCTCCACATGGCTGTCCTGTGGGCTGTAGAGAGACTGTACAGCAGGACCAGCCTCAGCTGGCTGCTCAGCTCTGTGGTAGTGAAGATGGCTTATAATATGAGCAAAGAAGGGAGGGTTTGTCCAGAAGGAGGAAGCTGGTGTGAGCAGAACTTGGTAAGTGACATCACAGAGACTTGTTTCTGAAAACAGTAAATTATAGGCCAACACAGCTCTGTGTTTCATGTAAATTTTATTGTGTTTTGGAGGAAATTGCATACAATCAATCAGGTTACTTGGACAGCAGGTAGTATGTTTCATGTGTACAGTATGGTCTTTTTCTTTTCAGCCACTCAGCATAATTCTTAACAGGATTTTATGCTCTAAAGGGTAACTAAAACTACCACCATCCAAGAGGACATCTCTTCCTATTGGGGTTGATGATTTTTTTTGAAAATTCCTAACTACCCTGAAATTAGGAAGAGGCATTCTGTTTTTCTGTAAAAATTCAATAATACCTCTGCATCATTTCCTAATAAGAGTATCTGAAAATATTCTCCGTAGACAAAATGTACTGCCAGTGTCAGAGAACATTTTCTTCAACACAGAGCTTTTTATTTGTTGTAATTTTTGTCATACATCACCATTTCAAATCTTTTTATGAACAACAACTGAGCGGTTTTGAGTGGAAAAACTTTTATTCGGAAAAAAAGATCTGGATTTGCAAGAGAAAAGAAATGCTAATGGAGCTGCAATTGCTATAACAAGTACATTTAAAAAACAAACCCTGATGGCTGAAGATTAATCATCTGACAGCGAGGAAAGTAATGCTTAAGGAAGGAACATTGTGAGTGCCAGCTTTCATCTCTGTGTGCCTCACCTCACCTCTGTGCCATGGCACGCTGCTCCAGCCTTGTGCCAGCACGAGCTCCCTCTTGTTACATCGTGTTTCTGGGAGTTAAGATGGCTTTTAGATGAAAAAGAATTCATTTTATTTCATTTTATTTACTTGAAAAAGTAATTTTTTGAGGCAAACGAGCCCCCTCTCTGGTTTAAAGTGTGGGAACGCACAGGGCACTGCCAGCAGAGCGAGGGCACACGTGCTGCAGCGTGGAGGCAGGAAGGAGCAGTGGCAGAAGTGCTATAAATTGGAGTGGCTGCTGAAGACTTTCTCCAAAGTGATGGGCTTACTTTCTACTTTTTTGCAACAATATTTAGCCAATGTGTTTTTTCTCTGATGTTGATGCAGTAACATATTTATTTTCCCATAGATAGAACTGCACTGAGAAGCAAATATGTTTTTTGGGAGTCCTCTTGCCCACAAATATCTGCAATTTCCCCTCTAATTAAAACAAGAACTTCCATTCCAAATGACCTTCTTTTCTGTTACAATCCTGGGTTATCATCTAAACAATTAATTATAGTCAGACCTAGCATTAAAACTAGGACTTGAAAAAAAATATCCTATAAAAACAAAACAAAGAGTCCATATTTCAATCATTAAAAAACAAAAGGAATCAAGGCTTTCCTTGATTTTGGATAGTCCGTAAATGTCTTGAGATAGTACCTGAAAGAAAATAAGCAAGAGAGTGAACCTGCATACATAGAGGGAAACTGCACAGTTTCAATACAGGTCAGCTGAGGAGCCTTAAAACTGCTCCATGCTGCCTTTCTTTGTTATTTCTGTGTGTTACTCGGCAAAAGAGCAGTTCAGAAACTATTTACACCTGGTTATTTAATTAACTGATAATGCTGCTAAGGTTCTAACAGGTCTAAGTAGAAATGTTAGGAATTTAGAGCATATCTACTCCAAAGGGCTGCAGAGGTTGCAAGGGAAAGCTTAGGAAAGGCTCACACTTGTGAGGCTCAGTAAAAAGAGGCTGTAGCAGGGTGGAAGCAGTGATGCAGCTCATGGATTAAATGAGTCAGGCCAGGCCCACCTGACAGGGGCTCCAGCTGACTGCCTGCCTTACACAAGTCATCCAATACACCTCCTGTACATGGCACTACATTTCAGTTTCATCCCAAAGCCTGGCTCTGGTCCTCCCTGGCATTTTGCACACTGCATTCCAAGGGGAAGTAGCAGCATATGGCAGGGAACAGTTTGATACCTGTGATGGTGATAAGCTCGTGGGCCAATGCAGCAAAGAGTGAAAAAGGCAAAGGCGAAGGCTGGCAGGGACCAGGTTGCAATGGCAAAACCAAACCATTCCACAATTTCTCCAAAGTAGTTGGCTCCAGAAACGTAGGTGAACAGTCCTCCTGCAGCAACAGACAAAATATTTCATTTTTTAGAGTCATTGCCTGCACATGAAAGGTTCTTTCACATTAAGTCAGCAGCAGAATATGTACCCTTTCTAATTCAGCCCATAGCAGCAACCTAAACACATTTCCCTGAAGCCAGTGCAGCCATGCCAAAGGGGGATCTTGCTTGAAATTCTTGTATAAGTACAGGAGCCAAAGGGGACTCTGACTCAGATGTTTCCAGCACTTTCACAATCATTCAGTTTCATTTGGAAAATAACTTAAGAAAGACCATTATTATATATAAATTATAATAATTAACATTAGTCAATCCTTTTTATGCCCTAAAAATATTTTGCAAGTTCACAACCTTTGGGGAATGCAAAATCTGGATCTCATTTTTTCACAGCATTTACAAGAGGCAGGTAAATATTGGAGAAACTGGGAGAGACACATCAGCATCCATAACAAGCCAGCAGAAGGAGTCAATACCAAAGTCCAAGAAATTCTTGGATCCCCATCCATATTGCTGTACAGAGCTAGACATTTCCTGGAAAGACAATTCAGCACCTTGCATCCTTGTTGTTACTACTTTCCCCTAAGGTTTACACTTTGAATCCACCTTTTGCACAGTAAGAAGTCCACTACTACTTCTAGCTGTTTTCCTCTTTGCAGCTGCCTTTTGCAAAGTTAAAATCCTCTTCCTGTGTCCCACTTCAATCTTCTCAGAATTACCAGCCAATTTCTTAAAATCTCTCCTCACAGTTGATGCTTTCCAGAGACTCCTGTCCCTGCAGCTCAGGGGGGCACCTGAACCAAGTACCAGCTTCTCTGCCATTATTGTCACTCTCCTGTGGATTCAGTCAGAAAACATTCTTTATTCTGCTCCTCTTCTTCCTTCAAGGAAGTGGGGGATGAGAACATACCCTGAGGAATCTTGTAAGTGACTTCCCCGGGTTTCCTCAGCTGGCGCAGCAGGAGATCACTGTGGATGTTGATTCCCATTCCCAGCAGAAATAAGAGGAGGCCTAAGAAATCAACAAAAAAATGGATTAGAAGGAGAGCTCTGTCTAAATATCCCTACTGAAGCTCATATATGAGGTTTGTCTTTGCAGCAGACAGATAGGGGTCATAACATGAGAAAAGAAATCGTGTGTGCACTACAATGTATATAAAAAAGACTAAATTCTGATAAAACCTCAAAACTTCCAGTAGCAACAGAAAGTTGGTAAGGGTCTGTAGAGTTTTTTCTTTAATATTTCAAGTACCACTGATGCTGATTTTCTTTTTTTTTTTTTTCATGTTAAATATATGTTTTATCTATCATTCAAATTAGGTGATTTGGTGTTTTCTATGTTAGGTATGGGAGGTCTTATTAAACAATGTCCAGAATTTTTAATATGTGATGCTGTCTGAAAAGACTGAGCTTGCATCCATGGTCTGAAACAAGGTACAGGGAGTACCTTGGTTAGTTTGTGCTTGTCATATCCAAAACATTTCCTCAGACCTCCATGCTTCTCGAAATCCTCATTTCTGTGTTTACATTTAAAAGCCATTCTTAGCACAGTACCAAATCTGTAATGCCATCTAACTGCTCTTGTTCAGTTATTCTCTGAGGGATTTTACAGGGTGAAATCCAGCTAGGCTATTAAGTTACAGAATATAAAGGAATTGTATTAACATACAACCAGACTGTGCGTGATCGCTAATCTTCCCCTGTGCCTTACACGAGAAAAAAGAGCTCTTTGTCCCTAAAGCCTCATTCATGCTGGGGTTTTGCCCTCCTTTTCTCTCTTATTCAGGGTAGCTGTATCAAGTGCAAAGCTCCCTGGCAGGGAAGAGAAAACCACTGCTGGGTGCACACTTCTGGCTGAGCAAGGGCACACCCCCATGCACCTGGGGCCTGAGATTGCCTCTCCATGGCCCACAGCAGCAGGAGGCTCTGCAGTGGTGTCAAGAAACAAGGCTCAAGATTTGAGACTAACACATAACATCATATACATTCAAAGGTGGCTGCCTAGCAGGAAAAAAAAAAAAAAAAGTTACTGCACATTTACTTGTTTTATCCGGGCCAGCAGGCAGGTCTTATGCTGATTTCCATCACAACAGGTTTGACTCACACGTTCACTGAAGATTAGGACATAATTCAAAATGCTTACAAATTGCTAGGAGATTAAATCTTGGGAATCCTGCAGCTGTAATTACCTGATGTAAATCTGATGTCGGTGCACCAATCGTTTGGATATTCAGCGCAGTAAATCAGGTAGTACCCCTGGAGGAAGCCATTATAGATACAGAATAACATGCCAAAGAAAAGCAATTGCAGTGGGAAAGGTCTGCCTCTAGTGAAGAAAGGGTAAATAAATGTCCTAAGGTAGATAAGAAAAAAAAATCAGCACATTGCTCATGATAACATTGTATTTGCAATTTCTCTGCTGTGGGGAAAAAAAATCTGAACAAAGCACAAGTAGAAAATAGGTTAACAAAGACAAAAAAAATTGAAAAGAACTGCAACAATATAAGATCAGCAATTAATGGGAACATGAAATCCTACAGATACACATCTTTTCCTGGTCCTTCAGAACTGCACACAAGGTGGGAAGTTAGAAAGCTCATCCAGATTCATTGATGCTTTAAGAATGCTTCTGTGCCTTTCTCTGCACTTGTTGGTGAAAATGAGGAATTCATGCCCACAAACAACATTTGATTTAATGCTCCAGTGGGCCAAGGGAAGATGGGTTGCTGTGGAGGGGCATGGGGACAGTGATGTTCAGACATCACTGATGCTGGTGGAGGCCAGTACCCATTGCAGTACTGATTCTCCAGATGAGGATTACTATGCCATGGAGCATCAGCATCCTGGAGGAGCTTTGTTATGGAGAAGCCATTCCTGATCCCACTACAAGAATGATCCCTGAGGGCTTTAACCCATGGTGGCAGATGGGGTTGAAGGCAGTGTTGAGACCCCTCTGGCTCTCTCACCCCCTGCAGTATAGAGCCTAAGAAATCTCCTTTCCCAGCCTCTCCCACTTCACTCAGAAAGAGACCCCCAAGCATCTCTAACACACAGCAGCTCTGTCCTGCTCTGCTTGGACACTCTAACCTAGAGGCAGAACCCTGTTTTTGCCTGCCTGGGGAGCTGCTTTTCCTCCAGTCCCTGCCTCCCCTACAGGCTTTCAAGCTTTTGTTTAAAATAAGAATAGCTACAGCCCTAAGTTTAATATGCTAAACACCAAGATTTCCATGCAGCTACAGCACCTAGGGTTTCTTAGAGGACAGCTGTGCTAACAGTAGCATTAACATCTGTGTGAGCAAATAGTCAGTGCTTGTATAGTTTTAATTTATATATATGTTTGCTTCAGGTGGGAGTATCCCCCTTCACACTTTGGACAACCCATATCATCCCTGGGAGAGTGGAACAAAGAAGTCAAATCAATTTTTTAGTAAGTATTTTCTTACCTGGCCAATTAAGTTCTGTAAATGGTAAAATCTACACTCTTAATTTCTTTATTTTTCCCTCCTGGGCTTTGGATGGTGCTCATACCAGTATATAAGCATTGCTGATAAGTAATTCACATCCCATGTTGCCAGTGTCAACTTAAGCAAGATGAGGCATAAAATGTCATAATATTATAAATCTAGATTAAGTCATACTATGTCTGGAAGTGAGTAAGCAGAGTACAAGCAGCAACATGCTAATGTATTCACTGCTTTCCAAAGCAAGGTAAGACAGATTTCCAGCAATTAAGGCAGCTGTGATGCAGAAGTGCTAAATATTTTTAAAGAAAGAAAAACGTAAGAGGTATGGAAAATATTCTTCAGATGGTAGTATCACATTTGTCATATTTATGACAGAATGGAAAGGAATGCTCTTTGGATTAATGTCACCAATAATCACTGGGTTTGCCCTTTGGGAATGTGGTGCTGGAGTTATGAGTAGGAGAGGCCAGCTTTAGCATTCTGATCTGCTGTTGAAGTCATATTGACAAATTTGACCTGAAACAGTTATGACAAAAATGTGAAACTTGCAAGTGCAGGCTTGAAGACAGCAAATTGTATGGAAGAGGGAATGATGCAAACCACACAAAATGAGTTTAGGGGGTGAATTTATACAGCAGATTCAAGTAGGACTGGCACTGCTTTATCCTTTGCCAAAACCAGTCAGGTTTAAGAGTCTCTGAGTTTTTACAGCTGATGCAAACAGAAGTTTCTCAGGTCCCCTGATTGTTTCTGTGCTGCTTACTGATGCTGTTGCAGGGTAGAGGTTATAGGCCCTTGGAAGGTGACTTTTCCTGCAGTAACAGGAGGCCACAGACCTCTCTGCCACGGAGTACACACAGGACAGAGGGAATCTGCATGCAAAGTAAAAGTACAATGGCAGGGGAGCCAGGAGGCACCAGCTTTGTTTAGTTGTTGAGGCAGTAAAATCCTGGCATCACTGTAATCCTGCCTCATAGCAGCTTGGACAAGCCCAGTCAGGATTTCATCCAAGAATCTTTGCTGTGGAACAAATTCCCCAAGGAAATCTCTGTGGGTCTGTAAAACCAGAGGTCAGATTCAATTCTCTGTATCAGATTGTACTACATGGCTAGTTGAGGGTGCACAAGCTATTCCTGATGAGATTTGAAAAAGCAGCAGAGATAAAGCTGGGGCATTTAATAGGTTTAACTATTCCATGGAGGAGTCTGCAGCTCTGCTGGAGCTATTTTGCAGTGTGAAAATCAAAGGGGGCTTGAAGACCACCATTTTAGAATAACAGAACAAATCTGGCCTTTTGGTTTTAGTCCAATGACAAATTTGACCTTTTACTTTCTGTGCAGTATTGATGACTAATTCATTACTCCTTTATTATCTTTACCAGCCAAAGGCACTGACTGCATCTGACTAAACCATTGCCAACAGCTTCTTTTTAAATGAATGAATAATGAATTATTCATTTTCTTCCTCATCATTTATTTTCCAAAAGAACAGGTTTTGAAGAGAAAATCATTTGACATTACATCAAATTTTTGGGTTCTCCTTGGATGGTGGGGGCAGTGCCTGCCCTGAATCCCTGGTGAGAATGAGCTAAGGTGCAAAAGGTTGTGGATGTCAAAGGAGATGTCCCAAAGACATCTGCTGCTGATTAGCTTGCACATTCTTTCTGAGCCCCATTATTTGTAGGTTAAATGCACTCTGAGGTAATTTTAAACTTTTACTGGTTTCAAGTTGTGTTACACTAGGTCTCATTGAATATTTATAGGAGAAAACTGTAAAGCTCACACCAGGACATAACCTGGCACCTAATTTTCCTGTGGCATATTAAAAATTTTCAGTTATCCCAGGCTGGGTTTAAACAAATGTAATGGGTAAGCCTTCAGTTCTGAACAGCAGGCTAATTTGTTATCAGTTTAAAGGGAAAGTAAAACAAAATATTCCAAAATACTGTCAAAAGTGAAATTAAGCATTTTAACCCTCCTTCATCATGATATTTACAGATGCTCCAACATCACAATGCAAGTAAAAACTCCTCACCTGTCATATTCCTCTCCTCAAACATCCTACCCTGAGATGCTTTGCCCTTCCCCATTTACTCTGCAAGTCTGAGACCATCATCAGCCAGGAATATTCAGATAAAAAGCAGGTTATTAGCAGGTATTTGTAGTGTGCAGAGTGGACCTTGTCCCTTTTGTTAGGGTGTGCACAGTGAACATGCTCTGTCACAGACTCGGGAACAAAACCTGGGCTACACCCAGGTGACACAGCAGCAATTCCAGCAGGCAGGAATCATGGACTGCCCACTGAGCCTCTGCCAACACCCACTGCAGGTGCAGGACAGACAGCAGACCTCAGCTCCTGTACTGCAGCTGTCTCTCACCTCCTGATGTAAGGGAGCTGCAAATTCAGGAGCTGAGCTCTTTCTCTGGAGCTGATGTCCAGCCAGAGCTCCCACAGTGCAGTGGCTGTGAGTGCCACTGGGTGATCCCAGCTGCAGGGCACATTTCCTGACTGGGGCAGGAACGTTCCTCATTCCTGCATCACTGGGACAATGTGAAACCATCAGATAACTGTAATCACTTGCTGGACTCTGGCCCAGTTTGTAAACTCATCTTAAATCATTGAACAGTCAGGGGAGCAAGAGAGCTACCTTTTTGTTTTAATAATGCAGATTTATTTATCTAGAGGTGACAAAAACAAAGTTGGAATGAGCTCCCCTTCCCAAGGCAGCAATATTTTTCCACATGCAAAATGCTCTACTTCTATGTTGCTCTGAAGATCTTTGGACAAATTTCAATGGCTATAGTTTAAGGAATAAGAAAGATAGATATATGATTGAAAATCTTATGATTCAGCTGTATAAAACAATACTAAACCTGCCATATCAGGCTCATTTCTGAGGATTCTATCTAAAAAATTGGCTCAATCTACTGTCCTTAGGATGTTTGTGGTTCATTTCCAAGATTCATCCAACCTGAAGCCTGTTTGTAGGGGCTGTCTGTCTTCGTGGTCTCTCAGTATCAGGTCCAGAGCTGGATGAAGAATTCTGGCAGGAGCAGACTCATCTTTCTTGGGCAAGAGATAGAGGCACACATCTGATCAAGGGATGAGAGAAGGACTGAGGAAATCCTGAGACACATGGCACTGTAATTTGGCTTCAAGGAGCTCTTGAGAAGAAAGGCAATGGGAAAGAGAAAGTCTGGGCAGCTCTGATTTGATGCAAGGACATCAGAAATGCAGTAGGATTCAGTGGCAGAATGAGAAGAGTCTTGGAATAGACTGCCATACTGAGCCATGGGGGCTGCTGAACTTGTACTGAATATTAATAAGAATAAACTAACTTGAAATAAAAAATGAAACACAATAGTAGCAAATAATTTATTTGGAGAGCTGAATAACTGTGACCAACAGCTGTCATGATGATGAAAGGAAGTTAGTTTTGAATACAATGACATTTCTATTAAATGTAATATAGAAAAAGCACTGAAGTAAAAAGCTAGGAACAACTGAGAGAAGGGGAATTATCAGAAATTACAGACAAAGGCATGTTCTTTAATAAGGAGAAGACAAAGATTTGGAATTAATTTTTACATTTCAGGGGATAAATGATTTTCCATTGAAGAGAGGCAGAAGGTAGCAGCTGCTGAGGACAATTGACCACCATTTACTGCAGTTTATTCTGAATTATCTGACACTGGCTTCTGCCAAGACAGAGTGCTGACTGTGAAGGACCTCTGCTCAAATCCAGCGTGACACCTTCAGGCTTTCATAATGTCTCATGACTCATCTAACATTTTATACAAACTGCACATCTCAAAGATGATAAACTCCCTAGAATAGATTAGCAGTTGCTTAACACCAGCATTTGTGAGTAAAGCTCCAGAGTGGTACTTGCTGTGCCAGGAAGGCTGACACCATGGGTGACAGCACTTGCAGAACAGTCAAAGGAATCAGCAGCTGCCCTTGACTTGTGGCCACAGAGCTAAAAACAGACTTCAGGTTGAAACCTTAGTGGCAGGTCAGACAAACTTAGTTTCTTACAACTGCCTTTGAATGAAGGGGGGTTATAGGGAAAAATATTTTCAAAAGCATGTGTATCTCATAGGAAAGGCTAAAAATGGTGCTTCTGCATCATTGTCAATCACTGAAGTAAAAAAGACCATGGTGCATTTAACCTTGGATAAATTTAAGGCATCTGAGCTATGTAACACTCAATTTGAACATTATAAACACCTGGATTAGTCATTGTGACCATCTAGAACTAGTTAGTAATGCCTCATTGATTGGTATAAATTGTAGGCATGCTGTGCATTTAGCAAAGAAGGATAACTACAGTTTATGTATAAAGCTTAGTCCTCTTCACATTGAATAGAGATATTATTGGATGTGCTATATTTAATAAAATTCATGAGGTTGGAAAACAAATTAGGAAAAAGGAAAGGAATAAGACCTTAAAAAGTGTATTTGGTTTTAATTAGTAGAGAAGAATTGTGTAGGCTTGACTCCAAGGCAAAAATTTTTGCTCTTCTAAATTCACTGCAACAGGGGCCAGGTTTCAAAAGTGTTTTGCAATTTTGTTTATAAATTACTTCATTACTCCTCTTGGGTTTCTTCCATTATTTCTGAAAATGTCACTACAAAATCTGGTATCTCCCAGTGACTAGCAGCATCCAGACAGAACCAACAAAGGAGAATTCTTCTGGTAAAAAGGCACTGAATCATGAAAAGTACATACTGGTTTTGCAAATATAGGATCAAAGCACTGTATTTCAATTATTATGCATTTTCTAAAGGGACACCAAGAACAGAATTGCTGGGTTTGGTGCACTATCATGCTGCCTCAGCAAGTCACAATCCATCAGCAAATTACACTCAGTATACATTTATACCAGCATATTTGTTTCTTAAATGCTTCTATTTTGGTATAACACCAAAAAAAGTTTGAAATATTCTTAACTTAAAATATTATTTTATTTTCATTTGCTATCACCCAGCCACTTATTTTTCATATTTTTGTTTGTATTGTGGAAAGGAGATCAGAATGAGAGCTGAACTAAACAAAAGGGAAGAATTGATTGACTGCCCTTAACCTAAGGCAACTGAAACAAGAGCCAGATGAACCAAATATTAACAAGAGCCAGATGAACCAAGTATTAACACCTTTCTCACCATCCCGTGTCAACTTGGGCATATTCATCAGAAAGATGAGGATTTTTTTAAAGATCTTTTTTCTTTCATAGCCAAAGTAGGTGAAGTGGAGCTAATAGAGCAAAGGGAATGTGTGCCCTGTACAGATCCCTGCTGAGATCACAAACTCACAGTTGGTCCTCAGACACTGGAGAGCCAAGTTAGTGGAGTGCAGAATGTGCAGCCTGATGGACTTCTTGTCTAAGCAGTAATACTTGAAACAGCCCCTTTGACTCAGAGTCATGAGTATGTGTGAGGAGACAGGACTCATTTCAACATGGGACTGAGGTAACCCTATTTTCATGAAATAGGTTTGTTGAGTGAAGGAAATGACATAAATTGGATATATTATAGGAGCAGAGGATGTCCTGTGTCTTAACCTTCAATTTTTTACAGTCTCACCTGTCAACCTTATAAGTAACTTGGAGTTTCCTTGTATAGAGGATGTTAAGCAGCTTCAAAAACTGATTCGGAAAATTATATCAAGGAAGTTAACAATTGTTTACTATCAAACTAGAAAGATCTTTTTGAGGGAGAATTCTGTAAAGACTTTGCTGGTACTACTCAGGAGTTTTTTCATTGATATTATGCCTCTGGGGGGAAAAAAATATTTGTAATGTTTGTGGCTGGCACAGCTTTGAGAGATGCTGAGCACATGAAGAATAAATGCCAGAATTTAGAATAGTCTTGAAATACGTGTTTGATAGTTCTAAAACTGTCGATTTAATTCAATAAAGACAATGGCAAAATACTACATTTAACTAAGACCAAATGTAAAAGACAAGCTGAAAAATGGGCTGGATAGGAGAGGGCAAGCTGGTAGGTGGCAAACTGAGCATGAGCCAATGATGTCAGGCTATTGTGAAAAAGGCAAATGTTAAAAATGCGTTGTGGGAATGGGCATGTTGTTGGATACACCTGAGGTCATCTTTCTCCCTTTGCATGGTGCTAGTAGGAACTTAAATGATGCTCTGCCCAGCTCTCTGTAAGAGACAAAGTGGAAGCAGCCCAAAAAAAACCAACTGTGGTCTAGGAAGTGTGAGATGAAGAAAGACTGAAGGACTCAGGGCTCTTTAAATTAATTAAGAGAAAACCAGTGGAAGACATTACAACGATCTGCAGCTGTATAAAAAGCTCCTGCAAAGAAGAAATGAGTCAAGCATCCTCCTTGTCTGCTGAGAACACAGTAAGAAGCAACAAGCCTGGATAGGTGTATAGAAAATGCAGCTAAGATATTAGGGAAAGACAGTGAAGCATTGGAACATAATAGAAACCTCAACAAGCAGCAATTGTTGAAGACAGACAAGACAAATGTCCATCAGGAATGAGAAGAAAATTTGAGGGCTGTATGTGGCCAGGACCTGCCTGGGAATGGGAACATAGTGCTATTTTGGTCAGAGGGAGGCTCTGATGGACTCAGCACCAGGCCAGCTATCACAATTGAAACCCTAACTAAACTTGGTCCAAATATGTACTTTCATGGGGATTAGAGGACAGGACTACTTGCATGGGGATTAAAGTTCAACTTGACTAGATGGATTGTGGTGATGACAAATGTGCAGATCTCACAGTGCTCCATGATTACCTCTACTACTTAATAGCATCTAAAGGGCAACAGTACTTGGAGGTTATGAGAATATTTGTTGTTTTATCTAAGCAATAATGTGTCAAAGCCTTAGCCAGCCAAAGGTATCTCCCTCCTTTCTTCCTCAGAAATAATCGCTTGATATTTATGGAAAACAGATCACTTTGTTCCTGTGGCTAAACTGTGGGAGTCTGCCAAAAGTGTGAAATACATGCCAGAGTAACTTAATCAGACACTATGCTGTGCACTTCAAAAAGTTCCCAGCTCCACTGGGGCAGAGAGTTCTAAGAGTTCACAGAGGCTGAGATCGTGACCAGAACAGAAGGATGCATCTACATGAAAATTGGCACAAAATCCAATGATGCACAAATCTGTGCTCTTACAACTGAGCTTGCCAGATAAAGTGTCATTATTTTCCATAAATTGTTCATGTGGGCCTGAGAAATGACCAAAGGAAGACAATTGGTAATCTATCCTTAATCAACATTAGATCTTGGTCAGATTATATCCAGCCGACATACTGAACCTCAATGATCTCATGGCACTCATGGCAGTACATACACACAGACAGGAACAAAATTTGAAGTGACCAGGTCAGAGTTTGTGCTTGCATTAAAATAACTAGAGGACTTACAAGCCATGTTTTTTTCTTAAGCAAAAATTGCAATGAGCTGATTCTGAGCAACAATTGTCTCTGTTTCCTCACAAAATATGTCCAAAGATTTCCTACCACTGAAAGGTGCTGAGTGAATCACTCAGCACAGTGTCAGTATCATCTCTTGATATCTCACATGATGACATTTTCCTTCCCATTTTTTCTCACTCCTGCCCCACTACTGACCCAGCTGTTTTTAACTCTCCTACTTGTCCCTCCCTGTGCTCTTTCACCTGACCTTTCTATCTCTTCCCACCTCGTAGCCCTGACTGTAAACCTCACAGTGGTTTTTATTTCTCTGCATTCAAGACAGGCTGTATTTTTCCTAATCCCTGTTGCCAGAACTCCAGCTAGGAGACCACTTCTTCCCTGTTGATTATCCTAGCAGCCAGAAAAGTCTTGCTCTGCCCCTACAGTGCCAGCCTAGAGCATACTTGGCTGGATTGCAGGCTTGAGTGCTGTGGCCCTGCTCATAGCCTCAGATGAACCAGGGGAACAGACTCTAAAAGTGTTAGCTGACGACCTTTATGTTTGCACAGATACAAACGCGCCTCTCGCGCAACTCCGCCAAGTTTAAATTGCTTTCCCTAGGAAGAGCCAGAGACCTGTCTCACTTTAGCAACCTTAGTCTGGGCCAAGTTTTAAAATGTGAATGCTTTAATGGTTTTGGGGTTTTTTGTTTGGTTTTTTTGGGGTTTTTGTTTGGTTTTTTTTTGTTGTTTGTTTTTTAAAGGGTTCTAAAGAGAAGCAAACAGGCAAAAAACCCCTCAGCAGCGTATGGTAAGTACTTTTCTTTCTCTCTGTCATCTCTCAACATTTCTTCCTCTCCTGTTCTCAGGAGCAGCAGAAGTTTAATAGAGGTCCATGCATTGTCCTAGCCCAGATGTGTGGCAGGAGTCACTGGAAGGTTTGCTTAGGACCACGCTGCCTGGAGGTATTTGCATGTGCCTCTCTAGCAGAAGACCGTGCTAACATGGCTGTCCTTCTTTGGGTAGCCCAGCTAACTTACTCAGAGCTCTCTGGAGCTTTCCAGGCCACCCTGAATGATGGCATGATCAAGGAGACTCGGCTTTGTGGGAAAGTCACCCAGCCCATCTTTACCAGCTCGTCAAAGAGCTGCGGGTCATCACCCTGCCTCAGGATCTGCTTCAGCAAGGTCTTGCCTGGGAACTGATCTGTTCCTCAGCATCCCTCCTAGGAAAACCCTCTTTCTCTAGCAGACGCATCTCTTTGAAGGCAGCCTTGATAAGGTGACATTTTCCAGAGACATTTTTGGGAGACACTCTCCCAGCATGGCAGGTGTTGGATTAATTTGGTGAACTCCAGCAAAATGGTATCTTATACCTGGCTGAAGCTGTCTGTGGGTGTTGCTACTCTATTCTATGTTTATAAAGGGTAGCTAGGAAGGAGGAGGTCAAACCCAGCTTCCTTCAAACAGCACTTTTTTTCATTGTTGTTGAAGGTCTTATTTGGATATACCTTCCTAGGAATGGTGAAACTTTCTTCCCATCCTTAGGCATTATTACAGTAGCAACTGGTGCTTCAAAAGTTCACAGCTATGCAGAATTTAGCTGGTTCTTAAAATAAATTTGGACCTGTAGAAAAAGATACTGTTTTTTCTCCTTATGAATTGCCTTTTCACGTTTCCCTACATGGAATATTTTAACTCAGTTTTAATTAGTTTTGTTTTGCTGGGTTTTATACCAAAGTAATCCCATTGCTATTGTTGTAACAGTGTGATGTTGCAAAAATAATTAGAGTGTCAGCTGAGTGGTCAGCAAAGGGTAATGCAACTCTTGCATTTAGATGGGTGCAGATGTATAAAAATTTAATTTTTGACCAAATTCAGTAAGGATCATCCTATGGATCAATTCAGCTGCTACATTTCCATCAGTTTCTGAACAGAGAAGGACACTTGGAGGTGTATAACTTAAGAATTGTCTCTTAATTTAAGTTTGAAAGTATTTTTTTATCATAACCTTTCTTGACCATAATTAATTTTGAAGGAGATACCAAAAATATAACTTACACCAAGGGAAATAAGCAATGTCTAGAATGGACACTGATTTACAATCATACTACTAGAAGGTTATTTCACAATTTTATTTTTCTTGACAGAGCTCCATAAAACTGGCAAATTACCTAATTATACTAGGTTTTGAGTGCACAAAGGGGCTATTAAAGTGTGTCCTTTTGTCAAACAATGTTTGTTAGCTTACATCCTCCATAATGGCTGCCTCTACTATGATAAGAAATAAAAAAAATCAGATTTGTGGATCTCGAAGGAGCAAGATCCATCATAAATTTCCCACTGGGCATATGGATCAGACCTTAACACTTTTCTCTTGGTTTTTATTTCCTACTTAAAAGAGTAGACAAATAAATTCCCCAGTAAGGGAATACTACAAACATCTCATGATTAAAACAAATAACTTTCTTCTTTGGTAAAAACATTACTATTTTCAAGTAAAAACATTTACAGAAACTCATGTATATAATTTAATTTTTTTTCTGTCTCTGCCTTAGTTAAACCCTTTCTAGCTCTGCTTTTCGATATCAGCACTGGGAATGTTGCAATGCAAGTCCAGACCTTTACATCCCTGCCAGTCTCACCAAAGCCCAGTGGAGTTTGGAGCTCAGAATGTTATCATCCTATCAGGATTTAAGCTCATCCTACAAGGATTTAAGGATATAAGGATAGCAAGTGCTTTAACTTGCTCAGTGGGCTCAAACCTCACACAGGCTTGGGATCAGTGTGATCAGAGGAACCTTCTTGTGCCTTGGTGATGTCCTGGTGGCTCAGGTGTCTGCCCCTGGTACTGCAGTTTGGGCAGTCATTTTGTAATTAACAGTAATAGTGAGGTCTCAGAGAGGCATGGATACTTCTTTAGTGCATGTAAAGCTGCCTGGTAATAACAAAACAGCACAAGTGAATTAGCATCTAAAGATACTCCTTAAGAGGCATGTTTTCTTGAAAAGAAGTGAAGAAAGAGCAAAGCCTTAGGTTATCTCTGCAGAAAAATCTTCCAGACCAAGAGAGAAAGAAAAAAATCACACAGGCACAATTTGGACTGGGCAAAAATTATACATTTCTGTAATGTTAGCCCACTTTCCATTGGGAAAGGAATGTATAGGTAGGATTATTTGTGCTAATTGTTAGGAAGGCAATCAGAGAGTATTCTATTTTGAGAGCAGAATTAGGAAGGTAATTCATCATGCTAGACAAGACTGCAAGGAAGCAAACTCTACACCAGCACTGGCTACATGAGCATTTCACAATTCTGAGGCAAAGCACGTGAAGAGATGCTTTTGTTAGCTATTAATACATTAATTTGAGGAATCTGGACAAAAATAGCAGAAATGAATCTAGTATTTTCACAGCAGAGAAGAAATGATGTATTAGCATTACTGTAATGCACTGGGATGGCTGGGGAGCTAGGAATACATAGAAGAGGCAGAGGAAATGGCCAGCCTCTGTTAGGGATATTGCTGACAGATCTAGAATTACTGCCAAGGCCAAACAGCAGGAGAGAGGATGCAAATGTGCTACTGTGTAGCTGGTGAGGGCCAAAAGGAATCTGGTCAGGGTCTATTCCAAGGCATCAAGGTGAAGGAAAAGAGAACAGGATTTTTTACTTATCAAAATACCTGCAGATTTTGTGTTGGGAGGTTAATTACAGAAGTTTCAAGAGGCCAACAATTAAAATGTCTTTAGTTACTGACACTTAAGTAATGGTAACTTTCTAAGACCAAATGATAAAATAACTATTTCTGTGGGGGAAAAAATAATCTCTGAATTGGATCTATTAGACCTAGAGGTTATTGTCTGTCTGGTTATATGCACTACTAGCAAGGAGAGTACCACTTAAATATATAAATATCCTTCAAACTTTTCCTAATTTCTGTTTATCCACTTCATGTTTCAAAAATCAAAACTAAAACCCTGAATGAACTGATACAGAATACCTCTAAAAATTATTAGCAAATTAATTTATAAATGACTTAGTCATTTGGAGCCTCCATCCACCTGCATTTCTCTGGAGGCTTGAGCTACTTTTCTTACTGATCACAAGTAGTTATTCCTACTCAAAAAAAGAGACAGCCCAGGCAGTACAGGCAGGATCTGCTTTCTGCAGAGCCAGGGGAGAGCAAGAACCTTTTTTTTACCACCTCTCTGCTTAGTTCCATAGAGAGGGGAACTGGCCAAAAGAAGTGTTAAAAATTTATGTGAGGATGCAGTTTTCAAATGCTCCTCATTTCTCATTCTCTTGCCACAAAATTCTACGTTCCCTGCACATGGTGGCATCTCCTCTGCTCCCTCACCACTCTGTCTTCCTCACTGGCAAGAGAATTGCAGCATTAAGGTTTATATGGAATTGGATTGCAAAGGCTTCCTCTCATTGCCTCGTGTTGTTTCCCACCTTTGGTTTTTGAAGCTGGACTGCAAAATGGAAAGGCAGCAAACAGGTTTCTCCCTGCCACCCTGCTGGCATTCCCAGCACGGCCCCTCCAGCAGGAAAGGCTGTATTACAAACTACATTTCAAAGTAAAATGCTTTGTAAGTCATTTAGTACAAGAAATGTACATACATTTTACACTGCTCATCATTTCCAGCTCATGACCAGCTTTCCACAGAGATTGCATACACAGATGGCAGACTTGGCAGTCTTTTCTTTTCTCACTTTCTCCTTCCTTTTCTCTGCCTTCCCACCCCATCACTTTTGGAGTCCCCTATAATCACAGAACCTATCCCAGGAAAGTGAAGACACTGCTGAAAACAGACGTGAAAACTCAGATTTCGGTTCTTTTCCAGACAGATTTTAAGAATGTTATCTTTAGCAGCAGAGAGGGTTTGAATTTGATGACATTCACGCCATGCTGTGCCAATAAAGCGCACGTAGGGACACAAAGAGCTGGCTAACCAAGGAGAGCAGCCAAAGAGGCTGGGGGTGGGATTCCTCCCTTCCTTCTCCTCCCCTCAGCAGCAGCAGCAGCACATCCTGCCTTGTCCCTCCCTGAGAGCCACAAAGAGAGAGGCTGCTGCCTAGCGGTGGCAGAGCAAGGCACAGAGCGTGTCACGGCTCACCGCTGGACACGGCGGGATGGAGGGGAGGTCTCCTGGCTCCATCCACCTCCCCCTGAATCCTCTCAGGCAGTCTCAGCTCTGGGCAGCGCCGGGGGAGGCTGGCCCTGTGGGCAGGGTCCGTGCCCAGGTGAGCTCTCCTGTCTGTGTCAGCACTAGAAGGGCTCAGCACCTGCCAGAGCTGCTCACAGGACTCCTGCAGGCCAGCAGAGAGGTGCCCTAAAGTCCTTGTCAAAGAGGCACCATCAGCCTCAACCCAGTTTCCAGAACAGGACTTGGGTGGTCCTTTCAACACTCCAGCATATTCCTTAAGAACCTGACAATAAATACAAAATTGCCACTGTTTTATTTGAGCCACTGGTGGCACAAATTTTAGACAGCGTGCCCATACAAAATAGTTATTTTTAAATGAAAAAAATACAGTGATAGAAACGAAAGCCACTCCTAAGGAGCAATAGATTGTAACCTTGGTTACAATCCGGGTTACACCAGCTCCAGAGTGCTCTAAGTAGCCTGGAAACACAGGATGTCCCTCTGTGACTCCAAACAGAAAAGCACTCTCCCAGTCTGTAAACATCAGAGTAGGATGGGGGAACAGGAAAGTAACGTTAGACATGCTACTGCAACTCTGGTGCTGTGTTACACATCACACACTGATGTCTTCATTTTAAAATTGAGATAGAAAAAAAAAGGAGAGGGCTGAAAAACGCCACAGAAATTATCTGAGGACTGAGAGGGGAAAAAAAATTCTTGCATTGAGGGTTGTCTGCTGTGGTTCAGTGATATTATAAATCTAGTTTAGGATAACTCAGTTCAAATTAAAAAAATATTGTAGCTATTTGACACCATGTCCAAGTGCAGGACAAGTTAATTACGCTGGCTTAAACCTGTTCCTAAATTTATGAAAAGGTAACTTTATCCTGACCAGCTTCATGTTGGATGAAGTATCATGTGTCTGCACTGCTCAAACTCTGTGTCAGATCAGGTAATGTCTGTTCCCCTGTATCTGGCATAAGTCCACCACAAGCCCATAAATTCAGCATAAATACCACATCATGTGCAGTAATTAATGCACCAGAAATACAATCGTGCTCCTATATTATCTGGATCAAACTGATGCTGACAGAGGACTTGACAGCTCTACAACAAGCAAGTTAAAACATGATCCAGTACCCTGTAAGTGATACCATGGTAGGAAAATACTGAAGGACACTATGGAGTGCTTCAAATTAGCACAAGGTGGATAGAAGGAGAAAGGCCCACTGGGAGAAAATCAAGACCAGTCAAATTTAAGCAAGACATTTTAAACATGTTTAAGTAAGGGTAAAATAATTCAGAAGTTAACACTACCAAAGAAAACACTGGATTTCTCCGTTAAAAAATGATGGATTTTTCATTTTCAGGCATCTTCAGATCAAGACTCGAAGTTACACTGAAGTACATGCTTTGGTCTAAAAGAAGCTACTGGGGCAACACAGCTGGCTGGAACATAAAAGAAGGTAGAATAGCTAAGCACAGCAGTCTTTTGAAAGTCTGTGTTTCTCCATTATGGACTATAATGTCCTTCTGAGCATACCTCAAATGAAAACTTCCCTTCCTCATGTATGTTTGCTATAGCAGATGAGACAAAATTAGGAATTATAAAAGCTTCCCTGTGGAGAGAAAGAAGTCACTAAATTATGCAACAATGTACAAAGAAACTGTTTCATACAAACATAGAGGAATGCTTAAGTACAGATACCAGATCATGAGTAATAAAAGGAGGAGTGGATTAACAAAATACATTTATAATTAAGAGTGGAACACCTTTATTTGTTTCAAAATTTTAGTCAGAAAATGCAGTAGGCTACACCCATTAGGTAAATGCAATTTTATTATTGATTGATTGATTGATTGATTGAACACTTTACTCATTATCCTTGCAGTCAAGTTTAATCACAAAAGTATTTCATGTTGTTGTTAGATTATTCCAAGATAATAAAATGAAAAAAAAGAAAATCAAAACGAACCAAAAGAAAACCCCAAAAGTCAAACGAGATCCTGACTGTTATGTCAAACTACTGAAATTCTTTTCAAACATTGTATGGCAATAGAATGTTCTAATCCTGTGTCACCAGAACCCCTTGGTAATATGATTTATTCAACATCATTTTATAGGCAAACAGCCATAATATGCATGTGCACCAAATATGTAAGTGCACTTTTTTCTACCCCTTTTTCAGCTCTGCAGTAAGATATCTTGCCCACCAGCATTGTCACCAGGATGTGGTGGCACTCAGCATGGAACAGGGAAGCCTAATACCCCACGAGATACTGCCTAGAAAATCCAGGAGCTGGAGATGGGCTTAGAATGGAGCTGATTCTAGATGGCAAAACCTGTGAATTCCCAGTGGTCTGGGAAAGTCTCCTCCATTGTTGTCATCTTCCTCCAAGGACTAAGTCCCATTCTTTTAGTTAAAGACTTAATCCAAATTACTGTTATTGGGTCACTTACTGATTGATAAGAATTTGACCCAACCTTCAGAGTGTCCAAGTAACCAAGAAGTCTAG
Source organism: Luscinia megarhynchos (assembly GCA_034336665.1). NCBI lineage: Eukaryota > Metazoa > Chordata > Aves > Passeriformes > Muscicapidae > Luscinia > Luscinia megarhynchos. The sequence goes on along the minus strand of CM067565.1, from coordinate 78,765,986 downwards.
GTAGCTAAAAAGTCTAGAAAAGAAGAAAGGTGCAGAAACTGTTGAACTATAACATATATTAATGGCTAAAAAATTCTCTGTAACAATAAATTATCCTACCTGCTAGAAAATGTAGATAACAATTAGTTGTGCTGATTGTTAAAACGTTAATGTTATCAATAAGGCTCTAATTATAAACACAACCATGTGGCCATAGGTCACTCTGCCAAGGATCCCTCAAAGAACCTATCTGCCTGTCCTACAGTATTGTCAGGCAAAACCCAGAAAAACTTCTATTTTGTGATTTTGCTGCTCTTTTTCGTAACAGCAGAGTATTAGTATTTAATACAACATTTCAAATATTAATTGATTCAGCAGAATGTCAGAATGGCTTGTGTGAGAAGGGGCTGCAGCCTGTGAGAATAATATTGGAGTAACTTGCTGTATTAGAAAGAAAAGTTTCATACAGATTTGGTTGAGGTGAGGCTTTTACTTTTACAAGAGGAGAAGAATACTCCAGCTACAGATGAGAAGATCCCCGAGCTGTCTGGGAAAGAAAACGTGTGAAAACACAGAGCTTTTGCCTAAGTCCAGCAGCAAATTTGGAAAAGAAGACACAGGGTCAATAGATGTATGCATGCTGGTAGGGTAACATTTCTTTCAGTTGTCTGGAGGCGTTCATTGATAGTTGTGTTTCTCAAGCAATCAGAAATTCTTGGACAATAACAGAGCACATTAAACTGAATTCTGTATGACAACATACAATCAATACATCCAGCTTTCTGGAAGACAAATATGTTATGGGTGTGTCCTTCAGCTGACTCCTGCAGCAAAGACAACTGAAGTGATAACAAATACATGTCTAAAATAGTGTTTTAGAACCATAAACCATTCTCTGTTTTAAATTTCTCCACAACAGCCTTGAGTTTCTATCCCTAAACTATCTGTAGAGATACTGCAACTGGATTTTCATTTTACTGGTTTTGGTTGAGTAGCAAATAATAATTTCTGATCAAATATTACAAGAATATTTTCTATTTCTATGAAGCAGAATAAAAAACCAGATGAATGGTGGTGAAAAACGGCAAACCAAGTCAAGGTTTTGACTCAGAAGTAACATTGCTCTTTACTACTTAATGGCATAACATTTTCACCTGCACTTGCCATTTGTGAACAAAAGGCTTTTTTCCCCATAAACAGATAACCAAAGTTCAACTTTCTCGTAAAGAACTCCACTGAAAATGGAAGTGGAGCAGAAGATGGATTCTGGTGATATTCTCCAGAACCAAGTCTCACTGACTGCAGAAATGAGTGACAATCGTAGAACTATGTCTCTTCAAAGTTATCACCAACACTGGATGAAAACTCTGGTATTTCTTTGAGCTCCTGATTAGTAAATACAGAATTAATTAAAGTTACAGCATTCGTTGTAACTTGACAAGACCAGGTAGCTAAAAAGAAAAGATATAGAAAGGAGGAAAAAAAAAAAAAAAAAAGAAAAAAAAAAGAAACGAAAGCCGACATGAGCCGGTGGTTGGGCAGTGGAGCGAGGATGAGAGCGGAGCACAGGAGCCCGGTTAGTCCCGGCCGTCCTCGCTCCTATTCCCACGGCTGCCGCTGCTTCTCCTGCTCGCAACAAGCGCTCCCTACGGAACTTCGCATAATATTTGGATGAGTTTCATCCGAGCCTTTGCTTCAGCTTAGAGAAACCTTTCTTTTTTTCCTTTTCCTTTTTCTTTTCTTGTCCCCTCCCGCTAAGATAAGAATTCAGCGCATCCATCCTCCTCCCCGCTCCGAGCACCCGAGCAGCACCCGCTCGTCCCGGCGATGCCTCCGGCCGGTCCGCACGCTGCGGGCGGAGCCGGGGCTGGCCAGCGGCACCGGGAGGGAGCGATGCCGAGCCGGGACGCGCCCGGCCCCGCTGCCGCAGCTCCCCTCGCTCCGGGCTCCCGGGGCCGGCGGCGGTACCTGTAGAAGTAGTGCCAGCAGAAGAGGCAGCAGAGGAGGCGGCAGCCGAGCGGCTCGAGGCGGGGCGGGCTGCGCAGCGCCAGCAGCAGCGCGGGCACCAGGAAGGAGGGCAGCTCCTGCAGGAACCAGGCGCAGCGCGCCGGCAGCCGGCCCCGCGGCCGCGCCAGCCGCTCCTCGTGCTTCCCGTAGCGGGACGGCACCCGCAGGTGCAGCGAGAGCTGCAGCAGCGCCAGCGCGCCCAGCAGCGAGCTCAGCGCCAGCACCAGCCCGGGGAGGCACTGCATGCTCGGGCCGGGCGGGGGCAAACAGCCCTCGGCCAGCGCCGGCCCCGGCCTTATTAGAGCCGCGGCCGTCACCCCGCCCCGCCGCGCTGCCTCCCAGCGCCCGGGCTCGTCACAGGGTGCAGCCCCTCGTGCCGGAGCGGGCGAGGCGCCCCGACCCGCCCGGAGGGGAGCTGCACCCCTCCATCCATCCATCCATCCATCCATCCATCCATCCATCCATCCATCCATCCATCCATCCATCCATCCATCCATCCATCCATCCATCCATCCATCCATCCATCCATCCATCCATCCATCCATCCATCCATCCATCCATCCATCCATCCATCCATCCATCCATCCATCCATCCACCCCGACCCGTCCGGATAGGGGCTGTACCACTCCATCTATCCATGCCGACGGGCCCGGAGGGGAGCTGTACCCGTCCATCCATCCCTCCATCCCGTCCCATCTAAGCGGAGCTGTCCCCCTCCATCCCCGCCATCCGTCCCGCCGGAGGGGAGCAGTCCCCTGTCCCTCCTTCTCTCTCTCTCTCGTCCCCTCTCTCCCTCCCGTCCTCCGCGCTGTCGGGGTCCGCTCCGGTCCGTCCCGGGCGGCGGCGGGCGAAGGGAGAGGAGGAGGAAGGGAGGGAGGAAGGGCCGGGGGCGAGGCGGAGGCGGCCCCGAGGTGAGCGGGGTGAGTCCGGCAGGAGGAAATCGCTGCGGGCGCGGTGCGATCGCGGCGGAGCTCCCCGCTCCCTTCCGCTGGCCCGGGTGTCACCGTGCCCCGGGCTGGCCCGGCCATCTGCGCTGCCAGGGCTGAGCCGTGCCAGGCAGCGCCGCCCGCCGCGGGCAGGCGGAGAGCGCAGGCAGAGCCGCGCCAAAGGTCGGCTGGAAACGAGCGAACGGAGATGCTCGCGGCGGGATGAGGAAAACACGGTCCGAGTCCCACGAGTCTGACGAGTCCCGGGTCGTGTTTGGCATAACCCGAGCATGCCGAAACTTTTTAAGTGCCCCAAGTTTTAATGAAGGTGGTCCTAATGTACGTGCTAGATTTGGGGTGTGCTCAGGAACCCTTCAGTCTGAACAACATGAAGTAGTTTTTAGAAGTTTGCCTAGAACTACAGCCGTTTCCTTAGTCTGTTTTTTCCGAGATCTTCATTTGGTAAGAATTAACAGGATGCTGAATTACAGCAGGAGGGCTAGCAGAATATTAAACTCCTGTCTTTTTTTTCTTCTGGCCATTACAGCATATCAACTCAAGGCCATACATTACAGTGTCATCCATGTCGTTTTGCAGCTTCACTGAGAAAGCAGTTGGATGCAGCTCTGCAAAGGATTGGCTGCCACACAAAACTGGTCTTCTGGAGCAGAGGTGGTAATTGATTTTTATTCAAGGTCTGAGTGGCAAGTGCAACTGATTTAGGATGTGGAAGACTTGGGTTCAGTTGCATCTTCTGCTTAAGGGGATTCCCTTTTGCAGAGGGAGACCAAACCACTGGCTGTAGTCTGTGCTGTAGTCCAGGGGAGGCACTTGTTGTATTACACTGCCTATTCTTTGGGGCAGCTACTTAGGGGGACAGAACTCTTTCAGCCATAGACAATTTCTCCCTCACTCTCTCTTGCAGAGTGCTGTAGTTGCTAAGGTCATGTTTGTTGCAGCGAGTAAAGCAGGTCAAGATTTTTTTGGCCTCCAAGATGTGTGACATATTACGGCTGTCAGCCACATGCCAGAGCACTCTTCCCCCACAGAAGATGCCTGTCTGCCTGCAAGCTGCCTGCTGCTCTCTGGTACATGCTGTGTCCCAGCTGTGTAGGAAAGAGGGCAGGACCAGAGCTGTGCCAGCAGCACACAGGATCACAGGCTGGCAGCAGTGGTACCTGTATCCAAGCAATAGTTCTGGCTGTGAGCCACCAGCGGAGGAAGGTGCCTGTAGGACAGATTTTAGAAACTGCATCTGTATCTTAATTAACAAGAAGTGAAATGCAAAACAAATGGCTGTGTAGCAAAACATTTGAATATGAGAATTTGTCAACTTTAATATGCAAGTTTCATGGGGCAATTACTTTGAACTGCCTCTAGCCTGATCCTGTGAATTGAAGACACATTAGCAATAGAATAGAATAGAATAGAATAGAATAGAATAGAATAGAATAGAATAGAATAGAATAGAATAGAATAGAATAGAATAGAATAGAATAGAATAGAATAGAATAGAATAGAATAGAATAGAATAGAATAGAATAGAATAGAATAGAATAGAATAGAATAGAATAGAATAGAATAGAATAGAATAGAATAGAATAGAATAGAAGCACATTAGGGGCCTTTATGGAGTGCATCTTCTGCCATAGTGCCTTCTGGAGGAGAACCAGTGATGGACTCAGACTTTCACAAAGCATATCAGAGCTCAGTAGTTAGTTGGGGATGACTATGGGATGACCTCCAAAGAATGCTTTGTATTCAGAGTAAAACCCTAAAAGAGGCACAGCATAAGAACTGGAGAGGGGTGTGATCTCAAACAGCACTGGTAGCTTCAGGCTGTCCCCTGTTCATCACCCTGGCTGGTTGGATTCAAGCTGAAGGGGTCTAGTTGTACTTGTTTGCAGGGGAAGACTAATGAACAGAAATGGTTCTAGTGGTGAAGCAGTGAGCTACTCACACAGAAACCAGTCCAAGGAGGCACTTTTAAGGTGTGATTCATCTTATCCAAAGAGGTAATGAAACAGACCAATGAACTATAATGTAGAAAAGATTGCTTCTACTGGCTCTGAAGGCTGTGTAGAGAACTGTGTCAGGAGGACTGAATCCCACTCTTGCTCTGTAAACTAAGGTTCAAAAGAAATGCTCCTCTGAGTTAAGGACCATCATGGAGTTCATGTTCATTGCTGGAAACAAACACTGTGTGTTTATTCATCATATTCAACCACTGCACAAATCTCCTCCTGAGAATTCCTTCTTCTTGCCTAAGTACTGTGTGAGGGATGGTGATGAGAAAGGTGAAAGCAGTGCTGCAAAAGCATTCTTTGTATTCATCAGGGGTTTAGAGAAAGTGGCAAAGTCCAATGTTGAAAAAAAAAGTAGTTTGCATAGGATCACCAAAAAACTTCTTTTTTTGAACCAGGCTTTATTTTTCCCATGGAAGCATATTTGGATATTTGTTTCACCAGCCCAAAGGTGCACCAGTAGTAATAAATCCTACCCTGAAGTTATTTCAGGTCAGTATGATCAAGCTACAAAACACAGACCATTCAATTCAAACTTTTTCCCCTCCAGTAAATTAAAGTTATTCTGAATGCTTTTTATGTCTCAACAGTGGATAATTCAGTGGGAGTATTTGTTAAAAAACATACCTCAATAATAAAGTGTTTGCAGAGAACTTGAAGGGAGAGGAGGAGAATGTACAGGCTAAGCTCTGTTTGCATATCTGATAGGACTTCTGAACTCTTGGCTTGTTTCATCTTTAAAGAGAAAAATCCAACTCTTCCAAAGAATTGGATTGTACAAAATGTATGGGAGGTATGAAGTTACATATGTCACAGCTATATATTTATACATGTGAGTCATCTGGAGAAAAACTGTGGGTCATTTATATATCTAGAGGCCTATGGGGGTTTTTCAGAAGAAAATGATAGATGAAAATCAAGGTGATTTTGTAGTACTCCCTCAGTTCAGGAGGTAGCCAGGAGTCCTTGTGGCCTGCTGCAGAATCCCAGGATGGCTGGGGTGCAGCATCCCAAGCTCAGCCTGTCACCTTGCACACCTGTGCCCCTTTGGACCCCAGGGTGTGCCTGTGCTCCTGCAGCTCTGGGTGAGAACAGGGGGTTCTGTGTGAGTGCCTTCCTGCAGCACAGGGGAACTCATCTGGGAGAGAGAGCTCCTGTGAAGCAGGATCAGAACACAGGGAAGGCAGAAGTGGTCTGTCCCTTTTACCAGAAGGACCTGGAGCTGGTGCATAGGGAGTACCAGCAGGGGTGTCCCTCCATGAGTGGCTGGCTGCATGCTGGCTGGGGTTAAACCACAGCAGCACAGCACAGTTGCACAGGTATTATCTTTAGGAAGAGCTCAGGATGGAGTTTTGAATGAGAACGCTCAATAAAGTGAACAGTTGCATAAGGCAGCTCCTCAGATCTGCCTGTGCCCTGGTGCAATTTTAAACAAATCTCTTTCTAGTGCTGACATGAATGTAGTTTGGCTGAAGTTAGGAAACACTGGGAGCCATCAGCTGCTATTTACTGTTTGGTTTGCATCATATATATCCTGTGCTGAATAAGGAACTCTCCATTTGCTCTTGGTCTATTTGCTATTGAGCTATTCTCATAAAATTTTTAGTTCCACAAGAGCACAGAGTTAATAATCTGATATAGACACTTCCCTCTCAGTCACAAGTAGTCTTTTACTATTTGCAGGAATTTTCATCCACTGACATTAGAAGCTGCATGACCACTTTGTGTTGCATGTTAGATCCAGCAGATGAAAAGAGAAAACTATTTTCATTTTCCTTTAGTCAAAGGTGTTTCTGCATAGGAAGAGTGGAACCAAGCAAGGTGTGGTTAGTATAACTCTCCTTGTAAAGGCCTCTCCTTTGAGTTGTGCAAGCAACTGTAAAACAGCAAATAAAACAGGAGAAGTGGGCATTAACTTCTTTTGTGACATTTAATAAGCAACTGTTACTTCTACTCCTAACACCGATGAAAGTGTGAGAATAGGTTTTGAGGAAGACAGGGCACATTAGTTCAGTGTGTGTGAAGAAGGAAGAATACATCTTTTACAGAATTAACTTTAACCCAGTGTACACAGAGTTTTGCAGTGAGTTATTTTTAATAGTGTATTCACATCATTACTGGAATGAATTTAAAACTATGGCAAACAGAAACCCACAAAGGATAGGTGGGGGCTTAATATTTTAAAGCTTTTAAAAGTTTTCCTTTTATTTCAGATTTTCTTGAGCAGTATCTATATAGAAAAGCCATGAGATCAGAATCTGACACCCAGTTCTCTCCTTTAATTAATCTTCTTTTATCTGGCGACACTCTTGCTATGATTTATGGTTCACATTCTGATCTCTGCACAGTTCTTTCAGCAGAAAGGGACAGTACCTTTCCACCCACACTGCCCCACCTATTCCAGTTTGTTAGCACTGAAACATCCTACCCACTCAATATTACAAGAAGATGAGGAAACACACTCAGGTTAACTGTTAACTGAAGCTGAGGCAGAGAATCACAGAATGAAAAGCAGGGGGAGCTTGAGGAGCACGAGAGAATTTCCCTCATCTGGTGTCTGTGTAAAGCACTGAGCCCACACAGCACAGAACTGCAGTTTCTGTGCTCACCAGAAGCTGGGACATTGTCGTTGCAGACAGTTTCTCTGGGGAAATTACTTATAAACTGTAATATGTTTCTCCTGATCATTGCAGACCACATGTTTTCAAAGACTTCTTTCTTGGCATGTCCCAGATGGGGAGACCACCTCCTGACAGATTTCATGTGAATGCTCCAAAGCTTGGGGGTGCTAGAGCAGCTCAAAGAAAATGCCACAATTTCTTTTTAGCTGGGTTAGTTATTTTCTTTTCAGAAACAGTTGAATTGTTGGCTGACCTTTTCCAAAACTTTGAGCAGGCACCAAGAGTGGAAAATGGCAGACCGTATGGTTGGAGCTGGAAAATTTAAAAACAACACAAGACAGAGCCTAACTGTGGGAAATGCCAGGCATCCTTAATGATTTTTGGTATTTTTTCCCCTTGCCTGCCATGTATGTAAGTAACAGATGAGGCAGAGCTGCCCCTGGGCTCTGTTTCCCTGCCTGAAAAACCCCCAGCAAAGATTTGCAGCACTGCAAAGATTTGCCTGCCCAGCCTGTGACTGGTGGCACTGGTGGTCTGAGACAGCAGTGCCTCACCCTGTGGAAGCTCTGGCTGATGCTGCTGGGTTTGTCCTCCATGGAAATGGAGAGTCCAGGAAGAAGGCAGGATATGGACAGATTAGGTCTGGTGTCCTCATATAGGAGCTGACTGGGTAGTAACTTCTGAGTATCCAGGTTCTGCAGACACATTTTTATACCTCTTCTGCCCGTGTACCATCTGTTTCCAGCCATGGAAATTAGGGGGACTATTGGTTCTGAGCTCTTGTGGTGGTTAGCATGTTGGGAAACAGGAAATTTGATGAATACTTTAGGTCTGTGGTTTGCTAAACTTCTAGCAATTGTTTTCTGCCATGGGGAGTTGTGGAAAGTTTTCTCAAAGCAAGCACGCACCTTCCTAGCGGGCTGTGCTGCTTTGTTCTGCCTGTTTGCTCTGCCCTGAGGCACCAGTCCCACTTGGGCTCCTCTGAGCACTCCAGTACCCAAATTATCTCTGCAGGTGGAGCCTGACCTGCAGCAATCCCCAGATGCTGGAAAACTCTAGGTGTCCTGCAACAAAGCAGGGTAGCCCAAACTCTTACAAAAAACAAAAAACCAAAACAAACTAACAAACAAACAAAAAACCCCCAAAACCAAAAACAAACAACAAAAACAAAAGACAGGACAGCCTGGAGCACCTGTCCTGTGCCAGCAAAGGCCAAGAGGGCTGGTGGCACTGCTCAGCCCCAAGAAGAGAAGGCTTAGGGCAGATCCCATCAATGCACATAAATACCTGAAGGGACGGTGTAGGGAAAATGGAGCCAGAAACATTCTGGTGGTGCCCAGTGGCAGGAACAGAGGCAATGGGTACACACTGAAACACAGGAGGCTCCCTCTGAATGTCAATAAAGGTTTTTTCACAGTTATGGTGACTGAGCACTGGCATAGACTGTCCACAAAGGTTGTGGAAATATCTGTCCTTGAAGATAGATATCCAGAAGCTGTCTGGGCATGATTCTGGGCAGCCTGCTCTAAGTGACCCTGTTTGAATATGCATGCTGAACCAGATGACCTCCATGGGTCCCTTCCAATCCCAGCTGTTCTGTGATTCTGTTAAATTTTCCTTAAATTGAGGCAGGGAACTTACCAAGTGAACCATTTGAATGCTAGTACCACATTTCTTTCAGTAACTGGATGTATTTGTTTGTGCTTTTAATCCATTTTCATTTTATCACAGATTTTGTGATCATCATCACATACACATAATCACATGTATATTTAAGATTACTGGTCCTTTGTGGTAGTCTGTTTTCCATTTCAAATTGTTTACTCTGCCAGAATCACAAGAACTGAATGGATCTGATATATTCATGTAAACTCTTGATCCTCATTTTTAGTGCTTTACAACAAAACTCAATAGACCTAAAAGTAGCAATAATATTAAAATGGTGATGCTGTATCATGGATACAACTTCAGTTTGGGCAACTGCATGAGCCTCATGCAAGCCAGAAACAACCATTGGTGACACAGCTAAGAATAACTGGCATGAGAATTGCAAATGTACCTTGGAGTGTGACCTGTCCTGGTGAGAGGAACAGAACAGGATGTATTTTCAGCAAGGGTGCTCCAGGCAGTCTGTAGACTCATGGACACATTCTGCATGTAAGATGTTTACAGGGAACAGACCCTTGCCAGCAGTAGCTGCCAAAGCATGCACTACAATCCCAACAGAGGATTATTTGGCCAAAACTGCCAAGGATCATTCTAGCAATTTAACAGTTCCCCTCTAGTGCCATTCACAACATCATCCAAGTCATCAGAGTAGATGCAGCCAAAGTTTGTCAGAACATATTTATTTTTAATGGAAAACTAGATTCCTCTACATCTGTCTGAAGCCATTAAGAGCTTCTAAAGTAAATTTCATAGTCACAAATCAACACTTTTTTTGCTATGTTTTTAAAGTGGTGGTACAAATGGTAATGGCAATTTTGTAAGCCAATCAGCAGAGTGTAAATAGTGACAGAGAAGCTTTTCCTTGAGCCATACATCTGAGCTAGAGGAGTAATTATGGGTGTCTGCCATTCCAGTCTCAATATCTGCAGAGCCATCTCTGAAACTGATTCTGGAACCTCCCTCCCTCCTGACAGGACAGCTCCTTGCTGATTTTTTACTCATCATCTTGTGCAAGTTTGGTCTTCACAAACTACAAGGGATCAGCACTTCTAAACCAAATGCAAACAACTGTCTCAAATAAATATACTTAGATGAGACCTATTGGGATGCCTTGTAAGATGAGGATCTTCATTTCCTGACCTCACACCAAACAGGGCAGAGTTGTGACAACCTTCTCAGTTGTCTCCATTTCCCCTGTTACTTCAGGTTCTTTTAAATACATATTTACAAGTTTTACAAGTTACAGTGCCACTTACAAGAGGAATTCTGTTTCCAAATTTGCTGTTAACATTATTGTAAAGAATGTTTCCAAAAGTTCTGAAATTATCTATAAAATATGCAAGGACTGAAAAAAAAACCCAATTCATCAATAATTTAAAATTACTTGCTTATAAAAATTGAGAGGTGACTTTATACATGTTAAAGTACCTTCACAGAGGTAAAATACTTGATGCTGAGTCTCTAGCTTCTCAGAAAAATGTGTGACAAAAAAGAATATCTGGATTAAAAATACAGACAATGTCAATTAAAAAATCATTATTTTTAAAGCTGGAAATTGCTATAATAAAATAAATTTTCAAAGACAAGTATTTGATTGTCTATTGCTTAATGTGATCTCCAAGTAAGACTGGCTGCACTTCCAGGGAGTGTATTATACTTCAGGTGAGTATAATTACTGAATGCAATACATGAGCAGCTGGATAAAATGAAGTGGCCTCTGTTAGGTACTTAGAGAAGATGAATTAAGTTCTTTCTGGCCATGAAAAGTGTGAGTCTCTGAGAAGCAAGCAGAAATCATTGCTGAATCTGTTAAATCCACTTCTGTTCAGGGTGTAAGCACGAGATTATGAAGCTGTGGTGGTCATACCAGAAATACTCTTCACTTCTTTGACCATGCAAGAAGTCAGCAAAGAGCCTAGAAATAAAGAGCTCTCAGAACAGTGTGACATGGTAACCCAGCCCCTTCCACCTGTTGTATGGAGCATGGGTGAGTTTCTCCAACAGAAACCAGAGAAAATAAATAGAAGCACAAAGCCACCAACACAACTACCAACACACAGACCTGCCAGCCCAGCCTTCAGAGTTCAGCTTTTCACATACTGCACTGAATGGTTCAATTAGATTTGCTGCAACAGTAAATTAATATATTAGATTAATGAAGAAATTTTATGTGGTTAGTGAGGTGGATTGTTGAATTTGTTGCTGATGTTTATATACCTTCTTGTAAATTATTTAATGTGATTTTATTAAATAGGGAAATGGTGACAGTAAAAGATTGTGCAATGTAGAAGTTGGAAAACCAGTCTCTTTAGAGTTGGTCTGCTAGAAGTTCATATTCTTGATCATATCTCCAATTGTTTCTTAGTGTAATTTTTTATCTCACAATTTGTTTTAAATTTTGGCTCTGTTAATCTTTGGCACTGATCTAGTAACAGGACACCACATGTTGCTGTGTTGTAACTGCTGAAAGCCTGGCTGCATAATCACTGTTTGCCAATGTCTACTGACTTCCACTTCTAACAATATAACCAGCAGAGGATAGACCCTTATGAAAGTATTGTGCAGAATGAAATCAGTTGTGTCTGGCAGTTACAGTAAGAATCAGGGTAATGCCATCTGGATAATGAGGCACACAGCATTTATATTTGTTATTACAGCTAAAGATCTGAAATCCAGTGTCTGAATTGCCAGCAGGAGTTGGAGGGGAGACACAAGGAGGGCTCGGTGGTGAATTGAGCAGAGACTGGTGGCTGCCAGATCTGCAAGGGGTAAATGTGAGATGGACAGTGTGTGATGTGGGGCTGGGCATGTGTACTGAACATAGGATTAAATATGTTTGTGGATTCAAATAGAATGTTTGAAGTACCTCAAGTGTGATGTGCTCAGTGCAGAGTTATCAGGTGACAAGGTGTAGCAAAAAGGACTGTTTTCTAAACTGTAAGCTAACACCAAATGCTACAGCTTGTTGGTTTTTTATGTATACATCTGTGGTTTTCATAGTTTAGCCAGCATAGCATCTGATTAACAGGCACTTGTTTTCTGTTTGCTACGTGCCTCCTCCCCACCCCCTAAATTCACCATAAATGCATTGAGGTTACTTGACAAGACTCCTCTTGACTTCAGAAAAGTTGAATGTAACCTTTTCTTAGATTTCAAGAGGATATTTTATTAGTAATTGGTTACCATTTTGTGTGAGATTTCATCAGTATCATGCAAGAGGAGATCCTGGGGTTGGGTTCTCATATTGTTTCTTCAGATGTTGCTGCTCAGAAGTATATTCGTGAGGAAAGAACAGAAGTTTAGCAAGAGAAAGATTGTTTCAGTATTTTACCCAGCGCTCAGGAGATCTATGTTCACGTCTCAGATCTGCCAGAAACTCCCCAGGTAGTTTTGAGCAAGCTATTCAGTCATTTTCTCCCTCCGTGCGTTTTCAGTGAAGCAATTAGAGCACTCTGCAAAGTCACGATTGCCAGGCTGGTGAGAAGGCTCGTGTGTTCGGGACTGTCACCTCCTTCATCGCGGCAGTGCTGCGGGCTGCTGGCTGAAAATAGCCCGTGAGGAGCCCCAGGGAGGGGAGCGTGCATCACCAGCCCTGAGAGACCTCGTGGCTGCCAGCAGAGCCCGTGTGTGGGGCACAGAGGGAGCTGCACCTGGAGCTGGGATGGAGCACAGCTGCACCTGGGATGGAGCACAGCTGCACCTGGAGCTGGGATGGAGCACAGCTGCACCTTGATGGAGCACAGCTGCACCTGTGATGGAGCACAGCTGCACCTGTGATGGAGCACAGCTGCACCTGTGATGGAGCACAGCTGACTTCACAGCCTGTGGGGCTGACACCTTCCTGGCCTTGCTCTAAACAGCATGGGCCACTCTGGCTTTGTGACTGCAGTTGAAACATACTTCTTTTATTTTACTCGTGGCAGTGTTCTTTTAGAAATAGTTTTTCATGCATCTTGCTTAATTACAAGCATCTTTGGTCGTTCTTCTATTTTCTTTTTGCATAGTTGCAAGCCTGGTATACCCCAAGTGATAAGGGAGAGGCCATAATACTCTTTATTTCTGTTTTGCTGCTCTGGCCATCCTACAGGAAGTCAAAATCTCTATGTTCAGTACTTCAGGCTTTTGAGCCTGCCTTCCTAAAGGCTGTACTAAGAGATGTATCAAGCCTACACCGAGGGTATTAGATTGCTGTTTTGTTTATTGTGCTCCTTTTGTGTCTCTTGAGGGTGTCCAGTGACACCATCCATCCTGCTGTCCATTTGGGAACATCTGAGGAGCTGGAGCACGGGTGGAGTGAGTGGAAAGGAATAGGAGGGGGTAAGCATGTGAACCAAAAACTGCATGTCTGGAGTAGTAGTTCTAAAGCCACATTGTCCCCCGTAAGCAGATATCCTCCTGTGCACAGCAGGGCTGCCAGCAGCCCTCTCCAGAGGCTTGGCTCAGCCTGAGCACTTGAGCAGAGCAGAGAGGCCCTTCCTGCCAAGTCTCCTCTCAGGTCACAGTGGCAGAAGATGTGGCTTTCCTCGATCATCTCGCTATCAGCTGTGCTCTCCTCTCACGGGGAGTTTGCAGGACTGGTGCAAAGCCAGCTCAGCTCGACAGCACGCTGAGACTTGGCATGGGCTGGGGAGGAGTAGGGGAAGAACCTCTTCGTGGGGATATTCTGACATTTTCTCTAAGCTTTGCCTCCTCCATGGCTGGAGACAGGGATTTGCTGTTTGACAGTACTGGAATCTAGGCTCTGTTTCAGAAATGTGGCATTTGCCAGTCTCTTGAAGCCCCACGTACATTGGTTCAAGTTAGAAGTATTGTAATCATTACATAGAGCTAAAATTAAAATTTATGGCTTTTATTAAGAGAATTAGTGGAGAATCAACATGATTTTGGCAGAATTAGAGGACAACTCTAGTTAAGTGCTGACCTACATAAAGAAAAAGAACAAACTGAGAACATTTTGACTTGGCATCAATGACAGGAGAACAGGAGAGAAACAACTTTGCCTGCATTAAGCCATATGCCAAGTCCCATAACTTAAGAAGTTCTACATATTGGCAAGCATACAGAACTCATACACTCCTAAAATTTAGCAAATGTAGCAAATGTCTTCCTTCAACTTTATAGAATTTCTAAAAATGTCTAATTGTGATAACAAGTGGAATATGAATTCAAATGAGCCTAAATTAAATTTCTAAAACTAGAATGAGCATTTAAATTGGTTCATACCTAGGAACAACTCAAAATAAATTTTGGGGCCTCTTGGGAAACATTCTGAATTCATGCATCATATATCAAAGTAGCATGTGTTTTTACAAATACCTAGGCAATTCAGCATGTATGAAATTGTAAATATGTGTTTCTACAAGTGAGTGCCAGTAACATTAGGCAAAGGCATGATTATTGTTAGTGCTTGTAATATCTTCTGGAATAATAAAAACAAGCTGAGCCTATTTATGCCCTTTTTGGTTATGCTTTTTAAATTTTGCTTAGGCAATTCAATTTTCTTCATCAATGTTATAATATGATCATTTGAACAGAGAAGTTTATTCTGCTGAGATGTTAGAGGCAACTACAAAAGAGCACAGTAGTAACTGAGGAAATTTTTTTAACAGAAGAAAAAATACTTCTAGTGATACTGTTTGTTTTTTTTTGTTTTCCAATTTAACACACTCTTTTTTCTCAAAATAATTGGAAAGAATTTTTCTGCTTTGTTAGGATTTGAAAGTAAAATATGTAAAAATGCCCTGCTGATGTACATACATTGTTCTGTCACAGCCTGGGCTGAATGTCCCACTTTTCTCTGAAAGTTATTAGCATATGCCAAAGAGCTTGTGGAAGGCCTGATGGAGGATCAAACTCTATCCTAACAACCTTGAGGGGTCTTGCCATGGAGACATGCCTTCCCACTGGCTCCTTCCCAGCAACCACAGAATGCTAAAAAATATATCCAGGGTAGTGGGAAAAGAGCCACTCCTGAAACGCACCCTGTATTGTGGCAAAACCAGTGAACTGCATTAGGACTGCACAAAAAAGTGAGGATAATATCATCTCTTCATAATCATCAAAACATCTCCAGTGGAACTCATCTGACAAAGGAGTGTTACATTAGGACACATAACAATGGCACCAGAAATTTGCCAGGAGATTTAACTGGAAAAATGCCTTTCCATTTTCAGGCACTCCCCACAATGGCAAGAGCAAAAAGAAATTAAATTCAAAAACTGAGAAAGAAATTGTGGGAAAAAATCCATTTAATCTGGCAGTGCTGCTGGCAGTTGGCTAAGGTTTTTATGCCATGTAGCTGTGTGGTTTCTCTGTTCTGGTAACCCCTGCCTGAGCATGGCCTGCAGAGAAATCTCTGCTGATCTCATGAGTCATTCCCAGGAGATGGCAAGGGTGACTAAAAGACTGCAACATAAGACACATGTTGCAGGATGAGAACCAAAAGAACTGGAGGGTGTTTAAAAAGCAATCAGGAGATTAACTGTAGAGAGACTGAGGAAATGGGCACGGAGGAGAGATGCAGAGCACGACCACAGCTCCCTGTGCTCCTGCTGTCCTGCAGAGCTGCTGCTTGTGTACTAGGGAGTCCATGGCAGCCCCAGAGAGCTGTAGGAAGACACAGCTGGTCCCAGCCCTCGAGACAAGGAGACCACTAATGGTCCCTCTGGCACACAGCTACCATTCTCCATTACACACGTACCACAGACTTTAGTAAGCTGTGCAAGAGTTTGCTTGGCACAGGCTTGACATTGTCTTGCTATTTCTGAAATCAATAAAAGCTTTTTTGTTTATTGAGCATATGTTCTTGATTAGAAGGTTTATTGGAGCACACTTGTCCTTCCTAAAACATGTGGATGTCTTCTGGGACGGACAGGCAGATTTTCAATGTCGCAGAAGGTCATATTCAATTCCAGATACCATAACATACTGACAACACATGTACAGCAGCTTCAACACTGATAATGTGCCACAGCAAGCTCATTAAAAGGGCTGGGGGCTCTTTGAGAATCAGTGCATGAAGAAGCATTGGGTCACACCTGATGGTTTTGATGATAGAAGTGCCTCCACACACTTGCCCAGCTGAAAGAGGCACTGAACAATCCCCTCTCCTTCTCTCCTTCTCTCCTTCTCTCCTTCTCTCCTTCTGTGCTCTGCTAAGAGGAGCTTTCTGCTGTCCCACCACCCACTGAGCAGGCATTTGCCTTTAGAAAATTCTAAAACACAATATGCATTGGTAACACAAGGCAGAAATTTCTCAAATGCTTCAAGCCATGTCCTGACATGTCTCCATTTTTCTTTCCCTCTTCCAGAATTCATGCTTATTATTCAAAGATTGGTCTGTAGCTCAGAAGATATCTTTCTCAGATTTCTACTGAGAAGCCTGTCACCCTGAGAGTAGATAAAATTCAAAGATAACAGTAGTACTAACAGGCCATTTAATGTCTGCAATGTGAGGCTGTGGAAAGTGGGGGGATACAATATATATGCAACCAAATGACTTTTGAAACATCTTGGCATGAGAAGCTATCCCAGTACTTTGTAGACCATGTAGCTAAAGCATTTCAGGAACAGAAATATGGAAACATGTTTTAAGGTTCAGTTCAATATTTCAACAGAAGTGAAGAAAATAAAGAGAAAAAATTAGTCAGTATAAGTCAATAATGCATTTCAAAAAGGTGCTTTAATTTAAAATGTGAAAAAATTGCTGAAGCTGCTTAAATCTATGAAGCATAAGTTAATATTTCATGCAAAACTTTTAAAATATCCTATTTAACCGAGTTTTTATCTTTGTTGAAAAAAAAGCCACCAATCAAATTATTTGTTTATCTCTACCTGAGGCTGCCGGCTGTATGGCATTTCTTGTTCTCTTTCAGTTTTAATTTTTTTTGCTCTTATACTCCATCTTACTATCTCTATCTCATTTTGCACCATTCCTTTCAGATTAAAAGAACCAATTTTTTTAGTTACTCTAAATCTAGCAGTGAAAGGTGATGAGAAGAAGATATTTTATTTAAATGTGCATGTTTGTTTGCTTAGACAGCAGAGATAACATTCTCATCTATGTTCTTTAACAACAGTTCCAAATCAATAATTTGGGTGAAAAATCAACATGAAAGTTGGTATTGAAAATTAATTTTACATTACCAAAACCAAGTTTAAAATACACAGCAACCCATTCTATAAGAAGTTACTGTGAATAACTTCAGGCAGTATGGGCTTTTGATGTTATGTTACAAGTTTTGGAAGGTGACAAAAGTACACTAAACATATTAGAGACAAATATATTACCACTGATCTATTAATTTAGAAATGTGGGTCAGTTGGCCAATTACCTTTTCATCTTTCTCTATGCAAAACTTAGTGAGAACTAATTGTATTAGACCTAAACACATTTGTTTGTTAGCACATTCAAAGGATTGTCTTCATTTCCTGAAGGCCAAGTTATTGCACCTGTGTTCAGCCATGGTGTCACTGAGCTTCACACAGCTTCTGTCTGCTGTACAATCGATTGAAACATCACCACATTCTTGCATTTTTCTTTATGGAAGAAAGCGAAACAGATTTGGCAGTGAAGGAATGTTGCAGCAGAAAGGTTCACAAGATAAGTGCTGGATAAAAACCAAAACTATCATGGTACCAAAAAAGTAATCTAACTTGGTTTTATTTTAAATTTAAAATGTGTTTTAAATTTAACTGCAATTTCAGGACAGCATTTCTTTGCTTTATGCAACAGCGCCTAGCAATAGTGAGATTTACTTTGGGGACATCAACTCACATTTTCTTTGGGTTTGTAAAGGCTTTCTCCTCACCATAACACTGTCAGTTTGGCCTGAATAGGGTTTCCTTCTGCATTTTTCCATGCTCTTTGCTCAGTTGAAAAGCATAAAAAAATTGTCATTTGTTGAGAGATTGACATCTAGCAATCACTGTCACAAGTCAAAGGTCAAGCAAACTTTGCCATTGCAGAGAAGCTTAATTTTCCTGATTGGTGTGTATGGTAGCATGCTGAGGTAAGGTTGGATAAGATTTCCCTGTTCCAGCAGAACTTAAGCACTGGATGACTTTGCAGCTTTAGTTTGTTTCTGAAATTACAGTGCTTTTAGAAGTATTTTCTTTTGGATTCTGAGGGAAGTTTAAGAAAGTCTGACCTGCATCCAGCAGGGATACCTGTGGCTCATGAAGCACATGTACCTACAGCATGCTGGCTCCATGGAAACCCTGCTGACTCCCTCCCTGTGAGCATCTCCGTGGATGGTCTTGCCAAGGGGATGCTCAGACCTGAGGTGCAGGGACAGGTGTGGGACAATGCCACAGCCACTCATGCTAACCAATGGACACTGGGCATCCATGGATCTGGGGCTCTCCTAGGCCCATGTAGCTTTGTCCTTCCTTGATGAGAATATTTTAAAGTTGAGAGTATTCCCTTCACTGTGAGAAGCACACAGGTTACCCCAAAAATAAACATTCTCTTTGCAGCAGTCTCTGTTAAAGGCATGGTAAGGAATGCAGGAAAACCAACCTTCAATGGATGCCAGTGAGAAGTGGGTACCTAAGCACCCGAGGTGCCTTGGAAAATCCCAGACACTTATGAAACCAGGCAGCTCTCAGCTGTCCTCACACGTTCCAGCCAAGGCTGTGTGTGTCTCATTTGCAGGCTCCAGGCTGTCTCTCATTTCAGCATGGGAACAGAGCTGCTTCAAGGAGCGACCACACGTTCCTGCTGCATCACAATGTCAAACCCTTGCTGCTCTGAGAGCAGCCCTGGCCTGAAATGTGGGGACAACAGATCCCACTGAAGATAAGTTCATACTCTGGGTGTCAAAATGCTTCCCCTGTTCAAGCTTTTTGCTGTTTTCCCTGGTTTGCATTTTGCCACTCATTTTTTCCATTCTTTTGCTGCTAGCTATTTTTCATTAATATCTCTGGTCAGCAGGAACCTACCCTGCCTCAATTTTTACAAGAATTTTGACAATTGAAATTCACCCCATCGTGTGTTTCAAAGTGAATCACAACAATTCTTCATCTATTACAAGCTGTGAATTTCTGAGACATCTGACCCAAATTATGGCTTCAGCTGGCATGAACAGGAATTTACTCAATGAAAATCAGTTCCTTCTAAAGAGTTTGTTTCATCCATGCAATATTTTTAAATGCAAGTTTGAAGATTAGTAAGAACTCTATGTTATCACTTAATACCAACTAAAGTCTCATTTCCTCTACTATTTTAAAAACAGATGGAAAATTAATTTCTTTGAAATCTCATTCATTTGAATCAATTCTAAAATAAATTTCAAACTAATAATATTTGAATGAGTTAAAATTAAAATGGGAGATTACAGTCCAACTCCCTCTGTTTATTTTCATCCTTCCCATTTCCCTTTAACTGTTACATTGCAGTTTTTTAATGTTAGAAATGTTGCTGTCTATGCCTGTCTATGTCTGTGTTGCTGTTTCTATGTCTACAAGATCCAAGATGTAAGAATTTGCCTTGGGATTTATTTTACTTTTTTTTATCACCAGCTGAGAATTCGATCACAGCTGAATCATCTCAGTAACAGGTCTTGTATCTCATATCAGATTCCAAAGAACTGATTACAGTTTATCTCCATCTGCAGACAGATGCACTGTCTCCATCCCAGGCTCTCTGAACCTGGGTGAGTACCCATCTGCCCCATCCTGAGGAATTTTACTGGGGGCTCCCTTGCCTCTAGGCAGATGAGGAGCAGGTCACTAATTTCAGCCCTAGGATGCCTTCTGCCAGCCTTTCCTTGGGATGCAAAACACCATATTCAAGTTCTTCCATTTATTGAAACTAATGGCACACATCACTCAGTGCCTTTCTTGGCTAGTCTCACTTCTTGGAGCTCCACTTATGCTTGGAAACTCTCATCTCTAGCTTATTTCCTCCAGGAAAAAAAAGAGTAAAAAAGAATGCAAGGCCACTTTAATTTCCTAGGAAATTATACACAGAGATATCCTGAGTACTGATGTGCACACAGCCAGTCTCATCCCTGTCTGTGGGTCTGACACAGCAGACACAGCAAGAGCTCAGATGGAGACCTTGCTGCACTGTCATCCCCTCTGATGGGCCCTGTGGATTCCCACAAGCTCACTGGAAAGTAAACACAGTCCTGCAGTGCCCACTTCCAGCCTCAGGGTCTGGTCATGTCCTGCATATCTTCTTTGGCATCTCAGCACTTTGTGCTGGGTTTCCACTGAAGAGTTTGCATCTTGTTCAAGCGTTGTGCTTTGTGACAGCAAACAAGTGTTAACAGCACCTTGTAAAGCCTCATGAAAGCAGTGCTGTGAGATGCACCTTGTTAGCTGTCCTGACAGCTGCAGCAGCTGCCATAAATGCTAATGACAATCCAGCAGGAGCTGCCAGAGTGGCTCTGGGTCGCTGGGAGGGCCACCCATGCCCAGAGGCAGGGTAACACGAGTGTCAGTACTTCACTGCCCTTTGCCTTCTCTTCCAGTCACCATGGCAGCTGGAGGAGCCCAGGCAGCACAGGAGGGCAGGAGGCAGGTCCCCAAACACAGGTGTCTGCTGCCATTTGACACACCACGTTTATGTGCCTCCCCTGCTCTAATGTGCCTGCCTGTCACACTTGGCTTTAATCCATCTGCACCAAACTCCAGCCACATGCCATCTGCCACACTGCCACAGCACCAGTGACACTGGTCTCCTCCTGCACCAGGTCAGGTGCTCATCAACATTCTGCCTGTGATCAAAACTTTCCACTTCACAGCTTGTCTGCCAAGGCTCATCATCCAAACAACAGAGGTCATGGCCTGGACAAAGCATGGTGTTTGGTGACACAACATGCATTTCTCTCTTTCCAGCTCACCTCAGTGCTTCTGAGTGCCTGTCTCAATGTATGTGGTTATTCTCAAGCCTATTTCAGAAGAACAGTTGCACTAAGCATGAGTTTAAGAACTATAAAGTGATGCTGAGAATATAAGGTTTAAAATTAATTTGCCCAAGCACATCTTTGTACCAGCATGTCAGCTTTATGTTTTACCCAAAAGCTGGTGCCATGTCTTACCTTGATCTCCCAGCATGTTATTTAGGAGGGGAGGAATTGCTACATAAAGGAAGGTCCAGAGTTCCTCAACAGCATCTGGTTCTGGGTGCATCAGAGAAACCTGCAATTGGCACTCTTGCCACCGACATTGGGCTTCTCTTGAAACGAGTTGTGAGAAGTCTGATTTCAATGGCAAGGCCTAAGGATACTGCTTTAACTTCTCTTGTGATCAAAGTTAATGAAGTGTTCTTCATCTGTGTCCACTCAGTGTCCACTTTGTGTACCAGCTGTGAGTTCTTGGTCTGAGTGACAACCATCTTGGCAGGGGGCTAAGCTCTGAGCTTGGGAGCAGGGAACCAGGGTTGGTTTTGCTCTCACCACTGGATATGCCCAGTTGGTTTTATAGATGAATCTGAAGATGGTGTAGGAGTGATTTTTTTCTGGATTTTGCCTTGTTTTACATACCTGATCAATGTATTGAAGTGCATGTCTCTATACCTAAAGCCTGGCAACTGGCAATGATAAAGGTTAAAGAATGAAAACTGCTGTGTGCTTTGGACTAGTGATGGTGCTGGGGATTAGTGACTATGAACCATTTTAGTTTCAGTAGTTTGTCTGAGGCTTAGCAATTGGCTCCTTTTCAGTTTCTGTAAAAAGTGTTTTTTGAACTATTCAAAGTGCAGGTCTCTTCTTTATATAGTGCTTGTTCCAAGAGCTGACAGATTTATGTTTTGCCAGAGGTGCACTTGGGTAGACACTGTTACACTGATTGTTTTACTAAGTAGGGAAGGGAAGTTTTCCTGAGTCCTGTTGTGGAACTTGCAGCTCTGTCTTGATTATATTTCTGTTTAGGAAGTAATTCCAGGTTGTTTATTGGTGTTTTGAGTGCCTCTTTTGATCAATGCAATCTCTTCTTTAATTAATGTTTATGTTTCTTACATAGACATTATCTGTTCTTTTGGCAAATTGTTTGATGCCTGACCTTTTAGCCTGGGGGAGTGATTTGAAACACTCTTAGCTAGATGCTACACGGAAAACATTTATAACTGCATCCTCTCTGATCAGTAATTTAGCCTTGGCTGATGTTTGGTAACATTTCCATTTCAAGGAAAGACAGTATAACTCAAGGCATTTTGGTGCCACGCTCTTTGTGGCCCATTGGACAGGTTTTATTACCATGGAAGATAATTTATTTTCCATATTTATTGTCTCTAACAAAGCTGTAGATAAGGATTTGAATTGATGCTTTGTAGCTCGTGTTTTATTTCAAACATTTTCCTCCCATGACTTTCTATGACTCACCCTATATAAAGCATGTAATTGTAGTACTGTTGGAATTTCTCCTGAAAAGATGGATTTCTTTTGAGGGATGGCTTCTTCTCCAGTTGGGGAGTATTGGGAAGTAAGAAAGTGAATAATAATTTTATGTAAGCAGCACATGAAAGTTCTGGGGTACATAGAACTAACACTATCAGTCTTTTGATGAGCCTTAGGCACTAGAAAGAGTACAAAATAGAAAACCAGTCTGATAGGAGGTGTGGTGTGACAAAGTTTGGGGAAAGTGGTCTGGGCTTGGCTCTTGAGCTCCGAAATATTTGCACCAGCTCCCTTCTGCTTTGCCCTAGGCTAAAGTGTGGGACACAGAAGGCAAGTGGCAGTGTCAAGAGCCTGGGAGGATCAGCTCTTCTTTGACCTACCCTGTGAATTGACACACAAAGGAAACCAGGGCAATCACCAAAATGCAGCTGAAATGTGGAGAGTGGATTTATTGCATTATCTCACTAACAACACCAGCCAACTGAGACACACAAGGATACAGGCTGCATTAGGCTCAGTTCATCCTAGAGACCAAAGGCTCACAGGGACACAGGCTGTGTTGGGCTCAGTTCATCCTCAAAGGCTTCATGCACATGCAGTTTATCACAGGGCTGTGTTTTTATGCTCTCTCCCAGCAGGAGGCTGAAGCATGTCTGTTAGAGACTTATCTCTACACAGGAATTCTATTTCTTGAAGCAGGCAGAGGATGAGGCATTAATAAATGGAGTTTTCCCACACTGACTTTCTTAGCACTCCCAGCTGCAAGGTCACTTCAAGCAAAAGCCATTCCATCCTCACTAAATTTTCCAGTTTTAACCCAATCCTCCCAACACCTACATTTAGCAGAACATGTATCCAGTGACCCATCAGATCTCATCGAGATCCTGACACCTTGGAGCTGCCATGGCTTGGACTGGAGCTGGTTGTCTCCACGCTGGCCCTTGTCTCAGGCAGCTGAGCTCCTGGGGTGGCACCAGCACTCTTGGTTCAATGCCACTTGAGATTCACAAACTCTGTTTGTTAGCCTCTTTTTTCAGGCCATAGAAAAGTTTTCTTTCTTCATAGAAAAGCCACTGAGTTATCACCAGGCCTTTACCCTGAGGCTGGAGGAGAGATGGACCATCCTCCAGGGAATGAGGCAGTGCAGAGTTTTGTCCCTTCTTTGGCTGTCATCTCTAGGCCAAGAATCTGGCAAATAGGCTGCAAACTGTGTGGTTTGGCTGTGAACCCTCATCATTCCTCCTTTGTTCTCAGTAGGGTTTTGTCTCTGGAGCATTCAAATTTTGCCTAAAATATATGAGGTTCTTCCACCAGTTTGATTTCTGTTGATGGTGCCTGTCTTTTGATTATGAGCATTAAGGGTTCTCACTCTGCATTCCAGGTGCTTTTATGGAGTGATATCTGCATTTTTCTCCTGTGTTCAGTTATTGTAAAATGCCTAGAAAATGAGACAGGGCTTGGCCACTGAGTCTTTTTTAACTGAAGCTTAGTAAAGAATATTGTGAAATTGCCTTTGTGGCCTTTCCATTTTGCTTGTCCTTGGCTGCATCTGAGTGAGCAAAAGTATTTGAAGCAGGTATCTGAAGAAATTTGAGTTAGATGCAAATGAAAGTTTTTGCTCAAAAATACACAAAGCCTGACACAGAAATTATTCAAATAATTTAGAAATTTTAAGGGGACTAGAACAAATAAACTTCAGCCTGGCACCCTGAAGGCTGGGTGAAAGTAACCTCAGAATGATGCAACCTCAGCAAACCCACAAAGAGCAAACAAGATGGCCTGAAAATGACAAAATCAAAACCACAGGGGATAATTTTAAATTGTGTAGAATGGAGATGAGAAGGTATCAATTGATGAAAGGAAATATATTGGTGGGAAATAAATGAATGAATTATATATGGAAGACAAAGAAGGTGAGTATTAGGTAAGACAGGTTTGTCAAGTATAAATAATGTTGAACTGGTTTGTTTTCCTTCTGCAACAGGGATAACACATCTTGTGGAAAGGGCAAAAGCAAGAGTTTTCCATATCCCATGATTCTAGCCAGGCCTTCCCCAGCACTATTTTTTTTGATACTACAATTTAGGGAAGCACAGTTTGGATGGTTGGTTCTCTGCTTTTTCTGTTGTAGAACCCTGAGGAAGCTCACAGTGCTCCACAGTAAATTCTGCTTACTGAAAATATGCCAGCTTCTCTTTGCTACATTTCAGAAACCCCTTAAAGGTGGCACATCCAAAGCCTAAAAGACAATACTTTCCCAACCACTGGTTCACACAAAACTGCCACAGCACAAAACTGGTGGCACATAGGACCACAGACCCTCCTGGTGTGGTGGTCAACTACTCAGTGTAAAACACAGAGAGGTGGTTTCTACAGAATCTCCTCTCCATTTGCTCTGTCTCTAGGTAATGAGCCAAAAGCACAGTGGAGTCATAAATCATAGCTGGGAATGATCCAAGGGAGAATCAATAGGCTAATTGAAGAAGCTGAGCTCACATCAACTGTGTTTGTCTGGTGACAATAAAGTAAATACCATTCTTATAAAAGCAAGCCTACAGACTGCAAGACATGAGAAATGACCATTCTGCTTTACTCAGAGCCTGGTAACAGCTCATCTGGAATATTCCTTGTGGTGGTCTGGCTTTTGTTCCTGCAGATGGAGAAAAGAAAGGAAAAAGCAGCTCAAATGAACAGTGATCTAGAAAATACAACTTTGAAGGAAGACTGAAGGAACTGAGTTCTCAGACTGAACTACAAGAATATTTTAAACAATCAGGAAGTTCTTTTATGCCCTTAAATATGCATAATGTTGCTTTACAAAGGAAATAAATAAGCTATTCCCCATATTCACAATGAAAAATAGTAGGCTTAATTTACTTGCAAGGGACACTGAACATAAACATTAAGGAAAACATTACAGTATTAAAGGCTGCAAGGTGGAGCCTTTGGTTTCCCTAAGGCTGCAGGTCTTTGAAACGTGAGTCTGTCAGGAAAGAATCAAGTACACATCATTTAGGTTTAGGTCAATGGATTGACTGGTCTCAGAAGTCTCTTGACAGCCTTTATTTCTAGGAGCCTGTAAAGCTGTTCAGTTTAAGCTAAGATAACATCTGACAGCAGATTTCAGCCAGCCCTTTTGGCCAGGTATCTCCAGTCAAAGAGGATAATTTACAATAAGCAGTTTTTATAATACCAATTTGTTGTACTATTTTACTTGAA
This sequence comes from Luscinia megarhynchos, assembly GCA_034336665.1. Lineage (NCBI taxonomy): Eukaryota > Metazoa > Chordata > Aves > Passeriformes > Muscicapidae > Luscinia > Luscinia megarhynchos. The sequence continues at coordinate 78,740,198 of CM067565.1, read as the reverse complement.
ATCTACATGGATGAGACTATAAATCCGGGCTGTAGTTGATATTTTATTTGCACCTGGGTTAAATTTCTGTTATGTCTTAGGCTTTTTGTAACTTTGCCCATTTTTACCACTACGGATCTGCTTGTAAATCATTATGTGACTGCAAATCCTTGGCTGAACTCAAATAAGCACATTACAGCTGAGTAGGTTTTTTAGTCAACAAACTTTGTAGCCTCACTGTTCACACACATCTGATTGTTTATGTGCATGCTGGAGAGCACAGGCTCCACCACTGATTCCTTAGGGATTCCATTGAAGCCCTTTCTCCATTGAGAAAATTTTGTTTTCCACTATTCAGCTGGTTACTGATACACAAATTATCTTCCTTCTTACCCTCTGGCAATTTAATTCTTTTTGAAAAGCTTCAAAGGAATCCAACAGGCATTGTGACTTTTCTCTACACAGTATGAGACCTTTCCCAACATACCACATTTATCTCTGTGACTACTGGTCTTAGTCTGTGCCATGACCCTGAGTGGAAGTCAGGATTGCTGATTAGTTTCCTGGATTAAAAATTAGTGTCACATCTATCATCTTCCATTCCTGTGGCACCACAGCTGAGGTATTATGCCTAGATGGATTATGTATCCAAGCAGTAGCTTCATGACTCAATATCTGAGTTATAGCTATATTCAGAAACCTGGTCTGAGTAGCTTCTGATCCTGCTAACCAGACATTATTCATATCAGCACTTCTGAAGTCTCATTTACTCATTCCTTAGTTAGAGGAATGTTTTATTTGCCATAAAGGAAGGCTAAAGTCCAGCACAATGGACACCAAAATTTCCCTGCTAACCTTATTGCCAGGGCCCACTAACTGTCCTGCTTGCTCATTTTACACCTCAATCTCATGTCACTCTCACAGACCTCTGGCTGGTTTATTAGGGCCAAATCCATCATGTTGGGTCTGACAGCTCAGGAGAGGCGAGTCTGCCACAGCTCCATAGCCCAGCAGTGAGACTGGAAATGCATTCCCAGTGGGTATGGGCACACAAAACACTCCAGGTCACTGAAATCCCTCCTTTGGGTCCTCCTCTAAGCATCTTGTCATGAGGCACGAGTAATTCCAAACTGCTTTTCCCATAGTGTGTCCCAGAGCTGAGACAGTGACCCCTGCGGATCAAAGGGAGTCTGGAGAGCTGCTCCCAATGACACTCTGTGATGGGGCTCAAGTCCTCTGGGGACAGCCCTGGCAGAGCCTGGAGAAGTTCCTCATTCCTTGATCTGGACTCCCACTTGCCCTTGGGCCCCTGTGATCCTCTGGCTTCTGGAGATGGACCTTTGGTGGTCTGATGGTCCCTGTGATGGGCCTGGGAGGAGCTGGGCAGGGTGTTATATAGTTATGTACCCCCCCACCCTCTGTGCTCCCCTCTGGGTGTGCAAATGAGCTTTCATTACATAACCTAACCATTTCCTGCTTCTGATGTGTTTAAAAACATTTAATATTAACTTCTGCCTCTGGTGACTTGCTGTTGAAAATCTTTTATCTGGTCCAACCTTTTTATGTTTGCACATTTACCTTGACAGACATCATCCTTATCCCTTGCTTGAAATAACCTTTTCCCTTTTTTTCTTCTTTTTGTTTGTTTGTTTGTTTGTTTTGTTGTGGGTTTTTTGTTTTTGGCTTTTTGTAAACTTCTGTTAGTTTCTGCTGGTTAACCACACAGACTTATTTGCCTTATCAGGGGTCTTTCAAAGGTTTTATTCCTCTGAGAGATTCATTTACTGGCAATTTCTAAAATAGTGTCCTTGAAGAACCTCTGGGATTCCAATAAGATATTACCCTCAGTTCCTTTTCAATTCCTTATCGAACAGCATCTTCATTTTTTTCATAAATTTTTCCTAAAAATACAAAATAAGTCAATTTTGTGGGGTTTGTGCATGTGTTTGTCTTTTTTGCTGCTGCCAGAAGGCTGGATTTAATACATTATGGGCCCTTGTGTGGGGTTCTATGTAAATAGTTACCCACTGAGCCACATGCCCTGCTGTGTCTTTGCTGCAGGTCCTCTAAGGTCATGGATACAGCATGACTTTAATCACTTTAATTGGTTTGTGACTCCACTGGAGAGGATGGTCTCCCCTTTTCCCCCTGCTGCTGCTCCTTCCCCTCTGGATCAGGAAGCAGAATTCAATAAAACTATGTGGCACTTAAAAGTTCCATTTGAAGCCTGCTGCCTTTCACTTTGGGAACAGCGTGTTAAGCAGGGAGCTGAGCTGTGCAAAGCTCCAGCTCAGCTTCCTTTCACGTTTGGCTGGGGCTGAAAGTGCTGCCAAGAGCAAAACTTTAGCAATTTGTCTTAGGCTCAGCTCCCAGCCAGTTTCTTGTCCTGGCTTACTGCAGACCCATTGGGCAGCACGTCCTTTGATTTGTCACTTGCCATGCTTGAGCCTTGGCTCCTGGAAAAGCCAGCACAAAAGTGGAGGAGGTTTATCAGAAGTTCACCACCTGTTGGAGGAGCAGCCTTTTGCACTCTTCTGCAGTTCCAGGGGAAAGGTTTCGGCCTCTGCAGATGGTAAATTTTTTGCAAAGAGAAGGAGATTAAAAACATCACCCTTCTTACCACCTTTGCCAAAAGCACTTGAAAGCAACTTCAAAGAAGAACATCCCCCTCCATGCTCAGAGTGCAAAACATACCTTTGTAGGGAGTCAAACCAGACCAATGAAATGGGGGAGAGGCATCCTCTTTGATCATTTGTTGCTCAGACAAACTCCTGGGTAACAGTTTCTAGGTTAACTAAATGTTGCTTTGTACTGACAAGCTGAGCTCGTGCTAAAGCCTCAGGATTTGTTTGTGTGGCTGAAAGCTTCCACTCCCTCACAGTCACGGCATAAACCACAAACCTTCCAGCTTAGTAACATGCAAACACAATAGCAAACAGCAAGATACAAGACCTGACCTCTTGGCTTGAGTATTGGCTTTGGAGAATGGGCTTCCAATGTCAAGAACTGGTTATCTTCTCAAGATCCATTTCTTTTCTTTCGGGAAAGAAGCATTCATTCAGTTTTTATAAACTTTCCCATTTTTGTTTTCTTTCTTTTTTTTTTTTCCCCAACTGCTCCCTGATCAGACTGGCCCAGTTAACTTGTTTCTCTGCAAAAAGTAAGAGATGGGGAGGAAGAAGAAAACAAGTCTTGCCTACTCCTTTTACGATTAGGGGTAAGAAGAACGGGCGTGTTACAGATGGGGGGCTCTGGTTGTTCTGTGGCTGCCCACTGCTTTCCCATGCCTGTATGCCAAGTCTTTCTTGCAAAGCTCAGTGACAGCACAAAAATCCCACTGCCACGGGACAAGCATTATTTCCATGTGGTGCTACTTATCTTTATCTGAAATACTTCTGTCATAGCACAACAATTAAAGCAGAAGTTCAGCAGTTTCTTGGGCAGCCCTTCTTTACCTGTTCTTTTTTTTTGGGCTGTTTTCCCAAAGATTTCAAAAGGCTTCAACTACAGGAAAGAAGAGATCTTAAAACAACCCTGTGGTGCTGTGGATGCCAAGCCCCTGGTGACAAGCCTGACTGTGAATGCTACCTCTGGAAAAGTGTTTCCTTCTACAGGGACACCACAGACAGCACCAGATGCTGCAATGCAAATACTACCAATGTTGGACAGCATCTGCAGAACAGCTCCAAACAGCCAGGTACCTGGAGGTGTAGCTGGCAAATGCAGACCAGGGTCCTGATTTCTAATATGTGCATATGGTGGAGCACATCCAAAGTGACCTAGAAAATGCAGGGTAGTCCTACTCACAGAATTGCCAACTACACTGTACAAAAATCACACATCAGGCTCTTTATGTATATAAAGGTGTTGGTTTAAAAATAATTACATTTAAAAAATGCCCATGACTTTTTGCTGGTTTGAACCCTTTAATTAAAAACAAGTAACAATTTCAAGCTTCTCTCTAGGTCATGACAGCTAGGATCTGAATTACTCATTTAATCAATTCTGGGATTTTCCTGTGCTCACTGGGCTGTGGGAGTCAGGGCTCTAAGAGACCCTCTGGTAGCATGATAATTACAATAAAATGCCTCAGTTCCACAGAGCACAGCCCTTGGCAGTGGAAGGGCAGATCCATTTGTGAGTTTAATTCTAAATAGCTTTTGGATTTATTTCTCTTCTCCTTCAGCTATTTACATTCAGGCAATGTGTGCCTCTCCAGGGATGGGCTCAAGCCTCTCCCATCAGCACAGATAGTCTGGCTTTCAGCCTGACCAGCAAGGGCCATGGGAAACCCTGAGAGGGGTTTGGCCCCACTACAACACAAGATTTCTGTTGTCTTTGCACTCGGGAAGGTGCAAAAAGCTGACAGTGCAGCTTTCACAGGGGACCTTTTCTGGCAGGGCCACTCTCTTCTGAAGCATCTGGGTGCTTTGGAACCCTCTTGAGCTGGCATTTCCAGAGACAAAAACTGCAAGTCAGCTTTTAATTCAGTGTGTGGGGAATGAAAGCCTGCCAATGCTGTGACCACCATGTGTGTTTTTGTATCGAGACACTGAGCTCAGGACACGGGTTTCAGTGGAGATGAAGTGCTGGTAGCTTTTATCATAAAGCTGATAAAGGTAAAATGAAGGCTGTGGGCATGTGGCCAACCTCAAAACTCCAGCACTCAGTTACAAATCACCTGTGCCCTGCCTCTGTGAGGTTTTTATCACTGCAGTTTTATTCCAAGATAATAATTTTAAGTAACTTTCACAGCACCAGGACCCTTGGGCAGAGGCAGTAGAAATGCAGCTCTCCAGAGCACAGAAGAAGAGAGCAGGATAGAGGAAGTGTAAGTCACAAGGCCAGCAGAGCTCCAGTCTGTGTTCCCAGAATTATTCTTGCTTTTCATCCAAAGACTAGAGTGCAATGTGTAAGCAGAGCTGCCCTCTGCCCCGAGAGCACTCTCATCCCTCAGCTACAGGCTCTTTCTGGCTGATTTTCTCTGATGTGGGTTTGAACATCCTCCAGCTGAGAAAAGCTTAAAAGGCATGTGTCACATTTCCTGAGCACGTGTTCAAACCACTAACATAAAATTTAAGTATTGCCACCAATGCTCTTTTTTTTTTTCCCTGCTTTTGAAGGATGCAAAGAACTCTGGTCCTGAAAGGCAACATGTTAGCACTAATCCTCAGGAGAGGACCCAGGTTTGGGTGACCACAGTCTGGAGGAAGGGACTAGGTTTTGATCTTTCTCTTGAAGGCAAATTGTAGAGGCAGTCTAACCCATAGTATGCCTGGTTTCCAATCCTCCTTACAGGGTGCCCAACCTCTCCTGTGTCCTGTATTAAAAGCAGGAGCCTCAGGTTCTGTTTCCAGACTTGCAGCCTTGCAGTCCCATAACACACTCCAGGTTTTAGAGACAGTTGTGCAGGCAGAGTGTGCTGGACCAGGGATCCACTTTCAGCTTCTCAAGGTTCACAGACCAGCACCCTGATGGCTTTCCCAGCATCCAATGCAGACTAAAGCTTGGCTTTGAACTTTGGAGATATTACCTCTGGCTGCTAGGGAATCATAACAGAGCAGTTAAAAGGAAATAAAGAGTGATTTACAGCCTTCAAATTTATGCAATTGAAATTTAATAGAAATTATGCTTCTGTTGTCAGATATTCATGATTATACCACCACCAGAAAAATACATGTTTAGTGAAATTATGCATTTTAGTAGATTGCTATTGCATAGCAAAATTCTGATTAGTTTCCTTTTTAATAAATCACCTAAGAATTTTCCACACAGATTGAAGAGGCTAACCTGACCTAGCAGTCATGAAAGACAAAGCAAGTTTTTAATGCAAAGCAGTCTTGTCTAAGGATTTACTTTCAGAACACTGTTTTTGTAGGGAAAAAAACCTACCATTGCTAAGAAAATTTTATGTATTGTCATTCTAAATATAAATCTGCTTTCTAGAGGAATACTGAGTAATCTGTTCCAGTCTTCAGGATGAAATATTTTTACTCCAGCACAAAATAATACTCAACCCTTTCATAGCCCAAGATAAGACAATCATCCTGCCCATTATAGACAGAGAACTTTTCTGAACCAACATTAGAAGAATGGCACTTTTTTTTATTTCATGAAAAATTTAAGAACTTCAAATTGAATACTTGATGATGTTAAAAGAAGAAAATAGAACAAATTAATGTTTATCTTGTCATAGTCAAGGTGTGCTTTGTTCTCTGAGCACGATGTCGCATCCAAATAATTTTTCAGATTCCCTGAGCAATGCAGCAAGCCAGTCAAAGTCCCAAAAAATTCAAGTGTATTCATCAAACAGGTCACCATGGGAGTGGGATCATGCTGTGAAGATAGTAAAATCTATGTTTTATTATAAATTTCTGTGCAACTGTCAGGTGCAGGGTCCCTCCTGCCTTTTGAATTTTTCTGAAGCTGATGCCTGCCCAAGCAGCACTGCTCCACGATCAGCTGGACTGATAAAATCTGATTTCATGTGGATCCACCTCCCTACTCCTACAGTCTGAGACAGGCTGCAGACTTTCTAGAGGGTCCCCATCTCCTCCTCCTTCCTCTTCTCCCTTGCTGCAGACTCTGTGCTCAGCTTTCCCCCACTGCCTGCTCCTGGCAATGCCCTCAGCACCCCAAAGCCACTGGGGCAGCCAGCAAGAGCTGCAGGCTTTCCAGGCAGCAGGGTGAGGATGAAGCTGCTGGTCTGGAGGGAGGAGCAGAAATGGTGTCCCTCAGCATCCCTTCAGGTGCTGCACTGAGCCAGGCACAGAATCTCAAGTGTGCCTTCCCACAGGGATGCCCTCCCTCATACCAGAGAATGAGGAACAGGCTGATATCACACCTTCCTTCAGCACAAGCCAGAGCCTGGGTGAATTTGTCTTTGAGGGACACTGCACTTTGTTCACAGGATTTTTTGTCCTTAGAAGTATTTCACAACTAAGAAAGGAGAAAAAGTGCTCATGCCATGAGTTCTGTCTGCAAGCTCTCCCCCACTTCTTGGCAGTGGAATTTATTAGTGGTGCTTTGGCACCATCATGCTCTCCCAGGATGAAAAGATCAGTTGTTTTAGTTGTTTCTAATTAATACACAATTTTAAATAAATTTTCCACATAAATTAGATTTTTACTCTTTTCAGTAGTGCCAGATGGACAGAGCCATCTGTCAGAGATTAACACTCACTAAAGGACAACTAGCATTAAAAAAAAAATAACAATAATGTAACATTCCAAAAAAATTTTGCTTTGTACATTGGTTGAACAAACAATTGCATGTAAAGCTGCTCTTATTTTTAAAGATAATAATTTGTGAATGCTTGCATAATACTTTACTGAATTTGAAACAAGAGATTGTTAGATGATCAACCCATTTTTACAGCTTGGGGAAATTTCTGAGGGTATCTGATCTGGGATGATGCTGCATTAAAAAATTGGAGAACTAGAAACTGTACAGTCATCATAAAGCCATAGGCAAGTTGTGGATTGCTGCAGGAAAGAGTGAAGCCCTGAATAAAGTGTCTTTCTCCTCTGAGAAGAAAAGAACCTGTATAAAAGTTAGCAAAAGCATTGTTTAAGTGATGGGCATTGCCATTACCCCAGGCTCCCTGCTGGAGTTCTTGTTCCTATTTTTTCTCCTCTCTGTTCCACCACCAGCCAAAGCTTTGCAGCAAGGGATCACAAGCCCAAGCCTTGCACTGCTCCCCCCTGGCACCAAGGGCTGAGGGAGAGGCCCTTTGGCTGTCACAGCCCACTCTAGGTCCACACTCCTTGGGGACAGTTCCCCCAGCCTGCCCTTCCAGCCTCAGCCCATTTTGGCAGCCCAGCAGTGGTGCTGCAGTCTTGCAGGAGCTGCCCACCCAGCAAGGCAGCAGCCACAGGCTTAGCAACATCATCCTCTGTGATGGGGAAAGGCAAAAGGCACAGCCCCAGACTTCCTAAAGCTCAGCCTGCCTTCTCAGTGTTAGCAGCCCAGGGTACGATCTCCTGGCTTGTGAAGTGCAGAGACTGGTGTAGTCCACCTTATGGGCACTGGAGATGGGACTTGCTGAACCAGGTTGTCCTTTCCTTCACACCTTTCTCTTACTTAAATCTGTCAATGTCAAATTTGTCTAATTTTTTTTCTATTTCCACTGGAGGGGTCAAGCTGTGACTGGACAGCTGACAGAACTGCCATCAAAAGACTGAGAGTTCAGAGTAACCAAAAGATAGAAAGCTATCTATACTTATTTTAAAATTTCGATAAATTAAATATTTTCAAACTGATTGCATCTAATGACATTCCCCATGGGTATTTCCACCACTGGCAGAAACTACCTGAGAGCTGGCTGAGGTTACCTGAGAATCTGGGGTGGGTGACCAAGGTCCCACAAAACTGATCAAGGGCAAATGGAGTGATGAGCTTAATAAAGGAGGGACAGAGAAACAAGACAACTGCAGACCAGCTGGCTGAACTTCAGCACCCATAAAAATCACTGTAAGAACAAACCAGGATACTTGCAAATACATGAAAGGTACCAAGCAGATGAGTGATGGCAAATACGGATTAATGAGGAACTAACGTTTCAAACCTTTGCAGGTTCCTTCTGTGAGAGGATAAAAAGGGAAACTGTCATTATACATAAGCAATAGATGTGCTTTGACTACAGTAAAGCTTTAGCATTTTCTTACATGGGGGTGTTAGAGGGGGAGGTGACTTGAGTCAACATGACACCATTGCAAGGACAGTTCAGAGTTGGTTAGAAAAGCTTGCTTCTATGAGTCAGTAAATTTCTTGTCAAACTAGAAAGGTACATTAAGCATGGATTTCACTAAAGCCAATCTGTGGTACTACACTCCATCTTCATTAATGGATACTGAGCTCCTGAAATACTATTGATAAATTTGTGATGGCTAGGGTAGAAGGACTTCTAGTATACAGGAGACAGCCTAGAAATTCAAAATTATCTAGCCAAACTGGAGAAAGTATCTGAAAAACAGAAGGCAGTTTGATAAGGACAAGCAGAAATGCAAACCTGACATGGGCTTTCTGGAAGAGCAGACATTTAACAAGGCAACACTTGGCTATACAGTTGCTCTGTTGAATTTAGGTGTCAGTGTGTGTCACAGTGACTTGTTGCTAAGCAAGGGGGAGCATCATCCTGGGTCACACCGTGCAGTGGTGACATATGTGAAAACACGAAATTATACTCCCCCACACTTAGCACCAGTCTGGTCTCAGCAGAAATGAGTCACTGTGGATGCTCCAGTTGACCAGCAGCCCACAGGAAAGCAGCAAGAGCAACTAGTCGTGGTGTATTGGAGAGATGGGGAGAATTGGGGCTGTTCCTGACAGGGAAGGGAGAAAAATGAGAAGAGTACAATAAGATTTTTACAATCAAAACCAGCAACTGCCAAGGAGGTGGAAGAGTTTAATAAGTCTGCTGGGATAGGAAAGCAAATGGGATTAAATTGCAGAGAAGAGAGCTCCACCCAAACGTCTCCCAGGAAAGGCAGCAAAGGCCTGTCAGGACCGTGCTGGGGGGCTGGGGATGACCACACCAAGGGTTTTCCAAAGACACAGTGGAGAAACATCTGCCACAGGCAATCTAAGCTTGGACATCCTGAATGAGAGATGGGTGGTGGACCTCCCAAATGTCACACGATGTAACACTGCCATCTCTCCAAATGCCTGCAAGGGCAGCAAGGCTGGTGAAGAGTCTGAAACACAAGTCCTGTGAAGAACAGCTGAGGGAGATGGGGCTGTTTAGCCTGGAAAAAAAAGGAGGCTCAGGGGGGAACCTCATCACTCTCCACAGCTGTCTGACAAGTTTGTAGTCAGGTGGGGGTCAGTCTCTTCTCCCAGGCAACGAGACAGGATGAGAGGACAGACTTAAACTGTGCCAGGAGAAGTTTACTCTGGGCAGTAGGAAAAAATTATTCACAAAAAGAGTGATTGGGCACTGGAATGGGCTGCCCAGAGAGGTGGTGTTAAAAAAAAGACTAGCTGTGGCACTCAGTGCCATGGTTTAGTTGACAAGGTGGTGGTAGGTCATAGGTTGGACATGATGATCTCAATGGTCTTTTCCAACCTAGTTAATTCTGTGATTCTGTGTAAAGACCCAGACAGATACAGAAGTCACTAATGTCTTTCTGCTATTAAAATGAAGCCAAGTACCATGGTTTCTGCTACAAACAGGAGGAACCTCATCCTAGATCCTTGCTTGGATGAAAGTTCAACATTTGGTCAAGCACAGAGCTGAGCAAGAAGGTCTGTGCACTCTCATACAGAACATGCAACCCCAGCACCAGGGATCTGGCAGAGCTGGCATAGACTTTTGGATAAAATCATCAATATTAGAATCAGGACTTTTTTTTTGTGCCAACATCATGTTACTCAGGGAAATATTAAAAAAAGCCATGGTGTTTAATTTATAGAACAGTTTAGAAAAAGTTTAATTCCTTTTAGGAGGTGTAGACACAAGAGAAACTTGGAAGATTTCATCACCTTTCAATTACATGTAAAATTTATGTACTTATTCTTTAAGGGGGTCGTTTTGCCCCAGTAAATTTCATCCTAGAGTTACACATTGCAGAAGGTGAAGTATTTGTCTGCCATGCCAAAAGGAAGAGGGCAGCTAAAATAAGACTCAGTTCTTATGATCTGTAGATAGGAAGCCTGAAGAAGCTTTGACATACTCTGAAAGATCTCAGGATGGCCACAGCTGAGAGCTAATCCTAAAACATCCTTACAAAGTATTTTGAAAGCTCATGATTAAAAATACCCCATGGCAGTGACTGTAGCAGTACCTGACTGTTGTATCAGTGAGACTGAACCCAGCCTGTCAAGGGGTCCTTCCTTATCCCACATCATATCTGGACACTGTGCCCAGTATTGCCTCCATGGTCAAGAAGGACATTGAAAAAACTGGGGGCAGCCCAGCAGGCTAGGGTGGGGAGGTGGGGGTAAGTACCCCAGGATGGTTGTAGGACTGGAGACCTTGACAGATGAAGAAAGGCTGAAGAGATTGGGTTCATTCAGCCTGGTCAAGTGAGGGCTCAGGGGGCTTCCACTTCTGCCTTCCAGTGTTAGATATTGAGAGATGATGAGGGCACTCTCTTCACAAGGATTCACTGTGATGGGCAGTTAAGTTGTTTCAGGGAAATTTTGTCTCCAGACACAGAAAAAACCTTCTGAGACCAGCTAAAGGCTGGTACAGGCTGCCTGGAGGTGTGGTGGTATCACCCTAGATGGTTTGGCAATGCCCTAATCACCTAAGGACCAGCTTCCAACTCACCAGGTCCAACTGTGCTTTCTGGCCCTGGTCAAGCTGGGCTTTCCCCCTCAGTTTTTGTTTCTCTCAGTAGAGAAAGATGCTGGAGAGTCCAAGACACACTGTCTCTTACCTCTGTTTTACCTTTCCTCCTGTGAGGGTACAGCTCTGCACTAGCAACAGCCAGCCTCAAAAGGGCATCTTTAGCATCCTGTCAGCTACACCTGTGCAAGAACCATATAAACACAGACACAGTATCTACAGTGCCCATTTCAGCACACACCTTCCTGCTCCTGGAGAGAGAGCAACACCAGGGCTAGGTCTGCATTCCTTGGTAAGGACTAGTGATGGCACACTCCAGCACATCAGGAACTGCCACGGCCCTCCAGTGATAAAAACACAGCATGGAAAAGGAAAAAAATGAATTTCAAGATTCCTTCACTGGGTCAACTCTGTTCCACTTAGATACAGTTGGGGAGAAAAGTGGATGTTCTCTTTTTTCTTTTCTATTTTTGTCTTTTCCAGTGTGACTTTTTAGACCCTCACCTTCTGACTTCATTCTGGAATGCTGCTTAAGTATAAATTAAGCTGGATCTGGCCTGAGATTTCTTTCTCAGATAAAGATGAGGTTAGCTAAAAGAAACTAGTCATGGAAAAGCTCATATGTCAAGAAAATCTCGACATGTTTTAAAAAATTAAAAAACCTCAGCAGCTTGACTCCTATTCCCTTTTTTAATGAACAGAATAATCTTGTAAAATTAACTGAAGATCAGATAAACAAAACTTCTGCTTAGGGCTAGACAGCATGGATATTTATCTCCAGGTACAATTTGAGTACATCTTCTTCATCTCTGTTTTTGTTCCACTGCATAGGATGCCAGCATCCTCCTCCCACAGTTCCTTCCCAGGTTCCAATGGCTGAGACCTGGCTCCCTCACCACTTTCTTGAGCGGTTCCAAATCTCCTCAAGAATGTGAAGTTTAATATATCTCCCATTGATTTCAGTGAGAGCTTGGTCAGATGCAGAAGTGTTCTTTCAATCTTTGAAAAAATAAATATATGTGCAGAGGTAGGATGCTCAAAGATCACGGCTCAATGGGTGTCCCCCAGCTCCATGGAGGGAGCCCTCCACTTGCCAGGCTACACCAAACACACAGACCAAGACTTGGGGTGCAAGGGTGGGAGGATGCTCACATCCCTCCTGTTGCCCCCAGCTCAGGCAGCTGCCCCTGTGAGCCCACACTGCCAAACCCATCGGATCTTTGTCACCACCTTTTACAGCAGCAGGAGCACATGTTGAACACCTGCCAACTGCAGTGCCACCTGTAGCAGAGCTTGGGAGAAACCAAGAGCTAGTAACCCAGCTAGGCTGCCACGTTGTCCTGAGCTAAAGAGCACCCTTTCTGAAACACCACACAGACCAAGTGCAGCAGCTTGTGCAGGACTCACAAAACACAGACTGGTTACAGCAGAGCAGGAAGGTCTGGGCCCAGGGGCACAGTGGGAACTGTGCCATTGCTTCTCTTGGAGTGTTTGGTTATGAGCTTTGTCAGCTGAAACACTTGTACTTAACAGATGCTGTTTCCATTTTCCCTGCAGCTTGTGACAGAGCTAACTCGGCAGGTGACGATCTCCAGACTAACCAACACACGAGGATCTGCATTTCCAGCACGGGAGCTGCTGGAAAGGGGCTGTTGGCTGCGGCAGAAGCTGGGGCCAGCAGAAGAGCAAGGCTTGCCGCCGGGCGGCCGCGCTCCCACACTGACACCTAGCGCCGGCCAGCCCGGCCCTGCTCCTCCTCCTCCTGGGCAAGTCCCGGGCTGCTGTCTGCGCTCCTGCAGCCCGGATTCATTGTTTTCTTTAAGTGAACATGAGACTACTCTCGTAGTCTCCATAAAGAAGATTTACAGCTGCCACAACATAGCTATCTTCCTCTAAAATGGAGTTATTTCCCCCAGCAGCCCAGTGCTTTGAAGTTGGCTTGGAAATAGGTGGGGCACTTGTCAGTAATGCATCTCGCTGCCCTGCTGCCCATCTGATGGATGCAGTGCTGAGCCCATTGCAGAGCTCTGTGCTCACATACAACAACTAAGTCAGTTTATTTCAGGACAGCTTGAAAGTAGCATTTGGTTACATTGCAGCTCTGCAAACAGAAAATCATTCCTTACAATGCAGAAATGTGCTTTCTCCCTGAAAGCAGTTCTGAGACCAGACTGTATTTCCAGACCACCCATTTAGACCAGACATCTTACTGACAAATTATTTGTAACACCAGCTCTTTGCACTGGGATCATTGAAAAAAAATTTATCAGTAAAAAATATGCATGAGTTCAACACTTATTAATCATAGCCGAGGTTAAAGGCTCACTCTTCAAAATCTTTATAACAATCTTGGAGACAAAATGAAAAGCAGTTTAAGTTTCAGCCGACAAATCCCAGGGGATGGTTTTCCCTACCTGCCCACACAGATCAGGAGCACAGACAAGCCTGTGCAGCCCAGGCACTAAGATGCCAACACTCCACTTCCTGCTGCAAGAGTTCGGCAGAAAAATAAACACCTTTTACCAAAAAATGGACCTCATCTAAGTTTTCAGTCTTGTGAAGTTATAGTCACAGACTCGGGAAAGTAATTTCTCACTTCTTAAAAACTCACTAGAGGAAAAAAAGAAATCTGAGAAGCTTAAGTTTGTAGAGTTCTTAGTTTGATGTTTAACACAATGTTTTATTCTTTCTGTCATTTAGGTTGTTGCCATATACAGAGCAGATATTAGATCACTCAAATCTAAAGTTTCATTACTGGCCTCAGTCACTGCAGAACTTGAGGCCCTGGCTAATTCTTTTAATGAGATTTAAACACAACTACTAGAATTAGAATAACAATAAAATAACTTGGGCCCTACAAACTTTGAAAAAGGTATCTAGAAATGTTCATAGGGAATACATTTTTCTAGCAATAAAGATGACAGGATCGAGAAAATTATTTAAATATCGTCTCTCAAATCCACCAAGAACCAAACACATCACCTTAGAAACCTGGGGGTATAGAGGTCCATCTGTCACCTTTGAGAAAGGTGGAGATACCATTATTTACCTTCATAACTTAAAAGTTTATTTCAGCATAGGATTCTCACCCCTGAATTTCAACAAACTGAGCTCCACTTGACAAGATACCCCCAGCATTCCTTCTCTTTGAAGTAGCAGTAGCAGGCTGCCCACCACTGCCCATCTGACTGATAGCTGCACTGGACAGTGCTTGGCAACATGTCAGCTTCCAAATGGGATAGCAGTTTGCTGACAGCAAACTTGAAAAGCAACCATTTCCTTCCCCATCTTCTCCTCATTTCTCTGCCCCTTACAAACAGATCCAAGCCACTACCAACACACCCTCCTGCAACCTGCAAGAAAACATACAGACATAATTGCTTTCCTAATTTGGATATATCAGTACCACAGCATTTTCATTCCTGGGGCATAAGGAATGGGAGAGATGCCTCAGACCCCAGCAGTAGAAAAAGTACACACTAAATAGGCACCAGAAAAGACATGAAGAAACAAACATTGTGTTTTCAGCTAATCCTGGCATAAAACAACCCCCAAGTGACATCAGGTATCTGGAAGTTGTCTGTAGAGACAAATTATTTTCAGAATCAGGCAAAATCAAATAAGAAAAAAAAAAAAAAACCAACTAAATAAAACAAAATTTAGACAATAGATTGTGCATCACTGAGAGAATAAAATAATTTCATCCCTACAGACTAATTCCAAGTCATGTTTTGCAACCACCTATTGAAAAGGCCATCTGGCTACACTGTGGGTCCCAACACAAAACATCTCACAGCTTTGACATGCACTACACTGGACCCCCAAATTTGCACTTGGTCACACTAAAGAATTTTTCAAGGCTAACTTTCAGCAAGTTTTGCCACTGATGTAGGAATGCAAAGGGATTTAAAACATTTCTCCAGAAACACAATAGTTCTGGCAATTTTTTGAGAGTGGATCAGATGTTAGTTAGCACAACTCAGCCTGACTGATGTCATTTCAGAGCCAAGCTTCCTTGGATGCAGAGAAGAGCTTTATTTCTTTTTCCTGAGGGAACAAAGGGAAAATTAGAAACAGGAAATGGAAAAACCCTACAGCTAGAGAAACACCACACTGAAGTACTGTGAGACTGTGTGCAAGTGTCAAATAGACACCCTGCTCTCCCTCCCCCAATCTCACTACTTACTTGACACGTCAATCCAAAATTCCCAAGTAAAGCCTAAAGCAATATGCAGGGCTCCTCAGACACAGCAACGAGCCCCTGACTGGGAACAGTGAGAGCAAGAGCTGTCTAAAAAGGTGAGGGCAGACTCAACATTTCTGAAGGCACTGAAAAAGGAGAGCTGCACTGGAGTAGAAGTCCAGCTTAAATGAGAACACTGGATCAAAGCCACTCCAGTGATCTTTAAAATAAAGAAATACAGCCAAACTTGGAGCAGCTACACACCCAACTCACTCCTTGCCACAAGGCAGAAGGTGGCTCTCAATGTCCACAGAGCCATTTACTGCCCCACAGAATGATGCTGTTTCTGCCTCTGCTTCTTCCTACTTCTGCTGGTCTAAACACAAAGCAGTGGAAAGCCTATTGTGTCACTTCAGTGTCAAAAACATTGAACTGAAGAACTATGAACTCAGTAGACAGTACTTGAAAAAAACCTTTTAAGGGAAGTATTTAAGGGAAATAAAATACATAAAGCTCCTTTGTGAACAACATAAGAACAGAAAAACAGAGGAATCTTTTAATCAACATTTTCACAAAGTGAACATTTCTCTAAAATGCCAAAATTTTCAGATGGGAATCATGCCTCTGGCTGGATTTCCTGCACCAAAAGAGCAGTCAAAGCTCAGGCATTCTATGCATAGAAGAAACCTCCAGAAAACAGGACTTAATATTCAGTATTGTCTAAATCAAACACTCTTTGTCTCAACATGCTATATACAAAGGTATATTTAAATGATAATAACATGTGTGGTAAAGCTAAAATAATGAATTAATAGTTGCCAGTGAAGATTTTTCAGAAGATTCTGCTTTTCCTCCTGACACATCTTAAACACACCAGGAAACAGAACACCGAAGTCAACTCCTTCCAAGACTACCAAAAGGGGAAAAAATACAAATCTTGAGTTCTTTGAAATCAGGTATTTCCTGCTTAAAAAAAAAAAAAGGTGAAAAAAAAGTTTTTACAATGGCTTTTTTAGTTAGAACAGGTTTCACAAAGCTTTAAATTTCTCTCTGAGTGGATTTCTGAACTGTCATTACTGGTTATTACTAGTAGGCACAGAAATTCCCATTTTAATTAGAAACTTTATTTTGAAATACATTGTACAGTTTACATGTGAAGTGCTTTCATGATAAGATATTTAATAACATTATGCTGAGCAAAATGGCTGACCAATTTCCTCAAAGCTCTTCCAGTTATGGGCTTTTTTCATTAAAACTATCTTACTGAACTAAGATGCAACTTAGGCATTTGTATTCAGAAGATAATTACTATGTTTACCTTAGGGAGAAAGTATATACTTAACTGTTCCAATTAACAGTGTGTTTCAATAATGATGTTAAGCATTTGGCATAAGACTGAAAGAATCCCAAGACCTAATTAAACTTGTATTCACCAAAGATTTTTAAAAACAACTTCATGATCAAACTACTTTGTTAATAAGGCACAGTCAGACCTGCATAGCCTTCTTGCTGGTCAACAGTAATCTGAAAGTTGTTTTCCTGTCTGCTGCTGAGACTTTCCAAGAACAAGGCAGAGCAGTAAGGCAACTAAAAGAACAGGCATGCACAGGAATTTGGCATTTGGGATGGATTTTGAACACCTGCAAAGTAGTTCATTTTATAAATGGAGCATTCACCTGCTATTATTAAAATGGTGGCCAGTTGTGGTAAATAGAAAGTGATGCAAGCACAGGGTATTTTAATAGGAATAAACAAGATGTCTGGTATGCTTTCAGCTAAGACTCTGCACGAAGCAATGCTCACAACTTTGAGATAATCTAAATTGAATTCTGAAATTCCCCTCTGCTACTTAGAAAAGGTGAATGTACCAAGAGGTTTCTTGATAGCAGGTGAAATATCAAGGAATGAATCTCCATTTAGATAATGAGCCAATACTGCATCCTACTTTGCATTTCTTACTAGAATAAAAGGAAATCTTTGGGAATGACAACTGAAATCATTACATCATTTTGGCTGCAAGAAAATTCGAGAATTTTTAACGTGGGATGTTTAAAAAACATGAAACAATTCTATCTATGGTCAAAGAATAAAAAATAAAAATGGGGAAAAAAAGAGAAGCCTTACCTTCCCCTTCCAAAAACCCTTTGAGGAATAATTGCTTGAGATTAGCACTGTATGGCTTCTGTGGCCTATGAATGCTGGATAGATGCTCTAAGAATTATCATTTTCAAGCTACTGTTGGTTTTCAATTTTTAGTAACTTCAAACAAAAATACTTAGTCTATTTCACTTCAATAATCAAAATGAGCATAAAAATCATTAAAAGTGTATTGCTGATACAAATTTGTATCACATACTAAAAGATACTACTTCATAGATTAATTGTGAAACAAAAAAGATTATACTATACAAAAAGTTTTCCAAATTCTTTTGCACAGCTGAACTCATAGTGCAGGTTTAAGATTTAAAAAATCAGTAAATGATGTAGTCAACAAATGTTGAATACAAAATACATTCTAAAGTATTTTACAGAATGGCTGAATTATCAAGCATAAGAACTGAGGATAAAGAATGTTAATGACAAGCAGCCACATACAGAACACAAAGCAATAAGTTTAAATCAGACTATTTTGGTTTGTGTAGCCCTTTATTAGCAACTAAAATAGAAGATATCTGTTGTACATCACGGGTAGTAACTGACTATACTGGAGTTTTATTATATTCTAATACAGAATCATTTATAAATGCATTGTTTTCCTTTTTTTTCTTTTATTAAAAAGCTTCCACCCCCTTTTCCCCCCTTTTTCCGTTTACAACTTGCAAAACTATTCTGAAAGCTGAGTATATGTGCACAGGTCTGCAAAGAGTGCAAATTTAGGATATGGTAAATGCTTTACATGTTGTATTTTTAAGGACAGTCTACCACCATACCTTCATAGCCATTATCTTTTCCAAAGAAAAAAAAAACTCTCACAAAAAGCTCTGATACCAGTCTTCCTTCCATTGTCCTAAACAAGAAAGCATTCTTAAATGAGTTGAAACTAAGGAAGGACTACACCTACTAGAAAAGAACAGAGTTCTATTAGTTTGAGGTTTCAGTATACCCAAAGACCAGGGACTGTATCTTTGTAAGGGCTAGGCTGGGACCCCGTATACAGAGTGTGTGCAGGTGCCATCCCTGAGCATTCAGCAGTTCAGTGGACCATGAGTGCTCCAGCTGCATAACTCACTGAGCTGTCTTGCCAGTTTCGACACTGGCTTGACTGAGCGTAATTCAAAAATGAAAAGCTCATATTCATTCCATTCTTCTGGAGCTCGTTGATAGCCTGAGGAGAGAAAAAGAGCTGCTTAAAAAAAAGTATCAGTGAAATTACATAGCTCTCAAAGGTCTTTGCACCATCTCTCATAAGCTCATTATATAAGCACCTCCCAGTAACTAGTGGATCTAACTAATTTCTGTGCTGTTTCATTCACTGATGCTTTCCCTGCTGCACTGTGCACATCCATGCAGTTCTTTAAAGCAACACTAAACCTTTCATGCTATCTCCTTTAGAAACAATGCTTTCCATGGGGAATTCATACAGAAACACAGATGCAACAGAAAAAAACCTAACACTATTAACACTTTTCAGATTCTGTCTCTTCTATTAAGAAGAAAGAAGGCACGAGGACAATTTATTAAAGTGTGACAATTGGCAAAAGTGAATGAACAGAATTTAGCTGTGATCCACTGCAAAACTAATAATTAGCTGAGGGCAAGAGTCGGGTACATTTGCAGAGTTGTCATAGTCCTGAAATTTGCTATATGCATCCCCAACATTATTATTGTTCATACTAACTTTTACAGACTTCACTTTAAAAGGCTTCTCTCTGCGTTCTCCATTCAGACTATGTTCCCAGGGAGTTAAGTCTTCCCTTTAAAAAAAGTTAGCATGCTTCCTGTTTCAGATTTGAATTACAGTAAATATATAGTGAGAGCCACTCAAGCAGTATGACCAATCTGCAGCACTCCAGCAGTGCTGTAAAGCAGCTGTGACCAAATTTAGACAACTAAGTTAAGCCAGGTTTATGTCTGTGCTGTATCACCAAAGCAGAATACAGTAACCAGAAAGTAATCTGAATTCTAATTGCTGTTAATCTATGAGTTAATGGTGCTTTGCACTAATACTTACAGAGGCCATCTCTCACCATATTAGCAACAGACACCACAAGGCACTCACAAAAGCTAGTAATAGCAATATACAGAAAATACACACACAGTTCATAAGTACTGATTCAAAAGAGTAAGTACGTGCTTCTTCAGGGAGATGGATTTATTTGTTCATTTATTTGGGGCCAAGAGAAAGTGAATAATTGCATTTCATTGAAATTCAAAAGGATTGTGGTATCTCATCTCCCTTAGAGAACTGAAAGCCCTCAGCCATTTCAAGAGCTTTCATTTGTCTATATGCAAGACACAAATATCAGCAACCAAATCGAGACAGCTTAAAAAAATTAATTAATTCAAGGCTTGATATTTCAGAACTAAGGAATACTGCAGCAATACTGTATTTTACAAATACAAGCATTTTTCCAGGAGTTACATTCTTCAACAAATCAAAGGTTACTTACATTTAATAGCACTCCAATAGGATGTCTTCCACATATTGTATTGTGGTATTTCTTCAAGTAATTGCTAAAAGATACAGGATCTAGCTGCTCTATAATGCTCATACCCTGAAAAAGAATTGAGAGCAATAATTACATCACAAATTCACAAGCAGCTGTTTATACATCATCTATTTGTTACAACAGAGAAGGAGGAGAAACCCTCTACTTTGTACCAAGGATATCAAGGGAATCTCAGCATGTGAGCTCTAGCTTGTAGTCATCTTGTTTCCATTCCTTGCCAAACTAGAAGTGCAGGAGCTCTTCCAAAGCTGCCAATAATCCACAGATTTGTGAAGTTATCTTTGCAAATACCAGTGAAGCTCATGTTAAAAAAGCTCCTCCTGCAGACTAGCTGATCCCCACCATCCAAGACTGCCCTACTTCTGTAAGATTTGGTGCAGATATAACCAGACAAATTTACTAAAAGGGCAAAGCAGGAAGAAGTTGTGTCTTCATCTGCTCTCCCTGGTAACAAAGTTCAGGGCCAAGCACTCATCTGGGACTTCCAGATGTCAAAAAATCCTAGATAAAACCAACACTACACAGGTGCAATTCACACGCATAATAAGTGTGATATATCCCAGACACATCAGGCAAGCAAGATAGTTAATCTGGGCATGGCCTGGCCATTTACTCAGAGCATAAAAATCAGATCCAGAAAATCTCTAAAGCACTATCAAGTTGGTGCACAATGGAAATGTAAGAACCAGGAGATGTGACTTCCACTTTACATGCGACAATCACATTGTATACATCCTTTCCCCCATTGAGAGTGAGACCCATGTGTGGCAAACAAAACCTTCCACATACACAAACATTTGCATTCTTAAAAGCAAAAACAATCTTACAACTCCAGATACAGCCTACTCTTACCCCATCCCATAAAGCAGACCAACCACCATGAAAGTAGCTTAAAAACAAGTCTAAATCAATTATTGTCTCTGTTTCATCCCAGGTTTGCTCTTTTGCCTGTATTAGACTCCATCGCCTTCCTTTCCTTCCTCTGAAAATTATTAATTCCCTTCACCAGGGAAATGAGCTCCAGACACTCACTAACTCAACAAAATACATAGTTGTGCTGCTTCTGTTGGTGAAACAGTAAGTTCTTCCTTAGAGACTAGAAAAAACTTATTTTGCATGGGAATAACTAGAGGTTGATACCAGAAAGGGAGAAAATTTCTTCTAAGATTTCTGTATTTGTCCCAGCTCTTTCCCTACTTTTGAGTGATAGATGGATAAGCCACAATTTAGGAAGCAGTCAGTCTGAAGTCTCCACAGGAGTGAAATCTCCAGAACACTCTGCAAGGGTGTTGGCTGATCTGGCAGATACCTGCTAATTATTCAGGCTGGACCACAGCTTACAATGGAGGAGCACAAGATTCCCAGGAGAGCTGGGAGAATTATAAAACAGCAACGAGAACCACTACCCTTGTGTACTTTTAAATAGAAACAGACGAGATGAATTAATAAAGAAATATGTTTTATGGAAAAGCAAAACCAAGATAAGCTGGCCAATTGGTGGTAAGAGCTCAGTTCTTCTGGAGTCCCAGAGAGGATGTTTGGACCCCCTGCCAGTAATTACAGCTGTTACTCCAGATCTACAGTCTAAATGAGTGTCAAAAAAATAATGGTAGCTATTCTCTAACTAGCAATGATTACATAGATACCATTGCATTTCCAAAGCATATCTTTCAACCATCCATTTACTTGTAGATTGTACATGTCAATACACACCTAAAGAAAGCAGAACTAGACCTGACTACATACTCAAGTGAAACTAAAGATGCATAAGGCACTTACTCACATACTGAACAGTTCATGAGAATATATTTTATCTCTTTCTAAAACCTTTTCATGACCTTTTAAAAAAGCGAAAATGGCTGCTCAATTGAGATACTCGATTTACAGTTGTAAGTCACTGGAACATACTGGGCAGAGGCATTTGAGCATTTGTCTCAAATGAATGGACATGGATTTATGAGAATGCCTAGTAAGCGTATTTCAATGCACAGTTCAGCACTGCAAAACATTTACAGCTATGCAGTTCATCCCAGAAAATGCTAACAGAGTTCCATACATCAGAGACTGGAGAAAATCTATGGGGAATTGGTATGAACAGATGTCCTATAAGCACTAGGTTGTACTGAATTTTTCAGTCTTTTAGATTTAAAAATCATTGTGGCAGATGAGCAAAGACTATCAAGCTTGTTTCTCAGTCTAAAATGGTGTTGAGGAACAAAGGAAACATTTTTGCCAGGTTCAGTTTTATGAAAAGCAGAGGTATGAACCTAATAACTTTCAGTATTTGAAACAACTCAGCCAGGCATGGCTTAGAACAGAGTTAAAACACACAACAAAACCCACCCACCCATGATAAAACTGTAAGCACAGTTCCACAGTTGATCACATGGTCATTATGGCATCACATAGAAATTGCATACCTCAGTTATCCAGATAGGGGTAATGGCATCTACAATATCCCAGAACAGTGCACTTAATATTATTAAATATAATTAATATTATTAAAAAGTTACATTTTGAAATATTTTTAAATAGTATCTACGAGCCTACCAAAAAACTTTAAAATATTCACCCCACACACATATCTCAAAACAAACAAAAATGCCCTCCAACAACCTATAGGCTCATTTTATACTATATGCCAATAACGCTTTGGCTGGTCATGTTAAAGTTTTGTTATCAGTTATTTCAGCTGTTTCTTCACACTTAAAGATCTAAACTAATAGCACTCTAATGGTAGTGGAAACAAACTTGGTCTTAGTACTATCCAGCTCAACTATCTTTGCATGTGTGAATCACTCAGACTACACAACAAAACCACCAAGAAAACTACTGTCTGGGCACAGAGAAGAGAACAGGGACCTGGGCATCCAGGCAGAGACTCATCATCTTACATTATGCCCAGCCTAGGACGCCATCCCAGGCTGGAGCACTGTGGAAGGTCCTGGCACACTGCAGCAGCACTGCAGCAGCCACCAGAATTCAGCAGGTCATTAGAAGCACCTGAGAAACCCTTGGTGCTGAACATTTTTCCTGGACAACAAGTACTGGCCATTCCTGCCCAGCACTCCTCAGTGCCTGCATTTTCCCCCATCAGCATTCAGGGTAACACAATCCTCCCATTGACTCAAGTGAGGCGTAAAGTATCCCATGCCAAATATATGCTCATATAAAATGAGCAATGTGGCAGGGAAGACTGAAGTGAGTAGTCTGCATTTTCTGGCTAGTCAATCAGAAACAATTACTCTTCAGCAAGGTCTTATAAAATACTTCCCCCACCTCTATGTAAAAAGATAGTGTGTTTCAGGCTATGATATAGAAACTATTGCACATCAGCTGCTCAGTGACAACTCATCATTTGAGGATTCTCCCCTAAGTTTCCCCTTCTGCCATTACATCACAAAGTGTGCTTTGGTGACTGTGGTCAGATCAACAATTACCATGGAGAAACTGATGTCTGCCCAGCAATATTTAGTACTCTGTATTTGTTTTATGCTGGAGTATGATGGCTCAAACTTCAATGCCCACAGTGTTCCGCAGTTTTTATGCACTAGGTGAGAAAATGCATCTACACATAAGGTCCAATTCAACTAAGGAAAAGACCATCATGCTCCCACAAAAGCCTTTCTAAGGAAAATTTATTTCATCTTGCCCCAGAATACCTTCCTGCTTACAAAGTGCTCAGCTGACTGCTTTCCTAGTTAGGGCTAATAAAATTAAGACAGTTTTAGTACAGTTTTGTCTCTATCTTAATGTTATTTTGTCTGTGTAAAGGCCTACTGGTTACAACAGTACAAGTTTGCTTAGCACGTCAAACCACGTGAAAAAATCCAATACTTATCTAAGGAAACAAGAAGTAGCCAAGTGGGACATAAAATTGAACAAAACTCCAAAAACTGGAAAAACATAACAGTGAGATCTTTGTGATATTGCTAACAAGAGATCTCTGAAAATCACCCAAAGCAAAACCTCTTCCATATACCATCTGAATATGGAGTCATGCGTTCAGATATGGCATGATAAAAACAAGCAAAAAATAACCACAGTATGCTGTGATACAGCATGTTTAGTTTTCCAGTTAAACTAAAGATTAAAAAAGCATTTTCATAGTTATGGAACAGTAGACATGATTTTCCATGTTACAAAAAAATGTCACTTCCATTTAGCTGAACAAACTACCAAAAGGAAGAGTTGGTGCAGCAATATATTCCCTAAAAGTAATTAAATGCCAAAGTCCAGTCTTTCTTCAAGCTCTCACCACAGAAATTAACAAGGGGAAACTAATGTTTGCTAATGCACTATAATCTGTTCTCCTGCAAAAACACTCAAGGCTGCTGATTCTGGGATTCTGTAGAAAAACGCTTTTCTTGATAGAGAAATCTTTCAACTGACTACAAGAATTATTAAAAATGAGATAAACAGAATGAAAGCAAATTATTTACTGTTATTATTTCTATTCTAGCGATGAATAGTAGAAAAACAAACAGGTTAATATGTACACACAAAGCAAAAAAGCCTAGAGATCTCTCCAGCAGATAGGATTTATTCCTTCAAGACAAGGCAAAAATTAACACGCCATGAATAACAGGTCTCTCTTCTAACAGATTCTATGGAAGTTACATAAATGAACAAACAGCTGTAAAACAAATTTTAAGGTTCTATATTTTCAGAAAAATTACTTCTATTCTGTGCCTTTAGTGTTGAACATCAAGTTTTATTTTATTTTAAAAATAACTCCTTGGTTACTGTGACTGCAAAAAAAATGCACCGTAATTGGCATTGGACCTTTATGTATTTAGCATTCTTTTCAGCCTTTGGCCAAACCCAAAATGAAGTATGGTCTACTGCATTTTCCCCACCACCTACTACAGAGTAAGGGGCAGGGAGAAGGCTACTCCCAAGGAAATGCTGGCTTTCATTTTCCTGACCAGTGCAATGCCCTACAGCCTTTCCTCCTCCAAATGGATGTTGCTGGAACATTTGCATAATCACAATGCTGTTTCTAATGCAGGTATCACAGCTACCAAGCTGGAACTACTATAATTCTCCATACATAATTTTTATTGATTTTCAAAAGCATAAGAGGATATGTGGACAGAAATCACATTACATTAGGGCATTTTAGGGAGGTGAACATGCATTTATTCTCATTATTTAGGCTTACTAGTTTATACCCACAATATAATTGTGTGCAGCCAGTAAAGGGGAGGATATTAGCTAAAACCAGCAACTAAATTCTTGTTGTGGTAAACAAAGGAAAATTATACATTCAGTAAAATAGCTGATCTATAATACCTTGTTAGAGAAACTTCTCAAGTGTTCAAAGAAATTGAATGTACAGGAGAAATTTGTTAGTTAGTTCCACCAAATCTGAAAACTTACCATTTTATCTAGGTGCTCAATGGATCTATAAATTTCTCCTTGGGATTCATCATAGTAACTGTAACGGAACCTCTGACCTTGAAACAAAAATCATGTATAAAATAAAAAAGGGAAAAATTGTAGCTAAACCACTCCCTAATGCTTACTAAATATTTGAAAGTATAATACTTATAAAGTAGTAATCTTCAATTATTTTATACTTTTTAGCTCCATTGAGGAGATTCTAGGGCAACGTTGAAGTAGCAGTAGCAGCCCAGAAGTAAAGTAAAAAAAATACACAATGGGTGGTGATATTCTTAAAGAGAAATCTACTGCTTAGAACTGACACTGAAGTATCACTCACTAATTGCCTCTTATTGCCTTAGAATCTAATTCTGTAAATTAAGAAGTAAAGCAACATTTAATTTCCCTATGCCTCTTGACAAAGTCAGCCATGGAGTCAGGCTACTTCTGCCTGTACAATATCCACAGTAAAGGAAGGTTAAAAGAAAAAATTCATGATAATTCAATGAGCAGTTCTAGATGGGTCATTAGCCACAACAGGACCAGGTCGTTCTTAGATACACTTCCACCTACTCCATAATTCAATGAGGAGTGAAACATGCACTTAATTAAGTTGACCAAAGATGACAATGGAAAAAAAGGAAGGTCTGTTGTGTCACAGAAGCAGTCTCTTTTCCAGCTACTATCACACTCACAAGAAAAATAAAATTATAAAGCAGGACAGAAGTCAAGGCTTCTGGAGTCTTTATAGCTCTGCCACCAAGATGAACTGGGGTAGCACTGGTGAATCGGCATAAATAATCCATCTGCTATCTTACCCAGCATTAAAACATACAAAACTTATTTCTGCCAGAGGAATGTGGCTGTGCCCAGTGAATTTTCAGCTAATTAGTTTTGAAAGTAGTTTTGAGGTGCTTAAAAGAAGAGTAAAAATAGCAAGCAACTTCAATTATTTCATTGCAACAGTAAAGAGATGTATATAAATCCACACACCTTCACCATTTATTTTCTCCACTACACTGAACACACATTACCACATTAATATTTTTTATCTATTATTACAGATTTTAAAGACTTCTTAACTTCATGAAGGCGTTTAAGTTGCAAAATAAATTTACCAAAAGTTAAAATGTTTAATAAAATACATTATTTCAAAAGAGCTACAAAATATTCAATATACTCTTACAATGAGATATGAAACTTACCCCAATGGCAAAAGTCAGAAGAAACCACAAAGAGATTACTAGGATCAGCTAGGTATTTACTGAAGAGTTTTCCAAATTCCTGCTCTTTTGACTCACTCAGTGCTCCGACCAACACAGGAATAATAGTAAACTCATCCTTATGGCTTATAAGCAAAAGAAAAAAGGTTGTAATTCAAGTAACATCTGAAGATTTTTCAGGGCTTGCTAACTGAAACTGCAGAATGTTTTAAAAGGTTGCTATTGATTTGAGGATAGTAATTTGGTAAGGTTATACTAGGATGTTGTTTTAGAACTCAAAGTACTTTAATTTCAGAAAACACACATCCCCCAAAATCAGTATTTCTCTCTGCTGCAAAGTAAAAATACCAGGCAAACAAAAAGAAAAGACACAGTGAAATCAGGAATGAAATAGGAATTAAATTTTCCCTATATAGATGCTGCATGTTGGGTAATTCTCCAAAGTGTATGAAACTTATATGAAAATGCTCAACACAGTATGCAGGTATATACTAATACTCTGGGAAAATTCAAAACACAATGGAAATTAAAAATAAAAAAAAAGGATGGGGCACATATTAGGGAAGAAACCCCAACATAGATCGACAATTTTTACTTCAAGTAAACATCTGAAACAGCAGCTATAAATACACCACTGATTTCAAAATTAGTATTAAGGCTCCAAACAAACTTAAAATCCTACAGAAAACTGCTTTCAGAGATGCCTTGAAAAGTGGGGGAAAAAATCAGCTATTAAAAAAAGTTCAGGAAAGCATATCTAATATTAACCCTAATAAGTCAATCTGTTTATAGGAGGTGTTATAACTTCATGATTTAGGTGTTTGCTCTGCTCACAGTTGCAATTACAGTCAATTATCCTAGTCTCTGACACTCTCCTTATCAAAATTTTTATTGGAGGACAGGGGAGTATGAGCATATACATCATAAGGTCGTCTATGCCATAAAATGTATTATTACTTCCTACTGCACTTCACAGCAGCTCAAACATTTAATGCACATAATGTTCATTCTTGCAGAAGTAATTAGCCCTAGTACCTTTCCATGGCTTTAGCAGTATAAGGCAAATGCATTTCAATACTGTGTTCATCTTCGTCTGTCTGGAGGGACATGCGCTCAAACATTCCAGTCTTCCACAACTCTCCATAAACTGAAATGAAATCAAGATCAGTTTTTATTACTTTTCTTGGCTTATTTTTGAAAACTACTTCAAGTGCAAAAAATAAGCTACAGTGTACTTTTATCAGAACATACCCACTATAAAAAATTACTTGTTTTCAAGGGCTATCATCATAAACCATTTGTTTCTAAATAAATTCAGAACTAAAATTATGTTCAAGTCATTAATATATACACGTAATTGATTCAGTTTAGAAAATGTGTTAAACCAGTGACCTCATTAGTATATTGAAAAAGATTTTCAGTTATGATACCAAATTTAATTACACAAATAAAACACATTTGAAAATTTACATGCATTTGCCCAGACAGTGAATTTTAATTTTCATAAACTGCCCATTATATGTTTAAAAAAATAAAAATTCATCATATGAGCTATTGCTCGATTTGTTACTATGTAACTGAATTTATTATTAACTGAATCATGAAATCTAGAAACAGCCACAACTGATTAAGTAATTCACATTTGTAAATTATCTTTTCTACTCTCAAGCGTACTTGAGAATATAGAGTTATCTCCACATTTTGATAATTCTCCACTGGATGAAGGATTTGATGTAGGGCTGTGCTTTCTTCTCAACTCCATAAAGGAGTTCTACAGAAAGCAAAACATTTCTCAACCAAGGAAATTTCTGCAGGCACTATATAGAAAGCCTGAATTAGCTTGTTTAGTCACAGTTACAATGAAACAACACATCTGTGCTAATTAGCCATTCTGATAAAGATACTTTATCACTTAGGTATACCTCAAAATACATAAAAGCCAAAATATCAAATTTATCTTCATTGCACTTAGTTCAAAAGGCTGGCATTTCATGGACTAACAGTTTCTAAGTTTGCAAGTTAGAGAGTCACATACAATCCAAATAAAACCAATATTTGGTTTCTCTGTTATTCCTTGATCACAAATCAAACTCAAACCAACTAAAGAATCTTGCTTTCCAGCCAGAACACTTCACATGAGAATGGAGAAGATGTTTACTGAGTTACTATTTGATGTAACACTTTTTTAGTTTTAAAACTGAAGCACACACTCGAAACTGAAGAGATAAGCAAAAATTCAGAATTCTTGCCAGAAGGAAGAGAGACTGTGGTTATAGTATGACCATGTCTGAATCAACCAGGATCACTCAGAAATTAGTTTTTGTTGCACTAGAACCAGATTTGCACTTGTATGCCACTTACAGCAAGGCAGTGCCCAACAAGAAGAACGTCCTCAGCACTGCAGCTCCACAGTCAATACCCAAGCCCCAGTGAAGTCCAAGCTTTACAATGCACTTACTCTTTTGGTCAATTCGAAGATCATACAGAGGTGTTCTGTAAATATCCACACTGGAAAGTGCACATCGGGAGAGGGGCACGTGATGGGAAGGCCCAAGAATGAAAATTTTTCGGCTACAATAGTTAACACAGAAGGCCTCAATTTAGAAGATTGCAATTGTACAGCAACTCAGCTTAGAGTAACAAGTTTAATAAAAGCATACGAAGTAATATACAAAGTAATACTTTCTTATGGCTACAATAAATCAGTAAGACCCCAGATCAATCCATGGCCCAACCTGGTTTGATATCCCAGGAATTATCATGAGATCTATTCAATAATGCTTTAGCCTTAAATCTCTTAAGCAGGTTATATATCAGAGGGCACTCATCAGTTAGAAATTTGTCTGACTTGACTCATTTGTAGGCTGAATGATGCATTACAGCCAATTAGATTTTTGAATTCTCTCCTTGAAGCAACACAACCTTCAACTACTCACCACCTTCAATACATACAGGATCAAATAACTACTATGGGTTTATTATCTACTCAGAGTTTTTCACTTATTTACTTGATTAGCCTTACTTAGGTTTCACTAAATTAAATTTTAAATCCTTCTCAAATGCTGGGTTTATGTTGTTATATGTTATGGCTTTTTGCTGTTGCATCAACAACAGAGGCTTGGACCTGCACATTCATAGCTTTGGCTGATACTGCAACCTTTACATGTCATCATGACATCTTTATTTCATCAAGTCCTCAGTTCCTGGCTCTTGATTAGATGTTAAGGGTCTCCTGCCACAAGACTAACAAGAAAAAAAGAAAAAAAAATAGGCAATTCAGCTTTTCAGATTCAGGATTACATCATCTTGTTTCTGGCAATGAATTAAAGGGGTGGGAGACATGTATAGTCCTGAGGGTTTTTTTTTTAATCCCTTACACATGGAGTGCTATAACAAGGCATACTAAAACTCAAACTTCCTGCAAAGCTAATAAAAACAAATATCCAAATATGCAATAATTTAGCTCAAAGATGAATTCTAAACATCCCATGCAGTAAAAAGCAAATGATCCAGCAAGTTCAACCAATTCCTTATCAGGAAACCTAAGGAATGCAGCTTGTTCTGGAAATTTTAGAGAAATTAGCTATTTTCACATCATTTACAATAGTTTAGAAAGAACTAAAACCATTGCCTTTGAAGAGTATTACAGTATGTTATCTTATGAACAACTGGGAAGCCTAGCCAGTTTTTATTTGGCATTGCAAAATAAATACTTTGAGTAAATACTGGAGACCTTTTATATTTTTGTCACTAAAAATAGTTGCAGTCAGCAGAACATAAGAATTATATTCTTTTACCCAAAAATAACTGGATTCATATTTTCAAAGGCAGGCACAGGCTACAACAGGATGTTGGGGTTTTTTAATTTTTCTTTTTTAAACTTGTTAGAAACAAAAGTCCATTTAAAATTATTGGAACAATTAACTTTCACTGACTTAATATATTATATAAACACACTGGTCACTTCCTCCACACCAGAAGAGAATCCTGGCAGTGTTCAACCCATAATCCTCCACTAAAAAAATCAATGTAGAATCATGGTGAAGTATTTAATAGACCTAATAAAACAAATAAAACCTCCCAACAATAACAAAAAAATGAACAAACAACACCAAAAAAATCCAAAAAACCCAACAAAACTAGCTTGGCCTTCTATAAAAGCAATATTCCCTTTTCTTCCCCTTTTGTAACATCCTATTTGAACATTTGTGATGTTAGAACAGAAGTGATGCATAGAAGGCTAAAAAGAATATAAAGTTAAAATGTGAGTACTTCAATATGTAAGAATGTAACAAGAACATTCTACTTATCAGGGAATTACAACCTCAGGGTCTTAAGCTTTATAAAGAAAGCTGTAAACACTCACGTGATATTGGGGTCCACTTGTTTGTAAGCGTGGGCTGCACAAGATCCACAATAAGTATATCCTGCATGGCTACAAACCAAAGTGTACAAAATGTTAAGATTTAAATATTGCTTAACATCTTAAATATGTTGATATTCAGTGTTAATCTCTCAGGATTTATTTTTTGTCCCCAGTGAGCTAGAAATTGTAAGAGTGATCCAAAACTCCTGAAAGAGCAGGAAAGCACCGCTGCAGTATTGATCACACAAGACAGGTATTTGTTGAAGAACTGGCAGTGACCATCTATTGACCAGTTAAAAAACTCTCAGTGACCATTAAACAGTCAGGAAACCCCCAGACCAGAGGGCCTGCCCTTATCTGCAAAGGATGTATGCAGACTGTACAATTGCTGCTATCAGAAGCTCATGATAATGCTAACAGTGCAGCCAGGGAACAAGGGAGTGGCAAACTCCTGGAGAACTCCAGTAACTGAATATAATTACAGTAGAGAGGTCTTGGCAAAGAGAGAACTACATGTCACAGCAGATAAAGAGAGAATAAAAATGCTCTGTCATTGAAGAATAACTTAGTGACAGAATGGAAAGGAGTGGAAAGCAGCACACTAGCTTTTACTTCAGGTGGTGAGCTACATGCTTCACCATTACCCTATCAGCCTGGCCCTTTCTCAACTTCTGTTTCTGTGTGTGGTCCAAAACAATTTACAATTACTTTGACTAGTTGTTTCAAATACTGTTCCTAGAGTCCCAGGTCAAGTGGCAGAAAATAGCTCCTGGTCACTCAGCAGTATGCAATGAGACTGAGAATGATGCATGCTGCAAGCCCTGAGGTATACAGGAAGGATTTTATATGTATGTATGCTCAGATACATCTGTATTCATCCACAAACTGATACCAGGAGCAAGTTACCTTCAAAATGACCCTGGGATTTTACTTCAACATCACTTACCCCACTCATTCCAAAGAGCTCAGAAAGGTATTAACACACATACTAGGGGAGAAAGAGGAGACTGAGACCTCCCAAATGAGCAAGGCATGTTATTTAGACAATGTCAAAGGAGCCTTCTGAAATGTTCCCTCTGCTACAGGCTTCATCCATCTTCCACTAAAATATTAGACACATTCCACTTCACAGGTGGCAAAAAAAGGGCACAGTTAACAAAAAAATGTGGTGAGATCACAGGAAGACCCCCCCAGGAATTCTGGAAAAACAACCAAACTGCATAATCTGTAGCTGAAAGGTCTCTTTCCTGACATTCCTGCAAGAAAGACTAAGGCAGATGTGGGACAATTTCTTCTGTACACTCAATACCATTATGCAATACTTCAAACATTATGACAATACTATGCTAGCACAGGAAAAACATCATAGTTAAGGTGCTTTTTCTAGTGTTTCCTTACAACTCATAATTACTTGGAATGACCAACATATTTTGTCATTACATGTCTCAGCCATCTTCAGGAAGTTGAATTCTCCCTAAATAGTTCAGATGATCCCTGTTTCAGCTGTGGACAAATAGCTCAAACAAAACCAAACTAAAACAACAAAAGTAAATCATTTTGGATAGTTGAATAGTGTTTACTTCTTGCTTTTAAGATTTGCTAAATTCTATTTAGGGGGTGTGAGGAATGCAGGAGTTTTGCTTATTTTGTTTTGGGCTTGGTTTTTTTTCTTTTATTACAGGGGTTTGGTTGTTTAACTCAGTAATATAACTCTTACCCATCTTACTAGATCACAGACAAATTATGTGTGCAGTCCATCTGCAAAAGCAAGCTAATCATACATCCACACATGCACAGATTTCTGCCATTCTAGGTTATATCCCAAATAATTATTTAGAAACCACACAACGTTCCTTTCAGCTAAATACCAGCTTTTACCAGTTTTCATGATCATTCAGAAAACAAAAACATTTCACCAATCAAGTATTAGACACACTTACGGTGCAATAATGGCTCTTGCAGGTCTTTTTGTGGACTGTACTTGAGAAAGCCAACCTTCTAGCTGTGCATTCAGCTGGGGTCCTGTGAAGAGACATGGAAATACTGAAGCCATAAAAGAACCTAATACAGCTCAAAAATTTACAAATAAAGCTTGAAAGTCCAGAAGATTTAAAAGTCATCTTAAACATTGAAAGTTGGATTTAAATCTAAAAACAAACCAACAGAAAAAAACATCCCCCCAAAATACCCAATGCAACAACAAAAAGAAACCCCAACCCTGTAACATTGAAGGTAGGAAACTTTCAACCTCCTGGTCTGGGAAGTTCACTTACTGCACATCCAAACACACATTTATTTATTGTTTCTTGCTCTGTGGAGACTAATGAACACACCACCATTTTTTTTTAATGGCTGCTAATTTCAAAAGAATTGCTAACAGATGATTGTTTCCTCTCATAGCCATATTTGCAGAATTCAGAAGTAAAAAGTTATGATCTTTATCAAGACAGCCCAATATGAGAAAAAGACATAATACAAAGGCCCGACACTTGCATGATAGCCAATGGTAATAAATCCTTTATTAAGCAAGTGCAAGAGCATAATACAAAAGACTGTAACCTGGAAAATCTGTAAATACACAGGAAAAAGCTAAAAGTAAGAAGGCATTATACTTATCCTAACACTTTAACAACTTCTGATCAAGCAACATATACAAGTACATAATCACTTCATCGACACTAACTTCTATAATTGGCCAATCCAGAATTTAATTTTTTTTAATGAAGTTCTGTACCTCAGCAAATATTTTTGATTCAATCACCTGATAGATGATAAAAGAGTCTTCTAGAGATACAACATTTAAAAATGAAAAATCAAATAAGCCACATTTTGATTATTTCCCATCACAAGAAAACTTTCTGATGTTAAGCTATCCTTCAGGAAGCAAGTCTGGTAAATACAGTACAACATTCTTTCATATTAAAGAACATTAAACAAGCTTTCAAGTAAAACTCATTCAGCTGATATTGTAACAAATAATATAACATTAACAAAGCAAATAGATGCACTTTTTTTAGGTGATACTATGCTTTTGACAGAACTCCATGCCAGCAGAGTTTATCTGTGAAGTATGGTGCAGCACCCTGTCTTCTTCTTCCATGCAGATCTTTGTATCTTCCCCATGCAGGTGTTGAACTACCAACTGCCAGTGTAAGTCAAAACCTAATTAAGTATTTTAAGCCATTTCACAGATATGTTCCAAACAGCCCTGGCAAGGGCTGACAGCTCTCCAAAAGGCTGACAAGAACCACAGAGAATGAGAGAAAAGTATGTCAACTCTTGCAGAATCCAATCAGTCCCTGACCAGGGACAGTCAAAAAGCTTTCCCTAGAAAATGCAGGGGTGAAGGGTAGAGGTGTTGAAGCCACTAGTTTTCATACAAAACTTAAATCCATGTGTTTAATGAAAAAGGACAGCTTCTGTAGTTGTGAAGAGCCCTACCTTCTCACATGAAGGAAGTGACCAAATTTCCTAAGCACCATTTCCCTAAGCCTTTTATTACACCTTGAAAGCCTTAGTTACTGTCTACAACTCTAATAATTACATCACTCATGTAATACAGTGACTTTGGGCAATGATGGAATTGTTATAAAAATTCCACCACATACCAGTTTTGTTCTGCTGCTCCTGTTGTTTGGGGAAATTACAAGCAGCTGACATGCATTAGAGAGAAGCATAATGACATCTTAGAAAATGGAGGCTATGGGGGAAGCTAAGTAAAAATATATAGGTCTCTCTTTCCACCCTCCATCTAAGATAATAGGAGATTAACAAAATGGTACTTTTACAGTATCACCACTTTTATTTGTTACATATTTGAGTGAAGAAACAAATCACCTATAAATTTTTTTCCTAATTCCCACAAAAGACATAGAAAGACAAAACTTTCTGAATAAAGCTCTTTAGGAGGACACTTTTTCCCAACACTGACTACCCAAACTTAAACATTACTGTGCCCCACCTGACCTGCTCTCCTCAAAGAGGAGGACCCACATGCAGCACAATTGCAAAATGAACTTGCTAAGCCAAGAGGAACTTGTCCCCTGCAAGGCACTGTGCCTAGCCCTCCTCCATCCCTTCTTTAACAAGGATTTTTTACTAAGGATGTGCTTAAGGCAATTTGCCCTCGGTTGAGAAAAATCAGGTAACCTGCTGAACAGTTTAAAGACAAAGGTCAGAACATCTGGTAATACCCTAAAATTTCATAATTGCTCGAATCTGACTAGAACTTCCAATCTTACAGTGCAGTAGTGGAGTAAGATGACCAGGTTTGCTTAGTCTGTTATTACAGATACACACTCTAACAAAGCAGCATTTTCTTCCTGGAGGCAGTAAAATAACGGACAAGTATGACCCAAAGGATGAAACTTCTGTCAGTGCTTACTTAAGGACCAAGTAACACATCTGCTTTCAGATTTCTTCCCTTTAATTCCAAGTATAAGGTGCCTGCTTAAATAATTAATTTTGGCCTAATGTAAACTTTCATCTTAACTTATACTTATCTGCACTATTTTAATAAAATATGCAATCAAATTTCTCTCTCCAGAGGACTAACAGAGAGAGAGCGAAGAGGACAAAATATGCATGACCTTTTAGCTAAAGAAAAAAAAAACCAAACAAGCAGTACCTGCATGAATTGACAAAAGTATAGCCTACCTGCAGCTTCCTATGCTCACAAATACTTTAAGAGGGATACTCTATAACTGTAGTTTTCTTGTTACCAAATTAGCACCAAGTTCTTCTTGAACTGCTCAGAGAAGTTGTTCTCCCAATTTCTCAAACATGAGGATGCTTAAGGCTAAAGTCAAAATATTTGAATTGGTTATACAAAATATAAATAAACCCACACTATCACAGTAGCTATGCTCTGCCATATGGAACTGTATTATAGTAGATGAGTAACTTCTTCATAAAGAAGTAAGTTTTGTTCTTGTTTAAATGAAGCTTAACTGGAAAAACAGTCATCAAGACAATCCAGTGAACATGCATCTCCTTAGTTGACCAGCATGGACAGTGAGCAGCACTACCAGCCACGTACTCTCTTGCTGTGGTGGTGGGAAGTAAAATAGGTCCTGGCTCCTTGAGCCTCAGATGGAAAGCTCATCTTGAGAAAGCTGGCAGGATGAGAACAGGGGTTTTAAAGCTAACCCAGACAGAAGGGCAGAAAACCTTACAGATGCAATTTCTGAACGCAACAATCGATATACTTTAGCACTAATACTGTAAGATTAGACCTTTCATTGATCAAAAGAAGGTTAAGCAGCAAAATATGAGCTACACTGAAGTATGTAACATTAGAATCTGCATTTCAAACCTATGAAGGCAGGTATAAACATAGGCATGGAATGAAAGATTACTGGCATTATTTATGGATATTTCACATCCTGTTTTGTTTTCAAAACCAGTAGAAGTCATGCTAAGGTTTAAAATAACTGCAAGCACAGGTCTCCACTAGCCAAATTTATGGAAGTGACTACAGACAGCATTTATTCAATTATCGTGCCTAAAAGGACAACTTATTTTAGCAATCAACATTATCCCATCACAAAGCTCTAGAGTAAGTAAGAAAGAATCCTTCCACATGACTTGCATGCCATTTGTCACCCAGGGAATAATAACACAAACACATCTGGTAGTGAGTCAGCTAAGTTCACCACCCCAATCTACAGCTGTCATGGCCCAGACTTTGTAGGTTAAGCCAAAGCAGTACATTCTTTCCACAGCCAATCTCACCTTGCTGGTGAGGATGAAGTGCTTTTATGCCAAGTGTCAACACAATGTAATGGCATTTTGCACCTTTTCCTGCAGCCACCATTACACATAAAAACATACTTTTTCACATTGGTAGGGAATACTTAGTGTTTGCTCTGAATCCTCAGTCTCAGCGAATGCCTTTTTTACAGGAAGAGCATAAACATCAATCAAAACTTAGAGCAGCACCAGGGAAAACTGCTCAAGTCCCCCTTGGCTGCACATGTACAGCACTTGCAGCAAGGCAAGTAATGCTGGGGCACAATGACAGTAATACTGCAGTCCCCAGCCTTAACAGATTTTACTTGTCCAGGAATGTCTCCTACCTGTAGGAGCCACCACCCTTCTTTGAGTCTTCCCCTACTTAACTACCTTTTCCCATTGATGAAAAGTCTACACTTTAAAAATGCGTCTAATAAATACTAAAAATGTGTGGTAAGGAGTGAACAAGTCTTTATTCCTGTAGGGTGTTAGAAAAATCAAAGTAATAGTGAAACCCTGGGGGCTGGAATACAATTAGTTTAGTAACTGGAACTTAGGGAACTCCTTCATGATTTTGGATGTGAATCTGAAACAATTAAATTCTTAGGCAAACTCAAATCTGAAACATGACAGAGGACTAACAGTTAAAATTGCAGAAAGTATAAGGATTTTTCAAAAAACACAGACTGCACTTGAAAAAACCAACAAACCAATTTCTCAAAGCAACAAAAGCCAAATCCTTGAATGAAGAACAAGTTTCAGCTATGCAAAGACTAGGATTTGTCAGGAATAGAAGGTGATTTCCAATAACTCATGTTAATGGGCACATTCTCCACTGCTAGCATATTGTCTCCTCCAATACTGACAAAATGGTGAAATCAGACTACAAGCAATGCAGAAATTTACCTATGCAAACAAGAGCCAGGGGGAAAATTAAGATGCAAATAGAGATTACACCTATGCCACATTAATTCCTTTTTATACGTATTGTCAAGACGGAACTAAAACTGCAAGTAGTGCTTGAATGGGGGAAAATAAAACTGAAGCCACAACAGAAACATTGAAACAGACATCGAGATCTGCTTTGGTGGCAGTTCTTATTTGCATGCCCTCAGTTCTCCAGTATTCCACTAGTTCTTGATTTTCCTTTACTGAAAGTTGTCAGGAATTAAAAAAACCAAAAAACAACAAACTATAACACCACTCATTAAGAATATCAACCAACATGTACCTACCTAGCTTCATAAAAAACCTTTATACTCTGAGCATTCAGAGATCCAAATAAATGATGTTCTGTTCCATGCCTCTGAGAATGATTTTGGCTCTAATACACACTAAATGTAAACGAAATTTGTGAAAGTATTCACTAAGTGACACTTGCAGGCCTATTGTAATGATACCAGAACTACACCAAATATAAAACTCTTTTTCAATTCCAACTGTACAGTGAAAGTTGAATCGACATTCTTTTTCTTGAAGTATGTTGATTTTGACAGTATTTAAGTGATTCAGCTAGAAATAATAGCCTAGAAATTGTATTTCAAGTTATTCCAGTACACTTTTTCAGTATACAATGCTGAATAATACAGTCAGCATATTAATGCTGTGTGCCATGTTTAATTCATAAAAGAGTCAGTAATGACACATCCAGTTTCCCCATAAAAAGCCTAAAAAAAGATAAACGACCAAAGGGAGAGAGATATTACATTTGGTATTTAACATTGCAAAGCAAATACTTGATGAATTTGTAAGACACTATGATTAGTTGTTCACAGATTGCAAGGTAAGAACTTAAGTTAACAGTTGTATTTGTAATGCTTCAGCTAATGTCACAACATTAAGATTGCATGATCAGTACATTAATTATCCTGCTACTGCAGAAAGCTCTGTTCACTACAAGAGATCATAGAATTTTTCAAGTTGGAAAAGACCTTTAAGATCAGAGTCCAACCATAAGCTTAACACTGCCAAGTCCACCACTAAAATACATCTGATTTCAGTGACCCCCACATGCTTTTTCCATGTTTTCCTGGATCCATTTGTCTATGAGCACTTCTACATTACATTTATGAACGAGCCGTGATGAGTTATTCCAATTTTGGGGACTATGCCAGGGCTTCTTGGCATGCCACAGTAAACCTCTTTTATAGACTCTTTTATGACATAGAGAACATCTTCCTCAACCTCTCATCTGCATTCTTAGCCTAAACCACACGGAGTCACATATGTGATTCCCTTCTGACCACTTTAGCTGCAGCAGAGACCCATATCCAACAGACTACAGAGAAGAGATTCTGCCCTAAGTTAAGGTGGGATATGGCCACTCAGGGTCAGTGAACCCAGCAGCAGCATCTGCCCTCAGAAACTGTGGGCAGCAGGCCTGGGGAATGGATGACACACATTCAGCAACATCATAGCAAAGCAGAAACATCTGTAATTGATGTACACAATTTCTCTAATGCTGATGAGAAGTTCCAGCCCATGCCAACAAGCACACAAATGCTGGGATTACAGCACCATTCGCTAAAACGAACAGGCATTCTCACATCATTCCTCAATGCCCCCAAGCCCCAGACGGTAGAAATGAGAACAGTTTTACTATCTCAGAATCACACTGCTATTGCACCTTGAAGCTGCCTATCTCACAGAGCTACTAACAGGTACCTAGGTTTTGCCATCTGAAAAAACAGCATTTGGTATGAAAGCAGTAAAAGATCATTAATGCCTATCTTACTGGGGATTACAAAGGAAGACAAGGGGTTGAAAATGTTTGAAAACAGTGGCCAACTTGGAGGGAAATGAAACTTCCATACTGATCATTCATAGCACACAGTTGCCTTTTCATTTATTTCTGAGCTGCTGAAATTCTCCAAGGCACTATACTTTCCTGCTGATCTACACACCATCATGCAGTCTTCCACCCAAAAGACAAGGCTGAAACATCGCTGGCTGTATGACAGCCAGTTATTCGAGAGTTC
Organism: Luscinia megarhynchos; assembly: GCA_034336665.1. Lineage (NCBI taxonomy): Eukaryota > Metazoa > Chordata > Aves > Passeriformes > Muscicapidae > Luscinia > Luscinia megarhynchos. The sequence goes on along the minus strand of CM067565.1, from coordinate 78,700,391 downwards.
TGGCACTTCTTGTCCAAACAAGTTAGAAGCTTAATCCCTATAAATGGTAGCAACAAGATGTCAGTGCCTACCTCCTTCGGGGTTCTTTTGCTGACAAGCTAGGACAGCAGAAAACTGTAAATACAAGTGCACCATTAAGTTGAAAGTCTCTTCAAATATTTACTGGCCATTTACTTGGCTCATCATAAAAAAAAAGAGCTTTGAAGACAATGAGCGCAATGGTGTTTCAAGTCGACACAGCAATTACTCTGCCAACTCACATTTGCATTATGGAAATGAAGGTTCTCCTAGTTCAAGCAAGTTGGCACAGGCTAACAGCACACCTCTGGCCACCACGGTTTGGTCAGGGAAAGCAGAGAAATAAGCCCTAACTAATACAACAACAGACTTGTTTTGCAGGGCAAGTTTCACATCACATAATATTGTTATTCACACACACTCTCAATTTGATTTTTACTCCTGTGATCAGGAAGAGCCTACTAAAACCCTTTACTTTTTACCTGTATCACCATGCCACTGACTGGGGAAAAGTTGAAACAAGAACTCTTATCACACACATGAATAAGGAGCAGTACAGTATTCAGTTAGCACTTCCAGGGGCCAGGCAAGGGAGGCCAGCTGTGAGCCAATAAGCCATGTTCAGCACCATAATGTGACATCACACTTGTCATGACACACTACAGAAGAAAAAAATATGCACATAGCTGATGTTAATTTCCATTTCAGGAGCATATGGATTGATTTCCCACAGCAGTAATTGCCCAGCACTTACTGAATCTACTCAGAGTGAAGAATAAACACCTCTATCCTGCATACAGTCCATGCTTAGGATAGCATGTTACTTCCATTGCATTTCATCTGCTCCTCTTGCATCTAGGAATGTCTCTGCCTGCATTCAAAGACACTGAAAATTAGGCCATTTTTGTTTCAAGTTGGCCTTAATCTTCCTCTTCCACCTGCTGGTTAAAAATCAATTTCTCAAGAGGTCTGGATACTAGGTGGTTGAATTAACACAGCAGGACTGGGACTTTCTTCCAAAAATAAATGTGAGTGTACTATTTTTCACCACTTTACAGTGATATTTTCTTTTTTTAACAACATACATGGCAGCAGTGTTGTGTGATATTTTTATTTACATTGTATACTTTTATCTAAAATTTTGCAAATATTTTCAGTGGCCAGCATACACCAAGCTGCTAGTCCACAAAAGCAATGGCACGTCATATACCATTAACTTTTTTTAAAAGCAGACATGCAGATCAAGCTCTCCAAGTATAGAACAAGTTTGTTTAGACCAGTAGCCTACTATTAGCAATGGGCACAGCACAGTTTCAGTTTGGAAGCTCAGCTGTAAAGCTTTCCATGCTCAGCAGTGCTGCTAAGTAGGAGGAGGAACAACTGACCAGATTTCACTGTTCTCTTTGCTGCCCATCAAATGCTCCAGAGGTACACACCTGAAATTCAATAAGATGCTGCATTGACTGATGTGGAATGAACATTAACTTCCCTTACACCAAGAATTCTAGAAGAAAAGAGATGGCAATCCTTTTGCTTAAAATTTTCATACTGAACTCACCTGCTGCAACTTCTTAAAGAACTTAATTTTTAGATTTTTTGTTGTTGTTGTTATTACAACAGCACACAATGGAGAACATGTGGGAAGTCAAATGCTGTAACAACATGGTGAAGCTCATCTTCCATTTCTTGCCCCCTTCTCAGCTTCAGTGAGCAGGAAGCAGTGAGCTTTCTCTCAGGGAACTAACTTTCCCTCTAATACAAAGTTGTTTGCTTAGATGAAACACTGTAACATGTGAACACGCCTGGATGTGCATAATTGCACAGCCAGTCCCACCTGCTCTACAGCATTCATTAGCATCAGACAAGTAGGTAGCATATTCATACCAGAATGGAGTGCATGTTTATATTTTCCAAGGCAGAACCTAACCAGTGCATATCCATAGCTGAAGCAAATAATGGAGGAATGGTCTATTTTCAGCTGAAGCAATTGCTGTCCCTTGGAAATGAGGAGTCTCTAAACACAATAATTGGCATTTGTTCCAAACCCTCTTACCATCCAGAAAGAGCAGTAGTTCCCTCATGGTTGTGGTTTCACTTCTGATATTGCTTCCACTCCTGGAGTGCAGAGGAGATAGCTAACCCAATTTAAGAATATCATCTGGCCACAAAAGCTGGACTACATTCTGGATCCATGCTTTGTCTTCTTCCCCCTCAGCTGGCTTTGGCCCTTCTTTCCCAGAGCTGTTTCTACAGCCAGATTTTAGAGAATTATTTTTATTTTTTTTAAATAGCAATGGATGTTCCACTTTTGCAGTAAACCCCCTCTCAAATCCAGGATGCCATGCATCATATCCTAGATGGTGTGTTGTTATTTTAGCCCTAGGTACAGGCACCTCAGCATAAACTACCACTTAAAAACCTTATCCTCACTCAGCCCCTTTAAAAGTTCTTTCAGATGTAAAGATGTTGAACATATCTGTCAAAAATCAGATTTCTTATTACCCTTTTAGATGGGTCATCTTAACTACAGAGCAGGATGAGGGTAGCCAGGGCATCCACTCACCCTATGCAATCAAACTCAGCTCTGTAGAAAGAGAGCAGTTTGGAGGAAATGTGAAGCTTAAATGCTCGCCAGTTTATATATAACACAGCAAATCGCTTCTGGGCCGAGACAGTAGCACAAAGAACAGAGGAGGTAGGAGGACTTGAAAAGACAATCCCTAGAGAACCATAGGGAACACATTGAAGAACTATCACAATTCAAACTAATCCCTGCCTCAGCTCCAGCCTTGAAGCTATGCAGGCTGAAAACACATGCTAAAATCCACTTTCTTCAAGCAGTACAATTGAGGAGCCTGTGTTTGATGTAGCAGCTGACATGTGAATCTGGCCTGAAATACAGGAAGATTTTTAAGTTAAATCTATGATGAACATATAGCCTCTTGGTTCCCATTTGTTTTCTCTCAAGTTTTGATGGACCTTCCTAAAGGGCACAGAAAAATCAGCCTTCAAGCAACTAACAATAGGTAGTACTTGTCTTGCTGAATAGGCACAGGCACAGTTCCTACTCTCACATACCCAGTGGAAACAGCAAAAGACACATAATACTCCTTGCTCATTTAAGGAAAAATATATTTCCAAAATCCCGAGATTATGCAACATCAACCATCTACCCCCACCATACACACTGTAACAATTCAACTTGTCACAAGCACAGCTGTCATAATTCATTATTACAACATGATTCAGTTTGGGGCTTTTTTTTAATGCAGTGTGTCTGTGCAACCATCCCTCATCTCCTCAACAAGCAATTGCCAGAGGGCTGCCCAAAAGCAATGGGAGTAACATGCTTTGGGAAGTCCTACTACAAACAACTAGTACTGGCCAAACTAGACAGACACACTTACCAGAGTGTAGTCTAACTAAATTATGCACTGAATTTTTATAGAAAAGAAAACAGTCAAAGACAGTATCCATGTCTCTTAGATTATTTTTAAAAAATTAAAATTCTTATTTGCAAGCATCCAGTAATAACTTGATATTAAGTCCAATACCAAACAAACTACATAATTTGCATGTAAGGTCATGCAGCCATTACATATCACAGATCAGTTTTCTGCCTTACTCATAAATGAAAATACAAATTGCAGGACCAAGGTGATTATCACAAAGCACTGACGTTTTGATGTCTTTGCACATGGTAAAATCTATACCTTCAACATGATTTTGTATACTTTCTGTAAAGGGAGTACTACCTACTTTTCTAGATCATTGGAAATAAATATAGTTGCAAGCTGCACAAAAATTTGTAATGGATACAAGAATTATGTTTAGGATATTAAGCTCAGAAGGAAAACAATCATCCTCTATTGTTGTCTCGAAAATGCCTACCCAACCATTCGAAGCCCAGCTTCTTATCTCACAATCTGCCTCTTCCTGTATTACCCTCCTCCCTGTATTTCTTTTCTTCCATTTATTGTCTCATACCTCGTTCATCAATTTATGGAGAGGGGAAAGCACATCTATTTTAGCCAAGAGAAGTGTATGACTTTTCACATCCAATACTTCTTAGATGTTGATTTAGGATCCTGAATGCAACACTTCATTGTTTGGTTTGGTTTCTTTTCAATTGTACCCCTATCCTTCTGAACTGCTCATGACGACAGCCTCTTGTTCATCTAAGCTCGTTCACCTGCAGTTTTGTAATCATCTTTACTCCCGAGGCCAGTAAAAGAACATCCCTTACAAATCTTATTAACAGCTCTGAAAAGACAAATGTGTATCCTTTTCACAAAAGCGGTTCTGCCCCAAAACCGAACAAAACTTGTCTCCAAACACATGTTCTATCAAGCCATTATTATGCGTTTCTGCCTTTTTTTTCGGCGTGGGTGCGGGGATCTGTAGCTCGCTCTCCACTGCACCACGTTTTCTTCTATTCTTCTTCTGCAAGTACCACATGTTTAAATGGACAGAGCCACTCTGCACTATTGCTTAGAAACTTTTCACTCCTACTAAAGAAAGCGCTCGGGAAGGAAAAATAGAAGGTTTTCTTGGACTACAAAAGAGAAATAAATCTCCCTATTTTCACACCTCGACAAGAAGTAAAAGAAATCTCCTTATTTTCACACCTTTCCCGCTGCTTTCTAATCCCAGCAGCCGGTATTTTCTCGTGGGATTAACAAACCAGAACAAAAAAAAGAAGCCCAAGCAGGAGGAGCGGAAAACACTGGGATCGGTCCGTGGGCTGTGCCGGAGAGCCGCGCTCGGCGCGGAGCGCAGCGCCGGGCTCGAGCCGCGACACAGGAGCCGCGGCGAGGCGCGGCTGCCGGGCAGCGCAGGCACGCGAGGGCAGCCGGGGCCCGGTCCGCGCCCGGCGACGGCCGAACGCGGGTCTCCGCCGAGCGGCGCCGCTGCAGGTACCGTGCCGCGGCAGGTGCGCTCGGGGCACCCCTCCCCGGCGGGGCAGCCCCGGCCCCCGGCCCCGCCATGTGCCGGCGGGGGCGGAGCCGGCGGCCCCTCCCCGCGCCCGGTACCGGCCCCGGCGGCCCCAAAGTGCTGATTCAGCCCCCGCCGCCCGCTCCCCGCTCCCGGCGGCGGTACCTGAGGCCGTGTACCAGCTGCCGGCGTGGCTGGCCTCCCGGCAGAGCACCCGGTTGGACATCTTGGAGCCGGAGCCGCCTATGGTGTTCGGGGGGGGCGCTGGGGGACGGGCTCGCCGGCGGCGGCGGCGGCGGCGCTGCTCCCCCTCCTCCCCCGGCACGGCCCGGGCCCCGCGGGCGGAGGCGGCGCTGCCGGAGCGGCGCGAGCCGGGGGCGCGGGGCCGGGCGGGGTCGCGGAGGGGGGACGCGGGGACAGAGCCCGAAGCCGCCGCCGCCAACTCCGCGCCGGCGGGTGGGGGGGCGCGGAGAGAAGGAGGCCGCGGCCGCAGCTGGGTTTGGCCCCGCTCGGCTCCCGTGGACTAAGGGCCGCGCGGGCGCCGCGCCCCCATTGGGCACCAAAGCAAAAGCCTCGCGCTGATTGGCCGCTCGCCTTCCGCCGGCCCCGCCCATCTCTTTGACAAGTGCGGCACCGCCCCGCGGGGGAGTGGGCAGGGGGCGGGGCCAGGCGGGAGAGCCCGGCGCGGATTGGCCGGCGCGTTGCCGTGGCGATGGGTGCCGTGCGCGCTGATTGGCCGGGCCGTGTCTCCGTGGTGGCGGGGCAGATTCCGGGCGCGGGTCAGGTGAGGGGAGCGGCGCGGGGGGGCCGGAGACCCCCGGGGTGACCCGCGGCGGCGCCCCGCTGCCCGCTGCCTCCCGCGCCCGGCACGGCCGGGGCAGCCGCTGGGGGGCTGGGGCTCCAGGGACGGAGCACCGCTTCCCAAAGGCATCTTTGCGAACGTGGGTTTTGCTGCGCTGGGGCTCCGTGTTTCCCAACTGGGATCCCTCCCTAAGCCTCCCTGCCCGTGCCAGCGAGGCACGGAGCGAGGGCCGTGGGAGTACGGCTGTGTGGAAGGCTCCGGTTCTTCTCGGCTTAATACTTCCCCACCCCTTTAAATTTTTTTTTCGTTTTTAATTATCTGGGTGAATGGATTGCTGCCATGGAGACATCAAGCGTGGCTCAAAATAGCTAACGAGGCAGAACTGAAAAGGGGAGTATGGCCGGCACAAAAGGGGGAAGGGAAAAAGCAATTTCAGTCCTGACGTGAGAGATGCAACCAGCAGAGAGGAAACCGCAACAGGAGAGATGAGGGGCTGCAGCCATCAAGGCAGGCTGGGGCTTTGTGAGGTGGAGCACGTGTGGGCCAGGTCAGGAAACACATTCTCCTCCTCCCCCTTTGTCATCGAATGCTTCGAAAAGTCCTCCAGGCAGCTATAAATGCGTGCAAAATACAGAGGTTTGGGGGGGTTGTTTTGCTTTTTGTTTGCTCGGTTTTGCTTTGGTTTAGATTTTTTTTGCAGCAAAACAAAGCAAGTGAGGGGGGGAAAGGCATTATTTGCAGTATGCCTTGGAGATTAAAAAGGCTCAATCTGCAGGCACGGCTGGTCTCTTTTTTATCAGTGAACATCCTCCTCTGTACTCATGTACCCTTGCCAGGACTGAGGTCTCCAATTAATCATATTTCTAATCGGTAGCCATGAGGAAATGGGGCCAAATTATCCCAGCAAATGTCTAATGTTTTATGAAACCTTCATTGCTCTACATATCCTTACAGTATTCTGTTATTATTTTACAGTGTCTTCAAAAAGGTTAATGCAGATTATAACTGGAAGAACTACTCTGCCTGTTTTAACATAAAACTATATTGGTAGTTGTGATACCCATTTATACCTCTCAAATAGTTTACATAAACTTCAGTAGTAGGAGTAATTCCTGAAGTGATCCTTCAATAAACTAATCCATCAATAAAGTTAATTAAATGCAGTAGAGGATAATGCATGGAGAAAAATACATGTTGTAATTATATACTGTAAAAATGGGTCACACCAGGGTGTATTCAAGTTATTGATACCCCATTGTCCCACAGTCCATCACCAACAGTTAGAAGAGGCTGCTATGAGGAACATTTTATTATAAAACATAATTTTTAATTATCTGGTATTTTCTGTCACTTAGAGTGACAGCTTCCATTTTCTATAAGCATTTCCCATTCAATTAAAATAGAAGAACTGAGTAGTAATCCAGATGGTTTAGTAAGTAAAACCATTTTGTAAGTATTTTCTTCTGGGTGTACTACCTTTCTTTAATAGTAGTTTTTTCCTTTTCTGCTTGCCTTTTAAAATTCCTTAAATATATTTCTTCTTGTTGTTGCTATATAACAGGCTGGATTCCTTTTCTCCTTGTGCTTTAAGCTTCCTTCTCCTTGCTTTCATGAACCTTTCTTTCCTGGTGTGTAGTTTTATCTCTCCTAGACTAGGCACAGGTTAAGATGAAGTTTTTACTCGTTGCAACATGAACACAGCATCGATGTAGATGCAAAGGAGCATTACAGCTCAGTGTTAGCAGGTCACAGAAAGCACAGGCTTTCTTTTTGCTAATCCTTAAACTGTGGTATGTGCCACAAACACTGTGACAGGTGAATCTCTGCCCTTTTATGTTATCAATTAGCACTGTCAATCCAGAGCCTGCAGAAGCTGGAGAACATCCTCCAGTGTTTGCTTGCTCCTAAGAGAGCTTGTCAGCCATAACACTGCAAAAGGAACTTCTGCCACTTCCACTGCTAAGGCTAGCAGTAGGATATTAATTTGTACCCTATCACAAGTGGTCATAATACCACTGAGCAGTGTTTAGTGATTTGTGGGTTCCTGTTTGTAACTATCCCGATAAGGGCCAGTGATGTGCTCCCTCAGTACCACGTGGAAATGGAAGAGGCAGAAACAGAAAAGCAGTCAGCTCTTCAAGAAGTGTTTGGGAAATGCATGGTGTGAGTCTTGGGGTGTCCTGTGCAGAGCCAGGAGTTGGACTTGGTCCTTGTCAGCCCCTTCCCACAGGGTGGGATCCCACTGATGGTGGTGCTGGGCTTCCTGGTGCTCAGGACACAGAGTATGGAAATGTTCTAGCCACAAACTGAGAAACTAGGCTGAGCTTTCAGTAGAATGATGTGAAGCATGGGTTAGGTTGGCAGATGCTCCTGATTCATTTACAATTCTTCCAAGCACTGTTTGTATGGGGAACAGTCACAAGAGCACTTAACAGTTCCGAGCTGTTACTCCAGTCATTTTTCTCTCATATGCAGGAAAGCTGACACAATGCATGGACAATCCCCCAAGTCTGCACACCCTTAAAGCAAAGACCTCTGCTGCACATGTGTGTCTGTTGGCAGTTTGTTCCTTACCTGGAAGAAAAGCATGAAGGCACTGGTGAGTGTCCTTAGCATGCAGGGTTTTCCTTCACTAACACCCTGTGACCAGCTGGGATGGGACATGTTCAGCTGGCCCAGCTTCATGGTCTGTTGCTTTCTTGGTTTTTGCTCTCATTGTCCTCTTGCACGTGGTTCTTTCCTATGGTGTTTTTCACAATGCCTGCTTCCTGTCCCCTCCCTTCTCAGGAAGCTGTTCACTGTTACTTTATGTTTTTGTATTTACAAACTGTTATTCTGCATCTGAGGAACCTGCTGTTCCTACCAGTCCTTCCTTCTACTGTTAAAAGCAGACACCCCCACCTTCACAGACCTTACAAGGGAAGTATCTCCACTTCCTATGTAACATAAGAGCATTTGAGACAATATCAGTGGGCAATTTATCAATTTAGGCTCCTCTTGGAAAACAGGTCTGTTACACAAAATTGCAAAGCAAATTTCAAGAAGAGAGCTAAAAGCATGTTTGGAATAGGAATATGACACATCCCTAGTCAGTGTTGCACTAGCAGTGATGTAAACTGCCCCATAATTCTTCATGGTACAGTTACATTTGAAGTCCTTGCTTACAACTGTACTTGAATGGGAACATTGACAGAAACGGTGCTGATAGACTTTTCATCATGTTTAAATGCCTCTTTCTGTAACAGCTGGCATTCTGTATTTCTGTGATCTAGGCTATGTAGTCACTCTTAAAATGAATCCTGACTATGAAATGGAATAGGGAACACAAGCTAAGGCTTGGCTAAGAATAATTTGTTATGTAATTAGTACAATGATAAGAATACATCAAAACCTCCACTCTATGAAGCGTGGTAGGTATAGGAATTTTTCTTATGTTTCCTTTCCAACCTACAGTTTTCAGCTGCTTGTATCTTTCAGAATTTTTCAGATTTTTCATTTGTTTGAAAGCAGGTCTTTTTATTTCTAGAAAGTCTGATGGGGAGAGAAAAGTTCTTTTGATCAGACTGCTTTTACAATGGTGACAGCACCTCAGAAAATAAAATTGATTGCTCAAAGACATGTACTGATTTTGGAGAAAGTCCTTGATAAATCAGAGGAGAAAAAAAAAAGGGATTTGGCAAGTCAAACTGTAATTTTAGGTGGTAACAGGCTTCAGAATAGCAGGATTTAGAATCCTTTGATCAGAATTGCTTTTAGTGGGAAATCCTTTTTTCTGTCATTGTTCCCTTCCAGGTAAAAGACAGTGCTCTCACTGGAAGCAGTTAAAAGGGCATACTTCAAAATACTACATATGACTCATATGTAATTCTTTCACAGTTACTGAAGAGTAACTTCTGGATATTGGAGATCTAAAATAGTCATCTTGACAGGCATATTGTCAAGTAAACTAGGTATTCCATTTTATTGTCTACTCAATTTTACTGCCATTTGGAGCATATACTCAGCTACCTGGGGTAGTGAATATAAAAAAAAATTTAAAAAAGAGAAAATGGCTTTCAGCTACTTTGCAGTGGCCTGTCATACATCTAAAGTTGCCATTTTCAAGTACTTCTTCAAGCTTTTACTCTAAATGTATTTGTATTTCAAAATTAAATACAACTTATCTTTAAGCTTTCAGAACTATTATTTCCTGTGGAAAAGAGTATTTCTAAATTAAATTGGGATAGCAAGCATCTGTCAAGTCTCTTCACAGAATTTTCATTGTTTTGTAGTAAAACAAGTAAATGCTTTCAACATTTTGACTTTATCGTTACTCTTATGAGAACTAGATAACACAGGTACTAACTTGCTACTTATTCCTGTTAGAGGAAATTCATCTGCTATTATTTTCCCATCTAGGCAAGGGATTTAATTCTTAGAGCTGGTGAGTTCACTGCTGCTAGTCTCATTTCAGTTTATTTAATAGAAGAAGCTGCCCAGAAAAGCTGCAGTAGTAAATCTTCTAACATCATCACTGTGTGAACATGGCTTTTTCATTCTCTTGAATTAAATCCCTAGCCTAGATGGGAAAATAATAGCAGATGACACCACATTCCAGTGACACCAGCAGCTGAGTAGATGGCAAGCTGCTGGCAGGGAGAGCTTCCCTTAGCATGGGACTGATGCTTTGAAATTCCAGGTTGATGCAAGAACTATGCAGAAAGCCAGAGTGTTTCGTGTTTTGCAGCTGCTTGACAGGTGTTACTGTGAGGTAAGAAATCTGATTGTATTCTGAATTCAGGTACAACAATCTAAGAAAATTGCTCTGTCTGGGAAGGATTTAAAGTGAAAATGCTTGTTTTTGTTCAATCTTGCCCAAATTCTGAGCGTAGAAGCTGGGAAGCAGCATAGATTCTTTTTGCATTTAACAGTTCTTACAGTCTTGCAAAGTTGTTTCTTACTGGAAAATATTGGAAATGTCATTTTAGCAATAAAAATAGCAGTACCAAGTCCTTATGGTGCTTCCTTTTTGTCTTCACTTAAATGTTATTACTCATTCCAGAAAGTCAAAACACTGTTAAAATCCTTTCAGTGTCACTGTTTGATGGAGACTGTGTTCACCACAATGCAATAGAATTAGTAATCTCCTTCCAAATTTTGGTACATTTCCCAAAAGATAGCTTTTAGGCTTGATTTGGGGTTTGCAGGCTTCTTTCAATTTTTGTTCCCCACTCTCACTGCTCTTAGACTGTACTAATGCAATGTTTCTATTTTAAAATATTCAGATAGATGTAAAATAGTGAGAGCCTTCCTACTAAGACTAACAGCAAGGCTTCAGTCCCTGGAAGTTTTTAGGCAATTCAACTAAGGGTAGCAGTACAGAGAACTGAATTCCTGAACTCCTGTACTGTTCCAGTTAATAGGTCAAGACAGACACAGATAGTATCACCACCAGCCCTTTAACTGGCAAACTCTACATGCCTTCTTCTCTTAACTCTTACTCCTCCTTTTATAGACCTCTCTCAGATAACTCTGACTCCTTTTCTTATAGGCAGCTTCACACTGACTCCTTGTCTTTTGGGCATCTTCGCACAGCACTGACTCCTTCTCTCCTCTCTGCGTGTTTTGTTCTTCCTTCTACATGACTGGCTAACTTCAACTTGTCCATTACCCAGCCATCTAACCCTGTCTGTCCCTCATACAGCTTCTTCTTACCTTGTCTGTCCCTTGCAAGACCACATGTCCCTTCCTCCTCACAGCACAATCAGCAGACTCCATCCCAAACTGCAGCAAACCCCAGATCTCAAGCCCCAGCTCCAACTACCTGTAACTAGTGGCCAGCTAACCCACTCTTTTATATCCCCCAAACTGATTGGCCGGACACAGATGTTTCCACTCCTTGGTAATCAGTACAGCTGCAAGTCAGTGGGAAAGATTCCCTCCTGCACTCTTTTCAGCCTAGCTACCCATACTATACATCACTTCCAGATTAATTTTGTGTTTCAGCTGAATCCAGTTCACTGAATCCAGTAATAGGAGATCGGTGACAAATCCTGAACAGCAAACCTTATTAATGTACCTATGTGAGACACTGGATGCTGTCTGTAGGTGATCTGTTCAGCTGCTGGATCTCACTGTTTATTATAACTAAACCCATTTCCTAGTGTTTCGAAGCAAGTTGTCTCCTCTACTTAATAAATAAATTTTAACTGTTCTGCATTTGTTTGCTTTCTGTTTAGGCACGTTGCACTAGAGGGTGCTATATAAAACCCAATTAAGTTACATACATTATCAGCCATGTGATTCTTGTGATAAATTGTTCCCCTTTATGTCATGCATTCAGAGGACGTAGCCCCATGGAATTATTCAGACTTTCGTCCACTAGTGCAGTTTCAGTACTTTATTCTGAAAGTCTCTTAATAGGTAGTTTAAAACAAGAGAACAATTAAATGTAAAGTGTTCTTTATTAAATAAACTCAAAAGATAAAGCAAACTGTGCAGTTAAGAAAGACAACAACATGGCCAAAGGATTTTTACAGCAGAAAACAAATAGCGGCAAATGAGCATTTCAGTCTAGCAGCCAAACTGTCCTCATTTTTATGGAGTTAATTTCGGTCCTCAAATTGTGACTTGTTTTTTAAAAGATATGCTGCTAGAAATTCAATGGGATTGGGTGGTCTGCAAAGAAAAAAAGTAAATCAAAAGCAATTATTTTCTATTATATGAAATTAGGTAGCTGAAGGACCAATCACCTTCCCTTAAAAGCAACATAACTCCTCCCAAACATTTCTAAGCATCAATTTTAGGGATGATCAGCTACCAAGAGTGACTCTGTAAATTTCCAATAGTATGTCTAACGGGAAAGATTTTAAAAAAGGTGTCTTAGTCACTGCTAGTTCAGTGTTACTAAATTGCTACAACAGTTACATACCTAAAACCACAGTCTGTAAGCATAAATACTGTATGTACATCATTGGATATGACATGCATGTGCCCATTTCTTTAACTGACGCTATTTAAAGTGAAACTGAATCTGTGCTTTTTCCTTAATTTTTTTTTCGAGTGGTTATTGTGTATCTCAGTGTATTAGTTGTTTTCACAGTTTCTGGCAACTAAAAGGAACTCAACAAATCTTCAAGTTTGAGAAGTGCTGTAACTTGCGAGTAGCAAATAATAAACACTTTTGATCACTGGCCTTAGTCGGTAGATTGTTTTTTTTTAAGAACTCCTCCAGCTATACCATGTGAATCCTGCTAATCTGGATTCTCTCCACAGAATAAATCACATACTTATTCCACAGTAGGTCAAACCAAAGGTCTGGCAGTAAGCAAATATGCTTATAAAGAGCACAAAAACAACAACAACAAAAGCACGCAGAGATACTTCTCGGGACCATCCTTTTGGCTTCCAAGCATGTACCAATTCCTGAGCTAGCACTCTTAATAGTCCTGAATGGATTCCTCTAGAGTTTTGACCAGCTGCCTCTTAAGAACAAATAAAATGTTAATGTCCTCAATGGAAAGAAAAAAAAAGCTTAATTGTCTGACCTGTGAAGGATCAGCCCTTTTGTTTGTTATAAATTTGCTTTGTTTAATTTGATTACTGTATCAGAAGAGATAATAAACATTCCATCACAATCCATCATCTCCGTGCTGTTGTGATTTCACAGGCTCCTAATATGTTCGTCCACAGAAACCTCTTTTCTCTATCATCTAATCAGTCACTCCGTATACAGATAGCATGCCATACTTTTGACTTTTTCACATTCTACCAGAATACAGGGGAATGACACATAATACTAAAAATACAAGAACATCACAAATCTAAATAGTGACATTATGCTTGGTTTTTACCCCTTTATTTTTAAGTTGATTTTACCCCTTCAATTTCTAAGTCCTACTATTCAGAATTTATTTTTGATTAAAACAGTGCATTGACATATACATGTAACAGTTTAAAGACGTTTTTCCACAAGGGTAGCTTTCAGTTCAGAATCTAACATTTTGTCAGTAGCGTTTTTCACTACCCTCAGAGGTCCACAATTTTATGTTTACTTGGATTCAATGTCACTTTCTGTCACTTTAAATTTTTCCTGGCAATTTTCACAGTTTTATGAAGTTCCTGCACAATTATTTACAATTTATCAACTTAACACACAAGCAGAAACTGAAACACAAAACTCCCTAATCTATTCTGCAAAACTCATTACCAGCTCAAGTTTCATTAGCAACTTTTGTCAGTCACTTCTTCATATCATTATAAGTAATCTTTTCCATGATTACAGTGTCGAGCTTGTTTCACCATGAAAATTTTAACATTTACTTCTACCCTCTCATCTCATATCTCCCTTCCCATCAGTCCCTCATCCATATAAAGGTGTTTCCTTTAATACCAACAGCAATTACTCTCTTTAAAAGCTGTTAGTGAATAACTATGTTAAAAACGTTTTTGAAATTTAAAGACAGACTGCATCATCTGCATTCCTCTTTATGTATGTTTGTTGAGTCCTTCAATAAACTCAAAGACTTTTAAAAGATCTGACAAAAATTGTGTTGACCTCCTCCCAAATATGTCATTTATCCATATGCTCACTATCCTGGATGGTAATTTCTACTGAATTCCAGGCATGATCATCAGATGTACTGGGCTGTTCCCTGAACATTTCTATATTCCTTTGAAAAATAACTTAGCATCCACTAGTAACTTCCCTGTTCAATTTTAAGCAGTAGATTATACAGCAGAGCTGACCATCTGAACAGCCAGTTTGACCTGGCAGGTTCATACTATTCACATTTTAACCTGTATGTTCCCCAACTCTCCTATCAATGATCCAATTTCACTCCTGTGATGAGGGCCCATAAAGAAGACCAAAAAAACCAAGGCAAGGGGAAGGGAAGGGAAAGAGAAAGGGAAGGGAAAGGTTTGCCTGTCACTCAAGTATCCAGAGTGTAAGGGTGGGGTATTAACCTTGGGCTGTGTTTTACATTGAGTCTGCAGCAGAACTCCCAGAGATGTCAGCTGAAGATCTGCACATCCAGCAGGCGTGCACATGGGGTGAACTTCCCGGGGTGCCTTATTTTGCTTAATTAGTTGTCTGTACACTGCAGTTTAAATTCCTTTTGAAATTCATACACTGTTGATGGTTTTCTGACTGTAGGTGCCATGATGCAATTATGGTCATCTATACCAGCTTTTGATTGTATTATTTCAGTTTGAGAGATGGTTACAAAAAGTACAATTTGCCACTAGTGAGGATACACCAAAAGGCTAGAAATTAGTTTTGTTAAGATGAAGACCTGTCTGCTGTTATTGAAGGATACCTTTCTGCACTGACTGGTAAAGAGGGGTGGGGCACCTCAACTGCATAATCTTTACTCAGATGATAAACCATTAGTCTGCTTTTTGCTGTGTTGACAGTGCAGGCTCAGCCTCACCCTTAGAAAGTATTTTAATCTCTGTCAAAGACACATGTCATGCCTGATTTGTCTTTCCTTCTCTTAAATATCAAGCAGAACTCTTTATAATTCCACACTACAAAAATCTTCAGAACTAGAACATCCTCTTCCCTTGCTTCTAAGGTGAATTATGTGATAAAATTAACAAAACCCCTTCCATTTTTCCCTTTAAAACTTTTGCAGTAGCGTATCTCACTGGGAGATCATGAATTCATTAAATAACTCCTATCATGCCATGTGTGCCTTAGTGAGGAACCCACCCTGCATGGCCAATCACGGTAGTTCATAGGTTCATAAACCTGTTGTAATGACGATCTTACAAAGAGCAAAACCATATTCAGTGTGTGAGGCCTGAAAGGTGCTGCACTGCCCAAATTTGAGACCTACATTTTCCTAGGAACAGAAGTAACACGGAAGCATCTTACCTCTCTTTTGCAAGAACAGCAAGTCCCTGTAGCAAGATAGGTACAACTGTCTGATCCAAGTAGGCACGCGTGGGTAATGACTGAAGGTCCACCTTCTGCTTTGATGCTTTCTCAGCATTTAGTTTCTCGTTTTCTACTATCCTCTGAAGCAAAAAACCCCAAAAAATGGTGAATGAACATTGGTAATAGCAGCCACATCTACTTTGAAGTACGTGTGAAAAGTACCCATCTCTGCAATTCGATGGCAGTAATTTCTTTACATAGTTTAAGTATATTTAACTGCACATTTTTCCTTGCACAAAAGCCTAATCCAAAGGAACCTTCTGTTAAATTCCTATGTTTTGGTGAAACATTGTTTAGAAGTTTTAAGCTTTCTACGAGAGAAGACATCCAATCACAGTAATTTTTATTTCTGCTTTTGCTTCCACTGATTTGCACTCTACATCACTAAGACAAGAGTGAGCACTAACAAGAGTCTCAGTTACATGGTTCTTGTAGACATGTGCTTCTAAAAAAATGCTAAAAGCACAAGGAATTCAGGTGAAGCCTGACAAACGGGACTCTGCTAAAGTCAAGTCCTTTGTGACTGTGCTCTACCCAAGTATAGATGAAAACTTTAAAGAAAACATATGCAAAATGCTTCCAGATACTTTGTGATCAAAAATTGCTGAATCATCTTATACCATTAACTGTAGTTGAAAAGTGATACCCTCCCACTGCCAGCAAACCAAGTGTATTCAATGCAATGTACACGAATCTACTGACACAGGACCAATGTGGTATGGTTCTGTAGGAACCATGGAAGCTGAGGCATAGAAGAAAGCAGTTATCCGAGAGATGAGTCTCAGAAGATTTAAGAATAGTTTCTGCAAAAGGTTACCACAGAATAGCAACTTATAATAAAGGGAGACTGAAGGCTTCTCTTTAATAAAAGAGTAAATAAATGCCATAGAATTAGGAAGTGATTGTCCCAGTCTACCTAGCACACATTGAGCCTAACGTGGATGCGTTTTTTTGTGCCATAATATATACCCATATGTCTCACACATAGCAATAAAACAGATAATAATTATAAGATACTTCAAAAAAACCCCAACTAATTAAAAGGCTCATTATTTACTTCAGTAAAATTTAGTACAATGGAAGTAGCACAAAAGAAAATATATTTACAGTCATTTCTGCAAGGGACAGGTATTGCTTAGCACCACTGATAATATTACATTTTCTGAAGTTAGACTCAGGATTCAACTTTTCTCCCTAATCACAAACGTGACTTCCACTGCAACAAAATCTTTGTTACCTCTACATTTTCAGTGAGGCCGTATTCGGCATGAGGATTTTCCGGAACCTGTAAAATAACATGTGGTTAGAAAAGCTAAGATGCTCCTTTTATGCACATAACATAAAGCACATAAAGCATTTCTTGTAATACCTGTGGCTGTCCCTCCATAATCTGTTCGCCCTCCATGATTCGAAAAGTGAAATCTGATGGACGTACAGGAAGATCTTGGAAAGCAATAAAACAACCGGTCAGCAGGCTGAGCTGAAGGCCATGAGAGTTAAATGATATTGCATCACTTGGTTACTAATGGTTACCAAGGCACAATTACAAGAGAGCAGAGAGAGTTGCTCCGTGCTCCCCCCGCGCCAAACTTGAACTGGTTTCTCCCGCACGCAGAATCCAGAAGTGCCTTTAAGTTTCGCGTTATGTCTGCTGAGGAGAGCAGCACGGGGATTAGAAAACACAGCACTCATCCGCCCGGGAAGCCGGAGCCATCCCTTTCCCTCCCTCCGCCCGTCCGTCCGTCCCGTGCCCACCCCCCGCCGCAGGGCACCCAGAGCCCCCTCGGGCAGGGCCGGGCTGGGGGCCCGCCGCAACCGCGGGCCACGTGCGGCCGCCGGCCCCGGCCGTGCCCCGGCGCCCCGCGGGGGCGAGGCGGCCCCGCCGCAGGGCTCTCACCGCCGGCGGGTCCGGGACGGCGGCTCAGCGGGATCGGAAGGACGCGGGGATCCGGGATACACCCCGAGCCGCTCCGCAGCAACGGGGCCGCCGTCGCGAGCAGCTCTGACGTCAGCGCAGCGGCCGCGCGGCCCCCGGCGCACTGCGCCTGCGCGGGCCCCACCCAGCGGCGGGCGCGGGGCGGGCGGGGCGGGGCTGCGGCTCCAGGTGTCCTGTGGGGAATAAAGCTGGCGGGGAGGGCTCGCTTCCTGATCGGCCTGGGGCTTTTGGGGTGCGCGAATGTGCTCGTAATCAAATGCGGCTTGCTGTCTGAGGAGGTCGCTCCGGTGTTCACGAAACATAGCATTGCTGAAGTTGATTTGGGTCTGAGAGTGGGGTTTTGTTAGTGGAATAGCCTTCCAGAGCTGCACAGAGTGTGGTTTGCACGAAGGTGAGTGCTGGCCGTAAATTGTGTCTCTGATAACGAACTCGCAGCTGCTCAGCTTTCACCAGGGGTCAGCTTCAGTCATCCTGTCCTGACTTGAAGGTGTCAGGAAATGGAAGAGTGCTGCTTCTGTAGCACCGTACTGCTGTTTGAACATCTGTGCCCGGCTGCTTTGTTTCCTTTTCATTAGCAGTTAAACGTGGGGAAGAATTTCTTGACGCTGAAGGTGGCAGAGCACTGGAGCACAGGCTTCCCAGGGAGGTCATGAGGTTTCCTTCTCTAGAGGAGACAATCTGATTCCAAACCTGCCTGGCCGCATTCCTGTGTCACCTCCCTTGGCCAGGGGGCTGGACTAGATCATCTCCAGACATCCCTTCCAACCCTAATGACTCCTAATTCTTTGTCTGGTAGTGTGGTTCGTGCTAGTGAATTAAAATACCTTAAGAATATGTTTAGGTCCAAACTGATGAAGTAGTTTCATTTCTGTAGGTTTTGGGGTGTTTTGTTTTTATTGAGGGTTTTTTGGGTTTTTGATTTTAAATAAACTTTTTTTTGTTGTTTTGCAAAAACTAAGTCTAGTTCTTTTTCTGTCTTCTTGCTGCAGTGATGATGATGCATATGAATGATCTAGTTAATGCTCCTAAAAGATTAGTGAAATGGAGAAGTAACAGAAAATGCCATGTTTTCAATAGGCTCTGCTCTGATGTGATCATCTGATTGTGGTAATAATGAAGTGTGTATACATAAATAATTTTGAAATAATGTTTGCATAACTGACAATGTTACCACAGTGATAAGCAGGCTCAAAAGCTAGTGCAGTCAATCACAGATTTGATAGTCAACTGAAGAACTTGGAATTGTCCTGTCTTTGTGTCTATTTTAGTACCTAGTGCTGCCAAACTTGCCTGATGCTAAAGAAGTGAGGTGAAAACACTGAGACTTCTTTACTGAAACTTAGAACAGGAATACAAACAAATTCTTAATGTGAAGAGGTATAAGCTTTTTAGTCAGTTTTGAGCCTCTCTCTGAATTTTTCATCGTATTCTAGTAATGACATTTTAGAAAATTGCATTTAGAGGTCGTGTTGGGGAAGAAAAAAGGTTTTCCAACTTACCTTTTTGTGCAATGGTGAATCGTGGTGTCAAGGTAGTTGCACCTTTCTAATTCCTATGACTGTAATGCTGGTCTTCTCAGGTTACCAAATCTTTTGCTGAGACACCAGAAATATCTCCTGTATTTCACAAGTCCTCAATCTTCAGAGTAAACAGTTGCCCACTCCAGAGGAGGAGGCTTCACATCTTCCACCCCTTGCTGGTGTTCATCAGACCCCTTGCTGAGCCAGGATATCTCACGAACCAGCAGAAAGCCACAAGCCACTCACTGCTCTGATGTGGTTTAAGGATTTGTGTTTTTGTTTTTTTTTTTCAAACTTGCATTAATCTTTACCAAATTCTTAATTAGAATGGTTCACTGGCAAGGCAAATGACTGCTAGGGTGATCTTAATACAAGAGGGTAGGGAAATTCAACTTGCAGAGCAGTAAAATATTTAATTACTGAACTGGTTCTGTAGGTTTTCACTAAAAGGATTAAGACTTTTTCACAATTTCTCATGGATTTCTGCTTTTGAAGCTGTTTTGGCTTAACATGTTATTACGCCCCTAAAAGGTGCAGTTTTTTATTGTCATGATACAGTCATGATTCACAAAGGTGTCATTCTATATTTTTTAAAAAATAAAAATAACTGAATAAACTGACTAGTCAGGATTGATTGAGATACTTTGTCTTCTACTGTCATTCAATCTGTCCTTGTTAACAAACTTACTCCTTTACTGGCTTTTCTATTTTGCTCAGGAATGGGGTGATACTTTAGATAGTAGTGGGATAACAAAGACAACAGATCAATAATTGGTTGTTACAGGCTTATTTCACATTTTTGAATGCTACTTAGTGTTAATACTGCTTGAAGCTTCTGGAATTTCTTTGGTACTACAAAATCTGTTAAATCTTTATATCAGTAAACAAAAAAATTTTAAAAGGACAGTTATGTATACTAAAAAAAAATTCTCCACTCATGAGTGGGCTGGAACATACTTGATAATATTTTCATAATAGAAATACATAATCCTTCTTGCAAAATACAGAATAAAAATACTTGATGTACATCATTGCATTTTTTTCACTACTGATAGGTTCACTGTCTGTCTAATAATGGTCTAGGTCATGATTAGTTATGTTTGTATGTCATTTTATATATGATAAAATTCTGTATTTCATACTACACTGTATACTGTTCTGTCATTAAAGGAAAACCACTCCGCTCTGTCATTTAAGAAAATAAATATATGTTACCAGGGAAAACTGGAAGTAACTTTGAGGCATGAACAAACAAGGAAAAAAAAACGCAGTAGTTTTATAGTAATTTTGGAAGAATTAATAAAATATTGCAGACAGTAGTGATTTTAGTTTGGCATATCCTTTTAATTAACATGCCCCACTTGCTTGTGCACTGAATTACCTGTCTACAGTTTTGGGACTGTCTCGGCTCCTGTGTGCAGTTCAGAGGTGCAGCAGACAGATGATCTGACATAACCTAGTACCACTCAGTATTTTATTTATAGAACAAAGAGTGTGTAACAAAGCAAAATAACGGCGAAAAAGATCAGCCAAGAGACAAGGCAACCACAACAGGGGACGAGTGAAGCAGAGAAGGAGGTGAGTATAGCAGTAGGCACAGAAATGCTGGTGTATGGATGCCTCCCCTAGGGTGCTGGACCAAAGGGACCGGAGCATTTTTAAGGTTTGAAATAACCAAAGGAGTAGGGAGCTGCACGATCTATTTTTTTGATAGAGACACGAATAAATAAATATTATGGCTGGGCAAATAATTGACAGCGGCTTGGACAACGTTTGGTAAGGAGAGTGGAGTAAAGATTTATTTTCTTCCTCCAGAGCGCTGTATCTATAATGCATAGTGCCCTGCATTAGCCGGCCGCACGTGAGGCGGCAGGCTGTCATTCCCATTCGGGAGCTGCGTGCAGACAAAGCAGGGCAGACGCTGCGGGCGCGGCCCCAGGGCGGCGGGAGCCGGCACACCGGCGGGGCCCGGCTGCTCCCGCCGCTCCGTGCCGGGGCGTGCCCCGGGCTCTGCCTGCGTGCCGCCCCAGTGACCGCAGGCGGAGCGGCGCCGGGAGCCCGCGCTGTGCCTGCGGGGCGGCTCGCAACCCCAGTCTCAGTAACTAACCCTGGTAAATTATTCATCGGTCGGTGCGTTGCAGGGCCGGCACTGAACGGCCTGGCCAGGGCTGGTGCTCCCAGTGTCGAGGTGCGCTCTCCACAACTCTCCAAAGGAGCCTCTTCTCCCGGGCAGCCAGCGAAAGGACGAGGGGACATTGCCTCCGGCTGTGCCAGCGGTGGTCCAGATTGGACACTAGGAGGAATTTCTCCACAGAAAGGGTTATTTAACATTGGAATGGACTGCCCCAGGAGGTGGTACAGTCACCGTCCCTGATCACGTTCAAGAAGTCCGGACGTGGTACTTAGAGCTGTGGTCCAGTTTTACATCGCTCAGAGGCTGGACTCGATGATCTCAGAGGTCTTTCCCCACCACATGGATTCTGTGATTCCGTGCTTTCCCGGCCCAGCGCTGAGGGCGGCCCCTCGGGCCGCGGGGGCTCGGCAGCGCGGCGCTGTGGGCGCCATGCCGTCCCCGCGCGGCGTCAGGCGCGGCGCCGCCTCTCCCCGCCCCCGTCCCTCCCCCTGGGCCGGCCGAAAGGGGCGTCGCCGCCGCCGCCATCGCCATGGCCGGTTGTTGTCAGTCCCTGGCAGCGGGTTATGGCGACGGCGGTGAATGAATTCTCCGGGCGGCCGAGGGAAGAAGAAGGGCTCAGCCGGCTCCAGTTCCGCGCCTCCGACCGCCGGCGCCTCTCCCTCCTCGCCGCCCGGGCCGGCGCCCCCCGTGCCGCCGGCGGGGGCGGCGGCGGCGGCGTCCCCGCACAAGCGGAACCTGTACTACTTCTCGTACCCGCTCTTCGCCGCCTTCGCCCTGCTCCGCTTCGTCGCCTTCCAGCTCGGGCTGCTCTTCGCCTGGCTCTGCGAGCGCCTCTCCCGCGGCGCCCTCATGGCCGCCAAGGGCAGCAGGGCCGGGGCCAGCGACGCGCCCGAGCCCGGCGGGGCGCCCGAGACGGTGCGGGCGTGCCACAAGCGGGCCTTCGAGTGCATCTCCATGGCTCTGCGCATCGACGAGGACGAGACAGGTAGGGAGGGAGCGCCCGGCGTGCGGGGGGAGGGCGGGAGGGCCCTGTGCCGTGGAACCGCTTTCAGCCGAGAGCGAACAAAACCCGCTCACGAGAGAAAGGCGGGCTGCGGGCGCTGTGTTGCGGGGGTTGAGCCGTGCTGTGCCCGCATGCGGCCGTGCTTTGGTCCCCGGCCGGGTCCGTCGCTGCCGCAGCATCCAGATGCGGGTCGGATCACAAAGCTGCGGCTCGGGCGCGTTCCCCTTGCAAGACAAATGCTTGTATTTCTCCCCAAAAACTTAAAGAGTTTTTGCCGCGGAGGTCTGGGTGAGACGATTTAAAAATTGCGGGCGGGTATGTGACTGTAACTAGCCTTCACCAAGCCAGCCGGACAACAAAAGCACCAAGGACAATAATAAGGGTGCATCCTATAATGCACTGCCTGACAAATGATGTGACTGCTGAAGCGAGGGTTCAGGCTACTTGGCCCTCGCGATACTCATTTGAGTGGTGTGATTTTAAGGAAAGAAATACTTGAATTTTGGCAGTTTCGTAAGAAATGTTTTTCTTAAACTCTTTGACATGCATACTCTTAAAAATCCTATAGATCTGCTGTGTGATGAGAAGACCTTAAGGAAGATGTTTAGGGTTCAATGGAATAAAACAGAGGAGTGAGGATTTTTTTGTTTTTTGTAGAGCGTTAAAAAAACCCAACCAAACAAAACTCTTGATACTGAATTTAGTTTAATCATTTATTCTAAATGCAGCAGCATGATTCTGTCAGTGTGCCAAAGGTAGGCCTTGGGGGCATGCTGTGGTGGCTTTTAAAATTCTCTGAAAAGGTCAGCATGCTTTATTCTAAACTTTCAGTTGAGCTTTAATGAAACTCCTATCCTTAGAGGAGGAGATTAAAAATTTAGGAGTAGGCCTTCAATTGAAGCTGCATGCTGAGAGCACCATAAAAGCGTGGGATGTGTCCTTCTTTGCGTTGATGATTTGGGAGTGGCAGTGGTGTGCTCTGGGAGAGGAAAAAAATCTGCACCATGTGCAGCAAGGTTAGTTCAGCACAGATGTACAGCGAGAGAGCGCTGAGGGTCATAGGAACAAAGCATGAAAGAAGGTGAGGTAGCTGAAGGCTTCGGTGGTGTTGATGATGGCTCTGTGAGGAGTAGCAGTCTTACCTTATCAGGCACCTGTTCCGGTGTTATGACCTTTAACTGCTGGTGGTTTGGAGGGTAAGCCCTTAAATACCAGTTTGAACCATGGACTTACTCTGTAGATGCCTTTAGGGTGATCATACATGAATTAGCTGCACAGGCCACGCATTTAGTAAGATGATCTTTGCTGCTAATATGAGCAGTTGCACAACTGTTACAGCCCTGCAACTGCACTGTAATTCCACTGAGAAAGAACTCCCTTTAATACACAGATTTGTTATTTGCTTGTCTGATTTTACCAGAATACTTGCCTATCTTTGAAAATTTTCTGATCTGTAAACAAGCTTTTTATAGCTTCAAAGAAAAAACTGTATGTTAGACATAGTGTGTGAAATGGTTGGAGATTCTGAATTGTCTAATAGTCTGTTAGTTATGTGGCATTTTTGCTGTTGTGGGAGCTATGCATACTTTAGTAGTTTTGACAGCACTTTTGGTAATTTTTTATGCTTCTAAATTAGTGGGGCAATTATTCTTGTTTTGGTATTTTCACAATTAAGCTTAATATCTTTTCCTAAGATGGCCAATGTGGTATGTTGACCCCTGCAAGCAGTTAAGCATCCCCACAGCTGCTTGTTTACTCTTCTCAGTGGGACAGGGGAGCTCATAGGAGGATCAAAAGTGAGGGGGAAAAAAAGAAGTGAGAAATCTTTCCAAGCAATGATTCCCTTGGAAGACAGCCCCCATCCAGTTATTCATCTGCCCAGGTTTTTATTGATGAGCATTATATTGTATGATGCAGAATTTTCTGTTGGCCAGTTTGGGTCAATAATCCTGCTGGTGTCCTCTCCCAACTTCCTGTGCACACTCAGCCTACTCACTGGGATCTAGATGGGAAAAAGAAAACCTTGAAGTTGTGCTGTTCAGCAATACCCTAAACATTTCTGTGTTATCCACTGTTTTAGTCACAAATCCAAAACACAGTGCTGTTGGGGGTGTTTGAGGAAAATCAGTTCCATTCTGCTCAACAGGGCCAACAGCAGCTATATAGTCAATAGAGCCAATATAGCAAATCAGCAATTTCCAAGGAATGTGACATTTATTGTATTTTTAATATCATAATCACTGAGAACTAGTCTACCATTCTGTGGGGAGTTGGAGCACAACCTTTGCAAACAGTTTGGTGTGGTATTGTGCTTTTAAAACTTCCTCCATTTAAAAGCTGGAAGTGAAATTTTAATGATGACCTTGGCATGTTTGCAGCTGCCCAGAAGAACAACAAAGCAATTCAGGCTTTGTTAGCAAAGTTGGCTGGAATAATCTCAAACTGGATTTTTTATTTAGCTATAATCAGTATTAGATTTATGATTTACACTGCAGTTGAAGCTGTTTCTGTGGGTGGCGGGCAGAAGAAGCTTAAAGAAAAAGTCTGAAGAGAGGATTGAAGTCATTCACCTTGGGTGATTTAATTTATCTAGATTTGTCTTTAACAGCCAGGATATATGAGACTGGTGAAGAAAGGGCAGTAATGAAATGTCTCCCAAGGTGTGTGGTGTTCATGACTACAGGCAGGTGCTCTGTGGTGTGTGGTGGTAAGAAATTACCTGCACAGGGGAGCTTGCCAAATGTTACTATTAAGAGATTTTTTATTTTTTATCTGAAGAGGAACAAAGTGAAAACCCTGAAGAGGATTTTAGAAATTAAACTGAAATATTTTTACTAACACTGAAATTTGCTAGAAAATAGGTTTGGGACTGAAGTTATCAAAAGATTTGAGTGTAGAAGTGCACAACCACTGGTAACTGTCACTGAGGAATAGTTTTGTGAAACACTATGTCATCTGAAACTAGGGTAATGATATCTGAAGGTTCATTGTAGGCATTTTTAGGTTTTTTTACCAATAGTAGCTTGTTAATGCTGATCAGGTTTTAAATTCTAATACCTAATCTGTTATATTCCTCTGTGGAAATGCATGCTTAGTGTGATATAATTGTGTTGCAAAAGTATTTTTCCATATGCAGGCAAATGTATTTTTAATGCAGAGTATTTATGGAAAGGGAGCAATATGAAGTAGATATTAATAGGTCTTAAGTGGCTGACTTGCAGTCATGGTATCACATAGCTTAGGTCAGGCATAGGCATGTTCGTGGTTGTGTTTGCTGTGATACTCCATTCAGGACGTGGCTGGTGCAGAGGTGTGCTCTAACTCTGCTTGTGCTTCATGTGAAAGCTGGCACACACCTGTAATGCAGCAGTTTCATCATAGCATAAACAAAGAAATACCCTCATGACAAATGAGCTGCATTGTACAAGAGTTAACCAGAGAAGTGTCTCTCATCTCTCTCCTATAGTGTCTTAGACTTGTTGCTTTTCTTCTTGAGTTTCTGTGCTTCTGGTGTTATTTTGGCTATTATTAATGTTCCAGTTGTCACTGGAAGATTAAGAGGCACATCTCTAGTTGATGTTCCAGAAGTAGAAACTGTTAATTTGATCATTTCTGTTGGGAGTGAATATGTGGGGGTGAGATTTTTTTTATCTTTCTTTTTTGGACAGGGAGAGGGGGGATTTGTTTCTGAAAGGCAGATGATTAATTATTCTTAAAACAGGCAAAAGTGATTTGAGTCTGGTATAGTACCTGTTATTAATAGAAAAGCTTATTTGCTATTTAATAAAGTTGACAGTGTCCCTTTATGACTTTATTGAAATCACAGGATTTTGTTCAAATCTCTCTTCCTCTCTCTTACTTGTTTTATGCAGCAATATATAGAACCATTCCTAAGCTTTAATTCATTCAAGAAAATAATGGGCTCACTTCCTTTTTAAGCAGGACAAAAGGAACAAGCTGTTGAATGGTATAAGAAGGGAATTGAAGAACTGGAAAAAGGAATAGCTGTCTTAGTAATTGGTCAAGGTAAGCCAGTTTTGAGTTTTGTGGAACTGATTTTGGTTTATGGCTTCTTTGAAATGAGAAATCAATATTGCTAAACATAGTAGGGGCTAGGAGCAGCCTGCTGTATGAATTATTTCATAAGGATCTTTCGTATTCCTGTTTTAGCTGTAGGTGAACACTGGTCCATTTCTCTGTTCCACCTTAATATTCTGGTTTATATCACATGCAAATCTTGCTCCAAATATTTTCAGACTCTGCAAAATCATAAGGAGTTCATGAACACTGTTAAGCAAAACACATGATTTCTTATATAACAGGAGTGCCAAAATACCGAGTTTTGATTTGATTTGCTGAAGTTGACAGTTCATGTTCTCACTTATGCAGAATTTTATATTCCCTTCAGTATAATGTAAAAAGAAACCCCCCAGTTTGGAATGGCTTGACATTGTGTGTCTGAATAACTTAGGCCAAAATAACTGAACATTTCCAACAAGGGACGAAAGCCGTCTCTCTATGTGGAAACATTTTAATATTTAGAGTAGAAGCAGGTACGTACCATAGAAGTATGGGTGTAGTGAAGGACTTGCTGAGAATTTCTGTCCTCAAAATAATAATTATAATAATAACAACCCAAATCACCTGCCCCAAATCTAAACCTGTAAGTGTTTTTGCAGACTTACCTTTTGTTCCTCAGCTGTAAGTATATAAGTATATGTGATCTTACTTAGGGGGCAGTCCAGTGGCATTTGATAGAACCTGTATTAATTGCCCAGTTTAAAAAAAAAGCTTGACTTGAACAGACAATATTTCTTAGGAAGTGGTGGTGTTAATGTCTAATTCTGTGTGTTTTGAAATGTAAAGGGACACAGTCAACTGAATTTAAGTCTGTTAATTTTGCCAAAATGAATTCTTTCAAATTGTACTTGCCTCTCAGTCACTTTTCAAGCTTTTTGAAAATCTTTTTTTAATTGGTTTCTGTTCAGAGAAATGCAGAGACAAGGGACATATTAGGTCAGATTGAAATGTTAGGCAATATGCAAAGCAGTGTTTGGGTTCCCATCACTCTATAACCACTACTGTAAAGCAGATAGTGTGAACTAACTTCAAATTCTTGATTAAATAGGAAGCTTTAGAGGTTTTTTTCATTAGTTATGTAACGAAGTTCCATACTGGAGGGGATAGATAAGGGGTGGGAAGAGGGAAGGCTGGGTGTCACTATTTTGGCACTTAAAGTTAATTTACCGAATTGTGTTTTAACATGGATTTTTCTTTGTAAGGTGATCAGTGTGAACGGGCTCGACGTCTCCAGTCTAAAATGATGACAAATTTGGCAATGGCCAAGGATCGGTTGCAGCTTTTAGGTACCAGTTACAATTCATGACTTTGGAAAGTTTGTAATTATTTGCACAACTTCATTTAATGCATTCTTCTAAAATATTACTTTAATTTTTAAAGTGAAGTAGTCCTTATCTTTGTAGGGTCTCTTTAGTTTAATTTTTAGTTGAGAGTAAGTGCTGTTGATGGATTTTGAAAATGGAATTTCATGACTCACTTTCAGGTGTAAAAGTAACTGAGAAGTCTTTATATCATAGCATACTTGACTCATAAAATGAGGAAGTCTTGATTAACTCCTGATGGAGTTAGTTCAGGATTTTTCTATTAGTACTGTAGTGAAATTTATGATATATTGCTGGTCATGAGAGCCAAGTGTACATCCTGTAAGTGTAGCTATTCCATAATCTGTTGATTTTGCTGTCACTTATATTAACAATTTTCCTTATTATTGATAAATAATAATAGTGATGCTGATGATAATAATTATTTAACATCATGTAGACCATAAGGTTGTGAAATTCCAATTTTCTTGATTCTTTTCTAATAGTGTTCTATTTTAAAATTAGAAGGTAAGGTCACTTTTTTCAGAAGCATAGTGTTGTATAGCTTAAGCTTTATTAAAATTAAGTGTTGTATATAAGCTCTTAACAGAGTAGAGATCCTCCCATCAAACAACAGACCCATGGTTCTGTGTAGTGCTTCCTCTAAATTTAAAACTTTGAAAATGCTTTCAGTTCAGTCAAATTTAAAAAAGGATTTTTTTTTTGATTGCTCTTTATGGGTACACTAACCAATGTACTTGATTTTAGCTTGCATATCTCAGCTGTGATCTTACCCTCTCTTGTGTGGAGTTCTACTAACTCATTCTTCT
The DNA here is from genome assembly GCA_034336665.1 of Luscinia megarhynchos. Lineage (NCBI taxonomy): Eukaryota > Metazoa > Chordata > Aves > Passeriformes > Muscicapidae > Luscinia > Luscinia megarhynchos. The sequence goes on along the minus strand of CM067565.1, from coordinate 78,671,910 downwards.
AGGGGCATATAGAGCAGATGGGAAAACTTGGGCTCTTTTCTCTTTCACTTCGTGTTTCTGTGGTCCTAACTGGTGATTGATAGGGAAGTTGTGACAACCCCAAGGAAGTGAGCCCCCTTTGTTTCCCTTGGGTTCCTAATGTCTTTAGTAAGTTTTGAAAAAAAATTGAAGGAGATGGGGGTCAGGAGGTGAAAGTCTTTTATGCTTTAATATGGGTCTTTCTTGCTACAGTTTTAGAGACTTTATGGAGACTTTCCACTTACTAGGGTTACAGGCTGACTTCTAGAGGTAATATGAACTAGGGAGCTGCAGAGTGAAAGTGATTACATGCTAACAATCTTTGGTAAGGTATGACTTGTTGCACACATCCTAATGACAAGTAACAAGAATTTCTAGAAAAAGTTTGCTGTCCTCAAAGATTGAAGTAACAGTGTTTGTGTTTTGTGAGTAATACTTCATCCTTGCTTGTATTACTTTAGTAGTGCTTGAAGTGTTGATAAGTTGCTTACTTGCTGTGGTCTGATTGAAAAGAAACGAAGGGTAAAATTTGCAAAAAACCCTGAAGTTGAAGTATATTCATTTCTACTACCAGAACATGTGATCACATCCTATTTGTTTGCTTCATTCAGAGTGCAGATTGAAAGGTAAATGGAGAGAACAGTGTTTATTAGGTTAGTCGATGTAAAATAATGTTTTATTTTTATTTTTAAATTATCAATTTAGTACTTTGTTCTGCCTGGGTTCTTGTTAATTTTTACTGAGGATGTGCTTCATACAATGTACCTAAAAGCAAAATTTGGATACAAAAGGAACAAGTGAAGTCATGTGCCCTTTAGGAAGACAAAAGATGTGATTTGGAGAGATATTTCAGTGGCTTTAAATCCCCACAAGTTTGATCATTAGGGTTCTATTTGAGTAATATTTTGATGCCATCTAACCAACTTTGAAGTATTGACAGCACCTTGATACTGTTTTTGTATGTCATTTTACATGGATTTTGGAGAAATTTAAGGTAATCTAGAGTTAAATTCCATGTGCCATTTTAAACACACTTTTAACCTGTTACTTAGAGTAACAGATATTTGGAAGTTTTTGAGTGATGTAGAGATCCTTTTGTAGCTGAATTAAGCATGAGGCTCTCAAAGCTATTACAGTTTAATAATGGGATTTTTCCTGTGGATTGAACTCATAAGAGTGTTATCTGATAGCTTTGTGGAATTTCTCCCTTTCTTAAGTCAGAATAGGCAAGTACTTTATTGCATATGCTGAAAGGATAAAACCAACCAGACAATAATAACAAATATTTCATCCTGCTTGCTAGATGGAGATGTGATTGCAGGCTGCCTAACTCCAGTCAAGCAGGTTACATTGGTAGTACATAGATAGCAAAAATTAAATCATGCTGATGACAGCTGTCCCTTGAAAGTGCTCAGTGTTGTTGGTCTTTTTGCTGTTGTTTTATTTTTTTTAGTGTTGGTACATCAGTGTAAGTTTAAGTTGCATGACCCTACTGGTGGGGGTGCTGGACACCACTGGTGAGGGTGTGATGCCTTTTAATGTTGAAAGAGGATGGAGCTACCCACTGTGGATGTTGGGTTTTCTGCTTTGAGCCCTGTTTTCATCTTGAGTCTAAATGATGTATCTTACTCTGTTTGAGCTGTACTGTGGCACTGTGTGAAAGCTGAAGTGACTGCTGGTGTGGTTTCAGGTCACCTCAAGGGGACTCGATTGCCTGGACAGTCCATTGACAATATTGGGTTGTGCTGGCTGTCAGGGGACTTGAAAGTCCTTCCATTTGATGTGGTGGTGGCCTCCCACTTTTGACATGGCATAGGGTGTGTTAGTTGTGTGGTGAAACTTTGCTTTGATGGTCTTCACGCACCTGGCCTCTCCTGGATGACTGATCACCCATGTTAGAGTCATTAAATTTGATGTATTTAGAATGACAGGCGGGTATTTGTTTTCTGCAGTCAATACACTTGGTAGCTTGTTGTTCCTAAAGTACCTTCCTGTGTATTTAGTGTAGCTTCAGTATTTTGGTTGAAGAATGTATGTGACACATAATTCAAATATCTGTCATCAGTATCCTCTTTGGAGGGTATTAATATTCCTCTATTCTGCCTGTATGGATAGGGTCTTCAATGGACACCTTTTGGAATATTTCACTTTCTTGGAGGAGATGGTGCTTTTTGCTTCAGGCTTATGCTGCAGGGTAGCATTTCTTTAGTAGAAAATAGTTTCCTTGAATTCAAGTTCTAGTGTTGCCTAAATAAGACAATGGCTTGCAGTGTTGTTTGTTTGGTAGGTTTATGTCAGTGTTGTGTCATCAAGGTGAAATAATGAATGAGAATATGTAAACGTTCTGTCAGTGTCTGGAAAAATAGGGAGAAAGCATTTAAATGGAAGATGATGGTATCTTAGAATTCCCTGGGATAAAATTTAAAAGCTCAGTCTAATTTATTTTTGATACTCCAGAGGATCCTACAGCTATACTGTCCCTAGAGAAAGGTGACATATTTGCTTTTTGAAATTTTATTTTCAATATTAAAATGATATGTTAATAGGTAATGTGATGAGAGGACTGTGAATTGAAACTGGACAGCAGTTGGATTACGTTGTTTCTTTTACCTTTGGCTGGAGCTCTGGAGTTCCTGAATATGTTAAACTAGCTAAGCATTCATTATTGTGGTAGAACCCCAATGTCAAATTGTGGTGTTGAAACAATTAGCATTTCCTGAATTCATGCCCAAGCCAATTGATGTTATTATGGTTGTTTACTAAAAAGTCTTCTTTGTTAAACTCAGAAATGTTCTCTTCAAAACTCAGCTGATTATCTAATATCTTAAAAGTCTATTAGTACTACTTTTGCTTCCTAAGCTTTCTCTGTGTTATTTCCATTTGGGTTGCATGCACTAGGCAGAAAATAGATTATTCTGCTGCCTCCTAAAAGGACTTTACTTACCCTTCTGGAGAGGAGAGCTTATGAGGGTAACTTCTAGGCTGTTCCTGGGTGACTGACTGGTTTTTTGTTTTACTCTGACTCTTCAAAGCTTTCAGTTTAGAATTAAGTAAACCTTGTGTACACGTTGTGTACTAATCTTGAATTTTAGCTTTTCATATTTGCCTGTGACTACCAAGTTTTCATTCTAAACCACATCTTGTTCAATCTAAATGTTATTAAGGTATCACTTTAATTATGAGGTGTAAAGATACTATTCAGGAAAGCTAAGCAGTGAGTGATCAGGAGCAGGAAGAAGAATAAAGGAATGAAGCAGAAAGATTAGAGAAAGATCTGTAATAGGTAAAGAAGCCTAAGGAAGAGAAAGTGCTCATGCTTGTTGGTTGTACCGTCTGCAGGCTCTGAATGGCACTTCTTCCAGTCAGGTCATTTATGATCTTAATTGAGTACACTTTCAGTAGAAGTTGTCTGCTTTTGCAGTGTATGCTTTCATATTATCAGAGGACATTGCTTCTCTACTTGGCATCTCTTTCTTTCAGCTTCTTGGTAGTATTATCTTGTGGGGGAGAGCAGAAGGAAAAAAAAAGGGCAGGGAATGAGAGAGCTTGACAGTGTATGTCTTGAATCCTTACAGACCATGGTTGGATTTTAAAATAAGAGGGGTGTGTGGGAAATAAAGGTGGGAGAGGCAGTAAAGGGCCCCAAAAGTATGGCCTAGAGGTTTTTAACTGCAGTGGGAAAAGTAGGAGTGGTGGCTGGGCTGCAGAGAGCAAGTAGTCCTTAACTTTTTGTTTGCAGCCTTACACCTCTTTGACTTATGGTTTGGCTGTTTTTCGTTACTTCTCAGAGTTAATTTCTTTATCCTTAATCTGTAGCTTTATAAATTTTGTATTCAGGTGTTTCTGAAGTTAATCTACCTAAAGAACACAATTTGCATGGCAACTTTATTGAGTTAATTTCAAGGCAATTAAATACCTAAATAGAGATTCAAAAGACATCACTGTAATGTGTATATGGTGTTCTGCTTTGAAGTTTGAAGGTTTCTGTAAAATGTTTACTGGCTGTTACTTCTTAAGTGGAACATTTATTATGTGGAGAAGTGAGGACTCCTTACACCTGGTTGAAAGTAACATCTTGAGGAGGACTTTCAGAAATGTGTTATTGACATAAATATTTATTAAATTAAATTGGGTTAATCCTGAACATTGTTTTTGAGAAGTAACTGCAATTACTAGACTGGAAAGATTGTTGTAATTAACTCGCCCATAAAGGGTGAGTTTTAATGCTGTTTTCAGTCATACTAACAGGATTTTCTTATACACATTTGCTGAATGTGTAGAACAGATAGAAATATTCCTTTTATCTTTAACTATAACAAAGCCAAACTTGACATTTCTATGTTCAACATACATAAATTTTCTTGGTTCATTTTTGGTTTTTGTTTGTTTATTTTGTCCTTTTTCCTCCCTCCCCCTCTGTTCTACTGTGTAGAGAAGCTGCAGGCAGTTTTGCAAATTTCCAAGCCGCAAATGGAGGTCTATAATGACAGTACTAACCTGGCATGCCGCAATGGACATCTCCAGTCAGGTGGGTTTGGTTTTACCAGCACCAATTGAGGGGATGTCTCTCAGTTCCTGATGTATTACAAGGCAAAACAATGCAATGCTATATTCTGGCCTCACCAGCTTTAAAATAAAATTATTTATATTTCCATTTTTAAAGGCTTTGTGTAAAATACATTCCGTCCTTTCCATGCCTTTGACAACACTGTTTCATTTTGTAATATTCAGTTTTCTCTTACAATGACTGTCCTAGAATTCAAATCTGTTTACTAAGGCAACATTTTAGAAAATATTTCTTATGTAATATTCTTCAAGGAGCTACCTTAAATCTGTTTTAGAAAGTGTCAGTGTTGGATATATAGGTTATATGTTGTGCTTACATTAATTACCTCTTCCTTTATGATATTGTGAATATGCTTTAAGCAACTTTAAATTTCAGGTGGTTTTTACTTCAAGAAAGTGTTATGCAATTGAAATGAAGGGGGGATGACAGCAGCTCTTGTATTTTGTCAAAGAACGTTGTTTTAATATTTTCCTAGAAGACTGAACCAAACTTGCTAAAATAGCAGAAATAAACTTTTTTTGTCCATAAACAGGGTGTAAAGTTGTGGAAGTCCAAGGATTACCCAAAATACTGAACTTCTGCAGCTGTGGGGTCCCTGATATAGTACCATGAAAGTCAGGCTATTAACAGCATCTGGATTTTTTAAATGGCTGGTAGTTGTGTTCTTGTGCCTGCTTTTTCTTTTTTGGGGTGTAGGGCGAGGGAGTGGTTTTGTAAGAACTTACTAGTAATAGTTTTTCCTTAAAAGCTGTGTAAAAAGATGGTTATGCTTCAATCTGCTAATCATCCTGCTGTTGTTCTTCCTTTATACGTGTAAAACAGTATTTTCATATGGACAGCTCTAATAATTTAAAAACACAAAGTAAATGACAGAATTTCTTAGAAAACTACAAAATCAGGCTACTTCAGATAAGAGGAGTGTTGTCTACCTGAGAAGGTAGAGGTACTTCAGAGACATTAAGCCACAGGGCTCTGGCATAAGTTTAGTTTTCTGTCTGTGGAAAGTATTACTTGCCCTGTTGCCTGAATCAGGTTGGACTTGTTAAAAGTTCAGGATTTTATGAAGTATGAAACATGGTCATTCTTAGTTTTAACATAAACAAAGAGTCTTTTTGCCCATTTGGTCTAAAATTACATTGCTTTCTTGTATTTGCCTTTAAAGGCCAAAGTCTTTACAGATGTTTTTGCTTCATAATTTTGTGTGAGATTCTGTTCTCACAGCCATGTTAGACATTTTTTATATTCCCAAAGTGTTACTGATTTGAGATTCTTTGTTCTCTCAAGATTCTATTTTGTGTCAGCCTTCGTGACCAATTTACTTGATTCTTACACAAATGACTGCCTATCCCTTCAGCATTTGTGGTTTCCAAACTTACATGAATAGCTAGGGAATTTTCTTGAAAGTTTATTTTCAAGATACAGGCTGAGGTTTTTCAGGACCTCATAGCAGTAGTATCACCTGCCCTTCAGTTGCAGAGGGCTATACAATAACTTGTCTAAAGAGTAATAATAACTAACCTTGACCCAAGCCTTTACTTGGAAATAATATTAATTTAATATTCATCATTCCTCTTCTCATAGCAGTCTTAAATTAGATGTAAAACAATTTGCCTATATTTTTCCCCTCAAATGTGCTTGTTTGCCTTTGCATTGTGGATTATTTTATTCTTTTTTTTTTTAAACAAGCTAGGGAAGGAGATCATGCCAGTCTTGCCAAAAGCAGAGTTTAAGTTTTATGAACTCATTTACTAGTCATGCAGTACTTAGAGTATTACAGTAATTCCAGTGTATACCATTTTACAGTTAAATCTGAGCCTGATGGATCACCAGAGAAAGCATTACATTTCTATTACCTCTACATGAATACTGTGCAGCTAGCTAGTGTTTCATCTCAGTTTTCACATGGAAGGAGCTGATGGCCTGTCTTTAATAGAAGATATATACTGGCAATGTTTGTCATGGTGCAAAAGTTCTATTTTTAATGCTGAAGTTTTCAAAGGAGTTCCCCAAGTAGAACAAGTAGCAGTAAGATTGTCAAATTATGCCATTAAAAACAAAAGCAGATCTTTGTGTCTCTGTCAGTTCAGAAAGGAGAACAGCTGTAATTCCTGGCTTGTGTAGCTGTGCTACCAGTGAAAACATGCAGCATGTCCTTAGTTGATGGCGTTTTCTGTTAAAGTAGCTTTTCTTACTTGGATCTACCTATTTGAAAAGTCTGAATTGAATTTTTGAAGAATTGCAATTTCGGGGGCTGTTGTGAATGCTGATTGTGAATAATGATCAGTCTTGTAATTGCTGCAAGTTTAAACCAGCTATTTAAAGTTTCTTGGGTTTTTGGTTTTTTTTTTAATGAAACTACATGCATAAAGTTACAGATAATTTTTGACTAGTGGATTTTTCTTCCAACTTGGTGTTCACAGACCATGTACAGTAACTTGTTTTAGTCCCTTTATATTACTTACCAATAGGCAGATGTAGGGAATTTCTGAGGAATGTTCCCTGATAATTTTTTAAGATGTCGCAATAAAGGCTGGAAATTGTACTGCAGTACTGGAATTGCTGCTGTTAATTTGAATTTAAACTTTCTTTTTGGATGCTTAAAAAGTTAGAGACTCGTAGAAGCTTGTTTATTGACATGTGCTTTAATCTGATTTAAATACAGAAAAGAAAATACAATGGATTTGCATTTTAGAAATATAAAGGATGTTGTTATATTAAATAAATGAGCTACAGCTGCATAATTCGAAGATTGTTCTTGCATTTTCAGGTATTTAATATAATCAAGCTTCTCTTAGATTTGTTCAAGCATATTTGTACTTCATCTTTAAAACCAGTTTAATATAATAAGTATCTATATAATATAATAATTTTAACATTTCTCTCTGTAAGGGAGTCTGAAATTGGGCACCTTTGTCTGCAGCTTATCACAATCAAATCAATAGAAAGCCCCAGACAAAATTTTACTACTTGCTTGTTTGTAATTTATGTTATGTGTGTATTTGGATGGCAGATGAAAATTGCAGGGATGCTTTCAGGACCAGACAGCTATTATGTCTGTGTAATCCAGTGGTGTTAGCCTGGAGCTATAAAGTAAATTATTCTGTCCAGAATTAGAGAGTAAAATCAAACTGATTAAGCATCTGTTACTATACTATGAGTATATATGAAGTAAACAGTTGAACTGTCCAGTGTTTCAAATACACTTGAAAAAATTCCATGGTGTCTCTGATGAGAACATGTTTTAGGTACTTCCTTATTTTAAACAGAACAGTGAAACATTTGGCAAAAGTCTGCTGGAGATATTATGAAGGCATTAAAGTAATTTGTTATGTATTTCCTGTCTTTCAGTAGATAAAAAATAAAAATGGGTAAGAAATGTGTTTTGGGGGGGGTTTGCATTTGCTACAGCAAAATATTTATCTTGCATAATGGAACAGTAGGAGCTATCTCACATATGATGTTCACTTAAATACCTCATGCTTTAGAAATAGATAAACTTTAGATAAATTGTAATTCTGAACGAAATGATAACATTTTTGTTACTTCAACGAAAATTTGCATATAAAATGAAGCTTCCCTGGAATTGACATTCAGCAAACAACTACATTCAGGAGGTGTTTATTAGTGCCTTCTTTATGTGCTACTCACCAGGACTGACAACAAAACATGTAAACTCACCAGTCTGGAGTCCTGGAAGAGTTAGAGTAAATCATAATTTGTATTAATTGTCTCTTGTCTCTTTTCACTTCTTTCCTCCTTTCTGTTTCCAGCTTCCTGAAATACTTCTTACCTGTGCAATTTTATGACCCTCAAAATTGCAGTATCTGTATTATTCTCAGTGTGTGGGAGTAGTTCTGGGAGAATGAGATAATTGAGGAGCATGTTAGGGTAAAGGACATGGAGAAAAACTTATTTAGATTTTTGAAGCCTTCCCATGTTGACTTCAAGCCAGCTGTGCAAATGAGGTTGAGGTGGCTTAAAAAAACCCCAGCCAAACTGAGTGCAACCTATTGATTAAATTGGACCAAAGTGCTGAGTAGCTAGATGTATTAATAGATTCATACACTTTTTTTTAAACTTGAAAGTTACTGAGTGTGCCTAATTCTAAAAGAGTTTTTGACTTGGAAAGTCCTGTGCAGGAATGACTAAGTATCCCACTCTGGAGCTTTGTGTGTTTTAGTCAGTAGCCACTTTTGGTGGTTTTTCCTGTTTTGGTTTTGGTTTGTTCGTTTGTTTTTAAGAAAAAACATGTTACAGGTAAATATACTTAATTATATTCTTCAAGTTGCCTTGTTTCTTTCATATTGATACATCTGCATTGTTTATTGTGACCCCTGCAGAGTTTCTGTAACTCTAGAGAGGGGTTAGATTTGTGACTGAATGAGAGCTTTAGAAACTTTTTCACTGAATTGTTAAGGATACCTGCAGGGTGTGTAGAGATTTAGTCCTGGTAATACGTTTAAAGAGGCTGACAACATAGAAATAAATAATTGATCCTTCCATGATACTGTTTGACTGAAGTATTCTTTGAGATTTTTAAATACAACATTTAAAATTATGAGGCTTTTTACTTAGAGTATTTGTCATTGAACTGCAATGTTGTAAGTTAAAAATTTTTCATAGAGTCTCTAATTTCCTTAAAAATCAGAGTTCTTTGGCCTGTTCCTTAAGACTAGCAGGTCAAACTGAGTTGCAAGTTTCTACAATCCTGGTGAAGACACTTGTATCTATTTTGAATTTCCTTACCTCTGATGCCCTATTTCTCTTACCTAATCACAAGACTCCTTAATCCTTTTAAAAGGATATAAAATAAGATAGTATTTATAGTTTTCATTGCAGACAACAATACTGTACTGGACAGTTTCCAGTAGTGTATTCCCACCACAAAAAAACCCCTAATCTAAAGCTATGCTCTAATCTTTAACCAGCCTGACCAACCTACCTGCTTGCTGTATCACCTTCTTACCTCTTAATCTCTGATTTGATGTTTTATACTTGACATTTCTGTGCCAAGAAACTTTATTTTATCGTGTATTCCATACGGAGAGTGTAGACATCAAGTACTGTTTTGTTTACTCTGGATCAAAATGGCTTTTTGTAGTTTGATAACCTGTGGCCAGTATTTCAAGTTCATCTGTCACCTAGTTTGAGATGGTCCAGCTTCATCGTGAAGGTGAATAAGTAGTATGAGTGGAATGTCTGGTGATGTTTAAATTTATTTTAAGACTTAATTTTTAATGTAGGAAGGTAAGCTGCTTCTGTCCATTCAGAATTTACTTTCACCTCAAGATTCCTAAAGCATCACTTAAAGAATCAATACTCTGAATCAAAAGGCTTGAAATTTGGGGGTTATTGTAATGATTGTTTTTAAGAGTTCTTGAGAAAGAAGACAGCAGAACACAAGCCAGAAGACTTTGCATCATAAGGAATAGATTGTGTTCTTCCCTTGATAACAGGACTAAGTTATCTCTGGGTTTTCTAGGATGACTAACTAAGGTACATTCTGAGGGCTCCTAAATTTTAACTGTAGGTGAAAGCAGCAGTCAATATCCCCTTAAAAAAACTAAACCTCTTTAGAAATGTGCCTTCTATAATGTGGTATTATATGTTTCAGCAATTCTATCTTCTAGTTGCAGTTTGGTAAAAGTATGACTGCTGTAAATGTTCTTATGACACTGGTTTTCTTTATAGAAAGTGGAGCAGTTCCAAAAAAGAAGGACCCCTTAACACACACGAGTAATTCCCTTCCTCGTTCAAAGACTGTTGCAAAAACCGGATCCACAGGCCTTTCAGGTCACCACAGAACGCCCAGCTACAGTGGGGTATCATCATCTGTGTCTAGACCAGCACCTAACTCTACACCTTCAGCTCACAAGGTATAGTGAGGTTATTGTGGAAGTATACACTTCAAAAATCAAGTGTAAATTCCAGAAGAAGCTTTGGATTTAATGCCTTAATTGCAGTATTGTAGCAGCAGAGAGTTTTTTGAAAAAACTGAAACTCCCAATTTTTAGCCAGGTCTCTTGAGGTATGCTGCAGAGTGGACTTTAGAAATTGGAGGGCATCAGGTGGGTGCATGGGCAAAAGAATTTTAAGTATCATCACAGTAATACATACTACTTGTTTTTAAAATTGCAGGGGAAGCTGAATGAAAGTTACCTAGAAGAAAAATAAATGTTACTTCTAGTATGTAAAAGATGGAAGGAAAAACCTCTTACTCCAGAACTACAAGATGTTTCACCTTACATGTTCTTCCAAAGTTTATATGCATGCACAGGTTGTTTTGCAACCACATTGAAAAGCAAATTATGGTTAGGCTGGAACTGAAACACAGAAGTAAATCTATAGTAAGAATACAGAAAAATACAGCATTTCTGTTGATCCATCTTTTCCCTTCCATCTTATTACCCAGTAAAGTAGAATAAAGAGCAGAATGGGCTGAACATAACTGTTCTGTTACAACATTATTGCTGCTATAATATAATACGAAGACTGTTAAGTGGCCTGTTACAAAATATGACAGCAGTAGGAATTCTTGCTTATAGATATTCAGAACCTGAGATGATTTGTGGTGCTTATTTCCAGAGTATGATGGGGGAAAATACTGTAGTTAAATTAATGAATTATCAAACAAAAAACCTCAAACCAAAGACCCTTCACTACTGGAGTCTAAGATATACTCTTGGCTGAATAATATGATAGTATGATTTTGTAGCAAAATACAGCATTAGAATATTGGGTATCTGTTAACACAGTGTTTTGCTGGAGCAAATGAAATGCAGCTCTTTTTGTTGTTTCATTACACTTCAAAAGTATTAATCTGAAGTTTTTGGTGGGCTTTTTTTGTTTTCTTCCCCCCTCTCCAGGCTGCTCCTAAAAATAGCAGAACAAATAAGCCTTCTACTCCTACCACTGCTCCTCGGAAAAAGAAAGACACAAAGATATTTAGAAATGTGGACAGCAATCTTGCTAATCTTATCCTAAATGAAGTTGTTGATAGGTAAGTAGGAAGAATAGTAGGCTTTTCAGTCCAGTAAATCAGTTTTGCATTCAGTACAGTCCAGGTTCACTTGGAATGAAATTAGTACTTCTACTTTGGGTTTTTTTGAGAATTTTTTTAGTGAGGTTTTTTTATTGTTACTTTGGCAAAAGGATGTTTTAAAATACTTAACAATATAAGTTGTAGATTTTCTCAAAAGGGTTTTGTATAAATAGTCAAATGCATTAAATTAGTCAGCTGCAGCAGAAAGAGAGTATCTCATTGTTAGACTAATTAGTATTCCATTTCTTTGTTAGTGGGCCAGCTGTCAAGTTTGATGATATCGCAGGACAGGAGCTGGCTAAACAAGCTTTGCAAGAAATTGTTATCCTTCCTTCTCTTAGACCTGAGGTAAGTAACTGGGTATTGTTATCAATCTATGACAGGATCAAAGAAATGTGCTGTGCTTCACGCATTAAATGATGATTCTTGAATCCTGTTTTTACTGATTATGATTGCTACGGGTGGCTGTGGGGTGCTAGTCATCTTGGAAAAGAAAAATATAGGATTTATGTTTTAAAATACTACCATGTAATTCCTTGTCTTCTTAGGTTAATCAGTGTTGCAGAAAGTGACTGGAGCAAGGAAAAAAAAACAAAAAGAAACCCCCAAAAAACCCAAGCCCAAATCAAATCAGCAAATCACAAACCTCTGTAAAAACCAAACAAAAACCCACAACACCCCCACAACCCCATAAAACAAACGAACAACAGAAGCAAACAAAATTTCTCACTATTTGTTGGGCTGACTGTTCCAGATAGCTATAGCTGTGTGTCCAACCCTGTATGGCCATGTAAAGGACAAAGCTCACAACTGGAAGGGTGACATGGGAGAGATTTGTATAGGTAAATTAGGTCATGACACTATCTGATTGGAAAAATGTTATTGTTGTCAGCCTCTCTGTGAGGATGTTGGTTACACACTGAATAGTTTATTCACAGATGGAGAGGATGCAAAGAAGTGTACTGAACAAATACATTGAGATATGTAACATTTGAGGGTAGATTTCTTCTTTACTTGGCTGGATGTAAGTTGATAATTTAGGCTTTTATTTATCATAGATGGTACCTCAACTACTGTGATTGCCTAGATTCAGGCCTAGTCTACATACTACTGGAATTTTCAAATGAAATTGGTCATTTTATAAAGCTGAACTTACTAAAGCTGCAGTACTTTTGAGGAAATTATGTGCAATGGTTTCTTGCAGTGCTCTCATGAGATCCCACCTGGAGTGCTGTGTCCAGTTCTGGGGTCCCAGCATAGGGAGGGCATGGACCTGTTGAAGCAAGTCCAGAGGAGAACACCTAGATGATCAGAGGGCTGGAGCAACTCTCCTGTAAGGAAAGGCTGACAATTGGGGTTGTTAAGCTTGGAGAAGAGGGGGCTCCAGGCTGACCTTATTACATTATTTCAGTCCCTGAAAGAGACCTAAAAGAAAACTGTTTGCAAGGGCAGGTAGTGACAGAACAAAGGAAAATGGCTTCAAACTGAGAGTAGGTTTAGATTTGGATATTAGGAAGAAAATACTCACAGTGAGGATGATGAGACACTAGAACAGGTTGCCCAGAGAAGTTGTGGATACCCCGTCCTGGAGTTTTCCAAAGCCAGATTGGAAGGGGTGTTGAGCAGTGTGGTGTAGTGGGGAATGTCCCTGCCCATGACAGGGAAGTTGAAGGTAGGTGATTGTCAGAGTTCCTTCCAACACAGCCCTGCTTCATGACTCTGTGATTATTGAGGAAAAATTGCTGTTTGTACTTTTTGTTTGCTTGTGGGTCTCATTTGTTACATGGACAGGTGACTGGAGGTGCTCTGTGGTTTTCCCCTTAATGCAGCTACTAGTTTTGAAGCAGCATAGGGAAGAAACCCTAAACCTGGTATAGCATCACAGAAATAGCAAAACTTTGGCAACAAATGTGTGTGCTCAGAGGTTGTTATGCAGAAGGAAAATGTCATTACAGCATCTCTGTTACTACAGTGCAATAGTAGGTCAAATGTGTTGTTCAGTGACCCCAGTACCATGAGCTGGGTGGGAAGGACTTGGAGATGGGAGGCTTGGAGTAGCTTTTCCAGTAATGTGGTATCATCAATAAGATTGTCTTATACTAGTGTAGCTAGCAATGGGCCTGACCTTTCTGTAGGTTGAGATTTAATAAAGACTGAGAATCCCATGAATTTTTAACCTTTCTTTGAAAATAGAGAGGGTTAGTTTTATTCCTTGTATGTGAACACAGTGGACATGGCAGCTGTAGGGGGGATACATAGTAAATCTACACTTGTTCAGTTTAATGAGTTTTGTACTCAAATTCATATTTAACAAGCCAATGGTATTTTTGTAGGAGAGCAAGAGTTGAGGTACATAAGCAGGAAAGATTGATTGCAACCATTTCAGTGGTAAGATGCTAATGAAATGGTAACAATTAGTTCAGACCATGTTCAGTATAATTAGTCTGTAAACAAAAACTTGAAAAGCTTTGTGTATCTCAGTAATAAATGGCAGTGCAGCTGAACTGTAGGTGATGATCAAGGCAAGGAAGAATTACAGATTCTAGTGGTAGAACTCCCCAAGAATTATTTCAAACAAAAGAAGTCAGACAAAAAATGCACATGGTGGTATGCAGCATGGAAAGCAGAAACACTGGAGTGTTCACTCAGGGAATAGCAGGGTAACTACATTTAGGGATCAGAGTCAAGCACAAACAAAATGCTGTGGATGATGAAATAATAGAGGAAACACGTGTTGGTCAGTCATGACAGAAACACAACACTGGTAATGGAGCTATTGATTGTCATGGATATTGTGGAAAGAAGTGCCTGCCGACACGTATGCTGTTTACACGTGGGATGTATGTGAGATACCCTCCTATTGCTTTTGCTTGTTTACTGGAATTACTGGAAGGGAGGGGTGAGTGTGAGACCAAAAGGGAAACTGAAACTTTTGAGGGAAGGGGTAAAGACAAGGTGCAAGAGAAAACAGGCAAGAGTAATAACGAAAAGATGTGTTCTGTGAGAATTTGTAGACTTGGTTGCTGTGATGCTTCACATGGTGGGGGCAATTTTATAGAGTGGAAAAGATGAATCTAGTGCAAAGTGAGAGAGAGGAGATGACCATCAGTAGCATGGAGAGAGTAGGTGGTTGTTAAGTAATATTTTAAGTCATTTCGTTGAAAGCTTGTCTTCTCAAGTTTCATTTAATAAGGAAAGATGAAGGAGTTCTTCCATATGGAGTTAGTAAAAAGACTACTTTAGCTTCCCTACTGTACACCTGCATTACTCCATTTTTAACTGGAATTGATGCTTTAAACCTGATAGGCTAGTCTGTCTTGTGGAAAGTGTTTTAAACTGCTTTCACAGTGCATCCAGGCACAGAACAATTAGAACATCATTTAGCTGCTGTGTGGGAAACAATAGTGGTGTGCATTAGGTCAAGTTACTAACAGAGTGTAGTTCTCTCAAAGCCTGTACTGTTGTGGCACTCACTGCTACTGTTATTATCAGTGCTAGCCAGTGTCCTCAGTCTTAAACCATTCTCTTAGAAAGGTAAAGCAACATTTTATTCAGGTCTTTGATGATAATTTGGGATGATGTTCTTTTCAGTTATTTACAGGTCTGAGAGCTCCTGCACGTGGTTTATTGCTATTTGGCCCACCAGGAAATGGGAAGACAATGTTGGTGAGAAAATTACTTCATGCATGAGTTGGTGGGCTTAAAATGTAATCACAAGGGGTGGCTTTCAGTTTGGGGCTTGGACTAGTAAACTGTACATTCTTACAGAATATGTATTATGGTGTCATTTTATATATAAAAATGCAAAATTGTTCTTAACCCTGGATTTTATGGAGGGAATTGCTAAACTGTTCTATCTTTAATTATTTTCTTTATGACAAGTAGTTAAACCAGCAAGTCCAGGTTTCATTTTCAGAGGGACCTAAATTCTGCTCTCCACTGAAACATACATTTTGGAAATGGGGAGGGAGCACAGTAGCAAAAGAAGGGATTGTCTCACTGGCACACTGCTGTGCAGAGTGTAAGGGCTGTGGAGCTGCCTAGCCACAGCTTTTTTCTCAGCCTGGTGTGCTAGATCCGGGGAGCTGGTGGCTGTGCAGCGGGCAGGGAGCCCTGATGGAGTGTCCCGATGCAGCTGAGCCGGGCACATCGCCCTGGTCACATGGGGTGGCTGCAGCTGCACGCTCTCTGCTGACTCTGGAGCTGGAGCAGCTCTGAAGTGCAGGAGAGGCAATGTAGAGCAGCTCATGTAGGCTCATCTGTTCTGTTTGACATGCTGGAATATAATTGCTAATCACTAAAATTAGACTCTATAAGCATGGAATCATAATTTCTTGAATGTGGTGAAACTGTTAAACAAGAGGGTAGCCTGAATGAGCATTCCAGCTGATTATTTGCCCTAGCTTTCCTCTAAAAACAGCTTTTGCATAGATAAAGCAGGGAAAAAAACACCATCATTTTTTGTGTGATTTGATCCAAATCCATTTTGATGCCTTAAACTACTTCCCTAAATTAGTTAAAACTGGCTTAGATATCTATTCAGGATAAATTGAAAAGAAGTGGAGACTTTTACTCTTCTGAAAGCAAGTCATAGTTGGCTGTGGAGCTAATGGGATTAGAGGAGTCTATGGGAATCTGGAAATTTCTCTATTGATTTGACTGCATAGCCATTCTCATTTGTAAGTGGCCTGGACAGAAGTTTTCTGTACCATTTACAAGGTGCTCCCTTTGAAGAAATAGGGGTTTTCAAAACTGTCCATCAGGACGTGAGTGGTCACTACAGATGAAGAGAACTATCTTCTTTATGATAGTTTTTAAAAGTACCTTTGTTTATCTCCTCTTTCCTAGGCCAAAGCAGTGGCTGCAGAGTCAAATGCTACTTTCTTTAACATCAGCGCAGCGAGCCTGACTTCAAAATATGTAAGTAGTGGCTGTAAATTACACTGATTTGAAAACACCCATGCTTTAATTGGGGCTTAAGAAAGCTAGAGACTTCTGATGAGTCCTTAGTGTTTGCCTATAATGAACATAGTTTTTTAAAAGTGACTTGTGAAGTTAAAAACATTTGTTTTGTGCTTGTGATAAATCCATGTCAAAGGTTTTTTCAGCTCAGCAATGGCACTGGCAGTAATGCAGACAGGTGTTTGTGGGTTTTTAATCTTTAAAAGGTGAATTAGTTGGGTCTCAGCTCTCTTTCACTCTTTTCACCAGAGTGCCTAAACAGTTGCCTTGACAGTTAACTCAGTTGTGATCATAACAGAAGTTGTTGTGGTTTTTTTAAGATGTGAACAATACTGTATGTACGGAACCAGTGATAATCTGAATATGCATAAATGGACTGAGTGCTGGTTGGTTATCAGCAGGATTTTCTGTAGGTCCTTCTGTTAGCAGTCTTGTAGAAAAAATTTTTGATCTCCTACAAAACCAGTTTATTGTTATTTTAGGTGGGTGAAGGAGAGAAACTGGTGCGTGCTCTATTTGCAGTAGCCAGAGAACTTCAACCTTCTATAATTTTTATTGGTAAGACCTCAGATATTAACTTTAATTTACTTTCTTAAATAATCTTACTTACTAAGGGTTAGTAAGTATTTAACTATTGGAATAGTTGGGTACTCTCAGGTATGACCTGCTGGCCAGTCAGTAGTTCATATAAAGCATATGAGGTTACTGTTATATTATTTAGTTGGTGGTAATAGTGGGAAGAGATGCTCTCAAAAAGAAAAATACTGTGCTGCCTTTGTGGAGTAAGTCCATTAAACTTCAAACATGAAAATGTGTTTTGCTTGTCCTGAGTAGCATTTATCATCAGATTTTTTTTTTTTTTTTTGTTTCCCTCCTCTCATCTGTGCTTGACATTACCTATTCAAAGGCTAACACGTGACACAAGTTTTTAAATTTTCCTAAAGTCTGTCAGTCTCCTAAAGAATAAAGATCTGGTCTTTCTTAATGGAGCCCCATATCAGCAAAGGAGCTTAGGCAAATGCAAAGACTTTGATGTATGCTTAATTAAGATGTATTTCTTTGTTTTTTAGATGAAGTTGATAGCCTTTTGTGTGAAAGACGGGAAGGTGAACATGATGCTAGCAGGCGTCTAAAAACAGAATTTTTAATAGAATTTGATGGTGTAAGTATTCAGTCTTGTTATTGTTTGATTTAGCTAAATTGGCTAATGAAGTGGGTGCCAGTACAACCTATAGGTGAATTACAAAGGGGTTGGCTGCTGGGGCTTAGCACAGCGTGCCTCACATCTCACCATAATTGGCAAACAGCTTTTTTTGGTTGTTCTTAATTTTCTGCCTGCTTACTGTGGTATCTGGAAGATACAGTCTGGACTGAAAAGCAGCTATCTGGAGATGAGCTGTAATAATGTGTTGGAAGATTATGGACAGAGAAGCAAGGATAACAGATGGCAGTAGTAAAGGAGCTGTGAGGACAACTGTTCTTACAGAGCAAGAGGGACATTTGAGGGTCACAGAGAGTTGCATCCATGTTTGCAATTACATAGCTTGATGAGTCACTTCTCTTCATTCTGGCAAAGCAAAACAAGATTAAATGGCTTTTAAATATTTTTTGGTTTCAAAGGAATATGTGTCACAAGTATGCACTGTCAAGAGGTGAGACTTGAGGGATGAGGATTTCAAAGAGGCTAGTTCAGATTATATATATATAAAGGTACCCATGTATACACAGCTCTGATACATCTCAGTACACCTTTTATTGAACTATAACTTTTTTCTTGGCATCATGAGCTGGGGAAGACAGAATCCAGTAAGAAGTATTTAACAGCATGAATACAGTACTCAGGAAGAGGAACTGGATTTCATAGTGGAACACACACACACAAATGAGTATCAGAATGTTTTTCTGTCACAGCACTGTTCCTGTATTGAATAATTTTAGTTTTTGTTCCATTAGCACAATGGAATATTGCTACAGTGGTGAAGCAACAGTAGTAAGGTACAGGAGGAGCAGATAAGAACATGGAGGGACAGCAAGGTTGGGAAAGACTCCAAAATGGATTAATCAGGACAAATAATGCAATGTAACTGTGATATGCAGAAATTATTACACACACATGCAGAATTTACCCTTAAAATGAAAAGGGAAAAGTAAGCATGATGTGAAGTTTGCTGACTTAATACTTAAGGTGTAGCTATGTCATACAGCAGTTTTGAGGAACCTTTTAACATGGTATGGTAGCAATGAACCTACATCTACGAAGACTTGAACACTAAGCAAATAATAATGTCTTGGATAGCCCAGTGTTTCTCTGAAGTTTGGAAGCTCTAAGTTTCTGTATTCTTGGGTATAAAATGAGTGAATTGGGAAGGAAATTGCTGTCTCTTTCTGCTATTACGATTATTTTATAGCCTGTTTTGATTACTGGATTCATGTGAGGCCTGTGTTAGATGGATCTCTGCTCTGATTTTGTGGTTCTGGCTATACTTTAAGGTTTTGATTCTCACCTGATAGGCTTCAAAACAGGAAAAAAAACAAAACAAAGCAGAACAGCAGAAAGTCTCTGGCTTTTTCAACATAATTATCTCCTGGTGACTAAACTTATGAGTGCCTTTTATAGTTTTCTAGTCTCAGTTTTTTCCAGAAAGACTTCTTTAGTTTTGGGGGGTTTTTTTCTGCCTTTTCCTGGTTTGACTTTACATTTATGTGAGGAATATTTTAAACCTACCTTAATGGAAAAAACCCCAAAACATACATATATTAAGATCTTGTCAGTGTGCTGAATACATGGCAAGTTTCTATTTGGTTTTGTTGTATTTCTGCTTAATTGAAATGTAGACTGTGTAAACTGAAAGCTGTCTTGCCTTCCTACATTATATAGGTGCAGTCTTCTGGAGAGGACAGAATACTTGTGATGGGAGCAACAAACAGGCCTCAGGAGCTTGATGATGCTGTTCTCAGGTAAAGACATATCTCTTTTTCTGAGTAAGATGATATTCATTATGAAGAACAGGTTTTGCCTAGTGTCCTGGTGCCAAATTTTGTAATACGTAAAAGCTGTTCAGCAAGGCTAAATTATTTAACCTCTCAAAGAAGAGCTTTACTCTTTTCTTTTGAGATACATCTGCACAATCATGATGGTCTTGGAATTGTCTGAAATAGTAATACCTGTTCAGATCAAGTCAGTCTTTTTTAAATTTCTTAAATTTAATAATTTTCTTTTTTGTTATTTGGATCTAAAATAGCAGAATAAAGGAGAAAATTTGATCAGTATTGCAGATTGACCAGAAATCTAGCATTTCTTCTCTGTAAATATTTTCTTCTGACATCCCTTGCAATTACAGATCTTGCTGTAGATTTGCTTTAGGACTTTTTTGTTAAAAGTACTCGTACTTTATTCTCTTTTCCTTCTTGATTGAGGAAAATAGATATGCCTGAAGAAATTATTCCAAATACATTTTTGTGTAAAAATTGAGATGCTTCATTTAATTGCTGGTGTTCAGTGGTATTTCTACCTTTAGAGTGTTTCCCCTCTGGGAGGAGTCTTACAAATTCAAATAAGAGTGAGGTGGCACCAGTGGCTTGAGCATGTTTTTTGTTTGGTTGTTGGTGGTTTTTTTTCAAAATCTCCAGTTCTGCTTCATAGAATTTGATGATGGAAGTGAAGTTTTGTCACTTAGCCTAACCAAATGTTAGATTTGTATGTGCTAAATATTTATAGAATGGTGTGAACATATATATGTTTGGGTTTTTTTCAGACGATTCACCAAACGGGTATATGTGTCTTTACCAAACGAGGAAGTAAGTGTTGTTTTTCACTCATATTTTTAGGACACTTACAGGCAATTCTTAACTTCCCCTTATGGAGGATTACAATTCCATGAACTAACTTGTGCCTTACCTTGACCGTATACAATGTGCATTAATTCTGGGAACTGTTTTAAGTTTTTGCCTCTTTTTTCATTCATACTAGTAGCAGATCTGGTGATAGCTACTCAATATTTCTTGTGAGGTGTTGCTTACAGACTGGCAGACATAGGCAAATCTGAAGTAGGACTTACAGGAGTGTGTTTGTTTGGCTGAAGGAGATTGTTTTATTGCAAAAGATAAAAGTAATTTTCCTAATGTTTTTCAGTTCAACACAAGATCAGGACCTTTGATGAAGATTCTAATGACTTACTTTTGATACTAATAGTTAGGGTCTTGATCTTGTTTTTACACAGTCCTTATCTCTTCTCCTGAAGAGATGATACTGTGCAGTCTAATTGCACAAGCACTATAGGCAAGTTTAAACTGGTGAAGCACAAAAGCAAAACTGACAAAAGCATAATTCTGATCTTGCAACACAATTTTAAGTGTTCCATGAAAACGAATTTTACATCTGATAATTTTATCTTCTTTTCAGACAAGATTGATTTTGCTAAAAAATCTTCTAAGCAAGCAAGGAAGTCCATTAACCCAAAAAGAGTTGGCTCAACTAGCTAGGTAAGTATTTTGTAACCATACTAAATAAATATATTCCTCTACTGCATTCATTCAGACTGTTTAATTCATTCAAAATGTAACTAATGTAAATCATCTGAGAGAGACAACATGAATTATGTGCATTTGGGGCAGATGGTTCCCTGTCAGGCTGTATGAAAGTGTTTATATATATACATATGCAGGATACACCCAGTCAGGTTTCTGTTGTTGAAACATGCCCATCAGCTCTTTCCTTTGAGGAGGAGGGAGGAGGATGCTTCTTTCCACCCTGTCCCCCAAGGAGTCCAGCTCTCCTCCCTGATGCAAAAAGATAGCACCAGTTTTGCACTTGGCATTCATTTCAAATAAAAGGCAAGTTCTCTTTCCTGGTGCCTCACTAGGCTTGTTGAACGTATTACCAACATAGCAGAGCAATGGTTCTTTTCACTTTCCAATTTGATTGGGGAAATGTGGGTTAATTTTTCCCTCCTGTTACTGAAGCTGAGTTGTTTTATGTTTTTCATCATTGACACAATACTGCTGTTAGTCACCTAAGGTGTGAAGGAGGTTAGACTAAAAAGCAGGTAGGGCAGGAAGGAGTGAAAACAGACCATGAGATGGCAAAGATAGGCAGTGGATGTACTTCAGTCTGTTTCTCTTTGTGGTAGTACATCAGAGGTTAGTACAGTCCTGGATGTAGCATTTCTCAGCCTCTTAGTAATGTTGCAGAAGTTGATATGTAATCAAACAGAATATATTCCCTCTGTGCTTGAAGGTTGTTAGCTCAGGCCACATGTAGGCTGCAGTAATAGCTAACTGCAGAAAAAACAGAGTCCTGTATTCTAACTGCAAATATATGAACCAAATTACAAATGCAAATTGAGTACAACTTTTTTAAAGGATTTAGAGAAAATGTACAGGTTGAGCATCCTGCCTGCCTCTTTTTCCATCTTTATTTGTTTTGAGAGAAGTATTTAACCTCCATTATGGTTCTGTGTTTCTTTGCTTCCTCTGCAACTTCTATAAACTGTAACAGACTTCATGATTTCCAGAAGACTAAGCTCTTGTTGCTGCAGCTAGCTACTGCTCTATAGGGGTTGTGTATTCATTTTTAAACTTTCTTTTAGGTAACCTGTACTACTCATTTTCACTTATGTTGGCATTTTGTATTGGTAGCTTCCTCCTTTATTCTCTGAAGTATTTAATTGGTTAACTTGGATATTAAATCAAATTCTGGAGCAGCTTCCACAGAGTTTGGCTTCTTGGTTTGACTTTTTTTTTACTCCTTAGTATGTAGTTCTGAGGGATTTGGATGATCTGCCAGGTTTATAAAACAAACAAACCCACCCTATTGGGTAGCAGAATTTACCTTCCTTTCAGTTCACTTTATATCATATTGGTTTCTCTCATTTTATCAATTGGATTGAAAGAACACAGGACAGTTGAGGTTTTGGGTTTATGGTAATTGACAAATGTTGATAAACTACTGGTACAGAATTCTCCTAACAGATATAGTAAATGTGCTTGGGATCAGTTTTCATCTACAAATCCTAGTTGCTACATTTCTTTTTCTAGAATGTTATTTGGAACTTGAATATCTGTACTTCAGATTTAATCTGTGAGAGATCACTTATAGTGAAATATAGATCACTTACAGAGAATGCACTTCTGATTTATTAAACTTGCAAAATAACATCAAAGTAATACTTCTCCTGATTAAGTAACATATTGATTATCTGCAATTAAATTGATGTGATTTGAAGCTGGTTTTTTGGTTTTTTCCTTCGACAAAGAATGACAGATGGATACTCTGGAAGTGACCTAACTGCATTAGCAAAGGATGCAGCCCTAGGCCCCATTCGAGGTAAGCTGCAGAGATTTTTATTGAGGTTTTGATGTTGGAGGTACATTTTCTTACATTTTTATAATTCTCAAACCTCTGAAATGTAACTTTTTACATTGGATTTTAGTCTGTTCCTCATAATAGCATCTTTATAAGATTTACTTGCACAAAAGCCTTGACCATCTCACCGTGTGAAACAGAAAATTTTTGTGTCATGGGAGAAAAGCAGTGTGAAGTGTTTCTCACTGAATTTTAGGGATTTTAAGTAGTGTCTTTCTCAGGCTGTCGTCAGTTCTGTTGTAGCTAAATTGTTACTTGAATAGCAATTGCTGATTGCATTACTTGTCTTTATAAATGGGTCAAATCTCTTCAAATCCCTTCAAGTCTAAGGGAAGGAAAACTGAAACAAGGAACTTTTTGGGGGGTTTTTCTAGATACAGTTTGAATGGCATAGCTTTTTATATCTTTAACTCTTAATGTTGAATTGTGATCCAGATGACAACTGTGAATGAACTGGAGTTCTCTGATGTGTCCAACTAGAAAAAACCCACAGTTATAATGTGAATACTTTTTTCCAGCACCTCCTCTCTTTGTTCTGTTTAACTAGCTAGTTATGTGTCCAGTAGCCACATCCAAGGGAACTGATCTTGTTTAGTGGAGATCAGTAGTAGGATTTGTGTGTAGAAAAGATTGTGAAGGTTTGGTGTTAGTTTTCTGTTTGTAGACATATTGTAGACATATTAAGAATACTTGACAGAAAGGTACTAAAAGCAGGCAGAGCAGAAGTATTCTGTAATACTGGCCTATTATGCATAAATAAAAATTGTTGCAGCTCTCTTAAATTATTTATGGGGTGGAGAGGTCTGTTCATGTATTCTGGGTATGTTTATTATTTTTTTAAGTCTTGTAGCATGCATTTTTGCAAGTTTACTCCCTCTCCTGAAAGCTGATGTTGGAATGTAATGTTTTTTACCACTGTCTTTCAGCTGCTGAATTTGTAAAGCACATATTTAACAATCCTGCATAGTAACTGGGAAACAGAACTGCATTAAATGGCTCTCATAAGAGACATCATGTCTCCTAAGAATTTGAATATATTTATTTAGAGTGGTGGAATTAATTATGTATGCATTTAGGTATGCAGGCTTTATTTTGCTGACAACTCACTTCAGACACAAGTCCATTTCAAGAAAAGACTGTGTAATATTGTGCAACACATTTTTCACTTGCTCCTGTATTCCATATAAAATAATATATTTTTGAAAATGTTTTGTGATACCATCCTTGCCAATCCTGCCTAGCTTCTTTTTCTTGTGCCCTGGTAGCAAAATGTTTGCTGTTACATGTTGATACCATGAGAGCATTGCAAGTTAAAAAAAAAAATTGATGAATGATACAAGAATGTGTAGATCCCATGAGTGCAGCATAGGGCAAGAAGCACTTTGATGTGCCCTGCCTGATTTTATTTCAGTGTTCTTGGTTGACTGTACCTTCTGTCTCCTGAAATTCAGTGGGGAGGTTGTGGATACCACAAATAATATGGGGGAAGGTAGCTTGTTGGCTAGTGTGCTGTTTTCCATACTTTAGGAAGATGGAATAATTCTGCTACCACTCTGTGCTGCATCTGCAGTAACTGAGTGTGGGAGCAGCCTGGTTGAGGAGCTGATAAAGGGGGAAGAAGGGGACAAAAACACAATGTACTTTTCTGTACAGGAGACTGTGTTGAGGCTGAAAGGTATAATTTTTAGCTGCAGGGGTTTTTTTCCGAATAGAAGTGCTTTTAACATGTTTTAGTTGTCAGAAGTGATGCAAGTTTTCTTATGAAATTCACCCATCTATTTTTATTTTTACAGAATTAAAACCAGAACAGGTGAAGAACATGTCTGCCAGTGAGGTAAGCTGTTCTAGCAGCTGTATTTTCCCCTTTGAATAGAATGTTTTCTCACTGGAAGCTTTTAAGGCCCCTTTTTTCTGTGTAGTATCATACAAAATAGGAAAACTTTTGGGGTATTATCCTTTTCAATAATTTCTTCATTAAAGAAAATTCTTAATGGATATTTTGTTGGCTTTCAGGCTTCAGAACACCTCTTTTTCTGTTAGTAAGCCTGTTGTTCTTCATTTCAGCTGACTGTCCTGTCTTTTCCTTCACTGAACTGCAGTATTTTTTGTTACATAGCTGATGATGTCAGAGGCCTGGCTTTTATATTGTCACAGTGTTACTTCCCAAGAACATTGCCAGAGAAGTGTTATGTGAAATTGCTTCTACTGCCTCCACCCCATCTTTACATATAGGGAGAACCTAAAATAGATTTGTGCATTTATATGTATAATACTTGCATTCATTCACATGGACCATGATAAAGATTAAGCTCCTGACCACAAACTGCAGCTGTAAACATAAATAAAAGGAAGCAATTGGTCTTGTCTACAAAAGTTTCTGTTCAGGTCTGTGTGCAAACCATGGTTGCACAGGGGGAAATGAAGCAAAGCTTAATTTCTCAGTTGTATTTTGTGTTTAGCCTGAGGTCGTGGCTAAAGCTGTAAGCTGGAAGGATTTGTTGCAGGAGGATGACAGCATCTGTGTTATTTTCTTGTGATGTCCTCATATGCATCAGCTCACACCACCTACTGAATCAGGAAGTAATGACCCAATCTAATGAGCTATTAAGTAACAAGGCAGATCTTAATATTAGTAAGAGTCAGTTTATTAGAAATGGTACATATTGGTAGTCTTAAATGACAAGACTCTTGCATCAGGTCATAGAATAATAGAATACCCTGGTATTGAAGGGACCTTGAAAGATCACCTGGTTCCATCCTTTTGTGGGAAAGAGAACTTAGATGAGATTATTTAGCACCCTGCCCAGTCATATCTTCAAAACCTCCAGCAATGGAGACCCTACCACATTCTTGAGGGGTTGTTGTGGTGAATGGCTGCTCTCACTGTAAAAAAAAGTTGTTCTTGCATCAAGATCAGCCCTCATAGAATGTGCTTTGTTAAAAGTGAATCCTCAAGTACTTCCTGAATAAAGCGAAGCACATAAAGCACCTGTGACCCTGATGTCTTTGATTTTCTGTTTAGATGAGAAATATCAAGCTGTCAGATTTCACCGAGTCTCTGAAGAAGATCAAGCGCAGTTTGAGCCCTCAGACCCTGGAAGCGTACATTCGCTGGAACAAGGACTTTGGAGATACCACAGTGTGAGACACTACTTGAACTGAAACTGTGCTGCCTGGGGAGCACTTGGTGCAGGCGACTGGGAAGCAGCCAGAGTTTACAGGACTTCACAGATATTTAAGTATCTGCATTAAAACTTGAGATTAAGAGAAAACTCTACAGTGTGAAATGTGTTCATCAAAGCCTCTTGCCATTTAGTGAGGATTTACACACTGTAAGTAAGAGCACAACAGGACTTGAGATAAGATTCCTAGCAATCCGATTCTGGTTTGAACATTAATATATGTATAGTGTTTCTGCTACAAGGCCCTGATGATATTGATCATTGGAGGACCTTTCCCTATGTTGTGTGTGTGGCTTTTTTTGTTTTTAATTTTGCCATGACATTGATGAACAATGAACTTGGAACAATGATGTTCAGTTGGAGGTTTGTAAACTTCAGTTCATTTTTTTGACTTTTTTATCCGTAATGTGCCAAATAAAACAATTTCCCTGTGCAGAGTGGACAAACAGCATTGGGGAATTAAGATTATTAAAATGTTAAAAGTAGCTGGTCTGTTATTATTTGTCTTTTTGTTTTGATGTAATTTGACTGAATTGTTCACAGGACAGGATTAAAGAAGATCTTTGATAGCAGAACAGCAAAAACCCCCAACCTTCTAAAACCAATTCAAACTGCCTTTTAAAAGAAAAATTACTAAATAAAAGAATAGACTGAGATATTCATTTACTGGCAGTATTTTCTCTTAATGCATTTTGTAATGCTTTCATTGGTAGAATGTTAGCTTATGCTTACAGTGTACAACTTGAGTCCAGCTGATGTTTGAAAGAGTAAGTTATGCTAATTGTTGAGTCTCAGAAATGACGTGTTTTTACTCTGTATTTTGGTCTGTTTATGATAATTGAAAGTAAAATTTCCATTGTGGTAATCTTTTTTAATCTCCACATGTAAGCATTGAAATACAAGGCTACATGTTTAATACATGGCACACATTAATGTTTTTATAGCTTTCATATGTTTTGGTTTATATATTAAAGTATGAAGCACTCAACTGATCTGCTTTTTTAAAAAGAAACTGCATCTTTGTACAAATACTTGTTTTTATTATATAAATGACAAGCTATTAAAAAAAACAAACTCTTAAATGATAGCCTTTAAATACCATAATAAAGGAAAGCATTTTTGCCTTTGCTTCTAAAGGCTTAACATCTTGTTTACAAACTCTACACAGATTAAACACAGATGTTTGCAGGGCAGAACACTAGTTCCTTGTTAAAGCAGGTTTGTGGGTTTTTTGCTTTGGTTTTTTTTTTGTTGTTGTTGGTGGTGGTGGTTTGGGGGTTTTTTTACACCTCTCCCAACTTAGTGATACTGCAAAATTGCATATTGTTTACTGTTGTTTTAATGAAAATGAGTTCTTAGTGTTGTTTTGCTTTTGGTCTTAACAGAAAATTTGTTTTTAATTTTTTATTTAACTTATTTTTTGGAACTACTTACCTGAAAGTTGACTATAAATAATATATGTATATATGAAAAAAACAACAACCCTAGCTGATAGATGCAGTTGTAGGTATAGTAATTCTCTGAGAGGACTGTGCTCACTGTGTGGTATTGAGTACTAAATAGCAGAAACTCTGTCAAACCTTTGAGATGCACATATGCAATATGTTTGGGATTCTTTTTTTTTTTTTCTCCAACCAGAGATGCTTTTAACTGATCTAAAGATTAAAAGCAATCAGATAAGAGAAGATTGTGTTCTACTGCTATGCCTTTTGAAATAGTCTAACCAAACCACTTCTAGCCTTCTAAGGATAGGACTCTCTTAAATGTAGATCTTATGTAAATGAAATGTGACTTTGGTTCCCCTGATTCACTTTTCTGGAGAAATGCTAAAAGATTTCAGATTCTTAAATCTCATGTCTTGCTTTGCCTTAGTTCTGCCTTCAGTAGACCATCTCTGTTTTTGGAGATTCCTGGCTGACTTGATCCATATCTGTAATATTCTTTGTAATGTTAAGCATGGATATTACTGTTGTATTAGCATCTGCCAAATAGCTACAGCTAAGAAAGGGCCTTGGTTTTATTCATGAAACTTTGGTAAACATTCCTTGAGATCCTTTGCAAATGAGAACTTTGTAGATAATGCTTCTGGTTTTAAGTGTTCCTAAAATATTGTTATAAAACTCTTTGTTTTGTCCTCCTAATTTTGAGGAATATATTGGTTATTTATTTCAAATGCATACTCATGGGCTTGGGATAGGTACCTGAAATGTTGGGATAGAAGTCCCCATCTCCTAAAGTAGCACCAGTATGCAGCACAAAGAATCACCAGCTGCTACATAAAAAGAAAAGGGACCAGCCCTTTCACTACTTTGTACAACCAGTTCTGGTTCAAGAGAATCTGTGTGACTGGTACAGCTGCTTTTTGGTCTTCTCTTATGCCTCATTGTTTTCTGCTTAGTGGATGAACTACAGCCCTATAAATTAGTGCTGGAACACAGCAAAAGAGGAAAATTTTGTTCTGCAACATCAGTTTGCCCCACAGCTGCTGGACTCTCAGCCTGTGGCCCAGTGCTGTTTGGTTCATAAATCTCCTTTAAATATCTTGTTTTGTGCTATTTTCTGAATATGGTCTTTTAAGAATAATTCTGTTCCACTTAAAGGTATTATCTTGTATCTTACTCCTCTTTTTACTTCTACTAAGTCCCACCACAGTGATTCCATCTATATGTTGGATAAACTGTGTATAAGAGCAGATCTGGGAAAAAACAACCATAACAACAGGAAAAAACCACCAAACCTTCCCCCCCACCCCAAATCCGTATTTCCCAAGTTTATAGTACTTGCATAGAACTTTACACTATTTTCCATAAAATCAGGTTGTGTTCAAATACAGTGTCTTGAATCAGGATAAACAGGACAGCAGCTTGGGTGCTTTTAATCTTTGTGAAGACTACCATTGCATTTGCTCTCTGAACCGGTTTTTTCCTTTTCCTTTTTTTTTTTTCTTTTCTTGTTTCTTCCCCCCCCCCTCTTTTTTTTTTTTTTTTTTTCCTGTGAGTCTGCCCACTGCTAGTGAATGAGCGACTTGACCCACTTTTTTGACATGCTTAGTAAACAGCTTCTCTGTCTCTGTGCAAGTGTGTTTTACTGACTTTCAAGTGTAGCAGTTACTGGAGGGAGAAAATAAAACCAACTCAAACCCCTTGTGTTTTTTATAACAAACTTCTTCATACATCCTTCTGGTTTTATTGAGCTGGTTCTTGCTTTTTATTAAGCAGGAGGCACACTTTTTGTCTTTCAACATACTGGAAGAATAGTATGTGGATTGCTCTTTCTCCTTAAAAAAAGATTTTGTTGTGTGTTATGATGCTCCCTTTCCTAATGCTGACTTTTCTATGGACTACAGCAAATCTGTACAAGTTCTCTGCATATGCTAAGACAAAACCAACACAGAATAGTAAAGATAAGCCTTAAACTCGGATATGCACAAACGAGTTTCTCTGTCCTGTTAGTTTCTTAGAAATAGGCATTGTGTCCCTGAGATGTCTTACTGGCTCAAAGCCAGTCACTAATACAGTTCTGTTGAATAAGGCCCTGCAACTTTATGTAGCTAACAAAGGTGATACACTTTAAAAATGAGTAAGAATGGGATCTGTAAACTGAGAAGGTAGGTTGTCACTGCACTAATTAGAGGCTATTGCTGGTTTTACCGTTCCATTCTCTCAAATGTTTTTAAAATGACAGTTTTTATACATATAACTCAATTAACTTTACCTTCTGGTGTAGAATAAATAGTATTTTTTCTATTCTAAACAAGTGGGATTTAGCACTGCTTGGCAATGCTGTTGGTTCCCTCTTGTGAAATTTAAGTACTTTGTACTGGAAATACTGAAGTCAGATATGCTGGCAAATAGAGCTGAGACATCTGTTCTGCCACTGGAAAGCAGCATTCTCCTTAGGGTTTCCTTAATCTCCTATGGTGAGACTTCATGCCCTAGATTTTCACAGTGCTTTCCTACCCAAGACATGGATGATGCATAGTTGTGCCTAGGACGTGCTTCTTTAGCTTCTCCAGCCCTTCAGTGATGCTTCTGCATGTGGCAGCTTTGGTGGCCAGTGCTACTGTACCTGACCAGATTTTCCTTCTTTTTCTGTGGTGGCCTCGAGCTTTTGTGATGCTTTAAGTTGTTGGAGTTTCTACCAGATATCAAAAATGGAATGAAGAGTAGCAAGCAGGGGGTGAATGCAACTAGTTATCTCAGTCATTGTGCTAATTAGAAGCAGTTGTATTACTAGTTTCTCTTGAGCTGCTATTTAATGTTGAAGAATGTTGTTTTACTGACCTATGTGAATTTTCATGCTTAGGATGATCTGCAGACATCCTAAGAGATGACCAATTGATCAGCTATTTTCTTTTAGAATTTCTCATTTAGTTATAATTCTCAGTATCTTTTCTTTTAATTACAGTAATTGTAATTCCACAGGATGAGGAAGCTAAGCTGTCAAAATCATCTTGTAAAATATGAGGAAATGTGTATTCTGTTTTTCCTGCTTCTTGTGTAAATCATTAACTGTCTTAGAGTGGAAACTTCTTACCTTGTCAATAACTACCTCCTGAGTCCAGCAATAATTGGCAAGGTATACACTCCTCTGGTGGATTCAGTATACTGACTCAACACTACAGATTCTTCAGAGCCTGATGTTTTGATTTGAAAATGCTTGACTTTACTTCTGGAAGCTGGTGATGAGCCTTGTTTTGCTGTAAGACTTTCCTTGCCTTCATACGATACACTTCTTTAAAAAATCCTTTCTTCAGAGAAGTGGCTTTGAGGATAAAAGGTCAGCATTCTTTGCAGTTGGTTAATCCAGGCGTGGTCGTCAGGGATGCTGGGGTGTGGCCTCAGCTATGCAGGGGTTTCTCCCATTAGGAGTGGGGAAGAAAGTACTTTGTCTAATAGTCGCACACTTCTCAAAGGGACTGGAAACAGAAACTTTTTGCCACATTATTCCAATTCATGTGAAGGGCTAGTCAGTATTTTTCAGAAATCTGCATTAAAGTGATGAAAACCAAAGGTGGAGACAAAACACCATACTCCACCCCCATAAAATATATTGGACAACTCCAGTCTGGGATGGGACTAATTTTTGTATTTTGTTGTTTAGAAGCACTTTTGTTTCATTGTTCTTTTAAGAATGTTTTCTGAAATGTTAAACGCCATTTTACTAATAAGCAATGTAAAAAAGCATGATGAGCAGTCACATAGCTTTAGCTCACAATAAAATGTTTTGTTTGTCCTGTTATTACTGTTTTTCTTGTCTGTTTATCAGATAAAATGTCCAAAATTAAAAGCCTTTTCATTAAACTTGAAGCCTATTAAATTGCTGCTGGTTTAAAAAAAAAATTTAAAACATCAGGTGTTGTATACCAGATGATGGAACAATAAATATGTAAATAAATCAGTTTCTAAAGAACATAACTCAAGTTCTTAAAACTAATGTAAACAGAAGTGCTACTTCCTAAATAAATGTGCTTAAACTGAAAGTGTGTGCTTATCCTAGTCTTGCTAGATCATGGTGAAAACCAGGAGGTTTCACATAACTAATTCCCATGGTCATGGTGAAGTCCTTAAAAATCTTGAGCAAATTTGCTTGGCTTCAAAACGACTTTTATTTTGTTTAGGGGAGAGTGCTGCTGTTAATTCTGATTTAACAATATAATTTCTTATGTCTATTGCCTTACCATTTGTAATTCTTGTCTTGAGGCTGCATCTGGACTGTTTACAGCTACAGGGGTGTTCTGTTCTTACAGTTACATCCTGAAGATAAAATTAATCAAACTTTTTTTTTTAGACTCATTTTAATATTACATGTCTGGCAGCATTAGGGGTCTCCCAAAAACCAGCCATGACCACTGCCTTCCACATACATCATCATGTCAATCATTGCTAAAATAAACCAACCAAACAAAAATCAATATAGCTAGGAGGAAAAAACCTCCGTGTTTTGGACTGAAGCATATGAGCTATTCCTCTTTCTGTCAAGGAGTAATTCCTTAGGACAGAAAGACATCACTGGGGTCTATCCAAGGTATCTCTCTTTGGCTGAAATAATACTGCTTGGAGGTAGATTTTGAAACACTAAAATTATTTCTGTTTGTAACTTTGTGTATAGGTTACAGACATTCAAATGTTCTTTTAGAGGACATAATCAGATAAATTAAAATTAGTGAAGAAAGAAGAGCATGAAAAAATACATCCCACCATTTGCTATTTTGGAATCTGCATAGATTTTTGGGAATCTGCATAGGTTTTGGGACCATACCTTGGACTGAGGTTTATCTTGGACTCATTAAATTGATTCCATTCCAGCCAAGGTGGAGAGGCAAGGCTTCATGCCTGGTGTTAGATTGTTAGATGCTGGTGTATCTCACATGGAGATCTGTTTATTTCTGTATTTTAGCGCTCCAAGTTTGCCAGAGAAAAGTCAGAAAAAAATAAGTTAAAACTTGCTGGGGTTTTTTTGTTGCGGGTTTTTGTTGTTGGTAGTGTTTTCTTTTTGTTTTGTTTCCTGTTTGTTTGTGTGGGTGGGGCTTGTTTTGTTTTGGGATTTTTTGTTGGGCTTTTCCCCCAAATCATGCCATCTTTCTGCAAATTTCCAAATGTATTGTGAACTTGTGAAATCCAGCCCGTTTCCTACAAGGGTTCATATGGCTCTGGAGAAGGCAGTTATGCAACTTTCTCTAAGTTACTTTTTATTCTGTGTATCATGATGAAACAGAAAATACATGTAGTGCTGAAGGCAGAAAAATATAATTTAATTAAAATCCATCTCTCAACACTTGTGGGATTATTCCAGGTGCTGTGTTGTAGTTATAGTTAAAAAACCTAACATGATTTTCAGAATATCAGTCTACAAACAACCAACATATTAAGCAAAGTGTTATGTTTTTACCACATAGTTTTGAAAATTCCAAATTTTTTGGCAAGTGTATACTGTAAGAACAATATGTTCTAAATCTGTAACTTCTTGTATTTTCCAATCTCATTTCAGCAATTTCTAAAAGGCCTCAAACTTGCCTCAGTTTTAAGACCTTCTTGAAGATCTAATTTTGTTATATGCAGAATGCTATTGTAGAATTTTTCTTCTGTGAAGACACTTCTGCAAGTGCAGTTTCTAATAACTAACTATTGGCCTCTTCTCGGAAGAAACGCCCTGTGACATCAGATAAATCAAAAATCCCAATACTATGTCAATAATGAAGTAACCAAACAGATTTGTGGAGCAAATTATACAGTGGTTCACCTGAGTTTTGATTTCCTCATTGAATTTGGATGGAGGCAGCAGCTGCAGTTTGAATTTCTTGCTTGTCATCCAGATTCTATAAAGTGCAAATCTATTTTCTGCAAATAGTTTCCAAAACTTCTTCCATACACTGGAAAAGAGCTTACTGGTTACAGCCAAGAGCTTAGAATGAGGTCTGAGATATTAAATATATCTTATGGAGTACAATTATCTGATCAGTCTGATAGCTGTTTTGAATTAATGATACTGTGTTCTCTAAGGACCAGATACTGGAAAATCTGGAAAATCAAAATTATTTTATCTTTTTTTTTAATCAATAATAAAATCACACGCTCTGCAAATGCACAGGAACAGGAGACCATACAAACAACTTAATTGTGAAACACACTTAACTGTGAATCAGATTAAAGACTGGCATGTTCCTGGTTTAATTTGATGTGCAGGCCTATCTCTCACCCACAGTCAGGTAAGTATTTTGGTCTGTTTTACAGAACAGGTGTGATGCAAATAACATTTTAACCAGTTTAACTATGGGTACTGGAGAACTGAATAGACTCTTTAAAAAGAAGAAAGATTAAAGATTAAGGCAATGTTACAGAAGGTTGTTGCGGTCCTGCCGTGCACATTCCTCCCGGCAGGAGCTGCTGGGCACAGCGAAGCGATGTGCTGGCCACCCGCACGGGGGATGCTGTCCCCTGGCAGCGCTCGTGTCCCGGTGTCCCAGAAGAGAATCCTCTCTCCCGGCCTGCCGTGGGTAGCAGCAGGCTCGGGAATGGGTTGGACCGCGTGCAGATCCCTCCTTGGACTGCGGTGCTTCCAATGCTCATCATACTCACAGCAACGGGAGCACTTCTAAGAATCTCAGCACGCAACAAAGTGACTGAATTTTTAACTTAATTCCAGAGCTGCTGTCCTTCGGGGGTTTTGCAGGGGAAAAGAAATGCCTTTTGCAGGCTGTGTCCTGAAGGCTGAGCACCGCAGCAGGGCGAGGGCAGGCGGTGGGGACAGGGGAATGCTCGTACTGGGAAGCGAAGCCATCCCCGTGGAACTGCTGTAGTGCAGTATGGTCACAGACTGACAGGCCTAGGACTACGACAGTTTTAAGCTGTGCCATGGGAGGTTTAGGTTGAAAAATAGGAAGAATTTCTTCGCAGAAAAGGTGGTTAGATATTGGAATGGGCTGCCCGGGAAGTGGTGGTCACCATCCCTGGAGGTGTTTAAAGTAAGACTGGACGTGGCAGTCAGAGCTACGGTCTGGCTGACCTGGTGCTGTTCGGTCATAGGCTGGACTCAGTCTGCGATGGCCAGCACCCGTGGGAGCCTTTCCTCGGCCTCCCGCGGGCAGACAGCGGCAGCAGCGCGGTGAGGCGGCTGGCAATCCCTCCGTCCCAGGGCGGGCGGGGAGCAGCGAGGGAAGGGCGCTGCGCCGCGCATCCCGCGGGCGCGCACGGAGCCGCCGCCGCTCCCGGCGGGCGCCGCTTCCGCCACGTGTCCCGCCGGGCCCGCCGGTTGCCGCGGCGACGGGAACCTCTCCCGCCCCTTCCGGCCTCGCATGGCGCCGTCTCTTCCGCTGCGGGCAGTAATATGGTGAGTGGCCCCTGCTGGGGCGAGGAGCGAAGGGGGAAGGAGAGTCGTGCGCCGGGGTGAGGAGGCTGCTGGAGGCGCCCGCTCGCCGGGCGGGGCCGCGGGGCGGCCGGGCTGGCGCGGCCCGGAACGGGCCCGGGGCCGGGGCAGCGCGGTGTGCCGCTGCCCGTGCGGGGTTTGCTGCTCGGGGCTCCCGGCCGGGGCTGCCGGGGCCGTGAGGGGCTCCTGTGCCCCAGCTGCCTCTCGAACGGGGTGGCCGGGCTGCGGTCCGAGCCCCGGCGTTCTCCTTCAGCGGCACGTCGGCCAGGGAGCTGGGACTCGCCGCAGGACAAGCAGGTTATAGAGCACTTGCTCCCCGGGGTCGGGCTGTCGCTCTGCGGCTCGCTTCTCAAAGACGAAAACCCGCTCTTTTGGGAACGACCGCCGCTTGTGCGGTCATTTGGGCGGCGAGATGTTCCCTTGTCCTGCCGAGCGCCGCTGCGGTGCCTGGGTGTGGATAACAGGTGCTGTCACCTGTAGGAGCACGGCCTGCGGGGCCCTTGCAGCGCTCGGGGCTGAGCTGAGCACAGCCGCCTGCCAGCGCCGGGCTCTCGCTGCCGAGGGGCCCAGCCGTGCCCGAGCGCCGAGGGTAACGCGAGCTGAGCTGGAGCTCGCCTCCAGGGCCTGGGCTGCGGGCTGCGGGCTGCGGCTGGGCGTGAGGCACAGAACACGCGGCTCTGGGGCACGGCAGCCCCTGCCAACGGGAGGTGTGGTGCGCGATGGACGGTGTGGGAAAGCAGCGGTGCGAAGGAGGGCTGGGAAGATGGGAAGGGTCTGGGGGAATGGCGAGCCATGAAAGGATCGGCTGAGGTCACTGGGTCCGATCAGCCTGGAGGAGACTGAGGGGAGCCCTCACTGCAGTGACATTCCTTGTGAGGGGAACAGGAGGGGCAGGCACTGATCTCTGCTCTGTGGTGACAATGGCAGAACCTGAGGGAATGGCCTGAAGCTGTGTCAGGGCAGGTTTAGTTGGGTATCAGGAAAGGTTCATCACCCAGAGGGTGGCTGGGCACTGGAACAGCTCCCCAGGGAAGTGATCACAGCACCAAACCTGACAGAGTTCCAGAAGTGCTTGGACAAGGCTCTGAGGCACATGGTGACTCTTGGGGTGTCCTGTGCAGGGCATGGAGCTGGACTTCAATGATCCTTGTGGGTCCCTTCCAGCTCAGGATAGTCTGTGATTGTTCGTGATTCTGTAACAAACAGCTTTCATAAGCAGCCCGTCCACTACCTGTTAGAAAAGTGTTCTGTCATCCTGCATATGTCTATTAAGAATTAAAATAATCATGCAATGATTTGCTAGTGAAGAAAGGAACAAGTGCCAGTGTTTTGTCCCAGATGAGCTAAACTTGGGATCTGTAGTAGTGCTTAAAGTTTAATTCATGGCACACTTGTATTTCTCAGATAATGAAATGCAGCTGTGTTGACAAAATGCATGAAAGTTATTTCGGTGAAGACCCCATCAGTATGTCTTTTTGCCTTCTGCTGGCAGCTAAGGTGTGATAGCTTAAAATCAAGCCTTATTTAATCCATCCCCAAACTGCTGCAGATGGCAGATCATCCATTACAAGTCCACAAATTTGTATTGCAATTCAGAAGGGCTTTTAATGTGGAAAACTTACTAATTTTTGGGGAGAGCAGAACGGAGGACAATCAACTACAAGCTTGGACCCTCCAAGGAAAGGGAGACAAGTGTCATGGGAGATGAATTTCTCTGGCAGTCTGCTCCCTGTGATGCTTGCAGGAGAGCCCTGTAGCACCCCTTTAGGTTAGGTCAGAGCCAAGATTGTTGATATAGCTCATTTTCTTACTGACCTTGTGTCCACCACATCACCAGCATTGTTTTTATTTCTGTGGTGGGTTCTCCTTTATAGGCCTGCAAACAATATTTTTCCCGTTTAATAAATCTGTTGCCTTTGGGTGGGAAGTGTGCTTTGATGAAGAAAAATATTTGTGTGTTCAGATTGTCTTGTATTAGTTTCATAAATGAAAGTTAAAACCTGCTCTTTAAATGATATTTCAGTGTCTTTTTCAGTAAACCTGAGTTCTGGATTATGTCTAAATGAAGCTTGGCTCTAAGTAATTTGTCATTTTTCTGGTATAATAACCATGTGAAATAGTTACCAAAATATTGTTTTGAGTTTAAAGTTTGTGATATTTCTGGTTAACAAAAAATTCGCTTTTTGCTAATTTAAATTGTGGTTTAAGTAAGTTGTTAATAAACACTATTGCTTTTTATTTTTTTAAGGGGACAATACACCTGTTCCGCAAATCACAGAGATCGTTGGTGGGAAAGTTAACACATGAATTTAGGTTGGTTGCAGCAGACAGAAGGGTAAGTATTGCTTAAGAAAATTCATAGTTATAATAAAAATACATTAGCTGTAGTAAGTTAAAATACACTACTAACTTAAGTCTGTTAGGAAATTTTTTCTTTGAATTTTTTTAGCTGTGCTTAAAAAAATATATATATATCTTTGAAGCTGTATTGCTTCTGTGCATTGTCTCTGTGAATTAGTGTTCTCCAGAATTATATCTGATGGGTTCAGTAGAACTGTAACCTGAATGTGTTCAGATGTTTTTGGGACCAAAGTTTCAGCACAAAAAAGGAACCCACTAATAGAAAGTTGCACAAGTTGGTATTCAAAAGTCAGATGCTGGGTGCTATAGTAAAATGCAAATGTTATAGATGGGTGGGGGTTTTTTTAGACCAAAGAGGTATTTTAAGCATGGTGGCATTTATAAATGAGTTTTAAAATAATCTGTGAAGTTAAAATAAAATAAGGGCTTGCTGTTCTGAAATGAGTGGTGAGTTTTTGGGTGGGAGGAGATGCCAGTTCTGTTTGCATGACCAAGTTCTGCAATACTGTTTTTTAAGACCAGATAGATATATTTCTGTCTTGTAAATTTTGGAGAGTTTAAAATGCACATTTATTCTCATCCACAGTCCTGGAAGATTTTACTGTTTGGTGCTATAAATTTAATATGTATTGGCTTCCTGCTCATGTGGTGCAGCTCTACAAACAGCATAGGTAGGTGGCTCTTATGTACTGAAAGTACAACAAAATACCATGTGTTTCTTAGCTTGTGAAGTTCCAGCTGACTGAAAAAGCCAAATTCAGTACTTAATGGGAGTTAGGGATTTGCACAGCTAGGTTCAGAAAGTGCTTCCTTTCAATTTGCCACAGTCAGAAGCATTTTTCACAGACAAGTTTGTATGGGTGAAACTCTGTCAAAGTTTACACAGTTTTTCAGTCCTGCTGGTCGTTTGCTTCCTGCAGTAGCTTCTTCATCTTTAAGACTGAAAACCAAGAGTAGACTTTTGAGTCAGTGGTTCTCAAACCTGTTCCTTGTATAAGTAGCACCAGTGACATGCAGAGACCCTCACTTGCAGTTGAATAAGGATGTTTGTAGTGTGGAAAAGACTTAAGACTTCTTTGCTTCCAAGGAATGCTCAGCAGTAGCCAAAACATTGGAGTGTTCCACCACCTTTTAGGTGCCACTGCAGTTTCAGGATAGGTTAGAGGTGCAAAACAAGTAAAAGATTCTGTTCAACCTACTTATCACTGCCACAATGCACATTAGAGAGATCTTTTGCTTTGGTAAGTGAAGTATTTCTGGAAGATCTCTTGACTTTCCAGTACTTAAATTTCTAGTCACAGCTTAGTTACAAATGTGATACCTTTTGTATCTGGGCTTTATTACATGCTTTAGTTGAATTAGGATTGCCATACTCAACCTGCATATAACATTAAATATATTGGTGTCTTTAGAATAACAGAGACTTGTTTTGTCAGCTGAGGCAGTTTATGTAGGTAGAAGGTTGAAAAGAGCTGCACAAAAGGGATTTAGAATAAAAGTGACTTTTGCATTGAAAAATTAAGTATTAAGTTTTAATATTTACTTTTCTTTACAGCTTTAACTGCTTACACATATTTGACAATCTTTGACCTTTTCAGGTGAGTTTTTTTCCCATTTTGTCTTACTGTTAATTTTTTCTGTATATTTCTATACATTTAAAATTTACTTACAGTTTCAAAGACATGTAACTTAGTCATCAGTATAGAAATAGTGACTGGTTTAAATATAGCTTAAATGAGTATAAAATTGCACACAATAAACAGATTGTGAAACTCACCATAGCTATATTGAGAATGACTAGTAACTGATCAGTTCAGTCATGGATTTCTCTGTGCAGATGTGTGACAACACAAAGCAATATAGCACAGAACTTGTCTGGTTGTTCTCTCAGAGCATTTTCCTAATATCATAGTCACTGATTGTGAGGTAACCCTCAGTTTTAACATCAGGAAACAGGAAGCATGTAATTCTATTTCAGAAATATTTCACAAGCTGGATACCAAGCATCCTGCACATAGGGTCATTAGATATTTTTAGTATTTTTCTTGTTTTCTAACAAAATTATATTAAAACAACTTTTAGTATGGTAGTTCTGAACACTTTTGGTAATGTTGATAATTGAAATATGTCAATATTCAGACATGAAATATATTCAGTTCTTATCTAAGATACAGAATGGTAGCAGTGGTTGGGAAATATAATGTATATTTTTTTAAAATGTTAGCCTATGTTATCTTCCTTGCTATCTCACTATCTTATAAAAGGTATGGATCAGCTTTCTGAGTTATATATATGTCCACTACATACTTATCTGACTTATAGTAAAACATTCATAAATAACATCAGCAAACATGCAGAAACAAAAGTGACTTGTGGGGATAGGCACAGAAAAATTGATCTGTGACTGCATTAGAATTAAGATTTAACTTTAATGAATCTTGTATTTCTCTTAGAATTTTGTATCTACTGAATTTTTGTTGTCTTGACTCAAAATACCTTTTTCACCTTGGGGAAATTGGAAAGTACAACATCAACGCTTTCCCCATTTGTATGGAATTTTTCTTTTAGTTTTAGAAGGTAGGACACTGCTGGCACTCCTGTCTTAGGTTAATTAGGGGCTGGACTAGAACATTATTCAAACTCACAGCAATCTCTTTCAAGAGTTTTGATTTGCTGTAAGGGAGAACAATGCTCAGTAATTCTGCTGCAAAAAATCAATTTCTGCTTCTTTTCATTTTGTCATTTTCCTGGTTGTATAAAATAGTCTTACTGAGAGTATGAATTTACAGCTTTTTATGTGAACAGTATTACTTCTGTGCTTTTACTTTTATTCTACACAGCTGAGAATCAAATTGTGAGGATGTGATTGTTCGTCAGTTGTAGGGACGAGTTCTTGATCCAGTCTGATTTAACATTGCTATTAATTACAAAAGGATTGCATGAAAGCACAGATGGCACTGAATCCATGTGGATTCCAATAAAAAAAAAGTTCAATAGAGGATAAATTGTTATATAGAGGAAAAATAGGCAAGGAAGCTACTGATCCTTGAAACATTTTGACTACTACCGTGGAGATTCCAAAATAATTGGAATTCTAGATGTTCAATATGAGAGAAGAATTTGGACAGAAGATAGCAAGAGAGACCTATGGCTGTCAGTGAATGGCCACTTAGATTAGAGCTTGTGTAGGTGAATGCAGCCAAAGAAAGTTAATCTGTTTTGGCCATATACATAGAGAAATTACACTATGAAAAAGAAAGGCAATACTTTATGTGGCCTGTGACTTATTCTAGAATATTAAATCTAATAATGGTATATCTTCAAAAGGAGACTTGAGTGGAGAGATTTCTTTGCTTTTTCTTTCATTTTTCTGTCTTGCTTATCAGCTTCCTTCTCATTTAAACAGCCTTTCTCAGATTGCAGAATTTCTAGGCAAGCTCAGAAAGCACATGAGGAGCACTTGGAACGTCACTGTGACAGTTTGAGTTCAGGGCAAGATCTGGCTGTATTTGTTTGTTAGAGTTCTGGTGGCTCAAGTGTGTGTTGTAGATTATGTAGTTTGTTAAGGCTGCTGTTATTTATCACAGTCTAATTCTCCCCCTTTTTTCAGTTTGGTAACATGTCTAATAAGCTACTGGGTAATGATGAAGAAACCCAGCCCAGTCTATTCATTTGGGTAAGTACAATAACAAAGTGTAGTGTTTGATAATTCACCATTTCATATGTTGCTCACTGTCATTGCCTGGATCCCCAAACAGCCCCAGTCAGTAATACTCTGTATGAGAATTAGCCCTCCTCATTTTTAGGCTCTGACTTATTGTAAAGAACACAGTAGGGAACAGACAGGAAGAATAATAAAGGCTTAATTTTAAGGTGTTTCTGATAGGTAGAGTGTTAAAAGAAACTGAAAAAAAATGCTTATTCCATAAAACTTCAGTTTTCTTCCCATCTCTCTGCTGTTGAATGAATTGGAAAGAGTAGGTGTATGCTGCTGGTTCTTGCACAGAAAAGATTCTGTTGGATGCATTGTTCAATGTTCAGTGTTTCTAAACTTAATTCTCAAATTTCAGGTTTGAAAGATTTGAAGTTCTAGCTGTATTTGCATCTACAGTTCTGGCACAGCTTGGTGCTCTTTTTATACTGAAAGAAAGGTAGGGTTATGTACTGTTTTCTTTAATTTTTTAACAAATAAAGATATAGTCCAGATCAACCAAAAGCACATGCATTATACAAGTGCTGTATGTAGAGAGATACTTTAGAAAAAATTTAAAGATTTAAAAAAAAAATTGCTAAACCTTACTGTTTGCTTATATTTATTACACTACATGTAGGCTTTAGATGTAAATATGGGAATTGATAAATGTACTTAAAAAGCTCCCTAGGGAAAAATTTGATGGTTTAAAGAATACTTTTTCCAAAAGGTTGCATAATTAATTTAATGCATTTCCTTACACACCTTGACTTTTTAAAGTTCATTAACAAATACAATGTTTTTGTTTTTATTTTTGTTACTTTTTGAAGTCAAAGCAGCTTCATAATATATCTGGATCTGGATGTCTAAAGCATCAAGTGTTTCATTCCCTCAAAGTTTTCTCAAGTATTGATTTGCCGTACTCTGCAGCATTTGTATTTTAGGAAGTTAGCGTAAAACAGTATTTTAAAGATGAAGAGGCAATTGTTAACATCTAGAATTTAAAACTGCAGCAGTGTACCTTCCCTTTTTCTATTCAAGTGCTCTATTTTCTGTGTAAAGGGCTGTTACCAAAGTTGTTAACAACTTTGCAGCTTTATGCTATAAGGTCAGTGTATTGAACTGGCAGTCCACTGGAATGAATCACCCTCTGTCAAAACCTCCAAGTTTTCCAACATCAATTTTAGGAAATGCCACAAACTTAACAAGTTTTTCTCTTACAACTGAAGCTCGTAACTCACTTGTGGGTGAAAAAAGATTTATATCTCCACCACAATATCCAATGTCTACTTTATTTGACCTTGCTTAGTGTGAGGCTGTAAGTCAGGAATTTCAGACTTAGTTTGTTGTGGTCACTAACACCGGTGGTGGTGCCAGTAGCAATATTTTTTTGCATGTTCATTTACAAGGATATTTTATCATGTAGGCAGCACTCATGGTAGCTAGCACATATGTGGCACAGTTTGGAAATATGTGGGAAATCTAAATTACATCTGCTTCGATTCAGTGTTAAATGCTTTTATTGCTTGTAAAAGTTGCTGTGTTTATTTAAGCAATCCATTTTTTTGCAGTGCTGTATCTATCAGTTTTTATTTATGAATGGCAGCTAATGCTACGAACTGTAAAAACATGCTTCAGGTATCAAGGCTTTGCTGTATGAATCTAACTCAAATTTTCAATTATTCTTGTAGTGCGGAGCGGTTTCTGGAACAGCCCGAGATACACACGTAAGAAATCATTTTGACATGTAAAATGTGTTATTGTCCTTTCATGTTTCTAATTCTTATCTAGCATATATTACTTATGCAAGTACTTTCAGTACCAGATTGCTTTTGGTGCCTTGGCATTTGTTTCAAACCATGTGCAAGCTGTACTGCAAACCATTCTTTTCAAGGTACAATTGAAATTTAATGCTCATGTTCTCTCAAATAGTGATCTAGCTATATACTGCTGCTTTCCCTAGTTCAGTTCCTTTTGTTTCTTGTGGCCTCTTGTGGACTGGTGTGGGGGGGAAGGATGCTGTGGTCAACAGGGAACTGAAGGTTTTGCAAAGAGGGTTCAGATTATAAAGAACAGGAGGAAAGGAAAAGAAGGTATTATGGGGCAAAAGAATGGAAGTAGTTCTAGAAGAAGGCTGGGGGTATATGGCATAATTCCATAGAAAGCTAAACTTAGCTGTGCTGCTGAGGGGACAATGTGTTTTTATCTTCAAAGGGCAAATGTATATGTGTGTGCATATATGCAATTAAGTAAGAGCTGTTACTCAGCATTATGAGCATTGTGTGATAACAGTAACGCACAAAGTTCAGTGATCTATAACCCTTCAGCGATAATACACTTCTGGTTATTGAGAATTACAATGGTTTATCATAATACACTTCTGGTTATTGAGAATTACAGTAGTTTATCCTACTTGTTTTCAGCCTCAGTGAACGAAACCAAGCAAAGTATTTTGATACTGTTATTGATAGTTACAGCTTGATTACATGTTCTGTGATGATGGGAAATTAAGACACCTTTTTTCCCCTCCCTAGGGGACGACTGCTGGTTGGTACTTTCGTGGCTCTCTTTTTCAACTTATTTACAATGCTTTCCATTAAGAATAAGCCTTTTGCTTATGTCTCTGAAGGTATGTGATAAATTAGACTGTAACAAGAATTGAGAAAAAATGTTAATGTTCCTATTTTTATCAAGGTATAGCTTGTCTGGTAACTTTTGTAACTAGTGGGTGTATATTACTATTATTTCTGTTAAAATAATTTTTTGCAGTAGAATTGCCATCTGATTTTCAATCCCAGTTTGCTTACAAGGCTCTGAGTAGTATGAGATCATGAATATGATAAATCAAGTATTATTTTAATGCTGCAGTATCCTGTATTTTCAATCTTTTGAATTCAACCAGTGAAGGTCATGTGACAGATACCAGAACTTTCAACATATATTATGGATGTATTAATGGATTAAAAAATAAGTTAATGCAATAGTTATTTTTAAAAGCTCTTTTACCTTTTTCATTGTGAAGTAGGTTTGCAGTCATTCCTGCAATAATAAATTATCCTAATTGTCTTGTAAATTGTCCATAGTTATAAATATCTGTTATACACTATATTGTATAGAAGATAATGGTTATAATCTGCAATTATATTTGTATTTAATCTGTTCAGATTATTATGAGAGATGGATGTTATACTTGCTGCCTGGAAAAGACATACTTAGGGCTTTTTTCAAGTGCCAGGGTATCTGTTGAGATATGCTTACTCATCCACAGTGTATATATTGGATTCTTCCCTTAAAATAAAACTTACGTGTAATTTAAAATGTAGTAACTTTAAAATGGTACTTAAAATTGTGGTAACTTTATTACATTCTTTCTTTTGCAGCTGCCAGCACAAGTTGGCTTCAGGAACACGTTGCAGATCTTAGTAGAAGGTAAAGTTTTATATTTTTTTTCAAAATCATTAGCTTCTGGAAGGCAGTGTTAGTTTTGTGTGTGTAATACAACTTGGAAGGGTATTGAGGCATAAATTTGTATTAGAGCTTTTAAAT
Source organism: Luscinia megarhynchos (assembly GCA_034336665.1). Lineage (NCBI taxonomy): Eukaryota > Metazoa > Chordata > Aves > Passeriformes > Muscicapidae > Luscinia > Luscinia megarhynchos. The sequence continues at coordinate 78,627,312 of CM067565.1, read as the reverse complement.
TAGCTTTACCTACTGTAGGTCTCATGTATGAATTCTGGAGCAGACATTGTCTCCCATATTTCCCAGATGCATCAATCTAACAGAAATACATCTTTCTGAGTACCTTTTCTTTTGAGTATATGTATTCAGTACATTGTATGTAATTCTCTTTGGTGAGAATAGGAAAATTAGCATTATCCTGTACATACTTGAACTGCATTTCACAACATCCATTACTGAGTGAGATATTTTGTAATAATTTATGTTTATTTACTTTGGGCTGGATGATGGATGATTTGGATGGTTGAGTTTAAATGTGATATATGAAACAGGTTACTCACTGAACCATAGATATGGAAACTCCTCACCTGTCCAGCAGGAAACTGGAAAGTCTGTATCTTCTAGGGATATAAGCAGTGTTGCTAATTCATCTTGTCTGTTATTGTCTTGCTTGTATTGGATACCTGAATGCAGGATAACATTGTTTGCAAATAGTTTTGTCAGATGTTAGAGAAGTTTATTTTAATCTATACATGATCTCCAACTATCTGTCAGTATCAAAAGCAAAATGTTAAACCAAGTTGTAAAACATGTTAAGTATGCTTCAAAACCCATCTGTTTCTGCATCTTGTGATCTTTTTTACAGTTAAGGAAAAGCAGAAAATGCTGACTAGATAACAGAAGAATTGATTTTATATGGCTATAAGATATTACATCATCAGAACCAAAATCTGTGAAATACTTCTGGAAGACTAATAATCAGTTGCTCAAGTTTTATTGTAAAAAAATTTTAAAAATTAAAATGTGGATACCAATCACAGACAGTAGCACAGCTTTCATCTTATCAGTGTAGAAACACAGTGTTAAGGGGAAGGACATTGATGGATAATTTGAAGGGGTCCCAGTTCAAGAATAATATAATTTCTACTGGGTTTTGAAATAATTTGTGTACAGTTAAGCCAATATGAAAAGAAATTGAATTAGTATGTACACAGCTATTTCAGATATGTTATGTAAAGCAGTGCTGATTTAAAAATATCTGCACCTGTATATAATTATGTTGATTAAAATTCTTACAGAAGCAGGCCAGCACATGATGTCTAAACATAAGTTGGCTTTAACCATAGCAACAAAACATTTCATGTTGTCTTTGCCTTGAAATGTTCCAGGACATGACTGGCACTTACACTCACTGGGAAGTACAGAAACTCCTTTCTCTCTTCATACTCCCATTGACAGGAAATAGCTATCAATAAATAAATAATTTTCCCAGCATTCCATCATGCATTTTTTTTTGTCTCCTCTTATTCAACTAGCTGGTCTTCTTCCTCCTTTCAGACTCCATGAATTAGTTAGCTTTGGCTTTAGGATACTTTTGCACACCAAGGTGGCAGATGGATTGAAGACTGGTGATACATGCAATAATGTAATGATTGCATTACATAATGTCTCTGTGTAATACCAATATTGAACCCACGAAGCACTTGTGTTGCAGACAGCTGATACAGCTATGTCATAGAGCTGTGTTCCCAGAAAAAAAACACTGACTAATTTTTGCTGACAGCAGCCTTTGAGCAGAATTAGTGGGGCCTTTACAGTACTCATCATATGCTATGACAGCAAGGTGTATTAGAAGTCAAATGCTAAATAATGTAATTTTGGAATTTCAAAGTAGTGCTGAAGATCTGGCTGACAATTGCTTTTTCTGTTTTGTTGCAGTATTTGTGGAATCATCCCAGGATTGAGTAGCATCTTTCTGCCACGGATGAACCCTTTTGTCTTGATTGATATTGCTGGAGCTCTGGCTCTTTGCATTACCTATATGCTCATTGAAATCAAGTATGTGCAGTTGTTGTTTTAAAACAGTAGCTCTTTTTGTATCTATTTGTCTGTGGGAAAATACATTTTTTACATTAAAGGAATGACCTGCTCTAGAGCTGCATTTTGTATGAATAGCATTGCAGCTCTATCAATGCATCTGTCCATTGTCCATGATGAATGAGGGTTCAAATGAGATTAGTATGTGTAAAATTCTCTAAGTGTATATAGTTTAAAAGAATGAAAAATAATCATAAGTAAGTTGTTCCTGCTTTCAAAAATATAAATACCAGTGTTTCTTTAAATTTGCTCTTTCTCCCTAGCAATTACTTTTGCTGTGGACACAGCCTCTGCTATAGCAATTGCTTTGATGACATTTGGTACCATGTATCCCATGAGTGTCTACAGTGGGAAAGTACTACTCCAGGTAAGGAAGCCTCCCAAATCAACAGATTTTGTGGTTTTGGTTTAATTAAATGGCCTCATTTAAAAACAAACAAACAAACAAAAACAAAACAACAAGAAACCCTTGAAATCTGTTTTAAGCTTGCAAATAGGAGGTGTTTCCATGGGAATTTGTGATGTGCTACAAGAATGTTAAAGGTTGTGCAAATGTGCATCATACAGTCATAAGAAATTAATGAAAATGCCATTGGTCTCTTGTGTGGGTAGACCAGACTTAAAGGCTCTCTGACTTGAATAGGGACAGTTAATCTTTATTATAACTTGTATTTTCTTTTCTTCTTCTATTTGAAGACAACCCCACCTCATGTGATTGGCCAGTTAGATAAACTTCTTAGAGAGGTAAGTCAGTGTGTAATACATAGAACAGTGTGTACAGCTAATAAGCATTCAGGAATGTGAAGAATTTTTCTGACTAGCCCAAGAAGTTTGCTAATTTTTTTTTAATATTTTTTTAGCTGCATGTAGAAAATATGAATCTTGCTTTCCAAGATGAATAGTGTCATTTAGATATCTGGAACAAATCTGTTTAAGTAGTGCAGGCTGTTTTTATTTAAATTTGAGCTACTATTGAAGTGGTTTACAAGTGGAGTTGAAGGAGGAAAAGGAGTACAGGCAGCTGTTGAATTGCAGCTGAATATCAAGTTGAGAACATACTGCAATTTGGCAGCAAGAGTTACTTGAAATACGTTCCCTAAAACGTTTCTGATGCATTTGGATGTTTAAGGGTTGCAGAAGTGTGTTAGAAGAGCAATAGTGACATTAGCAGACATCATCTGTTCTGTGTATGGAGCTTTTATTTCACTGCTGAAAATTATTTGTTATTCAGTTATGTATAAAAGTATGTTTCTTATGGGATTTGAAACTTATAATTCATTTTCATATTTGTGGTTGTTTGTGTAAAATTAGGTTTCAACTTTGGATGGTGTGTTGGAAGTTCGAAATGAGCATTTCTGGACATTAGGTTTTGGCACTTTGGTAAGTTATGTCTTTATTATCTTTCTAGCCTTTGGAAAAAAGTTGTCAGATACTACTTTAATTTTTTACTTTTCATAAAATAAGACTTTTTCTGAAATATTGGCTATAAAAATTTAATGGAGTCAGTACTCAGTCCTTGTGCTTTATTGCAAAACTCCTCTTCCCCTGTCCTTTACATTTTTTTTAAAGCTTTGTTGTTGGTTAATGTTATTAATGTATTCTGCAGTTTTGGCTTAAAGCATGCATTTTTGCAACTGTAGAGTTTTTTTCGTGTTTTGGAGTGAAGAAAATGACAAACAATAGGAAAAACGTTTTTCAAAATGATATGTTTGTGTAAATTGTCTAAGAAGAGAGAAGTAACTGTAACCCTTCAAGCACCAAAGGTCTACAGTAGACAGTAGAATCATATGTTTTCAGCATTTCTAGGAGAGAAGGTAGAACAAAATAACAACAGTTGTGTACCAATAATTCTGTAAGGTGAAAGAAATGAAGGGGTATTTTTGTGATGCAGAATGATCACACAGAATTTGGTTATTCCTAAGTTGATGCAGGTATTTTGTGACCCTTCTTAAAAACAACAAAAAAGGCAGCAGTTCTCTCTTTCTGATGTAAAAATAGCTTTCAGTGTACTGTTCCACTTATCCCTAAATTTGCACTTTGTTCTTTTGAGCCATTTTTCTCCCACAGTTGTTTCCTTTACTGCCAACACGTTGTATTGTATAGTTTGGTTCTAAGACTCACTTTTCCTGAATGATGATCTTGATATGTTCATAAGAGAGCAAAATATTAGGAAAGATCAGAATGTATCCTGTAATAAATAATTTAGTCAGTAGTTTCCACTGCAAAAGGTCTTTGTGTAATTTTCTGCTGGATAATATACCTCTTTTTGAATGCATGTGAGGAGTCTTTATTAGAATAACAGTTAACAACCAACTTGTTTTTGTCACTTTCTAGGCTGGATCAGTCCATGTCCGAATTCGGAGAGATGCAAATGAGCAAATGGTACTTGCCCATGTCACTAACAGATTGTACACATTGGTCTCTACCTTGACTGTTCAGATTTTCAAAGATGACTGGATCAGACCTACCTTATCATCTGTGCCTATTGCAAACAATATTCTGAACCTTTCGGATCATCACATTATTCCAATGCCATCTTTGAAAGCTGCTGACAATTTGAACCCTGTAACCTCCACTCCAGCTAAGCCCAGCAGCCCTCCACCAGAATTTGCTTTTAACACACCAGGCAAAAATGTGAGTCCAGTTATCCTTTTAAACACTCAGACAAAGCCCTATGGATTGGGCATTAATCATGGATCTGCACCCTACAGCAGTGTACTCAATCAAGGACTTGGAATACCAGGCATGGGAGCAGCTCAAGGATTCAGAACTGGTTTTGCAAATGTCCCAAGCAGATATGGAACAAACGCACGTGGTCAACCCCGACCGTAATAAACACCATTATTTATTATACTTAAGGGTATTGACTTAATTCTTTTATTACCCAATTTTTATAAACATTTGGAATGTCAAATCATTCTAAATGGCTGGGAACAAGTGCATTGTTCATACTCATGAAGTGGTTAAATAGCAGTTTTTTCCTTCACATCAGCAGTAGCCTGTGTAATGCCACAGATATTTTGCTGACTTACAATACTTTTCAAGTAGTTTTTATAGGGTGTCTATTTCTACTCATCTTTTTTATCCACTTTTCTTCATGTATCCAAGAATGTATTGAGATGCAGCACAACTCCATAAGAGAATAAAATTGTGACCGGTAGCATTTTTTTCTAATGAGTATTATTGGATGCTGAATAGCTGAGAGAATCAGAAATTGCAGAAATACAAGTCCCAATTTTCAGACGTGTTTTTTTGCTGTATTAAGCCATGTTTTGGCCAAGTCACATTAGTTTTCGGTTGCAAAAATCCATCAATATTCATGGTGTCACCATTGTGGCATCTGGCATTTCAGACTGTAACTGATTTCGTGAGACTGTGTTTTTACATTTTTATTGATGCTTTTATAGAAATTCAGATGGTTCAGCAACCATTTTCTAGTTGTAAGTATTCCATACACGTCTCTGGTATTTCTTAACTTTTTGGTTTAACTGCAAAATTATTTAGCAATATGCTGGGAAATAAAATACTTAAAACTTAAGATTTTACAAGCACCTCTTTTTTACAATTAATGCTGTTTAGGGTACAGAACAGATGACTTTGTTTCTGAAGCCAGTATTTCATTTTTGACTATGGAGAGTATTCTGTGATTTGATTGTGACTTTGTATTTTCCTCTTTGTATTTTTTTGGTAGTTCCAGGGGGAAAAGTAATTTACATTCCTGGTTTATATCCAGAGTACAGGTCATTGATTGCTGAGAGTTCATAGTCATTGCTGGAGTGCTTAACCTTTGGGGCACACTTGCAATGAGACCACTTAACTTGTCTCTGCATTTGCATTACTGTCTTACTGTACATTGAGGTGTCTGCATTTCTCCAGGGCCTTTCTCAGAGAGCTCTTCCCTCTTATTGCTGTCTTTCCCTTCTCTGCCCTGACTACAGGGAAAGGCCTTTTAGAAATACTTTTTTTGTTTTCTGTTCCCCTGTGCAGTATCTATGCTACAATTGCTCCTCTGCACATTCTTCTGCATCTCTTGGCAATCTAGGAATGGGTTGCCCATTCCTGTTGTTCCACTTGCAACTCAGGGTGCTATATATTGGCTTCCACCTTGTTCATCTGTGTGCTAAGTCAGTCTCTCCACTTCTGTGAGGTACTTACATGGAGCTGTAGTATCTCAGGGATTCCAAAGATACTATGTTACCTGGAGATAATTGCTTTGATGAAGAAATCTTTCTCATGTAGTTCTGAGTGGAGAAAACAGCCTTCATTTGAATTTTAAAGATCTGTGGCCTCTTCACTGGCTGAGGATTTATTTTTCTGTGTAAGAACACTGCATTCCTCCTTTTTCCTTTTTTCCCCCCCTCCAGCTCTTGGAGGAGGGAGTCATTCTTGCAAAAGCAAGGTGACATTCTGCATGATGGAGATGTAACTTTTGGGGATGTTTTAGGCTGAGGGTAGTGTCCAGACTGCCACTGGGACACTGTCCATGTAAGCTACAAGTAGGGAATCTGGTTCTGTATTTCATTTGCAGTGAGAGTGAAAATTTCCTTGCTCTGTAAGAAAATGTAATAACCTGGCAAACTTTCATTTAAAGATTACAATGAAGTTACAACGATTGGCTCTGTTTCTATGAGGTCAGTATTGACTCAGTAATCACCTCTGGTCCATTATCCTGTCTTTCTGTGAGTCCATTACATGTGCCATTGCTGCATGGAAATTCACTGAAGTACAGAACACTTGAACAGATTCTCTGTACCTCTTGGGTGCTGAACTAGACTGCACTTTTTACAGCATCTGCAACACCTTAGAGCCAGCAGAATGTTTACAATACACTACTTTTGTGTGGCCTGGTTAATAATTGTTCCTTACTCCAGTTTCATAATCAAACACATGCCCTTTTTCTGATATTTTCAATACATTGTATTATATTGAATGCATGCTTACTTGTTTTCAGTAGAAAATTAAATTTCCATTTTATTAAAAAAATGAAGCTGATCTCTGATTTAAAATGAGAAGGGAGGGTGAGAATCCCAGAATTTGGAGTGCAATATAATCACTTCAAAAAAAATGCTTTTTGGAATGATTGTTTACCATATATATCATATGTTCAGATGATAAATATTCTTTTAGATATTAGAACAGCTTTTTAGCTGCTTTTTTGTTATGAATATATTAAGAATATTTGTTAAATCAGCACAGAGTAAAATGTCTCCTTTTATATGAGGAAAATAAAATCAGTGTAATTCATAAATGGCAAGGGAAAAGTGGTAATTTGTGTGCAAGATTTTATAGTTTTCTATGTGTTTTGTTTAACTTTGTTTGATGCTCTGGGATGATACTTCAGTCTCAATGAGCAGGTATGTCAAACTTCAGAACTGTTTTGCTGGGTCTACTATCAGTGTAGATTGGGTCCTTGGTTTTTTTAATACATTTTGCCTTTTCTAGCTGTATTTTGCTGTTAAGTCGTCACAGTGTAAATGCTTATTTAGTATGTAGTGAATAAGAATTGATAATTTATATCATTTTCATTCCTAATGCTAGGAATGCTGTCCCAGCTAGAGAGAAAAGAGGACTGGTACTTGCTGTCATTTCTGTCTGCCAGAGGTTTTGGCATTGTTACTCCTTAAAGTTGTTCCAGCTGTGATTGCACAGGATTACATCACCTATAGGTAAATGCATCCAGGTTTGGAGAGTTTGAGGGGCATGTGCCATTATTTAGCTTCAGCTTCTTGTGAGAAACTGCCTTGTCCTGGTACAGAAGGAGCCAGGGCACCTCTTGCAAGACAAATAACTACCATAATACGTGGGGGGTTTTCAGCTTTACATGTTGAGTGATGGCTCTTGAGTTCATTCTGTTCTGCATTCCCTTAACCCAGGTGGTAACCACAGACACCTTTGGCGTACAAAGACTTTTGTGGCTGGTAAACTGATTTTTATTCCCTTCCCCTTGACTGACATGGGACAAATCCTTTGCAAGGAGAGAACCTGTGCAGCAATTCTGCTGATTAGATTAACCCTTGCTGCCACCATCCAGCAGGAAAGGAGAAGCTATCCGGCCATAGGTTCTTCAACACAAAGCCTCTCTCTTAATTCTGACGTGATTATCTGTCCTGTGCTTGTCCAGACCCAATGGATCTGGATATTTAGTCATATTCAGTGTTGAAATTGAGAGTAGAAGAGATACCAGTCCCTATCTCTTCACTTGTATTTTTTGTTTTCTGAAATAGCTTTGACTTTGTCCTACCTGCTTTTTCTCCCTCTGCCTTATTAGCAATGAGAACCCACCTTGTACTATGTCTACCTTAATGACTACTTCTTGTGCTTTTGAGAGCTTAGATTCTTGGATTCACCTGGTTACTGGGTTGGTGTAAAGTTTCCTTCCAGAAATTTTTTAAATGAATGATGGATCATATAAATGGCTAAGATGATGACCCTTCCCTCTTTAAGTAAACTTTTCCAGGCCTAGCATCCAGTTAGGAGATGGCCCTTTTTTCCTGTACCTTAAAAAAACCCAAACACAAAAGCCAGGGTGGTAAGAAAACAAAAAAGCAAGCCTTTTCATATTTTCTTCACATTTTGAGAAATATTGAATCATACTGCAGCAACTTATATCTCATTTCCTTGGACTGATTAAACGTAACTCGAGAGCTGCATGCTCAAGCAGAAAGAAAATTGGCATTATTTGGTGTCCTACATGGTTAAATTATGGTTTCAGCTAAGTCTTAATAGAGATTTTAAAAACCCAGGCTTTTCCCAGTTATTACAACCCTCTGATCCAACATTTCACAATGAAACATGTTTTAAGTTCCAAATTCTCAGAGAGGCAGAGTAGCAGTCCACACTGCAAATGTGTACTGCATTCTTCAGAGGTCCTGCAAAATATGAAGCACCACAAGAGTTCACTGAAACAAACAAGCCACACAAATATATGTTTACTATTTCTAAATTTAGCCATTCTGTTACCTTTCTTCACCATTTAGGAGGGTGTGAAAGGTGCCTTATACTGCTCAAAGTATTCAAACTTAAGAAGATTTAATGTAGTTTTTTAGACTATTTTCTCATGGGCTGAAGTAGAAGAGAATATGATTGCAAAGAGTTCAAGAAGCTTTGATATATTTACACAGATGTACAGTAATACCTGAAAATAAAGACATCTATTTTTTTTAGAATTTTCAAAGTATTCTATTTCAGAAGTTGCAGGTAAGACAAATGTTTCTGACCAATGCTAAAGTGATAGCAAGACACAAAATCCTTTTGTTTCATCTTGAGCTACCAAAATCAGATTATATTTAATTTTCAGGATATCCTGTAATTTTACAAATTTTCATTGATGTAAATACCTATTTCTGTTACAACTTTATGATACAGATGTAAATATGGTCTTCGGCGCCAAAATATTTGCTTTAGAAAAATGGTAAAATACAGTCCAAATCTGACATGCCTTCAACTCCATTGCTTACCTGCTTTTTAAATCTCTTTGCTCAGTGTACAACTTTGTAGGGAAGAAGTTTGGAGCAGTAAAATACTGACTTTTTTTCTTTCAATTAATCTTCTATCAGCTAGATATTTTAATTTTTTTCTTAAAACGATCTCATCCTTTTCTCACCAGTGGAAACCATAATTCTGTCAGTAGCTTTTGAATATTGTTCTTCTGGCTTTCATTGATCTCATTCCAGGCTTTCTTTTTGCCAGTGTTACACTAAATCTACTGAATAATTCAAATAAGGAATGTAAAAGGGTTGTTAAATTGGTATCTTTTTGGTGCCTAAACTGTTGTCTTGCTTTTAATAACATTTGTTTTTGATAGCGCTTTGCCTTTAAAATTGTATTTAGATAAACTGTAGTTTCTAAGGTGATCACTTTCCTAGTATGATTATTTTTGTTGTAGTCTGTATTAAAAACAGGAGGTGGGTGGTGGTTTGGAGGTTTTTAGGGTCAAATTGCAAATGATTCTCACGTGACTGAATGGTGTGTACTGGGTCACTGCTCCCACACACCACCTGATCTTTTGTTTATATCTCCTCTGTTGCAGTCAGAGCACAGGGAAACCCTCGCATACCTTCCTGATACCATCACCCCTACCACCCTTCTCCATCAAAAAGTATCCAACAAATGATAGGGGCAAAACTGAATTGGGGTTACTGCTCTCTTTTCTGGTGGTCAGCTGTCTGCAGAGAAAAACCCTTGCAGGCACATTTGTAGGGGAAGTAGGAGAGGCACCAGAGAGGATTAAAAATCAAATCTGTGTCAGGAGTTGTAGCAGCTCATATCAGCATGAGGTGATTTAGTTCAGCCCAAAGTAGAAGTCTGCTGTGGTGTGATTTTTGCCTTTCTTGATAACATGGCATACATTTCCATAGCTGAACACTGCAAAAGTTGGTCACAGCTTGTAAAAACTGTATCATACCATTGAGTCATAGGACATTCCCTCCTGGGACCATAATAAGTGACAAAAAACAGTGATAATATGGAGAAATTCTGGAGGTTTTTTTTATTCAGAGGTAAAACATGGAAAGATAAAATTCTTTCCAGGCTTAACTAATTCTTATTTAATGGTGTCTTACTTGTCTAATGGACCAATGGGCCAGGAACAGCTCAATCAATAATCAGTCTAGCAAGAACTATCACATTCTTCTTCACCTTGGTACTCTCCAGTGCAGTTATATAGCAAGTGTGAAGGTGGGCAAACAGTGGGAATGGAGTGCAATTTGTTGATGTTTTGTCTGTCACAGGTTGAGATATTCCAGTACAAACACTTGCAGGATTTTGTTGAGATTGTCAATAGTGGCTTTGTCAAGGTTTTCTTCTGTGTCCTTCATGGTATGCCATACTGCAGGAAAAGGGGATGGAATCAGATGCAGGACTGGAACCCCTATGAAAAGGAAAGTGAAAATTGGAGAAGAAATATTGGAGAAGTTCTGTTAAACAAACTGATACTTCCATCATTTTGCAACAGAGTCAGGTAACTACTCAATAAGCTTGCTTTATAGGGTGTGTCACTGCAGCTTCCTTTTATCTTCCCATGTTTTGATGATTGTGACCTCATCCCATCATTAAAGAGTGTGTTGTGTAAAGCTGCCACCTTCCTTTCCTTTGAATATTTTTCCCTCTTTTTTTCTTTTTTAGTAATCTGTAGCTACTTGTTGGGGTTTTGTTTTTTTGGTTTTTTTTGAGATTCTTTGCATTGTGTGTTTAGGACTACAGAAGGACAGAGAAATCACTGCAGCTCCTCAAACAGAAAACTGATTACCATGTTTTTGTGAAAGTGTAAAGACAACATTTTTGAAGCATTTTTTTACTTCTGTACGTAAATGGTAAAATAGGGTGTCTTATTTTTACTCTGTAAAATAGAGACAGTGTTGCCCTCAGATAAAGGAACTTCTACTTCAAAGGACTGTATCACTGTATATAGATGTATGTGTGTGTAAAAAAAAAAAAAAAAAAATGTATATATATATATATACACACATACATCAAGCCACCTATATGTATTGCAACTTTTAGGTAAAAGAGGAGTTAAACCAATCTTCTGCTTCCTGATTGCTTTTAGGGAGGAGCATTTTTTTTAAAAAACCAGCCTCTTTCCTGTTTTTCTGCTTTTTCTCTCTGATTTTTCAGCTGCATACCACTAAGGAATAATTTTTTTTCATTAGGTGTTGTATCAAAGCTCTAAAGTTAGATTCAGAAGCCTCAAGTTGGGGCAGATAAGCTTGACAAACAGGAGCATATGCACTTGCTCATTTACTAGATAATGTATTTCTTACAGAATATATACTTCAAAATATAAGAATTTCTGGTACCTCTTAATAAAAATGGAACATGATCATCTTCAACCAAGCCTCGATGTAAAGTACTCCGGAAATACTGAATTTCAGCACGGTGATTCTTCAGCAGATTCATGTTGTGCAGCTTTTTCTCTGTAATGCACAATGAAAGTGATTATTACAATTTCTGGACAATGAGGCATGTTAGCACGTTTGAATTATTTTTTCCTCTCCCGTGGAAGCTTTTTCCATCAGAGAAGAAAAAGGCAGTGGTGACTGTCTTTTGCATTTGTTTAGTACTTGGAAGTCCTCGGGATTGGTGCTATTACCATCATTTTACTGTTGTGAGAACAAAAACACAGAAGTGAAGCAGTTGGCAAGTGTCACAGAGTGACAATCAGTAACAGAATGTTTTGTTGCTTACAAATATCTGAGAGTCTTCCTCAGTTGTTTTATTAACTAAGTATCAAGTCTTCATATTGGTTTAAGATTTCATTTTTATGTGATCCAAGATTATTACTGTAAACCAGAAAATTAATCTAAAAATCTGATTTACAGGGCTTAATACATTCAGAAACTACTCACTAGGTTTTGAAATTAATTCAAAGTCCATATCCTTCTGCTTACCAATTGCTTGAAGCCTCTGAAACCATCGAAGAGTGTTTTGAAAATAATTGGGAAAGACTGGGTTTGGTGCACCAATTAAATCCAGTAGTACAAACAGGTCCTAGAGAAGAAAGAATCTTTAGTACAGAACACTTTCCTACAACATCAGCAGCAGCAATGAAACTCTTGGTTTCCTGTGTAGGTCATGAGCAGGTCTTGGCTAGTCCTGGCCAGAGATCTGGCTTTTTAACCATGGTGCCTGAGAAGAACTCACTAGCAGAACCTGATTGCAATCTGATACATTTTGCTGTCTTTCCAAGGAGGGAAAAGAGGCTGTTCCTCTGTTCCTCAAGCTGAAGCAGGCTGCCTAGCTTAGTGTGCAATTTGTGTGTTGTATCTCTTTAAAAGAAAAACGACAGTAGGTGGGGAGAAAGAAGAGGAAATTGCTTCTTCCCCTGAGAACAACGAAGTCTGTCAAGGGAAAGACATTTTATGAGTCACAAGGAGCAGTGACAGAAGAGAAGTGCCTCAGCAGTAAACAGAGAAAGTGGAAGGGAACAACCAGAATGTCAGTAGGAATTAAAGGAAAACAGAGATTGGTGTAGTTTAGTAATGAGCTAGGGGAGATTTGTCCACAGGCCAATACTGTTTGTGCTCTTACCACTTTGAAGTATCTTTTCCTGAAGAAGGTGGGCATCCTAGTTTATATTCTAATGAATTGTGTATTTTGATATTTTTATTCATATACTTGCATGCAGCAGGTCTAATCTGAAAAGCTCTTGCCAATTCTATATCATATTTCATAATGTTTCCAAAAGCCTGCTTCTTCCTTTAACTTTAGTGGGGTCGTGGTATCTTGGGGATTTGGCCAGTTACCTACTAATTAGATATTTTTTAAAATGCCATTTACTATTGTTCATTAAGGAGGTGAAAGCCACTTACTATGCCCTGCAGCTGATTTGTGGTTGTTGAACCAGGTGGGTGTGGAGTCGATGCCATTTTTTGAGCCAGGTGCTGGGATCCGTAGAGGGAATCGGAAGGGGACCACCGAACAAAGGCTTCTTCACCATCAAAGAAAATGAGCTGAAGTGAAAGGTCTGGTCTTGATGTCGAGCTGCCCTGTTGGGGGAAGTTAAAAGTAAAATCACTGATTCTGGCCAGAACATTAAATAAAGAGCAAATACTGTATTTACATAGTAATACAAATAAGGATATTTTTCAAGGTTCCCTATGCAAACCTTCTTTTGGCTGTTATTACAGTGTAATAGTGGTTGTGATCAGTCAAGGTAATTGTTATTTATCTAATACAGTGACATGTGCTCCAGTCTCATATAATTTTGGTTCTGGATAAAAGTTTCATTTCTGATTTTGGAAGACATGAGCATTGAGACCTGCAAAACCAGGTGGTAGCAACATTATCTCAAATAATGAGATGTGTCAGTAGCAACACCTGATGGGAGTGCTAATATTATTATTTGATTGCATCATAAGGATTAATGTAATTGCTACAGCTGTGCATCAGTGGAGGTGAATTATGTATTTGACAAGTGATGGTTCTTTGAGCCCCTTTGTTTCATTCAGGGGAATTTGCAATCACTGACACAACTTCGTGCCAAACCAAAGCAAAAAGAGTGGGTATGTCAGATATGTCTTCCCCTTCCAACAGCCAAAAATATAACAGCATTAAACATCTGAGAATATATATGATAAATGTGTTTAATGTCACAAAAAAATGTGAAATTTCTTTCCAATGTAGAGGGAGTCTACTATCTGAAGCCTTGTTTGAACTGTCAGAATTTCCTTATAATCCACAGCACAGCGAATCCCAGTCTGCTTCCACCAAATGAACAGTTTTGGGAACTGTGGTTTTGACAGTTGTTATAAATATTTTAACTCCTCTGTGAATTAACACTACTTCAAGTAAAATTGCATTGTGTGGTTAAAAAGGTGGGGTCACTGGCAGCAGTCATGTCCTGGATGGGCTGCAGCTCCCAAATGGCTGGAGCTGATGCAATATAAATAGTGAAAAGCTTCTACAAAATGTCACTCATGCGGGCAAGATGGTATTGATGGTGCTCACAGTGGTATATTGATTTCTCTAATGGCAGTGGTTTGCTGCCCTTTGTCCTTTGCACATGACAGAGCTCTGTGGGCAGCAGTCACTTTGCATTATGTTCTGGAGGAAACTCTATCAGTGCTATTTGAGTTTTAGAAAGTAGTACTTGTGTTATTATTACTATTACTGCTTAACACATTTTAATGTAGAGAGATGTCTTTGCCCATTAATTTTAAACTTACTTTATATAACTGGAGAGGCATCAAGATAAAAATCACAGTTTTGAATCAAAGAATAAATATATTTGGCTGAAAACATAGCAAAGTCTGTTGTGCTACCATAAGCAGAGCAAAAACATCATAGCTAATGTATTAAGCAGATGGATCCCAAAGTATATTTTGTTAACAGACTGTACAAGTGGTGGACTGTGAAAAGTAATTAGTCGCCTTTTTATCGAATGCTGTCATCTTAAATGATAAAAAGAAATTTTAATTGTAAAATAGTGTATTCATAGTGAAAAATGCCAGTGTCAGGTTGTTTCATAAATAAGCAAGTCAAATTTATTATAAATGAAGCTTCTGGATGCAAGCCTATATATTACAGCAGTGTTTTGTTTTGTGATTTAAAATATTGGCATAGTCTTAATCTTCTCATTCTTTAATATTCTCATATCAGAAGGCAACAAATCCGTTTCGGGAAACTGCTGTTGACAAGTAACCGTAATACCTGAGCTGAGTGTGCTCCTGACACTTTGTAGAGTCTCTCACATTTGAGAGACCTTTTTCTGTAAAAGCTCTGTAAATGTATGAGAATTATTTCTCTGTAAATAGTGAATAGTGAGCCAGTAGATGGCACTCGTGAATCCTATGTAATCCTACAAGAGTTTGTAGGCTCAACAGATTTTTGTGCCTAGCAATTGCAGCCCTTTGAAGCAGATTTTTGTAGCATAGGTAACACAGACTGATAATATTATACTTCTTTCATAACTATTCAAATTTGTAAAAAAAAAAAAAAAAAGAAGAAGAAAAAACTTGAAATTCTGAAAACTTGAAACCTGAGTGTGACTCTTCTGCACAACAATTAGTTCATCTGTGTCTCAAAGCAAAATACAACTGAGAGGTTTCTGCAGGATTCAGAATGCAACAAAACTTATCAGTGACCCTTCATGTTACTGGATATGATAGGAACTTTTGAGTCAGGTTCTGTGCCTTTTAGATAGAAAGTAGCATTGTATCTTTCCAAGTCTATGAAACATCTATTGTTCATGTATCATTTGTTATTTTTATACAGTATATGTTTATATAGATAACTTCTAGATATCTGCCCTTTTTATAAGAATTTTTAATGTGATAATGTACTTCAGAGTGGTAGATACAGATCTCTGTTTGTTCTTAGAGTCAATGGGAGATTTATTACAAGCACAGCAATCAGAGAACCCAGCATGCAGGCTATGGAAAAGAATGTGGAAATGCCCTGGGGCCTGTTGCTGTTGGAAAGGCAAATGAAAATGAAACAAAAAAACTACCTTGATTAACTGAAGCTTGTTGTCCAGGGCCCGTGCCAGCTCCAACATCATAGCACAAGGTACAGCTGAATCAGTTGCTCCCACAAACACTCTGTCCTGCCATTGCTGCCCAAAGAATTTTGAGTCATAATGGCAAGCAAGTACGAGATGGCGTTTTGCAGAGGGGTCAAGAGTGCCGATAATATTTGAAAATGTTTTATAGCCATATGGTGTGTATCTCTGAAATGTGTCTTCTTCAATTTCCCAACCAGCCTTTAAGGTTTGAAGACGGTGCTTGATATGCTGCATTAATAAAAAACAATCAGATTAATATTTCTTGCTTCAGAAAGACGTTGCAGACAAACTATCATTAGCTAATTAATAGCAGCTCCTAAGCTTATTTCTGTAAGCTTAGGGTGTTTTAAAGGATAAACTTTATAGCAAAAAATGTAATATTACTGTATGACATTGCTACCTAAGCCTTTGACTGCCTCATTTGCTTTTTATTTCTTCCTTTTGACCCTTCTCTTTGGAGTGTGAAGGTGTTTTGAATTATTGCCAATTATTATGACACATTAAGATCTTGATCTCTGAAGTTTTCAGGCCAATGTCTTTTTCAGGTGTAACTAGAGCAGATTTAATGTTAACATCCTCAAAGCTTAACTCAGATGTGTCCTTAAATTAGAAGTCAGAATTGGCTGCAGAGACCTTGTTGTGGCTGTTTAGACAATTACCACACAGAGACGCCACATCAATATAAGGGGGAAAAAAAAGCTGTTTGGGTTGGTTGATTGGTCTGAGGTAGTTGGGCTTTTAAGCTTTTGTGAGAAATCTGCCTTTTGAGTGGCACTAATTGTTTACAAGGCCATAACAGAGAGGTAGATTTCTTTAAATTAAAGAAAGGATGAAACATTTCAGAACAGCATTTTAAAAATGAAATTCTGTAAGTGTAGCTCATGTAAAGATAAGAATTAAGACAACCAATAAGGCAAATCATCCATTTTAGCTACCTTCCTGCCTGAGGATAATACCTCTAACAACCCCAGCTACACTTCAACCAGAGTTCTGGCTAACTCATATTAGAGGGACATCTCTGTTTCTCTGTTGAGCAACTTATTTTTATGGGTCCCTAGAGAGATTCTTCAAGGCAGATTCCTCTCTCTTTAAGTAAACATTAGGAAAAGCCTCTGAGGGGAAAACAGGCTTTGAGGACTTGTTCTACTCTTAGGGAAGTCAGTAGGAATGATAAAAAAAAACAATATTGCCATAGATTTTAGTGCTAGAACAAACTTCCATTTTGTTTGTGGTCACCCTCTGAAAGCTTTTACAACATTGTCTGATCTATCAGCTATCAGTAGGCAGAGTGAAGGATGTCTGTTAAGGATTAAGGGGACCATATAAGCCTGAATGGAGTTCCCACTTTTTCCCTTTTCCCTTAAAGGAGTTTGGTGATTTTGTGTCTCAGCAAAGAAATGTAATCCATGTTAAACTCCATTATTGTGTTTTGACAATAGAGAACTCTTATTTTTTTCCTTTGGTATGTAGGGTCGAATTTAATACATGCTGTTACCTTGTAACAGGATGATCCTATTTTGAACATGATCTGTGGTTTTCTAGGCTAGGCTCAGCTGTTTTTTTGGTTTTCTTCCTTTTCCCCCTTTCACTTGGCTGCCTTCCAGAACATCACTAAAGAAACCACAAAACTAAATCTACAGAGATGTACACACACACAAGGCATAAAAAGGCTGCATTTTTCCAACCTACCAGTTGCAGAGTAGCAAATAAATTTATTGTAGCTAGGGCTGTCTTAGAGCTGTTGAGTCAGTGCCCGAAGGGTAGAAGGCTAGTGAGATTGTGTGAATGTCTTTAGTAAGCTCAGCTCTGCCATTGTCTGACATTGTCTCCCACTTGGCTAATGTGATCCAGAGCCAGCACGGACACTGTCCTGAAGATTGCACGCTGTGAGTGCAGAGCAGAGGTGCTGACAGAGCAGCAACTGGTTGGGTGGTAACTGCTTGTGGCTCAAAGACAATGTGCTGGAGCCTTCACTGCCTCGGGGCCAGCTGCAGCCTGGGTTTGTTAGCCCAGCCCTGGGACACTGCTGGGCCGGCGGAGCTGGTGTGGTTCGTGGGCCAGGGCTGCACTTTGTCGTGCTGCCCATTTCATCTGCCTGCCCCTTTGGGCTCCTATGACCCCTTTTGTGTTGGTACACCCATCTGAAGCAACACTCCAGGGCACTGTAACAGCCCAGGACAGGCCTCTCCAGAAAAAGTGTTGAGGGTGTCGCTTACTTCATCCCATGCGTGGTCTCAGGTTTGAGCCAGTGACCAAAAACCTGCTCATGTGAGGGAAAGGACAACCATTGTGTTGTACTTTGGGTGCCAAACCCGGGGCAAACTTTTTAATTTAAAACATAATTTTAAAAAAAAAAAAGACCTATTTTTCATGATGCTATGCAGCCCAGGGAAATAATGCCAGCTGATGTGCAAGCTGTGTCATGTAGGCACTAGTGGTCTAGACCTGAACAACGACAGAGTTCATCCTACTGAATGAAAGGAATATGACTGTCACTTCAGTGGGACTGTCTCTTTGGTGGGGGTCACCAAAGGTGTTACCAGAATATTATTATGATATTAATTAATTATATAATAATGATAATAATAATAATGTTCTTAGAGGTTGTCAGGAAGTGTTGTCTTACCTGTCGCACGATGTAATTTCCTTGTGATCCCGGGTATCTCTCTATCAGGATAGGGCGCAAATCATTCTCCCACATTTCAGAAATATCTGTGTTGGCCACAACTTTTTGAATAGCATCAGAACCTAAAATTCTTGCTTGGTGAGAATACTGTAGAAGGCAGAGAGAAGAAAGAGCACTGTAACTATTACTAGACATTTTTAACCATAGTTTTCTTCAGAATTACCGTTAAAATGGTATATTGTGTTACTTTGATTTACTCCCAACAGAAAGTAATTTAGAAACTCCTTTTCACTCAGGAATGATTGGCTTCTCTGTCTTCCATTTCCATGCAAAATATGCTAGTATTTAAAGTATGGAAGAAAGTTTTGCCTACCAGCTGGCTGTAAAACCTGAACCTATGAATGGGTTCTCTGTTTCCTAATATCTTAATTCTACGTGTCATGTCTGCAATCACACCACCTTCAGCTGAGGTTTCTGTGGAGACAAACACCAGAAGCTTTGTTTCCAGTAGTAATAATATTTAGCTGTGTGCTGTGTCTGTGTTGTAAGATGCAGTAAAGCAAAGAATCGCCTAAGGTAACTCACTCCCAGACGGGAGCGAGCGGTGTCACTGTGGCCTCTGCCCACAGCAGCAGAATGAGTGTGACTGCACAGGATGCTGTGGCTCCTTTAGGGCTAGCGGGGGCATTTGTCAGCTTGGTGAACCTCAGCAGTGACTACCTCCCACTAGTATGTGACTTGCCTCCCCAGTGACTTCCTTTCTCTTGCCCAAGCCAAGGCCTTTGGGGCTGTATCAGGTGACCCAGGGTGCTTGAGACATCCTTATGTAGCTGGCAAATGCACATCTCTGATGGCAAGAGCCCTGCAGTGCTCTGGAGTGGTAGCTGAATGCCAGGTGGGATTCCCAAGGACATCTCAAATGCCCCTTTGTCCAGGTTTGAACCTATCCAGTCTCTAGCAATTGTCTCCTCAGAAACTTCCTGTGCCACTACTGTTTTTATAGATTCCTATTTCAGGCACGATCATATACATTCCTCATTTATATCACAGGGTCTTCCCTCTACTCCCGTCTTTCTCCTGATGAAAATTACTGCTTTGTTTATTTATCAGAACTGCCTTACATGACTGATCAGACTCACTGTCCTGTGTACCTTGTCCATGCCATCCTTTCTGAGATGAGCAAAAGGAGAGAAACTGGAACATGACACATCATACTTTATACTGTAGAATGATGGTATATTTATTTTATTATTTTTGTTTCTTCAAACTGTTTAACAGCTGAGTTGCTTTTGGGCTGCTCCTGCATCAAACTGACATTTTCATAAATACCTGTAATTTAACCCTATCACTGTATGTGTTAGCAGAAAATAATTTGTTCTTCTTTTCTACTCGTGTTTGTCATTTCACATGTGTCTGAAATAACACTTAAAACCCATTACCTGACCAGCATGTGAATTGACCTCAAAAGTCAGATATCTTATTACCTGTTATCTTATTACCCTAGGTGATGAATATTGTTAAAAAATGGGGGTTGCCTCACTATTTGACTTCTTTTCTACTTTGCTTATTTGTGCAAGCAAGTATGAGCATGAGTACTTTCTAGACTTCACTGCAAACATTTAATTCTACCTTCTCTTATTTCCTAGCTTTTTATCACCATGTGAACCTTTCCTCTAATTCTACTTAGGTTTTCCAGTGAAATTAAGCAGAGAGGTGACACAAAGACACTGAATCTCACTGTGCCAATTTTAATACAATGTTTAAAGCTGAATTTTAAGACTGTAAGGACACCAAAATTTAGGATGGGCAGTTAACATTTTTAATGTAGCAAATTTTGACATAGATTAAAGAAAAATTGCATTTCATCTGACATAAAGATGAACTTTTGAATGCTTGGAAATTGTACCATGGAAGTTGTAAAACAGTCTTTTGAAATACTAGAAGTTTTATATGGTGGAACTTAGACCAGTGTAGAAGAGGCACAGACAGAAAATGTCAGGGAGCTGTTTGGTTTAGGAGGAGCAAGCTGTAAGGGGAGAGTGAAAAGCTAAAGCTATGTACTTCAGAAGAGTGTAGGAGGACAATTTAATTAAGGAAGTTCAGCAAATGTGTCTGCAGTTGAACAAGTGAAGAGCATGCCTGGTAATTGGGGTCATTGAATCACTTTACAAAGAAACATTATTAAAGTACAAATGCATGAAAATTCTTCAGATAAGAGGAATCAATTCCCACTTCTAATAATGGAGATATCTTCAAATTTGGGAAGTGAGAGGAGTTACAAAAGCGGTTATGAAATAAAAGAGAAGCAAAATAAGATTTGTAAGTGACTCATTCTTTACAGTGTTGGTCAATCCCTATTTTGCCACAGCAGGGAGGCAGAACAATATATTCATGACAGGGTTGTCACTAAGCCTGTCGAATAAAACTGCAAAACTTCAAGTTCTACAAGTAGCCCAATTTACCTGTAGGACTTTGAATTTCTGGCTCACACGTCCCTCCAGGGAGAAAGAACAAAAGTTGTTGAAGGACAAGAATTAGATGAGAATGAGGACATTGTTCTTGCTTAGTGTGTGCACAAGCAGAGGGCTCAGATGTGATGGGTCTGTGGCTGGATGACACTACTGACAGCACTGGGGAGGAGATTGGCTGGTCAGAATGGACCCAACTAAAGAGTGAAGTGCTGGGGCTTGAGGGGGCTGAAAAAAGGAGCACTGGGGCTACATGATTGCTCACTGACCAGTGTGACTAAAGAGTTAGCCCCATATGTTCTTATGTATATACTGTATATGTACATACACATGTATTGTGTGTAATTTCAGATGTATTATGTTACAGATATATCGTCTATACACGAGCTATATATATTATATAGTGAGCTGTACACATACATATGTATGTGTTGTAAGATACAATTAATAGAACAGGATGACACAGTATGTCATTAACAAACAAGCAAACACGCCAACATTTCCTTGAATGGGGGGTGAAAAAATTAAGGAGAAAGGGAATGACGAAGGGGAAGTGTGAGGGAAGCTTCATTTTTCCAGCTTCTCCTGGGCTCTGATCTACTGGTGAAGAGAGTGGTGCACTGGATTAGTGCAATTCAGTTGCTCCTTACTGAACTTTGACTTCAGCTCTTCCACAAACACTTGGGGAAGAGCCCTAGAAATATATTTTCTGTTTGGAAATTCCTGAAATGTTTAGTCGAATGTGATTTGCAGTTTCATACTCTCTTATGTTGCATGTGGTTTAATTATTTATGAAGAAAACTATGCTAATGTTTCATAATGGAACACTAAGAGCTGCTACATTGAGAAATCTGTGGTTGAAAGCTTACCACTGTTTAATTAAACCTTATCTCAAGATTCCTTTTTTCACTAGTTCACACACCACTCTAAATTAGACACAATATAGTATGGGTCTACAACATATTAGAGCATTATATCTTTCAAAACAATTTTGTACTGGCTATCAGCACCATGCCTGTTTTTCCTAGATACGTGAGCATGCTGCTGGAAGAGCTATTTGTCTTCTCAAACTAAGCCACTGTCCTCTAACTCACAGTAATCACAATGAAAGTTGGAGTACATTAGAATGCTATAAGGAATACAATTTCAGATTTCGATCCGTCTTGTCCCGTTTGGGTTTCCCGTTAAATTCAGTAACTGCCGCTGACAAAGCTTATGGCTCTTGCTGCCCGGTCCCAAGAGACACAAACGTGTGAAGCAGATTCGCTCTGTGCAGCCCCCAAGCTCGGGCTAAGAGAGAAGCCACGCCACCCACCCGCACCTGCGGGGCCGCGCCAAGGGTGCCCCCAGCCCGAATTCCCTTTGGCGGCCGGGGCAGGAGGGATGGAGCTGTCCCGCCGCTGACCCCTGCCCGCCGGAGGGGCGAGGAGCGCCCGGGAAAGGCAAACCCACCTTCTCCAGGGTCCACTGCGCTCCGGCGTCCCTGCCGAGCGCCGGGGGCAGGCAGGCGGCGAGGCACAGCGCCCCGAGCAGCCGGGCAGCGCTCCCGGCCATCGCTGCCTCCGCTCGCCCGCTGCCGGGGCTGTGCCGGCGGAGGAGGAGGCGGCGCGGAGCAGGCACGGAGGGAGGGAGGGAGGGAGGGAAGGAGGGAGGAGGCTGCGGCGGGAGCGGCGCTGGCTGCTGGAGCCGCAGCCCTGCCAGTCTGTGCGGCGGCTCCCTGCGAGCCCGGCCCGGCCCCTGGCACGTCAGCAGTGCCGGGCAGGGGCTGCATCGCCCCCGGCCCCCGCGCCGCGCCCTCCTCCCTCCTCCCGGGGCGGGCAGGCACTCGTGATCCCGCCGTGGGAAAAGCCGGAGCCGCGGCTCTGCCCTGAAAGCCGGTTTTTGTTCCGAGGGGCAGCTCCGGACGGCTGCTGCGGCCCCGCGTGATGCCGGCCCCGGGCAGCGCGGGCACCGGGGAGGCTCCGGCACAGCCCGGGCGCTCCCGCTGGGAGCTCGGAGCCCGCACTGCTGAACCATGCGGCTGCAAAGGCCCACGGAATCGCCAAGGGGTTTAATGCATTATTTTAAAATTTTTCTTATGGTCTCTTTTAGGCCTAAAACAACAATACTTGCTCAGATGAAAATCCGCTCTTCAGGCGTTTTAATTTCTGTAATTGTACTATCAACTAACAAAGAAGCAAAATCTGTGGTGAGGCGGTACTTTGCAGTACGCCAATTTAAATTATTAAACCAAAGATACAAGTTTCTGAGCTCATGCTGTCTTCTTTAGGTCGTTTGACATCACCATTCTTGCTCGAGGATGTTGTAGAAAAAATCTGACTATTCTGCATCACAGATACTCCATTTAAAATCTCCGATTTTTACGTATTTCTCAAAGTTCAGGATTAATCTCAAAACTAATTTAAAAAAAGAAGAAGAATTGAAGGAGGGAAGCAGCAGGAGTAATCATTTTGCTGCTCATCAGCCTTGTACTGGAAAGGCACATCCTAGTAACTATAGCTTTGCAAGTAAGGGTGATGTTGGAGAAATGGAGCGATTTGTGATTTGCAGATTGCTGACCCAGATTTCACAGTTTTCCTAGAAAAGCTGGTGGATCTGCCACCCAGCATATAGATGACATCTCTGGTGGTGATTGCTTTACTACAGATGCAGCATCCTTCTGATAGTCAGAATGTGGCTGTGTCCAATTTTTTCATATATGGGAAAACAAAGAGTGAATTTAAATTGGTGTCTTTTTATTTTTTTCCCCATCGGGAAAGTCCACACAGTGCTTTGTTAGGAAATTGTTCCTAATTCACAACTAAGTCACTGGTTAACAGGAAAAAATGGGCAATCTTTTGATTACCGTGAAAAATCAGCATGGTTGACAGATTTTCAGACAAAAGCCCCAGCATATCAGAGATCAAGTTGTGGGAAATTAGTCTAAATCCCACTACCAAGATGACGGCGATCCCAGCAGAACACACAACAGAGCAAAATCTGTTGCCCCTCCATGAGATTTCCTGTGGTTAACTGTACAATCCAGATGCTGGACAGAATTTCTGGGTGATATGCCAGGGTTCTCACACAATTTAGCAGAAAGAAAATAAATACAATAGCTACAGGAGAAATCTGACAAGAATATAAGTCAGGACTAGCTAATACTGCTTTCCCCTAAGGGATTGTGGTTGCTCTGAGGGTTATAAATATTTGATAGATTACAAATTTGGCAAGTGAAAAGTCAGATTAAGGCAGTGTTAATATTACCTACATGGGAAACACACATAAAATGTAAGTGCTGGACCAGATGTGTGGAGAGATTAAACAGGAGTTTTTAAGGTCATTACTTTCAAAATTTGGAGTGGAGATATATGGTATATATTATGGTATACAATATATGGTATACAATATACCCTTTCATAACCAATAACCACCCTATAAACTTCTGTCTATAAAAAGACTGAGGAACAAAAAATAAAAAAATCCATGTAACAGAAATCAAACGCTCCGCAGCTGAAAATGGAATTATGTAACCATTTTAAATATGCAAACTTAAAAAAAATATCAAAAGTGAAGGACATTTTGTTTTTCCAGGGATTTATAAAGGAAAAATGTGTTGTTTAGTCCTGCTCCTTACCACTTAATAGAAAATGTGTCAACAAATTGCTCAGTGCTCAGCTATTCTATTATATACATTTTAAATAGTCGGATTATTACTCTGAAAAATTAAACAGATGCAGTCAGAGGTCATCTAGAGGAGGGGGAAAAGGGTAGTTTATCTGAAGAAAAGCATAGGCAATCAGTGACAGTATGAGCTGTACATCGTCCCTTCCTGTGCCCAGGAAGTGACAGCTGGTGTGACAGTGCCATCTACTGAGGTCCCGATGGACGGTCGGTGGGGGCACCGCTGTCACAGCCCTTTGCTCCTGCTGGCCCTCCAACATGCCAGCATTTCAGCGAGCTCCGCCTTTGCCTCGGCTGTTAACTCTGCAGGAACTCACTGCCCAGCGCCGCGCTTCTCCAGGAGGGGAGCTCCTGCACCTTCCACCCTTACAAATACAGTTTTAATGCTTGGCTCTTCGGCTGGCAGGGAGGGCAGAGGAAGTGTGGTTTGCTGTGCTTTGGACCCACATCATAAAAGGTCATTTCCAAGCCAAAACGTTGGATAGGGGTCCGAGTAGCCCAGCCTAGTGGAAGGTGTCCCTGCCCACAGCAGGGGGTTGGAATCAGATGGTCTTTAAGGTGCCTTGCAAACCAAGCCACTCTATGACTCTGTAATTTTGAGCCTGAGCTGATCTGCCAACAGCAGTGAGGCAGCAGATACAGCCTGAGATTTCCAGTGCTCAGCAGCCTGGGCTGCTGCAGACTCAGAAATCCATGGACAGCTCTTCCAGCCCAGAGGGAAAGCGTGGTGGGGCTGATGGTCACAGAGGAGCACATATATGTGAGCACAATATGTGTATTTTGTTTAATAATAATAATAAAAAAGGCATAAATGTATGTTTATGCCAAGGTAAATTTTGATTCTATGTTTTTTAAGTCTATACTAAACTTTCCACTGGTTTGTCGGAGGTAGATTTTGGGACAAAGTTCAGCTAAGGGCTCAAACCAAGACGATGAGGTAATTCAGAAACATACCCACATTTCAGGATTTTATCCAAACCAAACCTGAACTCCTAACTTTGTTTTCAGTTCCCTTATGGGAGAGGTTGAGTTGAGAGAGTGAGTGAGAAAAGAGGCAATGAACAGAAAAAATGATGCAAAAAGGAAAAGCACTTATATATTTTGTCTATAGAGATATTACTTCCTCTTTTTGCTGACATTTGTTGCAGATCTTGCAGATCCTAAATGAAGACCTTTGCTATGCAACATCAGTGTTTTAAAAGCAGTGAAAAATAATCATGGCAGCATGTGCTTATGGAATTTTACCAGTAAGCTCTCCCAAGGTATTGCCTTTAATATGAAAATACTCAAAACATTAGATTGGTGAATAGAAATTAACACACTATGTAACTATTGTCAGATGAAATATACAAATGCCAGGGATATTATCTTCAAACTGGAAAAACTTGATGTGTTTTTAGAGTTATAAAACAGTTCAAAATGCAGTTTGTTTATAGAGACCTCGTGGTCCATACAGAAAACCATTTTTTTGTTTATGAAAGCAAATAAATACGAAGAAAGTTGCCCATTTCCTGGTATCTTGTAGATGTAAGAGTGATTTGTAAAGCTCAGCTGGCTTCAGCGGGGAGAGCTGAGCTGTGAAAGCAAGCTAACCATCTCAGGGAATGATGTGGGCTCAGAAAAAAAAAAAAAAGTAAGAACATTGATGAAATCCACAGGAAATCACTAATTACGGTAGTCATAAAAATAACAAACCAGAATGCTTGCTCTGTCCATTGCTGAGGCCAGGGCTAATGCTGCCATGATGCTGCAATCACAGTCAGCTGTGCATGTGCACAGATGGATGTGCTGCTCCACACACAGATACTGAATGCAGAGCTGCTCTCAGATGTGTTTTACACATCTTTACAACAGAGATCTTTACAAACAGAACAGGGTTTGGATGCTTCAGCGATATTTGTTTAATAGAAAGTAACACCAAAGAAGTACTTACAGCAGTTTGGTTTATTTTGGCTGATGCTGTCCTGTGCTCTGTAAAAAAACTTGATTTTAACTAATCCATCTTCTGATTTATGAAAAAGCAGCTATTACAGCTCAGGGCAGCAAATTAAATGGCACCAACCCTATTGGATGGTACAAAGCTGAGCTTCTTTACAAAGAAATATAATCGTTGCCCAGTGACTGTGGTAATACCTCATATCCATCTGGCGTTGTCCAGAAACAGCTATTTTTAGGGCTGCTACTCAAAATGTGAGAAGCTTGCTGCACTTTAAATACAGTAGAGTGTGACTCCTTGCTGTGCTAAGCACCAGAAATCATGTTTATGGAGGCAAGCTCTGTGTTTACAGTGGTGGCGTGTGGGAGTCCCACTTCAGAGGAAAAAGGAAACGAAGATTGCTCAGCTATCTGGTGCAGAGCTTTGGCAAGGACATCCCCTATTCATGGAATTAGCCTTCATTAAAAAGTCCCAGGGTGGTTTTTGGCATTCAAAACCAGTTTAAAGCAGAATCAACCATTAACTGCTATGTTTTCAGTTTAAAGTACTTCCAGATTTTGACAAGAAGCTGCAGGCTAATTATTTATCAAATAAAATGGCGCCAGCCAGGGCAGAGAGCTGGTTACACTCTCTATCAGCTGCACGGTGTAAAGGTCTGATGCAAAACAGGGTGAAGAAAGCAGAGAGACTCCCCTCAGCTTCACTGGGTTTTGGGCCAGGCCTCAGGAGCACAAGATGAAGGAAATGAGAAATGTGCGTTACAGACAGAGCTATAAATGACAAGGCACTAATCTGCTTCTCCATCTGTGTCTCGCTGAGCTGAGGATTACAAGCCTTTGAATCGGACAGTTTGCCTTTTCAAGGTGTTTTCGGTCTGAAACATAACTTAAACTTCATCAGCTTCCTAAGGTGGTGGATATTATTTTAAGACTTGTACACAGAAATTGAATCCAAATTCAAGAAGGAAGATGACGGGTTGTCTCTCAACAGGGAGCTTTCGGCTGGAGGGAGGTTACAGAGGCACTTTCGCCTCGCACCAGTTTTATTTGCTAATTCAGCTCACTGTTTTTGCTAAGTATCTTGCGTGCAGAAATTTGCTGCTGATGCCAAGAGCGGCATCATTAACGCAGGGCAGCAAACGGGATTTGGGTGAATCAGAGTACTGACGGGGGGGCCGAGACGCAGCAGGAGACGGGCAGTGAAAAGGGCCCGGAGAGCTCCTGCGGGCACGCACGCACATCCGTGGGGCCAGCGGGAGCGGCCGAAAGCGCTTCCAGCCCGCCGGTCAGCGCGGCCGCGGAAAAGCCCAGCGCTGCGGTGCCGTGACACACTCGGTCAAGCATTTCCTGCGCGGCGATGGAGGGCCTGCCCGGCCCAGGGACATCCCCGCGGGGCGGCCAAGGTGAGCGGAGCGGCGCGGAGGGGCACGGGCTGTGGGTGTCCCGGCCGGGCGGAGCGGGAAGGAGGTACTGCGAGGGGCGGCGGGCAGGGCGGGGGCCGCCCGAACCCGCGGCCGGCGGCGGCGAGCTGGCGCGGACCCGGGCTTTGGCAGGGCTGGAGAGGCGAGGCCGGGGCAGCGGGGCGGCGGCCGCAGCTCGGAGCGCACGGCCCCGGGACTGTCCCGTCCCGTCCCGTCCCGTCCCGTCCCGCTGCAGCGGCGCGGGGCAGCGCCCGCCGCGGCCAAGGAAAAGTAACGGAAACTCTTTCAGGCAGCCCTGCGCCTGCGCCGCCGCGCGCGCTGAGCCCCCCGCCCGCGCGGGGCACGTCGGGGCTGGTGGTTCGCACAGCCCGGGCGGCCCGCGGCAGAAGGCGGCCGCGGGACTACAGCTCCCGGCAGCCCCGCGGAGCAGCCCCGTCCCGTCCCGGGCGGCTCTGGTGTGTGTGCGGGGAGCCGCGGGGCTGGAGATGCGCGAGCGGCCGCTCCGGCCCGGGGCAGCGGGGCCGCAGGTGAGCGCGGCCGCACCGGGGGCACGGCGGCCAACGCTGAGGGCGGGAGCCGCCGCGGGGTCGCGGTGTGTGGGTGTGTACGGGGGTCGGGGCCGCCGCCGCTGCCGCCGCGGCGGGGAAGGGCGGGGGCGGGCTGGAAAAGTTCCTGGCGCGGCGCGGGAGCGGCCCCGAGCCCGGCACGGGCCGTGCCCCGGGGCAGCGCCCGCCGCCCCCCGCGGGGGGAAAGCGCCGCGGCGGCAGCTCCGCCCTGGGTGCCCCGGCGTGGGGGTGACGGGCCGAGGCCACATCATCTCCGGAGATGGTGCCGCGGGGGCGGGTCGCGCAGCGGGGATTTAAACCCGGGAGGACGGGCGGCCGGCCGGCGCTGCGTGACCCGCGGCAGGCAGGACGCGTCCCGCCCGTCCCGCCCGCAGCCGTGGCGGGAGCCGCCTGCCCCCGGTGGGCACGGCCCCTGCGGGTAAGCACCGCGAGCGGAGCCGCGGGGCTCGGAGCGCGGCTTGGGGGCCGAGAGGCTGCCCAGGGACGCTGGGCTGCGGGCGGCAGGAGCGGCGGGACAGGCTGCGAGCGGGGCTGCCGGGGAAGGGGGCAGAGGGGCTCCTTCAGAGCCCCTGTTCCTCTCGCTTTCTGAGGTGTAGCGTTTTCCTTGCATAAAGAAAAATGCAGAATTGCAGACTGCATGTCGATTTCGTTATACGCTTATTTGATTTGGTGTTCGGAAGAACTCTATCCTCACTACAAAGTGAGCAGTTTCTATGGCTTTCCTTTCGTAGAAAGATCCATTCTTTCCTACCGAGTAACAAAAATAAACTTCTTCAAAGGCTTATATGCAAATACAGATGGTTTCAAAAGGCTTTGTCAATGCAAATGCATCGTGCTTTTGATAAATAAAATTAACGTTCTAATTAGGCAGTTGTAGGTGAGCTTTCACAGGGTATTTTCACTGCCTAAATTAAACTTGCCTAGCAGACTCATTAATTCTTTCACATCATAAGGCTTTTCTGTTCTCTATTATGTTGGTTAGGCATTGTTTTTTGTAATTCAAATCCACCCCTAAGGCTTCGTATTTGCTGTCTCTGGTGAGACACTGCTGTGAGAGGTGAGGGAGAGGAAAGCAGTGTGTAGAAAACAAGAACAAGTCATCTTCAAGCAAACTTGAAGGCGCTGTGAAGCTGCTTTCTTGAGAAAGGTTCTTAAATGTTGCTGTTTCTGTCCTTACTCTTCCTATTTATGACTTTCATTTGTATGGTGTTTAGTGTGTTCTTTAAGGCAGAAGTTTCTTTTCAGGTGTCATTGCTAAATGTCCAACTCTGTGTTTGAAGGCAAGAGTTTCTAGATACCTGTGCTGAAAAATCCAGGAGTATGTTCTCTCTTCCAGATTCCCTGTTAGGAATTTTTATCACAGTACCAAGAGCTTATTTTCCTTCCAGTACTGCAAATTGTATTTCTCTCTTTCCTTATCTACCTTTCAGAATGCATTGACAGTGGAGTTTTGAGCTATTACATTGGTAAATACCAGAAGTACATAGTATATTAAATTCTCAGCCTTATTTCTGGGAAGGGCAGCTTCTACTGTATGCAGTAAGATGTGGCATTTGTCTTCTGAAATTTCATTACAACAGTAATACATTTTCTGAGGTTTTTTTTTACATAAGGGAAGGAAAAAATAGGTGAGCTTACTGATTTTGGTATCCTGTATGGATCAATAATCCTTAAAAACTGTTAGCAATATGTAGTATCTATGTGTTTGGACCATCCATGGAAAGCTTCTCCTGTGGCAGAAGTTGCATGGGGAATCTTGAAATTATTATTTTCAAACATTCCAGCTGCTCATGAAATACTTGAAATATTGAATCAGGTAGCATAGTATCTTGTAACAAATATCTCAAGCCCATGCTCATGAAATTATTTCTTTTCAAAGGTTGTAGCAGACTTGCTTTTTAAATCAGACTTATGAATATTATTAAATTATTTATTTTTTTTCCCAAAGGAACCAACCAATACTCAACTGTACGCTCCACATATCTTCCTGTAGTTAGAGTTTGTGCAAGTCATTCTTCAGTTTTCTTAAATAACAGTATTAAAATGAGACTCTAGACGCATAGAGTTTGAGTTTTTATCTTGTATTTTTTTGACATTTCTATGCATTTAATGATTTTCCTTCCTCACCCACCAGCTTCTCAATATAGATGTACAGAGCAGAGATGTGTTCTACTGCTTCTTCCCCCTGCCTTTTTTGTTGTTTTTCTCTTGAGTGCTAAGTGCTTTGCTCTGCTAAACCAATGTAAATTAGAAGTTGTGGTAACATACTGGTCAGTGCTGATTTTTCTTGTGTATCATACAGTGGGAAAGCAGTTAAGTTTAACTTACAAGTATGAAATGCTTCTACTGTAACACATTTGAGTAAAATGAGTTGGTATCCTGCTGAGTAAAAGTAGGTGGTTATGACATGGGTCTGTGACTTTATGCATTTCATGTGAAATAACAACTTTATCTTTTCCCCTACAGGCAGACTACAACGTTTCAAAATGCTGGAGATTATCTGGGTGATGCTAGAGATTACATTTAATATGATTGTGTCTTCAGACATTCTGCTTCTCCATTTCATGGGCTAAAATATTTTATAAAAATGAAATTGGATATCTTAATTGATCTTCAAGTTCACCGTGTCCTGTGAATTCAGAGAAGACTTTCTGAAGGAGGAATAGAGTCATCACATACGCGGACTTCTGTTGTTGCTCAAGAATTTTCTTTCATTGTAAAAGGCTATCTGCATTGAAGATGAGACTTCATTTAAGATATGATCTGTATAATTAGGTGAACAAGGATACTTTTAATGAATTTATCAACATCTATTTCCATCTGCTTCTCCAGTTTTTATTTTTTAGTAAAAATGAAGGACAAGTATAAAACAGCAGAGCTGATGTGTTCCTGTGAGGCCTTTATGTAAGCCTCTGTGTCTGGATGTGGTGCTAAAGGACAGGCAATCTGCTTTTGATCAGCTGATTGTAACTGCAGAAAGAGAACCTTTAATTTAAAGTAACTTGCAGCTGTAATTATTTTACTCTTTGGCTTGCACCGAATGAAAGGGAAATTTAAGTTTTACTGGTCAAGAGCATTTTACTGAACTGAGAAAGGGAAACTTACATTATCTTTGTTTTCATTTCAAACCAAGAACTGATTTTACTTAGAATTTGACTACTAGGGAGATCTTGGCAGAGAAAAGCAAGTCAGATGTCATCAAACGACTCTTCTCCCCCATCCTTACAGAAGTTTTCCCCACCCACGTGTCATGCTGCTGCAGCACAGACCCCAACTTTGTCTTCAAGTCCCCAGTCGGGGCTCTCCAGTCGACTCTCCAATGGCAGTTTCAGTACCCAGAGCCTCACCAACTCCCGAGGCTCTATGCATGGGATCTCCTTCCTCCTGCAGATTGGCCTCACTCGAGAGACTGTCACCATTGAAGCTCAGGACCTGTCCCTCTCTGCTGTTAAAGACCTCGTGTGCTCAATAGTTTACCAGAAGGTATGGTATAACGCTACCATGTTCTGCTGATGGCAGCAGTTGTTTGCTAACAGGCTCTTTAGTAAGAGCAACTGAGATATGCCAAGAGTTTGGTGGCAAAGATCTATGTTAGGTATGTGCAATTATGCAGAAAGAAATTTTGATAACTCTCAAGGGAGAAGCTTTTAATTCAAATATGGACAGTTTTTTCCTTTCAGCAGTTGTCACTGATACCTTAGGTTTTCACTAGCTTACACTTACTACTGTTGAGGAGTGGCTACAGACGTGTTGCTGGGCCGCAGACTTGATACTGCTGTATCTTTTTGTTTCTAGTTTGGAATTAAAGAGGCCACCAAACATCTGATAATGTCCAAGTATTGTTTTTCTGCATACTGAATACATGTGTTACTTTATATATCAAAGTAATTTCTGTTAAGAGAGGGTTGACCTAGAAATAAAAGAACCTTAGCACACTTTTCCCTTATGTCTTGGCTACCCTGTTGCAAATTCTGTCTCTCTAGGAAGGAATTGATCAATTTTATTACATAATTCTTTTTCACCTAATAGCCTGAAAAAACATAAGCACATTATATGTTATTTGCATATGCTTGTGTATCTTTTTTTCCCATCTCATAACTTACTGCATCTTTCATATTTTTTACAAACTAGTTGTCAAACAAGCCAATTTCATAATAACTTCCAAAATATAATTTAGCATGTTAGTTCATTTCTGAAGAGATGAGTTCTTTGGGTCAACTTTTCTTTCTTTTTTTTCCATGTACCATGCATGCAAAAGTGTACCTTTACGCAGCCATTTTGGGGCTGCTTTTTCTTTCTATGCCAGCTCCTTCTCTTTACATCTGCATATTTCCTGTCTTCTGTCTTAAAGAAAGATGAAAACAAGTTACATACACGCTTACTTTTCTTTTTTCCTTTCTGTTTTTTTTTTGGGAGACTCAGCTAAAAGTTTAACTTGAGGTCTTGTTACAGCTCAAACTTCTTACATGCTAAGCCTAATCTACTGCAAAACTGATGAGGATTTCATGATCAGTTTTCCTTTTTGTCTGGCTTTGCTGCAGTTTCTGCTCTCTTGCAGCTGACGCTACCAGAAAGTGACTGCTCAGTGAAAACATGTTGCAGGCAGCAAACTGATCAGGAAACAACCTCATGTGTGGTGGATTCATCTTTCATAAGTAGTTTTGCAGCTAGTGCACGAGTGGCAATATTCTCCCTGTACTCTCTATTTGACAGCAAGATGTCCTGCCTTGACTGTTTTTCTCTCAGATCTGGTGACTGTTGCAAGACTGTTAAATGTTCTGGGATTAGTATGTGCCTAATGTGAAAATTGTGAGCCGTGTTCTTGTCCGTAGTCATGCGAATGGTTGCTGGTTTTTCCAGTTAAAAGCTTTGAAGCTGCTGGGTGTGCTGTTGAGATTTAACAGTGTTAAAGCTTCCCTTTCCTCTGGTATTCCACAGCCTGCTTAAACTGTCTTGTCTTGACTGCAGGGTAGTGTGTGGTTTGTTGCTGTGATAGTTCTGTACCTACCTATTTACTTACTGTTGCATTTCCTTAATTAATAAGGAGAAATACCTTTTTTTTTACTTGGAATAATAATTGATAGCTTCTCTTCTTATTATCTTTACTAGCGTTAAACGGACGTTTCCTTACTTCACAGACACATTTCAGGCTTGTATTCCTCTACGTAATCTGGAACAGAAGAAAACTCTGAGGAGTCCTTCTTCACTTACTTGGGAACTTGAACCACCTGCCCAACTGTATTTGAGGCTACAATTACAGTATCAAAGATGTTGGTTAGGACTCTGCTTTTCTGTGTTTCCTGCTGCAGACACTGGTGTTCAGTGTAGCTTGTTCAGGTTTTGCAGCAGAGTAGTTAAAAGCAGCATCAAGAGAACTGAAACTAAAGAGGCATGTGTCTGCAAGGGGAGCGAGATGAGTAATGCAAATATTTGGTGTGTCTCTTAGCTCTATTACAGATGTTCTAAACATCAGGGGATGTTTTTTTCTTTTTAAGTATTTTTCTTCAATTGTTTTTGCAAGTTTAAAGTTAAGTTTGGGGGGTACTGTGTTAGGGTTGTTGTGTACTGGAATGATTAATAGAAGCCCTTAGAAAATCCAAACTTTAGACTTTATAGGAAAAAATTCTTTTTATTCAGAAAAATTCTTGCTTATGGTCTCCAGTGCATTCATGGTCTTCTCTGTTCATTCCTTATCTAGGTTGCTATGTATTAAGGTATCAGACATACAGTTCTCAGGGCAATCTGAAGAGGAGTCTAAGCTGGACACATGGCTGCTGGAACAGAGGGACAATGTTTAGAAGCAGAAAAACTTGTAGCAGGTAGACAGTGTATGTCCTTGCACAATGATCAGATATTACAGAGGCAAGTTCTTGATCCTGTTCTGTGTTGGAATACTGTTTCTTCATTCCTCACATGAAGTAGAACTAAGGGATTACTGACTTAAAACTAGAAACTTGATGTTCTGCTGCCTGCAAACTGAGAATTATGTTGGACAGCATGCTCTAAATGCTGTATTCTGTCTTACCTAATTTTATTCTGGTTAGAGCTATAAATGAAAAACATTTGATTACTGTACTATTACTTGTGCTATTAGTTGTGTAGTATCAGTACCTGCAAGATTTGTTGTAACTTTTTCAGTGAACTTACAAACCTTTACTTTCCTGTTTCTACCTCTTCTCTATCTTTTTTGGTCCACAGACCTGTCCATCATTTTCACTTTCAGTCATACTCAGCATTCTCCTTCTCTGTATATATTTCCTCTGATGGCTTTGTTATGTTTTGCTCTGAAACAGACAAATTGCTCCCCTACCTTAGCATGTTTCCCTGAAATTCTCATGATCCTTTAATCATTGCATTCTTTTTGATTGAGTACTGATACTTTGTTTTTTGAAAGACTCTAAAGTGAAAGCAAATAATCTCTTCTGTTCAGATGTTCTCAGGTCTATTTTCCTCCTACTGCTCTGCCTTTGTGACTTGTCAGCTGTTTTCTTCATATGATCTAAGTAACGCAGGGACTTAGCAAGAGTTGAGGCATGAGGAACATGCTTGTGAGAAAGTGGGAGCTGGGGAGTTACTGGTGTACAGAGGTGCTACATGAGGGGCAGATGAGCATTTCCAGCATGGTAATGGGTTTGTATGCTGGAAAACCTAGCCAAGCAGTAGTCCAAGTATGTCTGTACTGAGGCATCTGGTGAGGGAAGGATCTCCTGCAACGTTTTGAAATGAATTGTCTGTGTGATAATGTGATTTGGCACATGATTCTAAAGAGTGGGAGTGAATAGCTGGGTAGGGATGCAGGATAATAGAGTGGATGACTTCAGTGAACGAAGAGCCTTTCCAATGGTGTTTTGGACCATTAGACTTAGGAATTAACTTTCAGTGGTTTGAAGCATTTGTTTTGCGTTATGACGGGTCATGAGATATTGGACCTTGAAACAATATCCGCCTACACTTTTCCCTAGTGTGAATTTTTGGCGACTAGTCCAGAACTTTGTAAAATAACTCCTGGAACTTGAAGTAAGGGGATTTTTCAGTTACTGCCAAGATGGAGAGAAGCCTCAGTTGTGTTTCACTCAGCAATACTGACTGCTGTATGTTGGTTGAGTTCTTTTGGATAAAAAAGACCATGTAATGCACTCTCAATTAAAGCTAGATATGCTGTAATACTTACAGTATGAGCATGCTAGATAACACCAGTGATTTTTCATCAGTGTAACTGCAATAATGCACTAGTTGTGTTATTTGTGCTAGTGCCACCCAAGTATTAAGAATTACATATATTCTTGATATAAGTTGATATATTGGTATACCAGAGATTAATTTTGGCACAGTCTAGTGCATACGTAGACTTCCCACAAGTGATTTCCTGTCACTAGATGCTCTTTTGGAATTGTTAAGACTGGGAACAGTCATGTTTTTGCTTTTAGGAAACTAAGTAATACTGGGATTAGCAGTTTATATGTTCTGAGTAACTGTGCAGATACATTAGGCTTTTATGCAAGAAAGTAATAGCTGTATAATCCCGTAAGATAAAACAGGCTTTAAAAAATTCTGTTTTGAGTTTTGTTTTCAAGTTTACATTATGAGCTCTTAACACTTCAAAGGAACTGGATAATGTTCTTCCTTAACAGCTTCATGTAACTGAGCATAAGAAAAGCTATAAAAGCTGTGCTTTGCTGCAGTACAAGACAGAAGAATTTGGTAGTGTACAACTTGAATACAGTTCAACTGTTGAACATAGTTTAAGCTTTGCGTAGAAATTCTGTTAAAAGATACCACTTGAAATAAAACCCCTGTTAATCGATGAGGTTATTCTTGGCCAGCAGTCTGCACAAGCCTTCTGGCCAAGGTGCTAGCAAGGAATGCTGAATTCCCCAGTGGGCTGGGGAGCGGAAGAGAGAGCAGGGCGCCGCACGCCTGGAAGGAGCCGAGCTGCTTGGTTGGAGCTGATTGCTCCCTGCACCGAGGCCCAAGTGCCTTACACAGGGCTCTGCTGGGCCACCTGCAGCCAGCCAGAGCTTCCATGGCTTGGGTGCACAGGGCTGGAGTGGGGGCAGAAGAGAGGAGGCTGAGCCAGAGCGTGGGGAAAGGAGTTGGGAGGCAGGCATCTTCCCTTTAGGATCTGTTCTTTTGTAACTGGGAAATGTTTTTTTGGTGGGAAAGAGCAGGATTAGTTCACCTAACTTGAAAAAATTTATTAGGTATAATTGGATTTGGAGCCTGCTGCAGCTCTGTCTCTAAGGGGCAGCCATGGACAGCAAGACTGACCATGTAGTCCTGATAGGCACTAGCATTTGGATACAGGTGTGCAACACATACATATGTACACACAGATCCAGACAGATCAGCAGTGTGTCTGTCAGTGAGCCCTCACATGAGCACAAACAGCACCAGGTCCCATGCTACATCATTCTATGGCGGTCCAGGATGGAGGTCTGGTGGAGGGGAAAAACACATGCCCACTCATCCACCAGTAAGAAAATAGTGGATGTCTCCAGCAGCTGGCTTAAAGCACTTTCTGCCCAGTAGCAGCTGCTGGATCTTGGTCTTTCCAGTTGCTGACACCTGGATATTCAAGCTCTTGATTTCACTTACTCTGACCTATCCACTCACTGACATTACAGGGTCCTCTTGCTCTGATTGCTGGCAGTCAGACCCCCCATACACGCATGGGCTCAGAATAAGAGACAAGAATTCAGGAAAATAGCTAGAAATTGGATTCTATGAGAATAGAGGATGGGTGGTGCTGATGATGCACAGGGCATGATCAGACAATTGTTCTGACCAACCCCTGTTTGCAGGTGACCAGCCTCTTTTATCTTCTTATCCCTTGATTTTTTCCCACGTTTATTCTTCCCTGAATCACGTCTTTCCTTGTCTTTGTTTCCTTCTGTAAACATTCCATAGGTATTGTACAATCCTAATTGCCCAGCATTTTATAATCTGTACCATACCACTGGACTGCAACCCCTCTCAGGCCAAAAAGTATTCTAGCATTGACTTACCTGATCAGGTATGCGTGGAAACTGGGTCTGTGAGGGTGTCCTGTGAAGGCCAGGGTATCTTTTCCCTGGACTTCTTAATTTGGGTTCCTACCTATCCTTCTTTCTCTGTGCTCCCACTGGCTTGTAGAGATGGGCCTTTTGTGGCCTGATGGTTTCTGTGAAGGGGCTGGGAAGTCCTGGCAGGGTGTTGGTGGGCTGCCCCCACCTGAATTTTTCCTCTGTGCCGCTTTGTGGATGTGCAACAAGCACTTCTCAGGCAGGACAGGTAGAGGAGCTACTGTGAGGTTCCTCAGCTCCTGCCTGTCCCTCTTATGGATTCAGGAAAACCTCCTAGCAACTGCAGCTCTCCATACCAATGAACAGGCACTTTCTTTTCTCATCTTTTCAGCTTTTGGAATTATTATTTCAGAAATGGAGATCAGGCATGCACAATGCCTAGAAAAATGTGTTGTGGTGCAGTCTTGTCACATACTGTAGAAACTGTATACAGAGTCTGTGTTTAGTGAGAGAATTCTTGTACTCCTGGTATGGATTATGTGAGTGTGGTTCTGCATCTTAGTCTAGAAGTCATTGATAAAGCTCAAGTTTGTAAATAGAAGGAGTACCTTTTAAGGAGGTTAAATGTTAGAGTTACAAAACCAGACAACCTTTCACAGTCACATCTTTTATGTGTAAGTATATTTGTTTTGGAAGAGCAGGCAGTAAATCATATTGTGACAGTATGAGAAGCATTCATACTGCACAGCTTAAAAGGTAAATTTAATTAATGGGGAACCAAATGAGGGTGTTGATATCAACAGTTCTAGCAATCTGTAATAGATGATTTTGCTTTTTTCACAATATTTCTACTCCATAGAAACTAATTTTGCCTTTGTCTGGAATTCATTTGAAAACAAAAATCTTAATTATAGTTATTATAATGTTATTTACAAGCTTTGGATCAATGTTGATGCTGCTTTCTAAGGGATGTAATGTCTCATATTTTGTAACGATTACACCGTTGTAATGGTGTCACAAAGAGGACTTGAGTGTTCATCTCTAACTTTATTTTGTCAGCTAATGCTTTTTAGCATTGAAAATTAATGTAGTATGTTTAAAACATTTTAAATAAATCCAAGATTTGTACATGAGAATGGGTAAATGGTGCATAGGCAGAATATATTTTATCATAGCAATTAGGATAAGTGCTGCTTGGCAGGTGATTATGTGACCTCTGGCTACTGAGGTGGGGGATTATGTGTAGGGATGTTCTGGCAGCTGCATGACAGGGTTATGGTGTTAAGAGTGGAAAAAAAATAGAAGATAAACACATATTTATCAAAAGAAGGAGACTCAAATCTGTGAAATATCTTAGAGGCTTCCTTACAATCTTTAGTTCATAGGTGGTTCTGTGAACTTAATACAAAGAGGTAATAGTTCACATGATTCCCTGAGTCATGAGTTGTCTTTCTGGCAGCTGAAATTAATATTGATGTTATTAAAAAGTGTCATGTGTATCTGCAGTCAGATATATACTGTTGTAATGTTGATTTTATGTCCCTTTTGTTAGAATTAAGTTCTTCAGCAATACAATGCAATTAACAGAAGTTAACAGTGTATCAAGGAATAAAACCTCACAGCACTTATTTTAATAATGTAAATATATCTTGTTTTCTTGTCAATCAAGGCACAGTAAGATTTTGGGTTAGAGCTTAAAATAAGTTTGTAACATGGTTTTAGATATGAAGAAATGTCAGTTCCCCTGGAAGAATTACTAGTGGCTGTAGCTTTCTGTGTTCTGAATATAAAGTCAAGTCCCATGCATACTTGCAGAGATACTGAGACATGTATTTGGACAGCACAGCTAATTCTTAAACTTTATATTTTCTTTCCTATTACAAATGATTTTTGAGCAATTGGATAAATGTGATTTTGAGAATATTGTTGGATATTTGCTATTTTATGTAGGGAACCTGAGAGTGAATTGACAGAGGAAG
The DNA here is from genome assembly GCA_034336665.1 of Luscinia megarhynchos. NCBI lineage: Eukaryota > Metazoa > Chordata > Aves > Passeriformes > Muscicapidae > Luscinia > Luscinia megarhynchos. Next base: position 78,587,793 of record CM067565.1, on the reverse strand, counting down.
GAACTGGCTGCTTTGGCATCGGCCCAGTAAATCAGGTTATCTTGCTGTGGACTAAATATCTCTGTGTCAGTATAAATTGGTCAGCTCTGTCTTTTGCTTTTGCAAGGGTTAAAATGTACAAATTCTGCTGTTTCTCTTTGTGACTGTCCAAGGTAGATAGCATGCTTTCTGGAGCATGGACTTCTTCAGTATTATGTGTCATGTAATTATGTAGTGTGTACACACCAAAACAGAGAAGACCAGCTTGATATTTCAAATAAAATTGCTGCTGTAAAGAGGATATTATTTTTCTCTGAAGGAGAAGAAAGTGTGAAAACAATGGGCACGATGGATACGATACCTTCATTATGTTTTTGATTTGGCAGAAGAAATCTTTGGTGATTTTAGTTAAGAATAATTAATATACCACAAGCTTCATCCAGTTTAGATACTTACCGACTGTGTGACATGTAAATTACTAACTTGTTACCTCATTAATTTAAAGTTTCTTCTTTTTAAAAAGAAACTTTATGAGCTTTTCCATATTTTTCCCACATTTTTCCTGTTTTGTTCTGCGTGTACGTTCCCACCTCAAGTTAGAATTCTGATTTAAGCCAAAAACATCGAAGGAGCTGCTTGAGTGCTGCTCATTCCTCTCCAGGGTCTGTTCCTGCTCTTTTTCCCCATGAACTATTTACTTTTAAGCTTTTCATTTTAAGTTTTACTCATACTTGACAGTATTTTGAAGAGTAGGGAAAATACAGAATGAGAAAGTTTTTTGGTTTTTTTTTTGTTGTTGTTTCTTTTTCAGTGCCATGGAAAAGTGCCATGTTATTTAGTGTATCTGTTTCCCATGTGGATTTTTTTCTGTCCCTTGTGGGGATTTGAGTTTTTTCTTTTCACAGAATCACAGAAAATGGGTATATTGGTAGAGATCACTGGAGGTCATAGAGTCCAATTTGCCTGCTGAAGCAGTGTCCTGTGGAGCATGTTACTTAAGATTTCTCACATCTGTAGATCTGAACTGACATGGAGTCTCTTAACTGGCTTGCTCCTCAAGAAAAGTGTGGCAGGTGCTGCTGGAGTGTCTCGAGCTAAATACCTGCCTGACCAGAATACCCGTGAAATAAAGGTTATAGGTGGTGCTATCCAAATTAAAGGCTTGCATTGAATTTTACTTGCCAGACTGATTATGCAGGTTTGAGAGATTAAAAACCCAAAGAAACAAAAACCTTAATACTTCTTATTTTCAGGTTAAAAAAAAAAAATTAGAAATTGTCAGAGGAGGCTTTGTGTCCTCAAAAACGATCAGATTTTGTTACCATGAAACATTTACAACTCTTGAGTTCTATACTGTTACTAAAAACGTTGATATACAGGATTATCAAAGAGCATGTATTAATTTAGAGTTTGATTTCTGTTGCAGTTCCCAGAGTGTGGTTTCTTTGGCATGTATGACAAAATTCTCCTGTTCCGCCATGACCTGAACTCAGATAATATTTTGCAACGAATTACATCAGCAGAGGAGATACATGAGGGAGATCTTGTTGAGGTTGTACTCTCTGGTAGGTATTATTGTCATATTATTATTATTAGTGGAACAATTCTTTATTCAGTAGATTAAAAGAAAATAGGACTTCAATGGAGCAATATTTTCATACCTGCTTTGAGCTTTTTTCACTTAAGTCTCCATACACTTTGGGGTAGAGGTTTCCAAGAAAGTCTGAGTGTCCCTGATGCTTCAGTACTCAGTTTTGTTATTTTTCCATTGTTCTGTTTTAATCCTCTTCAGGATTATTATTCTAAATAAATCTGAATTATGCAATTTGTAAGTATAATAATATCAGTTTTTAATTTTTATATTTGTTTAAGGCACAGTACAGGTAGGATTCATAATTTGTTCTTCCAACTGCTGTGGATTTTCTTTTGCTTGTATCTGTGTTTTTATTCTGTAGGTTGATGGCTTATGCTGTCATAAGACTTCATATAAATGTTGTTGCTGAATCATACCTATAAAAACAGACTCTTACAGGTTACTGTAGTACTTAAAAACAGTTTATTTCAAACCATATAGTCCTTAGAGTGGTGGTTATTAACCAGTAACAAGGACAAAATAACCCCAGCCCCTGATTGTCATTGTATGTGCTTGATCAATACTTTGTCAAATTCAGTCCAAAGTCAGCTGTAGTTAAACTACAAATAAAAGCTGGATTAATATTGAGCAGTTTTTAAAGTCTTTGATGATAAAGTGACAAACTGAGCCTGCATGTTAGAAAGAGAGACCTCTTGACTGTCATGAGCTTAGATTTGTAAACTTGGTCAATAAAGTATGAATTTGATAGGTGTAAGGCTGAATCCTTGGCTGCATTTCAAGGCATGTCTAAGATGTTCAGTAATTGATCATCTTATTTTGAGTTTTTCATTGCTTCTGGTCAATAATATATTTGGAAAATTTGTTGTCTGTCTCTTGGCAGTCTCTGACAGTTTCCTTAGAGACAGACAGACCACCCGAAACTGAGGCGTTTTGAAGACCTGTAAATCTCTTTCAGTAGGATTTTAAAAATAAGAATCTGAATAGGAAATGTTAGTATGTATAGTACATATCTAATCAAAAAATAGTGGCCATCAGGGCAAGGTAGTGTTGATGTAAAATACCTATTTGGTCTTTTTTTCCTCGAAGAAACAGGACAAAAATAATTTCAAAATATATCTATTCTTGTTTAAGGAAAAGAGTATTTTTTTGTCCTGTGGAAACTTTACCCACAGTTCTGTTTTGATACACTGAGTTTAGTCTAATAAGCTTTTTACTGTAAAAGTCCTTTTAGAAGATAAAAATTTATCTTGTAGAACTGTCTTTTTTTTTGAAAATTTTGTACAAAATTTTGTTACAAAACAGCTTGAAAATTTAAGTTGCTCTTTCAAATGTTTACTGTTGCTTTTAGCAAAACTGCTTGTACCTGCCTTCAACTTAATGAGGTTTTCAACAGAGTGATTCATGCTGTTGATTAGTTGGGGCCATTAGCCTACAGAGTTGAATGAATATTTTTCCTCCAATAAAAATGTTTACTGAAAACTATGCAGTCTCCTAAATGCATATTTAAATGGCATACAGTAAAATGCTGATTTCTAAATAGCTTTGTTAGCATTCTTTAAATTAGCCATTTTTAAAACATGTTCTTTCCATAAATCCTTGTTGATCCTGTGGCAAGAGCTTTAATTTACTGCAATTTTTTAAAAGCTTTGGCTACAGTTGAAGATTTCCAGATTCGTCCTCATGCACTTTATGTGCATTCCTACAAGGCTCCTACGTTTTTGTGACTACTGCGGAGAGATGCTTTGGGGTTTGGTACGACAAGGATTAAAGTGTGAAGGTAAGTCTCTGATATTTAGTGGATTTGTGTGTGGGTATGTCTATATAAGATGAGGAAGAAGAAGTTGTATTGTGTTTGGTGTGTTAGCAAGTCATAAATTTAGTATTTCATAGCTGGAAGGGTTTGTGCATTGAAAAACCCAAGTTCTGATCTTGGCATTAAAGCAAGATATGTGTGACCTTGGGCTAATGACTTAAGAAGTGTTGTTGTTTCCCACTTTGAAAAAAATAGCTTGCTTACAACCTTGTGTCCTTTGCACAAGGAACACATAGCTTGGAGAGACTCCCAAAGGGGAATCCCTTTCCTTATGGCTTTCATCCAGCTGGCTATGGAGTACTCTGCAGCCTGCTGTCAGGTATTGACGCTGCCTTCTCACTGAATTCTTCTTTGGTTCTTGTGCTTCCAAAGTGAGGGAGTGATGAAAGCCTCCTGGTGGTGGGAGCTCAGCTGCTTCCAAGTCTTAGACCTTATTACTAGAACTGGGCTTACTGGAGAAAAAGCTGTTTCTGTGAATTACATCAAGAACCCTAAAATAAGAGAATTTGTCACAACAATCTATTCCTGCCTTTACAATTTTCCCAGGTCATGTTTTTAAAACTGCTTTATCAAAATATTAGTAGTGTTTTTGTTACTTTGTATGTTGAGAGGTTTTTTGAATAAACAAACTCCTCTTCCAGGTTGTGGCTTAAACTACCATAAGCGATGTGCCTTCAAGATTCCAAACAACTGCAGTGGAGTGAGGAAGAGGCGCCTGTCTAACGTGTCTTTACCAGGAGCAGGGCTTTCCGTTCCAAGGCCAGCACAAGCTGAACACACATCCTCTGCCTCTGAAGAAGTACGTAATGTGAAAGGAGAAATGATTTCTGTTTTAAATTCTTTAACCTCTGGAGAACTAGGTAGTGTTTTAAGTGGCTCATGATGAGTATGTGGGAGTCCAGCTTCACCATTATGACTGGTTTTAGTGAATTTTAAAATACGGTGATTCTTGGACTGCGGCATTTATTGCTTATTATTACTGTGAGAGATGAAATAGGAAATAAATTATAGGTTTTGTATTTAATTTTTTATTAACCTTTCACCCATGATTGTAGGAAATCTTGAGAACATTGGCTTCAGAATGATAAAACATCCTGCCTTCTTAGCAATACAGATTCGTTCTGTAATTATTGTATCATCATAGATTAGTTACTTGGCCAAAGCAATACAAATTGTAAGCTTTAATACTGGGGAAGATTTTTCCTGATCTGCTGTTAAGCTTTTCATAGAGTTAATCTAAAAAACACCAAGCCCAGTTAAGGAGGGTGTAGGGGATGAAGGCCTTACAGTAAAAACAGACATCCATAGTAATTCCTTGTTATAATGATTCCTGAGAGGTTATCAATTACATAACAAATACCAATTATCAAGTATATCCCAAATATATTGGGTTCATAAGACAGGACAGGAAGTGATTAGATCTATTTGTTTGTGCCTTTAGTCTTTTCTATTCATCTGTTACTTTACACTATAACTATTCTTACCACTAAGGCACAAATCATAAAGTCTAGTTCAAGAACATAATTTTTTTAAGTAGAAGCTATAAAAGCCTAACCTTGAGTAATGAAAAAATATTTATTTTTATGTTTACTGGTAAGATTTATTCAGTGAATATAGAATTGTAACCCTTTATCACAGATTTTAAGTTTATGATTTCTGTGTGCATATTTAGTACCTTTCTGATACCTCTTTGTTTTTCTCAATGCCTTTTCTGTTTTAATTGCTAAAGTTTTTCTTTTGAATTAATTTTAAATAATTTTTTGGGCGAGTTTAATTTTCAAAATAATTTTTGGGTTTTCTAAATATTTTTGCCGAATTTAGTAAGCTGTCCAGCATACTATACCTTGCTTTTAAAAACTGATAGTTTGAGGTGGTGATTGGAATTTGGTTTGCCTGCCTCCAATGTTTTTGATTTTACCCTCTATGTGGAGTTTTGTATGTGCTGTCTGAACCTTGTCAGATTGCTTAAAAAACAAATGTCAAGAGTGAATTTCTAGCATTTTATCTTCTGTGGAAATAAAGGTTCATATATAACTTCCTGCTTTCTGTAAGGCTTTTCCATCTGGTGTTTTCATGGTTTTGTTTTACAATACCAGAATGTCCTCTTAAAGCTTCTTGGCCAGGCTGCTTTCTTGTCTGGTTGCTTTAGGAGCCAACATCTCCCTTATGGCCCCACTGACATTTCTTTTCCTCCAGCAGGACCCCCAAGTCCTTCCCTGCAGGGCTGGCACCAATCCCCAGCCTGTGTTGATATGGGGAGGTGCCCCAGCCCTTGGCCTTGTTAAGCCACATAAGTTTCCCATGGACCCACTTCTCACGCTTATCCAGGTCCTGCTGGATGGCATGGTGCCCCTCCTGTGTGCCACCTGCACCACTCCTCTGGGTGACATCCACAAACTTGCTGAGGGTGCACTTGCTCCCATTGTCTGTCATTGGTAAAGACATTTAATAACTCTGGTCCCAGTATCAGCCCAGAGGGACTTCACTTGTCACTGATGTCTGTCAGGACACTGTACCATTGATCACTACCCTTTGGATGTGACCATCCAGCCAATTCCTTATTCTCCTAAAAGTCTGCCCATTGAATCCATCTCTTCACTTTAGAGTGAAGGATGCTTTGGTGACCATGTCAGAGGCTTTACAGAATTCCAGATAAATGACATCTGTAGCCTTTTCTTGTCCACTAATTGAGTCACTCCATCCCAAATCATCTCCCTGTTCTTCATGTGCTTTAGCATAGCTTCTGGTAGGATCTCTGTGATCTTCCCAGGCACAGAGAAGAAACTGAAATATCAGTGTTCCCCCGGGTTGTCCATTCTGTCCTTTTAAAAAATGGGTGCAGTTTTTGCCTTTTTCCAGTTTTTGCCTTTTTCCACATCTGACTGCTGTGACTTTTCAAAGCAGTCATGGCAGTAGAACTGTTCTGGTACCAATTATGTACTCCTCCTTTGTTCCAGCGTTGCTGCCCAGAGCCTAGTAAGAGGATTCCCTCTTGGAGTGGCCGCCCCATCTGGATGGACAAGATGGTGCTGTGCAGAGTGAAGGTCCCCCACACCTTTGCTGTTCACTCTTACACTCGCCCCACCATCTGCCAGTATTGCAAACGGCTGCTTAAGGGCCTTTTTCGCCAAGGAATGCAGTGCAAAGGTAACCATCTAGTTTTCTGCTGTAGCAGTGCATTTCAGTAAAGGTGCTGTATTTAAAACTGATTGCAGCTTAGGTGGCTGTGTACTGCAAAATAGGGAAGTGTGATTTTTAAAAAATTTCATAATTTTCAGAAGATCACAGCACCCCTAATTTTCATTATAGTATGCTGTGCATTGTACATTTTTCTGAAAAATAAAATTCAATTGTGTAGATTGGAAACACTATAATTCTAGAAGGATAACTATGAATTAATAAAAATGGAAAATGCTTCCTTTTGTTCAATATCTGTATTCTAGACTGCTAAAGAATCTGTGAGCTTTCATTGTATTATTCTAGTACAGGATACTGATTATTACCTTTTGGAGGTAGGTGCTTGTGCTGAACTTGCATGGTTTTTATGTAGCATATGTTAACATGCATGGCTCCAGTTCTCAGGCTCTTCCATGTGGTCCCTAGGGCGTAACTAGTGCTATCTCCTTCTGGCTTTTTGTTACTAGTTAGTGCAGATCTGTCAGCTTTTTTGCAGGGAACAAAAGTCTAGTGATGAATCATAAATATTAATTTGGAAAGGAGTTTCCACTTCTCTCATGTGAGTTTGTCAAATGGGAGTATCGAAGGTCAGCTTTTTGAGAGAAGTGACTTCATGCATTTTCAGTTTGCTTTATTAGAGGAGAGAAAAAATTGTAAGCTTGCAGCTGTGTTAACTTTTTATTTTATTAGTAATACTGCTGTCTCATGTAAGTAAGGAAGTAGTTTTATCTTTCATTTCTGTTGTTATTTGCAGTCTTTGTAGTCTGTTTGAAGCCTGCATCCTGAACTGGTTTTGATACTTTTTCCAGTCAGTGTGTCTCTTGGATATACATGATACAAAAATAATGAAGCCTGAAAGAGATGCCTTGTGGTTTTAACATGCAGATGCTGCTGGCCATATACAATTGCTGTAACTGTATCCAGCTGAACCAATGGGGCCACCACATCAGTTTCAGAGAATTGAATGATACTGGATAAAAGTATTATTTGTATGCATATTGTAAGAATTTATGCATGGAAAGCAAGCCTAGAGAAATGCTATGTATAAGATCAGGCCAGAAGTTAAGTGTCTTAATAGGCCTCCATTTATGCAGTAAGATCCTATACTTGTTTCTAATGTATCAGGAATTGATACCAAGCAGTTAAAATATTTTCATTCTGCCTTCTGGTGTAGAATCTTAAGGTTTCCCACTGACTTCCTTGTGCACGTTCACAAAGCTTGGGGATCTTTTATCAGTTTTATGATTCTGATTACCCAAAAGAGCCCTGGATTTCATTATTTAATTCAGGTTTCTGTTTGGGCTCTGAGGATGAAGTTTGAGATGCTAAGGCTGTATTTGTGGTAATAAATTAAATGTGCCCAGAAACATTCCCGGACACTGAGGTCAGCTGGGACAGAATGACCCGTGTTCATGAACAAGTTTTCTTAGCATCCCAGCCTGGGTGGCTCTGTGCAGGCTGCCTGTTTGGAACAATTTCATAGGATGCTCTGGTTTAAGAGCTAGACCTTGGAACTGTTTGGGATTATGCTAATACTGTGGGCCAGAAACATGCTAGGGGATGTTTGTAGCTGTTTACTAGACTAGAGAATTGCATTGCAGTATCCAGGAATGTTTCTGAATGTAGTTTAATTTATTAGGATAGATTCAGTCTTCTAGTTTCGTGACAGGATTTGAAATGTCTCTGTTTCTTCCAGCCTCCTTTAAATAGTGAAGTAATTGTATTCCATAATATGGACTGAGGCCACGGCTGTAAAAAGAGTGTTCATGGATCTCCTAGGATGCATCATTTTAGGCACTCAGAAGCTGAGCAGTATTGTATTCTGCTCTAGAATTTGGCTCCTCTGTTATTAAAAATTGAGAGATAATGTTTTTTCTCTTGTCTGGGCTTAAAAGAAAAACACATTGAGCTTGCTTTGGATAGCAAAAAGAGGCTAAATTATCAATATGAAAACAATTGTGGGGGCAGTGGGGAGTTTTGAAATTCGTGGTGTTGATGGAGTTGAAAATCACAGGGATGCTGCTAATAGAGGAAATTCCTGTAAATACTAGTAATGTTGTACACTGGACTTTGTTCATAAGCTGTGTCTGATAGCTTGGGTGCAGAAATGGCTCACATCCAGGTGAGATTCCATCTCTACACCAGGCCAAATCTGGACATAATGTAATTCTGTTTGCCCCATGTCAGCAGGAAATGGAGTTTGAGTAGTCAGGCAAATCTGTAACCTGAATGAGAGGGGAACTGGACTTCAGGATTTACTGCAGAACTTATTTGCTCTGATGTAGTTGTGTGATCATAGAGGCCTCTGATGTCTGCAAGTCTTAGTTGGCAGGTGGGGAAAAATGCTAGAGATGAGACAGTGAAATCATATAGCAATGGAAAAAAGGATGTGGAACAAATGAAATAATGGGAGAAATTACATCATGAGGGAAAAAATAGCTGCAGAAAAAGCTACAGAAGTAGCAAACTGTTTTGTACTGGAAGGGGAAGTACTGACATAATAAATAGTGGTGGGACAAATCAACATGTGACATAAGGACAAGATTGTTAATTTCCTCCTAGGAGATGACCTCATTGGTGCTGTCTTTAGTTACACACAAATGTATGAATCTGAACTGAAGTTGGTGTGGGAAGGTGTGATGATAAATGTTCTTGTCTGGGTGGGAGTGAGATTCTGGTATCATGGGCTTATTTATCTGCTATTTTAGATTGCAGGTTCAACTGTCACAAACGCTGTGCGCCTAAAGTACCTCGAGACTGTCTTGGAGAGGTTATTTTCAATGGAGGTAAGATGAGAAACATACTTTCAAATAGTGAGAGATCTTTTGAGGCTGAATAAGATGCATTAGTATTTAGTTCTGTCATCTCTGAATATTTGAAATATTCTTATTTGTCTTGCCAGTTTTTTCACTAAGGTCAGTGAAAATGAAAAAGATTCACTGTAAAACCTACGCTCTAGTGACTTAAATTTTACTTAATCAATCTTGGCAAGTTCACTATCCTTTGCTTGGGATTGTTCAATGAAAATGAAAAATCTAGAAGCCACCCCAATGTACAAGTATGAAGACCTATTGTAATCAGTCTGCTCATTGTACACCATGAAATAGATACTTTAAAACATGAGTATCTGAAGACTGGTACCATTTTTTACAACTTTCTCATATCCATGATTTTTACTAGCCAGAGTTAGTTGAGGTGTTTGAGATAAGAGAAAGCAGAAAAACCCCAAGCTACACCAAAAGAAAGAACTCCACTCTAAGTTCTGGAAACTTCCATGAAGTAGGACTGCTTTCTGAATAGACCTTGCAGAATTGAAAGAGGAGTGTGCAGAACACTTTGTGGAAGAATGTTTAGAGTATTTTTATAAGTCTTAGACCAGTGTTAAGCTGATGAAATATGGGATAGATGAGCATATAAGGATTAAAAACTGATTGAATGGGTGGGACTAGAGAGTGGTTATCAATGGCAAGTAACTTGTGCTGTACCCCAGGGGCTGACAAAGGGTCCAGTCCTGCTCAACTTCTTCATTAGTGATCTTGATGGGAATCTTGTTCTTTCTCCCACTCTTAATTGAACTCACCCCAGATGAGTTATACAAACACACAAGCAACCCTCCACAAACCAACATACAAACAAAAAGGCAATCATAAAAAGGCTACAGATGAAGATATTTTTGTCTTAATTCTTAGTTTTCCACAGTACCATTTGTATAGCTTTTGAAAACACTAAATTTCTGCCTGCAGAAAATCAGAGGTGAATAAGATCTGTTCTGCTTTTCTCTTTTCCTGTAATTCCCACAGCCCCCCTTTTTTTTCTTACTTTTCTTATTATGGACTGCTAGAGCATGGAGAGAAGAGTTTGGTTTCTGTTAGTGAAGAATTTCATTTGCACAGGTATAATTCTCTGGGTCATCTCTAGCTATTGAAAGGTTGCTTTGTCCTGGTTGCTTGTGGAACAGAACTGCTTAACGAGACTTAGGTTTAGACTTTAAGCTTTTCACTCAGTTTCTTTCAGTATGGTTCATGTTTTAGTTGGGTCTCTCTTGCCTTGACATTTAGCAAAATGAAATTGATAATGTTCATTAGCATACTCTGCATCTTATAGTAAAAATGTGAAGATTTTATATGTTGTGATTGTAATTTTATGTTTATTTCCGTAAGTGTGAATTGGGGGGGAAAAAAGTGGGTTTTGGAGGATTTAATTTTTTTTTTAGTTGTGAGTTTGAAATAATGTCTGACTTTTGTTGTTTACAGAACCTGCTAGCCCAGGCCAGGATCTGGATATGCCAATGGAAGTTGATAGCAGTGAAATGAACAGTGATGGTAGTCGAGTTCTAGATGATGCTGAAGAGCCCTCTCCTCCAGAGGACAAAATTTTTTTTATGGATCCATCTGACCTAGATGCAGACAAAGATGAGGAAGCTGTCAAAACAATCAGGTAAGTTACAGGATTCTTTGCCCAGGATGTATGTTGCTTATTGTGAGCAAATTGTTTCCAATTAGCCCAGGTTTATTGCTTGAAGTATATTTTCCCGGTTTGTGGGGTTTCTTTTATTTTAGCTTGAAAATACTTTGTAAAGTTCTCCTGTCTCAAGAAAATCTGAAACACAAGTAGACTAAAAGAATATAGTCTTTTCTAATTGAAAAAGTGTTATGCTGTGACAGTTATTGAAGAAATACAACCAGATTATCAAAGCAGGATAAAACCTATGGCTTAACAAAGCTAGTGCATCATTAAGGTCTCTCTGACTTGAGCCTAATTTACTGTTATATATGGATGGATTTAAAAGGCATTAGTTAGGATATTTTATTTCTGTGGTGTAAAATAGCAATAAAACACCAGCAGTCTCAGCAGATTGTTTTGAGAGAAGGTGATTTCTGTGGGTGTCCTAATTTCAGTGTGTTTGTTCTCTGTTCCTTAAGTGCTGCAATATTTGCCCTAGGAGAGCTAGTAGGAGCTCAGATGCCTTATCAAATTAATCCATCAACTAAATCTGTATGGGAAGAAAAGGTGTCTGTTCCTGAAACTTAGGGACTAAATGTGTAAAACGAGTATAATTGCAGTACTCTTGTATTTTAACTTGTTACATATTAAACTGTTGTATCTTCTTTTTAGTCCTTCAACAAGCAATAATATTCCCCTCATGCGAGTTGTACAGTCAATCAAACATACAAAGAGGAAGAGCAGTACGATGGTGAAAGAAGGATGGATGGTCCACTATACTAGTAGAGACAACCTGGTCAGTTACTTTAGTTTCTTCCTAAATTATTTCTCTAAACTAGTGTATTTTATTTCTGCTTTAGAGTATCATTTGAAAGAACTCAGCTGTGTTGTTCATTATAAAGAAATCTGGTTCAAGGGAGAAACTATAATTTATTCAAAATTCTTCTTGTGGTGATTGAACAGTACCTTTTCTTCTCCCCTTTAAGAAGAAAAAGCATCTCTACATTGTCTCAAATGAATTGCATGTGTAGTATTTCAACTTTCCTGAGAAGGTAACTTGGAATAATTTGCTTCTGTCTTCTTTCTCTTTAGCAGTTGAACTAAATACTTGTGTCTCTTTTTCTATTCTATTATGTGAAAAGGTGGAAATCATAAGAATATTTTGTGTACTGAAATGGTTGATAGTATTATTCTAATGATCTAGGTATTTATAAATAGGTATGTGTAGATATGGGAGCCCTTAATTCCTCTAACAATTCACTCTAAGGATTGTGGCTTGGCTGTATGTCCTTGGGTATGCAAACAGCCTCCAAAAAGACTGTGGTGTTTGTTGCCAGTGTAATGAGCAGTGTAATGAGCTCTTAATTAAGTAGACAAGCTACTTGGTTTTGTGTATTGAGGAGGAAGGCAAGACAAAATAAGGATTCCTTAGTATTGTCTGATGGGAGGAAGTGAATCCTCTTTTTTTTTTTGGTAAATGAATGAAAAGGATGAATTTAAGAAGTTCCCAGATCTCATGGAGAACATTATGGTATATAGAGACTGTTCATGAAAGGCAGCAGAAATACTTTTATCTCTGTGGCATCTGATTGAAGGAGGCTTAAACATTAGAGAAGCGAAGTTATTTAAGTTCTGATGAAATCAAGTTGAGAGGTGATAATAGGCAGTTCAGGTTACTGTAATGTTTTCACTTTTTGTGATTATCAGCTAAACTGACTGCTGTAAATGGTCTTTGTGAAACTACCTTAAAAACCATTTCTTTAAGGTACAGTTTTCTAATGCACAATCCAAAATAAGCATCTAGCATATTTTAGATGTGGTTATAGCCAGGACTACATGAAAGTCACAATTATCATCAACTGGCTCTCGAAAAACTAAGGCCAGGTAGCAGACAAAGGTGAATGGTTCTAGCAGATCTGTTCAGGGCAAATCTGGTATTCAGCTGTAACTTTCAGTACAACCAGTATGTTTTCCCATGGACTTTTTTTTTAACCTCCCCTTAGAACAGTGATCTGATGAAACATCTTAGCTTAGTTTGATTTTCTTCATCTGTCAGTCTGGCTGCTATCTCGATGACATCAACTGAAAAAGGCCAGTCAAATGGAGTATCCTGACCCAAAGCAAGGTACCTCCAGCCAAACAAGATCTCACAGAGCTTCCTAATGGGAGGAGACTTCCGTGTTGGGCATTACAGCATCGGCAATTTCCCTTGGCTGTTCTGTTCTCAGCATGTCAGACTGTTTCCTATTCCTGAAACAACTGGGCTGCCTCACTTCCAGACAGGTTCATTTGAACAGCAGGATCTGGGTGCTTCTTGTGCTCCCTGCTTAACAAGATGTTTCACTCTTTAAAATGGGAACTTTCTATGTTATCATCTTTACTCTTTTTCTGACACGGGTGCCATCCTTTCTCAGAGTAGAATGTGGGGCAGATTCCTGAGGAAGTGACCAGCCTTTTCCTTAATTCCTCTCCTCCAGAGTCTTTCCTGATTCATATTCAATAAAGAGCATATATGTCAAAATGGGGGGTTTACCCTTTTGGTTTCACCCACTCTCCCAGTGCTGTCTGGGAATTTCTTTTAGTTAAATCCATTTTTTTTCTAACTCCTATAGGTTGACTTAACTTCTCCCTGACGAAAGTGATTAAAGCTCTGTTTAAATATGCCCCCCTCCCCCAAAAAGCTTTTCTTTTAATATAATGAAGTTTATAAAATATAAATATAATAGAATAATATTTTAAACTTTGTCATCCTAAGTTAGAATTAAGGGTCTTGGATTTTTGTCCCAGAAAAATTGAAGTGGTTTTCTAACTATATGAGCATGGTGCAAGCAAAGTGTCTTAGATTCATACAGCCATATTAGCTTTCTAAAAGCTTCTTTGTTTTAATGAATATTCTGCATAAATTACAAGACAGTCATATACAAGAGTTAATCCATGTTACTTTTTGGTGGGGGAGATTTATTGTTGGTGGATGCTTCCAGCAAATGGCTATTTAGTCTGTCTTGGATTTTTTTTTTCCCCCCGCAAAGTATTTTTTTCATTTAAATCTCAATGTGTCTGTTTTGCCACTGTATTGACAAAAGAATTAAGGACTTGTTAGGCTTGCTCAGAGCTTGAACCTTTGCTGTGTTGGTATGAGGTCATAGAGGGAGAAAGCATGACTCCCTCAGTTGTCACTAAATTTAAATGACTCAGATTTTGTGAGAATATGCACCTGAAGTAAAACCTGTCTAGTAACTGTTTTCTCCTATATGATGTAACTTCTGTTGTCACTGCTTTTGCTGTAAGGTAAGTGATAGTTTTGCTAGTTTATGGAAATAATTTTGAGCTGCTTCTTCAATTAAAACAAAGTCTTTATTCCCAAAGTTTATTTTTTTCATTTCTGTAGCTAAGATTAAACTGCAGATTAAATTTGGATGATTATCACAGTAATTTGAAGCATTTTTAAATTTAAATAATGAGATAGCAAAAGCCATATGAGAGATTTATTTCTTATGTAATTGTACTGTACATTTTGTAGAGAAAAAGACATTACTGGAGACTGGACAGCAAATGCCTCACACTATTTCAAAATGAATCTGGAACAAAATATTACAAGGTAATTAATGATGAGTAATATTTATGTTTCACTTGATTTATTCAGTGCTTTATAGATATGAAATCTACTTGTGAGCACTTTATGTATTATCTCCATTTTCCCATCTCTTTTTGAATCAAAACTGTGACCAGGTTAATTGTTGCCCAAAGCCTGTAAATGAGAAGGACCAAGACTAACTCTGAGAAGTTGCTTGCAGCTCCTGCTCTAATTCCCTTGAGTATGTCTCTCCTTACATTTTTGCATGTACTGTTCTCCTGAATTACCTGGCATATTGAGCTTTCCTCACAATTACCAGAGAATTCCTTTGGCCACCAGTCGAATGAAGGCTTGGATTTTTGTGTTCTCTGAGTAGTGACTGAAAGTTTGCATGCTTATGTGTTTTATTTCAACATTCCTCAAATTAGATTCCTACTGTACAACTGAAAGTTTCAAGCAAGATTTACAGGAAAATTTACTGTATAGCCTTATATTTATATAAATGAAGCTTAGTGTATTGTCAATGCAGGGTTGTGTTTGGTGGTGGAATATTCAGAAAATGTATTTGAATGTGTAAACAGGACTTTTCCTTTTCTTGTCTTATACCTTTAGGTGGGGGTCCAAATCTTGCACCTTCTTCCTTTATAACATCTCTAAGATCAAGCCTTTTCTCTGTACACCCAGCTAAACTTGCCCAGATCCTTTTCATCCCTATCTTGACCAATGCAGTCTCTTCTCAGACCTCTCTGATACTTGTATTGCCCTGTGCATTCAAAACACAGCTGGTAAAATATGTTCCTTGCTTGTTGCTCTGTTATGTCACTGCTTTTAGTCCTTTCACTTGCCCCTTTGCATCCCTTGTCTAAACTGCTTAGATCTGACTGTTTGTCTTTGCTGTTAGAGTAATTCAGTTTTTGCCTTTACATTTATTTGCTCTTCATCTCAATCAGCTGCTGTCTCTTATCCTCCTAATGCCTGCCTGGTGTTCACCTGCTTGTTCACTACTTTTACAAGTGACATACACCTGCACCTTTCCATGGATATGGAATGTCCTCCTCCAGCTAGTGTGAACTTGAAACCATTTCTTCCTTCAGATCTGTTCTGTAATACTCTTGTGCCATGGTCTTAAACTGACCAGGTAGAGGATAATATCTGTATGCAGAAAATGTCCATTAATATCTGTATAAAAGAGAATCTTTACCCAAAACTATTCTGATGCACAAAGCTGTGTGCATAACTGCATCCTCTCCTTAATGTTTAACTTTTCCCCCTCATGCTCTTCTCTGCCTAAGCTGTATAAATTCCAAGGGGAAAATGGTTATTCTCTAGTTGTGCATCACTTCCCCATGCAATGGGGGTGTGTCTCATGATGACTATAAAAGTAGTTTGAGTAGAAAATAGTAGTTGTGTAGAGGGAACTGTGGTGGGCCTGAAAGTCTGTCTAGGCTCGTATATAGGAATTCAGAAAACTGGGTGGGCAATGGTTATGTGCAGTTTGAATTTATTTATGAAGCTTGGTGTTTTGGCTTTGGTTTTTTGGTGTATTTGATTTGGTTTCTTTGCAACGCTTGAAGTTATGGGTGTTAGTATATTAAAATATTATGTGCATTTTCATTTTTTAATTTTTTAATGTCTTTCTTCAGGAGATCCCACTTTCAGAAATTCTCCAGGTGACTCAGCCTCGAGATTTCTCACACGTGGTGCAGGGCAGCAACCCCTACTGTTTTGAGATCATCACTGACACGATGGTGTACTTTGTTGGCGAGAACAATGGCAGCACTCATCACAGTCCAGTTCTTGCTGCCTCTGGAGTTGGACTTGACGTAGCTCAGGGCTGGGAGAAAGCCATCCGCCAGGCCTTGATGCCAGTCACTCCCCAGCCTAGCGTTTGCACTGCTGCAGGACAAGGAAAAGATCACAGTAAGCAGGCAGACAAGGCGCTGCTGTTCGTGTGCTGAAGTGCTGATGGTAGTGGTTCCTTTGGGAATAGTGCTGCTTTAGAACGAAATACTGGCTGTTGAATTGGGTCCATCATTTTCCATGAGTCTCTAAAAAGTGACCCTCAGGTTTGTGGAGGGTGGGCAAATCCTCTAATCTGTTGTAGCAGGAAGTAGTAAAGAATCAGATTTACAATATGAAGGCGGAGTTTTATTGTGGGACCACTAGGAACACGAGCACAGATGTAAAAAGGGAGCACAGATTAGATATCTCTAATATACATAGCTAAATAAATATATTCCAATTATATGCATACACTTAGAATTAAATTTGGATGTTTTTTGATGTTAGCACCTGTATATACTTATATATTTTAAGTTCTGTGAGATGTCAGTAGCTGAGGAGAAGGGAGTTAGTGTTGCAATGTAAATACCATCAGTGATGTAAAAAACTTCTTCTGAGCTGTAGGTAGTTATAAAAAGTACCCTGTTCTTCTTTTTAGGTACCTTCACTCCCTTTTTTCCTCTGGTATAGGATTATATTCGTTATCAAGGCTCCACTAAACTTACATATTGTTTTTTTTCTTTTAAGATGTCTCCTTGTTCCTTGGAACAATATTCATTCTCATTCTGTACTGAGATTTATGCTTTCACTTTCTAGCTTCCTTTCAAATTCCAGCTACTCTTTAATCTCCTTGCAGTAAAATTTTCTTTTGCAGGAGGTTCTGAGATCAGTTTCTCTGTCTCTGATATCTGGCTGCACTGCATTAGCAACAGTTAAGAACATAAAAATGCTAGTTGAGGTAAAGGCACTTTCTGCGAATGCAGCAATGGTATAAAACAGTAAACTATGAAATGCCAGTACTGGCATTGGTTTTTAATTACAGTGAAGAAACATACCTGTGGGATGGTACCTCATACCTGGCTTTATAAGTACATAAAATGCCACTTTTGATATGGAATTTTTAGTTTCTTTTATATCTATACATATATAGACCAAAGCTCTCTTTGTTTTCTAGCACCTAAGGCAGACTGTTGCTGACAGACTTGCAAAGACACTTGATTTTTTCAAAACAAATAGTATTTCAGATAGAAAGAATAACATTTCATTGACATTGGTAGGGAATGGAACTGCAGTAGTAGATGCTGAGAGGAAGTGTTTTAGCGTGTTTAAGATTGTAGGAGTATAAGAAACTATTATGAGTCGGGGAGTGGCATTTGCTTATTTTTAGACAACTCAGGTTGGTTTTTAAACTCTCAGAAGGCCACAAAATGTCTGTTCATCTCTCTTCTTCCTATACTTTGTGAATCATGAAATATATCTCAAGAGCCTTTAAGATAATTAGATTTTAGTCAAAGTCTCAAGTATGTGCTTTTAAATGAAAAGATCTAAAGAGGGAGGGAGACATTGCTAGTGCTTGAAATACTTGTGGCAGCAGGGAATTTGTAGTGTCAGTGTCCACGAGGCACTGTCTAGTTATTATACACCACACTGGGGCCAGAGGTAGTTAGAAATGAGGATGTTCTTCAGTCTGACCCATGGCAAAGAATCCTTTCTAACCGCATAGCTGGTGTTTGGGGAGCTAAAATGAGAAAGTAAGCTGTTTACCTGCTGTAGATTATGTATTGAATTGTGGCACTACATTTTCTTTAGAAGTGACTGCTTCTTAGCCCTTACTCTTGCCCATTTCAGACCCTAGCAAAATGGATTTATTTGGAAGGATTAACTCACTCTTTACCTCTGAGTTACTTTGTATTCTGTAGCCATCTTTGGACAAGAGTTCAGCGTGCTCTGTTAAACACTTTCAAAAACAGTATCTTTATTTTCTAGTTACTTGTAGCAGTTTTTGTTGACCTTAGGAATTTTTTTCTCTGACTTCTTTGTTTTCTCTTGTGTTCTGTATAGTTACTTCAGTAATGACTTGACTATAGTCAATAATCAGTAGGCATATGCAAGACTCAGAGTTCATGTTTCAGATGCAGAATTCAGGGTGTCTTTGAGAATTAATATTTGTTCCTATCTTCTCTGTAAATTTCTTCTTTGACATAAAGCACAGGCAGCAAAAATCAGACATCTTTTCTTTCTCTAAATTCTCTTTAGGATTATAAAGGCTCTTTTCTAAGTCCCAGTAAGTCTATAGTGTGTTTTCTATCTACCTTGTAGAGGAATTAATTATTTGTTTTTCTTAAAGTTAACATAATATAACAGAATTGTTAGGGTTGGGAGGGACCTCTGGAGACCATCCAGTCCAACCCCACTGACAAGTCAGGGTCCAGGTTACACATGAACATGTCCAGTTGGGTCTGGAATTCCTTCAGAGAAGCAAACTCCAAGTGGTGGATGTCTGTTAGTCTGAGATGCTTTACTTTGCCCTTGGAAATCAAAAGAAGGGTATTTCCTGCCTTCCTTGGTATAACTCTTCTTGCCTGTGCATCAATGTTCTTCCTGTAATGAAAAAATCATGTCAATGTCTGCTGCATACTGAAGAATTCTTTATCTGATATGTTTACTTGGAAATTGCACTTCCTGAATGTGCCCTTATATTCCAAGGATTGTTATGCTCCTGTAGTTTATCCATGAAACAAAGATTTTTTTAATATATATATATATTATGGGCTTTATTGCTTTTAAAATTATCAGTTATTCTGTTACTTGGTTCCTTTGATTTGTTTCCTTTTCTTATGCATTAATTCTGTATATCTTGGTGCCACAGAAGATAAGAAGCCACATTGATTTGATTAAGAGGGATCTACCTGCTCTTCTTGCCTATGTTTTTCTTTATTGCTACCAGAAATCATTATTCATTTAGTGAACTGTGATACAATTGCTATTGCTTTTGGTTCTTCAGCTGTCTATTGTGTACACACTTATATTGTTCTACTATTTTTGTAGGACAAAAAAAGACAAATAATCCCAGCAAGACTTCTAGGGTTATTTATCTAATGAGTTCCATAGTGTGAAGTTTCTCCAAAAAAAAAAATCATTTCACTGATACTGGGTTAGAAGTCAGTAAAGAGTTTTTGTTGATTTTCATTTTTCCACACTATTTAGGAAAAGTCTGTCCTTTTTATTTACTTACTTGGCTTTATCTTCTTTATTGCAGAAGAATTGTCCCTAAGCATCTCTGTTTCAAATTGCCAGGTCCAGGAGAATGTGGTAAGTCATGCATTGTATTATAGTGATATTTATTTGTCTGAGTAGTACGAAGTAATAGCAAAGTAGTAGCAGTGTCTGGATGAGAAAGCAACACCAGAGCACTGTAGGTAAAGAAGTACATGTTATATGCAGGAAGTAACCTACTTGCCTGCCATGGCTCTTAGTTTTTATGAATGTATGCCCCTGCTTTTGGTGCAGCTCAGTGGATCCTCTTCAGAAAAAAATTCAGTGTAATGATGGTACCTTTTACAGAGTTTGATTAATGCCAAATATAATTACAGCCTATCCAGTAGTAACTAATGTAGTCTTGAACATTTTTATGACTCCTGATATTTGTGATTTCTTTTTTTTATGCATTAGGATATCAGCTCTGTGTACCAAATTTTTGCTGATGAAGTGCTGGGTTCTGGTCAGTTTGGTATTGTATATGGAGGTAAATGGCATTATGTTCCATTATGCTTTTTTAAGGTAGAGTGTCTGCTTGATAGAATTATCCTTTTCATACTTACTTAGATGTATCTAGAATGCCTAGGTGACGTTAATCTTGTTAAAAGTTTTGTTTGGATTACTTAGCTGCTTGTCTCTGCAGTTTTATGTTTTATGCCTCTATACTGTTTTATGTACAGTATTTCTTTGCAATTAGATTCTTGCATTTGCAGTTTTTCATTGGCATCCTAATCAGTTTAGAACATGCATTGCATTTTGACCACAGTTAAATACAAAGCAATCCAATTTGGCCATGCTTAATGATTTCTTTTAAAATTACAAATTCTAACACTGTTGTTTGTGTTTTACAGTATTAGAATTAATATTGCTGTCAGTTATACCTGTTTTGAATGACACTTGAGAGATGTGGCCAAAAGCAATTGGAAAAACCCATAGTTTATGGTTTGACAATATGGCTACAATCATATTATTGACATACTTGATGTGAACAAATTTTTGTCAGCAGGGTAAAGCAGAAAGAGGCATTCTTTGCCAAGAGTGTTAGTCCTAGGTTTCAAGTCTAGTATTATCACCTAGTTTTTTAAAACCTTTTGTTGCAGCATATAACTTTAGTACGTAATATGTTTTTAGTATGTAATCACAAAAAAAGAAGAAATACTAGAAATACATATGAACTCTGTTTCTATCTCTCTCTCTTTTTTTTTAATCTCGTGTTATATCTCAAGTGTTGAGAAAACCACAGACCATAAATCTGGAAAGAAAGAAAAAGTCATAAGTTATGATTTACAAGTGGTAATCTTTCTGTCACGTTTTCTTTCTAATCAGGAAGTATTGTGGCTATGATTTTTCTACGTGCCAATTGTGTAGTTAGATACTTTATTACTTCTAAACTACTTGGTGGAAATACAGTTTGGTCTGGTTTTACATCACAGGTTTTTTGCCCCCTCTGTATTTCTTAAAGTATAGTGTGAATCAAAATGTCCTCCCTCTCTTATGAATAGAAATTAACAAATGCAGACACTTATTTTAGTGATTGGATTTTATTTTTCCTAAATTGCCTTGTAGATAAATCTCAGCATGGTATTTTGCATGATTCAATGCTTACAAGTGCTTGTAAGTGTAATAAACACTTATAAAAAGCTTTCATTAACTTTTTTTAACTGAATGAGGGCTTAAAATCTATAGGATATGCTTACTTATTAATATAAAATCACAAGCTGAAAGAGTAGAAAGACAATATAAAAGACTATGGTTTGCTGGCTCTACACACTGCTTAATTGTTGCTGGTATTTGGGGGGGATTAGATTTGGTAAATTCTGATATTGGCTTATTGATCTGTGTAGTCATACTGAAATAATGGTAGCAATTAATGAAAAAAAAAAGTTGCTTTTATTGCTGTTGGGTTTGGATTGGGTTTTTATTTTTTGTTGTATCTTTTTGTGGCCTCTATTCCTGACAAGCATTTCCAAAATTACAAATCAAAAGTTGCAGGGTATAGATATCCAGAACAGTTACCCTTTTGCTTTTCCTATTTTGAAAGATCTGAAAAAGATAGTCAGAAAAAAACTACTCTTGACATTTTCTTACTGATGTAAAACTTGCACTGAAAACACTGTCTGGTTGTGTTTTGTTTTAACAAAAGGAATTTTCAAGCTGCTTTTCTGGTACTCTTCATGGGTGGTTTGTAGTTGTAGTCTAGCTTGTGTAGTTAGGTGTTTCATTAGATGGGTTGGCTTGCTTTACATTCTTTAGCAATCTAGCATTTGCCTTGTGTGTTTTGCATTTAGTTTGTAACTGATTGTGTTTGTGCTGCATTTCAATATAATTTCCTTCATCTGATGAAGATAAGCCCTTTCATGATGATGTTAAATGCAGGGTGCAGTAGTTGCTCAGCAGGGCAGCCTGTGGAGTAGTTCCTGTGCCTGCCTAAGCCCTGGCCACCAGTGCTGAGCAGGGATCAGCAGGGGAGGCTGGCTGGTGGCTCTGAGGTGTAGCTGGGCTCCCCACAGCAGTGCTGGTAGAACCTTCTGTGCCTCTTGCACTGCAGTTGTGTGTGTCATCCCTTCTCCTAAAATGGCTTCCAAACCCTTCACTGTCACATAATGACACTTCTCTTTAGTGCAGACTTGCTGTTCTGTCATAGTTTAGTATTAAATGTCTCAAATTTCCAAAGTCTTGCAGTGTATGATCCCATTAACCTCTCTGAGACTGAAAGAAACCAGTTCAGCAGCTGTGCAGAAGCTGGTGAAGCATTAACATCTCCTCACTTAGCCCTGGACACAGCCTCCCTGCATATTGCAGAATGCTTCTCATGGAGCTGATGCAGGTTGCACCAAGGAATAATATGTGGTGCTGTCAGCATGGTGTTTTCTTACCACCTTTTCTTACCACAACCTTTTAGAGCTTTTTGATCACAGCAGACTGCCCTGGGTGTTAAATGTGTTGCTGTTCTTTGGGACACCTAATTACCCTCATGTTCCCAGAGAGTATTAGGTGTATAATTTCCTGTGCACATGGAGCCTATGAAAGTGTGAAACCACTGGAGTGAGTTTATTGATCTGTCTTCCCTTTGGCCTTGAATTGCAGCTGTTTTTACAGGAGAGGCAGTATTCTGTGGAGTAGTTATTACTTGCTCATGTGCAAGTCCCTTGCACAAGCAAAAACTTCACCCAATACATCTAATGTACATCTAATGTCAGTGTGTGTGTATCTGACAGCAGAGTAGCTACTGGTTTTAGTTTAAACTACAGAATTCCTGTGGAGGCTGATCACTTCTTTTACTTAAATACCATTTGTAATTCTAAATACAAGTAGGGTAATACTGTACACTTGATAGCATATAGTGGTTTCCCCAAAAAGGAATTTCTGTTTTGTAGCTATGAATTGCTTCTACCTCTTGGTGGCTGACACTGACTTTCTGTTTAGGAAAACACAGGAAGACTGGAAGAGATGTGGCTATCAAAGTCATTGACAAGATGAGGTTTCCAACTAAACAGGAAAGTCAGCTTCGTAATGAAGTAGCCATTCTCCAGGTATAAAAGTCCTTTTTTAATCACCTTGGAATTTTGTCTTAAATAGACCATTAATGAGATTTGATATTGTGTTCTGAATTGATTTTTAAATTTACATCTACTTTCAGAAGAGGGAATCTTATAAAAGCAGGAGCTCCTGAGTACTTGGTAGACTGATGGCTTGGGGAGTGATATCTACCCTGCTGTAGGGGATCCCACTGAAGCTATGTACTTTGTCTCCACGTTATCTCCCTCAGTATTATTTTCTGCTATTTTCCACTACTGGCTCTTCGATCTTTGAGTAGTATTCTAATACTTGGTAGCTTGAATACAGAACATGCATCAACTGCAAAATTAATCATTGCAGCTAATTTGTATTAAACGAGTTATCCTTAATAGTTGGCATGTTTTATGGGTTGACATTTGTTTCAAGCTAGTTTCTTTCCTCAGGTATGTTTTTCCACCTGTATCTTTTTAACTGGGTTTTTTTTTCA
Organism: Luscinia megarhynchos; assembly: GCA_034336665.1. Taxonomy (NCBI): domain Eukaryota; kingdom Metazoa; phylum Chordata; class Aves; order Passeriformes; family Muscicapidae; genus Luscinia; species Luscinia megarhynchos. The sequence goes on along the minus strand of CM067565.1, from coordinate 78,564,167 downwards.
TTTGTGGTCAGCTTTTCTGTGTAATTCAGGATATTTCATACTGTTTTATTTTAGTGATGTATCTGTGCTAATTTGTTTTAGAATTTGCACCACCCTGGGATTGTGAACCTGGAATGTATGTTTGAAACCCCAGAACGGGTCTTTGTTGTGATGGAAAAGCTGCATGGGGATATGCTAGAGATGATTCTTTCCAGTGAGAAAAGTCGACTTCCAGAACGAATAACTAAGTTCATGGTCACTCAGGTGAGCAGTCAGTTCTGCTTTGAGAGAAAAGGCTAGATTTGGGTTTTGTAATTATAAGATGAGAATTTGGAAAAGGGGTTTTCTGTATTTTTATTTAAAAGAGACAGCATAGAGAGCTACACATCTAATGAAAGTTGAAAAACAAGAAAAGAACTTTGAATGTTAATTATGTTAATTTTTTGGCCCTTCTTTCCCAAGCTGTAACATTATGGACATCTAAAGATGAATGTCAAAACAATAAGCATTCAAAAAGACATAGGAGGAGAGGGGGGAAGAGTTTGGGGAAGATAAACCCCCTTATTTTCAAGTCTTGGTAGGCTGGAAAAAACACTACTTGCACAGTATGTATGGATTAGTTCTTGAGGATTATGTTGATGAAAATTGCTGTATCGATTAGTGTGTGTGTATTTTACACTTCTGATCTGCTTGAATATGTTCTGAAAATGTTCTTTCATTTTGCAGATACTTGTTGCTTTGAGGAATTTACACTTCAAGAATATCGTGCACTGTGATTTAAAACCAGAAAATGTACTACTAGCATCAGCAGAACCATTCCCTCAAGTGAGTGAAGATTAAACAATATTTTTCATTACTATTTTTCATTCATTGGGCTTTTTTTTTAAGCAATGTTGACATTGCTACTTAAAAAGCAACCTCTTGTGGGATTTTCAACTAACTTCTGGAATTACTTGCGTGTATCATAGTTCCCTTGTCTCACTAAGTGCCTTCAGTGCACTGCTCTTATACTCTGAGGAGGGCTTACTGACTTAGGTTTACATGCTGGACTTGATCTGGATCCTTTTGTCTCCACAAGACCTGCTGTGTTCGAGTTAAGGAACTGTTGCAGGATCTTGAAGATTTGAGCATCGATGCATGTGCCAGCTGTTAATGTGTTTTACTGGGATGTTCTGTCAAGAGCTGGCTGGGTCTGAGTTCAAGCTAGAATTCATTGTTTGATTTCTGTGTAGCCAAAGCCTCCAGCTTCTGGAATATGATTAAGAGGAAAGTGATTTGGCAGAAAGGGTGGGAAGTCCAGCAGAGATTCCTCAGTTTCAGGTGTGCTGCCTTTGCAGGTGAAGCTGTGTGATTTTGGCTTTGCACGCATCATTGGGGAGAAGTCTTTCCGGCGCTCTGTGGTGGGCACTCCCGCCTACCTTGCCCCTGAGGTGCTCAGGAGCAAAGGCTACAACCGCTCCCTGGACATGTGGTCAGTAGGAGTTATTGTCTACGTGAGCCTCAGTGGTACATTCCCGTTCAATGAAGATGAGGATATCAATGATCAGATTCAAAATGCAGCATTTATGTACCCACCAAATCCTTGGAAGGAAATTTCTAGTGAAGGTAAAGAAATTAATTCTCTCTATCAGAATGTTTGTGTGTGTAGGTAACACATGCAGTGCTTAAACGTCAAGGTTTATTTAGGAAGGAGTGTGAAATTATTGATAATTTGAGTTTACTAGACTATGCCAAAGTGGATAAATATGAGTTAAATATGTTTGTGAAAGATAAATTGTGAAATATAATGCTTTAGATAATTTTCAGGAGATTTAGCAAGAAAAATGAATTTCATGCATGATGAGTGGGATGAGTAATCTGACACTTCCCAAAAGTCCCAAAAGAAAGTTAATTCTAGGTGGGTATTTGCTGAATGCTGACATATTTTATCTGAACCGTAATCACAGAAATGGTTCAAAGTTTAATCTGGAATTTTAGTTTGTACATTAGGAAGTATGGCTTTAAGTGTCAGGTCTGAACAACCTAGAAGTTTACAAGGCTGGTCTCTACAGCTCTCCAGTGCCAGCTTTGGTTCTATGTTGTTACCATGTTCGGTTAATACATGATTAATACACAGATGGATGTGGAAGGATGTATACAAAAGTATACAATAGTGGAAATACCTATATCATTGTGGAACACAGGATTATGCTCAAGCTTTTTAGGCATATCTGAAAATCACTAAAATCAGTAGGGAAAAAGATTAATGAATAACACAATAAAGCTTTTAGTGTTTCCATCAAAAGTAGGGGGAACTTACCCCATACCTATTTTGTAGCCACATTTAACATAAGCAAAGCTAAGTATAAAATGCAAGAGCTTGGTTAAATTTAAAGGAGTTCAGTGCAGGATACACTCACACAAAAAAGTAATTTCTACTGCAGCATGTGAATGATGATAGAGGTTATTAGTAATTAAACAATATAAATTTTGTTCTTCTTTGCCAGCCATTGATTTAATAAACAATTTACTTCAAGTGAAGATGAGAAAACGTTTCAGTGTTGACAAATCCCTTAGTCACCCATGGTTACAGGTAAACCCGTCTGCCTTTTCACCATGTTTATAATGGGTGGATATTTTTTTTAATTAAATCCTTCAGAGGCTTGTGAAAGTGTCACATTCTGTTAACAAGCATTCATGAAGGCTTGAACATTTCTGGTTTTAGCTTTGCATTTGATGTGCTCCAGGGTTCTGACCATCTGTGAATGGCTTCTTTCCTCAAGGGAAATTTGTCTTACTCTCTCCCACCTTTTCCTTTCTATCTGGCACAGCGTGGGTTTACTCTTCTGGCTTCCCCCCTGACTGTGGGCAGTGATGAGTGCATGGAGCCCTTTAAAGTCAGCATGGAGACAAACATTGTTTGCTCAGTGCTGAAGTGAACACACTGGTGTGTGCTGTAACTTTGTAGTTGGTTCAGAAGAGATTTGTTTGGGATGGGGTTTATCTGCTGCTTTGACAACCTTAGATACTAGCCTCTTTAATTTTGAACTGGTCTTTGTGGACAGCAGTGGGGCCCTTTTTTTGGTTTTGTTTTTCTTTTTAGCAGATCTTGTTGGTTATAACTTGTGGCTATTTACACTAAAAATGGACACAAGCTGCAGAATTTATCTGTGGGAATGTAGTGCTGCTCTTTCTTAGAACTGCATTCTTAAATCTCTTTTACTCCTTAGGATTATCAGACTTGGCTTGACCTGAGAGAATTTGAAACCCGCATTGGAGAGCGTTACATTACCCACGAGAGCGACGATGCACGCTGGAAAGAACACGCTTATGAACACAACCTCGAGTACCCCCAGCACTTCATTATGGCTCCTAATCCAGATGACATGGAAGAAGACCCTTGATTTGCTCATTATGCTAAATTGCAACAAAGAAGGATACTCCAGGCAGAAACTGGAGATAAGTTTTGGAACAGATATTGCTCTTTCCAAATTCTGTACACATAGTTTGGTGTGTAAAGCCCCAGAGGATCCTGCATTGCCATGGGAATAGACTGTCTGGCAAGCTTTTCTGCATCCCTGACTTTCTCTGAGTAGTTACTGGATAGTGGGATACAAAGCCCTGTTGGGTAACATTTCACTGAGCTGGGTAGCTACAAACCACTACCAAGGTGTAGTGTGTACAGACTGAATGGTTTGAGTTTTTCTAGGGTTTTTGTTATTTTCATAGCCTTTGCAGTAAGAGTTTTTGTAATAATTTTCTAATCCCTATTTACTAGGCCATAGAGGACTGTTTTCTGTTACTTAGATACATCTCCTGTTTCTCAAACCATGGATGATGAAGAGACTCTATAAAGAAATCAGTACAGAACACCTTGGCTAAAGCAAAAACATAGTGGTTTAATTGAATACAGGTTCATAGATGAAGGAATAATTTGCTGCTGTTTAGACAGTTAAATGTGTGTCTAGGCCTTAATTGAACTTTTTACAGATAGCAACAAAAAAAACCAAAAAAAACCCCGTAACTTCTTACATTCCTCTTGAAATGCTGGCTGACAGTCTAAGGAGATGACAATCAAAGCTGTGCTAGGCTTTTGTCTATTAAAAAAAGCAATAAGCCACAACAGTGCACTGCTGTGCAAGGCTGGCATGTCACTGATACACACCAAAGGCATTTTGCCTTAAAACTACACAAGTAATGCACAGAGAGCATACAAGACTTGATGTAGCATATCCTTTCACTCTGGAAGACCAGCTTCTAGCAGAAGGATGTGGAAAAATAGGGAAAAAGACATGCAGCTTCTTTCTGTCATTTTGAGTAATAAGGTTTAAAAATTTTTCTAATATTTTTCTAATTTTTTTAAGGTTCCCTGGACCTACATCAGGAGTAGTTTGTAGCCTGCTAGCTTGTTATGTTAACTCTGCTCAAAACCTTGAAGTAACAGTGGATACCACATCACCTGTTGCTTCTGCCAGGGCAGCTGGATTGTAGGAGAAAGGACTTTGCCTTCCCACCTTAACCTGTAGCCCCTCCCATTCTCTTTACTGTGCTCAGAACTGTTTGAGCTGAAGAGTCCAAAAGCAACTCCTAACTCAGTAATTTCTGTGCACATGCCTCAATTGAAGGATTCCCAACCACTAACAGGACTTGTGGCACAATAGAGGGGAAACTGCAGTGCTCTTTGGAAATGATTCCCTTGGACAGTTAAGTTAATGGTATTTCAAAGAAGTTTGAGGCCATCATGCTAAATGAAAATGGAAGAAGGTTTCTTGGTCTTATTTTAAAAAATTTTTTGTGGGTAAGAGTGTTGTGCTGCTGGAGGGTGCTGGATGGCTGTATGCATCCCTGATGTGCCAAGCTGCTTAACTGGAGCTTAGTTGGAAGTATTTCTAAAATACTGATACATTTAGTATTTCTAAAATACTGCCTTTGAACTTCAAAAGGCAGTGAAAGGCTTTGGGGTATCTCCTCTCTCCTACAAAGATTTTTCTTTTATTGTTTGTGTGTAGATAAGTATTTTTTTCTACTGCTGTTATTCAGGTAAGGAAACAGGTGAGCAGAATTATAAGTTGTTAGATATACCTAAAATGTTACATGGTTAGTTCAGAGCTGGCAGCTGCTAGCAATAGCAGTGACCTGGCAGTGGTCAGTGGCAGCTGCAGAAGGACATGCCCATAGGTAGGTTTGGGTGTTTAACTCACTTTTTCCTTTTCCCATTGCCCTTTATCTGTGCCACTGCATTTTGTAGGTGGTAGGTGTTGGCAAAGGCTGAGCTCTGGATACTTAATCCTGTTTAGGGAGAGTTTCAGGACTGATTGTTAAAAGAGGCACTGCACAAAGAGGTTCATCTCTGGAACCAGAGCAGTCACCACTGACATTGGTAGTTTGGTATTTGCCTGCTCTTGGCATGAAAAGCAGTTCTGTTTTTCAACTTCCAGTGCTCAAGTGACCAAATTTCAGTGAAGCCATTGCTATATTTCATCCTAGCTGCAATAATGTAGATACAGTTTGGTTTTAAACTGCAGATTTTTTTACAGATTTTGAGCTGTTACTTCAGGTTTACCTGTGGGTTTGTTGTTTGTGTTGTTTTAAGGGAAGAAATAAAGCAGCTCAGTCACTTGAAAAAGCACAACAGGAATAGAGGAAGGAGGGGAAGTAGAAGGCCTGGCTTTTGTCTCTCCCCATGAAGTCTGCTCTGCTTTAAAAGATTATATGAGCTATTTATTCTTCAAGTTATATTAAAATAAAAATAATGCTGTTGGCCTCTGGAGGAGATTGCCTGATCATATGCAGACTTATGGGGCCAGACAATAGAAGCCACAAGCAGCTAGTAGTCAAGAAACCAAAAAAAATCAGACTTACATTATGAGTAAATTTCCTAGAGTAGTAAAAATAGCTGAGTTTTTTAGTCCCTTTTTTCTACCTTTACTGCAGACTTTGACAGCAGTAGGTTACAGTGTTTAATACCCTGACCCCTAGATGAATTAAGTTGCGTTTGTTCAAGCAATAGTGCTATGGTGATGCTAGAAAAAAGCTCGTGTAAAATTTATAGCCTCAAAATGACACTGTCAAGTACTTTTATATTTTTATACATCCCATTGTTTGTAAATATCCTCTGGTAAGCTTGAAAATAAAATTTATTTCCCTATCAGACTAGTTCTTTTTATTTACATGAATGATTTCTCCTATCAAGTGTTCTTGGGAGTAAATGGTTCTATACTTTCTTGCTTGTGGATTTGTTATTAGGTATGTCCTGCTGTGGAAATTCTGCCAGCAGGAACTCCTTTTACGTGCATCCTGTCACTATTCTCTTTATAAAAATATCTTCAAAGATGTCAAGGCATCTTGATTTTATTCAAGTAACAAAGTGTGAATACATTTAAAGACTCTTTAGTGCATCTGTTTGTTACTGACAAGTTTTGATTCCGCTAGTTAATATTTCACTCAGTTTTATCATAAAACCCCCAAACCATTGTTCATTCTCTATTCTGTTGTGCTGGTTTCTGTACGTGCAGTGTTCATACTGCTTTGAGAAGGTCACTCAAGAGGTTTGGTGTGCTGCACCAGACTTATTCTGAAACAGCCATCACACATTTTGTGATAGTATTTGAAATTACTTTAGTAACAGTTCATTAAATCCAGCAACAGGTGGTAGGGGAGACTTTGATTCTGGCTTATCTTTCTTGTCAGGATGTACAAGTCTGTGGTGAGGCAGCAGGGCAAAAAAATTGAAACAGTCCCCCATCTTCTCAGGATTCATCAGCATATCATAGCTGTGAAGTAACTGCTCACGAGTTGCTGTGTCACCAGAATTCTGCAAGAGCACCTGGGGAGAAAAAAAAAGCAGGTTAGAGCCCTTCCTGCATTCCTATAAATTCCTGCAGTCCCTTCTTGCATCCTTCTCACTTAACAGTGCTGTGGTGGTTGGTAGAACTGGTGAGATTGCTGGTGGTGGTCCACAGCACATGCACTGATGCAAGTTTTATATTAAATGTCCCTAAATATAATATGATCAGTTTACCTTCAGGCGTCTGGAGTAACTTACATCTAGCAGAAGCACCTCTCTGATCTCATACCTACATGTTATTTTGAACAACTTAATTTTAAAACCAAAGATTTTTACTAAAGCTCTCGTGCTGCTTAAGAGTATTGCCTGTGGATTGGCAGAGTTCTGTAGCTGTGAAGTCTCGTACCTGCACTCGGAGGTCAATGCCCATGTTCTTTAAAAACTCCCGCTGTTTTATGGGGCCTAAGGTAGCAGTTTTGCCCTGTGCCATCTTTCGTAGGTAGCTGAAATCAACATCTGCTGTCAGGTCTGCTGTCCCTGGAGCACTCAGCACATCGTGAAGTTTGTGATTCCGGAAACCCTGAAAATGAAATTGGAAGATTACACTCAGTTATAGTCCAGCCATCATAGCTGGGGCCAGCAAAAATTAAGCTGAGCCTTTGAGGAGTGACAATAGCAAATTGTACATGGAAAATGTGAGATAAATGTAGCAAGAGCTGACTGCCCTTTCCATCTGACAGAAACCCTTCTGGGTACTGATTACATAGGGATTAATCAGTTTTATGCAGTTTTTGCTATTATGCCCATCTACAAACTTTATCTTAGAAGAACCTGATGATGAAAGATAACAGAGTCTTTTGGCTTATTGCTCCAGGGCAAGTGCCTTACCCGGAAAGTGTCGGTTTTGGTTCCGTCATGGCCGTAATCTGCAACCAGAGCAGCCCCACCATCCTTCTCTATGCGAGAGGCAAGCCTCTGCACAATGACACCAGCCTCAGGACACACTTCCACATGGTCTCTTGATTCTTCTGGCTAGTGCACAGTTCAAAGACCAGAACACCTGTATTAGCAGACAAGCACAAGGCAAGTATCCCTCACACTGGGTGTCTTGGGGTGTTGCTTTGCTGGGACACACAGGTACAGGAAGTGCATTCCAGGCTGCCTGTACTAGCTTGAGCTGGTTTTGCTATCACTCATTCTCAATTAGTATTTTCTAAGTACTGGATTTCAGTCATCTCTTCATAACCTATATTCAACTGAAAATTTTTTCTACCAAGAATATCTTTATCAGGTGAAACTTCCTTACAGTAGTACTTAAGGAAAATAGTGCTTCAGTGTGAACATCCTTCTGAGAGACCTTCTTATGTGAGACTTTGTAGCTGCCTTTAATCTCCAGCAGTTAATTTTGTATCTGTGAATATCCAGTGCACTTCAGGAAGAAACCAAGGCCATTTTCCATTAAAGATCAGTCTGGCACAGAAGCAGGCAGCTGCCCTGAGTACCCTACAGGAGGCTGAGAGCCTGGCTGCAGCAGGGCCACTCACCAGATGGTGATGCCACACACAGAGTGCAGAACTCTGCCTGTCACTTGTGACTTGGTTTCTTCTCTGAGGCATTTTGTGTGTTCAAGCTCCTATTTTGTGTAGTTTGATACATGTGGTAATTGCTGTGGTTTCATAGCATAAAAGCTAAATGCTTGTGGAAATTTTAAGCTCTATTAATTTATAGACTGAGAGTCCTCCTCTTGCTGTCAGAGTAACTGAGAAGCACTAAATGTACTTGGAAGTTAATAAAGCTGTAAGGATGAGCTCTGGCAGGCATAACCTCACCTGAATAAAGTTTTGTGTTGCAGGGGTCCTGGATGGTGACAGGACAAACCGCAGCTGGTCAGGAACTTCTGGATCAATGTCAACCAACACCTCACGCCAGCCTTTCTCTGTTCGCTGTCCAACGAGCCCAAAGTACTCATGTTACACCCACAGGTACCACAGTGCCTTGCTCGTTTGATTGAACCAATATGTCAAACCTCTTCACAAAGGTTTCAGGAACAAGACATTGTTAACAGCTATTACTCATTCCTATTTAATTCCAGTAACTGCCTTAGAAAAAGTTTGTGGTGGAGTCTCATCTGCAGAGCCAACAAATACAGATTTAATTATACTTAAAAGGAATGAATGATGCTGCCTTTTCTATTGACAGTGCAAAATTTAACTTATCAAAAAAAAGATTTCATTCTACTGGTGATTTTCATAAATTAGCTACTTCTGAATCATAACTAGCCTCTATTTTGCTGCTCCCATTACTATTCAAATGAAAACCCTTCAGTGTTTTGCTAGTAGTATTACAGAAAATCACGTGGAAATTAAAAGCTGCATTAATGTAGCATAATAAATAAAAAGAACCACCAAAACCTTGAGTTATCTCAGCAGAAAGAAATCCTTAGCTTTCTTCAAGTTTTTCAATTCAAGAATAATTACTAATTTTACAGTTATCAGCTGAATTAAGCCTTATTTGTCCAAATTCAGTTAGAATTATTTTATCACCAGAGACAGGGCATGTGTTGAGTTTGACACCTTAATGGTGTTCTTCCTCAAACAGAAAAGGTGTTTAAGCAGATGGTCACAATTACAATAATAATCTTGCTATACCTGAAACTTATGTATTGGCAGGGCATCAAAGAACTCATGTGCTAGGTAAAAGCTGTAACCTGTGGGAAGGTAAAAAAAGAATGCATTAAATTATTAATGCTTCCAGAGCAGCTTCCAGGTTAAAATATTTTTATGATTTTTAATGAATTAAGCTAGTTAATGTGGCTATGAAAAAAATATAATTACTTCCAGCTTGCACTCATTAAAGATACCATTTCTACAGCTAGCTCTAGTTTCTAGTCCATGAATTTTAGATCACTATCTTGTGAAAGGATATTCAGGCAAAGTCAGTGGTTTTTTTTTTTCCCATGAAAAGAAAGTCAGAATATAGGAAAATTGGGTAGTTATCCCCAAATGAAGGTAGACAGAATAGGTAGCAGTGAACCAAAATTCTACCTCAGACTCATACAAGGAAGAACAAATATGTATCTAACCACTTTTCTGTCCAGTGTGAAGGCTAGCAGAGATGCCCTCTGCTATCAAAAGCTGTCAGTGAAGGAAGGGCACCATCCCTTTAACAGGCATTCGAGCTCCTTACCTGGTGGCACGTCTTGAATGTCTCTGTACCAAAAAATGGGAATTCCAGTCTTGCTAATGCCCTTCATGTAAGCAGACTCATCCTCAGGGTTTGGCTGCACCTTCCCTCCTGTCAGCATCACTGCTTGGATCTCGCTGAGTTTGGGGCTCACTTCTACCAGATGAACAGAGACATCACATTTACTAAGAACAGAGGCCAGCTGCTTGAAGACCTATAAAGGCAGATGAATTCTATTAGGCACAGTTTTGTGCTGTGTACATTACAGGTTTAAGTATTAACCCTTCTTTTCACTATTACTATTCACTACTAATTATTCAAGATAAAAAGATTTTAGTTGGCTTTCACTAACAAAACAGTCTCAGTGAGAGAGACTGCATCTTGCTCCTTCAGTAGGAAGTGTGAGTTTCTTCATAAATGTTAATAAAAGCTGCTACACTTAAAAAAAATTGGCTACACATTATAGGGCTGTAAGAACAAAAACATGAAATGCTAATTTGGAAGAGTAGTAGCAGCTCCTCTAAGACCTGTAGAAGGTCTAGCATTAGGAGAGAAATAGTTCAGTTTTCCCTGCCACCTTAAACAAGTGTTTGATATCCCACATTTCACAATTTTTATTAACATATATAAACAGAATAAAAGTTTTTATGTGGTGCTAAATCCCATTAGCAATCTGTTTATGAATCAGTAGCATTTTAATTAGGACAGCCATGAAAGCATGACTGAATACTAAGCATTAACTCAAAAGAAATAAGGCCCTGAAATGCCAAAGGCATTAACACAATTTAATTCTGTGCTATTGTACTCCCCCGCTGTGTTCCTTGGACTAAGGTCTTCATCCCAGCTACACACAGCAACACCTTCCTAGATGGTTTTCAGTTTGGATAACGTTTCCCTACACAGAAATAATTTACAATGGAATATTCCTGCCCTCTCCACCTATCCAGTAGTGTTTGGAAGGTCACAGGCATGTCTGTGCTGTGTGCACATGCTGGCCCCTGTTCTGCTTCCACCTGAGAGCCCTGGTCCCAGAACCTCATCTGTTCTAATTAGAGTCTGAACTGCCAATGTGACTGAAGTGACCTGGCTACCAGGGAAGGGTAAACCCTGACAGCAGGGCATTTTCCCTTCAGATTTCACTGTAGCTATGGAATACAGCCAGAAACAAAGAACATGAACAGTTTTCACCTACCCGCAGTATATCCTCAGTGAGGGTGCCCCTCCCTGGGCCCAGCTCCACCAGCTGGAAGGTGCTGGGTTTGCCCATGGCCATCCATTCACTAATGTACCATATTCCTATTAACTGTCAGGGAGAAACAACACACAGGGTTACAGGAATAACTCCAGCCCTTGTGGAAAATCATACCTGCCTTTTGTCTGATAATGCCTTAACATGGCAACATCCTGTTTCGATATTTTAAAGTTAAGAAGAATTATGATACATAAGGTCACATTCTTGTCTTTAAGTATTAAAATTGGTCACTGATTGCTGTCAGCCCAGCAGAATCAAGTCTCCATCAGTAAATGTGGGGAGTCTGTTCTGGCTGGAGCAAGAACTTTCACTTAAGGCTCAAATGCAGGACACTGCCCAAGTGCCTTTGGACAACTGTTCTTCCTGACAATGCATTTACCAAAGTGTCACTGAGAACAGGATTTAGCTACTCTTCACTTCTGCAAACAATACACAAACCAGAGTGAGCCAGACCAAATTGTGGAGATTATTTCTGAGGGGATTTTTAACACTGGAACATCACCATAACTCTTTTTATTTATAAGCAAGTTCTCTATGAAAGTAGAGTGTTATTAAGCACAGTTGGTGTTTCAGACAAAGGACTTTGAGAAAAACAAAACCTCCCTTCTTCCCTCAAAACCAATTTTTCTCTTATCATTGCTACTCCAGTATTTTGACATTGATAAGGTATCTGAACACTGGCTTGGAAATCAGTTGGGATGGAAATTGGAAGGGACCACTTGGGGCCATCTGGACCCCCTCCCTGCTCAAGCAGGGTCAGCCTAGAGTACACAGCACTGGATTGTGTCCAAGTGGTTCCTGAATGTCTCCAGTGAGGGAAACTCCACAACCTTGCTGGGCAATCTGAGTGCCAGTGCACAGTAAAGTTCTTCCTCATGTTCAGGTGGAGCTTCCTGTGCATCAGTTTCTGCCATTGCCTCCTGTCCTGTTGCTGGCACCACAGAGCAGAGCCTGGCTCCATCCTCCTGGCACCTCCCTGCAGATACTCACAGACATTGATGAGCTCCCCTCTCAGTGCCTCTTCTCGAGGCTGAGCAGCCCCAGCTCCCCCAGCCTTTCCTTTCTGAGAGAGATGCTCCAGTGCCTCAATCAGCTGTGTTACCCTCCCCTGGAGCCACTGCAGCAGCTCCATGTCTCTCTTGCCCTGAGGGGCCCAGAACTGGGCTCAGCACTCCAGATGTGCCTCACCAGGGCTGGGCAGAGGGGCAGGGTCACCTCCCTTGAGCTGCTGGCAATGCCCTCCCTAGTGCACCCCAGGATTCCATTGGCCACAGGACACACTGCTGCCTCATGGATGGCTTGTTGTCCACCAGGATTCCAGCCAGGCCCGCGTGATTGAAGTAGAACAAATAACTTAAGGTTTAAGGAAGTGCGTTACCTCTCCGAACACCTGGCTTATTTCGGGCGAGGTGATGAAGTCCCCGCTCTCGCCGAGGCCGCCGCGGCGCGTGTAGTAGCCCTGCGAGGGGGAAGCGGCACAGGGAGGTGAGCGCTGCGAGCGGGGCCCGAGGCACAGCCCCCGGCCCGGCCCCGCCGCACCTGCCCGGGGTTGGTGAGCGCCTCCCGCATGTACTCGGCCACCGTGACCGGCCCGCTGGCCCGCAGCTTGCGCGCCAGGTGCCGCAGCATCGCCCCGTCCCCGCCGGCCGCCTGCGCCTGGCCCGAGCAGAGCCGCGCCGCCGGAGCTGCGGGGAGAGGAGCGGACAGAGGGGCCCAGCGGGAAAGCGGGAGGGAAAGCGGGCAGAGGCGGCGGCCCGCCAGGAGCGCACGGAGCGGCAGCACCATGGCAGCGCCGGCTCCCGCCGCGGCTCCCGGCTCTCGCTCCTCCTCCGGCTGCTGCTGCCGCTCTCTCCGCCCGAGGCCCGGCGGGCCGGACGCGCGTCACGGGAGCGCGGGGCGCTTCCGGCGGGGGCCATGGCGGCCGCGCTCTGGGACTTCGACGAGCGCCACCGGGGGAAGGCGGGCCGCGACAGCGGCGAGGAGGACGGCGACGACGACGGCGATGAAGAATCAGAAGGCGGAGATGCGGGAGAGTTCACGCTGGAGGAGGTGCTGCGCCTCGGCGGCACCAAGGTGAGGGAGCGGGAGCACGTGGCGGCCGGGATCACCGTCCCGGGACGGGCCCTTGCGTGCGGGTCCACGCGGGTGGTGGGAACAGGTTCTTTGCTCGGGGGTGGTGAGGCACTGGGACGGGGTGCCCAGGGAAGCTGTGGATGCCCCATCCCTGGAGGTGTCCCAAGGCCAAGCTGCACGGGACTCTGAGTGTAGGGAAGCCTCTCTGCCCATGGCAGGACTGGATGGTCCTTAAGGCCCCTCCCGACCCAAACCGTTCAGGGATTCTGTGGGGAACCCTTGGCAGTCTTGGCAAACCTGGCGCCAGATCTGCCCGTGACAGCTGTGCCCTGTCTCCGCAGCAAGATTACCTCATGCTGTGTGCTGTGGATGAGGAGGCCGAGATGGTGGACGGTGGCAAGAAGGACTCGATCGATGATCTGAAGGAAGGAGAGCTGGAGGCGTTCGTCAGCTCCCTGGGGCTCAGCAAGTACGCAAAGAGTTGCCGGGTGGTGGAGGAGGAGGAGGATGGGGATGATGGTGGCAGCAAGCAGAAAGAGAAGCCTCCAAAGAAAGCGAAAAGCAAGAAGGAAACAAATCCTCCTTCACCGGAGGGGAAAAAAGAGAAAAAAGGAAAGGAAAAGGCAATCGGTGTGAAAGACAGCAAAAAGATCAGTGTGAAAGACAGCAAAAAGAAGCAGGCTGGTGGTGATCAGGGCCAACAGCCTTCAAAGAAAGAAAAGCTGGAAGAAGATTTTGAATTTCATGCTAGGCAAGCAATCCTAATCAAACCAGGGGGCAAGTGGTATGATCTAGAATACACCAATGAATTCTCTCCAGAGCCACAGAACCCCACGCTTCTCTCCAAGTATAAGGCCCTGGCCCAAAAGCTGTATGAACATGAGACAGACCTGTTTAAGAATAAGACAGACTATCAGAAGGGGGCCTCTTCAGCGTGGATTAAAACCGTTGTGTCCTCGGGTACCTTGGCTGACAGGATGGCAGCGATGACCCTTCTCATCCAGGACAGTGCTGTCCACAGTCTCCAGTTTGTTGAGAACTTGATAAACCTCATAAAGAAAAAGGGCAGCAGGCAGCAGAGCCTTATGGCTTTAGATACTTTCAAGGAGCTTCTCATTACAGATATCTTACCAGACAATCGAAAACTGCGCTCTTTCTCTCAGCGGCCACTTAACAACATAGTGCAGATGTCGAGTGGCAACAAGGACTCCAGAGACAGGCGGCTGATACTCTGGTACTTCGAGCATCACCTGAAGCTGCAGATAGCAGAGTTCGTGCAGGCCTTGGAGACAATGAGCCATGAGTGTCTGACAGCCACGAAATCCCGAGCACTGGCAGTTTCCCACGAGCTGCTCTGTAACAAGCCCGAGCAGGAGAAAGCTCTGCTGGTTCTGCTGGTGAATAAACTGGGTGACCCTCAGAACAAGATTGCCACCAAAGCCTCTTACCTTTTAGAGACATTACTTCACAAGCATCCAAATATGAAGGGAGTAGTGTGCAATGAGGTGGAGAGGCTTCTGTACCGCTCAAACATCAATGTGAAAACTCAGTATTATGCTATCTGCTTTCTAAATCAGATAGTCCTCAGTCATGAGGAGAGTGCATTGGCTAACAAGCTGATAACTTTGTACTTCTGCTTTTTCCGGAACTGTATTAAGAAAAAAGATGTTGAATCCAAAATGCTCAGTGCACTTCTTTGCGGGGTAAACAGAGCCTACCCTTACTCTGAGACCGGTGATGAGAAAGTGAAAGAGCAAATGAACACCTTGTTCAAAGTTCTGCATCTTGTGAACTTCAGCACCAGTGTCCAGGCCCTGATGTTGCTGTTTCAAGTGATGGACTCCCAGCAGACTGTGTCGGACAGGTACTATGCAGCGCTGTACAAGTAAGTGGCAGGCTTGCATTTTTATATAAATTTCATTTTAAGAGGTAGTCACCATTAATTTAAGGTTGTAGAAACACTTACTTTGTTTTTAGATCTTGCTAGTTTAGTGTTTCAATGGCTAAAATTTCTGATTTGTAGGAGCTGGAAGAAAATGCATATGATTTATTTGATTTAACATGAGGATAAAAACAAAAGACAGTCTCAGGTCCTGAGAACACATGTGCATTTCATCCTTTGCCACTCTTGTGGTGGCTTGCTTTACTTCCAGATGTTATTTGAAACTAATTGATAACTATTTCTTCTGAAATCACCTTTACAGGTACTAGCCTGTAAAGTAATTAGGCCTGTAAATTAGGCCTGTAAATAGCCTAAAATCTTGTTAACTTTTTTTCCCCTTATTTTGAGGAGGATGAATATTATCTTTAATATCTTTAGATTATTTAATTTGTGTATCTGGAAAGACTTGTGTTATAAAAAGACTGCTTTTTGTCTTGTCCCAGCTGATTGTTTAGACTCTTTATAGGATCCTTACAGGCTTCTGTTTAGATGACCAAGGGGAATTTACTGGTTTTTTAAAAAGGGAATTCAGGTTCCCTGAGAATGTGCAGTGTACTTAAGGGCCTTACTATGTCTGGAAGCCTGGGAGAAAATTGGAGTAGAAAATGAACTTGCCAATACAAATGTCTGATCTGATTGTGATTGTGTGTGCTGCTTTTTAACCATTTGCTTTCTATTTTTTTAAACATATGGACAAATCAGTTTAGTTTCTTAACACTGAATGTCTCAAATTTTGAAACTATTTTTGATTGAACTTTCCTTTTATTTTCTTGAAATATTTTGTTTGCTGAGGCAGTTTTTAATTTTTTTAAAAATCTTTTAATCTTCTTAATGGTTTTTAGTACTGAGGAGCAAACTGTCACTAGTTTTTTAGATGGCACTCTGAAAAATGCAGACAGTTGTTAATAGCAGTTGTTCTCCTGTGTGCCTTGTGACAATCAGCAATGTTTCTTCTGTGTGTCCTACAGGAAGCTTCTAGACCCTGCTTTAGCAACGTGCTCAAAGCCATCCATGTTTCTGAATCTTGTCTATAAGTCTCTGAAGGCAGATGTTGTTCTGCGGCGCGTGAAGGCCTTTGTGAAGAGGCTCCTTCAGGTCACTTGTGGACAAATGCCACCCTTCATTTGTGGAACCCTGTACCTTCTGTCTGAGCTTCTGAAAGTGAAACCAGAGTTAAGGGTCCAGTTACAGGGTCACGTGGTATGATTTCTTTATCTCATTGCTTTTTCAATAACAGCTGTAATCATAAGCACCTTTACCTAACCTTTTGCTAAGATGTTTCTTGAGGTGAGGAAGGGACCATTATAGTTGTGTGTTCTAAGCAGTAAAGTTCAATTTTGTGAAGTGCTATATCAAGGACAAAAATCTGTATTTCTTAAACATCAACCATAATGTGTTTAGATTTTTATAAAGCTCAAGATGCACTTTATGTGCATTTTTCTAAAAAAACCAGAGTAAATCTGAAAAGGAAAAGCTCTTTGCTAATATTTTTTTGGTTTTTAGGAGTCAGATGATGAAGAGTGCTTTAAGGATCAAGAAGAGGCTGAAGAGGATGAAAAATTTGTCGATGCTGACAAAGAAGTAGAAGATAAAAAGCAAAGTACAGTGGAAAGCTCTGCTAAAACAAACAATTCAAATTCATCAGCCTCATGGGTACATCATCTGAATATGGGAGGTAAATCAGCAAGAAAATATATAATTTAACAGCTAAGAGTCCATAACAGTATTATGTTGATCAAGAGTTGTTGTAAGATTAAGTGATTAAAACATAATTTTAGTTTTTAAATTGAAGTTTGGTTGAAAGCAACCAGTCAGAGCAATTTATCTGTTACCTCAGGAGCCATGAAAAGACTCTATGACTAGTGTATTTCACTTGATGCAGTTTGTAACAAACACATTATATGTGCCTTACCTGTTAACAGGCTTGGAATTCTTTGCCTCCATGTTCAAATGCCTTCTGAGCAGTGTAACCAAGATTAGGATGTGCAGCTGCTCTCTGGCTTGTGCAGCCTGCTAGAACAGTTTGTCCAGCTTTGAACTTGTGCCCAGTTTCAGTCCTCCCTGAAGGCTTCTGGAACAGGCCAGGGCTTTTCAGGGCCTTCCTTTGGAAGCAGGCAGGAA
Organism: Luscinia megarhynchos; assembly: GCA_034336665.1. NCBI lineage: Eukaryota > Metazoa > Chordata > Aves > Passeriformes > Muscicapidae > Luscinia > Luscinia megarhynchos. The sequence continues at coordinate 78,546,851 of CM067565.1, read as the reverse complement.
CTCAGGCTGTGCACCTGATCATACACTGTGAAGGGCAGCTGAATGCAGCCTTTTCCTGCTGCCAGTGACCCCCTTGCATGTCCAGCTGGGAGTGATGGGCAGCATTACTGTTGTGGGGAATGAGAGTAATGCTCTTGTAAAGCTGCCTCAAAAAATTTGTTTTGCTTCCCTCCACCCCTCAGGCAGGAAGAGTGGAGCTTCCTATGATCCCATGCACCGAAGTCCTTTATACTGTGGTGCTGAAAATACAAGCCTTTGGGAACTAAAGAAGGTAGGACTTTCTTGTATTGCTGTTGCTGTGTTTATAAGTGTGGCCCTTGTACACAGAGAGGAAAAAGAACTTGGTTATTCTTGAAGTAGCTACTTGAGTAACAACAGAAATGTTAAAGCTAACACTTTGTTCCATGTATATGTTCCATACAATATTGATATTCTTGAGTAGGGAATAGGAATTTTTTAAAGTGGAAATTTGGACAATAGTAATATTTTTTGACTATTGGATCTTAGCTTTGACCATTAAAGCTTTTTAGTGTTGACTTAGATAAAATAGTAAGTGAAAATGTATTTCATGCAAATAAAAGATTAGAACTTGAAGTTCTTCAGTTGTTAAAGTGCTTCATCAGCCTTGTACTACTATATGTATGTCTGTTATTTGATAAGTCACAGAGTGGTCTTACAGCATATTTTAAAATTAGAAATAAATGAATGACTCATGTTTTTCAGCTTTCTGAACATTTTCATCCATCCGTGGCCCTGTTTGCAAAAACAATTCTAGAAGTAAGTGCTTTTGCTAGCTTGTTGCTTTGAAGTTTGATATTTTATGTTAGGTGTCCTTTGCCATTTGAAAAAATACATTATAAAGTCTCCTTGCACTTTGTGGGTAACTAGCAGCTCTGCAGAACTCTACCATATTCTCAAATGTCAAGCTTTTCATGGAATTAAAATGTTATGTAAAGGAGACTGCTCACAAAAGTTTTAATTTTGAAATGTAGGTATTATATGATTCTTAAAGCTTTATTAGAGTTTTTTTTTTGTATATTTTTATTTATTTTTTTTAACTATGGGGAGTCCTGCTACAGGAACAATTTTTTTTTAAATACCGTTGTGGTACGATGCCAAAACCACTCAAACTTTCACAAATGTGTATTTAAAATATTTTTTTTCATTTGAGTATATGATATTGAAATGATGTTGAGTATTAACTGCTGTTAGCATGGTACATTGCAAGGCAGTTTATCACTGAAACAAAGCAAAGGAGGTGTGGTTTAGTTAAGAAAACAGTGAAATACAAAAAGAAGAACCTGGTCAGGGTTATGTGGTATAGTATCCTCAAGTCTTTATCTTTTTAATGTATGCCTTAATGTTGTTCTTGAACTGATTGAGTCCTTTGTGTTTAGATAGTGTCTTTCTAAAATGAAGACCTTAATAGTTTTTGGCTTTTTCCTTTCAGGGAAATCACATTCAGTACTCTGGTGACCCTTTGCAGGATTTCACGTTAATGAGATTCTTGGATCGCTTTGTGTACAGAAATCCCAAACTCAGCAAAGGCAAAGGTAGGCACTTGTCTGTGATCTACCATGTGATCTTGGTTATAGGTGCTGTCCCAGTTCTCATTCTCTCAGATTGGCCTTGTCAAGTATTTGGGGTGCATGTGGTGGAACAGAGGACTAGGATCAGTCTTTAGGGCTGCGAGAGCGATGTCTGCAACCCGTAGCCAGCTGACAGTCACATCCTGCTGCCCCTCACACCCACAGTGCAGAACTGCTCACTTGGCAGGAATAAGCAAGGGGTAGGGACATGTAAACACTATGAATGGTTGAGGCTAGAAGGGACCTCATGGGCTCCAGCAAACACACCTAGAGCAGACTTCCCAGATGGCTTTTGAACGTCTCCAGGAGTGGAGACTCCTCTGCTTGTCTGTACAGCCTGTTCCAGTGCACAGTTGCCCTCAGTGAAAAAGTGTTTCCAGGTGTTCAGGTGGAGTCCTCTTCATCAACTTAGTGACCCATTACTTGATTGTCTCCAGTATGCCCATGTCTGCCTTATACTGGAGAGCCCAGACCTGGGCACGGGGCTCCAAGTGTGGTCTAACAAGTGCCAGGAAAACCATCAGTCTTCTTTGCTGCAGGGACACAGTGTTGTCTCACAGTGTCCCCAGGACTACCAGGGTGTTCTTAGCCGAGCTGCTTTCCAGCTGGGCAGCCCCCAGTGTATACTGGTGCATGGGGCTTTTCCTCTTTCAGTGCAGGACTTTACCCTTCCCCTTGTTAAACTGCAGGAGGTTTCTGTCAGCCCATTTCTCCAGCCTCTTGAGGTCATGGATGGCAGTACAACCCACTGGTCTATCAGCCACTCCTAACATAAAATAAATTATTTTATTATAATAATATAATAATAATAATAATAGACTTACTAGTCTATTAGCCACTCCTAAACATAAAATAAATGTCATAAAATAAAAATTCCTCTCTGATTTATATTCTGATACAGAAAACACCAGCAGTGTGGTAATGCAGCCGAAGAAGAAGCAGTTTATGAAGGATATGCAGAATCTTGCAGGTAAGTCAGCCCCTTAGGTCAGTTAAGATTATGATGATTAAAAAAATCCTTGGTTGGTTGATGTAGACCTGTCATCTGCACTGTTGATGCTGTTTGTCCTAGCAATAAAAGAAAGTGCCATCTGTCAGGAGTACAGTGGTCCTGCCTAATGTTCAGGATTAGACCTCTTCTTCTTGTAAGGATGTATGGAATCTGCACAGATGGAACTTTGGATCTGGTGAATCATTTGAAGAAAAAATGATGTAGAGAAAGTCAGTTATTCTATAGCCATTTTTATTCTGTTTATTATGATTGAAAAACGGCTTAAAATACCAGAAAAATGGATATAATTATTTAAATCACATTAAGTTTTTTCATTAAATGATATGGATTACTCCATACAATGCCACACCTGCAGCTGTTGTTAGGATGAGTGTAAGGTATCTTTGGCACTGTTATCTTGCTAAGAATCTTCCTGACTCCAGAAATAAACTGCCTTTTGTCCAGTCCCACTGTTTCCAACAATCAAGAGTAGGATTTGGTGTATGAGCAAACAGTTAAAAAAACAGAGCAAACTATCAGTAAAACATGCTGCTTGAGGACAGAAGACTGTGGCACATCTTCTGTGTCAGAGTCTCTGTAGCATTCCCAGGGATGTGCTTTTCCAGCTTTGGAAAAGAGGTTTTAGTTATTCAGATTAGTAAGTACTGATGTACTTTTATGGCTGGTAAAGCTTAATATAGAAATTTTAGCCTATATACTTTGTCACATTCTTTAGTTTATTCTGAGTTGAAGGAGCAGACTGGGGATTTAGGACAGAATTTGGGGAATTAAAGTGTTTTACAAATGACATGACATGATACAAAAATATGGATGTATTAATATGTCACCAAAAATCTGCAGTTTATGCATGTAGCTGATCTCTGCTGAGGCGTAGGGAGATGAGATTTCAAATCCTCTGGTACTTTCTACTGTTCATTTGAATAGCTCTTCTATGAGCGTGCAGGTCTGGTTTCAGAAACTTGGATCCATGTCACCCCACTGAGATAATCTGTAGCCTTTCTTCTTTTGATTTACTTCTGAGAAGGAGGGAAGGGGAATGTGAGAGGGTAAAAAGCTCCTCCACAGGGAACCTGGTCATTACCCTAGTTGATCTGCTGTTGCAATGTCATATTGCTGTTGCAATCTCAGAAATGGGGGCAGGTTGAGGCTTGATCCCTCCTTCAGTGTGCTCAGCTGGTGCATGGTCCTGCTCTGCAGCTCTTGACAAGCATTTCTACCGCCAGGGAGTGCTGGGTGGACATAATGACAGTGTCTTAATGCATGGCAGCAAGTTCATCTTTCTCCCTGCTTTTCTTTCCTGTTGCTGTTTTAAATGTATGCCTGCTGTAGGTGATTGCATCCCCCTGCCTTGCTGATACATATCTGAGAATCTGGTTAGGGATGTGCCACTTGAGTTTTTCCATAGGGTCTTTTCCATACTGCACACTGGAGCACAGTATGTTATATGTCTGTGTTAGTTTGAAGAGGTTTTCAGATAAGCTCCCCATTGCTGAATGGAGGATGCTGTGTTTTTCTCTGTGTGTGTGTTGCTTAACCTCTGGAAAGAATAACCAGCACTTCAGCTTGGGGCAAAATCAGTTCTTTTTTTTTTGATTTTGCAGTCAACAGTAAGGAATTCCGGGCCAAAGATGAAAGCAAAATCCCAGTGGATGAAGTGTTCTTTCACAGGTAATGGAATACTTGTGAATGTTCATTTTAAGTGTTGGTTTTTTTTAATGCAATGCCATTAAAACCCTCTGCATTTTGTAAGTATTCTCTGGTATTACAAGTGTTTGCAAGTTTTGATTAATTTGAGGGATAGTACTTCTATTGGACATAATTTTAACATTTGTTAAAAACACTTAGGAAAGAATATCACAAAGGCAATTGGGGCTTGTAGTTTAAGTAAATTAAGTAAGCTGACATTATAATAGAGAAGCCTTAAATAATGGGTAATGATGAATATCTTGTGGGTTGTAATTCTTAGGCATTAGAGGTATATATAATGAAAGCTGGTATATAGCTCATGTTATTAGCATCAAAGCTTACTGGAATGGAACAAAGCAAAAGTAAAGTTAGAGGAGCTACTTTTCAGAGTATTTAGTTTTCTATTACTTACAGTTTTTTCTGTTTCTTTGAATTTCCTTTGAGATAGTTAACAGTATTGTTACATTGAAGATGGCTTAAACTGCAATTACACATTTAAAGTCTGTACAAAGTACTCTTTTGTATATGGTCAAAATTGCCTTCTGTGTTTGGCAGTTCTTTAACATGAAATGAAGGTGAAAACGGTTGCCAGAAGATAAAACTAAGACTTGAAAAGGGCTGTATGAGAAAATTTAATAAAACTTGATGGGTGAATGTCTTTTTTATTTTTTCCCAGTTTTGTTCAAGTTGAATTTGATCCTTTCTTCCGTCTCAGTCTAAGGCAGATTTTTGCATCTTTGTTGTGCTCTTTATAAATTCTTTATGTTAAAACTAACTTCTGCAACCATTGGCCAGTGAAATTTCATTGTTCTAAATACTTCAGTAGTGACTGATTTTTTGAAAAACAAAGGAAGTACAAATCTCTTGATTTTAGGTATGTTTGAAACCATCAATTACAGTTTTCAGCTGGCAGCATACATGGGAAACAATTTGCAGGATTTTTATTTAAAAAGTTCTAAAGATCATTCCCCCATAATTTTGTGTCTGAGAGCAATATATTATTTCAGATTTTATTCAAAGTTCGATAAGAAGAGAGAGAAACAAAAGCGTCTGGATGATGAAGAAAGTGTGGAAGATGTGGATGATGATGAATTTGAAAGAGCATTGGGTAAGGCTGTGTTCTTCCTTGCAGTAACTATCCCAGTATTCCCAGATTTTTCAAATTACTAATTTTTTTTTATAGTTCATATTGTGCAAAAGAACCAGATAGAGGAATGTGGGAGTGAGAGAAAACTGGCTTTCCAGTTGCTCTTTCTGCTCCTGCAGACAGCAGTTCCTGCAGATATGCTGTGTGAGCCAGCTGTGTGGCTGTTTGTAAAAGAGTCCTTGCTCCCACCACTGCAGTGGTCGGCTTGTTTGAGTGGCTGGAAATTGTCTGATTTTGAATTTACACTCATGAGTGGCAGTTCATGCCTTTTTGTTCTTTTCCTAGTGTAGTCTGAGTATCTTTTTCTAGCAGCATGTAACATTTGCCTCTATTTTTTCTTGCTTACAGTTTCTCCCATTGTTTCTAACATCTTTCATGAGGTTATGAGTTCAGTAAGGTCACTGGCAAACTTCTGCAGTAGCCTTAGCTCTTCCTGTAGCATGTACTTTGCTTTGGAATTAGTGTATGATTTGTTCCAGAATTTAAATTTGTTAGTGTACCAGAAAATGTCCATTATTTTATTATTTAAAATCTTATTTTTATGTATTTAAAACATCCAGTTAGCTCTCTATAACTATTCTGTACAGTACATTGAGAGAATTCTACATTCTTTTATCAAGTTTCTTAGTGACTCAATGTGGTCTTATGACAAGAATCTGTTACTAATTGCATTTGTCTTTTATTGTTAGTATCTGTAAAGAGAATTTGCTTCATAAATTCAGAAGCTTAAAATAATGACGCTATATCTGAAAATTAGATATTTTGCAATGCTAGAATCATAGAATAGCTTGGGTTGGAAGGGACCTTAAAGATTATCTCATTCTATGCCTCCTTCCATGGGCAGGGGCTCCATCCAACCTGACCTGTAGTAATAACATTTTTCTTTCTCTCTAGATACTTTTGAAGCTGCTGATAATGCTGCTGTTGGCCAGGATGACCTTGATTTTGCTGGGTAAGTCTTCAGATTCATTCTTACTCTTATTGTTTTAACATCTACAGAGAGTTTTACTCTGTGACACTAGATAGACCTTATTCAGAACGACTCAGAATATCACCTTGCAAAAAAGGCAGCATCAGTTTCAAACTGAGTAATGCAGGTTTTCTGTATGTCCCATTATAGTTCATTATGACCTTGGGATGTTTACATGGATGTTTACTCTCTTAAATGAGACCTGTGGTATTGGATTATCTTAATTAATTAATTAATTAATTAATTAATACAATGAAGTGACCCAGTAAGCAGTTTAAAATCTTGTTTTCCATTGTCTCAGGTTTCTGTTTGAGAATTACCAAGTACAAAAGCAGAATGAGGCACAATAGCACTGTTGCTGTAAGGACTGGTTGTAACTGGGCCTAACACAGTTAATTAGCTCTGTGAGATCCAGAGTCATAGAGCTCAGTTCTCCTGAAGTCAGCACGTTCATTAGCCATAGCATCATTTAGGTGGGAAAGGACCTTTAGCTTCATTGAGTCTAATCATAAATTATTAAGTAGCTTCTGTTTTACTCAGAATATTTATAATGCAGCATTTGAATTTGCACAGAGACTTGAGGTGACAGCAGAATCAAAGTCTAAACTCCTAGTGAAAACCTGAAACATTTTTGTGATTTTGACTGGTATTTAATAGAGCAGTTTGTGTGTTTTACAGAAAAGACTTTCTGAAAAGAAACAAACACACAGAGGAGATAAAATACTGAAGCTGTTATTTCTGCTAATTTCAGAATAGGATTTTTTCCAGAATTTCTTAAAATGGTTGACTTTTATAATACAGCTGCCTATACTAATGTTGAAAACATACCTGAGTGTATAATATGCTTATTTTAGGTCGCAGCCTACATTTGCAGTAGTTTGCAATAATGTTGAACTTTCCTAACATAGTGTTTGCCAGTAGACAGATGTCATCTAGATACAAACAGTATTTTTCCAGATGATGTGCTAACCTTGTTCCATCTTCTTTTAGTAATATAAAAAAAAATCCCAAAGGTGGCAAGAAAGGCCAGGGTGGTGAGGGATCTGGTGCTGACTGGGAGGATTCTGATGATGAAGATGACTTCAGCAATCTGGATGATGAGGAAGTCTCCTTAGGAAGCATGGAGGAAGACTTTGAAGATGATATGGATGAAGAGGGAGGTGTATTTATGGATGTGTCTGAAGATGATAATGACCTAGGTAAAGTGCCATTTGTTACCAAAAAACAAAAAGAAGAAGCTTTAAAAATAGGTTATCTTATATGTAACTACATAATGCAAATTGCAGTTTAGTTATCTAGGTGGGAAGTTTGGATTTTAAGCATAGAAATGACAATTCCTCTGTACAATGAAGTCTCAAGAGAAGCATTTCCTGGCACAATCTCCTAGGCAAGAGTGGGAATTGGGCATCTGGATATAAAAACTTCCAAATGAGACATTTTTCTTTCATTCTGAAAATTGGCATAATGGTAGCTTTATACACAAAACTGGATTCAGTAGGCAGAAATATTAAAAGAGCTCAAGGAGAAAAATAAAAAAATCTGGTAATTGATAATTTTTGTATTTCTTTAGACATAGTTAATGCTGATTTTTTTAGATGAATTAACTTTTAATGAAATGGCTGTCTCACAAGTAACAGCTTACTCTTGCAATACAGCTATGCACTCAGATTTTTATTACCACTGATTCTTCTACATGCAGGGTTGTATTTTTTTCACCTGAAAAACATAGTTTACACAGAATACAGTGCATGTGGCTGGAAAATCAGAGATTAATGGAGTATTTCAATGAGTTACTAAAGGTCACAGAAAGATTACTGAGGGTAGAGGAGGTAAACTGTTCATACAGTTGTTAACACAATCTTTAATGAGATTATTATTTCACTAAACTTGCCACCCAGACATTTGAGGTTTACCTAATGCCTGCTTTTAGCTTTTGTATTTTATGTATCATAGTACCATTCCCTTCTGGTGTTGTGGAAAAAAACATAAAAAAATTACACCACAGACCAATTTTTAATTGTCCAGCTTGGGGAAATACTAGATTTGCTTGTGTGCACTGCCTCTTAAAGACTTGGACCATTATGACAAATATGCCTAAAAGGGAATTTTAGTCTCTGCTGAACTTTAAAGACATGTGCATGGTATGAGAATTGGACACTGATGTATTTGGGTTTTTTCCCTGTCAGACTCAGACAATGACAAGCAACTGGAATCTGTCAGTAAAAAGGGCAAGAAAAAGAAAGATATGAACTTTGCGGGATCACTGGAAGGTAAGAAAACACTGACATGAAAGCTTAATACATAAAATAGTTCCAAAACCTTTGGAACAGAGGGATTTACTACAGTAGATGATCACATGTTGCATCTAGGTTCAGATTTGAATAAACCTTAAATGAAAAGGAGGTTGTCCCCCAGTTAGCATAATTCAGAGTAACAATCTGCTGTTGAAGAGGTGAGAGTTGAAGGAGGAATTTTGAAGAAGGATGGAGTTGTACTGGTGGTTTGTGGATCTGTCACATCCAATGCACAGATTTGTGCTATTTAATTCTTCGTTGGAAACTCGTTTTCCTTTTCTTTTAGGGGAAGTGAGGAAACAAAGATTTTCAACATAGCTAATTCAGATGATCTCATTAAGAAAAGCTAAAATTTAAAACATGGTAAAACTTGGTTTTAATGTCTTTGGGAACTTGAAATTGTGTCTCATAAGAGTAATACTTTTTGTTTGAAGGATCCAGGCGAGGAAAGAAGAGAAAACTCCAGGATGCTGGTATACTGGCATCTGCAGAAGAGGTGAGTTTAATCAGTGCTTAACAAAAAGTGATCAAGCATTTTACCTGTTGCTTTGTAACAATTTAAAATTTCTCTCTTTAAAGTTTGGCTGTCTGCTGGATGAAAATGCTGGGTCTAAGTTTGACAATATCGGAATGAACGCCATGGCCAACAGAGATAATGCCAGTAAGTACATGCTGCAAACAGCATCAACTGTAGTGCTGAAATTCACTTCTTTCCCTTCAGGTTCTGTAGGTGAAAAGATGAACCACCTTTAGCTGGAATACAGGGTCAGAACCCACACAGCAGGGACAGTAGCTCAACACCAGTAAGATGTGACAGTTTTCTCTGTTGAGGAGAGATGCCCTACGCTAAATATTAGCTGGCAGTAATTGAGTAAATAAAGCTTCAGAAAAGAGGGAGAGACTGTCATTGGCCCTTTAATACTGTAAATGGGGACAGGCAGGATGCTCTCTGTCAAGCATTTGTGTGAATTCTGCTCAGGTAAAGTGCCCTTGATTCCTTGGGGAGGGAAAGTCATAAGGTATTGCTGTCTTTACCTACCTATTGGACTGTCTCCTTGCAGTATCAGTGAAGCAGAAGGTAGTTTTCCCAAAATAATTCTAATGAATGACATATGTATATGCTGGTTGAATAAAGCTTTGTAAAGCTTTTACAAGTCTTGCTGGTGTCACTTGAAAAATGTTAGGAGCACTCAAACATGCCAGTGTGTCTAGCATTAGTAAAACAGAAAATAGTGTCTGAAACTCTGAGATGGTAGGGTTTTTTTGTGAAATGAAAAAACCCACAGCTTTCTCAAAAAAAAAGGCAGTTTGCACTTTTATTAACTTTTATAAATACAGTAGTCAAGTTTTAACTTTTACATGATTCATCTGTTTGCCACATCATGGTCAGAGTATCCATCGGCTCCTTATTTCTCACCTTTCCTCCTACAGATATCAAACAGATCCAGTGGGAAATAGAGCGTGACAAGTGGCTTCACAACAGGGATGTGAAAAGCATCATCAAAAGGAAGAAACAGTTCAGGCACAGAGGGCTGAAAAACAAGATCAAAGGCAAGAAATCAAGACGATGAGCTGGATGTCTTTGATGTGGACATTTTACAAATAATTATTCTTAAATAGTTTTTTATTTAATTATACATCTTTCTTACTTCAGTTCTTGGTGCTTAACCATGTCATCTGGTCATTCTCCCTTATGCCATGAATTCCAGACCACTCATTGGATTTGTAATAAACTGAAAAACAGGAAAACCCATGTCAGCTCTAAGTTAGACATATCTGACAAGCAGCCCCTTTGTGGTTAGTTTTATTCAGTGTGTAACCCTCCAGCTCTATCCAACAGTCTCACACTCCAAACCTTAACAATGAAAACTTCTGCAGTGTCTCCTGGGGAAAGTTTTAAGCCATCCTAAGATCAGTTTTATATATTAAGATGCAACAGAAGCTTCAGCCATCCTTCTGGACCCAACGACTACAAACTCACCTTCCAAAATTGATGGAAACCTCTTCTGCATTGTGTACCTGAAATCTGACAAGAAAGATAAATCACAGTTACTTTTCCAGCATATATTAAGATGAATAATTAAATGCACTATTTTTCTAGCCAGATTTGTTTTACTGAAATTTGTTTGAGCTCTTTAGTTACAGCCACCATTAAATAATGTGGCAGGAATTTAGTTTTTAAAAATAATTTCAGAGATTTTATTCAGGTTACTCATACGTGCAGGCCCATCATCACAGTGTTTTCTGAGCTTCCTTAGAATTGTCATAACCAACTCCAAGCTACAGATTCACAGGAAGCTGCATGCCTCTCATAGACTGACATGCAAATAAAACCAGGGAAAACTGCTTTGTTTCCTTGTGCAGATTTAGATGTTCACTGAATCATTCCATGGGCCGCTCTGACAACCCAGTAGAAAATTGCAACAGGTTTATGCTATTTTAATTATTTACAGCAGCTCATAAAAAGATGTTAACTATTCTAGTACTAAGACAAAGCAGTAAAAGCCTCACTCTGAGTTCACTGAGCTGTTAGATTGGCTCACTGCACCTTATGGAACTGCAATTATAGAAAATGTGCAAATGCATATAAATGTGCAAAAAGCAAAAAAATCACAAAGCTGAGCGTCCAGCACCAAGTTACAATAGGCTGAAAACATCTTCTCCATATTTTTGTTATTTGTATTTTCTAATAAAAATGCAAAGATGGCTGAAATTTAACAGCCCGACATCACCTGGATCGTGGAAAACAAATGCCAGCTGACGTGTAGGTGAAGCTCGGCTTGCAAATGGGATGGAGAGCACACCACTGCTGAAATGGGTGGATTCTTGCCCTCCCAGCCGAAGCAGCAGCTGCCTTTTGGCTCGCCCTGACCCTGCAGGCAGCCGGAGAGGCTCTTTTCCCGCAAGGACACAGATCTGTCCAACCAGCGCTGCACCCCTGCAAAGTAAGGCTTGCTCTGCGGAGCAAACCTTCCTGTAGTAACCAAACTGGAGCTTTGCTTACTATTTATCTGCTTATTATAACGGACAGCCTCTCTGCCTTCTAAATCCTTATCTGGCCCGAGGATGTTGCTACAACACCGCGCAGGATTCCTCTGTTCCCGGCGTGGTCCCGTGCTGCCCCCGCTCCCGAAGGATTGCTGGCGGGCTTGGGTTTGCAAAACTACAGCAGCTGCTCCTTCTTCAGAGGCAAATCTTAGCGGGTCCGCCCGACAAGCCGCCCCTGTGCGCCTGCACTCCCCCAAGCCGAACTCCTGACCCCACACGGAAGGGCTTCCTCACAAATCGCGGCCGGCGCGCAGGGCCCCGGCGCGGAAGAGCCTCGCCTGCCCGCCCCCGTCCCCCGGTCCCCGCAGGGCCCCGCCGCACCTTGGCTGCGGTCCATGGCGCGGTAGAGCAGGAGGGCGCCCAGCAGCCCCGCCGCCTCCAGCAGCAGCAGCCCCCTCAGGACGCGCCGCGCCATGCCGGGGCCCGGCGCCTTCCGCCGCCGCAGCGCCGCGCAGGCGCCGCCGCTCCCCGGCGAGTTCTGCCAACCGCCGGCTGCGTAAAAACACTCGAGAAAGGGGGATTTGTATATCCGGCCTAAGCGGCGAGAAAAGAGATCAATCCGTGAGGCAGATAGCGGGTGACAGGCGAGTGCTATGGTGCTAGAAATACAAACGACTTGGTAGAATTGCCTTGTTAAGGTCTTGGGCCCGGTGTGCTTCGGTAATCGCAGACCTCGGGAGTGGTTAATAATGCCGGGCGAGGAGGATGGACTGCTGAGTGGACACTAAGACATCCAGCAGAACCCCCGAGGGAAGGAAGAAGTCGATAAAGGAAACTCAGCTCTGACTGTTTAAATTGGAGTTTTTGGCAGGGGCGGATTGTGACCGCAAACTCATGGCTATGGACCAAGAAAAGCGCCGACCCAAAAGAAGAGAAGGACTGAGCATGTTGAATGATTAGCATGAGAAGCGAGGCAATCATTAACCAAGAGAAGACAGAAGACTAAGTAGTACGTTAACTGTGTCACTTGCAGCCAATGGACACTAATTCCTTAGTTTGCTGAATTGTATAAATAGTAAAAATTTTTGATAGTTGGCATGCTCAATTTGTGGAATACCTTGGAGCACTCAGGTTTGTGCAGCTCTGAAATAAATAATCAGTGTGTCTTCCAAGTGTCAGGAAAATTAATCCATGATGCCAGAGGTTTATGTCCAAAGAGGAGACAGAGGAGTCCTGTAACCTTATTCAAATAAAGGCCATGGGCATTTCCCATGAGGGTCTCTGAAATTGTTGGGGATGCAGCCCCTTTCTTATCCTAAGCTCCTGACCACATCTCCCTCCTCGTTTTCCCCACTGGCTGAGGTACTTGGAAGGTACAGACTTCCTGAATCACATGCTCTATGCTCCCCTCTAATATGCACCTACCTCCCTTTTGTTATATAAAAGAAATAAATACCTATTCATAATTCTATTAAGTCTTTGCTCTTCTCTAGGATCAGGAATTTAACACGGCCTTGGCTGGGCAGCAGTCTATGTTGACAGTAACATTTGCTAGAACTGAGACTTTCTTCTGTTGCTTCCCTATCTGTAAGTTCCTAACCCTGTCTACAAGCAGATTCACATGGTCTGTTTGTAAAGACGCATTCATCTTACTCCTTTCATTTTCATTGTCTTCTATTATTCATAAATTATTCATAACTCATATTATGGGACTGACTTTATTGCCAAAATAAAAGCTCTTCAGATTTTCCTGAATAGGGACTTTATTTTCTTTGTAAGATGCTTTTCCTTGCCCCTGCTAGAGTTTTGTGAGATTAGATATAATATTTATGCTGCTCATTCTTACAGGATGATTAATTTTCCAATTCTTTTTTCCCTGATGGCTGGGTTTGCAAGTATTGCTTGTACTCAGTGGGATTTCTTAGTAAAGTAATTCCTGCTCTGATTTTAAATGAACAGGATCAACCCAAGCAGCAGAAGCTTAGGGTTGTTGGAGAAAACCAAGATACGGGAAAGAAATTAATTGTGTTTTCATTGTAGCTGTTATAGCTCTAACCAGAGAGGGTTCTAGGTCAAGGTCTCATTTAACATTTAGAATTTGCATTGATTGGCAAGTTCTCATCTGGAAAGAAACTGTAGTGTTTAGGGCTGAATTTATAGCAGCTGTAAACAACTGTAAGAGGCCAAATAAAAAAGGAAGGAGCAGGCACAAATAGTGAAATATGCATCTTTGTTTTAAGGAGCCCAAAATCCCTTTGGGTTTGGGTCCAGACTCATTCTGGACCCTACACAGAGGTTGTTTGTCAATATCTTGGCACTGACTTTTATTTCTCACAGGAGTTTGGAAGAGTTCAGGTGTGGAGATATGATACAGGTTGTCTCTGAGGTTTAGTAACTCAGTAAACCTCTCCTGCTCAGGGCAAAGGATGAGTAGATTAAGAAAAAAAGAGATCTCACACTGCTCAGGTCAGACACTTTGTGGTAGCTCTGCAGGGGAATATTTTACTAAAGACAGTTGTTCAGTAGGAAAGGAGGTGCAGCTCCCAATGGCTTGCTGAGGAATGCAGCACCTTGTTACCTGGTGGAAAAGCCTGTGTGGAAGGTTTTGCTGAAGAAGTGGGAAAGCAGGAGGGAGAGAGAATAATGCATTTGTGCAGTGCAGCAGGGTTTCAATCTGCAGGTAAATGTTTTGGAATTTTTTTCTCCAGTTTGGATATTTACTTCTATATTTTAAAACTGTGCTAAATAGATTTCTTGCCATAATTTCCTGTAGCTTGCAAATTATGGTGAAAAAAGGCAAGACTAGAGGAAAAAGAATGAAACTGAAAGATTACCTGTCCCAGTCTGAAACTAGAAATGTGACACTTGGACCCACCAAGCCATAGTGTCACCAGACAGAAATAATAATGTTTCTGCAGGTCTCTTTCCCTCTTGAGCCAAGGGGCCCTGATGTTCTGGCTTTCTCTTCCAGCTGCTTGGGTGTTTTCCATGCTGGCCTCAAACTCTTTAGCATTTGCCATGCTTAGATGATCGTGAATGTGTGATGAAGGAACTTGCATTGAGGCCATTCAAAAGCTTTATATGTTAAAGCTGTAATATTATCCTCATTCCTTTTACTTGTTAAGTATTATGAAGGTTAAATTACAGCAAAGTCTAACTACAAAAGGTTTTCTCCAACTCAGGTGTGTGTAGTAGATAGGGAAACTCATACAAAGGACTATTGGTGAAGTAGGGATTAAAGACAGTGGCTCTTCAAGGAATCAGTAGTTCCCAGGGATAGCTCATATGGTTGAGAAGCCAGTAGGGAATTTAGAAATTGGGAATTTGAGGTTTATCAATTGTAGCTTTTTGTTAAAATGAAATTTGCTTTTGTGCGCATCTTGGCAGATGTGAGCATGGATTTGTAAGTAAATGGGAGAGTGATATAAATGATGTCCATCATACAATGTCTTATATAAAAGCATGGTATTAGGTGGTATATAAATGATAAATGTGTTATAAGACATTGTATAATGTGTACATGTTATATATAAATCACTGTATAAATGACATGTGTCAGCTGCTTCCACCGAGGCATCTGAGGCCCTTTAAGTAGGATAGTGTGGAATTTATTCCTTGCTGGGAATAACTTTGCTCAGAAAGCATGAGCTGTTTGCACTGTGTTTTCCATGTTAGTGCATCTGGCAGCTGGATTCACATGGGACTCGCTGCAGGAGGCAGGGCAGCTCTGCAGCTCCATCGTGGGGGCCCCATGGGAAGCTTTCCAAGCACTTCCCCACAAGGACACGGGGAGGGTGCTGGGGGTCAAGGTGAACACACTGTTCCCTTGCTCTGCCCTGCAGCAATTGGCAGAGCAGCAGTGGGGCAAATGGGAGTCCTGGTGGCCTTGGGGAAGCTGGCTCCATGGCACAGCTCCAGGAACTGGCCAAGGCTCATGCTGGAATGGGAGGCAGTTTGGGAAGGACTTTACTGCAAGATGCCTTCCAAAGGTTGAGAGGTGGGGCGGGATGCAGCTGTCTGGGGGAACAGCTCTTCTGGCACTTGTTCTGGCATGTGCTTTATGGACACAGCTACAGGCACAGCTGAGGACATGCACAGGCAGTGACATTGAATAAGTGACTCCACTTTGCCCTTTGGCCCAGGACAGCAGAGGCAGACACTTCCCTCAGCAGAAAGAGCAGAGTTTCTTGCTAATTCCTTCCTTCTCCTACCCAGAATCTTCCCATGTGTCTGTCTGTAAAAGACAGGAAAGCTCCTGTCATTTTCTATCACTGGCTATGTTATGAACATATTTAAAAAATCTTAAGTGCATTGTTGAGTGAGCTCTGCCTCCAGTTATTAGTGAGTCAGGAAGGTCACAGTTAGAAAACTGTGGAGGATCTCATTAATGGAAAACATATATAATATATAATAATCTGAGTACTTTGGTGTTGTCATTTGATGATTATTATACTGAATTAAGCTTTGTAATGGGAAGGCTCCGACATCTTATTTTAACCTCTGGCATGTTTTATTTTGCTCTCTGGGTTTCTTGGTGAGGGTATGAAGTGGCTTATCTAGATTTTAAATTATTTGATATTTACAACTGTCCAGAGTATACATGTAAGTACAGAACTAATTTTATTAAATGTGGAGATCCAGGTAAATATCAGGTTAATGAAACAAAATTGTCAAACCATTTAAAACTGATTTTCTCTCTCCTGCACTCCTGCACAAAAGTTATTAAAATGAAGTCATGCAGCAAGTAAGGCTATTTCTCCTGAGATGGGAAAGAAGACGATTTTGGATGACTAATGCCTTCTGATTAGGGGCTCTTTCACACAGGCAACTCTCACAAATCATTGCTGCACCTGTGTAAAAAACATCTTCTCTTCTGGTTCTGTTTAATTCTGAAGAGGATAAAATAGATTCCATTTCTAAGGATTATAATTGCCTCTCCAAGTCTACTTTCAAGGAAAAAGGTATGGTGAGTTTTTTTATTCTTCCAAGAACAAGCCTCATCTCTGACAGTATCAGCGTGCAGTACTAATTGTGGGGCCATATCCTTTATTTGCACCCAAGCAGGTGGCACTGTGGGAAAACAGCTTGGGAGTCTCATGGTACTTGGGCTCTCTTAGCACTCCTTACAATTTACAGTAGCCTCAGGGCTGTTGGAGTTGAAGTAAGCAAGGACATATGAGGAGCTGTTGCAGTGCTCTGAAATTGCTGGAGAATTATGATTTCCCTTTTTATACAACTCTTTTCTGTGCACAGTCATGATGGGAGTGAATGTGGCAGCAGTGTCTCTGGGACATTGGCTGTCTCCTTGCAAAGAATCATGAGGTTAAAACTTCAGTGTTTCTGGTACTTGGTCACTGAACCAAGTGGAAGATACTTAGCACTTCCAAGATGCACCATAGAGGAAACAAATTGGTTAAGGGATAGAGATTTTTTCCATGTATGAGGCAGGAAAAGATAAAACTTATCTGACAAAAATATTTAATGTGTATAATGTGTTTTCAGAAGTGTTTATGCTTCTCCGAGGATTACAGTCTTTTAAGGATTTCAAGAAAATTATTGAAAAATGGGAGAGATGATAGTAATAGCTGTGGTTTTCTAAAGGAGCTTTTCCTGACAGGAGGTTGGCAAATGGTTCCTTACTATTTCCCAGGTCCCAGGTAGTTATGGGCTAGTATTCAATGACAACATTACAGTCTTTCCAGTTACTTCTTTTTACAGTTGCTTCATGACAAACTAACCTTAGAAGTGGTGATAAGGTCCTTATTCTGGTTACATTATAATTTTGCTCTGCATGTCTTCATTAATAAAATATTTTTATAGCTCCCTAGTATGTTACTGGTTGCAAAATGTTTGGTTATACTCTCACTTTGGTTGCCAGGGTAAATGAGTGATCGAAAATTGTTGACCTCTTTCTTCCACTCCAGATAGTAGTGTTGTTTTGAAACCCTGAAGATACAGCTGTTTAATTTTTCCATTTCCATACCAGTGTCCCAAGCGTCCCCAGTTACAGCTCTGGGGATGAGTTCCTTTCAGGATTAATGACAGATCTGCCTTTTTACAGATACTGATTGTTGTTGAAAAAGCAACAGAAAAAAATATTTTGAAAACAACTGAATGGGGCCAGTGGGAAAACAGCTGTGCCATAAATAATTTCCTGATGGCTGTACATCATGATAAAGGAGGCAGCTGAGTGCCAGAAGGGGAGAATGTCCAAAAGATTCTTTGCTTCTGGGTATTTGCTCTTCCAGCAAAGGGTGAGGGAATTGCATGGCAGCTGGACAATGGCATTGGGTCAACATCCTGCCACTTAGTGTCGAAGGAAATGCTGCAGCTTCAAAGTGTTAATGAAATGGCAGTTTGTTTCTTTACTATTTCTCCACATTAGGCCAAATACCTCATTAACAACCTGTATTTTAGATTTAGGCTGATGTCAGGCTTTGTCTGTTGAAAGATGTTTACATGACACTATAGTCACAGAAGGAAGCACATAGTGAGATTCATGTTTAATAGTGGAAACTGTTTACCTACAAAAGTTCAGAGCAAGCCCTTGTCATTCTCTTGTACAGACAGTACCACAGAAAGGACAGGCTGTTCTTTCTGTCTGCATTGATGTAACCAAGAGGCAACAGAAGGCAATTCTTCAGTTGTACAGAAAAAAAGTACCCAGTTAGAAAGAAAGGTCACACCAATGTTTTTTTTTTTCTCTACAGTCAGCTGGGGATCCTGTTTTGATCCTGCAGTCACCTGGAACAAACACATTGAAGATAAGAATACTGTGATCATAATATATGAAGACCTGGAATGGGTAAAGCACTGACAGCCAAAACACATCTGAGCCCATTCCTTGAAATCTGCTGAAATTAGGAGGAAATGGCACAGATTTCTGAAAGAGCAAAGTCAATTTGATTTTAGTGACAAGTTGAGTCCGGCTATACAGAAGCAGAGCTTCAGAAAACAGAAATGCAACACAGAAAATAGTGAATGAAATTAGTAGATGATGGTGTTGCACATCCCAAATGGGTAACTCTTAGAGGAAGTATGGGTAACTTTTGGAGGAAGGATATTGCACATCTCGCTTTCACTGTACTGCTTTTAGAACCTGACTGCCTGTGTAAAGCAGGTAGCTGCATCCTTTGGATTCTCACCAACAGCTGAGCAGATCCAGGCCATTGCAGGAAGGCAGGCTTTCCAGCCAGTGAGTGTTAAAGATCAGGTGCTTCTTTTCCATAAGGGTAAATTTGTGTTTTGCCAGAGAGGTGAATGGCAGCTCTTTGTCTTGGGCAGACAGGAATTTGGATCGATAGATGGTTAATATTTATGTATCGTTTTCAAGGCTGGGTGTTGTTTAAGAAACACCAGTTGTGCTTCAGGAATCTCAGTTGTTTTCACCCCAAGGGCCAGTACCATTCAGTAAAGCCCCATGTAATATGATTACCAGAAGTGCCCTATGAACTAAGCACCAACTAAAACAAAGAAGAGTTTTATCTAGCCTTCTGTGACTGCTGTGGGTAGCCAGTAGACTGATTGCCTCCACAGATCTTTCTTCTTGGGTTTTCTAAATAACCCTCGGGGTTGTATGTGGACCACAGTCAACTCACAGAATCCAGATTCTCCACAGGTTGATCTGTGGATCAGGCTAGAACCTCAGACAACCCCCAACTGTGGACTCTCCAAAATCTAGATTAAAAGTAGACTGCAGTTTAGAGCAGTGTCTGGTTGCAACAAAGAAAGCTCTAGCAGTTAAAAGCCACACTTTTGAGTTTTCTGGGTTGGTGTCACAGCTGCTGGTGACCTTTTCTAGTCTTCTGCAGCTGTACAAAGTATATGCCAGAGCTAGGAAGGCAGACAGTAATTTCCTATGGTTGCTTTATATTCACATTCTATTGAAGACACCAAACATAAAGCAAATGTGTGTATTTTTCTATCAGATATTTTTTTCTTACAGGAAAAAAAATTATTCTGAAAAATGATAAGAGAGAAAAGTTAATCTTCTGTTTTAAATTATATTCTTTGGTTGTTAGTTGATGGTAATAATTCCTCTTCTTTATATTCAAGGTGTTCTTGGAGACTGGAAGAATGTTTTTGCTGAAGTTCAGAACCAGAAATTGGCTACCAAATTCACAGTGTACTTACAAGTATCTAAGCTGGGAGTGAAGTTTAGATATGATGTATATTGCAAGGCCTGAACATCCTTTGCAGAAAAAACCCACTAATGTTCAGGGTGTTTTTCATTCACTTCTATGAAATAAAACAGAAACCAGGACAACATCCAATATAAACATTTTGAATATCTATGCAATTTGCAAACCTGTTTCTGGCTTAATTTATACAAGCAGTCCTTGCTTGTGCAGTTAGTGTCATTGAAGGCTACTGGGCTCTCTTAAATGACCTGTTAGAGTTTTAGCCTCCTGTGTTTTCAACATGGATTTTTAGCTTTGATTTCTTGTTTCTGGTAGAATCCTGTGTGGAATATATATGCAGTAATTAAACTGCTGAAATAATTGGAAATATATTCAGTAGGTTTGGAGTTATTTTCCAAGAGGTGTTTCAAAGCAATCATGAAGTGTCATTTTGATTCTTAATATCTATGTTCATGGGATTCATATATAGTTTTAATTTCTAGGTTCATAGTGTAAAATGAAGTTTGAGAAAGTCTCGTAGTTGCATTTTGCTCCTTTCTGTGTGCTCATCTGTTTAAGAAAAAAGGTAAAAGAGCTCAGTGGTGAAAATTTTCTCTCCCTTTCAGCAATATTGTTTTTCTTTTCTTTGATAGTTTGAGATCACTGGAAATGGAGCCTTTGCCTGGTTTTGCTTGGGTTACTTTATGCTTTAGAGTAGCACATATGATCTCAGAGCCAGGATGTGGACTTTTCCTGGATGTTTGTCTGAAAGCTTTGAGCTGTTGCTGTCCAGAATAGAATGACTGTGCTTTGGTGGAGCCAAAAGACCAGTGTGCACAAGATGGTTTAACACTGAACAGCCTCATAAAAGGTTGTTTTTTTAGGCTGCAGTTTTCCCTTGAGAGGCTGGTTAAGCATCAGTCTTTGGCAGCTGGTTGCTTTTCTCACCAGAGACATTTCTTTATCTCTGAAGAAAAGGAACTCAAGGGAAAAACTGCTCAGAGAAAGAATATGTGGATAATGGGCACGCAGTTGCTAATTTAGCCAGTAGAGAAGGTTACAATCTTCTTTCTCATAGCTTTTCAGCTTCTGTCTGATAAATAATTGCTTGTGGTAGAGGCTGAAAACTCAAGTGTTGAATTTTTGAGGTGTTGCCACAAATGAACTCTGTGAGAGCATCTGCTGCACACTTTGTTAGCTGATAGTAAACACAACAAACTCCCAGCCATTCAGTGCTAGTGAGAATCCCTTTCTAAAAGTCTGCCAGTGACAGGGGAATGATTAAGACAGCTTAACTGCAGTGCAGAGTTAGGAACATCTTGTCATTTTGTATTCAGATCTCCACAAAATCTTTGTCTGTCTTTCCTAACATATTACCCTTTTCTTTTCTTCTGTTCTAACCATGTTTATTGCAGCAATGTCACTGTGCACAGCTCACTGATGGTGCAAAACCCTCCAGCTGTTGGTCCTTTAGGCTGACTAGCTGAGATGCCAGTGTCCTGAAGACTTGTATTCACGTGGTGGCAGGACAGGATCAATGAAGCTGTGAATTTTCTTTCAAAATTACAAGCTGTAATAATGGTCATTTAAAATAAGTAAACCAAAAATGAGGTACCAATGAGGATGGAAGAGCTAAATAGAAATCACAAAATCAAGCTGTATCAGAATGAAGTGGGTTAATACCAAACAAATGAAAGTTTCTGGTCACTAAAGCTATGTTAAATAAATTTGAGGTTCTCTATAACTTTTACATAGGCATTGGAAAAAGCAGCAGCATTCCATGGATATTTGCCTCAACTGTACCTGCTGCAGCAGTGGGTCAAGGTCGTTGCTAAGCAATTAGTAAAAGTAAGCTCAAGAGGCTTTGGTCAAGAATGATGTTGAAGCAGGAGCACTACTTCCTGTTAAAATAGGCTGTCTGAGTTACTGATAGATCAGTAATAGCTAGCCTGTGCACTTAAAGTTCAGTGAAGTACTCCAAAACAGTTCAAGAGGAAATCCTGTCTCAAAATGCTAAATAGACTGCTCTTAAACATATTCTTAAAAATAGACCTTTTGACCAGTTATTTAAAATGAGGCTGTTTAGCTATCTGAGGGAATATTTTATAGATGGCATTCTAAAATTCCTTCTATCTGATCTGCACATTCTTCCCAGGGCATATTCACATGCTCAGTAATTGCCAGCTAGTGATGGGCACTAAAGAATGAATGTAAGATTTGTGAATGTGAGGGCCAGCTGATTGTTTTTGCAGCTTGCTGTGTGTTACAGTTTGGTTCTGTTAAAAATGATGTGGTGGGGTAATAAGGAAGAAAGCTAGATCTAATGTCACTGGAGAAAGGGAGATTTGGTACATTTCTCAAGCACTTTAGCTTTCATTCAGGATGAAAAAGAACTGTGAGGTGCTTTGAGATGGTGGCATTATCCACCAGATCCAATCCAGTAGCTCACAAAGATTGCAGTCACTGACAGCAGCTTAACCAAACAAACAGTAAAATTAAGTTCCTCATTGTGGAAACTCACCACATATGCTTTCCATCATAAATACAGAAAGCAGTTTTGAGTATGTATTTTCCATTTCTGTGTGTTGTAGTCTATATGTTTTAGCTTTTACGGTTTTTTTTATTATGGTACTCAGCAGTAAAATTTTGAATGGTATTTTTGACACACAACATTTAAGGAATATATTGGGTCATTTAGCTTCTAAATAGAGGGTGTTTTCCATTCTTTGACCACAGTTTTGATACCACCATCTTTCTGAATTTGTAATCTGCTTCACACTTACAATTTTCCAGCAGTTGTAGGTATTCATGATGTCTACATTTATGGTGATTGGTAAATGCTGTTCTATTAGTACTTCTGGCACCTCAGTTTTCCTTATGAACTATTCAGTAATGATTATAAGGCAGGAAAGTATATCTAAATGGTATTGAAAAAGAAATTGGAAGTTTTCTCTTGGAGAAGAAAAAATGTATCTTTTCTATGCAGAAGATAGTTCCCTTGTGTGTGTTCAGGTATCAATAACCCAGCCAAGAAGGAAAAAAATTCTGGTATTGAATTATAATAAAAGTAAAATGGGATTAAAGCAGACAGAGCTGAGCTCAATTTTCTCATTGTGAAATGTGAGCATTTCATATTGCAGCATTATTCAGTACATTAATTGGAAAGATAATGAATGTTGAATTACAATAGAAGTATTGTAAAAGCACAGGGCACATATGACATCTACAGGAACATCAAATAATTTTTTCTGAGGCCAGGCTGTTACAAAGGGTGCCAAATGGATTTATGATGAAGAGGGACATGAAATACAACAATCACAATCTTTTTATGACAACAGATGCCTGGATTTGTATTCTAATGTGTTGTTTTTTTTATTTTGTTTTGCAAAA
Source organism: Luscinia megarhynchos (assembly GCA_034336665.1). NCBI lineage: Eukaryota > Metazoa > Chordata > Aves > Passeriformes > Muscicapidae > Luscinia > Luscinia megarhynchos. Next base: position 78,523,655 of record CM067565.1, on the reverse strand, counting down.
CTCCAAACATTGATTTGAATTTTGGCTGAAGGACCTTTGGTGGGGATTAGCACCTTCTGTTTTACTTGTAACACCCTGCAGAGCTTGGCAGTGTACACTGGAAGTGTCAAAATGAGAGTGGTTAGTGATTGTTTACAGATGTTACTATTGACAGGATTGATGTACAGGAGAGAAACAAAGACCAGCAACATTCTGAATGAGAGCACACTGCATCAGTGCTGTGTCTGAGTGCATTGCTAGAGCACTCTGGTAAAATGCCATTTACATTCAGGTGTTTATGGTCTCACAATTGTTCTGTTGCTATTGCACTTTGCAATGCATGGCAGTTGGATATATAAAGTATTAGCTAATAAAATATTCAGTTTTAATCTGAACTATAGGTTTTCCATATGATATTTGGCTTCTGCAAAAACTTTGAGGAAGACAGAAAATTAGTCTTTTTCTTAGCTCAAAAAGTGAGGCAGTCAGGAGATGAAAGGGAGCTAGGAAGCTGGTATCTTGGGAGGCTTGTGTACTTGTGAATAATTTAAGTTTATTGACATATGCTTGTGGGCTCTCCAGTGAGTTCCCTGCTGTTTTATATTTTACAAGCCAGTGAAGCCATTTTCATTGCTAGAATACTCATTAGCATTGCCTCAGCAGGTAAATAACTCACAGTTGCTTTATTGTGTATTTCTGATATATCCATAGGCAATGTATTTAAATTCAGAGGAAAAAATGAAATACTAATCTTAGGCATTAGACATACATCCCAATAAATGTTAAAAAACAAAAAAGCAGCAAACAGCCAAAAATAGAACACTTATAATCTTCTGTCTTTCTCACTTATTTCTGACAGACAGCTATTGGAACAATTTCTGCAGAGGTGGTGAGCCCTGGTGGAGGCTGGGATTCTGTGCACCTCCATCCCTGCAAAAGCAGGTAGGCACAGCTGGCCATGTCATGCCAGGTGTGAACCCAGGGCCCTTGCCACGCTGGGAGGAGGCTGCAGAGGGAAACCCCCTCTCCCCTTGCCTCGGGAGCAGGGGGAAAACTCCATGGCTGCCTCAGCCCACTGCCTTGGGGCTCTCCTGCTGCAGGAGCTTTCTCTCTTGGGCTGTCCCTTGCTGCATGGCTGGCTTTTAAAGGTGAGAGAAGTTGTTCTCCCTGTTTGAAAAATGCAGCTTAGGTCTTGGAGCTGGGGCAAACACAGCTGGGAGTCTGTTCCCCTCCTGGTGACCGAGGGTGCCAGCCTGCCTGGGGTCACTTGGTGGTGAAGAGCACAGTACATTCCCCATTCTGTCTGAATCCCAGACTCCTAAGGGTTTTTCTAGCAGTAAAACCTGACTGTTTCTGTGTTCTTGCTAGAGAGAGAACAAACATGATGTGGGGGTGTGTGGGGGAACAGGACCACATAAAAACAAGAGGGTACAGAGGGATATCAGCACTGAAGGCTGTATGTATTTGATGATTGTTTCCCATATGGCTGGAGATCATAATTTGGAGCAGAAAGCCTCAGGAAAGCCACCTGCACAATGGTGCCAGTGGGAAGTGTGTGTGCCCTCCGGAGCCTCAGCAGAGAAACAAATGTGTCAGAGTCCCGGGGTTTGCTCAGGTCCTTGTTGGACACAAAGCACTGCATTCATGGTCAGGAGTAAACAGGGCTGTAAACAATCCTCTGTTCTTATCAAGTCCAAATGTCTCTGTGGCACTTAATTGTTCTTGCAGGCCATTTTATGTCTCTCCAGCCCCCATGCCCTGACTGCTGTCATTTTAATTCAGCAATCTGAAGCACAAGAGGCAGACAGTGTATTTTATACATGGGTGATTTCACAGTTTCTGGACAGATTCTGGTCAGGCCCTCCAGGTCTCTCTTGTGTTGTTTTTCACTGTCCATGTTCTGAATGGTTTATGATTTGAGGGCCATACAAGTGCTTTGTCCACAAATGAATTGTTTACTGGAACCCAAGGACACTGAAAGAGAAGAAAAATGCATGAATATAGAAAGATGACTATGTAATGAGTAGAATAAGTATCACTATTAAATGCTGTAATAGAAAGCTGTTTGCTGGCATGGCAGACCCTCCAGTGATAACAAAAGTAGCCTGAGTTTGCTTCAGAAGGAAAACTGCTCCAAGTCCAGCATTACATCACTAAGGTTTAGAGGAAGAGACAATCCATTGCTCAGGTACAGCTATGCTGCAGTCTTTCAGAAGGTGTGGAGGCTTCCAGCACTGAATCCTGCTTGCTCCCTCTGTAACCCACCTGTGGCAGCCTATCACTCCCCTGGCAGGTCCCACTGCACCCCACAGCTGTCCTGCTGTCCCCTGAGGCAGTGCCAGGTGCAGTGTCTTGGCCACAGGAGCTACTGAGATGCTACAGCAGATTTATGGTGAGCTTAAAGAAGCAAAAGGGGCCTGAAAAGAAACACACTGAATGTTTGCTGGGTGGTTTGCACATAGACATGAACAAACCAGCCAGGCAGGAGACAGCTCCATTCTGGGAGTCATCATTACTGCAGTTCTGAGGACCCACACCAGCAAGGGCCAGCCCCTCTGAGGGACACTGATGCTCAGCAGTGTGACCCAGAGGAAAGCAGAATCCCACAGCATGGATGCAATAAGTGTGAGTAATCCAACTTGCCAACTCTAAGCCAATTTGTGAAATGTCAGTGTCACCTGAGGTGAGCAGGGTGAGTACATGCAAGGCATCATGGAGCTGCTCCTGGGTGTACATGGGAGAGTGGCTGCAGTATTGGGGCACTGGAAGAGTTAAGCAGTGAACGAGTTCTTTTGGGGATGGTCTGGAAAATGGCACTTGTTATTTACACATTAAATATTGATACCTGCACTCATTAATCTTTTTAATGGCGAACTAAGTCTGTTCTGAGGTGATTATATATAAATCACCTTCTTTTAGAAATAGTTGTTTGGAATTAAATGCAATGTTCTACTGCTGGGGTTCACAGACTTTTGCCAACTTCTACGAGCACAACAGTTAGTTGGCATTTAATTATACGTGTACCTAATCCAAATCAATGCAACATTTTATAAGGATAATTGGTAAGTTGTCATGTAGGTGGTTTCTCTAAATGGCTTCATAGCATTTAGAAGGACAAAAGAAATTTCACATAAATAATAGGTTATTAGAAGTAAATGGATATGCAGTTATTCATAGTATCAGAAGTGGACAATTCAGCTTACAATGGAATTCTCAGAATGCTACAGCTACAGTATTTGCATAAAATAACCTCTGAAATTTGTAGTTGGCTTTGTTTCCCATTTAGAATGCCTTGTGTAATTATTATACTAGTTCCCTTTTGAAGAAATCCATTATAATGTTTATTATGTTAATTCTGATGCTGTGAATAATTTGCCATGTATTCAGTAAAATTGATTTGTGGTTTTGGCCCCTTAAATATGCCTGAAGCATCTTATGGGGATATGTGCTTGATGTCTTTGGGGCCATCTTTTTCTTATTTTAGCATAAGAGTGTCATACAATTAATGCTCTATTTAGGAGCTAATTTAGGGGAGGAAGTTTTGACCTATATTTATCTTTGGAGAGCATAGCTAGATGCTGGGGATTGTTACAGCAAAAAAACCCTTTATTTTTTCCTTCTGTGTACCATAAGTGTTACCTAAAATTAAATAGAAGAGGAGAGCAGTGCCTCATTTTGTTCTCAGATAAATACTGTCCTTAGAACTGCTGTGGCACTGGCATCAGTCTGTTGGGGATGAATTTGACCTCTTAAGTGCTCTCCCCTGTATACTGGAAATGCTCCAAGTCTCCTTCTGTTGAGGGGAACAGGAGGGAATTAATGTTGTGCTGGTTTTTCGTGCCATGTGAGCACAGTTGGGTTACTGAGGGGCCAGCACTGGTTTAGTCACTAAGTGCTCGTTTTGTTCCATCTGTTTGATTACCAGGTTCAGTCAAGAGTAGTACATGAAAAGACCTATCAAAATGCCCTTCAGCAAAATGTGGCATCATCCTGCCCTGCAAATGTCAGATTACTATTTGTATTGTGACGACCCATTTGCTGTGCAGATGAAAAAGCCCCTTATATTCCTGCAGCATCACAGGAGAGAATTATGGTGAAAATCCTGAGGGACAGCAAAGTCTCTCTAGTTGTATGTAATTTCATCACTTCTACTCTCAAGGCAACAGTGCTGAGAATGAAGCCATCAACATCTAGGTACTGGCAGTGGTTACAGGGTATAAGGAACATACTTTTCATTTTGCTCTTTACACTGCTTTCCTTAAAATACAATCTCAGGTTCCTTCAGGTAGATCCCCAGGGGATTTCAGGATGAGGTCAGACATTGATGTGTCTCCTTTTTTGCTCTTCCCCACCCCACAAATCAAAAAAGCATCAGGGAGACTGGTCCTCTGTTTAACCAAAGTGATGATGCCAGTGTCCCTTCTTGTGTTTATACAAGTGGGATCTTACTCCTAACTTTAATTTCTTCTGGAGGAATCAAACCTGTGTCTCCCAAGACAGAACAAAAGTGCCAAATTGTGGACTCCTGTGATATAAAGAGGCTCCTCTCCTGTTGAAACTATTGCACAATTAAAATTAGTTAGGCAAGAGGAGTGACTGTGACTGACTGGGCCAACATACATGCTGTTGGGAGATGGGAGCTGAGGGACTACACTTGAGGAGGAGGGAAGGAACTTACTGGTCCTTTGCACTCTGCAGCAGTGCATTCATTAATCACTGAACTCTGCATTGTGCTCTGTTTCTCAAGTGGAAATTGCTGCTGCTGCTGTTCCTGGTGTGGACAGCAATCCTATGGGTGCATGTCAGGCAGGCACATGAGGTCCTCAGGGAGACTGGGAAATGTCCATCTGCTGATTCTGGCATGGGAGAATGAAAATATATGGACATATAGGTGTAGCTGCATATAGGCATGGAAAGAATATCATTCTCAAGTCAAGTGGAAATTTCTGCCTGCAGAGTAACATTCATCTGGGCAGACTCCTTTGCCTGTCTGTCTTACATTTGCTGCATATGAGAGCAGTGCCCTGTCTCCATCATTTCCATGTATCCCAGTATAAGGAACAGAACTGCTGGAAAATAATGTAAAGAAAGGAGGCTGGAGAAATTTGAAAAAAAAGCAACTTCTGACAGATGAATGGTGGTAAAAAGTTTCTGAGGATTGCTAAAAAATTCTGTACAACCCAGTTGTACAGTTCTGGTGAGACCTCTTTGTCCAACCATTCTATAGTTTTTAACCTCTGTTGTATCCTAATCTGTCTGACAATATCCATTCTGGCATGTGCAAGAAAGCACAGCATGGCTTTTATGACTGCCTTGTGCCACTCTGTCTGTGTGGACACACCTAAAGCAGCACAGAAAATATAGGAAAATCATAGAACCATAGAACTGTAGAATGTTTGGGTTGGAAGGGACCTTGAAGACAATCTAGTTCCAACCTCTCCGTGGGCAGGGGACACTTCCATCTAGACCAGGTTGTTCATAGCCCCATCCAATCTGCCCTTGAACGGTGCCAGGGATGGTGTATCCACAACTTCACTGGGCAACCTATTCCAGTGTCTCACTACCCTCACAGTAAATATTTTTCCCCTAATATCTAATCTAAACCTACTCTCATTCAATTTGAACCCATTCCCCATTATCCTGTCAGTTCATGCTCTTGTAAATAGTTGTGCCCCATCTTTCCTGTAACTTCCCTTCAGGCACTGCAAAGCTGCAGTTAGGTTACTCTGAAGCCTTTTCTGCTCTAGGCTGAACAATCCCAATTCCCTCAGCCTTTCCTCACAGGGAAAGTGCTCTATCCTCTGATCTGAGCTTGGTGGCTTTCCTCTGGACTCATCTAGCAATGTCCTTCCTGTGTTGTGGACAAGAAATGGTTTGTTTGCTTTTCATGGCACTTTGCCACTGCTGCCCAAGGGAGAATTGGTGGGTTAGTCTCTAGTTTGCAGTGTCATTTCTAGCCTGTGCTGTATCTGCAACTCTTCTGAACAGAAGAGATAAAAGAACTCCCAAGATTTGCCAGCATTACATAGAAATGTGGGAGTACCTGTCATTTCTCTACTTCTGAAATGTCATCTTTTTCCCCACTGTTTTTTTTTTTTCCCAGGGAATTTATTCAACAGCACAACAGCTCACCTGTGATCCTCTAGGGAAGGCTGCTGAAGGTGAGCCCAGTGCTACAACCTGCAGGTGTTGAAGATTGGCTAATCACCTCGGGCCAGTTACTTCAGGAGGGATAACTGAAGGGATTAGCAAGATGGAGACAAGGAAAAGCAGACAGCAGGCAAACTTAAAAAAAAAATAAAAAAAAAAAAATAATCAGTGAGTTAAAAATGCAGTAAAAAAAGTCGGGGTTAGCAGCAATTTTTCACCATTTTTTCTTCTGTTCACACTATAGAAGACTTCCTCTCATTGTGAATTGCATGTTGTTCCAAGGCTGTGTGTGTATTTAAGGTATGTAGTTACTATTATTTTTTACACATATATATGTTAAAAACCAATTTTTGTGGTCTTGTAAACTTCTCATTTTCAGTTGTATTAATCTCCAAACAAAGCTGAAACTGCTGTAGTTACTCTTTATTGACCAGCTAAGTAACAGTTATCTCCGGCACAGAGTTTACTGACTTTTTTTAGTGTGTGTTACTGCTAATAAAATTTGATAACATTTTACTTGTAGGGAGATTTTTGGTTGATGATGAAACACGTGCTAAGAGTTAGCAAGTTATGTTACACAAATTTCCACTACAAATTGTAATTCTGCTTGAGCAGCAGGATGCACTCTGAACCTAGTTTCCCCCACGGTGTTCATTTTGAATCAAAAGTAACTGCTTTTTGTCTTTTCCTGATAAATGCTTCTATTGATTTTTTTTTCTACTGCTTAAGCCTCTGCTTTAAGGAAAACACTTGTTTAAATCAATCCCTATTCTGAAAAACATGTGAGAAGAGGCTTAGTTGCAGGTCCTCTGTAGGCTTGATGGGTGTCCTCCCTGCACCATAAGAATGTTTCTGTTATGAGGCTGTTTGGGTTAGGTCCATTAGTCATGGTCCCCTTCACCTACCAACCCTCCTTGATCTCAAATGGTGGTAAAATATTCCCTTCAGATGAATGACTGTTCTAAGGTGGGTGAGCCCCAAAGTGCTTCAGGAGATTGTTGCACAGACTGCCCCTTGAAAGCTTGAGACTGCCTTTTCTCCTTCTCACCTTTGGTCTGGGCTCCTTTGTCCTTGTGGGCTGGGGCTGTTCTGACAGGTTCTGGATGGAAATGATCACTACATGTTACAATCCTCCCAGATCCCTAATTAAGAAGAGTCCAAATGCTTAGTGCCTTAAAACACGGGTGTATCTGGAATTGGTTTGTCCTGTTTTCAATGATGTGGCCAGCTGAGAAATGCAGAGTTTTAACTCTGCTCAATTTAAGAAACTGCTTTTGTAGTTAGGATACAGATTCAGGCACCAGTTGTTTGAGAGTTGCTCTGCCAGTGCTGACAATGTCTCTTACTTGTAAGCACGGAGACATTTAGTAAAATAACATATATTTTAGTTCAGGCACCTTTCATGTGAAGCATTGCAGAATGTTAATGAGGGTGAATGGAGGGTAAAAGAACCCAAAAGTTCTTTTACCACAATGACAGAGTGCTTGGCACAGCAGCTATGGGCTTCTTCTCAGACTGTTAGGTGAAACTAAAATGTTACTAAAAAGAAGGAAAGAGTTCATTCTCTTCTCCTTCCTCAAATGGATTATTCTAAAACATTTTCCTCCAGTCTGCTGTACAAAATACCTCACCTTCTGAGAACTTTTTCATACTTACATGCATAACCATGGTAGAAAGCAAAAATGTAAAAAGCCCTACATTCAGTCATCCCTGCATTAGCTACTCATCAAATAAGTTTGACTTATTCTGATCTTTTTATTGAAGACCTTGCATAGCTTTTTAAAAGTACTTTAAATTTTCTTTCTGTTCCTTGTAATCTAATAATGTATGGCACTTAATGTTTATGGTGACAGAAACTTCTATTTCCATAGTTTATCTTCAGAAGATATTTGTGCAGTCTTTCAGAAATGTAGGAATTGCCCCTACATTGTTACACCTGGCATCAGGTTACTCTAGTTTTTGGGGAATTTATAAGACTCATGGGAGAGCATTCATTCTGATAAAAGTTTCAGTCTTACCCCTAGCAGTTTATTGAGCTAAAAATCAGATGTATGGTACTGAAAATATTCTGATGTAGTTATATTTCTTTCTATAGTTGATATAATTCTAATTATTCTTCCTTGAGTCAAGTACTGGTGGTTCTTCCCTTCAAATTGCTTATGCAATTCCTTTGTAAGTTTGTAAGAGTATTTGCTGTTCCTGTGGCTTAAAGGGTCAGCTGTTACTCGGGGTTCAAATGTAGTTTTGACGTAGCTTTCACGTGTACTGACAAATGTCAGGGATTACTAAAACCTTGTTTTGTCACAGACATGGAGCGAGATACACTTTTTTTGAACAAGATAAACCTTCTAAGAGCAGGTGATTTTCTGGAAGAATGTAAAAGGCTTGCTGACCTTTTGAAATTAAGTGTAACTGAACTCCAGTGTTTATTGATCTGCACAAAAAACCCTCCAAAATGCCACAAATTGCTTTGTGAAGTACTCCTGCCTTCTGGCATGAGGTGAAGTATTGAGCGCTAGGAAGTGTTTTGTTTATGCATTTAAAAATGAGAAATGTGTGAATATGCATTTATATGGATTCTGTGGGTTATGAGGAACTCTGAGTGTTAATGCCAGGCTGCAAACTTCGTTTTGATTCCAGGGTCAGTCCTTGCCTTCCTCCTCCTCTGTTTATCTCTAGTGTGGACTGTAATTTGAAGACGCTGAGGGGCTGCCGGTAGGAGGATCTCAAACTCAGAGTTGTTTCCCTGTGTGTACAGTGCTGAGCAAGATGAAGTAGGTGGTGTATCTTCTATATCAGTGCATTATATGACTGAGCTCCCAGACATGTCTGACTCAAAGAAAATGAGTAAATGCTCTATTTATGGTACAGTGAGAAGGTGTAGGAGGTTGAATTTGGACTTTTTTTCTTAAATGATAGTCAGATTTTAGGGATTCGTACTAAAGTCCAATATTTCTAGGCAATTTACAATGACCTATAAAAGGAGTTTTGTAGGTTTTTTAAAGTTACCCTGGGATGAAGAGCCACAGAGCCCACAGTGGGCCCTTGTAAAGTTATTTGCCTTGTGACTTTAGTTAAGCTGTGTTCTTGATCCAAGCAGTTGGCAGCACTTTTTCCTGTATGTTTTCTTGAACATATCTTGAGGGTATGTTTACTTTCTGGCAGCCTTCTGTGGACAAGCCAGCTTACTGGATGCTGCCAAAGTCCTTAAAACCAGTGACTGCCCTTCTCAGTTGTGCTTACATCTGTGCCATGTGACTTCTCCAAGCAAGAGTGGATCAGGGCTTATGCAGAGGAAGTAGGCAGCGTGTTTCATGCTAACACAAAATATTCTGGGGTAACACTGAAGAGCTGCACACCCAGGCAGCCTCTGGGCATTTCTGTGTGTGGAGTCATTCCCTGCTGTGCTGTGTTTGCAGCACTTCTCAAAGGCTTTGTGTGGTGTGCAAGAACAGCTCATGTACTGCACAAGTAGCTGTAACTTATGCCCAGTCAGTTCTTGAAGGAGTTTTCTTTATGTCAGCACCGTTTTATTGTGAAGTTGCCTGTTATGAAATGTGATTGCTATCTTAAATGTTTATGGAAACCTTTGAATGGGTCTGAGCTTCAGTAATAACATGGTAGGATGCCTTAAGCAGAAAAAGCACTACAGACCTTCTATCCTTTTCCCTTATCTATTTCTTTTTATAGCTACCTGATTTTATTTAGAAACTTTTAATACTAGTATTGGAAACACTTTCAGTTGAGATCACACCAGGTTTTTGGCAATAATTTCCAGCACTGGAGCTTCAGGAGGCAGCTGGATGCAGCTGGGCAAGATAGGGCTATGGAACTGATCCTCTACACCACGTAACCTCACACAACATCAGGCTTGCACAGAGATCCTAGTCAATATATTTTGTAAATAAAAGTCATATGCCTGTGTTGCAGCCATCTTAGAATACACTATTTCAGTTGCAAGGTACCTGCAAGAATCATCTAGTCCAATTGCCTGAGCAGTTCAGGGCTGGCCAAGTTAAAGCATGTTATAAGGGCATTTTCCAAATGCCTCATAAACACTGAGAGGCTTGGGGCATCAACCATCTCTCTAGAAGTCTGTTACAGTGTTTGACTACTCTCTTGGTAAAGAAGTGCTTTCTGATGTCCAGTCTGAACCTTCCCTGGCACAGCTTTGAACCATTTCCATATATCCCATCAGTGGCTACCAGGGAGAAGAGCTCAGGACCTCCCTCTCCCCTTCCCCTCAGGAATCTGTGGAGAGCAGTGAGGTCACCCCTCAGCCTCCTTTGCTCCTAACAAGCCCAAAGCCCTCAGCTGCTCCTCATGGGACATTCCCTTCTGGTCCTTTCCCTGGTTTTGTTGCTGTCCTCTAGATGCACTCAAGGACCTGCACATATTTCTTAAATTGTGGGGCCCAGAACTGCCCAAGTATTCAGGGTGAGGCTGCACCAATGCTGAATTCAGTGGGACAATCACTTTTTTCACTGGCTGCTGGTGCTGTTTGAGGCACCCCAGGGTGCAGTTTGCCCTCCTGGCTGCCAGGGCACACCCTGCTGACTCAGACTGAGCTGCTGCCAGCCAGCAGCCCCAGGTGACCAGTGGCCAGCCAGGTGCAGCCCAAATCAGGACAGTGCTCTAAGCCCTGCCCTTCAGCCAGTTCTTCACCCAGCACACCCTGAACTAGCTCATCCCACAGCTGGAACAGCTTTTCCAGAAAGATGCTGTGAGGGGCAGTATCAAAAGCCTCCCTAAAATCCAGAAAAATTGCATCCACAATCTTCCCTTCATCCAGTGGGCAGGTGACCTTATCATAGGAGGGTGTCTAATGGGTTAAACCAGACTTTGCTTTGTGAATCCATGTTTACTGTGCCTGATGAGTGCATTATTCTTCAAATGCCTTTCCACAGGACCCAGTAGAATCTGGTACTCCATAGTGGTTGCAGGTGCTGAGGTTAGGCTAACAAGTCTGGAGTTCACTGGGTCTTCCCTCCCATTCTTTGCAGGAGGATGTGGAATAACATTGGCCAGCTTCAGTCAGCAGGAACCTCCCCAGGCTCCCAAGGCCTTTGGCAGCTGATTGAGAGGGGTCCTGCCATAACTTCAGTAGCTCCTCAGGACTCTGGGATGAATTCCATCAGGCCCCAAGGACCTGAGAACATTCAGCTGATACAGCTGATCCTTTAAAATTTTGATGTCCACAAATTGAAAATCCCTATTCCTACACTCATGGTCTTCTGGGTCAGGGGGCCAGGCAGTCCAAGGCTTATCTCAGCTTTCCACATGTAATCTGTAATTGCAGTGGAATATTCTAACCATATTCTTGCTAGAAAGCATAATCTTCGTACATACATGCATATATATATTTTTAAAAGTATCTTGAGAACTCCTCTGTGTGGAATCTTTTTCATGTGAAAATCGGGATCATACAAAGACTTGTGTGGTGTTACAGAATACTTCTCCACCATTTACTTGATAGAATTGAATTACAGAATCTTATCTTGTAATTTGGAGAGTGAAAAATCATGAGATACAACTAGGCCTGTCTCCTACTCTTATCTTATGAAAAGTTTAAAATTTCATTATTTTCAGATAAATAGGATCACTCCTGTGAGTAATAAGCTAGAAATATGGGCTAGAGGCTGTACTTCATGTGCTCTAATCTCAGTGACTAATACAGAAGATGATGGATAGTAGTGAAAATATCTGCTTTGCGTTCTTTTTAAAATTGAACAGGATAAACAACCCTTCATCAATTTCCAGTCATTACTCTTTTCTGTGAAAGACACTTTAGAATTGCGTCATGGCTGTGGCCTTGGACTCTGTGCTGAGTGTCATTTAGTAAAACTAGGTAAATTGAGCAAATGTGGTATCATTAGCTAAAGTTACTGCAAGAGGAAGAGCTAAGGGCTGCTGCAGGCTTGAAATGTGCAATCTGTCTTCAATGAGAGATTTGTTTTCCAGTTTGAATTAATAGTAAAAATATGGACAACTCTGAAAACTGTTTTTTAACAATATTTCCTTTCTTGTACGTGTCAAATTCTGTCCAAAATACTAGGATCCAAGTCTCATTTAAATCAACTGTATTTCCTTGGTTGTTATAAGTCATACTTGTTTTGTCCTTAGCTGTCATGTGGTTCTTGAAGTCACGTTTTTTACTGGCTTTTTTTTCTTCTTTGGTATTTTGCAATATCTGGTAGCTGCTATGCCTAATTTTCCATGGGGAAGATTTATTAGTAAGTTGAAGAGAGAGAGGTCCTAGGGAAAATAGTATATACTCAGAACCAATGTTAGAAAAGTTCATTTCCTTTGGGAAGTAGAATTTGGGTGTGGTTTTTTGGTGGTGTTTTTTTGTTTGTTTGTTTTTTGTTTTTTTTATACATTACTGATGTGCCTGCACTTGTTCCATGAGTGAGAAAATCAGTGGATGCTCAACTGGCCACTGTGAGAGGGGATCATCCTTTTAGATTAGTGTGGATGAACCATAAAAGCAATTTATTTGATTTCTACACGAGGTTTTTTCTTGGACAGCCAAGCAATCCAATAAATAGCAAAGAAATGCAAGTTGGGATAAAAGTGTTCCTGCCCTTTGAGCACTTTTTGATACACGTGTGGGTAACCTTTCTCCACAGATCCATTTGCTCAGAAGAGCTATCAGGATAACCTTTTCTTCCACAGATCTGTCTGCTCAGAACTATCAGCATAACCTTTTCTTCCTTGCAGAGAGTGAGTTTGATGTCTGTTTAACTAAGGAAGAAGACCTGCTTTTCCCAGCACCAGTAGTGTTATCCAGAGAGGCAGGTTTAAGTGCAGCAGGCAGAGCTCAGAGTGAGGGGATGAGCTGCAAGAGTGGGATTCAGATGAAGTGTATGAAAATTCTGATTCTCCTATGTGACCTTAAGCAAACTGTTTCTTCTTTTGCACTTTAATTTTCTCTGAGCTACAGGCAGATTGTTTCTTGTTCAGGGGCTCTTAGCACCACAGGTCCAGCGTTAGTCATGCTTTCATCCTTTATGCAAAGCTTCTACGTGGGCCTTGGGAAGCTCATCTAACTCATTTGGTGAGCTAACCTGCAGCTCCTGAGCTGTTTCTGTCGAGCCAGGGCAGCTCTATCTGGTTTAAACAATGTGTGCCTGCAGAGTTGAGGTTTGATCCAAACCCCTATGGGTCTCTTTTCACTAATTCCAGTGAGCTTTGGAGCAGAAATTTAATGCTTTATGGGATATTTTCAGCGTGGGAAGCATACACTCATTCCTGGTGTTTCAGTACAGTTTTAAGCTCCTGACTAATTCCTATTTACAGATTTTGCATTCTAATGATTTATAAATTTGTAAAATGAAAGTAGAATTACTTTGGTTTCCTGGGGAATGCAACTCTAGGCACACCTGGTCTAATTAGAGGTTTAATTTCTCTCCTGAGTGAAAGTCTAAATCCTTTTAACTCTCCAGAGAGACAGAGAATAAAAATGGCTGTGAAGTATTGAGCGGAGCCAATTACAGAAAAAACAGGGTATTGTTGGATGGCCATAAAACCTGCAAAGCACAGCAACAGATATGGAATAAGGTGGCTCACAAGTTTTCTGTCAATCTAGCTCCATAGCAGGCTTGTTAGTGCAAGAGAAGCAATTTTGAGGCATGCATCTTTGCAGATATGGCTGTAGATTAATACCATTGCATGTGAATGGTTTTGTTTCCTGCTTGCTGCAGGGTTGTCCCAGTTTCATCTCTCTCTGCATGTTCCTTCTGGAATTTCTGACTGTGGTTACTGCATTAGTGATCCCACAGAGTTTAGGAACCTCCCTTGCAGCTCAAGGCAAATTGCATGGAAAGGTGATAGGAACAAGGGTAAGTTGGAATTTATATGCTTGACTTTTGATTTAGGATAAATCCAGGTCCTTAATTCTTAAATTATGACCCAAAGAGTTTTATTTAGATAATGTTTAGGCCCTAGAGGTTTCTAATTTATGCAGGGGCATCTTTGCTTGATTGAAGTTCCCCTAGTGTCTTTGCTTTTGCTCTGCACATGTTAGGGATTATCATTTTCTTGGCAAGTGAAGCACCTCAGGTATTAAATGATGTCTGAACTGTGCAGAAATGAAAATCCTCTTCTGCCCCTGACTTGTGGGCTGCTTGATTCTGCAAGGGTTCACGGAGTTGGTCTGTCATAGGAGATGCCCTACAAAACAGAGTTTGGTGTGACTGATTTCTTTGTAATTGCACTTAGAGAAGGGGTAATGTAAGCTTTAAGGTTCTGTCTGGAGTGTCTGTGTTTGTGGATTAGTGGTTAAGATATGTAGCTGGGAGGAGGCAGGTGTCAGTTCCAGTCTTTTATTTTCTGGCTGCGTTTTAGCGAGCGTTGAATCCAAAATATGGACTTGGTTTGTCTGAAAACTCAGCTTGAAAGAAAGAACCCACTCAGCTGTAAGAATATAAATGGGAGTAAGTAACAAAATGCAGTTGAAAAACAGTTGTACTAAGTTCTGTGCTCAGGAGCAGAAAGCTGTAAGAAGCACTGTAGTCAGTCTCTGTTGTATATTTGAATTAGGCCCTCAGCCAATAGCACTTACTAGTTTTCTGAATCTTTCTCTTACTGCATCAAAGTTAAACCAAAAATGCTGTCAACAGAACAGTACTCAAACAGAGAAGTGTAAAAATACGTGAAGGGAGGATAATTCACTAAGTCTGTTCTAAGTAAATGTCTTTCCCTAGCTCAAGAAAGTGGACAATCATCAGCTCATAATCCATGTCTGGATAAAATTTTTCAGGGAAAATATATACTTAAAATGGAGAGGAAGCCACATAAATATCTGCAGGTGTTGCTGTGCTGTCTTCTTCAGAGTACTTGCTTTTTGTGGGCAGTGTGCATTTTCTCAGGTGATAATTATAGATCTTTCCAGTACATCCTTGTTAAAAAGGCAGATTTTTTTTTTTTTTGGCACAGGTTATTCTGCTCTTGATTTTTTTTTTAATTGATTTATTTCTTAAGAATACTTGTGCTCTTACTGTAAGTGCTCAAATTATGAGAGGAGAGTTTGGCAAATTAGGAGCCTCATAGAAGGACCTGTATGCACACACAACTGATCCTATAAATGGATTTTCTGCTGGGTTTTTACAAAAAGGTGATTAGTTGTTAATGGCATTTTGGTGTGAGGCTTCCCCAAAAGGATGAAAAATTAGGCTTTATCTCCTGAAATATACAGGGAAGTGCTAAATGTGTCAGTAATTGCCTTGTCAAATAGTCAAGAAGAACGAGACATCAGTTGAACAGCTTTTCATTGTTTTATCTATATCACTGTACTATTGTGTACACTTAATGCCTTTCTGTCTTGAGTACTTTTATTTTGATGATTTGGGCTTGTGACTAATTTGTTCTTTTTTTTTTAAATTTGACCTTTCTAATTCTGACTCCTTCCAGCATATTTTGAACCGTATCTTAAGAAAAAAAGTAAAACCTTGCTGCTTTATTTCACTTCAGTTTGAAAACTACTTTCATTATTTTTTTTCTTGATTTTTATTAATGCTATTAAAAGAAAGTGTGCAATGGTGCAGCAACCCAGGGTTTTGCATTAGGCAGTGCTTGGGGGCAGTAAGTTGGTGATTCTTTTAGTTTTCTCTCTCTGAAGTTATTTAGATCTGCTGTTTGCACAGGCACAGCAGGGTTTTAGATTAACAGCAAATTTTTTGAGTGGCCTGTCTTGAGTCTTTTAAACTCCATTCATCTTTCCCATTGACCACCACCTGAGCCAGACATAGCCATACCTGAGGGTAAAAATCATTGTAAGGATCTACCTTTTAAAAAAAATATCCTGTGATGCTGGTACACAGCCAGTGCACACAAACATTGCCTCTCAGACTGCCTGCTGCAGACTGCCAGATATTTCAAAGCTCTCCATGTTGAATGGATTTGGATGTGCTTTCATTCTTCAAGGTTTTTCCTGGGTTGTAGTTCTTGACTTGGTGTTTGTTTTTATTGTTGCCCACTGCTCTCCCCCATCCCCCTTTTTAATGTCTTGTGTATCTATATATTATTCCTGTTGTGGGAAAACTGCTCCCTAGCCAAGGTAACCATAGTGAACGATTATCTGTTGAGTTTTCAAATCTGAATATGGAATAAGCATTGGTGCAATTTTCTCTTTTCCAGTAGCTATCCTCACTGCTGACTTCCAGGCAATTTTTTCTCTTACCCCTCTTGTTATAGATCACCATTAATGTACAGCCTTAAGAAAGGGTAAACAAAATCTGTTTTGGTCGGTGGATTTGGAGGCAGTATTTAGTTTGTATCTATTTACCTTGGAGATATATATATGTTACAAATCAGTTTGACTGACTTTTCCCGGCCTGGATGGAGTGTGTGATATGAGATTCCCTGGTGATTCAGGATAAGGCCAGGCGATGTGAGCAGAACCGGGTGGGATGTCTCATGTGTCACATCTGCAGACCATCACTAGATGGCAACGTTACACAGCCAAAGGGCTGTCTCGTCTTCCTGTAGCAAGATTTTTATTTATTTCTTATAATTATTAGATTAAACATTCTTTTTTGTTCAGATTACATAGCCAAGGTAGAGAGTCTCATGAGCCTGTAGGATGAAGAAATAAGTTATCATTGCAGATTACACAGCCATCTCAGAAAATAACTATTTATAGAGCTCTTGTTAATCCTTCTCAGATTGTCTAAGGACATATGCTGCTATACTTACTGTTCCTTAGGGTAGTGGCTTGAATTTTGGATAAAGATCCTTAAAGCATAAAAGTCCAAACTGAAGGATTGTTACTGCTTTGTTTCTTCATGAAAATATGATTTTGAAGTTGTAATAATCTCTGACAACCCTAAGCTTAGGCTGAGGTACTGACCTTCTGCACTGCTGCAGTTTTGCCCGTTCTGTGGTTGATGGGTGATTTTCCACATGACTGTTTTAGAGCCAAGTGTGGTGTAGGTTCTGTACAGGTAAACAAATAAAGCATGAGCAGCATGCACCTCGGCTGATACTCAAACTCTGATAATGGGATGCACTGCAGAATGAGTAAACTATGTCTTACAGCACAGCTCTTGTCCTGAGAGCAAGCAGAGCAAAGGATTTCCTGAAAGTTGTGAGGTGGGGAGGTGAGAGGCCAGGCACTCACTGACATCTCTTTGTTATGAAGTTCTTTTGGTCAAAGGTACTGGTGCACATCATAGGTTGTACAAAAAGGACCAAAAGTCTGTCCCTAAATTTTCTACAGCTCCTACCAAAGGACTTTAGAGAGCTGAAGATATAGAATACCTTTGGAGTGCACAGATATACTATTAGAGAGGTGGAGTTCAGAAATCATTAGTGAAGTCAGGAAATACTATTTCTTAATTAAAACAGATCAAAATTATATTAATCACTTAAGGAGATATATTTCTTTAAATACAATATGAACATTGAAGGTTAACCAGAATAATAAATTTCACTTATGGCTGAAGAGAAACAATTTTCTACTGATACAGTGGCAGGTGAATATTATAAAATAGTAGCTTTCTTGAGGACAGAGGCTCCAGATTGACCATTTCACACAAGAATTTCCTTTGCAGATTGGAGATTGCAGGCTGGGGAAAGACTACATGTGTATGCCAGCATGTATGTGGCCATAGAATCCTAGTATCAAAAGCAAGCATAGGATGTTTCTGTTACAGTATTGCCACTGAAGCCAGGGAAGAATTGGTACTCTGGAGGAGTTAATGTTTGATCCTGAGATATAGAGATATCCTCTCTCTCTCTCTCTCTCTCTCCCCCCTATATATATTTATATATATATAAACTGTATCTGATAGTTCTGGTCACACTGTGTTCAAGGACAGTACACTTGGAATAGAATAGGTGTTAGCACAGGCCCTGGGTCTATTCAGCTGTAAAAGTACAAGAAGAGACTTCAACACCTTTTCTTATTTCACCAGCAAAATGAAAGTTAAGCTGTTTAGGGGTGAAAATACGAGGGAAAAGCTCAAGAACCATGCTAGCAAAATAGCAAGTGGATGTACATTAAGTATCTGTTCTAGATGGAAAATATTCCTTGCCATCAGAACAGGGATGTCTAGGGCAGGCAAGATAAACCCAACTGATACTTTTCTTGAATGAGTTGTGTGCCTTGATTGATTGGGGGACTCATCTCCTCAGCTCTTTTCATTCCTTGAACACACACACAACTAAGATGTTTGATGCCCCAGTGAATGATCATGCATCAGTAGACTATACTGTGGCTATAAGCCACCTGCTTTGGGAAGGGCTGTGTGTTGAATAGCTCAAGGATGTGCTCGAGATGCCCACTGTTTTCAGAACTACTGTGGGAATACTTACTTATAGCAGTAGTCTGAGTCTTGATATAGGGATTTCAAAAGCTGAACTTCTCTGCTGGTATTGGAATGGACTTAATTTGTTTTCTTTGCCAAGCTGAAGATCTTTTGTCAGCAGTAGAAGCCTCCTTTTTTTTTAATTTTTATTTTTTATTTTTTTATTTTTAATTGGCATTAAGATGAAAGAGGTAAGATTTAAGCATTTACTTTTGTTTCTTCTGTTTTCTTGCTGCTCCCGTCTGGGGCAGATAGAAACTGATGTGAAATGTATAGGAGGGAATGTGAACACCAAGATGTTATATCTCCCTCAGGTCTTCAGGTGTGTGTTGCCATGTGTTTTCTCACCTGTACACCTGCAGTGATGATGTCTGGTATTTTCCACTTCACAGCACAAGATGATAATCACAGAATTGGTAGGGTTGGAAGGGATCTGTCAAATGGCTGCTGATGTTGCCTTTCCAATGCTCTGATCCTGAGCACCACAGCAAGGAGAGATTCCAAGATGAACAGCCAGCTGATCTGTCCATCCTTGTCCCATCGGGGTGAAGGGTGGAAGGAGAAGGGGACACATGCTAATCTATTCACATGTTTTTAATATAACTAACACAGGCACTGGCACTGGAAATTCCAGACGTGTTGAAACATGAGCTGAGCTGCTTTCCTTCCTTTCACAGGAGTATGTGCACAGCATGCAGTTGTGCAGAGACATCCACAAGGAGGAGCCCGTAGCTTGCCAAGGATGGATCTATCCCTGTCCCGTTTTTTGCTGCCACATCCACTGAGGGTAGCCTTGTCTTGAAGCATAATTAGTTCTGAGGCAGAATTTTATCAGCATGGTCTTTGGGGAGTGGTAGCATGTAAACACTTATTAAAATGTTATTTTGGGGTCATAATTCTGTCATGAGCCAAACTTGACAGATGCAGATAGAAGAAGGGGTTATCTCTCCACAGGGAGCGTTTGTATTTCCTTCTGATGATTTAAATCAAATGGTGCATTTCCCTCCAGTCTGTGTGATCATACAAGGATAGAGAACATTTTCATATTTAGAGCAAGAAATCACATAGCTTTTTACTTTTAGGATGTAGATGGTATAGATACTTATAAGCAAGATTTTTCCTTCTGGAAGCTTCAGAAACAAGAGTAATTGATCGACAGGGACATGAGATATTTTCTTTTTGTCTTTATCTCTTCCTGAAAACTCAGCTTCTTCTAAGTTTAAGTATTAGGAGGGGCAAAAGGACTGTGTTTTCAGCTCTGTGATCTTCCATAGAGCTGCTGTGTGACTGGAAGGATTTCTTCATCTCTGCATCTTTGTTTTCTTTTGGGAGAATCATAGAATAGTTTGAGTTGGAAGGGACCTTAGAGATTGTCTAGTTCCAACCCTTCTGCCATGGACCACCTTCTGCTAAACCAGGTTCTGTAAAGCCCCATCCAGCCTGGCCATGAACACTTCCAGGTATGGGGCATCCACTCCTCTGGGCACCCTGTTCCAGTCCCTCCCCACTCTCACAGTAAATAATTTTTTCTTAATACCTAATCTAAATTCTGCCCTCTTTCACTTTAAAGCAATTTCCCCTTGTTCTATCACTACATGCCCTTTTAAAATTTCCATCAGTGGTTTTCTTGTAGGATCCCTTTAGGAACTGGAAGATGCTGTAAGGTCTTCCCAGAGCCTGCTCTTCTCCAAGGTGAACAGCCCCAACTGTCTCAGCTTGTCTTCAGGGGAGGTGTTCCAGCCCTCTGATCATCTTCTTGGGTTGTGTCAAGCTGCTTGTCCAACAGCAACCCTGAGTCCTCAGAGCTGTACTCAATCCATTCTCTACCCAGCCTGTATATGTGCTTGGGATTACCTTCACCCAGGTGCAAGACCTTGCACTTGCTCTTGTTGAGCTTCATTAGGTATTCTCAGGTCCACTTCTCAAGCCTGTCAAGGTCTCTCTAGAAGGAATGTAGTTCTCCATGCTTTCTGTTGATTCCTTTCTCTGGTAAGCTCTCAGATATTGTCTCACATGAGAAAGTGTGGTTACATTGGAGCTAGGAGAATTTTCCAGGATGCCTTAACCTTTTTTTTTTTTTTCAATTTTCTAGTTGGAGACTGATTATGTTTAGATAACATAAAACTACTAGCCACAAAACTAGTAGTGAAGGCAAATCAGCAATGGCTTTGGGGCTCTCTGCCACTAGCTGATGGATGCAGCCCCCTTCCTACTGAGGGAAGTATTGTGCAGTGTGTACTTCCTTGGGCAGTAATGCATGGAAAGGTGGCTGGTTACAGACATCTAACTTTGTGCCTTCTCCTCTCCAGTTCATCTGCTCTTGTGACATGGTTGGCAAAATTTCCCCAGAATTCAACAGGACTAGGAACAAGCCTTTAGTGCA
This sequence comes from Luscinia megarhynchos, assembly GCA_034336665.1. Taxonomy (NCBI): domain Eukaryota; kingdom Metazoa; phylum Chordata; class Aves; order Passeriformes; family Muscicapidae; genus Luscinia; species Luscinia megarhynchos. Next base: position 78,502,835 of record CM067565.1, on the reverse strand, counting down.
TGTTAAATTTTTTAGATTTTTTTTTTTTTTTAGGATGAATTGCATTTGAAACGTGAGTAGGAATTTAAGTGCAACCTTCTAAAATCACCTACCAATACCTTTGCTAGCTGAATGCACAAATAGACTTCAAAAGCAGGATACCAACATGTTCTTAAATCCTTACTTTTATCTTGCTGTTGCACATTGCTGAATCAAATGCCCCAAGGTAGTTGACTTCACTTAGAAACCTAATTTTCATCTCACCTCACAGAATTTTTATTCTGGGGCAGCCTCAGTACCCACATTTGGATCTTGGTTATTTAGTTTTTCCACCAGTGCTAGCAGTGGTACTTCTAGTTTAGAGGGACAGCTGTACTAGCTCCAGGAAATCCTAAGATTTAGAAGACCTGCTGATCCCTGTTGTCATTTCTGGACACAGGTATCTGCCTCTGAGGGAAGGATATGCACCTGTTCTCTGTTAACTGTGTGCAAACAGCACCCAACACTTTCATTTGTACTTACAGAAAACTGTTCTGTTCCTCTGTGCTCATTAGCAGTGAAATTGATAACATCATCTGATTGCCCCAGCATGATCTGGGGCTTCAGTGATTGATTAAATGCAGAGGCAAATTTGAGCCATTAAATTAGTTGCAGAAGTGGTTTCTTGCAAGTGGACTGTGGAAAGTGATACTGATTGCTATTGCACAGTGAGCTACAGGGGTCTTTGTCCTTTACCTCTGTGGAGGCTTAAATATTCTGTGACATTTTGTTTCCTCTGTGGCTCTGTAATGAAGAGGGATTAGGTTGTGGTCATGGAAAGGAGCAGTGTGAGGCTACGTGTCAGGAGATTTGTGTTGTGGCTTGGCTGCTTCAGTTGGACTCCCTGCTCATGTTGGGCTGAGCATCTTTGCCTGTGCTCTCTATCTACAGAATTAAGCTAATGTGCCTCTGCAGCTGCCTGGGGACATCAGGAGGCTCGATGTTAAAAGCTGATAATGACCACCAGCAAGTGAGCCTCTGGAGGGGGATTATACTAAACAGATTTTTCAGCTTAGTAGAAAAGAACACATCCCTTTCTGTTCCTCAAGAGAGGTAGGACTTGGGAGCTGGTGGCTTGGGGTTATGGAGACTTTGGAATGCCTGAGAAATGCAGAGCTGGGTTAGAAGGCTCTCCACCTTTGCACACCCACAAGTGAAGAGTGCTTGGAAGACCAAGAACAGAGTGCAGGCATATCTGTAAGGCTTTGAGAGGAAGGAAGGTGACTGATTTTTTGAGAAGTTTACAGAAATGGCTGGCCTGGGGTTTCTCTGAGCAAGAGAGTAGCCTACTGTGTTTCTCAAATGTAGGGAAAAGGAAATTCCTGTTTCCTCTTATCACAGCCTTGCTATAGGTTTCAAAATTTAATTATCTTTCAATTTGATTAAGATCTGCTGAAACAGGTCTCCACTTTCAACCTTTCCTGTCACAAAAGCCATAGTGGTATTTAACTGCATCTTGGATCCTCATTCTGACAGTGTTGTATAAAACCAGAAACTGAGGGAATGCTTGGCATCAATAATTGAAGCATTTAAAATTAACCACTGAGATTAAATGTTGAATTAGTTGATTCAGAGATCCCTGTTGAGTAACTAAATGAAACAGAAAAGAAATCACCCTGAGACTACTCTAGCTCTTTTAAGGGTGAATAAAGGATTCCTGTTGTGGAGTTTTTCACTGGTGCCAGTTTTTGCTGGGGCACTGTTACCTGGTGAGTGCAAGGCTCTCCCATCCTCTTCTGTGGTGCACACCCAGCTGAGCAGTGATGATAGCATAGTATTTGTGCTGTGCTTTAATACCTGGAAGCCTAATGTGGCAATGAATTTGTCTTCCCTCTTCACTGTCCCTTTCCCTGGTCTCTCACTTTCACCAGTGCTGATACTACTTTCAAGGCTTGATTCTGCTTTGCCAGAGCATGTGTAGCACCTGCCAGCCATGTGCTGAGAGAGCAGGGCACCAGCTCCTCCAGATCTGAGGCTTTTTGAGCAGTTTGAAGTGCTTGTGCTCTATGCAAGTAGGACTCATTCTGTTTCCCTCTGTAAAAGCTCAACAGGCTAAGATAGCATCTTGTAGCGTTCTTGTCATGTTTCCTTAGCGACGTCCCTGCCATCTTGTCCACAGGAATAACAAAGCAGGATCTGCAGTTTTGTCTTGAGAGGTAATAAAAATGAACTCCAGCTGCCTTTGCTCTAGTGTATATAAATTGTTAAACCTACCGTACACTTCAAACCCAGAATTTGTTTTCTGTTTTCTGGCTATTGGTGGTGCTGATGTACGGGGGAAATGCTGTAGTCTGCATTTTGCAAGCAATGTTGACAGTGTGGAGCAGAAACTAATACAAATATGGCTATTAAAGTATGTAATAAATTAGGCAGTGCTGACATAGATGTGATAAGATACAAATAGGTAACATCGAGTTGTTGTGCTTACTAGGGCAGCTTCTCTAGAGGCATAATCAAGTAGTGATTCCTATGTTTTTTCTCTTGTCTTCCCTCCCTCCTGCATATTTTTGTCTTTTCTCCAACTTAATTTTTTTGCATGCATCTTCCTGCCATGTCAGCCTTGAAGCCTAAAGACCAGCTTTTTGAGGGGGAATTGTTTCTTTAGAGAAAATTGGCAGTAAAAATTGGACATAACTTATTTTTTACTGAGGCAAATGGCACAGACCCAAAGGAACCTTACAACCTTACACATGCCAAGGACATAGTGCTCAAAGTCCCATCTCCAGTTGTTGAGAGTACAGGCTACTTCTGCAGACACTTCTGCCTTGGGGGGGGACATTTGACATGAAGCATGTTAGTGATGTGAGATTCTGAAAACTGAAGTGCACTTGGGAGAGGTTTGTCTGAAGCCTGTGTGTTTATTTCGAAGGAAGATGTGCTTTTGTTTTCCATTTGGGAAGGAAGATGGGTCAAGCTGTCCTAGAGCTGGCTCACCCCTGCCAGCCTGCAGCTGCCCTGTGCTCAGAAGGAAGTGCTGTAACCCTTGGTGCTATGATAAAAGTGATGCTGTGTTTCAGTTTGATTACCCTTTCCCGAGTTCATAAGGCCCCTATCATTTATTGCTTGGTGTGAGCATTAGGGTTTTAGTGTAGTGAAGGTGACCCCTCTGTGACTTTGGCTTTGCTACCTAATTGTAAGTGACATCCCCTTTCCCCAGCTCATTTTTAAATTAAAAAAGAAAGGTTACAATTTGGAGCCTGGGAATTTTTTTTTAATGAAGAAAAGTCATGTCTTTCCTCTAAGGAAACACCTGGAAAATTAACATTTTATGGTGTGCCAAATTAGTTCCTTTGAAACTGCAAGGCAAGAAAGGTTGTGAAGTCAGACACTCACAGAGGATTTCTTCAGCTCAGTGAAATACCTGCATTGCCAGCAACAACCTATTCCCTCTACATGTAGCTCTGAAGACAAGAACAACATTTTGCTTCACCTCTCCTTACTCACAAGATTATTCAGGACTGATTTTAAAACCCTGAATACCAGCAGTAAAATAAATCCTTGGAATGTTTGAATGATCTACTAGTAAAGAAGGATTCAGCACTGCAAGTGAAGGCTCTGAGGCTAAATTTAGCCTTGATGTTACAATTCTGGAATTTGTTCCCAGTTAGGATGATCTTATGCATATCTGCATTATCTATGTATGTGTTTTTTTGCCTGTAGTCTCCTCTAAGTAGGAGATAAACATTCAGTGAATGTGTACAGCAGCACAACTGTAAGGATGGTTTGGCACCAGGAAATAATTTAAACCCTGCATCTTCCATTTTGGTGAAATCTATCCAGGAGGTTAGCAGTTCATATGTTTGTTATGCATGGCTCTTACCCAGGAACCACAAATAGGAAATAAATAAAAAAGAGGTAACTTTTTCAGTTGTCTTGTGTCAAGCTCCCTGAAAATCCTCTCGACTAATTACAGTTGATATGTAAGAAAAACACAAGCTACTTTTAGGAGTTTTTGTTTTCTAAGGAGGGAGATGGGAGAGAAGCTAGAGCAAGATGCCAAAATGTTTTCTACTGAGATATCATAATTTCAGACACTCTTTGTCTGATTAATGATTTAAATAAATATAAAAAATAGAGCATTCTTGACATTATATTAAACAGATCAGTAGGCAAGGCTGCCTAGGACCAAAGGTCAATTAATGACTTTGCATGAGGATTTGCCACACTCTGGTCTTCAAGTGCTATTATAATTTCACATATTTTAGAGGACAAAATGCTGTGCTGATTAAGTTCATTCTGCTTCATTTTTACCTGTTAAGAAAAGCCTTGCATGTTGAATAAGAAAATAGATTCTTCAATTAGCATGCCATCTTTCAGTGCCCTTATACTCCTGCAAGGAACTGGAGCTACTAAATGCTTGTCAGTGATGGGGCCCATCAGCTTCTATGTTGCCTGATTTGGGAGATTTGTATTCAGTCATTTGAAATCCCACAGTGATGAAACTTGGTTTTTGGAATTAGTCCTGGCTCTCTCAGAAGTGCTGGGGAAATTCACAGGGACTTCCCTGGGTTGTTTGTTGTCACACAACAGGGTCCTCAGCCCTGAATTTTGAACCTTGGCTTCCCATGGTATACAGTGTGCCTGTAGGTGTTAAACTGCAGAAGAACATGTGCATAAATCGTTATTTTTTTTCATTAAAGGCAGTCTAGCAATTGAAAATTGCCATGGGGAGGAAGGGTTCTATAGTCATATTATAGAATTTCAGGGAATTCTTATTTTCGTTATAGGGGGTGGGGAAAGCCCCGTAACATTTGCAATGTGACATAAATGTCAGCTTTCCTCTAATGATGAGTCCTGCAGGTTGGTTGCTTTCCACTTTTGAAATCATGACAGCAATAAGCCTGAGGAAAAAGAATAGTGTGTTTTGTCCCTATCCTATACTGTCTCAGAGACACCCACAGAGAAATTGGTAGAAAGTACCTCTTGATCATGAAAGATGGATAACCCCATGGCAAGAGCTTTGCTACCAGATTCAAAGTTTAGTATGAATTTTTGCCTCTGGGTTTGAGCTGTTTACAACAGGTTTTAGCTTGAAGTGCAAAACTGTGGTTGTAGGGAAATGTGGCGTTTTTGCTCCTGAAAGTATATAAGGAGGTATGTGAAATAGATATGCTCTTTTCATTCCTAAGCAAGTCAATGGAAAAATTCAGTTCATCCAAACATCAGGACTTTTAGTACAGTCTGAATGCCAACAGATATTTTGTGGAAGCTGTGCTCTGTGGTATTTTATATTCAGCAGACAATTAGAAGCAAGTTCCACACCTTGCTACCCTATCCTATGTATTTTAAGAAGGTGATCTGTTTGAATCTCAATATCTTCCTCTCAGCTTTGCTAATTGAGTTTGCATGCATCCTCTGAAGATGAAAATATACACTTTATGGAGGGAAATTATTTTTTTAGTTCTAGATATTTTAATTTTTTAAAAATATGCTTATCTTGCTTTATTGCAATAGAAAATACCTACAGCAGCTGCAATCTGTGCAAAGTGCTTTACTATGTCACCAGTAACCTGACCATGTTAATTTTTAAGGTTAAATCTTGTTCCTAACTCCAAACTGATCACTCCCTAGTGTTTGACAGCATTCTCCCCTCTGGTTCCTGAATGTTATTTTAGGAATGGCAGAAATGTAGTCAATGATCTTGCTAGTTTAAAATAAAGTTGCACAAGAAAAAGTCACAACAGAAATGAGTCTTCTCTGCAGTCTGCAAGGAGACTGGTACTCTGATCAGGCTGAGAATTGTATGAGATGTGGCTATATTATTTTCATGCTACATTAGTGGACTCTTGATTCCACTCTTGGGGTGCTTCAGCTCCATCTATAAGGAGTAAAGGAGTCTTCCTCAAGAGGAATCTAGTGGTTCATCCCATGAAATGCAGTTTCTGCTACTGATCAGTATTTTACGATCCTGAGAAAGTTTTGTGTTACTTAGAGTGATGACTGTTGTGATGGGGAAATGATGCCTTGGGTTTTAGCTCTTTTATTTTTCAGATTCTCTGCTGCTTAGTGTGCAACTCTGAAACTTCATATTAGGTATTAGTAAGGTCTCTTCACAGGCTGGTTAGACAAAACAATTCCTTCCCATCTAGAGAACCAATACCCAAAAAAGAATAAACAATGGCGAAGGAAAGAGAGAAAGCCAGGGGGCTGAGACTTCATAACTTTGGGCTGTGGTTGGACAATTAACCCCGTATGTAATGAATCAAAACTTATAAAAGTGTAACAACTCGTGACTGGGATCCATCCTGGATTTGATTTGGGTGTAGCCCTGGCCAGGCTCTTGCACTGCCCAAGGTGTGTCCTTTCAATAAATACCTGTTTTATTCCTTTTGCTCCATCTAGTCTCTGTTCCAGGTCAGCCTTTCCAGGCATCAGTTTGACACTGGTTTTCACTTCCCATGTGGCTAGTGGTTAATTCATCCTCTGGGGTTTGACTTGAGTAAGTTAGGATATCCAATCTTCCTATGAATAAGTGACTTTGGTAATGCAGTGTTTCTAGACATTAGTATTCTATAGGAACATTAGTAAACATAGTGAAGAGAGGACAGGAAAGTGACTGTCTCTGTGGAGACACATTTCATCCAGAAATCTGTAGTGTCTGTGAAGTCTAAACTTTATTAGAAGAAGCTAAGTCAGCTCCTTTGTAGTGTACTCCCTTCCCTATATTTTCTCTCTCAGTTTAACAAATCATGTCACAGTTGTGTGCTTTAGTCCCTACTGTAAGCACTCTGTAAGTTTTCCTGAGTGCCCCAGTCTTGTGTGAATGACCAAGCAGCACATTCTGTGTCCGTGGGGTATTTTTAGTGTGCTGTTCAGGGAAAGAAGGTGCAATTAGAACTAACCCATTAACTGTAATAGCTCTTTATGTACTGCACTGACTGCAGACCCCTGTGAGGGTCAAGGCATTGCCAATTAGCCTACATCTGTCCAGAAACAAGGTTCTCTTTCATCTCTTTAATTCTAATCTAATTTTATTTGTAAGTAAAATTGGACAGTGCAGTCTAAAAGAGATAAATGGAAACTCTGCAAAATGGCCCTGAATTTGGTATTGTAATTGTTGGAGGATATGTTTTTGTTTATACTGCATTTTCTGCTGTAAAGTGACTTAAGCCTGGTCAGCCAAGCTGGCATAACTCAAGAGCTGTTGGGTACTAACAATTCTTTTGGGTAATAAAAGAAACATGTTCTGAAACAGTGTATGTGCTTTGACTTGGGGACAGGCATTTTATAGGATAATATCAGAGTCTTTGATTCATGTCTGTTCTAGTAAGAATGTTGATGGAATAAGATGAAGGCTGCTTTAGACTGAGCTGGAAATCTGCCATGGATTCTTGTGAAGATGGTAGGGAAATGCAGCATGCCTTAGTCTTGGTCATTTGGTAGTCAGGTAGTTTTTTTTTTCTCTTCTAGAGGAAGTTTTGCTTTATCAAAATCATAGGGTGTCTAAGGAATATTATTTAAGGATTGCCTGCAGAGGTGGTTTCCTTTCCTTCTGTTTGCCTCTGACCATAGGGCTGTTTGAAGGTATTGTAGCATGTTTGTTAAGGATGTTATTATACTTCTTGGATACGTGGAGGATGAGCTGCTCAATAGGGCTCAAAATACAGTAAAGCAAAGCAAATACATCAAAACTTGTCATCAGTAGGGACTTATATAAACGTAAATTCGCTTTTTCTGCAGCTCTCTTGCAAGAGACTGTAGATGAAAAACTATCAAGAACCACATGAAGAAATAAGTCCAAAATAATTTTTAAAAATCTTTGCAGAGTAAGTGAATGCATGCATGGCTGTATTAAGTCACAAACTTTCTGAGTTGATTTCTGTTGATGAAAACTGTACCTCTCTAATCAGACAAAATTTTGAAGCATATAATTAAGAACTGGGTGACATAGTTTGCTTTTAAGACCTCAAAAGTACAAGGCATTCCTTATTCCACTTTTGCCTACTGTGTGGCTTATACATTTCTCTGCAGAATTTGATACAGTGTGGTTGAACCAGAGGAGTCATCAGATGTGTTTATTCCTGCAATGCATCCTAAATGCAGAATGCCTGCTTGAAAGTAGTTCTTGCTTTCAAGCTACAAAAAGAAGTACTTTTATACAACACTTTACAGTGCATCAGGAAAAATAACTGGAACTTTGTTTCACTGTATTATTGAATACAGTAACTTGGTGTTTTTCAGTGGTGTTGCTAAAAAGTACAAATATTGGAGGCAATCCTACTTCCACTGACTTGAAGCTGAATTTTGTTCCATTTGAGAAGTAAAGTTGCACTACTACAAGTGTGGATGAACAAGCAGCAGGTTCAAACAGCCTGGAACCATGCAAACCACAAATGATATGCAAATTATGCTGTGCATGAAACAACCTTACAGTATATTCTTTATATATTCCAGGCAGGTCTGTTTTTCATGGTATGGTAATGGAGCCTTCTCTAAAGCTCTGGTCCTTCAAAAGAAAAGGCTAGGAATGTCTTAAGAGAGAAGGAGAGCAACCCTGCTGAGCTGAAACTTGCTGGTGTCCCATTGCATCAGATCTTCGTGGTGTGTGGTCTTTTTCCTATCAATAAGCCTCTGTGGGGTTTTTTGTTGTTGTTCTGTACAACATAATAGACTGTAGGGAGTGGTTTCTCTCTGACCTTTATCCAGAACTATGCATATGAATTCCTGGGTTTTTCTGCTTAATGCTATTATCATCCCTCCACTGACTGGAATTGTGAGCATAGTGAGACTATGTGAAGCAATAGGGTAATAGGACAAATCTAGTCCTAGATTAGTTTCACCCACTGTTTTCTGTTTCCATGTTCTCTTTACTAATTTCATCCACTTTGGCTGGTATTATAGTCATGCCTCCCACTCCAAAGCCTTCATTTTGGTTAACAGCCTTTTCACTGTTACCATAGAGTCCCCTTACTTTTGTTTCTGTTTACAGTGTGAATAGATGTCCATCACTGCATTGTCCATCATGACATGCACCAGTGACACAATAAATTGTCTAGGGAACCAGTCAGCTTCTGAGAAGAAATGTGCTGTGGCTGCTAATGCCTCCAAGGAAAAAGAATTCTATCTGGGGTGGAAGCTAGTGAAGGACATAGCAGCCAGCACAGTGCATTTGGAAAATATAAACCCTGTGAGGGATGAGGAAAACAAGAGTAATGGGAATCTCTGATTTCCTTCTCGTTGACTGGGTGAAGGTCAAGAAGGTGGTGAAGAAACCAAGTGTTGATGAACTTGCTGATGTCTGGTTCATGGAGCAGCTGGCCAGCAGGGCAGCAAGGGTGGCTTTGTGCCAAGTGATAGGAGGCCCTGAATCCTGCAAACTCGGTTATGAGGACCATAACATACTTTGGTTTGGCATCCTTATTAGAGCAAGGGAAGCCAAAAAATTCATCCCAGCTGTCCCCAGTGGATAACTGTGTAAAAATGAGGAAGTGTTATCAGTGAGCTGACATGAACTGCACCTGTTAGAAGAGTTTGCAGGAAGTCATAATGATTTCTTTTGCCTAAAACAAAGATCATCACAAGTAAGAAGAATCTGCCAAGAAGCTGAAATTGTTTGAGGAAGGCAAAATAAAAAATAAAAATAAGCCCTACTCTTTGTAGGTTATATATAAGCCCAGAAAAGTACTCAATTTGTTGAGTTTGACCTATCAACTACCAAAAGGGATCCAAACTTTTATAATAATTATCACATGCTTCTTCAAATGCATCAGGAGCATGAAACCTGCTTGGATATGTGTAGGAGTAATAGGGAGTTGAGATGTAACAGATCCAATTTGTTAAGGCAAATAAAAGGAAATTTCATTAATTCTGTGAATTGTTTTTCTCTGTGATATAACCTGGGAAAATTTTCCATGCCACAACCCTTCCTGTGAGGCACAGTTGAGAGAGTCTTTCTGAAACTGAAGTGACTGTAAAAGGTTATAGAAGAAATAATCAAAATGAAGAGTAACAAATCACCACAACTAGACTGTGCTCACCCAAAAGCTTCAGAAGAACTGCAGCTTACAGCACTGTGTGACTGCTGGCTTAGAGATGCCTTTGCACCAGGAGGTGATAAATATGATCAGCAAGTTTGACAGAAGTACTTGATAAAGCATAGGAACTATAACAAAATGAAGAATTAGAGGATATCTGGATAAGTATTGCATGCTTGGTAAGAGGCAAGTTGCACATCTGCCTTGCAAATGTGCTGCTGTTCTCTGTAGGAGTCAACAAGCTTGTTGATAAAAAGATGATGTGTGATATAATCTTCTTTGTCAGAGACCTTAGTAAAAATAGCTTCCCTTGTTAGAGGATTTTAGGAAAGCTAAGGAGTTATGACATCAGAACAATAGTTCTGGTGTGGATAGATAATTTGGCCAAAAGTTGGAAAACAAGGTCAATGGTCAGTCCTTGGAGTGGAAGGAGATCACACAGGAATGTGTGTGCTCTTGGCTCTGCTCACATATGGCTTGGAGAAAAGCTTCTGGAGCTACCATGCCATCATAGAAGTGAAAATGTGAGATCTGTCTGGAGGACTGCATAAGAACCTCATAAGACTGACTAAGAAAATGTCAGATGATCATTGCCTTAGTTTAGGTGATGATAAATTGATCCATGTGGGGAACAAACAATCCAGTTTGCATTAAAGATGAGGAGTGAGCAGAGCTCACACTGAGAATTGGGTTATCTGGAGTGAGAACATGAGGCTTTAGTGGATAAGTCTGTGAAAATGTCAATTCACTCACTTGTGGATAAAACTGCAAAACAAATGTTGGCGTTTATGAGGAAAGGAATACAGAGCAAGACGTGATGTGTGTAAATATGTGGTTTTCATACCTCTGAATAACGTGTGAAAGTTTGATTTCTGTATTTAAAAATAACATAATAGAACTGGAAAAGTTTGGAGAAGGACAGCAAAGGTGATCAAAGACACAAAAATCTTTTGTAGGAGGCTGTGACTGAGCCGGGACTCAGTTTGGAAAGAGACAGCTGAGTAGTCTCTGATAAAGAGGTACATAAAGGGTTGAATATTCTCTGTGTGCTCCAATTCAAGTACTGCTGAGCATCAAATACATCTAATAGGAGAAAGGCTTAAAGAAAAAAAAATCATCTTCATGCAGAGGGTATTGGACATGGAACTTTTGGTTAAAGGAAGTTGTGAACACATTTATGTTAGTTTTATGGAAATTGGAGAAGATAAGAGAAAGTTGGTTTTGGGGGCTACTAACTACTCAGAAAATACAGCAGCTCATGTCCCTGAGCTAAGCCAACAGGAGATTGGAACAAAGTTAAGAATGCCATGTTTATTTGGTCCTTGAACTTCTCTATGGCTCCTGCTGAACACAAATTATGCAAGGCAGTGCTGAGCTTCTAGCTGGATGAAGTACAGCCACTCTTCTGGGACAGAGCAGATCAGGGTCTCTGCTTCCGAGCAGCACCCTGACCTGGTCACAAGAGCAGGGAGCTGCAGCAGCTCTGGTGATCACTGTACAAAGTGCAAAAGATGAGCAGGTTTTGTAGTGCCCAGACACTTTGCTGGCCTTTCATCCTGGTGCGCGGTGGATACCAATTGCTAGCAGGGAGTTTTCCAGTGTTTTGCAAGTGCTTCTCCCAGATGTTCAGGGTGGCATGTAGCCCAGCTACTGAAAAAACAGCTTATATGGATTTGACTGGAGGGGGGTTGAGTTTGTTGCCCTGCAACTTGCTCTCCAGTCTCTAAATGGAGTAAGAGTGCTCAGTGTGCTGCATAATGCTTTTGCAAGGTTTCTTTTTCTTTCTCTATTGCTGAGGCTTGATTGGATTTTTGTGTTCATTTATCTTCACACACAGCCTTCCAGAGCCTCTTTGAATCTCACCAAAGTCAAGGAGAATCTTTTCCTTGACCTCCCCAGCTCTGGAGTCAGTCCAGCAGTGTGCTGTGTGCTGTGCTGTACTCTGCTTTCTGTTAACTCCAGCAATGCAGTCTGGAAACACCAATTTACCACAGCCTGCATCTGAAAGGTTTGATAGCTGAATGTACAAGGAATCTGTGCAGTTGGAAAATGTGAATTTATATTTTTCCTGTTAATCATTTGAACTGGTGTGTATTTCCACTTCTGATTTCTGGGCTTAGATCCAGGAAAAGAACAGAGCAAAGTGTATGCTCATCTATTCTTTTCCCCTTATACAAAAAGAAAAACAAATACAGAGAGTGTGCCTATTGGAAATTAAATAGCAGCATGTTCCTTTTAACCACTTTCTGTTAAAGTGAGATGCAAAACTTTATGTGGAATGCTTAACTTGGATTTGAATTTATGCTGATTTGTCACAGACTGTGAGTGTCAGAGTTTTGTGTTTAGCTTCTAAAATCCTGGGTAAAAACAGCATCCTGAAAGAGGACATCAAGGCAATGTCCCAAGTTTTAGCATCATTCAGATCCACATGGGTAACATCTGATAACTGCACAGCATGACTTGCTGAGGCCAGGCTGCTGCTGTGCTCATGTGAACTGTTGTGTACATGTGGCTGAAGCCTGTGGCCAGTCTGTTTTACTGTGTTTGCTCTATTTTGTGCTGACCCACACTTGCCCAGCAGGTGCTACAGCATGGCTGGGGGGCTGTTCAGATGCTCAGAAGGGATGCCTGACTGCCTTGTCTTTGTGGATGGTGTGGATCTGCCCGAATCACAGCTTTTTCTAAGCTTGAAACACTGGGCTAGGACTGCAGTGGATGATATGGAGAGATTTTTGTGAGCTGCCAGGCACCAGGACCAAACACATACTTTTCTATCTATTAGTTGGATGGTTTTTTTCTTCTCCCCCCACCCAAACATGCTGGAGTGACCTGCTCCCACTGTCTCTTGAGCATTAGTTCTCTGACACTCAGCAGAACTGCTGCAGTTAATGCTTGGTCATGGCTGTTGTCTGCACTTTTTTTAAGAGGTTGCTGGAGCCCAGCTGCTGTGAAAGGCTCCTCAGAGCTGTGTTTGTACTTGTATCTTCTCTTACCAGCCTGATAGTCAGCTCTTCATCCTGGAAAACTATGGCTGGATCTGTGAGATGCAGTTGCTGGGAGTTTGCCTGTGTATCATTCATTCAGAAGCAGATGCTGGCAGCCCTCATAAAAAACTTGTCTGTATTCCTGGTCTTGAGCAGAGCTGCAGGTGTGACTGCAGGGAAACTGAGAGGAAGCTACCTAGTGGAAAAAAGGGTGCTTGCCAGTGAAAACAAAACAAAACCTTGGAAAGCATTCCATGTTACCATTGTGGAAATAGAGGGCACGAAGGAGGGGACCCCCAAAGTGGGTAAACTGGCAAATAAAAAAAATTATAGCAGGAAGAGGGAAAGTAATAAGGATTGGCTGGAAAATCAGAAGTGTGTATGAATTTATTTGCAAGATGTATATTAAAGGCTGGGAGCATCCATTTTTGAAAGTCTTGTCTTTAGACTTCATCTCTTCCTCAGACTTCTCTTGTGGCTGTATATTTTCTATGTAAACCATAGAAGAATGGATGCTTTCCATCTGCCATCCAGCATACCTTTGTATCTGGACTGTTCTGTCTGGAATCTGCAGAGGGTTTTCCTGCCCTCATGGGAGGCTCTGGCTAGTGAGGGGACTGCGTACAGCTCCTCTGTTCATTCTTTCAGGGAGGACTGAAATGTTAATTAGATAGCACTTTGCAATGGAAAGCAAGCAAAACACATCTGCCTCTCAATCCCTTGATATTAGCCAGTTTGCTTTTTACTGGTACACCCTGCTGCCAAATATGGCCCTGCCTTGTTCTTGGCAATTCATGTTCTTAAGAGTGAGTGCTCCTTTCAGACACTGAGCTGAGATAGTGTGCTTTGACATAACAGAGCCCATTTTGTTGAAATGTTTAATAGGAAGTAAATATTACTGGGTTCCCCTGTTAATGAATAGTTTCTAAGTCTTTGTACTAGCAATAAGGAGAATTAAATGAGTAAGGACCTTTCCTGGTGAGTTAAAGGGACTCTGCACTAGGCACAGTGGCCATTCCTATACCATGTTTTTGTGTGACCTTCAGAAGGGACATGAAACCAGATTCATGAACTAGGCTGTTGATCTGTTGGAGAATGTAGAGACTGTTTTATTTGTAACTAGGGTGGTATTTTACAGACAAAAAGCTGTGTCTGTGCATTGGAGGATACTCAAATGCATGCTTGCTGTTTTATTAAGGCTTTTTTGCTCTTTCTGATTCACAGATCAGTGCAAGAGCAGAGAGGATATCTTACTGCAAGTGTTGACCTGTCTCTCTGCAGTGGTCCTGAGACTGGGGGGTAGGTGGGGCTTGTGGGTGGGATTTTGTCCCTGGATTCAGTACAGGCACTGCCCATGCCAGGTTCATTGAAGCCCCAGGAGCTTCAGGTATCCCAGGAGCTGGACATGAAGGAGGGCATCGTGCCAAGGCAGGGGTTTATTGCTACATGCTCCCTTCCATGCTTTCCCAGGACACAGGAGAAGATAAATGAGCATTGCTTACTCTTTCTTTTATTGCAGGGGTGGGAAAAGACAGCTACTTTGTGTTTTCTGCTGGAGTATGATCCAGAACAGTTGATGCTTACTGGACTTGAGCACCAGAGTAGTTATTTACTGCTAGCTTACCTCTATGCTTACAGTAAATAACCACCAGCCTGCAGTTCAATTCCCTCCTGTGGTGCCTCTGGAGCAGCTCAGAACTGCACTCCCTTTTGTTAAGGATGCAACACAGCCCTAAATATAAATGGTTGTTTTGGTCAGCTTTTCTGTGGCTTTGTGCAGTAAATGGAAATGTGTGTGAGAGCTGTGCAGGTAGGTGTCTGTGGAGTCAGTTAAAGAGATATTTTGGAAAAAAACAGACTATGAAAGCTCAGAAACAGTACCAACTGATAACTAAGCAGAACTAAATATTTCTTATGTGGTATAACATAAGAAATATGTCTGAGAAATATTTTGGAAAGTGTTTTAAAGTATTCATTATGTTTCCCAAGATAGACTGAGAAGAAACAGAATTATTTGTGGTGAAACAAATGGATCTCTTATTGCTAGACATTTTCTTTCTCTAGCAACTGATGAATATAACATCATGCTAGCTTTTGTAAATGTCATATGAAATAGATGAGAAGAATGACTTGGAGAAAAGCTGTAATCAATCACAAGGTGATACAGTTCTCTCTTCTGTTGATCATCTTCCCAGAAAGCAATTTGAGGAGGGAAAGATTACAAGTATAAAGAGAAACCCAAATCTCCCTCCCCTTTGTTAAGGCGGATTAGGTGGGTCAGCAACCATCTTTTTTCTGGAAAAGAGAAACCAGAGGCTAAAGTGTGGTCTAGACTTTACTAAATCTTCCCAGTTATTTGAATTGAAAGGATAATGGTGTGTAAATGGCCCATTCTGTAAGCTGCTAGTTGAACTAAAGTGGAAACAAAGTCATTATAGGGAAAGAAGCAAAATGGGAGGGTGCTGTTAAACCAAAATTTAAGATGAAACCTTGAGGTCAGGCCAGATGATGATTATAATAATTCAATGAAATTCTTTTATTGCACCAAACTGTGTTCCTACTCCAGCAATGGCTCTGTTGATACTCAGGATACCTTAGTTATGTGTAACTCCATTCTTTTTTCCTTCTATTGTTTTAGATGTAGCCTATGGTGAGCTTGTCAACTTGACATTTCAAGCACTTCTATTTCTGTGGGAGCTTTGCAACATACACTTTTTTTTTTTTTTTGTTTCCCATCTTTTTCTTGTCCACAGACACCTTCAGAAGCCTTCTCCTGGATGGGGGTTTGGAAAGCTGCTGCTGTTAAGATAGGTGGCATATCCATTTGTTTGCAATTAGATTTGCTGACCTGATCATCAGCAAGATTCCTTGGATAATCTTTTCCCCAGTGTTTCTGCATCAGGCACTTGGGCTGATGTAACACATCTCTGACTGCTTTAAACATACAACAGTGTTGGGTCAATAAAAAAGTCAGAATACATCTCTAAGTAAGGAAAATTTCCGTGAACTTTATTTTCTTAACTCTGGCTGCCGACTGTTGTTGGGGGCTCACTCTGTGTTCTGCTGTCACTTGCAATATGCTCAGATGTGTAAGGATCTTCATGTTCTGTAATGATCCAAGGCCTTCTGTATCACTCTCCACTGATCTGAAAAATAAGCAATTTCAGAGGGGTTGTCATCATAGCTGAAAAAAGCTTCTGAACAGAAGTGTTTCTTTGTTTTTTTTAAAGCCTACCTAACCCCTGTGTCTGAAGCACTGGAAATGTGTGAGTTCAGTAGGCAACTTCAAACAATATCACACACAATTGCAAGCTCTTCTGCAGTGGCCCTTCTTTTGAAAAAAGTTTTTCTTTTATTTTCTGGTTCAGATCACAGTGTGGGCATATGGAACTGTAAAGGATAATGGCCAGCAAGGTTTCTAAATTTTAGATGCATAGAAAGATTTGGAGTGAAGGAATTTTGCTGAAGCTGGAAAATGGGAAATGAAATAGAGATGTAGCTAAACCATTTTCACTAGAACCTATGAAATAATCTCAGTTTGCATGACGAATCTTCAAATCACTTCTTAAATTTGCTGGCAAAAATGACCAGAAAGCACATTCCCAGGATGCACATTTGATTTTTGATCTTAAGAGTTCTTCAGTAAATACAAGAAACAAACAATATCAGGGACAACCTAATACTTCTTTTATGCTTGATATCAAAATAGTTTTATATGGATTAGCATGCACCCTCCAAATGAGTCTCTCAGTTGAGTCCAGTCCTATTTTTCTCTTCAGTAGTTTGCTTGAACTGGTTTGTCTCTCCAGACCTATTCCCCTGTGTCCTGTAAAGAATCCCCTACCCCTTTAGGCAGTAACTGACACCCCATCAGCTTTTAAGCTGAGGAACTGCACTTGTTGAGTCAGTGTTGATTTTAACACCTGGACAGCAGCACTGATCCCTCCTCTTGAGAGGAGTCAGGGCAAGGGGCTCCCTTTTCTCTTACCAAGGTATTGGTGTTCCATGCTTGGCATTGTACTCCTGTTCTTGTTTGTGTTTGTGGAGATGAGCCTTCAAAACACACAACCTGACCATTAAGTTCTCTACAAAGTTTAAATCAAGGCTTATCTCATGTGAAGGAAGGAGAAAAATTTTAGGAAGAAATTCTCTGTGAGGGTGTTGAGGCACTGGAATAGGTTGTCCAGAGAAGCTCTGGATGAGCTTCCCCATCCCTGAAAGTGTTCAAGGTCAAGTAGGATAAGACTCTGAGCAACCTGGACCTGGAATAAGATGGTCTTTAAGGTCCCTTCCAACCCAAACCATTCTGTGATTCTGTAAAAATGTCAACTGGGTCTCCTTTTGGCACTTGCAGGAAGAGAGATGGCACTACAGTAAAAAATGAAAAAGCACAGTGTGAAGTGAAGGAATTGGTTTATGGGAAGAGCAAAGTACAAAGGAGAGGTCACACCTTGACACAAACCATAGGCAAAAACCTATGGGGTTTGGCCCCAATATTGAGGAGGAGGATATGGGTGAGGAGACAGGAGATGACATCAGCACTATACTGAATCTGCAGTGAATATGACACATCATGCTGAGTGAGAAACCAGGCTGGGCAGATTGGGGTACTTTCCTTTTGCTGTACATGCCTGTGTGGTTACTGCCACAAAGTGTCAGTGTGACCACAGTTTCATTCCCTGGAACAGCCCTATGTTTGCAGGATACACCTGCCTAGCACTCCTGAGATGCTCTACCTGCTAGTTTGAAGGGACAGTTTGAAGCTTGCACCTGAAAGTGAGGAGAAATATCTCTCTAAACATATAAATTATGTGTCTGAGCTTGACCTCTCAAGTGAAGGCATGTTGGCATGGAAAAGCTGTTGTCATGTTTTTGGGACATTTTACCTTCGTTAACTTTCAGGTGGTAATATGGGAAACTACAGCAATCTAATTGTGGTAGCTCATTAAAACCCAAAAGAAATGGTTCATGAGAATAACACACAAACCTGCTTAGTGGTCAGTGATGTAGGACATGAACATAAAGTATTGCAGAGAAAAAACTCCCCTAATTTCTATAAAGAGGAGTCAGAAATATGTAGCAGAAGGAAATATATTTTCAGCCCAATAAGGTACAGAAAAAGACTTAATCTTCAGAGATGGTTGCTCTACCCTGCCACTGGAGAGCACAAGGCATTGGAAATAATTAGATATGGACTACCTAGTGCCCAAACAAAAAATATTGTGTGTGAATAAAAGAGTACATTTTTATGAGGTTCAAAAACAATAATTACCTTCTAAAACTCAAAAAATTGATCTGATAGAGCAGATGCTGATTAAAGCACAAGCACAATCAGAGCTGGCTTCTCTCAGACACAGGAATATTTAACCAGCTATACCATGAACAATTCTCTTGCCAGCACAATTTCCTCCCAGCATATATTCCTGCTTGGTGTAACTTCTGTAATTACAGATGAGAATTTCTGTCAACACATTAGAGTAATTTATCTGTATGAATATTCTTCCTGACTGATGTTTAGAGAAGCATTCATGTGCTTTCAGTTAACTACTGGGTTTAGTTGCTGCATGTTTCTTGGCCCAGCTCTGCCTCATTGTCTGGTTTTCTTTTCTGTATGTTCTAGTATTCATTTATTTCTTTGTGGAGTGTGAGACATGAACATCATTTTTTTCTTAGGATGCTTATTTCCAAGATCTCTTTTATTCAAGTAAATATGAATAGAGGAGAGTGCTTCTCCTCTTCTTTTGATGAAAACCTGAATTTCTCAGCATCCCTAAATCTGTTATGCATATTCCGCTTGAATAAGTATCAGTTTAATGCATCAAAAAAAACCCCAGAAGCCCTTTAGCTGTGACTTTTCCTACCACAATGATCTAATTAATTTCTCTACAGACTCATTTCTTTTAACTGCAGAGTTTTCCTGATTGTCTGTATCATTGTGATCTGCTTGCCTGTTGGACCATCCTCTGACTGCACTAGAAAGGCAACATTACCTACTCAGAAATATGTTACATACTCACATATACATGAAGTGTAGTATTACATGTGCAGAACTGCTGCCTATGTGCCATTCATCTCAGCCTCTGCTACACAACTCTTTCCTCTGAAGTCCTTCAGGTTCCTTTCCAGTTTCTCTGGTTTTGATTTTCCCTCTAGTTTGCTTTGACAACAGCTTCCAATAGCCCTGCTTTTCACTTTTAAGTTTTTGTTCTAAATTCTTGCATGCCTTGACTCTCATATTATCTCCTGTTCATGTTCTGGAGATCCTGTAATTTTTCTGATTCCTACCTGGTGTTCTAAGTGTTTGTTTTTTTTATTGATGGCACTTTGTGTGCTCATGATTTCACCTTCAAAGGTTTTGGTCGGTTATATTTGCCTGCTTTCCTTTTGCTGCACACATTGTCAGTAAAAAACTACTCTGGATCCCTCTGCAAACTGACTATGTTGTTATCACATAATCTCAGTGGTGCAGCAACAAGAATTTGTCTCCTATTTGGAGCTTCATGTACTGAGTGCTGCCTTTCCATAACTCTAGCTCATCTCTTTCCAGCTCATCTCAATTATCTTTTCTCTCTCACCTCCTTTCTTCCTGTCTTAGCCTGTGATCATATCTTAGCTTATGATCTTATCTCTCTAACTAACTTTTAATCTTGTAAACCCATTTGAGATGATAAAAAATTGTCAGGTTGTATTTATGACTCTCTCCAAATACATCACTGTTTAACATTTGTAATCTCTTTACTCCTTCAAAACAGCAAAGCACAACATACAGACATGCACTGTGGCACACCAGAAGTGCAGCCACCTCCAAACTGAAATACTATGGCTGTTAAACAGCCTACAATTACCCTGCACAAAGTATACATGAATGCAATGTCTAATACCCACTTCACACCAGAGAAGGAATTTAAGTGCCAAGTATATATCTACACACGGTGGAACTGCTAAATTCCCCCAAAGTGCCAAGAGGTACAATAGTGACCCTGTATACAGCTGTTATTTGCTTTGTAGAGATAATGTTTCCTTTTATGAGTTCTGGAGGGATAAAACCCTTGAACTCTAAAATGAGAAAAATTGATCTGATGAAAAGTTAGACATAGATGTAAGAGAATTCTTAGATTAAATTAGATGCAGGACACAAAGCTAGACTTTATTGATGCTTCTTCTTGTGCTAATCAGTCCCATACTGGTCATCTGAGGATACTGATGAGAGATGAAAAAAAGAGGAATTAAAGAACAATTTGGAAGAATAAAAGCATTAAGGAGAGAAACTATGTATTATTCAAGGTTTAGGCCCATGTCCTGCAGAGTTTTACTTGTTTATAAAACTGTAGACTGACTTACTCTAGTAACCCTGAAGCTACTAACAGTGCATAAAAATAAGCATATAAGAAAATTTTGCAGGTCCAGGGCTGATTGAAATGGGGTGTAAACATATAATTTTAGGATAGAAAAAGAGAATTTAAAGGCTGGTCATACATACTGAAATATATTTTGTACATATGCATTCTACATTCTGTCCTTGTTGGAGTTTTGATCTCGTTACCAAACAGTGAAACTTTCTTTTTATGAACACAAAAAGCAGCTGGGTTCTGCTCTGATGATTTTGACTTTTCAAACAAACACAGTGGATAAAAGATGTATAAATGGTAAGCATGGTAAATTAGCTTAAAATCTCAGGACCCTGCAGGATATTTGCCTGTGAAATGAAAATATGCTTCACCTCTCCTTTTGTGGGAGACACTTGGATACTATGACAAGATAAACTTGAAAGAGTAGGTAAGAAACAGGGACAAGGGGGCTTAAACAAAGCAGTACCAAAGCCAGGACACTGGTCCCACTGCTCTTTTTCTTAAAACATTTGCAGTCTCTCTATATACAGGAAAAATAATAGAGGAATGCAGTAATTTTTGACTTTTGAAAACTGTGGGACTGTCTCACACCTAAGTAAATGTTTCTGTGCAAACTTTCTCTCTGAGGGAAGCTGCCTTCCAGTTTTCTTCTAGTTATTTCTGTTTTGCAGAAGGAAGGACTTCCCATTTAGAAAGGTCTGGTGTGGGTTTTCCATTCCTTTCAAGCAGGTGCCAGTCTGCTCTTGCTTAATTAATATAAAAGTGAGCATTTTATCTTAGAAACATGCTCTTGAGGCCCCCCAAGAAAATTTTTATATGATCAAAATTTGTGTATTTGAAGAACAAAATATTTGACAATCTGTGGAAGAAAAGAGCACAGGTTGGACAGTCAACAGCACAGGGTTACAAAAAATTCACCAGGAGGGATCTGAGGTGTAATCACTTGATAAACAATGAATGAAGTGAGACACAGTAAATAGAAACAGCACCTGGAGATGTGCATGCCTTAAGAATCACAAAAAAGAAACCAGTGTAGCTGATGAATTTTAACACAGCATTCTCAGACTACCGGATTTTAAAAGAACTACCTTTTTGTTTATGATGTTTTCATATTAAAAATTATATCCAATCTGAGAATACTCAGATTTTGAAAGATTACACCCTGCCAGGTATGCATTTAGGATTCTGCTGATGAGGATAATTTTTTTAAAGTAATGGTGAACTGAAATCCTGTGCTGTTGAACAGACTTATTTCTTATTGAATCTAGTAGAAACTGCACATTTTCAGAACCTGTTTGTGCAGCCAGTCCTAAGATCATATTCAGTTTTCTTTGGTCTGGATGTGCAATAATCCCCAGAGAAATAGACTGTATAAGAATGGGTAACTAAAACAGGCTGTTAAGAAAAAGTTGCAGAAGGCTACACACAAAGCAGGCAGAAATGTAAGGACTTGGATGGAAAAGAGAAATGAGGACTGGTAGAGAAGGAATTGTATTCCAAACATATAAAAACATCACTAAAAAGGGGTTATGAGAACAGAGAAGCATATGGGGATTGAGGTTGTAGTTCAGCCAAATACCTGTCCTTAGAATTTACAGTAAGAATAAACAACCTCTGCTGCACAAGAAAAACTAGGAAAAAAGGAATTTTAGTGCAACCCCCTTCCCCAGTTTGTATGTGAATAAACTGAGTTTTTTTTGAATGTGGAGGCATCATAATGGGATTGTTTTTCTTGATTGTGGCTACTGGCTGTTTCTTGCATCATATCTAATTGTCTGAGGAGCAGATCTTTGCCCTCTTAGCTGTCTGCTCTGCTTTCCTGATTGCTTGACTTATCTTTGAGGTATGATTTAGGGATGCATGTGTTTAGGAACATTTTAAGAATTACTCCTTCTCTAGCCACCAAGAGTCAGTATAGTCTCAGGTAGAAAACTTTGGGAAGCTATGCCAAAAAGACCTGATGTCTACAATTAATTAATTTTTATCGTTTAGACTAGAAAACAAGCAAATCAGTGCTGTTGATAGGCTTGGATTTAAAAGCCCTGAACTTTCTGAAAGTGAAGGGAGGTCTGCAGAAAACTCAGGTGAATAGGCTTGTATTTCTTCTTAGATAAACAATCTAGTGAAGATGCTTTCATGCTGTGCATCTAAAGGCTGCTTTAAAATTAGCAAGGCAGGAACTAATCTTCTTGCCCACAGTATGATACTTATATCTGCTATAGCACTAGCTTGGCTGATAAAGGAAGAAAATACCTTCTTAAAACAAAAAGATGATTTGGTTTATATCTAACTGTCTCATTTACATTTAAAGGGTAGGTCTGTGTGAAGTACTTTCCATCAGAAATAACAAAATTCTCACTGTTTTAATTTTGAGACTTCTCATGCATGCTCTCAGGTGGCCTGAGGCAAAGTGATTAGATTTTGGGAAACTTTTCTGGAAAAAAGTAGTTTTGATTTTTGATAGCAAGTTGAGCTTCTGCATGGAGTTCACTGGAAATAATGTTTCTGCCATTTTTGTTGTAGAAATTTCAATACTGAAAAGCATTTTCTGGGCAAAGTTCCTGCCTGTTGAAATGGAGCACATTCAGCCTCCATTTCCGTCACAGGAGTGAGAGCTTTGGGTGATGTGTTCCTGTTTTCCTGCAGTCTTAGAGGTCTTTGGCCCAGCTCTCATCAGGTGCAAATTTTTCTAGATTCAGCCTAGTACTTGTCTAACCAAAACAAATATATTGATGGAAAACCATGCTGCTTTAAAAAAAAAAAAAACCCTGTCACATCATAGAATCATCTAGATTGGAAAAGACCAGACAATTCTAGGTTTTTTATTTTTTAACTGAAAGTTTCCTCTTTTTCTGTATCTGAACTTTTCCCATGACTCCTCATTATGTTTGCTCATAGCTGCTCCTACTTGAAGTTCGTGTTTTATCCCAATTGTAGAGGTAGGGAAAAAAACTCACCTTCTGGCTAGAAAACTACAGATCTTTAATCAAACAGAGAATAATCTAAGGCAGTGATAATGACTCACCATCTCCCTTAGCAACTGAGGATTCTCCATTTTGTATATGTGCAATTGTCATCACAGCTGAGCTATGGTGAGATGAGCTCAAGTGACAGACAACAGACATGCATAGTAGGTTGTCTTAATGTTAGAACAAGATGGCAAAGTGAGTCTGTGACCCATTAGGAGTTTCCAAGATGACTGTTGAGAAAGGGGTTTTCTCCATATCCTCCAGTAAGATTTTGTTTAGAGCCAACATTTTCTTTGAGGTTTTCACACTGCCATCATTTTATCAGGATATCTGTTTTCCAAAGGCCTAATCTCTCAAGGCTTTCAAGTGGCAGTGAGAGCTGAAAATTGTGAGGTCATCTCAGTGTTATTCAACGTTTTACAGGATTGGATACTGGATGCATAAAATGGGCATTGAATCACCTGCATTCCCCTTTAAGAATCCTAGATTTAAGGAATTTTGAAGAATCACATTCAGAATGTTAAGACCACTGTGTAACATTGGGAAATACTGTCTGCTTTTAAAATCCCAGATTTATTTACAGGCATCACTGCTAAGTGATTACTGCATATTTATTCATCAGAGCTACTCTTGATATGCTTCAGAGCATTGATGTTTAAAGTTATTTGGAGAATGTGGGAAAGCATCTAGGAGACAACTGAGATTTAGAGCTATTTGTGGTGCCAGGGGATTACATATATTTTAAGGGAGTACCTATTGAATCTTTCATGAGTATAATGTGTGCATGTCTGAGAGACAGGATGCTTACCCCTTCCCCTTAGTGCACCATCAAGTATTCAGTTCTCTTATACTCAATACTTTATGAGGGTGAGAAATACAAAAAGCTGAGTTGACTGCAAGGAAAACACTTCATTTAGTGGGAGAATTGCTCATGATAATTTTATTTGCTTCTCAGTGAATTCTATTCTATTCTGAAATAATAATCCCATAGAGACATAGGTAATTATAGGGGAAAAAGCTCTCATACATTTGGGTGATATATTTCATACAGACACATGGGTAAGGTAAAGTAAAGAAAACAAAGAAAGGATAAAAGTAACCAAATGTGGAGCTGAAAATTTCTGTCCTATTCCTTTTCAATTAACTGCTTCACAAACTTCCAGGGCAAGGCTGCTTTTGTTTAATGCTTCATGATAATTTTCAGCAATAAAAACACAGCATTGCAAAAAAAGTGTCTGGGAATCACTGTTTACGTAGAAAGCCTGGCCAAGGCAGTAGAAGTGATCTCTACGGGCTGTAGGCTATGCACTTACCTTCTGGAGCTGCTTTTATCTAAGAATGTCATTTTTGATAAATAGTGCCCATTGTATATTAGGAAAAATCGTGATAGTTGGGGGAAATGGAAGGCAGTGAGCATCAGAGGGGAAAAAAAGAATATTGAAAAGAAACTTTAATTATGTTGGATTCAGTTTTTGAGATGGAAAATAGCGGCATTATATATCAGATAGTCGACCATCCATCATTCCTATTCATCCACCCTCTCCACTGGAACATTTCAAATGCATGTTCAAAGTGCCAAAGAGACACAGCTACAAAAATGAAGAAAGTTATATATCTTAAGCTCACTGCTAAGAGTAGCTAAAACAAAAAGTTTCTTATTAGATCCAGTTAGTATTGCAGTCTTGCTTTTAATTAGCCCAAACTTTGTCTTCCACCTCAGATAGAGAAATGTACATAAAAAAAGGTTTAGAGCTTTGCAGGTTTTAGGTGTTAGTCATTGACCCTAGATTTGAGAACATGCTCAGCACTGCTCTGTGATTTAGTGTTAATTACTAATTTTTAAATTGCCATGCTTTAGCTTGAGATTAGTGGGAGTTTGATGAAAGTTTCCAAATGGACAACACAGTCCTAGTATTTAATGTTTAATTTTTTTTGTCCAAACCCAGGATGATTTGTAGCCATGAATATATGGGAATGAGCTACTTTGCAGAGAATCATAGTAGCCAGTGGTGCATCCCCTCCAAGAATGATTTAGCAGCCATTAAGACATAAATGTCATGTACTGTGCTCTGATGAACACAAGAAACAATTGCAGATACTACTGAGCATCATAAACAGAGAATACAGATTAGGACTATTTAGATTTGAATATCTAATCAGCACATAGAGGATGTAGAAAAAAAAACCCTTTTATTTCAAAATGCAAAATATGTAGGAACTGTGACTAAATGGTTTAATTAAACATGTGAAATGAAATGTTGGTAAAAATACCTGAGTGGTATGCCCTGTTAAGCATTGCTCTGGTGAGCAATTAAAAACATTGCTCTGAACTGTAGCATTTTTAATAGTCACAATGCTGCTGCTGTGGATCTGCTGATAATTGCTGTTCTGTAAAACTGTCAGACTGGAGCAGAAGGGAAAAAGAAGAGAGGGAGACTGAATGGCACAGACAAACCTCTTAGAAGTCACCTGGTTAATAACCTTAAAAAAGTGGTCATAAACAAAATCGTGATTCCTTTTTATTTTATAAATAAAGAATGACCACAGGTATTAATTGTTGTTTGGATATAGAGAATGAGGGATTTGTTGACTGTGAAAATAAATGAGATAATTCACTGATCAGATCCGATGCTATCCACAGTAAAAAAAAAAAAAGAGCAGTGCAAATGTATTAGCATGCCTTTTATCACTGGACTGGTACAAGCAGTGCAAAAATGTTTGGATATCAGTCCTGGGATTGTGATGAGGCATTGGCATCCCATCTTTCAAGTCCAGAGTTCTATTATTCTGGTAAAAGGTACTGATGAAATATGGAGCTTTGGAGTTATGCTTGGGATAGAGTGTTACATTTCAGATTCCAAACCAGAAGGCAACTAGTGTTCATTATGTATTAGATATTAAAGAATAAGATTGCATTTTATTGGAAGTCTCATAGTGCTAATTTTTAACACCTGTGCGGGTTAGAGCTTTGTTTTGTTAAATAAACAGTTTAGGAGAGGTGAGTCAGCTCATACAGATCACACAAAGGCTGGGATCAGAACCTGGGTTTTACAGGTCAGCCTGTCCTGACTTTGCAGTCTCAGATGAACAAATTGTATTAACAGTATGGGAAATTAGTACTGCTATCTGCTGATATTCCAAGCCACAGTAATTTTCATCCCTCTGGAAAAAATCAGGTATTTTTAGAAGAAGCCTAGTCATGCAGCCACCATTAAAACATCCTCATGAGAAAGAGGCTGGTTCATTTTGCATTGTTACTTTCTGCTAAGTAACTTGGTACCTTGCTTCCTTATAAGAGTCACTGCATTTTTAGATATATTGATGCTGCTTTTTCAATTAAATGATCTCAGCACTTCATCATTGCATTTCTCAGAGGTCAGGACTGACAACAGGGTATTTTGTTGTAAGTGCTTTGCAGGAGTAGTGGAAAAGCAAAAAACCTCCAAATGGGTTCACTGACTATATAAGTGCCTCTGTTTCAAGTACAAATTGTTTATAATCCATCTGTACCACTACTGTCAAGGAATTATTTGTTTCATAGGAACTAGTTTAAGGACATGATATTGGGAGGTACCTGAGTGGAAAGTCAGAAGATAAAAAAATTAATGGAAATGTAAACATGACTGCTTGGGTGAACTTTTTTTTTTCCTTTTTCTTTCAGTGGTATAGAAAGAATGGGATTTCTTGACTTTGTGGTACAGTTTTTCTGACATCTGAAGAATTCTTTTTGCCCCAATGGAAAGGGGAAAAAAATATGATATATCATTAAACAGAAGGGCAAAATTTTCTCCTGTTGCTCCTGTATAAATATGGAACAAGAACTTTTTCTGATGTGCTAGGTATTGGTACTTGCAGATGCCCACTGGAACAGCTGTGATCACCCTGTCAAGCAATCAGTTCCCACTGAAGTTTGCTAGTGGTGTATAGTAAAATGTCTGAATTAATGTCTGTAAAAGCCACATGATGCCTCTTAGGAACTGTTCTCGCTTTACTTGTTCACTTAAAAATATCTGTTTTTCTATGCTTAGGTGATACATTTGTCATTTCAATTTTACAGGGTCGAGCTTCCCATTTTGTAGCTAAGAGTGGTGTTTTTTTACTGTCTATGGATGTAATAAGGAAAGAAGATATAAGTGGCAGAAAAAAAAAAACCTTCCTCAGTGAGATTTCCTTTCCTAGGAGAGAAGCCCTATTTTTAAAATAATTTTTAATAATAAGCAAAGCCTTAATTATTTCCTGTCATGTCAAAAGGATTTTTTCTCTGTTATCTTTCAGCACATATTAAGATTCCTAGTTCTAAAATGTTTCTGTTGGATCACATTAGGCTGATTAGATAGCAATTAAGCTCACTGCTCTTTTTGAGTTCTTGTACCATAATTTTTTCTCTTTTCTTTATACTCCTTATTGGAACATTAATTTTCACCATTTTCTAGGTTTTGATGGTTTATCTTAGAATACCCTGAAGAAAATATTGACCAAACTGTAGGTACTATAAATAATTTAAGGACTTGGTGATTAAACCTGCATGGTTTCTTAGATGAAATGATAGAAAAAGGCTTGCTACAGCAATTTTGGAAAATACAGTTAATGGTCCTAGATCTCTTGAGAACAGGGAAGAAAAGTGACCAAAGAGAGTTTGAAAACCCTGTGAGAGTTTGTATAGAGGACTGAGAACTGGCTGAGGAGAGAAACCTTGAACAGAAAGTAGCTGAGAGTCAGGTCAGCTGGGAGGGATGAAGATCTCAAAGCTGAACAGGCAACAGGCAGTAACAAACGTGCCCAGTGAGGATGTGTTTAGATCCAGCTTATCACCATTTCCTTCTCCTGAGAGGCAGAGAGAGAAGAGCTGCAGTGCTGATTTTTGTATCATAATCACAAAAACTTCTGGTTACACCCTCTGCTTCTTTACAGCTCTGAGGAATGCTTCAGCCCCACTAGATGTGTGTGATTATTGACTGAACATATTGGTTAGGACCATTTCTCTTCATGCATCCCATGATGCATAAAATGATGGGAACATGTTTTAGTTTTGTTTTTTTTTTTTCTTGTTTGAGATCTTTCCTTTTGATGGGGCATTGGGTAAGAATGATGAAAAACTGAGATGTAGGGCAGCTATTCTGGGAGGGCAGAAGTTTTCTAGCTTGTTTGAGGTGTAGGTAGCCCTGCAGACCACAATGTCTACAGGGCATGGGCCTTTGCATGGGTCCTGTTGAATGGGAGAGACCTTGCAGGAAAGAAATCTCCTAGAGTCTATCCCTGATACATGACTGAGGGCTGTTTCCAGACTGTACTCCAGATAAATGTTTTTTCATGTGTTTTACTGCTTAGTGCATTTAAGGACTGTGTATCCCTGATCCACTTGTGTTGAACAGACCACTGACCATCTCTTCACTGGGAATACCTGACAGATGTCTGAACTTTGCTACTGCAATAAAACCAGAAACATGCATAAGGGACTTCTGGACCTCCCCCTCAATGGCACCTATGAGATACACTATAAAAGGACCAGCTGCCAGTCTGCTAGAGAAGAAAAGCTGTAGCTTGGAGCTACCACAATTAATTCCCTTTCTAACTAATAACTAGATCACAGATGTATTGCAAGAAAGCCCAGTCTAGAATCACTCTCAGAAGATTAGGTTATTGTGAGGGAAGTCAGAGTGTGCATGGCCAGGGCCAGGGAAATTTGTATTCTGTGCTTTACAGCCCTATAAATCACAACATTTAAAAAAAATAAAAAGGCAGACTCATTTACTCATTTGACTGGCTGGTAAAATTCTAATCTATCAGTGAGGAAGCAGACCTGGTTTTTTTTAATGACATAAAGCCGGACCTCAACCAACATTTAACAAAACTACAATCTTATTTTTAAAGTAAGTGTTCAAACTTGCCCAGTAAAAAGCAAAGGAAAGAAAGCCAAGGCTCATTTTTTCCCCTTTTTGCATATCATTAAGATAAAGGCAGTTTCTGGCAACATTGAAATGAAGGGAACATTGACAGTATTCAACAAATGAGCAGGCTTGAATCAAAACTTAAGTCATAAAACCTGAAAGCATGGAAGAATTGTACTTCAAAATCTAGCTTTTCAATTTTAATTAACAGTTAATTAAGCTGATAGTTAAACAAGTCCTTGTCATGCTGTGCAAGAGAAGGAGGTGATGTTAAAGCTGCAGTAATAAATTTTAAGAAAAGATGTCTGAATCTTACAGTATGTAACCTTCAGAATGTTAGCAGAGCTTTTGTTGCACAGGCTGAAAGGTTAAAAACTGTGGAGAAAGCTTCTCCTTGACACTAAGAAACACCTGTTCTCACAAAATAGAATTTAGTGCATTGCTGGAATAGATTTGACATTTCTGGCAAAGAGTAACCTTGCTCAAATAAAGAAGAGGACACAATAATCTAAATAGATGGAAATGTTTTGCAGCTCTCCTCAGTTGTGTGCCTCTGTAGGAAGAGGAGGGGAAAAAACCCATCTCCTTAGAGCCACATCACCATCAGAAGATATCCTTAGCTGAGACACTTCCTCCCAGGGGTACCTAGTTACTGATTGCATCCCTTCTGCAGGAATCTCACTTTTAGAGAAACTGGATTACTACTGAGTATTTTGCTTGATTCAAGCAAAGAGTCAATTTTTGAGTCAGCAAAGACTCAAAAACTTGTGACAGAAATTTGTCCTTGTAAAGATGACTGAAGTGTAATTTATATTGGTGAGTGCTTACTTTGGTATTTGTTCACAGTGCTATGGCATGTCTTGTCAAGGAGAAGAATAGGATTAATACTTTAGGACTGCAACCCTCAAAAATGGATGGGCAATAAAGTCTTAAGAGGATGAAAAGTTAGACAAGCTATGATTTGGGTCAAAAAAAATGATGGCCAAAGCCTAATTTCCAACATGACTCCTCTCCTCATCCTTCTCTCCCCCACCCCCTCAGTACTTATACACATGGTTTCCAACCAAAAGAGAGGGGAGCTGAGATCTCCATGAACTGAATAGACTACAATTTCAGATGAGCTGCTGAAAGTACAGTGAAGTAATCTATGATTTGAAAGTTCTTATCCCAAAAGAACACAGTCCATAATACAGTAGGTTTTTTTCCTTAGAACTTGTATTTTGTGCTCAGACACTTGATCATTCAAGTCATTTCAGTGACTGCATGCCTCTCTGATGTGGATGAGGCAGATGTTTGGTGATTGCTGTAATGGTATATCTGTTCTTCAGTGAAAATATTTCCTTTGATTTGTGGTGCAGTAAATAGCTTATCAATGCCTGGCACAAAATTGTTGTCTTTATCTCTTCGTAGATGTGTGTCTCCCTCTAAGCCTAATGGATATTTCAAATCAGTGATTGCTAGCATACTTTGACAAAATAAACTGAATATTGTAACAAAAAATGATTGCTGTTAGCCAGGATATTATAGCCTTACTCACATCTACTTTCTGATGTTTTAATGGCACTTTGAGTGATAGATAATGGGGAATGGCAGAAGGCAATGCATTGCAGCCAACAGAGTGGCTGTGCTTTCCTGATACCAATATTAACAGCTGTGCTCAGACCATTAATATCAGTATTTCTTCACAGCTCCATGGTGGTAAGGCAGTCAAGGCATTGCCTGTTCTTTTTTTAAAGTGATAAGTGCAGGTTTTCAAATCTTCCTGGAACACTGACTTTTCAAAGATGACTACTATACCTGAGAACTGTCCAATGTACTCTTTGCAGTAGTTGTCTTCTTTTCAGTAATAATGTGTTAAAAGAAACTGAAACTGGAATTTCTCTGAATTTGAACCTTTATAAGTTCTGTTTGATTATAAGCTCTGTTTGAATATATGGGATTTCGCATGTGTTGATTTGTTGGAATATAATTTAAAAATGCTACCTAATTACTCTTTTTAAATTTTTTTTTCCATCTGGACATTTATCAGTCTGTTGTGTATCCACTTACTAGTTTCCATAGATTTGCAGGAGTTTATGAATCTTTGATATGTCTTTGTTGATCTCAAACATACTTGAAAAATATAATGGAGAAGAAACTAGGTAAAAATCTAACAAATGTCTAAAATTCTTGGAAGCCAGAAGTAAAAGACTGTGTCCTTGTAAGGTCTCACCCCATGTCTCTCTGGCTTCAGTATCTTCTTTTTCACAGAGATTAATGTGAATGTTGATCTGAGTTTTTGTTTCTTTGTTTGTGGGTCTGTTTGTTTGTTTTTCCTCAGTAAAAGGATGTGCATTGTGATGGGTCATAGCAGTGGCAGCAGCAAGCCAAAGAGTTTCCTTTTTTGGCATCTGCAGAGAGAAGGCAGCCTGCCAAACTTGTAAGCAGCACCTTCCAAGCATCTACTGCAAGACTGTGTATGCCTGTTGTGAAAGATGTTGCATGCATGTAATAATGAAACAGTACCTTTATTATCTACTGTCTCAGCAGCCACAATGCCTTTTACTAGGGAGTCATATGATCAGGGACCAAATAGGCAAATTCGTGACAAAATTATTAAAATTAAAAGCTAAGCTTTTGTGCTTATTTAACTAATGGTCTGCAGTGCCTGGAGGTGGTTAATCAGGATTTGGCAGAATGTTAAATAATCTTCATTTCCTTCTGTGTTTTTTGTTCAGGAGCTGCTGTGTATGTGTCCTGTTGTCAGCAGATAAGCTGTATTTCCTGTGTAAGTCAGGGAGGCATTTTGACCTGTCTTATTGGGTAGCTTGGAGGTGTAAGTTTTTTTTTTCTTTTTTCTTTTTCCATTTCTGGTAGTCTTGAGGAGCAATATGGACTTTGATTCTCCTACTTAAAAGAACTGAAGATTTTATATTCTCACAAGCAACATGCTTGCAGATTCTTAGCACCATGAGGATAACTTCGGTCTGTTTTGTGATTTTACTTCATCTATTGGTCTGTTTTATTTTATATCCAGTTATGCTTCTGTTTCAGAGTAGCTTATCTATAATACAGTAGCATTTAGCTTTTCACTTCTCTTTCATATATAGTTCATTTGGGAAGCATCTTCTGTGTTACACTTCTGAGAGTACATGCTGTGTAACTTTGTAGGAAGTCTTCTCTCCAGTAATCAGTACACCTTTTTTCCAAAGTTTAATTAAAGTATTTGATCTTCTGTGTATGAAGCTTTGCTTCCCTGGAAAAATTTCAGACTCTATGAGTGTGAATTGTGATCCATTATTGGATACTAATTCTTCTGGGCTCCACTCTGTGGGAAAGGGTGGACAGGAAAGTAATTACAGCAGCAAGTGCTACTTGTGACGTAAATGCTGTTTCTGGCCGTTTATTGAAGCAATCTCTCAGCACGATGGCAAAGCAGAAGTCAATGGTGCATGAACAAATAGGTCTTTGATATCAGTAGCAAACCTTCCCCTCAATGAATCACATAAAGGGACAGGTTGCAATGGTGATGCCAAGGCCCTTCTGCTTTGCCAGCAGACTGATGGTAGGGGTCCTACAGTTGCTCTTTTGTTCTGACAATCCCTTGGCATGAGTTGTAATCCAGATGGAGAAATTATGTCTATTTGTAAATTCTCTAGAATAGCAAATCACTGACCAACTTGAACTACAGCTTTCTGATGGGGAAGGGGGCTACAGAATAGTTGGAACAGTAGCTAGGTAGAGGTGGATAAGGAGGCTTGGAATTAGCAGATCTTGTGGGCAAGATGCTGTGTCTTTTTTGTAGGACTAGCCTTATTAAAGTAGGAATACTTAATGGCTCTATAAATTATAGCACTAAGCCATAAAACTGTAATACTAAGGTATGTGCTTTTCTCTATCTGAAATGGAATGCTCTTTTCAGTTTCTTCAATTGATCTGGGTTCAAATACACTGGTGTTTTCAGTGTCCTAGATTTTTCCAAGTTTTGCAGGAGCCCACATTCAGAAATGGAGGCAGTGGCAGTCCCAATACTGTGCAATAGTATAAATAACTGGCTGTTTGCAAATCAGCATTTCACTGCCTCGAGACTGCAGTTCCACAAAGGTTTGCTCTAAACAGTTGTGCAGCAGATGCACAGTTAAGGAAAAATATGCCATGTTGTACAATTTAAGCCAGAGCATATTCGTGATCATGGTGGGAACAAAACTTTTGTAATTGTATTTGTTCATTCTGAATTTTGCTCTTATTGGAGACAATAAGCACAAGACCAGAGAATTCTGCCAACATGAAGTGGCAACTGACAAAGCTCAATTTCCACCTCACCTTGCCAAGGTGCTGTAAATGCAGCACAAAAGCAAAGCTAAGGTTGTACTACAGGGCTTAGGAAACCTTTCCCAGTTAAACACCATTATTTTGATGTCAGACTTTAGACTGATTATAGGGAAACATGGCTGTCTTTCTTTAAAAAGCTTTGGGCATGGAACTAAATCTGTAGCACACCCATTTGAAGTGGAGAAATCTGTGAAGTGAGCTAACTGCTATAGATCTGTCTGCTCTTGCACAAGAGGATGTAGCAGTACATAGCCTACTAGGGTAAATGATGTCTTTCTGCAGTTTGAAAATATGACTTCTGATTTTTTTTAATGTAAATTTTTCTATTGTATGAATCACACAGAAAATTTTATTTCTGTGAACAGACCCTTTACATGGCAGTGTTTTCTCCAGTACTGTCTGTTACAGTGGCATAAAGTGCTGCTAGAATATTACAGCAAGTAGGTATTTTCATGTTTCCCATAACTATGCACAATATGAAATACATCAAGTGTACTATCTCGGTAAAAATCATATGCTTGTAGCAACCAAGCATAGAAATTGGTTCTCCAGATCACTCACTGCATACAGTGGAGGGTTAGCAAGTGCAAACCTTGAAAGCATGGCAAGTAAGTGAATTCAGGTAATCGAGAGACTGTAGAACTGCTGTTTGACACGAGTTAATCACCTGTGTCTGCCCTTCTGATGCAGCAGAAATGTAAGTTCCTAACACCAATGTGCATTGGAATATTTATGTATAAACTTAAGAGGCATGGCTGGAGCAGTAAGTGTATTTACCTGTTTTTACAGGAAGCAACACACCATACTTAGCAAAATGCTCAATATTTCTGCAGTCTTTATACCCAAATTTATTTGCTTTATCTCCAGAATCTTATCCAATGTGTTGTGCAGACTAGAGCAACAAACTGATTTTCCTTGCAGTGTTGCAGTTTGTAGAACTCATGGTTTGATTTTTGCACTTTTTGTAATTTTTCTGTAGCGTTCTTTATCCCATCTTCTCTCTGGCTGCCTAGTTTGAGCAATGCCTCATAAATCATAACTTATCTCTCTTTTCCTATTGCTGACTCTGTCTGAGCACCAATGATTTTAGACTTCTGTGACTAAGCAATTTTCAATACAAATTATAACTTGAAGCTAGATTTTGAAGCATTTAATCTTCCATGCTTTCAAGCTTGTACATGACAATGATATTAGCAGTGCAACAACCTAGTTTCCTAATTTACTCACTTAATCCTTCTGCTGATGTAACTCATTGTAGCTCAGGTGTAATATTTGCCCTGCAAATGAAATGTCCTTAAATGTACATGTAGGTATCATGTGCATGGATGTTGTGTGTGCATATGATCAGCAAGATGAAATACTTACAGCATATACTGAGCTTTGGCTTCAAAAATTCAAGAGTTTAAAGCATGATAGAGCATGTTTTATTTCCTCAGAAAGATGACAGCCAATAATTTCAATTACATTGTTTTCCAAGATTCCAACTGCAAGAGCAGAAAGAAATTGCAGGTTCTCTGAATTTGCAGAAACAATCCAGAGAAGTGGATGGACAGAGCCCCACACAAAAAGTCTACAAAACTCTATTTCTGAATCCCTTCTCACATCTGAGCACTCTCACTTAATGCTTCACCAGGTTTGAAGTATCCCATATTAACTGGAATTATCTGTAGTACTCTTCCCTGCTTCAAAACAAAGTTAAACTGAAAGCTCACTGTTGAAAATAAACCACATTGACAACATTTTACACTGATCTCTAAAACCAGAGTGAGGGGGCAGAAGAAGCCAAATAAATATGATTTCTACTTGATTAATAGGCTTCTGGTTTTGGAAAAAAAGACTTCCAAAGTTCGTTTATCAAAGATACTTGTCAACTTGCATCTAAAATGTTTCACAAATGCATTAATAGATCCAGGGCCATTTTGTGAGAAACCTTTCATTTCATGAAGATGAAGGATACCTTCATCTTGCAGAGTGTATGCCAAGGGAGATTCTTAAGTATGCTTCACCTGAACGTGGCTTCTTGTAATCATTTTTAATTTACTAAGATTTGAAGACAAAATAATGCTATAAATCCATTCTGAAGGAAAATAAACTTGCTAGGTTAAGAACTGTATTGATCATAATTCTTTGTACTTTGCAGAAGGGTGTGGAGAATATGTTTTTAAGATATGTTTTACAGCTCATTAGTCTGCTCTGATTTTGACTGGTAACAAATTCAACTAATTTCTCTTAAGTCAAGTATGTTTTGACTGTGAGGGAAATTGGTGGGTGCCCAATTTCCCTCACAGGGACATTTGCCCTTATCTCAACTCCTGAGCTTTTTGTTGTATTTTTTCTCCCCTGACCTGCTGAGGAGGAGAGTGATGGAGCAGCTTCAGTGGGCACCTGGTGTTCAGCCCAGGTCACACCATCACACCATGATACTTTTCATCTGGCTGAAATCTTTTCCCACGGTGTTTGAACCTGACAGTTCCAAACTGGCTGTAAGACTTGTAATCCTAGAAAGGTAGGGATGGGCCAGCCCTGTTCCAGTGCCTGTGTGTTTGGGGATCCTGACCAGAAGCCAAACAAAACACTACTGCACACTCATTGTTTCCAACATCAGAAAAAAACCACCTTAAACAAGCAAAGTCTGTTAGCAATTTGGTTAGCAAATATTTCACAAACTCAACCTCCTTTTTGTACCTGAATAGGACAATGCATGTAGAAAAAGCTCTAAAAAGCAGCTGCTCTGACCATGCCATTTTTAAAAACAAGCCACATAGTTTATATATTCCTATAAGCCATACATAGTGGTTTGCTTCATATTGCATTGGGTAGGCTGTTCTGTGGATTAAACTTTGGTTCACATTTATATTATTTCTGCAGTAATTGCTTTATCATGGTTATATTGTTACCATTACCATTTAACCTCAGGTAAAAAAGAAAAATCTCATAACTCTGTACAATTTTTCTGCCTAGTAAATCTGGTGGTCGTGGCTTTATATTTTCTACCTCAGCTAATATACAGTCAGTTCCTATTTTCCAATAATAGAGACTGAGATGAGGCATTCTCAGTCAAAAGGAACTACCTCATGGATCCTCCTGCCCATAATTCATTTTTCAGTGCAAGCAGAACAACTCCTAATAATAATTAAGGGAGGAAACTCCCATTTGGACTTTTCTGCCTGTAGTACACAGAGCATGGATGAAATCAACACTTCCCACCATGAAGGCTCTTGTTTTGAAGCAAGTAAAGGCTGGAGACAGAGCATTAAGGTGCAGTCATGAATGTCAGTGTGGACAGGCTTCTCTCCAGTTGAAAATGCCAGAGCAGTGGTTACTGAGTCATTTGTCAGACTCTGGATGTTCTCGGTGCATACATCAGGTGAATATCTGACTTTGGTGAAATTGGTTTCCTTTTTTTAAATATGCCTTATCAAATAAGAAAACTCTTGTCCTACAGCAGTGTGATGCTTTGGAATACCAGACTAGAAAAAAAATCAGTGAGAACTGCTTATTGAGGCCTGTGCAGAATTTGTAGTGAAGAACTCAAGCCTCCCTTTAACTAGCTGAATACCTACCCAACAACTTCAAGCTGAAAGATCTCATCTTTGGAGGAACTGCTCCTACTCCAGTTGAAATCTATGAAGCTTTTTGTAGTGACTTCATTGAAAACAGAATTTCTCTCTCTTTCACTAATTTGTCAAGTCAAAACTGAAAAAGTCTAGTATTCATGCTAATTGATGGTAGAGTTTTGCCAAAAAGCTGTGAAAAGTAGATGAGTGGGTGGTAACAATGAAGCAGCATAAAGGCTAAATGCGGTTAACTGGAACAGTGTCTGATAAAAGTGAAAACAATTACCATTAATAGCTTATTTTAGAATCTCATTAACTAACAATAAATTAATTTGCAACTCCTTAATAAGGCAAGGTCGGGAAGTCATGTAATCAGTAAGGTTTTGTTCTGATCCTATTTGTATCTTTGAAAATAACAGTGCTTGCTCTACTGAAACCAATTAAATGATAATAGCCAAATCGGGAGCACCCCTTGTTCAATGAACAACGATTTAATTTGTGTAAAGTGCCTCAGGAATGTGATGGGCTTAACCCTGGTTTAAGTCACCTGAGTACCTAATTCAAAAGACTTATGGTTAAACTGATACTGCCTGTCACAGAACTGATGAAGCATTGACTGTTTAGAGTTACCTGGCAAGTGATTCTCCTTTGAACCATTTCTGATGCTTTCATATATATTGCTATGCAAGGACTCACCCTTCAGAGAAAATGCTCCAATCAGAGAGTGCAAACTATCAGAGTTTAGAAGTAGATGAAATGGTAAGAATTGGTTAGATTTATTTTTTATTTCTTCATTACCACCTTACCATTCCTCACCACTTCAGATGGAAATTATTTCCAGGGAATTTTGCATTGCTTTGAAGAACAATATTTTAATATTAGAAGATGGAAATATCAAGAAATGAACTACAGCAATGTTTAATTTTGAACATAGATAATTACCAAAATACCTCTAAGTACAGTTTATTTAGGTCATTGAGGAAAAATCACCAACCCAAGAAAGCTATTTTTTAAAAGCAAGTCAATGGGGCATTAAAAAATGTGCTCTGCAGTAGCTAAGGTCTCAGAGAGATAAGGAACATACCCATTTTCTCAGGATAAATTTCCTCTGAGCTGAATTTGGGGTATTATGACAGGAAGCACTTTCTTACTCAGGTCTGCTGCCTCCAAGGTTTCTGTGCAAGCCCTGTGCTGGTCCTCTGTGACTGCAAACCCCAGAGCACACTTCGCTGTGGGCTTGCTCTTGCTTAGCATGTTTTTGTAGTAATGGATCCATTAAACATAAAGATGGAAGCAATGTGCAGAGTATTTATTGACAGAACTATTCTAGAAAGATTGTTACTCCCTCTGACCGCTGCTTATTTTTTGCTTTTACAGACAATGGTCTTTAATGAAGGTGTAGAGTGTTCAGAGGCATCTGAATCTGTTGCTCAACATCAGCTGCAGAGTAGTTGAAGTCTGTGAATTTGTAAGGTTTTCCCAGTTTTTGTTTCCATGTGAAATACTGTATTGTCACAGGCAGTCTTTTTCTAGTATTTATCCATCTTCTGTTAGAGGATAGATAGACAGAATCCATCCATCCATCCATCCAATCTATCAATTCTCCCAGTTGCTTCATTTTCCTCTGTCCTTGAGCAGAACTAAACCATTAAACAGTGCTGAAGCTTATTAATTCATTAGCATACAATTCTCATATGTGTATCTGTCCTATCCTACCATTCCTTTGCTATGATTTTACAATGCAATGCTGAAAAAAGTCTTCTACTATTGAGGCCATATTATCCTTCAAACTCAGTTTTAGAAATCTCTATTCTATAAAATAAAACAAGAAATACTTAAAGCTGAACTACAGTAAAAAATCAACAATTAAAAATACTTCTTCAATAGTCTGCAAATAAATCTGTGATTTTAATGTATGGAGTCATTTAGCTTGCTTTTTAACTTGCAAGGTCCAGTCACTTTTTGCTTTTCAGATGCACTTAGTCAAACACAGGTCTGTGCATTCCTCTTTTGTATTCCACTAAAACCAAGCAAGTGATTCTGAGGTGGAAAATGTAGCTAGCAATGTGTAATATTATTGCACACATGGCAGTACTACTGGAAAATGAAAAATAATAATCATAGCTTTCATTAATGATTTATAGGAAGCTATAGTGTTATTAACCATAAAGTTGTAATAGGAGCAAGAAGCATGCTGCTGGTCTGTCAATATTATAGTTAAAAATTATTCCTTATTCGTGGAGAATTTTTTCAATTCTTATGTAACGTATCATACACCATAATCCAGAAATTGTAACAAACCTGTACAATAAAAAAAAAAGTCTGGATCTAAGTCTCTGACAGGAAAAATCTGTTTCTGCAGTTTAATAATGTGTGTCATGGTGTATGTGGAATTTTCTGTGTGCTGAGCCAACTTTGTCCTTGGAACAATTCAGTAGGATCACAAGATCCCAGTGCAGCTAAAGTTTTATTCACTGGTCCTTTACTTCTCACTCAGGGCTGGTGTTATGCAAGGAAATTTTGCTATGTGAAGTGGTGCATCTTCCACAGCAAGGCAGTATTTTGTTTAGTTAATTTGCACATTCCAAGAAACAATTCTCTAACAACTGGCACTGCTTGACATTGTTGAGTGAGATGTGCTCCCAGACCCTCGGAAGAATCGCTTGATTACAGGATTGGTGTGGAAAAGTTCCAGTATAACGTAGTTCTAACTATATCTGCAAAGATTTTGTGTGCTTATGATTACTGTATTGTGATAGAACAATAGCAGCAACAACAACAAATCAAAGACAGTGAGTTAAATAGCTTTTTTTGTGACGAGAAATTGTGGCTTTAATTTTTAATTGGCATATGTTTAAAGGGCACAGCATGTGAAATAGTTATAACTATGTTGGTTCACTGAAGTGCTGTTTCCAAAGTCCAAGCTTGTTTTTCATTAAATACATACAAAAAAGATATGTAACAATGTTTTATCTTTTTTTCTCTTTTCTGTAAAGATAAGAAGAATGTTTTAATTTCCCAAATTATATATTTCAAAGTGTATATACAGTGCTGGCAAATAATATATTTTGGTTCTTTTTAGACAACTAAATCTAAGACTGACTGATGTACAAATTCAGTGTTTGGAAGAAAAATTCTTGTTTAGCGTGGAGTAATTTATTAAACTAAAAGGAGAGTATTTTTCTTCCAGTCTATTTACAGAACAGAAAAAACCCTTAACCATCCTCCATTTCAGGCTTTTAAAAATGTTAATGTAATAGATATGTATGACATATAGTTCTTACAGTCTTTAAAAGAGGAGTTATTAAAATGAAATTAGAAATCTGGATGCATAGTATTAGGATAAAATGAGGAGCTCTTCTAATGGATTTTGCTATTGGATTTCTAATAGTAAAATTTTAATGAATTAAGAGTTTGCAAAGAACTAGTTCTTTATAAAAGTCAGAAGCTGAAACAAGACAGAATTACCTTCATATGCTTGATTTTAAATGCAGAACAATAAAATGCACACATATTTTATTTCTTATGTTAAAAGAAGTGCCATTATGAACAAAGACAGCTGTGATATCCTAAGTCATTGAAAGGCTAAGAGGGAAATTGCCTAAACTTTGATTTTAAACAAGGGCATAAAATTATACTGTGATGCTGCAGAAACTCAAACTCATTCCAAAAAGGCACAACAATGAATAAATGCTTTGACCAAGGTATTAGTACATGTTACAGGAAAAATTGAGAAATGATCTTTAAATATACATCAATAATTATAAAATTGAATGCATTTTATATACAAAAATAATTTATTTCAATAGTCTCTATAAATTTTAATTTTTTTTTAAGTTACAAAACTTTATCAAAATCTTGGTATATTTGCAAATACAATACTTCAGAAATATTAGGAGAAAAAGAATTGATAGATGCCTTGCAGAACTTATTTCAGCACTGGATTCATCCACAGCTTTACTAGAATGGCAATCTGTTCTTCTGTTAAAGCCTAGTATAAGTGTACAGCCCTTAGTGAAGGAGGGGACTTAAATCTTCAGATAGAAAATCAGCTGCATGGTGTCTCCTTATCACCACAGCTAAAGATCCTGAATAAGAAAGTACCTTAAAAAGGGCACTGGAACTTCTGGAGAAGTGTTATTATGCTGCTTCCTGAACAATGTCTTATATGCAACTTGGGCAGAATATGAGTGAGAGATAAATCAGTATCTTTCAGTTAAGACTGGTGAAGAAATCAATAAGTTCTCCCATCATGATCTTCAGTTTTGGAAAGCATCCATAAACTTGGGAAGAGTACTGATAGTCTATTGGTCCTTAAGAAAAGAATATTATTGGACATTTTCATCTCTAAGGGTGCCTAAAATGAAAGTTCTGTAATGAATAGTCAATGTACTCTTGGTGTCTGTGTGCTTATGTTGACCATCTCAGTGAAAGAGGAAACTTGAACTGTGTAGCACTTGGCATGACAGCAACTGTTTCCTTGGGAAGCAAAGGTGTGTAGTGAATGTGCAAGTCAATGCATTTTTAAGAAGTGCCTGAATGAGGACTGAACTAACTGCAAGCAATAGTGCTGTCTTTACAGATGAGCCTATGTACATATAACTGGCCATTAGGGTTTTTTTTTTTTTTTTTTCATGAGCCCTAATGTTTTCATGTACATTTTACATATACTAAACTTAATGATGCGTTGAAAAATTCTGTAGGCTAAATAAATCTAAATATACTTTTCCAGCAGCTGCCACTTGATGGTATATTCTAACAGGTACCTCAACATGATTTTGAGATTCACACTTTTATAAATGCAGGGCTGGAAGGCAATACTGACTTACATTCAGACTGTGATGAAAACTAATTTTGTTACTGTGGTTTAAGACATCATCCTTACCACCATTGTAGGAAACAGCTTGTTGCCATAAGACTTAGCATAATCCATATGTGAGCTGAAGCTTGGGTGACGTGCAATTAAAGATGTGTATTGTGTCTGGTACCAGATGCCCACATAAAGGAACCTCTTGCACAAAAAAGGACTTGGTAAGGGCTTTATGGGTGTGTTAGACTATATCCTGTGTATATGACTGGAGAAAGGGACATTGCATTGCTGTCTGCTCAAATAGTCTGCACTTATTCTGC
Source organism: Luscinia megarhynchos (assembly GCA_034336665.1). Classification (NCBI taxonomy): domain Eukaryota; kingdom Metazoa; phylum Chordata; class Aves; order Passeriformes; family Muscicapidae; genus Luscinia; species Luscinia megarhynchos. The sequence goes on along the minus strand of CM067565.1, from coordinate 78,460,655 downwards.
AGATAAGCCCACAAGCTAGACAGTTTTGTCTAAAAGATGTGGATGAGTACTGTGCACTCTGTTCTTCAGAAAACACCCTCCACATACAAATGGCTATGGTTGATTTGTCTTCTCTTTTTAGGTGAAATAAACCTTTTCTAACAGTTAGTCTCCAGCACAAATCACAATCAGTTAATTTTGAATAAGAAACAGGAACTCCCTGTGATGACCCCAGTAGGTTTTTTTCACTCTTGTATAATGTTTGTTCTCTCTAATAAAGTTCAGAATATAAAATATCCTTGGAGAAGTATATTGCTTAAACTAATCTCTTCCCTCTAAGGGTATTACCACCTTGCCAGTGTGTGCACTAAGGATTCTCTCCAGTTTTTACCAGGTCTGCTATGGGAAAAGAGACTGTGGTAGAAATAGGAATATCTTAGGAGCTCTATTTCACCACCACCTCATTAGTTTCCTGCATGGTCTCTCTCTGACTTCCATGTCCCTCTGTGGCCCCTGGTGAGTGGCACAGGTTTTTGCTTCTTTTCTCCAAGGCTTTTTCTGTTTTTTTCCCCCCTCTCCTTAAATTCCAAACCCTTGGTTTCTTACAATATGATTGTCCAGTGTGTGGATACTGAGCTGCTGGAGGAGCATCTTGATAGTATTTTGACTGAGATAATTGAAATTCTGCTGTTATAAGTGCATATTTATTTGATGTGCTGTATTGGGACTTTACAATATCTTTCATTATAAGGAGGCTTCTCTTGTTTCCACTGAATCATTAACTTTACTATTAGTTTTGGAGGTTGGAAGGGACCTTTGGGACAAAGTACTTCCTGTACACATAGCGTGTTGTTACATCCATATTGTCAACAGCATATTTTTGGAAAGGCATTGAACCTTGATATATGAGATTGAAATTACCTATAAAATAGGTTGTTTTGTTAACAATCTGTTAAAATAGTTTATTAGCTCTGTCTACATTCTGCCATGCCTTTTTGTAAGAGATTCAAGCAAGCTCTCTTCTTAACAACACTATTCTAAACTTGTGTCTATGCAAATACTGCATCTTCATGCAAGACTCTGATCTCATCATGCTTCTAAATTTCTCAGAGAAAAATGAAACATCCAAAGCTTCTTCCAGTTGCTCACTTTTGAAATAAGATTTACAGTCTTTGAATCATTCTTTTGTGTCTTGCCAGAGTCTAAAACTCTTTTTCAACCTCTCCCTTAAAAATTGGAAATCCAGACTGGACATAATGTCTCCTCAGCATGGGCTTGGTTGAACCAGCAAGAATAATGCTGTAATTTACTTAATAGATAGTTAGGCTTAAGAATCAGACATCTTAAGAGACTGAACTGTACATGATTTTCTCTGCTGGTCTGTATGCCTTTGTTATCAGTCAGTGTTGATAATATCTTTTGTTGCTGCAATTCTCCATGCAGAAACATTAAATCTTTCTGGTGTATAATAAAAAAAAAAAATAAAAATCAATGCTTTTTAAAAATTGTGCACCTAAATTACTTAGCTTCTCCCACACCTCTAGCTACCTGTGCTTCTGCCTTTCTTTATCAAAGGTAATTCCTCTTGAAAAGTATTCAGAAGCAATGAATAACTGTAGGAGGTACTTGCAAATTGCTGTTTAACTTAGCAGGAAACAAGGTGAAGAAAAAATACTGGAAACAGTGTCAGGAGTGTTTAAGAAAGGCTGAACCTCAGACATCAGCCTGCAGAGAAGCAGATCAATCCCTCATAGGAATTGTGCACTAGCAGGCATTTAAGTAGCTAGGTGTGCTGGGGAAGGGGTTTTCACAAGTATTTAATGTTAGCTGCTGTTGTAGACAAACAGAAATCTATAAATTTGTTCCAGGGCAACAGTTCTTCTTCCCCTCTGAAAGCATGCTGCAAAAAGACATGCTACATTTATTTCTTCTGTTGGCTACTGTCTTTAAAATCATGCATTAATTTCAGGCTCTGTCTGATTGCTGAGTAGATCATGAACCTGGACCAGGAGGACTCCCCACCAATGCCATGAACACCCTAAGTTTTACCTGAACCTATGCTGCTAGGTTTGGTCCTAAATTTGTAACCATAATTGCAACATGTACTGATGAGCTATTGAACAAATACTTACTTAATGATTTGGCTGTGTTTCAAACCAGAACTATCTGTTAACAGTGGACAGTATAATGAAATATGTTGGTACATGTTGACTGCAGAACATATCCTTTAAAACTAAGATAGCTGTATTCATGTTACCATAAGAGGTTTTTTTTTCTTTACTGGGAAGGCCAGTGAAATGAGAAGGTTTATTCAAGAAGGAAGGTGTTATTTAAAGACTGTGACCTTGGACCAAGTCCTCTGAAAAATTAACGTTTCTGTCAAGAGTTATTACATTAGCAAAAGACTATTATTTCTACCGAGCTGCCAGTACAAGTGATGTGAAAACCAGATCTGCTACTTCCTGATTACACTTTAAAATTTATTGCCTTTAACATCTTCCCAAATGAAAATACTGCAAGTTTTAATTAGATTGAATTCCACTATTTTGTAAGGCATGAATATGCCTGGAATTGGAAGTCAACAAGAGCAGTATTTCATAGTGAACAGTAAAATCTGTGTCCTGATAACCTTTGTCAATATAAATCAGAAACATAAACGGTGAAATAATACTATCCAACTTCTCTGTATAAATAAAACCCAAAACCAAACTCACAACAAAACCCAACAAAAATACTCTGCATGATTTTTTGTGAACTTTTATGTATCGGGTACTGCTATGCAAGTACTGCTTTTCTAACTGCCATGCTCTAATATCACTTGGAAGGCAGAGAACATCTTTTCAAAGAGGCTTTATAGCTCCAGAGTTGGTGGATAGATTTTCAATGCTCACCACAAAAAACAATTTTTTTTTCTTCCTTAAACCAGTGTACTAAATTATCACAAAAGGCTTGGCTACATTAATTGTGAACTGATTTTAAGGAAGCACTTAGTTGTACTCTGGCTATTGAGTTTCTGAGAGCAGTACAGAAGTGAGAGAATCCTAAGGATATCCCAGGATCACATGTAACTAGCTGACTTTGTGATAGCAATTGAAACAACATACTGCAAGCAGGGATAATATAAATAATTACAGGTAAGTAGAGATGAGCTTCAGGAAGTAACACAAATCACACAAAAGCAGTCCTCTCTAGGAAGTACTTTTCATCCAACTGCCATTATTAAAACAGTCCATTCATGCTCAGATTTATTCTTTTGTATACAGACTTCTGGCAGTTCCCTGATTTTTTCCCCACCAGCCCTTCCTACTTTCCTAAAAGTAAATTTTTTCCTTGCTATTCTTTTTGTGTGTGTCTGCATCAGAATCAGGTCTTAGAAGGGAAAACCACATCAGTTGGCAGCAATAGAGGAATTAACTGAGACAAAGCAAGAAATGGCATCAGTCAACTCCTCCATCAAAGGTTAAAGATAACAATTGACAGGGTTTTCCTGGGTGCATCTCCTCTTCTAGTCAAAATGCTGCTCAAGTGGATTGTGAGGACATTTTATACTGGTACGAGATTTGAGAATGTCTTCTAGCCTGGCCAAGCCTGGTACTGCTCCCACATGCTGAGCTTACAGAAGTGACCAGAGAGTGTGTTGTTCAGTGTAGCCAGTCAGAGCTCACAGGGCTGTGCATGGTGTGCTGAGGATGTGCAGGAAGCACTGCACTTGCCATGTACCTGCTGCCCAGGCACCAACACCTTTGCAGGAAATCCTGCTTCTGTTCCCATCCCCTTTCCCTCCTCCTTACCCACTGGATTTATCTGTTCCCATTCCCTTTCCCCTCTCCTTACACATTGGATTTATTGCACAAATAGAGGATGTGTTCTGTATTAGAAAGGCCCTGGTAATGTTGGGTTTGCTGTGCTTAAAGCCTGCAGTATGTGCAAACCCACTTCTGGCTGGGGACTGGAGACTGAAGTGTTCAAGTCTGACCAGGGTCCCTTCTGACTGCTCTAGTGACTTCTTAATCTGGGACTTGCTTGCTCATCACCTGTCTGAGGCTGACCCCTTCATCTTTCAAGTTTTCTAGTAAGTACAGTTCTTTGGGTTTACTTTTCTCAATCCAGGTTCCTAAGTGATGGCAATGTGGTTATCTGTTGCCCAGTGACTTACAGGAAAGGCTCCAGATACCTGGCACCCTAGTAAAGAAGCTCAAAGAAGTTGGTATTGCCTGGTCAAAATGTTTAGGAATACAAATAGTGCCATGTGATTGAAGTTTCTTTTAATGAACAGCTGTGAGAACAGTTTGATAAAAGGCTAGAAAAATATTGGATATTCATGTGTAACATTTCTTTCCCAGAAATGAGCTTTGATTTCTGAATACAGGACAAAGAAAAATTACAAAGAGATAATTTTGTTTGCTGCTAATAACTTAGCAGCTCTAATCAAGGTGAAACCTATCCATTAAAATGTATGCACAAATGTGATGATAGTGTTAGGAGTGCCTCATTATTGTTAATTCATTTAGTACTCAGTGTAATAGCACTAATCATAATTAGCTTCTCTGGTATTAATAGGGTTGTCAGACAATATGTACTGTATTTGTATGAGAATTCCACTCTAGGTCCTCATCAATTAGAACACCATAAAAATGCCAGCACTCTAATTTTCCTTATATTAAATACTATGAAGAACTTCCGAGTTTTTCCTATTAGAATTTATCAAAATACTACTGCTACATTAATTTCAGCCAGAAATAATAGTTTGTAACCATCTGTTTATCAGCTAATTCATTTACTGTTTATACGTCTTTCATTCTTCTGGCCCCATGGTGCCCATGGCAGGCAAAATTAAACCAGATCCTGAGGGAATGAGCTGTTCCTGCAGCACTCTCTGGAGCCCCTCCAGAGGCAGCAGGAGGGAGGGGCAGTGCTGTCTCCAGGCTGGCCCTGGACACAGGCAGCCAAGCCTCCGGAAGGGGAATGACCTGAGGCCCCTCCCAAGGTGTTTCTGTTTGGAAATAAAGAACAGGGGCAGTGAATTCACGATGGCCGTATCAATAGTTCTAAGGCTCTGCAGGGTACCCCTCTGCAGGGAGTTACTCTGAACTTTCTGGCAGCCTTTTTTGTGCCTTCTGCTGGCACCTTAAGCCCCTATCTTGCTGTGCTGCTTTTATTTATCCTTTTGGTTGCTGTATGGAAATCTTTCATCAGAGCACAGACACTGAGAAATTATTGATTTCCCTGACCTCTGGTCATAGACTTCAGCCTTTTGCATGTGAAAACTGGTGGCTGCAAGATGGAAATGCTGTCTCTGCCACTCTAGGTTTTGAGAGCTGCTGGTCTGAAAGTAAAACACTGAGTACCTTGTGACCACAAACCAAGCTACTTCATGGCAGGATATCAGGTTCAGAGTGTGGGATATTTAAACCTGATGTGGTATAGAGGCAGCTGCAGCTGTGCCTTGATTGGTGGCTTGAGGGACTGGGATGCAATATCTAGTTTGAACTGTGTTATAGATCCAGGAATTTGTTGCTCTACACTGTACCAGAAGAGTTTCATCTCTGTGCTTTCCTAATCTGCAAATATCCTATGGTGTGTTTTAATAGGTCGGATCTTTTATGTTATAGAAACACATAAATTGAGTAAAAACTTGAGAAGATCTTTGTTTTCAGACTGAGAGCTTCAGAATCTGTGAACCATCACAGGGTTAATTAAAAATTCATGTTTCCTTTATATTTTCTTGCTGCCTCATTTGTATTCAGGCTATGTCCTGAGCAGGTTTATTTTGATAGATTGTTATCCACAATAAATTGAAATACCTTCCACAGTGCTCTCTGTAAGATAAGAAAAAATTACTTGAGTTACATTCTTAAATCCTAGGTGACTATGTCAGTAGATTGATTCATGCTGTAGGTTTCCACCTTCATTTAAACATTGCTGAAATGAGCCTGAAGCTTAATAATTTTTATCAGCTCTCTGAGAAAATATTGGAAATTGTTAATTGATTGTGCATATTACAATATTTATACAGCAGTAAAATCATCATTCTTGTCACTGACACACTCTGGTCCCAAAATCCATCCATCAATTCAGCCATATTTTATTCTGCCTTGTTTTCTTCTCTCACAGGGCAATTTGTGACATGCTCGTGTTATGTCTGTGCATAGTATAATGGGATGACTGTACTTTTGATGCCAGCACTATTAAGGCAGCTGTTTATTCAGGCTAAAATAATACCAAAGGGTTGAATAGATCTCAGATCTCAAATTTCAGTACAACAAAAGGTGAAAAAAGTGTGTATACGACATTGTTCAAATGATAATGATTGTTCTGAATTTAGAGAGGGATGTACAAGAATATAGGGATCTTGATCTCACTAAATGTGTCTGTAATAGAGCTATGAAGTTAGCATTTCATATTTAGTACTTTTCTTTAAGAAATTGCAGTTTGTCAAGGCATACTACATTCAGGTAAGCAAAGGAGAAATGTACAGACAAAGTGTACATGTAGGTTCAAATATGGCAGAAATATAATCTATCACTTGCAGGGTGAATCCTTAGCTAGAGATGGTAAAACTTGTCTTCCAGTGGTGGGAAAAGCCTTCTAGGAACTAGTAGAATGTGGTTCAGTAGTCTAAGATATGAACTGTCTCCTGCAAGATCCCTTCTCCCTCTTGCTGAGGCAGAGTTCATGCAATAGTGTGATAAAAGATGTTGTACTTTGCCTCCTGCAGTGTCAGGTACTACTGAAACCAAGCCCAGAGCCTTTCCCTACTGGTGTTGAGATAAAAAAAGGCAGAGAAATTCATAGACTCACAGAATATTTTGGGTTGGAAGGGACATTTAAAGTCACATATTCCAACTCCCCCTGCAATGATCAGGGACACCTTCTTCAAGTAGATGAGGTGGCTCAGAGTCCCATCCAACCCCTGGAAACTTGCAAGGATGGGCCATCCACAGCTTCTCTGAGCAGTTTGTCCCAGTGTTTCACCACTACCATTGTAAAAGGTTCATCCTTATATCTAGCCAAATCTAAGGATGTTTGTTTCTATTCTTTTTTCCCCTTGGCACAGAGAAACAAAATAAATTTGGCTGCTTGGCAGGTACCTACATTTCTTTTTGAATTCCATGGTCACCGTGGGTGTTGAGGAGAACCCTTACAAAAATGCTGATTTGGAATTACTTTCTGATGCTATTTGCACTTTTGAAGAGGTGCTAACAAGAAAGATTGGTAGGCCTGATTGTCTTTACATATTTTTTCCCACTTGTGAACTTTATATGGCTCTATACACCATTATCAAAACTCCAAGTGACTTATTTTCTTCCTTGTTGGTTAAAACTGTGATGTTGAATTTGTTTTTTTGTGCATGATCTAGCTCAGTGCCTATCTTCCTGGACACTAGTAAATGCATTTGTTTTGCTGAAGATTTCTTTGTCCTACTCTTAGGAAAAGTGCAGTGACATTGTGAGGCATCACTTGAATATTTCACAATAAAAATGTTAAAATATACTATCAAGTATTGTGAGCCTGTTAAGCATTCAGCTGCTTTACAGAGCTGATATTCAGGGCTGGATTTTCTGTCTTCTCACTCATCTTTTTCTTTTCTGAGACAGTCTGGTCTTGCTAGGGAGGTCAGGACACACTTCTGGTATACTCAGCTCATGAGGTAGCTGCAATAGGTTTGCACCAGATTTGCAATAGATTTCAGGCCCCAGTGACTTTTTCCCATTCCTGAGGGAGTTGGCCACCCATATCCAACTGTATGAACAGATTTTTAAAGGGATGGAGGAGTGGACTACAGCTTTATAAACGGGTGCTGCAAAATCATGGCTTGCCCAGAAAATGCAAGCTGTGAGGTGGTGTGGTAGTGATTCATTATTATGTCAGCAGTTATTTCAGTCTCTCTCCCCTGGTTTAACCTCAAAGATCCTGAGTGCTAGGAGGGAATGATTTCAAACCTTCAGAGTAGTGGGTTTCCTACTGTGTGATGGAGCAAAAATGGAAAACACTTTGTGATGGGTCTTAATAAATTTACTAGTAAAAAATATACAATGGCAGGAAATAAGACCCAGGAACTCTGGTGGTCCTTTTGAGTGCTGCATTTCTGTGAGAATTTAATCCTCTTCTGTGTGAATCATTCCATACCTGCCACACCAAGAAGCAGATTACTCTGCATTTTCTCTTCCTGAGATTAAAATGTCTTAATACTCTCCTCAGCCTCATACAAGGTCTATTTGCTTAATACTTTGCTCACATTTGTAAGCAAATTAGCTGGGAAGAAAAGGAGAAGGAGGAATTTGATCTGGCCTCATTTACTTGCTATTACAACTACTCAAATGGTTTTGACTTACTATGATGAAATGTTATTTAAATATACATGTTATTTATATTATAAATCCATGTTTGCAGATAAAAGTTTCTTTCACTTACACTTTTTAGGTTTTGTTAAAATCTAGAATTATTTTATTTTAAATTATGTCTCTTTCTCTCCTTCCCTCTCTAGTCCTGGGCACCAAAGTGCAAAAACACGGAACACTCTTACTCCTTAAACTGCATATTGCTGAGACAAGTAAATGTTAATCTGATAAATTGGGGAGGTTTTGGGAAAAAAACCCAGAAACATAGATGCAGATCTATTTCTTCTCAAAACTTGCAGAGCTAAAAATCTCATTTCTGAAGAATAAAATCTGTGCTTTCCTGAGATAAGTTGCTCCATTTAAACCATTGCTGGCATTGGCTGCCCAGGAAAGTAAATGGCATTGTATAGACAAGAGAGTCATTCACTCTTTTTCTGGAAGAAGAAGACAAAAGGAAATTGTAAGAATTTCAAGTGAAAATAAAAAGAAGAATGTCCCCTTCGTGTTTTCTCCACAGGCCTGACTCTGTGAATTAGGGACCACAGCCTGGAAGCCTTCACCTGCAAGCATTCTCCTGTGAAAATTTGAGAACCTAGATCAAATCCTGGCCATATTGAAATCAGTAAGGAGTTTTGGCACTGAGATCAGTGAGGCTAAAATTTTATCTATTTTGTTTTACAGTTGTTTTGTGCTCATAAAGTGCAAGGTATGTACTTTTTGCTATGGCTGCACATGAAAGAGTTATTTATGTACCTATTGAAAAAAGGTGTACAGTTTCTCAGTTAATATGCCAGAGGCTTTGTTGATGGGATATGAGCTAAAGGAATAAATTATTAAGAGACTACTGCCACAGGGATACTGCAAGGGAAGAATTTGTATTAAGACCAGATGTTAAATTAGTGTTTCAAAATTAATATTCTGTATTTAGGGGGGCTATGGAAGCTGAAAGGCTCAAGCAAAATGCAAACCTTTCAAGGGAAATAAAAACTTAGGCTTCACAACTGGAAACTGGAAACTCTTCTCTCAGGAAGGCTTTCAGACTGTGAAATGGAGATAACAATATCATCCTTCTTTCCTTTTTTGTTAGTATCTTTTGGCCAGAGACTATTAGTAAGAATGAGCTTATACAGTCCATGTTGCATAGATTTATTTGTGTGGATTTATAATAGCACCAAGGAGAATTCACTGATGTCAATCAAGACAGAAGTTTGCTTTATTTCTCAAAGAAAAATGAAACTGGCTATTTCTGAAGTACAGTAAATTGATCAGATGTTTTTTAGTATCTTACTGTGCTTTACCCAGTATTTTAATGAAAGAATAGGATATTTCTCATCACAGTGCCAAACTCATAGAATTTAGAGAAGTGAATTGCTGTTGTTATGGGAACAAAGGTCCAGCAGACCGCCTCGGTGGAATTATTTTGGAACAGAAATGACTTTCATGGATTCTGCACATATGGGAAGCCAGCCTGGCTCCAGCAAGGCCTGTTGCCTGGAACACAGGCTTCCCTAGTGATGGTGTTTGTTCCTTTGACACACTCTTTATCATCTGTGCTCTTTCAGTCATTCCTTCTTCAGATTTCCCTTATTTCCTGTGTTTCTGGTTTAAGTTCACATTGATTTCCTGTCTTTTCTTTCCATAGTATAGCTTCCAAAATCTGAGATTTTCTTGAAATGAAGATATGTGCTGCATGTTGATAGAACAATTGTCTGTCCCTCTCCCTAAGGTGTGCACACACACAAGCACAGAATAAGAGGAAGATGGAACTAAAATCATAGTTCCTTACTTGGGAAAATTTTCTTTATTAAAGCTAAAAGACAGCCCTCTTATCTGCCTATGCTGATGGATCCTATGTTATCAGTTCTAGAAAATAATAAAGCATTTATTAATACACCAGTACTAATATACTAATACAAATATGAGCCAAATGATGCTCTTGGAAAAAAACCCCAAATCCTTATACAAACCTGTGTGCCAAGCATGTCCTGCCCTAGAGTCAGTCAATTAAATTTTGTTCTGATTATGTAATTTTCATAACTTAGTATCTTTGCCTGAGACTGTGATCTTGACTTAATAAATGGTTTCTCTAGCACTTCAGCTCCCTTAACTTGATCATGCTGTTGAATTAGTCTATTGTATTAAATGTGCTTGTTTTCTAATAATATCAAAATTTGGAAACTGATAATGTTGTCTTCTCTATTCCCTACTCAGGCACCAAAATGGGGTGGCCAGAATGTTAATATTGTGTAGCAGTCAGAAGCTCCTAATGGACAATTATTTTTTGTCAAGGAAAAGAGGCAGTTTCTTTTTAATTGGGACAGCAATGCTCTTTCCTCAAATGCCAACATCTAACACTGGGAGGAGACCAAAAATAATGGGGCTACCAAGCAGTAAATAACTGTGTGTGATATTACAGTTTTACAGAGCAAGAAATACTTTGCTTGTGCTTCACTAGGCTTTTGCTTTATGACACAATAAAGTCCTCTGGCAAATAAATGGCAGGACCTCAGCCCAAGGGAGTGGTGATGCTTCTCAGAAGAGTTTTTTAGGGCTTGTTTATTGCCTTATAAACTCAAAGCCAAATTAAGTTGCTATAATGTTACATTTTGCATATGAATTATAAGTCCCCTGTCTATCTGCAGTTATGCATAAGTTCTTATTGCCAGGGTTTCTTTCCCTTCACATTTCTACCTGTATATATTCTGCTAGGTCTCCTAGCCCAAAATGTATGGCAAACGTCACTTCTGCAAGCTCTAGGTATTTATGAGCCAGGTACCAAAATCCTAAGATACCAAATGAAATCAGTGCATTCTGGATATGTCTTAAGGGCTCTGAGCCGATATTTTGTATCTGGAACAAGTTAGACATATCTGCTCTGTGGAAAAAAAAGAATGGGCATTAAGAATTTCAAGTGCCGTTAGGGGCTCAGGCTTCAAATATGCTGTGAGAGTTGGGAACACTGAACATGTCTTATTCATTCCTGACAAGGACTCATTTCAGCCACAGAAGAGCAGCAGAATGAGCAGTCAGCCTTGCTGCAAAGCTGTCTGTAGGGGAGCTAGAAGCCAGGCTAGTGAACAAATGGAATGGGTCATTCAGATGTGCTCTCCCATCTGAATCTGGCTAATCTATGCAGATCTCTCTCCCTGTCACTGTCCCTGCCACTGCCTACAGGACACTTAACAAATGCAAGTTGAAACAAGAAAGTAGACAGAATTATTTCCAACTGTCCATAAATGTAACAAGATGTAATGAGACCATATAATAATTTAGGCTGAGAGGAACCTGAAGAAGGTCTCCAGCACCTTTCACCCCACTCAAGGCAAAGTCAGACCAGGAAGTTCAGTAGGGTCTTGGTTGTCTCCAAGGATGCAGACAGCACAGCCTTATCTGTATTTGGCCCTTTTTTCTTTGACCATATACCCTTTGCCTGCATTCCTCCTGCAATACATCTCTGAAAGGAGTCTTGGCTCTGTCTTCTTGATAACTCATAGATATGGAAAGGCTGATACTAGGAGATGAAATTGAGCAAAGGCAAATTTAAGTCCACTTCCTTTATTTTTTCTTTTTATCAGTGAGGGCTGTGAAGCTCTGGGCCCCATTGCCAGATTAATTTAAAACCATGGAGAATATGATGCAAGAAGTAATTTTGCATGGGCAGTAAAGGGGAGTAGACAATTTCTTTTGTTCTTCATATCATATGTTCCCATTAATATTTTAGGGAATGTGGCCTGATGGAATGACAGACTGTGAAGATTAGAAGCACTTCCTTATCCATGCCAGATCAATCCTTAATTTTTTCTTGTCAATAGTCTGCAATTATATTATGCTATTATTTATGAAGATTTTGCCAAGGGGACTCTTATGAACTGTGGAATACTGATCTTCATATTCTGTTTTGTTAACAAATTCTTTGACATGAGATGAAATGCTAATGCTTTAATTCCCTCTGCTGCTCTGTGCTCCCTGTTGTTTTTCAGTCTTCCATGCACTTACAGCTGAGACTCAAGGCTTATTTTTTCCATAGATGATTAAGATGTATAGCAAGTGTGGACAAAGTAGGTGATCCATGTATCATTTTATGACTCTTGTGCATTCATTGGCTTGTTTTATTGCATTTATGTTGAAGTGCTGTTAGCAAAGGGGCTCAGTGGCACCTGCCTTCTCCAGGTGTCTGTACCAGCTGAGCCCAGTTGAGCATTAGGTAAAACAGGTGTGGGTGCACAGCTTGGTGAGTGATAACCAGTGTCCTGTTGCTCCTCGTTCCCCTTTGTTCAGCTTAAACAAGGCTGCCTTTGACACAGGCTAGAAGTGAATTTTGTGGGTGCTGGAGCACGAGTGGAGGCTCCCAGGGGCTGTGAGATTGTGCTCCTCTGCAGATCCATGGGCTTCAGAGAGATGAAGGCTTTGACCCTGCTGAGGTACCTCTGGAGAGACTGAGATGGGGATGAAGGCTGCTGAGCATGAATGTCTGCATTTTGCCTATGGAAAGAGAGATTCTGCTGAGAAGATGGGAGGTGGGGAGCAGGACTCTGCTGTCACTGCAGCTCATGGCAGGACTCTGACCAGCTGCAGGAGCAATGCCTGGGGTTATGCTGGGTAAGTGCTCACAGTGTTGTGTGACTGCTGATGAAGCTCAGCAGGGTTACTGGCACTTGGCAGACGTATGCCTGGTCAGCTCTTTGAAAGTGTCAGAATAGAAGCCAGTGAAATGGCCACTGGGGATGCAAATTGATCAAACTCACAGGAGCTCAAATGTAACTGCAAGGCCTGAGTCTTGTCCCATGAGGGCAATGCAAAAAACTCATAGTGAAGACCAGGGGATCTGAGACTTCATTCATCATCAGTATTTCTTATAGTGAAAACTTGGAAACTCAACCTCTAAGTCCTTCTGTGTTATCACACCATGAAAAATATCCCAGATGAGTTCAAAACTAATGTAGCTGTTACTTTGGGGTCTACTTATAATTTTGTGAATTCCTGACATTATCTTTGTTTATACTGCAGTTTTTGGCATAGTTCCATTTTCCATGGGTTAATGGGCAGGCTCTCATATGTGAATAGAATAAAGTAGTAGTTTCTTCTATTGTAAATTTTTAAAACTTTATTCTTAATTAGCTAGTAATTAAAAACATTCTGTGGTTGTTTTGCAAGACTGCTATATGATCAAGTATATTGCAATTCCCATTCTTATCCTGTGTCAATTAGCAATTTAGCAATGAAAAGCCTAATTAATTTACTACCCCTACTGTATGATGTCTTTCTACTACAGATCCTTGTTTAAATGTTCCTTGGAGATTGGCCTTGTCAAAGAGCATAATTAAAGAATAAAGCTTACTGTATTCTTTCTTGAAAACGGGCTAATTTATATACCATGTAGGATTACTTCCTTTGCTTTAAGTGTTCTTCTGTCAAGTGGTGCAAAAAGATCTGCCTTATCAAACCTGTGTCTTTTCTAGTTATTTTTTTCCTCCCAGTAATTAGAGTTCTCACCCCAGATAGGACTGAATTGTGTTGAGTCTGAATCTGGCCTATGGGGATTTGAATGTTGATGTTTTGTAATGGCATGTTTAGAAGTGTGGGATGGATTTTTTTTCCCTCCACTGAACCCAGAACAGAGTTTAAGAACAAATGTAGCTCTCCTCAGTGTTTTGAAGCCTGTGTCTGGGTTGGTATAGAGTGGCTGTCATTCCTAACAATAGTTTTCAGTATAAAATACAGAGATCTACTTGTTACACTTCTCCCATGTGCTTTAGCCATTATCTGTTTTACAAGCCACAAGCTAAAGCCCTTTGCTAGACATTGCTCTTAATAATTAGAAACCATTCAGTTATTGCACCTGAGTGATCATGATCAAGTGCAATGAGGGAAGCTGTGGCTGCTCTCAGCATGTTAGCACAGCTGCTATTAATATATTTAACTTTTAGGTGCAGGGAGTCAGAAATCCATGGCTGATTCCTTTGTTTTCACCTCAGTGAATCCCAAAGATCAGCGTTTGCAGTGAATACATGTTAATCCACTGCTGCCAGCTGGTAAAGCACCCATGAGTAATAGGAGATTATAAGCAGCTCGCCCTTTTCGTGAGAGCATTTATCTGTGCCTGCTCAGAGGCAGTGCCAGCTAGGGCTGGCACGGTTGTCCTTTGTCATGAAACTCTTGACCTAGGAAAACTAGCCAGAGAGCTTTAGAAAGATGATCTCTGACAATATGCAAGTGACTGTAGCTTTCTGCAATTTCTGTGTGTGTGACTGCTGCAGCTCTGACTGCAGCAATCCCAGTTTCCCAATCATAAATTCATGGTCGAGGAGGTTACCTGATGTCTGCCTGATGCCCTGTGTACTTAGTGCTTGGTACAGCAGGGCTCTAGGAATCACAGCACAGCAGCTTCAGAGGTGCTCTGAAGGCTGTCTGCTCTCCCTCCATCACATCAGCACCGTAGTGTAATTAGTCATACTGTATGCACACCTCGTGGGACACTGCCACGCTGTCACAGGAGATTAGCAGCTGGTTAACAGGCTGTTTAGTTAACTAATGCACGAGGGGGAAAGCAGAGCTCTGTGTTATGAGGAAGGGGAATTTCACGTCCCTTATTAATATAGTAAAGTGGTGTATTGGTAATGACAAACTGTGAGGGCTAATATGCAGGCAGTAATAAGTGTAAGCAAAGGCCATTAAGAGTAATGACACTCTAACTAGTGTTTTAAATAGTTGTTTCTAAATATGCATATAAAGTAGGGGATTCATTTAATAGATATTTATAATTTTTCATTGAATACCATTACATACCTCCTTCCTCCCTCTGCCCCTCCAAATTTTATATAATCTTGTGCTAGAAAGGATATAAGGCCACACCTGCAGAGCAAGAATAAATATTGATATGAAAATATTTTTTTGTTAAATATTGTGCCACATGAATGAAATGTAACTGTGTTCTGTAACTTGACTGTTGGTTGGAGAAATGGGAATTGGAGTATTTAGTTGTTAAGCTGGAACAATATGTTCCATGAAAATGGAATCTGGCATTATAGGGAAGTTGACACTTCTGTACAACAAGAAATAAACTCTTCTCTGCTGCAGTTGGTAAGGGTTTCCTATTGCTGGGATTTTCTCCAAGGAGACCAATCTCAACACTGCAGTACTGAAATGCAAACTGAGTAGATGCATCTGCTGTATCTTGAGGTGAACAGCTACAAAACCAATAGTTTGTGCTGAAGCACGTGCTCTAAAGGAACAACCTGGGGAAACATTGTCTTCTCAGTTTCTAAACCCAAACATGGGCGTTTACTTTCGGTTAGTTTAGTAATCTTTGGCTGTTGCTTTCCTTGTAGCTGGGACTACCAAAAATAGAGGAAAAAGATGGAAGTGCAATGTAGGTATTCTGAGAGGAAAAAAAAGTTAGAGAAGTACAATTTATAGAGTTTCTCAGATATTTCTAAAACTACTCAAGCTGAAAGTTTGTCAGTATTTCATGCTGACTTTTTTCATTAGCATTTCTATTCCTATTCACTTGTCTGCAAGGATTAAGCTTTTCAGAGTAAGGGTTGTATGGCTGAAATTTTTATTAATAACTTTGCTAGTGCTTATGACATTTAGTCATTCCTATATTTACTGCAGTAGTATCTTGTTCATTTAATAACCATCAGTTTTGGACTATCTAATTTGTGATTGCAAGATTGTAAATGTATTTGAATTCTCAAGAAGCTATTAGCAAAACTTTCCCTTTAAAGGAGGAGTAATTTCAGACACAGGGCTCTTGGCTTTTGTGATGTCCAGCCTTCAGTAAGCAGTAGGAGTAGTTTTTTTGTGAGCATAACAGATATACTGCTTACTGCAGTATCCCTGCCTATACTGTTCAGGACGTGTGCTGTCATTTGAAATACAAATGTACTCACACTTTGATATACTTCATGTACTTTTTTCTCCTTTATCAAAATGGTTTGACAGAATTTTGATGAGATTGCTTGTTTGACAGGACAGTGCTATTCTTTTGATCTACAATGCTTTACTGAGATTATGGCTGTGCTTGTATTCTGATATATTCATCTTTGAAATAAGTTTCTAAGACATTCTTAAGTGAGAAAATGCTGATAAGATCACAAGAGTGAAGCATTTTGGTAAATTGATGGTATTTTTTACATTTAAACATAATCATAGTCCATCAGTCCTTTGGACTAAGAAAAGGTATAAACTTGGAAATAGTACATAAAAATGAAACTGAAGATACAGATCTCAGCTATATTTAAGCACTGGTCCAGAATTAATCACATTAATAGCTCCAAGAAACCATCTGAAGGCCTATGTGTCAGCCAAGCAGTAGCAGCCTTGTGATTTACTTCCTATTTCTCTAAAGGGTCACTATAGTGGCAAACCAGGCTTTAAAAGCTGCTAATTCAACTAAACCAAAGCTGCTGGGTCATACAGAACAGTTTTTGGGGGACAGTGCAGAATGACTGCATGTATTTTGTGTAAGCAGTACACTAATTTTAGGACTGATGAAAGTGCATGTCCAATTTGTCCTTTGGGAGAAGCTTCTGATGGTTGCTGTGCTTAACTGTTGTTTTTGCCTTAATGTTCACTTTAGTAATGAACACACTAGGAGCTTTGATAAAGCTGACAGGAAAAAAGGGAAAGTCACAGATCAGGAAAATGCTTGTTAAAGAATTTCTGGAGAATCTGAGCATATTCAAATCAGCAGACAGATGAATTTAACATGGTGTGCTCAGTGAACTGGTTAATTGGATCCATTTCCACTTAATTTGGAGAACTCATAGAGGACAGGTGAGGTTTCAAAAGGACAAATATACTTGCAGGAAAGAAAAAGGGGTCATGGGAATCATGGCCCAGTGCGTTTAATTACAAGACCTTAATTGTTCTAAAAAATCTACTAAACAGGGACACAAGTTTTGCCAGTATCTGGAGAGAAGAAAATAGTTGGGAGAGCTGTAAAACTATAGGTTTAAGGCAGAGAATTTCTACATTTACAGGCTTGCTGGAAGCTTATGCTGACACTTGAATTTTGCAGTAAAAATCCTTCTTGCCTCCCTATCTCTGAAGTAATTCATGGGAACCTTCAGTCCTCTGGGCCAGATGCTACTTGCTGTGAATAAATAGCATTAATATCATATTACAAGCCATTTTGAATTTTGGAGGTTGTTTTTAGTTGGCTGATTATGCAAATTGAACCAAATGTGTGTGTATTGAAAAATACCTGGGTTACCTGAGCCATGGAAAGAAATTAGATCCTGGCAGGGTTTTGGGACCACCTACTCAAATCAGCTGTGGAAAGACCAAGAACTAGTAGTTACCATTGTTATTAACTAAGCAGAAGAGTAAAGTAGTGTACACTGGAGACAGTTTTTTCATAAAATGTGAATTGCAGAGTATTCCAAATAGTGCAGGGTAAGGGTCTAAAGGCAGAAAAGAGAAACAAAAGAAACCTCAACAGTGTGTTTTATGGCAAATAGACCAGTCAAGACAACAAGATTGAAAACCACATTAAATGCTATCACATTGTCATAGGTCTCTGAGCACTAGGCCAGAGTGTATAGCAAGGACAAAGGAGATGATGTTCCCAGTGCCAGAGCATTTGTGCATTCTCATCTGTTGCCCTGATAAAGGTGATGAACAAACTGCCAGCCTGAATGCAATTAATCTGGACCTATGTTAATTCCCTTTAATTGGGGCACAACTCCCTGTGCTAGAAACAGTGATGTCAGCACTGAGGGAAGAGCCCTAAGCACTGGAGCAGATAGGGAAAGTGAGCAATGAATTTTCCCCCCAATATAGGATGAAATAAAACAATGTCTTAGAAAAGGCTGACAGATCTGAGATTGAAGAGGCAACGTTGATCTCCAGCAAGTGTGTAAAGCATACTTATGGCTAAAGAAGAGATTGGAAGATATACAGGAGCTTGCCAGTATAGCAGCAGAAAAAAGTCATTAATCATTATTAGGTTTAAAAAAAGTCATGCACTTTGCCTTGTGGAAAGAAGGGAACTGAAGAAGAGCTGGAGCAGAAAAGGCTAATGGTGAAGTTTTCAACTGATAGTATTGTGATGAAAGAACCCAGCTGTCCTGTAATTTATGCCCCTAGGAAAGTTCTTGTGCCTTCAGGCAGATAAAAAGAGGAGCTTTGCTCTGTCTGTGTTATGAAGGCAGTGAATTTGACTTCTCATAGGACTAATGTTAAGAAAACCTTCTGAGTCAGCTCGCTCATTTTCAGAGGAAGTTATGTTTTTTTAATCCACTTTCTCAAAAGTGCTGGCATTTATGCATTTACAATATTACTGCAGTACTTCTGTTTATTATTAGATGTCAGCAATGTACAAAAGTTATAATTTCTAAAGTGTATATACAGTGTTTTCCATGAACTGAGCTAATCCTGATATAAGGACCTTTTGAGATAAATAGCCTTATTTGAAAAACTTAATACTTGCTGATAATTCTGGCTGAGCATATACCTCATGGGGTTGTTTGGCTCTTATGCTGCTGAATTATCTTATTGACTATAAACTTAGAAATAATTATTTATCTTTTTTCTAATTGTTCTTCTTGGCCTAAGGGCAGACAACGTACTCTGTGTTGCTTGGGACTGTTGCAAAGTAAGATTTGCAACAGTGAGAATGTTTATCTGCTGCTTCATTGCTTCCCTGCTGCAGTTTAGTGATAGCTCAGAGATGTTGGGAGGTGTGGGGAGCCAGTGTTGAACACGGTGATTTAGGTGCCAAAGCTCTTGAAGGCTGTATTTGCCACAGAATGTAAAAGACACAGCACAGATGAGAGGAAATTAAAAGCTGAGCAGTCCAAATGTAAGTCTTCAATGGAGAATGGTGTGAACTTCGGTACAGTTTTCAAAACAGCTTAATTTTGCTTGGGGTCTGTGCTCATAAGTCTACAGATAGAGTTCCTGTGGGATCAGAAATGAGTATGCAATGCAACACACATCTGTGAAGTGGGAGAGATTACCACTCAGGACTGTATAGAAGAAGCTAGACAGCATGATGCTGGGAACTATACTACATGAAAAGCAGCACAAATTGTCCCTTTCAGTCATTAAGCTTAGTGATGAGCTATGTTCTTATAATTTAACAAATAATTGAAAGAGGTGACTGTTCAGTTCTCAGGCAAGCATGTGTGTTCCTATTACAGATAATAGCAGGCCCATCCTGGATCTGCTGATGTATAATCTTGAAATGGGAGGTATTTGAACAGCATTACCTGGGTTACATAACCTGTAACATGCACAAACAGCAGCCCTGTGGGCTGTGTGCTTGTGAGGGTTGCCATGGGCCCAGGGCTTGAGGCAGGGCAGCGACACCAGCTACAAACAATGAAGGATATCAGCACCCTGATGTCACCTAGCAGGAGCATCTTTTTGCTGCCCTGGAGGATTCTGCCTCTCCATCTCCTGACATTCTGGGGGTTATGCCCCTCTGAATGACACAGAGTGCTTTAGAGCAAGGCTTGATTAATTGGGACTGAAGTGGCATTTCTGGATGTCCATTAGATATTGTTCCATTGCTGAATTAAATGACCTGGGTTGAAGAGCTGCTAGGAGGCATTTTATGACATGCATACCTCTACTAAAGAAGATTACATTATCTGCTTCCAGTTCCTAATGGATTGTACAGTATCTCAAAGTAACCTGGATAGCAGTTAATTGGATTTTTTTTAAAATAAAATGCAAATGAAATTATGTAGATGAGAGATTTGAAAGTTCTTAGCCAAAATGTTTTTCTCTGAGGTTCCATATTTAAAGATTTATACCAGAAACCTTAAACTTTCCATGCTGGAAACACTGAAGTGTGTCTTAAAAGCAAAAGTTTTTATTGATATAGCCCAGCATAGAAAAATACATTACCTCACTCAGAGCTGGAAAACTCTTGAGGATGGCAGCATCTACATGAGCCTGTTAGATGAGAAAGCCTGCATAAGAGACTACTACTGAAAGAATTTTAAAAGTACTGCTGTTTATACAGGAGAGTGTTATCACTTGTTCATATATGTTGGAGGAGAAACAAAAAATTGCTCTGCGTGTAAAAGGACTATAAATAATATCTTTAATTACCTTATCCCATAATAACTATCCTGTTGTGCATGTATGCTATCAATAAATTGATGATACTGCCATTATAAACACCTGTAATCAATAACAAAAATGTATGCTGAGCTGCTGGTTGCATGTCAGAAAATTTGTTGCTACTTTGAACCAGCTATGAAAGTAGACAGGGATTTGGTTTAAGTCTGTTTCATAATTTATGACCTTTTCTGAGAGGGGAAGAAGAAATCTTTAGGATGAAGAAAAAAAAAAGTTAAAAATACTGTAAAAAGTGTGAAAATCATGGTATCTTTAATGTTTGTAAAAATTTGCATGGTTTAAATCCTCTTTCTTGCTAAGCTTTATCTCCCCCACACAAACTCCCAGTCAACTGTGCAG
Source organism: Luscinia megarhynchos (assembly GCA_034336665.1). NCBI lineage: Eukaryota > Metazoa > Chordata > Aves > Passeriformes > Muscicapidae > Luscinia > Luscinia megarhynchos. The sequence continues at coordinate 78,439,899 of CM067565.1, read as the reverse complement.
TGCAGCACTTGGAGGCCTCCAGGCAGAGCAAGAAGCTGTCAGGTGGACCTATGCTAAAAAGCAAGGAGATGCAGAAGATGAAGCAGAAGGTTGATATAGTAAAAGTGGTAGCCAAGCTCACACTTTTGAATTTTTTTTAGAAGATAAGGAAGGTGGGGAACTGTTTCTGGCAAAGTAGTTTGAGTCTCTGAGTCCCTGTGCTGGTTGAAGTGTTGCATGTATTATGGCTAAAAATCAGCCAGCCCCTCAGAAATCATGAGGTCAACAATGTACTTGTATGTGTTTTGTATAATATTTTGCATGAATGCTTTGGTAGCCACTGTGAATATCTCGTGGGTAACAGAGGCAGCTGCAGGAAGAAAACCTAACCTGTCAGTTCACTGATTTTTCAAAAGAGCCATCAATGACTGACCCTTCTAGTACCAAGTCTGGGCCTAAGAAGTCAGCTTGAGGTGTCTCTGGTGTTTGGTTTCAGAAGGTTGCCTTGGAAATTTGAATTTAAATGTGAAACCTACCCCTTCATTCTTCCTGAGGGTCTTACAGGGAAGCTAAGTGCACGGCCTGGTGGGATGTGGTGCTTTGAGCTTTTGTTCTAGAAGAGCAAGAGGAAGGGCACCCAAGGGTGGGATGAATTCCTACTGATAAGTCTAACTTAGGTTGTGTTTAAATTTGTTTTACATGAGGTTTTTTGTTTAACTGCAACTTGCAGCAAGTGTAATTTTTGTCTTGCAGAATGAATGTTTGCTGTTTTGTTACCGAGTATGCTTTTTGTCATACGGGCTTAGTGAGTTCATTGGAAATGGAAAAATCTCAGGGTTTTCTGCTCCCATGGATGCATTGCATCAGAAAAAAAGCAGATGTGTCCAGTCTGTGTGAAGCAGACTGTGAAAAGGACAGTATCCTTACTCATGGGCAGATGTCTTTTTTTCTAGGTAGGAATTCCCACTAGCTGACTCAAATCAGCACTCTGTCTTCAAAGAGCAGATGGTAGAGAGGTATCCCATGGTGTGAATACAGCCAGAGAAATTGCAGTCTCTTTCTACAATCTAACAGAGTTTCTAGAGTTAAAGAATGTACAAAACCTTTTGTGTTGCTTTTTGGTGGCAGGAGCTGTCCACCTGGGATGCTTGTCTTGCTCCCAAAATGCAAGAGATTGAAAAGTGAGTCTCCTAACAGTCTGGCTACTTGGACTTGGAAAATGTTTCCCTTCCTCTAGTAATCAGAAGCTGGTGAACTGCTGTTCCTGTGGTTTCTGCCTCTTCACCCCTCCATGGCAAAGGCACTTCATCCAGCTCTACAGATTGTAGATTTCCAGTAAAATGCTGCCTGCTCTGGAAGGAGAGAGTAGGGTCAAGTCTGTTGATGCACTGCTGTTGTAAAAGGGCCCTCTTGTAGGTCAGGTACTCTTTTCTGCAACCCAGCTTGTCTGAGATGTAAGAAGCATCCCAGGATAGGGTGGTACCCACAGTCAGAGAAACAGAAGAAATGGGATTCACTTCATATTCACAGGATCTTTAGTCCTGAGAAGGGAGCTGAAGCTTGAGGGGACTGTAAGAGAATTTCACATTAAAAACTGACTTAGAAAACCAAACTGAATCCCCTCTGAGCTGTTCTGTTCCTATTCAGAAAGAGGTCCCTCAATACCTGCTAATTGGTACCAACCCTACAAAGTGAGGTGAAATCACATCCTGGAACTTGGACAAGGCAGAGTGAAATAGTTTGCTGCTTGTGTTCCTGTATTCCTCTCAAGGTAAACATATGAGTTAAATTCTTAGCACAGTAAAATTATAGGGCATTCCACATCAGGACAGAGCTATATGAGTCCTGGCAGGGCAATCACAGAGGCTGAATTTCTAAAGGAAACCCCCTATGTGATTCCTGGCAGGACAGTCACAGTGTTTGAAATCTCCAGCCGTGAAAAACTGCATAATGCAAAACTATCAAAACAAATTATATTCCCAGCATGAAAAACATAAAGGGGGCATGGAGGCTTAAATTGTATAAGTAAAACCTTGCTGTAATTGGCCTCTGGCATGAAAGAAAGAAGCTGCCATTCAGTTCTTTGGCAAGGGAAAAACTTTTAAAGTTGAATTAGTGAGAATAATAACCGTCCTTTCTAGGATTAAACTGCAGATTAGAGCATTGCCCATTTAGAAGTTTTACTTGAAAAGGGTATCTCTGAGTATGTCTAAACTCCCTGACAAAAATATGGGGGTTGCAGCAGAGGATTTGGGAAAAGAGAGACAAAAGGCTGGTATCCACTTCATCAGGTCTCAGAAATTGCCAAGGTAGCATTTTGGTTGCATGCAAGGTCTAAGTCTGTCAGGATGATGTTTATGTTCAGAAAAATAGATTATATAAGAACAAACCTATTGAAGTACCCACCTGGAGCTCAAAGAAAAGGCTTGTGTGGGATGTGACCTGACAGTTGTTTAACTTGATGAAAAGTTTCCTGTCCCCTCTTAAGTGAGATGCCAGCAAAATTGCAGGAAGACATGTCAGTATTACATAGGTGTAATCCTTGTCAATCCCTGTATTAGTAACTGTGATGGAGCTTGGTAGCTTTGTGAGATGTTCTTGGCAATGTTTATGACTTATCTATGTGCTGAAATTTCCCTTCACCACACACTCAGTTTGTAAAATCACTTTTGCAGTGCTTGGTAGTACTACATCCATAAAGATGCTCATCTTCTGTGAATAAAGGGTTTGTGTTGGGAGAATCATGAAGAAACGTTTAAAAGGGGGCAGAGGAGTTATGGAGGAGTTATGCAGGCTTGTCTGAGAATATTACTTGTGTGCTTCACACCATTTACCCACGTGGGACTGCTGCTGTGAGAGCTGTACGTGCTACAGCTTGTGCATGACTCTGCTTGCTGGTAGCACAGGCTGATTCTGACTGGGTGCTTTCCCTGTCACTTGTGATCTCTGCCTGCTTGTTGTCTCCTGTTATGTGACTGCAGAACTTATTTATATACATGATCATCAGCACGGGCCCTGACTTGATTGTTATCAAATACAGCATAAATAGGGAGGAATGGTCAAGAACTGTTTCTATTTCATGAAAAAATGGATTCCTGATGAGTAGGAAAATCGCAGTGAGAGAGCTCAGACCGATCATCTTGCAGCAAATGAAGATTTTAAATCCTGTCATTAAGCCTACAAGTCAGCATCCTTGTTATTTTTCTGAAGGCAGGCAGGTCAGTAGAATGAGCAGACATATTGTATGGAGACCTTCTGCCCTCAATTCAGGAGCATCAGGTCTTCCAAACCAGATCTTTTTTCTTTTCCAGGACACAGTCAAAATAAGATGTGCAAATTTGTGTGCAGACTTTGAGGAGAGAAGGTGGAAAAAGTCTGAACTTCTTTTGGTGCTTATAGCTTAATGAGAGTTAAATTCATATTGCTCCCTAACGGCCTCCAGGTTCACAGGCAGTAATTCTATGCCCTTTCATATGTAGTGGGTGAATGAATAATGAATGCTGGTGTTCCATGACAAAGGATAGAATGATGTTGCCTTAAAGCAGAATTAAGACTGCATTACACCTACCTCAGGCTCTCTAGGCAGAGAGAGAGGCTGTAGGGTTTTTAAACTCTAGAGAGGAGGCAGTGTCATTTTAGAAAGCACTGGTAGGCCTGGAGCCATTTTACAGGTCTGAGTGAAACTTCCATGTGCTGCCAGATGAAGAAATGAGGTCATCAATCCTGAAGTGTCTGCTTCTATAATTTCAGAGTTGCAGCAGCTGCCTGGGATTAAATCATCATAATCTCTTCACTACAAGGCTGATTTATTTTTTTCATCATGAGCCCTTTTACACTGGGGAGAAAGATTTGCACTGTACATTAGGTAAAGTTTTTTATTGGAAGATATTCTTGCTATGTTCATTCTCAAAAGTGTCTAATTTTGGGGTGCTTTACTGGGAGTATTTTCAAAAATGCTTATTTTTTGCTTTTATCCAAAGGATAATTATCAGATGTATAAGCAAAACTATGAATGATAATCTCTAGTAGGTGCACTCCAAGATGCTATTGCAACCTAATTCCTAATTTTCTGTGTGTTTTGAAACAGTGATAGTCAACTCCTGCATTTTGCTTTCTCCCAGCAAAGGGTCTGGGTGGCTTTATGCCCAGGGGGATGCCTCCTCCCTCATGTCATACTGAATGAAGCTTGTAGCAGAATTAGAGGCCATATCTATTCTTACTAAGACTGCTTAGTTGACTCCATTTTCTATCCCTTCCACCCTGCCTGTGAATCTGTTGACTTACAGGAGAAAAGCATTTCTCTTGCCCTCCCCCAGAAGTGGATTTTTTAAAAAATTTATTTTATGCTGAAGAAACTTTCTACTGCAAGTAAAAGATACCAAGGTCTTTTCAGGAGTATTTGGTTTGGTTTTTTTTTCAGGTTCAACAACATAGTATGTAGATAGATAGATCTAAAACTTTCAGTGTAGCTTTAGTTTGCTGTTTAAATAAAAACGGAAGTGAGAAATTAACTGTGAGGGAAATGAGAAAGGCAAAGACACAATGAAGGGAGTAGATGAGAGTTCTTAATGATCTTATTTCCTTTCTGTTACCTATGTAAAGTTTGTGAGTGATACTGAGCCATGAAAGTGGCTCCCATCTACCTTGTGGTTTTCTCTTTTTTTAGTACCTGTGGTCAGCTGGCTCAACCCCTGGAGTGATTCTTTGTAAACTGGACAAGGTCAGGAGGAGAATTTGCTGCCTCACCAGTTTGCTTGATGCAGAGCTGAGCTTTGCTAGCAATGAAATATGCAATTGACAACGGAGTGGAACATCTGATTGGATTCTGTGAATTGCAATAATGGTACAATTAGTCCAGTGAGAGGAACAGAATGAATTTCATTTCTGCAACTGGTTTTGTGGACAGTTTTCCACAGCTCTTACTTGATACACTGCTTAAAAGAGACTATGTAGTCTGTCACGGAGTCAAATGAGGGCAAAGCCCTAAAAAGTAGCCAGCCAGAAAACTAAATGAAGAATGTGCATGGCTGGATGAACAAATAGCAAACTGGTGGAGTGTTGTTAGAAGGAAAACTGCAGGACATTAGGCTGTGATGCAGAAACATAGTTCTATCTTTTGGCAAATATTTTGGCATCTCTTCAGTCCATCCCACCACCTCCACCTTAGCCAGCTGCATGAGAGCTCCCTGTGGGCAGCAGAGCTGTGTACACACAGCAGCATTGTGGTGCTCTCAGAATGAGAGCTGAATGAATATCATCAGCTGTAATTGTAGCATTGGGCTGCTTGCTGCATGGGAGTACTCTTGTGTAGTAGGGGAGATTGCCTGGAACACGGAAAGGAGATAACATAACACTATTGCCTAGTGGGGACTGCTTTTCATTGTGTCTTTCACAGTGTTCCTTGACTCAGGAGAACAGTTTCTCAGCATAATTCAAAGAAAGCAGCATAATTATAGTGCCGGGTGTTTTTGACTTGTGAAGGGTCTGAGTGAAACCTGACTTGCTCTGCCTCAGTGTAGACTTCTGTGCAGGTGGTGGCACTGTGCAACTTCTTTTTGTGTGTTAGTTTTTGTTGGTTTTGTCCGTTCCTTTATTTTTTTTTTTCCTTAAGCACAAAGGAACCCAGTGTTTTATAAAATACTCTGGGAGCTCTAGGAAAAGTGGTTGTGTGTAGTGTTGTTGAGATAGGAAGGATATGTGGTTAGCTCTGTGGTTGTGGCAAAGGAGAAGTATTTATTCTAAACCTGTTTAGGAACAAATGTCCAGTCTGTTGCTCATAACCAAATCCAACATTTTCCATAGTAGCTTGTCTTATTGTCTGTGTGTTGTGGTTGTAAGTCCCCAGTACTTAAACTCAACTTTTCCTAGTGGTTTTAAGGCCTCTGTTTCATTTTCAAATCCTTTGATTAATGGCTGAAATTAATATTCTTTAATCATCATCTGATGTATTTACACTATGTGCTTGTTCCTGTTTGTTATTAAGATTTTCTTTGGCTAATTCTACTTTTCATCCAGTAACACTTCCCTCATTTCTTTTAATACAGGATCCTAAAGTAAAACTAGCACTCTTCCAAGAGCTAGCAAGTCCAGAAAAGAATATTATCTTATTACCATAGATGGTTTTATTAAACAAATGTCAGGTCAGTTGTTTGCATAAGCTTTCCCAGTAAGACTTCCCCTCAGAATATAAAGGTCTCTGAGATGCATCCCTTTCTTGAAATCACCCACCTTCCTTAAGTAAATTTACTTTTAGAGATGATTTTCTGTGGAAACCCTTTTCTCCAAAGAAGGGATACTCAGCCAAATCAGGTCCTCAGTGAGAAGGTGGGATGGGTTAAAAGCTATCAGTTCTGGAGCAGCCTGTGTGTGACAGAGTTCTGTGTCTGTTGCAGCCTGTTGTAGGAAAATGGAGAATTGCCAAGGGTTCAGAAAATTTCCAGTTTCAAGTGTACCTCATCAGGCTATATGTGCACTAACTCTCTCTGATACAATGATAACTGGATGCTGGTTTTTTCTTGCCTGAGTATGAATCTCTTTGAAGCAAATAGCATGATCTCTTGCATTTTCTGTAGTCCTCTGCCTTTAATCTTGCTCTTGCATTGTGTTGCTTAGATGCAGAAAGAAGGAGCTCTTTATGTTCCTAATGGAAATACAACCTTTCAGTCAGAATTTAAGGATTATGAAAATTAATAGTTTCTGCAGTGAATTCAGTTCCTGTCTCTGCCAGCAGCACCCCCTGCTTACTAAGCTGTCCCTATATTGTCACCAGAATTTTTTTTCCAGTGTTTTCTCAGTGTTTGGTTTCAGCAGGAAATTAATTTTATAGGGAAGACACAAGAGTTATAAAAGATTTAGGAAACCCATGCTGACCTCCTTCCATTATATTTTTCACTGGTTATGTGGAGAACCAGGTTCATCTCTGTCCTGTTGTTAGGTTATTCTGTGACCTTGGGCAAGTCAGCTCAGCTGTTTGAGTTTTGTTCCCTGTCAGAGGTGAAAAAAACCCACCAAATAAAACTCCTGCCTCAATAGGGGCCCTTTTCAGTCTCTGGCTGTAAGTGCATAGGCTCTGGAGCATTTCCTCTAATAACAGTACCTTAACTAATACTACCTTTTGAAAATCATCCCCTAAGAGAAATAATATATTTAAAAGGTACCTATTTTTCTCTTACCTACTGTCCTTAGAGAGGAATGAATGTTACCTCTAAGTGTTTTGAGAACCCAAAATTTGAGATTTATGAGCCTTGTTGCTGTAACAATTAGCTAGGCCAGGGTGTGTGTGCATTAGGAAGCTGCCAGTGCTGCTCTTCAATGGGTGGAGGCACTCAGCCTCTGGTTTGGTCCTCAGAATGCCTTTAAAAGTGTGTGCCAATAGCCTAGTGCTGCACAGCCTGTTGTGACTTATTGTTACATTCAGTGCACAGATGATTATTACAAAGGTAGGTTATTTGTTAGCATGATTTTCCACACTGCTGCTTGAAGAATTTTAACAGCGTCCACTAAACTCCCCAAAGTATAGTTCAGAATGAATAAAATTCTGCTTGATGATGTTTACAAGAGTGTCTGTGCCCGCTGCTGATGAGTCATGGAAAACAGCACACTCCTTTGACTCCTGACTATGTGCATGACATGCACAATTATCAGCTGTGTGGGGCTGTGCTTTACGACCGACAAGTTGGTTGCTTTTGTTTTAATCTAACTGAATATCCTAACTCAGATGTTTTGGTTTTGCAAGGAAAATAAAGACACACTTAGCCTCTCTAGCTGCTGTCTTGCAGCCCTTGCACCTCAGGGAGCTCACCAGCTGGATAAATTGCCCTCCTGTTTTTTCTTGACCTGTTGTTTCCTCTCCTCACTTCTGCAGGTCGTTACTACCAAAGCCTCATTAAATCCTTTCTCTTCCTTTGTTTAATGAGTGTTCAGTCATTTCCCACTGTATCTACCCTTCAAATGACTGGTTTGTATGCTTTTCACTCTTCTCATAATGAAATGCAGGGCTTTCACGACAGCTGGGTATCTCTGGGGCCTTATTGCAGCTAGAACATTAAGTCATAAAAACAATACTTTTGTGCATGTCTGAAAAGGCTATGATGTGCAGTAGCTTTGCTGTAATAGCTAACCTTGTCCAGCACAGCTTTTCCATTTAAAACAAACAAAAAACCAGCTTTAAATTGTAGCACCAGAAACCTTAAGCTAATTGGAAGTTTCTTTGTTTGTCTTGAAGACTGACTGAATCTTGATTGTCCCAAACATTAAAAATTAGGCTTAGACATAATTTGTGTTTTGGGGTTACTCATTAAAAATGCAAGGATGTATCTTCAAATTTCTGCCATCCCACCTCTAAGCATTTGGACTTTAGCTGAAGGGAGTATATTAGAGGCAAAAAGTTGGAGCACTAAAATCTCTGAAACCCAAATGCTATGATTTTCTTTCCCCCTCCCAGCTCTGTTCCAGATTACCTAAACAAACTGCTGAATTGGCAATTTCTGTTAACACATTAATCATCTTCTAGGTGCTTATGAATAATGTCATGATAGCTGGCCAAAGGGTGTCTCTTCCTCATGAATAACAACAGTGCGATAATGTGCCAGAACCAAGAATATTGACTTCATAGCAGGCTTTGTCAATGTTAACCCACTGAAAGCAGGCAATATGTCTGACTTGCTAGCTTCCAGCTTTTAATTAAGACAATTAAACAAAAAGTGATCTATTCTTTTACCATTTATTTATAGATTTCATTACCAGTAGTTAATTAGGCCACAATTCTATAAATATCTACTACTGACCTCGTGGTTCCAAGTGGGAATTATATTTTAGCTTGAGATTGATTCTTGGTAAATAAAGTAATTTTTCATTGTTGCTCCATAGCTTGTGCTTTGCAATACCATAGAACCAAACTCTTAATCTTCCTCAGTATGCCCTCAATGCTAATGAATATAGTGATACTTATTTAGGTATTCATAATTCCTCAGTATTGTGGTTTAACCTGGCCAGCAACTAAGCACCTCACAGCTGTTCATTCCTTCCCCCCTAGTGGCATGGGGAGAGAATCAGAAGGTTAATAGTGAGAACATGTGGTTGAGATAAAGACAGTTTAATAGGTAAAGCAAAAGCCTTAGATTTTTAGAATCAATTAGATATTTCAATATCCAGCCAATGGTATGTGTCCACCACTGACCTACCTATAGTTACAGACCTGTAAGGATAAGTTCCTTTAAGCATGCTTTTGCAACCTAGTATGTTATTAAATTAAGGGTTATACCTATACTTAAACATATGTGAGCAGCACTGACACATATGTACCTTATTATGAGTAGGTGTGATAGGTGAAAGTGGTGTTTAAAGACAGCTCTAAGTTTTTGGCTGTGGGTGGGATGTATTGCAGCCTGTCTCCTGTTATACTCTTTGAGGCTTTGTCCATGAAGACAAAATGTGGTGTGACACAGTCTTGTCTCCAAAGACTGGTGTAGTTTACACTCTGGTGTAACTGAAAAATATAGTTTAATTGAGGAAAAAGGAAAACTAGGCAGGAGAGATCATTTAGGGTGGTGTGGTGCTTGCTCAGTAGTTCAGTCCAGAATGCTTTCTTTTAAAAGAAAAAAAATTGAACAAAAGGATGACACAGTATTCCATATAAAACCTGAAAATGTTTTGCAGAATGAGACTTCAGTACAACTCTATTCTTCACCCTAATTCATCTGACTCCCAATGACATTTTGAAATTCTTCATCCATATTTAAAGACAATTTTAGAAGCATTTAGCGTGAAGTTTTAGTGTGTTAAAAAAATTCTGACTTCCATGGGACCATAAAAATAAAATCAATATGGGGGGAAGGAATGAACAGCTGTCCTTTAGCAAGCTTACTAAAACACACTTTCCTTCTGAGCCACAGATGTACTTATTTAGACCTAATTCTCAACTTCTACTAATCTTCAGGAGAGATGTTTAACTTGCACAAAATGTGGAAAATGAGGAGTCTTTTATTCTAGAACTATAAGATACTGTATAACAGTTTAGATATCCACAGTTGGTAATACTATCTTGAATTTCATTTGGCAATCTAAAAAAGAGTCTTTGGTGTCTAAATCAGATGTAACATGCTTTCTTGGCAAAGTTAGTTGTGGGTTTTTTTTTGTTTTGGTTTTTTGTTTTTTTTTTTTTTTTTTTTTTGTTTCTTTTTTTTTTTTTGAGTTAAAGTAGTTCAAAGGGCACAACATATTTTTTGTCTTCCTCAGGGAAAATGTATTTCTAGTCTGAATCAGTCCAACTTTCAGACATGGCGTTTTGCTGTATTTTTCTTTTCTGTGGTAAAAGGCCATTTACTGTCAGAAGTTAGTTTATGGTGTCTGTACTGCCAGATCTTGATTGAGTCACCTTTTGGTCTGCTTTTTAGTACATACTTTGCATTGAACTTTGTTATGTTATGCATGATTCTTTTTTTCCCTTCTTTAAACTCTGACTTTTGTCAGTATGCCAAAGCGGAGACACCAGAAATGGGCAGACTAGGTGCATATAATAGCGTCAAAGGGAGTTTTTTGTAAGATTCTTACTTATTCCATTTGCAAAAAAAAAAAAAAAAATCTGCCACCACTATCTAGTGTCTTTGTACTTACGTTCTATGAATGGATTTCCATTAAATTTCCTTGCTGGGCAATAGTGTATTTTTTTTTTCATTTTTTTTTCTTTCTTTCCTTCCTTCCTGACTGCAGACTGTATTTGACCTTTGTGGAAGAAAGATGAAGTCTGCCCATTAGGTTGATTTACAGTACATGGTAATTTGCATAGTTTTTCCATGATACTCTGTTGCAGCCCGTTACATTTGCCCATACTCAACAGTAAAATTTTCTGGGCTTGTAGTAATGACATTTGCATTAGTATAAAGTGGAAACTAAAATATTTTTTAATTAGAGGAAAAAGAAATACAATTCCTAAATTACATCCTGCGTCAACCTCTTATACATCATTATGAGACACAAAGTACAACATTTGATCTGGACATCTTCCCTGAGTGCAGTATGAAAGGTAATTTGGAATTGAGAGCTGGTTTTCTCTGGAAAACTCCAAATTGCTGACAGCTGATTAAATACAGAGTACTTCCATGATACTGGCACCTTATAATGCAATGCTGACTGGACATCCTGCCTTTAAGTAGCTGAAATGTTTTAAATGATCCCTGGTCAAACCTGTGAGATACTGTGACAATTCCCATTTGTATTGGCAGCCTTGCTCCAAGCTGAAGCTATCAGGCATTGATTTATTTCAACCCGTGGCCATTTGCCACCTCTTGAACAGCCCACAAGGCTGTCTGTGGCCACCCAAGGACTGACTGACAGATAGGTGCTATACCCTCATCCTCCAGAGAGAAGAAAATGGAAAGGGTTGTCTGATGCCAGTAAGAAATCTGATTTCACTAGTTTGTCTATTACCTTGTGGCTAAGTTGAGACAAAGAAGGCAGAAGGAAAATCTTTCATGTGAGCCCTGGGAGAGTCAAAGCCAAATCTTCAGGCACTGGGTGAGCAAAGAACATCAGAGTTTTGTTCCTTCTCTTATGTGAGGTCTGCTCACCTGCCCTGAACACCTCTTTTCTAGGCATTTAGGGTAGTGAGACCTAAAAATATCTCATATTAAAACAATAAATCAGTGAGGAGTTGAAAGGTGTATTCCTCCTATTCCCATGGAAAAAGTAGGAAGCAGTTATCCATTGCCCTTGTTGAAGGGATGATATAGCACTGCTTACTACTCTAATAATACCTTTGAAAAAGGTTTAAGAGCTTCTGTAACCTCTGTCCAGAGAAGTGTGGCCAGAATGTGATCTCTAATGGCAGAATGAATCCTCTAATATCTGCCCAAATAAGCGTGGCCAGAATATGATCTACAATCACATGTATATTTGGAGCTGGAGGAGACATTGGTCTCACATGGCTTCTTCAGGTGTCAGATTCAATGGATACTTGTTGCTTATTTCATTCAAGATACCAGGGCAATTATCATCAATCATGCTGTTGTTTTGTGTATTTTTTCAATATCCAAGAGGTAGTTGGGATTTGTGGTGAGTGCTGATGATTATTGTAGCACTGCTAATCATGTGGTGAACTTGTCTTCCTAGCAGAGGTTTAAGATCCACTGACCTGGCTGGCCCTCGCATTCCCACCTCTTAGTTTGTAAGAATATCAAGGTAATTTCTTTTTAGCTAACTGTAGGTAATTTTATTCATCTTGGAGGCTTTGTCAGATGCCCAGCACGCAGGGAGAAATGTTCCCTGTTTAGGCAATTGTGGAAGTGAATTAAAGTGAAAGAACATTTTCCTTGAATTGCTCCAACTGTTTCTTCATCACAGTGGATATTTGTATTTCATGCACTGAATATGTGGAGCTAAACTCTCTGCAAGAGGTGCTTAAAAAACTCACTGTTGCCACAAGCATCTTGGTGACTAAACTGCTGTCAGTGAAGGCTATTAAACCATATGAAGCCTGGCACTTGGGCTTCCTGGAATCAAATCAGGAGCTCTATCTGTGCAGCACTGAATTGCAGTCTTTACCTTGGTGACCTCAAAATTGTCCCAAGATGTTTTTAAAGCGTGTTTAGTAAAGAGTATTTTAAATGATGTCATTAATCTCACCTCAAATTACTGAATTTGCTTATGCATCTTCAAGCTACTCTTCATTACTTCAGTGGTTAGCAATTGCCCACATCCTTTTCAAGAAAGGAAAACATTTGACTTGGGGTGGGAAAAGAAGACCATGCTGAGAGCTGGTTTGATTCCTGGGACTGTTTGTGGAGTGTTTATTTGTGGTTCTTCCTTTTCTTTTTTCTTTTCCCTCTCCTGGAAGAGGAGATACCATGAAAACAAATCCCATATTCCTAGGGCCTTTCTGATTCTAATATATTTACCCTTAAAGCACACTTTCTAGTATACTGGTAAGACTAGTATACTTGCAAGAAATGTAGATTCAAATTATAATATTTAGGGCTGAATGGATTTTATTAATTAAGAGCACTTTTTTTTTTACCACAAAAGATTTGGAAATGCAGGATTGCTTTATGAATATGTGGTTGCTTCTCCAAATCATTACTTTTTTTCATGGAGGTATGGGAGAACCCTAAACTAAAGAATTCTCTGTCCCCTTAAACTAAACTCTACCCCCACTGCAACTTAAATGTGGCTCATAGAGTGAGAATAGATGCCTTTGCCCTAGTTAGATATTATATTTTTTATAATGTGGATATTCCTGATATTTGAATTAAATTTTCTGAATTAAAACCCTGATTGAATAGTTTGACTGTAGTGATGTCCTCTTTGTGTAGCCCAACTGTAATTGATGACTTTAGTAAAAGTGAAAGGTTAGACTTCCAGGAAGTTTGTCATGATTTCATAAGCATGGCCCATACTGGTTTTTAAGGAACAGCTATTTAAAAATACATGCTTTGAGGAAACTCACCAAAATTCAGAATGAATAATGGTAAGGCAGTATGCTTCTGAAAAAGACTCTGGAGTCCTGTGCTATTCTTTTATCTTTATATGTTGTGCTGCTACTGTATTGTGGGTTTATTTTTCCTCCTCTCTGTAATACTCTCTAAAATCAGACAAACCGTGGCTTTTTGTAAATGACAATAATTAAGGTGCATGTTGGCATACCATTGTGGATTGCAAAAGGTACATTGTGTTTTGGATAAAAAAAATATTTTGAATAGTTCTTGTCAGAGCCAGCCTTGCTGAAGAGCTACTTCACATCTGAGGATCTGATTCCAAAAGGAATGAGTAACTGTTAGTAGCTATTTGTCTGAAACAGAATGGGAAAGAACATCTATGCAAATGCAAGAGCAGTTCTATATTCTTGCAAACAGCTGAAAGCAATGCAGACAGATAATCAACAAAAAGCCATATCAGATAGAGGTGTAATTTCTGGCTGACAGTTCAGCTTGCCTCCCCAAGCCTTTATCTTGGTAGTTTAAAACTCAGAGTTTTATAGTGCTAACAGCTGTCTTGGTCAGGGTTTTTCATGTGCTTCTTCTATTATCAAAGCATATAAAGAAGGAAGTGGTTATGCTGGGCTTATAGTTAACTAGGAGAAATAACATTCAAGAGTTTGGCCATGATATGCATAGCACTCTGCTACTTTTTCTCAACTACTGCTCAATTTCAGGCATTGGGTACAGCATTTAATCAAGATGACTTTTAAGATGGTATGTAGAAGTTTTAAAAAAATATAATTGAGAAAAAACTAGAGAAAATGCTTTAGCTGATTTATTTGGCCCAAAATGCCAGCTCACGGAGTGCTTTTGTAAGCAAATGCCCTCTGTCAGACTGTCATTGAATGACTTTGTGTTCTAGCAGCAACTCTAATCCATCATGCTTGATTCAGCCATGCAAGGAGAAGCATACAGAATAAAAAGCATACAAATGTTCTGAACCAGTATGTATAGGTATGTTTAAGTAGCTGCACCTGAATACAGAAAAGCACCTTCATTAGGGGAGACCCTTGTGGCAATACATATAAAGGCTTTAGTAGGTGGCTGTTTAAAATCACATGCAGAGCTCATTTGTGGCATGAAGTTTTAGAAGTTTATATATTGCAAGACAGAGTGCTGGCAGCCAGCATGTGGAAAATCAGGAGGGAACCTTCTGAACTCTTTTTAGATTGACTGATTGAAGCATAAAATTTTCACAAAATAAGGAATAACTGTCTGGAATTTCTACTTTTTTTTTTTTTTTTTTTTTTTTTTTTTTACATGAAACCTGAACTTAAGAAGCAGTCTTGATTCTAGAAGCTCTATCACTACTAAAACACCCTATTTATTGTAATTATGTCTTCATGCCAAACATCTCAAAGCACTGTGTTTATGCAGGTTTCATTCTTGGTGTACATAGGAACTTGCACACTAGGTTTCTGTAACAGGTGCAACTAAGCCAGTTTTCCTGGAGTTGCACAGGCACACAGCCTCTTCACTTTTGGTCAGTTGTAGGGCAGCTTGGAGGGAGGTTTGTTGCCTTTCAAATCCAGATATCATTTGTGGTAAAGCAGCATTCCAGAAAGAGGGAAAACTGAGCTTGTAATGCCAGAGCTTTAACAGGGTTGAGGGAACTGTCTTGCTGGCAGGCAGCATGAGCTCCAGAATTGTCTTTGCCTTATCATTCATTATTCTGCTTGGAAACATTCCTCATCTCCCAGTACCTTCTCTGGCCTTCTGCTAGTTTTACAGAAGTTACAGAGTCCTGTGTCCCTTGTGTCTCCTCCACCTTCAACTGCTCAACAAGCTTTTTGCCTATTGCTTTTACCTGGAGCTCTGAGGTTATTTAGCTGCTTTGCCTCAAACTCTCCATTCTTGATCCAAAAGCTGATGATTACTTTAATGCATGACAGGCTTCAAGGCCTCTGACAGGATTACCACACCTCACCTCTCACATTTTTAATCTTGGCCACTTTCCAGTGTTCCAGAGGAGCGTTAGCCCTGTTCTTCTCTCTGGTTACCAAGTTGTATCTGTGTGTGTGAGATGTGGTAGAGCTTGTCAGTGTCCTTAGGGTATGCATTTAGTATGTGCAACAATAAATGTAATGCAGAAAAATGTAAACAGCTGTAAAGGAGAATCGTCTCTTATTTTCTAGGTGACTTTGAGCTTTATTTTAGGTCAAAAACTGTTTGGAGGCTGATTCCTGAGAAACAGAGAGTGAAGCCTCAACTATGGAAGAACAATAATATGTCTAAATAGTAGAACGTTAAGGGAAATTTTAAGGAAATAGATCAAAATCTCTTCAAAGTTTTTAAGGGGTAACATGTAATTTTTTAGAGACCAAATTTTAGCCAATTTAAAACTAGAGTTGCTTTTGCAATCTGGGCATTTAACAGTCAAATAAGATGGGGTGGATGGCAGCTTAGAATGGAAACTCCTGTGGTCTTTTTCTCTCTCCCTTGTCGAGAGACCAAATAACAGAATTTTCTGAGGCATGGTGGGCTTAAAACAGAGGTCAGTGGCTGTAGGGCCAGTTGTTGAATGTGAGACTAGCCTGTATTATGCAAACTGACTTAGTCATGCTGTGATAGTTTGTAAATCCAGGTGTTTGAATATAGATTTCTGAAGGAAAAAAAAGAAAACATTTCTGCTGTCTGAAGTTGCCCAGGAAGTAGAGCAGTGGCATTTGTGTGCATACTGCTGATTTTCCTGATTTTTTTTTCTGCTTTCTTCTAATAATCACATACAAATTTCATTTTATATTTGCTTGGAAATATATGTGTTGAGCAACATTGCAAGCACAATGGAACAACTACACGTAGGCCTAAAATGTTTATATCTAATATTTTCTGTGAGTGGAGACTATACTTGCTATATATATTAAAAGAGGACCAGTGAGTGACTTGGAGCTTTTTTTTTAGGTCAAAAACTGTTTGGAGGCTGATTTCTGAGTAACAGAGAATGAACCCTCAAGTACAGAAGAACAACAATATATCTAAATAGGTAAAGGTGAGTGTTTGAAATTGCATCAAAAAGATCAATGGAATATTTTTATTTCAAGTTATTCCTTTCTATTTGGAGGAATACATTTTCTGACCATAAAAACAGCCTCCTTTTCTGTCTGAGATATTAAGAAATTGTATGGCATTATAAACTTCTTTTCTCAGTTTCTTGTCTCTTTGGGAAGGAATGAAACATAGCTCATTCTTATTTTAAAATCATTGATTGTGTTGCTGATTCTCTTCAGCAAATTGCAAGAACAGAAAAAATGCAGTAAAACTCTGCAGTGGCTGAAGCTGCTGAGGAGGCTACAGCTAGCTGGGCAAGATAGCATTAGGACTGAGAAGTCCTGAACCAGGAGAACCTTCCTAGTGAAAATCCCATGGAAATGCAGTAGCCTTGTTAGTTCTACTGACAGATATATTGAAACAAAACAACATAAACAACCCCTCCCATTGCAAAAACCACCACCACCAAAAAAACAAAACAAAAAGCTAACCAAAAAAGCAAACAAAAAAATCCCCTAAAAACAGAAAACCAAAACGACCCCCAAAAAACAAAGGGGAGGGAGGAAAATGATTTTTTTTCCTCCTTTCTTTTGAGAGGTATTTCCATTATTTTTTAATAGACAGATGCAGGTGCTCTCTGACAAGACTCTGCTAACTTAAGGCTGCGTGCTGATGCTGATGTGGCACTGAGCCCTGCTTACAGTGGTCCTGCTTGGCCATAAGGGTTACCAAACAAAACTGAGCGCTGGGTCTGTTCCACCACTGAGATATTTGGAACTTGGCTACAAGCTGCCTGTGCAGCTTAATTGTGGCTTTTACAGCTTTTTAGTCCTCCTATCTCTTCACTACAGCAGCACAGAATAGTTGAGGTTGTAAGAGACCCCTGGAGACAGTCTGGTCCAGTCTGTTGTTGAAGCAGGATCAGCTACCACAGGATGCCCAGGACATTGCCCAGTTGATTTTGGAGTGCATCTGCAGATGGGAACCTCCCAGTCTCTACGGGCAACTTGTGTCTGACCACTCAAATGGTACAAAAAGGGTTTTGTTATTCTCAGATATAACTTTGTGTCTCAATCTGTGCCGTCTCTTTTCTCAGGTCATCACTGATAAGAGTCTGTCTCATTCTTCTTCATTCCCTCCTATCAGTTATTTCTGTGTATAGATAACTCTCACTGCTTGAAGCATTCCTCAGAACTCATTTATATCCTCTTGTCCCTACTTAATTGAAACACTAATTCTGCATCTTTGCACAGAAAGAGTTTTGAATCTTCGTGGAGGACATTCACAGTTTGAAGCTTGGTTAAAAATGGGATTAAAAGATTTCAAGATTTTGCGTGGGATGAAATTTGATTTTTGTCTGGTTGTATCCTATCCTTTCCTTCACTTCTTGATTGAGTCCTCTTAGAGGAGAGGAAAGGCTAGCAATCTGTGCATGATCAGCCTTGCTAAATTAGATTACTGGCTTCTTCTCTGTGGGAGGCAACTTTAAGTCCTTGAGTGGTTTCTTACAGAAATAACTTATTCCAAAAGGATTCAGAAAATTTGAAATTTCTAGTGTGTTTTGACTCATTAATGGAATTCACTGAAATAGCAGATTTTCTGTCCTGGCAGACTCAATTCACACGTATGTGTTTTCAATAGAGTTGGGTATCTGTCAGCAGTTCAGGAAATAGGCAAGTACATTTTGGAGGTGTGAGATTTCTCACTTATGAAATATATTTGAACATTGATGGGCTGAAATGGCTTTGAAAACATATAGCAAATGTGTACTTGGGAATGTGATCTGAACCAATGAGAATTATTGTGCCTGTTCACAAACTACCCCCAGAACGTATAAATGAGTGTAAAAAATAACAGCAAGTGAATGTTTGTTCTTTACAAATTAGGCAAATTCCTTAGGTAAAAAAAAAAAGGAAGTCTAATGTGTTGACACTTTTGTGGGGCAGTTTTAATAGTGTGCTAAGTATTTTCCTTTCAGTTCCCTTTGTTGGGCCATAACATGCCATCAGATATTTCCTGGGCAGGGACTGAAAGTAATGTGTAATTTACTTAAATGGATCACAGCTTACTGGAAGGAAGGGACCAACATTTTACTGTATCTGTCCTCTGAGAAACTGCTTTCACCATGTTTGTAGGTGTTGGGGAGTCACTGCTAAAGCAGTAGAAGTTGGGGCTGGCATTAACCCATCAGCTCTGAAACACAGAGGTGTCTTGTGCAAGATGACCTATTCCTTTTCAGAGTCCTGCCTCAAGATGAAGCACGACCAGGGGAAAATGGAACCTGTCCTGCAACAAAGCAGGGGTGAAAAGGTCTCACAGACACTGACTTTTCCCATGAATGGATATGTAGCTCGTTATAGATGCTCAGATTTATGTGGAATGGCTTTGCTAAAGGAATAGTTAAATGGAGGAGAGTTTGGTCTGCCTTGAGAAAGAAGTCTATCTTATCATGGGAGACATGGAGGAAGTAATCCTGTCTATTCATTCTTTTATAAGAATGAGAAACAGATTAAAACAGCAAGTGTCAGATTTAAGGTACCATGAGGAGCTACTTGCCACAAAGTGTTGTAGAGGGTATTGTTGATCCTAAATCTTGACATGGGTTAAAAGGTAAATACATTACATGAATATAAGAAAATCCATGATGACACTCCTTAAAATGGAATTGTAGTGCTTTTGTGACTTAGAAAGTTCTTCTAAAGCTTCAAGTTCCCCTACTTCTTGAATCAAGTGGTTATCCAAGCATGTATCTTTGTATGCTTATCCAATTCTTAGAGTGCCTTCTGCACATCTATTGTATGTTGTCAAAGTACTGTGTTATGTGTATTTTGGCAAACATCAGTTCAGCTATTGACATGTAGCTGATAGTCATTCTGTGCTTAATTTTTCATACAATTCTGAAGATGGAGAATTGAATCCATCCAGTAGAAGTAAATGTCTGAGTGAGAATATATGTTGGTTCTTACACCAAGAATTTCTCCCACAAGATACCATAGGAAACAGGAACATGTCAAATTCCAGTCTTGTGTTTAAGTGAACCTGTGAACCTTACATAATTTAAAGGGTACAAAAGGACCATTTTGGTTTGCTTTAGCTGAAATTAGTGCTTTACAGCTACAGTGACTATCTGTAGTGGCAAAACTTGCCAAAATCAGTGGGTTTTCTTCCTCACTGATATCCTGTGGAGTGGGTGATTTATTTTTATCATCTTTTTGTCTTTCTAGAAGATGACAGTGCTCCAGGTTATGTGTTTCATAATTCATTCTGTGCCTGGAAGGAGAAGGTTGTTTGTGTGTGTGTGTGTAAAATAAGGCCACACGTAAAAAAAATTAATTGATTATTTATTCTTGTGAGCTATTAGTGATGTTGGTAATTGTATATTTGATACAGCTTCTTGAAAATGAAAATTTTCAAGTTCTTCAGGTGTGAAACGTTCTTACATCTCAATAGACTTTTTTATTGAGCATACCCTTGGGAACTTTAGATAGAGCTGAAGCTGTGGATACTTGTGATAGTTGATTTAGTGGTAGAGACTCTGTTTCCTTGATACTTAGCTTCTTTCAAATTGTGAGAGGAAAAGGAGCCTTTAAAACTCCCCCAAACTGGAAGCAAATGTCATCAATATACCAATGTTTCTGAAAGTTTTCATGGAGCCATTCTTCAAAATGCCAATCCTGGCAGCAATAAATCATGTCCTGCTATGTTCTTGTCCATTTTAAAGTGATAAACGGGGATAGATGTCAGCCAAGGGTTGTCAGAAATACACCATCTTTTGATTTAAAGCACCATTTCAATGCAGCAACTCTTAAAAGAAATAATAAAAATATGACATGAGGACAACCCATTATTTTACATATTTATTTACACATTAATATGCAGCCAGATGGAAAGGAGTTTTCATTGAGGGGTGAGGGTAAACAGGTAATAGAGAATACTGGTTCCTTAAATTAGAAATAAAGAAAGGAAATGGATGGCAATAGATAATGTTTATGTCAAATTATTTTTAAATTCTGTTTTACTAAAATATTTAAATAATTTTTGTGGTGTTTTACCTTGAGAAGAAGATAAACAACATTTGCTGTCGTGACAGTGGGCTCTGACAGTCTCATGCAGTCATGTTGGAATAGTTCAAGTTATTGCTCCTCACCTAATACACAAAAGCCTGGTCTGCACATGATATTGGGCAATTTGTAGGTGACAAACCAGCAATCCTCATGAACAGTTCAATCTTTATACCTGTTTGTCCTCCTAAGCCAACTTTTTTTTCCTGTATGTTTTTCTCTCCTTGCCTCTCTTCATCTTATGTCATATGGATGTTCTCCTTCTCACCCCCATCACCTTTAAATTCTGTTTTGAGAAAACAGTTACTCTCTCAATGTCAAAACCACAAGGGCATGGCAAAAATCAGTAGTTTCTCCATCACTACTTTTTTTCTCCTGCTGTCTCCAGGAGCTTCCCAGGAACGTGGAACTGTTGCTTTTTGTGATGTGAAAAAATGAACTAATAGTACAAAAAAATTGATATTTTTTTTCCCCATGGCTAATTATTCTTCCTTTTTGGCAGCAAGTTTCAATTCATAATAGTTAAGCAGATGAGTCATTATCCATCCTAATTTAGTTCCAGAGAAGTGGGCACCAGGTTGTTGTAATTTTCAGGGAATAACTATTTTTTTCCTCTTTTTTTTTTCTTTCTGTAGGGTGGCTTATGTTGTGTGGCTCCCTCCCCATTTAAGTACTTTCAAATTATTAATGAAACAGTGATATTGCTTCTATGGCCTCCTAGTATTAGGTATGGAAAGATGGAAATCCTAAACAAGAAATGATCAACTGTCTCTTAAGAAGATAAAACAAACTCTTTGTGAGGATAAAAGTCTATTTAGGATAGTTAAAACAAAAATTGCAGAAGGGGAGATGTTGCCTTACTTTAAGAAGGGTGGAAAGGACATTTGGGAACTTTGACATTGTGTGTTTGTAAAAATGACTGAATGCTGGTCCCAGTACCAGAGAAGATTCTGTTGTGGGCAGAGGAGTAACTTGATTAAAACCACATTTTTTTTTAGACTTTATAGTCTAAAAGGGGTTTATGGCTCTTATTAGGGATGTGGATATGAACCCCACCTAGGAACTTTTGAACCCTTGAGCCCTCTCAAATTTTGAGACATAAAACACAAAGCTATTGTGAGCTTAATAAAAACCAGTTGAATGCATTGGTTCTATTAACCTATATCTTGGAAGAAAGGCCACAGCATTCATTATGCTACTGGATGTAAAGAATAGGGAAAAAATATTGCAGTGTCCAAATATGAAAATAAGTCTGGAGAGGTACTTGGGCCCTTTTAGACAACAGAGTATCAAATCAATAAAAATACCTTGATTATGGAATATGCTTAATTAAAAATAATTCTATTTGACAATAATGGGATTAGAAATTTAGTGATAGAGATCAGGAAGGAGAATCAGATTATTAAAAATAATATAATTTAATGTGTTTCATGAATGAAGTAAACAGAGAAATATTCTTGACTCTAAAATGGATGTCTTCGTCCTGCAGTTAAGGGGGCTGAAAGATGTATGGTTTTTCTTCCCTGATGATTCCCTGTGTGAACATAGGAAAGTTTTTCTGATTCTGAATCCTAATCTGAAGTATAGAGAAGATAATTTTTGCACAGCTCACTGTGGCATTGTGATGCTAAATTAGTTATTGTTGGGAAAGCAAATTGACCTTGAAAGGAAGACTTAGTATAGAGAGAGGAGAGATGCAAAACAAAACAAAAAACCCTCAAGCTGAATACAAAATGAGTCTTCAGTAGAACCAGAGCTCTGAGAGGACAGAACAGTAAACTGTACTGTCCTAATTGTGCAGCTCTGATAAATTCAGTGTAACCTAGATTGGCACTATAATTCCAGAGTAAGTTTTTGATTAATGCTTTCAAGGGCAAGAGTCTAGAAGCTGGTAGTTGCTCCATCCCAGAGCTTTATCAAATTAAGAAAAATTGTTAAAGGGTATATGGATGTGTTTGAGATAACTGTCTTTCTACATGTCAGTTCCATGGACTTTCTTCCATATGTCCAGAAGAGGGCAACAAAGCCTGTGAAAGGGCTGTAAGCATTGTTCTAAGTGGAGCAGCTGAGGGCTTTGGGCTTGTCTTGTTTGGAGCAAAGGAGGCTGAGGGGTGCCCTCACTGCCCTCCACAGATTCCTGAGGAGGGGAAGGGGAGAGGGAGGTCCTGAGCCCTGGTATCCACTGATGGGATATATGGAAATGGTTCAAAGCTGTGCCAGTGGAGGTTCAGACTGCACATTAACAAACACTTCTTTACCAAGAGGGTAGTAAAACTCTGGAACAGGCTGCCCAGATAGATGGTCAATGCCCAAGCCTGCCAGTGTTTGAGGTGTTTGGGCAATGACCTTAAAATTGTGGTCAGCCTGCAGTGCTCTGGCAGATGATTGCTGTAGGTTTTTTTTCACTGAAATAGTCTATTTTCTTTTCTTACTGTTTAACTAAATTAGTCTTTCATGAGCATGAAGAGCCAGAAGATTTCGGAGGTTTCAGTTGGTTTCTACGAACAGGAAACTACAGTGGAGGAGTTGCAGAATGGTTTGGGTTGAAAGGAACCTCAAAGACCATTCAATTTCAATACCCTTTCATGAACAGGGCCTCCTTTCATTAGACCAGTTTGCTTAAATTCTCATCCAATATGACCTCCTACACTTGAAGGGGTGGGGCATCCAGAGTTTCTCTGGGCAACCTGTTCCAGTGCTTCACCACCTTCACAGTGAAGAGTTTTAGTATCTAACCTAAACCTACTCTTTTCAATTTGAGGCTTTTCCCCCTTGTCCCATCTCTACATGCTCTTGTAAAAAGTCCCTCTCCAGCACTCATGAGCCATAGAGAAAGGAATTGAGAGTCTTAAGCCACTGTGGCACCAAGCCTGTCACAGCTGCTTGGCACCTTGGAGCAGCATTTCATCACTGGCTGGCTGAGTGCAACCAGCATTGTTGGGAAGGACTAATGCTTTTCCTACTGCTGCTTTACCTAAGTTAGCAAAGAATATTTTGGGGATTATATCTTTTTTTAGTGGCAATCATATATCTACCTTGACTTTGCAAAATCTTTTCTCCTTTTGAGTGGTTTGGTTTAAGCTGAACTCAGGAATCTTCCTCCTAGTATCTGGTACAGTGCTGTGTTTTTGATTTAGTATGAGGAGAATGTGGATAACACTGATGTTTTAGTTGTTGCTAGGTAGTGCTTATTCTAAATTAAAGACTCCTCATTTTTCCATGCCTGCCAGTGAGCAGATGCACAAGAAGCTGTGAGAGAGCATGGCCAAGACAGCTGGCTTGAACTGGCTAAAGGGATTTTCTATACAAAAGAACATAATGTTCAGTATATAGCCTGTAGGGAGTTGATTGGGAGGGAGCTAATTGCTGCTCAGGAACTGTGCATCACTTGCTTTCTTTATGCTTTACTCTTTTCTCTTGTTTCCATTACAATTATTATTAGTAGTATTATATTTTCTTTCAATTAATAAACTTTTCTTATCTAAAACCATGAAGTTTACCTTTTTCTGACTCTTGCTCCCACTCTTGGGATGGGGAGAGAGCAAGTGGTTGTGTGATTCTTAGTTGCTGGCTGGGGTTAAATGATGACATTCAGTTTCATATGGACAAGATAATACATATTTCTAGAGAAAGAACAGTCACAGACTTCTTATATAATACTGTGATAAGATTTCTGTCATAATAGTTACATAACTCTGTTTATTTTTCAAGCTTTCATCACTTTTTTTTGCTTCTGTTTTTCCTTTGTGTGGCATACAACTATGTTCTTCTTACAAACATTAAACCTTGTTTGTCATGCAAGAGGAAAGAACAATAGAACATAATGCGTGTCTGGACATGGTTATTTTTTGGGGCATGGTGGTGATTTCCACAAACCTTTGTTTATTAAGTCAGTTTCTTTTGAACTTTTTCCTTTCAAATCAATAGTATATGCAGGTTCTGATATTTTTGGTTATTTTTTCATCTGATGTCTCACATTCATCGGACTTCTGTGACCTCTTTAATGAATTTATTAGCAAATATACTGAAAAGTTTCCCTGGGAAATGAATCACCACAGGACATTTCAAATATTAGATGTCATTTGCCCTTAGAACACTTTGGAACCCTGTATTGAGTGTATGCAACAAGGCTTTGGTAACACTGGGATGGCAGGAGTAGCCTCCCTGGGGGGAGAAAGTAGGACTAGTTATATTCAAAATGATGCTTTGCATTGGGATGGGTTAGGTAGTGAAATTTGTTTAACTTTTTAAACATGCCTATCACTAGTTTGCTTCCCTGAGCTTGTAGTTATTGTCAGCTGAGCAGTGAGGCATGTGGTGAGGAGTTAAATTCTAGGTTCACCAGAGGGATTAATAAATAGGTTTGTTTATAAAACAGATTTATGAAATTCTAGGTTCATGGCAGCTTGTGGCCTTATGTTTTCACATACACAAAGAGGCCCTACAAGATGTGCAAAGGACAGCCACCAATTTGGGCTCAAAATTGTTATTCTTTGATTAAGAAAAAAAGGAGGAGGAGGCAAATCCCTGGGAGAGAAGAGTTAGGAGAACGCCATACGCACTTTTGGTTTTTGGCCACGAGAACAATTCAAAACACAAAATGCCTGGTGAGCTGAGAGTGTGGGTGCACTCTCTGGAGGTGTAAAGAGTTAAAGATTCTGTTTATGCACCTCACTGAAACCCTTGCTTAACTCCAACCAAATGGACGGTAGTGGAGCTGCTTGGCTGTGCCATTCTGTGCCTCTGGCCAGGTTACTCTGCAGTTGCCTTGCTACTGCCCCTTTCTCCAGCATGCCAGCTCATGAAATCATTTGCCATCTCTTTCAACCAGCATTAGACAGAAATTAGGGGAAACCTAACCTCAAGTCACCTTTTGGCTTTGTAATTGTGGAGATATGTTCTCTTTGTTTAATCATTCAGAAGAATTGCTTTGAATGCTTAGGTGTGCATGCCACAATAAGTGTGCTGGAATAAATACATATTAACAAAAATCTGGCAAAGGCAGTTGCTTTGCTGCCTTATTGCTTCCATCACCTTCTTTGTGTTACCATTCCTTCATACTCTTTAATTCAGTAGACTCAGAATCCACAAATATTTAGTGACTTTACTTTTCATTTGGATGAAGGCAAAGATTGGTTCTGCAACTGAGATTGCATATTCAAAGCAATAAAATATATCTGCATTTTAATACAGTGCAATATCTATTCAACAAGGCAATGGTTCCGTGTTATTTGTGTTGCTGGTTGGCAAATATCAAATACTTCAAAGTTTATACATCTTTAGTATTAAAGAATCTTCAGAACTTTTTCAAAGCTGTGTGATAACAGATGGACTGTGAGCAAGAATGAGTCAAGCAAAAATTAAGGTCTTCTTCTGGGCTCTCATTATACCACTGCTTGGATGGAGCATAGGGATACCAGGGAGCACGAGCTCTGCACCCTTACATAGCCTGGTGGGACAAGAAGAGGAATTGGGATTGTGATTCTCAAGGCTGTCCCTGAGGCATTGTATCTTCTGGCCTGCCCTGGTTGTGGGACTGTGGCTTGTCCATGCCACTGCTGCCCCCAGACTTATGCTTAAATAGTGCACACAGCTGAATTAAATTTTTTTGATTTCTTTAGACACAGCTGAGATTATTGGATAAGGGTTTTATATACATATATCAAAATTTGAAAGACAACTTTTTTTTTCCCAAGCTCGTATGATCAGAAAAAGAAATTCCTTCAGTTTTAGTGCATAATAAATGCAAATATGTATCCTACTCCTTAAAGATCTTCTGTATATGCTAGAGTCTGTTTTTATAAAGAATCTGATCAAGACTTCACTGCATCTAGCTATGCCTAGATCAGTTTCTAAGTTTGATCATCAGTTGTGTGTATAAAATTTAAAAAGTGTTTATGAATGCCTCACAGTTGAAGTTTGAATATGACTAAGAAAAGGTGGTAGTGTAGCCTGAAAAAACAGGTTATTTTCTAAACTTTTAAAAGCTTATGAGATTGGTGAACTCTTCTCAACACTATCTTCATATTAAAAGACTGTAAGCAAAGTTTTTGCAGTTCCACTTTTTCCCATATCACAAACGACTAAAGAGTCTAGAATGTTTTATTTGTGGGAATTTTGTGCACAAAGTAGCAAGACTGACCTTTTCACAATGTTATTACAGAAGCACTGTCTCAATTGCCACCTTGTTAGAACCATGTAAGTCTGCTGCAAGTTCTTCCTCACAAGAACTTAGTCACTTACCTGTAGTTTTAAAACACCTACAGAAACTAAAAAATAAATGTTGCCTATTTATTTCCAAAAGAGAGTGGGAAAGCAGCATGAAAAGCATGGAATTGTGCATTAGTGGGAAACTTACACTGACAGAAATTTCTATCTTGTAACCTCTATGAGTGAGTTGACAGTAGTAGCAGGCAGAAGCAGGTGCACATCAGCAACCCCATCTGTAGGGTACCTGAAGCTGTAACACTGAGTTGTTTTTGAAGAAAAGAACCACAGGAAAACTAGCATGCTGTTTTCCAGGCTGCCAGTTAAATGGATTCCCTAGTATGTAAATACATTTCAGTGGTAGTTGATTATTTTCATTGCTTTGCCATTGTTTTAGTATGCAGTTAGTATTTAGGATGTCCAGTTTTGTAGCTGCATGATTTTGCAGTGGTTAGACTCAGTGTGTATCTTCCAAAAGGGAAGCTGAATGCAATGGGAATTAAAAAAAGTTGATGTGATGGATGTGGTCATCAGTCTGGGGCCTGAGAAAGGTTGTGACAAGTAGAATACAGGTCAAACTAAAGATAAGATAAAATAAGTTGGAGGATGGAAAATAAATTGATATAGATAAGCTAGCAAAAAGAGGTGGAGATTGACAGCTGCATGTCTGCCTTGTTGAAAAAAGTCAAATAATACTAGAGAATAAAAATGAATAGTTAAAGGATAGGCAGAGCTGCCTATCCAAAGCAGATGTCAGAAAAGTAAAGTTTTACAGCCAGGATCGAACATGAAGTGGGCTCAGGGCTTGGTCACTGGTGGATATTGCATTCTACTTTAGCTACTTGCTATGCTTACCCTGAGGATGTGGTTTAAACCTCCTTAAAACTGTGTCATCTGAGCTTTGGAATCCAATGCTTGAGCTCCAGCCTCTTTGGATCATTGACTGTCACTCTGCCATAGGGAACCTGACATGTCATGCAGCACCTTGTGGACATAGAAAACAAACAGCAGCCAGGGAATTCCATGTCCTTATCACACTTTGATTCACAGAAAGCTGACTAAAGTCACAATGACTGTCATAGACTTATCAAGGTTGGAAAAGATCTCTAAGATCTGAGTTGAGCCATAATTAACAGCCACCACCATGCTCACCAGTAACCATATTTCCAAATGCCAAATCCAGAAGCATTTTCAACACCTCCAGGAACAGTGATTCCACCACTTACTGGGGAGCCTGTTCCAATGTCTGGCCAACTTTCAATGAATAAATTATTTCTAATATCCAAGCTAAGCATCCTTTGCCACAGCTTGAGGCCATTTCCTCTGGTCCTGTCACATATTTCCTGGGTAAAAATGCATCTCCCAGGACTTTCTGCCACATCACACGACAACCTCCTTTTTGGAAGTTCTGGAGAGTAATAAGATCCTCCCTGAACCACCTTTTCTCCAGACTAAACAACTCCAATTCCCTCGATTGTTCCTCATCAGACTTGTGCTCCAGACCCTTCACCAACTTTGTTGCCCTCCTCTATATTCTCATTATCAGGGACACCTTATTCCTCCAGAATTTGAGGACAGAACCAGTAGGGAGTGAAAGTGTGTTCATAACTTGCTTTTTCCAATGG
The DNA here is from genome assembly GCA_034336665.1 of Luscinia megarhynchos. Lineage (NCBI taxonomy): Eukaryota > Metazoa > Chordata > Aves > Passeriformes > Muscicapidae > Luscinia > Luscinia megarhynchos. The sequence continues at coordinate 78,411,567 of CM067565.1, read as the reverse complement.
AGTTGCAGGTTGCTGTTTTGTGAGGGTTTGAATTTAAAAGGTAATTTATGTCGTTATACCATTGTCAAGGGATAGCTAGGGAACCTGGTTACCAGCTTACTGTGGAGGTAAAGGACGGAAGTGAATTGTTGGCAATAGCATTCACCTAATGCCTGAATTGGGACTACTGCACATAGCAGTGGAAGGTTTTGGCATAAATTTGCCCTACTTGATCGTCAGACTTCAATTGCCTGAAGTTATGCATAGACACTGTCATGCTGCTCCACACCAATCTGTGGAGGCTGGTCTAAAACCACTGGATGATCATTGGATAGAGGAATTGGAAAGTGAGGTTAAGAACCAAGAGAAGCCTGGTGAACATAAGGTATATTAATATCTACAAATCTCTGTCCAGACTTATCTTTAAACCAAATCTGTCTTTTGAACATTAAATTTGTGCACTGCTAAGCAACTTAGGTGAGGATAATACGATTCTGGTAAAAGTGAATAACTCCTAGGAAGTTTAACTATTTGGCTTTCAAAAGTAGATTTTTTTTTAAAGCTTCAAAGGAGCTTAAATGCTTAGGTCCCATTTAAAGTCAGTGACAGGCAGCTGTCTGACAAAAAGAATTGGACCAAGAAACAGTGCAGATAGTGTAAAGTGAGTTCAAACATTTCTGCAGGGTTACAGTTTCAAAATTAAAAAGTGTGTCTCAGCTATCCATTACAATATTTTTTGTATTACTCTAAAGCTCCAAAAGGAAAACAAATCCAAATAATATCATGTAATTGATTTCAGTTGCATCTAACTGAGTCTTTGCTTCAACATTATTGAATAAGTTATGGGGAGGACACAGGAGGGGCTTGTGTCAGCTGCTCATAAAATTTTAATGCATGAACTTGTGTCCTGCATCTGACAACTGTTCTGGAAAGAGCAGTTTTTCCCATGAGAATTCATCTGAGAGAGTGGAAACATTTAAAGAAATGAAGTGAAAGTACTCTACTGCTTCTAAAACAAAATTACAGTAATTTCAGTATTCATACTTCATAGGTGCTAGTGGGAATGTCTGTACTTTCAAGCCAGTAACTTGACACTAGATATGGTCCTAACCCTTGAGCTTTCAGAAATTCTTCAGATTTTTGTTCGTTTCTTAAACTAATCAGTTTTTCTCTGTTCCCTGCCTGTCAGTTTGATTTGCAGAGTGGCTTTGGTGCTTGCTGGTTAAGCAGTCATGCCAGTGCTCCCTCTGAGAGCTCCCCATATGATCCCCTGTGCCTAACTCAGCTTAGGTGCTGAGCCAGAGCCTGGCTGAACTTGCCCATGGAGCCCTCAGACAGCCATTGAAGAGGGGTCATAGCAATGACTGCTTCCATCTGCTACTTTTTTTTTTTCCTGTTGTGCTGAATTCTTCAGTAATACAGATTTGGCCAACAAAGATTTGCATTTGGGTCCTGGTTTGCATTTCCTTCTCAGTCTGCACCTTGCACTTAGCTCTTAAACATAATATATAAAAATTACATATCCAACAGCAAGTTTATGCAGCACCAGCATTTCAATGCTAGTTTCCAGACTGTTAGCTGAGTCTGCAGAAAAGTTAGGAGACCTAATCTTGGTCTAGGGCTTCTGCTTAAGGTGCCTATTTTTAAATGTTGGCCAGTAGGGAAAACACAGAAACCCAGTGATGCTGAAAGTTGTCTGGTAATTGCCTTTTAAAACTATATTCTGTTTCACTGGGCTTTCTCTAACACTGGTGCTGAGAGCTAGGATTAGTCTTTCCAGTAATTTTCTACTTCATGTAATCTACACTTGGAATTAGATTTTCACTTGAGGGAGGCTGCTTGAGATTATATTTTGTTTGCTACCCTGTTCCTTAGCTGAATCTGTGGTTCTAAGATTCATGGGAAAGCAGATCAAGGAAGACCAGGAGGCTGCAACACTGTTGTCTTTAATCTTCTTATTCATCCCCTCATTTCTTATTGAGTGTTGTAATCTTTCACCTGCCAAACAGACAAGAAATCCTGTGATGAAAAAGAGCATGTTAACATTTTGAAGCTCATGGTCTGACTTATTGCGAGTTTGCTCTTTGAATTTTCCAGCTAATGGTGTGAAGAGGAAAAAAAAACAGCCACAAACATTTTAGGTTTAAGTGAATAAAAGACTGAATGATCTTTTCTGTCAGCTATATAATGCAATGTGTAAGATTTACACTGACAAATGTCTTCATCCAATGCTTTTGCTAATTGGAGGGGCAGTACATGATTAGGTCGAGCTTCTCTTCCAGGATCAAAAAGAGCAACACAATCCTTCAAATAACTAGGCTGTGATCAGAAGGTGTTACACCTAAAATATAATGAAGTGTGAAACATCCAGGGGAGCAGAGTGAAGCTTATCACAATGTCAAAAAAATATATTATGAGAGACATTTGTAATGAAGATGGAAGGAGCTGAAGTTAAAATCTTTGCTGTCTCTGTCCTCTAATATTATTTTAGAGAGGATGCCAGCCCAGGTAGGAATTCATAGTGGAGCTGTAATCTGGAATGGTGCCTCCCTTCCATAACTCACCTAGTGGTACAGGCAATTCCATCAGCTTGACACTTGCTCTTGAAGTGTCTGTGCCGATTAAAACAAAATGCCCACTTGATTTGAAGAATAATCTTTCAATAAAGCAAATGGAGCAAAAATTGGCTCTTTTGCATTTTTGTAGTTGAGCATCAACATTTTTTAAGGGAGTGAAAAAACACCCCATCTGAAGGCTACAAAGGGCATTGGTAAAGGTGTTAGAAGCAGAAACTCTGTAGAAAGCAGAAGTTTGATGGAAGTCAAACTATCGACTGTTGAGGGGCCTGCTCAAGTCAGGGGAAAAAAAAAGAAAATCAGTGGTATAGTAGAGCTGACCTTTGCCAAAACTCTTCCTAAAATACCATTGGCTGTTTTTGTGTATAGCTCAGTTTTTGCTTTTGTTTGTGTGACCCACAGAAATTGCTTGGTGTTCTCTGCAGGGTGCATCACCTGCACGCTCCCTGCAGCCTGCCTGCTCAGTGTGGTGGGGCTCTTGCTCTAAAGGCTTCAGTGGCACTGCAGGATGTGAAGGGCAGAGGGTCTGCCTGCTTTTGAAGCATTTCTGTGTCTGGTCTAGCTAGAAACATCATCCAGTGAGTTTTGACTGTGTTTTAAATTAAAAAGGACTGATAAATGGCTGCTTTCCTCCAGCAAAAAGAAATGGATAGAGGTTGAAATGTAGGCTAAATATCATTAAGAAGCTTCTTGGTATAACTGCAGTTACAGAGAGTGTTTGGATATTGAGATGATTTTTTTTAAATTGAGTGCACTGACAGGTAGAAAAGCACAATATTTTAGTTAAGTTTATTGTAATTTCAAGAGGAAATGAGATATTTTTACTTCCTTTTGACTACTCACCATTTGTTATATGCATTTGTTGTATTGCACAAAATGGCCTTTTAATATACTGGTAGTTAATATAATTTTTGAAAAGTGTTTATAACTGAAATAATTTGGAAAATTTCATTTTAACTGCATAAATAGATGTATAGATCTTGTGGTAGGAAATTTGTTTTAATGCAATAGATAGATGTCTGACAGAAATCTGCAGTAAATGCTGAACAGAAGTAAGCATAATTTGCCTGACCTAAAGAACAGTAGAACTTGCATAGTTAATGCAAAAAATTAGGGATGTGAAGAAAGTTTTAAAAAAATTGTATCTGAAGTAAGTTGTTACTACTTTCAAGCATGTATTTATAAATCATGGTAACCTCACTGAGGAGTAAAGAAAATTATAAGGGGAAATATAATAGAAATTTTTACTGCTGTTATGTGAGACAGAACAGACGGAGTCCAATTAGCTGCACTAAATGTGCAGTGCACTTGAAGTGGGAGCATTCCATCAGATAAATGGAACCTTAGTAACAGGAGTGTTAAATAAGGAGTGGTTCTACTCCCATAACAGAAATATTAAAGTGAGAATTTGGAATGGAAGACACTTTCATTGTACAGTAATAATTTTGATGCAGATATCCTCTTAAAAGGGCAGCTTCATCTGTTTTTTAAAGTTTTTTTAATGTTAGTACCATTGCCTTGCATGTGGGACCAACACATTATTTTGACAATGACAACTGTCTTTCTCTCAAAATGTACAAACTAGGACAAATTAAACAGTGAAAATAAAAAACCTAAGAACACGTGAATTATGACTGAATGCAAAATACTAGAAAAAGTGGTTAATATAGTGCAAATGTATCATGGGAAATTTGTGGTTGACCTAAATGGTAGTATTCCCATTAATGCCAAAGGTTGCTCAATAAAGGTTTGTTCAGTATAACTTTGGGAATAGTTGTCATATGTACCTAAAAGTGGATAAAGGCCTAAGGGATTTAGGCAAGTTGAGAGGGACAAGGAGCCATAAAAGCTTTCTGCCACATCACCTGTCAAGTATTATGTATATGCAATGTGTGAAAAGCTGTGTTATTTTCAGCTGGGAGCTGTTGTGGCTGCTTGGCACAGTTTTCCCATAGTGTAAATGCAGTGGAGTTGGGAAGAATGGGTAAGAATTTGGGTGGATGTAAGTAACAGTGGGAATTTGGGAAATGTTAACAGGGTAAGAAAGAGGATCATGGACAATCTGAGGATGAGTAGGTTGCCTGGTCGTCTGGCTCACTTGTGATTTGAAGGACTTTAGAAAAGCATGAATTGTAAGTAAAAATGTGGGAATTTGGGAATTTTTCTTTTGTGTTTTAGAAGACATTGAACAACTAAAATTAGGAAAAATTGTGGCAAAAGTTCTTTTAAATGCTAAATATTTCTTAAAAAGAAGACTCTTTTCAGGGTAAGAGGAAAACTGTTTTCAGTCTAGCTGTTCAATTCTTTGAAACACCAAATGAATGCATGAATCATATGTCTATAGTTACAATGACTGACTTACTTATAATTGGGACTATTAATCACTTGAAACTGCAGTCTGTAATAGGTTGGTAAATGGCCTGATTGCTTTCCTTGTCTGTGCTTAAAAAAAATAAAATCACAAGAGTGAGAAGACAGAACCAGAAGCTTGTTGAGGCCATGCATCATTAGGACAAGGGGCAAAAGACTTAAATTGCATCACAGGAAAGCCCACTTAGATAGTAAGAAGTGTTTGTTGTGTTAGGATTTTTTTTTTAATTACCAGAAGAGTGGTCAAAACAGTAAAACAAGGGCCTAAAGAAATTGTGAGGCCTCAGTTCTCAGAAGTTTTAAAACTTTTGCTGTCAGCACTGAGTGACTTTCTCTCACTGGCCATTTGAATGAGGTGCTGGACCTCCAGAGGTCAAAATCTGTATGTAAATACAAATCCCACCCTGGCCCTGCATGCTGTGACATGCACCATCTCTAACTTCAGGCCATTGCATAAACAAGTCTGTTACAGAAGATAATGATGCTATTAGTGACAATCAGAGTCTCTTTATAAGAAGAACTAATATTGGCAGGCAAACTAGGCTGTTTTCCTGGATAAAACTGTGAAAACAGAAAATGGAAAGAAGGCAAAGATTGGCACATTGTCGCTATTACAATATTAGGCTTTTAAGTGCATCACTGGATACAGTGTTTCATAAGTAATATCTGGTTCTTTGAAGCTGGGTATTTTATGGACTTTGGATATCAGACCAAAAATTTCTTTAGAGGTTGGAAATAAAAGTAAATATTGATTTCTCTACAGTTTATGTTTTAAAAATGCATAAGGTTAGTTTTATTTTTATATAACTTCACTGAGGATAAGAGATGATGTAATAGTCACAATAATAATTATTGTGATGAAACCTGGCCTTGCAGCAGTCTTGTACTCTCTCCCTCAATCACTGATGTGTGTATTTTATTTGTGCTCCTCATGTCTGAATGTTTTCAGTAAGTTATCTTTGCTAATTACCTCAGAGGGGGTGTGAGCACACAGTAATGACATTAAGAAATAATATCTAATTGAAGTGAATCACATGCATTGCTGCAAATAGGAAGAGAAGAACAAATTGAGTTAATAAAGACACAAATTAGCAATGTCATACTCCACTTGGTAAAAAGTATGTGAAAGTTTGAGGAAATATAATCCAAAGCTCAGATAACCATAAGGGAGATAAAGTGTGAGAGGCTGAAAGTATTTCTGGTCTTAACAGAAACAAAATATATTTTTGCTGTGTACTGGAGTTTTGCTTTTAGACTAAAAATGTGCTACTGTAAAATGCCTAAATGGCAGAAGGATGTGCTTGTTCTGGACAGCATAACTAAAGTGAGAATACTCCTTTTTTTTTTCCAGAGAGAACTTGGTGTGGCTTTTGGGGTTCTGAACTCTCACTGATTTTTCTTCATCAAGTGTACTAGTGTTCTTAGTTTTGCTTTTTTCCTTTAAATTCTTTCTTACATATTGATAATTCTGTAGTGCTGAGCTGAACCTCTTATGTCTGTTACAGATAGATAGCCCTGATACAGACTAAAATTGGATTTGAGAAGGGCAGGTGAGAATTTAATCAGGAGTGTCGAGGCATGCAAGTTACAAGTCAGTGTAAGAAGTGCAGTGTGAAACCCAGTCTTTGTTTACTTAGAAACTCTTGGGAAAGCAATGAGTTGGCTATACTGAGCTATTAAGCCACAGTCGACAAGTTGATTGGGAAGAGAGAAAGAGAGAAAGTTTTACTACATATTACTACATATTTTCATAGTCTCACATACCACCTAAGTAGTCAGCACCTCAAATTAATTCAGCAGAAGTTCCCCTTGGTTTAATGAGACCCAGGTTGTTGCTCTGTCACAAAGCTTGCTTTCTTATTGTGATTTTGTGGGTAGGGTATCTTCTGTGCCTACTGACCAAAAACTAATGTTGAATTCCCAGAATGCATTAGTGCAGGTCAGAGAAGAAGCCTTCTTGCAAAGGATTTGCTTAGCTCTAAGTGTAGCTGAGGAAAAAAAAAAAAAAAAGAAGAGGATAATATTTCCTGTGTTTCTCTCAAAAGGACCTTTAAAAATTCATGGAGGTTGTGATTCATGCTTCTTGCATTTCTCTGCCCAAATATTTGGGAGACAGAAGATGTTCTCAGTACTAGTACCCATCCCTTAGACTAGGCAGCTTTGGAAAATAAAAAATCACATGTGAACTTGATTACTGCTACATTCCCTCTTTCTCAAGCAAATGTGTTCTGTGCATTATTTTGGGCCAAGTGCTCCTTGGAACTTTCAGAAATATCCAGTGAAAATGCCTGCTTTGGTAGTTAGGGTGGTATGTCTGCAACTTGTAGAAAACCAAATTTCAGTATCCGATTTCTTTTTTAAAAAAGGTGATGCTTGGTGACCAATTGATATCTGCCTTGAAGATTTCTGTCTTTTTACACCCCCATGCTCCTCCTCTTTCGTAGTTTTTTATTGATCTTGGCTCTAAAAAAAAAATACTTATTTTCTCCCTCGCTCATAGAAACTATTTCTGTGTAGCTTGGATGAGATACTGGCATTATTTTGCAGTAAAGAGCTCAAATGCTTTAGGACAGATGATTGAAAAAGAAGTCATGAGGCTAAAAGGTATTAGTTTCTTTTGTCAGAATACTGAGGTTAAGAATGGCAAGTATTAATTGTGCTGTATTATTATTGAAGAGATACTCTACTCTGAAGAGATTAGCCAGCTCTGTGGCGTTTCTCCAGTGTTTGAAAATATTTATTTTCACCCTTTAGGATGATTAAACCTCTGTTTCTTTATACCTCTTGAAGAAGAAAATATGAAGTGCAGTACAGAGCAAACAAAGAACTTTTGTTTCTAGGAGGCTAATTATGTGGGTATCATCCTGACACACTACCATGTACATGTTTGGCCCCTATGAAGATAATATTTAGCCCTCCTAATTTTTAATTTAATCTCTTTAACCCTCAGGGGCACAGCAGGATTGCTCAAACAAGTCACATATGAGATTCCTTATAAGGCATCATCTCCAAAGATAGGCTTAGTTTTTCACTACACTGCAACACAGAACATCATCTTAACAATTGTCAAGCTGTGTGGTCTCCTGTCATCTGCACGCCTATTCTTTATGTATGACATTAGAAAGTCTGTGAAATAAAAAACCTCACAAATTAGACTATTACTGTTTTGAGCAGTTTGAATATGAACCTGATTTTGTACCTGTAGCTCTTGAAGATCTAAGCTGTGCTTCCTTCAGTGCTGCAGGAGGAAATTCCTCATTCCTGGCTGTACATTTTGCCTAGGTAAGTGAGTCTGCAGTTGATGATGGAGCTCACCTTCAGCACGTACTACTATTTTATAATCAGTCATTGGACTAGAATAAGGCTTCCTAACAAGAAAAGCAATTAACTTCACAGATTAATATCTGTTTCTAAATTGGAATTACATCATTATGGTTATAGAGCTGTAAACGACGCAGCAATCTGTGTTTATCCCCACAATATAAATGTTGCCAAGTGGGTTAAAAGAGTACTTCATAGCGAGGCAACAGATATTTACGACTTGTCTGAACAAGATTGCTCTTTGTCTGCTTGTTTGGGTAGAGCTGTTTCAAATTTTGCTAGGAAAATTGGTTAAAATGTTTTTAGAAACCATTTCAGTACTTCACAGCTTTAATTGCTACTGCTGAGAAGTGGCTTAGAAACGAAGAAAAGTACCTGTTTCAACACTAATAAGTCCTGCTTACTTAAATATACAAATTAAAATGAACTCAACTGTTAGATTGTTGCTATGTAAAAAACCTTCCTGCCTTGTCTCTGAGCTTTTAAACGTATTGGGGGGGTAGTTGGTTTCAACACTTTTAGGAAAACCAGCTATAGCTGTGGCTTACCAGCCAAACTATTATGCACATTTTGACACATACATATAACTGAATTTCAAAGAAATGGGGAAAATACAAAAATTAGGAATAATCAGCTGGCTGGAAATCTGAGTAATGCCAAAATTCAGAGTGTACATGGCATGGTCTTAAACTTGTATAAATCCAGAAATAACAAACCAGAATACAATAATAACAGAAAAAAATGTAATTAACTCTCTGTTCAGCATAGAGAATGGTCTTTGCCAGCTCATGGGATCCCTTTTCTCTGGGGGTCCTGTCCTGTGTCATTCATTTGTGCTCTCTGCTTGTGTCAAGTGGACTGGCAGGAGCGGCTGCCTGAGAGAGTGACCTTTGACTGTGCTCCTCTCATGGCTCTGTTGAGCCATCAACTACTGCAGAGCACTCACTGATATACTGTTTTTAAAAATTATTTTTGTTTTTTTTTTAATTAAAATGTTTCCATCAGCTTAGATGGAAACTAGGAGTGAGAGGAATTACTGGCTCTAGAATTGCTATGAGAATCATTTGCTAAGCTGTGCCTGTCCCTGGGACAGCTTTAAGAAGAGATGCCAAGATATATATTATACAAGAAGAGTAGCTGCTTGTACCCAGCCCTGGATTCTGCTCTGGATTATTCAGGATTTGAAAAAGCCACGTCAGTCTCTGAGACAGCAAACATTTTCCTGCACCAGTTGAATTTATTTTAAAAGCATACTGTTTGAGGTACTGTAGCCAAAAGTTTCTATTAAACCATAAAATATATTTCTCCCTCCTGAGAGTACATGGATTCTTAATATGTCGATATTAATAAAGTTTTGTTCACTTGCAATTAAATCAGCATAGCTTTTAAAGATCTACTGTAATATAACCTAACCACCTTTTGAAAGTACTATGTAGTTTGATTTTATCATAATTACACCATGTTCTAAACCAGCAGTAGAAAGACTTGACTTTATACTAATTAAAGCCTTTGGCCTTTGTAATGCAAATTCAAATATAACAGAAAAGTACAATAATTAGCACATTATTGGTTCTATAATTTAAAATTATGTAAATTGCATTGCTACTGAACTACTGTAAGTGGAATACATGGCCAAACTTATTTTTAACTAGCAGAAAACAGTAGTTAATTTTAAATAAGGATATTTGAGGTGCATAATCTGGAATATCACTAAACCTTGAGAGCTCCTTTGCAGTGGAAATTTCTGAATTTGAAAATAAAAGATAAATTGCTAAGTTTCCAATGGAAAAATCTTTTTGTGCAGTTCAAGTCAGACAAATATCCCTGGACATCTCATTATGGTATTTCACAGGTGAACAAGAGTTCTCACTTTTATTCTGCTTCAATCTTTTGTCTTGTAGGGGAGAATGGCAAAAATGGCTTTCCCAGCCTGGTGCAGGAGACTTCCCAGAACAGTGGGAATTCTCCATTGATCAGCTTTGAACAGTTTCTGTTTTGTGCTCCTAGTACTTCAGTTCTCTGGTATCCCAAAGAAGCTGGACATGTTGTTAGCTGCTTGTCACACGTGCAGCATGGCAGGACTTAAAAGTGGAGGATGGTCTGAAACACGAATTTTGTGCAAAAGTCAGGCTCAAGATCCAGTTTTGTTGAAATACTTTCTGAAATATGTGAAGCCATGGATTTTGTAGAAGGTTCTTGGGCAAGCAGAACCTGTACAACTGGACAGTTGAGCTGTTGGCTGAGTGGGTAGGAGATGCAGGTTTTGAGGAAGAGCTTTGAGGCTTCTTGCACTGATGGAAAATTCCATTCTGGTATCCTAAGGGTCTATCTTTTCTATCCAAAAAGAAAAAGCATGTTTGAAGGAGAAATTTTTGTTTCAGGGTTTTTGGCTTAAATTGAGCTTAACCAAGCTCATTGTAAATTTTTTGGGATATGGTTCCAAGACTGTCTTTCCCAGACACATTAAGTCTGGATTAAGGGTACCTACTAAGGATCAAAACTGCAGAGCTACGTAATAAAAAGCACTTATGCCATTAACTTATGTCATTAACTGCCAAATCAACTGTTGAAAAATTTGAATGGATAAGTCTGTAATATCTACCAGGACTTCTGGATTAGATGTTGTCTGTGTGCATCACTTGAACTTTACTGACTCTGTATTTTCATCTCTTAGAGTAAAGGAAGCCCATATTCAACACGCTCACCAAAAAAGAAACTGCATGTCCTTGCTGGATCAGGATCTATAAATCTATAATGTCATTGTACAAGCACATGGGCTATTTTTTTTCTGGAACTTGTGGTCTTGAGGAGAGTATACCCATCAGGGGATGTAGCTAAGAACTCTTCTTGCAGAGTCCTTGATCTGAGAAGAGATGTGAGAACATGTCCCTTAATGCTCTGTCCATGCACTTAGGATAACTTAGCTCTGTGTGTCAACAGCCACATTTGCCAGAAAAAACATACTGCTGAATTTCTGATTACTTAACTATTTTCCTAAGTGATAGGAAAAATGTTTCATTTATTCTGTGGGAGAAGGAAAAGGTCAAGTCAGCTTAAAAGTTACAAGTAAGTACAGAGGATGAAAAATACATAATTGCCTTTAACTCAGGATTTGTCAGTAAAACTACATTAAAACTTATTCTTTAAAGTAGTGTCTGGAGAACAGGCAAAGCTTTGAGTATAACAACTTCTTGCTTATCTATTATTCCTACTTTCTGTGTCTTTCATAATTGATTTTGCTTGTATAACTTGAATAATGGCTCTTTGTGACAATTTTTTTTCTGGTCATAAATTAATGATTTAGGCTTACCTGTGAGGTTGACATATATGGTTTGGAACAATAAGGAAAAATAAGAATATACTGGGGAATTAATAGCTCACTTTCCTTTGTTTGCTTGATATATAAGAAGAGAATTAAATCACTTAATTTAGCCTGCAATTTTTTCCTTTGTAGAGCTCCTGTGCTGCAGAACACACTTCAAGCTTTTCCAGCTTTGCTCTTTTCATAGCTTTAAATAGCCTATTTTGGCATCATTGATATCAGATACAATTCTATCTGCATTTTAATCTGTTTTGTTGTTTGCCTCTAAGTGTGAAAACAACATATATATATATATATATATATTTGGAAACTTTCCTGCAAAATGACATATGAGAGTTGGTGAATTTTTCTTTATCACTGCAGTGACTAGGATTGTTCAGTTAAAGTTCTGTTGACATTTTTGTGATAAACCTTTGTTTTCAGGTAGGAAAGTTTTTCAGTAACACTGGGACTTGCACTTCTAAATGAAGTTATCACAAATAATTTTATAAACCTGTAAGAATATGTTGAACTTTAAAGACTTTTAAAACTTTTCAGTTCTAATTCTAAATACTTTTAGCTTTAATTTAGCTGTTAATATTCAGTTAGGCCTGATCTTGAAGACCTTGGGTAGTTCAGAGTTTGTGATTTCCTCCTGTGCTATATAAACATTTTAGCTATGTGTTAGCTTATGACTTCTCTGTATAGAGTCTGCTTTCCACAGTAAGCAAAATAAACGATACATTTCTAGATAGCAACAGGAACACATAATTTTTAATATTGCTCTCTTTTTAGATGTTCTTGAGGGAAATTTTGCTGAGTTTTGGGAAACACATGAAAGATTTTATTCAAGCACTTGCTTGAGAAAGAAAAGTGTGTGGGCTGTGGCAAGGTTGCTCAGGCCCAGTGTTGGAACTGATTTTGCTCTCTATGTTCACTGGCAGCCTTAAAGAGTCAAAGTCCCTTGCTACTCCACTTCCAGGCCTTCTGCTCTTCAGCCCAACTTCCCACAGCCAGTTCCTGCTACACCACACTCATTCCTCTTTTCTACATTTTAGCTGATCCCCTGTGGCACTATATCAGATGCGTTTCTAAAGTACGGAAAGGTTGGATATAACATTTTCTCTTCTCCAAAAGGTTTGTGACAGTCAAAAGTTTGTTATTACCAAATCCTGACACCTCTTTCTTGGTTGTCACTGGGGTTATTTTTTCTGATGTTCTGTCATATAAGGCCAACTCCAACCCTGCAGTTATTTTCTTGTTTTGCTTGAGATGATTTCCAGTGGCAGAGCCCCTCTGAGCAAGGGAAGAGTATTTTTACCCAATTTTTCCATTGCTGAGAATCTCTTATGTTGCTTAAGGCTATCTTGTGTAGTGACAAAAGCCCCTGACCTTGTCTTGTGCCATTACATTATGACAGCTGATTGTGTTTTTGCAAAACCCATTTTGATGTGATGGGTAAGAGGCTGCCCCAAGGGAACCATCGCTCTTGTTCTTATTTCTGCTTCTGCAATCCAAAAGGATATTTATTCTAAATATATCCACCTACAATCTCAGAAAGTTCTACTAATTTATCTCTGTGGGCAGAGGAAGGAGGCTAAGAAGTTTTAGTATTTCTACTCAGTTGGAGGGGTATGTGTGAAACCTACCTGGTGCATGTGCAAGATTAAACTTCTGGCTTAGCTATGGCCATGAGAAATGGAGTCCTTGGGGCAGGGACTTGTCATTGCCTCTTGTCATACCTCTGTTGTCATCTCAAGTGCACTGTGCTCTTTGAGGCTCTTGGGTAATAGTTGAAAGCTGTAGTGCATTGTCTTGTATGTTGTTAAATGTAATGATTTTCTGGCAAGTGTCCTGTCTGAGAGTGCTGTTCTGAAGTTTACTTTTTTGGTACAAAAAAGAATAATCAGTTCAGTTCTGTGACTGATTTGTCTCAGCAAAGCCTTTGTTCTTGTACACTTGTATGGTTGCTGGGAAGAGAGTTCTGGGGTATTTGCTAGGCTCGGCTCAGCAAGGGAGACAGGAACCTTCATCCTTCTCTGTGGGCACACTGGAGAGGAGGCAGTGAAAAGCATAAAGGCCCTCTAGAGCCTGGCTAATGGCTAATTGCAAACTGCTTGAAAGACAAGTTGACAGGCTGCTTATTCTTCCCCTTTGGCCAGCAGAGTGAGGTGTATGTGAGTGCAATTGCCTGCCCTGTAATCTCCCTGGTGTAAACCTCCTACAGGGGCTCTGGGATGCTTTTACTGCTGGAGGCATACTGGCTTCATAGAAGCTGTGGAGAGGCTTCTGGCTGGAATAGCTTGGCTGCTTGTAGTATGAACTGTTATTTTTTGTCATCTTGGCATGATTATCCTTCAGCTGTTGCTGTGGATCTCTTTTTCTGTGAGGTTTGTGTCGTAGTGGAGAGTAGTAGTAGGAGTGTGAGAAAAGGGGGGGTGCATAAGGGCTGATTTTTGTCTTTGTTTGCCTTGGGATGGTGTTAAGATATGAGAGTTGACCTGAGGAGCTACATCTACTACTTCTCTGAATCATCTCAAACTGTGATTCATCTCAAATTATTTGGGATAGTGCTGGTGGCATGTGGTTCTGCTAAGCAGTGCTATTGGAATAACATTTGTGCTTTCATTTTAAATACCAGCATAGCTTTGGGGCTGCAGTCAATTAAGATAGTTTGCCAACTTTTTGTAGGGATTGAGAGATTAGCAGTTTTTAGTGCTTTTCCAGTGCCTTGCACACTATAAACTCTCAACTTGTTTTAATTAGTACATGGAAAAGAACATTCAGAGCCAGGTCAGCCCATACTGGATCAATTTTTAAGGGCTGTGATTTAAATGTGACTCTGGTTGTTTAGCCTTCTGAAACTTGGCAAGTATTTTCTATTAATTAAAAGTCCCAGAATTTTACAACAAAGTATCTGGCACCTAGGTGTAGAATTCCTTTCTTTGTATTATGTCAGATTGTTTGCAGTAAGGCTGGTGTGTGTGCCTGTGACACATGACCAACAGGAGTCAATGTAATAGTGCAGGTGTTAGAATAATTTATTCTTTCCTAGATGTCAGGTGTCTCTGTAAATCATTAGTCTTCATTATTTTAATTGGAATGCAGTACTGTAATATATCAGGATTATAGGAAATAACCACTGAATATAAGATTTTCTGGGTTTTAGAACACTCTTCCTGTGGTCTGATGTGATTTGCCTCTGAGCAGACTAGAAGTTTCCTAAATGATGCCCCCAACCTGGTAGTACATCAGTTTAGTTTTACCTGCATATCTTTCCCTGGACTGCTTGTGTTTTAATGCTAGTTATTTTCCGTGCAATAAAAGCCATTGCAATATCTCTTACATGCTTATTCATATGTTCTCATTGTTTTCATACTCTAGAAGAAATGTAAATGCTTTTGCCAAATCTGTGCTTGTTCAAATGTATTTTACATGAGTGATACTGGTGTTTCCCTTCCTGTTCTCCTCCTTTAAACTTCAGAGGTCTTAATCAACTTTGAATTCATAAAGTAATCTTGAAAAACTGTGATTGCCCTGGTCAGTTCTGAAAGTAATCAGGAGTAAATTTTATCAAGGACAATTGATTCAACATTTAATCTAGTCTCCACAATATAGTCTTTTTACAGATGAATTATGGTAGCTCAAATGAAACAGGTTGTAGTCAGACCAGTTCATTCTGTATGAAAATTTGGGTTTTCACGGGGCTCCCAACCCCAAATTTGCTTGTACAGAAAAGGCATCCTTTAAAATTAGTAAATGAAGAATAGCAGATTGTGGAGAGATGTCCAATAATCCTCTGGAAATAAATGTTAAGTGCATTTTTCTTAAAATATTTATTAATGATATAAGATGTCAAGTAAACAATGTATTAGGTAAATATACAGGTGATGCTAATTGCAGAAGCCTTTGAAAATGCCTGAGCTAATATGGCAAAGATGCTGAGGTACCAACAGGGCTTTTAAAAATGGGTAAGAAACTAAAAACCAAACAATTTTTCCAGATTTACTTTGGAATAATTAGTATAGATAACAGATTTGCTGCAAAAATAATTTGGGAACTTAATTTTTTATATGATAAAAATAATTGTCCTGCCTGTGCAGATATATTTTCTTATTTTCCTGAGCTAATGGTCCTTCCTTGATGCTGGAGAACATAAGCATTTTTGATGCTTTAGTTTCAAAGCATTAACAATAATCACAAATCTGTATTAGCTTAGAACAAGGGTTTAACATGTTAATTCTGCCTGAAGGAAAACCCTTAAAAGAATTTGGTGTTGTTAAATTTCTCAGATTTAAGATTAGACTTAAAATGTGAGGACTTTTGGATTGTAATCATCAACTTTGGATAGAGTTTCAAGCTGAAAGATTTTTTTTTAAATAATTTATTAATTTTTCTATTTATTTTTTAAATCGAATCCCATAAACTCTTCACTAAGTCTCTCTTGACCTTGGGAAAGGGATTAATCTTTCTGAAAATTAGCTTTCCTTTGTGATATTTCTTGATATCATGCTACCTTAGCCAGAACAGCCTTAGTACAGTCTGTTAACAGACCAATAAACTCATGTGTGCTACATTGTTGTAGTAGTGATGTCATGTTTTATAATTTTAAGCTGTTACTGTCAATCAATGTACAATTTTTTGAAGATTTTTAAAAGATGAAGAAAATATGTAGCTATTGACATCCTACCTGGTAATTTAGGACTGTTAATAAACAGTAGCTCATATCTCAGTGAATCTAGAAAAAAATAATAACATACTAGAAGCCTCAAGTTTGTTCTTAGTGGAAATAAAACAGAAGTAATTATGCTAGAATAAATTATGCCTTTTTTTAATTACAGTATTTAGCATCCAAAGGGATGCAAATAGCTGATATGTCAAATTGTGTATGTAATAAACTCATCATCCTTTTAAAGATAAAACTGAAAGGAAGGAGCTAAAATAACAATACTTTGAAAGACCAAAAGAGAAATGTTTGATTTGTAACGACTGTTATTTAACCACCTATTAAAACTGAATAAACATGTGGTAAAGTTCCTTGAAAGTCTACAACCTTGCATAACCCCCCTGAAATCCAATGCAGATTGATCTATCAGTTTGTGGTCACTGTACTTTATGAACTGTGGGCAAACACACATGTAGGGGTACAGTGAAAGCTTGGTTAACCTAAAAGCTGGAATTCCCTGAACTCTCTGGATTTGATCACGTAGCCTTCTTATTTGCCAGTAATTATTTTTCTGTTTTTCACGTGGAAGGAAGAAACAGTGAAGGAAATCTTCTAATAAAGTTTCTGGTAGTTCTTGGGATGTTGGCATGCTAAGAAAAAAATTTAGAGGGTTCCTAACAAATTCTTTAGACTCAATACTATTTAATTAGGCACTTCTTGAATTTTGCCACCTGTATTTGAAACTGTTTTGAAATTTTACTGTATCAGAGACTAATACTCGATCTACCTAGAAATCTCAAGTGTTTATCCCATTTGAACCCAGGGTCAGGGTTTCTGGACTGACATCCTGGCCTTTGCTGCTCCTGTGTATGGAGTGCAGTAATGGGGGGTAAGTAGGTGTTATAGCATCTGCATAAGTGGATTTTATTCCTGTGGTGATTCCTTTGGTCTCCTGCACTGGATTACATGGCTCAACTCATATTTCCCTGTGATGACACTGCTGCTTGTCTAGAAAGCAGGAATAGAATGTAAGATCTTAGGGTTCAAAATGTAATCACTAACTCACCTTTTCTGGCTTTTAGTGTGGCCAACAGCCTGGATTTGTCCTCAAGAAGTGGACAAGAATGCTCTAACTTAATGAGAATTATGATTGCTTGAACTAGGTCTGAATTTTTCCTAGCTCCTCTAAATGGGTGAGTTGTTACAGTGTCCACAAATGCAAAAGGCATTGACTAGTTTAAATTTAGCCAAGCCAATAATCTGGTAAAAAATATTGATCTTTCCTTCTTGTTCCTAGAAAGATTTTTAGTAGTCTATATTTCTTCCATCTTTTTCCTGCTGTTTCTTTTTCTCTTTCTTCTTATTCTATTAACTTTTCTATATTAAATGAAAATAATTTTAGAGCTTAAGAGAAATTTCTTTGAATGGGCCTTGTGTCAGTAAAATGCTGGCAATAGTGATTCTGATTAGGCTTTTGCTTTATTGGCCAGTTCTTTAGTCCACAGAAATCATCTCTTGGTTGCTAACTAGTTGCTAAGAAGGATAGATTGCCTTCAGAGAACATTCTGGGAAATGATCCAGTTCCTTGCTTGCCCATTTTAATCTCAAGTTTCCCGTTAGAATTATGCTGTGTTGTAGAATAACAAGTCAGACACAAAAACCCCACTTTGTTTGTTGGAAGACAACTGAACACACATGCTCTCAGCAGAATAATATCAAATAATATGCTCAGAGCTTTGTGTCTCGCTTGTGCTTCATTATGTGATCATGTGGATTTCTGTTTTGCTCACTAAAAGAAAGCAGGATAATAGTATTGTGCTATGCTGGATGTTGTGTGATGATGATGATGAATTTGTTAATCAGGCTACTGGATTTGATACAGGAGAGCTTGATGAGCCTCTTATAGGCCAAACAAAGAAAATGAAAATTTCAAAGATATTGATTTGGTATATTTTGTTTATGGCATAGCAGAGGTTGACTAGATTCTGGATAAAAGAATGTTTTGACTAATTTGTTTTAGGAGGAGCAAGGATAACAACTCCAAATTAAACAAGCAGCACCAGAGACCAAAACACATTTTGTTTGAATGCATCTGCCCTACTACAGAACACATGTGGCACTAGCTACAGCCCATTAGCTCAGGTAAAATATGATATTGTGTAGTCTGGCCTGGGCTGTGCCTGGCTGCCTATTTGTGTCTAAATTGGGAAGGGAAGAAAACCAAACCTATTCCCTCCCTGTATGACTGGCACAACCAGACTTCATAATGAACTGCAGATGTAATATTTTGTTGATTTCAGGGTTGCAAAGGACTGCCCAAGAATAGGGGGCAGGATCAGAAGGTAGAAAGCAATGGGGCTGATCTAGTTAGGAAAAAGGGAGGAAACAACCAAGCACTTTGAAGTACGGCTTTGCCCATTTATCATGATGTTACTGAGACTGATTTAGTGTGTGAAATTGATGAATCTGAGGAAAAACTGGAAACATGGTGCAGTAAGACACCTTTCTGGAATGAGGGTGAACCAGTAGCACTTGCTGTCTCAGAGCCCACGACCTCCCCAAGCCAGCCATGAGCTGTCTACTGGAGCAGTAACTGCTGACCTAACAGAGTTTATGCTCAAATGTTCACTCAGTTATTAGGAAGAGGAGGATATTTTTTTTGTAACACATGGACTTACAGAAATGTTTGCTGTGTTTATTTCTGCTTGGTTCCAGACTTGGAGCCCATGTTTTGATGCTGCCTCTGAAGTGCTCTGATTCCACACAGCTGCTGAAGTTTTGAGAAAGTGTGGCACATCCCCTTTTCATGCTTCTGAGAAAGAGTTGCATCAATAGGGCTTTGTCTATGTCTAAAGCTAGGCTTTAGTCTGTGAATCTCTATGGTCATTATGTGAAAGCACATGTGCTGCCAGTGTGTTTTAAACTAGTTTTCCTCAACAGTCTCTGCATCACACATTTTACTTTTGTGGAGTTTAATATTTTGGATATTGCACAACTTCACAAGTTCTCCCCACTATCAAAAAGTCTCTAGAAATAAGTGAAGGTAAAGCATTTACTTTGAGGTCAGAATTTTCTCTTGCTATTTTAAAATCACTTTTATTCCTGTGAGAACTTTCACAGCTTGCTTTATTTTGATCCACTAGTGAAGTAAAAATACCATTATAATGGCTTTAGCATGTGTTATGTAAGTTAAAACAATGCCAGAAGCTTAGAAATACAATGTGCTGGTAACATCTTGTTTTGTGTGAAGACTCTGCCAGCAAAAAAAAAAAAAAGTTTCTTGTCTAACTCTTTTTTCCCACCGACTTTTTTCAATGTAGGCTGGATATTAGAGACTGAAGTTGTCCAGTCTCTGTACAAATTGTGATCTCAGCTGAAATCAGTAGTTACTTTGGGCTTCCTACACTTACTGCTGCAAAGCAGACAATCATGGTGCTCTAATCCATATTGGCTTGTTCTCCAGGCACTGCACTGCCTTAGTTTCATCAGGCCTGAGGAAGACCTGGAATTTCAGTGAAGGATGAAAAGCAGCAGCTGAAGGTTGACAAAGAGAGAAAATCTTCAAAAGAAATGCTGGAACTCTAGCAAGCTTGCTACTGGTAATGAGCACGAGTGACAAAAAAAAACCCAAACAAAGCTGAAAAAGATGCATTTTAAAATAGATAAAAAACAGGATAAATATAGAAATTTTTATACTTTTTCAGTTTTAAATGATCTCTCTTGCAAGATTTCTTTTCTGTTTTGGAAAGTCAGTGGTAGTACTGAGAATTTATCAGCATGTTAAGAGACAATGTGTTATAGCAAAAATCACAAGACACTTAATACATCCATTGTTCTTGAATAACTAATGATTTGGAGAGCAAGTTATATGTCTGGATGAGCTCCATGAATTTCTATTTATTAATTCTGATGATACCACATTAAATGTTCATTTGGTAACACTATAAATAGGGAGTTGGGTTGGGTTTTGCCTTGTTTCTTTCTACAGAGGATAGATTTATTGCTAATAAGTGCCACTGAGGGAGGTGAATTATGTCTTTTGCTTCAATAGTCACTCAGCAATGCAACTGCTCATTACTAGCTCAGTGAGTCAGGGTTTTTAGAAATTACTAACAATTTTGTATGCCTCAATTTCTGTCTACCCAATTTGAGAGGCTATATTAAGGCCTCTGTAGGGGGTGGCTTGTAGTTTTAGTTTGTTTGTCTGTCATGCCTTTTGTGGTGGTGTTTTTTCCTTTTGTTTTTTTTCCCTCCTCCCCACCAAGGAAATTCTTACTATAAGCCTTCTAGAAATCTGGATGTAGAAAACAGTGATATAGAATTCAAGGGAATCCATTTCCTTCAGTGCTGCAGAGGGGATGAGAGGCAGTTCTTAAATGCATTGATGACTTTTCCATGCTCCAAAATGATAGAGAAGGACACTTGATTCTTCAGCTTTACAATAGCTTCCATGAAATATTTAATGCTTGTCTGATGATTTATTCTTCTTTGCATAATACAATCTAAAAGAGTGGTTTCGTTAATTATTTACATTGTGCTGCCGAGGTTGTTTCTCTCCAAGTGCTTTCCAGCAGTAGTTGTTTCTGCTTATTACCAGGAGAGACTTTAAGAGGCAGATCTTGTCAAGAAAGCAGAATTATAACTTGTCTTATTTGTATCTGTGTGTTTTATAGTGTGTGTGCTGGGTAGAAAATACCAATAGGGTTGAAGCAATACAAGAGTGACTTATGAGACCCATGGTCAGAAATGAGGATAAACCTGGGCCTTGCTGGGGTTGTGAATGTAGATCTTAGGGCTCCTGATGGCTTGTTGGCAGGATAAGAACCTGAAAAGGGCACTTCAGTGAGGTTTTTGGAGCATCATCCGTGTAGAGTGAAGAGCAGCAGAGAACCTCTGTGAGATGCCTGAGGGTGATGATCCAGCATCACTGCAGGGCTCTAAACAGCTTGCAAAGTGGTTGTGGGTAACACTTTTGCTCCTGTAATCTTGTTTTAATAGGGTGTAAGTCTGGCAGCCAGCATGGACTTGGCAGCAGTGCTGAAGGAAGGAGGATGGCTGCCAGGTCTTCCCAAGCATGCATGAAAAGAAGGTCTTCCAAGTATTTAGGTCTCATGGCTTCTGCTTTTGGTGATCTCCCTGACTGCCTGAGACCCACACAAGTAAACACAGGAAAAGGAGAGCTGCCAATGCTGACATACCATCAAAAGCTCTGCTTGCTGACTCTGTTCCAACCAGAATGTGAGGTAGGAGAGCAAAAGAGCCTTCTGCCTCCTGCACGAAATTGAGTGGCTTCTCTGTGACAGCAGGATGATTGTGTACTCTTGTAGTGCAGTGGGGAGCAAAATACCTCCAACTTTGTAGGAGAGGAGCAGGCTGACATTTACGTTTTTCTCTTGATTAATCTTTCAAAAATAGCACTCCTAAAGGGGAAGAATGATTCTCAGCAAAGGTGAAAGGACATTCAAGACTCAGTTTTTTAAAGGTTGCATTGCTTAACTTAGATAAACTGCTTGGTATAGCCAGATGTTGGTGACCAAGGACAAACATTAACAATCTGAAAATTTTATTTAAGGAGATAAATCACAGGGAAAAGACCCTCATAACTATCTGCTGTTGAAGACATAAGTGAGTTTGCATTTTTTAGCTGTTTCAAAGATTATGATTCAGTACTACACAACTTTAGATTATTCTCTGCAGTGTATGCTACTAGGAAATAGAATTCACACCTTCTCTTTTGGTAGGAGAAGAGGAAGTAAAGTCCCTGTGCACAGTGGAGGACTCTTTCTGGGTTGTGGAGATGTGCAGGGCAAGCTAGAATCTAGCTTAGAACATCCCCTGAGAAGAACAGCACAGATGTTTTTTTTTCTCAAACACAGTAGTAAAACATGAGACATAATCTCAGTCAAGTGATTGGCATTGACATGAGAAAAGAACAAGGGTCAGCTGGTGAAGCAGTTGAACTACTGAGTTGACTCTCATTTGCTTCCTGACAGGTCTCTTAACTACTGATTCTCAGAGCTGTAGCTGTATCTCGAGACAAGAAATACTCCACTTTGTGAGGTACTACTACTCCAAGAATAAAAATTATGCAGTGGTTTGTAGGAGATAAGGAATATCTGGATATCTGCCCCTGTTAGTTCTATGGCACCGAATCCCTGGATGTGCTTGTTGGCTTAGCCCAGCAGTCAC
Organism: Luscinia megarhynchos; assembly: GCA_034336665.1. Taxonomy (NCBI): domain Eukaryota; kingdom Metazoa; phylum Chordata; class Aves; order Passeriformes; family Muscicapidae; genus Luscinia; species Luscinia megarhynchos. The sequence goes on along the minus strand of CM067565.1, from coordinate 78,389,165 downwards.
AATAATCCTGCTGGCTTTCAGCACAGCAGACCAAGCATTCACCCATGACTGAGAAGAGTGCTCTTGGTTAACTTTGTTTTGTAATAAAGAACAAACAAAATGTAATTTTTTAAGGCTTTGCTAAGCATGAGCGACTTACTAGGGTTTGAATTGTGCTGCAGGCAGAGTTGGGAAACTTTCAGCCACTTAGTCCTTTTGGTCATCAATGGGAGTGTTCTAGAGAAGAATCCTTCCCAGGGAGCAGCTTGGAGGCTCCATCAGTGGCCTTATTGCCCAGATGGAGCTTCAGATAGGGATTTCTGTGCTAAACCAGTTGCCCCTGGCTTAGTCATATCAGAGACATACCACATATCTGAGAATCTCACATTAGACTTCTCTAAATAAACAAATGTATAGGACAGTGAGGGATAGAAAAAACACTGCATTTTTTTTAAAGGCTTTTGCATAAGCTGAAGTATTTCTTTATTTTCTCTAAGAGAATCCAGACATCACTTGAGGTCTCTTGTGAGCTCTCCGTACAAGGCTCTTGTGAAATTTCTCTATGCATTTAGAAATATCCAAGCTTTCAAGTTTTGTAAATCCACATCACCCTTTCAGACCTCCAGGTGATGAAAAAAGCTGACAGTAGACTGAATTTTAGCTCATGGCCCTTACATATAAAACAACATAGATCCTTAAACCACTTGCAAGACAGAGGAAAACTAATTCTTGTACATCAGTGAACATTGTACTGACAAACAACTTGCCTATATGTGCTTGTTGCTTGTTTACAGGTACTCTCTTCTTCCTTTCAAAAGCTTAGTTGGCAGTGGTAGGTGAGTTGCTGTTTGAAGAGCTGTCACAGGTGTAATCTGCAGGAGTGCATTTTTGAATTTACTGGTACATCTTACAGAGCTGATCATGGAGGACATTGTTAGCAGAACTGCTTCTTAATGAGTACAAACCCATCCTATTGCAGTGTTAACCACTGCAGATCACAGAACTCGCTGTAGTATTGCTGCAGTACACAAAAATCTTGAAGTCTTGCATAAGAAGAAACTAAGCAAGAACATGAAGGTGTATGAAGTCCCAGGAAAAATGAAATACATTGAACTATGATTTCAAGTTATCTGGATCTTCTAAGATTATTTCCATTACTTCTTAATTTCCTTTTCTCTTTATTGGATATTGTTTCCTTATCTGGTGTTCTCTTAATTATTAAAACCCAATTACTGTTTGTTTGGTTTTTGAAATTAATTATTTAAAATTCAGAACGCAGCCTTAAGAGATATAAAGTAGCTGTGTCCATCACAAGTTTTTTTGTGTTTTTTGGTACCTTATTAAAATTCCCATTAGTTTCTTGTATAACTGCTAGCCATCTCATTTCCTTCAGAGGAATTAATTTCAAGAGTTGTGCATTGGTATATGAGATGGAGAAAATCTATTTCTACAGCTCTGTGCTGTGAGCACCATTAGACTTCTTTGGTTTAGAGAACTTTGGTGATATTTTATTCTGAGTGGCTGCTCAGGTCACTGTGACATTCAGAAATGGGCCTGATTTGCATTAGAATATTTAATTTGCAGTGCTGTGTCATTACACTTGTCTGTGCCCAAGAGAAAGGAATTTAAACTTCAGCAGAGCTCTTTTCTTGCATGTCTTCATTAATTATTTTGCTGTAAGAGTTAATATGGGCACACTGTTATCCCCTGGCTCAGGATATGTGGGGGGCCTTCCAGGGGAGGTAGTGTGTTGTTCATGCTTGGATTTTTTTGCCTTGGGACTCCATGAGAAATAAAACTATAAATTTCTTCTGAAAGCATTCAAAATTTAGACTTTTGTATCCTTATTCTCATCTCTTTCCCGGTTAATTTCAAAGGATGTTTTGGTTTCCAGTGTTTCTGTAATGGTTACCTATTGGGCTGCCATTACACTATGCTTGAAGATGGATGTTCCTTGTGTCTCCAGAGGGATGCCAAGTTGTGTTTTTGTTTTTTTTTTTAAAAGTTTCTTTCAAAACGGAACAAGATTTAGAATATTCCCCAGAAAAGCAGCTTCATGTCTGACAGGAAGGTGAGGTCAGGTCCCAGCTGTGGTGGCAGAGATGCTGCTCCAGGACTCTAACACATGCAGCACTAAGCTTAAGAACATATGAGCACATCCTGCTTCTGGCTGAGGAGCACCATCTGTGCAGCAAATTCCTAGGTCTGGAGGCAGGGCTGGAATGTGTTTTGTAGCAAACTGCAGCTTTCTCAGTGCTGCTTCTGGCACTGGGTTTGTTTGCCCCGGGGGGAGGTACCCAGGCTGTGTGTGCTGCAGGAGGCAAAGAGGTAGTGGGAAAGGCTGGGCACTAAAAATGAGAGGTCTGTAGAACGAGGCTTGTTGAACCCACTTCTATGCATCAGGGATATGAGGAATAAGTGAACATTGCCTTAGGAAAGGCTCTTCCCTCATCCTCTGCACAGGAGATGCTACTGTCCCATATGTGTTCCAGCAGCAACCAGTAGGATTCCAAAAATTTCAGGAGAAGTTGGCATCCCTCTGGAGACACAGGGAACTCCCTATGTACTGCATGGTGTAGTGCTAGCCCACCAAGTGAGCCTTACAGAAGCACTGGAAACCAGAAAGCACTTTAAAATTGGTCCACCATTGAACAGGAAAGAGGTGATGATAATGTGGATCACAAGAACCTGTTATTACCAAAGCAACTGGTTTGAGGATCATACCATAGATACTTAAGCATCCCAGGAGCCCTAAAGCTTGCTTTTCTGGATCCAAGTCTAGGTTCTTGTCTGTAAGAATATGCATTCTCAATATTTTTCTTGATTATGTCTGCAAGAGCTTTTGATTTACTTGGCTGATTTCTCAAGGTTGCATAATTCCTCAGTTCAAAAAGGCTCATTTACCTTGATGCCATCATGCTGATATAATATTATCAGAACAGAATGTGTTGACAGTCAGCTGTTGCTTTCATTACTAACTCACTTCAGTTGATTTCCCATTGCTAAACCTTCCCTTTTGTAATGTGTTACATTAGGTTTTTTTTGCAAGGAAAATGTTGTAATGATTGACATAGGCTGGAGTGGAAGGTGATGGTTTGCAAGAAGTCACAAGCATATGGGCAGCTGTTGGGGAAATGTTTAAAACTGTGGGTTGTTCAATGGTTGACCTTAAACATTTATTGTTTTGCCTTTTAAAAAATTTTTAATTACTTAATTTAAACTTCTTAACCTAGACATGAAAGCAAAGCTAAGAGAAATCACATTTGCTTGAGGGGACCACTGGCAGTATGGATTGTTTTAAAATTGCTTTTCATTCAAATATTATTAAAGGCAAAGCCTAGCATAAAGAATTTGAAATTAAGGACATTTAGCAGCGGGAACATAGCAGAGAGTCAGGGAGGAAAAGGCATTTATAATATAAATGATGATGGGCAGAGCACTTTGCATGTAGACAGTGCCACTAATTAACAACTGTGAGGTGGCCCAGGATGGGGACTGAGCTCAGAGGAAGACACAAGTCCAGATGGCTGTTTGTGATCCAGAAGTGCAGGGCACAAGACTGTGTTACAAGGTTACTGCAAGGTGAGAACAGGGACTACAGGGACTATTTGCTTTGTTTTTTCCAAGAGCAAATGCTGTAAGAGAAACTGCATGGGGTGTAATGATCTGCTGCACAGACAGACCTAGCTTTAGAGCTAAGCATACCTTCTGTTTTGCTCTCAAGGTTTTGTGATGTGAATGTCCCCTGGGAGATATTTAACTGCTTGGAAAAGTGAAAGCTGTTATATGGAAGCAAATGTGAAAGCAAATATTTTGTTTACCTCGTGTGCTAGGTACTTAGCTGAAGAGTTTATAGTCTAGGGAGTGATGTTGGTAATCCCTGGTGGCAGTGCAGAGAAACGTGCTGCTGCTGCAGGGAGTCAGCTCAGGAGGCTGGGGAGAATTTGGGAATAGAGGGTGATACAGAGGCCAAGGTGCCCCCCTTCTGTGGGAGTGGGAGCTGTGTCTCCTGGAGCAGCGTGCTGCATCTCTTCTTTACCTCATCTTTGCAAAGCCTTTTCATATTATTTTAGCATGTTTTATGTATGCCCTGTTCATCCCTCTGAACCTAATGTATCTTGTTACTTTGCTTTCAAGCACTGAATTTTTTAGGAAGTAACCCCATATGTTTTGGCAGCATTATCACTTTGAGGAGTATCTGACATTACAAGGAATACCTGCAGAATGAAGCCATAGGGTAGGATAACTAGGATGACACACATCGTATACACAGTGAAATGTTGAGATCTTACAAGTCTGATTATTCATGACATATATCAAAATTGACATAAGGTTGAAAGTTTTTGAGAAGAGATGAAGCATTACTGACTAGTGTGTGTTGAAATCAAGTTTCAAAATGCTTCTTTACACCATGTCTAATTTGGATGCAAAATATGAATGTATAGCAATCAGAAATAAAACCCACAGAATATATCCTGTTGTTACTGCCACTTGACATGGTTCACAAGTCGACATTTCAGCCCTTAGATTGATTGTAGGAGGGTATCTCTTGATGGTTTTGTCCTAAAATTTAATTGGAGTCCCTAAATGTGAAATATGTCTTCTCAGGCCATATTGAATTTCAGATTAAAATCTTGGTCTCAGCATACTTTTTGTGTTTCTGTAATAAGATATGTCTTCCAAACTAGAGCCTGGAGTTATTTATTTTTTTCCTCAATTTAAGATCTATATTTGCCATTCAGCTTCAGTCTGTTGAGAGATGGAACTTGCATTGCAAATTCAGGCTGCCAGTTGGGACAAACATTCAGCAATATCTCTATATGTATTACATGAGAATAATTCATAGGATATAGTATGGGATAACTGCCCTTGCCTACAATTAGAACAATACTTGTGAATAGTTTTTGTTCTTGTCATATACATAATTTTGTATTTGAAACTAGTTCAGTGTATTTCAAATATTGAGCCAAATGTTTACTATGTGAAAACATTTGTTGTATAGAACACATAACCTCAATTAGTGTTCTTAGTAAGCAAAACCAAAGATGCTGGAAATAACAGCTGCAGGGAATTGATTAACATTCAAGTATAAAGCATAAAGGCATAATATGTTTTTACTTTTAGTCCAGATAAACTGCAATGCTCAGTTGAGTTATTGACTGAAACTTCCTCCACTCACTGAAGCCAATTTCCTGTCTTTGTGGGAAGCATGAAATGGGATGACAGCACTGAATGTGAAACTTTCCCTGTTTCAGTTTTGCTTTTGCATGAGACAAAATGGGTTGTGGGACACATTATGGTAGTCAGGAGAAAGAGCACTAAGTAAGGCTCCAAAAGCTCTAGCATGATATTCTGATGATGGTGGAAAATGCCTTTCTGTGCAATTTTGGACAAAATTGACATGAATCATACTGCTCCTTTTTCAATATATGTTCTTTCTGTAGTAATTCACTGCATTTTATTGCATGTGAGACAACTGCTAGCTTTTCTATTTTGTATGTGAGAACAGGACTCTTGTAATGTGATAGAGCTGGCATTGACACCAAAGAGACTAAAAACATCCTGTTAAATTTATAAAACTGGGTTTAGAATTTAGGGTACAGTTCAGTAAAAGTCTCAATACTAAAGATTATCAAGGACAAATCTCAAATCACTTGCCAAACTTGAACTCTGAAGAACTTTCTCAGGGCTATTCTGACAGATTTTAGTCTTCAAACTTCTAGTTTAGTTTAATTAGGCAAATTTTTGTTGTTAAAAAGTGTTTTGTAATAAAATAAGTGCAGCAACTTGTGAGGTGCTGTAAATTCAGGAATTATAGATGCAGTTTAATGGATTCCTCTGCTAATCTAACTTGCTCTTTTCCTGCTTTATGGGCTTGGTGTTTTTATAGTCTTTGGGTGTGTATGTGTTCTTCCTTACACTGATGTGAATTGGGAGTAATACACTAATATCAATGGAAAACTGATGTAAAGCCTCTCAGGGATCTGTATTGGAACTTTTGCATTTAATTCCAGCTTCCCTTGCATCTTTATAATAGATAAAGCTTTCTTTCACATCAGTTGTGTGCAGATGTGTATTATATATGAAATGCTTTCAGATACTACTGGAATATTTTGTAATTGTTTTTTATCAGTTATGTAGTAGCAAAATACAAATCAGTCAGGTATTGGACCAGGAAAGACAGATTATATAGGGTTTTTCTACTCTTGCACAGCTACTGTGACTGTGCATCAGGGTGTACCCAAAGTTAACTTTGAATTAGCTGGCTTGGCTTCTGGCCAGGAGCACAGGAGCATGAGGTACTCACCAAGAATTTCCCAAGCTTCTAGGAAAGGTGTTTCAGCCTTGTGCTGAGCTTGCTGCTGGAGTTAGCTCAGTCTAACCCGACCTAAGTTCAAGGCACTGACTGTGCTGCAGAGGTGGTTTGAGCATCACATGGATGCAAGCATATTACTTACATGGTATTTTATTTCTGGGTCTGATGTGCTGCTTCTGAGGGCTGATGTAACCTGTACTGAGGAGCCACCACGGGGCAAAGAGCTGTCAGGGAAATATAGGTATTTGTATGTAAAGAGCAGGATAGTTCTACCTTAGACTTCTTTATCCCTTCTGACTTGCAGGTGCAAGGGAGGATATAGAAAGAAGAGGAGGGAGCTGCTGGGATTTGAAGGTAAGGCCACTCAATGTCCTTACCCATGAGCCTTCTCCATGTGTTTTCTGGGCTTGGAGAATTCACTTCAGATAGTTCAGGGGCCAGGAGTGATTTCTGGCTGTGCTCTCCTCATCTGTGGAGACGGTCAGAGGGAGGTTCTGAAAGAGCTGTGGAGGAAGTGACAGTGCAGTCTTGGGATATGGGAACAGATAAACCTTTGTTTCTGGTGATGATAAGATTAAACTTTTGTCATATGGGAGCAGGAGGAGAGATAAATACCAATTCTGTCTTCACTCCTGATGGAAGATATTGTGAATTACTGCTTTATCTCTCCTGAATCACTCAGCTGTTTCCAACTGAAATTGGGTTGGGAATTTTAAATGTATAGCATTCCTGAAACGAAGGCACATGTTAGTGACTGTGCTTCATGTGCAAAATACTGATTCCAACAAATACATTTATTTCTTACAAGTGGTAGAAGAGTCTCTTGAGTGAAATATGCTGATATGAATAACAAAGCAGAATGACCTTTGGCTGGCTGTGCATTCCCAAATTATACAAGACATGCAGCTTACACTACTAAATATCTGTGAAGTTATATTGTTGCTGGGTTCATTATTAGTAGAGCTTTATCTTCTAAAATCAATGGCTCCCTTTGTGAGATTTAAATTTTCCATGCAATCACTTCCCTATGGTAACAAGGGATGCCTGATTTAGCAGTGACATTTGTAGTGAAACTCAGCATCAGGTGATTCAGTGTGTCCATTATTAGTCTTTACTTTCTTCCCAGGGAGTACTTTTCAATTTGGTTTGCCTCATGCTGCGTTTAGCTTGATTTCTTATTGAAAACGAAATATTTTGCCCTTAGATTCATCAGAGGCTTTTAAAACCTGAATAGTAAGAAAAAAACCTCATTAAGGTCAAAGTCAAGAATTAAGTTTTTGAGAAAATGGAAGTATTGGAATTTTTCACTCTTGGACTCATGCTAAGAGCTTTCCACTTTACAGTCAGCAATACTGTTCTCCCTTTGCTGTTCTTCTCTTAAATCAGTGATCTGTGGCACCAGAGAGGGAGGCTAGACATCTGTATACATAAAACCATGAAGGGGTGTCAGATGCAAGCACAGAAGTGCCTGGTAAGATATTATCAACAGGGGTAGCAGAGCTGGTGGTGTAGCTGGTACTGGGCATTAATTCAAAATGTTTCTGTTAGTGAAAGGCACACCAGTATAAGTAATGAGGGTCAAAATGCAGCATGGATTGGGCAGTTTACAAAAGGGGTTGTAATTGCCTGGATGCAGGGCACTGGCTGAATGTGCCAAAAAAAAGAAGCCCAAAGTGCACTTCAAAGGGCACAAATAATGACTCATGGTATATCTATATTAGCAGTTTAGGTTGGACAAAGACATACTTTTAACTTGAACCTCCTGGGTTTTCCCACTTACTGCTTTGGGCTCTCACTGTGGAACAGTCCTGGGCTGTGGAGACTGGTGATAAAACTAAACTGCCAGGCCTAAACTCCTAAGTGTGCTCCAGCTGCTAGTGGGCTTTCAGCCAGGGGGACAGACTACAGCCAAGTTTGAAACAGTGCTTTCCCTCTCTCCCTGAAGTGTACCTACTGTGGAAGTGTGCTGCTCAGCACCAAGTGTTTTACTCTGCAGATGTGCTCCTGTTGCACCGTGCTGGCTGATGATGCAGATAGATCTGTAAGGCATTAGCAATAGGTCTCATCTTGGCTCACCAGCTTCTTGAATTAGCTCTGCTAGTCAGGAGCAGAGATAGAGAAGACATGATTCACCCTCTGCATTAAGTGGGTGCTCCAGATATGCTGAATCAACCTTAGGGGTCTTCTGTGGTTTTTTTTCCCCACAGTCTATAAAGGAAGGCTGACTTTTAGGCATCTGTTTTCCTCTTGCTTAAATGAAAGAATACTAGACTTAAAATGAAAACTAGACTTAAATGAAAAGAATACCATTCAAAATGGAAGAATATATTCTGTAAGAGTTAAAATTACAAGAGAATAATGCAAAATCAACCATAAAAAGATTACTCAGAAGCTCTTATTCTCAGAACAATTATTTTAGAAGAATATGGCATAATATCAACTAACAAGTATTTTCACCAGTAGTATTAAAACAGGATGTTAAAAGAAGACACTCTGCATTTGGCTGTGGAAAATAATGACGAAATAGAAACCCCAACATTTTTGCATAAGTGATACATGATTCATTAGGAAGTTATGATTTTGGGATAGTTTTATTTCAACTCCTAGACAACTTGCATGTTTTGAAGGAAGGAAAAGCTGTTAGTTACATATAGTTAATTTGGGGCTGTACGTGATATAATGAAGCTCTGCATTAGAAAATGGAGGTGCCACTTCACTTAAGCCTTTCAGTGTCAGCTGGCCCACAGAGCTGATTGTGTACCTGCACCATGGCTGCCCGTGTGTTGTCTCACAGTAAAATAGGGAATAATTTCACAAAGGACATCTCCAAGATTTTTACTTGCTGGGTTTTTTTTTTAGCAGATTTTTTGTTTCAATTTAGCTTATTTAAATTGATATCCTAAAATGCATTTTGTTCAATCTGTTTTTGGTAAGTAGGACTTTTGATGGACTCTGGGTCAATACAATTCTGTTATTAGACTTTGTCTTTTCTTGGTTAGGTTGCAAATAAAATTTGATAATGCATTACTTTTAACATTTTCAGTGAATCTTATTTTACATGAAGTGGCATTAATGCTAGAAATGCTGAAAAGATTTTTTTAGTAAGGCATTTGCAGAGCTTTTAAAAATAATTAAGATTTTTTTTTCAAGGCATCTAGCTTGGTTTTGTTGTGTTACACCAGAAAATACCAACTTTTTTGATTCTCAATAATTTTAATGGAGTATTCAACCTTTCAGTTTTAGTTTATCTCTGATTTTCTAATGACAACTTGAAGACTCATTCTACTTTCCAACGTTATAAGGACTTAACACAGTTGCCCATCTCAAACTACTGCTAATTCTTGAGAAGCAAGATGGTGGCTAGCATGTCCTGGTTAATGCACCCAAACAGAAATTCCCACTGTGGCAGGGGAAGCGAGTGGTCACACAGATTATCTTCCCAAATTATGGGCATGGTGTCTGCAACCACCCTGTGGGTATGCAGAACTTGGCTGTAGAAAGGTGGTACCCCAGAAGAATGACAGGGGGAGACCCCCACTGCTGAGAGGGGCATGTCACTGGATCCATGGGTGGTGACTGTCTTCTGATTAACCTTTCTCTCTCTTCCCCTTTCCCCTGCTTTTCTATTTTTTTCTCTCTCTCTACCTCACATTTACTGCATTATTAACTTTGGCATATGGTCTTGTTTGCACCTTAATTTGGGCAGAGGCATCTCTCACTGGTCAGATTGTAACGAGCATGGGTTAAGCAAACAGAGACCTTGCAATCTTTCTTTGTGTTGTCTAGAAATCCACTGGGAAAAACCTGTCTTTTTGATTCCTTGGTTACCACCTGAAGCAACAGCAATGTTCTCTACTGCACTTTCAACTACTTATGTCTATTACTGCTTGAGACATAAGCAGCTCTGCTGGGACAGTAGATTTACAGCTGGTATGTCTTTTTACTCACTTAAGAGGAAAACTGTGTAGGAGTAAAATTCAGTAGATATGATCTTTGCTCTGTTTTGCTTGGAGCACTAAATCTTGCTTCCTCTAGTTGTATTTAATGATGTGTTTGCCAATTGACGTGTACCATGATCAACTATTTTGTTTTAGGCTCACTTGCCTTTTTCCATCCCTCTTCAGATTAGCTAAGCTACCAAACCTGTTAAATTGCTGGGCTCTTAAAGCTGCTGCCCACTCCAAACTAATCTGGTCGAGTCACTGTAAATCTTATGTGACTACTCCAAATTTCCTGAGTGCTGTTTTGTGTTGGTATTTATTTGTGCAGTTAGCTCTGGTAACCCACTGAGTCAATCTAGAAAAGTGAACCTTCTCAGGCAACCATGAAGATTAATCCAAACATGCAGGCTTTATTCTTCCAAAGTTGTTCATAATATTGGTTTAAATTTGCCCAGAAGAGTTAATTAGTCTTGCATCTATACTAGAAAAAAAGTGACATAGTAGAAGAACTGGGAAGCAGACTGATTGTGAGGACTTGACATCTGCACAAGATGTTTCAGCAGGTTGTTCTTTGGTCTAGTCCTAGACTGATAGATGGACTGAATGTCCCTTGGTCACTGGAAGGTATCAGGTGAGGTCCTGGAGTGGCTTGGTGTTTCTTTATTTCCCCCCGCCCCCAATCTTTCCTGCTTGTGTGCTCTAAAGTCTCTGTAAAATGTGAAGCACAGCACAGTAAAAAGGGATATACTTGGGAGATCCGCTTCAAAAACACTTTTGAATGAAACTTCCCTATGACCTGCAAGGCTGCTAGAAGACACAGTAATTATAGATGAAGGCATTCAGGATGTCAATGCCAAGACAAAATATTTTCCTGTTCTGGATTGCACCTAAACATGTCTTCAAGACCATATTAAGAAGAGCGTCAGAGTATGTTTTGGGATGATTTTTTTCTTGTTTCTCCTATTGAGTTTTCTGCTTTGTTTAGACAAGTATTTGCTGAAGATTGGCATGGTGATGTGCTTTCCTATTATGCAAATGTCCTAACCATAAAGAAACAGCCATTCTTACTGCCCACTCTGTGACTCTCAAGTATGAAGTATTAAAGTTAAAATGAGAGCAGTAGTAGTTAGATAATAATTTATAATTTTCTTGTCTTTTAAGTCTTTGTTTGATACAAACAGAATGGAATTTTTCTGAGGGTTTACTGTCGGGAGCTGTTTAGTATTGTGTAAGATACTTGATGAAAAATAGGGAATAGAGCAGGTAGGATTCCTGTCTGTGCAGTGTGCTGTGGGTCCAAGTTCCTCCTTGGAGAGGTATTGCCCACACATCTGAGATATTTCTACTCTTCTGGAAGGCTGGCCTTTTTGTACCTAGAGGAGAGTCTGAGTTTTGCTACAGAATATAATGCATGAAATGAATACGTGAAAATACTACTTGGAAATTAAATAAGCAGAGATGATACATCTTTGTTTACTTATTTATTTACTGTAAGATACTGTCAAGTTACTGAAATATATTACTACTCCCCTGAATTTCTTGCATTGACCTTACAGGTAAGAGGAATCTCTGTAATAGCACTGTTACTTGAAAGAAACTTGACTGATGAGACTGGATTAGTAAGAGAGAAAAGGATTACCTAGTCTAAAATATGTATTTCCAGTACCTTGATTTAATTTTTTTTCCCTTAATGTTATTTAAAAGACTGCATTTTTGAAAATATCCTCAAACTATAACTGTTCTCCTGTTAATGACAAAAAGTAAAGATATTAAAATGCATAATTTTCTATTGGGAAAAAAAGAAAATGTCCTCACAAGAAAGAAGACAGAAATAGCCTGTGTAGGTTATATGAAAGTATACACGTGATATCCTCATAAAATTGTTTGCCTTCTCTCTAGACTTTCTTTTCTATCAATTAGGAACCTGTTTAACTGACTCTTTGGGAAAGTAACAATTAATACTTTGCTGTCACACGAGGGAATAGTTCTGAGGTCAGCTTCTCAGGATAAGGTGGTTTGGACTGGCCTTATTAATGCATGGCAACTTCAGAGTAATTTTACATTATTGTTGAGAGCTGCTGGAAGCCAGCAGGAAGGATGGTATCTGGAAACACAATAAAAGGTAAGAAAAAAGAATGTGAAGAATAAGTCTCACTTGAGGGAGTTCACATTTGTATCTGGTTTTATGGGGCTGTGAAATTATAATCTTTACTGAATATCACTTTGATTGTTACTGCACCAACTATTGCTGTTATCACAAAAGTTTATTTTAATGCCTTATGGAAACTGGCACTGAACTTTTCAAAGTTTTAAGGGCTTTTTTTGTTCTAGGCTATCAAAATGCCTCTCATAAAAACAGAACAAGAGCCAGAAGAAAGGAAACAAATGAGGCTTTAGTAATGCTGAAAGTGCTTGGTATTAGAAAACTTGGATTTCAGGAAGGAGCTCCTGCAATGAACAGATTGTCTCATTTAAAGAACAGCAGATGTGTTATGGAGAATTTCTCAAACTGTTATGATTTTGCCAATTTCTTACCATCATTTTTGTTGTTTTTCCTTATCTTAGTGCCAGACTTACTTGCATAAAAGCAAAACATATTGTTTAGGTCCCAGTTAACTTTGTATTTCCCCCAAGAAGCAGCATTACTTTGGGTAACATTAATTGTTCCCTGTAGCAGAGCATTAGGCCACCTGATAGCAGCAAGACTGATAAGAAAAATACTGTAACTCAGATTATAAGCAACTGTGCTGAGTTACTGCTAGTTTGGTAATATCAGGATCCCACTTTTGGTCAGTCTTGCTTGCAGCACTGGTCAGTCAAGCTGCCAATAAAAGCCCTCACTATCTCCTTCTGTTAAATGCGGTGAGATTAAGGTGAAAAATCGATTTCTTCTGTCTGAATTAGATCCTCTATATGTGTGGATATCATGGACTGCTGGTTTAAAATGCTAGGTGCCTTTTGGAAGAGAGAAAAGATTAGACTTTGCTGAGTAAATCAGAAAATAAGTTTCCATAAATAAAAATATGATTTTTCTTCTAGGTGCCTGAGTTTTATTCTGACTTCCAGAGAAAGAAATGAACAGAAAGGAGACACAATTTTAAACTACCTCTGAATTATGGAGAAGAGGTGGATGTCACTGTGATGGGGGAGTGCTGGAAAGGAGTTTTACATGTCTCCTGTCCAAGGCCTGGATTTGATGCTCCTTGGCTTCTAGTGCATTCTGCAAGCTCTAGTGGTGTTTTCTTTGAGCAAGCTGTAGCTCTATCTGAGTGTGGATTGGCAATGAGCCAATGAGGGCACTGCAAGGTGGATCCAGGTGAAGCTACCTGGCTGTGGGAGGTGACCTCCCTGTAGTGTCAGGGCCAGCAGGCTCCCTGCTGCTATGGCAGCCCTTCAGAGTGAAGAGGAGGTCTCAGTGGTGTCCAGAGGTTGGTGGCTCTAGGTGGTCCTTGGTGATGGTAGCATCCTACACCAGTTTGGTGAAGAAATATACCTGGTAAATAATTTACTACTTACTCTCCTGGTTTGCATGCTTCCTTTTCAGGGTCCAGGCATCTCCAGATTTATGTATTTTTTCTTTTTTGATTGGTTTTCTTTTTTGATACCTCTTTGTTTCCTGATATTAAAGTATTCATTCCTGTTCTTTCTTTCTTTAAATTCTCTTCCTCTCCTAAGAAAGCACCAGGAGCTCACCTTTTTGTCCTCTTCCTCTCTCTTTTAAAAACTTTAGAATTTTCTGAAGTTCACTGACATGAGACATTTTCTTATAAACCTCAAATCTTTCTGCACAGGGAATCCATGCATCTCCTATTCTGTGCCTGCCCCTCAGGAGTTAAGTGGTCCAGAGAACTAAATCCCGTTTGATGTCTGCTTGTTGTCAGTTCTGATTTGGTGCACAGGTTATTCAGAGGAATTTAGATGGGAAAAGGCAGTGAACAAATGGATCACAACAGTGTTTGAAGGAAAAGTTGGATTAATATAAAAGGGAATGTTTGCCAGAAGTTGCCCTTGAGGTGATGGTGGGTTTACCATTGTGTGCACTGTGATTTTGCTGTGCTGACTGTGTTCATGATAGCATGCAGGCAGCTGGGGAGAGGCACTCAGCCAGCACAAAGGGGCTGTGGAAGTGATAAGCAGTGGCTCATTCTGAACACTGGCAAACTGCCTCGACTGAGATGTGGAAAAGTGTTTCCATGATGCTAGCTGTGGGCAAGCCCAGTAGTCACTGGCCAGTATCTATGAAAAAAACAAAAAGCATTTATGCTGTTTCACTCCTGTAATATCCTGTGACTACCTCTGTCCCAGGGCTCATATTTATTCATACACACCAGTGCAGCTGGTGGCAATTTCAACATCTTCATGTTCACTCTGTTTTGGAGAACTTTCTGGGAGTGTTGAGAGATCCTGGCCCATGTCACTGTTCATCTGTTAAAATTTGCAACTGGATGTTTTGGTTCTTTTTCAAGGAAGTACCACAACATGACGTGCAAGGATTATTTTGAGAGTGGGTTGTTCTCTACCAGTTAGTGATGGTGCTCTACTCCTGTGAATATCTCTATTGCTAACACAATAGCAGCAGAGATGGAGACACTTTGATGGGTGTGGGACAGTCAGAGATGAGTGCTGCTAGAACTTTGTTTTGTAAATTGTGCCTTGAAGGTTAGCAATTCACTTCCAAACCTGGGTGTTTTGTATAAGCTGCTTCAAAGAAGAAAATTTAAATTTTTTTTTTCTTTCAGCATTTTTTTTTGTTCAGTATGTTTGAGAAATCAATCTCTTGAAAAACTACACTCCTCAGCAAAGTACACATATTGGATAAACCTCCAGAAAGTGTTCTCACAGTGTTCTCTCTCCATCTTGAGTGGTGGAAGGACCTGGCAAAGGATGGGGAATGTGTTTGCCAAATCCTTTCTGAAATGGTTTTGACTCCTTTGTCCTGTATTTCTGGATTTATTTCAGGGTGGGAATAGAGTACTAGGGATGTGTAAGGCAGAATTTTCTCTCTGACCTCCAGTCAATAAAGCTTTCTTACCACTTTTTATTAAGTATTAAACCTTCTACCATTTAAATGTTTCTCAAAATTGTTATTTCACTATTAATGCATTCTCTAATAGAAACTTGATCTGAATCCTGTGCTGGTAGTTGTGGACTTGGGCTCACCTCACTTTTGCAAACTCTTATACCACGGTATAATGTACTTCCAAACATGGCAAAAACAAAACCCCTGTGAATGCAAGCAGGTTGCATGGACCTAAATTTATACCTTAATATAACATTAGGTGGATCCTGAGCAACAGATCTGGTGATCTAGAGAAAGCAAAAATCAAAAAATCAAGAAAATGATTTGAGAAAGGAGCTTAAAGGTCACCAAGTTCTAACCCCCCAGCCATGGGCAAGGACATCTTATACTAGATCAGGTTGCTCAGAGCCGTATCCATTCTGGCCTTGAACTCTTCCACGGATGGGATATCCACAGTCCTAATCACAGAAAAAGTGTATAGACCAAAAAACTACATAGTTTTCCTATGGACACCAAATACTGTCTTACTACCCATCCCTTAAAAATAAATGGATTTCCATGTTCACATATTTGCTCTCAAAAATAGAGCTGCTTTTGGATTTTTTTCTTTTTGTGAAAGATCTATGTGGATAGTTAAAAGAGGTTTTTTGCTTTCATCAGTTTTGTGTTTTACTTTTACTTTTGATATAGTTTAACTGTCACTCTCTTCCTTTCCTATAAATATGGATATTTACATGAATATATGTTTCACCCACTTTCAAGCAGCATTTTCACATTCTTAATGATAACAAGATGGCAAGCTGTGATACGTGTTTTCTTCTAGAGGCACAAAGAGTTTGTAATGAGTCATTATTATAATTTGTGTGTGTGTCTTTGATGCTATTGTAGCTTCCCAGGCAGATGTCCCACCCCGCTGCGTGTTCCTAGTTTCAGTCTAATGAACTGCTAAAGTTACTGGACACCCAACAGTAGCTCTGGCATCTCACAATGTATTAGTAATAAGTTTGCTTCAAGATGAAGAGGCTTTAAGTACAGCACACAATCAGTAGCCCACAGTGGAAGAAACAAATCAGAAAACCACTGTTCCATAAGCATGGAATTGAAAGAGCTGCATAAGTAAAATGACAGACTATCCATTCCATTTTGGAAAGCATGAATGGGATTTTTGATCTAGCTTAATTTCCTTCAAGCTCTTCAGCTGTGGCTAAATCACTTAAAATAAAAATAGATGTGTTATGGAACACTGTGTTCATCACCGTTTGTTATTTTGAAAAAGCATGGGTCCTCCTGTACCTCTTTGCTAATATCAAAAAAGGAGTGGACTCCTCATCCCCATTTCAGCATTGCAGAAATGGGCTGATTTCCCTGGCTGCAGTGACTTTGCTTCACATTTATTGCTACAATGGAAGGAAGCATCTGCACCATGATTTTTAACAGCTTGCAAATAACAGAGCATCTATTGTCTGACACACCACTGGGCTTTAGATTTTTAATTTTTTGGTGTAACTTAAATAAGCCTCCAGTAGATAAAATGTTAATTGAAAAGATTGATTTTACTGACCAATGTCATGCATTGCTATTGTCAAATGAGCCCCTCAGGCATCCTATACCCTTTGTATTGACTGTGAGGGATTTCACCTTTGAGCAGAATGCATCCTTGAATGTTTGTATGAACTTTAGCTAAACCCACTAAATCTTAGATAACTTGCCCATTTCACGGGGTTTAAAAACAACTGGAAAAGTCCAACCACAACCTGCCAACTCCCAGTTCTTTGGAAGAGAACTTTCAGACCGAGAATACACTCACATCCCAGTGAGCTGACTGTGGAAGTTTTGGACTAAAGGCAACGCTTCAGTGCTGGATACTGTCTGCCTCAACTCTTGGTGGGCGCTGTCTTGCTGTCCAAACAGCCACACTCACTTCAGGGAGCCTGCTTATGGAGCACTGCCCCAGTCAGCTCCATTGCCATTGCAAGAATCTCACCTTTTATTAGATAAATGACAAGCTGCTTGGGGAACATGTAAATCTGTGCTGGGCAGAGTGAAGAGCTGGAGGAGATGATAATTATGAACAGAAAAATACAGTCCCCCTCTTCTTCCCAATTCTTTATTTTCTTACACTGCTATCCTTTGTGGCAGTTAAAAGGATGGATGAGATTGTGAGTCAGCATCCTTTGAAAAAACCTTAACGAGCTTTCACATTACTTACTCCCTTTTTTCTGTACTTCTAACCATTTTGCAGTATAACATATACAGAGGAGAAGAGGTCATTTATAAGTCTCTGTTAGCCATACACTTGTGTTTTCAGCTAAGGCCTCTGCCTTTTTTTGGGTTGTTTTTGCTGTGTTTTTTGAAGTGCAAGATCATAGATGACTATAAGAAGTGTTTTGAACACTCATTTTATAAAGAGCTGATCAAGTAGCCAGGCTGTTACTGAGTGTTTTTGGAAACTGCTTTGTCTTTACAGTGGTGCTTAGGGAATTACGTGCCATTTGTTAACCACTGTTGGCTCACAGTTTTTCCTTGTTATGAAAGTATCTGTATGATAGAGCAAAGAGATATTATGTTACCCCCGTGTGACCAGTCAAAGCCAAGGAAAGAATGTATGATCAGCATCAAAATAGTTTGCTAACAAGTAGCTTAATAGTCGCACATAGCCCAAGAACAGATGCAACAAATAAATAGGCTATGACAGCTGAAGAAGGCAAACAGGAAAAAAAAAAAGAAAAAACAAAACCCCTATTACCTGTCTCAGAGTGCTGATTAATTTGGGACAATAATTTTGTCAGTCCTAGCTTAGGTGGCAGTCACTGGAATAAACACTCAATTTGTAATCAGGATTCTGTTTTAAAGGAAAATGAAGAAATTTTTTGGAGCTTGGACATGTGTTTATTTATTTTTCATGCCAGTGTGCTGGATGAAAGGTAAGTGGCACATTGGTTAATGCTGAAATAAAATAAAAATTGTAAAACTCACAGCAGGAACACACATCATGCAGCTACAGAGAGTTGAGTATTATTGGAGTAAGAGTTGTTTCTGACTGAACTGAAGTATTTTGGATGCAACTTTGGTCCTGATCCATTGTATTTAATAGCATGAAGCTCTGGCCTGAACTGATGTCTCTTATTGTCAGTGGAAAAAAATCCAGGGAAGAGCCAGAATATACCAACCTTTAACTTTACAGAGTTCACTTCAGTGGCACCACTCAGCAGAGCAAGCTCTCAGTTCATGTCTGCAGGTACCCCAGACTAAATCAGTCTGTTCTCTCTGTTTCAGCAGACACTGAGCCTGAATGGGACTTCCCACCAAGTTATGCTTTGAAGTATCAGCTGTTCAAGCATCCAGTTTTCAAGTGAGTCATTCCTTTTGATTTTTTCATCCAAGGGTCAGCTGTAAAGTGGCTCAAAGTGCAGTCAGTACTTTCACAGCATTATGAAAGGCTGGAGGTACTAAGTAGATCACATTGTAGGGATTTAGTTGTATGTCTTTATGGTTAGTTTGCCCGTGGTCCCAAGGCTTTCCCTGTGCATGCAACTTTTGTGCAATGTCCTAAATGAAATTATCCAGGCTGGAAAAATAGCCAACTTCTTTTGAAATTACATTTTACTACTTAAGTGCTGACAGTACTAATGTCAAGTTACAGCATCATTTACTAGCCATGACTGAATA
This sequence comes from Luscinia megarhynchos, assembly GCA_034336665.1. Classification (NCBI taxonomy): domain Eukaryota; kingdom Metazoa; phylum Chordata; class Aves; order Passeriformes; family Muscicapidae; genus Luscinia; species Luscinia megarhynchos. The sequence goes on along the minus strand of CM067565.1, from coordinate 78,370,240 downwards.
GTATCCAACACATTCAAATAGTAATGTGTATTGTCCTTCTCTCCTCAATGAAGCTTGACGGTTCCTGTGAAATGGTATAATAATATTTTTATTCTGTCATTAATACTTGATAGTATAAGTGAGAAATGAACAGTTTATGGACTGTCCATTATTTCTCCAGAGCTTATACTGGAGTCTTTAAATTGCTCACCTGAGACAGAAGAGTTTGTGCTCTCAGACTGACCATACTAAACAGGTGAGGAACATTACTCAACACATTTGGCTTGTCCTTCTTCTAGGGTGAGTGAAATTCAAAAGCTCAACTGGTCTTGTAAATCTTTTAATAGCAATAATAATATTATAACAATAATTAATAGTAATGAATAAACAGAAATCCCTCAGGATGAAATAATTAGACCTCAGGTGTTTATGCTTCCTTTTGTTGCCTAGGTCAACCTAGCAGTGTCATATTATTTGCTTCACCTCTAAAATATATCATTCAAAATAGATTTTTTTTAAATTAAAGAGTAACAATATATTTAGTAAACTTGCAAGGCATCTTGCCACTCTGTCTTCTACTTGGGTTTTTTTTGTTATTGGAGGTGGTTTTTTTTTGTTCCAGAAACTTTCAGAGAAGAATGAAAACAGGACTGTAATTAGCATCTCTAAAAAATTCTCACACTGTATTAGAACCAGTCCTACTCTCTGTGCTAAATTTTAGACTAATACTTGCATAATGAGACCATCTACAACAGATATGATTCTGTATATTTAAATCTGTAATGTGCCTTACTGTGCTGTGGTATTAATCAATAGGAGAAAGAAACTGGAGTAGTTTTGTAAATATTTGAAAATTGCACAGAAGAAAATATTAAAGGGCTGGACTTTGGATTAGGTCCTTGAGCTCACTAGCTCTGAACCAGCTTGCCTTATCTGCAAATATTTTTGGGAGAACAAAACTCTTCCATTCCTGAGCTTCCTCTTTTCCATAGAGATCACAAATCAGGTCTTAATTCTTCCAGTCCTTATAGGGTAGGTATAACTTTTTTATTCTGCTTGCAGTGTTGCCTTGTATGTCCAAGTAAATGCAAGACAGTTTTTTGTCTGTGGTATGGATGTGCTTTTACAGGGATCTGTCTGCCTGGCCCAGGACACTGAGGTGCTCTCCCACTTGGCAGAACTTTTGCCACTGCTGTGATCATGTCAGTTTGTTGTAAGGAACAGACTTTATTCTATTTTTGTACTTGAAGTTTATTTGCTTTGGGTTTAGAAAAAGGAAATAGTAGTGATTGTTCATACAGGTTAGAATATAAAGGGCTTAGGTAGGCATGGAAAAAAACTCATTTCTAAACAGAAAGTATGCATCCATATGTTGATTGTTTCTAAGTATATTACAGAAAGGATGGCTCTGGAAATTCCACAAAGATCTTATAAATGAACAAAATTCCAAAAATTAAAAAAAAAATCAAACCAAACCAAATAACTAAACTCCCAGCAGAAATCAGTAAAACACAATATTCTGAGATAGAGTTTTTTTCCCCAGCTTTTGAAAAAAATTCTCACATGTATAAGTATGTAAGTTCATAAAATTTCAGCATCCTTTCAATTTGACTTAGAGTCAAAAATAAATACTGAACAGAATGCTTCGTGTGAATTCCTCTATGGCCTTTGATCAGCTGGGTTATGTTCATTTCCTCATAACTCAGGCAGTTTTTACAGTAAAATATTCCAGGGGTTTGTGTAAATGGGGAAGGTTTGCTTTTCCCACATGAGATGGTATTGATAGCACACTCTCTAGCCTTTCCCCTCATACCTGCTCAGAGGTAAACAGTGAAGGCTCCAAGATGCCCAAAGGGCATCAGTGTCCTGCTGGACCACATGTTTTGGTAAGTATTCACAGTACTGTTTGCACTTCAATTAGATTAACAGCTGAACTTGCAAATCAACTCTCTGGAGGGCATTTTTTTGGTAACTAACTAATTGGCAGTTGTCTGAAGTAGATTGCTTGATATTGGCCAATGGTAAATTGTGATCATGTTAATTTAATTGCAGTTCTGCCAATGATATAATTAACGCTGCTATCAAAGCAGTCAATCAGTTCATTGGGGAAAAAAAAAAAGCAGCACTATGATATTAAGTTCTGCCATGACACAGAATGTGATTCTGAATAATAATAATAATGTTGGCTCTGCTCACTGTGAGCAAAAGCCATCGTTTTCAAAGGAAATGGGGGTAATGGGATGCAGTGGTGTTCTGCATTATTACAAATAATGCAAGAAAATTGCCTCAGAAAGACTTCTGCCACTCTAAGAAAAAGTCATTTATCTTTAGCTGTCTGGGAAAAGATGTGACCAGGAGCTGTGTTTTGAGATTCATTATGATTGACAGAAATACTGCTGTGGACATTGCCTGGAAATGACAGGCTCTGCTGCATAACACACAGAGAAGCAGAGCACAGAATGGCTAAGCTTGGAAGGGACTTCTGGAGGTCAGGTAGTCCAAGCTTCCTGCTCAAGCAGGGGTCCCTGGAGTACACTACTCAGGATCACCAGGCCAGGACTCAGGAAAATGGTCTTATTACCCCTTTTCTGTATTTATATTTCCTGCTCTCATTTTTGGGAGTCATTTACAGGGGCTAATGACATGGACTCTCATGTCCCACATGTGCCATCTTTTCTTTAGAGATCTTCCTCAGGCACAAAGGGGCTCTCTTCTTTCCTCTTATCCCCAGCACATGCTAATGCCTGCCTCCATTTATCAGAAGCAAGTCTGGCCATCACTGGAACCTAGGGGCCTTTGAGATCCCTGGTTTGGTTTTGTTCTGGCTGAGTGGAAAGAGAACTGTGTGCTTTCATATCTCCAGCAGTTTGGCTCAGCATTTGTCAAGCACTATTACCTAGGAACTACTTTAATTGTGTCTCTGGCTCCCTCCTGGATTCACTGTATGCTGCTACCACAGCAAAAAGCTGCCATAGAGATTGGCTAAGCAGGTAACTTACAATTTTTTCGCTGTGTTGGGGTATACTCCAGTGAGTTTTAGGTGTCCAGAAGAGTTGGAAAGTGAAGGGTTTTTGCTTATTGTGGCTAATACAATTTAGAGCAGTCCAACAAATATGTAGGCAGCTCTTTAAGACTTATTGAGTACCTAAGTCCTCTCTAAATGTCAGGAGTCTGCAGAAGTTGCTTTCTTTGCTTGCCTTTTTTTTTTCTTCCCTTTTTTCTTCTCCCCTTCTTACCTGAGCTGTACTGTTCTTTATGTCCAAAGTGGGATATTGAGAGGAAGATTCTAGAGTAGTATGGAAGACCATAAAGTCTTGAACATAGGGTCTGCTATTGCCAGATACTTTTAAAAGTTAGTTTCAGAGCTGGCTAACTTAAGAGGCTCTGCAAGCCTGTTTGAAGCAGGTTTCTAATAACTCTGTATGGGAAATATTAGGAGATATTTCAGATTTTCTTCTAATTTCTGAATGCTCTCAAAGTATGTAATATTTATACCTACAACTTGTATTTCAGCTTTATTTCATAAGGAAGTTTTGTGAAGAAAGGCTAGAACTTACAGAGTAGGAAAGGCTTTTCTTTCTTCTATGATTTTTTTGCTTTGTTTTGGTGGTGGTGGTTTTTTTGGCTGATAACAGTTAACCTGATTTAGTATGGCAAGGGATGAAAAATACTCATGCAAAAATCTAATATTTGAAATTTAAATGTACAAAATGTAAGAGATATAATGTTCTCCATTATTCTATGACTTGAATTCATTTGCAGAAGTGATTGAAGAAAGATTTGTACCCTTGTAATTCAAAAAGGTAGTAATTCCTATTTGAAATAGCAAATGGAAGTCTGAGCAGATACAGGTGATTTAAATGGAAACTGACTTTGGAAAAAATTATCATCTAGCTAAACTAGTAAAACATAGAAACTGGAATTTCATTGGAAAGAGTCCTGAAATATGAAGAATAAGGTCATACAAATGTGCTTGAGTAGAATGGAAGTGTATTTTTATTGGTATGGGTTCTTATCAATTGCCTTTTATCCCAACATAAGGCTCAGAGGAATTTGAACATTTATGTTTCCTGTAAGAGAAAATTAGAGAAACTGTATTTCATATTAAAAAGCATTCATGTCGATCTCTTTCCTAAGTAAATTCTTAATTCACACAAAAGAAATAAAAGCAAGCTGTTTTTTAATGTTTTGACACAAATGGTAACAGTTAAGAACATTTTGAGTCAAGAATAAGATGGAGATAAATAAATCAGCACAGATTTTGCATGTAGTAGCTTTATAATTGCAAGCAGCAAGATTTAAATAACCAGATTTCTCTTCTCTAGAAAGATTTTTACATTAACTCACTTTTACATTCTCTTTATCTCATTCCATTCCAAACAATTAGGTGTTAATTTAGTTTCTCTTTAGATTGTCTCTCAAATGCCTGCTGTGCACTTGTGCAGAGCACAATGTTTTCTGTGGCTGTCTCTTGCCATGCTTTTTATATGTCTGTCTATAAGCTGGTAAATGTCTATGGGAATTTCTACCAGTAGGAAATTTCCAATCTCACGTGTTTTGCAGGTAACAACTGAGCATGGGGGCTTATAGTTCTTTTACTGCCTCTTGTTAGGTAATTGTAGCTATTTCTTTGTCCCAATTGATAAATTTTAGTCTACTAAGTTCACCAATAATAAGTGTCAAAACATTCTGTGTTTTACTTTTTGGTGGCTTTTGCTTAACTCTTTTGCTAAGAAAACGATTAAGATATTTGATCTGTTCATTACTTCTCATGCCTTCTTCTTTTACTCTGTGTTCCAGTCTTTTCTCTATTTTTCATTTTTTTCATTATTGCAAATAAATTATTTCTCCATACTTCTAAAAATCAGCCAGTCCCCTTCTTTTTCATGTTTTTGCTTCTGTGTATTTTTGAAGCTGGAAGTTTTGAGGGAGAAGCAGCAGGTCCAGAGTGGGGTGCCCAGATAATAGGATTTATTAGAACTGAAGATAATAGAGAAAGTCAAGCTGCATGTGCATACAGCATGCATGATACCAATTCACAGAATCAACAAAATGGAAACTAAGATTCATATCTCCAGAATTCCTAGTCTCTATCTCCCTAATCAAGTGCTTCACCATTCCCACCACTGCAGCTACTGCAGCCTAGAAACCACATGTTGCACTTTGGATGACTCTGAATTTCACATTGTGGGAAAAGAAGCTTGAAATATTCAGGGAAAGCTAAAACATTTCCTGTAGCTGAAAAAACATTTGTAAGGGCTGCAAATGCATAAAGCATATTCTGATGTGTAATAGGAGGAGGTTGGTAATCTTTTTGGGCTGATCTTAAGTTTTCACAGCTTGTAATTATTACATAAATATTGATCTGAATTTAACAACACAGACAGCTGCAAAAAGTTGAGCACTTCAAGTGAAAAGGTAGGAACACTCCTTCCAGGAGGAGGGTAGGTTCCAGGCAAAAGAGATTGTATTGCTGTCAATGGAAAAGAGACAAAAACTTGTTTTCTTTGGCCTGACATCTCTGCTGAAGGGTTTTTCCACAATGAACGTCACAATCTCTCTATTCTATATCAGCAATGCGAATTTATGACTCATGATACTGTAAATTACAAATCTCAGTTTATGATTTTAAACTCTCTTCTGGCACTCAACAGCAAAAGGGGCACTGACTAGGAATCTTGTCTTACACTTGCCCTCTATTTCATGACAGCCATCTCCCAACAAAAAGAAAGTGTCAATCTCCACTACTGCATAAAATATAGAAAGATATCAGATTGCCACAACATTGTTTGGTTTGATTTTCTTATTTTTTTTCCACTGAAGCCTAGAATTATTCTAGATTAGTTAACTATTTATACCTACAATTGTTTAAAAATTCTATTATATATATTTTAAAAATCAATAACTATTGCTTATTTCTAGACAGAATATTGGACATTTTTAAGCTCTATTCTGCATTCTGTTCTCAAATGTAGTATTTGCATTGAGCCTTTTGTCAAAGTAAACCTGCATACATCTGGAAAAGATAAAGTTAAGTGTTGTATACAACAGCTTTAGAATATTTTTCCATAAAGATGCTTTCTTTTGTAGGCACTTCATCAGATTTTCTTTTGGTCTTTCTAGTGGATACTGAGTCTGATTTCATTCAAAGCAACAAAAACACGACCAAGAATGTTGGGAGGTAAGTCTTAAATAAAATCTATGTTGTTGTCATGACAACTACAATGCTAAAAAGGATGCAGAGAATGATTATTAAGATGTTGCATCAAGTTGTTATGGCAACTATATAATAATAGGAAAAAGGTGAGTTTTCAGAATAACATTGTGTGAAAAATTTTCCCTTTATCAAGACATGCCATTATAAAAAATATCATAACGAGGAAAGAAAGAGGAGTGGAGAACCTGGTACAAAAGGAGGTCAGGATTCAGCTATCTGCCTTGGTGTATTTACCTTAAGTACTACAATGTTCCATGGAGAGTATCTCTGCTTGGTTTCCAGTTTTGTCACAGACGGATCAGAGCCCAGAAGACACTAAAATACATCCCAGTGCTCTTTCCCAGCACTGTAGCCACACAGTTCAAGGCTACATTTCACAAAGTGATAAGCCTTCATGGCCCTCATTTACCCCCAGTGGAGTACGTGAAGCCAGGGTGGCATAGAAGAATGGACTGAGACCCTAACACAAAAATGGGACAGGGAAAAAAAGTTAATGCTGAAGAGCAGAATTAAGAGGCTTCAGTTTTGTGAAAGAGCTTATTTTTCAGCACACTGGATGACTTCCTTGTTTGTTTAGCTTAGAACTTCCTAATAAATGAGTATCTGCTAATAGAAATTATTGAATGAATTGTGTAAACCTATTTTTGAAGCCAGGAAATCCCTTAAGCAGCAACTGCAGTGGAAATGAGTGTCTGGGCTCAGTGCCACTACTTGTGGTATAAACAGCACTAAAGGCTGCCTTGCCTGGTGCAAAAGAATGGAAGTATCCTGCTCAGGGAAGCCTAAATATCCCTGTGCTGTTTTCCCTTGTGTGTGGTGCCCAGCTGGCTCCATCCTGAAAGTCTCTGTGGTTTGTTCTTCCTGGTTATAAATCCTCTTCTGGGGAGCTACTGCAGGGAGTCAGAGGCTTTTTCTTCCTGGGGTGCTCCCTTCCTGCAGACAAGTGAGTGCAGGAAAGGGAAATGAGCAGGGAGAGCAGCAAAAGCCATGGTCAGAGAGACACACAAAGCCCATTCATTCTCTTGTGACAGAGCCCCTTGGGCTCTCCTGCAGCAGGACATGAGGAAAGGCTGCTCAGTATTTTCATCCAAACTTTCTCTCCATGGAAAAAGTGTTTTTTCCAGTTAAATAATTATTTTTTATATTGTTTTGAATGGAAAGTCATTGCTGTGTGTGAAGACACCTTTTTTAGAATAAATATATGTGTATTTAAAGCACAAGGTGAAAATATTGCAGCACTAAAGAATATCAACATGGATGTTGTGTTGCAGTGTCTTCAGGCACCTGAAGTTTACTTGTCTGGCTTCACCTTTAAGGCCTGAGCTCCCATCTGGACTTTTAAACAGTTTCAACTAGAATTCTCTTCTATAACATAGATCCTTTTGTTAACAGTTGAAATAATGCAGTTCATCCAGAGGTAAAGAATTTGAGCTCAAGGGACTACAAAATCCACGAGTAGTGTAAGATACTAGATTTTGAATCAGAGTAATTTTTCAAAGTTACTATTAAAAGTATGAAACTTGTGGGAGATGGAGAACATGTTTGGAAGTAGGTCTGTATAGAACTGGGGAACATCGTGATTTTGCAGATTTGAAAACAGTTACATATTTGGATTGAAAAACATGTGAACCATGGCTTGAGGTTGGATTTTAGTTGCTACTCCTTGCAACTGTGATGGCAGATAGGCTAGCTGTGATGATTTCTGCCTTGAAAACATTTTAATATTTTACTTTATTTTGAAATTCAGAGAACAGTGTTGTTTTAGTAGAAATATGGCTGTAGGCATACACTTCTCCATCTTTATGGTATTTTCTACAAACTATGTTTGTAGCACAGGTATGGACTGAGTGGATTGTACTGATATGGTTGGGAAAAAGGCTTCTGGAAAAAGTTGGCTTCCAGCCCAGAGGTTGGAAATGGGATGGTGGTGATGAGGAACCATTTGAAGGAAGACAGAGGGAAGTAACTTGTGTGTAAATAAATTATAGTTGTGGGTTTTTTTTTTCTCACATTGGGGCTATAAATCCAAGCCAGCAGAACTCTTTGAAGCAGAATATTTTTTTGTTATTGTTAACGACCCCTGAACTTCTTTGCCCAGCTTCAGCAGCCTCAGATTTTTTTGTTACCACAAGTTCTTGTTTTATGTCACAGGGCTAAATTAAATGGCTTTGCTAGCCTAGAGAAAATTAATTTGAATCACTTCCTTGCCTCTAATAGTTTATGCTACTGTCCTACTGGCATAAACAGAGGTCCTTAAAGCATGAAGAGATGTCTCAGCCACCTGTGCACAGCAGGCCCTTTTCCCACATGGCTAATAATAGCTAATGAAAATAATGTGGGTTCAACACTAATCAAATTAAGGTATTTCCCTGAGGGGAGAACCAATTACATAATTCTGTGTAGTATCTACAGCTTGGCTAATTCTCTAGGCTCAACTTGATGACACCAACACAATTTGCCAGTTACTGCTATTCTTCATGGATAGAGCCAGTGGTAAGGACTGCATGTGACACCACTAGCTCTGAATATGTGTGTCATCAGTTGGTGGTGGTATTCCACTGGGCTGTCTGCTTCCAGAGGGATTGCTGGCATCCTACTGCCTTCCAGGGCAGTTTTGAAGTGCAAATATAAGTGTAGAGTGCCTTGAAGAGTTGGCAAAGATAAAATCTGTTTAAATAAATGTGGAAAAGGAAGGCATAGGGAGAGATTGAGAAGAATAATATACTTTAGACGAGTCTAGATGGAAACTGCTGTCTAATTACCGGACTTTTACTAGGTGGTTGGACAAATCTGCCAGCAGATTTGTCTGTCTAAGCAATCTGATTAAGAAAAAGCAACCAGATTTTATTCTGAATATTTTCACACTCTTTTCTCCTCTGACTGCAAAGAGAGTTGTGGAGGAGTGCTGTGCTCAGGCTACCTGTTGCCTTTGGTCTTCTCTGTCCTTGGCAAGGTATGATCTATTCAAACTTTCGTTAGTTGTGCCTCCTTCCTTAGTGCCTGTTCTCATGCAGGACTCTGCTGTGGTGAGTGGTGTTAGTAAAGCTTCTGCTGTTGTGTGACTGCAGCAAGAGTTTTCTCCAAGAACATCCAGCTTGGCTCTCCTGTAACACTTTGCATAATGTCTTTCTTCTGACCAGAAAACACTTGAGAAATGTGACTAGGTGTTTAATATCTTTGTGATTTTAAATTTTTCAATCCTGTGGGAACAGACTTGGTGCATTTCCTGGCTTTGACAAAAACCATAGAGCCAACCCCAGACTCCTGATAAGCTGCTAGACACTGCTTCTCTACTCTGGACAGATCATGCTTTGTCATTCTTGGAAAGAAACAACAAATAGGTTTTTTGAAAATTAAAATATCAAGACATTCTAGTACAAAATATGCACAATTTTAATATCTTTTTTTATTAAGGAGGAACCTATTAAATATGTCCAGTTCGAGGCAAAGGCGTGAGGAAAATGGTGAATCTGAGTGAGGCAGTTCCAGCAATTTCTCCTACAATGTGTGGCTTCATCATTGCAATTAACTACTGCAGCCAGATGATCATATCATGGTCTCTACAAGCACCTGAGAGAGTGGGTATAAAGAAAAATGAAGGGGAAAAGATAAACTATTTTTGTGTTTTGATGGTTTAAAAGGTTTCTCTATGTTCATTTTATTCTGATGCAGAAAGTTGCAGCTGGTGAAGCGTTCACTGAAGCACAGCAGAAAAATGAGCACAGTAGGATTCTGAGGGATAATGAAAAATTTTGGTGCAGTGATTTGCAAAATAGATGGGACACTGGAAATAATTTCTTTATCTATCTGGAATTCTGAAATCTCTATGCTATGGTAATATAGTTTGTTCATAGTCTTATGAAAAAAGACTATTTAAAATATGTGGATTTATTTATCATGAGTCATCCAGACACATGAATCAAGGGACAGCAATGGGGAAGTGTCAGCAGTTCTCTTTCTTCTAAATAGCTTTTCAGATTGCTGAAAAGGTGTATGATTGCAGCTGGAAACTTTTCCTTTTGGAATGTTTAATGATACCATTTTTACTTCAACTGGGATTGCAACAATAGTTCTTTAAATGTGTTTTCCATTTTTTCTTTGACTGTTTCTTGCCATATAGGGCTTGATAAATCAGCTAACAGTAGGGACAAGGCTAAGGTTCTTTTTGGGTCTTATCTTTTTGTTCTTTTGGAAATATCTGTATTCCCTGTAGAGTTGTCCCATTGTATTTTTCTGAAGTCTTTATTTTATCTCTGCTTACTGGAATAATGAGAAAGAATCCCAACCACAGGGAATAATCAGTGGCAATAGTTATTAAAATAACCAATAAAACATACAATAGTGATTATTTTTTCTCTGGCTAAAAAGTAATTCACTGAATCTTGAGCTGTGTTTCTATAACGCCAGCTAGTCTATAGTGCTATTTCCTTCCTGGGTTCTTCTGTAGCCTGATAAAGGGTCTGGCATTGTAATTTCATTCAAAACAACTGTACTTTTGTGTATTTTACTATGGCCCCATCCTGCAACGAAGCAGGGCCTGAGGCTAAGCAGAGAAAGAGGGCTTGGGTATGTCTGCAGCACAGCATGGTGCCTGCAGAGCAAACCAGACAGCTCTGACCTGTCTGACCTGGGCACCAAAAGCAGCCCAGCAGGAACATCCAACAGCTCTTTGTGAAATGACTTCTGCCCTCTTCTGAAGTTGGGTACTACCTGTGAACTTGCTTTCTGTGGTTGCTTTGGCTTTCAAAGCACAGTAAAGAGAGAAAAATGTGATGGCAGTGTTTGATGCCAAATGTGGCAATATTAGGCAACACCCTAGAACTGACCTAAAATGACTCAGCCTTCCAAACAAGATGTGTTATGGTCTGTACTCTGAAGAGCTAATGGGAGCATGATAATTCACTCATGCAGGATGCAGTTATCAATTTTATTCCAGTTCCTCACAATTTTTTAAAGCTGGAAAACCAAGAAAAACTCATTATTTAACTGTCATAATGAATTGTCATCCCATTTGGAGATCTTGTGCTAATTTTGTTGTCTCTTGAAAGAGCCTTAGGGTAATGGTAGGAAGAGAAATCTTAATTGGTAAACTTCCAGTTTCTAAGAGAAACCAAACATGAAGCTAGACACAGACCTTCTCTCTGCCTTTAGCCTGGAAAGCAATGCTGAGTAAGAATTAGTGTATTGTTCTTTCTGTTAAAAAAAAAAAACAAACCCACAAACCAACAAACACATCTATTTCAATTTCATGTTAACATTACTCTTTCATAAAATGCATTTAAAATAGGTGTTTTAAACTGGGTTACTAAGAAGTGACAATCATAAATCTTGAAGCAGCTCAAAAGTGGAAGGATAATTCATAGAATATCATACTGTTTAGGATAAACAGAGAAAGTCCTCTTCCCATTCTGGTATTGATCTGCTTGGTGTTATTGTACAGTCCATGTGTATCTGAGGTTTGAATATCTGATCTGTACAATGGGCATGACTCTTTTTCTGTTTTGTAAACTATACTAAAAGGCTTGAACTTTAATAAAAAAGACCTACCTTTGATTTGTACTGAAACGAGCAGAAGTCCAGAACTGACCAGTTTTTGGTCAATTATTGCTACGTCCAAACAGGTTTTGCAGGGTTCCCAGAGATGTTGCAGTGGACTGCTTTGCAGTCTGGGCTTTCAGGTGTAAGCATGTGTAGCAAGTCAAGTTGAACAGCCAGCAGATAGTGTAACTTGGAAGCAATTAGCTTCTTAACAGCCTTCTTTCGCTGACAGAGGTTAAATCTTGAATGTGACATTGCTATTATAGGACTTCAAGTACCAAAAATATTGAGGTTCAGAAGAAAGAGGTGTATTGAAGAACAGCTGTGCACTTGGATGCATTCACACCCACACCACCTTTATTCTGAGCTGCTGTTAAGGTATTTCTAAGTAATTCCAAATAACAAATGACTGATTTTTTTAAATGTCAGGACCTGTGAACCTCTCTAGGGCAGCACCTCTGAAAATGCTATTAAGGATAATAGACGACAAAGATTAGCATAATCAGAAGTTTTATTGCAAATATTCAGAAAAATTTTTGATAAGATAGTTTGATTACATACAAAGAGACTGAGAAGCATAAGCTGCCATAAGAGAACACTTGTGTCATTTGTATTGTACGGTTATTTTTTCTTTTTTAGCTGACTTAGCAATGGTATCTATGTTACATCAAACTGAACAGTTGAATGGATTTTAAATGGGCTGATAAGATGACATTGCATCCCTTTGCAGTATCCTAGTCCTGCTCAAACCTATTTTTAAAATATTGTCTCCATGGAGTGTTGGCCTTTTGTATTATTGATTTACACAGTGAAAATGTTTGCTCCTATAGCAGCTGATTTTGGGCAGAGTGACCAGTGAAGAGGAGTTTCACAGGATCCTCTTGAGACTACACATACAAAGTTTAGGGTAGGCTGCTGTGCTCAGGAAGCTTGGTACAGATCCAGGACATGGTCATGGCTTCTGAAAAGGCATAAGAAATTCTGACTGTAAAGGGAAAATATTAAATAAATATGGATTCAGTGAGTGATCCATGCATAACAAGTTTTTGCCATGTGCATGGCATGCTGATTCTTGTAGTCCTTTGAGTACAGACAGTAGATTTGTCTCTCTCTTTATTTATTTATTTTTTTTTTTTTTTGGCTTAGTCAGCCTCAGGACTGCAGTGTTTCTATGTGCAGAGATACTTGGCCGAAGGTTGGTTGACTAATCCTGAAATGCTGGACAGAGAATGCCAGCACTGTCCCTGTTCTGAAGCCCGGTAGTTCTGTTATAAATATATAACAGACATACAATAATAACATTAAATTTCTAATACTTCAACATAAAACTTTTAGAGGTGTATGATAAATTTTCAGAAACAAGACTCTTCTACTGGAGCCCTATATTTAAGTATATGGCAAATTGAACATGTTCAGGAATGGTATAACTAACTGTAGCAGCAATGTTAGGAGATTGCATTCAAAACCATCTATAATATTAAAAAATAGTTAATTTTGTTTATAATGATTCCTTCATGCAGAAAGTTTTTACTTGGCTGAGATTATTTGGGAAAGTGGCCTGGAAACTTCAAGCACCTACTTATGTGGTTTGTTGGTGGTCTTTATTTTTTTTATGAGAGCCTCAAGGGTTAAATTTTTTAGTACTTAATAAGATTTAAAACCAATGCTCAACCTCTTATAATTGGAGTACCTTAGGAAACTTTTGTTGAGCAGCTGTTATGCATGCAGTATCTCTTGTGGCTCTTTCCCCTAAAGATATCCCTGATTTGTTCCCAATTTTTGTGGCACTGCTTGACACTTTTAGCATATTTTTAGACTGTTGTGGAGTGTGTGTTTACATAAAAAGCTACTGTTTTCTTCTAACTGGAAAATAGCATGGCTTAAGTGCTATTCAATGAAAACATGGTTTATAAAGGCATTGCTTTGGCCTAGGCAGCTGTGGTTTTTCAGTTCAGGACATAGCTGTTTGTGTCTAACTCTGCAGGAGCTTGCTGTATGGACTTCTTGTCTTGCTTGAAAAGCAAAAATGAATAAGGTACATTAAGAAATGTCTTAAGCTTCTATCACACTGTTACCTCCCCTTCCATCCTTCTTTTTCCACTGCTTGACTGTAGTTTTATTTTCTAGTTTCCTCTAGCATATTGCTTCACATAGTTTTTTTTTTCTTAGAAGCTCAAAAGTGAGGGGAAGGATTTTTTTATTTGTGTGTTTAGCTGGTCAGTGGGATATATCTTAAAGGGTCTCAAGTACTTGGACTTAGAAAATCAAGCCCTCTCCTCCCAGGCTGTGTGATTCCAGCAAGTAACTCATATGGTTGCAAGCCTCATGGAAGCTGGATGAAGGCTTTGGCTGCTTTTATAAATACTGAGAGACAATGCAGAAAGGCCCTGTTTCTGTTGATGGAAAATCAGCTGAGTTTTTAGGAAAGACTGTAGAGTTTCCACGTAGATATTATCTTCCTGAGTGGCCTTAGGGGGGTTGTAGCTGAGGTCTCCCATGAGTTATCACATCCTTTGATTTCTTGGTGTGGACACAAAAATTAGCAAGTGGAGATAACCAAGTGCATGTGGGAATGTAGGTTTTCCTACTTGCCCTGATGAAGATGAGATCTGCTCCTCTGGTCTAGTATGGGCAACTTCCCACAGAGTCAAGTAACAACTCATAAGGTTCTTCTGAAACTGTAGTAAGTCAGATAAAGTAACATCTGCTCACAGGTATAGAAAACTTGGTCTGATATTCTCAAAGATTTTCTTGAATGAAAGACTTGTATAGTCCTAGTCAACCATATGTCTATTCTGGGAGACTGTCAGCAAACAGCTGATATTGACCTTTCTGTCTTATTTGCTAGAAAGTCTCTGGAGTGTCTTGCTCCAAGGAGGACAAAAATGTCTTGGGTGGTCTTAAAGTTCATATCTTGTTTATGCTTTTTTATTTCCCCCTCCCCTCATCCCTTCTTCATGAGTGTTTTTAGCTTTTGTTTGAGAAATGCCACGTTTGATATAAATATTTGGCAGAAGGATGGCTTAGTAAACTGTGTGAAGAATGTAATCTGTCTGTCCACACTAAGCACCTTACTTCACACACACAGAGTCTAAAAAATCACCTGGTGTATTGGTGAAATGAAGGCAACCAAGAGAACTTCCTGCAGAAGGAACCACCCTCTGTAAAGTTTGCCAATGATAAGGCATTGGAAAAAGTGTTAAAAAGAGTATTGATGTTTAAAATCTATTTTTTCCACAAATATCTATATATCTTCTGTTGTACTCTTCCTTTTTGAGCTTCCTTATTCTATGCTAATAATCAGGTTCACTTTAGCAGGGATAGTTCTCTTCGACTCAATAAAAACCCCCCAGCTGCCTTTTTTTTCTTTTATCCTTTGTTCTTGTGATAAACACAGCTATGGGAAAAGAAACACTAGTCTTCTCTGAGGAAATGTCCAGCTGACTGAGAAGAGGTCAGGGTATACATGAAGTGACACATTTCTTAAAATCATGCACCAGTAGTCTGCTTTCATGAATGTTTATTCTTTCTATATCTATGTAGACTGGACTCTATTGCCTTTTTTTTTTTTCTCCAAACTTGTATTTTATGATCCTAGTAAGAATTCAAAAGCAGAAAAATATATTAAAGTGATATGGAATTGATGAAAATTATATTCTTGCTTGTTTTTTTTTTTTTTTTCTTTTAAAGTGTATAAAAGTTTTGCTTGTTCTGTGTTAAAGAGCTGTGTTTTGTGTGCTCATGGATTTGGTAATAAAATGGGAGAGTTCTGATACAGAAGTATAATAAGGGTAAAATGGGATTACAGAGGACAAAAGTAGAGCTTAATTTTCTCATTTACAAAATATGAGCATTTCATACTGCTGCATTATGCAGGACATAATGTGGAATATAATTAATGTTGAATTACAATAGGAGTGCTGTAAATGTACAAGGCACACATGACATCCACCAACACATCAAATAATTTTTTTTTGAGAATAGAAAGCAATTAGAATGGATGCCAAATGGATTTGTAATGAAAGGAGACATTAAATACAATCTTATCCTACTTATTGTCACAGCAATTACCTGGACTTGTTCTTATTCTAATGGTGGTATTTTATAGTAAGTGCTAGCACAGAGATCTGAATTTTGGCTGAAAGAACATTTTTTGGCAAAAGTCAGTGCCTTCATTCTTAACATGATACAGAACATGATAAACATACATTGTATGAGACTGATGCATGAATATTATTGGCATGGTAAATGTCATCCTCAATGCATGGTGAAAAAAAGGGAAAGAACAACAGAAGAAGGTGTAGGGATATATAATTTTATAATTGCAGTCAAACATTTGGAGTGATTACTCAAAAGTCTTTCTTATGTTACCATATTTTGGAACTCGGCTAATGGGTACTGTAAATCCCAAACCACATAGCATGCACCCTCAGAAAATTTTAGGGTGTTTTTTCTCCTTTTTTAGGAAAAAAATGTTTTCAAACTAATTCTGTGATTATTTTATATGTCTGTAAATAACTCCTGTGAGAATATCCTTCAAGCACTCCGTAAAGCACTCTGTTATGTGATTTTTATTTGAAGGCTAATGGAAACTTTTGAAAAATATTTGAAGATGTAAAGGCTCGTTTCTTTCAACAAAGCTGGCTGTCAGTATCTTATGGGAACCAAACAGTTTTGAGAGATGGAAACATTGTTCATAAACCATGCTAAGGATAAGTCATAATAGGAGGTAGAAATGATGATTTGAAGTTAGTATCCTAAGCGTTTTGTATTCTTGTGAATAGTATGAACACACTGGCAAACATTGAGTGATTTTGTGGCCATCTTCCTGTTTCAATTTTTATAAGCCAGCAAAACTGTCCTTGCTCTGTATGATGCTCACTGGTATTATACAAATAGGGGTGTTTTTTTAAACCCCCAGTTATAAAATAGATTACTTTGTGAGAAACTGTACAAGATAAAGAACACAACCACATGAACAAACGATAATGACTTTACTGTCCAATCTTAATGTAAGCAGAAGCAAAATATTTCAACTTATAGTAAGTTTATATGAGAGATGACCTTAGATATTGTTGCTGTCAAATGAAATGGCAAAGAAAAATATCTGGATTCTGTTGCTTCTATTCTGTTTCCTTTTCCTATTTGCCAAAATATAGATTTATTTAAATCATTTTTGCAGAATTGCGACCCATGTTTTTTTCTTATTTTTCTGACAGGCATCTGAGTTTTTTTGAATAGCTTTCTTTATTTTTTTGTTCTAATCTTCCCACACATTCCACTCTGTCCTTTGAAAAGCTTAATGGCATTGCACTTTGCTGTTGATTGTTACTTTTACAGAAAGCTGTTTATTTCCTCTTGGTGCATTTTCAACAAAAAAAGCCTGTCCTTTTTTTGTTTGACCATGACATTGCTTATTGTGTTTATCAAACAATATACACTTGGCTTTTCCCTTAATTTCAGAATGAAAAGTAAGACCAGTTATTTCAAATAAGTTACTTTTAACTTAAGAGAATCAAATGTATATATATAAATTATACATACATACATACACAGCCATTTCTCTGCATTAATTTTTGTTAATACTATGGAGTCTAATGTTTTGTGAGGAATATTTTCCCAAATGCAGAAATAGATCAGGCTGAATTAAGGCTTGCTCTTGTCTGAGTTTCCTTTGGGCTTTTTTAATTTGAACTAGATAAATGCAAGCTATTTCACATGTAATTAGACTCGTATGAGTAATTTTCTGGTGCTTATATGTTGAGACAGCAACCACAGTTCTTGATTCTATTTTTAGGCACTCCTTTAAACTTTCAAGCTGACCATTATTGACCTTTTTTCAAGCTCATTTGCTGGAGCATGCTTTTTTTTTGCCTATTTTTTTTTGGCATTGAGTGTTTAAGACTATTTAACCAACCCAAACCATGCACACCTTGTTTGTACACATGGTTGGTGTCGTCCAACCTTTTTAACACAGCAAAATGGATAACAGATCAGTTAGGTGGCTCCTTCATCCAAAAATATAATTGACCATTGGCCTGGAGCATTGGCCTTTGGATCAGGACAGTCCTCTCTGCAGAAATGACTGGGAAAGCTTGAGAGGTTTGGTGTTGGCAGTTGCAGGGAAGCCTTGGAAAGCTGTGAAAATCCTCATGTGCTGCCAGGAAAGCTGCTCCCCCTCTGTCCCTGTGAGGCCTGGCAGAGGACAGCAGGTCATGCTCTGTCTTAGCTCCTAGCTAAGTCAGCTGTGGAGGCTTGCATGGACAGATTGCCAGTTTGAGTTTTGTCCAGTTCAAAGCTGGTTTTTGTCTAGCAATGGGCCAGCCCTGACTGTGTGGCCTGGGGACTCCTACTGGGCGTATGACTGAGTGCACCCCCAGCAGCTTTGGAGATGAGACCCAGCTGAGTGGTGTGGTTGACACTCCTGAAGGATGCAGTGCCATCCAGGGGGATCTGGATGAGCTGGACAATGGGCCCATAGGAACTTCATGTGGTTCAACAAGAGCAAGTGCAAGGTGCTGCACTGGTTGGGGCACCCCTGCTGTCGACACAGGCTGGGGATGAACAGATGGGGAGCAGCCCTGTAAGAAGGACTTGGGGGTGCTGCTGGGTGAGAGGCTGGACATGACCCAGCCATGGGCACCCACAGCCCAGAAACCCAATTCTGTCCTGAGCTGCATCAAACACAGGGCGGGCAGCAGGGTAAGGGAGGGGATTCTGCCCCTCTGCTCTGCTCTGGTGACACCCCACCTGCAGGAATGCATCCAGATCTGGGGGCCCAGCACAGGAAGGACAGGGCCTGTTGGAGCAAGACCAGAGGAGGAACACAAAGATGATTAGTAGCACCTTTCCTATGAGGAAAGACTGAGAGAATTGGGATTATTCAGCCTGGAAAAGAGAAGGTTTACGAGTAGCTAATTGTGCCTTCCAGTACCTAAAGGGAACTTACAAGAAAGATTGAAAGAAATTATTTACAAGGCATGTAATAATGGGACAAGGGGAATGGCTTTAAACTGAAAGAGGGCAGTTTTAGATAAGATGTTAGAAATGCTTTACTGTGAGGGTGGTGAGGCACTGGAATAGGTTGCCTTAGAGAAACTGTAGTTGTCTCATCCCCATCAGTGTTCAAGGCCAGGCTGGATGGAGCTTTGACCTGACCTCATGTAAGGTGTCCCTGCCCATAGGCAGGGGGCTCAGAGCTAGATGATGTTTAAGGTCTCTTCCAGCTCTGTCTGTTGTGATTTCCCATGGAGGCTTCTGCTGAGGGTACCCCATCTGTAGCCAAAATCTCTGTACTCAGTAACAGGTGTGAGAGGTGCAGTGCCATAAGCACCATGCACACGTGTTGGGAGCAAGCAGGAAACATCCCCAGACTACAGCCATTATCTTTAAGCTTTGTGTAGTTGGTGTTCCATGGAATTTTAGAGTCTGACCCATCGTTTGTGGATTTTGAGACTAATAATCTGAGAGTGGTCAACAGAAAGAAATGCAGCAAAAGTTTTAAGAAAAAGATTTGGTCTCTGAAGGAGATTGCCAGTAGCTGCTCTGGGGGAGAAGTAGTGGAAGAGAGCAGCTTTTCAGAAAAGGAATGGTTACAGCTGGGAAGGGAAAAATCCATCTACCTCTGAGGACCTCAGAGTGGAAGGAGGCTGGCAAAGGAGGAGAATCACAGCAAAACTATATTGAGGCTTGCTTGTGAGATCCTTATGGTTTCGTTTCTCCTAAAGGCTGTGAATCAGTTTTGTTTTACCATGGAATTTAAAGTGTTTAAAACTGACAGATGTTAAGGAACATGTCCTTCTTTTATGCAGGAAGGAAAAATGAGGAATAAACTATTTGTAAAAGATTTCTGTGCGGCTCCTATCTAAGTTTTCTTTGTTTGTTTTTGTATTTTTTCTTGTGGAAGGACATGATTTGAAAGGCCCAGAGGAGAGTTTGCAGGCAGATTTAAATATTCTGACCACTGAAAAAATTGGTGTTCTCTAATTAAGCTCTTGTCCTTTGCCTAGCCTATCGTTGCATAAGCATCTGGGAATGCTGCTTTAGGAACTGGCAGGTTTGCCTTTCAGGAGCATCAGGGAAAGAGACCTCCCCAGAGATACTGGGGTGATACTAGAGAGGTGCCCTGTGGGCAGTCACTGAGCTGTGATACATCTGAGTGGGGAATTTTTCCCATTAGAAAGGCAAATTCTGGTTCAGAGGTAAGGACAAAGCTTCAGGACCTGAGATAAAACAGACCCTGTGAAACAGACCTGTATTTGTGGCATGGCAAGTTGAGGCTCTGTTCTTGGGGAGTAGCAGAGTTTTAGCTCTTGTTGTGCATATGCTCTGTGGAGCAGTCATGGCTGATGGTCAGGGATGCAGCAGTGCAGTTTTCATCCTTAGAGCATGGGTGTGATACAGGCTCCTGCACACAGGCTCTTCACCTGCCTCCTGCCACGTGGCTCCACAGTGCTTTGGAAAGTCCTTCAGTGGTACCTGATGATGCCTGTATTATGTATGAGTTTGGGCTTTCTTAAAAAGGGTTTTTCTTCCTGCTAACCACTTAAAGCTTGCCTCAAAGGGATTTTGATGAGCATAGTCATTGCAAGTGCGTGTTCCTCACCTGAACTGGAAAAAACATTGTGGGTTTTGTGACTTTTAAAAAAAAATTAGGAAAAGTAGATGACTACAGAACAGGTCCAGAATTTACTTTAATGTCACTTTTCTTACTTTATAGGCATAGACCTAGGTCTGTTGTTTGCCATCAAAAAGCACTGTCCTCTTTCCCAAAGAAAGAGCCAAGCAAAACACCTCCTCTGCCCCCTTAATTTCAAAGAGCTAAATGAACCTGCATCTAGTACATCTAGAACACAGTAATGGGTGTCATATAATTGCAGCTTATGGCTGAAGTGTTTTGTAAGCTTTCTGCACTTCACATCTACAGAAAGATGAGGCAAGCATTCTGCTTATGTGATAATCGTGTGTATATGTATATAATGTATGTGTGGGAATTGGTGCAATGCAGGACAGGGCCTCTAGAGCTCTCTGTTGCTGCATTTTTCCTCTGGCAGGGTTTTGAGCTGCTTTCAGAGAAGGGCAATACAAATGTGCTGGTGTTTTGTTGTTGTTGTGGTAGTTTGTGTTGGATTTTTTTTCCTGGTTTTTTTTGTTAGTTTTTTTTAAAAATTTTTTTAAACCCAAATGGTTTGTACTCTATGTGCCCAGAGGCACAGGGAGAGATGAAGATAGTGTTGACTTTGAAAACTTGTCTCTCTAATGCAGCAGAATAGATATGAACACTACATTTTATTAGTCAACATTATGACAAACCCTGCAAATAAAAGAACTAACTAGATCTACTGCAAAAAGGAAAACTGCTAGAAGTTCAGAACTAAATTAAATAAAAAAAAAATAGAAAGTAAAAAGAAGGAAACTGGGCTAATGCAATAGCACAGCCTTTTGAGGTTAAAAAAAAGAAAAAGTAAGGTAGGTGCTAACATACAAGCAAAGATTGTGTATTAACAGAGTTGTTCTGACAACATCATCTCCCTCTTTCCCACGAAAACACACAAAGGAAACACTATAGGGAAGCAAAATAATTCAGTCATCTTAGACGAAAGTGCACATACAGCACAAACACAGTAAAGCAAGAAATTGAAAAATATGGAACAAACACACAGCAAAGTATACTTGCTGCAGACAAAATTAGAAGTTTTTATCTTAATTGGTCACTATTCTGAAGAATGGACAATTATTGAAACGCTACAAACTAAGAGGCAACAATTGGTATCCAGTTCCAGGGGAGATGTTTTTAATCCACTAAAGCAATGACTAGTTGTCACAAAACCTAATACAAGAAGACATTTTTATACCATATAACAAGCATGCCAGACTGGTAGCGTGCAGATGTCATTGCAAGTTTGGTTCTGAACATATTAAGAACATTTTTTCCATTCATGTCTCTTTAGGAAACTTTGGCCTTCCTCATGCTGTCTAATCACCATGGGAGTCAGAAGTCTTGATTAAGCTGCAGCCCCTTTTATATGGCACAACAATCAAGCATTTGCTGGGAGGGCCTCACTAAATGTAGAAAGTGTTCTTCACTTCATCTTGCCTTGCCAATAAAGTATTGGCCTAATGGGAAAACTCCAGGACTCCTTTTTTTACTGTTGGCAAAGAGGTGATGGATTGACTTGTGAGAGGCAAGTGCATGATAGAATTTCAGTTTGTTCATACATTTTAGTTCAAAATGACTGAAATATGTTAAGAGAGCATAAGGTGCCAGCAGGGATTGTGTATTTCTGTAGGGCTTTAGTGAGTGGGCAGCTGGAACATATTCCTTGTGTCACTTGGGAGTACCTGGCTGCTTTCTGGCCATCAGGTGGCAGCTCAGGCTGATCTACTGTAGCTGGCTGTTGGCATCCCAGACTGGGGGACAGAGGCTGTGCCCTGGGCTGCAGATATGTGATGAACAGCCTGTGGGAAAAGGACCCTGTTTGGGGCAAGTCTGTGTTTTCAACCTTGCAATCAGCGTGCAGTGTCTGCCAAGTTTGAAATACAAATACATATTGTCTTGGTGATGCTGTCAGTCTAGCAGAAAGTCTCAATAGTCTCTCTTAAAAGCACAATTTTCTTTTAAATCTAAGCACTGAGAGAAAACATGAATAGGCTTCTAACACCTTTACTTCTCTTCTTTCCACCCTTCAAAATGAAGCATTAATCTTTTTCAGGTCTTGTAACTGCAGCTGTGTAAGAATGGAAGAATGGTACCCCACCCCCCAACCCGAATATATTTTCTGTGTTGCATATCCTTTCTGTCTGGGCTGGGAAGAAAAACTTGAGATTTTTAGTATTTTTGATTCCAGTTCACACTCCAGAATGTTTGTGCTTGAAAGCCTCTGTTTGGAATCTTAGATGGGCTTCTGGTTCTGCAAACGAGCAGAAAAGATTATGCCACTCATAAAAGGGAAAATCATGGGAGCTTATCAGGTCCTTGTCTAGAACTGACTGTCACTTAAAAATCCAATTAAATCCCTTTAAAACCACATTAATTTCCCTGAACATAACTTCAGTGATTGTAGCTGCCAAGTTTTGTACAGATAGAAGATATTCCTTGTCAGTGAGAGCAATGTATTTTCCTTAGGCCCAGGAGTGAGTAGGGTGTCTTTGGTGTCCCACACACAGGGCATCAGCACAGAGGGGGAAATTTTCCAGCTAGCTTTTGGGAACAGCAGCTGTTGGTCTTTCTGAAGCTCTGAACTATATGCTAAATGAGGAACAGTGTGATGCCATGGCAACCCTGACTGGACAGCCCATTATCTTTTTGCTGTGCCACCCCTTGCTAGGGATGGACAGCAAATAAAGATTGATGTCCTCTTAGGTCTGTAGTCATCCCATGCAGCTTCAGGCATGCAGCTGAGGTGACTTCTGGCTGTTTAGCTGCAGAAGAGGTGCAGAGCCTTCCAAGGGGTAATTCAAGCCACCAGACCTCCCCTAGAGATAGCTCTCTTTCCCTGTTTGACTGGGCAGAAAACTGGGCTTTGTTCTCTGGCTTAGGAGAGTCAGCAACATGCCTAAAGGAGGTGGGAACCAGTCTGGGAGTTAGCTGGGGCACCACAGTGGTCACAGGTGAGTGGGAAAAGTATGAGGAGTGGTGATCCCATGGGCATTCCCACCAGCATGAGCACAGCAGTGTCTGGTGGTGCCAGCACAGGGGGTGGTGCTGCACTGCTGGGCTTGCTGAGCAGCTCTCAGGTGGCCCTGTGGCCATTCCAGCTGGTTGGATGTGCCTGTTCTTCCTGGTGTGGCCATGCCATGCCTCCTTGCCAGCAGAAAGAGACTGTTCAGTCTCCTGTAAAGGAGGTCATTCCAGTGCCCCAGGCTGGGGAATGGACTGAAGCTGGGGGGGTGCCTAGCTCTCACATACATCACTTCTTGTAAGGCCACAGTTTCTCTTTGGCACTGAAGGTGAACCACAGAAAAACTGACAATTTGGGGACAGTGAATACAGAAATTTGTGAGATAGATCCCCAGGGTACAGTCTGTTAATAGTGTCACCAGGGTTTCTGCTCTCTTGTCATCTGATTTTCAGTTACATGTTTGAAGAAACTCTATGCTTTGGTTCAAATATTTTCTTTCTCAAACCAAGAATATAATATTTAAGAACCATTTAAAGAACGAGATGGATCCATGTTTGCACTTGTGTTCTGGACCACAATATCCTCTGTTAGAGGAGAGGTTTTTATCTAAGACTTTTTCAGCTGTGTTATTAAATTCTACTATTTTAAGGTCTTGTTCAGTAAGCATAGTATTTTAATAAAACATGATTGTGAGCAGGGAATAAATTTTTGGGGAAGTGTATGGCTATTCAGTTGGAACCAACTGAGGGTGCTGCTTTTTCTTTTTGCAATGAATACCTTGATCATTCTCAATCAGCCTGTAGTTAAAGTGTGGCTATTATGTCCCCATGAAGTTTTTTTTTTTTCTAAAGTTGCTAATTATGTGCCCATCAGAATAATGGAAAGAGTAATTATCCTTATAGTGCTTAGTGACATTGAAACCTCTATTATTCTGTGATTGGAGCTGCATAATTAGAGATAATTGCTGCAACTGTATTGTCTGTTCAAATATAGCTCTACAATAATTACCTTATTTTAATTAAATATGTTTGGGATTTAAGTGGATCTTCCTTCATTTACTCTACTAAACAGAAACTTCATTTAGGTATAAAAGTGCTTTATGTTGCTAACTAACCACTGATTTAACACATCACCTATTGATTTCATCTAATGTGATTTTACTTGTTCTGTTTGAAAATTACTCAAATCCAGTTAATTAAATATTAAAAAAAATGCATCTCTGTGTCCCAAGGCTGGAGTTCAGAGTGAAAATCCCAAAAATCTCTTATCGTGGGAGCTGTAAGACACTGTCTTAAGACTCAACTTTCTGGAAAAAACAAGTATGTTTTCCATGTGTAGTCAAAAAGTTTTGTGAGCCTCAGCACTTTTGTTTTTGAAGAATTATTATTGTGTCTTCCTCTAATCAGACTCTAAAAAGCCAGGTGCTTTGTATCAGAAAGTGAAGTTGGCCCAGACTTAGCATCCACTGAAGATATGCTCCGTGCTTTATGATCTCAGAACCTGCTGACCTGACTAAGGAGGGTTTGTGGGCTGGAGCCTTTTTCATCCCCTCATATGGCCCTTATGGAGGCTCCTTTTATCAGCTTTTTCATGCTTGATCTGAGAAGGTGCTGGGCTGCTCACTTGAGGAGGGAACATCTGAGGCTGATAGCCCCTGTCCCCACCTTTGCATAGAAATGTCACTCAAAATTTACTGCATAATGCATACCTGCATACAGGTATGGCAAGGGAAAAAGTGTGCACAGTGACTCTAAATGGAGCTAATGAGATATGGGAAAGACTTGGGTATCCTGAGAGACCTTTCCTTTAAGCTATGACACTTAGCACTGACTTTAAGTTAGCCTTAATTAAATACAGCTCCTTTTAGAGCTTTGGTAATACCTTCTGCTGAACTGAGTTGCTCAGGTCACAGCTGAGCAGTGAAGGTCAGTGCAAACAATATTTTCTGGTGCTAAGATTGCTTAGTGGTCTAACACAAAAAAAATTGAGGCCTTTGTTATTTTTTCTGGGATGTTTGAATCACTGCTGATTAGAACTGGTCAGTGTTTATCAGGTGGTCAGGCAAACCCAGCATAGTTCCTTTCCATGAATGACAGCAGAGCTTATGATACTGTGGGAGTTTCAAGTTTTTCTCCTCTTTATTTCAGCATTTACAAGATCAGCTCAGGATTCATATAAAATGCAGGAGATGTAACTTTTAGCAAAAAAGAGAGCAGGAAGTTGCTGGGAACAAAATCAAGATAGTAAACCTTCCATGTAAGTACTGATATATGACCTTGTCTAATTTACTTTGGCTTTACTGACAGCTTGATTGCACTGCAATCCCATTCTAGAGTGCATTAAAGCAGTAGTATTGCACATAATCAGGCTCAATATTTAGACTGTGTGTGGTCTTACACTGAACAACAGAAGGTTTTCAGTTTTGAATGATCATGTAGTCAAAGAAGAAAATTGAATGCTACCATGGTATAAAGAATGTACTTTTACTAATAAATTATAAAGCTTTATATTTTGTATATTGATGCCTTATATAGATAACATTCATTAGGTTCTAGTAGCACACCTAGTGGTGCAAATATTTAATTAACATGCTTACCACACAGATCTCAGAACGTGGCTATAAAAATTATAAAGAGGCAATCTGAGAATTGAAGATTTTATTTAAAAATTTTGCATTTTGAAAGAATCATAATGCTTACAAGCAAAGTACTTGGAAAATAGTGATGATACTTTAAGTAATTTCACATAAATTTGTATTTCTACTCTGGCTTAATTTGCCAATACAGATGGAAGGAATATTTAAAAGTGAGAAGAGGAGTGCAACAATTATATTTTATTCTTGAGGATCTTTGGTGTTTGGATGTAGTTGGGGAAGATAAGTGTCATAATTATGTTTCATTGCTGGGTTTGTTGTATTTTGTAAGATAATTGCATTTGAAAGAATACTATTTTAATGTGAACTTCCTCATTATTATCCCAGTCTGTAAAGATATAGGGGTGCTTAGACTTATGTGCAAACTCATATAAATAATTAGATTAAACTTTAATAAAGGCGATTTTTTGGAGGGTTTAGAGGTGAGAAAAGATTGGCTCACAGGAGGGTTTTCCTTCAGATACCATCCACTGATGGATGACCTCATAATAACATCTTCTTAGAATCTACTCTTGTCTTCAGACAGTCATGAATAATTTGGAGGAAAGGACCACTTTTAAATTTTTGAGAGCAAGAAAACCTGGATTTACTTCAAGATGGCACTCTAAGGAATTCCTCAGTCCCAGGTACTGTCCTATGAAGAATTTTCCTGGGTTTTCCTTCTCCTGGTGGGGGCTCCCTCCTGTAAGTAATAAAATCAATGGACTACATGCTGATGCCTAGAAAGAATGTCTGTGATGTTTTGTGACAAATTACTGGCTTGAGTTAGTGGGTTGTGCCTTCCCAGTAGCAAATTACTGGTTAGCAACCAAGAAAGGGAAATAATGACAGTTTCCCTCGAGGTGGTGTTCTACTGAAAGTTGCATTTCTCTAAAGGAGATTGTTATGGCTGGAAGTTGTTTGTTGTTTAAAGAAATGTAATTTAACTTGGTTGTTTTGCTTTAGATTTTTTGCATCCAAATTCCAGGATTGTAATAGACAATGCTCTCAGTTATCATTCTGCCTTAATTTAAATTGAATTCAATGTCATTTTGAATGCTAACATATATGTTTACACCAGAAAAAGTAACCAGAATGTTCAAATTTCTTGCAAGATACAGTACTCTTAGGGTTCTTTTCTCTGACTGTTGCTATTTTGGGTAAGACTTTTCACATATAATCTTCCAAATATTTTACTACTGCATTACTGTAATGTCATGGTTTTCTATAATATTAAATGAAGAGGAGAGGAGAGGATAAATGGTCATAAAAGTACATGGAATTATACTTTTAAAGTAGTGGCCACCTCCTGTTATGAAAAAGGAAATATGGCCAGCAGAAAAAAGTGAAAGGTGGCCATCCTATGGCTGAATTTTAAGATGAAAGATTCATAGAATTTCCCTGTTGTCTTTATACCCTCTGAGTTACTGGGGGCTCCTGTTATGACTCTGCCAACCCTTCCCTTCTCTGGACTGATCAAACCCAGATTCCTCAGCTTCTTTTCATAGGTCAAACGTTTGTCCTGACCATCCTGGTGACCTTCTGCTGAAATTTCCCCAGTTTTTCCATGTCTCTTTGCACTGGGTACCCCAAAAGTGAACCAAGCATCCAAGTGCTGGATTGCATATGTTGTTCCTGGCTCAATACATCAGAGGTGCACCTGAGCTACATTTTAATGGAATAGGCTGAGGTATGTGTTTAATGAGATAGCTGTGCAAAACTATGTATTTTCTATTCATATGTGGGCAGGATGCAAGATTTTTTCCTTATCAAGGGTATGAGAATGAGGGCTTCCCAGATATCTACATCAAAAACAAGCAAAGAAGGAAGACCTTGAGATTCTATATTTCAGCAGCAGGAGAGTCTTCTGCTTTCTTTTTTAAAGCAATGTAGAAAACAATAACGACAAATGGAAACAGATTAATTCGACAGAGAGGAGAGTAATCACAATCATTTGTGATTTCCACCCTCTGCAGGTGTAGTAGTGAATCTTGACAACTGCAGCATTTTCTGTTGGGTGAAACTCTTGTTTGTGAGGAGAGCTAGAAGGGACCCTAAGCATTGATTTAAAATAAGATTCAAAATAAGTCTAGGCTGTTGGACAGACTCTAGTCTGGCCCCTTCAGCACTGCCTGGCAGTTTATTGAAAATTAAATATAACATTGAGAAACAAAAAAATCCTTTAAATGTAGTTGAGAAAATACATCCATTTGATATACTAATATTGTGCAAGTATTTATTTTTTATTTTTATTTTAACTTCGCTTCTCTCTAGTTAGAAAAACCTAGTATGTTGAAACTTAGCATTTGTTGGTAGTAGGTTTATTTAGAGATAGATCTATTTTTCTTAACCTCTTCCCATTTCCCCTTTAATTAGCATGATCTGCAGGTTTCAGCCACCCAACTGTGCAGATTATAGTATCTAGTAAGTTTTCAGGCAGCTCTGCTGTGTTGCCTTTGACTGCCCTTAGGATCTAACATATGGTTTGTTAGCATTAGTCAGGTATTTGTTTGAGAAACTTTTCAGTGGGTTTCAGGACGAGAAACTTAACATGGTGAAAAAGTTAAAACGATTGCCTGCAGACCAGACATATCTGCAAATGGAATATTGTGCTGTACGAGATGGTGTGAAAACTTGTGGAAATGCTGTGACCTTGTCGTGGTGGTGTGAGTGCACACATTCCTCTGACTCACCCATGCTGAAAAGCTGTGATTTTTTTAATGAACCAAATCCTTCCCATGCTTACAATTAGTGTTTATTCACTTCAAATAGTGTTTGTCCCCTTCAAAGTCACACAATGTGGTATTATTCTATTAGCAGTAAAATACGTGGCTCCAGGCTGTTGAGTTGAAGCGAGTAATATGGTGAGCTTTTCTTTTTGATGCTGTACTCTTGGTTTTCTAATGACAGGAGCCAAGAAAGCAGCCAGGGGACAGATTTTAGAGAATGAAAATCTGTGGAGGAACAGGACTCTGATGTTGGTACTATGGTGACAAGCAGCATCCAAAGCTCTAGCTACTGCAAACCAGTCTTTGTGGAATTTAAGATACAGTTTCAGGCTTCCATCAAATAGATCTTGTTTTGCTCATCACAACTGGATCACCAGCTTATTCCTCCCTGCAGTTCATTTTTGTACTGCTTCTGAGCAACTTTATCTATTGTCCCTTTTTCAACTGAAAATGGTATAAGAGAAATTCAACTTTGAGTTTCTTTCTGTTTCCAGAAATTAAGACTTGGGTAGGAGAAGCAGAAAATGTTCTCTAAATTTGCCCTGTGCTTTGGATCCAGTGAAATGCTCTTTGGGACAGTGCAAGTAGCTGCTTTTCACTTTGCTTTTTCTTATTTACTGCTGTTTGTTCTTGTCCTACAATGATGTCACTCTACTTTTGACTGCAGATAACAGCAGAGTGGAGTGCTTTCACAAGGGTCTTCTATGATGTCTCCCAAGACATTAGAAAGACATAGATACTACCAAATTGTCTTATTTAATGCCCCAGAAGATTTGAGAATTGAGCAATAAACTTATAATTAAAATGATTAAACGTGGTGGAATTGTTTTTAGAGTTTTTATTATGTTGAAGAGGGACAATAAATTCCAGTGTTTCCATTCCCCATCCAGCGTCTTAAAAGTTTCAGTAAAAATGCTAAAAGAATATCTTTGCAAACTATAGGACTAGGAGGAAGAAAATGAATAAGCAGATAATGCAGAGATCCAGTTGTCCTATTTAATTTCTTCAGACTTTCTTTTTCTTTGATTTTCATTGTCAATTTAGATGATAATGTTTGTGGAATAGAGAGTATTTTGAGCTGCTAATACCAGCAACCTCAGGACTGAATTCACATCAACATTAATAAACTGAAAAGGAGGGGAAGTGAAAAGCATGTGTTTCCACAGAAAGAAAACTTGGTTTCAAGTATTGGCAGCATTGGTGGAAAAAAAGCTCATTATTCTCAAGCAAGTACAATATGAAAATGCAGAATTTCTTATGACAGAGATGTCAGATAATATTCCTAGAGTGAAACCCCAAATCTCAGATAATGAGATTTAGTCATTAAGCAAGGAACTTTGAAAACCCTATCCTTAGAAAAATGTTAAAATTCCTGGCACTAAGAACACAGGGACAAGTTCAGAGGAAATGAAGACCATGACAAGAAATCCCACAGTGGAGTGTAAGCTGAACAGTAAGTAGAATAATTGAAACATAAAGAGAGATCTCTGGCTAGAATTTTTTTTTCTGTAATGATTTCTCAAATATAAAATACAGTTCCTCAATTTCAATTTTAGGCAGTAGAGTTAAAAACTAGTATTTTTCCCTTATTTGATCCAAATTTAGCTATGCAAATGAGTTGAATGTTTGTTAATAGGTAAAGCACAGCTGTCTATGAGTTGAAATTTTCTTAGAAATCCTGATCTTATGGGTTCCCTGATGGGCTGTGCCTTCTGTCATGGTACTTTATAATGACCTGGTAGTTGTGGGTTTCACATGCCTGTGAAACAGTGTGGATGGAATTGACTACTCCAGTGCTATGGAGAGAAGGATTTCCTATCCCAGGCAGGAGAGGGACAGAAAGGGACACAGCTTTGCAGTGAGCACACTGAAAAGAACTGTCACTGCTCTGCACCCATCCCCTGGGGTTTTCAATTTATCAGGTTAATTTTTTGAAAGTTAAAGAAATGTAGTTGCAGAATGAATTTTTTTCAATTTCATGCTTATGTTCTTTAGATTTTTCTTACTGATCTGAAAGAGAATGCTACTTTGAAATGTTGTGACTACACCCAGCTCCTTAAAGAACAAAACCCATGAGAATAAACATAGAAACATGGCTGATCATCAGCTTAAAAAATCTCTCATGAGCTGTTTGCTGAGCTGCAAGTAAGACTCAGTGTATTTGTGCATCTCTGGCATTCACAGATCATGAGTACCCAGACGAGTGCAAAATTGACTGATATACACTGTGCCTGTCTATTGCAGCTTCTTGTATGAGATTTTCTGGAGCAAGAAATAAAATTTGAGCTTTAATGAAATAATTATAATGAATTAAAATAGAGTGTTGTGAAGTGAAGCCATCTAGTCAGTAATCAGGAACAACAGCATATGATTGAAATGATGTGCCCCAGGACTTCATGTGTCACATGAACTATCCTCCTAATTGGTTGCATAAGTCCTTTAGAAAGCTCTCCATTGAAGATACACTAGTGGGAACTGTAATTGCAGTTTGTTGATATGGAATTTACAAAAAAATCAAATAGATAAATGCCTGAAGATATTATTCTCAGTGATTATTTATTCTCCTTGTCAAACACACTGCAAAAAAACCCCAAAAATTCTAAAAAACAAACAAACAAAAAATCTTTAAAGGAGACTATACTACAGAGTTTTACTTTCATCTACTATTGATAAAATGGATTTCTTTGTGCTTCTAAATGGCAAAAAATTACACTTATTTATAACAGGTTTTCACAGGTCTCTGAAATTACTGTTCTATGATAGTAATGCATTGCTGACAGCAAATTTAGTAATTTCCCCAATTAGGTGGAAAAATCTGCACTTCTTTTTTTGCCTCAACAGGGGAAGAGTATAAGCAGATATAATACTAGCATGCAGGTTGTTATGTACAAATACACACAAATATGTTATAGAACAAGGAAATAACTGCATTTTCTACCTCATATTTACTCTATGGCAATACTTTTATTCCTATGGGGTTCTGGGGGGTTTCTTGGGGTTTGTTTCTTTGGTTTTTTTTTTTTTTCCCCAATTTCTATTTAAAATGTTTAAAGGATTCATATCTTTTTGGTGCTCATCTAGGAACTAATAACCTGAGAGGTGTTATGAAAAGTGTTAATGCATTAGTAGAATTACACTGATCTCAAAAGCTTTAATATAGAGGAGAGCTGTATAAAAACAGGCTTGTTGATTTTTGATTACTATTCCACATATGCTCATCAAGGCAGTTATTGTATTGTTTAAAAACAGGGGTTTAAAATAGGGGGCAGAAATGCTGTTCTGAAAATGTTATACATCTTTTGCACATATTGCCATTTCTTGCTGTTTGTGTGCCAGAAAGCCAATATTTTTGATGATGAACCTTTTAGATTTCACATTTTGATCTTCCCTGGGTAGTTTATATTTTTTTGAAAACAGAAATATAATGTTTTCTGGGAACTTGCAAAGGCTGATAAATTTGTTCAAAACAAAAAAGGATTTAAGACAGATTCTGACTTCCAAATTTCACGGCTTTCAGATTTATTTCTTAAACTACAAAAAGTCTGGACAGTCAGGTTAGTTTGGTATAGAATTGTAACCTGAAATTCTTTTTACTTTGTTGATTACAACACGTTTTTATAGGGTAGACTTAATTACCAACCATTGCTGGCATTTTCAGATAACAAATCTTATAATGCACTGTGTTATAAGTGGTAATATCAGAAATATCTGTTGCACAAAATTCCATCTGGAAGATGTCACTGGTCTGGTTCTAGGCTGGATGAGGTTTAGGTCGTCATCTGGCATGACTATGTAAATTTGGATTGTTCATTTTGAACAAATTATTTAGGTTTTTTGGGCTGTTTCCAAAAGGGACATCTAAGTGTGCTCAGTTCTGTTCTCATGGGAGCTGCTGGTTCCAGCACAGAGGTTTGGTTTCAGAGGCTCGAGTAGGTTTGGGTTCAGACAGGTCACTGTGAAACTGCAGCAGACTCAGATACCCCACAGGCTGTGGGATCAAGGGTTGGGGCTGTTGCTGGTGACTGGACACACCTGTGTGACTGGTATGGCAGCATTACAGTGGGTTGGGACCCACTTACACCCAACAATTTGATTATTGTGGAAGCCTCAGGGAGTTGGCTGCTGCTGTGCTCAGTGGGGGCAGGTGAGCTGGGTTTGTGGTCGAAAAGAAAGAAAATGACCTTATTTCTCAAATAAAGTTGGCTTATTTGAGATAGAAGCTTTCCTTCTTCAGAGTATGGCAAGGATACTTATATGTGATCAAAATTTCAGGCTGAGCTCCGAGCTCCTAATTGGACCTTCAGCCAATAAACCTGCTAAATTAACTAGATCTTCATCAAGCAAGGAGCTGAGCCATGAAATAATCATTCTTCTAGTGCATTTGTCTAGAAATAGTCTCCTGGAGGTGATACCAATGTCTCCAAGTATTTGGGATGGATTCACCTTGTTGATTTAGTTTCTCTTTTGTTTTAGGTTTAGGCATGTCCATTGGGTTCTGTGCTTTCCTATTTGCAAAGTCCTGTTACAGACAAGTTTGTGTGAGAAAAGAACATCTTCTGTGTTGCATTGTGAAGTTCCATTCTTAAATATGGCCATGCACGTGCTTTATATTAGAGGATTTATAGCATTTTTGTATTTCATGATTAAATATTCCACTTTTCTTGATGTAAGACTCATGAAGAGAGAAAGATACAGGGAATCTGTCTAGCATCACTTATTTTTGTGCACCTAAGTTTATTACACTGTGTATGGGCACCTAACAGGCTGATCCATGACTGAAGATTGCCTTTTGATTTAGGTTTTTGTGAACCAAGCTGCTTGCCTGCCTATATCTTAGTGCGCTAACAAGTAACAACATTTCCTTTTATGAACACTTGGAATTCTTTTTTGTGGGAATTTATTCTGTTGTGATGCACCTTTTTGCTAATACTTCTCTGTTAAAGATAGTGGAACTGTAAAAGTACTGATACAAACTGGTGCTTGGGACTCAATCTTGTTCATATATCCTTTTAGACCTTGAGTAAAAAATCTGCAGGCTCATGAGGTAAAATCAGACTGAGAAACTACCAGGACACCAAAAATGGAAAAACTCACACTTGAGAGTTTCAGATCACATTGCCTTTAGACTTTGGT
The DNA here is from genome assembly GCA_034336665.1 of Luscinia megarhynchos. Lineage (NCBI taxonomy): Eukaryota > Metazoa > Chordata > Aves > Passeriformes > Muscicapidae > Luscinia > Luscinia megarhynchos. Next base: position 78,336,391 of record CM067565.1, on the reverse strand, counting down.
GCTGATCTGAGACTAAAGAAATCCTGCTCTTGACCCTGAAGTGTTGGATGAGTTTTGAGCATTCTGTCTTCCTGCTGGCTGTTTGCTGTGTCTGTTTATACTCTAAACTTTGGGGGGCAAGGACTTTCAGGAATATCTAAGATAGATCAGTGAGCATGGCAGATTGATTATCTCTGCTGAAGGTTCCAGGAACTGCAAGGCTGTGGGTTCCTATTTGGATTTGATCCAAATCAATAGACTATTTTGATGATCACAGCGTGTTATTTTCTTCTCTTCTCCTTTAGACTGTGCCATGTGTCATTTTCCTCAGTTTTGGCAGTACCTAATTACATGTTTAGAGCCTGCTAAATTGGCAAAAAGTGTTCCAAGAAAGGAAGAAAAAGAGTATTATTTGATGCCAGTGTTACAGTGGTCTGGGAAAGCTCTTCTGAGTGATCAGGGGAGTCTGAAAAAAATGAAAACAACAGGATTGTTAAGTGAGGAAGACTAAAATCTGCTGTCAGCAGAAAACTCTTAGTCCAGTTCCACTATAACAATAAATTGTCTAATAGGGAATGGTGCATTCATGTTTCTCTCCATTTTGGTGAGTAGCTTTATGCAGGTCACTAGAACATTTACAGCATAAGGTAGTGGTCCAAACTCTGCTATTGACACGTGAGGCATTAGTGTGAGAATATTTCTGATCTGAATCCACTTGCCTTGTACTGTCATCACTTCTTTGAACTGGAAAAATGCAAAGCAACATGGGGGGTTATTAGGAAAACTCATGTTCCAACAGTTCCTACCTCAATTATTCTGTTGCATTTTATTTTGTCCACATTGGTGGATGAGGGACAGAAGGAAGGGAACAACATTTTATTAATATTTTGCATCTTTTTGAGTTTTTACTGGAGTTTGCAAATACAAGCAGAAACTTTTAAAAATATCCAGATTTGGAATCTAGTGACCATTATCACTGACTCACATGAAATTCTGTATGAGTCATGGAGAGCCATATGGGTGTTTTTCCCTTGACTGCAAAGTAAATCCAGTTTCTGGGAGCAGATGCTCCTTTGAAGAGGCTCTGCTGACAGTGGCAGCTCAGCACTGTTGTGGGCTAGCTCAATTCAAAGAGAAAGTCAGCAAACCCAACGTGGTATCAAGGATCAGACTGATTTCTACTAAGACATCAAAGGAGTGAAAAAATACTTTGAAATCTCGCATAGACTGTGCAAATTAAAGGTATGATTAAATGATCTGAAGATGTATTTGGGCAAGTTCTAAACCAATGAATAGTTGGTTCTCCCTGGATTAAATGTCCTGCAGAGAAAGGTAATATAACTGTATGCTTTTGATATTTGAGGAAATGCATTTAGCAAGTCAGGAGAAAACTATTATGCCAATGGTATCAAGGTTGGAGAAGTTTTAAAAAATACACATCTAATCTTTTGCCTTCTAAAGTATTCTGCACATCTTTGTTTTAAAACTCTATAGCTTCTAATAAGTGGAGGAATGGAAAGTCACTGACAGAAGTGGAAATATGTGAAGGAAAACTGGTCATGAGAGGGGTAAAGAGCCAGTACTTTGTAAGGTATCCTCCAGGTGTCATCACAAAAGCAAATTAAACTCAATCTTTTGAATGAAATTTGATAAGTAATTTGGTCAGCACATGCACCACTAGGATGAGTAATACTATGCACTAAGAGAAGCTGTGTATTTTCATTGTTAACAGTGTTAACGTGTTACTTGTAAACAGAATGAGGGAAGTCAGAAGACAAAAATCTGCACTGGAGAGCTGCTCTGCCAGCAGGTGTGATATGAGGGGAATGCAAATGGTAGTAGCCAGCACTGCCAGCACACTCCCAGAAATGCATTCAGCACAGTGCCAGCCAGGCAGTCTGTATGCAATTATTGAAACTTCTGCATTTCTCCTGTAGATAACACACTCTATTTCTTCTTGTTATTGTGAGGGAGGCAGATGCTGAAGCAGATGTTATACTGGAGCATTATTTTCTGTGTTCTTCCAGGGTGCAGGGCAAGGTAAGCCTGTGTACTTAATGTGACAGTTGCCACTGTCAATTCTTCTATTTTGCTGTTTTACCCTGGACTGGAATTACATTATAACTCAGTCTCCTTATAAGGCAAGACAGCGGAGCTGATCGGGAGCTTGATAGTGTTCTCAGTTCTTGTTGAAGGTGCACACTTGACAGAACAAAAACCTTATGGGAGTTTGGTTTCCAAGTTCTCCAGATTGAAAGTTTTTCAATTTTAAATTAAATAAAATTTTTTGTTGTAGGAAATATTTGTTGAATTGTACTGAAAAGGCTGAAAAAAATTTGCCTTTTTTTTTTTTTTCCTGCACAGCTCTGCATGTGTGGGGTTTTATGATCTTTGTCATGTATCTGGGCAGAAAAGCTTTGCCACATTGCTCCTCTAATATGTCATGCTCAAAATCTAGAATCAAATTGACTGGGGACATCAAAACAGCTGAGGCACAGACAAGAGTCACGATTCTCAAACCTCAATGCAGCAAAGCTAAGCTAATGTGAGAGCAGGCAGTGACAAACAAAACCTTAAATGTGTGAGGAATCCTGTTATAAGCAAGGAGCAGCATTTCTTTATGTTCCTGCAACTCCATTTGCTATGACTCCAACAGCTGCCTGTTATGTGGGAATTATGAAGCTTCTGATAAATAAATGCCCTTTAATCTAATTAATTGTTTATGCCAATGTATTTAACATTAAACATGCTTTCCTCAAACAATTTGCAAGTGTTTCTTTGGGGGAAGATTGGTAAAATCTGAGTAAATCCTCTTTGATGTTTTCCTGAGGAAGGTGCTGTTGGCATCCTGAGTGTTTCTGGTTTAATCTCCACACGACCTCAGGGCTCTTTTTGCTAAGCCTCTATGGTAATGCAGTACATATGTAGAAATCAGTACTGCATGCTCCAGCATCAAAGGAAAAAGCTGATATTTCTGTGATGAGGTACTTACTAATGTGATACTCATCTCTGATAATAGGTACATGTAATAACAGCACCTAGAGATAAGGAGTGGTAGGGTAATGACACCACACTGATCTATTCCTACATAGAAAATACAGAAAACATGGGAAAACAACACATTATTCTCACTAAAAAGCCCTCAACCTGCATTTGTACTATCATTTATTTAGGTAAGTGGCTCTTATAAAATAAACAAGGCAGAAATATAAGGCACAGGTAAAGAAGATGTAAATATATAATAACTTCCAGGTGACATTGTCCTAAAATTACATCCTATTAGTGCTTAGAGAACTTTGATGTTTGGTAATTTCAGCAGGCTTATGATGCAGCCACTGAGCCTGAGAGAAGCACATTTGATTTGGAGAGGAAGTGCCATTTGGCAATTTCAGTCGAAGGCAGAAATACAGTTTTTAAATTTCCAACTGAGTCAGTTCTACTTTCTGTTAATTAGTGCAGGTGAAATGAGTGGATGGAGCCAATGAAACTAAACTATTGCTGTTCCTAATCCTTTTGGGAACTGATTTCTGGATTTAGAACAATTATTAGAAAACTTTTTATTAGAAGAGTTTGTATAACTATGCTACCCACAGACATAGAGGAATGTTAAATGTGCCACTCTTATGGTTATTTCTTGATTTATTTCAGGGTGACTTGTAAAGAAAAGTAATTTTGAAAATGTAATCATCAATTTTTTGTTATAACATATCTATAGCAAGATTGTGATTTAATAAAATATATTTCTAATTCGCACAAATTTGGTTTTTTTTATAACTAAGCCTAGTTTTTTTTGTCTATAATTTTAGAGTTTTCTCTAAACATAGTCTACTATCTTTAGAAATATTTTTAATGATTGTCCAAAATAAATCACATAACAAGGTATCTCTTAGATTTCATAAGTCTGCAGCTGCTTCTAGCTTTGAAAATTTGCAAATACAATACTCCACTAATCCTCTTTCCATTAAATTGTGTTCATCATGCTATTGAAAACTAGCAATATTCAGAACAAATAACCATTAAGTCTATGTTGAATAAGTTTAAATAACTCATGTTTAAGAAGTGTGAATGATGTAAATTTTAATTTGTTACATTAAAAGTTAAATTAGTTTAGTCAAAATTAGCACACATTTTTGTTCTCCTTAGACCATACAGTAAAAGAAATCAAGCTTCAGTTGTCTTTAGTACATTCTTTCTCCACTAGTAAACCTCTCTGTCTTTGGACTTCAGTGTGTCTTGAGGCACAGATTGCCTTGTAAAAGAGAAGCTGAAGTAGAGAAAGGTATGTTTCTACTTTAAGTGAAGATCCATTTGATCTGGAAACTTTCATTGCGTTTTCTGTGATGTTGCTTTTGAGATGGTGCTTATAACGAATTTCCATAATTTGACTATATTAGCCATAAACATTTCTCTTTTTTTTGAGTGAGAACATAATTTCTATCCCTTAGGATGAAGTGACCAGCAGATTTTGGTTTCTGGAGGGCAGCAACGTTTGGTATTCCAAGAGGGTGCTGAGGAAAGGTTCCTTGTCCCTGTAGAGTCCTGCAGGGACTGCTGGTAGGTGTTTAGGAGTTTGGGTCTCATAACTTGTCTCAGGGTCCTCTACTGTATTGTGTCATGTTCAGGTTTAGATTTATTTATTCTGGTTTCTTCTCCTTATGGCTCTAAGAGTCACTGCATTGACTACATGTCTGCTGCCCCTGAAGGGCTCCTGATGTGCAGCAGGAGCCCACCTCTGCCAGCTCTGCTGAGCATGATGGTGCTTAGAAGGCATTGGCCTCAGGAGCTTTAACTGTCTCAAAAGTGTCATTGCCTCTTGCAATTGCACTTGGAACCTTTTCTTCGTTTGTTTGGAGATTTCACCTCACTGTGGAAACAGTTAGGAAACATTTTAAGGCACGTGTCCAGTAAAGTCAAGATATAATCAGTTAGAGTGTGATGTAAAATCACATTAGATGAAGTGCAGTCAGCTCACTGTGGATCCTCTCATTCAGAAGCAAAGTACCCACACAGGAATCTAATGAGCTTTAGCTAATGTGCTTTCACTTCACAGCAAACTTTAATTAGTCTTTCAGTTGTCTGTGTCTTCTCATCAGTGCAGGCTTCAGATTTTGTATGTCCTTTTTTATCTAGTGCATAATATATGTTACCAGAAAGTTCAAGAAATTACACATCTGCAGAGCCCCTTCCAAGAGGAGAAAATATTGCTGTCTCCTATTATGTGTGGTTTACTTTAAAATACAGTTAGGTTCCCTCAGTGGCCCTGTTGTGTGCTCTCTACATACATCTCTGGAAGTTGATTTAACTTCTGTTATTAATCTCAGCAGCTGTTTATGGCATTGTGTAGCAAAGCCGTAAGAAATAAAGATTATCCCTTAAATAAGTGTAAAGATATGTAGGATTCTCATAACAGCCTAACTGCAGGTATGCTATACTGCTGTGTAATAGACCCTACATGTAGAATAAACCTTAAACTATCATTTCTATACCAAAATTTTGTGGGATTTTTTTTCTCTGAATTGCCAAAAAAGTCAAGGTGACCATAGCTTTCCCTGATGCCTCAGAAATTTGGGCATAATGTTAAGATAAGCAAACTACCCCCTGCTTAAAATTGCTTGTCTGTGTTATAATGTTAACATCCTTTATGATGGGGGGTGGGGGGTGATACCATTATTTGTGAGATAATAACAAACACTTCTGCAACCATAAATTTGTGACAATTTCTGTCCCATGGGTGAGCAGTTTGTGAAGCTTCTTTAGAAACTTCACTTTATCTCATGGGTAAAGGTCCAGGCTACAGCAGCACCTGAGTTCTAAGCTGGTGTCTTCTTTCAGGACACTTCCCTCTATGTTGCTTATTTCCAAGAAGCCTAGAGGAACATAATTATTTTTGAGTCCTCTGTATATCTGTCATATTCTGTTGGAATTTGGTAACAAAAAATAGGTAAGGTTGGCAATGCATGTTATAGTATCAGCCATAATTCTATCAGTATTGTTGATTTTCTAGGAAAACTTACAAAATGCCAGAGTATAAATAACTCACTGTACTTTACAAACTGGCCAAGTGATGATGAACATACATCAAAAGATGTAAAGGCAGCACATAGGCAAGAAAGAGAAAAGCAAATGAATTGTGTAATGGGTGAGGGAATTCAGAGAAAAAATACAATAAGCATACAGTTTGTAGCCTGCTTGTATCGGGCTATCTTTTCAGAGATTTTTTTTTTCTATTCCTAAAGTAAAGCAGAAGTGTTGTTTTAATTAAATAAAGACATTTAAACTTTTAGTCAACTTTAACCATTCCACTTACAAGAAATAATGAATGAGGTTACAAATTCCACTGTCAAAGCAAGAGTATTCAAGGTGCCTGGCCTTGAAAAGATTTCTGTAGAATTTATTAAAATATATTGATGTATGGGTAAAAAAAAAAAAAAGAAATCTCATATTAAGTACATTACCTAGTCCTACGATTGAATGGAAGAGTAACCACATTTGAAAACCAAAGAATGTCTGGTAAAATTTCTTTTTTATTATTTTTATTTGGCATGAATTAATTATAGAAGCAGCTATTACAGCGGTACTGATGAATAGCAAATACCAGGCTTATGTTTTAAAAAGGCACTTGTGATGATTATGGGATTTACAGACTGTGACCTCATCTTCCTTTAGCACACAGTAAATTGCTTGAAACTATAAAGAAAAGGAGATTAATAGAAGAATTTGAATATAACAGAATACAAATAAGAATGGTTTATATGTAAAGGAAAATAAAACTTGTCAGATGTGCTATAGTTCTAAGTGCATTAAAAATGGGGCACTGCTTTATTTTTGTCTTTGAAGCCTTTTAGAAAATTTTGTTGATGGTCTCCTTTGAATTAGGAAGAGATACTATCATGACTAAAAGGTTAAGAGACAGAAGTATCAGAGAATCTGAAGCTCAGAAATCTTCTGTATTAGTTGCTAAATTCACTCTAAGGTCTCCCAAACTTGCTGGGTTTCAGCGAGCAGGATGATGTCCCACTCATTTGTCTTACCTGGGTGAAAAGTCCATTCTGTGTGAGGAAGGTCTCATCACAGGCATAATGAAGCTTAAATAATTGATTTCTTAACTTGGCCTCCTGAAATATGCCAGTGGGGTGGGAAGAGGTTTTCTCTAGGACTTATAATGGAGAAAGCTCTGTCTAGTCTGACTTTGGCTGAGAGATGTTAAAAGACTTTCTTGCTAATTTAGGCTCCTACTGTCTCAGTTTTCAGCAGTGTTGCAGTCTATGCATGGCTATTCCACAATTTGTATAATTACTTGACTCATCTCAGAGTCATATGACCACAGGAATATAAAATAATGGATGGAAAAAAGAAACAAACTCCAGTTTCTTATTCCAGTCTTGTCTTCCTTCTACCATCAGATTCAATGATTTCTTCCTTCTCTGTGGTGGCAGATGATTCCTTTTGTATTGCTTATGAACAACTCCACTCAAGTATCGTTACAGGGATTGAATCCTTTCTTTCCTAACCTCTAGCCAAATCATACAAATATTTTCTTCAGTTTAGTTTGGAATGCCAGTACTTTTTGCATGAGCTGTGTGGTCTTTCAGACATACAAAAGACCCTGGATACCCTCGGTGCTGAGGTGTTCTCTGCTCACTGATTATGCACCTGTGTTTATTCACTGGTTCCTGTAGCAGTCTGGTCTAAGCCTATTTCCTATCACATTGACAAATCTGGAAGCAAAAGAAGAAAGTACCAATTTATGGTGCTCAACAAATCCTGAAGAGAGCTGTTAATTCTGAAAGTTTCTGGCTAGACCAGATACCATATTCCTGTCCCTTCTGAAGACTGGATATTGTACAAGAAAATCAGGAGATTTATCACCAATAGTTTCCTAGTTCCCATTTCAAAGCTCAGTGCTCCAGTGTCTGGATTTATTCTAGATGCAGCCATCCTTACACAAGACCAAGGCACTCTCTCTTTGATTTGAATGTATGTTGGACTTTAATCTTTCTTTTCTGCCAGTCTCAATACTTTAATCTCGACTTGTGCCCGCTGAACTACAGCATGAAATACAGTGCCCATCAGTCAGCGAAGTCACCAAAATCAGTACCCAGAGCCAGATATGCCACATATGAATGTGACAACCACATTTTCCCAGCTCAGTACCCTCACCCAGTGGGGCCTGGAGCACTGCACATGGTGTGCTAATAGGGATGGAGTGTTTTGTTTGGGAATTCAAGAGACAATGCCACTAACAACAGCAAGTGTATCTCCCTGGATACCGTAGTGACTCTGATAATTGCAAAACAAGACTCAGGATCTGAGATGAAGTTACAGGAAAGGTGAAGACTGCAGTGAACAAAAGGATTACTTTCTGTTCATAGAGAAGGCTCAGTTTTAAGGTACTATACAAGTCTAATCCCTAATTACTTATGGAATTTTCTGTGTGAAAATTTTGCTGAAATGAGTCTAAGGCATTTCTGCTGGTGAAGAGGAAGAAGACATAAAAGTTTGTCTTCTTAAAGACATAAACTATATGCTCCTGTGGGAATGTCAACATCAAGACAAAATATCTAGCAAAAAGATGAATTGGGTGTGTATCCCCACCTCTGCTTACAGGCTACCTAGCTGTAGGTAGTCCATGCTGAACATGAAACAAATCACTTCCAAGTATGGCTGGAAGGATTGTATGTATGGAAGGAAGAATTGTTGTGAGGCTTAGGTGTGGCTTTGCAACTTGCAAAGATACTTTTTGTCTAGTCAATAGGAAATTAGGTGTTCAAATGCAGAGGCTGGCAGTAAAACTGTTACTTTTCCTCTGTAGGTGATTATTTGGCGGTCTGTCTGTATTCTCTCACCCTTAGTTGTAGCTGCCTCGCTCTGTCACTGTATTGGCTGACTATTGCAAATGAGGTACCAGGGTTTATTACTGGACAGAATTGTCTTTTTAAGCTTCTGAGAGCTAATATTTTCTGCTGGGGATTGTTTATGCATGAATGGTATTTCTTGCATGCTATTCGAGCTGTGTACTTGGTCATTGAAATTACTTTTCATTACTTCTGTTCTCTCTGGGAAATCCATAACAGATTGTCTTGCAAGTATGTCTTCATGTTAACATGCGGATTTATGTGCAAGCCTACACACTGGCAATAGTATAAACTTCTCCCAAATGTTACTGTGAGTAAAACTTCACTGTCAGCACGTTCACAAGCACCAAACCCAGGTCAGGAACATCAGTGAACTGAATAGCTTGCATTTGTCCAAATATTCTCAGAGAGTTTCCCTGAAGTTTTTAAGCCACTATTGGCAACCCACAGCTTTTCACAAGGAATTACATTCAGATTTTACTTGTCCATTGTTCCATAATTACAGGGTATACCTGATGTTTTTTAAAGTGTGTTACACAGAGAGCTTAGTTCTTGAATATGAAGTTTTCTAAGGTTATAGTTGAAGATTTTTTTTTAGCTTGCAAGAAGTGGAAAATCACAGATGAGAGACTGCTGTTCTATCTACCTACCTGCCTACCTCAACTTAAATTGTTTACTAGTATATGCTGTGATTTTTATCTTGTGAAATAATGAGAAGTGGACACAGTTCAGAACTGACTGATACTGCCTATCAGTTGTTAGTGCCATTTCTTCTATATGCCCACAGGCATTATTTCTGAGTCTAACCAATGGTAATTTATACTTACTGCCTGTTTGGCAAACTGGGAAAAAAAAAAAGAAAAATATGTCTGAAAACTGTTTTAATACAGTTTGGGGTTCTCCCAAGAGGCAGTAAAGTCATTATTTCTGCTGCAACATGGGGCAGGCACAAAGGGGCAATGCTCTTGCTGTTTCTTACCTTTTTTATGGGGTGTCCTATTTGGCATTGCTGGCAGAAATGACATAGCTTGGAAGGCTTTCCCTCTTTGTCCTCCAGATTTACAATACCCTTATGCAGGCAGAGCTCAAAGGCCTTTGGGTGCCAGCATAATTAACTTCACTGCACAGTGGAAGTGCAGGGGCACAGCCATGCCCCTCCTCTGGAGCATATTTTGTTCAGTTATTCAGTGGAACAGAAAGCAGACTTGTGAAGGAGGATCAGTCTCTGCCTGATCCCATAAAAGAGATGTGGTTAAGTGGGGTAGCTGATACAGGAACACAAGATCCTGTAGATCTGCTGTAGAGGTGCCTGTTAGATTATGTGTGGGAATGGGTTAGCAGAAGACTCCACTTACTGCATACTTTTTGTGTGTGCTGATGGAGCAATTTGTTTCTCCTCTTCCCCAGCAACACGAGCGCTCCCTCATTCCACCTGTTCTTTCAGCACGAGCTGATACAAGAGAACACAGGAAATCCCTGCCAGCCATTCTCTTGGAATGGTGCAAATCTAGAGGCTGGGGTGCCAACAGACACTCTCCTGTCAGCACTCTTGAACAGTGGAGTAGACAGGCACTTTTTGGCCTCTCTCTTCTAACTCGGTGGACATTGCACTTTTTTCCACCAGGTAAAGCATCGTAGAGTTTTTTTCTTCTCTGCATTGTGTCAGGAGTTTAAGACAGGCTAGATTCAAGAAAAATGGGTTTGTAATGCTAAGCATAGCCAGAGACCTCTTTCCTATAAACTGAAGAAAATCTGTCATAGGTGCTATAATAGCTGGCAAACAATTGTCCTGTGATGAATGATACTGATTTTTACAAAGATCCTGAAAGTTCAATCTGTGTTGTTCTCTGTTGCAAAGTCATAGTGCTGGGCTTTCTGTGTTGCAACTTGTAACCACCCCAAACCTTTGTAAGATTAAGAATTTCCCTTTAAAAGAAGTCTTGCATGCAAAATGATTTGAATATTTCTGCTTAGGCCATTTGTAAACAGCACACTGAAGTTTTCTGGAATTAATAAATGGTAATTGCCTTCTGCTACTCTTTTAGACATACAATTTTTTAGAGCTTATAACCACAGTGGATTCAGTTTTCATTTCAATATTAATAACCAATCATTGAACCATCTACTTAATCATTTTAAGCTTCATTAACTTTATCAAAGTACTGCTGATTCAAATTCTGTCATTAGAAATGGACATTGCAGTACTGTTGCCAACTGCTATAAGATACAATTTTAAAGGGTAGCAGAAATATGTTAGGAAAAGGGTATGTTGATAGTTAGACTCTCATGATATTCTTAGGCCCAATTAATAAACAGCCTGAAAAAGAAATCTGAATGTTGGGTATATTTAAGTGCATTAAAATCATATATGTTCATGGTAAATCCATATACTGATATTCATGCAAACAAATCCACTAAAGAATTCCAAGAATTAGTTAAGTTCATATTTTTTAACAGAGAACAGCCAATACTAAAATGGCATTTTAAAATATAAGATTAATTTACTCCTTCTGACTTTTGATGTAATTTCTGTGGCAATTTTCCCCTTCAGAAGTTGTACAACTGAAGCTCTTTAGTATGTGATGATGATTATATCCAAGGTATCTAACATTTTTTGTCGGGGGAAAGATTTTACCCTCCTCTTTTCTTTCTAAAGTTTAAAAAAAATCCATTTTAGCAGTGTAGTGATCATACATTCTCTTCCAGTCTGTTGTAATGAGATAGTTACAAGATTTAGAAATTATTTTCCATAGCATTCCTCAATGAAGTGAGTCAGTGAGGAGTGGTACAAACTAAGAAGTTTATAATTTCAGATCCTGGTCCTAAAGATATCAGCTTGAGGCTATAATAATACTATGTTTTTATTGTCAGATGTTAAAATTTTTGACAAAAAAAAAAGAAATCCCAGAAGAATTTCAACATCAGGTTTCTTTAATTTAATCTTTTTCCTAATAAAGAGAGAAAATTAACAAGAAATCTAGAAGTCTGTATGCCTTCAGGACTTTGCCTGCACTCACAGTGGATGTTAACACTGTGCAATTACATAGTATGACATAGAACCAGTGCTGCAAAGCTTTATTTACCATGGTTGATGCACTGACTTTGATAACTTTATTTCCCCAATGATGCCTTCATGCATGAAGACATGAGAATAGGGCTATAATATGCTTGATTTGCTGTTGTTTTTTGGAAAGACCTGGAAGAGATTTATAACCATGCAACTCCTTTTCAAAAGGTTACCATACTTAAATGCCTTTGAAACTCTGCCATTAAGTCAGTGAAAACTCATTCTTATAGTGACAACTGGTCTTTCAGGTCACATAAATGCTTTTGAAATTTTTAGCTCATGTCATTCATAAAAGTATTTACAAAAGAAGTTTTTAACTTAACACACACCCACCCCATCTCCCTTTCCCATGACTAAGTTAAAAGTCTAGAAAGAGTGGCTGGTTGAGAGCCTTGTTTCTGGTAGAAGGCTGGATGAGCTCCACTAATATTAAGATTTTTTGGCTTTGGCTATGAAGGACTGAATTTTCTTGGCATATCAAAACTATTTTTCTGCAGTGATATTGACACTTTGATGCAAAATATATATTGTGAATGGCAGTTGATTCTGTGATGTTATAAGTATGCAGTAGGCAGAAATGTTTTCATTCTGATACTTGTGCCAGGGAAAGGCTACTAATAGTAATCTAGTAGAGAAGAAATTTGGTAGTAAAGTATATAATAATTTTGTTCTACTTGATTTAAGCCTAAAGGACCACACACTTAAGATTTAACATGAAGGATATATATTTTTAACTGTCTCTTCTGCTTGGTAAGACAGAGGCAGAAATGTTATATAAGGCATAATTCCTGTGAAATTAATGTAATGAGTTTTTAGAAGTTATTTCCCTAGAACTGTAGAAATAACAGAGAAGAATGGACATTGTATTAGGTCCATAGGCTTTTCATGGGGCTACAGAAAGCAGACCTTTACATCTTTCCATCATGTGGAATGAGAATGGAAAGAAGCATCCACCAGCCCATGATAAAGGGTAAAGGTTCAGTTACTGCAGTGCTCAGTGTTCTGTTACAGGACTGTACTTAGGGCATCCTGGGAGCACTCATGTAGAGCTGTGTTATTATGGCAACTAATGCAAATGTTGAATAGGAAACAAGGTTGGTCTTCTCAGTAGAAACCTGTCCCTACTGGGGACACCAGAGGTTCTGTGCCATATGGAGTATTTTTAGAAACATGGAAAAGAGATAGTCAGTCTAGATAATAAACTGACAGTGAAGATGTGCAAAAATATCTTGTGGTATTAAATGTAGAATGAATAATGACAAGGTCTAATAATGGTGATGGTTCTATGAAAAGTGTCAAGTTGTGGTTTCAACAGTGGACAAAAGGGCAAAGTGAATGTGAGGAATTACTAAAAGAGTAAAAAAGAAAGCAATAATTATGCCATTTTCTAAACCTGTGGAGGTCTCACACCTTGAGTTCTATGAGCTAGGACTGCAAGAAATGTACAGAGGAGACAACACGATCAGAGGTATGGCATTACTTCTGTGTAGCAAAGGACCATGTAGCCTACTGAGATCAGTGAGGAATGATAGAGACCTGCACTTAAAAGTAGCAAAGAACAGATGAATGTGGGTTGTGGGTGCAGTTTCTCCTTAAAACAAACAAAATGCCCAAAGTATTAAGAGAATATTTAGTTAATGGAATGCTAGTTCAAAACATGAATGATAGGAAGAGAATTTTTCACCCAATGTATGATTAAACTGTGGAATATATTATTGTCGAAAAACTGTGGATGCCAGGTCTTGGGATGACTTCAAAAACTAATGGGACAAATTCATGTATGAGAGATGCTCTTTATGGGCAATTAAATGCAGAGATACCACCTCCATCAGTGAAACTCCACAGCTGAGCTATAGATGGCCAGAAGGTGTGAGACCATGGTGAGGTAGCAGAACTCTTACATTCTTTCCTAACCATCCACTTTTAGCCACTGCCAGAAAGAAGATGATGGTGTAGGTTGTTTATCAGTCTGATGCTGTCAGGTCAGTCTTAACATGTGCAGCTCTGATACTCAGAGACCTAAGTTTCAATTCAGGGCAGCAATATGGACATTGTGCTGTGGAGCAGAGAGATAAGAGACCCTGTCCTGTAGTAATGATTTGCTATTGTGGTAGGTTTTACAGCTGAGCAACTAAAATGATGAAGTAGAAAGAGGGAACATTTTGGATGATGAGGTCATATTAATGACTCTGTATGTTGCAGTTAAAAGCATAAAGGAACCATTGTCTGTGGACTGTAGTCTCTGCTGCTGGAGGCATCCTAATTTAGAAGCTAAGGGAACAGTGGTGATGTACTTGAGTTGGAGATAAAATCCCACATGCAGTGTAAAGACTGGTACAGAGAAGGCAATTTTAGTTTGGTTAAGGAGAATCAGTAGAAATAACAAGATTTGATGGGAAAAAATTAACATACAATCAGTGAAGTTAAAAGACCATTGATGATGCAAAGGGGAATTGAGACAAGACTTCAGAGGCAGCGTGTAATTCTTGTATTTATTAACTTTTGCCTGTCTATTTTTGTGAACTTAATGTACTTTTTAGGTAGAGTTTTCTTTCCTGGCAGTGAACATTCATTTTAGTGAATGTAGTCCCTCTCTGATTAGATTTCAGGTTTTAGGTGAATAAGCAGAATTTGGCAATTAGATTTTTCCAGATAAAAAAAGGACTGAAGAACCCCATGAAGAATGAGGACACTACGACAGAAATGTACTTAAAAATATGGACATGAAGCACTGGAAAAATCAGTGTTAATTTTTTTTATGTGGTTGGTACTGTTTGTCTGAAAATATGTATATATATTCATATTTACCAAGTGTTCAAGTATCATCACTGAAGGAAGCAGGGCAAGTTGTGATGGACATGAAAAAGGCCTTATTGGCCATTTTTTTACTGATACAGTTTGCTATCAATCTTTTCAGTTTTCTGGACTTGGTGGTAGAGTGGGTGGGAATGAGTATTACATGCAGGGGTGCTGGCAGGGCCCAGATTTGGCAAATGGACTGCAAAAAAGCACCTGTAGAAGTAATTTGTTTGTTTTTTATTTTTTTACATACATGTAGCTACTTTAAAATATTTCCTTTGCCGTCAGGATGGAATTGCTAAAATATACTGGTTTGAGGATTTATTTTCCTTTATCAAAGAAAAAGATATTTTTCCTTGTGATGACTTTTTCTGACATTGAATAACTGGCAAGCAGGTGGCTTGGGCATAATAGCATTTGCCTGGCAAAAGGTGTAAACCAGACTACTGCTCTCTTGCCAGATTCTGCCTGGTTAATTTACCCAGTATCAAAATATTTGCTTGGTTTCTTGGATAAAGAAAATGAAAAAAATAAAAAAAGAAGTCAGGATAGAGGAATAAATTAGGTTTAGCCCATCAATTTTTTTTTTCACTTTCTAAGCAGTTTGCAACAGGAAATAAATTTAAATCCTAAATGATTTTTCTTTACCAGACAGCCCATATCAAGATCATATATTGATTACAGCTTGCCTTTTTGTGCTCTGATGCTTTTATTGACTTTTCTCTTCATTGCCCTCTATTGCAGTACCAAAGTGATTGGATCAGTATATTTTCCCTTTGGGATTACATGAGAAATCTCAGATGCCTTAGAGCTGCATTTATTAGGTCACCAAATATGCAGTGTTCACATAAAATGAACGAGAAATGTGTAATTTTTAAAGACAAAGATAAAAAGACACGCTGATGAAAATGCTTATTTTTTTCTTGTTGAGATGTCTGGAGGTGATGTCTGTGAAGAAAAGTGGGAAGATATGCTTAAAGCTGATTTTTCCTCAGAACAGAAGTATGGCAGGACATCTGAATGTCCATAGGTTTTCTGCTAGTTGTGAAAGTCTGATGAGGTGTGATAATTACCTTTTTCTTCCCCTTTGTTTCCTTAATTTGGTAGAGAAATGTCATTGGGTTGATTCTCTTTTATATTTGGGCTCTTATGAGAACAGGGGAGAGGGCTGCACTTTCATGTCCCTGCATACTCCCAGGGAGGGGCTGATTTCTCCAAGGACAGCAGGAATGAACTGCTGAGCACCTGAAGTTGCATGCTTAGTGGAAATTACATTCACTTAGGACTTCAGCTTTCCTGTGTTGCCTTTTCCCATCAAAGGAAAGAAGTTCTAGTCTTGTGGGCAATCAAAGTCATAGAAATTTCACAGGCAGTGGTATAGCTTTTGTTTTATTGGTAGCTGGGGGAACGTTCATACAACATAAAGTTTTGAAATGAAAGAGCAGGGAGGAGATATGAGAGGTGCAGGTCTGGTGAACACAGACTGGAGCCTTGGGATGCTGCTGAGGATGTGACATTTCTAGGTTAAAAATCACTCTTCAATGTTTTCTTCAATGTAAGCTAAAACTTTCCTCCTTTAGTCTTGTGTAAGCCAGTTATAAATCATCTCTCAATTTAGTACATCAGCACTTCTCAGTTCTTAGTATTTTTGCTTCACACAGTTTCTGTGAGGTAGGTAAGAATGAGTTTATACACAGTGGAGGAATCTAGTGAGTTGTTGAAGCAATTGCTTCCTGTGTGCGGGAGGGTAAAAGTAAATTAGATTACAACAGTATCACAGTTCTTCATTCAATTGTCTCTTAGTCAACCCTTTGCCTTTTCCCCCTGTTTTTTAATCAGGACCAAAGAAGAATGTAGGTAATGGGTACTTGAGTTCTGCAGAAACACCTTTCCAAATGTCCCTTAAGTGGCACTTAATGTTTGGTTGACAAGGTGGTCAAAGGTTGGACTCAATTATCTTGGAGATCTTTTCCAACCTTAATGATTCTGTGTACTGAGTACCCAGTACTGAGAGTGCAGGAATAGGGAAGCTGCACAGTGCTGGAATAAGAACTGGAGCTTTCCATTGCTCCTTGGGGTACAGGATGACCCTCCACACTAATGTGAGACAGTAATTGCCCTTTTCTCTGCTCCCATGGGAATAGAAAGGCAGCATGAACTGAATGAGCAGTGTGAAACAACATTATTTCTTTCCTTTTCAGAGTGCCCCAAGCAGCAAGGATTGGATCACTGTCTTAAAGTAATTTAGTGCATCACCCAGCTCAATGTCCATGTGTGCATTTAACTATAAGCAAGCAAATAATCCCACTGGAGTCACTAAGGGTCCTGTGCTCAAATGCTTTACTGGAGAGGGACCTGAGCTTGCAGCTGGCTGGTTGGAATGTCCTGTGCAGAGCTTACACTCAGAACTAACAATTTAAGTGGTGCATGGGCTCTGAACAGCTCAAAGAATATACTAATCCTTGCAGCATTTCTTAATTTTTGGTATTTCAATCAAATTGCTAGTGGTTGAGTAACTAATGCAAAACTCACTTTTGCAGGGACATCATGAAGCTATGAGAATTTTTTCTCTTACCTGTTTATTTCCATATCAGATATATTAATGGTAGTGGCCACTGCACAAGAAGTTCCCTTCTGCACTGAGTGAGCTCCCATATGACACTCTGGAAGTGATTTTCCTAATAGTGAAAGATGAAAAATCAGAGTGCCTGCTCATCACTTGATAGGGAGCACAGCACTTTCAGGCAGTGGTGGCAGCAGTGCTCACCCCAAGAGTTTTAAAGGGTGGAACTGGCAGCCTATTAATTTAATCAGGCTGCAGTCAGGTGCTGTGCCTGCCCTCTGGTACAAGAGCAGCCTGCTCCTCTCTGCCACTCAAACTGACAAGCTGTTTCCCTAGTAATTAATTCATTATAAAGTAATGAGTTTGCCAAGTTAAAGAGGTATATGATACTCTAAAAATGGAGAATGAAATGACTAACAATAATAACAAAAAAAGATTGCTTGAGCTCTAGGAAGGCATAGTGAGGATATATTTCTTTCTTCTATTTTTGCATCTGGATAAACAAAAAGATATTGTTCCACAATAATTAAAAACTAGGTGCAGATGAGCATTATATACTGTTATTTTTAAACAGATTTCAGTGTTTATCCTACTAATGCAGTGGAAATTAATATGGATTAGAATTAGTGATTCTTTTAAAAAAGTATGAGACTTTTTCCTAAGATTTTAAATTTTGTAGGATTTTTTACTGGATAGGTTTTTTTGGTCAAATATTCCTGTGGAAACTTATTTTTAACTTAGAATCTTTTAGATGCCATATTTTAGTATTTTTCTTTTTCTTATTATGATTCTTTACTTTTGCTTTTCTCTTCTACTTTTCCTCCTTTTAATGAAGAAACATTAAGAAAAAAAAGAATATAAAATCTGTAGAAATAGATTTGTCACAAATCAGAAAAATAACTTCAGAAAAGCAGCAAATCCTTTTAAAACATTGTTCCAAACACAAATGTTCCAACCGGCTCTAGCTACAGTTTTGACTATATGAGCTCTGCAGGCCATACTGGAAAGATAGGCTTCAGCAAAAAAACCAGGTTATTTTAAAAATGAAAAGGATCAAAAGAACTGTTCCATGCAGTGGAGACTCCAGAGTGGGAGCTGTGTTAGGCTTAGCAAGTGGAAAAGGGTATATGATGCCTCTTCTTCAGGGGAGGATGGAAAAGAGAGGAATTGTACAGACTTGCTTGATGCAGTTAGGAGCTGTAAAAATCAGCTGGCTGAAACCCCAGCTCTTGTAAACTGAGCTTACAGTTGAAGGTGCTCATATTCACTCCAGACTGAATCTGTCCCAAGGAGGAATAACTTCAGCATGGTCTTTCTTAGGAAAGTATTGGGAATACCTGACTTTGAGGGTGCAGTCTGTGTGTGAACAGGAGCATTTTCAGAGTTTGTCACTGACCAAGGTGAAACACTCGTTTGAAGATAACTGGAATGGCTAAGCCCGTGGAGAGAATTTCTGGGGAGCCCTGGTATTTTGCTGACCCATAATACTCTTCTTCTATTTACCTCCAGATCAGCTTCTGGCCTTACTCCTCCACTTTCTATCCCTATTCTGTTTAATCAGCCCGAGTACAGTTCACAGCTCCAGCTGCATTGATTCTTAGAGCAGATTTCAGCAGAACCAAAAAAGGAAGCAGAGACTGCTCCCCTCTTTCTTCTTTGACTGATGCTTTCTTTTACCCTGCATGACAAAGTGATAGATGTACTTAGTTAACTTTCTGCAAAATCATTAATGCCACCCTTGCCGGTTGGCTTCCCAGGTATTGGTTAAGTAGCTGTCATGCGTTTGTTACCTGAGACACTGCAATACTGTATAATCAGACCATTCATTTTCTTCCCCAGGCTGGTCCTACAGAGCTGGTTTGAAATGCATAGCTAAGGGAGATAAAAACGAGCACTCTTTCAGGCAATCAGATTTTTCCTGGTTTTGCCTTAGATTAAAGCCGCAAACTGGTGAAGGTTCGCTTGGGAAGGCTGAAGTAACCGTTCCAATCAGATTCTCCTGATGTATCCCTCTTTCATCCCCCATGTGATCAGAGTCTACAGCAAAACAATTCACAGCTGCCTCCCCAGTCCCCTTGACCCTTTAAAGGCCCTGGGGTCACTGGGCCTGCTGTATAAGTGACTGCTCACCAAAAGGTCATCTGGTCTGATCCCTGATGTCCCCACTGCATTTCACCTTTCCTCCTTCAATCCCCATTGAATTATGACATTTGATAAGTGCTACTGTTAATGCTCTGCCAAAGCTTATTATCCTGAGAAGGGATGACAGTTTCAGAGTTAAAACTGGGCACTTTAGACAACTCTGTCACCAGTCTCCACAGAGATATCTTCATCATGATCAAAAATATGTCTTATTGCTCATCTAACTTTTGTATTTGTCAATTTATAATCTTCTATTACTCTGTGTTTTATCCTAGTGAAGATTTTATATAATAGCCAAAACATTTCTTGCAGTTTTGACAAGATAAACAATTATGAGTTCTTTAAAACTGTCTTTGTAAGGTATTTTCTACAACCCTAGAGTGTATGGGTGGATACTTTTCTGTACCTTCATTCTCTCAACATTACTTGAAAAGTATGGAACACAAAAATCTTACCCAGCTTTACAATCACCCTACAAAATACATAAAGGTAAGGATAAAGGTAAAAATATTTCTCTTCTGTCCTACCCTGTTTATGCAGTGAAGGCTGTAGACTGGTTTCATCACAGTGGGAGCTCATTTACTCCAATTCCAACTCTTTCCAATCTTGTGGAGAGCCATCTGTTTTGTGCGTTAGTATGTAGAAATTCTGTGTTCAACTGAATTCAGATATCCAGATCCAATGTGTTCTCATTTATTTTTAGCTAATTTCATTATAATTTTGTAATTGTTTATTGTCTTCTAGTTCATCTACTCCTCCCAACTTTTTGCAGCTAACAGCACCCAGTCTACTGCACATCTGGTGAATATCCAGCAAAAGTTTTTCATTTCATGAGGATTTCAGACTAGCAACTATTTTTTGAATGATGCCAGTTAGAATTACAAATCCTTGCAATGTCTGTATCATTGATAACGATTAACAGAAAGAGTCAGAAGCATCATAGTGAGGCTTCAGTTGCCTGGAATCTGCATGATGTCTCATAGTTTGAAGAATACAGAATGCTTGAAAATTTGTACAAGCTTCCCAGCTATACCGTGACTGTGTAAAAAGCTGCACAAAGAGAAGCTCTACTTCTCTTAGAGAAGAACTACCTTAAATTTCCCAAGGGCAAGTGCAGGATCCTGCACCTTGGGAGGAACAATCCTGGGCACAGGTACAGGCTGGGGGCTTTTGCATAGGTGTAAAAAGCACTAAGATCTGGTTAAATGCAAAGATAAAATCCAAAAAGGGTTAGGTGGGTGTGTTGTTGCTTTGTAATTGTAAATTCTGCAAGGCTAAAGACTGCAAATATGTATATTTCTAGCCAAACTTGCTTATATATTTTGACTGTTGACTAAATCTAAGGCTAGGTGGATTAGTGGCACCTAGATTTACCAGGGAAGTTCAGAAAGCAAGGGGGTCTCACTGAAGCTCATAGCACAACATGAGGACCACAGCCTGATCCATTGTAATAGATCATAGAGCTGTTGCTTAGATACTGCATTGGCAGTGTTTATGTATTAGTAATAAAACAAGTCATCATCATTCACATAATCTGTCCTACTGCTTGTGCCTGGCTGAGAACCTTCTCTCAAAAGCTCTGCTAGACAGTCAGATTCTGTTCTTAGACCTGCTGGTGTAAATTCTTTGTGTTCTTGTTGATGAGCTTTACACCAGAATTTCACAGATCATTTCTGGTGCATCACCTTCTGTGCATCACATTCAGATCACAGTTTGAGACTGCATCTACACTAACCAGGGAGATGGGAGAGAAATTTTCATACTTTTAAAATTGCTGTTCAATGTTTTTAAAAAAATTCGATTTTTAGTAAAAATGTTCTGAAAATTTACATGTAAGAAGTTCTGTGTACCAAAAAATTTCCCCTTTCTCTTCCCCTGCTCCTAAATATTTTGCTGCAAGTTTTGCAGTTTCTATGGCTGCTGGTAGATGTCTTCATCCTGGCTTCTAGCCCCTTAATTAGAAAAATTAAGTGTTAATTTGATTTAAATAATACATTAGTGATCTAAATAAGCAGACCTTTTTGTTTTCTTTTTTATATAACCAGTTTACAAAAATTTGAACCTGATTATGACCATTTTTTCTGAAATGAACATATAGTGAAGACCCACACTTGTGAATAAATGCTGCGTGCTCATTTTAGGGAATAGAGACCTGCTTTCCTATTTGAGTGGTACAGGGCTGTAACTTTTGTGCAGGACAGATATGAACCTCATTTCTTATCATACTGTAAACTTCTTGCCTGCAGTATTGTAAAGGAATTTATAAAATCAGGCAAATTCTTGTGGGTGAAAAATAGAGATTCAACACTCAGCATTAGACATTGGCATTTGAACACTCAGATACTTTACCCTGTATCTTGCACAGTCATTTTGCTTTGTTTTTCTTGCTGTATCTTATTTTCTTCTCCATATTTTCTGTACTGTGCTGTTCTGTATTCTGTCTTTCAGTGTATTTCTGCTGCAGCACCTGGCTGTTCAGGCTCTGGCAGCTCCTGAATGTCATTGCTTTGAAGGAACTGAATCCCTTTCCTTTTATTTCTCCTGCTCTCTCACAGAGGGTGACAGATGACAAACACAGTGAGGGCAGAGAGCAGCATGACCATTAGTATGAATGTGAGCATCCCATGGCTTGTTGAGAATAATATTGCCTTGGCTTTGTCAAAAATATTAGTTGTGAATGCAAAATACAGATGTCCCTCAGTGTACTGTCTGGTGGACACACTTGGATTCTTGCTTTTTCCTTCCATTCTCTAAACAATGTTCAAATTCAGCTATTTATATCACATATGTAGCATGATATCCATAAAGGAATCTCCCCGACCTGTGTGATGCTGTAAGTGTAACCACAGTGGTCCCCCGCTTTATGCCATTCTTTTCATTTGTACTCGGGCTCTCATGCCATCATTGCTTCTGTAGTGTCATATTTCATACAGGTTTCTCAGTGGAGTGTCTCTTGCCAGCACTTGTTAGTGTCTTTCAAATGAATTTTTACTGCTGGTCCCTGTCTCATCTTCCCACCCATATAAGTGGATGCCCATTGTCATGTCACAGGTGTCACACTGCTTGCTATTACCTTGTGGTTCTGTTAAGCTCTGATAGGCACTGTCCCCTTCTAATATGTGCAAGCAGACCAGTTTTTAACAGTGAGCCCCTGGATACCATTTCAAGTATGTGCCCCCTTTTCTTTACAGTATCTCCAGCACACTCTCTAACAGGGTTACATTTCTGGTTTGAGACTTTGATAAAGATCCTGTTTAAAACCTTTTGCTTTATTTGCAGAATGAAATAAGATCACACTGTGCTGTGTATTTTGCAAGGCTATTCCATCTACAGATTCTGCTGGAGGTGTTGTTGGCAGTCTTAATAAAAATTCTGGATGATCTGGGCTACTCAGCTATTGTACCTGGGGGATCAGGTGCAGAGCAGATGCTGACCTTGGAGAGCACCTCAGGTCTTTGAAATAGAGGAAGCAGGAGCTGCCTTTTGCTGAGAGCTTTCCAATCTGTTGCCTGTGCTACCTTTATGATAGATGGAATGGGTTTATTTGTCCATAGTGAGTTAGTGATCTCTTTTTTTTAATTAATCCAAATAAAAAAAATTTATTGTTTTCTGTAGCAAAATTTAGTGTTGTGTCTATTGTGCCACACTTCAAGCAATTTTTTTTGCATTCCAGATGCTGACAAAGAGCAGAGAGCTACTGTATGAATAGGTCTTGTATTGTTCCTGTAGTTCTCTTCAGCCTATTCTGAAATTTAGTTGGAAGGTGTGTGAGATGTTTCACTAAATTTTGTTCTGTTCTTGGTAAAAAAATCAAAACATGGAAAAAAAAAAAGAAAATATGCAAGATGAAGTCACCTCTTGTCTTACTGTATGGTTTGGTCCCACAAGAAAAACTAAAAGGAAAATATTAATGCAGAGTACGTGGTTATACCCAGAAATGAGTATGCTGCTCCAAACCTTAGAGCCAAACATTGAGAAAAAGTCAGAACTGAGAAATTTTTGTTATGGTTTGAGTTTGTCTCCACAGATTGTAAATGGCAGTGTCAGTAAGGGAGAAAACCTGGGTGTTTTCTCCCCACAGTGAGTTGTTTTGTACAGGGGTTAGATACCCACATTCTTTTGACATGTGGAGTGGAATCTCCAGCATCTTTCCATTATGGAGGTTATGGAAGTCTTATAAGTGTGTCTTACTTGTCTATGAGCATCAGTGTTCTTGGAAAAATGTATTTCAGTGAACAGTATTCCAGCTTGAAACATTTTAGCTGCTTTTATCTGAAGCACTCATGGTAATTATTGCTTTGCATTATTATCTTATTATCTGGCTATTTATCATTTCATATGGAAGATGATTTTGTGACCAGGTCTGATGCTGACAGAGAACAAGGAAAAAGCATGAAGAACTTTGTTTCAAA
Organism: Luscinia megarhynchos; assembly: GCA_034336665.1. Lineage (NCBI taxonomy): Eukaryota > Metazoa > Chordata > Aves > Passeriformes > Muscicapidae > Luscinia > Luscinia megarhynchos. Next base: position 78,312,574 of record CM067565.1, on the reverse strand, counting down.
AGTAATCTTTTTTCCTAACCATATTTATGGAGGACTCTTCAGGAGCTTAGTGCTATTTTTTCCCCTGCAGTCAAATTTCAGTGAGCTATGTACATGACACAATTTCTTTTGGACATAGAAGCATATATTTCTCATTAAAAAAAATTAGAAAAAAATAATTTTCGTGTTAGATAGTATCTAGAGGCCGAAATCAGAATTGGACTTTTGTGGGCTACAATACATAGCTATATTATGACATGATGGATTCTACTTCAAAGAATTAACAGTACTGAGGGGAATCTCAGTTAATCTCAGCTGTAGGGAGAAGTGCTATTTTAAAAGGTTTCTGAACCATTTCAGCTTTTAATGTCCCAGTATTACTTGTCTTATCTGTGATAAATGGTTAGTACTTTATACTTTTGCAAAAGGACTTACAGACCTTGCCTTATTCATTTGTATTTTCAGAATGATGGATTATGATATGAGTCCTTCAATGTTTGGTGCTAGAAGAAATCCAACCTTTTAAAGAGAGAGATATGTGCTGAAGCTAAATATAAAAGAGCTAACTAAAACCTTGGTAGGAAACCTGTTCAGTGTTTAAATACTTTGCTGTTATGCTTCTCATGCAGAAAAAATCTCACTGACCTCAGGGAGAAAGACTTATTTATGGGAATAAGGTTATTGTGTTGGTGTAAAAGAAGATTTACCTTCTAAAAATATAGAGTTCATAAATATGCCTCTCCAAAACAGCAACATTCTTGGCATTCTTTCTTGTGAACCATATGCATAAAACAAAATTGCTGACATTGATTTAAAATATAAACTTTTCCGGAATGGTATGAAAACTTAAAAAAAAAGGGCCTACAAGATAAATAAAGTGTATTTTAAATCATTAGATTACACTGTGGAAAGTATTTATAATGAACTTCTGAGGTGTTGCCAGCTTTGAGCTAATTGGATGATGTTACTTCTCCATTAAATAGATAGATGAGTGAAGCAATTCATAAAGCACCCCTATTCGTATTGGCAATAGCTGGTGTATCAATCGATATCTGCCCACTTGAGAATAGAATTTTAAATATTAATGCACCATTCAGACTTATAAGCATCTGTATCACAGTCCTGTTGGCAAAAAGGTTGTGCTATACACTGAATTCACTAGAATTAAATCTGCAAATATTCTATTTAAAGTGACAGTTTTCTTGTCTTTTAATCAGTGCAATGCAAGAAAAGTAATATAAGTGAGCTAGAAATGATGGCACTGGCAAAGCTTAGGTGTTAAACTACTGCAAAGCAAAGTACTAACTGCATGCTATGTGTAATCCTGCTCCCCAGTGACTAGCAATAGTATTTACAGAATTCCTCTTCTGGCAAGTAGACAGTGTTAAAACATGTTGTGTATTGAACCTTGATTAGCAGTTCTCAAAGTTGACTTTAGTTCCTAATGCTATTGGTAGCAAGTCAGATGTCTCATGCTGAAGAATTCCATGAGGGTGAGAAGAGGAGCCACAATTCCTTGTAAATATTTTGTCAAGGAAAATTGTCAAAGAGACATTGCATACTACAAAACATGCACCTGCTTCCAAAAACTGAGTGAGAAAGAAAACCAGAATAGCTTATACACATTATACTCTATATTAGCAAACTGATTTAAAGCTGAATCAGAGCTTTTATAGGATAAAATAGTCATTTTTTTCACTGCTGGTAAGTTTTGCAACCTTTAGTAAACATTGGATTACTATTAAAGGAGATAACAAATGCCATATTCTAAAAATATTCAAGAAATCAATATTGACACAATGATCTAACCATATATTATCTCTTCCATGTGTGCATTCTTTTAAAAATTATTTGTTTCCAACATTACAGGCAATAGTGAGAAAAATGTCAGGCATAAACTCTGGGTGAGAATCACCTGCAGAGAGGGCTAAATTGAGCAATGTGCATTCAGTGAGCTCTCAAATTAAAACCTAACTGAAAATCAGACAAACCTGCTGAGGTCTGAAAAAACAGAATATTCTCTAGGGAATGGAGTTACGTTGGCACAGAATTATTTATATGACAGGTTAGATGATAATATTTTAATAGCAGTCATTGAACTAAGTATTGTTACTGTGAGTCAAAATTCAGGTATTTAAAACAAATACTGTAAGGTTTTGTTTCCTTTTTTGAGGTTTAATGTGATTCTAGGAGATCAGAAACTTTGGATTTTGCATTGGATGATTGGTTTACAGGAATGTTAGATGAATTCTGTATATCAGAGGTTAAGTTCAGACCTTGTTAAGAAAACAAGTTTGTTTTATTTCATAGGACACCTGAGAGATTTATTCAGACCTAATTATAAAGGGACTTTAAAAAACCATGTAGTGAGGTCTCTCCCATTCTATGCATCTGTTCCATTCAGAAAGCAATGATCTGCGTGGAAAGTTAATGGCCATTAAAAATGGCTTCTCAGCAAGGTTATATTTTTATATAGTTGAGATGAACCAGGGTCAAAATCAGTGGTAATCAGCACTGGCAAAGAAGTACATCACTATGAGAAATAAGCTTAAATGACGTTGTGAACTGATTAAAAACCAGATCTTGGAACCAGGATGAATCATCTACTCATGGAATTTTTTTAACATTTTGGTCATCAAAAGCTGAAGATAACTCTGGAGGATGGAGAGGTTATACCTGAATGCTTTTGCAGTTCTTTTTAGATGTGCATAAGATATTGTGATTCAAAATTCTTATCATGTTTGAGTGTGGATTCAGGTAGGCTTGGGAAAAGAAATCCATGCTCAGATGTAGAAGTGTGGATAACTGTTGCAGAAGTTGTTTATTGGCTAGTTCATGATATCAGAAAAGGTCCATTTTACAGAAGATCCTGTACCATCTGGTGATGCAGCCATTATTCTCTTTGGTGTCCCATTGCAGTTGCTTTATGGTCAGAACAGGTCTTGGCAGTCATATCCAGTCCCTGCAGGTGCTGCAGGTGGTGTGTGGGAGAATCCTGCCATTCCAGGAGAAAACCCTTCCTGTGTGGCCTTGTTTGCTCTCCTGTCTGTGGAGGCAGTACGGGGTAATAAGGAGCAATGTTCCTGGGACACCTGAGATTAAGGAATCTCCTGGAAGAATGTAAAAATAAAATGTTGTGAGGGCAAGACTGTCTTTTTGTCACTGGGGTTTCCTTTGGAGCCTGAGCAGAAGCATGCTCTTGGCCAGACTGACCAAGTACAGCATAGTGGATATCAAACCATTCACAGTAGGTGCTTTGCTTTTCTATGTGGTCTGTGTCAAAAACTGAATACCAAAAAAAAGTGTGTTTTTTTTTCTGGATCCAGTATACTAACTTAAACTGCTGGAAATGCCACACTCAAAAAAGGAGAGCCTGGCCCTTTTCACAGCCTTTCTCTTGCAAGGGGTTGCAGCCTGGTATTCTCCATTCCACCAATTCTCCATTCTCCATTTTCACAGTGAACTGGGCAAACAGCTGCTCTATTTGGGGAATGTTCAGCTTCCTACTTGTTGTTGGCGTTTCTCTGATGACTTTTCTGGTGGAAGAAGAGGATCAAGCATTTTTTAATTGTCATCAAGGACAGAGACTGATTAATGTAGTGAGTTTGGCTTTGCCTGAAGGCTGTTGGGGACCAGGATCAGAGGTCCCATCTCTGCAGGACTTGGGAGGCCTGAAATGTCTGGAGGGGAGGTCACGTGAAGTGTGTTTGAAAAATGGTGCAGTGAGTGGCATACTTAGATCTGGAACAGATCTCATAGATAATTACTCTGCTGACTTGAGGGCCTTAACTTCAAGGAACCTTAGAAAATATTTTTGTGTACACTCTCCCCCACAACATGCTCCATTTCACAGGGGTATTTTTCCAAGGATGTCAGAAGTAAGCTCGTAGTTTCTCCTCTTCAGGATTTTTCTCCTCTTGTGCTTCAAATCAAAGTATTTTTATGCAGTTCTGAAACATTCTTTAGGCTGTGCTAACATGGAGGACATGAGTTTACACACTCCCAGGAAAAGTAGAGAATCAACATTTTCTCAAAATAGGCAAGTATTCTGACCTTTTGATTATTGGGTGAAAAGAGAATAAAGTTTTCTGAAGCAGAAGTTGAACAATTTATTGCCAATTCTAACAAGGTTGCAAGACAGGGCAAGCAGAGAAAAGTAAAGTCTAAGACTTGACAGGAGCAAAATTAGGTGCTGACATGTCTCCAGGGTAAGATGAGAAATTTTGCAAATGCCTGTATCACTTGATTGTTGACACAGATGCTCACAGAAATCTTTAAGCACAAATTCTTCCTCTGGTGAATCGTTAAATCTCTGTTAGAATTGATAATATTTTGTGCTTATGGGGCTTACAGTATTTCCTTCTTGGCAGGCTTTAATAACTGCCTCCTCTATACCCCTAGGAAACATCAGGAGTTCTTTATTACAGCCTAGGAAATCCTGAGGCCTGTGACAGGGAGTCTTAAATATTTGTATTTATTACCATTTATCTAGCCACAATATTAATGTTAAAGTACAGAGCAACCAAGAAATTACAGAATAGGAAAGCAATGGAATTCTGAAGATCAATTTACTCAATCAAACAGAATATGGTCTTGGACAAAGGGACACTGATTTCTGACCAGCAATTTAATCCAGATTTTGAAGGATACAATAGAAATTGATTGATATGTAGCCTATGGATAAAGGAAGGAATTTCTCCCTGGGTAGCAGTTAGGTTTGAACCAAATATTGCAGTTTGTGAAACCCAGTCCTTACAACTCAAGTGCAAGTATTAATATTTGGTTTTAAATATTTTTTAGTGTTACCTAGTAGCAGAAGACACAAGGCTCTCTGTTATGATCTGATTATTTTGACTACTAGAGAGATGCCTCTGCCCAAACTGAGGTGCAAGTCAGATCATATGCCAAAGCCAATAGTACACAAATTTTGTTCAACAGGAAATGTGAGCTAGAGACAGAAAGAAATAAAAAAGGAGGGAGGGGAGAGAGAGTGTCAAAGAGGCAAATTAATCAGAAAGATAGTCACTGTCTCTGTGGATCCTGCAGCATCCCATTGGTCCTTCTTCACTCTGGTGGTCTTGGTGGTGGAGTCCTATGAAACATAGACTTCCATGGGTTAAAATACGTTCAGGTACTCATGGGGATGCCAAGCACCTCCCTTGAAGGGGGGAGTTTTGCCTTGTCTTTTCTGTGGATCTGTTGCAACACTGGATCATGTGCAGCCTTCAGGCAGAAGGCCCTCAGGAATGAGGCAGTGGGCTATGGCTTGCCAGACCCAGTCAGAGCTGATCTTCAGCTGAGTTCACTTTCCTTGTGGATTGATTCTTTTCCCACCTGCCATGTTCACTTAGACCTGAGATAATTGAACAATGCTGCTACCTTTTTTTTTCTCAAGTTCCTGTCAGGTGGCTTAACTCACAGTCCAAATTCCTGGAATCCAGGGGGCATATTTTGGGGATGGTATTTTAGTTGTAAATGAACAGTTCTTTATAGACTTTGCTATAGTGGGCAAAGTCTTTCACTGATCTTAGCAATATTTGAACCATTATCCATTAATATCTCTCACACTTTCCCATTAAATTTAGATGCAATCTTTTATGCAATTATAACCATTTATAATTCATCTTTTATGCAATTATAACATTTATAATTCATAAAGTAAAAGTTGTAATTAACCAGTTAAACTGCAAAATAATTACTTAATGTAAGAAATAAAAAAAGAGACAAGTGTAGAAAGAAACAAGTAATTAACTATCTGTGAATGCATTTAAGATGGAAATTAATTAAAAGCTTTTTTGTTCTGGGAAAAAAGTCATTCTGGACCAGCTTCCCAACAGTACTGCAGTGGCAGCCAGCATACAATTATTTTAAGAGCTTTCCAAGGTTATTACTCAAATAACTTGGCTGCACAAAATAGCAGAGGAATGATCTTTTATCTGTTAGTTCCTTGTCAAACCTATAATCTGTGTATTTTGTTTCTCTACAAGTTTTTCACACCAACACATGACTAAAAGAATAATACAGAATTACACGTGCTAAATAGTGCATTTAGGCTAGGCTCTGCTAACGAGGTTTCTTTGCAAAATTTGTTAGTGTCATATTGCTTTCAGTAGATTAAATGTCTTCCTTTCTTGTAGAACAATACCTATTTAGTTAGATCTATTTGGCATTTATTGCATTGTATTTTCCATTTTCTAACTACATCTGAAGGGAATAAATCCTCTCCCTTTGTTCTCTCATGCACAAAGCTTTCAAAAATAGAAAGAAAAGAGTACCATCAGAAAATGAAATAGAATTCTCCTTCAAAGTATTGCATGTGACTGAAAAGAAAATAATTCCATTTCATGGAGTGATGTATTTTCAGTGCTTTTTCTATCTGCAGATTTACTGTCATGTCAGAAAAGTAACTTGAAGTCTACAGTATGGAGAGGGCAGATATCTGCACTTCCTTCTGGAACATATTATTACCAGATACCTTGAGTCCCTAGATTATTGGTTCATTGGATGCAGCATGAAGGTTTTATTTGACCTTTGACCATTTGAGTTTCAAAAAGCCTGAATCAGCAAAGCAAACCTCTTCAACCACATAAACTCAAATAATATCAGTTTAGAAGAGCCCACTGTCCTTGAAACCCAACTAGCTCAACAGAGCCTGAGTATTATTAAAATACAGGTACATGGGTTTGAATCACTGAGTATAATATATATTGCACCACACTGGAAACATTTGGAATAGGCAAAAAAGAAATGAGAAATAGTCTTTCGTTTTTACTCTCAAGGAGTTCAGTGAGATAACTAAGTTTATCAGAGGAACTAAGAAGACAATATTATCCATTCTGCTTGATACCTTTCAAACTGCAGTTAGATAACTGGCAGTCATTCTGATACCAGATGTTAAACCACACGTGCCCCAGATCTTATCTGAAGTTATACTAAAATTAGTACATTTGGCGAGATCTGAGGAATTCAGGTGTGAAAACGTGCATTTTGAAAATTACCAATGTAATTTTGAAAGGCCTGTTCAATCTAAATCTGTCTAAAAGTGTTATTTGTGCTGAATGAAACATTCACAGTTTAATGTAAAACCCAGAGAAGTTCCTGGAAACTGAATGCATACAATGATTGCATTTCCTACTCATAGTGCCTCCCATCCTAAAATAATTTTTAGGTAGCTTGAAAAGAAGTTTCTGGGTATGCTGACACTTCCTAGGTGCTGAGGTTGGTGAAAGAGAGACCTGATTATCTTTGTAGATATGACAAGCATGTGAAATTTTCATAACCAACTCTATTTTACTCATTGCTAGTTCTCTTTTATTCCTTTGATTGCAGCTGCAAACCCAGCAATCCATCATTCCACAGCATTCGCCCTCCTCTGGCAGAAAATCTTCCTAAGAGCAGGGCTGGCGACACAGCAGAGGTGCTGGTGGTTTGAGAGTGGATCTGAACTGCACAGTGCTGTGCAGTCCAGAGGGACCCTACAGAGCTCTGGTCACAAGGACCTGGTACCTGATCTAACACGGTATTTTGGAGCTGATGATTCTCAGCCTGGGGAAAGAGCTTCCCTGGAATCTAGCAGTGATCACTAGATAGGGAAAGTTCAAAAACTACCTTGGGAATGCAAGTAAAGGCTTAAATGATATAAAGACATTGAATAAGATATCTGTGTTGGTCTATAGGAGTTAACTGAAATTTTGAAAGTAACATGTAAATCTTTAAAATACTGAAATAATTTTAGGAATGATACTAAATTATGGAACCCTTACTTTTTCACATCTTGAAGGTTATGAGACATTTTCATTAAAAAAACAAAACAAAACCAACTTATTTTCTAAACTATCAGTGAATGTGAGTTGTCCTTCACTGAGTCACAAAATGCAACTTCAACTTTGTAATTATATATCAGCATGCTACACTATTCAGTGATTGATCTAATATGATGCATGAATTCAGAAAAAACAGTGTTAGGAACAAATAAAATGCAAGTAATATTCTAAGACACCCTCTAATAATATTAGCAGAAACTGGAAAGAAAGTAAAAGCATAACAAATACTTGAAAATTTTATTTACACACCGAAATATATACACATGCATGCCATAGCTGATATCTGTTTAAAGATGGTATCTTTTATACAGGTCTCCTGGACATTTTGTAGTAATATAGCTCAGTCAGATATTATTCTTGGCACACTTGTTCTTAATACTGTAAATTCAACATATAGAAAATATTTACATTTTTACTAGTCTTTAAAATTAGAGTTTGCTGTGAGTTGTTGCAGTCTGTGATCTGGGGAACATAATAATATAGAGAAGGACTCTGCTAGGTCAGCAAGTGCTGAGTTATAGCAGTGGTTCAATAAATTTTTCTAATCTCCCAGGCTTCCTACAGAGTGCTTGTGGCTGGAACAATTGTAGTTATTTGGTATTGGTCAGCTGCTCCTCCCTGTGTTCAGAGATACAGAGGTGTGTCCACATAAGACACAACCAGTGAGTGCTGCACCTGCAAAACCAGAGTGAGACTGAGATGCAGATTTTCCTGTATGCCTCGGGGCCTTAGGCAGGACAATTCTCATTATTAGCATGCATATGTGTGTTAACAAGGTGTGAGAGATATCATGTGCAGCTTGACTGCACTTATTTTCTATTAATGGAGAGTTCCCTTTGCTGGATCTCTTGCTTACCTTTGGCTGGTGTGTGGCACAGAAAGGAGGTGAAGAACAGGGGTCAGGGAGTGTCTGTGAGGTGCTGTGCTCTCATCCTAGTACTGAGTGCATGTCCTCTGTAAAACAGCATGCTGGTTTCCTACTGCTCTCAGATGCTTAAGCCAGGAGCAGCTTCTTGCTATGTTAAAGGTTGCACAGATGCCTGTTTTGGCCTGTGGGATCAAGAAGGTTGAGTGAAGACCAGGTAATGTGCTGTGCACATGTGGTATGTAGCTCTTGCTGTGAGCCAGCCTTTTAGGTTTCTCATGTGCTTATGGTGTTGGACTTAGCAAGTCTAGTCTGGAGTGAGAGGAGCATTCCTTGGACAGGTTAGGTGGTTCTGCAGTGCAGCTGTGGTTGTAGGTTGCCATAAAAATGGACAGACAAACTGGGAGAGAAATATAAGAATGTGCAGGAGAAAGACTGAATATGGAATATTCTTCCACCAGTGGAGGAATCCCTAGTAGAGGTGGTGATTGATACATGGGAGTCATATTAATATAATTATAGTATAATTCTGGAAAGAAAAAAAAAAGAGAAGTGATCTTTACTTGGCAACAATATGCTGGCTTGTGTGCTGAACCCTTAACAGAAATATTGATTTTTGGAAGCCTGTTTTTAAAATAAATAATTGCTAAATCATGCTTGACAGATCTGATTGCCTCCAATGACAAAAAACAACCCAGATGGATGAGGGGAGAGCAGTAGATCTTGTCTATCTCGATGTCACCAAGGCTTTTGACACTGTCTCTCACAACATCCTCACAGGCAAACTCAGGAAGTGTGGACTGGATGAGTGGGCAATGAGGTGGATTGAGACCTGGCTGAACAGCAGATCCCAAAGGTTCTAAGTGGTGGCACAGGGTCTAGTTGTAAGCCTGTCACCAGTAGTGTCCCCCAAGGGTCACTGCTGGGCCCAGTATTGTTCATCAATGACCTGGATGACGGGGCAGATGCCTCCAGCAAATTCAGTGACAACACAAAGCTGGGAGGAGTGGCCAATGCCCCAGAGTGCTGTGCAGCCCTGCAGAAGGACCTGGACAGGCTGGGCAGGGAGGAACCTTCTGAAATTCAGCCAAGGGAAGTGCAGGGCTCTGCATGGGGAGAGGAAGAGCCCCCTGCACCAGTACAGGCTGGGAGCTGACCTGCTGGCAAGCAGCTCTGTGGAGAGGGACCTGGGGGTCCTGGTGGACAACAAGCCATGCATGAGGCAGCAGTGTGTCCTGTGGCCAATGGAATCCTGGGGTGCACTAGGGAGGGCATTGCCAGCAGCTCAAGGGAGGTGACCCTGCCCCTCTGCCCAGCCATGGTGAGGCACATCTGGAGTGCTGAGCCCAGTTCTGGGCCCCTCAGGACAAGAGAGACATGGAGCTGCTGCAGTGGCTCCAGGGGAGGGTAACACAGCTGACTGAGGCACTGGAGCATCTCTCTCAGAAAGGAAAGGCTGGGGGAGCTGGGGCTGCTCAGCCTCGAGAAGAGGCACTGAGAGGGGAGCTCATCAATGTCTGTGAGTATCTGCAGGGAGGTGCCAGGAGGATGGAGCCAGGCTCTGCTCTGTGGTGCCAGCAACAGGACAGGAGGCAATGGCAGAAACTGGTGCACAGGAAGATCCACCTGAACATGAGGAAAATCTTCTTTACTTTGGGTGACTGAGCACTGGAACAGATTGCCCAGAGAGGCTGTGGAGTCTCTCTCACCAGAGATATTCGAGACCCAGCTGAACACAATCCTGTGCAATGTGCTCTGGAATGGCCTTGCTTGAGCAAGGAGGTTGGACCAGATGACCTCATGTGGCCCTGACCAACCTTATCCAATGTGTGATTCTGGGATTAAAATAAGAGACATGAATAATGAGACTGAAGGGTTAGATAATATAAATTGTGTATAGGAAAGAGTCTAGACAAACAGATATCTTCAGGCTAGAGAGTAGATATTTAAGAGATGTCTATGAATTCATAGAGATTTCAGAGTTGTTGCCTATTATTTTCATTCATTGTTGAGAACAGAGGAGAAATTATGTAATTTAAACTAGACCATGGGAAGTTTAATTAGATACCAAAGTAAACTTTAATAGGACAGCAGATGAAGTCCCCCTTGTATTTCAGTCCTTGCAAATGTGTCAGGGTAGAGATAACACCCAGCTGTCTGTAAAGTTCTTGCCCTTGTTGATAAAAGTCTCTGGCTATGGATGCTTTGGTGTAATCACTAGGCAGAGAGACTCCCCTGCACTTTCTTGTCATGCTGCTTTGCCTGGTGGTCGACAGCCTTTCCTCCTACCCAAATATCTTAATCTACTTTTATTCCCCTTCCAAAAGAGCACTGACAGGATAATACTGACTCCCCAAATGCAGGGACTGCAATTTTCAGTGCCTCTTACATGGGCTACCTAAGGAGTAAAGGTAACAGGCTACATTAAAAAAACCCTAAAAAACTATTTCTTTCCTGAACATTTCAGGAAAGACACAAGCTATACATCTGACTTGATATTGTTATGGATAATGATAAGATATTTCAGTTGATGACACACATATATTTAGGTGGTGTAAATCAACACTCTTTCATCTGGCTGGGACTGATCACTGATCTTTTCTCCCTACAGATATTGCATCTTTTGTACTTTCAACAAAAATTGTCAGTGAGCAACAATCTACTGATAAGCCTGTGAATGAGAGATGGAGAAATAAGATATCTGTTCTTGGGTGATTCAAGTTTATTTTTTGCTGTCATATATTCTCCAGAGTTCTCCCTCCACCTTTTTTTTTTTTTTTTTTTTTTTAATTAACTGAAGCAAATAGGTCCCTTCTCCTTGGAAGTTTTTTAGAGACCAAGAGACCTTCAGTGTTAGTGTTGGAGCAAAAATGTGTTCAGACCTTCAGAGGGTTAGTGTTGGAGCAAAAATGTGTTACTAATGCTGTAATGCTGTAAAAGGGTCACTCACTTGTCTGTGTGCAGGGCTGGTCTTTCAGCTTTTGCTCTGTTTTGTTTTCTTTTCAATAATTGATAAAGACTTCTCACACCTTCAGCCCCTCTAGCTAGCAATTACTCATTCTGTTTTGCAGCCTTTACTTCCTTTTGCAAGCTTTAACTCATCTTATGTAGTCTTCATTGGTTCCTTCCCTTTATCTCTATTTCCCCTAGATCTTAAAAAAGTCATGTAGTTCACTACTAATTGATTGCATTTTTCTATCAGTGAGACTATGGTCTGTTATGTGTTAATTAGTGCTGCAATCACACCCAAATATTCTGTGTCTCTTCTTGTCATAGCCACATCAGTTTTTTATGTAATTATTGTCATCAAATTTTAAATTTGAAATCCAGTAGCTATGTGAGGCTCTCCAGGACCATTCCATGAAGCTAAAAATTCAACTGACTGCATTAGCCATGCTAATATCTTGGGCTGGGTGTGAGCCCTACCATACTCAGCACTCTGTGTGGAGTGTTAACCCCCTTTTGTGAACTGTAAGAGTTTGTGTTCATTTTTTTTTAAAAGCCAAAGCAGTTTTTCATCCTTCTTGGTCTAGATGAAAGCCTAAAAGATGTAGTGCCTGTGGAGTCCAATCCCAGAAGGCAGAAAACAACTGTAAACATAATTTTTAAATGTCACAATTCTGAAGGGCTTTTTGGTGGGCTTTTTGGCCTGCCTAACAGTTCTTGGATGTTGGTATTTGTCTTTGATCAGCAATCTTGATGCATCACATCCTCAGTTTGGGACAGAAAAAGTTCTGTTAGTGCAAGAGTTTAGGAGATAGGGAAAGACTGAACACTGATAATTTTTGTTAATCTGATGATGCACAGCATTAAGTGAAATTATAAACCCTTGCATAACCATTTTAGGCTTTAGACAGATCTTCTTCTGAACACCCCTGGTGAAGAGCATATTGACAAGGAAACTAAAGAATTAAGTGTCCTATAAAATCTATCCATCTTATAATCTAAATGACTGATGGTGCCTTTAAATTTGTGTCAGAGCATACCACAGTAGTGCAATCTTATTCTCTGCCTGTCTCCAGGTTTAGGCACTTACATGATCAATAGAGTTCACTGAGTGGGAAATTTTCATTCCTATCATGAGTACTAAGAATAAGGGAAGGAAAATTCAGGACTACATTGCACTATTAAATAAGAGAAAACATCTTGCAGTATTAGAATATCCACAGAGTCTGACTGAGTATTAGAACTAAAATTTTGTGCTTAGAGCAGTTTGACCTCAGTTAGAAAAACTTTTTCTACCTCACTCTAGAAATATCTTTTTTCCCTTCATCACTCCTCATTCAGGCTAAAAAACCAAACAACTGCTTTCACCCATTAGAAAGAAAATGCAGGAAAAGTATAATCAGTTTTAAATTCAGGTAATTGACAGTGATCTATTAGTCTGTCTTATTATAAAGAAATCTCATAGACAAAAAAAAAGCGAAACTTTTTTTAAGGAAACCTTTTAAGTTTCACTTCTTTTATTATAGGAGAATGAATCTGGGTATTAAAGGGATAATGTTTTGTTGCATTTAAGAGTTGGCAATAGATTTCTCTCTGATTTCATCCTAATAGTAAGAATTTTTGGATGGGTTAATTAGCTAACCCCTATAGGGTTTACTTTTTTTCATGCAAGTATATGAGATTACCTCTGGAAGAAATCTTTCAAATGAGTGCCTTTCAACTTAATAACAGGCATTAAATGAGCCTGTTTACAAAAAGGAAGTCTCAGGAAACAGTTTGAAATGCATTACTTTTGAAAGTTTGAAAGTTTTGCAGCTTAGTAAGTCTTCAAGGTCATGTGAGAGAGCTTAAGGCTTGAAAAAGTTGGAGGGAACAGCTGCAGTTTTTGAAAACAGCAAAGGCAAACTTGAAACGTAGTTTTATCAAAGCTTGGCTGTTTTCCTATCACAGGCAGTAGATGCCACTAATCTCTTCCTTTTGTTTAAACAGATGCTGTTTGCTTGGCAAGTAGCTGAATTTTAAATGCAGAAAATTATTATACAAGGGGGAAAATTTTGACTGGAGGTTAGAAACAGAAGGGCAAGTTCAGGAGAAAAATCTTATTTTCTCTGACATCTTCCAAGCTGCGTGAGGAAAGTTGTCCCCCCACCCCGCCCCCGACTGGAAATTATAAATTTTGATATTTTTCAGTATAAAGAAGGGGGTTTTTTGTTTGGTATTTTTTGTGTTTGTGGTGGTTTTTTTTTGTTGTTTTGTTTTGCTTTTTTGTTCCCTCCCCCCCCCCGAAATACAATACAGGTATTCAAGTAGTGAATGGTTGAACCCTTTGGATAGATTTTGTTCACATGATTGCATTTGATATTAGTGAAAGGCTAGAAGGAATAATTCAGAGTATCACAAATTCTCCCTCTGTCTCCCTTTGCTGTATCATTATACAGTTCTTTTTTATCAGCACAGCTCCTTTTTACTCTAGCTAAATCAGGTTAATCAGCATTCATGACATAGGGGCACAGGGTTTGTGGCCCATTAATTGCCTACAGCAAAGCTCAGCCATTTTTCTCATTTTTTGAGGCTGCATTGGAAATCTTATGAAGGATGGCTATCCTTGGGGTGGATCTCAGATAGTGTCCACATCTTTCTTCTAAGCCATCCAAAACATGTGAGCAGAACAGCATGGAGTCCTGATGCAATGCAAAGCTTCTGGACATTTCTGTTAGAACTTAGGCAACAAAATGATGCTTTGGATTGCACATGGAGTGATTAATCAGCTCCCAGTAACTATCAGATAATGTGTCAATAGCTGCTGATTTTGAAATCAGCAGTGACCTGATTTAAAAGCTAAGGCTCCACCTAAGCATATGTGTTTCTTCTCAGAGCACACAAAACACATGTTGCTGAATATGATTTGGAGATCTGGTCTAATCTGATCTGCTCAGTTCAAGAAGGGGTTAGCTTTCAGGGCTGAGGAATAAGGGTTGTTGCTGGAGCAAGTTTTGCCTCTGGCCCCTCAACTTTTCAGATCCAAACACAACAGATGGTGCCTCCTGCAATACAATATCTCTTTAACATCATGCTGAGGTTTTGGTTCGGCAGGGGCTCTCAGCACAGATTTCTGCAGTGCTCTGTTGTTTTTTTTTTTCCTTTTATTGGAAAAAAATTATTTTTTCTCTTCCATTTCTGTCAAAACATAGCATATTTAGCCAGTTATGGGTGCCAAGATCCCTAACACAAGTGATTCTGTAATGCTCTCAATTTTAAAGTTGATTTCTTCATAGTACTTTGTTACCAGAAAGCAAAGAAATAACTCCAGTTCTCTGTGTTCTCACCTTTATTCTGTATTCTGCTCTGTCTCAAGATACATTCTCTTCACCCCCTGCGTTCCTCTGCTCCTCCTGTTAAGAACTGATTATTGAGAGATGCCTGTGCCTGAATTAAGGTGCAAATGAGACCATATGCTGAAGTCAATAGTATAGATTTTATCTAGCAATAAAATGTGAAGTAGAAAGAAATAGAAAAGAGAGGAAAGAGAGAAAAAGGGAAAGAGACAGAATGTGTAAGGTAGTCACCACCTGTGGCTCCAGGAGTGTCCCATTGGACACTTCTTTACCCTTGGTGATGGAAGACTTTTCACTGTTTATATATTTTAGCAAACAAAGGAATTAATGTTCATTAGCTACACAGCTCTCTTATGCTGTTGGTTAAATGATTCTCCCTCCTCTAAAGCTAATTAGTCTGCATGCTTAGTCTTTCCTTTGAGTTGTGAATTGGTGGTTGTAGTGTCCCCTTGCCAAAACTGCCTTTTTCTCAGCCTGAGCTGATTTCAGCACCGTTCCTGAGTTGGCTTTCCTTGTTGCTGCATTCTTTATATCAATTATCAATGATACATTCTTCTCCTCCAGCGTTGTTAATCTTCCCCTAGAGCTGAGATAGCATTCAGACAATAGTATCACCTCTGTCTTATCTCAAATTCCTGTCATGGTGGCTTAATTTACAGTCCAAGTTCCAGGTATGTTCAGGGGTGGGGCTTCAGTGGTAGTTTCCAGGTGCCATCTGTCCCATAATTTGGGGTGATCTTTGGCTGTTGATATGTGTAAGAGCAGTTGCTTCTTTATGCAGTTTGCCGCAGTGGGACTTTTTGCCTGGATGCAGTACTCAGGATGTGATAGCCCAATCTGGCTTCTGCCAGGCTGGGAATTAGCTCCATTCTGTGCCTATCTCATGGCAAAGTCCTTCTGTGGCATTAGCAGTGTTTGAGACAGGCCACTGTGATCTTTAAGTCTTTACACCTCCCACAGGTAGACAGCTGCTCACACAACTCAGGAGCAGAGATGTTTGTGATGACGTTGGGGAAGCTTGGCAGCAGAAAGGTGGTTCATTTTAATTCTTGAATTTGTTCTTGCTGTGCAGGTATTTCATCCCTGGCACAATTCCACCTTTACAGCAGAATACTAATTTTTCCTTGACTGACTCTTATTTGGCAGAGGCTGTAAACAGCTTAAAAAACAACAACAAAGGAATGGATCCCTTGTTGCTCTGCTTCTGGCATTTCCATCACGTACTGAGGGATAGTAGTGTGAGGGTGAGATGGGAGAGATGTAAAGCATTTGAAATTATTTGTCTACTGTTACTGGAGATAATTTTTGAGAATTTTTTTGCTACTCCTATGTTCCGTTTATTGGGTTCTTCGTCAGGTTTTCGATGCTTGCTGTTGAATTGTTAATTTTTAGGAATGGAGGTCTTTCATCCTGATTTTTTTTTATTGTTAGTGGTATTGTACTTAAATGCAAGTGCTTAGTTTTCCTTTTGTAAAAACGTGTGAAGAGTAATTTGTGGGAAAATAAAGGTGTCACCCAGACTTTTACTTTTCCCCAGTTGTCCTTACTTTTCTGGCACTAGACACTACGAAAAGGAGCCAGAAGCAGTTTTTTCATGTATTCTGCCTTCTCGAGGCTTATCAGATATTGTGCTCAGCATAGTCCTTAGATAAAAATCCTTAGAGTTCATTTCCTTTTGTCTACCTTCAAGGACAGGTTGTCATTTATGACTTCTGAATCTCCTGCTGTTTACTGATAATTCTTTTTGTGGTGTGTTCTCACTGTGAACATCAGAGGTACTACTCTAAACCAAATTGCATAAATATTTCTGTTTGTCAACTTATGAATTCACCTGAAGTTAAACTCAACAACAGGAGACATTTGTCTCAACATTCCTTAATTTCCTTTATTTTTGAGATTTAATATGCTGCAGCATTTTCTTATGCTGTGATACCTCAAGCTCTACTTTAACAGGAATTAACAAGCAGGAGAGGATTTATAAATTTACCTTCACCCAGCAAAGGTTGGGGTTGCCTCTGGGAAGAACAGCTATTGATAGAGCTATGTTTCTAATAAAATACCTCATGAAATAAGAACCTGCTTTAGGTCACTGGGGATAGCTCTTGATACTATTCTGATTTGCCCTGTAACCTCTCTCTGATAATGCTGTGACTTTAGACAGCCCTGCTGGATATGACTCTGATTTATGGATCCTTGTATTGCTGCGAGCTTTGGTCTCCAATTGGGCTTTTCTTACCTGGGACTGAATTTTCCACAGATTCTGAGCATTACCAGGCTGCTAGGGGTTTTTGGTGGGTTGTTTCTAGCAATTGTAAGTAAATTTGCTGTTCCTATTTTTAATAGAACCCTTGCTACTAGTTTACTTACATTGCCTTGGTAGCAGTTTCTTTAAATATCTGACCAGTCTGTCAAGGGGTCCACATTCATTCCTTTATGACTTTGCAGGTTGCTATCACATCACTGGTACCTTTTCCATCTTGAGTGATCATTTCCCTTTCCAATCTGTATTCCCTTCAGAAATGCATTCTAAAAAACTCTCTATAGAATATAGAAATATCTTATAAAACAATACTATAAAATAGTATATACTATACTAATACTATACTAAACATACAATACTAAACATACTATAAAACAGATGGTATTATGTAATATTATGAAGTAATAATATCATATTGCATATAGTTATAAAATAAGGCTATATAAAAATTATGGAAAGAAAATTTAGAATATTTAAGATCAGATTTTTGCTTTAGATTTTGTGTCAAAGGTACTTTGGATCATTTGCTTATGTTTGCACTATGTCTCAGGAGTTTTCATTCTAAGGTTCAATTTATCTTTGAACTGCAAGCTAGAGATCCTTCTTGGTTATTTTAGTCTCCTAGAAGAAATTAAATCTCCAAATTCCTGAAAAGCTCTCCAATGTGGATTTAGGGACAACACTGTCATTCTTCAACCATATGTAGATTCATACCTCTATTGTACCTTGGTCCACAAGCTTTAAGGTTTACCTGAGCCACAGGTTGCAGTCATATGACATTTTGGGATGTGCCTCTGCCTTGGACCTCCTTGTCTTCACAGAAAAGGATTGTTGCACTTGGGTTGAGTTCTTCCAGTAACAGACAGGAGGCTGGAGGACTTTAAGACCTGGCTAAGGATGACATAATGCTAGTAAAGACTTGGAGCCTTTGGAAGGTAGAGATCTTCAGGTTTTGCTGGATTTAGTCTCACATTTCATCCCCATCCCTAGGGGTGTACTTGAGTACAAGTTGGTTTGGGGGTATTTGCACAAGTAAGGGCATGGTCTGGTGGCTGTCCTTCAAATGGAAACCTTAACTTTCATTGCCAGTTTGTCTCTCAGCTTGTCTTACAAGCTCCATGGTTGCATATTTCTTGCTCATTTTCTCTCATCCACAGCATATTCTCCTTCTTAGAGGACTCTTTTGAAAATTCTGTGAAATTGCGGATTTTCTTATTTTTTTTGTAGATTGAAATCTTCCTGTGGTAGATAAGATGTACTGTTCTTTATATGGCTTAACCACTAGTACCTAACTGAGGAGGGACTGTTCCTTGCTTTGTGATCCAGTGTGTACCCAGAAAAAATATCTTCCTCCATTGAGCCTTTTAGTGCCTCACAAACTGTTAAATGGATGAGTATTTTTTATACAGACAGAAAAGTACTTTCATACTGGTACTTCTCTCTGACTAGTGGTTCAGATGAGACACAGAGGTTTCTTTTTTCTTGTATGTTCTGCAATTTCTTCAATATCTGCTGGAGTGGATTCTGGTAAATGCTAAAATAATTGGATTTGAGGGGATTAGCTGTAGAAAATATTTTTTACTTTTAAGTCAGGTGATATTCCTAGGGATGGTGATATGATTTTATCATTATGCTCTGATATAATTTTCACAGAAACACTTACTTAGTGGTGTTCTTCAGTGTGAGCATTAAGCCAAAGCCTATTTAAATCAACAGTAACTCAGTGTCTGAGTTAGCCAGTGAATCAGTACTGAATAAACAAATTAATTTTTGGAAGTCAGGAACTCCTTTTATTCTCTTACTGTTCTTCACTTAATAGTGCTACTTGTTTCTGATAAATAATGGATTTTAGAGATCTCTCCCACTCTTCCCTTTTAGTGCTTGGTTCTGGTTTGCAGATTCTCTGCTGTATCTGCATTTCCTATAACTCTGGTTTCAGCTGTGCTGGCCCTCCCATTGAGGTCATATGTGTTTAAAGTAGCAGCACTTGATATGCATATCAACTCTAAATGTCCTGATCTGTGTCAACATTTTTCCCTCTTTATTCAGCCTTTTCACTGGGAGGATCTTTCATTATCTAATAGAGGTAGCCAAGACACCAATTTATTTCCTTTACAGAACTGAAACTAGTCTTCCTGAGCTGTCAGATCGCCAATTTTCTGTGTGAATGACTTTTAAAAGTCACTGAGATGCAGAGAGTAGATGCTTTCTGACCAATTTTTATATTTATAAGGCAAGGTTAAGAGCTTGATAGATTCAGTTGCAGCAGGTGCCATCTTAGATGATGTGTCCAAAAGAAAGAGATATAGTATGATGAAGAATAGATTTTCCAAAAAAGTAAAGAATAGGGTAAAAAGCCTAAGGTCATTGCTTAGAATCCAGATAATGTTCTCCCCCAGTTATTAAATAAAATCCACACACAAATATGTGGGGTTTTTTATGCCCAAGAGCAGTTAATGAGAAAGGGAAACAATTCAGTAGCAAAACTTAAAAAGCTGTACCTGATTCAATTGACTCTGCTCTTACTGTCAGTGTTCAAAAGCAGCAATATTAATTACTATTTCTTTTCACTTAATCTCTACTTGGTATATAATTGGTGCAAAAGAGATACAACTCCCAATATCCCCACTTGAAGCTCAGTATAAGTATTTATAACACTAGGCATAAGTCTGCAGATTTACTCAGCCCTCATATTTAGCAGTAATAGTGCATTTCATATCAATGGTGTAACTTCAGTTTGGGCCCTGTCTTTTTATTGGTCAGCACAGACTACTGCAGCCTCTTCTGGAATCATATATATAGTCTTTGATCCTGCATTATTTAAAAATTAGAAAAAGAAACAAAGGATTTTACTTGATACAGAATAGTAAGTTGTGAAAAATATATATGGAATTATTTATTTAATGATGATATCTACAATTTTAAAAAATACCTGACATTGCTTTTGTAGCAGTCCTACATAGCCTTTTAGACACATTTATCTGACAGTGCTTCAAAGACACAATAATCAGAATTGTTATGTACAAGGGAAGTATCAAATTTTCTAACACATTTTCAAGGCAGACATTTAGTTTGCAAACAATTAATTTCCAAAGTTTTCATTTATAAATACGATTTTCTTTGTGAGGATTACTTTGCCATTTGTATTCCTTGAAGCCAGCACAGATAATCCTCATCCTTCCACATTAGAACCTGTGTTAATTTCAGCTAAAATACTGGAAGGCTCTGGATAGCCACAAAACCTCCCTATTTTTAAAGAATGATAATGACAATTCAGAAGGTAACACTTGGAGATAGGCAGTTAGAGGGAAGGAACTGCACTGCCATAACTCTTTTCAAGGCAGAGATTTCCCCCTTAAGCTATTGTCTAAATGTCTCATTGACCAACGTTGTTCATCACCTTCTGCTTCCTTTGTTCTGGTACTGAGGAATTGGAAATGGCATCCTTTGTCAGCTTTGTAGAGCTTTCTGTGATTGCTAGTTTGCTAATATAAAAACCAGACAGACCATTATGAGTGGCTACTTTGACCTCTTGTATATCAATGTGGCAGCCCAATTTTGCTTGAATTGTGCCACTAATTCCAGCTTGGTTTACAGAGCCATGGTTTACAGCTTAGTGTGACACCCAGCCTTGATTCAAAGAGTTTCTGATGGAAAACTCAGTCCCTGGGGAGGTAGATCCCAAAATGTGTTACCATTACTAAAAGAAGTCTGTATTTTATTTCTGCATTTTCCAGGATGCGATATGATGCCTATTTTTTGACCCCCAGTGGCTGTGCCCTGGCATTTGCTCATGTGATCAGGGAAGTATCAAAATTTTCTTCCTCCCCAAGAATTAAACAAGTTTGATTTTGGCAGCCAAAAAGCTGCTGGTGGTTTATTTGTTTGTTTTGGTTTGATTTTTTGTTGTGGTTTTTTTTTTTGTTTTTTTTTGTTTTTGTTTTTTTCCTTTTGCTTTTATTTGTTTTTTGGTTTTGTGGGTTTGGTTTTTTTTTTTTTTTTTGTAACCTGAGTCAGAACAGCATAAATTTGGGTCTTCATGTACTCCTGTGGTATGTTCTTGCTGTACAAGAACATTGTTGGACATGATTCCACAAGCTAGTATATTTTAACTTGAACTTTTTTAAAGATGGGCAGCCCTTTGAGAAGCACTGAAATATTACACAGGAAAAGGTGTTTTCACAAACACTTCAGGAACTGATGAACCCAGATCACTCTCATAGTGGATACTTCTTGAGTACTGAGATCACTTTTTGGATCTCCACTGTGACACACATGGTGGGGTGGGGGTACTCTTACACTGCCATAGATAATGTATATTTTAATGTTTTTATTTTAAAAAAAATTTAAAAATCTCACAGTTACGGGCAGTGAAACATGAATTGTCTTTCTATTAATTCACTGTTACAGGAGCAACTGTGCATCTGGTTGCTGCATAACTATATTTTCATGCCTATTCTAGATCTGTAGTCCTGAAAAGGATGTGAAGAAATCACTTGCTTCGTCCCTTCCCCAAAGACAGGATGAAACACATTTATACTATTCCTAACGTATATTATTTGTTCAACCAGTTTTTAAAAGTGTTTGGTGATGGGAATTCTTCCATATTTGAGGACAATTCAATCCAGTGTTTTACCCTCTCGACAGTTAAAAATTATCTTAAAGGACAATTTGGTATAATGCTCTTAAAACTCCATGACTATTGAACAGGATGGATGAAATATTTTTCTGTATATTAAGAAGGAGTGTGGTTTACAGAGTCTATTGGAACGCTTGAAGACTAGAATTTCCTTATCTTTACTATGTACAGTTGTAAAAAATACTTTTTTTCTTTTGGAAATGTGTCTTTTATCTTCCTGGCATGGTTGTCAAAGTCAGAACTAGAACTGGGGGACTGTCTGAGGCCTTTCTTTGGCAAATCATTAAAAAAAATAGTACAGAATAAGTTGGAAAATGGATATGTGGTAACATCTGTGCAGAAAGGAACACTTCAGCTTCATTCTGTTCCTGATATTGCCTTGCTAACACTGTGCAAATAAATTGAAATGTGTATTTTCCTCTCTATGACTGCTCTTGAAATTATATTGTATTTTCTTTGTCTTTACTTCCTTTATGTAGAGTTTTTGACAATATGCATTATTTCCAATTTTTCTGCTGGTCTGCTGTACAGGAGGCAGAAAGGCAAGGTTTTGGATACCCAAAAAATGTTGTGAAACTTATAAATGGAGCTGGTAAAAATGGCAGCAAAGCATATGTAGTGGAAAATAAGGATTATTTCTATCAAAAATATTTTATAATATGAATAAAATTTACCAGTTTATTTCACTCAAGTAATTTATTCAGAGATAAGTAAAAATGCTATTGTAATAGTATTCCCCTTTTTGTGCTTATCTCTGTGGTTGGAGGATTTTGTGAGTTTTCCAGCTAAGGCCAGATGTTCTATAAGATTCTGAAATATTCTTTAATTCTCTTTCATGTTTATAACACTTGCATGGGAATAGATGTGGTAAGATCAGAAATAGGTTAACTCCTTTAAATCTCTAAAAGTCCCTATGTTCTTTCCTCATAAGCCTCATATCCCTCAAAACTTGCACTTTTTGCTGTCTTCTTAGTTAGAAGTCTTTTGCCCACTGTTTCTGATATTTATATTCCTGACAACTAGACCTTCCCCATTTATTCCTTCAGAAATCCATCAGGTGTGCATATTCTTCCTTATCTTTGGTATGCAGCAGCTCGTATGACTCTTTTCCTTAAATCCTATTTTTTAGATAACCTGCTTGTTTTTCAAGTGTCTCTTTAGTCTTTTTGTGCCTTATTTTCCCCATCTTTTTTTTTTCTTTAATTTTCTTTTTGTGTCAGGGTATATTTTCTATCTTGCAGCTCATGCTTATGGAGTAAAGATGGTCCACTCTCCTGAGCTTTTTTTGTGGTATTCATATACCCCACTGCCACAGCTCAAATCCTTCTGCTCTTTGGTAGATTTAAGAGAAATGCAAGGCTCTGTCTTCCCTGACATTTAATTATAAAATGAAGCAATCACTATAGTCATGTGAAAGGCATGCAGAGGCCAGCTAGTTTCTTCCTGGTGGCAAGTGAAAGCTGAATGAACTAAAAAAATGCACTGCTTGGCCTGTCACTTACAAACCAGCTCAGGCAAACATGGGAGTACTCCAGGTGTGTGTAGGGCTGAAGTCATGTTTTTGACCCATAGAATTAAATGTGAACAAACTCTCAGTGTTACAAGACATATTTGAAGCAAGAGTCTTAGTGATGTGTAATACTTTTGAAGTGTGTCTAGAACCATCAGAAAGACCTCTTAGAAAACAATTTACAAAAAGAAAAAAAGTGTTGATATTCCTTTAATCTCTTTTAATACTTCTTGCAAAACAATGGCAACGTTTGGTGCTGCTGGCTATTGCATTTTATTGTATGGATTTATGGATTTAAGTTTTAGTGTGTAGTTGAGCTTCTATTTAATGGGATGTATACCTATAAACCAAGAAAGTTCTGCTGCTTAATCTTATCACAATTCCTAAAGCATCACAAAATTATCTTATGAGTGCTATATTTTTTGTAAGCATTCTCTGGCAGATACAGTGCAACATTTTTACTGATGCTTTGGAAATGGCCTTTTCTTCGTGTGCATGGTATCTGTTTTGTTGTCTTGCCTCTTACTTAATTCCTGCTTTGCAGTGTGATAAAATTTTAATAATTGAAGAACTGATGCATTCCATTCTTATTTGGAAAACATTATTTTCTTGGAAATAATTAATGACACTTTCAGACAAGTCATACACATAAAATGAGGGATAAAAAAGTGCTTCTTGTCTGAGAAAATATAGTTTTAAAATTTTTTTTCTGGTTTGCTGTGCCTAAGGTGCTTTGAATGGGGTCTCCTGCCTTAATGAGTTGGCATTTTCTATGCCAGTTTTCCAGGAAGCTTTTCTCTAAAAGTGCTATGATAAGAGATTGCTGAATCAGTATATTATGACTTGCATCCCTCTTAACTAGGTGCTGATCAATGGCATTAAACCATAGCTCTGCACAATTGACAGTGAGCACTCAGTAGCATCCAGTGAGGGCTTGTCACCAAAAAAAGCCACCAAAGTCTGCCAGCTCTTTACTGATAGCAAGAAGCATGCACAGAGAGGGCCAAATGCATGAAAGATGGAAGGACAAGAGGTATTTGTGGAACTAAATTTCTAGAGAATTAATTTGCATTCATTTTTCTTGGCAGTCCTGGCTGGCATGCTCTTCAGTTCTGCTTCATGTAATCACAACTGCAGGGAATTGTCCCATTGTGAGTGTGTGATATCCCTTCTGTTTGTAGAGGTGGGCACAGTTAAAGCTAGAGCACTGTATAAATAATTAAAACGCCTTGGTGTTCAATAGGAAACTTCACTGATAGAATGCTAAGAATAATACTTATACACCCATTGTACAAGAAAAAAGTTCTAAATTAAATTTAAAAACTCTGCCAATATGTTGTTATGCCATAAGCACAACCCACATTTTGAGCAATCCACAGAATATAAGGAACTGATGTCATGGTTTAGAAACAGTCATATGGCTAGCAAATTTCTTACCTGTGGCTAGGCACTCTTGGTGAAATTTGATAGGTTAAATATATGTTTTGTATTAATTTGTTGAGGAGATGAGCAAGTAAATACACATCTAAGCAAGCTGCTATTGTATGCTATCCAGCAATTTTACCCTGCTAATTAAAGGAAAAGACTGCATTAAAGTCAAGGTCTCAGTAATATTAAATCAATAATCTTTAATACTTGAATCTTGAAATCACAGAATAATTCCAGATTTTAAGGTTGCTAGTGGTTTTCTCCTGGACAATTTTTAAGTGGAGGACTGCTCTTTATGGATCTTGATCTGATACTTTCCAAGAGTATTAATCTAGTCAGTGCTATACATCTACATTGACCTGGGTGGTCAAAAGATACAGATGTCCCTCAAATGTATTTATTCAAGGACCTGAGCATTTGTTCTTCTCTTCCACGGCAACTAGGACAGTCCCCTTGTTTTTCTTCAGGCAGTTCCAGAAGTGCTTATAATGATTCCCTATTTCCATTTCCATCTTAAATAACATTCCTCTTGGTCATTA
Organism: Luscinia megarhynchos; assembly: GCA_034336665.1. Taxonomy (NCBI): domain Eukaryota; kingdom Metazoa; phylum Chordata; class Aves; order Passeriformes; family Muscicapidae; genus Luscinia; species Luscinia megarhynchos. Next base: position 78,287,250 of record CM067565.1, on the reverse strand, counting down.
TGCTTGATTTTATTCTTCTCTCACTTCCTAAAATGGGACAAAGCCTTTCAATGGAGATATAGGCAAATTATACATAATAGCAACAATAACACAATAATGCAAGATTTTATGCCTGAAGTACCTATTGACTTCTTCCATTACTGGCTGATTTTTGCTTTTGAGAAGCTGTTAAAATCATAGCTTCTATAAATACACACATGCAATATATCCATAAACCCATTAAAAACCATTGATGCCTATTCATTTGAAAAATCAAGGTAAAACAGAATGATCCAATTCCTTTTGCTTTGTTTTGTAGCCTCTCAAAAAAACTTGTTGCTGTCTAGAGTGAGAAGCTAGAAGCATGATTTGTCTCAAAATATGTACAGGGAACGTGATTGTAAATGGTTGAGAGCAGCCTTGAGGAGAAGGGCTTGGGGGTGTTGGTGGATGAGAGGCTGGACATGACCTGTCAGTGTCAGTGTGCACTCACAGCCCAGAAGGCTGATTGTATCCTGGGCTGCATCCAAAGCAGAGTGGGCAGCAGGGGAGGGAGGGGATTCTGCTTTGCTAAGACCCCACCTGGAACTCTGCATCCAGATCTGGGGTCCACCACCTAGGATTGGGTCCAGAGCAGAGCCACAAAGCTGATCAGAGTTCTGGAGCACTGCTCCTACCAACACAGGCTGAGATAGTTTGGATTATTCAGCCTGGATCAAAGAAGGCTCTTATAGTATTTTCCTGGATCTAATGAGGGTCTGCAAGAAGCTGAAGAGGGACAATTTAGGAGGGATATAATGACAGGACAAGGGGAAAGGGCTCTGAACTGGCAGAGAGTAGGTTTAGATTAGATACAAAAAAGGAATTCTTTACTGTGAGGATGGTAAGGCACAGGAATAGGTTGATCAAAGAAGTTGTGGATGCCCCATCCCTGGAAATATTGAGGACCAGATTGGATGGGGCTTTGGACAATGTGGTCTAGTGAAAGGTGTCCCTGGTTATGGCAGAGAGATGGAACTAGATGATATTGAAGGTCCATTCTGATTCTATGATTGACCATCATTAGACCTGTTGTCCTGTTGACTCAAGTTTACACTTCCTCTGTCATTGCACAGGTTGTACAAGGCAGGGGAGATACATTGAGTTTGGAGATGGTCAGTGGCATAAGTAAGTGAAAAACATTTTTATATGTCATGGCCTTTAATTTTATAGAGAATGTTTTCTGTTGGTTCTGCATTTGGTTTCACTTCATGCTCAATGGCAAATAGATGAATGTAAGACTTCTGAGTATTTGTAAGGCAATCTCTTAATTACAGGAAGCGTTTCAACCTTTCATGAAAATGTAAATGTCTCCCACTGAATTAACTTGATTTCACTAGGAAATCCATAGTGAGATGATGCACAAATATGAATGCAAGGAAAGGCGAGTAGGGAATTTTGGCTGAAATAACAGAACTGTACTTTCTGCAAGAGCCAAAGGACATAGGATCCCAAATTAACAAAACCAAAATCCTGGAAAAGTATTAAACAGTCTAAACAGTTGAGACAGTGATGTAAATGACTCCTGGCTCTCCTGTCTTCAACAGCTATTAAAAAAATCTGCTTCCTGTGAATGACAGTGAACTAGGGAACTAATTTGCTCTGTAATTTACATTGTGGCTTTGATCACAAAACCATGATATATTTTACTACAATAATATCTATTAATAAGGAAATTATTAGCATCCTCCAATGTGTGCCTCAAATTTGGACCTATTTTCTTCATGTATCTTACACAATTTGAAACAAATCAGATAATTGGGGTTGTCATTTAGCTGCCAGATTTACTGGAATAGATCATGTAGGACACATTATAATGGAGAATGAGGTTCCAGGTATCTAGTGGTCACTTCATGGTGCTCCAAATAAATATGACAATTTAGAGAGTATAAAATTAGCCTCATCTGCTAAATGCATCCTGCTGTGAAATTGCAGCCACTTAGAAAAGGAAAGATGCCCTTAGCATAGGAAAATGGTTTGAGAGAATATGAAAGTTATAATGGAAAATGTAATAGATGCCAGAAATAATTACACAGGTGACTTCCACAGAGTATGGCTGCTATTCCATGTATTCCTTCGGAAAATCCAAAGCTGTTATTAATTAAGCTCCAAAAATAGGAATCTGCTGTAGTTTTTTAACCATCAAATAGTCTGTTTTTCTTTTATATACATTATGTTCTTTCAAAGGGTACTTGTTCACTGAAATCTTTTTCTGTGGAAACCAAGGTTCATTTAATATTCAGCTTTTACAATTGTTCTATTCTCTGTCTTAATCTCTTGAGGTGCTGCTTTGAAATAACTTAGCCAATGGAAGCTGACATGCAGTGGTGTTTTTAAAGATGTATACAGAGTAAATAATTCTTGCAGGAGAAATGGCACTGCTCTGAATATTGACTGTAAAAACCACTTATATTGCAAACCATCCATGTGTATGAAAAATATAAGGAAAGTGAAGAACTTGCAAAGACATCAGGGTGTTGTTGTTTGGTTTAGGCAGTTTCAGACATTTTTCTTCTATTTTGCTCTTTTGCTCTCAGTGTTCATTATTTGATATAATCCCAGTGTTATAATTTAAAGGGGAGAAAAAGATCTTCCAACTAAAACGACTGAAGAAACAGAGAGTAGACAGGCCTTACATCTCTTGCCATACCATAGAGCAGCCCTTGAACTGCCAGTACCACTTAATTTGGCATCATTCTGAAGAGTCTGAAGGCTGCTGTTAGTGCTGCCAGCAAGGGCCAGGATGGCAGGTGGTTATTGCAGTGCACACAGCCTTCCTCTTGTCAGCTGTTCCTGGCTTCTGCTGGTTGGGGTGAGGCAGACTCTGCTGAGGTCACTGGAGAGGAATATGGAAACACTGAGGTATAATGCAGTATAAGGTGTATGAGGTATAATCCAAAGTGTGGTGACACTGCTTCAGGTATTTGTCTGGTCTTATATATAACTGGGTGCAAGGTGTAAGCTCTGAACTACCACAGAGGATTACTTTTCACTAGAGATCTCCTCTAGGTATCAGCTAACCTAATTTTAGATCAAATATCAACTCTGAAGGAGACTGCAAAAAATGATGCATTTTACAGTGAATGGAAAAAAACCAGGCAGTTTGCATTGTGCCACAAAGATCTGTTTTTTTAAAACAGATTTCACTAGTGCAATGAATAAAGTCAGAATAAAGCATCAAAAATCCTCAGAGAATTGAAAACATGGGGCTGGGTAGCAATCTTGCAAAGCCAGATACAATATTTAATTGACAGAGCTACAGTATGGAAATAAACAGAGAATAAAATAAGCACAGCAACTGTAAGAAAAGACAGTACTTGGAATTCTAGAGAAAGAAGACAAGGAGGAAAAATAGGGCAACAGGCAATAGTAAGAGGTAAATGATGTACTAGTATCAATAAAATGTCTCAGAGTAGTATTGCAGTAATTGTCTAAGGGATTTGGTTAATGTTTTGAAGACAAATCTGTCAAAACTAACCTTGTATTTTACTGAGTTAGGAAGATTTTTTTTTTCCTTGAGTATCTTCCCACTGCTAACACTTTTGGAACTTATCTCAGCAATAATTCTGCAAGAGAAATCTTGTGCTAGCCATAACAGAGCAGTATGATAAAAATCATGATGAATAGCAGACTTGACTCAACTGTGCCCCTCAGTTAATGAATAACATCCATTTTTTATTAAATGATTCAGCCAAAATATTAAAGATAGGGCAATCAGCCAGGTCAGAAGCCTTGAAGAGCTACTATATTTTATGAGTTTCTTGTCAATTAAATGAGTTTGTTCTGCTATATGTCAATGTTGATTTGCATTTGTTTTTTTCTGGCTGAATTCTGGATTCCACATTCCTTATAAGCTTTGTCTCATGCATTATACAGTGGAAATATGAGCCACAAACTGCTGGATTCCCTTGTGTAGATTTCCTCTGTTGCTTCATGCATCAGTTTCTCAGCTCTCTTCATTACACAATTAAGCACCTGATGTGGAGACAGGGCAAGTTGTGATTTGCAAGTTTGAAGGAAGAAAGTGTGTAAGACAGAGGCTTGAGGCACACCTCACTTTCCTCTTCACATTTGGATGTCACTGAACTGTGGGGATGAGATCCCATGGCTTCCCTCTGAGATTCTTAGGCTCCCCCACCCAGATATGGCAGGTGTTCCAGATCCAGCTCCCCATGGCTGGATCCCACCTAAATTGAGATTAGATCTTGTTTCTAGTCAGTCTTCCCACAGTGCCCCCTCAGAGTGGCTTGTCCCAGATCAAAGACAGAGGACCAGTCCTGCAAATCCATACTGATTTAGAGTAAGCCTGTTTTCATGAATAATGGCAGGACTGCTTTTCAGGGCTGGGTTCTTTAATTTGGAACCCAATTATGAGATCATGGATTATATTTTTCAGCAGTGAATATAATGGTTAATCAGGATGCAAGGCTTTCAACCCAGTGGGAAGACCCTGTCATGGACTGATTGGTCTTTGGGAGCAAACATCTTCCACAGCCTTCAGACCAGCTCAAGCCTATGGAATTGTGCCCATGATTAAACAGGGTAAAGATCAGTAAAAGACACAGTGTCCATGCAAAGTTAAAAGTACCTTACACCAACAAGTGCTTTCAAAGTCAGTGATTTGGTGGCTTGTTTACTATTACTATTATTTACTACCCCTGTGGATAGATACAGATATTTTTTTAGAGTTATTTCAATTATTTATGCTTCAGCAGTAGTAAGCAACTTAAAATAGATACGTCTTGATGAATATTGTTCAGATAAATATTTTAGAGGGTACAGATTAGAAGAAAAGGGAAGCACCATGTCTAATTCATCTATGATGACAAACTAGAAAACATTCTAAAATATTTTTGCTTTCCAGGAAAAAAATGTTCCACACTAAGTTATTGATTTTTTGATAATTCTTTCAAGCAGAACTGTGTGCAGTTTTGCTGCAGAGACAAGGATACTGTGTCACTGCTCCAAACCACTGAGAAATTTTTTTATATCAGAATGAAACACCACTTAAGACAGCTAATAAAATTCTTAGTTGGAATTTGTCATCCTGGATAGATATTGTCCCACTTACACCAGATTTTATTTTTGGATGGGGGGGAAGGGGGAAATGCTAGTTTAGTGAAAATTCCCCAAATTATCAAGGTTGTTGAGGCATTTTGCTTGCATAAAAGCTGTATCACAGTCATTGGGTAATGTCTGTGTTTGTCACCATATGAAAAGAATGCTTCTTTATAAAAAGAAGTAAAATTGTAGCATTTCAGGAGAAGGAAGGGGCTTAGGGGCGCTGTGTAGGGACACAAAGACAGTCCAATAAAACCTTTGGGGGAGCAGGTGGATTTCTGTGGGGACTGCTTCTGCCCAGGACAACAACTGCCATCTGCTGCTCACCTCTGTGTAGAGAGTCTCACTCTCTTAAAGATATGACATGTTAGCATTTTGGGATTGAGATAACCTTTCAGCCAGACTTTGAACTATACTGGGGTAATAGTGTGCTTCACAGCCATATTTGCTTTCCAAATGAAGAATGAGGAATAAAGTAAGTGTGTAATATTGAGAGAAACGTGGAATAATTTGAATACATAGCCTGAAATTCACAGGTAGAAAATGAGTTTACCACTCCTCACCTGCCTGCCCAAAGCAGTGTGGCCCAGGTTCAGCTGGGTCCAATAGTGAGCATGTTGCTGTGAGCAATTGCAGGAAAAATACCAGGAAACTTTGGTGTCATCATTGTGTCACTCTTGAAAGATGAAGAAGGCTGGCATGGAGCTGACACTCTTCAGTATTGTTCAAGAAAATCACAGCTTGGCTCGAATAACATGGTAATCATAGTTTAAGTCACCTGCAAAATAGCAGTAAGTGTTTTACCTATGGTTTAAAAATGAATATAACTGATACCTATAGTGGATTAAAAGATTAATAGAGATAGAGGCCATAAAATACCAGCTGAAAGCTGGTAAGATTATTTAAAGTAGAAAACAACAAAGGTAACGAGGTTTGTATGGTTTATTGCTTTTCATACTGTAAGACTGCAATTCACAGTTTTTCTGGAGCTGAAGTCAGCATACAGATTTGTCTGCATACTCTATTGTGGGTGGGCTATACAAAACTTTGTGGGTAAAAATGGTAAATAATCTATTATATAGTCCAATCTTTGCTTTTTCCTTCATGTTCCCTTAGTAAATACTTTTTTTTAAAAAAGATAAAAAAAGGAAACTGATGGATATCTGGATACCTTATGTTCTGGAGAGAGTAATATTATTTTCATTAGTGACAACATGACAATTTGCTCCTATAAAAATGCTTTTCATCTATGCATTCCATGCTCTTCAAAGTGGGAGTATTATTCTAATCCCTGTGTTATGACTGGTGAAACTGAGTCACTGTGTAATTGTCTTTATCCAAGGCTGTGTGCCATGTAAGGGACAGATCTTGCAATAAAGATATTGAAATGAGCTCTTTAAATTGGGTTAAAAACAACAGCAGCAGCAGCAAGACATCCTGGAAGCTGGGGATGAGATGAAATCTCAGTTGGAAATCCCTATGTTAACACATCAGATCAGGTTGAGGCTTTGTCACAAGCAAAGTGTGTTAGGGAATAAGATGAAGTATAGTGATGATTCACTGGTGAAATCTAACTCAGCCTTGTCAAGTAACTTTGCTAAGTAACCCCAGAAACATTTTAGCTACCATTTTCTTCAAATGATATAGTTTTCTTTGAAGGATCACATGTTTAGAGAGGGTTTGTCTCTCCAAGTCAAGGTGTCTGAGAGTTACGTATGTGCAGGTTAGAGCAGGGGCCACAGGTTGCACCAAGACAGCTGAGAGAGATTCACCATCACCAAGAGAGGGGCTGATTGTCCTCTGGAGATACATCATTCTCTTCACTGACTGTGCAGTGAGAGTGATAGATTTTGCCACAATTATCTAGCCTCTTGAAAACCAAAAGTCAGGAGAGATGGTTGCTTCAGAACAGTAATATCTCTGAGCCACTCTGCAAATTTAAAACTTTTTAAACTTATGTTTTATTGTCAAACTGCTTCATTTTATGAACTGCAAGATATTAGTGGAAGTTCAGATCTCATCAAAATTTTGAACTGATGAAATCTGGAATATATGTTGGAAAGGAAAGGGTGCTAATGTAAGTCAAGATAGCAAGAGGTGATGTAGCAGACTATAGAGATGTTAGCATGCAGATAAAAATATTTTCGTCAATTTAAAAGAAGAGGAATTGCACTTAGTGTTACAACTGTTCATTAACTATTTATTGATGTTGTGTCATTCATATTTAGAAGTTAGGTTCTTGAGAGCTCAAGAAGAAAGTTTGCTTCAGATGTTTCCTAAGGCAGCAGCACAGGCAAGGAATGCTGGCTGTGGTGGCTGCCATCCTTTATAAACCAGTGTATTCACCCTTTTGTGAATAACACCCCATTCTGAGTTATTTTAGTATCTTCTAGGTCACTTTCAGAATTCAGATGTGCCAGGAGGTGCTGGAGGTGACAGAAATGCTTCAAGGAGTTAGGTTTAAGGCAAGATGAGATAACCAAGTAGTGTAACTAGAGTCTGCCTAATATATGGGATTCCATGGAGTCAGTTGTGTGCTGAGCCCTAGCTGTACCTGCTCAGAGTGTCTTCCAGCAACAAGCTTTTGTTTGCCAACAGCATGGAATGGAAAATATGCCCACATCCCCAGTAGCTTGTTCTCTGAATTATTGAAATCTTATTACTAATATGGTGCACAGCAGACAGGATACAGGATTAAAACAAATAACGAATAATTGAGTTTTTTCTTAAAGATACTTAAAAATAATAATTTTAGATATCACTCTACTTACTTTTACTTCAAGTAACTACTAAAACTTCTAAAAAGAACTCAGACAAACTTTTCTGTATGTAACTGTGCTTATTTCTTTCTTTGCCAGCCTTTAGTTTATCTTGGATTTTTTTTTGTTGCTTTTCTATAGTGAATTCTATGTTTTTCATGTGAAAGTTTTGAAACCAGACAACAGAAAGCAATATTTAAATTCGGAAAATGTTATTACATAACTAAAAAAAGTTGGCAGAGAGATTCGGAGAAAATATTCCATCTGCCACTAGTTTTAATTAAATCAAAAGCCCAGAACAGAAAACAATCAAACATGCACAAACCCAAAATGCAGCCAAATTACTTGTATATTCAGAGTTTTTTTATAGTAAAATAAAATGACCCCCAGATATTTTGTCCCTTTTTATCTACTATGTGTTCTATTACTATATAAAACTGAAGATTTTTAAAGTAAATAGCTCTTTCCCAAACCACACTATTCTTGTTTATTTATGTTTTGAAATTCTGCATATCATATTGTGTAGCCCTAGAGCCATTTTAGTTAATATTGAAATCCTGGTTAGCCTTTTTACTACTGATTTTTCTTCTGTTTCCCTAGAATATAATTTTTGGGTGTTGTTTAACTGATTAAGAAATACATATTGGCACTATCCTTAGTGGCATCAAATTAACAAAGAAAGTTCTTTGTAAGTGTATGACAGGAAGGTTATTTAAAGTTCTCTCCAGATTGACCAGCAGTTTATTTCTTAAGAATGCTAAGGGTGTCTACTGATGTCAGTTTGAATTAGAGGTGGCAATAAATTAATGAGCATTATAAGTTATGAGGGGAAGGGAAAAAAATATGTAGTTATCTGGCATTTAACAGACAGAAAATGAAAGTTGATGGGTGTTAGAACAGTTCTGACAATTGAAAAATATTTAGGAAGTTTGTTAACTATGTGTGTCCCACACTCACTTCATGATCTACCATTTTAATGCTTTCTGTATGCAGTTCATCACTATTATTGTCTGTATGCTTTCTTTTATCCCCCTTTGTTTTTCTGCCTCCCTGTATGCATACACAGAAACATATATTATTTCTATTTCTTATAAACAATAGTAATTCAGACAAAAAATATACAGTTACTATTTATGTATGAAAAATACAGTGCAAACTGTGTTCAGTTTTCAGGATGTAAATTTTTTTTCCTGTTCATAACTTGACAGGTAAAAACAAATTCTGTGATACGTCTGCAAAACCTTAGTAAAGGATTACTCACCTTTTTTTTAAGAAAACAATCTACATGTGCATTTGTGTTGCATAGATGCACAGGCTGAGAACTCTGAAATTTTTGGTTTCTTGTCAGTCACAGAATATGTTATGCTGGAGATGCAAGTGATAGAGTCCTGTTTCCCCAGGTATCACATCCTGTATCTATGATGATGGAAGGCTCTCTCAGTGTGTCAGTTGCCTCAACTTATGGGGATATGTGATAGGATTTTTAAACATACTGGGAGTTACAGAATAGTTTGTGTTAGAAGGCACCTTTAAAAGTCATGTAGCCTAACCACCCTGCAATGAGCACAAACGTTTTTTAATTAGATCTGGTCATTCAGACCTCAGTCCATCATGATTTTGATTGTCACCAGAAACCAACACCACAGTGTTCAGCCTTCAGAAACAAGGTGGTGTAACATGTTTCCCGTTTCTTGGGATGCTGCTGGTTTGAATCTGGTGCTGTGCTCAAACTGACATGGCTGCAGCAGATAATATGAACAATGCTACCTGCTATGTCAGTGTGTCCTGAGGTAGCCTCTTTGCCTTAGATGTAAACAAGATGTGCTACTGCTTCTGGGCTAGGTCTGCTTTGTGTCCTTTCTTGGGAGACCTTCTTGTGCTGTGGATGAAAAACGCGCGTGCAGTTTCCCCGCGGTTCTCCTTCTCCTGAGAATATTGCATGTGGTAGAACTCTGCCTGATGAAGCAGGACCAGGTCTGATGGCCTCTGTGTGGGCCTCAGTGCTGAAACCACAGCCTGCTAGCCTGCACTGAGAACACCCATGTGGACTCTGCTGAATGCTCAAGGAAAAATCCAACTTGGATTTTTCCCAGGCTGTTGGCCTTCTCAGCTCCAGCTCAGATCTTTCCCAGGATGGGGACTTTTCTCAGAGATAAACAAGAGAAGAAAGAGTGAATAATATAGATTAACACCTGTTGTTGGGCACAGAGCAGTGCATGTGCTACGTGATGCTTTGCAGAAAGCATGTTTTCAAAGAGGTGTTGCCTTCTTGGACCAATGAGCCTTTTCTGTTCTGTATTGCACAAACTATCCTATATGAGTGCCATGCCTTTCAATAAACTGCTTCTTGCTGCCTTGAAGTCATGTGTGAACACTATATTCACCATTCCTAGTCTGACAGAGACACACCCACACCTCACCTTTAGCTCAGCCCTGCCTCTGCAGTTGTGGGGAGTTGGGTTGTCTCAGGCCTTGAGTCTTGCTGGTCAGTGGCTGGAGGAGTGCCATGCATCGAGGCTGTGTGTTCATTCCTCTCCTGGTCAATACTGAGGGATGAACCCTGCTGTTGAGAACTGTGCTGTTAGGTCTGCCTTTCTTATTGCTTTGGCCCACCTGCCACAAAGGAAGTGTTATCCACTGGTTTATTGAGTTTCACTTGACTGTCTCCTGCTAGCTGAAGATTTATTTCTTATCATGTCTTATAGCAATCACATCTTTGAAGAATTTGCTGCAGTTTTGCCATGGATCAATAAACCCAATTCCCAAAGGGACTTGGACCTAATATTTTCCATGTTTGTGTAAAATCAGTTTTTCAGTCCATCACAATCTACTGTCTGTTGCATATATTCAGGAAGGTGGCAATCTTGAAGTGAGTTCTGATGTCCTAAGAACAGCTGGAAAGAGAAGTGAAATGATGAAGATAGATATAATTAAAACCCTAGCAATCTTAAAACAAGTATAATTTTAAGAAAAAGGTGGTTTGAATAGTTTTCTGCAGCACATTTACATTAGCATATGTCTAATGGAGATGGAAAAAGTGAAGAGCATTCCAACATTATACCAGAAAGATAAGTGTGAATTTTGGTGTTCTTTTTGTGTTTAGTTCTCTCCCTCATGCTTTTCGTGTATCAAATTATTCTGTAATATTTGAAAAGCTGAAGCACACTCTACCTGAATAAAGTGTAAACCACTAGCAGTATAAATGTACTTGATATATGAGGAAAGAAGCGAGATGCAACTTTTCATAAGGTTAGTAAAATGAAAAGATGACCTTACAGCAATTTAGAATTTCGTAAGGTACCAGTGAAGTTTCTAAGTTCTGACAAGTCAATTACTGTTAGTGAGTGAGAAAAGCCTCTTGAGGATACTTTGGAAAAAGGAATTACAAGTTTTCAGTCACAAAATTAAAAAGCCTTTTCCCTAAAAGAGGCTGAGATTTAATTTAAAATTTGAACCTTGGAGACATGTACTAATGACCCTTGTTCCCCATACATCGAGACAGGTAATGAAAGCGATTGTAAATTACATGCCAAATGATTATGGATGAAATCACAGTGAACAGAAGTGTCAGTTATGGCCTGGGACTTAATGTGCAGCTCTGATACCCAGCTTAGGTGCTCATCTGCTCATGGATGCACCTCTGCTGTCCTGGGAATGTTGTGGTGAGTGCTGTGAGCCAACTGGCTGCTCAGTTTTATTTCCTCTGAGGAAAATGCACAGGCTGTAGGCTAGCACAGGAAAGAATATTTATACACATAGTGATTTAAAGACACCAAGACATAAGGAAAAGTTGAGAAATAACACTGTTTCCCTAAGATTTCTAGTAAAAGGGTTTAATGATAAAAATGAGAAAACTAATCACAAATCTCAAGTTAGTTTCCAAAAAGACATGAAAAATTCAAGCCCCATATACTTAATAAAAATACTTTAAACATAGAGCTTGTTTTTAATTGAGCTGATGTTCAACAAAGGTATTCAAATATTTTCAAAACCCTCTATCCATGTTGTCTGAATCAGTGGCCCATGTGGAATTTAAATTAGTTAATTTCACAGATTTTAATAACAAAAAATTGACTCTGCATTTCTGAGTCTTTCAGAAATATGTAGTTTATTCATAATAATATAGAGACCTGTGGTGGGTTACCTCAACAATGATGAGAGCAATGAAGGGTACAGTTCTCCAGATAATGAAAAAGCTCTTCATCTTTGGTTAACTGAGGAGGTCCAAAACGTCTAAAATTTTTTTTCCAGGATGAAAAATAACTAGCATTGGAAATGTTTTGTGTACCTGCTCAGGGATAACAGTATATGCTAAAAATAAACAAATCCCACTGGATCATACTGTATCTTTCACTCAGCTGGAGTGTCTCATTGTGAATTGAGTGGCTGATTTATTATTTGATCCTTTGGAATTGGTCCTCCTGAGGATGGTACAGGCTAAGTTATAAAGTCATGGTTACAGTTTTTCTTCTGGATTTAGGTCCTGTTTGCAATTTGCATATATTTAAGGAAAAACATAAAGGATATGAGGGGACCCTGTGGAATATAATATTCACACGACCCTGAGATGCCATTAGATAACTTTGTACTGATTCAGTGTTAAAAGGCTTTGGTGATAGACTTGGGCATTTAAACACAACCCAGAGAGTTCAGCAAGTCTCTCAAGTGTATGGTTAACATTGTTGTCCTTTGTTTTGCAGCTTGTCCTTTCTGGCAAAAATATATATCTTTTTATATAAATAAAAACTATTTATAGGTCAGACATATGAATTATACCACTAACTGCCTTGTACAACAACTAATTGCCTGTTTTGGCCACATGCAAGAAACTTTAGGTCCTGCTTATTTCCTGTATTTCTTTCATTCATGCATAGTCCTGTAGGGAATGCCTATATAGATTTGTGTGTACCTTATCCCTTCTGTAGAATTTGATCCTGTTCTGAATATCTCTGAATTTCCTGGTTTTAGGCAATAATTCTTGACAGCTTTCTTTTGTCCCTGAATTTCATCAGTTGTGGGATAAGACTAGTGATGCTTACCTCTGTGTGAGAAGCTGTGTATTCTTCTGTTGAAAAATGCCTTGTGTGAGAGCTAGGCATTACTACTTACAAATTTAACTCCAGGCAGCATTGAGTGGTACCACCAGAATGCTGAAAGACCTGTAAATCTATTGTCCTTCCAATATGTTTTCAGAAGCTAAAACAAGCAAGCAAAAGCAGCAAACTGTGAAGAACAGGAAAACTACTGGCATAGAATGGCAGGCTAGGATGGCAAATACGATTCTCTTTCTTGCTTAAAACAAGAGGGCATCTTGTGTCTGAGCAAATTGATGTAAAGTAGGCCTAGGGGAATCAAGTAGGGAAACAGCAGACACAGACAGCACTGAGACACTCTTTGGAGCAACAACAAAACAGATGGTTCAGTGGCCCCCTGTCCACTCCAGAGAATACACAATTACTTACAGGACAAAGCCCATCTGGTCCTATAATAATCTGAGAATTCATCATGGCTAAAACTGCAGTAGGCTTTTTGCCAGCTGTTTAAATTAACTTGCCCCTCTATAAACCTATCTAAAAAAAATGCAATCCTCTCCAACCTTTAACCTGCTGTAATAGGTTCACCTCTTGCCTTTGATCAGAAAAACAGGAGAAACCTGTGCCACGAGTTAGCTTTGGGAAGGATGGCCTGTGCCTGTTGGAAACTGCTGCAAATGAAGTGAGCAGTCATAAAGTTTTAGAGGCCACCCTGTAAACTTGTTTCAAATTTTGGCACTGTGACTGATTGTCCGAGGCCAGGCAGATAAAGGAGATAGCATGTAAAGCTGTAAAAAAGTATAGCTCATCATGAAAGGACAGTATTTTCAAGACACTAAGCCAAGGACTTGTACTGCACTCAAATGGAGCAGGTGATTGTGCTGTAAATAGGAGCTCGTAGAGATGGAAGGAGAAAACAGTACAGCCACACTGGGATAGACTGCAGATTTGGCAAGTGTGGAATTACATTCAGTGGCATTATTTAATGGGTCCATGCAGTCATGCCTCCTACTGCTCGTAGTCACATCTGAACAACAAGATGCACACAGAGTCTCTCAGCTGAGGGCAGGAGCCAGCTTGCTGTGTGTGTTAAAGGCTGTGTGAAGCACGTGTTGGTGCTAGACTGGGTGTTTAGATGGCAAGACTGAGGGTAGGGTGCAGGGCAAGAATAAAAGGTGCTTAAATTCAAGCTGCAATGTCCTGGAAGTATCCTTGGAAAGTAACCTAAACACTTATTTCTTAAGTTCTTTAATGCACATTTTGTGTCACTTTGGAGGAGTTTCTGGGTCAAGTAATATACACAGTTAATTCCTTACTAAATTTTATCCTCTGTGCACATTATTGCCATTTTCAGCATTGATCTGATTTTATCCTTTTTAAGAGCCCAGCTGGTTTCAGTATGCAGTTGGCTTACAGAAACCCATTCAACCTTTTTAGCCCTTTACTTTAACTATCAGAGAGGCGTGATTGCTATCTGCAGGTGACAGAGGAAAAGGAGAGGAGTGGAATGAAGAGAATATGTGAATATAAAACTCATCTGTCTGCAAATGAAACTAATACTGTCCTAAGGATAAAACAAAAGCCTTCTTCCTCAGTCTGGCATCCAGCCTTGTGAAATGAATGCTTCCTCTAAACATCTTTCTAATTTAATCTCTATCATTTTTATACCTGCACTGCAGCTAAGGTTTTTGTAACCAGCTGCCAAAGAAAAAATGTAGAGGCATTGCAATATGTTTCTGGAATCTGAAATGGGTTTCAGGCTGTCACTGGCTCAATTTCAGGCTTTTTGACAAGGTATAATCTGTCCTTCTTGGAACAATTGACAATTTTGCAGGCAGAAGCTGTGCAAATAGCCTGGAAAATGGACAGCTATGATTTAAAAAATATTATTAAGAATAAGAAAGCAAAAACTAAAAGGTGCAGGTGTTCTTATTTTGAGTGCTATTTTTCAGATTAGTGAATGCAATTTTTGTAATTCCACCTGGTGGTACAATTCTAAGTAAAGGCTGTAAAACTAGTGACTAGTTTAGCATTTGTTAAGAGAGGAACATATATTCCCATTTATCTTATGGGAATATACTGTGAGCTGGTATGCAAGATGACACAAAGAAAGGAATATAATTAGATATCCTATTAACTGTCCCAGTGCAGTTGTATCATCTAGGTGCTTTGGTAACAATGGAAGGTGCTGCTGCATGGGAATTTGACACTGCCACTAGCAGGTCCTCATCTCGGTACTTTTTGCATTTTTCATCACCGTGACTTGAAAAATTACCTGAAAACGTCTTGCTGATTATAATGTTTTTCTTTATAATTTTTTCTTTTTTTTCTTTCTTTCAAATATATTGCATATGAATTTCTTTCAAGAAGCTGTAATTTTATTTTGCAGTTGCCTGGTTTGCCTGGTTCTAGTGTGGTTCCTGCAGCTCTGTGTGCGTGTGTCGGTGCGTCTGTCACTGATGGGCTTTGTTGCCACAACAGCCCCACTCCCAGCCTTGCTGCACAGAATTCAGTGGGTGTCACTGAAGTACAGATGTGCCCTCAGCTTTCTTCTGCTTCAGCACTTCAAGTGCACCCTTTCTTAATATGTCTTAAGAGAGCTGATAATTCCCTCTGCAGCGATTATGCATGGGACTCTCCACCATCCCACGTCCCCAACCAAGCCACAGTAGTGGGAGCAACACATAAGGATGTTGTACCCAGAGGTGAATTTTATCCCATTAAGACCCAGGTGTAGCTGAGAGATTCAATGATGCATGAGGTTTTCACAGGCTGCTGCATACAATTGAATTTTATCTGAGTTGGCTACTGTGCAAACATCCCCAAATCCAAACCTAATGACTGTGGAAGGTATTAACCTCTATCAGAACTGTACATGACACCTTGGCATCCTCTGTGTTTACAGTTTGTAGTGAGTGCTTCATTAAGATTTCTGTGTGTGCTTGCCATTGCTGCAACACTGCAGGGACAGATTAGAATAATATGAAATGTTTATAAATCACATTTAGGAAGTTAAAACAGTGAGCACAAAGCTGCTGCTTTCAGGTGGGAGAAAATAAGATTTCAAAGCAATTATAGAAAGGTTAACATATCTGGTCTTTTGTTGCTTCAATTCAGTACCAGGTTTCTGTATGTAATGATGATGGGAAAGCAGTTGTTACCTACTACTGAGCAACTGGAAAATTGTTTTGTTTTTTTTTTTTCTCTCATAATAATTTCCTCTGAGGTAACATCACTTATTTGACTTACTTTCACTCCATAAAATCAGATTTATTTATTTATTTATTTATTTTTAAAATTTTTAAAAATTTTGATTTATTTGAAGAAGGTCTTAAGGTGCTATTGAATCCTCAGTGTATTATTCTTGGCAGAATTTTAAAGAGCTTACCTAAGCACCTATTTTCACTGTTTCAAGCTTAAAGTCACCAAAGTATTTTTTAGCACCATCATATCACTTAAAGCTCTATAAATTTTTATAACTATCATTTTTATTTGAACATGCAGAGAAGGTGACACAAAAATGGAAATATGTTGTCATTAAAATTTTATTTAAGCTCCATGTCATTGTTATTTAGCTAATTACACCATGCATAATACAGGGCATCAGATGAGATGTAAGAGCTGATCTGCTGGAGGCATGCAGTACTGGCTGTGCTGGTTGAATGGGTGACAGAAGCTCTGAAGTTGCACTGAAGTTGCTGTTCCACCTTGTTACTGAAGAGGGGACTTAACATACTTTGGTAGATAAGGCAATTTTTCTAGATCATGGTCACCCTGTCTGAAAGGTAAAAAGAAACTGTTTGAACGACCTCCTTCTGTTTTGGAATAATAGAAGGTATTACCTGCACAAACCTCCTGCTTTCTTCATAGCCTTTGACCATCATGTCTACAAAGGCTCTGCTGTCACAGTTATTGAAAGGTTTTTAGGCACCTGTCTCCTGAAAATTTCAGACTGCTCTGAATGGTTAGGATTGCTCAGATGACTAGGATATCACATTTCTGAAGTGCTCAAGTGACATGGCATTTTGACAAGTCCTGGTTTTGCTGTAATTTCTATGAAAGCTTGCTGCTGCTACAGATTTGAAGTGGCTCAATTGTCATCTCTGGGAAAACAACTAACAAAACCAGACGAACTTCTGGGTACTTCGAGACCCTTTGTCTGTCTTCAAGTCTGAGAGAAAATATGGATCTGTGTGTGACAAGCATATTAAGACATGCACATATATTGGAAAAGGGCAGTGAATAGTGTGGTGCAACATGTAACTTTTGGTAAGTGGTCCAGCTGCATTGTCAAGGGGTAAAAGTCCTGCTCCAGATATAGAGCAGAAGGAGCATACATCATTTTTATGCAGCTGTTATGTGCATAACAATGCTAAACCAGTGTTCTGTTATGAGAAGTGCGACCTTGTGTATTTTCTAGAACCTGAATAATGGGCTCCATAGAGATAGTGTTTCCAAAATACAGTGCTTTTTCCATTTCCTTGGCTTCAACAGTTTCATAGCAACTGAGAAAGGTGTTCCTATTGTATGAAGCATGCAAGGAAATAATTTCAAACACAGGTCATGTTTAGTGTACAGATGAGTCAGAAATATTCTTTTATAATGTCACAGAAATGCTAAAAGTTATGGGACTCAGTGCACTCAGTTTTGAAATGGGGAATGGGATTAGATTTGGCTATAACTGCTGTGATATATTGAAGGTGCTTCTGACTGCATGTATTCCAAGCACATTTTCAGTTCTGGGGGAGACTAGTGTTATCAGTTCCTAGGTCTGCAAACTAAGAAAGACATGTTATTCAAGTTAAACTTCAAGAATTAATCTAATGTTCGGGCTGATACTAACCTATCTAGCATTAATAGTTATGAAATGAATGCAGTAAAGAAGTGGGTAATATAAGTCCAAGACCTACTGGTATAATAAATATTCTAATGAAGATAAATATTCTATGAAAGTTGATCAGTTACTCTGAAGACACTGCCTGGCTTGTGTCTGGATTTTGCAGTATTAATTATTTAGCTGAAAAGGAATCAAAAGATTCAGAAGACAGAGAATTGTTATTTTTGTCACCCTTGTTCATCACTTCATTGTTAATTGTGTTGCAGGGAATAAGTAGAGCTCTAATAGGATTTGAAGGCAACGTAGATGTGTGTCAGAATTTACAGTGGTCCTTGGAGAGAAACAAAACCAATATTTTTGGACATTCCTCTGAGTGACGTAAATGAAATCAGGCACTAAGCACAAGTGTGGCAAAAATGTGCTCTAAGACACTGAGAAATAGATAAGCAGATTGTTTACATCTGGGCTGTGTCTTGGGAAGGGCTTAGTGAAATAATCTCAGATTTACATTGCACAGTCATCCTCTGCCACTGGTAGCATCAGAATTTTCTGGTCTTTTTAACTCCACACATGGCAGACAGTTGTTTCAGCACAGTCTGTCACTTTGGTCCTCTCCTGTGTAATGCAGAGCAGGATTGTGATCAGCTGCTAAACAACCTTAACTCCACCCTCCTGATCCCTTTCTGCCTCTCCTTGGTGAGATCATGCAGCAGATCACAGAAGTTAATTCTTCTAGGCACCTGTCACAGCACCAACACATGGACTGCTTGTGTTAGAAGTTGTTACAAAACAGAGCTGTCCCTCAGGAGCTTGTCAGAGGTTGCTCATTTCACAGAGGCTATAAAAGTTTGTACATACTTGATAAGCACTTCATATGAGATGACAAGACCTGAAGAAAAACTCTGCATCTCCTTAACACAACTTTCAACAAATGAGTTCTGTGTTATTTTCACAGTAGCAACTACTGAAGGCACATCTGACACCTGCTGCATGTGACTGCAATTAGATTTAATACTGCTCCTGTCCCTTGCTTACCTTGTTATCACTAACAATTTTTGCAAGTGTCCATTCCAATTTGCTTTCAGACAGAATGGTGTTCAGAAATGATTGTGCCTACATCTTTCCTAATTTTAAGGTGTATTTTTTAGATCAAACACAAATGAAGAGGGGTTCAAAAGACACAGAAGACTGGAGGGAAGCTGTTCCCAGGTGCTTGCACAGCAGCTCTGTGGGTCACAGGGTGGGGAGGCATTGCCAGGGAGCCACTTCCCTGCCAGATGCTGCCACAGCCCTTGGAGGTTTCCCCAAGAGAATGGAATGGCAGAGTTCAGTAGGAGAGTTTAAGGTGTTGAACGGAGCCAGCTGTGAGGTGTGGCCCAAAATGGCAAACCAGCCTCATGGCAGCAAACTGTGGCCACTGCACAGTAATTTCCCTGAGGCCATAGAATCCCCCTGCAGGGCCCTTGGGTACTGGACACTGTGCTGGAACCACAAGCTGTATTGTTTGCCATCCCTTGGCCTTCAGTTTCCTTGCTGCTCTGCACTCTGCACAAAGGGCAGGGCTTTAACCTGATGTAAAACCACACGGATGATAGGTGGTAGGAACAGCCTTAATGACATAATGAGGCATACACAGTGAAATACCACGACCTTGTCAGGAAGGGCAGAAGTTTCCTGTTAAACGATTGAATTTTCAGACAAAAGGTATAGCATTCTGGATGGCAATTTTATGTAGCTACTGCATTAAGCCCTGCTCTTGTGCTTTTAGCCATTTTACTGAGTATTTTATGTAAATTTTAGCCCAATAAGTCTCCACAGGTTATTTGTCCTGAATGTGTCTGTAGGACTTTCAACAGTGAATAGTTGAATATTATTTTTTCAATGTTTGACTTAGACTCGAAAAATGTGTCTGAGAAAGCATAGGCTATAATTTATTTCAAATAAAAAAATATTAATCCATTGCTGTCTATGGAATTATTAACATTTGCAAGGGACTGTCTCTTAGAATCTCCCAAAAGCTGCTAAGAACATTACTGGAACACTCAGTTATGGCATTTTAATTTCACTTTTTACTAACTGGCTTGGTTAATTGCAGTGGGGTGGGTCAAAGCACTATTGCATTGGTATGCAATAATTGCATAGGAATCTTTACTTTAGTGCCTTTAAGTGCTCTGGAGAAATATCTCTGATAGATTTCCTACAAAAGCAATATCTTCCCATCTTTCTCTTTTTTCCTCTTCCCTCTGTTTATGTGGGGGCATATGTACATTTTAGATGAAAAATTAACCTGTCCATGTATTTGGAAAGTTTTAAAAAATCAATTTCTTACTGGTTTAAGGAGCAATAGCAAAATTAGAAAGCACATTCTGACAGTGGAGGGTGCAGCAGGAGAGGGGATACAGACATCTGGATTTGAAACACGTGAATACATGTCAAAACCTATATTAGTAAATTCTCAAGCTAATAAACAACAGCATTTTTTTCTGCACAAATTTGGAGTCAGTAAGGTAGATAATTTTAAAAATAGTGTTTGGGAATTTGTTTTGTGTGTGATAGTTATTGAATGAGTGCATGAAAAGTAATTTGAAGTCTTCACATAGAACCTTGTATTCCAAGCAAACAGATATCAATCAAAAATAAAAGGGATTGCTAAGTTCTGAGACAAATGTGACCGTGTCTTGAGATGAGTGCTGAATGCCTAATTATCTGCTTTCCAGAATTTCACATATTCACAGAGGAAAGCCTCTTGAATCTTTCCTGAACTTTTTTTAGAATAGAAACTCTTGAGAACCAGGTTCAACTGGCTGTGGAGAGCAGGCATATAGAGCTAGCTATAGATAGAGAGTGTCATCCTCGTCCTTTGGTGCACTCACAGTTGTTGTGGCTCAGGTGGATTTTATTTTGTTTGTTGTCTAGCCCACAAATTTACTGCTGATTCTGCTGACACAGATACTTTTGTTGATTCCAGAACTCAGGCTGGCAGTCTCTTTCCAGAAACCCATGAGAGTCGTTTATCAGCTGGTTATCTATATATTTTGAATTCTGAATTTATTCTAGTGTCTACTCTTGTGTCTCACTTTTCTTCCAGTGTGTGTGCTTTTCTCCCCTTTCACACTTTTCCTCCACGTCTCTCAAGAATGCTTACTCTGGTCCCAGTGAACACATGGAAGAATAAAGCAAGAGCAGTGCTCTCTCTGGGTATGGCTCTGAGCTCTTTTAAGTTAAAACCCCAACAACTTCAAGCTTAAAGTCCTCTGTGTGTGTTCTCATTGTTTCCTTCATTATGTATCCCCACAAATTCCCTAAACACTCAGAACTCACTGTCTGGGTGAACAGAAAAGGATAATGAATCAAAAATCCCTCTAAATAAACATGTACACTTTTAACCAAAAATTCAAAGCAAAGTCTACTAGCAATGTCACCAACTCTGTCTGTATTTCTACTGTTCTTGAGAGTATCCCATTAAAAATCAGTAACCCTCTGAAATATTTCAATAATGTTGTTTATTGCAACACATGATTGCATATTAAAGTGTTTTATATTCCAGTTGATAGAGAAGTTTTCAGCTATAACCTTAAAAGCAACTGGTAAATTTACAGAAGAACCCATAAACATCAACACAGTGCTAAATTCTAATAAAAGAGGAAGGAGCCTAGAGGCTGATAAGAGAAGTGGTGACTTGGAGAAGAAAGATAGTTCAGGCAAGAGTAAGCAGAGAGCACTGAGTCGTAAATAAAGAGCTTAAACATCTTCAGGAAGTCTAATGCAAATATTAAACCTGTGTATGAGAGCTTTAAATAACACAACTGGAACATATGTAATACTAAGAGAAACAGAGATCTGGCATCAATTGGGGGGTTAATCTTCATATAATTGTATGTATTAGCCCCTATATTTATGTAAGAATGAAATTTTGTGATTGAAAGTCTTCATATATTATGTCTAAGACTGCGTTTTTCTTCTGTGGCTTTTACCACAGATGTGAGGAAAAAAAATAACCCTGTAAAATTAAACAAGATGGGTGAGTAGACATTCAGGGGTGGCAAAAAGGTGAGTTAATTCTTCTTCAGACTGCTGAACTGTCAAGCAATGGGTTGACTTTGGTAGTGGTGGGGTAAAGAAGCATGATGTCAGGGTGGGATATGTTGGTGGTTAAGTCCAGAAACAGCACAGGAAGCATTTCTGGAATTCCCTTCCCTCCCACAAATCTCACTCTGACCTTACCCATGCTTCATGCTCAAGTCACTTGAAAGTTGATTCCACCAGTCATTGCAAATTATCAGATATTTTGTCATTTTAGAGGCTCATTGTGTATAACAGACATTTAACTGCTACTATTGCCAAGAGGCATCTTCAGCACTGTCTCAAAGAAATAAATATTCCTTTGCTGCAGGTGGAGACCTGTGTAAAGGAGAGGGGATTTTCTTGGCAACAAGTTGTAAATAAGTCCCTGTCTAGCTGAGGTTCAGTTTTGCTGAGCTGCTCTCCTCTGTGGGAAAGGGTAAACCTGGTAGCACACGGACTAGGAAGGGAGGTCAGCATCCTTCATCCCTGAGCCTTTCAGAAAAACAAATCTAGGCTGGTTTCTGATGGTTTCAGGAAAATCTGTTATTGTAATGTTCTTCAAGTTGAATGGAAACTGTCTATTAGGTTTAATTGTCTTTTTTTTAACTGAGCAGACACTAACCTGGGAGAAAAACACTGGGAGTCACATCCAGTTTAGCATTTATGGTACAGCAAGCTGACTACAACAAAAAGTAAGGGTGTTCACAAAGGCAAGTTCACAAATTTAAAGTATTTTCTTTCTGTTTGGTCTTCTTTTGAATCATAGATGTACTTGAAGTGCTTTTATTCAGTCAAATCAAGTGAAAAAAAGGAATAAAGGCAAATGATAGAATAATATTTTCATGTGTAATGAACCAGTTTATATAAGTATGATGTGGAATATGATACTATTCTTGTAGTCCCCATTACTGGTACAGTGGAAGATTATTTTTTTTTTCTAAACCATTACTGAATTTTTCACAAACTGAAGAATCTTTGATTTATAAGCTTTGAATATAAAAAGAGTCACAGATTTTCATGTCAGTGAAAAAACTGTAATAATCTGGATTCCCTGGGGAAGTGTTTTATTTGTTGGGTGGGAGATTTTGAACAAAAAGTCTATGTTTCTTACTTGAAACAATGTGTTGTCAAAGAACTGAGTTTCAACTGTTACCTTTATATATGCTGTGAATATTAGAGTAGTGTACTTATGCTACCTGTGGAGCAAAGTGTCCTTTAAATAGAAGTATTAAAAATTTATTGTGAGCATCATATGTCTATAAAGTTATGTAAAAATTCTGGAGTGAAAACAGTTTTAATGAAATATTAACTACTTATGAGTTTGATGATATATGCAATACTTTATTCATATTTTTGTGTCAGAAAGAAACATTTCTGAGTAGGAGTTAACTGGTTCCCAAATGCAAAAAAGAAGAGTGAGTGAACTGAATGAGTGTTTATGCAGGTGATAACTAGCCAGAAATTTTAAACAAAGAATTTTCTACTATTCTAAACTAGTGCATTAGATTGTTTTTATTTGGTGCATTTCACAGAATGTTCGAGATGTTCATCAATTTTTCAAGAGAGCAAAAATGTGTAATGGCATAATTGATATATTTTATGTAAATGTATTTTTAGTGTGTATATTAGCCCACATGCAAAAAGCATCTCACCCTTGAGATCCATGCTTTCCCTGCTCAGCAGGCTTTCCTGTAACGTGCTTTGGATGGAAAAATAGGACTCAAGCAATTTATTTGCATGAAAAGAATTATCATTTCAGAAATTGGGGTTTGAAAGTCTCAAGATGACACAAATTCTTAAAATTCCAGATCAGACAACTTATAGTTTTTAACCAGGGAGAGAAATATTACAGTTTGAATATGCAGCACCACAAAACTTAAGGGAGTCAAAACTCACTTGTTTCACATACCTTTGAAACATAGCACAAATTTCCTCCTGGACCTCATAGAACATGTTCCATTTTGCTAAAGCAGCTACTGTGGTGGATCACTGAGAAAAGAATATTCCAGCATGACAGCTTTGATTTTAAAAATTATTTCAAAATGCTTCAGTTTTATGTTGAGTCTATTTATTTTTTAATCATGCATTTGTTTGAATTAAAGTAATTCTAACCAAAATAATTGCAAATAAATTGAAATGCTAGACAATTAATTTGATGAATGATAACCAAATGATTTGAAAAATTCTGATTTTTTTGTTTTCCTGTTGTCACTACTTCTAGTTCTACCATCTTCCCCTTTTCACAAAAAACTTTATTAAAACTACATTTTTTTATGTTAAAAATAATTAGTAAGACAAGAATGTCACACTAGCCTCAGCTATGTTGTTAGTACACATTTATTAACAATTTTACAGGTATTTGCACACAGTCCACTACCTGATTTGGAATGGTAGTGGACATTAGTTTCACAAAATATTTGCTCTTTAATTCTGAAGAGTGTGATTTTTTTTCCAGACTTGACATTTTGCAAGACTTCAAATTATTTCATAGAGATGTTATAAGTTTTGGTTCTGCATCTGAAATTCTTTCATTCATAGAACTTCTCTTAATAGAATTTTTCTACAGGAAAGATTCAAAGCATGAAGGGTACATACAGAAAAAAATAATTCTGTTGCTGAAGGGTATTGTCAAAATTACTTGTTAATAGGCAAAACACAGACCCAGCAAAACAAAAAGTTGAAGATGTTACCTTTTTTGGATATAAAAATGAACTTAATAAGTGCAAGTAGTGTTGCATAAACAAAACTGTCATCCTTGCTTTGCTTTAGGTTTCTCAGTTGCTGCATCATCTCCCATGTATATTTCTAACAATATATCTATTTGCCTGAATCACCACTGTACTCTCTGAAAGCTCTGCTTGCAGATCCTCAGTAGGACAGAGAGCCATGCCTTTCCACTTCATGTGTCCATTTAGGCACAATTATCCTGAGTTATTTCATTTCTGCACATTCTGTAGAGATTAGTTTAAGTGGCAGTTGTGCAAGCCTGTGCAAGTTTCCTGCCACTGGGGAATCCAGATTTTAGTTGAACTCCAGGGCAGAAGATTGAGCCTGACTACTTTTGCTTTAACTCCCCATGCTTCTCATTTTTCATCCTTATAACTCAGAAATAAATGATTTCTCTGGGAAAAAACCAGAAGGTTTCTGTCACTCAGGTTCTTCCTCAAACACTAAATATAGAGGTAGTTCATGCTTTGTAAGTAACCACATGGAAGAGTGCCTGAGAGCAGTGTGTTTTGCTCAGAAATGTATCATTCTAAAAGCATATTGCATAATTCTGTATCCATATTGCCTAGCTAGCTTTGTTTGAGTATTCACTGAATTAAAGAGATTAGCTTAGGAGCCCTCTCATGGTGGGTTTCTCTGCAATCACTGAGGCAGACAGACTAGGCTCTGGAATTGTTTGTGTGCTGTGATGCCATGGAGTGGGAATAATCCAAACTGACCCAGCACCTCGTGTGGCACCTGGCTGTCACCCTTGTCTTGGAGCTCCTCAAGGTGCAATTCTTGCATAATTCTCACTTCTGCTGATCACTGGACAGGCTTAAACTGTTTAAAATTCACTTTGGAAATTAAAAGGAAGTAGTGGTAACTATATAAATTGTCTCAAAACTGATTCAGTCTTATTTCTTTCCCAAGGAGTGAGGAAGGATCTAAGCTGGGCATTTGACATTAAAAGCTTTGTGGAAGTTAGGACAAGGCAAGAGGAATGTGGGAGGAATTTTAGTTGACATGATAACTGCTGATCCATGTAACATTCTTAGAGGTTCAGAGAGATTTGTTTTCTTCTGTTATTTTCTCTTACCTATTGATTTCTTGTTCAAGCCATTGAAATACTGATTTAACTGATTTAATCCTCCTGTACTTGCAATATATACGTGGTGTGGATTACATCTGTAGGTATAGATAATTCCATTTACTGAGGATTTTCATGACTATCCCTTGAGGTAAAGAAGCAACTCTCAGTTTCTAAGCAGGGATAGTGAAAGAAGAATGCTGAAGCTAGAAGGAAGAAATGCAGAATCCTGGGAAACTACAGTTTAGGTTTGAGACTGAAGTCACTACAGCGTATTTTTCTCCTGCAAATTAGTTCTGCTGACTTACTGTAGCATGCACATGAATAATATTTACAGGTCCAGTCCTCCATATGGTTGTCTGTGCTGTTATTAGGCAATCTGGTTTTATTTCAGCTGTCACTCAGCTGTCACAAAATTTGCCAAGTCTCTGCTAAGGCCTGTATCTTGGCTGGTTGTGCGTGTGGGTGCCTAGAGCTGTGCTGTTCAGCATCCACTGGGCAGCAGGGAGCCTGGCTTCTCCTCAGAATGCTCAGCATTCCATGACACAAGCTCACACAGCACAACACTCAGTTCCCCTTGCTCCTTCCAGACCTTCCCTGTGAGTGCAACTCAGTAGCAGGACAGAGGGGGAAGCCATAAATCACTTTTATTAAAGGTATTCTGGTTTCTTGTTCAGGTTACTTATACAGTGGGAGAGAGGGGGAAAAATAAGAAAGAATCAAGGAAATGTAAATATTAGACACTTGATTTTAGTGAGCATTTCATGTAGAAAAATATTTTTGACACACATTGCATCTTGTTCTTCTGTTGCAGTTCATGTCTTAGAGTAAAGGAAGCAGAAGAACCTGTGGATGTTCTGGTGTTTTCCCCTTACTCCTGAATAGCCTAGGCAGAAACATAGATGATGTTTGCTGTTTTTTTGAGGGTGTGGTATTATTACTTGGCTGTCAGTAGTCATGGTAACACTGCTTTCCCATTACTATTGAATGCTTGGTGCTGAAGGTTTCTTTAATTCTGGCAAACTGTTTTTCTTGTTGTTTATTTTTCTTGTCAGGATTTGTTCCCCTCAGACTTTAAAACTAATTTGACAAGTTAGCCTATAATTTAACATGTCATAAACTGGAGGTTCTTCCACAATTTTGGTCCAGAATCTGTGTTGGTGCCTAATAGTTGTATTTGTTCTGCCAAATTGTTTTAATGCCCTAAATTTAGGACACGCTTTTCAGCTGGTGTTGATGGCCAAAGCTTCTGTTGGGCTCTTAAGGCATTTCTAAACAGATGGGCACAGACAGCTGTAAGCTTCCCTGTCCACTCTGTGAGCCAGCCAAAATCAAGCCAGCTCTGCTCTGGAAGTTGTAGAGCTCCATTTGTGAGATGCTGTGCCCAAGCGTTTATCTACTGCCTCTTTGGCAGAGTTGGCAGGCCTGAGCTGGCTCTTGCCTGTCCATCCTGGAAAATGAACAGGAATGTTCATGCCTGGCTCCATTCCTCGTGTGTGTGTGCCTGCAGGGAGCCAAACCCTGGCTCGTGTGGGGTGTGAGGCTGGCTTGGCTCTGCCAGTCTGAGAGGAGGCTCAGGGGCTGCCCTCCTGTGTCATTCAAGGCAAAACTGAGTTGCTGAGTAGTGCTGGCTTTTGCTCGAAGCCCCTTGCCATGCTTGTCCCCTTTAGGAACCCTCCCATGGAGGGGTGGTGTGGAGTCCCCAGCACCTCCTTTGGTGGATTTGTTTGCTTTAGAATGCACGATTATTTCATGAACTTTTCCAGTGCCTGGCCTGAAACCACAAGTAGAGGAAGACATGCTTACTGCCATGTTTGAAACAAACTCCTTTGAATGCCAAACACATTGTAAGGAGCTCGTGCTGTCATGCACAAGGGTTCAGAGTCTTTTCCCATTTTCCACATCTTCGTGTGCCTGCCATCTGCTGATGTGCCTTCTCTAATTTTGATTGTAAGGTCCCTAGGATATTGCTCTAACTTTTAATATCTTTTCTCTGAAACATGGTTGGTAGTTATAATAAAGATAGCTAATTAGAAGAAATAGAACATTGACAAAAGCTTTCTTCTAAATGATCTGATATTTCTAGTTTGATTAGGTAGGTAGGCACAAAGCTTAGAGACACTTTCTGATTCAAGAATAATTTGTGGTAGATGGCACTTCTGGGAACTCTCACAGAGAGCATGTCAACACACTCACATGACTATAATACTCTCAGCTGAAGCATTTAGTGCTGCATAGCACAAAATGCTGCTGAGAGAAAGAAAGCATTCATCGCTGGTACACAGAATTTGGTGCTGCTGCTGCTGTTTTTTGCTTTTACTGTTCCAGATGTTCAAAATGAAGCTTTTGGCTGTCAGCTCTGGGGAAATATTCAAAGGAGCAAAGAGCAGCTAGGTCTATAACTCCCACCAAGTGTGAGCCTGTGGAGAGAATATAGATAGTACTGAGTAGGGTAATAAAAAAAGTCCAAATTATTTTCTGGGCTCCTGACTTTTGAACTTTTGCAGTGTGATGTAAAAGAATGACACCAAAAACTTCTGCTTAAAGGATAAGGATCAGTCTATAGGTGTTTTTCTCCATCTGGCTTCAGGAGAAATTGCATATGCCATGTGTAGAGGCAGGCTGTGGACTGTCTAATTAGGAGAGTGCAGAATTGGAGGATTCTGTATTATGCTTAATCTTGGCTAATAAGAAGCAGTACACTAAATTATCCTCTTGTAATTCAGCATCATGCTCATGAGTATAGAATTGATGCAAATCTGTATTTTTTTGTGAGGAATCAGTGCTGAAAGTTGAAAACAGGCAATAGAATAATTTCCTTTCCTCTGTTAACACTGGTTTCCATTTGCCTCCATATGAGCTGGAGAACTTGTTTTTTCTTTCCATTGTTTATATCTTAATAAAAAGGAAGCAAGAGCTATCATCGGGTTTGATTTACACAGAGAGAGAGAGAGCCTCCAGAGGAGCATCAGATCTAGTGAAGCATGTCCCATATCACATAACCATCCATCTCCTTTCTTCAGTGAGCTGGGTTTCTGCTTCCTTGGGGTGCTGGATTTGAATCAGCAGGTGATACAGGCACAGTCATTCTGACTGTGGTTTTCTCCCTCCTGCATGATTGTGTCGATATCAGCTTTTTGTGGGCACTGCAGCAGCATATCAGCACAAGAGGCAAAACACTCAGGTCTGATTTTAGTCTCAGTAGGTCTATTAGAGATAGAGAACAGAGGGCCAGGGAAGCTGAATTGATGTCACAGCCTAAAAAGAATGGAATTCTTTTATGTCTGTTAGCGCAGCTTTATTAACCTTGTGGTGTTTTATGAGAATATTATTTGTTTGTCGTTTTGCCATGCAGATTCTTAACCTGTCTGAAGTTGTCTGCATTCCCTAGTCCTTGATCCCAACACATCTGTGGAAGCCTTTTGCATATGTCCTCTACTAGTCTCCTTCAACAATTTTCTGTGGGCTTTTTGTTTTCCTTCGGCCGGTTTGTTGCAATTTTTCAGGCTGACAGGCTTTGTGCATGTTCAGAAAGATTTTCTTTCAAATATGAAGTAGCCAAGTCTTTACTTACTGAACTTGAACATGAAAAAATGGTTCACTTACCCATACAAAACTGCAAGCAAGCATTTGCTTTCAAAGCAATGTCCTTTTGTGGCTTTTTCTCACATGCTCATTAAGCACTGTGAAATGTCTAGGAATAGAAAAAGGGATTTAAGATGCTTTAAGAAAAGACAGCATTCCTGTTCTGTTGTTATTCATTTGTACTTGTTAGTGTGTAGAGATCCCTTTCATGCCCACTGGAATTGCTACCATCCAAATATGTCATAATAGACAACCCTTGTCCCAGAGATTTGCCAGGCTAAAGAAATCATGGGCAATGGTCCAGAGAAAGGGACAGCAGAGAAATGGAATTACTTGGCTGAGGGCACCCAGAATTTACTGTGATCTGGAGAAGAGAGAAATGTGTGCCTCTGCTAGTGCCAGGACTCTGTATAATACTCTAACCCTGTCCCATTATTTTAGTGCTGAGCTGAACCCCCCTGCCCTCATTAAGCAGCCACTCAGGGGGGATGTTAGTTGCAGAAATTAATATATCTTTTTCTTAAATTTACTCTTTTAATGTTGAATTTCTTCCCAAGACTGATAAGACTGCTACTTTAAAAGTTAATTGTTAAATTCTAGGCTGCTTAGTTCACCTTGAGGAACTGAGTTCTTTGCAAAAGATTCTTAGATTAGTAGATTTTTGAGACTAAATCAAATTAGGGCACATATTCCAGTGTCCCAGGGCTAGGTTCCATATGTAAAACCAGACAGAACTGGACCAGTGGGCAGAAAATGCCTTTCAGCACTGGGGAGCATGATTCTCCTCCCCATGCCTGGCTGCAGAAGGTTGCTGTCTTTACTGTAACTTTCCAATGCATGGAATTTTGTTGCTGAATGAGTAATGAGAAATGAATTTTCCACTTATTTCTTGTTGCTGCATGAGCACTTTTCCCTCTAAATCTTTTTACAGAGAGAGTAGGAATTACAAGGGTAAACAGTGGATGGCTATACAAAATATATTTATTTGAGAGGTGTGTGTGTGTGTATGGGTGTATGTTTGAATACGAGTTAGAAATGGCAGTAAGAAGGGAATTCCCTGTCCCTTCTCTAAGTTTGTTGAAAATCCAAGCAAGATATTTCCATGCTTGCTCTCATGAAATTCATGTGATAAGGTATAGCCTGAAAAAAATAGGACTAAAACCACCAGGCTTTTTAAAGTGGAAAACTGGTACTTATTTTGTATACTTGTAACACTTGAGCACTGTGAAAGCCTGGAATTCAGAAGCACAAAATCTTCCTTTGCTACTGAAGGAAGGCTGGTACACAAATAATTTTAAGTGCCAATCTGCTAAGGATGCTGAGTTTCCTGTCCATGTTATTCTTCAGTCTACAAATAGACAGTGATAGGCAACACAGCTGCTGGAGATTGCCTATCAGCTGGCAAACACTTGGTCCTTGAACAAACACAGATATCCCCCCCAAAACAGAAGCTGTCTGTGCTCAGATGGTGGAGTTGAGGAAGATGGGTGAGTTGCAGGGCTCTCTGGGAGCCACAGATGACAGAAATGCTGATGCCACAGCAGCTCTTCTGAGCACCCAGCAGCTCTGCTCTTGCTCTGAGTGATGCTGCTCTGCATGTGCAGTCTGTCCGAGGGCACTGCCATGACCTCTCGAAAAACAAAGCAGAACAAGAGTTCTTTGTCTGCACCTATGTACATGCATGGTTGTATTCATGCACAAATGCAGTGGCAAACAGAGATATGCCCCATTCTCTTTGAAGTTAGAATGAAATTAAACATAGATGTGAGGAGTTGATTGCACTCACTCATGTGTCTTGTCTGTAATGGTTATGATTGGGATGACCAGCAAAGAGAACTAGCTCAAGTGCCCTTATTTCTGGAGAAATGTGAGAATTGCTGTGTTAAATGTGCTTGGTGTAATACTGCCCTGATCAGTACCAGTTCTTCAAAGTGAAATAGTATCACAGTTAACTGTACTTGAGTAACTGATTTTTGATTGCCCTACAAATCTGAAAAAGTAGAATTAGTTTTTCAGTTTAGCTCCAAAACCAGATCAAATTCAGAGAAAAGGTGGTGGTTTTTTTATTACTTTCAAACAAAGGAGCATTTTGAAAATACGAGATGAAGATGTTTTAACCTTTTAAAAATGCAATTATATTGCAACTCTATATTTCACCCCCGTAAACTTGAATTTGTGAATATCTGTTGGCATCAACTGCTCAGGTGAGATTGGGTAAGCTATGTGTGCTGTATGCCTAAATTACTTGGATGAAAAATTTCACTAAACCTTGAAAAAAACAAATTAAAAATTAAACCCCAGGAATATCACCCTGAACCTTCTGCTTCTAGCTACTACTTTCATTTGAGCCATGACAATAGTTTATTCAGCTTTTCTATCACTTGTCTCTAGGCCAAACTTTCCCATATTTTTTCTAAATAACTGTGGAGATAGTAAGTCTATTATGCAGGTTGAATGCTTTATATAGCTCTCCTAGACTTGCTGACATAATGATGTCTTGTGGCAATACTTTTCCAAGATTAGTATTGCAGCATGTAAAAAATTATGTGCTTTCTATAGATTTTCTTGTTTCTGTGAGCAGTGCTTTAGAGGTCTAAAAAATGTTATTGAATTTGCCTATAAAGATAACGAGTTTTGTTCCTGTGGCACTAAGTATGAGAGTATATTCATGGTTTATACATAGACAGTAGAGCTAGAAATGACAACTTGAAATGTTGACAAAAGCAAAATATTTGTTCTTTTCCTGACAAATGAGGGCATATTAATATGTTTTGACTTAAACTCACAGTAATATATGCTCATATAAGTATTCTCTGAGCCTTGCACAGGAGCTGTTGTGTCAATAATTACAACAAATTCCTTTGTCTTGATAAATTAATTTATATTAATTATACACCATTCATTATGCTAATTATAGCACCGTATTTTTGTGCTATTACCGGACCATTCTACACAGGAGGGCAGTTACTTAAGGTCAAGTTAGCAGGATTTTATTTTTTAAGACAAAATTATATTCCCTTGCATTTGTCTAGAAGCATTACCTGAAACCAGGAAAACTTTTACGTTCCTGCTTGCTGGTCTGTGAGACCCAGCACACGTTGTCCCATCTGTGCCAGGTGAGCCTCTCCACACCCTTTGTCCTGGAGCACCTAGCCATGGTGGGCACTGTTTGAAGTCAAGATGGAGGGAATGCAGCTCCAGACTTTCTCTGCCAGTCCAGGGACAGGGCATGGCTAAAAGAGCACACAACTTGGGAGCAGCAGGGCCAATCAAGGGACTGGCTGCTGGGATAAACTTAGGATCAGGAATTAGGCTTGACAGAAGATTAACAATCTGTCCTGGAAACAGCAGAGAGGGTAAAAAAGGATTCAGAGATTTTGCTTGGTAATTTTGGCATCTGGGAGTAGAAATCTGAGAAAAGCTTTGTATCTTGGGCCTTATGCATCAAGAAGTGCAGTATGAGCTGTCTGGTACAACCCCCGAGGCTGGTACCATGGTGGAGATTGTGTGGGGATGGCTGGTTTCCTCAGGATCTGCAGGAGCTGATTGATGGAGCTGTCACAGCCCCTTATGTGTCAGAGCCCGAGGAGGCCTGGGAGGGAAAATTTTAATGGTGCTTGTCATCAAAGAAAAATTCTGTGCTTCTCACTTCAGTGGTCCTGCTGACACCATCAGTGCAGGATCATGGCAGGCTTTCTCTTGTCTGCCTGATCTTTACTGGGGCTTCTCATAGATCCTTTTCACTGGATGTGTCTCTTCTGCACCATTAAAGGCAGTGACAGGACCCCAGCTGCTCAGAAAGATGAAGTCTAACAGCTCTAGAATATTCTAGCTAGACACAAAAATCATGAATATGTAAGATTTAAATAAATGTCATCTTGCTTGCAGGATGAGAGGAATGAAGTATTTGTGTAGGGCTTTTGCTGTTTTGTTTTGTTTTTGGTTTTTTAAAAATTCTTTTCTTAATGTACATTTTCATAATTTATAATTTGTCTGCATCCACAAAGGAGCTCAGGCTCATGTTCATAGGCTGGGTGCTGGCAGAAAGGCTGGTGGGACACAGGTTTGTAGTGAAGAAGAGCAGTGCTTGTCCCCCAGGAGAGAGGGCAGGGCAGAGTCCAGCTGGTGAAGGGGTTTACAGGAGCTGCAGCAGTGGTGACTCTTGCCCAGGGAGAGGAGGTGGTGATGAGGACTGCAAAGGCAATGTGTTGTGGGTTCTGATTCCTTCTCCTGACCTTGGAAATTGAAGGAATAAGGAGAGATTGTAGTATGTGTGTTAGAGGTGCTGTGCAAAGCAGAACAGAAGAGATGGGATATTTTTCTCCAAAATCCCTTGCATTTAAGAAAAGAACAACTTGAGTGTGATTTCTCAGAAAATGTCTGTTTCAGAAAACATAGGAAATATGGATAAGCAAGAGCTGGTTTTTTTTCCTTAAAATTTTGTGATGCTATCTGTAAATGCTTGAAATCAAAGGAGATGTTCTGTTCCCAGCTGCCATCAACGTGGGCACTGCAGAGGTGCTGTGTGCTGTGGAGGCATTTGTGAGTAGTGGGAGCATCAGCCCCTCTGAGCCCAGGATCAGGGCTGAGTCCCCCTGGCACAGAGAACATTCCTGGGGTCTACTGCCCATTGTTCTGGCATGTCTGGGGAATCCCTAACATGTCTGCCCAACACTTTTAGTGGCAGCCTGAAGCATTTTAAATATACATGTTGCTCCAGTTTGAATCTGCTGTAATAAATGCAGTGCACACAAATAAATGCAGTGCCTCACAGAACATGAGTCAAAAATAGGAAAAGGGCTACAGGTTGTCTTAGAGAGTTTTTCAGAAACACAGCAGAGTCACTTTTTGCAGTGAAGCAAGATTGTAGGGAAGTACCTAGATGAAAGGAAAAGAACAGTTTCATTCTGTGTGGATGCAGGTGGAGGAAGCTTACATTTCATCTTCAGAGAGATGCCACTGACAGGTTGTGGTTCTGTGTTCCATCTCCCTGCACTGCAGGAGGAAAGCACTTATAGGTGCTGCTGAAACAAGCCAAGTTGCAGCAGCAAGAAAGTTTAGCAGCAGGTAGTTACCAGTTGTACCTCTTTGGTCACCATGCAAAGGGCATATTTACAGCTTCTGTGAAAAAAACTATGCTTTCATAAAAGCAAAAGTAGTTGTGATACTTCCCTTAATCTTGGCTTCTTTTTGACAGTGACACTTGTGAAACATCTGACTGCTCTATCAGCTTGTGAGTGAATGTCATTGAGTTAATGTCATTGCAGAGTTTCCTTTCATATTGCCTAAGGTTTCATAAAAATAATATAGTTTTGTAATATGTAGGCATGTGGCAAAATAGTGGTAAATAGACTTCAACTTTAAAGATATTTTTTTTCTGGTATATCTTAATATTGGTATTTAAAAATTGTTTCTATATTTATTGCCTTTCCCTTCAGAGTGTGTTCATGAGATGCTGCAGTGTGATTGGGTGTTTCCTTCAACTTTTTACAAAAGTTTTCACATTAAAACTTTGCAGAAGTGTATCAGGGGATCTGTCTTGCTGTCAGTTTTTCAAAACAACTACATTTTGAAGTCAGTGGGGATATCTTGAACAAGGTGTGGCATAATATGGCCTAGGGCTACTAAGTTGCTTACTTGATAAATATTACAGGAAATGTGTTCTGATTATTGCTCTCTGGCTCTTTTTGCTAAGTGCCTTAACTACCAGCTTCTAGTTGATGGTTTCCCCATGAATGTGCTCTTTCTGCCAGACTGCAAGTTGAGAAGAACAAGGGGAATTTAGTCTGACAGCTGTCCCTCTTGTAGAGCAGCTGGTACATCTTCAGCAATTATGGAACACCAAAGAGAAGGGACAAGAGTCCCTAAAGAGGCAGCTCATCACACTTGGCATTTTAGGACAGGTACTCAAGGGGGGTATATTAGAGCTGCTAGGATGACTTTGAAGGAAAACAGGAGGCTTTCCTATGTCTAAGGCCTTTCATCCTTTTAGATACTTCCAATCTGGACATAGTTTGTGATGTTTTGTGTGTTAGGGTTGATAGCAAATCAACAAGGATTCTTCTAGTCCTGGAAACTTCCAGGAAAGAATTTTTTCTGTAACATAATTACTTTTAGCCTCAGTAAAATGGCCTGTGTGAACATCTACACATTGATAGAGTTGCAAGCAGCTTTAGCAGACACAATAGTGATTTTTAAATTGCAGATTGAGCCCTACAAAGAAAAGGATAGCCCTTAATATTTTGGTCAACTTCTGGAACAGGGTGCTTTAATATCTAATTCCTGCTTACTGTGACTTCTTAGTAAAAAGGGCACAAATTTCCCAGTGAAGGTCAGATATGGAAGAAGTCTCACTAAAGTTGTTTGGTAAATTCTAGAATAATAAGTCCCTGAGGTGAAAATAGTTGGAACCCAGAAATGTATTCAAGGAAAGCAATTTTGTGCAAATTTCCTCTGTTTTTCCTCTTTCCAAAGTATCTGCTTATAAACGACTGCTATTGGAGAAAGCCAAATTCAGTTTAAACCTTCTAAGAGTTTTAAGACATCTACTCTTTCTGCTGTGATCATTAATCTTTCTGCTCTTTGGCTTTGCTTATCTCAACTGAGTAGTGGGGCATTTAAGGCAACTAAGTTTCTTATGCCCAAGTCTCTGGTTTGTGCAGATAGCAGAAGTTATTTATCAAGTGTCATGAATTAGAGAAAGGGAACAAAGTCCTGTCTCCACAGAGGAAACTGGTACACATGGCCTCACTCATGCAAGTTACATCAGAAGCCTGATGTAAGGAAAACACTCTGTAATGAGAAAATGAAAGAGAAGAATCAAACTTTAAAGTCTCAGTGGTTCTTCTATTCCCACTGTGGAAAACAATCCCCAAAATATGTACACATGCTCACCTTGCTGGGTCTTTTGTTTTTTAATACAGCAGCATAATTTTTGAGAATGTCTTTGTTATATGGTGCTTTCAGGCCCAGAAGAGATTTCTGATCACAGGAGAATAGAAAAGCTTAAAATGGCTTTGTGTCTCCAGTGACTATTTGAGATTCAGATAGCCTGAGTTCAAGTCAGTGCTGTTATTGATGTGAGGTAGGGATGTTACCCACGTGAAAGACACGTAGGGAGGTCTCAAACTTTGCTGGAAGAGCTGATACTTTTTTCAAAAGAAAATGCATTTTGCATTTCACACTGAATCAAGACACACACCCTGCAACAGGCTGACTTGTTGACTTCTCTGTCTGCTTCTGCTCTTCTCATTTTTAGTGAAATGTCTTGCTTTCTGAGCATCTGCAACGTGTAATGACAGCTGTAGCCATGACATTTGTTAAAGATTAGTGAAGCTGGGAAGGAGCTGATATCAGCTTATGCTATGTGAAAACCAGGTTGTAGGCTTCATAAGTTCTCCCTGACACCTGAATGACTCTGACTTTTTCCACATAGTTATCAACATAGCAAGACACCAGCTTTGATGTGTGTGTTCATTCCTGTGCTCACCAGTGCAGCCTCATGTCTCTGTTTCCTCACTTATCTGTTAAGTCTAAGTTCACATCCAGTTGTTTCAGCTCCTTCCCACAAGGATATCTTCTCAGTCACTTTTGCAGTGCCAATAACAATGGGATTTTCATCTTTCATTGAGTTCTCACATGCGACTGTGTTTGAAAAATAAAGAGAATCTGTTCTCTTTACCCTTGATACTTGTTTTATAAAGGGGACACAAAAAAAGCAACCAGAGCCTGCTGTTCTTCAGATGAAAATACAGAGCTTTATTGCCACTGGAAGAGTTATGTCCACTTTTACAATCTCATGACATGCCATAAATGTTTTTGCCCCCTGAACTAATATATTTTAAAGCGCTTTCCTGCATTCTAATCCTTGCTGTAGAAAGATAATGTTTCCAAGTGTCACCCTCTAAGCAGCTAATCACTTGCTCAGCTTCCCACACTTTAGCTTTTAACCTCTCCTTTCTGACTGATGAGGATAGTTTAAGTCTGAAAGATAAGGTTTTTCTACTATAATGTATATAGGGAAAGAAGCTTTTTAAAAACCCAAGCAGACTGGGACCTGCAATATTTCACTTCATAAATGTATCAGATGAGGAAGGATAATTGCCTGAGTGCAAACTTGAGTAACTCATTAAATGCACCAACATTTTGAAAGTAGTTTCTTGATTTGACATTAAGATTAGTTAAAAAAAATAAAAGCAGCTGCTTTGTCAACAGAAACAAAGAATTCAACACTTTCCCTTATCCTCTTGCCAAGCTGCTGCTTAGTCTTATCTTTTAATTAAACCTGAACATTAAAATTCATGTGTCTGGTATGCCATTTTATTAAATAAAATATCACTAGACAAACAGTATTCTTGTCAATAGGCATTCAGGTCAGAGGTTTCAGGTTGTTATTTTTTCCTCATTGCAGGATGGACATATTAGAAGTCCCAGTTTTGTTGCAACTTAGTTTAAAGTCACCAATTAAGAAAAAGAAATTACACCCTCATACTGAAAATGTTTTTAGTTTCCACTAGAATTATTTTCTACTACAAAACCACACTTAACTGATTTAATTTTGTGTTAAATAGAAACATTATTCCTAAGAAATGAAAACTAGAATAGTGATTTCTACTCTTTATCAGTCCTTGATAAGGAGTTCATAACATCTTCATTCAACAGGGAACACTTGATTTGATACATTTTCTTAAATTCTCCCAATAATTTTTCTGGTTTTCCTATTTTTTAAATTTTTTAAAGTTATTTTTAAACTTTTTGAGGAGTTGAGTCTCTTTGGGCAATTGGAGATAAAACCCTATCTACAGTGAAGCCAGTGGGAGTTTTACTATTTTTTGGAGGCCAGTTTTCATAAGGTTCCTCAGATGAGACTGAATGAAATTGCAAACGACCCCTTTATTTGCTATGCAAGCCCACAGTTTTGACGTAGGGGTAGTCATTCATTCAAGGAATGGAAGTAAAACCTCATGACTTAGATAACCAAGCCCACAGCACTAGAACACAATTCAAAGTACTGAAGGACAAAGAATGCAATTTCTGGCTATAATGGCTAAAATCCACATCATTTTAGGCTTGTCCCAGCCTAAAAAAGGACTTAGTTTTGTCCTGAAATAAGAAATGCTGATGGGATCAATGATATTCTTGAAGTTAAATGTATAGTTTTCTAGGTTAAGCCTCAAGTGCATATAAATAATAGAGAAATGACAAAGCAATCAAGATTAGTCCCAAATTACTGGATGGTCAAAGAAAGAGTTGAGTATATAAAAAAAAGTGGTGTTCAAACACATGTATGCCCAATGCAAATACAGCTTATATTTAGAACTCTGGTGATCTAAAATATTTTCACCACCTTGAGAATATTAACAGTCAAGGCCACCCTTTTTCTCAAACAGAGATGATGACTGCACTTTCATTTCTGTTCAATGCAGCATTACATTGCAGTTTTGTGCACATTAATAATGCAGCACGGGTGTAAAGTTATAATGACTCATAACCTAGAATAAACATAGTGTATTTATCTAAAAGGAAATGATGTCGTAAGCAATGAGGCTAAAACAAGCATCTAAGAAAGAATTCATGATGGAAGAAAGCAAGACTGTTTCCAGTAACTCTATGCAAACATTAGGAAGGTGGTTAATTGGTAAAATGGATTGGAATGAATTATGCATGGATCCTGTGGCAAGTACAGCAGCACTCAACTCATTAGGAAATCATAGTTTGGAATGCAGGGTGCTGTTCTGACTGCATTATAATCCTCAATGTGCTTATGGCCACTTCTCAGAGAATTGCAAGGTAGTTTTATAGAGTGCACTGTCACTAGGAGAAATAGCTGAGATTTCTGAACCATACAGGAACTCAAGAATTTTTTGAACTTGTGAATTCCCTGACAGATGAGTGAAGACAATATGC
This sequence comes from Luscinia megarhynchos, assembly GCA_034336665.1. Classification (NCBI taxonomy): domain Eukaryota; kingdom Metazoa; phylum Chordata; class Aves; order Passeriformes; family Muscicapidae; genus Luscinia; species Luscinia megarhynchos. The sequence continues at coordinate 78,248,190 of CM067565.1, read as the reverse complement.
TATTTTTAAAAATAGAAAACACTCGAAAAATGAGGCCCCTGGGAAAATTTAGAAACAAATAAATAATCATTTTGCATTAAAAAAATCAGGAGATAATAAAATGGTAAAAAGTGCCATTATAGGTTTCTCAGAAAAAGATTTTTTCAAAACAATTTAGTTTCCTTCCTTGACAAGGTAACCAGAATAATATCTACAAGAACGGAAAACTATAAAATAAGAAATCTGTATTTTAGTATTGCTTTTTTGCCACTCTGCAATGTGGCATTCTCATAGGCATTGTAAAGTATTATGGTCTAGCTTTAATCACAGTAAAGAGAATGGACATGGATCAAACATGGAACAAAATTTCTCCACTTCAATTAGCGTGGGTTACTGGGCTTTACCTGGGACATCTTTTTAGAGAAGGAGCAGATAAACAGCATAATAGAGCATAAACATTATACAAAATTTATAAGGAAAAATCCAGGAATTTAACTATTAAGGGAATATTTCACTGTGGAAGTTGAAGAGTTTTCTGCGTTGCTAATTAATGACAGAAAAAAATTAATTTTCATCAAATCAGATTTAGTTTTGATATTAAGAAGATCGTCTAAAATCTTATGGAGGACGAAGTATTGGGATGATATATGTGGTGTGTTCAGAGATTCATGCAGTCACAGAACAATTTAGGTGGGAAGGGTCCTTAAAAGGATATTTGTTCCAACTCCCCACTCAAATCAGATCCAACAAGAACAAGTTGCTCAAGATGATATGCAGTGAAGTTCTGATTATTAATTTTTGGTTCCAGAGTCTTGTACTGAGTTATATACAAGGTGTAGACAGATAGAGTCCCTTTATTTTTTATGAATTACAGAGTCTGGTTGGTATTATATGAAGGATTAAGGAGAAATATTTTAGAAGTAGAATAGAAGAATATTTTAGAAATTCTCATTATTTTTTCAAGTAGAATTTCTCAGACATGAACCCTATGATAAAACTTTGGAGATTTAGAAGGAAATGAAAATTTCCAGGGCATTGTTTAAAAACCACACAGTTCAAAGAAAACTTAATAGAAGAAACGAAATCTTCTGCTGTTGTAGATTTAGAAGACATTTGAGATGAACATTTAAGCTGTTGAGTATTTAAAGCAGAGGAAAGAAGAAAACTAAGAAGGTGATATGTGTGCTCTGTAGATGCTTGCATTAAAAAATAATAAAACTAATAGCAAAAATACGTGCAGTCTAAAATGAGAAAGAAAAGAGACAAGGAGAAAGAAATTGGAAATTCCAAATGGTGGAAGAAGTCCTAATCAGCTGCATGTGTTCATTTTCAATAAAGATGTCTAATGAGGGCATAGAAATTAAATCAGAGGATTTGTGCTGGAAGCAATAGCTAGCAACAAGAATTAAATGAGAAAGAGCACAGAGTAAACAAAGTGATGTTTCATGAGAATGTTACAAAACAAATGATAAATATGTAGATTCATATAATATGCATAGAGAATATGAAAATAGTGAGGAGGAGAAGTCTGAAATTTCAGAAATTATATTTTTCAAATTCATAGGAGCCGAAAGGGCTGCTCATCACTTTTGGAAATGTGGATTTGATAGCGGTATTAAAAAAGTAGCTGGAAAATTATTGCATAACTGTGGTAATGGTCAATTATTCAAAAAATATTCAAACAGAAAAAGACAGAGTTGAAAATATTATGGACTCTTTTTTTCTCTTATCTGGATCAAAATCCAGCTTCTTGCTAAACTAAGGCTCATTTGTGGTGGTCCTGCTCTAGTGCTCACAACCCCCCTCACCTGGGCCATGGTCCTGCACATCATCAACAAAGCACCTGCTGCTTCTGCAAGTGGTGATTGTTTGAGTCATTGTCCATGAACAGCCCAGTCTCTTAATTGTGGTTAACTGAAGTAACAATGGTGCTTTTCTGTGACACTGAAGGCAAGATGTAAAGCAAATGCTGCTTTTGAATTTTGGTTGACCAAATGTCATGATGGGCCTTTAATGGCACAAAAGTACTTGTCTTCAAGCTAGAGAATGAAGGTTTGGTGAAACATTGAGGGAAGAAGAAAGAAGTCTTGTAGATACAATTAGGATATTACACAGTGTTTAGAATATAATTTTCTATATGGCATTTTCTACTCAAACTGTCCTGCTTAATTTTTTGTAATGAAATGTGCTCAATCCCATTTTCAAGATAACATTTTGGAACACATCAATTACCATGATTATCTGAAATGAATTTGTAGTTCAAGGAAATGTATTATCTCTCTTTTCCAGGGCTGGATTACCTTTCCTGGGAAAAGAACAAATGTCTGCAAATATAATGTCTATTAATCATGATAATACATAAATTGAACAGCATGCCAGGATTGCATTTATTATTTTGCTCTGCAGCCATAGTAGATATTTCCTTCTGCTTTCACTCACAGACGTGTATTTCTTCAGTAGCTTTGAAATAAGAAACATTACCTATTTCAGTAGATAGTGACATGTCTTCAGTCTTAACAAAACATTCATAATTTGTAGTATGAGAAATGAGGAAATGGAAAATCTTTAATCATGTTTTGCACCATCCTACCATTACACTCCTGGAAGTATTTGAGTCCTCTGCTCAGCAGAACAGGCATACCACATCAATTTTTTAATGTCACCGACCCTAGGGCCACCTTCCTGTTCAGCCTCATCAATAATTTTTGGAGCCTAAAATGTACAGTGTTTTAAACCCTTCTTGCAGTCCTTGTCTTTCAAAACATGCTTGTAGGAGAAGGTGGTAATAGCAGAACACATTGACTCTCTAACTGTAATGCTCAACCTGCATCAAATGTAATTTTGGTTGTGCACTTTGCCTGATGTCTTTTTTTATTATTATGAGGAGGAGGAAATTCACCTTCCCTCCTGCTGAAATTAAATATTAATAATAATTAAATATTAATTCATCCAGAGGGTGTGCCCACAGGTAACCAAAATAATGACGAGCAAAAATTTCAGTTTGGGTCATGCTGAATATTTGGAAATATTCCATGGAGTTAAAACTGGAGTGAAATTCACACAGGTCATTCTTTCTTTCTTGTGCTTATTTTGCTGTCTATATTCTCTGTCTTTGTATGGTTATTGACAAAGGGCATAAAGCAAGAAAGGCTTCAACCTGGATTTCAGGGGAACTTGTCCTTATACAGCTTGCCATCTAGTTGTCATTAGTTCAAAAACAGTGGATTTTTTCTTCTCATTAACTTATTTGCCTTTGGAGTCCCTATGTAGTCCTCACATCCCCAACAAACCAGCTATACTGGAAGTGGGTAAAGAGCATGACTCTGAGAATAATCTGTGAACAGCTTGGAAAAAAAATAGGGGCATCAGCAAACACATAATTAATTAGATCCTTGTCAAAAATTAATATAAAACATTAGACCTCAAATTCAGTAGTGTCATCCAACATAGGGATAAGAAAAACAAGCATAAATTAAAAAGAAAAATATTCTGCTTGTAAAAGTGACTTTTAAAACCTTCTCCCTTGCCAGGAGGGAACTTTGGGAAAATCACATGTGTTACAGGTTTGGTACAGTATCCATGTGGCAGATTGAGTTTCTTCACCAAAACAGGTTCCCTATCCCAGCCCAAGGAAAAACCCAAGCCTGCAGAAAGCTCATAGAGCTGGGTGTGCCAAAACAAAGCTGAGTGAATGCAAACCAATCTTATTGGAGTGTCTTATAGGAATTTTCTACACTTGAAACCCTGAAGTACTAAGTCAGCTTTAACGTGGACTTTGTGGGTCTCACAAATTTTAATAAATTCAGATATGAAATAGATGGAAGAATTGTTCCTCAAATGAAAGGGTAAAAGCCCTATAATCTTGATGAAACCTGAGAAATAATCTCTTATCATAAAAGTCACACTTACCAGATGCCACCAGTCTGTAAGATTTATTTATTTATGAAATTTATTTTTTGAATACTTTGTTTCCAAACCATATCACTTGCAGTTCTTCAGTTTCTTATCTACTTCTTACTCTCTGAAATCTTCCATGAAATCCTGTTAAGGTTTTGCTCTTGGGACTGGTGGATTTCTTGCTTTTGATGTCATTACAATCTACTGTTCAGTTTCTGGGTAAGGGTCTTGAGACTAAAGGAGAGAGAGGTCTAAGTGCTAGTTTAAGAATTTGCATTCCAATGGAGATGCAAATTGCCTGTGATTGTAGTTGAGATGAATGTCAAGGAAAGAAGCACTGGTACAATCTTGGGTTAATGTGGTGTGTCCAAGTGTGCAGCAGCAGTGAGATGATATGAATATTCCTGTAGAAGAATGTCTATGGTTTTCTTGGGAAAAATGAATGTAATAATCGATCAGACCTTGTAGACTCATCACTGATCTTTTTCTTTCAGGAAAAAAAGAGAAACAATCCATCCTTTGATCACCAAACGCTTTTTTTTTCTGGTGAAGATTTACTGGGCTGTTTCTAGAAAACAAAGAAGTATCCTTGCATCATAGGAACAAAAATAATTAATGATTATGCTGTGTGTAAGTGGCTGGCCTAGCAGACTGGCTCTCCCCTCTCCTGGAACACTTCAGTGGTATTTTGAACACATTTTTCCACATGCTTTGGAGTGTAATGGGTGTATTTAGGTGCTCATGAATATCCAGTCTCTGAAGACAGTGGCAGAAATTTCCTTCAGTCTCTATATGAGAATCTTGGATGTGATTTTAGGTTCCTTACTCAGTCAAATATGGAAAATTCATCAGGTCTCAGGGGTTTGTTCCTTTAATTTTCACAAATATTGGTAGTTCTATCATGGTATGCATACTGCAATTTACTGATTATATCAAAGGAACTGAAGTGCTAATTCCCATTGAGCTGTTGACTGTGTAATGAGAGGCTTCTAAAATCTTTCAAAGTTACTGAAACAGGTGTTGTGAGGGATAAGAACATCAGACCAAGGCAAATAAAATCGTATCACAGAAGCTCTGCTTCCACAGAGGCAGATTTCCTTATGCTGTCCAAGTGAGCATGTGATTTCACAACCCTTTGTTGTTTTTAAAATCAATCTCCCACTCCAACAAAGTTTGAGACTAGCAAGGCCAGAAAGTGAAACTACAAAGACCAACAATTTACAACAGCGGTGGCAAGAACAGTTATCAACCTCTTTTGAAACTACTAAGTGGAGCACTAACCTTTGTGTTTGTTTTTGCAAGACAGAGAAATATCTACTGGGAGCTAGATGGAGGTCACCCACACATTTCATATGGGTCACTGAATAACGATCACGGGGCAGCAACTTTCATTTTGCATCAGTAATGCAGAGGTGAAAAGAACCATATTTCATTATTAATGCCACTGGTGTTCCAGGTCTCTGCCTTCATTTCTTTATCCTACTGGTTCTGTGAACCCTTAGGAACCTGGTTACTTTTAGGGCTGAGCAGGCTGCTTTTTCTGACATTCAAAAGGGACTTTGAACCTTAAAAGTTGTCTGTTCACAGTGGCAAGAGATGCATCTGGAAGGGAAATGTAGCATGTATGAAAAATACTTTTCAGGGAGCAGAGGAAAGGAATGTATAAGAAAGAGAATAAGCTGTATTCTTTTTATATGATAAGACAAACTGTAAAGTAATGAAAGCAAGTAAATAAAATCACTGTGAAAACCAGAGAAGTAATAGTAAAGCTTCATTCAAACAGATGGTTTGCTTTTATTCCAAAAGATACATAAAAAATTTTATTATTATCTAAGTTCACCTTTCTTCATTTTATGACATGAGAAGGAAGAAGATAGGAAAAGGGAAACTAGCAGCTGTTTGGAAGCACAGTGATGGAATTTGCCATTTCAGAGAGTCAACAAAATCCCCAGGATTGGATATTATTGTGGAATAGGTATGCCAGAGTACTTGATTTTCAGCATGTAATTTTCAAGAAATTGGACCAAGAAACCAGACTCTGATAACTGAATTCTCATATAATGTCCTTATGGGCTTTTAAAGATTGTCTATGAGACAAAAATATAAGCATCTAATTATAACTGTAAAACAACTAGAGTTTGTTGTTAGCATTTTGTCATTAGGATGAGTAGGTTTTCAGTTCAGGCAACCCCAGCTAGCCTTTTGTTGCCTTCAAATGACAACCTGTGCTTGCACTGGTGATGCTTGTAAGGTGAGGCAGTGTGTTTTCTCTAAGTTGAGATTTTTTCAAAGAGAATGTCCATCCAAATTTTAAGTTTCCCAAAGAGAAAACTGCAACAAAGAGAGCAGCTCCCAGGTATTATTGCTTTAAACTGAAGCCTTCTCTCTGTTGGCTGAAACAACTTGCCTTCACACATCTTTAAATGTTTCTTTCAAGGTAACAAGGGGATCTTTCATGTTGTTTGAGAGCCATGTTTGGTTATTTGTGTCTGACAATTAAATGGACTGTGGGTTAATATGTCTTAATTAAATGTGATTTTTATATATCTTCCTGCCTGTTGGCCAGATGTGCTTTGTCATCATATTTACTAAAGCAATTTTGTAAAGAGAGTGCAATGGAATTGATTTTTCTAGCAAGAATCTGTTTATACTGTGAAAGATACTTTTGGTCTTCCTTTATTGGCTCTCATTTTGCAAGGTGCTTCAGAATCCTTGAGAGCTGAGCCTCTAATGATTTTCAAGGCACCCTAGAATTCACCTAGGCGAAGTATTCTATGTACATCAAGTCATCAAACAAAATCCCTCTTGCTGCTTCCCAGTGGTAATAGAGCTCTGAAGCTTCAAAACCTGGTCTGTCAGGAGGAATTGGGTGCCTGGCCCTTTGGCTGATGGTGAGGAAAGGTCAGTCTGCATCCAGTGGATTCCTCAGAGTTTTGAGCTGACTTCAGTGTGCTGCCAGAGTTGAGCACAGGCTTTCCAGTGCTGGTCAATGCACATTTTGAGCTGCCCACCCTCTGCACAGAGATCACTGTGCACACAGCAGTCCCTAGAGCACCACAATATGATAATCTACTGCTCTAGCAATCTTTTGGGGTGTGAAAAATCTTTGTTTAAGAAAAAATTTTTCAGGAGACTTTTTGCCATAACCAGAAGCAAAAAGGCCTTTTCTAAGGTCTCTCCTCAAAAGAGTATGTCCCTTTTTATTTTGTTAAATAAGAATATATCGTATTTGACTAGAACAAATGAATTAATTTTATAGGATTTAATAACTGAGCCAGTGAGTCAAATACAAATTTCTTTTGACCCAAGGAGAAAAGAAGTTCCAGAGGAGCAATAACAATAAAACCAAAACAGCAGTAATACTACCTCTACCAATAACAACAGAAAATAAATAGGTAATAACTTTTACCTAAACCCTATTAAAGATCATAAATATATTTTAACATTTTGTGCTCAATTTAATATTTAGTCTTATACAAAAGCATAAATTTCAATTGCTAGAATACATACCTTAGCAATATACTTTACCAGGGCATATGTTTGTTTTTCCACTCTGACATTTTTATTGGAAAGGTGGGTTTCTACCATTAGTCTGTAAACACAGGTGAGCAATTTGTCTACTTCTTACACCTCAGTAATCGGTCAGTATGGGACCAGCACAGGATTTTCTGGTTTGCAGAATCACCTTGAGGTGTTATCAATCAAGCATAATCAATCAATCATCAGGCAATACTTTCAAATTTTTACACAACCTCACTTTGTTCTTGTCTTCCTCCTGTGCTCACAGCAAACAAAACATAGTCAACAAGGACCTTTTTGCAGAATAAACTGAAAGCTGGAAACTGTTTCTTTCAACCTTTCTAATCAGGGCAGAGCAGTGTGTTTATTAATAGCTGTTGACTTTTGAAGATAAGAAGCAGAAAACATTTTTCTGTGTGTCAATCTCTAATTGTCACTAAACCTTCAATAATTTCTGAAAAGCAATATAGCTTTCAAGTGTTCTCTTTTAAAATCTGAAAGAAAAGTTTGCTTAACTTGGAAAAACACCCAGTAAATCCAGACTGACTCCCCCATTGTTTCTTGGCTTTATCTCTCCTGCTCTTTTAGATTTTACAGCAGAATGACTAAAATTCTTCTCTTTCCAGGACTCTCATTAATTTTAGCTGCAGCTAGGAGTCCATTTTCCAATGCTCTGCTTTTTGCAGAGAGGTAGTTTATGTGCTGATGCTTTATGCTAGACAGGATGTATTCACGGCCACTCATGAGGTTTATCTTCTCATTTCCAGGAACCTGATATGAGCCTGAGTCTGGTCTTGACAGTGTCTGTACACATAGGAAAGAGTAAGTGCTTCCAGCTGTAAATGGGTGTATTTTTAGATGTCAAGTAAATGGCACAAGTGGCACAAGGCAATAATCAGCCTTTCTTGAACTCTAGCTGTCTCCATTGGCTACTCTGCTATTTTTCCACAGAGCTTCATTTCACTTAGATTTGAGACCTTTATCTCTTTACTGTGTGTATAACTTGAAAAATGTATAGTCACTTGTCTGGTCATGTCCACCAGTTTTCTCAAAACTGGAAAAAAATGTTGACTAGGTGCTTCATGCAGGTTCTCATGGGACATTGTTGGGTGTGCTGGATGTCTGCAAGTGACAGTAGGTAATGTACTGTCCCTTCCTCCAGTTTTCTTTTCTGTTCTTTGATGCTGCTACCATGGAGAGAAAGGGGGGCCAAAGTTTGCCTGGAAGCCTACCCTGTGCCAGGGAGCCTCTGTGTCTCACAGGGAAATGCAGGCTCCAGACACAGGGACAGCTTTTTTCTGGGTCTCTTCTGATGCTTAAGGACACTGCCAAATCCAGACATGGGGAGAGGATGAAGCAAACTGAATGTAGCTTAATGATTTTCCTGGGAGGAAAGTGACCCAATGTTCCCATTTCTGTGGTTTATTTTTAGCTCAGTAGTGGATTAATGTTAAAAGTATGCAAATCTCAGGGAATGGGGTATGAAACCCCAGCTCCATCCCCTGTGATTGCTGTCCTCCTCACTGCTCTCTTTGGATGCACAAAGGCCTGTCAACAGCACAAAGAGCTGAGAACAACCATCCTCTTCCCTTTTCCCTATTTTCCTCTGTGTTCTTCCCCTTATACCTGCTGAAGTCCTGTTCAGAGTGCTTTTCTAGGTGCAGGGGAGAGCAGATGGACATAGTGTCATCCCCCTCAGAGATATGTCTCATCTCCTTGCCAGGAGGTATGATGGGTATTATTATGGTATTGTAATGTAGAAGTACACCTGTGTGCACGAGGAGAGGATGGAGGGAAGAGGCTGACATCCTCCCTTTGAATGATTTTTTTAAAAAGCAAATCCAGCATTTCTTCATCTAGTGCCTAAAGACTCTATACCAAGTTCATTATTTTAGAGGATTGCCCCTCATATCTTTCCTTTTTGAATTCACCATTTATTTAAAGGGTTTTCATTATTTTTGTTCACATGAACAAGTGGAAAGCTCAGTTAAGATCTTTGTAAGTCTTAATTCCTGCAAAGAAATGCTTCTGCTAATTGAGGTTGCATCAGAATTCAGGCTGGTGATCTTAGCCACAAAGCTGAGGAAAGACAAGTAGCTTACTGCTCTACACATCACATGTGAAACTGAAGTTGTCTCTGCAAGGTTATGCCTACACTTATTAAAACCTGATGTTACACAACATTTCTTCTTTTTGTACTTTTAACAAAGGTGAGGAAATGACACTTGAGGAAGAGTTTGAAAGGTCTCATTTAAACAGCAAGTCACACAATAATGAAAGGGTTTGAGTCGAAGGGGAGTTTTAAAGATCACATAATTCCAGCCACCCTGCCACAGGCAGCAACACCTTCCACTGGAGCAGATTGTTCAAAGCCCCATCCAGCTTGACCTTGAACCTTTCCAGGGATGGGGCATCCACCACTTCTCTGGGCAACATTTTCCAGTGTCTCACCAGACTCATTGTAAAATATTTCGTCCTTATGCCCTGTCTAAATCTACAGTCTTTCAGTTTAGAAATTCTTCCAGTACATAGGCACTAAGTATTTTTCTTGCAAAGTCTGAGTGAGTACTGTCCTCATGGTGTGACTTAAAGCATGGTAGGAGGGCAGGTCCTCCTGGCTGGAGTGAGGCATTTGTTCTGAGCTGACTTTCACAGCCTCTGGAAATGCCATCAACAATCCATAAAGAGTGGGGCATGGTGGTGGTGAGGAAGACCTGGTGTGCCCTGAGCTCTTGGCTGCTGAGCAGATGGCAGGGGGAAGGTTAGACATGTGTGACGGTCGTAGAAGGAGCAAGACAGGTTTCAGTTAGGTTATTCAGAGGGCTGGGTGAGGGTTTCAGAGAAGTTATGAAGTGGAAAGATAACCAAAACCAAGGAAATTAAAGGTGAGGATTTCATCTGTCTTACTCAGAAAGGTCCCTACACCAGTTCATGCAGACAAAAAAACCACAGATTAAAGCAAGATACTGGGGAAATTCTTGAGTGCATTCACCTTCCAAGGAGAGGCTTCTGAGCACTGAAGTTGGAAATACTTTTATAATAATCTGTTTAAGTTTTTAATTAACTTTCTGTGCAAAATTGAGTGTTGTGCACAAGTAAGTGCCTTCTAAAGCAAAAGACCCTACATTTATTTGAAAACTGCATATAGAATGACTTTTAACTACCACTTGAAAAAGCTCAACCTGTATCTGAAGTGTATTTTCAGTGAAGCCTTTCTGTATTTAAAAGAAATGCAGCAAGTATTGCCATATAAGCTTAATGATCTGTGTATTTAATGATGATAATATCCTGTAAATTTATAGTTGGCTACACATTGATTATGTTTGATATCTAGAATTTATTGGTAGCAGCAGAGGGTATGAAACAGAGTTACTGTGGTCTCGAGTCCAACTGTTAAAATCTTCTTAGTGTCTCAGATTACATCCCTACAGGAATGAAGAACATGACAGTGACTGCAATGGTCACATTCTATCAACAAGTAAGGTACATGCCCCCAAGGGAAGAAAAGCTTTGCATTTTCTGTCATGAGTAGAAAAAGGATTTTACATGGACCAGTAAAGGTAGCAACAGTTGCCATAGGGTTTATTTATGCATAGGTTTTTCAATTGTTTTTGTTGGGCTGTCAGGTGGAAGTCAATGTGTAACAATAATTCTAGCTCAGCTCCTAAGAACAAAACTCTTGAAGCACTTTAGTCAATAAGAAATGCTCAGATACATTAAATGACAAAGTGACTTTTGCAGAAACATCCACAATGCAGTAAAGGTGCTTGCTGTATTAGACAACTAGACTTTATCAGGTGTAGTCAGTGGAATAGATCACTTGATTTTATCAACAAATTGAATAGTAGTTTGTTCCAAGATTTACCGTTAAGTAAAATAATGTATCCTAGTAGTTCAGAACTTTCATGCATTGTCAAAAATATCTTGTCCACTGTACTAGCAGGGAAAAAAGATACAGCTTTGATTTTCACATGATCTGTGATGTTTATACACTGCATGAAAACTTGCTGGAGATAATTTTTAAGTTCTTGAATGATGATAAAGATAGGGATGATGGAGACTCACTTTCAGTGTCCGAAGACTAGTTATATTTCTTCCATAATCTGCTTTGTGGTACAGACTTGAAATTAAAACAGTATGATTTTCTATGATCTGAAATATATTACATAATACATTAATTTAAGGGTCAGTTTCAATAAAAAATGGATGAAAAATCAATAAAATCAAACTCCTTATATATCTAAAAAGATATCATGAACACGCAGAAAAGGTAGTATTATGTTTCTCAGTGGTGTAAATCAGCTTCACTGTCTTGGTTTTGCTTTAACTGAGGAAGACTAGCTTCACTCGATTCGAACACTTCCCTTGAAAAATGTTGACTTTTCAGGAAATTGCAAGCGTTTTCAATGATCAACAAGCTGGATATGGTGCTCTTTGGTAAGAATTAGTGTTTACTAAGAGACTCAGGACAGAGTTTGCACTTGCCTCAGAAATATAAGTAGTCTAATGGTCTGTCTTCAAATCTTAGTTCTTACAGTCCTTTTAAAACTCACAGAATTTATTAAGTCCTTTCTTACCTTGTAATGGGCACTGTGAAAAATTTCTTCCTTTTCTAAACACAGTGCAATCTGCCAAGCTTTCCAAGTATTGATTTTGTTGAAGATAAGCTTCAAATTAAAGTTTTTCGGTTTTACACGTTAAGAGCTTCAAAACAGATTTCGAAAGAAAGACTGCCTCCTTCATCCTATTGTGTTCCTACAGTCTTTACTTTCAGAGGTTTCTCAACTCCCTTTCAGTGAATAAGTGTTGACAGTGTCAAAATCTTTACAAAATTGAACCCTGAAAGGGCTTTGAGCTTTTAAATTTTTTTTATTTTTTTTATTTCTTTTATATTTTTAAATTTTTTTTGGTCAGGTCCTAGATTTGCAGAGCCTATGTCATAGTGGAGACAGAATGACTCCTGGTGCTCTCTCTAAGGTGAAATAGCTTTGCCCCTCAAAATAATACTTTATAATAGCTCGATTGAAGTGATGTTGTTCAAGATACATCTAAACTGCTCAGAAGAGTTGACTTGCCTCCAAACCTTGTTCTGACCCCAAGTGCCTGGAAGAGGTCACTAAGGACTTTTCCATCTCTGCAGTGCCCAGTGAAAAGCAGTTTTCTGCTACACAGACATTTCTGTGTGCATCCCAGACTCACAATGTGCAGGAGCTGGTCCATAGCTTCTCACAGTACAGCACTGCATCACAAAGGTAAAAAAAGTCTTAATTGTAAGTTTTAGCTTTGTTGGGTTTCTCCTGGCTAGTGTATAGGTGACAATTATTCATTATGCCCTTTTTATCTCAGCTGTTCTTATGCCCTGAAGATTCATGTTAGATTTATGCAGCCAAACTATCAGATGCAGCTGAACCCTTATGAAAAGGGTTTGCTCTTTAAAAACCATTCTTTTTCAGACCATAAATTTTTCCCCTGCCACGTTTTTCAAAATCCTATGTTTCTTTTCTCTGGTTTTGTTTGGAGCAACGTTTTGGTGCAGGATTTTAAACCAGATTTTGATCCCTGACAAGAAAAACTTTGACTCCGTTGGACCTGCTTCACCAAACAGAACAAATCCTGGTATTTACTGAACAGCTCTGCTTTGTACCTCTCTGGTGTATGCACTTTGTATTGCCAGGAAAACATGTTGCATGTTTATTTAAATAATGTTTTATTCTCTTTGCATCTTGGCAGTAAGTGTTATCTAAGACATTGCCATACACCTCCTGTCTTCCCTGTCTCTGTCTTACCCTGCTAAAGCAGATATTTGATAAGTTTTTCAGAGGGTCTGAGAAATGCCTCTCTTTCTGCTTCTATCCCTGATTACCATTAGTTGGAATAAAATTCTGGCCTCACTGTGCTACTAAGTACCATTAGGCCAGGGACCATTTCTTGGCTGTCAGGCCAAATGTCAGAAGCTGCATCCAAACTCTAAGGCACTTGACCTTCTGCCTCCACTGGGCCCCATGTGGCTGCAGGGCAAAATTGTTATTTGTGTTTCTTTTCAGTTTAAAGGATTTTGAAATAGTGTGGGGATTATGTAGCAGCCTTTAAGAATGGTGTTTTTGTAGCAGGAACCTGAAATTATGCTGCATGCCTCTGGGTGTTGCGTGAAGGCAACCAGAGAATGTGAAGGTACAAAGCCAAACAGTGTTGGAATGGTGCTCGGCTGGGATTTCATCCTGGTTAATGCAAGGAGTATTCTAAGGGAAACTGCAGCTGGACAAGTCTTTGGAGCTATTTTCAAAATGTGTCTACCAGTTTAGCAGAAGCAAATAAGACAGTTATTGTGCATTGAGCACAGACTGGCAAATACACTGAAATACACTGATTTCAATTCCTAATCAAGGCTCAAAAGGATGCCAAACAACGGGAAAGAAATTGGAAGATATTTCTGGATGTGTTTCTAGCTTAGGATTTTGTTTGTTTGTTTGTTTGGGTTTGTTTGTTTTTTGGTTTTGGGGTTTTTTTTCCTGCAGCCTACTGCCCTCAAAAATTTCCAGGGACTTGGAGAAAAGTCTGTCTATTCAACAACCAACATTAGTAGGTACAGTTTACCTTTATTCATTTATTCCTTCTGCCTTAGACAAGGTATAGGCTTTCTTAGTAAGTTTGCATCTTTAATCTTCACCTGTGGACTACCTCCAGCCTGAGCTGTGAGGCCACAGATCTCATGATCCTGCACAGGTTACATTTCATTTTAGTATGAGCCATAAACCTTAATCGGGGCTAGGGAGAAATCTAACACATTTGGATTGCCTCTGCACAAGTCTGAATTTCATTTTTTTTTTGTCTTAATGAAGCTGAAAGCTTTATATCCCTGTATTTTTCCAGTCTCCTGAAAGTAAGTTCTAACGTTCCTCACATCTGTGCAGCTCAGTTAATTTCAGTGGAGTTGCAGGGTTTTTTAACAGTTATTCTTGCTTTCTTCTCTTTGGCTGTTTAGTACCACAAAACAATCTGATCCATAACCCTCAGCTATAGGCTGGTCTGCAACAAAAAAATGGAGAACAGAACAAAAGGGAATGTCAGCCTGGAATGACACTAATTACATTCTTTTCACTGGACTTGATTTGCAGTTCTTTTAAACAACCACAAAAGTTTCTGCATTCAACATACTGAGCCTGATCCCTGTCTCTTACAGTATACTAATGAAAATCAAGAGGAATTCTATTGATTCTGGCGCTATTAAATCAGTGTAAGAGAAATTTAAATTAGGTCCATTGTAGGCAAGATATCAGGCTGCAACCAGCCAAGCATTTAGGTAGTCCAACAGAGCTTTCTATGTAGTACAGAATAAATAAATGCAGAAGATTCCCTATCCCAACCTGTCAAGGCAGCTGCTCAGAAATTAGCATTGAAGAAATTCTGGATAGCATTGAATCATTCAGAAATTATACTGGGGTGAAGAAAATATTATATGTGTTATTAACTCAGAGTACACTGTCCCCCATGTGCAAAGCCAAGACTACTTGTTATATTAGTCCAGAAAAATGTGGTTTAAAATGAGCAATGAAATGCCTACGAAGAAATACGTTTGAGATGAAGCAGCAACTATGATTTTTATATTTTTCCCTTGTAGCTACTCACTCTTTCATGTCAGTGAATTCTCACCATCCCTTGCTAGCAGGTAGAAATTAGATTAACATCTGGAAGGAAGAAAGTCTTGAAGGTGTCTCTTTCCGTCTGATACTGCTAATGAGATTCCTGGATTCAGCCACAGTCTTAGGGACTGCATGTATGTGGTAGAAGATGGTCTCAGTAGGGCTTTTTAAACCATCATCTGATCTCAAAATTGCAGTATTCTCTGTGCAGGAGTAGGTATTTTATATGCCACAAAATGGCCATCTAAGACACCTCCATGAGTTTGTAAATAGAAGATGAGTTTGTACAAGAACTGCCTTTTTTCATGGTAAAGAACCAGGAAAAAGGAAATAAAATATGTGCCAGAATGGTGAGAAATTCCATCTAATTTGATAAAAGTAATGTAGCTTTTGTGACATTGGAGTATGTTTGAAATTCTTCTTTTATAACAACTCTTTCACATCAGTAAAAATCTGGTCCCCTTTCCCCAAAAAAGCTGAAGCCTAATGGAAAGATTTTGTGCCAATAAAGGCTCAACTTTTCCAAATGTTCCAGATGTTATATCAAGAAACATTGTATTTTTCCTACTAAAATGATCTCTTAAAAACCCAAATAAACAAACAGCATCCTCCCCTTCTTTTTATTTCCTCAATTTGCAGTGAATGTTTTTCTTACAAAAATGAGTTTTCATTTCGAAATTTAACTCAGGTTTTAAAAGATTCAGAAACATTTTAAATGGTTGAAATGAAAAAAAAATATCTTGAAATGAAATATTTACTTTTTAAAAGACATAAAATAATAAGTATTTTCTTGCCAACTCACCTACAGTTCCAAAAACCTCCCTTTTTGCCTCACAGTTAATTTTATTCTTAATTCCCCAATAAACAGAAAAATCTATAATTTCCCCAAGAATTTTTTCAACATACTTTCCTATGCCTCTCTGTAGCTATTCTTCTGTGTTCAGAGGCTAGGAATTGAAGCTGTTTTCTGCAGGCTGTTTGCAAATCTCTGTGTGATGTGTAGTCTGTCAGTGAACTCTGCAGGGTTTAGATATTGGCACATGCAGAAGAGCTTTTTTTGTGAGATCCTTTTTAAAAATCCCAGGATTCTTTTGGATCAGGCTGTAGCAGTTTGTGAGACCTGACACATGAGAGGAGACTGAGAAAGAAGGAACAAAGATTTACACCTAACTCAGCAATGGGTCCTTGTGAGATCTTAGGCAACACTTGCAAATCTCTGTGCACCCCAGATTTTCTGTCCAAACACATGCTTCTCTTTGCAGTAAATTTTGAGATACGTGAGGCTACATGGAGTGAGGTCCATGGATAGAATGAGATGTCCCACTGCCATTAATTATCGAAATATAATGTGAAAATTGGTGGTAGACCACACTCAGAAACAGAGGCAAGAAGACAGTAATGGGAAAACAGAAGAAAATAGAGAAAACAGTCAGGGATAAAAAATTCCATGTGTTTTTAGGGAACAGCATAAGTCTTGAATACTCTCATTTTCCACATTTTAACTATCTTCAAAGAGACAATTTCAGCCTCAGAAGAACCTCTTTTTGATTCAAAGCATTCAATTGTCACTAGTTTTTAGTAAAACATGTCTTAGATTGTCTAGTAAATGCAATTTCTCTTTGTTCTGAATGAGCTTATATTTCAAGACAACCTTAGATCTTAAGGAGATGAGTGGTGTTAACTCCATTTGTAAGTACTAAGGATCTAGTTCCTTTTATTGTTATAAATGTTCTTCCAACATCACCAATGCTTCTTACAACAGTGCTTAATGACACCATCATATCAGAAAAATACCTGTTATTTACTCCTAACTTCAAAAATTTTCATTAATATGGCAAATATTTTCCTCTGAAAATTTTATTTTTTTTGCTTTGTAGTATGGTTTTGCAAGTGGGTATAATTTTTGGAAATATTATTAAAATATTAGAAGGTAATTTTTTGAATACTTATCAAAGTCTTGACACCTTAATTCAAGACTTTGTCTATTACAGTAAAATAGGAAGATTTGTATTAAACTTTAAGAGTTTAAGATGACCTGATCAATGTCATCTAGAAAAAGTCAGTCAATAGTTTTGCTTTTGGAAATGAGACTCATGAATCCTCCCTTTTTCCCTGGATGGAAGTTTAAGGAAGTTAAATGGAAAAGAGCCAGAAAAGGAAATAAACTACCAGATCTGTTGGTTAAAAAGGCTCTTGGTAGAGTCACTGAATTCAGAAAGAAAACTTTTCTTATTGTTCACAACATGTGTTAGGAAATTACTTAAAATTAATGTGGTAGTGGTATCATCACCTATCATAGAAACCCTCTAAGAAATTTCTATTTCTTCACTGAACTCCAAACCAAAGGAAACATGTAATTATCAGCATAATTTTCTTTCTGTGGGCAACATTATTACTGTATTGTCCTCCAAATAATGGGAAATTTTTGCACAGTGGGATAGCTCCTAGGCAGTTGCTTAACTTAGCAGAAGAGTGTACTCACCTACCCCAGCCTCCCAGCTTGTACCTGGTGAGGCTCACACTCAAGGAAATGGGCTTGCTGGCTTAACAAAGTTTACTCCTAATCTGATGTTCAAGTTTGCAGACAGGGTAGAGATTTCCTGGTGCATCTCCAAGATCAAATCCTGGGAAATGAACTCAGAGAGCTTAAAAAGGGAAAGGAATCAAAAACACATCAGGTGCAGATGCTTTAATGGAGCAGACAGTAAAATCTCCTGCATGTGAACAGTCCAAAGTAGTGCTCTAAGAGAGGAAATGCTCCTCTGTCTCTGCATGGGACTGAAGTGCAATAGCCTGCTTTGGAAGTGGTAAAGTCATTTCTTTCCATTACCTGATATATCTGTACCCTCTGCAAATGATTCTGGTATTAATTGGAAGTATCCATAATGAGTCATTCTCATTCAAGTATTTTTATTTTTTTAATTTTTTTTTTTTTCAGGCAAACTGTGGAGCAAAAGGATCACACAGAAAGAACAGACTTTCAGACAAAATCCAAGTGAGATCTTTTTGTTTTGGACATGGTGAGGACCTGTCTATTGCTAATCTTGAAACCAGAAGAGAAGCAAAAGAGAAATTATTATCCTACTCAATGTTATGTCTATCTAGGTCCTATAAGATGGTAATGCCTACTACTCATTAGCTATGAGTTTTGTTTTGGGGAAATGCTCCAAAACCTCCATTACTGAATTCTTGTTGTTGCATCCCAAATCTCACTTAAAAAACAATAAATAAAGGAATCTGGAGAATTTTAAATAGTTGTCATGACCCAGAATAATTTTTTTTTTGTTTCTATTCTTTCACAATACATTTGCAATTCTTTTACAAATACAATAGTGTTTGTGTTATTTTGGTGAGTAAGAATATTTAAAATCTGCAGTTATATTGGTTTGCAATTTTTATTAGCCATAATCTAGTCAAAAATATCACTACCTTAGTTTTAAAACTAAAACTTGTATCAATATTGTATAACCACCTTGCAGGACTTTAATCAGTGTACTCTTAGAACTGCTTTGAAATTTGTCTGCTGAAAGAGATTTTTCTGCTTTTCTGTCTAATTTATTTAATATCTCTTTAGAGTATCTTCTCCTACCCTATGAAGTTTTGTCCAGCAGCTTCATCTGTGCTAATGTCATCCTTTCCTGGAATTCCCTGGGGTCTTTCCATCTTGAATTAGGTAAAATGGTAATTCATGGTGATACATTTTTTTGCCATGTCTATATGAGTAGCAGCTTCTTAGTTCTGTTAATGATCAGAGGGTTTATTTATAATGGTGTAACATATTCCTGCAGTGGAAAATTTTTAAAAACACCTCAAATATTTGTTTGTGAGAGAATTCTTATGAGAAATCAGGGCAATACTGTATCAACATAAACTCTTACCTAGCAATCATTTGCTGATCAATAAATTAAATTCTCATTTAGTTCAACTGTCTACCAGCTTATGTTTCTAAGTAAACATAGCATAGGCTTCTATTAATATATCAAAATTTAGCAGATTATGCAGATTATGACCTTGTGGTTTTCAACAAGATGTGGATGTATCAAATTCCTGAAATGTTTATTCATCTGTATTTCATGCCCAAAGGGAAAAGTGGAATTCCAGGTCCATACCATCCCTTAAATTATTATAAAATTTGCTCATTACAGAATAAAGATTTCAGTCAAACCATTTTGTTTTGCAGAATTTTTGGGACAGTTTACCAGAAATAATCACCTCAACCTTTCTCTCAGTTCAGTGAAAAAAATGCTTTTGTTTTCTCATTCCCTTGCCAAAGGGGTTTCTTTATGTAATTGATTAAGGTGCCATTCCTTTTTATCCATCCACTTAATTTTTAAACTGCTTTGTCTGATTGGCATGACTGCAGGGGACTGGATGCTTCCAGCTGAATTGCCCTCTTCAGGGAAGAAATGATGGATGAATTCCATGTCTACTCTGTCTGTAGTAGTTGATCTTCCTGCAAAGTCATTTTGTCTCACATTCTGTTTTTCACTGAAAAAATTTATTCCTTTCAAGTGTGAATAACCCATCTGAGTTTTATGAAATACAACACTTTCCCCTCTCTTGATCTCCTTGAAAACATACTTATCCATATGTTCTTTAAGAGCATCTATGGTTATAATTTTCAAGGTCTTCAGTGGGAGTTAATAATTTTCTAATTAGATGTCTGGAAGAACCACATAAAAATCAAATAAATTACTTTTATTTTTATCTTCTCATTTGGGAAAAATCCTTAAAATTATTGCTATGTGTTAGAATTCAACAAGAAAATTTCACCCACCCATCTAAATAGTAAACCAATTAACTAGTAAAGGACTGTGCAAAAATGAACTGCAAAACTGAGAGACCTTTTCTAAGAAGCCTGTTCTGCATTTTTGCTAGTGATGGTTTTGTAATTATTCTGCCTGCAATTAAAATTTGCATTGATATAAGAAACTTACCACCTTGGTTAACCCCAAATTACCCAACTGACCTCATCAAGGGATAATGAAATCAGTTTTCTAGCTATGTGTTGATAGAAAGACTTTAGTATTTGCATAATTATATGAAAAAAGTTTTATTCCTTTAGCCTGGTTTCAGCTGTAGATAAAGATGTTGAAGGCATAACATTTACAACACCCTTTTGTAGTTTTACATTATCTGTAAAGGTCAGGGGAAACTGTCACATTGTCACTGTCCTCTCTGCCATTAGCAGCATTATCATTTTTGTCATAATCCAGTAGCTCTGAACAAAATAGTAGAGTTAAAATCCCATTATAACCTGCAGTGTGCAGGCTTACTCTAACAAGAAATCTTTGCTTCCACAACTTATAAAATGCTCTATTGTGATATCATGGCTTAGAGGGTGATGTAAAAACAAGACAGAAACCATTTGAAAATATGTTCTCGTAGAAAGATCAACTTCCCTTGTAATTTGGGCCTCTGCCAAGATCCTCAAGTCAGCACTTACCTTCAAGAGAGCTTTTCAGGACACTGGAGTTAAACACACCCAAACACTTCTGAATCAGGATGTTGAGGGTGGGTGAAACCAAGAAAAGTGAGAGATTCATGCAGTGATCTAATTCTTGCAAGAACAATTATTTGCATATTTCATATTTATAATTTTGCACATATTATCTACATATTCATGTATGTAGATTAACAGCCAATTGTATATTTTTCATCAGAGTTTGCTGGTAGTCTATTTATTTTCTGTGGAAGAGTGACATTACAGTTCTACTAACCTTAATTGCAACGCACACAAATATTGACAGGCAGATATTTATCAAGTGTATAAAATACACTTCAGGGTATCCTGAGGGAATTGCTTACTTAGGCATAGAGATCAGATTAAGCCTTTCTGGTCTAATTTCCTCTTTTTCTTTGATCCACCCTTGAAGTTAGCTGAATTTTGTGAATTTCATAGAATTCTTCTGGATTTATCCTAGTGCAAATATTTTTATTTATATTTTTAGTTAGAACAGAGTAGAATAGCCTTAATTCATTGAGGTGCTTATATATACTCATATCCTTGCTGGGTTTCTTTGATGGCGAGTGTCAGAGGGAAGATAAAGTGAGAATACTCCAGAAATAACAGAAGAAGCAGAAAAAAAAAAAGAAGCATGTAAACTCTGATGGAAATGATCAAGAGGGAAGGTTATTTTTTGTTTGGAAAAAGATGCTCCTCCTCAGTTATAGTTTAAACATTACTTCCAGGAGTGTCTAAAAGATAGAGAGAGTAAGTGATAACCACAGTCACAACTTCTGAGGAGATTGGTGGAATGAGAGAATGGGATTTAGTTCTTGACTGCTCTGGACTGAAAACCAATAAGGACTCAGGAACTTGTCTGGCAGCTCAGCTCTGCCAATGCCCTTTACCAGCCTAAACATTCTGTAAAGGACAACCTTTACTGTGTACTTTAACTGATGTTGTGCCAATTTTCCTGCAGTGTCATGTTTGCCTATTCTTACTGTATTTATAATGCATAGTTCCATGACAGCAAACATTATACTGTGAGTAAGAGGAATTTCCTGGCCTTTCAAATTACAGTGTCTATGTAACCATAATAAAAAGCTGTCAGCTGAAGGACTAGTGCTTCAAAGTTGGGCCAACAGAGAAAATCAGGCAGGAGGGGAAAAAAGGATGTTTTTATAAATAGGTTTAATAAAGTAAATTTAAGGTATTTTACAATAAAAATTACAGATGGTCAAAACTAACCAGGAAAAACTGTAGAAAGATGAAAGAGTAGGAGCTGCATTGTCAGCCTGAATTTCTTTGAGCTCAAAGCATGTGTGCATTCTGCAGTGTAGGAGTTCTCCTTATGTGGTAAAGCAAGAAGATGAGCTCTGCATTACCCCTGGAAGCAGATGTGTGAACCACAGTGCCCAGAAATGTCTAACTGTCAATGAAGGCTGCAGAGCCATGGCTGTGGAAAGCTCTTAGGGTCCTTGTTTAAAGCAAATATCCTAAACTTGTACAGTCTCCAAGCACCTGGGAGTCATGGAAGCTCCTTGGACACCTCTGTGCAAGGGGCAGAGCAGACCTGGCCTCTCCACTGGCCATCCCCATGTGTCTTTGGTACAGAAGTTTGGAGTGAGTTGGCTGATAGGACCATGCATCTCAGAGCAATATTACCCTGGAATTTCCCACCAGTGCAGTATAATGGCTGGCTGAAACACAGTCTTGCAGGAGACCAATCTCAGTGAGCCTGGTGAAAGCTTGCTAGCAGTCAGAAGCTGCCTGTGGCATTGTTTAAAGTTGTTCCTTTTAGTTAATTTTGGCTCATAGTCTCAGAAATGCATCCATGCATGTGCAGCATAGGAGCTGCTACTGAGAGCAGCAGACCCCAGATGTGAAATGGATGCACAGCCTTCTTTCTTATGCTCCATTCACTACAGTTTGCTTTGTTTGTCACTGTACTTGCTTTCAGTTCCTTAGCACCAAGTGCCTCGGATTTCCTGCTCCAGCAGGAGTAAATGATGTCTCCAGTTTGCTAAGTGTCTGTGAGAAATTCAGGGAGATGTTTGCCTTTTCACTATAGTCTGTGGTTTGCAGTTTTGGAGTAATGCTAAGGGCTTCAAGAGTGACTCATCAACAGGATCAAGTAATGTTTGCTGTGTGCTGTCAGTCATGTGCTCTCTATGAGCTAGTACCTCTCAGGAAAGAGGGATGCTGCTGCCTCTTGCATTTTTATGTAAATATTGGTGCAATTAAAATATTTATGCAGACAGCAACTGTGATGTGAAAATGTAAAGCCCACCGTAGAGACCACTGGAGTAAATGTCACTTAAATGTCATCCACTGAATTTATTCTGCTCTTTCATGAGAACAAGAAAGTGCCAAAAAGATGTTTGTCTCAGAAAAAAATTTTGTAAAAAAGCTGGCGGGGAGGCCGATGATTTTCTTTCCTTAAAGAATATGTTTCATTGATAATGGTCTTATGTGCTTTATCAAAGATTAATCATATTGTTGTGACAAATCAGAGTTTGGGAATGTTAAGTCATGTAATTAGAGAATAATCATGGAGAATTCAGACTCCATGAGAATTAGAGAGCTCTGATAGAGAAGGCTAGTGGCCTAATGGAGGGAAATGGGACATCTCCAAATGCAGCATTGGTTTTAGTTCTCCATGCACAGTGTTTCCTTTTGAGGCAAGAAGGAAGTGAACTAGGGACTTTAAAAACTGGATTTCAAAAGGTGGCATATTCATCCTCTAGAACACAACGTTACATATCCACAATTGAGAAGAAAAAACCTTGGAAATAGTTGCCCTACTTTCTATGTTAGTAAGACATTGGTTCTGTGAATCCTGGGAAATTGCAGGTGCAAGTTTGTCAGATTTCCAGTTTTTGGTTTTGTATACTTGCTTTGAGGAGAGATGTTTCTTTCATCCTTTGCCTTCTTGGTTGCTACTGGAGTAAGCTGGTATAAACAAATTTTCTCGGGAGAGTGAGTGCTATTATGTTTATAGCACTGATCCAAAAGATTTTCTGAATATTCCATAAGCCCACAGTGCTTGTATCTCCCTGCATAATACTTACATACTTCCAAGAGCTCACATTCATCACATTGCACACTGAGCCTTTTTTCTCATCTCCTGCATGATCAAAGTAGGCTTTTAATTACTTTCTGCACATTTGGGTCTGGCAACCAAAATTCAGCATCACAAGTGTGATATCTGTAACCACCAGATGGAAAAAAACTTTGAACATTTAATTTTATTTCCTGACTATTTCGGAGCATTAAGAACTCTCCTGAGTAAAGAAATTGTTGTACACTAAAAGCAGCATATAAAATAAGGGCAAATGTGTAAATGATTTGTTAATTGAATCATAACAAACATTTTCCTTCTGCATGCCACGAGGAAAGCACTTTCCAATGTAGATGGGCTTTTAATACTTATTGAGATATGTTTAATTCAAACCAATAATGTATGTTTTATTTTTCAGAATGATCACTTTTATAAAAGGAGTGCACATAAAAAAAGGTGTCTTGCCCATATTTGGAGGAAAAATGAAATCATGAAGGCTTGTTGGCATAACACATAAACCAGCACATTTTATATCATCAGGACTGGGTTGCTTTTACACATCTGTATAAGGGAGAGGAAGGAAAGGGGGGAGGAAACAAATAGGGATAGGTCAAGAAAAGGCAAAGGGTGAACCAGTACATTGGATTCAAATGATAGGGAGATAATGTTGTAATTCCAAGACTTAGCATCAAACAAAATCTCTTACTAGAACTGGTCTTTTTCTGCATGCCATTATCTGATATTTCTGATTTTGGATATAGAGTATATATGCTTTTTGGTGCTTTAAAAATGATGAAAAACAGTAACTAGCACAGAAAACAAATTTGGCTTTGATTCCAGATTCATGTTGCATTTACCTGCATGAAGAATACTTAAAAACAGAATTGAGGCAGCAGTGAGCACTTTTAGCATAAATCATATGAAAGCTAAAGGCTAAGGATGAAGAAAACTGTGGTTTTGGGTTTTCACAAGTCCAGGGAAGGCTTTCAGCCTTGAAAATTAAGCTGAAAATTAACCCAAAGATTTGATATAAAGTTCTGGCCTTCAGAGAAATCAGTGTATTTTTTCCTGTTTACTTTGATGGGGCTTAGAATTTTACTTTCCTGGGGACTTAATGCATAGACTCCAGTGTATGAAACAAGCAGATGTTTCCTGCTTTGAAAAAGTAAAATAAAATGAAAGTGATTACAGAACTAAACATGACCAGTAGACTTTGCAAAAATAATTCATGAGACATGTGTTATTGATGTGTAGAGGAGAGAAAGATTTTATATTTTTGATCTTCTGCTGGTTATTGCTGTGTAAAGAGAAAGGGTGAATGAAAAACTACCCACCTCCATATCTCAATGCCATTATTTTGTGCTCTGTTCCTTTGAAATGATTGTGATACTGTTCCTAAGATCCTTCCAAATTTTGAAATAGTATCTTTCCATAATGTCTTTCAATGTCACAGATTTTTGTGAGCCTGTAACAAGTGTATGAATTGAAGGTAATTAGACAAATCCATTACTTTTGGAGCACTGCAGACATTATGTCCTTAGTGGGGAGTAGTTCTGAATACAGGAGAAAAAATAAAGATATCTCAAAGTGTGTTTATGTTGAATATGCCATGATATACTTGTAAAAAAGATTTCCATTCTCAAAATTGATTTACTTAGCTGGGACCTGTAGGTTGACCTGAAAGGGCTGTTTCTGCATTTTCTGCTTTACCATTTCTTTGTTTTCACTGCAGTCCCAGAAGGGTTGTTTGATTCTGCTGACCAGTCTACATTTTTTTTCAGCCAGAGCCAGCAGACTGCCTTTCAGTAAAAATTCAGATTGATCCTCTCTGTGCTTGTAAGGGCTGTGCATCTTTGGGGTGTGGAGAAGGATACTGGATACTGGAGGGCACTGAAATAGCTCTTCTGAGCCAACACTCTGTTTTTTTCTCTGAGAATATTAGTGCCCAGAAAGGCTGAAAAGGCCAAGCAAGGGGAGGAAGAAAGCATCCTCAAATACATGTATTTCACAGATACTCAAACTTGCATGTTTCATGACTCTTATTCCTGTAGAAATCGAAGTCAAGAAAAGAATTTACAGCTTAGGGCAAAACAGAACATGTCACAAAACAGGGGCTGCTTTACTACCAGTTTTATAGCAACTCTGTAAAATATTTTGGCATGATGAATGTCCAGGTCCTGAACCTTTAACCACATGATTTTCAGTAATACTTTTCTCTCACTGTGGTCTGTGATCCTACTGGATACCAGGATTAGGAGTGCCCACTACTGTCCCACCAATTCCTGAAAATCTGCTAAAGGGGTAAGGCAGCGTTTGAAGAAAGATGATTGATTGTAGTAACTGCAAGAAACACAGTAAATGGTTTAGCAAGGGATCTCCTGAGTCTGGCATTGCAGCAGCTCCCCATAACTGAGCGTGCAACAATGCTAAAACTAGTGACATTCCTCCCTAACCTAAAATGTCCTCTAGCAGACTAAACAAGGCAGGGGCAGCTGTCACTATTTCTTTTTCCATTCTGCCCCCTCTGGATGCCTGCTTGGGAGGACATGCTCCTGCTGAGTGCCTGATCCTTAGTTGTGTTGACATAGAGGTCTGTAAACAACAGAAGAATTTCAAATGGTAGTGAAAATCTACTTCATCTGCAACCTTTCTATCAGGTCAGACCAGTACTGTCTTTGTAAATAAATCAGCATCACAGTCTGACATTCATCTGCATGTAAGTGTCTGCCTACACTGGCTGCCATCAGCTCTCTTCAAGCACTGTGGAAAGAAATAGGTACTTTTAGGCTAAAATTAATCTGACTTGTTTTGGACGTTCTTTTCAAGATGAAATGGAATCCAAAAGTGCTTGTTTCACTTCAGTGATTTTAAGAAGAGGTGAGGTCACTTCTTCATAAATTGGTATCTCTGTCTCAGCAGATGTATTCCACCCAATACTAGGTTTATTCTGACTGACAGCATAAAGATCAATGCGGTTCTAATGGGAAGACTGGATTAGAAGTTTTCCATATGACTTGTTAGGATTGCTAAAAATTATTAGGTAAAATATCTGGATTCTCACTCCTGTATTGTTCAGACCTCCACCATTTATTCTCATGTTATTTTGCCTTCCCAGTGTCCTTGGACTCAGTGGAGGGTGGTACTGGATGCTAATAACAAAAGCAGAAGAGGAAATGAAGATGTTACAAATATGGAGTGGCACAACAAGGAGTGGCACTAAATAAATGCAGGAAAGCATTTCTCATTTATGCCAGCATCTCTTGAGGCTCCCCATATCTTCTCCCCCTAGAACAGGCCCCCAGAGGACTTTATTTTCATGGACTCATTGCTGGAATTAGACTGGTTTGCTGGACTTTCCACTGCACTTCTCTGTGTGCCTGTTCTGAAAGAAAGATCCCTTTTGTCTTTGCAGTCTGTGACTAGTTCATTGAGCATGGATGGAAGCAGGGATCCAGAGGTATCTGTCCTATCATTCCTCAGATGACCAAATGCCAGATCACCCTCAGAACAAAAAAAATGTTTCCTGATGTTCTGATGGAACCTTCTGTGTTTCTGTTTGTGTCCACTGCCTCTGATCCTTTGGGCACCACTGACAAGTGCCTGACTCTGTCTTTACACCCTTTCTTCAGGTATTTGTATACAGTGATGAGACCCCCCCTTAGCCTTCCCTTCTACAGGCTGAACAGTCAGTCCCAGCTCTCTCAACCTTTCCTCACAGGAAAGTTGCCCCAGTCCCTTAATAATTTCAGTGGTCTTTCACTGGGCTCCCACTGGGCATGTCTCACTTGTGCTGGGAAACAGAATGCCTTGATATCCTGAGGCTTTAAAATAACTTATCCTGGTAATTTGGGCTTCTGGGTAACCTACTCAAGTTGTCTGACTTTGATAACAAGTTTTGGTCATTTGTACTTAAGCCAGTGGTGCTATTTTTAAATATTTTTATTATTACTGTTGGTGTTATTTTGTTATAATTCATGTTGTTGTGAGGGCTTCAGTGGGAGAACAATGGGACTGACTCAGAGCAAAACAGCAATAGCAGATATTCCAAACTGTTGTCACTGGCAGAGCTCAAAGGATCTTCACTGAGGTAACTGTATGCAACTGGTGCATTCAGTGCTTTACAAGTGTTGCCATAAGAATATTAGACATTTTTAGAGTGCTCATATGAATATACCTTAGCATGAAATGCAGAATATGAACAGTAATACACTCCTATTAATCATGTCCAGTGGAACTATATCTGGGTGCTTTGCTGCTAAATAAATTCTCAGAACATCAGCCTAGGTTGTAGAGCAAATGTCATTTATTTGAACTTGGTGTGAAATGCTTGGAGAGATTTTAAGACAGGAAGGTAAGTGTGGGATAAAAGCCTGATTGTTTTGCTTTTTATGATCACTTTATACCCGTCCAATACAAAAGAAACTGCTGCTACTGCTGGCTGTGGCATTCCAATGATGCCCTTTTTGTCCATGGAATGACAAGAGAGGAAGGAAAATAAAGCAAACTTGCAGCATCTGCTGCATCTGTAACCTCTGTCACTTTACTCATGGACCTCTGCTGATATTTCTAGTGACTTTAATGCTTGAAAGAAGTGATCCTGCTTTGGGTACCCAGATTTGTTTAGGCAAAACCCGACATTTGGGTTCTTTATTGTTCAGATAGGCTGGGCTTTCCTCCCCTTTCTTTTTTTTTTATGTAGGATAGTATATATATGTATATGTTCTGATATGCTTGTTCAGCCAACAATGGTTTACATCATCTACAACTTGTTGGCTCTCCTGATAATATATTACTGTAAAGAACGGTGCAATGGCAGCATTTTATATGTTATAAATATTGTATAAGAGTATTATTATGTATGAGAGTATTTCATAACCCTTCTAGATATTTTAAAGTACATGAATTTAGTAGTTTCTGTATAGTATTATTACAGTACTATCAAAATGCTATGTGGGCACTTCACCACAAAGTCTATTTTCTTGATATTTTAAACAGCTTATTATTTATAAACAACTTTGGACACTGCTTGCCAATTAGAAAGCAACATACATATGGTCATCAACAAAAAGATTTTTTTGTGTCTGTTATTTATTATGTAAAACTTTCACATGAATAGAAATTATTTTGTATTCTGTGTCTCATATACTGCTTGTTGCCATTTATCAAAAATTTACACTGAAGTGTTTTGTAGTGTTATTGTATAAGCTTTTAGGCATTCTGAACTCCAGCATCTGTCTGTTCCAATGGCAAATGACCTAAAAAGATCTTTACTATTACTTCTGTTTTGGTACTTTTAATGATAATCATATTACCTACTTAGAAGCAGGACTAAAGCATCCAGAATGTTTGGATCTGCTTCAATCAGGTGTTAGTGAATGATCTATTGAAATCAATTTAGACTACCACATTCAAAAGTTCAGAAGACAAACTTTGTCTATTAGATCTTCCTAAAAATTGCTTATAAGGAAGTAATGTCGTTGCTTGTGCTTTATCAGCTGACTCAGGGAATAACAAACTTTATGTTTCAGTAGACATGTGTCTTGACCTATGAAATCATAATTAGATTTTGAGGTTATTGCTCTCTCCTGCACAGACTTGGCACATTCATCCTAGGCAAGTGAGATGAAAAAGAAGCAGAAGATAAAATGCAGAATATTTTTTAAACTTACACACATTTGTTCCTGAGTGACTTTACTTATGTCAGTAGCAATTCGGTTGCTTAAAATCTCACCTTATGCCTTGTAATCAAATAATTTGCTTTTAAGCAAATATCTGTACCATCTAATCATATATGAAGGTAAATATTGGACTCAGGCTGCAGTGAAGTGAGAACTAGTATCTGGAGTCAAGATAAATGCATAACTTCCCTGTTCAGGGTCATTCAGATTTCACTTCCTACCTGTGCCTCAATGTTTTTGAACTTGTGTAAAATAAATTCGAACTGGTCGAGGATTTACTTTATCTGATAGACTTCATGTAGATTGGAACTGTGGATATTTTCAAGGAAAGCTGTGTCCTTTGCAGTGATAGAACAGTTTTTCAGATTTCTCAGCAAATCATTAAATCAATGCAGTTTTTTCTGCCTTAGGAGGAATGTTTTTAGTGCTTTGGGTGTATCTACATCTTTTTTGAGCAAAGCATTTTTTCCCATAGTGTTGTTAAATCTAGCCTCAGAGAAGAGCATACTTCTGTTTGCAGAACAGCACAATCCATTTTCCAGCCTTCTTTAGCATTTGCTGCCTAGAATTGAAAAAACATAGTTTTTATTACCTGTTGGCAAAGTGCTATTGCTATACAGGTCCTCGACAGGCCCTTTCATATGGTGGGAAGTACAAAACTGGGCTCACTCCCCCAGGTTTTTCTCACCAGGGATGGACAGAGAGGAAAGACCACCTCCCTCCACTTGCTGGCAATTCCCATCCCAATGCAGTCCAGGATGCAGCCAGCCTCCTGTGCTGCAAGGACACACTGCTGGCTCATGGTCAGCTTGTTGTCCACCAGGACAGCCAGGTCCTTTTCTGAAAAGCTGCTTTCAGGGAGGATTACCATTATAATGCCAAAATTGCTTGAAAACCCTGATTTAAACTCTAAAGCTGAGATCTGAAGAAGGGCTTAAATGTATCAATGATGAATGGCAGAGAACAGTCTTCAGCCACAGAGCTGCAGAATCTGGGATGCCTTGCAGCGAGGTCTTCAGAGGCATACAGAAAGCAAAAAGCCTTTGAAACCACCAGCATGTATAGCTGGGATCTTGTTCATACTAGATGTTTGAGCAGGAAGGTGCCTGCTGCATCTGACAGTGAAATACTGAACATGTCCTAAATCCCATTCTCCATCTACTCAAATTCCTGCCCCAGATCCTGCCAAGGGAGGCAGGTGCCTCCAGCAATTTTCTGTAAAACTTGAGTGATGACCAGTTTATCCTTTTTTTTTTTTTTTTTTTTTTTCCCCTTTAGCAATATTGTTAGGGCCCTTATTCAGTGTTTTGAAGAATCAGCTGTAGGTTTTCTGTTGTTTGAGGGGGATCACTTCTCAGGACAGTCTCTGGAGTTATAATATGAAGTCCTTGCACTTCATACAAAAGAATTAAATATTCTCTGAGTGTGAGACAAGAGAGGATACTTCAGCCTCTTGAGTCCCCTGGGAGTCTGAGGCCTGAACCTCCCTTATGCAACCCTTCCCTCCCTTCTCACTCCCTCATCTTTAATTGTTTTATAACAAGTGCAAACACTTTATCAGAAAAAGTAGAAAAAACCCTTTCATCTTTCAAAAATTATGATACTTTACCCAACTAATGGATGTAGGCCACAGATACTCTGCAAATTTCATTCATAAATCTGTTTGAAGAAGCAACTTTTAACCATACATTTGTACCATACATAGATATTTGACTCTGTATTACTTTAATTAGGAGTCCAAACTCTTCAGATTGCTGCAGTGATCCTAGTAGTGCCTACTGCTTATGAAATATTTTTATTATTTTTACTTGAGTTGTAATGGTGCATTTCTTCCTGCTGAATGTCAAGGTGGGCCACTTGTCTCATTGCCAGGAGAGAAATGGTCAGGAAAATAGTCTTCTTTAAAAAAAAATACCAGGCAAAAAGAAAGATTGTAAAAGATCAGAAATAACAACAAGAACAAGAATGGTAATAATAGAGTGAGGTGTACCAGACTTTAGATATAGACAGTTAACAAATGCCATCACTTAAAAGCCATCACTTAAACCCCAGACATTTTCTTAGCATTACCCTCAATGGTGTTTTGATATTGGACTAGTATGAAACACTAATTTTTTATAAGCTTGCTGCTGAAGTATTTTTCTGAGTAACTTCATCCTTTTTTTTATAGCTATTATGGGTCAAATTGCAGATTAAATCACATTTTGCCTCCTCTAGGCCATCCATCACCTGCTTTTAATTATCTTGGAATGAAATAGTATTTTCCATGTCCAGCACTAACATGATTTCCTGAGGTCAGAGCAAAATTTGTGCTGTGCAGAATGGAAGGGATGGGATGTGCACCACTTCACAGGTCTGTCAGTGCCTGGGACAGTGTTACAACACCTTGGAGTTCTTGAAGAACTTGTGAGATAACATAGGTATGGTGTTTATAGTGACTGAGGTTTAAGAGCCTACAATAGTTGTGCCACTCTCATTTCCTCTTCCCTTATGTTTTGTTTGTCTGTCTTTCTCCTGTTGTGTTTCAGATGAATTATTTCCTTTTTTTTGCCAATCACATCAGCAATTAAAAGCTCTCACTGGTCTTTATTTTTCTTCACTGAATTAATTTTCCTTCAGTTTTATATGTGCAAATCCATTGTCTTCAAACTACAGCTGAGTGCCATCTGAGTAAACCCCTCAGGAATGTAAATATGATAATTACAGTCAATTAAGAGACTAAAAAGTGATGTGAAATCTGCATGTGAAGAATACACGGACTTTTTGAAAAATAAATTAAGTGTTGTGGCTTTACACAAGTTGTTCACTCCAAACATAGTAACTGCCTTCTTGAAGACTCTGTTTGCTTGTCTTTTGAGGTTCAATCAGAGATTTGTCTGGTTCCCACCTGTGGACATGTTGTGTGTAAACTTGGCTTTACTTCTTATTTGTTATTCTATTTATTTATGAGGTCTCTATTGCTATGGCTGCATAGATTTCTGCAAGAGCAAGTCACAGTTTAAGCCTTCATATATTCCCTGGAGAGTCTTTTGACATATGTTATGCCCATATATGCAATGAATCTTTAACTCCAAGTTAATTCCTTAGGCTTAGCATGAATCTCTATATGTTCCAGTGTTCTTCAACTGCAGTTCATTGTCCTAGGCCTTGGCAAAGCTAGGAGACAGTAAGAATTAGAAGATTTAAAAATGTCATCTTGGTGGCTACTTCTGATCATAGACTGCAAGAAATCCCACAAGTAGTTGGGCCAGTCTGAAAATAACTAAAGGTGACATTTTATTTTATATCTTAAGAATTATGACAAGAATATCAATCAGTGAACTCAGTGTGAAGTCTTTTATGAAAGTATTGGCTGATACAGGATTGAAATTTTGCAACCTGCAAGCTGCAGGGGAAAAGATGACATCATAACTATTATTTTTGATATTTGGATCTATTATCTCAATATATTAACTGATTTTTGTATAGTAGACTGGGTTTGAATGAAATCTTTAAATTTATGTGAACACACATTTCTGTGTATTTAACATCCAGATGCCTTGGCCATGGAGGAGACCTCTATTTTACAGGCTTTACAAATCTAGAATAAAAAGACAAGCCCAGGCCACACAGTATATTCAAGGAGTATGAACTAGAGTAGTCCCACTGGTTTTTATGAATATATGTCAGGTCAGAGTGAATGAGAACCACAGTCACAATTGATGTAAAGAAAAAGAAGTGAAAAAATAAATGCTTATGCCAACCAGATCTCTGGAAGAAGTCCTCCAGTGCAGAGTTATTTTGTGTTATCACCTTGAATGTAGCCTGAACAGCCTGGAGGGATCCTTTCTCCAGATCTCCCTCTCTGTTGGTGATAGCCTAGGCAGGGAGGAATTCAGGGAAGGCCAGGGCTGCTGTTCCTTGTTGTTATTGTTGGCTTCTTGTGTCTGTTACTGTCCTGTAGAAAGTAAGGAGGTGATTGTATTACTATAACATGACATGAGAAGAACATTCCTCACCACTTCTAAGTTCATAGATGCACCCAGTTGTCCCAGCTAGAGGTGAATCCTCAGAATTGAAACCTTGGGGTTGAAGGGAGTATAGGGACTGCAGTGTGATTATAGATCTACTGAGACTTTAACCTGGTTTATTGTGTTCTACTCAGACTCTCCTTTTTCAGACAGAAAATACTTCACAAGAAATGCCTTAGCATGAAACTCCTTCAAACAGCTCAGAAGAGAAACTTCTCAAGCATGCCTGCTCTGCTAACTGGTCAGAACCTTGCTCTTTCTTACAACTTCCCTTATTAGATCAAATCCAAAGTGCAGCTCATCTATGATTCTTCTTTCTCTAGGCAAGAACCAATAGTGTATATTTAGCTACTCATACAAATCAGTCCCACTCAGTCCAAACTCTTATTTGCTGTGAAATTCCATATTGATTTGGTTTTTTGCTTCTTTTTCCTCTGTGCTTCTTAAGGCATGAATTGATTATGATTCTCTGTTTCTGGTATCTGGTCTCTGCAGTTTCACACTTTTGTCATGATCATGTAAATTTTCAGCTGTGAGGCACACGCTCTTTGCAAGGAGATGCACACTGAAGTGAGTGGGAGGAGGATTTTGAACTGATTTTTCCACTGATTTGTGGAACTCCTGTTTCTGTTTGAACTACCTGATCTTTCATAACTCTTCAAGCAAACCATGAAGAATATTTGCACCTCTTTTTGCTTTTATCCATTTTTAAACATATGCTGATAAATGCATTTATATCTATCTAGAAGGTTTCTCAGCACTGCATTAAGAACAAAATATGAATATGATTTTCTGCTATTTGTAACATATATAAAGTTTTGAACTCAAAGACAATATTCTCACAAAACATTCCCTTTGTCAGAAATGGTGCTTTGATGAATTGAAACCATTGGCAAAGGTCTGTCATTTCCTTCAAGACTCAGAGGAGATGCTGTCAATAATGATGCTTCCTAGGATTTTCTTGTTTTGTTTTCCATTTTCCTGCTCCTTCTCTAGCCATCTTTTCTTGTTGCCTGGCAGGGACGTTAGACAACTATATCCAATCTTTCTGGTTTACTGTGTCCATACTTTGGGCTTCTCAGCTCCTTGGGATGTCCTTATGACCAAATGGCTCATTAGACAGGCTGTTTAATTGCCCCAGTGCTTCAGGCTTGTGAGCCAGGCCCTGTCTCTTTAACCAGGCTGGTTCTTCCATCCTCAAAGTGATTGTGATGGGGCTGGCCTGGCTCATGAGTTTGCTGTAGGTAGGACCTGGGGTTTCCATCTGCTGATGCAGCTTGTGAATAGGATGCCTGGATATTCAGTTTTTAGGAGGCAGGGGAGCTGGCTGACCCCAAAGATGTCTATGGTTATGGGGGAAGGGAAGAACAACAGTTTTCTTCTGTGGGAAATCTTATAGTTGTTTATCTGTTTTTAAAATCTTAGAGTTCTTTGGTTGGTTTTAAAATTAAGCAACAAGATTTATAAATACAGAGTGTCAGACTTTACAGATGATTCTAGTCAGCTGTATTGTTGGATGCTCTGGTGCTGTTGGTGCTTTTGAAGATCTGCAGGAATCCCTGTACAAGTGATAAGTGCTTACAGGATCTTGATATGAAAATAACTCAAAAAATATGAATCACATCTTAATCTTGTTTCTTGAAGAGATGCAAAATACAGTACTATGTCGAGCTGAAAACTGTATTTCTATGGTATAGAAATATAGTATATTAGTATAAAATCAATGCTCCAGATTGAAGACCAGTGTAAATTAGCACAGCTACTGACTAATTCAATCCATATTGATTTACACTAGATATGAATCAGTCCTGCAGAACAGAGATTTAGTAGAGAATATGTAATACCTAAAGCTGATTGAATATGTGAAAAATGAGATATGTACCTATCAAAGTGCTTTGTCATTTGCCATGCTTGTGTGAATGTCAAAATGTTAGCCAGTAGGCTCACATCAGGAACTATTCTTCATTAATTTGCAAACAGATGTCCAGTAAAAGACCTGCCTGAGTGATCCAATCTTTTTGTAAAGATTGGACTGGCAACATGAGAAAATCTATTTCTTGGTGTACTGGTCTTATATTTTACCTTAACATTAAAATATTTTCGTGTTCCTCTGAGTGACAAGTGCATGTCACTGACAATGATGAGATACAGGGCTACTCCAACATGGCATTTCTTGCCTTACTGAGTGCATGTAGCAATGGCTTTGCCATAATAATTGAAACATATCTCGTCCAGGAGTCTAAAAGGTTCTCCTCATCCATTGGAGAAGAGATAATCTGGAAAACCTTTAAGTCTGAGGTAAGGCTCATGGTGAATGAGGGATATTACTTGGGAAAATATAAAGGATTTGAGATACTGCTTTTTGTCCCTATCACTGGATTTAAAAAAATACAATGGACACTTTACAGGTGCTCAACAGAAACAGCAGTGAATTAATAAGAAAATGTCATTGTGAAGATGCTCATACCTGAGATAGGTTGCTTGCCTGGCAGGTGGACCATGTGCAGAAGAAGAAGAAGTGGTAGATTATATTCTCATTGTTACAAGTTGCTTTTGTTCCTCACAACTTGGTGGCCTTTAAGTTCAGGCTGCAGAGGTCTCTTGTAATGATAATTATTTTGCTTTGGGCAAACACTCATTTCCATTACTTAGTCCAGACTCCATCCTGTCAGCTTAATGGAGAATGGGAAACTTATTTTAAAGGTCCTATTTATTTCAACTCTTATGAGAAAAAAAATGTACAGATCTGACTTGCATTATATTATCTTTGAAGTAGAGGAAGGGTCAAATTTCAATTATTCCATTACCAGCATTCAAGTAGATAATCACAAGTGCTTAATTTTGTTTGCAAGGTACTTGTATGTTTGGGATTTTTTAAAGAAAAGAAACCTTTTTTTTCAATCATGAAAATGATGAAATTGCAGTTAATTGAAGCTGTAATTGCTTTAGATGAACATCATTACAATGTTTAGAAAGTAGTTTAGAGTTTGTTTTTTTAAAATGGCTTTTGAAAGAAAATGTGCAATTTTTTACGCTATATTTTAAAAATGTTCAAGACAGTAGATTTAATTCCCATTTAAAAATTTAAAAAGACTCTAAGACTCTACCTTGTTAAAATATTTAAGTCTTGAATGAAAGAAAGAGTTAGGGAGGTTACCAAGAGTGTGAATGCTATACAAGCAAGTTAAATGAAATTAAATTAAATATTTCTATGATATAGTGTCCTGATGCCTTTCTTTTGGCAGTGAGACAGATTTTTTTCCCTCCCCATACTTGGGATCTAACGTGCTGCTAATGATATTGTGTCATCTGCAGACGTAATTAACAATTACCTTAAGACTTTTTTTTTTTAAAAAGGTGCTATTTGCACAGAGCTGCTTCAGCTTCCACATATCCATGACACCCTCAGTGTTTTACTGGCAGCTCAAAAGGAAATTGAGGACATATACATATATATATATGTCTTAGGTTTGTGCTTCTCAGGTAGCTGCCAAGAAATCAGTGGAATTGTGGAAGACTGACAAGTTTGACCTCTTGGTGCTCCTCTTGATGTTTCAGTCTCTCAGTGTCTTGCATTGGGTTCCTTCTCCCTGCCACATTTCTCTCAGGGTGGATGGGACTTGGAAGCTGCTTTAGAGGCTGAACCCATTTCCTTGTGAGTAACCTGCTGGGATGCTCTGCAGGCCATGAGATTTCCTGAGGCTGGCTACTTCCCATACTCACCCAACTTGACACTGATAGAATTTTTTCTTGTTTAAATAGTTTTCTTACTATGCTGTTTTGCAGAAATACCACAGAATTACTCTCATCTTCTTCACCACAGAGGTGATCAGAGATGATAAATATTTGTTATGGCTTAGCCTGGCAGACAGCTGAACAGCACACAGCTGCTAAATCATCATCCCACCCCCAATGGGATGGAGAGGGAAATGGATGAAAAAACCCAGCAACAATCATGAGTTGAAATAAAGGCTGTTAAATTGCACAACAAAAACTAAGGGCTAATAATAACAATAACAATAATAATAATGGCAAAAGAATTAGAACATACAAAACAAATGTTGCACAAAGCAGTCACTTGCTACCTGCCAAACTATGCCCAGCCAGTTTCAAAGAAGTTCCTGACCAGCTTTTTCCTACTTTATATACTGAGCATCTTGGCATATAGTATGGACTGTCCCTTGGGTCACTTGGGGGTCAGCTGTCCTGGCTGTGTCCCCTCCCAAAATCTTGTGCACCCCCAGTCCACTCACTGGTGGCATGGTGTGAGAAGCAGGAAAGGTCCTGACTGTGTAAATGCTGCTGTGTTATTCACATTATTCTCATCCTAATTCCAAAACACAGCACTGTATCAGATACTAGGAAAAAAATTACCCCTATCCCAGCTGAAACTGGGACATGTAAAACATTTTGTTTGCTGGCTTTCAGAGCTGTAGTTTATTGCTCTGCCAGCTACAGCAAATGGAAACTATAATAAAAAAAGAGGTTACTACTAGTCTCAAATAATCATTTAACTTAATGAGCTAGTTACTGTATATTAATTAAATCTAAATATCTAATTGAGAGGCTCTTTCTGAGATTGTTCCATGCCATCTGTTAGCTTGTTTTAAGTGACAAAGGAAATAAGTAATTACATTTCTCTCAAGTATATCTTTAATGGGACATTTTTCAAGGTGTAGTGAAAAATAGAGATTTTACCATCTAAGAGTAATTACTTGCATTAAGAGCTTATATACAGACTGCTGTAGTAAACTATCTTTGGAGCTGTGTCATACATTGTGTTATGACAGCCTTAGAATGAAAACCAGAGACCCAACAATATCTTCTAAAGCAGATTTCACATTTTTTCCTCAAAACTAAGTCTGCCTTGCAAGGCTACAGCCTGTGAATTTCTTATCAAGAGATCTACAGTAGTGGAATATTAGAATAGGATAATTCTGGAGGCAGAGTAGACTAACTGGCCATTTCAACGTTGCCATCCCATAGTGTTCTTACTACAACTCACCTAAACATTGCCACTGCTGTCACCTCTCTGCACATGGGGCATCTATATCTCCCAGCATGTAATAAAACCAGGGGCCCAAATGAAAAAAGGAAACATATTTGCTTTGTAAATTAGGTTATATAAGGTGCATCTAAGAAGGAAATGACTGAAATGATGAGTAGGCAGAAAATAATGAAAGCACTCAAAATCCACGTTGTTTACCAACTGGATAATGATATAATGATATAATTACAGATTCAGTGGTGGAGTGCTTAGCAGCCAGCATGATTGTCTCATAAAGTCTCCATGCAGGGGGCTCTGCTGAAGAGAATGTGCCTTCTCAAACCCATTTGAATACTCTTTGCTTTTCATTCTGTGTACAAGGAGTAGAACCACTTTGGTAGAAAAGGAAGACTTTAGCACTAGCTTCCTAAGGCACAATTTGAATAATTGGGAATTAATACTAGATTTATGAGCTTTAGTTTTAATATAATTGTAAAAAAATAGCAGTTCTCTAAGCAATGTATTAACCACAAAGATGCCAGAACACGTAACACAGAAATAAACTCTGTAATGAAAAGCACATTATGTGAACCACAAATCTAATTTCTGTTTTTTCTCCTCTCTTTTTTTTTGCCCCATCCTTTGCCATTTCTCCCCTTGAACACTCTGCCTGTTATCTTTCAGCCTCATGATCCCTATTTTCAGAATGCTAAAGGCAGCAGAACCATTGAAGTTAGAGCATAGTAGCAAATCATCTATCAAATAATCTTACCCAGGCATCTTAAAATTCATTTTTCTGCCTGACCTCCCACTCTTCCTACTTTTAAGAGCGGAACAGAAAGCCCCAGAGCTCTCACTTCAATTGCACCAGTTCCCTCTACTCTGCTGCTTATTAGTTTTAGAAGGCTCTAAATTTCCACCAATGAATCAGACTTGCTGGCTTTTCTTTAACCTCAGTCATGCAGCTGTCATACTGTAATTGCAGACTTCAAATTGAACAGATGACAGTGAAGCAGCTGAAAGGTGATTCTTTACAGGGCAAGAAAGAAAGTGTGTTCTTCAAATTAAACTAGCCAGGTGAAGACAAGGCAGTATGAAAATGATGGGTCAGGTTAAGGAGGAAGCATGAGCAGAAGGAAACCTCTCTAACTCCTGTAAACCAGCCACAAAAACAGCTGGATTGCCTATTTGAGTGCTCAGTCTACTGGTAAATTTGGAGGTTGGTTATATTGGGTAGAGACAAGAAAGGAGGTCAGGAAATATCCCCATAGGAGCTTAGGGCCCAAGCCTCTGAGGACTGGTACCAAGAAAAGTGGTACTTGTTTCTATTTAAGAACACACTAATTTATATCCTGAATCACCAGTTTCCAAGGGCTAAGATTACTTATTGTATTCTTTTCTTGGAACTTGGAACTGTGTTTTCCTTAACTTGGTGTGACTGCAGCTGGGAATTGGGGCCAATTTTTTTAGGTCACAGCAGCCCAGTAAGTTCTTTTTTCAATCACTGTTGTTATTATTATTACAGATTATTATTTTGTTTTTCTTTTAGATGCTGTTAGTTCCTGTTAAACTGCAGCTCAGAAGCCTATATTTTCCCACAGCAGCTATAACCCCTAGAGAGCATGTAGAGCTCAGAGCAGCAGCCAGCAGTGTTTGTTTCTTGTGCATCACCCTCAGGGAAGGCAGTGCTGGTACACCTCCTGTCTTCCTAAGAAATGATTTCCCCTGCAGCAGAAAGGAGCTGTGCTAGCAATGGGAAGTGTAATTTGTAGCATGCTGAGCCATCTTCACTCAATATTGCCCTAGATATGGAGTTGTTCCTGCAAGTTCATATCATTTTGGAATGGGAATTTATGTGAGTGCCTGGTTCTTGGAAGAGCTCAGCAGATATGTGCCATATATGTCTATGTGGAGTGAAATGTCACTGAAGTAGAAAGAGTATAAGGAGAATAAGCATGAGCAAGCAAAACAGCTCTTACAATCAGCCTCCTTGATCACCTTAGAAACACTTCAGTGGCAATTCTGCAGCTCAAGAAATACTAGGTGCTCAGCAATGCCACCATAAAGTAGGGAATTTAAGTGGTTGTACAGGCTCCAGAACACTGATATTGACTTAAGAATTTCCAAGGTCTTGACTTAGCAAAGCCATGTTATGCAGCATTGCCTGCATGAGAGTCTCCTTGAGGTAGTAATAATATAACAAAAAAACAAGGACCACAGATGACAAAATCAAAATGTTCTGAAGAACTTTATGTATTAATCAAAGACTGTCATATCCAAAGGAGTCAAAAATACTTAGGGAGAAATCTAAGATGAAGGAAAAAGGAGTTTTTTGTGAGCAGATAGCTTCTTGTAGGCTCTGGTTTTCCCTCTCACCACCACAGGTTGTGGGTAGCTGTGCTTTCCAGCTCTCTGGTGTTCTTCTGCACAGCCAGTGTCAGATCAGCCTGAAATATCTCAAGGAACAAGATTCAGGAGACATGAAGGATAAATGCTCAAAATACTGCTATAGAGCAATGGGCTCAGCAGAAGGTGACATGAGTGTAAAAGAGGCTTGAAAACTTCCACATGGAGAAAAAGTAGAGATAAGAAATCCTGCCACACATTATCCATTTTTAATGAGGGAATCTTTAGATGAGATCTGAGGTATCCTGAAAGGAAGCACTAAGATAATTATGTTAGGTGACTTTTAGCAGTTGTAATCAATAATTCCTTTATATAACACCTGTGAAATTCACAGTGAAATACTGAGCTACTCATGCCATCAGAATTAATAAAAAACCCACTTACAATGGACCTTCCTGGCCGGAGTACCTTAATTGAAGTCCATTTAAAACTCTATCTAGGAGTCCTTAGTTCTAAATTAAAGACTTTCTCAGTTGGTCTGGCTGCTTCTCACTGCCACATGCCAGAGGCATTTTTCATTTGCCTAGGTGATAATATGCCCATTATAATAAATATTCAATCATACAGTGAACTGCTTGGCACTTGAATTTTTTTTTATAGATTACTGTCTAGTCAGCCAGCTTGAAGGGGCAACAGGTTATTTTCAACAGCTGGCAAGTTCTGGCAATAAATAAATAGTCCTGTTTTATTTACATATTTTCCTGATTTATTTGCATATTTTCATTTTGTTGTCTTTTACTGACTTATACATGATGTATTTTATTTACAGCCTCTAGAGATAATAGTACCAAATAAAAAGAATGTGCTACTATAAAGAGATAGAGAAGCTATATTACAATACTTTGAAATAAGTATATTCTGTTGAGCATATATGAAGGAGAATTGAAGAGAGGGGGAGAGTGAGGCATCTCTCTTTCTGTCTGTACCTGTGTATAAAGCCACGTGTGTTGCTCTGCATATGAAAATATGATTGCAACAAAAGTAAGGCTTTGATGTACCATATATTTTTTATTGAATTAGAAGAAATAACATGACCATGTTTTTTGCAATGGCAATATTTCAAAAAGGAGGTGGAAAAGCCTTGGAAGGGAATATCTGAGTGGTAGATAAACAAGGAGAAATAGCAGTGGGTAGAATAAAGCTGGTCACTCCTAGATGCTGGACATGCTATTTTATGATGTATGATTTTGTCCAGGATGCAGGCAATTTGCCATGGGTAGCCATTTCTAAAACATTAACCTCCAGGACCTGAGTTCTGCTCACCTAATCCACTGAAATAATTCTACTCCAAAGAATGCAGACTGACTTGGCCCTTGAAAGACTGGACATACTTTTTTTCTGCATTTGAAAGTAAAACTGTAAACACTGCAGTAACAAAGCTGGCAATAAGAAAAGTTATTGTTTCCTTGTTATCATCAGAAATTGCAGTTAAAACAGACTTGTAAGTATGATTACAAATTCTGGTTTAGAGAAGCAGCCAGGACTTGCAGTGATGCTGTTTGGTTATAGAGATGCAGCCAGCAAGTACAGGACTGAGGTGTTGGGGTGGGATGGGGGCAGTGGTCTGGGCAGGCAGGAACTGGGAAAGGAGCACAGCACTGCTGCTGGGGAGATGATATTAAATGTTCTCTATAGGAAAGGTGCACAATGCCATCACTCCTGGGGCTGTCCTCCACAGCTCCTGTCAAGGCACTCTTCTTGAGCCAATGGACAGGGTTGTTTTTCTCCCTCCACCTCTCCCTTGGATATAATACACAGTATGGCCTTCCCTTTCTTCTCCCTCTTCTCACAGGACTAAGGACTGGTTTCCTGCAGCTTGCCAACTGTTGCTGTGCTGTCTGGCTCATCCCCATCTCCTCCTACTGCACAGAATAGCCTTTAAAACTTCCCACAAAGAGGGGTTTTCAGATGATGGGTGCTCATCCCTTTCAAGGACTGAAAGCAGAGGGCAGTTATGATTAACAGGATACTTCAAGCTGGATGTAGGAGCCAGAGGTTGCTGGATCAGGAGGGATGGCATTAGAAAACAGCCCCAAAGCAGGGCCATGTTTTCTGCTGTGCTGTATGCAAATATGTGGAGCAGAGAAGCC
Organism: Luscinia megarhynchos; assembly: GCA_034336665.1. Lineage (NCBI taxonomy): Eukaryota > Metazoa > Chordata > Aves > Passeriformes > Muscicapidae > Luscinia > Luscinia megarhynchos. The sequence goes on along the minus strand of CM067565.1, from coordinate 78,205,477 downwards.
ATTTTCACTTTCCTACTCTGGAAGCCAGATGAATGCCAGCTCAACATTTGACATAATTTGAAGTATCCTGGGGTCCTGACAATCCAGCATCTAAAGCTAGATGTGCATGCTGTGTGTGCAGCAGCCATCTGGTTCTTTACAGCATGCTGCTGTAGCTCTTCCTCCAGCACATGCAATAATACCCCAGCACTAAAAACATGTGCATAATAGCCTTGCTTTAGCCTGCTCATAAGCTCTACTGGACTTCCCAGTAGGGATGCAACACAGGGATAACTCAGCATGGCTGAGGACATTGTTGTCCAAGCTTCTGGCTTTCTGTGCCATGGGACAATGGAGGCAGAGTGAGCAGAAACTTGAAATGCAGCACATCCAAAACAGGAGCTGCCAAATGTCCACCTGTGCTTCTAGTGAGGAAACAGGAGACTTTCAGAAGGGGAAAAGAGTTGGTGTTCAAAGATCAACAGCCTGCCAAGCAAGTATCTCTGTACTTTTCATTTAGCTTAATGACAACCACAAAAGGCTGGCAAGCTTCTTTCTTCAACTTACTGAAGCATTACGCTGGTACGTGGGAGTATTGGCTCTGGCAGGCATTGTGTGCTGCTGCATTTGTGAGTGAAGGAGGCTGTCTGCATTTTGAGGAATCACAGTGAAAACTATACTCAATTTGTGGCAGGATAATAAGGTGATCTATTGTACTGCTTATGGAAGTAGAAAATGAGCTGTGCTTTAGGTGTATAATTTTCTACCACGGAAGCAATAGAAATATCAGTAACACACAGATGTTCACATGTGCTGTGCCCAGCTCAAAAGGGGGCTTATATATGAGCACATGTATATACTTGTACTGGGAGGGGATGTATTAATCTCTGGCATCATAGCCTGTAGCTGTGCAGGTCTTCTGCCCCTGCAGAAGAGGTTCTTGTGAGGTGTCAAAGGTCACGGTGGGGAGTTTATTTTGAAAGCTTGATGAATATTCCTCCACTCAAATTTCAGTTATGTGGACCACAAAAACCTATATTTTTTTTTCTTTTTCATGGAAATAGAAAAGTGGTCTCGTAGTCACATTAAAACAGGGTGTTTTAATATCTGTAATGCAGTCCTCTGAGCCTGTGCTCTACCTTTATTCCTCTAAAGAGTAGGAAGTGATCAGGTTGTGATCTTAGCAGTCAGTCAATGCCGAGCAGAAAACTGCAGAAATATTTTGTTATAACAGGTTGTGGAAAGGAATGTGAGAAGATACTCCTTTAAACAATAAAAAGTAATGTAAGTTTTCTGTAAGAAAGGGAGCAAATATGCTTTAGAGGTGAAGAAAAAAGGTGTGTAGCTGGCAACATTAAATGTTTTTTCTTCAAATACACCCATCCAAGTTTGACTAATGACTCTGATCTGTAGACACAGCTGCAGGTCTGAGCTCAGAAACGGCTGTCTTATTTCTCTGCCTACACTGTGGTAATGTGTCTTTGGACAAAGTAATGCTCAGTTAAGAAAATTGCAAAAGAGAGAGATGGGGAAAGAAATGAACAAAGATCCAGTGTAAAAACTGTGTGAAAGTAATGTTTATGTCTTCTCTGTGACATAAAGTAATGGCTCTGCCTGATGTAACGGGGCAGAAGTTGTCATCTTGAATTTGAAGGATCAGAGTAGTGAAAGTTAAAAAAGCCTATACTTACAGTATCAATAGCTAACAAACTCTTCCTAAATTTCTGCTGGTAGTTACCAGTATTTTCAAGATTGAATAAAGTTAATCCTGAGACAAAAAGAAATAACCCTGGGTAGTAATATAAAACCATATTGGTAAATGTTTGATGAAACAGGGGTATAAATTACTGAGAACCAGAGCTTTCCAACCCAGTATTCAGAAGCCCAAAACAATTGAACTTTCTGATTTCCACTAAATAAGATTTTCACCACAACCTTTCACAGTCGCTGCTGATTCAGAATGGTCAAACTCTTTTAAGTCAGTATTGTTTTCTTAATGCAAATAAAACAAAACCTGCTGATCTATATAAGCAGAAGTATGGCCAGGAGACCCAGAGAATTTACTGTTTGCTTTTCTCTAGTACTGTTGAGGCTGTACTTGAAGACTGTCCAAATCTGGGTTTCCAATTAAAAAAGGAATGTTGAGAAAAGTGACAAGTTTTGGATAGGTTATCCAGAGAAGGACCAGAATGTCAGGGACCTCAAGCTCATGACTTCCGAGGAGACAAAAGGGAGCTGCCTGTGAAGGAAAGGAAGCTCAGGAGATATGTGATAGGCTGCATATATCTCAGTGCCAAAGATGGCAAAGCTAAACTTTTCTCCGTGGTGACAGATTACACAAAAGCCATCCCCAGACAGAGGATTTAGAGCTTCAATGACTGGGTCATAAAAAATCCTTTTACACGAGTAGAGGGTGGTGGAGGATTTCAAAAGCCAGCTATATCAAGTCATGGCTGACCTGATTTCATATTGGTGATAGCACTGAGTCTTCTTCAGGTTATCTCTGCAATGCATGTGAGATGAGAAATCTCTGTGACACGGGTTCTGCTGCACCCTGAGAGCACCTGAGGCTGTGGTGACATTTGTGTCAGGTGCCCTCACCAAAAGCAGCCACACATTTTCCATTATAAGGTCATTATAACATGTAAGCCTATTAAAGCCCTCAGGACACGGATTTCCAATTTAAGTTCTCAAATCCCATCTATGAAGAATCTTGTCAGAGGACATGTATTCAATTTATTTTGCCAGCATTCTTGCTTGCTTCATATATATGACACATTTACCAAAATACTATTAATGGGCGTTTGTTTTTCTTTTCAAGAGCCAAATTTTAATACAAAGCACTTCCCTTGGATTTCAGCAAAAGTATGGGAAGCATCCAGTGAGAAATCCTAATAATCCTGTTTCTGAGGTACTGATATCAGAGGGTATCTTGCTTTGCTCTGACAATTAAAAACTCTCAGGTTTTTACATAATTTATTTGTTGCAGCTCTATGCTATCCTGCTACATGGTGAGAATTGTTTGTAATAGCTTGCAAGCTGACTGAGTGGCTGAATTTGTGATGAGCACCCATTCATAATTTACAACACCGAAAAAAAAAATACTAACTTTGCATTAATCTATTACACATTCACTGAAACCTAATTAAAACTCTATTAGATTAGAAAGCAAGAAATTGTACATGGGTTTGGAAGATTTTGGCGGATGTAGTCCAATATTTCTTAAACAGCTGCATTATGGATTTCAATGGGACATTAATTATGTAAGGAAATTAACTTCCAGAAGTAATTAACATAATCACTCTTTGAAAAATTTAACCAGAAGTCTAATCATTACATTATTTCATACAAATACTGAGTGCTTTGATGAAGACCAGGGAATTGAATCACTGGAGGGGTCCCCTTCCTAAGAGCTGACATTGAAACCAGTGAAGGGTATGAAGGAGCACTTTCTGCCTCCTTTTTTACATGTTCTGTCTCCTTTTCTGTACTGACTTCAGTGGGTACAGTCCTGTTAGCAGGAAGCTGAAACTTGCCAACAATTAAACTACATAGCAGCCTGTCTTAATGTGGTTCATGATGGTTATCTGAATCTCAGCTTTATTTACGTGATTTTTAACCTGGCTACTTTCTTGTTATTACAAAAACACATTCCTAATCATCTGAGTTTTTAACAACAGGACACACAGTATCTTGCCCTCATCTTGTACCTTTACATTTTCAGATATGAAGTGGAGGTCTCCTGTGGGGAGGAATTGCAGCAGTGGCAAACTCTTAGATTTGTCCCCATACTTTTCTCCTATCACCATGGGACTGAAGGAGTGAAGGAATAGATGGTGGTGTCAGACTTGCAGCAGCTCCTGTGTCATCTCGTATTCCTCTAGTATGGAAAAGAACTAATCAAACCAAAGGAGGCTCACAGGATAGTGGCTTTTTATTTATTAAGTCTCCAGCTCTGGAGGCAGTTTTTAGAAGCTCTCACAGGTGCAGGCTTGCTCTATGTAATAATTTTATTTTTAAACCATGACACAGTCACTGTATATCTCTGTTATCTTGTTTAAATGCATGTACAGAGTCAAATATGGGGTACTGGGGAGAAAAAACCCAGCAGACAAGCAGAACAGCAAGGCAATAGTTTCAGGTGAGTCATTTCTCAATACCACGTAGGTGAGGTAGCAAAATGCTGGAACTGCCAAAAATAAAGGGGCCACCAAGGAGCTCTTGCTGGTTACAGTGGTTTTCTGAATAAGGCTTGAAAGCCTGAAAGTGCAGATCCTGGGGATAGGGAGCTCTGGGATGAAGACATGGTGTGGAGTTGGCAGGGAGTTGCTTATGATGAGTTCAAACAAAGATGAATTGGAGAGGAGCACCTGAGGCAGCTGGATCAGTTCTGCTTTGAGAGGATACCAAGCCATGAGAAAGGCAGGCTTCTGTGGAGATGTGGTTAAAATCACCTCTCAAAAATTGTGAGGAATGGTCAGATGGCTTTCTGGCTATATCTGGAGCCAAAAAGTGTATTATGGGGAACAGGGACTAGATTAAATAATTCATAAATTTGGACATCCACCTTCCATGTGACCCTCTAAACCTAAACCCATGTTACAAAGGTAGAAAAGCTTGCATATCCAGTTTCCTATTTTGTACATTTTGTTGACAAAAAAAAAGAGTAAAAAACCTAAATTAAACATACAAACTAAGTGAATTAATATTATAATCCAATAAGAATCTAATTAGCCATCTGCTTAAACTGACTGGATTAAACTAATGCTTTTCAATGTGTTTTATACCATAAACTGGAAAACCAGAGGTCATGTTTACTTATCAGCCTGTCAGATCCAGCATTAACTCAACTTACAATGATGCTATCAGAATATTTTTATTCTGGCAGGTGTTTTGTGTGTGTATGTGTATACATAAATATACATACACAGAGTAATCTCTTGTGGAATTAATGTAAAGATTACAGTGCTGATGGTGTGTAATGCTTCCCCTAAATTGTCAAAAAAAGTCAGTGTTTCATGACTAGCATAAATAAGGGTACATTAAATATTCTGATGTAGCAAAGAAGACTCACCAGCAAAGAGGACACAAGCAGCAATTTCACAACAATGTCTGTTGTGGTCTGCAAGGTTTATCTGCTTGAAATGATGATGTGTAGGGTTGAATTCCCAGGGTAGTCCTACAATTTAGGATGACTGAGTTTTTAAAATAACATTGTGGCATACTGGATGTGAAAGGCAGTTGACTGCTTCACTTCTGGGCAGGGTCTTTAGATGTGTCAGTCATTACAAGGTGTTGGCAAAACCATTCACTTCGAAGCAGCTTTGGGGTATAAGATGGAACTTTGAATAAGCACTTTTTTGTTTTTTTAACGATATAGAGAAAAAAACTAAGGAATTTGAGGGTCAAAACTGCAATATCCAGTGGAAATATCTGGAGAAATCTCTCTATATCTCTAATGCTGCTGAACCGTGTGGTTTTTGTTTGATTTCTTGCTCATATTCTCTTCAGTAGTGCAGAGCTGTATTTGATCTGCTGTTGGCTCAGTGACCAAGGGAGTGCCAAGATGTACTCTCTCTTTTCACTGAAGAGGAAGGTGCAGTGCCTCTGGCAGAAGCATGCAATCTAAATGGCAGTACAGAATGAATGTTGTCGAGTGCAACTCCCATCACTCAGCATGGCAACAGGGCTAATCTGAAATATTTAAGAGGGGAAAAAAAATAATTCTGAAAGTAGTAATTTTTCAGTGGAAAATTTCAGTTACCTGAAACACTGTTTTCTGTTTTGATATCTACCTGACTTTAATTGGAGTAAAGCTTCCTTGAGGGAAAAGTCTAGAAAGTCACTGCTTCAGGGTTGCCACAATCCAGTCACAGGTCTGAGGTGAGGTAACCAGTGATGCCTGGAATACCATAGGAGCCCATCTTTATGCTATGCAGCCATCACCTCTGTGACTGCAGTGCTAAACCTGGTGTTATACAAAAATAGGCATAGCCCTGCAGAGATTTTAGAGATATATTTTGGTCTATATAATTTCCATTACAAGGCCATTTAAGTGTTTTAGGGGCCTATTAAGCAAGTTACTATTCATACCATGAATAACCAAATAATATAATAAATTTTTTACTCTGTTTCAATGAACGGGTAATTATCCAGGAGCAGGGCAGGAAATTCAAAGCCACTGAAAGAATAGATCAAATGGAATCTGTAACAACAAGATGCAGTAACTTTCCTCCAGGCTCTTCTCCAGTGGGATTGTTCTAGCTCTGTGTATTTCATATTTCAGGATGTGTCTCTTAAGTCTAGCTAGGTGAGGGTTTCCATGTTTATCTCTGTTTGGGTTTGCATTTGGTAGAAAGCTGATTGCTCTTTGCTACTGGGTTTGCTACATAAGGACCTCTTGCTTTCTATAAGAATTATTTTTTTCTTCTGCACCCATTCTGATAGGTATTGTGCCAATATGTATTATGAGTTACAGTTATTTTCCATTCATCTTTTTAGATGGTTTTTGGCCTTTTACAATACAAACTTAATAGGTTTTCACAAGCTGATATTCTTTAATGGAGTGTTTGGGGAAAGAATGGTCTGACAGTAAATAGATGATCGTAACAAAGATTTTTGGGGCCAAAAGTCAATATAAAAAATTCCTTGGGCTCTATTGAATAGACAGTAGACACAGAAATCTACTCATTTAAATTGTTTTGGATTTACCCATAGGAAGGTGGAAGATGTAGCCCTTTATAATGCAGTAAGCAAAGAAGAGAGTTGTGTGTTACTGGCTGTTAATTTGATCCCTCATGGAAAATTTCTGCCAGAACAGGAACCTGTAGAATATCTAGAGTATTGCTGCATGTTCCTTAAATGTGCAGGAGATCTCTGGGCTTACTAATTAAATGTTTTGACTGCCAGCTTCCATAAATTACATAAATCCAAATGGAATTATAAATAAATACAGAAGGGCAACAGAATCACCAGTTTTTTTCCACTCAAAATTAATAGTGAACTCATAAATCCCCAGGTACTTAATGGTGATTAGTTAGGATTTCAGTGGTGGTGGGCTCGAGTACCTGTGTAGTGGTTTGATGTTGGCTTGATGCCTGGTGCCCACTTATGTTGTTCTATCACTACCCTTTTCAAGTGGTCAAGGGAGAGAAAATATCACAAAAGGCTCTTGGGTCGAGATAAGGGCAGGGAGAGAGCAGTCACCAATTACCATCATGAGCAAAACAGACTCATATTGGGAAAATTAATTGAATTTATTAACAATTATGTCAGAGTAGAAAAACAACAAGAAAAAACAACTCTTAAAAACACCTTTACTCTTTTCCTGAATCCCTACCTTCTTCCCTGAGCAGTGCAGTGTGACCAGGAGCGGTTGTTGCAGTCATTTCATCACAATTGATTCTGCTGCTCCTTCCTCCTCATGGGGAAAACTCCTCACACTCTTCCCTTGTTCAGTATGGGGTCACTCTCGTGAAAGACAGTTCTGCAGAAACTTCTCCAAAGTGAGTCCTTCCCAGAGGGCACAGTTCTTCAGGAGCAGACTGCCCCAGCTTGGAGCCAGCAAACCTGCTCTGGAGGGGGCTTCTCTGGTCTCCTGGCAGGAGTCTGCTCCAGCAGGGGCTTCCCATGGGGCCACAGCCTCCTTTGGGCATCCATCTGCTCCAGTGTGGGGTCCTCCATGGGCTGCAGTGGATCTGTGCTCCACTGTGGTGGATCTGAGCTCCACTGTGGCTCTCCATGGGCTGCAGGTGGATCTGTGCTCCACTGTGGTGGATCTGAGCTCCACTGTGGCTCTCCACGGGCTGCAGGTGGATCTGGGCTCCACTGTGGTGGATCTGAGCTCCACTGTGGATCTCCACGGGCTGCAGGTAGATCTGTGCTCCACTGTGGTGGACCTGAGCTCCACAGTGGCTCTCCACGGGCTGCAGTGGATCTGTGCTCCACTGTGGTGGATCTGAGCTCCACTGTGGCTCTCCACGGGCTGCAGTGGATCTGTGCTCCACTGTGGTGGATCTGAGCTCCACTGTGGATCTCCACGGGCTGCAGGTAGATCTGTGCTCCACTGTGGTGGATCTGAGCTCCACTGTGGCTCTCCACGGGCTGCAGGTGGATCTGGGCTCCACTGTGGTGGATCTGAGCTCCACTGTGGCTATCCACGGGCTGCAGTGGATCTGTGCTCCCACTGTGGTGGATCTGAGCTCCACTGTGGCTCTCCATGGGCTGCAGTGTATCTGTGCTCCACTGTGGTGGATCTGAGCTCCACTGTGGCTATCCACGGGCTGCAGGTGGATCTGTGCTCCACTGTGGTGGATCTGAGCTCCACTGTGGATCTCCATGGGCTGCAGGTGGATCTGGGCTCCCACTGTGGTGGATCTGAGCTCCACTGTGGCTCTCCATGGGCTGCAGTGGATCTGTGCTCCACTGTGGTGGATCTGAGCTCCACTGTGGCTCTCCACGGGCTGCAGGTGGATCTGGGCTCCCACTGTGGTGGATCTGAGCTCCACTGTGGCTCTCCATGGGCTGCAGTGGATCTGTGCTCCACTGTGGTGGATCTGAGCTCCACTGTGGTGGATCTGAGCTCCACTGTGGTGGATCTGAGCTCCACTGTGGCTATCCACGGGCTGCAGTGGATCTGTGCTCCACTGTGGTGGATCTGAGCTCCACTGTGGCTCTCCATGGGCTGCAGTGGATCTGTGCTCCACTGTGGTGGATCTGAGCTCCACTGTGGCTCTCCGTGGGCTGCAGTGGATCTGTGCTCCACTGAGGTGGATCTGAGCTCCACTGTGGTGGATCTGAGCTCCACTGTGGCTCTCCATGGGCTGCAGGTGGATCTGTGCTCCACTGTGGTGGATCTGAGCTCCACTGTGGCTCTCCACGGGCTGCAGGTGGATCTGTGCTCCACTGTGGTGGATCTGAGCTCCACTGTGGATCTCCATGGGCTGCAGTGGATCTGTGCTCCACTGTGGTGGATCTGAGCTCCACTGTGGCTCTCCACGGGCTGCAGGTGGATCTGTGCTCCCACTGTGGTGGATCTGAGCTCCACTGTGGATCTCCATGGGCTGCAGTGGATCTGTGCTCCACTGTGGTGGATCTGAGCTCCACTGTGGCTCTCCACGGGCTGCAGGTAGATCTGTGCTCCACTGTGGTGGATCTGAGCTCCACTGTGGATCTCCATGGGCTGCAGTGTATCTGTGCTCCACTGTGGTGGATCTGAGCTCCACTGTGGTGGATCTGAGCTCCACTGTGGCTCTCCATGGGCTGCAGTGGATCTGTGCTCCACTGTGGTGGATCTGAGCTCCACTGTGGCTCTCCACGGGCTGCAGGTGGATCTGGGCTCCACTGTGGTGGATCTGAGCTCCACTGTGGTGGATCTGAGCTCCACTGTGGCTCTCCACGGGCTGCAGTGGATCTGAGCTCCACTGTGGTGGACCTGATCTCCACTGTGGATCTCCACGGGCTGCAGTGGATCTGTGCTCCACTGTGGTGGATCTGAGCTCCACTGTGGTGGATCTGAGCTCCACTGTGGTGGATCTGAGCTCCACTGTGGCTCTCCACGGGCTGCAGGTGGATCTGTGCTCCCACTGTGGTGGATCTGAGCTCCACTGTGGATCTCCATGGGCTGCAGTGGATCTGAGCTCCACTGTGGTGGATCTGAGCTCCACTGTGGCTCTCCACGGGCTGCAGTGGATCTGAGCTCCACTGTGGTGGACCTGATCTCCACTGTGGATCTCCACGGGCTGCAGTGGATCTGTGCTCCACTGTGGTGGATCTGAGCTCCACTGTGGCTCTCCATGGGCTGCAGTGGATCTGTGCTCCACTGTGGTGGACCTGAGCTCCACTGTGGCTCTCCACGGGCTGCAGGTGGATCTGTGCTCCACTGTGGTGGATCTGTGCTCCGCTGTGGCTATCCACAGGCTGCAGGTGGATCTGGGCTCCACTGTGGTGGATCTGAGCTCCACTGTGGATCTCCATGGGCTGCAGTGGATCTGTGCTCCACTGTGGTGGATCTGAGCTCCACTGTGGCTCTCCATGGGCTGCAGTGGATCTGAGCTCCACTGTGGTGGACCTGAGCTCCACTGTGGATCTCCACGGGCTGCAGATGGATCTGGGCTCCACTGTGGTGGATCTGAGATCCACTGTGGCTCTCCACGGGCTGCAAGGGGCCATCCTGCCTCACCTTGGTCTGCACCATGGGCTGCAGGGGAATCTCTGCTCCAGTGCCAGGAGCATCTCCTGCCCCTGCTTCTGCACTGACCTTGGTGTCTGCAGAGCTGTTCCTCTCGTGCATTCTCTCTCCTCTCTTCTCTGGCCACAATTTGCTTCTGTGCTAAACTTTTTTTTCCCACTTCTTAAATCTGTTATCCCAGAGGAACCCCACCACCATTGCTGATGGGCTAAGACTTAGTCAGGGACAGGTCCATCTTGGAGCCAGCTGGCATTAGCTCCTTTGGACATGGAGGAGGTTTCTAGCAGCTTCTCAGAAAAGCCTCTCCTGTAGCCCCCTCTGCATCCAAAACCTTGCCATGCAAACCCAATGCAAAGTGCTTGCCATACAATTACATGTTTCACAGTTGTCCTTTCATCAAGCCCCTCAGGCATTTCTCTCATATCTCCACTAAAGAGCAGTGTTTGCCTTTGCCTTGTGGATGGAGATCATGAAGTGCAAGAAAATTCCTTTCAGTCAAGGCATTAAACAGAACTGACACATTTACTGCAGTATTTGTTGTATTAGCTATACTTAGAAAGGGAAGAAGTGTAAATGTAGCAGTAAATTTGTCTACTGCAGTTGGTACATTTCCAGAGTCTCATGGGGCCCCTGAAAATTTGTGAAATGTTATTAATTTTTGAAATTTCATATTATTTTTTTCATTGCCGTGTAGCTCTGAGACCATGATGTTAAAATAACAATAGTAATTTAAATTAAAATGTAACAAAAGCTTTTTTATTTTCCCTCAGGACTCTGATCATGTCCTGCAAAATCTGAGTCTTTTGTAGGGACTCTTTTTCTGGAGACAATTTTATCAAATCAGATTTTTTGGATGGTCACAGCTGTTATCCTCCCCCAAAGAATGGGTATTACCTTTGCCTTTTGTTTATAGCTCAGTCTTGCTGACCTAAACGATTGAGATTTGTTCCACCAGCTACTTCACTAGGTAAATATCATGCAGCTACCCACAATGTCCCCATGAGCATCTCCTCTGACAGGTCTTGTGTTAGAATTAGAAGAATCTTGCATAAGAAGATGATTTGCAGCTATCTGCTTCAGTCTTCTTTGAAAGAAATCAGGTCCCTCATTGAACAAGGACTTTCATTCCCCCATTTGTGTGCAGAGACCAGAGAGAGTATTTGCATTTTACCTTTGAAGTTAGGATTCCTGTTAATTTGTGTTTTTCCTGCAGGGGTTGACATGATTAGCCAAAAATCTTTGGTGCAGCTCATTACAAAATAAGACCCAGCTTCTGAATCACCAGGGAAATCTCTGTGGAGGAAGCTTAGGATTGGGTCAGGCGTGAGCATTTGAACAAATATCTCTCCTTTTGCACTCAGAAAAAAAACCCTTGCTGGCATTTGAAGTGGTGAAACAAATTCCTTTGATAAAAGGAAGGCAGCTACTCCTATTATTTTTTTTAACTTCTCCTTATCAAAGACATTTTTTGGTTTGCTTTTGTTTTTTATTAAACGACAAAGACTGTGTTCAAGATCTCAATATTCATTGTTTTCATGCTGAACTGAAAAATAACTCAGTGGTGATAATAATTCATTCAAATCTCCCTGAATTTGCAGGGAAGTTTTTTTCTTCCTATCTACATGGGCTCTGAGTTAAGATTTAAGAGAAAAATACTTCATTTATTCTGGTAATGTAAAGTTTGATGTTGTTACAGAAAAAAATGATAAAGCAGGTAGATTTAAGTGAGAGCTCTCTACATAGAATGTTCTCCAAAGAAAGCTGAAAAACCTCTGAAGAGATACTGTTCTGGGGGAAAAATGGTAGAAACATTTGTGCAATGGTCACAATGAATACATTTGTGCCATGTCTAAACTGCTAAAAATCTGAAATCCAATAGGGTTTACAATACCTTCGCCTGGAAACAGAGTCAAAGATACTGCAAAAGAGATTGTGTGAAACCAGTGGTGTATTTAATTTTATTTTGTTTCAAAGGCTGTTGAAAAAAAAATATCTATTCTTTTCATGTTAACTCCCAAAATAAGGAATATCAGGCACAGGGCTGGAATACTTGCAAGGTGAAAGTCTGGACAGGTATAAAGTGGCTTCAGCTCCTTTGTTGCTGAATGTCTATACTCCTACAGTGAAAGATGCCAAAAAATGACAGTCCCTTTACCTCAGCTGCTGTGTGCCTTTTCTGATGTGGGAAGCCTGTTAAAATTAAGCAGATTGACTATTTTCAGTGCAAAGTTTGCTATTTGAACTGCTGAATATTCAAAACTTAAATGATTCATAAGGAGGTATCATTCTAGTTAATGAAGCAAAATTTTTAAAATGTGATAAATTTAAATATTCTACCATTAAGATATTGTATTATATATAGTTCACCAATTAGATCATCAATTACTAAATGCATTTGTTACCAAAATAATTAAAATGTTAATTACCAAATTCTTAGTCAGTTTTCAGGGTAGAATGGCAACTCCTAGAGTGGGAGCAAATATCAGCCTTTATGTAGGCTTTGTCAATACTAAATCCTAGTTGGAAAAAAACAAAAACAAAAACAAACCAAACCCAAACATCGAAATTGAAATATATCTTTTCAATAGGAAAATCCAAATATAATATATTTTCAATACTAAAATCCAAGAAAATATTTTCTGTTTTTCAGAGGGGACTGCATTACTGAGCTTCTGTTCGTTGTTTTGAAGTTTAGATTTCTCATTATTAAAACTGAACAAATTAATGTCTGTTCCCAAGGTATGGACAGATATTTTTACTCAGCACATCTGGGTATGCAAACAGGGCAAATTTGCTACATTTATCCTTTGGAGGGCATCAGGAATTACACACCTGGCAGAGGCTTAAGAATTTTGGTGTCAGTACCACCTGCAGCACTGCTGACCACCATCCCACAAGGACCCACAGCTCATCAATCCTCCCAGTTTAGTCCTAGAGAAGAGACCCTTTGGTGCTGTCCAGAGACAAACACCCTCTGCTCTCAGTTTTCATCCCCTCATCTCTTTCTGGCCCTCTCTCCTTATCTCATTGATGGAGGGGGTACCTATACTGCTGCTTTCCCCCCTCCTCTCTTGTCGTGTCAGCTTTTCTGCCCAAACATCCTAATTTTGTGCCCTTTGGTATTCTATTTTTCAGGCCTAGGTCCAGTTCCTTTGACAAGTTTTTGCCAGAGCCAAAAGTCTACATCTTCTCAACCTTCTTGGCTCTGAGCTTCCTAACTACCCCCAAAGCTCTTGGGAATCTCCAGTTTTCTCAGTTCCAGTTCCTTCTGCTTTTGTGTGCATGGTTTGAGTGATGGAGCAGTGCTAGGAGGTGCAGACAGGGCTGGAGGGGAATGTGGGCACTTGGAATGAGCTCCTGAGGCAGCAAGGGGCTTTAGGATCTTCAAGTTTTGATGTGTAAAGGATTGCCTGTAGATACCATTGATGTTACCTTCCATCTGACTTCATGTCTGCCGTGTGCAGTTGTCCAAGATTTTTCCTCTTCCCATGTGATCAATGGAAATGACTGAAGTTACTTCCCAGCTCCCTCTCTCACCTCATTAATGGCTGTAGATCCAGTTGTGCCTCCTGCAGAGCCTTCAAAGGTCTGTGTGTAGGGCTGCAGTTATTGAAAGGCCACTCAGGATGCTGAAAGCTAAACAGTGTCATGTCTGGGAATGGTAATGGCAATTACATGGACTAAGGAACAGAGTCATTCCTCTTGCAAACACCAAGAGTACCTTCAACATCTATAAAGAGCAGCTTGGTGTCCTTGAGCTGGCAGGATGGCACTGGAGGTGCCTGCCCTTCCATCATCCTGCATACATCAGCACAGCCCCTAGTCCAGAGAAGGAGAAATCAAAAGTCCATCTGTGAAAGGGCAGGATTTTGAGTGGCAGTAAAGCACAGGTGGCATTTTCTGTAATTGCTGTTTCTTTATAAACTTACTCAAGGGTATATATGTGTATTTCTCAAAATTTATTTCAGACCACTCAGCCCCAAACAGGACTTTTTATCCTTAATTTTAAAGCAAAATGTTTATATCTCTATTGGAGAAAAAAAAAAGCTTAAATGAATTGATACTTATCTGGAAACGGAAAAAAAAGTGGTTCTGATCTGAATTACCATTTTGCTACCAAAATGTGTCTCTATTACTGGGTCCATTATTGAAAATCATGTTTCTTGGCCCTTGTCTCCAGTTTCCCACCCACCACTTTGCCCTATTAGAGAGGCCATGTGCATGCAGTCGTGTTTAACTGCATCTTTGTTTGAAAAATGTGCTGGTTCTGTGCAGGTTATTACAAGAGGCAGCTATGTGTTTGCCTTTCATTTAAAATAAATTGGAGGAAACTGCCCAGTTTCCATTTTTGCCACTAGAAACCTTCTGGTACTGCTTCTTTGAGGATATGATCCCTTTCATGCCTCCTGCCCTCACTTGCAGAGTGATGAATGCCTGGAAACATGCCATTTTCCCTTTCTTAAGAGCAGGACTGGAGCCATGCTGTGCTTATGCACCTTCATTCTACAGGGGCTTTGATGGAGCACAGCATCCCTTTCCAGTGCAGGATCATGGAATAGGAGCACAAAATGCTACCAAGACAGAGAGAAGAGCAGCTCTTAAGGGAGTCAATCTGGCTTTGGGGAATTTGGTTCTGGGTATCTTTGCAAATGAGCACAGAGATCATAAAAATTATTATGGTTGTTATCACAGTTTTAGTGTTACCTGTTCTTATTGCTGAGACACTTCATAGCCTCAGGCATGAGTGGGACTTCACTGTGTAAGTAAAGAATTGTTTTGTTCCCCTGTAACTGGCAATCTAAGTTTGTGTTTGGCTTCCACCTTTACTCCATATTGAAACCTTTGGTTTTAAGTTTGGAAAAGCTTTGAGCACCATCGGTGGTACTTTTTGAAAAGCCTTTTTTGAATTAAAAAAATGAGCTGTGACTTTTCTGTGTGCCCTACTTTCCTGACAATTCAACTGTAGATTGAATTAAAGCCATGAAGATAGCTCCCAGGAGAGTATCGGCTGTGGTTTGACAGTATGCTGTCTCTGGCAGCAGTATCAGCTTTAAGGCTTTCTGCACTTATGATGTTCCTATGTCCTGCTTCTTCACCCCTCCTCTGCCTCCTGGCACATTGTAAATATGTACTAGCCTAGCTGTATTTTAGGGGTGGCCCACGTCCTTGGGGGGCTTTTTAAGCTAGATGACATACCTGATCTGATTTAGAGCACAAGCCCCAGTTACATTTTCCTTGTATGAAGGATTTGGAAATTACTGTGGTGAAGGAGTGGGATTTAGTGGCAGGAATCATAATATCATAACAAACTTAGTTTGAGAGGGATCTCAAAAGGCTACCATCAAAGGTACAACAGGGTGCTCCTGGCTTTATCCAATCACATTTGTACATGTCTTTAAGTATGCAAAATCTTTAACTTCAGCTCTACAATCTTAATGCAAATAAAGGAGTAAAATATAGAGGTTGCATGCCAGCTGTGTTATATTTTGGTAATTGAACAGGTCTTTGGGCCATCACCCCTTCTGTTCCATTGTAGCTTTGGAAACAGTTTATGTCTCAGAGGAGTAATGGCAGCTCTGTAGAGTGGGTGCACTCTGGCTAATGAGCCTTTTTTCATAATGTGGCTGATTACCTCAGGAGGCATGAGCTGAAGGGTCTGCATTACTCCCAGTCTGAAACAAACCCAGGTAATCCTTCTGTATGTATAGTGAGGTAGTGTGCTGTATAGACACCCATGATTGCTCTTGGGCAACGTGCAAATGATAGAAAGGAGTGGATTTGGGAATGTGAGCCAGACTTCTCTGTTCGTGTGTCAGTGCTTGGATCGAATTTCTAATCTGATATCCAAAACAAAGAGAGCTGCAAAATCAGCTAAAGCTACTGCAGTGCTTGTATCAGTCCATTTGCTTGTGCATTAATTCTTTAACCACATGTAAATGTCTGGTACATGAAGCATGAAGCAAGTGAAGGGTTTCTATTTGTGCAACAGTGCTGCTAAATATTGACAGTTTTTTCAAGCTACTGGAAGCAGTTGAAAGGTAAGCATGCCAGGCAAACCAGGCCTGACAGCACAACAGTAATTCATTCAGTCAATTTGCCACTTAGCTGAAATTTGTGTTCCATTTAAAGAAAAATGGAAAGAAGAAATAATGAACTCAGTGCATTAGCTTCTACTCATAGTCTTGAAGTTATCTGGCTTCACGTGAAGAAAAAGAAAAAATAGGAATGGAACAATATTCACAGGATGTTTATTTAAGTTATAAATTAAATATAGGTACAAACTGCTGAAGAACTTTCTGCAGGCTTCCGAAATCCTTGAACACACTCCCAGAGAAATTGATATAAAATCTTACTTTTACCCATTGCTTGCAAAGGGAGCTAGAGAGTAACAGCTCAGCTTTCTGGTGCAAACTAGAATGGAGCAATGTTGATTCATAGTAGATTTAAAAGGCATTTGGGATGCTGGAAGGTTGACCTCAGCAGGAGCTGACTTTCCTCATCCCTGTGTATTTTTAGGCATGACTATATCTCTGTGTGCCTTTTCCCTTTACCTTAGGAGCAGAACTCTGAGGCCTCTGTTATTTGTTGGGAAATGTGCCTGTCCCCAGGGACTCAGGTGGAGAGGAGCCATGTGTCCAGGGACCAGACCTGCTGGAGGAAGACCAGAAGCAGATAGTGACAGCACAGCAGCAGCGTTCAGCTGAACTGGAAGGTACTGCCATGAATGCTTCTGCCTCAATCTCTCTGCCTGATGCACTGTTGACTACATACAGTTGCTTTTTCTAGTCTGATAAAGAGTTATTTTTGGTCAAAATCCTCTTTCTTTCAGAATACAATTATTTCTTGCCTTCAATTCAGTGTTAGAGCAAATATGACCTAATAATGGTTCATATTTTGGGGCAGGCCATTTTCTAATTAAAAGAATTTCGCCTGTATCTTTTGATTGAATATTTATGCAGATTTTCCAAGACTGGAAGGTTCTCAGAATGGAATGGACATTCTGCTCCCCCCAAAGTGCATGGGCCTTTGGGGCACTGATATTAACATTGCTGAGGCTCACCTCCACAGAGAGAGGGTGGCTGATTGCAAGGTGATCACTTCACTTCTGCTGCATCACAGTTCACTTGGTAAAGTGATAAGCCAGAAGACTGGAGGAGCACACTCTGTATCCAGGAATTTAGAAGTCAGACACTGTCTCAGACTACAGAACTGTCATTTGCAAAAAAAATCGTGTCTTAATTTTAATTGTCAGTTTTGCATCACCACATTTCTTTGGCCCCTGTATTGTTACTCTTCCTAAACATTTTATTGTATACTAGATTTTAAGAGTAATAGTTTGCAAATAGGGATTTTACCAATTTGGGGCTAATATAACAACTGAAATAAAACTATCCCATCTTATTCACATATGGGATGTGTGAAAAAGGACACAAAACAAAAGACAGGGGAAAACAAAAATTTAAAAAGTTAATAGGGGAGCAGACTATTAATCTGATATGAAAATGAATACATGTGAAATGTCTACTAAAAACAGTAATATGGATTGCTAATGTGTATGCATCTAGCAAAATAGGGAAAGGTACACACAGCAGATGAAAAGATCAGATCAGAGCCAGAGACACCAGACAGAATCAGAAAGTAGAAAAGAGGGTGTCAGAGACTTCATAAACAGCTTTGAGAAAAATAGATTCTCTATTTAGTAGACAATCCATGCAATATCTTTAACATGAAAGAACTATAATAATACTTTTCAGGCTCCAAATTCCACAAAATAGATTCAAAATTCTGGTAACCCTAAAGTGCAATGATACGTGGAACAAAGAGAAAGGATATTTATCAAAGTAACTTTTTGGGCTTGGTTTGTACAGTGACAAATCTTTTTTGAATTATGGTGGAGTACATAATATTGAACTTATATATTTGTCTTGGAAGGCAAACAAAGCCCAGTTTCAGTGCAACTGGAGAGACCATGCACACACCAAGATGAGGTGGATACACCTGCATGGTGTGTACAGGCAAGGTAGTACAAGAATTCATGGTTTCTTCAATATTTTGGTCTTAGCTGTCAAGGATGACACTGACTTAGCTTACAAGGCAGGCCTATAACTGATTGTAAAGTGCAAAGAAATTGCTTTACCTCTAAACTGTTCTTCAACCTTCCTGAAATTGCTTCTCTCAACTGTGTGCGTGGTTTGCCTCTGTCATTACCACTATTGCAGTTTTGCCTTCCACCTTAGTTTTTTCCCCTTATCTCTATGACTTGCTATGACATGCAGTTTGAGCATTGAAAAAATGTCTTTCTTCTTCCATCTCATGCTACTAATTTTGAGATCTTTTAAGCACCAAATAGACCCAAATACTACTCTCCTCCCCTTTTATTTGTTAAAGTGAAAGTAATAAGTTCATGTTGAAAAGAAATTACTGAAGATACTGCAGAGAAGTAGAAGGAAGAAAAATGTAAGAGGGCATTAACCTCAACATAGTAGCAGTAACTAGGTGGTTGTTTGGTCACTGCATAAATCAATGGATCAGCCTAGAGGAAGGACAGATCTTTGTGAAGTATTAAGTGCAGTAGAAGAACTTCTGTCTGATTCTTGTTTGCATAATACAGTTGTTATTTTAAGTAAAGTTAGACAAATCTTAGACAATTGGATTTATTTCTTTGTATTGTCTGTATTCCTGCTGTCACAAAAGAGGCAAAAGAAAGCTATTTTAGTAAGGATTTAGGAAGAACTTGTTAGGAAAACTTTTTTTCCTGCGCAGGTGACCACGGAGTGGCAAAGTTTGTTCAGAGAGGTTGTGGAATGTCCCTCACTGGAGCTATTCAAGAACTGTCAGGACACAATCCCATGCCATGTGCTCCAGAATGACCCTGCTAGAGCAGGGAGGTGGGGCCAGATGAGCAGATGTAGTCCATTTCAACCTGGTAGTGTAATTCTGTGATATTTAGCATCTGTGATGCTAAACATCCATGATCATGGGAGGACAAGTATTCTGTAGGTGTGATAGGTAGTTTTAGTCTGAAAAGGTGTCTACTCACCCTACATGCTAATGCTTTGAATCTAAAGCTAAATCTAATTTAGAGCTGTTTTTTTTTCCATGTAGGAGCAAACCTGATGAGCATTTTGCAAGAGCTATATGGAAGTCAAACTTTTTTAGGACTTATATTGTGAGGAACTGTGAGGCTACAATGAAAATGCAATTATCAATTGTGATTTTCCTGTTAACAATGCTCTGAGTATTCACTTGGAAAGGAAAAAATCAAAAATACAAGGAAAACATCTTATGACATATGGAGCTATATATCATAAATATTAAACAGGACTTTGTCAAGGCATAATTGCTGTACAGAACAGAAATATTGCTTTTCAGATTTTCAGCCATTTCTTACAAAGCATATATATTTGTAGAAAGTTAGAATCTCTTCACAGTAGTTTACTAACCAACATGAAGGTTAAATTCATCAGGAGTAGTGTTCATATGTACCAGCTTCATTGGTACTTTTCTACTTAGAGTTTATCAAGTCAAAGTCCCTCCAGTTCCTCTTTGCAGTCATGGAGAAAGAGGATTTTTAAATGCCTGCATCTTGTTGAGTCACTGAAGAAAACCAGTTTGATTTTAACATTGCCTGTAGGGAAGACTGTTAAAGGTTTTCTGAAGACCACTAGGTCCCTCTCTCTCTCCCTCCCCTTTCTCTTTTTGGTTGTTCTTTTAAAAAATATAATCCTTATTTCCTGCCTGTGCCCCTCTATTTATTCAGCAGCAGCACAGGGTTTACCCTCATAGCCCCATACTAGCTACACACCCCTCTAGCTAAACCAGCTGGGCTGTTTGGCACTTTCACAGGGCTGTGAAGATCTTATAACCTTATGTTGCCACAATACATATTCAAGAAATAAGGTCCGTTCTGAAATTCAAACCACCCTGGCACATATTAATAAAATTCTTCCCTGAGTTCCAAATGAATTTGCTCTCTTTGCATCTTAAAAATATGCAATCAACATTTGCTCAACCATAAAAAGGTGGAATGAATGCAATTAGGCCATTTAAATATCAATCATTTAGGCAAACAAAACACACAAGTGCCCAAGTGTTCAGCCAGTCAATTTTATAATCACACAGAAAAGAATAAACTAAGAGTATTTTAATGGAAAAAGCAAGCTAATTTGTAGTCTGCTACAACACAGCACTAAGCTTCTTGGGCATACTGTGATTAGACATGGATTGCAGTAAAATAGCTACCAAGAAGCCACAAACTCTGATGGTATTAGTGAGAGGTCTAACTTTCCCACAGCCACACATAGGAGAAACAATGGTCATGAAGGGGAGTGGTGTTAATACTGAAGCTTAATAGGGCAAGACGTGTTCATCAGAGCAGCTGGCAGAATTAGCTGGCAGAATTAGCTCCAAACCCATAAAAATCTGACCCAGAACATGTGAAACCTGGCACAGAAGATGTCTCCTTATTTAAAAAATGCAATGCCATCACTGCAAAGTTGTTTGGGCATTTTTATATCGAGGAATAACAGTAAAGAAACCAGAAAATGTGTTTCTTCAGAATCCCCTTGATGCCATCTGCAGCTAATGTACCAAATGCCATTTCTGAATGCTTTGCAGCCACAAGGTGACAAAGTAGCTCTCAGTGAGATAAGGCTTGTTCTGCTCAGAGCAGTTACAATAGGAAGTGATAAATTACAGACTTCAGTGATCTCTCTGGACGAAAGGAAAGGTTCGAGACAGTTACAGCTGAGATTAGCACTTTGGATAAGAGAGTGACAGGAGATGAAAGAAGACCAGGAGCCTGCAAGAAAGATCACAAGATGTAAAAGAAAAGACTCTAAAATATTCTGCTCATACAAATGCAAATGATCATGGAATAATGAACGGAGCACCTGCAGGACAAAATTAAAGCAAGAAAAAAATGGTAAACTCGATAATTTAGCTGGTTTAAAATTGCTTGAGTTTTTGCTGTGGTCTGTGAATGAAACCTTTTGTTTTCAAACACTATGGAAAGTGAAAAGCAAAAGAAGGAAGTTCAGGAATGGAGCTGAATTTTTTTCCTTCTCTAAAGATTTTGAATATATTCTAAGAAAAACCCACATGCTATTAGATATGGGAATATGTCAAACATGCCTGATTTCTAGAGAGATCCAAAGGCACAAATCAACTAAAATGAGTAGCAAGGAAATAGCTTCTGAAATAGCTGTGAAGTGTTTGCAAAGATAGATGCAAGTTTTTGGCAGTGGACAGTTCTGTCTGATACAGTCTACTTGTTCATAGTAACAGCCTCAATTGTCTCAGTTTTGGGGAGAATCTAACTGCCTTTCCCTTGCAATGTTTCTACTTTCAATATGAAGCTAACTTAAGCCAGAAGCCAGCATTTTGATTTTGAAACTGTGGGAGGTTTCCACATGAGAAGGATTGGCCTGCCAGCTACTTTAATATAAATAATGTAAGTGCTTTGTAACACATCAGTGTTTAGTGCTACTGGTAGTATTCTCAAATGAGTGGTAATAAGTCTTTCTTTTAATGAAATGAAGTCTATCCTCAAATAAGAATATTGACTTGGAGATTTCCCTTGAATCTGTGGCTAGTGAGATCTTGAAGTATTTCCTAATAAAATGATCCATTTTTCTATGCAGTAATACATTGAGGTTTTGTGTGGAAAATCAGATTTTGTAGATGTGCACTGGATGGAACAGTGGAAGCTTCAGAGACATAATCTGCCTGTGCTTCCAAGGGAGACTCTTTCTGCTTTAAGGATGTCAATAGTTAAGGAGGAATGTAGGCAGAGAGAAACTTAGGGCCCAACTGCTTTCCTGGCAGGAAGAATGCATTAGATATTGTGCACCAACACAAACTGTGTTGGTTGAGTGTACCAAGACAGCTTGCTACTTACTGGTAATAGAAAGTTATTCATTGCTTGGGAGGTTTTGGGGATATGTGAATTTGTGAGAAGCTTGCTGTATTTTTCCAGATCCCCAGGAATGCAAGAAGAAGCTGCCATTGAAAAAATATACCTTAATTCTCCCTGTTCCATAGAAGACCTGGTAAATATGACAGTCTACATTCAAAACACAATGACAAAGAAAAAGACTCTCCCTAGTTCTCATCACATGGTAAGTAGAAGAGTTAGAAATAGGTCATGATTTTTGGATATTAGAATTTGATAGTGCTGTTAAAGGTAAGATGCCCAATACATCTGCTAAGTGGAGAAATACCATTCCATTGGGGAAAGTCTTCGGCTTTGAGCCCAGATGTTGTACATCAGTCTCAAAATGAATCTATGGCTGGAGAAATTTCAGGGATTATGAGTTGTAGAGGCATGCCTTAACCACAAAACTTAAAATGTATGGTCCTGTGGCATCTCTTCCCCTTGAATCACTGCTTTTTCATCTGCTAAACTGGGCTATGAAGACATTGAAAACTCTCTTAATGCCAACAACATGCTTTCAAAAGAATCCTGTGACCTTCCAGTTGAATTATAGTTGTGAATATCTCCTCTCCAGATTATTGCATTTAATTTGGTCAGTGTGTGTTCAGACATAACTTGATCAATATTCTATGAGTAGCTCTTGGAGATCCCATTTGTAATTGTTGCTCTGCTTACTTTGGTCCTCACAGCTACACAGAGATATTTGCCTTGAATGAGATAATCTGGTTAATGGTAAAATAGTAAGTAATCATAAACATGGCTGGGCCTGGGTTGAGTAATCAAGCAATCCTTTGAGTCAAGACTTAGAAAAAGAAAAGCTTTGATAATTTTTACTAGTCTTGTGGACTTCTGCTTGATTTACAAATGGACATAAATGTCAGATGTTGCAAGAATAAAGCATAATCACTGGACTTGCTCAAGGACTACCTTGGAAAAATATTGATTGAATTATTGATTCCTTATTGACCTGCCAACAATACCTTTTCAACTTAGTTCTGCACAGAAGAAAAAAAAAAAAAAAGAGTGGTAACCTCATGAACCTCATGTTGAGAAGACTACAGATCTCAGACATTTAGACATAGGCTGGGCTTCAGGATGTTTATCAATCTCTGGCTTTTCCTACACTGTTCCAGTAAAGAAACAATCTGTTCTGCCAGCTTCCTAAGTGGAAATTTCAATGATAGAGACATTCATAGGATTACCTTCTCAAAATTTTTTCTTTTATTCATACTTGTCCATGTGTCAGCCTGTGAATGTCTTTTTCTTTTTCACCTGAAATGTGTCATCTCCTTCTAAAGTTTCTTTAAACGATAGTTTGTAGATAATGTCTTTGAACTCTAAATCCAACTTCTTGGGAAGCTTTAGCAAGGTCTGGAAGACACAAGTGCAAATGGGAAAAAAGATAGGATTCCAGGAAGCTTTGCATCATTTAGTGGTATTATGGGACCTAAACATTCCTGTTAGAAATACAATCTATTTCTTGTATATTCGTGTCAGGATTAGTATTGAACTCAGAACTGATGGGAGTTGTTCTGTGCACAGGAGTCTGTAAGTTATAAAATCAGAATGCTTGATTACAAAGAAATAAAGAATGCTCTTACATGACAAGGAACTTGTTTACAGGCAGTGAAAAATGTAAGGTTTTCTTTAGCTCTGCACAGATTGTTGAGCATTTATCAGGTTTGCCTCCATGCTTATTGATACAGAGACTTTGCAGCAGCAACTATTTAATTTATGGCAAAACATAATAGGAATGGCAAAAGAAGCTTTTGAAAACAAAAGTAACTCTGTGTGTGTTTTTATATGTCTCCTCAATTAGCTACAAGCCTTATGAAGCAGCCACTGGAATTCTGCTTCTTTGCTGCAATGAGGATGCTCCAGACTTTCTTCTCACTGTTGCTTCTTCACAAGATGATTTTAAAGTTTATTGACTTATTTGTGTAATTTCGTGCTGGGAATCGACTTTGTATCAGTGTTTGGGAATGTACTTGGTAGCTGTGACAATATTCTTCCCACGCTGCTTCCTTGCTTGAATATGTAACATGATGAGAGGCTGTAAAGCAGAGGGCTGTGCTAGACAGCAAGGACAGCTTTATGGAAAGGGGACAGCACCAGATACCAGCTGTGAAGGCTCCCTTGTATCTGCCTTCTGCTCCTGCTGTAAAACTAACTGCCTTTTCCAAGAGTGACAAGTAATTCACAGTCCTTACAACAGACTCGTTTCTACTGACTCAAGAGTTTTCTTATGAAAGACATTTCTCAACGAAATTATTACTATCTCACTGGGTAACATGATTTGTTCCTAATCAGTATTTTGTGATACAAATAGATGGATGTTCAGATATTCTTCTATATCCAGAAAGAAATTTCCCAGTTAATGAATCACAGAACAAGTCATTCAACAAGAAAATAAGCCAGGTAATAATTACATTAATTTAAGTAAAATAGAAAGGGAATAGTAGCTTCAGCTAAACTGCAATTCACTTGCACAAACCAATTCCTGCACTCAGGAAAGAGCCAATATTTGCATTTGAACTCACTGGATAAAGGATCAGCTTATAATTACACTATTTAACATATGCAGATTAGACTACAGAAGATTCTTTATTGAAACTCAATGAGAAGAAATGAAAATTCCATGTCTGAATATACAGTCTGACCTCATGATTACAGATAAGTTTCTCTGTATGACAAAAATATAGCTTAATCACTTTAAAGCCTTGGGTAATCTAAAGCATTACTCCAATAGAAGGGCTAGCCAACAAATGATCACTTGTCTCAAAGAGATGTGGAGCACTCTTAGCCTCTTAACACTACTGAGAAATGTCATGAGATGAGAGCTTTTCACTTTGAAAGTCAGAGGGAAAGCCCTTGCTTTATTTATGTGCACCCCTCAGCTCTTAGGTGACAGGCTGAGCACGAAGCATCTGAAGTTGATAGAGTCTGACCCTGGTAGGATGGAGACTGAGCTAATACCACTGAGCTAATCTAGAGAGCTACAGCCAAGCTGATGAGAGCCGTGACAAGAGCATTGTGTTACCACTGTGAAGAACTGAACAACTAGTTTTCCTCCACAGCCACAACAAAAGAGTGCTTAACGTAAAACTTGCCCAGGGATGAATTGGCAACATCCCCAAAAAGCAAGTGCTTGTGGGTCAGATCCCTGTATGCACAGCTCCACATCAGTGCTGGGCCTGTTCTTTGGAATCCTCTCTTCTCAAAGAAACTGCAGCAAAGTCTTTAACACTTCTGTACTGTGTTCTGCATTCAGAGCTTAAAAATTCCCACAGGGTCAGATGTGATCAGGAAAGGCTTATCTGTGCTGTGCCTGGTTTGATACCTGCTGGCTTGCTAATTATCAGGGAACTAAATGCCCATTTGGACTCCTCTTTATTTACTTTAAATGCATTCAACATTATCTGGTATCTCCTGTGCCTACTCAAAAACACATTAATTGCAGCCATTTCATTTTTTTTCAACATCTGTTAATACTGCAAGGCTTTTATCCTAGGGCCTGTATTTTTGGCAACACAGTCAAGATGGCAGTGATGCCTGTTGCTGTCCTTCCCCTGCACATACCCCCAGCTGACTACACAAGGCTTAGAAAGGCCTCTTTTTAGTTGTATATGTAGTTTTTGGGCTCACATCCCTTATGCTATAACTTTTGATGTACTTTGTCTGTCTCAAGCTGAAACTTTCTTGAAAAACTCCAGAGGAAATTTTCAAAGCTGTGTGCAAGAGCAAAACTAGGAAACTATTATTTTGCTCATGTTAGAAAAACCTCTTGTACCTTTTTTCCTTGAGCTCTAGTTCACCTAGCCTTTGGAGAAGAACTTGAAAATTAGAGATGCAAAGGGCTTTGCTGTGTGAGAGAGCATGGACTTAAGATAAATCACTTAAGTCTTTCAAATTCCCAATTTGCACATGTTATGTATAGATCTGCCAGAACCTTGCAATGAACCACTTTGTGCTTTGGGTATCCTGTCGGGGTGTCCTCTTGTCACATTTTCTCTGCTGCAACTGGCTGACCTTGGGCCAGGTCCTAAGAGATGTTTTTGTGAGTTGCCAGAGATCCCCTGGCCAGGATCAGAGGTCTGGAAGTGTTAATGGAGTTTTGCTCCTGTTATTTCAGGTAACACCTTCATATAAGTTGCTTAACAAGCCATTATTAATGATCCTTAAAAACAACTGAAAGCCAGGATTTTTTGGGCCTCTGATGCTGATATTTAGCAAAAAATTTGTAGTAAAAATCTCCTTTCTTTTTTTTCCAACCCTTACTGGCATTTATAGCTGGTTTATTCACTATTTTTAATTTTGTTTTGTTTTTTTGTTTGTTTTGGTTTTTTTGTTATATATGAAGTATGATTCAGTGTAAATCTCCTTTTCCACCTTTTTTCTTTTCCATGTGATAGACTCTCCATGTGTGTTTTGTCTGAATAGCTCCTGTGCATCATTCCAAACCAAATTCATATTTCCTGCTCATAGGTATAACAGAGGAGGACTTCAGATTGTCTGTGTCAGATAGAATTCAGCTTTTCTTCTTAGGGCTTGAATGATGAAAGAAGTAGTACACATATGAAGCAGAAATTTGACAGTAGGAAAAGAAGAAGGTTCTATAATACATTACCAAGGAGAAATGTGCCATCTTGTACTGTAGGAGATATCAAAAGAATTATTTTTTTTTTTAAAATAGCTGTCAGTTAGGAATAATTTAGCACAGATCTGAATAGATTTGGGAGATGTGGGATTGACATGGGTTTCAGATAGCCATTGCTAGCCAATTAATAGTAATGTCTTTTTTCTGTTCCTAATAGAATATCCTTCCTCTTAGTGTTAGGTGTCTTCACCTGATCCCTTTTATTCACTTATTGCCATTATTTCAGTTAATTTCCTAATATTCTTAGCTTACTGAATGATATAAAGATCCTTTTGTGTTTTCCAATTTTGTGTGACTAGAAACTGTATTAGCACACTCCCTGCTTTTGCACTGAGATGACTAAGGAAATATTAAATAAGATCAAACCAAGACAAGCCATCAAGAAAATCTACTACATTAAAATACATCTAGTTTGAACACATGGTCTGGGTTTTTTTGTTTGTTTGTTTATTTTTTCTTAATATGTTTCTAACAGCATTAGAGTTTTTGTACAAGAGCTGCATTTTCTCCCATATAACTGATAATTTCCCATGTGGTGCTGTACTTTGCTGTAATCCAAATAGACTGACAGGCTTCCTTTCCCTTGTGTAGAAAAGCAGTTATTTTATTAAGTCAAAGCATCAGGATATTCTTACTAGATCTATTTGGTAAATCTACATAATGCTTTGCCTTTTGCATTTTGATTTTCTGCCTTTTCTTTTCAAAGTTAATCTTTCCTCAGAAATCTGTATGGCTTCCTTTCTGCACCACTGAAGCAAGCATAACAAATCTCTCCTTCTGTATCTTTTAACTTTCCCCTGTAACTGTAGGGATTTCTGTATGATGGCTCTCCACTACTGACTCCAGCTTTTTGTATACATCAAGCCAAATTAGGCAACCTATTGCTTCATTTGTTATCCTTTTCAGAACTCTCATAATGATGAACCTCTTCCATATTAAAGCCTTAGCCTCTGAGTTATCCTTCCATCTTGGATGCAGAAATCTCATTTTATTTTCGTCATTACTGCTAGGCAGTCTTTCTGTGTTATATTGATTTTGGTCTCTCTGTATCTTTTCTCCACAGCTGCCAAGCTTTTTCTTCCTCTTCCCCTCCCTCTTTTTTTCTGTATGGCTGACAAGTCTTTTATTTATATTTTTCAAATCTAATTTGTAATGTGCATGTCAGTCTAAATTTTGTATCCTTTTATATTATTGCCTGTGCAATCTTAGCTCTGTCTTTGCTGATCAGTGTTCTTTTTCTTCATTCTTTGTCAGCCCTTCATGTTTTTCTTATTTTACTTGATGTTTTGCATACTATGATGTTTCGCTCATCTGTTTTTTAACTTTTTATAACGTTCTCATTAATTACTGCTATGAAATCTGAAAAAATAGTACCAGCTGATAAAAAGGCATTTGTAAAAAAAGATATTACACTGTGTACTCTGGATTTCCCAAAGTATCTTGAAAAGGTGCCCTAACAAAGCTGAAGTGCTGCATTTCTACATGTCATTGCAGAAGAGAAAAATATTTTAAAGTTTCTCATCTTCTGCTGTTTTACTTCTGAATACAGCTCCCCAGTTCATTAAAAAAGTGAATATTTTACTTTTCCAAATTATATGGAAAGTCATAAAACTTTGTTCAAAGCAAAGGAGAAAGAAACAGAAATATTCTGAATTAATTTTTCATCTTCTCCCTTGCAGTCAGGAAGTCTCACTTAGAAGTCTGTGTTGATTTTCTGTTTCCTCTAGAGATGAGCACTGTGGCTCTAAGTGGATGCATGACTCCTTAATGTTTATTCTGGATAGCTGGCAACCTACAAGGCTCTAAATATTTGTTGGTATTTTAGAGGTTTGTGCTGCTTTAACAGCAAGGCTCTGTATTATAATATGGACTTGTTTTCTGCCCTGACTGGTGAGCCAGAAAATTCCAGAATGACTCTTTCAGAGCCAGAATGGCTGTTTCAGACTATCAGTAATGGACAGGCCAATATTAAATTTAACAATTAGTTAAAGATACTAAATGAAATGCACTGCACTGGCAAGAAATGAATCTCGGGCTTAAAAGATACAAAATACTTTGAAAATGTGGAATGCTATAAGACTGTCAGAAATAAAAGCTGAAAACAAATTTATTTCCCTGCCAGGCAATGTATAAGCTCTAAGTCTTTATAAACTTCTAAATTCATATGAAAAAAATGTCTGAAAATGGTTAAAATTAGCAGTATTTCAAAACTATTGTCTAAATATAACAACTCATAAATAAAATCACTATTGCAGATTAAACTGAGATCATGTTTATAAAGCACAGAGGGTAACACTATTTCAGCTTAACCAACACTTTTGTTCTGTTTTCAGTATGCTGCTTAATTGCTCCTATTAAGGCTTCTATTAGCATTTTGGAAAGACAGATAATTCACTAAATACTTGTGTACTTGAGTATAAAATTAACAGTTACATTTATTTTTTTCTTTTAAAATGTTTTTGTTGTTTGCTTGATAAATACAGCAAAACTATGGCCTGTTTGGGAAAGATTTCACATTTGTCATCAGATTGACTTCACTGTGTTGTAAATATGTACTTGAAAGTCAGTTCATGCAAAATATTTTGCTAATAGGTGGCTGAGAGAAGGTTGATATTGTGAATTAATCATCAAAGGGAGCATGTTATGATTTTGTGCCAGTGTTCAGTATTGCAGTTCCTGCTCACCTTCCTCACCCAACTGATGGCAGGCCTGAAGGCTCAGGGTCCTGTTTAACATTGTCCTTTCAGGAGTAAAGCTCTTGAGGGCATGGGCATTAGAGGTTTATTCTGATAAAGGAGTAATAAGTGAGTAATTTGGTTTGATTGTTGCTGATGTTGATTTATTGCTGCTGATTTATCTCCATTGGCTGGATGGCTGGAGTTTTTCTGCAGGAGGAGTGTTAGTGCAATGGCTATAATTGTTTTGAGAAGAGGACATACAACAAGCACCTTCTCTACTTAATTATGCAACTCTTTCCAAGTCACTGGCTCTTTCTTATCCCTTGGTCAGTTCAGGCACAAAAGTGGATGGAACCAAATTCTTTTAAAATAACTGAGTTTATTGAAGTTAAGCCATCATGGATAAATGGATAAAATGAAAAGAAGTATGTGAGTGCTGCATTATTTAATGTGGATTCATTTCTGGGGCATGACTTTCAGAAGACACTTGAGGCTTCAGTGCTGCTTGGATGGGTTTTGTGTACTGTATAAAACCATCTATTTCCTCTTCTCATTCCTCAGGGAGCCATAGGGTCATACTGGAATGTCACAACAGCCATTTATTTCTTATTTTTCAGTGCATGTGTTCCTGTATTGAATCACATGTACTTTTATTTCATTTTGCAACTCAATTTTAAAGGTTCAGAACTGATCATGATGCCTCTTAGTGACTATTTACTGCTGCAGAATTCTTTGAGCTTTCCTATCCCAAGAGGCAAACAGAAGTGACATTAATTTGCATTCAGGAATAATATTACCTGTAATTTTCTAAAATGCTGTTTTAACATGGCCAAATTTCTGGGTGACTAACTGTGAAATTACTGCTTTTTTATAAATGCTTAATTTCAGCCCATAATGGAAAATCATTATACAGTGCCCAAAGGCTGATATGGTAAGTGGCTTTCAGAGCTTTTCATTTCATAACAATTTTTGTTGAATTAGTTATAGGATATATAAAGAAATAGTATAGAGTTTAGTCTGCCAGAAACTTTGCTTATGTATCAGAAAATCCTGAAGGCTGTGCCTTCATAGCAATTGCCAGAGGATGTCTAGCCTAGACTGCCAACTGAATAAACAAATTTTTCCAGAAAATTAAATTGCTGATCGCTTATCTGAAAGATTATTTGGCCTTTGTGTCTTGCTACTTGCTAAGTGACATAGAAACAAATATCAGTATGGAAAATTGTCTTGTTTTAAAACATGGAATAAAATATTTTAGGATGGTGGCTTGCACACAGTGAGGAAATGTACTTCAGGGTGGGAGAGAGAGGCACTGGCAGCATTTCAGGGAGAAAGAATTCCATTCTTTTTGCTTTTGTTTTCTGAAATTGTCTGGTTTTATGCCTACCAAGATCCTGAGCACCTTGGAGCTAGAGCTCCCACTTCCTCAAATATTTTGTACACCTTTGTACTGAAGACTGTTAGAAGCCAATATCCTTGCTTTACTCAAGGCTAAGCTGTATTTCTATGCCAAAGCATCCTTGCAAGATGTGAGTGAACTGTAGGACTGAACCAACTCTAAAAACACTGGCAGGTTGAATCCCAAATTAGGAAGAAAAAAAGGTAATCGATTGTTCAATTGTAAAACACATTTTACATTTCAATCAATTGTAAAACCACATTCCTGGAAGAAGAGTTTTCCTCATCTGACTTACCTTAGCTTTGCATGCTTACCTGAGTTGAGTTCAGAAAAGGGTGGAATTTTCTTGCAAGATAACATGTCTCTGTTAAATATCAATTGCAAAATCCTGCTACAGTATATGCTGTCAGTACATACTAATGTCTCCAGGAACTCAGTATTACATTCATGGCATTTTAAAATCTGTTTCAATACATTAGGCTGAACAGTGTTAGCAGAAGCAACTATGAATTACATTTCTAAAAAAAAATATTAATACTAAATGTTAAAACTTGTTGCTGTGTGATGAGCCAAACAGCACCATTAATGCTAAGACTTCTCTGTAACTACACCAGTATTACAAATCCTTCTTTTTATGTTAATTTACCAAAAACCATCACTCAAAATTAAAATTTAGAAGTTGGACTTTGTAGGTCCATCAACTGTCATTGCTTAAGTGAGTGTCTAAATAGTGACTTATTTAACACAGCTAATTCCTCCCCCCTCCAGTATCAGTCATTCAAAGAGTACACATGTTCTGCCTTCTGATAATGTGCCCAAGGCTGGAGTCAAACCCAGCTCACATCCAAACTGCTTGAATCAAAGCCACCTGGAGAAGAGCAGCTATGTGGTGAGAAATGGTGACAAATCTTTGACTCTGTGCTCCCACCAGCAAGAACTGAAGCATCCTTAGCCTGCATGAATCAAGCCTCTCACTGTACCTGCAGCATTGCTTCTATGGGGCATCAAATGCCATCACACAGGAGGGGCTCTTCTTAGCCCAAAGTGAAGCCCATAGGCTGAGAGCATTAGTTATGCACTGTCATATGGTATGCAGGTCAAATCTCCTGTCACCCTTCAATCCTCTCGTCACACCAACAGCATTTAAATGTAGGATTTTTTTCTCATGCTAGTATTGAATTTTTTCATACTTAGTCACTTAGCAGTCAGCTGAGACCAGAAGTTCTTTAGGGATTCAGGAGGTGAAAAAAGTGTATTCTCCTGTTATTGCCAAGTGTCTCCTGACAATAACAGGAAAATACACTTTTTAGAGGAAAACATTTTTTTTCTCCATAGAGTTCTGGCCCTGAAATGCAGGAATGTTGCCTAAAGACCATAAACACATGGAAAACCTCCATATCCAAAACTCTGCTGCAATAGTTAAACCTAAATAAGACTTTTTTTTCCTTTTATTTTGGCATCTGGTCCCATCCAGGTTAAAACAGATATATTTGATATATTTACCAGAAGTGTATGAATATAGGTTCAGTACTTTTTTTACATTATGTGTTCTGCCTCAGTCAGTAACTAATTCAGCAAGTTCTGCTGTACAGGAGTCAGACTGCAAGATCACTGGAGTCTTTTCTGGCCTTGTAATGAATGAATGTATGGTTTCATGCCAGGAACAAGCTATTAATTTAGACTACTTCTCTGAACATCCTTTGTCTCTTTACCTGACTAAAACACTGAAAATTTCTCTTTACTCTGAAGACCAGGAAAACACAGTCAGGACTGTAGAGTAGTAATCAAAATGGATGTGTATTATTACACTTTCCCCTTGGCAGGCTATATCAAATTCATTGAAGATGTTTAAAAGTATTCCCAAATATTCCCCTAATAATTTATGAAAATTACTTCCTTGGAAAGTGCTGCTTTAAGCAGGGAAAACAATCTACACCATTGGAAGGTCAATGCTATGAAAACAGCATCAATTTTCTTGATGAATTGATAGTTCAGTAGCAATTTGGTGTGAGTCTTCAATTCTGACAGTACATGTGACTTTGGCTAGATGCCTGGATATAGGCAGTGAGTAAACACAAAGTAGTGGGAAATTATCTTGATCTCTTATGTTCCATGTGTTAAGACACTTAAATATAGCTGCCAAAGCTATCTGTAATAAAAGTACAAGACAGAAAAAAAAAAACCAAACCAAAAAACAAAAGAGCAGTCCCTAAATTGAAGAATCATTGATCATTGTGGGCAGCAGTAAATCTACTGATATTAAAGTTTCCTGGAATAAGATGCCAAGGATTAAAACAAATAACTCTACAGTTAGTCCTTCTTAGCCTTCTTTCTTTGATGGGCTTGCCAACCATATAGCAGGATTAGAAAATATCTTAGGATGCACACAAAATTTGTGTTTGCCTCAATGCTAAATGCATGTGCAAAGACACTGGATGTGTATGAAGAGAGATAGGAAAGCAAGTGTGAAGTTGGATCCTTGTTACCATTTTTCTTCACCTTATTATCTAAGTAGTCTTGAGGTGGCTGTCAGGTAAAAAAACCTGCTAAAAAAATAATGCAGATATACAGTAGCTGGTGCACAGGGTGACATGAAAACAAATATTAGAAAGTGTGCAAAAAGCCTCCTTAAAAGCTTTTCTGTCTCCTGGGGTTTTAAGAAGAGAATCAATTCAAATGCCTCTCCACTCTGTAAACATAGGAAAAAGTAGTGGGAAATAGTTACATCTAATGCATTTTGGTATTGTACATCATGTTAGTGTCTTTTAAAAGGCTGATGGCAAATTTCAGAGATTTTTAGAACAGTACCTTTGGTTTTATGTTTTATGTTGTTATGGCTGGATTTAGGAT
Organism: Luscinia megarhynchos; assembly: GCA_034336665.1. Lineage (NCBI taxonomy): Eukaryota > Metazoa > Chordata > Aves > Passeriformes > Muscicapidae > Luscinia > Luscinia megarhynchos. Next base: position 78,171,790 of record CM067565.1, on the reverse strand, counting down.
TTTTTTTTAATACTTTGGGTTTTTTGTTCTTTTTGTTTTTAAGGAAAGGACAAAGATTGTGTTCACTTGTGTTCTACATTTTCTCCTTAAATACTGTACAAAATGTTGGTGTAATTTCTGTATCTGGTCTCACCAGGGAAATACATGTCTTAATAAATACAGACTCATTTTCTTACTTTGGAGGAGCTGATCTTTTCAGGGTAAAACATTTTTATATTATTGTAATTTTCCAGCCTTGAATGAAATCATTGCTTCCTTGCTTTGGACAGATTGTCAGCTTTATTTTATAGGCAGCAATATCACTTTTTTCCTATGTGACTTCAATGACTTTCCCCTCACACAGCATGACATACTTCTATAGCTTTTCATATGCATTTAAAATGAAGACACCATGGAAATCTGTCAGCATGTAGTAGGAGAAGAGGGATATAATGCCACAGAGACTTCAACCCTGCTAATTACAGTAGAAATCTGCATCTGTAGGAATTAGGTCCACACATTTGTTTGACAAGCAAAGGCTACTTTAGGAATTTTTGGCCAAAATATGTGTGAGAAATACTCAAATGACTATTTTGAGTTTTCTGTTGTCCAGCAAGGGTTGCCAAAGGCTACATTAATATGTGTTTTCATAGTCTATCCTGCAAAGCCTCAAGCTTAACTTTATGATGTTGAAAATCTTTGAAAATCCTTGAAAAAATTCTTGGAAACCTTCAATTTATACCTAAAAGTACTTAATACACAGGGCTTGTAACCCTTACAATAATTTACCTTTCTTCTTCCCACTTGAATGAATCTATGCAATTTTCTTTAATTCCTGATATAACCTCAGTAGAAAAACTCATTGATCTTTCACTCTAAAGGGATCTTGTTATCCCAGAGTTCATAAAACTTGAGAAACACAGGTTGCTTCAAGTTATGTCCTTATTAACATTAGCAGTCATTTTGTGGTGATACAGTCTCCCAATTCCTTTCACTACATCTGGAGTGAATCATTAGCCTGCATGAGTTTTTATTAGCTTTAATAGCAATGTTTTCCTCTCATTTCTTTGCAGGTTTTTGATTGCTTGTGCCTAGAATTTCTACTTCACACACTACAATTCATGTATCCATAAAGAAGTGCTGCATCCACTTCATGCTATTGCAAAGGGTATATGATTCTTGGGTCTCTATTTTCCTGTTGATTTATCTGATTTTGATATCTCGTTGAACCTTTCTTCTTGTGCATTAAGTTTTTCTTAAAAACCTCTTGCAGGGACTTTTTTCTACACCTTATATTTGAACTTCCAAATATAGCACATTATGTTCACTGACTCTTTTACCCACAACAGTATTCCTGCTTGCAAAGAAATGTGCTGACTCAGGTGAAATTTTCCTCACATACAGGAAGAATGAGATGATACATTGCTCTTCCCTTATACCTTTGTTTTGCACATGTATAATTGCATCTACCTTGAAAAACAGATTTATTTTTTTTTCAAATGAGTATTTTGTTAGCTTTCACAAGATGAAAATAAAGAATGCCTAAAAAGAAATTGAAGTTGTAACTTATGTCTTCAATTCTGTAATTCATTGTTAATCAAAACTTCCTATAGTACTAATAGCAGTTTGTAAATGATGATCTCATTAAAGGTAAGGTTGAAATATTTAATGTCAGCCAGTGCATTTCTTTAAAAAGCACTGTACCTAGTAACTATTGTAATTATGCCAGGAGACATAAGAGAAGAGATTAGTGCAACAAGTGACCTAGCTTTAATAATGTCATAAGAATCTGTAATTACAAAATTATTCACTGTGTTAAAAATGTTCACTAACATAATATTCAGGTCACTCATCATTTGTAGCACTTCATGAAGTAAGCAATTATTTTTTCCAGTGTACAAATATCAAGTCCATTAATTTTAATAAGTCACTCACTTGCAAAACTGAGAGCTGTATATTTAAGTATAGTAAAAAATGTGTTCAGCTGTGACTGAAAACGTGTATTATAACAGACAGTGTTTGACTGCCAGCTCTCTAAATCTTGATACTGGCCATACCTAGAAAGATTTAGAGGTTAAATTTGAGTTAAGAACTCAGAACTGCAAAAAAATGCCTGCAACCTACTCTAAAATAGATATTGAAAATATGTCCCAGATTTCTTTCTTTCCAAATAGATTATGTGCATCTATGTCCATCCATCCATCCATCCCTCCATCCATCCATCCATCCATCCATCCATCCATCCATCCATCCATCCATCCATCCATCCATCCATCCATCCATCCATCCATCCATCCATCCATCCATCCATCCATCCTCCATCCATGTCAATCTACCTCACAGTGTTTTAATATTGTATCTTTCAAGACTTAGGTCAACCTGAAAATTAAAAAGAACCCTAAAACACCATAAACTGAATGAAATGGAAAACCTGATCATAAGCTCTTTGTGGGATTTTTTTCTGTCCTGTAAGAAATGTTATTATTCAGAAGGATGAGAAACGGGTTCTTTTGTTCTCTTAACTGCACTGAGCTATTGTCAGAATATTCACATTTGCTCTGTGAATAAATCAGCTGCAATAGCAGCTTTCTTTTGAGTTCCCTGATGTTTTCTGCCAGTGTCTAAATCTGGGGGAACCTGCTAGACTGACCCAAAAACACAGTGCATGGTCCTTCTCTATATCCAATAATGGATAAGGTGTTATTATAAGAGAACTTCCCAGGTATTTTGTATTCCTTGTCTTTTTACTGTTTGGTGTTCACCTTCATATGTTGCTTGCTACTGTAATTTCCATTCAAAGTCTTGAGAATAGGGAATTTGTTAACACACGTGAATTGAGCCAGGCACGTTGTGAATCTTTCCTCTAGGTACCCTGTGAAGATAAGCAATAACACCTGTATTGTGAAATCTCAAATGAAAAAGGGCTTAAAAAACAAAATGTGCTAGGTCTGAAAACTGGAGATGCTTCAAGGTTGTATTGCCCAAGTATTATCCTATTAAAAACTACATTCAATGTGAGAAGAGAATAATTATTTCCTTCACTGAAAACCCTCCACCAACTACTACTACTATCTTTACTAGATAAGGTGCAATTCCTCTTGCCCAATTTAGACTGTAATAGGTGTCTGGTCTAAGAAAGTCACTTAGACTCCCTGTAGAGCTGAGAAAAGTTGAGATAGAAGAGAAACTTTAGACAGTCTCTCATGTACCTTAGACAGGTTGAAATGAATTGCTTCTGAAAACACATCTTTCTTTCAAGTAACTGAAATGGAAGCCTCAATTTCTCCTTATTGAGTCTGTATGGTCATCCTGCTGACACTGGGCTTAGACTGGATGCCCAACTTTCAGGTAGCTGGTCTGATGGATACCACCTGTATTGTCTTTGGCACAGAAGTGCAGTATCCTCCATTGTGCTTTTAGGGGTAGCCTCAGCCAGCAAGCAGACTAGAAATCTTGACTCTTACAAGGGAAGTCCCTCTTGCCCTTCCTAAATAGCTCCTTACCAAAACTCCAGCCACGAGTTTCAAAAATGCTTAAACAAAAAATTTTCAATGATTTATGTGAAAACAGGATCAGACAAAGACTGAACTTTGCTGAAAACTTAATTCATGATGCTCATACTGCACATCTGGCTTGCTTTGGAGACTGCTGAGGTAGTTTTTCAACCTCATCTGCTACTTCTCACTTCCTAAATCTCCTGTAAATTCTGCCTGGTGGGATTTTTTAGGAGTGGGGAAAAAAAATATATTGTCATACCAAGCATAGGCTTAAGCTTTCTCCAGTATTGTTAGCTGTTGAGAGCAATAAGAAAGATACTCTGCACTGAATTGTCAGGAAAAACAGTTTGAGAAGCATTTCCTAGAACAGTGACTTGCCCTTTCCCAACTACTATTTTCCAAAGGTATTGTCTTTGCTAGCATTTCTAGGGTGTAATTTCCATGCTGTTGCTGCTTTTTCTTGCAACCTGGGCCTGGGCACAATTTGTTTTGTGGTCGTAACTTCCAGTTTATATTTCACTTTCATTACCTCTTATTTTTACAATTTATTTTGCAAGTTTTGTCGTTGATAAATTCAGGGAAGTGAAGGTGACCTAATGCAGGCCTTTTGGTATCTGATAGGGGGCTACAAGAGAGCTGGAGAGAAAATTTTTACAAGAGCATGTGACACAGGACAAGGGGAAATGGCTCTAAACTGACAAAGATTAGGTTTAGATTAGACATAAGCAAGAAATCCTTTACTGTGAGGGTGGTGAGGCACTGGAACAGGTTGCCCAGGGAAGCTGTGGATGCTCCATCCCTGGGAGTGCCAGGTTGGGTGGGGTTTTGAGAAATATGGTCTAGTTGAAAGTGCCCCTGCCTATGGAACTGGATGATCTTTAAGGCCCTCTTCCAACCCAAACCATTCTATGGCTCTATGATTTAGATATTTTAACTAAGCTCTAAATTATTTTTCTACTTCTAATGCTATTCCTCTGTAATGATCAATCACTGAAAGAACACCACATATCCCTTACTATCCAGTGTGGCCAGTTTTCTATATTAGAAGTGGAAATACCACATAGCTTAAGATAATAAGTAAGATAACATTCTATGTTCCAGTGAAATTATTTTATATAAATGTATGCCTCTGTTAAATTATATAAAATGCATACATAAAATTTATTCTATGCAGATGAAGTGATTTACAAAAAGAATTTGTGTAAATTAAGAAATTTCTATGTTTTATATATATAATGAATAGAGTGCAGAAAACTGATGTTGCTACAGTTCTCTATGTTTGACTTGTACAGATCTAGGGCAAATTAATTCCTGGTATAGTGCCATTAATTTAATGGGAGTTACATCAGAGATATGAACTCATTCAGTTATTGCTAGCACCATCTGGAAATTCTCAATGACACAGCAATGTTTCACTTGCTGAAGACATGTTCATCCTCTTTGTTTAGTATGGGAAGACAGGGATTAAAAACTGAAGATCACTTTAGCTTGCTCTATATCATCTTAAATTCTCTTGCAGGCTTTGTTATGTTTGGATGGTGAGATATGAATTTAAATAATATTTTAAAAAATGGAATAGTGCAATCAAGAAGAGGCCAAATAGGTCTCAGGAGGCAAAAATTTTCATGAATATAAACATAACCCTTTTTACAGGGGAATGGATCTATAGAAGTGATGTTTCTTTTGATGTGTACAGATAGCTGTCTCTGCCTGTCCTTCCTGACACAAATTTGTATCTCTTTTTTAGTGCTGGCATGTTGGAACCTCACTCTTAGGATGAGAATCCATCTGCATCACAAAGTTCAGCTCAATTCTATCAAGGCTTACAACATTGCAAAATTCTGCCAGAAATGTCAGAAACTTCCTATTATCTTTGTTTAGGAAGTTGTGTAGTTTGTTCTCATTATTTTTATTGGCATTGTGTCCAGAAATATATTTTTGAGTGATAAGAAACCCTTGTTTAATTTTGAAACGATGTTTTATCATTGTGGAAACATGAAATGGTAGCCTAAGCCATTTCCTTTCTTCCCAGCCTCCTCCAGAGCACTGACAGGAATTCTTGTTTTCTGTTCAGAAATGCACTCAGTATATCCAGGCCCAGCCATGTCAAAACCTCAGGTAGCTCAAGACCAAAGGCTCAGGAATATGAACAAAGGAATATGAACAAAGATATAACTACCCAGCATATGGAGACATTTGCATGCTGTGTGTACGTGTTTACAACTGTATAACAGATGGCTCTGTTTTACACTGGAAATGCATACCTGGAAATTACCAGGTGGGAAAATTTACATACAGTAATTTTTAGTAATTATAGTTTATTTTTATTAAGACAGGATAGGGTTAAGGAAATAAAAGATTTTTTTTTTCAATGAATTTTTAATTTAAGCGAAGTTTATTAAGCAAGTAGCTGTCTGATGCTAGAATGATGAAGTTAGATAGTCCCATAGATGTGTGTATTTATATAAAGAAGAGAATTCATGCAGGATAAACCAGATAATTTATCTTTGTTGCAGTCAGCTTGGTAGACATGTTGCCTGTGGAATGCTAATAACCACCAATTTTTATGTAATGAAAATGGAATACACTGTATTTAGAAATACTCAGAAGGAAAATTTCTTTTCAAGGACAGTAAAAGCATCAAAATATCTAAGGGGTCACTAATAGCATAAAAACACCCAACTACCCCCCAAACTGATAAGCAAAAAAAGCCCTGCTAGCCAAAATACCATCTTTAAAACTGAGTCCTTTATGAGAGATTATGAAAAATATAAATGGATCCAGTGAATCAGGAAAAGTGCATTTAGATGTAAGGATGTAAAAATAAATCCAAAGAATAAAAGAGGGGGTAATTGAAGAGCAAATCTGAATTTTAAAACAGATTCTGGTACTCAAACTGTCAGTGCTGTATTTTTTTTTTTTTAATTGCATTTAAAGAGATACTGAAGAGGAAACTCTCTGTTCATTGCAGGGATCCTTGACATATGATTGACATGATATCAAGTTGTATAAACTAATAGCAGCCAGAAAGGTTATTGATGGTCAGATTGTTTTCTACACCACAAATTCAATGTTGCTATGCCTTAATTTCTTTGCTCCACTTCAGCAGCTTGTGATCCACAGAATTTTGCTTCTCTGTTTGCTGGTGGAGGGCATATGTTGTAGGGACTCCTTATATTCAAGAAGCAATGCACTGTGGCGAGCCAGTTTCTGGGGTAGTACTTTAACATGAGCTCTGGTCCCCACAGTACTCATATTTTGTGGCAAGCATAGAATAAATTACTCTTTTCTATGAGTTGATGTTGGGGAAGGAGCAAATTCATCCCAATTGCTTATCAGTTAGTAATTCTCATTATCCTACACCTTCCCTTCTCTGAAAGACACAATCTGCCTCTTGGGCATGTCAAAAGTCAAGAGTCTCTGCTGACTGTTCACATGGCAGCATAAGGTTGTATTCAGTTTTTACCACACTTTGACCAGTGATTTCTAATGTAACGTTTTTCCATTTTGAATGATAAGGCATATTTGACACTAGAGACCAACATCAATGCCCAAGACTGCAGTAGAAAAGCAAGATTTTTGGAAGATTATGCTGTCACACCCCCTAGCATCAAGAGCATTTTCTGTCTTTCTTCCTCTGTTGTCCAGGAGTTGAACAGCTGGCAGTCAGAATATGTTTTACCACAGGAGGTAGAGCCTAGTCATTTGAAAGTTTACCTAAATCAGAATCCTGGCTGCATTTAGGGCAAAGCATGAAAATCTCCAAATGGAGCCTCTAAAGACATGAAGTACTAAAGGATTTTACATTGCTGACATTCATCAAAGGCTACTGGCATCATGCCATCTCTCTTCTCCACAGAGAAATAAAACTCAGCTTTCCGAATTTGCTTTCAAGAAGATGCAAGGCTCAATAATGAAGTAATGAATTCATGCTTCAGTCTTACCATCTTCACCAAAAACTTTTCTAATATCCAGGCTTAAGACACCCCATACAGCCTAAGAGAAAGGCTATTCTTTGTTCAAGAGGAATTTTCTGTGCAGAAATAAGCCTGGTTCAGGGTGAAGAAAATAGTCTAGGTAGCACATCATAGATTGCAGTAGCAGTATGTCTTCTTCCTCCTCTCATGTGAATATTTCTGGAATTTTCACTTGCTGCAAGCATATGATCCCAAGATCCCATCTACATCACTGGAACCTGTTGGTAGCCTTTCTGATCATGACTACTTTGAAAGAATTGAGCTGCCCCTTTAAAAGCCTTCTTCACCTGCTGAGGTGGTGGCTGAGATGAAGAGCACATATAAATGAGGAATGTATAGGTGTATGGGATCTGAGAGCATTAGAAATGAGGCATGCAATTCAAAGAGCAAAGCTTGTTTGTTCCTGTTGTGTGGAAAAAGAGCATCCAAGGTTTCGTAAATGCTCATGGTCAAAAGGAATGACAAAGTCAGAGGGTTCACAAAAATTCATAAAGTATTGTCAGTAAATTACTGGGCATTGAAAGTGGTATATTAGTCCCTGACCTACTATATAAGTACATGGCAGAGAAAAAGAAAGAGATTAATTAAAGGGGAGATAGAGAAAGAGAGGGAAAGAAAAGAGAAAGAAGAACAAAGAAAGAAGGAAGGAAGCAAGTAAGCTCCCAGTTCTGGTTCCAGCTTTGATGGGATGTCCAGTGGTCTTGGGGGCTCTGCCCAGGCTTGGTTGGGGTACCTCTTTATAGACAGGTTTTTTTGGCTGGAAGATGGGTTTATCTTTCTATGCAAATCAGTTACTATGCATAGTTTCTTCTTTCAGACCTTTCTGGACGTGGGTCAGAAGGGCTTCAGGGATCTTGGGTGGTCTTGGTCCCCCTACAGTCCATGCCCACTTCTCGGCCTCCTTCCTACCCTTGCACTGTACTGAGTTGTGCTCATCTCCAGGAACTAGAGCAAGGAAGTTTGTCCTGGAAAAGTGCTGCCCTACTTGTGCATGGCCCCTTTTCCAGCCACACCTCATTCTTTCCTTCCATGTGTTACTAACAACATTCCTTGTCTGTTATTATCAGCAATCCTTGGCTGGCTCTGCAGCCGTCCAGCTATCAGTGTTTGAGACATTAGCTCCTTGTCTTCCGGGCTTCCACACTGACATAGGGAAGATAGAGACAACACATTGGTTACTTTTTATACAAGCTTCAAGATTTGTGTGGCTTTACAAATTTGTCAGCTAGTAAGTATACTCTCAAACCTGTGTATCATTGTCTTGATGAGCTGCCATCAGTTTGGACAGGTGAAAAAAAAAACCCTAGACTCAATAAACAAGCACAGATACAATTCATTGTTGCTGAAAGATTTATTTTGTTGATACTGTCAATGTTAGTGTCTCATCTGTCTCCTTTGCAGCCTGAAAAGTTTCTGTAGTGAATTACAGACACTCTAAGTTCCTTTTCGACTGATGTTTTGTAAGCACAGAAGGAGAGGGAGAAAGTGACATCTGCAGAACAAAATCTGTAGAAACAGACCAAAGTAACTACCTTGGGTGAGCCGAGCTTCAGCACTGGAAAGCCCAAATCAAAGACTTTTTGTGTGTGGATGACAATTTAACACCCATTAAACCAGTGTCACTTTAACAAAGGTCAGTAAAATATTTCCTCTGGTATAGACAAGCACTGACAGCTGTGAGTTTGTAACAATTACTTACTGTTTGTTGACTAAACCTGGCCTCTGCTTCTGAAGCATTACTTTTGCTTTGGAAAATAAAAAGGATGAGCAGCAAATGCAGTGTCTTGTCTTGTGAGATCATTTTTACTATGCATCTTCTCCCATAGAAATAAAACTAATAATAAAAATAACAGCCTAGCCCTTTGTATTGTCAGGGTCTGAACTACCTTGCTTAATTAGGATAGAATTAGATCGAATTTCCTGAGCACATTGGTCTTTATTCCCCAGGGTTATATTTCCACACGAAGAAAGGACTCTGAGGAATCCTCTCCCAGCTTTCACTGGAATTTATTTCCAGGGCATCTGACCTCTGATCAGCTATGGCCATATCCTCAACCTCATTGAGACAGATGCTTTGTTCAGGACTGGATTCACATAGACTTTTTGAGCTTTTTAGCTTAGTCTATTTCTAAAACAGGCACAGTTGAGAAGTCTGAAGCTACCAATGTTTTGAAAGGATGCTTCTGGCTTCACCATGATACATAAATAAACAGTTTGTGTGCTTCAATGCTTGATGCTGAGCTTTTGAAAGAGATGTGGTGAGGTGGGTTTTTCCAGCCCAGCAGGCCCATTCCTTGGAAGCACTGCCTCCAAACAGGTGCATGGCTGTCTTTGTGCTTGCAGGTGCCACAGATGAAATTGCAAATTGTAGATCTTTCTAAATGTTGTATGACTTTTACACGATGGCACACAGACCTGAGGGCTCCCTGTGGTTGCCCTGCTCTGTTCATGTGAGACAAGTTGGCCATGAGTGAGCTGCTCCTGAGAGCCTGCAGCAGGGAGCTGGGCAGCTCTGCTCCCTCCCTCTCTTCCAGCATCCTGAGCATCCCGAGCTGCACTGCCAGTGCCCAGCACCTGGCTCAGCTGTTCCTTTAAAAGCACCTATCTGCAGCGACAAAATCATACACCACCCATGCTCTTATTGCAGTGCTAAACATCTATTAACACTGACAGTCGAGTAATGAGGTGACTGCAACAATTAATTTCCATGTTTCCATTGAGCTATGCTCTGGAGGATTGTTACACTGATCCTTTGTGAACATCTGAGCAGAGGGAGAGGGGGAAGAAAGGAAGTTCCATGTTTCAGCACTTCCACCTTTCTGCTAGACACTGCCAAAAGGCCACTGTCTTTGGATTGCTTCCCTGTTTTCAAGTTCCAGAAATTTGATATAGTGTTATTTCATGGTTTGCTGAACACAGGGAGAATTGCTGCCAGCAGTGTGTTTTTGCAAAATCGGTGTAACTCGCACTTGATTTCATGCTGTTTCAGAATCCAGTGAAATGGCTTCACTCTTTCTCTCTTTCATGTTGACAAGTCATTAGTAATGTTACCAGGAGACCAAAATATTGTTGGAATAGGCATTGAATATTAAGATGAATATAGCTATTGTTTCATTACATGTTGTGCTTTTTTCCCCAATAAAATAATAGCCTTAAATAATAATGCAACATCTTTTAAAAAATCCAAACTCATTACAAATGAGTTATTGTTCTAAAGACAGGAGATAAAAAGCAGATTTTCCCAAAAGGCAGGCTGCTGTCAGCCCCTGCATTTCTGTTTATAGTCTTACACTTGGAATCATGTTCTGGATAAGGTTTAGGAGGCTGCCTCAGTTCAGTAAGCAGCTTTAGGCTGAAGAATTGTCTTTGTTGGTAACAGTAACTTGCAACAGAAACCATTAAACAGATGTAGCCAAAGGGCAGTGGTCTCAATATTTTTGGAAAGCAATTGGACCTGAATCTTGTGTACATGGGCATAGTTCCACTGAAAATAATGGAGTTGTATCAGTTTATGATGAGATTTGCATCTACTGCTTTGAATAGACCAGTGAGAATTTAAAGTGGGTTTGGGAGTCTTCTTTCAGCAGCTGACAGAAAGGCAGGAGAGGTCTCAGGAAATGGGATTTACATGGGGAGTGACAGAGTTTATCTGTTCAGTACAACTGTGTGCAGAAGAAGCTGCAAAAGGAGCAGTGACAGCACTAGCTGTGACACCCAGGGCAAAGAGCCACCCAACACCCAGATAGCGTGGCTGGATTGGATTAGGGTGGCTCTACTGGGTCTGAATGCAGAAAAAAGGTTAAAGTTCAATTCCAAGCATCCCAGAGACAGTCCTAGTCTAGCATAAACAAAGCCTTGATAAACACAAAATCAACTCCAAAATAAAAAACAACCAAAAAGCTGCTTCTGCAACTCTGAAATTAAATTAATCCAGTCAATACTTGTATTGAACGCTATACTAGGGAGTAAGTTTTTCTGTAAAGTAATTAATTATCTGACTCTCTACCAATCATTATTGTAGCAGTGCTGCTTAAAGCCTTAAAAGTGATCACACTCTGCTGTGCCAGGTGCTGCAGTAATGTGTAAGAGACAGCGTGTGCCTCTCAGATCTTTGCCACAGCAGGCACGAAAGTCCAAAAGCAGATGGATGACAGCTGAGACAGATGTCTGAGGAACTGATCTTCCATTCACCTCCAGGGCCAGAGCTCTGGATGAACCTCATTGTGCTACTGTCCCTTGAAGCATTCTGCTCTCCTCTGCAGACCTTCTTCCCAAGTGTGCCTGTTCCCAGGCATGCTTGTATGCAAAGTTCCTAGTCTGGTAAATAAATAAAGAGAGGGAAGGGAAAGTCAGCTCGTCTGCAATTTGCCTCAGTTTACAGTGGCTCCAGTGCCTTTCTCAGCCACCAGTAACTTGCAAATTCAGGGATTTGCACTAACCAGCCTCTGGAGACAGCTATGCAGGAGCTAAGGAGCAACCTTTCCAGTCAGTGTGGTCTCAAACATGTTTCCCAACAGCATCCTTGGCAAGCAATATGGCAAGAATTTAAATCACTTGCTGAAGACCACTACTCCACTAACAGAGGTGCAGCAATAGGCCTGACCTCATGGCACCAAAATCAAAAGGGCACTTCAGCAGATTTTTGGGAGTGACAAGTAAAAATCTCCACGGATTTATTTGAAATCCTAAAATTAAGTCCAACTAATGAAGTAGGTGGCCAGACAACTGATGCATAGGAAGATATTGGCTCTGTGACATAGAGGACAAATCAACACCTTTCATTGGCTACCACACCTGGCAGGTAATGTGCAATTTTTATTTTTTTTAAATTTTAAATACTTTTATTGCAAAAATAGAGAAATGGGATCTACCAGCCACAGAGAGCATGCATGACACGGTTTACTGCAAATAAATTTTAAGGGGAGTATTAATGCCTAGCCACTGGTGTGGTAATCCAGTAATCAGTTTTGGTGAGATCACCCCTCCTTTTTCAGTCTGCTCAACAGCTTCCTATGGAGAATGTCTTTCAATGCTACATTTGTTTATGTCATGACTCTGCAAAATCTGAATTTAAAATGGTCACTGAATTTCACACCCAGATTGAAGCACTGTAGCCTGAAACAAGTTTTAGCTTCATTGCTGCCAAATCCTCCAAACTGTCAAGAAGCCAAGAAGTAATACAGAAGAAACAAGCCAAGAAGTAACATTGCAAGAAAAAGTAAAATTTAGCCTGACCAGTGCCTTGATTTGGGCTGGTGTAAACCCACCAAAAGACTTTGCTAGCTCTAAGTAAGGGAGGTACAGACAGACATTGTTAAAGACACTAAAAGCACAAACAAAATAATATTAACCCCATGTTTATTACCGATGTTTGCTTTTTTAAAAATAGCTTCATAGAGCAGTGCTTGCAGACTGCATTTTGGTATCAGCACCAATTTTTCTTGTACAGTTGTCTCCCTGCTTCCCTCTTCAGTACCTCAAGAGATTTTTCAGAACTTGTTTATCTACATGTAATTTTCTTTTGAAAAGAGAAAATGCTTTTTTGGGTTTTTTTTCCCCTGTAATTTTTTTTCATAAAGTCTGGCTTGAAGTTCCTCTCAAATTTCAGTTTTGCAGTGATTTTCTTTTGTCTAATTCCTAAATTAAACATCATGTCTGACCTCAGCCTCCTAATTCCCGTCTTTCAATCCTTCTGATATCAAAGGCCTCTGTAAAAGCTATCTACAAATGAAGAGATGCACAAAAAATAATGTCAGCCCTCACTTCTTCAAGAGGGCAATTTATATTTTCCTGTAAGAGCAGAAAAATGGGGCTTTTTTGGTTAATAATTCAAAGTGAACAGTCCTGTAAATGGCTGGGAAGAAAATCTGTGTTTATCAGCAAGGATTTAATTCAGTGGTTGGAAGCTAGTGGAGAGTCTGGGTAAAAACTGGTCTGGTGCTTCTGGGGGAAAAGTGCAGAGGACGGATAGAAAGCCACATATACAGCTGAGTGTGCCTGCTCTCATCTCATTATCTATTTATCTCTGATTACAGGACTAAGAGGAGCATGTCCCTCCAATATAAAGGGTAAGAGGAAAAAATAATAATCCCTGGATATGCTTCCATGGTCTGTGAGTGGTCCTACCTAGAGCTGAGCCTAGACCATCAACTATCATCAGGCTAAAGCTAGATGTAGGATCCCACTGAGCAAAAGGTGAGTGATCAGACAGCACCCAGGGAGTTGTATAACAGGCAGCCAATTACAAGCAGCACCATCTGGCCACCCCTGCAGTCAGCCTCTACCTTGTGCTTTAAGGGCTGTGCCTTAAACTTCTGTGCCTTGTGGTTTTCAGAGTGGCTGCAAGTCACTGATGGAATCAGTGGATCATCTGTTGGTATCATCACTGACTCCTTAGAAAAAGTGACTGCCTATAAATTTTGTATGGACTAATTAGCTTGAAAGATCTATTAGTTGTGGCAATTATCTCTTTGAAAATGGCATTTACTAAACACCTGGAATATTTGAATGGAAAAAATTATCTTTGGCCTTAAAATTGAGGTAAAAAAATCTGACACTTTACCTTGCTATACTGCTTTGTGCAAACCATCTGACAGCAGAGCCTGCAGGCTAGGGCAGGTAAATCTAATATTTGTGCTACTCCCACTGCAACTTTTCCTGTGCCTTCCCCAACTACTTAAACAATAATGCTGCTTCTATCTCTTTTGGTATTGTCATCCAACACCAAGTAATCATTTGGCTTCTTTGCATTTGATTTGGCTGTTTTCTGCCACTCCTTTGTCCTAATATACTGGAGTGTGGTTGGAGACAAACCCTGTGAGCACTGAGGCAGAACTCTAAGTGTCTCCAAGTGCAGGCTGGAGAAATTGGTTATGATCAGAAAACTCTGGTGATTGTAAAGGAGTTGGTAGCATAAGCTACTGAATTTAGCTTCAGTCTTCTGCTAGCTTTAATTCTAATATTCACTTTAAAATCCTAAAAAAACCAAACAACTTATTCAAGAGGATGAATAAATAAGTTGATGAGCTGGTAAAAAAAAAAAGAACCAGCTGAGATTTAACAGCATCACCCAACGTGAAAGGAGCTAATTCTGGCTTTCAGTACTTCAGAAGGATTGTTTTCACGCCCATGGAAATTTACATGACTGCAAAAAATTCCCCGTTGCAAAGGAAACATCCCTTTCCACACCTTCTGCTGATTTATGCCTGTGAACCACAGCCTGGCTCTCAGTGCAGTGAATAAAGAGAAGGAAGAAAAGGAGTAACAAAGTGCAGGTGGGGAGCTCTGCCAAGCACAGAGCTTGTGACACCAGAGGGCAATGTTCTCTTGTTATATTGGTTGTGGTACAAAACCACAAGCCTGAAAAAATCTGCATTACCAGCAAAAGCTCTTTTTAACAAAGACCACAGTTTTGAAAAACTGGAAGTTTATGGCATTGTGTGCTAAGGTAGACAATCAGTTCTGAAGCTTTTCAAGACATGCAGGTACTGGCTATACAGAATGCTTTTTTAAATCAGTTTTTATGTTGGGTCACATGTGCAATGTCAGCAGACATGCACTTGTCAGGGAAAGCTGAAAATCTCAATCACATCTGTGCTCTGGGTGAACATGATGTAACAGATTTATGTTCACTTTCTTCTTTGAGTTCACAAAAAATAAATCACAAGTCTTTCTTCAACTGAAAGGGAAAACAATTGCTTGTGTAGTCACTTGGCAAAAATTAACGTTCTAATAAATTTAATAGGCATAAGTGACATTGAGTGAAAAGTTAAAGAGTCAGTAATGCATCCTTTTTCTTTAATAAAAGTATTGAAACAAGCATGCCCCCTTTTCCCTTGTGCCATTTCCACAGTGGTCTATTAGCTTCTCCCTTTGCTCCAAATAAAATAAGGCAGCACTGTTGGCTGCCTGATCAGGGCTAGAGTCTTTTTGGAGCCCTGGGAAGGTGCAGGTGCCTTGGTAGAGCTGAGCCCCCAGCAGTGGGCAGTCCTTCTGGGCAGCCCCACTCTGGTACAGCACCACTGGCTGGCTGCTAATGTCTATTTGACCTTTTTTTTAATGCAGCATGTGAGGGCCAATTTGTCTGTAACTGGGTGATTAGATCTACTAAGTGTGGAAACATCTTGTGCAGAAATTAAAGGTAAATCAGAAAGGTATTATGAATGGCTTCAGGCAGGTGTGAGGGTGGTATCTCTCTAACAGGATTTACACATGGCAGTGTAAAGTGCTAACTTGCTGGTTTCTGCTTGTTACCTGCTGAACCAGGAGCAGACACCTAAAAATGGGGTTCACAAAGTTTTAAAGGGTTAGATTTTTCTGAAGGGGCAGGAACAGGAGTGTGGAAATTCACAGAATCACAGAGTAAGCTGAGTTGGAAGGGATCCACGAGGTTCATCAAGTCCAACTCCTGGCCCTGTGCAGGATATCCCAAGTTACATCATGTGCCCAAGAGCATTCTCCAAACACTTCTTGAACTCTGCCAGGCTGGTGCTGTGACCACTTCCCTGAGAAACCTGTTTCAGTGCCCAACCACCCTCTGGGTGAAGAACCTTTGCTTAATTTCCACCCTAACCCTCCCCTGACACAGCTTCAGGCCATTCCCTCAGGTGCTGTCACTGTCACCACAGAGCAGAGATCAGTGCCTGCCCCTCCTGCTCCCCTCACAAGTGAGGGCTCCCCTCAGTCTCCTTTTCTCCAGGCTGATCAGACCCAGTGACCATACAGCTTCTCCTCAAGGCCCTTCATCATCATTACAGCCCTGCTTTGGACACTCTCTAATGGCTTTTGGCTTTCTTTGTTGTGTGCCCAAAACTGGACACAGGACTTGAGGCCACACCATGCAGAGCAAAGTGTGACATGCTGGCTGTGACCAATGACTGCATTGTCTTTCAGGTGCTCTTCAACACCTCCCAGGATAATCTCTGTGTGGATCTGGCTTCATCATGAAAGATCTCAAACTTTCTTCTCCTTCTGGGGATGGCCCAACTGCTTTGGGCAAAAGTAGGATGGACATTGAGGAGGCAGAGGAAAGGCAAGACAAAGCCCAGAGGAGAGCAGCAAAGGTGCTTGGAGGTGTTCAGTGGCTTATACCCAGGTAATACCTCCATGGGTGTGGCTGCTCAGCTCCAGAAAACAAAGCTAAGGGACAAAACAGAGTAATTGTATTGTGGAGTGGAGGAGGTGTTGAGGTGTGATGGTTTGGTCTTTCTCTGGTGAAAGAACTACAGGACATCGAGAAGAAGCAGCTGGTAATGAACTCAAAATAAACAAGGTTTGCATAGATATTGTGAATGCTAGAATTACATTGATTTGTGGAAAGCAATCCAGTGCAGTAAGAACTATTTAACAGGCAGATACTGCCTTTAACCACAGCCCTGTGGGCTGGGAGCAACTAGTGGGAAAAGAGAGCAGTAGGCTTTTCTTGTTTCTGTCCTCTTCCCTAGGTACCTGCTATGGTGCCCTGACAGAGACAGCCCTGCAGGAGAGGGACTGATGATTTGAGCTGGTACAGGTATAGCTTTTGAATTTAATTCTACTTGTTCCTGCTTTTCCACTTTGTACTGGATAATATCATTCCCTGATTTTGTAGAGGAAAGACAGGGACAGTATGCATAACTTTGGTTAGAGGTTAGAGGTTAAGTTACTTGTTTCTCCTACCTCCCCCTGCCACCCACAGCTGCCTCAAGCACATATTATCACTTTGTCATAATTATCACATTACCTCCTGGGAAACTTAAAATATCTCCTTGTGGCTTATGAGCTTTACTGACCTCACCGGCATGCAGGGATTATGTAGTAAACTTTGAAAGAAACACTAATTAAAACTCTGCAGATAAATGGAAAGGGGGATGAAATGTAGTAAGGCTTGGTCAGAGGCACATTGTGTCAGGCTGTCCTGATGCCTGTCTAATCAAAGATTGATAAGAATCTTCATTCACGTTTCTAGAAAATAAAAGAAAGCTGTGATTCTGTAGACAAAAGCAGTTGATCAAATCTGTCTGACCTTGAGCAAAGCATCTGATGCAGTGTCACATGGGAAATTATCAGATAAAATGGTGAAGATGGAGATTATTACAGGAACTGAGATGTAGTAAGGAGCTCTCTAAATGAGAGATGACAATGAGTCATGCTGTGAGGCAAATGATCAAGCTGAAAGAGGTTACTAGACAATTTTCTCAAGGACTCTCTGGACAAAGTTTATTTACTATTTCTAATAAAGACCTTGGCATAAAAGACAGGAGCATGAAAATTAAATTGACTGACACATATAGGAATCATCTGCAGTGTATGGAAGTATCAGAATCTTGTATACTGACATGGTGTGATCTTGAGGACAACAAGGGTAGAAATGGGTGCAGCAGGACACAGGCTAAAGACACCTCTTGGGGCAAATAGCATGAGTCTGTGCTAGGATCTCAGTGGTGGGAAAGGACATTTGGGGAAACATCTTTAAGAAGTCAAAATAATTTTTCTTAGTTAGGAATGTAAAATGATGTCTCTAATGGGGCTGGAGAGGGTGATTCTCTCCTGTATGCATGTCCCAGAGGACACTGATGGAAACTGAAGAACTAGCTAACCCAAATTATGTACTTATAATAAAACTATTTAGGGGTGAATCAGCCATAATTCAACTGCAGCTGCAAAAAGGAAATATTCTGAAGGTGGAGAGTATGGAGCCATATTCTAGTAGGAAAAGTAAGGCAAAAAAAAGCCTAGTTTTAAGATTCATCATACAGTAATGTCAGCATCAATGACTGAAATTTGAGTCAGTTGCTCAAAGCACTCATCCACTCCTTCCATCTTTGCAGTCATTTGGTTATAGGCAGTCTTTCTTTTATTCAAAGCACACTGAGTTATTTCAGTCAGATAGAGCAGGTTGAATGGAGAGAGTTGCTATTTCAAATGCCTGTTGACACATTAACTAAGATGCACACCCAGACAGGGATTCAATCAGGTCTCATACCACCCATTGAATAATAAATAAATGGAGAAAGAAAGAACTTTCATTCTTTTCTGCTTCCAAATTCTTCTTCCTGCCTCTGGGTGATGTGTTTTTCCTTTCAAGCCACACTGAGATAAAAGGTGCTCCAAGCCAGCATAGTGTCACAGATGTAAGGGCAGGACAGATTGCTTGGGTTAGCCCATGTGGCCCTTGGCATTTTTCAAGGCTGTGTGGTAGATCACTTATATTCCCTTATCCTATAATATCTCATGTGTGAGGAAACTTTCCTGTCTGACTGCTCAGAGGACACTCTGGTAGCCACACTCCCCCCACCAGAGACTGCAGTGCTGGGACTGAAGCCCCATCTCAGGGGTGGCTCTGGTGAGCCCATGGATGCCCTGCTTGGCTCCCTACACACACCCACCCCAGTCACACAGGTCAGATTTTGATATTGGCTGGGTTTCTCTTGCATTCTTAAAGCAATTTATTCATGATGCAGTAACACAGGAACAGCTCAAGCTGAGTGCCTCCAGGAAGGGGCACCAAATAAAGTAACATCTGGATTTTACACCTTCACAGTCTATGCACATGAAAGCCTGGGCTCTTGCTGCTGAGTCCTCAGCTTCTGCTGTGTCTCTGTCTGATCACCTGGCTGGGCCACAGGTCCCTGTGCCTTTTTTTGTGCAAAGGCTCCAGTTCATAGCCTGTGGCTCCTGCCACCCAGAGCTCAATCTGCAGCTTGCACACTGTGCTGCCTGCACTGAATGTATTCCTCACCATCTCATCTGGCACCAATGACCTGCAGGGCTTTTTGTGTCCCTCAGAAAAAGAATTTGATTATTTCTATACAGCAAAGAATATCAACATCATCTTAGTTGCTTTCCATGTTTAGGAACTGTCCATAAGTTGATTTATGTCCCAAAAATATTTTATTCAAAGTCATTCAGTGCTGCTGGCATATTTGTCTCAAGACTGAGAACTTTTTTTATCATACTTATTATTCCTGATAATCTGTAGTTTGTTAATCATAAATTTTATACAGTGACACACCCACATATACACACACGTGTGTATATATATATATATATATATATATATATATATATATATATGATATATAATAGGCATTTTGTTGTTACTCCTGTTTTCTGGCTAGATGGCTCATAGACCATCCAAGCACTTTGAAAGAAAATACTGACCACTTTCCAAACAAATACTTCTGTGTCTGGGTAGGATTTTGTGACAAATTTCATTTCCTCAACTACTTTTGACGAGAGAAGTGTTATGCAGACCAGTGTTCACTGAGAATGATGGCTGGTGCTGTGATGCAGGTAGAGCTGGAAAGGGCCCTGCATTTTAGTCTGAATGTGCAATTGAAGGCATCTCCCTCCTCAGCTTCACAGTTTTATAACTGCTAGTAGCAGAGTTAGTCAAAACTTTTAATCATCAGCTTTGGTCATTCTTAATCTTGTCAGCTCATGAGCCACTTCTATAAATTGCTCCTTTGAACAGAGAGTGGTCACAATTGCTGCTCTCCTGGGTAATTGCTGCTATGTTCTATCTGACAATCATGATATGTGACCCTCATTACACCAACTTCCACTGGACACAGTCACAAGATGCAGTGAGAGAAAGAAAGGGTACCTGAATTTACCACAAAGTGTGTGGGTGTGTTTTATGCAGACTAACGTGCACAGCTACAAATACAAGTTAATCTAATTCCTCATTGTTCTCAAACTGTGGGTGTGATTAGCACATTCAAAACGAGACTCTTGTTTGTTTAGTTTTACACGTGTGTAGCAGAACTAGGAACAATAGAAGAAAATGACATCAAGTGCTGCTTTGCTGCATCTTCCAGCTCCTCAGGAAAAAAACCCTGCAAGGATATAGACACAGCTTCTTGTTGTGCAGACATTGAGAATAATACTGCTTACCATCTGTTGAAATATAGTAACAAGACTACATGGCACACTTCCATGTGATTTTTGTTTGTTCCAAACACTGTAGCAGAACTAGAATCCTTTGAGGAATGGGAAGAATAAAGAAGCAGTGGATTTTCTGTGTGAGAACAGCAAGATTTTCTATATAAACAAATGTGAGAAGAAAAGCAAATGGGAAAATAAGCTGAGAAAAGCTTATGGAAAATTCCTGGGCATGGATGACTCTCCCCTCATTTATGTAAAATTTTTAGATGACTAGCATATTTAAAGCCTCCATGGGATATTGTCATAGTAAAGATAACCACTGAATTTAAAGATGGAGAGCTGAATGAAAATTTCCCCCCCTATATACATTCTTTTGGACTGACTGTTTGCAAGCCTTTGACATAGTCCCATGTGGAATCCAAACAAGGTGAATCAGAGGCTATCTGAGAATCTTCTTGGCAGTCATGTTTGTCTACTGTGCACCTGCTGTCTGCCTATTCCCATAGTGGCTTACTTGCTTTAGGTGCTCCTCAATTTCACAGATAACTGCACCTCCATGTGTAAAGTTTTCCAAGCAACCTGCTCCTGGCTGTTCCCAGAATGGCAAACCATGTGTTGAGCAGCCAGGCCCCAAAAGTTAAGGGAGATGCTAAGGGCACACAAGCTGCAGTTATGAAATGCTTTCCTGACATGTGTGTGGTGGCATCACTGAAGTCTCAGCGAATCTGAGAGCAGCCAAGTGGCTGTGCACTGTCACAGGACAAGGCAATGGTTCCACTGCCCTCAGCCAGGAAAAAGTGTCAGTGATACCACGGGACTTCCATGTCAACTATTTTGCCACAATGAAGAAAACAGTGGCTTGACAACTGAGGGGGTGAGGAGAGGTGGCTTTTTTCTCACACATTTATTGACCTGCAGTGCCACAGCTCTGCTGCCTTTATTGCTGCCCTGAGTTTAGGTAGTGTGATGTGTCTGACTGTGCTGCTTTTAGCTCTGTCCCACTGCTTAGACCCCACAGTAGAGACTCCTGCCTGTACAGCTGCAGGCAAGGGTTTGATTGCAGGTGTCTGTCAGATGGTTGTAGGGTGAGTAACACGAAAAGAACAATTAATTTGAACATCTCCTCTGGCCAATGTAGAATTATTCCCACTGCAAAGATATTGAAATGGAGGAATAACATTCCCAAAGCTGATTTTTCTCCCTTGTTCCTTCTGTTTTCTTCCCCAGTGTTCACTTTGTTGCTACATCCTTGAGTTCTCATTGCCTCCTCCCTTACCATTATCCCTGGTGCAATATCCCTGGTGTTACATGCTTGAGAGGGTGAGAGAGGATACTGCTGATGCCAGAATCAATCTCTCAGATGCCTAAAATCCTGTAGCCCTGTGTATATTGGCTGTCTGTATTACCCACAACAGAGACCACACCAGCAGCAAAGCAAGGAAGCAGCTAGGTGTTTAAGGATGTTTCAGCTTACCAGAGCATATTTTCACTGTTAACAGAAGGAAAACTGTTATTTTCTCTCTCCCTGGAAAATACAGTTTTATTTGCAAGATTGCATGGTAACCATTAACAAATTTTTCCTCCAACTCTTACTTGTGGGGATATATCCAAAACATAATCTCATACCTCTCAACAAACAGCAACTGAAGCTTTCTTTGTTCTCTCATGATCTTGAGAGGCTGCAAAATGCCAAGCTTTCAGACAGCACCCCTGTAAAGTCTCTGTTCTGTTTGCCTTTATTTCAGTGTCTACAAGAAAATGTTTGCATTTATGAAAATTTATGATTTATTCTAGGCTTCTTCTCATTATTTTAAGATCTTGTTACTTGGACACAAAGCACTAGAGAGAGAACCTTCAGAAATAATGTGCAGTGAAAAGGGAGATCTTTTTTCTTGAGAGTGTTCAAATCTTGGAATATGTGGAAGCAGGTTTTTGTTCCCTGCTGGAGGGGGTGCTGACTCCTTGACACGATTCATGGAGGAATTAAGCAGAGTCATGAGGCTGAGCCTGCCTGGTAATGGAGAAGTCATTATCACAGCATATGAGCTGCTGGCAGTGGATCTCACTATGACTGTGATCAGATCTAGCAATGTGCTCTGCAGGCCCTTCTTTTCAGTGAGGATGCTGTTTGTTTTCTCTTCTGGACTCTTGCTTCTTTTTTTCTCCTTTTTCCTTGCCTTAAGACCTCTTTGGAATAAACAGTGACATGCCAGAAACCTTTCTTATCACAATCATACTTATAATAAAAATAGATGGCACTGAGGATCAAAAATGATGGAGCAGAGCAGACAGTGGGATCATTAACTTTAGGTTGAGACCTGGGCAGGATGCTGTGCCTGTGGGCTGAGGCACTGAGGTATGCAGCAAAACTTAGCCATGATATCTGACATTTCATCTTGAATCCTTTAGTCTGTAAATGTTTGATCTGGTATATTTATCAACTCACATAAGATCAAATACTGCTCAGTAATTAATTTGGCAAAGAGGAGGAATCCATCAATAACTTCAGTGTGTGAATGCATATGCTTTGTTATCACTGTTTCTCAGACTAAAGTCACTTTGACAAGATTGATGCAGTCCTTGATCTTAAATACGAAGTCTTAAATATAAAGATATGAATCTGGAAATAAGAATGAGTAAACAAAAAAATTTGAAATGCAATGCAAAATTATTTGCTTATTTCTATAATTTTGTTTTTGTCACCTTAAAATATTGAAAAGCTTTTTTTAATGGTACTGTGAGAGTTTTTTATTAGTGCAAACAGGAATTACAGCCCTAGACATTTTGTGCCTTTGGAAATCTTCTCTTTCTCTACTTGGAGCTCAGTAATAATGAGTAATTTTCTATATATGCCATAGCACAGTAATTGTGCTGTTCTGAGTCTGTTATGTTCAGATTAGATTAAACAGAGAAAATTGGTTCTTATCATAATGCTTCATTAAAATTTTAGAAGTAGGACAATACCAAATGAGAATTTGACTTTATTATCTGCAGAAATATGAAGGCAGTTACATTTATGCTATTTATCATATCCAATTAGACTGTGCTTATGAAAACAGAAGAAGGGTTAGCCTTCAGTCTTCAGTGTGAATTTTCACAAACATATGTGATCTTTTCTCCCATAAACTGCCAGCTGACAGCCTGTGCATCTCTGAGGTCAGGTTAAGCATCAGCTGGAGAGCTCATGTGATGCATAGGCACTCCTGGCAGTTGGAAATCTCACTCCTGAAGAATTAAAGTCTTGTATTTTTGTCTTGTTTATGAAGCTGCTCCTGCTGACTTTCAAGCCATTCATTTCAGAGCCAGGAATGCCAGACTCTCAAAGTGTACTTTGATTTGTTCTTACACCTACCTCGTAAGTATGAATTTCTACACTTACCCAAACCAGTCTGGAAAACTCCTGGAAGGAGAGTGCTCAGTTGTAACGATAGCTCCTCACTTCTGAAAGCAGGAGGGAAGAAGCCCAAGGGATCACTCTTGGACAGCAGCTCTGCAGTCTTTGCACAGCAGCAAATCTGTTAAGCAATTAAACACACATCCTCTCATCTGTGATGTGCTTTCATGTGTTCTTAAATTTCATAAGCTGCCAAATTAAGAATTCAGTAGTAAGTGGTAAATTGCAGTCCTTTTTTTAACATCCAACAATTAGTCTAGCAAATGATGGGGTTTGATCTGCCAAAGCAGTTTTGGACATTTACAGAAATATAATGAGACAAAATATTGGTCAAAATGAGCCTAAGCTCAGAAATTTGTTTATTGTAGTGTTAGTAAAGAATCTTTAGGTAATGCTACAGTGTGGCAGTCCTAGACTGCTCTACAGGAAGCCAGGTCTCTGCCATGCTCATTATTCTCAGTAGAATGAACACGAAAAAGTGAGAATGTTTTTCCATCACTGTGTGGGCTTTGGCTCAGCCTGCCATGCAGCAAGAAGCTCATTTGATGTTCCAATCTGAAGCCAGGTTTTCTGTTGGGCCTCATTTTTCTTCTGTCCCAGCCTACAGGTTTTAGCATAGAGCTGAAGGACTCCTTTGCAGTAGCTCCTTGTCATCTAGAACTTGTCCTCATCCCCACAAATCCCAGTGGCCCCACTGGTCTCAGCCTTTCAGAGATCAACCAGTCCTTCCCTCAATACACACCCTACCCCAAAATTGCATATATTCTTAAAATCTGTTGAGAAATGATATTTAAACAAACAAACAAACAAAAAAACCCCAACAAATCCAAGACAAAAAACCCTCAGTTCTGGAAGAGCAGACAGCTCACTATCTGGCATGTTATGTTTATAGCTCCTTCAGATCTGTGTGTTTCACAAAACAACATTTTGCACTGCACAATAGCAGTTTATGATAAGTTCTGCTAGCACTGAACAGGAGAAACACATCCTGCTATCCTGATAAAAAATGACCCCGCCAATGATAAACGTAATCTGCTAGAAGTTACTTACTTACAGGGGGTATCTAAGGTGTAAACATTTTCTTGCAAGAAGCCTTCTAATAAAATGATAGAATGTCAGAAATGAACCTACTTCCTTTTAAACACTATAGGAAAATGGGTAGGTTATTAATTTTTGCTGGTACACTCCCTTTTTTTTGTGAATGTTAACACTGGGATATACAGCTCTCGGCATTGGTTGCTCTAAAAGAAAAAATAGCTGTCCTTGCCTACTGCTCTTTTCCCTCTTTCTTGGAGAATGATGTACCATGTGTAGAACAGACATACTTGTGCATCCTTGAAGGAAGGTGGGCAAGAAAGAAAGAACTGTCAAATTTTGTGCATGTGCCATCACTGGAAAATTACCTTTCTAATAAAGAGGCTCTGTATTTGCCATTTAAAACTGTAACCTTCAACTTAGATTTACATCTTCATGACATCAAGGGATGCATTAAATATGTTGCCACTAAAATACAAAGAGCCCTAGTGAGATTATCAAATGCACTGAAACTCAGTTTAGAGTCATGGAACTTTAATACAAGAAAGATGGTTTTACTCTTTATGGGGAATAGAGATTAGAAAATTTTTCATACTTTTAAAAATATTAGACCTATAGGAGAAACATCCCTTTAATTACAGCGACATAACATCTAATGGCTGGACTAAATCCCCTCTGGTTTCAAAAGCATAAATCTCTTCTTAGGTTGAGTTAAGAGGACAAACTAATTAATCTGCTCTCTCAGTTTTCAGCACAACCTGTTGATAAACCCCCACTGAGCTGAATCTTGTTTTAGTTGCACAGTTATAGTTTACTTAAGCAATATTTTTCCCAATTCTCCAATAAACTTTACTTTTTTATTACGCTATTCTGCTGTCTGAAAGTCAAGAGTGACATTCTGAAGGCTCCCAAAGTAGGCCTTTTGTGATTATCATTTTATATGACTGTAAGAAAAGGAATTTAGCTTCAAAATGCCATTATGAATCATGCAAATAAACAAAAAAAATCAATCTAGTTTTGCAATGGAAAATCATGTACAAACCAACAAAAATTCCAGGATTAGCTGTGGACAGGTTTTAGTTTGTCATAGTGCAAAACACAGAAGTGTGCTGTATTTAGTCACACACATAATCTTGTCACCTTCAGTGAGACTCTTGAAAAGAGTGAATTCTGATTCCACCAATGTAAGAGTTGTAGCATTTCATATAACAAAGCTCTAATAAACACATTTATACAACAGGTCCTTGGGATTAAAAAAATTAGTATATCATAGTGATCTAAAATTTGTCTTGCACAGAGAATCTGTATGAGTTTTGTCAACAGAGAGAAATGCATTCAAATATTATTAATAACTTGTAAGCAATAATTATCTATCTATAAATTAATTGTAATAGAAGAAAAGGATTTTATTAGTATTTTTATAATATGGATAATAATTTTAAATAATTTTATGGTATGGATACACCTACTATTTTGGCATTCACCCATTCCACCAGTTTCTTCCTTATTCTTTTTCTTCATCCTTCCCCCATTATGAATCCCTCTCCTGGACTCCAGACACACCTTTTTAATATTCTTCTGATTGTTTGTTTTTATGGATATAACTCTGGACATTCTCACTACTCTGAGTCCTATACAAAGGTTAATATCTTCTCTTCTGCAAACACTTATGCTCTTTCACTCATCTCCTCCCTACAGAGCACCACATTCAGCCACACACCATTAGTTCCTGACTTTTTATGGCTCCCATCTCCAAGTTACAAGCTGTTTTCAGCAACAAGTATGATGACAAAGTTGTGTCCTTATTGATGGTACAGCATTTATATTAGTATTTAAATGCTATGTGGATGTTCTGTTCATTGAATGCAAGTTATCCCTAAGCAGGTGTGCACATCCTTTTAACTCTGCATCAGGCTGTGCAAATGTGATTTTCAGAAGAATGGTGGACAGAATGAGAATATTCATGACTCATTGACAAAATACTCATGTTTCTTGCTGTCATACTGATACCAGAAGCAGGAAATGTCCCCATCTCTGAGGGTTTGGGGGCATAGGCAGTGAAATGCTTTGGGTGAGGCTTGCAGCAGCAGCAGGATAAGCAGCCCCTGGCTGTGGAGAGCTCCACCTGGAGTCCAAGCAGACACAGGGAGGAGTGTGGGCACTGGTGGTTTCTTGCAGGGATGTGCTGGCTCTTTGAAAACAGTCCCTTAGCTAAATGGGAGGTCAAGTCAGGCAGAAGTGCCACCCTTTGTAAGAGGTGACCAAAGCCTGAGAGAACTGTGTTTGTCCTGTGTGACTCGAGAATACAACACTGGATCTCCTCCAGCTGACTCACTCTGTGACACTGCCCTTTTTCCTATTTGGCACCTCAAAAGTACACTGCCAGAGCACTGCTGCAAACTTAGCATGTTATTTCTTCACTTGGTTCATAACTAACACAGGTTTTCACATTTCTTTGGCATTTCACACAGATCACTGGATAAGATGCCTGAAACAGCTCTTGTTCATATGATTAGTGATTGTCTATTTAAATATTTTGTTATCCACACCATTAGAAACAAAATTTTTACTCTTCTTTTTCTATTTTCCAGTAGACAAAATAGAACCTGGCAGAAAATTCAAAATAAATGCTATCTAGGGTGCATTCTACCTCAGTTTTAATGCATGTTTGTGTTAGTTAACATGTTTAAGTATTAGGACCTTATAAGCTACAGAAATACAAATGCTTGAATATTTCCATGTTCTTCCCTCTCTTTGTTATGGGGCTACAGACTAAATTTGAGCAGAACTTGTAAGTCATTTCAGTCTTTTGGGAAAGTTCATTCTTCCTGGAAAATGTTTCCTTCACTGAAAAATGGTGTCAACTCCCATTTGACCTTAGTTTGAACAAGAAAGGTAGAAAAATCAAAGTTTTCAAGCTGTGTTTCCATCAGTGATGGTGTCCTGCTGGTGCCTTGGGACTGAGGGACTGTGTGAGCTGCAGAACACTGCTTTGCTCAGGCTGGCATTGAAAACACTCAGGCACAGAGCTCAGGATTACATGTATAAGACCAGGACAAACTAGCATTGCTGAGAACCTGTGCCTCTGTACAGGAAATATCTCTTTTTCAGCTGTGCCTTCAAGTAATGAGACCCATGGGACAGAATTATGTTATCATCTGGTACTGCTACTGTCTGGTGCTTTAATAATAATTCACAATATGATTTTCTTATCATTGTAATGAGGTGTGATTTCTCTTTTTAATGTACATACAGTGCTTTTGTTCCAGACATTATGAAATGCCAAAAAACAGCCTATAGTGTTGTTATCAGAAGAGACACAATTAACAAGCAAGAGATGAAGTGAACAGCCTGCAAGTTTGAATCTGCCAGAATACCAGACCCATTGTGTGCAGGAGTGACGAGGCAGTGGCAGAGCACAGGGATGACAGCAGAGCCACAAGGGCATCTGAGAGCATGCTTCTGAGACTGCAGCTGTTCATTCCATAACAAGGGAGTGTCTGCACTGAGCTTAGGAATCTGAGAAAGATGAGAAATCCTTTTTGGCGTGTTAGATGGGTGTCTCAGGCTTTAGGGTGAAACGTTGCATTTGTAAGACTAAAATTTACAGCCCTCCTAGGGGCACTGAAGTGAACTAGGATGGCTTTTACAGGTCTCTGTCACAGCTCTGTTGATCTTTTGTCAGTTTAATTGCTGACTTTAATAAATTGGCTTGTAAGAGTTTTCTTTTGTTCTCAAATACTACCTTCTCTTCTGCTCTGATCATTAATTGCAATATATAAAATAAAAATTAATTAAAACCCAGTAGAGTTAATAAGTTTTCTCAGACTCGTGTAATCAAGCTCATGATTGCACAACAAACTGCTGATAATCTCTGGTTCTTCATGGAAAGGTCTGTGAATTCCAAGTGTTATTGCAATGCCTGTTTGTTAGAAAATGTTCATTGTCTATCCTCACAATTAATGTATTTTCTGCTGCTTATTCTGCAACCAGAAATTAGATTATGTCTGTTTGTGATGCAAAGCATCATTTGGAAGTTTACTCACCGAGGGTAAACATAATTATAGAAAATTATGCCTAAAGATAACTAGTGCCACAGAAATGCCCCACTGGAAATTCAGAGCCCTTTGTTATCTAATCACTATAGACAGACTTAGACTTAATTCAAAAGTCTTCTGCTGCATCTGAACTCTGGAGGTTGTGCCCATATGAAGCCACAAGGGATGGAGTGTGAGCACATGAGCAGATCTGGTTATAAATCAGGCACAGCCTGCAAAGCATTTGCTTGGACATCTCTGCCATTACCAGCATCTAATTTATACATTACAGAGACCTCTGAAGAAATTGTGAACTGAAAAAGCAGAGGAACTCTGTTAGGGTTTATTGACTTCCATGAGTTCTGGATTAGGCAGAGCAGCAGCATGCAGATATAGCAGGGTAAGGTCCAGGTTACTGTGGGCATCTCTGCATGCCTGCATCCTGGGAATAGTTACCTATATGCAGAGTCACATGTGGAGATTGGGTCTGGCATCTCAAATGCTGCACCAGCTGTAGGATTATTTTCAAGACAAAGGCCTATGGCTCTGTGTTTTAAATCGAGTCCTGGTTAACATCTGAATTTTCAAGTTGAATTACCTTTCTGCAGCCATTATCAAACCAACCACCACAATACACAGGCTGCATATATGTACATATATTTGCACATATGTAAAGTATGTGCTACTGGCAAAGGCTCAGCCCTGGCATAGGCTGAGTGCTTTCAAGATCCACTTTGAAGGAAGTGCTTAGCACTCACTGGTGTATTGCTAGGTATTTTGCATTCTGTGATGAAAGTGACCTCTGCTAAGGACTGAGTAATGCTATTTCAGGGTTTGGACTCTGTATTTAGAGGTCGAACACAGATAGTTCTCCTAAGTGCTTTAATTAAACTCTTACTCTTAAAAGATAATTTGCAGTGGGTTAGCTGCAGTAGACTGCTTCCATTGTAGAGAAATCTTCAAGGTGGAAAGAATAATAGTGAAAATGACCTTTATTTTCTCCCTTTGAGTGCAGTGGTGTCTGGCTGCTGTATGGGGCCACCACTGAGTACAGACAGAACTCAACATAATGCATTTCTCTGAGGGAAAATGAGACTCCATTCTGTTAAGCACAGG
This sequence comes from Luscinia megarhynchos, assembly GCA_034336665.1. Taxonomy (NCBI): domain Eukaryota; kingdom Metazoa; phylum Chordata; class Aves; order Passeriformes; family Muscicapidae; genus Luscinia; species Luscinia megarhynchos. The sequence goes on along the minus strand of CM067565.1, from coordinate 78,141,888 downwards.
CATTGTATGTGCTTTTCTGCAGAATGAGCAGCTCCTTTTTGGACTCTGCTGGAGAAACACTTTTTCTTAGAAATTATATCCTTTGCCCCTTCATTTCACTTTTTAAAATCTTATTTGCAGTGAAAACTGGAAACTTTATGGTTGAAAACACTGAAACTTTTAATCAAAAGAAAGACAACAAGAAAAAAAAGAAAAATAACATCAAAGCTGAAATATTTTAATGGACATTTTATATCTTATGCCTTTTTAGTTTAAAAGAAATGCTTTCTCCCTTGAGACAGACTTTCGGAAAAAAAATCTGAACAGAACCATCACTTATCTCAAAAATATAGGATGGTAACAGCAATCTTAGGCTTTACTCTATAACAGTAATTTAACAAAACTGACACTCTCCTGCTGATTCACTGCTGATATGGTCTTGCTACTAGGCAATTGTCTTAAGTTTAAAGCAGAGGAAAGTTTGAGGCTTTGAGGACTGCATCTTTGTATGACAAGTCCTGTCTGTTGGTGCTGGAATTCTGCAGAAGGATTACCACTCCAGACAAGCCTGCATCATTGGAAAAATGATATTTTGCCAAGAAGACAAGGCTCATCTCTAACCTGGAGAGTTGGGTGTTTGCCTTTGAACCCCTTCTCACAAAACAACAGGCTAATTTTCATAAGACACAGGATAGACAAAAAAAATAAGCATAGAGACTGGTATTGTACCCTTGGTGTCTTGTGCCCACTTGGATAACACCATGTAGGTAGAAATATATACAGAATAATAAATGGTTCATTTGTTTAGTTTGTTTCCAAATTATTTTACGTCACTAGAATGTTTCCTTTATTAGGCATGGTTCTTTGGAACCAGGGTTTCATCCTGGAGAATGTTATCAGAATATGTTGGACTGGAAATCAAAAAAAGTGAGAGAACACTATAAAAGATTAAATTATTTTCCATTTATTTATTATTTTTTTTAAGATACCAAACTTCTTCTGAAACAATTCAAAAACTCTTGAAATGGAATTTTCATAGATCAATACTAGGAAATTTACAACTAATAACTTTGGGGCAAGAAAGAAGGTAAACATTTTCTAATATTTGTTTTGTTAAAAATCAGTTTGTGAAGGAAAAGTTCGCTGAAATAATTTTGATTTCTTGTGTTTTATACTTTTCTGGACTATTTTCTAAAAGAAAAATCTTTCTAACCCATTCAGTCAACACCTTGGATAACTGTTGTTTTTATAATCATACCTGGGTATGAAAAATGTTGTTATAAACCCCGTATCTTTATGGATTCCTTATTTAGTATTTTGTTCTATTGGATTCTTTCTTGTGTTTTCACTGACTGTGTTATTGTGTATGACTTAAATTTATCTCTGCTTACACACAAAGATAGCAGAAGGCATCTTGGTAAATGAATAAAAACTAGTCCATCACAGTACTCACTGAATAAGTAGTACTTATTACTTATTACTTATTACTTATTACTTCACTCCATGAAGATGTGTTCAGAAAGTGGCAGCAGGGAAGAGCTGGGACATGATCACTGACATCAGAGAAAGACAAGGGAGCTGCTGAAAACTGATTAGAATCAATGACTGCTGAGGAAACATGCAGCACAGGAGTGAGAGGCACTCAAACCAGAGATTAGCAGGATGATAGATATTCTCTGTGTTCATTACAGTGGAATCTAGGTGTCAAAAGTGAAAAAAACCAAAAAACCCAACTAATTTGGATTATTAACTAAGGAAAGTACTATCAAATATTTGCAGTCAAACACTCAGGGTAAATGACTCCAGATGGAAAAAAGAGAAGTGTTGGCTTGGCTGCACTGAATGCCATCCCTGAATGAAATATGGAACAATGCAGGAAGGTCTAACAGCCCTCCTCCACATATTCCCTCCTCCCTGCTGCCCAAAAGAGAAAGAAAGTAAAAGCTGCCATTTAAAAAAAAATCCATAAATGAGTGTTGCCAACTCATCTATGGAAACAAGAGGCAGTGGCAAGGCAATGCTGGTAAAGTTTGAAACTGCACTTCATGAAATGAAGTCAGTTGGCTTGGCATGGTCCTATGGACAGGAAATACAAGGTTAAAAACCAGAGTGATAAACTCCAGTGCATCTTATGTGTGTTTCCAGTCTGTTTCATACCTGATAAAATTTGTGTCCAGAGACCTCTTTCTCTAAAGGAGAAAATAGATGTAATTCTGAGACAGGTATCTAAATCTTACCATGTTGGCAGGGTTTAAGAGCATTTAGTATCACACACTGTAAATGTGGACTTGAAAAAAGCCCTCATCCCTCTTACCATTCTCAGAAAGATGTCCTGCCCCTTCTTTAATGTAATCAGTGATTTTCTGTGAGGAGTCTGTTAGGAGCATGGCTACTGAGAGAGACACCAACTCATTAGCAATCCCCACACAGTCACAAGTCTTTAATCATAGCAGGGTTCACTTTTATCTTGTGGGTAGTGTCAGAAGTTTCATGAAAACAGAGTTAAATGGTTTGTTATTCACATGCATTTCTACTGATGGTTGTGAACAAAACGTTCTCTTTTCATAAACCAATGCCAAAGAAATTCTCCTATAGTCTTCAGGAGGGCTGACTAAAAAGTTACTGTTCAAACATTGTGTATATTTTTCTCCTCTTATAATTTGTTTCCACAAATAGTTCCAGACTTCACTCTTGATTTTATTTTTGTTCAGAAGAGAGGAATAGCTGAGCTTAAAATTGTCCATAGATACATATGGCCCTGGCTATGGAAAAATGTTGTGTCTTCATCCAATGGTAACTGATGTAGGGGTTAACAGCACTTCAACCTATTGCTAAAGGGGCAATCCAGGAATATGCCAATGGCAAAACCCTTCAGCACTCATTGCTTTGTCTCCTGCATGCAGCTATTGCTGATTTTTTTCCTCCATCAGCCAGGTGAAGTGTCCCATGCAAGAATGACTTTGCCTGCTCCTGGACATGGATCACTGGGGTCTCAGGAGTCCTATCCTTGGGACTAAATGTGAGTGTCTCCAGTACAGGACTTACAGTTAGTCTTATCACTTAATACTCAGTGGAGTTTATCTAGTTTATGTAGTCAGTAATGTATCCAATGCAATCCATCTTATCCCAAACTCAATGTCTGTGTTTTCTGAGTGAATCATGTTCTTAACACCATTGCTCTAAGGACATCAGCCTTGTTGCAGATCCCTACACTGCCATTTAAAAAAGATTAATTCCACAGTAAGATTGCATTGTATCACAAAACTGATCTATACACCTATTCATACTGCTCTCAAAATCCTGTTATGGGCAAACAGGGAGCACAACTGACTTATAGACAGAATAATTTATTGCTAGTCTCATTAAATTCTTGACACATAAAAGAAATAGTTATTATTAGCTCAGACACAATAATAATAAGAACAGTCATAGTCCAAAGGAACACAGAGGTAAAAAAACCCCAAAGTAACCCACCTTATTAACAACACGGTTAAAATATTAATTTAAAAACCCTCAAAACCTGCAGAAACCTATCTGGTTGTTTCACTGATGTTATGGTCACTCATTCTCTGAGTCACCATGTCACAGCTTCAGAGTTCTCCCACAGAAGGGGATGGGGCTATCAAGAGACATTGGTGCCCTGGAGTTTTTGCCCAGAAGGAGTTTGACACTGCCACAGTGACACCTTCTTTCTTGGTGCTGCAGTCTCCTAAGGGGTTATTAATCTCTTGTTTCCTGACACAACATGTATGTATGTACTGCTCTTTCCTTTCATGCTTGTCATTTCTGTTTCTGTTGTCTTTGTTGTCCCTGATTGCAGGCTGCAGTCCTGCTGTGACCAGTGGTGGCCACTGTGATTTGTGTTTGCTGTAGGAGACCTGTGGTACCCACCAGTGCTGGTGCTCTTCCACAGCACATTTTACTCCAGGGTTTCTGCCACAGAACACAGCTACTGGGTATTGTTATTAACAATAACCATTAACCACACCGTTGCACAAAATTAAATGAAATCAAAACCAATTTAGGGAACAGTTGCATAGTTGCCAGACAGTTGTTATTACAGTTTAAACAAGCTAAACCCAGCTCAAGACAAGTCAACATCAGTCCTGGAGTCTATTACCACTGCTAATGGCAAATTTGCATTTCATGTGCTACAGAAGGAACCCCAGGGCTGCAGGTGGAGTGGGGGTGGAACGTGGCTGCTGGAGCAATGTATAAGCTGCAATGAGAGCTACTGTAAAATGTTTGGGCTGTGCAAAGGCTTGGGGGCCTTGTGTGGGGCTCATCCTGCAGCTGGGGCTGGGATACTGTGCGTTTTTAGCACGTGTGTGATGCAGTGGCATCACTGCACTGAGCATCTCCACTGCTGAGAGCCCCTGGCCTTCGTGCAGCTTCATTTTCTGGGGCAGTGCCAACCATGTAAATTCTTCACAGAAAATTATACCAAAAATTCAGAGGGGTCAACCTGTTCCAAAATGTCTCTGTCAAGGTTATTGAACACCGGCCAAGCCTTTCCTCTTTAATCAGTGGAAGCTGCCATTTGAGTTATGATTGTAACCTTTGCTTCACCGTGTTCAACTCCCAGTGGAATCCCATAGAAACTGTGCTGTATCCATGGGAAATTTATGTTACCTTCTTTTGGTTAAGCTTTGTTTCTTTAGGTTCTTGGTCTCTTGCATTTTAACCTCAAAAGAGAAAATTATCATCCCAATTCATCTCATTCATTGTAACAATAATTTAATCAACACTTCCTTAATTTTTATCAAAGAATTATAATTTAGATTTCTTCTTGCTCTAGCCAATTGCTTCTGTCAATCTGAAAACCACGGCCTGAGTCTTTAGATCTTCTTAAGGCAATAGTTATTGCCTTAAAAAATTTTCAGGAGAAATTTTTTTTGATGTAAAGAAAAATCAAATCTGTTGTGAGTTTGCTTCTCTTCTTCTTGCCCAAGTGTACAGGAAAATGTATCCCTCAAATAATACTATTCCCAAATGAGTCAAGACATTTTATTATAGTATTTTTGGTGCATATTTTCTTTTTTTTTCTGTTCAGAACAACTCAGAGCTTTGAAGTTTCTTTCAATGTAAACACTACTCTCATTGGTGTGTAAAAGTAATAATTTAAGACAACAGCTCTCAAGCAGCTCTCAGAAGAGTCTTTGTAGCATATTTTTTTGTAGTTCACAACAGTCACCACATGATTCCTTTTTGTTTTATATTTCAAAAAGTGGCACTCTTATCTCAGGGAAGAAAGAAGCCACTGGGTATCTTCTTAGAGACAAGGGTCATCAGTGGGGCTGAGGTTGCATGAGCCATCAGGAACATAACACTTAAAGGGAAGAAGAGAATCAAATAGAACTGGTATCCTAACTTTCTCCTGGCTTAGTAAATTTTGAAAAAAGGAACGCAGATATTTATAGAAAGAGAAAAAATGCCACAAAGAATTCTTGTGTCATTGAAGACAATGAAAATGCATTAAGCCTTTTCTTGAGTCACAGATTAGTCTAAGCTATGAGAAGCACTGGGGAGGGTGAGGCATATGACAGTTGCACCATTAAAAAAAATTAAAAACCAACCAAACAAAATCCCTTTTGGAAATGCTTAACATTTTTGGAATCCAAATAGATATACATGCATCCACCAGAACACCTTCCAATATACTCTGGTGTGTCACAAATAAAGCAAATCATGCTCACAGGTGCTTCAGATTTAGATATCTCTGTTTCTGTGTGAATTGTTAATCATAAGGCTTCCTATTATTTGTGAGAAGATATTTTGCTGTCACACAGATGGCATGAGTGACAGTTTTTTCTCCCACCATTTTATATGAATAATGAACTGTTTCAATGCACACATAAAAAGGACATAATTTAGAGTTAGTTATCATTTCCAGACTGTGCTTTATCTATTTTTTACTGGGCAGAAAATGAGCCCATATCTTACTGCAGTCATTTCTATTTCTTTTTAGTATTTTTCAACATAGAGTATTTTCTTTAAAAACTATCTTAGACCATGCTGTCAGTGGTTTTGGTTTTCATTGTTTATTTGGTTGATATTATGTGGGGGTTTTTTTGTTTTCCATTTATGTTTTGGTTTTGGTTTTTTTGTTGTATGTTTTTTTTTGTTTTGGTTTCTCTTTCAATTTGGTGTAATTGAAGTGTTTCTGGAAAACTGGTATTTAAATTCTGAGATTTGTGCTCTATTTTTAAGAAGAAATGTAGGTTCTCAGTATCTCGGTTAAGCATATGATATCTTTCTTGATTGTATCACTTAGTCAAAGCTAAGCTTGTGCCTGGAATTTAAGTGGAGAGAAATGTATCAAAACTAAGGCAGAAACCCATTTGGATTTATGAGATGCTAAAATACAAAGAGGTATTGACCATTGCAGAAGCTACATGCACTGAAATTATTTCAACTTTTTTCCTACTCCCACTGTTCTGAATTACTTTGTCCATTATTTATGAACTTCTTGCTTGTAGGTGTTAAGGTTACCCTTTTATTGTTTAGTTCAGTGAGTAATTGACTTTGTCTCATACTCCTGCTGTAACCCCAGAAGCGTGTGGAGGGGAAATGGTGTTTATTGTTGATATTAAAATTTTTTTCTCTCTTTTTTTTTTAATATTTCACTCTCATTCTCCACTGCTTTATGTTTTTCCATATCTACTAATAATTACACCTGTGCACCCTGGGAACTTAAGCTTTTTGCACCAGAGACAGTGACATGTATAAATGATGGAAAAAAATTAAAACCAAAAAAAGCCACAACAATCCCCAGAAACATCAGGCTTCAGCCTGATTTTTTTGTCACTATTTCTCCATTGTCTTCACTATCAACTGCTGCAACTACCAGAATCTCTTCATATTTTGTAATTTTCCAGCTGATATGCAGAAGAGTCTCACCTCTTCTCCCTCTAAACAAAGATGATGGAGAAACTATATAAAATGTGCTCTAACATGTTACTTCAAAGAATCATCTAAAACTGGTACTCTTTTGCTAGAAATTGAGTAATGCTAGGTGCTTTTGAAGAGAATATAAGAAACACCAGATAAAAATGAACTAACTTGTCATAATGACCAATTAGTAGCTGGCTTGTGAACCTAAGCAGCAAGGTTGGTATTCAATCATCTTATTTTTTTCAACACCTTTTTTTTCATATTGCTTTTCCCCCTACTTTGTTTCTCTACAGCAGCACTGACTGTGCTCATTATCTTCATAAATGCCTATTCTTCTGACCCTTGAGAAATTCTTGGCCTTACTGTGTCAAAGAAATATATTTATAGGCTAGTTATGCAGTATGTTAAAGTGGCAGGTCTTTTTCTCAGTTTGTCCCATGCTGGATAAGCAAGTGATAAAGATCAGTGCAAAGTAGTCACAGAAAAACTATACAGGAAACTAAGGAACAGACAAGCTAGAGGACACTTTCTTAATCTTATCCAAAGATTTCCACCTTTTGATATTGGAAATCATATGATCTCTGTCATAACCATCTATTTTTATGCCTCTGAACTCTCACATGGAAGCCATTCTCACTTTTATGCTTATGAGTAGAAATTGGCTTCACATTTCTAGTGTAAATTTATTTATTGACAATGTTTTCCCTCTTGACAATTTGTTTTTTTAATTTGGTTTTATTTTGGGGTTTTTTTAAAAGCTGGTTTGCTCTTCAGATAATCTTGCAAAATGCTCTTGTATTCTCACTCAGTCTTTGATTTACTAAAAGTGAGATTTCCTATCCACTCCTCAAAAGATAATCCATCATGCTTATCTTTGCTTACCTGGTTAGAAAATGGTTTGTGGTGGGAACTGCAGGTTTGTACTAAATTCTGGTTAAGGCTTTATAAATATTTAATAAAATATTTCAATCACATCCACACATCTACTAAAAATAGTTTTTCTAGAGTTTTTCTCTTTATCATTTTCCAGTAAGTTTATTATTTGTGTTCTTATTGACATTCTTTTGATGTCTGCAGGCCTGGAACTGTTCTGTCATTTTTTTTTTGTTCAAGATTCAGATTTTGCATAGATTTTAAAAGTATCTATCCCAATAAAATTCTAGGTTCTCTCTCAATAGTTTCTTAATACAGTTAACTTTACATTCCTCTTATTTAATTAAAATTTTCTCTTTTGCCCTAAAGAATATCAATTACAGATATAACTTTATTGTTTCATTTTGTTTAGATCAAGTAAATTACAGGTCATTCTGCTTGGCTTAATTTTCTATAGTTGTTATTTTCTACAGTGTCCTCATTACTTTATGTAAATAAATTTTTATTTCTTTTATCACTAGTACTGATAGGAAAGAATACCTCATCTTATTATCTCCAGGCATGTTTGCACCCAAATGACTATAATTTCTGTCTCTATACCTGGAAACTTAAATCCTCACAGAAAAGAAAAAGAAAAGATTGATACTTGATTTCTTAAATTCTATTGGAAGTGATTTTCATCCACAAAGCAGTTCAATCCTGTGAAGTCTGCACTAGAGTCACTTAACTTTCCCTTAGCAGATCAGAAATATTCCACTGAAGATCAGTTGTGCCTCTGCACCTTCCCTCATTCTGGCATCATCATTCTTGTTCTCTTCCAGCTGAAATCTGGCAAAAGCTTTTCTCACTGGCAAGAACTAGATTCTTTCCCTCTCCCACTGGGATCCATTTCATCCTCAAGTCCAGATTCAAATCCTCACGTTTCAGTCTCATGAACTCATTGAACATGATCCCTTCTACAGCAATGAGTTTTGAAAGCACAATCAGACCAAATTCAGATTCAGAAGCCAGATCATCATTTGTCCAACACTTTCTATTTAATGTCACACCTTCTTTTTATCACTCCCAAATCAAGGCCAGTGCCAAATAGGACTGGAATAGGATAACAAGTGATATTTTCATTACAGCTGGGATCAATTATTATGGCTCATTATTTTCAGATATTTTACCTTGTCTTATTACAAAATGCTAGGTCATGCAAGTGCTCCTGCTCCAGTGATTCCTAGAGAATATTGACTATCTGATATCCTACTCCATTGTTTTTCATCATTATCTTCACTTAGAGTTCTTTAATTTATATTTTCCCTAAACAACAGCTCTTTGTGACTGAACTGTTGCCTCACACTCCAGCAGCAAGCTCTCCCTTGCTGTTCTGACACATAAAAATCAATAGAGGTTCTGCAAGGGTAGCTCATGCCACAGAGACTTTGCAAAGCCTGGATTTTTCTGATCAAACTTCTCAGAAAGCAGAGTCCATATCAGAGGCAGGGGCTAGGACTCACCTCATAGCTGCAAAGCAGTCTCCCAATTAATTTGTACTACACTTATCACTGTAGTACATGAGCACCTTGCATGCTCCCTCTGTAGGTTTTTAAAGACCTATTTTACTCTGAATTGAATTGGAGAAAATACACTTGGCTTAGCTGTTAATTGCTGACAGACAAGACAAAAAAGTAGATGAGGCAGATATAATGGGGGCACAATGTAATGTTATCTGGCTAACGATTTAGGAATGGTCCCTAATAAATGTGTGCTCTACCAGCCCATCTCGTTGAAGAACTGCTGGGAAGAAGGTTTCCTTTTTTCTGCCAAAGGAGAGCTAGGCATGAGATCAAAGAAGACCCACATATTTTATTAAAGTAGTGTCACAAGCCAAATGTTTCAGTTTTTCAAGGAAAATAAAAAAGACTGTCATTACAAGGGTGAGAACTTCTAGTTAGAGCAAAAATTGGGGGACAGGAGATATGGATTCTCTTCCTGTTGCCAACACAGCAGGCAGCTATGACTTCAGACTTACCACTTATGGTCTGGTTTGCAGAGATCCCATCCACTTTATCTGGAGCAGGTGTGCTCAACACCTTTGAAAATAGGCTTCCTAATTCTCTTGTGCTCTAGTTTCCCTAATGTAAGATGAGGAAGAAAGCAAGATCTAACTCACAGGTTGTAAAGAGTGCTGGAAGAGGCTCCCCAGAGAAGTGGTCACAGCAGCAAGCCTTACAGAGCTCAGGAAATGTTTGGACAATGCTCTGAGGCTCATGGTGACTCTTGGGGTGTCCTGTGCAGGGCATGGAGTTGGATTCAATGATCCTTGTGGGGCCCTTCCAGCTCAGCTTATTCTCTGATTCTGTGAAAAGTCACAGCAGCCACTCTGGAAAAGCTGCTCTTGCTGAGCTGAGCTACGTGTAACAGCTGCAATATTCTAAGAATGATATAATGCCATGCCCCTCCCTTCACTGATCTTGCCCTTGAAGTTTTCCAGGCTATAGTCTCTTCAGGCCTCTGAATTGAAAGGTCCTTGATGTACTCTGCAGCAAATAGCAGCATCTCATGAAGCAGGTTTTAAAACAACAAATCAGTCTGCAATAGCTGCTCATTTCATAAAACTGTTAAACATTTCAGGCTGTAAAATTTCTTTATATCTCACAAGCCTTGCTTTTAGAGCTTTCAATTCCTGATTTGTAGGGAATAGCTAGTATTACTATTCTAAAGCACTTGTGTAATATTAAGCTGATAAAATTGCTTTAGCTTTAGTCATATATAAAGAGATGGATCATTCATCCCTACGTGCTGACTGGAAGAAATACAGACCCATCATTTGTGAAACAATATTTGTTAGCAGATTATCTATTAGTCCACAATTAACTTATTAAATTTAGGATCTGAATTCAATCTTACATTGTAAATAAGAGACAAGAATGCGTTTTTTATTGGGATTTTCACAGTAGTATTTTGTGGAGATTCTTTGCTTCAAACTTCCCTATTTGGTAGGATTGTATTTACTTTGTTATGTGCTGGCACTGCACAAAACATTTAACTCTTTCAATCCCTGCAGCAGAAGCATGTTTTACATAGCCTGGTGTCTTCCAGCTATCCACCTTTCTCCTTGTTTTGCTGAGTACATCTTCTCTGATAGAGGAAGAGAAGGGAAAGCATCACCTTGTTATCAAATTTTAGAGACCTGGTGCAGGTGCAGCTGGGTGTGTGCTGGGTCTCTGCAGGTTGTTTCCAACCCAGCCCCTGCCATTGTGCCACAAGTGGGCAGTAATTAAGTGCTAATTGAAATCTCAGTCCTGGCTGAGACTCGTGCTGGTCCTGCCTCACTATCCTTTAGGAAGGAACCGGGCAGTTAGTGCCAGTTTGCTCCGACATTCCCACAGAAAGTGATTTAGTGTCCGTGCAGGAGTCTGGGAATGTGTGTGGTTCTGATTGAGACTCAAAAACCCAAAGCAACTCCTTCCTTTCAGAGCCACTGCTATCACTGGCTCAAGCCTTGTATTCTGCTCCCAACAACTTAAATAAGAAGCATAAGAAATTAGTTTATGTATTGAAATTACTGCAGTTCTTACAAAGATAAAAAACTTCAACAGAACAAATTTAAGCAAGCCAATTTGTCTTTAGTATGATTGGCAAGGCTTTGGGGCCAGTGTTGCACGGTGTTAGTACACCTTTTTATTGCACTTGTTATCTTAAACAATGGAATATCTGCTCCCATTAAATTGGATGATATATAAAAACAATATCTTTTAAACTCCATGTTCTTGCCTTTTTCATTGTGGGAATATTGTCACCGTGCTGTTTTGGAAAATTGAGAATATTTTAACCTCACTTCAGTCTCTTTTTAATCTAGGAGGTGATTTATGACTATGTCACATGACAGGTAATACTTTATAACAAAAGGTGATATGTAAACATGACATGCCTCCCTTGGCACATGCCAGCCAGGTGAATTAAATGCTAAAAGAACTTTGTCTCATTTCAAGTTAATGTGTCTTGAAATGTGCTGACAGCAGGCATTGAAATCTTCCAGAGCCAGGCAGGAAGACAGAGGAATGGGAGTATGTGAGAACTGAACCTGAAGATGACTGAGCTATGAGTGGCTGCAAAACTGTTTCTCAGAAGCTAAAATATTTGTAGTCCCATTATAGAAAAAGTGACAACTCTCATGGTGGTGGGAGACCTCTGTTCAGAGCTGAGATTTATCCAGAAGGAAGGTCAAGGCCAGCAATAACTTCTTCTTCTCTGACCAGGCAGTGTCCGCTGTAGGAGCAATATTTTTTTTTTCCTCATCCTGTTACGGATATTTTTCTGTCATTGCTTTGCTTATAATGGTGCCAGCTGCCAAAACAGCCGCCTGAAGCAGTCTGTGCACGGCCAGCACACACAGACAGGACCCTTGAGGTGGGTGCATCTGGACCCCACAGTCTACTGGAGAGTGTTCCAGCAGCTGGCTGCTTTCCAGAGGTGCCAAAGCTCTTCTCTGCATGGACAGGTCCAGTGTGATCAAAAAATTCTCAGCACATCCAGAAATCAAAGCTATTTTATTCTGTAGTCCCTCCCCACTGCAGTCTCGTGTCTTGTTTGCTCTTCTGACCACCTCTGCTTGCTAAGCAGATGTCTACAGTGATCTGTTCATGAGGATACAGCCAGTGTATTGCAATTTTGCCTGGAAATAGGCAGCAACAGATGGTGCAAAGAAGGTAAGAGAATTATTAAATTATTAAAGGGAACAGGGCCCAAGACCAGCAAGTCTCTCCTCTCCTCTCCTCTCCTCTCCTCTCCTCTCCTCTCCTCTCCTCTCTCTCCTCTCCTCTCCTCTCCTCTCCTCTCCTCTCCTCTCCTCTCCTCTCCTCTCCTCTCCTCTCCTCTCCTCTCCTCTCCTCTCCTCTCCTCTCCTCTCCTCTCCTCTCCTCTCCTCCTCCTCTCCTCTCCTCTCCTCTCCTCTCCTCTCCTCTCCTCTCCTCTCCTCTCCTCTCCTCTCCTCATTGGAAAGAAAGAGAGTGTGGGGAATTATGGAGCCAAACAAGTAGTAAATAAAGAGACAACTTGATGAGAACAGGTTAGAATTAAGGAAGGAAACGAAGTTCAGATGAAATGAGCAAAGATTGCATACAAAGAAAAAAGAAAGTAAAAGGAAAAAAGTTATAAATGTATATAGGCAGTCCGTGGGCAATTTCAGGTGGCTACTCAGGAAAATGAACAAGTCAAGTAATTGAAAGCAGAAATGAAATTGCAAAGGATCACAGGATTTCAAATTAAGTGAGCAAATTGTATGGGGCGAAGGGTACATGCAATACAATAGCTTGAATTGGCAGACAGCTTATAACTGGTTCTGAGTGAATGACCCTTCATCTCCTGTGACAAATTGGAGATAATGCCAGCATTTCATAGTCATTTTACTTTTATTATCACCAAAAGTTTAGACCAGTATTCTATTACCTTGAATGTCTTTATGATGTCAAGTTGAGCTGGACAAGAAATGAACTTGATGACAAATTTGCTGACACTGAAGAAGAGGGTAGGAGAATAAGGTAAAGCATTTAGGATTATCAGAAATTTAAGGAAATAAAAGAATAAAAAAAAAAGATTCAAATAAGGTATTTGTAATTGAACATATTTTTTATTTTGTTTTGAATAATTATTGATATTTCTAAACTTTTTTTTTTTCAAAAACTGTATGTCGTTACAGAGAGTGGCAATGCTATTTCAGGAGATCACTGTTTTACATTATAAAATGTCAAAAGGTTTGAAATAAATAATTTTTACCAGTGAACAGCTTTCCTCTTGTTTCAGAAAATCTTGCTCCTTTCAATTGTCCTGGCCAGCAGTTTTTCCTGGTTTGGATCATAACCTGGCTTCAAAACGGGTTGGTTGTTTGTACATTCACTGGAAATATCTCAGCCAAATTTGGTGTCAAAAGTCCAAGCTGTATCTAGCTCCTGAAGCCTAAATTTTCATGGCAATGATTAGGATGTGACTGAATCTGTCAATACACAAATCTGTGGCACAGCAATAGTAAAAATAAATAGAAACAAATTAAAGTCGAGAGAATTGAATTAATTGAAATAAGCCACCAGCTACTATGGTGACTGCATTAGGGCTATATTCAGTTTTCTGTATTCTTCTTAGTCCCCAAATAAATCCACTTAAACTTGTGTTTGCCACATGCTGTACAACATGAAAAAGCATTTTTTTGTTTCAGAATTCTGCATCTTAAGAGGTAGGGTGTGTTGTGGGACAACAGCTCTCAGGTGCTATCCTGCATCCCAGATTTAAAGCAAGATCCTGATTCTCTCTGCTACCCTTCTTCCTCCTCTTCCTTATGAAGGTGCTTTCCCTGGAAGTCTGGCTTCCTATTCATTGCCAATGTGCAAGGTTTTACTCTGCAAATGGACATCAGCTCCTGTGGTTTGACAGATGACTGTCAAAGACATTCAGGAACATGAGGAGAAAGTGATATAGACTATAATGAGATCATGTAAAATTTAATTCAGCATATCAAATGCAACGATTTTAAAATTAATATATTTAACTGGCAACCAAATGCAGTTCTTTCTAGGGAGGTGATATGTGCTCCTGGCTTTTGCTTTTCTTATGAAAACTGTCAGTCACATTCTGCATCAGCCTGGGTTTATGCTTAGCTTTATCAGGCAGACCAGTCAGCACTGAATGGCATTAATGTCATCTTGGGGTAATGAAAGTGTAGATAACCATCTCAGAGACTGGTTGGGAAAAAAAATACTGATGCAAGTAGCTGAAGGCTCTATTGGCCACATAATTCACATTTCTCATAGAGGAAGTTATGCTCTATAAATTGTTTTAGACTTTCTTACTGATGAAACAGCAAGAATTTTGTTGCTGATGGGCACAGGAAGCAATAATAAATAGCCATGGGTGCATACACAAGAAAGAAAAATGGTTTGCATTTTATCAGCAGAGAAAAGGAATCAAAATGTAGCCCTAGATGTTTTGCAAGTTACAGCACTGTTAATGGAGAAAAATGTGTCTTCACATGTCATGTGCATGACAATGATAGCAGGAATGATAATGCAGAGGATTGTTCACCCCTTCTGCACTAGGTACCTGCTGCAGCTCTGGAAGCCATTCCCTGATGACAGACCACAACAGAGTGAAATGATTTCTAATGACAAAAATCTGATCAACCTTCATGGGTATTGGACACTTTTTGGTCTTTGAGGCATTCAAGAAATATGCTACTTACAGTGGTAGATCTCCTGTTCACTGCTGCACCACAGCACTGCTGATAAGTCACTTTGTGAATGGGGCACCTTAGCAGTGTTCTGCTCTGCCAGCCAGAGTGCTTGGGCTCAAGGGCTGCCTCACAAAAAACCTGTTTCAAACTTTTGGTTGAAAAGACAGTAAGAAAACAAGAAAAATTCCTTTCCTGTTTGAACCATGTTTGAACAATTATAAAACCAAAGGTAACACTTAAACAGGTTTCATGTCATTTTGAGAAAAGTGGTGTACAATACTAGTCTTCCCTCTTCCCTCATCACAGCCAAAATAATGTGACCAGCCTGACTCCTTGAGTGCTGAAAGGGATAACTACGATGGATTAATTGTTAATTAAGCTTAATTAATTGTTAGTTAAGCTATACTTTAATGAAAAGCAACCCAGGAGGAGCTGCTGCTGTGTAGTTGAAGGAGTTGAAGGAGGCCAGGATGTATAAAGAAGGATTTGACAAGGATTCAACCGTTGTCAGTCTTCCTTGATTTGACTACTGGGATATTTATATATTTATGTACAGTTTGATTTATATATACATACATATATACAGATACACATATACATATGTACATGTACATATACTACTGTACATAAATATATACGTAAATATTGTATTTATAGTTTCAAAGCTGGGGTGGTCTATGATAATTTCTACAGTAAGCTGTGGCTCAAGGAATAAGCCAGAGAGCTGGTGGGGAGAGGAAGTCAGAATTTCTTGAGGGGATTTTTGTGAGAAAAGACTCAATTATATTTAGGGACAAGACTTGCCATGCTCAGCTTGAGTTTGCTAAAAATTGTGCACCCTGACACAGAGATAATACAAACATTGTTGGAAGGGTGGATTACAAGCCTCAGCCAGAGCCAGATCAATAATTCACAAGTTTCAAACTGTTGGGAAAGGTGCCAGGTATATCACCTGGTGTGTGCAAGTGAGTAAGAGAGGAAGAGGAGCACATAGAGTGGATGGTGCATGCTGGGGACTGTCTCCACAGGAAAACAGACCTGTCCAGTCTGAGACATGAAGTGGAATCGATTTCAGAGCACCCTTTTATGAATGAGTGTCAGTCAGAAGGTGAAACCCTGACAAGAGGGGACAGGGCTGGTGAGAGATTGGAGAACAAGCTTTTGGGAATTAATAACCTCAGTGGAAGGTCTGTGGATTAGTGCCCAGCAATTGCAGTGTTAAAGCCCTGATTTGTGCCAGCTCCTGAGAACATGGATGAACTGTTGAGCACAGAAGTAAGGAAAGGTATGTATGGGGTTTGGTTTTTATTCCCTGAAATGGGGTGGTTGGTACTTTGCTTGGTCAGGAGTGGCCATCATTGCCTTCTCTTTCCTTGCACTTTCCATGGGCATCCTCATCAACATCTCAACTCCTGTGTCCAGGATGTACAGATTCAATGACTGCAGATTTCCCACGACACAAGATGTGCAAGGTCTCAAAATATAAGCAGGAAAGACACCCTGTTTGCCCAAGCACTTGGGGTGGCTGATCCCTCCCCAGAAATTGAGGTATGGCTGAGAGACCTGTTTTGGGCTGTAGGTGTCACTGGCATGAAACCCTGAGTGACATTTTTATCAGCTGTCATATATGGCTCTGATTTCCATGGCACTTCCCATCTGATCCTGGGCAGGTCCTGTATGCCACATATCAGCCAGTTTGCTGTCCCCTGCTTATGATTATGTGGCCACTCAAAATTTGTTAACTCAAAGTATGACGCAAAAGAGATGAGTTCTGCCCACCATTCCACATTTCAAGATTCCATCCTTAGTTGGGTATTGTACAAGGCGGGCTCAGAAAGAGCAGAAGGCCTGTGCAGCTCTATTCAACTCCCCATTAACAGATGTACTCGAACAGCAGCAGTCTGGGTGACTTGCTGCTCATCATCTTAGACCTTGCTGTCCTAAGTGACCCAATGGGATGATTAATGACTTTGTTTTATTTGCTGAAAAATTATCAGACTCAAATTTACACAGAGCTGGGTGGAGAACCTCTGAAGTTGGCCAAACCAATTTTGGCAGGATCCCAAAGAAAAGAAAGGCACCTCTGAATCTTTCAGAAAAATAGTATTATTCACATCTGCTGCACTAACTATTTAGCATCAATTCCTGGTGCCAAAGGCAAAGTCTGAAGGAACAGACAGGGGCTACCCTAGGCAGAGTGTAAGGGATGAGACTTTACCACAGCTGCTGTGTTCAGAAGAGATTTAGTGCTGCAGCATTTTACTGGTCTAGGTTTCCCACAATAGGAGGGCACATTTTAACTTATTCACTCAATTATTTGCTTCTTTATTAATTATAAAAAAACTAGAGTTTGGAAAGTTTGTAATGTACTGTATGAGGCAGATAGGCAGAAGATAGAAAAAAAAAACCCTTTTTTTTTTTTTTTTTTTTTGTTTTGTGATTGCACGGTTTATCTAGGTTTAGAAATTCAACTCTGTAATAGTTGGAGATGGGTGTCTCTGAAGGGCTCTAAATCTTTGCAAAAATGGTCACAGGATATTCCCAGGAAAGAATCCCTGTGACTCATAACTTTCTCCTAACTATCTACCAGTAGACATGTTGAGAAGGAGGGTATCAGCCCACACTGACTTCTCTGGCCCAGGCTGACAGTTTTCCAGGTATGTGAACAGTTAAGATTTTTCAAAAACTTCAAAGAGGGTCTTCATAAGACCTGGCTGATTTCACAGTGCTAAACATAAAATTGCCCTGTCTCCAAGCAAACACAGACTAAATGGCAACATTAATGTACCATACCAAAGATTATGCCTTTCAGATAATGGCACAGGCAGTGTCTCTCACATGTTCGTTCAAATAAAATGCAATACATCTCAGAAAGGTGTTTGAATTTCTGCTCTGCATATTTATTGGCAAGATAGTCTTTCTGTTTCATTTAACTGTTTCATACCTCTGGAGCATATACTCTTCTTTCCCTTGTACTCTTCCCTACCTCCTCTAGAGCTGACTTCATAAGGAACCATTTTTCAATATTGTAATTTTACTTTATTAAAGTAGTCTTACACAATTGACTGCCTGGCTTCTCATTTTGCATTTCAGCTTGGCACATGCACAGTTTTTACTTTATATCCCTTATAGGATTTTGCATATATTTTTGAGGGGGAAAAAAAGAGACATTTATAATTCAGGCTAAATAAAACATTTAGTGAGGACAAAGAGACAGATACTACTATCAGAAGCTTGTAACTCACAGTTATAGTATCAGGAAGCAGCCAGAATTTACATCTGCTTCTGTCTAGGATATATTGGGTGCTGGGTACTATGTATTGGGTGTGAGGGTGTCCTTGCATTATGGAAAAAAAAGCTCAGAGTTGGTTCAAGGTCACTGTTGCTGAGAGAGCACAGGCATTCAAGAAGATGAGTAGGTGATTAAGTTTGACTTCTAGAACTTTCACATTTCTAGCACAAAGATAGCTATTTTAAGCCTGCTGTTTACTGTCTTCAGACTGTCACATCTACAGCTATGACAGTCACATCTTGTTCTCTTTCCTCATAAAAGAACATGACCACAGTACCAATTGTGCCATGCTGCATTGTTCAATTAACTCTAAGCAAGTTATTGCAGGTACCAGGAATCATCTGATTGCAGCAGCATGAAGATCCACTCAGGTTAATTTCTCTTGCTTCCTAGTAATTTCCTTGGCAAAGGAATTGAGTCCTCACAGTGCTCTGCTTTTCAGCAGAGCAGGCTGGTTTGGGGCTAGTGTGGATATCCATCTTGGCAGTGTGCTCCAGAAAACCCTGTGGGCAGAGCAGCCAGCTGCAGCAGAGGCAGACAAGCACACACTGAGGTGTCTAGGAGGAGTGCACCCAGCAGGGCGAGGGATGTGAGACCACTTAGGGCTCCCCTTGTGCAGGGAGACACTGGAGTGTGCTCTGCAGAGAGCCACCAGGATCCAGGGTGGGATCTGGATTGCTTGCCCTGAGAGCAGAGGGCTGGTGATATGGGCTCAGCTACCCTGGAGAAGAGAACATTTTAGTGGGGGGCTCACAGCAGCCTCCCAGTCTCCACCTGCAGGGTATGAGGGAGCCAGGCTGCTCACAGCATGCCTGGTGAGAGGGCAAAGGATCAGGTGTGCAATGTTGAAACAGAAGTTCAGAGATAAGTTTTTCATCCTGAGGGCAACCAAGGACAGGAACATGCTGCCAAGGGGTGTTGTGTGACCTCCATCCTTGGAGGATTCCACAGCAAAACCAGCCTACACCAACAAGAAAGCACTGATAATGAAGCCTAGGATGGAACTCATGTTTTCACACGACACAGCACATACAATAATTTCCTCATCTTTCCACATGATCTGCAAGATACACTGATCTCCTCATATTTCCACAGTGCAGTCCATCATGTCCAGCTGCTTGCCTGTTCATTTTATACCTCTTGTCACATTTCTCACACCCAGTCTTTCTCATAGGACATATGTTGGAATTAAATTATCTCATTCTCTTATGACTTAGTTGCAGACTGATGTTTCTTTTTCTGTGACTAGGTTAGATAAGTTTTTGAACTTTCTCTGTAACCCTTTGATATCTCTTTGATGATGACTAACAACTAACTAGGCTGTATATCTTACTCCCAAATGTTCTCTAAATGATCTTTAGAGGGAAAATGCTCATGTTTAGTGTTAGAAATGAGAGATACCAGTACTTACAAAAGTAAAGTAGATCAGATATGTGTATCAAGGTGTTTCCTTCCCATATTTTGTCCCAGCACACGGGCTCTGCTAAGGGAAGCAAACCCTTCAGCAGTGTAACACAGTGTGCTGTGGAGCAGTGCAGGTGCATCCCACTACACAAATGAGTGGCAGTGAAAAATCCCCAAGCAGATGGAGAGCTTGCCTGACCTGACAGAATCCCTTATTGACAGACTAACAAGAGTGCCCAACCACTCCTGTGACCCACAACGTTCCTGTCGTTTAAGATTGTTGTTTTGACATAAATTAGCAGCACAGCAGTTTTGCATTACCTGTTGTTCCCTCCATACAGCTTCTGTCTAGACCTTAAGACACAAAAATCCTTCAAAAAGCACAAGATCCTTTTCATTTAGTGCCAGTTGTGGATCTCAGGAATTGCTTTATATTCAGGTTCAGACATTATCATCCATTTTTCTTTTGTCTGGATGGCAGGATACTATCGGAGAAGCCCTGACTGGTGTAAGAAGAATATCTATTTCCAACTCAGCTTTCACAGCTGCATGGTTTTCCACCAGACTAAAACAGGAGATCACAGTGTCAGAACTAGTGTTCACTGCAAGTTCTGGTCTTTTGGTTACAAGTGGTTCTGAGAATAACCTTTGCCTGTGAACCAGGCTTCTTCATTTTTAAATATTTGACCCACTGTCTCTTTTCTAACTTTAATATATTTATTTTTATCCTGTGATACAGAAACAACCCTTATGTCCTTGTCTGTGTGTGGCTGAGAGTCTTCTAGATTCTTCCTGACTGTATTTTGTAGCAACACACTTGAGAAATGACCCTGACCACTGAGAACTTAGCAGTGTTTGAGTATATTTAACACTACAGACATCAGCCTTCAATGATTTAGTATAAGCACTTTTCAGGAATAAAAGCAGTAAGAATGCAGATAATTGGATTTAAAAGTGGCTTTGACTTTACTGCCATATAATAGGCTTGCTAAAATCTACTGTTGATAAGCTGATATCCCTTTTGTTTGGAGCTAAAGACATCCTGTTTTCCTCAACCATTAAAGGAATGAAGGACTAAAATCACTGAAAGTTCAGTGGCTACATAAGTCATGTTTATTTTCCCTGGAAGGGAGTCTCTGATATTCACTCAGTGGAAAACAGAAAAAAAAAAATTGAAAGAGAGCAGAATATCATTTTCATGTCACAGTAGCATAATGAATGAGGCAAGCCATCCACTTCACAAGGATTGGGTACTCTTGATGTAGGCAATCCATAAATCTCTTTCATTGTGTTTGTCAGCAGTCATTTTTAAGGGCTTCTTTCTCAATTCACAGGTTGTGGTTATTAGTAACCTCATAGCTGTGCTGCAGATGCCATTGAGGCTTATTCCTCAGAGCTGTGTCATCAATCATGGCTTTCACATGGTTTTCACATACTGGAGCAGAATAATCCATAGCATTTTTTCTCCCTGGTAAGCATGAATTCAGTAACTGAATGGAAAATGTAAGATACAATCATCATGCACATGCACAAGCCACATTAACTTGGCTTCTTACACTGACACAAGGCAGTGACATTTTTGGTAATACTGTATATTTCTCTGAGGATTACCCTGTATGCAGGGAAAAGAGAGGCAACCACAGCTCTGCACACAGGAATTGGTGCTGATGCAGCTGACATTGGAACTGCCATAAGCTTGTTCCAGATATCACTTTTCACGAGGCAGGCTGAGTGTCACTCCCCCAAGTGTCACCACGTTGTTAAACCATCTCACACAGTCAGAGCTGTCCAAATGTGTATGAGGAAACTGATGCTAAGGATTTGTGATGGTCAAAGTTTTGTTTCAGGGCAAGGAGGTTTCCAGGACCTTATGAATGCATGATGCTTGCTGGAGGATGAAAAAATGTTGTTGAAAAAGTGTATGTTTAATTAAAGCACAAGAGGTATTTCATACATTTCAGCAAGAAAATGTCTGTAATCTTACTATAGATAGGATCTTATCTAGTAAGCAGTTGTCAGCTGTAAGGTGGAAGATGAGGAGTATAAAGTTTTCTCTAAAATATAGTGTGTGGTAAAATATTATATGCTTTCTTATATAATTACTTCTAACTGTGTGGATACACATTTTCTAATTAGGATATTTCTAATCCAGGAGGCTTTGTAAGTGCAGAGCAAACATGGTGAACAATCAGCTTCTTCCCTGGAATGAGTTGCATCTTAGTGGTGAATCTCATAGATTTAATCAGCAGGCACATATATCAGAGTGGTGATTTATACCTCAGCTGTTCATCAGTGGCACCATACATTTGCTGCTTGTTTGCAGAATAGATGGAGTATTTTGAATCTGTGCAATTGCAAACTGAGTTCTCCACTTTACCCTCCCTGCCAAATACTTTTATTCAGCCTGAGCATATTTCTTCTGTGCTTCAATTCTGGATTTAGTAGAAAAATAGAGCTCTGATGAGCTCTTCCTGAAATTGCTGCTGCAGCTCTCCTCATCCACTTAAACCATCCCCACAAACTCTGTCAAAAACCAAAAGCAGAACCTGCCCTGATAGATAAGCTTGGGGCATGAGCTTCTGATCGTGCCTCATTTTGCCCACTTAGTTTAATTTTTGGTTCTCTAAAGCTTAAATCTAGAGTAATTAGCTGACATCACAGGTGGGAAAACCTGGAGGAGAAGCCTTGGAGGAGAAGGTATGGATAGTGGTCTTCTGCTCTTCCAAAAATTGTGGAGGAAATGGACTCCCCCTGTAGAATGCAAGGCTAAGCACAGACTCAGACATGTAGATGGGAGGCAAGTCTGTGTGCTGCTGGTCATCATTTGTGAGGAAGCAGGTCCTGTCAGATCACCCTCTCTCATCTCTTTTGGTGGTTTCTCCAACCTGGAAAATATTTCCTGCTGCTGATAAGCTATTTGAAAGAGCTGATGTAGCCCTGTGGTGGAAAGCTATTAGCACACAGGTACAGCATGCCATGCTCTGTTCTGGACCACAGTGGTGGCAGCTTCCCGTGGCTGCCTCTAGGAGAGCTTGGCTTAGAACAAGCTCCAGGCATTCACGTCGTTCTTTGACAATTTTCTGGTTGCTCACAGCTATCCTTCCTTATGCAGCCAAACCAGTCAAGCTTTTTTCTCTGCCTGACCCTTTTCTTTGGCAGGTCTGACTTCCTCCTATTATTCTGTGCACCCGGAAAGCATGCACTGCATTCCATCCTTGCTTTCCTGTACAGAGCTGCCATCCATTGCTCTGTCTGCTCTCTCATGTTCCTGCTGGAACTCGCCTGTTTTGAACACAGCAAGTGTGTTGAAAAGATCAGATCCCAAATGGGACCATGAACGAGGGGCAAAAAGTTCAAACTGAAATGCTGGCTGTTGGACAAAAATTTGGATGCCTGGATAAAAGTGTTATGCTTTCTGCAGTACTAAGGACTTGGAGCTCTCAGAGTTCTCATTGAAATCCAAACCAGGAGCTCTTAAGATGACCATATTTTAATGCCCTTGGAACTTGACAGGTGAACATAAAGACTTGACATTGCCTGATGTTCAAGTGTAGCAAAATTCCACAAGTTTCTTAACCCCATTACCACAGAACACAAGAAGAAGCATAAATCTTTAATTTCATTGCCTTGTTTATCCATGTAAGCCCATTAAGATATTGTGTCTCTCACTGCTGGGTTTATTTTTTTTTGTTTTTTGTTTTTTTTTTTTTTTTTTTTGTTTTTTTTTTTTTTTTTGCCACAGGGAAATTCTCTTCCATTGTCCCAGAATCATCCCTTAAAATGCTCACAGCTTTTTATTCTAATGATGTCTTTCTTCACTTGTGGAAGCATTATAAAGGTCCATAAGTGATGCAACAGCACAATGGGGAACAACATCAATTTCAAGTTCAATGTGAATTGGCATATGCTGAAACAAACTAATGTCCCCAGAGATAGCTGGATTTACTCCTTCTGCTCAGTACATTAGGCCCATCAGATAATTCAAATATACTTTGTACATTACACTGATGACATTAGAAAAATGTGAACTGTCAAATATAACTCATTGAAGCACCTGTCAAAACAAAAGAGCTTGATGGAATAATTTAAAGATTCTTAGATTAGTTTCTAAAATGCCAATTTTCAGACTTTCAGTTCTTTTTTCCCCCTTCCCCCCCCCCCGCCCCCCCCAGAGTAAATTTTTTCTTATGCATATAATTCCTTTGATTTTATTGAGGGAAATTATCTTTCCTTTATCTTAGCACCTTGCTGCACCTTGCCTTGCAACACTTCTGAAGGTGCACTGGGTACAAGTTTTTTCATGAGGCACAAGTTTTAAAGAGTAGTCCCTGACCTTGGATACTGGCTGTTGAACAGGAACTCTGAGTTTGATTTTCACAAATGCTGATATTTTTTGGATTGGATCTACAAAACTATAAAAGGGCTGAAATGTTCAAATTTAGGACTTTGTATTTATATTAAGTGAATAGAAGCAACATAGTACATACAAATGTGTAAATCTGGATGCCATATCATAAAGTTGAATATTGTTATCTTCTGCTGTGTACACCATGATGACTTACATGAGAAACAAGTTCTTCAAAAGAAAAGCAAAGTCCTCAGAGACCTGTAAAACATTATAACCTCTGATCTGAATGTTTGATACCGTTTCCCTTCTGGTTAAATATCTTTCTCTCATATAAATTACAAATCAATAGTCTAACCACAAGAGATTCATCAGTCTTATCTTCTGCTTGGCATGTACTAAAACAATCATGATTATCACTTGTAAAAAATACTTGTTAATTAAAGTACCTCTTCAGGTCATTTCTTCACAGCCTATGACCTAAGATTAATGGCTGCAGCTCAGCAGACCATTGTTAGAGATTGGTTTCTCCATTCTGAGGAATGATAAAGATTTAATTAATTATATCTCGATCAATGAATTGGAGTAGAGAATGATGTTGGTGTGATGATCATTTCCTCCCACAGAAAACAAAAGTTTTGAATTTTGTTCTTAACAATATTTCCTTTTCCACAAAATTTTGTGATAACAAAGTATTGGGAATGCTTGCTGTATCTATGAAAATGCCTATTGTTTAGTATTAGAGCTGAAATTTCAAACTATTCACAGTGCTTTGACAAGCAGAGTTCTGGCTGACTGGCACGATGTTCCTTTTGTGAGAAGAGACACTTATGGTCATTTGGACATTAAAGAACTTCTAAGATCCTGAAATTAGATATAAATAAAACAATGCTTCATATAATCACGTGTTATAAGGAAAGAGTACTTGAAATGGATGTGATGTTGGAATGGGATGTTGTTCAATTCAAACTGGGGATGTTTTATCTTCTGACACTTTATGTGGCAGTAACTCATGATGTACAGTGAAATTAAAGGCTGACTGTTCTTTCTTCCTTTGTTCACTTTCCCACAATGTCATCTTGCATTATCTGGCTGATTTGCATGGATTACTGCTTCTCAGAGGTAAGGACCTGCGTGTTGTCTTCGTTTTCTTTTTTGCTGGAGGGGGAATTGGGCAGAAGGTGAGCTGTGCAACACTGTAGGCTTTTGGAGGATGCTGCAGATAGCTGGATTGAAGCCCAGACCTTGTTTTGAATCTCAATCTAGTTTGTCACTTCAAGCACCTAGTGGGAGAAAGACTTGCCAAGATGGTACTGGAAGCTCTTTGAATTCCTTATTCCCAAAGTAGAAATGTGCTGATTCAGGATGCTCCAGATACTCTATTTGTCTGGTGTAAACAGACCAAAAATATTTAGTCCCAATATCTATTGTGGTTTCTTTTCCTCTAGACTGTGCAAAGTGGACAAATGATTGTGTCAACTCAATGCAGTCCTGCTGAATGCAGTCAGGCTCTCTGTGGAGCCTTCGAGAATACTCAACAGTTGCTCAGCCTGAACGAAAACACTCAGTCACAGACCACACAATCTTGTCTTTACAGGAGAACTTCTATTTCTCAGGACAAACTTGCCTGGATTTTGGGAGGTAAATGCCATGTTTTCAGTGCTCTGAAGATTTAAAGAGCAGCAGACTGTGCACACATCCAAACAAGACTGATTTGTTTTGAAAAACTAGAGAGCTTTTTTATGGTCCAAGCTGCTTCTTGTCATGTCCCTGGTTATAATGTCACATTGATTCCTGGGTCTGAACTAGACCAGAAGCCTTTACCAGGAAGGCAGAAGCTCACCCATTTTCTTCTACTTTTTTCCATGCTTAAATAAGAGGAGTCTGAATATTTTGTTATTTAATACTACACACATTCACATACAGACATGGAATAATTACCTTTCAAAATACAGAAGAGCAATTTGCCTTTTTAATAAACTTTTGTTTTTATCTTATATATACTTGAGTTCCAGTGATGTTTCAAGCTGGTAAGAACTGACAGAGAGTACAAAGGGGTTTTCATTTTGTGTATTTTTTTTCTTGTTTTCTATAGTTTATTTTTTCCTACATTTAATGATATTCATGTCTGTCTGTCCATCTGTATTGGACACTGGTGATAGAAAAAACAGTTCTTCTAATGAGGAAATAAAACTATAAGTTTGATAAATCACAAGTGCTCATTTTTTTAATCCCACTGTAGTTGTTGACTTTTGGAGGAAAAATATTCTGAACCTTTTATTTCATGTTGCCAGTGTGTGTTGAAGGGGGAAAAGGAGAAGGAACTGCCTGGGGCAGTGATGTGGGGACAAGAGGCTGCAGCCCTGCTCTGGGCTAGGGAAGTGACAGGATGCAGAGGATGGGCTTGTGGTGGGAGGAGACCTGGGAACTGGTACAGAGCTCCTTCCCTTTGAGGGAGAAAAGAAAAATGTGAAAAACCTATTCTTGTGTGACTTGGTACTGAATGACTATAATGTAGATTTATTTTCTTGGGTTTTTAAATTTTTTTTGTTTGTTTGTTTTTAGTTTTTAGTATATCATGAACCTTTCATTAATATCTTTCCAACTATCTGGTATCTAATATTTCCTTCAAACTAGTCATCTAATACCTAATTTCTTTTCGTGAGGGCAAACTCCTTGTGATGCCATCAAAAAGAACACAATCACAAAGAATCATACAGCTCTCAAGAGCTGCATGAAGAGCAGAAATTTGATAGAAATTTGATTAGAAGGAGAAGTGTAAGACATTGGTCCTTCAACTGATCCAGATGTGGTGTTCAGGTATCTTTGTAGATGGGTACCCGTGGGTATCTGGAAGAGAGAGAGATGAACAGAGAGAAATATGTGGATATATTTCTAGGTATAGGAAATATTCCATAATAATAATAATAATAATAATAATAATAATAATAATAATAATAATAATAATAATAATAATAATAATAATAATAATAATACTGCTGTTTTCTAGAAAAGATCTTACCTGTCCTCCATATTACCTCTGCATAAAAGGATTTGATGAGGCTTATTTTACTATGGATACACTTGTGGGTAAAAAGATGTCTTCAAATGAAAGGACTACAGCTTGCAATTCTAAAGCCTGCAATTGGTTATAACAGACTAGAAAAGTAATTTTATGTGCCTAGATCTTCGGTATGAATTGTATGCCCAATATTACAAACAATTTCTAAACCTATTCTTTATGCTTTATCACTGAATTTTCTTTGTCACATGGTTCATCCTTTTTATTTATTCTGAAAATAAGGACTATGCATCTTTCTCCATCTTGATGTAATAGAGATGACAAATAATAATTAAACAGGCAAGTTTCAAAGTACAGATTTCCATCTAGATCTCTCTAATCTCCTTTTTGTCAACTCCATCACCTCATAAAATAAGGAAGAATTACAGACCAGGAAATAGAGAGTCATGCAACAGGCAAAGCAAATTTGTATTGGTATGCTGAATGTTTTATAAAGTGCCTTGTGCTACCTTGTCAAATCGAATCAACACTCTTTGATGCTGTGCATTCTGGATGAGTGATTTGATTTTAGGCAAATTTGGCACTCATATTTGTGCTTTAAACTAGATGTGGCATATAATGTTCATGTTTTGATCACTGCTCCAGTAAACACAAAGGGATTTTTTTTGTATTTTACAAGTAAGACGAGTTGCAAGATTGTACTTGACTTGCAAAACAACAAAATAAATCATACAAGAAAGTCAGCATTCAATAAATTATGCACTTCACATCAAGCTGTGTCGACATCTTAAATGAAGTATAGCTTAAAGATAAGGTTTAAAAGGGAAAATTATAGATGTACAGTGAGTTTCTTTAAAACTATCACTTATTCCCATTCTATCACTGTAGCTGTCATTTTCTCTTTTGGGCTTTAGTTTTCTTTCTACATTTTTTGGCCTAAAGTGTCTGAATTATGACAGAAACTGCCATATTATGAATAATTCTTGATAAATGCAAAAGAAGATGAAATCTCTACAAACTCAATGAATATTTAAGGTCACATATATAATATTAGTTCTGACAGATTGTTAAACCTGAGGGCTCTTTTTGAACTGAAGAAAGTTTCATTGAAAACCTGGGATTTTCTTTAAGAATGTATTGCATGTCATGTGTTCATACTCACAAAATTCT
Organism: Luscinia megarhynchos; assembly: GCA_034336665.1. Lineage (NCBI taxonomy): Eukaryota > Metazoa > Chordata > Aves > Passeriformes > Muscicapidae > Luscinia > Luscinia megarhynchos. Next base: position 78,113,699 of record CM067565.1, on the reverse strand, counting down.
TGTTTCTGACAAGCACACATTCACTTTTCCTCCCTGTGTCTCCAGTCTGATACACAGCCCTCCTGCTCTTTTTACCCTCTCACCCTACATGCTGATATCATAAACTGTACACTTTTGTACTTTCACAACTGGGCTATCACTTCAACAGGCTGTTTTGAGTTTGGGAAAAAAGTTTACAGCTGAAATATGTGAGAAGAAATTCCAATAAGGAAGAAATCTCAGAAAATTCAGGGTTTTCATTTGCTTTGGATCAGCATGCAAAGACTTCACTTCTCCAGCTCATGTGTGTATTGCACACAAAAGGCCAGCCATTTGCTCCATTAGCCAAATGCCAATTCTCCCAATTGTTGGCATTTCCTGCTTTCTTTCAGGGTGGAATCAGGAAATGTGAATATTATGAAAATATTTATAATAGCTGCAAGGGGATAATAATTATCTTCAAAGCAACTAAAGTCAGGAAATTCAGGCTTAAGCTTCCAAAATTGACCTAAGATTTGATGCTTATTTCCACCCTCTATCAGCCTCCTTACAACACAGGATCTGAATCATATATCAAGGCATCATAGAGGTTTGAGCCATTTTTAGTCACAGCCAGGATGAATGCTGGACACAGATTAATTTTTTTTTCTTCACAAAAACATTGCATGTTTTCTCCACAAAGGCATAAAATAGGAAGAGAGATGTAAATGTGTGACTGATAGTTTCAGTAGATTATGCTGTGAATTTTGGCCAGTAAATGGCCAAAACTTTACAACTATGAAAGCTATGGTAATAACTCATTTCCTTTTTAAATCTGCTTCCCTGATATTGAAGAAGACTGCAGGATTCTGGACTGAGGATGGAGCCTTGGAGTGGGAGCTATGTGAGGAAGCCTGGATTGTACATGGAACAATATTTTAAGGACTTGAGATATTTAGTTATAACTGTTAAAATTAAAAAGAACCCAGACAAACAAACCTTGACTTATCAAATATCCCAAAAGTCCATGCAATTGTCTGTTATTTTCCTGAATATACATTTATGACATTATCTGCACCTGAATTTTAATTTACTAGTATGCAAAAAATACTGGATTTTTATGTGCTAATTCTTCTTAAAAGGGTAGATATGTCATGCAGTAAAGTACAAGGAAACAGATTTTTACCAGCTAAGCTTAAATTTTGCTTGCTTCACTGGCTTTCATTGCAACCTGTATTGTCTTAGGGGTACCCTGAAGTTCTGCAGGTCATGGTTCACTGCCCCAAGAGGCCTGAGAAGCTTTCTATTGAGTTAAATAGAATGTAATAGAGCCAAGAAACACACTGTATCTTTGATTGAATATATGAACTTTGCAGTGACTTGATGAAGTTCTCAAAGATGTCAATATTTTTTGAGAAATGAATCTTCATGAGATTAACTAATGCGACAGCAAAGGCAAAGGTGCTTAAGGGACATTTTAAAAAAGTCATTGTCACATATTTGTTCCTGCATGTATTTTAAAAACTCCAAGCTCTATCCTTAAAAGGTTCCTGCAAGTGAGATCTGCTTTTAGTGGTTTTTACTGACTTAGATGCAGCTTTGGAAATAACTTAAGTAAACCATTGATTCTTTTTGCCCATACAGTATCCTCCTATCCAAGGGTGTTAAATTTGCCATTCTGTAAGATTTATCTTTGTTCCGTGTCAGAGGAGAACCTAAACACTCATTATTACTAGAAATACAAGGCATATGTAATGTTATATGAAAGACAAGTTTTGCTGCATAACCGTCTGAAGTTCATTTATGGTTATGATGGGAGCTTTTAAGGAGCAGTTTCTGAAATATGGAGCGTGAAGGAAGGATGTCTGCAACTCTCCCTGTGTCTCTAGTGAATGTATCACTGAGTATATGAAGAAAAAGCATATTTTAGTTCTGCATTAATTCAGACACATAGGAGAAAGAATCTCCTTTAATCCTTTGACATTCTAGAGGTCAGAATGTGGTTTTTTTGTAATTTCTGTGGAAAACCTTTAAAATTTTTGTGATTTATGTTAGTCAAAACTCTGAAATATTTTGGTCAGGAAATATTTCTTAGTGGTTCTAGTTAGTGTATTCAGGTTCTCTTGTTCCTAGTCAGCCTACATCTTCCTTCATGCATCATAATTCCTCAGTGAAGCCAAAATGTCAGGTTTTCTTCTTCTCACGTAAATTTTGTCATATTCTAAACTCTTCTTTGGTCACAGAATCTACTGGCAACTGCCTAAGATAATGTAACTTTTGGTTTGTGATTGGAAAATAATCCCCAGATGTGGTGGGGGTACATTTTCCATTTTCTGCTGCTGGCCTCAAGTGCCTTCTTTGGAAGACAGGCAATTTACCTCTAGCCTGACTAATAATTATTTATTTCTGTTCTTTGGTCCAATTCCAGTCATTATTCTGCTTAGTGTAAATTAGCCTTCCCATACCCAATGTATATATATATCTCATTTATTCAATTTTTTCTTTTATGCTTACCCTTATTTTTATAGTTCAACAAAGAACAGCCTTTCAATTTACACATCCAATAAAATTTTATAACAATAAGTTGTATCTAAAACTCTCTATAATTGCTTGAAAACAGAACATATGTATTTGAGAGACAGCTGGTTGATGAGACAAAATTCATTGCCTTGGCACAAAGAAGAGCAGCTTACCAGGGACATGATTTTACTAGTTTTTAGCTTTGTTAGTCTAGTCCTTGTGAATTGTTCTCAAGGTAACTGAAGAAATAGAATTCAGGTTTTTCTTCTGCTCAAATCATCTTCCTATTACAACTTTATTTCCATATTTGAGACTGAATGGGACCATGAATCAACCAAGTCTTTTCTTTCCAGGTTCTTAAGGAGATTTCTTCCTCATATTTTTTCTTTTTATTGTTGGTGTATAAAATAAAAATTGTAAGTAGAAAATTGTGAGGTAATTCTGCTTTAGATAGCCTTGGGCACCTGTTGCCTGAAAGCCTCTCATCCCTATCCCAGGAAAGATTCCTAGATTACAAATCTTTCCTTGAGGCTGGAAATGGAGCTAAACTGCACAGCAGGAGACATCTCTATGATCCTTGAAAGAATCTGCCAATAGAGTGTGATTTTCTTTGGCACATTTCTCCTGTGCCATGCCCTGCCACCATGGTGAGAGGACCTATTGCTCTGACTTGACAAACTGATGCAGGCTGAGAACTCCATCACTGCACATTTCCAAGGCTCATTTCCTAATGCTGTCTTGCCAATTCACACACAAGCCCCCAAAACAGCAAAGGAAACGCAGTGTGATATTTTCATTAGCAAGTTAGGAGACAGCTCCTTCACCAGATTCCAAAGAGTTTCTTTGGCTAGCTCAACAGAGTGAAGCAGACTAAAGAATGCTCTGGAATTTTTGTAGTGAATACTGTTTTGCCATCTCTTATGATAATTTCAAGAAGTTAACTGGGATACAGTCAAATATTGCTGCTTCCCACCGGATTCCTGAGTAGTGCAGAAAGATATGATAACCAGGGTGTTTCCTGAAGACACTATCTCTTATTTTCTTAGCTTTTGTTGGGGAAATTGAGACAGACTTTGCTAGAGTATGAATTTTAGAGTAGATAAGAAAATTGTTGAAAGTTTTCCACATTTGTCTATGATCTCCTTTTCCCTGTTATCAGTGGAATTGGTGGTGTGGCTTTCTGTCCCCTCTCTCTGCACTGTAGAGATTGCTTTCACCTACAAGTTGAGCAGAGGGCACAGTGGGTTCTGTCCTGTCCTCCCTGTCCCCCCACCCTTGCACCCCTGTATCTTATGGACTGAAAGCAACACAGATGCTGTGAAAAGTCTCACTGCACTTCAGACCTTGCTGTGTCTGACTTCTGCCTTACACTGACAAAATGCTGAGTTTTCACAATTACTGTCTTCTGAGTGATTGCTGTGTGAGTTCAGTTCACATGAGGAGTGGCAGACACTGTGTAAGGTAGAGCTGCTATGATGATAATGAGCAAGGGTGCAAAGAAGTCAATGGAGTCAGACAGGCAGAGCTCAGAGACTCAGCTCATTAGTGTTCTTCTAACTCCCAAATCACCCTTTCAACTCCTTCCCTAGGGGCTGTGGTATGTGTGAGACGTTAAAGGTAATGCCTCAGGACTTCTGATATCCTTGACAGCAGCAGGAGGTAGATCTTTTCACTCCTTTCTCTTCCTTCTGCTCATTCTGTTTCTGGGAGTCTATGTGTGGAAGTGCTGCACCCCAGATTATAAACCCTGCAATATCAAATGCAAATCTCTGTGTTGTTTAAGAACTGCTGAATAAGGAACTGCTGATGTACATGACAAGGGAGAACAAAATAAAAGTGTCCCGCCCAAGGACACTGCTCACTCAATGAAGAATTGTAAAAACAAGAACATTATATAATTTTATATTCAGGTGTTCAATAAGGAGAACTACTGGTTGAGGAAACAAAAAATCTCAAATGATTAACAATGACCATCATGATCCAGTCTTTCTCCAAGTATGATTATAATGAAATTAATGGATTTACTAGAGACAAATTTGATTGTATGGCACAGAGAAATGCACATAATGATCTGTCAGCACTTTCTTTAGGGGTAACAAAAATAGTAAATACTTTTCAACACAAACATTGCATTAGCTCATTATTTACCTCAGTACTTTGTGAAGAATTTTTAAGGGAGTAGAATGAGGTAGCAGAGCCCTGTGAATGTTAAAGAGAAATTATTGCAGTCTAAATGAAAAAATAACTGATTTTTTTCATTTAGACTTGAATGCAGAAGGCCACCCAGGAGTAAGAAGAGGACATTAGTGACAGGAGTCAGGTCAATTGTGATCATGCTGCTTGGAAATGGTATGGAAAGTGCATTTCATCTTGGGATTAATGCACTGGTCAGCTGCCTGAAAATCCAGGAAAGGCATGGCTGAGTATGGAAGATGATCCAGGTACTCAAAGAGAAGAGGGCCCTGGCTCCTGCTACCACTGAGAGTCAGCTTTTCTGATAATTGGCCTGAACTGTTGATTGCTGTGCTTGTCTGTGCTTGCTCTTTGGAAGTGTAGATAAGGTGTTTTAAAAAAAGCCTACCTTTTGTTTTCATTGATTTTCATTTTCATTCATTTTCATTTTAGCAAAAAATAAGAATTTTTTAAGAGGAACACTGTGAGTAAGCTCTTCTAGTCCAAAGGGAAGTGTTTGAATTTTGTCAGAAGAAAGCATTGAAGTCTGGACAGTTTCTTAAATCTTCCCTCTTCTTGGTCCTCTTCCCTTTTATTTTCAAAAGGCATGAATCTATGTATAGGGACTACTGGCAATACACACCTGGCTAGTTACAGAGATGGGGATCCATGGAAGTGCTGATTGCAGTAGGCCCTGGCATTCAGCACTGCACATTGGCATGCAGAGATAGCTGAACTAATTCCTCTCAGACCACTTGTGTGCCACAAACCCCTGGTCTTCTGCTGCTCTGCTCCAGCTGAATTATCCAAACTCAGGAACTGCATTAATGTACCTACTTTTGGTTTGCAGAAATGTGAACCTATACTTTCATATGATATTCTCCATGGACACACACAAGGTTCACCTCATAAGGATCTGAGCATACAAAAAACCAAAAAGATTTTACAGGTATTAATCCTATTCATCATCCAGTGTATTGGATTTGGTAAGGTCAAAATGAGTCCTGTATGAATATTTATAATAGGACTATCATTCTGAAATAGTAAAAAAATATGCTTTTATTGCATGACAAGTAAATATAACCTATTGTTGTATAGTTAAAAAAAAAGAAAGAAAACTAATGGGTATCTCCTCACATGTAAAATTCCATAATGCATGTGCTACATCATTGATTTTTGCTGGAATCAAAGTATCACATCATAGACTAGAATCTCTGTCATGCAGAGAGCTGAGGTTAATGCATTCAGCTGTACTATGACCCTTCGTGTTTAAGATATTGTGGTTATTTTAAAAGGGCTGTTATATTTGTCATTGGTCAAATTTGACAGATACATCAAAACAAGTGTATCAGCAACTAGACAGAAGGAAGTTAAACTGCAAGGAGACTTAAAGACATCAGAATAGCACAATGCAGGAACAGGACATACATTTTGTGTAAAATACAAAGGATGAAAAAAAAATGCCATCAAAAATTTGAAGGTGGACTTCCTGAAACCACCAGGGAACAGCTGGAGATGATAAAAATAACCAAAACACAAGACAGATGTTCTGGGTTCAAGCAGAACCTCAGAGGAAACAGGGTAGCTTTCATAGATCTGGTGAGTCAGTATGTAGAATAAAGTATGATCTTGATGTAAGAGTAAAAGTATGATTCTGATGTAAGAGATTTGAAAAAACTTAAGTAATGTGGGTGATCACTTTCTAGTGGCTTTAGGACAGAGGTGTGGAGTCAAATTGACATCTAAATTCAGTAAAACACTACAGTGGACTTAATTTTGAGCTTGGGCTCAAGCAGAGTACTTTTCTTCAGGCATTGACACATTCTCCAAAATACTGGGGAAATACAGAACTTAAACATACAGGAGAATTTTCACATTTGAAAGAATTTGCTTTCTATTGAGACAAAATTTACAGGAAGGGAATCCTTGTGCAGTGGGAGGTGTATGGAATAACTCATATTTGGGAAATGTTTGTTTTATTTTACCCTGGTGTAAATAAGGATTCAAAATTGAAGCCCTTTATAGTATACCTTGAAATATATTTTAGTTCTTCTTGGACTTGCTGGGATCTAAATCCCTATGTGAGAAAAGAACAAAAAGGAAAGCTATTCTTCCTCTGATGCAGTATTCCACCTGCATTTGTTTCATTGAAAATTCTGGAGAAATAGAAAATTTAGCTTTTCATTCTGTTAAAAGAAGTCTGTTTTTCACTGTCTTTTTCTCCTTCATTTTCTTTCACCTTCTGCCTGTTTTTTGGTTGGCTGGTAGGTTGGTTGGTAGGTTGGTTGGTTGGTTTTTTCAACGCAGTGGATATACCCAGGATGACTGAGGAGTTGGGAAAATTAGGCTTCAGCAGTGCAGTCATAGGGAGCTGCCAGCTGTAACCTGCCTTTCTCATACTGGGCAACAAAATGCCTCAACTTCTGCCTCTGTCTATGCACAGTCCTGAGTGCTAGCTAGCAGAAAGGAAAATGCAGCTTGTGGAGTTAATCAGTCTTTTCCATATACAAGAGAATTAGCAGAAGAGAATATTTGCCATGGGGAGAAATACAAACATTTTCTTAGTGTAGGAACTTATGAAATTATTCATGTGAGCAGGTGAAGTTAAGAAGAAATAACTAGTAGCCTCACCTAAGCAGAGAGGCTGAGATTGGCAGGTCCTGAGTGCACAGCACAGCTCAGATGAACCAGCTTTAATTCACCTCCTATACCTGTTTTTTCTCCTGGCCATGTGAAATGCTGTCTGGTAAATTTCTGAAGACTTCTCTAGCAGTGCTGACTGTGAGCTTTCCAAAGGGATCTTCTGACACAGTCTATTATTCCAGACTACATCCCTTATTTGTTGCCTCAGCACTCTTACCCTGTCTATATTCATCTGTACTTCACTGTGATGCTTTTCAAAGGAATTCTTTACAGGGCTTTGAATCTGATGATAGGGGTTTTTTTTATCATTGAGGAAAATCCAACACTGGTTTCTGAAAATGCTCAAAGCTGTGAGTCAAAGACATTACATAGCCTGTCTTTAAATTCAGAAGTCATGAGAGAGGTATCCCCAGGTATGTTACAAAACCAACTTTCCAATACATAACCATGAGTGTGAGGTGTACTGATCTGCAGCAACCTCATCCTCCAGAAACCTATCATTTACTAAGATCCTGGAAGTCTTATGGGAAAAGCTATAAATGCCATTTCAAATTGAGCTTGATCTTTCAAGAGGTTTTTCCCATTTCACCTATGAAGGGGGAATAATTATGCAAGAGGTGAAAAGTGGAAAATTAGTTTAAGCAGTTTAAGAGGTGCAAGAGAAATTTTAATTAAATCTTGATGATTATGTGAAGATTGTTTTGGTGAGCTTGAGGCAAACTGAATTTTACTTCATGTTAGATTTTAAATTGTTTTGTCTGCTTTCCTTTCACTAGACTTTCAGTGGCTTCAGAGGTTATCACAACACTTAGAGATTAGGGGTAGAAGGACTAAAATAAAATTTCCTCTTGGGTGACTTAGATACTCAAGCATAGATTTGTAGATGTTGCAAGGCTTCAGATCCAGGTCAGCAAAAAGACTTTTGTGACTAACTTTTACTAGAATTCACTGGAGTTAGAGAGTAGCCTGGGTGGTAAGCATAATGAACATAATTTGTAGTGAGTTGCAATGAAGGTCAAGCTCCCAAGTAATTTAATCCAATATTCATGCCACCCCCTGCAATCTTACCTTCAATGGAACAACTGCAATGTGAAGGCATGGCACTCTATGAAGGAATGATAAAAACCTGGGACCTTCTGCTTCTCAAGGCTCTCTCTGAAGCCAAGAAGAAGCCATTGCAGCTAACTTGAACAGTTAATATCCTGAATATAATACTTTGCTGCTTTGGAAATCTTATACTATATACCAAAATAAATACAAAAATAAATAAAGACAATATTACTGGGAAATTATCAGATTTAGCAAACCAGTTTGAATGCATTCATCTTGGCAGGCTGGTGAACCTTGTTTGCCTGCTCTGTTTTTAAGGACTTTCTCACCCCTATTCTCTTTTTGCCAGGAGTTCAAACAGTAAATAGGAACACCTTGTTCTGGAAGCTGCTTTCCAAAGTACTTGTTGGAGAGCACACAACAAAAATATTTTACCACAGGTGAAAACAAATATCTCTGAATAGCAATTACAGACAATTACTTAGCTTTTTGAAACATTATAGTTGTTTTTCTCTCTCCTTTCAGATACTCAGTTATAATTTGTTAAACTCAATCAAATAATTTTAGAAGACATAATAAACATTTAGTATGCATCAAAGCCATCTGGAAATGCGCTGTACTGCACACAGAAACAGTGGGATTCATCTGTGCATATTCAGCATTGGAGATTTTTCAGTCTCTAACTTTCACATTAGCAACTCAAATAACCTGGATTGAGAATGTTTTTAAGCAAAAGAGACTAATCAGTGTAAGACTTTTAGGGGTAGGGCATTTGAAAGTTCCATGAAACATCTCTGTCCTCTCTGAAATTTAAATTCCAGTGAACACCTACCCCCATTTTCAGATCTGTCTCAGCCATTTGGGAGACCTGATGCAAGTGCCCAGCTCAGAGATGATGACAGAGTCATGAGCCAGTCACACACACAGCTGAGACCGGTGCTGATTGCAGTGTCAGACCATCTAAAACACAGCAAGATCTTCTGTGTGTTTTATATGCAACAGACACCATTGCCACACAGAATTACTAGGATCAAGGTAAAGCAGGTGACCAGCACAGAAAAATGAAAACCCTGGGAGAGGAACATGGCTCAGGCTCTTAAAAGCTGCAAGTACTGCCAGGATTGCTTGGGTAGATCACTGTTTGTCCTGATTGTTTGGTTCTAGTGCTGGAAAAAATCATTAATATTATCATACATACACCAAATGTGGGGGTAATACCACAAGTTTGCTCAGAAGGCCTTTGTTCTTGGCACAGAAGAGGAGGAGTAAGGTAGACCAGAATTCTTCTTTTCAAAGATTTTTCAACAAACATTTCTTTCCTCTTCATTTCTCAACAGTCTTTCCCTGGAAAGAAGGATGGAGAGTACCAAAGTACTTGTTTTATATATTATAGAAAAGATGGGTTTCTGCACTTGAAAATTATTGTATTGATAATACAATTAGCTTCCCTCAAAATTCTGGCACTCAATGCCTAACGTGTCTTACCTTTGCATGTGAAGAAATAATTCCTACTGCAAAGACCTTGTAGCAGAAGAGGAAGTAAATTTAAAATACTCTATTTGAACAAAAAAAAAATCCCTGTAATTTATGCAAAAAAGAATATAATTAAAAAGAAGTTTGCAGAGATTCACATATAATTTGTTGAAATAAACCTCATTATTTTCATGGAAGGCTTCACCTTAAGTATCTCTAGGTGAGGTCTGAGGCATTTCAGAGATGTGGAAAAGGGAGGAAGTTCTATCCAGTACTGGGCAGAGTGGCAGCAAGCTGTGTTTAGGAGCCCCTGTCTGCCTACCTGCTGCAGCAGGAACTTTAGCACAGCATCTCACCCTGGGTTTTCTTTCATGCCTTTTGTGACCTGTTACTGCTTGAATAATGTAGAGTGCAAGACATCTGTGGAAACAACCTGAGGCTTGAAAAGGTCCACAGTTCTGTAGGAGCATGACTTCACAGTTGCTGAACAAGTTTCCCACATTTTTTGCTTCATAGTTTCTACAAATTAAAATACCTCCACCAATATTTGCTTGTTACATGACTAATTGCTGGTTTCCTTGGGTTAGCTCTTCTGTTAATTCTGGATAATTCACCTGCTGCAACCAAACACTGCTCTGATAGTCCAAACACTGTGGTATATTTTGTGCTACAGAAACATATTGCAGCAAAAAAAAATTACCTACATTCAGCTATAGTTCAGGCAACAGATCCTCCTAATAGTGGGTTGGCATGCTGTAATATTACAATATAAGAAAAAAAGTCCTTCAGTTTTTTAAGTGGTAATTGTCACAATAGATGGAACATGCAGGATTCCAAAATATGAGCAGAGTTATTCCATGACAGACCATCTCAGCACATGTAGCAAAATATTACATATCTAACAAGAATTTATGAGCACAGCCCTTTTGTGAGGCTTAACTACACTTTACCAGCACTGAAAGCTGGGATGAAGGAAGAAAGAATCAGCAGTCAGGGGTTTTTCTGCAGTTTGTCACGCATGTCAGCACAGGGAAGGACATGCTTGAGCTGGCAGTGACAGCGAGCAGGCAGCACAGACATGCCCCTCACTCTGCTGACAGGCACTCAGCACACGTCAGAGCACACTCAGCAGGAGCAATTCCTGTCCTTGAGCCTTCCCAGGGAAGGGATGTGCTTCTTGCTCTGCACCTGTGCTGCTCCCCAGGCTCTGCCTCCTGATTAACACGAGAGCAGCAGTCCCAGCTCCTGTCTTTGCCTGCTGGATCTATAGTGTGAGATGAAAAGCATCCTCAATGCATATGAGAAATGAGCATTACAAATTAGACTCAGATCAATTATTAAATGAAGATGATGATGAAATATTAAAAGGAAGCTATTATACATAATGTATTTGTCACAGATTAAAAATCAGCATTCAAGTAATAGCCTTCCCTGCCTGGTAATGTATTTGGATATTTAACATATTTAAAGGGAGTGCAAAAAAGTGGGAGGGAGGTGCATCTGTTAAAACAAGAAATAGATTTCCTAATGGCTCCTGCAAAAGAGAGTTTTCTTCTGTCTTGGGTATAATTTATCTCTAGTCTCTGGTGAGAACATGCAGACCCAAAATCTCAAGCCTGTGTACCACTATTATCATTACTTACAGTGAAGACACTACTTTATTGTACACACTCCAGGAGAAGAAAAATTTTGGTTTAATGCGCAGCCCTGCCAATTGTGTGGAAGTCCTGTTGACTAAAGAGTGCTTTCTTACTAACAAAATGAAGTTGCTGTTCAGCTGGGAGTTCATCATGACAGAAGGTACAGGCAGTAGTGTCACTTGCTCCCTGAGCTTCTTCTAAAGCCCTGCTGTGCTGAGATATTTTGCATTGCATCTGATGAGTCAATGGCACAGCTTTGTGTCCATGCTTGATGAGATGCTTCTACAAAACCTGATTAGATTTATCTCAGGACTAGAGGTGGTGGAAAAAGAGGAATCATTGATAGAGCAGTTCTTACATCTGAAAATACTGGCTCCATGGAAATGAGGCCATCTGTGGAGATTTGCTGGTTCCTGTAGGAATCAGGCCAAAGGACAGGATGCCTGGATCTTCCTGAACCTTCCTGACTCTCCAGGTGGTTACAACCCTTCTGTCTTACCTGACACCTCCCTTTCCTCCTGGGCTGGAGTTCTCACAGCTGGGCTGCAGCTTTCCCAGTACATCAAGGAGAACCCACTGGCTCCTCTGTGCTGGTGGCTGAGCCCAGGAGGTGTCACTGAGGAAGGAGAAGGGACAGGTGAAAGAGAATGGCCGTGAGGTTCCAGGGCACTGTGACTGTCCAGGAGAAAGGGGTGGGAGGCTGCTGGGCTGCTTGTGTGCTGTGACATGGCAGGGAAGGGGTGGGAAAGAAGTGAAATATGGGGTGCAGGGAGAGGCTCCTGGCCCTTTGCACCACTCAGTGGCATGCCCAGAGTGTGGGGTGTGAAGCAGGAAGCCCATTGGGTGGACAGGGAGGGAAAGGTTAAATTTAGCCGCAAGAAAAAAAGCAAAATGTTTCAGAAACTTGTCCTGTAAGGTTGTTTCCATATTTCCAAAACAACATCTGCTTGAAAATCAGTCCATTTCAGGATTTTGCCTTTTTGCCAATACTCAGAAGGGAAGCTTAAACATCACGAGTTATTTTGTTTTTCAGCAGGATGGATTTTTCCTAGTGTTAACAGCTTATGCTTGGATTTTGTTTTTGTTTTGGCGACCTCCCATTACAACCTCTGTCATCCAAGAAGCCATCACATCCCTTGTATGTTAATACAAGAAGGTATTTTAGCTCTTCAGGATGTAAGGTTGCATCCTGCAGTTATCCTGTGAGAAAGGAAAATTTTGAAGCCCTTGTGTTCTATTTTTGTCTATTCTACAAGGAATATCCCACTCAGACTTCAGTTCCAAGCTATTATTAGCTGTAACCAATAATAAAGAGACCCAAAGAGCATTATTATATAGTACTAAATAATATTTCAGTTCATATGTTTATAAACTGAAAGGTAAGAGATTTTGAAGCAATAGTAAATGATTTCAATGTTTAAAAAAATATTTCCTGGAGGCTGAAAGATCTTCTTTGAAGCCTTTAACGTCTCTTGAGCAAATATGTGCAGTTATAATTAGACAGTTTTGTTAAACATGCATTATGTAACCAAAAAACCTGGAACTACTCCAATGCCATTTCTCTCTGTTGTGTAAATATGTAATTAGGCAGGGTTTTTTTCAGTCCTTTTGCTGATTGTATTTTCCTCGGTCATGCAAGAATGGGATTTTTCTGCTCTCAGACATGCCATAATCAGAGCTCTACAAGCCCTGACGTGGCATGCTACCTTTCCACTCCCATCTACTAACTCTTTGTGTGTCTCCTTCTTTTAAATGGGGCAAGCCCCATGCGAGATCTGACATAAAACATCAATCCAAGGGGTGATTGAGTACTCATGATAGCACTCAGAGCAGGGATGAAAGCTGTTTTTCCATCACTTGTGGCCAGTGAGAGTGGAATAGGTCACAGGACCAGAGGATTCATGGGTATGCTTCTGGTCTGAGCTACGTGGTGCCTCTTTGCACAGTCCCTCTTCTGAGAGAATGCCAGGCACAATAAGTGCTGGGTCTGTGGAAAACACAGAAGTGTTGCTCCTTTCCCTTGCAATGCTTATTTGAGGACAAAATGTTCTGTCCTGAACTCTACCAGCCCTGATGATGAGAGATGAATGCTGAGCTGGACAGGCTACAGCAGTAAAACCTACCCTGACTACCTACACCTGGCTGAAGCTCAATTTACACCTTCCAAGGGAGCTTGGTTTAGTTGTGAACCTCGCAATATTAGCTTGGACTTGAAGATCCTAGAGGTCTTTCTGAACCTTAGTGATTCTATGATTCTTTTTCTTGCATTGACTGGAAAAATATATACATTTTTATGAAGCTTTGTGACACTCCTGATTGCATGTCTAAAGGTAGGAAAAACTGGCAAAGATGATTGACAGGAGCATATCAGCACAGGACAGGTTAACAGTTTGGTTTAATTATGGCAAAATCCCTTGTGATTTTGCCAAGAGCTTTCTAATAGTGGATTTTCATGTTTAGAAATAATTTTGAAGATGAATACTTTTGAGGATTCATGGGGGCTTGGACAGCATTTTTAATATTTCTGGCTTTGATTGCATTTCCCCAGGAACATGTATCACTTTGAAAGACCCTTAACATTCATAAGGCAGATAGATCCTTTTAAGAACATAATTAACATTTTAGTGAACTTCTGAAATAATTCAGGCATGTATGAGCCACTAATGATTCAGTGGAAGGGAATTTCTCACCACTCACCAGTGAAACAGGGTTGTGTGGTGCTCCCACACCATATTTCAAATTCTTGTTCTTAGACTGGTTGTCATTCTTATTTTGGTTACCCCATAAATAAGCTATAATGCTACTTTTCATGATGAATATAATACTAATATCATTCCACTAACTGAAGATCAAGAAGTTGGAAAGCATTTTATATATGCTTTGAAAAATCAGAGCTGATGCTTCAGAGAACTGCAGAAAATTAAGACTTATCTTAGCCATAAAATTGATCTTTAAAACCAAAATTATTCAATTTGCAGAGATTTGAGGTAATTCAGAGATACAGCAGCAATTTTTCTCTAAAAGAAAACCATCCTCCTCTAAACTATTGCAATTTTTTGAGCATATGAAAATAATGGCAGTCTGTGGGAAAAAGGTCAATATAAATTGTGAATATTTTTTAAAAAGCCAATAATAAAGTTCATTTAAAAACTCTATGAAGTGATCCCACACTAAGAAATGTACCCTCAATGCCTTTAAAACAGCTCAGCTGTGAAAAAATATGAGCACAGTCCATTTTTTTAAATTGTAGAAAGTTAACATGAGGTATTATAAGGTGCTCTACTAGATCAATTGTTTAATTATCAATTTTGCTAATAGAAAAACACTATAAATCTATTACATTAAGTATAGCAAGTATGAAGTAAAACAGTAGTGGGGCTGAAAAGGAAAATTCTGAAAGTTTCCTTGGACACAAAATTATTTCCACTAATCGATGCAACTGATGACTGAAACTCATCAGGTCTCAAAAACGAAGAGAACAGAATTTTCCAGCTTTGATTCACTGTTGATATCTGCCCATTGCCACATACAACGACAATCTCATTTCTCCTACTTGTACCAGAGCAGCTTTTAGTAATCCACAGGTTGGGGATTTCACGAACAATCTATGCTCCTTTATTGTGAGAAATGGGTTTTCAGAAAGCTGTGATGAGATAAGGTTGGATTTTTATTTGCCTGCTCCATATTCTGGCTCAGCTCTTTGGGTGAGCCTACAGGTACATATCTATGGCAGGAGGGGGAACCAAAGCCAGGGCAGAAACACCAGAGACTGGGACTTCCAGCTGCTCCCATCTGCACAGGAGTGGCTGGTTATGTAAGTGTTTGCAGAGGAATCATACAAAAAATAATAAAACCCAAACAAGCTAAAAGGGGAAAGGCAGTTATTTGCTTCCCTTTCTGTGGTGCATGTTTTCTAAGCTCAGGGGTGCAGGTGTTCCAGTTGTTGTGGACTGAATCCCTAGGAGAATCCTTGTCCATCACATCTACTATCTTCACTTTTTTCATAATCAGTATAATCCTACTGTCAGGGAAAGTGAGAAACTGTTTGGCTAAAAAAGCTGCCCTGCATTAACAGTCATGAGAACTTAAGGCAGGTTTTTTAATTGAACTGAACAACTCACCTTAAAATAACAGGATGGCATTTCCCCAGAGAGAGGAAAATCAAAGCCTGATCTGTCATAACTAATAAAATTTGAACTTTATCAGTCAAACAATGAGCACAGACCTCAGGGGAAGGGAATTAATGGGATTTATTAACATGTTGCTGTTGCCTGAACATGTGCAGCAAGTTCGCTGTACAGCTGTTGAATTAAAACGTGCCACAGCATTTTTGGAAAGTGATGCTTTTTGTTCTGTTTTCTTACCTACTGTAAAAACTTCAAAAGAAAAAAAAATCATAAATTGCACAGAAAATAAGTCTGCTCATTAAGAAAGGCTGAAATGATGCACATAAAATGAGCACTTGCCTCATCTTTATTCATATTTGGAGTCAAAACATGTGTGATTTAAGGAAATATAGAAAATGCAGCCTAGTAAATGATAGGAGTTTTTTTCTTCTCATAATTATTGTTTCACAGTATTCAAAGGTCATGCCATACCACAGCTATTTTTGCTAATACAAAACATGTGAATATGCTTTTTTTTTCCTCCAAAAACAACAGCAACAAAACCTTATAATTAAAATTGTTGCATAAAGGTACTTCTGCATCTTAATTATTCTGTTGTCAAAGGAAAACAGGATTTAAATGACAGGACAAGAGGAAATTACCTCAAGTTGCATCAGGGTAGGGTTGGATTAGTAATTAGGAAAAAATTCTTTATGTAGAAGGTTGTAAAGCATTGGAACAGTGGAGTCACCATCCTGGAAGTATTCACAAAAACTTGTGGATGTGATACTTTAGGACATGACTTAATGGTGGACATGGTGGTGGAGCTGGGTTGATGGTTGGGCTTGATGAACTTAAAGGTCTTTTCCTAACCTTAACCACTTTATGACTCTATGAAATGCTTCAAAAAGTAGCAAACTACACCAGAACTGCATGACTTACATGAACTCCTGTAAAAAATTATCTCCTAAACCTTTGGTGTTCCTCCTTGCTGTTAAAGGTGTTCTACAAACACTGAGTATGAGGCCAATGCTATTTACAGGTACCAATCCTTGTGCCTGCAAACTGCTTGGAGAATTTTAGCCTGACTGCTCATGCAGGTAAAGCTGAGAGCTTTTTTTGAAATGCTGTAAATAAAAGGCTAAAAATGATCATTTACGTAGTTCTCTTAGGAGAAAATTATGTTATTCACAGCTTCTAATCGGCTTAAAGTTGTAGCAATTTATAGAATATCAAATAAAATAATTTCTCACTGTGTTCTGTCATGTAGTGTGGATCATAAAAGATGTGTTTCTCTGTCAGGAAGAGCTCCTGGTTCCTGTAGCTGTTCCCAGAAGGGAGGTGTTGGTGCTTTGCTCTCCCTGCCATGTCTCTGAGGCCCCACTGCAGCTTCTGGCAGCACCTGCTCCTGATTGAGGGCCTGGCTGAGCTTCACCTTGCTGCCAGATGCACTGGCAGCACATCTGGAAAGCAGATGCTGGAACTTTTAAAGAGGGCAGCAGAAGGTGGTGTGCTCTTTTGCAGCTCTCCTTTTGGCATTTGTGGTTTCCAAAAGGTCACTGCAATAATTGGACTGCTGCCAATCACTTGTTAGGATTACAGCCCGTGTCCCATGTCCCCTCCCTGCCCAGCCCAGAGCCAGGTCTGGCTGTCCATGCAGGGTGCAGCCCCAGCCCTGGTGCTCCCTGCAGCCCCCAGGCTGGCACAACCTGCTTCGTGGGCTCCTGGCACCATTATGTTCCACCAGAACAGCACCAAGGGGCTAGAAGGAAATTCAAGCCTAAGGAGATGAAATTCCCAGAAACTGGCACACAAGTGTGGAACTCACAGGAGGTCAAAAAATAGTCCTGTCTTCTGCCATTACCAACACTTAATACAAACCACATTTTTCTAAACTGAATTTTCCTTCAATGCTAAAATAAATACTGCACACATCACATTGTCCTTCCACACTGCCACTCACTCACACAAACCTTATTAGGGACAAATCTGTTACCCCAAGCAAGAGTAAACCGAATAAAGCAAAATTAATTGAAATGCCACTTTCATGAATGAACTGAGAAAGGAGGTTAACAGAGGTGCTGTTTTTTTTTCTGTTGAGAAGTGATGGGATGCTGTCCATGTTTGCATTAAATAGCTAGCTCCTTTGTACAGATACTGGGGTTTATTGGCCTCAAAGAAAATGCTGTTGGTCAGAGCTGTGGAAAGTAAGTGAATTATAATCATGAAAAAAGGAAAGCTGTCTCCAAAAGTCCAAGTTTCTAAATACTGATGTAAAATTACATCTGTAATTAAATGGAGACAACATGGTTTCAGAAAAAAAATTCTAAAAAAAATGATATTCTTTATAAAGATTATTTGAAAATTGTTGAGAGAATTGAAGTATCAAACCATTGCCTGTAACAAAGGTAAATATAAGCACAGTGTATTTTTTAATTGGAACAGTACATTCAGGATGGAAACAGAGTAGGTCTTTACTGCAACAGGAAAGAAATTAAAGCTTAGATAAAACATAGATGGGAAGATATTAAGAATCTTAGTAGTGCATGTCTTTACCATGATATCAACTAACTATTAAATTAGTTTAAAGCCATACCTATATTTAGTTCCAATATTTATTTCAATTTTGTTTAATTAGTTCAAATTATCTGTACTAATAAATTTTTGAAAAACAGATATTAGAAAATATATGAAAAAGAGGAAAGACTTCTATACATACATTTTTTAAGACATCACAGTCAGTTTGTGACTTTTTTCCCATGCTTTGTGTTTCACATGGGTTTCTCCTATCCCTATTTTCTCAATAGATTTTTGCACTGAACCAAAATAAGCTAGATTTGAATGAGAGCACATGTTTGGGCTGTAGCATTCTCCTGCCTGTTCCTTTTTTTATTGTTTTGTGGTGAGATATTGGATGTTTTATTTCAGAAATTTATCCTCAGCACAAGACAGCTTTTATTTCCCATCTTCCCTGTCTCTTCCATGTAGGATCACAGTAATACATTCAGATTTGTTGGTAATTCTTAATGACAGTTTAATTAAAAAATTCGTGCAAGTAGCAATTGAGTATTTGCACAGGATAATACAGCTACTTTTATAATCCTTCAGGACTCCATTACAGACAAATTTCCAGCTAGGTTTTACTGGGGGAGTTCCTTAATGCTCCTATAGAGGATAAAATATTAAATTTTCAGGGTATTTTGTTATGTCAGAAACTTTGGCATTGGAAGGAATGATAGTTCAAAGGGCAACAGCTGTGTAAGGACTTTACAACCACCACCTATTACAACGTCACCATGAAATTTCTTCTATCTTTTTGAAACTCGTGACATTTGTATTGTACTATAATTCTGCAATCACTTTCAGGTATTTCATTCACTTTGGTGAATTTTATTCACAGAACCTGGAAAGAAAAAGTCATATGCACCCAGATATTTTAAATATAACGTATAGACAGATTAAAAACACCTTTTTCATTGAAGTTCTGTACACATTGTATGGAAGCCGGGGTAAAAAAAACGAATTTCCACACACAGAAAACATTTGTGTTTTGAGTGAAAAACAAAACCATAGCTCCCTGAAGTCCTGGCAGCCAGGAAATGGTAGTCCTGTGACCTGCTGCCTCCCAAGCTGCCTTTTGGTGGAGGCTGTCTGGAGTGAGAGGTCTTCTCAGCTGCTGAACCTCCAGGCTCTCTTGCAGCTCAACAGGTTGAGCTCTTGATGTCATTAATCCCTCTTTCCATCTTGAACCTCTCTACCTTCTTGTAGTAAAATTTTAAATGGTAATAGCACTTGAAAAGCTTCACCCTTACAGTGCAAATATATTCACATGCTCTTAAGCTTGTATGCAATACAGAGGGAAAATACCAGCAGTTAAAAGCTGTTACCTGCAAGGTGAAAAAGAAAAAAAAAAGTTTTACAGTGATGTTTGTTCTGTAGAAAGAATTCAAGAGGGTGTTTTTTTCCCACCACCTTTTAAATAAACTTGGCGCCTTCTAAAATTCTTTGGACTATAGCTATGAGCAGTATTGCTTAATACATCGTGCATTAAGGAAAAAGACCTTCTGTGAAAACACACAGCTCCATTTAGACTGTGCTTTCATGCATCACAAAAATTATTTTAAAAGCTTCTTGAGCCCCTTCTGAGAATTGACTTGATTCCCACATCACTTTTCTCAGAAGTGCAATCAAAATCTCTTAAGAACAAGATACAGTCTAATTGGCATACTTAAAAAGCTTAATTGTGACTAGAAGACAGCAGCTGATTTTAAGAATATGGTTACAAAGAAAGAATTTCTTTTCTTCAAGAACCATTACAATGGTTAGTTGTATCTTTGAAAACTCCATCAAAACTTCAGCAGCTCAACGTCAAACTTGGGTTTTTGGAAATTAAAATGTTCTGTTGTCCCAGAAGACATAAATTACTAATGTTTAACTCAGCAGGTATAAAAATCTTTCTTCTTTGTGTATTCTTGAATGTTTCATAGCCAGTTTCCAGGACAGAACTCATGTTCTTGTTTCCATTAATGATAGCATTGAGACTAGGACAGAAAATCCCAATCTTCCAGCTGCCCCAGTATCTCCACGTGCAGTGAGAAATGCACTTTCCTGTCTGTGACTGCAGCCAGGCACAGAGGCTCAGGGGGCTGTTTCTGGCTTTTGTTTTTCTGTAAAGTCAGATCTTCCTTTTGCCACAGGAAGCCTCCATCTCGGAGACCTCCAGTTCTATGAAGATCAGCCTGTTGTCTGGGAGAGCCATGAAAAGCAGCTGTGTAATTACTCTCAGGTAAACACTTTTAATTTGCAAATCCCCTGAAACATTCCTTGTGCATCACTGTATATGGATGCCCAGTCTATTGTCAATGGGTAGGTTTGTTTGCTTTTATTATCTTTATTTAGTTTTTAACTTCTACCCCTTAGAAGTAGTCTAGAGAATTTCTCAAGGACCTCTAGGTGGATGGTTAAAAAACCCTCCCTAGAGTAAAACAAAAATTTGGTGACCTCTGTTTCCTCAGTTTCTGTGATTCAGTTATGCTGGATTATGTTTTTGATGCAAGTAATTTTCCTCAGCATAAATGAAGGGAAGATTGGTGTGGAATACAGGCACAACCAAGACAAATATATGTGGCGGGTCCTGAGATAAAATGGGCTAGGCTAACACATAAAAGAAGATTTTCAATATGTTGTCACACAGGAGGGTGGGAAGAAAGAGATTTTGTGAATTATGAACCTCTGAACAGACAACTCACTGGAATAGCTGTTTAGAGTTCTTTTAGAATAGAATTTTGAGATGTGGAAGAAGACAAAAAAGACAAATACCATAGACAGAATGAAAGAGATATAGTAAGGTTTGTGAGATAAAATTAGATTTACTATGTCAAATAAACGTCATAAATCACAATGTGGGAAGGGACACTGGAGGTTTCCCACCCAGGCAGATCAATTTTTCCTCTTGCATGTTTTTCTAACTTTCCTAAAGACCTTGAATAGTCATTTCAATGCTCTGAACTTATAAGAAGATTTTCCACCTATCCAGTTTAATTTCTGTATTCTATATATCTTTCTTAGCAACCTTCCCTTACCTAAAACTAAACATCCCTTTTCCAACAGTGACTTGTTTTTGTACCCTCTATGTTCCTCCAGTACAAAAATTTTCTAGATTCTTTCTTTGTCTCTTATAAAAATGGCATTTAATAAATTCAGAGATGCCTTCTAATGCTAATCTTAAGCAGAATTTTACTTTAAGTAAAAACAATATTTTGTTTAAGGACCTGTCATCTCGAAGAAGGCAGAGGGAGGAATTTACAGGAGGAATTGAGGCTTTCAATTTATGAAGAACAATATTAAAGAAGAACATGAAAAGGATTTAGGCATTTTTCACAGTCCTAATCAGAAAAATCATGAAACTTACAAAACTTTGGAGGACATTATAAAAAATAATCCTTTTCAGGGTAACGTTCTTTTTCAGTTTGCATGTAACTTGAATCACAGTCAAGCACAAATTGGGAGAAAGAAATAGATGTATCAGATTAAAGACCTTTAAAAATCTTTTTTCCTGGATCATAAACTTCTTCCTAAAATTTTCAGTTATTACAATATGTGAAATATATTAGTTCTTACTTGAGGACTGCATGACATTTTTTTGCAGGCAATTATTTCTCTTACTTGTCACTAACACGGGAAATATTTGATGTTCTAAACAAGAAGTGCATTCTGTCCCATAAGTGTCCTCTTTAGTTGCACTAAAGAAGATTTACTTATTCAGTTGCTCTGGTCAACAGGTCCATTATAACCTGTAATAACTGAAAAAAACCCCAAAAACAACAACAAAAAAGTACAAGTGAAGAGAGAATGGTATCCTACAAAGATTTTCAAGATACCTTCAGAATATATAGGATGAAACTTAGCATACACACACACATAGAGCCTTCCAGAGGTTTGTGAAAATTGTCCCCTATGATTTTTTCCTGACCTTTTGTAAGAATGGAAGAAAGAAAAGAATGGAAAATCACCAGAGACAGAATATGTCAGGTATAAAGAGTATATCCCTGTGTGAGTTTCTGGGGAGAAGTGAGGAAGAAACTTTCAGGAAATGCTGGCAAATTATTCTTCCATAGCATGGAAAAGAAGGTAGAGGAGCATTGCTTTGAGTGAGTGTTCATATTAAATCCTTTCATTTTACAGGCTGTCAATGACACATTCAGTAATTGTCTCTTCAGGTGGTAAACCACACAGAACAATGACTGGGAGAAGAGGATCCCAGGAACCCAGCTGGGTTTTGGATTCCAGCTCTCATGAGAGGCTAGATAATTTTCTTTCACACCTGAAAGACCCCAGGACTGTATCAGACTTTTCAAACTCCAATGAATTGAAGAATTAGGAATCTAGTGGCTGCTGGAGAGAATTCTGAAAATATCACATTAAAATATTTTGTGACAATTATTCTGAGTTTGCTTGGGGGTTTTTTTTTGTATTTTCAGAATAAAATTCGACTAAATTCATATTAGCAGAGCATCTCAAAGACTCCAGTGAGGGCTCCAGCAGCCTGCTCTGTGAGGATTCAGGTTGCCTTTGAGGCAAAGCCAGTGCCCTAAAGTGCACTACAGAGAGTGGCTTTCACTGGCTTTTTAAAAAACTTGGGCTCTGCCTGAAAAAAACCCTGCTTTTCTTTTATTTGTATATGCATTTCCAATTATGTTTGTAATAATATTTCTAGTTTATAAAAAATCATCAGTTGTAAGATCATTAAAAACAGAAAAAAAAGAGGTTTTTTTTTTCAAGTCCTGAATATTAATGTGAAAAAACAAATGATTAGTATATGAGCAAAGAGTAATTATATTTTTCAAATGGTTGAGCAAAGTTAGTAGCACGTCAGAAATAAAGCAGTTAAGCCACAGCTTTATTATTATACCTGTTTCATGATATTTTAATTCTCACTCAACAAATTCACTTGTTTGTCTTTATTTTCCTTAAAGCCCCCAAAAATTCTGTAAAGGCCCACTGCATAAGTTTTTATGAAATAAAGACCTTCCAGCTCTTCCTTTTACTGTTCAGTGTACTCTGCAGCTGTTTGCATCTCCCCTGAAACGAGTCAGTTAAAAACATTTGGGAAGTTCTGTGACTTTTCCTGAAGAATCAGCCCAATTTTGCCCTGAAATTCTTGGAACATCTCATAAGGTGTGAGGTTATGGGTGGTAGTAAGGCCCCTGGCAGGAAGATAAGTGCTGGGTATGACATGGAAGGACATAGGAGAGCATTTCATCAGATTTAAGAGGCAGAAGTCTGGGGATGTCATGGTATTCAAGGGCTTATATGGAAAATAAATCCAATAAGCTCCTGATATGCAGCATCCTGAAAATATATTCAAATAAATTACAAATTTAAATGTATTTGAATAAGCCATTTTGTTGAATAAGCAGCAGAAGTGCTGGTTTTTATGGGGAGGTATAAGAATTGATGTAATAAGCATTAATTATTTGTAGGAAAAAGTCTGAATGTAAGAGTTTCTAAAGCAATTGGCAGTGACCCAGGTCATCAGGCACTGAAGTTATTGGAAAATGTTTTCACTGTGTTCAGTAGTTAGGCCAGCACTGAGTGCTTTTAAACATCTCCTGTAGTTTTATCTATTAGAGGCAATGTTTATGCATCATCAGTAGAAAAACACAACACATTTTCACTGAAAACCTTAATTTGAAGAAAGTGCAATTCAGATTTTCCCATTTTACCCTTTTAGGCTGGATAGCTACAAAATTTTAAACAATTAACAATTTGAGCTTGCTCAAAATTAAATAAAACCAACACCCTCTTTTGGTTATGAAAGTGTTCTCTACGCTTTTTTATTTCTTCACTATTTCACATAATGTTATCAAGCCTTATCAAATCCAAATGCATAACAGAAATACTGAAATTCACTGATTACCATAATATTTTACTATCTTATAGCTCTTATATGTCATATGATATCAAAAAACTATTTAATATCAAAAAGATAGTCCCTGACTAAAGCATTTTTAGGATGGGTGTTATAGTTAAAGCAGAGTTCATAGTAGAATCAAACAAAATTTTAGATTTTGTGCCTCAGAGTCCTTGATCGAAAAAAACACAAAACATAAAAACAAAATCAAGAAAAGCAGCATTAGAACCAAGAGTTGTGAAAAATGCATACAAAATTTAAGTTACACATTTGTAACTTTTTCTTTACGTACTCATTACTACAGGTTGTAAAAGCTTTTTAAGTGAATGTGATAGACCATGTACATTGAGCCATGTAGACTCATAATGGGAAAAAATGATGTAACAAGAAGTGAGTGGTTTTTGAATATTTCTAGGTATCAGAACTGGATGTTCAGACTGGGATTAGGAAGCATTTCTTTGGCAAGAGGGTGACCAACCACTGGAACAGATTTCCTAAAAGAGGTGCTTGATACCCCAAGCCTGTCAGTGTTTAAGAGGCATTTGGGAAGCCCTTAAAAAAAAAGGTTTAACCTGATGAGTCCTTCCTTGGCCAAGCAGGTAGATGAAATGATTTTTGAAGCTCTCTTTCAACTGAAATAATCTATTTTAGTCTAGTCTGGTCTGGCCTATTCTACCAGAAGAGCTGTGCCAATTCTTCTGATGCATTAATCAAACTTCTCAACTGAGCAGGTGTTTACATATTGAAGGTATTCTATGTAACATATAGGAAATTCTGTTTTAATGTTGAAAACTGTTTAACAGAGATTATCTTTGCCACTTCAACTTTGCTAATAAGTTAATTAGTACCTGAGGTTTTTAAATCTCCATTATGACAATTCCAGCCAAACCCTGAAAATAAACTCTATGAAGCAAAGCAGAAAATATACAGAGCAAGTTAGCCAGGAGACCAAACAGAAAAATAAAAATTTATAAAGCTTTATGGGATGACCATTTCAATGGATTATTGTACTTACTCACTCG
Organism: Luscinia megarhynchos; assembly: GCA_034336665.1. Taxonomy (NCBI): domain Eukaryota; kingdom Metazoa; phylum Chordata; class Aves; order Passeriformes; family Muscicapidae; genus Luscinia; species Luscinia megarhynchos. The sequence goes on along the minus strand of CM067565.1, from coordinate 78,088,702 downwards.
GACAGATCCCCATATTTTTATTTTAAGAACAAATAAACAGGTTACAAGGAATTTTCTACAGAAAAAAGGAATGACATAATGAATAAAAAGAAAATTGGAAACAGCACAAGTACACAATAATGGTCAATAATAGCACTTCAATATTTTCATAACACTACTAACACGACTTGCAAAAAAAAAAGGAAAAAAGAAAAAAGAAAAAAAAAAGAGAAAAGAAAAAAGAAAAAAAAAAAAAAAAAATTTAAAAAAAGATATCATAGGTCCTGCAAGGAAAAAGGAAGATGTGAAGAAGTAAAGTGAGACCAACCTTCTGTTGGAAGGGTACAGAGGGCTAATGCTGCCTGAGCCAGAATGATGCTGCTTGATGTTTAGGTGCAGTACATTTTCTCTTTTCTGGGATTCAGGCTTTTCTGCACCTGATCATCTGTAATGGGGTGTGGAAATGAAATTGCTCCTGATCTCTGGTGATATGAATGCTACTAACACAACATTTAAAGGCACTAGTCATAAGATAAGGTAATTTTAGAGATGTCTCCTGCAGATACCCAGAAGTGAAATGAAGCATTAAATCTTTCCTCACTTCTCAGTGCTTCCCACAGGAGTATCAAAATTTTTTCATAAAGTGATTAAAAAAATCCCTCCAGGAAGTCTGTCAGGAAGAGAGTGATTTTTTTTTGTTTGTTTTGTTTTGTTTGGTAATTTTTGTTATTTCAGAGTGGGAGAGACATCAAAATATTTTCAACCGCTCAAAAGCAGGGCATGGACCTCCCTAATGGCAATTAAATTAAAATGCTTATTCCAATCTCCTAGACAGAATGACTTTTCCAGATAGCTGCTTCTTTCTTTGCCACACCAGGCCAAACCCACATTTCTTTGATTACCATACCCAGGCAGTTTGTCAGGCCATTCCTTCAATGGCTTTTCCAAAAATCAGTGGTGTCAGGGGATATAAATTGTGACAGTCATGGGTTGTCTGGACTGAGAGAAAAAGGAGCTTGCATGGGACAGACCCATATTACACCATGGAGCCCTGTACAAAATAACTGAGGTAGCCTTGAGGGAAATGTTCAGTGTCCTTAAATGCTCTTCAAAACACAACTCTTGTGGTCAGAATAAACAGATGTATAAAAGACTTTCAGCCCCTCTTCCTTGGATCACTCCTTTAAGAGACAGTATTTCTTCACATAATGCCTAGAAATTTTAAAATATGCTGATGGATAGGAAATTTAGACAAATTATAAATTAAACGGACTAAATTTGTAACAGTAAACAGGGCATAAAATATCTATTTTTATATCTTTATTAATCCCACTCTATGAATTTCTGCCAGTGGAATAATATCCAAACAGAAAAATTCCTTTTTCTTTCCGGCTCTTTGCTACATCTTCCTCTTCAGATGCATAGAGAAATCTTAAAATGTAACTGGATTTGGTTCTATCAATATTAATTGCTATTTGTTCTTGTTTGATTGTTCTCATTTGACTATAGTCTAGATCCATGAGTTCTGGTGTCTCAAGGGACCAGAGAAATGGCTGAAAAATAAAAGTGGGGTCAGAGGAAGAGAAATCCAAGTGGGAAATGTCCTGCTCTGCTGTTGCTTTAGCCATGCACCAATGGGGAAGACAGAAATCAGAAGAAACTCTGTCAGGTTCTTCTGAGGTAGAAACAGCAGGTTTGGTTCTAATTCTCCAACAAGCATAAGGAGCTGGTTAGGACTTGGTCCTATTAAAAAAGAAAATAAAAAATTAGGTTTTTTTCACTCCCTATCTCTGTCACATCCCCGGAAAATTGCAACTGCAAACTGTTGGTTTTTGATCACTTTTAATTTCACAACACTCCCATCTTGGTAAAAGACCCAGTTCTTTCTCTCCTTGAGCAGGTTTTTGTCCCTAATCCCCTTCCCTTGCCAGAGACATTAGCTGTTGAAAAGTTTCCTTGAAAAGTTTCATATTATTATGCAGTGTTTAGCATAATAGCAATAGATTTTCCTGCTGTGTATTGCAGTACTGGAAAACATTTAAATATTATCCACGAAGCTGAACCTTTTTATAATCACCCCTTCTGTTCTCTTTAGTAACTCAAAATAATTCCTGAACTGAGCCAGCTAATATCCTCCTGTTTAAGTGTTTCTGAAAGCAGTTGTGTGCACACCAAGGTTTCTTCCATGCTTTCCTCTTCCATCCCTGTCATTCAATGTTCCAGTCCAATGGTTTTTCCATTTCTGTTTCCAGTGAGCTCATTTTAAAGTTCCAAGTCACTTCTTACATTTATATTCTCTATTCATTTCTTCTATTTCCATTTCTTTCTCTTTTTTTTTTAATATGTCATTATTCATATTATCATTGCCACTATCAATTTGCAATCTACATCCAAGTATTTTTTACTCTATGGATCTGGAAGGTGTAAGAGGTGTACTTTGATTTCTGTAGCAAATTTGCTTTCTTTTCTTTTTCTTCTTCAAAATAGAGTGTTTTCTCTCCTTTTTTTTCTGATTAAAAAAGTCAAGAATTCCCAAATATAAAGTTGCTTAGAAAAGCAAGCCTGTTGACTTATTTTTCTGTGTTAAATTTTTAAACTAAATATACTCCACAGATGAACTATGAGGTATGCACAGCCCATATTTTCTTAAATGTCAGTTTCCCAAGTCAGCTTGAAATCAAAATTATTTTTTGAATTAATTCTTCTGCTATTTATGGTGTATCCTGAATGAATATAGATCTGTAACTTCAATAAATTAGTATTCAAGTTTCATTTCCAGACCAGTTGGAAAGGACAATTATAACATTCCTAGGAGAACAGGGGAAAATGGCTACTATATTACAGTGGATTTGCAGTCTGCTTTTCCATGAGGTGTCCTGAAGGCACAACAAATGTTTCAAACACTAAGGAGCCATGGCATTAACTGCTCCAAGAGTCAATTTTAACAATAAAGATTTAGCTCATAAAAAAATGATAAACAAATGCAGAAGGCTGACTCAAGTACTGAAGACGAGTGTTGGGACAGGATTTCAAAATGAGAGAGCCTCGAGGGGGGAGGACAGATAGGAGCATGATGGATTGTCCACCAGTGATAATAAATCATATGTTGCATCTGCAAGAAAAGGCTAATGGTTATACTTGTTTCAAAACCCAAAAGCACAAGAAAATTTTGTCTCAGAATCTACTTTATTACTTACATCCATGCCCAAGTTTAGAAATTAAGTAATATTGCTTTTCTTCTAGGTCAAGAAAACAACCCTATGCTAAAAGTAATGACATAACTTGCTGCTTCCACAAGTTCTTGAGTTCAGAAGATTGAGCCTTCTGGAAGAATTGAAGTGCTGCAAATCAGAAAAAAGTGCTACATTTTGTTGATAATGCAAGATCTTGAAGTCTTACTTGTTCATATACAAGGATTTCCCTCCCAAGAAGCAGTTACATGATCAGGTTTAAAAACATGTAGCAAGGGAGCTTCAGGAATTATCTTCTATGAATATATTATCCACTGTATTTAACTTGTTTGTTTGTGAATGGACCATGAAGCATGCAAGGATATTTGCTATTCAGAACTGTTCACAAAATAATGACTAAATCACTGAATATGAATCTTGTATCTGCAAACATTTCACTGCAGACTGTTTGTAATATGTGGTTGGTCACTTGAAACACAAGTCCTTGTTCAGCTTTTTCAGATGACAGAAATATTTCTGTTGTAATGCAAGTAATAAAGAACCAGAGTTCTGCCTCAGAGGGTACTCTGCATGTTTAAAAGAAGTCATTATTTTTTGTTCATAGCATTAATTCCATTAATTCTATGACCTTTAAAAGATAATAATGATGGTAATGATGATGATGATGAGGATAATAATATTATGTTTCTTGAGTTTTGCCAAAAAGGTATATAGTCTCAGCACAAAGTGGTGATAGATGTTAATTCTGGTACTCAGACCTCTGCTGCTGACTGTTGTTCTTTCTGAGATAAAGTGTTAAAGAAAGGTAGGGTGGATTAATTTCTTCACAGGAGCAATGGTTTGGGCCCATTTTGTCCTTCTGACAGCCTCCTCTTTCGGACTCCAATCCTATGGGCTCACCACTCTGCATGGTGGGCAGAGGGAGGAGACCATGCACAGCAGGGCTGTCATCCCTACTGCATGTCCCTGCTTAACCCTGTAGGCCACAGGATGGGGAGAGCCACAGCCTGCATTTCACTGCTCCTGAAACTGGGATTGCTACTGGGAAGGGATGCTCGTCCTGCTTGCAGAGGTTGAGAACCTTTAGCTGGTGAAAGAGCTCAGCAGTGTTATACATCACTGAAGGTATTCATCAGACTAGACACAACACATGCAGAATATGTTCTTATAATCATAAAATCAATCCTCAAATATGCAGTTCTACTGCAAATATTTATATAATGTGTTCAGTGTTCATTTTGTGTACTGTTTATGTTCCTGTTTTTTATGTCACTCACTGAAATTTCCCCTGAGATAGAAATGCATATTTTTTTCCAGGATGAATTTGAACAAAAATGTCTGATTGCAGAATGGAGGTTTGGGTCGGTGCTTTCTGTTTGTTTATTTGTTTGTTTGTCTGTTTTGATTTTTGGAGGGTTTTTGGGAGGGAGCCTTTGGGGTAAGTCTTGTCTAAAGTAGTGGATTTTGCTTTATAGTTGAGAATCACCTCAATTGACAGCCCTGTGAGAAAAAGGTTGCTGTCTTACATGAGGCCAGCAGCTGGTGGTTCAGCTGGCAGGTCCACTGAGGTAGCTGTAGGAATGCAGCAGAAACTGAGACCTTTGCTGTCCCATGGTGGGAAATGCAGAATCAGTACCAGGATCTCTGTGTTGGGTGTTTGGATGCATCATGCATATGGCTGGGGATACTCAGGATATCTGGGCAGGAAGGGTCATGCTTTAGATCAGTCCCTTCTCTCTCATTTCCTGAAATAAGAGACAAAAATGAGGAAGTGTGTTCCTTGTGTAAAAAATCCAATTTTATTAAATTGCTGTATTTCTGTAATTTTTCTGCCATGTCATGTTGATAATAACTAAATAATGTCATACACATTTTTATGAAAATGCATCAACCTCGCCTGAGCAGGGACAGTCAGGAGATTCCTGAACCCTTTTTGTCTGATCTGTGGGGTTGCATGCAACATCATATTTTAGAGCATCAGGCAGATTGCAGTTTATAAGGTCAATGATACCCTGGTTCAGTTTTCTCCAGTTGATATATACTTACAGACACTTGCAGGATCACAGTGCAGCTGAAATGGAGAAGCAGTCCCACAGATCGTTTCTGCTATGCACACAAGAGTCCTGCCTACACAGATGATTTAGTGAGCAAAGTGGTTGGTTTGGTTTTTTTTCTGTCAGTACCTATTCAGGTGTTAGTGAAGACATTTGAGGGACCCCTCAACATTTTCTACTGGCTGAGCCATCAGGCTGACACAGCCTATGTACTACAGAATGCAATTTTATGCCAGAATATCAATATTAAAATATGATTCTAGAACAAAAGTGGATATACAGATGAGCAAGCTCACCCAGTACAGATTTCTCATCTCCATTTCTTTCCTTTTCTGTTTTTTTTTTTCCACATAGGAAGTCATCAGAGTTATATTTTTCCTGATTAACACATTTCTTCATCAACTATAATTGCAACCATTAAATTAGATTGCCTCCTGTTAATCTTCCACTGCTTCAATCCTATTATGCAGAAAAATAATGTAAACTGTCAGAGTGAGAGGATGTAAGTGCCAATCTTGAAACTGGAGAAAAATATTGTTTTAATAAAAAGTCTTTCCATCATAGTGAATTTTAAAGCAATACAGAGATGGCATTTTCTTAAATCACAAGAAATATGCATAAAAAATGGAAATCTTTTCATTAACAGGAAGAAATAAACATCATATCAAAGCTGATGGCATTCTTGCATGCATCATTTGTATAGCTCATCAGATAGCTTAGAATAAAAGGTACCCTCAGGCAAGGAGTTGAAGAAGCAAATAGTCTTAATTTATATCTCAATATAAACTTTATAAGCCTAGATAAAAAAGTAGGTACTGAAACATTAAGTCCCAACAGTCTAGCCAGTCTGATTGATATCTCTTTGAACAGAACTTACATTAAGGCAGAGACAGCTGGGTTTAAAACACAAAGCCTGGCACAGCTGCCAGGCTTGGCACATAATGGAGGTGGAATACTTCTTTCAGAGCTAACTTGTGTTAAAGTACCATATTAATCTTGCAGGGAGTTTCAAAGATCTCGTGATCTGAGAGAACTTACTTGCTTTTGCAGTACTGAAACCTTCTATACATTCTCCTCTGATTTTTTGAAGACTTTATCAAAGATTGATTAGAGCTGCAGCATGTTCAGAAAAGCACTGCATTTTTAAATGTTAAAATAAATTATAAACTGTCCCTAGTTTTCTAGCATATAGATAAAACCTATGACCCCTGAACTTAATAATTCATCTTCAGTGCCATAGTAGTCCATGGTCAATGAATTATTTTTGATATTTGAGATAGTATGGGAAAAAAAAGCTTATTACCAGAATAAGAGGAATTACATCAGCTTTGAAGTGAAGAGTAAGATATTAATATTTATAGAGATCTACTGTTTGTTTATTACCTAGTTTTTAGGATGGCTTAGGAACATTATCATCAGTAGATCTTAAGAACTGGTTGTTTATTCAGACAGAAAACATGCAACTGGAATGCCAAAAGAAAAAGAAAAAAAATAAGTAAAAATTAGACAGACTACTTCCATAAATCCCTCAGCTCATACATTTTCATTTCAAGGTTTCTCCATCAGTTTTTATAGGATGATTTTTTTTTCTCCTGTAGGTTATCATGAAGGTATTCTCAGAGTTCTTTCAGACTCCCATTTGTAACTATCATTATTACAATAAGTACTTTCCCTGCAACAGCAGAAGATCTCATTATTTTTTTTCAGGCTTATTTAGGCTATTGCAACCTTTGCAGTCCTCCTTTCCTTGGTGCAGCAACTTGGCCATTTTTCAGCTGTGGTCTGCAGGGATTAGTTGATGTCCTCTGCCAGGACAATTATTTCTATTTTCAAAGGGTTTGAAAGAAGCTTAAATGTGCAGTTTGTTTTTATGACCTTACTTTTCTGCATTTCTGCTTTCAGCAGTCACCCTGAGCACATTCTGCTGCTGAGGGCAGTGAGGAACATTAACTCAGTGCCCCTGAGTTTGGGAGAGGTGATGTTTCAAAGGAGGAGGCCCCTGAGTGGTGGGAGGGACACCTGGGATGCCAGGTCTGCAGCTCTGCTGGTCCAGGCTAGCCTGGCCAGCCAAGGATTTGGGGAGCCTTTGGGGGGAGGCTCAGGGCATGCCTGTGGTCTGCAGTGTGCTGCTGTGGTCACACAACTCTGGCTGGCTGTGCACAAAATAATGCAAAATATCACTGACAGCATTTGGAAAAGAGAGTCCTTGTCTTGCCAGTGGGAGCAGGAACGACTTTAACAGCTGAGGATGACAAATAATGGAGAGCTCACTCTTGCAGAATGTTTTATATCAGCATGGTGGCATGCCTTCAAAGGTGAGGGGAACAGAAAACAGGAAAACAGGAAAGGCAGCAAGGAAGAATTGTTGGATGACCAGAAAAGAGGAAACAAAAGAGACACAGAATTACAAAGCAGATAGGAAAGTGACCATGGGGAAGAAGGGATGGAAAGAATTTGGAGAAAATTCACAGATGCTGAAGGAAACTGAAGTGAGAACAAGCTAAGTGATTCAGAGAACAGGAAAGTGTGAAAAATTCAGAGTAAGTCTGAGCAGTCTCTGAAAGGAGATGCAGGGAAGCTGCCTGCCTGCTCCTGCAGGGGTGTGTGGTAAGGGGAGCTGACACATTTGCCATGGCCAGCACCCAGCAGCCCCAGAGATCAGACACAGCAGCAGAGCCCTTGTGTTCTTCCAGGCACATCCTCAGTCCTTCCCACCTAAGCTGGCATGGTAAAGGGCAAAGGTACTGCTGGAAGTGCAGGAATGAGTCAGGCCCAGCTGAGCTCCTTCCCTGTGTGTAGATGTGGTGTGCCCCAAGAAGGAAAGGGCTGCTGGCACCACTGAGGTCTGGGGAGATCTCCCACTCCCTCCAGGGCTGCCCTCAGACCAGCTTGCCTTTTCTACTCAGTTTTCAGCAATGTTGTCACTCTGGCAGTGGTGATACCTATATGGCATGTGGGGTTTTTAACTGATGACAGAAGGCATGTCAGAAGTGGATAAGGCTTTTTTTCCCAAAGAAATCCCATTCTGTGTCTTTGTCTCTCAGTTTCATATCTAGTTCTAAACTACCTACTTCAGATTCTAAGCAAAAGGTGTATTCTTAATTCTATGGAATATTTTCTAAAGTAGTTTACGTGTATGTTTGAAAGCAGAGTGTGGAGCCCCAATTAAATTGCAATTACATAATAATTTTAATGCTAGTAAAATTATTATGTATTTGCAATCTAAATATGAAGCCATTCAATGAGAATTGAAAAGTTATTAGTGCATCATAGAGTGAAACATTATAGGAAATCACCATTTTATCTCATTTGCCCATCATTGTCTAAAAAATACTATGAAAGAATTGCTTGGATGACAGTCTCAAAAATATTTTGCTAAAAGGAGTTACTTGTTCAGGTCTGAATGAGATGATGAGAGAGCTTTCTTTCTCTCATTCCCAAACCTTTACATTCAATCATCTCTACAAACCAATAAATTCTTCTGGTGGACAGACAGCTCTTCAACATATCCTCAGGTGCTTTCTGAGATAAGATGGAGATGAAGAGTAGAAGAGCATCTGTATACTGGATGATAAGAATGAAAAAACTGTGCCACAGTGATTTACAGAATATCCAAAATATTCATTTGTTGCTTTAAAAGAAATTGAGCTTTGCCCATGAATCAATTTTGGACTGTTACTTGGGATTTGTCAGAATGAGATGCAAGTGCATTGCCATGAGATTTAACAGCTGAGCAGAACAAAAATTTTCCAAAATATGGATAACTGCATACAATTTGATGTTTTGAATTAGCTTTCAGATGTTTTGAACAGCATCTTCATGGTGACAGTATTAATGAGAAAGCTGCTATCTGCTGGAGAAATATTTCAGGTAACCTTAAGATGGCAGTTACTGCTGTACTTGTTACATCTTTAGTATCTCTCTCTGTTTAAGCTCTTTTTTGGAGGGAGGACAAAGATCTGGCTCCCAATGGCCTTACTTCTTGGGAAAGGTCCTGAGGTTATTCATGTTCACATGGAAAAGCCTAAAATGGGGAACCCTTTTGAACCGCTGCTTTACACTGGTAAATCCATGTGAATGTATGGAAGAGAGCAATTTTGCCAATAAAAGGAGAAAGGTCCCAGCTGAGGCCATGCTGGGGTCTATTTGCTACCGTTGGAAGTTGAAAAGCAGAGTGAAATGTCTCACCAATGCCTGCCAGTGGACTGTGCCAAACCCCTGCTAGGAACGAGCCTGCACACCCAAGGAGCACATCCTGCTCCCTACTTGCTAAAGAGGTGCCAACAGGTTTCAAAATGACACCACTGGTGTTGAGTGGACTGCAGCATGTTTTTCTTTTCCATCATCACCACAAGGAGAGGACTAATGATGCTGTTGTTTCTGTTGGAAATATTAGACTTTGCACTGATCTTGGGACACATGCAGAAAGAGCTTCCGTGGAGCTTCACCTCTCTCTCTGCTCCTGAAGAAAAACCGCAAGGTGGTCCTTGAACCTCAGCATCTTCTATTTTATTATTAGGCATGAAAATAAAGGAAATAAGCCACACAGGACAAAATACTTTTGTGGTGTAAATATATGTTTAAAAAACCCCAAAAACCAAACAAGCTGGATTCTTTCTATTCTTGTTGAGGTTTTAGACATGGAAAGGGAAAGACTGAAAAGAAGCACTGACAAATCACTCATTGCAGAATTGGAACTGCTCAGGAAATTTGTGCGTGTAGCTATTTTAAAACTACCAACAGAGTGATGACATCTTGGAAAGAATGCCTAGAGAGTTAGAAAGCATAGGGTAAATTAATTTCAGATGGATGACAGACATAATTTTTAGAAAAGCTTGAGTAAGTTAAAAATCTAAATCTTCCTTTCAGACACGACTAAAGGCACTTAGACAATTTCTCTCAAAGTGGGGCTTGATTGCCTGGATCACAAACACCCTGAAAACTGTTTAAATGTAAGACAGTTTTCTTTGTAACGTAGAAATGTGAGAAATTTTAGATAGCCCTACCTGAGGAGGTTTTTAAGGAGCTTTACTGAGTATTGTTGAGATGAGACATCAAGAAAACAGAGTTCTTTGAAACTTCAAGACTTGGCTAAAGTGTCTCAGCCTGCTTACTGACATTTCTGTTGCTCATTTTCCTGGATTAGCAGCAGTAGAGATAACAGGACACATGAAAATATGGGAGTCATTAATCAAAGTATTATGTTTAGGTTTCACAAGTAAGCAATAAGGAAATTTGCCCAGAAATGCATCTTGCAACAGTCAGGAGCATTTCCAGGCAAATTCTTCCAGTAGGAAGTGCTGTGTGCCCTCTGGTTTCTCACCTGTTCCTGTGCTCTGTGGTCTCTGATCTCTGCCATGGAGAACAAACTGGTTTTAGTTCAGTTAATTTAGGTACTAAAGAATGAGCTATTCTCCAAGCTCCAGAGATATTGATGTATTTTCACATTTTACAGTCTAAGAACATTTGTTCACAAATTGAAAATGCTGTTACCCCTCAGTTTGCCAATACCTTATGTCCCAAATCTATAGATTTTGTGGCAACCTTGTGATACAAATTTGGGATAAGGATTGCTCTGATCCCAGCATCATAGGCACATAGTCTGAACAATGTTAGAATTAGTTACCAGTAATGTAAAAATCGTGATGTCCTTCACAAAAGCAACATAAAATGAACTTTTCTTTATGAACTTATGTTCTCTATATACAGCAGAATTTTCCTTTTCATGTAGTTACACCTAACACACTATGTTAACATCTCTGCTAGAACATGAGTCTTTGGCATTAATTTGAGAATTTTTGTGTATGGATTAAAACAACATAGCACAAGGAGCAATCACATTTCCAATGTTATGCAGTTGGTAATTCCATCAAATTATGTCTTGCATGCTTGATTGAACACTCCAGGTGGATTTTTTGCAGTGCTTTTTTGAACACCTATGTGCTTTCTGTGAACATCAGGTTCCTGATCTAGCTGCTATTAAGATGTGGAAAGGTGTGATACTACAACATATTTAAGGAAAATGCTATCAGAATCTTTACAAGTAGTTTCTAAACTTGGGTCTCTAGTCAATATTGACAACTTTTTTCTCAGTATTTTGAGAGGAGTTGAGCAGGTTATTTTCAGGAAGCCATGTTCTGCCAGGAAATAAATAAACATGAATAATCTGGTCACACCAAACAAAGAATATAGAAAAATAAGCTTCATTGATTTTTAAGGCAGCCATTTTCAACAAAACCAGCCACCCACAGATGTATTTAATCATCTTGGTAAAGAGGATTTTATTTTCTATGGCAACCGAACATCTGTCACATCCAGTAATTTCCAAGATACTTTGAATATTTTGTTTCAAAATGGATGTCCACAGCGACATTTGAGTGAATATTTGATGTTCCATCTGGTCCAGGTACGTGCTCCTGCTACTGCATTTGTAACAGATTTCTGCCATCCAGATTTTTAAAAGAAAAATTTCTAAGCAATGGCTTTTACTTTTGAGTGCTCAGGCCACATCAGCCTCACTGAGCTTAAGATACATTTGGGATAGAGCACACGTGCTGCTTTCTCAGCCAGAATGTATGTTAATAAAAGTAACATTTTTCATTTTTTAAGGATAGATCCATCTGATTTTGTTTCTGATTGTTTTTTATCTGAACCTGTGAAATGCAGAGTACCCTGGCTTTCCTAGCATTTTGCATGACAACGTGAGTCTGCTTAGTGGACTCTGTGGTGGGAATTAGATGGTTCTCCCATTCAGACATACCCTGGCTGTAACAGCTTGCTCCTGGAACAGGTTTCAATAAAGCAGAGTAGCTCCAAATTCGTGTGATCTCCCTCAGGGCAGTTACTCCTGTGGCTGGGAGCAGTGATGTTGAGAGCCCCAGGGAGGCTGCTGGAGCCACGTCTTCACCTGTGGACAGGGCTGGGTTAGCACTAGTCATGCCAAAATGTGCATGCCATATCTTTGTTTAAATGCATGTGTAAATGTCTTTATCAGATTCTGTCAGAGAGGGATGATCAGTCCTGGAAATTTTAGATTAATAAATCAAATTTGATTTGATGAGCTAATTTGAATTTTGATGATGAATAATTTGATAGCATTAAATAACAATGGAAAAAAGAGCAGAAGGAGCTTCTGAACAGTATAATCTTAGCAAATGCAGATGTGATACAGAAATGAAAGCTGTTGCATGGCTTTCCTCACTGGCAGGGCTTGCTTATTACAGGCTTTAATAATTTTATTTTCTTAAAATGTCTATTTTCATGTGCAGTTGATTAGATGAGGGAAAAAAATACATTTATCTAATTTTCAACTCAGGTATTTGATTTTAGAAAGCCAGGAGGTATAAAAAAAGTAAGAAAATTATGTTGTCTAACCTTTCTGTAACAGGGCGATGATCAACAATTTCCTTTGGTGGCTCTAGGCATCAAAACCTTCTTGAATTTTTAAAGGAACTCAGATGCAGAATAAGCTGAACTACACTTGGCACCTGAAGAAAGTTAGCATGCTTCAAAATCACTGTATTTTATTTATTTCTAAGCTTTATGAGACTTCTGCTGTTTGTATTAAGAATTGTTTTGTAGGTGTGCTGTCCCACCCTAAGGGGAAAGGCAGCACCCAAGATTGGTAGATGGTCAAAAACAATTGCAACAGTCAGAGGATCCTCAAAACCTTAGAATTGTTTTTTTAATAAATTACACATCTGACATGGAGATTGATATAAGTTAGTTCCTCATTTTTTAGCATAAGAACACTTGGATGGATTTTGCTTGAGGGGTAGAGTGAAAGAGAAGAGAGAGAGATTAAAGAGAGGTAGAGACAAAGAAAGGCAGAACGAAAGAAAGAGATCGCCAGTCCTAGCTCCAGTGTTGATCCCACTGCTGGTTTTAGGGTGCTTGAGGCACTGCCCAGGCTTCCTGAGGGGAGCCTTTTCATAGATAAGTTCCCCCTGCTGGAGCTGTTTCATGCTTTCTGAGCAAACTATTAATCATGTGCAGCTCCTTCTTGTAGACCCTTCAGAAAAAGAGTTGGAGAGCTTCGGGCTGTTTGGTAATATTGATCCCACCCCACTGAGTCAACCTCATCCACGAGCTTTAGCTGTGCTGTGCTTCTCCAGGAGCCAGGACAAGAACACTTCTCCTGGAAAAGTGTTGCTCCTTTTCCAGCCACACCCTATTCCTTCTCACAGCGTGTTCTATTAACAACCTTTCACTCTGGCTATCTGGCTATCAGTGTTAGACGCATACACTATAGTGCCTTTTCTTCTGGGCTCTTATAACAGGAAACAGAAATTCTAAATTAAAAATTTCTATTTATTAACACTGAATCTTTAGTCAATTTACATTGCTTCTCTGCAGCATGGATTGCATTTTTAAAATATACATAACTATTCTTCTATCATAACAAGAATTCATACTGATTCAAATCAGGAGTGACTGACATAAAAAAATGTTTTGCTTACAAGTCAGTGGTTTTCTAAATTTGTATATTCTGACTGGATTCACTGCTTAGATCTCATTGGTAAAAAATGGAGAAGAGTCAATTTTGCTTCTCTTAAATTTTGCTGAAAATTATTAATGTATGTTTCCATGTCAGAATCTAAAAATGTGCTGTACCAGAAGTGCACATTACTTTTGATATTAAATGGACAAATTCTGCTCTTGGATATGCATTTCTACTTTCGTGTAAGATAAGAATTTGATCCACAATTTATAACTGAGCAAAGACAAAAAGTAAAACTTCTAGCTGGATATAAAGAGACATGAAGCATTTTTATCTTGGGCCAAATTAAGCATGCTCAATCCAAAATGCAATGCTGCCTTTACAAGACCAGAAAGCTTAGATTTTAGATACATTTGTGCTCTGTTTTTATGACATATCTTAGTACTTCAGTCTGCTGAAATCCCAGGTGTAAGTCTCTTCTCTGTTGGGACAGTTTAAAGCTGCTTCATGGGTATCAAGTCTTTATGGCTGGATTTGAAGATACCCTACAGTCGTTCACAGTTTCTCTTGGGGACAGTTTTTCACATGTGTACAGTCATAGCATCTGTGAATTAATTGCTCATTCATGACTGTGTTAAGTTCTGGCCTGCAAAGCTGCTGGGTCAGTTATCTCTCCCTACATGATTTTAATATTTTTTGTACTTTACATTTTGTACTATATACACTCAGTTTGCAGCACTTCATAAAAGGCAGAAAATATTTCCTGGGAGAGGGTGGCATTGCTGCATTGAAGGAAGCATGGTTTCTCAGGAAAGAGCATATTGTCATGTATATTGAGAGATTAACGTGTAAATATCAGGAAGAAGTTGAATGAAAATTTCAGCCTTAGTGGTGAACAACATGGTCTGGTGACAGAAGTATGGAATTCATCCCATGCTCCCAAACTCTGATACATACCCACATGCACAGATACCCATAACTCAAATCAGTGACAAAGGTGTTATCGACCTCTGCAAGGCTAACTGCTTATTTTTCTTCTCCTGATAGTGTTTCTGTATTTAAACTTGGTTTCCCTCATAAAAATCAGGCTTGAAATCTCTGTCAACTTTGCATCACATGCTGAAAGTGAGCAAGCAAACAAGCAGGCATAATGTTCAGTCTTCTAGGCCATTCCCTGGTTCTTGAAGGTTACTCAGTACTTTAAAATAGGAATGCTCTCTTTTTTCCTGCAGTTTTCCCCTCTGTTTTCAACAGAATGTTGTTTGACAAGGAAGGAGAGGGTCAGTGACAAGGAAGCAGAGGGACAAGGCTTTTCTTAGAAAAGACAGAGGTTTCTCAGTCAGAGCCAGTCTCAGAGGTGATGTTCTTCCTTGGTATGCCATTTAAAACAGCAAGCACAATTTAATCCTGACCTGAAACAGTGCTCACTGATGAAGGTAACTTCACCCAAGGGTATCTTAAAAGATTGGGCTATGAGAGGGAAGAGGGAGTTTTCTTCTGTACAAATTGCTCCTCCTCATTTCTACAGCAGTGTGGAACCATTCTGAGAAGCACTTTCACAGAAAGGGATCTCAGGCAGCCTTTTTATCCTGCCCTGGACTCACAACACGTTTTTTTTTTCAGCAATCAAGTTCCTCTAAGAGCTAAACTAGGCTGGTTTTTTTTTTCCAGTGTGAATACAGAAGTTGTTAAGTACCCCTGAAGTTCTATCTCACATTTTCTGTGAGATCCTCTGGGTGATTCCTATTTGCTACATATTAGCTGGACTGATTTTTGGTTTTGTTTTGGTTTTTTTGGTTTGTTTTTTTTTAATATATTTTAAAGGACTTTGTGATTTTCTTCAATTTTGCCTCTGAAGAACAGGCATAGCCATTTTCATGCCAACTAGTATAAGTGACCTGAGGGAGTAATCTAAACAGAATTGCAGTGAGCCCATCTCACATAGTTATTGGAAAAGAATAAAGCATCTCTAGAAAGTATTTTTGACCACACAGGCTCTGAAAAGTTGGAAACAAAAAGTTGTCTCAAAAAAAAAGAAATATGTTATTAAAATAAGTCTAAACAAAGCATTCCAAGTTGAGGAACAGGCTTTTTTCTACTGACAAAACACATTTGTTACATTTGCCTGATTTCACGTACTCAATAAACTGCATTTTTCAGCAAATTAGAGGTTTAAGGTTTCTGTCCTGCGTGCATTAATTTTATATAATTAGAGATGAGTTTTTTACGAGTCTGAGGAACTGGATTGTCTGTCTGGATTTTACATTGTGGAGAAGTTCAAAAAGAATTTTAGCTCAAATTTAAGAAAAGCAGGTAATTAGTTAGGCAGATTATGTTCAAGCAGGCAAACAGCTGGCGTGCTACACAAAAGGTGCTGCATTCCCACCCCCTGTGCATGAGAAACCCACCCTCAGGACAAGGGGCACTTTGAGAGTGAGGCAGGGGAGGAGGTGATAGGGGTCACCCCAAAGTCTCCAAAGGACCGAAATATTTTTCTTTCTGCTCAGTGACCTATTCTGCTCCATCTCAGCTGCACGGGAAGCATAAAACACTTTGCTACAATGGGAATTTATACGCAAATGAGTTGCACGCTGCATTGAGAAGCAGATTCAAATCCCTGAAGTGCCTGGGAGCCAGGCCTTAGGATCAGGTCCCCAGTGGCTTTTGGAAAGTGAAATTCCTTAGCAGTGGGCTGATGTTGCTGATGTTGTGGCTCTCCACACCCAAGGAGGAATGGATTAATTTTGCATAGTTCTCTAGCTTCCATGTCAGAAATGGTAGCCCAAGAGAATCTAGGCACTCACGTGTCACAAATGGAATGTGTTTATTCACTTCATGTACAAACAGCATGGCCTCTATTTAGTTCTTCAGTGATACAAAAAAAAAGGTGCTTCATTAAATGAATATTCACTTAAAAATATTTTTCATGATTGACTAATTGAATGTAAGATTGTTTGTATGAAATGTGACAACACTTCTAGGTATTTTGGTGGGGAAGCCTGTGTTAGGAACTTTATTAAAGGAAAATAGGTGTTAGGAATTTAAAAACCTGACAAGTCCTCTCCCCTAACAGATCAAATGACTGCAAAACTGCGGGTCTAGCTCTCAACCTATGTAAAATGTCCTTTATCAAAATAATTTGAATAAATGTTCTTTGATTTTCGCATGTCTGCATACATACAGATTTTTGACCTTCAGAGTGCTCATGGCTCATGTGGTGATTCAGCTTCAGCCGGCATAATTTATTAGGAAAAGCTTAAAAACATAAAGATTAAAAATATATTACAACTATTTGGTTGATTCTGCTCACTGTGAACAAGTTTCAGGGGTTATAAAAACAAGGAGGTTATTGCATTACTCTGATTCAGTGAGAAAACAAATTCAATGGTAGGAATAATTTAGCTGAGGAAAAACGAAACAGAAAACATCACCAGGGCACTCTGTAATTCTTTCACACAGCATGTCTTGAAAATTGACTATAATTCTAATGCAAGGCTCTCAGAAGATTGTAGTAGAATCAAAAATAGCATGGAGAAGGGTGATGAGGATGATCACAGACACCAGACAGACTTTGCATGCAGATGGACTAACGAGACTTCTCTGACAGAAAAGATAAAGGGATGGCATGGCAGACCACTGTGAAATCACATGGGGACTGAAGAAGGTAAACAGAAAATGTTGTATGGTGCTTGAGGTGCCTCAGTGCTCCAGGATGTGCAATATTGCAGGTCAATATTTGCAGCTCTTTCACTCCAGCTGCCTGCAGCCTCCCAGGCCGTGTTCCCTTGCATTCCTTTGCTTTTATGCAAATGCTGGTACCATTGGTCTCATGCCCCCACTCCTGAAGGCTTCAACAAAGTTGTTACAGGGGTTCTCGTGGGAAGCAAAAGCCACTGGCATGAGGAACTATTCCTGCTCAGCCCTCTTCACTCTTGTTTTGCTGATTTTAGTTCGTGCTGGGGAAAACCAAGTGAAATGAACAACAAAGCAGGTTACAATCAATGAAATACTTGATAAACATTACACTGAAAATCCAGGATCCAAAAGAGAGAGAGGATGCTGCAGTGTTGTGGCTGTGAGATTCCTCCTGGACCTAACATGCCCATCCATGGTTCAAGAGGTGACATTCTTCATTTGCATCCTTTGTGATAACTGCATGTGAAAAAATGACCATGGCAAATATTTTAATTCCATATTCTTGAGTACCTTCAGGTAGAATGTGAGTTTTGTGACAGTTTACCATAACAGCACAGGAAGAGACCTGTTTTCCTGTGTTCTTGTGGGAGCCAGACTACACTTGTGATAAGTCTCCAGCCTGTCAAAACCAGCCAGATGAGCAGTACTGGGATAGAGCCAGCAGGGAATGTACACTTATACTATTTTTCTCTTCAGAGCATGCGAAATCTTAGCATGCAGCTAACACTTTATTGTGTAAGGAAGCAGAAGTAAGTTTCAAAACTGTTTTTCTCCTGATGAACTCACAAATTTGCAAAGGAATTAAAAGTTAACAATTTCATTTAAAAACCAAAGCAGCTGATACTGCTAAAATGAGTTGGACATCTATAATAAGAGGCTAAATTGCCTCCCTGGTTTCTCAGAAGACATTCAGCATTTAAATAGTAGAGAACTGGTACACCTCAGACAGCCTGATCATTACTAGGCTTATCAGAAAGACCCCACTTTTATTCCCATATTAACACAGCATTAACAGGGTTTATGTGTTCAGCAGATTCTTTGGAAGGGCAGGATTTGCAGATGGATGTGAGAGGCTTAAGAGAAAAAATCTCAGTTACTTGTGATGAGTTTCTCCCATTTCCTCTGTGGGTGACTGGATCATTACAGAGCAGAAAAGAACCATCTGCAATCGTATGCATCAGTTTTTATTAATACAGGGGAGCCATGCATCCCAGTGAGACTGGGGCAGACCATGCATGCCAGTCTGGCATGTGCCATCCTTGCATTTGGCCAGTCTCTGGCAGGGGTAGCATCTGCTGTGCCAGCAGGTTGGCAGAGTAAGGTCTGTCTGAGAGCCAGGCAGGGGAAAGTGCTGGAGATCTTACCCTGGCTGTCACTGCATGTGAAATTAGGGATTAAATTGTGAGATACCCAGGATAGTCACCCCAGGACTGTCTCCCAAGAATCCTGAATCCTGTTTTGCGAAAATATTAGGAAAATGAGTTGGAAATCTAGGAGATTCACTTAAATGAGCAGCCCAGGGTCATTCAGACAGCAGGATGTTGGAGCATGGCTAATGAGATGTCCCCCTGAGCCTCAGAGGATCTCTCATGCTGTCTGCTTCATTGTGTATTGGTGTTTCCAGACAGACTCTGGCTGTCTGGGCAGACTCTCTGTGGACAGTGTATGGGTTTTCTTAGATACTGGTGGCTTTGGGTGGGACATTTTAGGCAACATGTCCCGTTTTGAAGGTTCTTCTAGTCCCTTACAAAACTCTTGAATGCATTAAACAAAAGGGGAGAAGGCCTTCAATAGGCTAATTTTTTCTGAAAGCTATTCCATCATAAAGCAGTTTTGTTTTTATTTAAGACATATATAAATGTTTATACTTATATGTTAAGGATATGTTTAAAGCTTTTTTTCTTCCCCAGAACTTGTGAAACACAGATATGGTGATGGGGAGAGCAGGACTCTGAATGTGCAGAGACCAAAAAGAAAATGGAATGAGAAGGCATGCTTCATGCCTGGGAGGCAACAGGACAAAGGTTTATGTGGTACTAATGGAAAAGGCTTTCTTTCATTTTCAGGATACAAGCAGTGTTGAAAGGAAAAACAGAATAGGAGCCAAGGAGCCAAATGTAACAAAGAATTTGCTGACATGTCTTCAGCAGTGCTAAATGGGAATGTGTTAGAAACACATTGTTTAGTAGAAACAATGAACTGCAGCAGAAGGATGTGAGATGAAATTAATGGAAACAGAAGTAATTTCAAAGTCTGCATAGGGAACATGCATAAATGGTCACTGAGCAGGTGATCTGGAAAACACTGCATTGAAAATCTGGGGCTTCTGCAATAACTAACTCAAACAAATTCCTCTTATGTATATAAGAAAAAACAAATAGTGAATGACATGAGAAGTGCACCAGACAATAATAGGAATAAGGGATTCTCAGAAAGTTTAAAAGAGGCACGCTGTTACATCCTTTTTCTGCTGTAGGATGTAGCTAGCTCAAAGGTCATTCTCCAATGTCAATTGCTGTTTTATTGTCCTTGATTCCAAGGCAAAAACCCAATACTGATAAAAGCAGACAATATGAAGAAAAATATGAGAAATCAAAGGCTGTTTTACCTTTGTAAAAATGGGTTTCAGTAAAAACATAGTGTCATTTTGATAAAGTAAGGGGACATCTCAGGGTTAAAACCTTTGAATGTATTATTTTGTGCCTGGAATGAGGCACAGCCATACTTACCCACAAAGGCAACACTTAAAATTCAGTCAAGACAAAAAATGAGCAGAATTTCAGAGCACAGATGCTCAGAGATCACTAGGAAATGCATCTTAATTCTCTTAATTTCAGTATCCTTCTAAGCCAATCTTCATTATTATGTGCTGGGTACTTCCTAATTTTTACCATTTCAGACAACATAAGGGATGATATGTCTCAAGTAAGAACAGTTTTCATATTTGGTTACTTCTTTTGGCTCACCTGCAAGAATAAGGTCATTTTTCAGGACACTGAGTTATGAGATTACCCGTGGATGTCAGGAGCTCATATCATAAACAGTGACAATCATTCTCAGACAATGGGAGAAGCAATACCTCTTATGGCCATAACAAAACCTGTTGTCACTTCAGCTGAAGAACTTGTCCTGTAGTGACCACTGATGTTTAGTAAAGCATCTTGAGATCATGGCAGAATGAAAGGCTATGTCCATTTGTCACTCAGGCAGCCTGAAGTCGTTGTATGCTGTAGAACAGCTGGCATCCTCCACCCCTCCCAGACCCTCAGCTCCTGCTTTTTCCTTTGACCCACTCATCCACAAACCAGGCCCACCTGAACCCTTTGTCTTCCTGACCTGAATGCTCCCATGTTCTATTTTAAAATGCCTAATAACTCCTAAGCTGAGTTCTTTGGCAGTGGTTGCTGCCTTGTGGCATCGTTGTACCAGGGACAAATCCTCTGAAATCTACTTGCAGTAGAAATCAAGTGGAGAGAGCAGAAAACAGGGTGTAGAGGCCCTAATTTTTTAATAGTGATTACTTATATTCAGAAAGGCTCTATTTGTCATCTGGTATTATTATGTGATTTTTTTTTCCCTCATTGTTTCCCAAAACAAGTCTATGAGACTTATTCCATTTGCTCGAGAAGGGGCATTTGATTTTCTGTGAAATTCACACAGACAAAGATTTATGAACAGGCATAAAGGTGGAAAGGGGTGAAAAGCTTTAAAGGAAGGGATTTTATAAGTACATATAATGTTTACACTAAGAATTTTCTTATTTCTATTTCTCTTGGTGTATAAGAGCTGTTTCAGAAATACTGATGAAATAAGATTTCTAGATATTTTTAACTTGTATTAGAAACATTAGTTCTTTTATGTTTATGTTGAAGATCACAGAAGTAAGGTTTTAAGACCTGTCTAACTCATTTATGGTTTTAACTTTTGCACGTGGCTATAACTCTGAAAATCAGTTCACGGTAAACAAAAAAAATTGTCTCTTTCTGCCATGGAGATTTTTCTTCCTAGAGGTTACTGCACCAACACAGTTTTGAGCAAAACATTTCAGATAATGTAGCAAATAAATGTAACCACCATAATTGATATTATGGCCCAACATCTATCCAAATTAAATAAAAATACTTTGTTACATCCTCCTAGTGAGAGAATTGATTTGACAAAGCTATATTAAACCAATACATCCCTGAATATGACAAGGAACCACAAAAATAACATCAATAATTTATGTCAGATAAACAACTTTAAAAGCTCCTTAAATAATGATACTTTTACTTCTAAACTTCACTACTAAAATTTCCAACCTCCTTGTAATTTTTTTGTTTGCATAACCTTTGGTAGTGTAGTGGTAATTGAGACATTATCAATAGCCAAAGCCTATGTGCTGGAATCAGAAAATAACAGTTTCCTGTGGAATTCTATTTTTCTTCAGCTACCAAAATCCCAATGGCAATATGCCTTGATCACAAAATTAGAAACCTTTATTGAAGGCAGGTGACAGTACACCAGGTGATAGATTTACAACCCTACATGAAACTTGATCAGTTTCTGGGGTTAGAACTTCTGGGGTTGAACTGTTGTTTTATCAAGTAAATGACTATAAATGATGTTTGCCCAGGTACGTGATTTAAAGAATATTTTTCTCACAGTTTTAGGGCAGAAGAAAACATCAACTCACCTAGAGGACCAGAAGGAGTATTCACTTATCAAAATGTCAAATCCACCATCAGAGGATTTTTCATTTACTAAATGTATTGTTTTGTGAGGTTGAAGAAGAGCCCACAGTCTGTGCATGAAGAGAGATTGGATATATTGCTGTAAATTATGGAGTCAGTGAATTTATTCACATGATGAAAGACCATTCAAGTCAGAATAAATAAAAGCACTCGGCCTGGTTTTCTTGATAATTTTATCCTTAAATGGCTTTTTTTTTTTTTTAATAGTACTTATCTCACTTTTAATTCTGGTCACAGAATGTTGGATTTTATTACATAATCATAATTTTGGAATAAAATGAAGAAGAGTTTTGAGCCTGAAATACGAGAGTACCCTGGTTGGAACAACTACAGCATAAGTTCAATGAATCTCTGAATCTCCCTTTTCTGTTTCAACCCTTTATGTAGGATTTATCTTTCGCCATCTCACCATTTAAAATCTCCAGATTTCTAACCTGGAGCTCACTTGATAGCCAATGGAGAGGGGAAAGACATTTCTAAATGCTAGCTGATTTCACCTACCTCCAGTGTCTTCCTCAGTCTCTCCTACTGGTATGAAAACAGAGACCATGCAGTCAACTGACTTAGGCTAAACCTCTAGGTTCTAAATAGCTCAAGTTAAGCTACACAAATCCCATGAACTACTACTTCATGCCATCTCTTGCCATTCATCTGGAATTTCCCAAATAACAGGTGAAATGCACCACACAATTCACAAAATTAAGTTTAATAAACAGTTTGTCAAAAAGGACTCAGGGAATAGTTTTCTATATGAGTGTTAAAGTCAGAAATGTGTTAAGTTGGAGCAGCTTGTATAAACATTTTTAAGGAAAGAGTAGCCCAGAGGCCTTCATAAGGAATAAGATTTACTAACTGGTTTTGCTTAAAATTAATTTATATTATTTCAGACATTGCATTGCTGCTTTGTCCTTGTGTCAGCTGTATTGTCTGGATGTGGTAGGTTCTTTATTTTTAGAGCTGATATGGAACTTTTAAAACCTATTTGTTCTCACTTTACAAACAAGTTAGGATCAGATAGCATCTTCTCAACAGCCCCCCAAAATCTGTACTTTGGCCCAAAAGTTAAGTTGGCTTGTGGAAAAAAATACAGAGTCTGGCTGAAGCCTATTACTTACATTGAAGTGTTAAACAATAGAATATCATTAATGAAGTGCAAAAGAACTGTTTAAGAAAAATTAACAATCAGGCTGTAGAAATGCAGGATTTTTAATTATTTGAAAAAATGAACGAAAATTTCTATTGGGTTTGCTTCATTGAAAAAGCATTCATTATTAACATTTACATTTCAACAGCCTACTACATCCTCTTCCTTCCCCGTTTCCTTGTCAGACTTTGAGATTAAACACATTAGCATACTCTATCTCTGGAAAGGAAAGGCAGCAGCTGTATTTTGCAATAATTTCTTACTCTCATTGAATTGCTTATTCAAAATACTGCAACTGCTTCTGTAAATTTCATGTGTTAGCTGAGCCTTAGTGAGAGATAGGGGCAAATTCAACCAGAATTACAGTTTTAGTAGCAGAGTTGCTTTCTAGTTTAAAACAAGGTCACGGGTGTAAATAATTCTGGGTGCAAGGGTCCATCCAACTCCTGCAATAAGCACGTCAAGGCACAGACCTAGCACTGTGATGTCTTTCAAAATGATGTTTTTTAGACATCTGAGCTCTAGCAACTTTTCAGCAGCAGAGGCACTTTAACCACAAAGACCCTTGAGAAGAACATACCTGGCATCATACACCTGGCACAGGTAGTTCTGTTGCAGCACCTCTGCTGGGGTTTAGGGATGTATTGACCTCTGTCATTCTGGAGAATGGCCAGCCTGGGAATGGGCTGGGTGACAGGCTGGGGAGATGCTGCTGAGACTGGTTAGGAGGCTGAATGCTGCCTAAAGTCCCCAAGTGGGACATGACATTGATCATGGGGGTCGTAAGGAGAAGTCCATGGAGACATTTCACGCTCCTGCAGGAGTCTGGAGAGAGCTGAGGTTGCTGTCAAGGGCAGTAAACAGCAGCATTGCTCCATGTTGCTTAGGCCTAGCTATTAAAAAGAACAATTTCTGCCAGCTGAGTTCACTGCAGGTTGTGCTGTCATTGAAATGCTTCCTTTGACAGACAGACCTGTGTTTCCCATGGGTGTTAGGGCAATCTGGAAAATGCAAAAAATGCATTTCATCTTCTGAAAGTGGACATTTCTAGCCTTGAAATAAGACAATATGTCATACCTGCACTGCACTATAAGAAGTTTTTCTATCTGTGGGCATAGATCAAAATTCTTTGTGCTCTCTCTCTGCTGATATTCATCTCTGCTAGGGATGAAGAATCTCAGGGAACTATTCTTCAAAGTGCTGTTAAACATGGAAATATATAAAAATCATCAAATATGTATGGTAATTTTCTTGCCTAGATAGTTAGCTTTATTACATTATTATCATGATATCCACACTACAGAGACTTGAGGAGTTGCACATTATTTTAACAATAGTTTGAGCTCCTGGAGTGAAGCTGGTTGGTGCTACTGAGGTGCTCTGCCAGAATAGGTTATCTGCCTGGATTCCTATAGGAATCCATGCCTGCCCTCTGAAATTACTCAAATGAAAAATGTGTAGCTGGGAGAATTCTGGGAGATGTGCACTTTTTCTGAACTAAAGAGATACACCAAGAAGGAGCTATGGATCTGCTGTTCAGTGGGAATCCTGGGCTTATTTTGCAATCAGCTAAATTAGAAGAAATCAGCATGTCCTATTTTGCATCACCACTTGGACTATTTCTTCTACATATAAACTTCCAAGTCAAAATCATCTCGAGATGTAACTCTTTCTAATCAGTCAAGTAATGGATGCATAACTTAAGAAAATAAGCAGAATTTCATTTAGTTGGTCCAAAAAAATGTGTAAGTTTATGACATATGAGGACCCACTTCTGAAACAGGGAAGGTGTTTGCCAATTAGGAATAAAACATATTTGAAAAACTGCAGTTTTATGCTGTACCACATACAACAACTAAATGTTATCCTGACCTCAATTCCATTAAGCTAAGCTCATTCTCTTACAATGCTGCTGAGTTGAGCTGACTTATACTGAGGATGAATTTTGGCTGATGGCTTTGACAAAATACAATGGTATCTAGAGGAGTGTCAAAGACATTTGGCTTTATTTTCAGAATTCAGGCTTAAAAATCTGCTTGTCAGTTTCTGGTAGAACAATACAGAACTATTCAGTATTGTACCATGAAACAGAAACTTGCCCTATGACTTACAGGGCTGCAACTTAAGAGCAGAACTTTTGTGATATCAAACTCATAACAGAATGAAGGTATTATGCCCCACAATTGTGAGAGATTTAAAAAACCCCACATTTTTATGCATGTATATCTACTTTCAGTCATATTTTCATTTCTGTAGGCAGTTGTAGTTTCTTGAGCTCTGCTTCCAAACTACAAAAACTCCACAATTTGCTTCAGGTAGCTTAACTCCTATTCAAATACCCCAATCTACAGCCCTTCCCAAATAAACCTCTCTTAACACCTGTGGATATGTAAAATGCCCACAGACAAACACACACAACACACATCCCTCCAAGATTTTTTTGGAAAATTTTTCCACAATTAAATGTTGAGAGAAACAAAGGGTAAGAAAATATTCAAAACACTCCTTTGGCTTTGATAACTGTGACTATAGCAAAAGGCTTTTGACATCTCCCATAAATCATAATTTTCTTTGTATAACGGAAGGCGTGTTCTATAATATTAATAATCTATATTATTAAAGGTAGACTTTGCTGACAGTTGTTTATATTAATTTGTAAATGACATTAGGCCCTGTTTAAGGAAAATGAAGTCAAATTTCCTACAGGAAAATTTGACACTTTCTTGGATAGAAGAAATGGAGACAAAAATATTACTAATGATAAGTAGAGTTTTCTTCCCAGTAGCCAAACTCCAAATGAATTCCTTTTTTCTTTTGTTGTGTTTTTCTACTATTTCCAACAGATCTGCACAGTTGGCATTTGGATCCCTTCAGGAATGAGCTCCTGACAGCTGTGAGGAGATAGCAATACAACTTATGTTGTTGTCATTTGTTCCCACAGTACATCCAGGTATCATCATAAAACAGGATGGCAGTTTATTTACAGAGAAGCAAACTTGTGTTTTGGGTTTGATAGGCTGTATTACACAGGTTGAAAGCTGTTTTAAGCCATCTAACATTCTTGGAGATAATGTCCAATTAATACCAACATTTTCTTTCTGGAGACACGCATCAGAAGATGTTTACAAGGACGTTTTGATATGTATTGCCATTAATCCTGGTACTGTGCAGATTGAATCAAAGTCAGTCAAACAGCATTAGGTACAGGGATCTGTAATAGCACAGGAAGGAGTAATGTGCAGAGGAAGAGCTGCTGTGCTCATCCTCAGGGGAATGTTATAGGTTTATGTCAATTATACCAGGTGAGAATCTCTCCCACAATTTATGAGTGTTACAGAGATATGAAAATGCTGCCCCTGGGCACAAAAAGCAGCAAAGCTGTAAAAGCAATTTCCCCCTTACCTCCAGCTGCAAGATGACATTTGTTTTTGTAAGACTTTCAAAAAAGGAGAAAACCCAAAAATGCATTTTTCTGTACTAATTTCAGACCAGATTGGTACTTGTGCTAAAAAACCAAGCTACTACCATCATTCCTCTTTTTCCACATCATGTTTTATCCTTTTCAGAATAGCAGGAGACCCACACATAGCTTCAAACAAGTGGTCCAGGACTGATCTACCCACTGTTACCAGTTTTGTACTGCATCTTTAGTGCGTGGCTATCAGTCCTTATGGAAAGGTTCTTGACAGATTCTGTTGACTGACAATCAGATGTGTGGTTGTCCAGCTGATAATTTTTTAAAATGGATGCTCATTTACACTGAAAATCTTTTGATCCTGCCCAAGCAAGGAAAATTTGCCTTTCACACTCAACCTACAGCACCAGGGCGTTCAGCATGATTCTTAAATATCATTTATGTGCTTATGTTTTCTCTAGGAAGAAATATGAGATAGTCATCAGCATGAATTGACCTTTACAGCTTAATTCTGATTTTTACATGAAATCATATTAAATTACAGCAAATATGTACTGCAGGTATATTGTTGCACTGTTATTGAGAAAGAAATGGAATGTAGCTCACAGAAAATGCTGAAGGGATTTGTGCCACAAGACATCAGATTCACACCTTATAAGCTGCAGAGACCATACATGTTAATTTGAAGATCATTTTCCCTCCCACCTCCCTCTGGAAACTACAGATTTTCAGAGAATATCCTGATTTCAGAGAGTATCAGACCAGATACTGACAACACAATTATCAAAGTTATAAAGATGATTAATACAATTGCATTCACTGCTTTTATTTTTTTATTTCTAAGGTTAATTTTCTCACTGAAGGTTTATATCTTTTAGAACATCTAATAAGAAATATTTCCTCAAATTGAGAAGATATCCTACCTGGGTTGATCTGATGTTTTTTCATTTCTTTCTATAATGATATGTTCTTGACAATAATTTAATGAAAGTTGAAAATATGAAAATATATAAACTATATCTAATTTTTCCTAAAAGGAAAGTATCACATACCCAGGAACCTGCATTAGTTTGTGTTTTGCTGCCTATTCCAGCTAAATCAATAGAATTATTCATCTTTACTGAATTATATATATCAGTTTTCTCCAGTGGGCAGGACCATGTGTTTATTTTATGTGGAAATGTGCTGAACAATAAAAATTGGGCAGAAATATTTCATATGTCATTGATATGTGTTCACCTAAACTTCCTCCTGTGTGCTCTAAAGAAAGGGCAGCTTTCCATTTGTTTCAGTGAATTGGGCACGTGGCTCAGGCACTCCAGGGTAAAACTAGTGTAAGGTCATGGAGTTTCTGTGGAGGACATGGGAAGAGAGATCATTATGGAATCACCCTGCTAGGAGAATCAAGCCAAGAAGGGAAATGCTCTCTATTATGTGGCATATTTTGCAACTGATGAGCTTATTCAATGTAAGCTTAAAATAGTTACCCTTCTCATGTTTTGGTCGGGTTGCAAGGGATTAAAAAGCTGCTCAGAAGACTCACAGTGCAAGCATTTAAATAAAATACTCAGGAAGAAAATAGGAAAAATGAGTGGATGGGTGTTATTTAAGCATATAGTTTAGTGCATCTCATGCATAGTTGACTTCCATTCTTCTTTAATGTTTCGTCCAAAGGACACAAGGGGTAGTGCTGGGATAATTCTGCAGCCACACATCACCTGCTGACAAGTTTATAACACTAATTTCTGGTGTCTGTGAGTCTCCAAAAGTCACATTGATGAACTAAAGCTTGCTCTTTCTCTGCAGGTTCTGTATTGCACTAGGTATATATAGACTTGCACATTACAGAATGAAGTCAATTCAGACCTGTGCTTAAATGGCCAAACAATTGCAAAGTTTGGGAGAGGACTACAAGCTCTGTAAGATCTTAGGGAGGGAGTCAAGTGCCTGCTATAAGGATCTGAAAGAGTTTTTAACAAGAGCAAAGTGTAGTTATCTGGGAACTTGGGTAGGGAGAGGGGGTAATCTAGGGAATATCTGCCTGAGAGATTTTTCAGGCTATCCAGGTGTCTTGCCATATGAAAAAAAAAGGCAGACCAAGCCCAGTTCTGCAGCCTGGCTGGGGAACTGAGCACTCCATCTGCCTCTCCCTTGGGAAACCTGCATGTAAACTGCTGCTGCAGCTGCCAGTCTCAGCTTTGGAGTGGGCTGCATTCAACAAGCCCCTGGGCCACACTCACCAGCACCTGCTCCCAGGAGGAGACAGACCTGGGCCAGCTAAGCTGTACCAGGAAAACTGCAGAAAGCTGAGCTAAAATGCTTGCAAATAAACAAAGAAAAGGAAATTTGGTACTTTCATTGCAGATCCTGGCTCAGGTGCCCACCAAGTTTTAAGTGAGCTGGTCCTATTAACTTCTCCATTGATTTTTACAAACTTTAGATCTGGTCCATTGACTTCTGCCTGGTTGCCATGGCATATAAATATCCTAAAGGGCTGGAATGTAAAAAAGGAGTTACCTTAATTGCTTTTGCTCACACCTTCAAGCACAAGCATTACCTACAGGGTTATATTTAAATCTTTTAAAATAGTAAACTATTCAACACACTTATTATTCTCTGCATGAAAAATTATTTTAATCTGCTATGAATATGCTGCTCTATAATTCACTATTTTGCAATCTTTTAACAGGAAGAGAATGGAAAGGAAATTAACTCATGTCATGTTGTTTCCTTCAAAATCTCATATACTGAGAGAGAAAACAGATTCCAGTACCCTTCATATTCCCTTTTCATTCATTGTCTTCCATTTTTCTTCTTTTAAAAACTTGTGTCCATGAATGTGAAGGACAAATGCATTAAGCTGAGTGAGGCACAATTCCTAAAGATGCTTAACATGAAGAATTAGATTTTCTGCTGAACCATGTCCATGGCTTGTTGTCCCTGTTCCTCTCCAGGGACCATTTTTACCGTGAGGTCTCAATCTGTATAAGCCAGGACTTTGCTTCAGCATGTGCAGGGTCACTGTCCTGATACCAGAGCATTTTCAGGCACAGGAAGCAAAATGTCTGCATAGAGGATTAGATTTAAATGCACAACTTTGCACAGAGCTCTGACTGAAGAGCTGATTTTGTAGTGAGAGATGTCTCTCCTTTTAATGGCCTCATCTTGTTTTCTTACTGCTTGTCTCTTAGGATCCTCAAAAGGCTGGCTTATTTGATAAGAAATATTTGGTAGACCATGGTACTGAGAAGACACACAGAAGGAAGAGGTGAGTGCAGCTGATCAGCTGATTAAAAACCACCCATGTCATACCTTACTGGGATTTGTGAGCTTTAGCATAAACACTATAAAAAACCATCATGGAGTTATCAAGAGTTAGAGGAGTTACTTAAAAATTCAGGGTCCTGAATTCAAACACCTGTTCTGCAAGAGGCTGCTGGCATCATTGCAGGCCTAAATTACTAATTGTAGACCTAAAACTTCTGAAAACTCAACAGGAAATTTTGCTAGATTACATTTAAAAATGAAAAGAGAAATAGTAGTTTCATGCCTCCTGCATAGGGATATTGTAAGGCTAACTACATCAAAGACATGGTCTATAATTTCCATGAAGAGAAGTGGCAGTGGGATCTGTACAAGATTTGATCCTTAGATTTGGTCCTTACATCTGAGGAAATGCTAGCACTTCCAAGATCCATAAGCAAAGATATAAATAAGTTAGTACCTTAATTAAGCAGGCTAAATGCTAATGATGTGGTAATTCTGAGAATACCAGAATGCCATTATTTTCTAAAGAGTGATAAAAACTACAATCTCTGTCCTTCTTTGGCCCCTCTGTTCTCCACACAATTTCCCTGCTGGCTGCATGACCTATTTTTTTCTTTTTCCTCTCACTCAAATCTTCTAGAAAGTTTCCATGTGAATCTTCTAGCTCATTTTCCACTATATTTCATTCTCCTGAGGGCTCCTGGTTTTGTAACCCAGAGAAGGAATCCTGCAGTAATTTGCTGACAGCAGCTGTTGATGCCTGCACATCACCATGACCCCTGATTTGTTCCTTTGCAGGCAATGGCTGAGATAAAACTGGTGCTCCCTGCCTCTGTGATGTTCCAGAGATGGTTCAGCACATTTCCATTTTCCTCGTTTATCCTCTCTGTCCTACTCTGTAACATCTACCTAAACGTTCAAAACAACAACTGTTAAAGCATATGGGGATGTTGTAGAGGTGAAGGAGATAATGATCTCTGATAATTTAGCATCTTTCAGAAATGCTGGCTTGTTTTGTTTCCCAAGAGCTCAGTATTTTAGTGAGATCTAGCTGGAAAATGAAGTTCCAGAGAGAGGATATGTTTGAAACAAATGTAGTGGGAACATTTATGCAAAGCTATCAGATAAAAAAATTAAAACTGAGCACAAATAAGAAGGCAGAGCACTGCAGCACTCCAACAAATGAGGCTGGTCTGGCACAACAGGTAGGTTTCTACAGCAGGAATGAAAACTGACACCATGGCTGGCTCATGGTACATGTAAAGTTTTTATTCTAAACCGTTGTTTTGATTCATTCTGAAACTTTCTGTTTTAAAAGTGGATTTGTCCATGGTGGCTGTGTGCTAGAATAGTTTGAAAATATTGTGGAGAAGCTTTCAAGAGCTTTTGGTCCATACCATCCATGCAGGCAGATACAAGAAAGCACAGATAAATAGAGTAATGTTTTTGAAGAGTGAACTCATGCTGGAACCTGAGGGACTGGGCAGACAGGTTCTGGGAGGCAGAACTACCATTCCCTCCACCCAGCCTTCTGCTTGTCCACAAGATGCCATTGGAAACACATCTTTACCTTCTTGGAAAGCCAAACTGCAAATCCAGAGCCTCAGAGGTGGGAGAGACATCACACTTTGCTGGGTTCCTACTAGAACTGGCCTGCATTGTGAGCTACTCTTCAAACACAGACTCATACAGATGCATGAAGAATGTTACCCTCTGAAAAATTTCTGAAAGTCCTAAAGCAGAAGGAGGGATCCAGCTGCCCACAAAACTTTTTCAGCAAAACAAAAAGGCTAGAGGTCAGACCAAGCAATTTTAGGTATACAAGAACCCTCTTTTCTCTTCCTGAAGGAATAGGGTGAATACTCAGAATTTGGGCCAATCTAGACTTTCTCTATGCACATACATCCTTTTATCTGGTATGCTTTATATTTCAACCATAATCTCCAGCTTTCACTTGACAGTGCTCCTGTGAAACATCAAATGTATTTGCTTAACTTGGAGGAGGTTGGTAGCATAGTATTCATCTGGTTTGTATTTAAAAGCTAGTTTAAAACTTCTGGAGGCACTTTCATCTTGCTATGTATTCAAATGTGAATAGAGAATTTTAATAATTCATTTTGAGCTTTTCCTGCAAAGGTATTACTGCAGCTCAGATTCTGTCCTCTTAATTACCTTCTCAGTCTTCACATCATGATACTCAGTTGATGATAATTCTCTTGATCCATGTGAAAGTAACAAGAATTTTCTACTGGGAAAGTTTTCAGATGTGGACACAGTTCTGGCCCAGGAGAGTCTGCACTTTGCTGATAATATTTTAACTTATTATAGTTCCTGGTAAGGAGGTAAAGTGCCAGAGAAAAATGTACTTATTAAAATGCTAACTGAGTGTCTCCTCTGAAGTAATGATAACATCATCAAATTTCAGAACCATTGGGGCAGCTAAAGCTAGAGAATTGATTGACTCTCTTGCAAAGTGGCTCTAATTCAACTAATTAGATGTTGAATGGGTGTTAAAGTTCAGCCAGAGTGATTAATTTCTTTTTCAGCAACTGTACCATCCTCAGTTAAAGTTTCTGAAAGTTAAAATACACCATAGCTACAGATAAAAACATGAAATAGCTTTATGTTTGAATACCTATTTGTAAAACACTGCACCTGGCCTTTCAAAATGAAAGCCCTGGTCATGCTGTTCCATATAGAAGTCCCATGGAATAGGCAGATTTACCCAAACAATTTCCCTAAAATTTCCAAGACACTAAGAGCTATATGCCACATGCTGGAAATAAGACCTTTAAATTGTGTGGTCCTAAGGATCTGCCAGCTTAACTGCAGCCACAAAACTCTTGGCAGGTGTGCTCCAGTGGATGCCCTCAGTTCTGCCTCCCTCCTCAGAGTCAAGGACAGCAATATTTGAGTCATGGTCCATTAGAGCCCCCCACCAACCCCTCACACCTGTGGCTGTAGCAGAAGGCAGTGCAATGGCAGCTGTCTCCAGCATTTTATTGTGGTTCAGGCCAGGCAGAATCCAGCCCTCAGGCTGCAGACCTGCCAGAATTTCTTTGGAGAAAACCCTTTTTCAAGCAGGGCCCTCCCATGGTTGCTTGGCACTTTGCCAGCACAGATGCTAGAGGGCCATGGGGAAAAAAACCAAAAAAACAAACAAAAAAACCACCAACAACAAAACAAACAACAAACAAACAAGTGCAGGGTACTCATTCAGCTGGAAATAAACTTCTCAGCTAGGTCTGTTCCCCAGTGCAGGTAATGGGGTGTCTGCATGAGCTGCTGTGCTGGCAATGGAAGGAGCAGTGGGGCTCCCTGGGCTCCTGCAGCTGGCATGGGGACCTGCCAGGGACCTAATGAGGCAGAACAGTCAGCCCTCCTTTCCTAATGCTTCCTGAATTACACCTGGTACTAGACATACAATAAACCATGGAAATAGCTTGAGCCAAAAGATAGAACAACTAAAGCAATCAGCAGAGCTTAAACTGCAGAATGTGGTTTAGTCAGAGCTTCAAAATGCGTTTGTGAGCTGTGGCTGCCAGGGGAGTGGAAAAAATTCAGTGTCCTTATTCCTCTCAATGGCTAGCACCAAAGGACATGACAGCTTTCAATTAACTCTGGGAGAGCAGGCAAACTATGAACCTGCAACAACCCAGTCTGAGAAACACAGCAGTGTCTGCAGAGGATGTGAGTACTTGCAATTCATTATTAGGAAAAGTGTGAAATAAATGAAATCCTTTAATTTTACTATCAGAAGGAGAACTGCAGTCTCACTGTTATGGGGAGAAACAGCAGCAAAATCTCCAAAAAAAGGTAAGAATGTTCCTTAATTCTGAGGAGTATAATCCCACAGGGACAGCACTTGGAGCCCTGGAATTTAGCCAGTAGCATCTTCTGAGCAAAGGGTGGACACTGAAGAAAGGCTGACAGTGTCCTAACCCCACAGGCAAGACAGAGAGTGCAGAACACCTGGGGGAGGAAGGCACACAGAGGTCAGTGCTGGAGCCTGCAGGAAGCAGTGAGGGCAGTGGTACATGTCAGGGCACTGGGAGCACTTGGGAAGAGACACACAGTGAGGATGGAGGGCACTGCTTGACACGTGTGCACTCACAGGCAGTGTGTGCACAGCAGGTGTTGAAGGAGAGCATTAAAGCTCTTAGAGGATTTCATCCCCAGAGAAGCAGCTCACCTGATTTTTGTCATGAAAAGAAGCACTGTTTATGTCCAAATAACTACATTGGGCAGAAAAACATTAGTTAAGCTGCTGCTGGAAACAGTGGAAGTCACATTAAGAAAAAACAGAAGTACTTGAAAGTAGAAAGGGTTTAGCTAAAGGTGACAAGAGGGAAGGCTGTCACCCACCAGTGGGTGTTTGAACTGTAAAGGTGTGAGTAAAGAGGATGGAAAAATTAGTAATGCGATCAAACTAAAACTATGTCAGTCCCTCCTCTACACTAGACATCTGACTATAAAGCAGGGAACCACAGCAAGTATGAAGAAGCCTTTTAGGAAGGCTGGGTCCAGAATAGAGCTGAGTGCACAGAGACCCCTGTCACTTGGGTGCTAGCACAGACAAAAAGTAAAGGGGTATCACTTTCTACAAGCTGAGGACGTGACCTCTATTATCTCACAGACATCTGGTGAGGACTGGAAGAAAGTGGAGTGAAACAAATTTATGGTAATAACATGGACAAACAGAGAGCAATTATGTATTTTTTTTCTCAAAAGATAAAGTATCAGAATACCACAAAGGGAATATTTTAAGGTGTTATCATGATGCCACACAAAGTGGTCAAGAGCACACACTGTATTATTTTCTGAGCCACATGATGAGCCACGCCAGAGTATTTAATTTTATTTTTTTCTGACCTATTGTAGGAACTAATTCTTGGCGAATGATCCTCATAGAGTCAGAAATCTTTTTATATTAATTATATAAAATCCACAACACTGTGCAGAGTCTGTTTGCTTTCTTAAACATCCAACCACATGTTCAGCCACATTTGATTGCTCTTTTAATCTCAAATTCTGCCTCTTACCTATTTGGATAACTGGCTTTGCTTCATTGCTTTGTGAGTCTCTTTTCGATGATTATGTTTAAAAATATAAAGTGACTGGGTAAAATTTGTACTGATGAATTATGTGGAAAAAATGATATTGATTTTGATGGTACTTCAGTAAACACAAGCACAGAGATCTTTCCTTACAAATATTTATATTGCTGATAATGTAACTCAGTTAATTCAGTAATATGAGGAAGTTTTCATTCAAATATTTGCAGCTTTTAAGCATAAAAAGAGTTGAGGAAAGTAGAGCTGAATCTAGCAGTCTCCTGACAGAGGTGAGGCTGCTGCAGCCTGAGGTCCAACCAGTGGCAAGACTGACCCAGAAGCACAAGCCCACACACAAATTAACACAGGCAGACACACAGAGCACACACAGGAGCACAGACAACACCAATGTCGTCCTCTTTCTCCCATCTTTGCCAGTTTTGGATGAAGCTCTGTAAGTGGCAATATATACACGTACCTGCACTGTGTGTTCCTCCAGCAGATACCTGCCAGACACTAAGCTATATTTCCCCTTGCCAGTAATATCATTTTGGTGTCCTATAAGAAACATGAGATGGCAGAAACATCAATATTTGGGGTAGGATCTGACACTACATTAAAGAGGACTAGAAAATGGCAGGAGTGAGCATATACATTATATTGAAGTGGAGGAAAAACTAAAGACATGTTAAGGCTACATTTCACAAATAAGACATTGGCAAAAGATATTGGTCATTTACTGTAGACTCAAAGCTGACCATTTTTTCCTCATGTACCTGCTATCTTCATTACTCCTGCTACAGAAAATACTAGTGTCAGCAGAAATAAGTAATTACTTGGTGGTTTCAGAAAAGAATGTATTCTGCTGTGCTTTAAGCTTTCTGCCTGTCACCACCTATTTCTGATCGGGGCCTTTGCCACACACCTATGCCCCACACCTATTCCAGTTTCCTGCCACAACAGATTGAGAAATCTGAAACAAATAGTCAGACACACAGATGCAATTTAAAACACCAGCGTGTGCTTGGGGGCACTGGTTCATTGCTATTGTTCAGGTGTCAGGTCTCAGGCTCCCTGAAAAATAAAGTAGCCTTGAAAATATAATTTTTAAAATAATCTCTTTAGGGTTCTCTCAGTTAGAAGTCACTAAAACTGAGATAGCCAAGATTTTCTGAATTCTGCTGCTTTATTTCCCCTCCTCTCCCTGCCTCCTGCATAGCTTAACTGTGTTTCTTAGCTTTATCTGTGGATGGGGAATTTGAGTAGACTAGAAGCCATTATTCAAACAAGCCTGAGCATGGCTAGTGTGGAATTGTTAGAGCTGATAACACACAAGACAGTTCTGAGGAGCAGGAAAATGAAAGGTAATTATGCAGTAAGCAAGGTCTGGTTTTGTCTGAGCCCGTGGGTTGCTATGTTTTCAAGCTACCATTTTGCCTGGCTGAAGTTCTCTGATCTTTGCTCTTCTGCTGGAATAGAACACACCTACCAACCCTTGGAGGGTTGTGCCTTTCCCAAAGTGGACTTCAAGCAAGGGTGGAACAGGAGCCAAGCTTAAGAGCCCTCATAAAGAGCTGCTGGCTCCTAGCACAGATCACATCTCTGACAGAGATGCTCTGCAGCTCTGCCCAAAATACACTGGACTAAAATTCTCTTAAAATGCACTTATAAAATGCACAAATTGTAGAAAAGAGGGTTTCATCTTTCGTGAAGTGGGCCTCCTTTGCATTCCTCACTGGTGGCCCTATGGATGCAGACAGATGGCTTTCTCATCTGGAAGCACAAGCTAACCTTGTCCTCTCAAGTATATCAGTGAAATTTTCCTGATGAAAGCTTAGCATTTCCCTGAGCAATTGATTTGCCTAAAATCTAGTTTCCCTTTCATCCAGTGTTTTTATAGTCACCCAGCAAAGGATGTTTGTAAACGTTTTGATTTCCTTCTCTGGAAAGCCTTAATCTTGTTTTCCCTGCTGGCCTGGCACAAAGACAATGGTGGCATTGACCCAGGAATGATCACGAGGAAGAAAGTGTGTCTCCACGAGGTCACATCAAGGTAACCAAACATTTGGAAGCAAACTCTTGCCCTTGCAGCAAAAAGCCAGCCCTGTTCTCATGCCCCAGAGCAGCTATGCAACTGTGGCTGCCACACTCTGCTCCCTCATCCCCCAGACAAATAAACACAGGTTCACCATTTTGCTCTTTTCAGATGAGAGCTGTGGACCTCTCAGCCCTGCATGGGGGTAATGAAAAGGGTACCCTGCTTCTTTTAAACAGTTGTGCAAAAGCAACTCATCACAGTGTATTAGAACTGAATGCTTTTCTCACAGCCTATCCTGGTTTAGAAGATATTTACTTATTTTCTTTGCACAAAACTCAAGTGAACCCCAAAGATAAAAATGTTTTCTTGGTCAAGCATTCCAGATTGGCTCAGTTTGAAAAGGCAAGGTACATCTGTGACTCATAACAGTGCAAAAAGGCTGAGATGCACCACACCAAGAAACAAGAAAATAGAGCTTTAAATATATATGTTAACTGAGGGCATAAAAAACCCCAGAATGGACCCAGCATAGCCATAAAATGAAACTGTATATCTAAATGTTTTATAAATTTTAATTATTTCAGGACCAAGTTGTGAGGACAAGTTTTCTAGCTATTAGGATCTATTGGGAAATTGGATAATGCATAAAAGAACAAGAAAATGAATGCTGCTGCATACAGAAATGAGCAAAGCTGTAATACTCAGATAGTAATGGGGAAGATTACATTTATATTATAGATGAAGGTGCTGCTCAGCAGTGATACAGGCCAGTTGTAATGTCACCAAGGAAAGAAAAAGACATTTCCATTAAAAACCACACTCTGATGATTATTTCTTTAGATGTAAAAAAAAAAAAATTATTTCTGGTGCAACTTTATTGGAATTCTTGCTCATACCTAATCTCTAAACTTTCTAGTGACATGACACAGGTATTTTGTCACCTATCCTATCACGATGGAAAAATTATTTGTAAATAAAATTTCTGTGATAGCTCTATACACAAATACCTACTAGGTTTGTCTAGCTGGAGATTCTTTTAAATAGTGAAAACAATTATTTGGTTTGAAAAGACAGATAATCTTGGAGAAGAAAAGAAATTACATATTTGTGTCTTTAAATGCATACTATAAATTAAAAAAATTCATAAATGTACTGATGAAACTGTGAAATCTATAGTGTTCTTGAACTGGTGATATTCCTGTGCTCATGTTAATGAGATATTAGCACTTCTTAGAGCTCTGTTATTTGAATTTTTGTGTTGACATGGTTGCAAAATCACTTAAGATTTGTTTATCACTCTTTGCATATGTATTTATTACAGATTTCTTTGCATTGCAGCTGATTGATAGGTAAAAAGTAGGCAAAAAATATAGCAGGGTGGCTAAGCAGATGTTAACAAAAAATGTGCTGGAAAGATAGATAATTTGTTTTAGCATTTCAAACATTGGCATGATTTTTTTTTCACTTCATTTTTCTTTGGTTGTGAGCAATGGTTTTTGTGTATTGATGTAAGAAAGTATTTCTCAGCAAGAATGATTCTGGGAAATCCTTGTTTTAAAGAAGGAAAAGCTGAAAGCTTGTCTGCCAGATGGAGAAATGGCTTCAGGTATCAAAATCCAGCTGAGTCATGGAGTTCTTAATCAGTAGAAGGCCTAGCAAAATTAAATACTTTTCAATTGATTGCTTGGTATCAGCTTTCACATGACAAGTTCAGCTTTTGGCCTCAAGATACTTTTACTCTTCGGAATGTGGAACAGGAAGGAGTGGATATTTATATGGATGAGGAAAAATATGAAAGAAAAGAAAATAAGGTGATTAGCATAATCATATGGTAACATGCCAAATTACTTTCAGCTTGCTGAGGCATTGTGCCACAATATTTTCTTTTTTTTTCTAGTAAACATTAAACAACAACAACTTCTTTCCTCGTTTTAATTTTTCACGTTACCCTACATTAACCCAAGCAAAATAGAAAAATACTGTAATAGAGATAGGTAAATATATATTTAAGTCCTTAAATATCCAGCAAAAAATGTATGGTAACAACTTCCAGGAAGTTTTGGTGAATTTTGGTAATGAATATGGCCCTATTTGAAGTTTCATTTTAGAAGAGAGTAATGCAGCTGTGAGTGTGACAGGACATGGATAACTGCATTGGTTTGATGGGTACATCCAGTGAAACGTGTGGCACAACTCCAAACTTGTGTAAAATTTAACAGAGCAATGCTGTAAGGAATGAATGCTGATAGAACAGCAAAACAGGAGATGAAAAGAGAAAGCTTGAAATAGCAAAGAACAAATTCCTGGATATGGTATTTTTTCTACAGATTGATATGGAACTCCATAACTTACTTCTGTAGCTTTGACCTTGGAATCTCCATGGACTTTCAGAGCTTCCAATCATACACAAGAGCATTAGATCTGGTAGCCAGGCTTTCATCTGCATGGAGGCAATTTCACATCACAACAGACACAGAAAGGGAGGAGAAGGCTTGTAGGAAAGTTGCTATGTATCTAAATTTTCACTTAGATAGTCCCCAAAATAGTGCTCTAAGAGCTGATTATTACTGAAGGATTCCAGAGTGGGAACCATAAATATAGCATGGAAATTGGTCTTTGGGCTGCCAGACTGGGTGTCATGAGCATAAACACAGTATGATACAATACATATTTTTTTATTTTTTTTTTTTAATTTCCTCTCTGCAAATTTGTAGACAAGTAGTCCTCAAGTACTTATTTTAGTTTTTAGTTTTTTATTGTCACCACAGAACACAGGGAAGTTTTTGATCTTTCATTCAATCAAGGTACATGTTTTTCCCTAACCAAATTATATTTGTGGAAAGGTCACAATATAGCAAATTGAACTTCAAAAGAATAATTGGCTTAAAAGACCTAGTGACTTGAATGGCTTTGGAATTTATCCAAACAGAATAAGCAATTTTTATTTTGCTTATGCTAAGGAACAGTGCCATACCATGGCTAAATCTTATACACCTCTGTTCAGATGTGCCATTCCTATACTTTTTGGTGAGGAAAGGAAGATGTTGAAGTTCAGTATTGGGTCAAGAAAAATATAGTGGTAATGCAGAGGAAAAGGCCTCTCCGAAATTATGCAGTATCCAGGCAAAGTTTGCACCTTAGGACACCATAATTCAAACCAGTGTCCCTGATATTTGCCCTCCAATTTTTGTGCAAGTGCTTTTTATCTAGCAGTGTATTGGGTGTCAGGTTGGTTAAGTTTGAATAATTATATAGTCTAAAGATACTCATCTGTTGCTTAGTTTAAATAGCAATCTAAAATTACAAAAAAATATGTTCTAGGAAATGGTTTTCTCTTTTTATTTATCTTTTGATTTGCAAATAATTATTAAAAGTAGTTGGCAGAGAAAGATGATCACATAAATGTGCCCATATTTTTATGTCAATTTTTTATTAATTAAGTGAGTAACAGATATAACAATTTTTGAGCACCTGCCTGACTCTCATAATGCTTCCCCTTCAGAAGTAATTTTGCAATGTGCCCATTGTTTCAAGGGAAGCAATTAACTATCTTCTTCTTAAACTAGGAGTGATGCTTGTTCAGGGAGGATGAGAGTCCTACTTGTGACAATTTTTTATAGGGTACATGGGAGAAAGTGCAGTAGGTTCCAGCAAAAACTCCCCAAAACAACAGCCAAAAGCCTGACACTCACAGCTTTCTTGGTGAAAATTGGCTTTTTCTCTGCAATTTGGGAACTCACTGCATTATTGATGCCTACATTAGACAGAGTGCTGCATATGATGCTCCTTTTTCTCTCAGCCCTCATCACACAGCTGTGTTTTAAAGTGGTGCCCAGGGTAAGGCAGCATGCAAGCCCTGCCAGAGGAGTCTGCCTTCAGGGCAGTGACACAAAAGGTTCCTGTGCTAGGATAGCCCCAGGAGAGTAAAGGCTTACAGTACAGAGGGGTCAGAAGGGAAGGATGCATTCAAGTAGTTAGGGTAAAGGCCAGGAGTACAAAAGAGCTTTCTGCCTCTTCTGTGTCTGAAAGCTCCTTGCAACACGGTGATGTGGGACAGGCAGTGCTGGGACTGGAGGAATGCTCTGAGTTAATGGAACAGCAGCAGCTCTGCAAGAAGCACCGAGGAAGGAAAGTAAAAACTCCAAAGCAGACATTTGAACAACATAAAATTTCTTCAAGCAGTGTTTTGAGGCATGTTGAGTGCCACAAAGGGGGAAATTAATCTAGCAAACTGGTATCCTCAAAACCAGATTCTCCCATGGCTGCTTCTTGTCAGAACAGCTGGCACCTGCGTGCCAAAGGGAATGTTTTCTCAGAAGAAGCTGCTTAAATGTAAGGAAACCACGCTTTTTCTGCAGTTTTAAACTCATTAGTCAGTTATCAAGAATCTGGAATATTTGGAGATTCAATCAATGAAGTGAGATAATTTTCTATTGATCAGGAAAGATCAACCAGTACCTCTGGGTTAGATCCCTTACAGGTAGCAAGATGTAGTGAGAAGGATTCTTGCCTCCTGGCATTTACTGATTTATAGGACAGTGAGGACCATTCACCCTACTGCCAAAAGCTCACCCCTGCTTGTTCCTAGTCTGCCAAGTCTCAGACATACTGAACAGGACTCAGCCCTTTGATTCCTGCACCTTACTCCCTTGCTGCCATGCCAGGCTTTTGTATGTTCCAGTCCCAGAGGACTGCATACAAACACTATCCACCTCACCAGCAAATATCTTTCCCTCAGGTCTGCAGGAGCTGGGCCATGGGGAAAGATGGGCTGTGCCAGGGCACTGAGCTGGAAATTCAGCATTCTGCTGCTCAGCCAAGAGTGGGCTGTGAGGACATCTGAACAAAAACTGTCCCTTCATAGCAAATAGCATTTGGCAATGCCTTTTCTCTGACATAAATCATCTTTTCTAAATATTTTCAAACTAATCCATACTTCCCCTGAACAGGGATCATTGAAGTTCCTTCTGGCACAGGACTTCTCATATTTTCCCTTTTCCTATTGCCTGTTTGTCTGGGAGGTTTTAGCAAGTCAAGAAATCATTCCCATGTAATTCACATCTGTGGAAAGACCACAATGTGAGGTTACCATGTTGTGAACTGCAAACTACAAAGGAGATACTTTGCTGGGACAATGGGCTTCAGCCTGAGGTGGAGCTGGCCAGTGGTTGGGTTAAAATGTGTGTGTAAGCCTTAAAATACAATGCACAGACCTCCATCATTAAGCTTAGACCTTCCTAATATCTTGCTAGATATACTTTTCTGCAGCTTAGACATTTATTCTAGCCAAGACCATTTTCCTATTTGTCCTTGCTTTCTATCTCTCATATAACTTTTCTGCTGACATGCCTTGTGCTTTCCACTTAGCTGTGGAAATTGCAGTTTGCTGTCTCTGAGGCCTGCTTTTTTGCAACTTTCCCAAGATCCTCTGATTTTAAGGATTCCCACATTCCTTTACTGTGTGGTGGTGAGGCACTGAAAGAGGTTGCACAGAGAATCTGGGGATGTCTCAACCTGTAAGTGTTTAAAAACAGCTGGATGGGACTTTGAGCAATCTGGCCCTGTGGGAGCCACCTCTCCATGACAAGGGGGTTGGATCTAGCTGACCTTTAAATCCATTCCAACCCAAACCATCCCATGATTCTGTGATAATTCTATCCAAGTGGCTGGCTCAGCTGGTGAGTGATGGTGACATTGAAGGGCTTTCTGAATTCCTCAGGTACTGTAACTGGGGCAAGCTCAGAGTGCCCAGTAGAATTTGACATTACCAATCTTGCCAGGAATGCTGTTGAAAGATAGTATAGAAATGGCCACTGTGAACTTGGCCTTGTGCTCTTTTTCACTGTCTCGTGAACAAGACAACTGAAACAAAACACAAAAGTTCAAGCTGTTTCAGAGGCTACCCAAGCTTTCTGAGTATATTTTAATAAGGTCTGGAATCCACAAGCCAACTGCAGGCTATTCTGCTTCTGGCCCTACATACAGCATCTTCTGTTAGTGGATAATTGCTCCCCTAAAACAGTTTCGATTCGTCCCAGCTGTTTTGGACTGTTGACAAAGCTCCTGTTATCAGGAAGTAACTGTCTGTTTTGTTGGTCCAGTCTCTCCCTGGAACAAAAGGAAAAAACAGAAACTGCTATTTCTACTTTTGGGCAGATTAAGTCCATAGAGATATTGAAAAGGAGGAATAAGTTTTCTCTGTTCTGGGAAAGAAGTATTTATAAGAACCATGTACTGGATAAATAAATGGGTTGATTTTCTCTAATTTTTGATAGTAGTATCAATACTGTTTTTCAACACATTTAATTTTAAAGCAAAAATTGGAAAAGAATGGAAAGAAAGTGAACATACTAAAGAAAATAATAATATAAAGAAAAATATCATAT
The DNA here is from genome assembly GCA_034336665.1 of Luscinia megarhynchos. NCBI lineage: Eukaryota > Metazoa > Chordata > Aves > Passeriformes > Muscicapidae > Luscinia > Luscinia megarhynchos. Next base: position 78,045,305 of record CM067565.1, on the reverse strand, counting down.
TTTGTGGGAAGCTTGAAGCAATATCAAGAAAGATAATGTTACCAGTGTGTTGCCCTGATCTCATCATGTCTCTGTTCCTGATTTCTGTAGTGCTTTACTTCACTTTTAATACTCTGCATAATGTCATCCCTTGCCTCTCACTCCTCTTGCTGGACTATCTTTGCCTAACACAATTTGTGATGCTAAAACCTTCCACCATTTCTGAATTTTTCCAGAATACCTTTCTTGCACCTGGGTAGTTTTACTCCTCTGTCTCACCAGATCTCCCACTGCCACAACACACCACACCACTATGTGCTGGTATGCCAAAGCCACTGTGGCTTGTGGTGACAACTTTTGTGTCATCGCTTATCTTTTTCCCTTTGAAGAAGACCATTTTTCATATAAAGATTCCTGAAGTCCATGTCCATAAAATAAGCTATTGGAAGAGACTATTACTGTGGAAGAGGCTATTAATATAGAAAAGGACATTGATTCTGCCAAGAGAGGTCAGAGGAAAAAATGCAGGAACAAGAGAGGGCTAGCCTGAAGATAGGAAGGGGAAAATAATGCCACAGCCTAAAAATGAGGAGTGTAGACATGAAGCTTTCTGATTCACTAATGAGTAATTAAGTGTTAGTACAGTCTATCTTGAAGGAGCTTTATCTCTCTAAGGCATTTAAAGTGAAATAACACACCAAAACTACTAAGATTTGGTTCACCTTTACTATATTGTCTTGAGGTTCCTTGTGTGATCTCGGAAAAGTTGATCCTTTTTCCTGTAATTCAGTTTCAAGGCTTAACAGTGTTTATTTGAGCTGAAGAGATGATACCAATGTACTCCTGTGCTTTAGTATGAGAACTATGAAAGCAGCCTGAATGGATCTTGACTGGATATGACCTTGTCTACCCACAGCCCAAAGAACCTGTGTGAGCTGGTCTGAGTTGGATCTAACTTGAAAGGTGGCTAATCGACCTCTCTGAGTCTCTCACAAGCTGAATGACTCTGCAATCCCAGAAGAAATCTGCACAAGAAGCTCATGAAATAACTTGTAGCACCTCAAATTTTGCCATTGATATTTTGGGGTTTTGCTCAAGTTTATAGCAATATTTTTAAAGTAACACCAGGCATGTAGACACTAATGAAAGCATGTCTACTCCTTCTGATTAGATGTTTTATTAAACAATGGTTTGGATGTGTTTAACCAAGAAAAACCAGTGAGTTTACAAGATTATGCAGTGACTCACTTCAACAAGTTAAAATCTTCTCTAATGAGTAAATCTTCTGAGGAAGCAACAGAGAGACACTTGAAATTTATATGTACATAAGTTGTACATCTGTATCTATCTATCTATCTATCTATGCAAACACATATATTTACAGAGAGAGAAAAAAAGCAGATATATGGAGTGAAAATAAATCTAAAATCCATGTGCCAGTAGTTACTCCACAGTATGCTTCCAGTACCTACCTTTTAAATAATTCTGTCAAGCACTTGCTAGCATCTAGTGATTGGAAATACATCAGAATGGAAGATACTCAAATAAAAGAATTAAGTGAATATTACAGCCTGGGTAGAAGTGCTTATAATTTAGGTCGGAAATTTCCAAGACTATAAGTGATTTCCAAACACAATAAATAAGCCAAATTATTTAAATGCCTTTTAAAAATCCCATGCCTGTCCTCTCCTGATTTATAGATTCTAAACATGCTGATTTTAGGTTTATCAGTTTAACATAAGACATTGTATTTACAAGATGGATAAAATAACAAGTAAGCTTTCTTGACAATTTTTAACTGATGTAGCTCTCTTAATCTGTCTTCTGCTGAGGAGATAGTGTAATTAGTTTGTCCCTCTCAACTGCTTTCACAATATCCCACAGGATATATGGGCTAATTTCTTCCCTGTTGCTATAGAAAAAAGTATTATCTTACAATATCTCCAGCAGAGATATTATGCCACAAATCCTTTTCAGAAGCTGAATTTCACAAGCATTCCCAGAGAGCTGCAGATAAAGAGAGCCATATTTGCAGGCATTAGCAAGAAGGAAATGAAACAGCAGATACACACTACAGTAGGAAGGCATGTAAAATTAGTCACCACTACATGTCCCTGTGGAAAAAGGCTGATTGAACGCAGGCCCCCAGAAACTGAGTGCAGAAAAATAATTAACAGGTATAATAGAATATGCTCTTCATGCACAGAACACAAAATTCAACCTCTGCAGAGGCTGAATCATTAAAAAGCAACTTATGCTTTAATTTGTCAATTTAAGAGGAGGACAGACAGAAGACAGAAAAAATGCTGTCTATTTAAAAGCACTGCAGAAAAAAGAAAAATGTGGAAAAGTTCTTTTCATTACATTTGTGGTAGCTTTGTGGAAGAGTTTCTTTGGACAAACCCACGGAATCACACAATTCTTATCTTCATAGAAATACTGTTTCAGATAAGACTCAGAGTTTGGGCAGGCAACCTAAGATAGACACTTAGGAGAACAGAAAATTATATGCTGGGAGGCTAGATTTGTTATGGGCTTCAATGAAGAGCTGTCTGAAAAAAAGAATTGCCCAAAATCTGAGAAAAGTTTTCTTGATGATACAAATATTGGAAGGTAACACTGAAAATAATTACCTAATTCAAATGTTGAAGATAAAATACACTCTAGTGATATTTCTGACCCCTTTATTTACTCCTTGTGCATGTTCCTGGAGGAATTTTTTTCTTTGGGACTATTCTCTGAAGGGATAGCAACGTATACTCTGCAGAGAAAAAAATATATTTTGCATGCAGAATCCCCCTGAGAATGTCCACACAACTATCTTCAAAGCCCACTGTGGTGCAGCAGCCATGCACATGGAGATGAAAACAATCTCCTATGACCGTGGGGATGGAAAGCACAACGGGAAGAACAGAGCACTTACAAAGGAGAAACTGCAAGTGGGAACTGGAGGGGAGTGGTTGCAAGTGTCTCACAGTTTGAAACAGATTTCCAATGAACCTTCATTCAATCACTCCAAATAACAAACAGATTTTTAAATTCAGGCTGTAAGGGTAGTGTCATGTGTGTATATTTAGTATGCTGCAAATAGTTTTTTTCTTTCCCTAATGGCAGCATGGTCCTCCCCTTTGATGGGGCTACTATGCACTGGACTGAGTTTTGCACTGCAAAGTCCCACAGCTGACTATCTGAGAGAAACAACTGCACACACCCTCCTCAAATCACCAAGATAAAACTCCCAAAATGAGGCTGGGCGAGCAGGGCACCCACATGAGCACCATGGATGCAGCAGTGTGCTCCCAGGCAGCCCTCAGCCCCAGCCATGGCCTGGGCAGGGGCTGCTCACAGGCTCCCAGGGGCTGGAGCCGTGCTGCTTCAGCCTGTCTGGAGGGATGCCCTTGCTTGTGGCACAGTGCCTGCTCCTTCAGCCTCTGCCCCCAAAGCCCTGGCAGAGAGAAGAGCAGGGAAGCTCCTCAGCTTCCAGCCTGCAGCCACAGGTCAAGCCTTTCCCCCGGGAAAGTATTCAAACAAAGTGTGCTCTGGCAGATATCCCACAAGTGTGCCCAGGGTCCTGCAGAACAGCAGGACATTCCTGAGCAGGGCTCACTGGAGGTGTGCATGTGCATTTATATCTGTGCATACATTTATATACACACAAAAATATTTTACAGACTATTTTGTAGTTGATTTACTGTCTCTGATAAGAATAGTTTTTTTCATTATTTTTTGCTAAGCATAACCTGTATCTTTTCCTCATGGACTGTAAAAATCTCAGACATCAAACTATCTCCAGCATACTGTCCATCCCAGACACCAGAGCTGCATAATTTGGGTGAGCACCTGCTGCACCTCATTAAAAAAAAAAAGTCTTTGTAGGCTGTTTTTCAAATTTTTGATTATTATTATTTGAAGTATTAGGATGCTACAGCTGTGCAAAACTGCTCTGAGATTTGGAACACCAAGATAATCCTATAAGAGGTGGGTTAGTGTGCAGGAGATGGAGATGTGGTCAAAGATTTGTTAACTTTATCATACAGCTTCTCAATTCAGTGCATGGGTATCACCACCAGTTACATGCTGTCTTGAATTTTAATGATGTCTTTCAATTTCAAACAAACAGGACAAATAGGAACTATTGAAAGCAACAAGCAGGAGGGAAATTTTTTCATAAAATTTGTGGTTCTCCATGGTGTTGGGATCTCATCTGCTTCCCCTGTTGGTGTTTGGGAGGGTCTTGTCCTGAGGCAATGCAAATTAAAGGGCAGGAGCTGGGGCTGCTGCTGTTGGCATCCAGGGGGACCCCAGTGACTTCAGCAGACCTGTTGTGCTCTGCCTGTTGGTGCCAACAAGATCCATGCAGTCTGGGAGATGGGGATATGGCCTCATGTTTATCACAACCTGAAAAAGGCAAGAAGATAAGTGGTGATAATTGAAGTGTTTAGTCACGTTTCTGTGCTGAATATTGAATATTGAATATTGCACCAGAAAAAAACATCTGCAGTATCTAAGAAATTATTTACTAAGTGACCAAACTGCTATGTATTAAGTTCTGAAGTGTATTTCAATTTTGCTTTCTCCTGGGTGAACTGACAGCAAGACAAGTCTTGCTAAAATAGTATTTTTTTGTGTACTAAGATTTCTAGCCTGAGGGTTAAACACTTTTTTTTTTTTTTTTTAATGCAGAGCTATTAAAAATGACTAAACTGAGAAGGAATTTAAAGGAACTCCCTCTGTTTGATCTGTCTTGAAGATTCAGAATTATGTGACAAGCATTATTGCATTTCCTGCAATATTACCAAGACTCAAATGTGGACTGTGTTCCCTGCTGAACATCTTGTTGCACTGGGAGGATCAGAGTTATTCCCTTCTTCTTGTGCCTCCCCATTGAGGAACTTTCTTGGAGAAATAGCCTGAGTGACTACACACACACAGAAGTTGAGCAGAGTGCCTGGATTAGCATTTGCTAGGTTCAGTGATGGGCTGGAAGCTCCTGGAGAATGTGGCTATGCCACTGACAGGTGTGTGGAAGAAATTAGAATCTACACCAAGGTATATTTATGAACTCAAACTACAGCCATTTGGGAAATGACATCTGACATGCAGAATGTCCATAGTTCTGCTCATGTAGGATTAAATCAATTGTGATATACAGTACTTCTAACCAAAGGGGTGTGTGGGTGTGTGTGTGTTTGGGTATGTGAAAGAAGGGGTTTAGAACCATCAGTGAGGTTTTGCCAAAAGCAAAGGAGATGTTGATTTCCTCCAGGAAAAATCTTTAATATGCTCTCTCCTTTGAAGATAAAATTTACAGAAATATTTTCCAAAGATTGTGTTGTCTCACTGGTGGGTCAATATTTTGACCTTTGGCAAAGATAGATACTGGCAGTATCACAAAACACATTTAAACATTTAGTCTATGTTAGTCTATGTAAGTGCAGAGCCACTCTTATTTGCCTAGCTCACTGCTGTCCACCTGGAGTTTAGATTTAGACTTCTTATGTACAGAGATGACAGTTTGAGAGTGTCATCATCCAGAATGGATTTTGTGCCTAAGTTTATATTGTAAGAAAATCTGAGTCTAAAAATACTTGATCACTAAGCCAGCTGAAAGTCCTCCTTTATGTGGAAGTTCTCAAGTGAAAAGGATGCAAAGACTACAATAGTCAGGGGATAAATAAAAGGATAAGAAAATTATTTTAATACTGGAATGAACTGCTGTCTGAACCTGTGGATGTAACAACACACAATTCATAAAAGTGCAAAAAATTCAGTATTGAAGCTTTGCAGAAATGCCAAACATTCACAGACTAAATTCAGTCAGCAGCCAATTTCAAAAATTTCCAAGCTGAAAAAGCCTTTTAGAAAACTGTGCTCATTTTGTTTGTTAACAGAGATAATCAAACAGAATTTCAGGCCTTGTTGTTGTGCCAGGCTGCAGTTCAGAGGCATAAAGAATTAAGCCATTCTTGCTGGAGAAGAAAAGTAAATTAATGAGCTCTTAATAAACAGTTTAACAAGCAATGTCAAAATATTGTGGGCTTACAATAAATGACACGGCAGTGACTTTGCTGGGTTCCTCTCTGAAACCAAGTGGATTGCCCAAGGATGCCCACGGATTAACACATATGGAAAGCCAGAGTGAGGCAGGGGCTCAGCTGTGCCCTCTCCCTTCTCAGATATCAGCACAGCCCTCCTGCCAGCTGTGTGCCCTGTGTGGGTGGCTGTGCAGGGGCTGTGCCTGTCCTGCCTGGGGGTGCCTCGGTGCTGCAGAGCTGGAGGAGCAGTGACAGCGCTGCTGGACGTGTCCCAGGCTCACACTGACCTCGGGGTGGCACCGAATGAGGGTGGGAATCTACTCCGTGCAGTTTGGGCAGGGAGAAGGGAGTGCAGGAAGCAGATGAACTGGCTGCAGCTCTAGCTGTTCTTTTTCAGAGCCGGTGAGGTTTGCTTCTGCCATCACCTGCACGTCTAAAGAGCTCTGTGTTTCTCTTGTGATAATTAGCAGAAACCCTCAGATCAGATCTAGCACTCTTCACGGCGCTGCTCCCATGGGCAATGCTGCAAGAGACAGTCAGTTCTGTTTAACATCTTTATAAACAATATGGAGCAGTCACAGACAGCTCAGGCTGTTCATTACTGTTCAGCGTTTAGTCCCTTGACCAATTCATAATCAATTGGCTACACTTGTGGTCAAGGCAATACTTTCCTGCCTCACTGTTGACAGAAAAGAGGAATTTAAGAGAGGAAAGCGGGTGATGCTTAATTCAAAACAGGAAAACAAAGCAGATATTATAAAAATTAAACTGCTACCATCATCTTAGCGGCTGCATGTATTTGGACTAGAGTACCTTGCAGTGTGTAACAAGGATCTATTGCAAATGCCTGAGGGCACAGCAGGCACCCCTCTAGCTAGATCTTGCATTTGAAAATGTGCTGTCAACACCCAAGCAACAAATTTTCTATTAAAGTACAAAGTACACAATGTCCGTGTGTGGAAATCACAGTTTTATCTTGTCTTGGGCATTTGTGTCCGAAACAACTACAGTAAATCTTCCACAGAATACTTAATGAGCTTCTATATCATTTGCCAAAATTGATCTAAGCTGTGCAGATATTTTTCTCCTCCATGTTTCATTTCTATTGAGAAAAGCAATGAAATTAGATTATTATGGTTTCTTTTTTAAAATAGTTGCTTTTTTTTACTTTTACCCAGCCAACTTACATCCTCTTTATTGAGTCTGCAGATGTTGCAATTTAACTATGGTCATGGCTGTTGTCATTTGTATTCAGACTTTCATCAGTCGAGATGCTCACAGGTTTCCTCCTCTTCATGCTTTCACTCATCATTTAATTATTGATTGCAATTGAATTAACCAGATGGCAACTGCCAAGTTCACATTTGTTACTTACTCCAGATGACAAAACTCAAAATGCCCTCACACTGTCATATTTGTTGAGATATTAATTTCTGTGGCAAAGTTTGTGCTAAAGGCAGGATTATTGCCTATTATTAAAATGTTGGCTGAATAGTAACGCAGCAATCCTTTGGAAATGGTGAAAGGCTGAGGTTTTCACTGAATTTCAGGAGAAGCCTCCCTGTGCTGTTGAGCACAATCAGGTATGTCCTTGTGGGGGAGGAAGGTGGGTGAGCAAAGCTGTGTGGGAGGCATGTGAGACCCCACCCGAGCTGAGGGATTGCCTGTCTTTTGGGAAATAACTCTGGGGTAGGAAAGCAGTTCTTGGACACTTCAAATTGTAATTTTCAGTGTAGCTGACGTTGTCTTAAATGGCATTAGAGTTTCACTCCTAATCATGGTGGACCTGGGAAAACAACAAAAGATTGACATACTAATTTTTTTTTCACACTTCTCCATCTTTCCTTGTTGAGAGTAGTAGGTTTTTTGCAATACCCTATAATCATCAAAAAGCAAAGGTGTTATTATAATTTTCATATTTTTATTCACATTTCAGAAAACATGTTTAAGTGTTTGTCTGTATTTTGTTTTACCTGAAATAAAGCATTTTATTTCCCCTTCTTTTCAATTTTTATTTTTTTGAGTAAAGGTAAGATGGGAAAAAAGAAAAAAGGATAAAATTAATATAAAATGTTTACATCATTTTAATACATTGTGTTAAACTATAAAAATATTAAAATACACAACAAAAGTTTCCCAATTAAAAATTTACCATTTTCAGACAGAGATGTATCTGTCTATAAAACTTTCATCAGAAAAAAAAAAATCAAAAACTTAAATGCATTTCATCTTTTTTCTGGCAGAAAAAAAAAATAATTAAAAAAATTAAAAAAACACAGAAAAAGCCTAATGTAAACAATGGCACGTAATTTTACACTTGTCATATTTTTTGCCTATGACATACAGAGTCATAGGATACTAGAAGGGATACATACATGGTGGGATGCAGACATTTCCATTTTTCTAAATAATAAGAATGATTTTTTTTTTTTCTTTCAAAACTAAAGTTTTCCTTGGGAAACTTACTTGTTTGCAAGAGCATTATTTCATTGGAAAATATTTCTCATGGAAAGTTCTCAAATCACACTGATTGCTTGCTTTCTGCCAATAATTTTGATTTAAAGTAATATTATTGCTAAGTCTCCTGCTATGCCTATTAGTTGTAGCAGCTTGATGTAGCCTTTGACAATTGTTTAATTTTTATTCTTCTCAGCTTGAATTCAAGAAAAAGGGTTGAAAAAGCCAAGGGAAATTTTTTAAAAAAATCTTTGATAGTCACATATTGATTTTTCTTTCTGACATTACAGAAATTAGCCTTCTCTTAAGTAGTGCAAAAGTTCTTGTGCATTGTAAGCTCGCTGAAGTTCTCTCATGGCATTCTCTTTCTCATGGCCATCTTCATTTCTGCTTTAATGAACAGCACACCAATGCTGTTTAGGTAGAGCTGTTGAGGCTTTTAGGTAGTGTTTGCATCCAGAAGTTCTCTATGCCCAGAACAGCATCCCTGTGCTCAGCCCAGGCTGGAGGTCCAAGGTGGGAGCTGGAGGAGATCTGGGAGCTTCACCTGCAGCAGCACTTGGCTGCTGCAACATCAGCAGCATTGATCTGAGGTAAAATCAGCAAATTAATGACAGGGCATTTCCATGCCATGGGCATTTTGACAGGCTCTTCCCTGTTCCTTCCTGGGACAAGTAACTGTGCAGTTCTTCTCCCCAAGGTGTCCATAGCTCTTTGCAGACTGAAGAGCACCTTCCAGGCTGCCAGCCTGCAGGGAACAGCAGCTCTGGGGCCATGACACTTCCATACAGAGATTTTTGTGTCCCAAACACTGCAGAGATGCCATATACAAAATTTTGTGTAGTCAGGATTTGCACATGCAAAGGAGATTTGGATACAAATAAATATTTAGCAGGGATTTAGCTAACTGGGTAATCTCCTGGAAGCTAAAGCTACACTGTAATAAAAATGGAACAGCACAGATATATGGCCAGTAGTTTTGCATGCAGAAGTTATACCATCATGATTTTTCCAGTCAGTGATATTCAAATATTCTGAACTGGATTTTCACAGAACATCCTATGTCTGAAACAAATGTAAAGATTCATGTAAAGGTTAATGAAGGTTAGAGTGAAACAAACAGGAAATAAACTCTCTCTTGTTACACCTTACAAAGTCACCCTCTATTTTCTTTATCTATTTTTGAGTATATGGAGCTTCAAAACATAAAAATATACTTAGCAACATGCTATAGGGTGGACAGAACAAACTATAAGAGACTTTCTGAAACTATCTTTATGAAAAAATTATTTGCTGAAACATAATTTGCCATTTATTTATCTGACTGGAATAATGTGTAAGCTAAACCCAAAATCTTTCATAAACAAATATTATCATTTGTACAGCAAGCAGTAATTTCTGCTTAACACAAACAAGCAACCTTGTTTGGCAATTTTATGATATTATTTGAAAGTATGCATGTTTTCTGTGCTTCCAGAATAGAGTTTAAAATACCATAGCAGGCCCCTTGGGATGATAATGTAATTTTTTAATAGACTTTCTTGAGATCATCCTTTGTATATGAATTCACCCCCCAAAATTTTCATTAGGGCTTTTAATTCGCTTCCTATTAGATAGAAACATTTTCTCATGGTTCCATAATTATAGAAATACTGTAGCAGTCAAACAGCAATTTAACAAAATTATTTTTTTTTCGATTATTCATTTTTAAGAAATTCAGTTGAAAGACTAATGACAAAAAGAATATCATTATCTCGATGGATAGTTTTTTACAACATGGCCTTACTCTGAAATGCAGATTCAATGAGATTTCTTTCTTTCATAAATGTCTTACAGGACTGAAGCCCAACCTAGTTCAAACTACAGAGTCAATCACTTCATATTTCTGTCATTAAATTGTCATGTGTAAGAAATTTTACCATTTTCTCTTGAAGTTTATATCCTACCATATATATCAAAGTTAAAAAATTCACTGTTGACCATGGGCAGCCACAATTTTTTAAGACTTTTCAAATATTAATTTACTTGAAAGTGTTAATAAAACAGCTTTAAATGTGTAAAAATGGAATATGCTCTATTTAATTGTAATGAGGATTAATTTGGAAACCAAGATCTGTAGATAGATTTCCTGTTGCTAAGTCCTTCTGTTCATGTAGGATACAACTGACTTTGAAACCAGTTCATTTTCTCTATTCCAAGATTAGGTGCTTTAAGCTATTAAACTTGTTTATTCTCTTTGCTATCCTTAAAGAAGTAAGCTCAGTCTAGCAAAGTTTCAACCCTCTTGCCCCCCAGATATTAGGTTTTACAGAGTAATTAATCCTGGGGCTTAGAAGATTCATTACTGCCCAAATTGCAAGTTGTAAGCATGTAAATGAGAAGGCAGTGCAAGTGATACAGAAAATTTAATAAGTACACTCATGGCACAATATGATTTAAAAGCTAAAAGTAATAGAAATTAGATCAATCCTTTCTCATCATACTGATCACATGATTCAACTGTGACCACAGACATTAGCCCTCTAGACATTTAGGGATAAATACAGTTTAATTGGATTTTTTTTAATAATCACCTCTGTTGCTGCTCTAAACGTACAATAGCACATAGACAACTTGTCCAACGTGAACTTCTATAAAATCACAATTCAAAGGGTTTCCCATTTGAGCATTAACTTTGAAATTATTACCACACACACAAAAAATGATCAGATGCCAAGTATAGGGACTACAAAATGTATAATCTTTGAAAACAACATAATAGGGGAAAAAAATGTCTCTGGCTGAAGTTCTGAAGGGAACAAAAATCATTTTATTTTAACTGTTAGAAAATTTGGTATGAAGCTTCACCTTTGTTGTCAAACCATTCTGGTTTTGACTGTAATTATCACTGTTCCTACTATAGTATGTTTTATAGAGTTTGCAATGTTTTAGCATTCATTTTTATAAGTTTTTTTAAAATAGTAGACATTTTTAATGACACTGGATGAGTGCCATTTTTCAATACCATTTGTTCCCTGTTCTCAGAGGTGATGAGAATACATCTATCATATTCTTCATCCCATTACCAAAACCTCCCAGTTTTTATAGGCTACAGTTCACCTTCCCAGTAACAACGACTTAGTCTTTGGAAAGGCCTGCAAGAAATATATAAAATGTTGTTGCAGCATTTTGCTTTCTCTTATGTTGCTTCCTGCTGGGTAGGGGCCTTTCTGCTGGAGGCAGAGGTGGTAAAGGGAGTGGCTCCCAGGACCTAACTGGGATCTAGAGTCATATTTAAGCTCCTAAAGCTACCCCTTCCCCTGTTGTGTAGTCCTAAATTACTTACCTGCTTGATTCTCCACCCAGTAAGCCTCAGAAACCTGCAGTCATTACATAATGACACAATCCAGTCATGCCAGCATGAAGGTATTGAACAGGTGCTCCAAACCTCTAGAAGAGTTCAACTAAACAATTTCTACTGCTATCTCATTGCTAGGTAAGCTTCCAGTAAATATTTTCCAGTCATTGAATGGGCCTCACACAGGCATAAAGAATAGGCTGGTCTCTGTGTTGATGCTATTCATTTCAGTAGATAAAAAGTTACATTAAAGAGCTCCCATAGCGGAGCTGTTGACAGATATCCTGCTGCAAAGTCCTAGGAAGGTTTTCGCCTTGAATTTTAAAATATTATACTGCATGGGGAAAAATCTGTGTGTGCATGGCCATTCCAAATTAGTTTTAAGCTCATCCAAGTTTGTAAAGAATGTAATAACTCCTAAAAGACAATTGATACAACTGGAAATAAAAAAACCCTCAAGTTTCCCTCCACCCATGGAAGAGCTTATGTGCTTGACATATTGTGCATTTTCCACATAAGTTGTGCTTATAATAAAAATGTTTAACATTAAACTTTCCTCAATTTAGACAGCCACATACAGAACAATATCTTTCATAGTAACCTATATTAAACTTAGTCAAAAACATCCCATTCTTCAGGAAAGACGCAAAGGAACTGTTCCTTTCACAAGCCTTGTTTTATCATGGAATGGAGCTGCAGCTGGGAAGAGACAGAAGCTACTTCATTTGTGGACTGAGTTTTGTCCTTCTTTACTTATCTATCCATAACAAACTTGAAATCTTTACCTGACACCTAGAGTAGCTACCTCAGATCGAGCCCCTGTGACAGTCAACTGTCTGACACCACACAGAGCACTGCTCTGGGATTTTGCAGTGCTTCTGAGTCTAATTCTTTGACAAGGAACAGAAAAGCCCTCAGGGCATGGCCACCTGGGATTGTGCTTCTCTGTTTGCTGGCTCCAGAGCTCTGGTAAGGATTAAAGTACAGTGTATATACTCCTTGGTCCATTTAAATGTGAGAGGCTGTGGATTTGATATCATTACCTTTATTTATGCTGAAAAATACTCTCAGTGATAAAAGATGCTTAAACTGAAACTAGGGTAACTACTTAAGGGGTGTATTTCCACAGGACCTACAGAGACTTAAGTGCACAGTTCTATTTTAGAAAAGTTTCAAAATCATAGCTAATAGCAAATTAGATTTCTTAATGCTGGGAAATATTTGGAGATACGTAACGTATCATTTTAGTCTTTCTTCTGCTCATCTGTCTTTATATGAAGCTGAGGTGATATAATGTGAAAGGCTGGTCATTGTAGCAGAGGGTGCTGCTGCAATCCTCTGTGTCCATGCTAATAACAGGGACTGGGGCCTCTGCTGACTTGTGCCAAAGCCATTGCAGCACTGGTGATGGCTGCAGTGGCTTATGCTACTAGAACATCTGCTTAGGGAAATTTTGTGCTGTTACTATGGTTTCTGGAAGCTGCACATTTTTTTTTCCTTTATAACATGTGATACAGAAAAGAATGTAAACCTTTTGAGCCAATTGCTAGCTTTGGGGCTCATATTTGAGCATAATATATGGTGATATTATTTTAGCCTGTTAAAAACTATCTTATCAATTCAGATTATAGTTTTAGACAGGGTGAAACACCAGTCTAAATAACTGGAGGCCAGATTTACTGGGAATAAAGGCTCAAGTTCTTCAATTGAGTGCATCTTACCATTCTTTAGTCTTGTCTTGTGATCTGGACTAAAGGAGTAGACTCTCAACCTCTTAAAATAATTTGTGTAGAAAAAACTGTCACAGAACAGTTTACCAGACAGCATCTTGGAGCCAAAGGGATTGAGCTGCTCTCTTTCAGCAGGAAACAAAAATGATCTGACTACAAAGAACCATAAGTAGATATTAATTGCCCAGTGGCAATTTGAGAGCTATATTTCAACACTTTCAGATGATTTTGACAAAAAATTGTACACAAGCAGTCTATGGGCAAATAGCAGTCACTTTTTAAAGTAACAGAGAACAAAATCAGAAAAAGTTTATATACAGCATTCAGTACTTGCATGGTACAATTTGATGTGAAGCAGTTACTTGCTAAAACAGCTAAAATTTGTTTTCAAAATCTTTCCAATTTTATTATTCAGACATGATGTGTGCCATATTTTAAGAAATAATTCTGGATAGTAGCTCAGAAATATTACATCACTGCTGACATAACATGATATGACCTGATAGGCCTGAGATAACCTAATGTGATTCCATGTTTAACACAAGTATCATTCTATATAGCTGAAGAACATGTTTTAGGCTATTTAGGGGTAGTATTTTTTTTCTTTTTTTCTAATTGCAAAGAAGTCTGCACACACCAAGTCAGTGAGTTTGTAAGCTGAAAGAAATAACACTTCTAAGGGTGTTACTCCTAGTATGGGGGAAAGAGTAGGATTTTTCCTGTTAAAAATGGGAATCAAAACCAAGTCCTTCCAGCTCTGCTCACCACAGCTGATCCTGACCTGCACATACACCCTCAGCTGTTCACTGTTCAGAGCAGAGGGATTCTCAGCCCACCTGCTATTCAGGTGCTGTGAGGCAGCTGCTCTCTAGGCAAGTGCTTGCATAGCAGCCCCAGGAGCTCAGTGTCACGTTTGGGTCCCCACAACAAAATAAACCAGCTGTAATTAGTGCCCACTATTCTAGTACTTAGTGCTGTCACATACAGGGCTTATGAATTCTAACACTGAAGTCTTTCTAGATGAATCCTTGCCTTCTGTATCTTGGGAAAGTAATACAGAGAGCAAGGATTCATCTAGAATCTAAGAAGAGGCAGCAACACAAGGGTTTACTGTCCAAAAGGCTAAGTAGGTTTTCCCCCTTCCTTTGTCTGAGGGATTTCCATATTAAACTGTGCCCTGGTATTGTAATAAAAGGTTTTGATGCACCTGGAGGAGCAGACTTAACTGACCAAACTACAATGCCAAACTATAATGCTTTAGTCTGTATCTGAACCACGGGTCTATGCTATCTTTATGATGGCTGATAAGAAAAAAGCATTCTATGTGTGACTGATGTTACCTAATTCAGGTATCTGCCTGAAGTTGATTTGTGTCTTACAATAGCCTACTTTTTCTGCCAAAATTCTGGAGTCTAGACAACCAGCTTTGATGCTGACCTCCACATCTAGAAGTTTGAAGTAAGATCAAACGAGTCCCTTCCTTGGGTTCTAAAAGGATTCAGGTCTATATACACAAAATAAAATGCACTGAACCACACAAGCCTAAAGCAGAAAAATAGGTAACAGTAAAATACTTATAGCCATTAGCTCTGCAGTGTTTCCTTTCTCTTCTGCAGATGTGACATAATTAGAGTTTGAAAACAGGAGCTACCACAGGCCAGGCTAGTGCTTTCCCAGCTCCTCCCCAAGCAAACAGCTCTAATGAATTCAATGCATCTTTTTTCTGAGCAGAGATCATGGAAATGTGCTGTATTTTTGTTTACCACAGGGTTTTATCCTTTGCCTGTAGTCAGTGACAGACTCAAAGGGATTTGCACCAGTTGTTTTATAGTATCATTCTAGTAAAAATAAAACAGACCCCAGAAACTCTAAATTCTGTAATTCTTTCCAAATATTAACTTAAATGGTATTTTTATGAATTTAGTTTTTTATTCTTAATTTTTTCATATGATTTGTTGTTTTTCCTGGAACACATTAGCTTTATATTGCATATCGACATATATGCTGTATATTACATATTAATGTATTTTCTTCATATCCCAAAAATATCATGAAAGTGAAATATAGGCTGATGATGCTAAAACAGAATGAGACTTTAAAACAAAATATAATAATCTTTCAAGCATCATTTAACATCAATATTGATTACAGTTGCCATGAACTGCTCATATGCTGCTTCAGGCAAGGAAAGAATGAATCTTTTTTTCCACCTACAAATATGACTGACAACAGCAAGAGGACATAAATGGTCCAGTTTTACTCAGATTTACTTGACTAGCTTGTATCATTTAGTCACTGCATAAAACAGATGCTTTCCTTTCCAATCTACGTGTAATGAATATCAATAACAATTTCACAGGAATATTAAATGACAAGTATTGCAACTGGTTTGAAAGAAGTAATGATGTAGCACAGTAATGCTATAAATTAGAATGGTAATAATGAGCAAACAACTTAAGCAAAAGCTCCATCCTGCCGAAATTCTTCAGTTTTGCTACTGACTTAGGCAGAGGAGTGGAGGGCTATTTCACATTTTAACTTCAGATGTTAGGAAAGTGACATTTTTTAATAGGATTCCAAAGGTCATTCTACTTAATTTATAATTGATTGGACTTTCCAAAGAATTTGAAATATTTTTTCCTGAAAGTATAGTGTGTTCTAATTTTGTATAAAGTTACTATCAATGCTCTGTATTGATAGACCACATTAATATTTTATGGAGGTTTTAAAAGGAGGTCTCATTTATGAGGACAAAAACCCCCACAACCCTATCATTTTCATGGGATAAAGAAAACTCAGACCTATTTCATCTAGGCAATACCTGCATAACTCTTTAACATCACAATGTCTTTCATGCCTGCAATATCCTGTGAGATAGGGAAGCTTGTTTTGTTTCCTAATATCTATGTTCAGATGGCAAAGGTAAAAGAGCTAAAGACACAAACTATGAAGCTTGTCTATATTAATTCAGCATGTCTATGAAAGAGTCTTAAAGCCAAAACCTTACCTCTGGACAACCTTGTGTTCTAGATAATTATAGATATGAAGTAATGTATTCACATTTTCCTTCTTATTCTTCCCATAATATAAGCAGGATGCTATTCAGAATAGCAGGACCAATATGCACAGTTCCTTTCATTAACATCTTCATATTTGTTTATTAAAGAAAACAAAAGGACAACTTTTTCCATATGCCCTTTAGTCATGGATTTACTTGAATTTTAGGTTTTGCTTCTTATTTTAGGAAATTTGTCAAGTTTTGAAAATGAGTGTTTCTTTGTCTGAAACCCTCTAAATTAATATTTGCCACTTCTAATTATTAGGTTACTTAGCTGTCTTACAGTTAATTGGAGAGTGGCTCATACTGTGTAGGTAACACCTGTCATGGTATGAAGAGGATTTAGACAGCTCTGGAAATAAAAATATGCTGATACTTTCCTCATTAAACCATGGAGAGATCTGCAAAACTGAGGCTTCCATAAACCAGCAGGTAGTTATTTAATCCATTAAGCAATCATTAAAATAATAAAAAGAAAGAGTCCATCAACTTTAACACACTGATTCCCACTGGAACAGAGCTGAGAGCTTGTGTAAAAAATATATATATATCCCAGCTAAGAAAGCTGCTCTAAAGAAAGAGGCAAGTCTGAAAGAGTGGTGCAACAGTGGCTTTGCAGATCAAGAAAGAGATATAGACCAGTCCCTCAGTGCTATCATGACAAATTGTGTAGTCAAGGGGCTTAGACACTTGGGTGGTTTATGACAGTGGGTTGTTAAATGCTTACATATAGTAAGAGATCACATAAATGTAATTGAGTCTCACAAAGTTTCACCACAGGGATGTGGTCTCCTGCAGTCAGCAGGAAAACAGAAATTTTTTAAAGTTCTCAGTTTTGGAAATTGATAGGGACAGAGAGAAATTACATCAGAGGCTAAAACTGACCCATATCTATTTGCATGTATGCAAATGTTCTGTGTATTGATGCTTTAAAGTTCAAGTAAAGTTGCCATCCTGATTCACTGAGGGCTACCACAGTTTACACAGCACCTGAAGTGCAACTTAATTTGGAAGAAATTTAATCTTATCATCCCTTTGTCTGTAGGTAAAAGTTGTGCTTTATCTGAATGAGAAAAAAGCAAGGTATGTGTGCCCTACTTTACAGATACATATAAGTAAAAAGTCATACAGGCTGCTTTTCTTAGGAGATTTACTTATTTCTTTCAGTTTGTCTTTCTGAATTGGTCAGATTTACTACTTGATAACAAGTGTCCTTAACACCCACTTGTGTTTGACATAAATTAAAAATTACAGTAGAATTCACAAGTGATGTCACTACTCTTAAATTAGTGGAGCTCTGCTGTATATTAATTATAATGCTTATAATTAAAAACATGAGGTACAAGTAATGGAAACCCTGTAACTGATGTCCAGCTCCTATGTAAATAATTTTGTAGATAAGACTGGGTGAATACAGTGCTGGTGATGTTCCCAGATAACAAGATTCTTGTGTTTTCCATGAATAATACTAAAGTGAGCTTTAAGGGCAAAATGACATTGCAAGTTTAATATTTTTACCAAAGATGAGATGAATAACTATCCTCTTATTGATTACTTACATGATCACAGAATTACTTATCATTGGGGTCCTGAAACTGAAGATGGACATAAATTCAAATGATCTGGGAAATTGCCTCAGGATGGGAAAAAAGGTTGCAAGTTGAAAAAGAAACAAAAATAGGGTCATTATTTGTTCTCTGGGGATTGATTAACTGTGTCAAAGGCAGTCAGCCAGTAATCTCTCAGTCTCTTCTCTTCAGTGGGAGGTAATGAAATTTAATTAGTAAGAAGAGACAGCTTTCACACTAAGGAAAGGAGTGGAGAGAAAACAGGAACATCGATGTGAACAGAGAATGATGCTACAGTACATAACAATCCCTATTAAAACTGAATTAATAGCCAAAGCTGTTTAGCCTCCACTCTTTGTTGCAGGGCATTCTCACTTTAAATAACTCCCTGGAAAAGAAGGTAAAGCTGTATTTCTGTTATTAATGGTATGAGGCTTAGTTCTGCTAGGGCTGGAGACACAAGTACAACTCTGCTCCTTTGCAATTATAAAAATCCTTCCAAGTTCATATAAAGTGTTTGCAGATATTTTTGCTCCTATTAGAAGCAGTTGTTAGCTTGTTTAGGTTCTCTTTTTTTTTCCTCCTTCTATTTTCTTTTGGTTTGCCTATATAATGGACTTATGTGCCCTGAAGTTCAATTAAATATGAGTTTAGATTAATCCAATTTATATGTTCTTGTATCTCGTTGGGAACCTCCAGGCAAAGTCTGGTGAAATGTACATTGCTAATGCATCTACAGCATATGCAGGGCAGGGCTGCATTAGAAGGGCTATAAGCCTATGCCTAGGGTCTCGAATTCCTTGCAATATTTGGTTCACTCAGGAGTGAAATTATCATTAAACCAGTTCCTGGGATTGCTGTTTGCGTGCAAGAGCTTGGAAGTCTGATCAAAATATTCTTGAAGAGGTAGCACATGCCAGGTGAAACGGGTTCCTTAGTGACACCCAAAGATGCTGCAGAGAAGGGAGGGGGTCCCTCCAGGCCATTCCAGCCAAGCCACCCAGCTCACCCACTCAGCTGTGGGTGGGCCAGAGGTCATAAAAACGGGGATAGGTGTCCTCTGCTGGGTGCACAGCTGTCAGCTGGGACCCCTCTCAGTGCTCTCTCCAGGGTGCAGACCAGCCCCACTGCTGGCCCCTGATGGCAAGGTGAGCAGATGAATCTGATCCTTCAAATGTGTGTGCTTCCTATAAAACCCAAAGCTCAAAGTATAATTTGTGCACTGATAGCCTTTTCTTTCTCTGTTGCTCTGCAGATAATCTACTGAGGTCCATGATCTTTATCATCAGGAAATACAGACACTTTATAGATATGTGTGTATGGTGTTTTAGAAGCACAACCAATTTGTTCCAAATGTCACAGTATGTTAAGTAACCATTGGGCTTTTTTTTTTTTTTAATACATAGAGTGGAAATAACCATCTTTTATTTCCTTACTCTTCCTCCAGGGGAAAGGATCCTCCAGGGATTTAATTGTCTAACTCTTGAAATATCTGAGCCGCCTTCCCGAGGATGAAGTCCTGCCAGTCTCTGGTAGAGCTGTTTGAGAAGGAGCAGCCCCTGCCTCCCAATGCCCTGGGTACTGCAGAGGCAGATCCAGTGCCAGGCATCTCAGAGATGTCCTTGGGCTGCTCAGGCAGAGGCAGGAGTCTGGTTCAGCCAGGCCAGAGCTCCCTGTGGCTTGGGAGTCTAGAAGCAGTTCTAACCTTGAACTAATTTACTGCAGAACAGTGATTCCAGTATTGAACAGAGCTATTTCAGAAAAGCAGTGGTTTTTGCTCTGATGTTTGGGTTTGTTTGGGTTTTCTTGTTCGTTGTTGGGTTGTTTTGGTTTGGTTTTTTCTTTTATTTGTTTGTTTGTTTGTTCTAAACAGAGACTTGGAAATGTGTATCATTAAAAAACCCCAGCAAAATTAAACCCCAATGATTGTTAATTTTGAGTAGTGACTATTTTATCATTCATGTATGACTTCCATGTCATACATATGTTTCTGAGGTACAGCAAGGAAAAACAAAATAGAAGATGAAAATGCTGAAGCTTATGCTTACAGTATATATACATAAGGCCCATTGACTCTTTTAATATTTTTCCTCTCTCATAGTAGATTATATAGTATAACTTGCCTTTAGTACTCATTTTTATGCATATTTTAAGTAGGGCTTTGAACCATTCTATAGAAATTTTTTATGAAAACATAACCCCATAAAACCTAAGGGAAAATACTCATCTCAGGAAAACTACAGTAAGTATAAAGCTTACTTACTATGTTCAAAATAGATTTTTGGTAAAACCATCATTCTGATTACATGTAAGCTAAAGAAATCTGGGGTGCAGGGAGGCATTATTTTACCTCTAAGTACATTTTAAATGGAGCAGGAGCAGTGTTTCTAATAATGAGGCTCTTATTCACCTATGTCCAAAGTCAAAGCCAAAAAGATTCTGGCTATCCATTGGAAACAATTCCTGGCCCTGAGCAAACCACAGGCAGACAAATTCAGTTTGTCTCTAGTTATACACAGGCTTCATTTTGCATGTATTTGAGGATCAAACCTCAAAATTCTGTCAAAATTTGTAGATGACTACAAAAAAATTCCTGTTACAGTTTTTCTCTCTTCATTACTGTTTTGGATCCTAAGTCTTTCAAAATCACCAGCTTTAATTTCTTTGTTGGGGCATAGCAACACACAAAAAAAAGAATTTTCTTCTATCTAAGGAACACTTAGATCTGCCAGCTTCTCTCAGTATATGTCTAAAATTTCTTATTTTTTATTAAATTGACTTGTGCTGGCCTAATGAATGCCCCACTGAAATCCCATATCTGGTTACTTGCAGGGAGCAGAATTTTTTCAAAACAACCCAGCCACTGATCATCACTACTAATTTATCCTGAGACACAAATTTTAAAAAGGGAAGTGAAAAGGAATAAAGAACAAAAGGGTATAAGGTTCAACCTGTGAAATATCAGAGTAAAGACTAAGGGCTATCAGAGCTGCAAGAAATGTGGGAGATAAGCTAAACAAATGAGAGGTGTTATTTGGATTCAGCTGAATTTTCACACCTACACTAGATGCTGCATTGTATAGCTCTGCATTTGGCTTAATGAACCTCCAAGCTCTAGCAAGGCTTGCTCAGAGGCCGTGAGTCTAACAGGGTCAGGCATAATGTTAGAAAAAAGGGAAAATTTCAAACTGCAATAACTACCAAATATTTCAGAAATGTGTGACAGCTCACATGCTAGACAGGGAAGGAAGGGAGGAAATGTAAGTTTATTTTTCCCCCCCAAAAAAAGTTTCAAATTTAAAAAAGCTTTAATTTAATGTTATATATCTTGATATTGTAATAAACCTGGTATTTCATATTTCTCTGAAGATACTCTGGGATACTTCAACTCTGATATCTCCAATGCATATTGGCTGAGTTGCAAACCCTCATTATAAATGTAAGTAGGAATATGTCATCCGGGATTATTTCATCAATCTGAAAGAAAACAGTGGAGGGAATCAGGAAGGAAAGAAGTCCTTTAATTTCAAATAAATAACTAATGCTTTTTGATATGGTCTAGAGGCATAGATATGTAATTTATGAATGAAATTAGGCCTTTTCTGTCTTCAGCCAGGTGATTTCTAGAGGGGGACCAGTTTGGATGCCAAAGCCCTTAGATGTCTGACCCAGCAGCTCCCTGTGCTGTAAGGTTGAATATATGTTTGAGCTGCATAATACTTCCCCAAACATCTCAGAAAGCATCAGCATTTGATAACAAACCAAGATAAGCTGCTTTAATGCATGCTGTTCATCCTTTGAAGAGAGTATGTGGGTATAGCACAGTACTGATGGCAGTAACATTGCTCCATGTGCAGCTGAGAAACACTCGGATATTCCAGTGAGAGATCTGACCTAAGAACAAAACCAGAACAATTCTATTAAATTTAGAAACATGCTGCCTGACCAATAATTTCTAAACCTCTAAGTATGTATGTATAGTCATGTTGAAATGTTGCCTGCACACTTTCACATACTAACTTACTCAGGATAGTAAAAGCCTATCAGAAATATTTAATTGTCAATGAAGAAAGGCTTCCTCTTTTGTTGTTGTTGTGTTGTTGTTGTTGTTGTTATTTTTAAGTGCAGAGATTTTATGCCAGAATGTTTCTAATTTTATTTCCATACACTTAAACCTAAATCTGCCTTATTAGAAATTTATTTACATATTTTCTCATCTCTCCACTGTGTTTTAGCAAAACTGCAAAGTGGCATACTCAGCAACAGAGAGTGTTTGTGAATTTTAATATTCCAGTTATAGTTATATCCTCAGCTGATACAGCACAGCAGACCTCCACTGATTTCAATTGCATTATGCTACACTGACTGTTAAGCCTTTTAAAGAAACTTCACTGTGGCATTAAGTCCTGGGCAGCTGACACTCTGCAGGAAGGAGTATAAAATTGTTGGAGCTTTTTCGTTTGTTTTCTTTCAGGACTGAATTTACTTAGACTTTTATAGGCTTTTTCCTGTAGAGTTGTATTGGTTGTACTTGGACAACAGCTGTTCACTTAGTTGCTGTACTTCATAGCCTTGGAAAAACAAGTTAAAATTGAATTCAATCTTTTAGCTGGATTGTGGTAAAGATTATATTCACTTAAGGAAGTGACTTTGCTGAAAGATGTTTTTCAGTGGAAGGTGAAAGAAGGTGAAAGCAAAAGGCAGAGGGTGCAATCTATATTCAATTCAAAAATGTCTCGAAATTCTAGACATGTGAAGAGACCTATCTTTACATGCAAACACAGATCTATGTCAGAAGTTCATCAACAAGGCCACTTCTTTCCAGGAAACTCACAACAACATAGTGAAGGGAAATGTGTGGATCTGGAAGGTGTGAGAGAACTACACATTAAAGAAGAGGTCTGGACAATGAGGCAGGCAAATATCCTGCTTTCTGAATTTTTTAGAGGTGTAAAAGGCTGTAGAAGAAGCACAAACCATTAGATGTCATTTTGTCAAGATTGTCTGTGCCTCATCCCCATCACTAATGTCATTGATTCAGAGACCCTTAAGGGCCCAGAATGGTTTCTAAGTCTCCTAGTCTTGTTCTATAAATGACTCAGGACACTGAAGTTCATTTCAATAGATATTCACACAAATATGCCAGTATGGCATCTAGTAGCTAGATCAAATTTTCTAGGGAGCATTCCAAACAGATTGCCTTCTGCAAGGCAATAGTTATCTGTGAGATCTGGTAATGTAAAGAGGGTGATTACTGCAGTAAACAAGCTTGTTCCACAGTGCCAAGACAGCAACTCCATTCAGGATGGCTTGACATCTCATGGAGGAACAGTGAGGATTTTACAGTGAGAGAATTGGGTCTACTTGCCCTACTGCATTTTGGCATGCCAGCTGGCACTGGCTGGAGTAATGGGATTTGAAGTGAGTGTTGAAGAGAAAAGTGAGAGCTAGTAACTTCAGATAACTATGCAGGCCTGATGGTGTTTCCCTTGCAAAGGATACCAACATATATGTTATGCTTGCAAGAAGCAGACTTGAATATACAGGAGAGAAAAAGGTTATGTTAATTTTGTGGCATTGGGGGAACTGGGTTTTATCCATAGGCTCTCTGTGATAAGAACTGTAAGGCCTGGAGTGTTAACAGAACTAACAGCTTGACAGATTTCACTTGCACTGTCAGGATAGAGATAATCATTATTGCACTGTAAATATTTAAAAAGTAAGCTTTCAAGCAGGGGCAGCTTAGGAAAATGGCCATCAGGCCTTAAGCTGATTCCTATTTTGCTCCTATCTGTAATTTCCTCCCTGCACATCTCTCGTGTGGATCAGTGTGGTGTCCAATGTTCTGCTGAATATCCTACAAAAGGCCAGAAAGGCTTATCATTTCACAGTGGATTTCTCACACACACCTGGGATGAGGAGACAGGAAAGTTAGCAAAACACTCTAAAAGTGGGGTTTTTTTAGAGGCTGAGGGCTGCTATGTTCTACATAAATAGAACAATTAGAATAACTAATTCAGCAATACTGATCATTATTTATAAGCATAAATGGACACTGCATTCAAATTAAAATTCTTAGGCAACCAAGAATGTTAGCAAATACCAAGTTATTAGGTCTTAGATGACATTATAGTCAGCAAATGGGTCAGAACCAGTTGAAATAATGAAGAAAAGGTGAAAAAGTTTCCTATCACTGTCTCATTAGCTAAAACAATAAAGACTTGCCTGATTAAAAAAAGGGGAAAATGTGCCAAACTCTTTAATATGTTATTTGATCACAGTGTTAAATATTTTTGCTTGTTTTACTTTCACTTTTTCTTAATTTCAGTCCATGTTTATCTGAGATGTCAGGCTTGTCCTATTCTTGTACCTACTCGCTTTTGTTCATTTTCAGCCTTTAGTCAAATGAATAAAATTCCTTTGCTGTCCATCTTTTCATTTCTTTCCTCTTCATTTCACTGTTGATGATTACTTCTCGTCCTGAAATGCAGTGGCATGCAATTTGCATTACCAAAAGCTCAATCGAAATAATGATACATTTCAGAGTCTCAATCAGAGATTGTGCACTGTTTCCTCTTACCACTTTTAAGAAGATCACATAAGAAAATGCTATTGATAGCATGTAAACCAATCTTGATTTTGCCTGCGTCTGTTAAAAAAAGTTAAAACTTGAAAATAGTAAAAATGACCTAGCTAGAACATAATGTCTCTACATACTAGGCAACAACATTTTAGTAGGTAGGTCATCTGCTGATGTTCAGAAGTAACAATGAGTTTTAGGCACTGGTACCAGTAATTTTTATTTTTCATCCATATATTTCTTTTATATTCATATTTGGGATGCCTGGTTTTCAATATAGTGGAATTTTCCTGTAGGTCCCACACAGTCATTTTTCATCTGTATCTGCAATTTAGGGAAATAAGAAGTTCGATATCAGAAATTAAATCAGTATTGGAAATGCATGTGGTTACTTCTCAGTAAAATTCCTCAGCAGTTCATTTCCTCAGACTCCAGAAGACTGAAATGGGAAACTAAATATTCAGTTAATTGATAAATATGAATTTACTGAGGATATGAAATAGCAAATTAATGGAGAGAATGATATTACTCTGAACCCTATTAATCACATCAATTTCTAGACCTAATAACTCTGAAAAGATGGCATATGTGATGACCAGTGTTTAGAGTGGTGTGCTAAAAAATTGCTGTCTTGTTATGACTCTATCTGTTGTACATCTGCCTGGTTTTTCCCATAATGGAAATTATTTGGGATAGGGAGTTTTATTTCATAGTGTTTTTACATACTGAAGCTTTGTAGCCTGAAATCTCAATCCTGAAATTCTACAGTAACACAAACAGGAATAGCAATGTGATAGGAACTGTGATTCTCCTTGATATAGGAAGTAGGACAATATATCTCCTAGATTAGGAAATAAAGAAACTCTCAAAAGCACATTTTATGGACATCAACTGGTTTTTTTAATCCTCATTATGGTACTAAGTGGGTGGGGATTTTTTTTTAGTTTAATTATGGGTATTTCCGTGCTCCATTTGTAAGACATCATTTTTACTGGGAGTTCATAAAGATGGGAACAGATGCCATGGTGTTTCATGTGGAGCTTGTAAAGATTAGCAAGTGTGCTTCCCACTGAGTCACTGAAGCTCACATATGAATTCACCGTGGGCAGTGTACACACCAAAGTGAATTCGATATCTCAGCAGTCCCAGTACCTGTAGGCTAGACTGTATGCTCTTAACTAACACTAGGACATGACCACTCACAGCAAAATTTTCAAAAATAATTTGCAATGCTGCCTCAGCTATCCAAAGAATAAAGCCTTGAATATAAATAAATAAAGGGAACAAATACCAAAGCTATGAATGCCACACTGCCAGGAACAAACCCATTAAAATCAACGCAGGCCACAATCAATAGGTAAGATTTTAATATTCTGAGTAAGTCCTTGAAAGCCATCCTTTATATATGCAAGCTAGGAACAGATTTGTGAGCAGAAAAATCTCAGAAATATTCAGTAATAGCTTATCAAAAAGAGGAAGTCTTGGTTATGTTCAGACAATGCTGATAAAATACTCTTTTATCTTGATTCATGCAAAAGATCAATTAAACTAATGCTTACAAAGTGCTTTGGAGGTGAGAGCAGCTGCTGCATGATGCTATCGTGCTAATGATGCCACCAGTGAATTCTCTTGCACAGCACTTCAGGACAGAAGAAAAATAGGCAAGAAAAGAGAAGGCAACTCGCTTCATATGAGCCCTGGGAAGCAAGGCAGGGAGTGAAAGCCACTCTGCTCTTAGGGGCTCCTTTGCCCCCATGACAAGTTTCACAGAGCTCTGACTTTGTCCCTTGGGATCCTGTATGCATTCATGGGCAGCCATAGAGGGCTGCAGAGACACAGCCTAAATTCTACCCAGGATCATGTCATAGCTGCCATGCAAAACTGCAGCCCTGAATTCAATTCCATAATGTGTTTGGCTCAAATCAAAGTCCAGGTGGGTGACCTAGCCACCTTCAAAGCGTTAAACCCTGCCCTTTGTGATGTGGCAGGGATGGAGACATGCCAGCTCACCTGAGGAAGTTCCAGGATGGGGGTGAGCAGCATCCAAGCAGTAAATGTAAAAAGTGCTACTTACTTCCCCCTTTCTGCCTGCTACACCTCCGTGGGCACTGCCCCTGTGCCTCAGTGGGAGGGAAGATTCACTCCCTCAAAGCACAAGGGAAAAGCTGAGGTCTCATGAGCAGTAAAAAATAACTTTAGAGCATTTTCACAGTACTATATTATATAGGCAAGCTTCCTATTTGGGATTTTTTTTTTTTTTCAATTTAATTTTAGTGTCATTTGCAAGAGTAAATTAATCTCTTTTTTCTTCCTTTTTAAAATTAATGACAGAACATTTTACTACATTTACATAAAGTTTGCTAAAACTATGTATTGCAAAAGCAGTCTTTTTTTTGTATCTGTATTTGTATTTTTAGTATATCTGTCTTCTGTTCCTAAACTATCCCAATGATGTTCCTCACGAAAATCTTGACTACAACTGCTGATCTAAGAAATACCAGCCTACCTTGCATACATATTTATCAGCTCCTGGGTGGCACTACTCTTCTCCACTAATTCCCAAATAGAATGAGAAACACTGTAAGGGGAATCAGTGTGCATGCATGACAAACTACCTACAATGCAGGAAAATGATTGCTGTCAGTTTGCTTTTTCTAGTAGACTACAGGTATCTAAAACTCATAAACAAATGCATGTCAAGGAGGGTTTGTGCCTTTTATTTCTATGAAGAAGAAAACTGTTCTAAAAATGAGGAAACGGAACAGATACTGGAGGATGTGTATTTACATGCACTATACCTTACCACTCCATTCAAAAATTACTAAGAATGTTTGGTATGATTAAAATTTATGTTAGTACTTTTTTTTCAATAAAACATTGGAAAACCAGTCTCTGTCATGCAGTTATTTATTAGATCTCTTAGAGCAGTACATTCACCTAAGATACCAATTTAATGATTTGGGAGAGTGGTTTAGCTGTTCTGCCTTTATGACTGTCAGCAGCTACAGTATTGTTATCACTTTAGGGGTAAGTATAACCTTACCTCTGAATTATTAATTAATTAGTAATTTTTAGAAGAACTGAGAAAAAATAGATATGAACTTTGGTACCTCTCAGGGTGTCCATTGAGTCTGTTGAGAAACCATCACCTCACTCATAAAATGGAACCATCTGTAAACTGAAATTGCTGTGTACAGTGTCATGAGCAATGGCATCTATTTTTTTGTCACAATTACTATATAATTAGAACAAGATTTTCATAATCTGCAGTACATTGTTCTGACTAACTGGATGATTCTGCTATAATAGCTCTCTTTGGACTTGTGCAAGGCATCTGACACTGTCCCACATGACACAGAATCACAGAATCGATAAAAGGGAGGAAAACATCTTTAAGATCATCAAGTCCAACCATCGACCCTGCACCACAATCCTGGTCACCACTAATCCATGTCACATCCACAAGTTTTTTGAACATTCCCAGGGCACTTGTCAGGCTTGAGAAGTGGGCCTGTGAGAAACTCATGAAATTCAACGAGGTCAAGCATAAGGTCCCTGCATGTGTGTTGGGGCAATCCCAAGCACACCCACAGGCTTGGAAGAGAAGAGGCTTGTCAAGAAATACTTGAGAGTCTTGATAGACAAGAACCTCAACACCACTGGACAATGTGTAAATTCACAGTAAATTCTTTACTGTGGGGATGGTGAGATACTGGAATTGTCTGCCAAGAGAAACTCTTCCTCATTCTTCCATGAATGCCTCATTCCTGGAAATGTCCAACACCAGGTGGGATGAGGTTTTAGTCTGGTGGAAGGTATCTCTGCCCATGGCAGGGGTGTTGGAACTAGATGATCTTTAAGGTTTCTTCCAAACAAAATTATTTTATGATTCTAAAATATTGCTGTATTTAATCAATCTGTCTAATATCACTATCACCTTAAGTAATTTTTCTTGAACTAGTAGTGGTAGGGTTGCATATGCAAATAATAACAATTTCAACAAATAAAAATAACCATATCTTGCCATTATTTTGAAAATTGCTCACTTGATATTCTTACTCTAATGTATACTTTAAATAGAGGATTAATATTATATTATTTCTGGAATTACATCAGAAAGTGAACATAATTTTAAGACAGGATATTTTAAGACTGTTACCTGCTCCTTAGAGCAAAAATTTCATGATAACTAAAGTTAAAACAGGTGATACATTTTCCTGTGTGAAACTATAGTGCAATAAAATGAAATGTGTAGGAGTTAATCTTTCAAAATAAAGCAGAAGTAAAAGCATCTTAAAAAGATTTTCTTTGGTAATTTTTACTTGAATTTGTTTTTGGAAAATATTTCTATTGACAGAGTGAGTTTTTCTTTTCTGAATATGCCTGTAATAATGTATTTCAGGCACTGAATATGAATTACATCCTTCATTTTATATGTAGAAATTGGTTGACTAACAATATAAGCACAACAATTTTACCTACTTAAATAGATCTTTTATGAAATAAACTTTATGCCTAGAGGGGACTTTATTATAAAAATAGGATAAATGGGTAATAATGATTTTATTTAATGAAAGCACAATTTACATTAATTCCAGCATGCACACAGTTCATTGATATTTATTCAAATTATGCCAAGGCATGTGGTGACTTAATATTCCCAGATGTACTTTATTATTGGTTCCTAAAGTATGATTCTCTATCAGGAAGACTTTTGGGAATATGTTGATTCAT
The DNA here is from genome assembly GCA_034336665.1 of Luscinia megarhynchos. Classification (NCBI taxonomy): domain Eukaryota; kingdom Metazoa; phylum Chordata; class Aves; order Passeriformes; family Muscicapidae; genus Luscinia; species Luscinia megarhynchos. The sequence continues at coordinate 78,015,827 of CM067565.1, read as the reverse complement.
TCTGCACAGGACAGAAGAGAATTTATGAATTAAGTGAACATGTACTTAATTTTGGATCTGTCCATGGTGAAGAAACCACTGCTTCTAGTCAGGGGTTCTAACTGGAAATGTGTGACATAGTAAGAGGATGCTATGATCCAAGGCACAAGACAGCCCAAAATCTATAAGTTGTGTTCTTCAGTACAAAGTTTGAATTTTAATCTTTTTCAAGACAAAAATAAGGTCACAAGGTTTATATTAATAAAATTGTGAGCACACATGCTCAGGATATAAAGACACATGTATGGCTCAAACCTACTTCTCCAGGTCTTCTGTGCTCCCCCAGCTATGACACTGAAAAAAAGGGCAACACTCTCCTTCCATGTTATGTTGGGGCCAAGAAAGATAAATATCACAAAACTGAAGGGAGAGCAAGGAAGATGTAGAGCAGCTGTAGAAGACACACAGAAGCAGCAGCTGGAACTCTAGGACTCCACCACTTGTGACTAGGAAAATTAAGACATCATTGTCAGCTTAATGCATAAATGTATAAATATTATGTATTAAAGCATTGATTTCAGCAGAACAATTGATACATGTAACTGTAATTATAGAAAGGGCCTCAGTACTGCTTTGGTTTAATCCTTTTCTAGAGCATCTCTAAACCAGGAAAAAGTCTCCGCTGGTACCCTGGGAATATAAATATACTGTGTGTTTGCAACTCTGTCAGCATTATTTGTATGTCCTTGTTCTTTTTGACTAGTTTCCATTTCTTTCAGATGCTATAGAAAAAGGAAAACGAAATTCAAATGGCATTAGCAAAGTTTGCTTTTATTTTGGAAATATGTTATGTAATGCCTGTTAGTTTGCTCCAGCACAAGGTATATCAGGTACCTGTTTGAAAAGGGGGCTTTCTGTCACCTAAGGTAAGAAGAAAATGCATTTCATGCAAGTGCTGAATAAGCCGTTAGTCTGCAGCACTCCAGCCCTTGAGAACATTAATACTATTAATAAATACTGTTAACTCCATGCACACACCCCCGCACACCCACATCCCTTTCCTGCACCCTTCCCCCAGTTAATTCTATTTTTCAATTCTTTGCTCAGTATTTGGACCTTACTTTATTGTGTCCTTCTTTTTCCCATCTCTGGAATGGATCAGAAGAATCTTTCTTGGGAAGTTCTTTGCTGGATAGTCACGTAACTCTGCTGCTGAAAGAGCTGACTGCGTGCTTCTGTGAGAATGCTCCAGGGGAGAGACTTGGAGTGCAAAGAGAACAGGGAGAACCCCTGGTGGAGACAGTGCCAGAGCTCACAAGGAGACCTGCGTTGGGTCATGACTTCAAATGGAGACAGAATCTTCAATTTTTAATTTTAAAAGATGACCAAAACAAAATAAACAAACAAGCAAAAAACCTTGCAAAACAAAACAAAGGTGTTTGGAAGCCTTTGAAGAAGGAGTAAAAGCACATGAGAGTCAGGTTGGACAAGTCCATGAGCAGTGAAACGTAAAGACAAGGAAAAAAGTTTTGCATATCATAAATTGATAAACCAAATATAAGGACACCCATTTAGGTAATGAATTTCCTATCAAATGCACATTTCCTAAAAGTTATCTGGTAAATCTGCAACAGTGTAGGTCATAGAAAGTAGTCTTCTCACTCTTCTAAATCTCAATATTCTGGTTTACTAATCCTCTCTGGATTTGTATGCGTGTTTGTACATCTAAAACTGCTAGTCCTGACTACCTAGGCATATATAGAAAATATATAGCAAACGACAAAAAGAAAAATATATTGCTGACTGTGCCTTCAAATAACATCAATAGGCAAAAACTGATTGTAATAGAAATTGTACAATAAAACTTTTATAACTTTTCCTCTTTTTTTTACTTTTTTTTTTTTTAAATAATTATTCACAGTGTGTTTTTGTGTGTAACAGAGGGAAACATGCTCTTACAGAACTGGCAATGACTGCAGTTGCACCATGACAGGAAAAGGGATTCCAGTTTAGGCTGCTATAAATACTGAGATTAACCCATCAATGCTGCATTCCCTTCTACACTAAATGACAGTAGGTTTATCTGATCATATAACTCTTGCTATGAGTAAAGCCAGTTTGCTCAGCAAGCCCACTGTAAAATGCCAGAGTTCTGTTTGTTCAATCATAACTGAAGAACAGCAAAAGAACCTGTTAATTGTTCTTTCGATGTCCATTTTCAATCCAGTTGCAATAAACCTTTCTGCCAGGGTTATTTTTCCACTTCTCTAGTGATATTACTTCTCCTATACAGGGTTCCTTCAATCCAGTTTTGACTGTATTACTAAGGCAACCAGTTGTGTACTGCAAGCAGCAGACATTCTTATTCTACTTTTCACCATCAGTCCGACAAAGCAATACTTTTAAAAAGTGGTTTTCTTTTATCTTTGAAAAATAAGTCCCTAGGGAATGGTACCAATTTACACCAGTCAAATATTTGGATCAAAGAGCCAGAAAAAAGAAATTCTTACAAAGAGCACAGTGAAGGAGAAGCAACCTGGGTTACTTAGGAATGACTGATCCATGCACTGAAGGAATCCCCAAAGTCTGAAAATACATCTGATCTTTAATTAGCACCATGGAGTTAGAGTGCCCTACTGTTTCTGGCTGAGGAGAAGGGAACAGAGACTACATCATTTTTCTTGCTTTCTGGGGAAGCAGTGGCATCTTCTCTCTCTGTCAGTAGCTACTCCTTTAAGACATGCACAGTAGGATTTTTCATCCTGCCGGTTGAATCCACTGAAAAATGATAAATTGCATTCTCTGTGTTCAAGAGGAGAATTCATGTTCCTTAGCATTATTCTTTGCTTAGAGATCCTGGGGCTGGTAATCTTGCCAAAGCTCTGGAGAACTGAATGGACTTTGTCACATTGCTGTGGATGAATGTGATGCTGCCTAGATCAAAGAACTGGTACGCTTAGAGCAGAATATATAGGCTGCCTTCACTAGGATTGCTTCTAAATTTTCAGAATTAGCCTTTGCAACCCCCAGTTTTTATCCTCTTAGTTTTTATTTTTGCATGATGGGCCCCAGTCAGACCAACTGTATATTATTTCCGTGTTGCATTCCTTAAAAATTCCCATAAATTTCAATAAAGTTATAACTCCAGGAGGAGTGTGCTCCCTTGAGTAGGCCTTCCTCAGGGCAGTGGTGCTCAGCACTCCTGCATGTTGAAAGGCTTGTCTGTGCCACATTTCAGGGCAGGAAAACTCAGGTCCTGCCAAAATGTGTGTGGGAAGGTGCTGCTTCTTCTCCTGGAAGCTTTTGGATCTTCAGGGGCTCCCAGCTGGGAACAGTGAGCATCTGTCCAGGCAGGAGAAATGGCTTCTGCTAGGGAAAACTGCTTTACCTTTCCTCCCTCTCTGCCATGCTACATACTGCTTGTAGGCTCAATATGCTTCTCCTTGGCCATGCAATCCCTTAAATCCAGCAAGAGACCTGAAAGACTGACCAGACTTCTTCCTGTGCCCGACTCTGGCAGGAAACACTGAGCTCACGGCACCGATCTCAGTCAGGGAGCCAGGGGGGATCTACCTGCCTGGCCTGACCTCTTCCCTACCAAGCAGCCTCCTGCCTCATATCTTGGGGCATTTTCCTAGTTTAACTAGGTTTTTCAAGTCCAACGTCCCTGCCAAGGCAGGGTCACCTAGAGCAGGCCACACAGAAACATGCCCAGGTGGGTTTGAACGTCTCCAGAGAAGGAGAGTCCATGATGTGGGCAGCCTGTTCCACGGGCCACCCTCAGTGTAAAGAAGTGAAGCTGAAACTCCTTGTGTTTTAGATATGGACATTGTTTCTTATCCTGTTGCTGGCACCACTGAAAAGAGTCTGGAACCATCCACTTGGCACCCTCCTTTGAGAGGTTTAATGCATTAATGAGATCCTTCTCTTCTCCAGGCTGAGCAGGCCCAGCTCCCCCAGTCTCTCCTCACAGGAGATGCTCCAGACCCCACATTGTCTTTGGGGCCTCCACTGGACCCTCTCCAGTAGCTCCTTGTCTTTCTTGTGCTGAGGAGCCAGAACTGGGCACAGCATTGCAGAGGTGCCCCAGCAGGGCTGAGTGGAGGGGCAGGATCTCCTCCCTTGGCCTGCTGGCCACGCTGCTCCTGATGCTCCCCAGGACACCACTGGCCCTCCTGCCCTCAGGGCACTGCTGGCCCAGGGACAGCTTGTCACCCCCAGCACCCCCAGGTCCTTCTCTGCAGGCTGCTCTCCAGCAGGTCAGCCCAGGCATTGGGGTTATTCCTCCCCAGGAGCAGGACCCTGCACTGGCCCTTTTTGCCCCTCTGTGTCTCTCTGCCCAATTCTCCAGCCTGCCAAGGTCCCACTGAGTGGCAGCAGAGCCTTCAGGTGTATCTATCAGCCATTTGCCTGTTTTGTTTTGGTTTCAGTATATTGTTGCTGTTTTGAATGTTTTGCTTAGTATTTGGTTGCTGGTTTGGGTTTGTTTGGTTGTTGGTTTTTTTGTTCTGTGTAGTCAGAACCATGTGCACTTTTTCCTTAAATATACTCTTGGAAACTCTTATACACTTTTACTTTTGGCTAAAATACTTTAAAAAGAAAACAAAACAAAAATACAGCCTAAGACACATACCAGGAATGGAACGTTCCACATAAAATCATAATATTTATGAAGTTTTGATCAGCAGAAAACAGCGTCATAGGAAGTGGAAAGTGTTGAGCAGCTCCTGTGATAGATGCCAGTGCTTCTATCTTCAGTGTTTAAATCAGGACATGCAGGATTGAAAGCAGAGACTCAAAGTGCTTTTCAAAGATGATATAGTGGTCTCAAAAGAGAAACATCAAGCAAATGTCAAAGAGGCTCTGTTCTTACTTGCAGCTAGATGACTCAGCTGGATCAGTTCATATTTTTCTCCCCAGTTATCAGACACTGAGTGGGCTTTGGAAGATGGAGCAAAACAAGGAGCTGCAACTGGGTCAATGGCAGCATAACTGCTGGAGTAGCCTTGCTCTGATCTGGGTTCTTGTGAGCCAAAGACCACTGAGATTCAAATTTATTTCTCATCCATACAAACAAACAAGCAGGAATGCCCTGCTTCCCTCTGTTCCTGTCAGTGCTGGGTACAAAGAAGTGAGGGTGAGACCAGCAGCATGAGATGACTGAAAGGGAGTTTTTGCCCTGTGCTTCCCATTTCCTCTGGGCATCCCAGGGCTGACAGTTCCTCGGAGCTCTGGGGGCTGTTTCTGCAGCTGTAAATGATGTTTTAAGCACAAAATATTAGCAAGAGATTGAAAATATTTTGAGTTTTTGTTTCTCAAAATCAGCTTTGAATCTTACCTCTTTCAAAAGAAGCTTTTCATATTCAGTGAGAAAACTTTTTAAGCTTCAGTATTTAACTTGTCAAATTACTGAAGAGGATTCAAGCCCATTTTTTCTTTAATTTCTACTGTTAAAAAAAATTTTGTCTGTCTATAAGGACTGTTTTGGGCTGATGTTTTGAAAAATTTTGAAAGTAGATATCATGTAAAAAAATTAAAATACTGACAAAAATGTTTTTGTTTTTTTTTTTTTTTTGAGAACACGTTCTTTTATACATTACCCTTCTCATAACAAATTGACAGCATGAAATGAAATTTTGATCTCCCTTTTCTTAGAGAATAAAAGATTCATCCTTTTCTATTTTTTCCATTTTCACCATGGATGAAGTAACTTCAAAAGGATCCAGTAATTCTATTTTTTAAATTGAAAAGAATTAATAACAAGAAATCTCATAAATATGTGAGGCAAGAGAAATTTCATTCAGTTACTGTTTTCAAACCGTCAAAACTATGAATTTAATAAAAAAAAAGAAAATTATATTTTTGCATATTTTTAAGTCCTGAAAACATTACAGGATAATTTTACTGAAGTTAGAAATCTCTAATTGAAGCAATTTTTTTATCCCCAGATATACTGTTGCAGTATTCTAAAATGAAGGACTCAGTGAAAGTCTAGTTGTAGACATTCTTATAGTAAGACTATGAAAGTTTCAGAATCAGCATAAATCTTTAACAATTGGTAATCACAAAATAACTGTTTTTAAGATGAGATTTTAAGAGATGTTTTTCTTCTAAAAGAATTCTGTGTATATTTAGGTATTAAAGGTCATCTGAAATAAAAAGTTGGTGTAAACCAACTTAACCAAGGAGACAAAGTTATATGCCCCTAATATCTCTGTTTTTATTTGATTTTATAAGAGACTAGAACAATATTTGTTCAAATAAATGAAAATCTTTTGAACCTAATATAATTTTCTTAATGCCTTCCCTTTTTTATTTCTGTGAGGAGAAAATGTGTGGTTAAATCTATTTTATTCATTCTGTTGAAGTTTTCTCTTTTTGTATTGTGGTAGATTTAATTTTTTCCCTTTTGCTTTCTTTCTAGGAACTTAATATCTACCTTATTCCTTTGCTCTCTGCAATCATTGCTGGTCTATTTCAAAATACAAATTAATTATTTTTATGTGAGCAACCATGACTTTATTTATTTATAGTTTTCATCTGAGGTATATAGCTGTGATTTCCAGATAGTTTCTTTTAACTGTCTTGAAACCTCTCTTTGCTAAGAAGGCTTGAAATTCACAGTGGGTTTTTGTGTTCAGCTGGGACAATCACAGTAAGTACTGAAGGGCCCCATCAGGCCGTGTCAAAAAGCACTTCCAGAAAGACTTCTGCTTTGAATTCTGCTTTGACTTTTCTAGGGAAAAGTTGAAACATTCAGCGTGGCAGATTAATTGACTCCCTCCATCTCCTACTCATCCTCCTGGAACCCCATAACATGAAATTATGAAACTGGAAGATGTGCTGATCTATTGCACTGCCTGTTTCTGGCTCCTATGACTGCTGCTCCCTGTAGTCTGGATCGTGAGTTAAAGTCTCAGGGATGTTCCTGTCTCCCCAGGCACAAGTGTGTCTGCTGCTGGAGAAGGCAAACTCCAGCTCAGTGCTTTTGATTAGAAAGTCAGCTTGAGATGTAATTGGCCAGGTGGACAACCTCTGGGAAGATGTTAAATGCAGGATGATGAAACCTTAGAATCATTTTAAACTGCATTTGGTATAAAACACCAATTAATGCATCAAAGGCTCACAGGAAGCAGTTTCACAAAAGCAGTGGAGATGAAAAAAGATAACTACTGGTGACTTTTGAATATCAGATTGAAAATGCAGGACTTTTCTCTGCAGTAAGTTCTCCAATGCTTTATCATGACTGTGCTTTTATCAGCTGAGACACTGTTTCTCAGTCTAATTAATATGCTTTATTAATGTAATTTTCAAAAAATCTGGTTTTAAACAATAATTTACTGGATTTCATTTTGCAGCTTGCTGTAGTATCTTGAGCAATAGTTATCTTTTCTTTGCTTTTACAGTAGTTTTTAATTTGGCAGCTACTACAAATTTATTTAAGCAAGCTCTGCCTATTTTGTGCCTTAATTTTCCCTCATAAATCACCTTTATTTATGGAGGGTAAACCTTCATTTTATAATTTTTTCTGGTAGACATAAAATAACTTATGCACAAACAAAAGTAAGAAGAATACCACTGATAAAAAAATACCAGAAAGAAAAAAACCCTGCAATAGAAATAGCCTTCTAAAATGACAAAATTTGTGTAGTGCCTGTGTGTTGCTTTATGAAAATCAGAATCATATTAAAAAGACAAGATAACAGTTACTGATTGCTTTAAAAAAATTTATCTACTGTTTTATAATCACTAGACCTCTAAATTGTATAGCAGTGTTGCTGTTGCTAAAGGTATTTGTCCTGGTTTGAAGGACAGGTGTCTGCCAATAAAGGCAGAAGCTTCTCTTTGAAATGGAGAATGTAAACCCCCTCTCTCCAAATTACTATAATTTTGAAATTAAGGGGCTCTCAGGCAAAGATATGGGAATTAGGAATTAGCAGTTCTTTACTAGGAAAATTAAAATAGAAGTACAGTATTACAAAGAATAACCCAACCCTGACAGAGTCAGAATACAACCTGATACCCTGTCAGTCAGTCAGGGTGTTGTCAGCAGTACCATTAAATGGTGGTTACAGTCCTTCTACAGTGACAGATGTGGTTCAGCTGAAGCAGTGCTACTGTAGAAGTGTGCAGTTTTCCTCTGAAGGTCCAGGGATGATGTGGGAAGGTCTGGACTCCAGTGGAAAGATGGATAACTTGCTGTCCAAAATCTCAGTTTTTATCTAGGTAGGCAAGGTTTGTCTCCTCCCCCTGGCTGGACCATCTCCCAGTGGGATGATGTAATTTCATCAGTCACACAGTGGGACTCAATGGCCCAACAGCAGATGATATCTTCCTGGAGGGAGGATGGGTTGTGGAAAAGATAAAGATGATTGCCCCATTTTGTCTTAAAGATGGCCCATTAGCAGATGGTATGTGCCATGGAGATAAGGGTCACTGCCCCACCCAGCTTCAACAGATGGTGATAGAGTACACATTTCTGGCCACATCCTGTATTGCAACCCAAGACAGTGTTAAGAGCTGTAAGTTGGGGCACATGATAGGAGAAAAGAGCTGGTATTGCAAATATCTATTTTTTAATATTATTTTGTCAGATTCACCCACTTGAGCTCTTCCATTTAATCTTTCCCATCTCTGCATCTTTTTTTCTTGAGCAAAAGAAAGAGCAAATTGCTATCTTAATTCATTCCTGTAGCCTTATTCACTACACTAATTTTGAGCTCTGCTCAAAAAATTCCCAAAAGACAGAAGAGCAAGACAAAAAACAAATTTTGTTGACCTAATTACAAAGAAGGGTGACCTTGAGAGCATGAACTTTGCTTGAGCTATAATGGGTGCAGTAGTGTATAAAATTTAAACTTTTCTCTATGGATGAATGTCAACAGTGGTTTGCTCTTTTCACAAATGATCAAGTAAGTACAATGCTGAACATACAGAAAACCTTTAAAAAGTACCCATTTTTTTCCCCCAGAATATCCATCAAGCACATCCACAGTGATGACAGTTTGCCACTTGCCTGTATTTTGTATGGAATTGTGATACTTAGAGAAGACCTTTCTGACTGAGTTCACTCAGTTGCATCTAAGTTGCAAGGAGTTAGGTGACCCAGACTCTCTTTGGAAGGCTATTTTTTTAGGTTTTCCAGCTGACTTATCCTTCAAAAACACAGTGCCACGAAGTGGAACTAATTGAGGGAAAAACATATCACCTAGAAAAATTTAATTTTGAAGGGCCAAGTTGTAAAACCATGCCAAACTATACCAGTTTTGATGAATCTTGTGATCAAAAATAAGGCTTTAGGTCTTGTCTCTTTTCTGTTGAGCCTCACCCCTTCCCTCTTGGGCAGTCAGTCTCTGCCTACAGACATGGGTCCTCAGTGGCCATGGAGATGTAAGACAGCCTGTTTGTGCTGCCTTTTTGGGTTTGAACTGCACCAGGTTGCCAGGACCATCCTGTGGGAACAAGATGCTGGGAGCCAGGGCAGCAGAGGAAGGGGAAGAAGGCTAGGGAGGGGGGAAAGGGGATTGTGAATTTTCAGGTGTTTTCCCATAGAGGTGTGAGCCAAAATCTCTGGGCACTTCATCCACCCCTGTGAGGGAATTGCAGCACTACAACAGAGGTTGCCTCCAGTGAGATATTAAGTTGGCTTTGTCAAAGCTGGGTTGAGCTTGTCCAGATGACCAACATTTCCAGTCAGTGAAGTCAGCTCCACATCTCCCAGAGCTGTGAGGCTTGGAAATGACAGCCAGAAAAACTTGTATTCTGCTCTCTTGGAACTCATCTTCTGTCTAAATTTGAGATTACTGTTTTCAGTAACAAAGAAAGAGATTGAGGCCTATTCAACTAGACTCTTTTTTTATTTTTTTGAAGTGAACAAAAAGGCATTCTGAGAGTTTCCCTCTTTGACTGCTTCTTTTGTGTGTGAATTCTCCACTCCCTCTCTGGACCAAAACACGTGATTTCCAGGCTGTTGGGACACAGTGCCCAGGGAGCAAAGGCAGAGGAGGCAGAGGCCACACAGTGAGACCTGGCATCAGAGCACTGGGATGGCAGAAGGATGTGGGCTGCTGCATTACTGGCTAGATTTGAAATACCTGCTGTTGTCCTTCTCACATCCTATGGTCTTTCAAGGACAAAACAACATCTTTTGTCAAAGTTGCTTGCTTAATGCTTCTCATTGCACACCCACCTTCCTGTAAATGTACTCATGGGAGCAAGTTTCAACAAAAGCAGGCTACAAAATAATGCAAGACGATGCATCTAAAAGCTTGACACAGAATCATACCAGAGTACACATTTGGTTTTGCTACAACATTGATTCTCTGTTTATTTTCCAGTAGGAGCAGAAACCTCCCTATTTTTCATTCATTTTGATCTGTAGCCTGGAAAAATGTTATGAGCACATATATGTCAATATATTATTTAGATTTAAGAGCAAAAATTTACATTATTAGCAGTGACATTAAAATTCCATTCAGTTAAAAATTAGAATTTAATTTAATATATGCTTCATGATTCTGAACACGAAACTTTAATTCATTTTTCTTTACAATGAAAGAATAGCCAGTGGGCAAAAAATAGGTATTTGGAGCCAAATTTATCTACCTCCTGCACTATGAATTTTGCAAAAGAGAAAGGCATAGCCAGATACTTTAAAAGATTGAGGACCATTCCATAAACAGCTATCTAGAAAGGTATTCATGGGGGTAAAGAATTTTGAAACAATTTAAACTCTAACCATTTCACAAGGAAAAAAATCAATCAGCACTAAGTGCACAATAAATGTGTTTCATAGGTTTGTTTAGCTAAAAGAATACATCTGCCTCTAATTAGTGCAGTTATATAGGGGGGCTTGATCTCCTTCAGTGGAGAGGCTGAACTTTTTATTTTCACTTAAATCAGAGAGGAGGATGAACTTTACAGGTTCCTATCTTAATGCTAAAACTGGAAACATTCTTATTAAACCATTCAGCTGGGTGTCTGGATGGCAAGTTATATTTTTCTGTGGCAGAAACAGAAAATATGAAGAAAGATCTTGTTTATCAAACATTTATTTATTCATTACAGATAAAGGACTCCCTGGAAAGTAATGAACTCTGTTTTCCTTGTGGTGCTTTAAATCCTTAATGACTGTACAAGATATATATGTATTATCCCTTGCACGTGCTGTGTTTATTGCCATTGTTCAAATATCTAAACTTGAGGGAAAGTGGTGACACAAGATTGAATAATGTTAGAAAGATAAAGTGTTAATTGCAACAGCTATTTTTAACTAGCTAAACGTGAACTAAAACTTAGATTTCTTCAAGCAGAAGTTCATAGAGGAAAACTTTGGACCTTTTCAGTAGATTATATCTTTAATTAATGTTTTCACCTCAAACACAACTGTGCCAATTTTACTGAAAAGTATGAATACTGTCATAGAAAAAACTATATTGCTGTAGTGAAAAGAAGTTTAAATCTTTATTAGCATATATTGAGAATCTCAATGTTTTGGTGAGAAATGTAGAATAAAAATTGAAAATATGGACTATCTCTGTTTTCATCCTAGACCCACAAAACAAAGATGGCAACCAAAGAAATGAAGACACTGATTCTAATGAAAGATGTGTGATATGCATTGAAGTGAGTGGTGACAAAAGCTGGATTGAGGCAATTCTTGCTCTGCAGTAAAGTGGATGATGTGGGAGGTGAGAGAAGTCTGAAGCTTCTGGCTGAGCAGAGGAAAGGTCTGCAGAGTCCAACAGAGCTTGTACAGGAGACTTGGGGACAGAACAGTAGAGGGACGGAGCAGAGACAGTTCCACCAAAGAGCAGCACCAGCACCACAACCACCAAAATTCCTCTTCAATAACAGGTAAGGTGTCACCAAACCTTGCTTCATCAACCCATAAAGCATTTCATCATTACTGCTCATTTACAGCTAATGCACAGTTAATTTGAGGTATCCTGAAACTGGGTCAGCAATAAAGACACATTTTTGATAACTGGCAACAGAGCATGCGTCTCTCTGCTTTGATGTCTCATGCTTGCCAGGATAGCTGTCTGCCCTGCTGTACAGAATCTGTGTCCAGATCCTTTAAAAAAAATTCTGTGCTGGTGTCAGAAGAGCCCTATGTGTTCCACCAGGGGGTGGGCAAAGCAAGAACCTGCAGCTTTTGAGATATGAGACAAATGTTTCAAGAAAAAAGGAGTGGTGACATCCAAACACTACAAAGGACTGATGCTCCAAGTATCTACACAAGTCAAAAGAAACTGATAAAAAAACTCTGCCAACTGCTTTGTAGAGCACTTCAAGCCCCATGAAGCAGGCTGAGGCTCCCCCAACTCCCAGAAGAGTTAGAAAGTTAGAAAATGTTTCAGACATATGCATTCCTATGTTACTTTGAAAAAGGCAAGCATTATCCAGGAAATTCATCCCTGTATTGGTTATTCAACTCTGTAGGATTGCTGCTGTGCTGAAAAAAAGCAAGGTCTCTGGCTTTGTTGATCAGATCCACCCATGAACAACACAGTACAGGTGCAGACACAGTGTTTTTATCAGTGTCTCAATGACTTGCCAGAGAAAACTAGCATGAGGCAAACCCCAGCAGCTTTGAGCTAAAAACCTGTCATGTTTTCAACAAATCTTGCTCTTGAGAAATGTCTTCCCTGAAAAAAAAAAAAAAAGAAAGAAAGAAAAGAAAAGAAATTCCATTAGACTTCAGGATTTTTATTCTGATAGCTGTTTTTCAGCTCTTCAAAGAGTCCTGCAAGACAGATGAGACTGAAAATGTGCTCTGGTTGGAAGAGCCCCTGAGAGCACACTGTCAGCCCAATTAGGCTGTGTAAGAAATTTCGAAGCTCAGGCAGTGGATGAAGTTAAGTGACAAAAGAGCCTGAAGTGACTTGTCCCATACAAAGCTCTGTGAGTGGAAGGAATGATGTTCACTCACCCAGACAGGGAAAAATAGATGTGAAAAATGAGATCTCAAGGGTGGCCCTAAATGACATTCTCTGCTGGGGAAGGTGGGTGCACAGGTAGGTGGGAAACACATGGAAAATTGAATTTCAATGCACAAATGACTCTAAAATTAACTTCTGTGGCTTCTGGGCTTCTTCTGTAATTGCAAAAAAGGGCCAATACTGAAGAAAAATATAATGAATTGCTTGCTCTCAGATTAAACAGTTCCATGCAAACATGTAGTTGACATATTGGAAATGTAATGATGTAATACCTTGTGTAGTGACTTATCCACTTTACATGCAGAATGTAAATAACAGATAGTATTTTAGATTTGGCATACTGCTATGAATTCTTGCTTTGGTTTCTACTGCTATGAATACATAAAGCAAAAGACTCTAGAGACAGCTCATGGTGGATGTCCCTCTTGGGGACATCTCATTAATAATTTCTCTGCTTGATACATCTGCAAAAAAAATGCAGACTTACTTTTTTTCCCCATTTTTTTTATGTGCAAATAAATATTTAATTGAGGTCACTTATTCTTACCTGATTACATAATTGTAATTATGTACAAAAGGTACAGGATATCTTCAGAAAGGTCACAGTGTCATTGCTGAGAGGAGAGTTCATCAGTGCCTTTCAGCCACTGACAAGAAGCAGTATTCTGCTCTCAGGTACAGCTCACTCAGATGGATTTCTTTTCAGGGAATTTTTCTTGTGTTCTCTGCTCTCAGTGGAGTCTGCCCTGCTGAAGGATGCCTGAGACTGCAGAGCACTTAGTGCCCCAAACCACACAGCAGCAGTTGGGGTTGTTTGGTCCATGATGCTTGACCTGGGGACAGCTTGGCCTCTGGACCTTCCAGGGTCCCCAAGAGCCTGCACAACTCTCTGCTGTCCTGCTCAGGCTCCTTTAGGAAGCAGCTGCTCAAATGCAGAAAGCTGAAAGTTAATCAGCAGAAGGTGTTTGATAAAGCTGTTTTCACTTCTCTAAGTCATATGTGTCCCTCAGCAGCATCTTGTTGGGCTGAAGCAAGAGGGCATGAAGAGAGCTCACTTCTCTCCTGGTTCCCTGTGCTGTACACCTGGGGAGACACAGCTAAACTAAGGCAAGTCTTCAAGTAAACCTCTCTGAAATACTGCCTGAAGAGCTCATTGCATCCTCTCTCACTCTTTCTTAGCCACGAGATTTAATTTAACTCTGTGAGGTTTAATGTTTAATGTTTCCATTTTGAGATGGTGATACCTTAGCCCAAATGCTTTTTCTTTCCTTTCAGTAAATTTCAGCATTTCAATAGTCAGCTCAAAATGTCTTTCATATTGGTCAAATCAGTTGTCTATATCTTCTGCAGATTATTTAAATCTTTTTCAAACTCTCCCTTGAAAAAAGAGGATTCTAATCTCTTCTTCTTTTATGAATGAAGTTACTCTGTAACTCTGAAGTTACCCTCTGCACTGCCTGCTTCCCTCCCTCTGCTGTGGCTCAGCACTTTGCCAGAGCTATTCTTTCCAGATTGCATTTCTGATTCCTTCTGTGTCTGGGTCACTTATCAGATACATGCTGATACTTCCCAAAAATTGGTGTAAAAAACCGAGTTTAAAAAAACAAGTTCATAATAGATTTTTGTTACAAACTAATTTCTAAACCTGAAGATTATGACTTTCACAGAACTTGTGACTAAAATAATCAGAATGCTTGTCATAATAACACAGATTCCCATGATCTATTTTAGGATGGCATTCATCTATTAAGTATTTATTAATTTATTTTAGATTTTAAAAAAAGCATAATTAAGTATGTATAGAAACCAATGTAGACTCTAACACAGAAAAGTTTTCCTTTTCCTTTTCCTTTTCCTTTTCCTTTTCCTTTTCCTTTTCCTTTTCCTTTTCCTTTTCCTTTTCCTTTTCCTTTTCCTTTTCCTTTTCCTTTTCCTTTTCCTTTTCCTTTTCCTTTTTTTCCTTTTCCTTTTTCCCTCTTTATATTCTTCATTTCTTTTTTATCTTTTCATTCTTTTAGTGAAGTAGATACTTCAATACATTTTGCTTGTGCATTTATTCTGAAGTTTCTTATTCCAAATTGCAAATGTCTCACCAACAGCCTGACAACTCATTGGAACTGAGAGATACAAACAGATGTTAGACTCAAAAAAGACATATCTCAGTACAGACAAAATCTTTTCATCACAGTGATTGTCCTGAAGGAGACACAAGAAGCAAACAGTAAATAATCTCTTCCTAAAACAGACCCTTCATTTTAAATCAATTAGATAGTCCAATCTCTATTACTTATATACATTAAGGGACCTCATTAGGCAATTAAATGGGAAAAAGAAACCCCCCTCTTCTTTTAAATTTCCTCTTAATTTTAGACCAAAAAAGTAATATGTATAAATATTATTATCTTAATTGGAATTAATTTTCTTCTGTGCTTTGTATATAAACAGTCATTGTTTTTCCAACAAGAAAGACTTTTTCTTCCAGGCACTATTGATTTTATTATACACACATGCACAAATACAGGTACAGACTGTTACAGCATATTTTTGACTTATTATTTAGTGGACTTAGTTTTTCTGGTAAGCCTGGTATGTCTAAGACAGCAGGAGAACTGCTTGTCTGTATTTTGCCTGTAGCCTGTTGTGATGAGGAAGGCATTACTACATTATCTCTTGCAGGGGATTTACATTTTACCAACTGACAGTAAAGAAAGTCTGTTCAAAGAATCATATAATTGCTTTGGTTTAAAAGACATAGATTCACAAAAGGAAAAAAAAATTATATTTAGACTCCAGGAAGTGTGTTGAAAGAAGAAAGAAAAAAAAAACCCAAAACCAAAGTGTAGTGTAGGTTATAAATGCCAGGTTAAAAATGAGTTTTCCTCATAAACCGTTCACTCAAACTCATGCTTTATCATTTTTAATTGTAATTTACCAAAAGGCTTTTGGGCTTGACATAGTGTGTACCTATGGCTGTCCTCCTGGGCAAGGAGAATTGCACAAACCTCACTGAGGTCAGCTCTGAGAGGCTGACTCAGGAGATCCTCTTTCCCACCCTTCGCTTTAGTACTGTTAAATTGCATGTGATTTTATGAATAAGATTATCCTAAGCAGAATTCATTTATTTCTGCACCTTTTCCAGCAATTTTGTGGCATAATCTGTTCATGGCCACCTATTTTTTTTTTAAAAGGTTACTTTAAGGTTACTGCTGAACACCAAATCTCTTGTTTCCACAGAGGCACAAGGTTATAGTTAGTTCCCCTGTCCATCATGGATGTGATTGTTCACAATTTTTTGTGATTCTAAGACTTCTGTGGAAGCCCACTTGCCCCTGGCTGAGGTCAGCTTGGGCAGACTGGCACAGTACATAAGGGCAAGCAGCCACCACAAATCATTGTGCTGTTACCACTATTTAGAGAAAAAGCAGAGAGGCTAAATACAGCAAAAATTCCAGGAAAGACAGGAACAGAGCATGCATATCCACCCTGGAGTTTCAAATATAACATGATTTTTTTGCTGGTAAAAGATAAACTCAGTTACTAAAAGGGCTTAACAACTCATGGTTACTGAATTTTTCAAGTGTTAACTGTAGGAGTGGGGATTACAGAAATGATGCTCCTAAATCATAGAATCTATAATGGTGTGGATTGGAAAGGAGCTTAATAATCATCTAGTTCCTTCCATGGGCAGGGTTAGCTTCCACTAGATCAGACCAGACTAAACCCTTCATGTTCATCACAGTCTTCCCTAATACTGGAATACCAGTGTTAGGGGCAGAACAGAGGAATGCCTAGGTCAGCAGTTTGTTCCTGGAAGCTGAACATTTTGAGAGTGGAAAACAAATAGGTTTTTTATTATTTTAAAAGACAACAGATTAGATAGAGCTAGATGTGATATTAACTACAGCCTGCCACGACACCAGGGAAGAGCTGGGAATCAGGTAAATTGTCTGGAGAAGAGAATTTATCTGTAAGAAACAAGCATCATACTTAGTCTTAAATAATATTCTGAGAATAATGTTATCATCTCGCTGTGCATCCTTCAAAAGAAGGGCCACTAAACAGAAAATAAGAAAATGTACATTTTTTAATATAAAGGTAGTCAAGACTGGGCTCCCAGTGGGTTCTTTCAAGTATGTGGCAGGCATTTGTTCTTCATGTAATAAAGAGATTTTTTTATTTGTTTCCAAGAAAGAGCTTCTGTGCACCAGCTTTCTTCATCAATATTGAAAAATAAATGAAAATAAAATCCCCAAAACCCCAGCCATCAACTCTAAAGCTATTTACTTAAATTTCTATTCCATACATCTTCAGGATCTAACCTTTAATAACTTAGCCTCCTCCAATTTGGAAACCTTTGGACTATCTAGTATTAATAAATAAATTATCTTTGGTCTGGGAGTGTTTAATGAGGGCTTTATGGAAGATGTATGAGGCATTGAAAAAAGGAAGGGAACTTGCAAATGTATTGCATACACAATGAGACAACTTATTATCTTTTGGGCACTTCCAGTTAAAAAAGAATACTTCTAAAGATAAAAACAGCAGAAAAACTGCAATGTAAATATCATGGGGCTCCCTACCCCTTAGGGGTGGGACACTACATGATGAGTTTTATAGTTATGGGAAAGTGGAGAAGGAATGAAAGTCTTTGTGCCTTTTTGTAAGCATATAAAGCATGACAAACTTTTTTTATAATTCTTGGTCAGTGGCATATATGGATATGAAATCTTGTTTTCAGAGGCCATCCTGATACATTTACAAATGCACAAGTTCATGTTTTGTGCAGTGGTTGAAGCTTTTGTAGATGTGAATATTATTAGCTTTGCCTTTAGGCAAAAAAACTTAAATAGATTTGGCATTAAAAAATGACATTATATTATTTTCCTATGACCTGAATCTGGTCATGAATGAATGAATCATTCTTTTAAACATTTTTATAAATGGAAATTAAATGCCAAACCATATCAGCATTAATTAGGAGCAATTAAAAAGCAGGTTTATGGCTGTAGTTCATTGGCTTGGTGCAGCTCTGCACTACACCAGCATTGCAGCACTGCCCATTCCCCTCAGTGCAGTTATGCCAACATCATGCTGGCACAGGAGTGCAGAGCCACAATCTTCCTCTTCAGAGTATAGATGGGTAGAGCTTTAGGTTTATTCTCTAATGTATTTTAGACCCTCTAGCTTTTATTCTAATTCAAAGCTGTCTCTCCAGTATAGCTAACTGATTCAAATGGGAGTGAATATTCTATAGGATGTATTAAATAGGTGTGCCCAGACACATAACCTTATCTGCACTGCCTGCCTTCATTATGCATTTTAACCAGAGCATTTCTCTTAGAGAGATTATTCATCTCTCACAATGATGCTATCTAAAGTTCTTCTGTTGTGCCTCACAGTTTAATTCCCTTACATCCTAACTCATGGTCATTTTACTCTTTTTTTCCTGTGTGCAACTTTGCTATAATATGTGGACAGAAATGCAGAAGTAGTGGAGTGATAAATCATGTCTGTCATGCACTAAATATCTTGCTTTGGGTAACCCATGAATGCCCCAAGCAGTGTGAATTCCATGGCTTTACTGTTTAATGTCCAGTGTAGTAATACACTGGTATGTAAATCACATCTCATATTAATCACTGTTTATTTTACCCCAGGAACAAAAATAAGTATTAAACTTAATCTTCCGTGCAAAATTTTGCTTTGCATGGAATTTTCACTAGTCTTAACTCTTGGTAAACTTCTCAGGTTTTACTTTTAGAAAGTAGAAAATCTTTTTATTCTATGCTGGTGAATACAACTCAGCATTGCTGCAGCAGAGGGGTTTTCATCAGGTTGGATTTCCCATCTCAGTTCTTGACAACTGACCACCTCCTTTAAGGCCCTTTAAGAGTGTCTGTTCTGACTTCCATGTCACTGTGCTTCAAAGAAACAAAACCAACACTGGAGCCATGCATTAGGGCTAGCACACCCAGAAGGATTTTCAATGAGAAGTGCAGAGAAACCCTGATTTTTGCAGCTGGATATGAAAATATTTTGACAACAGAAAATTATAGTTTCAATTGCGACTTTTCAAAACTCTTGACAGAGGTCTTAATAAAGATAAGGAGAAAATAAAATATTAAGAAATGTTATAGTTGAATACTGGATTTTCCTGAAGGCTAGAGCTGGGATCTGAATGGGCTGGAAAGGCAACATTTCACTTGCAGTATGAAAAAAACTTTCACCTGCAGGAAAGTCTTGATCTGAATTCAGCAATTGCATACACAGCTTACTCCCATGTTTATTGTCTGCAGATTTTTTTTTTCCCAAAGAAGTGGAATTTTTTAATCCTTCTGTTTTGTTCAGATGGTGATTAGGACCACATAATAATGAAATCAGCATGTGTAAAGGAATTATTTTTTATTTAGAGGCAAAAAATATGTTTCTCCAGATTTCACCAAGGCAAAACAAACCTAAAAAAAGAATCTTATGATTCTGAAAACTGGGTTTCCCTTCCTTAAGCATGACTGCTCCAGAGTGGTGAGGAGTTTCTTATCCTGCCTTTTGGGGGTAAATTTCTCTTCAGCTAGAATATGATTAATTGTTGAAAGGAAATAAAAGCCTGTTTCTTTTTGATTAAAATGGTGTTGAGCATATTTGCTATCATGTTCTGAAAACCAGGAAAATTAACAAAGACATTTTCTGTGATTCTAGTGCTTTGTTATCTGAAAGCTTTTTTCCTAGAACAGCTAGTGAAACAAGGTTTCACCTTCCCTCGTTAGGCCTTTCACTTTATAAACATTTCTCTTTAACTCACAGATTTATCAGGATTTGCAAATGAAAATAAGTATAGAGGATTGTACTGTTTAATGGGCCAGAAAAATACTCTCTCTCAATTCTGTGAAGTGACATAAGCCATCATGCAGTCAGATTCTGTTCTCTTTGCTGGGCACCAGTGGGAAATAAGCTGTCCTGGGTCTGGAGAATGCCACATGTGACATGCCTGCCTAATAAGCTCTTTGCAGCCTACTCCCTGGGGCAGTTCTCCCTGCTAGCCTGAAAATTGGCTATTCTACACCTTAAGCTCTTGCTAAAATGAATGCAGCTGCCTCTCCACCAAGAGCAGTCTCAGACAAAGATTTCCAAGTGGTTACTGGAGGTGTTGAATAGAATAGAATAGAATAGAATAGAATAGAATAGAATAGAATAGAATAGAATAGAATAGAATAGAATAGAATAGAACAGTTTAAGTTTTTCAGTTGGAAGGGACCTGCAACAATCACCTAGTCTAAATGTGGTGAATGCCACCTTACTTTCTCAAAGTCAAGGTCTTGGGACTGCCAAAGAAGTCACAGCCTATGCAGACATTCAGCCCACCATCAAAGCAGTAAGATTTGAAGGAAAATCAAGCCTAGTTTGGTCCTTTGAACAAATGTATAATTCCCAGTGATGGAAAATTCGAAAATTTCGAGTAGTAGGAAAGAACTTTTATGCTTTACTAGTGGTTCTTTGTCTGCTTACATCTCATTTTTGCCACATGGAGCGTTACTAATTAATATATTCATGTATTATTAAAATTTGAAAAAAATGCACTTGTATATGGAAAACTCTTCTAGGCAGTTTAAATTAAGCTGAATGCACAGCTGTGTATTCAGCTAAGATGGCACAGTACGGGCTTAAAATTTTGATCCCTCTTTTCATTCGTTTTTCTGTCTCTACTGATGCTTGTCCTCATTTCTAAGTTTCCACATAGATGTAAAACTTTGAGCTTCGTGCTGTGGTTGTGTAATTTGACAGACTTTCAGACCAACTTTCAAAGCTATTTGCTCAAATGATTTAAGCCACTGCTAAACCCTTCTATTTTGAAGACCTAGGAATGAACAACTTAGTAATCAGATATGTCATGTACATTTTCTTGCTAACTGTTCTTGTTTCTGTTTCTGTGAAAAAGATTGTTATTTTTATGAAAAGTTAAATGTTAGTTAGTGAGTGCATCAGCATAACTTGATTTGCCATGTGGGTGTAATAAAAGCACTACAAAGACCAAAAAGATTTTCATTTTACGTACACATTAAAAGTTAACCTGCAGCATTTTCCACTTTGTTAAAAGTCCAGCAAATACAGTACATAACTTTGTGCCCTGAGCTTTTAGATGAAACTAATTTAACATTTATTAGTTGTTTTTCATGGTAGAATTCCCACTCATCACAGCTGAATGCACTCTTAAGGCCAGCTAATCATCTGATTTCATTCTTTATCATGAAAACCAGGTGAATATTTATTTTTAAGTCCTTTTTGGTAGTCAGGGAGTCTGAGGAGGAAGAGGAAAATTGGTTGGTTTAGAGTGTTTGGATGAAGGGAGTAGCTGTGTTTAATCAGGGCCAGATTTATGAAGGGGATGCCAGTGTAAAGATTCCTGTTGGAAATGATCCATGTGTAATACCATGGTTTGACCCCAGTTAAGTTCACAGGACATGTCTCATCTAGATGGAAATTAGAAAAATTAAGGCAGTTACATTAAAGAAGGAATAAAACTGATCTGTGAATACTTGTGGATCTGCTCCCTAACTCTTAAAACTGCCTATCAGATTTTTTTTCTTTTTCTTAAGGTTATTGAAGTTTTCACACACTTCTTCTGTGGTTTTATGACAGTAAAAAAATCTATGCCTTAAAAACAGAAAATCTTTCTCCTGCACTGATAGTGTGTGTTTGCAAATTTCACGATGCCCTTCAATGTCTCATCATGAAATCCTGGAAGGAGACATACTTGGTTTAAATATTATTTTTTTTCAGACATTCCATCTTAATCCCATCAAGGTTTTTTAAAAAAAAAGAAACAGGTACAAGGAAAAGATAAATTACTATTCAGGTGTCCATAATGCATGTGAAATAATTGTCTCTTTCCTGCTTTTCCTAAGTTCTCTGGGATTTAAATTTTGTTTTGGCACAGTGCTTGTTGTAATAACCTATAGACTGCTATCCTTAGAGGGTGTTGTCATTTACATTTGTGGACCTGCTGCAATACTTGGTGATTTAAGTTTTGTTTGTACTACTTGCTGTGTACACTTATCTTTAAAGTTATAGGATTGCTTATTTGTCAAACTTGACCATAAGCTTTTTACCTTCTGTTTCATGCTGAAACACAGAAAGTTTGATTGTTTTTTCTTCCTAATCTGTAACAAATTATGTTTTCTTCAAATTATTGTATTTACATTTAGTAAATAGATAATGAAAGAGCTTTTGTCTTTAAAAGTGTGATCCTTGAGAAATCCAAGCCAGTATCTTTCAGCCAAATTTCTTTTTTCATGCTGATTTTACTTTGTGGTTATAACTAGCAATATAAATTATGCAAGGGAATTCTGGTTGCATTAATATGTCTCTTTCAAAACCTAATTAAGGCATCACTAAGGAAGCAGAAGTCTTCCCATTTGACTTCAGAGGTCAAGGCCCCAGAAATGTTGCTAAACCCATGAGGAATCAGCAGTGTGAAGGAGAATTGGTAAATGAGCAAGAACGAGGGAAGTATAGATTTTTTTTTAATTTTTGTTTGCTTTTTTTTTCCCCTCAGGCTGCTGTTTTCTGACTCAGTTTTCTTTAAACAAAGCAAAACAAAAGATGAAGGTAAATATATTAGAACTGCTGAAAATTTCAGATGCAGTTATCTACACCATGCACCTATTTTCTTATCAAAAGCATGTAGTTCTTAGAATGAACACTGGGCACCTTGCATCATCTGTACTTGTGAATTACTTGATATGGAAGCAAAAGGCCATAAGAAGGCATCCATATGTTGAACAGTGCAAGGCCAATTGGTGCTACTTTTTTATTAAATGGAACACCATATATGAATACTCTGATTCATGTGCTTCATATGTTTACAAACATATAAAAGAATTTAGGAGAACAGAGGAATCGTGGCTGTGTCCAACATCATTAAACACAGTCAGCTATTTTCTAACATTTGATATGTACCTTATCAGAGCAGGTTTTATTAGATTATTTTTCATTATATAAGATTTTGCTTGTGGAGGTTGACAGGAGGGTCACAGGTTTCATTAGAGCAAAATGACTGTTAAGAATTTGGAGTTCATTCTTCTGAGAACCTATTGTGAACTTGTAGGTGTCTCTAAAGGAAGACAATGGGTCTGTTACTTCTTTTGTCTTGCTCTGTATGCCATATCTCCTGACTTAATAGATAAAGATCAGAAAAATGAAATTAGAAACAGAAAAATAAGTAGAGAAACATTTCCCCGGTATATATCATCTATATCAAATCTATACACACACACATATTTAAAGGACCATTTATTAAGAGATTTCTACAGTTCTCCTCTGAATAAGGTAGTCTGGCAGTCTCAGCTCTGCTATCTCTGCCACTCAGAACCTCTCTTATGAAGATGCTTCATTTAGTGCTTATTTTTCTATCAAGATATCACCCCTTCCAGCTTTATACAGCAATACCTTCCTGGCTATCTTATGAAACAAGGACATGTTTACAGAAAATTATGTGGCTACATTTCAAAACAATTTGACTAATGAAGAATTCTTTTCTGCTTGGAAAAAGAGGAGAGGGAGAGGAGGATTTTCACCTTTCTCAGAGGCACCTGACCACGAGCAGAGCAAATCAGGATTTACCCTGTCACCCTGTTGAACTGGCTCTGTGTCTCCAAAGAAGCTGATGAATGATGCCTCTGTTCTACTTCCTTATTCACTCATTGTTAGAGATTTAATGAGTGTCTTCATATTCTATAATAAGCCCTTCTTCCTACTCTGCAAGTTCTATTTGAAACTGAAATAATGCCAGAGAATCTTTCAGAAGTGTGCTATATTTTTCAAGGTGTATCCAATGTATTTCAAGGTACCAAAATCATCTGCTGTTAAACGGAAAGCTTCTAGAAGACACATTAAAATCAGGAGAAAGAGTCTTGCTGATTTCTCTACACAGATGGTAAGTTAAGTTTTCTAGCAATTTAGGTAGTAGTAATTGGGTAGTAATAAGGTAATTTAGAAAATGTTTCAATATGGGATGCTAATTGTTTCTAATATATTGTGGTTTTGGAAACATTAAGTTCATATGCAGCAAACAGTTTAGACATTATTTTCTTGAATATATTTTCTTTTGTGTTTGTTTTTAAGACACTTTTTTAATGAAAGGGTAATGTGGAGGTGGATGTGGAGGAAGATGTGAAGGACTGAAAAGGCATCTTATTGTCAGATTGTATAGTATTTACCACAGGAGCAAAGAAACTGCACTCTGATATATCAGGAAAAATATGTACCAATGAACACATTTCAGGTAATGGATGCTTGCTATACAACTAAAACTGTGCATGCTGTGAATATATAAAGAATAAATCTGCTGTTGAGCTGAACTCAACGTGATGTGGGCTCACTGTCAAAAGAAAAGGAGTGAAACCTCTGCTTCTTCCTTCAAACTTGGTACTTCTCTGGAAGCTCATCCTGTGATAGGCAAGATTAGGTCTCATTGACATCAGCAAAATCTATAGTAACAGATACCAAAAATTAATTAAAATCCCACCAAACTCAAAAGTGTCTTGTGTCTCCTCTGCTGTATCTACTCTTAAACCATCTTTATAATTCAACATCAGATTCTGCCTTTTCAACTGTCTTCAAAGCAAAATAAAGATGAATGATTGCTTTAATCCTTGGGTTTGCTTCTGCTCCCTGCAGTGTCTTCCCTGGGGAGGTTAGCTGCATGGATGGAGAAGTGATATTTTCAGTGGAGGCTATTGTGAAGGTAAATTAAACCCCTAACTGTGCTTTCAGTTTTTGTACTGTGCTGCTCACATCTATCCCATGATTAGCATCCTTCAGCCCTAAACACAAATCTGGAAACATCACTTCTGTCCTTAGGTAATTTTACAGAATATAACAAATCTAGCAAATTCTCAAGGAAATGTCCAGTCTGGTCAGGAAGAAATGTCACTAAGAGGAATTTCCAATGACTGCATGATCATTTGGGCTTGTGAGAAATTAATGTGCTCTAAGAAGAATTTTTCCATTACCAAAACATCCTACCAAAGCACTCTTGTAATGTCTGAATGTTTTACAGGTGAATCTTTCCCTAATTGTTTTATCCTGTGACAGAAATCTATTTAAAAATGCAATGATAATATGTGAAAAACTTTGTGTATTCCATTAGGGTTCCTCTGGCCTCTTTAAGAAGAATAGGGAGTAGGAGGGCAAGTAGCTTCAGAAAGCTGATGGAGGTCCAGGACATAAGGCCAACACAGCCAGCTTAACTCTGTGAGTGGCAATTTCCAGAGGAAGAAAAATAAGAAATGCCAGATGTACTTCTGTAGCAAGTGCTTCACAGTGGCTGCTGAGAGCATGTGTGTGTTATTTGTGGTGCTATATTATGTATGGTAGAGCTCTCTATAGCCTGGTACTGTTTTAACAACTGATTAGTGCTTAGGTCTGTGTATTCACTCATATCTTCAACACTCAGGCTCCAGGGCTTTGGTCACTGTCTGCCAGAAATATAAAAACATGAATGTCTGTTGTACAGAGCGAAATGGCTCAAATACAGAATTCAACATTCAAATGAAAGTATGTTTCACAACATACAGAAAAATATATTTTCACATGTGCAAGTATTTGGTTTGTCCTGGTGAAAAATTATCCATGTAATGCAAGTGTTAAGTCTACTCTTAGCCCAGAATACCTCATATCTTGCAAGGGAAACAAGATTTCTTCCTGCTCCATGCCTGTCAGGTTTCTTGATATCCATCCAGCAGGCAAGAAGTCCACAGTTTGATTTTCCTTTCCTTTTTCCACTTTCTTTGTTTTTCTGGACGCTCTCTGTTAATGAAAATAGAAAGGCTCTGTTTTCAACAGCCAGTGAAGCTGATCACATCCAAGCCTGGCCCTGTGCAGCCTTGAGATGGTTCTAGTCCTAGCAGGTGAAAATGAGAGCACAGGAGAGAGAGCTGCCTTGTACTCCATCTCCATCAGTAATTCCTGCCAGGGCTGCTTCAGCTGCAGTTAGTAACCCCATCACATAATAGCTACACAGCAATTTCTTCTGATCTAATGTACATAAAGCCCTTGAGCACAGTAGTGCTGATTCCTCCTCGTTTCAGAGAAAACTATCATTGCCTATTTGCCTCCATGATCCCTGTATGATTGCTGTGCTTCATTACTGATTTTACAGTTGGAGTTCCAAAGAGAAAGCCTCTTAACAAATCTTAATCTAATGAATCATTCAAGTCATCCAGCCACTTGGCTGTTGGCTGGCCATTTTTCACAGTCGTACTTTATATATTAAGATATTTTGGCCTTCCAATCATAAAAGGTTGCTATACAATGTATTGTATTTACCCCAGAGGAATGGGATACTGCTCTAAAATGTTCCCTTAGCTAAAAATGTTCTTGTTTTTAAGAAAGTATAGGAAATAAACAAACATAAAACCTTTCTTCTCGTCTCATAACAAAAATTATATTTGATGGTCTATGATTTATTCTGTCAGCAAAGATTCTTTCCATTCCTTTGCTTATGTGTTATTTTTGATCTAATACCTATAAAAGAATTTTTTTCCCCAGACTAGAATGTATTTGCAGGACAGAAAAAACCTCTAACTTCTTTATCTTCCTCTGTTCTTCCTCCTTTTCTCTTAAGCATGCATTGTGGAAAACAAAATTTCTCTGATATTATATTTTATCATGCAGAACCAAGCAACATGATCCAGCTTCTCAGATACTCAAATGACTAGTACTCAGTTATTTTTTAGATCATTAGAAATGCAGTATATCCTCCAATATTGATGTCTGCATTTTGAAATCCTGCAGCACCTCTGGACATAGCCTTGTTGAGCAGTGGGGTCATTAACTGTTTAGAAGAATCAGACCCAGTGGTACATTGAAAAGCATTTCTCCATGTTATTCTGGGGAATTTTTTCTTCATTTTCATTATGTTGTCTTCAGTCTCTGTCATCCTCTGAGATGCTGTATTCACTTAGGAAGCACAGGGACTTTTCCTTTTGAGCAATTATTTTCAAATATTTATCAGTGATGAGCAAGAAAGTAGTAAAACAAATACAGTTACTAAAGAAACAAACAAAAAAAAAGAATTATAAAGAATTAATAAAAAAGTTCTCTCTGCCTTGCTTGGCTGGACATGCAATGGATTTTGTGGAAGCATGTTGTCTTTTGAAGAGCACTGGCTTTAGGTGTCATTCTGTCTCTTCATTTTCATCACACGTGAGAGCAGCAAGAATGCCAGTAAAATAAAACAAAGGACCCATTTGTCATGGTCCCCACCCATAGCAGCACATCCCTGCCCCCTTTGTGAGGGAGTACAGGAGGTACATCTGCCATGTCTCTGGTCTTGTGAAGCTTCTTGAGGCATTTAAATCATTTTTAGATGTAATTTTGAAGCTTCTTGAAAAAAAAAAACAAACAGAACACAAACTTAGCTTTCATGATGGTGTAGTAAGTAAGTAAAAAGCAGTTTTTGACATTTTCTCCCAAACTTTTCTATATGGGAGGAGCTTTATTTTCCAATTTTCTTAAACCAAAACATTTTATACAGCTTCAGTCTGATAAGGCCTGATGCTATAGGTGAGCCTGAAGTGCAACACATGTATCAAGGTCACAGGAATTAACATTTGGAGTCAACTCTAAAGCTTCAGGTACCCTAAGACTTAACGACAGTGTTCTAATGGGGAAGGAACATGCTATATTAAAGGGCTGAATCCCAGATATGGTACATAGGTTATAACTGAAATGTAAAATTTAGTCTCAGATTGCCCTGTGATTACTAATTGGCTGTCCTTATCCAATGTCCTTATTCTGTACTCATCCCAAGTTCTGCTCCAGAATATTTGACTGTGGTATTTCTTTTAACCAAGGGCATTTTCCTCCCCAGTTTTTAAGCTGGTGTGTAGCTTGGAATGGAGGAGACAATGAGCTTTATTCTTTGCAAAGAATAGGTATAATTGCAGCCCATGCACTCTGTGATTTCCTTTCCATCTCCTTTGTGGCCAGGGAAAGATGAAGCCATGAAGCTGTGAAGCAGTTAATGTGCACAATCTCTGCATATCTCAGAAGCCTCAGAGGGATTATACCACCCATTGTACCTCCAGGCAATGAACCATCCTTCCTATTGATTATATCCAGAAAACACAACCTGAAAGCAAAAAAAGAAAAATGGAAAGATAGCCAGCAAAACAAATACTTGCCCGATTTAACTTTTTTTTTCAGAGTAAGTTGAGAATCACTTTCTATTCTGTTTCATGAGTAAAAATCTGCTCCCCCAGTGAATCCTTATCCCCCCAAAACTGAGTTTCTTTGTTTTATTTATGTGACTGAGAAAAGAAGCTGGACCTCTCTGACTGGAGGATACTTTATAATTCAGTGGAGTTGTGGATTCCCCTGGGGACATGGCAGTTGATTGCCTGAATTAGATTTACAGAGGCAAAGAGAATTTTAAAATTGATTATGACCTAAGCCTGCAACAGATTTTGATCTCTGTTGTTTTCTTGTCTATTTGCACAATTCTGAAATCATTAAAAGTACTCATACACAGTTCACAACATTGTGTAGTTTCAAACCTGTAGTGAAATAAATAATTCTTGTTTTTCCTTTGAAATATTGTTTCTTTTTTATTAATTAGAATACATTTCTTGTCTGAATGGTTTTCTGATGTTCTAGAGTTTTAACTAGATAATTAGAATTAAAATTAATGTTTTTCAAGAGTTCTACAACTTTGTTTCCCAAGGATCATACCTGGTAATTTTTTTCTGTGTGTGTGGACTTGAAATTGAGATGGACAAGAACCAAAACCAACAACAAATAACAAACACACAAACCAAAAACAAACACAAAACAACAACAACAACAAAAAACAACCAAAAAACCTCAACAAATATTGAAGCTACTAAATTTGTTATAGTAGTGAGATCCTGTCTAAGGGAAGGCACAAGGTGGAAGCTACATCTGTGAGAAGTCTTTCCTATTACCCTAAACACTGGTGGAGTCACAATATCTACAAACACCAGGAAATCTCAATGGTCTCTGTAATTTTTTCCATTCATGGAGCTTTGAATTTCTCTCTTAGGCTTGCTTACAGAATGTGTCTGCTTGTAGATCTTTCCAGTATAAAACTCATGCCCTAAAAAGTCAGATTGTGCCAGTTATCCTCACAGCTCAATGCAATCCATTGTTAAAATGACTCGTGAGACATTTCAGCAGTACTGTGAGTAGGTTAAAGTGAAGCTGGAAAGCCCTGCTCCCCTGAACTTTATGGCAAAGCTCCCTCTTGCATTAATCGTGCCATAATTTTGTCCCCAGAGAGTGAAGGGTAAAATTTCAGTGAACATTTGCAGATTAGCCTGTAATCCCCTCTGAGGGAATGGAGCTGATTGCTGCTACAGTGCATGTTTTTAAATTAAGCCACTTGTGCTAAAGAGAAGGTAAGGCATAGGACCATCTCAGTGCAAAGCAAAAAAGCCAGATTTTATTCCTAGTTTTAATAAGAAGTCAGAATTAATCTGGAGGAACTTCAGTATAACTGGGACAAGCCACAGGATCACTCTAACCATTCTTACATTAATGTTGCATTTAATGAGCAGGATGATTGAGCACAGAAAAACCTGTCAGCTTCTTTTGGGGGGGAGCAAAATAGAACATTTGAAAATAACAGAGTAATTAACAGCACTTGTAATTAAAGTGTAATTTACAAGTGTAAGGTATTTTCAGCAGCTGATGGCAAATCCTGTTGTGAGTTAAGTGCAATCATCTTTTGAGTAGCCTGGTAATGTGGAGAAGAAATGAAATGCATTAAGACTGTGATTAATTAATTATCTTTGAATGGAAGGGACTGCTCTTTTCAGGTAGAAGGGACAGATGGTCACTAGTGAGTTGTACTCAGCAGGTCACATGTTAACATTAGCAGAGGTCAAGAGAAAAAATTGTGGATGGGTCCAGCCCCATTAGCCAGAGAATGGGTAGATAGAAATTCAGACATGTGATAGAAAGAGAGATACACTATTTTAATTATCCCCAGTAAAAAAGAATACATATGACCATGAAGCAATACCATGAATAAATTAAGCTGCATGTCCCTTAAAATCTCTGACTTACATGTGTTTATAAAATATACAGATGATGTGGCCATCTCATTAAATACTTGCAGCTTAAGGGATGCTCTACCATTCTGACCAACATCTTGCTGCTGCATGTAACTAAACTAAATAATTTCTTTCACAATCTCCTCAAATGTCATCTTAAAATTTTAAAGTTATTGTCTTGTTCCCCGTGCACACAGAAAAGTGCTACTTCAAGGCAGCTGGGTTCAGGCAGGACTGCTCCAATATTCAGAAAGTTCCCAGAATCACTGTATTGATGGGCCTTTGGTGGCCATTTGTTGAACTCTAGTTTTTCAGCTGAAATTATTCCTGTCCCTTTGATTTTTCCTACATTCTTCTCTCATCCTTAATTTTGGCAACAAAATAACCCATATATCTCAATTTTATACATGCCTTTATCCACTTCTCTCCCTACAACCTCTATTGTTTTTTCTGTTTCTTGTGCTGCTCAGCTTTCTAAGACTTTTGCCTCTGTCAGTCCCATTGTGATTAGAGACAGGAAATTTTTTCATGCCTGAAGCTGTGGAGTTCCTGGGCTACTCAAGAAACACAGGCTAAAGCAAACTTTATAAACTATATAAACTTTATAAACTTTATAAACTTATAAACTTTATAAACTTTATAAACCACACCTTCAAGAAACATCTAGGCAAGCTCCTAAGCAGAGGAAAACAAAACCATTTACTTTTCCCAAGGAGCAAGAGCTGTTCCTTTCTAAGCAAAATGTCCTATCCATACTCTTCTGTTCATTGTTTCCAGAAATATTTTGGAAAGTCTGCCTTGGTAAACAGGCTTTACACTTTTGCAATATTTATTGATGATTCTTTAAAGAATTATTGATGTTATTTGATGCCTTGCTATTAATCAGGAGAGTTCACAGAATGGTTGCTGCAAAGTAATTTTAAATTCTCAGTTTCTATAATTAGAAATAATCTAATCTTTATTCACAATCTACATTAAAAAATTACAGACAAACAAATAAAGCCCAACCAAAAGAAACAGAATCATTTGGACAAGAGGTTTGATATTAGAACTTGAAATTCAAATAGTTTTTTAGTTTTTTCTCCTGTCAAAAAAGCCTTTTATTTTTTCTTTTGACTCTCTCTCTATTCATGTTTTTTCGATGAACCCAATGTAGGAAAATATAGAAGAAGAAAATAATTAAAAATTTAAATTTAATTTCTCAAACACCCTAGTTTAGGTGTGCTGTGCCTTATGTGATATTTAATTACTTCCTGATTGATTGTTAAAAGCAAAGTTATTACCTTTGAATATTTACCCTATTATGGCAGTATGCAAATTTTAGAAAGTAGATAAGGCCAGGACATGATATACACATATAAACTTTTTGTCTAATCATGTTCTTATATTGACAAGAGCATATTTGGTTATTGTTTCAAACTCTACTTTTATAATTTAATTTGAAAGGTGAATGTTCTCACTAGTATTTGGTCAGGTATATATTGCTACAGAAAGATGGGGGCTCCCATGGTAAGTGTTAAAATTAAATCCAGCCACTTTAAACCTGTAGGATAAATTCTGAAGAAATTAATCACTAAACTCAGGGGACTGACTATTACATTAGATACAGGAGCCAGATGAAAACAGTCAGTTTAGTTAAAAATGTGGTACTTAAAAATGTCAACTCCTCCTTCTATCTGTGCATCTCTGCTGGTGCCAGGATACAGATGATTTCACTTGAAGTGTTTTGAACCACAAAGTACAAGACTGAGCCCTTAACACTGATTAGGGATCTTCTATTAGACACCTATTCTTAGGATTTTTCTAAAGGCAAAAGACAAAAGGACTACTTTAATGATAACTGTGTGCCTTAACTGCCTTATAATTCTGTTGTAGCAATTTAATACTTATTGCTTCTATCTGCAGTTGGAAAATGTGCTGCCTGGGGCCCATGGTTCATCCTAAACAGTACCAGCCCATCTAGCTGCCATTTCCCAATGTTCTCTGAATGACTATTTGTGCTTCATTAGGACTCAGAGCCCATCACCTTTTCTTATTAGCTGAGCCAGCTGATGACTCTATTGGCTGAACAGTTTTAACTCCATCTGGTAAAACAGAGTTGACAACTTCTTTTTGAGTCCGTTGCTATATATATTGAGGACTTAATTCTGCTCTAGTTGCCTTCACTGGATGAAGAGGTATACAGGAGGAGAGAATTTAGTCCTGAAAACAAAATAAGTCCTTGGGGGGAAAGGCTGATGACTTGTTTAGCCTCGTATAGGGGAGTGGCAAGGTGCTACTACAACGTGCTTCTGTTCCTGTGACTCCTTAGCAGACCAGCTCATTTGCAACCAAGGAGAGTATAACCCCTGGCACTGCTGTGAGGTTGAGATTAAATATTGAGTAAACACAGTTTCACGTTTCTGGCTTCAAGGAAGCTGCAGAGGTATAAATGAAAATAAGACTTGTTCTTCAAAACTCAGGAGGAGACTTGTAAAGAGGTATTGTCAACACGATCTTGGCTTAAGTATTGGCAGAGTTGTCAAGATAATGTTCATCACCCATTCTTCGCCTGTCATTGCTCAACAGCAGAGTTATTTCAAGTGCTTTGTTACCTCCACTGCTGCTCTGAGATCATTATTTACATCTGAAGTAAACAGCACTTTGTGAGCCTCCATGGACTTCAGCTGGACATCACTGAGAACCAAACATGGCTAGTAGAATGAACTGTCAGCATGAACTCCTCACGTCCACATGCTCCTATGCAAAATCTCTAACTCTGCTGCAAAGAGGGTGAGGCAGATGGAAGAGGTGCATGCAAGGTCTTTTTTTCAAGAGACTCCTTTTTCCTTTGTGTTTCCACATCAAATGCTCTTGTTCCCATGGCAGAAGAAGTCAGAGGCAGAAAGAAAAAGTCATGGTTATTGTTCAGATTTTGATATAAGGATAATTCTGCACTCTTTGCTTATGATGCAAAACTACACAAAACTATTGTTTTATTCCCCTAAAAGTGTTTAAAAAATTGGTGTAAGATAACAAAGCATTTGGTAGGGAAAGGAAACAGGAATTCATACCAGTTCATCTGGATTTTTTACTTTCACTGCCCAGAGAAATGTGGGAAGAAAGTGGAAGTTTTTATGAGCTACTGAAATGGGAATTGTCACAACAGAGAAATATTTCCAGAAAACATGCCCCCTGAAAACTCTGAACTTATAAAATTCATGTGTCTTCCTCATTACCAGCTGGATTCAGAAGATAAACAGCAGCAGTGGAAAACTATGTAATGAAGCTTAAAATGAAGGTTTCTAGAAATGTCTCATGCCATGTTTAAGGTATTAAGAGTTATGCAACATTAGCAGGTCAGCTTCCTGCATTACTGTCTTGGACAAAACAAGATGGATCACATTTGAATTATGCCAGTCACTTTTTCCAAAGTTTTTGCTCCAAATGCATTTGAAATGAAAAAAATAATCAGAGCTCTTGACTCTTTCCTAAGCTTTTCTATTCCAGTGAAAAAAATCTTGATTAAATAAAACCAACTCAATCAAATTTTGATAAAAGCACCTCCGCATGCATGTTAGCACTTTAATGACAGTATATAAGTCCCTTCATGTTGTGATTATGTTTGCAAAATTTCCAAAAGCATTGTCAAGACCACTTATTGTCCTGTTATGTTTGTACCACTGACAGGACATGAGTGTCCTTCTGATGTGATAGAGATATGATTTCTGCCAGATGTGATTTCATACGAAGTGTTTGTACAGAATCACATCTGTCAGTATATTCTACAATTACACAATTTCTAACTATCTATGTCAACAAAACCCACTTCATAATATAACTTTCAGGCAATTTTCAAGCTTAAGAAGAATTATTTTCTAGCATAAGCACTTAAGTGAATAATTTGTATGCAGTTAAAAACAGATTCTCTGGAGGCAGACATGATTTACTACTAAAGTAGAAGTTAAGAAACATTAGTGAGGAAAGATAGTGGTTTTTTATAACCACAATCCTGCTATGATACAAAAGTACTCCTCTGGGACAGCTTACAATTTAAACCCACAGATTTCTTGGTGTTTATCTTCATAAATTTCCTCTTTCTTTTTAATATATTTGGAAGACTAAATTAAAAAAAGAAAAAAAAAAAAAAAATAAGAGATATTTCCACATATTTGGGGAGGAGAGGTTGGCTTTTTTTTCATGTTCCACTCTAATTCCCAGCATAGACATTTGCAAAAGTGCATCTTTTTCTGGTTTTACATCTCCTTAAAACATGGCATGGCAATACTTGGGCTCTCCTCCACTGAAGTGACAGAGAACCAGAAAAACACTTTTGCTATTAATTTTCCAGGACTTGATGTCTGCTAAGATGTATTGTTCCTGTCCAACTGTTCCCTTTCAGCAATAGGGTAGACCAAAAACTGCATTTTGTAAAATGAACTCTAGAGAGGCCCCAGTTTTCGTTTTACCATAGGCATGATGACGTTAGCTAAACACAGCACTGAAGTTAAAAAATGTAATGGGCTTCCACAAAACCCCACAGGATTAGATTTTCAGCTGAGACTTCAGTGAAAACACATCTGAAGTCTAATTACCTGAGTTTCTAGGTTGATGTAGGTGATGCCAAAATAATAGTCCAATTCTGTCTGACAAAAATATCACAAAATAATGATAGCTGAGACTGCTGAGTTTACATTTGCCCCTTTAGTATCAACATAGCATGAAAGCTGTTGTGTCAATAATGTTAGATGATTATGTTATCTGCTTCTGAAGTTATTAATCTCTGTTGCAGTGTGCCTACTTAAATCAGTCAACACAATCTTTTCACTGGAAGAATTTTTGTTGCCAAATAAAATCTGGTAATGCACATTGACAAATCATTTTTCCATTTAAGATAATGTAATTAAAGTTGATTTCCCAGTAAATTATTCTTCTTTTCAAAAATCAGCAAGAAAAGCCCTGCAGGTTCAAACTTTAATTATTTAAATGCTTATAAACTATACAGCTTGTGAGGTCTGGATGAGCAAATAAATTGAGGGAATGCTGAGCCCAGGCATTTCAAAACTCTCAAGCATTTAGAATAATTACTAGTTAAACCTGGAAAGCACTTATAAAAAGGTAAGAAATGCCAGAGGGAGGTGTCAGAAACAAGGAATCATCATCTAATCTTATTACTTATATATTTCATTAGGTAAAAACTATGGGGAAAAGATAATTAAAGTCACGTTTGAGATTGTTTATTCTGTAAGGTAATGAGAAGTTCTGTAAGATAATTGGGAACAAGTTTATGCTGGTGTAAACACAGACGAGTTTCATAATGGCTATGAGGATTTTATGCAGTTTTAGCATATCAACACTGGCTTCATCAGTGGTACACAACTCATGTGCAAATCATTGCCTGAAAGCACAAATTCTTAGATGCAGCCAGCCAAAGTAATTCCTCTGAAGAATGTAGACCTTAATCTGAAATCTGTCCTCAGTGATAAAGTTCTTCCTAGATCTGGATCCAAGTATACTATTGTGTATTCCTTGCCTCCTTCATACCTGCTGTAAAGTCTAGTTGTTTTTCTGTCTCTATTTCTTTGCTCTCCACAACAGAGAATCTTAAGCCTACCTTAGGGCTGCTTGAGTTTGAAACCGATGACTTAGATCTTCAACAAGCCTCCACACATCTCTCAAACTGATTCCTGAGCAGATGGTCTCTAAAGTTAAAAAGGTTTCTGGCCTTGTCAGCAGTCCATCATATTTTTCACTCTGATAGGACTTATTACTGCTGTATAAAGAGCTAAAGGAAGGAATTTTAACCTTACTTTGACAGGCACAGTAGGTGGGAAAATGTGATAGTGATATATGAAGGGGAATTCAGATAATTTGGTGAAAAGGGAATTCCCTGAATTTTACTCTTATCACCTAGGAATCAATCAAGTCTAAGACACAGCTAAAAAAAACATACATTTTGTCTTGTGCTTTACTATGAGCATGACATGGGCCTTGGTGTCAGAAAAGGGATCCCAGGTCTGCAGAAGCACCTTGGCCAATATGAGCCAGCTGCAGGCTGACACCCAGATCTGAGGAGGGAGGCAGGCTGGACTTCAGAATGCTTCTGTGGAGACAGACAGCTTTGGATATGATGGAGGATTCCCAACCCCTGATCAGGGGAATGTCTATCACTGCATGTCTTAACATAGTCCTCAGATTTGGACATGTTCCTTCACATATTCCTCAGGTGTGCACCTGGGATTTGGCCTATCAGCAGGTGTTTTTTAGTCCTGTGTGTGTTTTAACCCAGAATTAAAAGAGACAACTGGATGATGGAAATTAAGCAGGTGTGGAAAAAACCCAAACAAAAAAAAAGTCAGGGCAGGCTGATCAAGCTGTTGTCTGAAGCTACAAAGCTGTGTGCAGATAAACTTCACAGCCTGGGACAGGAATAGGTTCAAATCTGCACAGCATGTGAGCACCCTGCATTTCTCCTGCTGTGCTGAGGCAGAATCAGTACCTGCTGTGTTTGTTGGGGCTTTCTGTGCCAGTGCTTTGATTGTACCATGCCACACATCATGAAGAAACATTATAAATATTGCATCATAATAAAGTCACATGAGGGGAGGTACAGAATCAGTATCCTTGAATGTAATCTGGGTAAATTGCCAGGGATTGTGTAGGAAATTATGAAAACCAAATATAATATCTATCCAATATCTAATATCCATTAAGTGCCAGCAGAAAGAAAATAAAGCATGAAAACACAGTTCATTATGTTTAATGTTCAAAAAGCAATTGAGTGAATTCTGCTCTCAGTGTGTAGGGAAGAGGGAGTGAAGTGCTGGTCATCCATGACTTGTTCATGTGGAAAAACCTCTGCAAGAAGTTTTGCAGGAGCTAATTTCCCAAAATTGTCCTAATCTTTCCCCATTTCCTCCTTGCAGTTGTGTCCAGTGTATGTATCAAAATAGCCATGTTTTGATATGTATCTTGTGTGGTTATTGCATGCAAACACAAAAGTAGACATGGAAGATTCATGAGGTTGTGTTCAAGATCTTTGTCTGGGTGGAAGTGCTCCCAGGGATTGATCCAGCATTTCTCTTTCAGGAATTTATAATGATGTTTCTACTTCCTATGACAGGAATAACACCTGTGAAAGCACAGTAATGTGTTTGGAAATGAAAACTTTAAAAAATGAAGGAAACATACATGATCTTCTCCAAGTCTTCTCATTATTTAATTCTGTATTAAAAGTTGTATTTATTTCTAAGAAATAACTTGTGTTGCACCTGTAATGGACTCTGTTTAAGAGACTGGACTCTGTTTAAGAGACTAAACTCCACTCCTGAACATTTGTCCTGTCTGCTGTTTGGTGTGCTCTACCTCTTAGCCCCAAGTGCACAAAGGTACATGAAGAGTTATCTTTGCTTAGCCTCCAGTGAAATTACATATTAATTTAAAACATGTAACCAAGGAAAAATAGTGTTCAATTACCATTAAAATTTAATGTACTTGCAGAAGCATTTCCTAGCCGTGTCAGGTTGAGGATACAGAAGTACAGAGCAAACGATTCAAATATGAAAGCTCATTATTGGTTTTTTTTTTCCTCTTGAACAAAAATGAATAATTAACCTCAAGGTTGGAGGCTTGCTATTACTTTATATTCCTTTTTTCATTGCTCTACATAAAAATATATAAGGACACGTCTACATGTGTATAATGCATTGTGTTCATGTATTTAAAGAGCATTAGGTGCAGAGCTGGGGTTTATAAAAGACTTAAGTAACTCAAAAGCCTCCCTGTCAAAAAAAAGCACTTTGAGATCTCAGTAATCTAGGTCCTCTGAAAGATTTTCCCTTCATTCCCTTGTAGAGTCCAGCAGTACAAGGTGTGGGGTGGTGCTTGGTGCTGTGAGCTCACCCCAGAGCTGTGCTTTGACAAGCTGCTCCTGAAGAGAAAGAAATGCCTTTCCTTCTCCTTGGAGCCACTCCATGCCCTTGGTGTTGCATCCCTTCCTCTTTGTTAGGGTCCAGAAACTGGATTTGCATATGTACAAAGACAACTTTACCATATTTTGTGTTCTCTGCTGCATATGGAGAGATGTGGCTGAGAACTCTGAAACCTAAATAACTGCTTTAGAAATAGCAGCCCCTTACTGTGAGCCTGCGTCAAACACAGTCTTTCCAAGCTCTTTCCTACTGTTACCTGTGTTCTTAGCTTCTGTGGTTTCTTGTAGTTTTGGTTTTGTTTTTTGGGGGTTTTTTTTAACATGCTGAGGATCTCTTGATACAAATTTAAAAGAAACCAGCTTTTTTTTTTTTCTTCAATTAAATATTTTTATGTGACACGAACTAATTTTTTTTTTCAATAAAAGTTTCCTGAGATCCCCAGCAGAGTTTCTGGGGTGAGAGAAGACAGACAGTGTATTCTCACCTACAACTTTGAAATAACACAATACAGGAGATCCATATTCATATTCTGCGTCCTAGAAATCATTGACTACTCTCCAGCTGTAATAGCTTGGTTTTGGAGTTTGTTTGATTTTGGTTCCATGATTTTTAAGGTCTCCATTTTACTTTGAATGGGAAAGAATGCAAAACTTGTGGAATGTGAAACCACCTTTCTTCTATTCCCCTGCTTTTCTTAAGAGTGTCTTATAGTAAGACAAAGACCAACCTTCCTGATATTCACCAGAGGGTATTTTAGATATTTCAGCTGGGAGCTGGGCTCTAGAAACCCCCCAAATTCCCCACTTCTTCATCAAAACTGGGATTTTCATCAGGATTTTCCCTGCAAAAGAAGCCCTGTGTATGTCTGGGTTAGGTGTAATTGCACCAACAGAGAGGAGTGATTTTTCCTTGAAGATTTGATTGCTTTAAATATCAACATGCACTGTGTACATAATATTAATGAATAAATGTTATTTAATCATATATTTTCTTCAGAAAAAAATGTGCGACTTCTCTTTTAATAGGAAAACAAGCCTATGTGTAGAATGTGTAAAGAAAGTGTAGAATGTATAAAGCATAATTACATAAGTACAATGGACCTCTAACTTGTGATAAATATGCAGGATGACAGGGCTGAAAGACAGTTCCATTTTGCACTATCACAGAGATCTCCAATGATACAAATATCAGAAGGGATCCAAGACAGATAAAATTAGAAATAGATTTCCTCTTTGAGTTCACTCACTCATGTATACTTACATTTAGAAAACATTTTCATTTGTCTAGCCTCGATTCCTGTTCCTTCTTCATGAACAAAACCCATAACAAACAAACCTCACCAAAAAATCTCTCAAAACAACTCCAGAAAGAAGTGAATATTCTTTCTGCGGAATCATTGCACACAAGTACAGCTGTATTCTAAATCTGCTCTTTGTCATCCAGTAAAGCTCAATGCCCTGTTGCACCTTTAGCTGTATCTGCATGAGTAGTTTGCCTTTAACCCAGGAAACCTGAAGGTCGCATCCTGAGTTCAGAGGTGTTCTGCTAATTGCTGCAGAAAGATCAATGATTTAACCAGGAAGCTTCAGGTTCAAAGTACTTGTAAATCACTTCAAAATTACTCCTGGTGAAATACAAAAAGGAGGCATGTTTCTAGTCACTTTTTGGCAATTTTTACTCCTCATTCAGAGAATTCAGCCAAAGATTATCTTCACCTACCTTATAAATTGTTCAAGAGAAAACAAAATAACCCCACAAAATCCTACAACACTGACTCCTCTCTTGTGATTGCCCTTGCCTTCTACTTTCCTCTTCTCTGAAAGAACACACATTTCTGTATCTTTTATTGAAGGCCAAGAAACTCTTCACTAGCACTCTTGGGTGCACAGTCTGAGATGACACGATTGAAATGGAGTAATTTATTCAGCTTCTTTTCAAGGTAATGTTGCAGTCCTAAGCCATCCTATGACCATAGTTTTGACTAAAAAAAAATACCACTCATCCAGTGGCTTTTAATCTTTGGTTTGCATCCAAAAAAGAAAAACAAAAGTTCCAGTAAAACCATTGTAAAATTAAGTTCACTGACTTGGGCTTCTTTTCCTAGATTTTTTCTTTAAAATAGTTCATTAACTTTCTGGGGCCAAAGAAAATGGTTTATAAATGAAAAGCATGGTTGAAATCAAACACTGGACCTCAACTCTTTAAGGTTGCACGCAAAGTACTTTTTTATCTTACTTTCTGACTGAGATGATATTTTCCACTTATTTCCTTCTCAACTAAAATCATTAACAGTCTCTATTTCCCTTATGCCTTTCTTTCATTGCTTCTAACTCCTTGCCTGGAATGACCTGTACATCACAAATATTTTCTGCACCCCTCTTCAAACTGGATGCATGTAAGGAAAAAAATGTTATTCTGCAGATGTCACTCTGCTGTCTTATCTGATAGGGAGGGTGCAGTGAGACTTTGATGCCTTGTGAAAAGTCAGACACTTTCCAACTGAGCCTGGTCACAGTGACCCCAGTGAATGCATCAGAGAAATGCAATCTCTGAAATTTCTCCCTCAGCCCTGGAGGAGAGGAGCCCTTTCACATCCCACAGGAGAATCTCAGGATTTACTTGGCTCTCCCAGAACACAAGCAATGCCCAAGATAGGTGTGGAAATATGGTGAAATATAAAGAACAATGGGAAAGAGTGGCTAAGCTTAAGTGAGGCTGGTATGAAAAAGTGGGATAGCAGAGAAATTCTTATTCCTAATGCTTAAAAAACCCATAATCCTGTAAGTTAGGAATCACAGTGTTGCTGTATCCAAGAAACTGTAAAATAAATCTTTCAGATGAAATATATAGCTAAAAAGTCAAGGCATGGCATGAAAAGGTCATGGTTCTTGTTTGAAGGGAAGACTCAGTAGAAAGAATATTATGCAGGCTGGAAATTATAAGGAAATTCCTTTAGGTTGAAATTCATAAGGGTGGCAAAAAAATGCTTCCCCTCCTTAGCTGAAGGATTTCTACAAGGAGCACAGGATCTTCAGGGGACATAGGCTTCAACTTCCTCACTGGATTGTGATGCACAGTTTTCAGAAATATTATGTCAGCCTAGCATCTCATCAAAGCAGCAAAAATAAAAAAAAACCTGATAATTTTTCTCCTGTTTATGATAATGCTTAATATACTGAATTTTCTTTGGGGAGATGACATTTTTTCATTTTTGGGCATCTCATATTTTTCCAATGAATAACAAAATGATATGTGTAAATGCTGAAACAGTGGAGCCTTGACAGAAAGTTCAATGAGTTTATCTATTTTTGTCTGAGAAAATTTCTGTCAGTTCCTATTGCAGCTCCCCAGGCTGAAAATGCATCTTTCATCATGGGTGAGATCCTCATCTTGCTTTTCTTGTGTGTCTGGTCAAAGCTGTTCCTTTGGCTGAGGTGAAACATCTGTGACACTCCTGTACTGGAAGAAAATTCAGATGTTATCCCCAGCAATTTGTACAAATTTTTATTTGTCTCTCTGTGCATGAACAAATGCCTTATATTTTAGGTTGTGAGTCTGTTTGTTTATTTGTATTTTCAATGGATTAAAGGACTGAAAAATCTTATTCTCAGAGAATGTAGAATGTAGAAGAGTGAATGTACTTTACTACTCACAATTCAAAAAAGCCTGATTTCCCATTCATTCACTGTGTGCTTGGAAAGTTTAATGCACTCCTTTTAGCAGGGAATTCCTCTTTACATGTCTAATCTGACATAAAGCCACCAGAGAAGAGATTTCAGCTGGTAATCTTGAGACTGAAGATCTAAATTTTTTAGGATGTTATTCACTTACTTACAGGTAGGAGATAATTCTAAACTTCTTCCTTTCCTAAGATGCAGAACTGAGATAATTAGTGAAGTTTTGTAAAATTGTTCCACAGGTTTTTAAAGAAAAATCAATTCCTGTCTGATAAAAGAAATTACTTCTGAAAAAAAATTAGAAAAGGATTGTGCCACTTTAAAATCCAGGATAAATAAAAGAAAGTTCAATAACTTCTGGAAAAATTTTAGGCAAAATCAAAGGTATATGTCTGATATCAAAGAGTGAAGTTAAAACCTCTGGCTAATGTTCAGTCACCATGCTTTACTGAATTAATTGAATAGTTTAAAGCTACTCTGGCATAGGCAAAGGTTGTTTTTCATTATGCTTGAAATGTGTAAAGAGGGCTTTGAACAACAGCATCATGAAGGCCTGAAAACTGGTGTAGTGTGCTTCACAGGGATTTCTTTAAGGGATTTATTTTCCTATGTTTTACAGCCAATTTGGTTTTTTTTTAAATAATTAGTCAGTGACTTAAACCTAGCTCTGTGTCAGAGGTCAAACTTGCACTGATTTCAGCCCTCTCATATTCATGCCTTGATAATACTTATTTGCTTCAAATAGACATCCAAAGATTTGAATATTTCTCTGCATCAAAAGTTAATTCTAGACCTTTTGAACTTCACTCAGTACTACTACAAATCTAATCCATTCATGAATATTCATCCAAGGTAACAGCAACTGTGATGCTATTGTGTCACTTCTACATAATTGAAAGCTCTTCAGCAACACCTGTGAAACCTGTCTGACTTTTAGACTAAGCATAGCTATCCTTTTTATGTTTATGTTTTATTATATCACAAATACCACCCTGGGAACATGGTAAAACAGATGATTTTGAGAGTTGCCCTCTAAAGAAATGAGGAAAACATAAAAGCATTCTGCAGGGAAAAGTAAATTAGAAGGATTGGTTTCATTAGAAGGCACATAAGCTTTTGTGATCCATCTGTTGGCAGTAGCTCTCCTTACTAAATAGACCTGGATAGTAAAGAAAGAACAAAAAAAATGCCCCACAAATTTAAAAAACCTCTGGGATTTAAAAGTTAGGCAGAAATCACTGCTCCAAGCTCTCAGAATTGTCCCAGTGAGAGAGAAAATAGGATTGTCCTGTGCAGAACAGGTGGCATTTTCTCAAGTCACAGATGTCCTGATACTGAAGACAAAAATCTGATGACAGACTGAAGGACAAGGGATATATTAATGCAGACCTTCTCCACGTTCATGCCTCACCATAGCCAGGGTTTCTTTGTCCACACCTGGAACAAAGTCCTTCAGGAGGAACCTGTACTGATAGCTACTCTACACAGGGGCTCAGACAGGTTCTCTTGCTTTTTCTCTGACCCTTGAGTCAGCTTTCTGGTGACATGGTGCTTTTAGAGAAGCTTACCCTCTCTTTCCCTGCAGCTGGCTGCTCTCAAAGGTAGGAGCCCTAATTTCTGCATTGGGTGGGTCAGTGGCTAGCTTTAGCCCAGGCTTCTTCCCTGCCAGGCCTGCTGCATCCATCCTCCCTTAGAAGAAAATGATGCCTTGGCTCACTTTTTCCTGATTTTTGTAGTACTTTTTCTTTTCTGGATGCTACAAACTCCCTTCTGCTGGCCAACAGCATTAGTATTTCTATAGCCCTGAAACTGGTATGCAAAATCTCCATTCTCATTACCAGCCAACCCTTGTCTTGTAGTTTTAAGCCACCATGGAAGCTGCATCCAATTGTCTGGTTAGCTACAGCTATGGGATATAATGAGGCCATTTAGCAATATTTCCAAATTGCTACCTTGTGAGACTTTTCTTGGCTTCACTGTTTGTTAGCCTTATTTTCTCTGTCTGCAACTCACAAATCTAGAATTTAATGAATTTGTATAATATTGTGCAGAGAAATCTTGCAGAGAACTGCACCAATTCAAGGTAAGAGAGTTACATTCTTCAGGATTAGAGTGAAATATTTAGATGCATAGAAAATTCCCATCCAGGGAT
This sequence comes from Luscinia megarhynchos, assembly GCA_034336665.1. Taxonomy (NCBI): domain Eukaryota; kingdom Metazoa; phylum Chordata; class Aves; order Passeriformes; family Muscicapidae; genus Luscinia; species Luscinia megarhynchos. The sequence continues at coordinate 77,972,093 of CM067565.1, read as the reverse complement.
GGTAAAGTTTTTGGCTGGAGCATCTGAAAATCTACTCGTTCCTTCAATTTAACATATATGTAGTGGTGCTTTGGGAAACTGTTTAGAGTGAAAAATAGGGAATGAAAATTTAGAGTGATACCAACTGTAATGTCTGAAGAATATTTGAAGAACAGAGGTAAACAACATCATCTGGAATTCAGAAGACATGTCTAAAGGAATTTCAGGTGGTTTTTCATTGGGTGTGGGGAGGAAGGAGACTGACAACTACCCAAAAATGTTCTGAAAGTACTGAAAGTGATCAGAAGAGTGTTATTAGCCTGGCATTTCTGCATGCTCTGCAGGAGTCCAGATGCCAGGTTTACTTTGATGTTTTAGAACTTTAATTAAGCTTAATGAAATTAATCTTGAAACCCTGTGAAAACACTTTTTTCATCATCCTTGTGTTTGGCTCAGTATAGTCTCAAAAGATAGTTTTCAAGGTCTCCAAGAGCCAAACACTAGCTTTGAAGAGGGTAAAGCCTGCAGTCCTTCTATCCTCAGTCACTTGTGGTTAGCCTGACCCCATGTCCCTGTCTTAAACATCTCCCAGCCACAAATGTTAGCACAGGCCACAGAGATGCCCCTGTTGCAAAGAAATCCAGTCTGCCACAGCTCTGTATGAAAGAAAGGGAGAGACTTCTTCAGCTTTTCAGAATACACACACATATTCTAGCCCAAGACTGTAGTTCTGCTGCTGCAGAACAAACAGTTCACTGGGTACTCTTCTCAAGCCAAAAACCTGAAAAACCCACACAGGACATTGTGCTGGGCTAAAGGAACATGTTAAACAGCCACTCCTAAATCCCTGATTAGAAACACTAGGATAATGCTTTCTACCCTTCCCTTGCAATCTTGTCTCAAATGGACATAATGAAGGTAACTGTATTAATATTTCACACTTCAGTAATATTTCAGGCAATATCACATGAGAATGAAGCAAAAATGCACTTCTGATCTACTTTAGTGGCATCTCTCTACCAGGCTTGACACACAAGACAGAGATTCATCTTTTGGATGATTAGATAACTGGATTCTTTTCCCCCTTTGATGTCTAGCAGCTTCTTGCTCCCTTTTTGAGTCCTAGATGCATAATGTATAGCTTCTTTACTTAGTTCAGTGGTAAATTCTGAATTGCCTCTTAGTTTTCCATCAAATATGAGTCATGGGCCAAGTCTGCCTTAGATAACCTGCAGAGATTGAAGTATATAGTCCAGCTTGAATCCAGTAAGGAATATTTCTGTTCAGTTCAATAAAAGCTTTATTGATTTTTTTTCTTTTCTTTTTTTTTTAAATCTCTTTCTCCCCTCCATAAACCTCTAAAACTCTTAAGAAAAATTAGTGTACCCCTGACAAGCCTACATTAAACCTTTCAGTCATGTGTAGCTTTTTCCAATACACCAGAAAGAGGAAATTCTTCCAAAGCACAAGTGGTGTTTTCAATTGCAATAGGTGTAATATTAACACCATTATGGTATTATTTCAGCAGTCATGTTCATATCAGGACTCTATAGATAAAAACACTTTTTTTCTTGGCTACTTATACTCTCTCAGCAAATAGATGCTAGAACAGAAACAGCAAACAGATATTAAGACCAATAGACAAAATTTATTTCAATTGTTATTTCACCTTTCAAATGGAGCAACTGAATAGACTGACATGGACATTGCCTATTTAGTGCTGCATGGTACAGAAATGGCAAATAAACATTGTTTTTACATACATGTCCATGCATACCTTCTTGCAATGTAATCTGGTAGATTCCTGGCAGCTGCAGGTCATGATAATGCAACAGCACACCACATATTTCCTACACTGGCATACATTTTTAAGATTTTGTCACTTTCAGTGCAGAATGACATTTTTTATTGATTCAGTCTACATCATGAAAACTGCCTAAGCAGACCTGATTGTTTGGCCAATCATTTAATTTTGTGCAATTCTGCTCCTCTATTACACCTGATTGAATCAATTTTAACATCCCAGACTACTTTCTAAATACTGTGTAGCTGAATGTTGGATTAATTCTCATTTGTCCCTTGAAGGTACAGGAACAGAATAGTTAAATTGGGCTTTTATGAGGATCCTGACAATTATGGGTTTTGTTTGTTACTAAATACATTCAGGTAAATTCTCTCCAATTTAAATATATTTTCTTGGAGTGAGATTCAAACTATCCATGCCACACCAATGCTACACTGCACACATACTGCTAGTCCAAACTTGGATGCTTTCTTTTGAGCATTGCATTTTCCAGGTCAGTATGGGTTAGCTGGGCATTTTGCATTTTTGCAAAGGCTGAACACCTCAGATTCCTAAGAGATAAAACATTTACAATTAAACCAACAGTAAATAGACTTATCTTTTGCAAAGTGCACTGTCTGGATCTCAATCTAAATCCAGAGCTTTAGACAGACCAATGTTGGAAATTATGTATAAGCTGACATAGTCTAGTCTAATAAAATAATGTCATAGTTCATAGCTTCCTCCAGCAAAAAAGAAAAAATAGCTTTTTAAACACAGAGCAACATTTTTGTGTTGGAAAAAACCTCCTTAATTTCAATGTTTTTTTTCTGTAATCTACACTATTTATGATAGTGCTTGATGTAAATGAAAGTAAGGGCATACAACTGTATCAGGGGTGTGTGTAAGTCAGCACAGGCAGCCTCTTCACAGAGAGTGAGTTTATTGCCATTATCGTGCTGACCATGGGATCTCCAAAGATGCACCATGGCAGAGTTGAAAATGCAGGCACCATAAACTCAATCCCTGACAAGGATCACCACCCTGCTCACCTCATCTGTTTATCAAGGATTATTCCCAGCTACAAGGGCACTTAAGCATATTTACAATCCTACTTAAAAGTCTTCAGCTTTTAACCCATCCCTCCCTGCCGGCAGTAACATAAAAAACACATCTGTAAAAAGCAAGTGCAATCATTCTCCAGTTGATTTAAAAAAAAAAAGTGAAATTCTGCTTGATTTAGAAAACTTTGATCTGGTTAGAAATTTCTGAATTATCAGTTCTATCTCAAAGTTCTACTGTAAATGCAGTGTTTCCAGTGTTTTAATTTGACCAATGCACCATCCTATTTCCTTCTCTGAACATCAAATTTGCAAGTGGTATTCAGTGGTATTTGCTTTGGACATTGCCACTAGATTTTCTTTGAAGCCATTTCTAGGAGCAGCTTGGACTATATTCAAATATCACTGTCCTAAATTGTTTGGAGGTTGAACAGTAGCTGAAGTGGTAAGTTTGGAAGAGAATAGCAGACCAATTGTCTTTAGGGCCAAGTCTTTTAATGTGAGACTATTAAGGCTATTATTTTGTAATAATACATTATGTATACAATGTAGAATCCTCTACAAAGTGGGCAGTGACAGAGGTTAAGATTCCAGCACATCACATTACAGACTGCATAATGCTTTTATGACATCACCACAGATTCACAGACCATCACTAAAATAAAGCAAAAGATCGTAGTTTGGTTTGAGTTTATATATTAATTTTAAAATTTATTTTTTCTTTCATTTTGGCAAAAATTCCAATATCTTTTCTCATTGGTAACAAAATGTATTTAGTCTTATCCTTTACTTGTCATGACATTAAGCACAGAAATGTAAAAGAAGCAACAGGTTATTTTGGTGTTGACATTCACTCAGTAGCAGCAGACAAGTAGAGGATTTTTTATTGTTGTTTAATGTTTATTGTTTATGTTTATCTTTGAATAAACTACTTTCACTTTGGGGAAAAATATGCGTATTTTCATCTAACTCAGACACATGGAACAGAGTTATATTTTACAACCATCATCTCATATCAGTGCACACTTCCTTTAATTTAGCAGGAATGGTATCCAAATCCCATCGTCTGTGATGTCATTTAATCAGTTTTGCTTTAATTTAAGAGCATTCAAAGCTGAAATCCACTCTGGGATAGAACTATCTTGAATCCTTAGTCAATTCTAGTCACTTACTTAACAAAATCAATTTAAACACAAGATATGCCTGAGCAGGAACTGAACAAAAGCTGGCTGATGAATTCAAGTATTTGCTCTGTGATATGTAGAAGTACTTCCAATTTCTTTGCACAAAGAGGGCAGATTTAAGTATGCAGTCAAATCACCTGTAAGGAGGAATTCTCAGTGATGAGAGATTCACATCCTTGTAATATAATACAGAGAATAAACCACCTTCCTGCAGAGAACAATTTTCCCTACATTTTTTTTCTAATAATGGAACTATCCACAGTGCTACCAGGCATTCTTTATGTTAGAATCAGCAACTGCATATTTGACCTGGTCAAGATGTAGAATCATAGAATCATTTAGGTGGAAAAAGACCTTTAAGGCCCTTGAGTTTGATTGCTAAGCCAGCCCTGTTATTGTCACAAAGTTATTCTAGTGGTGACATATCTTTCTCAGGAACATGTTTTTTAGCCATAGTAGTGTTTTGAAATATTTGATTTCACACGTGTTAGTCTAACATTTCCCCCACAAAAAATTAAACTAAATATTAATTGCTGTGTTTTTAAACAAAAGGCAGTAGATAAGTAAAATAAGACAGCAAACATTGTTTAGTCATTTATATCTTTTTGGTAAAACTAATCTTATTATGTTATTATTTTTTTGCTACAAAAAAGATAATTAATATACATCTTTCTGGTCAAAAAAATATATCACAGACTTACTTCATGCATTCCAGTAAAAATAGATGAAAAAATACATTTAAAACTTCAACTAATGAAGTGTCTTTCAGATGGATTAGCACAAATATCTGCTAGAAGTAAATTTATTTTTCGGATTGGTAATTATTGTCTGAAGCCAAGTGCCACAGTCCTTATTCCTATAATCCTCAACCAGAGCATTCTCAGCTTTCTGGCAGCATTATTATTCCCTAGTTAATAATACCTAATAATTAGGGGTGTTGCAATCTAGGCACATATTCTTTCAAATTCTAGGGAAGAAATGTACAAAGGGTAGAAATTATATTGGCATCAGTAATAGACGAAGGATTTGTTCTGATGGAATTATAACAAGTAGCAGGCTATCATTCAAGGATTAATAAAAAAGCAGTAGAAAATTATCTTTCCAACTTGTATATCAAAGCATTTTCTGGACATGACTGATCGATGTGCAAATGTTGCAGATAATACGATTTAAGGGGCATAGGGCCTCTGATGGTGCAAAAATGGCAAACATAATAAAAAATACCCTCTTTCCTGTAGTGATATGCATCTCTTATAGGCATTTGTTACAATTCAATATACCTAAAAGAATATTTTTTCTGTTTTGATTTGATAGTTTTTTGTCATATTCTTAGTATTTCCGTACATACAAAAGAAAAAAATCAGCAAAATCAAGCTGAAAAGAATGAAATGCCTGAACAAATGAAAATATTCTTCATTTTTAGAGCAATATTTTAGATTTTCAAGCTTCTTGAAAAGAGATTTAAACAAAACATGAAGAGTATACAATTGTTGCTATTTTAAATAGTCTTTTAAAATGAAAGTTTTATGTTTGTTGAAACACTTTCTTTTCTTTCTACACGATCTTCTTTCAGCTGGCTTTTTTCCTTTTGAAGCTTTTCAATTAGATCTTTCTATTAATATTAAAATAAATTTAATGAAACACATCTTAATTAACTTTCTCTATTGAGACTATTATATCTACATTTTCCTCATAGAAAGAAAATAATTCCCACTATGTACTTCAATTATTTACCCACATCTCTTGGTATTGCTTAATAGTTTCTATTTTCTGGTCTAATTAGATTTTTAAGTAATCCATTTTTATTTCTACCTAAACCAAGGGAGAAACACATGTTTCATTATATGTAACTAATAATCTCATATAGTCCTGAAAATAATAAAATTTATAAATCTGCTTAAATGATATACTATGAAAGGCAGTAAGATGTCATGGAACTACACCACAGTCTGCTTCATGTTTGAACAAACACAAGATGGTAAAACACTGAACTACTGAGTCACGAGGTCTGTGTTTGGGAAGAGTCTTTAAAAACAGACTTTTTGTTTCATTATCAGAGATACTCTGTGGGATGGGAAGAGTTGGTGGGTATTCATACAGAAATATTTGCTTATGTTGCACTTCCAGAAAATTATTAAAATGTTTTTTATTTGATTATCTCAAACTTACTCTTTGGGAAATAGCATCTTTGTCTACTATACATCTATGATGTTCTTTATTCTTTTATTTTTCCTCTTATTTTAATGTAAATACTGTTCTATATTGTACTTGCACACACACACATACACAGAGACACAAAATAAACCCACTCCTGTTTATGGGTTCTTACAAAGGGAACTTGCAGGATGTAAACAACTACAGGAGAACTTCCACTGGAAGTGTCAGAGCTCTGTGACACAGAAATCTCTGTGCCCCATGTCTAAAAACCACCATTTTTGTTTCTTGGTATATGTGTTTGCTTTCCACAGGGAATAAGGAAGAGGAAAGACACCAAAGGAAATGAAAGAGGGCAAGCATTGCTATAGTTATTACAGTTAATTGAAACTATAATATTTGCACAAAAGAAAAATGTCAGATACTCAACAGTTATAAATCAGAATTGGTTACACTGGTTACAGAATGTACAGAAACTTGTATATTCCATTGTTATAGTGACAAAGATGTTTGCATGGGGGTGGGAGGGTACTGTAAAAGATACATCTTTTATCAGATGAACACCTCAGCAAAACTTCTTTGAAGGCAACAAATTTCCTTGGGAACTCAATAAGTTGCAGTAGTTTTGTTCTTGAAGTCCCTGCAGAGGTTTATCATGAACAATTTCACACACATTTCCAAATGAAAGCCATGTTTTAATCTAACTATATGGAGTGCTGGAAGCAAACCACAAGAGCCCTTATCAGACATATTGAAAAAGTTACAGCACTTTACAGTCCATAGTAGCAAAACTTACTTTTCCCTCATTATTGTACATCTGACCTGGCATAAGTATGCAAAGACTGTAAGTTCTGCTTTTAAGAAGAATTATTGTTGGATCTTGCTAATGGTCCCAGGAATCCCACTTCTAACCATATCTACCTGCTCTCTACCTAAGCTCATGTAACTCACAGACTCCAGGGTGGTTCCTTATCCTTTGCCATCAGGGAAGTGAAGAGATGGGCTTTCAGTGTCACTGAATAGCTCACACCAACTTCAATGGGAATTCTCTGTGCAGAGTGAGAGCCTGGATCCAAAGGGATAAACACAACAAAATCTCCTGTGAAGCCCATTGGTGTCCCCAGGAGCTGAGGATGCTCAGAGCTCTTCAGATTCAACCTTTCAGGCCTGTGTCCTGGTACTGATGGGCAAAGTTTCCTCAGCACTGGTACTCAGGGAACTGCTGAAAAGGGAGGTGATATGCCATCAGAGATTTTACTGTGGATATTAAAGCAATTTTATGAGGCTCAGCCTGAGATAAATAATTTATATGATTAACAAAAAAGAGGAATACAAGCAGACTGTATCAGAGAAGGGAAAAATATCTTCCCAAAATCAAACAGAATATTCCTGTGATTATTTAGTGGCCTATTTCATCCATATGACAGACTTCAAAAATTAACTGATGCCTCCAAGCATGCAAGTAATGGCCCTCTCAAAGCTGTGCTAGACACATAATTCAGTGAAATCCAGGGGGGATCCTTAATACAAACAGAACCCTGCAAAATGTTGTGGTCAGCATCAGCACACCAAGTAACTGCAATAAAAATGGACAGAATTTATAGCATAGAGCGTTTCAACTTAGAGTTAGCTGTTACATGGGATTGTTTGCATTGCCTTCTTCAGTGCAGCATAAAATAAGTCAGCATTCTATTTACATCTGTACGAGAGAAATGTCATTTGGGGAGCAGTTTGTTAAATAGCTGTAAATAGCAGTTTTATTACCCCCTGTGCATTGCTTTATATCACTTTGTTTTGCTGGAGAAGGGTGAGCTCATGCTGCTCTGCTGACTCCTGCCCCTGCAGCTGCAGAATCCATCCCACAGTTTCTGGGAAGGGTAGAGGAGCAGGGCTGTCCATGCCTCTGCCATGTTTCTCTTCTTAGATATATATCTATCAGGTCCTAAGACAGCTGGAGAAGTAAACAGCTGCTGAATGCTTTCCTCCCTGTCACTCCTGCCTCCTTTTTGGTGCTCAGGATCCCCAGGATCTAAGGATGCTTGAACTCTCAAGGCTCAGCTATAGCTTATCCCTTGACTTTCTGTTTCTCCCCCCATTTCCAGATGAGCTTTATGGCTGTATTCCAAATATGCATTATTTGCCTTTTCTTTTCAATCTTCTTCTTACTTTCAATTACACAGCCTTTCAGTCTCTGTGTTATAGATCTCTCTTCTCTGCTTTTTCCATCGTGATACCAAATCTCTCAGTGGGCTGCTTTTCAGTACAGCATGCAATTTGTCACACACATGCACAAATTGCTCTTCCCAGCTGAAAAAAAAAAAAATTAAAAGAGGGTGAAATACATTAATGGTAGTGATTGGACTTCCTTGAAAAGAATACCAATATCTGCAGCCTGATTCAACCACTGGGTGGTCTTTCCACAAGAACCTTACAGACATGCAAAGGGACTTGGGATTGATGCCATAAAATTAATCCTTTTTAAATTTGGTCAAAGATGCTAAATATGTGCATTTATATATTTCTTTTTAGTCATTCCAGTATTCCTTGGTTTCAAATGGGAATCATAACAATGACAGCACAGCCAAAATGTGTCTCCCCTTCTCAAAATGGAAAACTCACATGCTGAGGCTTCTCTCTCAAGGGTGCAGCAGCTTTGCCATAACATCCTTTTTTCCTCTGGCATATTGCTTTGCAGCACTCTCCAGTTCTTGTATTGGCCTCCTGAGCTTTACAGTAATGAAAATCTAGAATAGTTTATAACAAACAGTATAAATTTTATATATTACTTAGTCCTGTATCATAAGACTACCTAGAGATCACAGCCTATGCCATATCCTCTTGCACCACAGGCTGGACAAATCCCTAATAAAATGCAGCCATTGGCCCTGAGATTTTAAATAGACAAGGCATAGTGTGAGGGAGGAAAGTATAACTGATAAATTACAACAAATGCATTACCCACCTCAACACCCTTCTGCCCCTATGTGAGGCATTGGTGGGTACATCACACCATGTGTGCCAAATGCATAACCATGTCTGCTAAGCTATCTACAGATTGAGAGGTCAGATGTGGAATGGGGAATCAGTACCAAATTGTTCCAGAAGACAAAACATGGACATTTTGCAGAAACTGATGGGTATACAAATACCAAACAGAAATGGAAGCATGAACAAGAGCAGATGCCACGTATTTCCTTGAATGGCAGTAGGGAGCCTCCACTCTCTCTTGTCATTTTTCAAGCTGACAGGGAGGACTGACTCCAGCTGGATCAGATGTCACCCAGAATTGCCAACCAGAAACCAGAACCAATGCAGATGCCCAGACTTCAACAATAAAGGCATGAAGGAAACATTGGGCAAATCTGCTGCACCCAGATGTACATGGCTGTAATTGCTGAATGGCAAGGTGGGGAGGTACAGCTTTCTGCCTGTGCAGCTATACACCATAATATCTGCACTGCTAAAGTTAATTACACATGCTAACGACAAAAGTTTTCAACCTACAGCCCTTGACAGCAATCATGCACAAATATTTTGTGGCAACAGTTCAGCACAGTCCATGCCTCATCTGTGGGCCAGCCCTGCTCTGTCTTGCAGTCTGCTGGTAGAGGATTTGGAAAAGGCCTGCTGGAGTACTGCTGAGGCTCATATATGATGTGAACTCCTGCCATGTAGATTAGGGAGTGGTGGGAGGTGCCATAAATATCCATTTCTCCTCCCACACCAAAATTATTGACTCTCCAGGCCTTAGGCTTGAGAAACACTTCCAAATCCCACAGGATATAGATATTTCTGTGTGCTTTTTTGAGATGTAGTTATCTCAGTGGAAGCTGCTCTAACAAAGAGAAACAGCTGCTTTGAAATGTGTAATTTTAAAATGATCCACAAATAGTGACTATGCCTGAGCACCAATGTGGAGCCACCCATCATCCCAGGACTCTCCTCCTCCAATCTGCAGGGCTGACAGAGTGACACCAGGTCCTTAAACACGTGCAAGGTGTTTGAATTTAGAATTATTGAGGAGATTAAAATATTAAAAATTATTAGAAAAATTATCTGTCGGATTTTTTTCCAGACAGGTGTAATAGAGTTTTCACCAAGAGCAGGAAACCAACCTCAAGACATTCTCTGTTTCACTCCCCACCAGCGGAGGAGCTCTGAAAAGGATTCTAGTTACTATGTAGACCCTGCCATCACTTATATCCATAAAGAACTATTAAATTTAATGGGACTCTATGAGACTAACTGGGTTCATAATTTGGCCATATTTATTTTCCTCATACATGCACACTTTTAGCCTGTTGACGCTGTATGCTTCATGCATCATATTTGCTTTCATAGCTTTTGCTTTCCTACAAAAATGCTTATTTAGATACATGGCTAAGAAGTTGTTGTTCAACCTCGTTTTTACTCTCCTTCTTACAAATGAATAAATGTCAGTTCTGGAGTCAGAAGTGCCAGAAACTGGAATTTATTAAGCTTTTCTGTAAAAAAATCAGTCAAAGACTTGTCTCTCTTGTATTACACAAAGTTAGTGCCCATCCTTGCTGTGTGTTGTGCAAATGTGACCACTTTGAAGCCAAATGCAAGGTGAGAGACGATGGCAGTATTTCTTTATTTGAGATCTCATTTTTTTTTATAAATCAGACCTTAAGAATATGTCTGATTTAAGATTGATTGATTGATTGATTGATTGATCATGTGTGTCCATGGTTTGCTATCTGTACTTTTTAATAACTATAAATCAATATAATATCCTCTTATGCAGACTGATTTTCCCATTAAAGAAACAAACTTGCCTTGTTTATTTTGTGCTTTGATGTATTTATTAAAGTTGCAGAAATTTCTTTTACAACCACAGTAAACAAAATAAACACCTTGTACTTCAACATTTGTTTTCTTTCTTCTGAGACTGGGTATATTTCAGCAGCTTTGTGTATTTATGAACTGTGTTGTCCAAAATTTCCTAAATTATTAATTAAAACCAGTTTTGCAAACTTGCCAAAGTCACATGAAATATGAAAATAGTCAATCTCAGGTTCTAATGGATGGTATTCTCAAAGCCTAAAAGACTAAAATAAACTCATAGAAATGTGATGATAAAATATAAATTAAAATATAAATTAAAAATTAATAATCCATCAAGGGTCAAAAAATGATCAAGGAAATAGCTTTGACAAAGCACCAATACAAATGAGGAATGCCTCAGTAGTAACAGTGTGAAGAGACACTTTTCATATTTTACTATTTTGTTTTGGATTTATATATTAAATTATATTGACATCAGGAAATTAACATTTCCCCACCACCAAAGCATTTAAGATATTCCCAAATAAAGTACTAATCACTGTACCTCATATTTAAGACTCCCAGATTCCAGCAAGCTTTTCCCCACTCTTTTCTTCTTGTTGGTTGTCTAAATAAAAAGCTCTGCTGGAAATCTGCTGGGGTGTCCTTTGACCTCTGAGACATCGAAATGAAAGCTGCATCTCTGAGAGGTTAACTAGTCTGTGAAAGCACAGGTGCCTTTTTTTTTTAGCACACTTTACACAGCCTGCATGTAAACCTCTTTGGGTTCATTAATCAATCATAAAATTGCTAATTAAGGGTTAGCATACCAACAACAGTTCTGACAGCTGATATGTTACAGGTAATTACGTTGTTCTAATTATTTTTTAAAGTTAAATTCATTCTCTTATGACAGTCTTAGAATCCCTTTCCAAAGGGCTTCTGTTACTAAAGAGCTTGCTTTGAGTTAAGGATAAAGAAAAAAAAAATAGATTGTACCTCAAGATTAATCAAATTATAGTTTAGTTACTTTTTTCTTCTTCAATTTTATATATTCTGTTTTACTGCCACTCTGTAACTGGAGGATTATTATGAGGAAAGTTGATTATAGGGGAGAGGGACTCAGTGCTACAAAATGTTATTTTTACAATGTCTTATTTATAATATCTTTATCTAGTAGTAGCATATCATGCCAAGAGAAAAATGAGTAGGCAGGCCTCTGAAAGTTAAGAGCAGATATTTTACTTCATAGAGGGGGGTACTTTTACTAGCTTTGTTGTTACTAACGGGTAATTATAGAAGAAGCTGGGTAAAAACTCCAAAAATTTCATCCAAATTCTGTAGTTTCCATGGCTGATCTCATTAAAAAAAAACCACAAGAGGCCAAATGTGACAATTTTCTGTCCCTCATGACACTTGAAGTTGTTCTGATTCAGAGTTTTGGTGTATATCTTATTAGTGCAGGATTAAAATCAGATTTACTTGAAGTTTAGTTGTAAAGTTCTGTAAGAGACAATGAGAACAGATGGAATTACAATAACTCCTATTTCCTTACCCCTACAATATGTGAAGAGAGGAGAGAAGGGGAGGGCAAGGGGGGTAAGTGGAGGAGGGGAGGGGAAAAGAGAAAAGAGAGAGAGAGAAGAGAAGAGGAAGAGAAAAGAGAAGAGAAGAGAAGAGAAGAGAAGAGAAGAGAAGAGAAGAGAAGAGAAGAGAAGAGAAGAGAAGAGAAGAGAAGAGAAGAGAAGAGAAGAGAAGAGAAGAGAAGAGAAGAGAAGAGAAGAGAAGAGAAGAGAAGAGAAGAGAAGAGAAGAGAAGAGAAGAGAAGAGAAGAGAAGAGAAGAGAAGAGAAGAGAAGAGAAGAGAAGAGAAGAGGAGGCTCCACATTTTTTAATTTGAAATCTGTCACTTTTTATTCTTTATTTTTTTTACATACTGCTAATTGGAGACAATAATAAGCTTGCTTTTAATATATTCTAAAAAAATTAATCCAAAACTCACTATTTTCAATAAAACACATCTATGTGGACTCTGTTATTTAGTTTGGTTTAATTTTTCAAGGTTTTTGAGGAATTAGAGACGAAAGGGCTCTGGATAGCTGAATGAATCTAAAGCTACCCACCCACAACAAACATAAAAGGGATAAAAACCCATTAATTAAAGGAAAGGAAAAGATAATTGCTGGATGCTCTGGGACAGCTATTAATTTGATTCTTGTATTAATCACCAGAGTGGCAGGTTGCCAGTTTCCAGCTGTTTGCAGTTTTATGTGGCGGGTTATGAACATGCCTGTAAATATTTTTTTAAGGGCTAGCTTCTGAAATAATTAAATAAATATTCATCTTCTCTTTTGAAAAATTGAGATAGCATATTGACAAAATGGCAGATTCTGCACTCACTCCATCTGAAAACACTGAGACTAGAGCCTATCTAAGCAATTAGTCATGTATTTGAGGCACACTCCCATGTTTAACTCCATCTCTTTTCTAAATACAGTGTCATAAATTGTGAGGGAAACACCTCAGCACACAAAAACTTGCCAGGCAATGAATTTGAAATAGTCAAGAATTCATCATTTATCTCTTCAATTCTTCCTCTTAAATTCTTTAAACGTGCCTGTAAAGTCCTTTAAATTTCTGGTGTCTATAGGCCATCCTCTCTGGTCCATCTCCAGATTTCTGCTGGGGTTGATTTTCATGTCTCCTTACCTGTGGTATCTTGATTGCCTCATCCTCAGTTAACACAATTTCAGCCATTTCACTACACTGGGGTTTATTTGAGTTTTTGTGTTTGGCTTTTTTGAGTTTTTTGTTGGTGGTGGGTTTTTGGGGATTTTTCAGGAGGAGTAATAAATCTCAACTCCTTATCTGGAGATAGTCCTTGCCTTTTCTTTTAAGATTTTTTTTTTACTATTTCAAACTATAAAACTTTTTAATCTATTATTTGATCACTGAACCTGCTTTTCTTGTTGATTTCCAATTTTGAGACACTACATCAAGTAAAGACAAACAGTTCCCTAGTTTGTAAGTCTGCATATGGCCCCAGTTCAGTGCAGTCCCTAAGCATAATCTGACCTCAGAGACTCCAGCACCTTGCCCTAAGCTACTTCCAAAGCTAAACTCAGTCACAGACTTTTGATGAATCAGATTTAACTGCAGCACATGCAAGGCAAATCATTGACACACACAGGCTTGTTGAGTATTCAGCCCAATGGACTCTGCTGAGAAGCCTTATTTGTGTAATTACCAATGACACATGATTATTCCTGTGGGTCTCTGTTTTGTGACTAATGTTATGTGTGAAAATCCCTTTTAGTGCAATTCATCTTCCTTTAATTTTGAAATCCAAGAATTAGCTTGGTCTAACATGATTTTCTAGGCTGCTTCTTCAGTCAATAAAAAGTGATGGGTGTTTACAGAGAAAGCTGGATGAGTAGCCTGGATTAGGTTTTACCAACATTAGGTAATAGGGATCCTACTTCATGCATTAATTAGCTCTTCATTCTAAAGTGTTCATTTCAGAGTGTTATTCCAGAATCATATTTTTAGACTTTGGAACATAATGTAGTGTAAACGTTTCTTAGAATTAATAAAGTGTGCTGCATTCCTTCAAATTGTTTCTGGGATTCTGTAATCAAATGTGTGCTCAGAAAAGTTTCTTTTTAAATAAAAATTGTGCAATAAGGCCACAAAGAGACAGAGCTATTTATATATGCCACAATTTGCAGTGGATGGGAAAAGTGAACTTACATTAGACACTGATACATACAGAGAAGGATGCAAAATGTGTCAGAAACTCTGGGCAAAAACTGCTGACTTGCACAAGAAATATACTGCTGTCCCTGGTGGGTTGTCAGCTAAATCTAACACCTCTCTTTCTGAAGAAACTGTTGGCTCAGAGTGTGTGGAAAAGGAAAAAGGAACCTAGGAGAGGGGCAGCTGCTTCCTCATCCAGAGATATCTTTTGCCTTGGAAACCAAATATTGTGAAATTCCCTTACCAGGCAGTTTATATCAAAAATATAGAGTAGTAAGAGAGGCAGATCAGCAGTGTGTCTGACCAAATCTCTATGATGGACAGCTGTAGATGTCTAATACATTTTTATTATTATTTTTAAATTCAAGGAGGACTAAATTAGATATTACTGTTGTGAGCTCAAAAACTGAGCAAGTATTTCTTACACGAATGTGCAAAGCACTTTCATATGCCAGAATTTTTATTATTTTTTATTTTATAAGGCCAAAGTATAACAGATGAGGGGAAAAGAGCTCATTTATCAAATTCCACCTTCAACAGTTAAAAAACCCAAAAGTGACTGGGGGAGGGGGCAGGAGGAAGGGGGAGTGTCCCTGTTCTGTAGCAATGAGAGGTTTGGGGGTTTTAGAAATGCCTGAATCTGTCACTTCAGCACATAGTCAGGTCAGATGGTTTCAATACTGTAATAATGACATGTTTTGCAGTCCCCTGAGGCCTGTTAGTGACAATAGCATTCCATTCCTGGCAAAATGAGTGAATGTTTTAGGAGCTTTTTTCAAACTGGATCAGAGTACACCTCTCAAAGACGTGGTAGGGCTTTTGTTGTGGTTGACAGTGAAGTGTTTGTCAATAGCAGTGGAGTATGCAGAACCTGAGAGAAGCCTCTTCTTTTTAAGTCTGACTAAAGAATATTTTTTCTGATTTAAATAAAGAGGGAAAAAAGAAGAAAAAATAAAATTCAAAAAAAATAGTGGAACTAAAACCTCATAGATTCTCTGCATTTTGTTGTTGTTGTTTTTGTTTGTTGTTGTTCTGGACACATAACCTTGTTGTCTTGAAGCAGAGATGATAATAGTAATCTCCTTGTTCTGAAAATGTCACATGCAGAAATGCAATCACACATAGTACCTGGCCTAATTTAGATGCATAAGGCATCAAATATTTGGCTGATTTTTTGGTCAGTTCCACTGGAGTTAGTCCAGACTAACGCAAATGTAACAATTTCACTAGTTGCTTATCTGCACCCCGGGTGATGCGTCCAAATCCTCTCAAGTACAATTTGCATTATTGCCTTGACTTAGGGCTAAGGATCCCATAGCCAGGATAGATTAACCAGGTTTATCCTGCAGCTGATACTGAAGCTCATCTACATAATTTGCCATTTTCCTTCATTTAACTGTAGCAAGCTGTCACTGAAAATGCCATGAAGTTGTCCTGTGGATATACACTCACACCTTCTCTTTGCTCTCTGGCACAAAATAAACCCTCTTTCCACCAACTGGATTTTTCTGTTGTTGAAAAGCTGGTATATACAAGCACTTAATCTACAAAAGGGCCACACAGAGACAAAATCTCTGCAGATGAGAGCTGCATTTCTCCATCATGAGGATGTACTTAGTTCATGCTTTGGTACCTATGGCACCCTCTCCTACGTCTTCTATCACACAATCCCCAATTCAG
The DNA here is from genome assembly GCA_034336665.1 of Luscinia megarhynchos. Lineage (NCBI taxonomy): Eukaryota > Metazoa > Chordata > Aves > Passeriformes > Muscicapidae > Luscinia > Luscinia megarhynchos. The sequence continues at coordinate 77,955,709 of CM067565.1, read as the reverse complement.
GGCACAGTGGCATAAAATGCTGCAGAAGCAGACATTTACAGGGGCAGCAGCTGGGACCTTCCTAGTGTAGATGGCCTTGGCATGCTATGCTCCAGTCTCTAAAAGCATTTGCAGATGTTGAAGGCGTGGTTGCATTCTCATTAACATTTCCACACTGAGTGCCCTGACTGCTCTCTTTTCTGTGTGCTGCTGCTGCCCTGAGCTGCAGGCAGCTGGGAAGGCAATGCCTGAGGAATGGGTGTCAGGCTGGATGTGCACAGTGGGTCACTGTGTAAGATGTGTCTATTTTTCAGAAGTTTTACCTGTGTGGAGGTGTTTGCAGAGGTAATCTTGTGTCTTTAAACTAGTCCAGCCCTATTTCAAGGTCATTGCTAACACAAGCCCTCCAATTTGTGTCTCCTGCCTAAAGCTTCTCTTTTCCTCCCTCATTTTCTTCACCACAATATATTTGCCTTACACACCTGTCAGTAAAGTGCAAAATTACCTTTTGATGCAAGTTAAATCTATGTTACTGTCTTCATGTGGCTTATGCCACCATAACTCAAATTTTAATTTTGAAGCCATGATTCTCAAAAGGATTGCAATTTAGACTAATATTCCTAAATCTGTACTACTAATACTAATTTGTGCTGTCGTATAACAGGCTGTAGTTAAAACTGATTAGTTACATGGTGTATCTTGATTTGTATATTCAAAAAGAAAGAGCCATGTGGGATTTGAATGTGAAAGAAAAAAGGATCAGTACATGTTTAGACAGGATACTGATGTGTAGAATGAAGATCCAGATTTCTTTTCATTTCTTTGCTATTCTTGTCATGCCTATACTTGGAATATCCGAGGGCTATGTTTTAAATGTCAGGGTTAAGTTTCTTCTTTCTGGTTCAGAAGGCATGCAATGACACACAAAAAATGTTTTATTTCCAAGCTTAAAAACATTTAAAAGTTTCATCCTGTTGAAGGCTTGCTGGGTTTTTTTTCATACTAGCAGTAACAACTCAATATTATATGCCCCAAAGCCTTGAAAATACGTGTAAATACTATGACTAAAACAATTATTTTCGAACATGCAGTCAGTTGTTTGCCTTAATGTGATTCTGCCTGCAAAGGACAAGTTTTGAAACACAGTCATGACTACATAAGTAATATTGACTCTAGCTGGAATGCCTTGTACATTATATAGTACCTATACACTAAACATAGTAAATACATCTATATAAGTACACATGTGTGCTGGTTTTGGTTCAGGGTAGAGTTAATTTTCTTCCCAGTGGCTAGTATGGGACTGTGCTTCAGATTGTGCTGAAAGCAATGTTGATGACACAGAGATGCTTTTTGTTATTTCCAAGGCCTTTGCTGCTTTTCCTGCAGCCACACTGGTGAGGAGGCTGGGATGCATGGGAGGGTTGGGAGGGGACACAGCTGGGACAGGTGACCCAGAGTCACCAAAGGGATATTCCAGACTGAATGTCATTGTGACCAGGATATAAAGTAGGGGGAAGAAGGAGGAAGGGATGGATATTTGGATTTGGAGCGATGGCTTTTGTCTTTCCAAGTTACTGCTCCATGTGAGGGGGCCCTGCCCTCCTGGGAGATGGCTGAACACCTGCCTGCCCATGGGAAGTGGTGAATTTATTCCTTGTTTTGTTTTGCTTGTGTGCAGGGCTTTTGCTTTCCCTGTTAAACTGTCTCTACAGCAATACACAGGTTTTCTCTTTACTCCTCCCATTCACTCCCCAGTTCCACTAGTGGGGGCAGGGGTGGGAGTGAGTGGCTGTGTGGTACTTGGTGGCTGGCTGGGGTTAAATCACAACAACACATATCTTTGGCTGCTGTGCTGGGGATAGTGCTGTGCCCACAGAGCTGCTGTCCTGACCAAGAGGGACAACAAGCACGGGGTGGACAGTCTCAGCTGTCTCCCAGGTCAGACCTAACCCCAAGAGCTCAGTGAGGCACCATGTGAGGAGTCTCAACCCACCATGAGAGCAGCAAAAAGCATCCATCTCTCATTGCACGTCAGGAATTCTGGCTGGGACCACAAATATCTTTACTTTCTACTAATGGTCTCAGGGCCACATCACACGTATAGAAATGGAAAATCCATTACATTCCTCCCGGGAAAAATATGATTTCACTATTTTTCTTCTTTTCAGACGCACTGCATTTATTCATTCTCTCTGATTTTTGCCCTGAGCACCATTTTATATTTATTTACACTGAATTTCAGATGACATTTTATCACCTAGCACTCAGTCTCTTTCAATCCTGTCTCTTACAGCAAGAGGCTTAGCCCTGTGGCTCACAGTCAATGAGCAAACTTCAAAGCTGCATTTCTCCAGCCTGAAGCAGCCCTGACACAAATTGGCCTGGGTGCTGTGGCCACCAGGGGTGCCAAGGACTGTCACCTGCATCTCCAGCCCTGGCACTGGGGGTTTCTAGCCAGGGCCCAGCCCTCAGGAGGTGCTGCTCTGGCACACACAGACAGCAAAGGGAGGTTCTGCTGACCTGCCACGGCTCCACCTCTGCCTGCACTCTCGCAGGGAGAGCCCCGAGCAGCTCCATCCAGCAGTTCTGCCTCGATGCATTTCGTGAGCTCTGCAGCTCTCTGCATCGCCCAGAAAATCACTGGGCTGAGGGAGGAAGCTTTGGTTGAACAAGTCAGTTGTTTTGGTTTTTATTTTACAGGAAAAAACCACCAAATATCTAATCAAACAAATCCTAACCAGAGCTAGGCACAACAAGATCACATTTTTTCTGACTAAGTTAATTTGTGGAGATTTGGGGCACAGTTAATAATTTTTCCTATTTCTGATTTGCATCTGTGGGATTTCATTAACTGATAATTGCTTTTGATGTGGATTGCAGAAGGAGATAAATGACTCATGAATCAATAAGTGATGAGATTTCAGAGTCACTTATTGATTTTTATCTCCAATTTACTCTGCATTGAATTTAATTATAGCCATTACACTCGATTTGTTTGAAAACATTGCATGCAAATATTTGCATGAGGTTTGTTTGGTGAAATTATGCTTCAGTAGTTTTAAAATAAGTAGTGACTTTTGAGCAGAAAAAAATCATTAAGTTGAGAATATATCCAAATATGTCAATCATTATCTGGAAGCCCTTGAAAAGCTTCATGAATACTTAAAACTTAAAAGCCTGCCTATGTAAAAGTTTTCATTACCACAATGGGAATTCTAGGTGATTATTTTTATTTTAATGCTTTGCTCAGCTGAAAGTGTATTTTAAGTCTAACAGATGTAAACAAATAAATGTTTGTATGAACTGGAATGGAACTATTTGTTCCTACATTTTAAAAGTGAAACATTATGATTTTTCATTTCATATCTTAAGATTAAATTTGCCTAGATTTCTATTCATACTGTAAACAAAAGTCTGAAACTTTTGCTTTTGAGTTTCAAAGCATGTCTAATTTAGTCCAAAACAATTTTCACCAAATATTTGGGTTGGTAAGAAAACTGAAATACTTTCAGTCCACTGTGATAATGCATTTTTGGATATAAAACTGAAAAAAACTTTGATGCATAGTGATGTAAAGATCTATATATAAAGATCCAAGTTGGTTTTTTTTGGGGGGGGAGGTTTAAGGAAATGGATAGTTCTGCTGTCATGTGAAGCATTTTCTTACTGTTATAGCTAATTTTATGATAAATCTAATTTTGGGCTATTTCTACCTTCCAGTTAGAAACATCAGTTGAATACAGTGATTTAATATTTCTTATAAGAGATTTAATACAAGAATCTGTTTTACATAATGCAACTCATATATTTTCAGAGGTAGGGAATTCTTCATGGAGAGCCTCTGGTAAAGGAGAACTGTCAAAATTATGATAATTACATCAGTTTAATTCCTTGAGAGTCATAGAAATAAAAGCTGGTAAAGAGGTCTAGTCTCAAGCACACAGGCTATCCCAAAAAATAAAATAAATCTGATGTCTTTCTTAATTTCTGAAAGGCTATTATGAATTGTACACTCTAAAATATATTGGTATTTTGTTGAGCAATCTGCTTTCTAGTCTTTAATCTGTTTGGGGTTCTTTTATTCTTTCATGCTGTTATAATCATACTGTATTAGAAAGCAAATTTGTGCAGCTAAATTTCCTCCAGAGCATCCCAACCCCAGCATATTTAGTACTCAAGTTTCTGCATAGGAGTCCTCAATCAGGAAATGCAGAATCAAGCTTTTAGACCTATCATGGGAATGGAAAGCTTAAAAAAGAATATATATTTAACAATTTAAAAGTGAATTAAGATCAATTAGAGTACTTCTATTAATCTAATTTGGCTGTGAAGGAGTTCTATGAGCTGATAGTCATGCTGAACACACATGTAACTTTCTATGTTTACATAATTGTTTTGTTTAAATATGTTTCAGCTATTTTATTATTAGCTATGTGTTTCCAGCATTTTATTAATAAGAGAGTAGCAAATGTAGTAGAAATGCTTCATTGTGGTGGGTGTTTGTTTTTTGTTTGTTTTTTTTTAGATTAGAAGCAGATATTTGGCAGTATACAAGATTATTAAGGGGTGTTAATAGGTGGACTTAAATAGGATGTTGAAAACTCTTGTATTTCTGTTAAAAAATTCTCCCCACCAAGTTATGTAGGCAAACCCTTGAAGATGTAATCAATAAAATTCCACACAGTGCCACTTTTTCTTCAAAGTGCTTCACAGGGAAATTTTGTTTTCTGAGGAATGCTGGCAACATATTTCACCATACTTTGAGGAAGTAAAACAGTAAATGAATTTTTTTTCAAAATATGGGAAGGAATATAAAGATTTTAGTTAGCAAAATTTCACAGATTATACTAGTTTCTAAAAAGACCCATATACAAATGACATATATTAATTTGATCCAAATAAAATAATAACAAAAATTCTAATAGAATAAGATGTGGCCACATGTTCTTTTCTAGATTAGGTTTGTTTTGCCAGGTTTTCAGTTGATGCCTCAAACTGTAATAAGACTTCATCTCATTCCTAAGAAAAGGAGTTAATGGAAGAGATTTCTCCATTGTAGTGTGAGGCAAAAATTTGTGCTTAAAATAATTTATTTTCTTTTCTTCTATGCCCTCATCCTCTCTTATTGCATCTGTTGTTGTCGACTGCTTCCTGGGATTCACCTGCTCTCCTCAGGCCATCTATGTCTCCTTTATTGAATTATTTTGTAATTTTTTATCACTTTCTGTCTGTTTGCAAATTCCTTCCCACCTTTCCTGTACTTCTCTTATACTTTATTACTGTTGACATTCTTTCTTTGTGTCCCTTCCTAGCCTCTATTTCAGAATTGATTTAGCCCAAGTTTCAGGCCAGGGACTAGATTTTCCAGTCTTTCTGAAAATATGGTAGTATTTTTCAGCTTTTTCTATGGTTTTTATCAAGAAATTGGGTATATAGGTTTCCCAAATACAGACTTTTCTGATAATACAATTCCAATAGTCTCAAGAATATAGTTAAATGCTGTTTTGGGGTTTTATTCGGTCACAATTATTTACCTTCCTTTTTTCTTCCTTGTGTTCAGGACTTGAATCACAGTCACTGATTTGGTTTATGTTATAATTTTCTGCCCTCACATTCAAGCAAACTGTTGATTCCAGCTGTAATTGTTTTTTGAATCAATGTCATTTTGGACTGAGAAGAATTACATCTCACATGGAGCAAAGCTAGTTGTTCCCAAGTGATTGTTTAAGCTGCTGAGACAGGGCTTCTCTAAATAGTTTTCTTCTATAATAATTGGCCTGTTTCTATGCATGCTGTCATTTTCCTGTACCATTCTATTGTTCAGTTTAGCTGTGTTGTCTCCCGTAGCAGAGTTTCAATATTCTCATAATTGTCACAAAATCAAAAATCCAGCTCTGCTAATATGTTTGAATTCTGAGAAAAAGAATTAGTAATTTACTGTAAAGATCCTGCTTTGTAATCACAAATGTTTTGCTTGCCAGCTGAACTAGCTATTTGCTGAAGTGGGCCAGAGAATGGAAATCTTTATCACTTTCTGAACTGCAGTGTTTCAGCCTTTCCATGCTCATTGCCCTGAGCATCTGCCTCCCCAGCAGGCAGGGAGCCTGGCACCAGCCTCTTGGGCCATATATCAGAAAATTTTGTGGGATTTGGGTGGGAAGAATGGTGTTAAGCCCTAAAACTTTCCTGCTTGGACATGACCTGCTGCAATTTCATCCTTCAGCCTACAGTGGCCCAGCTCCTCTTGCTCTTTTCCATCTCCCTGTCCTCTGTGATGCCATCACCATCACCCTGGAGCTGCCCAGGGAGCCACATGCATGGTAGCTGGTTGGGTGGCAAACACAAAAACTGGTTAGCCACATATTGTACTGCCCTGTGGAACAGCCAGCAGCTGAGTTCTGCCTGGCTCTCATCGCTGTTTTCTGCCCAGGTACTGATTCCTTCTCCCCTTTCCAGGTTATTTGGAAGTGGTCAAGAATTGAGGATGTCATAGAGAATGGGTGCTATCAAAGACAGGTAGATGGTCAAACAGGGAGCAGGGTCTCATGAACCTCATTTCACTAGGAAAGAAGATTAAAGGGAGCGGAAGAGATTAGTCAGGGTTAAAATTCTTAAATTTGAAATATCTGATTATAAACTATAATTGTAACTAACTATGAAACGTCAGCTCTCACGAAAAATTGAGTGAATATGTGCTGTTCCTGACCAGTGGCTTAAACTCAAGAAAATATCCAGGTTAGGTCATCCCTTAGCTCCTCTTGGTGCAGCCCTTTCCTTGCCCTCCAGAAGAGACAGAAAGGATGTCTCTAGTGGAAATTAAGACTTTTTTCTAGTATACAAAATGAAAAAAACTAAAAAACTAAACTCTTTTTTCTATATTTGATGGTTGATGACTTACCTGATGACCTGCTTGATTCTTCTTTTTTAACTAAACAAATCCAGCTCTTTCTGTTCTTCCTTGAAATGGTTAAATCTTATGTGATGCCTGTGTCTCTCTCCTAGAGTATCTTTGATTCAGCTGCCTCTTGCCTGAAATATAATATTCAGAACTAAGCATAGTAGACATCAGACTGCACCTTAAGCTGTAACATAAAATAATGCCTTCTACCTTCCATATGACACTGACCATTAATATATGCAAGAACAAGATCTGGTTTCTCCTGTGACATTTTCATATTCCTTAATTATTCCCATTTGATACTTCAATAGCACAGCCACAGTCTTTTGTGAAGTAGTGCTGGCATGCCATATTTCCCTGTTGGGTATTTCTACATGAAGCATTTTTTCTTTTTGACTTGTTGGTTTGAAAAAATATCTTTAGTTTGTAAAGACAGTTTTAAAGTCAGACACAATTCTCCAAAAGGAACATTATATTTCTTCCCCCAATGTAGTCTGATGTCATGTAAAAATATTACTCAAACTAAGAACAGAACCGTGCCAAAAGAGAGCACATCACTTGTGGAATCCCGAGGGAAATGTCCTGAACTTTGACAACAGAGTCATGTAGCTTCCTATTTAATAAGCAGAGTGATTCAACTACTGGTAAGCACATGTGTTGCATCTAGATAATGTCTGATCAGTTCATTTCCAGGACTGTCATGCAGGTTATGTCAAAAGCCTGACTAAGTTCAGGTGTGTCCCATATGCCTTCAAACAGGACAGCTGCTTTGGCAGCATGACTGTGTCTTCTTGCACCTCAGTTTGTCTTCAAAAATTCACAGTAACTATTTTTTTTCCACTTTATTACATTGTAGATGCTTCAAAACAGCTTTTGTTTACCTGTTCTAGTGTTTTTCTAGCTTTTGAGTTCGTGTTGAAAGAGGATAAGCTCCTTCTTTTTCCTCTTTCAGTTTTCTGAGATCTTGCCCACTGGTAACAAGTGTCCAAAAATAATTGCTGCTAATGCAGGTAAGTCCACACACATCTAGAGGGTGGCATTACACACGCAGCAGCATGGATAGCACTGCTGCATAATGCCAACTACTATTGATAGCCCATACTTGGCTTCTGCAAATACCAAGCAGGTACTTAACATTTTCAAGGGTTTGGTGACCACATTTCATACAAAAATTATATAAATTATCAACAGAAAGATAGGCATACCCCTTCAAGCAGTAAAGCTGGTTTGCTCACATTCCACTTTTGCAGCACTGGGTTGCTAATCCCCAGTCGAATTAGGATATTTATACTAGTGACAAAATAAGAAAACCGCCATTAAGAAAGTTGCATCTGCATTTGTTTAGTCTTTTTGTAAATTCTTATACAAGAAAACTTCCTTATATAAGAAATCACATAACCATACAATGAGCTTCCAGCATATATTGAAGTCCCATGGAAAGCCAGTCTGTACTTAAATGCTTTCACATAGTAGAATCTAATAATGGGAATGGTTAATCGGTAAGGGACTTTTCTACAGTGATTCTCTGAAAGTGGAGCATTTTGAGCTTAATTTTTCATAAAAGAGAGATGGCCTGCAATTTCTCCCTGGAGTAGTCCCACCAGCAGACTGGAGATTTAGAACCAGCTTGAATTCAACAAGGAATAGCATGTGGTATTCCAATGTTTTCCCAATGATTTAAAGTCACATTAAGACTTAAATAGCTTTGCAAAACCAATCATAATTGCTTACCACGAACAGAAGTAGTATATCAAATTGCTAAACTCTGAATTTTAGCATCTATAAATATCTTGGTAATCACAAACTTTCATAATAAGGCCTCAGCCTCACAAATATTTTCACAAAGATTTAAATCCCCTGATGTTTCATGAATACGCAACCTGCAAGCCTGGCTATAAGTCCTATCAAGATCCTTCCTCTGAGGTTTCCCTTTTTACATCTGCATCATTCATTCAGTGACTGAGGTCAAAACCCTAAATGAGAAAATTGTATGTTCAGCCAAGCTGTTTTTGTTGTTGTAATTGTTATTATTGTTATTATTACCAGTGTTTGTGTGTGTGTGTGTGTGTGTGCAACTTACTGGAACTTACTGGGAGCTGGTTGTAAACCCTTTATGTCCATCAGCTGCTGCATTCATGTCTTCAGGTTTCTGTTGAGGAACTTGCTATTAATGCATTTATACTTTAGTAAGTTGTTGTATTTAAGCTAAAGTTTTGTGCTTAAAAATGGCATCCAAAGAGAAACCTTCTGTGTCACTGACATGTGAGAGCCACTCACCCTTGAAAGATGGTGTAGGAGGCTGTAACAGTGGAGGAGCAGAAGCAGGAAAACACATGAGAAAAAAAAGCATAATTGTATAAAATGTGTAATTGTTAAATAATAACATAATTTGAGACTGAAGAGCAGAGGAAGGGACAGGGGGAGGAAGTCTCAACACCAGAGAGGCTCATTAAAGCAAAAGTGGAAACCGAGTAGTCTGGGAAGACCCTTGAATCCAAACTCATAAATCCTGTGTTGTATTTGTCACAATCTGCTGTGATTGACACACTTGGTCAAACTTCTGCACTTGATTTGCAAGACCTGTCTTCAGTCACCTTTTCTACTAAGACCAGACAAGCCTGAGCTGGTGTTCTTGCTTTGGAACAGCATACACTGTGAACTTGAACTTGGCTGAATGCACCAGGTAAAAGTGTAACACATATCAATAAGAAAATGCTGTAGTCTTCTGGGTGTTTCTAGTTTAGTATTTTTATTTTTTGTGAAATCATCCTTTAATCACTTCAGATGAAAAATTTGAATTTGGCATTTTCAAAATAATTAGCCAAATGGATTCCACTAGACTAAATAACGAGAGCCCATTTATTAAGAATTAGTTTTATTCCTTACTTTGTTGTACACATCAGTCCTACAAACAGAACACTAATTGAACAAGTGGAGTTGAAACTATGAGGATTCTACATTATATATTCTTCAATATTCAAATACTTGCAAATTCAATGAGAGCTACAAGAATGGATTTCATAGTAAAGAAGAAAATATTAGATTTTAATCCTTCTTTCCAATTAATATTAGCTGCTGCAGGGTGTCTGTCACATCAGGGAGGAAAAGATGTATGATTTGGAGACCCTTATGACTGTACCTAGTACCAGATTTGTGTGAATCCCTTTCTAAGAGTGTTGATAGCCTTCTTTAAGCATTAATGGTATCTGTGTTTCTTAAACTTTCAAAGGCAATCTGGAAAAGGCAGCGTTTATCTGAGGAAATTAAATTATTCTCAGCTGGAGTCTGGAGATTCTTGTAGTGCTTTATTGTGGTGTAAAAGAGTGTGGTAGGATTTAACTAAATAACATCTATGACAGTCTTGCTTATGAAACTTTAAAGGAAGTCCTGTAGAGTTGTTTATCTACTGGAGATTCTTTAGTTTGTTTCCAAATGGGTCATCATTTCCTATTAAATTAAAAGGGATCAATTTCAAAAAATTACTTTAAACTTGCTTGTATTTATTACAAAAGCAGCTCTGGGGCTGCAATTTCTCAGAACTGCCTTATACAACAAGAATATTTCTACTCACTTCAGTGGGAGCAAAGTCCAGCTACCAATGGAAAGGTTTGAAGGCCATACCTGAAGATTAAAAATTTTCAGAAATAAACTTTTTGGTTTGACTCTTACACTTAACATTAATTAGAGTGTCCTACACTAAGGCTTCTGATTTTTGTCCTAGCAGGCCTGATATTCAATTAATTGCAAGCACATAAACTGCATGAATCTTCTCCCTTTATCATTCCAAAATCAATTGGCAGTAAGTCCACATGCGTTCTAGGGACCAGAAATCAAAATGTGCCATCAACCTTGGAGCTACTAAAGATACCAGAGAAATATTTAGCCTGTCAGCTTTGTTTCTTTGCTGTCTTTGTGAAATAGAGTGTGCCATTGCAGCAAAGACAGACCTATCCTTTGATATGCCTTTGCTGAAGCGTTCTTCACATTTTAGTAAAAGACCCCTTCATTGCTGCTGTGAGTTTATTTGCCTTTATTTCTTCCAAGTAGTGCTGCCTGTATATTGCCTTCCATCAAAGCCACTCTCTGCACAGGCAATGTCCATTTAAACTGGGGGGAAAGTTTGCCATGGAGCAGACAGTGGAGAGAGCATCACCGAGAACTGTCCATGGTAGGAATAGATTGCATGAATGCTTAGCGGGAAAAGACTGAAACACAAAAAACTGGAGAAAATCTCTTTAAAAAATTATCTTTATGAATATGTTCCATTACTCACAGCCTGTGTCTTGGCTCCCTAAACCAGGATATATCATTCAGGTCTCAGAGACAGGGCTCTAGGGCAATCAGACCCCGCTGCTTGGCAGCCACCATCTCACTGCACTCTTCTGTTTTTCAGTCCCAGTGTGAATCTCTCTAGGTATGTAGCTCTGCACCACAATATTTGACTGTCTGCAGCCAAAAATACCCCATGGCTGGAGGCAGAGCACACACACAGCAAACACAAAAGCTGAGGCACACTCCAACAGGAACACACCAAACTCAGAAAGCACTGCAACCTGCCACTGAGATGGTCTGTGGCTCCTCAGCTGGTAGGAGCTTATTTCTGGGTTCAGATGGTGAAAAAGCTGAAAGAAATATAGAAGTGTTCATTAGGAAGAACTAGACAGAAACAAAAAAATGTGAACCAACAAATTTTCCTCTCAAAAAAAGGTTTGCCCTGGAAAAATGTCCATCACTGAAGACATTTCTGATTTTCACAAAAAAATTCTAGTCCCTCCACTTTATAAAAAATATACATTGGATATGTTGTATCTTGTTGGGAAGATAAGGAGTTGACAGGAAGGTCTCACAGATATGCATGTATAACAAAAAGAATTTTGAATGTAGAATCTGAAGAAGGTATAGAAATGATAGCAAGTTTTGATGTAGAAGAAAGGAATTGCTGAGCCAGTTTTATTGGGTAACTAAAAAGGCAAAGAGCGAGTGAGTTAGAAGGGGCATTTATGACTTAAAGCAAAGGATAAATCCACCTCAAACAAAAGATGTTTTTACCAAGCAAAAAGATTATCACAGACAAACAAAAATGCCACGTTGCAAGTAGAGAAAAAGATCTCAGAATTTTCCACTGCAAGAAAACCGAAAAACAACTTCTAGCTTAAACTGTAACACACTAACCTCTTGTGATTGGAGAATAGTAACATGAATATGGAAATGTTAGTAGGTATGATAAGCTACAGGTAATAGTAAAGGAATTGATTAGTTGTCATGTTTTAAGATACTCTGTAATGAAAAGTATATAATGCATTGTAACCAAAACTAGAAGAGGCTTTCAGAGGAACCCAAACTGTGGCTGAAAAGTGTGGGCAGGGCTCTTGTCACCCACGACCCGTGAATAGCTGCATCATCTGGATACAATAAACAGCATTTCAAAGAGCCATCTGGAGTTCCACGTCCCTCATTTTAGACTCTTACAGTATCTGTATGGTTATCAATTTCAGCCTGTGTTGTGGAAGAAAAACACAGAGGAAAATGCAAAGAAATGTTTCAGTTTTGCTTACTACCTCAAAAAACTCTTTGGATCAAACCCACAGCATATATTTATGTGTTTTTCTCTCCTCCATCCCGTTGTTCACACCCAAGTCTTGACCCTGCTCTCTCTGTCATCTCAAAAAGGCTTGATATGACTTTTTAATTCAGTATAAAACAATGCAGGTACTTTTAAATAATTTATTTCATTTTATGGATCTGTTACAATTCAATTCACATATCAGTCAGAAGAAAAGGAAATGAATAGCTCTACCTCTGTTACCCAGATTTGATTTGAATTTCTTGAATTTTGTGATTTGAATTTCTCTGAGAATGATAAAAATATAGGTTTCACACCCATATGAGGAGGGTACTGTCGTGGTTGAAGAGAAGGTAAAACTTTCAGCAAGCCTCTGCTCTGATTGAGGCAAAGGTAATTTTAAACTTCCAAATCTCATTAGTGGCTTTACCCTGAGGTATTTCCACACTGTCATGTGCTGCTGGCAGCCTTTAAATATCCTTCTGCAATCAGTGGGATGAAGAAGAGGGTTAGGAATGGCTTTCCATCTCACATAGGAATGGTACCAACTAGAGCAATAAAAGTGTCTGTCACACTTGTCAGTAAGTTGGTGACTTGGCACATTCACAGGCAGCCAGAAATGGCAGACTTTTATTACTGTGGGTATAAAATACTCAACAATGGAGGGGGGGGGAAATCCTCTCAACCTGTTCTTTAAGCCTCTACATTTTAATGCAGTGCATGTGCCACTTGAGGATATGATTTAGTGGTGAACATGGTGATGCTGGGTTAATGTTTGAGCATCCACTGCCCCCAGAGCCTGAAAACTGGTACCATGGGAACTGCACTGGGGGCACACATGATTTACATAAGAATTTATCCATATGTGTTCACTGATCTGAGAGAGTAGAGCACAGGGATGTCAGAAAATTTTCTTAGTGGAAACATCAACTAGGAACAACAGTTTGTTAAAGCTGCCCTAATAGTAGCTTTATTCAGTGAAAGGGGGAGGGAGGAGACCAGTGTTTTTCCCAGCCTTCCAGAAATAATTTTAGGCTGCCAGTGGTGGCCCTGTGAGGCAACCAGCACCCAGCTGGATGGCAGCATTGCAGAGGGAGTGCAAAATGACCCCAGAGCCTCGCCAGCCCCATCAGCTGCCCTGGCAACCCTTGTGTGCCACATAGTGCATCACCCCTGCCAGGGAGTGCCCAAACCCACTTTGCACACTCTGGGTACCCCAGCACCCAGCACAGGGGTGGTTTGGTAACGAGGTTATGTTTCCCACAGCTCTTGGCAGAGGAGCCTGGTGGGGCTGGGATGTGTCTGCTGGGATGTGCTGACCACATCCCTTCCCCTTCTGACTTCTCCTTTCTTGTGAGCCATTCAAATTTCGTATCAGCCCGTTTGTCCTGTCTGTCACTTTTGACAACCTGACTACTGCTGCATCTACTTGCTTTTAATTACTTTTCCATTTAATTTATTTTAGACATCTGTGTCCATTTTCTGTCTGGGGTCATTTTAATTGTTTGTGGCTAATAGAATTTGAAAGGAGTATAATTTTCTTATATTTCATTTGAAGATAATCCATTGTGGTTTGCTACAGTCATCTGCTGCTGTTGATTTGCTGCCATACAGATGATTTAATTACCTAGAGATCATTGTTATTACCATAAAATCCCCATTTATTTACTGCTATATCAATTATCCACCCTTTTGCTTATTGATCTGAAGTCTCCTGAGCAACTGATCTCCAGGGGCACATTTCAACCCAAGCACAAATCTAGCAAGTTCACTGGAGTCATATGAAAGATGAACCTGGCTCCTTTGGCATACTGATCTCCTGCCAGTGCTTTTATTGAGATGCCCACTCATTGTGTAATCACCTGACAGATTTGGTGCTGCAGTGGTTCTGGTGATTCATGGTTCTGCTGATACTGACTGTTCATTTGTCTCCATTATTTTTACTTTCTTCCTTCTCCCCTGTGATTCACACACTTCTGGGGTTTCTTGAGGTATTTTTTTTTATTATTATTTTGTGGGTTTTTTCTTTTTTTTTGGGTTCAGTTTCCATCTTGCTGTTCAATTTTTTTTTTTTTCTATCCTCTTCTCTTAGGCTCCTCTGCTTGGGTACCTGTCCTCCTGTACACTTCTGAGTTGTGTTACCACCTTTTCTTTCTTTTCTGTTATGCCAAATGGAAGCCCCTAAGGCATATTCCTTTTTCTCACATCAGACATTGGTATCTGATTTCCCCTTTCTTTGCTTAGACTTTGTGTTTTCTAGCAGCAATTTGCATTTTGCACTTACTGCCAGGGGTCCTCTCTCCTTGCTCCTTCCTGGCCCTCTGGGGACCTTATTCTTATTCACCTCACCACCTTCTTCCTGATTATCTCTGGTAAAAAGCACAGACCAAGCAGACATACAGTATTAATATATAGAGATTTTCTGTGAGTGTCTTGGCAGGCCTAGTATATCTTTCCTATTGGGATGTAATAACCCTCTTTCCTTACACAAAACCTTCAGATGATATTTGAAGAAATATTCTAATTAGTTGGGAAGTATCCAGTTTACAGATGTGGTCTGTCATTTAAATTTGGACTATACTAACGAATATACTTTTACAAATTGCGGTGATTTTCTGAAAACTATGTACTTTATTTTCTAAAGTACAGATAAATACCAATAATTGCCCACTTTGCCAAGAATGCCAGTATAACTGACTGAATTTGAGCTACAATACAAGCCTTGGAGAGTCTACATCATGCTCTCTAGTGACACCTGATCAATAAGTTCAAAGGAAATATTTGTGCTCTTCAGGAATTAATGCTCATGCTAGGCATAGGCTCCAGCAGCAAAACCTCCACCCAGCTCCAGATCTGGCCATTGGCTACTCTGTGATGCAAATTTGTTCCTCTCCTCTCAGGAAATATTTTGGGCCCTGAGCTCTACAGCAAAATGACCATGGCCTGTACGTGGGTTTCTTCCTCAGTGTGGACTTTGGCTTATGAGTTCTTTGCTCAAATTTTGGCAACAATTCAGATGAACAGCAGCAGTAACTTAGGTTGTCCTGGCATTAAAGCAACCTCATATTTTCATGTGTAAAATTTCTTAGAGAATAATATTCAGCCTGTGACTAGAATAAATGTCTCTTGCATAACAGATTTCAGTTTCTGTGATCACTAGTATTAGAGCTTCCCTCAAATGTTAGTGTAGGGGAAAAAATAAGGGTAACAAAATAACCCAAATTAATCTTCCAAAATAGAAAAATTCTTAGAGAATCCAGGGATTGTTCCTTTTCATTTAATTATATAAAGGCACTATAACTTTCATTTTGAGAAAACATATAATTACCATTATTGAATTCTAAGTAATCTTTAGTTCTTTTCTTTTTATCATTTTTTTTTAAAGGAAGGTCCTCATTTTGGCTGGCCTTGCTGCATTCATGTTACCGAACCAAAACAGGTGACAACTACTGAACATTTGCTTAAGGAGTAGCTAATAGAAGTGTTTGCCCTGACCTCTGATCTGCTGGGTACATGCCAGGAGGACTGAAGCCAGCAGAGTGCCCTGGGGAGGGCTGTCTGGTGCTCGCTGCGACGTGAGCTGTGTGTGGAGGAGAGGGGCTCAGGGTCCTGCTCCATCAGTGACTGCTCTGGGCTGTTTGGGGGCAGGGTGCCTCAGTGCCACCTCACTGCTCCTCATTGATTCTGTGTGACTCATTCCTGCCTTCGTTACCCTGGAAAAGCAGTTTAAAGTCTATGGACAGCCCTGCCCTTCATATCTCTCAGTGACGAGGAATTAGACTTAAAGAAAGCACAGGGCAAAGGGTTAGGAAAATATGAGTGCCAAAGGAAGACTCACATCCAGTTCAGAGCTGTTTTGACCCAAGGGTGTGGAGATGAGGGGCAGGGTGGCCCAGCTGCACCCAGAGCTGACTGCTCCCCACATCACCGTGCTTGTGCACAGCTTTTTGGTAAGCCTTGTGACCACAGGCTCCTGGATTGCTGGGAAGCTAATGAGGACTAAGCAGCTTCACCTTGATACATCTCTTCTTCCTGAACAGCACTTTAAACTTGGCCCCACTTGTATTTGCTGACCAGGACCTGTTATTTAAGTGCACTGACTGGAGTTCAAGCCTCACCTATGATTGAATGAGGAGAGGTAGTTAACTCACAGCATGACACTGAGGCTGTGGAAGATAAAATCTGAGATAAAATCTGAGAGGAGAAGGATGTGATGATGCAGGGTGAGGTATCTGCAGAAATTGCTGAATATCCAGGGCTGAGTTGGATATCACTGTCACATAAATTAGATTATTATAATTTATTGTTTCATGTCAGTGTCTCTGGCCCTTGAAGTCCAGGATGAGACATGACAAGACAGAGGTTGCACCTGTGACTGCTGCCAAGTGACCCTAGAAGTGGCTGATGGCATAGGTTGCTCCTGGGAGCTGGAGCTTTGCAACTGTATTGCTTCCAGCAAATCCTGCCTTCCCTTGCTGAAGAAAAAACTGTGACTCTTTTGATGAAGGTGGCTGTGCTGAGCACCCAGTGTGGGGGACAGCCCATAGGGCAAGTAAAAGAGATCTGAAAATTCAATTATCCAAGGCTTTGCAGAGGGACACCTGTTAGCTACTGGGACCAGCATCCATCCCTGCAGGAAAGGAGATGTGGAGCCTGGCACAAGGTATGCATGCACTGTGTGTGCTATATAACATCCAGAGCCAAAAGCCTGCAAGGTTTGAGCCCAAGTATTCAGCTAAGGATTAGCCCCAGCCAAAGGAGCACATGGAGTGACAGACCACTGCAGCCAGCCCAGGAGAAACTGTGACCTTGGTGCAGGAGAGTCGCACTGCCAGGCAGAAATTCACCCAAAAGGAAAGAAAAACAACTTCTGAAGTCATTTTCTGAGAACAAGTTTCATGGTGAAGGAACAGCTGGAGGGCTTTTTTTCATTAACAACTTCTTTTCCATGATTTTTTTAATGGGTTCATAGATGCATTGAGTAGGTGGGCTTTCCATCATACTGGGAACTTCATTTAGTCTGTTGCCTGTGAAATAGGAAGAACACATTCATATTTCTTTGAATCAACTGTGGGTTTTGCAAATGTGTTTAATGAATGAAAAAGAAAATAAATTGTATTTCAAAATACAAATCATGATGCAGCATATGTGTTACCATGAGAAGAAATTTACACTTCAGTGACCACAAAAGTCTTTACTAT
Organism: Luscinia megarhynchos; assembly: GCA_034336665.1. Classification (NCBI taxonomy): domain Eukaryota; kingdom Metazoa; phylum Chordata; class Aves; order Passeriformes; family Muscicapidae; genus Luscinia; species Luscinia megarhynchos. The sequence continues at coordinate 77,938,065 of CM067565.1, read as the reverse complement.
TTTTTTTCTTTTTAAAATTAATATTTTCCTGCTATTGTTTATTCTGTTTATTTTCTATTGAAAGAATATACCATTTATATTGGTAGGGATATATGAATTTTATACCACAGCACTAAGATCTTTTATTTTTTAGCTAGCAACACAATAGGAAGATATATAATGCCAAACATTTAATGAAAGCAAATAGAACAAACATGAATAGCAAGTCTTCTAATGAATAAATCTGAATAATAAAAATCCCTGTGGAGCATAGAGCCAGATAGGTTAATTCTTTCACTTGAATTTAAATCCTGACTAAAAAAAAATTGGACGAGTTTTCACATTTAACACTTGGTTATCCTTAAAACTGAGAGAAAAAGATCTTATATTCTTTATATCTGGTCTATAGCTATATTTAATTAACACAGTCAACAAGAGGATAATTACAATGGGATATCCACAGCATCAGATAGCTTGGAGCACCAGCAATGCTGCTCTAGTTGCTGGTAGAACTTGTGGCAAAGTGAGAGCACCCATTGAGCTGCTTCTGAAATTTCATCACAAAAGTGCAAGGCTGACCTCCCTTCTCCTCCTCAGCTCTTCAAACCAACAGAGAAGAAAGGATTAGGTGTTCTTTTATCTACCAATCATTTCTTGTCTAATCTTTGGGCCTTATTTTGTTCTTTTTCCAGTAGTTCTTAAAAGGAAAGACAATGAAAAAAATGAAGAAAAAAGTTTCAAATTATTTAACTAAATTGAAAGTAAACCCTGACTTTTCTAAATACCAGTTCTTAATTTAAGACATATTTCTTGTTCATTTTAAAGCCTGGTTTTATTTTGATAATGAAACCTTGTCAGAGAAAATAATGGAAATCTAGATCTTGGAAGTTCTCTAAAGAAGCTCTAGATTTTTTTTATTAAAAATCATGAACAAGCTTTACAGCTTTATAGGGTAAATCAAGTTTCTATCAGCATGTCAGAGGTGTATGTCCAAGACCACAAGACTGCATGATCTACATCAACCTCAGCCTTAGAAAATTCAATGTATGTCCTGGGAATTAAAGTGCAGAAGATGCATAAACAGTTTAGACCATTTCTAGGATGGCCATTTCAAGGATGCTGTTTTTAACCTTGTAAAAGTAGCCATAGAAAGATAATTAGGATTATTTATCAATGTAGACATTATTCTTTTTTCCTTCAATCTGCTATATAACATTTACCATTCTTTTTAAGAAATTTAGAATTTTAGATATACGGAATAACTAATATTATATTTAAATAAAATCTCCTCAGTGCAGAGGGACAATTTGTTCCATGAGCTACTTACAGACTTTTTTTCCTACTTTTGCAAATATGGATGTCAAAATCAGATGCTAATTTGTAGCATCCAAGAACATGCATGACTGAAGAGTAACTTTTGAGTGGTGCTGCAGAAATCATCTGGTATGTCAAACCAACACCCAAAAGGGGTAAGATGTGAACACCTGTTGATTCAGAATTGCACTTACAAGAGTGAGATGTCAAAGCCAACAACAGAACTACCTGAGGATGGATAGTTCACAGTGTGTAGAAATAACTTAACCTCAGGCATCCAAAAATGATAACAATATATTTCCTAGAAACTCAGAATGTTGTCAGGTATTGTTAACAGCATCCCATGGCATATAGCAAAACTTTTAACATCAATTGTCCCTACAAAAAAAAATTAATTTCAAACAAAAGTTAACATGAATAAGGCAAACGGCAAATATTCTATACATGCAAATACATGCACACACTTTTTTTTTCTTTTAAGAAGCAAAGGAAGACATTTTGTTTCTTTTTTTTTTTTGTTTCCTAATGACAATTATTTTATTTTATAATAAAAATTGATTGCTTTCAAAAAAGAAAATACAAAAACTGCTTGAGGAGAAAGAACCATTCTGATAACAGCTCTGAAATTTTGTAGCACATGAATCAAAGAAGATACACCACAACAGACACTGAACAGAAAAAAAAAAAAAAAAGTGTGTCCTCCTGCCTGGGTTATCAGTGAGTCAGGAAAGCCTTTTCACAGAGACACAAAAAGCAGCCACATTAGCTGGCACTGCCATGTCTATCTTCACATATCTCCAGGCCATCCCTCTGGGTATACAAGTGCTTTCCACTAGTTTGACAGGCTCTGGCACACTGCTGGATATCTGGATAGCAGCAGATTTTCACACTGCACCACACAAATTAAACTCTAAGTTTATTATGGGCAATGTTGAATCAGAAATTTCTTAGGCAAACTCTGTCCATTTAGACTATCTCCTTTAACAAGTTGTCTGGAAACAGGGTAGTTTTAGTATTAATGATATGGAGCAGGCTTCTGAAGTGGAGGAGAAGAAGAAAACAACAATTTTTAAAAAGATAAATTCTAGAGTAAGTGAAAGGACAGAGAATGGCAGAGAGTCAAATGAACAAGATGATGACAGATGAAATACTGTATTGTTTATAACATGATATTACAGATCCTAAACACCTACAGGAACAAATCAAATGGATTCTGCTTTCCTTATTTGTGGTAGATGTTGTGGAATTAAGCTCTGTACAGCAGTGGTAAAAAAAACTGACAAAGCAACAAATAAGATGTTACAATGTAAAAGGATGGGACAGATTGTCTTTCTGAAAGTATTATTAATGTCAACCATGTGTCCTCAGCTACAATATGTGCTCAATCCTGGTCAATCTCTTTGAAAAAGAAGACATAGAAATAGGTGATGAAAATTACCAAGAGCGTGACACAATTTCTGTGATGACAGATTGACAAGACTCAGACTGTCCCACTTGAGAAAGAAATGAATTTAAAAAGATATGACAAGACTACATAAGACACAGAATTCCATATGAAAAAAATGCACATATTTTTCTTTAAAGTTTTTCTTAATTTTGTCCTAATACCAGAATAAACAAGTCTTCAGTGATGCTGACAGTCAACCAACATAACCTTAAATGGGGTAAATTGCAAAATTTAGTAGGTGATCTCGTTGCCACTGAGCTTTAATGTTTAGCTCAATGTTGGCACCATTTAAGGATGTATGTAGGCAACTAATTTCTGTGATGGTTTAGACATGTCTCAGATTGCAGAGTGGCCCCAAATATCTTTGCTGCCCCTTCTTCAGTAAATACTGCAATTTATAAAATCATTGTGTCTCTAGTCACAGACTAACATTCATTAATGAAGACAGACTTCTTCCTGTGGGCAAGGTTTTTTGTAGTTGTCCACTTTGAATATTCTTTCACTTTAGTTCCTTAAGGAAGGTTCTTTAAAATCTGTGTGATGTGAGAAGCAGGATGTGGGACTGAAAGAACAATTTAGCCCAACTAACTCCCATTCCTATCTTTCTGTGATCCTAAACTACACTTCACAACACAACCTTACATAATGTGCTGATGTAAAAATGTGATTAGCTATAAAAGTGAATGCATTCCCTCAATTGCTAAAATTATAGCATGAAATGAGAGGAATTAGGAAGAGAAAAAAATTGGTTTCCCACTTTCAAGGAAAGTAGGGGAAATAAGTCTCATATCATTACCAAATCACAACAAAACATAAACATAACTAAGAAAAATCAGTGTCCAGCTCAGAAGAGACACTCTGGATAGCCTTATAGTCTTATTGAAAGATAAATGGATCATTTAAAGAATGTATCTGCCATTTATAAAACTTCTAGAGAAATTTCTGGTTTACCATACCCTTTCAATGAGCAAATGACATGCAGATCACTGAATTCTGATAATCACCCTTCAGCAAAGAATGGAAGTCTTTATGTGATTTATACTGATGTGATAAACTTTTGTCTTATTCTGAAACAATGGAGAGGCTACCAGAACAGCATATGGAATGAAATACAAAGCAAATGAAAATACAGGAGATTAGTTTCTGAGACTGAAGCACACTCATTGAGAGAGAAAAGAAGATGTTAATATAAATGAAAAGCAATTTAGAGTTTTAGTCTCATTCACATGCTGAGAAAACGTTGAAGAAAATTGATTGAACCAATCTATTCTTAAAAGGTGAAAAGGTAAAAAAACCCCATCCAAACATAGGGTGGCAATAAAACAAGTACACATTTCTTTCTGCAAACATACAGAGAATTGAGAAAAGCTACAACAGAGAAAAGCATGTAACCAGCAAATGACAACAAATTGAATTGCTTTAGAATCACATCCTTCATGTAAAAACAAAGAAAATACTGGCAGGTTCCAAAGCTTATATTCAGCTCAGTGCTGGCAAAAAAAATCTTTGAAGGTAACTAGAAAGGAAGTTCAAGGAATTATTGAGTCATAAAAATTTTAGATAGCAAAAAAAAACCCCTAAGGTTTCAAAAGGTGACAATTCCATAAGTAACACACTTCTTCGCAAAGATAATAAAAACTGAGCAGAAGAGAGCAGAAGAAATAAAAGTATCAGTACTTTTAAAGATAATAAAATCTGAGCAAAGGGAGCAGAAGAAATAAAAGAGAAAGTATCAATAATGTTAACATGCTAATTATTAATTTTAAGTTACTCCAAAAGACTTATTCCTTTAAAAATATGTTCTTTTTGTGTAAGGGTTGCTCACTGCCTTTTACAGGACAAAACTGTTGAGAAGTTCACTCCAAAACCATGGGACCAAGCACAGAATCCTTGTCTCCACAGCAGTAACTGGGTCTGTGTGCAGAAAAGAGCAGTCAGAGCAAATCCTGCCATAGACATATCTAAATGCCTGACTTTGGTACTGCCCAGCACATTGCCCTGGAGAGAATCAGAGCACTCTTGTAAGAATGAAATCAGAGGTGTCATTAAGGACTACTCTAGGACTGTATGAAGGGATAATATTTTCACTTGGCTGGACAAGATGACCATTTATGGTCCCTTTTAACACAAACCATTCTATAATTCTATGATCTTTTAGGAATTACTTTGCTCAGAATTTCAAAGAGCATTGAACAATGAAAAGACTGCAGTCCCTAGTAATGAAATTTCTAGCCTAAAAAATGTCTTGAAATACTTTGATCTCTGAAATGTGGAATATTACTTTGTACTGAAAATTTCTTTTCTAAACATAAAACAGAACATGTATTATACCTCTAAAATTACTTCATTTTTAATCTTAAGATGTTGTTAAAAGAGTTTGTTAGTTTCTAAGGGCTCAGAAAAGTAACTTGGCCCTTTTTATTTCAAATTAATCATAATTAAAAATCCTCAGCATGACATTGTTAGTAGACAATTGAGAAATTAAAAAAAATATTTAAAAATTGAGATTTCATAATTTTATTTGTAAGAAATGTGCCTTTTATCCAGCAGATGCCATTTTATTTTATGCTTTTTGCAACTATTGAGCATTTGTAAAAAAAGAACATTAGCATTTGCAATGCTGGCTTGGCAACTTTTGGGAGACAAGTTTTAGGCACATCTTGGTCCACATGCTTCCTTATGCCAAATTGTCTGGTTAATTCCCCTAGCTGAGACTTGGCAGATCTGAAAAAATCATGACAGCAGTATTTTAAAAAACCCAAACAACCACAGCTTTCTCTAAATCCCTTTCAGATAAATGTAGTTCCACAAATACTATTGACCTGGAGCCAGTGCAAACACTGATATTCAAAAGTGAACTGATGAGAACACAATTTCCTTGCTCCAGCACCAGTTTTTTCCATCTTGTTGGTAGGGTGAGGTCATTGTTCAAGCACTGCTGCACCCTAATTGTGCATTAGATCAGGGAGTTTAAGGGGTATTCTGATATGTCAAAGGCTGATTATCTGCTCATGTACTTTCTTTAAATAGAAAGCCCTGTACAACACAGGTCATCTTTATGTAGGAACTTAGAGCACTGCTCTCTACAGGTTAGTAAACTCTTCCTCAGAGGTGTAAATATTGAATTCCTGTTTCTGTCCATACGTGGTGAAGGGAACTTCTCTCTGGCTTCTGCTTGTTAATCTCTCTTTTCTTCGCTGGAGCATGAAATGAAGGGGTTTATTCTGTCTTTTTGTTGTTGCTGTTTTGTTCCCTTTTTTTTGTTTGTTTGGTTTTTTTTGTTTGGTTGGGGTTTTTTTTGATGAAACAATAGTGTTTCTCATTAGCCATATCAACATGTACTTTGAGGCTTATAAAGCTCTTGGGCATGATGCCATTTTTCAACGAGGAGTTAATTTATGCATTGTGTGAAAGCAGGGATTTCCTCTCAGTGCAGAGCCTTCAGACAACACAGAAAATTCCAGAGCTGTTCTCCAGGTAGGGTAAAAAAACCCAAGCTATTCAGTCTTACTTGCAATGTACCCATGTAATTCAACTCAACCTAAAATGACTCTATTCTAAGATTACTTACTTCTTATACAGGAATCTTTTTCTCAGCAGTCATTTTCCTGCCCATGAGCCTGTCATGCTATTACAGTCCAGAAATGGACACAATATTCCACCTGAGTACAAAGGCACTATTATAACTGTGGTATTATTTTCTACTCCATTACCTTTATCCATGTTTCCCTCTTTGGCCCCTGATTTTATTTTGGTGTGACTGACATTTTTTTATCAAACACCTTTCACTGTGGCAGTGTGCTGGCTTTCCCCTGTTGTTTATTTCTGCTAGTTATGTGCTGTCTAAATGGTTTGTACCTAAAAGAGTGGTCCTCTGATCACCACTGCAAATGTACTGGGAGAATGCTCTCTGGGGGCTCCAGAAATGGACTTTGTGAAGTGGATGAGTCCTCTTGAGCCTTAAGTGTTAGCCTAGGCTGAGGAATGACTGGGGCAGAAATATGTGTTTGGTAATTATTATAATTATGCTTTGAAGAAACAGGGAACTTATAACCCAGAGGCTTAATGAACATGTTGGTTCTTAGCTGCTGGGAAGCTGAACTGCTTATAGTGACCTGCCATATTCATTATTCCTTTTCCTTTATAGGATTCCATGGACTCTTTCTCCATTCAGAGCCCTGTAATGATAGCGGCTGACAGGAATAATAATAACATGTAGAGCAAACAGTCCTGTCCTGTATCTAAATAAGCAACAATCAAAAGTAAAAAAGTAATTGAAGATAGCAGGTTAATTGTAAACAAAGTGCAAATCCTGACAAATGCATCTGCATTTATATCTCTACAAGCATATTTAAGTCAGTGCAGGTGTCCATCTAGCTGTTTTTTAAATATATTAACTCTATAAGCTGTAGACAGCAATTAATAGGTATTTCTGATGCTCTGGGCTTACATATACATTTAAATTTTTCCCCCCTTTTTTTTTTTTTACTCCAGTAATTTAAAAGAGATAATAGAATGAAACTTTTAAATAAAATATAAAAGCTCAAAAAGTGACGCTTGCATTTCCTTTATCTTAATGTTCAAAGCAGGTAGTTGGCATTATTTCAAGCTTCCCTTCTCTTATGCTTTTCTCTGCACTTACTCTCAAGGCAAATGTCAGCTACATGGTTTGCTTATTTAGTGCCCTCTGTTCCACATCCCAAAAGATTAAGATGCTTTAGGTAGGACTTTAGTGAGATCTACTTGCTTAAATCCAGAACTTCAGTCCTCAGAATCATCAAAAAATTTATCAGCTTAGGCTCTGCTGTGATAGGCTGTGGTGTGTTGATCTTGGTTGGATGCCATGTGCCCTCTCTCCTCCTCGGGGACGGGGGAGAGGGCATATAATGAAAGGCTCATGTTTTGAGAGAAGGACAGTGAGAGATCACTCACCAGTTACCATCATGGGCAAAACAGACTCGACCTGGGGAACTTGGTTTGATTTGTTACCAAACACATCAGAGTAGGGCAATGAGACATAAAACCAAATCATAAAAGCACCTTCCCCCAACCCCTCCCTTCTTCCTGGGCTCAGTTTAACTTCTGTGTTCCCTGTGTTCTCCCTGCTCAGCAGTGCAGTGGGAAGGGTGATGGCAACCGTGGTCTCTTCATCCCACGTTGTTTTGGGCACTCTCTCCTCAGGCAGAGAACTCCTCACGCTCTTCCCCTGTTCCCTCCCTGCACAGGAGTCAGTTGTCCATGATATCCTCCAGCTGTGTCCTTCCCATGGAGCACTGTTCTCCACAAACTGCTCCAGGATGTGTCCCCTACATGGTGTGCAGTCCTTTGGAAACAGGCTGCTCCAGTGTGATTTCCCAGTGGAGTCACAAGTCCTGCCAGGACACCTGCTCCACCATGGGCCCCACTCTCCACAGGTCCAGCCAGGAGCCTGCTCCAGCACAGGCTTCCCACAGGGACACAGTCTGCCTTGGGCATGCACATGCTCCAGTGTGGGGTCCTCCATGGGCTCCAGTGGATATCTACTCTACAGTCTGCCCACCTTGGGCTGCAGGGGAATCCCTGCTCCAGGGCCTGAAGCATCTCCTGCCTCTCCCTTTCCACTGACCTCGGTGTCTGCAGGACTGTTTCTCCTGTACATTCTCACCCATATATTCTCTGGCTGCTATTGTGCAGGGTTTTTTCTCCACTCTTAGCTCTGATATCCCAGAGGTGCTGCCAGTGCTGATGATGAAGCCTTGGCCATCAGTAGGTCCATCTTGAACTGGCTGGCACTGGCTGGACACAGGGGAAGCTTCTAGCAGCTTGAGAGCAAACACCCATGTAGACTGCTGCTGCACAAACACAAACACAGCTCTGTGCATCACCAGGCCCTGGAGGAGGTGGCAGCATCACCACTTTGGGGCTGTGAAGTTGCACTTAGAGGATTACTCTCAAGATTTCAGAGATACTTTAAATACATCTTCCATTTCTCAGGAAAGTGGCCAAGCAAAAAAGTTAATTACAAGGGAAAGGCAGATGGAAGAAGAGGGGGATGTCTGTGTGAAAATTTTCATTTCCTTCTAAGGAAAAAAACCTACATTTAGGCAGTGGTGAATGCAAAAAATCTGGCAAAGTATATGAGATAGGAGAACAGATTGGATGACCCTAAACATTTGTGTTTAGCAGTGATTTCAGGACAAAGTGATGAAACTTAATGCTGTGCTTGAAAAGGGAGAGTAATGTTTTTGAAATGGTGACTGAAATATAGCCCAGACTCTGCTTCCTTAAAATGGACTTTGTGTGCATTTCACATGAAACTGTAGCTGGATAAAAGAACAGAATGATTATGGAACCAATCCCTGCAGTTTCTGGACATCACTCATTTTGCTCCCTGTTCTCTTTGTGGTGAACTTTTTAGGAAACATGGGACAGAGCCAACAAGAGGGAGATAAGCAAACCCTCCTTTGTGAATGGAGTACAGTCTATGCAGTGCTGGCAGTTTCCCAGAGTCAGTTTAGATCCCTTTCTTTGGCTGGTTTTTAATCAGAAGGCTGATCTTCTCTTTCAGTTTTGAAAGAACTGAGGGCTAAGAACTAGATTTAGTGACAAGGACAGACATGCATGGATGATCAGAATTGCATCAGATAGTTTTTTAAATTCCTGCTTGCCTTTTTCTTCCTCCTCCCTCACTCACCCTTCAGGTTACCCCTGCAGATGCTGGACACACCTCAGTGCAATTCAATGGAAGAGGCAGACATCATACTAAAAATCTTTAAATTCTAAGATTAAGCAGACAACCACCTAGAATTAGGAAACAAAGTAAAGAAATCTTCAAGGAAAGCAGACTTCATAGCCTCCTTTTCTTCTCCTATTCCTAGACTTTTGACATCTCTCTCAAGGCATCATGCAGGTTCCTCAGTGTATCTGGAAGACTGGAATGCTTCCTTTACAGAACTGAGCATAGAAAAAAAAATAAAATAAAATGTTCTCAGCAGGTGTGAGACCTGGGTTAAGTTTCCCCGACCAATACAAGAGATTAGGCTCCATGCTTGCTGTGCTCTATAAGCCTTTAATCACAAGGCTACAGGCATCTAATTCAGGGGCCCTTGATTTGTCTCTTTGATGCTGCAGTGCCCTAGACTGTAGTCAAATTTTATCACCACATACTTCTGGGTCTTGTGCTCCACTTCCATGCTGTGAGCTCTTTAGTTATTGTGCTCATCCAACAGGAAGAACTCTCCAACACTTAGAATTTCAGAGTCTCTGAGTCATGACTCTTACCCTTAGTGCTGCAGAATCAAAGGAAGAATGAAAAAAAAAAAAAAAAGAAAAAGAAGCTTATACATAGCAGAACTGATATGAAATAGTTCTTTGCTGTACCTTTCAGTCCTGCAAAGAACAGTCAAAGTATCACAGTGGGATCCACTGAAAAGCTAGTTTGCTTTGTCTTTTATTCCAGAGTGGGAATTATCCCAGTGTTTTTTATTTTTAAGTCCATGACATTTCAAGTAATCCTGATTCCATTTTCATTTTTTTCCAATCCTTTGTCCATCAGATTCAGGAATAAACTGAGTTTCTTGATTGGTTCTGTTTCACATATTATTTGTTAAATGCAACAAATAAAGTACAAATGAAGCAAAGGAAATCAAAGGTGTTTAATCTAATACTAGCCTGAGATATCCACATCTGCACTATTCTCTTCAGCTGAAATGGGTAAGTAAATTAAAGGCACTTGTCAAGATTCTTCTCTCAGTTTAGCAACAGAGGCACCAAAATCCTTTGCTAGAGTTAATAATGTAAAGACATTCCATTGGGAATTCTGAATGAAGAACAGAAGTGCAGGGTCACGTCTTGAGGCTGTACTTGGGAAAATCCCTGTTATGATGAGAAGGAGAGCTCCCTCTGCCTGAGTGAACCAAAGCTCATTAGAGGGTGCAATTTGTAATTTCTTGGTAAGGGTTAAGCTTCCATAATGACCTAGACCCAAGAAAATATTTAAGAACTACCCTTCAGTTGCTAGGAATGGCAGCCAGGAAGTGCACAGAGAAACCTTTCTACCCCTGGAACTGAGCAGGAGATATCCCTGCTACACACCAGGCCCCAGGGCAGAAAACTGAGCTGACACCATGGACACAGGTGTAAGACATCCACCAGGCCATGGCAGGTGTTCTGCATGTCTGGGCTGAAGTGTGAAGAGCAGGGTGGCCTCTGAGGGAAGAGGTGTCAGCTGCCCCATGCAGGACAGCTGTGACACCCACCTCAGGGCAAAGCTGGCCCCACCAGCCCAGCCATGGTGCCTCTGGCACAACACATCAAAGAAAGACATAAAACGATGGATAGGCAGAGGAGGAGAGGAAATCTATTGTATAAATGTTTGTCTTTTTGTTTCTCACCACCCAAATCCATTTCAATTGTTAGACACCTAATAAAACACTCAGACACTGGCATTTTCAAAGCCAGTTAAACACTGGCATTTTCAAGGCTTTTTCAGATGTCTATTTTGCTCTGAGTACTTTTAAAAATCTATGCAGGTGCTGATGCTGTTTCATAACTAATTAATTGCTTGGAGCCTTAGCTCAAAACTAAAAGCAAATGGGCAAATTAGTGGCAAAGTATTTATCAGAGGACTGAGTTCAAATTCCCTGGCAAGCTAAGATCAAGCTTAGAAACCTTGGCTTAGGATGCTTAGAAGATCAGGAAGAATTTATAGAATAAATGTAATATATGAAAAGATTGATTGATATGATATGATAGATATGATATACAAGGGCTAGTATAAATTATATACTGTCTTCCTAAATTGTAAATATTTCTTATTACTTGTGCAGGGTATGAAATTGACACCAGTCAAAAAATTCTCTACCCTCAGCAATCTAAAGCTGCATCTAAAATGCAGTTGTCCTTAAAAAAGCACAGAAGTTAGTCTTAGTTTGGCTTAGTTTAAGGGTGGTGAAACCTCAATTTCTTTTTATTTTCCAAAATATTAGGCATCCTAATGATTTAATTTCAACTATCTTCACTCCAGCACAGTGAATCCTCAACCTTGACCCTAATGTAGTCAGATTTTACTGCTTTGCTGTTTTTACTGGTAGGAATCAGTTAATAACTACATTTTCTAAGCATGTGAGGGGTTTTTTGTCTTTTTTTGTAGTTCTAGGTTTGAAAATTTTGGGTATTTTCTGCTATCATTTACAAAATCTTGGAAACCACATAGGCATAAAAAGGTATAATGAGAATCTTCAACTGTGAATTTAGTTTCCCCACTCTTCAGGAATTTGTCATTTCACCCACAAGACATGTAAGTCCAACCTGTTCCAAGCAGGCATGGCTAGCCAGGTGTTATTTGATGCCACCTCTGGTCATTTCCAGTGGCAGGAGCAAGGGGAGAAAGCCCCATGTGGAAATCCCAGTCAGTATTTGGCTTTCTATAAATTGTTTATTTGCCTTACACCTTATGTTATTAATATTCTTGCTGTTACTGTTCATTTTCTTGTCTCATTGCTGTTTCCAATAAATTGTTTTTATCTCAGCCCACAGTTTTCACCTTCTGTGCCTCCAATTCTCAAATCCATCCTGCCAGAGTGGAAGGGCAGGAAGGAGAGGGGAGCAATGTGAGTGGCCTCTGGTTTGGGAGAATCTCAGTGGGGGCACTGAACTGGGGAGTACCATTCCTAAACCATGACAGTATTAAAAACAGTCTGACACAAATTAATTAGTCTTAACAAGATTAAGAGCATTAAGGTTTCATGATTTATGTTCTGAGCCATACAGCTTTACCTTCTGCAGTACCTTCCAATAAAAAACACTCACAATTAGAGAAATAGCATATACTTCCTACATCACATATTTCTGTTATGCAGATTTATCTGACTACTTCAGAATTTCTTTAATATTGCTTGGCTGTTGGACTTTGAGATTCAGAGTGTGAGGATAGAAAGGAAATAATAAAAGTTTCTCTGTGCAGAAGAATAGGGAATAACTGTCTGTTAAACTAAACTGAACTAGTAAGCTGAGTTTAAATTTAACTAAGGCATAAGTAAGCCTTATGCAAGCCTTGCAAAGACTTAAAATAGTATTCTTCAGGTCCAGAATATGTTAATGGTCTGAGACATAATATTATACCTTGAAAGCAGCTATCTAAGGTATGCTGAACTACTTTATGGAGCAGCAAATGCCAAATGGAGGTTCAGGTTTTGAAGCACAAGTGCCATTTGCATGTAAGTGACTCTCAGAGTCAGACAGCTGCACCACTGGTCCTGCACATAAATGGCATTTTCTATGAGTGCAGTAGTTAGGCCTTTGAAACCCTATTTGTCATCATGCCTCAGACTTGTTGTTAATCACGGATTTAAAATAAATTAAGCAAATGCATTTTCTGCTGCACAGATCTTTTGATGAAAATGAAGGATGAGTTGCATTCCAGTTGGAAATTCAGTCCATATCTTCTTTATGATCCATTACAGAAAATGTTGGTCCCCATTCAGTTGGAACTATAACTATAACTATTCAGTATTACACTTGCTGGAAGGAAAAGATGTTTTCCATTTGAATAGATGGAAGCAGAGGATACACAGGAGTGTACAGGATGTCTCCTTAGGCTATCACTTCACATCAGTTTATTGCTTAATATAGTTTTACATAGATAAATTAACTCAGGATATATTATTTTTGCCTACTATAAATGAGAAATGAGTAGCCTAAATAAAAGGGAGGATTTAGGTAGCTCCAGGAAAAAATTCAAAAGCTCCTATAATTCTGCTGCAGGTCAGTAGTCAGGGAGCAACAATCTGGGAAAGAGAGACCCTCAGGGATGGACAAAGATTGCCAACACACACAGGATGGGTGCAAAATCTGACTCACTTTACTCTCTGGGGTGCAGTGAGAGCCCTGCACCCTGTGGAGTGCTGGCACTGGAGCCCAGCCTGAGCCTGTGAGAGACGATCCACCTCCAATCCTCTCCCCTCAGGTGCCACTGGCTCTGCGAGGATTGACCTGTTCATCTCGGCTTGAATAAATAACAAATAATGGCAGAGATGGAATATCAGCTTCCCCTGGGAAATGCCTTGCTTTCAAGCCTTGCTGCAGATAGCAAGGTAGGGATGTATCTAGGAAACTGAAGCAGAAACAAGACCACAAGTCTTGTGAACTGTCAATGGCATCAGTGACCTGTTTCTTGTGTCTGAGGCTGCAAAGTGTCCCTATTTTAAATACATTCAAAGATGAAGAACCATCAATTCTCTCCTGCCTGGCCTCCTACTGGACTGTCTCCAGCTCTGAACTGATGCTTGCCTTGATGTGCCTGGGCTCTCCTAGAGCTTAGGCTGTCCCTTAACAGCACACAGACAGCACAGGGACAGTGCCCTTATACAGCAGCTCAGGAACTCCAGACTGGCACTAGCCAGTGAGAGTCTGCTGTCCCTGGCTGCATCCAGGATGTTGGTTCCTACTGAGGAGGTGTGCAGCAGGATAGCTGGTCGGGTCTGAAGCATAATTAACCCCCTATCTAGATCCATAGCAGCTTGTTCTTCTTAACAAGGTTTCCACAGGGTTTGATTTCATCACTGCTGCCCTTCTGAAGGACCTTTCAGAGTTATTAGTTGTCTTCCCTGACAGTTTACAGAATCATTTGTGTCAAGCTTAAAATGAAGATCCTTGCTTTTAATAACATCCCCTCTGTCACTCTGTCAGGGAAGTCTGCATCTCAGGTAATTCTCTGACAGAGGCTTTCATGCAACACTGTTATTCAAAACTACCAGAAAAAAAACCCCAGACTGTATTTTACCTAATAGCAAAATTCAACAGCTTATGGCTGAAAGTTGACATTGGTGAGATTAAAGCTGAAATAATGGAAAAAAATTGTCAGGATAATTAGCTGTACAAATATGTTGTCAAACAAATTCTGATTATTTTTCTGTTGCAACCCCTGGCCCTGCCCCCCATACATGTGCATTTATATTTATTTTTCATCTTCCACACTTATACATATCCATTTTTATCTCTCATGTTTGATTGCTGTTTTCATCATAGCCTATGACATCAAAGGCTTATTTGGTTTATCACATAAACCAAAATTTACCCAAACATTTCATGATCTGCAATCCTCTAATTTTTCTGATGCTATTATCAGTCTTGCTTGTACAAGTTGCATATCTCAATGCCATTAAGTTCCAGAAAATAGCTATTTTTGTATCCTATAATTTCTACTCTGGTGGCTTCCTTGTACAGCTGATGAAAAAAGGTGTGGTCTGTAGCTCCTTGTTCATGTCTAAGGTGATTCTTCAGTGGATCTGACTCAAATTATGCTTGTAGTTTGGGAGAGGGTCTGGACAGTCTGTAACCTAACTGCTGTTCTTCCATGAGCATCAAGTAAAGGGTTAAAGCAGGGCAAGGATGACTGCATTAGTTTCTGTGTTTTGTGTGGTGTACCTTGGAAGAGGAAATTGTACAGAGGAAGCACTGCTACTGCTATTAGCTTAAAATATTTCATGCTAAGTAATAGAGTCCTTGGCCTCTGCTTTCATAGCAGGGAGCACAGCTCTCCCACATTTTCACACCTGATTTTGGAAAATGTCAAGGCACCCTCCTGGGAGCCAACCCAGCAATTCACTCAAGTGACTCACAAACATTTGGATTTTCAGGCATTTGTCCACCATGCCTTGAGGGTCTCTGGGTTTCTTGATTTCACCAGAGATTAAGTCTGGAGTGGCAAAAGTAGTGTAAAGGGGCTGTGCTCTGAAACAGTGATCAGTCTTTGCAAGACTACTCATGCTTTATTTGAGGCTGAGGGGTATATGAGAGCATTTGAAATAAAATCTTCCTCATGGCTTCTTGAAGGGGTAAGTTTCTAGGCAGGGGAGGGGAATTAAAGAGTCTGGTCTTGGCATCCATCCTCTGACACCAGCAACCCACTTTGAAGTGGATGCTGTCAGACAGCTTGTCTTCTCTTTCCCAGAGAGGAGGTGAATGGAGGTCTTTGCCTGCCTTGAAGACCCATACTGACTCTGGACTCCCCTAGATGGTCCTGCCTCCCTCTGTGCTCTCAAGCTGTAAGCTTTGTAATGGCAGGTGTCCTCTCGTTCTGCTGCTCTGTGCTTATGGACACTAAGCAAGCATAATGGTTTTCCATGACTTGGGCTGGTACAAACTACAGAGAACCTCAGAAATGCCTCAGAAAATAGCAATAAATGGTCATGGCAGAACGGAGAGTAAACACACACAGGACAAAAGTTTTCATCTGAAGCACAGAAAGGACTTCAAGAATCCAGCTTCTCAGCTGGATGAGAAAACACATTTTCAACTCAAGTCCATAAACCCACAGTTTTGGTGCAATAGGTGAAATGCCCACTTGTTCAGTGGCTAGATTAATTACTGTTAATTAATATTTTGTGCTATGACAATGTCAAGAGGGCCCCAGTAGGTCTGAGGACCCACACACCTAAGTCCTATATATGGCTCCAAGTAGATTATCTCTCAACTTGTGTTTGCTCCCCAAAACAGGGATTATGACAGAAGTGCTCATGAAAAGCAGTGCCTTGCTCAGAATCACATGCAAGGATAGAACAGAGTTGGAAATTGGACCTAAATATATTGTCTTACCTGGGAGGGCCAAGCCTGCTTTGTGTCACAGCCCAATAAATGGCATCCCTCAGCCTCTTACCAGTTAAAATCCACCAGCTAACAAAAAGTACCTGATATTGTTTAGAAGCACAATTTCCCAGTGGTTCTCCCATGTCATCTCAATTCTTTGGGTCATACTGGGATGAGCATAGTGAATTTTTATACACTTACCTGAAAGTGAGCACATCAAGAAATAACTAAATGAAACATCCCAAGAGGAAGAGGTCTGAAAAGACTATTTTTTTGCCCAGTTATTACATTTGTAGTGACAATTTGCATTTCCCTGGGATGCATCCAGGTGACAAGGAACGCTGCTGACTTTATTGCACATGACAGAAAAACATCATGACAAATAACTCATTTAAAAGCCTTTGGCCTTTATCTGTTGTTCTTTTCATTTACATTTTTTTTGTATGAGATTGCCTGCCTTTGAGGCTTAGCCAGTGCCTAAAGGGACAGCAAACCACAGGGCTATAGGGAGTACAGGGAACAAAGGGAGGAAAAGCAAGGAGCTGCTTTTTGAGAGAAAAATTAAAAGCACCTTAAAAAAAGCCAAGACAAACCTTAAAAACTATTTTTTTTCCTATGTATAAAGCCTGTAAGTGTGTAAAGATTTTATTGTTCCTGTGAGCTCCCCAACCTTTCTCTGAGTTATCCACTTGCTTCCAATACCATCTAAATGGAAAATCTTAATTTTTCTCGGTTTTTCTCTCAGCAGCTCCTCCCACCAGGAAGGCTAACCTCACTTTTTTAGGGCTGCATGAGTAGTCTAAACTGTGGAACTGACATCCAGGCTTCCATACTGTGCCTGTACATGCCTCAGGGGCCCTTATTCCAGCCAGCCCTGACATAATCCTCACCCTGCCCTTCCTGGCCTTGGGCATAACCTCTGTTCACCCTCCCAAGCAACATCTACTAAATTTTGATTCCTGTTTGTTTTCTTCATGTTGTTTGTAGTGAACACAGCAATACTACAGTCAGTGCAACTTCTGCTGCATGGAAACTCTTCTAAAACCCATGGCAGCACCTGCAGTGCTTTCTGTCAAGTTTTTAAACTCAACTCTTCTATCTGTCTGCTTCTTCTTCCTTCCCTGTCTTGCTTTGCATCCTCAGGAAAGGGGCAAGTGTCGTGTAGAGCACTGCAGTGGCCAGGCTCTCCCAAGGCTTCCTCCACAGTGTGGCAGGTGGTTTGTGCTGAAAGGACAAGGTTTTTCTCTGGAGCAGAAAGGATCCCAAGGGAAACTGCATAACACAGCATTGTAGCTGAAGTCATGGAAATCTATCACGTGTGGGAAAGCAGGTTCTCAGGTGAAGCTGAGATGTTACCTGATTTCAATTTCTTGTGCTCATCTAGAAAAGTTATTTTTGAGAAGCAAAATCCTTTAAAATATAATTCCCAAACTATATAAACTGTATAGGACATGCTTCATCAAACAGAGCTTACATGTCAAATAGAGGGACTTTTGACAGGAGTAAACACAGATGTTTCTTCTGCTCCATGTTGTTATCTTGGGGATGGCTTATTCATAAAATACAAGCAATTTTGTCACTGGTCATCATTTGCCTTTTATACTAAAATGTATCTTGGGATAATTGGAATTCAGTGACGACACAAGATTTCTCAGAAAAGCAGGCAAGTTGAGTTTTTAATCTCCCTGCAATGAAGCTTCTTGTTTGGACTGTGGCTGGGCAAATCCTGCTGTAGGAAGAAGAGAGGAAAGAAGGAAGGAGAGAGACCTGGCATATTATTTGCTGTGGCTTGTCACTAGATTGTGATCCTACTTATTACAAAATCAGAGCTTGAAACTCTGAAACTTCCTTCCTAATGGAGAGTGCCTTTATGGTCTGTATTCCTGAAAATAAATTTGGTTAAATTTCCTTCCATCTGTGTGCTCCAAATGACTGACTATAATTTGAAAGTGTCAGAGCCCAGCAGAGAAATAAAATCGTGGGGGGATTTTAGGGCTGTGACTATCCAGCTGAATCTGCAAGGCAATGCAGGAGAGGTAGCAGATTCAAATGGAGCTTCCAGGTCCTTAAGGGGACCCACAGAGCTGTGCCAAGGAGCACACCAGGCTGTACTGGAGGGTGTAGCACAGGGGCCAGATGCCAGCTGAGGGAAGGCAGAATGGGCTTGGCTTAGCCAGACATCCTGCAGCAGCAGTGCACCAGCCCCCATGGCCCTGCTCTGCCTTTGGCTCCTGCAGCAGTGCCAGACCTTGGCTTCCAGCTCTGGCAGGAGTTATGCATGTCCTTATTATGCCCCTGGCAGTCTGTTGCTCCAGACAGCTGCCAATCCGTTTTATACACATTTATATACATTTATATGTGTGTGTGTGTCATTATTTAAAACACGAAAATAAATAAAACTAACCCTGAATGAACTAACAAAAGTTCAATCAATGAAGAGTTCTAGCAAGGTTTTTCACATCTAGGCTGCCATGTAATACACTTACATCAGCATATGGCTGAATTTGCCCTCTAACTATTTTTAAAACAACACAAAATTTAAAGCAATTATTTTTATTTTTTCTGGGTATCAGTAGTTACACATACAAAATTCCTGATTACTTTAGGCCTGCAGTTTTTCCTTTCCTTGTTAATAATGAAGGTTAGACAGGGAAATAAACTTCAAACACTCCAAAACAAAATTGTCCCTGCTCAACACATATACCTGATACTTTTCAGCTCAGATCATCCTAGAAACTTATTCTGCATAGTCTGGTTCATCATCTCCACAATCCCTTGGTTTTTCTGAAACAGAAGCCTTACCAAAAGTGCAAAACACTTGTGCTAACAGTTTGACAGTTTGTGTTTGTAGTTAAAGCTGTTCTGGTATTTCTCCTAACCATTTTGTGTTTAAAAAAAAAAAAAAAAATCAACCATAAATAAAACCCAAAATCCAACAATTAAGCATCCCAGAGACTAAGAAATTACTAGAGAAAAGCCATGAGCCTGTGTGTTAGTTGTAGTGGAATATTAGTCTTAAGTAATTCTTAATAAAAGTCAACTAGAATGAAGGTACCAAAGAAAAAGAAAGGAACAGAAACTACATGTTGGAAAACCTGACCCCAGCCAGCCAAGAATGAATGGCTGGATTGTCACAGAAAGCTCTGCAGGGAAAAACAGTGGGATACCTAGGCAAGAGTTAACAGTGATGCTAAAGGAAATACAGTGCTAAAAAGCAAATAATCCTTGAAAAATAGTTGATCTTAAACAGTTTTTTGAAATATTTTGTTGCTTTCATCTGCCATTCACCTGTTCATATTAAAGTCTTAATTTTCTACAAAAGGGAAATTGAAGTTAGTCTTAACATTGTACTTATTTCACAGTGAATATCGATTGTTGCACTAGATAATGTCTCTTTAATCAATGTGTTGTGTATTTGGCTGGCTCAGGAAATAATTTATTTCCTATTGTGTTGGAGATTGGTGGCTCTTCTTGAAGTGACATCTGCTAGAAGCTCCTTTGCAATTTTGTCTCTCTTGTGAGCTCTGACACTTTCACACTGCAGTCAATCATTTGGAGCACACAGATGGAGGAACTTAATCAATCTGATTTCAAATAATATTGACCATAATGTAGAACCCATGAGGTGATAAAAAAATACCAGGACTTCAGTATTTTATCAGAGACCATAATTTATAACCAACCATCCACATAATCACAGGGTCATTGAGTGTTAGAAAAGTTTAGGCCAAAAAGAGAGGTTTAAAAATTTGTATTCATTGAAAGGCTTAGCATCAAAGTAAGATACTTTGTCCAGACTGTCAGACATCCTTCCATGTCTAGATCTCTGTGATAGTGAGGAAACATCAGCTTCAAGAGAGAGACTATCACTGCTTTTTCAGCCCTATTTGCTCTGCTTTACAGACACAAATTTGAGACTGCCTCAAATCCAGACCTGCTTTACTTCCACAGCCCCCAGAAGCTGTAGCCTCATCCTCAGACAGCCCACAGTCAGGAGTAACCTAGTGCACTGTGAGGTGTCATACAGACTTACTGCCTAGCAAAGAGTCCTCTGCTACGTGTAAAATGTCATTTTCCTGCTCTGAACAAAATTACACTCACCTTTCCTCCAAATTTGCCCCAATCCTTCCTGGAGTCACAATTTTCAAATGTGTTTGGCCCTGATGTTTATATTACCAACATCTCACTGCTAAAAAGCAATTGTTTAAGGGTTTCACCAGTGTTTACCAGCATTTTGGACGTGCTCATAATTCTCCTGTCATTAATTTCTAATCTAAAAATGTAATATCTATTACTTGCCCATTTCATATTGTCTTCAGAATATCCTATAAAGAGAGCCATCTATCAGAAATTTCAAGGACAGGTCTCCTAAGCATGTAATCAAAATGACACTTTATTGTATCTAGAAACTGAGCTTATCTTTTAGAATCCCTTACATTATTATAGTGCTTATTTATACATCTGAAAATGAGGAAAAAACTTACCAATAAATTGTGAAATTAGGTTATGCTTAGCAGTGGGTCACTATATCAAACAGGGCACAGCCCACAGAAATTGCAAACCTGTTAGTTCTCCACGTTGCTGCTCCAAGTCAGTGGTTTAGAAAAACAGTTAATCTTACCCAGATGTGCATAGGATGGATGCACTCTGCTTTCAGTTCACTAGATCAGCTAAAAACTTGGTAGTGTTCCAACCAAGGTCCAAATCTGGAAACATTTGCACAGCTATTTCACTGATGACCATATAATTCTGCCTTGCAACCCAGAGCAGAACTAGCCCTAATCTGTCTCAGTGGGGACAGTCTTCACCTAAAGCACTGGCAGGCTTGGACACCTCCCCAGAGCTTCTCAGCTTTACTGTTGAAGCATTCACTAGTTTTAGAAACAAAAAGAAATTGTGTTGGGAAAATGTACAAGAAGAAAGGATTCCAGAAGTCTGCCTGTTTGCTTTGTGTGTTGTGGCTCCTGCAAAGCTGTCAGTCCAGAACCTCAGCATTGCTAAGATGAGAGAAAAGGCTCAGCCCAGCCTTAGACAGCTGTAATTTGAGTGTGCTACATAGGAAAGAGTGGCTCTCCAAATGTTAAGCTGGGAAGATCAAGTCAGTTGAATATTAAAACACTAAGTGTTAAAGTATGAACCTCTACTACCTCCTTTCTGAGTAAAATAGTCCTACATGTTTTTAAAATGAAAATGGAGAGCTACTTTCCATCAGGAGAAGTATGCTCTGACATCCAGTAGGGGCAGAAATTACTCTGATTCAGGTATTAAGTACCAGAAAAGAAAAATAAATTTAAATAATGCTTGCATTTAGCATTATGAATTAAATGCTCTATTGACCTTGCTAGGCAGCTTAAAGTCTTTTTCATCTTCCCTTCTTAAGAGACCCAGTTCCCTCCATGCACATATAGGATTTATGATTTGAAAGCTTGAATTCAAGTCCAAGGAATAGATCCAGAGAAACCTATACTCTCTCTTTTCAGATATACTTATTTATCTGCTGACTCCTTCAAATTTGTCTGGGATCTTTGCTTTTGTTGAGATCACTTCCCATCCTTTCTTATGTTTTTTACTGACTGTATCACCTCTGTCATTTACCCCTGCAGTGTTGTCTACATTTAATGTACAATGTAAGCTTTTGTAATGTGGTGTTTTCAGCCCAGAGCAAGAATATTAGCATGGGCTATTAACCTCAGTATGAATTTTGACAACAATCAACAGTCTCACAGTTGACACGTGATGCTGGCCAATTAAATGCCAAAAATAAAATTTATACTGTAGCAGGATCTTTCCTTTCAAAAGTTGCCACAGCCAATTGTTGTCTCCTTCTTTGCAGACCAATATCATGCCAATTCTATGTATTGCTCCCTGCTGTAGTAAAGTGAAGTCTAGAAAAAATGAAAACAGGAGCTCTTTGTAAATTCCTTCTCCTTTTTTCAATATCTTGTGGCAACTTTCCCATCAAGTTTAAAAACTTTCCCAATAGACCACACAGGTAGAATCATTGAAAACAGACTACCCAACCACATCCCTGGCTGTCACTTCTTTTCTTCCCAGCTGCTCTTATTTCACCAAAACCATCTTTTCTGATAGCTTTTATTAATAGACAATAGGAATGATGGCTTAACTTGCTGATTGTTCTCCTTTGGCATTTAAACAGCTCTGGAATTACCACAGTGAGGATATTTTTTCTGGATAGAAGTAGATGGGAGAGAATAGCAGCACCACATCTTTATGTAAATAAGTTTGTTAGGTTTATGTGGTTACCAGCACCAGGAAGAAACAGCCTTAATGAGGAAATAAGCTCTATAATACAAGATAAAGTGTTTCATTAAGACTGAATGCTATTGTTCAGATATTATTGCTGGAGAACTTGGCTGAAAGGAAGAACTTACTGTCTTGTAGCTCAGTAGGCCTAAAATCAGTAACTTGAGGAGTTCAGGGAGTTTCAGTTATTCATCCCAGTTTTCCTGGCTGAAGATAGCCAGTTTGTTTTTGAAATCAGTGTTTTATAATGTGCTATGTCTCTAAATACAGGTACTGTAAAATTTCAATTTTTTTCTTTTCCTATCCTCCTCTACTGGCCCAGTAAAACCTGTCACACATCAGTCAAAGCTAAAAAGAAAATTCAGCCTCCCTTAATTCCCTGTTGTATTTTCTGCTTCTGGCTGAAAAGCTCTCTCACCCTCAAGCTGTAGGTGGGTGAAACCAATAGTCATGGGAAGTCTCACCAAAATGAAGTTGTCTGGGGAAAGGAGAGGGTACAGAAGGGCTGTTAAAATGCCAGGGCAAGTGCCAGCAGGTCTTCCTGCAAGCACAGTGATCACACCTTGCAGGGGTGAAAAAGTTCTATCCCCAGGATGATTTCCTCTTCCAATCAGATTTTCTTCACCACTAAAATGAAAGAACAGGTGATCCACACTTTCTTTTGTAGGTGAGTGATGGGGGGAAGGGGTCAGTAACTCCTCTCATTTCCAGAAAACAGAAAAGGAGAAGGACTGAGAGGATGGGGGGTTGTTTCTAGCTGTGTTGAAGCAGGCATTCAGGTTTGTTTGTTTGTTTGTTTGTTTGTTTCTTTGGGTTTTTTTTCTATCTTGCCTCTCAGGAAGCTCTGATAGCCAGGAAGAGCTGTAAGAAGCTGGATAACAGCTAGGTAGCATCTCAGTGCTGATGCTCACAGCTCAGGGAGCTGGGCTGTAGGAAACTTTCATGTTCATTTTTATTTCCTTTGCCAAGCTCCACAGAACCAATTTGAGCTTGTGGGATGTAATATTGGAACCCATGTCTTTGAAATATAATGTCTCATGTAATAGCTTCTTAGTGTGAGCAGAAGGCAGCTGGACCCTTGCATGACAGCTGTTGGTCTCTAAAAGTACAGGCATTTTCCAACTGAAGCCTGACTTCCTTCTGTAAGCAATCAGTATGGCTGGGAATTTCTTGGGTTTGTTTTTGGTTTTTTTCTTTGGTTAAAAAAAAAAAAAAAGATTCTGTGAGTCTGTAACAGCATTGATTGGTACCAACAGCTGAGTGTCTCTGGTCAGATTGTTGGCACAAATACAGGGTCAAAATGTAGCTGTTGATGTGAGTAATCCAAAAAGCTTTCTTTTTTTTTGGAAAAATGGAAACTTTTTTTTTTTTTTTTTTTTTTTGCATATTCTTGCATAGTCTATTCTGTACCAGCCTTGAAATTATCAACCAGACTTCATGGGTATCTTGTTATGGGAAGGAAATGAAAGACAAAAGTCAGCAGAAACAACACTGATATTAACATGTTATTATCTCTGCAATATATGCATATCTCCCAATATTAATAGAATTCTCATTTTCTATCTGGATCAGAAACTAGAATGAAAATCTTTTAATTTATCTGATTGTATACTATGCTAACTTATCAGTTGCTTCAAAAAAGACTGTCATATTCCAGTTTTTTAGCAGAAAGTAAACCATAATCAAGAGTTGGCTTTCTGGTCGAGGAGTCAGTGTTATTCAATTAAATGTGTTGGCATTTGTCTATACACTTTTTTCTTGAACATCAGTCACAATTAATAAGCCCATTGACTTTCACCACCAGCGTTAAATTCAATTTGCAGTTGTCAGGTGCTTTTTGGAAATAGGGCAAGATTGGCTGAAGTTGTAGAAAACTCCATCTGGCCCTTTTTTTGGTCCACAGAGGAAAGTGACACATAATCTGCTATCACTGTGCCATCCAGCACTGACCAAATTTGATCACCTGAGACTGTGAAGTACCTACAGACCTTCAGCTTGATTCTGCACTTAAAACAACCTGGAATATCATGGGGTTCATCATCACCAAAAAAAAGGCAGGTGTTTTTTTTAATGCTGTCATTCTGTATCACAAACTTTGAGTGAAAGGAAAACACATTATCTCAGCTCCAGCGATAGTCCATAATGAGAACAAAGCTTGTTAAATGTGATCTGCCTTCTTTAGTCAAAACAGAAGGAGGAAGTGCTGGGTTTTATGAAATTATTTAACCCTACTTTTGCAGCATGCAGCATTTTAAGCTGGCAGGAACAGATTCTACAGCTCCACAAACAGCATGCCTCTGCTCCCAACAGATAAGAAAATGCTTTGCACAATGTATTGATTTTTCCTTCTAGTACAATACAATAACTCTGCCAAAATTATAATGAAATTTAGCAGATATTTAGTGTGGATATAGATGAAGTGTGCAGTGTTTTTTACTTACAATGAAATTACAAGAACACTTTGCATTTTGTTTGCTATACACACACAAACACATACTTTGACCTTTTTAAAATAATTTTCTGCTTTATACTTAGTTTTAGTTCTTTTTTCTTTCATCCACAAGGTCTGTTTCTACTTGAATTATTTTTTTAAATCATCCCAGATGCAACAAGTTTCTGTGCTAATTTATAAATAATATAAATTCAGTAACCACAAAATTGAGTTCTGTGTTTCAAATTGTTTTCAGTGACCTTCTCGTTTGCAATGTGACCCTTTTTCATAAGCAATGGTTTGCATCATCAATTCCATCTGTTCCTTCAGGGGTTTCTTATCCCTGTTTTTTGTTGGGAGGAAAAAAACGAGTGACAAGTGATATGTGTCTTGCTTTGTGCATATTGAAATGAGCTGGGCAATGTGATATCATAACTAGTAGCAGTAATCTTAGGGGTTTTCCAGAATAGTTTGTTCAGAAAATTGCTACTAATGTTGGGTATTATTATTCCTGGCTGTTTTTCTGCTTAGTATGTCTAATGATTTTGCCCTTATAATTCTGCCTGCCTGACTTGAGCTATTAACTATGACCCTTTCCAGTTAGTCTGATGCTCTTCCTCACCATAAAACCGAGCTGATGATTGATACTATGCAAAGTACAGTGCTCAGTTCTTGCAGGCAAATTTTGACCCAGTGGTAGTAGAAATTTTTAACCTATGAGGTTCTTATGGACAACAGTGAATGACAAAAATTTCTTTGGTCAAGGATCTTTGATCTTTGAATGTATAACAGGACACTTTACTGGACAGTATGTTCTAACACTAACAGATAGTGCATCCAGCTCTGGGATATAGCATTGCCTTTGGCTCTTCCCTTTTGCAAGAACTTCTGATTGATTCTGATCTGAGATGGATCCACATGTGTGGTGGCAGAGCTATGCCAATCTCATATGAAACCAATTTGTATGGGTGGGAGGGAAAATATTGTTCAGTTAATTAAAGTTCTCTGACACACTGTTCAAGCAGAAATTTGGCATTTTTCTGCAACTTTTGGTGGCACCTTGTAAGAGAGCTATTTACTGGCTTTGCTGCCAAGGCAGAATATATTGTGAAAATTAATTTCATTTTCTTCCTAGATTTCAGTTTTTTCATTTAGCTACAGCTGTGGTCTTGTCTTGGCAGTTTTTTGCACTTAGCTGATAGGTCAAGCAAAGTGATCTATTAAAAGAGCCTTTCAATTCCAAAATGTTTTTACCATCTAGATAATGGTTTAAACCAAGGTCTGATAGCAATAGCATTTCTTAACCAAGCACTGTGAAAGCTGGCATGCAGCTACTAGAACAGCAATAATAATTCTTGACCAGTTTCTAGAGAGAACCAGAAGTCTGTGGCAGATATCAAAGCTTTCAAGCCCTTATGCCAACCTCCCACCAAATTTTGTGTGACAGAAACATGGAGATTAATAACATTAACTTTTTTTACAGCATAAAAGAAACATGACTCTTTTTTTAGAAGTAGAAAACATCAAGCTATTGTGACTTTATTCTACAAGCCTGTTTGAAACTATGAGAAACAGTCCTTTCTCAATTTCTTTCCTCATCCTTGATTTTTTATCTCCTTATAATCTCCTCTTCTTGTAAATCCTTGTGATGTCAATTCCAATTGTCCTGTTCAGGGAGCTAACTTAGACTTTCATTACACTGTCTTAAAGGCATTGTTCCCAGCAGACATCTAATTCTTACAACAGGTAAATTTGGAAAAAGGAAACTTTGTCTCCTATTCATCAATTGTACCAGTTCCCTCTGTAAAAGTTTAAGGTAAATGGCTCTGAATTATAGAGGATGTGCACGTGTTGGAATGACTCCTTGGCATTCATCACTGGCATGTCAATGCACAGATGTCAGACGGTGAAAAACACTGGAAAGCCTCCTCTCCTTAGAGCAGGTGTGAAGGCTAATGACACCCAGGAGGGCCAGCCTCTGCACACAGTCATTTGTGTCTTTGGCAGAGGGATATTCCTTTCTCATCTGGCAGGTTGGTGGGTGCTCCGTGGAGAATTGTTCCTGGGGTAGGAGCAGGCTGGCCACATGAGGAGCACAACAAGCATCTATCTGCTCGTGGAGATGAATACTTCTGGTGCAGTCATTGGTTTGATGGAACCAGCTTATGCAAAGTGGCTGGTGGGCAGGAATCATGTTAAAACTGTAATTGTTGTGTCCTTGCTGCTGATGTGATATCAGGATGCAGCCTAGATGTGTGCAAGTCAGTCAGGCAAGGTGCTATGTGTCTCCTCAAGCTGTATTTTATGTCAGGAACTCTTCTGTCCTCTGTCTTGACCAATTTGTGGTTTATGCTCATAAAATTATCCATAAATTACACACTTCTGATTTCTCCAGTGACCACCTCAATAATCAGTCTTACCCTCACCTGTATTTTATAAACAACTTCATGAGGGGAAACTCTCCTTTTTCTGCCTCTGTCTGCTCCAAAGTCACAATGACTGACAGACATAGTCTCAGTGTTTTTGGTCTACTCTCCATGGAAAAACTGTTCAGGAATAAGCCTCTGCCTAAAGGCAGTGAAAGTACATTTTTTTGCTATATCACAAAGTTCAGGTTATGTCTTTTAAGAATATTTGCCTAGGAGTACTAAATTAGGAAAAATTACATTAAATATAAAATATGGTATAACGTGTTTTAGATGTCTTCACTTCTGAGATGAAAGATACTAAAATAATATTTATTTGCATATAAGCAAAGCAAAAATTCAACTCGTATTAAATTATGGAATTAAATTCACAATTATTCATTAAAGTCAACTTTTTTTGTTTGAGATGCTTGCCCACAAGTAAAATTCTAATAATGGCACTCACATTTGGATATATTAGTGTAAAATATGTATTGACTACTTATAAACCAATAAAAATTTATATTCTTGCTCAATTAATCACTGTGGTGTTTTTTTAACCATACTTGTGCCTCTTCACTGAATCTGTAATTTATTAAGATTATTTAAATTTATTAAGAATGGTTTGAAATAAATAACAGCTCTTACTCTAATGAAGCTTTTCCCAGAATCAGTATTAGCTTCAAAAGTTTACATAGAAAAAAGTAGAGTCAATACAACTAGCTAAGTATGGAGAATGTTGCAAGAATTGTTTTGGTCACAACCACTGCAAATATTGCAGTAGTGGAGTAGCAAAACCTTTTGTGGAGCTTTTAGTGTGAAATTGTTATTCTAAGCCTGAGGCTACTTCTCTTTTGGAAACAGTTTAAAACCCAGCTTTTTTTCCTACAAGTGAAAAGGTTATCTATGGTTTATGACTAAGTATAACCTAAGAATAATGTGTCCAATAGGGTGCACTGTAGTCATCACTTTTCCAGTTTACCAAAAAAAGAACACAAAAAAAAACCAAAAAAAAACCCTAGCTAAACTTGAAAGGTTCTTTTTAGTCAAGGGTCATGTTTACTGCTGAGTTTTCTAACTACTTAAAAGTGTGCCATTTCCTAAAAGAACATATGTTCTGCTAAACCTCTGTGTTTAAAGAACTTTGTTCTTACAGTGTGCATGATAGTTTCACAGAAGAAACACTAGTTACAGATTGAGTAGCTCCTGTGTGTGATTTTTAATGCATCATTTAAGAAAAATATCTCTAAATATCTCTAAAACGTGTTTTTACTGGTAAGGCAACATCTGACTCCTTATTAGCTGACTTTAATGATGTATAGTTATTTATGGCACAGACTGAAAGTATAAATGCCTCTTCATTAGTCTGTGACTCAGGTTTAATCAGGGCTGAGATTTGGGGTCTGGGGACCATTAATGCAGTTCTACCATTTACCAGCTCTGTGACATCACTACCAGTTAAACACTACCTTGCAAACTAACAGTATTCTTGCCATCTATTAATTGCCTTCTGGGAGGGAAATGCTTTTTGGCTTCATTCAGTGTAGCTTTTTGGTTTGCAGATTTCTCAACCATTAATCACTGCACTCAGGATTCAGAATATTTCAACGTAAGACTAATGGTCCTGGGGTTGGAATATTTTTTCCATATTTTGATGGGGGATTTGGAAAAATATATGTTCATCTCTAACCACCAAATTGCCTCTGTCTGAACAGATAATTCGTGTCAGTAATTAAATGCAACATTTCTGTGCCTTGAATAGAAAGTTTTTTAAAGTGTTTTGCAGGAGACAAGGGGAAAAAGGCATACAATTACTTCTAAGTTATCTTTCCTAAACATGACAAGAATTTGGCAAATTCTTATGCTAAATAGACTAATATTGAAAATGAGGTAGAAATGTCTTGTTTTCATAAATGCACACAGAAGTGTAAGCTATTTAGAAATAACCCACATAATCAACATATTTATTTTAAAAGAGAATTATGTGCACTCTATTGTCTTCAAGTATCTTTTAGGTCTGCTAAGTACTTTTTTTACCCAATTATACTGACTACAAAAGAGGGAGTAAAAAAGATTAACTAGTACATTTCATGTTAAATTTATTTGTTAAAAGTTTGTGCACACTCCTTGAGATCCTGGACCTTATGTGATACAAATTGCTAAGAAATGTCTTTGAAGAGCAAATATTTCTTGGTTTTAAGTTGAAAGATTTCTCTTAAGCTTCCTCTTTAACTCCCTGAATTCTTTGCACAGTGTTACTTTTTAGTAGCCTGCCCCAGTGAACACAGAACCTCTGTGAAGAGCATTTTTAGTTACTTGGCATCCTCTGAGCAGCCCTGGTAACTTTCCATTTTGTAAGTGATTGGGTGGCTACGTTTTGCACAGTAAATAATAAGATTTTGGAGGATTTATTTGCCTTCCTAAGTAAAAATTCCCGCTGAAAATAGTAAAAAACTGGTAAAGGAGATATAATCTCTTTCAGTTCATGGCAGGGAGGAGGGGGGGAAAAGCTGACTTTTGGTGAGCAAAAGGAAACTATACAGAGAAATTGAACAGAAACAAAAGTAGAATGCAATAAGGACAGCAGAGAAAATCCATAAAGGACCACTAATAGCATCTGTTTTTTAGAACTGTTAAAGTTGAAAAGGACCTTTAAGATTGTCAAGTCCAGCCATCAGTTTAGCATCACCACCACGTTCACTATTAAACCGTGTCCTCTAGTGCCATATCCACACATTTTCTGAGCCTTTCCAGGGATGGTGACTTCACATCTCCCCCAGGCAGACTGTTCCAATGCTTTACAATCCTTTCCACAGAGAAATTTTTCCTAATATTGGATCTAAATCTCCCCTGGTGCACCTCAAAGGCATTTCCTCTTATCCTGTGACTTGGTGCCTGGGAGGAGACTGACACCCCCTGACAGCAGCCTCCTTTCTGGGAGGTGTGGGCAGGGAAAGGTCTCCCTTCAGCCTCCTCTGGTCCAGGCTAAACCTCAGCTCCTCATTAGAGGTGCACAAGGACTTCCTGAGCCCTGCAGCAGACTACTGTGTGGGCACTTCTATTTGGTGTAATTCAGCACAATTTGAGGTCAGCATATTGCCTGGCAGTGGGAGCCAAACTACCCCCTCCCTTTACCAGAGTAAATAGCACCAAGCTAGCAAGGTGTGAGGTGCAGGAGTGATTGATTTCTCTGTGAAACGAGGTGTGGATCTGTTAAACAAGTGTGCTTTAGTCCATATCTTCATGTAGATCATATTTAGCCCATATTTACTCCAGCAGAGGCATTCTCATGCTCCTTGTGTAAGTCAAATTTGATTTGCAGAGTATGCAGAGTCATTAATATGTTCAGCTACATATGTTGCAGTACTTACTGCTTACTCTCTAAAAGTAATATTGCTAGACAGAAGCAAATAGAAACACATGAGAGATGGTTCAGGACAAGTTACCATAATATTAAGTGAGGTTAGGAGTTAAAAGCAACCTTACTTAGAGTGGAAAAAGTAAATTTTGTATTTTCTTTGCCTAGTGTCTAGCTGCTGTCATTTATCCCCTTAAAGCCTACGAGTTTGAGTGACATATGCAACTCTCACATGAATTAATTTCAGAGCCTTTTTATGGAAATATTTATTCTAATAGAAGTACACCTGTCCTGCTCTGCTCCTTTCCTCTTCCTGCGTTCTTCAAAATATTCTGTTTCTTCTCAGCAAGTTTGGCTGTAGTTCAGTTCTGCAGTCAGCTTTCTTTCATGATGATTACCCCTCACATTTGGACACCTACACATGCTCCAGTATATGCTGTTTTCCAGCTCCAGATGGAGGATCTTAGTGAGAATCATGCAGCTAAATAACTACTATAACTATTCACTTGGCAATGAACTTAATTTATGTCACAGAATGGACCTGGGGGATATGAGAAAGAAGAAAATGCAAGTGGGAACCAGCTTTTGGTGACCACAGGAATGCAACGTTTCTGAGAAGGAAGTGGTAAATCAGTTCCAATTTTAATACACAAATAGGTGAAAAGAAATTAGGAGCCATCCAGGTGCAAAGAGAAAGTGGCTTAGGTAACTTTGTAGGACTGTGCAACTGCATGATGCCTGAGAGCAGCTGGTAAGCAAAAGTGAGGAACTCTCTAAACTCACTGACAAAAGCCAGACAAGACTCAGTAGAAGTAGAGAACAAGTTTTTTGACAATTTACAGCTTTGGAAAATGCAAGTTTTTAAAAAAGGCTGAGATTACTTCCTGCTGTGACACCCTCTTTCCCCCACAAGAGCAGCACACTAAGGTAGGGTTCTGTAGTCTACTGACTGTGATGTCAAATTCCTGAATACCATTTGTGTCACAAAAACTGACTTTAAATATTAGGTACATGGAAATAAAAGCAAAAGAGAAGCATCAGGGTGTTCTCTGACTGATTTGCCCATACTCCATTCTGCACAGTTCAAACTCTGCTATATTTTCCATTTAATGAGACAGAGACACTGTAGTGGGAACACAAAGTCACACATGAGCTCTTGGGTGGCTTGTCCACTCCAGAAATAGGTGTAAGGCTTCAAATTTCACTTGCCTCAGGACTAAGCATAATGGATGCACAGTCTTAGACTGGGTCCATTCTGTAGGCATACAGGGCATGACAAGTAGTGTTAATGAAGTTGTTCTTAATAGGAACGACAGTAACATTTTGGCTGGCAACCACTTTACCACCTGTAATCATAGTCTGCATACAGAGATTCTGTCACAACTGCTTTTGTTTTAGGAACCCAAATAATTCTGAACCCAAATTTTAACTTATTTTTCACTCCAGAAAAGTAAAACCAAATATGCCTTTTCCCAGCTGGGAAAAGCACTCTGAAAAAATTATGAATCTGACCTCCCACAGACACATATCCCAATGCCCTTTGAGTGTCAGTGTTGATTTAGCACAGTGCTGATACTAAAGCACAAAGGCACAGCTTGCCCTGGTCTCCTTGCACTGAGAAGCCAAATATAATATCACTGACAATCATATAGTAAAGGTCAAACCAGTCTCAATATACAAATATGATAGAAATATGGAATAGGTGTAGTCAATGGCTCTGTTTTCAAGGTAAGCATGTGTGTGTGCTTTGTTGTGTAAATGAGCTTGCATTTCCATTCTGCAGGACATAAGCATGCAACACAGCTGCAGTGCACATCTCTGGTCCAGGTCAGAATCTTTCTGCATGCTCCCCTCCTAAAAGCATGGTCACAGAGGCAGTCCATGTTTGGAATCATACTGTTTTGCTTAGGCAATTCCTTGACTGCTGCATTTTTCACATATGCACCCTGGCAGTCTCATGCATTGGGTTGTGGGAAATTTTTCATCATGTTCTCAGTGGACTTCCAGCATCAGAGATCTAGTGCAAGGACACTAGAAATATCACCAAAGGGATTGTATGTTTGGGGAAAACCTACCTTTCAATGTTCTTACTTGCAGCAACTCTGTCATTGGCTGCTCACCAAGATATGCAGATCTCTCTTTATTGTGTTTTGAATGGATTTGGTTTCTGGTGTGTATAATATAAAAGTGAACTTAGAAGTGTATTAAATCCCATGTGTAGATGCCAGTTTATAAAGACCAAAACTGTAATCTTAAACAGTGAAGGATAAAGCCTGGTAGCACCAGTATAAGCTTTTAAAACTGAGGTTTGTTTCCTTTCTGGGATATGTTCCATAATCAGTCCTGTAGATCTTTGGTTTTATTAGTGGCTAATCATGCTGCAGACTAGATGCTCCTAAGAGGATGTGCACATATAAATATAAAGGTATAAAATGTTCTATAATGGCACTCCTACAATTTATTTATTAGATTTGTAAGCTGTTTTCCATAGAGCCACAGAGCTTTCCATAAGCCTTGTGCCAATACATCTAAAAACAATGCATAGTCTTTTTTGGCTCTGTGTGTTCCTAATGAATGATTAAATATTAATTACCTTCAGAGCCTGCTGATGGCATGAAGTGATCTGACAGTTATGGATACTTGCTGTGCTTACCAGTGTGCTCACAAGCTATTACTCTGGAGAGCAACACAATTGTCAGTGGAATAAAGGTAGACAGACCAGGCATTGTGCATTTTATTAGTGTTTTTTTAAAAAAAATCAATAATGCATCTTGGGGAAAGACTTAAATCATAACTACTATGCACACTTTCCTTAACCTATGCCAGTTTTTCTGGCTGAAGGGACTTCAGGCCACCTTTTCAGATGGCCTTGCACTCTGAGCTGTTGGGATGTAGCTCCAAGCCTACCTGGTAGCTTATGGATCTTTGATGGGAAACTTTTCAAAATTAGTAAAAGTACTTCTTTTGACCTTTCCACCAAAAATGTTGTGAGAAATAGATGAATCTATTTTAATATTGCTAAAACCAGGAAATAAATGTAAGCACAGATACACACACATACACAGAGCTACAAAAAAAATTATCAATCTAAAATGCACTAGCCATACAAAACACAATAAAATAAACATATTAAAATATTACAAATACCTGAGGAGTGCTATAACCCTCTAGCTAAATAGTCTTGTTATGCAATCTGTGTTTGTACAGAGTACTGGGAACTAGATGTCAAAAATCTACATAAAATATAGATAAGATCATACAATTTTACTTTGGCCACAGTAGAAAAAAAAGATAGCTGTCATGTCCAGTGTTAGTTCACTGTTTGAGATATTAAAATTTGATGCTATAAATATTTTCCAACACCTAGAAAACATGTTGATACTGTAGAAATAGTGCCCTGGCACCAGCATCCTTAAAAATAAAAGAATATAAAAATGGTTAGGGCTTTTCAAGTTTTTTGTTATGATTCCAGAAGTGAGATTTGCCATGATTCATTCACTGTATTCTATGGGTTTCATCAGCCAAACTTAAGCATTATTTGCTTATTAATGTGGTGATATAATTTAATGATTTGGACAATACCCTCATTGTGAGAGCCATTTCATATTCTAGGAAACAGCTATTTCTCAGTTATACATGTTTACCATTGTCCAGAAATTTTGTTTTAAAGAAAAAAAATTGGCAAAATATTCAAGCAAATATTTGCTTTTCCAGGGATCCTCTTTGATTTTTAATTCAGTTCTTATCCCTTCAGGTTTTCTGATTACTTTGATTTGGGAGTCTTTCCCATTTGTGAAATACAGTGTTCTCTGACAGTGGAAACTGGCTGATTACTCACACATCAGGAGCCTGTGTCTGGCTCATTCAGAGCACCACAATGCCTGCATGTTAAATAGGGCATTTGCAAGGATAACATCCAGTCAAAAACGTTTGAGTTTTTGTGTTTGATTTCTTTACTTTCTACCAAAAATCTAGGATTACTTGATCTGCTTTTCTGATCATTCTTGCTGAGCAATCAGGTGACCCACAAGGAAGTGCAAATGGGCTAATAAATACTTCTCTAAGGCCAAGTAGAGGAAATTATACTGATAGATCTTCATAGGCCCAAATCACCATCCTTGGAAATTAACTATTATAATCTATTATTACAGGCACAACATAATAAAAAATGCTACTCTTCCATCAACACTGATAGTAAAGTCTGGTTTTACAGGTCCAGTTTGTGGCTGTATCCTTTTACACAGATAATTTTCATGATTTGTTTAGAGCATCAGAGCAATCATGGTCATTCTCTCAGAGCTTATTATCTGTGCCTAGCAGCTCTTCAGAGTGTAGGAGTCACAGGCAGCACTAACATAAAAACCACACCACTTTGTGGCTCTGGTTTGACAAACCCAGAAATACACAAAACAACTGTATAAAAATGTTTCTACACTTTTCAAATTGTATTGCAAACAATGGGGATCTATCTGACCTGACCAAAACTAATAGCTCATGCATAAATATTCTGGATCAAAAATTACTTGGTTAAGTGATGGATTGAATAGGAGTGAATAGGAGTGAATGCTACTTATTTTATTTTATGGTGGCCCTAATTCCAATGTTAAGTTTATGTTTTGTTTATTTTCTTTTTTACCATTTTCCAAACGTTTAGTATAGTGTTATTTAAAACCCAATAGTGTTAAAACATTAATAAGTTCTTTTTCCATGCAGCACCTGTAAATTTTGTTAGTTAAGGCACACAATCAAACTACTTTACAGTAGCAATACAATTGTGGTCCCAAGGGCTTGGGTTCTCCTACCCTGAGGGTAGAATGTAGGTATTGAAACCCACCTAGTGCCTCAAATAATTTTGTTATAAGAATTTATTGCACTTGTCAAGCAGTAGGTGGTTGTGAAATTAATCTTTACAATAGATTCAGTGATAATAGATTTACAATTAACAAAATCTTTCAGAATCAGGACTGATCAACCTGATGACACTTCAGATTTTACAGGTACCACTAAGTTCACCAAAGACTTTTGATCAACTTTAAAAGAGCACATCCCTCAGACTTACTCATTCAAATGTCCACACAGTTCCAATTTTCTTCTCCTATCTTTTATCACTGTCCCAGCAGTCATTAAAACTGACTTTTTGTTAGCATCAGCCACTGTATAAATAAACAAATACAAATATATACCTGCCCCCCTATTTTGCAGAATCCCACGACTGCTCTGTGAGAAGGATGTTTATTTTCAGGGATATTTTGGACAGAGCAGGGCATGGGGAGCTGTACAAGTCTGCTCTCAGCTACCTTAGGGAGAATCCCTCCAGCAATCCCTTCCTTGTACTCATCTCTAGGTGGATGATCCAGAAGATCTTTTGCAGTGACAATGTTTCATATGACAATCTACCTTGCTAAATTTCTGCTCATGTTAATGGGGGATTTCTTGAATCCTGAGTAAATGAAGATACTCAGAAGTAATATTTAGCCTAACTTTGGACTCCAGCCTATCATAGAAGACAATCTACAATCAAGCTGTTCATGTGGTTACCAATAATTTCTTCTTTTGACTCATTCAAATGCAGTTAATTTATTTTCAGCACATGAATTGCACAGAACTAGAAATAAAATTTTACTAAAACTAAACAAAAACATCAGTTTCCTTCTGACAGATTGCTCTGTAAAATATCCAAAATCTCAGGAAGGAATTTTAAGCATCCACATATTGTGGAAGAGACAATATTCTAAATTTTTTCAGATTTCTTAAGAAGGAAGCAAACTGTTGAACTGGAGCATCATAGTTCCTCCAGGCTAGATTAAACTATTAGTTACATTTTGTTAGTTAAACATACAAATTACAAAAAAACTGTGGTTCTGTCAATGCCATATGTTTCCTGATCAACAGAAGAGAAAAGATATCCCAAAGAACCTTGTTAGTGGAAACCACACAGCAGTTAAGCAATGCTTTACAAGTCTTTACAATGGGAAACACAACTCACTCTCTTGAAAAGCAGTAATTTCATGCATGGTCCACTGTGTTTATGGATATGAAAAAATGATGACTTATGCCTAATAAAAATGTTAATGTAGGAATTACATATTCATTAGGAAACCACTGAAGCTCTCCTTGGTAGTGGGATATATCAGTTTGATTTGTTCATTCAAGATGTTGATAATCCTCAGATGAAAAACACTTTTTAGTATTTTGAAATTAATGGGTAAAACATCAATCTTATAATTTATTTATTTTATTTTTGTCACAGAAAACCTAAACAACATGCCTATCTATGCACATTTCATAAAATCAGAATAATTTAGGTTGGAAAAAACTTTTGTAAAATCATCAAGTACACCTGGTAACCCAGGTCTGCCAAGTCCACCACTAAATTGTGTCCCTATAAGGACCATATCTGTGCATCTTTTACATACCTCCAGAGATAAAATGTGTGATTAACTTAACTTCCAATTAACTTCTAGTGCTCTTCTTGTCTCTTTGCCCTCCCTGTCCACATACACTATAAATTCACTCATGATTTCTTGATGGCTCCATTCAGACATCCATGTACTGAAAGACATGAATTTCCACATGCTGGCTATGTGCTCTCACAACCATCTCGACATCCATAAACCCATTTTACATAAATCTGTGTATTTTTCTGTCACCCTAATTTCAGCTTGCTAAAACCACATCTGAATTAACTAATTGGGCATTACTAATAATTGGTTACTCCTCAAACCCCTGAGGTAAGTTGTTCTACTGGCAAATTGAATAAACTCACTACACTAATAGCATATAACAGTAATGACAATTATCACTGAAAGTATCTTTGGAGTAAATTTAGAAATCTTTCTTGATAAGTCAATACCCATTTTGGTCCAAACATATCTGAGAAGGATATTCAGTCATAATGCACAAGTTAAGAGAGAAGCCAGTAGTGCATCCATAGAGGAGCTTGTGTAGGGTGGCTTTCCTACTTGAGAAGAAGTTACTGAAAGCATGACAGAGGCACCATTTATATGGAAATATTCATTTCAAAGCAACCCTTTTAGTTTTATTTGCTGATATAGCAAATGAGGACTTGTTGTAACACACTGACATCTGTGGGTATTTAAACATACTTGGTTTGCTGAGCAAGCACGGGAACTGGTTTCAATATTTCCCGACATCTGTGAGTATTTAAATGTGCTGATTTTGTTTACAAATCTTTGCATGTGTACTTCACCAACAAAACATTGGATTGGTTGATAAAACAAGAAGAGAGTAAGAAGAGAGTGAGACAGTTTCAGTGACAGAGATTTGTTACAGTAATTCAATTTGTCACTAAAAAATCCATTTTGATATTGGTTACAATTAAGTCCAAATTAGAAAAAGTAGGATGTGCAGAAGATCTCTAAAGCAGGAAACATCTCCTCTTAGATATGGCAGTGGCTCTTAAGGGGATCAGTCCTTATTGCTCACTTCATTCCTTATTTCCTAACCTCTCCTGTGACCTGCTGAGTGGAACTTTCCAAACCCTTCAGAGTGGAAGGGAGGGGTAAAGGCAGATTATTGCAGCACCCATCATGTTCAATAACAGCTATCTCCATTACTATTTGATAGGGTTAAGCAGGTCTGAAACAAAATTCTAAGACCCCTGGGCAAAACGTACAGAGGATTGTACTGGTTCAACATGAGAGTGTTTTGAACACTTTGTGATACCTTCAAGACCTGTCCTGGGAGTCCTGGTGATCTGCCCAGATCCAGCTCTGCTCACATGTCAGCTTCAGAGGGCTCTGTGTTTGCCTGCCCACACCAGCACTCTGTCCTTGGTGCCAAATGCCAAACAGTTCTCCCCTTTATGTTTCCACAAGGTTTATATCCATCTGCTTTCTTCATCACCTCCTCCAAGCACCTTCCTGCTGAGGAATGCCTCAGTTGTGATAAAAATTGACTTTAGAGACCTGTAGCTCTCCTGGCAGTAAGATCATAAGTCTGAGGGTGCTCTAAATCATCTCTTTCAGGCCTCAAAAATGGCAATAAATGTCTTCAGTTTATTCAGGCGACAGTGAATGAAAGTCTATCCCTAGGGTGCCTGATGGAGAAACTCATGAGACAAGCCAGGATTCAGAGAACTGATTGGTAATTTTGTAGTGCTGTGAATGAGTGATGAATAGACAGTAGTAGGTGAAAATCAGTATATATCCTGCTTCTTTACCAAGTGTTTCCCTCCTACAGTTCCAGAGCTGTCAAGTCTAGAAAAGCTGAAAAGGTAAAAAAAGTGACACTTTGGCCTTATGGCCTGTGCCTAGCAGTTTCAGAGATAGTAATTTGTGTTTCTGTTTTCCTCCTAGGCTGAGAAGAACTGATTGGTGCAGTTTTTATTCATGACTTTTGCTATTTATGCAGATCAGGAGAAGTGGATAAGAAGAGTAACTGCAACACCAAGGCTATTTTGTGAAAGGGGGTTTTGGGTACATGAAATGTGATATAGAAGTATGGAAAGGGCAGCAGTTTTGGGAATTGCAGAGGGCATGTCACAAGAGTATGCTGCAGCCCTGATTCCAGCTAGCAGCTAAGAAAATTTTTAAAGATCAATGCCTATCCCACTGCAAATTGGGGTGTTGAAGCTTCATGAAGTGACTTTCATTGTAACTAAAAGATGTGATTCAATGGGTGCCAGAATCCATTTGACCATAAAGAGATTACTTGTATCACTGGTCTGTGTTGCTTTTATTTCAACCACCTTCCTTTTTTTAGTGCTTGTCTTCTTGCTTCTGCATCAGGAGAGTTCATAGATGATACCAGCAGGTTTTTATTTGTGTAATTCTGTCATTTGTCCTTAGTTCCTATCATTCCAGAGTTCTCTCCAGTGAAGTTTTATTCAACTACGCTGCAGTATGTTGAGATAGTGGTTTCATGCTGTGTACCAAAGTGCATGATAAATATGCCTTTAATAGCCCTGAATCCTGGCCTTTACTGGAACATAAGCTATTGGAAGGCAGTTTCTTGCATTCACTCATGGCTTTCTTGTTCTCAAGCTGTGATAAAATTTGCTGTTGAAGTGATATTTTGACGCTGACAGGAAAACAATGTTAACCTTACATGTCCTGGGTCTTCCTTTATGTGGCTTTCAGCATAGAAATTCCTGCATTTCAGTCACTTTTTCTCATTAGAAAACCAATTTTGTGATGATGATGATGCTGATGATGACTGATGATAATGATGATTTTTCTTATTCCAGCCCAGAGATCTTTCCTCTTTGTAAGGTATCACAGGGCTTGTGGACACTATCCAAGCTTGGCTATCAGAAAAAGTGACTCCAAGGAGATGTTCAACTTACTTTACAAGCAAGCCAGACTTTGAGGAGTTTGGTTATGATAACTGATAGAGTTATCCTTTACTTCTAGACTTGGGAAGCAAAGCTGTAATTTGTTTTCCTTGGCAGAGAAGTGAAGGACATATTCGGGTAAGATAGATGCACAGATACACAGAAGTATCTAAAAAGACTTCCTGAATTTGTTACAATCTAGGTGGTTAGTACTAAATTTAATCACTAAACAAAGCTAAGGTTTGAGGTGCCATATTATACATTCATTCACATCAGAGAGAGATAAAAACAGAAAATCATCAATAGAGACTACAGAATGCCTCAAAAATTCTATTAGAAATTATATACTGAGGAAAAAAGCTGAAAGCAGTAGAAGCCCTTTTTATGAAAATTGCATTTGTCTAAACTGTCAGAAGAAATCAGAAACAATTTAAATAAAACATTACTTCATGAGGAAACACAGACAGTAATTGATGATCTCATTTCAGTAAAACACCAAGTCCAGATGGGATTAGTATTGAATTCCCCCCAAAATATACTGATATAATTTTATCTTGCTCACAATATATATTTACACTGTTCTATAAAATAAGTATTTTCTTCCCTGTTCAGAGACATAGTTACAACATTAATTGCATTGCATGCTCTCAGAATATTGCAGTGGGAACATTTTAATGCTTTTTAAATGAAAACATGTCACACTAAGAGAAAAAAAACCAGTCCATTAAAGATTTTTTCTTGTGTTGTACATAATGTTGTAGAAGAAGCACTTGTAAAAGATTGTCTGTGTTGTGCCTCAAGCCATTTGGCCTGTGAGACGAGGTTGCTTTAACTAAGCTGAGATGCTCTTGCTGTGTTACAGCTGACTTGGTGACACAGCACCTTGGGTTCCCAGGAAGAAGGCAAGCACAGGCTGTAAACTTTCTTGTGTGTGTGTCAAAATATAGCTGTAGCAGAGATTTTCTGAATGGCCTTAATAATAATTAGGATCAAAGATTCTTTTAACTTTAGATGGAGAATATACATCTTTCTTAACTTCAAAGTGATATTGCAACTTTTCTATGATCCTTGAGAGTGCAGGACTTCAGACAGAGGAACTGCTCTTTTAAGAGTAAAAAAAAAAAAAGTAAGAACAGGAGAAGGATATCAGAGAAACTTCTGACAAGGTGGTGTCCTGAAGTAGAACAGAGCAGGAATTTTGCTGTAAGAGATGTAAAATAAAGTTTTTACATGGAGACCATATTCACACTTTTCTTCTACCATCACTAGAGCAGCATAGATATTACCAGAGGTGATTCAGTTTTGAGGCACCCCAAAAAAGTGACCCAGAGACTGCAATTATATGAGGACTTTTAGCCATGTTATTTAGCTGCCTAAAATTAAGCATGGTGAACTGAAACATAATCAATTAAAAAGTTGAGACATCCTCTGACAGCACAAGAGTGGAGATATCCAGCTACCTTTTTGGTCCTATGATTCTGGCAGCAAAATGGGGAACAGCAGCTGCTGGAGCCCTGCTCCAGTACCTTCTCAGTATTGCTGGCATGTGTTAAACACTGCTTCAGCCCCGTGGATGCAGTCCATGGGTGACTGTGCAGAGAATGATACCCCATATAAAGGCACCAGTGCTCCTTGGTGGCAAACCATGCCCTGCTCACAGCTAAAGATGTGTTCTAGTTCTCATTTCCCCTGCTCACGTTTGACTGACTCTTCCTTATCCTGCTGCGTGGGATGGGAATTAAGAAATATGACTGATGGTTCTGGAGACAGTGCTGTGTCCTCTGTGGATCAGAAGCACATAAATCAAAGGAAATACAGACTTCTTTTTTTTTTATTTGTAGTTTTTTGCTTTTCTTTCTATCTACAGGTTTTCTAATGTTGCCTTCAGCCAGCAGTGATTCAAAGAACCATATGCTTATAGTAGTATAAAAAATTTCCAGAATGTTTCTTTTTTCCTGTTCAGATGCTCTTTTTTTTCCCTGTTCAGCAAGAGGCTTAATAATTAGACACTCTATCTGTTTGCTCTTGTATATAATTTTTCCACCTCTGTATGTTCCTGTTATAATTCCAGAGGTGTGATGAACAAGACGTTTTCCATGCAACCTGCATCTCAGTGACCCTGAAAGGCAATAGATTCAGAGCTCTCAACTCTACCTGAACCACTGTTCACAACGAGCTGCTTGTCATATCCATCACATCCCTCCAGGGTCTGAACTATGCCATGGGAGAATTTTATAAGCATGCAGCAGAACAGAAGGGTACTGAGGATGATTTCAGTTGCCTCTGCAGTCAATTGTCATTTAATCATCACATTTTTTTTAGGAATTCTAAGTATTTCGTCATATGTAGTTCCAAGTAAAAAAATCACAGCCTATCCAAGAACACCAGGATGGTTTCTGAGAGTCTCATATTCACACAGTGCAGTGTTATCTGCCATCCACATATGCCTACATGTAATACAAGTGAGGAGATCGTTTGTGCATTCAGCTCTTTATCTGGGGTCATGCTCATGAATCCAGAAGTCCATCAAGTATATTCTGATAGACCTGACTTGAGATTCAAACAGGTACATATGCAAGCACCACACATGCACAGACTTTCAAAGTCAGGGAAGAGCTTACAGTATTGCTGCAGCCTGGGAATGCTGAAAGCAATGGGGCTGAGATGCACACAGGGCCTGAAACAGTCAGGCTGGTTGGAAACATCTGAAGTCAGTCCAGCCTTCTCCAGAGAGCTCAGCTAATCCTTGTCCCAGGCAATGATGATCCTATTTAAGCAGCAGACACGCTCATTTTGGAGTCCCTGAGGCTGCTAGTATTGACAACTGCTGTTGTCATTGCTTGTTCTTCATCTGTAATATCCCAAGGCAATCATTGCACTTGGCTCTGCCTACAGCCTCTGAAGTTACAGCCTTTATTTCTGTCACCATCTTCTCCAAGCTAAGGCAGATTTCATCCAGGAGTTAGGTATTTATAAACCAGCAGTTAATTTGCCAAAAACTTCAGCCAGGAATAACAAGGCTGTACAGAATATATAGGCAATGTTAACATAAAATTTCCTAATATTCAAGTTCCATTAAAGAACAACATAAAAAAGAGATTGTATACCTGGAAAACAAAAACATTTACTTCTGTTTTCCCCATATGGCTTTTCAGCAAGGGAATTGGTAATATTGTCCTAATCTATCACCCACCAAATGGTCACTGCACACCTATAAAACTTCACTACCTTGCATACAGACAAACTGATGAAACTTGAAATGTCAAGGCATATGTTAGGTTAGAACCTTCACTCTGGTCTCCTTCTGTCCTCTCTCCTCCCACACACCTGTCTCTCTAGGAGCTCTTCTGTCTTGGCCTTGCAGCACACACTTGAGGTTTGTTCCAGCAGGAAGTTACAATAACCCTGTAACTCTAAACTGTTTTTTTAAAAAAGTCTGGGTTAAAGGAGAGGTGAACTGGTCTCCGGGAGCATCAGCAAGTCCCACTAGTCTTCAGACACAGAGTAATTGGGGTTGTACATCAGTGTGAAACACCACCTTCACAACTTGCAGTGTGAGCTGCAACTGATTACACTCTGTCCTTCCCTCTCCACGTCCCTCAGATTTCTCCATGCCTCCTCTGCCAAGCTCTAGACCGAGCAGCTTCTCTGCCTCCTTGACTCAGCCCTGTCCAGCTGCTGGCCCTGGGATGAGGGTGACCAGCACAGATCCTGGATGCCTTCATGTTTGCTCTTTGCATCCTCCACAGTCCTGCGTAAAATGAGTCAGATACCAATGACAAAGGAGCCTGTGAAGTTTCTGCCTCCTGAATGTTTAGTTGGGGAAAAGAGGATTCAGAAAAAAGAGCCACACAGCATCACAACCTCCCATACTGCAGCTGCTGCTGCTTCAGACCACTTGCACTTCCCAAGCAAATACTGCAATGGGATGGGAAACATTTATTCCTCATGAAGGTGCCTTTACTTTCACATGTTATTATTTTGATCAGCTGATCTCCACAGCTGGAGTCATGCTGGACAGTCTGCTGAGGGAGAGGTTACCCCTGAGACAGCTAAATCACTTGAGCAGCAGTGACCAGCTGGCCCAGTGCTCTGCCTGGATGGCAGGAAGCACAGAATCACTGCAGACTCTGACTTTCAGAACCCACAGACTTGAGGTATTTCAATCCTTTAACAGCTGAAATTCTGTGAATGTCCTGAAAGTTATTCCTTTTAATACATAGTGGAAAACACTAATGGGGTCAGCTCCAAGGGTCTTGGTAGGAGAGCTTTGACTGGGCCTTGCAGACATAGACTTTTTTTTCTGTAAATGATAAACTGGAGGAATTCTCAAAAAATATTGTAGAAGAATTGAGCTTTAAATGCTTTCCAACATTTATAAACTTTTAAGAAGTGGGCCAAAGAAGTATGTGACATTGGATGAATAAAAGTGTTTTGCTTCCATTAGCGTAGTGAATGGAAAAAATGTTAACTTTCACCTGCTTTTTTTTTTTTTTTTTTTTTTTTTGAGACACAACATCAAACTAGCAGAGTTTCTGCACTGCCTTTGTTAATCTGCCATTGTGAGAAATGCAGTGCTTCCACAGTTGGGCTGACCTGGGCTGGTCAGTGACACAGGCACTGTGCTCTCCTCTCCT
The DNA here is from genome assembly GCA_034336665.1 of Luscinia megarhynchos. Lineage (NCBI taxonomy): Eukaryota > Metazoa > Chordata > Aves > Passeriformes > Muscicapidae > Luscinia > Luscinia megarhynchos. The sequence continues at coordinate 77,893,369 of CM067565.1, read as the reverse complement.
CCCTGCCCACAGTCTGCCTCGTGCCACCTACAGCTGCTGCCTGAGACCATCAGAAATCAGATTTGAGACATTCTCATTTCTGGGTTAGAAACATGTTTATTCTGAAAGCAAGTATAACCTCACCAATTTTCAAACTACAACGAATAATAGAGGCTCTATACTCCAAGAATAATAAGAAATGTAGGAAAAAGTATGGGATTTAGAAAACTATAATGAATAATATACATTCAATACATTTCCTTTCTGTAATGACCCTGGCTTCTTAGGTCAGCTTACAGTGTTTGTATGTAGTACATGACATTGCCCTAGCTGAGGCAGCAATCTTATCTCCAGCCACTCAGATATCTGTTTCTTGCAAGGCTGTGTCAGAAACACAAATGTCCTGTCCTGTCCTGTCATCACCAGTCTCTGAAAGGCAGCAGTACTGAACCTACAATACTTACATGTCACTTAGTTACACATATTATAGGGAAAACCAGTGGTTCCTTGTGCTGTCACCGCCCAGTCCAGCTGTCTCAGGGTCTCTGCCTTTGCCCTGGGACAGGAAATGGCCTTACATGCCTCTGCAGTACAAATAACAAAGTGAAATTGCAACACTCAAGCAAGACAGCACCAGACCTAAGCAACTGTTAAAGAGAAAGCATTGCTAGGAAATACTTCAAGACATAAACAACTCAGAATTCATATTTCTCAAATACTTCCATCCTAATTATTCCCCTTGAAACCTCTCACTTGCACTTGCCTCATCATTACTTTTGCACAAGAGAAAAATGTATAAAGTGATGGTCACAGGCTCCTATTCTGCTGAGTTTCAGCAGAGCTATTGGGGAATCTGATAAAATTAAAAAATCCATCAATACAATAACAGAGTCTATAGTACAGCTCTTTTACAACTAGCTCTAAAGCATAAAGACAGCTAGATGACATCTTTTCCTTTATGTAGTAACATTTCAATAATTTAATCAAAGCTACAGAAGTAAAATGCCTTTTAGAAAGTTCATGTAATTGCACGTCTCTATCTTTAATCTGAACCTTTATCTCAGAGCTCATATGAAAAATCAAAATCTGGCAATATATTTGCTTTGGTTCTTTGAAAGACTAACTGTCAGCAGTAGAAACTCCCTACCCAAAGCCTAGTATTCTTGATTTGTCAGAGGCCAGGAAAAGCTAAATGCTTCTGAGGATGTGAAGGTTCACTGGGGTAAAATAAGAAAAGGGAAAAAAGACAGCAGGGATCTCTAAAGGGACTGCAGAGTGAAAGTGGTGAGTCTGCTCACAGGATTTATTAGCTGCTGACCTCCTTGCACCACTTAGGCTATAATGTGATGACAGCCTGGTGGTGATGGAGAGAAGCCACTTCTCCTCCTTGACGTGAATGAGGATGGTGAGCCAGTCACACAGGCACGCCCTGTGAAGCCATCCATGGCCATTGCACTGCCACCTGCTCCCCTGCTTTTTGGTGCATCAAGGGCAGCTGTCAATTCCTTGAAAGTCAAAACCATTTGAGATCCTGCAGCTGTCTCCAGCCCCCAGGAGAGCAGAGGCAAATGAAACGTTGATGTGATTTCCTTTACTGTATGATCTCACCTGAAGTAATTTATTTTATTGGGAAATTCACTATATTGTCACTTAATTTTAACAAATTAAAAATTTAATTAAAAATTACTGAAGATGGAACAGTATGAGAAGTCGATCTGGGAAGGAATGAATCTGTGAATCCATATAGAAAAGTGCATCTTATACTGGGGGCCAGGTGTGGGGCAAAACCAGCCCCACCCTACTTTCCATCCAGCTGGGACCAGATCACTGACCCTTGAGCAAATAGCCTACCCTCATGGCTTTAACCCCTAGAACAGTGCATAAACAAATTTATATAGAAATGACATCGAAAACAATACTGGAAACACTTTTTGCAAAATGTGAGAAAGCAACAGGATTTTTTGACTTGTTGGTCAAATCCACACCCATGTCCACACCATTTTATGTTAAAAAAAAATACTTTGGAAAAGCTCATATGGAAATGGAAGCCCTTAACCAGAACCACTGACTGTCTCAGTTCATGATCATGCAAGTCCTTAAAACATGATACTAAAATATTTGATTTTAAAACTAAATATTCTTTTAAAATAAAAAAAAGTATAAATTCTTGTTTTGGAAGGAGTCCAAACAGAAGATATCTTCTCATCCTTTTCTTCCGACACATTCCACTTCCTATTCTGGAAGGGCAGAAACTTCCCCAAATTCACAAAAAATTATAATGCTCTGAAACCACCTCTTCAGGTGAATTTATTCTTCATTCTCAAATTCACTGTTCTCCAATCTAGAGAGAGATTAGGGTACCGGATTACTTTTTTTCATTTTCTCCTTTTATCTTTTTCTTGTTGTTTATTCCCTGTAGTGTCACAAGAAATTTACAGTACCATCAAAAACATGTAGTTTTTTTCCCTTTTTCTTACGCATATCACAGTGATAAAAAAGAATTCAAGAATGTGCTTAATTATAATATTATCAAAAAAAATCTTGTTAAAAATGGTGTTTAAAAATCAACATCTGGACTTTCAACAGGCAAAATTAACCTAGAGAATATTTCTGTATATTTGTTGTAGTTACCTTGTATAATTGAAGTTTCCAGCCAAAAGAATTTAAATAATTATGAAGATCATGCAGCCTGTTCTGTCTCACTGAGAGGAAGCTCAACTTTACCCTTTATGAAAACAAGATCATGAGATAACTTAGTCTAGCAGGAAATAGGAAAAGTGTAAGAAGTGAAGCTCTATATTTTCACCTCTTATATATCCACTTCCATAATACAGCATTAGTACTGGTCAATTGAGCTAAGATATTGTTAAAGAAAAGAAAATCCAAAAATTATGAAAATGTATGCTCTCAGCCTTGCTGCTTTATTTTAAAAATGCAAACAAAGGTTAGGTCATAATTTTTATGGGTAAGCTTCATTTGCAGCAATATGCCACGGAAAATGAGCAGGATTTCTAATTCTTTAAAAAGAACTAAAAAAAAAAAAATCTTCCTGTGTCCTTTTTATAGACATAGACTTTAAAACACCATTCTTACTGAAAGAGCCTGCTGGACCTCATGAGTTGCCAGCAGAAAAGACTCTTCTCCAGCTGGTGCTAGACCATGTCTGAGGTTTGCTGTGAAACTCTGAAGCTCAAGGCTGCTGTGGGACCCTTACTGCTCCCCAGGGTGGTCAAGGTGCAGGGCATTCACCTTGGATTGCCCCTCTCCTCTTGCCTCCCTCCTCCAGGGATAAGAAACCTGAGATTCATTTCCCCTCACGTTTTAAAATGTCACTGCCCCTTCCATCTCCCTGCATTCTTCACCTTCACCACCCTTGGGCAAGAGGCACCTTGGGGGCAATTCTTGTCATCCATGAATGCAGAGAGGGCAAGGACAAGGTTACCTGGCACCTTTTCCTGTTTCCCAGCCATGAGAGGAGGAAGCCTTTCTCTGCCATTCCCTGTTCCACACTCTAGCCCCACAGTGAGGAAACCAATCATTTATCATATTTGGGAGTAGCAGGATATATTCTGGATGTGAAAGTGCTGTGACTCCAGAGAAAAAAACAAAAAATATTTTGAAGAAGGAAATCAAGGAAAGGGCAAATAGAAAAAAAGGCTGTGCAGCTTATAAAATAAGTTTTGTTTCAAAAAGAGCAAATTCAGGTCTGCACCTTCATTAGGTGTGCACACAATACACTGGTTCATTAGTGACTGTGAGAATGCTGTCTGTCTTGATTATGGAATGTTTCCCTGTCAGAAACAACATTTTTACACGCCTTTGGGTTTTGTCATTTACTACTTAGGTATTTCCCACTCCTAAGATAATTTCCTGCAGAGGAAATGTTATTGTTCTCATTCAAGTAGCGTTTTTTAGCAACTGTTATTGTTTCCTATCAGCAATTCTGTGTTTTGGGACAGAACCAAATTGTCTGCTTTAAATTCCATCTTTGTTTCACTTTCTCCAGAATTGCTTATGAGATAGCAATTTCCCAGCCCATCACCCAGAAAGATTATAATAGAATCTACATAAGAGTTTGTGCTGCATTTATATCAGATTACAGGTGATGGTGCTGCTTCTTCTGTTCATTATGATTGTCTGTACCAAGAGATCTCCTTGCTTTCACAGGCCAGCTCAATTCTAGTGGAGAATCTGATTTTACAGTGCTGAAGTGTGGACACCCATAGCTCTAAACAGCATCTTTCTGCCTTATTTTGTGTAGACCATGTGTTTTATCTCTACCCATGAAAGTCCTACCTAACCCACATACATCTTGAGGATGACTACCATGATGATGGAACACCCATAGTCAGATATTAGCTAAAATTAATTATTTTCTTTGAAATTATATATGTGTAAGAAAGAACCATAACACAGTTCCAGATAACCATGCATGGACTCTTATGTGCACTCTAGTGATGTTCTCTGGAGACAGTGTTGTATGTCCCTGGTATAAATAAAACCAATCATGGGATGTAATTAATTTTTTATTGTGTTTGTATGTGTATGTAGGCTTGCAAGCAATTCAGTGTTTGCAAAAACTAACAAACCACCCTACATTTTTTTTTTATTGTCACAATGAAGTGTACAGGGATGAGATTGCAATCATTAAAGGTGTGCTTTAACTGATGCAAATTCCATTCTGAGTTCAACAGTCATTGATTATGTTACCTACTCCATTGAGGGTCCAAGGGTCTGATCACACACCCTGTGTCCTTTTTCTCCAGTCTGTGCTGCCATTTGCTGGATATTTTTCCATCAAAAGGTGTTGACAATTATGGGCAGATGCAAAACCAATTTTTGTGCAATGTAAATCACTGCAAGTCAAATGAAGTCAATCTGGACTTGTAAAATTGCAGTGCAAAAAGGCACTGAAATAGAAACTTGGAGATGAGTTCTGTACTGGAAAGCACAATTCAGCTTTGTAATGGCTAGGACTCTTTTAGAGCTTTTTCTAATCAAATGTGTTGACTTTCCAAATGAAAAAGAATATAATTGGAGGCCTGAATTGCATATGTAGAGGGGATATTTCATAATTTATCTATTTTCTTATGTCATTACTAACTGATATAAAAGAAAATCAGGAAGATGTAACAGATCATTCAGACTCTTTACACTCTAGTTGTATATTTTGACTGAGCTGACAATTTCTCTTACCTAGCCAGACAGCACAGCCAGTTGGCCCAGTATTATAAGTGGTAGCACTATATAAGTCATTTCTCTGTCAGCAGGCTCTGAAGGATATTGTGGCAAATGGTATTTTTTTGGTTCCTGTTTAATCTTCTGCTCAAATTATTTGTTACCTAATTTAGCTCATTGCTGAGAGACAGAAAATTCAGCTTTTAGCATTTAATGGAGATGCTCTTTTCTCCAGACAGTATTTTCTGCAAGATGCACATCTTTCCAAGGAGATACCCTTGAATCATCCACTCTGAAGCCATGGCAGAGGACAAAACCTCAGGAAATTAAATCACGTGTCCACAGAAGTTAGCTGGATCTGGAGCCCCTCCAGAGCCTTTAGTCAAGCTGGCAGCTCTTTGCCTTGGCCATCACTGCTGAGGCTTCCAGACCAAGCTTATAATTAACTGTCAAAAACTAATGAGGGCTAAAATATAATTCAAAGCAAACAATTATTGAAACACACGCCCAGAGTCTTCTTACAGTTTGGAAACTGTGACTCAGGTAAGACTTCTCAAGCCTGTTACTGAAGAGAAGAAATATCACCTAACTTCATTCATTCAAGCCAATTTAAGTAACCTAAGTCACAGCTCAGGAATCACTTGAAACGTGCCTGAGGCTCTTTGTTTTCATCCCTCCCCATGAGCAGCAGCTAACACCTGCCTGCTGAGGTGGGAGACCCCTCTTCTATTACAGGCACTACCAAACATCTGCAATTCTCTAGCTTTGGTAGTAGTCCTCTGATCTCTCCTTGGTTTAACAAGAAAATCTGAATTTTCCTTCCTAGGAAAGTTTTAGGCAGTGAAAATGTCCATCATGTTGTATTCTTCTGGGAGTGTAGTTATTTATTGGATGCAAGTGCATTTGTTTCCTGAGTTATTGTAATCTGAGAAGATGCTATAATGCAGTGTTTATCCTTTCTGTAGGATGTTCCATACGATTTGCACATTTTAAAATTTACATTCTAAAAATGTGCTGCGAGCATGTGTAAACCCTTCTTAGCTAAAGAGGCAGTGTGCAATATAAATGGATAAAATAAACCCAAGGTATACCTGCAGCATAACCTAGGGAGATTTGCATGGAGTATGACTTGAATGCAACTAAGATCCCAAAATACGAACTCCTATTCTAAATCAGCAGTGTTCCAAAAGCAAGGGACATTCCTATTTTTTAAATTGGAAAAGAATTCCAGACAAAGTATGCACTTTTCCTAATTTACCAACATTACATGCATTTCTTATAGCTTTTTCTATTCCTTTCTCTACCAATGCATTTTCTTTGGGTGTTTAGCAGTTCCCTCAGGGCAGAGCCAATTATTTATGACATACTTTCCCATGTAAAATTTATTTGGAAAAAACTGTTCCTATGGAAACAGCTGTTTTCAAACAGGCTTGTATTAATGTCAAACAATATGATTGCATCTACAATAGAGAATGAATCTTTTATTGTCAGATACATTCTAATGACTTTGAAAACCAAATAAATTGCACAGAGGAAAAAAAATGAGTTCTATTTTGTGATATCATCAAGTGGATATTCAACTGTCTTCTGGCCATTACAGGGAATTAGAGAAGTAACTCAGTTCATGTTGCAGAGGTACAATTTGAAAGTCTCTTAAAATTTCAAAACAAATCTTTTAAAAATATCAATCAAAAGCCTGCACTAGAATGCTATGAAAGACCAACAGGGCCTTATGCACAAATAAAAGACTGAAGGTTTTTATTTCAGGAATGTCAAATTTCATGTGTATGACATACCTACACTGCACAGCTTTGGCACTAGAGGTAGATTGACAGTCAAGATGCTACAATTGATTTCTGTGGCTTCAGGATCAAGCTCTTGTGATTATGTTTTGTCTTTGTGGTGTTTTGCTGTTAGGTCTCCTCTCATGCACCTCCTGCTTATCTTCTGATCTTTGCAGTCCTCCAGAAAAAAGTGAATCACAGAGCAGCTGCAGCACAGCTCACTTGAGTAGTTTTTTCATGAAAAGGGAAAGTAATAATTTTCATCTGCCTGAAAAAGAAATTTGCCATTTTAAGAAAAGTAATTTAAGACCCTTCTTCATTAATTGCCTCAGTGGTATTATTAGATTTTTAGAAAGTAATACCTAGTAGTAATCTAGTCAGGAGCATGACAGGGCAGGTGGATGGATGCCTCAGAGAACATCTCAGTCCTCCAGCTTGGACCCTTTCTTTGGTCCTGTGCAGAAGTTAATGCTATTAGTACAAAGGCCTCTGCTAGAAACCTTCACATATGCAGGCTTGTAGCACCTGCTTATCTTCTGAGTCATCCTTTTCAGGGAGATTTGGGGAAAAATAACTTCATGCATTCTGTGCTCAAGTGGCTCTTCACTTATTTAAAAAATTAAAGAGTGCTTTATTGTACAAAAAGAACTAATTCAGCCAGGGACTGAATAAAATCCAAGGCCACAAAAATAAAGAAACATAAACTGTGAATTCAAGTTGGAGAGTTTTCACAGTTCAAGTTAAGCTGACTTCAGGGCTCTCAAGGAAAAAACCCTCACTTCACTATGGTGGAGTTCCTGAGCATATTGTCATGTGTATGTGAGAGGAAAAATGTGTATAAAACCTTTTGTCTGGTGAACTGCTAGAATGCAACATTGCCAGCAATAGAATTAAAAAAAACTGTGAACTTGATCACCCAAAACCACTGACTGCTCATTTTTCTAAGCTGATCTTCTGAGACAGGTTGGAAATACTCAGGGTTTGGAGCCACGATAAAGAATTATTTTCAATCCCCTTTTTGTGTAATAAATATTCCATACTGGTACAAACTTGCTAAAACACTGTTGGTGGCAAAAATATTCCTTCAGCTGGGGACTCAAGTTATCTTTTTTTAGGGTGTTTGTTAGGTAGTCTTGGTTTCTACAAAACCCTAGAAAAAGGAGGGTTCCTTCCTTCTTTTCCTGAATGGCCCTAAAATCTTTTCCAGAGTTGTCTATGCTCAGGCAAATAATGTGTTAAAACTGGCTTCTCTTTCAGATCTGAGGAGATTTTCTAGTGGCCGAAAAAAATCCTAGATAAAACTAAAATAAGTAATTGTAGAATATACTGTAAAAAGTGCAGTATATAAAATAGTAGCAGTACTTAGGCAAGTAGCTGAAGCAACTTCTATACCCGAGGGGCAAAGGAGAAGGGTCCTATCCCAGCAAAAACTGTTGGAAACTTTCTGAGACTGTGAAAAAATTCTCACCCCACTTGTACATGATGGGGTTTTTTGTTCTCATGTGTTGTTTTTAAAATGGTTTGGCTTATGATTGTCAGTGCATTGTCTTAGACTCACCCCTTGTGCAGCCTGGACTGGCTCCATCTGGCTCCAGAGTGTGGATTAGGTTGAGCCATCTTACTTGCACAGAATTCCATGATGTTTCACTGAGCTGTTGGAGGCAGCATGTCTTCAGCCCTGCAGGCTGCTTTCCCAGGGTTTAGCAATCCATGTTGGGGAAAAACTTACTTGCCAATTTCAGTATCATAATGAAACATGCATTGATTTATTTTTTACCTTCTCATCCCACAAGTGAGAGGCTAAAATAATTGAGTGGAGGAAATACAGGAATTTCTACCCCTTATCATGATAGCCCTTTTAACATTTCCTAGATTTCAGATCTCTTTCTCAATTAAAAAAAAACAAAAACAGTAAATGCTGTTTATTTACTTTCCTGGAAGAAGATCCATAGTGACCTGCAGGTTCTTAACTGAATTAATCTCTCCAATTAATATTGTTGTCAGCTTTTCTGATTTTTAATGGATTTTCTAATCTATAATTCCAAAACCAGTATGTATAATTCCAAACTACTATGTTCCTATGAGAATCTTTACTTTCACTCTTTTTTGGCAACCCTGATAAGCCTAATAGTTCAGGACCCAGAGGGCAGATGGATTTTCATAATTAATGATATATATTCTCATGCTAATGGTCACTGGGTAAGTAATAATTTTCAATGTTTAATGTGATGAGAACTTCCTGAGTCAGACTTCCAGTTACATGAAAACTGGAAGAAAGATCATATTTAAATATATATACATTGCATAACAAAAAGGAAGGCATTTTAACTTATCTGCCAGGTGTGATTGTTAGCACAGAAATGAAGAGTGTTAGCAAAACCAGGGCTCTGAAATTTGCTGAAGACAGAGGATTTTCAAAAAAGTCAATGATTCTTGTCTTTTTGTGTTGCTTGATGTGATATTTACTGGGTTTTTTTGCAAGACAGTGCAGGGCATTTTTGAAAACCTCACTCTTAACCTACATCAAAGTGATTTATACTCTCATTTAAAAAACCTCCAAACTTAAATAAATCAGGATTTGAGAGTCTAAACATCATTTTTAATCCCTAAATGCAACATCAGGTATGATAGGTGTTCAGTTTCTAGACCTCACACTACTGCCATTTAAACATAAATGGCACTTTTGCCTTTGGGAAAAAACTTCCCTGGGGAGTCTCTTCAGTGCTCAACCACCCTCTGGGTGAAGAACCTTTTCCTGATAACCATCCTAAAACTCTCCTGACTCAGCTTCATGTCATTTCCTCTAGTCCTGTCACTGGACACAAGAGTGAAGACATTGGTTATTATTCCAGTTCACTCTGGAGCTTCAGGAAAAGAGGCAACTGTGTTCAGTTTCTGTACAGTTTCTTGGTTCATTTCTGTACAATTACATTTCTTGTGCCATTTGGTCCAGCAAATTCCATCTATTTGTATCCCTTTCTTTAGCTTTCAAATCCAAGCAGAAGTCACAGGGTACAGAACACCCCTTTGGTCAGTTCAGGTCAGCTGTCCAGGTTGTGATCCATTCCCAGGCCCCTGACAAGGGTGGAATGTTGGACAGACATTGCTGGTGTTGTGCCAGCACTGCCCAGCAGTAGCCAAAGCACTGGAGAGGTACCAGCACCTCTGCAGCTGCCACTGCAAAGCACTCTGCAGGCTGCTGAGGGGAAAATGATCTCCATCTCAGCCAGACCCAATACCCCTGGGTGAGGGACAACCAGATTTAGGAGCATTCTGGTTCCTCTTTAAGCAAAATGAGTAAAATCATCCAGATAAATCAAGGCAGAGTATATGAGGTCATACCAGAAACCCAAAATTCTGTGGTACAACTTGAAAATATGAAGCTAAATCCTCCATATTTCAAGACATAATTTTCTTACATAGTGCTGGTTCTGGGATTAATGTTGCCCATGCACCACCACTCATTTTAACAAGCAAAATTACTCCAGCCTGTATGGGTGGCAGCAGCACACTTGTAGCTACCTGCTTACACCTTTCTACTCTTTCTGCTCCTTCTTAGGTTTTACAAAGTCCTTAAAATTAATATAGATGAGAGCAGAAATTCCTTGCAGAAATGAAGTTCCTCATCTTTCAGAAAACTTGGCCCTGGAGTTTCCATAGGTGTCTCTCCTGTTCTCATGCTCTGAGACCCTGGATGGAGATGTGTTACAAAGCCATACGTGCCACCACAAAAACACATGGTAGATTGTTTCCCCTTCTCAGGCACATGAGAGTGGAAAATAAGCTACTGAATGCTGAATACAGCCTTGAAAAGGCTGGAGTGATTTTGGTCAGAAGGAAAAGGAAGTTTGAAGAACTAATCATGCCTATTCTGCTCATTTCAAACTTCCCTTGGCACTCTGGTGCACGGATTGCAAATCCTGCAGGGTGAAAAGAGAAGGCTGCTCTGAGGTTCAGCTCTTGGCCAAGCAGGTGAACATGCAGGGTTAGTGAAAGCAGCTGCCTGACTCCTTGTCAAGCTCAGAGAGCAGGTTAGGTGCCAGAGTGAGCCACAGACAAAGCCACTCCTCCACTGCAGTCAGGGCCATGCTCACACCGAGAAAATACACAGTATTTGAAATGGCCAGAGCATAGTCCCATCTTGGCTTTATTTAAAATTAATTTGAAATAAATAGAAATAAATAGAAATAAATAGAATTGTTCTGAGGTTTGTTGTTTTTTTGGTTTTTTTTGTTTTGCTTTGTTTTTGTTTTTGTTTGTTTTTTAATCTAGGATTGTTCTTTTCCCATTCTAGTTTGGTGGGTTTTGTTGTTGTGCTGGTTTTTTTGTGTGGGGTTTTTTTTGGGTTTTTTTTGGCAATACTTTTTTATTTAATCTGTGTTTTTTTTAAACTAAAAATACTTCTATAATTAATTTGGGCCCAGTGAATTCTTGGATAACTGGACATGTTACATTTGTGATGCTTGTCTGTCACAAGAAATAGTACAGATGACTCTCATCAGTAGGTCAGATATTTTAATAGAAAATATGCAAATGTCGTAATGTGAGTTTAAAAGAATTTTTTTTCATTTAATTTTTAAACAAAAGTCAGAACAGATCAATTACCTTTTAACTGCCCTGAATGAAATGGACCTGATACCTATCTAGGATTGGAGATTTGCCTTTCCTGGAATCTAAAATAAATAGGGATCAGCAGCAGAATTAAAAAAATGCAATTCAACACAACCCCAAACCTTTAATTTGCAGTTGATGTCATTGATATGAGCTCTGTTTCTCTGGGAGTAACACATAAGACTGAAAAAAAAGTGTTTAATGGTTGTCTTAATTTCAGTTAGCTTGGTCAGTGTCCCTTTGGGGGCACTTTGTAAGCCAATTGGGTATTATTCTGTCAGCTTTATTGCTATTTTCTCCATAGAATCTTAAACTCATGCTTTTCATTAAGAACACTGTTATCTTCTAAGTAGCACATTTAATTCTCCCCCTAGAATTAAAGGATGAGAACCTCTTCCTATAGGTTCTGCTTGCTTCTGTTCTTATGTAACTTTTCAAATGTAGTGCTGTCAATTCTAAAATGCCTGTGCCTTCAATATATTCTCTTGTGTGGCTGGAAAATCTGTCCCAATTTTTAATTCCTGGTTTTGCATCTTTTGACTGTTTATTTCATGTTATTTCATCGTTTAATTTGAAGTCCCAAAATCCAGGTAATTTCTCAAGATGTTTTGAACTATTGCTTTTGCCAAAGGAAACTGGATTTTGGTTTGCAATATCATTCTCTTGTAAATCATCCATGTCAGTCACGTGCAGGAGGCACAGTTCTGATTTCTGTTCCACGTTTGGGAACATTCTGAAGACAAAGAAAAACCCACCCTTCTTATTTGCTTTTGCTTCAACTGTTGTCTGTGTTTAAAGCTAATCCCAACTGAACAGGGTTAGATGATTCACTCATTAGATTTTCATTAAATTTAAATTAATTCTTATACTTGATGAGCATTTCAACTGATCAGTCTTATTGTGGGGTAGAAAACACAATTGTTCATTTGGTATCTTTCTGCCCACAAGAAAAGCAACATAAGCAAAGGAAAAGTAGGGGAATAATGCATATAAATACATTTAATTTTAATGGCCCCCAAAAGTTTTGTGATAAACAACTGACCATTTAGAAGTACTGGAAAGAAGAACAGGCAAATGAATAAAAACCAACATGGATTAGTGCACAAACCATATTGAACAGATCTAATTTCAACTGAAAGCAGAACATGGACAAGAGAACAGCTCATGGACAGCATGCAATGTTATTGTAAAGCAATTAAGAAAAGTGTTCTGTGTGAATATTTGGGTAGGAGCAGCTCAAAAGTGCTGCTTCTGTCACCTATTTTTTTATTATCTGTGTTAACAATGGCAAACATTTAACAAACTCATGCTTTCATTTAGTTCCACACTCAGTACCTCTTGATTTTAGCAATGATTCACTGATAACTACTTTTTGGGTGCATTTTTAGGAACTGCTCTGGTTTAAAAAAAAAATAGAATTCAAACAGAATTCAAAATTATCTTGATAACTTGGTATGAAAAAATCTATATACTACTAAATATAGTCAAGAGGGAGACCCCTCACCTGGAAAAGAATAATATACCAAGCAAAAAACAGGTCAGGGATCAACTGGTGGGGTGTCAGCTCTGCAGAGAAAGATCTAAGGGGCCAAATAGAAAGCTAAATAGGAATCAATATTGTTATACTGTGAAAAAGGCAAGAAATCTACTTGAATGCATAAATAGGAATGTAGTATATAAAAACCACTCATAATAATTCTTCTCTACTCAGACTTGTTAAGACTGCAGCTGGAGTGCTGCAGACAATTTGTGGTGCCTCAGCTTGAGAAAGATTTATACCACTTAAACAGGGAAGGCAACAAGAATGGTTAAGAGTTTAGAAATTATGATATGGAAGGAAAGCTTGAGATTATATTTTCTGTGCCTTTTAGGATGATGACAAGGTCTTGGTTCTGAGATTAAATTTGCCACGTTCAGATATGGTCTGTCCTGTGACACAGGAACAGAAAAGAAAAATAAAAATTTGAACACTCTTCCAATCTTTAGCATCCCAAGAAATTACCAAGCATTACAATGTCACAGCAGTGTCAAGGACCCTAGGCCTGAATTACTGACTGCACACATATCAATTTACTAAATATGGACTCAGGTCTTGATATGTGACTGTTGATTCTGCATGCAACAGACATGAGCCCTGCCATAGTTTTGGTGATGCCAAGGAATTGTCTGGGGCACAAGTATGACCCAGGATTTTCTCCCAGCCAGCTGGATATACAAGGCCCCCTTGTCTTGGGGCTGTGGCAGGAAAGAATAAAGACCTCAGCTGCAGGAGCACAGCTCTGTTCTGTCCTTTTCTTCAGGGCACAAGAACAGCCTATACCCTATTGAATCTGTTAGGATAGGCAGCAGCCTGATGTCTTCATAAACATCCAACTGAATTTCAGGTCTTCTACACAGTAGATGCATTCAGATCAGTCACAGAGTTGCTCTTGACAATTTTGGACTTCGTCCTCTGGTTCCAACTAAGTTTCCTCAATTATCCTCAAATTATCCTAATTGTCCTCAAAAAATCTGTTTTCAGACTCCCAGACTTCCAAATCTAACTGAGAACAACTGCTCCCATTTCCTTCTGGTTTGGCTCCGACTGAGCATGCAGGAGTCCAGCTAGCAAAAAAAACCACTGCCAAGCAGTGGTGAAACAGAAAGCCAAGGTCAGGCAGTCTCCAGTGATATTCCAGAGCCCTCAGCCCCCCGTGCAGGGTTGCAGAAACACAGAGGCAGCAGTTTGGAGCAAACATGGGAGGTAGGAGGGGGACAGCCAGAACTGGGGGAAGCAGTGTGTGCTGGAGGGCTGCAGCTGTGCTCAGTGCCATGAACAGCTGGCACCACCCTGAACAGCAGCAGCCCTGTCACTGGCAGGCCCTCGGAGGTTCAGCCCCTGGTGTGGCTGTCTCTGATCAAAGCTGGTGAAAGTGAGGGGATAAACAGGCTGGCCGTACGGTCTGCTCGTGATAAACACCAGCAGCACTGCTCACTCCCACTGTGGGAAAGCCAGGCTGCTTCCCAAGCAGTGGCTGCTGGAAATCAATTCCTAATGGACAGGGGAGGTGGAAGATAAGTGAAAAGCTCCTGTCAATACTGGCAAAATGTCACAAAGGCTTATCTCACCTTCATCGTCAACTCACCTGGCCGAGAGTGAATCCTCACATATTCTCTTTTCACCAGAATAGTAGCAAATGACTCTTACAGTGCTCCCCCAAGAAGAGCATTTCCTCTGGTTGCTATGGGGAAAATTACAAATATCTAGTAATGCAAGCATTTTAATTAGTTTACAAGAAAGTGGTTTTCTTTTTCTAGGAAGCTGGACATCAAATACTGATGAAAAATGACTACCTGGCATGTGTAACAAAAATATTTTTATCAAGCAGCTGTTGTTACTTTGGTTTGAAATGGGAACTTGATTAAAAAATAAAATAAAAACCAACCCCCCAAAACAGCAAAAAACAACAACAAAAACCCAAACCAAACAAGTTTTAGTAGTTTATACTTCAGCACTTCAAAGTTACGATATTCTTCAATTATATGAGCAAGGACTCCAGAACTTTTTTAGACCTTTTAATAGAGGTTTTAAGTCTCTCACAGACAGAAACCTTTCTCTATTACAGAAACTGTATATCCTAGGTGACAAGTGGAGAGTCTCATCACCTGTGCAGTCAGCAACTGGGGCAAGATTAATTAGTGAAGTTGAGAAGGTGCTGTGCCTGAGCCTGCAACACAAAGAGAAAAAATATTCTTGCCCTTAGAGCAGACTTCAAGAGGAACACAAATAACTTCTTTTCCTTTTATATGACTATGAGTGAGTTCCACTCACCTATTCAAAGTTGATATATATTTTAGATAGAGGGAAACAGCTGAACACAAGCGATAGTCAACAACATAAAAGATAGAGATGAGCCTAATATTTTTTTCAGGACAGTTCTCATGTTTACTAACAAAAATTTAGAGTTACTTATGTCAGAAAACTGCAATTCTTATGGGAGTTATCTATGACTTTGTCTATCAGCTTGATTTATACTTAATTTTGGAGCTGAGTTTTAACTCATAATTCTTGTTTAGTTAGGATGGAATTTCATCTCGACGTTAAAGGGACAGTTAATCCAACAAAGGCGAAGAACTCAGCCTTTTCCAAAATATTTTAAGCATCATATACAGAATACAACAGGATAAAGAGTAATACTTCTCAGAAATGACAGATTTTTAGTGTGTATATATATATATATATGTAATTATATATATATTTGTTTTGGAAACAGCTCATGAGGGCAACCAATGCTATAAGATTTGTTTTTTTTATAATGAAGTTATGAAGTGTGTGCTATATGTCAACAAGGTATGTTGGGTTATTTCTAATCCTCTTTCAGTGGCTCTTTCATTATTCCAATGTTTAATGAAAGGTTCAGTTCATGTTCAAAGAATCAAATTTTCTCTCAGTGTAAGTGAATTGATAGTAGTTTTAGCACTGATCATTTAAACCATCTGAGACTCTGCTCCTTGCTGTGGTCTTTTCCCACTCCTTTCCATCCATGTCAAACAGCTAAGAGGCACTAAGGTCCAGGTTTGCAAAGATATTTTAGTACCTATCCTTTCTCACTAGTTATTTTAACAAGAGTGAAACATTTTACACATTAACACCTTAAACAAGGATCTATCAGGTCATTTCTAACTCTCAACCTAGAAGAATACTTATGTCAATACCATAAACTTCCTTTGCCTGGGCTATGATATCTGTTCTTAGAGGTTCACTGAAATGCTGTGTCCTACACTGACTGACTGAGTGACTACAGTTCTGCAGAATTCAGTGGGGATAATCTCAGGTACAAGATGGAGATCAGCACAGTTCTCACTCAGATCACATTTCAAATTAAAAAATCAGGTTCATGATATATTGAGGCTGTTATTTTTCACAGAAGTCCAATACCTAAAATTCTCAGCTTTCAGGTAAACTGGTATATTAGGAAAAAATAAAAAGCATCAGATAATCAAAAATCATAAAAATATTATCTTGGTGTTTACTATTACTCACCTACAGATAAGTTAAATGTATCATGTGTACTGCCTTGTCAAAAGATGTCATGTATCTCACAGTGATTTCACATTCACATATTGCATTGAAATATGAGCTGAAAATCTGGAAAAATTACCACACAAAGTATGATGCAGAAGATCCTTTGCAAAAATGTGTTGTTGGGCTGAGAAGATGCCATCACAGATGACACCTGATAAAAGAGAGCAATTATGGGCCTGTGGCTGTTGTGTTTTCCTACTCAGTCACTGAAAGCATGTTGTAGCTTTTAACCTATTGCTTGGAGTCTATCCAAACCATCTGCACCCATATAGCACAGCAAAGGGCTGCAGAGTCAAGCTTGCACTTTGTGAAGAGTTTCAGGCAGTCTGTGGCCTAATTTATTGATTTCTGGGGTTTGCAGATGACACTGTTAGGTATTTTTTCATGAAGTAGTTGAAGGGCTCTGAATGGGTAAAGGACCTCCAGTGAAAGCTGAATGCAATACTCTGGTACAATTCAGCTATGGAGGGTCTCCTGGCAGCCAGCTGAAAACCTGGAATCCCTGGAAATTATCTGCTGGCCATATTGACCAGATCCAAAGTTTGGATCATTTCTTAAACATCAATGTCACATTTAACCAAAGTCCTTCCTATGAAAAGTATGGTTTGGTGAAGATATATGAAATTTCAAAAGGAATTCTGGTTTCCTCTGATGCTGTTTAACTGTTGCTCTATAAATTCTTGCAATGTAACAGGCTAAGGATGATGAACAAGGCTGTGATATGAGCTACTCAGTGACAGATGGTGAAATATCACTCTTCATGTGCTTGGGAAACAAATTTAAATAGATAGGTAATAGAATGCTCTTCTCACAAGTTCTATTTAGAGTGTAGGCAATGAGACCGACTAATATCCATGCTTTATCTTTTTCTTGCAGAAAAAAGTCCTGTTACTTACAGCAAAACAGATTTATCATTTTTATCTCAAGAATTAAAGTTTTCCTCATTTAATCTATAACTTTACAGTTACATGGAAGTATGCAAGTGCTATAAGCTATATTCATGTCATGTTCATGGTGATATCATGCAAACTGGAAAAAAACCCAGATGTTCTTGTTCTCAAAGAAGCTGATCTCAGAGTGACATCAGCCAATTTCTTTAGTCACACTACTTTGTATTGCAGGTGGAGAACCATGAGTGTCTACTATCTAGTACCTGAATCTTAAGTGACAGAGGGATTACACTATTTACCTTTCTACAAAGAAGTCCTTTTCTCTTCCTTTTTCTTAGAGACACCACACCAGTGCTGACTCAGTGTCTACATCTAAATTTCCTGTGAACTGGATTTAAAGGTGGAACTCTTTCTGGTTTCTTAGAGCAAGAACAACCTGCAGCTTCCTCAGAGGAAATCTTGTTTGTGATGCTGGGATACAACTGCAGGGCCACCACAGTGCTCAGCTGAGAAATGACAGAGGGATGGTGCTGGCTTCTGGCCTGTTTTGAAACAGGTAACAAAGAGGAGTGCATGTTTCTTTTAAATGAAATTAAAGTTGTATTTTTTTTTAAGAGTAAAAATTTCTTTTTTATTCAACCTTTCATTGAGGAATCCATCATGGATGCAAATGCATCTGAATGAATTTCCCACCCCAGTGTGATGCCTGCTCCCACAGTAAATGGACTGAAAGCAGTGCCAAAGCCAGTGCACTGCACAGGTGCCAGGGGTGATGGCAGATATCATGGTGCAATGGTTCTCAGCAGGATCAGGGTCAGACTTCCTTGCCAAGCCCTGAGTGCTGGTACAGCACAATCTCCAAGCTGTTGTGGGATTTTTGACTCCTAGTCTACAGCATGGGTCCTATGGTTAGGGATCCTTTGTCCACATTCCTTCCTAAGGGCCAGAAGCAAGGAGAAAGCCACCAGCACAGAGAAAACCTTGTATTCTGTGTTGCATCCCATCCCTGCAGAGTAAAATTAAATGCTATAAAATCAGTCTGCATGTGCTGATTAAAATGAGTGTGGTGATTCGCACACATGGTGAGAACCTTAAATCTTTTCAGAACTTTGCAGTCCACAGTTTGTGTTTTTCTTTGCACTACATTGCACTTCAGTAGATGTTAGTCCAAAAAGCCTTTGAAATCACTGTCCTGAGTGTGCTTCAGTCTCTTGATCTTAAATATATTGTTTGTCACAAGCAGCTTCTAAATCCAATAGTCCATTAATTAATTAATGGAACCTAAAACTTGTGCCCTAAATTGTTTTCTTGTCCATACACATTCCCATTTGTCTAAATTCCTCCTTACCAGTCATGTTGATAAATGCCCCTCCCTTTAATTCACTTCTCTGTTTCAGGTACCTCCTTTTCACAGAAAATGCTGTGTTTTTCTTCTGACCTTGGAGGCATTCTACTCATCTTGCTGATTAGCTGCTGCTGTTTTCTTCTCATGGGAACTGTAATAGTGACCCATTCTGCCAATATGCCAAGCTTTGAATGCCTGCTTGGTGCCTGAATCCTGTTTCTGCCTTCACAGTCTTTCATGCTAGTACTTCATGCATATTTTCATTGCCCTGGATTTCTGTAATGCTCCAAAGCCCTCCTTCCTCAAATCCTGCATTCTTATTAATAGAATCTGTATCAAGGCTCACATTCCCTGTATATGCAAACTGCAGCTAGCTTTGCAAGATTCAGAAAATGTATATACAGACATCAAAGTCTAAGTATATGAATGCTTTTCTGTTACCATTGTCTTTCCTTTATCCTTAATGTTTATTGAACAAACAAGACAGGGGGCCTACATCCTCAGAAGCAAAGTTTGAGTTCATCCTCCAAGGCAAAAGATTCTTTCTATTGTTTCCCTAGATCTATTTTCAAATAATATAAATTTTCTATCTTTTGGGAGCACAAGAATATGTGAATGTATTTCTTCATCTATCCCCATCTTAATTGCATGTTAAATAACTAACTGAGCAATTATCCTTATCTATGTTATTAAATTCCTTCAAATGACTACAATTATCTGTGTTTTGTTGGTTTTGTGTGGTTTTTTTTGTCTTCCTCAGGGGAAAGAAATTCAGACATATAAAATCTGAAAAATAAGTTAGAAAATTAATTCCTAATTACAGTCTTGGCTGTAAAGACATTTAAGTGCATCTTTTTAAAACTTTGAAGGATGTCAAAGGAGCTTATCTGTAAGCTGAAGATACTTATTCTCTTGTTTCTCTAGAACTTCAGAAATAATGTGAGGTAGAAATCAGGCATGGAAAAATAGGCAAGTAGCCACTGGAAATGCATGAGATCCTTGCTGTGAAAATTTAATTCTTAATTAGCCTAGAAATTACATAGAAATCTTAGACACAATATTTAAATTATGCCAATAAAATGTATAGTTTTATTCACAAAAGAATGATTTACCAAGAGTCTGAAAAAGTGGTGAGATGACCCTTTCTACCCATAAAAAAGTACTCCAGAGAGCACATACATGCTAAACAAAGATGCCCGAGAGTAAGCATATATAACAAGCAAAATTAATAAAGAAATGTGACCCCACAGCTCTCCTTCCTGTAGCTCTCTGGAGAAACTGATACCTGCCCTGAGGATAGGGAACCAAAGGACAGTTTTGAGGTGAGGCCCACAATGATGCTGATGAGCCCAAATTAGTGATAGGAGGCTAGAAAAATGCCAGATGCATTTTTTTCAAACATTGAATAAGTGTTTTAAAAACATACAGCAGTAATTTTTTTCTGTTCTATTTTAGAAAAGTTCAGAGTTTAGATCTATGTCTTGCATTTCCTGTAATTTTGAATGAGATTCATTGAATGACATTTGAATCAAACTCTCTTTGGAAGCCTATATGGTAGGACACTGTCTCAAATGAGGGTTTTAAGACCACTTAAAGAATTACTGGCAAAGGTATTGGCACAGGCATGTTTAATATAAAGTTGGCTGGCAAGGTTCAGTCTACTAAATGGTTAAAGCATACACCCCAGAAAAAGCAAACTAAAAATCTAAAACAAATCAAACTGAAGCTAAAATCAATCAGAAATTACCTGTGTGGATGCTGGGCATGGAAAAGGGCAAGGATGGGGAAAGGTAGGGATAAAAAGCAATAAAGGGAGACCCTCCCATTGAATCCCACAGTTCAGAGGAGACCCTCTTGGCAAACAGCCTCAGAATTGACCAAAGGTTTAGTCCTAAACGTTTAACAAGGACAATTTAACAAAAGATTCTACAGGAGATATATATGGTTGTTTGCAGCCTGCTGAGGACCAGAGAGCTCAAAGGGTCTCACTCAGAGACATACATACTCAGAGAAATACAGCCATTTATGGGTGTATGTGGTTTGCATGGCCAGGTTCTGATAGCTGAGAGGCTGCAGGGGTGGCTTCTGAGAGAAACTGCTGGACTCTTCCCCCATGTCCAGCAGGGCCAAGGCCAGCACTGACAGCTGCTGGTCAGCCCCAGAAAGGTGGTAATGCCTCTGGGATGACACACTTTAAAAACAAAAGAAAAGGTTACAGAGCAGCTGTAACTGCAGCCAGAGAAGAGCAGGGTGAGGACACGAGAGGACCAGCTCTGCAGGCAGCAAGGCCAGTGAAGGAGGGAGAGGAGATGCTCCAGGCACGAGCTGGGATTCCTCTGCAGCCCCCGGTGGGAGCTGTGCTCTGAGCCCAGGGACACCCACAGGGATGCACAGATCCACCTGCAAGCCCAACACAAGGGCCTTTAGCCACAGTAGTTTTCCATCCTAGCTACCATTTAGGTCAGCAACTTTCTTTTAAAGCTCAATAACAAAAATGTTGTTCCACTTGGGTTGTTATGCAGGCAGGAAAAATAAGTTTCCAAGGCTGTTCATTAAAAAGCAGGAGCTTGTTAGACAGCATAAGTTCCTGGGAGCAGCCAGTGTTTCTGATAAGCTCAGGAGGAGCTTAGCTCAGGTGCTGCTCATCAAGGCCAGGGCCTAATGAGCATTTCTGAGATCCTCGTGCAGCTGGAGAAGAAGTGAGGGGGAGGATGCACCACCACAGATAAAGAAAATATTTGGTTTTAAAAATGGGTAATTTCCTTATTATGCCCCTATTAATCACTGACTACACACTGTCAGAAAACTTTCTAGTGTACAGACATGGCAACCACATAATTAGACTATTAATTACTATCTGGATTCCAAACTTCTTTTTTTCAAATTTCATTGATATTCAAAAGATGCAAGTATCATTATTTTTCTAGAAATCATCCTCATTCACCCAAGTTGCTGTAAGTAAACATATAATTATAGAATGGAACACATTAATGAAATCAAATTATTTTTTGAGAAGATGCAATCTGCTAAGGAAACTTTACTGTGACCAGAGCCATATAGGTGGTTAGCACAATGCAGCAGTACAACATATGTGGCAACAAATGAGGGGAGAATTTTGGGAAATTAATATGCTTTTGTTCCCCATTTTGAAATCAGGGGGTATGTTGATAGTACTAATATTTAGATTTCCTCAAATTTCCTGGTTTTTTTTTTTTTTGGCTTTGCTCAGCACTACTTTTGCATCTTGCTTCCCTGGGTGATGAGTAAGGTCCTTAGGTCCTTTTGGGGGAAGGAAGCATCAATGTAGGAGAGGATTTGAGCCTGTGGGAGATGAGAAAGCATGCTTATGAAAATTAGAGATTAAAATATTAACATGCACAGAGTGCTGCTGGCACACCAAAAAACAAACTATTTTATCTGTGTAATGTCTGCTTCAGTAAGATCAGTTACATATAGACCTTCCTTTTATCTAGGCTACATAACAAGGATGAGAAAATAGTAGCCAGTACATGAGCATGTTTTCAGTTTTTTCCTCCCTTTTGGAGATGGAAAAGTGCTCCACAGATGGGTTATGTCTTGCACTGGGGCTGTGGGGACAGAGTGATCCTATTCCTCATCTGCCCTCCATCCTAGAACATGTTGTGACTTGGAGAAGCACAAATGCCTCTGAATATCCATGAGGGGAAAGCCCAAAGTTATTCCTTATCAGAGGGGAACAGCAGCACACCTTTCTCCCTGCATGGCTGGAATGAATCAGGTAAATCCCATTTTTGTCTGTTTTTCTGCTCTCCCTGAAGAAATGTGAAAAAACGAGTCTGTGCTTGAGCACAGCCACTGCATTTCCACCTGGCCAGTACTGAGATGAACAATGGTTCTTCACTCACATATCCAGGAAACTTTGCCAAAATGTGATAATCACATCAAAGACTCACTTCCTTTTCTTCTCCCCAACCCTCCCCTTTTTTTCCCTTTTATTTTTTCCCTTTTTTTCCTTTTATCTTTTTTCTTCTATTCTCCATTCAAAATGAGGTAGTTACCTGG
This sequence comes from Luscinia megarhynchos, assembly GCA_034336665.1. Taxonomy (NCBI): domain Eukaryota; kingdom Metazoa; phylum Chordata; class Aves; order Passeriformes; family Muscicapidae; genus Luscinia; species Luscinia megarhynchos. The sequence goes on along the minus strand of CM067565.1, from coordinate 77,870,476 downwards.
CTGTGTGTTCACTCATTGAAAAAGCAGAGATGCAACAAGCTCCTACAGGCAGAAGATGAGTATCATTGTCTATAGGCTTGTGACTTTATTTGATTTGAGGGTGAACACTTTGTAAGAGATGTTTAGAACTGGCAGTGTGTGATTTCATGTGTAAGGCCATTGTGCAAGGAGTGTGTGCAACAGCCCTTGGCCATCATTCCAGCCTGGCTGCTCCCAGCACAACCTGTGATTGCCTACAAAGCTAAGCCACAGCCTGCCTCTAGGCTCAGGAAGATGTTTTTATCTGTTTTATACTCACACTTCGTACAAAACTTCAGGCAGCAGAGAAGAGAAAAACCAGTTTGGACCCCTGAGAACTGTTCTAAATCTGATGTGTGGATTTTCCTTGAATATGCCATTTTTGGTTTTGAATTTAAAAGTTTAGGTACTCATTTAAGAAGGTAATTCACCAGTGGCTTTTGAGACAAGATGACAATATTTTCTCTAATTATGTGGCAAAATTACAGTGAATTATATTCCCTTTCTCTGTCACAGAAAACAGAAGATTGAGAGTGCTGGGAAAACAAAGATGCTGCTCCTCTGTCATACAGTCACACCTTGAGTCTGTGCAGTTTTGGTCTCTGCATCTCAAGAGAGATGTAAGAGGTACTAGAAAACATGAAAACAATCCAAGGCATACAGAAGGTGTGTTGGAATAAAAGATTAGAAAGTTTTGACTGCTTAGTTTGGAGCACAGCATACTGAGGGAAGGCATGAGCAAGCAGATCATGCAGGGAATGGTAAGCAGAATCATGCAGATCCATGGTTCACCAGTTCCCACAATACAGACACCTGGGGGCTCTGGATGGTACTGAAATCAGTTTGAAATATTTAAAAGTACTTTACACAATGGGTGGTAAACTTTAGGAACTTTTCACCACAGGAGATTGTGGATAGCAGATGGTTTCATCAGGTTAAAATTTTAAATAATATGTACGGAAAACAGGCCAGAATGTGACCTTCAATATCCTTAATTCAGTGGTAGTACATCCTAGGGAATGGGAAGGATGGATAGCAGAAAATGTTAAGCTTTGCCAACATCAGAAAACAAATCCTGGAATAGATGGAGTATTAGTTTAATCCATCAAGTTACTTCCCAAAGTCTTCCTGGTATTCTGGGAAGTTTAATTATCACAACATGGCTCTTCTCAACAACACAGATTTATTTTTTACTGAAATATCCCAAATATTGAGATGAATGTGTTTATCTTGAAACTTTTGTTGTACTGAGACTTTTCCCTATGAATTTTTCACTAACCCACAGGGAACTTTCTTTTTAATCTTTTTGTATGTGTGTTTGGATGGAAATTTGTATTTTCTAAACAGGGTCTCGATATCCTTTGTCACGATTTTCTTCATTCCTCTTCATCAGTGTTAGATAATTCTCAAGAACTAGTAAACTGTTAAAGCACTCAGACTTCAGCTATGACTTTAGTAATGCCTTTACAGCATTATACAAGCAGCAGATTTTTTATTTCAGTGAAATCTGTACCTGCTGTTGGGCCAGGTGGTTTAGTTCCACTGAGTTACATGAAAGTTGTGTTAGTAGGTCTCCACATATCCTAAAGAATACTTATCTGCTATAACTTCAAAAAGCTGAACCTAAATGACCACTGGAGACAATTCCTAACAGGACCAACTCATATTGTTTAGTTTTAATCTCTGGCTGAAATGACACTGTTTACTAAAGCCTTTGACTAAGACACTGCCTGAGATTGGAGCATGTGCGATGCAAACATGCCAGGCTTGTGCACCAAAAGTGTAAAGTGAGCTTTTGGAAAGAGAGAAGAGAGATTTATCTCTCTGTCACCCTGAGCACTACTTTAATGTTAATCTTTCATAGTCTCACTATCCATGCAAAGTACTGGATGCAACATACAGGCCTGAGATTTGCATGTTGAGACAAATTGTTTCCAGAGGGCTGAGTAAAATATTTTTTTAGCAATGTCTCAGGTTTTGGGGATCTCCTTGATACCATTTTTTCTTGCAAGTATCTGAGAAACAATGAACTTTTTAAAGAGGCTACCTTCCTGTCCAACCTCTTTGAGATGTTTACATTTTCCTCACCATCAATCTCTTTTTTTCTGCAATCCCCCGAGGTCATTGACCCAGTCTCAGAAAAAAAATGGCCAGAAAAGTGAACAAGGGCTTTGCAGTGAAAGTTATTTCAAAGCAGTTTTGTTTGTTTGTTTGCTTATTTTTAAGATTGAAGCAATTGTTATTTGGCTAGTAAGCCCTTCCGATTTTTCTGACTTTTCCAAGATCTCTCTTGGTAACAGAACACTGTTCAGAAACATAATTGTGCCAAACAATTAGCTGTGGGACATAATTATGAATTTGGAAGCTGCAAGTCTCCTATTAACTTGCACATTTTAAGTATGAGGTGTCTGAGGCTTGTTGTGTTTCTAAGGAATTCCTTAATTAAATCTTCTTTTTGAATTCTTCACCCTTCATGCACTTAGTAAATTGCTGGCAACAACAGTGGCAAATTAGTGAATACAAAAAAAGTTTAGACAGAATGATAATTTAGTGCATTTTAGCACAGCCACCCACAGGAAATGTTTCTATACCTATTTCCTATTCTGAAGTTGCACCTAAACTATTCCTGTTCTTAGGAATTTTCTGCTAATCTTTGATAATGCACATGTAATTTCCACTCTGTAATAATTTTAAAGGGCTCATATTTTTTCAAACTAATTGTCTTTCTTCTTGCATTAACAAAATTGCCATTTCCTAATGCAGCTTCTTAATATCAAGGCATAGATCAGAAGATGTTATGAAACACAAATGACTCAAATGGCTGTTGCTTTTTTTCTGCCCTTATCCATGCAAAGTGGATGTGAAGTGCTGCCAGCTCTTGAATGCCAGCCTTTTTAGTCCTTCAACTTGAGTTTTGTGTTGATCTAATTTTGTGCTGATTTAATGAAAATTAAAATCCCCTCCCCACCCCCCAAACCCAACATTCATTGTGAGAAGTAAACCTCCTTTTTTTCAGTCTGAATCTTATAATTAGCCTTGGAAAGATCTTCAGAAGGCAAATTGCAATCACCCAGCAAACTACTTATACATGTACTTACCCTTAGCCATCCCACTGTCTTTAAGAAGTTTTGTTTCTGTACATGAAAACAGACTTTAATTGGTTGTTTTTTTCTCTTGACTGTAAATCAACATTCAGAAATACTATATTGTACTTTATTCGCATTCCAAAAGATCTGATATCATTCCTTTTGTCTTTTCTTCCTTCACCAGCATTGTGGAAGCTCTAGAGGAGGTCATGTGAGGAGAGTCTGAAGTCAGTTTGGTTTGTTCAGCCTGAAGAAGAGGAAAATGGGGACAGACTGCATCACAGTCGACAGCTCCCTCACCAGGGGAAGTGGAGGGGCAGGGGCTGCTGCTCTGTGATGACAGTGACAGGATCCAAGGAAGGGCATGAAGCTGAGTCAGAGGAACGAACTAGGTTGAATATTAGGGAATGAGAATGGCTGGGCACTGGAACAGCTCCCCAGGGTCACAGCTCCAGCCTGGCAGAGTTCAGGATGTGTTTGGACAGCGCTCTCAGGCACACAGTGTGATCCTTGGGGTGTCCTGTGCAGGGCCAGGAGCTGAAATCAATGATCCCTGTGAGTCTCTCCCAACTCAGGACATTCCAGAACTCCATGATCTAGTAGTTTTCTCTCTAATAATTACTGTTAGCATAATGTCAACATGTTTAGCTTTGGACATGCTTAGTTTTATCATGTGCTAGCATTTGATTTATGGTTTGCTCACCCAGACCTTCAGGATTCAGAGATAGTGAACTTATTTCCTAGTTTTTTTTTCAAACAGATCCAAAATATCTTTAATGCTCCAGAAGGTAAAAAGCAAATGAGTTGGGGTCAGGATAATGTATGTGCTGCTCCTATGACAAGCTTTCCAAAATTGTTCATGGCTTGCAACAATACTAAAGTATTCACTGAGAGCAAGGAATAGGGCTTCCTATTAAACTTCAGACTCCATATACTTACTGAATAGTTAACATCTTTCCTCTAGGAAAAAATCCCACAAAATATTGCATATGTATATACAATAAAATATTACAATGAAACACATATATTAGGAATTAAACACTGATTTTACAAGCAATGATCTTCTGTTGAAGGAAATTAATGATAGTACTTTTAAGTGAGACCAAAACTTTCCAGCTGATATAGAATGCAGTCTCAATAAAATGAGAATTTTAGAGCCAAAGAAATTGGCAAGTTTACTTTGGTGGAGGAAGAAGCATTACTACATTGATTTAAACACAGTGATTTCATTAACGAGTATACAAGGCTGCATACAGTTTACAAGTCAGTTAAGTTAAAGATTGGAGAGAAAAAAATTAAAAATACAGAGAAGGAAATAAAGAGCCGAGTAAACTAATGTTTAGAAAGTAACAGCCAGTAGTTCTATAAATGCAGCTTGAAAAACCTAGTCACAGACTTTAATGGATATGAAAATATTTCCCTGCCTAATGTAGTGGTGTAATTTATCAATTATTAATTTTCTGAAGTTTCTCTCTGGGACTGCACATCCAGGTTTTAAATGGACAGTCCCAGATAAGCACAGTGTGAGCATGGCAGTATCCCAGCTGGGAATGCTGACTGCATCACTGGTGCCATGCTAGCCAGCCATCTTTGCAGGGAGAATTTTGCAAATCTAGTCAAACATGCACTAGTGCAGCATTATCTCATGGATGCAATGTACTGCATAGCTCTGCAGAGGCTCATATTTCTGCACTTAAGAAAACATGGATCAGGTTCATATTGCTCCCCAAGTCCTGCTAGTCTTCCACAGTGCTTAGATCCCAAACAGTGGGATCATGTTAGGGACATGTTTCCACAAACTTGTACTCTATGGTGAATGACATACAATATTTCACCATTTTCTATGTCAAACTATTAGGTCTACCTACACTAAAAATAAGAATTTATTTGCAATATTTACCTACAAAAACTGAACAGATGTAGAACATTCAATTGATTACTAAATGCATCATTATTTGATTATTTGTGAGCTTATAGGCACTTGGGCACATAAAAGTCTCTGAAAGAGTAGTGTACCCAGCTCCCAAAGGCACCACTAAGTCTCCTGTTCTGAATACAGCTCAGAGGCACGAGAAGGAGGCACAGTAGGGCTGGGATCCACACATCTGGACTTTGTTGCAGTAAGACTCACAGTATTTTTTGCCAGTATCTGAATCCTGATCAGCCAGATACATCACCAGCTACAGTATAACCATATCATTTTTGTTAGAAGTAAAAAATAAACAAACCTGGCTTGATCATCTTCTTCATTTCCACTCATGCAAACTTTTCTGACCTGCTCTGCCTTGCACTTTGAGCAAGAAGTGGACTCTGTGCAGCCACAAAGGTCAAAGTTCAGGTAGAATTGCTTCATCAATAACCACCATCAGATTTTCTTTGATTTTGCTTTGCAACTGCCCTGTCTCCCTTCTTGGAGATTTGAAATCATATTCACATAATTCCTTAACTGTCCTTTCTGCCATTTACAAAATATATTGAATGTGGGGAGCAAAGATCCTTTCTGGAACACAGCAGCACTTCTCTTCAGCATGCCCCTTCTATTCTTGCTATAACAAAACTGTTTTTGCTATACCATTCACCCAGAGAGCAGCTGAAGAGCTTTGTTCTCAAGAAGGGAATTATTAACATGCTAGCCCTAGAGAAGAGTAACAGGGTGGGTAGTGAAGTGAGGTTACTGTGAAGTGTGCACAAAAATGATCACTCAATTCAAGCAGTTACATAAACCAGAAAGGACCACCCTTGCCTTGAAAACAGCACTGTGGTCTTTCCTGTTCAGTGCTAGTCATGGGTGATGGAAGAACAAGGGAGTCTTACAGTCTTGTTACAGTCTTCTAATTGATCTGGACGTTGGTTAATCTAAATTAATGAAGTTATTCTTTGCTCATTAGACATTATTACTGAAGATTGGGAAATGGCAATTAGGAACAGAATACACAGCAGTAAATGGTAGCTACACACATGAGTCAGCAAGGTGGCCCATGCATTGGAAAAGACAAAAGGACCAGTGAAGGGCAAAAAGGGACTAAAATATTTATTTCTATGTCTAATGAAGAATGAATATAAACAATTTAGTTTTTCAGTCTCACCCTCAGACAGGCAGATGTGCTTCATTGCCTCCCTTATTAATACAGTGACTCCAAATGCATATAAGTACAGACTTTGATGAGGTTACATATGTGAGGATTTCAGGTTGGATCAAATCTTGAATGTATCCTTAAATAGATGAAGGAAAAGGATAAGAAGTATTGTTTAAAAACATGAAACTGTTCTTTTAAGCAGACTATAAGCCACATCAAATAATAAATATAAAAATACATGTTTTTTAGTAAAATTGGCAAGTTTTAAAAATCCAATCCCTTCAAGAACAGAAGCCAGCAAGTGATTTAAGCAAAACTTCAAGAAACTGATATATTGTAGAGGAATTTGTTGATATTTAGAGAAAAAATTAGATGTATATGAGAAGATACTAGTGTGAAGGTTTACTGTTTTTTGTGAACACTCCTCCTCCATCACTGCTGTTTTCAGTAAGTGGTTTGTAAATACACCTGAAGGATTTCCAAAGGCTCTGCCTACCCCTCCTGTTAGATTGCAGGGTTGGACAGACACAGGTTACTTCCAGCATTAATGTTTTTGGCATTCACCTTACCCACAGTGATCACCCTTTAATATTTGAGCATTAATGCATCATGACCTAACTTACATGCAGACATATGACAGAATGGAAAATGGATACTTCCCATTGCCTGTACTAGGACTAGGCCCAGAAATTTTAATATAACAAGAATGCAAATTTGACAAATAGGTACTAATGGCAACTCAAAAGCATTTAAGCCAGATCTTCAAAATTCTTAAGAACTGACTTAAAGCCATCCATAAGAAATAGCATTTAGAAATCTTTGTTATATCTTCTTGGATTTTAGGCAAAATGTGTTTGGTCCAGTCTTCCCACAGGACTTGTGAGAGGTCGGATTGTTTTTTTCTTTTTAATGAAGATGGATGCTCACAGGAGTTCAGGACTTTATAGCTAAAGAAAGTGTCTCAAATAAAAATCCTCAACAAAAACAACGTCTTAGTAAACATGCCTGGATTCACAGAACTCTTATGAGAATCATCAACCCTTAAACACAGTAAGAATGGAGGGCTACAGCTGTGTTTATCCCATTTCACTCAGAAAGGGTCTGTATTTGTTAAAGATGCAGCACAAACATCTCCCTGCTGAAGGAAGTCTGATGTGCAAATTAATCCTTTCTCTTTGTACTGAGTGAAATTCAAGATACACTACAAGGATCCAAGGACTCTAGCACCTTCAGTAGCTGTTTTACAGCTTTGCTTGCCTTGAGATAGACCTGCTTACCTAGAGAAATTTGGATATGAGCATTTTTCAGGTCTCTTAGGAGTGGTTATACTGAAAAGGGAAAGGAGAGAAGATTGAGTCTAGCTGAGCCACAGTATTACCATTCATCATTGCTTGTTCATTCCTTGTAGTGCTCAGAAACTCTTAAGTGATTGCCTCAAACATCTCCCAGCTGTCCATTCTGATATCCTGACCTACCACCACACCCTCTGCAGGGAATCCTCTTTACCTTGGCCCCACAAACAATTCTGACCTGCATTAACTTGCAGAGGTGCAACATGGAAAGCAGGAAGAGGCAAGAGAATTTAATATTTTTCTCTACAGGAGAAAACACTGGGAAATGCCAAACTCCCCCTGCAGCAATTAAAAATAAATTATAATTGTAATTATTGAGGGTAACACTGATCACCCTAAAAATTATAGCTTGAGGTTGAGATCCCAATGTGCCAAAACCCCTTAGGCCCAGCTGCACAAATTCTAGCAATCACTGCCCCAGTGAGTTTACAGCCTAAATCAGTTTAGTGTGGTAACACACAACTTGTCTCAAAAGAGAAAAAAACTGTTAGAGAGAAGTGAAGAACCTAGAGGGGACAAGCTGATCTGGGTGACAGCAGGGCCTATTCTTTTAGTAGTTTCAGGTGTATAAAGGGTATTTGTAGTATTACAAAAAGAAAGGGATTGTTTTCACCAAAGAGCAGAATATTACATGTTGCAATATGTATGTGTTATTCTGCATCCTGCTTTTAAACTTGGGACAATGATCAAAGCTCTTCCATACCTCTAAAATAAAAAACTAGATCTTAAAAATGTGTGTGCTATTAAAATGGTATATAAGGAATATAACATCTGTTACACTTCAGCATCAATTTACAATAATATGTGCTGGTTTTCTGGTTGTAAACATTAAGTTTAATAAATATAATAACCTTTAAAACATTCTGAAGACAAATAATCTAGATCAAAGAGAAATGCAGATACAAGAAAGAAAATATTTTCCTCTAAAGTTATTTTGTCTTTGTTTTTTTTTGTTTTTTGTTTTTTGGTTTGGTTTTTTTTTTGTTTTTGTTTTTGTTTTTGTTTTTTTGGTTTTTTTGGGGTTTTTTTTTGTGTGCTGTTTACATACATTGTCTTTGAAAAGTCATTACGAGTTTTGGTCTCAGTTATTATATATCATGGCAGATATTAAGGATTGACATAACTAATTTTTTTACTTTTTAAAAGTATTCGTGCTATGGTATATTTATGAAAATCCATCCACTGTGCCCACATTTGAGCTTCATTTCAAACTCTATGAAACCATTCAAGAAACAGAGGGCAAACAGGAAAGTTCTTAGGTCATTTCCTGGTACAGAAGCTGCTCAGATTTCCAGAACCTAGCTAAGGTTTTTAATTGGATTCTTACTGGGGTGGTGTAAATAAAGAGTTTTCTTAAGTTAAAGAACTGAATGTAAGTGAATGAGCAGATAAAATGCTATTTTCCAGCACCTTCAGAAAAATACAAAGGTTAAGACTTTATTACACGTTACATGAGATCAGACTTTTCCTTCCAGCTTCTCTAATATTCTACCCAACCTCATAAGGCTTAGGCATTTGAGTTACTTTGATTCATTCTTTATCTAAAAGGAGAATAATATAGGTGCCTTTTGTAATCTTTGCAAAGAAAGCAAAGAGATCTTGAGGTGTGGCCCCAATTACTGCTGTGGACTTTAGTAAAGGAAAGAGAAGCCATGAATGTGTCAACTGCTAAAATTGTTTGTTAAATTCAAGTGACCAGATGGTTTATTATCATCCGTGCTCAGTATTGATCTCAAAATGTAGTCTCAGCTCTGTGAGAAATGTATTGAATTTTTTGCTTGACTACTTTTCTTTCTCTGATTTTATTTAAACTAAATGTCAACCATAAAAACTTTTTTTCCCTTCAGGCCTGTCATAATTTTGCTCATTTTTTTTTGTCAGATGATTTCTAAGGAGATTTGCAATGTCGAAGACAAGAGCAATATTTTTATATTGCATTACAAGTATCTTCAACTTGATATTGTCAAGACACCACCAGACTCTGCAACGTGTGCTGAGAGAAATGCAGTCTCTTGGCTCTGTTGTGGCAGCACCAAGAAGGAAGTAGCAAAGAAAGCATCTTCCATAGCCAACTCTTTATCTCCTCCCTAAGATATCTCTCATTTGGTGAGTAGTGTGCATGGCTACATGCTCAACTTGTGCCAAGTGTCTGAATATCATCCCCTTTAATTTATTGTAGACCAGCCTTCTAGAAGGAACAGGGTGAGAAGCTAATGAAAGATCTTGAATTTCTCTCCTGTCTCACTGACAGAAGGCTATAACAGAATGCTATGACAGAAAGCTACAACAGAAAGTGCTTTTGGGTCTGTTTTCCTTGCATCAAAATGTTAAATTATGCAGGTTTCTTGGAATAAGGTTTAGGACCAGGTGTGAAAGAAAGAAGACTACTCTGCTAGAAGATTACAACAATAAGATGTTTTCTGCCTTCAACCCCAAGCTAACACTGTTTCAGCTCTCAATCTCAAAATATAGCAGCCATCTGAAAAGTCTCCTGGTTTCCTCTTTGGAGGAGGAAGACAAAACAGCTATTTGAGATAACAACCCTAAACAGTGCCTCCAGGCTGTGTGGACTCCCACTGTTTAGAAAATCTCTACAGGGTACCAGAGGTCATGAGTATTTGTAGCCCATCTCCAAGCTAGCACGTGGATCATTGTATCCTAACAATTGTCTGGCTTCTTTGCCCAAATCTGGACAAACACTATGAGCAAGAGACCCTTTCCCTCCCCTTCCAGGTGACCCTGCTGTTGTAACAGCTTCTTGCTGGGGCTGAGCAGCACTGATCCTGCCTGTAAGGCATAAAGGGATGCATTTTGTACACATGCATGTCTTTATGTCTTACAGGCAGGATCAATGAATAATATTCAACAGAATAATTTTCTATCTAATCTTGTTTGAATACTTGTTGTATAATAGTAAACAATTATAATTTGGCAGCTGTGTTGGACTGTGTTATACAAATGCCTGTTTAGTTAGAAGAGGAGATCAATAAATAAATTGATGACTTTGTTTTCCTCATGAGAAATGGATATTTTTAAGTAATTTAAATTGCTTTTGAAAAAAATGATGCAACAGAAAAATACCTTCAAGACCACAGTCGGGGTAAGAGGCTCCGAGAATTGGTCATTAAATATCAATAATTCAATAATAAAAAAGCATCTACTTTCTAAAGTAAAAGCACATTGTTGCTGTACAGAGAGATCCTTTATTTCAACTAGATCTGTTAAATTTTAGAATTGTCCAAATAAATTTTATCCCAACTTCTGTTAGCCACCCCAAATATTGATTTTATAAAATATTTGTTATGGAGTTATTTAGTGACCATTTATCTTAATTGGAGTGGAGGTGGAAGACTGTGTATTAGCTGTTTTAATATATTTGGTTTCCATGGTACTTCTGACTTACATTTTACTATTATTTGTTAACATATGCATGCTCAATTCTTTTTCTTAGATGCTCCTTTTACTGTAAATACTTTCTTCTTTTATTGTGATTAACTTTTCTCCCTTGTAACTAAGACATTGGCTCAGCTATATTGTTCCTCATGCTTTGGATATTAATTTTGCACACAGCTGGAAATAAGTGCTTTTGGGAATATTTAGCTAAAAAGGCATTAAATCTAAGACCATAAGTTTAAGACATTGAAATATTAAGTATAATATTAAGACATTAGAAAAAGGAAATTAGGTCTGATTTTGTTCCCACCAAAGAAGTGTAATTGACTTAGATTTTCAGGGCTAAAGATTAAAGTGAAATGGCACCGTGACGAGATTAAACTGTCCACTTAGTAGACTGGCCTTTGGAATAGCTGCTGCATCAGCAGGGCTGTCCTAAACAACAGGAAGGTTGGGAGAAATAGATGAAAAGTAAAGGCTCAAAAGCTGAATATTGTAGACTTGCTGCTTAGGTGAGGTAAAGCATGGTGATGAACGTGGTGGCATCCTAGTGGGAGATATGGCTCTATCACAAAAGCCACAAAAGGACCTGCAAGTAGAACCAGAAACGTCAGGGAGTGCTCCTTACATTGATAAACTGACAGTGTTTTCTGGAAGATGATAAAAATGTTAGTATTTTGATATTTGAAACCATCTCTGGTCATGCAGATGATTGCCTCCCTGCAGCAGCAGAGCCAAGAAACTTTATTCAACTTGGTGCAGCACTTAGACTCACACTTAACACCACTGATAGCTGCAGGATTATGCACATCATCTCACCTCAGCTTCACCCAGGACTGCCTTGTAAAATAATGTATTGATGAATCCTAAACCTATAGAAAAGTTTAGGATGGAAAAAAGCAAGGAGTAGGTTATGCATTCATTATATCTGCCACACAAGGCACAGAAATGGTATTTCTTCAGTTGCCTGAAGTACCTTATCTTGAAGATCTGAAGCTGGTTGGTTTCCTTCATACCACTGTACCACTCATGCCACTGCAGAGGAAATCATTGATTGACTTTTCTGCAGGACCCCAGATGATCCCCAGCCCACATCTGCCCTCAGGGTAGGCTCTTGGCACAGCACCTGCAAGGGGGAGTGGGAGCATGTATGACTAATTCTCCTTTCCCACTGCTGGAAATATTTTCTCTCAGCAGCATGTACAAAAACTGGAAACAAGTCCAATTAAAGTGGACTATACCAATAAACAGAGAACACACAGCAACAGTTGAGTGATTATGTAGGGAAAAAGAGTGTGGCAGCCAACTGCCTGCAGTATGCTCTACTAAATTTAGATCATATATCGTACACACAGGTAGGCGGTATGTACTGCAGTCAGCTGCCTTGGACTTGTTTGCTGTCTTATTGATTAGGTGCTCAGGTCTGAGCTGCTGTAAATTCTTTTACTTCTCAGTGCATACTGTCAAATATGCTGCCTGGGGAGCTCATAGCCACAGCTCAGTTAAAAAAAATAAAAAAAAAAAAAGAAGTATTTTAAATTGTTTCTTTTCTCAGTGTTCATTTATTCAGTTCTTCTTTCTGCTGCCTACTGCTTTTGGAGCATACTTATGAGCAGAGCAATATGCATTTAAATTGTTATTGCTGCAGTGTTTCAAGAGCTGTGTCTATCAGCTGAAGTGAATCACTAACACTATCTTATGATTTAAGTTACCAAGCTATTTTTCATACAATTAAAAAATGTGCATGGCATAAATATATGACTGGTCAGATTTACACTCTCTCATTCAAGCTATCATCATTCACATATGCATCCAATACTTTGCATGACAGGCTTTCCAAATGTTATGAGTATAAAGCAATAATCACTCCAGGGCAAGATTAGTTTGGATTTTTTTCCCAGCATGTTCATAACAACAATAACAACAACAACAAAACCATCGTTGATAAATAACTGAATGGCAGGAGAGAATTTTAAGGAGTTCAGAGAGTGGCCTCCAATAATTTTTTTAATTTTACTTTTTTTTTTTTATTATTTTTTTAATTTTATTTTTTATATTTTTTTATATAAATATATATAAAAAAAAAATATATTTTTTTAATTTTACTGCTTTTCAACTACTGCTGCTAAATTTTGGATGTTTGTGTTATCCCTCCATGTTTTCAGAACACTTGGGGTGCACTCAGCATTTATGTGATTATAAGAAGATATAATACAAGCTGCAGTGTTGGTACAACTTGTTATGAGGCTGTTCTTTCCACTATTAGACACTCTTGGTTCTGCCAAACTCCCACCCTGTCACTTCAAGCTGTGGTGCTGTACTTTTAAAGAAATACTTCACATAAAACTATTCAGCCGTTTCTGAGAATAACATTACAAGAACAACTTGTTATTTGGCCAATTTTAAGTAAAATCAAGCAAAATTTTATAACTGTTGTGTTCCAGTACATAGTTCTAGAGGCTTTTTATCAAGGGTTTAATATTTTGTGAAGAAACATTATTTGTTTTCTATCTTCTGGTGTTCATAAGCAGGAAAACATAAGTTATAAGCATTGAAAAGATTTCTTTACTGAAAGATGTAGATTTTTATATATCTACACACTTATAATGCATAGTGTAAAGTCTAAATTGACTGTAGCCTCTGCAGCTGATAAGAAAAAGGCAGTTCTGACAGCTGTAGATTGAAATGGGTCAGGAGCACATGCCAACAAAGTTGCAACAATTCTGTAATGCAGGAAGGAGAAATAAATCTGTCGTGAAGGTGGGAGGGGAGAGAGGGTAGCTGGAAGCACAGAGGATGAGAGAGCCAGTTCTAAGAACCAGAGAACACTCAGAAAGGAGGTGTCTGGAAGGATGAGACTGACATTGCACTTTGCATCCCCTAGCACAGGTGTAACAACCTGTGCCACTGGCTAGGCAGAGATGCTGTGGGAAAAGTGTCAGTTGTCCGTGTAATTACAAAGCATAGGAGAATGCATGCACCAAGGCCTGTCAGCCAAATTTAATGCTGCTATTTCCCATCTTACACATTCCTAACTAGCAGAAGACATCATTTGATTAATATAACTTTAATTCATAATTCTAAAAAAAAAAATTATAAGTATATATAGCTACATCTGATTGTCCACTGAAGAATAATAAAGAAGCTTTTTGATTAAAGCAGAATTTTCAGGGAAATGTTTAGGACTGTGTGTCTTTGGCAGGAGAAAAGACTTTATTAGTTTTATCAAGATACCAAGTTGGATTTAGAAGTAATATAGAGGCAGACTACATAATAAGACATTTTTTTTGTGAAATAAAACAGCTGGATCTACACCAAATAAAGAGTGGAGTATGAGAGATATGTAGCAGCAATATACACACAGAAGGTCTGAGTTTCCAAAGGGATAAAGCTTCTATTTGTCTCTATTTTAGCAGAAGATCCTACCAGCACAGCAAGAAGCCTTTCATGGCTTACAGCTGTGCACTTTAAAGCCACCTAATTCTGTTCTTCTGCATGACTCTCAAATTCATAGACTATCCACCTGGCAGAAGTAAACTAAACATTGCTTCGCAAGAGTCCTGAAATTTCTCTAAATTACAAGTGCAGCAAATCCACACAAATCTGACAGAGAACACCCTGCAGTGGTTCTATATCAAGCTGTATCCCACTTCAGACAGGACAAATGCTGCATCCAGGAAGACCTTCTGCTAATACTCTTCTCACCACTCAAGTTGAAATGAGTTCTCATCGTCTGGCTATGTCAATTCTTATGTCTTGGCCAACCTCAACTGGTCAGGCCAACAATTTTCTAACAGCTCTGCATGACTTTGCTTTTTGTAAGCCATTTAACTAGAGCAGTTTAACTAGAGAAATAGAGAATGCAGTATGTTTCTGTGTAATAATTTTTTTTAAAATTTAAAATATAGGAAAAATTCAAGAAAAAATTAGAAAAGAAGCTGTCAAAAGTGTGATCTACAAATATTTACAATCTTAGTGGGCAAGGTGAAGCATTAAGAGGATTGAGAGAATTGTAAAGCTGAAGGTCAGTGATAAAACCAAGAAAATAATGTACTGGGAAGCTTGGTAAGGTGGTTATTTGCATAAGGATGTTACATATTAGCAACCCTTAAGCATCCAAACAAAACATAATTTATAATGATCAAATTCCTTGAGGGATCAGTGACAGATATTCCTCAAAAAGGAGTATCAGAGACCTTCAAGGAGACCTTACTAAGACCTTTTTATGTCTTCTTGGCTCTTGGACTATACTAGTAAATCCATTCTCCTCTGGCTTGTTTTGCAAATAATAGCATGAAAACCTATTTTCAGCAAATAATAAAATATCCTTTATGATGGTATTAGGGGTGTAATTCTTACATTTACAGTATTGTGCTTTGGTAGAGTCTGTTTTCCTCAAAGAGTTTTAGACAAAGTCAAATATTTGTTTTCTATGGGATTTTGTCTGGCAACTGAAGGCAACATTTGTCTTCACATTTAAATGTGAAAATTAGGTCTAAAATCACATCTGCACAGGAAGCATTATTTAGTTACTGAGTAGTGAGTGTTATTAATATGCCTTCACAAACCCTGAAGCATGCTGTGGCTCTTTTTCACTTCTGAAAGGATAGGAGGGATGTGACTGGAGAGGCAGATTAAAAGTGTGTACTGTCTAGCCCAGTTATAATGAACTATCTTTTTTTTTTCTGTGGATGGAAGATTTATTATTTTAGTGATGTTCTAAAGCAATTGCACTTCTTATATTCTCCTATTGCCCTATTTTCTTTCTCACCTTTCTTACTATTTTCAGCATTTTTCTCCTTTTCTCTACAGATTGCATCACAAATCTACAATCTCCCTTCTACAGATTCAATCTAATCACAGGTCAGACAGATGATTATTGACTTTTCTGCTGTATCACAATTCAAGATGTACACTCTAATAAGTCTGGAAACCTTGTGTCAGGTGATGGCTCCTGCCTCTAGTGATTTTATGGAACTTCTTCCTGTGGTCATTTCAATGTGGGGAAAAAGGAGTTCTCTCTGATCTACTGGTGCCTCTGCTTGAGGAAGGTCTGTCAGCCAGCTTGTGTTTTACACTTTTTGTAATTGCTTTGTGTAAGTCCCAGGCTCTGGTTTCGAAAACTCTAAATCCATAGGTGTAGAAAAATCTGTAAAAGGTTTCATGGAAGAGGAAAAAGATCTCAAGAAAGTATTGTGGAGGGCAACCTCATTCTGTTGTGAATAGTTTCTAGTTTCTGGAAGATGAGAGAAGTCATTATGGAATTTGTGTTGTTTGTTGTTTTTTTTTCTCCTAGGAGGCAATATAATCCTTCAATCTTCAGTACCCAGTAACATAGCAGATATATCCAAAATTCTCAGTGAAAAACCTGTCTGAAGAACTTCTCTCAGCTTTGCTTTTAGCTTTTCAAAGGCTAAGGAAGGTTTGTTTCTGTCATGAATGGGTGTTTTAAGATCTCTTAAAGAATCACCAGCAAAGGCATCAGTAAAAAGGTCTAATATAAAAGCAACAGCACAGGAAAGTTCACTTGCAAGGTTCCCTCTGCTGCTTACTGGATGGGTCAGGCACACTGAGGAAAAGCAAACAAAAATCCAGGGTCAGTCCATCCAAACTGAAATGAAGGCCCAACAGCACTTAACAGCACGTTATCAGCATTTAATTTACTCAATTTATAACATATAAGGTGTGTTTTACAATTTAGCAAAGGATTCATATAGGATTTACAATACCACAAGAGTTACTTACTTGCAGGCCTAGCCTACTTATGAGTCTTTAATTAAAATTAAAGTAATTAAAAACCTAGGAGAGCAGCAATGCCCTCTTTGAGGGGCTTTGCTGGCCACTGCCCCTGCCCTCCAGGAGAGCTCCAAGGTCTCCCTTTGGACCCCTGCTCATAGGGGCTATAGCCTGCTTACAGGCTTTTGCCACAACAAGGCTTCCTCCTGGACACACTTCAGGCCAGAAACTCCTGAAAGTTTGAGAACAAAATCATTATCCCACTCAAGGCTGTTCATCAAAAACAAAACAAAAACAAACAAAAAAAAAGCAGGATCTTGTTAGACAGCAGCAGCTCCTGGGAACAGACAGTATTTCTGAGAGGCTCAAGAGGAGCTTGGCCCAGGAGTTCATCAAGGCTGAGTCCTAATGAGTATTTCTGAGGTCATAGTGCAGTGGGGAGGATGCACCACCACTATTCTGTTTCTTTCTTTACTTTTGAATAAAAGTTGAAACACTTTCACTACATTTGCTGTTTGATAATATTAAGACGTCTTTCACTCTTGTTTATAAGAAAAACGTGACTATTTTGTATTATAAACTGAAATTCTGCTTTTAATATTGCTATATATTGAATTTCCTCAAATAATCAAATTCATAAGTTATGAGTCAAACTTGATAATAAATTCTTGTTAAAGAATCAGGAAATAAGTTTATCATACATATTGATAATGGTAGTTGTAACCACATTCCACACAGCTCTTTCATTTTCTTCTCTCTTCAGGATTCTGAAAACCTTCACTTCTCAGTGGGTGAGGAGGAAGTTTCAATCAATCAATCAATCAATCAATCCCTTATACAATGTATCACTTGGTGATAAATAACTTTATTTTGTCCCCAGTATGATACATATGCTCAGAAATCACTTCTGAGTGACACTAATCAGGCCAAATAAAACTTGCTTGGTTTTTTTGAATGACTGATGCTATTCAAAATAAAAAGGTACTGAAATCAATGCACTAACTGCCAAAGGTAGAAGAGCAGAAATGTGGTAAACTATGCTCTATAATGTGGTTTCTCCAGCTGGATCAACATGTTTGGATAAAACATTCTGCAATAAGCCAGTTTCACAGTGTACTTTGGGGCATGTACCAGGTTCAGGCAAACAGGGTGATTCAATACAGCTTTGATTCCACCTAGGAATGTGGGATATGTTTAAGAAAATAATTTCAAATTCACCTTTGAGATCCCAGTGTTACTGAGGTGAGTGAAAGAAAGTCAGTGGTAAAACTATAAATGATAACAGAAAGCTCCAAAAGTCACTTTCTGGGGACTCCCTCTGAGAGGAGTTTAGGGTTTTAGTTAGCCTATCATTAAAACATCCTCCTTAGTTCCTGATACAATACTTACTGTACTTGTAAGGTTCTCTTAGACAAAGAATCAGTGAAACTTGGGCACCTTTTAACCATTTTACCCATTTACCACTTGCAAGAAAATAACTACTTATCATTTTAAGTAATTTTAAGTGTTGAAAATCTAACCTCAATTTACACCTAATTTCAGACAAAACATGAATTGTAATCTAAAAATAAAATGATCATAATATCCCAATTTAAAGAAAAAAAATCAAAGCCCATCTGTACTTCCCTCACAACAGCATCTTACTGTGGCCTTGGCAGGCAGAAGAAAACTGCTTACACTTTATTAAGAAATACTTGTCATAAAGAGTTCAGCAAATACTTTGTTCTAACTGCCCGTTTTAGAGGGCATATTGCCACAAGTTTGTCTGGGACTAGGCAGATAACTAAAGCTGGATGAAGTAATTATGAAAGCTTTTTTTCTACAGGTGAAGCACCTCAAAAGTCCATAAGTGCCTAGATTTTGTGTAATCCAGTATTGCACTAATGATCCTGTTACAAACTCAGTCTGCAAAACTAATAAAGTGCAGCAGGCAGGCAATCCTTGCATGCTGATTAACCAGCAACTCCTCAAACACTGTTTCTCAGTTCTTTGGTAGTAAAATGGAAATAATTAAATGTGAGATGTGTAGATGATGAAACAATGAATTCAGCAAGGAGCCAGAGAAGCTCCCTGCCTGCATCTCCTGGGTAATTACTTGTGCTGCAGCAAAGTATTGCAACAGCTTCCTCTGCCAGAAGGGTTGTATTTCATGTTGCTGAACCACCAAGAGTGTTTTCAGCTGGGACAAACTCACAGGAGAAGCATGTAGAAAGATGGAAGCACTGAAAGAAGATCTGTTTATCTGCTACTGCAAGTACAGTGTGAACAAAGAACCCCTAAAGGATTTTGTCTCTTGAAAAATGTACAAAAAATTATTGGTTTTAGATGAAATTCATACAGTCTATATCAGCATGCTCTCTCAAGTCTACAGGTGTTTATTAGGTTATATAAATAAAGTGTCAGCTCATTTAAAGGGATAATGCTCTCTAGCTCTTTCAATTGCTTCCTCAAAGGTAGCAATATCACCAACCTTTACCCAGACTTTAAGTCAGCTCTCTGGATTACTGTATTACTGTACAGCATTTAAAAACAACAACAAACAACAACAGCAAAATCTCACAGACCACTAGATCAAGATATCACCCTGCTTGCTATGGGAAGCTTGATATACCCTGGACATGGATTTACACAGAGTCTGTAGGAGGACATAAGGACAGAGTTAGAAAGCGTTGAGAAGTATGTTCTACTTTGAGGACTGGGTTTTTAAAGAAAGGCTGAGAATAGAAAGAAAAATCTTCAGAAGGAAAACTGTCAGGAAAGCAGGCAAAGCAGTAGACTCTGTGAGAGCATTACACAATGCTGGTGGAAAGGCAACAAGCAGCTCCTGAGGAGCGTTAGCAAGCATGGTGCTGTATGAGGCATCTAAGGCAGATGTCCAGAAGTGAGGTTTTATTTTGGCCGTTTTGTTCAAAGTGGAATTCAGCTTGGCTGAGGTTTCTGAGATGCACAGGTGTGAGAACTGAGTCTGCACTTATAGGATGTAGGCTTTTCAAATATTCCAGCATAGATTTTCAATTGAAAATATTCAGTATATTTTAGGAATACCCTATTTTCTGGAGATCTGCTTTGAAACAGAAGTAAAACAGAACTGAATTAAAATCATGGCTCTCCATTGTTTTGGGAATGAAGGGTTATTTTCTGCCAAATGTCTCTGAAAAGCAAACCTTGATGTTTATTTTTTGTTCTCAAAACAAAGTGAGTTGCCACATTACATTATGTGGAGCTGTAAGTCATCTCCACAAGACCAATTATTTATAACTATTTTTGTTTTCTGTTTCAAATACAAAGTCCTTGAATGGAAGACAATGAACTATTACATAAATATTTTGGTGAGTAGCATGAGCAGCAGTAAATATATGGGAGCCATTGTGACAAGGATAACATACCATAAATCCATTTAAAATGAATATAGATGAACAGCACGTATTCTCTTGTGCTGTGGAAACTTCGTTCAGCCAGCTCAGAAAACTAGTCATAATTCAAAAATTTTTTAGGGTTTTTGTTTAAAAATTTATAACTGCCTTCATGTCAACCATTCCCAAGGCTCTTGACCTTAGGAGACAGGATACAAACACTCAAAAATAGCTAGCACAATTATTATTTGGAAAGAAGTGAGGAAAAAGCGACGTGAGAGAAGTGATGTGCTGTTATTGAGGCTCACAAGTGACTTCATTGTTTGCTGACATTGTCTTGACTACTAACAAAGAGCTTCTGCACTTTCCCCACAGCCCCTTGCAGCCCTGGGGAGCAGTGGATGCATGGCAAGGACTGGGACTGATTCATTCAGTGTCACCCTGTCCTGGTTTTGGCCAGGGCAGAGTTCATCCTCTCACAGTCGTGGTGAGGGCGGCAGAGCCTGGAGCCGTGTGTGTGCAGCCAGGTTTATTATTCTGTTCCACACACGTCTTCACTGGCAGCCGTGGCTTTGGGTGGAAGAACAATGGACCTGACACGGAATCACAGCCAGGTTGTTCCCTTTTCCAAGGGAAATGGAAATGCTGAGCAGAGCTGGTGGGGCGGCAGGGATGGGTGAGCAGTGGTCAGTGCAGTGCAGACCACTCCATCTCAGAGGTTTGTCCATCACTGTCTCAGGTCCAGGGCAAAAAGCACTCTGCAGTGACAACCACCATTTTCTGCTTTGTCCCAGGAAGACTTGTCACTGGCTACAGTAACATCAGGTCTGTCAGATTTCTATGAGCGTTTTTGACATATTATCACACTCTTTCATACGCTTGTTATTAGTATGTTGCTGTTATTGCTTGTTTTCTTTATTTTTTTGCTGGTAAATTTTTTTCTCAACCCATAATCTCACCGTTTCTCCCTCGAGGGGGTGGGAGGAAGGGGAGTGGTTGCTTGGAGCTCAGTTTCTAACTGTTTTTAAACCACAACACACCTATTGAAGACAACCAGTTTCTGCAGTTTATTTTGCTAGGGAATGGATGCTATTGTGGTAGAGGAAGGACAATAATTTCAGAGGTAACCCTAGTCTAGGGATTTAGGCTGGCTGCAGCACAGGCCATAGAAACTTCCTCATGGATAGCTAGCATCCTGCAGCAGAAAGGCTGGGCCATCCTCAGATGAAGGCTGGGATTTACCTCTGGTCCTGTGTCAATCTGGAAAGTCCTGCCAAGAGCTGAAGAACAAGTCTGGATGCAAGAATACCCAGGACCCAGGTGAAATCCCACTGTCATGCAAGAGGCAGAAGGTTCCTGGGAGGGGCACCCTGACTGCACTGGAGGGATAGCCCAGGACCATAGGTGCACAAAGGACTTGGCCCATCTACCCCAGGGTGTCACTCAGTGTGGCAAAGAGATGGTTTGTTTGAGGAGAATACTATAAACTGATTGGAAGGCTGATTTTAAAAATAGTCCCCTAAGAACACCAGTATATACAGCCTTAAACCTGGAACTCAGATCTGAAGCTTGGGAAAATTATGAAGCAGCCATCCAAACACATATGGTATGCAACACAGAGGCCAGTCTCTTTCTTCAGGTACAAATAAATATATACATGCTGGAAATAGAAGGCATGCAGCATACTGAGGCTCTTTGTCTGCTAAAAGTGTATATTGATAAATTTATGACACTTCATGCAGCCAGATATTATCCACCCCTCATTTCTATGAGGTTTACTGTTTATTTTTAGTCCAGCCAATGTCCACCTGCAGGATCTTATGATAATTTCCACACTTAGTCTGAAATTGACAATTCAGCCTGATATATATCAAACCAAACTCTTGTGGATCATTTCTATCTTTATTCTCTCCCAAAGCCATCATTTCTATTCAGAAATTAGTAAGACTGCTTATGCTGAACTCTTCTGTGCACTGTCCTGAAGATTTTAAAAGCTGTTTTTTAGAACAAGCTGCATGTCACATTGCAAATTCTGATATTGAAGAGTCAGCAATTCATGCCTCCTATTACCCCTGTGCTTGCTCCCAAGACTTTTACTTCCATTAACAATATGATGCCTTTCAAAATCGACTGCACTCTTGTCGAGTACATTCCCAGCTGAAGCCCTTGCAAGCTACATTTAAGTGCTGCTGACAAGGTGTTCTGCCACTGCCCCCCATTTTAGGCTGTCCTCTATAATGAGGAAATATTCCTTTAAAATCACCATAATGGTGTAGTCTGGAGTCCTCAGCTCTTCTGGTAGAAGGGCCAGCTTTAAAAGCCATGGGTGGCTTGCACTCTGTAGCCCCTGCAGCTCTGCCAATAAAAGGGTGCATGTGCCTCTGAGTCTAACTTTGTCTCAACTGTACATGTGAGCAGTGCTGGAATTAAACCAGTGCTAATAAAAGCAAGACAAATGGATAAATAAAAAGGTATTTGGCATAGCCACATATGTGTAGGACACACAGGAAGAGAGAAGGATAACTCCCATCTTGATCTAAATACAGTTCAGAACAGTGGAGTGGGTGATGCTTCATGAGCTTTGCTCACATGTGCATTAGCAGTGCAACACTGGAAAAATGGTTCACACCTGCCCACAGGGAAGGCACTGGTAAGCTGCAAAGGCTGTGTTCAGGTCTCACTTCTGGAACTGCAGAAACATCATTTGGGGACGTCCCAGTGTACATCTGCCACACCTGTGGCTTCCCATTGCAGTAAAGGGGAAATGTGTGCATAAGGTAATACAAAGCAAAATAAGCAGTCATTCCAACTCAGCTGTCACTTTTCCTCCCGTTGGTGAATCTGTTCCTCAGTGGTCTTACTGAAAGCAAGCAGATAACTATCTGCTAGTAGACAAAAATGTGATAAAGTGAAGGAATCCTAAGCATTTGAGTAACTTTGGAAAAAATTAGTAGATTTTTTTCTCTTCCTAATTTTTAAGCCTATGACTTCTTATTTCTGATTAAGACCTACTCAAACCAAGAATGCTATGTTAATTTCTTCTTCTCATCCTCCACTGAAAAGAGGTAAATGTAATTTGCATTGCAAATATAGATTTTAGGAAACTTGCAATAAGAATGACAAAAGGGTAAAAATTGAAAACAGAAACAAAAGGGTAAAAAATCACTTTGGAGTTTTCACATTTCTCATACTGACATTTTGCCTTTGAATTAATATAAACACCTAATTTTATTAGTTTTTAAAAATGCCTTTTAAATCTACTTACAACTAGGTGACTTCTGCTGCCTGAAATACTAAACAAACTGCAAATAAACTTAAAGACTATTTGTTTTCAAATATCCTGTTTCTCTCTTGAGAGCTGCTTCATCTCCAGCTGCAGGTACTTCAAAGAGAGTCAAGCCTTTGAGAAATAGGCTGCAGCTGAAATCAGGAATACTTCTTGTAGTTTACATGCTGAACAAAGCCTGATTTGGGGTTACAAGCACTTCAAATGTCTTTCTAGTGAAGGCTAATTAATTATTGCTTTAAAACAAACAACCTACTTATATCTGATGAGTCCCTGTTTTATGCATTTTAAGCTCCTCTTAAAGTATTTTAGTACATAACTATGATTAGTTAATTACCCTGTTATCTCTTTGACCAATGCCTTCCTCTTTTATCTTCTAAAAACACCACCCTGAATCTCTATTTGCTTTCATAGAGGTCATTAATGTCTGTTACACCAAAAAGGCTCAGGCTTCTATCACACTTTGTGCTGGAAAATGAAATATTCTTGTTCTCAGTATAGTATTTCCTTGTTTCTCAAAGCATAAATTTAATATAGGAAATGAAAGGCCTGGGTGTTGCCTTGTTTTTATCCTAGGAACTAATTTCTTTATTCTCCAGTGAGATGCTCTACATTTCTACTCCTAGGAGGAGGGAATGAGTGGTGATCACTTAAAATGGGATTGCATTCTCAAGTGATCCTTAACAAAGAGAAGAATTATTTTTTTTTAATCCTGTTAGAAGTGGGACAGTGTTCCAATATGTTATACAATTAGGATTATTTTTCTTTTTTAGATCAATTTGTGCTGCAAGTGCTGGCTATTCTGAAAGCATTGCACAATATAAGCAAAGAGAAATTTTCCAAGGAATAACTCTAAGATTACAATTTTAATAATTAAGATAATTAAAATAATTACTGTTGCTCCTAACATAGTGCTCTTATGCATTAAAAATGCCTTCTGCTTCTAAGTGAAATGTTATGACATGACTTACTGTCATCTATGAATAGATAAAATACTTTTATATAAGTCATTTTAGTAGTTGCTTAATATGTTGGAAGTATTTAATTGCAGTGTCATTCTTTGCCACCAATGCATTTGGAAAGCCTTATCTGAATGTTTCTAGTGAACAACATTGGAACTGAAAAAGCAACTGAGAGTTAAAAATTAGTAAAGTGACGTTTATATTACCACAGCAATTGTTGTAATAAATCAGAGGTTTTATTCCCTCTCTGTGCTTTGAAAGGACAAGGTAAAAAATGGAGGTCCAAATAAATGTTTTATTTGCAGGTGCAATCTCCTAACTAAATACAAATGAAGACAGAGGGTAGGCTGTAACTAGAAATGTAATTTCTACTGTAAATACTATGTGCTGGCTTTCATGTGCAGACCATAAGGCTGTCATGGTTGAAGTCTGCAGGCAGAAGAGGAGGAGAATTAAAATGGCAGCACTGCTGAAACCCCTGTCTTCTAGATATCTTCTCCTTGGAGTTATGCTGGGATAGGTGCCTGGGCTCCATGTACAGTGCATGAAAAAAATTAAAAAGAGCTGATGAAATTTCCAGCCCCTAGTGGTAGGACCAGCTGCACTTAATCAATAGGGCACAACAGACAATTAAGTATTTTGAATCCCACACTTTTCCAGGGATTCTTTGATTTTCTTCAGCTTTATCATTTCCATCAGAATTCATAATCTACCAGGTTTTACTGAAAATTGACGGTTTTGTTTTCGTTCTGTATTATTTCCAGCTAGTGGAAGTAGGACTGTGATAGACACTGCTCCTTGCAGGCTTTGTTTGGGCTGTGGTGTGAGTTGCAGTGTGCACATCCATGACCCTTCCTATCCAGCATTAGGTGTCTGGAGCACAGGTTCACTGGGCATCAGGTAACTGAGATTATTAATTTTGACCAGGGTGCAACAGAGGTACCATGGCCCCAAGAATAACAAGTCAGTTGCAAAATCAGAGAATCATAGAATGGTTTGGGTTGGAAGGAATATTAAAGATGACCCAGTTCCAACCCCCCTGCCATGGTCAGAGGCAAGTTCTAGCTAGACCAGGTTGCCCAAAGCCCCATCCAGCCTGGCTGTGAACATTTTCAGGGACAGGGAAGCCTCTCTGAGCAACCTGTTCCAGTGCCTCACCACCATCACAGTAAAGAATTTTCTCCTAATATCTAATCTAAACCTGCCATCTCTGCATTTAAAGGTGTTACTCTTTGAGTTCATCTCAAGCCTTTCCTGTCCTTGAAATAATTTCCATGATGACAGAGTAGAAATGGTATTAAGACATATCTCTCAGATGTCCAAGGATGTATTTCAGGATCCTGTATATTTGGGCTTTGCTGGTGTGTTTTGTTGTGGTTTCTTTTCCCTATGGTTTATCTCATTTACATTTTCTCAGACCTGAAAGAAAGAAGAGAGATGCTTTAAACCAGTCTGACCTTCCTGAAGTCTAGCATGTTTTTCTCAAGTTAGATATGTTCTGTCCAGCCCTTTCTAACGCTTGAAACTCAGGTAAACATAAAAAACCCATGAAATCTGAAGGCTGAGCAATTACAGCCAACTACCTTTACCCTCTTGGTCCAACTGAGTATGGAGAAAGCTCTGTGCCAAAAGAGTGGCATTGTTCCTATTCATGAGGAATGTAATACATCTGTAAACTTGCAGTTTAAAGTCACTTAGGTTATCTGGGAAAAGATTTTCAAAGAACTGTGGCATTTTCATCCCTGATAAAGTCCACACAGAGAAGGAAGAGGACTCAGGAAACTTGCAGGGTTCCTCCTAGAGTGCTCTGGCCTTGGCCTGGCAATTCACTTAATTCCTGAGAGACTTGCTGAAAAGAAGCCAAAATCCCTGGATGTTGCCTCCCTACTGTGCTGGGCAGCACATCCACTGGAAACCAGCCTAACACAGATTCCCCTTGCTTTTATGATATATGCTCCCATAAAGGATAGAGAGCACAGAATGGGTGGTAATGCTGTCCTTAGTAAGATTAATCACAATATTGATAGGTTTTATTTATAGGTAGACTTTCTTATTTGCATTTTACTCTTTGTCCATGGCAGTGGCATGCAGTGACTTAATCAGACACAGAAAAATAAATATTCAGGCAGACAGAGTTTGCTCCCATTTCTGACACATATTTTATTTTGCAGGAGAAGAGAGGAGTGGCTCTACAGATTATATTTAAGAGGAATGAATTGCATACTTCCAAACCCAAGATTTTGACTCATTTTACCATCCCTATATCAAATTAAATCCCAGAAATTAAAAATGCATTAAAGCATAACAATTTTAACTATTGATAAATTGATGCCATGGCTCATTCATTAATTTAAAAAAAACACTTTTCATACCTTGATATATGATGTTGTAGTGTTTTCAAGGTGTTTAGTGTATATAAAGAGGAACTATTTTTCTAATTTATTTGCTTCACCTTTTTTAAACCTAGCATATGATTTCCATCTAACTATTAAAAGATGATCACAGTTTTCCAAAAGACTAGCATTGCCAAAAGATACTTTTCCCAATTTTCCCCCCAGTATTGACACAGCTGTGTTAATGAAGCTACTGGAGTCACCATACTGCATATATATTTGGGATTTTTTTCCTGTTTATTCAGTTGTGCTATATAAGATGCTGCTTTGGCTGAAGTTAGTAATTAGTAGAAGAGATGGTCTTTCCTCCTTTTTCCGTTTTTCAAGTGACATTTTTGGAAGCTTAGCTTTATTATTTCTTCTTTAATTGTGTTAAACATGACAAAACAATGGGGCAGTTACTGTCACTGTTTCCAGTAGGAAATAAAGATACCTGCACACTATGGCATCTTTTCCTGCTGTCATGTATAAAGAGAGATGCCATGTTCAGGATGATGTTAAGGCAAAACCAAGAATATTTTTTCTGTACAATTATAATTAGATAGACACGGACATTAAAAATATAGATATACATATATATCTATATCCTGTCATGATAATAAATCATAGAACTTGAAAATTGTGTGATTCACTTTTCACACAATGCCAGATTGACTTCTAAACAATTTATTTTGTTTTTTTCAGAGCAGGCTCAGCAATGCACTTATAGGTCACTTTATACAATAAAAGACCTCCTGGGTCAGCTGAAAGCTTAAAATACTTACTCTAGAGTGCTAAATTCAAAATAAACTGTTCCCAGCTAAGTGGGGAGGTCAAATGTGGACCTCTGGTTTGGATTCTGGTGATGCTGTCTGGTTAATCAGTGTGCTTCTGCTGGTAAAGTTTCAGTTAAAGAACATTTATCTCTGGGATGAAGAAGAGGAAAAGCCATCAAGACTGCCGAATCTTTGCCTAAAATAAATACAGATCTATCAACCACAAAGTATGTTTTGTACCAGTAGAGAAACATGTACTTCCTCACTATGTCCCTTTCAGTTGAGGGAAATGCCTGTGATTTTAAGGAATGCTGAAAGTACTCTGATTCTTCTGATCCCTCTAAAAAATGCAGTTAGGGGGAACCTGAAAGTAAAGAATTCTGCCACAAGATATTCTTTAGTTTATGAAAATGTGTTTTGCTGAATTACTGTTACTATGGAGATAGGGGTGGCCTGAAGAAAAATATCCTCTTGAATGTTAAAAGTTGACATTTTACTACTTTAGCAGCTGCTGGCTGCTTTAGGGTATATAGTATTGTACAATGTCTTCCTACAAAAAGCCCTTTGTGTTGTGCAGAGTCAAAGTAAGCAGGAAAGAGCCTCTGATTGCTTTTGGGCTCTGTGGCTCTGGAAGATGGAGATTAGGTGTACATGACTCAAGGCAATTAGAGATGGAAAGTCTGCCAGGCTGCTTCTTAGAGGTTTTCAGATTTGGGGGGAGGTTGAGTTTGGCCTTAGATAACTCAGGTGTTGAGGATCCAATCTCTGGACATTCTGTACACGTTCTGTAAAACTCATTTGGTAGGAACTCTTCCCAGACCATTCAAACTAGTATTTGCCTCATCAGTTTCAGAATCTACACAGGTTGAAGCTCTTTTACTGTTAAACAAAAATAAAAATGTTATTTATTCACACGTGTACCCTTCAACTACTTGGAAGCACTGCTCTTGCATTGAAATCCATCTATCAAAATGTTAAATCTTTCAAACCACTCCAGATACAACTTTTAAAATCTTTCTTTTTATAGAGAGTCCATTCTCATCCAACCACAAAAAGCCTGCAGAGGTACAGATGTTAACATTCCAGTTCCTAATGAAAAGGTATATTCCCAAACAAGGATGAGGAACTCCAGCTACAGACACTGCACAACCATGAGTTTAAGACTGATAGAATTACAGTCTTATATGCCAAAGTTTCACATAATTCGTTCCCTCTTCTTACTTCATACAGCTCATTGCTGAAACAGAATTGTAAAGACACTCTAGTGCATAAGTTCTTTATATGAGATTTTGAATTTTAAAAAAAGTTTATATACAATGTTTATATTAGTGGTCACGTCATCCTCTACTGTCTCTCAGTCTCTGCATCTTCCTTCCAGAAAAAAACCCAATCTTCCCAGATTGTGTACAGATGTGTACTGCCTGATAACCAGTTCTTTCATTCAAAGACACCTGCAAGTCAGATGTACAGAAGTCTGTCAGCTTTCTTCATGGGGGCAGCAGGGCCCATGGCAGATATGTCACACTCCTGCGTCTATCAGCTGCTGAGCTATGACTGATGCCTGTAAGCATTTATATTGGATTGGCAGTGGTATGCCCATGTCTGGAGGTTTTCTCATGCAGTCTCAAAAGCAACACCTGATTATGTGCAATTAATGCTGGGTCTGAAACCCTGAGTCACTGTGGCTGAACTGCCTTATTTCTATAAAGTGTGTAGGAACACATGATTTTAAATCTGTGTTCCTTTCACACTACTTCTCTTCTTTCCCCTGTTCAAAATAATTTGAAAACTAAAACTAAACTAAAAACTAAACTAAAACTATATGAATTATAGCCTGCACAGAGGCATATGTTTCTTACATGCTTCCCAAATCATAGGGATACCTTATCCCCAGCCCCAAGGCCTGCCTGCAAACCTTCTCTCAATGCAGTAAAATTGGATGGAAACTGAGTAGAAATATGCTCAAAGGTTTTGTCAGGAAAAGCCTTGAAATCTTTACTGCTATAGCAGATGGGATTTGTAGCCATTTTGACAGGAACAGTCTAAAACTGAGTTTTTAGTACACCCTGGGTTTGAGATAACAGCCTCAGAACTGTTGGCCACAAGTCACATGGGGTTCTGCATGTTTCCACTGTCCAGATTCTGTCAAGTTCTACTTTGGAGTCTTTGTCAAAGCTCCATTTGATAAAACAACCTCTGTTAGCCTGGACACTCTACAAAGGAGGAAAGCAATGGAACAAAGGCTATTCTTGTATCTGATCTTTCAGCCCTGAGTTCTACTTTTGGAAGAAGCTCTGCTGTAGGCTGGGTGCTACATCCCATGTGAGTTTCACACACTGTCATTGCCATCATTTATGTACCATCCTTTCCAAGGCATAGCTACAGCCATGGGGAAGGAAGGGAGATTTATCCTGAGTTGCTTTGCTTTCCCTAGAGCTGTTCCATTTCACCCACTGACCCAACTTACTGGATATTTTAGGTTCCAAGGAGTATTCTACCTAGAACTTCATCAGGGCATGTCATATTCATATCTATTCATCAAAGGTGTAAGGACTGCCTCGGTTGGCATCCAGCTATGGTGGATATGACATTGTCATGCCACTCTGTGATCTGTGCTGTCACTAGATATTTCCTATCAGTGGGAAGCACCTACTGTAACTTTTACTCTGCACAAACTAACTAGGGAAATCTTACTGACCTCATTGATTTGTGAATGAGTGAGGGGATGAGCTGCAGAGATAGGAAAATGTCAGCATGCACTGATACCCAGGAGCTGTGTTCAAGAAAATGGAATCCTGACACCTGCATCAAGACATTTCTCATTTTGCCACCTACACTCAGTAAGAATATGAGAGGTAGTTTGATGTGTAAAGATGATACTGAGTATCTTAGTGAAGGTATAATCTTGAGTCACCTTACAAATCAGACAGAATAAACCAAGAGTTTATCCCAAATGTAGGTATATTCTGCATACCCCTTGGAAATGAAGGAAAATCCACTATGGCTTTTGACAATTAATGTTTTGGTTTTTTAATTCTACCCCTCCATTTGGCACATGCTCCTTATGCCCAGCAGCTACCTGATTGCAGAGTCATCAGTCAGAGGTTCTAATAAGTAGCACAACTAGTCAAGGGACTCTTTTGGAACACAGTCTCCCAAAACAAAAGGAGTAGAAACAGTAATACTTTTAAGCAGGAATATTGGATTTGCATTAAGTGAACAGGGGTAATTTCCTCACATGCTGCATGCCTCTGAAGATCCACTACCTCAGCCCACTCACTGACACTTCACCCACGACAATGCAGCTTGTGCTTCAGCTTTTCAGCTTCCCATTACAAAGTGTGTGTGAAGATGACTTGCAGACAGGAATCGTCCTGAGAGCAAGCAACAAATGCACGGGGTGGAACAAAACCTTCACCTAACCCAGCATCCAATTGTGTCCAAAAATGGAGATGAGGGAGGACTGACACATGCAGCACCCAAAAATTCTTTGTCTGGCTCTGAGCTGACCTTGCTTTGAGAAGCTGGCAGAAACAACTTCCAGAACGCTTTTTTAACTTAAATTATTTCATTACTCTAGTCAGTGGAGCCTTTTCTACCACTAAACTGACCACAGCCTCTAACAATTTACAGTTCCTGCTGTAGCCTGGGGAAGTACCAGCTCCTGCACTTCACTGGAAAGATAAATCCCCATTCTATTACACACTGTTATATAAACAATGCTACAGCTTTATTTCAGTTTTGTGTACCAAACACTAAAACTTTATTAGTTAAAACTAAATACCAAATTCAGCACCATTACAAGGGTGATGATGCATAGAAGACAAACGACATGTCTTATATGAGGTCTTGTTTTAAACAGTTAAACAGCTTTTTTAGATGCTTTTTTTTAATCACACTGCTACAAAGAAAGGCTAATAAGTCACAAGACAAAAAATTGCCTTTTACTGCTCAGTCTGTAATATAAAATTCTGAATTCAATCTGTGTGAATCAATCTTAGATCTTGACAGCTTTGCCACATCTGCCTTTTTTTTTGCATGGGTTTGGCCCAGTGGAGTAGAATGAAGCTCAAAAGTAAAAAGTCTTTAATATTATAAAGTACATATTTGCTATCTTTGGCATTGAAATATGGAGTCACCAACAACTGGAGACCAAAATACAAATTCTGAAAAGCCATTGTTGCATTTTGCATTCTACAGCCATCTTTGGATTTATCTTGAAATTAATACAGTGAATTTCTTAAAAAAAAAAAATTAAACAAAACAAAGCAAGAAAAAACAACTAAGTTGCTTGTTTCATGAAATGATGAGAGAATAATAAAATGGTGCATTTTCTAGATGCTTCTATCCAGGCAAAAGAGCCTGATAAAAAGCTGCTGATGATGGAGAGGTTGTGTCTGGAACGACTGGGAATCAGAACTCACCCTGCAAGGGTCGGGCTTTGGTGAAAGTGGCTTTGCAGAAGGAGATCTTCAAAAGTACACAGCATTTAAACAGCTGAGCAGACTGTGCTTGTTAAAGGGGGAGAGGAGCAAGAGCGTTGAAGGCCAGAGCTAATGGTTGTGTCATTAATGGTGAGCAGATTTTCACCTGGCTGTGCACAGAAAGTGTCCCACTACCTCTGCTGGGCCACTGGGATCAATGCTGCTGCTCCCACTAACCCCCTCAGGGAGCTGGCCACAAACTTAACACTTCTCTAATATTGGGAATATCTCTTGAAGAGAAAGTGGGAAAAAATGCAGCAAATATCCTCCTCTTCCACTGTAGAAGATGCTGTAATGGAGAGTTTAAAACCAGCTCTCCTTCAAGACCTTCATTGCTCTGTATGAACTGAAGTGAATCAGAAGTAAATAATCTTATCTGCCTTGAATTGCTTAGTCAAGGTTCATCCTTTGAACTTCTTGCTCAAATTCAGGTAAATTAACTCTCAAGGCAAATCAAACTGAACACTTTGTAGACCACAAAAAATTGAGTGAAAAACACTTCAGCAGTGAAAACAAAATATTTGCAGGGGGTGTGAGGAAGGGGGGAGTGAAATGGGCTTGACCCACATGAATATTGATTATTATTTGTTTGTCTGGCTGATATAAAAGCTAAAAAATAAGCACAGTCATTTTTTGAAGATCTGCTTCTTAACCTGAAAGAAAATCTTACAATCTAACAGCTTCTTTTAAGCATATAAGAGGAATCACATTCTGCAGACTGGGAATTAAAAAAAGGATATCAGTTTGGAGGGTTTTTTTGTTCATTTTTCTTTAATACATTTAGTATACAACTCTGTGTTCTGTACCCAGCTGTCTATCATGGGAAAGGAACTCTGAATTTTTCTGTTGGAAAATTTGAGGAGGGTCATTACATATTCAATACAAATATAATTTTAACATCATCTTCCTTTAAATACCCCTGGTACAAAAAGAGTTTATTGTCTTTGAACAATTTGCTTACACAATTTAAGAAGCATTTAAAAGATAAAAAAAGGACCACGTTTGCATGGTTAAGAACTCCAAGGGAGCAATCTCAAAGTCATGTTCACCTCTTGATACATGAATAAAATCTAAGTTACTCCCACCTTTCACAAAAAGTCCCTCTATCACTTGTTCACCAATCAGGTTTACTAGTATTACTTAGTATTACTTTTTTATTTTAATACTTCCTCTTTTCCAGGAAAACACTGGTTTTGTACATAATTGGAATAGCTTAATCACATTTTTTAATAAATTAATTGTCAATAGCATTTTGCCTGGTCCTAGGTAGTACTAACACAACTGGATCAATTTTATGTTAATAAAAGCTGTATTTGAACTGATCACAAGCTACAGGCAGAATCTGACTGTGAACTTTTACTCTATTTTGTCCTGTAAAAATTGAGTGCTGAAATACTAATGACTTCTGGGAAACCTTTGTTCAGCAACTGGCAGTGCAAAAGAGAGAAAAAGCATATAACAAATTTTGACCTCAGGACTGTCTTTTGAATTGTGTTTTCATTAACTTTAGGTACCAGGAGATTCTGGCACTGCTGAGAGAAAGAACCCTCTGTTACCATTGCATCAAATTATGGTCAAAAACCTCACAAAAGCAGAAAGTCTTGTGTTTCTCTTGTTCACTTCTGTATTTGTGAGCATTTTCTTTCTACTCCTTGTTTTTTCCCTTGAGGTTAGAAGACAGCTTTTCTATTCCTTTGGTAAAATCAGGTTTGGGAGCTGCTCTTTCATCTAAAATATCATTATTTGTGACTTTTCAGCAACAAGTAGGTTTGTGACTATTTGTAAATACAGAATCAAGGACTTAGGCATGAAATTTTATCTCCATATTGTGACTCAGTCATGTATTATTCACAACATTGTGCCTCAAATGTGTGTGAGCTCCAGTTGGGATATCATGCTCGTGTGCCATCATTAGGTGACTTTGCAAATTCTGACTCTTGTTCAAAACCCAGAAAAATAAATGAGGAACCTTTCTGCTTATTTCAAACCCATAAAGTGTGGAGAAAAAGCTGAAGCTTTGATAGAGAGGTGAAACCCTCTTGCTTTTAAAATCGGCGTCAAAACTCTCTCAGACTCCTGTGGATCTGGGATTTTCTTCAGACCTTAAAAACTTGCTTTGAGATGGCTGAATTTCATCATCTATACCTTGTGATTGTGCCCAAGTGTCACATCACTAACTTTTCCATTATCAGGATATTAATATTTTTGCATCAGAGAATGCAGCTTCATCAAAACCAAAGTGTGTTAAACACTTCGAATTTTTTCCCTGAAGAGTTCTCCAGTTTTGAGAATTCTTCAACTATCTTGATTTCAGATGACAAAAAATTAATTTCTTTTTGAATTTAAGACTCAAATTGATCTTTTTTTCCTAAATAAGCTTGCAGTCTTCATTATAAAATTTAATCTTAATTTCCGTTTTTAGCCTTATTTTAAATATCTTCTATATAACAATGCTTTATGGTTGCCAACAGCAAGCACACTGGTGCCTTCAAATCACTTATTTTATTTACTGTCCATTGAAATATTAAGGTGTTTCTAACCTCAATGTGGTACGACAGAAATCCCATTTTCAGGCCAGTGCTAGTTTGTGCAAACAAGTTTTCAATGAGACCCAAAAAGAACATTCAATTGTCACAGGACAGGAGAGAAAACCAGACTACACTTGCATGTTTTGAGCTGTTTATTTTAACACCTCTGTATAATATGGGGAGTGTGATAAAGTGGAGGTGCCCTGAGAGCACAAACACCAGCACAGCATAAAGCACAAGGCAGGGCAAGCAGAGAGAAACTTAGAGAGAGAGAATGGAAACAGATATTTGACTTGCAGGAGAGGGAAATCATGAAGGCTACACCTGCAACCAGCCAGGCTCCTAAGAGAAAAATAAATTAGGTCACGAGGACACTGATGAATCCACACTGCTGACACCACTTGAACTATGTAATTGTGACTTTGATAAGTAAATAATCAGTACTCCACTGTACTGGATGTTTATGGACCACAGTGTCCAAAGACATATCACCCAGCAGAGTATGATTTCCAGGCTCTTCTTATTAGACTTCAAGCAATTTTAATTTAAAAAACCCACCTTATTTTAATGTTCTTGTAAAACTTGAATATCCAAATAGTGGAAATTATTACTGCCCATTTTATTTTAAAGTGATTCCAAAGTCATACCTTCTGCCCATGCATTTTAATTAAAATTTATGGCCCGATTTTTCAAGTGAAACATGGAGGGAATAATTGTCTAAGGAGAAAAAAAATGTTATACTGTTTTTTAATTGGTGGGGGGAGGGTGTAAGAGTTGACTCATGATGGTTAAAAATCAGTGACTAGCATGGTGGAAATGGCATGAATTAAGGGCATTGGGCATGAAGTTGGAGGAACACACCAATTCAGAAATTATGGAAAATATTCCAGGCTTTGTTTTCCAGTAAGGACAAAAAATTGTGTTTGATTTTAGATCCTCAGCATTTCTAGCACAATTATATGAAGCTCAGAGTTCATTTGTTCACCAATTCTGAATAGAAATGTGACACAACTGAGAACAATGCCCCTCAAACTCTGGCAGAAGAGATTTTAGTTCACTTTAAAGCCTAACTCTTGTCTCACTTTGACATTCTTTGCAAAATGTCAAAGAATCACCACACAGAAAACATGACATCAAACACCAGAGAGCAAAGTTTTCACATTGCCTCGGCAAGATGCACAGGCAAGAGAATCTGAAATAAAAAATACATGTCTGAATTACAGTAAAACTTGGATAGCTTGTATTGCATATTAAATAATTGAAAATGAGGAACATATTTTAAACAGCCATACCTAAAATTGTCTGCACAATTGTCTCCCACTTTAAACTTCCAAAACTTTCAGCTGTGAAGCTGAAGGTCCATTTGTCCAGAGAGGAACAGAAAAGTTACCATGCAAAGATGAATGCTTTAACATGTTGTCTTTTAAGACTGCTCTTAGGGAAAAATCTATTCAGCCCTTCATTTAAAAAGATAACAAACAAACAAAACCAAGGAAACACTGACTTAACAAACTGTGGTAAAAAAATTAAGAATTGGCAGGAAGATAGAATTTAGGAAATGAGAGATACTTTATAGATTCTTAGGGAAAATTAGTTTCAGTTTAGCAGGGTGATGAGCATTTTAAAAGTGGAGTTTATTAATATTTTTATAACAACATTTTTGCAACATTCCAAGGATGTAAACAGAGCATTTTGCAATGCACAAAGAAATTGAGCTGAGAATTTTGATTCAAACTACAGCCTAATAGAAGTTGCTTTTTTTTGTAATGCAGACTTTTTAGCATAGAGGTTTTCAATTGCATTATTTCATGTTCTAGTTATTTTACCAGCTACTACAGTACTGTATAGCCATTTGACTTCATTGGTTGTGTCTTTTGATGCAGTTCAAATTTATAGGAAATTATCATGGTGCAATGTAGAGAACAATTATACAAGACCCTTAGAATCTGGGTATGGAAAAGTAGCATAAAATCTACTGGCTTTCCTGTCAGTGGAGTATTGTTCCTTAAAAGATATTTCAAAGTGTTTTCTTCTTCAGTTTTTTTCCTTTTTTATACCATTTATGAAGTAGTTTTAACTAGCCCTAAAATTATTTGTGTTAAAGTCTCCCCAAGTTTGATTCACCACTTTTGAAGGTGGTTTGCCAGGTTTGGGGTACCTGAGACAGCAGTCATAGTTAAACCAAAATCACAGATTTCAGTTTTGGAAGAAACACTATCCAGCATATTTTTACTCTTGGTGTGAGATCTCCTCTTTAATGAGTTCAATTAAAAAGCACCCATTAATTTGGAGGGAATATAGGATTCACCTCTTTTGTGCAACTATCAGCTCAGTAAGGAAAATGCTCTGTTGTGATGACTTCTTTATTCGATGTGTAGCTCTCTGCCTTCAGTACACCCAGAAAAAAAGGCACAGACAACTATACTTTTACCAATGCAATATTCTCTTCATTATAGCACCTCTTGCATTTTTAACAAAATTACAGTTATTCAAAGAGATTAATTTTTAAAAACAAAGACTAAATGGTAAGGAGGATTTTATTATACACTCTCATATATTACTAAATGTTTTCTTGGTTTTTGCCCTGGCATTTGGCTCCCCTGATTGCACTACCAAAAATTATTGTCTCTCTTTATTTTCTGATCACAGGCATCCAGGTCCTCACAATTGCAAATGTTGATGCAGGAAATTTGTTCCTTTAATTTTAGTAGAGCTTCTTGCATTGTGAAGTACTCATACATATAAAAATATAAGTGTATATATATATATATATATTTAAGATAATTGAGTTGTGTATCTCTAAAGTTTTCAAGACAAACTTAGACCATTAAACTTATTAATTTCTTCATCCTTAAAAGTTAATAATAAGATCTTTCTGCAATAATTTTTATCAACTTTTCTAATTTTGGAGGATTTTTTATTGCCTGAAGATTATTTTATTCATTTGTTTAGGTTTTTGTTTTGTTTTTTAATCTACCAAAATATGGTGAAGGTCATGTAGTAAGTGACCAGTATGTTTATGACTGTGTGCATGTCACATGGAAGAAAGGCATGAGAAGGGCAAACAGTGAATTCAAGAAATCCCACAAGGAGAGGCAGAAAAAGTGATTGATGCAAGCTGTTGCTTCTTGAATTCTGAAATGGTCCATCTGTGTAGCCTGAAGCATTGGAATGAGGTAAAGGGATATTTGGAAAGTTCACATAACTTATTTAAAACTAAAAATAGCAGGTAATGGTAGAAATTAACCATTTCTTTTCACAGATACATCAAGCAAGTGACTTCTTTATGGAAGCAAATGTGCAGCTTTGAAGAAAAAATAAGAAATTGTTGCTAATCTCCCATTCAGTAATGTCAGAGTTCAGATATGCATAGAGTTACTAACCAACTGATTTTCTGAAATGAAGCAGTGGATGAATTTTAGAGATATTTATTTTCAAATTGAGTTGTCAGTTCACTGCCAATTCATAAAACCTACTGTGCTGTGATATCAACTCATCACAAAATAAGCTGACAGACTGTACCATACTTTTATAGTGAATCATTTAAACCATGAATCATTCATAGCTTTACACAGGTGCTGAAAATACTGAAAACCTGCTGTCATGCTAGACAAGCCTG
The DNA here is from genome assembly GCA_034336665.1 of Luscinia megarhynchos. NCBI lineage: Eukaryota > Metazoa > Chordata > Aves > Passeriformes > Muscicapidae > Luscinia > Luscinia megarhynchos. The sequence goes on along the minus strand of CM067565.1, from coordinate 77,832,434 downwards.
GCACATGCTTTCCACAAGTGATGGGTTCTTTGCAGAGCAGATCAGTTTTTAATCCTATTAGGAAGAAAGAAAGATCAAGGAAGGAAAACAACAACGACCAAAACAAAGGGCTCTGTTCTTCATTTTCCCCTTTTCTCCCCTCCATTTTTAATGATATTCAAAATGGAAAGCTAAGAAAAAAATATTTTGCTTCTATGTTTCATTTGTTCCATTGACAGACAGATATAATCCATGTTGCTCCCAATGGTGCAAGTCTTGATACAATTAATGTGTTGCAGTTCTCATTCTGAATTACCCTCAGAATGTCATTCTGTTGACATAGGTATTTGTAGATGATTTGTTGTATCCACCAAAATAATCCAAGGAATCTGGACATTAGTACAAAAGGCAGCAGCAAATTATAGGCTAGCCTTGTAGCTTCAGCAAAACGTGCAGCAAGCCTGTCGTGGGGCAGTCTGCAGACTGCCTCGTTCCCTGCCTTAAAAGGGACTAGAGAAACAGATTGCAAATGGAAATTAAAATACCCACCTGAACGGATCTGAAGGGAGTGGAGGGATGGGCCTGGTCAGCACGCCCTGCATTAAGGGGCTGGGGATGTTCTGGGAATCAGGGATTCCATGCCAACATGTCTAACGAGTGAATGAGCCGGGACGGGATGTGGGCATTTCACACGGGGTTAGGCAGGCTGTGCTTGCACAGCAGGGCTCACCCCATCCCTGGGGACTGCTCTGCCTGCCACTTTCCCTGCCAATCTCTCACTGGCTCAGGCACACCTGCAGGTCAAAAGAGGAAATGCTTCAGTCTCTCTGATACCGTCGAGGAGTAAGACTTTGTGATGAGACTGGCATTCTCCACCCTTAGGAGCAGCTCTCAGGTGCTTTGGCTTCAGGCAAAATTCTCCTACAGTACCTAGGCATTGCAGAAGAGTTATTTGCTACAGCAGGCCCCTCAGTAAAGCTGTGACAGAGAGGGACAATAGCAAAGGTGAAGGCTCAGACCACTCCCCTCAGGAGTGACCCAGCTGGGATCCACAGCCCCAAATCTCTGTTGGAGCCGGGTGCCTATGCCAAAACACTGAAGAAAGCTGTGGGATTCCCCTCTCTCCTGCCCAGCTTGCCAGCAGAGCACTCATGGAGCTCCTGCAGGACATGCAGGCTCATTTCCAGTTGTCCCATCACAATGTGTGGGTACCTTAAGAATGCCCAGGGTACAAGGAGTAAGTAGGACATGCTGCCAGCCCCTAATAGTAACCTTGTTTTCCAGTTTACTTGATATAGTTAATTATTCATTCAGAGAGCAGAAAGGAAGTGGAAAGAAAGAGAGGGAGGGACCACCTCTCTTTGCATGGAAGCTGAGTAATATTGACCAATATTAACAATATTGACCAGAATGAAGGGGAGACCTGAGGCTCAGACACTGCCAATTGATATTTTTCATCTGAATTGAGTGTGAGAAGGGATGGAACTGAACCTTTAATGTCTGAGAGAATGGTGTTGTGTGACTGGTGGTGATAGGGAAACTATAATCCACCACCAAATGTTTTGTGTTGACTCCCCATAAGAGATCTTCAAAGAATGTGTCCTGCCTTGGACTCTCACAGACAAAGGCAGGTAAATAACCTGCTAAATCGATAATTCAAATAGAGCAGTCACATGGAGGAGCTATGGAGCCACTCTGCACTAGTAAGGACAAGAAACTTCCAAGAATTCCCAGAACCAGATGAAGTTTGCAGAAAATAACCCAAGAGGTGCCTGACGTGTTTTGAAGTTAGACAGCAGCTGAGTTTTGAGATCTGACTGATGGACTTGAAAGTCTAAAGGCTTTAATGATCTAAAATGTTAATTAGCACACCTGTATATCTGAGCAGAAATGGCCTCTTTATTCCCTAGGCTCTTTACAGACCTAATTTTAGGATGATCATGGACTTGGAAAAGTGTCCTTTGTTTCCTACTGGAAGTAATGTGTCCACTCTGCTCAAATCCACTCTCTCCCAATGGAAATTGTTCATCAAGGACTCTCCTCTGATGCAGTGTCTGCTTTGAGCTTCCAAAGTACCATACTGATTATTTATGTGCTGGAGACTCTTCTGGTCTTTGGCTCTACTATTGTGTGGTCAGATTGCCCGTTTAGAAATGGCCTGTTGGGATTTGGCAGAGTAATTTACCTAAGGGTTTTTTTAACACATAAATTGGCTTCATAAACTGTAGTTAATTTGGATAATTTTATTTGAATTTAAAGCTAATTTAAGTTAAAACATTTTAAAGCTCTGAGGAGTCACACTTGAATTTAAAACATGTATTACAGAATTCGGGTTAGCTTTCCTTTAGAGTTCTTGTGTAGAAAACTAAAAGAATTATTTTTTTATTGGAGGTAACTGGGTCCATCTCTCTTTGTACTGATGGGAGAGGAAGAAATCAAAAGTGGACCATCATTTCAAAAGGGAAATGTTTTATTTTTTCATAGGTAATTTCCCCCATTTTTACTTAGTGCTAGAGGGTCATCCAGCAAAGGCAACTATTGTCTAGTTCTAATAATAAATGTGTACATAAATTGTAGAATATGATTTTGTATGAACTCAGGGTTATTTATTGGTCAGATAACTGACAAACATATGCTATTCAGGTTGCTGTGAGGACCACTTCACTGAAAGGAGAAGGATGAATGAAACCTGCTTTAGTCAAATATCTCCAAATGATTTAAATAATATATAAAAAATTTTGTATATATAGTGACTCATTAAGGTGTTGTGTCAAATTGCTATTGGGAATACTAATTATTTTTCAAAATCATCATTTTATCACAATTTTTTTATATTAGCCAATTTGGAAAAAACAATGTTTTCTCAATGTGCCAGTCAGGATTCACTGTCTTTATTGACAATCAAAATAGCACATGCATTGCTGCAGAGTGAAAGCCCTCTGATTTGATCATGAGTGCACTGATCTGCACAGAGCTTTTCACCTAGTAAGACATTGTTCCTACTGTCAATACCCTGTGACCAAAGCAGAGGAAGAAGGAGGACTTTTCATTAAAGCAGAAAAGAAATTAGGTGATTTACCCAATGTCACAAACACAGCTAGTTGGCAGGGAAAGGAACTAAATCCAAAGCTAAATTTCCTAAGCTGATGGCAGAGATCATAGCCAACAACCTGATCTTGGAAATGGTTTGTGTTTGAAAATGGCTTATATACTAATCATTATCTTTGTAAAGATCAGTTAAATAGGTTTCTGTGTATAATTAGTGTTACACTTGCCAAGAACATCTTCTGCTATCACTGATAATATTTTGAAGGTCCTCGTTTAAATTCCAGCCATATGTTTTAACTTGGTAATGAATTCCACAGTGAAGAAATATTGATTTGGGATTGCTTTAATTTGCATTGTTGCCCTCTTTAACTTGTGTAATATGAGCTTTCTCATCCAGATATGTTTAGATATTTACTTAGCTTTTTAATGCTCCTTATGCTACATAATCTGAATCCTGATACAGCACTAAGCATCATTCTTGAGAGTCTCTGGAATTGTTCCCTAGTAGCAATTAGAAGATTTCTTCAGCAGTAAAAAGTGAGCGATTTTCCCCAAAGACAGGTAGATCTGTGTTCAAACCATGTATTTCTATACTATACCTGGCCTTCTCCTAGCAGTGTAAGCAGTCTAGGTGACCTCATTATCTAGCAGATTCGACTTGATGTCAGTGTGAACTGATCAAGGAGAATTAGGAAGGACATAACTGGAAGGCAGGAGGGAGATTTGCCCTTTTCAGGAGAGAGCAGCAGAAGTGCCTGGAGCTCTGCTTAAGAATGGACAGTGAGCCTGGTGGTAGATTTTGGGTTGGAATTAGAAGGAAGACAACATAAGAGATACTGTTGTGAGTTTCTTCTAATGGCACCCTGATCAGGAACAGATGAAGCCTTTTCCAGAAAACTGAAGGCTTCATGTTCTCAGGCATTCACCTTCATGGGGAACTGTAGCCACTTTATTAATTGCCACTAGGTTTCTGAGCACCTTGGTGACAGCGTCTTAACAGAGGTGATCAAGAAGTCAGTGAGGGGAGGTGCTCTCCTGGATCTAATGCCTATAAACAAGGAAAAATCATTTGCTGATATGAAGGCTTGGGGGCCACCGTGGCTGCAGTGATCATGTAATGGTGGAAATCAGGATCCCGAGGAAAGAGTACAAGGCAAATGGCAAAACAACACTGACAGGATAAGCAGACCTAGTCCTCTCAGGGACCTGCTGGAAGACTCCTGTGGGAGACAGTCCTGGGAGAGAAGGGGTACAGGTGAGATGATGTTTTACTATGGATTGCCTTCTTTAAGCTCAAGGATGTCCATCCTGATAAGCAAAAATCAAAGGCTTGAATGAATGAGGAAGGAGCTCCTGGCTACACTGCCACATGAAAAAAAGCACACAAATTATGTTCTGCAGGAACATGAGATCATCTAAGGGTAACATATAAACATTGCCTGAGTGTGCAGGGATGGGTTTTGGAAAGCTTTAGTCTGCACTGGTAAGATCTGCCATCAGGAACTCCAGGTCCCTGAAACCAGTGGAAGAGTTTGGAGCAAGAAAGACTTACTTTTGGTGGAGAAGGGTCATATTAGAGAGCACTTAAACAAATTGGACAGACCATTGAACCCTGGGTAACACATCCAGAGTTGGTGGATGTCAAGACAAAGCTACTCATGAGTATCTTTGAAAGATCCTAGCAGTCAGGAGTCGACTCAAGCAAGCATCCGGTGGCATCTTCAAAAAGAGAAAGAAGGAAGAACCAGGGAATGACAGGCTAGTCAGCCTCATCTGAATCTATGAAAGGTCAAAGAAAAAAGTTTCACAAAAACATTTCCACACATATTAAGGACAAGGGTGATTGGGTGTGATTAGAAAGGATTTACAAAGGGTAAATCATGCCTGACCAACCTGACAGTCTCTGCTATGATGAGGTGACTGAGGAAGAGCGGAGGGGTGAGTATGGTAGCTGTCACCTTTGCATCTTCACCTGCTTCATGTGAGTACCAAAGATCTGCATTTACATCACTGTGGGTATGGTCAGTGTGGGTTCAGCAATATTTTTTTGATAGCCCCAACCAAGGAGAGTGGGAAAACCCTTTGATGGCTGCCATCCAAATGCAATTACCTCAGATCCAAGAGATGCCATATCCCTTGGATTTTTCCTTCAGATAGCTAGTTCACCTATATTATACCAGACTAGTAAGAGGGTAGAAGAAAACTGAGAAAGTACAAACCAAGAAACCAGATCCTAGTGCTGGGTTTAAGAAACACTGTGTATCTCATTTATAAGATACTCTATGAACCAGGAAGATCTTTCAGAAACATGAGAAGCTTGGGTGAGTCGAAACAGCAAGCATGCACTTTTATTGTCCCTCAGGCTTAATTGGGGAACCAGTCAGCAATGAAGGAATCCACTTAGAAGAGAAAAAGTGTGCTTCATTGAAAAGGCCACCTGGAAAAATCCTTGACCTCTTTGAAGCATCTGACTTAATTTCAAATGAAATTGAGGATATAGAGGAGAAAAAATGTGTGCTGACATTTATTATCTGGAATAGACTGCTGCAGTTCCTATCCTGGCTCCATTAGGCTGAAGGGGTTTTGGAATTCACACACAAGCTGTCTATCTGTTGGCTTCAAGTATCAGTAGTTTCTGAGCAAGGAATTACAAACCCAGAAAGCTGGAGGGAACATTTAACATAAGAAGAAATTTCTAGTTGTGGAAAGAAGGGATATCTTCCTTAGATCAACAGTAGTCTCCAGTAGTGGTTGGAGGGAGCCTATACAGTCTGTGCTCTTAAAGTTTTTCTAAAAACAAAAGAAAACAAGAGCACTTCTGTGTGAACAGACTAAAGCAAGTTGCAGAATTGGTACACTGTACAAAGTGTGTCTCTAACACAGTCACTGTGATGAATTCCTTCATTTATAATGAAAAAAAAATTGGTTGATTTAGTTCATGAAAGCACATTTAGCTTGAGCTCATACTTCAAAAGATCCTTGTTCTAAGAAATGAAAAATTGCATTATAATCTAGCCATCCTTTACTTTCACACTGTTGGGAAGTCTTGTGGAATTCAATCAAAATCTGTTTATTGGCTGTGGTTTGATTAAGTAATTTGATCTCCATCTCCTACTTGAGAAGTTTTTAAAAGATCCTTGATTTAAAAGATCCACATGGTTCACTCATTTTTCATGTTTTGATGGCAGTGTTTTCCCACATTCTGTTACATTTTTAATTCCATTGCTTGGCATTTTGTTTCTGGCTTTTACTTTTTCTTTCCCTTACCTCCTGTAAAGCATCATTTTGGGCAGGAATATTTGTTCCTTCAGTACCTTTAGCAGAGTTAATAGATCACAGTAATATATTTGTGTCTTGAGAACTGTGTCAGCACAATGGTACATGAATATTTGGTCCTTAAGATGTGGTCATATCATCTGTCCCTCTGAGCATGCACCAAGACTGGCAACCCTGGGTCTCATCAAAGGTTCAACTGGCTGTCTCTTGCTAAGAGAAAATAGGATATGAAAATGGGAAAGAAAATACAACATTACAAGACAAATTTCTCTTAGGACAGTATCTATAAACTGCCCCTTCAACTGTAATGGTCAAAATGGAAATTTGTGAAAGCTGGTTGCCAATAGAGTGAAAGAAAACAAAGTGAAAGTGCCACTTTGTCAAAATGTTGACGTTTTCATGCTGTGCTATAAAGAAATATAAAATACACATTTCCATCTAAAATCTAATTGAAAGATTAATTTGGGGTTTTTTTCCTCATTAAAACACTGTAGTTAGATGGTCTGTCAATTTTTACTTATATTCCTGAAGCATTTTTTAAAAATATCTAGTTTCACAAACATTTTTCAGACCTAAATTAAAAAAAAAAAAAGTAATATGGGCCTGCAGTCATTTTATTCTGTCTAGTCTTGATCATTTTTCAGTGTCATTCCTAAGAGACTTTGGAATACATGAGAAAAGACAGAAATGGAGCAACGGCTTTCATTTTCAATATATCTTGTTCTTTATTTTTTGCTTTCATTGGAAAACCCAGTTTTAAATGCTAAAAGACAGTCACAGTACAGTTTCATTAGTTGAGATAAAATGGGACACTAAGCAGATTAAACTTGTAAATTCGTTTTTTGTCCTGTCCACAATTTCTGCTGGATTACCTGCTACCTATTTTATGAATAATGATAACTGAATAACTATAGCAGTTTCCTGACACTGCATGATCAAAAATGTCCCTTGGAGTCGAGGCTGTTGGTGTTATGGGACTTCTTTTGGATGCTCTATGCCCAGGAAGGCATGGAGCATGCTCTGATAGTGATAGAACAGCCCTGCTGTAAAACAGGTTTTCCCCATCATTTGAGTGTGCTCACAGGACCCCTCACAGTGAATCTCCTGTTACCTGCCTACACCTGCTCTGCACAGGTGGTCTCTGTGCTTGAACAGCACATTAGAAGTCCAACAAAAGTAATGGTTTATGATAAGCCCTTTCCCCCATTTTCCTGAGGGCTTGTAAAAACAAGACACCAGTAGAGTTGACTCTTCCATACCCGCAGACAGCTCCTGCCCTGACAGTGGGCAAGTGTGACTCACTAAGCTTCTTATCTGGAACTCATTTGCTAAACTCATGAAGCGAAAAATTCGGACATGGAGCCTAAAAAGCAGTAGATGTGCCTTGTTCTGCCCCCAGAGGAGGAGGAACAGCAGCCAGGTGCTGGCTCCCAGGAGCCCCAGCCTCGCAGTCCCCTGGCAGCGGCAGGAGACAAAGAAGGCACAGCTTCACAGATCCCAGAGCTGCTCTTCATTAAGGTCAAAGGAGTTTATCTTTCTGTCTCCAGACAAGTCTGCTGCAAGAAATTTTATTTACTCCTACTTCAGAGACCTGGTGAGAATGGAGACTGTGTCAATTAGTCTATTGAACTGGATCCTTCAGCGCTTTATTGTGACTTTGCTGAAATGACCCTTCTCAGCAAGGGCTGCAGAACCGAGCCCTCTTATTGATGGGAAAACTTATTTTTCATGGGCATTTAAAAATGTGCTTAAAAGTTGTCTGGGAATGATTTATAGCACTGACTGGAGCAAGTACATTTCAATACTAATGCATAAATCTTCTAACAAATAAGCTATCTACAGAGTTATAGGCAGAAAGGGGTGTTTTCTTTCTCTAAAATGAAAAAATATTTGGAACAAAGCCCATAGTTAAATTGTGCTCACACTTTGATCTCACATGAAGAAGTGTAGTAGTTTTTATTTTCCTTGACTTTGAAACTACTCATATATGCTTTAAAAAGACTGATAACAAAACTTGCTTACAAGATTCTGGGAATGAGCATATACTCTGAATTCAGGCAATGGCAAAGAGTCATTTTATTATAATAACATGAAACAAAACATATTAGGCTAAAGAAAACAATGCTATACTTGCAATCACTGACTGAATCCATTCTACTGTAAATCTTCTGCTTATTGTTACACTTTCTTTGTTTCTTTGCCTGCTTTGTCACTGCCATTTCAGAAAAAAAAAATCCTACATATCCTCAGTGGCTGCTGGTACTTTTAATATGTTTACATATAATTTACTCATTATGAATTCTAAAATATGTATAGAGAAATTTTAAATTTATTCAAATACTTTTAGGATGACACACATTTTTTGTTAATAGGTACAAAAAATACCCATATTTAATATAACTTTTCTGACTCCTTTTCCATCATTTCATACTGACCCAGATATATTATAATGCATATTTATATACTGAACATTGACACATTATGTGCTCCAGAGTGTGACTTTCAAGTCAGTCAGTCATGCAAATCTGGTTATCTAGTTATCTGGTTGGAGTTATACATCTGAAATTATTTGTTATTTTTTCATAACTTTAGCCCAAATTCCTAGCTTTTTATCAGGCTGTGTTTTTTATGAAGCAATTAGTCTGGTAAATAAAACAAATAAATGACCAAATAATTTTTAAAACATCTATCCATTTATACTATGCAACATTTGTTAGGTAATCATCACATAGCTAATTCTAAAGATTAAATGGTTGGTAATGAATTCATCTGCAAACTTGAATTATAATCCTACATATTAGCAGTGCCTTAATAGGCAGAGCAGCCAAAGAAAAAATTGTGGGGAAATAATTGTCTGTCAACATGATTTATTTTTCTATCTCTATCAAGAAATGTGCAGCACTGTCTCATTAAGTGACTAAACAGAGGACCATGAGCTTCTTTATATATTCATCATTGTCACCTGGGCTCATCTGATTATCACCTTCAGTCATCTGCTCTCAATATGCAATGTGCAGTGCAGAGAATTTCAGAAGGGCTGAAAGAATATTTATGAAAATGCTAGAAACAGGGCCTGGTGCTCTTTTACCTCTAGATCCTGCCAGAAGGCATGAAGTATAATTATAATTCTGGAGTGTATAAAGTAATTGTCACCATTTTAAAAGCCATTGAGATCAATTACAATTAATGCCTTAATATACATCTGTTAGCATATGTTGTTGGCAGGTTTGGAGAATCACCATTTTGCCTAAATCACTTGCATTTTTAAATATGGTATCTATTTGTCTTCTTTTCTTATTGCTGCAACAACAGGAAACCTCTGAGAATGCTAGCTTGGGATCTAGTTAGAAAAATTGGGGACCCTAATTTTAAGCTCTCAGAGAACATATTAATTGAGTCTTTACATCTTACTGATGCCCCTTTCTTTTCCAAAACCTGTTTCTTCTCCATACTAAACCTTTTCATTTCTTTAGTTCTTCCTTCCTTTATAAATCTCTTCCAAGTGATCTACAGCTGAATCCCAAATATAGATATATAGATAGATGATACAGATATAGGTATAAATATAGATATAGATATAGATATAGATAAATATTTAGCAACAATGTTAAGCAATATAAAAGTCATAAATGTTGTTTAAATAAGCATGTATTACACTCAGAATCACAGAATATTCCAACCTGAAAGGGACACACAGGGATCATTGAGTCCAGGTTCTAAGTGAATAGTCCACACAGGGATTAAACACACAACTTTGGTGTATCACCATCATGCTCATATAGTCTTGGTATAGTATCATATTTAAACAAGTTTATTTAAGTATATTTATAAATTTGAAGCATATATCGTTTTGTTAAGATAAATAAAAAATACAAACTCTGTATGTGTAAGATCTTTACACATATATCTTTCCTATTGGATTCATCTTCAAGAGACTGATATTTGCCCAGAGTCTGCTCTTATTGCTGATTATTGAATTCATGTAATTAGTAAACATGTATGAGTCTTTTGTAAACACCACTCTGACAGCATCCCTGGTCTCTGTCCTGCTTTCTTTGAGCTACACTTCAGCCTGCCCCCCATGCACTGCATCAGGGTCAGTCTTGGACAGTGCTGGTTGTTGAGTCTTCAAAAATACTGATCTTCATAGATGCAGCACAAACCTGTTTACTAACTAATCAAATATCTTTCCTGTTTGACCACATGTTTTGTAAATTAATAAGCAGCAGTAGCTGTGTCTCCAGTTTCCCAGTGTGACAAGTCGAGGAGAAGTGAACCCAGTTCTGCCATCCTGATAATCTAGCAAATTTCTATCCATTTATGCTAGTACTGCTTTATTTTGGTGATGAACTCACCATGCTATAGTCATCTACTCCACATGAGAACAGTTCTAGAATCCAGTTGCAGAAAAATGGTAAATAATTTTCCCTTCAATATCTTATCTTGTAGACACATCATTTTTTTCCCCTTTCTTTTTTTTTTCCTTAGGCCTCTGGAGACTCCAAGAAGTATGTGTATTTAGATCCTTCAGTATTTGACTTGGGGAGGCAGAAACTTTCACCAAGGCTATGGAGTAATGAGACTTTTGCAACTCAGCTCTGTCTTTCTCACTTCTGGGAGATGCACAGAATGCAGTTCCATTGGTCTTTTCACATACAATCATGGAACCATAGAATCACAGAGTGGATCAGAAGTAACCTTTAAAGATCATCTAGTCCCCCCTGCAAAGATACATTTTACTATCTGAACATTTGCATCCCTTTTGAGAACAGAGGAGGTCATTAATTTAAATACAAGATGTATTTTTTTCTGAGGTACATTGTGGTCCATGTACCTTTCCAATCATTCTCAGGGCTAAATACTCAAGCACCCTCAGCAGACCCATTTGGTGCCATAAGCCCAAGCTTTATCTTCTTTTTTTTTGCCTGTGGGTTGATGAGAGGTTTTTGGGGGTTTTTTTGCAGAGCTAATATCACTGTTCCAGGTACCACCTTGGCTTGAGCACCTGTGTCCAACTTAAAATTAAAAAGTGTCCCATTTGTTTTCAGGCTGACAGTTCATTCATCTTCTGCTGCTACCTTGGCCATTAGTGGAATGAGGAGCAGCTCTGAGCTAATGGCTCTCTAGTCATCCTCTTTGTCCTTGGTATCTATTCATATTCTGCTGGTTCTTGCAATCCCTGGCAATATGATAAAATCCACTGCACTTCCATCTTCTTCCAAAAACTATCAATTACAGTGATGGGTGTTGTTTATTACAGGATGTACATGTTCATGTGCTGTCTTTGAGGCTGCCAGCTTCCTGTTACTGGTTCTTTCACCTAAATATTTTAACTACTGTGCAAGATCATCATCTGTACTCCATAAGAATCACTCTGGATAGTGATTTGCCTTCTTTCAGTATCTATGAGTTGTCTTGTAAGAAATGGACACCCCTGTGTTTCCACAAATGTTTTTGTGGTTTGACCATGGTCATAGCTGATAGCATAGATCTGACCTTTTATTTCTGGGACCTCTAGCAATGGAAAGAAAAACTGATTTTCCACCTCAGATCCATCAATACCTCTTCAAATGTTCTTCTGTGGTTGACTCTTTGAACGTGTCATTCTTATTTAAAGAATTTATGAAGCACATCAGAGTCCAGTGTTTCAATTGTCTTCTCTTAGTGCTATAAGGCACTTAAAACTTTAAGTTTGTCATAACTAAAGCTAATTCTTTTTGCCTAGCACATATTGCTTGGAGATAATTGTGTGTGCCAGCTGAATTTCACCTCTGCTAGGATTACAAACCACTCCCTTCTCCTTATACTTTATTTTATTCCCAGTGACACATACTGTGCTAACAATCACTCCTAGCCAGTGACTTCAAGAACAGGCTGCTCCCTGATGAAAGGGACCAATATATTAATTTTCAAATACGTTTAAATTAAAAATAGGAAAACCATGAAATTAAAGGAGAAGGTATAAGGAAAGCTGTATCTGAAATTATAGAAAATACATGGAAAAGTAAAAGGGAAAGCAGCATTGTTCCACTGTAAAACACTGTCATGTACTTATATCTTGCTTACTGATTGCAGTTATGTAAGACAGTAAAACTAGAGAGGTAGAGTATGATCATATTGTTGACTATGGGGCACCTTTTCCCACAAGAAAAATTCTTGACAAAAATAGTAATTGCAAATTAGACATGGTAGGGTGATAGGAAAGAAAACTGCAATAATTTAGAATTTTTCTGAGCAGAGATTACACAATAAATTTTTTAGGCAGCAAATACAGAACCAACAAAAGAAAATGCTTTTTCAAGTAAGACAAACTTTAAAGACTTCAGTGCCACTGGGAACTCAGAAGATTTGACATATTCACAGAAAATAGGTTGGCTAACAGCTGTCTATTAAGCATGATCATCTGGATGCAGCCTTTGGCTAGGAGTGGTCGTCATCCACAGTTAGAAAAGTGCATCAGGGGAACTGTCTCTGGGCTATAATTACTTTATCACCAAACTAATTTTTTTCTAAAGATCAGTGGTGCCCATGATCAGGGAGATACTGAGGTTATATCAATGCAGGTCTGAGGTTATATCAATGCAGACTAAAGAGCTGAGCACCTGTTCCTTCTTCACATTCCCGCAGTCCAGCACTGTACAACTCTGGGTGAGGTATGTGGGGTATCATCACATTAATTTTAATTACAAGAAAACTGTCCACCACACAAAGAAATAACTGAAACTCTGCAGCTGACTTTATATACAGTTTTATTAATCTGACTAAAGCACAAATAGAGATGAAAAATTTTTTAAAAAAGAAATTTTAAATAGTAAACTTCTTTGCCAGTACTCCCACGGATGAGCACACTTTGTTTAATAAACTTACAGCATTCAAGTAGGCCAGGTTTGGAGTGATTGTTAGCAGTACCTTGTACCTGAATGAAAGATTCTGTTATATTTTGATTTATGATAAAAATACTCTTTCAAATTCAAACAGTAATGCATACTGAATGTAGCATATAATGAAAATTTAATTGGGATAAACCTATTCAGGATTAATTATTATGACAGTTTTGTTTTAATGCATACTTATTTTATAAATTGAATGGTTGTTTAATTTTCACATTGTTATTATCTTTTGCTTTGTACAGTAATAGGAGACACAACTTACCATAAACAGGCTTTTTTCCCCCAAATTAAAAATTAAAAAAAAAAGAGAGAGAGTTTTTTAACCTACTCAGGTTTACATATTGCAGAAATGACAGGGGAGATATGGCTATAAGGACATTAGATAGGACATTACACGTGCTTAGCTTTGTAAATATCCAGTCAATGCCAGCTACTGGTTCTGTTTATTTTGATTATGATATGGACAACTAACTATCTTCCCAGTAAGTTCCAATCTAGCTAAGTGTTAAGTCACTGGATAAGCCTATAAACACAGCATATGTTTGCAAGACACCTTGAGGCTCCTGTACAGGAACATCTCCATGTAGGCTTCAAGGCTGACCTCATATGCTGTTTGTACATTCTATACAGCAGTTTGTTAAATTTATTTGCTAAAGAAACCCTTTTATTGGTTTTCCTTTTGTTAAGGTATTTTTTCAAGGAAATATGAAAATGACAGTGACTTTTCTTGGGTCCTCTGCATCAGGGTAATTGCAGACAAAAGCAGTCTGTGCTATGAACTTCTTCAGCATTTGTACCAGAGAGTACTGCTGTCAACACTTCTCTGAGCAGGGTGCTTGGGCCAGGGACACAAATTTATTATGAGAGCAATAAGCAACTGATTTTCAGTGTAATCTGCTGCAAAGGATATATTTTTACTTCAGGCAAATATGCTGTTTGCTGTGCTTTGAAAGCCTTGCAGATAACCCTGAAAAGGATTTATCCAACCTCCCTCTGTTGTTAAACTGAAAATACAGTAATAATTTCTATACATCCTGCATCAAGCAAAAGTTTTCATTTCGAACAGTAGGTCTTAAAGAAGCTTTCATTTTGTTTCAGTGTTTTTACTACATCAACGTCCCTTTTCGAACTTTTAGAACTGAAAATCTGTAGACCTTAATTTCAAATTGACTTCAACACACAGCTGGGTTTAGTTCAACATCAGTTCTTAAATGTTTAAATTACACTTACTTCTTCTGAGCTCTGACTCCTCAAGCATATGGTGATGTCCAGCAGCACCTTATTTCCAAAGCCCCTAATTCAGCAAACACAGCTCCCACTGGACTCCTTTCCATGTTGCCTTTTCTCAGCAATATGGGTCACCTCACCTTGCTTTTTCAGGCTCAGGCAGATGTCAGACACGACACTCTATCAGGCAGTACTTTATACCCCATGACATGGTACTTGTGACTCATGTGACTAACTTTTTAACATGAATAGGACATGGGCATAAACTGGGAATAGTACAGTCTTTCAAAAGGGGTTTTGAAAGTTAGTAGAAATTCCTTCACAACTACATGAAGATTTTTTGACCAAAAAGTGAACTACTCTGTGCTAAGCAAAGGGTGTGGTTGTTTACAAGTGGTATTCTAACCTAGAGTTAGTAAACTTCCCTTAAGGGCACCAAAAAATATAATGCTTGCTCTTTGAGCATATTGGATTCATTAAAGTAGCTTCTATTTTTATGCCCTTAAGTATGAAAACATCTACCATCAAGTAGCTTCAGTTTGAACGATTCTGAAAGGCAAAGAAAGTGCTGGACTTGTGGAAAGAATGAAAGAAATGCTGGGAGTGGGTAAAAAGCATGCTAATATGTCCCAGTTCCAACCCCTATGAAAAGATCTCTAACTTATTTCATTTTTTTGCTCAGAGGTGGAGGAAAGGAAAATTGGAAAACAAATGAAAAAAAGAATTCTAAAACACAGGATACTTCAGACCCTTAAGATACTCAGGAAACACTTCTAGTTATCATAGGATATTGTATAATTAAAAAAGGCAGTGGCCTTTTTACTGGGTGGTCAGTTCTCACCCCATCAATCCTGATGAGCTATACTTATAATAACATTCCTCTCTCTGTATTTCCTTTTTCCAAATCAGTTGGAGAGCAAGAGTGATTCTCTGAGTAAACAGGAGTGTTAAAAGCTTGAGAAAGACCTGTAAAGAGGGAGCAAGGGGGGACAGTGCTGTGCTAGAATTCTGCACCTTACCCTGGAAATGAGCACCTCATTGCCTCTCAGCTGCTACTGTGCTGCTACTCAGCACAGGGTGCATGGAATATCTCAGAAAACTGGGTCTAGGAACAAGCTGTCACAAGGTCTAAACAAAAACACTGGATAGTACCATGAAAAGGGCCCTGGCATGCTAGAAAATCTCACCTTATCCTATGTCACATTCCTTGGATTCAATGTTGCACCAGGCTGACTTGGAAAAATACCCAAACTGTGCATGACGTTTTTATTTCATATGATTAGCTAGGTAGCTGCAAAATCACATTAGGTCCTACAGAATCTCTTCTGCTTCATTTCTATCAGGCTGCTTTTTAATCTGCCTACAACTACACAAAACATGTTTTAAAAGGCAGAGTCCTTACTGATTCACCTACTCTGACTGAATGAAGAATATCCCCCCAGCACAGTCAGATGCAGCACAACATGGTACATAAGCCAGGTATTACAGACACTTGGCCTTAACTTAATTAGCAGACTGGCATGGTTGCTTCTCTTCTGTCACTCCAAAGATAAAGGCTCAGTTGATGAAGAGGATGATTTGATATGCAATATGCAAAATGTCATCTGCAGAATCATCATTGAAGAGATGTGGCCCTTGCCAAAGATGAAACAGACATGAATATTTAACTCTTTCCCTCCAAAATTAATAGAAAAGAGGAAAAGAGAATAGACATAAAACATAAATTCTGCTCAGTGATTGCAATGATGTTATAATTCCTGCAGCAGTAAACTAGATAGGCAAAAGGAAGTAATGTGCAGAAAGAACTTCAAAAAACTAAAGAAATACAAAAGCTTTAACAAAGCATACAGTCAGTAAAAGAAGGAAGTTCCAAAAAATACAGATGATCTGAGGTTAACAAAGAAAACAATTACTGCAAAATATCCTGAAAATCACTGGAAACTCAATGGTCCTTGATAATAAAAAGGGCAACAGTGGTTGTTAGGTCAAGGAAACCAGCAGCCAAAAGTGCTGAAGGACACCAGACAGAAAACCAAATCAATAAAACCACAGGGCAATATGTAATTATAGACAAATCATTATATGTAAAGTTCTCTTCATACCAGAGCATACTTTGGAATGAAAGGAATTAAAGTGTTTTGAGGTAACAAAAGAATGCGGAATCCATTTTCTTTGGGCAATAAAAGTCACACAAGTCAGTAAACATTAAAGACCCTTCTGAAAAGTATCTGACTGAAATGGCTAAGTCACCCAGTACTACTCTTCCCTGACATGAGCAAAGTTTCTGAATTGCTCCTCTCTAGCCATCCTATAGTTTCAGGGTCTGGGCACCTGCTGGGCATGTGTCATCTGGCAGGGAAGCAGAGGTGGCTGCTGTCTCACAAAGCTTTAATGCATCAACAAGTCTCAGTGGAAAAATAAATGTGCTCATGCTAAGTTATACTAGAACAAGTCTCAAAGCCAACTGGCACAGAAACCTTCTGATGGCAGCTAGGAAACCAGGCAAGCTGAGATATGATCCACCCTTTTTGAAAATTCAGTCTGAAACTCCTAGTGGTTACAATGTCAAAGAAAAATATTTTCAAACCGAGCTAATGTCTCTTCTATCTCGTGATCGCTTATGACAAATAAATTTGGACAATGAAAATGGTTACATGACAGAGTCTGAACTCTTGTGGAGGGAATAAAGCTCAGCATGAAGTTTGAAAAACCAAAGGGATTCTTTGTTTTAGGAGAGCATGAGAAGTAACAGCATCAAGTGCTTGAAGGCCTTTCTAGAACCCAAGTTACTGTACTCACTTGATAATTTTGATATTTGTACTAAGGGTTGCTGTTTGTCCAAGGAACCATAATTACTCTGTCTTTTCTCTTATGACATAAGGAACAAAACTCACACAGAAATTTCTGCATCAAATCTAAAAGTCAGGCTGCATAACAGTGCTGCCTGGATAGCACTTGATTTCAGGCAGATCCTGATTTGAAGGCATCAAATCATGGAGAACTGCTTTCTCTTGCCTAATTGTAACACAAGCCACGAGCAATTTGAAAAGGCACAGAAAGGACAAGGGCAAGGGCAGAGAGAGGGAAAGAACATGGGAGCAAGTGATAAAATCTGGCTGTTAAGAGAACAAGAGTGTGGATAGTCTAAAGGGTCATAATCTCTAAGCTGTTTTCCTTGCTAAATAAATATCAGCTGCAGATCAAAACCTGGCAAATGCATGTGCTGGAACAAAGAGGTAGCCAGGGAAGCAAGAAGATGCTGGATGCTACAGCAAGAATTAACTAGATACAACAGGATTAAATTAAACTGATAAATGAAGGAACATTGTGAAGCCACAGAAGCTGTTTTAGGCACTTAAAATGAGATTGCATGATGTCTAATAGTCCCTCCAGAGAGGGATAAGAACATGGAATAGGTGAATTAGAATTAGTATATTTATTTTTCTGTGGAGTTCTGCCACAGTTTTTACATGATAGTCCTGTCTTAGTTTGACACTGTTCATCCAGCATTCTACTTTGGAAGTCTGTGAAATATCATACACTCTTTGCCCAGAGCAGCTGACAACTAACAAACAAAGGATTTCTGTCAAATGACAACCATATTAAGGTCAACCCTTTTATATAGCATCCAAAAAATCTGGTTATGGGAACCACTGTATTTCAGTAACATGCTAGGAAGATTTTTCTAAAGAAAATTTTCAATAACTATTCCCTGTCCTTTCAACATATCTTCTGTATAGACAATGAAGATATCCCTTATAAAGATCAACAATTTTCACAGCAGAAAAATCCTGTGAGACTGCAAGATGCAGCTAGTGGTTTCTCACCTACTGCTTGACATCCATTTCATACACTCACAAAAAGCTCACGAGGTTGTGGAGGAATTTGTGTCTACAGGAATGCCACCTTGATTTCACTCCAAAAGCACCCTGTATATATTGTATTCTCCTCCTTAAACAACGCCTAACCATTATGCTGTCATAATAGCAATCTGGTTTTCAGTAAGGACCAAAATGCTCATGGTGGACTTGCTTAGCTGCCACATGAATAGCTTGCCATTAAAAAAAAATAGAAAGATGAATCCTTGGCCCATATTCCAAACACTTGATGAAAAGACTCCTGTTGACTTCACTGGGCTTTAGATTATACCCACTGCCATCAAGATGAAAAATTGCAGGCACTTAAAGCAAAGCTCTGGATGGATTGAAAAACTAGATTTATTATCCCTCTAAGGGCATATCTGGAGGAAATTAGTATGCAATATATCGCTATACACAAGCAACCTCACATTCAAATTCAGGATCTGAAATGTTGGTAAAAATGTAATTTATTAGGGGACTTTTTAACTCCCATTAGCTCTGTTTACTTCTGAAATCAACTATATTCTAAAGTAAACCTGAACTTTATATTTATATAAAAAACTGAATGGGCTGGTTTTCACAAATAAGCTTCCAGGGAGACACAGAAAAAACAATAACCTGCAGTGATAACCTGTGAAAGCAGGAACCCTAAATAGCATGTGGTCATCAGCAAGATTTTTTTTTTTTTATTTCAGCCTTCTGGTGGGCATAAATTTTGGTTGATTTGCAAAATGTTGTCAGAAGAGAATTTAGCTGCCAGGAAATTATTCATAGTACTGCCAAGTACAATATAGGCAATGGTTTGTCAAATTAAATAGACAAATTGCAGGGAGAGAGGAGTCTGAGCCCAGGACATCCCAGACCATCACACTCAACACGGGCAGTTGTGGGGAACTGAATGTGAAACCATAAAATGCAGCCGATCTGCAGAACAGGGAATTATTCATGCTGCAAATAGGCCACCTTATAAAAATCAAAGTATATTATAAATGTGACTTTATTTTTAGCATAAAGAAGATACTGCCCATAAAATGATGGGGGAAGTGAGAACTAGTTTCTGCCAAATCTGTCACAGAAGAGGGTTGGATGAATGAGTCTATTTGCATGCTTCAAAACACCAAAGGGAGCAGCCACCAAAATGTTAAAAGTAGTTTCTACAGTCAATTATGCAAGCACGTGCCAGACTGCTGAACAGACAACAGTTAACTATGTAGAGAAATCTTCAAAATCACATATTTACCAACATAACTACTCACTTCCCAAGTTTGCACAATAAGTTGTTTCAGTTGTTTTGTGGCGTAGAGCAGCATCCTTTAATCTGTAACAGAATACATTTCCAGGGTCTGGATTACAGCATCCAGTGTGTGACTTTCCAGAGGTCCAGGTCCCTAGAGGTGGTAGCACTGATTAAATCATCCCTCTGACCCTGAAGACATGGGTTTTGACAACCTCTGGAACAGCTTTTGGGGAAGAGTGGAGTTGGAGCACTGCTGTTTGTTCCTCTGCAAAGAAAAGTCACAGGTGTAACCTGGGGCAACTGAGGTGAAGCTGAAAGGAGGGGATGTTTGATGTTGCTACAGCTCTACTATTTTTAACCAGCACATGGGACAGGCAGGCTGTGTAAGGGAACAGGCTACCTCAAGACACTGCTTGCTTCCAGACCCTTGGGAGCAGAACTACAGGAATGTCTGAACTTTATGTTTTTTGACTGAGCAACAAAAAGAAATTGCATTAGGCTGAACTGCATCATTTAGGCTTCTTGAGTTCTTGCTTGTGATGTTTCTTTTATAATTTTTTCCCGACCTATTGATCAGTCTCAGAACTAAAATTTGCAATTTATTTTTCAACTTTTCCAGCTCTTCTTTCCTCTCTCTCCTCTTTCTTCTTCTTTTTTTTTTTTTTTTGAAATTATGACTTGATTTGTCACAAATCATTTCACTATTCTCCAAATCACATTTCTGATGAACTGACTATTCAAAAACATTGCTCAATTCTGCCCAGTGGGATTAATTTGTCACCAGGCTTCCCAGAAAGGACGCTGCCTCATACTCACTTGGAGAAGCTCGGAGAAGTCAGAAAATGACACTGTTCTCCCAGTGCTGAGAGGCTGATGTGTTTTTAAGACTACAACTGGGAAGAATTTTATTCTCCATGGAAATGCACACCAGAAATAGTACCTTGAAAGTTTTTAAAAACAGTTATAGAGTTCATATTTATGAAAAATAATTATAGATCATTGCACATATTGTTCAGTGATGCATGAGAATAATGACAATTAACCACTTAAACTAATGATTTCTGCAGTTGTCATGCAACGTCATAATATATAAATATGCAAAGCAAGCATTAAATTTTATGCATTTTTGCCAGAAAAAAAATCCCAATAACAAAACAAACTTGGTTTTTGTGCTTTGATTTGTGCTCTTGTGGTCTGAATCAAAAGATATTCATTATTTCTGTGACTTGCATCTATTTGAAGATTCTTTCCTCCAAAATGCAGAAATGTTCTTATTTCACTGCTTAGGAATGAAATACAATCAGATATTCCTTCACCCTCCACAGATCTGTGTTAACTCTGGTCATTTCTCAGAACACAGACTTTTCTAATCCTATTTGTTTCTTCTGTGAATACCCTTTTACATTCCTTCAAATCAAACTTTCTACCCCAAATATTTGGTCATCATACTGTAGGGCTTGACCTTTTGAAGTCTTCATGCATCTCTCAGTAGATAACAAATGAAGACAAAAGAAAAATGGCCATTGAAAGCCAGGTCTTCACAGCTCACACCTGTACTTCTTTCTACAAGAGGCATTGCCCTTCAGATGATGTGTTCCATTACTATCACTGCTAAACAAAGAAATTTAGAGTTGGCCAGATGGTTTTCAATCCCTATGTTTGCAAAAACTAATATTTATACAAGATATTACAGGGGAATGTCATTGAGGCAACAACTGTAAATTATACAGGCACTCATCTGGAGAAGACATCTCCATTCTTAGCACATGTTTATGATTGAAATATGGTCCAGCTTTTCCAAACCTCTGAGTGAGTCACAAGAACAGTTCCATGCGTGGCGCATGCCACATTGTCCCAGAACTAACATTCTGTCACTTGAAGTCATTTACATCCACACAGCACTGGGACATTTTGAAATCAGACTTCCCTTATCCTGTCAAGCCTTCAAAACCCTGTTGCTCTGCCATTGTGTTGTTCCCATCTTGAATTTATATCTGGCATTTTGCATATTACATGTCCTGAGAGGATGACATGAAAACAAAGCAATTCAGAGCCCAAGCAGTGCTTATCTCATGCTTTGCACATCTGCTCTACTGCCCCTTTAGTGGCAGCATGCAAAAACCTCTGGTGAGCAACTTTCTGGTGTTCTATTCAAACAAGTTTTTGATGATGCAGTAACTTTAGACCATAGGAATAAGGACATATGCAGGGGAAAGGAAGAGGTTATTAACAAAACCCAGGCTCTTACAGCAGCTCTTTGCTGATACTGCTTCTACTTTTGTGAAATCAAGAAGTGTGCAGATGGCTGGATTGGTAGCCCAGTTGTCAAGGAATACATTCAGTGCAGGTAGTTCAGGGTGCAAGCTGCTGCAGGTTGAGCTCTGGGGAGGCAGGAGCCCCAAAGAAGGAAGGCAGGAGCTGCCAACCCTTGCAGAACAAAGGGCTCAGGTACCTGAGGCACAGCAGTTGACCAAACACTGAGAGACACAGCAGGAGATGCTGACTCCCAGACTTTTCCATGCTTAGACTGTAAGAGTATAAAAGTTCAGGGTTTCTTCTGTTAGGGGTCACTCCTCAGAAGCACCCAGATCTGCTGTTATTTTGTTAATTAGGCATTTAGTTGTTGCACTGTGATTAAATTATTGTGAGGAGGCTCTGCTATGAGAAACCTGGGTCAAGCCTGTAAGGAAAGCTGTTCTGACTGTGTCAGTGTGGAGGGTGTAGCTGTGAAAAGGCTTCAGTCCCTGCTCAGCTGGTGCTACAGGGACTGCCAGAGTGGCTCCTGGATGGTTGGACAGGGAAGTTTCTCTAACACAGTGAATAGTTTGCTCTGAGATACTACACTTAATGATAGGAATAAAATAAGGAATGTATTCCACACAGCCCACCTGGAAACCATGTGCACAACTTTCCATATAAGATTTGTGATTAACATTCATTAAGGGGTGGGTACAATGCTATGAAACTTTTATCATGCTTCATGTGGGGATTTTAGTGTACTCTGTTGGGAGATTTTTCAATTCTGCACTTTTGGAGATTAAAATAAAAAATCTGAATGTTCAGTGAATGCAAGCATTTTAATGAATTGTTTAATGAATTAGTGAAGGCAGCCATTTTAATGAATCACTCAAGACTGGAACCCATGAATGCAAAGATATTTTCAATGAATTTTTAATAAATAACAATGAGGATGCCAAATTAAATTCTGTGAACGGTAGAAAAGAGAAGGATTAAACACACAACTGTGACCAATAAAAAAGTATTATTAAACAGAGATGATCATTTGCCAGTCAAAACCTTAAACCCAAATAAAATAGAAGAGGTTTGTACAGGCTGTTTTACAGTGTTCTGTCACGTTATCCACCTTGCTCTCCAGAGAGTCTCTTTACCCTTTCACCATCCTCCTCAGCTGTCTGTGCCAACTCTACCATTGTTTTGTCTTTCTTTTTTTCTCATCTCTCTTTTCTTCATTCTCTTCTTCCTTCTTTACAGCTGCTTTAGGGTGCATATAGCATTTTGTTCTCAAGGCAGTGCTACTGAAAGGAGTTGGTCACTGCAGGGACACTCCAGCAGACAGTCCTTGCTTTAGAGACTGGGACTCATTAGGTGTGTCCTCTATCAATAAAAACATTTGATACTGGTCCAGCTGAGAAATTATGTAGTGGTCTCAGTTGCCAGAATGGTGTTTTCAGATCTGGGAACAGGGTGAAGAGGAAAATTGGGCTCTCTGGATAGTGCCAAGTGAGCTGCTTTGCCATGCAATCCATGCATCAAAAATTTTTGGGAGGTTTTTGTTTTTTAATGAAGACACTCATGCATCAACATAATGAGCACTGCAAAATAGCTAGAATTTTACAGTAACCAAAATATCTTCCTCTGCTGGAAAAATTTGTGCTATGTGACTTGGCTGGTCTACCATACCATGCTTCACATTGGTTAAAAGCTCAGAACACTTTTTTCCTCACCTTCTGTAACTACTGCAACAGTGAAAAGGGTGCTTCCTTTCAATTTAATACTTAATCCCCATAGTGTCACCATTTTGACTGAGGATAATTTGGGCGTTTTGTAGGTAGAGGAAAGACATAGAAGAAAAAAGGCAAAGTGTGGGAAGCAGTAATCAAGGGAAGAGCAGGGGACATTGATATGTGGTATGGATGTAGCAATGTAAAGAAAAGAACTGGGAAGATTTAACACAGCTCCTGGATATATGCCAGATAACATCAAAGGAATATGCAGATAAAAGAGTTTGCTTGGTCTCTGAGGCAATGGAGAGCACATTAATACCTCACATACACTAAGCACTTTCCTACCAGCACTTTCCTGCATGCAGGCTGTACATTAAGAAACAAGGGAAAGAAAGTCAAGAAGATAAAAAGAAGTAAAGAAGCACAACCTAAAATGGCAGACACCTGATAGCACAGCACCAGGGTGTTTATGTCTCTCTACCTACACTAGTTCTTGCAGATGAGTGTCCTCCCAAGCAGGGTTTCCCTCACAACTCAGGCAAGGCCTGCTGGTAGATCTGTTAGATCCCCTGATGTTACAGTGCTCCAGCCAGATCCTGGATTTTGGTTACAAATTCTGTCTGTCCAATGTAGTGGATGTGAACCACAGAGGTGTGCATGGAGAGAACCAAATGCAATGCCTCAGCAAGTGATGTCAGACAAGTGTACAGTTCATCTACTTATAGTAGATATTTATTTAGTGAAGTTTCCTGTAAAACACATTATTTTCCTCCACACATCTATATGAGCCAGCAGTGCCCTGGCAGCCAGGACAGCCAGGAGTGTCCTGGGGGCATCAGGCACAGCATCACAGCCAGGCAGGGGAGGGGATTGTCCTGCTCTGCTCTGAGCTGGGGCAGCCCCACCTCCAGTGCTGGGGGCAGCTCTGGGTGCCACAACATAAGACATAGAGCTCTTATAGGGTGTACCATGGTCCATGAGGATGGTGAAGGGCCTTGGGGTGACGCCGTAAGAGAGAGGCTGAGATCACTTGCCTTGTTCAGCCTGGAGGAGACTGAGGGGAGACCTCATTGCAGTCAGCAGCTTCCTCACAATGGGAAGAGGAGGGGCAGACACTGATCCCCTCTTTCTCTAATGACCCGTGAGAAAACCTGAGGGAATGTCATGAAGCTGCCTCATGGGAAGTTTAAGTTGGGTATTAGGAAAAGTTCATCACCCAGAGGGTGGTTGGGTGCTGGAGCAGGCTCTCCAGGGAATGGTCACAGCATGAAACCTGACAAGCTCAAGAAATATTTGGAGAAAGGCATATGGTGTGATTCTTGGGGTGGTCCTGTTCAGGACTTGGACTTCGATGATTCTTCTGGGTCTTTTATAACTCAGGATATTTTGTGATTCTTTGATTTAGAGTGCCTTTATTGTGGCATGGTGCTGACCCCAGTTTTGGTCACACAGCTACCTAGACAGTTGAGCACTGGCATGATCATTAATGAGAGCTGAAGTCCTCAACCTCAGGCATAAACTGAGCTGTGAGAACTGATTCAGGTGCCTGAATCGTGCAAAATACACTGTGGCTGTAAAAGAGCATTGAATAACACGGCTTGGTTTGGCAGCATGGCCAGACAGGGGTAGGGGACTGCAGTAGAGGACTTAGCACATGCTAAGCCACCCTTAACAAATTAACTTCAATGTTGTGGGAAATATTACCTTTCACAGAAAGCTGCTACCACCATGGGTTTATTATTGCATGTGAAAACATTTGTGCCAGGAAGAATATTGTGTGAGAACACTAAGTATGTTAACATAGAAGAGGACTAGCTAAGCAGACAAATTAAAAAAAAAATCAAGTGTATAAAATCCTTCAGCTGACATGAACTGACAGCTAACTGAATTATTTCAGTCTGCCATTGTTGTTCCCACATGGCAAGTATACCTGTTCTTTCCTTTTAGAAAATCATGACAATGACTTCTCATGTTGTCTTTCCATCCTGGCTTCAAGGAGTCAGAGAAAATTAGCACTCAGAAGCAGATGCTACATTCATATTCCCAAACGTTACACAAGTGTTTTTCAAACTATTTTTCTCTGGTCTATTATTACAGGTATGTTGTAACACTCCATTTGGAAGTCATAGTTTTTCAATTCCTTATTTACCTGTTACAGTTTTTGTCATGTTGTTAGAAAAGTCATCTTATTAAAAACCTGGAATTCATGTACTTTTTACTTAGTACTTCTTCAAATCTAAAAGCCAGAAGACCTATAAGCAAATAAGGCTCTATTTCTAAGTGTTTAAGTGCCACACACTTATTTGCCTGTTTTCACAGCAAATGAGAGGCTATAAAGAGATTCTTCTATAAATTTGAAACTAAGTGTTTCAAAGAGACAGCACAGAGACAACACATAGACAACAGATGCAAAACAAAAATTGGGAAAAGAAACCAAAACACTGCCACCTTCTAAATGCATAGAATTTTCTAATAGCTATTGAAATAAAAGGACAAAATATTATTTGGTTTAAATAAAAACAAAATAGAGTATGATCTTTCTAACAGTGGTAAAAGGCACTGGGTCAAACTCTGTTACTCAACATCTAATGGCATTTCCATGTTAATGTTTTGCCTAGCTGAAATTTTTATTTGTGTTGTATAGTCACAAGGTATTAGACCTATAATAAAAATCCCTTCCAGCAGACTGAAGAGCTGCTACCATGGGTCACATTCCTGTTTTGTTTCAGCTGTTACTTTGACAGGCCTCTATCTCCAAATTTACTCTTTCTTCACATCTTGCTGCTTTGCTGCAACAACAATCCCAAGAAGAAGTGAGAGGTAAGCACTGAATCTTTTTTGGTTGCTTCTTCAAGTACTAAGGATTTGCTTTGGAACACTGCATAAGATACTGTTGTTATTTATTTGATTTGGAGAACTAAAGAAATCTCTGAGACTGGAAGCATCTCCCCATAAAACCAGCAGGATGCAGAAATCCTGATTAGCTGTATCTTCCACGTGGGCCATTCACTTGGTGGGTCCCTTCCAACTGAGAATATTCTGTGACTCTGTGATTCATCTCTCCATTGAATTCTAATGAAACGTGCTTATTCCACAAAATGAGGTTAATTGTTGGAGAAATTAAACCCTTCCTGGAGAGAGGAAAACAGAGGTCATGAAGCCTAAAGAAAAAATATGCATACTCCCAGAAAAGCACATATTAGTCACAGCATTGCTAACACATTATTCATGCCACTAACTGCAGAGCAGCTGTTCACACTGGTAAGTACCAGGTTCCTTCAGAGAAAGTGTGCATCAGGAGGTTGTTGCTGTCTCAGTTTCCTTCCAACTTGCCAGTGTGTCACTGAGATCACAGGATCTGTTCAGTCTCACTACAGCATGCAGGTTTCTCCAGGCTGGGAGGCAAACTTCATTTCTCTTATGCCACAGAGAAAGTGAAGTCACACAGTTTTTAGTGGCATTTAAGGTTCAAAATGATGAACTCCCTTTCTGTTATAGGAGGGAGGTGCTAATGAAGCTGCCATTTGATGTCACAGCACCACAGAATCCATTGCAGGGAGTACAAGGGGCTCCACACTTTAAACTTGGTAGGACAAATTGCATTGGAATATTCACACGAATTTGCTAACTTAAGCAGTTCCATCTCCTCTATTTATGTTTCCTTTTACACATCTTTCCTTATTTGTTTTACAAATGTCATCATAGGTGGAAGAAAGGATTTTCCAGTAAAGTCGGGGGTTTTTCCTGTGTGACATTGTCTTTAAAAAATTCTTTACATTGTGGGGTTTTTTTATGTATCTCCAAAAAGATGTTTCTAGTTAAAATAAGAGAGGGAACTGAGCAATTTCAAAGACATGCCAATAGTGAGGGTACAGACTCTGGTTCTAGGAGAATATGATTCAATCCATCCTTTGATTAAGACTAAAGAATTGATCTCAGCTCTTCTATCTCATAAAATAATGTATGACCCTTACAAAAGAATATTAACTCCTAGTACAGTGCTATTCAGACAATCTTTCTGGATTTTTTCCCCCCTGCAAAAAGTAAAGAGTAAAAAGTACAGAATCCCAGTGCTGCTGGATCTGACTAAAGTCCAGTGGTCATAAATTTTTAAGGGTGCTGAAGACCATGGGATTTATCTTCCCTAGCTCTGGAAACAAAGCAAAAATACATCTTAGATAGCTGACTAGAAATCTTTTATCTGCAAGGAACATGTATTTCAAGGTTTCAGTATATCACTATAATGATAATAATACCATGAATTACACTGACTGTAGAAGCTCTCTTTCACCTGGCATCCTTTTCTTTTTCTATAGCATATTATGCTGATTTTTCTCTTCTTATTTCCTCTTTCTTCCTCCAGAGGTTCTTTTTTCCTTTAAATCTATTTTCCAATTAGCTTTTTGCATTACTGGGTAGAAATCTTAAGGTATTTCTTCAAGTTCTGTGAGTTCATTTTGTTGAAATCCAACTTGCAGTGCAATTCAATTTCCAGCTTTTTGAAGAATGCCTCTGCTGCTTCTGGCTCTTCACATTTCCTTGTGATATTTCCTGCTCTAATAATTAATACAAGAGGCACCAGAGTGCTGTGGTTACTCATGGGGCTTTTTCCTCCTCCTGTGGAAAAAGGGATGTCATATACAGTAGTTTTTGTTTTCTATTCCTCCTTTGGTTATAGATATAAAATTTCTTACACTTCATGCTTTCTGCATCGTTGGTTGTTCATTGATTTTACTTCTCTACTGTTTTTGTTTTTTTTAAGAAATAAAATGTTTTGCTGACATATTCAAAACCTTGCATCTAGGGAGCTGGAATTACTGTGGATTTTGGCATTGGGTATCCATGGGCTTTTCCAGTTTATTTCTTTCAATAATCATCTAAATTTAGTATATATAATTTTCTACATTAAAAAAAAAAATCAACAGAAATTTCAAGCTATATTCCTTTCTTCTCCTGACGGAAATGCAAAGTCAGACTTGTACAGACTATTAATTTTGTTTTTTATGTTGTTATTTCCATTAGATGTTTTAGTTCACTATTGTTTTACCTTCTCCTGATGAAATTTTAAGTTTGGTTAACATTACTCCTGAATTAAGGAGAGTCAGAATGGTTTTTTTATGAATCATAGAAATATAAAGGGAGATTAGAAATCACCTATAAATGTTTAAGATAGTTTGCCTTGGCTTCTCCTTCTTTCACCCAAGTGTCTGTGAAGATTTGACCAAGATTTTTCTCCCATATCTAAGTGGCCTGTGATTTCTGAGAGAGGGATGGAAGATTTCTTTAAACAGGCTTTGTTGGACTGTATTTCCAAGGGTTTCACCAGTCACAAGAAAGTGTTGGGCTACATAGTATCTGCAATGATTTCCACAAAGATTTCTTATGGATGAGTATCACCATTTGTAGACTTTGACAAGTGATCCTTTTATTTGATATCTCCCCAGATTTTGTAGGGAGATTGTGTAAATAAACTTTCCTTAATCATATTCTCTGAGCTGTTTACGCCTTCTTAGGATTTCAGTATGTGCACTAATAATGGATGTGCTATGTCTCTTTTTTAGGCTGTAATCCTTGCTTCTTGCAGAAGTTTCTCAATTTTTTTGGTCCACACATTTGTCCATATCCTTGGTACTTTTCCCTCTACTAGTTCTACTTTTTTGATGTGGAAAAACAGAACTGCACATAGTATTCAAGCACAAGAAGATATAATACTCTCTAGCCTTTTCAGGTGCTTCTGGCTGCCCATTTTTTCCCCTAAAAATCATAGAATTTTTATGTTAGAAAAGACCCTTAAGATCATCAAGTCAAAGTGCTAACTCTGCCCTGCAAGTCCATGTCCCTAAGCATCACAAACCCAGAAAGGAAATGGAAGTGGCTTGTACACTGAGCTGGGAGATTTGCAATGATTTCCAAGGCAATTAGATTAATATGCAAAACATGGCAGAAAAATCACAATCAGCCAGACAGTTTCCCAGGAGGATGGGGTGCTGCTCCAGAGAGTATGGCCAAGGGAAGAATGGTCTAAGTTTAGTAAATGAGGGATTCTGTCAAAATCTGAGCACAAGATCCAAAATGACCTTTCACACAAGAAAGAAATAGCTCATCAAAGGCTGTTGTCCCCACAGTAAAAGGGTCTCTTGGGAAACATTAATCTGAAATATTTATACATATCTGTGCTTGATATAAACACAACTATTACTTCAGAAGTGCAAGCATCACTTCTGAAGGCAGCTTTGTCCTGCATGTTTGTCCCCCCAAGGCCACCAAAAGAGCTACCAGGGCTCTCATGCTTTTTTGGGCCTGTCACTGGCAGCTCTGTCCTCCCTGCTGCAGACCAGTAAGAGCACACATCCCCTCCAGGCACACTCTCTGCCTTGAGCCTCTCAGGGATGGGTGGGGAAGAGGGGCTGGTAGGGGCTGTGGCTCAGCAGAGGCACCATGCAACATTAACATTACACACATGTGCTGAAAAACCAAGTGCCAGCTGCTGCCTTCAGCAGCCCTACATTTCCAGGCAAAGCCAGAGCCTGGGTTTGGCCATGCAGCACAAGAGCCACCACTGTGCCCCGTGGATAGAGGGCTGTGATGTGTGCTTACCAGTGCTGCTATGAATTTCCTTTGTCTTTCTCCTCTCTTCCTTCTTTAAACACTCAGCAAAAAATAAAGCTTTAGAAATTTGAGTCTAAATTATATTAGGCTTCCAAACTTAAATCATCCACATGCAAAAAAATTATTCCTGCATCACCAATATAATTTTTCAAGGCAGAATTACATATGCAGTGTGTGTGCTGTTCCACTGTGATAAGTACATAGACATTTTTGCTGTGGCAGGAAGGTCAGCCATGTACAGGGTGTGTATTTTAGTTGAGTTGAAATAATTTTCAGGAATTTACCATTTTCTTTTTCTATTGCCTGATATTTTAAATCCACAGGACTCAGCCTGGTTTGTCATGGGACTGCCTACACAGTTCTAGAATGGTTTTAGCCATCCTAGAGAGAAAGGAGCATCAGGCCCCAAATTTAAGTATGCCTATGAGCATATGGATGCATTCTCAGGTATCTTATTGAAGTAAAACCATTCCCCTAATTTTGTTAATTCTTTTGATGCTATGACAGGCTATTACTGTTCACTGAAAGTTTTAACTGAATCCAAATTAAAACATGTAGTAGATGCTGGGGCACAGCTACATGGTTGCTTATCCAATTTGTGACTACAGGGCAGAGCTTACCAAAACTCCTTTGACTTTAAAGAAGAAATTCCATATACTGTTAGAAATGGCAATAAATGTAGCTATGTGGAATAGTAACTGACAAAGATGGATGAGCCATTAATCCTATGCAAGGGAAGTCAATGTGGTTGGTTTGGGTCTTTTGTGCACAATATAGCTGGGAAGTTTCCACAGACACCTGCATGTGTGTGATTCATATATAAATTTTTATGTGGTCTTAAGGTTATTGCAAGAAAAAAATGAACATATGGACAGTAAAATACATGTTGTGGTTCAGCAACAATTTTGGAGGACATATAATCCTGAAACAACAATATGAGGCAGCCCTGGGAAAATCTCTGGCCTCAAGGTCAATGCAGTCAAAAGCAGTCAAAGAAGTTGGGTCTGTATCATCAGTCCCATCTGGCATGAGAGCAGTGCAGCTGTTCTGTGAGATGGAGGCCACAGTACTCTCCACAAATGAGGCTGGGAGGTGAAGGGGATGTTCAATCATCAAGGGACAGCCTCAGTGCTGGTGTCCTGGGCATGCACTTTTGTCAAGCAAAACCTTATCAGTTTTAAAGGCAGCAGCAATGCTGCCCACAGGCTGATCCTGCACAGCTTCTGCTGTGCTTTTTCAGGGCTGTGGCTGGAGGGGAAGATGCTGTCTTCATCAGCATCTGTGCTAAGGGAGTTTTGTCTGATTGGATTAAAAGCATTTCACTTTACACCACTGCCATCCAAAGAGGAGTGGGAGGAGAAATTGGTCTTTCAGCAGCATGGAGAAAGGAGCACAATGGGGCTTAGCAATGGGCATGTACAGTGAACCTGGAGAACAAAATCTAAAGTGGTATTATTTATCTTTTCTGCAGGATTTGATAGAAGATACTCATTTTTTGAGGTTTTTAACACTGTAATTTAAAGCCAGATCCTAATGTCCTCAAAGTTGAGCTGCCTTTTCAGCTACATCAGATTTATGCTGGCATAAAACTCTCTTGGTTTCAGGGAAGCTAATCTCAGTTTATTTAATGTGCTGTAAATCAAAGACTTTGTGGAAGAAAACCAGCTGAAGGACAGGTTAATGGGAACGTGACCCAAGAAGGGGCCAAGAACAGTGACCATTAGTGTGTAATGAAAAAAAAGGACATTCATATTCAAGGATACTTGCCAAAAGCCTACATCTTTTACACTCAGTCTTTAATATCACCAGAATGCCTTGATTTATATTTCTGTCCATTTCCATACTGCTGCTAATACATTTCCATGTCTCTCTGTATATGAAATTACTAGATAATCTATCTCCTTTTTCTTCCCCCTCCATCCTGCCTGTCCTAGAGACAGATATCTGACACGATCACAGTTACAGTATTCTTCCATGTGGTCCAATCCTGAAAAGTTAATTGCAAGACCTTTTCTGTGGTTATTCTTTGGAGGATGTTACAGGAGCGATGTGTTGATGTTGGAGAAAAAGTGACACATCCAAGCAGACAAGGGTGATCTTTAATGCAGCATGGAAAGAATTACAGATGGAAGATCATAGCCATAAAGTTTTAGAGATGAAGCTGCAGCTGAGCAACCTGACTGAATGAATCACTGAAAAGTTTTTATGCCTGTTTAAATTTTGATAAAGAGGAATAGTTTCAAAGGACTTGACAGTGGAGATTTTGAACTCACAATATAAAAGCCCACAAAATCCAGTTCCTTGGAATGAAGTGTGATTTTGCTGAAATGTCACATTTTCCTCTCACAAGAGAAGGACAATTTTCACAAATTAGAGAAATTTCAAAAGCATATTCTTAGCTACAATTGAAACGTAAGCAATCAAATATAGTTGTGGTAAGAAAACAAGAAATTTTTTTCTACAATCTAGTGAAAAACTGTTGTATCATTAATATTTTTTTAGTGGAGAAGTGAGTTGTGGTTATGGCTCAACAAACTTCAGCACAAATTATGCCAGAAATATCACATGGAGGAAAATCCTTCATTCCCCCTATACTCCCACCTTCTATTGAGAGCTGTAATTACAAAGTTCTCACTGAGCAATCTCATAGAGACACCTACTTGCCTTGCTCTGCTTAAGAATTTGTCAATGCTTCCATTATAAACCTCTCCTTTTAGGGGCTCACATGACTGTAAAATTTTGCACTGGATTGAAACTTGGCATAAGATCATAGTAAAAAAGTATGTTTCTTTCCCATAATTAGTTTTTCTTCAAATTTGATCATTGGAAAAAACCAGAAACTACAAAAATTAAAATAAAAGCTATTTCAAAAGGAAAAAAAAAAAGAAAAACTAACAAATAGGTTACTTGCAGAGCAAACAGAGCAAAGACACTCAACATTAAAGCTAGAATCACAGTGGTCTCTTAGCAGTGGGTGATCTGTCATTCCATATGGACTGACTACAAAGGTGTGAGTTAAGTATGGAGTTACAGTCTTAATTCTGAATTTCCTTACCTTGCTGAGTTTAAGACAGATGCTTAATGCTCTTTGAATGTAGTGGCTTATATACTTTTACCTGAAATGTAGTTTTTGGACATCATGCCTAGAACTGTTTTGAAAGTCTTTCCCCAAAGGTAGGAAAATGAAAGTATGCTGTCATTTCCCACTGCTCCCTCAAAGGAGGGGTTTTGTTTGCTGTTCTGGATTACTGTTCTGATTTTTTTTCCCTCACTCCCCCATTAAATGTACATAGAAGGTGAGGTTTTTTCCCCTGCTAGTGAAGACATGAGGTATTGGTATAACTTTTAGTAATCCAAGGAGAGATTAAAAATTATATGATACTGTACATATTTTTTTCTTGCATGAACATTTTAAAGATTTGCAGAAGGGAAGGGAAGGGAAGGGAAGGGAAGGGAAGGGAAGGGAAGGGAAGGGAAGGGAAGGGAAGGGAAGGGAAGGGAAGGGAAGGGAAGGGGAAGGGAAGGGAAGGGAAGGGAAGGGAAGGGAAGGGAAGGGAAGGGAAGGGAAGGGAAGGGAAGGGAAGGGAAGGGAAGGGAAGGGAAGGGAAGGGAAGGGAAGGGAAGGGAAGGGAAGGGAAGGGAAGGAAGGGAAGGGAAGGGAAGGGAAGGGAAGGGAAGGGAAGGGAAGGGAAGGGAAGGGAAGGGAAGGGAAGGGAAGGGAAGGGAAGGGAAGGGAAGGGAAGGGAAGGGAAGGGAAGGGAAGGGAAGGGAAGGGAAGGGAAGGGAAGGGAAGGGAAGGGGAAGGGGAAGGGAAGGGGGAGGGAAGGGAAGGGAAGGGAAGGGAAGGGAAGGGAAGAAAAGAAAAGAAAAGAAAAGAAAAGAAAAGAAAAGAAAAGAAAAGAAAAGAAAAGAAAAGAAAAGAAAAGAAAAGAAAAGAAAAGAAAAGAAAAGAAAAGAAAAGAAAAGAAAAGAAAAGAAAAGAAAGAAAAGAAAAGAAAAGAAAAGAAAAGAAAAGAAAAGAAAAGAAAAGAAAAGAAAAGAAAAGAAAAGAAGAAAAAAAAAAAGAAAAGAAAAGAAAAGAAAAGAAAAGAAAAGAAAAGAAAAGAAAAGAAAAGAAAAGAAAAGAAAAGAAAAGAAAAGAAAAGAAAAGAAAAGAAAAGAAAAGAAAAGAAAAGAAAAGAAAAAAGAGCAAGAAGGAAATAGAAGAGAAATCAGATGAGAGGAAATTAAGCTACAGTGAGAGAGGAAAGCAGAATGGGCAGAGGCAGGTGGAGAGAGGAAGAGAATGCAATATATTAAGAAATAAAGAAAAAGAAAGAACAAGATGTAAATAAAGAAGACAGGACATTTTTTTTCTTCTGTTTGAATTTAGAGAATGGTTTTATAAGTGCTTTCAAATTAAACCACATTTTGCTGATTCAATAGCTTTTCTGTGTATGGTAAAACCATCATTCAAGGCCATGCTTTAAACATGAGTATCATGTAGCTTGGAAAATCTTATCAATCAGGTTTTTATATTGTCTGCAAAAGGCTTCACTGTAGTATTTTCTGTTTCATTGTTGATTGGTTTCTTAGAGGAAATTTAAAACTCTCCTAAAGTGCTCAGGTTAATAAGAAATGTTTATGCTTCATAGATAGTCCAAAAGTAAAATATCTACCTTCTTTACATAAGAACAATCATAAGGACAATTAACTGAGAGTCTAATCTAAATTTTATTAAATTCAATCAGGAAACTGATTGAAAGTCTGCAAGGACAACCAGCAGAAGATGTAGCCTCTAGCTACGAGGGGTAGATAGATAGAGATAGAGATATAGATATACATACTAAAATCTTAGCAAGAAATAATATCAGCTTCTAGCATCTTTGAAGTTATCTGTCCTTAACCATTCCTTACCCATCATACAGATCTTTGTATAATTAAGGCATGAGCTATTTTCATTGTATGTCTTTGGGTTGCACTGACACAGCCATACGAGTTTGTTGTGAGTCTTTATGAGAGAGCTAGCTAGCATCTCCTCCTCCTCTTGGTATATCTGTTCAATCATGAAAATTTCTACTGCAGATAGTTTTTTCATACTTTTTTTTATAAAGTCCTTTTTCTAGGCTAAAATGTTCCCCCCGCTTTCAATCCAGAGGGTAATTATTGGAACATTTGAGCTAAATCCCTTTAATTCCTTTTACACCATTGACAGTCTGCTGAAGCCAATGGAAAGATGCCCACTAATGCAGATATTTTTCACTGTCATGGGCTATAAATTATCCAGGATGATATTGTGCTAGCACAAAATTTGTAATCAGCACAGGCAGGAGTTTTTTCCAGTAGTTACCCTTCTGGACCTACCCTACTTTTCGTTCTCTTTAACACCAATATATATATACATCTTTTTATGTCTTATACATCTCATACATTTAAGAACCAAGATAGGGGATTTAAGGATGCATGTTTCTTCCAGACAGGTCCCACCTTTGCTGTGCTGTCTGTAACAAAGAACATTATCTTGCAATCAGTGATTAAAATATAATATGGCTATAAAAATTTTGGTCAACTGACAGGTCATGCAGAATATCCTCATATTAATGAGAATCCCAATGCTGCAATAGTTGCAGAAAAGGAAGAAGTTATGGCTTCAAAGGGGATAGAACTTGGGGCACCTGTATGTGACTCTTTGGCCAGGAGCACAGTAAAGACCTTGGAGAAAAAGTATGTGTTGATCACCACTAAAATAGACAGATGCAAATGAAGAATATGAGGAAATTCAGAGAACTAGCCCGAGACAACTTGCACTACCACAGATAAAAGTTGGCAAAATCTTTTCAGCTATTTAATTCACAGCAAAAAATGGTGTGTTGGCCCAGTAAATTAATTTGAATTGGATTTGAATTGGATTCTTTAAAACTGTGATTTTAAAGTACATATATATTTAGAAGATTAGGTAAAATCAGAGAGAAGGAGAAGAAAGAAGCAGAGGATTTACTTTCTGATCCACACTTTGCCTTAGCAGAATAAATACAAACTTGTATCACCAGACAGTAGATTTTTCTTTCATATATTCCCCTTCTTAGCACAATTCAGTGAATTTGGCAATATACTGCTATGAGAGTCATAGTATGGTCCAAGTGTTCACACATCCCAAAGAGAGCTCTAGCCCATAATTCAGAAAAATATTTTATAATTTAAAGCTAAATGGAAGCTATCACTACTGAATACTTCCTAAAACTATTAGAGAGGGGTTTTTTTCTGTTTGCAAAGTCCATCAGACAAAAGCCTGATGCCCTGGCTTTGGGATGGGTGAATTATCT
The DNA here is from genome assembly GCA_034336665.1 of Luscinia megarhynchos. Taxonomy (NCBI): domain Eukaryota; kingdom Metazoa; phylum Chordata; class Aves; order Passeriformes; family Muscicapidae; genus Luscinia; species Luscinia megarhynchos. Next base: position 77,796,041 of record CM067565.1, on the reverse strand, counting down.
CAGACCACAGCACCTTGCATCTGTTTTTTAAACTATACCCAAAAAACAATTTAAACTTTTTCAAGCTGAGCTGAAAATATAAGGTAAAATTTTTCCTTTTTCACACGTTTAAAAAAACCTCTCTCACTTGAACTTTACACATTTTTAAAACCTAGTTCTCATCAGTGTAATTACTATTTATCCCTGCTCTAAAGAGAGAGGTTATGGCAAGAGCTTTCCCACAGACATGAAGGCTCCACAGATCAACTGTTCAAGTACTAAAGAGGTGTCTGTTAAAAATGCCGTGCTTCATTTAAAAAATAATAAAAAAAAAAGTTACATTGTCTGAAAAACTAGGCTCACAGAGGAATAAGGAACAGCATAGGTCATCTTCTCCAACCTCACTGCTCACAGCAGGATGATTTCTTTGGGTCTATCTCAGACTTCCACCTTGCAACACAGAAGTTTCCTTAAGCCCAGTCATGTCCAAAACCGCATTGGACTAATTGGGAGAAAGCTAGAATTAAAAACAGGTTTATTTAGATCACAAAGAGGAAACACTGAATGGACAAGGTAATGTAAAACTGCAGGATCTTCCTTCAGTAATTCGTGCATTTATTTCATGCAAACTACACTAGACAACACACATGGCTGCTGTGGAAGAAGAAAAGGCTGCTTATTTCTCATATTGTCTGACTTATGCTTTCTTAGATATAAAAGTAGATTTGCTGACAATACTTTATTAGGAGGAGCTGCTGACTCTCTTTAAGGCAGAGAGCTCCTGCAAAGAGGATTCAACAAATTAGAGAGATGGGCAATCACGAAATGTGTAACATTTAACAAAGACAAGGGCTGGATTCAACACCTGGGACAGGATGCACGGGCTGGGGAAGGAGGTGCTGGAAAGCAGCACCATGGAAAGGGACCCGAGGGCTCTGGCTGGCAGACAGGTGAGCCAGCAGTGCCCTGGCAGCCAGGAGAGCCAACCCTGTCCTGGGGGTGCATCAGGCACAGCATCACAGCCAGGCAAGGGAGGGGATTGTCCTGCTCTGCTCTGAGCTGGGGCAGCCCCACCTCCAGTGCTCAAGTTTTGGGTGACAATATAAAAATGACAACTGGGGAGCAAATTAAGCAATTGGGGAGTATCCAAAGGACAGAAACAAAGATGGTGAAGGGCCTTTAATGGGAAGCTGTATGAGGAGCAGCTGAACTTGGTCTGTTCAGCGCAGAGGAGACAGAGGGAAGCCCTCATTGCAGATACAACTTCCTTGTGAGGGGAAGGGGAGGAGCAGGCACTGATCTCTGCTCTGTGCTGACTGTGGCTGGACATGTACCCCGCCTCTCTAGCACAGATGGTGCATAAAGAGATAACCTAGGGGCTAGAAGGCCCAGGGAAGGATCATCTCTGGTGCCAAAGGGCTCAGGCCTCAGCTAAGGATCAACATCTTAGTCTGGAGGGCAGATGTGGGAAGGGATAAAGGAAATATTCTCCACTAAGAGACACTGTTTTACAAACTATAAAAGCACACACAGTTTTCACAAAGGCAGAAGCCTCTACATGCACACCCTGAAGGCGTGAGGAACTTCTCCCAGCTGTTGGATGAAAATCCATGGTTACTTTCCTGGGAACTGGAGGAAAAGATTTCTACACCAACAACTGGATGGTAAGATGCACTGAATCTTAAGTTCATACTATTTCTACAGTAGCTGTAACTGAAAAGGGATACCTTATTGAGCACTGTATGTTAACCTACAAGTAGTCCTTTTATTTTTTTATTTTTGTCCTTATTCCTCCATAGTATATAGTCTGTGTTGTCTTAAGTCTGTTAGCTTTGTGTCTATTAAATAAATAATTCATTCTATAATAGACTGAATCAGCCATTATTAAAGAACTTGGGAATTAGAGTGGGTATTGAGATGCTGGCCACCTCAGTAAAGTTACTGCCTGCTGCCAGAGGCCTGGGCAAAAGGCAAGGACTTATCTAAACCCCACATCCATTCATAACAGTGCCCACTGACAGCACTGAGGGAATGGCCTGAAGCTCAGGGCAGGTTTAGTTGGGTATCAGGGAAAGGTTCATCACCCAGAGGGTGGCTGGGCACTGGAACAGCTCCCCAGGGAAGTGATCACAGCACCAAACCTGACAGAGTTCCAGAAGTGCTTGGACAATGCTCTGAGGCACATGGTGACTCTTGGGGTGTCCTGTGCAGGACATGGAGCTGGATTCCAGTGATCTTTGCTGGTCCCTTATAACTCAGGATAATCTATGATTCTGTGCTGGGAGTACTCAGGTGCTTTCAGCTACCTGCCAATGGAGTTCTGAGATGCTTTTGCCATACCAACTGGAGTTAGCCATCGTAGTAAGGGCTCCTAAGGACAAACTGCAAAATACATGTATCCCTGAGCCAACCCATATCTAATTTGCTGGGAAATTTCTTGATTCACCTGCTGAGTAGAAAAAAAAAGAAGGAAAAAACCCCAAAATGTATAGGAAGCATTTTGTTTTCTTTTTGTGCTTCTTTTCAAACCAGAGAGAAAATATGAGATAAATTCTTTTGGAAACTGTCTCACAATCAGATTTCATTTCAAGAGTTGAGACCCCAATAGGAAAATATTTGCAACAAATAGACAAGATAAGGCAGTGAAAGACCCTGAAAGCAAAGGAATAAAAAGTGATAGCATATATTTTCTTAGCAGGTGTTAGAGAGAGATAAGAGTAGAAGGAATAAAACAGAAATTAAATAGTTCCTGTATCTGTGATTGCAAATGGTCAAGAAATTAGGCAATTTGTAAATCATTTTCAGTCTGTCATATGTGAAATACCACATGGAGGTAATTTCAATGGCAGGAAGACCACAATATTATCCTCACAGTGGTGGAGGCCTGGCCTTATTTCAGACTAAGAGTGCTCCTGCCAGATGTTGAACCTGCCTGAGGTCTCTGAAGGGCAGGAGAGTGAAGCTGTCCCTTCACCTGGTCAATCTGCACTGCAGCCAGTTACCTCCCTGGAGCTGCACTGATTTAGAGCAGCTAAGAATCTGTGAGAATCTGGCCTTCTGTGGGAATGATTCATCCTAATTGAATGCTTTTCTGAAAATATCAGTTAAGACTAAGACAGAAAAAGAGTAAAGAGTGACTGGAAAAGAAGGAAGTCTCCTTCCTATATGAGTAAGGAAAAACCATAGTCCCTAAACTGTATCTTAAAAAAAAAAAAGCAAAAAAAAATGTGTTTTGCACAGCTTGAGAGCTTAAGTGTTTCTTATCTCAGCCAATTGCCCCAGGGATAACTACAAGGGCTCACTGTGCTTCTGCCTGCTAGAATGCATCTGAGCTTGAACCTGCACTTAATTAGCTGGTCTGGAGGTAAGGGTGTGAAAGAGAGAGCTGCTGCTGAACAAGCAGGGTGAAGTGCCTGAAGCCAGGGTAGGTATCCAATTCCTGCTCTAATTTTTGAAACATTCTCCCCCATGGCTGATTAAAATTAAACAGCTCATTTAGAAAATTCAAACATTCATCTGGTTCCTTATTACACTGAATGCAGCTCTATACCAGGGAGATCCTACTAGTTTGTTCCTTCAGGTCAGCTTTAGTTGACACTTATTATGTTGAACAATCATTATGTAAGAAAAGATTTAGTTTAGTTGATATCTCTCCAAAAATGCAGTTATCTCTTATTCTGTGTCTTGCAGAAATGATGTAGCTGGAAGTTGAATATAGCTTATTTAGAACCACAAACACATAGGCTACTGCTAAAATAAATTTCATTTAAAATACCATGGCTCATCCTCACCTGATCCAAAACCTACTTCAAATATTACCCTCTTCATGGACTGTTGATAATTGAGGCACTCCCTCAAATTTAATATTATTTCAACATTTAGGAACAATTGCCTTGTAGAAGACTCCTAGACAACTGAGCTCTTTGCAGCTTTCTTGAAGAAAGAGAAGCACAAAATTCCTTTCCAACTAAAGATCTGATGCATTTGCTGCTCACTAAAAGCCCAGGTTTACTGCTTATGAGGCTTCAAGCCCATCTTAATGAAATGCTAATGCAATTAATGTGATAGTCACAGATTTCTTTTTTTCTTTGTTCAGCTGAGACTCTGTAGATTAGTTAAAAACTGGTAAATTAAACTCTTTATTAAATAACTTATTTTTACATCTTCAGGTAGCCAAATAGATTATTCTCTCTCAGAAATAATTTAAACACTTTCTAAAACACTTTTGACAAAGGCCTTACAATGGAACTTCTGTTTGATCACATTCAACCTTGCTGCAGTTGTAGCTTTAAGCATACATGACTCAGACAAAAAAGAGATTCTAAGTAATTTATGTCTCCCTCCCTTACTCAGTGTGTGCTAACCACATTGCCACCCACTTTTTTTGGTAAATGATTTACAGTCCTAGTGAATATAATCACCTGCAGTATCTGAGTCACAGAGAATGTTTTTGAACCCTAAACCTCTGCAGGCATGGAAAGGAACTGAGCACCTCCTGCTCCTCATGAGGTCTCAGCAGACTCATAGTTTTGCACATATTCATGCTCTAATTACATCTCACAGCAGGTGTTTTCTAAATCATTCTTCTCAGGTGAGGCAAACTGTTTATGCAGGAAAATATTTACCTGAAGGCATGTTCATATTTTCAGAGAACAGGCGGTCCCTCCCACATGTCCTTCAGTAGCTTTAGCAAAACACTGACTTTATTAAACTTATCCTTTATAAAAAAAAAGAAGAGGCAGACTCATAATCCTGATGTTAAATCCTCTTGGACCAACCTACCTGCAAATGGAAGATCTGGGAATGTATTTTATATTTTTACCAGGTCCACTGTGCCATAATTATCAGAAGCAGGGACTTGAGCCTCCCACCTGCCCAACCCAGCTCTCAATGCTCTCACCTGTCAGATGTAAAGTTCTTTGATTTTAGTGTTTCCTTGTTCTGGGAGAACTTCTTTTGGGGCATATGAAGAGAGCAACAAAACTAGAGCATCTTCTGAAAAGGTCAAGCCGGTAGCATCCTTGTAGGATTCTGCAAGTTTTCTCTTCTGCACCCACCTCTGCAAGGACAGTATTTGCCTTTTTTCTGTTTTTTTTTTTTTTTTTTTTTTTTTTTTTTTTTTTTTTTTTTTTTTTATTTCTATTTCTTGGACCAAAAGTCTCCATACAGACAAAAATGCTAGTATGCCCCACCCAAACATGAAAGAATTCAGCAACGTGGGGGTCTTTCATTGCAAAGAGGTGGCAGCCTGTTCAGTACAATGTCACAGTCACTTCTGTAAAGTCCTTTCAATAGTTTAGTCCTTGGTAGTCCAACCTAAAATTTCACAAGGATAATTTCAACTTACATATATTCCTTTCTCTTTTCCTTTTAGCAAGACAAAGCTTTGACATTCTTCTTAAATTATATTAAAGACTTTGATATTAATTTTCATGACATGCCATGCTAGAAGCTTTATGATTCTATAAGGCCTGAAGCAGATCCTTTGCAGAAAGTACAACCAAAATACAAGTTCAGGATTGAAAATGAAGCTTTCCCCTCAGGTTTCCAACAGTTGTAGCCTCACTTAAGGGTGATTTTCACAGCACATGGCCTTACAGTCAATGTTAGCATACAGCAAATGTGCACCATTTTTAAACATTGCTGTTTTACCATTACTGTGAGCAGTGAAGTGCTTATGGTCATAAGGCAGCAAAAGATGCACTCTGGAGAAGCTAAGTTGAATTCTATTAATTTAGTTACTTATTTTTAAAAGATTATATTAAAGGAGAGAAATAAGAAGGAATAGGGTAGTGAACAAGTGATGGCACATGGGAACTAGGGCAATAATGTAAATCTCACCTTCCAGGCAGATCAAGCATTAGTTGAGCCCATCAGCAATGTCATTTCCTTTCTGGCAGTTCCCTGAGAAGCCCTCAATATCAGGGAGAAAAGATCTGTGGTGTCCCAGTGCCTTCCCAAACCTTGCACTCCTCTCCTTTGGTTCTTAGTGAAACCTCCCTATATGGTGAAAGTGGAAGCTATTTTTCAATTGTTTTATTGCATTGCTACGCTCTGTTTCTACCACCCACTCTTTTCATCTACACCCCTGCTAGTTATGAGATCAGTTTTCCTTTGTTTCTTTTCAAAGCTTTTTGCCTATTTCCATTTGTCAAGCTGTAATTTTTATTAGTTGTGAAGGTATGTTTCCACAGAGTTTTAAACAGCAACATACAGTAGCACTGAGCTCAGTGCCAGCTGAGGGCACAACCAAGGCAGAGAGTGTAGTCAGAATAAAAATACCTTTGTGCTTTTCCAGTTCTAAAACAGCTCCAGAGTGCTCCCTTCCAAGCACTCATGGAAACAGGAATGCCCAGGCCATGGACCAGACAGTGAGCTGGGATGGGGCCACGTAACATCCTGACATGATTGACTTTTAACATGGCATGATTCCTTCCAGACATGAGAGATGTCCAAAGGGCCTCTTAAACAACTTTTTTATTGCTTCTCTGCTTTTGGGCAATATGGCCCAGGCCCTGCCTCCCAAGGGAGCAAAGACTTTATTCAGCAGGGGACACAGCAAGTGCTGAGTGTTTGCTGCTAGGGTAGACTTCCTTGAGCCTCAGAGCTGAGAAGCTCATTTGGAGACCAGATGCAAAAAAAAAAGAAAAAACCAAAACACCAAGAGGAGAACTTTTCAATAAGTGAATTACACTTTTAATATGCTGTTCTCTGCTAGCAGCTCTGTGGATGAAATAATTTTGTACCATATAGAACTGCTGCCTACCATCATGCCCACAAGCATGGGTAGAGTTCATTAAAAAAGAAGTTAAAAGGCTGCTGTTAGGAATGCCAAATCAAGCAGTTAAAAGGTAAGAAATGCCAGCAATAAGCTTGTCTCACCAACAGCTTTCCCGAGCATAATATTGTAGCCTTTAAATTTATGTTAATAACTGCCCCACAGCCCTTTTTTTTTATTTGATCAGTGCCTCTTTTGCTTATCTTGATCTGACTCTTGTTGAATTATTTGAAACACTCTCTCTGCTTTAAGTGTTGCAGTCCTTAAATTATATATTTCATGGCTTTTAGTTTTTGTTTCTTTACACAAAGGGAAGCTGTTACCACAATTCCTCAGCATTTCTAAGTGAATATTACATTTAATACTGACTTTCTGATCACCTTTTTTTCATAATACCTGAATATTCTGCCTGGTTAAGTGAGCCCAAAACTGACTACTCCTTCCAATCACATTAAAGTCTTGATCATAATTCATATGCTTAAACAGGAAGAATTAAAATATCATTCCTTTTCATCTCATACTTTCTGAGTACTTGGCTTTTTAACATAATAGAATGTTTTCAGCTTAAAAAAACCCCACAAAATCAAAAGCCACCCCCTCAAAAACAGCAAGCACCACCAGATTGTCTTATGAGCCATTTTAACAGTATGTCTTCTACTGGATGAGCCCCTTGCCAAATTGTTAGTTCTCTCTTCAGATGTCAGGTACACTCAGGAACAGCTCCCACTTTCCCCTTCTGCACTTATTTCCATATTCTTAATTCACAAGGCTGCCTGCCCTGCTACCACCTATTGGTTCACCACTAGTGCAACTAATGCTTTTTTTTTATTATTTTTAATTTGGTAAGAGAGAGACTCCTACAAAAATTGATACTTTTAAAATCTGACTGCAGCAAAACAGAGTATCCAAGAGTCTACCCTGTGCCATTTTATCCCTTATTGTAACTGGTGCTGTGGCACAGGAGCTAATATAAAAACTCCATAAGCTGCAATGTTATATGATGTATTACCAGATAAGTGGTAAATATTCGATTTGTTTATGCTTTATTTTTATGGTTTATTGCATTACCCATACCACTTATTTCCTATGGTACATAACTTCTAAGTATCCTATCTGAATCTGAAAAAATATGTTCAATTTAAAGCACTTCCTAGTTTCAAAAAGAAATTTATTCATAAAACCCTCTTTGTAATCAATCCCACCAAAAAAAAAGCTTTCCCATTTTTATAGGTATTTTATGAAGACAGATGTGTAGCAAAGTTATTAGCAGGTTGTCTTACATCATATTCTTCTAGACAATGTTATAAATTGAAAAATATGATAATAAGGAAAATGCAATAAGGATTAGTAAAAGTACTGATGGCTGCATAATTCTCAGGGAAACAGCTTTCACCTACTTTCATAGAAAATGTCCTCATGATGTCCTCACCTGCTTTCCAGCACAGAACAAATCGACTGTGCTGGAAACTTGAAACATTGAAATGCAAATGCCTCAAGCACAACTAGCAGTTCAGTGATTTCCAAACTATTTATCACTGTTGAATTCTGTGCAAGAGGAATTTATTGCCTCCAGGCCTTCAACTGACCAAACAGTGAATAAAATAAAAAAAAAGAAAATCTGCTGAATATGCATATCTGCACAAGTTTCTTCTTGTGTGTTAATTCTTTGAATAGTGCTCTCTTTAAAAGCCTTATAGGACACCAACCATTTGTTGTATCTCCTTATATTTTTCTTTGTTTTACACATTTGCTAACATCTTTCTCCATCCTTTTACCAGAAAAACAAATTTATATTTGTAACAGTGTTCACTCACTTTCTATATTTTTTTAATATTCCAAGTTGAATTTTTTTTGCATAATTATAAGTCAGGCCCCCAAACTTTCTTATTTCTGATTAAAATCTTCTCTTGTAAACGCCCAGTTTCACTTCCCCTTAAGTTTGTTATTCTTTCTGTCACAACAATGCCTGTAGTTCCTAAACAAGACTGGGGACAAACACATCATATTACTTTCTCTCTAAGCACCTAACAAGAGGCAGGATCTTTTCAAAGCATTGTAATTGTATGAATAAGAAAGGCAGAAATTGTAAAAAAACCAGTATTATCAGCATCTTTGCTTTGTAGTTGAAGAATGGAAGACATGGAAGAGATCTGGGTATCTAGGTGCTAAATTATGTGTTTAAACACCTTTAAAAATCAGCCTGTGGAGGAGCTGCAAAATGAAAGGACAGCTGTTAAGAAGCACTTCATAGCTTTAGCCACAAAATATTTAAAGCATGAGAACCAGATCCACTCTCACTTTTTCATGCATGGTATGGCAGAAGGATCCTTTCTCTTTTCTCTTGCTGTCTGTGGCTGAAGTTAGAGGCAGACATCTCAGCTTGCCTCCCTCCTTCCCATCTGCTGTGTGCTGGGTGAAGACAGGCTGCACCATTCACCATCTCCCCCCCAGCCCCTGCTTAGGAACACAGGCACAAGGCAGTACTGGTTTTTACCCCAGCTTTTGTCACAATTGCAGCTGAAATCTGATGCACTGTTTTGTTGGCACACACTGCACGGCATGTACAGCTCCTTGTGCTCACCCACGTATTTAATTTTCTTCTTCATATGTTCCAAGTGCATCTAGTCCCTTGGGAAGGACCCTGTGAAACATGCTGTAATTAGCTCCACTGTTTGCAGGACAGTTGCATTGTCAAATCCAGTCATTTTTGGATGAAAACACCTGTAAACATCAGTATCTATCATTCTCTCCTGTCTCTGAGTTACTATTGTGTGTTTTTCTTGCCTCATATTTGAGCTCTGCTCTGGCTTTCAGTTATGAGTATATATTCTTTGTGTGTGCAGTAATACAAATATTTACTGTGAAGTATCATTGATATGATTCAGAAAGTATGCCTTACAAATTCTCAGAGGGAAGGGTTTCAATATTTTAGCATATTCTGCACAATTTTTGAATTCATCAAAAATGAGAGAGTAACCCAGTAAATTTTATATAGATAATAAGGCAGAGTGAAGCTGATCCATTCATTACCATGTCCATGCAAGTGTGTTCTGCTTACAGACTCAAAATATCCCTGAGTTTTGCAGTTAAAGATCTCTGCAAGTTAATTGGTCTCCAGTTACAGCCATATTGTCATGGTTGTAGCTACACAGATGACTCCAGGATCCCCAGTCAGTCATACATCTTCAGGTGATTCCCATTCTGACTAGTTTGGAATGAACCAGCTGGTTTTCCAAGGGGAAAAACACAAAAGCTGTGTGGTAGCTTTTAGTCCAACTTGATTCCTACAGGCAATGCCATCACTATTGGTTCTGGGTAATTTATATTTCAGTCTAAATGGGTATGAACCTCCCAAAAATCTTTCTAGCTATACCCTCTGTGGCTGTGCTAAAATGGCTATAAAAATTCTTTTTTCTGCACAACATTTCCCATCTTGATTTTGAAAACTTTTCATGCTGTATCTGTAAATTAATTAGTGTAACAAGACCCTTGTCTTGAGGGCATGGAAATAATTATGTTCACTGGAATCATCTTGCAATGATACTAAAGCTGGGGGGAGTGGGACAGGTGGAATAATAAATATATCTGGTTATAGGTAAGCAGTGCAGAGGAATTGGTGTTATGAATGACAAGCATTGACTAAATAATTAACCTGCAAACACATACAAAAAAAGTACATTATGTATTTTAAAAATGCTTGTACAATGGAGAGGTGAATTCCCAAGTGTTCAACTGACATGACCTTGCTGTGCAAAAGAGAATGCAGAGAATTTGAATGGAAAATAAGAGAGACAAACCCTGACTCGAGGAAATACTCAGGACAGCTGTTCTCCACAGGAAACAGGGGAGCTTAACTCTTCAGCTCTGTGGCCATGCAGGAGCACAATGCATGTACCACACCTGGGAATAAACAGATTTCCCTGCAGAAAGATATTTCTCTTCCAAGAGTAACTGTGATGCTGAATCCAAATTCTGGTTCCTGCCTAACTTGGTACACTGAGGCAAAAACCATGAGAGGGTAGAAATGCATGTGTTTCTTGAAGGACTCTCCAGAAAAGATTACTTTATTCATGAATATTGCTTCACAATTGCAAAATTGTCAAATTAATTCCAGAATAAATGGAAATCTTTATGTGCAGCTAGAAATTTATCAGCCTTCTCTGGTACCACTTGAATTTCTGGCCTTTGGTTTAGTGTGGCTGGGCTTTGGTCTCTGCTGATTGGTTTAAAATACACAGATGGTTGTATTTAGGCTCTCCAAATTAATATGTAGAAAATAACCCATGGACAACACCCTTTGTTTGTAAGAACAGTTATTCATGTTTCTAACTCCATGTACTACTAATCTTGAACCTAACTCCTCAATGTAAAAAGTTTTCAATCCTTATTTCCTTAATATTTCCTTAATTCTTTTACATGAATCCCCCACTTGTTTACACTGAGCCAATGCAGGTTCCAGTGAAGATAGTGGTGAATCAGTCACTTCAAACATGCCAGGTTTCTGACCAACAGAATCATTTACAGCAGGAAGCTGGTTCTCATTTCAGTGGTGCAGAGGCATACTGACTCCTGAGTTAGTGTAATCCCTTTTGCAGCAGAAGGGGAATTAGAGTGGGTGTGTTATCACACTCAGCTGTTTCCTCAGCTGTGGAGGAATTGAACAGGAATGTTTTCAGCTGAGCAGCCCAACGCCTGGGGCAGGGAGATGATGTGGGTGTTAGTCTCCCAGGGCTACTTGGTTTCATCAGGACTCTGACATTCTCCCTACAAGGAATGAGTGCCCTGGGGTAGACCCCTATCATACAACCCTGGACACACTTTCCTAGGGAAAAGGAAAGGTCTTATGTGTCTAATGTGGTCCATTCTTGCACATGGTTTCAGTGAATCTATGTTTTTACCATGAAAAATGGTTTGCCAGGAACACCATGTCAATTCCTAACAAGACTGAGCAGCAAATAGTGATTCCAGAATAATGATCACATGTTCAGTGAACACAAACACGTCAAGTGGTTTTTTCTAATGTAGGAAAAAGTACAGTCTTCAGAAAAATTAGGCTGTTGGTCTCTTTCACTCTTTTGACTACCTTTCTAAACAGTGGAATCTGAGAGTTCCCTGCTATGTGTGTATGTACAGCATGGTTGAAAGGGTAGGGCACTGAATGGCACTTTGCTGTTTTAAAATGCACTGTGCCACACCAATCTGTGGTAAACCAGTATTTCTTTGGTGAATTGTGTAGAGTAAGCAGACTGTTCATGACAGCTCTATGAATAATAATGGTGAATTCATCATGATGCTTTTGCTCCTGCTGGATTTTATTATGCAAGGCTGTTCCATAGTAACTATTATTGAGCTGCAACTTATAGAGAAGTTTAAAGGTTGGAAGTTCAGTAGAGAAAAACTGTTTTCTCATTTTTCTAATTTATTTCTGCATTTACAACAACTCTCAGTTTCACATCTCATACAGACTTAATACTTTAGCCTCTTCCCATGTGGAGGACGAAGATTCAGAAGAAAGATAAGCAGAGTTCTAAAAAGTCATCCCTCAGACAGTTTTTCCTCTCCTCTTCATTCTCTCCTTCAACAGTCTCCACTTTTCCCAGCCACTTCCTGTTAGCCCAATGTTCTCCCAACTTGAGCAACTGTATAAATGTTCCCATTTACCATTTTCTCTGTGGAACCTCATTTACTTGTCGCCTCATTCTTGCCAAAAGCTTGTGGCAGCCCAGAAGGGCTAATAAAATGCATAGGAGGATGACAGAGAGACCTAGAACAGTTAAGAAGGGAAAGTTAGAGTTTGAAATCACGAGTTCTGAATCTTCATCTTTGCCTATTGTTACCCAGGAGCTGCTGCTGTGTAGCATTGCCTCTTTGCAGGGTGATGACAGGCATAGGGGAGGTTCAGCTCATACCCACTCCTTTGCTGCTTGGTAACTCCCACAGGCTAGCAGGGCTGAAGGGCTCAGGCCCAGGTCATTCAGAATCAGCCCATCCTTTGGGTGCACTGGAAGTACCTCTGGATGCCCTGCATGCTTCAGGGCTCTGAAAATAAATGTGGGAGCTTTCTGTGCAAGCAGATATTCAAAGGCAGCTCCTGCAGCAGAGGTGAGGCCATGCTGTGGATCAGCTGGATATTAATGTCCTTTGCCACACAAAACTTCTCAGTGTGGTGATTTCCTGCCTTTTCTAAATTTGTTAAAAGCAATCAGTCTTGAAAGTTATGATGCTGTCATGAACAATTTTTGTTCATTTGTCATGAAAGAGCTGTGGTGGTTGCATAAGCAAAACCTAGAGAAGTCCATGTAGAGAATACATGAGGTTTACTGATTCAAAGAGAAATCTGTTCAATACACTATACCATAAAAGGAGAGTAACTCTAGTACGTTTTTTTTCTTTTCACCACTGTTAGTGCTTTTTGAAGCAACAGTTACCTGCTGCTATTTTTCCTGGGAAATCATTACCTGGGAAGCCATTCTGCTTTTGTCCAGTGTGCAAAAGGCAGCAGATGGGATGCCAGCTAATTGCCATTGCTGTTTTCAGCTGTCTCTCTTCCTTATTCTTGCCTACTTTTTCCTTCTCTGAATTGATTGCAGCTACTAACCTGGGGCACAGGAAAATGCCCATTACAAGTCTCAGCTTGCAGGCTGACCACAAAAAGGGAAGCAATGTCCCAGGGATCCCAGCAACTGCTCTTATGTACTGCAGCCCTGAAAATGCTCCCACACTATGCTTATCTACTGCAAGAGTCTTTGAGAGGAATATGCCAATGCCATACCATTCCAAATTTCATAAGAGGTTCTAATTTTCTATCTACATATGCTAGAAAAGTAGAAGGCAAGAAGTGAAATTGAGAATTATGACAAAAGAAGATTAAAGACTACTTCTTGCTTTTTCCCTATTGTTACCTAAATTTCTTCATGTATCTGCAGATTCATTTTTTTAGTTTTTATTTCTTGTACTAGATTTTATTTTTGAGACTGGGGCTGTATTAACACATAATACAATGACATAAATCCAGCTTTCAATATATTTAATTTTTTTTAATGTCTCAGGTTTTTTTTCAATGTTTGGTATAGTTATGAGATTGTTATTTGTTTTCAGTTTTCCTCTTTTGAACGAAATGTTTTCTCTTCTGCTGGTAAATTGCTGATTTTTCTCAATGCAAGCACAAAACAATAAACCATTTCTGGATTAAATAAAGCACTCCTGAGATATATTGGGCCTTTCAGTGTATGTCTCTGAAGTCTTTAATACAAATATGTCTCCATCTTGGGAAAATCTATGAAAACGCATCTCAGGGTCTGTGAGCAATTTCATCCATCCATTTATTTTTCTTCTGTCTCTAGCATCTGCATACAGATTTCTGGAAGAGGTTAAACTGTAACAAAACTTAGAGCAATTACAATCACAAAAAAATAACTGACCAAACAAACAAACCCACACTCCTGTCATTCATACAAAAAAGAGTTTCCCTTAGAACAGGGCTCTATGGTATCAGTTAACCTAGGTGGCATATTTCAATACCCATGTGTCACTGCTGGTTTTTGGTAAATTAGGCTATAGTTGTCACATTTTTCCTGGCAGCATCTCTCAGCTGCTGTACTTTGGGGAATTAGGTTGCAGCAATGAAAACATGATGCGTCTGGTGCTGTGGCATGCCAAGGGAAATGAGATCATAGTGCAGCTGATTAATTTCTCCATGGGAATTCAGTGGGCACCTTTTGGAAACAAAAATTCATGAAGTGTGGGTAACCACAAGCAAAAACAGTGTGTGCGTGTCGACAAGAGGGAAAGTCACCATGAACTGAACTCTCTTACAAAAAGGCACTAATGATGTTGATCCTAAGGACTGCTCTTTTAAATATCCAGTGACTTATTTGCACCCAGTCGTTTGAAGGAAGACTCTTCACTTGGCTTTCCACTGCTGCAAGTGCAAGCCAAAATTGTTTGAGAAGCATTTATCTTGAAAGTCTTTTTAGTGTAGTTGTTGAGGTCTGCATCTAGGTTAAACCTTGCCAGCAGAGCTCAGAGACATCCTTATTTTGTATGATTATCTGCTATATAAAGTTGTCTGGCCCAAAAGGCTCATAGTGAATTCCTCAGCAGAAGATACTTTTGGAGACTTTCTTCCTCCATAATAATTCTTTATCTGATGAGAACAGAGGGGATTTAGAAGTTTCTTTGTAGAAGGAATACAACAACTGGCATTCTATGATTCTGGCATTCTTGCAATGCCAACCTGTGAGACATACTGATGGGACACCAGCCCAACACTTCTGACAGGGAAAAGGGCACAGCAAAATGGAATCCCATGTTACAACAGATGACAAAGATCAGAAATTTACCTTAACTTTACCTTACCAAGTCCATGTCACTATGGTCATTGACCAACTGGTCCATCAGCTGGCAGGGAATAACCCTGAGCAACTCTGAAGAGAAATGATAAGGAACTATCAGAGGTGTGCTTTTGAGAAGTATTAGATACTTGAAGAGCATCATCCAGAGAAGAAAATATTGCTGCATCAATGGCCAAGTTATGGCTCTTGGAGTAAAATGCAGGATAAGGCTTTTAAAAGATGGAAAGAGAAAAGAACTTTGCCTAAACATTTGTGGCTGTGTGGGAAAGATTTCCCTAATTCCCACAGGTCTTGCAGCAAGTCTGCCATTATTATCTAAACACATGCGAGCGTGCAAGATAATGACAAAACTGATCCTGAGTTGAAGAGCTGAAGGGGAATGGTGAAGTTGTCAACTGCAATGAGCAGAGGGGGAAGAGTGGCAGGTTCAAATTAAAAACTTACCTGTGATCTTTTTTTGCTTCAACTGACAGGGAATCATCCTGAATACACTAAACTGTCAATTCAACTGATAGAATGGAACAGAAACAGACAAGACGGAGAGGTTAAAATGTTCAGCCAGGGAATTACAGCAGAAAACAAGAGAAAAAGGTATACAAAGAGAAAGCAGAGCCTGCAGTGGCTTTGAGAGAGTCTCGTGAAGAAGGGAGAAGGAGCTGCTGTAAAAGATGCTGAAAGAGCAATAAAGGTTGATGGAAAGCCACAAGGGGGTACTGCCACAAAAGCCAGGCCTGGAAAAAAGTGATCAAGGGTATCAGATTAGACAGGAAGGTCAAAGAGGACACAGAGATTCCCCGTGTTAGCCAGAAAGAGGTCATTTGAGACCTTGCTGAATTAGTTTGAATGGGGAGGGCTGGAGCCAGATTGCAATGAGTCAGAGGAAAGGAAATCAATGCAGTGGTCGTAAACAGGCCTTTCAAGTCACTCAGAAGTGAAAGGGAGAAGGGAGTGCTGGGAGGGAAAGAAAAGCTGACCTGTTTGCACTGGAACTTCACAATGTACTACTTATTCCTTTCCCTTTCTCAATGTATGAATTACCTTTTTTGTTGTTGTTTTGTTTTGTTTTCTGATCAGTTTTGTTGCTGTTTTTATTTTGAAGATCAGAAAAGCTTCCAGGCTCCCTGATTCTAACAATTGTCCATTAATATATCTCAGGCACCTACCCAAGGAAATGCATATAAATAGCAGTCTGTACAAATTTATGTCTCTTAAATCTATTATTCAATCTTGATTTGACCATAGAGCTTCATTTGTTTTCATGATTACTACTTGTATGATGTCTGGTACTGTAGTTCATTGGTGCCAAGCTTAAATTAAATTTGGTTTTAAATCCCTGGAACTCCTACAGAAACATGAAGTGAGCGATTGTACTATAGAACATACTGTAGAGAAGTCTGACTTACCATACTGTTTCTCCAAAAACATGTTTAGTCTTTTCAAGGCATTTGCTTGTCCCACCAACCACAGATTTTGCCAGCCTGGCAACATTTAAAATATATGAAAACATCATGATAGAAATGCAACAGCTCAGGATTTAGTCACAAAATTTTAACTGAAATGGTGGTTCACAATGGGAAACATTTGGCAATTACATGGGAATATGGACTTGTGATTTCTGGCACTGCCTTTGGGGTCAGTAAGTACCTGTGCCTGGAAGGAAAACAGAGTAGCAGGGTTGAGAATTTCCACAACCAGCTGGAAGCAATTCTTGCTGTCTGATTTTAAGACCATGGTTTTCACGTGCTACCCTTTGCTCATGGTGTCTCAATTTCGACAGAGCAAGCACCCAAAAAAAGAAAAGTCCCTTTGAAATTCAATGGGATCATAAAAATATGACTGAACTAATACATGTGCTGGGTCTGGCAAGCAGCCGTGCAGTCATGTCACTGGTGACCCACAGTGCATTTCTAGGGCAAAAGATTTTAGTCATGGGTCTCCTTACAGATTGGTGATGGATAGGGAGAGAGGCTGCAGAGACCTTTCTAGATATGTGCCCTCTCTGTGGGCATCAGCCTGGGACTCCCAAATCTCCCCATGCCAGAGGCAGGCTGCTCCCTAGCTCACATACATTTTGTTTTGCAGCTTAGTTGTGAAAATCTGTTGTCCCACCTGTAAAGCAAAATCCACAAGCAAAAGTAAAAGAGCACCTAGTGAAGACTACAGCACATCTTTAAATAGAAAATCACCTTCCTCTACTCCAGCAGTTTATCTGACTTTATTTTTTTCCTTGATATTTAAATCAATAATTTCATCCATGTTAAATGAAAACCATCTACAACAGACTTAATTTAAAGTTTTGAATAAATAATCTTAGAGATTTAGCTCATTTTTCAAATAGTGAATTACTCTCACTTCAGATTTTGCAAATGTGTTTTTGATTTGCAGACGTGGGTGGAATATTCTGCTCAAATACATCTCCAGCTATGCTGTGCTCTGAAGGTGTCCCCAAAGGCTATTAATGTGACTGGTCACTTAGTTCTTATAGAAACCACACCCATGACTTGATGGATTTTACAATTTAAAAAGCAAGAAACTATTACCTGTGAATAATCTCGATTGCACACATATGCATGCACATTCACACAGGCTCACACACATGCACACACATTTATTTCATTTCCATTTGAATACAAGTAATTGGATTGAAGTTATCTGCTAAATTTCTTGCAGGGAAGGCCCGCAGATAGAGCCAGAGCTTAAACTTCTGAACCAGAGCAGTTATTCTGGGCTATATCCCCCACGTGATTTATACCCTGTGGTTTATGGTGGGCAAGGTGAGTATGGGAGTGCTTCAGCCCAAGAACACAGCTCACTGTCCTGCCAGTGCCCAGCTGGATGCCCCCTCCCCACTCAACCTGACTGATCCAGCCTGCCCGGCAGTGTTCATCCTGCAGAAATGCAAATGTGTTGGAAAAGTCATTATTACCTCCCCCAGGTTGCCTCTGGTCACACATGGGGCTGCACAGGGGTGAGCTGGCTGTTATATCTGCATAGAGGAATTGCTACTCAGCATCTGCCTGGTGTCTCCAGGGCTGGAGCAGTTTGGCATCACCCTGCTTTCTCAAGGTCTTGTAACATGGCTACATCAGATATAGACATTTGTATGCTGTGGGAATTTCTTCTAGCAAGGATTCATCACGTAGAATACTCCCCTTACCTTCTCTGTCTTTTATATATCCTCAGGAATAGAGCTCACTGGTAGTGAGTACACTGCACACAAACACATGAGATTCCAAGGATTACTTATGAAGTACCTGACAGTGATATCTTGTGCTCAGTATTTCTCCCTGGCATATGTTATGTGAAAAAAGCACAATTTCTGTCTCAGGTAGGTTTTGTTTGGGTGGGTTTTTCTTCCATATTATCCAGGCCATGAAAAATTTTGCAAATTCACAAAGAGCTATAAAATAATTTATCTTGCAAAAGACCCTTATGATCATTGATTCCAACTGATAATTCAGGTATTGAAAGAAGCCTAATTAATCCTATGTCATCTGGAAAAAAAAATTCCAAGCATTCCAATGTACTTCCTACTCAAATGGCACTATTGATCAAATACTCTCCAGGGAGTAAACCCACAACTGTGTAAGATTTTCACATTACTATACACATCAGAAGGTCTCTGGAAATTTTGCAAACAATGTCTGTTTGTATTTTTACAATGTTCCTTGGATTTCTGACAACGCTGTCTGATGCACTCTCAACTTCTGAACTACATCAAGCAGAACAAAGGCATTCTGAATTTTGCCTTTAAACCTTTCAATGCTAAGAAGCTGGAAAGTGTTGACTTTCAAAGAAGTCACCTTTTCTTTCTAAGTGAAGAAATATACGGAAAAGGGACACAGCTGAAATGACACAGAGCTTTGAAAGGATGAGAGTGAACCTTTGCAATTCTAATTATTTATATAACCATAATCGCTAAGCTACAAAAGTCCTGTCCTTATCCTCCCATTAAAAATGAATGATTTTGGCCAATTTTGAAAATTTGTTGTCATTCTATAAAAAGTCTAACGGCATGTGTTCCCTCAGCAATTATTCTGCTAATAGTGTTTCAGGATGCTGCAGCTCTGAGTCATGACCTCAGATTCTTTGTATACACAGAAGCGCCAGTTGGAGTCAGTGGGATTTGATGAGCAAGTATTGAAGAACACTTTTAATAAGCTTGGGGGGCAAGGAACAACAGGGCAATGTGTCTGGGGGGGAGGCTGTTTTTTTATTGTGAAAAGCAGCTGGAGCAGGTTGGATAGGAAAGCGTGCTTGAATCTGCCCTCAGTACCACATGTTGAATAGCACTAACAACACCTGTTGAGTTGCAGATTGGCAATTCAGAATAAATTCAGAAGACAGGCATAAAACGGGAACTTGTTTGCCATAAATGCAGAATTTTATCCCTTACCTTAAGATAAATGCATACAATCACATGTGACATTTATTTTATTACTGATAAACACTAAGCAGTTTTGCAGTCAAAACAGTGTTCTGCCCAAGGAGAAAAAATGCAAAACACTTTTAAGGAATGAAAAGCATTCCCAAATAGTATGCAAACTA
The DNA here is from genome assembly GCA_034336665.1 of Luscinia megarhynchos. Classification (NCBI taxonomy): domain Eukaryota; kingdom Metazoa; phylum Chordata; class Aves; order Passeriformes; family Muscicapidae; genus Luscinia; species Luscinia megarhynchos. The sequence continues at coordinate 77,776,382 of CM067565.1, read as the reverse complement.
TTTCAGATTGGTTCCTGCTTGTTTTTGTTTTTTTTTTCCATGAAGAATAACACATTGCATTATATATGTAATACAATGCACTTTCATTAAATACAAAATAATCATGTGACAGAGTAAGGAGCAAACAGAATTGGACACTTAGCCTGAATAACTGGGCTCAAAAAGTTTCTATCAGTTTTATTCATACGTTTTCTAACCTCTTTAATATTAGAGTAGTCAGAAGTCACCTTGCCTCATTCTGTAGAAGGTCATGCTAGCAGCCTACAGCTTTTGTGGGCAAAGGCTGTGGAAATTGGGTCACCCTAAAAGCAGAGTGGTCACATCTTCTCCAAAGTCATGTCTTGGGCCATTTCCATATGTTTTAAATGGAGAGCTTGATCTCTGCTAGGTATATCAACAAGACTCATTTGTATCCTTCAAAAATGTCTCAATTAATTTAGCATCAATTAATATTCTGGTATGTTTCTATTGTACATGACTTTCATAAGTCCCAAGTCCCTAATTACTCTGCTAATTAGAGGAAAGTCTCATGCTTGTCATAGTCACACCTGCCTCTGGAATTTTTGTGGAGGGCAAATTTTAAAAATGTATCCTGATTTTCTTACTCCTCAATTGATGACAATGAAAGGGTTGTACATATTTTCAAACAGTGTATTTGAACTGTGATTTCAGGAATAATCTGAAATGCCATGTTCAGCAGCATCACACTCTGCTTTCCTCTCCCTGTCCTGATCCCTAAGGTGAGGGGCTGGGGAAGGGAAGGCCAGATAGCAGGTGGGACAGAGCTTCTACATCCCTGCTCAGAGGCTGGGCAGCAGGACTCCAGAGCACACTGTGGGATATACCTGACCTCTGCCTAAACACAGCTGAGGCCTGCAGCTCTCAACTGAACAAAACAATGCACATCAAGAGAAAAGGTCCTGAATACATCCATCCCCTGAAGAGATTACTGCCTCAGCTTCAGATTGTATGGCATACCAGACTAGGTCCTCAGATAGTAAATATCTGTTATGAGCAAAAGCCCAACTACACACGTAGTCCTCAAAGATTCTTCTCAATGACAAAGGAGTTAAGGCAGTTGGCCTCACCTGCCACTTGGCTCTGCATCTTATTTATGGCTTTGCAGCTTCTTCCTCTAACAGGGCACCTCTGAGTCCCAGATGCTCCTGTTGTTTTATAAGAAAGGAAAAATAACATCAAGAGGCAGAAGAAAACCAGATTTAAGATGACATTTCCTCATTAAAGTTGTGCAGCAACCACAGGCTGCTTGAATAAGGAGATATTTGTTTACTTCCAGAGTAATTTTCTGTCCATCAAAATAGTGTTGAAAGAAACAGCATTTCTCATTCCCAAAGATTTCATGATGTTGATGACAGGCTGAAGGCAGCTTGGCTTCCCTTTCTATCAAACACACCATCATCTTCCCTGTAGTACCTTCCATCTGAATCTTAGGCATCACATCCTAGCTATAGTTCTGTTTGTATGTGAGTTTTGAACACAACCTCCTTCGAGCTCCTCTGCCACAATCAGGTGTGCCCACCAAAAGGAATAAGCATTTTAGACTTCCTCTTCCCAGAGAGTGTATATAATACTTTTCCCATCCACTCTAAGGCTTCCAGTATTCATAATTTCTGAAATTTTCCTTCAAAGTTTCTGCTTCTTCTTCAATAACACTATGCAGGTCAGAAATTAAGTAGTCTGATCATCAAGTAATTCAACATCTCAGGTGTTGCTGCTGTACAACTTGCTCTTTCAAAGAAAACAGATAGACTTTCCCATGGGTTGGTAAGCTCTTCATAAAGGAGTAACCTGTTCTTCTGACACCTCCTGCAAAAGGCATGGCTGAAGAGTACTGAAAAGCTCAAGGTATTTTCTGATAGGGATATGCGTTGTGAAGTCAGATTATGTTAATAAAATCATAAAATAATGATTTCTAACCTTCAGAATGCACTTGCTATGTAATATTAAAGAGGGAAAATACATTTCAGGCTTTTAGGGTATCAAAAGATTGTTAAAGGTTAGTGAGGGGAAAAATTAAAGAAAATAAAACATTTTAGCATGGATCACTGCAAATGAGTGCTTCTTATACTATCACTTTTAAAGGCAAAATTTCCATACTATTAGCTGGCTGAATAGTTGCTTATTTTGCATTTTTAACTCTATGCTCTATTCAGTGGCACTTACTATGAGGAACTGAAATTTATTACAGTTTGCAGGAGTTTTATGGCTTGGAACAGGAGTGATTTAGAAGGAGTGAACATTTTAGTAACTTTTTTCTATTGTGCCATCCAATTGTTAAATGGAAAGAAACATACGTAAGAGAATTAGGCTAAATGATGGATGACTACCAGTTTCTTTCTTTTTCTTGAGCAACATAATGTATCAAAGGTTTAAATCATTTCAGGGAAGTTTAAACTTCCTAGTAGTGTAGCACAAAAGATGTCATTATTCAGCATACAGCATTTGCAGATTTTCTAGTTTTAAAGAACATAGTGATGCCTCCAGAAGTTAATGGCTGTCCACAAGGTCATGTTAATATGAAGAACATGGAGAGAAATAGGTCAAACCTCGTGGCAGTTTGAATCTAAAGATGATCCAGACCCACAATCTAAGCATGAGGAACTCTGAAAAGACCTGACTGTAATTATGAAGAAACAACATGCAGCTGAGGCTCATGGAAGCCACTGGTCATTCACTGTGGTACCAACACAGAACTGCACACGGACGTGAGTAATGGACCCAGACTTTTAAAGACTTCACCCTGGATGCAGAGCCTTTGTGTAACAGGAAGATAAGGAATGGAGCCAGACCTCTGAAAACACCTTTCCAAGTCCAGGTGGCAGTGCTGACTGGTGCTGTGCTCCAGCTGAGCACCCAGGCTGCAGAGCACCCCTCTCCATTGGGCTGAAAAGTAGCTGATCAGGAGGTAACAGGGTGGCCTCTGATCATGTCCCATGCTGAGCAGAGTAATCAAAACAAGATGCTGAGGGTGACAGAGAGAGGAGCCACACATCTCCATGATGACCATGACCCAGGACTTCGACTGGAGCAGGAATGCCATGGTCTGTACCTGCATGCTGCAGGTCAGCTGGGTGAATGAGCAAGCACAGCTCACACCCACTTGAAAAGTACCACCTATATATGTAACATCTGTCTATGTAGCACAGGGATGAATAAATGACTGGCTGACTGATCAAAAGTGGTGGCATGCCTGCAGCTCCCAAGCCTTGCAGACAAAGGCTTGGAGATTCAGATTTTTCTGAAAAACCCAGCTGCATGCAGGCAAGCTTGTGTAACTCCGACCTGGACCGAGGAACGCTGCGAGGCAGAGATGCAAGCCAGGGCTTGTGCAGACACCTCAGTCATGGGCCCTTCCCATGCAGTGGGTACAGGGGGAAGACAGGATCTCCTGGAGATGCACAAAAGCTCTGAGCACATTTTATTCCCCAGAAGCAGTGAAATTATGGGAAACAATATGAAGAGGGTGAGCACAGGCTGACCTCCCAGCAGAGCAGCCACTGCCAGTGAGCTAGTGTGTGAGAGCATGGACAGAAAACAGGGAGAGGCTAAAGAAATAACAAAGTCCTGCAAAAATGGCCCAAGCTCTCCTCATCTCACAGAAAATGTTAGGAAGGGGATCTCCCTCCCTGTCAAGTTTGAAACATTCTTCATTGCATGCAAAGAGGACTAACATGCATGTTTAGCCAATCAAAGCAAATCACAAGCACTTTCATTGCTTCACTCTCTTTCCATTGCTTGCCCTCAGTAGGGTCCAGCAATTTTGAATATACCTGGGAATGTGCCAAAGCCTTGGTCACATTTCTAGCATCCAAAGTGAGGGGAATGTGGGGACACCTCAGGACCTGGTGACAGCTGGACACGTCTCTAACAGGGGTGAGCTGAGGGAAGAATGTGGGAAAACGGCCTTGGGAATTGGGACAAAGCTAGGAAAACTGCGCATGAAGAGCTGAAAGCAAGACTAGAGAGCAGAGAAACCCATGGGGAACCATAGCTGGTAGTTAGGTTGGCAGTTGTAGCAGAGAGATTAATACCTTCTTACTTTTTGTACCTTCAGAAAACAGTACTGAAGCATACTGAATAATAGAAATGGGTGTGTATAAGGGAGGGAAATAAAAAAGTGTAAATTACTAACTACTCACCTTTGGATTTTCACCCTAAAGATCTCCTGCTTTCAAAATAACATGAAATTTCTAGGGTTTTTTTCTGAGTGTGGAGCTCACAGTGAAATACCACTCTCAGGCACTGAGTTCCAGACTGAGCTAGACAATTACAGACAGCTACACAGATCTATATGATCTTCACCTACTATTCTTCCATTGTAGTGTAAGAACCTAACATTTGATAAATGCTTCATCATGTCATAATTAAGAGCAGAATATGATAATCATAGCTGAATGAAAAATTGGTTTCCCACTGGAGGGGGTAAGAAGACAGGAAAGAACATGACAGATGTAGAAAGCTCTCTCCCTCCAACATCAAGATAAATCCAAGTCTCAGACAATCAGTTAGAGGCAAAAGTCTTTGTAGATTGGGGTTTTTATTTTCATGTTAGCTTAAAAAAACAAGACATTTAAATTCAAGCTGATTATTTTCATCTAGAAAATACTAGATTTTCTCGTTTATTCTTATTAGGCAAAAATGAAGTGAAATAATCTTTTGACATCAACAAGTATTATATCAATGAATCAACATCTTCAGGAAAAAAAGGCAATGCCAGAAAATTTCTGCCTCATCTTGTAGATGCCCCAAAGCTCATCTTTCCCAGACTAAGGCTACTTATTTTCTAAAACAGACAATTGAACTGTGCTATTCTGGAACTCATATTTATCCTGGCATGTATTTACACATTTTTAATGCCAAAAGGAGCAGACTCCATTATGATTAAAAAGCCCAGCGCAGACTTTCCTGTGGAAGATATTTAAATAGCATGACAATGTGCAAGATCTCCTTTTAGTCAGCAGGTGAAGGCTGATGTAGAGATCAGCAGATGCAGTGATAAGTAGGAAGAATACAACTGTATCTGGCAGGTATTATAACCTTGAAGAACACTTGGCACATCTTATGATATCCATTGCTGTAAGGTGATGCAGATTAAGAGGTTAACAAATTTATACATGCCTCTCACTCTCATTTCTAGCACAGACCTTTCCAAACATGTCACATGTACTCATCCTCATTGAAGATTAACTGCACAACAACTTTGAAGTGTTAAAACAAGAAGTGTTAGAGTTCTGGGAAAGCAAACCTGGGCCACAATATTTTCAATGTTCCATAGTGCAAGTAAACTGTCTGATTTTTAGAAAGTTTCCTGGAAACTTTCACCTCTATTCTGTGACCTGGTTTTAAATATGTTACATCAATGAAATCCTAATGGAAACAGTTTATGGGATAAAAAAACTTAACTAAATCCTACAGAAGCTGCTTCATTTTAATTATGTAAGCAAGGCTGCAGCAGCCTCAGTATTAGCCCCATCTGCTGTAGCTCTTTCAATGTTTTAGTCTGCATTGCACACATATTTCCAGCAGAGAATAAAAACCTAAATGTTGTTTGCAATTTTCAGTAATTGCATAGTTCTACAAACATACCTCCACATTCAGGTTCTATGTCCATAAAGCCATCACTTGCTGATGAGTCTAGTTACTTTGATAATGACTTTATGGAATTCACTTCCACAGAGGTATTTTAATAGTTACCTGGATAGAAATGACTGAAATGTTTCTGGAGGTAACTGAATACTTGCTTTCCTCTCATGCTTGTCCTAAGTGTTTCCCTGTAATGTATTCCTATTGTCTGTGTGCTCCATAACAAGAGATGCTGTATTCCTCAAACAATAAAGCCAATCCTTCAGGTGCTGCCGATTCAGTTATTGCCTTTACAGGTGGTTAAGTACTTTCTGGGATTTGATTTGTTCCACTAAATTGCTTTTATATCTTCTAACAGCAGCACACTCAGGGATGCTCTTGCTTTCCTTCTGGTATTTAGTGGAAGCTGTACTTTTTATTAGAGTCATTTGCTAAACCTGTACTTTGCTTAGCTTTGCCTTCCCTTTAGAACTTTTTCTGTTCTCTTTGTCTCTCTCAGTAAAGTCTAGAGGAGAACCTCTGCCAAGCACTGAACATGCTAACATGCTCCTGTGCTGCTGTCACTATTGCTTTGGGAGGGGAGAGGAGTAGAGAGGGATTCTGCATCACGGGCTTGTCCTTCTCAGGGCAGATTTCATCATAGCCTGGCCTGCTAGTCTGCTGAGATCTAAAATTTAGCTTGTAAAGCTATAGTTTTTCTCCCTAAGCAAATCAAACTTTCCTTAAGGAAACGTAAAGGAGAACATGAAAAATATTTTCTTTTCTGGGGGATGTTTCCAAAGGGGGAAAAAACGTAGTAACTTTTGAAGTTGGCTTTAAAGTTTGATTTTCAAACTCTGATTTGTCCATTCATAAATCCTCCCACAAGCCAAATAAAAAAGTCATGTAGCTTTGCCTAAACATAATTTATTCTTTATTTCACTTATTTTTCAGCCTGTCTTCCTCTTCTACCTCATTCCCTAGGAAATTACTGCCCTTCCTCTCATTTATCCTTTCAGCCTCCAGGCTGAATGTAATTTGGTTTCTTTCAGTACTACATATGCTTTAGAACATGGGGAAAACATGCATTTCCAAGGAAAAAATATATAGCAAGGTGTCACCAGGAAGACTTGAAAAGAGAATGAAATAAGCAAGATGAGCATACTGAGGGATATTAAAAAATAAAAATCAAACCAACAAACAAAAACCCCAAATCAGGACATGTAATGTGAATCTATGCTGGAAAAAAAAGCAAAGTAAACAAAGTCATTTCAGCACTAGGAGTATTTTAAATCTCTTCATTTTTAAAAATAGTTCCTTCATTCCTTCCCCCCTTCCCCTTTTTCCTGAGTACACAATAAAGGACGAGGATCATTCACCCTTAGTAGCACCTTAGTACAGAAAGCAGAGAAGATAGCTCATGAAACCAAATTTCCCTGCTTAGGAAAAAGTGATGATTGATAGTTCATGACCAATTATGCTAATTAGTGTATCCTATTTATGCACCTTTCTTAGCCATTCAGCCGAACTTGGGTAGGTTGCAGAACAGACTGTTGATTTTTTCCTGGAGAAGAACATAAACCCAGTTAATTGCTATCAGATGTAAATTCCTTTTGAAGAAGACTCTCATTTCTTTCCTCACCTCTAGAAATGTGGCTGATTTTTCCTCTCTTGCTAGGAGTAACAGTAGTATATTCTCCTTTTAGCTGCCCTGCACAGAAATGGTTCAGCTATTATAATTAAAACAGGTGCAGGGCTGTTCAGTAGCGTGCTATACTCACTCCCATCTGTTAAGGGAAGAACAATACCACTAACAAGGCAGTAGGCCAGTTTAAACAGGGCATTAAAAAACAAATTGAGATTAGCTTAGAGAGGAATTTCACCAAACACAGCAAGTGCCATATTTTCTGCCAGTAGGACCTTCTGTTTTCAAACAATGCCAACACCGAGCCAAAAGTTTCATTGTGCAGGACTGTAGGACCTATGGATGCAACCTAATGAATCAGTTCCCCTCCTTTGCCTCTTGTTTCTTTGTCAGGATGACTGAGCAGAATTCCACCTTCAGTAGCATAATACCACTATTTATTCACATTCTTTGGTTATGTTTGCAGCAATATTTCCCAAAAGCTAAGCACTCTCCAGTTTCATTTAACACCAGCACTTTCCTGAGGGTCTCCCCTGAAGGATTCTTGTGCATAGACAGAAAAATGTTCAGCTTTGAATCAATGCCCTTCAGAAATTATATTCTTTCCTGGGCATCAAATCTCAAGGGAGAGACTGAGAAAAGGAAGGAAGGAATGAAGCTAACCTAGTCTTCCACAGCTTCTTTCAGGCTAAGTGTACCCACCAACATCTGGCAGCAGTGTGAACTGGGTGTTTACAGATGTCCTTAGTCAATATGTTAAAGGCATGTGGCTCAGCTTCAGGAGAAGATCCTGAGGCACTTCCCTCTGGCCTTGAGAAAGAAAATTTCAACATAAAATGCACCTGAACTTCAGAGATATCCGGCTTCTTCTCTAGTTCCACAACTTGGTACCCACCTGAGGAAAACCTTTTCTGAAAGGCTCACCCATAGTGCAGACAGTGAAAGGTGCTGCTCTTGCTTTGGGGGCTCCTTAAAAAGTCGTGGCAGAACGTGTAAGGATGTTTTTGCTGGAATATGTTCAAATAGCACAACTGGTAATCTTGGCCTTAGAACAGTAGGTGCTGTGCTCTCACACAAGATATGAATGCAAACTTATACTAACTTGTACAATAACGTGCACAAAAATTATTAGTGCTATAAAATTGCACTATATTATGCCTTCCAGTCTTCTCCAGCTAGATTTGGCCAAAGGCCTTCTGCCATAACAGCCTGGCTGTATATTTGAGGCAATCTAATAAATAATGAAAGGAACCACCTACCTTAATGAATTTCTTAAAACTTTAATATTTTATTATGAGAATTTCTTGTTCAGTTTTCCAAACAGATCGTGAGAGACAAGCATTTGAGGGCTGGGTTTACCCTAGTTTCTGTTTATAGCTTTAAAAGTGGTCAAAGCCCCAGAAGAAATTGAGGAAGGGAATCAACCAAAACATAAAATTATGAGAGAAAAAAAGAAGACCTTGAGGTTCACCATTTACATAGCTCCTGTTCCACTTTGTGACCCATGATAGACAGGTACACAGGGAAGCATCAGTGGAAAGCTAAATCCTCTATTACCCTTCCATCTGGCTCTCCCCTGAGGCAGAATCTGCTCCTACAACACATTTCATTTCTCTAATGACCATTTTTTAGTGTGTATAAAGCACTCTCTATTTATATCACTCCAGTCAGTATTTGTAGTAAAAGAAAGCTTAATTGGGACCTCCAATGCAATTAATGCATAGATATAATTCCAGTGAGAAAGGACTATAAGGCAGGACTGACAGGGAGTCCTGTGTGGCTGTGACTGATGAAAGAAGAATGCTACTTGTAATATGCTGACACTGTACAGAATTAGGCTTTGTGTTCCCTAGCCATAAAATGTCTTTTGGGATGAAAGGCAGACATTTTGGGTTAGTTAGCTCCTATTTAATTATGTGGCTTCCAGTGTAAAAGGGTTTATTGAAAGTATTCAAAAAGAGAGAAGAATGGAAAGGACTCATGCATATTTTTAGTTTACTCTGAAGTTTGTCATTATGCAAGTACTCAGGCATCTCACCAAAATAAATTCTAAGTCAAAACTAGAAGAGCTTTCAAATTTAAACAGTATTAGACAATGTTAGGGAGTCCACAACTTCACTTAGAAATCTCCCTTGCTTGATTTTTTCTTGTACTATCTAGATGAAATCAGGAGAAAACATTGCATATTATTCAGGATTTAGCCTATATTTTTTCTCCTTACTTTAAACAAAAAGTTTTCCCTTTTGCATTTAACCTCTCTTTTATTATTGCTGACTTTTTTTGATGTTGCTTTCTTTTTTGTTCTGATTGTTATTTCCTCTGTGAGCCACTTTACCAGTATCATTAATGAATACAGTTTGATTTCAGGCCATTTCTCCAATCTATGATGACTAAACTGTATTTTATTATCATTCTCCCATGAATTTTCTATCCCTTCCTGCTTTCTGTCATTTGAAAATATGATTTGCACTCTTTTGTATTTCCTCCTTCATTTCATTCTTGGATTCATTCAAACATATACAGCACATGGAATGCCCTGAAGTGAAGAAAAATGGACAATGAGATGCAGACACACTAGGACAGAATTTGACAGCAATATATAAAATGAGAAAGCCAGAAAATTGGTCTGATTTCTCAAGCATTTTCCTGAAGCCCTGGGTGGGATTTGTTAGAGGGTATAACAGGAGAGTCATTATACCTTCTTGTTTATAGCCCATTTAATTTTTATTTGAAGTTGCTATATCCTTGGGAAGAGGTCACATCATCAGAATCTGGGTCTAAGGTTCATACTGGGTTGATATCAGATGTACACATATACTATAGCAATTTGGGCTAACAGAGAAGGACAGATGAAAAATGTTAACAATGCAATAAACAAAATAATGCAGACAGGGCTTCAGTTACCTGAGCATAAGCAAAGAACAGTCTGAGACCATAATACCAGTATACCTACCAATTTTAAAATATGTAAGAAAATAAAATCCATAAAAATTAAATAAAAAAATAATAAAAAAATAAATATGTTGATCCCTTTTCTCTGCATAGCTGTGGTTTTCAGATAAACAGTTGCATGCAGATAGAAGTTACTCTTTTTTAAATGCCATCAAATTGTCCAGTGATTGCTATGGTTACAGATAATCAGTCATAAATACTGAACAGTTAAAAAAAGATTTAAAAGGAAATTTATTCTTTTGTTCTGAGCTCATAACTAACTTAGTACAATAAAAAAACAAGTACCTCAAAGCATTCTTTTATTCATTGCATACTTCTCTATTGAATCACAGCCTCTTAGGGGTTAGCACTGTAGTATTTGGTAGCTGTTGGCTGACACTTAAGTGCAGTGAGACTTAACACAGTGCAGCCTGGATCTACCACAGTCACCACTCATTTGTTAACCACAAGTTTAGATGTGTGCTGTTAGATACAAACACATAGGCAGCAAGGGGACATAGTTAATCCAAGGTCAAGGAAATATATGTTTATTTGTTTTGTAATAGACTTCCAGCAAGGAAATATTGAATTATATTGTGCTGTAGCTGTTGAGCAAGGAAAAGAAGACAATAGGGTGTTGTTCATTCCTTAGGACTGCTGAAGAAGAGTTTCTCCTTTAGGAGAGCACTGCAATTTTGTCCTATGCCAACACGATTTAGCCATTTTTTAGATATAAGTAGGAGATTGAAATGAAAACTATGAAATACTTTGTTCCATTGAATTTCTCTAAAGCCTGGCAATATTATGGTTGACTGTCACTAACAAGAGGTAAAAAAGCTGGTTAGAGGATATCTACATAAATCTTTAAGTCTGTTCATTTGTCTTGTCTGAGTTAATGGCACAGCCCAAGATTCACCAGATCCAGCTGCAGAATCTTATCTTAATATATTGGGATGGTGCAAGGGCAAGACTATTTCACAGTCTGAATCTGCCTTGCTTTTGACACATTGAAAACACTTATGCACAATTTCTGAAAGTTTAAAGAGGAAGTTTCGACATAAACTCGCTGGATTCATCATTTGCCATAAAGATGAATGAAGACTCACTCTGAATGTTTTAAGGCACCGGGAAAGAAAGCACTGAAGTCTGCCACAAAATCTGTCATGATGGGCGCTGTTGCAAGAAGAATTTATCCTGTACTGACAATAGCTGCGAACGACAATGAGCATAACAAACAGGGCCAATCAGGCAGAGCAGTGGGCCTGCAGTCCCTCTGGCCCCCAGACAGGGACTAACAAGAGTCTGATGTTTGTGGCTCATGCTTCAGTGCTGTGCACATAACCCAGCTGCTCCCTGCCTGCTGCAGCAGCAGCTCGAGCCTGCCGTGCCCTGCTGCATTGTGCAGCTCTTTGGGGATCGTGGCAGAAGGCGAGGTGAGCTTGGTGGGACAGAGGTCCCCAGCAGCTCAGCTCCGACAGACTGCAGTGGCCTGGCAAAGAGTACAGGAGCAGAGCAAGCATAGTGTACTTCCCACTGGAAAGTGGTACTTCCCATTGGAGACCACCCAGCTCTTTGGCTGCAGCTTCCCTGTGTTCTGCCTGGGAAGGAGAAGGATCTCCACTCCTTTCAGGATCCAGCTAAATGACAGTCCTTCTCTTGTGGATGCAGTCCCTTGAGAATTTCCTTCAGCTTTGAATAACCTCCAACAACTGATGGGAATTTTTGTGGGCCCAGTTGTTTACATGACAGCAGTTTTTATCAGTTAAATTTTACAAATTCATTTACACACATATAGCTTTTTAACAACACAGATTATGAAATTCCATGCCCTGCCTCAAGATAAGTCACATTATGCTTCTGAGGCTAGCATTGACACATGTTTCTGAAGCAGCCATGTAATTCTTGGCTGCCAAACTGGATTTTTCCATCTTTTATATTCTGTGACAATTCACTTTATGTAAGGCACTATGCTGGCTCCATGTGTATTAATAACTGGATAACATTTTTACAAAAACACAAAGCCCAATCCCCAAGTGCTGTCAAAGGCCTGCTTCCCTCAGTATGATGTACAGTTCACTGCATTGGCTTCACAGTAAACTGCCAGATATTCCAGAATGTACATTGCCATTGACAAACTCATGTATAACTGAGACCAAATCATTCCAGTTTTATGAGCCTAGTTCAGATTGAACTATTTTTTAAAGCTGATCAGAGTACTCCAGGTTTACTGAGCTCACCTGTGCCTTTAAGTGGAGCAGAGTGACTCTATCATGGCCTTGAATTTAACCAATTATGAAAAGAAGATTTTTAATAACGTTCTGTTTCTTTCTTAAAGAATCCCTACAGAGACACTATGTGATATGTAGGGATTCAATGAGCCAATTTTATGTGTTTTTACTGTTTTTATGTTGCAAGCCTATATTATGAATTAATATGTTTTGAAAAGTGTCCTGTAAGATACAATTCTTAGCTTTTCATCAGTATGAATGCCCAAAGATCTTATATAACTTTGAAGAGAAAAAATAAGTTTGATAGTTTGATAAATGTAGTGCAGTGCTCAAAATCCAATTGATTTTATGCATCATTTCAAATTTTCTGCTGCAGGGTGTACAAACATCATTTCCATAATGAAAGAAAAGACAATCAGGTGAGCAGTGTTTAGCACCAAGTAAGGAAGCCACAAAGAAGCAGCAAGCAAGGAAAGGGTAATAGTCTGTATAACCAAACAGTCTGCATACCTAAACCATCTCATGCCATCCTCATCCTGTGAAGCAGAAGGGAATGCAGAATGCACACAAGAGGATTGACAAGCACCTGAGAAGGCATATCTGAATAACTCATCAGGCAAGAGTAACAAAAAACATCAGAACATGAAAATTTTGAAATTTTATTGTGCTTGTATAGGACCTATGTAATTAAATAAATGTTTAAAAACTAGGTCACAAAAAGTATAACTGAGGGCATACTGAAATGTCTTCCATGAAATATTTCAAAAGGGTATCATATTCCATTAATGCCGATATATAGTCAACATGCCTAATTTTTATGAAAGAATCTTGATTATTTAAAATATTTAATTATTTTTTACTCCAGGATCTTTCCTGGAATTACGCTTTTTGAAATCTCACTTAAAATGTGTGATGCATGTACAGAAGAATGTTAAGAGAAAATAACACTAAGTTAACCATTATCCAGTCACAAAAAAACTATGGAAAACATTTTGAGACCCAGAAGAAAGATTTAATTTTATTATATATTTTTGAATTTTTCAGCCAGCTGAACTGTAATATATTATGTTTAACTCTGCATAAAAACATGATGAGTTAATACATGACACTATGGGATTCACAATCTTATTGAAAGAGTTTATTTAATTTAATGCAATGTGGGCTATAATTTTCAAATTTGCATTTTTTGCTATTATATATTTTCTGTAATGTCAAAATAGCAATCACACACAACATCTAAATTTGTTAAGAGTGTAAAATGATTTGCATTCCTATTGAAATAAAAGGCTTTTCAAAAAAACCAAACCAAATTCCATGCAAATTACTGCAAAAATCAAAACTCCATTTTAAAAGCATCTGAAATTATCAAAAGTGGTTATACACTGGAAGATTACACTTTACCTACCGTGATGCAAAACAGGAACTTTTGTTTTCTATTAGAAACTCATTTGTTCAATGAGTTTGCACCATGGATAAAGAGCTCTGTGTCTGTTTGTGTACATGAGTGCAGACGTGCATCTAAGTAACTTGTAGCTTAAACTTTTACAAGAGAAAGGCTGAATTTTTTAGGAGGTAAAAGCATCACAAAGAGGGTGAGATAGTTGGTGGATCTCATTATGGACAAATAAAGGGCAAGTTACTGAAAAGTATGCAGCAATATAGAGAGAGCTAGATGCCTCTCAGGAAACATACCCAAAAAGGAAAGGTTCCTTTTAAGGTGACTAATATTTGTGATATTTCATGAACAAAATAGGAAAACAAATTCTCACCAAAAAAAAACCAAAAAACACCTGATTGGAAAAGTCTGTTTCTACCTCCTCATTGTAAAAAGGAAAAGAATGTTATCACATGAAAACACACCTGCTCCATGCCTCCATGCAGAAATTGGACCTCTCATTCAGAACTTATCCAACAGAGGTTCAAGGCAGAGAATCGATTTCTTATTTTCTAAATCTTCTGCTATATACATCCACAACTGTCTTAGCAAACACAAAACCATGGAGCAATCAGGTATTTTCAACACTGATAAAAAATAAACACAGCAAAGAAATTTACATTTGGGACAGATTCATATTCTCCTTTGTGATGTCACATTCAGACAACACAGATGACTCCATTCCTTTAATTTAGCAGTTTAGGTTTTTCATTGCAGTTTCCCCTAGAGCAAGCAAGTTAAAATGAGATGCAATTATATTTTGGACTGGGGGCACTGATCACCCCCAGTTTAAATTGTCTTAAAATGAGCATGAGGAAAACATGACTGATGGAACTGGCTCCAAACTTAGGACCTTACTATTCTACCTTGCAGAACAATCAGTTATTCTATCAATTAATATTGTGACTTTGGCTACAGGGATGATAACATCTGCAGTTAACCTGTCCTGTTCACAAAAAGGATCTGGAGCTGGCTGGTCCATAGGCAGCACAGTGGTGAATGATGATAACTATCCTGCTGCATTCCTCTAGAGAATGAAAGTTTATTTGGATACTAATAGTGCTATAGGAAAATGATGATGGAAGATAAGACATTAATACTCTGTGGAGACAGTTCCCTTTTCTTAACAATTAATTTTTATAAATGTCCCACTTTAATTACAAAGGATCTCACCCCTAAATGTTTAGCTCTTATTTGAGGGGCACATATTAAAAAAAGAAAACAAACCAAAAACAAAGCCGAACAAAATTCACAGTGATATAATTGCCTGGTAGCAGAACATGAAAAAACAAATCCAAGGTTAATGTGGGCTGGAAATGTGAATTTTCATGGAAGCACTGTTACAATTTTTTCAGTGGCTGCAGGACTGTGTGAACCTGCACGTCTCACAGAGAAAATTTGCTTTAATGCCACTCTTCTCTTCCCATGTTCTTCAGGATCACACATTTCAGCATAGCCATATGTTGCCTAACCACAATAAATCCTCCTCACTCGGGGGTTTATGTGTTCTGGGTACTTCAGACTCCTCAGTCACTTTGAAAGCCAAGGCACCCACACCAAAGATTGAAGAAAAAGGAGCTTTAAATTGCACTGTAGAGCCCAGATCTATCATAAAGCTTTCACAGTCTTCAGGCCATTAATTTAGTGTGGACAAGTGGGATATTAACATACTAAACTTTCTCCATTTAACTATAAAACCATTTAGCTGAGTCCTGGTGTCCTAACAAGCTAATAAAAATAAAGTGTTTGTAGTCTACCAGTAAAATGCAAGGTCAGTTGTATGTGCCTCCTTTCCAGTATTTTACAGAAGATCCTGATATTCAATAAACTCATTATCCTCCATACATATCCATACAAGCATCTTCTGAGGAGTTCAACGATCCAATATCAAAGGCATGTTGCATCTGTACTATGCTCTTTGTCTGATAGATTCAGGTTATTTCAAAGGGAAAAATATTTATACAATTGCTGCTGAATATTTGTGCATTATTTCTCCCAAGTAGAGCAATCTTGCATGATTTGTGGAGACATTATCAGCAATCAAAATTGTAGCGAAAACTCAAATAATAAAGAACATTTTCAGGCTATGAAATACAGCCTGAAGATATTTTCCAGTAGAAAAAGGAAAAGAAAAAACTGTATTATAAGAACAGGAGGGTGCCTGATAACATTTAAAAGCGTTGGCTTGCGGCACAGTTCAGACTCAGGCAGGAAACTTCCTCATGCCTGATTCCTAGACCTTTGCAGAAGTGAGAAAGATTCAGAAATAGGAAAATATCAACACTTATAAAAGTTTAACTAAACAGGAGCATTATAAACTATCAAGGTCACTGCATCAGTCACTATAGGTGCTGTTAGATTCCTCATAGGTAAACCGTCCTTTCATCATGGAGGCTTTGTTAATCCATTCTGGAGCATCTGATGGTCAATGACAGAGATTAGAGAGAACAGCCTGGGCCCCTTTGGCATGACCCCATGTCCCCATGCTGAGGGTGGCTCCCCAAAAGATGTCCTGGTATTGCTCATCAGCTGTTGTGGCCCCACAGCCATTTGGTGCTGACTGGATGTCACAACAAGGATCCTCAGCCATGGGCAAAACAGTAATCCAGCTCCTCAATACCTCTGCTGAGTGTGAAAAGCTTCATATTGCATACCTGGAAGGGCAAAAAGGAAAAAAATAAAAAAATAAAAAAATAAACAGAGAAGAGGGAAAAAATTGAGGAAAACAGAGCAAGGTGTCAAACTGCAGAAAGCTGAAGTATTAATAAATCAATCCTCCTTGAAATATTTATTTTTCCCCTTACCTCCAGCTCACTAGACCACCTCACCACAATAACTACTATTTTGTGTCTTATTCATGTATTTTGATGTAGTGCCCAATTATATTAGTTCTTTCCAAGCCTTCAAAAGCTTTTACTTATGCTTAACTTCATAGTGAATGAAGTCCTAGTCCCTTCAGTGTTACAGGCCCACAGGTGAATCACCATTCAAACATTATTGACATGAAGTAAGAATATTTTTTGCTTCCCAATAATTCATAATCAGTTTATATTGCATTAATTATTTTTTTCTGTTTTTGCAAATGCATTGTGAGGAAAAAGTTAGGCTGTGATTTATTCTTAAAGTAGCCACAGTGGCTCTTTGTTATTCATAATTAAAGACTGATAATTAGATATTTAAATGGTGTAGTATTATTTCTGCTTCTGCCTGGAGGTCTGAATCATAATAACTGGAGGCAAATCTGGTTTTGGATACAAGTAATTTCCACACAGGCATGCTTACCAGTACAAGGTCTATTTTGTGCTTGTAGTGAAATGAGTGTTTTCTGCCCTATCCACGAGTGCACCTCACAACATTATCCATGGCAGCACTTACAGCCTGTTTGCTCATTGTAAGCTGCCCTGTGACTAAAGCACTCCTGTGAAAAGGAACTGTAAACACTGGAGAAGCAACTCTGTGGCTCACTGGCAAAATATTTGTGCTCATTGGGCAAACAGTGCTGCATCATTCACACACAAGGAGCAAAGAAGGGATTTACCTTCAGGAGAGCAGGCAGAGCCCCCCTGTCCCCTTCCTAGCCCTTGAGTGGGGCCAGGCATGGTGCACATGGGCTGGGATGGCAGCAGTGGGTGACAGGGGAACAGGGCTGGGGAATCACCCCAAACAACCATTCCTCCCGCTTCCCTGGCCAGGCACAGCTTCTGCATCTGCTAGATTGAGCCCCAGGACTCCTGGCAGAATGTCTATCACTGGAACCCTTTTGTTCAAGCTGTAGGACCATAAACACAGTCACAGCACAGTCAGTTTGTGCAAGCCCTCTATAGATTATTGCTGCCCCTTTTTCAGTGGTGCCCAGCCCTAATTTCCCTACAGCCCTGCCCTGCCCAGCCCTGTGCCCCACTGAGCCAGACCCACCCACGCCCCACACCCTGGACCCAAATCCCAGGGAGGATCCTGGTGCTCAGGGCTGGGGCTGCCCCTGGTGCTTCCTGGCTGGGCTCTGGGATAACACAGGCTCCATCACTGTGGTCTGGTGCCTGCACAGCACCATGACAGGAGGGGACATTAGTGATGTGAAGACAGTTGCTTGTTGCAAGGCCACAGAAAAAGAGTGATCTGGGAGCAGAGTGCAGGTTTGGCTAGTATTGTGTTCCCTATTTAAACAAGCTTAAAAGCCAAACTTGATGGGAAAATGAAAACAAACAAAACCAAAAGCAACCAACAAACCAGAAGAGAATAAAACTCAAAGAAACGTGACAGAACTAGCATGCACACCAATGATCTCAGGAGCACTGTGAAACACATGCTGGTTCCCAGATGAAGGTAGTGAAATGCCATCCAAGACAATGACTTCCAGCAGCAAAGGAGGATCTGGAAGTTCTCCTTCCCCTCCAGCTGCCTTTGCACTGCTACCCCCTGAGCTGTTTGGGGGTCTACCCACAGCCATTCACATGTGAATGGACATGTGGTCCAAAATTTTTCAGAGCTATGTAACCAAAAGGCAAATTTCACTGCTTCAACAGAAAAGGTATTTCTCTGTCTGTCTTCCCCTCCCCTCTGTGGAATGCAATTCAGTGGGAAAATAACCAAATCTTCCTTCTACATTCTCCCTTAAGAACAGAAAATAGAAATATTTCTATTTCTGAGACAGAGAGAAGAAAAACAACTCTAAAAATGGGAGATGAAGCTAATACTCTGCCCAAGCAGGCATGACAAATGACCACAAAACTCATCTGAGACTCGGCCTGATTTTGAGACAGTTTGTTGGTAACCTGTGGGTGGATGAAGAACAATTGCCCTATTTCTTTATAATTCATATTGAACCTGCAAAAAGCACACTCTCACCTTATGTTTTTCTGAACAAAGCCCATCATTAAGACAGTAGCTAAAACCTTGTATGAGAATGGGAAACATTCCTCACAAATCAATCCTGGAACTAGTTGCTCCCACACTTGAAATGGCAGCTTCTTGCAGTGACTAATGCATATCTATATTCTAAGGACATGCATAAAATATGACAGCTGGCCTGTCCTGACATTTAGAAGCAGATGCTTAAACAGCCAGAACAGAGAAACTTCCAGTGCTCTGTGAATCATTAACTTCTTCAGGAAGCCCTGTAAGGGAAAGACCATTCAGGACCATTTCATTCCATTCCCACAAAAACTTCTGTAAAAATATTATAAGGAACTCAGTACTCCATTCTTAATACTTCACCTAATCCAGACCATTGTGTCTTGTACAAATCAACACACAGAAAGTTTCCTTCCATCTTTCTTTTTTCCTTCTGCTATCTGCATTATTAACACCCAAACTGTGATATGTCACAAACAGCTCACTGTGTAATCATGAAGGGGATGGTGTTTCATTGTAGATGAAACTCCCAGGGTTTTTCTGACCTGTTAAAAAGCCTGGCATAACCAAAAATATGACCCAGGCTCACCTGGAGTTGTGCCTCATCCTGAACAAAATGTTGGTACAGATCTCTGAGCAAGTTGTTTTTATACAATAACCAGTCTCAACCAGTCTCAAAAGCTGGTTTATGCTCACCTCTGTATGTTCACTGTATACACCCCTAAATAGGAAAATATGGTTAACTTTTAGGTTTGCTTGCCTTCATTTAATTTTCTATATAATGAAAATAATGAGAAAAAAAAACATTAATAAAAGAAGCTGGATTTGAAAATACTATAGCAGATCAGGGCATGGCACAGAGAGCAGCCTTTCTCCTGATTTCATGAGATACATTATATTATTGTGAGAGAAAAGTTTCCATGAGCAAGACCAATTCCCTTTAAAAATTTCATGACACCGACTAGACCCAGATTTGTTCCCTGAGTCACCAGCCTTCAACACTGCAAACCCTTCTGCTGTCAAACACCCCTCCCAGAGCTTCCTGAACTCCTTGAGTTGCAGTCTGCCAAAGACCCTTCTGGGTTGCAGTGCTGTGCTGGTTTTCAGCCAGGACAGAGCTGGATTTTTCTCAGTAACCGTGGTGGGGTGAGCCTGGAGCCACATGGGCATGCCTGGGTTGTTGTTCTGTACCACATATGTTCTGTGCCACATACACTTCTGAGGTGGAAGTGGGCATGGGTTGCTATGGGGAAGAAAAATTTGGGCATGGAGGGTGCATGGTCTCTGGGGTCATGCCAGAGGGTCCCATGCTGGGGTTCAGCTCAGTGAGCATTCTGCCTGTAAAAAAACAACTCTTCTATACCCTGCTGATATTAGCATTGTTGTTACTGCTCGTTTTCTTATTGCTTTGCTGTTTCCAGTAAATTGTTTTAATCTCAATTTGTAATTTCTGACTTTTGTATCTCCCTCCAGAAGGGGGGAGAAACAAGTATGTGTGGGAGGGCACTAAAGTAGGGAGTGCTGCTCCTAAACCATGAGTGTCAGTGTCAAGGACTAGGTCAGAGGAAAGAGAAAAACTTCAAGGGCACAGACAGAAAGGAAAATCAAATCCACAAAAACCAGAGGGACGTGACAACAAAGCAGAAGCCAGCAATCACACTGAGACTGGGTATAACTACAGAAGTAAATACCTGCAAGGATAGAGTTAGCTAGGAATAGAGACCTCACACTGTTTCATTTCTTGTATTAGGTGCTGAATCTTTGAGTACACACACTTTCAAAACATAATTTTTTTCATTCTTTAAGGAGACTAGTAACACGCAAAGTTAAACCTCCTTGACTTTCTGAACCCACCCCAGTTTGGGCCATCTTTCATGAGATAAGGGTATTGATATGCCAAGATAATAGCTAAGCAAAGGCAAACTGAATATTAATTAAATCAAATACAGTAACTGAAAAACCCTTTTTACCATGTCAGATTTCTTTGCCTTGCACTGTTGGGCAACATAAAACACAGGAAATGTGGAAAGCAGTTTCAGACTTTTCTGTGATCATCTAAACTAAAATTCTGATTTTTAGGAAGAGAGACAAGCTGGAATTAGTCCTGGAGCTGAAAACTCCCTGTCTGCTTTCACCTATTTACTCTCATGCTTTCAGGGTGTCCATCAATAGAAATGAAGTCAATAAGGAAATGTAATCTGTGCAAAGACATACTCTGTTGTGGAAACTGGTGTGCTTCTTTTACAGTATATTCTGATATTACAATGTCTTAGTTGTTCACAGTATGGTGTCTTGCTATATATTTTTTCATTAACATCCCCATGATTCCTGTGAAAGAGTCAGGCAAGGGCTGTAAATACTATTAACCACATTTTACACAGGGGAGATGAAGTCCAAGGGGTAAAATAATTTGTTCTTAGCTGTATACTGAGTTGGTGCTAAAGCCAGGGTTTAGAACTCAGTTTTATAATACAGCAAGATCCTTTCTCCAGCCCCATTTCTTCCCAGGGCCTCTCTTTACCTCTCCTGAAGGTAAAGAACTGCAGCAGCAAGAGGGCACACAGAATATTTTCCTCTCTCAGCTAGCTCCTTGCAACTCAGCTATCTTCTAAGATATAAAACTACATACACTCTTTGAAGACAATATAACTAGCAAATATAACAGGAATTTGACTGGTCTAATCACAAAATTCGAAGTTATTTGGTTATTTCTCTTAAACCAATGAAGCATGCTTTGATTAACTATGTTTGAGGATAGATCAAAAATGGCTAGGAGATTTTTGACAGAATTATCCAATTCAATTATGTCAAAGAAAGCTATAAATTTGAATCAATGTCAGATTAAAGAGAATTATTCTGAGTTATGCATAACTGAAAAATGAAGCCTGGAACAAAAATGCATGCTGTAACATTACTGCCTTTTTAAGGGTAGTATACACAAACACAGCATAAAGCAATGTACATGTGTTGTAGTAACAATTTTATCACATAGCAGCCATATAGATTAACTAACTTTACTGTGTGCTACGTGTCTATCATATCAGGAAAAAAAGAAGAGTCATGAAGAAAGAGGGTGGAACATAGGGAGGTGGTGGGAAGGGAAGCTGCTCTGTGTTTCTGCTGCTGCCTGTGGGAGAGCTGGAGTCTGGGCTGCAGAAAGCCCCTTGGGGTTCAGGTCAACTTCTCCACAGCCACCAACAAACAGATCATGTAACTGAGACTGCAAAAAAGCAGGCACAAACATTGCTTCAGGTGCTCTTTTCTAATTCAGATTTCAGTCCTATCTTAACTCCTTTTTGTCTTTACAGTACTAAATGTTAGATCCATGGCATTTAATAGTGCAATCCCATTGACTGCACTGTACTTTTATCTCAGCCTAAGTGATCACTCCTCCTCCTCTATTTAACGCTGGTACTCTTTCTCCTCTTTTTGTGCAGAATGAGGAATGTGACTTAGTATGCAGCTTAGCATATCTTCTGTGCTGTTCCAGTGCTGGTACTGCTCTCATCAACAGAGTACTTGAACTTCCTCCAGAAGTGCCTCCTGCCCTTCTTCTGAGTCACTCAATAGTTGTTAATGTTTAATGGCTAAAGGAGCAGGCGAGAGATAAAAGACAGAGAAGCATGCGCAGCAGATTTCACTCTGCAGAGAAACCTGGTGACCCTGACTGTGGCTCTGGCTTTTTTCACTGTGCAACCAGGAAGCCTGCTAAATCCTACTTAATGCAAGTGATGATGACTTAGGATAAAGGAAAATAAAACCACGAAATTATACATAATTCCCTAGTGGCCTCTGCTCCCACATGTATCATCATTTAGGCAATAAACGTTTCATTAAAGAAGGTTAAATTTATATGAGTTCCTTTTCAACACAGTGATACAGTGCAGTACTACAAATTTTAAGCAGATATATTTCATTATGCTTCCCCCAGCATGGCCAGAATAGTATGCCTTCAGGACTTTCATACTGACTTTCAGGTTGCCCTTGTCTGCTGGGGAAACCTTTAAAATTTAAAGAGAAAAAAAAATCATTTGTACATTCTGCAGGCTGAGGAAAGAAATCCTACTTGGTGTGATTTGCTATAATGATAAATTTATCAGAGGCTGTTCATTTTATCTCCTGCAGAACTGCTCTTTGATGGCATTAATCTGCAGTAATGATTACAGGAAAGTAATTCAAAGCTGTTCAGAGGGAAAGGTGACATGGTGCTTTCTATCTCTTTTCTGAATGCTTCCTCAGATTGTTCAATAAATTACAGGTGTAGAAAGAGAAAAGATGGGCCATATGCAGCTGAATATTTTGAGGAATCTAGAAATGTGGAGCGATAACAACAAGGCTGCATTTGCAATAAAATATGTTTTGCACATCCTTCATACACCTCTTATAGCAGCAAGCAGAGATGAACCACAGCATTAAATTAACAGTAAATTAATTGATAATATTTCAGGTCAAGTGAATTAATGGTACCTTTTTGCACGGCCTTTTCAAAATAACAAGAGATTCTAGGACTTGTAAGAGACCACTGGAGCTCATCTAGTCAGACCTTTGAACAGAAATTCCAGGCTTTCAGGAGCCCAAGCCACATAAGGTTTACCTGGCACTGTGTGAAAATTTCCACTGATGGAGAGTCTATGGCTTCCCTGGTGACATGGCTCAAAGCAGGGCATTTTCCTAAGAGTGATTTTCCCTCTATCCAGACTGACTCTTCCAAGCTGCAGCCTGTGGTCATTGCCTTTTGCTTTACTGTTTCTCCTTGTTTTACAAAATGAATTCCCCAGTTATTAGAATTCAATGTAATAGTGCTCCCTGACTCCCAACACCTGGCATGGTGTGAGAGCAGGAGAGGCCTTGGCTCTGCTCAGCAATGACTAAAACATCCCTGTTATCAACATTGCCAGATACTGTGATGAAAATTTACTCTATACCAGCCAAAATCAACACAATGCAATACACACATGAACTATTTCCAGTAATGACCAGAAGGAAAAATGTGATGACTGTGCTCAGAGGTCAGAATCACTTAGCAAAGAAGATGCTTTTAAAGGCAGTAGCAAAAATAAAACTTCAATTCTTGGGGTTTTTTTCTAATCTATGTTGAGAATTTAAAATACTTGGGAAAAGTGTGTTTTGCTACACAGCTACCTACAAGGATGGCAGAAAACTGCAGAAAGGATGAAACAGGCAATTGGAGGATATGTGTGTTCACTGGAGCGAGTGTTTAAATTACAGAACAATTACAATCACACCACCCTTGTTTGACAAGGCACATTTCTTCACAGATCTAAAACTATAATAATGCCTAGCTTTTCTGCAGCATTTATCTTCAGATTTCAAAGTTACTGATAGCAGCTATTACAGCTCAGCCACAGGCATCCCTGACAGCAATCTCTGTCTGTCCATACCCCCCTGGCCTGGGAGAAGTGCTGAGACACTGCAGCTCTGCGTGCAGACACTGCTCACATCCCTGACAAATCCCATTCCAAAGCAGCAGTGAAAGTTCTTTTCTAGAGAAGCATGGGAAAGTCAGAGAGGAGCCAGCACACAAGGTGGTAGAGACTTCAGGAATGCAGGAGGCTGGCAATCTGCTTTGAGGATAATACAAAATATAAACATAATATTTGATGCTAGTAAATGGTGCAAAAATGGAATTACGCCTGTTCCTTTCCATATTTTCTTCTTATATCTGTTCTTTATAACAAAGGACACAAAATTTCACCAAACAGTTCTTCCACTTGTTTGATTTGGATGAACAAAATCAATGGTTTTTTGAGAAGACATCCTATCTTGATTTAATGGTTCTGAGTGAATTAGATCAAATTTTTCACTTAACCTTCTCTTAAGCTAAATACATAAATTTTCCTTAGCATCCAGCTGGAAGACACATCTTCCAAAACAGAAAACTACTTGTGAAACCTCTTCTATGTTATATCTATACATGCTCCTATTTACTAGTTTTCCAAAGGGTACTTTTCACAGGGTACACAGTATATTACTGACTGCAGTGTTCTGATTGCTACAATAATTCTGCCTTTCCACTCTACTCACTTCTCCTCTGTTTGAGCATGCACAGGCACCTTTTCTGCTCTGAGGCACAAAGAATCCATGTTCACTCCAGCCCCTACCACCTGTTCTTTCCTAAATCATCCTTTCCCAAACACTGCACTGCACCCTGTTAGTTATTGATTGCAAGCAGTAGGACTCTACATTAGCTCCTATGGTTTACCTGTGATGTGGTGGATCACTAAGTGTTCAGCTTCCTTTGTAGAACTGGCTTGTTACCCACAGGTTCTCTGTTTAAAGTGAGAGTTTTCAGTCTCTCTCCCCAGTACAAATCAGGAAATGCTCTTTTGATAGAGTTGCTTGGAATAGATCTAGTGCCAGTGAATCAGAATTTACTATCCCAGAGTGAGGTATCTTGGATCAAGTTGCAATACACATATACATAAATCTATTATGAGAATTAATTTTATCTCACTAATTATGACTCAGATATTTTTATTTATATGTGAATCACACTTTTTTTGTTTACCCTTGTGTAAAAATAGGCTTTCTTATCTATATTAATGGCTGCTCTGCTTCTGCATATCTTCACTTGGCAACAGCTTTTCTTCAATTTATTTTCACACCTAAAATCAGCACCAAAACAGACATTCATGTGTTTCACCAGGCCCTCATTAGGCATTCTGAAACTGAGTGGGAGATAAGAGAGTGTTTCCGTATTTTCTTTGTTATTCAAGAGTGACCCCTTTCTAAAGAATGCAAACAACCAAAAATAATGACAAGTTATTTAGAAATGCTGTTCTTCACAGAGAGAAAAGTGTCTGGGAGGAGCTGTTAACTCACAGGAGGGTATGGTGTGGTTCTTGGGGATGGGGATGTGCAGGGGCAGGAGCTGGACTCCACGATCCTTTTGGGTGCCTTCCAACTCAGCTTATTCTCTGATTTGCCAATAGGTTATAAATGAAAGGGCAATACTAGTGCTCTGTTTAAAAAGCTATTGATTCTGGGGAAAAATATTGGTTCCCTGGAACTTCAGCTCCTCTCAGCTATCAACTATATTTATCAGTCTTGAAAATAATTAGGAAGAAAAAATCGAAACCATTTTTCCTGAAAGTGTTTGTGGCTGGGGCATCCAGTAAAAATTATCATTAAAATAAATTAGAGTTGTCAAGAAAAAAGGATATGGACTGAGAGTAAAAAAATACTGAATTCCAAAATACAGTGAGTGATTTAATAGTCCCACCACCTTAATATCTTATTTATTTGTTCATAAGGTAACCAAGCTGAAAATGAATACTAATCAATACAGCTTCAACTTTCTCATTTTGTTTTCAATTCAGAAATTGAAATTCAGAAAGTAGAGAAAATTGAAAATTTCAAATCTTCATAGGAAGTAAAGTAATAACAAGTACATTTCTTTTTGCAAGAAATATAGGGAATTTGTTTTAGATAAAGTAAATTTTTATTGGAATAACAGAAGGCAGAAAGGATGACCTGCAGTGCTTATGCATCACTAGAGCTGGGTAAAGAATGTGTTGTGGAAAGCTTATTGAGATTTCATAAGCTGACTCAGCACCAGAAAAAAAAAAAAGGAAATCTTGTCTCTTTTAAAAATCTCCAAAATCAAAATTTCAATTCAATTGGAGAGGGCTACTCAATATCTTTAAGTTTTGAAAGGGTGTGTGACTTCAGTTTTCTTCATAGTGCATTGCAGTTAAGAATTAAAATAAAAGAACCAGTAATTTCTAAAAACCTTCTTATTGTTTTGGACATGTTTTCTTTTTTTTTTCTTTCTTTTTTTTTTTTCTTTTTTTTTTTTTTTTTTTTAAGATGATGAATTTATTTTAAATAAAACCAATTTGCCAAGAATTTTGTTTTCTTCAGAATCTGTCAGACCTTGGATTTCCTGACTTAGATATTTGTCTACCACTTTTCGAGAAGTTACCAAGTAGGAAGATCACCAACTTTATTTTTCCTCTGGGTAACTTTTAAAACTTATAGGCATTTTACTATTCAGAGGTTGGAAAGAGAGGTATAAACTTGATTAGTCCCTTATTTACATTCAGAAACAAATGAAAATACAAAATTTAAAAAAATAAGAGGGACAGGAAAAAAATACAACTGCTTTCAATTTTCTACTTTATTGCAAAAGGAAAAGCTGCTTGTTTTGCAGCCTGAGTGCTTCAGGGTATTTTAACATGTTTTAAATTATCTATTCATCAGCTCTCGTAATTAGCTTTTGCTTTGCTTTTCTGTGAATTATTACTAGGGATTCATGTACTTTCATTGAGTTATTGTATTATCCTCCAGGTCTTCTGCTTTGTACAAATGCTGTTCCTCTCCAGGTTCAATAATTAAGCTGCATTGTACAGTTGCTGCTGGTCAGATTACAGACTTTCCAACCTGTGGATTCATGACAATTACAAGTATCAAAAAACCACATCTGAAGTGTAATTACAAGGATAATTCATGCAATTACATTAACTTTATTCATTCTGCTGAGAAATAATGGACTGATACAGGAAGGAAAGGGCTGCTTTGGGTGTCAAAAGGGTAGTCAAGAGTGTGGTGTGGTATGGGCAGTCTAAGGGACAAAATGGCAGGACAGTGTGAATGACAAATGAAATGGAAGAAAGTATGAGAAAGGAAGTGCCAAGAAGAGAAAAAGAGAGTATACAGAGAGGAATAGTGCTAGAGATGATGAGAAAGCAAATGTACAGGGTCATATGTTTACAGGGAAGGGCTCAAGGAGTCAAAAGCATAGTTTAGCAGATGACAAAAGGAGTCTAGCAAATTAAATAATTAGCTAAGGAAGCAGATTCAGCAGCAGTGCCTGTTTAAAAGGAAGGGAATGAGTTACATTCTGAGTTAGCTACCTAGAGGAACAGAAAAGCAAACAGCAGTGCATTGATTCAGCAGATAAGTGGTGGACAGAGCATATCAGGGGAAGAGTTAGCTGAGCTAGTTAATTCATCAGGTACAATGGGAAGAGTGATGAGTCAGCAAATGGACAAATAAATAGATCAAGTGGCAGATTAGCAGTGAGACATGATGCAGCTGGTGAGGACTGGCTGTCAGAGGGCAGGTGCCTGGAGCAGTTTCCCAAACATGCTTGGCAATGGCAGCCAGGCAGTCAGAGATGCCTGCAGGGATGCTGATCCCTCAGCTGGTGCTCCCTGGGGGCTGAGACCAGAAGGGAGATGGGACACTGGCAGTGGGTACTCACTTGCCCATACAGGACTTCTGGTGGGAGAGGGGGAAGAAAGGGCCAGCAAAAGTTCTCATCAGAAAAATAGTCCTGCATTTTGACCATCTTACATGTGTACAGCTTGATTCCTAAAGTTTGCAGCAAGTCAGAGCCCCCATGCTATGGTGAAAGGGTGACAAATGGGAAACAGATGACTCTTGTTTGTATGACCTTCTATGCTCACTTCACTAAGAAAAGGCTGCTGTGATGTTTTATCGAGCAAAATGGAGAATTGTGATTCAAACTACACTTCCTTTTTACCAGCCAATCCTTCCTCCCCACAGGCTTAGCAGAGAGGCTGAGCTCATTGCTGAACTATTTGCATTAGAGAGTAGATGTACAAATAGTGTGAGTCTGGATGCTTCTGGTGTCTGAGGAAGGAGAGAGGAGAAACAAAACCAGTGTTTACCAAAAAAAGATGAAATAAATGAATATTTTAACTAATTCCCCACACAGCTACTATATACTTATATATGTATATATATATATATATATATATATATATATATATATATATATACCCACCTTTTGCAATGGTATATCCTTAATTTCACATTTTAAATAGTAGGATTATTATCATTATTGAGAAGCTTTTGTGAAGGCAGTTGTATAATTTGATGTACTGGATCACAAGTTATACCCTTGCTTCTTTGCCTTGGGCAAAAGATGGAGGTTTGAAGGACAGCAGAAAGAAAGGTTTTGCTGACATATTTTATTTAGAAAAGGAGATCGACCTCATGAAGGACAGCTGAGATGGGAGACCAAGAAACTAGAGGAGAGAGAATTAAAGGAGCTAGCAAGGAAAGTGGTATCTGAGGTGCACTAGGGAGGGCATTGCCAGCAGCTCAAGGGAGGTGACCCTGCCCCTCTGCCCAGCCCTGGTGAGGCACATCTGGAGTGCTGAGCCCAGTTCTGGGCCCCTCAGGGCAAGAGAGACATGGAGCTGCTGCAGTGGCTCCAGGGGAGGGTAACACAGCTGACTGAGGCACTGGAGCATCTCTCTCAGAAAGGAAAGGCTGGGGGAGCTGGGGCTGCTCAGCCTCGAGAAGAGGCACTGAGAGGGGAGCTCATCAATGTCTGTGAGTATCTGCAGGGAGGTGCCAGGAGGATGGAGCCAGGCTCTGCTCTGTGGTGCCAGCAACAGGACAGGAGGCAATGGCAGAAACTGGTGCACAGGAAGCTCCACCTGAACATGGGGAAAATCTTTTACTGTGTGGGTGACTGAGCACTGGAACAGATTGCCCAGAGAGGCTGGAATCTCCAGATATTCCAGAATCATCTGCTCTCAATCCTGTGCCACATGCTCAAGGGTTTGCCCTGCTTGGGCAGGGAGATTGTACCAAATGGCCCAATGGGGTCCCTTCCAACCTGACCCATTCTGTGTGTGAGTTTCTAAGAGTTCCATTTCATGTATTTATGCAAACACATAAAAGCACTCTCCTCTGATTGCATTCCTTTATGCATATAAATAACTCTATACTCCTACTGGAATGAAATATATGACAGATCCAACAGTCCAGTTTCCCTGACATTTTAAACACATTTATTTTAAAGCCTTGAAAGTCTTTTCTCCATATCTCAGAAAGGGATGAGGCAGAGGGAAGCTTTACTTAGAAATTAATGTCACACTTCTTACTTGTTTTCCATTTGGACAGACTGAATCTTCAAAGACCTCCCTGACTCAGCTTCTGAGCATTTGTTAATAGAAATGGCAAGTGAAGGATGCCAGTGCTTGTTTTGCACCTTGCATGCAGTGTGAGTGCACAAGATCCCCTAGCTTTGCACACACAGGTTGGCACATGCTCAGGGTTTGCAGGTTTTACAAAGAATGCTTTTGTCTTTTCTATAAATTCATATAAATTTATATAAATTCATGGTGATAGTTTTGATATTCAAAATAAATGAATGAATGAATGAATCAATAGATGAATGTTTCATTGCTTCTACATGTGAAAATTAATTTATTTTCCTTAGTTTAAATTTTTTTTGGATTAGCATGTTTTTTTATTAGAATATTTTTCTACTGTCCTTTACTCTATCTGTACATTATACTCAGTAGTTCCTCAGATTTTAGGTAGGGGACGTTTAAAGTAGGGCATGGAAAGCCAATACAAATAAGTTTATTATTTTGAAAACAATAAAGATCAAGTCAAATGATCACTTCATTTGCTAATGTCACCTCTCCCTTTTTTTATTAAACCTGGAAGGATGCTGGTACTTTTTTCATTGCATTGGAAATGTCCTATTCTTTCAAACTGTCTCCAGAACTACAATTAGCTGTCCAGAGAGACCATTTAGTGCTGCTAAGGTGCTGTGTTTACTGGACTTATAACTACATCAAAATTTAGCACGCTTCCTTTTTTTAATTTCTTTTTTTATTTCTTTTTTTATATTTTTTTTAATGTTTCTTTTTTCTTAGGGTTTTTTTAGGTTTCTTATTTAAAAATTCTGGAATTTTAGAATATGTCTATTCTGTCTGCAGTCAGTAGGTACTTTCTCTTCTCTCACAGAACCAAAAAAGACTGCATGAATAACCACAAAGGGAATCTGTTGGAACCCAGAAACCTGGGATTTTTGAGCTTTCTGTGCTTTCTGACACTGGCCCCCTGGAGAACACTGCTTTTGACTTGATGCCTTGGAGAAGGCTTCCAAATTTGAGTGATGGAATTAGAGTCACAGGTGTGTAGTTAGAATAGAAATGTGTGATTTCACATGGCGAAGGGGTTTGAATTTGAAGGTTTTAGAATATAGTAATAGGTAGGGCAACAAGAGGAGTAATTGAACTAGATGATTTTTATGAGCTTTAGCAGTAATTGACAAATTAAGTACAATGAGATTTAATTTAAAAATCACAATAAAATAAACATGAGACTGAAAACTACAGGTAAATATAACAACTATAACATTTGGGGTTGGCTGCAATTTGTAAACATGAGTACAACTGAAGACAGTAAAATATTTTAGTAGAGCTATGAGAAGGTAGCAATTATTATTCATAAGCATTTCAACTGCATGACTCACACATTCTACAAGAGCTAAATTTTCATGGATTTCCATAAATGATCAGATTTGTATTGTTTAGATGAAAGATAAAGCTTTCACCTGTTGGTAAATGTAGATATATTTTACACCTTGCTAGCTATATCTACAATGTTCCCAAAGAATTAAAGAACTCCAATGTCCAGGAAACAAATAAGGATGGAAAACCTGCTTCTGCAATTTATTGCAGAAAAAAACTACAATAGAGCCACAGTCCATTATTATTCTTATGACTGCAATCACATGAAAACTGTATTCACTTACTGATTCCTTCCTTGGATGCAAATTCTTTGTTTTCAGCATGGTTACATTCTAGCTTGCTTTCATTTGGCTTGAGAAAAACAAAAGAAGACTAGATTTTTAAATTTATGTGCCCCACTTCTATGAGGAAAGGTTCTTATCAAAATACAGCAATTTATGTACTCTTGCCCCTGTAAATTTTGAAAGATGTGTTTGCATGCACACGTATTTAGCACTGTGAACTTTCTGAATGCCTTCTCTCTTTCACTTTCTGAGTCTTTGACCCTGGTGCTTCTCCTGTTTCAGTAAGGGAGGACAGTCCAAGAGCAAAAGAGTCTGGAGATCCTGGAAGATCTCAGCTACACCTTCTCCACTGCAGCTCCCCCACGACTGGGTGAGCTCAGAGTCCCTTCTGGCTTTGCCTGCTCTGCCTGGCTGTCCCAAGGCTGCTCCCAAGCCCAGACCCACCCATCTGTGCCCCCTACACGGCCACCTTGGCAGGACACACTGTCCCTCACGTGGTCTGGGCAGAGAATTCCATCCTGGAGCTGTCTCTGCCACCCACATACACTTTTGCCATCCAGAGAACAGTGTAAACCTGTGAAGCACAAGGAAAAGCCAGACTCCCACGAAGAAAAGAGATTGGAAAGGATAGAATGCAATAGCTGTGTCTCTGCATGTGGTTACCTGCACTTCAGCCTTTTTCAGCAGCTGTGGGGAATCCCTGTGTGAGGAGTGCAGGCACACAAGCAGTACTGACCCTCTCTGTGTACCTAGATAGATTATAGCTATGTCCTGAGTGTTCAAGTTTACCTGCATATAAAGAGAGTGCTGCTCCCTTTCAAAATTCAGGCCTCACAGCTTTTGCTCATGCACTTATTTTCCACCACCCTGGAAAAGGTCTCTGAAAACACAAGGGATATTCTCAGTCTGAGCTACAACTGTAGTTCAATGTATTTCTAATGGAGGAGCAATCTGGTTGCACAATGGACAATATGTTGAATGTAGTCAGAAGACCAGCCACAGTTTCTGGTAAAGCAACTATCTCACCTTGCAGGGAGGTTCAATTCAGCTTCCTTTGTTTGCTTCAGGCTGTCTTTTGTATCCTGTTTATTTTCACTCTTCTTATTTGCCCAATATTTTTTTCCTCAAGGTCTTGACTGCCCCATGGGTTGTATTTTTTTTTTTCTTCCTACACCTCTCTTTTATTTTCATCTGCTGATTTATACAGCTGTTACACAGATTGCTGCATTTGCTTTTCAGGGATGGTGTGTAATCTCAAAAGCAATGGGAGACCCAGTAAACTATGTTCATTTAAAAAAAAAGCCCAAAAACCCTCTTCACTGCATATACTGACACGGATGAGAAATAGTGTGCCATATGTCCCTACAATAGACAGAAAGCTAAGAGCTGAATAATATCACTCTCTCAAAAAGGGCCCTTTAATAAAATGAAACCCAAAGCCTTGAATGCACAGAGGGGCAGTAGAAATTCTGAATGTGAATATGAAAAATGTGAAGTGTTGTAAAAGCCAAGCAGTAGGAGGTCTAGAGGGCAAAATGCAAGTGGTAGGATTAATACTGAAATAGGTGCTGGAGCAGCTGCAAGAAGACAAGAGCTTAAGGGACACAGATCTAAGTGGTAAAATAATATATACAAATTTACCTGCTTAAGGGAATGAGAAATCCCTTCCCAATACTGGATGAAAATAAGCCCTTTTGACTCAGTGTTTTGTAAAGATCTTTTTTACCCTTAGAGAAATGCAAACAGGGAAATTTAAACCTAAAACATTGCTCAGCCTAAGAGAATTGAGTTCTGGGTGAATGGATGAATGGATATAGATAATATATTATTCAGAATATTATCAACTTGATTCTTTGCTAAGGAGGAAATAAATACTTTTTGTTGAGGTGGAATGCTGATGTATTTGCTGAAACTGTTTCTGACTTAGAAATAAATCAAGTGAAACAATTTGGCCATGGTAAATATGCTAATAACTGTCTGTACAAACTTGATAATATTCTTTTCTGCTGCCAGTGTTTTAATTTATTAGCTAATGTGAATATGATGACTGGAAAATGAGTATGTGAAGTAGTTAAACAAGAGGTGTAGAAAACACGTTCAAGAAAGTGGCTCTTCAGATTACTTCCCTCAGGGATGTTCCAGATGCTGCATTACCATACTTTTGCCAGGCTGTGTAAGAGTAAATAGTTCTAACAATAAAAATACTCCCTGCACTTCTTGACTTCTTTCTAAGAAGGCTTCTGATTTTCAGTAATAGTGAAGTTTTCAGTATTCCTCAGATATAAGTCTAGTGCAAAAAGCAAGTTTGTCTTTGACCCAGGGCTCCCTCTGGGACAGAGCACATCAGGGCATTTTATCCTTGCTGCTGGAGCTCAAGTTTAGCCCAGAGTGACTTTGTGTGAGCTGGTGCAGACAAGGGTACACTTGTTTACCTGAACTAGCCATGCCCTGCTAGCCTGGCTGCCAAGGGCAAGGTAATAAAGCTCAGAAATCCTGCCCAGACTTCTCTGTGGACACTTGGGCTGCTGGCCTTTGTTGGCATTGGCTCCATGACAGTCACACCCTTTGAGAAGTACCTGAGCTGGTTTCAGGTTAGATGGACTGCACTTAGTATTTTTCACTACTAGTCAAGATATAAATACTCACTAGGAAAAAAACTTGCTATTACTAAAAATGTTATCTGATACATTCTAATTCATTTCTGCTTACAGATGCCAATTATAATCGGTAATACTATTTTTTCACTGATACATGTGGCAAGAATTATTCATATAATCTGTTGAAATATGCTAATAGTTTGAAATCAAGAGTGCTTTTTAGAATTCATATATTTGTGGCAATTCATGGGCAGCAGACAAAGACTGGCAAATTTTGTTGAATAAATTACTCATTATGGGTTATTTTACCTGCTTCTTCCACGTGTGAATAAAGAAATAAACAAGTTTTCATTAATTAACTGGAAAAAAAAAAGGAGGGTGTCCAAATGAACTATTTCTGCTTGCAAGCATATGTCTGTGGTAAAATATCAATTCATTTAGTAGTAATCTGCAAGATAATTTCAATGTTCACAAATTTTTAGAGATCTGTATCCGTGTACATAGCTTAAAAATATCTTAAATAAGTATCAGTAAAGCCCTTATTGCTTTTTCACTTTATGTACAGATTTGTTCTATGACAACCATAGGGTAGAAAGTCTGGCTGGGTTACAGATGGCAAAGCTTACAGATTTAACTTCCATTTCTTTGTTTCCTTTTCTTTTTTATTCTATGTATTGCAAATCCTTGACTGACAGGAATTTCAGTGCTAGCCTTACTTTCAGGAATTGGCAGAATAATTAAGCAACATATGGTATAAATGGAATTTTAGCAGGATATCTTGCTTTTATTGTGGGAGAGGATTTCATAAAGAACTAATGACATACTTTCCCACTCCCAAAATCATGACTTTGATCATGGCTGTCTATACTTCTGATGTATTTTCTCTGGCCTTGGCTTTCAAAATCTGCCTTACTCCACCAACATGTCATTAAGGTAGTTGAATGTGGTGTCCTCCCAGCAATTTTTCTTCATCAATTTCCAGCTTCTGTTTTTTCTGTCCATGTGTCTCTCTTATGCTGAGATTTCTGGAATTTACTTTAATGATTTCTTCATGTTGGAAGTCGTTCACTTATTAAATTGCTCTTGAATGTGTGTGTGTTTCCATGAATAACTAAACACAGTAAGAAACTTTAGAGATCATCATCTAGTTCCAACTCTCCTGCCATGGACTAGGGAACCTTCCACTAGACAAGGTTGCTCAAAGACCCATGCAGCAACACTGAAAGTGCAAAAATCAGACAGGAAGAAGTCCTCTAGCTATAAAGAGTGTTAATGACAGGGTGGGTTGTACTATGGCTGACAAAGAAAATAGCCATGCTAATACAGGTCTTTAACCTGCTACAGAGTTTTGTGTGCTGCCTGATTGTTTCCTTTCATGTATTTTGATGGGCGAGCTATCACCTGGCAAATTTTTATCTACACCAGAAAGAAGAGCTCAGAACATTCAAGTGGGCTGAGAGAGGACTTACAAAATGGAAACATATTGTTGATTTTCTTGCTTTGGGTATACTCTCAAGACAGACTGTGATGCTGCTTTGCTGGCCCTTTTTGTTTTTTTCAGGTGTAAGATGTAAAGTTGATTGTTCTGAATTCATAGAAGGCTGCCTGCAGGACACAGGCTGCAATGTCCTGGCAGTTATCACATTATAATTACATCTTATAAAAACAGATAATTTAACATCTCTTCTTGAAAATGTAATTAAATCATATAACACCCCCATAAAAGTAACTGAGGGATAGGCATCTAAGAAATAGTTATAAACAGGAAAATTTACATGACCAAAAACAAATAAAACAGATACTACTATAAAAAGCACATACAATGCATAATTATCATCTAAATGCATAATATCACCTAAATCTGCCATGTCGGAGAATTTCTAAAATGAAAATATTTTTAATCTAATTTAAACATGTCTAGTTCCTAGGACCTTCCGAGGCCATAAGAAAAGCAGCAAAATGAAATTAATGAAACTCCTATGTGAAATTCAATATTTAAATATAAGCTAAGTATGAACTTTGACTTATTTAACTTCTAATTAATGTATTCCTCCATTTCTGTTCCTTTATGATGCTTCATTAAATAAATGTCTAGCAGCATTGTTTGTTCACTTGGAGCTGAGGATGCAAAGCTGCACAAACTTTATATTAAGAAAATAGAATCAATTTTCAGTACTTCTGACTCTTGCTTAAAAAGAGCAGATTCCTTGGCCACACTTAAAACCTTCCCCTAGGTGTTCAAAGAGCCTTGCCATCATTATCTTTCAGTATATAAAACAAGCAAACAAAGACATACTGAACAGCCAGGCTAAAAGCTGTTTCCTGTATTGTGCACACCACATCTCAGCTGTGAGGATTTGCCTTAGATTTACTTGGTTGCAGTGCTTGTTTTTGTCTTGTTCTTAAATACTTCACTGCTATGAGGGCTTAAAAAAAGAGGGAGTTTTAACCCCACAGCTTTATCTATATGAAGTGATACAAATGAGTAAGATCTTGTATTTCCTCCTGTTTTTTGGGATAGAAATTACTGTACTTTGTTCTTTCCTCTGGAGCTCCCCAGCACAGCACAACTGTTTGGTCACAACAGGACTAGTTATGCACTGGCTTGTCTCCATGGCCACAGCAAAGGGGGAGGAATAAGGAGCTTTCCCCTGTGGCACACGGGTCAGGCAGGCTCACAGCGTGGATGTCTGGGGGAACACAAGCACTGCACCTAATTGCTCTTCTGGGAAGTCGTGGTGCTGCACCAGCGTTCAGCCAGAGGCAGGATGTGGCAGCTTTTGTAACAGCTTCCATCCACTGTGCCTGCCAAGAGGGAGAGCACTCAATTCACGCCATGAAAACTCTTCCAAACACAAGTCATGCCCTTGAGGCCATGATCTAGCTCTGTATAATTATTTCTTTACAGCTGTGTTATTAACATGCAACTTTCCTTATCCTGACTGGCTACTCAGCTCCAAATGGTGATTGTGCTCTGAGTTCCATGGGACCAAATAACCAGGAAATGCAAAATGTGCTTAGAGAAAGAGCCAAAAGAAGATAAAATCAAACCCATTTCCAAGAGCCTCTGTGAAGTGACTGGGATACAGGGAAGTATCAAAAGATACTGAGAAAGAGGAAGCACTTGCCTAGTGCAGTGAGTCTCGTGTGGATTGCCCCAAGGCAGCCCTAGGCTAACAGTACATCTACACACACAGAAATGCTGTGAACCCAAAATCAGCCTTGTCAGAGTGATGCTCAGGCTTATAAGCACAGCCAGTCTGTGGGGCTAGCTTGCTAAGACCCTGTGCTGTGGCTTGCCTGCTTCTGCCACCTGAAACTGGCCTGTTCAGAATGGGTCTGACTTCATGTCATGGTACAAACTCCCCCTGCAATTCACAATTAGATTTGATGAGGACTCAGGTTCCCTGAACAGTATCCATTTATTTCGAGTACCACCAAGACCTCTTGATGCTGACAAGAAGGCCATTAATAATCAGGGCATCTCTGTGCTAGAGGCTTCAGAGAAGCAGAGAAATTAGCAAGGAAGCTGTAAACAGTTTAGCTCAAGCATCAGCAAGAGTCTTGTCAAGCATTACAGATCTCAGCACTGGCTCACTTAGAGGCCAGGTGCTCTGCAGTCCATAGTGCAAAGACAAGATATGTTCAAATACATGAGCTACTTGACCTCCCCTGCACTGCTCTGTACCCACCAATGCTGCCTCTCCACCATGTGAGCTGCACACACAATTCACAACCTACTCTTAAAATCTCTGGCACAACTTCCAATTTGTTCCCTTTAAGAATCTGGGAAGGTAACAGAAAATCTTGAAGTTGATTAAGGAGATTGGGAATATATAAACCTGAACTCACACTATACTGTTTCATCCCACACTTAGTGAAACATTCATTGTTCTCAGTATTTTTCTTGACATGTAAAATATAATCAGTCTTCTGTGCTGGCTCTGGCTTATAGAGTTAAGATAGGAAATATCAGTCTTTGAGAGCATCAGCAGGTAAGGGCCTCTTTTTTATCTTATTTTTCCTTTTGATTGTCCTGTCTTTTTTTTCTTGTACAAACTTGACCTGAAAAAAAGCAACCAAAACTATTCCATAACACAGGCACATGATACCATCATCGCTTTTAAAAATGTCTGCCTTGAGGAATTCTAGTTTCTTTGTAGAGTAAGTGCTGTTTGTCTTTGACTTTTACATACAGACTATGTATGCATTGTTTTTGGACTAAATCCACAAAGGAGCCTTAATCACAGCTGACTCTCCATTCTGCATGTTGTACTGAGCTCCTCTTTTCCCTTATGCAATATCTTGATGATTAGCAAACACATTGAGGTCTGGGTTTTCATGACTGCTGGTTGTTAGCCTATGGGCTATGGTTTGCCCTCAAGCTGCACTATGGAATGGGATCTCCGAGTACCTCCTGCTGCATCATTCCACTCCTCATGGCACAGTGAAATTGGGCCAAGGACAGTCTCTGAGCTCCACTCCTCACTGCTAGAGAAGTCACACAGGAAAATGGAGGCCAGTTCCTACCTAGTCTGGGAGACACTGGCCCTTCAATAGTGTTTGCCACCTAAGGGATGCTGACACTTAGGGTGGAGATGCGCCAGCTCCAGCAAGGGAAGAGCACAGAGATCAATGAGACAAAGGGCCTACTGTTACTTCCCTAATGGCTGCCTTCTTCTAGAGACACTGAAAGCTCAGCATCAGTCTCATCCTTCCCAGACTATTGCCACAGAAAGGCTGAGCATGAGGAATATCTACAGAAGTGAGCCTGTGGCTGCCTTCAGAGTGTCACGGTCATGGTCAGTGGCAGCTAATCTTAGCCTGACAAGAAGCTGCAATTCTTATACAATTCATCTGATTTTCTGCAGAATTGTATATTTTCCTTATAATAATTAAAATAATAATTACATTATAGAAGCACTTTACAAGATAATCTCCTCTTCAATTTCCTTTAGTATTTTCTGGGGGATTACCATGCGTAACATAGAAAGTAGGTAATTGAATTTCATTTCTATTACCATTTTGACAGCCTGAACTCTTTCCCAGGGTGACAGATTTAATTTCTCACACATGGCTTATATTGTTTTAAAATGGCATAATAAGTGGCATGATATTGTTTCTTGCTGTGACATCTAAGCCATTATTTAGCAGTATATCTGAAGTATTTCTTCTGAATTGATAGCCATTAAAATTTTTTAAGCAGAACCTCAGCAGGGACAGATTGATACAGCATCACTGGAATCAGCTGTGCTGTGCTGACTCACACATGCTCAGGATTTAACCTGTGATATTGCTGTCACGTTTTTGTTTTTTTTTTCCTCTCACCAGATTTTAGCACATTTTTCTTATCAATGGTCTGGAACAAGGCATATAAAAAACGCTGTGAATTAATTATAAACCCAGCCCTGCAGCCCAGTGAGCTGTGCAAGGGGTGATGTGTCATTGTCAATTTGTGCTGAAGACAATGGCAGCAGAAGGTGTTCTGCCTCTCTCCAGCAGCGCTCAGCAACTCACACGATCTAGGCTGCAGGAGCAAGCTTTGTTTGCATAGCTGCCAAGGACATTTATAGCTAATTTCAATGCTGGACTAAGTCAGAGCATGGAAAAGGGGGATAACTCTAGTGAATTCCTTCCCAACACAAATTTGAAGGCTAATAAGCATTGCATAATACTGCTGCTTTCTGTTCAAAATCAAGTAGTTTAATTCATCGTTGGAAAAACAAGCCTGTATTAGAATCCTCTGCTGCGGATATAAATACTTGCTTTCTGTACAAGTTAATAGCTTTTCTGCATGCAAGGGCAGAGGAAGTTTAAGAAGGTCACAGTTTCCTACTAGCTATATTAAGAGACAGTGACTTGAAGGTGCCACACATCCCAAAATGGGTTGCAAAAGTTCATAGGAATCCCTTGATAATGGAATTGCCTTTTGTACTTCCATGACACCGAATTTTAGTTCTCCTTTCCAGAGAGGAAGTTTCTGTCCTATTTGTTATAAAACGGATGTGAAAATACAGGTTAACATGGAGCAGAATATCTGATAGCTAATCTTGAAAGGAAGAAGCCACTATAGCAGAAGACAGGCAAAGTGTAAAATAATTATATAGACTTAATAACAAAGCATAGTCAGTCCTTTGCACTTGCTTTGCATTCTTGGTAACCATTCTATGAAAATCTCTTTGCCTCAGTTCCTGAAAAGAATTTTGTAAT
Organism: Luscinia megarhynchos; assembly: GCA_034336665.1. Taxonomy (NCBI): domain Eukaryota; kingdom Metazoa; phylum Chordata; class Aves; order Passeriformes; family Muscicapidae; genus Luscinia; species Luscinia megarhynchos. The sequence continues at coordinate 77,736,352 of CM067565.1, read as the reverse complement.
AAAGCAATATGTACTTGAAGCATCTGTAATTTTTAACTCCTCAATTATTTCAGACACAGTATCTGCAGGACTGGGAACTCTATTTCTATACCCATCATTTCCTCTTGCAGCCTTCAGCACACACCTCACAAAGGCCCTATAGCAGTGCTCAGCAAAAACAGAAGCAAGGGCCAGCCTGTGGTATTGTGCTGAGGCTGTTTCAATCTTTTCTCAACCTGGCAAAGCAGAAGACAGCAGGTAAAGTGATTATAGATGGGGAAGCAGCTATGATATACCAAATAAGAGAATAACACTGTGGGTGCTCTATACAATATTACTCTATACAACAGCAATAACATCTATTTTCTCTGGTTATCCGTGTTGAGCATATGTCTTATGTGAGGATCTTCCTTTTCCCTCCTCAGCAGAAAGTAAGAAAATTATTTCATATTTCACCAGAATTAGTGCAGCAATTTGGAAAATTTTGTGTAGTCAATGTGGACAAGGTAGGAAACATTTTGGGGAATGTTGGCATAAATAATGGAAGCAATTACTAAAGTATGTACAGTGTAGCAATATTCTAGAATGTAATTGCAACCCTGATCCTTTGGCATTTTAAAGACTCCTAAAGGTATTGACACACTTGCCATGTCAATCTGCTGGAAGAGAATGAAAATGTGTGTACACTACTAGTTAGCTTCCTTTGGGGCTTCAAATCAATCTCCAGCAGCATCAGTAGGTTAATCAATGCTATTCCACTAAAACTAAACTAGTTCTTTCCAGCAACAGATCTCTTCTGCCCTTACAGGTGGTCTGCCTTGACTGCAGAAAATTGGACAGGGGGCTAATAAGGTTTTTGTGCTCACAGTAGCATATTTATTTTGACCTTAGGTTGTGCAAATATCAGCCAAACCAGCTATTTCCAAACCAAAAGAACTGCAACAGAACTTCTTGGCCACCTTGGCTTGCCTCAGACAGAAGTGCTGCCTAGCTGGCCTCAGTCTACCACTACTGAGGTCAGGAGGATTTTTAGGGGGCTTTTCCTGCAACTGGCAAAGCACATCATATTTATAATTCGTGCCTGGTACTGCTGTGGAGGGGTTGGCTAAAAATGTTTTGAAGGAAAAAAAAAGGGGGGTGAAATTCATACATGATAAAATAGAAATGCAGTATCTTTGTCCTTGTATATTTTCTGGTTTGTAAGACTGTATCTAGCCTAAAGTCTAATGAAGTTCCCCTCTGAACTAAGAAGCCCAGCATATAAGAAGGTATGCTATTGATGAGCCAAATTTCATAAAGAAAAAGTAAAGTAGACAGATTTACCTTGAAGAGTCTGTAGTCAGGGACCTAAGTGCTTACCAAAAATTCATGGCTTCCCTTCTTCAGAGGATTCAAACTCCAGCAACACATCTACAGGAAAGCAGAGGGGAAAATTCAAACACTCAGTGAATCAATAGGAAGTAGGCAAGAAGTGGCTGTGAAGTAAGTAGCAGTTAAGTGGATTAATCTGGCACAAAAGTTGGCAAGGTTTTTTTCTGCTTAGCTTTACTAGCTGGAATTTGAACTGAACATGGAGCCTCCTGTGGCCTGTTTAACCTCCTGTAATCCTATTTATCTGAGAGAATAAAATGTTTACTTTCTTCTAAAGGAAAATCAGTAGCCCAGAAGACATGCCTAGATGATTCATTAATTGTGGAGGAAACTATACCTGTTGGATATTTAACTGATTTTCTATTGTTATTATTATTATTATCATCATTATCATTAAATACAGTTAAAATAAACTTTTTTAAAAAGGTAATTTGAACTTAGAAATCAAAACCTAGGAAATCTCAGAATAAAACATGAGGGTTTTTTTAAAATGTTGTGCGTGTCTGTGTGTTTAGTGGTTTTGTTTTATTCCCAAAGGAAGAATGTGGTAAAATCAAAACAAAATCACAGAGGGTTACAACATCTATGGATCCATTTTTGAATGTAAGCTTTTTCCCCATATAAGCAAGCACGGTAGTTATAAGAGTAAATAATGCACAGTTACCACCACAGTTAGGGAGTTGTCACCTGGCAGATGACAGTATGCATTGAGGAGAAAAACATTATATCCTTCTGAGCAGCAACTGCATTTTGCTGAAGAGATCTTTTCCTCCTTCCAAGGTCATAGGACAGTAGAGCTACAAATCACAATCTGGTTTTCTCTGTGGAAGCAATGCAAGATACAGAGAAAATATTTTACCATAATTTTACACTCAAACCCTTTTAATTTCTTTTTTTTTTCTTAAATTTGATGTGAAGTTCCTAGGAAATTCTGTACTTATGTTAATGTAGCATTAAAGTTGATAAATCAAGTTCTCAAATGTCATGAAATGCAGAAGTCAGGCTCAACCTTTACTCTGGCTCTGCCTCTTTCTTAAAATACAGACAGTCTTTATGCACTTATAAATTATTACTCAGGCTACACAGGAGTCAGTATAACAAACTGGAATTCTCTACAAAGGTTTATAAATAGCAAATGCATGACAGAAAATGCTGTGCAGCTGTGCTATATAAGGAAAGGAGCGTTTTCACAAATGCTTCAGCATGTCCTTCCTTGTGTTTCAGTTTGGCATGATCATCTCTCTGTCTTGATCATCTCTCTGTTACTGTTCATGCAAGGAGATTCTGGGTATCATTGGTATTGTGGAGTTCCTGCCCTTCACAATGATACTGATATTCATATGCAAATGGAAGTATTCATATGTGAATACAAGTATTTATTTTTCCTGCCAAGACTGCTGGCTACTGAAGATAAGCTTTTCAAGCCACCTGCACTGAATGTATTCCTCAACATATATTGTTAAATGGGCATTCCACATGCCTATGTACAGTATTTTTATTAAAGGGGGCATGCAGGGCTCCATCTTCTGTCAGAACTCCAGCCCAGCATCCATGCTGTTTGAACCACACTGTGCCTCAAGCTGGAATGATAGCTGTTCATGTATGCGCAAAATATCTCTTCCAGGTGTGCAACAACAACCAGGTTGTGCCTCGGTGGGAAACTGAACTTATTGGCCTGAAACAGTCAGAAAGAAAAAAGAGAGGAGAGGCTTAGATGCTTGTAGCAATCAGTTCTGTTTTAAAAATTGAATTCTTAAGAGATAAAGAGTATTTGAGAAGGCTGTTCTTTTATTTCCAGCATGTGAAGGAATATAATCTAAACAATGTCCTGGATATACCACATCTAAATATGAATGCACTATGTGAGAAAGAAGTAAACTGGTCAAGGTTATTACCCTGGATAACATCTACTGAGATTTATCAGGCTCCCAACAGCAATTTTCATCACACAAGTAAGCACAGTATTATTATGTCAGTGATTGAGAACTCTTGAAATTTTGATAGCTTTCATTCAGATTCTTATCTTTGGACACAAAGAGAAATTTTGCAATTGTACTACTGCACAGTTGTCCCAGTTTTAAATAAATTATTTCAACTTTAGTCAAAGATGTAGTGCATACTGGTTTATAATAAGTACCTGCTTCATACAGACTTTTGAGTGGTCTCTGATTATTCTTTGTGGAATTTTTTTTTTTTTACATATTGTGCATAAGGATGTGTACTCTCATTGAGGATATATTCAAGGTAAAAGCTTGCCATAAGTGACATTTTTGCATTTTGCATATCATAATGTTATGTTTAAGTTCCCTTCCATTGAATGCTAGTCTTTGCATCTTAAATTATGTTGGACCCTTTCCTTCCACATAACTGGAATTAACATTGACATTGTGATATATTGCAAATGACATCTGCTGGAGCAAATTTTTCCCCCAAGAACTATATTTCCTACCAGCCATAACCTTAGAATTTTGGGGAATTATTATATGATGTTTCCAATCAAAATAAATGTGTTCAATTTTCCTATATGCAGTGGCATTAAATAACAGTTACACAGCTCAGACTTCTTGCTAAATTTGGTGGCAAAACTCCCACTGACTTAATGGGACCAGGATTTAGATCATGGGTGATCACCATTCATAGAAATTATGGGTTAACCTCTAAAAATAGGAAAAGTTTGAGACATAAGTCTCCTAAGACCTAAAAATTTTAAACATTTTTGTCCCTGCTACTTATACTTCAGTCTTTATACTTTGTCCCCCTTTCACATGCTTTCATTAATTGCACAGAACTATTTGTGAATGCAGTAAGAAAAAATTGACTAATTAATTCTTATTTTTAGGGGCAATTTAATCAACAGGAAATAGAAATTTACCTACCCTTCTTTCTCCAGACAAGGAAACAAATCTTTGGAAGGTTTGCTGCCAAAGTAAAATCCAGAGAGGGGCTTTTGCATGTTTAAACACATGTGTACACAAATTTATAACTCCCTTATTGTCCTCCTAGTTCTGAGGTGTCTAAATTCCCTAGTCTCTTAAGCAACATCCTATGTTCTTGTGCCAAAAAAAACATTTCCAGCTGTATGATATTTAGTGTGCCTTTTTTTCTCAAGATTGTTTCTGGTTCGGCCATGCCCAAACTTTCCCTGGCCAGGTCTGCCATTCCTCACTCTAAGGAATGAGCAATGTGAGAAGCTGCTTTGCACAGAGGAGCCCTGCACTAAGGAAATACTTCAGCCCTGAGCCATACTGAATGGGTGAGGAAATTCTCAGTGCAATTACTCTAAACCCCAATAAAGAAAGAGGCTTCCCTCAGGAGAGTGACTCCAGGCTAATCCTTGCAGGTGTCCAGAGCAGTTTGTGGAGGACAGTGTTACCAGGCACAGGCTGGGGATTCTAACCTTTAAGACTGCATAAACCACCTCCTTCCTGCAGGAATCCCAAGAGACAGCACACCTCCAGAGCATGAGACCTTCCCTCTTTTTTCAGGCTTCAAGGAAAGCAGTGGTCATTTGTTGCAGGCCCAAATGAGCAGCAAATATCAATATTTCTTGCCTAACTCAGCTGCCCTGTTTAGTGTATTGATCTGCCCTTAAATACCCATTCCTATTGCTGTGGAACAAGGCAGGAAAAAGTAAGAAGGTTCACAGCATTTGTGTCAGCTCACCCCAGCACCACTCTCAACAAGAATTCCTCTTTCCTCTTTTTTCTTTGCAGGGGTGCAAAATGCAAGCTGCATTTTAGCTTACTCACTCCAGCTTACACTCTGCTCAATGTTCATGACAAAAATAAGTGAAGGTAGAAACCTGGAAATGCTACTGGAAAGGGCACATGGGGCATAAGTTGCCTGCATCCCACAGGTCCCAGTACCTCTGCCTGCACTGCTGGATGAGGAGGAGCCCACAGCTTCTCTCCTTCATAGCAGCTGTACCCTGCCCTGCTGGGAGCACAGACACAAAAGAAGTGCAATCTCTTATCTCACCATGCAGATTATTTAGAGGAATAATGTCCGGAAAAGCATAAAAACCAACCAACCAACCCCCAAAATCAACCAACCAAAAAAAACCCCAACAGATAATTTTCTCTCTTAGATTATTAGTTAATAAGATTATCTTACTGTCTTAGAATCTGAATTCTTTGTTATAACTGAGCAAATTGTAATATATATTTTTAAATGTCAAAAATCCCTTCTCTCTCCAAACCAATAAAGAATAATACTACTAATTTTCCTGTAGTAGTAGAAGAAATATCTGAGGCAATAACATGGTTTGGAAGGATGCTTTCCTTACCAAAATTCATAAAATCATGAAGGCTTAGTGGATTCTGGTTCTTTTCAACAGACACATAGAGAAAATAGGGAAAAGGGTTACATTCAGGTGTGGCTTTTTCTCAAAATTCTAGGAATCTTACATAATGCACCAGATAAGAATTCATCCTTAAAAAATGCAGAGGCTTTGAAAATAAATAATGTCACTCATCTGGTAAAAGAAAAATACAACACAGAAATTGTATTCAGTCATGAAAAGGAAAATTGGAGACAAAAATTGACAACATTTTTGGACTGGTTTTGTTCCAAAATTTTTAAAGATCAACACAAGAGACAGAGCATAAAATAGACATGAAACAATAACAAAACTCTATGCATTATAATTAAATATAATCATAGAGTGGTCTGGGTTGGAAGAGAGATGTGAGGCTGACAGGTGGGTTGTTCACAAAGTCCTCCTTTCTCCCCTTTTTAAAGATGTTATACAATATTTATATACAATATTTCCTCGTTTCCAGTCACCTGGGGCTTCACCTAAATGTCATTTTTCAAATATAATGGCCAGAGGCTTGGCAACTACATCAGCCAATTCCCTCAGGACTCTGGGATGCTTCTCCCCAGATCCCACAGATTTAGGTACATTCTGGGTCCTCAGGTGTTCATGAACCTGATCTTCCCTTTCAGTGGGAGGGACTTTGCTCTCCCAGTCCCCATCCTGCTGTCCATCCATTCAAGAGGTGTGGGAAGAGAAGCTGCCATTGAATTCTGAAGCAAAATTTTTAGGTATGCCAGCCTTCCCCTCTTCCACTGTTACCAGTTTTCCAGCATTGTTTATGGGGGGAGGGTGTACACCTTCTTTGACCTCCCCTTCCTGGTTGACCTACCTGGAGGAGCCCTTTCCTGAAAAAGAAAAAAAAGAAAAAGAAAAAGAAAAAGAAAAAGAAAAAGAAAAAGAAAAAGAAAAAGAAAAAGAAAAAGAAAAAGAAAAAGAAAAAGAAAAAGAAAAAGAAAAAGAAAAAGAAAAAGAAAAAGAAAAAGAAAAAGAAAAAGAAAAAGAAAAAGAAAAAGAAAAAGAAAAAGAAAAAGAAAAAGTCAGAATTATGCAGAACAACCCACAATATTTAAAGGGAATATTTCTTTTTTATTTAACTTTATACCAAAAACAAACAAACAAAAAAACCCAACAAACCCCAACCTATCTCCTTTTTATTTACTCTTCCATAATATCTTAATATTAGTAGAACACTTAGAACAGAAATTGGTTGTACTATCATAGGATCATTCAGGTTTTGCAAAAGATCACTTACTCATGATACCTATGTGAATGTAACTGCTTTTAGACATTGCTTTGGATTAACCTTTGTGGTCTTCTTAATTTTAAATGGCAAGAGAAAAACCTAGTGGTTTTCAAAATGCCAGCTACAGATACAGGTTTAGAGACCTATCAGAAATTACAAATAAGATAGGGGAGGGGCAGAAATAACTGTGGTGATGCAGCTAACTCTTTAAAATATATTGTGCTTTTTCAATTCAGGACTTCCTGGAGTCAAAACATAATGTGAAACTGAGCTCCAAAAGAACTTTTCACTTGGTCTCAACACGTGGTACCCATTCAATCCACATCTTAACAATATTTGTTAGACTTCAGTCAGTTTCTATGGGCAACAACCAGTTCTTCAATAATTTACTTTATCTTCTATATTCACCATAAATAAACAAAAATTTAGAATTTAACATCTCCATATTTTGGGATGCAACAATTTATATCACCCACCATGGGAGTCCAGATTTACTGAGAATTATTTTACAATAAAATAAAAATCTTCTATAAAATTTCTGTAATTTGTATACCAATTAAATTATTTTTAAGAATGAGAAATGCAGCACTGATTTTCTACTTTCAGGAAACTTCTTCTACAGAATTTAGCTAGAGATTGCAGTAAGATATTTCCCTGGAGAGCCACAGATCTTGGGAGCTGTAAGCAGTCAGTTTGGAAGCTGGTCTACACAGGATCTTACACAGAGCAATTTCATCTTTTTTTGTACATAAACTTTTTCCTAGACCTTCCCTCCAGTCTGCATTCATTCAGATGAAACAACCAGAATGAAGTTTGACCAGGCAGGGAAGTCCCAAAGCCAGCATCAATCAGCTAAACTCTATTGAAGTCAATGAGCTGAGCTGTCCGGGCTGAGGTACAGACCCCTGATCTCTAAAAAGGAATTTATCTACACATTTGGTGCAATAAAAGCCAACAAAGCTGTGAAATTTCCACTTCCAAGTTGGATAGGTCTGTGGAGGCTGGTGATGGATGGAAGAAGAAGGGAGGGAGGGAGGGAGGCAGGAAGGAAGGCAGGAAGGAAGGCAGGAAGGCAGGAAGGCAGGAAGGAAGGAAGGAAGGAAGGAAGGAAGGAAGGAAGGAAGGAAGGAAGGAAGGAAGGAAGGAAGGAAGGAAGGAAGGAAGGAAGGAAGGAAGGAAGGAAGGAAGGAAGGAAGGAAGGAAGGAAGGAAGGAAGGAAGGAAGGAAGGAAGGAAGGAAGGAAGGAAGGAAGGAAGGAAGGAAGGAAGGTGCCCAGTATTAATCTGTAGTGCAGTACCACTTTTTTCCTCTGCTAGAGCGAGGCCTCTGTGTGTGTAAACAAACAAGCTGACACAGGCCAGGTGTCCTAAGCCTTCCACCAAACACAAACTTTCATCTATTTATTTATTTATGCAGTGTCTGCAGTGCATTTAAAGGTCAGTATGGACTACCTTGACTTGATAGTGCCTGGAAAGTTCTGTTAACCACAAGTGCTTAACCTGAATGTCATGGAGCTATTGGAAAACTTTAACTTGCATTAAGGTTCCTCTCAAGCCCCTTTCCTGTATTTAGAGGTGTGTCTTGAGAGTTTTTGTATTCCACAATCCTAATGTAAGTGTGGCAAGTTTCACAAGTGTGAAAAAGCATCGATTAAAATGCTCTTGTAATCCTGTCTCTAAAAAATGATACCATCAATTACAGACATTTTTGTGTCCATTAATATTGAAGTTTCTTCAGGTTTCTTGTTTTGGAGTATTTTGGTTTGGTTTGGTTCTGATGGTTTTTGAGTTTGTTGGGGCTTTTTTGCCTATTGCCAGTTTTGCTCACAGAGGTGACAAAGGAACAAACATTTGACAAAAAAAGCCACAATAATTCTGCATTAGTTTGTGTTTTCATTTACACCAGGCTTAATCTGAAAGCATACGTGTTTCACATTGTGCCAGCATAAAGGATTACATAGGTGCAGGGCAGCAAAAATTCTGCCCTAAAACCAGTGATGGCTGAGTCAGGGCCTTGCATGGGGGTAGCAGTGGCTCAGGGGTTTGGTGTGCATCCCCCCACCAACATTCCTCTCTTCAGACAGGAGCATCAGAGGGGTCATGGACAGAGGCTGGCAGCCAGACAGCTGGGGGTTGCTGGCTCTAGGCAAACCAGGACCTGTCTGGGACCACACAGGTGGCATCAGGATCCCTCATCAGTTTGACCTGTTTTGCTCAGATAATTTACCACTCTACTCCTCACTCCAAGTACAGACCAGGGAAAAAGTCCTGTCTCTTTATGTTCCAGTTGAGAGGGTCTCTATTTTCTCAACTCTTGTGATGATTTCATCCTTTTGCTAATAGCTCTATTCTCAGACCCCATCTAAAAATTCTCTAAAGAAAATCTCATTCTCTTTCTTGAATGCTTTCCCTTTGACCTATTTTTCTGTTCTCTGCTTTTATGACTACTGCCTTATTTTCTTTATTCCTGCATACCAGATCACTATTTCAGCTCATTTTCTTTTACTTTGATATCTTTTGCTCATTCCCATAGTAAGTGTCATTTGCAAGAACTGTGATTTTGGAATCCAGAGTTTCCTATAATTTTTCTTCAATGTTCAGTGTTGCAATACTTTTTTCTTTCTTTTTTTCCCAACTCTTTTTACTTTTCATGTAATTGGACTGTTCCTTTTCTCTTATGCTTTCATTGCCCTAAAAATCCCTGATCATGTCTCTCCTTTGCTCTACATCACTTTATTTTTTTGTGTTTGTGTTTGCTCAACTAAAACAGGGGATAAATTCAAAGTTGCCCTCCTCCATTCCAAATCTTTCTCAACATGATGTATTTTTGACCCTTTTTCACCCAGTTGTGCAGTCCTACCCTATGCTTCTTATTGAATGCAATAATTCTTGTTTTTACAAACTTTGTTTTACCCTGTTTCATCTCCATTTTCTCATTTATGCAAAAAATACTGCCTTCATATATGAGTTACCAAAGTTACAAATTCTAATACCAGCTCTGAACATCTTTATTCTTGCATCATCTCTTAAAATATTTTAATCAAGTAATGAGGTGAAACATTTTTTTCTATTTAAGTATAGATAGAATTCAATTAACAGCATCTTGTAAATAAACTGCATTAGGCAGAATAAATTTGATATAAGAAAAAGTGGCATTTTGAGATATCCTTTCATTTTATTATGAAAAAGATACTTCAGTCATTCAGGTTCCCAGGATTACAAATAGACAATTGACACCGAGGAAAAAGCAAATTTATTCTACTTTGGGCATTTTAAAGCAAAGCTCTAAAGATTCCCCAGGGATTGTTGGACTTGGGACCAAATGAAGAGCTAAAATTTATTTTACTTGTCCCTAAGCCCCCGCAGAAGACACAGACTCTTCATATTTGTCACTGTTTTGCTCAGTTTAATACATATTCTCAGAGAAACCCTTGCCTTGAGCCTGGCAGAAGGGGTGGTCGTTTCCCAGCCCAGCCAGTGACACTGTGACCTGAAACTCAGATCCCAAGTCTGGAAATGATTCCCCTTAATGCAAAGGCTCTTCTCACTCCTGCCCAAGCACCAGTTAAACACTTTAAGCAGCCTCACTGTGGAGTATCCTGCAGCCTAGTGTTTTGGAAAACCCAGGCAAATGCATCATTCCAGATAGCTATAATAAATCAGATACCTGTAATAAATCAGAGGGGATGTTCTGAACATCAGCCCAAGCAGCCAGTCCATGGGGTTTTTGCTAAAGCAGAAATGCCTGAACTCAACCTGGCCCCCTTCCTCCTGCCCTGTTTGCTTTCCTTGTGGAGCTGCAATCCCTGGCAAGCCAGGACCAGAGCAGCACTGGGCCTGTGGAGCTGCAGTCAGGGTGGGCTTGCACCCCAAACCTCAGGGGCTCTGGGTGTCTGTGGAGCTGCACAGGGGCTGAAAAAGAGTCTGATGGTGCTTAAGGGCTGCTCTTAGGAATCCAAGTCAGCATGTAGGTACAGGCATCCTGAATGTGGAATAATTCACAAAAGTGACCTGTTTTCCAGGATGCTAAAGGCTACTTGACAAAGCATGACTTAAGTGTCTTCAACTTGGCCTGATATACACAAGAATCTCAAAGTGCAAACATTTCTGGCATGATCATCAGCACTTTTAAATGGGGTTTGGAACAATCAACATTTTGTTGTGTTCCCAGAAGACAGGCCTGTTGCCTTCTGTTTAATGAGTGCCAATTCTAATACTGTGACTGTTTTTTCCTGAGCAATTGTGAACACCCACCTAAAATCTGAGGATGTTGTTGTTTTCAGAAAGCAACGTTTCTGAGGGAAACGAGATTTGGTTTTTTTTTCCTCTGGTCTAACTTGCTCTAAAGAAAATAAGTGTTGAAAGTGTCTTAGTGCCATAAGTAAAGCTCTGGAAACCCAACACTGGTACTGAACTTTTCCACCCCATAAAAGTCTAGATTCTCAACCACAAAGAATAAAACTTGTTTTATAGGTTAACAATGCATGCTGAAGACTTTTGTTGCTGAGAATTCACTGAGGTAAATTCCCCTGAGAATAAGGCACACACTGAAATAGAGGACAGACAGAATAATTTTTTTCTGTATTTACCAAGTAATTGAGTATTTTCTCAGTGTTTTGAAAAGTCAAGTAGTTATATGGCTAGATTTTGTTAGTCATTGACTTTGGGATTAACTGATTTCTCATATACAGTATTTCTCAGGTTCTTATGACTTATGTATAGTCTGTATTGATTTCCTCTATATTTAATCAAAATTTCTCATGTCAGGTGTTTTTGCTGTCTGATAGTTTCAGCAAGAAGTAGACTCATCACAAACCTATGTCTCCTTAGAATGCAGCCCTCCCTTCCACTGGTAATAGTAATGTTATAAAATAACAGTGATTAGTCTCTGTCACTGTAAAGCACTTAACCCATTTTTGCCAATCCAGCCTTGGTTTCCATGGAAACAGAAGATAGTAACATAGAAGACAAATTTCTTTTTTTTTTTTTTTTTTTTTTTTGGTGGGTTGCTGTTGTTGAATGTCAGTTGTCTTCAAACTTCATTCACAAATCTCTCCTTCCTCCACATTTTTTTCCCTTAAACCTATAGATTTTAGGGTTCACGAAGATTCAGTCATCTGTTTTTCATTTTGTTTCAACTGGCTTTATATAAAATTTGTGGCCAGCAAAATTTAGCAAGATGATAGACTTGGACACTGGAGTCCTGAGTTAATTCACAAAATTGTCTGAAGTCATTTTCTCAGAGATAAAATGAAGCTTCAGTGGAGCCTGTTGCTGCTGTAATTTATCAGGAAGAGGTAAAAGCCATTACCTAGATTTCCACTTTTACCATTTAAAGGTACAAGTGTAAAGATGATTAGAAGGATACACAGTTGAATTAGATTTGGGTTACTATGTCTTTAGATGGAGGGGTTTGGCCTTTCTGAGAAAATGAAGATATTTTTTTAAAGCCCTTTGAAATATATTAATATATCTCACCCTACTGCATTAAGGACTCTTGAAAGGATATCTTATCAATTAGATTGTCTTGGCTTCAGGTGAGGTTGAGAAGGCGTGTGTTAAAATTTTAGAAATTAAATTAAATAGATCAAATCAGCTGCCTGTCTGTGTAGACAAATAGTTCTAGAGGTCACAAAGGTGAACTAGCTACAAAGCATTATTTAACACACAGTCTTGCTAAAGATAAGTACTATACTCCAAGAATAAAGAAGCTGAGCTTCTTTTCCATGCAAAGCTGGTTCATGAATAAAAATTTTTTCATCAATTTTCTTCTTACAAGTAATTTTGTGACAAAAGCTATGGGTGACAAATGAGATACCCAAAATAACCAACTCACAACATTTTCTGTTCAAAGGATGACTGATCATATAAATCACTTACAGAATAGGCTGCCATGCTACACAAACAATGAGACAGGTCTCTCTAAAACAGAGGAGACTGATTGCTTCTTGTGTTTTATTCTTTTCTAATTTGGAAATATATGAGAGATAGAACAGAGTATGAACAGGTATGAATAGGGAGAGTGAAAAAGTCCACTTATAACATACTCTTTCCCTCTCCATATTTTTAAAAAGCATTGTGGTCTGTGGAAGCCAAGAAGGCTCATAGGTTTTTCCATTACCTCTCTTATTATCTGTGTTGTGTACTATATGGGAATGCCCACTGTGAACTCGTGTTTCTCTGACACAGGTATAGCTGTTCCTGCCTTGAAAGGCTGATGGCTTTGATTTCAGTGAACATCACCTCAGAGCTCAGGTGCTGTGATTTGTCTGTTATTGTTGTAAAGTTGTTTATTTCCATCCCTGACAGGAGAAAATAAACCAACATAGTCAATATAAATATGCATTTTTTACATCCCCAAACAGTAACTTATTTTCATATCTGTGCATGTTGCCCCATAAACAGAACCTTGTGACACTTTATCCTTGTTTCACCACTGCTAGAGAAAACAATCCTGTTAAAAGTCTGCTCCAGTGCTCATGGAGGCAGCTGCTCTAGGCACAGCAGCACAGGCAGCCCAGCACTGCAGCAATGCACAAAGCAGCACAGCCTCTCCACAAGTGGCACTTTTGGAATACCTCAGATTCTTCCTTTGTTATCCTGGGGGAGGCTTACAGAGCACACAGCTCTGGGCTTGCCTTCCCATTCCTTCCACCACAGTGCCTTCTGCACGTCAGAGTCCCTCCAGCCACCACTGATTTCTGCATTTACTGAGGGCCATGGTGCTGCCCAGCTGCCAGCAGTGGAGCAAGAGCCTCACCACCCACAGGCAGCTCCTGGCTCAGCACAGCCAGACCTCTTTGGCACCTCCAGAGATGCCCCAAAGCCCAGGGGTGACCAGGAGCATAACTCTGAGCACTGTGACACTGGCCATTTCTCAGATGTCTGAGAAGCTCACAGCAGGTGCCACCAAGGTTTAAGCAGCATTGTCATTTATTTACATCATTAGCAGCATCACTTTGTCAGCACACTCATTCTCATTGCTGATGGGATGCTGCTTCTCATACCCCTGTCCCTAACTGCTTTAGTCACCCTTCAGCTGTGCATTAGGAGTGAAATAATTGCAGTTTCTGACAATCAAAATAAAATTTGTCTCCCAAATTTATTTATAAAGAGAAAAACTATCTGACAAATGTTCAGAGATTTGTATTTTGTTATACCATTATATCCCCATGGACTTTTTACTGGGACCACCAATTAACTTCACAGAGACAAATGAGAAACAAAGATAGGTTTTTTGCTGCTGTCACCATGGGACCCATTTTAGTTAATAACGTAACAGGGAAACCTTCCAGGTCTTTTTCCCAATTCTCTCAGCTGTCTAGACCCACAAACTTGATTTTACCAGAGTAAAGACTTCATCAAATGTATTTATTTTCTTCCACAACAACTAAGAATAACAGTTGGCTCAGCTAAAATGAGCCCAGATTTGACATTGGTGATATCATAAAGGGAACCATCCCTGATCCAATTCTTTCTTCTCACATTTCTCGATTTACAAGAGTAGGATGCCTTTAGGAAGTAATACCATGGTACCTTTACAATAATTGTTGTGCAGCAGTATTACAGAGTGCAATTTTCTGGAACAGGTTCTTATGGTCTCTTCCTTCAAGTGATACAGAAGCAAGTTATAGAAATAAAAGTCTAAAGAGGATTTGAGAGATTACTTCAGCCGTTTTTGCATCAAGGCAAAGTGGGATTGTATGGAACCACATGGTGGCAGGTAAATATGGCACAATGATGTCCATAACAAAAACTGCTAAAGGGAAGTGAATATCATGTTATAATGCATTTTCAAGCGTTTCAGTGAAAGTTTTTATCTTATTATTTTCACAGTCTTGATTCACTAAAACTTGTACTGTTTGGTGTGGTTGTATTTTTATTTAGCTAAATCTTCAAAAGCCAGGGGAAATATAGCTACAGGACTTAGTAAAAAATAATATGTAGAATGTAGATTTAAAACAAAGACAGCAGTACTGATTGAAAATGCATCATTTGAGGTAATTAATATTTTTAATTTGTATATTGTGAGATATATATGTATTTTATGTATTTTTCTGCAGCTACTTAGATTTGAAAGAGAAATTAGTAAAGCAACTTAAAATCAAAATTAATGCTAAGATTTAGGTTTTAATGCTACCATAATTTTTATATTATAATAAATCTAAAATTTCTAATATATCTGTAAAATAAACTTGTATTTGATTGTTTCTTATTATGAAACCATAACATTTTACCTGACGAGTACTCAGTGGTCTGATTCCTTTTGTTCATTATTCTTGTTTAAAGTACTTACAACATGAATGGTTATAAATCTCTGCTGGCTCAAAGCTTATCCTACAAGGGTTTTAACAGAGGAATTTCAGTACTGTGTGTTACGAGAACAGCCTGCTGAAAACTCATGCCAAGTTATGAACAACCCTTCCCAAAGGATATCAGCTTTCCATCACAACTCCCTTGTGATTTTCAGAAGTCAGTACGTGCTTTAAATTTTGGATCTGTGAATGACTTTGTTTTCTGTTCTGGCTTGTGGGATCCATTTTTCACACTCACCTAACCTTCTTGGGTAAACTGTGTGAAAGATAATTTAGGCTGGCAGCTCTCTAATACTCCACCCAATACATTTCTGCAGCACCTGTGCTCTGTCCTTGCTCAATAATCTGCCTGAAAATTTTAACAATTAGGCATGCCTCCATGATTTGAATTTAGAAAGGAAGGGATGGGTTCCCAGAAAGTAGGACATCTATGTGCACAGGGAGGACTGAAACACTGGTGCCCTCCAAGGATGCTTAATTGCTACAAGCAGCCCTTAATTAGTGGGAGTAAACAGGAAAAAAAAGGCAGCAGGGTGGACATCTAGTGCAGTTTCCCTAACTCTACCTCTTCAAATGTAACTTGCAGGCAAAATCTGTAAACTGAGTATATTCTAAAACTTTAAACTCTAAGTTTTCTTCTATGTGATATTATGTACTTTTATTCAAACTACACACTCATAGTCCCAGTTTTATTATTAATTTTGGAAGCTTTTTCTATGTCCTCAGGTTAAATGCAGTGTTTTCCTGGGGGATCAGTGCTTGTCAGCACAGAAAGTTTAAACATTCTCAGTGACGAGGGTTCCAACAAGCAGTAAACCTCCTGTGTCCTAATGGATCATGATGTGAAGAACACAACCCTTTAATGATTTCCTTCTATGTCTAAACAAACTCCATCTTCTGTTCCTGTGCATGTTTAAACTGAAAAGGCATTTAGCAGTTCATAAGCCAGAAAACTTGACCATTAGTTCCTGTACTGCTACAGTAATGGTGCCTTATGTGCTATGAAATTACTTCTACAGGAGTCAAACTACCATTTATAAAGAAACTGTGTGCACATAGTGACAGCCAGCAACTATCAGAAGAGGAAAAGGAAGGTTGAAGAGTATTTACCCTCTGAGTGTGATATCAGCCAGCTTGGAGCAAGTGTCAGAAGTGCTGACATATCACAAACACATTAGTTTCTATCTGAGGTTGAACAATTCTGATCGCAGTTGTTCTGCTTCCAAGTTCCCTACACTGAAGGCTGTTATGCCTTTAAAGACTGTATGTCACATTATTTTATTTCTCTCTCCACTGAAGACTTAGAGATTTGTGACCAAATTGTCATTTTAGCCTAAGATAGAATATTTTGTAATTAATTAGGCACACTTAATCTCCCCCAACTTGTCCTACTTCTTGTGATGCAGCAGCAGAAGACCCACAGCTTCTGAACTGCCCTCCAATCTCATGGAAAATCTGCTGAAGAATATGAAACCAATTGTAAATGAGAATTACTGTGTTGTGCTTCTGATTGCTGCTCTCTAGTTTGTCCTCTTTTATGCATCCCTGGGGAAAAAAAGCATGATAACATGTAAAACAATGTATTCTTCTTAGGAAAATAATTATAGACAAGTATAGCCTTGCTGAGGGTTAGGTTTCTTTCCTTTTGTTCCTTTATTTACTTACAGAATTTTTTCCCCATGAGTTGCTGGGAAACACTAACAACTGGGTACTTAAGAAAAACAGAAGTGGCCAAGCTCAGGGGAGGAGCACATGTGGTTGCACTTCTCTTACCTGGTAGTTTCTCTCCGAGGGACAGAGATACCGTGAGAATTGGGCAGGGAAAGGACAGGGCTGGGACACCAGTGGCTCTCTCACTCTCAGCTTTGGAGGAGGATGGTCAGAGCTTCTGCTTGGGGAAGGGAATGTGCTGCTGCTGGAGCCCAGCCTGGAGCTGCTGCTCCTGCCATGGGGTGAGCCTCTGCCCTGTGAGAGCATCCACTGACCTGGGACCTTATTATCACCCATCTCACTAAGAGAGGGACCTACCCCATCTGCTCGGATGCCCAGGATCCTGAGCCTCCTGCCCTGCTCGGAGCCAGCCATGGCTGCCCCCTGCTCCTTCGGCACCGCTCTGGGTTTCTCTGCTCTGCAGCCCCTTGCCCTTCAAGACATCCAGCAGTTCCACTACTGCCACGGAATTCTCTCATGCCTGTCACCCAGCAGCCCAGGAACTTTAGCTCTGTGTTGGGTTGGTGTGGCCAGAAATGTGTGTACTCTACCACCATCTGTTGAAGCTGGGTGGGGCAGTGACCCTTATCTCCATGGCACATACCATCTGCTAATGGGCCATCTTTAAGACAAAATGGGGCAATCATCTTTATCTTTTCCACAACCCATCCTCCCTCCAGGAAGATATCATCTGCTGCTGGCCCATTGAGTCCCACTGTGTGACTGATGAAATTACATCATCCCACTGGGAGATGCTCCAGCCAGGGGGAGGAGCCAAGCCTTGCCTACCTAGATAAAAACTGAGATTTTGAGCAGCAAGTTATCCATCTTTCCACTGGATTCCAGAGCAAAATGGGACCTTTCCACATCACCCCTGGACCATCAGAGGAAAGCTGCACCTTTTACAGGGGCACTGCTCCAGCTGAACCACATCTGCCACTGCAGGAGGATGCAGTCACCATTTAATGGGACTGCTACCAGCATCCTGACTGACTGACTGGGTGTCAGGTTGTATTCTGACTCTGTCAGGGTTTTCGGATTGTTCTTTGTAATACTGTACTTCTATTTTAATTTCCCTAGTAAAGAACTGTTACTCCTAGTTCCCATATCTTTGCCTGAGAGCCCCTTAATTTCAAAATTATAATAATTTGGTGAGAAGGGGTTTACATTCTCCATTTCAAAGAGAAGCTTCTGCCTTTATTGGCAGACAGCTCATTCCTGCCAT
This sequence comes from Luscinia megarhynchos, assembly GCA_034336665.1. Taxonomy (NCBI): domain Eukaryota; kingdom Metazoa; phylum Chordata; class Aves; order Passeriformes; family Muscicapidae; genus Luscinia; species Luscinia megarhynchos. The sequence continues at coordinate 77,718,192 of CM067565.1, read as the reverse complement.
TCCATCTCGTGCTCCTCAGAGTCCTGCAGGGGCACCTGGATTGACGACCCCAGGGTTGTGAAACAAAACCTCTCCTCCATCCTTCCCTCCTCGGCCCAGAAGGCTGTCACAGGGTCCTTGATTCTATTTCTTGTTAATTCCATTGTTGTTGTTTTGTTTGCCTTGTTATACATACTGGTAAACTGTTATTCCTATCCTCATATCTTTACCTCAATTTCAAAATTGTAATAATTTGGAGGGTATGGCTTTACCTTAGCAGACACCCGTCTTTTAAACCAAGACAGATCTGAAAAAAATACTGAGGAAATTATTGGCAACTTGTAGATTTTTTTTTTTTAATGTTTTGGTAGTAGTACTGGAGTTTTCTTCAATCATTCTTCTTTTGTTTTTTTCAGGCCTGCCAGTCTGTAATTTATTTATGGCCTACAATCCAAACAGCAAAAATAAACCCAAAAAATAAAACTGAAATAAATAGGTACTTCTAACTCATGATAAGAGCACCCTGTAATTTTGGATTAAATTAAATGTTTGCAGCTATTAATAGATTTCATTAAGTCACAAAAAAATTACTCAAAATTCATAAACTATCTACAAATTGACTTTTTTTTAACCTGATTAATTTAATTACCATGCTTTGTTAAAATTGTGCAAGTAATTAAACTATAATTCAAAGGTAAATCCTTCATTCTCACCTTTGATGGAGCATGTCCTTCATGTTCCATTTACATTTTGTTGGGATCTAAAGTCATTGTGGCTATGTTTGCCTATTGTCTCTATTTCTACTACAGTTTCCTCTTCTTTCCTTCATTGTCTTTTAAATATATCATAGTTTTATACATAAACATATATTCGTTTATATGTATATATATTTATACATATACATAAATTCAGAAAACAAGCTTTGGGCTATTTTGCTGTAAATGTTCTATTTCAGATAAACCAGAACATTTTGATGTGGTTCCTTTAAATAAATAATTTCAGAATTATGACTTTTAAAAAAATCTAAGAAAATACAGATCATTAATCAACTTTCTGACAGAAAAGAAGGAAGAAAGATGAAAACAAAAATTTTACCTTCAGGAAGGAACTTTTTATCTTTTGATTTTTAAAATACTTGATTTTTAGAAATAAATTTTGAAATGTACCTCTTACTTCTACTTCTTGTTTAGACAAAGTGTGTTAATTGGTTTTCTTTCCAGAAATCACCTTCCATGCCATGAGAACATATGTATTATCAAGAATGTACTTGAAATTCCCTGAATGAGAGGCTCATTAATAGAGTTTTAAATGTTATTAATTAGTTCCTGTAATTAAGCCATCTGTCACAAGAAGATGAAAAGCTATGTGAAAGGAGTCACTCATTTGTGAATTGGGAAATACTTTTTAGTCTTTTTACTGTTTATGTCCATATAATTTCCAAAGAGAATAATTTTTTCCTCTGGTACCTGCCACTTCCACTCAGAGGAGATATGTACCAGAAAGACAGATGCTCTTAGGGAAATACCAGACTGTTCTCATTTCACGTTGTTCCTTGAAACAAAAATCCTCATGCTGTATCATAGAATAATACAGGTTGGAAAAGACCATTCAGGCCATTGACTCCAACTGTAAATGGCCAGAGGCAGCTATTTCACAGAGAAATCAGTGACATTCAGTGTTCAGCTACTAATTAAAGATACAAGCCATGAGTCCATCCTCCCAAATATGGGAAAAAAAAAGAAGAAGACAAATATTTTAATACTTTGCATTATAGACACCGTGTTTAAAAAGAGGATCAATCCTCTAGTAACTTTATTTCCTGGCTATTGGGTTTTGGATACTCATCATATTAAAGTTGGTTTTGTTACAAATTCCTCCGACTTTCCTTAGTCCAGGTTTGTAGATATCAGAGGGATGAAGAATGAATTGCTGCTCCCCTGGAGAAGAGCTGCTGATGGGAAAATAACCCATGTTATTTTAGCAAATAGAGAAATGTTTCAGAGCACAACTGCTGGCTGTGGTACATTGTTTTAGGGGCATCAGAGCTGTGACAAACATGTTCCTGTGCTAGAGGAAGCTTTAATGTTTGGGGGTTGATAGACAAAAACCTAGTGAAAAAGATTTTCCTGAAATTTTCAGCCATCTCTGAACTTACTGTTGTTCCCAAATTCTCCACTTAATTTTTTGTCTTGCACTGAAGCTGTCTTGTTCTTTGCCCAGGCTGAATTGAATCTTCCTGCAGTTTGCACCTTGTAAAAATCATTGAGGATGTAACTATTAACTTGAGGGAAATAAATATGGAAGATGGCAAGCAATCAAAAAGGAGTATTTCAAGCAACAATTCACATAAACTTTGTATTGCAAGAGCTAAGTGAAAATCTTCCATGCTTATGGCTCCTGCCCAGCAGAATTTAACCCTGGCACCAGAAGTTTCTGGGTTTCCTTGCACCTAACCAGTACCAGCAGATAACACCCCAAAGGCAGTGTAACAGACCATGCTCAGCCCATGATAAGGAATAGAAATTAGGGTTTTAAATGTTTAGAGCACTAACCTCCACAGTTTGATCAAAGGAAACAGGCTTCTTGGCAGGTAGCAGTTCTGAGAACTGACATACAGAGCTGCTAGAAGGAACCTGCTGTATCTACAGTCATTCCTATTGCTTGTACAAGACTCAAGTATCATGCATCAGTACTTCTGCTTATGCACATCACCCACAGAGAGCTGATGGCACTTTCATTAGTTGGACAGTCCAAAAAAAATTGGACTTCAGTGTCAACACTGACATGGATTTTGATAACAAAAATGGCAGTTTGACATATTTGTCATAGTAAATCTCCCAATACTAAGCCAATAGAAAATTAATTACCAGTGTATCCTCTGCAGCAGGAGGTCTCCAGAAAAGTGCTTCTTGATAGTCATTTTCCAGCAAAACATTCTGCAATGAGATGATCTCTAGACCTCTCTGGAACTCCTAAAAAAAACCAGAGTTTACAAGACAGAAGCTGTTCCTGGACCAAGGTAAAAATGTGGCTACATGTTCATAGGCCAAACAAATGTCTCTCTATAAACAGTGCTTTGGGAGAGGCAATTCAGGATTATGTAGCTTCACTGTACTTTGCAAAGTATTTCAAGCAGACCAGGGAACTGGCTGGAAGAGAAGATGGGAATTTGGCAAGCACTGTACAGGCTATCTGGAGCCAGGAGTATTTATCATGGTCACATAATTGAAGGCCTAAAAGGTACATTCATGCAAATAGAATATTAAATTACAAATCAATCCCTTAAAAAAGCAGTTTCCAGGAATTTTGAGAATTGCAGATTTATTGTTGTCTCAGCTTTTATTACCATTACTTGTAACAAAAAAAAATCTTCAATCATAAGCAAAAAAAAAAAAAGGGATTTTACTAAGTTTTTTTGGTGTACATTTCAGATATCATATTTTCTTAAAGAGTGTAAGAAATTTCTTAGAGCAGGAAAAGGTATTAACTCTCCAAGAACTGAGGCACATATATGAACCAGCCATATGTAAAGCACTCAACTTGCTGTTGTGGTGGCCACAGTCCTGTGTGTTGGTTTGCAATACACAGATTCCCTTTCTGTGACTGACAGGTGAAGATCTGCACATTCAATTAACAAGGTGTGCTGGAGCAACAAGAAATGACATTATCTTAATCTCAGTTATCCTTGTCTCTTTTCCACCATCAGTATTGTTGGGAAAAGGTTAGTTCAGCAAATGGTTCTTATATTATTGTCAGCTTCCTAGGTTTGATTTAGATTTCAAATTAATACATTTCCCATCTCTGAGTGGGAAAGAAAAGAAAATCTAGGAAACAGAATCCTGGCAGCTTACAGAAACACACACACATAGACACACAAAAAAGGCAATAGAAAGAGCCAAAGATCATCCTTGCAATTACATCTATTTCTTTTTAAACCAAACTTTATGACTTTTCAGATTTTGGTTAAGCTGTGTTTTGGGCTTTTGAAAAGGCTGCTGTTTAGAACAAGGTTCTTGCTGCTTCCCAAAGGGGTTACTGAGGAAGAGGCATCAGAAATGGCTGGTACCCTGTGAGGATGCATGAGAAGAGTCTTGAACAGGGGGTAGCAAGGAACAGAAAATACTGTGTAGTGATTCATGGAGGTTGTTACAGACTCTGAAGGCAGGGAAGTTATGTAAGTTTGAAAAGTATAAATAAATGACAGGAAAAAAAAGGAAATAGTTCTAAACCATGAAAACTGCAGGCAAAGCCTGAAAACATTGCTTTATGAATAAACCTGCTGCTGCTACTGCTTGCTCAGCACCTCCTTTTCTTGTATTTTTGCTCTGACATGGTCCATGCTCAGAGTTTGCATCTTTCTTTTCCTTCTTCAACTCAAAAAAGAATCCTGATGGCATTAATGAGATCCTATAAGGCATTTATTATGCTATAAAACACTGAAAGCATCTTTGAACATTTATGATTTCTTTTTATTTGAACATATTTTATTAGAACATTAGCAATAGGCCTGATAGTTTTAATGTCTCAGTTATTTACCACTGATTTGGTGATGAGGTTTTTGTCTATTTGGGTTTGGATAGGTTTTTTAGATCTTTTTTTGGATTTTTTCAGATGATGTAGAGGAGTAAGGGGAAAGAACTCCTGAGACAAGATAGATGACTTTGAATCTATGATAAAATGAGTGTTTGGGGAAAAAATAGAACCTATAACAAAGAACTTAAATCTGTGTAGCTATCCTAATCACTCTCTATGTTTCCTGAATTTGGTACTGAGGATAAACAACAGGGATGAATTTTCTTATTACAGGGTGAATTTTCTTATATTCTTTGCCTAGTGAATGCTCCATAAACACAAATTTCTACCAAACAAGTTAATTTATCCACCTTCTCATTATGTATCCAGCAAGTTACTTAAGCACATCTTATCTTTAATCACTTTGTTTTGATGGATTTGGTTACAATATTCCAGTGGCTTCTAAAAATATTCAGGTGCTTGAGTGCTTTGTTGAATGAGGTGGTGAAACATGCAATACAGGCTATAAATGTACTTAATGCAGCTTAAGCAGGAAAATTGCCAAGAAAGAGTTAACAATCATCCTAACTCCTGTATTTATAGCACCATGGGGAGGACAAGGCTTGACATCTTGGGATTTAGCACAACCATAAGTTGTGAAGAACCTGAATGCTGGAATGGAACTTGAGTTTTCTATGCTGCTGATCCCTTCCTCATCTGTAATCGACCAACAACAAATGCACCTTAAACCTACTAATTGTCTAGGGTTGTCTTACATGGCCTGTGCCTCAGAATAATTGAGAGCATTTCAAAATTATTTTCAGTTCAGAATAAATGGTGTAATAAAAGAACCTAGTGATTACACAGTCATTAATTTCCTTCAACTATTTCTTCCACTTTAGCAAATTTTAACTATCCTGCTTCTCCTCAAACCATCATGGATTTTCCACTCAAAGCCAGATAGAGAAAATACTTTATAGGATAGCATGAAATTACTTAATTTGGTTTTATTACATAATTTAGTTTTGAATCCTGAAACATGAAGATACACTCATAATTTTATTTCCTTTAAGTCTGTTCATTTTAAGAGAGGCATCTATTTTTATCTGTTCTCTGCATACTCCCACAATGAGATAAATTGGATAAATCAACTAGAGGGTTTGTCTTTGCATGTGCAGCTGCATGAGGAAAGGAAAACGTATTTTTGCAAAGAGAGGGTTCTGTTGGTTCTTTTAAAATTATTTTTTCCATATTCTGAAAATGACCATGAGTCTTGAGCCTTGCTGTACCAGAAAGCCACAGCAATGGAAGGGATGCAGGCTGCACACCTAGAATATTTATCTGTGTTTCCCAAGCTCTGTGAATCACATCATATCAAACACTTTTTGCTTTTGCATTTGATTAGAGGATGATGTTGATTTTCATAGTGATTTCTCCTAGAAACAGTGCTCCCAGTAAATCAGCCATGTAAAAAGTGGGTGAAGTTTTGAGTCTATAAAGGCACACATTATGGAATCTAAATTTTATCACAGACAAATGAAAACAGCCATATCATCCAGATTTACAATCACAAATTTTCTTTGTGTAATTAAACCACAATTTTCTAATTACAAGAGTAGAAAATCTGGCATATGAGCTTTTTTCCAAATGCTTTAACGATATAGTAACAACTGTGGTACATACTGACAGGCAGAATTTGATTACTGGAATCAGCTATTTTACACCAAGTCTGTCTCCTTGGAACTTTATTTCAAGCATGAAGCATCATTTCACAAGTGGTATAATTTTATGGTGTAATAAACATTGAAATTGTAAATACAATTTCTGGAAAAAGCTCTTTTTAATGTTGCTTGAACCATTTACTTTTTTCACACATAACTTCTTTTTTTTATCTCATTTAAAACAAAAGTCAGTGAAGTCAGCCCCTGTGTGGTTCTATCACTCTACTTTGTCTATGAGTAAAAATCAGGAATATAAAAGCAAAAAAATACTAGTCCATTTTGAGAATATTAAGGCCTACCATTTATACATTTCAAGACCTATAAAATTTTTAGGTTTATCAGAGTTATTTTCTGTAGTAATTTAGAATAGATTCTACTAGTCCCTCTAATCTGGATCTTCAGTCAAACTGTGTTTTAATAGTGCTGATATTTCACTGGGAGTATCAGTCACTGCTCAGTAAATGATGATTGCTTAAATGCCTTACTCTCCCTGGACACTTTGCTTTTGGATATGCTTGGTTAACTTACATCTGATCCTGCAGATACATTAATCCATGGTACATGCTTTCAAAAATTATCAATATAACAGATCTGTAAGTCTACATATAACTCTGAATAATGCTATAATATAAATACTAAACCAGAAATTTCTGTAAAATTGGGGTAGCTGTAAGAACTTAGGCTTTTCTTGCTGGTTGCTTGAATTAAGAACTGCTTGGGTCTAGCTGAAGATTTGACTCTCTTTTCCATGCATCTACTGGCTTTCTGTTCAAGGGCTTATGGAGAGAAAATGTGTACCAGAAATCAATGCCAGGCACTGCAGCTTCATTCCTGTAGCTAGGCCTCAACGATGTGACCAAGATACAGAAACAGAGCAGCTTTTGCCAGCTAGGGTCACAACTCCTACACAGTCCCTGCAGCTTCAGCTTCACCAGTGTGTAAAGCCTTGAGCTGCCTACCTCAGCTACCTATAACCCCTTCAACTGGCTCAGACTCTGCATGACAAGAGCCAAGCAGAGAGCAGTGGTCATGCAGGGGATATCTCCCTCTTCCTGCTTTCCATGAACACATTAACTCCCCCCACCTTCCTCCAGCACCTTCTGTGCTCATTTTTGGAAGGTGACAGCAGCTCTTGCACCAGATAGATTTAAAGAGTGTCAGATCAATTCACTAGGTATCAAGGATTTCTGAGACACCTGCTGTAAATGCAACATCTGCAATGATTCTCTGCTCAGACAAGGGAGAAAGCGCCTGAACTTGCAGTGGAGAAGTGTCATGATTCATTTCTCTTCTTTAAAATTGACAGGGGGAAAAAAAAGGGATGTAGGAAATGGCTGATACCTCAAACAGCTGGAGTACACTACAAAAGAATTTACACTAGGCTGGTCCCAGCTACACAGAAACCTGTTCATTCTAGATTCTGCTAAAATGAGCAGATGCTCCCAGTAACAGGCAGACAAGAGTTGAACATGAAAGTGTGACCAAGAGCCTAACCAGCTTAGAGAATAAACTATTTTAAAGATTACACAAAACAAACTCTATGTGGAGTTGCTAAATGCAAATGGACATTCAGGGAGAATGTACATGGCCTTGATGCTAACAAGGAAGAGGAATTGCATGGACTTAGTGCCCAGAGTCACCTCCACTCCTGCTACTTCCTTCTTTTTTCTTCCACTATTGAACTGTGATTGAAAATCAAGTTATATCTTTGCAGTCTCAGAGACAGTCAAGACCACTTTGTGACTTCAGGCTCTTTTACAATTACTGTCATCCAGTCCCTAAATTCAGAGATACATGAAAACCACTGAAACAGAAAAGGTGTTCCTGCCAGTTCTACAAAGAGCAGATGATCAAATCGTAATGATGTACTTCACACCAACTCCAGTGCTCTAATGGCTACTCTGTAGAAAGCTCAACAAAAGAGATTGCAAGATTAGAGAGAAGAGGCAAAGGCAAATTGTGAAGTCTTTCGTGCTGTTCTAGCCAGTGTATGTTTCACTTTGAGTAGACAGTGTTCAGTCTGTGGTGCTCAGATGACTGAGAGCAGTCATGGTGCTGTGCTGATAGCACAAGCTGCACTGAGCCTCTCTCAGCCAACAGGAAAGGCTTAATCTTAGATTTTGCTGTGTGTCTGCTCAGACTCACCCATGTGCTGGGTCTCTAACTGCAGACCTAGACATCTTTCTTCTGCCATCAAACAAATCAGAAGTCTCAGCTACAAATCTTTTTGGACCTCAGGCTCTGAGATAAACATCCAGATCCAAACCCAGCCCATTGCAGTGGTTTTGATTTTGGCTTGGGATTGGATTTTGTCACAAAAGGAGATTAAAAATGCAAAATACTTCTCAGAAGAAGATTCGGGGAAGATTATGACTCCATCCTAATTTTATGGATGTAAAAGTTCACCCCATTCAAAGTCAGCAACACCTGTCACAAAACAGAGTGACAACATTTTCTGACTTGGACAAACTTCCCAAAGGAAACTTGGTGCTATAATGTAACACTCCCTGCCCCAATGGGCTATGTAGCTGTAAGATTTGTAACCCACACTCCCCAGGGATCTTTTGGAGAGCAATGGTGCCAGCACCAGCCAGAGAGCTGACTGGGAATCCACCAAAGCCCTTCAGGCTCATTATGGGGTCTGGATCTTGGCCTCCTGCACCCCAAAGCCACATCCCAGCCATCCAGCTATCACTTCTCCAAGATGTGTCTTGCCTGATTTTGCCATGGTTGGAATTCTTCTGTGGACAGGTGGACAGCATGGTCCTCCTTTCTTCATCCCCAATGCCCTACCACCTTTGCAGGAGACTTAAACTTTATTTTGCCCTTTTCCTGTTCCTTTCTGCAGAATAGTGTAATCTTTTCCAAGGGAAATAGTCACCTTCCCCTTTCTGCCCTGGACTATTACCCTTGAGGCACTGACCTCTCTCAGCTTTTGTGAGTCTTTGCCCCAAACTAGAACTATAAAATGAATCACCACAAGAGGCAGAGAGCCACCAGGGCAATGCAGCAGTACCATCCCCAGCCCTACCATTTTATTGTTCTCATCCCCTGTGCCACACAGCCACTCTTTCAGAGGTCTCCTCAGTCCTGATGCTAAAGGGATGCCAAGTTCAAGCCTCTCACAAAGCTTTAAATATTAGCTAGCAATGGTGGCATCAGTACCTTGGCACAGGAAGCAGGAAAATGACTTCTCACAGCTTCAGGTGGCTGATAGGAGAAGGGGTGTGAGATTCTCTGTGGTGCCTAAATATGGGGGTGAAAGCAACAATTAGTGCCCACTTGTGGGCTGAGTTCTCAGAGCACTTATTCCTGCAGTTTAAATTTACACTAAGCCAGCACAGTGCCCTCCCCAAGCCAGATTCATCATGTGCTTAAATTTGGGTATATGCTGTCTAAGCTCTTTGTAGAATTGGGATCAAGAGAAAAAGCTGGAGATGACAAAAGTGCTCGAAAGCAAGTACAAAGCCATTGTTAACATTGAAAAAGAAGACCCTAGATAGAGAAAGAAAAAAACTCCTCCCCTAGGGCATGTTAAAAAAAGTGACAGGACAATAGTTTGGACAATAAATACAGAAAGTTCACTTCTTTTAGTGAAGCAAATTGATGTCTGCTTGCAGGTTTTGCTCAAGACCAATTTCTCAGCTCAATCACCATTATATTGTGTTATCAGAATCCCAGGGGAAAACATTTTTCTCATTTAGCAACATTTCAGCCTTTGCACAAGGTGTTACAGTTTCTTGTAAATCTGTTCTTTTTATTTCTGTTTTGATCTAATTATGGGTTATTAGTTGACTAGGTACACAGTAAATTTGGGGTTATTATTTTTCCTGCAAATATTAGTTTTTTCGGAAACATCCCCACCCAGAGAAAAGGAAAAGTCCCCAAGGCAGTAAATATTGGAGAGTGAGAAAATAAATTTTTGGGAGGTTTTGGATAGGAAAAAGCAGACCTGATCCAGAGCTGACTACTTATTATCCAAACCCTCTTGCAGCCTTTTATCAGTCTTTTAAGCCTGCACCAAGCAGTGGCTGTTTGATAGCTGGTTATAAAAATTCTTACTTTTCCAGATTAGTTGTAAAGCACTTTTAATGTATTCCTTCTGTTTGCTCATACAGCCAGTTTTTATTATTGCCACTGAGAAAGAAATTAGTTTATCTGTGAGTACAGATGTAGTCATTTGCAGAGATGGCAAACCAGAAAATAATTGCTTACCAATGCTCTTTCTTCTGTTTGCTCTCTTCCAGAGAATTCCTTCAGGATTTATAGATGTGATCATGGGTCACTGTCAGAAAGACATTACAAAAATCCAGTAATCCTCTCCTATATAATCACAGTTACTCCCCACTGATCACTGGGTAGTTCATGGGTTGCTGGATTGTGTTTTCTAAAACTTACTCTTTACTCTTACTCATTCACAAAACCTGACCTCACTGCTCTAGCAGACTGGTATGCAGTGATGCATAACAGTGTTGGAAATGTGCAACTTTTCTTTTCTTATCTGTTTTACAGGCTTTTCCCTATTACCTGCTAGAATAGGGACAACTGTTGCAACATAATTAAGACTCCTGCTAATCAGTTTGTTCGTCCAAGCTACCTGCTAACATCATATATAGACAAGATAAACAGGCAATTACCATGGAGAACATTTGCTAAACAAAGCTATAATTAATAATAAATGAAACTGGGTTCCTAACTACTTAAGTACAGTAGTTATTAATTATAATGTGGCCCCAAGCTATTTGTGTAGAGTATAATTTAAAATTCAGCATGATCTCAGCTGTACTCCCTGAAGCCTTCAGAGCTATCTTTTGCATAACTTTAAACTCAAATATGTTGGCTATGAAAGTTTCTGCTGTCTTCCCCAAATCTCTGCATTATAAGGCCAAGAAATGCAATCTTGTGTTTATGTGGAAGGAATTACAACTTTTAAACAGGGGTGTGTAGAAAATGCCAGAATACAGCACCCAGCTGAATTAGATCAGGTTTTGTCACCTGTCATACACAATCAGCCTTCAGCTGTGCAATAAGCAATTTGGAGGTAGCCAGCATTGTCCTACATATTTCTCACTTTAAAAAAATTACTAACAGTCCTGTTTTCATCAGCAGACATCTTTACCAGCCAGTTCTCAAAACCCTACATAATTTAAACTCTCATTATATGCAGTATAAGTTTGGAAAATTAGATATTCTATATCATGCAAAACCAGATATCTTTCCCAGTAGAGGTGACAGCATCATCACAGATCCATGGGCCATGCAATGCCTTCAAGGTTTATGTGCTCACCCTGAGAGGGGGATGAAACACTAGGCTGCAGGCCATACTACTCACACTACATTTTTACAGCAGTACAGTCTGGAGCTCCAAGATTATCACTTGCTTCCACACCTTGATTTCTCACCCTGTTTCTTTCAAATGGCTCCAAGAAGTCATAAGCATTCTCCTGGAGGCTTACCAAATTTAGAGCTCAGCCTACTGACAGGGCTGTGTGTTTTCAGTGACAAAGACCAGACATTTTCAGAACAGGCCTGCTCATATTTGCCTGGTGACATAAGACACTGGATAACTGATGCAGAAGGGAAAACCACAGCATCCACACAGGCCAGACCCACTGGCTCTACTCACCACTTTCTGCAAGCATACCCAAGACTCTCTCACTTTCCTGGGCTACAGAGCTCCTACTGCAGTGCCCAGCAAATTAAGTTATTGTTTAAACTGCACTTATTTTAGTTTTACATCTTCTGACTGCCTTGTTAGGTGCTCCCTGAAAGAAAACACCCAGTGGGTGATATATTCTACCTCCACTTAACTCTGGTTTCTCTGACTGGACAATAGCTCAGACAGCCCTGTACAGTTCAAAGTCACAAGAGAATGGAGAATTTGGGAAATATGGGATCATGCAGATGTTGTGATCAGGTACCCATCATCACATTTCACCTGTGGCCAAGGGTTCAAGGAATGCAATACATTATTAACAGATGCTGCCAGAATTTCTGCCTCTTGACTTGGAAGCTGGGCAAAGTAGGTGGCTTCTGGAAGTCTACTGGTAGTGGTGTTTAAGTTCTACAAAGGTAGTACAGGCTAACATACAGAGTCAGAGAGATCTCTTCGAAGAGAAGAGAAAAGAAGAGAAGAGAAGAGAAGAGAAGAGAAGAGAAGAGAAGAGAAGAGAAGAGAAGAGAAGAGAAGAGAAGAGAAGAGAAGAGAAGAGAAGAGAAGAGAAGAGAAGAGAAGAGAAGAGAAGAGAAGAGAAGAGAAGAGAAGAGAAGAGAAGAGAAGAGAAGAGAAGAGAAGAGAAGAGAAGAGAAGAGAAGAGAAGAGAAGAGAAGAGAAGAGAAGAGAAGAGAAGAGAAGAGAAGAGAAGAGAAGAGAAGAGAAGAGAAGAGAAGAGAAGAGAAGAGAAGAGAAGAGAAGAGAAGAGAAGAGAAGAAAAAGTGGCTTGGACATTGAGTGTATAGGATGCAGTCAAACTGCACAGGAGCTGCTACTCTAAATAAGGTCCACACTCCCTCTTGATGCACAGGCTGAATATCCAGCACAATGCAGATTTACTGTCCAGCACATGAGTTAGTGCTTTTCCTTCTCCTCCAGAGCACCAGACAGCAGCTCTGTCCAAAAAAGCTATTTCTACCTTTGTGTGCATATGTGAGAAAAACTCTAAAGGGGCAGCCTAATCTCACTTTTATGTCGTTTGTGTAGCCTCTAGGTCAGAAACATTGATCTGTGAATTGGAGAGAATGTAGAATTAACTCTGCCTGTAGCCAACTCTGTTTATCAGCAGCACATTTTTTCTGTAGGTATGTGTAAAAAAGAATACTTTATTGGTCCCCTCAAAGAAACTTAAATATAGAAGGCCTTTCTTAACCTCTTGAAATATCACTCAACTCTAAACTTGAGTACTTCTGCAAATATTAGCTGTAAGTATGAAATATCTATTTTGTATGAAAAGCTTTCTGGTCATATGATTCTTATACATATTTTCCAAGGAGGTGAAACTCTTTAAACAACCAGTTCAATATTCTCAGGGACAAAAGTACTCAGTAGTTAGTTATATCAGCTGGATCATGTATTTATCATGTATGTGATTCATCATGTATGTTTCTGGAAATACCTCTGTGATACAACTGTTTTTACAATTTTACTTTCTCAAAAGTTCTGATTATTTGTTCTGTTTGTACTTTTTAAATCTTGTTCCTTTTAACTAGCAAATTTCCTCTATTTGCACAGGCTGAAAACAGCTTGTCTAGTTCAAATTTGCAAAGACAAACCCAAACAAACCCTTTGATACAATTGCTTTCTCATAACCAGTATTTTAAATTCTTTATTTTTTTAATGTAGAAAAAAATTATTTGGCATTGCTAGAGTTTGTCCAAAATTAGCCATCAATTTCTTTGAAAGATTTGCAAGAGGGGAACCCTGGACCCATTAAAATCAATCAAAGTTTGCTGTGTGACAGCAGGAGTGATAACATTTCTCTCAGAGATTTGAGCCACCACTGGGTTAATGTCATATGGATATCAGATCCCAGCATCAGACATGAAATACAGGAAAATTTCTATATTAATTTTAAAAAGTTAATTATGTTTTTAACTACTGCAATTGGGTTATTAGTTTTGTTGTTAATCTCTTATAAAAATAAAATAAAAGGAGAAAATGCATTTTAAAACCATCTGTGGTTTTTACTAATCTCTTTTATGACAAAGTAAAAAATAAGGAACATGAAAATTGTAGGCAGTTTAAATATTACTCTGGAAAGACCTCAAAGGAATGACGAGCACATTACTCTTTTGGAATGGGAGTTTTCTTAGTTTGAAACACTTTTGTTAAGTTTTGAGCTTGAAATTTATAGTTTCTTACACTGACCCACTGGATCTCACCTTCTCTCAAGATAGATTTTGGGGATGAATGGGCAGCAGCAGTCTTTTATTCATCTTTCATCTCATAAAGAAAAAGTGCTATGCCAATGCCACTGTTGTATTTCCAGGACATGTTGTCTCAGCAGGAGGCTACCTTGAGATATGATCTCAAAATACCTTGGTTATTCAATTTTTCTAAATATTTTATGCTTCACATCAGTAACACAGACAGGTTTTTCTCTGTCACAGGCAATGGCAGCAGTCCAAGATGCTCTGAACAGCACACACTGAGAAAGGGCAGGCAGTTCAGTCCTCAACAGACACATTGGTTTTTTTCACCTGTAAATCAAATGTTTATCCTTATGAATTACAAGTCACAAAAATTTCTAGGCCATCAGTCAGTTCTCAGTGGATTTAAAGATCTTGCTCCACTTGGAAAAAATCTACATAGAAGTTAAAATAATTTGTTAATCACATTGAAGAAGCCTGGTGCTTATGTCCATAACCCTACTCTTTACTGGTAACTGGACAACATGATTTGGCTCAATAATACCAGAAATTTGTAAAAGTTCAATGTTGCTAAAACTTTTCAATATGCTGTTTTGGCACTCAGCTTTTTTTTTAATGAGAACACTCTAAAAGTCAGATATTTTTGCCTAAAAACTCTCTGAAGACAGACAGAGGATTTGTTTTCTTACAACTTCCTGTATTTATCATCAGATATTCCTTAGCAAGAGACCTTAAAAAATTAGTGTATCAGAACTATGGGGAAGAGAAGTTCATATTTTTTCAAGTTTGTTGTTTTTCCTAAAAATTAAGTTAATAAATTAAATTACAGTCAATTCCATGTAGTACACTGGTCTTGCACCCAGCAATGATAAATACCATATGGGATTATCATTCCAGTGGCATTGTGAGATATAGGAATTTTTCTCTTTGATTAGGTTGCTGTAATATCATAGAGAATTAAATCAAACAAATAATTTAGGTGTACCTTTTCCTGAGGTGTCAATATCATGTTTCATTTCTAATTCCCATTGTACCCCACTTGTCACAGGGAAACTTCATCTAAAAGTGCTTATAAAAGATTTTCAATATGTACCTTTATTATTGTAATATTATATATGTTATTAAATTAGGGAGAATTTTATCAGCAGGAAAACTCATTAGGCTTTCACTTCTGCTCCATTGTTGACCCTTGTAACAGATTAGCTCTTCTATTAGCAAAACCAAATGCTTATCAGAATTCAAGAAAAGAGTTGAACTGACACTTGACAGAGATTCTTGACATATGTGTTAATAATGTATGAATGTTTATTTTCAGTTTTTCACAGTGATCATAGGATCACAGGTTCACACACTGTCAGAGGTTGGAATGCTCAAGCAGGGTCACTTAAAGCAGGCTGCCCAAGACAGCCACACAACTTTCAAATATCTCCAAGGAGGGAGATGCCACCACCTCTATGGGCAACCTGTGCCCTTTTTTTGTGTGTCAAAAAAAGTCTGTCACAGTGAGAAATGTGCTTCAGTCCTCATGTCCTGTGTTTCAGTGTGTGCCATTGCCTCCTGTCAGTGGGCACCACTGAACACAGCCTGGTTTTATCTTCTTTACACTCTCCTTCAGATATTTGCATACACTGATGAGTTACCCCCTAAGCCTTCCCATCTCAGGCTGAACAGCCCCAGCTCCCTTAACTTTTCATCATAGGAGAGGTGCTCCCAGTCTGTCACACATTTAGTGGCCCTTTGGTGGCTTTGCTGTAGCTCCATGTCTCTCTTGTTCTGGACACAGCAAACTGTGATCTATTCAGGAATAACTCCACTGAATATAGCATAACCCCAGGGCATTGCACTTTGGATTGAGGCACAGAATATGGATATTAATAAAAGATAGCATAAACAGCCCTTCTTCTCACATAACTAACAAATGGATGTTATTTGGTGGAGTAGACTAAGAGATGGTTTTAGTTCAGGCAGTCACCCATATCAGGTTTTGAAGAGATTTTGTGTACTGGGACAAGAAGGAACTGAAGCTATTACAGCCTGGTAGCATCAGAGCTATCTAAAGACAGGTCCCTACTGCAGAGTTTTCCCCTGAGCACAATCCAATTCATTCAGCTCTGTACAGAGAAGGCCTAAAGTTTCACCTTTACTGATGTCACATATAGGCTTTTGCTCTAAACCTTCTTTGTTCAGAACATTTAATCTGTTGCTTCTGCACCAGCTCTTATTATTGACCTGAGTTTACACAGAAGTGGGATACAGTTCTTCTGTAACTTTCAAACTTATTCCAGTTGTTCAATAACAGCTGAACTCTTTTCAAGAGAGGGATGCACAGCAGTTTAGGAAATATGATGCACGTATGACATAAATATGAAACCTACCATCACTTTTGTAAGAAAACATGGACTAGGATTTAAAAAGAACTATGTGGCATTTTGGCATCAACAAATAATTTTCAGAGAAATCTGCAGTCAAGGTGAATGTCCAGTAATTCCAGCAGTGTAAAATGGTATTTCCTTGGCAAGATTTTTTTTAGTATCCTCCAGGTGCCTTTTTTCTCATCTGTCTTTCAAAGACAACAGATATTTAAACCTAGCATTATCACATCAAGATCTAAGCACATAATACTCATGTCTTTTTTCCCAAAATACACAGTAGTCTCACTCATATGAGTGTGTTTAAAAACAAATTAAAATGATACTTTATTTAGATCCCACAGGCAGCCTGGCTGAGCTCTTTGCTACTGAACCAGCTCTGCATTGGGTAAATAACCAAGCAAATAACCAGCCCACCCTGGGAGCAGAGTGTGGGAGCTGGCACTGTGCATCCTGGCACTGTGCCTTCACTCCCAAGCTTGGGACCTGCTCAGCCCCTCCCTGGCCTCGTGAATTGTTAAAGCATGCAGCTGGGAAGAGCTTTGAGAGCGAGGAACAAGGGAAACCTGTACTGCAACAGCCAAAGGCTTGATAACCAGGCATGGAACCAAGATGTGAGCTCAGGTCTCTTAGGCAGGAGAGGTCCCTGAACTGGTGTGTCCTGAATTGGAGGGGCCAGTTGTGTCCCTTAGTATTTGGGTCAGTCCAAAGCATTTTACCCTTTCAGAAAAAGAAAAAAAAATAATAAATTTAAAAAAAAAAAATTTAAAAAAAGGAGAGGCTTGTGCTGTTTAGCAAGGTGCCCATATAAACAGACAGACCACTTAACGTGAAGAAGTACTTCCACCACTGTTGACTTTGAAAGATTCATACTGAGAACAGGCAAAAAGCCTGATCTTTTTAAACAGATAGGAAAAAATATAACTGTAAATCAAGTGAGAGTAGGAAGTCAGATAAATTTCAAAATTAATATTCTCTACTGATATTTTTTGGGGTTTTTTTTAAGACAATGCCAACATTATAGTTAATTAGTCCCAACCATTACACCAGGATCAGAAGTCCCACACACCCTTGGAAATGGCTCATAATGGGAAATCCAGCTTCTACAGTGTTTGTATAAATAGGTAAGTATTAACTACTCAAAAAACTCCACTGAAAACATGAAAAAGAAGCTCTGAGAATCTTCCATGTATCCATAGAATCTTTTATTAACTTGGTGGGTTTTCAGAATGCAGCTTTTAGTAGTAGACATCATCATTGCTGAAGTGCAGTTAAATCAAAATTGCTGCATTTTGCTGTTACCCATAATTGAGTAACACTGCAATTGCCATAAGGATTCAAGCACTACAGTCAAACCAATTTATAAGATAGTCTGGCATTATAAAAAAGGGGGGAAGGGCTTAAAATTTTCCTCATAGTTACCTGGAATTCTAAAACTTCTTGACTGAAGTGTTTTGGCTACTAAATAATTACATGACACAGCAATGCATACTTTGACAACTTTAATGCTCTGCTTAGAAAACAAAGAAGGGACTTGTTGCACATGCTTATGTAGACATATAGAGATAATTTTCATAAAATTTACGTGAAATTTATGGGACAACAGATATCACAACACTGTGTGATATCACTCTGGCCTCATCTTCTGTTCCACACACATGGTAAAGACACCTGCAGCTGTGAAAACAGGTGCCTAAAGCAAGTTTGTGTGGTTGTAGACCCTGTGGAAGGCTGGGTATATGATGAACATTGCAGCAAGGTGTTCAACATTAGGGAATTCATAATGTGTGTTATTAGGTGTGGTAACAATAAGGCATCTTTAGGAATGTTAGAAGGGTTAAGAATTGTCTGGTAGACCCAGAGTACTGGCTGGGGGATGGCTGTAAAGTTGTTGTTGTTGTCAAGAATCAATACCTTGTCCCCCGGATACCAGACTTTGAAAATAATGTTGTTTCTTGCCACTGACAGGTCACCTTTGAAGGAAAAACACACAGCTGCAATTCAGCAACATCACATCTGATGTGTGGGAAGGGTACATGAGGAAGTCTACCAAAGAGTTTGCTTTTCCCAGTGGCTTTTTTGCCTGTGATCTCAGCCTGTCTCAACATGGCCAGTTAAGCACTGCAATATTTTAGGAATTGCTCTGTCCCTGGCAGATGACACTGCAGAAAATGGGTGCCTGGATGAGATGGGACCACCTTTGGCCCCTCCAGTTTCATGCTGGTACTACCTGCCTGGTCTGTCAGAATCCATTTTTGTTGATATTGCTGCATTTTTTTCTCTTTAATGAGCAACTTATTTTAGTCCAGCACAGATTGGCAGCAACGAACATCAAAGTAACAGGGTGAAATTTTATCATCTACAGGATACATATGGGCTAAGTGGATCAGTGGTTCTTTCTCTCTTATCACTGGCTTTTTAATTGTTTAATTCATCTGTATTTTGGCAACACCAAGGAATTCACAATACTGTAGAAGTTATCAGGATGGAGGGATTACTATTGGCATTTTAGTACATAGAAAGCTTAGAAACTTGTTGGTCATCTAAGGTAGCTGGATTTCTCTGGTAAGACAATCACTGGTGGTACAATTATGGCATTCAGATGTTCATCTTTATGTCTCAAGCTCAACAGCCCAGGGAATGGATGGAGCTGATTGTGGCTTGCAGAGTCACTGCTCCGAGTGCATTCATGTGCTCAGTTCACAATTGCAAGGTGAACTTCCACCACAATGACTAAAGAGCATATCTGTGAAACACCCTCGTATTGCTCCCTTCTTCCAAACTGCCTTGGCTAAAATAACTTGCCATTGCATCTGCTACTCCTCACTATATTGTTGTTTTCACAAATATTTAAATACAAGGCACATGCTTTAAAGAAATTATTTATTTTATTTTGCCTTATGCCAAAAAAAGATATGAAAAAGTGACCATGCTACAGCTAAGAATATGTAATTGACAAATTATATTTTCATTTCTAATTCAAACTTTCAGTAATGTTATATAATTATAGAGTTCTACAGCATATGGATTGGCAATATTCTCCCATGTATACCCTTTACAGATGTACAGTGATCTTGGAAAGGGAAGATGGGGGATGAGACATTATACAACACAGCAACACAGAACCCCACAACACTGTGAAATTATTGCTGCTGCTTTCCAGCATGTTGGAGCAGTTGGTGATAATGCTTATTTTTTGTCCTCTTAGCTGAAATGTCACTAGCCACAATTGCTCCTGACAAAATTAATCACATTTTGCCATATGTTTCCTAATGATCTGCAGATGACAGTTTGATAGCAGCTGTTGTAGACCAAAGGTATGAAAAATAAACAAAGAATGCATCACCATTAAAAAGCTGAAAGGTTCCTGTAATTACAGATCTCCATCAGAGTGCAAAGCATGCAGTATGTTGACAGCAAGATCTTTCCAATATATGAATAAAAATTATTTGTTGTGACGTTTAAAGAAGTCATGCACATGTCAGTAACTCTGCACTAATTTGCTTAAATGAAGGAATATCAAATATATAAACTCCTTTATCCTAGCACTCCACAGGAAAACATCCTTACATATAGTCAGAGGCTATCCTTACATATCAGTCAGTAATGACTGGTGAAACTATAATATTAGCATAAAATTTGTATCTTATCACCTTGACTCTGAATTGCCTACACAAAGTTCACGCTGTTGTAACATTTTTTTTATTTCTGATGAGTTTCTTGTGAATTATGCAGATTAATTATGTGTAACTCAAGTTATCAATTTGCCATGAAACACTCATGAATGTAATTGCTAATAATTGCATTTCAAAGTGAAAATTTTCCATCAAATATTTTACCTTAGACCTTGTTTTCAACTTTGATAGTCACAGCTTTTTCTTATTGAAGATGATCTTATGTTTTGAAATCCATTCAAGCACAAAGATGAAATATTAGGGAAATGCCTGCATTGGGAAAGAAACCAAATCCCAGTGTCTTTACTTTAAAATCAAGAAACAGAAAAGTAGAATTTCTCTTTCTGGGGGTGAAAAAGTGAATAAATAAAATTAGGTAAGATATGAAAAATTTTTGAATTATCTGATCTTCAAGGTACCTTCTAAGCCAAAACAATCTAAACTTAAATTTCAGTATGTTCTCCAGAACACTGTATATAAGTTAATAGTATTTATTCAACAAAGTCTAAACTTTGATAGTAAAAAAATTTAAGTTTTACTAGATTGGAAAACCATCTGAAGACATGCAGAAAAAACATATTATAAAAATTAATACAAAATTCTAAAGGTTATGATATCTTGTACTTAGAGTTTCTGCATACTCTGTTTCCTCTCACTCTGAAACTCACAACTACTAGATATGATGAAGATTTGCTAGGAAGAATTAAAACATATGTTCTTTTTTGTCATGCTTCACCTCTTTTTTGAGTTTGTGCCACTGTGTCCTGGAAGAAAGGATTCATAATTTTTCATATCATTGAGCAGTTTTTCCCTTGCTAGAGGCATCTAAGAGAAGTGCAGGGCCAAACACAGAGCATGCCCTCAGCAAGGACTGCATTTCTGCCTCTGCAATTTCTCAGGCACAGCTGAAGTTACTTGAACATCTAACTATTTGATTTACAGATGCAATCAGGTACCTGCATATACAAGTGATTGTAACTGCAGGTGTTAGATTGGGAACTGCCATTTGAAATTCTGCCTCAAAATTTACAAAATAATTATTGCTGAAATTATTTATGTGGATTCATCAAATGGGTAAGCTTTGATACTTTGTGTTCTCCTCATGTCAGAAACTTTAAACTTTCGAACATGTTTAAATCCTTTATTTAGTTTAATCCCTTTCTGTTGGTCTCTGCTCTCATTATCTTTCCCTGCTCCATATTTTTTATACCTGGTGTGAACAGAGTCATTTGCCTGGGGAGAAAAGGCACCACTTACTTTGGTTCAGCTTGCAGACTTCAGAGCTGAAGGATGGGTCAGTCATTTCCTTTTATGTACAGATCCTGGGAACAAAATTAGACCCTTATGTAAAAATGGTGTGAGCCATCCACTCCCTCCCTGTGACTCAGGCTTCAGCTGCAGCAATGAAATTATTCTCCCTGACATGGGGCTTTAGGTAACTGAGCAGGGATGGCCAAAATCTGGCTCCCCATATTATTGCTCCATCTAACAAACAATCTCAAAATCAAAGGTAATGTTTTCCCCTTCTGTCCTTTTAGCTGTCCTTTGCCTGCACTTGTAGGAAGATAATCAATACACACTAAACTGAAAGATAATGGAAGACCTTGCTCTTCAAATGTTTTCCATGAGACAAAGTGACATTACCAGGTCACACAGCAATTGTGTCCCACAGACAGCTACTGTAAGGACTAATTCACCTTTACCCACATCTGTAAATGTGCACATTAATAAATTTATCTACTAACAATTGATAAACTACTAAAAGACAACAAGCAAATTGCGTGTAATGGCACTCTGAATTCTCATAGGAACAATAGAAATCTTCACCTGCTCTATCCCTGGGCCCTGCCCCAACATTTCTGTGTTTTCCAGACTGTAGAAGGGCCATTAGGGTGACACATTGTTCAGTAAGAGCTATATTGATGACCACTATATTTACTGTTCCTGCACAAGACCAAGCACTCCATTGTGCCTGTGGAAAACCCTGTGGCCTGTACAGGAAAAAACCTACAACATTGAAGACTGCCTTTTTTATGGGCTCTGCCAAATGCTGTACATTTTAATCATATAAATGATTTCAAAAAGTCAACCATGACAAAGAATATTTTAGTATTTTATTTAATTATCTCTAGTAATAATTTTGTTCTTTCCCTTTTACATTAATTTTATCTCCCTTCCTTAAGATAATAGATAATATAACCCTCTTCTGCAAAAGTGGTGTCTAGCTCATTCAGTTTAGCCTGGCAGTTTTCCAGATCATTAAAGACATTTTTCAGTCTTAAATATTGGCTATGACACTCTCTACTCTGTCTAGATTAAAGTTAGGAGTGTATGTCATATGTTTTCCTTTCATTACTCCCTTACAGGATGCATGTTGGTAAAATTCATAAATAGAAATTACAAAGAGCTATTCTTACTTGCCTGGACTCCTGTGAGGGCAAAGTAAAATTTTCCCCAAGCAATACTGGAAAAAACAGAAAATGTAAATAACAAAAACTTAAATTAAAAAAAAATAATTTGGTTTTCCCAAGCAAAAATGCAAATTAATTAATCATGTTATCTGGAGAACAGTAACAGGAATTAAAATCAGCATCTCAAGAAGAGGAACATCTCTGGGTAGTACCAGTGCCAGGAGAGCTTTAGCAGAGTGTATGAACAAGGAGACAGGCAAGAAAGATTTAATTTTCTCAGAGCTTCAGAGCATCTGCCAATCTCCATTGAGAAAGAACTTTTTTTTTCTGCAAAGTGAAATGGCAGCCCTATACAAGGCAAAGCTCTGGGCACACAAAATTGCATGAGGTAACATTTCATAGCCATGGGGCTGAAACATGTCCTTCTGCTAATTCCTGAATCACACCACAGGTCATCAACAGGGTAATTAGAAAGATTTCTACTGACATCAGCAGGCCTTGGGCCAGGCTCCAAGCAAGGTGTAACTGTATGACTGGTGATGGCACACAGACAAGGACTTTGCATCAAGCTGTAGATGTTATCTGGGATGTAAATACAGAATCTGGTTATTATGCTTCCACACTGAAATCTGAAAACATATTTCTACTTCTTAATATCATAAGATAAGGATAATTACGAAGGAAATTAGAATAGAATGACAAATGTGGCTGGGGGTTAGCAGTCATTAACATATAGAGGTTGGCTAGGATGCTGCTGTGGGAGAGAATGATGCCAAATAAGACCTTAAAAGGGAGCAAATGCCAAAATTGTCTAACACCATTTCTCTCAATAATACCAAAAGTAGTTAAAGGGGGTGAAAAACACCACCCCAAGATAACTTTAAGGTGGAAATTTAATGCATTTAAGAATTAGAAATTCCTTACTGAAAACTCCTAATTACCCTGTATTTCCAGTTACACCCTTTATTAAATTGGCTTGGAGAGGTTGTGATGTTCTCTATGGCTATGGAAAATTATGGAATGCAGCAGAACAAACCATAAGAACCCTCAAGAAATCAATAAGTGCCTTTCATCCTTCTCCAGGACCTGTCATGCTGTATATTGGAAGGAACCATGATCCCAATGCCACCAACCACACACTTGTTGACTGCAATGTGATTTTTGGCTGAATCCAGTCTTCCCACCATGAACAGTCCTTGGTACTTCCTATGGTGACATGCAGAGGTTTTGGAGTCTCTCATACTCCACACAATTAACTTTTGTAATTGGGTAAGAAAGAAAGCAAGCCTTTTTTGAATGTCTCGTTGTTGGTCAACATGATTTTGGGAAATCTTATCCCTCACTAAGGCTCAAAGAGCAAGATAAAGCACACCAGAGACAAACCAGTCTGTGGGAACTTCCTTCTTTTAGATTAACATATAAATTTTTTTATAATATTGCCAAACAGTTTGAATTGTCAGCCCTTAAAAACAACTCAACAGACCATCCTTCCTCTGCAGGGCATTTCTCTTCACTCTCACTTGGGAATCAACAAAACTGCTACCACAGCTGCAAAAATCAACACAATTCTCTCTGCATCTACTACTGCATGATAGAGGCTAGCCCTTGATTATTTCTGTCTTTTGGAAACACAGAGAGTGCACACCAGCCTAAGAAATGGCTGCAAAGAGAAGGGCAAAAACCTTTAAAGATGTGTTGTGTTTTAACAGGCCATGACACAGCCTTGGCATGTGCCAAGGGGGAAAGGCAGAGGGACCTGCCTGGGAAACATGTAATGTTTACCTTCCTGACACTGGAACATTTTTCCTGGGCCTGTCATCACTTCTCCTGAATAATTGCCTGGAGGAAAGCAAATGGTTTATTCTGCTTCTGTAAGAACAAACCAGTCTGCCTGCCAGCATCACTGGGGCAAGGCTGTCCCACTCTCCAGACATGGGGCTGGGTCTCAACTTGCTCAATAAGCTTTGAAGCAAAATACAGAGTGGGTAAGTTCTAAGGTATATGATGTAAGAGTCAGTAGCTGGAGTTAGGGAAAGGAAGGAAGGAAGTGGATGTGACACCTCTATGAAAAATTCTTCCTGGAAGAAAGTGTCTT
Source organism: Luscinia megarhynchos (assembly GCA_034336665.1). NCBI lineage: Eukaryota > Metazoa > Chordata > Aves > Passeriformes > Muscicapidae > Luscinia > Luscinia megarhynchos. The sequence goes on along the minus strand of CM067565.1, from coordinate 77,693,565 downwards.
CATAAAGTCTGGAAAATAACCACTCCTTTGCGAGTATGGGACAGCACAGGGAGGATGTTTCAGATGCCTGAACTGCCATGCCAAGCACATACAGCTACACTGCCCCTCAAATCGTCCTAGTCAGGACAGACAGACAGTATGATGCTTGCAAGTGTGCAGCTGCACTCCACTCTGTTGACAGTATTACTGGAACTCATGCACACCTTTAATAAATGACACAGTAAAATGCTCTCAGGGTTGACCACATTTCCATTCCAGAGGGAAAGGTGTGGCTAAGCACTGGGCTTCTTTTGAGACCAAGCACCAAACACTGTTAAAAGTACTACTGAGAGTATAACACCCTTCTTTCAATCTGTCTGGGGGGACTATTTATTAGGTAGTATGGCAGATACAGTCACATCTTTCTCCAGCAGATCCATTTCAAATCAGATCTAAAGGAATACTTCAGAAAACAAAACAAAGATGAAAAAGGACCTAGGCTCTCCAGAGAGGTGTCTGGATGCTTTTTTTTTGTTCATAGTGTTCTGCTGCATTCCAGAATCCAGGCAAAAAGGGAAAGAAGGAAGGATTTTCTGATGGGCAAATGTATGTGTCTCAGCTTGGAGTGAGCACAGAGAGAATTCCTCTCTGCTTTACAGTGAGTGACTGATTTGTCTGTAACTGGACAGTTAGATATAAGAAGAAAATGTTTGTTGCATAGTTTAAAAGCATTGTTTGAATTCCTTTTCTTTTACAAAGTGTTCAACCAGGAAGGCACCCTTTGCATTAAAGTGCAGGATAGGAACTAGCCACTCTTAAGAGCTACTAGAGTTGTTCCTCAGTGTGAGAAAAAAATATGTGGATCTTTTCTTTCAAACTGAATTTAAGGAACACCTGTTTTTAGACCAAACACGCGGCTGTCAATGAAACTTACACGTGGGTCCAGAGAGGATTTTCTTTTGTCACTTATTTTATGCCTAGATCTGAGAGTTTTGATGGCACCTAATAAAAAAAAATAAAAAAAAAAATTGGAGAAAAATGCAATATATAGAGAAAATAGTAGAGGTAGTTATGCATTTGGTAGAGGTACAGAGAGAGATAATGGTCCCTTTGCTACCAAAAGAAAATGGGTCAGCAAGGTTAAAAGGCACTGGAAGCAACACTGATGGCAATGTAATTTCTGAAAATGAAAATGGTTATGATTTTTATTGGCCTGTAGAAGAACTACATGGTAATAGTACTGCAGCTGGTGAATCTCAAAAGGCAGCTGAGGAATAAAAGCATGAGAAGTTGCCAAATGATCTCCTGAGCTGCCATGATACCATCAGTTCCAGTGGGGATGTGCTACTCAGACATCCCTACAGGATGCTTCAGCCCATCAGCTCTGGAAAAGGTGAAAGGCACAGAAGTTCATTTTAGCTTTTAGCAGTGTAAACACTAAAGAGGATATTTTGTTCCCGTGTCCCCCCTGCTTCCCTTAGCCATTCATGGTCCTTGGCTGCAATGGAATCAGGAACAGCCAGAAATACAAGGCACCACTGCCACTGGCAGTGAGAGGGTGGTGCTCAGGGACAGTGCCCTGTCCCCACCTTACACCAGCTCTGGGTCTCTCACCTCACATCAGCTCTGGTCTGATCTGCTGGGAGCAGAGCTCCTCTTTCCTCAGTGCTGTTTGTGGCTCTCTTTCTCTCCATCTGCTTGCTCAGAGAAACAGGAGGAGAGCCTGATTTCAGCTTAATCTGATTTTACAACACTCCATCACTTGAGGTAATGCACTGAAGGGTCCTTTACACTAGAACTGGCATGCATGGGGAAAGCATGGAATTCCACAGATTTTATCCCAGTTCACACCATCACTATGTAAGCTTGGACACAAAGGGATAGTAGGAGAGAGAAAACATTGAATATTATCATGGTCTAGGTCACTATTTGAACTCAATTTGGACATAAAATATTTTTGTGTTTTAGAGCTGTTTGTTCTTTGTAAAAGGCATTAAAGTGGCTAACAACTGTTTGGAAAAGATTTTCTGTTGGGAAAACAGAAGCTCTGCAAATCAATGTATCTCCAGGGAAAGATCAATTTTTATGAAATTTTCCCATCATGATAATATAAATTAAATACTTCGTGTTTACATTAATTTCTGCTTCCAGTTAGACCAACACTGTGCCTGATAGCACTTGCAACCAGAAAATACTCCTCCTTATTCTCCCCAATGATCCAAGCTTTTTGTTTGATCTGCATCTCCCTCATGCACCAGAGTTTTGCATTGATGATGATATGCTCTGATGAATCCCCAGAGTTTCCACTGAACTCAGAAGTGGGAATGGAGGTGAAACCAAGAACCACATTACAAATATTCATTAAAGAAGCCAAGGCATGGTGATAACAAAGTCAAGCTGAGCTGATATTGCCAGTTCCCTTTGATTTTATATAATTTAATTCTGAAAAAGCTCTAAACTTCTTGATTGCTTGTTCTGAATCAGGTTTGTATTTAGGTATAGTTATATTTTCCTTAGATATATTTGACTGCTAACAGAAGAATCAGCAAAAGAGGGAAAATAGGTTCTGCAAAAGGTATGGCAGAAAGTGCGAGGAACACAGCATGGCAAAGCCCTGATCAAGCACAGAAGGACAAAAAATTAAAGGAAAAACATGAAAAGACAAAACTTGGTTGATTTCAGAAGAAGTTTGCTTGTGACTGTCTTTCAAAATGTGTTGTGCACCTCTGTTCTGCCTGATGCTGCCATGGAAGAGGGAAGCTTCTCACACTCATATTTTTGACCCCAACACAGTGGGATTTCCTGAAAGAAAAGAGACAGCTACTGAAATCTTCTTTCACCTGATCCTAAGGTGGCCCTTCTTAAGGGTTCACAATGGGCAAGGAAGGGGACTTTGGGTGAAAAGACATCATCCCTTTCAGGAGCCATGCAGACACCCCTTTCTGGCAGAAGAGGTATGACAAGCCATGTCTGGGAAGCTGATTAATGGTATATAATGATCATATAAAGGTATATAATGGTCATCTGCTTACCTCCATGGGTCTGCACCATCTAGATAAACTAGTTCTTGGGAGCAGAGGCTGCCAGGGTGAACTACAGGCTTTCTGTGATTCTCAGGCATGGAGATTGCTGCTAATTGGAAAAACCCAGGGGTAGGGAGGGTAGTGTCCTTCTTTTTTCTGTGTTATAATATAGTCACTCTGTCTTACATAATATTTCTGCCTTAATTAGGAATACTTCCTAATCCATATTTCTCTAATATCTTGCTTGTTTAAACTCTAGTTTTATGATGTGTTTTTCCTCTGTTTTAATTAGAAAATGTGATAAAGCTATTCAGTGAAGTGGAGAACGAGGCCTTATCAAATGAAAACTTGCAGAAGCTGCTTTATGACAGAGACAGTTTGAGAAGTGATAAAATAATAATGCAAGTTCTTTCTTTATCGACAGGCCAGACTTAGCAGCACACCCCAGACACATCACTCCTCAACAGCCACACAAAACAGCTGTAAACCTGGATTAACCAGGCTGTTAAATCGAGTTTACAGCTGCTTTGCATCACCAGAATGGCCCAAAGCAGGCAGCACATACCAGTGAATATGGGCCTAATTGTACACTAATGAAAGATGAAGTAGTTTAGGATGCAGTATTCACTTTGGCAGAATGAAAAGGAAATTTTTTATGTGGAGCAGATACGTTAGAATTTATCCTGGCTTTGCTCAAGGGGAAAAATTCATCCTCTTTTATTCTGAATGGATTATAATTAAGAAAAGCATCAGAGACAAATTATTCAAAGTTAGAAATTTGAAGGAGCTTTAAGAATACATCCACCCTTTCCAGATAAATAAATGCCTGCTCAGGCTGGAGTTACAACAAGTGGAATTCATAGTTTAATTATAAAATAGCAGTCAAAAAAAATGCTTAGGTAAGCATGTGTTTCCATTAGGGAAGAAAAATCATTACAGAAAACAAGTTTAAAAGTTAATGTTGCAAATCTCATTGTCTGTATAACTTCATTAATGCTGGATAACTACTGTATAATTAGCACATGTTCATTGTAGAAATCTATTAAAACAGTCCACCTGCTTAGTCTTAAAAACAACCCCAAAGATCAGAGTTTTTTCAGTGCTTTAAGACACTGTTTTTCCTCTGTAAATAAGGTTTACAGCCCTAAGGCATTCACCTTGCTGGGAATCCAACTGTCTTCAATATAATTTGACAAACACAGAAAGCATAAAAACTCCACATGACTGGTTCTCATTTGTATATGCAATGAATCATGCTTAAATTGCAGGGAAAAACTGGGATGGGACAACTCAGGAGTAGAGTAGCACATTTTCCTCTTCACCTTCCCAAGCCCTCACAGGATCTGGAGACTTGGACCCTCAGTAGTGAGGATGCCTGGATCACACATCCCTCCAGGATGCTTCACCTGCCAAACACCAGGTGAAATATGCCAGTAAAATATTAACATTCACTTTGGAAACACATTATCTCAAGAGGGATAAAAAAAACAGTTTAAAAAAAAAAAAGGAAAATCTGGTCTTTAGGTTGCAAAATATTTAACTTTTTTCATTCCTGATTGTTGAGCATCCCACACAATTTCAGTGATAATAATAGCAGAACAATCATAAGAGGAAATCCAAATCTGAAACAGAAGGCAGAGCTGAACTCAAAATACTAGAGTTATTCTGAAAATTATGCACTTATAAGGCACAATTTAGGAAATCAAACTTCACCAGTGGGAATAGAAAAAAAAGGTGGAAAACCTCATTAAAAAAGAAAAATATATTCAGAATAGTCTTTTGTTGCTGAAACTACAAAAGCAAATGATGAATCAGATTGTGGCATGTCATTAGAAGGAAATGTCTCTTCTCTATGAAAATGGCTTTTATCCAATTCAAAAATATAGTTTTCATGTTGTATTTAATGGAGATCTCACTTCTTAGGGAAAAAACATGAACAAAAAAAACATTTCCAGGGCCAAATATAAAGCCTTTTGATAAAAGTAACTACTTCAAACATGCAGAAAGCTTGTGGACACATTCATAAAAGACAGTATACAGACAACATTCCAAGAATAATAGCAGATGTTTTTTTAAAAGATGCCCACTATGAGTGCTTCCCTTTCTTGCACTGTATTATAATAATCCAGTCAAGTCAAATTGGAAAGATACTGCTAACATATATGTGCAATTCTCTGGCCATAATCCCACAGGAAGTATATTGCTGCAAGTCCTTACAGACCAGTCTCTCAGCTTGCATAAAATTTTGTCACCACCTTGATCTTAAAAGAATGAGCCCAGATTACACACAAAGAGGATCTGGACCCTTATTTATTGTGACTATCTGTCTCTTTTAGTGCTTCATTATTTTCTGCATGGGTGAGCAGATTAACTGAGTATCTCTGACTGGGAGGACAAATATACTTGTATCTGATATCCGGGAAGGAGGGGTGGATGTTTTTCTGGATGCCTGCTCCCAGATTGGTTTATGGAGGAGTCTTCTGCCTCTCATTTAGGGGACAGTTAATTTTGGGTCAGATTGCAGGTGTTTTGGGAACAGTTTGCCTCCTGGAAGTAGGATCTTGACATGACAGACAGGGAACAGAAGGGGAAAAAAGAGGAAATAGATTACAGAGTGCTAGTTCACTCCCAAATTAGGTCTAGGTATCCGTGGCTTCCAGGCAAGGACAGCCACAATTTGAGTTGCCCACAAAAGGCTGAGCTCTCCTTCACTGCTCACTGGGGCAAAAGAGTGACCCAAGCCTGGTGTGCACTGGGTGCTCACTAACTCCATCTCCTGCCAGCCAGGGCATTGAGGAAAGCCAAGCACATGTCACTCTGGGTTTATCCCTGCATGTGCTTTCATGGAAACATGTCCTGGGGGATAGGGTATCCTCATCCCCTGCTATAACAGCAGGCACTTATTTCTGTAAGTGCATTGGTACCAGGTGGGGCTCTCACTCCAACCATTCTCCACTTAATCCATTTTCTTAAAGAATATTCAGCGTTGAGTAAGGCACGGAAATATTTTAGGATCTGTGTCTCTGTTGGAGTCCAGATGGGTCAGGGTGAACCTTACACAGATTTAAATAACTTGGAGGACGTTAACTCTGTGCAGGACAGCAACCAGCTATTCCTCCCTTGGTTTAACTTCTTTAAAGAAGTTGTTTTGCATGCATCCATCACATGTGAATGTAAATCTCTAAACTCATCTCTGAAGTGTCTGAAGAGCAGGTCACTGGATAACTCATCTGATCTGGTACCATATTTCATGTGTTATAACTAGCACATTTGTTTGTTCACACCAATGCTATGTCTGATTTTCAACTTAACCTCTTGAAATGGGTTGTAAAGTGGAAAAACAATGACAAATATGCTATTTTCTCATTGAAAGGAAAAAATGCATTTCTAACACCATTTTACTAAGTCATTCTTGGTTAAAGATAACCTTTTGTTAAAACACTACATATGAAGAAACTTGGGAAAAGATTTGAGGGTTTTTGTTTCTTCATTTTATGTTTAGATAAATTACTTTCTTTAAAAACAAGATTGTCTAATAATTCAGCTTCTATGGAAAAACACAGTTGTCAATCTAGTCAAGTTTCTGATAAAAGCATGCAAGCAAGTTAACTTCACTGAAGAGATTTCTCTCATAAATGAAATATTGTATGTGTTTCAGGTACCACAGTCCTCAAAAATCCCTGCATTATGCTCTTTTATCCATGTCCTGAAAGTTAGGTACACTTAGGAAGGAAAGTCCTGAACTGCCATGTCGATATGCTGAACACCCCACAATGAGACCTAAAACCTTTGGGTTGGGTTTTGTGGAAGAATAATTAAAAAGAATAATTAAATAATTAATATTCATAATTCATAAGAAAAAAAACAAGAAAGGATCACTCTAATTTTTTAATATGCATTTGTTTGCTATATAAAGCATGATTTATGAATAGGAAGAATGGTGGATTGTATTCCATGATATACATAATCCATGGAGTCTGGTGTATCATATTTGTCAACAAAGATTTGAGACCGTTATTGTTACATCCAAGTGAGTTCTGAAAAAGCAATACATCCATGTTTTCTGTATATTCTCTATAAATATGCATCTGTGTTTAGACAGGCATATATATGAGTGTTTCTACAGACATTTCTACACTGAAAAAAAGGAAAGAAATGTACCAAAACAGTGAGAAATATATCTGAAAAAGAAATAACCAGAACATATGTTTGAACAACCTGGAGAGCATTGGAGCTCCTTGTCAAGTTACTACTCCAGTTTGCCTCCAGAGCACAGGATGGACACCTCTTGCCTCTACCAGGTAATCTCTGGCAGAGATTGGACATCTCCTGTCACTTGATCCCTAATGCTGAGGAAGCCCAGCAGAGTGACAACAATCCCCTCTATACTTAGCATGTCTTGGGCAGATCTGTGGAGACAGAGAGCAGTACTGAAAGCCACAGAAACAGGCCATGATAGATAAAGTAGCATTTTTGGTCTATATGCTTCTAAACTTCAGCTTAAATACCAGCCTCACACCTGCAAAACTCTCAGTCTCAGGCCCTTCTAGGGCTAGAAGGGAATCCTGAGTGTCTTTGATATTATCCCCTTCCTGTCATAGGAAATATCCTCTTCCCTTTCTTGAGATCTGCAGATTATGCAACTCTTACACAAACAAAATTTGACCATTTTCCAAGACTCTTGCTTGGTCTTCTGACACTAGGACTACTATATCTTTAGGGAGAAATATAGGTGTTTGCTCAGGAAAGGAAATAAATGTGTGGAAGGTTAGACTGCGACAAAGAGGGGAAAAGACATCAGTTTGAACCTGCTCAAAAGTTTGGGTGTTGAATGAAGTTTCTGGAGAAGACAGTAGCAGGCAGATAAACTACTTGAAACCACTATATTAACATTTCTAACTGAAAAGGTCTCACCTACTTGACTTCCTAGTGACAGATGAAATCACATAACACATACATTAGAAATGTGTGTGGAAATGTGTATCAATCAAAGAACAGTGGAAATTTTCCAACCTTTTGTCTTTCTCTGTTACAGCAAGAGACAACAGAGAAATGAGGCAATCTATCACAGCTTGTACACTCAGAGTCCTAAGGCTTGCAGGATGCTCTGCAATTTGTGATTTGACCTCTTGGTACCTTTCTCTTGCTGAGGTTCTCACAGAAAAAAATTATGTGCCAATGAAGAGTGACACAAGATTCATCTTGTCTGACTGGCTAGGTCACAACAACAGTTGGGTTATTCTATAGCCATATGTGATGTCTGGGAAAGATATAGTGAGGCTCTGTGGAATTACTTCCTACAAACATCACCAGGAAAGCCACAAAACACACCTAGGCCTATCAGATGGAGGATCAGGTGATCCATAATACAGAAGCAAGCACAACGACATAAATATCATGGATTAAGGAAGAAAAAACCAATCTGAATAACAGTGGGTAGCACCCTGCACTGCAATTGTGTCCACTGCACTGCTCCATGCAACATGTATGGTGCCACAAAGACTAATGCCATAATTTCCATGCCCCTGCCACTTGGCTGCCAGAGGAGGAATTCAGGTGAAATTCAGCAACCAGGACAGACTGGCCTTGGGTCTGGCTAGTCCTGAGTTCCTCAGTGGGTGTGCTGAGCTCCCTGCTGGTGCTGGCTTGGCCTGCAGAGTGCTGCAATATCCTCCAGGAGATGAGCCAAGGCACTCCCTGCTGGCTAGGGTCAAGAGCTGGGAGTACATGTGTGTGCCCCTGTCCATTCAGCATCCTCTGCACCTGCATCTCCTACTAGCTCATTACTCATTACATTATCCCTGGACAGCAATCCCTTGTGGGCCAGCCTCTTGCCAGGGCATCTTAGAGGCATTCTAGAGATCTGGCAGCTCTCTGATAACAGCAACCTTCATGGTGCTGTGCAAGCCTGAGATGTAGATTGCAAGAGATATTTGCCTACACTCTGGGAAGGCAGCAGTGGGAATCACACAGGGATAATGTGCTCTTATCTGGCCACCTTTGCTCTTCCTAGCAGGCCATGTGTTTATTTACTGGATACAGCAGTACATAATGGGTCCTGCCACATCCAGCAGTGATGCCCTGCCCTCACACACACACACTCACCTCACTCACTGCTCTGCTATTTACTTCTGATTTATGGGCTGCTGGCAATCCACATGGAATGGGATTGAAAATCCTGCACTGAGTGAATTAATTATAGACCACTAGATTTATAGGCCACCCACTGTATTTAAAAATAATTGAACTGTGAAATTATTAAGTTAATTGACAATTTCTTTAAGTTTGAGGGTTAGGTAATTACAAATGGCAATTATGGAAGAGCAATAGTATATTAAGCAGCACTGGCAAGAATAAAAATTTCTGGTATTTCAGTTTGTATTTTTAACTGCTTTTACCTTCAGTATGTATGAACTCTCATCAAACCAATGAATCCAAACGAGGTATGAATCTTCAAGAAGTAAAAATTAAAATATTATCAAATGTATTAGAAAAATATATTCATTTCTGAGAAAGCAATACTGAAAATCAGGATAATAATGAAATAAGAAATATTGGGGAAATAGGCAAAAGTGGGAAATTGCAAATGCTAAAGAAAATTGTGAATACTCATAGAAAATATCTGTGTTAAAATATTTGTGTTATTAATACAGGATTGGGCAAAGAAGATAATTCATACAATGGCCTGTAATGATATCCATTATTCTGGTCACCATAAGAAGAAAAATGACAATTGCATTTTAAGGAGAAAAAATAATTTGAAAAGCTCAGATGGTCTTTAACTGTAACAAAGGTTTGAGTACTGAAGTCACAAATATACTCTGCTAAAAAACTTCATACACAGACAATATTGACACAGAGCTGTGTTTTCTTCTCCTTTGTATTTCACCAAACAAAACTGGTGACATTTCTGACTCTCAGACATATTTACTGTGCAGTGAAAGCTATGGAAGAAGTCTCCTAAATGTCACCTCAAAAAAAACCCCAGGTAATTACACTTCCTTGAGAAGACAAAACCTTGGGCATTGGTGACACACTAGCATTTCAGGGGCACAGAAAAGGGAATGTACAGAAAAATTTTATCAGCACATCCTTTAGACAAAGTGTTTGCATTCAATTATGTCAACAACAGGCTTCCCATCTGCTTCAGGAGGAAGAAGAGATTAATAAAACTGACTTTACCAGGACAGAGTTAATCCCCAGCTCCCACTCCTGTTGTTGTGGAGAGGCAGACTGCAGCAGGGTCCATTTGGCTCACCAGCCACTTGCCCCAGCACCCTGTGCTGGTGGGGATACCTCAGGGACATGGTAAGGTCACAGCCGTCCTTCTGACCCTGCTCTTCCACTCTCTTTCTTCCACAGCCGTTTATCACTTGGCCCAGTGCAGATGGCCCCCTGCCCCCTGTTAAACCTCCTCATCTTATTCCAGTATTTTTTAACAGCATCTCTAGCCAGAGTGTCCCCACTTGACAGTATCACAAAAGTCTTGTTGACCAGCTTGAGAACAGTGCTAGCCAAAACTCAGAGCTTGTATTTACTTGAAACAGTAATATTTTGCAAAACAAAAAAAAAAATCCAAACTGTAGTGAATTACAGAAATAATGCCTGTGTAGCATAGATTTCCATTTCAAATTACCTCAAGTTTCATTCAGCACTTCCAAAAAAATTTCCTGTTTCTTTTTTCATGTTTACATTGATTTTATACAGTTCTGCAACTTCAATAGTGGGTGCACACTGTATGCTGTATGTTTATTTTATAGTTAAATTATCAAAAGGCTTTATACATAATAATATTTTAATACCATGATATAATTATATAATGTATATAATAATGATTTACCATTTTCTTTTCAGGCTAAAAATATCTTCTGCCTGAGTTGCATTGGCATCTTGTGTGATAATCAAAGCTCTTTCCCTAAGAAAAACCTTTTCAAGGATAGTTTCCCAATGGCCTACGAAATTTCATTTATCCTGTCAAGTAATTATTCACAGAACTAGCACCATGAAGTCACTGTGACATGATCAAAGGGAGAAGTGATGGTCACATCTCCCTAGTGATTTGAGAAAAGCCTGATATGTGGAGCCCCTTCTTTGGATTCCAGGCTGAGCAGGAGCAGAAGGTCCTCTCAGCGTTAGGAGCACTCAGTGTCTCCCAGGATCAGCCCTCCCAGCTCAAGAAGGAGTCAGATATCTCTTGATGTACCTGAAAGAGGTTCTTTAGAACTTCCTTATAACAAAATCCTAAAACTGCAGAAGATTGTGAAAAACCCTATCATAAACAGTAAACCATATAGAATAGTGTAAATTGACTAGTCATGGGGGAAAAAAACCCTCACCTAACAAGAGAGCACCCAGGAAAATGGATAGTTATCCTTACTTCAGAAGCCTACTGAGCAGCCTGTGAATTGTTTGTACAGCTCCTTGGCATGGTGTTATTGAAAAGAAAAACCAGGAGAAATTTCATCATAAACACTTGCACTGTGTTATGGTATTATTAAAATACATTTTTGGAGCAAAAATCTCACTATGAAAGTACATAGCATTATTTTTTTATTTTTTTATTATTATTTTCATCTTTTGTGCATTTTTTACCATATATTATGCATGTTTACTTTCCCACTGGTGCATAACAATGGTAATGGCTGATCTGTCCAGTACAACCAGCAGCCCGTGCAAAATTTCATAGAAACACTATTTGGTGTGCATTGAAGGAAGAATGGAGGTATTACAGATGTTTGAATGTGATTTATCTTCATTTTGTCTCTTAAAGAAATTCAAATACCCTTTCTGTCTAGCATGATAATTTGTTTAGTGTAATGTGCATTTGGTAATGATAACAAGGGAGACATGCTTTAACTTAAGGTACTGCACACTGCACTCAAAAGAATTGACTATTTAAAGTGTGCTTGTATAAACTGAGAATTTAAACTTCCAGTCCATGTGAACAGCTCCTCTGATACTGTGTTTGCATTAGAGGAAAACTTTTAGGATATCCCTAGGAAACTAATCCCCAGGAGGGCTGAAATTCAGAGGAGGCTAATATGCCTGCACCTTTGATCCACTCTCCACAGGGTAAAGCCAGACAGGATTATGTCAAAGCCTTTAACAAAAATACTTGGGGAATTCTAAGCCCAGAAGTATCTGCAATACTTTAAAATCCAGGATCCTTTTCATTAGATCTTCTTTTGTAATATTCTGACTTATACAAATACAAGTCAGTTTGCAGGGATGACAGGAGTAAATGTCACTAAAAGTCTCTGTGTAGCATTCATGCTCTGCCATGTAGCAGACACTGCTGAAGTATGTCAAAGTAAGGGTTAATTTAAGGAAAATAAGTATGTTTTCACTTCCTTAGCTTTGTCTGTCTCCCTAAAATTACTAAATATACTGCAAGTTTAAAACTTTTAACCATGATTTGTTCATATGTTGCTTACCTTGATTTTTCAAGAACTTATGTATAAAAAAAGCCTTGAAAAATCTGTCTGAATTAAATTCTTTTGCAAAAAATTTGGTTCACTCACATAGCACCAGAATACAAGGCATAATTTGCTGTTTATTGACAGTCAGCTCAGTGTCTGCACAATAGCATCAAAGTTACACTTACTGAAGTCCAGGTTAGTTCAACTCAGCAACTCAGGTTTGGCAAGATTAGAAACTGCTAATTTCCAGAGCTATATTTTGACTAGCAGCAATGGAATGTTTGAAAAAAACCTTGTCTTTCCAGTGAGAGAGACCAGTATGTCATTTAATTACATTTGAACAGGTTTTAAACGACAGGTTTTGTTCTGAGTAGGTGGTGACAAAACTGCAGAATTTCAGAGGATGACTGTGGTAAATGCAGCAGCAAAGGCAAAGACTTCTTAATAGACAAGGAACCTCAGCAGCTATTATTACTATTCTTCCGAGAAGTAGGATTTCCTTAAATCAATTTCATATTTCAAGGGGTTTTAGTCAGCATTTAAAAAAAGTCTATTTAGAACTTAACAGATCAAAATCTACAGACACAGCTCTGGAGATTCTGGTTAATGTAATGGAAATTGGCTGTGAATGTCTAAAGAAATATGTTTGAAGACTGTCTTTATGGAAATGAAAAATCAAGCCTACTTAGCACTTCAGCTTCGTGTCATAATTATTTTTTCTTGTCCAACTTTAAGTTCCTACGTTTGTCTTTTCTGTAAGGATCAGAAAATTTTTTTAAACAGTCATCCCTCAAGATGGATATTCCAGGTTCTCAGAAAAGCCCTCCATATCTCCCAGAAACCATGTCATTGAGGTAGCCGAGGGAGCCAGCCTGATGCCCATTTCACATTTCACTAGTGACATTCTGCTCTAAGACCAGTATCATTTGGAGCCAGCCCTAAGTGATTTTGCTTCACTGTGCAGGTCAATGGATAACTAAATGCCTGTGAAATAGTACCATGGCAGCAAGGTAACACTCCTATATTTCCTTTAATGACAGTTTTTGTTTTTCACTGCCACTCTACCCCATTAATCCCACTCTGAGAGCTGAAAAACGAGATTCCATATATCCAGGTAATGGGTTGCATGTTTTCAAGGTCTCCTCCACATACAAGTCTTCCTAAGTCTTGAAGAACCATTACCAAAGTTCCTGAATTCTTTCTCATCTTACACGATGTTATAAAGCACTTTATGCCCCAATGAATTCCTAATAAGGGTTGCTCTCCACCTTCCATATGCCAGCCCTGAGGTCTGCTGAGTAACAAAGTCAGCTTGCTCTACACTTGCAAGCTCTAACAGGGAAAACACATGCACACTAAACCTTACTCTTGTTGGAGTACAAAGCAAGTAGAATTTATTCTACTGAGGCTACAGTAGACAAACACATCTCTCTTCTCAGAAGGAAACAATTCTGTTCTCACCACACAGCTCAGTCCTGTGTACTGTCTCACTGCCTATCCAACCCAGAACTGAGCCCTGACTTTGACCCAACATTGGCCAGGTTGAATGACCTAGAGTTGCTCTGCTCAAAGTCACTTGCAGTCTCTGTCGAGGCACCTTATTTTTAATGGCATGCAGCCCAGCCCCACCCTGCTTTGGAGCTTCCCACCATTCCTGGGGAGCTTGAAGGAGTCATGGGACAATGAGCTAGCAAGTTCCCCTTCCATCCACAGCTGATCCTCCACTCCATAAATGCTGCAAAGTAACCTCAGGGTGTGGTGGAAAAGGGGTTTGCAGCAGTCTGGACACAGGTGTGACATCCAGTGTGATGTGGGATTTGTCAGAGGCATCTTACTCTTAGATGGAGCAACTTTTCCCTCAGGACAGCTGCATTCTTTCTCTTGCAGTATACTGTGAAGTTGTTCAAGGTTTTCAGTTTCCCCTCACCCTTTAATTTTATATGACTAGATTTTTGGTAAGAAGTGTTTGACCCTTGCTTCTATGAGCATGCCATTCATGTTTACCTCAGAAAGCCCTGCCTGGACTTGTTTAGAAGAGTAAGTAACAAATCAGATAAAGTCTGTGTGACAGGGCAAAAGAAAGTAAATCACTTTAAGAGCGTAAATCAGCCTCCTGCTGCCTGTCCTTCTAGAGGTTAAAGACAAAGTGACAAGCAAAGACGACAGAGATTAAGGAATAGAGGCGCTAAACTGTCTTGCAAGGAGTTTATAAGCTTTTGGTAATTAATCACCAATAGTGGGGTCTGCAAACACCTACAAAAACTGCTATTCCTCACCCTTTTGCCCAAGTGGAGCAAAATACAGAAGTGTATCAGGTCTGTGAAAATGGGCAAGGATCTTGAAATATCCCAACATACCAGCTGGGATAATTCAGATGAAAGTTTTTACACAGATAGGTTTCCAGCATTGAATAATGGGAGATGGGAAACTTGGAGTTTCTTTTGCCCCCTTTTTTTTTGTTTGCTTGTTTATTTAATCATTCCTATTAAAAATATCTTATTATTCAACAAAAGTTTATTCAGCATCCATTGATGCACTTTCCTGGCATAAGGAAAGCAATTCATTTTGAATAATAAACCATTATTTTTAGGCACTCAAGTAGGGCAAGTTACACAGGTATCTACCAGCCAGGAGTGAAATCTTGCTCTTGATGCTGGTCCATGGCGCAGCCATTTTGCACTGCTCCATCAACCTAAAACAGACTTCAAACTGAATCCATCCAGCTTCAAAGCACTGCAGGCTTTGCAGTGTTGCCATTTCAGGCTCCATGGTGCAAGACCCCAGCTAATGGCAGTGTGTGGGACCCTAGCAGGAGTCTGCAGCCACACCAGCTGCTCCAAGCACAGGCTGTGCTGGTACTCTCCTTTTTGGCCACCACTGAGGGCTGAGCCCCATCATCCTAGTTCAGAGGGAGCTACAGGCCAGAACAGAATGTTCTGTTTGGGGTTGTTCCTGACAGCACTGCACATCCAGTGTGTGGTAGCCATTGTCACACACACATGATACACTCAGCCCTTTATAACAATTAACCCACCCAACTGACCCATTCCTTATTATTTAAGTTAATTTTCTATGCAAATTATTATTTACTCTAACATTCATCAGCTTTTTAGGATTTCCAGATGTGGCCATTGCTAAAACCCACCAAAGCCACCACTTGTCCATGAAACATTTGTGTCCCCTGCTGGAAGGACCAGCAAAGCTCCATCTGTGGGGAGTGAAGGTTGCTGCTGCAGGGACAGGACAGTGGCACAGAGACAGGAAGAGAGAAGAGGGAGGGTTCTTGAGCTCTGTCCACAGTCTGTACATTAGGCTTTCCCTGGAAATGCTCTAAGGGAGTTCAAGGTGCAGGTCTTTGCCAGTCAAAATCAACTTCACCACATGCACATGAGTGCTCAGTTAGCTGATGTCCCTGAAAAGATATGATAGTCTTTCAAAACATGCAAACTGCTTTTTAAGATCATAGAATATCTGGAGTTTTCTCTTTCCTAGCAACTTTTGTCCTGTGCCAGCAGCACCAGGGTGTCTTTGCTAAATGCAGCTGGATGAGCCCTGTTTTTCTGTATCTCCTGCTTTTCCTGTGTGTGTCAAAACCCAGAGTTGCCTTGCCTTCTGTTGCATTGCAGACACACACCCATTCATGTTGCATTCTAGACAAAGAGAAGGGAAGTGCTCTTTCCAAGCAGGAAGACTGTGTTATTACAGCATCCAGGGACAAGGTTTCATGTCAGTTAAGGACACCCCATTGCTTAATGAGCAAAACAGGAACTGTTGATAGCCCACTAAATAGAGTTAAAGGGGCAATTTGCAGTTAGCCAATTAATGATGGACATTATTCCATCTAATTAATTTCCAAGGAGGAGCTATGGCTGGGGAAATATGAGTCTTTAAGTTTCTCATTTTGCAGCTAGGAATTCGATTTTTTAAAAAGCAAAAATCTGAGAATGACCAAGAAACACATTAGCAAGAAGCAAAGCAATGGTTTTAAAAACAGTCAATTAGAAGAAGACAGATTTGACACCATGAAGACAAATTATCTACTGCACAAAATTAGGTTGAAGTATTATGACCAAGAAAGCAAATTCTGCCTTGCAGGCTACAAAATGACTGCTTTAAAAAGAATTCAAAACTCAATTTAAATTAAGGTATTATGAAAATAATGTGAAAAGAAACCTTAAACATATTACTGTCAAATCTGGACAACTCTATAAGGAAGGCAGAAGTTCTGGAATTTCATTTTGAGATGGACTAATGAAAAAGAAGGGAAAATGTGACCTTGTGGTCCTTTACAGTCACCAAAAATAATGTTTAACTCCTTTACAGATGCAAAAACATCTTTTTCACTGGTTTTCCTTCCTCAAAATTCACTCTCAATGTATCCTGAAAGTCTCAATTTCTACTTGAATAACAGTAATGATGGCCACATGACAACCAAACTGAAGAAGTGACATTTTATTGAGACAGGAAAAGCATATTCCAAAATCCTTTGTTTTGATTTTGTGGTAGGGATTTTTTTTTATTTTTTTTTTGGTTTGTCAGTTGGTTGGTTTTTTTAAATATTTGGGAAACTATGAGTTTAGATACACATTGTTCTTTCAACACAGTTTAAAAACCCTAAGTGCTGCACTTGTCACAGCTAAGTCATCCCCTGCTCTGAAAACATGGAAGATCAGACTTGACACTTCTGGCATTTCTAGAGCAACAGGTAGAACACAAACATGCTTTAAGTAAATGTTTTTATTCCATGCCACATAAATTAGTGAAGAAAGGCACCAGCACCTTTCCCCGAAGATTGCCCACAACATCTAACAAATAAAGTCATAACACATTGCTCTGCACAGTCTTTCAGGGAGTTGAGCTTCCCCACTGAATCTCCAAAGCAAGCTGCTGTTGGCATGTGGGTGTTAGCCTGGATTGCCAGCCAGTGCCCACACCAGGACCCTGCTGATGTTGTGCTCCAGACCTCGGGGTGTGAGAGGTGCTGGCTCTGCCCAGCACCCCAGGCAAGCAGGAGAGGGCCCTGGTTTCTGAAACCTCAGGGAAATCCTCTCTGTCTCCCTGATCATTTGTATGATCACTGGCACATCCTCCGAGCCCTCAGTCATTTACTTGTCCCTGAGTCTCAGAGTAATTAAGTCCTTCCACTGAGCCTCTGAGTAATTAAATAACACTTTCCTTTCCTTTCTGGTTCTCCCATGTGTCTTACAACTTCAGTGCATCTTCCATAACACATTGAGGTAGAGATCCCTGCTCTCCCTGTCACACAGAAACACACATGGCCACTTGGGAGATAAATGCAGATAGGCTGTATTTATCACTGCCTACATTCTTCCCCAGAGTTCTTCCTCCTCCTCCTCCTTCTCCTCCTCCTTACACATCCATGCTCCAGGGTCTCCAGGGGGCCCACACTGATCATTCCACATCATTGTGAGAAATGCCTTCACATTTATGATGTTCTGCCTCCAGCTAACAGGCACATCATTCCCCAGGGCAATCTTGGTGTCAACTACAGCCACACCAGCCTGTTTGTATGTTGCAGACAAATTGTTCCTGGACACCTACTCACCAGCACATCTAGCAACAAGGCACTACTCTGCCAATATATTGCTAAATTTGCTGGGGCTTGCCTTGTCTTTTGAAACTGATATTTTTCTTTTTTTTTCCCTATAATCCCAAATACTTGAAGTGTTCAAGGCAGCTGAGTAGGGACAATGGTCTGGCTTGGATTTTCCAGATTTATCTCCCTCCTTTCTCCAGGCTCAAGCATTAGGACTTAAGCAGTGACAGGATATAAATCCAGACAACTTATGCTTTTGCTATTTTTTCCCCCCATAATGAACTATCTGGGAACTGATAAAATAAAATTAATTTTATTTCCCTGAAAAACATTATGAGAGTGGAAATAGCAGGTTAAAGAAAATGAAAAGCAAAGCATACAGAGTCCCTTCAATCAAATTTTCTTTGTAATATATGGGGAAAAATAACTAATATGTATCAGAAATCAGATCAGATTATAGAATATAATTTTTTATAACTTTCAAATATGAAGTAAACAGGGTTTTTCAAGTGAAAAGACAAAGTAGAATCACATTAGAGATTAATGAAGGACTCATTGCTGTTAACTTTTTTCACAAAAGCAGTTTGGAATATGTGGGTGAGCATGACCTGATGGTGAATTTTCTCTTTCTGTCCTATAGTAGTCTGCATGGCAACATGATATGCCTTTGCAAACTAACCATCACAAGCATGGGCTTCAAAAATGCAGCCAAGTCCTGAAGAATATAGGAAACCCATGGAGAAAAACAACATATACTCACCAAATTAATGGTTGCCATGTGACTCATATATGTGAGGACATAGAAAAAACACAATTTTGTCACCAAGCCTGGAAGGCTGCTACCTAATGCTCATGTTTTCACACAACTTCTTTAACTAGGAAAAGCTTTTTACATGGCAAAATACATTTTTCTACCCTAGAATAGATATATGCAGAAGGTGTCAAACATTCCGTATAAAATTAAGAAATAAGAAGTTTCAGCACCTTTACAAGGAAAAATGAGACTTTTCCAAAACACATTAGGGGGAAAAATCCCACTTTAAACCAGTTTATATTAAGAAATTATAGTTTTTCTACAGAAAACAAAGAAATGTCATGACAGTGTACCTTTCTTTCAATAATTTTTTCATTCTTCTTTTATTTTATGGAGGGTGTTACATTTAGTTTTGGGGTTGTTTTTCTGTTATAATTTATTTGTTTTTCCAGGACTAATATAATGGTTTTATAGAATGAGCTTTTGTCAGCAACAAGTAATCTTATGCATTGCTAAAACATTTTCTTAACATTGAGCAGTTATTAATACTTCCATTTTTTGTTCATGCCAAAAAACATGACTTTGTGGTAAATGTGAATGCAACTACAAATATGTATCTATTCAAATGTTACCTGGATGTGTCAGAGCTGATATCATTATTGAATAATGTTTCACTAATTGATAAGATAATGTGTACTAATTATCAAGCCACAACTTAGAAAAAGAAAGATCTCTCAGATGGGATTATATTGAGACATTACTCTTGTCCTTTGGCATAGAAATCAAAAATGATAGCTATTGTTATGGGCATGTACTAACATTTTTATCTTACATCAAATGAAATGTGATAAAAAAGAAAAACATGAAGCTAAGCTTCAACACTGAAAATGGTCTGATAGTCAAGATAAAATTTCATCACTGGTTCATCAGTTCTGTGGTTTCAGCTCTTGTGTCCTAAAATCCCCTTCTCTGAATGTACTGCCTCAGTCAGCTGTGGAAGCTGGTATTTCACACACCAGAGCTGGATTTCCCTGACTGAGATCAGTTTAGCTGCAAACAGTTTGTGACATCATCTGTAAACACAAAATACACTGCAACAGGACATTCACATAAAATTTTTTTTACCTTATATGTGGCCCATCCAACGTCAAAGAACCTTTAGCTCTTAGGAGGAGGGTGTAGCAAAGCAAAGACAAAGGTAGTATTGAGATCTGGGCCAGCATTACAAAGGAAGGGTATGCAGATTTAGAGCTTGTTACAGCCTCTTCTTGATTCCAGTTGGAATTTTGCACTGACTTTAATGCATGATTAGTATTTAATTTTTTATGAAATTCCATCTAAACATATTTGTGTTTACATATATATATATATAAATATACGAATATATATATGTATTACACACTTTAATATTTATGCTTTCATACATTTATGTCTGTGTGTATATGTGCATGCTGTAGAGGAATAGAAAGACAGATGTATAAATGCACTTAACAAAATAAAATTATATTATGAACTGCAGGAAGATAATAAATAAGCCTGCCTTTTTCCTACTTGAATTCTATCAAAAAGCACTCTAATTGCACTTATCTTTATATATATATATATGTTCAGTGCTTACAGCATGCTGTTTTCATTACAGATTGCCAGTGTGCTGGGAATTAAGGCCATGTTACACACAGACAGATGTTATTTTATAGAGTGTCATTCAATGTAATGGTACCAGATTTTAGCACTTAGCCTGCCTCCAAATGGCCATTAACAGTTTGTGTAACTGGGGAGCAGGAAAATACCTACTCTACTTGTAGAAATTATTTCAGATATCTGCTTCCCAAACTTTGGGAAGTCTTTCCTGTGAGCAGGAGCCATTGTTGAAAGCAAAATGCTTTAATCAGGAGAGGAGGGATGGAAAAGCATTTGAGTATTTCTGCTGGGCAAAGCTCCCCTTCCTGCCTTCATTTCAAATCCATAATGAAGCAGGAGTCTTGCCTAAAATCCTGTGCAAGTGTATCTGATAGAAGGAAACAATCTGATACGGAATATTCTGACGGCACAGTTTGCAGGTTGTTTGCATTCATTTCTGGTTTCTTAGCGGGTTTTGGAAGGAAAATGTGTGTATGTAGATGACTGTCACTTTTATTC
Organism: Luscinia megarhynchos; assembly: GCA_034336665.1. NCBI lineage: Eukaryota > Metazoa > Chordata > Aves > Passeriformes > Muscicapidae > Luscinia > Luscinia megarhynchos. The sequence continues at coordinate 77,672,694 of CM067565.1, read as the reverse complement.
TATCATAAAACACCCACACATCTGGAAAGCCCTGGCATTCAGCACATCCTTTGTCAGGGATGCTGAAGCAAGCATCTGCTGTGTGCCTCTTCAAAAGCACCAAAATGTTATTGAGTATCAGGCAATGATATGCAGTTATTGCTCTCTGGCCCATCTTTTGGATCCCAGTTTGAGATGGTACATATAAAGATGGATGGTGTTTTCTGAGGAGTTTTAACAGATCCATAAGCAAGTTTACAAGAAAAAGCTGTGTGTGTTGGGCTGTAATAGCTCATCCAATACAACTGGGAAAATCTAATGGTGCCAAGCTTGATAGCCCAGTTCCTGCTGAAGGACAGGCCAGGCTCCCCAGACACACCTTCAGCAACAGGTCCTTATTTTAAGACCATATTCAGCTGAAGCCATGAGTGCTTTTCTAGTGGGTGTGAACTGGAAGCAGGTCTGCACACTCACTCCTGTTTGTTGCAATGCCCACAGCTGCACCTGGATAGTGGTTACCTCTGGGACAGCCCAGTGCCCAAGGGTCAGCTTCCTCCTGGCAGCAACCAGCTGTGCCACAGCTGGGCTCTCAACCCTCACTATTGCCTTGGGAGCAACAGCCTCACCAGAAACTGTCTTCCTCACAGGTGGAATAGTGTGTGTATGCATGTGCATGTGCTTGTAATCAGCTCTGAACCCCTTGTGAAGAAAGACACTTGCTGGGGAATAAGTTTATTTTTCCTTTTTGGGTACTCCTACGGTCTCTAAATTTTGGAAATATGTCAAAAAACAGTGCACAACAGGATCATCCTTCTTCATTAGACATTTTTTTGTTTTTTCCTAACTTGCTCATGTTTTTTCCCTTTGTGGAGCATTTTTTTGGCACTGGAAAAACAGACTTATCCAAGTATGAGCACAGACAAAACCTGTCAAGGGTTGTACTCACCAGCTATTAGCAGAGAGTAACAATGGCATTGTGTGAAGAGTATGAGCCATGCTGGAGAGGCCCACTAGGTATCTAGCTATGCTCAACAGCATTCTTCAAGATTGAGAATCTCCTCTGGGGAATTAAGCTCCCAGAACAGCAGGGTGAAAGGCTGAGGAGGGGCTGGGTCACCAGGGGGAATAACTTGGGACACAGAGCCATAGACAATATGAAGAAGGGACCAAGTGGTCAGTGCACTCCCTGCCATGGGCAATACCAAGGACCAAGCTGGGTGTACTTATGGAATGATCAGCTTTAAGGGAATATTGTTTTTTTACATAATTTGTCCTATCTGATTCCCAGAATAATGTTCTGACTTGCTTCAGTTAACAGAACCCAAACATCTCTGGCAATGACAGAGATTGTCCCTACATGTGGCTCATACATGTTCAGTTGCCATGTTCAGTGTTCCTCTCTGCACATTGAATATATCCACAGGCACAGGAAGGCAGCATTCTGCACCCTCCACTCCCATTTGCACCACTTGGCTACTGATCCTAAGTCAGATTGGGTTAGACAGCTGTGCAGCAGAACTGAGTGTACATCTGATGCTCTCTGGCACAGACAGGGTTTCCTTAATGATAGGGAATCCTTTAGAAAAAAAAACCAAAAAGATACTGGATAAAATGTGCAGTGCTGTTTTCCTCTTCTTACCCTGTTTTTCCTGCTTTGCCCACCCTGAGTTGTGAGTCAAAAGGGCCAAGGTTCCAATGAGCCTTCTCACTCCCTTGCAGTCTACATTTTGAGGACCTGGGTGCACAGACCCAGGTCAGAGCAGCCTTGTGAGTGTTCTGGCTCCTGTGAGGCAGCCTGTTCATTCCCTCTTCAACCACAGCTAAGTGGCTGGGACAAAACATGAACCTGGAGCTATACAAAGAGCTGCACAAATCAAACAGAATCAAACAGACTAGGAACACAATTTATATAACCAACCAGACAGTTTATGTTACAGATTCACTTATCTCAGTTGCTTTTTTAAGATAGCAGTCAAAGAAAACATTTTTGTTGCAATAAGGTGCAGATCCATGATGTAATGTGTCAAATTTCAATACACTCCAATAATAAATCTCTAATCTTTACCACTCAGTTGTGGCCAAAAATCTCCTGATTCAGCCTTTGAGACATGTTGACATTTCTAGTGGTAACTTGACACAAGAGTATTGAGTACTTTGAATTGTGATAAACATCATAGTGCATGTGTTGGGTTTTTGACTATTTTTAGTGTCAGCCAAGTTTGTGGATAAATGTACCAAATAGACTTGCAAGAATATGCTTCAACTTTACTCATAGGCCTGGACATCTTTGACACATGTTTCTCTAGTTTTTGATTTAGCTTCATGAAATATCATAATTTCTCTCGGGAATAACCATCCTTCTTTTGGAACAAGTATTCTTGTTTTCTTCAAGCTATTTTGTGCAACAGCTCCTAAATCATGAGTCTCTCCAATCCACTGCCAAATAAAAACAGCACATCAAATTCCAGTCCTAAGTACACTGGTGTTAATTTGGGTACTAGACACAAAGGATATGCTCCTGATCTGTGCCTGTGAAAGGCAGAGAAGTCTCTGTAATTCTGTGAAGAGGAATTACAGGAAAGTACTGCTGCATCAGTGGGGGAAACCGTTTTCATTTCAAAGAACAATAATCGTTTTGCCCTATCAGAAGTTTTGTCTGCAGGATTTACCAGATAAAATGAACATTAAAAGCTTTTTAAACCTAAAAGAAACAAACAGAGGAATAATCCAGGCATTTCTCTCCCTTCTGTCTTACCCTCAAAGCCCCTGGTTCATCACTGTATTCCTCTCCTGACTTGGTGACCATCAAGGTGGCCAGAAGGCAGCATGCACACAATGGCATGCTCTCCTGCCATACTCTTTCTAAGCATATCTTTGGGCCCTGTAGCTCCCAAAAGCACATGGGAAATTTGCACATCTTTGCATTCATTATATCCAGATGACTTTACCAAAATCATCTGATTTCCTAAACACTCTGAACTTCCATCATATCTCAAAAGTAAATTGTAATGGTCCTTTGCAAATCTGTTTGTTCCATTCTTTAGGTTCTCAGCAAAGGCAAAGTAACCATCTTTTCCTTATTTCCCTCTTCCTTTTTATACTCTCAAACAATTTAATTCACATATAAGGCTCATCTTTTATGTGGATAGTTTCTATTTTTATCAGTCTATTTCCATTTATCTTTTCTGGAAACGGGCACTACTGGTTGTCAATTAAGACATGTTGATTAAATATCCCAGGTCCTTAAAGGATTTATCAAATTATGGTAACCAACATTTCATTACCCACCTTCTTTTTGGTGGTATATTATAAGGTGATGAGCATCATGGGTTGGCATTTATCAAGCAGAGATATAGGCTAGCTGCTGTTTGGCAATACTTTTCTATGCTTGAATTTGTTCAAAATACACTTCCCTTCAATCTTTAGTTTATCTATTGCAAAGCCATTTTTTGACACTGGAATCCCATCTTCCCTGAGCAATGGCAGAAAGGATTTAATAAATAAGGTAATTGTGACAATCACCTAATTCCCTCCAGCCTCATATTTCAAAGATCTCAGCCTCATGCAAGCAACAGAGCTCTACATGGACTCACCCTGCAATAACACTCACATTGCACCTTTAATTCCAGTTAGATCATGTCCAGTGATGCAGTTTCAGTTTATATTAATACTCTGGGCCATGAAGCCATGTGCCCAGAGAAGAGCTGCAGGCCTTGTTCATCTCCTGTAAATCCAGGGGAAGAGGACATTAAAACTCAGGCAGAAAAACAGGCAGGAAGCTGAGAGTAGTTTACATTATCCAGGGTTTAAACCCAGAATGATTAGCTATGTCCTCAGATAGAAAAAGCATAGGGTAAGAAGTATTTTGATAAAGGGCATTTTTTTTTCCCCAGGTCTTGAGATAATAACACCACGAGTATAAGATAATAACACCAATCAGCAATCCTTAACTTTTAAATGTCCTAAAACCAGTAGCTGAACAACTGGTTTCTCCTAAGGTAACAAAATAGTGTGTAAAGTATGAGACACATGAAAAAGAGTAGAGCACAGCAGGCTGGACACTGAGTTCTGTATAAGTTACCAGCAGGGTGTTGGGGTCTTTTTCCTTTCATTCGTTCCAAAGCTTAATTTCAGATTAGTTGTGATGAATGTAATATGAGTTACCTTATGAGGAGCAGCTGAGGTCGTTTGGTTTGCTCAGCCTGAAGGAGATGAGGCTGAGGGAAGGTCTCATTGTGCTTTTCAGCATTGCCACAAGGGAAAGCAGAGGGGCAGACACTGATCTCTTCACTCTCACAACCAGCAACAGGGCTCAAGAAATCAGCACGAAGCTGAGTCAAGGTAGCTTTAGTTTGGATAGCAGGAAAAAGTTCTTTACCCAGAGGGTGGCTGGACACTGGAAAAGGTTTCCCAGAGGTGTGGTCACAGGACCAAAAAGCATTTGGACAGCACTGTCAGGCACATGAGAGGATTTTTGGGACAACCTGTGCAGGGCCAGGAATTGGACTCAATGATCCTTGTGGGAGTTGCCGTGCTGTGCAATGCTACAATTCTATACTATAATCCTGATGGGTCCCTTCCAATTCAGCATACTTTATTCTGAAAATTTGGTGGGGAGTTAATTTCATCACATAGAATTCGATACAGGAGGTATAATTGCTCAGTTTATCCTGATGATTCAAATAACCCACAGAGAAGCTGCAATTTTGCAAGCAATTTAATAAGTTTTTATGATAGAAAAGGTATTAACAAAGGAAAAATTAACAGAGAATATCAGGAAAAACTTCCAGATGGCAAGATGTATTAGTTGGTGAATAACTTCCCAAGGGATGAGGTGGAAGCTGCATTGTCTGGAACTTTAAAAATAGACTCTGACAAATATAAGCAGACCTACAATAAGCAATGATCTTGCAATGACAAGAGGGACTGTTCAGTCTTCTTCTTTAATATTTGTTCTTATTTACAGCTCTCCTCCCCTTGCTCAGGGACTGTCCTCTGTGTGTGCTCAAGCAGCTCCACAAATCAAGAACGGTGGCACTCCCCTTCATCACCAGATCAGGCACTTGCAGTGTTAAATCCACAACTAGCAACAGCTTAGGTGCAAAATACTGCAGCTGGAACTGAAACCATCATAACCTCTACACTTCAGCAAAGAAGGTATCGAGAATATTCACTCTCTTTAGCCCTAAGGTATGAAGAAAAAAAACAACTGTGTACAAACATTTTAGTACAAGTAAATGAACCCTTGAAAACAGCTGTCAGTGAGGGTGAGGTGAAGAAACAACAGTTAGCAAAAACACAGATGTACTGTGTGTCCTATAAGGAAAAAGATGGTGCAAAAATATGAAACATTATATTTTCTTGTTTTTTATGAGTACAAAAGCATCTTGGCTCTCAAACACTGAGAAAAATTACAAGCAAAAGAGAATGGGTAAGATTGTCAAACATCTTGGTGATGCTGGAAAACAGAACAAAGTTTAGTGGCACACATAGTTAATATTAATTCTTTCATTTGCAACTGACTTAAAACCTGATATCTTCAACAATTATTTATTCAATGTTTTTAGTACAGATGATACAAAAATCAAGCTCAATTTTTAAAATTATACCTTATTGCAAGGGAAAAAGTAAGATTATATACTTATGGACTGATTCCCATTCAGACAAAAGAATGTGCTATATTTTTAATGCTGTAAGACCTATGAATGAATATAGTGTCAAGGTATTTTAATATTACCTACCTTAATTTTCGGAAAAAAAATAAAGAAATCTAAAAGCTTGACTTTCAAATACCCCTTAATTCATCCAAACAAAGAGTTTGTGGTGGTACAGATGCTTTCCTACAGGGGTGTCATCACTTGGATCCTTTGCATGGATTTTGTTGTCAGTTTGAACAAAATTATGGAATAACTACTTCTTAATGAGCTGGCTGGTCATCCATTTAGTGAATTGTAGCTCTTGCTGTATGAATTGGCAGTGGGAAACTGAGCTAGATGGTCACTCTAATGCAAGAGGAGAAAATTGGCCTCCACACAACCTGCTTGGCTTCCAAACTAGGCTGCCTAAGCACTCCCAGAGCACCTAGGCAGTACACTTGATGAAAATTAGCCTGTTGCTAAACATACAGTGTTTAAGAAAATCAAACCAGAAATATTTTTCTATGAGCCATTTAAAATTTAAAAGTGGAAAACCGGCATATGTCCACCGCTTTTTAAAGCCAATTTCCAGAACTGCTATTTCCCACATTATGTCAGTGAGGCGACTGAGGCTGATCCTCTCCTGTACCTGAGAAAGAGAGAGAGGAAGAGCTGGCTCTTGTTTGATGAATTTTTGAGCCAAATACATCACAGCCAGAGTCAGAGCCATGTTCAGCTTCAGCTTCTCCTGATGTCCTGCAGCCTCTAACAGAACTTATCCAATGTGGGGCTGCTTGAGCATCTTTTGATTTGCTCCTGTGTAGAAACATCTCTCTTGAGAAGACCTCTCTCATGGCAGGCTGTGACCTCTTTGACATCAGATGTTTCAGCTCATTCTGCTCCAAGCACTGTTCTGCTGCATGTTGTGCATTGCATTTGAGTTCAGATGAAACCCTGCACTTTGTTCTGCATCTGCACTCAACCCTCCAGGTGTCTCCTACATAAGGAACATCTTCAACAGCACACATTGGTTACCAGGGCAAATGTATTGGATTTAAACCACTGAATCATTTATGGCATAAGCTGAGGGCATTCAGAAACCTCCTCCCTCCTTGCAGACTGCACCAAACGGGACAGGCTGCACCCCTGAAGGAGCAGCTCCACAGCCAGGGCACTCACTGGGTGATTTGGTGGCAGCAAGTCCTTGTTTAAAGACCATTCATTGAAGGAAGCCAGCCTGCCTCTTCTTCCAGAAGAAAACAGATGTGCTGGCCAGAAGGGCATGCACAAAGCTTATCATCCTGCTCAGGGTGTTCCCATAGGATTCTTGACTGGGACTGGGGACAGAAGAGAAAATTTATTATTCTAGAGAATTGTTGCAGTCTGCATATGGGAAGGAGTCTGGTGGAACCGAATTTTCATTTTTTTCTTGCCGTTCATGCATGGACAATTCGGAGCAACAGATTGTTATTTACATCTGCTGAAGTGCTATGAAGAGAGATGATTTTGCAGGGCCACATTTGGTTCATATCCCACATAGCAGAGCAGTGAAAGCTGAACATTAAATGTCATAGCCTCTGTGGAAACCTCAATGAAGTAAAAAATCGATATGCCCCAGTGCTCACCAGAAAAATTATCATGCAAAGGGAGCACCTTGTGTGTTTTCTGGAATAGCACTGAACAATTACAGAATGCTGTCAGGGTGAGAAAGGGTGATCCATCAGAAACCTTTGTACACAGAAGATGGTGAATTACACCACATTTCCTTGTCTGTCTTACCCTCCTCACTGCTTTATGCACTAAAGAAGAAATTGCTACCCCTGTGAATTGTGTGTGAATTTACAGGCTCATGTCATACCAGCTGAAGTAGAGAGCAGGCAGTTTCACAAGGATTCAAGCTACTAATGGCTAAAATTCTGGCAAACATTAAAGCTTCCTTGGGACTAAGCCTTGCTCTTGCAGAAGTTAACACAGCCAGCTCTCACCCTTCCTGCCAGGGTCAGCAGGAAGGGCAGCTGGGATAAGATCATGTGAAACTCTGGTTGGGAGCTGGGACACCTGTGGAGCCTGTTTGGCCCTGGCCTCTGAGTGTGTAAAGAAAGGAGAGCTGGAAGGGTCTGTATTAATGGATGTTCTCATTCATCTCTCCCACAGCCACAAGGTGAGCAGTGCTTTTAGGCTTGTGCCACTAAAAGTGGAGTTTTTCAGAGTCTTCCTCTCACAGAAAAAAATATCTTTAACTCACCTACTATTAAATAGTGTCTGAATCTGCAGCTCCTCTGCTTTTCTGTCTATAACTAACTATGGATATAACTGCCATTGTCAATAGGTTTCCATTTGGGAGACTACTTTTGATTTAAGTGCACACAATAAACTTCTTCCATTGCAAAGAGTGCAGTGTTTATTAACCAAAAAGCACACAGCCATTAGAACAAGATTTAAAACTTTACATAAACATTTAAAACACTGCACATTCCCATTACCTCCCATATATTTATTAATTTACCTTCCATATGTTTATTAAGTCCAGCTTTAGCTGTTTCACTTTACCCAACCCCTAAAAAATACCAAGCTCAGTAAGACTTATTTCATTTCTAGAAACTGTGTCTCCTCCAGCTGCTATCTTTTTGCTTTCTCTTTTAAAATTAATTTCTTCCTCACCATACCTAGGTTTTATTTCTTTTGTGCTCCTACTCAAATTCCCTAGAGGCTGTGAGCCTCCAGGTAAACCTCACCAAACTGGTTTGCTCTTCTCTCAGAAAGGGAGATGAAGGCTGTTTTTAAGAGGTTTTCTAGATATTTTTTTTTGCCTGGAAAACAATAACTTCAAGTTTGCAGGGTTCTCAAAATAGTTAGATATGCAGCATTCAGGGAAAGATTTTTGGATGTAGCTGGGCATAGGCAAGATGGGGAGTATCCTAAGACAGAAGACTGTCAGCAATAGGAAAGTGTATGGGTTTGGCCCCAGCTGGCAGCAAAGCACCACACAGCCTCTTACTCATTTTGCCTTGGACTGGGGAGAGATCTGGAGGGATAATAGTAAGAAAGCTCATGGGCTGAGATAAAATAGTAAAATAGTTTAATAGGTAAAGCAAAAACTGCATACTCAAGCAAACAAAACAAAGTATTCATTCACTACTTCCACATGGGCAGGCAGGTGTTCAGCCATCTCCAGGGAACACAGGTTTTATCATGGGAAATGGTTTCTCAGGAAGAAAAATGGCATCACTCTGAATATCCCTGCCTCCCTCCTTCTTCCCACTGCCTTCTATACTGAGCATGGCATCATATCCAGGGATATCCCTCGGTCAGTTGGGGTCAGCTGTCCTGGCTGTGTCCCCTCCCAACTTGCTGTGCATCACCAGCTCATGCACCAGTGGGATGGGGGAGAAGCAGAAAAGGCCTGGGTTCTGTGTAAACAGTGCACGGGAATAACCAAAACATCCCTGTGTTATCAACACTGTCCTCAGCAGAAATCCAAAACACAGCCCTTTACCAGCTACTAGGAAGAAATTTAACTCCACCATAGCCAAAATCAGACCAAAAAAACTGCACTGCTCACACCAGATGACTTTGACCTGACTGCTTATTGCAAGGGAGCAGAAAATCAGAATAGCTGCAGATCCTTTCCAGGGAGAAGTTCTGCTTTGGGTGGCAAACTCTCCTGAGACAGAGGGTATATGTCCTCTCCAGAAACACCAGATGGTGCCTTCACTCTGCTCACACCTTTTGAAAAGGGAGATTCAGCCACTGACCCATCCCACAGCACAAGCTGTTCAGACATGGCCAGCCCCCATCTCCTCATCCTCAGGGTAGGAAAATTCAGTTCTGTGTCTCTTGAATAATGAACATGCACACTGCACAGAGACTGGCATTGGTCAGGCCCACAGCAATAGAAAATTTGTAAATGACTCTTCCAGATAAGCACAGAGGATTTTCCCCACACCAATTAATCCTCAAGACATTTGTCTCCAGATAACTTTAGGCTTGATCATGACTTACTTTTCTCTGAGAACTACTTGGAATATGGACATAACCTAATCTCCTAAGAGGAATCCTTAGCAAACAGAGAAGCTCCTATTGTTTGCTTGTTTGTTTTTTAAGTATTGAATGAAAACTCACTTTTGCTAGACCTGTAGCCAAATGCCTAGACAAGGGCATGCATTTCAAAACCCTCACTAACATGTAAGGGAATCACAGCTTATGTTTGTTTGAGTCTGCATATTTGAAAAGAACTTATAACTCATTTAACTTACACATTTTTGAGAGCAGCCTTGTCAAGGGCATATGAAATAGAAACACTGGCCTGATGGTGCTCAAGAATCACTGGCATCAGGCCTAACTCATTATTTTATGAAGGATCTGGCAGTCAATCAATGGGAAATTATCTGTGCTGTATTGACATAAATCATAATTGGTTTCCCTTGAATGCCATGCCAAATCCTTAACAGAATGAGTTACTGTATGCTTTATACAAGTTTTCTTTCTTTATCAGTTCAGTTTAAATCCATCTCTGAATGCAGAGGAGCAGTGGCAACCCCAGCAGAGCAATCTCTTGGGAGCACAAGGACTGCCACACCTAGCCCAGCATCCTGCATCTGACCACAGCTAGTATCTGATGTCTCAGAAGCCAGGGAAGTGAGAGAGAGAATGCATCTGTTCAACCATGCATTGGCATTATAGGAAGCAGGATTTTAAGAGACTTTAGTGTTTCTTCTCTAAATGGGAAATGTTGCTTCCTCTTCTTTTTTCCCCCTTTCTGCAACTTAGCATTTTCATATATATGCCTATATGTAGTATCACATTCACATCCTCAAATTTTGCTCAGAAACAGACTTCTTGCTGAGCATGACCTTTTTTTTTACAACCTGGAGGATGAGTGGCAAAGCAGCACTTTTATTTGCCCTCTGGTTCTCAGCTGACAGTTTCTTCTGTAACTCTACAAGAGTTACTAGAGGTCATGGTATCAACCTGGCCTCCCAATGCTGCCTGTCACAGTGTGCAGCTGATCAAGTGCCTGAAGAGACCTAGCACAGAATTAAGGCAGCTTTGCCTTGAAGACTTGCCACCTTGCTGGCAGTCATCTCAGCAGTGGAGTTTCCTCCAAGAGTGCTGCTAGCACAAGGGGCTGCCAGGCTCTGAAGCCTGTGGCATCTCTGATTATCTCTAATGATCCCAACACCAGCCTCTCTTCCTCTCCAGCTTTGTTTTCTCCAGTTAAAAAGACTGCTAACTCCCTGTTCTGGGACAGAAAGAACAGGAGAAGAAGAGAAAAAGAAGGACAAATCTGTAAGAAAGGGAAAAGGATGGTGTGGCAGGGTTTCACATTCACAACTTTCTGGTGAATGGGAATGTTTTCCATCATGCTGCAGCCAATGAACCAAACTCCATCATGCCAGCTGGCCTCTGCCTTCCCTGGTGAAGCAAGCCCCAGGGCCCAGAGCAGACTTGCCTTGCAGAGCTGCTGCTGAAAGGGTCAACTGAGCTGCTGGGGCCACCTCAAAGCAGCAGCAGCTCCAGTGAGCTCATGGCAACTGGGAGCAAACATAGGCTAGGGCAACACTAACACTGCAGCAAGTCTCTCCTCCTGATTGCTCTTTTTACCCCCTGGTTTTGTTCCTGTATTCATTATGCATATTTTCCCATCATAGACCAGCAGCTATTCTACTTCTAAATTCTTGGTGAGTTAATAACCTTTAAATCAGACAAGCTGGCATTTAGAAACTTCTTGTCTCCCTCTTTTTTTTTTTTTTTTCCTTTTTTTTCATCAAGCTGTTCTAAGTCAGAAAACACATTCCAGGATGTACTTCCACCAGCCAAAATAAGCACACTTTGTATCTGTTCAGGCACGAGGCATACATCTTAGATGCACTTGCATTAACTCACTAACCAGCACAGACCCAGGACTTAAAATGGCCTGTAATTTCTTGGCACTTGAACTGTGTACTTACAGTAATATCATAGGCTGACAGTTTGTTGATTAAAAGCAAGCCAAGTAAAGCACATGCAGATGTCAGTGCTTGATTTAAATGATTATTCACATACTCTCCTAGGTTAGATGGGAAAAAAACCCACATTGCTTTCTGCAGCATAACAACATAATGCATAATCTGGAGTAACAACTGGACATTTTTCGCCCCCCTTATTAAAATTGTTCTTACTATAGGTCTGTATAATACCTACATCAAGTTTTAAGTGATCTTTCTTCAGTATTGTATTCCCTGGAGATATTCTCAACTTTAGAAAGACATTCTTTTTAAAAAAAGAAAACAAACAAACAAAATTGTTTTTAGATTGCAGCAAGCTAAAAAAATAAATTTTTTTTTTTTGTAGACCTCCAGAAAATCTTCAGGCCATATAAATGCATGCTTTGTAATAATAAGACATTGTGGCCTTGAAAAAGCTAGCAAGCCTTCTGATCCAATGGCACTTCATACAACAGAACCAGAAATTTGAAAATATATTAATCATGTCAATGTATGATAAGAATCACTTATTCTGCAATCAGATAACAAGATCAAAGATAATAGAAAAAGCTAAAGAAACACAGAATATGGTATTTCTTACCAAAAATTGAAGACATCTCTTCTCCATTACTCTATGTGAACCCAAAATGCAGAAAAACCCCAAAACATTTAACTGTCCTAGGTAGGTATGAAATTATGTCAGCATAGGAGACATCAAAATTGTCTCAGAAAAATTTCCAGGCACCAGGTGGGAGTGCAAAGAGCTATGAAGAAAAGGAAAATGGATAAAGATAATAAAATCATGATGCATTATTGCAAAGTAAGCCTAGGGAAAAAAGCTCTGTGAGCAGGTGAGCTGGTGAGTGAGTGATCTGTTGTGATGATATATACTCCAAAGAACACTTAGTAGTAGTTATCTCTCTCTTCCAGATATGCAATCAGACCAGGTCTTCATTCCAAGATACTAAAACATTCCCAGGAAATATCTGAAATAATAATAGAAGAGACACTGTAAGCAGCAGTGGGAAGTGATACAATACAAAAACATACTTTCAGCACCATTGCCAAAACCTCCATTTTACATCAAAAGGTTAATAACATTTTTTAATAGCTACATAGACAGTGAAATCCTCAGAATAATTTCATGCACAGCTGACTTTGTCAAGAGGGTCTCAGAAGAAAGAAGAAAAAGGGATTTGTCTCACTCCAAAGAAAAACAGGATCTTGAGACAAAAGCTTGATAGCTGGGAACAAGTGAGAGAAGTAAGTGCAAGCAGTGCTGACTTGGATGAGGGACAAGAGTAACAGAACAGAGGAAAACAACATTGCAGGAAGAACAGACTGCATTTCTGAACATCTCAGATGCCTGTGTATTAATACAAAAAGCATGAGGAACTATCTGGCAGAGCTGGATGTCCTCAAACAAGAACAAAATTATGAGTCAACTAGAGCAGGGACCTGGTGGGAATACTCACATGGCTGGAATACTTACCAGATTATTCAGCCAGGAAAAGGCAGAAAAGAGGTGCTGCTGAGTGGCAGAATGTTAAAAGATCTGTAGAAAAGCATCTTGATAATAATGAGGGAAAAACAAAGGTGTTATCCTGGCAAATGTCAGCCATCAAACCAAGGGGATCAAGTGGAAGGCACTTCTGTGACAAATTAGCAGAAAGCCCCCAAGGTACAGGGTTTCACTGTAAGAACCTTGAAAGCTCCAAAAATCTCCTGGAAAAGAGGAAAGGAGGCTCTCCAGGAATTTTCCAAAGAGGAAGTTTGATGATTTTTTGATGCAGAAAACTGTGCAAGCAACCAGAAGGGAAGTAGGCTCTGAATCCCAGTGTAGCCATTTGAAAATGTCAGAGTGGAAGGTGAAAATAGGAGTGAGCTAAAGAAATGAGAGTTAAAGAGTCTCCACAAGTGGAAAAAAAAAGCAAAGACAAGATATTGGACTTCTAAAAGGAACTTGAAGACCTAATAAATAAGATCCCATGGGAAACGGGGAAAAGGAGTACAGAATTATTGACCCCTAAGGAGATAATAAAAGCAAAATTGTGGAATATTCTAGCCAGCTGGGGAGAAAATAGGCAGCAAATATACCAGGAATGCAGTTTGATAAACCATGAGGGTCTCTGAGAGAAGGAAGAGGTATACCAGAGGTGGAAACAAAGTTTGACTACTCAGAATTACTGCAGTTGGGGGGACACCATTCAGTGAAATGAGGTATGACTCATAAGAAGTCACAGGGATGACAAAACAATCCAGAAGTCCTCTACAGCAGGTTAAACAGAGAGAGAGAGAGAGAGAGAGGGAGGGAGTGAGAGATAGAGAGAGAGAGATTTTTAAAAGGACTGAGGAAGCTAAAAGGCTGAACTGCTTAGTATATTCCTTTGATTAAGTCTTCATTGAATTCCACATGAAAAGAAAAGCTGCCACACATGAGGAAAAAGAACCTAGGCTACTTAAGGAAGAGACAAGCCATTGAACACTCCAGTTCTCTAGTTTGGGGCCTGCTTTTCTTTTTTTTACAAATTTCTTGGCCTAGTAGAATTCACCTTAGCTGCTGAAATATGGTAAGTGTCAGTGTCATTAGTGGTTGCCTTCATAAAGGTTAGGTCTGGAAAACTGAAAAGGATCAAACAAGCCACCTGTTTCAAAAGCTGTAGATAATGGAGACTTCAGTTAACATCAGCTCCCAGGAAATGCCAGAAAATTAGACAAACTATTTGTAAAAACTAAGACTCCAAAGAAGCAAGTGAGAGGCCAGGTTGGTCTGCCAAGCACATATCAATCTGAACCTGTGAAATTTCCCTCTTTGGCAGAGAACAGGCTTTGTGGACAGAGGAAAATATTTCAAAAGTCTTCATTTCTTAAGGTTCTTGACATCCTCTCGAGTAATATAGCAAAGGAACTAGAGAAATTTGGTCCAGGTGAAACTGCTAAAATGTGATGAGGAAACGGCTCAGATGTGCAGAGGAAGGTTCATAGTCAAAAAGGAAGGAGGTGTCAATCAGCCTTTCCCCACAAATATATCCTGAGCTCACACTACTCTTTATTAATAGCCTGGGAACAGTGCAGAGGGTATGGTTACTACATTCTCATATGACACAGTAAATTAGAATATGGAGTAAGAATTCAAAAAAGATCTTAGCAAACTGAAAAAATGTTCTGTAGAAATAGTCACTTGGCATCAAATCTTCAGGAGAGGAGCTCTGAGACTTGTGGACAATCAAAGGTTGACCATAAGTTGCCTATCTCATATTATTGCAAAAAGTGTAAACATTGTGCTGGCACATGCAAGCTGAAATTTTTTGTATGAGACACACAAAAAGTTTCTTCCACACAATTTTCTAAAATTCTTTGTCCCAAGAAGGTATTCTTTAAGTAATATTAGTTCAGTTCCATAAAAGCATATTTAAATCCTCTTTACAAAGAATAATGATACATCAAATGAATTATTCCTATACTGAATGCTAATGTGAATTCACCTGGCAAGAATACAGAGATGCTATCAAAGTCTGTAACATGAATACTGCCTCTGTCATGCACAGATTTGGCATTTAGAAGGATACACAAAAAACATGAATTGATCACCAGGAGAAGGCAGCAAGATTAAAATCAATTAACAATAAAGCAAAGGCAAATCCTCTCCATTATCTTCTATTCCCTCATTTTGTTACTGCTGCCTTTTACAAAGCCAATGAGAACAAATTCATTGCAATTTATCTATATTTATAGTCACATTTTGATTATCATGCACTGTCACATTTTAAACCACAGAGGAATACTATTTCTTGTTTTAATTTCTTGTTTTTCTTTTTTTGAAGATGAAAGCAAGTAATATTTTGTAGAAATGTAGAGCAAATCCCTTATCACTGTATTATTAACTGAAGCCAGTATTTCTTTTCTCCAGCCAGCCTGAGATGGCCTCCAGGTCACCCAGCTGCCAACCTGTAACAATGAGAAATAAATCACCCAGCTGCTTCGTTATGGTTTTCCCAGCAATGTTAGAATCTTCTCTGCTGTGTATCAAAAACAGAAACAACCATGAAGGCCCCCAAAAAATCCACAGTCTTGGATGGGTTTTCTCAAGGCTTCACATTCTTGCTGGCATAAGAAATCTTGTTCAAACCTCCAGCTTTGGCAAACACCTTGTAGATCTGTGGGTCACACAAAGATGATTGGAACATCTTCTCCAGTGTCTATACTGGATGTTTCTACATTAATGAGGGCTCAGGTCCTCAATACAAATGCTTAAATAATGAGACAAAATACAACAAATACTCATAATGACCATTGTAGGTTTTTATTTTAAAAGACTGATCTCAAGGAAGAGAGGATAGAAGTGCCTTTGAGACAATGCCCATATAAAGCTACCTCAAATTAAGCAAGGCCAAAGGGCTAAGAATGGTTGACAGTAGGCTGCCATCACTAATCACATGCAGTTGGCATGGTAACACCTTCCTGTCTGCTTTCATATAGACCTGCATCATTCCCAATACTATGTAGCAAGGCAATTCTGAATTCCTGATGAGAACATAGAAATTATTATTATTATTATCATCATCATTTAATCTTTAAAAACATTCGCTGAATTTTGTTAAATAAACTAGCCTAAAGTTCTGCATAAATGCAGTAAGAAAAAATGTGTTATTTTTCAGGTTACCCACTGCACATTGTTACGTAAAATATAGAGCTCCCTAAAGTTTTTAAACATTTAGAGAAAACAAAATTTGGCAGAAATACGTTGTAAACAATGTCTACCCATATATTCAATGAATAACTCCTAATAAATATGTCATAGATAATTTTTAAAGGCCTTTTGACATATCAAATTATTCTGCTGCAAATAATGAAATATTGGTTTGCAATATTTTAAATAAGTGTGTGATTGATGAGCTGAATTCAAACCCTTGAAATCAGTTTGCCTCAACTCAATTTTATGCTGAAATATTTTCTGAAGCAGATAAATCTACCTTGTAACCCCTGTATTTTACTCACTCAGATTGTTCTCATTTTTAATGTTGCTTGTATACTCAACAAAACTCCCTCTAAGTTGTCATCTGTTCTATGGCAAACAAAAGCCTTCATTTTCCTCAACACCCTGAAGAAGTTAAAACTACTATAAGACCACTTGGAATAAAATAATAACATCCCAGTCATCTCACAAACTAAAGTAAGCTGTTATCCAAACCATCTCAGGTTAGCTGCAATTGCTAAACTAAATTTCTGAGTTTAAATATTGGATACATTGAAATAGTTTCAATAGATTCTACTTCTCCCTCCTTCCCTTCCTATTTCTTTAGCTCTTCCCAGTTTCTCACTCTTACTGTAATTCTTAATGGCATTTTTTTGGTTGTTTCAATGGCCAGACTGAGTTAAACCTATATGGGTGTTTTAAACATCCTCTAGATTAAGACATTTTGATACCCTTTTAACAATCCAAAATCTGGATTTTTTTACTTTCATAATGCTGATATTTGTGATAAGGACAATACACTTCTTGAACTTCTAAAAATAATGCTATATTCCCAGCTTCAAGACCCAATTTGATGGGTCCTTTTAGGCTTATTGTATAGCACCCCATAGAGCTGTTGGGAGCTATCAGTGCAGATCAACTTTAATCATGATCACTTCCTTGGAAATTTTGCACCAAATTTGTCACAATTACAAGGTTCAAGAAAGTGAAAAAATGGATTATAAGTTATCACTGAAGTAATGAGATTGTTCAGCCAGATTTATTCAGATATTTACGTAGAATAAGTACCACAGTTGTTTGCTGTTGGTAAGAGTTGGACTAACAGGGGAGTAGTGCCTTGGAGGATATATCCTATATCCAGGATGGACAGAGGAGAGCTGAAAGCCAATAGGCAGCTGTTAGAGAGGTACAAAGAGGCTGAAGGAACCAGGGAGAGAGGAATTCGGGAGGTAGGACAGCTGTGGAAGGCAACAGCAGCTGAAGCCCCTGCAGGTGTGGAGGAACCAGATCTTGAAACTGAGAAGTAGCAGAGCAGGTGGCCAGGAGAATGATGGAGTGGTGTGATGTGACCTCCAAGTTCAAGGAAAGCTTATTCCTTCAGAAATGTGCAGCAAGGCAACTTCCAATGAGGTCTGTTCCATGTTAGCAACCTGCCAGGTGAGCTCTCCAAACACAGAAAACAATGTAATAGAGACCATGGGCTGCCTCGAGTACAAAGCCCATTACTGGTGTAAATACTAATAAATGCTGCTAGTAACTTCATTATGGGCACAACAGCTTGCATCATTCACTCAGTAGAACATATGAAAAATAAAAAAAGTATATCTTTAATGCTTCAGGAATGCATCCAGGTGGATCTCTCATGGTAGCTCCTAGCCAGGGCAAGGAGGAAATTGTCACTATTAAGAATCCAATTAATGTCCAATTCCAGATAGAGCCATCAGTCCTCAGGATATGTGTACAAACCTCATGTAAGGCTGTCCAAAAAAGGGTGTCACTGCAGACTCCATCTGTCTGGGGCTGCTGCCTGGGACTAGGATTGCTGCTGTGGGCACTGGAGACCAGGGCTGACACCTGGCAGCTGGGATGTGCTTTGACTGGATGAAGCACACAGCATAATAAGGTACCTCTTGGCTGAGTTTGAGTCAAACTGCATTTTTCTCCTTTTTCACTTGGTTCCAGTCTTTCTTATCCTTAAATATTTTAGAGATATCCTTAAAGATTTTAAGACTCTGATTTAAGTGTGTCTGGCACTCCTGGAAAAGGATGCACCAGAATAAAACTGTCCCACAGCAAGTGCTCAGGCTGCAGGGTGGCAGTAAAGCAATTAAAGCTGCATGTGTGGGCAGCCCTGACAAGTGCCAGAGAAATAAGGGGGCAGAGCAAGGAAGAGCAATCTGGGGACAGTTTCATAGCAGCCAAGCAGCTCTGCACAGGCTGCAAGAGCCCTGTCTGTGGCCAGGGTGAAGAAACCACTCCTCCCACAAGGAGCAGCAGACTGAGATCATTGCCAGGTGTTTGCAAAACTGTGTTTCACACAGGTGGGCACGCTTAGAATCCAAGATTTGAGGAACTGAGAGCTCACAGCAGCAAGGCAGGAGTCAGTTCCAGCTGACAGGAGGTAGGGAAGAGGTGGGAGACTACACACTCCCTCAAGGGAGGAGAGTGCAAACATTTTGGGTGAAAGATCAGGAACTCTGTTTCTCCCAAAGGCTGTGAAATTGAGTTTGCTAACATGATATGCTGGGACTGAAAAATATAGGTAGCTTCTTTAGAACTTTAGAACCTTCCCTACAGCTGATGACATCATGACTATGTAAACCTAATGAAAGCCCAAGGTGGACTGGGTTTCCATGGACAATGATCCACACAGAGTGCCACGAGGTGTTTGTGCCAATAATTCTGATGTCTGCTTAGCTAGAGACATAAATGAATTTATGCTTTTGCACCTATCACAGAGACATGCAATTCATGAGGACATTCAAATATAGGAGTTATTCATAAACTTATTTCAACCAGTACATACACAGAATAAAAAATTATATCTATTTACAGTGCATTTCATTTTTTCTACATCCTAATTTACATTGACATGGAATTGAACATCACTAGCTTTGACCAGATTTCTCTTTCTACAGTCAAGATAAGGTATTTCCAGTACTATCATTTCACCTATCTTCTGCCTCCTCCATTGCACAGCTGAGACCTGGTCCAGGATTTATCATTCAAAGCCCAAACATTTGTACTAAGGGTCACCACTGCTAGTCCAGGATAAGGTTATAGTGTGAATCAAAGGTTGCTTCATACTCATGTAAATTGCTTCTTGGAGCAAGCCAGCAATGTCTAAAAGAACCAGAATCAGCAGCATCCCTGTACAGCCTCCATCTAAAAAGTGTTTTACTGCCTTCCATGCTGGAGAGCTGATCAGATAAGAAAACATAACTAAAGAAAAATGTTTACTTTAAAAATCAATCTGTTTCTCCCTGAAAATACTTGCTATACAGCCTTGAGCACATAAGAGCACAGCCTGCATTGTCTACAAGCAAATGCATAATGTGATGTTGTTTTATACAAAAGCCGTCTTGTAAACATTCCCTACTACCTAGTAAATTTTTCTGCATTTATGGCATTTTTTCTTTGGGCAGAGACCTCTAACCTATCTTAGAGTACCCAAAGCTGAATAAAATGTGTCTTATCTAGACACTTTTAAAAGCTCATTAAGTACCTACACATTTTGCCTGTGTTCCTAAGTAGAAGAAAATCATTTTGTGGAGCTGCTAGTCCAGACAGTGGCAAAAGAAAATGTCACTGCATCTTGCTTGTTCGTGCCTCACCAGTAGCAAACAAAACTTGTTTTAGCATCCTGTGTTTGTTTAAGCACAGAAGCTTTGACAAAATTGCTGCTTACTCATGGGAGATGCCAGCAGCTGCCCACTGACTTTACCCACGTGTGGCTTCCTAAACATAGGCACAAGCAGCACTTGCACAGACTTATTTTGGCCTCATGTTCTGTAATGTTTCAGGTTTCCATCAGCACCAGACCTTCCCCAAGTCCATCCTCTCCACCTCTTGCCTGTTTTTGGGTTTGGGCTGGAGTGCTGGGACCATCTCCTGTAGTACCTGGCCATCCCAGCAAACACACTGGAGTACTGGCCCTGTTTGAAGAATCAAACACAAATGCTGCTGATTTTTGTTTTCTTTCAGTTTTTCTTTTTCTTCTACTCTATCCTTTCATTGCCATTGTGTCATGTTATTTTCCCTTATGTCACCTCTGCTGTGTCTGGAAATATGTTAAGAACCTGAGCAGAGCTGAAATGGAAACATCCAGAAATGTAAGAGCTGACTTTTAGCCATTTGAGGTCCTGGCCATGAGCAGCCAGGAACTGCTGACAACACATCCACAGGCCAGGGGAATAAATTCTCTTTGGTTTCTCAGAGGTCTCTTTTTCAGAGGTCTCTTTGGTCCCTGCTGAAGCTGTTATAAAAGCATCATGGATGGGAAAGGAAAAAACAAATCAGTTGTTCTCATAAGACACTGATACATCAGGACATTCCTCCTAAGATTTCTGCAACTAAACACATTAATTGTTGCTGCAGCTAGGACTAGTTGAAAATGGCTTAAGTCAAAGCAACAGATGAGTCTTGGTACAAGAATTAGAAACCAATGCTCCAGAAGTTGCAAATTTGAGTGTGAATTTCTGCTGTTCCTGTATTTCAGGAGAATTATCTCTGATGTCAAGAGGCCCAGCTGTAGAGCTGAAGAATGAAAGCCTGTCTCCACACCACAGCCCCTCTGTCATTTTTCTGTGTTTAGGCACCCAGCAGGCTGTGCCTCAGCAAGGTCTCTAATTTGTGCTGAAAAGGAACCAGCAAAACGACTGATGTTCTGTTTCAGCATCACATTTTTCTATCTGTCTGCTTGTTTTGAACTCTTTCATAGTAATAAGCAAGATTAATGCTGAGATTATTACTGGTAATAATCTTTAAATATTGGTGAAGTGATAACATTTTCCACTTGGTGGCAGATAATCCTTTTAAAAATAAGCACAAAGCTCAAAGATACATTAAATGCCATTTTTTTTAGTGAGGAAAAGCTCTGTGGTGGCTGATGAGCACAGAACCTGTGGATGCAGGGCTGAGCTGCAAAGTTTTGGGGCAATTTGCCCCAAGAGTCAGGTATGCAGCAGGCAATCATGCATGGATGCATTTCCTCGTGTTCTTCTGAACCCACCCATCCCCACAGGTGTCCCCTAAGGTAAACAGGAAGATATTGGCTTCACATTCCAGGAGTCCATGGCACTCCATGAAACCCACAGGCCTTGAAGAATGTCAAAGCATGCAGGTTTGGGGTGTGCCAGCAGAAGTTCAGCTTCCTATAGGCTGTGTAATTGAGAGGAGATGCTCCTTCTGCTCTGCTTTCTCCCACTTACCTGCAGGCAGGTTGCTGCCAAAAGAGGCAATTTTTCCCCATTCTCTCAGTGCTGTGCAGAGCACCCAATAAGGACATTAAATACAAGGACACTATTTCTAATTCAGGATATCTGGAATATAAGGTGCTGGGAGCTGGAGAGCAGTCCAGGGAAGAATTGTCTGGCCCTTGCTTCATGTCCTCTCCAAAGCATCCACTGTCATTCCTCTAGGAAACTGGGCACTGGACTAGCTAAACTGTTTCACTGCCCCAGGACCACAAACTGTTTTCGCTTTTTATTCTGAGATCTCACCATGGTGGGAAGGTAGAGGACAAATTTTGTCCTGATAGCTAACAATGAACATCTCAAAATCACATGAATCCCTCTACCTGCAGGTTGGACTGTTGTACATTCAATCAGGTTGCTGACTAGAAACAAGGTCATTATACTAGTTGGCAAGCAATTAATCATTTAAGTCCATGAATGCCAATGCATTTTTGCATGAAAACTTTTGTTTAAAAACACAACAAAACATTTAGGGTCTTACTCTTCCTTCAATATTCATCACGATCCTAAAAATACAGCCTTTTTTTTTTCTGCTGGAAGTCAATGCCTGTCTTCAAAACAAGGCCACTGCCAACTCACTGTTCTGAGAATACTTCTCTATTGCTGTTCTGAGAATGCTTCTTGAAGTAATACTATGTCAGCTGGGGAAAAAAAACAAACCTTGCAATGAGACCTCTCTCTCAACAGAAGGGCGTGGTGGGAAACAGATCTGTCACATAGTGCTGTGGTCTGTCACGCCCTTTCTGCAGCAGGACCCCTCATTTTCTAGGTAATGCCTTCATCTCTGACATAGCTGCATATTCTTTCAAGAAAGGAAAGATATCTTGAGGCCATGACATGTACTTCTGTAGCTGAGATTTATTTTGAACCGTGTTTAACAGGAACACATAGCAATGCATCCTGTCTTAGTACAAAACAACACTCTCAAAGTTCCCTTCTCTCACCACTGAATAGGAAGCTGAGTGCTTCTGTCTAATTATTCTGACCTCTCCACTCTCAGGATTTGACTAAGACTATTCAAGGAGCAGAGAAAGAGGCTCTGTTTTTGCCTCAGTAATGTGTTTCTTGTTGGGATCATAGCTGTCTGACACTGCACTGTCTCTCTTCAGCATTCACTTCCTCTTGAGCCTCTTATTTCATATAAAAAAAAAAATCCACGAAAAACAGAACAGCAGGAGAATATAAACCATTCCCATCAATCCACCATCTCTCCTGTGTAAGTGTGGCTGGTTGCCATTGAATTTTAATGCAAATGAATCCCATCCCAGAAAGGGCATGGGCCACTGTTTAGTGATGCTAATGAAACCTCCCTCCCTCTCTATTGCAGTGTATCTGCATCAAGAACTGATGGTGGAAGGAAGGTGGCTTTCTCTCAGCTAGAGGGTCATATCTGACGTGGACAAGCAATAGGTCCCACGGGCTCTGTTGGGAGGACCAGGTGCCAGAAATTTCCTAGCTCTGCCTCGAAACCAAAACTACATTTATTTCCACTTTCCAGATAGTTGGCATGATGCTGCCTTTGTGCTAAGTCAACCACATCATGTCTCCACACAGGGAATTATTGTGAGGGCTTGCAGTTAGTCACATTTTCTATCTCATTTCTTTGTCTCTTGCTCATCCTGACCTTCTCACAGGGCTTTTTTTCCCCTTCCTGTTCTCTTTTACATGTCCCCCTCTCTGCTGCTTCTGACAGTGACAAGGTACAAGAATGGCTATCTAAATTTCCTTTCCTTCTTACTAATTACTTTTGCACTCCCAGAGGAAAAATTTTAAAAGGTAGGTATCATACTAATCAGACATGAAATTTCACTCAGAATTCCCCCCTCCACGCTCTTGGTGTCGTGTATTGCCTGGGACTAGGCTGATTTACCATATAGAAAAACAAACTGTTGCAAGTGAAAAATGACCAAGATCAGGAATGTGGCAAATGGCAAGTGAGTAATTACAACAGTTTAGCACACTTATCTGAATTGGTTTTTAATATTTATCTGCTGATATTTTTGTACAGCATTGGAAAATTCCCTCTTCCAGCCAGGTGGACAAGTGAATACCCATGCCATCTGCTTAAATGGCTAATTTGCAGTATGCCATCTATATGACCTTCAGTTTTCAAATCATTTTAAAACCCATCAATCTGTGCATCTGGCACAACATCCTCTCTGTGTACCTGATAACTGGTTTGCACATTTTAACCTCTCTCATTAAAAACAACAAATATTTTCAATGCTCATCACGACTTTCTTCCTTCCCATGTTTCTGCTCTTGCATGAGGACAACATAATGAATTTGTCAGGACTAGGTTAGACGTTTTTCAAGAATCCATTAGTTCTCAGCACTCAGATTTTTTTTATATATTTTGGCTGGTTTTACCTGTCCTGCAGACTCTGTGAAAAAATACCAATTCTGGATTTTTAAACTGGAAAAACTGTGCAACTCAGCACAGAAACTGACACTACAAAGAGCATGTAAGACAAAATGCTGTGGACTGAGAGCATTACTCATGCAGGTGCTCACAACGTGGTTTTCCCCATAAAAATAGTATCCGGTGCTGTCGTCACCAGAATTGTCCAGAAGAATGAGCAAAATCAAACAGCTTGCTACGTGCTCCAGATGGGGTTAAGTGAATGTCTGCCCCTTAAAGCATTTTCTGAAAAGTTTATGTGTCATGTCCTTCAGCTGCCTGGCCATCAGTGATTTTTCAAATGCATTCACTGTTTCCTTCCTTGCTCCCAGCCAATCAGATGCTGCCAGTGCAGCAGTACCAGGAATGTGACTTATGTTAGACAGGAAAATGCTCACCCAGCACATGTTCAACATGTGTTGCCAGGAAAACACAAGCCCAAACAGATTGCAAGAGCCAAAAGATGCCTCCTAGTTCTGATCACTGGCAGAGTGAAGCACAGAAACTCTCAGAAAATCTTTTGTGCTGGAGGAAAGAGATCTTCAAGGGCAATGCAGGGCAGTTTGATGGGAAAAGGTTTGCAACAAGCAACACAATGGAGCAGAAATGGAGGGAAACAAAGTTTGCTGTCTTCTGTGGGGGCAGTAAGGAAATTGTTCATATCTTACAGCCTAACCTAGGACACTAGGAAAAGGAATTAATACTCCCTTTGTTAACCTGGAAAGCATGGTTCATATTTCCAGTGGTCATGTTTGGTTTTGGCATGAAGCAGATTGAGACAGTCAGTGTGAATGTGTCTTAGAGATGCCAAAATGATTATTGGTGGGTCAAACCTAGGTGTGCTTCCCTCCTCAAAAGAAAGAAGGATGACACTGGAGACCATTTCCCTGCAAATCAAGATGGCAGCTGGCAATTGGCATCAGAGCATTTCTTCTGTCACCTCTGTGGCTTGCTTAAGTCATGCTAAGTCTGCTAGGAATAAAGTAAACGTTTTCTAGTCTCAGCTAAATGTTGGCAAATAGGACTTGACATTGTGAGTGGAACTGGCCAGGAATTTTCTGGCTAGTTCCTTTACTGGAAAACATGAACTTTCAAAAACAGACATTTTAGTCCAAAGAACATTTCTAAGTTAAGAGACAGAGAGAAGTGTTTGCCCCCACAGTGATATGAGAATAGTTAGCAGGATATCTTATCCTTGCTTTATCTTACTCAGATTACAGATTTTGGTTTGAGTCTGCTTGGTGAGAGCCTGGTCCATGACTGCAGACACAGGGGTCAGTCTAACATCAACACCTCCTGGGTTTCTACTTGATACAAGTGCAACTGTTGATGATGACAGCTGATGTAAGAAGAGAGACAGATTTTCTATAAATTAAAGTGCATACCTTGGATGAGAGAAAAGAGCAGATCTTTTTCCCTCCAACCTTCTGGAATTACACCTATCTCTAATTCATGCTCAAAGTGTGACTTTCTAGAAGAAAGTATCCAGTTTCATTCAGACCTAAGAAAGGAAGAATGCTGAAATCTGAACAGAGTTTGAGCACAGCCCTCACCACATATGACTCACTGTGCTGGTCAGTGCCAGGCAGCTGAAACCCACCAGTGGTAACCTCACTCATCTCTTCTGCACTTTTACTGGTGTAACTCCCACCTTTTATGAAATATCCTCTCTGTTCACTTAAGCCCTGAAGGTTTTAGCAACCTGCTGTCACCTATGAAACCAAGATCAAAGGCAACAAAAATGCCTGTCTAATCTTGAATGTAATCCTCCTCACATGTATTTGTTCCTGAGCTGTGGGTCCGTGCCAGCAGTCTTTCTCTCCCCATCTTTGAGCTCAGGGATTAAGACACTGGGGTCACTCACATTGTTGCCACCATGGATATAACTATTTCCCAGCTGTCCAGTTTTTTGCTACTATTCCTGGTGTGTAGTACATAAAGGCATGAGCAGAGTTTGTGAGTAGTCCCACAGCGTATGACCAAGCTATCAGAAACGGGCTTGGCATCACACTTGTCACACTGCTTTTCAAAATGAGAGTTCCTGTCATTAAACAGCCACTGACCCCTTGGCAGCAGGACCAGACAGGTGGGACACTGCAAACAACTTCCCCTATAAATGCCAACACACTGTCCTTATCTGACACTGTACAGCTCCAGGTGATAAAATCGGTTTGACAAAAGTGGAAGCTGGGAAGCCTGCATTGCCAGACCTGTAGGAAGCTGGGAAAATAAATAAATGCATCACTTTATTTCTTTTCTTCCAGATGGATCTTCTTTTAGTTGTCATTCATGCTGTATTTCTCACACCTGCATGAATTTGTTAGCAGTGAGACAGCACATCCAGCACAGACCACAGATCTTCCCTTTTGTGCATCCTTTCAAAGCCTGGCCAGGCACTTCCTTCCTTGACAGGGGATTTAACATCACCCTTTTAATATTCCCAAGATTTTGTTGGGCTTAAGTATTCCAAATATTATGTAGTTCGAATTATTCCGGTAAAACAGCAAAATCTCAAGTGCTTTCATTCCCCTAAAAGCTGGCAAGGGATGGGTAAGTTCTCTGTGTTTTTGTTTCACTTACTACACAGTTTATTTTCTCTTTCTCTCCCACTTGCCAGTGCAAAACCAAAATCTGCAAACTTCTCTCTAAACCACCCCGTGCCAAATTTTCCAGGAAGTAATCTGTAGTATCAAGTCCCACAAGGAGCAGTTGTTCCCACTGCAAACATCTGCACCGACAGCAGCACAAGAAGAGATGATTAAAAGCTATGCAGCTCCTATATTCTTTGCATCTATGTGGCTATAACCTATTTAGTGAGCAAATTTCAAAATTTCAGCTGTGATTTTTAATTTCATCTACAATCACATTTGTTGATTATAGGAATTACTTTATCCATTGCCTTAAATAAACAATTTACCATTTTTTATCTAAGATTACATTGAATTCAACACCCTGATGCTACCTATCTATAGTGCAATTAGGAAAATAATTATGAATTTAAATAACAATCTTTTCTTAAGCTTTTAAAGAGAAGGAGTTGATTAAAGTGTGTGTCTCTTAGTAACATTAGTCATTGCTCATTGTGAGAAACATAGCCACATATTTACCGTCATACAGATTTCTTTTGATTAATTATGAAAAACAATACCAGTTTTTCTTCCCTGGAGTTAAGAGAAAGACTCCTATTTAAAAGCAGGACTCTTGAGAAAACAAATTTCATTTCAAAGGTTATTAGCAAAAAGAAGCCTTTGTTTTAATCTTAATGGAATCATTCTCTTAGGATGACACAAATATCCATAAAGCACCATGATTTCATTTGGGTTTTAAAAAAACAAAAACAACTTTATTTTCCCTTGACACAAAACAAGATTAGCCAGGCTGGTTGCTTTCTGCGCTCAATACAATGAAGGCTGTTTGTCTCTGGCCACGGCAGGGGCGTGCAGGGAGCAGGGATGAGCAGATGAAAGATTTCCTCCGCAGAGCCTCCGGAGAGCGGGAGGCGGCGAGCCTGGAGCACAGCCCTGTCCCAGCCGTGCAGCATCTCCGCTGCTGCCGGCACAGCTGCATCCCAGGCTGCATCCACCCTGCACACCCCGGAGCAGCCATGCCCAGGGGAGCCAGGGGGTCCTGCACACCCCGGAGCAGCCATGCCCAGGGGAGCCAGGGGGTCCTGCACCCCTGGGCCAGCCATGCCCAGGGGAGCCAGGGGGTCCTGCACACCCCGGAGCAGCCATGCCCAGGGGAGCCAGGGGGTCCTGCACACCCTGGAGCAGCCATGCCCAGGGGAGCCAGGGGGTCCTGCACACCCCGGAGCAGCCATGCCCAGGGGAGCCAGGGGGTCCTGCACACCCCGGAGCAGCCATGCCCAGGGGAGCCAGGGGGTCCTGCACACCCCGGAGCAGCCATGCCCAGGGGAGCCAGGGGGTCCTGCACCCCTGGGCCAGCCAGCACAGCCCAGCAGGCTCACAGAGGAGCGATCGCCCTGCGGTTTGCAGCTGTGGGGGAGGCTGTGCTTCCTCCAGCCAGATCCCACTGAGGGACAGCTCTGTTTACATCAGTGCAGCTGTGAGCTCCCCCAAATGCAGCCCAGCTGCTAAAAGCCAGAACGAGCTCCAAACAGCGTGAACCGAACTGTCCTCCTACATCTGCCTCTTCAATCCCATCCAATAAAGGGTCCACTGGTAACAAAACAGAATGAGGCTGCAAGATGCAGAGCACATGCTATAACATTACTGCCAGGGCTGGTCCCCATATCCTCCCCTGCCTCTATGGGAAAGGAGCTGCCCCAGCCCCTGGCTGGGCCCTGGAGAGGACCCCTCACCTTCACGAAGGGTAAAGTGACCAAATTGCAAAATATTTGCCCTGATTTTTACCAACTCTCGTATGGGAAAAATCTCCAAGAGTAATTAGGCCAAGATGAGTAACTGAGTTTACTTAATTTGTTTACAAATCCTCTCTGTTCATAAAAAAATAGGGAAAAGTAATAGGGGTTTGTTCAAACAAATACTTTGAGGTCTTTAGACTTGAAAATGTGTTCATTAATCAGGGCCCTTGGAAAATGCTGAAAAGATCCAAGTGCTGAAAAAAATTCTGTCCCATGTTTAGTAAATTATCTATAAAAGCAAGAAGCCTAACTAAAAAATATTGCAAAACTGGAGAGGATCAAAATTTGCTCATACCCTGTAGCATGAATCTAGAATCTGGCTGAACTGAATAAAAATCTCCTCCTTACTACATATTGCTCTATGAGAGTTTATGATTCCTAAGTTCAGGGAGATTTTTCTTTCTTTGAAAGCATCTACATTGAAAAAAAAGACACCATCAAAAAAATCTTTTCGTGCATAGAAAGAAAGAGGTTATTGTGTTTGTAGAAGTTATCTGCTGGAAATTCTGCTCCAGTTATCATAACCTGAACGTGTTCTCAAATCAAAGTACTAAGAAAGGTCAACAAGTGGAGCAAGGTTTGTTTTCTTCACGGCTCATTGTGAGCTTAGCTACCCCAGACTTCCTCAAGGCAGAGCCAGTGTCGCTTTTGAGAAACATGTCATGCTCCAGATTTATTTGCATATACAAGAAGAGTATTTTGCAGCACAGTTTGATAAACAGGTTTTAAATAGCAAACGTTGCTGATAAGAACAAGAGGGAGAGTATTTTTCAAGACAAAGGTTTTCCTTGGGAACAAGTGAGAGGAGGGCATGTAGAAAGCCTTGTACCTCCTGGAGCCCTCCTGGAAGTAAATAGCACTCTAAACAAAGGCATCATCAAAGGAGTCCTGAAAAAAAAATAGCTGTGCTACCTTAACCACATTTGTATTCAAATCTGTATCAACATGGGCATCAGATCTGTGCTACACTTTCATGATTTTGAGGCTATAGCACAGGCGTGTGACAATCATTTACATTGTATGCTTTGGAAAATGTTGCTCAATATAATAAATCTATTTTCAGAATGTGCAAGAAAAAAAGGTTTCATTTCTAAATAAGTAAACCATTTTCAGGAAATGCAGAGTTTCTGTCAAGATGTTAGAAATTAATTTTCGATAAAGCACTTCTAAAATATTACAAAATATAAATAGTACATTAATTATCAAATTCATAATAACAATAAAAGTATTTGATTTTTATAGGGACTTCCCCCCTTCAAAAGGGCATTTTTTTACCAGTGAACAGCTGATGTTTTGATCAGCAGGAATAAGAGGAAAAAAAAGTTGTGAGTAAATGTTTTTAAATGGATGACTAGCTAAATATGCAAATAATCTATGCAACATTCATTTCTTATTATTTCCTAAGGAAAAAATATGGAATTGTTCCATTGGATTCTTCAACAAGTCCTGAAGGGTTGTTGAAAAATGACCCTTCTATTCCTACATCTGCTTAATTAATGCAAGTGAATGTGTCAAATATCCATCCTGGTAATGGATTAAGAAGTTATCTACAAGCAGCTTTGGAAAGCTGTAGGCAAACAGAATTTCTCAGTATCACTATGCAGAACATCCTGTCCTACATCAAGGCATAGCTGAAAAGCAGAGGTAAAGCAAATGGGCTACAAAAATATGTACGGCTTTAAATTTTCTTGTAGCAGGCCAAAGCAGCATTACCATAATAGTTATATCTATCATGTCTCCTGTCACATAATTTCTGGCTCTCCAGCTCTAGTTTTGCCAATCTTGAATGCATATTTCTCTCTTTTTTGCTGGTGTATCTGTAAAGCTTCAGGCGAATTTCCCTCACTGATCCCCTTGCACAGGCTCCCTGAATCAAGCCAGAAAGATGCTTCTTATCTCCTTCAAATTCCTCCTCACAACATACATATTCTGGGATGCTGACAAGGAAGGAAAACCTGTAGCAGCTGGGGTGAGCAAAAATCACCTAGGAGCCACTTTGAAAAATATCTTTTTTTTAAACAATGTTAGTCGACTGACCATGTGTGATTATATTGCCCGTGCCTAAATTGTTTCCTCCACTTAATTGTTGTATCCTGGCCTCTCTTTGCTGATATGAACAGCATAATTTAACAGATAAGGAGAGCAGAAGGCAAGGGAAACATGGCAGATGGGCTTTGATAAGAAGAACATTGACCTAGAGCAAATGAAACACTACCATTGAAGGAAGTCACTCTTTCACAGTTACAGAGATTGTATGGGACATTTTCCTGCAAAAATATTTAGCCATCAGACACAAAGTTTTAAAGCAGCTAAAAATACTTATCAGAATTGAAGTCTGGTTGCACAGAGAAGAAAATGAAAAAAAAATTACTTGATTAAGCAATTAGTTTCAGCATTTACCACATGAGGATCTTCCACTGTGGGTACTAAACTCGCAAAATGGTTGGGAAGATCAATGCACTGGGTTCCATTATCACCTCTTGGGAATGTGAGGAGACAGTGACTGATGTCCAGATGTGTCTGGTACCCAAACTTTGAGATGGTCTTGCAAGGAAACCAGCTGAGGCATGCAGGATACCCAGTCCTGAAGGGATAAGTCAACAGCTGAAGGCCACAGCTCTTTATTTAGCACTCCTCTGAGGTGCTTCCTTGCTCCTCAAGGATCATGGTCAGTAATGTGGTCCCAGCACTCCACAGGGCCTTTTCACAGAGAACCCATTCAAGATATTCTGGCATTTCTAATAAATTTGTAGATGTGTGGGACCTTTGGTGTGAACCTTCCTCTTTTTTACAAGACTAGAGGACAGGCTGCAAGAGCTGGCCAGAGCTCTGACCTGTTTGTAAGGGCTTATCCAAGTCCTTGCCATACTGCCCTCCCCTGTCTCTCCTCTCTATCATCTGTCCTTCTCTCTAACCTGAACAATTACAGATTTAAAAGATTGAAAGATGAACTTTGGGCCATAGCAGCCAGAGGGTCTTCAGATGTGAACTGAAATCAAGATGCTCTGTCCAGCAGAGTGCCACTGAACAGGAGATGAAGCAGCCTTCAGAAGGCAATGGGACAGATTGTTCCTCTGCTAGTTTCACTGGCTGGGTAAATGCTGGTTTCCCCTTTGAGTTTTCAAGAGGTGTTCATTAGCATGGTTGCTTCTCCCAGCCATTAGGGACTGGTACCTCTCAGCCTCTGGGACATCTCAGTCTCTGGGACTGACCAGGAAAATCCTGCAGTTCTCCAGGGGGAAGAACTTGCTGTGAGAAGTAGCCTAAAAGAGTATTGTTCCCTTGCTTGGTTCCAAAAGAGACAGTTCAAGTGCGTAAGCCTTGAGAAAGGATTTATACCATGAAACCCAGTTTACAGATGTACTAAAATGAGGCAAGAAAGAGTGTTTTGGACACATCAGTACTACCTTCTACTAATTAGCATTTTGGGTTCCCCTGACCAACATCATGGCTTCTATGCAGTTTCTTCTTAGATATACAACTGTATAATTGATCATAAATGTCTATAGTGCCACTTCACTGTATAAATACACAATAGGAGGCTGCAAGCCTGACACCTGAGAATTAATTCAATTCCAAGGCTAATATTTAGGCATCATGTTATCTGTACACAATCTGGATCTCACTCCTTGATCTTGTACATGAACTATTTTTCACTTTCCCAGAAAATCACTAGCCTTATCAATATTTAAATATTGGATCATTCTGGTGTGAGCTGCTCTTTGGCAGGTTTTGTTGAATTCTGTCCTCTGTTCCATTCACCCATATTTTTCATTATCATATCTTTAAAAATCCTTTCCTCCTCAACTGAATGCTCCTTAAGTTTTGTTTATGGAAGGCTACTAAATGAGCCATTAGCATGAAAAGCTAGCTATTGATCTGTGGTGCCATAATTTTATAGTCACAAGAATGGGTAGGTTACACCTTAAATACATGTAGTTAAATTACAGGAAATTCAGAACTGCTACTTTTTAAATTTCTACTGAGACTAAAATCTGGCTATTACTGGCAAATTTCAAATCCTGTATCTATTTGTGGTGCTTCCCTAACACAGAGAAATCACAGGGTATTTTGAGAGAGCAGAAGAAACTCCAGCACTGTCCTCTAAGGCTCTCCTGTGCCAAATTCTTTGCTCTTGCCTGTGGAGTGTGCCCAGTCTTTGCATTGCATCCTCTCCCTCAGCTTTGGCTCCACCATGCCTCACTCAGCCCTTGGCCTCTGATCTGTGCTCAGAGCCCAGTGCCCTGCAGGGAGAGCCTCAGCCCCACCTAGGGCTGGGGAGGGCACAAATCCATCTCACTCTCACCCACTCCAGGAGCAGGGGTTTCTGCTTCTGCTGCAAACACAAGTTCGGAGCAGCTCCACAGGCAGCTCCTCCTTGCTGCTACAGGGTCTGGGAAAAGGCTGAGATCGAAGGTTCCAGGGCTGAGCTTCCAGCTGCTCGATTAGGACATCCCTGAGAGCTCAGGGACACGTGCTCTGCTCCCTCCATGCCTAAAGGAGCAGATGTGATATTTCAGACATATTTCAGAATTATGGAAAACATTCCTATGGCCAGCTGATTTTTTTCTCTCTTCTAATGCTTTCTGCTGCAGCTCCTGATTTCTAGGAGCCATTTTCCCCTTCTTTCTTGATAAAAAATAAAAAAACCTTGAACTTGAGCTACACTTAGTCGACTTGAACCTCTGCCCCATATTGAAGGTATTCCACCTGTACTACTTTTTTCAAGCCCATCACTTGAAGGTTAAATAATTTTCTCAATATGTTTAACATTTTTTTTAGAAGGCTTATTTCACCCTGATGTTTGGTGGTTTTGCTTTTTCCTATGCTTTCTGATCTGTATTAATCAACTTCTTTCCTGATATGTCCTTGTAATAATTTTTGTTTGCTGGATATGTTCACTCCTACCCTCATTCACAGGCAGCTGTTGACTCAAATAGCTTTGGGAATATTTTCTTATAATTTTATCCCTCTGCTTGTTTGGCAAATTCCTTCTAGGTTTTTTGATTTTGATTAGAGGAGAGTTCAAGCCTCCTCCACATTGAAACCCCTGTACACTTCAGTCCAGTTGACTTTAGTAACTACTTCCTCCAATTTCACAAACTTTGCCTTCCTGAAATGACTCCTATTTATTTCAAATTTAATCTTAACTTCCACTCATACAATGCAAGGTAATTTTCTACAATCAACCCCATTAGAAGGTCCTTAAGCCTACACAAAATCTAGCCTGAAATAAGTGCAAATTCTCTTTGCCCTTTTGTGATTGTGACAGAGAAATTGAACAGTAAGGACTCTGCGCTTTTATTATCAAAATGAAGCAATAAGATCTGTAAATACAATTTTCATTTATAATGAGCCTTAAATTTGTACATTTCACCAGGAAAACTTTTGTTTTGCAAATGAACTGCAGTAATATATTCTGAAGGTAAAATCTTGGCTTTATGGAAATAAACAAGGAACTGAGTTTAGTAACGTTACGACTTTGCCCAGGAGTTGTGAAAGCACAATCAAGTGTGGGAGCTCTCAGCCCACTTTGAGAGAAGCTGGCTGTGCATCACATCCAATGTGTCAGGAAAAACAGGCTGATAAAAGGCATCTGGGAGCAAACTCATTATTTTTCACTTTTCATGTACTCTGTGTATTTTTGCAAAAGTTCTAGGCAATTGTTAGGAGTCCAGTGTGGTGAGAAAATGTTGACCTGAAAGTGAAATGTGAAGCTTAAAATACAGGTCCAAACTAAATCACAGGTGTCATAGTCATGTGCACTGGGGCTCAGACATTATCTTCACATGAGGGGATACAGTTTTTTCTTTTAGCTTAGTCTGCTTTGGCTTTATTAGTCCTGTAACTAAAGATGGATAAAAAATTCTAATAAGAATTCATTTGAATTTTTCTTCCTCATATGAAAACCACAGACACAGACTCCCCTAATTTGTAGCTTCGTGATACTCAATATTCAAGAAGCATTCAGGTGTCTAAGCTGCACTCTAAATGTCCTTGCAAGTCTTGGAAATTCAGTGCAACTGTTTACTCCACAAAATATTCCAGGCATTCATTACCTTTCTTTGCAGGAGAGTTTCCATAATTTACCCAGAAGAGAGAAGTGTTATAGCATGCCACAAGCAACAGACAGAAAAATCCCAATAACAGGCACGAGGCCATCTTCCCTCTAAGACATCTGTGTACTTGGGGTTGGTGAGAATGGGTGTGAGGCAGCAGTGCAGGGGGCCACTGTCCAAGCTGGCACAGGCAATTTCAGGATAGCTTAAATATCCTTTCAGCATGCTTCAGTCCAGCCCTGGTGAGTGGGATGTCAGGAAGGCACTGAGGAGGTGTTGGACCCTGTCACTGTGGCAGCACAGACACAGAGCAAGGCAAACCATCCCTCCACATGGGTACCAGTCACACAGCTCCTTGCAGCTGTTGATGGTGTCCTTGCACCAAACACAGAACTTAGGAGCATTGAATAGTATTGAAAAGTATTAAGCTCTCATTTTCCAATTGCTTTTTGCAATGCACAATTGTTTCTAACAATGTTTTTATTCCTAGGCATTTCAGATTCTGTGTATAAGTCTGAACTTGAACTCATGGTTTGCTTAGGTTCTTGTGGAATTTTCCCCAGAAGAAATTAGCCCAGTGTGGGAATTATGTGAGAAATACCTACAAATCCTAATTACTTTTCCCAAGGAACAAGATTTTAATATATTCACCAGTTTTATTTGAAGCACTCCTATTATTTTTTTATTTAATTTCCTCAGTTCCTCAGAGAGGTGAGCACAGGGATGTGTGCTTCAGACACCTGAAGGAGCAGATCTGTACCCAGCTCAGCAAGTTTTCACATCCCAGGGGTTCCCTTTCACCCATCCACTCTATTCCATGAAGCCTATTCTCCTTTGCTACCTGTCTTGCATCTGAAAACAAATATGCACAAGATAGGAAACATAAGCAGGAGGAACAAATCAGAGTGGATCACATACTGTAATGAAACATACAGCTTTTCTTCTTTTCTAGTATTTACTAGAGAATAGATATCAGGTTTCTGACTGACCAAACAACTGCAGCAGGCTTTGTAGACAAATGATGCTTTTAAAAGCCTTTTCAATCCAGGTTTCTCATGATCCCTCCTGGCAAAGAATTAATCAGTTCAGCATGTGAGGGGGTGTTTTGGTCACTGTTAAGTTGATGTCTGAATTGCATGCAGACAAAATAGTCTGTTTGTTTTCCTTTCAAAGAACAAGCTTTGTTGTTTCATGAAGGACTAAAATTCATATTTCTTCCTGAAAGGAAAAAAAATAATATCTGTATTTATATTTTTGTTCTGTGAGAGTATTATTTTTTACTTGGGTGGTAAGCTAACATTGTACTTACTGAATGGTGATCTTTCTAAAACCTGCCCTCAAAAACATAGTCTCTTAAGCCAACTATCAATGCTGTCAATACTTACATTTTACGATTTCATGGTTGTCGTGTAAGAATTCAGATGAGTAAAACAAGAATGACTAATTGCTGTGGCAAAATGTTACGGACATTTACAAATAATCACTCACTGTAATGAATTACACCCCCGTGTTACAGCTAATTATTAATGCTTGCTGAACTTTGGGTGGAAGGAGGTGGTAGTTATTTGATTACTGATTATAATTTTCTACTTACAGCCGACAGCCAAATATTTTTCTTTCATTCCCAAATAACGGCTATTAGGCTAAAATGTGTCTGGGCAAATCTCCTATGCCTTTGCACAGCTCTGCAATAGGAGCCCTGCACAGGGCTCAGGCTGGGACACTGCTCTTTCTCACCATGCAAATGCACATTTTCCTGCACGTGTTTCTCTCTCTCCCTTCTCTTATACCACTTGCAGCATTCACTCTTACGTTATGAGGCAGTTTCTCCCAGGAATGAAGCTCAGGGAGAAAGAGTGAATGTTTTTCAGCCAGTGGCAGTCAAAAAAAATTCACAAGATTGTGCGAAAGCTGTTTGTGGCCACTGCCTGTAACACACAGGTGTGGGCAGCCCCTCTGTCAAGGGCTGCTTAGAGCAATGGGCCAAAAACAGAGATGTGTGCTCCACAGGGAGAACTTTTGTTGGGTTAAGGAGAATTTTAGAGAGGCAGGTCTTTAATACACCCTTTAATTTTGCTTCAAATGTGATGTCAAGAGAGAGTGCAAACCTCTTGCCTCCTCACATGTTGGTTACGAGGTTAAGTTCCAAATAAACCTCCAGGTAAATGCAGCATGGCACTACTCTTTCCTTTTCAATTTTTAACAAATACCTTGCTGTGCTATCAGAGCCCTCAGTTATTTTTTCCCCTTAACATCCTGTCCAAGCATATCCAGTGCCATTCTGGTCATATGTATGCACCACATTGTTTTGCCACATCAGCCTGTCATCCTTACCTTTCAGTCTTGTTGTCAGACTCCAGCTTCATTATCTTTTGATAGACCATTACTTCACCTCTGTCACACACAATGTTGCTTTTTATTTAAAACAACCCTGTCTGAAGACATTTAGAGGAATCACCTCTGCCACTTCCACTGATGCACTGGTGAAGTTCATATACTCCTTTTAATCCTCAGAGATATTAATTTTTATAAGGCTTCTTGTCTTCTCTGTGTGTGGAAACCCTTTTGTCGTTTTTATTTAGTAGCTGAACAATCCATGAAACATAACCTTGTAACTGTCCATGCACTTATTCTTTGGCACCCTGTGCCACTCTGGACCTTCACTAGGTTAGCTGCAAGAGTTCAAGCACAACCATTGTATCTACCATTACACAGCTATATAGATAATCCTCAGATGTATCACTGAGGATTGCAACAAATCAATACTTTTTCGAGTCAGTAAAATCAGGACTTTGTTCTGACTCCTTGTGCAAAATTTTACCCCTCCATTTCAAAAAATAATAATTAAAATTATTGTCCATAGACTTCCACATACTTTGTGGAACTCAGTATAAGCCTTAATAATGCTGTAACCCAATGCAGTAAACAGCAAACTCCCACAGCAGAGGGGCAGGTCCATGGGATGCTCTCTGCCCACTGTGCTGGGTCAGTAGCTCTGGCAGAAAAGTGAGATCAGCAGCCAGGGGACAACTTTCATCTCCCTAATAAGAAATGTTGGAGCCTTTATATCTGAATGCTTAGTGAACACTCCCCTATCCACTTCAGAGATAACTGAGGCATGAACAAGAATTATTTGCTCAATTTTGGAATGTGATTTAATTACAATTAAAACCAATGTCAGCTATGTAGATTTCTGAGTTATTAAATTCCTTCAGTAGATAAGCAGACTCCCTTGCTTAGCTCTTTGACATTCTTTTAGTGATTTTAATGTCTCTATTAAATTACACGACCATTTTCCTTCTAAGAGATATTCAGTCATGAGGTTAAGAACAACTTATTGGATTGAAAAAAAAAGTTTAATTTAATGGTGGTATTATCAATCAAATGATTAGCTGCCATCTCTGTCTTTACCTTGAGTACCGGGGTCCTAGAAACTAAAATTGTAAAAATAATAAATAAAAAGCCCAAGAACACTCTGAGTGCTAAGGACATGTGGCAAACTTTGAGCAGAGCCAGAAGGAAAGGAAGATAAAAAGTGTGAATTAATCTTAGCCAGAGAGAAAGTTAGAAACTCTAAAAATACTGCCTGCTGTCTCTTCCCATACACCTTCAGCAGCAGGCAGCTACCAGTGCATCAGTCTGTCCATGAATACATGTAAAGATAGCTGATATCCCAAGGCATCTGAAACTGCTGCTGCCAAACACAGAAGCAGTCCAGAGGAGTCTGTAGGGACCCTGGCAATAACAGATAACAGTGATGGGGAGGGGAAAGGCTGCAATTCACCTGTACTTTCACTCCTTCCCTACCATTTTTGTCAAGAAGATGACTGTCATCCCCCAACTATTAACTCTTCAGGCTAAGCAATGTAGGCACCAAAAACTGACTACAGCAGCTGCAATTCATCTTTACTCCTCAGCAAGCACTTCTAGGCTAAGAGGTAGCTTTTAGCTGGCTGATACAGAAATCTTTGTGGATTTTGAAAGTGCACAAGTATTAATGGGTGTGTGGGGCTGAAATGGAGCCAGGTGGGCTTCCCAAGGGCCTCCTACAGAGCACTGGCAGCCTGCTTCTGGCTAGCAGTCATCTTCTGCTGAGCAATGTATCTGAGTGAGACTAAACTCTCAGGACATGCCATCTGTAATGCTTACAGAACCAAGAGAGCATCAGGAAAACATGCAGAAAATGGGCACATCATCTGATTTGCCTCACCTGGATCTCAAGCTGCAGCTGAGCAGCAGGAGCACCCACCTTCTCATCCGGATCCACCTCTCCACTGGCAGAAGCCCTGTGCAAAAGCCTGGGCACCTGGAGCTCTGGTGGGTTGCACAGTTTCAGTGTGGTTTTCATCTGTCCATGGTGGTGCTCCTGTCAATCTAGAGAAGACCCACCAGCAAGAGGCTAGGAGTTTTTGCCACAGGGTCAAAGGGGAGTCACTAATTAGGGCTTGACTCCAACCTAATAATGGGAGGCTGACCCCACTTAAGGCAGGCCTCTGTCAAAATGATGGAGGTTTTCTTCCAGTTCTGAGTTTTGTCCACAGGTTATGCTGCAGCCTGGCCATCTACAAAACATCAGATTGTAGCTGGCTGTGAGTGTCCTCATCTGACACGAAGGGGTGAAAGAGGATTTTGGAAGAATCACACAGTGGAATTTCTGTTATTTATGGTGTTTTCCTATTAAAAGTCGAGGGGTTTTGTAAGTATTTAGTGAATTGATTTTTCTCCTACCTTCTTATCCCTTCACATTTTAATCTGCTCAATGGAAATGCTGAGAGGGAGCTGATGGCCTGTGGGGAAAGTGGGTAAAATCAGAAATGAATTCAACATAAGAGTCAGTGAGAAATCTTAAGGATTATTATTTTCCCTGGGAGAAAATATTTCTTTAAAGTCATCCCTAGTTTTACATGGAAATAGGGCTTGGTTATGTCAGGTTGGCCCAGAAGTTTTACTTTCATGGGAGCTTAGACTGAGCTAAGCTTTTTAATGTTTCTCTTCTCCCTGATCTTTTCCCTGAAGGGGAACCAGGTTGCTAGTGTGTTTAAACTCTGCCAGGAAGAATTTCATACAATTTTCACCAAATTTCTTCCTCCTTTCTGCACGTTTAGTTGCTACCATGCTGCAGGATTTCTTTATAAGAAAAAATGCAAAATCTCACAAAAGATATTTCTGGGCCAGCCTCACTTTCAAATTTGGTCTTTTATGACAAGACTTCAAAATTTCAAGTAGAGCATACAAATTAACATATTTAAATTCTGTTAAATAATAACAATAGAATAATAAATACACACATCATTTCAAACTATCTCCATATCATATAAAAATGGAAAAAGGGTTGACTCATCAAGTTAGGTGTTAAACACTTAAGGATGTAGTGTTCTTTGGAAATATGATAAGCAAAAGAAATCATGTTTTCAAAGTGCAAAATAACCATTGGCTAACTTTATTAGCAGTGTGTCACAGAGCAGTTTGGCAGGAGTTCATACAGGTTTCCATATTACCAAAGGAAGGAATTTGGTTTTTTCCTAATAGATAACCTATTTTCATTGAAGCACAAGGTGTTGAAAACTCCCTTACAACCCAGAAGGTGATGGGGGCTGCTTGTATAAGGGATGATGTATGGGCTGTGCTTTTTGCAATGTTCATGTGCCCATGAATACTGTCAAGTTACACATCAAGCTTCTCTTCAACCCTAGCCTCCCCCTCACAGCACATAGAACCCTTTTTATCCAATATGGGCAAGTTCCTAAATCCCTACTGCTCCCTGCTGGACTGCAGATCCTCTGGCTGTGTCCTGGAGAAAATGATGCTATTTGGGAAGATGATAGGATGCTGCCCTCACAATCCTTAAGGTCAGGACATATTCAGGAAAAGCCTCTTCTTCTGAGGTTCTCACCTTAATGTTCCAGGTTTGTCCTGCTGCCTCTCACTCTTAGCATGAAAAGGAAGGGCAGAATTGTTCATGTAATGGTTTGGATAAATGCACTTAAAAATTCAGGAGGAAAAGGAAAGCACAGAGAGGAGAAAAAGAGACTTTACATCTAGAATTGCATAAAGGCAACCACCAAAAGCCTCTGTGTAGCTGAGATATCATATAGGAAATTACATTTTTACTCCACAGACAAGAAATGTCAGCCTTTGGTCTTATCTAAATACCTTACTTTGGGGTATTTTTGATTTTTCCTCATCCTTCTGAGTTTCTCTGAGGAAAAGAAAGTGATGTAACAGCTGATAATAAGCATAAACAACCTCTAGACTTTAGTGAATTTTCCTGCATAAACAGCAGGAGGTCTCTCATAGAAAGGGGAAATCTTTTCCTGGATGTCTAAAGGCGAATATGCATGTAGGATTTATTTGTAGTGCAGTAACACAAAGAGGCTCCAGCTGAGATAACAACATTGCTTTCTTCCAGGTTCTCCTTACACAGAAAAAAAAAGAAGTCCTTGTGTCTGAAAGTTTACAATCGATCTACAGGAGCCAAAGCAGGTATTATTGCCTCATGTCTTGCACAGGTGGCATTAAGATGCTAAGGAATAAAACAATTATTCCAGAAATCACCAGAGGAGTACAGAATGTAAATTTCCCATACTTATTGCTTGGGTGATGTTGGAACCCTAAAAGGAGTTTTGAGTTTCTTGTGGTTTTTGATACTAACTCTTAGGAGAATATTGCTTTTGACTTAAGGTCTTGGAGAAGATTTTCAAATTTGAATAATGGAGTTAGAGTCACAAGTGTGTAGTTAAAATAGAAAGGTATGATTTCACATGGTGAAGGGTTTTGAATTTGGGATTTTTAGAAAATAATAATAGGTGTAGGACAAGATGAAGGGTTTTAAGTGTTGTCTCTTTCTGTCTTCTTCCTTCTTCATGATTTCAAGTAGTTTTTGGTTAAATATTAATGTAAAATTTTGTGACACTACAGGTCCCAAAATTTAGTTATTATGTCAAAAGTATAAATAGTACAGGTTTAGTTCTTTATTAAACTATTTGTCTTTAAAAGACCTTATAACTAAATTCACCTCCATTTTACTCCCTTTTAGCTAATAGCTAAAAGTGTTACAAAACTCTCTATACTTCAAATGATATGTAATAAACAACCAAGTCTGAACAGGAAAAATTAATTTCTTTTATGTTTTTAATCCTAACTCAAATAAAAAAAGAATAATACAATTAACCCATTTACAGGGTAGAGTGATCTAAATTTTCCTTGCCTCCTGCTCTGGGCTGTTGGGGTTGATGTGACCCGGTGACAAACGTGGCCCCATGAGGGTGCACAGAGCCAGGGCAAATCAATATCCACTCATGGACTCTCCAGGTCACCACAAACCCTCCCACTGCAATCTCCTGCCCAGGGGAGCCCGGGCTGTAGGAAACAGGGCAAGAGCCCCTTTGCAATGGCCCATGGCTGCAAGCAGGAAGTCTTCGTCCTTGCTCCCAAATCAGAGATTTCCTTCTGCTCCAAAACACAAAGTTTCAGGCCTTGTGGGATCCTTTTATTACCACTATTAGTTTTACTTTGGATGATTTCATCATTCATGTAAAATTCAGTTCCTGCTTGAGAAATATATAAAAATGGAGGGGTCAAAGAATCTCATAGGGATTAACCCTCTCTGACCTCCTTTGGGAAACTGAAAACTTTTTTATCCGTGTCCTGTTTTTCAGACCAATACCTTTCTGCATGTATTGAGCCTTCTGAGAATTTTCTCCCAGCTTTGAGAAATTCCCTATGGATATTCTGGCTTTTCTTTCAGTCACCTGTACAGTAGTTTTTTGTTAAACTAGTATTGATTGCCACAAAAGCCCTCAACATTTATTAAAGCAGTATTAAAATTTCATCTTGTAGAGAATTTATTTATCGTAAAGAGATAGAACACTTGAGTCCCTTCATGCCCTCAGTAGACAGCAAAGTAGAATTATCTCTGACTTTACCCAGCAGAGCTGAAAGGCATCAGCAAGATTAAACATTTCCACAGAAGATCTCATCCATGCACACAAAAATGGGTTTGCCAGCACCTTGCCTTCTTTCCCCTCTTCTTAAATACACATATTATCTTTGGTAATACCCAACTTTATTGTATTAACACATTTTTATAATTTTATAGAAGAAATATACAGTCGGACAAGAAAATTCATGCAAAGGGAAGGCATTTATCTCTCATTGACTAAAGGAACCTCTTGCAGTTCTACTTCTGCCTCTAGCTTCCATTGCCAGATGTGTTCCTGCTATCAGCCTTTAACTCTGTATGCAGCCTCGTTTCATCTATGGAAAAGAAGTTGCAGTATTTATTTGAGTTTTGAGTAATACCTGCCTATTCTAAATCTGTATCCACTTCACCTTCTCTTACACTGTTTTCTTTAAAAATATGCAGCTGAAGAACTTCATGCCTTTTTTTGAGTGTTCTTTCTGAGTTATGAGTCAGCTTGACTTAGCAATTCTCACCTCAGCACTACGATTTTTCACTTATAACACACAGCTCTCTTCACCCACCACAAAATTTTTCTGTTTCTTAGAGGCTGCCTGACTGCCCAGGCTCCATATCAATAAGGTAGTTATTTATCTGTTTATATCCAGAGTTTCTTTTGAAAAATCTTTCCATGTCACTTCTGATACAAACTCTTAATGATACAAACAGCTTAGTGACCCTCCTCTGCACTGAGGCTTTATATTCTCCAGCCCAGTCTCATTA
This sequence comes from Luscinia megarhynchos, assembly GCA_034336665.1. Lineage (NCBI taxonomy): Eukaryota > Metazoa > Chordata > Aves > Passeriformes > Muscicapidae > Luscinia > Luscinia megarhynchos. The sequence continues at coordinate 77,629,635 of CM067565.1, read as the reverse complement.
AAATTATCTGCCACATTTAATCAAACTTAAGCTTTTCAATTTATTAGTCTTAGCTGTCCTATTTGTGTCTCAAATGGGATTAGAGCATGTTCACTCAGTCCATGGTTATTTTCTATAATGTCATTTCTTCTACAAATTCTCTCACTGCTTACCTAAATCAAGTCTAATAAAATATTGCCTCTTGTAGCTTCAGTGATTATTTAGTGAAGAGCAGTTAGTTATTACACCTTTGAACATCTGAGCACAATTAGTACTATTTTTTCTCCAGTCTATTAACTTACACATTAAGGCCATCCTTTGAGGTCTACAAAGAACTGACAGTATCTTGCTAGTAGAACTTTTCTCACAAGGCATCTCAAAATTTACAGTTACTCTATTTCTTTTTTAGTCATGCTTATTTCATTTTTCCAAGAAACACACAGGGAGGTATCTATATGATATCAGACAAGTTACCTGTTGCAAAGTGGTTGACTAGAGATTTTGCTTAAAGAGATTATTTTGGTGGTTTGTGGAATTTTTTTTCTTCGCTGAGATGTGTACAATGACATATTTGATTTTCTCCTTAGCCAGATTAAACCAGATAAAAAGATTTCTGATCATGCTTTCAAAAATATGTATTTGGGTGGAAGCCAAAAAAAGAAAGTAGGACCTGCACAGATGAATCACTCTTAATAAATTATTAGTTTAAGAAAAGTGGGTTTATAGCTGAAACCTTCTTGTGTTTTTAACATTTGCTGATAATGCTGCATATAAGAAAACTATAGACTATACATAAGGTTGCCAAATTAATTATTGTAGAAGAATGTAAATTCAATTTGTACAAATGATAATCCAATTGAAGTTCACACTTTGGGAAATAAAATTTTTCAAATAGGATTGAAACACTTTATTCTTTATTTATCATATACTATTTTACAGTAAGACTTGCTACATAAATTTTATGTTCCAATAGAAAATTTTTTTTCATGGGAAAACCATAGAACATTTACATTTGCATTTATGTTAAAAATGTGGCTGTCACTGATCAGGGAGTGAATGTATAAATCCTTATTTTAATTACCAAAGTAGAAGTAAGAAACCTTTATTTCAGTTGTAAGTGAGCTACTTGGAAAGCTGCAGCTGACTGATATCTCACTACTCTCCTTGATTGGAAACTGAACATTTTCACAATAACACACAATAGAACTTACTTTCCTTGAAACTCATAAGCAGTGCAAGTGTATAACCTAAGTTTCAGTTGTGATAATAGTTGTGCTGTTTATTTTAACCTCCAGAGAGTTCTGTTCAATCCTGTCTCCTGGGTGCCTTTCTTAAAACCCCTGAAAAGAAAATAAAAGCTGACTTTCTGAGTTCCAAAGGCACTTGACATTACATCATGTGCCTTTATAATTAACTTTTTTTTATAAATATGGGGTTTTTTTCCAAAGGCCTGTTTTCTCTCACTGTTTAAGAGAGTGGCACCCAACTGGGAAGTTGCACTGAATGGTCATAGGGTCTTTCAGCTCTCCTATTAAGACCTGCCTGTTTGAGTGTTTTATAATGTGGCCATTTTTATTCACATCAGGCTCAGTCTTGGCAGGTGTGTCCCCAGCTTAGGAGTAAATTGTCTGTAAGGAACTGAATTGATGTAGCTGCTGCTCAGTGAGAACGATGCCAAAAACCACAGCTCCTGAGGTCAGCTTCCACCTCACAGGCAAGCCAGAGGCTGGCTAGGCATAAAGTAAACTTTGGTTTGGGACACCTATGCCCTGGATCCCTCCCATTTCTGTCCTGTCCTCCCAGTCCTTTCTGTCTTTACACCCTCTGCAGGAACCTATGTGAAAGCCATTTCTTCCCTTATAAACTATTTGGAGGATATCTATGTTATTCTAAACCAAAATATTCTCATTTTTCCAGGAGCAAGATGGACTCCAAGGATTATCTACAAGGTTCGTCTGGATGCTAGATTCAAGACCAGATTCTCAAGCAGTGCTGATGAAGGTGTGGAACATCCAGGCATGGATAGTCCTGGGCAGGTCATGGAGCTCATCCCAGGAAAGCTTTCCTCTGCCTCCAGGCCAGGGTGCAAACCACAGCCCTCAGTGCAGTATCACTTTGCTGCTCTCAGGTAGCCTAGATTATATTTCTAAAAACAATGCATGTTAATTTCAACAATTCTTTTAAACTATTATTTGATGCCTCTAAAAGTGGGATTGTACTGCCTTCTCTTCAGAGCATACTGATTGCATTCTAAATACTTTCTATTCAATGTATACATATACAATACAAAGAAATAAAGTAATAGTCTAGTGCAGAAAATCTTCCCACTATTTTTTTAGCAATATAAACAGCATATACAGGTCTTAGGGTGGTTCATTGCTGGATTTTTCCTTTCTAATTATGAGGCCCACTTTCATTATTTTCTGAGTACCAAGTAAAAGCTAAGGTGTTGCTTAATCCTATTAGCAAACTCATCTTTTTATTAACTGTAGTTCATCATGGAAATTTCAGATGTTCTCTTGTGTCCCTTTAGACATGTCTAAAAATGGAATCAGGCCCAGTAGTGCATATTTAACACTAAATTGTGTTGAATAGCTAAACTGGTATGTTGCTCTGTGTTTGATTAAGTTGTTCTTTTGCTGCCTTAATTTTAAGTAATTTGACAGTTTTAGTTTCCCAGCTCAACACTGTTAATGGACAGATAAAGTTTGCATATTCCCTATGTATCCAGCTGTGAAGCTAAAGTCTGCTGTCACTTGGCATGAAAAATCAATTTATTTTTTTTTAAATGCAATGGCTTACAATTAATTCCTCTACTTCAATGTTTTTAACCTTCATCCTTTGGAAATCTTTCTATTACATGGCACTCAATACTTAACAAAGTAAATGAAATCCTATATGATTTTATGCCACTCCCGTCTGCACAAATATTTGGGTTTTATGCAAAGAAGTCGTATAAGAAGAAACTATTTTCTTTTTACTTTCCTGTTTGATGCAAACTTTAATAAATGCTTTTGATCAGTGATGCTCTTTGCTGAGAAACTAACTTTTCTATGTTTGCTCAGTGCAGGCAAGTACCAAATAGAGGTGAGCTTGGTAAAATTTAGTTTCAAAAGTCGCAGTACAGACTGCAACTATCTACAACATCCCAAAGAGTTCAATGACCACATAGAGTGAAGACCAGCTAGGTCATCTTTTTCATAGACACAACACTCTAAAATTAATCAAAAATTAAGTGTCTGCACACAATTTGTTATTAAATTTAGTTTCAAATGACCAAAGCATTTAAGCTTTTGCCATTCATTATGAAGATTTTTCTGCAGAAGGGCAGACCTCAATATCAGGATGTATCTTCTGGAGGCTTTAATGTTCCTGCACTTTATTCACCCTGTCCCAGCCAATAATATTTCAGGGCTGCCCTCACAAAGGGTCCCTCCTTTTGCCTGACCTATTTGCATGCTAGACACAAAAAAGATGAGATACAGTGGGATGCAGGCACACACCCAGCCTCTGCTGCCAAGGCAACAGGGACAGGATGTTTCAGATAAAGAAGGGGTGATGTTTTGGTCCTGCCAACACGCACCATTTCCTTCAGGAGAGGCCAGCTCTGCCAGTAGATCTAGAAGTCATCTAGGATAAGCACTTTGCACTTGGCTTACCTTGAGTTCATCTGACTGAGATGAGTAGAAAGTGTGACTTTCAGCGATGCCATTTAGAAACTGGAATCTGGGCTCTTCCTTCCACTTGTATATATATCATGAAGACATTCCTCGTGCCTTCTTCTTACACTGTGGCCTAAAGGAGACAAAATCTGGTCCTGAGAGTGTGTGTCTCCTGCATAACACTGGCACACATCTTTGGCCACTTGTGATATTGCTTCCTTTCAGCACTTTGATCAGGTTTGTGCACTTATGCAGGTGTTATGCTGAAAGGCAATAGTCTAAATAGCAGGTGGCTACTCATGACCTGTCAATAAAGCTATTTTGCATGCAGAATTAGAAAAGGACTGTGGATAAACACATGCAAAAAATTGGGAAAGTTTAGTTAAAATATGTTCTTATACGTCTTTTAAATGTCACTAAATGGGCTGAAACATTTTATTTCACAGCAAACAACTCTGTTGTGCGATGTTGGGCATGGAAAACTCCTGCCTTTACCTTCCTGCAGGACTACACGTTCCAGCAGAGTAGTAGCTGGGAATGTTCTCAGGAACACCAGAGCACAGGAAAGAATCTGTTAATTGTCCTTTGGAAGCCTTTTCATGAACACAGGAAGGGAGTGCCGTGTCCATTTAGAGAGAAATGTATGAGTTTGGAGCACAACACTCTGTAGGAGAAGTCCCTGGAGCCTGGCAGAGAGGAAAGCCTTATGCAGCCAGCTCACACTGGCATTTTTCAGCCTTTCAGATGTCCTCACAGCTCATCAGAGCACAAGTAGAAAATCCTCTCTGTGTGCCTCTCTAAATGTGCATTAAGTATTGTTGAGGCATGTCTGCTGAAAGACCTCAAAGCCCCCTGAGCTGCAGAGAGCAAGGGGAGAAGCTGAAAACGGGCCCCACCACCTGGGACAGGAGACCTGCCTTAAGTTGTGTCAGGGGAGGTTAAGATTGGATATTTATGAATATTTCTCCACACAAAGGGTTGTTAAGCACTGGAACAGGCTGCCCGGGGAAGTGGTTGACTCTCCATCCCTGGGGGCATTTAAAAGACGTGTAGATGTGGCACTTGGGGACACGATTTTGTGGTGGGCTTGGCAGTGCTGGGTTCGTGGTTAGATTGGATTTCCAACCAAAATGACTCTATGATTCTAAGATGCTCTCCTCATAAACTTCTGCCATCTCCAGTGAGACTAAAAAAGATACAAATTTTTATGTTATGACCTTAGAAACTGCAATGGTTGAATATACATATGGTGTACTAGGGGACAGGTAAACACTGTCACCATAGGTGATCAAATCTCTAATGGTGAACCAAATTTAGATTGTCTCACACTCCTGGAAAACCAGTGATATAAACCATTATAACATTCACCTTAAATCTTACTCAAATATTTACAGATATCAGACAAAATTGCTACTTACTATGATTATGATGATGATGATTATTATTTTTAGGCAAGCTGCTAGCTTGGTTCACAAAATCAGACTTCTTTTCATTTCCCTTAATTTTTATTTAGGTGGTTAAATAACAGTAGTTAATGCACCACAAAGGAAACATTTAATTATCTGGTTTAGTAAACCGCCATGGAACATATGAAAAATTTTAGTGGTTTTGGAAAGACTGAGACAATGTTATAGGAAATGTTTCTAAAAGTTAAGTTTGAAAAATTATTTCCAAAATGTGAGCTACTTGAGTTATTTGAGGTAAAAAGATTTTAGTGATCCTCTGTCCCTGAAGAGAGTATAAGAAAAAAAGAATATACAAATATACATTTTACCTAGCTGCAGTCACTGTAAGGTGATTTTAGAAAGTTTAGGTTTTGTAAATGAAGCTATAACTCTAGGCAATTTTTAGGAGACTGAAATAAGAATTTCTGGTACTACATGCTTACCCTGTTACATTTTAGATCTGTAGAACCATCCAAACAGTCTGTCTAAATGTATTAAATTTGTGAAAACAATTAGCTTTACTGGAAATACAATTATGTATCTGCATATTCAGGTATTTTATGTCCAGTGGCAGTTGTTTTTCAGCCACGGTGTTTTCATTTAACCTAAGCACTTATTTGGAAGTTTCATTTAGGACAGCAAATAATAAAGGTTAGTGTTAACATTCTTGGCTTTAATGCAAAGGAAATCCTCCTGAAATATAGCTCACTGTACCTTGAATCTTCAGGATTTATGTATCCCCATGCCCAGGTTTATATCATCTAAACAGCAAGTGGTTATTCCACTCCACCCTTTCAAAGGTTTTCCAAAAGCCCTCAGCAAGTGAGAGGGTTTTTCCAATATCTTTCCTTTCTTCTTGTATCCAACAAAAGCATTTTAATATTACAGCAGACAAAGCTTCTCTTGTGAACTGGCCTCACTTCCGCAAAACATTAAGCACATGATTAACTTGCAATGCATTTTTTAAATTTAAGCTCAAAGTGTATCCCCACTTGACAAATATAGCTGATATATCACATATGTGAAAGTAAACACGTGCCAAAGTGCTTTACCAAATATGAATGAATGGCTGTCCTGTGTGCTGAAGGATAAGTATGTGCTTAACTGCTTGGACATTTCTTAATATCAGTATGGTTTTGTCCCTCTGTATTTTTTTATTTGTAAACAAATCCCACTAACAAACCATGAAGAGGCTTTAAAAAAGAGAGTTCTAAAGGCTTTATGAAGGGTTTCCTTTCATTAAATGCTTAGGATCATGTTTTTACAAATACATGTTAGTGCTTATTTTTGAGGGAACTTTATACTACTTAAATGAATTACTTTTATGAAATACAGTACTATATTTTCTACTATCTTTGATTTAACTAAATTACAACCTTTCCTTTTTCTTGATTTTTTAATGTAGAAAGTGTAATTTAATTTTCTCTTTTTTTTTGCTCTTACTTTGATTCACGTACACTATTACTGTACTGCTTTTACTTGTGTATGAGCCAAATTTACCCTTAAAATGAGGCAAATAATGAAAATTCCCCAAGAACATCATGGGGTTTTAGTTAATTAAAACTAATTGTTCCACAGGGAGCGGATGCAAAAACTTACACTCTAACTTTTTGCAAGTCCAGGTAGCAATTGATATGTTAGAGATGATGTGCCCAAGCTGTAATTACTGTCTCCCCTTTCTTTTCCAAAAGTTTCTGGAGACTGTGTGCTCCAGGACAAAATTATTTCTGTTATTCTGTTACCATTACAATATTCTGCTGTATGGTCTCTTCCTATCCCATAACAAAGTGTCCCCTCCTAAACTGGTATAGAGATAACACGATATACAACCAGATCCTTTTCCTCCTTCCTCAAATTCCCACCTCTTCAAAAAAAAAAAAAATTAGAACTTGATTAGCAGGCAAATAAAGAAAAAACTGTGTCTAGTGTTTGCATGAAATTTATGAAGAGATTGCCTATGAGATTTTTTTTGTTTATGAGAGTATTCAAAATATCTGTATATGGATAGAAGGGCATGCAAAATCAAGCAATAATCATTTGCACAAAGGAGTGATGAAAATTCTACCAAAAGCTTTGGGTTTCTTCAGTTTAATTTTTTTATGCTGTTGATCTATTAAAACAAAGATCTCGTAGTACTAGCAATTGTAGAAAGTTTACACAGGTGTGTTTTCAGAAAAAATAGATATCCAAATATCAAAACTTACTCAAAATATCTTCCCAGTTAACTGTCAGCTTTGCCTGTTGCAAGAAGGGCAGTCAGTCTCACATCACCTAAAATATTTTCTCATATCCAGAAGAATTTCCTACAAACCAGATTTATTTTCCTCATGGTACATTGGGTCTTACTATAGAGATTATTTTATGTGAAGAATTTGTACCTATTGCTACAATAATCAAAATTATTGATACATTTTCACTATCATCTGAATTCTTTCAGGTCAGGGCTTGTTTCTGGTGCCAGCAAACCAAGAAATGAAAATAAAAATGGAAATAAAGCTGAAAAATCTGTCACAAAGCTATTGTTTTATACTTGCATTTCTTTAACCACTTTTATCTACATTAAGGGGAATTCCTCCTCCTCAGTTCTATGTATACCTTGCCTTTCAGAAGCACCTAATTGGTTTTTTGGCTTTGAGGCTCACCCGAGGTATTCCACCAATTGCTCAGCCCCCGCCTTGAAGTAAGACACACGAGTTGCTGGCCCGTTTCACACATGGAACATTTCTACCTAAGTGGCTAAAACCACCCCCACTATCTCCCACATCCTCACACCCTCACTGAAATACCTTCCCTGCTCTCTGCACAGCAGTCTTTATGAGAAGCCCTTTCCTGAGTGCGGGTTTCATGTTTCAAAATAGGAGGAACCTTCTGACCTTTTCCAGAAGCTCCCAGGCACCAGAGGAGCCATAAGTCACCCAAATCTGGCAGTAAACCTGCCTGCATGTCCACTCTTTCTGCTCTCTCTGCTGTAATTCATATTTCATTCTGTCTCTTGGTGGTCATGAATGTATATAGTTACCTAATAGCAAAGTCTCTCTTGATAAAGAGCCTGGGCTCCCACCCGGAAGGTTTCATTGGCCCAGGCACAGGGATGCTAAATAACCACAGACAAGCCATAGGTGAGGGTTTCCTCAGCTCACAGGGCTGCACGGTCCCAGATGTGATTATCCTTAACGTGGCAGTGAGCCACACAAAGCAGACACTGCATTAGCCCAGCCTACAGCTGGCAATAACCTGGTGACAAAGCAGGCAGGTGTGCAGTCCTGCTCCGACAGCTTTGGTCCTGCCCACAAGGATCACCCAGAGAGAGGGATGACAAAGGAAGTCAAAAAAAGGGACAAATCCCTGGTACTGTTAAGAGATAGTTAAAATGTTTTCATTTCCAGTTGTGATTGATGAGGATAAGGAAAGATCACTGTTTTCCTTCTCTCCCTGAAGAGGCACAGGATAAATTGCAACCAGGCTGCAATTTTTTCTGTACTTTACAGCAGTAGTTAATGATCCCAGTAAACAATGCATTTAATAACACTATTTGGAGCAACAGTGTGCACCTGTGCTAATTTACAGGTTTTGCAAAAGCAGGGCCAAGGGCTGGCTGCTGGAAAAATGGGAATGAGATCCAGCAGCATCTCTCCTGAACAAGCTCCTTTCTTACCACTCTCATCTGGCAGCAGCAGATCTTTACATGAAGCTGAGCATTTTCAGAGGGTTTGCAAATATTTTATTTCTGAGGAAAATCTACTTTTCATAATTATCTTATTCATTCTCAATTTTGCCTGTTGTATGGTCATGAAGAAACCGCCTAACATTTTTTAAATGCATTTCAGATACATCCCCTAGCAAATACCACTGTCAAAAGTCTTGCTGGCTTACCCATGGTCTGCTGCTTCTATTACAATGAAATCAATGGAAAAGGCACAGCAGTGTCTTGAGAGACCCTTTGTAAGCTGCACAATAAAGTGAAAGGCTTGGATAATGACATGCCATTAAAGATTGTGGACTTAAAGCCACATATGTGGCAGATGTGTTTGATTGTACAAAGAATACACAGCAGATTCCTATTTTCAGTGACCAGAGTCCTGGCATATTAACATGGAACATGTTAAATAAATGTCAGAGCATCTAATCCCCTAATATAACCAGAGTAAATTATTGTTATTTACTGCAATAGTGTGACAATGATAAAATAAAGCAGGATATAAACTGAGGTAGATAGGCACCAAGATGGACTGCAAATTTTCTCTTTCTCAAGTACAGTACAGCTATTTTTAAGGGGATACACCAAAATATTCCTCAAATATCTAAATTTAGGCTCAGGAGTTTATCTCACACACACCAGCCCATGCACCTCACTGAGAAAGGTCAATGTGGCAGAGTGTACAATGGGTTCTCTAACTGGGAAGCAACTGTTGGGATCAGTGGAATGGCCACAAGAGTCAGGCTCAGGAACTTACAACTGAAACCTGTAAAGCATTATGAAAAATATTTCAATTTACAGTGAAGTGAAGATTTATAAAGGAAATCTGTATCTGTAGTTCCCTAGGCAAGCCATCTCTTTTGCTCAATAGCTCAGTTTTCACTCTTTTTGGATAGCCTGCAATTATTTGCTTAATCAGCTGTTCTGATCATTGAATCTGGATATCTGATTAGGAAAAGAAACTGCCATCCTATGAATCAGATCACAAAGATTAAAAGAAACTACTGAATTTCAGACTCACTGCATGCAACTTAGGAATTTCCACAAACCAGAGATGGTTATTTAAAATAACTTGGCAAACGAATATAAAATAATCAACAATTTAGGGAAAAGTCACTGACACTACATGAGAGTTCAAGAAAAGTAGAAGGAACTGACAATTATTTTGCCCAAATATAGAGGTCTTCAGCTCTGTATTTTGGTGAACACTGAGCTTTGAATGGAAGTACAAATTCCAGATGGGATCTTGTAAAAGAAACGCCCACCAACTGCACAGTGTGTCTCAAAGCCTGGCAACAGCCCATTGCACTCCTATCTTTTCAAAAACTTCTTTTTTTGGTGAATGATGGTTTTAAAACAAAACCATGCAACTCTCTCCAACATATAAATAGATCCCATTCAGCTTGCTTTGTAATCCTTCAGGCAGATCTGTCTAACTCCCACCCTCCATAAAAAGATGGATGCAGTAGATTATGTAGGTAAGATTTCAGCTGGATTTAATTAAAGGAAACTCTTAAATAATCAGGATCCTTTCCCTTCCAATGTACACATGATCTATGTCCTCTCATACAATAGTGCTTGCAGCAGGGACTTCCTGTGGATGTTTTGTTAGCATTTTCCCCTGTCTGTGTGCCTGCCTGTGACAGTGCAGGTTGCTGCAGCATGGCAGGATCTCTTTGCTATAGGCTAAGTGCCCTGTGGCAGTCAGAGCAGCACATCACCAAAATTCCCAAGGGAGCAGAGCAGGTGTGCCATGCCCTGTTGGTCTGTCCCCATGGCCAAGCAGGTTCACAGCTTTCTAAAGCCACAAGGGAGGGTTATAACCACAAAGTGTCACATTTCTCCTGTGGTGTGCAAAGGAACATTTAAGCAAGACTGGAACAGGACAGCTCTAGAGGAAACAGATATCCTCATTCTTCAGGATTGAACAGAAATGTCAAGTTAGGACATCATTTTTCTGACAAAACAAGAGACAATTATCAGCACTTACATCTCAGTCTATAACTTCCACATGGGTTTTATCCTTTTTTTATGATGAGGGAATAAGTCCTCCATTTATAACTAAGCTGCTCCTCACTTTCAGGAGCAAACTTCCTGAAATTTATGAAGATCTCTAACAAAAGCTCTCACTTCCTCATTCCCATTGAATATTTAAAAGATATTCACAGGAAAACAGCCTTTCAATCGTTTTGAACATTAACTTAGTGCAAAAATTGAAATGCAAAGTCCTAGCAACCACCATTACATAAAGACTACTGGATGGTCCCTAGACCTCCCAGGAGCCTTGACACATAAGCTTATATTAATTTATAAGACAGGCACCATTTATGGGAAGACACAACCAGAATATGAACAAACAGGCTAGGCAAAAGCAACCATGGCACATGTTTGCCGTGCTGGAGGGTTGGTGGGTGAGCTGCCACCCTCTTGACTCCCCTTTCCTCCTCATCCTCTCCATAAATCCTTGTGCTCTCAGCTCCAACCGGTGCTTTGAAAAGGCTTCACTTCAGGTAGAGAAGAAGTCATAGATGGAGGGCATCTCTTTTTCCCTCGATTTTTGGAGCAATATGGGATAACAGAAAAGAGCATGAATGTCCAATGAATACATCCTCATGGGAGGCTCTATGACAGATTTATATAAATATATATCTCCCAACCAATCTGGTCTTTGAGAGGACATTTTTCCATGCCCTCTGAAACACTGTAAGTACATACATGTGTGTATGTACACACAGCCACGCTATTAGATCACATTTAGAGCACAATATACAGTCCCAGGCTGGCAGGGGAATTTTTCATGCTCTGGTATTCTACCAGCACTATATTTGCAATAAATCATGTTTGAAGTCTGGTGCACGTTGCTGCCACACAACAGAGGATCCAGGGCTGACTCAGCTGCCAAGAGTGAAGGACTACTGCTTGTGGGTACATAGGAAGAGGCTGATTAAAAATATTTGGATGTGTGCAAGAAGGGCTAAATTCAGGGAAGCACCTAAATCAATAGACATCAGCTTTCAGCCTCCCTTGGGGAAGGCCAGAAATTACTCTCACCTGCAGGAAAGTAAATTCTGATGAACACTCGCAATATAATGATAAAACTTCAATTCACTTAAATGGAAGTACCTGACTATAAAAAGTAATTGATTACATTCTATAAAAGAGAAAAGGCAATTACAGGCACAGAATACAGGAAAATTCTATTATATACAGGATGAAAATTGCTGTACTGTAAATAAGATAAACTCTCATTTATGTATTTATCTAGAGAAGTTCTGATTATGATGGCTACCTCAGTGCCCTGTGAAGTTGTTGAGTAAGTAAAATGGAATTTACATCCCAGTGAACCAGACAATATAATTTTATCCATATAAATGCTTTATTTTTTCCTTGGTTATAGTATTATTTTTTCAAATTAAAAACCTGATCCTGCAAGCATTATCTCTCCTGCCCACAAGCAAACTTACTGATGTTTAAGCATTTCTAATTTGTACATGCTCTCAAATAGTCCAAGAGCTTAGGACTTTGATCTGAATATGAGGATTCACCAAATAATTTGAGTAAAACAGTTTTTAATCTTTTGGTGATTATCAAAACTTTTCATTTGGACTCCACATTTTTGGGAGGGTCACTGGACATTGCAAATTATATTATGCACAATCTCTCCCTCCTTGAAACCTTTGAACCAGCAGACAGCAAAGTAGAAACCAGTGAATCACAGTCTGTCCTCCTGACCTCTAGGTTAAGCCAAGTGTGCTCTGCAATATCATCATTGAAGCAGTCCCAGTTTTATTGCCCTCCTTCCAAAAGGCTGCTGAGCACTAAAGCTACACAATGGTATTGTGTTCAAAGGGCAAATCTGAGCACATTATACAGGTTTCAAATGCACATCCTCACTGCTCAGAGCAGACCTGATCCAATGCTCACTGAAGTGACTTGGGATGGCATTCCCCTCTTTTAACCTCACACAGTTAAAGCAAACATATCTACACACTTCAGCCAAATCTTTGTCTTTATAGCCAATGGAAGAAAATAGGTCCTTTAGGGTGTGTGTCATCTGACCAGTTTTTGACTTCTACATGAGGATGGAATAAATTTCCCTCCTGGAGCTCCTCTGTTTTTCCATTGATTATAAAGTGATCACAGCATGGCTCAGATGACTTTATGAACATCTGAAGTTAGGTAAGAGAAACTGGAACTTCTGGCTGACAGACAAAGGGATTTGGTTTTGGTTTTTTTTACTGCCTATGAGGTAGCACCGTGGTGCAAGTGTCAGTCAGGGAATGAAAATTCTCAGTCTCTACAGATGTATCTGTGATGAGGAAGATTTCAAAAGAACCTGGAGAAGGAAAGGAGGCTCCAGTTCCTTTCTGAGAAACCCTGAGTGCCTTAGTGTGCATCTTCAGGGTTACACAGATCTCTGGAGATGAACAGCTGAACAGCAGAGCGTTTATTTACATTAATTCAAATTAATGTAAGTTCTGAGTTGCCCTACACTAGGTCAGAAAACACAGTGGCCTCATTTTACAGAGCAGGCTCCTTATACGGTCTCATGCAAGCCCCACACAAAAGCTCCTCAGCCAGCACCTGTGACAGTGTTTGGGGAAATCTCAAGCAGTTGCAGAGTTGTGCCCTTACCCTGTGCCAGGGGGAGTCCAGCCTGTCCCTGCTCGTGGACATTTCTGTGTTTCCAGTGCTCCCCCAGGGTACTGCCTGGCAGATTGGATTGATGGGCAGCACAGGGCAAGGAAGGGCACACAGCGATCACTCAGGGGCATGACCTCCTCATGAACTTGATCCAAACACTGGGAGTGTATAAAGCTCACTCTGGTGTAAACTTGCAAAGTGTCTGTTCTGTATAAACAGCTTTCACCGCCCTGCCTTTTCTACTCGCAACATTTCAGAGGCAACTCTAAGTTGTCATCAGTGTATCTAATGTAATTCAGAGTCTGGGCACCAAAAGAGGAAAGCAAAAGCCTATTCCTTTTATTCTAGCTCTGCTTCTGCTTAAAGTAACTGAAGAACCATATTAAATTATTTGAGAACAGAGTTAATCATCTCCTGCTTTGTTCTGTGAATTGCCAGGAGACACTAAATACAAATTTAACACTGTAACATGAGGCATCCTTTCTCTTCCTTAATATTTTAAGAGTTAATTTGGTTTTATACTAATTATTATATTTATTATATTTACTATTGAAATTTACATGTTATGAGAGAAGGATTCTAAGTCAGGAAGTTTTGCCCGCAGTAAAAAGCACAAGTCTAGAGTTTCTGTAAATGAAAAGTTGTTTTTTCACAGACATATGTAAAGTTCTGAATGCAGCAAAACCAGTTTTAGAAAAAGGAAATAGTATGAAAAGGAAAAGAAAGAGATTGAGTTTCCAGTGATGCACTTTCAGGCATTTGCATTAATACTTAATGCTTCCAGCCCTGCTCTCTCAAGAATCCATAAACAAGATCACCAGCTCCTTTATGAAAGAATAACATGGGTCTAAAAGGTTATTTAATGACATGCAGCTTCTTTTGCAAAAATTAGTGAAACCATAATTGCTAACATAGTACCTGCCCTTAAGGAATGCACATATTTAAATGCATTAATTATAATGTGTTGACTGTATTATCTAAGAAATTGATTTATTTTTTTTCCTTCTGAAGATGCTAATCAGGTCCTGTGGGAGACTTTTTTGACTGTACAATTCCCAAGCTTTTATGCTTTAATTTAAAATAAATTCTGAGGCACAAAATTAATTCTTTTGTTTTTCTTACTATATTTCCTCCCGTGCTCCCCAGTCCAACCTGGAGATGAACTTCCCATTTTTTTAAGTCTTGTTCAGAGATTTTAGGCACAAAATCTTCTCTAAGCAAACACAATGACAAACTTTAGATTAATTACTTTTATGATGGTAAGATTAACAATTAATTACCCAAATAAACTGGTGAAGAAGTTTGGATTTTTATGCTGATAATATGAATGTATTTTCTCTTTATATTTGGGAAAGCCATTTATTGACCTAAAGCTTCATACAGCATCAAGAGGTCAGCTCTGAACCCTGAGGACAGATTTGTGTGAACATAAAGGCTTTGTTGCTGCATGTGTTTGCAATTTTCTCTGTATTTTTTTATTGTGAAAAATACTAATTATATAAAACATCATCTCTGCTTATTTTAGTCATTGTATTAGACTGATCTATCTAAGATTTACCATCCTTTTTTCTGACCCAGTGCTGGGAATGGCCTTCCAGTCACACCTGACACATGGAGACAGGTCAGAAGGAATTCTGGTATCTGAACCACTAAGGAAAAAATTGGTGCTGTAAAATAGGAAACAAACTAATTAATTTAGCCTGTTACTCTTCTTGTGATTTTGTACCATTTCACATTTGTATTTCCTGATATTTGCATCAGACTGACTCTGAATTTTGCACAGAACTTCAGCATCCAAGAGCAAGCAGAAATAACGTAGAAATCCAATGCTTAGTAATGTTCATTTTCATTGTGTTAATTATCTGAACAGCATTATTTAAGTTCTTTAAATAACTTCCACAGCTTTTCATTCTCCAAGGAATGGCCTTGAGAAGGTAAATGTACCCTGAATCCCATGGAGAAGACAGAGGAAGAGTGAAGTAGCTGGACTACAGGATTGAGCAATTATCTTACATGAGCAATACTGGACAAAGAGGCAGACTGGGACTTGTAACTCTGTGCTTGAATATTGGAGCTACTGCTAATGGGAAGGGACTTTGGGAGATTTGCCACAGAAAGGGAAGTTTGCTTCTGTCTTTTTTCCACCCCATGCTGTTTTTGTTTAACTCCTTTTTCTTCTTTCCCAAGGTGAAACAGGTCAGTTCATAAATCTGGCTGAGTTCAGCACATAGGAGAAGTGGTTAATAATGATTTTGCACCCTTCCTATTCATACAGATCAGTGTTTTGGTGTCTTGACTTGAACAGGAGCCTCAGTCTCAGGTCTCCATTTACAGCCCTGAGGCAGGTACTTACTTTTGGGTGCAATTGTGAGGAGAATGCTCTTCAGATGGATTTAGTTTCTGACAAAAATCCTGTTACACACTTTTGAAATGAAGTGGAGCCATGCTGGTCCTCCTTTCCTTTCTGTCTATTCTTCTTCTTCTTTTTTTCTTTTTGGGGTTGTTCAGTAAAATGTGACTTTTTTGTCAAGACGGGCTAGGCTTTCCTAAAAGAAGATGAGTTGGCTTGGTCCAGGCACTGGGGTGAGGCAGCATCTTGGGCTTAGCTCTGCACAGAGTTAATTCAGGCAAGCACCCACAGGGAAGACCAAGAGCAGCTGAGTACACCAGCCCTAACCTTTGATGAACAGGCTTGTTGCCACCCTGCCACCCTTTCACAGCCACTCTCTCCCTGTACCTTGGACCTCTCTGCAGAGCAGCACGGCCAAAACAGGATTGAAGTCAGTGGAATTGTTCCAGCTCCAGAGCCCCACGCCTGGCAATAATCCAGCTTTCCTCTGTGTTTAATGTGGCCCTAGCAGACCACCCTGAGCAGCAGCACACACAGACTTTCTGTGCAAGCTCTCCTCTAGCAGTGCCTGCTCCCCCTCCAGCCACAGCAGCACCAGCCCAACAGCTCTCATTCTGGGCTCGGTTTTGTTTACTGCAGGGAAAAGAGAAAGGAAAAAAAACTGAAAAAAGGCTGAAACTCTTCTCAGTGAACCACACTGAACATGCATAGATGAGGGAAAGGATGGGAGATGGCTGATGATTGTCAATTAAATTCAAGGTGCTCACTACTCAACAAAAGCACCATAGGAATCCCAAAGGTGACTCTGTGTTATTTCAGAGTGGTTCTGCTGCTGCTGTTGCGCTTTTTTTTCCAAATCCTGAGCTGAGATTTTTCTTCTAGAAATGAAAAAGAATTCCTGAGCTCATGTGTTATTGAAGCACTGCAAAACAATACATTCCCTTTACTTCCAGGGCACATTTTGTGTTCAAAATAAAACAGTAACAAAAATAAAATTACTTTTATGCTATTCAGAAGAGGACTTTGTTAGGCAGCCAAGAATTTTCCCTCATTATTTCAGGCTGTCATTGAGCCTGACTTTCGTAATAATAATATTTTTATTACTTTGCATTAATAGGAAACATGAGCCAACACTATCCAGATATAGCCGAGATGAGTGATCACATCTCCCAGGACTGCACACATAGCTCACAGCACTAGGGACACCCTTGTCTTTCTCAGCACAGAGCACAACCCAAGCACTGCAAAGAAATCCCACCACCAGCCCCTGGCACGGCTTGGCAGGAGAGTCCTGTGGGAAGCACACAGGAACTCCTATCCCAGAAACAAATGAAGGGGATCTTCAAAGGAAGCCTCAGGGAAAAGGAGCAGATTTAAGAATATGGGATATCCAGGAGATGTCACTTGTGCCAATAATCCCTTGAGAGGCTTTGAGCATACCTGTAGTGATTTCCTCATTTTTCAGGATATCCTGTTCATTCAGATCCCTTTGTCCTCAGCTTGCACAGCCCCATGTCCTTCTCTCTCTCATCACCTGTTACAAAGTCCCCATCTGTACCTGGGTGTGTATGCTTGTTCCAAAGGTTTACCACCCTTCCACTTTAATCCCATCCTGTTTTGGTTTGGCCATTATTTCAGCACCTGCTTACAAGAATATAATTGATGCCATTGGCTCTTCTAATGAGTTGAATGATCTGGCAGAAGTTTCCTATTTCTTCTTCCCTTGGTCACTCTATCAGATAAGAAGTTCATGACACTTTCCTGTCTCAGATCTCTATTTTTGAAGTACTTCAGAACAAAGCATTCCCCAAGTTATTTCAGGAAGTTTCTGTGAGCTGAGAGCAGATTTGCTGCTTTTCCTTTTTTATTACATGTAAACTAGGGATATATGCACTCTGTGAATATTTCCTTCTTCTGAGGAAATACAGGGTGGAGGGGGTGTTTCTCTGATCTGACAACACCATGCCACATGCTTCATGACTGGTTTCACATTCCTCCCACCTACACCACTGTGTTTATTGTCACCCACCCCACCCCCTGCACGCCATCAGACTCTACAGAAAGCAGTCCTTCATTTCCCTCAATAGGACAAAATTTCCTATGAATACTTGGCCCAGATTTTAAACTAGTTACAAACAGAGCCAGAACCAATTATCACCATACCCATTAAATGATCATTTTAGCAGTAGAGAACCAGGAGAATTCATGTTTTCTCTAGAAAACAAAATAGCATATCCATCTGCAATCCCTTTTCCAAAGCATGTCTATACCACCATTAGCTAAAGGAAACTACTACCTCATCATAGCCTCCATCTCTTCTCCAATAAAAATGTTAAAGGTGTTTGAAAGCAGTTACTATCCCACATGTAGTAGGGCACTGATTTCTAATCTTTGGTGTGGGAAGAGCACGTTTTACTCTTTGCCCCCATGTAGCATTATCCTGCTCTCTGAACACCCAGCCTGAAGGTTGCAATTCTCATGTACCTGGTCATGCTTCCACAAGAGGAGTCACTCTCCCTTTAGCTACTCACTGCCACATCATCTACCAGTTCTCTCCATCTCACCCATTAAAACTAATTAAGCTGAATCAAATATTTTCCTTAAAAGAGATTATAGAAAAATGTCCATTGCCCCACTTT
Source organism: Luscinia megarhynchos (assembly GCA_034336665.1). NCBI lineage: Eukaryota > Metazoa > Chordata > Aves > Passeriformes > Muscicapidae > Luscinia > Luscinia megarhynchos. The sequence goes on along the minus strand of CM067565.1, from coordinate 77,611,219 downwards.
TAATGACCTGAACTACTTGAAAAAACTATTAACTTTTGGTGTGGTTCATATCTTGTGGTTGCCTGATTTTCAGGTCTCTTTAAAGAGTAGGTAGTTCATATAGAAAGATCCAACAAATTGTTGGGATGTTTTTACAGTAAGTATGAGTTTCTGAGCTGACACAGATGTCCTGCTAGCTAGCCAGAAAATGTGAGTGCCCTGACTTCTGTAGTGCTACGCCAGTGAAAGAATCTGCCTCATCATCTAGTGCTTTGAGGATAATTTGAGACCAAAATCTATTCCCTTCTGAAAGAATAAGCCGTGTTCAGCCCAAAAATTACAAACAGCTATTCCTTCAGTTTAGGAAATCCATAGGAAATAAGAGCTTTGCCTTCTGGCTGAGTGCTCTTTGCTCAATACTCTGCTGTCTACTCAAATGGTGAAAATTAGATATTCCAGTACCATTTGATACATTTTCTAGGTTACATGCAAAGATGTAGCTTTACCAGCAATTTGGTTTGTAGCTACAAAAACTATATCCACAAATGTTTCTATTAAATACCATCAAGCACAAAGAGATTTGTCACAAGCACCTCAACTTCTACAGGAAGTTTATGAATCAAATCAGTCAACTAAAAATCTAATTATTTAGTCCTGTTTAGTATTCTCTTTCTTGAATTTTGCCAGCACGTGTCTATTTCCACACAAAGCCCAAGAACTCAGATTCTTATGCCCATCCTTTCCCCCAAACAATCCTGGAGAATGGATGCATTCTCCTCATGTTACTTCTTCTGCAGCCTGTGGACATGCTGAGACAACCATCCATGGCCACCACTTGTTTCAGACAAGTACTTTGATACAAAATCTGACACACAGATTATTAATTATAATTTCCCCAGTTTATAATGCCCAAGGTTCTTAGGCTGTTAGACACCTTTAATTAGCTGAAAAATCTCAGTGATTAGGAACAGTGTGCCTTCCTCTATCAGATGCTTCCATAATGGTCAGACCATCCTGTAACTCTCAGCACAGACAAAATAAACTCTTAATTGTACCAGTACCATATATTTTCTCAAATGAATACACTGACTGAACATGTGATGTACACAATGTTTTTTCTATGGATGGTTTGACAGTCAAAGACAGGTCAAGTCTTAGGGGACTTTTGATTTGGTAACTCTAGTCTCAGCCATACATTTATGCTTTCTTCAAAGTTAGGTTGAGATAACATCTTGCATTTAGTAAATAAGGAAATCCCACTCCATCTCCATCTTCTCTTCACATTCTTTGTCAGGCCTTGTGGCTGGAGTCCACCTCACTGTGTGCACAGTGTGCCTGGGCTCTGACTCCTGCTCCCCCATCTTGCACAGCTCAGCACAGAGAAAGAAGTGACTGGAGGCATGTCCACTTATCAGCCATTGTCAGGAGCTGGCAGTGACAGCAGGCAACATCCCAGAAATCTCTTAAACAACTGAAGTGCAAGAGAAGAAAGGCATCAAAATAAAATAAGGTTGCAGATGGCGGAAAAGCAAAGAATAGTATTAAAAGTATACGGACACTTTATTGGCATAAAAATAGATGTTGTAGGAGTGCCACATGTTTGTATGCATGGAAGTAATTAATTGATAAATTGGAATTGTTCACTGTTCAAAAACCTTTTTTCAAAGTTATACAAACTAAAGAGTCAAATAGTATGTATTGAAAATATTTCATATTTTATGTCTGTGCATTTCTTCATGTCCCTGTCCACTAGAATTTCTTTCAGGCATATGTACTGGCTTACAAATTATTCTAACTTCTATTTAAAATGTTATCATGAAACATTCACTCTCAGCAGTGTTTTAAAAGAATATGCAAATATATCTGTCTTCACTCTCCTGAATATTGAGGGACTGGTCGGCTAATCTTCCACTTCCTTAAAGTAAACTGAATGATTCCTTTTGAAGAGAATTAAATTAAATTTTCTGCTGAAAATTGAGGTCTTCAATAGTGGCAGAGCTAGGCATAGACCTCTTTCAAATATTGTGAGAAGGAAGATACTACTCCTGTAGTATTTCAGCTTTATGCTATTATTAAAAAAATCCCTTGCACAGTTTTATGCAGATGTAGGGTTCTTAAAGGTGAGTAAGTCACCACAAAGCAACTAAGAATCATGCAATGAATCTCTGCCGCATGCCCCAGGGCACTAACTAAATTATTTGTCTTTGTGGCAGCAGACTGTGCAGGCTATGGGAAGAGCTGAGCAGTCCTCTGCAGGAGGGGATGTTAAAGAGCAAGTTAGACTGTACCCATAAGCAGTGAGAGTTTGTGCATGCCGCTTCCCTGCAGGGAGGTGCAAGGCACTGCCTGAGGGCCTTTTTGCAGCTTCAGACTTGTTTCCACCACCCTGATGTGTCAGAGATGGGAAGCACTAAACCATCAACCCCACCCCTGGAGCAGGTCATCATATTTATAATCTCCATATGTGCACACACTGACCCACCTCAATTCCTACTTTTGCTCTTGTGCAGCGCCACGTGTCTTTGCCAGATAAAACAACATGAAAGAAAATCCCACAGCTGCATATACATTTTTCTTTAAACAAGTCCAAGCCTGTCTTCAACCCCTGACTCATTCTAACTCACCTGTTATGGGGTAGTCCTTGCTTTGGGCGAGCTTCTGGCACCCTAGAGCTCAGCAAGGGGGAAACCCTATACACAAGTGCCTTGAAAGTAGCAGATAGGACTGTTCCCCCCACCACCTCATCCTGGCTTTATCAGTAGCTGGGTATGCACAGCACTTTGCAGTCCCTTAGGGCCAGCTTTAGCCAGAGGTTCCAGCTTGTTCTGTGCTTAGCTGAGGAGCACCACACACCGCAGCAAGGTGCAGCAGAAGAAAGTGAGTGAGGAGGGGGTCAGCATAAGGTTGGCAGGACAGACCCAGCTCTTCAGTGGCTCTGTGTTCAGCCAAGGGGAGCCCCCTACCCTTGGGGTGCAAACTCAGTTGCCTTCATGTCATCCTGCTTCTCCAAACAACCTGGGACCATGCACCATTCTTCAGAGGAGCCCACCTCCAGGGGCTGAGCAGCTGCAGGGCAGCATTCATCCCTCCATGATCAGGGATAAGGCAGCACATCGTGCAGTCTTTCCATTTTTTTGTCTATTAAGGATTTGTCTTAATTCCTTACCCAGTGTCAGCCATGTAAAACTTCACTGTAGCATCTCCTGTTAAATCTTCATTGTTATGTTGGGAGGGACAACTAAACTCCAAATGGATTTTAAAGCATTTCAATTAGCTGAGCATGGCTTACTGCAGTCCTAGTGTATTAATTTCATATGCTGAGCTTTACATCAGACAAAATAAACAGTTTCAGAAAAACATTTTTCAGTAACTCATAAACAAAAGCCCCAGTGATGGTCCAGATGAGAAATCTTTTTCTTATAAAAAAGTGTGATGCATCTAAAATATGTGTTGCAATCTGTAGATGAACAAAAATCTGAGTATTTCATTATTTGCATTTGTCTATACTTGGTATTAACATAACATAGAGTAAACAAAAACAGACAGTCAATTTGTTTTATACATAAACAGTATTTGAAAATATAGATGCATTACCAGAAATTCCTAGCTTATTATTCTAAAAGGATTTTGTAAATTGCTCTCCTTAATATACTACCACAATTTTTATAAATTGCTCTATTAGCACAATTTGTGGAGATTGTGTCATGCAGATTGTTAGTAAATTGAGCCTGCTTTTCTCATTTATTTCCATTTTTCTTTGCGAGGGCACAATTCAGCAGAAACACAAGGATCAGATTCTTCTCTCAATTACACCAGACAGTGTCTGAGTTACTACACTGGCTTCATTTTAAGAAAATGAAACCTAGATCCTGATTTTCCATATTTTAAATTCCATGAAAGAAAAAAGTTTCTTCAAAATGTTTCTGCAGCTGAGATGAAATTAGTTTACCCATTACTAATAGGATGCTCAGGTATTTCTTTTTTTTTGTCTTGCCACAGTATTAGTCTAGACAGTAAATTCTAAAAATTCTTTAGATTTCATCTAAAATAATGTAATTAAATTGTCCAGAGAATTATTATCATTTAACCAAGTTTTGAGCAAATTATCAATGCTGGGGGAAAAAAAGCATGTGTAAGAAATTAGCAAAGAGTATAGAAAAGGGAAAGACAATTTAAAAAAATGTGGAAATGATCCTCACTCTAGGCTGACTTCCAAAGACTCTGGTAGCAATTCCCCTCGCACACAAATCTGAATGAAGCTCCTTTCATCAGACTTTCTTCTCTACAATAACAGAGAAAATAATGTGGGCCACATTTTTGAAGACATGCATTCCAGGGGATACAGCATTGCATTGCAAACGACTTAATCCCAAATATTTGGAAAATGTGGGGCTCAGTCTTGAGACCCTTCAAAGAGCAAAAGGAATCTCATGGGGTTTTCAATAAGTTTTGTGCAAAATCTTTCATTTTTCCTTTCTAAGCACAACATCCTGGGATCTCCCAAGAAACACTGCTAATTAATTTAATGCCTATAGGACCTAAGGTATAAGGATCATGAATAAACTGAAATATGGAGGGGAGCCAGTCACCCCAAAGAGGAGGGGGATGATTCTGCCTCTCCAATCTCCAAAGGCTCACAGAGGCAGCAGCAGGCTTGACAGCAGAGGGAAATAAATGTCCCCATCCCTTCCCTCCAAAAGAGTAATTTCATGAAGCAGAGGCACAGGAAGCCAATCTTGTCAGGAAAGGTTAATAGAGGTGCTGGAGGTTGGAGGCATTGGGGAGTGGGGTGTTACACAAGGAAGCTCCCCAGAAATGCTGCCAAAAGCACCCTGTCTCACCAGCAGCAGGACAGAGGAAAGCAAGAAGCACCTGAGAGGTCAGAGGGGAGACAACAGACATAGGCACAAAAAGCAGAATGCATTAGACCAGGCGAGGTTCAGAGGAAATGCACCTGATTGTTAACAGGGGTGAGAAACCCTGGAGACACATTTAAGGACAAGTCATGGTTTCAGAGCAGGACCAAGCAGGGCAGAAAAGTGAGACTGCTGCAAGGTGTGATTTTTCATCAGACCAACATATTTTGGCAGGTTTTTGCCATCCTGAGTGCTAGGAGGTGTAATAAGGAGCCTCAAGGCTTTGGGGTAGGAGCATCCTTTACAAGTGCACAGTTTCTGCAGTTTTACTCACCCACACCTCCTGCCTTTTGCCCCTCTTGGTGCTCTAGAGACAGCAAATGCTTCCTAAAATGTGCTTGTGTATTACTTAATACTGAGCTCAAACTCAGCATTAGTCTTACTTTAATGAGCATAATAATAGAACTTGTGTTGGATGGAAAGCACTGGTAAGAGAACTGGGCTCTGAAGAAGATGGGGCAATTTGCTCTTATTGTTATAGGAGCAATTTGTAGATCATTTTTTAATTTAATATTGGTAAAGGCTTAGACAAAAAAGTAAATACATCCTGATCAAGATACAAACATATTTTAAAAAGAAAAAAAACATAAACAGCTCAAGAATTTAAATCGAAACTGATTTTTAATGTTTTATACTAATTTTTTCTTTAAATATAAATTTTTAAATTAGTTTCATGGTTTCATAATTTCAATAAACATTTCCAGGAAATATATAAATGCAAATGTTACAAGAAACCACATAACAAGGGTCCTTCCAGAACAGTCATGTCACTGTAATACAAGCATGAACTGAAGTCACATAACTTCCTGGTATATAGCCCCTGAGAAAAGAAACAAAAGTTTCATTATTTTCCTTTCATCTTCTGACTTTAGCCAAGAATAACCAGATCATCAGTGGGTCATCAGGTAGCACTCTCTGTCCACTTTTCTCCCCTCTGGTTTTCTCTTTAGACAGCTTTACTACTGCAGACAAGAATGACACAAATAGAATCATCACAAATACAGACATGGAAGGGTTTGGGTAGGAAAGGACCATAATGGTCAAAAAAATTTTAATTCCCTGGCCATGGGCAGGGACACCTTCCACTAGACCAGGTTGCTCAGAGCCCCATCCAGCCTGGCCTTGAACCCCTCCAGGGATGGGGCATCCACAGCTTCTCTGGGCACCCTGTACCAGTGCCTCACCACCCTCACAGTAAAGAATTCCTTCCTAATATCTAATCTAAACCTTCCTTTTTTTCAGTTTGAAGTCATTCTCTTTTGTCCTGTAAGCACATGCCCTTGTAAAATGTCCCCCTCTGACTTTCTTGTAGGTCCCCTTCAGGTTCTGAAAGGCTGCTCTAAGGACACCACCACCATATCTGTGTAAATGAATGTAGAGCAGAATGCAGATCTCCAGAACCATCTGTGCTTTGCAGAAGTATCACATACATTCACACACTTGCAGGCACCTAATAATGAGCAAGCAATGAGCTGTTTGAAGGAGCAGGGAGGGTGCCTCTCAGGGAAGCCTTTGCCCAGCTCGAATCACTGCTATGTTTTCAGGGTGTGTGACTCATCTGAAGAGCTTTTTCTTCCCCTCCCCACAAGGTAGAACAGTGAATGAGAAGTAAATGACAGGGCTTTAACACACACTACTAGAGAGGAATAATTAGCAACTCTGAAGATTTAAGAAAGGGAGCTTATAAGAAAGGGAAGTGCAACATTCAGCTTGCACTTGCAGGCATTTTTTAAATTCTCCTGTTAAAATAAAAAACGGGATAAGGACTCTTGATCACAGCTTCTGCTTCACTGTCATTGCCATTAATGTGACAATAATTTAAAATTTTCTCAGTCCCCATATTCTTCAAATATCATGAATGGACTCTTTTACACAGACACCAAGAAATGACTAAAAAATCCATGGAAGACACATTCCACCCAGAACACAGAAAAAAATTATGATCTGGTAATAGATATAGCAGGGATGATTTTGAAGCATCATTAGTGACTGGGTGCAAGTCTCTTTGCTGACTTCAAATACATGTGCATGAAGTGAGAACCTGCCCTATTACCAGTGAAGGATATAAAGAACCAGCTTCTCCCACTAATAGTTCTGCCACTAAAAAGCTGATTGCATAGCCACACCTGGTAAGAATCAATCCTCTCTGTAAAGAGTCTGAACCTTAGCTACTAAACTTTACCTGCTAAGCACCTACTTGGAAGGAAAGAACACTAAGCTGTACCTAAGGTGAAGGATGAAAGAATAAAATGCAGAATTCTGAGAAAAGAGGCATCTAGGAGAGGCCAGTTCAGACAATCCAAAGACAAAAAATGAGCAGCCATAGCACAGAGACAGTAATTACAGCAGGAAAGGGGTGAAGGCAAGTCTGGAGAGAAGAGAATACAGTAGAGGGTTAAGAAAAGTAAGATAACCAGAGAGTAGTTGAAAACTACAAAGAAGGTCACAGATAATAGGTAGGAAGTCCCAAGACCTGCTTTTAGGGAAGATTAAACTCAGATTGAATTGAATTCCTTTCCAGGCTGGGTGATGGAACTGTTCACTCAGATGGCTGGGCAATAGGGTTAAGAAACCCTGGTATTTGCTCAGGGGTCAACTCCAGCTGAGACAGAAGTCTCTTGGAGCACATCTTTCCTCATCCCTGCTCTCATGTATTTACCTTAGGAGCACATTTAAAGGGGGGCTCTGTCTGCCCCAAGCTTTTGCTACAGCAGGGACTTTTTATCTCTTCAGATACATCTGCATGTTAGGTGTAGATGCTTGCTTTGCTCTGGGGAATTTGGAAATTTTATAACAGCACACTTCACATTCCACCCCTACAGAGGGTGTATTATAAGGGAGCCCTGTTTCTGCAAGTGGTTCTTGATTTAAATCACCCCATTCTCTCTGAGATTTTAAACTAAGAATTCTGTGTTTTTCTCACTGTTTTTCTCATTTTTGGATTCTTCTTCCCTCTTCATTGTAACAAATTCTGTCTTATTGCTCCAAAACAAAACTATGACAGTAAATGTTCTTTTTTTAAAAAAGGGCGGGGATATGAGAAGGTAAAAAATCAGTTCAGTAAATACTCCAGAGCAACAGAAAAAATAAACAAGCCATAGTGTGAGGCAAATGCAATAATTTTCTTTCTGGTGGAGTTTATACACATCCTATTTTTGCTCATTTTCACAACAGTCTTTGTAAGCATCAAACCATATAGTAGAGCCTTCTTATTTTGTCTGTAATAACTTTTTATACTCATACTAATCTAAGTCAACCTAATTTCCAATTTCTGTACAAATGTTTTTTGTCCTTGGATCAGTGAGAAGATGGTGATTCAGCCAGTGGGTCTCTCACCACCCTTCCTCACTGTCCAAGCACAGCTCCCTGTGCCTTTGTAGCTGTGCTCCTCACACTGTTTTTGTCAGCAACACACAACTCACCCCAGCTCCTTTTACCCAGATTTGCTTCCTGAGGGCCCAGAGCAAGACAGCCTCTGATTCTGCTGACTCCAGCTTTCTGCCCACCTCTGGTCTCTGTTCTGCTGCTTTTTCTCCTTCCTACCCCAGGAGTCAGAAGCTCTAAGGTTTCCTCCCTTCCTAGCACTCACAGCCTGCTGGTTGGGATTTAATTAACCCCAGATCCTCTCTTCTGCTATCTGTATCTTCTGGAGAGATGTCACCAACTCTTCTTGGTCATCTCCACCTAATCTGTTGCTTCATTGTACTCCTGGATGGTTTCATTATTAAAACTCAACTTCCCCATTAGTTTCAGCAGGACCACCCCATTGAGTGATTCTGCAAAAATTAATCATCCTCACTTGGGAGTCACCAGAGGAGTCCTGACCTCGTTTTGTCTTTGATCATTTCTCATCTCATTGATCCACTCTTCAATTTGATTCCACCAACATTTGTACTGTCAGAACCAGGGGGATGCTAAACAGCATAATAAATCTGAGAAGAAAGACTATGTCTCTGCCCCACAGGAAATGGTTTAAAACAAATTATAGTTTTCATAACTGTAGGACTTTCAACTTTGCTCTTATATATCAGGAGCTTCTGTCAGAACAGAAGGAACTGGATAAACAGTAAACCAATATAAGCTATTTGCATATTGGACTTACTCCTTGCAAATACTGATGAATAAGGCTCCCCTTGGCTAAGTTAGAGGGCAAAGGCAATTTTCCTTGTTTTAACATCAGCCTTTCTGCTCCCTAATCAGGCTGCCATTGCCTAGTCTCTCTCTTTCTCATATCCCAAGTTTCCTTATTTTTTAATGACCAGAAAATTTTGACCATGGCTCATTATCAAAGTAAATTCTCCTACAATTAGTTTTCTAGACATACAAACACTGAAAAGATGTAAGTAATAATTTGCATTTCATTTCTCCACCTTCAGATTATTGACTAAGATAAGAATGCAACTCTCTACTGTGTTTCTGCAAACACACAAAAGCATCCATCATCTAATGAGAGCACTCATCTCATTTAGATGCCTGAGCTTGAAGTGATCAATTACAAAGAAGGACTGTATCTGTACATGAATGCCAAATATTGGTGGAAGACATGTTAGGTCATGTGGGCTAACAACATTTTGGAGAAGTTTGTCTTTTTGACATTTACATAAGCATTCCAGATTCCATAAAATCTGCATGGGGTTATGCTGCCTTACTGAGGTACTGTAAATGGTGAATGAGTGGCATGGCATCCCACCCATCAGAAGACAGGGAAGACAGGAAATGGGGAAGGGAGGAATAGTTGTGTGAAGGTATGGAATCCCTCTGTTCTTCTCTTTGCCATTTCGCCACTCTTGGGCAGGACAACCCTGAAAAAAGAAAGCAGTGGCCCCTAACAAGGTATTTTCTTCATGAAAAACTGTCAAAGCCACTCCTGGACCAGAGAACAATTTATCATCTTTGATCCTGCAAGTAAAAGTCCATTTTGTATCATTTCAAAAGTATCACTTTTCAACTACTATGGCTTTCTATGTTTTCTGTGCCCGGACAGGGCACACCTGAGTTACAAACTAAAATATTATCAAAAAAGAATCTTCATTGGTCACAAACTGATAAAGTAATTTCCTTCCTGTTTGTAGAAAGTTTTCACATATGCAGCTTTAAAGTGCTGGATAAGAAAAAAATCCTTTCTGATTTACATTTCCTGAAATAGATTTAATTAGTTGTGGAGTATCATAAACTGCCTAGGAAGTAGCCACTTGCTGATGTATTCACCTGGGAGCAATTTGAGGAGCTGTTCTTCAGCCCTGTAGACATGTGAGATGAAAAAATAGACAGATCATTAGCCAACAATGAAACTTAAAAGAAAAATACAGTAACTGGGAAAAGGAATTATCACCTCCATTAAATTTTATCGAATTCACTGTCAAGTGTGGCTCGACAAAGGGACAAAAATTGGTGTCCCAACACTTCCTTGGTGAGCTGCTGCATTCAGGACAGGAGGAGAGGAAATGTAGCTCCCTGCACAGAGGCTTAAGAGGACTTTTGCATATCAAGTTATTTATTCCCAGGATCACAAAACATTCACAGGGAGCAGGAGAAATAAAGCTGGCACTGATGAATAATTCAGAGACAGGACCTGAATTTGGAGTCCCTACTCAGACCTGAAGTGAGTAGCTGTTTTGCCTACAGAGGTGCCATTGGGATTTCTAAATAAAGCCATAGTTTTCATAATGTGTATGAAGCAGTCAGCCAGAGTCCTCTCTGCTCTCCATGGGCAATCCTCTTGCAGGGCAGATCCCTGCTTCTGCTGATTCTTAGTAATTGCATGATTGGTGAGTGGTCACAATATCTTCCTGGATGCCACTGGACCAGGTATCCGTGACAAGGATTGTCTGAACCTTCTCTCAGCTCCAGGTGGTGACTCCTGTGCCTGCCTGCACCTCAGGGACTTCCCTTCCTGAGCCATGGCACAGTCATTCTCCCCTCTTAAGGCAACAGACTTATTAGGGCTACAGCTACTTTGCACAGAGTGAGCTTTAAAATACTTTATTAAATTGACAAGAACACACACCAGTAATTTTCTAGCTTATTCTCTCAGCTGTGTCCAGGAATATTAGTAGATCACCATTCTCCAAGAATGCTGTCAAATTAGGATCTCCAAACTAATATTATCCATGAATCAAATAAGCATATTTCTTATTTCTAGTTTTCAGGCCTGCTCTGAAGAATAGGTCATATTTAATGTCCACCATATGGGGAACAGCCTACCAAATGAAACACTGCTTGGGATAATTTCACGGGTATCCAGAAGAACACAAAATTAATTAATTTTCCTTCTGGTTCTCAAAAAGTACCTAGACAGAAGGGAGGCTTTATGAGATGCTAATTTTCTTTCTGTCCCAAAATATCATAGGAATAATTTTCTTGATGTATTTTGCTATTTCAGATTCTTGTCCTGATCAGAAATGAAAAAATTCAAAAGGATGAACAAACGTGAAAGGTTAGCAAAACATATTTGAACCTCAAAAATGTTACATTTGCAGTTTTGGAGAAATCTAAATGTCATTCCATGCAAACAGATTTTCCCACAGCTCTCCTTAATTCTTAGAGAACATGATAACAAGGATACAGTCAAGAGATAAAACCAAGATTAATGAGACATAAGTGAGGCACTTAATAGTTGAATCTGTGGGTTGATATGTACAGGAAAATGATGAAATGGTCATGAAGCATGATTCAAGAGTGAACCTCACAAGAAAAAATATGTATGATGGGAAATATATTTGCATTTTAAGAGGAAAGAATTCAATAACCCAGCAGGGCATTTCCGTTTCTAATTATTTGCTACTGTGATTCAGTGACTGTATTCTGGGTTTTGTGAAAATGCTTCTGCAAGCTGCATGAAAGAGATCAAAAGTCATCCATTTTTATGATAATATAAAGGAGGTCAACCTCAATACAAGATCTGCCTTCACAGGCCCTTACAGAAATACAGCACCCAATTGAAAGCAGCCCAATACCTCTATTGACATGAAGCTCTACAGCAGCATGCACATTTGCAGAGTCCTACACCATCTTAGCCAACTATTTTTAGGTAATTCACTGCTCAGGTGACAAATTTCTCAGCTTTGTTTGCTGATAAACACAACCATATTTTCGCATTTCCTCTCATCCAGGATCCTGGACAAGGAGTAGAGAGCTAGGAAGCACCCCACACTACAGAATATAAGAAAGAGGATAAATTATTTTGAAGTATTTTTGTCAACTAGTGTAAAATACTGAAAGACTTGAAATGTTCCTTTTGCAAAATATGGACTATTTATCCCATTTGTCTTAACATTTTTCTTGGAGAATAATATATTCTCTAAATGCTGTGATTTTTTTTCTTTAATGACAGTGCTGAAGATTTTCTTTTCCCATTTTTGTCACTCTAAACCACCAATCACAATTTAAAATCATTTGTCCCAAAGGAAAGCCATTTTATTCACACTGATAACACTCTGATATGAGTGTTAGCTTATAATAAACAAAATGGGAAATTATCAAGATGCCAATATTTTTCAAAGATATTCCTGAAAACAGATGAATCTAGGTTTTGTATTAGTCTTCAAGTTGCTTTAATGTAAAGTTTCTTGGTTCCAATTTAAAAAATACTTTATGAGAAACACAGTCTCTGTATCACAAGGTGCTACATTTCCATGGCAATTTTGGAAGGTGACTTTTCACTACTTTCTGAGTGTATGATTCTTACTCTATGAATAGTAGATTTTTATTATTATTATTATTCTGGAATATTCATTTGTTGAAGATTAATTAATAAGCTTCAAGAAACCTGCTTTTGCCCTACTCATCTGTCACGTTAAGGACTTTACCCTGTCTGACAGCACGAATCAGAAAATGATAGTAGGGCCTCTCATTGCACCTTCTAAATGAAACACATATACAGGTACCCAAAATTAGCTTTCTTCCTCAAAGCCAGAACCTTCTGGGACAGAGGAATAGTAGTACAATCCAAACCACTAGACTTTAGAAGGAAATTTGAGACAGGAAAGGTATCAATAAAAGAGAAGAGACAGAAGAAAGTTGGGTTTTTCCTTCCTCTAGGCTCTACTGAAATAGTAAAGTTTTATTAGAAGTAGGATACACCACATTTTTTAAAGGTTTCAAAACCTGGCTGCCTTTCTGTGCTTTGCTTTGACAACCAAATGCAACATCAGGAGAAGGGAAGGAGGAGCATGGCAGCATTGGACACTGGCTGCCATAAGGAATTCAAGTTCTGGGGGGAGAGGACTGGGGCTTTTCATGTACATCATTCATGCTACTGTCCATAAGAAAAGGATGTGGTATATGAATAAATACAAGACTGAATTTAGGGAAAGTATAGTATTCTCAGAACAAAACAGGCCTCCAAAAGGTAGCTGCAGTCCTAAACTCCATGCTGTGCTGTGGGGCAGGCAAGTGGCTGTCCCCACCACTGGCTCCTTGCCCAGGGCAGCATCCAGCCTCAGGTCAACAGACAGCCCTGCCCATCCTCTCCATCCTGCCTCTGGGGAGAGCTGCAGCCCCTGCCCCTTCTGGCATCCCACACAGAGACCACCCTGTAAAACGACTGTAGATGTGACTGGCTCACATCCCTCCCAGGACTTCCTGGGAACACCAACAGGGAAATAAATGTTTAATAAACCCTCTAGCACCGACGAGACTTGGGGAACACATATTTTACTATGAAAACATGGAGCAATGAGCCTTGCTAAGAATCCAAATACAGTGCAAGACATTATATGTGAAATGTTTGAGTCTCAAAAGGATACTCAGAGGAGTGTCACAGCTGCTAAACAGCCCTAAGCCAAGTGCTCACCACAAAGCTCCTCTGAGACACTGCACTCCTCAGAAGGCACCTGGGTAAAAGGCATCACCTGGGCATCCCGGGTGCTACTAAAGGCTCTGTGGTAAAAATGAACCCATCAGGATGCCTTCTTTGTTCTGACTTACTTGCAGACTGGGTTACTCAGCTATAACCTAAGGCATCAGCTGGATTATGTATTTATCCTTCCCTCGATAGCCTGGTGCAGCGTGTGACCAGACACCATTACACAGCTGTTGGCTTTCCAGCAAAGCTGGCCACCCTTCAGCCAGGGATAAAATAATTCTGTACAGCACTTCATTGTGTCCAGCCATCCCGAGACAGCTGCTCAAGCGGGGAAGGAACACATTTCAGGGACTTTGCCCCGGCCCCATTTCTGAGGTGTTGCATGACCATGACCAGCCCTCTGCAGCACAAAGGGCTGTGCAGGAAGGCCCTGGTTAACTCACAGATGGGTGTGTGCAAAAGGGCCCAGAATGAGCTACAGTCTGAGCTGGGGAATTTGGTGAGGCTTTATAATGCTGCTTTTTTAAGTGAGGTATCCAACTCTCTAGAGCTGCTGTAGGTAATCCTAATAGGTACTTAATGATTTTCTTCATTTTATTGTTTAGGCTTGAAGTATAACAATGCTACTGTGCTACACATGTTTTACAGATAATTTTTTTCTCTTTATTATTTTCTGATTGCCTCTTGGACATTATGTACTTTTGCTTCAAACTCTCTCATATTTGTAAACTGCAGTTGAGAAAAATTTATGAAGCACCATTTGAACCAAGAAGCATTTTTAATGAGTATATTTTGTGAAGGGGAGCAGCATCACAGATAACACTAATTAATAGCTGTATTTGATCTGGGGAGGAGAAAAAAGCAAGTAGAAACTCAGATAATGATTTGTCCAATGGTCTGAGTATTGTAGAATAGTAACCCTATGTGCTCTCCTCAGTGTTCAATTTTCATCCCTTTTAGGAAGCATATGCAAGTACAAGATCTGAGCAGAAATAAGAATCAGGAAATTCTCTTTCTAACAGCATTCAGTAAGTAACATGTTTCTTTTGCCACTTGATCAGAAGAAATTTTAGTTTTAATACTGCTGAAAAAGCTTTGATTGGAGAGACATATTTTCATTTCTTGTCTATTTGTTCAATATCTACAAACTGGAGAACCAAAATAATTAGACTGGCCAGTTTAATTCTTAAAGAAGAAAACAAGCAAATATTGTTTAGTTCGTTAAAGCCTTCTCAGTTGCCTTCTTTGTTTCCTGCATTTGTTGAAAGTTTACAATTTTCTTTCTCTCCCTGCTCCTTCAAGACCTTACTTCATGACTTATTAAGTATGATCCTCATGAGTAAATGAGGACACATGGAGAGTACACCAGGGCAGATTTCACAGTCAAGGGCAAAAAAACCCTGCCCAAAGGTCTGTACCTCCCACACTGCCACACAGAGCCTGACATCTTGCAGCTAACTACCAGTTTGTTCCACTTTAGCTCGGGACCCTCCAGTGTTGATACTGAATGCAGAAAGAGAGGAAGAGAGGAAGAGAGGAAGAGGGAGGGAGGGAGGGAGGGAGGGAGGAAGGGAGGGAGGGAGGGAGGGAGGGAGGGAGGAAGGGAAGGAAGGAAGGAAGGAAGGAAGGAAGGAAGGAAGGAAGGAAGGAAGGAAGGAAGGAAGGAAGAAAGAAAGGAAAGAAAGAAAGAAAGAAGGAAGAAAGGAAGGAAGGAAAGGAAGGAAGAAAGGAAAGAAAGAAAGAAAGAAAGAAAGGAAAGGAAAGAAAGAAAAGAAAAGAAAGAAAGAAAGAAAGAAAAGAAAGAAAGAAAGAAAGAAAAGAAAGAAAAGAAAGAAAGAAAGAAAGAAAAGAAAAGAAAAGAAAGAAAGAAAAGAAAAGAAAGAAAGAAAGAAAGAAAGAAAGAAAGAAAGAAAAGAAAGAAAGAAAGAAAGAAAGAAAGAAAGAAAGAAAGAAAGAAAGAAAGAAAGAAAGAAAGAAAGAAAGAAAGAAAGAAAGAAAGAAAGAAAGAAAGAAAGAAAGAAAGAAAGAAAGAAAGAAAGAAAGAAAGAAAGAATTTCAGATGGCAGGGACAGAGAAGCTGCAGAGAAAAAGAGAGAGAAGTGAGGATTTGGTTTGCCACAGGACCACAAACCATTTCATTGAGATAGCCTTGCTCCAGGTTTTTTCTATAGGGATACTTCCTGATCAATAGAAGGGAATGCCTAACTAACTCTTTACCAGCCTTCTCTGCTTTGCAAACCAAATTAATAGAGTTTCTCAGGTATGCACATTTTAATCCCAGTATGTTTTTGGATTTCTTCCAGGTTTGATATTTACTGTGTATTTCCAGGATTTATGCTCTAGAACTTCCTTTGTAAAGCAGTATGAGATTTATAGATTGTCAAATACCCCTGTACCAGAGCAAGCATTGTAGTTGTTGTAACAACATGGTCCTCAAATGCAGAACTTTCATATGCAAGTCCATGATGGACCAGAATGTCTGATGGGACTTATAAAACCCATCAGTTGTTAGTTACATCAAGGGCCAAAACTCCTCCAGCACACTGACAATAAATACACAGTGCAGCCTGATCACATTCCTTCTGGTGGCCATCCCAGAAGTTTCTCTCTGATGTACCCATGGTCAGGGAGAGGAGGCAATGACACCCCCAAAGTCACTTGCAAGCTCAGCAAGGTGCATCATCTGAGCTGCTGCATTCAGGGTGTGTTTCTGTGGCAGACATCCAATATATTCTTTGCTCTCCATGTGATTAGTTTCCAAGGATATTAGAGGTGTTTTGCTGAATGTTAACCTCCGGTTTTTAAAGCCACTGGTGCTGCCTGCTCTGCATGACACCACCACCACTGTGTAGATGATCTCAACTCTCAGGGACTTTGCCCATCCATCCATCCATCCATCCATCCATCCATCCATCCATCCATCCATCCATCCATCCATCCATCCCAACCACCTTGCAGAGTACTGGGTCCCTGCAGCAAATCAGAATGAAGGGGAGGCTCACTGGCTGGCTCTTCCCCTACTTTGTGTCTGTCCCCTGGACATTTCATTGTGTATTGAAAGAGCAAAATTGGGCAACTGGGCTCCAGATGGCTCTGCATTATTTTAAACAGGTATAATGGAGGCAGAGGAAAATATACTTTTAGCCAGAGCTGCACAGAAATTCAATATTTCTTTTTAAATATGCACAGACAATTTAAAAAGAAAAATACTGCGATTGCTTCAGGACTGTCTTTGGCTCAGATTAGAAACAGCTGAGCAAAGCCAAATGCTCAGCTGTTTCTGCAGAGATTAACACCTGTTGAAGATGGAATAAAAAAAATATGTGACAGAGTTTAAGAGCAAATATCAAAAGATCATTATTGTAAAACTAAGAGCAACACCAGTGACTGATTGCATCCCCACCCTGTCACGCTACATCATCCCTGGGAGGGGAAAAAGCACTTTAACACATCCACAGCACATAAGCAATATGTGCACATATTTTCAGCTCTTCATCCACAGCTGGGAGAATGGCTTCTCGACCCTGTTATCCAAAGAAAATTTACAGATGGTATCAGGTCGTCATGAAATAACATCTACCCAGGCATGCCTGTATGCTTGAGGCAGACAGCTGTATTACAGAGTGTGTTGTTAGAGCTCATGCTAGTGTCCCTTCTGGGGTAGGAGGAGCATTCTTAGTGTTGTACAGGACAGCCCTTGAGGTACCTACCGAACTAGAAGCTGGAGAGCAACTCCTTGGAGAGCACCTGTGTATCCTGGTCTCTGGCAAGTTGTAAATGAGCCAGCAGAGCCCTGGCAACCAGGAGAGCCAACCCTGTCCCGGGTGCATCAGGCACAGCATCACAGCCAGGCAAGGGAGGGGATTGTCCTGCTCTGCTCTGAGCTGGGGCAGCCCCACCTCCAGTGCTGGGGGCAGTTTTGGGTGCCACAATGTAAGAAAGATATAAAGTACTTAGAGAGCATCCAGAGGGCAAAAGAGATGGTGAAGGACCTTGAGGGGAAGCTGTATGAGGAGCAGCTGAGAGCTGCTTGTGCAGCTTGAAGAGGAAACTGAGGGTAGATGGCATGCACTTCCCTTACAATGGGAAGGGAGTGGGCAGACACTGATCTATTCTCTTTGGTGACCAGGGCCAGGACCGGAGGGAATGGCCTGAAGCTGTGTCAGGGGAGGTTTAGGATCATCACCCCGAGGGTGGCTGGACACTGGAACAGGCTCCCCAGGGTGTGGTGACAGCACTAAGCCTGACAGAGTTGGGACAATACTGTCAGGCACATGGTGGGACTCTTGGGGTGTCCTGTGCAGGCATAGGAGTTGGACTCAATGATCCTGTGTGTCCCTTCCAACTCAGGATATTCTGTGTTTCTGTGTGTGATTTCCCACATTTCTATTCCCATGTGCTGCAGGCACAGAAGGCACATGTTGTACCTCCCTTTCTGAAGGCAGCCTTCTGCCTCAGGGGCCAGAGTTTCCCCTTGACCCCACAATGCCAGCCTTGCCCCAAACAGTACCAGAAAAGAAGGCTTGGCACTGCCAGAGCTCCCCCACCACCCCAAAGTGCCCTCCCAAGGGCAGCACAAAAGTGCCAAGCCCCCTGTGCTGCTCAGCAAACTCACTACATTCCTCTGGGCTGATGCTGAAAGAGGAGACCTCACATTTCTGACCCCAAATCAGAGTTTCTTTCCTGATGAAGGCCATCTGCAGGAGCACTCCAGAGCACAGTGAGTTCCCCAGTTCATCAACAACGTGGCATTGTGCAAAGCAGGGGCTGCCAGGCTCGCCCCAGGATGTGGGGCTGCCCACACTTTAGGAAGGGAAGCACTCCAGACAATGTGGAAGGTTACACTCCCACTGAGAGGATGCCCAGGAGTGCCCATACACAATGTGCACACACCACAGCTCTGGTGCTGGCGTGCCCCAAGGAGAGGAGCCCCAGCTGTGAGCACTGGGGTGGTGCTGGGGGCACAGCCTGGGGCTGCACTCGCTGGGCACTGATGAGACCCCCACAACCTCGGGCATGTGGATTGGCACTTACCCCCCCACAGCAAACATTGCAATTGCACCTGAGCCACGTCTGGGTGTGCTCCAAAGCTGCCTGTGGTGGCAGAGAAGGGAGCCCACAGCACCCAGGCTTCCCTCCAGCTGCTGCCACTGCTGCCACCCCCAGTCATGCAAAACCCTGGTGAGGCAAAGGCACCCTGGCTTTCCTCTCCCTGCAAACTGAGGAACTGCAGCTTGCTTCTCTCCTGCAGACCTGGCACTCTCCAGGCTGGAAAAGCTGCTGAAATGGCCACGCTCACTGCACGTCCCTGCACAGGTTCCCCAGTCCCAATGGAGGCAATGGCTCAAAGATTTACACCAGCTAATATTTTGAGGCACGTCTCCTGAAAGCCAATTTATTTTTATTCCAGAAGGTATTAATAATAGAAAAGCCTGAGTTCTGTTGGCTGATCTCTTTATTTTTTCTCTGGTCATTTATTGCAGCTCCATTTATTTCTTCCTCTGATTTCAATTTCTGTTCTTGTTTCATTTTGATTCTAGTTTCCTCGAATATTATGCACATAATTTAAGTAGCAGTATTCAGAAAAAAAACAAAAAACTGGGAGTAACCTGTGTAAGCCAAAAGGTATGAAAGGATGCAAAATGCAGAGAGCACAGAGAATGAGAAAAAAATACTGACATTTTTATTCTATTTTCTTTCAGTGTTGTATATGAAATGTTGTATTTCTCATGTTATTAAAAAAAAGTAGATACAGGATGGGTTCTGAAAATACACTTTGAAAGATAAAGAAACTAAAATACTATCCATAAGAAGACAGACAGCAAAGATTTAGAGAGAAATGAAAAAGATGATATGCAGGAGGTATATCTAATAATGGATTTTTAGAGAAAGTAATTCAATACATCCTTTTTCTATGCTAAAAAGGAAATATGCTACCCATTTGGACTAGAATTTCTTTCAAGGCTGGTGAAAGTCTATTCGTTAATTTGAATTGTCAAAGTTTCACAAGGTAATTGAGTAGGTTTTAAAGTAATTCAGAATAAACATCCACAAATTATTCTTCGTGTATTATTAAAGAATTGATTGCTTTATACAGTTCATCTTGAAGTACCTTGCTTATACCTCTGGAACATCCAATATTATCAGCTTCATTGTTCATCGCTGGACTGGGCTGACCAATAATGGAGATGTTGGGGTTTCTACAGCTGTACAGACTTCTCCAGGTCCAAGTGAGAAGAGCAAAGCCACCTATTTATTCTTAAATGCAGTACTTTGTTACTTGGGGCACCTGGTTTAAAAAGCCTTTTGCATGTCAAACACTGCAAAACTAAAAAAAGTAGAAAAAGAGAGGCTACTGAAACTAAGACAAGGTTAATAAATCTTTTTAATGCTTGAATAGCTAACAAGGAAGGGCATGCAAGGACAGACTTAGTGATATAATCATTACCAAAAAAGGATTTTGTGTCACCTGCTACAGAAGTGTAGAATTTAAAACATTTGAAATTATTGCCTGAACACGAATTTCCTTGGGCCAAAATACCATATTTCTGGTAATTGCTCACGCATTATCTGCAATCACAAATTATTTCACTCTGCCATTCACATGAAAATAATCCAAGGACTGTTGATGCAAGTTTGGACCTATTTTTCTCTGGGCTGTCACTTTCAGGTGAATGTTGTAGAACAGCGTTTTTCACTGCCAGGTTCCCTCAGTCTGTCTGGCTATGGCACAGAAATCAAAAAAGAAGTAGTAGATCCCTCTGTTTACAGCTTTTAATGGTGCCTCTACTAAAATGAGCACTGTTTATAACTGAAGGCAATTATTTACTTCTCACAACCCAGTTTTAAGGGTCCCCCATTTTCAGACTCATCAGATCTCACTGCTGGAAGAGGCAGTCGTGGAGTTTTCCTCACTGAAAAAGAGTTACTTGTATCAGAGAGAAATGTAACAGTGTTCTCCCTAAAACGAGTCTTCAGAGCATCGTTTCTGCACAAAACTTGCACGAAGTAATCAAAATGAAACTTCTGCTAATTGCCCAAGCTATCCAAAGTTCCCCAGTAATTTGACAAGCTGCAATTAGCTGCATATTTTCCAGAGGGACACCTTGAGAGGGGAAACAAGGCAGGGGGAAGAGGTATCCTGTGGAAATGTGAGAAATCAGTGACTTGCATTTTCTTGTATTTATGGCTATACCCCTACAGATGTCATTAGAGATTTTGTTACTTGCTTGTGACAAAAGCTAGTGTGCACCATGACAGAGCTGGTCTTTAGACCCCTTTTGAAGCATTTTGGACCCATTTGAAGCACTGCTGGGCAGGCAGCCATGGCAGCAAGATACCCAGCTCTGCAGCTGTCCAGGGAGCCACAGTTACTCTGTCATCTGTTTCCAGCCAGGTTGGGCACGTCCACATGAGCATCAGGAGCAGTTTTGGCAAGAGAGCAGAATGGCTCCTTTTTTTCTCTTTAAAAACACACTTGAGTTATAAAGGCTGGAGCTGAAAAACATTGATCCTTACTGACCATGCATGAAAGACAGCACAAGGCAGAAGTTATTGAACCCACATGTGAAATGGAAGAAATTGAGCCCATTTCTTTCAGGTATTACAGAAGCAGTCCACCAGGCAGAGCACACCACAGGCAGGGCTGTAGACTTCATGGTAACCTGCCAGCCCGTGTCCATGATGCAGAGAGAGGGGCTCTGGTAGAACAATCTTCTCACAGAAGAAGGTTCATTACAAAGGTTCATTACATCTGTTCATTACAAAGCCAGCAACAGCTCCACATGCTCCTTTGAGAACAGCCCAGTGAAAATCCAGGATTTGCTCCCCATGCACTCAGGTACCAAGGTAAGCATCCTGGCAAAGGAAACCACATTCTTCTGAAAAATAGTTACAATCTCATTACCAAGGGTTAGAGCATTTCCTTCATTTTGTCCTTTTTTCCCCCATTTGTTCAGAGCAGAAATCAAAGGGACAGGTTTAATAATTATAGGCAGTGTGCTTTGGCAAGCTCACTATCTCTTTTTAAGTAGTGGCAGCTGAATATAGTAGGCAATTCCCAACCTCCTACCCCAGAGTGTGTAATCTCTGTCTTCCCTTGCTGTGTATTTCCTCAACTGCCAAGTACTAAACAAACATAGAAGGAATGCTGTCAGGTCACATTGAGACCTGAAAATTCAGAATTTCTACCTACCAAAATGAACAAGACTCTGCAGACAGCAAAAACCTTTTTTTTACCTCTTTATGTATTAAAAAAAATAGTTAACATGTGAGGTAGAAACCTCCATATTCCAGTACTGCAGAGGTTCATCTCTGCACAGGTTCACTTGTGCAATTGAGTAAATTGGCAAAGAGAATTTAGGTCTCTCACTGTTGCTAGAGGTGAGGGAACTGGGGGAGAGGGGGGAAGAATACAAAAAGGAAAAGTAAATTACATTTTTTTTAAATCCCTCCATGTTTCAACCTGGGGAGTTTGATTTCATGTGGTAGGTGTTCTCGGAAGTGAGCATTCCAGATTTCATGTGCTTTTTGAGCTTTAATTAAATAATTTGAAAAAGAATACCATATGTGCACAGACTTCTCAAGGGATAAGCATGTAAATTTCTGCGTTGATATTTGCAGACTGTTGAACTCATACCAGCATGGAAGGAGGCTTAGAGATTTTTCATTTCTTCCAAATAACTGCCTGAGCAGCTAGGAAACTAAGTGGGCATCTAGTAATCTTTGTCACATTCTCCAAGGCTCAAGCTCCCCAACAAAGAAGCCACTGCCTTACTGAGAAATTTTGCCAGAAGGAAAATGCACCTTTATGAGTGTTTTTGTTCTCCCATGGTAATAATAAAAAAACATTAAAGCACACATAATGCAGCAGTCAGTACCTATTCTAGCTGCTCAGTAAAAAGCAAAAGGAGCCCAGAAGAACAAAGGGAAGGCGTGAATAAGTGCTAACACAGGCACCAGGTGGAGTGGCACATCTGTACCCTGACTGATTCACTCACCTGCCTTGTTTTTATATACACCAACCCCGAGACAAGCTCCACTGTTATGTGCAGCTCTGATAATACATAATTAGCTGGTGATTTAGCAACCTCGGAAAAATTGGACAGTAATCACGGCAGGGCAAAAGAATGAAACACCACAAAAAGGAGCTGAATTAGCCCCTGCAGCCAGCAATTTTTTGAACTCTTTGGCTAGTTTGTCAGACTGTAACAATGGAAGTGATTTTGGAAATAGGAGCAGTTGATAAAGTGGCAGTGCTGCTGATTGACATCCCTCTTCCAAACTAAAGAAATGCCTGTGAATCTGTAGCATAGAATCTCTTAAGAAAATATTTCAAAACCTGGGTAACTACTGCAAGTGTTGTTTCTGTGATCAGAGGGATGAGGTGAGTGACACCTACAAAATGGGGGTACAACGAGGCAGGAGACAACCAGACCTGAGGTTTAATTCTGAGAGAAACTCACAGCTCTCTCCTCAAAAAGAAAGCTCATCTCTATGACTTCTGCTGCACAAAAAGGCAAGTATTGAAAGTAACAAAAATCAGTCCCAGTCCTCACTGAAGCCAGTGTGGAACGGGCCACTAGCATCAACTGATGTAAGTGTCTGCTGAATTCTGCTATTAAAAAGACAGGAAATATTTTCTGTTAGGAAGAAAGCACTGGAATTAGCCTTTGCATTCATTAGAGTCACATTCTACAGGGATTTAAAATTTATTAAAATGTGTAACATAATTGCAGTTTTAGGGAAAGGCTCCTGAGGGCTTACAATACGATCCCATTTTTTTAGTTTGTGATCACAGACTGGGAAGAGAGCTTCTACCCAGTCACTTTATCCTTCATCTCAGCTGCCTCTCTCTGCCACAGAGGAAATTCATTCCAAAAAAGCTAACCTGAAAGCTCCAATTTAACTTGT
The DNA here is from genome assembly GCA_034336665.1 of Luscinia megarhynchos. Classification (NCBI taxonomy): domain Eukaryota; kingdom Metazoa; phylum Chordata; class Aves; order Passeriformes; family Muscicapidae; genus Luscinia; species Luscinia megarhynchos. The sequence goes on along the minus strand of CM067565.1, from coordinate 77,587,606 downwards.
TGCCCTGTCTTTATGCTTAGTATGTTCCCTTACAGAAAACTACTTTTGAACAAACATTTTATACACAACTGCAATTTCCTTTGCAAAACTTTGTGCAAGAGAAATAACAGCATCATGTTGTAACCTTAAGACTCAACATGGGCACAGTTTTATGTTTTGTTTAGGGGATTTTTTCAGCTAAGCTCTACAAAGCAAGAGACCAACTCAGGTTTTATTAAAATATAAAAATGGTGTTGTGGAGTTGGAGGCAATACTAAACTTTCAATTATCTCATATATTATCTCAGAATTTTGCCATTTTGCCCTCAAAACAATTCCAGATTGTGGGATCTTTAAGTTGGAGATGGTTTTATATTTAACACTTCTTAACATTCTAGTGCATTCTAAGTTAAATTCAATAGTGAACTCAGCTTAAGAGCTTTAATGTGGAAGCTTATTTTGATAAAAGTTATCATAATCAAAAAATCTCTCAAGGCAGGCTTCTCTTTTACTGGCTGGCTTTAATCTTGAGTTTTCACTTAAATAAAGATATAAAGAAAATCTCACTCTTTCTTAACTCTGAAGGAACTTTATTAGGATGAAAATATTGACCTAAAGTTTATCTCCTTAAGCTACTCTTGCTTGGGCACAAATTCTCCTTATACTTCTTCAGTCACCCTCCTCTCTGGTGTTCTGCACAATTTTGAAAAATAAAAATACACACATATACATATATATCCATGGAGGGGAAGTTAAAATCTAAGCATTAATTTTACTCTTAATAAAATGGGCAATATACAGTGTCAAATATTAAATCAGTCTTTCGTGTGAGGTAAATGCTATTGTCACCCTGGTTGCACAGACAAGAGCCATGAGTCAGTGGTGAAACAGCTCATTCAAAGGGAGAAGCAAGCATGTGTGCACTCATGCTAGCTAGAAGGATGAGAATTTGTGATGCACAATTCCTTCCACAGTGCTGACAGAATTTTGTCTACCACACCAAATAAAAATGGGGAAAAAAATGGAATTTTGCATTTGAAAATTGGGCACACATGATGTCAAATCAGTAGGTTTCAGGCAGGAATCATACTGCCCTTTTTGTCATGTGTTGGACCTTTGGCATTTTAACATCTAGCAGTGACTGGCAATAAAAATCAAGAGGATGAGGAATGATAACAAATTCAGAAATGGCACTGTGAAAATATGAGATTAAAATACAGTTATGAAATAAGTAGCTTGTATGCAGATTGCATATAAAATGTAAGATTTTATGATAAATTTCATATTGATAAATATTGTTGTATAAAGCATATGAAGACAAAGATTCCTGCTGAGAAGCTATCTGGCTCATTTCTAAGACATAAAGCAAGAATTTCTAAAATGTAGCTGAGGTGATGAGACACACATTACATTTTTATTTCTTAATTTTGCTGAAATACAGCATCGACACCCCTTGTTGCCAAAGTTGTTCTGGAGTTTATTTTTCCCAAACAGCTACTTTTAAAAAACTCTTTTGGATGCTGAGAGCACTACATAGAATAAAGGCACAGTGCAATCTTGAAACCTCTGCCTCACCAAAGATAATGCCAGTTCCTTCAAAAGCAGTCAGCTGTGCTCCTGCTATTTAGTGATATGCATCCATATGATGCATTTGAGTCTATTAAGGTATCCTTTTCTCTGGCTTTTAAAGCACAATATTCTTATGATTTTGAAAGGTTTTTTTCAAATTATACTTGATATGTAAAGTGCATTTGAGCCCTGTTATACCAAATTGCAAAGCTCATAACTTGGAAGAAAGTACTACAAAATCTGATTGAGGGACATCTGAAAATTCAAACATGCTTTGACTTCAGGACAGAAGCTTGTAGTGCTGGAAAAGGACTGAAATTTAAGATCTGCTAAAACCACTGGCTATTTGGAATTATGGCACCAGCCAGCAGCATCAGCATTTCATGAGTCTTTTCCAAAAGCAAGAAAATTCTAATTTCACACATAATCACAGAATCACTAGATTGGAAGAGACCTCCAAGATCATGGAGTCCCAACCCATGCCCTAACACCTCAACTAGACTATTTCAAACTGGGTTGTGACCACTTCCATTTCCCTCTTCAACTGTAGTTCTCACCACTCTTCTGCAAGAGTGAAGGAGTAAGAGAGTTCAGGAGGCAGTTACACTCATTTGTCTTAGTCATCTAGTTTTTCTTTATATTGTTAGGTAGAAGACACATAGGTCATTTACACTCTTCAGTTTCCTAGTGCTGAAGTGTAGCTTTATATTTCCAGATTTATATTTCCAGATATGCACAAATTTCTCTGAAAAAGAGGTAGGAAGGAAAGTTCCTGAAGCTTAGAAGTTATATATAAAACTGCATAAAATTGGTCTTTAATGTATTTTCTGGGGCTTCTGTTTGATCCTGAAAGACCTGAAATTGTCATCTGCAATTTTTGGTAAATAACTTTTAACAAACTTCTGCTTGTCAGGAGTGTCCTTTTCTGAGACTGTACTACATATGATGGCACTTTGGGAGGCAGGGGTAGGATTTACTCATTACTGAGGGATAGAATTTGAAGAAGGAAGCTAGATAATTGGCTCTGAAATGGTAGTTTCACCATAAAATAACCCAGCTCAGTGCTACATTTCTGTCTGGCTCTGGGAAAATGTGCTTTTTGAAATTCCTGGATAAACAGACACGTGCATTCATAGATCGTTGGAGTTCATAAATACTGTGAGTTTTCATCAAGTTGGCAATTTGGTTCCATTCTGATCCAGTGCCACAGTCAATTTGTTGACTTAATTTTGATTTGATGCCTGTAATGCTCCACTTTTACTTTCGTGGAATATTAATGCTGGATTGCCTTTGATTTCATGGTTCTATTTTACTTCAAGTTTCTTAACAAAATATATTGAACTGATCCTTCAAACGGGATTTTCAAAAGTGCCTAATCTGCACAATTTTTTCAGTATGCAGCATCACTGCAGAGCCTTTGAAGACATGGGAAAGTATGAGCTGGCCAGCCCAAAATGCCAGCTAGCTCTCAGTGCAGCAAGGAGTTTGCTCAGTAACCACAACAATGCAGTAGGTGTTGGGGGAGGAGGGGAAAAGCTCTGCTTCCTTTTGACCTGCTTCTTCCACCTGTCAGAGACCAGTCCTCTAAGTTGTATGCAAATAGTCCACAGAGCATGCAGAAATGCAAATGCTGCATTCAGCCAAGGGGTTTCTGACAGGAGGCAGGGATGGCTGAGTTGTGAGGAAAACCCCTGATGGAACGTTTTGTGCCATTCCTTTGCTCCACAGTCAAGGACATGGAAGAGTGATTCAGATCTGCATACACAGCTCCTTAAATATACTAAGTATACTCACTGTGCCAGTGGTGACTGAGTTGGCAGAAGGACAGCAATTTCCAAAATCTTCACCTTGTGCTTGAACTGCGAGGCAGCCTTGTCTACACTTCTGCACTGCATTTGCAAGCACCTCACAGCTAAAATGAGGCTAATTCACAGCTCTCAACATCCTCATGCACTCCTGTCTTGACTTGGTATTTTAAAAGATAGAGAAATGTAAATGTTCATGACCTTAAAACTATATTATTATGCTGAAAAGCTAAGTTAGGGCTCCCACAGGTCCCCTTCTTATCAGTTAATTTTAATCTGTACTTGTTACTCATCATCCTCAGCTCAGACCAAGCACCCACTTCTCTGACTAACAATTACAGAACCACAGAATGGGCAAGGATGGAAGGGACCACAGTGGGTCATGTGGACCAACCTCCTTCCTCAAGCAGGGTTGTCCTAGAGCACATGGCATGAGATTGTGTCCAGATGGTTCTTGAATATCTCCAGTGAGGGAGACTCCACAGCCTCTCTGGGCAATCTGTTCCAGTGCTCAGTCACCCAAAATAAAGAAGATTTTCCTCATGTTCAGGTGGAGCTTCCTGTGCATCAGTTTCTGCCATTGCCTCCTGTCCTGTTGCTGGCACCACAGAGCAGAGCCTGGCTCCATCCTCCTGGCACCTCCCTGCAGATACTCACAGACATTGATGAGCTCCCCTCTCAGTGCCTCTTCTCGAGGCTGAGCAGCCCCAGCTCCCCCAGCCTTTCCTTTCTGAGAGAGATGCTCCAGTGCCTCAATCAGCTGTGTTACCCTCCCCTGGAGCCACTGCAGCAGCTCCATGTCTCTCTTGCCCTGAGGGGCCCAGAACTGGGCTCAGCACTCCAGATGTGCCTCACCAGGGCTGGGCAGAGGGGCAGGGTCACCTCCCTTGGGCTGGTTACATTCTTGTGCTGGCACATTGTCCCTGAAAATTGACCAAATAATCTCTGTGGGAAAGCAAACTCACCTGGTAAACAGAAATCACAGGGGTTAACTGATGGAGTTCATTGTAGGAAACACTTTCCCATCTCCTTAGCAAATTTGAATTTGGTATGTTCAACTTCACTTTCCTCTCAACATTTATCCCCACTGAATTCCCAGGCCTCTTTGCTGCACCCCCTTCCCAGGCTGCTTCCCCTCCCTCTCCAAGAGAATACTCTTGCCCAAGTATTTGCCATATGCACGGCCCCATCAGTCAGTGCTGCACCTCTCATAAGTTTGTATTTTTCAGCTTCCACAGCCCAATGATTAGGTGAGAATCTTGGCTTATGGTTTTAAGTAAGTTTCCTAGACCTCATAGTAGCAAAGAGAAACTTGAAAACATGACTCAAGTGCACCCTAAAGGCTAAGAAACCTGAAGGTAATAAACCACACCCTAAACTTATTTTATTTTTAAAATCTGAGTTTTAAGTTTTTAACCAATCTCAGGCCTTTCTCAGGCTTTTCTTGTGATTTGTGAACATCTGGGATTGGCAGTGCTGCAAACTGAACAAACAGGTTGGAAAACATATTCCTACAATCCATCTGCTCCCTAGGGTCCACTTCCCAGTGGTCCCAGCAGACTGCATCTCCTGAAATGACCTTCTGAGATGCACCAGGAGCTCCCCAGGGCCACATAAGGAACCACTGCATTGCCTGAGCTTCTGCTTCCCCACTGCTGCCTTTGGCAAAGTTTATGACCACGCTGGTGTTTTTGAACTACCCCAGGAGAGCAGCGTTCTTGAGGCAAGCACAGATATCTGGAAGCAGGAAAAAAGGGTGTGATCAAATCCACGTGTTTTCTGTTCCCAGAGGAGTATGCAGGCAGCCTTCACCAGCAAAATCCTCCTCACTTGCTTTTCTTCTGCAAAAGAATGATTCCAGGCACTCCTTCAGCTTGGTAAACATGCATAACCAGAGGTTGGATTTTTCCAACTAATAAGCTTTTGTTTCTTTTGTTGCATTTTCCAAACATAGCAGGCCCAGAATAAAGGTTTGTATAAGATTTGCCCATCAAAGATTATTGATTTCCTGCCTAACAAACATGGCTTTTTGCTCCAGCTGTTTACTCTCTTTTTCCTCTGTATTTTATTCTGCTTTCAGATCCCCCTGTCATGCTAGGCAGAAGAGCCTGCCTCTATTATTTAATCTCTAGCCTCAATAAGTGCTTACATTTTAAAGTTAAATTGATTTTTCCCTCTGTTCTGTGAATACTGTCACTTGGTCTTCAAGTCACACTAGTCCACTCACAACAGCCAACAGAATTTGCAAAGTACAAAGTATACATTTTGTGAGAAGCCTGAAGAATGCTGAATTCTAATGAAACAAGGCCAATGTAATAAAAAGCACTGAAATTCAGTGCTGATGCTAGTAACGTCACTGTTAGACTTAGCCCTGCTGTGATGAGAACTGCAGGGATTACTAAGTGTGTCTTCCTTCTCAATAGCTCAATTGATGGTTTCAGTAGTGATGCACAAGTTGCTGCCACGTGCTAGATAAAAATAACTAAATACAGTATGTTCACAACAGTGCTGATCAATGTGGGTGATGACAAAGAGTATTTTAAAGGGAAAACTCATCTCCCATCTTTGGTCTACTAAGGGTTAGCTGACGAAAATTATGTCAAATAGAAAATAACTTTTTTTTATTCTTATGTGCACAGTCTTACTGGTCATGATCCATTACTGGAGGGCAAAAGCAAATAGTTTATTTAATATTAATTATTAGTATAAGTATACAAGAAAAAACAAATTACTGATATTCAAGATAGTGGTTGGAGCTTACAGTCACTGAAGTCTGTGGCTTGTGTTGTTGTTGGGTGAATAAATAAATTAGTGGAAAACCTGAGCAGGCTCCATTGACAGAAACCCAGATTAAATAGAGTCACAGAAGATAGAAGATGATTTGGGGCATCTCATCTTAAAAAAAATCTAGTTTCTTGATGCCCCAACAGAAAGGTTGCATTAAACAAAGCCAGACACAAAAGCATAGCATAAAATTTGCAGATCCTCTGCCTACCAAGAAAATGTCTAAAGAGTGCCATACACAAAGTGCATTAAGTAATTAATGAAAGCCTTGATTATGCTACTGACCTTGAGAAAAATATGCTTTCTGTCACTGAAAAAAATCCAACTCTTGTGAAAATGAGCTGCCCCTTCCTTCTACATATGAGCTACAGTGACTTCCTCTAGCTTTGCTAGATATAAGTGAGGATATCAGGAAATCACTTTATTACTGTGACTGCTGAGGAAAGCTTCGGTAGCAGCTACACCAGGGCATTAAAAGCTCTTTGCAATGGAAGCAGACAGCTGAGGGAGGGATGGGCTGGGAAGGAAAGCAAAGAGAGAAATGAGACTGCAGCCTGCTCCGGTTGCTGCTTGATCTGTGAAAATCACAGAGCCTTTTCTTAATATATGCTTCTAGGCTAGGATTGAAACACTCACTAAAAATATACCTGGAGCTAACAGACAATTAGCTTTTATTGCTACTGCTTTTTGTCTGTCAGAACTTCTTAGATTAACTGCTTTGCTTTTATTTCAGTATTTGAACAAATGGTGCTATTACAAGCTTCTCCTCAGAACCAGTGAGGTGGTTTGTTTTGGTAGCTAAGAGTACACTACACCCCACAGACTATCCTCTAAGCCCTGAAAAGAATTAAAACATTTGTACTGTGCTAGATAATATGTTAAGCAGAAACAGAAAATTTTGGAAGCAAAACACCTCTGGCAAAACATGACTTCTGCAAGTGGTGTTGTTCAACTTCATGAGGAGTTGGGTTTCCCACTCAGTGAGCTTCCAATTAATTGAAATCAGTGCAAAAAATGCACACTGGGAGTTCTTACAAACTTTGCAGGAATGCAAACCAGTGGATGCCATTATGCTGGGGAGCTTGCATTCTGAAATGCTAAGATAAACAAGCTCCTCTTCTGCTGAGCTTTCCTCCTTCCCCCAGAGCACTGCTCTCACCTGGTGAAGAAGCAGAGCAGCATCGTTTTCCTGCTGATGGCCATCAGATGCTGCTGTCCCGCAGGGATGAAAGGGAACACAGGGAACTGGCTCTCTAGAGAGCAGTGCCAGCTTTCCCAAAGCCTGAGTGGCAACATATGCTTACATTTCCTCTTTTTTAACTTGTGACTCTTGTTCTTGCAAAGCCAAGACAAAGAGGAAGGTGTGAGCTCTCTCTTGCTTAAGCTGAAATGCAATAGCCATTTTTGCTCTCCCAAACTCCCTGGTGGCTGTGCTCCTTTTTTTTTTCAGGAGGCTGCCCTAGAGGAAAGCCAGGTAGTGCCTACATTTACGTGCCAAGGCTGTGATATTGGCAAGATCAAGGCCAAAACTGTGCCCACTTTTTCCCCTGGTAGAAGCTGATTCACTGAGAGCTCTGTTATGTGCTGTGTCTGCTGTGCCACATACAGTGAAGTAAAGCCAACAGCCTGGCAAGGGATCAGTGCTGAACAGAGAGATGATACAAATCACTGGGGAACTGAAATGACTCACTGACTTTGCATTCTGCTCCACACCTACAGCTTTGTGGTTATTACATTAAAAATAAATTAAAGCACTTTATATTATCAGCTTTATAAGGTAATATTAGTGACAGCTACCAGGGTGCTGTGCTTCTGTAAAACTCACACTTTACAAATATTAAATTACACAACTATTTATAAACACAGCAGTTTTATAAAACAACAGAGATATGGCAAATGCAACTATACCCATGCACATAAGTCCAAAAATAGATAAATAGTGGATGAAGATGTCACGCTGTCATGAAAAATGAGTGACAGATTAATAAATTTTTCTACACCTTTTAATATATTTATCATAAACCTTCAGTGAGAATTTCTAACCATGACATGTTTGCATAGGATCCCCTTTTTTTTCTAACCTGAGTTTTAGAAAGTGCTTGCTTTCCCACTGGGTGAAATTTGTAACAACCACATCTCTAATGCAGCTGTGTGATGAACTTGGTCTTCAACTTTAATATCCTTGTGAAAAAAGCATAACTATAAATGAAAAAAACTGAATTCCTAACACTAAAGTTGTCAGCAGGATATTTTCTTCCACTTACTTCTCCAGCAGTAAAATATCACCCATAACTGTGACTGAGTGGTTCTTAATTTGTTGAGTTGGTGTATCCTAGGGTTTTGGGTTCTGGTTTTGTTTGTTTTTTTTTTTTTCTTTTAAGATTTCTAACATGTTTCTTTTTGCTTTGACGTCCAACTAAAATAGCAATAACACTTTTGTTCTTCATTTTTCCAGAGTAGATGAAGCTATTTTTTCTAATTATTCTTTCTGTGTTCTTTGCCTCGTGTTATTTTTCAGTTTCCACTCTACCATGCTTTAGTTCCTCCAAGTCCCTCCGTCATCTCTCATCCAAGCTAACCCTGATCACTTTGCCTACTGCATATGTTTCATCTCAGTGTTCACCTACTTTTCAAGAAAAATATACATTTAAACATGTGTATGCAGAGAGGGAGCCAGAGGCACTTCAGTATTAACCTTTGCCCTTACTCAGATTTAACCATTTAATCCCACTTCAGTGAGGTTGTTTTGGTTTTCAGTCAAGATGGTGCAGGACTTCAGCTCTTCTTCCATGAAAACCTATTATCATCATACCTCTAATGAGGGACAAAGAATTTTCTGAAAGGAAAATCCAACTTAAATGCCATCCTGTTCTTTACTAGATTTCTGTTAACTTATTCAAGGTGTTGGGTTTTTTTAATACAGAAGTTACAATTTATCACATGAAGCACAACAAGGATTAAAAATATCTGAATATTATTTCAGTGTCTACATATGTCAGCACCCTGATCTTACAACATCCTTTACTTTTGTTCCTTATAAAGAAGAGGCTTCAGAAAAATATATCTGCTATTAATTCACATGGTGAAGATTCAGACAAATCTTTCACCATACTGCAGTGCTCATTCTCCTTAGCTGCAGCTCAGCAAACTTACAGGTTTTCATGCAGGTTTTCTGATTTCACTTTATTGAAGATTTAAGCTTTATTTGGTTTTCTTTATCTCTGGTTATTTGTGTATCCCAGGTTTCCCACGTTTCTGAATTCTCATATTTTTGTCCTCCATTTCATTCTGTTGAGTAAAACTTTAATTTTTGAAGAACTCCTTATTGCTTAGGAAAAACCACTTGAGCCTTGCCAGTGTGTCTGGGGTATTTGTTCTTACCATCTTGCTTTTTTGTTGTACTTATTTCTGTCAAGAAATTATTCCAGGTAGCCTTCACATTGGTTTCTAATAATTTTCACATTTTAAAATAGTTTTATCTGTAGGAATTTTTTTACCAGTTTTCTTATTACTCAAAAGACTTTTCTTTAAAGCTAAGTGTTAGGGTGATAATTAATTTCTATTAACTTATTTCTTTGGAACACTCAACAGAGCTTTTTAATGCAAGTGTCTAAATTTAGGTTGAAAAAAAAATTCATTTTTCTAAAGCACTGAACTCTCTGAAATGAAATGAATCAGCTCAGCATTTTAAAATCTTTATATTTGGAAGTAAAACTTCACATACTGCTTATTTTTGAAGTCCTGAACCACATCATTTCAGAGAAAGAAAATAAACTTTACATGTTCTTCTAGATGTCCAAAACAAGCAAATAATATCCACTAAAACTAGGTCTGTAGCAGCATTTTAGAAATTTTAGAGAAAGTTTACCTGGCCTGTATATGCTTTAGGGCCAGCTCATAATCAAAAACTTTATGAGCAGAAATCATGAGACACTACATGCTAAAGATACCAGAGCAATTTAAATCTTCCTCTGGAAATATTATTAATTATCAACATTTTTACAGCACTGTCATCAACAGAACATACCCAAAGCCCCCAGAAATTATTTAGAGACCTCAGCCTTTCTTTCCTACACACAGCTACAGATTGACATACTTTCAACACAAGCACTTGACTTCAGTAAATGAAGACATCACTCAACAAAAGGGAAATACTTGAGAAAAGCTTCTGGTTTTGTCATTTTGCTGTTTTTCCAGAATCTCCCATAAGCAAGACTGTAGCAAGAAGAGCATTTGCAAAGCAGTTGTAAAAGGCATCACTCTGTCACACCAAATAGGAGCCCTCTCTGGGTTTCTTCTTCAGCTTTATTGTCAGTAGCTATGCCAAAAATCATAAGGCATATAAAAAAGGTCAAAGTGAAACAGTATTTTACAGTATTTTGGTGTTTGTTTTTAAAATAACCAAAGTCAAAGCAATTTTTTTTTATTTTAAATAGATTAAACATGCAGTTCAATAGGAATCCCTGAACGGATTTCTGAGTCACTTCAACCTAGCTGTCATTTTTCCACAAGTTTCACAAGCCAATAGACTTCTTGACACCTAAAAAACTTCTAGTTGTTCAAGAAATTCTGGAGGAAGCCAAAGAAAAATATCTCAGGAAGCTGCTTCAGTATTTCACACAACTTAATCCAAGTCATTCTTCTAAAGTCCCTTCCCTTAATAAATCACTTGGCTAATTATGGCTCTGCTGTCAAAGATAAGTGCTGTCATGCATAGGTACTAAAGCTGTAGTTTCCCTCTGTTATTCCAAGTAACAGATTAGATAGAAATCTAATGTGAGCTATTTCAAACATAGGAAAAAGAGTACTCATTTTAATTCACAATAGCACGTTCATGTTCATCATTATTATTACCAGTTTGATGGCCTTCTTCCCCAAGAGGCTCTTAACTTCTTGAGACAATAATCTTCTGCTGCTAAAAAGATTAAATATGTGGTGAGATGTCACGTTTGAAAACTATATCAAAATCAGCTTATTTGGTTTTTTAATATTTGTTCAAATGCCAAAAAGTGTTTCCTAACACTTTCCATAAAAATTTTCCAGATAGGCACTGAATACACTGAAGTTCTCAGGGAGGGTAAACATTATGTCTTCATGTAGTCATAACTGATTTATTCCCTCTGATGTAGCCCTGCTAAATAACCATTTCTTGGTTTCTTAGTAACTACCTGAGGTAACAAATGATGGCTACTGCAGAAGCAGTCCTCAGTCACAACGGTGAGTAACACGACAAATGGAATTACGTGGATTGACTAACACTGGAGATAACACAAAATGGAAATTCCTACCAGAGAAGTGCTTGAAGACATGTTGTCAATAATTTCTTAAGTCATTAAAAGAGCAGTGCATTCAGTGCTGGCAAATCTTTAGAGAAGAGATGTAAAGCTTTTCTCAAAAGATCTCGCCCAGGCTCTCCTCTGAAGACCCCATCTGGGCTCAACAAGCACATCACTTACTTTCTTGAGCTTCTTGAGCCTATTTATAACCTCATCCTCCTGTGTGTCAAACCACAACAGCAGCTTCACCTACATCCCAAGACTATCTCCACAACAGTAAGAATCGATAGTAGTATCTGCTTCAAAAGGAAAACCCAAACTACAGTAGAGTGACTTGCTAAGAGCAGATGTGGCATGTTCCACAGCTAGCATGTCACATGGGGATTTTTCCCTGCAGTCCCTGGTTTGTCAATACTTTTCCAGCAGCAGATTTAATGCAAAGTAAATAATTTCATCTTAATTCTAGTAAGAATTTAGGAGACCTACATATTGAAAAGATGAGATTTGGCATCAAAAGTCACCCGGAAATAACCAGTATTATATTCACAATTTCAAAAATAAAATTCCCAGCAGCTGGGAAGTTAAAATACAAGACAAAGGAGGTGGGGATAGACAAGAACTAAAAATCTTTTCCTTCTTTGTTTTTATTCTATTTGCATCACACATAGCCAATCATTTTCTCTTAGGTCAAACAGACCCAGGTACACAAATTGCTGGGCAACACAGGGTCACCCTTACAAAGAGCAGGCTGTTCACATTCAGTGAATGTGCCCTTCAGATTCTAATGAGTTTAAATAGAACTGCATCCATGAATTAAAACGGTTGGGGTTTATTCATCAACAATATTGCAAGTGTGGGTTGCCCATCACTTTGCGTCTTCCGTATTTAAAAATAAAGCGTTTCCCATGTATTTCCCATAACTGTTTTATGGGAAAATAAGGTAAAATAGGAACGTTCTGCGGCAGAAGCAGGACAGTGGACTTATGGCCGTCCCGGCTGCTCTTGCACAGGGGTTGATGAGCCGGTTTGCCAGGCGGGGAGGGCAGGGTGCCCCGTCCCTCGGTGCCGGGCTGGGGCTAGGGCCGGGCTCGGGCTGGGCTCGGGCTGGGCTCGGGCTGGGCTCGGGCTGGGCTAGGGCCGGGCTCGGGCTGTGCTCGGGCTGGGCTCGGGCCGGGCTCGGGCTGGGGCTGGGGCTCGGGCTGGGCCTCGGGCTGGGGCTGGGGCCGGGCTCGGGCCGGGCTCGGGCCGGGGGCCGGGCTCGGGCTCAGCCCGCAGGCAGCGCTAGAGGGCACTCCGGCACCGGCCAGCGCCGCTCCGCAGCCCCGGGCGCGGACGGGCCGCTGTCCCACCCGGGCACGGGGAGAGCGGCGCTCTCGGCTGCTTTTCCTCACATGCATGTGAGAAAGCCGCGTAGGCAGAGTACGGCTACTGGGCTAAACTATGAAGAAGGAGAGAGGGCTCCTCCAGCAGACAGTCACTTTCCAGAAGGGAGAGGAAAGCCCTCGCCGAGGGTCTAGCCCATGGCTAGAGTGTGAGAGGAGCCCGTTCCTAGCAAGCTGCACCAACCGTTTAGTGATGGGAGACTTAAACTGACCTTAAACCATCCCCAGCTGTGCTTTAGGAAGTCTTAGCCTTTTAGCTCTTTTAGCCTTAGTCTCAATGATGTTAATTCTAAAATATTCCCTTCATGACTAATTCTCATGTTTTTCCTTTATATTTAATCTAATTTGCTGCAGGCTAATCCCTTTAGTTTTTGGCTTGTTGACAAACGAACATCACTAGTCCCTGTACTCCTGTTTCTCTCCCTGTGGCTCTATGGACACTTATCTCTTTCAGGTACTTTTTGTTTCTCCAACAACTCTTAGAGCATGAAAACATCTGCTACTCTTCTCCTTCCTGCTTAAGAGAGACGATTCCGGGTGTTCAGAGATGACTGAAGGAGACATATCAGCAAGTTTTTGGTAAAAGCTACATTCCCCATACATCTATCTGGATGAAATTCTTTCGTGTCTAAGTGCCTTTAATTACCACCTATAGGCTCTCACTGAAATACTTCTCCCTGGAGTGTTTTCCTCCTTGCTCTTCTGGGTAATATATCAGGATATTTTCTTCACTGCTTCTGTTTGCTTTAGTTTAACAGTTATTACATACTCCACTAATATTTTAGGTAACACATATTATAAACCTGATGCTTAACATGACCCTTTCAAATGGCAATAGGTTTGGTTTTGATCCTGGACTGTAACATTCCACAGATCTGCTACAGACAGTTCCTCAGTGATTGATATATAGAAATTTGCTCAGAAAAAACTGGCATGCTACAGCCACCAAGTTTCTGTTGCCTAAGAAGACAATACCTCTTAGTCATCCTACAGCAAAGTTTGTATTCTTTTCTTTTATTTAGAAAATACTCTGAAAATACTTTTATTTAGAAAATACTCAGTAGTTTTTGCAGCAAACGGGATGACAGTCCAGATTCCAGCCCAAGTTTTCATAGGCAGCCTTGGGGAGCTATTTTACCCTACCTGCATCTCTCAATTTCATTTCTATAAACTGAAGATAATGTTCCTTTACCACCTGGGAAATGCACTGGTACTAGTGAGATATTTGGATGCTATAAAAGAAGACCTAGGCAAAGGTTGTGCGCAGTCAAATTATAAAAGTTCTAAAAGATAAACAAAATAAATCAGATTTAATATTCTTCGGCTTTTGTTTACCTACCTTCAGTACCAGAATTTCCCTGGACTCACTGCTACTCCCTTGTGCTGTCTTCATAACAGAAGCCTTGAGCTTGAGATTACTTAAACCCAGGCAAAGCTTTTTCCATGAGCTGCTTCCTTGTGGTAGCTGGTTTAGGCACCCCAGACACAGCAGTGGCTGGAACAAACAGAAGAGCTCCCATGCACTAAGCAACATATAACCAAATGCAAAAAAAAATGTTTAACCTGTCTTGGCTACATTTTAAAGAAGAAATCTTTTAGAGACTAAAATGGAGAATGAGAAACTTCATCTCCACAGGCTGATTTCTGTAATAAAAAGCATTCTGCCTTACAGAAGCACTCCCACCTGCTGCATATGGTGGCTGCCTGTGTCCTCTGAAGCAATGATCCACAGGCCAAATTCTTCCAACCTGGGTCTTGCAGGCACCACCTACACAAGGGTGCCCAGTGCTGTAGCATATCTGTTTTTAATGAAAAATTGGTGATTTAAGTATGCTACAGGGATGCACACAAAGCCATCAGGAAAAAAAAGGAAAACATACAAGCTGAGCTTGATTTCTTAGCCCTCATTGCACAGAATGACTTAAACACATGACTCCAAGGTTTTTCAGATAACTGTGGAGAGCTCAAGCAGTGTGAGGCAAGTTCAGAAAGTGATGGACACACTGCCCATGCCCTGCACAGCCCCAGTGAGAGTTCACATGGAATGTGAAGGCCTTCCTGTGAATACAGGTACACTGTGAATGTACAGGTCTGCCAGCTAGAGCATCTGGCACTTGCAAAATTGTGCTCTTGTGTACATGAGCACCAAAGGGCTGGGAATCCCAGGTGAAATAAGCAGTTCTCCAGAGTCTTCCCAAATTTTTCATGGGAGAATAAATAATATTCAGGGAAAATGTGCATATATCAACCCCAGTTATCAAAGATTTTATTTTGATTTCTTCAACCCCCTGGGCAGCAACCAGGTCTAAGTTACTACACTGAACTGAATTGAATTATTCACATATTGGCATGTAAATAGGTCTCTGCAGAATTCTGAGCCTGCTTTATGATTAAACTTTACTGCCAATGGCAATAAAGATGTAATTAGCATTATTGTAATAATGGCAACATCTTTTGTCCTTTTTTTCCCAGTCAGGAATTAGAAAAAGGAAATAAAATGGGGTCAGTCTGCATGAGATGAGTGCTGGACCTGCAGAGTTATACAGAGCACTGCAAGCATCTTGCTAGTGCAAACAAGAGCAACCCACCATAAAATTAAGGGAACAAACACTATCCACTCAACAGCATAGAACACAATGTTGTTCTTTATTATATTATTTAAAAGGGGCAGATTTACTCGGTCATAAATTAATAATTCAGAAGCTGTAAGAAGGCACAGCCAATTAGCTGCAGTAATTTGCATTTTTATGCTCCTTCATTAGTTTTCTAAGGTTCTTCTCTCCTACTATAGCAATGCAAATGCCATCTTCCAAAAGGTGAATAGCCAACCTGTTTTTTGTTTGCATGGTAATGAAACCTTTTCAATTATTGAAAGACCAAACAATTTAATAATTTTTAAGACAAATTTTTGTTGCTGTAATATCTCTCACTTGTGTTTTTTTTCAAGAAACATGCTTTTTTAATGTAATTTATTTTAACCTGGAGTGGGAGTTTATCAGGTGACTGATCTTCTGAGGTTCCTAAAATCATGCCTAACTTTAATCATGTGAGTAAATCTCTCGAAGCAAGGTATTAAAATTCTTTCTTAATTTAGAGGCTGACAAATAAGTCAGTGTATGCTGTCTTTATTTGCAGCATAGAGTCCCTTTATCCTCTGTGCAGGAGTGAATTGAGAAGGGTTTAATATATGAATTTGACTGAAATTCACTTTCTTATGCCCACGCCCCAGATATCTGCTGGCACAAGTACCATCAAAAGCTTCCTGAGCCTGCCCCAGGGATTTCCCTTCTGGCCATTACTATCTATGGGCACAGTCTTGCTAAAGCTTTAGCTTCTGAGAAATACTCCTGAGGCCAGCAAGGTTAAGGCCTTCCTGAAGGCACAGCTGAATTCCTGGTCACCAGAGTGCTGCAGGCAGCTGTGCTTGCCTGGTCTCTGCCTTCCCATGCAGGGCACCAGCAAATCCCCCTGGCTTCCCAGAGCACTGCTCCCAACCTGCAGCTGGCCTGACACGTACTTATTTTTCCATTTTTACTCTGGTATTTTCCTTTCCAAATGCTTTCCATGTGAGGCCATTTCATTTTATTTTTATAATTATTTTATTTTTAATACGGCCCTTCATTCCAGATGTAGATAGTACATGCACACACTCAAACACACGTAAAAGAAAAGTAATGCTGAGGCTGCACCTTTATAGAAATTTATCTGAGGCAGAGGTTGACCCAGGAAAACCATACAGATATTTCAGAGGACTGGTGAGTACTGATTAAAAAAAAAAGAAGAAGAAAGAGAGGGGAGGTGGGGGGAAATTAAAACTTGGAGGATGAAACAAAGATAACCTACAAAGGTAGGTTTTCTGAGCAACCTCTGAAGATGCTATCAGTTGGCTGAAGAAGACAGGAGACCTGCCCTTCTCCATTTACATCAGCAGAACACTTGTCTTTTGGGGTGTTGGCGTTCCTAGGGGCAACCTGCAGCAGTGCTTTTTCCCAAGGAACACAGCACCACTCCCCAACCCACTGAAATCCACTCCATCCTGTCCCCTAGTCACTTCAGCCTTTCTTTCTTTTAGCAGAGGTGTTGCTCACAAAGTGTGCAGATCATCTTGGACATTTTTGCCAGCAAAGAACATATAAGGCACAAATTTTGTCATTTCACTGATAGAGCAGGCAGCATGCCTGTAACACAGACCAAATGACCGACCAGACAAGAAGCAGGGTGTGTTGGTGTGATCTAAAAGGCTTTCTTCCTTTTTTTGTTAACTTCTTGGTGAAGGCTGCATGTGAAGGCCAGGCTCTGAATCACTTCAAGCAGGAAGGGCAGGGTGGCAGAGGAGTGGGTGGCTGAAGCAGCTCCAATACTCAAAGGCAACTGACCTTATGGCAGGGGTGAAACTGGTGCCAGCAGGTACAAGAAAGAAGAAACATAATGGCTCAAGGTAACATGTAATTTGGAGTAGAACTGGCAAAAAAATAAAATAACCAAACGTTTGCAAACTATGCAAATAAAGAAATCTGAAAGTATAAAGGAGAAGATTTTCTAGCACCACAGTAGTGGCAGCAGTCTCTGTCTATGGCCTTGCTCCAGCCCCTTGTCCCCAAAGCCCAGCCCCAACACAGCCCCTGCATGTCCCAATGGGGCTGGGGCTGGGGGCGGTGCTCCCACAGCAGGACAGAGCCTCCTGGCTTGCAGAACTAACCTCTAGAGCTGCAGGGCTTTGTGCTTTCCTCTTCCTACGTGGACAGAAATTGAGGTCTCTGAACATGCTTATTTGGAGACAACCAGATTTTGTGAGCTAGGCGAATTTCTTTATGTCATTCAGAAAAATCAGTCTTTCATTACTTAGTAGAGAACTTAAACATTTCATATCTTATATCTGTGCTCTTTAGCTCAAAAAATTAAAATTATCTGCAAAGTAAATTTTAACAAAACATCACTAAGACCGTATTGCAGATCGTCTCAGAATAACATAATTTCATATTTTTGACTGATATATGTTAATATCAGAAGAGTTCTGTTGATTATTTAATGTGACTTCTTATATCACACACCTACAGGGCTCCCCTAAATGAATTTCAGTAAACAACAGTGCAGCTAAGCCAGAATAAAAACTGATCATGGTTTCAAATTTTCTCTTCAGACCAAGCCCACTGCAGGCTACAGTAAGTTTTTCCAGTTGTCAGTTCCCTTCTCTGAGATAAAATACTTCAAGGCTAAATTTCTCTAATTCCAGGCAATTGATTTTGCTAGTCTTTTCCAGAGAAATTAGAGATGCCTTTTTACCATTTTACCATTCTTTAGTAAGTCAAGACTCTGAACTGTAGTCCTTCATTTTCAGTATATTTTCCAGTCCTTTAAGCTCAACCAGAGTTGCTCTCAAACTCTTTATTCTAAAGAAAACCAAATTAATGATAATGTTTTTAAAAAGATATTAGCAAGAAGACCAAAATCCTTTTGCACAGGCAGGGAGAGCAGAGATGGAGCACGGTCCAGGCTGCTGGACCAGCAGTGGCACCTGGAGAGCTGGGCAGTGCCTCCTCTTCTCCTCTAGCAGAGGGACAGAGCCCCAGCCCTCCCTGCCAAGGGGCTCAGGCTGTGCAGCACCTTCCCTTTTCCCTCACAGTAAATCTTCACCTGAACAATGCAAGCTCTCTGCTTTTATTCATGTTCTCCTCGTCATAGCCCAAAGATCATTTCAGCACTTTGGCCGTGGCACACTGCAGGAGCTCCACGTGTATCTGATTACCCATTATAAAATCAAATCCCTTTCAGTCCCTATTTCCCAGCATGGAGTCTTTTCCATCCTACAAGCGTTCCATCCTACAGTTCCTCACTGCACAGGATTCCAAAAAAATAACTTGCTCCATTTTGTTGAGAAAGTCAGATTGCTCTGTCGTTCACCAGCCTTATTTATCATTTAACCCTCCACTAGTTTTAGTGGTATAAGAAAGCTTCATGAAGAAAATGTCATGTTTTCTTGTCTCATTAAGAAAGATAAGGTGAGAGGGAGATGAACCTCATGAGGACCAAATTCTCACCATGACAGCTCCTTATTTGCAATTATACTTAAATATACGTATATTATATTTTTAATAAAATTCGTAGGTGTTAGATTGATTTTCTAATCCTTTACTTTCTTAACAAAGTGTCTTCTAGTGTGAGTGAGAGAATGTCCTTAAAAAATCAATTACATCAACAATACTAATTGAAAAGGACTTGTAATCTTATCAAAAGATAGGATCAAATTAGTCTGGCAAAAATTATTTTTGTGAAACTAATTTTGATGGATATTAATTGTGTTTAAGCAATATCATCTTGATAGGCCCTTAATCTCCTGAAGTAGTCTGGTTATAATTTTTAAATATTGGTACACTTTAAATTTTTCCCAACTTGTATATTCCCATGTTTCAGCCCTGTAATCAAAATAAAATGTCTATGAGGTTTTTTTGGTAGTTCTTTTAAAACTATCAGATGACATGCAGATTTTTTAAATGTCTAGCTTCAACAAACTGCTGTGTAACTGGTTAGAATTAAAAGGACTGCATCATCATGTCACATCACTCTACCATCTGGTTTTCCCCAAATGCAGACTCCAAATGACTGAGATTCTGCTTTCCACGAATTCTTGTCAGTTCAGCTGTCATCATACAGTCATGGGGCAATAATACTATCAGGATTCCTGATACAACTGGGAACTCCCTTCTCTGCCTTTCCATTCTTAGATCTGATACCCACAGATATTTGTCTTTAATATTGTGCTTCCACTATCTACTTCCTAAAATCCAAGAGACTTGTTACTATGGTTGTTCCAGCTTTTTTTTTTTTACTTTCACTATGATTTAGAGATGTTTTTCATTTTACTTTGACCCATACTGTTCTT
Organism: Luscinia megarhynchos; assembly: GCA_034336665.1. Classification (NCBI taxonomy): domain Eukaryota; kingdom Metazoa; phylum Chordata; class Aves; order Passeriformes; family Muscicapidae; genus Luscinia; species Luscinia megarhynchos. The sequence continues at coordinate 77,567,932 of CM067565.1, read as the reverse complement.
TCCTTAAGTCCCTGCAAAAACATCATTCTGAAATGTGCAATTTGGGCATCTAGTAAAACGTTATTCAACAATGGACAATTATCTTTCTCATGTTTCTGTTTACATTTTCTCCAGTTGATTGTCTCAATATTATTTTCAGCTTTATTAAATTGTCCTTTTCAACCCCCTGAGAATATGAATTCTTGGCAGAACTCACAATAAAAATGTAATCAAGATAAAATCAGTTTCATCTATTTTTTCAGTTCTGTGATTAACTCTTCACTTTGTAAGGTCTTGAATAGAGTTCTGCCCCATTAGAAACAATTTTTGCCTATGTAGGAAATTGTTATATATAAAATTTTAAAAATTCAAAGGCTGCCTTAAAATCAGCAACGTATATCACGTCTTTCGAACTGATGCCAACACATAAAAATATTTGTTCTTGCTACATATTGAAGCTTAATGGTTGCACAGCCAATTTTCTTATTCTCTAGTGTTTTGGTGCATTTCTAGCACACCAAAGCCAGCAAACTCTCTTGTGCTTTGATCCTACAGAACCCTTCTCTTTTTTTTATCCATGGCCTGTAATTTGAACTTGTGTGAGGCCATTTTAAAACAGAATCTCTCTCACACTGCTGCATTTTTCATTCAGTCTTCTCAGCATTGTTACAGCCAATAATTTTAACATTATCAACATGGGAATCTTCCTATTTGTTTTCAGAACATCTAGCTTTATGCTAATTATTGAGAAATTTCCACTGTGTATATAGCACATAATAAATGAAATGCTGTACATATTAGGATCAAATGAGTTGCAATTATTCTATGTTATTAAATATTTTTAAATTTCACTGTAATGGTTATATTTGCCATAGACATTGTCAGGTAACTTAAATGAAGCCAGTGTAAAATATCAGGAAAAGCAGATGTTCCCTATTTTTTCTCTACATTTCATTTTCTCACAATCCTTCTACAGGTTATAATGAGTATGAAGAATGACTGAGTCTAGACAAATGTGTTAAGGCCTTCTATTAACAAATTTCTTGGTACAGCTGTCATTATTTTTTTAAGTTGCTATGGAGACTTACAAGTTTGAGGCATCACTGTTTCAATGATTTTCCATAGCAATACTGCTTTGGCTCCAGTGCACACCCCAAAACAACCATGAGTGTCCTCCAAGATAATTTATGTACACTTGAACATACTAAAATATCTACACAATTGCCTAGGATATGGCAGTAGCAATTGGGTGTGAAAAAGGACTGACCTACTTCCTCAACCTATTGTTAGAATAAATTTCATAACTGAGATTCCAGTAAAATAAAATTTAAAAATACATAGCTGGGAGAAAATAGGAAAGACAGAGTATTTTGTCAAAATAATATTTTTATTTTTTCCCAGTATTTTTGACTTTAAACCTTAAAGCCAGATCACTCCCTGGTAAACTTCTGAGAAGTTATACACTGAACTTTTTCAGGTGTATTTTTTCCTCTATATGCTTAAACAGAAATAAGTATTTCCCTTTTCCTTTTTAGCTAATTGCTGCTTTATGGAATTGTGGAAGTAACAAATTTGAAGAATTGTGCAGCTCAATAGTGTGAAATGACAAAAATCCTAAACTACCTTTATCTGGACAAAGCATGTAGCTATTATCTGGGTGAATGAAGACCTCTCACTGTAGACATGTAAAATACTCAGAATCTGATATGTCTGATATACAAGCAGCCATGAGTAACTAGTTTTACACCAATGGAAGTCACAGGGAATACAGTAAATCACTGTACAGCCTGGGAGTGAGGAAGACCTCACCTCTCAGAAGGGCAGGGGCAAAACACACTGAAAAGTTTACTTCCCACTGTTTATTTTCATGGATGCTTCCCAGCCTTTTGTTGCAGCCTCTGTCCCTTTGCATGATGAGCCCAATACAGCCTTCTAGAGACAAAAAAGGAGAGCAGTTCAAGTGAGAACCAAAAGCAAAGTCAATCAAAGCAGTTTTTGCCATTGCAGTGATACCTCAGATTGCTGTTGAGTAGTTCAAATAACTGATTCATTAAACAAAAAGGCCACAGAAAAGTTACTTCTGTAGAGAAGGAGAACCTTGATCAACCATTCAGCCCCATGATTTCCCTGAGCAGCAGAGGAGATGCCCTCACCTGGACATGCAGCCCTTGAGTGGGGCTCTAAAGGAGCAGGAGCAGCCCTGCTCCCTATTTCTCATCATCACTAACATCCACACACCTGGCCTGCCTTCCTGCAGCTCTCATGCAACTCAAGGCTACAGCTGGATGTTTTTCATATGTGTAGCTTTTCCTTTTTATCAGTTTACTGAAGTCTAATAAGGAAAAAGTAATAATAACAATAAAGAAAAAGTAATAATAACAATGAAAGCCCCTTCTGTGCTTCTCTTAATAATTTTATTTGACTGCTTGGAAGGAGCACCAGGAGACACCTTCAATTTTTTAAATGTGTTCTGGTTTTTTATTTTCCTAGCGTTTCACATTGAGAGCTAATTTTGTTTGCAGGTATTTTGCTTGCATAGCTAATATATTTTCCATTAACATACTCCATTTGTAGGTGCAAGCAGTCCACAGGATGCTTATCTAAGAACTTCTTTACAATAAAATTGCTGCATGGTGTGTATAACGTTGAATTTTCACCTCAGTAACATATCTTTTTGTTGGAAAAAAAAAAAAAAAGATAAAAGAGAATTTTTTTTCAAATAGCTTGGACTCTCTGCATGCTAGAGATACTGGCTTATGGGAAGCCTGCAGAGGGTTGCAAGCCTCTGCATGGGTTTTGAACCAGTGACTAACCAACCGAGTGGCCAAACTGGTTCTGTGGACACAGATGTGTAAGTTAATTAAATTCTGTGACAAGGAAGCAGAACAGCACTTTCATTTGTAGCCATGTGGAAAACTCTTATCAGTGTATGACATATGGCTTAATTTTTTCTGGAAAGCAGCTTACATGGAATACCTCAACTGCAAGGCAGGAGAGCAAAGATGCAAGATTGCAGCTCCTGGTGTAAATGGGCACTGCACAGAGCATGGACAGGACCAGTGTGCATTGGCATTTCCTTAGTACAGAGCACACTGACAACACAGAGCAGCAAGTCACTGTGCTTTGATACCACAGACCTGACACATTTCTGGTGTGGAGAATGAAAACAGTCTGTGTTTTAAGGTTAAAAGTGGACTTGTTCCCCCAGTGATCTTAGTTGTTTATACACGGACATCAAAATGACCAAACTCTGTCAGACCACATATTCATCTATTCTAGTAGCCTGAAATGGTCCCTTTCAATTCATCCAAATATAAAGCTGCGATAATGTGGGAAAATTTTGCTTGCATAAGTAATGTTTTATTTTGAATAAAAATAGTCTGTGATACATGACAATAATAGCACAGTTAAAGTCTGAAGTATCTATCCATTCAAACACTAATAAGAAGTGAAGAGTAGGCTTTTGCTATTTTTTCAGCCTCTTAAAAGAAAAAAATCAACATATTTACAATATGTAAAATGGTGATTATAAGAATTAAAAGAAATTCTAGCCTTCTGATGAATTTGTTCCCAGCCCGGGATTATAAAAGTGTCATACTAAAAAGTGGATTGCACTTGCAGCTGAGAAAAAGTTTTCTTGTCACCACAAGCAAATCTCTTAGGAGAAATATCCCAGAAATGGACATATGAACACTTATTTCTGTCCAGCAAGTAAAACTTATACTTTGCAAGGAAATTTTTAATAACTCGTGTGACTGTGAATTCATAGAAGCAAGTCAGAGGCAGCTGTGAAAAAACACTCTCCTACAGAACTGATCTGAGGCTATGAACTGTTATAGACTAATTGCACCCATGTGATTGATCCCTATAGGCACAGATGGACTCTGCCCTTCCAGACACTGATGTGTGTCCCCAAAGGAAACAGGCATAAATTGAATGAGATTAATCAGCCCGTGTCACAGAAAGCTCAATGAGACTTCCTTGCAAAGGGAAATGTGCCTTTAATCCATCTGAGCCAAGTATGATTAAGAAGCATGAAGAAACACTAAAACTCTGGGGTAATGGTATTTGAGTGAAGGTACCACTCTGCTTTCACACCCTGACTTTTGACTATTTAACTGTGTAATTTTATATTTGCATAGTTCATTGCAGGAGAACATGTACTGACACTGCCTATCAGCGAGGAATATTGCTAGGACCAATGAACAAAAAAACCTGTAACTAGCTGCTACAGCTCATTTTGAGTCCATCCACTGAACATGTGGGACCAGATTTCATTACAGTTATCTCAGGAGACACCAGAGAGCCCCCGGGCTTGGAAATGATGGCCAGGCTCTGCCCAGGATGAGAGGGTAACTTTGGGTATTCTGCCTTCTCACAGCTGACCTCCACTGGGAGCAAAGCCCACTGCTGACTGACAGCCAAAATGAGATATCAATCACAACAAATTGTGCAGATCCTCAATCCTACCCTTTCTTACGGGGAAAAAAAGAATTACCATGAAATTACTAGAACTCCACTGAGATGAACAGAATAGTTCCAAGCTCAATACAACTGTTCAGAAAGTGGCTTGGGATTTTTTGCCATCTGACATCTTCATATTAAAAGACTTAAACTGAAAAGAGTTGGAAAGTGCATATAGGTATCTAATAGCATGACCAATGACACCCAGATACATCATTCTAAGGACAGGGGAGAGACCCTTATACTCTGTATTTCAGGTCCAGGGTGCACTCCATACTGGACCTTACAAGGGGATCCTGAAGTGTGTATTTCAGCTCCCTGTGGTGATGCCATGCACTTATTATTGAGGAGCAAACGGGGAGCCAGAGGCTGCATCTTTTGCAGAATGAGAGGGGAAACCATTTCTCCCTGGAAACAAGCAGCCACAGCACCTCAGGACAGGCTCTGTCAAACACAGCCATGAAGCAACTCCTGAAGCTGCAACTCAGTGTTAGTTCTTTTTCCTCAAGTAGATGGTCCTTAGACTATAAAAACCTACTGTTTCTGCCAGCCAATGTAGGAAACCCTTTCCTTTAAGTCAGTGGTGTCTGTGCAGTGAAATTGAAAGTCTGGATCCAAAACACAGCTGATGACTCACTTGGGAAGCTGCTACAGCCACACATAGCAGCATTTGTTATACTGGCCACCTTCTTTTTTTTTATTTTAAAAAATCCCAACATATTACATGTAAAAAAGAAAGCAGATTCTCCTTCATTTATACTACTGTGTTCTATATTCATTGTTGTCTTTTTCCTGCATAGTGAACTTTATTACTTTAACCTCTGAAGGTGAAAGAGTAAGAAGCCATCTCCTCACTCATGCTATGAATGTATATTAGATTAAGTGCAAATATAATTCTTACAGTAGATGTGCATTTGGTTTGTATTAATTATACCTCTGTACATCTGTCACCCAGTTAGCTCCCAATATAGCCACACAGCTCCAGCAGCTTTACACAACTGAAAGGAGAAAATAAATCATTGCTCTAATGAGAGTTCAAAACTCCATTAAAGAATTTGCTGGAAGAAATATAAAAATAATTCAATCTGGAACAACTCTGGAATAAAAGAGAATATTTCAGTATGTATTGAAACATGACCTAAAAATGCCAGTAAAGCACTCCTCTTTTTTCTATTATTTGAACTATGAGAAGTCTCTGTACTCTCTAGAGTAAATGTAAGTTTTCACTCCTGGTAAAATCACAGCATGTGGATTTTTCAGCGTGCTATATGTTACTGAACCTCAGATTTTATATTGTCAGTTTCATTTATAAAACATCAGAATCTACTAAAAAATGTTCAAAATATCAACATTTTTCCTTTAAATATGAGACCTCAAGAGCACTAATTAATCAATAGTCAATCTCTCTGACCAACATCTTATCAGTTGAGAGAGTGTGTGATCTAAGATATTAGTACAGGCTGTTTCTAATCAGCTTGGCTTGAGAAGAATATAGAGATGGAGGAAAAGGGAGGGATTCTCTGTGTGAAAAAAGACAAAAACTGATAATACACATCATAAATCCACATTTTTGCTGTATTTGTGAGCTATTGGCTTGTTCTGAGATTCTGAGTTTACACTGGCTGATTAAAATTAAGCACACAACTGCAGAAGCTCCAGTTTTCCAATTGCTATTGTAAGGAAGTCAATAGTCCTACATATGTAGGGCAGCCCTGGAAGCAAGAGAGATGTTTGCATCTCCACTTGTGACTTTCTGAACGTTGCATGGTGAATGATGCTTTGGGGAATCACTCCCAGCTGGTTGCTTGCTTTCTTTTGAAAAGAGAAGGCGTGTTTGACACTGTTATCTCTGCAGCAGAGCTGCAAAGCAATTCCAAGAAGCAAGAAAAATTAATTTTTAAGAGATAGTACATTCTTCTGTGTGACACACAGAAGACAAGACATATTTCAGCTTTAAATTAGCTTGCAAAACCCATCTTTTAGTTATAATAAGTAAGATTTTAAACTGCATAAACACAACAAGTTAGGAGAGGCTACAATGACTTCTTAAGGGTTTATAAAATTCCAAGTATCAGTTTGGCTTTTGGTTGTTTTGTCACATGTGTCATATGTGTGATGGGTCATTTCTGGTCATGCAAAGTAGGTATGGAATACTGCAACCCAACCCTGAACTCAAAGAAAGAAACAATTAGACAAAGTATAGTGTGGCTGTACAGTAAACCAAATAATCATATCAAAAATTATCACAGGGTTCATTCTTCCTAAAAGAAGTGCTATTGGCTCAGCAGTAATTTCAAATTGCTGATATGGCATAAACTTGATAACACTAAAAAAATCCCCCAGTGATAACACTAAAAAAATCCCCCACTGCTCTGTACAGGATATCCAACTGATTTTATGTTTTCCGTCATTCATTTAAACAGTGGCTTACTTTTGCACAGATAAGCAGCAGTTTCAGGTGTACAAACAGCAACACATCTGAAAGGAGCCTTATTTGCAAAGGGGTAGCAGCCAGCATGCATTGGACTAGGTCAATATATCCTTTCCAAGTTACCTTCTTACTCAAAAGAGTTTTGGTTACATCCTGAGATTATCACAAGGGAAAGAGGGACAGATTCCAAAGTCTTTCAGAACCTGAGTTTAAGGAACACAATCAACACATACATTGTTTGATGTTCATATAATAAAAACTTGGAGTGCATGACAGAAACTCACTCTCCAAAAAATCAACAAGAGATCTTCAACTATAATGCCAAGAATGTGAAATTCATGTTTTGCTTATGTGTAGTTACAGAGAGTGTTTTAGTGAACAAAAGCTGCTGCCCAGAAGCCAGCTGTGTGCTTGTTTTCACCCCTAAAACAGCTGCTGCATTTGACTGTGCCACTAAGAAGGAAAGAGTCTCCCCCTCTCCCACTGGCCACTGCATTAAGTAGTTCAGTGTAATTGCTGCACAGCACTTGGCAGTGGCAGGCATGGTAACAGCTAGCATTAATAAAAGTGGAAACTGTTTTCACAGTTGCATGTCTCTCAGTCTCTCTCGTGTGTGAAACCCCATTTGGTGTAGACAAACAGGACATCTACAGCACAGACAACTGCAGACTGTGACAGAATAAACGTGCTCAGCAAAGAGGGTGTCCATGTGAGCACAGACAGTGTAGAAGTTAAGTAACTTGGCCGTAAGAAAGTATGCAATTATGATGATTACTGAAATCACTACTTATTTATTTCATGTTTCAGAGCTCAGTGTAGCACTAATAAAAATAAATAACTTTGAGGGACTCTTAATTTAAACACATATGCCTTAGTGCATGACAAATAATGTGTCTGTATGCATGTTTAGATAGATTTTTCCTTCCACCTTCATCCATAGGGAAGGAATGAGTCAGAGTGGCTAGCATATAGCTCTATCTGTACCTGTCTATTCCCAAAATATCACAACAAATATTTAAGGATCTTTTCAACCAACAGAAGTAAAGGTCAGGGTCATAGCAAAGGGCAGTTTGTGGAGGAGGAGATTAGCATTTCTCTAAGTGATTTCTTCTTCCATCTACTTTTTTATATCCTCTATAAACAGTCCTCTCTAATTTCAAACACATTTTTTGAATTCTGCAGAGAAGTCGGTTCTAAAAAGGTATCATCCAAAACAAATGTTTTTCTTGGCTCATTCATCAGCTATCCTCTCTTTTCTAGTACAGATATGGGTGGGAGAAGGCATATGTGTGTGTGTATACACAAATATCGGTGTAGCCTCAATTTAGCATTCTGTACCCACACACTATTTATGCAAAGGTATTGACTGGAGACCTTTGTTACTAAGATTTTTTTTTCTAGCCTCTATTTCATTGAAAAATAATTATTTAATAGATTGATTAGATTAGCATTTATCTCTTGTATCTGACTAGTAGGCTAATGCCAAAAGAAAGTTCCAGGTGCTCAGCTCCTTTACAAAACAGATCTTTATTTTGCATATCTAAACACAGGGCAGCTCTCCAGCATCCCACACACACACTGAATTCTCCTCTTTTAAGCATCTTTAAACTGTGTGCTAGGTCATCTCTGAATTCATACAGACTGCATCCCCGTTTCATTTATTTTTAAAGATTGCCTTTAGATCAGAGCTTGGTAAGTGGCTCTGCAGAAGGGTGACCCCTCCACTGCCATCCTGTGCCTTGTCACCAGCCAGCAATAACCAGCTGCTTCTAAATAAAACTAAATGCAGTGTTTCCTAAAGACTGTGACATAAAGTGTTCATTTCATTTGTGATTTGGCAAGCAGTTTTCCAGGTTTCTGATGAAATTCCTCAGTAAACAGTTTTTTCTCTCTCTCCCAATGCGTGGCCAAAAAGCATTAAAGAACTCTATTTTTAATAGCCTTTCAGTTCAAGTCCTCACCTGCCATTTTGCAAAATGAAGACAGACAAGGAAAACAGAACCAGTGATCTGACAGTGACTCGTAGGCTTCTCATACAGGTATAATTTATTCCCACCCAAGCTGCTGCCACCAGCTGCATTCAGCCCCAACCCTGCCTGGCTTTGGAGCACGCAGGCACAGCTGCTGACAGACAGTGTGAGAAACTGGAGGAGTCAGGGATGCTGAGGAAGAGAACACTCCAGGAGCACCAGCCCTGGCCCAGCACTGGCTACCAGCACTCTTGGTGCAGCAATAATCCATCCATCCCACTGGCACACCTAATGGTGGGGCTGCTCCCCTAACTCATCACTGACAGCACCTCTGCCTCTTCCTTGCCCCAGGAATGTCAACTATGCCCTGCCTGCTCAAGTTTCTGAGGGCTCTTGGGGAATATTCCCTTCAGGCCTCCCCCAGTTTTCAGCCCTGTACTGCCCTCAATGACTGATCACTACCAAATACTTTTCCCATGGAAAGCTCCAAACAGAACAGTTTAGGCTCAGCCCAAGGGGGCAAGAGGATTTTTCTCTGCACCTTGGACTGCACATGTGACAAAGTGCAGAAACATGCAGAAACAACACCTAGGCTAGAGAAAAAAAGAGCAGACTATTTCAGCTTAAAATTAGGACATGCAGAGTAGCTTGGGAATTTGCTCCTGATTTCAGGCAAAAAGGTAAGAATTCAGGACTTTCTCTCACCATGTGGTTTTTGGAGAGAACAGGGAGGGCAACTATAAAGAGGTAGAAGTCAGTCCTGGAAATGAGTTTCTGTGTAGTTTGGCTGACTTTCAAAGGATCTGATCATTTTAATACTGTATGTATTAAACTGTTCTGTTAATGATGTGTTAAGGCAGTCATGGATTTACTGGAGGTTCTAGGCAGATCAAGGCTGCATCTTCCCCACTGGGCACACAAAATCTTGGACAGACATCATTTAACTATCATTTCAATCAAGGAAAACATAGTAAGTCCTTTCTAGAGCTGAATGAATTATTAACATCAATTGTCCTTTTGTTGCACATAATTTCTGCTAGAAGGATGACTCCAGGAATGTTTCATTGCAAATTTTCCATAGCTTTTTCATCTCTGGTTGCCTTGGTGCATGGCCATATACTTATACTATTCTCTGTGGCCTGGAGATACAGCCAGAGGCATTTTGAATCACTGCATGTTCAGAAGGAGTGGCCTTTGTGGATGTGGCTTTAGCCACTGGAAAAATAAAGGCTGAAACTTGTTAGCCACAAGTTTTGCTGTTCCATTGAAAGAGGATGGGTTTGAGCTTTTGAGCCTGCATCACCATTAATAACGTACTGAAGACAACAATCCTGCAGCATCCATCGAACAATTTAGGAAAAAAAACCCAGTTAACTATCTGCAAAGGTAAAAGAGCAGATCATAGGTTATCAATGATCTCCTACAGATGTTGCAGAGAGTCACATGAATACACAGAATGAAAAATCAAAATGGATTCCAATTTTTGGTCAAGTTCTTAAGAACTGTGAAGATGATTAGTTTAATACTAAGCTCAAGCATGAAATCTGCCTATACTAGTTATTAGATAAGCAAGATTTTTTACTCTTTACCTTGAAATATTAAGGAACACATTCTTAGTACTAGGAAATTGTTTATAGAGAGCAGGACACCAGCATAAATGGAAAGGCAGGTTTCTCATGTGCATAGTTGCACACTGGCATTTGGGAAAACTGTGTCCTTGTCCCAGGTATGTCACTGCTTTGCTGGGTAACCATGGAGAGAGAAGTCATTCCCTTGTCTCCTATCACAGCTTTCCCCCTCAGAAAAGTATGAATAATAATGTCAGGCTTCTTTGGAAAGAAGTTTGAAATCTATGGGTGGAGACCATTGTGTGAGAACAGGGTATTAGGGGTAATTTATTTTTGTCTTGTTCAGCTGTGTAGATACTGGTCTAAGCTCCCTTACAGCAGTGATCAAATAAACACTACACTCTTGGCAGTTAAAGTGCTTCTCTTGTGTTCACTGCCCAAACTCTTGTTCCAATTCCCCCATCTCCTGCAGCTGAGGTGGAAGATCCATCACAAGTTCTGGCCCGTTCTAGAGCTGGGCCTGTCTTCATAAGTCCTGTGTGCCCCAATGCCCAACCTCCACTGGCTTGGGTGCTTCCTTTCTCATTCCCACTATGTGACATAATGTCTCACTAGATCCATCCCTTGTTGTGTCACCTGGGCAGTGACCCCCACTGGACTACCTGCACTGTGCCAGCCAAGGTAAAAACCTCTTCCTCCCACTTCCTCACTCTCTCTGATGAGAGCTGGCACAGTTTGGTGAAAAAAAGGAAAAAAAAAAAAAAACAACCACCAAAGCATCAATGTATTTTCTTGTCTGGAAGCACAGCATCTGATAAGGATGTGCATGGCTAGAAGCTGCTGACAGCAAATTGGATGAGCATTGGTTTGTACAGATCTCCAAGCAAGCACTCACTCTGTAAAACATGGTTCCCCACCCCACAAGGAAAGGTTTTCAAAATAAGGAGCACTCTCCAATCCAGTAAAGTTCAAAAGCATCACTGAATTAAAGTGGATGACAGGATGGTTTGCTTATTTGACCATTGTTCTGTTAATTTGAGTGGAGGGGAGGGCACCAGCCACCCCAAAGACAATGGCTTCATTAACCATGTGAGAAATTTGCAGTGTTAAGATGAAGCCAATCTGATTTACCTGAAAAGTAATTTAAATAATGCACAGAATGAAGTCTTGAAATTGCCACAGAAAATGCTCTGGGGGGCTCAAAACCTATGTAATAATTAGTCACAGTTTCACTAGGTTTTTCCCTAAAGTTTAGTCTCCCTTTTAAATTACTACCATTCATACAACACAGCTTACTCACTACCAATTGAAAATTAATTATAGGTCTGATCTAAAAATTAAAACTTCCATCCTGTCTGTATTAATTCCCAAGGCAATTTTTTTCACTTCTTTTCACCTGAATCTCTTTTCAGGCCTACATCACCACTGCCTTCAGAATTGTCATTTTACTAACACAGTATTTACATTATTTTGATTTATAATACAACATCACAACAGAGTCATTCTTGGTGGTAGGTCTGTGCTGCCCTCCTCCCTATTTTTTTTAAAATCAAAACAATCCTTTACCATAGCAACTTTTCTTGGCTACCTCCTCATTGGAATAACTTGTGAGCAGCAAACACTTGATCAGACCACACTGTCTCTGAGCCAAATTGAAAGGCCACTCCTCTTTGGACTGTGAGTGCAGTCCCAAAGTTACAGGATGAAGCTGTTGCAGGTCTCTCAGAAAGCTCGTATTCTTTAGAAAATTACTGAACATTGAAAGTTGGCTGTGCCAAAACTTTCGGAACTTAGAAGTAACTCGAGGGAGCAACTCCTCCCTAAGCCCTTTAATTTATGATAGGAAAGGAAGAGCCATAAAAGTTAACAAACTTTTCATAAAACCGGTAAAGGGAAAAAAGTGTTCAACTCAAGAAAGTATCAGACAAGGAACAAAAGGTGCCAAAAGTCATGCTGAATCAACTTTTTCCAACAATACTTTAGTTACTGTCAGTTTGATTTTAGATTTTTAAGTATATGTGAAAGCAAGAGCCCATTCATTGTTATTTTACCTATCTGATCATAACTTTCACAATTACACTTTATGTAAAAAATATCACAATATTGTATTTTCATTCAAAAGTTTTCTGCATAAATTTCCTTGTGACTTGAAAGCTATATATATAAATATATAAATAATTTTAATATTCAGGCTTATGTTTTCATACTGCTAAACTTTATCAAAGTTAAAGTGCAAGAAAGGGGCTTTGATTGTTATTGAAACATCTGAAAATGAGAATTTTTAATTTTATTTATCTACTACCACAATAAGAAATAGCACTGAGAGTCTCAGTAAGCCATCCCATATTTCCCAATCAGCACATTTTAAATTGTTTTCAATTATTTTTATACCAAAAAACTGATATTTTCCAATTTATTTTTGGTCAGAAATGCCATCATTAGTCACTGATTACAAACCAACAACTTAAAGAAAAAAAATTTCTTGCCGTTAGTAAAGTTGGATGAAGTAAAGAAATATTCAAGAATGTAACATTTCAATGTAGCCAAAAGTCTGTGGAGATTATTAAAAATGAGCAATTTTGAAGAGGAAGTAGCTACTATGTGAGCATAATAAACAATACCACCACATAAATACAGAATCCCATAAATCATATGGCTGTAAAACGTGCTAGGGTTTTTTTATTGGTATAATCTTAGTGATGCCCCACATTCACTATTTTTCCCTGAAAATTACCAAGGTTTTGTAATTCTTTCAAGGTTCAGCTTGTAGTCTTGTTGCCAGAGATTTGCATGCACAGGTAAGTGCTGCAGCAGTGGTACAGATACAGTCACAGGATGTGGAGCAGTCATGCTCCTTTTTAGAGCAACCTAGCTCTTCCTGCTCAGGTCTACACCTGGAGTGTTTGTTCTATCCAAAGCCATGAAAAACAACAGTAGATTCACCTCCACTTCTGAAATGAGCCTTCCAGTCTATGCTCTTTTTTATAATTTACCAGGGCATCTCTCCTTAGTCCTTTCCCTTACTAAGTCAAAGATGTTGCTCTTTCTATCTCTTCATTACCTCAGCTGGCAACTTCACTTGTTCCCTGAAACTTGTCAGGCTCTTCTTTATGTGTCTCCCAATGCCTTGAAATGCAGCTAATACTGACTGTTCCCCTGGTGCAGGAAAGTTTCTGTTTTCACCTTTATTTCTGCTACTCAGACTCCCACCAATATGTGTGAGAAAGTGCTTCTGCAGGGCTTGTCCAAAAATTCTCCAGGTCTTACTCTTAAGCTTAATTTTCCTACCATAAACATGATCTACATTGGTTAGAATTTTTTCTTCTATGTAGCCCACGAATCCCCCTCTGGCACTCCATTTGTATTTGCTAATGTAGGACTGCTTATCCACTCTTCTTTGGCAGCCTGCATTCTCTCCTATCCCTGAAACAAAAGAGATTTCTGTCTCAGGCAAAACCTGCTCATTGCACATAGGTTAACCAATCTAGAATAAAAGTGTTCTGTTAATGACATCATTAACTGGTAATCATGACCAATATCACTAACAAAACAAATAAACCATAATATTATATACCATGAAATGCTCATAAATACCCATAAGTTTCTAAATCGGTTCCTACAACTAATCCCAAGAAGGACTATTACCCCCCCATACACACAGCTAAGTACACAGTGATGCACACACAAGGTGGAGTGTGTGTTCAGTGGAGTGGATCACAAGCTCTCCTCTCCTGGATGTCCTGACACTTGCAGGCACCCCCAGAGGGAGATGTGGATGCTGTCACTTCATGGGGAACCATGCTGCACCCTGCAATCCACAATGCACCCCTGCTCCTGGAGAAAAAGCATCCCAGAACAATGCACACACACACACACCCTGAGCTGCTGCACTCCTCAGCATCAGGCTCTCAGCTGGGTGCAGGCTAAAAGCGAGTTATTGAAAGCACTGTTTAAACTTTCACAACAGTGTGGATCTTATTTTGACTGGTTTTTATGCAGCATTGACAATGCACAAGTTATTACAATAGACTCTGATGCTTAGGCTATCAGGTCATGGATGCCTCCTCTGCAGCCCACAGAAGTGACCTTGTCTGATTTTTCCTCAATTCAGTTTTGCATTTTCCCTGTAAAATGTGGGAGCTGCAGGGGCAATGGCAACAGTCAATTTGGATAGCTGCAAAAAGAAAAACAGGCTTCAATCTAAAACCCCAAAACTCTGTGTAAAGACCCAAATCCATCAAATCTGAAACTTGTTAGAAAAATATAGTGCTTGTCAACATTTTTGTGAACTGTTCCAAAATGTGAATGCTAACTGATTCATTTCAAACTGTTTTAGACATTCCAAGGTTGTTTGGAGTTGTTTTTCTCAGAATGACAATAGAGTATTTTGGAATGAAGCCTGATATATTTTTCATAGGCTGAGAAATTAACTAATTCAGTGAGAGCTTGCTTTGTTTTTGGCAAACCATATTGTTTTTGCATTCTCTATCCCTTTCTTAGTTTGTGCGTATTTCTTGTTTCAAACAACCAGCAAGATAAAGGCATTTGAACTCTGTGTCATGGAAGTGGTTAAATTTTATCAATGCCTTTCAACCAATTCCCAATTTTATCTTAGTTCCAGCCTCTTCTCTGACCTGAAATATTCTGCATCCTCACACATCAGTACCTTGCATAAAAATCAAAGGCTTATACTTCAGGGGGGAAAAAAACAGCATCTGTATTTTCCCTTTCCTTGTCTGACCTTTTTTTGAGAAAAAAATATCAGCTAAATCCTAATTAAGACAGAATTTTATAAATAAATAAGATATGCCTTTCAGAAGCCAAAACTTGTTTGGTAAGCAGCAATTGATTCCCAACTTTAATACCAGAAGATGCTTTAAACCACTAAAACTGTTACCAGAAGATTATTTGTGAATCTATTAAAAAAGACCTAAAATTAGATTCATACAGGAAACACAAAAGTAATTAGCTATATAATATTCACGGGGACTTAGTTGCAGCACCTCCTGTCTGAAATATCTGCATGATATTTCTGTACCTTGCTGATTCACAATTTAATTTCAAGCTCCAGAAGAAAGCTTATCATCCATCCTGTATCTTATTTCCTCTATGTGATGTCCTAAATTGCACTTAAAGCCTTGCTTCAGAATTTTTCTAAAGAAAGTTACTTCATTTGTCTTGGCACTTTCTCGTTGCAATTTTTCCAGTTGTCTTCTTGCTTTCATTAATATTTTTAAAAACATAACTCAAAAGGATTCCATCATGCATTGCAGATGAAAAATAGAGATCATATCCTATCAGATAAACATTTCTGCTGATAGAAACTATGAATGATCCTGATTTCTTTGAAAATTTGGCTGCCTCAGACCTAAAAAAAATCAAAATTCATTAGCTCTCCCCATGACAAATGCATGTGAAAGACAGTGCTGTTGAATTAACTAGGTTTCTTTCTCTGGCTATCATGTGCTATCTTTTCCTGCACATCTACTTAGAGCTCAGTAGTTCAGATTTAACTCAGTGCCAGCGTTCCTTTCTTGCATTGCATGGCATCACTACATGGAAAGGACAAGTTTGGTTTTTTTTCCCTGCTATTATTCTCATGTTCATGATTATAACTTCCTTTATATAGAAATTACCATTTCTCCAGATGCATTTGAGCCATTCTACAGGCAGAGGGTGCCCCACTGCAGGAGGGCAGACAGGCCAGTCACTGCCCCTGCAAGAGTTCACAGACCTGCAGTCTTCGTGCACACACAGAAGGGCCCTGCCCTGCCAGCTTCTGGCTGCTGAAAAGGGATATCCTGGGAACCCTCAACTTTCTGAGAAGCAGCATTGTTTACCTGAACATGATCGCTAGGAGTCAAAGAAAGGGTGAAAAATAACAAGCTGCAAAGCTGATCAGAATGTGTGAACCTAAGATTCAAGAGAAGTCCTTTCTTCAGAGTTTTAGTCTTTCTTTTCTCACAGTACAGTTCCTAGGACCCTTCTCCCTCCTTAGTTTCAGCCCATACAAGAGATATGCAAACATTACATTTCTCAGCAGCAGACCCTGGCTCATTCTTCTATTGACTCCTATCAATGCCCACCACTACCTCCTACATATTCACAGGAAATCCTCTGTTTTCCTCTGTTTATGCTCCCTGTTGTCCCACTGAGCCATGACAATTACACTTAGACCAAGAAAGGCCTCTAAGATAATCTCCCAGACATGGTGTCTGATCTAGTATCTGATCTCCTAGTCTCATTGAATGGGAAGATTTTACTCACCATCTATTCAGCAACGTGTTCACTGTTCCAACTGGTACAAACATTTGAAAGGCAGAAAATCTGGCAAAGACCTTTCAAAATTCCTTCCATAAAGCAACCTCCTTTCACTTAATAGATTGAGAAGAGATGCTTTACACATTCAGTATTAGAAGTATGTTTGTGAAGTCTGTTTATAGTCTTATTTCAGTGCAAAGAAAAACAGATGAGAACATAATTGAATAGAGAGTTGAAAAGCACCACAGATTAATATGAAATGATAAGAACTAAACAATTCAGCTTCTGTAATAGTAAACATGTTTATCCCATTAAAATTCTTAGAAAGAATTAACACAATGATAGATAAGAGCAAACTGATGGATACAATTAATTTGTTCTTTGCAAAGACTTTTGAAAACCAAATCTCCTACAAGTGGCTCTTAAGAATATTTGGAAATCATTTGAGAGTGCATCTACAGCAGAGTTCTAATTCAAATCTTCCTTACTTTCTGTAGTTTGGGTTACAATGTGAAGCTGCATCAGAATGCACAAGAATGTTTTTCTTCCAGACAGATATAAATCAGAAGATGCAGGCATAAACCAGACCTGTGGCACCTCAAATGCTACTGTGTACTTAAACTCCAGACTGTATCAGAAGAAATCTAGCTGAGTACAAACTCCCAAAATGCATGAGGCATGTACATAAGGGACTCCAAATGGCTTTGGTCAACAGACTTGTGCAGCCTGCGATGTTCTGCTGGCTGATGCAGACCTAGTCTGGGGTTCACATTCCTCCTGTGAAAGTTACTATATCAACTTGTTATCCCAAGCTAGGATGTCCCTTTGAGGCAGTAAAAAATCAGCCTCATGTGACTAATCATCTGACTTTTGGGTGATAAAACTATATCCCTCTATACAGGGAGAACTGACTGTCTCAGAGAATGTACTGTATGGAAGCTGGTGGTGGGAAAAGACTACGGCGGCTCAGCACACCAGTGGAGTGAAAGGACTTAAAAGGCAGCTAATGGTCACTGGGGCAGACAGTGGGGCTGGAAGAATTTGGAGAGATTCTGGGGTATGAGGCTCAAAGTGAGATGGAGCAGTGGACCTTTTTTGAGGTGTCTGTAAAACAGGAATTTAATAATGCTTGTCTTTTGGCAAACTCTCACTCCTTTCTCAGCCACGGAAGAGAGGAGGAGGAGGAAGAGGAGGAGGGGAAGGAGGCAGGAATTTGCTGTTTATGCAGCAAGCTCTCCTCTTACAAACAGTCCTTGTGCCCTTTGGCATAGGCAAAGCTGTTGGCTCTGCTACTGCTGGCTACTTACTGCTCTGCCTGAGCAGCAAGTTGGCCCTGTCTGTCCTGAATGAGACACCCAAAGAACAAGGGTCTTCTCTGGTGCAGCAGCTTACACGCTGCTTTTCCAGCTTTGCTGACTGAGACAGGCTCCAACAGTGCTGTTACAGCTCCCCTGCCTGCAGCCATATCCTCAGCAACCTGCAGCTCTAAAATTTGGACGAGGCTAATTGCAAGCACCAGAGATGACAAGTGTCCTGAGATAGCTCACTGCAATCAGATCATATCTAGCAGCTAGTCTAAATGAGAGAGGCTGAAAAAATGTATGCAAGGCCAACAAGCACACCAAGTGCCCCGATACCAAGAAGTTCCAAAAGTTCTCTAATTGTTATCCTTGCATTTCTTTGCCATTTAAATCTACATACTTAAAATATATTTCTCTTCAGTCATTCTCAGCAAAACAAAACAAAACAAAACAAACAAAACAAAACAAAACAAAACAAAAAACCAACATGTCCTCAAGAGTTACCTTGAACATTTCCCTGGAATTTTGCTGCTCTTTGGGTGTCATTTATCCGGCAATGCATCCTGGCCAGCAATCTAAAAAGAGAATTCCAGGTAGTGTTTACACTGGTGCTTTCCTGCAACTCTCTCTTTCCTCTCTGATACAGCTTCTCTGTGTGCAGCATCAAATTACCATGTTGTTTTTCTACTGCCATATTGCATTGCAGCCATATGAACTTGCTATATACATTTAGGTCTGTTTCAATATTCCCTCAGAAGTCAAAATTAATAATAATCATCATCATACTTTTTAATATTAATTCTCCATAAAAGATTTCAATAACTGCCTACATGTGCTTTGGATCTCAGCGTTGTGACTCTGTGATTATTCATAGAAAATATTTTACATAAACCTAGTATATTATCTCCCTGCTTAGAGAGACAGCAGTTGAAACAGATCTGTGAAAAACAAGAGAATTAACTTGTTTTGATGAGACTAACCAAGAAGCTTGGCTGAATGTCCTATATCAGAATCTTTGGCACCTCTCCTCCAGTTTGAGGTACTTTGACATCAGTTATTTTTTGTTTACTGAATATCTTGATAAACCAAGGTTTATTTCCTGGAGTAGTTATTTCAGTAGGGTTGCGTCAGTGAAAACAAGAGTAGAACTTGTACCTAGTGTGCTGTCTTAGGTTCCCACATGATCTTTCTCTCTCTTGCTTCCTCTCTATTTTTAATGTCTCCTCTTGCTGCCTTTTCACTGAAGAAGCACAGCAAATTGCAAGATAGGTTGCTTGCATTTGAAAAAGCAAATCTGGCTGCTCTCCAAGATTTCTCATTTTCACTTACCTGGAATACTGCTTTAAACAGGAACCACATGTATTTACTGGTAGGCAACCCAATAATTTCATTCTCCACAGGAATTTTGGGATGCATACATTAATGGTATAAGCGTGGAGAAAAAAGTTATTCTGAATGAGAAACCTAGTGTTTACAAAACCAGCGTTTGATACTTCAGGGTGGAATTTGGTTTCATTCCCCAGCATGTTAAATCATAACTAGGCATGTGTGATTTAATATAGCAGAGAGATTTCCTGATTTGTTTTTAATTGCCAGTATACACAGACTGCATTTTCAGCATGAGTTATTTTTATTTGAGATGAAAGAAAATGGGAACAATAACAAAGTCTTCATGAGAAAATACTTTTCTGTAGCATATCACATTGACTCTGCCTTGCAAAATGTGAGTTTCAAGATGTCACGATGCCCAGAAAAGGAAAGTAACTGCCTCAGGTCCCAGATCAAGAAAAGATTCAAGCACAGCTCTAAATTCAATGGTGCTTAAATATAGGCTTTCTTTAAACACATAACTCAAAGTCTTCCTAAATCAGGATGCTTTTTTATCTATGCATACATATATAGTATACATATTTATTAATTACTGTTTATTGTAATGGATTCAGGAATAACAGAGCCACGTGTAACATATACCCAACATGGTTGCCATGACATGTTTAAACCTAGATTTTATTTTGTATATGCCCTAAGGGCTTAAGGTAGCTTGTTAGGAAGGGAATTGGCATTTGTCCATTCTCAGCCCTTCATCTGTATTAAAAGATTCACATCCTACTGTAACATTTTCATTTACAACCCCTTCAGGCCAATAAAAAGCATAATCATTTTCCTCCTCAGTAACTGCATGGACATCAGCTTTAATTTCAGCACACTTTTCTCTTCCTAAACCTTTTTGTCTCATAACAGCTGGTCAATATATTTCTTCATTATGCCCCTTTTTCCAAAAACAGCCATGCCATGCTCCCAGTAATATACCTTCCTGACACCACCTTTGTCCTAATTGTTTCATCCTTTGTAATTTTATGCACATCCTACTGATGGATGCAGAATGTCTGGGAGGCACATATTATAGATTCTATTTCCTCCACCATATTTATCCAGTTCCTGTGCAAAACACATGCTATCTGTAACAAGTCAGAAAGTCTAGAAAGCCTTTGATTAACGTTGCCGGTATGGTGGACTTTGATATAGAGTTTGTATTTGCAAATGAAATTCTGCTTAATTTTCCCCTGAGCTTTTTCAAATGTATGTACAAAAGCCCTGTTTATCCATTTGATCCTGAGATATAAGCAGCAGTTCTAACATGCTTTAGTGAATGCCTCTGAAATTATTTCAAAACAATTGTGGACTGTTATAAAACAATTTCTTCAGATAATCCAGAAACAATCAATAAACTCCATGAGTTTTTGATATTCTGGCCAGTCAACAAAGCTATGTGCTGGATCAAGCACCAGTTATAGCTACCTACATGACTGATTATTAATCTCTGTGAAATCTAGATAATTTCTGTCTCGTTTATGTGTTCTGCAACAAAGTGAAGGATTTCAAACCCTGCTCATTTTCTGTCACTTTACCATCCAGAGTAGTTATTAAAATTACAAACTGCATTCTCAGGAAGCAGCGTATTTTCTGAGACTACTCTTTCAAAAACCTACTTATTCAAAGTAATTCTGCAAACTAACACATGGCACTCTTTCAGTGCCCTCTCCTCCATGCTTTAGGAGTACTTGAATTCTTTCAGTTCTGGACATAATAACTGGCATATTTGTTAAAAGAAATATTATGCTGCTAGCAGGTTGGGCATGTTAACATTGGATAGAACTACTATTGTCATCCTTTTCAATGTCCTTTTTCCTTGCTCATGACAAATCAGAGATGAAATTTTAAATTAAGGCAAACAAGAAAAATAAAATTTCCATGAAAGTGATAAAAGACTGTCCCATAGCTTAACCTAATGGGTCAAATACTCTCACTGCTCAAATCCCCAGCAGAGAAGAAGTAATCTTTTACAATTAAGAAAAAGGTAACAAATTAATACAGGTCAAAATTATACTACAAGTAGCACTAGTAATTTTGGTTCCAGTTTTGCATAACTCTTTAGGACATACTTAATTTGTCTTTTTTTCTAAATCAGAGTCATAATTGAGATGTTCCTAATCACCTCTTTTAGTTAGCAAAGGAAAATTATTTTAAGACCAAATCAACTGGAGGTTATGAAATTGAGTGATTGGTAAAAAACATGCATCTGAATCATTTTAGAAACATGTTAATAGATAATTATAATTTAAATATTACAGTACCTAAAACCCCCCACCCTCTTCCTACCTTCCCCTCAGGTTAGCCAGCATTAGTGTAATTGGCAGATTTTCTAAATGCATCCCCCTTAGGAGGAATCTTAAGGCAGATGATCTGAAGGGGTAGAGTATTAATGTCTCTCCAAATAATTTTAAGGGATGCTTTCCATAAACACAGAGCAGCACAGAGCAGCAGAAGTCGGTGACTTCTGTACCAGACTGACAAATGCTAACTCTGTGGGGAGGGAAGGTGGCTGCTGCAGGGACTGACTAGGGAACTCTCAAGGACCCATGGAAGTAAGGACAAAAAACATGGGGAGCCAGAGGAAGTGCTTAGTTCAGGCAGGAAGGTGAGTGGTCCATGCAACCTGATTGTTACTGAACCATCACACTTCGGGCTGAAAGAGCTTTGTCCAGCCCTTGCAGGCCTGATGAGTGCTGTGCTTTCTTCCTCTTCTGTGGCAGGGACAAGTTACATCTCCTCCTCTTTGCTATGTATAAAGAAAATGTTGAGGAATGGTGTAAAGATCTCAGAGCAGTTAATTTGATTCTGGTGTTCATGACAGCTGACATCTGTCAGGGCCCTGAATGCTCTCAGTGGTTCTGCAATCTGTCTCCTGCTCCATCCCTGGTGTTTGGCTGCCTCTACCTAAGGAGAGCGACATTTTGGTGCAGTGGTGCTGCTTTGGTCAGACTATTGGGAAAGAGGCCTCCATGGCCTCCATTCCTCACCTTGTGAGATGCCTTCAGGCTTAGGCCCTTGCTTCTAGCTGCTGCTTTAGAGATATCTTTTATGAATCCCAAAATCCTCTTTTTAAAACTGAAGACAACTAAAATATCCAGTAGATCCTTCTACCTGCTTTGAAGACAAACCTCAAGGTGCAGGAGCTAGATCAAGGAGAACACTCAGACTGAGGGCCCATCTCCACATGAATGGAGAATTTCTTGACCTCTAGCTAGTGGTTAACCCAAATCCCTCCAAATGAAACTCAAAGCAATTGTCAGTAGAGAAAGGTGTGGCAAGACATAAGGCCAGACACCATACCTCTTGGAGTCATGAGAGAGAAAGGAGACCATGAAAACAAGAACTTCTCAGGGTTGCTTTCTAGATTTGCTTTATTCAAATTATCCAAAACAAAAGTCAATACACATTTTTGTTCATTATTAGGACATTAGATGTGTGGTAGACAAAAACAGAGACATAACACCTGTTTGTATAATAGCCCACTCAGAGCTGAGTAGCTACTTCTCAACATGCACACTCACCTCACCCCCATTTTCCACCTCTTTGATCCCAGAAAATATTTACTTTACACTGAAAGCCAAAACCTCCTTCTGCCCAAACTAACAGCTGCACAAACTTCTGAAAAACAGCTCCAAAGTCTTTCTCTACCAAAAAAAAAAAAAAAAAAAAAACACAAAAAACCCCCAAACTATCCACACCCTCCCCCACCCCCCCAAAAAAAAAAAGCCCATCTTGATCTCTTTGGTAAGAATCACTCTCTTTTTGTCTCCATTTATGGATCTGTTCCCTTCTGGAAATATAGGCTGCATCTGCTTTCTTGGTTGTAAAGGGCTTCTGGGTGATGAATCATTCCCACCTATGAGATGTATCAAAAATTGGATTAACACTTTGGATCAGCAGCTACAAGTTTGGGTCTGACTGGGAGCTTCTCAACACTTTATATTTTGGTCTGTGTTGTAATTTTTGTTGTTTGAAAGTATATTTTTTTTAACTACTACAGAAAACAAAACAGAAAAATGAAAAAAACAATCACTTAAGTATGTACAATGGCACATTTAAGCTAGCAAACTGGTTCCAAATAACTTAGAGTAAAATGAGGGTGCATTCTGAGCATAAATGCCCATGATTGAAATCTGCTAGGCCCAGGTGTCTGAAAACAAGACTGTGCTAGCCCAATTAGCAGAAAACCCCAACCCCTGAAATGGCTGAGACTGACTAAAAGCCTCTATATTTTGCAGCAAAGAGGAAAAGAAAACAAAGATGTATCAAGAAACATGGAGGAGAATTGGCACAAGGGCTGGTTATTTTTGGTGATTACAACAGAATTCTCACTCCCAATTTACACTTCGAATTTAATAACACAAATATAAAGCATTCATGCAGTTTCATCTGCCATGTACACCATGTGGCCGTGCTGTCAATTTTGTCTATGGAAGGGATTAGACTGGGACGCCTCCACAAGCAGCAGTGATCTCTCTCTCACAAAAAGCAGCATGCAGCTTACTATCAATAGTCAAGCAAACCATCTTTTACCCCTATTTATCACAGCATGGTTCAGCCAGGAGTTGCAGGTTTCAACAAAAATGAATAATTTTACCAGTAAGCAACACAAACTTGAGATGCCCTTCCCGGGTCCCAAAATATCTTGTTTTCCTGGATCACATCCACAGCCTGTATGTCAACGGTAGCTGTAGTCTAGCTGAAGTGACTCAGATTCAAAGCATGAAGCGGGGGGTTTAGCACAGAAGTTTATACCGAACCTACGATTACTTCATTTTCACATAAACCCGCGGCTTCTGCGTGCAGCCGGCAGCCAGCTCTGATCGCCTTCGCGGCACCGGGGGACACAAATTTTAACAGCAGGGCATTCCCCCGTGCTTCGAGACGCTTTGCTGCGAGGAGCCTGGTAAAACGCAGCGGGGCGGGTGGAAAAACCCGCGGGGCCCGGCTTCCCACCCGGCTAAGCAAACGGCGGTAAGGCGGCAGCGCGGAGCGGGGCCGCGCTGCCCAAGGTCAGCTATTCAGGGACAAGAACAGCACCGCGGCCGCTGCCCCGCCCAGCGCCACCCGCCGGCCCGCTCCGCCGCCTGCCGGCACCGGCCCGAACCCGAGCCCCAACCCGAACTCGAACCCGAGCCCCAACCCGAACCCGGACCCGAACCCGAACCCGAACCCGGAGGGCGAGCTCCCACGTTGCCGGCGGGCCGGCCCAGCGCCCGCCTGCAGCCTGAGGGCTGGGCCCGCGGAGGCCTCTCTGCCCTCAGGGTGCCCTCAGCCCGCGGTCCCCACGGCCTGGCCGTCTCCTGTCCTCTTTCTGTGAAGAAATGGTGGGTTTAGATGAATTTTCACAAGCTCGGTAGTTGGCTTCAAAGGAGATGGGCAGTCCAGTTTAATACCTTGATGCTGCGTCCTCTTTGTCGCAGTACGTCTGATTTGGGGTTGGTTTGCGATCCCATGCACACAGTGCCCTTACTCCCATTGTATCCTTACTCCCGTGCTATTGTGGGGTGGAGCTGCAGCTCCTGCTAGTCCCACGTCCCATGTGTTCCCTGGCCTGTGAGCTCAAATCCCAGGGGCTTGCTGTATTATACCAGCTGTTTGTGATAGGGGAATTTCCTCTGTGATACTGAGTGAACATATTGCCCAAACTCAAATGTGAGTAATTCCTTGTAACAAGAAAAACTTTGCATTTCCTGTTGAACAGGATAAGCAGTGTTTAAATACACTTGTTTCAAAGAACTCTGCTTAATCTTCTGAATAAATCGTTTCAGAGAATACCAGCAGTAACTATTCATTTTAGTATTAAAATAGCAAGAACTATTTTTTCTGTCCCAGGAAACGGCCTGCCTACCTCCTTTTTTAAATACTATTTTTATTCTCCTGGTGGCCTGGATTCAGGATGGAGTTAATATTTTTCTCCATGACGCAGTAGGCAGAACATGCTGAAACTTCATGAACCCAGAAGCGTATTCTCTACGATAAACAAAAACAAACTAAAAAAAGTCTTTCGAGAACTCTGCAACTCATATGGCTTTTACCATCTGGCACACAGTCCTGGCACACTGTAAATCCTTGCAAGTGGTATCTCCTTTTCAGACCCTAATACATAAAACCCATATGCCAGTGGCTTGTAGAGGCCACCCCCTCAAGATCAGTTGTCATATTGTAGTGGTGTGAGATCTTCTATGAAGCCAAAGCTTCATATTTCAGAAGGTAAAAAAAAAAAAAAAATCTATCACCTCCAAACTGTAACAGTATGGACATTGACAATGAAACAACTTTCAGTCATAATGCCTTTCTTTAGAAATGTCACCAATCACACTCAACACAGAGAGCTGGGAGTTGAGCAAAGGCAAAACCAGAGAAGGGGATTGAATGTTGAGTGCTCTAAAGATAATTCCAGGGTTATCGCTGGAAAAAATTAAAACAACTCACATTGAGACATTTAGTAATACAAGATACCAAGGTTACATTTGATGAATACCAACCCTAATGACAAATATACTCTGTGTAAATCTGAGCTCCATGACTTTTGGCAAGGATATTTGCCAGCAGCTCAAAAGTCCTGGCACAGAATATCCACATGCCCATAAATTTCTGCAGGCACAAATACATCTGTTAAATCACTCCTTCATGCTCCCCTTGTCCTAAGTGTTGGGCACTTCATCACCAAGCTGTCATAGGCCATCCCTGACCTCCCCAGCCCAAAGGGACTGGAGACCTGAGGGAGCTCAGAGGTTCCCTCGGGCAGTATGTCTTCTTCTGCAGCAACTGAAATGACACTGCAAACAGAAGGCCATTTAAAAGTCAGATTACTCTGAATGATGGCTGTTCTCATGGATTACTACTAGATTTTGATACCAGAAGACATAATCAGGTCTAACATATGAATAATAACATGTGGTAATGGATCCAGCTCATCTCCTCTCTATACTCAGGATCTTTTTGGTCTGCTAGAATGAGGCTAATGACAATAAGGAATGTCTCCATTTTACTGAGACCCTTTTTGCTTTCTGTGAAGAGCTGTCACTGTTTCTTATCTGAGCTGGGAAAGCACTAGAGCTGTAGTAGGATAAACACAAATTATTTAATAATTTACTTTATACATGGAGACATTTTTCTCAACTGTTGAGATCACACGGCTGCTCTTTCTGATGGCATCACGGATGAAGGGATGTCCTCTTAGATTACTGCTGCTGCTTCTGGATTATCCTAGAAGGTGGGTGTTGAGCAAGGCTGTGCAGAACATCAGCCTACTGTCTGTATGCACATAGAGGGTTACACACCTTAAGGAGCATGTTTAGGGTGAGGTATAATGAGAAAACAAGAATCCAATCTGGAAAAACAGTGTTTCTTCTTTATTCATACATACATTTGAAATTTGCAATTAGTTACCTTTTTCTTCTTAGCTAATTAGATAACTTGAGCTCTCCTTTATATAAATATAAAACATTATTAGAATTCCTACCATAATAATACCAGCAGCAACTTCCATAGCCATTCCTGGCCCCTTTCTTTGACTAGGGGATGTACCAAGAGAAGTGAAAGAAAGCCACTTCTTTGTGTGCCATCCAGTGACTTTTATCCCAAAGTGCATTCTCCATCATTTGCAATTTTAATGTAGAGAAACTCTACCACTGTTTTTGTATTGTTGTAATATTTTAATTGAAAGAATGAAGAGATTTTTAAATAGATAAAGAAATTTTTAATTTGATGAAGCACTAATACTTGGCACAAATGTCATACTAGAGCAATAACAAAAGACTTAGAGTTTGGTTATGGTATATTATTTTTATATGCTCAAATTAATAACTGTTAATCTATTATAATGATTGTTTTTACCATGGCAGCCACAACCTCTGCCATAGCTGAGATTTCTCTGTAATAAGTACTGTACCATAGGAGAAAGCAGGAAAAAATAACTCATTCCCCATAGCCTTTGAATTTAACATTCAGCAAGTCCCTTGTAGTACAGGAGTTAAAACAGGGAAGTCCAAGAAGCAGAAAAGCCAGTTTGATTAATATGATAGATTGACAGTCTTTGACAGAATCTGGCTGCTTTCAGGAGCTTTGCAGAAAATGTTGCCCAGGAGACTATTAAGGAAATGTTTACCTGCAGATGACATGCTAACTTTGCACAGGTTCACAGGGACTAACCATGGCCTTCTCACTATGTGGAGAGCAGACTCGGAAAAGGCGTATCCAAAATGTTAACAGGTGGATGATAGATGCTAGAATCTTAATGTGACAGGAAGCGGAGGCAGGATTTTAAACCTGATCTAAAGAGATGAGTGGGAGAAATGATACAGGAGGAAGCCTGAGTGGGAGGAGCAGGACACTGCTCTGTATGGTTGAGGAACAGGGAGGCCACGTCTTGATGCACAGGAACAGATGAGTCTGTCAAAGACAAGAAAGAGAAAACCAGCCTTTGCAGCAGAATTGTCAATGAATCTCCTTCCTTTTGTCAAGCTTAGAGGGGAAAAAAGAAGAGGTAAATATTAGTAAATGTTAAAAACAAGGATAGTTTTTGAGATGTAGCAGGTGTCTCACGGGGTAAAAAGAAATGGCATATTCAGATATGCTATAATGGAAATATTTGTGAGTTTAAGCACAGCACTACAGCACAGTTGCAGAAAAGTCTAAATGATGTGTAATGTTGAAGAAAATGCGGCTACTTATTGTCTAGGACAATTCTGGGTAAGGATGGAAAATTACCTCTGAGCTTGAATATGAGAAGGTTTTAAGAGGTTTTGTTGGGAACACAATAAGTGGAATCTCTTTTGCTATTAAGCATTAAACTATAAGTTCTGATATAAATAGGAAAATATATGTATCAATATAAGCCTTGACAGTAATATCTACCACTGATATAAAGAGCAGCACATGGTAAAGTGAGTGATTGAAAACAGGGATTATAGTTGAGGAAGTGAGAGAAGGTAAATGTGATTCTGGAACCCATATTCAACAGATGTAGCAGAAACTACTGAGAAAAATGTTCTCTATGTCCCCTGTCATTAAACAAGCAAGAAAAGTGAATAAAAGCCTGAGTCAGAGTTGGCTGAGAAATTTCATATCATCAGCATTTTTTATTGAAGTGAGGAAACCAAAGCCTGTTCATATCATATTTTTTAGACATCTCGTTGAAGGTCAGTTTCATGATGAATTTAAGCTGACCTAAAAACAGCCTGACAGCCTGATGCTGAGATACACGGTCCAGCTTTCACCACATTTCTGCTGCTTCTTTTCTACTACCAAGGTAAATCAATTTAAAGTTAACCCTGGAAAAATGTAATGAGTTTTAAGCAACAGTAGTGCATTGACCTGATCTCCCTGAGACTGAACAAGTCACTGTAGCTGCTGCAAGGGAGTGGGCAGAAACAATCAGTTCTGGGCGGGATGGAGAGGGAAAAGACAGGACTACTGTTTTCCAGGGCAACAGCATTAGATCAGCTTCAAAACAGTGATATCAAAGTCAAAGCTGGTGTCAAATTTAGGTGCTCTGAATCATGATTAGGAGTACCTAGGCTTTGTACATTTCTCTTCTGTCTTCAACAGCTTTACAGTAAAGGAAAACAAATATATTGTATAAAAGACCAATGATAAAAGACATATTCCATACATGACCATTTTCATTGAAGTTTTATTTTCTTCCACATTTTTCATTCATTTCAGTACTTACATTCCAAAGAAATGCATACTTATATTTCAATTATTAGGTAAGTCTGATTGTTGGGGATTCAAAGGCTGTTGCAAATTTTCACTTTTGAGGAATTTGTCTATCCTTACTGTATTTGCAGATTTAGCAAAATTCAATATCGTAGTCTGAGCAATTGAATTTGCTTTCTTTCTTTTCAAAGTATCGTAAAATAAATTTAAGAAGTTGTAAATATCTTCTGTATTCTGGCTTTTGTTTCATCATTGGTGGTTTTAGCCATAAATAGCTTTGAGCTTGTGCCTAATACAGTGATCAGGCAAAAAACAAGAGAGAAAAACAAACAAACAAACACACAAACAAACAAACAAGCATATCAGGATATTGTTGCAAAACTCAACAATTATTCAATCACTCATGTTTAAAAAAAATAAATACAGCCACAGCTTGTATTTTCTGAGAATATTTAGCAATTAAATGTGGGACATTCATGTTTGCTGAACTTAAAAACTGCAGACTTGGGCTTGTAGAAGTACATTCATTATTTTACTTAATACCTGCTTACATGCTCATCCTATCAGGTAACATTCATAATGTGTGACTTACCATGCCTACTCAATTAAGCATACCAGTTCAAATGTCTAATAATGATACTTGAGCAAATTATAATTGAATTTAAAAATGCATTGAATGCATTCTCATTGTGGATAATTTGGGGAGGGCACTCTTACTTGTTTTGAATATCTCTCATTAAAAGAAAAAATACATTTGTCATTTGAATTAAATGTTTATGTCTATCAAAATGACACAGAGCTGATTTTAGTTATATCCATAGATGCCAGTGAGGAACAGTATTGTCCTTTTAAACATATTTTATCAGCTTTGAATTGCTGTCTAATCTTAATTCCCTTCCCTCTTCTTTTTCCCTCTCATTTACTGCTACATTTCTATTTTTAACTATTGGGATCTGAATTATGCTGCCCAGAGTTTCCATTTTGATTTTATATCAACATGTTATATTTGTATCTTTCATCTCAACATGTCTTATGAAGGTTTTGTGAGAACTGTGACACCATGAAATTTATCTAAATTTAATAATAGGAAACCAAGTGGGGAAAAAAACTTAAAAGTAAACAAGGACTTCTATTGCAATAATTGCCATGAAAAGTTTACAACATATCCATTCTTAATGAAACAATATGCTGAACAATGTTCAAATGACACAAGTGTACACCATACCTTTCCTATTTTAAGAATCCATGCAACATTTAAAAAAATGATGTCCAGAAATCAAACAAATAGATTATGTAACTCTGAAGTATGCAATTAGCATAAACAAACCATTGACATAACAAAATAAACAATGCTGAAACAATTCAAACTTACAGCAAAATTTATTCAAGTAATTGTTATATTCAGAGGGTACAAGCAACTTTGTTGTGAATTCTGAGCAGAATAAGAACTAATAAAGAGCAAAACCAAAAAGGCAGGACTGTTTTTCTCATGTGCTGAAGCCAGGCATAGATGCATCTCTGGCTTTGCTTTTGCTGTTGTGATTCTTTTAGTGGTTCTGGTGGTACAAGAGACTGTTAGACATCAGCTTATAACTTCTGCCCTGTTTTGTCTGGGAGCCTAGCATATTTCAGAATATCCTGTATCCCATTTTCAGAGGCCCATTTAATTCTTAAGGGCCTCCAATTCAGGAAAGTTAACTTTAAGCATGTTCTTAATAATTTTCCTGAATCAAAACCTAGAAAATAAACTTTGTTAGTGCAATTTTTAATACATTTTTTGGAAGAGCAATTCGTATCATATTAGTATAATCAATCCACCTTAATGCCCTTATCCTTTTAATAATTGATATTGTCATTTGGCATTTTTACAATCCTTCTTTAAGTATGAAGATTTCCTATTGGAGGTGTAAAATAGCCCTTCTGAAAGACACAGGAAGGGAAACATCCCAGCACTACGTTTGCTGAAACTATGCTGATTCTGCTTTGACATTCACCAAAGACAATGAGATACAGTTACCTACTTATTTCTTATCACTTCTGTTATTACTGAGGTAGAAGCACTTTTTCCTCCTATAAATCTTCATGTGCATATTTCCATGAAATCAATAGCTAAAATAACCAAAATCCAAACCTAAGGCTTTTTATTTTCAAAGGACATTCATTTTTATGTACTGCTAATGATGCAATTCTTGACCCTGTGCAGGGTCAGCAGCTGGACTTCAATGATCCTTGTGTGTCCCTTCTGACTCAAAATATTCTGTGATTCTGTACCACTTGACCCACTCTATTAGACTAAGTTGATCTATCTATTGATAGAATTAGCTTTATTGCCTAGAAATTATGATAAATGCTAGGATATAGAACAGCTATCCCATGATATGAGATGTTGTTTGATCAGTGTCTGTATTACTTGAAAAGAATAGAAGTTCACCTAAATAAAGTAATCCGATAAAATCATTGCACTGGTCTCTGAGGTTCTGATCACTTTATTATTCTCAATCCTTCAAAATGTAAGAAAAATTATATACTTTTAACAATACATAAGGAGTATGCTTTTCTTTTTACAGAAATTCTTGCCTGTCAAACTTTGCAAAAAGCAGCAAATCATCATGCCCCATCCAGAGCATCTGTTGCTAAATTTGGCTCTTTTCTACTTATTCAAATGTGAGGAATATTTCTAGAGGCCTACATTTTATAGAATTGACATGCCAAAAGTTCACTGACCACACTGTCTTCATAAAAGCTTTGTTTGCTAGTTAGTTGTTTCTGAGTGCACTTATTCAAAAGGATTTTGAAGCTGCTGATGTGTTGTATTTGGTTCTTTTGAAATGCTGAAAACAGTGTCTTATTATGTTTAGATTTTAGCTTACCTTTGTAACTAGTTCTAATTGTTTAATTTACTCGTGCTCTTTTAAGGTGGACAGCAGAAAAAAAATCCTCTCTTTTCAAATTACTTGAATTACTTGAAATTACTCCTTCAGTCGACTGTCATTACATCAAATTAGTAAATAAATAACTTTTTTATTGAAACTGAAATTATAGTTGTCAAGTACCCAGATGAAAATTAAGAGTTCAGGGCTTGGCCAAGATTTCCTTGCCCAGCCTGTACAGGACTCTCCATCTTCTTGCACCTAAGTTTACCCTTTGTAAAATGGAAAAAAAGTAGCTCATCTCTTAGTCCCTATCTTTGTTCATTACTGCAATTTTATGCAATGAGAATCGAGAGCTTTCACTAATTATACAATAAGAACCATAATTTGTGAACAAATTTAACACATTCATGATTTTAAAAGTAAGAGACCCTGAGATGATCTCTACATGGCCTGTCTTTACAGGCTCCTTAGGATTTGTCACAAAGTATGAAGGCTACTAGCATAATTGCAGTTAGATGCCATTAAATTGCCTACTTGCTCCCATTTTTAAGAAAAACTTGGAGACAGCTCCTGACTTAGCCCATATGAAAACGACCAAGAGAGAATGAAAAGAAACTGCATTTCCCTTTGTATCATGACATTCTGAATCCAGGCTGAAGGTTAGATCTAGCCTACCTTTTTTATGACACTGAAAATGATACATGTTTATCTCTAAGTATCAGGTGTGCTTTTCTTCAGTTGTCAGTTAGACTTAATTCTGTTGTTAAAGGATTTGGCAGTTTGTGACTATTAAAAACAGTTTGCAAGGGATATTGTTGCCCTTGGCTGAGTTTTGCATTTTAGCTGTATCCCTATTTAAAACCTCTGTATTTTCCATGTCGCATGAATTGTCAGGTGTCATCTTTCAGAAGAATGGATAGCAGCCTTCATTACAGGCATAGAGAGTATACCTATGTTCCCAGTATGCTGTTTATGTATTTTATGTATTCGCTTAATATTTACTGAAATGCACATAAAATAAAATAATATCAGTATGCTTCAACAGTGAAAAATAAACTACAAAATCATCAAAAAAAAAAAAGAAAGTCAAAAGGACAGAATATTCTTTGTATAAGCACATCAGCAACAAAATGTAGAAATTATCTAAATTAAATCTGCCCAGATCTAAAAGTTCCAAGTAAACACCAACTTGGGATATTCAGCATTTTTCATTTTAAAGTAACATGCTTTTTGGAGGACAAATAAATTTAAGCTATTTTAGTTTGGACAGAAAATGAATTCTAATTTGCAGACACCTTCTCAGAGAAACCTCTAACAGTAATGTCTATTCTTAGCAACAGAGGAAATTCTGAGTACCTCTGTGACTTATGTTATCTGATACCTAATGTTTCTGAGCAGTTTGGGGGAGGGGGGGCAGCAGGGTGAAGTCCCACATGAAGACACCATAGGCATGCAAGTATTTGCTCCATCTATGATAGAATAAGCTCCTTTTAGAAGAGAAGTGCTGGAAGTAAAAAGTGTGTCTTTCTTTAATTGAAATAAACTAGCCCTAGCAATTGATTAGAAATAGTGAATTTCTGCTTGGAAAATATGCACAATCTGCATTTGTGTTTTGTGTTTGTGTTTCTTATTCACATTGACTGTGAGGCCCTTAAAATTGAAAAGAACCATATCTTATTCTAATGAAATACATGCATTTACATGAGTATATTATATACACACACACACACACACATATATATATATACACATACATATATTTCCAAGAAAGGAGAAATTAAAGGGCTCAAAATATTTCTCCAATATCTTACTTTCTAATATGTTATACCCTTAGTAAAGGGAGACTTCCTAATGTTTGAATACTTAAACTGGTATCTGTCAGCATCAAATATGAAGTTAACACCAGTTATGAATACAACCTCCCTGCTGGGCAACCATTAGAAAGTTGTTCTTTCCAATTCCTGTGTAAATATCTAGGTTAGATTCCTAATAAAAATTCTATGAACTTTAGCTGAAACAAAAATAACAGAACTATTTGAGGTTTGTTACAGTCACTTCTATATCCAGCTGACCTTGTCCCAATTTTAGCTTTGTTTCCCTTTTCTGTGTGGCTTCTGGGAAACCGCCTTGAAAATAAAATCTACTCAGAGGATGAAATCCTGAACTTCTTACTCTGATAAAACTTCTATCTAGCTCTGGCTTGCAAACAGTTGCTTTTGCACTCCTCATTTTTTTTAGAATCAATGCTAAAGTTCAGCTGCAAGGGCAATGATAACGTAGAACAAATTAGGGTATATTGAACACAGTCAATTTGTGCCAAATAAAGATTCATAATACTGGAAAAAAATTACCACCAGTTCAAGCATGCAGGAATCTTAATAGTAAATAATGGCTGTGCATTGGACATTAAGAATTTACTTTTTTTCCTTAAGGTGTAGAAAAAGTAGTAAACTCACTTCACCTGAGAAGCTAATATTAAGTTCAGCAAAGTATTTTCATTTCAGACCATATGCTAAGGACTAGACTACGCCATTAAAAAGTGAGTACAGAGCACTTCTCACAGGTTTTCATCCTGAGATGAAAGGGGAAGAAAGGGGTGGAATGTGTTGCTTCCCTCCTCCAAAGGAGAAGCTAAGATTGTCCCGTTTTTAGTTTTGCACAGGGCTATAAAACAAGATCAACACAGGTATCTGCATTCTTGTCCTTTCATGTCCCATAGTGGGAGCGTGGACTACTTGTGTTACCTACATTGGAGGGTTATATTCTTCTTTTCCTTTGGTTCCTGCTCTTCCTCAGCTTGTCTGTTATTATTATCTTGACTTCTTCTGTAGAGTGCTTTAAAATGTTTAATGAAATTCCACAATCTTTATATTTATTTTTAATTGAAACAATAGGAGACAAATTCAGAGTCACTAGTAATTGTCAGAGCAATTTTCCTTTAAATAGTGAAGACTGTCAATGTGTTCAGTGATGATCAAGTATGTACCAGCAAAGTTTAAATTTTTGTCCCTGCTTCTCAAATATGCTAAAAATTTATATTCTGTTCTGGTAAGCTAAAAGAATCTTAAAACCTCAAAGGTCTCATAAATCAGAGTTTTCCCAGGGATGTAATGTGCACTTATTGTGAAATACTGTAATAAAAAAATCAGGAAGCCTAATTTGTGGCCACCATTGCACTTGTGGGTATTTTGTAAGCAGAAGATAGACTTCTAGCTAAGAATTTACACATAAACTCTTCTGATCTCATAAGCTGTCAGAATAGACAGCACAAACATTCACGTGTGCAGTCCTGGCCCGTTGCAGTGCTCCATTAAAACGTTTGCTGGCTAAGCCTCAAATGCTGCTGCTCAGAATAATGTCAGTGGGTAAGGACAGATCTTTCACAGCTTCACAAAGCCACAGCAAATGAAGCAGACCTCAGCTGCTCTGACCTCCACAGTGGCAGAGGTAGACTGTACAGGCTGCCCATGCCTTTTCCCAAATCAGCTGCATGCTATGGTACAAACAAGCAAAAAATTTGCTGAGGATTGCATAAGGCATCTGTGAAAGCCTTACTGTGCAAACCCTTTCTCTGTATCCTTTTCTCTTCACCAGAATCCCACCGGAAGTGTAGCTTTTGCATCCTCCCCACTTGACCCAGAGTAGTGAATTCTGAAGTCTAATAGAAGTAGCCAAAGGATTAAGACAAGAAGGACCTGTGGACCAGCATGTCATGGTCATCTGATGTTTTTCTCATCTAGCAGTACAGCTGTTGATGTTGTGTGGGACTACAACAAAAACTGGACCAGATGTTTTATCTACTGGAGTAAATGCTAATACTCACCCATAAGGGGAGCAGGCGCCAAGAACTTGTGAAACAGGTGCTACAAAACATAGCTATATTTGGAAGAGATTTTTGGATACCACCTACATGGCAGAGCAGGAGGTATTGATTTCAAACTCTTTAAACATTCATCTTGTGGAAAACCCCCACAAAAATACTTTGTGAGGAAGTCTGCAACAGGATGGTTACACAGTCACAAAAATATGGCAATCTTTTCATAAGATAATATTCCACTAAATGAACAATAAACCACCTATTCAGGATATAATATTCCTTATGTTACATTTTATGACCAGAAAAGCATTTGCAAGAAAAACACTGATATACTTCGAGTTTTGAAAAATTACCCTCTTGAGCATCCAGTAGGATACAAATCATTCCCTAGAGCACCATGAGTTCTAACATCCTTTAAAGAACAACAATGGACTAACCTTTTAATGTATGTCACAGGTAAATTAGGGTCTGTTAACGGTAGTAGTAGATTTTAAAGCAATCAGATCCACTTGATTTCAAATAAAAAATTGTCTTAAAAGTACGCTAAAGTCAGAAAATGATAAAATGTCATGAATTTAAGAACTTTGATTTGACCTACTTGAACATATGCACTGTGACAGTCTTGTTCTGCAGTACACAAAAGTTCCTGGCAAAGTAAAGCTTTTGCAGATCTCACTTCAGTAAAACTAAGTCAAAGAGAAAATTTCTTTCTTTTTTATTCTGTCTTTTTGCTTCATTTACCATCTATCTCAAACTCTAAATGGCAGAGAGGGATGTGGCATAAATTAGGCATATAAATTAACCAAAAGAAGGTTACACAGCACGTTATGTGCACAAAATTAATGACACCCACTTGAAGTGTTTCGTCAGGAATTGCAAGTGAGAAGTTTTGAGACCTTTATCATTACATCTTTAACAAACTCTACTGAGGATATAGAAATTTTATTCTCAAAGGTTTATAATTTAGACGATTCTGCCTGGATGTTCCTTAGATTGGCACATTCATCTGTCTTATTTCAGGACTGTTCTTTCTGTCTCTTAAAGTAATCTTGATGGCAGTGGTAGAGTTCTAGTAAATAGTGATTTGTGAGAAGAGGAGATGACAGAACATTTGCAGAGACGCTTCTCTACCTTTCATTCATTATTTTTCTTTTGAATTTAAGTTAGAATAAAAAATCTGCTTGGAACAAAGAATAAATGTGAATCCTCTGCTTCACCCACCTGGGCAGCCCATTCTGCTGTCCAGTCATTCCTTCTGTGAAGAACTTCTCCATAATACCCAACCTTAATCTTCCCTGGCACAGCTCAAGACTGTGTCCTCTCGTCCTGTCTGTGGTTGCCTGGGAGAAGAGACCAACCCCCACCTGGCTACAGCCTCCTTTCAGGGAGCTTAGGCTGTGACAAGGTCTCCCCTGAGCCTCCTGGATAAACTCACCCAGCTCCCTCAGAGCTCCTTACAGCACTTGTGTTCCAGACCATTCCCCAGCTCCCTTGCCCTTCTCTGGACACA
This sequence comes from Luscinia megarhynchos, assembly GCA_034336665.1. NCBI lineage: Eukaryota > Metazoa > Chordata > Aves > Passeriformes > Muscicapidae > Luscinia > Luscinia megarhynchos. The sequence continues at coordinate 77,530,718 of CM067565.1, read as the reverse complement.
CTCCAGCATATCAACATCATTCCTAAACTGAGGGGCCAGAACTAGACAAAGGACTTAAGTTATGGCCTACCAGTGCCAAGTGCAGGGGAAGAACTTCTCTGCTTCTCTGGTCCTGCTGCCTACACTGTTGCTGACACAGGCCAGGATATCGTTGGCCTTCCTGGCCACCTGATCACACTGCTGGCTCATGTTCATCCTGCTGTCAATCAGTACCCTCAGGTCCCTTCTGCCTGGCTGCTGTCCAGCCACTCTGTCCCCAACTGATTGCGTTGTAGGGGTTATTGGGGAAAAATGCAGGACCTGGCACTTGATATTGTTAAACCTCACATTGTTTGATTCAGCCCATCCATCCAGTATGTCCAGGTCCCTCTGCAGAGCCCTCCTACCCTCCAGCAGATCAACACTTGCACCCAGCTTGGTGTCATTTACAAACTTGCTAGTGGTGAACTCAATCCCCTCATCCAGATCATCAATAAAGATATTAAACAGGACTGAGCCCAGTCCTTGGGGGACACCACTAGTGGCCAGACACCAGCTGGATGCAGCACCAATCCCCATCACTCCCTGGGCCCGGTTCTTAACCCAGCAAAGAGTGCTCCTGTCTAAGCCATGGACTGACAGTTGTCCAGATACACAACATCCACAGCCTTTCCTGCATCCACCAGGTGGGTCACCTGGTCATAAAAGGAGATCAGGGTGGTCAAGCATAACCTGCCCCTCCTAAACTCATGCTGCCTGGGTCTGATCCCCCAGATATCCTGTAGGTGTTGTGTGGTGGCACTCAAGATGATCTGTTCCATAACCTTGCCAGGCACCAAGGTCAGGCTGACAGGCCTGTAGTTTCCCAGATCCCCCTTTCAGCCCTTCTTATGGATGGGCATCACACTGGGCAGCTTCCAGTCATCTGAGACCTCCCCAGCTTGGGGAGCTCATCTGCCAGTTCCCTCATCACCCTAGGATGGATTCCATCTGGTTCCATAGACTTGTGAGCATCCAAGTGGCTCAGCAGATCACTAGTTGGATTACTCTGCTCCCAAAATTGTGCTGATGGGCACCAGCCCTTTAGGCTTTTATTGATAACATGGGTTTTCCTGTTCCTTTGATCATCCATCCTTGCTACTAAAGGAAGTGAGCAGAATGCCACCTGTGCTCCTGTCGCGTCAACCATCGACCCAGAGCCTTGAAGTCGTTTTTAATTATCCTGGTACTTTTCTTATCAATCTCATCACTGCCAACGTGGACAACCAGCAGAGGATAATAATCAGAGGGCTGAAATAGTTCAGGGAGCCTCCTGGTAATATCCCAGGGATGCTGCCAGGGAGGCAGCATAAAAGTATCTACTCCATAATGGGGAAATGTGTTGGAATTAAGGCTTTTACTTTTATGGAATGTTATATATGTTCTCAATTTTTAGTTAATAATCATTTCATTTAAAAAATGTAAGGATCAACTTCCTCCAAGAATAACTGAAGCAAGATCGATTCCAATGGTCAGTACCCTTACTATTGCTTCTGTGGCAGTCTTTTTGAAAATGGAGACTAGAAGGATGGAAAGAATGAAGAAGAATGAAAAAAAGACCGTAAGGTCTGACACTATGAATTCTTCATTTCCCTCTTCTAGCTTGTTTAAGGACTCTTTCCTCATTCTTAAGAGTGCATTCCCCAGAAATTAAGTAAAATCATTCCTTATTTTGCTTACCAAAGGGCAGAGGGAACCAAGCCAAGGTCTGTTCCCATCCTGTTCTGGCTTATAAAGAAAGTCTTAATTCTTGGTGGAGCCAACTGCTCCCAAAGGCATGTAGCAGTACCATAAATATTTCAAATACCAACTGTACGCTGGGAAGCTCCGGGAGGCATCGGGGTCTCAGTGGAACAAGATGCCTCCCCTGGGAAGGCATGAGGTTGTGTAATGCTGAGCTGTGCTTACGGGGATAACCAGGCTTCCTGTGTTGCTTATTAAAACTTAGATTACTTCTTGTTCCTTTTAAGTCCACATTTGTGGTTTCTTATTAACCATTCCTTCTGCATATTATCAAAGTCTGATGATACAAAGTCCAATATGTGCATTCCTTTACTTTTAGTCCAGTTTCCCCAGGAATATGGCTTGCAGCTATGGCATTTGTAAGCTTTCCTATTGCCTATCTGCCAGCCCCTGGAAAATCTGTTAGCTACTTCTGCCCAAATTCAGGAGGGAGCTGAAAGACTCTTCTGTGTACATTTCCTACAAGTCTCATGAAAATAACTGGCCGCAAAGGTCGAGAGGATACAGACATTGCTGTCCTGGCAGCAAAGGCTGCAGTGTGTGAGTGCAATCATGGTTAGAATTCACCCTCAGAAAAAAATAATATAAAATAAGGCTTCATTAATTCCTCTGTTTATGGAACTACTTGATTTAGGTAAAGTATCTACATTGGAAAATCAGATGACAGGAATATCTTCGTTAATTTATGGATCATTAACAATTTTGTATACTAATGTATTTGCCTGATCCTGCTCCCATCAACATCAGATGGATCTTTCCACCATTTTAAGAGGTAATTGGACTAGGCCCATGCATAAGCATTTATAATACTAACATTAAAATATAATTATTTTGTAAGAGGCTCAAAAGCAGAAACAAAGAAACATTTAAATCCAGTTTTAAATGCTGTGGTAGATTTCATTTACACAAAAAAACAGCATAAAATGAAACCACAAATTCATATTCATAAAGTCATAAATGAGTGTACCATAAGTGCAAGTAATGTTCACTTTCTTCACTATTCCTGCAATTTTATTATATTTTGGAAATGAAACTTTCCATTATTCAGTAACACTCTGCTTACAGAGGAGGTTTTCATTGAAGTGCAAGATGGCCAAAGTTATTCTGCTGGATGGAAAATTAATGTATATGAGGTATGGGATTCCATGACTCCTTTTTTAAAACATCTATATAAATTAAGATGAGAATATTCAGAAGGCTTGGCTTTCACGGATTCATGGAAGTCCTGAAGAGGCTTTGGTAAATGCCTCCATTGAGGAAATATTTCATATCCTCCAGTAGCCTTCTATTCCACCCAAGAGAGCATTCATATGCTTTTGAACCTAAGTTAAAGCTCAGCTAAGAAGCCATTAACTGTCCAGATTAATCCTGTATTGGAAAATCCTTCAGGGGGATGGAAATTCCATGGCAAAGTCTTAGAAGATTTTCTGCTGTATTGTTCTTGTAGAGAGGGGTTGTGTTCCCACAGAAGGATCAGTGGGCCCAGTCCAAGGGGCTCTCACAGGATTCATCAGGGTCTAGCAGCAGCAATCAGACATAAAACTCCCATGTCATCTGGTGGCATTTTTTATCTACTTCTTCCAAAAATTGTATTATCAAGTCCTCCATCTCTTGTTGCTAAATGGCATATATAAAATTATATATATGTAAAGAAAATTATGTATTTTTGCTTTAAGTGTGAGCATTTGAGGTGTCTATTCTAAGAGAAAGTCATCAAGTGGTTGCTGATGGTACTTGAGGCCAAATGAGTCAGGAGGAAAGGCATCAGGTGGGAAGGTGGGAAAAGTTATGGCAGTAGTATTCAATTTAAAATATTTATAAGTAGACTCTTATTTTACTTTTTTTTGTGTGGCAGTAATTCTGGGTAAAGTTCTTTCTGTAAGATCACCATGTACTCTGAAGAGCTAAAGAGGACAGCATGACACTCAGAGCTTAGGAAACAGCATTACAGCTTGGTTTACCCAAAATATGTCAGGAAAAAGAAGGCTGCTATAAAGGAGACCTGACTGCCACAAGAGAGTACAGTAGAGAAATTGGATCAAATTATTACCAAAACAGCAAGAAATCAGTCTTCATTAAATAAATTAACCATGTCTATGAGTAACTTGAAACAACTATATCAAGGAAGATTATCTGAATGATTATTTTTTCTTAAGAAGGCAGAAATAGAAATGAAGTGTTACGAATTTCTGATTTACTCTGTGTGCAATAATTCTGTAATTATTCTACTGGAAATGGCTTTCCCTGGATAGTAGGAATGTAATGCAGTACAGTTTTTTGTTTGTAGAGTTCCCACTTCTATTTTTATCTTTCTGTAATATTTTGTTTTGTTTAACATCATTCAGAGTGTATTTAGACTTCTTGTAGTGGCTTTGCTGCAAAAGAACTGACATTATATGTTAATAACATTTTGGGAGGATGTCACCAAAGCATACATAAAATGGTCACTATTTTGGTTTGAATTTGCCAAGCAATATTAGCAGAATAATTTTGAAAATATCAAATAGTAGTAATTGACATATCTACATAATGGATTGTTTCAGCATAATATTGGTCAAGCAAGTGACAGAAAAGGCAGAGAAAAGAAGGGCTACATCATCCAGATGAGAAAGAAAGATGCATGCTGCCCTCCAACCTCTTAAGAAGTTTTGAACTAGTGTTTCTCAGGTGTGGCATTATCCCCTCACTATAATCTTTAATGCAAAGTGGAAGCCACCCCACCTAAAGAGACTGAGGATCTGTCCAGTCATCTGTGCTGTGCTGTGGCCATACTGTTCATCAAGGAGGATAACACAGATTCAAGTCCTCTCAGGTAGAGAAAAGGTCTCCTTAACACTTCCCCCCTCCCTGGGCTGTCTGATATGAGGAAAAGCCCTGACAGTAATACTACTAGGAATCTAATTTTTCATCTCCCTGACTTTTATCAGTGTGTAGCTAAAGCCCAAAATATTTTAGCATCCTAAATGGTAAACTAATGCCTAAAAGCTACCAAAACATTCCAGCTTTGGAGAATCAAAACTCAGATTTCCCCAGTGTGGATGAATTGGGTTCCATTCAATTTTCCGGATTTTAATCTTGATGATGAGAAATAAAAATATTCAAATGGCCTTATTGTCTGTGTAATTGGTTTGACAGCTGAATAAAAAATTGCCACTAACCAAAACCCAAAAATAAACAGAAAAAAACCACCAAAAAACTGTCTCAGAGTCTTTGTCCCCCAAGCAAGGTTCTTTGTGTAATGCAGCAGAAATGAGTGTCACCCTTCAAAGACAAATTCTTTCATATTGTGTTGAATAATTCATTTTCTGTTTTCTGACTGAATTTCCTAACGGTTGGCTTGTCAAGAATCCATGTGATCATGTAGAGCACACTTGGATACATGTAAAGATGTTCAGCTTTCTCATCTGCCTTGCTGGGGTATAAAAACTGTCACATTATCCCTTAGATTTCCAGCTGACTTTTGCTGATGGAGGTGAGTGGTCACTGAGACACAGTATTATCATTGTTGCCATACCTCCTGCACTGGAAAAGATGTAATTACTTCATTTGCTGTTGTTTGCTTTTGTATAAAAGGAAGAGACTTGAGCTAAAAACGTCCTCTGTTGAGCACATATGCTTCTATTTCCAAGAATCTGGATAATTTAATTATATTATCTGTTACAAAATGTTCCTCATACAAAAAGTGGTATTTGAACAAATTATTTCAATTAATACTGAATTTTAATGCATGTCATAAAATGTCATTTTCCCCCAGACAGAATATGCTCTTGTTGACTGATATGATGTGGGCAAATTAATGTAAAATGATAATTGAGTCTACTAACTACAACTTTTGCCAACCAGCAACATTCACTCTCTACCTTTTTTTTTGTGGTATGTATTTGGTGCCAGAGGATTCTGTACATAGGAACTCACCTTCAGCCTCTCTTCTGAGCTACTGTTCTTCTCTCATTTACTACTACATCCTTTGCCTATTGCCTCAATTTCTTTACTAAAGTTACACTTCTAGACAGTACTTTAAATAATTCCAAAAATCTTTGAGTGAAATTATACATAACATAACAGAGTTAATTCAAATAAGAAATTAACTCTGTTAAATACCCAAAATATAAAAATATTCTTCTGAGTTTTTTCATAAATTCAGCTTTAATTTCCCAAGACTGTGGGAGAGGAGAGGAGAGGAGAGGAGAGGAGAGGAGGAGAGGAGAGGAGAGGAGAGGAGAGGAGAGGAGAGGAGAGGAGAGGAGAGGAGAGGAGAGGAGAGGAGAGGAGAGGAGAGGAGAGGAGAGGAGAGGAGAGGAGAGGAGAGGAGAGGAGAGGAGAGGAGAGGAGAGGAGAGGAGAGGAGAGGAGAGGAGAGGAGAGGAGAGGAGAGGAGAGGAGAGGAGAGGAGAGGAGGAGGAGAGGAGAGGAGAGGAGAGGAGAGGAGAGGAGAGAGGAATTGAAGCCAGGATACTAAAGAAGACCAAGGCTGAATATTCACAGAGATGAGAAGTCTCTTGCCTCCTCTTCTATAAAGGCAGCTTACAGATAGTCCCCCTAAATGTCCAAATTCCATTGTTTTACACATGAATACGTACCTGTAGCTCAGAGAAATTTTGTTTCTATTTAGTAAGGCTTTACTTAGGCCTTAGAAATTCCTTAGTGGAATTCCAGCTAAAAATTGATTTGGAGGTGTTTTCTCCTAAGGTCCCAGTACCTGACAGATGAGATTAGGGATCAGTGGTACTCTAACTACCCAAACAGGACAAAAGTGCCAGGTACCAACTTCCCTGTCACACCTTACTCAAGAGATGCAACAATGTCCAGCCCTCCTCTTCCACCACCACCCCTCCCTTCCTTCACCAGCTCTGGCTTAATTGCATTTAAAGCAACACAGAGGTTAAACTAATGTGTAATTCTGACAGAAAATCACTATTCTAGAAGTTCAGCATTCATGGCCTATAGAAATTACCTTTTTCATATATTAGGTTAAGATTATATTTATTTGCAATTGCTGATTCTTCAGTTTTTGCATTTGGAATATTTTAGCAGTACGGTTTTAACCCTCATATACCCTGAAGGAAGATCTACAAATATATGTAGACGTATAAACAGCCCTCTGGCTAACGTTAACATTGGCCACTTCAGTGTTAGTTTTAAAGATACTGGTGATTTTGTTGCTGTTCTAACTATTGTAATAAAGAGAAAGGAAGTGTTCTGCACACATTGTAGCTGTGAAATTAGCATAAAAATACATCTAAATGGAGTCCTGGGACTACCAAAGAAGCATTTCTCTGTCCCTTTTCACCAAACATATTGACAGTTTCTGATTTCCTTTAGGTTTTATCCAGCATTAAAGGTCGGTAGAACTTGAGCTTTCACCTCACTCGTCAGAAATACATGTCACAACAGGCGACAGCTATTGTCTGTGCTGTCCCCAAATTGTTAAAAAAGCTCATTTTATAGCTCTAGTGCACCTTGGTATTGATTCCAATTAATTGAAACTGTGAACAATAAAGCAGGAAAGTAACTGTGAAAGCAGGCAGAAATGAAATAGTACTTTGGAATGAATGGGAAGTTTTGCAAAAGACAGAGCACTTGATTGCTCTGATTTGAACTCCAAACAGTAATTTCAGATAATATGGCTGCAATGTAATCTAATATTTCCACTGAAGAGTGAATATATTCAGTGAAATATTTTCACTGAATAGTGAACACTATTCCTCAATTAATATTTTCCCCAGCAGAAGGTTTAAATAGAAAGACACACTTTGGCATTTAAAGCAATATAATCTAAAGGACAACTGTCAGGTTTAACCTTTTACATGTCACGACTGTAAATGGTTGAGACTATTGATAGACAAATGTATAACAGGGAAAAAAACAACTGAAAAAAATTAACCTGCAATAGCTTATAAGAAACATTATTAGAAACTAATGGCTTGTTCACATCTGAGAATTTCAAATATCCTACTAATATTCTATGTGTTGACATTTCCTGGGTAAGTAGTCTTGTTTCCTATTTATACTACATATGCTATCAATATTGTCATGGTTACAGTCCAGCTAAATTATTAATACATATGTACAAAAATTCTGAGAGCAGTTAGATTTAGAAGGAAAGTTAGCATTCCAGATTTGTACATTCCTTCTCTGCCTACCAAAAAGGGGGGAAAAAAATAGGAGAAATCAGAATCATAGTTGAATAAAGTTACATGTATTTCACATAAGTAATTATTAGACAGAACTTCATGAAGCTAATTAGAGCATTTTTACCAGCTTCACTAGGTGTTCTGTCTTTTAGTTACGTGCATAAAGTTCTTATAATGGAACGTTAGCTTCAAGGGGTTTTAGGAGTGAGATAAATTAAATTTTTCTACTAAAATATGTTCATCAGACAGTTATAGTTAAACTAAACTCTTTTTGTCACTCTTTAAGGCTTTAAAACTCACTTACTAAAAATTGCATTTTAATAGCAAAAAGACAAAGCATTGAATATAAACTAAGATGTCTGTTTGAATTATTCAGGGTGATCTGGAAAAATTCAGTGATTAGGAGAGAATAATGAATGTCCAAGGAGTATTCCTTTTGATAATTTTTACTTTTCGTTGCCTATTTTATAATTTTTTTTAAAAATCCCTTTTCTTATAACAAATGTAAAACATCAAAGGTATTATGGAATAATTTGTAATATAAATACCCAGATGCATACTGCATAATTACAGTCTTTTTAAGCTTCAGCTAAGGAATTAAATATCCCTTATCTTTTTCATATTTTTAAAGTTGTGTCTCAGAACTGTTATATTGAGAATGAATACTCACAGAGCTTTAAGAATTAGAATAGTTCGTTTGTAGTTTGTTTGTGTTCATTCCAAAAGGTTGTCTATAAAACATATGATCCAAACCCAATTACATCACTTAAGCTGAATCACACTTTTTTATATAAGTGAAAACAAAAAAACCCAAACCAAAACAAAGCAAAGAAACAAAACTCCCACCAAGCCCTCTCAGTAACCTGAGAGATAAGAAAATGTTATGAAAAAAATAACGTGTTGGCACCTTGATCTGCTGAAAGTAATATTGGACAACCAAAGAAAGGAAAGTGATTCAAGATGTTTTTTTCCTGTCTTGATGCTGGACATAAACAGAGAATTGTGTAGAGAGAACATGGACTTTTTAACATCCCACTGCCAGCTGTTCTGAGTCTCTTTCATGTTAGTCAAGGGAACTGCAAATTGTTGTCCTCTTCCTGCTCGCCTGCTCAAGTTCTTGAGACAATACCAACCGTTTTATCCTCATAAAATCTACTACAAAGACCAGTATGTCAACAGGACTGGAACACCCCTCTAGTCTCAATCTGATCATAAGATCCATCTGAGGGCTGAGAAAATAATTTCCAAAATGTGCATCAGTACAGTGACAGTGCTAGATTCCCCAAGATGGACTGTAGCTGAGACAGAAGGTGAAAAAGCTGTATATAGCCTGCACAATAGTCACAAGTGTGGTCTGCTTGCTGCCTGCAAATCTAGTAATGAAAAATCACCTGTAGAAACAAATCAACTGGACAGTAAAGAATACCTTTTTACTCCTACTCTGCATGGCTGTGAAGAGTTAAGCAGACTCAGCATAACAGCAAATCTTTCTCCTTATTACTAAGTAGGAAAACTCTAACAGCTTCACTGCCATAAGGTGACAGAAGCCTGTAGCAGTGTTTATGGTAGGATTCAAAGATTAGCTTGTGAGAGTTGATTAACTCTTTTTTTCAAACTTCTAACCTAAATGCTTTTATCTTCTTTCCTGAATGAAAAAAATAATAAGAGAGAAAAAAAAGAAACAGTCAAACACTCAAGAGAATACACTAATACACTAATTGTATTAAACCTTACAAAGTCTTTCATAACTAAACTCACTATCATGAATTAAAGCACACTAAAATCTACCTACATGCTCTAGAACCTAGTTACCATGGGGGCAGATTACAAAAGGCTGTAATCAGATGTGGGGGCTAGACCAACTAACTAGGAAAGGAGATGGGAATTGTTGCTTGAATGTAATTTTAAAAATAAGGCATTTCCTAGAAAGAGGGTCTGCTTCAGCTCAAAAGCAATGATGACCTGAACAAAGAGAGAAGAACCCTTCTGATTTAAAAGGGATAGCATGTTGGTTGGCATTTATCCCCTATATATTAAGAGGGAAAGACTGGGAGAATAATACTGATAATGTCTTGTCATGTGGTTTTATTTTTTTATTTTTAGGAAGTGATAGAATTTGAAATATCTAGAAAACTCTTACTTTATTGCAAGTTCTTGCCCATGGTAGTATTCCCCATAACTCCATCCAACCCTTCTATCCCCCTGGTTTGAGAAAACCTTTCTTGTCTGCATGTTCTCTATGAGTCTGAATTAATCAAACCATCCTCCTTCCCATCTTTCTTATTGCTGAGACTTCTCTGCCCCTCAGGGCTTGTTTCCTCTCACCATCATTCACACTCATGTGAAATGGTAATTTGTGAGGCAGCAATGGTTTGAGAAACATGAGATCCTGACTGCATCACTGCCTTGGTTACAAGCAAGTCAACTTACCTTCCTGTTTGTCTCCTTACCTCCCATCCAAGTGTAAAGTTAAGATTCCAAGGTCACACTTGAACAAATACATGCTGTTCAAAGCACTGGATATTCAACTACACTCATTTGCTTCTTGCAGCCAAGCCTGACCAGGAAACCTACTAAACATATCTTTGTGCACACTGAAAGAAAAGGTGTGTGAACTGGCATGATGTTGAGTATCTCCTAACACTGGATGGGTGCATTAGCATTTGTTGAAGCCTACAACAAAATGCAGACTTGCAAGATGTCTGATGGTATTTAGCAATTTACAATATGGATCATCGTATTTCTAATTATGTACAGGAAAAGAAACCCCAGGGATTAGCAAATAGATATTGCTAATATACTGAAATCAGCCATGGAAGGCAAATTTATATCATAACATGAATAAGAAAATATTAACAGAAAAAAAATCCCAGTAATGTAAGACCTAAAGTAAAGTAAGACCTAAATATCCTTGGAAAAAACCAGTCATCTGTGGGGTTTGCCCTAAAATGTTACAAAAACTAACATACACTAAACAATTTGTTTATTTGTTTAGTATTTGAGGTATGTAACCATACCTCAATAATGTTAGATACAAAGACTTTGCAAGTGGTATTTAAGCTGTATGTGGTTCTAACCAATATATTAAAAAGCTGAGCAGATAGACTCTGCTAACTATCCATCAAGAGAAATAAAGAAGCTCAAACAATTTATAGAAATACATGTTTAATCTGGGAAAATGTCTCTGCTTTACTGTAATAAGCAATACTATCTTCCTAGGATTAATGGATTAACCAGCAAAATCTGATTCCCTCAACATACTTGGTTGATACCAGAAGACAAACTTCTTAATTTGGCATACATGAAGTTGCTTTCAGATTGTCCTAAACATTTTTGCTGACCCACATCATCATCGATAGAAATTGAGAAAGTGATTATAGACATGAAGGGAATCAAGTCAGTAGGGATAGGTGGCTTTTACAGCCAGTTATATTTATCAGCATTAAATTCTAGAAAGAGCTAGAAAAAACATTGGAAATTTGCTATGATTTCTTGGAATGAAAGCTTCTATCCAGCTTTAATAAAGACATCAAAAATAGGTTTAATTTGCTAAGCAAGTAATGGGGCAAGTTGAGATTCTTGTAACAGCCTCTGGCACCCATGACTTCCAGCCAGAATATGCAATGGTGCCTGAAAAAGTTATAGAAACCTTGTCAGAAAACTCACAGGGGGTTATAGAGGTAGCCCTCTTGCCATAAAGCAGGATCAGCTGTAGTTGCCTCTCCATCAACTGCTGATGGCCTGTCTGGGTTAGGACCTGCTCGTCCAGAGGCTCCTGAAGGGCCCTGCATGAGCCAGCTCCCACCCCTGAGAAGGAGAGCAGCGTTGGCAGGACACCGACATGCTGGTGTGCTCCACACCTGCCAGGTCCCCACCCTCTGCAGTCACCACTGTCCCCATTTCATTCTCATGGAGTGATCTCAAAGACCATCTTGCATTTACCCTGTACTTGCTGGGGTTTGAGGTAGGGTTGGGTTTCAGGTGTTTTGTTTTACTCCCTTTTCGGCATTTGATTGAGCTGAAAACCAGAGGACAAGCCATTTTTGAATCAGTCATTTGAAGAGTTTCAAGCTCAGACAGGTTTTGATGAGTTTGAACTAAAACAGAAAGTATTACAGCTGGGCCCTGACTTAACTTGATAAGCAGCTACTCACCAGCTTTGTCTGTATCCACCAGCTTCAGCCCTCCTGCTTTCCCTTCAAGAGCTCAAAACCTTGAGCTGAAACATATTCAGAATAGGAAATACCTTGACTAGAATGCTATGAACCTTCCATGAACCTACTAAACTAGGGGATTAGCTATGGCAAACCCTAGTTCACATCCAGTGTATCCCTGATCCTATTTGATTTCATCTATTTTATACTGCAGCTATTGATATATGGCAGATTGCAGTGAAATAAACACAGTATTTTCAGATTTATATTCTAACATTTTAAATCTTATCAGTATGCAGAACTATGAAGAGGATTGTGGATGCTGATCTAATCCACCTACTTTTCTGGTGGCCAGATTTTCTGTAATAAAAATGCAAATAATACCTAGAATGACATACCAGTTTAAAACACTTCTACTTTTCTTCTGTAAACTGACAGCAAATTGTCTTTCTTTGCTAAATATGCTTATTTGTTAAGAATATTTTCTTCATGCTAAAGAAGCTAAATCCTACGTGACCTTGAGTGTGATCAATTTAAATACAACACTGCAGTTCTAGATATAGTAGTTATTTCTCCCAATATGTTTCTGGTACATATCCTTAAATAGATATTGACTCCCTAGTTCCTTAACTTTGTAATTTTAAAGTTATATATTCTAGCACGTTAAGGTCTGAAAAAAATCCTTGGGTTGAATGCACAGTTTCAGTGATTTGAGTGCAATGTGAAAAGCTACACATGTAAATGGCCATTCCTATTCATTTATAGCTTATTTATTTACAATTTGTATTAATACATTCTTCTCAATTTGATAAAAAAATATTCACAAGTAAACTTGTCATGCAATTGTATTTTAAAATTGCTTATGCAGTTGCTCTGAGGCCAAAAAACAGATACTTTTACTTCTATGTTCCACATGAGGAATCAAAGATATATTAGAAAAAAGCTGCAAACATGCTTGTTAACTATTCCAGACTTAAATTTTGAACTACTGAGCTGTCCCAAGCTAAGGATTCAAATGAGAGGAAAAACTTGCAGTTCTAAAAAACACCCCAGAGACTTCCTGATGGGATATTTATTCGTTATGAAATGGTCCAAAACAATTCATACATAGATTGTTTGTATTAAAATGAACTCTTATATTCACTTTCTCAATTTCCCACCATTTTCCATTTAGGGATTTTGAAACACCTTGCAGCTACTAATGTAATAAGCCCATGATATTTCTGTGAAGATGAGAGAAATTACTCTCATGTGGTTTAGACTGATTCAGCACTGCTTGTATTAGTGGCAGGTTTGATCTTGATCCTTTCTCTTTTCTGGTAGTAGAGATTGCTCATGTGTATAACCTGTTTACGAAAGAGTTTATGCCAAGAGACTCTTACAAAGGAGACATAAATGATCTTAACAAACTAAAGAATGAAAAAAGAAATTTAATGTGCAACAAAGACAGAATGTGGTACAGAATAGAAACAAAACATTTGTGTTGGAAAAAAAATACAACTTTGGTATTAAGAGCACCAATGGTCCCAAATTCAGAGATGTACAGGGAGTTACCAGCATACATCAGCACAGTGGAAACAGTCTTTTGAATTGAAATGGGGACATTTTGATATTTTATTTAGTGTTGAGGGGGGAGGTGTTTCTGGTAGTATAAATGTCTTCAACCACGTAATAAAATGAAATCATTTCAGTTATCACTATTGTGAATTTTGGACTTAGAGGAAATTGACACTGAACACGTATTTTTCACATGGGGAGATTTACCAGAAGGAAGGGCAGTGAGTACAGAACTGAGGAATCAGTGAAGGGGATGGTAGTTTTCTCATATCACTGTGTGGTTGTGCAAAAGCTCCACATTCCATGATGACCAAGAAAGATATACAGCTCCACTCAATTACTGCTGCAACTTCATCCAGCCGAGATGTGGCTTCAGTACAACGCTAACATTCCAGGAGAACAAGCCCGGGAAATTTCAGCTGCTACAGCCTGTTTATCAGAATGCTTTTCTTCCTCCCACAGTTGTATTCAGCAGTAGTTACTATCCAGTTTCCAGGGGAAATAAGGAGCTGGGTTTCACTTCAGTAGCTGAATCCACTTACTCCTAAGCTATTTGGATCAGTGGAACCCTTAATAAATCAAGAAGCAGTAGGAGCAGGGATAAGAGCATTTCCCAGGAAGGATCCATCTTACGGATTGATCCACTGCTTCTTGCTCGGGAAAGCAGGGCTATTCACTTTCCCTGTAAAGTCATCAGGTATCAGATTTGCTGATTTCCAAGGAGATCTCATTGTCCCTATGGACTCCTCTCAGGTTTGGAGCAAGAGAATTCTCTACCTTTCTTGTTGAATCTGTGCCACTGTGTAATGAAGTGTTTTGATTCCTGGGGCCAGAAGAGGGAAATACAAGCATAAGCACGAACAATTTGTGACTTGTACCTAAAGGGCAAGACTTAAGGAGACAAGAAGCCTAAATTTTGGTCCTTGTTCCATATATATCTCTGTATTTTCCTCTCTTACATGCAGCCATCACAGGATAAAGAGTGTATGAATCAGGATACTAATCCTGTTCACAGCTGAAGCCTCTCTCACTTGGCAGTCAGCTCAAAAGTTTGCTCTCTTTTTCTCAGGGCCCTACAACATTCTTATCTAAGCTGTCCATAGCTTTCCTCTTCATCTGTTTTTGTACTGCTTCTAGAGCTTCTTTGTTCATTGCCACACAAGCAAACAGGCACAGTAGGTCCAGTGAATTCTTTGTGTGTTGAATATACTGCACATCACTACAGTACATGACGGGGAGGTCTGGCATGTCTGGGAAATATTGAACTGCCTGAGCATGCAATCCAACATGTCTGGGATTTCCATGCTGGCTATGTACATAAGTCCTGGAAAAATACCTACGTATTTTTCATAGACCAGTTCATTTTTTCACATGAGGAGATTAATACATTGTAATCAGTTCACTTTTCATCTTTTGATAAACTAAGCCTATTAAATTCAAGCCTCTGATCATGTATTGTATGGTGCAACATCCTCCCCAGCACTAAAATCATTGTTGTGATTCCTTTCTGCACAATCCCAGGTTTGTGAACAGTGTTTTAAAAATACAGTCACAGGAACTGTATGCCTCATTCAAAAAGCAATCTCAGCAATGCTATACATGGACCTCGTCAGTAAAATAACGACCAAAAGGCAGTGTTTCCACGGTGTAGGAAGCAGTAGGTTTTTACAAACTACTCTCATCCAAATCACAGCAGGTTTTTTGGTGTGAAATTTCTGGTGAATCAAAAGTACTCTGACCCCTGCAGGTGCTTCGGCAAACTGACAAACTGAGAGGGCTGAGGATGAGGGGAGGAAGAATATGCATTTTTGAGGAAACGGCACAAAACTTCTTACTTGGTGTGTTGCTTCACCAGAGAGCATTTTTCATTTGCATAACAGAGTTTGAGGCCTTGTCTAACATGACCTTCAGTGTGGTTTCCTGACCTACTGCTTTCCAGAATGCAGGAACATACAATGTTTTTGGTTGTTGGCAAATGTATACACTGGGTTTGTTTATACCAAAACACAGTGCATTTAGCAAGACCAGCTTGTCACTTACACTCTAAATCTGTTAAAAAATCTATCACAGTATTACTTCAGATTCTATTGCCCAGTAAATCGCTGTTTGTCCATTCGTTGTTGAGATATGTCAGCTGAATGGCCCTAATCCATGTAATGTATGCTGTATCAAGTGTTTTATTGCCATAATGGGGTTTCACTGAGAAACAGACCAATGTCTTGCAAACTATTGAGACTAATGAATACATTGTAGCTCTTGAAAAATCTCCTACAATTTAGTTACAATTCTGAATGGATCACACTAAAACGCCATTCTGCTACAATAAAACCATTATTATTTTTTAAAATACACAAATGTGGAAAACGCTTTTTTAGACATATATGGAAATGCTTTATTTTTCAACATCATGTTACATGGTTGCACTGTTTCCATTACCCATGGGCCTGTTCTAGGAATAGGGAATCTTGGCTAGGTATTTAGGCTGGAGGCATCAGTGAATGATAATGCTTTAAAACTCACCTAAAAGGTATGCTAGTGCTGACAAAGCTTTACACTATAGTATCGTCTCTTCCTGGTGGCAACCTTGCATCGCCAGTTTGGAGCTTTGCTCTTCCACAGCAGCTCCTCGGCTGACACGAGAACTGGTTGTGCCAAAGTGGACGTGTGTGGGACTAGAGAAACTGTAGAAACCATACCTTGGGCTCTCTGTAATAATCTTTATTAAGGTTCCAGACCTCCTTCCCAAGCTGCTGGCACCGGTACGCGCAACCCAAGTATTCCCAGGCTCAGCACCCTGCAGCTGACAAAATCCACTTGCGGAGCCAATGGCTTCACACTCTAAATTACCCCAGGGCATTCCTGATCCACGGTTCCCAAAGCTGCCATCGCACCTTGAGCTGGGCAGGGCAGGACACGGCAGCGGCAGGAGATTACACCGAGGGGCTGCCTTGTGCCGCCAACTCCCTGCCGTTTCCTGCCGTCCCCTCCGCCCGCAGACAAGGCAGCGCTCTGACCTCGGGCAGCACCGCTGCCGCCGGTTCCGTCCCGCCGCGCCTCGCCCGGGCTCGGGCGGGCAGCTCGGGCGGGCGGCTCGGGCCAGCCGCGCTCGGCCGGAGCGAGCGCCGCCGCCTGCCGGCCGTGAGGGCAGCGCCGCCGCGCCTCCCGCGCTCGGGCCGTCCTGGGCCCGGCAGCCCCGGCGCACCGGGCGGCGGCAGGGCCGCGGTGCCGGCCCGGCTCCGGGAGCGACGGCAGCCGCTCGCTAGGGAGCACCGGCCGGCCGCCGCGGGCGCCTTCTGCCCGTGTGCCGCCGGAGAGCACCGGGCGGCCCGGGGTCGAATTTCGGTGCCGAGGGCGGCGGGGAAGCGGCGGCAGCGCCGCTTGTTTATGAGCGGGCGGAGGGGCGGCCCGGGATAGCGCTGCGCCGGCGGCGGAGCGGGACAGCCCGTCCCGCCCCCGCGGAGCGGCTCCGCCGCGGCTCCCCCGCGCCCGCGGGGCACCTGGGCGCGCCCGGAGCCCGGCTGCGGGCACGGAGCGGGGCGGGGCGGGCGCGGACCGGCTCTGCCTTCCCGCGGCGCTGGCGCTGGGAGGGCGCGGAGCCGCTCCCCGTCCGGATCCCCGCGCCCCTCGAGGGAGCGGGCGGAGGAAGAGGAGGAGGCTCTGCCGCCACGGCCGGGGACGGCGAGGCCCCATTCACGGCTCCCCGCAGCATCGCCCCGCTGGGGCTGCGCCCTCCGCGGGGCCCTCTCGCTCCTCGCCCCCGGTGTTCCCCGGGCCGCCGCCAGCCCGTCCCCGCGGTCTGGCGCCGCCGCCCCGCTCCGCTCCGCGCCCGGAGCCCCGGGAGGGGGAGGGGAGCTGCAGGGGGAGGCGGAGGCGGCGGCCGCCGTGGGGCCCAGGCTGCTGCTCGCCTCCGCTGCGCCTCTTCCAGCCCCAGGATCTGGGGCTGGGGGGGCCGGGAGGGAGGGGGCGGGCCCGCGCGGCCGTGCCCAATGAGCGCGGCGCGGCCCGGCACGCGGGGCGGCGCGGCGGCGGCCGTCGCCCAATGGGGGCAGGGCAGAGGGCGCACTTGGAGCGGGGCGAGAGGGAGGCGGCGGGCGAGTCGGGACTCGGGACGCGCGGGCGACACAGGCGGCCGCCGCTCGCAGCCGCTCGCACGCACGGCGCCGCGCACCCGGGAGCCGGCGGGCCAGGCACGGGCGGACCAGGGGGACGCCGCTTCCCGGAGCGGGCAGCGGGCGGAGCCGCCACCCGGAGGAGAAGTTTGGCTGAAGCCGCCGCCGCCGAGAGAGGAAACTTTCCTCGGGGGGCCGGAGGCGGGGGCGGCGGGAAGGAGCCGCGGCACGCTCGGGTCCGCCGCCCGGCGAGGGGGCTTCCGAGAGGCTCCCCCCGGCCCAGGCCGGGCTGCGGCGGCTGGGATGTACCTGGCAGCGGTCTCGGCGGGGAGGAGGCGCCCGGGCGGAGACGGCGGCTGGCACCTGGCGGCCGCGGGGTGGCTGTTCCTGCTGGCCCTGCTGCTGGGCGAGTCGGGGACGCGTGCTCTCGTCTGCCTGCCCTGCGACGAATCCAAATGCGAGGAGCCCAAGAGCTGCCCCGGCAGCATCGTGCTGGGGATCTGCGGCTGCTGTTTCATGTGCGCTCGGCAGCGGAACGAGAGCTGCGGGGGAGTCTATGGGCTGCACGGAGCTTGCGACCGGGGCTTGCGCTGTGTCATCCGACCGCCGCTCAACGGGGACTCCATCACCGAGTACGAAGTGGGCGTCTGCGAAGGTGAGAGGCGGCGGGACACCATCCATCCGTCCCTCCATCCGTGCCCCCATCCACCCATCCATCCCCCGCGGTGGGGGTACCCGATGGGCGGCGGGAAAGGGAGGAGGGCGCACCTAGGACGTGCGCCCTCCTTCCCTTCCCTTCCAGCCCGCCTGTCCCATCTGCGAGCGTGTCTTCTCACCTTCCCTGCTTAAAACCCCCGCAAACTCCTGCTTAGAAGTTTTACCATTAATTTTCTCACCCTAAACCTTGGGGTTCTACGTATTCTCCGTAGCGCGTCACTGGGTTGCTAATAGCTTGTATCAGCTACTGATGCCCAGCTGAAATTCCTTGATAAAGGACTCGGGAAGAGTTTGGCAGATGGAGATCGGCGGAGGTCAGTCTTGCACATATGATGCCTGTTCCGGATTCCCTCCGGTGTAAAGAAACAACAAAGACTGATCATCTGTTATAAAGTTTTCTTTCCTGTTCCTGTCACTTAATATCTCTCTGCCTGTCTTGCTCGGCATATAATGATAAGCGATGGCTTTTTCCCTGCTGGAGCATCAATGGGGGGAAATACCCACGGTAGAACTCCTCTCAAAGTCACTTCAGCTTCCTTCCGTCTTGTGAAGTGATGAATTGGTGTGAAATGCAAAAGGACTTCACCCTCCCCTTCAGTTTTTTTATCTATCAGAGTTCCTAAGATTTATTTTTTTATGTTATAAATTAATGAAAGGCCGGAGACAAATTTTTAGTCTCTTTCACTTGTACCTCCAATTGCCTGTTCCCCCAGGTTGAGGGAAAACATGGCGCTGTAAAGAGACTACAAATAAGCAGTAGTTTGGGATATGTATAAATGTATATGTGATTCGGAGCGGGAGCTTCGACAATTCTGGAAAAGGAGTCGGAGGCGGTCTCTTCTCGGCGGGTAGAGGGCAGTAGAAAGTCCAGAGAGCTGGTGAGGCAGCATCTGTTCCAAAAAACTTGCGTTTAAAATGATGCACTATTTTAAGAAAGCTAAACCCGGTCATTTTTAGTGGGCAGCTGACCCTTGTCCTGACGCTCATTATTAGTTTAAAACTCCATTTGCCTCCATAACAAATAGATTGCAGACCACAGCCGAGCAGAGCAGTGTGTCCCGCCTGTGCAGCCGCCAATGCTGTCAGCCTCGGGAGCTGATGCTTGGGTAGGATGAGCTCCAGATTAAAAGCTGGATTGTTAAACATTTTTAAATGGCCCTAAAGTATTTTGAAGATTTTGGTTGAGACTATGTTGCTGAATATGTACTTTACTGTAGTCTCTTATTTTTAATATGTATTGGAAAAGTTTTTGTAAATAGAAAAGTACAAGTAAAGGTACTTGGAAAACTCACCTGATTTGCAGGAGTGTGTGTTTTCGAGTAAAAGCTGAGCTAAAATAGCTTCCCTCTTTTCAATGGTTAAAGGAATTAAAAGCCTACAGTCATTAAAAGCCTTAATGTTCCAATTCCCTTTCTGTATCACAGTATGGACATCTCTGGCAGTTTAGGAGTATTTCATTCCTTTGAAGTGATGCAATCTGTACGTTGCTGTAGTTCAACTCGTAACACGTCCCATCTACTGTTGAAAATAGTATGAAGCATTTGTTGGCAAGATTGTGTTTCAATTAGTGTTGTGGTTAGAAACTAGTTCCAGCTGTCCCTATAGGAATAGTCCTAGGGGAGGGAGATAACGATCTATTAACTATAACTAAGGGAGATAACTTTCCTATTTAATTTTCTTATTTTAACTTATCTTTTTAATTTTCATTCTCATAAATGAAAAGGAACAGAGCTGAACTGTCAGCCTAATAAATAATCCTGGGATGCCTATTAGTGAATTGTCAGGAAACTGCCTTGTTCTAAGGAACAGAGGTAATATGATGTTCTTCATGGTGCATGTTTTGCACATGAGGTGGCAGCAAGGATAAAAGGGTACTGATTGTACTGCCTCTGATCTGTAATGTGAGGTTGAATAGCTCTGTTTTCTTGATTGTGATGACCTAAACAGTTGCTCAGTTTACAGGCACACATGCAACAGGCTAGGCTGATGATGCCTGATGTGAGTAGCACTAAGCCATGCCTTTATCCATTAACAGAATAAAGGCTGAGCTTTTTTTTTGTTGTTGTTGTCTTGCACGTTGGGAGTGCAAACCCTTTCCTTCCCCAGTCCAGGGAGGAGGAAATGTAAATGTCTTACAGATCTGTGTGAATAGAAAATCATGTTTTTACTCTCCTTCCTGTCTCTAGCCTTTTCTTTCATTGCAATTTTTTACACTGAAATGACCCCTACTGGCTACAGTTATAAGCATGGTTTTTTGTATCATTTTTGAAGCTTCATCCCTGTCTTATTTCAGACTATCAGCACACGCTAGGCTACAGAAGACTTTGAGAGCTGGAATAGCAACAGGTAGAAATACTTGTCTTCTAACTTGTTTTTAGCATTTAACACACTTGACATAAATGAGTTCTGTAACAGAGAAGTCTCTGTGGCAACTGTTGCTGGTAGCTTCTCTTTCTGAAATTACAAACAGACTATTCTTTATTAAAGCACTGTTTATTAATGAAATCTGTTGCTGATCCTGAGGGTTTTTTTCCTTTATTGTTCTAGAAGCTGAAGGAAGTTCTCATTTATCTCACTGCCTGAACTGTTCACATCTCTAAGCAGTTCTATCGCTCTGTTTGTGTTGTTATCCTGGAGTGACTAAATGCCTTTCCTGAATGCAGATGTATTCTTAGTAATAATAGTAATAAAGAAATAATTCTGAGGTCCTCGTGCTGGTAGCTACACTTCCTGAAGGGCATTCTTGAGAGATTTGGCACACCTCCAGCCTCTGTTGACTTTACAACATCCTTTACAGGGGTTTGCTGGGTTGGTTCCATGAGGTGTTGAGAACCTGCACCCCCTTACAAAGACTCTTAAGGTTAGAAATTTCGAATGCAAAGCAGGAGCTGCCCTTACTCTCTACCTTTAAAGGTAGTCATAGAGCCATCACTGAATTAGACTGAAGTTCTCTAGAAACACATTAGCTTTGGCTTTCTGCAGCAGTGCAGCTGAGCACGGTTCTAGCTTTCCAGAGAATCAGAGAGCCTTGAAAAAGCTCTGCCAAAGAAGTTAGGTTACTCTGTGAAGGCATTTCTTGAGATGACTCTCTCTTGTCTGTTTCCCTGTGTCCCCAGTTTCTGGTGCTATTAGATGAGGAGGCCTAGATTGCTTGCTAAACTCTTCAAACTCATGACAGTAGCAAATAATATAACCCTGAAAATGACTGGAAATTATTTTTAACTGTGTTACAGCAACATATCTTTTTGTGATGTATTTGAAATGCATAGTTAACAAAACTGCTAGTCTGAAGGTGTTCTTAGTTTCTCTTTAGAATATTCTTCCATATGAATTAGCCTCGAGGTAGACATGGCAAGAAGGTATCACTGTGCCACTAGCTTTGTTTGGTTTTGGTTTATTGGTTTGATTTTAGTGGGGTTTGGGTGTTTTTCGCTTTAGTTGTAAGACGGGTCTCTTTTTCTTGGTGGGGAGCGTACAGTTATTGCTGTATTCTTTTTGCTTACTGTAGGTAATTTAAGGCTTGCCTTGAGTACTCGAGGCTTGTCTGCCTAGTGCTTAACTTCTGAACTGAAGTTTCCTTGGGACCAGGAGAAGGTTGCTGCAGCAGATGTTAGGCAAGCATTGGGAAGTATGTGTGTTAATCTCCTAGGATGATGGCAGAAGCTTTCCTTACTGTGGCTACTCCTAGTCTCATTTACAGAACTGCATCTTCTTGGGAGTTTGGAGCATTATAGTCTGTCTGACTCCTTGCTGGGGCAAGCTGGGAGAGCTTGGATGTGTCCATTGCCCTCTCCCCACCTACAAGTCTGCCTAGTTTTTCTCCCTGAGAAATA
Organism: Luscinia megarhynchos; assembly: GCA_034336665.1. NCBI lineage: Eukaryota > Metazoa > Chordata > Aves > Passeriformes > Muscicapidae > Luscinia > Luscinia megarhynchos. The sequence goes on along the minus strand of CM067565.1, from coordinate 77,508,454 downwards.
TATAAGAGCACAGTGTATGGTATGTAACTGAAGCTTAGTGAAACTGGAGCTGATGAGAAGAATTTAAACCTTGAAAGCCTAGCTTTTTTTTTTTTTTCAAAATTTGGAAGAGGAAAGCTGAGCTTCTGGGTTTTCTTTTGTTCAGGCATTGGTTTACATGTGTGCTAATGCAATTCTTCCCTGCTTTGTGAAGTAAGAAGAACTTGCTTGCAGACTTGATAGTATTTTTACCATAAGTGACTTTGGTAGCTAGGACCCTTTGGAGAATCTTGTTTTCAGTTGTTTTCAGTCCTGTGCTCTCTAATGGGTCAATGGACACAAAGCCCTCAACTTGGTGCTCTGTCTCCAGACAGACTGCTATACTACATCCTTGGCTTCTTGCCTGTGATGCAGTCCAGACCCCTAAAGAGCAGGCAGTATTTTGCTTTCAGTACAAGTTACTGAAGTTCAAGTAATCTGGAAGTTGCATGTGGGTAACCCAGTTGTTTACATCTGTTTGGACTGGAACAGTACTGCCCAGATTTGTTAACTTTTTGTTTGGTTGGGGTTTTTTTATCTTTGTTATGCAGTGAAAGGCTGGGGAAATGTCCAAGTGGTTCTAATGTCTATGTGTGTGGAGAACTTCTTTCAGTAACATCAAGTGTTAGAACTGATGATCTAATTGGGGACTTACCAATATTAAGTGGTGTACCAATGGTTGTTGATGTGAAGACAGTCAAAGTACTTTTTATTCAAAGGCTGTCAGCAATCCAGACTATCAGGGAGACAAACAGAAAAAAATACTTATGTTGTCAAAAAAGAAAACTATCAGAAAAATTACTTAAATTGTGAAACTGAAATGAGAAGTAGTTCTTTGGTGAATATTCAGCTTCTGATATGCTAGTCTTGATCAAATTTAACAGTCCCCTTCCCCTACTCTTCCTCCCTGCTGCCCCCAAAAACACTTAGTAGGAGAGAATGCTGACTTCTTTCACACTGGATAATTTATAAGCTATTTCTACTCTGTATTCCATCAATGCTGAAATCTCAACATCAGTAAGAACATGTAACTCTGAGTGTGGCATGGAATTTGAATTGGATCAGGTGCTTATTTGACTTGGAAATGGTTTCCTCTGTTTCTGGGCATCGTGTTTCAATTTTAGAAATGACTTGGTTCCAGTATTTCAGCAAAAATTAAATGGAAAAGTCTAACAGATATGATGCAGGAACTAGTAGGGTTTTGCTGTTGTGGATCAGCACAGTTAGTTTAAAACTAGAAATCTCACTGTAGATACACTGGATTACTAAGTTTTTTAACTTTTATAAGAGGAATATTCTCTTCTTATTTATTTTTAGTTTTTAAAACTTTGTGAGAGCATCCTCTGCTTATGTGAATTTTTCTACACAGAAAGTGATAATTTCACCAGGTTCCCCAAAATCATGTGCTAATAAAGATTTTTTTTGTTGTTGTTGTTTTTTAATTTTTTAAACTACCTTCAAACTTGCCTGTAGGCATCTTTGCTGGTTTAAGCACCTTTTTGCTAATTCAAGGATTCTTGCATCATTTAACTTCTTGCCTGGTACTTAGTCAACCAAAATGTCATTTAACTGACAGGCATATTATGCAATAATTAACCCATTAATATGGTTCAAAAATGCTGTTCTCTTCCCCTCCTTACATTGTGGCCCCCCCCTTAAGGGTTCTTCATCTCAATAAGTTTATAGGATCTTGCAGACAGAACCAAATGTTTCTCTGTTTTAATGGATTAAATACTTTGTAGAGGTGACCTATTAAGTATCTCTTGTGACTTATAAACTGCTTTTCATTTGAGAATGCATTTAATCCACAGGGAATGTAAACTTGGAAATAGTGAACTCAGGGTTTTGCCTGAAACTTTGAGTGACACTGGTTGTGTCTGACAGTGCTGGAATTTGGAACATGACTGATACTAACACAGAAAGCTTATGTATGTGGAGAAACTTACCAACATGGAGAAACTTTCCAATACCAACACAAACTAAGATGGGAAGATAACTTTGCATAGTGGCCATCTAGAATGAAGTCCATGTAAGCATACAGATTAAAAATAGTCCCTGGGGGAGCTCTTGTCTAAACAGACTAGTTTGGCCTTGTTTTGGGGACTTGCCCCTTCCTAACGTTTTGAGAAGAGTGGAAGCAGGTCACACCTTTACCAGAGGCAATAGTCAGTCCCCAGCAGCTTTCACTGGGTATACTGGGTGAAAGCTTTTGAATTTGCAGATTCCCACTTAACTTGATGATCTGCAAATCATGTTAACACCACCTTGTGGGTCATGATTATGCAAGTCATTATTAAGAGTGAATAAGAAAACAAAATCGGGAACTGTGGGCAGGAGGAAAAGCACTGACTGGCTTATAGGCACGCACCAATTCCCATGTTCTTACTCATTTCCTAAACTTTAAGCCTTGTATAGCCCCTGTTAGGCTTCAGTTGTTGGTTTAGGTTTGTTTGGATAGGTTTTGTTTTATTTATTGGTGAAAAATCTAGGAAGTGTAATGTTTCTAAATCCAAGAGAGCCCATTCTGTTGGTCATTTATCCTTGAAATGAATTAAATTTCAGTGTTTTGCTACAAGCTGTGTTGTACTCTGCTCAAGAATTTTTCAGAAAGGCTGGATGTGTGTGGAGGTATTTCTTCCCCTCACTGATGGGTTGTTGATAAAAAGCTGGAGTTACATGCACTGATGTAACCTGTGCAGCTTTCACAATAGAAATGCCAAACTTGATGTTTATCTCTAAGTTAGGTTTTAGGAAAAGAAAAGAAGCCTTGAGGGTAATTCTAAATCCAGGCTTGAGTTTTTCCTGTACTCTTCCATGACTAAGAGATGGGGTGCAATTCCTCACAAATATATTGTAATTATGATGTTCAGTGGTGCTGCATTAATGACTTGGGGGGGGAAGTGGCAAAATATTTAGGATATCAGATTTCTTACGATAGTGTGGACTGCTCTTGGTATAGGTTGCTTTGCTCATGGTGCTGTTCCAGAATTTGTCTTTGACAAAACTTTTCCTACTCCTGTCAGCTTTGCCTCTGCCTAGCAGCTTCAGCAAGCTGCCAGCCAACTCCTTGTTTGCAGTGAAGCTGATGCGTGCTGCTGTGCCTGCAGGCTTCTGCAGCATGTGGGTGCAGAGGGCAGCTTGGAAAAAAAAAAAAATTGGAATTTTGGACTGCTTTGGAAAATGGTTATGAAGCTTTGGCCCTTTTCTAAGGCTTTAGCAATTATTTTTGCAAAGAGTTTTCTAGAGCTAGAGGAAAAATTTGCTATGACAGCTGAAACACCGCTGTCCATGCTCGTTCTAATCAGGGGAGTACTGGCAGAGGCTTTTTCTGACCTATTAAATCCTGGGACACAGTGCAGTAGTTTCAGTCAGCTATTTACAAACAAGACACATTTCTGGTCATCAGATTAAAATAATTTGCTTGTAAGTCCTTTTTTTTCAGGTGTGTAAATGTGTAGGAGTCAGACTTCAAAACTCATAGTTTATTGTTTCAGACCATCTTTAGTGAAGGAGGTTTTTAGAAGTACCATTTACTTTTGCTGTGGGGAGCCCTAAGAGTGAAAGTCAACAAAAACCCCAAAGACAACATACACTCTTCCCCATTCCTCCCTCCCTCCATTCCCCCTCCCCCCAAAAAAAAGGTGGGGGCTGCCTGGAGAAGTAAAATATTCCAGACAGTGTGGGGAAAAGAAAACTTCAAAATTTGCAGTAGTTGTTCGTGTCACATGCTTCACTGAACATTTCCATTCATCTCCTTGCCTTCCTCAAGACTTCTGTAGAGTTTCTGATAATTCTCTGGAAAGCTGGTCTGTTTAAATACTTTCTGCATTCCTTAGTATGAAATAACTGTCTTCAGGCACATGAAGAGCTGCTGCAGTGAAAATCTTTCTCACTGCGTTGGGGATTGGATCACCTGAGATACATGCTGAAATAAAGCAGGCAGTCAGGTTGGAGACAAGCATTACATGCATGTGTTCCTGAGTTATCTAAATGTTTTGGTACAGTTCTGCTTTCTAGCTTTGACTAGAAATTTTCTCAGGAAGCTGCAAAACCCTTTTGTACTGCTGTACATTCCACATTTGATCTTGGAAAATGGATCATTCTGAAATGTGGAAAAAAAAAATGCTTTCTCACAAAACTCTCAGCTGTGTTTCTTGCCATAAAAGTTTCTGCCGGCTCTAGTCCTTGATTCATGACTTCAGTGGAGGAACAAGTTGCAAGAGAGGAAAGGATTGAAGCCAGTGTATGAGCTCAAGCTCACTTCAAGGCTAGCCTTTCCTTCTGCTGCTTTTCAAGGTCTGGGGCTGGGTTTCAAACATTCTTTAGTGGTAATTAGTCATTTCTATTGTTCAGCTCCTCCAAAACATGGATTTCCTTTCCATCATTCTTTTTTTCCTGTTCAAAGAGAAGCGAGAGTCTACTGGCAAGAGGCATTTCCTTTTTTTATTTTAGCAAGTTAGAATCCTTTCAGAGTCTCATACCATCTTAATGAATCCCACTGATCTGAAAATGCTGTTGTGTGTACCAGTGTGCTGGATTGGTGGGGCTCAGACCTTGGGTCTAGTTTTGTGGAGGAGTTTGTGAAAGGTTCCCCCCTTTGCCTCCCAGTTCCCAGAGGGCAGTGCCAGTCTCCATAAGGATTGCTTCTCTCTTGTCTTCAAATGCAGATTTAAAAGGATGCAAGATGTGACTTGGACAGTTTCACTTTCTGGTCATCTATGTATTTTATGGTGTCTCTGCTTGTTTCAGCATCCTAAGAGCTACCTGAGATGCTTTAAAAAAAAGGCAGAAGTAGCAGAGTAACATGCTGCAGTTAAATGTAAATTATGGGAGTTGACTCAATCCACCTCAGTTAAACTACAGTTCAAAGGGTGGGATGGTAAACATAATATTATTGTGGAAAAAATGCTTGTGTATTCATTTTCAGCAGTGATACTTTAGTGATCATTTCAGTGTGTTTCTTCCTGTTTTGAGGTGATGTATTGTCTCAGCTGTGAAGGTGAGCAGTATAGCATTCTCCAAACAATAGCTTATGATTATGAAATGTCCAGAAGGAAAGAGAAGAGTTTGGGCATGACAGAGAAGTTTCTGTGGCAGGCAGAAGGAATTGAGAGCTTGAAGGAAGGGAAAGCAAAAATTTAAGCAATGGAGAAGCAGTGTCTAAAAAGGTCTTTCCTTGTACTTTTAGCTTGCACCTGTTTTGAGAGGAGCCTTTGCCAATGGGGAATAATGAATAATAAATGTAAATAATAATGAGGTAGTGTGTGCCTTGAAAGTAAGGCTTAAAGTTAGCTTCTCAATAGCATGTTTGTCTAAAAACACAGGCAGTTCTTCAGGCAAAGAAGGTGAATGCTTCAGTCATGACCATTGTACCTTGCATGGTGCTGTGTTTTGATGCTGGTATGTAGGATTTAGTATGGAAGAAGTGATGGAATGCTGCTTACCAGAGACATTTCTCAGGCTATTTCCCAGACTAGATCTGTTTAAGGACCTCTTGTTCAACTTGTTAATGCCTTAATCCTCTTCCCTTCTTTAGATGCATGCTATGACAGGACTTGGGAATTCAGCAACTCAGAGCAGTATGTGAATTTTTAGCATGCTGAAACATCTGCTTTGCAGAAAGCAAGTGATTATATGAATAATAGAAAAGTAAAAAAATTTGGAATTAATGTGAATTCTCCCTTCCTGTGGCTTCCTTTTGGTATGAAAGCACAGTTAGAATTACAAAGGTATTATGTCCAACTTAACTTTGATCTGAGTAAATGCAGAACTACTTTATTATCTGAAACTTTATTATCTGGAACTTGCTTGAATGAGCTGGAAAGAGTGGGGAACTGCATGTAGATAGAAATTATTTGAAAGAGAAATGACTTTGAAGCTGTAGTTATGAGCCTGCTGGGAGCATTTGAACTCTCTGAGGCTTGTGTGCAAAAGGTACTTGAGTGACTGTATAACAAGACTCCAGTGACAACTCAGGATGGCTAAAAAGTGCAGCCCTTTGATTTTTTTGCCCTTACCTGATTGTGCCAGCCCAATGAGGTGGTGAAAATCACAGCTAAACAAAGATCAGTTTGGATGAAAACTAGTAGTTTACTTGGGCTTCTTTTCAGCTGCATTGCTTCTAAAAACTTGTTAACTACATACTTGATTTTTGTATTTTTAGGTGCCCTAGAAGTAGCTAGGGGATAGAATGTGCTTGAGGCATAGATTCTTATATTTGGAGGTTGTTGGCCCTGTTTGCAGAGAAATAAAGGTTTCACAAATTATTACATTTCAGTTTCTTTGTTCACATTATCCAGTCTTGAGAGGTAAGCATAAAAAGACAGTCTTCTGAAAAGGAAGCCATAGAGGTCAAGCAGAGCATGCAGGCAAATGTATGCAGCCTGGAAGAGTTTGTGAACTGTCCTAGGTCCCAAATCACTGGTCTGTACAGGTTTATTTTTGGAGTAGTCCCCAGGACATGATGGTGTTTGTGAATAGTAGAGGCTAGGTTATAAGTTTTGTACAGATCTCATTCCATTGTCAGTTGAAACACTGCTGACTGCTAAAGGTGTGAGCGTGCTGTACTGGACCACTGTTTATCTGCATCAATGACAGGACTAGGTGCCTTTGCATCCAGTATCCAGAGCTTGGAATTGATGGGATGTGCTGGATTCATATGAACACTTTGATGTGGACTAAATCAGCTAGTAAAAGGAGTCAGTCCCTAGTCTGCATGAAAAATCACGGTAGACTTGGCACTGAGTTACTGAACAGAATAAGCCCTTGCTACATGTTTGCTACTTCATTGATGGAAATCTTGTTTCTAAATAAACTTGTGTGAAAAGCAGGCTGGTAGGAGATGTGCAGGCTAGAACTGGATTTGAATTCTTCCTGTTTGAATGTGACTTTCTTCTATTCACGCTGAGTAATGAAAAATAACTTGTTTGAAGATTCAACATGTTAGAAGTACAGTCTGAGCAAGTATTCCTGAGGGATTTCTTTCTCTTCTCATTAAGACTCTAATGGTTACTGAGCTAATTTTTGAGATGGGTGACAGTGAAGAGTTTAGGTGCACCTAGTATTGGGCCACGTGCTTCCTGTGTACCTCCTTTTCTGGAAACTTATGTGAGCTGGCAGATGTGGTACCAGGCACTAACCTGTCCTGGCAATCAGTGCTGTGCACCTGCACCGAGGTGTTCTGCCACGGGGAGGGGACGACTCTGCTTTCCATGGTCCCACCTTACATGGGGTGGCAGCTCTCGTGTGACAAAATGCTGCTGATCTGTCTGCCCTGAGAAGATGTAGTGCTGAAATAGCACGAGGCAGAGCAGCACAAGTGCTCTGGGATGGTTTGCTGGGAAAGCAGCAGAGCGTTTCCTCGGTGTGTCGTCCCAGCCTGCGCTGCAGAGGCGTGGGAGGCGCAGGGCTGAGAGTGCCCACGCTGCCCCTGGGCTCCTGTCCTGCACCCCGGAGCAGCACAGACCCTTTGGGGCTGTCGGGCTGATCTGCGCCAAGCTCTGGTCCTTGCTGTTACACAGTTTCAAACAGAGAGCCTCGGACCATAGGTGTAGCTTTTGTTCGTGTCATTACATGGATCACTGCTGTGACTTCTAAAATACAAATTGTCCAGGCTGTATTCCGGCTTCTCAAAAACAGGATGTATTATTGTTCTCCAAATTCTCAGGGCTTTTTTTTTTCCCTCATCACAATGAGAGTTTCCCAAGCATTACTGGAGAGGCATCTTCTTTTGAAAGAATTTTAATAGTTTCTCTTCAGGAACTTCTGTGTTTCCTTTGACTTTCATTGATACAGTTGCTGCAATGGATGATAGGTTAAGCTAAGAAAAAAAATTGCTTCCTGGGGTTAATGACTACTCTTCCTTTGCTATTTTTATGGAGAAGAGCCATGAGGTTCCCATGGAAGTTCCCATCTTCACATCTAAAATGGACTTTGTTGTTTATCAGTGCTTTTTTGCCAGCTCATAATAGAAGACAAGGAGTTTCTTGTACAGGGAGAAATATACCTGTAAGAATCTGCTGTGACTCTTTCTGTAGATCATGTACAGTACTGAATTGGTAAACAGCTCTTTCTAGACTTTTTTTCCCCCCCAAAACAGGAAAAACTTCAGGTTAGTGGATATTCTGCATGTTTCCATGAGTGGAAAGAATTTACTTGCCAACCTCAGCATATGTGTGTATATATACTGTTATTTGGTATTAGTTTTTAGGCTTCTGTTGAGCATCACACTACTAAATGACAGTTTTGTATTGGCTGTGACCTCTCATACTGGGTGACAGCCTCTGATAACCCAAACAGCAAGAAGAAATCCACTCTGCATTACTGGAAGATAATTTAACTTTTTGAGGTGTTTCTTGGCAGGATCTATATTGGAAACTTACTTGTTGATAATAAATAAAATTGGAGTGAACCACTTAAAATGTGCAATGTGCGTGCTGCTCATGAATGCAAGGATATAAAGATTAAAAAATATCTATTTTTTCCTTTTGTCATTAGTAGAAATTAGTGGACTCTGTGCAACTATTTTGTAGCACTTAATTTTCCAGGCTTGTCTGTCTGTAAAACATCTGGTGTTCTGTAGCAAAGAATACCTAATGCCTGGTTTAGTTTCTTCAATCTTGCTTTAAAAAGCATGTGATAGACTAGGGAGAATGCTTTAAAACTGAAAGAAAATAGGCTTATATTTGGTTTTAGGAAGAAATTCTTTACTGTGGGGGTGGTGAGGCACTGGAATAGGTTGCCTAGAGAAGTTGTGGATGCCATGGAAGTGTTCAAGGCTAGACTGGATGGGGCTTTGAGCAGCTTGGTCTAGCGGAAGGTGTCACTGTCCATGGCAGGGGGTTGGAACTGGATGGTCTTGAAGGTCTCTTCAAATCCAGGCTGTTCTTTTTTTCTTTTTTTTGGTTAATCTTTTGAGTTGGTGGGATATTGCTGTATGCACTTGACCTAAGGAAAACCAAGATGTTGTTGGACTGATAAGCTTTTGGAATTCTGGATTGACTGGATTTGCAGTTCTTTCTGGAGGAAAAAAAATCTTGTTGCATGTGGCCTTCTCAAAGGAAGATGGGCAGCTGTAGAGTGGGAGCAGAAGTTACACACAGGACTGATTCAAAAGGAACAGAGTTATTTAAGGAGAGAGACTCGTCCTGGTCCCTCTGTCCCTAGACCCTTGGCAGCAAGGAGTGCATTGTGCTTGATCAGTTCTCCAAGAGTATGTCTGATAATTCACAGAATAACTAGGTTGGAAGAGACCTTCAAGATCATCAAGTCCAACCCATGCTCTAACATCTCAACTAGACCATGGCACCAAGTGCCACATCCAGTTTTTTTTAAGCACATCCAGGGATGTGACTCCACTGGCTCCCTGGGCAGACTGTTCCAGTACTTTATCACTTTTTCCTAATATCCAACCTATATCTCCCCAGCACAACTTGAGACTGTGTCCTCTGGTTCTTTCAGTTGCTGCCTGGATAAAGAGACCAACCCCCACCTGACTACAAACACCTTTCAGGAAGTTGTAGAGTGATAAGGTCACCCCTGAGTCTCCTTTCTCCAGGCTAAACAACCCCAGCTCCCTCTCAGCCCTTCCTCACAGGGTTTGGGCTCCAGCCCCTCTCCAGCCTTGTTCCCTCCTCTGGATGTGCTCAAGTGTCTCAATGTCCTTCCTAAGGAGGGGACAGGACTGGACACAGCACTCAAGGTGTGGCCTCACTAGTGCTGAGTAGAGAGGGAAGAATGACCTCCCTGCTCCTGCTGGCCACACTATTCCTGATACAGGCCAGGGGCCATTGGCATTGTTGGCCACCAGGACACTCTGCTGGCTCATGTTCAGTCAGCTGCACCAGCACCCCCAGGTCCCTTTCTGCCTGGGCACTGTCCAGCCACAGCATCCCCAGCCTGTAGCACTGCAGGGGGTTATTTGGCCAAAATGCAGAACTTGGCACTTGGACTTGTTAAACTTCATCCCATTGGACTCTGCCCATCCATCCAACCAGCCCAGGTCTCTCTGCAGAGCCCTCCTAAATTGACACATGCTCCCAGCTTAGTGTCATCTGCAAATTTACTAACAAAAGACTCAATACCCTCATCCATGTCATCAATAAAAATATTGAACAGAACTGGCCCCAGCACAAACCCCTGGGAGACACCACTGGTGACTGATCCCCAGCTGGATGCAGCACCACTCACCACTATTCTTTGGGCTCAGCCATCCAGCCAGTTCTTAACCCAGCAAGGAGTGCTCCTGTCCAAGCCACAGGCTGCCAGCTTTTCCAGGAGTGTGCTAGGGGAGAGTGTCTAAGACCTTGCTGAAGTCCAGATACATAACATCCACAGCCCTTCCTGCATCCCCCTGGTGGGTTACCTGGTCATGAAAAGAGACCAGATTGGTCAAACACAACCCACACCTCCCAAACCCAGGGTCTGAGACCCTGGACATCCTCTAAGTGCTGTGTGATGGCACTCTGTAAAAACTGTTCCATAACCTTACCAGGTACTGAGGTCAGGGTAACTGGCCTATAGATACCAGGATCCTCCTTGGCACCCTTTTTATCATTGGCCAGCTTCCAGTCACATGGAACCTCCCCAAAAAGCCGGGACTGCTGGTAAATGATAGAAAGCAGCTTTGCAAGCTCATCTGCCAGGTCCCTCATCACCCTGGGGTGGATCCCATCTGGTGCCATAGATTTATGAACATCTAAGTTGCTCACCAGTTCTCTGACTGCCTTCTTCTGGATAACAGGGGACCATTCTGCTCCCTGACACCATCTACCCTCCCAGGAGGGCAGTTATCCTGAGGACAAGCCATCTTCCCACTAAAGGCTGAGGCAGAAAAGGTGCTAAGCACTTCTGCCTTCTCCTCATCTGCAGTTACTAATTTCCCTTCCTCATCCAGTAAAGAACAAAGTCTGGACTTACCCTTCCTTTTACCATTAATATATTTGTAAAAACATCTCTTATCGTTAACAGAAGTTGCCATTTATAGTTCAAACAGAGCTTTGGCCTCCCTAATTTTTTTCCTACATGCTCTAGGAGCTCCCCTTAAATACTTCTTGAGAGACCTGACCCTCCTTCCAAAGATGATACATCTTCTTTTTATTCCTAAGTTCCTCCAAAACCTCCTTGCTCATCCAGGCTGGACGTTTGCCTTGTTGACTTGTCTTTTTGCCACGTAGGACAGTTTGTTCCTGTGCCCTCAAGATCTCTGTTTTCAAGCCCTCCCACCTTTCCTGAACTCCTTTGTTTTTAAGGACTGCTTCCCAAGGAACTCTCTGAATAAGTCTCCTAAATAGGCCAAAGTCTGCCCTCTGGAAGTCCAGTGTAAATTGATATTTTTCCTGATTTCACCAAATACAGAGAACTCTATAATTTCCTGATCACTATGCCCCAAGTGACCTCCAACCACCACATCTCCCACCAGCCTGTTTCTATTTACAAACAGGTCTAACACAATCCTTCCCCTGGTCGGGCTCACCCACCAGCTGCATCAAAAAGTTGTCCTCCACACACTCTGAAAATTTCCTTGGCTGCCTTTTTTTGGCTGTATTAAGTTCCCAGCAGATATCTGGTAGGTTGCAGTCGCCTACAAGAACAAGGGCTGGTGATGCTGAAATATTATCTAGCTGCTTACAGAATAAGTTGTCTACCTCTTCTCCCTGGTTGGGTGGATGATAACAGACTCCCAGTAGGATGTCAGCCTTGTTAGCCTTGCCCTTAATTCTTACCCACAGGCATTCAACTTCATTGTCATTCATTTCAATACCTATGGCATCAAAAGCCTCCCTAAAATAAAGGGCCACCCCTCCAGCTCTTCTCCCTTTCCTGTCTCTTCTGAAGAGCTTGTAGCCATCCAGTGCAGCATTCCCTGAGGTGCTTCTTTTCAATCTCATCACTGCCAGCCTGGGGTTATCAGCAGTGGGTAATAATCAGAGGCTGGATCAACCCAGGAAGCCTCTCAGTGATATCCCATACCTGGGTCCCAGAGAGGCAGCACACCTCCCTGTGGGATGGGTCCCTTTGACATATGGGGCCCTCTGTTCCCCTCAGAAGGGAGTCACCCTCTAGGACTGCCCTTCTTTTCTTTTTGATGTCAGAGGTGGTGATCTCTCTGACAGATGAACCATAATGGGGAGGCTCACTGGGCAGATAATTTTCTTCTAAATCATCTGGCTGACTCTCCAGATCCAGGGCCTCACACCTATTCTGAAGTGGCACCTGGCTAGGGGATGGGGGTCAGGAGGAATTTTTATTATTACCTCCCTGAGCAGGGACCCATTTCCACTCCAGGTGCCCTTCCATTGCAGTGGGAGACATAGGAGTCCTCTGACTCTATGGACCTCCCTCAAAGATGGAAGGGCTGAACTCCAGCAGTCTATTTCCCTTTCACTTTCCTGATGCTTCTTAGTCTTTCAGGACTGCTGGAAAACTCGTTTTTGGTCATATAATGGAATCAGAGGTCTGGCACCTTGCAGCTTTTCTGAAATAAAATGTTATCTCCATGGAGTGAATTCTATGTGATGCATTTTTAATCATCTTTTAAAATGCTCTCTTTCTGACTCAATTTTGACTTCTGTAACAGCTGCAGATTCTGTACAATGTTCTCACTTCCATTATAAATATAACTTCAACTATCTGCAAAAGTTATTTCTGTTAGAATAGCACTCATTTGTACTACAGCTATGCATTTTCCTGAGATGACATAGTTTTTCATACAGATGGAAGTAAACAATGCCAGCTGTGAGACATGATATCTGGCAACCTGTTTAGATTAATGTTATTTTTTAAATCTGTTATCTTCTGTTTAGCACTGTGTTGAACTTGAGGTGCATTGCACCCAACTCCAAAGCAACTGAAACTTACGTACTGCAGCTGGAATCCAATAGTAAAATAGTTTGTTTGTTTGTTTTAGATGAAAACTGGGATGATGATCAGCTTCTTGGATTTGAACCGTGCAATGAAAACCTTATAACAGGTTGTAACATAATCAACGGGAAGTGCGAGTGTGACACCATTCGGACCTGTAATAACCCCTTTGAGTTTCCGAGCCGGGATACTTGTCTGTCGGCCTTAAAAAGGATTGAAGGTAAGCACTTGTCTTCAGTATTTCAGAGTCAGACATTTTTTCTGTGCAGTTGCTGAAAGACTAGTGTATATGTTTGAGGATGACTTGTGTAGATTCACACAAGTCACTCTGGTCTTCTACGTGTCAGAAAACAGGAGTATGTTTTAGAGGAAGATAGTACCTCATAAGCTTGGAATTCCAAATGCTTAAGTTTGAGATGGGAAAAAACATGCTCTTGTGTGCTATAATGTTTGCAGATTTTAAGATTAAATGGTTCTGTTTGTGATAGCTAGCTTTGCTTATCTTCAGCTGTAAAGCAGCATGGAATACTCTTGAGATGTGTTGATGTGACTGAATCATGAATAAACACAGTGGATTTTAAAGTAAAGGCATAGAAAAAGGAGTTGTTACTATACTCATATCTTTTATTATATGAATGCATTAATTACTATTTTCTTTAAGTTTGCATAATGTTACATTACCTTACTGCTCGTATTTTTCAGTTCCTATGTTCCTTTGATTAGATTTGTATTAGGCCCTGTATGTTTATGCTTATGCATGCATCCATATTTGTTTTGCTTTTTTTTCTTTTTGTTTCTTATTGCTAAACTGGAAATGAGTTGCCTCAAATATATCCAGCTGAAATTAAATTTACATGGTGTATTTCTGGCCTGTTCTGAACAATTAAAGGAGTAATCTTGGACCATTTCTATGATGCTGTAGTTACTGTTTACTCTCCAAAGTGTTCAGGAACATGCAGAAGTTGATTAGTGGTGTGGACCTGCTTAATTAGACTACTTTAAACCAACGTTTAAAGTCGTATTGAAAAAGTTAATGTATTTATGAGGCTACTGACCGTGTTTTAAGTTGGGGGAATCTTTGACTTAAGGAAGTGTGCTGTGATGTCATCTGCTGTACTCTTTTTGCATTAAGAAAATTGGTTTTGTGCTACAGACTTTAACTAAGGAGATGTCGTGAGAAACTGGAGAAACATACTCATGATCATTGGCCATGATGTTGCTCACTAAAGGTGTACAAGTGCTCGGTCTGGGATTTCTGTGGGGTTTTTTCCTTTTGTAACTCTAGGAAGAGCAGAAGCAGCACTTTTGGTCTGTTGTTAATGTAGTAGTGGGGAAATAGCATGTATGTGTTCTTCAGTCCTACCACTTCTCTTTTGACTTGTGGATATGTGGCTGTCTGTAGTATTTCAGCAGGACTCCACTGGCATGGCAGTTCATCGAGTGTTTAACTCGCTCTGAAAATCTGCTGTGGGTTGTCTTTTTGTACTTTGCAGCCTCAGAACAAATGGACTTAGCTTGTGGAAAGGCATAGCTGAAGCAGGTTGATTCTGAGTCACTTGCTTTCAGCAATATCTCTTTTTTCAGCTAAATTTTCATTTTAAAAAACCAGCATTTTATAATTAGCCATGAGGTAACAATATTCTATGTGTCAACTGTCTGGTATAAGCTGTGGTGCAGTTGTTTTTTCAGAGGTGGAATTTTCTCTTTTTTTCTCCCATTGCTTTTGTTTCTTTGTGGAGTGAGCATGGTGTTCTTCCAAAGCCTCAGACTGTGGGGCACCAGTTGAAGTGTTTAGGGCCTGTTGACTTTTTAATTTTTCACAGTTGGAAAGGATGGCTGATGCAAGTGTTGAAGCAACAACGGTACCTTTAAATAACAGAAGTCTGGCAGTTACAACTTGAGTGTTATAACAGTCCAGCTTTTACTCCTAAGTATGTGAATTTGCATTTGCATCCTCAAACTGTACCACTGAGGGATGTTGGAAGGTAAATCCCTTTGTATTTCTTAGTAGACAGGCAGAAGTCATAATGCAATTTTGATTTCTGCATTTTTCAGATGTAGTCTGTTAAACTTGCCTACTGGGTTTTGCACTGTAAATGCTTATTCCCCCTTTCTCTGACTAGGATGGTAATTGAATGCTAACTGCTAATGGAGGTTGTTTCTTTAAATGCATTAGTTCTTGTTTTGGTAATTAAAACCGAAGTAATGCTTCATCCTGTACCTAAGCTAATGGAAAAGAAGAATAACTTTTTTCCACTGGTGCTTGCCACGTCCCTGTTTGCTAAGCAAGCCAAGTCTCTTAGGTAAAATGGAATAGACACTTTGGTGTGTCCGAGCCAGTATTTGCTGCTTGAATATTTCAAGGTTTTCAGATTTTAATAGTTTGAAAATGGAATTCAACCACTTGGAAAGTCCACCTGAAACATGGCTTAGTTAGTATACAAACCAAAGGGCTCTATGAGCATGTTAAAAAAGAGAAATCTTTCAGTTTATTTAAGGCAAGCTAAATCTTAAAGTGTAGTGTCATGTAAAAAGGGATGATTCATAAGGTCTGTTCAATATGTCAAATTAAGATTTTCCTGAAATCCAAAGTACTGATGTATACTTCACTCTTTTGGCTTGTCTGTTAAAGATAATAGCAGGAAGATTTGAAACTAGTAATTTAAACCTTTAAATACTCTAATAGAATCTGTTGCCATGGAAAGTGTGACCAAGGGAGGGTAATCTGACTTCTCTCTCCTCACCACACTTTACATGGATAATTAGATCCACAGTGTGATTTAAAAAGACATAAGTTGAATACCTGAATGATGGATACACCATAATCAGAGTTTCTGAAGAAAACTGCACTGCTTGCTGAAAGCTGCAGATGAGGAATCTGTTGCATAGATACAACCTGACATGTAACAGTGAGCTGAAATCTGGAATCCTGTTTCTGTATGGGAATGTGCTAAGGGATTGAGGCTTTTGCATGTACTTCATTTTCTTGTGTCTTTTTCTGCTAGGACCTTCCCTTTCAAGAGCCTTTCCACTCATCATCTTTCTTTATCTAGTTTGTCTTCTACTTAAGCCTGTGTGTGGTCTTCCCTTCTGGGCTTGATGTCAATTCTAGCTTTCTTACTTTGCTAACCCGAAGTTTTCTCTTGTTAGCTTCACATAGGATCTTTTTTTTCCTATTGGCTTGGGTTCTGCCTGCCTTCCTGGGTGCCTCAATTTTCATTCCAGCTTTACCTATCTATTCTTCTATCCCTCCTTCCCAAAATCAGGTCACCTGGGCTCTAATGTCACATTGTTTAGATGTCATTGACAGGTCCTGAAGCCATGTTCTCTATTTTGTATCCTTGAGACTTGCTCTACCCTGTACTGGGAAAGCCTGTAATGAGAAGAAATTAATATCTACTCAGTTGTGTGTAACCTTTTCAGGGGCACTGGTGTGTTTCTATTGGGAAGAAAGTATGGTGAGGCTAAAGTGCAATCTCACTAATGCAGGTACTCAAGGCAGTTGTCATCTCCCTTGCCCTTGTTTTCCTAGAAAACAGTAGGATTTTAGATACAATTGAAAGGATTGGATTGGTAATAGAACTTGGTAGCCAAAGTCTGTCTAATTTTCATGTAGACATGCTGGAAGTGTTTAAAGAGTTGTTATTTCAACAGATTATATGGCATAAAGCACATTTATGCTTAGAGGCCTCCCAACTCCATCACCAGATTTGAAATGCCTGTTTCTCTACATGGACCATCAGTGACTTTTTGTAGAGAAGGTTTGCATAGAGTTCATGAACCATCCTACTATGAGGAAATGCACACATTTGGGCCTAGAAAGAAACTGCCTGGAAAAGCTATTGCATACCTAGTAATAATAATCCTAACAATAATAGATTCCTGTGTTTGGGTGTTTGGGTTTGGTTTCATTTTTGTTGTTGTTGTTTAAAATGCTTTTGGTTATTGTCTTGATGAGTGCCTGTTCTGATATGGTTCAGGAAATCCTGTGTTCTTGAGCTTGGAAGGCTTGTTTCTATTCAGGAGCCTGCTAATGATGACAGCTTGGTTGAACTTGGCTGCTGGAATGGACTGTGAAAAAAATGGCCAGGGGGTGGAAAGTGACAAGATGCCTTCTGTCTGCTGAGCCACAGTTAGCAAACAGGAGTCTTAATAAAACTGCATCTATGCATTCTTGCAGTCACAGTTGGCAAAGAATTAGCTGTAGCTGGCACAAAAGAGTCATCTCTTTAGACTTGGTGTGAGATGCTGAGGATGAGGAATTAGGAGGGAAAATAATTTTTTAAATCAAGATAAATTTGCAGGGCATTGATAGGAAGTAGCATGGAAAATTTGTAATGCACTGCCTGTTCAGCGAGCTGAAAATCTAGTTTCAATGACTGTGTTCCAGTTCTGGGGCCTTCTGCTTTCTCTCCTTCTATGCCTGGCTGGCTCCAGTTCAGATAGCCCTACAGATCTTTAAAGAACAGGAACCTAAGATGTTCTTGAGCCTGCTCCTCCTCTTCCTCTAGTAGAGCAGGCCTGAATTTCTGCTCTTATGAGCTGCCACTTCAGAGGCATTGTCAGGTCTTCAAATGATAGCTCACTTCTTAATGAAAGGTCCCTGCCAGAATAGCTATCTCCTCTTCCCTCTGGGAAGTGAAGGGAAAGTTGGGAGTCAGTGCATCCAGTCTTTCACTAGGTGGGCTGTACATCAGGCTGGGTTCTCTTCAACTGATTTAATAAAAGCTTCAGTCTGCAGATTCTTTCAAAGAGTTTACTTTGATAATGCCAGGTTGGGATGTGACACAGACAAACTTGTTTTCCAGAGAGAGCAGAAGTGCCATCAGTCATAGAAATGATGGTGGTTTTGCCTCATAGCTTCAGTGTACACTTGAGCTTTAAGAGGAGAAACCTGTGAACTTCATCAATTCTGCTCTATCCAAACCATGAGCATTTTCCATATCAAAGTTAAACTCTTTATTCAGAACAAATGTGAAGGATAAAATTTGTGCCTTTTTTTGATGAAAGAGTACACTTGTATCTCTATCCACATGTGAAACATTCTGCTGATACTAAATTATTGAAACTGTTGTTTTAAGAATTGCTTCTTGGTTACCTGGCTTGCACCTTTCCAAGCTATTCACTGCTGTCCTTCATAGGTGAAAGGAAAAGGCCTTTTAAGTTGCTGGTATCTATTAAGCTGGCTTATTGCAACACACTCCTTGCATTCCATTATTTTTTACATGTAACTGAATAACTTTATGCTGACAAATGTTGCAATACCTGTTAGACCAGTCTTGGAATAACAAATATGAGAAGGTAATTTTATTCTGAATGCTTGTTTGGTTGTTGTTCAGTTTGATTTTGTGTAAAACTTCACTTGTGTGGTCTTAATGGCTCTATTGAAAAACTAGAAGGGAATAGATCCAGCTTTATGCTGATTTATCAAGCAGAGAGTGAAGTGAAATACTTTCAGATGTGCTTAATCTGATATACTTTCCACTCCCCTTGCACAACAATTAACGTATGTTTTTGCTCAAATAACTGAACTTTGAAGGTTGGCGTGTATTTGCAATAAGGAATGCAGCTGTGGCAGAGATCCAGATTTTACCCTTGAACATGCTTGTGAGAGCCAAGTAAGTGCATTTGAAGGCAAAATTTCACATGAACACAGAGAAAGCCAGCAGTGTAACTTTTGGGCTTTTTTTTTCTGAATGCATAGAGACAGAAGGGAAAAAACACATTTGATGTGGAAATAACACAGATTAGGAATACCAATACAAACTTTGATATACAAAACAATTTTCCAAAACAAAAAAGGAAGAGAACACGATCATTAACTCGATGAGAGGGTTCTGTGGCTGTGGCACATCTGGCAGTGCAGTTGCTTTCACAGCATGACAGTGCAGTGTTGCATTTGCAGGACTTGTCACTTTTTCCTGACTCTGGTTCTTCAGAGAGCTGTTCCTTGATCAAGGAAGTATGATCTTTTTAGCCAATATATTGGCTATTTTAGCATCTGTTTTTAAGGCAAGATATCACACAGTCAAAATCTACCCCATGGGATTTCAAGCTAACCAGAGGAAAAGCTTGTAGAAATTTCAGAAAGATATCAAAAGAGAAAACTGACTTTCATATTTCTGTATTGATGTGGCTGGATACCTAAATTTAGGTTTAATTGGATTATGAATAATGCAGTTTATATTAACAGGGAAAAAGCTGCATTGCAGGAACTGTTAGGAGGGAAGATTAAATATAGAACACAAAACTGAGCAGCTGGTTAAAAAACCCTAAAGTGTTACCATTGCAAAAATTGTTTACACCTGGAAGCAGCAGTATATCTTTTCTATTTTTCCTTGCCATTTATTTGCCTTTTTATGTAAGTGTGTCGTGTTTTTGCAGTGTAGTAACTGAGCTTATTGCCTTGCTCATGTGAGCTGCTGTACAGGTGCCGTGCCTGCTTTTCTAAATCTATATCCTTGGGCATGTAGCAGGTGTGGAGAGTGTACTGGATCTTCAATTTGTGACACTTCAGGTGCTTTCAAACTTGGCAGCTTTCAAGACTGCTGTGGACAGAAGTGTAACCTTTACTGTAGGCCCTGGGACAGGACTGTGTGACAAATGCCTCCTACAAAGCCAGCAGTCAGGTGTGATGGTCAAAGCAGGGCTGTTCCTAGAGACAAAGGAGCATTCTTCTTGCCTTTTCCTGTTTCAGATGCTTACCTGCATTCACCTGAAACTGAATACAAAATAACTGATTGTACCTGGAGCTCCTATGAGACTAGGAAAAAAACAGGCCAGATATCTTACAGCTGCTCAGATTTTGCACTTGATAAATTCTGTGCCTTCCAAAAACTCTTATGCATGTTGGCAAGCAGGCTGTGCTTGAAATATGTCCACTTTAACTGTAGTGGCAAGCTACAGATTTAAATGAATACTTGACCTTACTTCTGTTCAAGTTGAGGAAGAGAGTGGAAATGGAGCAGGTGACTTTCAGCAGAATGCTTCCAGATGCAGTGTTGATTTTAAGGATCAAAAGTTAGCTACACGTGACAGAAGAGACCTGAGCAAAGATCTCAGATTGAATGGTGTGTAAACATTAGGTTCATGTTGTATAGTAGCAGGAAACTATATTCCTGTGGCTGGGTCACAGGTCTTGTTTTGACAGGGCAAGTCTTGTTTGGATATATGTGGCATCGATGCTGACAGAGATAACTGAGTGTTGAATGAATGTATGCAGTGATAGTGGTATCAATGACATACTGGTCAATATGACAATTTTAGTACAGAGGCTATGTCTCTGTAAATAATAAGAAAAAGTTTATTGTAAAATCGACTTTTGTTGTTGTTGTTGTTGGATCACCTCCAGTAACCTCACAGTTGTCTCTTTAAATGAATGATGTACCAATATTTTGTGATTCTGAACAGTTGTATAGCATGAGACCAACTATTTTAGCACTTTGTCTCCAAAGTTAGGCCTTGAAGTTGTTGTGTTGTTTTCTAAAGAAAACAAACACTATGCCACTTCCACATCATCAGATTAATTCTTCTTTGTAATAGAATGAAGCATTACCAGCAAAGTGTTTGTGTCCAAGATACATGAGTGTATGGAGACTTGAATCGAAGCAAGATCCTTCGACCAGTTGGCTTTTAGAGAAACTTTGGATTTAAATGTGAGATTGGTTGGATTTTCTTTTGAGAAAGCCATTCAAGGACTTTTTAGCCTTAGTGATGGTAAGAAAGAGCTCTACCCATTCCTGAATTCCTGCATTCATATTCTCTTCCCTGTTGTTCTAGATTCCCTCAAATGTTCTGTGCTCAAAGTGGTTTTTTAAATTATAGCTGTTCAAGTTCATGAACACTTCCTTCTTCATTCAACAAATAACTTACATAGCTTGTTCAAGAATCAGATGCTATGTAAGCTCTGCCTTTCCGTCCAGAAGAGGTAGAGCTTTCAGTAACTCCTGGCTTCAGTAAGGAACAGAAAAAATGGTACTTTTGTATGTTTTAGACATGTAAAAATTGTTGTCATAGTAACAAACCGATCTACATAATTTAAGGTGCTAGAATTTAAATTACTTTTCAGATATATATGCCAAAATTTCAGCTTCTATAAATGACTGCACTAATAATGTTATATGTTGAATATTTTTGGCACTAGCATATAACTTTAGAAGGACAAAGAAAACACTCTTTTGATTTAAAACAAGTATAAAAAGACCCCCAAGCCCCAGACTGGAAACTCAAATCAGCTTTTGACCCCTGGTTAGGAGGTGCAGTCACACACAGCAGCAGAGGAAATGCTTGACATTCTCATCATGTGAGCTGGGACTTCCAGCCCTTTTGGCACACTTATATGGGTACATCTGAGGTCTTTCTTTGCAGTTGTCATGTCAGGCTTCTTGTAGATGTAAATAGGGAACGGAGCAATGCCAAAAGCAACATGTTTCATCATTCTGCTTTGGGTCTTTCTGTAATTTGTATATTGCTTTATGGGAGTTTTGAACCCAAATTCCTAAACTCTTGTTCATGTTTAGAAGTCAGGATAGAATACTGATATCAAGGTTTTACAACTTGAGTAAAAGTAATATATTTTTAAGAAGCTAATCTGGATGCTTCTGAAGAAAACCACTTCGAACATCCAAAATATTTTAATAAACTTGTGACTGATATACCATATTACAATGGTGGAAAACAAGATGTAAAGTCCGTTAAACAAAATTTTCTAATTACTGTGATGCTATAGTTTGTGGGCAGTGTGGATACTCTTTACCTGGGTAGATCACATGTGGCAGAAAACTAAAATAGCAATCTTCATGCTGTTGCTTTTCAGAAGTCTTGCATTTCATACTGCCATATCAGTTGAAGAGTTAAGGTGTTCACTTCAGTCTGTGACATCAGTCTGAGCATCTAGTCCTTACCATGGTGCATGCCACTGCTCTTAGCTTCCAGCTTGCAATAACTAGATACCTTCTGCTGGGGCTCTGAATGTTCTGCAACGTAGGAATAACAGATAGAAGGACACCTTGAGCCTAGAACTCATCTGCTAGAGCTGAAGAGCTATTGGGAGTTAAATCCTGTCAGTCTCCTTGAACTGGGTCTGCCCCTGAGCTGCCAAATCATGAGTAAGAAGAGCAGAGTAAGGCAGGTCTCCTCATCCCAGCTTTACTAGGAGCTGCAAACTCAAGTGAGCCAAGCAAGATCAAAGTGTAGACTGTGTATGGGGAGAAGGGGAGAGGAGGAGAGAATCAGAAGAGGAACAAATACCCATCTTTTTTTTTTCCTGACATCTCCTCCTAGTGTTGGAGCGTTAAAATGCTTAATGAATCAGCATGCTAATGCTGTTTGTTGTGTTAAGCAAGCAACTGAGTGTTCCAGGAACAGGGGATATTTGGGAGAGCATGCAGGTAAGTGAGGGTGGATGGGATTTGGATTGGATTGGATTCTGGCTCAAGGGCTGCAGCTGGCTAGCAGGGCCCTTACAGAGAAACATGTGATCTGAATGGCTCCCTGATAGGTCTGAATCTCTTACAAAACATGATATACATAACACCTAGTGAATGAGTCTGAGGCATGGTAGAAAATGAGAAGAGGAAAGTGTTGCCATTTTCAACATGTAAAGTGTGCTGTTTTAGAACTTTTCATTACTGCATCAAGTTATTCTAACTTTAGCAAGATTTTTGTTTTCTAGGCAAGTGGTTGCTTAGCCTTTTTCAAACTCTCTGGGCTGTTTCAGAGATTCTTAAACCAGGCCTGTGGAAGCTGGCATCATATGAAGTGATGGTACACATTGGTACTGCCTAAAAATGGTTTAATCTCTCCTATGCTGTTGTCTGAGCAACCTGTTTATTGAAATGAGGTTAAATAAGGACTCTGGCTAACCTAGTTAACAGTCCCTTGTGTCCTGTAAAGGGAACTGTGCTTTACTACTGTGTTCTGCAGGTTCCTTACACTGCAGAAGAGTTTCAATAGAGCTGATCTGTACTAATGTGAAGTGAGATTAAGTGAAACCTGAAAACTGAGATAAAGCTGTAACTTCACAATAACACATCCCTAACTTCTTTTGAATGATACTCTAACATTCCAATAACGTGAGTAGCTGTCCTACCTGCAGACCAGAGCCTGAGTGCCCATTGTAAGAAAGCCCTGCACTTTCTGTAAGCCACCACTGGTTTGGTTCAGGAGGCTGCAGACAGAAATGTCTGTGTCTGGCACTGAGTTTACCCAGAGTCCTCCACTTGTGAAACATTGATTTGCCAGTGCACTCATTCATGCAGTAATCTCTGTTTTTCTTCTCAATCCTAGGGACTATTGCTGTAAAAGCTACTAGCTCATTGACAAGGGAAAGAGTGCTTTGTTATCTAGCAGAAATCTAGTCTGTCTTTACACCTGCAGTCCACAAAACTCATCACTGTGTGATCAAACAAGTCACTTGTGCACCTCTTTCCATCACTATGGTAGTTCTTACTTGCTTGATATTTTATTTAGCTGAAATTCAAATCTGTGGAATATGGAGCAAGAAATAAACTTACTGAAATCTTATTTTCTCATAAAAGCTCCATGGAAATCCGTGGGTCATTGCTGGTCTTCAGGATTGGCTCACCTGTGAACCCTTTGTGGCAGATCTTCCCTTTTTTTGTTGTTTTTCTACTCCCTCTTCTTCTTCCCCACCTCTTAAGGGCAAAATTATCCTAGTCTACATAAAGTTAAGGAACTTTCTGGGGAGTGCAAGGATTGCTATGGATTTGGAGGAAAAGCTGGAGAAGGCAAAGGATACTTGTCAAAAGGATAGGGCAACTGTATCATGCTTTTGATTTTGCTTATGTTTTGGGATTTGGTTTTTTTGTCCTTTTTGTTTTGAAGTATGGTGGCTTGTTTTCTTTTGCTTAGGGTTTTTGTTGTTCTTTGGGGTTTGTTTGTTTGTTTGTTTTCCTGAACTGAGGCTAAAATACCTCAACCTATCTGTTATTTACTAAGGTATATGCAGTAGATAGAGACCAAAAGTCTTCATCGTGTTCCAGGGTTACAAAAGTTGGCAAATGGGAGCTGGAACCTGAAGTAACTGTGAGGTACAGCCTAATAAGAATATGACATCACTTTATATTTCTTTGTCAATTTTTCTCCAGAAGAAGCATATCTGTCTTAAGTTAAAAGAATTGTTTGTTACTTGACTACATCTGTGTGAGATGTGTTCTGAGTGTGCCTTTGATAAGGGTTGTTGGTTTTTTTTTTGTAAAAATAAATAAAAAACCAGCAAGCTGCACTGTGCCATGTAGTCTGGTGGTTTTGACCTATCCTGACTTAGTTGAATGAATTGATACTTCCTTTCTGATCTGTGTTTTGTGTAAACAAAGATTGACCTAGTTTAGGCATTAAAATGCTTCTGGCTTTGAATCCCAAGTGGGAAAGGGGTGTTTTGAGTTTATGGCCTGGTGGAAAGGGGGATTTCTGCTGCCTCTTGCCCCAAGGAGTTCATGTCTCTATGCTCCTCTGTGTCCCATCTCCCTGTTGCCTTGACATGGCATGCTGTGTGTCCATGCCCACCGGGAGAGAGCAATCCCTTAAGCTCTTGGGGCCAACAAAGGTTCTTTATTGACAAATTGTGATCCAGATGGTGTTGTGAAAAAATTAGGCTTTTATCATTCTACTGCTTTTGTCTCTCAGTCTCTGCTTTTCCCTGTTTTCTGCTTGTGATTACTTTTGAGCTTTATAAGATGTGAACAATTTCAACGAATGGGTAAGGATTTCAAAGATATTACCATTCTGCAAGTACTGAATATGGGCAGGTGGCTATGAGGCTATGCAGCAGGAAATCCACTTCAGTATGAGGCAGCAGAGAATCTGTGGGAGCTGGAGGACTGATGTAGGGAAGTATACTATTACTATTTGAACAACTAGAAAAGCTTCAATTGAAACTCTCATCATCTTGAGTGCTGCAGAATGCAGTTCTGAAACGAAGCTGCAGGGAACCAGGCTTAGTAATTTCAGTGCTAGTGAAACTATGTGTTCTCTGTTCTGTCCTCTGCTGTCAAATGCTTCCAGTAAAAATAAAAAAAAAAAGTAATAATAATATGGTAGGTACAGTAATTTGAGGCTCTAGATGCCACTAGGTGGCAGAACCCCTGCATTTATTTTGTGGATTTCTTTCTGTGCCTTGATTCTTCATCAGAGTATATTGAAAATGCTTTTCAGCTATTGTGTAATGAGAAAAGACATCAGTAGGGATGTTTACATGGTATCCTAACTGGGCTTATATTGGCTGCTGTTGTGGGAAATATGGAGGGCTTGCAACACACTTATCCTTGCTTGTTCAGACTGCTACCCCTTGTGAAAAGCCTGCTACTCAAAGCACTTAGATGTCCACACAACTCTTTTCCTTTTTCTTGATTCCGTTGTTAATAGATGAGAAATGAGGAGATGACAGTGACATTTAAGAGAAATGCTTTGTGAAGAGTACAGTGCAGGAATATGGAGATGGTGAATGGTTTAACCTGTGATAGGAGTGTGATTTTTGAGTGTTGGAAACTCAGTGTTTTGGAGTGACTCATTTCTTTTGGTGAGATCCTTGTAATTGAGTGGTTATCATTTGGGAAACAAATGTGTCTTGAAGAATACCTGTAAATGATTCTTTTCAATAAGGTTCCTCTTCTCTTAGTGCTAGTCTTTGATTGCAATGTGCTTGATATCCATTCATTGTGGGAGATCACAATTCCAGATTTGTTTTATTGTTGTTTTGACTTATAGAGCAGCTGGGATTGTGGCTGAAAACAGTCCAAGAATAGAGTCATTGCCTGCCTCTATTTACTAGTAGAGGACTGTGTATCTGTGGGTGTTGGGGACAGGATAAATCTTACAATTATCTATGTTGTCATGTTGTATTGGCTGGGATACAGCCCTCACCTTGCATTAGGGGGTACAGTGCTACTAGGCAGGAGACATCCATGATCTGCTCATAAGTATGCTATCTCTTTAAATGGAGACATCTATGAGTGCATGCTTAGAAATTAATCTATAAATACTGATTGATCAATCTGAAAGCAGTATGGGTGTGTTTCTTTTGGTGCTGGATTTTTAGGAACATCATGTAGATATTTCAATTTGGAGTATTAAAACGGAAGTGTCAGATTTCAAAGCAACTTGATTAGGGTTTTCAAAAGGTATTAGAGATTAAAGGTTGATTCTAAATAATCTGTTAATTAGAATTAACACAATGTGATACTTACTCAGCATTTTGTATACAGGTGATGCTGTTCTGCATGAGGCAGTTTTATTCAGGTGTTTCTGACCACCTGTAAAGAAATATGAAGGGAGAACAGCTTGCTCCATTTGTTGGAGTATAACTAGTTTATAACTAGTTTATAACTTTATTTTGCTCTTCTGGAATGATCACATGAATGAGAATCATGATGAATTGGATTGAATGTAGTGTCTTGGAGGAATTGTACAAGTGTCTTATTTCTCAGTAAGTTCAAATAGAGGTTTGCATGCAAATTGCTTTTTCCCACCTCAGTTTGCTTTCAGTGCTCCAGTCAGCTGTACACAGTCTTCTTCACCTTTTTAGTACATCTACTGTGCCTACTTCTAACTATCTCTTCTCCAGCTACCCTGCACCAAATCATTCCTTTCTTCTGATGATCTTCCTGGGCATGCAGACACCTCATGGATGGCTCATTCCTTTCCTTCACCCTCTGTGGATCTGCTCTGAACAGCTGAATAAGAGATGCTAGTGCTGCTGCAGCCACTGCCCAGCTCTGCAGTACCACTTTGGGGATGTGATAGAGGTGTTTGTGAACTTGTGCTCTTGGTGGTGCTAGATATAAATCTGTTCTAAACTGGACAAGGTGGGTTTGGGTGGGGGTTTTGTAAGGAGGACATTTTGGGCTTTCAGATGCAGGCAGCATGGCCCTTTTGAAAAGCTCTTTATTGGCACACATTTCTGAAGCTTGTTTGTCTCTACAGTTCCTACTAGTGTTTGCTTGAAGCGTCTTCATGGAACGTGTATGGAAGTGCTGAAGGATGTACTGTGACAGAAAGAAATGCAGCCAAAAAAAGAGTAGTTTTCAGGAAGGTGCTACTTTGGCTTTCAGTCTCTTTATCATAGAAAGATGAATTGAAGTAACAACACCAAATACCAAAAAATCATCTGTTTTTCATGTATTTTTAAAAAATACACTATGCTGATAGAAATGCCTGAAGCATCTTGGTGTTCAAAATTATGCTATAGTTTCTCTTTTGTATCCTGTTCATTTCATCAGCTTTATATAATTTCTACCTATAAACTCATACCATGGAGATCATTCAACAGGCTTTATTTGTGGTGTAACAGCCAGGGGTATTTATGCATAATATGCCTTCAGTTCCAAGTTATGCTCAAGTTATTGTTCTCCTACATCATACAGTAGGAAAGATAGTATTTCTTCAAAGTTTGAGGTTGGTTGTTATAAATTACATTATATTTTGTTTTTCCTACTTTTAAGTAGAACTTTAAAAATTGTGCATAGAAAGCAATCTTCCATTCAGAAAGGGAATTTGTTGACTCTCTGTTTTCCTGTGATGTGTTGAAAATAGCTGATGGTTGGGTCCTTGCAACACACAAAATCTATGTAATGCCTGGTGAATCTTGCTACTGTAATTTGAGCTAGTATAACCCTAGCATACTAAACTGATGATGAAAGCAAGTTTGTACTGAGCGGATGAGCAGTGATGTCTGGGTGTGATATCCCAGTTTTCTTGATTTTTTGGAAGTGGTGGTGATTCCTGATGAAGCTATTGCAGTGAGGTAGAGAAAATAAACTCCTCAAACAGCTTTGGCAGACCTGAGATGCTGAAGAGTTTAGTGTTGGTGAGAAGCTTACTGAAAGGAAATGTAGTGGGCATGTGAGACACCAAAAATACTACAGTTCAAGAAATAGCTGCAGAGTATGCATTAAAAACAGCACTATTAGAGATAATGGTGTATTTCTGTCCTGTTGATGAGACAATAACTAATATACTGAGGAGATGTTCCCCTTTGTGGTAGAGGTCTTGCAGGGGGTCTTGATGGGTTTTTGTTTAGAGAGAGAAGAACTGGAAATCCACCATGAGGGAAAATATCTTGTGTAACTCATCAGCCTTGGGTCGTGTTAGACCTTGTTTTGAAGTATGAAATGCTGTGATATCTGCCCGTGAGATTGCATGACACTCTCGAAAGGAGGCTTGGCTTTAAAACCCTGTTTTGTCCTGAGGTACAGGGTCGTACTGAGGCTGTATGAGTGCAGTGAGCTTTATTTAGAAATTCCTGAAATGATAATAATGATCCTTTTAGTCTTCTTGAAACAAGATGCAGAGAAGACTGACAATGCTTGTTTCAATGTCCAGATGGTGGCTGTGGCTCAAATGAATTTTCTGCTGACTTCTGCATGAAGAAATTTAATTTCATCCTTGCAGTTCTTTTTTCATTTCACGGTAGATGTAATTGCTAACTGGGATGCAAACAATTTAATTCTCCAGTGTAGCTTGATGTGGGATATTCTTTTTCTGCTTATTTACAAGAGTGTGTCTGGGGAGTGATGCATTGGTCTGGTGTGTCTTGTGCCCCTTAGAGACCTTGGGCTGTTGGTTTCAGAGGGCTTCTGTGACTCTGCCTGGCCAAGAAGCTGGACAGTAAGGTTCCCTAGAGATGTCACACTGTGTTAAGTGAATTAGATTTGGACTGTGCAGCCAGTGGTTCTTACCAGCTCCAGCATGATCCTTTTTAGCAGGTGGATTAAGTCTATCAGCTCTGCAGTCCCTGGCTTCCATCAGTCTTGAGCCTGTGGATTCGTTGGCACTGGAAAAGGTAAGTCCCTTAAAAGGGAATTTTCTTTGGAATAAAACCATCCCATCAAACCCAGCATCACTTCCAGATAGAGGCAACTGTAAGAGTTAGCAGTGTGTATTTAGCCCTTTATTACTAATGCTGCACATGCCAAATTACCATAACTTGGAGCATAGCTCTCGTGTTTCTCAGTGTGACTTTTTGAGTCTGACAGAGTTCCACTGGATCCAAGTGGAGCACAGAGTGCTCAAGAGCAGTTCTGTGGCTCTTCCTTATGTGGTCCTGTTTGGACAGGGTGGGAGACAAATTACAGACTGCAGTTGCTGGCATCTGCATCTGCAGAAGCTACTGATGGATGCTGTCACTCATCTCACTCTGCAGTAGTGATGCTGCAGCTGATCCCAAGAACAACTGAGCTGAGCAAAAGCCATGCCTTCCAAATGTTTTGAGGTCATTCTTCTTGAGTGTGTGAAGGTGCTGACCTCCTTTCCAGAAGATTATGTAGAATTACCTTCTTTCAAGTGCAATAAGTGGTCATTGCCTCCACTGCCCTGTCAAGACTTAGCAAAAGGAATGTTAGGTGTACAGATATTTGCTCTATGGAAAACATTAAGTATCCCTCAGGTACAGTCAGGGCATACAGCTTTCTCTCTCTTGTTTAGGAGCTCATCAATGGATTGTGGTTCTTAATGTCCAAAAATAATGACATGATTGAGACTTCCACTGTCTGTGGCATAAGAGGATAATATCTAGATATTTACAGTTCTTACTGTTCCACAGTGAACATTGTGCAGCAGTGGAAGGAACTATGACCATTGTCTGAGTCAACTCACCTGCCCCCACTGCAGGTCTTGACCACATAGGAATTAAAATGCATTTTAGTTTCTGTTTCTTAATCTATAAAACTTGAAAGAGCAGTTAAACAGAGGGAAGAGCATTAAGAAAATAATAATGGAACAAGAATTTAAAAACTGGGGAAGAGGAATAAATATTAAAAACTGTTCCTGACTCACTTTCTAGACAAGTAGTGACAGATTTTCAGTTTCCTATCCATTTGAAGCATCTCTGCAGAGGACACTGCACTTGTCTTGCCATATTTCCATCCTTTTTGCTTGGAAAACAGGTGCTGAATCATGAGCGAGCATTCATTGGAAATTACAGTACTGATGCACTGTAGCTTTCACTACTGAAGCTTCTGATGTAGCAAATATGAGTTGTTATAATCCATGTTGCATTGTAAGGAGCTTGACATGGAAACTCCTTGTTAAGTGAACAAACATGATGGTATCTGACTCTCTCCTTCTTTTCTTGCTCATTTCGCTCTTACAGTTTTCTAACTGTAGTCACTTTCCTTCTTACATGCTAACATTTGTGTTGACTTTTTCTCAGCTAGTTGAGGGAGCTTTATATTCTTACATTTCACTTAATTTACCTCTAGGGTTAACATTTTAGGCAGAAGTTCATTGTTCCTGGTAACAAAATCCTTTTTCTTCTAGTCAAGACATCTGCTTTGTTCTGTGCTTTATTCCCCAGAAACTAGGCAATGTTCCCACTTTAATATTATTGAAAATTGCTCCTTGCTAGTTGAATGTGGAAGTACAGGATAAGTTTTTATTACTGTTTATAATACTTTTATTTCTGTACTTTCATGGTCAAGGAAAAAAAATCTTAAGTATGTTTTTAGATGTTAGTAATGAGAATTTTAAAAATTATATTGAATTTTAAAAAAACCCCAAAACAATAAAAAAATCCTGAAACATTCCAAAATGAAAAAAGCACAATGGTTGGAAAAGGTAGAAGTGACAACCACTGTCTTTTCCTTTCAATGTCTTCCCTATAGAGAAGAGCTGGAATCTAAACTGCATTAATTTTCAGTACTTTGCTCTTGCATAGTCATGTTTAGATTCTCTAGTATTATGCAGCTTGTCTGTGTGCCAGTTAGATTTGATTAAGAAAATAAAGTTGACTTTTTTTTTTTTAAAGTTCCAGGTTATATAAGTAGCAGGTTACTTTTCCTAGGTCAGCAGACATATAACAAATACCATGAAAGCCAAGTGCTTGGAGAGCTTCCTAGCATTTAAGTGTAGTGGAAATTTCCTTAGTTGCAGTCTTCAGCTCAGACACAACCTCATTCTCATGCTTTCACAGCCTGCTTTTCCTTTCAGCTTGAAGAGGTGCAACATAAGTGGAAGTACTCAATATTGACTGCTTGCTAGTTCTTTTTAATTCTTGAGTGAAGCATTTCTTCCTTAAGAGTTATTTATTTTTGGATTTTGGAAATAACTTTATTAGTAGTTGTGACAGACTGCAGAGTTCTTTAGCTTTTCTAATCACTTTGGAATATAAAATATTTAATGTGAGTGTTAAATAAATGTCAATTTTTCTCTCTTTGGTAGTTTCCCCTCTTCCCTTCCTCCTCACTTTGTGGACAAACCTTTGCCAGTTTTAGTCTTCACCTGTAGTATTTCTGCCACTGTTGGAATTCTTTTTACTCTGACACGTTTATACAGATGTAATTATTTTTTGTAATTCCACATTCATAATATTTGTATTGCAATGTGCTCCCATTAGTTCTTAGTTCCCACTGTTGATGCTGTTTTATTTAATATTGGGAGTTTTCTAATTGTTTTCTGTTATAACACACCTATGATTTTAATCACTGAAAGAATCCTGTTTGCTTTATGTATTTGTGTATTTAATGTATATGGTTTCAGATTATCTGTTCTGTTATTCTTGTCAACTGATATATTGCTGACTGAATTCTAAAGTGTTAATTTTAAAACGTACCTAAAGTTTCAGTTAAAACAATAAAAAAACTGTCTGTCCCTGTAAGATTTGAAGAGCAACAGTAAAATATTTTTGGAGTAATATACTATTGTACTCAGCCTCATTCCTGTCTCTGCATTGCCTGCTGTTGCCTTTTACTTTCAAAGCTGGTGGTACAGGTAAACACTTCAAAGATTGAGGAAGAGGATGCACTTGAGCTCCCCTCAAAGCACTTTAGAGAGGAAGTACAGCTGACTCATCAGTGAAATTGTCTGTACAGCAAATGCTGGTAAGTGTACTAAATGAATTGGAAAAACATTGTCTATATTTTAATTTTAGCAGTCCTGCAATAGGACTAGTGTTTAGATGAAAATGTATGTTTGCTTTTCAAGCTGAATGATGCTAAATTAATCATTCTGTCTTTAATACATCTCTTCTCTCATCTTGGATCTAGGGTTGTCCATTTCTTTCAGGCAATACAAGAAGTTATTTTCCCTAGCCTGCTACCTGTCTTGACTGGCTTTCTTCCTTACAGTGTATTCTCCTGTTCCTTTCACAGGAAGAATATTTCTCAACAGCAGCTCTACTTATCCACATACTTAAAACGCTACTTTTTTTAATGGAGGGGAAATTGCTTCCTGCAGTATCCATGGAAGCATGTGTGAAAGTGTCTTAGATCTGCACTGAAGTCTTGCTGCTTATTTGCTAACTGTGTTGAGTGTTTGTTACACTCCAAGCATTTTGAGTCCTTCTATCATCAGATTTACTTTGTCCCTCTAAGATGTGGGGAATAATGACCTGATAATAGCTAGGTGATTGTCAGCTGATTAAATTGTAACTGCTCTTGCCCACATGCTTAGCTTACTGCAAATGCAAACTCGAATTTCTAGATTTAGTTGGGATTTGCAGTTGGGACAGAGTGAGCACCCTGTCATTTCTTGTTACCGATTAGCTGATAAGACATGGTAATATTAACATGGTTTATATAGCATAATTTGTGTTCTTGATATCACTGGAAGTGGAAATTTAAAATTTGACCATAATTATCCAGCCTTAATTTCTATTCTCATTGTGCTTGCTTTATACACTACTGATACTCCACATTAAAATTTTGCTTTGTTTTGTTTTGTTTTGTAAGCCCAAGAGAGCCTTTCAGTAATAAAATAGATTTTTTTGTAATTTCTTTTAGGGAAACTTTCATTGTGGTAATTTCCTGGAAAAATTTACACAGGCATTTTCAGATGCTTTGGGTTTTGTTTGCTCTCAATTGATCCTCCTAACCCTCATTACCCTTACCACCCCTCCCACCAAAGTTCCAAATTTTTCATTAGTTAATTCTGTCAGTTCCAGACATTTTCAGATGCATAATTCTGAGTAGCTTCAGGTGTTAGATGTTTGTCATTGACTGAAAAATTTTGCAGAAATTATGTTTAGACCACTAATGATTTTATCCCAATAAGACCTAGAACTCTTGTGCACTTTAATTTTTTCTTTCGTTTTTTGAGGGAGGGAGCTGCACGTAGAATTAGTGTAGGCTGGAATCCTTTTTTCCCTTCATTGTTTTCAAACATGGTTCTTAGTGGCTTGAGAGACTGTATTTTAAACAAATCTCTCCTTGCTTATCTCACAAACTTAGCTTGCAGTTACAAAAGCAGAAACACTTTCTGAAATACTAATTGTCCCCACTGCTGCACAGCTGTTGAAAACTCTCAATAGCATTTTGCTTTTCTGGTGCTGTCATTCCTGGTAAAGCTTTTTTGTATTATAATTACTGATGTAGTTAATAGCGAACCTTCAGAAGCAAACAGGGCTTTCTGTGACAATTTTTGTATTAAACATTCATAGAAACATCTGTTAGCTCCAATAAGGACTGAAGTAAATGCCATACTGTCTCCAGGTAGTATTTTGGAGCTTAAGGCTCCAAGGGTTTCCATCACTCCAAGTTAATTTTAGCTATGAGACAGAAAAATTCAAGGGACAGAAAACTTGAAGCCATGTATTTGAATATTGAGAGACAGATGCTGCTCCACAAAAGTTCTCTTATGAGCTGCTTTTGTCCTGAAATGCCTACCTTCAAGATATGAAGTGATACCAGACAAGCATCAGTGTGTGTATGTGGGTTTTGTTAACTTGCAGAGGAACTGAAAACTGAAACGGGATAGAGTAAGAAATGCAGTGATGCCTGTTGATGGGGACTCTGACTAAAGAAAACAGGCAGTGGTGTGGCCAAGAGTTGGATGATTTGGGTATAAAAACAGAAGAGAGAAACTAAATAGATGACAAAGTTGATAGCTTAAGGTCTGTGTGAGTATCAAAGAAGAAAGGTTGAGGTGTGGTGGTAGCTGGTGTGGGGCACAGGAAGGTCTAGGAATGGAAGTAGCAAAAGAAGTGTTAATAATGTAACTGAAGAAGATAACTGAGTGTGTGTAAGTTATGTGCAGTTTTGAGAAGAGGTAAAGGGAGAAGGTGAAGAAGGCATAACTAAAGAAAAGCCTAGCTTGGTGAGGATGAGACAGCCTTGAGAAGGCTGCAGGGTGCTTCAGAGCAGTTGAGAAGAATGCCTGTCACTGCGAGTGGAAGAGTGTCACTCTCAAACAAAATTGTCTGACTGGTTGATGAATCACTGACAGAGAGAAGCACTGAAGATACAACTGAGCAAAGTGAAGAGTATTAATCCTCTGGGGCAGAAAGGTCAGCTGTGGATTTGGAATTTAAGGGCTCGCTTTGCTTTTGATTTTGACAAAAACATGACATCTAACAGAAGTGATACTGCCATCCTGGACAGTCATTGTAGTGTAAAATACCTGTTGAAGGGCTTTTGGCAGCCTGGTGGTTTACAAATGTGTTCAGAGAGCATTTGGTAAGATGGATACTGAGTAGTGGCAAGGTACAGTCTGTCAGGGTGAAGAGCTGCAGTATTGCCCACTTATAAATTTGTTTTTCTAGTTCAATGGATCTTTGTGAAGAAATGTTCCTTCTGTTATTGTAATTAATTTTATATTGATCAGCAATGAGTGAGTGGGAGTAGCACTTAAAGGTATGTTAAAAGCATTGGTTAGGTGCTTGAAGGTGTTTTGAGCACTTCTTTGCAGAGTACTTACTGGGTCAAGATTTTTGATCCCATAGTGTGGGTTAAATCTTCAGTGCCCTGGGGTATGTATATTTTTTGTTTTGTTTTGTTTTAAACCGGCTGGTCTTCATGCTTAAAGATACATGTTTTATTAAATTTTAAAGTTTTGGAGGTATTTTGCTTCTGACTTCAAACTGGGAATTTTTAGCTCCTGTTCAGTTATCCTGGCTAATTCATTTTCATAGGGGTGTTGTGTGTGTTTGAATGGCAGGAAGATTGGGTACACTTCTATGTTCCTTCTGTTCCTACACAAGCTTAATGCTTGTTTCATTCCCCATTCAGTATGGGGAGTGAAACTTTCCTTTGCTGTAGTTTTTCTGCTTGCATTTTGCTGGTAAATGTGCTACCATCATTTTGATTGAGTGGTTTTTTAGAACTGTCTGAAAAACATAGAGGCCCAAATGTAAACATCCATCTCTATTTTTGTGGAGAAAACAAACTACAACCTTTTCATAGAATCAGAGATTCAGCAAATGGCTTGGGTTGGAAAGGATCATAAAGATCATCTAGTTCCAACCCACCTGCTCTGAGCAGGAACACCTTCCACCATCCAAGCTGGCACTGAACTCTTCCAGGGGTGGTACATCCACAGCTTCTCTGGGCAACCTGTTCAAATGCCTCACCACTCTCATCCTTCTAGTATCTAATCTAAACATACTTTCAATTTAAAGCTATTCCCCCTTGTTCTGTCCCTTCTAATTGGTCTCTCTCCATGTTTCTTGGAGACATCCTTCAGGTAGGCTGCAATTAGGTCACCCCAAAACCACCTCTTTTCCAGACTGAGCAAACCAGATTCTCACAGCCTTTCCTTATAGTGTAGGTGTTCTATCCCTCTGACTATTTTTGTGTCCTCCTCTGGTCTTGCTCCAACAGGCCCTGTCCTTCCTGTGCTGGGCCCCCAGATCTGGATGCATTCCTGCAGGTGGGGTGTCACCAGAGCAGAGCAGAGGGGCAGAATCCCCTCCCTCACCCAGCTGCCCACCCTGTGTTTGATGCAGCTCAGGACACAATTGGGTTTCTGGGCTGTGGGTGCCCATGGCTGGGCCATGTCCAGCCTCTCACCCAGCTAGCACCCCCAAGTCCTTCTTACAGGGCTGCTCCCCATCTGTTCATCCCCAGCCTGTGTCGACAGCAGGGGTGCCCCAACCAGTGCAGCACCTTGCACTTGCTCTTGTTGAACCACATGAGATTCCCATGGGCCTGCTTCTCCTGCTAACATTTTGAGCTATCCCTGTGAGTATCCCTCCAGGAATACTCCTTGGCAGTCTGTAAAGAAGAGACTCCATTTCTTCAACT
Source organism: Luscinia megarhynchos (assembly GCA_034336665.1). Lineage (NCBI taxonomy): Eukaryota > Metazoa > Chordata > Aves > Passeriformes > Muscicapidae > Luscinia > Luscinia megarhynchos. The sequence continues at coordinate 77,472,605 of CM067565.1, read as the reverse complement.
TTTTTCATCTTGGTGTTAGGGAGTTGTTTGAGCCCTGCTTACCCTAAGTGAAGTGAGCTTGAGAAGTATCTCAAGTCAATAATTCTAACAGATGTGACTTCTGTTCTATTTATTTGACCCAGAGGATGTTTTCTGTGGTTTAATTTATTTTATCAAATAAATTTTTCCTCATTTACTGTTGTTTCTCATTCCACCCCCCTTTCCTAGGTAGCTGTAGTTTCTGGATGCTTACAACTACATGTAGTGTGATGGACAGAGCTAAAATAGAAAAAGCTACTTTTTGAGGCTTTTGAGTTATAGTAGTTTTCTGTAAATTATAGTAAAAATGTGTATGTCCTTGAAAACTGTATCATTTGTGGAATCAGTGGGTTATTTTTGATTCTTGGCTCCTAAAAGATGGAATTTCAAAAACTTTTAGAGAAACTTTCTTGTCAAGAAAGTTGACATCAGGGGAAGGTGAACCTCAAATTGGAAGATGATCTCATTCTTGTTTTCTCTCTTATATCATCTTATATATCATCACATCAACCTCTTGTGTGTAGCTTAGCTTTTTATAACTCTAAGTTCCACAAAGATTGAGTTTCAGATGTGATAGTGCCAATAACTGGTAGCTGAGATGCCTGTCACTTTTACTTTAAAATAAAAGCCACCTTTTTGATAAAACAGTGGTAATACTTGTAAAAAGCATGCTAGAAGCATGAACTCTTATGACAACTTTGTCATGTGTTCTCATTTTAGACAGGTAAATTGTCTTAAATTAGCTCACACAGTTCCTAAAAACAGTGTTTTGCACTAGTCAATACATTTTATATTCCTCCCCTTCAAATACTTCTGAGAATTGATAATTTTTCCCCCTCTGTACAAAGATTAGATCAATTTTGCAGATACTTTCTTAAATTCCAAAAAAAGGAATAGGTAAGTACATCATGCTTGTTCAGACCCTTTTAAAAAAGCTGTGTGTATACAATGCAATCAAAGTATTTACTGATACACATGTACAGACAGAATAGTTTAATATAGGAGTGATGCATATAATCTTTGTGTGATCATTCTCATAAGTCCTTTCATATCCTTTGTGTTCAAAAGACAGTAGCCAATACAGCTAAATACTGTTTTGTTGCCTAATAGCACATGGTCTTGCCATAGCAAAGCCAGTAAGTGTCTGTCATAGCAATAAGTTCTATTGCTGTGTAACTTGCTACACCCCATTAAGCTTCATCAGTTCCCCTAGTGTTTAAATTGCACAGGTTTGGATGCATGCCTCAAGTGTGCATTTGGCCTCTGGTAACTGTTTGTAGCAATCTTTCTTTTCTCTCTGATTTCTTCAGCAGAGATTTCTGTGTAAGAAATATGTGATAGGGGAGAAAGAGATATCAGCAAACCAATGCTTCTCTCTAGTCTCCTAATGAATCAAGAAATTACTTTCCTTTTTTTTTCTTTATTTTGGGTTGGTGCTGAGGTTTTTCTGGATTTTCATATGCAGTTTAGATATCCATGATATGGAGATGTGGCTGAGATAGAAGTGCACAGGCTGGTGCTTCCCTGATGACCTTGATTGACAATTCTTTTGCTTCCTGGTAGGTGGGAGCCGTATAAGGACTTAGTATAAGGACTCTGTTGTAGGCTGGAGGAAGAGGAAGACTTCAATAAAGAGGATAACTGGTAAGTAACACTTGTACCCCTCCCATAAAAGTCCTTCCAGTTTATGGCAATTTTTCTGGAAAAAAATGTTTGATTCTGGATGAAAAAGGCCCATTCCTGAGGCTTCCCAGAAAATGGTATTACCTAGTTACCATATCTTTAAACTCTCAGGATGTCAGAGTAGCAAAGAATAATTGTTTCAAGTTTTGAGGGTGCAAAGGGCAGTCTCAATATGAAAGGCTTCAGAGTAGCAGGTATTTCCAATGTATTTTTGGATTTAAAAGTGATCAAATACAATGTCAGGAAATGTATTAATTTTTGCTGCAGGGGAACTTTCTATTCTTATCTGTCAAATAGAAGAGCATGGTTTCCCTTCTAATGGAATATGAGCATTTCAGAGCTATGTCTGCTGTTTTATCTGTACAGCATTTTGATGTTGTAGGCAAATGTATATTCATTAACTGAATTGCCTATGATATATGTTTGGAACCATGTGTTTCATTCTAGTACTCTTAAAATCTTTAAGATTTCTGGGTGATTGTAAAATAAGCTTGAGGATGGACTAGTTAGTGTTTGCATTTTGGTATCAGTGAATCCCAATAAAATAGCACATGTATTTGTAGTCAGAGGAAGAGGAGGATGAAAAAAATGACAGCCACCTGTTTTATCCTTCTGTATTTAAACAAAATGAGTGGTGTCACTTAAGATTGGTATGTGTTGCCATTAGTGAAGCCTTGAAAAGCAGGTGACTTCCCAATGCTTTGTGCTGTGTGATGAAAATTACTAGTTTTACATTCAGCTTCAGCATTGCAGCTCTTATTTGGTGTTGATTTTCAGTGTAAAGTGGATGAGCACAATTACTGTGCCAGAGCTGACACTAAAAACTACTGGAGAGGTTTCAGGAATTGTCTTGATTGCCCTTGGCCACCTGATAAGTTTCATAAGGTATTAGAAGACAATGATAGCACATGGTAAAAACAATCTGGTCACAGTAATAAGGGAAAGTTGCAGTGCTTCACAGGCAAATTTTGCAATAGTTTTGGAGGTGTAATCACAAAAACAAGTGGTGGGATGCTCATTCATTGAACAGTGGTTGCCATTCTTCTGGGTGGGCAATGAGTTGGGGTAAATTTGTGTTTTCAGAATGTAAGTCTCCAGAAGGCCTTGAGAAGAGTTGGTAAGGTCCTTATGCTGACAAAGAAATCTGCTTAGGCAAGTAATTTTTTACATTATTTGCTGAAATCTGCATTGTGATAAACAAGCTATGGGCAAAGCAGGAGGACAGATGGATTACAAATGAGTATCACATGAGTTTGCCTTAGGATCTTGAGTATGCAAGGATAAATGGTTCCTTTCTACTGGGTAGAATAAAGCATTGTTATGGATTAAAATTGCTGTCCCTTGCATCTTTCAACAGTACTTTAACAAGAATGGGAAATTTTGGAGGATGAGACACACTTGGTTTGTTACTGGGCTTTTTGTTAAATATGTAAATATAAGCTAACCTTGTAATCTTTGCAGATGTCAAACTTTTACTTGAACTCCAATTACATGGAAGCATTGCCTTCAAAGAGTTTTACTTTAAAAAAAATCAGTTGATGATTCATAATTTAATACTTCCCTTGGTTTTATTGTCATCAACTTTGCAAGCTAGAGTTATTTTTGGCAGCATTACCATGCTATCATAGATTTCCAGCCTTCATGCCTTGAAAGTTTTTTAGTGTTTTAAACCCTATTAATGCTTGATATTCTTAACTTCAGCTCTATAGATATGTAGTCTGGTAGCTCAGCAAGTATAGAAAGACAAAATTCATAAAGTTTCCTGTAAGTGTGGCAGGATTCCTCCTGAGCCCTTTGAAATAGAGATATTCTTTCTGCTTCAATTTCTTAATCTGAGAAACTACTATGAATTTCTGTGAGTTTAATAAAAATTAGAGGGTGCTCGTGTGTTTTAGTGTCTCTAATAACCAAGGCAGTTGAGGTTAAAGGGCCAGGCTTGCTGGCCTCTGAAGATAAATGGAGTTATCCCACAGCTGATTTTAGTGGACCGCTACATTTTAGTGAGGTTATTTGAGCTGAAAAGAAAGCGGCGAATTAGTACTGAGAACTTATTGGTATCTTCTTGGAGCTATAAGTAGTAAGTATTTAACTTGTATCCACTTTCAGATGTCTTGAAGTAGAAAGAAACACTGTGGCTACACTGTCAGATGAAAAGGTGTGTTAATGGCTGGCACATGTCTTTAGCCCTTATTTGCTGTAAGTTACACAGTGACCCTTTCACAAATAGCTTGTCTTCTTGCACTGATGCTACTGGGAGAATGTCCATTGTTAGTTCTGTAAACAGCATTTCTGCTTTGATATAGCTAGTTAGTACCTATGCCATCTTACTGCTTCTGATAGGGAGCAAAGGGCTTGATAATCAGCTGCAAGAAGAAGCAAACAGATTCAATGCAATAATTTATTTTTTTTAAATTATTTTCTCACTTTTCTTAGAAAACAAGAGAAGTCTGCTTAATTGCTTCCTTCTTTCTTCATGCTCCTCTGAGTTGTTCAGAAAATTGTAGTGGTAATATTCTTTGGGGTTTCTGTGCACCTTTTATTTCCCACTCCACTTGTTCCCATATGATTTGGAAAAGTGGCATTTCCCTACTCTGGCAACAGCTGATTTTCCTTCTCAAATGAATTATATGGATATAATTAATAACTTCTACTTATGTGTTAAATTTCCCATATGGAGATGATCAAAAGGCATTAACTACAAAACAGTGTATGATGTGATGTGGAAGTGCCATAGTTACTGGTACTCCATTGCATGCACAGGGAACCATTAGCAATCTGACTAGTAATTGATAGCTTATAGGTGATTATAGCTAATGGTGGTTGTTACAAATTATGCATGGACCCTAAAGAGAAAAAAAATACTCCAAGACAAGAAATTGTTTCAAATGTGTATCCTACTTAGAGTAAGGGAGAAAATACAACTGGTTAGTTAGAAAAAATTTGTAGAATCAAAGATGAGAAGTTTTGCAGAAAGCAGTAGAAAATAGTTGGTCAGTGATATGGAATGAGAAGTACTGCAATGTGATTTAAAAAAAGAAAAAAGAAAAGACAAACCAATGAAAAGCCAGCCCTGGAGGCCTAAGTGCACAATTTCTGTGTGTTGAACTGGAGTGGCACGTGCTGCAATCTGTGACTGTTGCACCTGCTCTTGCATCTCTGTGAAGAGTTGTGTGTGCTGCTCTCTTTGTGGCTCCAGCCAGGCGCTTGGAGCCAGCAGTTAGAGCAGCCCAGCCACTAAGGGGTCACCTGCTGTCATCAGGGCTGTAGCCCCCTGCTTTGAGGCTGGTAGTCTGCTGTGGTATTCACTCACTTGCATTCCACCTGTCCAGTCAATTTCTCCCTTTGGTCTCAGAGGTGTTATGGAGGACCCATGTTCAAAACTTCAATAAAGTCAAGGTAAATGAGATCCACTGCTGTCCCCTCATCCACCAAACCAGTCTTTTTGTTGTAGGCAGTGATGAGGTATAATTCCAGCAACAGTGGCCATTGAGTTGCTTATTTCATGTACCCAGAAGTGGCTTCCACAGTGACACCTCTGCATTATTCTTCTGTACTCAGGAATTCTGTAAGTCCAGCTTGCTCTTAGATGTCTCAAACTTTACCTTTCTCAGTCCTGATGTAAACCTTCATCCTCATGAATGTGCAGTGGCAGATAGCCAGGAGGGCTGAAAACAGACATTATCAGGAAAGACTGAGGCAAAGGAGACAGAGTAAATTATCCTTCCCCATATATTTTTACTGCTAGGTCTTCCTTTCCATTGGGTAGCTGCTCTTGCTTTCCTTAATCTTTTTGCTGTCATGTTAGCCTTCAGAAGTCCTTGTGGTTTTTACCCCTACTACCAGTTTCAAGTAGAGCTTTGGCTGTCCTAATGTCATCCTGGTGTCTGAGTAACCTAACTTCCATAAACTTTATTTTGAGTTTAAATTAATCAGGAAGTTGGGTTAACTTGAGCTGTTCACAGACTTTGGTTATTGTATACTGAATATATGAATCAGTCTACACTGTAAACTGAGAAAAACTTGACCTTTTTTACAAGGACAGTAAATTTTATTAAATATTTGCAGCAGTGGGGTTAGCTATCTTTTCGATACATAAGAGGAAGGAAAGAGGCTTTTCTAAAACTCAGCATTAAAATTTCAGTGAAAAGCATTATTGTCTTTGCTCCCAAGATATTATGATACATTGTCTTCCTTGATGACATTGTATGAAGAAAAATATTCATGGTTGAAGTACACTTCAGAGCCTTAGAAAAGCAGCATTTGATAGAATTTTATCAGTAAAACAAACAAAAGGCCAGATGATGAGCATTTGGGAGTTAATTGCTTAGTACCAGTCCTAATTGAATTGGTTTTGGCATTGATAAGAAATTGGTCTTATTCCAATATATGTGAAAATCTGTGAAAGAAAATGACAATAGCTGTCTATAAGTTTAATTATATATTCATGCTTTTGTAAATTCAAACTTCAGAAAGTTCTAACAACTGTTTTGAGCAGAAAATGTGCTATACATGATGAAGGCAAGCAAGAGAGTGATGTTGTGCCTGAGTGTGTGACTAATAAACACCACAGGGCAGAGCAGCACTTCCCACAGTCAGCTGCTCAGCAAAAGGTTCAGATTAAAGCATTTCTGTGAGGCTTCTCCCATGGACATTTACCACCTTGTGTGTACACTTGAGGGAAGAATTCTGTGCTTTGTGCTTCTTCCCTTTGATTTTTTGCATTGACTTGGTGATCTGTAGTCTCCTCGTTGTTTTCATTGGCTATAATTTACTGCAACAATTCTTCATACTTATTTTATTAAGTGGGAGCTGTATAGGTGGTTCATGAATCATTTAATGTTAAGCAAGATAGGAAAGAAAGGTGGCAAAAATAGTGAGTTTGTTTTTATGTTAACGATTATTCACTTTGCTCCTTAGGAATACTAGTAATTAACACTTGCTTAACACGGACTTATTAATATAGTAAAGCAGGACTTCATTTGCACCAGAAGCTGAAACAGAGGTATTGGAGAGCAGCATAAGTATGATAAAGGGCAATGCTGAATGCTAGAATGTTGAGTACCAATACATTGGGATACTGTGTTCGTGTTAAAAGGGTAGATTTTTGTATTGCAATCAGTTCTGGAAGTGGCAGGATATGAATTAATGCTTCCATTATGTTTATGATTTTTACAAGAAGTAAAGTATATCATATATATCCAGAGAAAACAGGAGTTTCTGACCATGCTGCTTTTATTTTGGAGGGAGGCAAAAGTGAAAGAAACTTGAAATCATTATGGAGGGGGAGAGGAAACTAAAACCTGATTATTTAATGAACAGTGTAATGGCTGAAAGTCTGTTGGGATACAGCTGAAAGGACATACTGTAATTAGATAATTTGATGACCTGGAATAAAAGATCATCTCTGAAGCTTTGATGAGAGTCAAGGTTTTCATCTTCCTTCCTTCACTAGTTTTTCCTCTTTCCAAATATATATACATGGCATCTATTCATACTGAGATTTCATAAATAGACATTTTAGGGCTGGTAAATCAGAACTGTATCATTCATGTATCTTCTACTTTTTATAATCAGTCTTTTGTAGCAATCTCTGCACAGAAAAGTAGATGCGGGTTTTTGCAATTTCAGAGCTCCCTGTTTTTAAAGCAAGCATGTTTCAGTGTGTGTACCAGTTATATTTTTAGGATGTGAAAGAACAGTTTATGCTGTTTAAAACTTTCTGACTTGGACTGTAACATAGTCAGATCTAGCAGTAGCTTACAGGAAAATAACATTCTGGAAACTGCATTATTCAAGGAAATTTGGCACTTTATTTTTACTATGTCCTTAACATTTAGTTTTTCATGCAATTGCTTTGCTCATTAATTATAAATTCCTACTTCTGAGGTTTCTTAAGACGAAGAGGTGTTAAGATTTTAATTGATAGTTCACCATCATACTGCAATTCTAAAGTTTCGAAATTTTTGGAAGAATATTTATGAATGGAAGGGGAAATATTTTCAGCACCAAGTAGAACATTTTTTGAGAGGACAAGCCAAGACCCAATGGAGAAAAAGCTCAGTACTCATTTTAAGGATTCTCCTATTAAGTTGCTAATCATGTCAGGCTTCACCTTGTGCTGCAGTACAAATGTGGAGAGTGTAGTGCTGCATATAAAGCTTTAACTCTGAAATAGTAGAAATTAGTGAAACCCAGGCTCCTGTTTCTTGGATATTACTCTAAAAGAAGAGGAGTTCTTATATCTGGAGTAGTAGTTCCAGTAGGGTTATTAATTATGCCACATCTCCTACATAATTTTTGTTGATAAAATTCAGCATATTTTCAGTTTACAGCATTTTCCAACACTAGTTTCTTGTATCTTAAGCCAAAAGATACCGTCCAATCTGACCTCCAGTTTAAAATGACAGCTATAATTTTAGCCAGTGAAACTTAGTTGAAGTGATTAATAGCAAGATTACTCATATGCAATAACTAGTGAAAATATTCAGATGCAGTACACACCATAAACCACAGAACTCATTCTTTACCAAAAAACTTTAAATTGAAATTCAGGCCTTCCTTACTCTAAGATTAAAATAGGCATTCAGGCTAGTTGTTTTCAGATTATATAATAAGAGCAAGGGTGCTAGGTAAAAAATTGTATGTATGTAACATCAAAACTTAAGCTCTTAATAATTTTAACATTTTGGAAAGAGAAGCAAAGATCCTTTTTCTGCTTGCTGTAATGGATTTTCTGGTTTGAATGCTTTGAGCTAGAACTGTAAGAACATGCTTACAGTGTCTCCCAAAATGCTAAGTTTTCACTTTAAAAATAGATTACGTAAGAGTACGAAATATTAAGTCAAACTGCATACCACAAGAACTCATGTCTGCTTGCTGAAGTGTTTGCGTTAATGGTTTAGAATCAGAGCTTTCTATTCTGCCTTGCAGAGTTTTGCTTTCCAGCCAGGCAGTTTTTCACAGGCTTTCTGATTCATGGTAAGCCTTTCCAAATCCCCACTTAGACCTTGAGAAGATGCTGCTGTCTCTTCCACCTCTGTGGCTGGTTTGTTCACCTGTTGTGTGCCTTCTCAGGGACTGCCTGGGGCTTGCTGTGTGTGTGCCTGTCTGCTGTCTCATCCTGAGACTGTGGCAGCTTCCCCTGGCTGGGTATGGTTAGCTGCCTGCAGGGAAAGGGACACTTTCTGTCTTCCCTGAGATCTCACCTGAAAGAGCTCCACACACTGGGCACAGCAAACATGCAGTCTTCTTCCTGGCACTTCATCACTCTTCACACACACTGGGCACAGCAAACACGCAATCTTCTTCATGGCACTTCATGGCTCTTCACACACACTGGGCACAGCAAACATGCAATCTTCTTCATGGCACTTCATCACTCTTCACACACACTGGACACAGCAAACATGCAGTCTTCTTCATGGCTCTTCACCAAATGCTGAGCCATTGTTTAATTGAGGAATAGCACACTCAGCACTGAGAACTTACTACAAGCATGCCCCTGAGTGAGCAGAGCACTGTCTGGGGATACCCCTGCACATTCTGAGATACCTGACTTTGCTACAGGAGGAGCATAGCTGTCTTAATGAGCACCTGACAGATGAATCTGTTGTCTCTCCTTTCTGATGTGTCCATAGAATTCCCCAGCGACCGCGCTCTGCCCTGGGTTGCTGCAGTGGCCCCACAGCTCTGCAGCTTATGGTTCACACAGGGTAGCTGCTCTGTGGTGAACCATAGGAAGTCTGGCTTGAGACCATTGCCAGCTGCTGCTTCCAATGCTGGTACAGCTCCAGAGGCAGGGGAAAGGCAGGGTTCTACAAATAGTAAGGCCAAGGAAATGACGTAAATCTAAAAATCAGTTATCTAAAATAAACCACATCTTTTTCCATTGCAATTTTTCACTAAGGCTTTGTTAATAATAACCTATTCCCAAGTGTTGCATTTCTGAAGAACATTTTACTTCCACAAGGAATTAGCATCTTCAGCCAAAGCTTGAACTTTCCCTGGGATGATTAAATATGAGATGAACTCCCTACCAGTCTCTCCTATGCTGAGGACTTCAGTTCTTTTTTGAGGCATAGTCAGCTATTCTGGTCTCCTGCCCTGCCATCTCATACTGTTTCAAACTGCATACTTGCCAGCTGGTTTGTGTTGAAAGCTTAATTTTATTGAAATTTAGCTGATGTGACTGAACAGGAATCTTGAATTATAGAAGATAACAGTTTTAATATTACATCATCAGCATAGTCTTGTGCTATAGTCATAAGCTCATGAATAGTTCTTTCACTTTATTTTACGTACAGTATGTATTAAAAACCAATATTTTTTTTTTCTCAAAGTTGTTGTCATCAACTATAGCAGTTAAATAGCTTGATTAATGTAGCTAGCAATAAAGTCAGGCTGCATTTGATTGTGTGTTTTGAGGTGGTGTTGGTTTTTTTTATTTTTAAAAGGACATTGCCATAATGTAAGCCTGGATGAGCATCTCAAAGTACATTAAGGGTTACACAGATTAAAAACAAGCATCCTTTTCTGTTCAATTTGTCTAGAAAGTAAGTGCAGGATACCAACAAATACATAACTGCAAAGAATCAGTGGAAATCTGGTTAGCATGAAGGCTAGCATTGAAAATGTAGCAGTGTCAAGATTTCTATTTGGTATTTTAGCAAGAGTTTAGTAAGGATCTAGGGACTGTGGGACAGTCTAGTAATCTGAGGGTGGCAGCTGCCCTTTTTGTGAGAGTGACCATTTGTCCTTCAGCCTAGCTATTTCATTGTTATCTTTCCTTTTTCTGTTTTTTCTTAGGTTATGGTTACAGTGAGACAGAAGTAATATATCTAAATAATTATGCTGCTTGAATATTCATTACTTGATTATCAAGCAGGTCATTTTAAAATATAGATTGCTTTTGCATGGCAGTGAGGTAAACCTTGCCTTAGGTATTCATGTTAGATGTGCATTCTGCTTGTTTTGACTTGCTCTTAGTGTTCTTTTTTAATCAGTTCAAGAACCTTACTCATGATAACTAGCTTGTGCTCTTAGGAAAAGGTCCCTAGATGTGTTTGTAACTTTCTTAGAATTGGAAGAGTTCATTCTTCCTTCTTCAGTGTGTTTAGTGTATAAAGAGAAGTGTTTTGGTTATTTTTATTGCAATTCTGTAACAGGAGAAAAGATCCTATTGAATGGGATGCATACATGGATTTCGAAGATGAAGGTGTAAAAGATCTAGAACAACCTGCAAGCTAAAACTTGGGAAAAAAAATCATTAATGTTAAGGCTGGTTAAGTTTAAAATTAGTATTTTTCCTATCACTTGCAGTGTTAAAGTCGGGCTGTGGGTATCTTTCTAAAAATATTCATAGGATTAATTGGAGACAATAGCTACTTGTTTGTTTGTTTTGGTGGAGTGATATGTGACTATTATAGACATCAATTTATATAATACTGATTCTTCCATGTGGTATTGAAATAGTTTGGGGATTCATATGTATGAATGATTACAAATTTTATCTGAATGAAGGGTAAAGCAAGGGAGTAATGGTCTACACTAGTAAAGACAAAGCCATCTGGACTAGCCAGCATGGATTAACCATGGTGAAGTCATGCTTGACCAGCCTGTAACCTTCCATTGAGATATGACTGGCTTGGTAGATGAGAACAGTGGACATTTGCCTACAATTGGCTGCAGTAAGGCTTTTGACACTGCTTCCAATAAGATCCTCATAGAGAAGCTGATGAAATATGGGCTGGGTGAGCAGTGAGGTAAAAACTGGCTGAATGGCCAGGTCCATGGAGTGGTGGTCAGTAGTTCAAAGCCTAGCTGGAGTTTGGCAGCTAGTGATGTACTCAGGAGTGAGTACTGGAACCAGTCCTGCTGAACATCTTCATTAATGATTTGGGTGATGGGGCAAATTTGTTGATGGTCCAGAACTGAGTGGGCTGGCTGGTACACCAGAGGGTCGTGCTGCCATCCATAAGGATGCTAACAGCCTGGAGAAATGGGCTGGCAGGATCAACAAGGTGGAGTGCACTGCTTCTGAAGAGGAAAAACCCCAGACAACACCAGCACATGCTGGGGGCTGCCCAGCTGGAAAGCAGCTTGGCAGAAAAGGCTCTGGCTGTCTGGGTGAGTGTGAGCTGCCCTGGGCCCTTGCAGCAAAGAAGCTGATGGTGTCTTGGGGCTGCATTAAAAAACAAAGAGTGTTGCCATCAGCTGAAGGGAGGTGATCCTTTCCCACTGCTCAAACCTGGAGTACTGTGTCCAGCTCTGGGCTTCCCAAGAGAAGCCATAGCAGAGAGTGTCCATCAAAGGGGACAAAGATGATTAGTAACTAGAGAATGTCTCTCATAATGAAAGGCTTGAGAAAGCTGGGACTGCTCTGCTTGTAGAAGAGGAGGCTTGGGAGAGGTCTCTACAATTATTACCTGAGGAGGTGGCATGCAGTAGGCAGAGCCAGGCTCTTTCCAGTGGTGCCCAGTGACAGGACCAGGCAATGGTCAGGCACTGAAACCCAAGAGATTCCCTCTGTACACCAGGGACTTTTTCATTGTGAGTGACCAAGTGCTGGCAAAGATTAAACCGAAGGTTTTACCCTTAGAGATACACAGAAACCATCTAGATATGATCCTGGGCAGCTTGCTCAGGATGGCCCTGCTTGGCTAGATTTGGACCTTGTGTATTTCTGTCTTCCTAATTTAAATAAAATAATACAACTGACTTTGTTCTATGGAAGAAAAAAATAATGAATTAAAAATAAAAAGGCTACATGCAAGGGCTTTTGTGTTCCCTCACAACTGTGAACTTCAGCATAGATCTTCAAGGAAGAGGATGAGTGATATATCTATTGCTTGGCTGGAAAAAATGCAATGTTTACTGCAGGGAAAACTTTCTAGGGTAGGCATGTAAGACAGGAAGTCTCTGGCTGGATCATACTGTTCTTTCCTTTGAACATAGAGACTAATCATTGTTGTCAGTGCAACTTTTAAAATAAAGCCTTCAGGCTTTTGCTTCTTTGAAGCATTTGTAGAGCAATAGAAATAACATCCAATTCAAAAACTGTGATAATCGTGAACTAAATATTTGAATTTATTCTTCTGTATTCTTAGTATGCTTTCACCTTAATATCTTCAAGCTGCAAGTGTTGTATCATGTAAAAATATTAAACTGCGTTCTGCAATAAACTATTGCTTTAATAGTTGCGTTACAATGCCAAAATATTGCAAGAAAATTACCATTTTCCAAATAACTTTCATGGGTTTTCCTGAAAGATTATTGCAATCTCTTGCCCTAAAACCTTGGATGAGGAACATGTAATTATTATGCTTTAGAGGGTGACTTGATCTTCATACTATTACCATTCAGATTTGGAGGAAAATTGACTCTTGGTAGTATGTCTCACTGTGTATACAACATCCAGATTTTAATTTCATACTTCAATTGAGACGTTCTTTTCTTGTTTTGGAACTGTAGAAGAAGTAACCATGAAGTCATGAGAAATCCCGTCTTTAAAACAAAATGTTTAAAAATACACATGAACATATTCTCTGCATGTTTCTTTTGAGGGAGGAAAAAGTCCAACAAATGTTGACATCCAAAATTGTCTTTTCCAAGAAAGTTTGTTGCAAGTAAATATGGAGTAACAGCGAGGGCTTTTTTGTTGCTCTGCTTTTGAGGTTTTGTACCTCTCTCCCTTCTGCTTTTCATGGGTGTCCTACTTTGCCTCAGCAATCTTTTGGTGTTTTTCTGGTTCACCGAAAGTGCTACAGAGTTTAGCATTTGAACACGGTCAAAATCCTGTCCTGCACAGTAAACTGAACCTTAATTTTCTTTTATTATAGTAATAGCTCCTTTAAATTCCAAAAGATGAAAGATACTGCAGAGTTTTTTAGACTGTTCTATACTTCTCCATTAAAGGCTTAATAATTTAATTAATGGAGGTAATTTAAAGCTAAGAAAGTATTGTAAAGCAACAGTGTTTCTATTTTTCAAAATGCTTTTTCAAAATGTTGTGCTGATTTGTTCCTGTAGAACTTTAGCAGGACAAAAATAATGTTCTATTGTGTAAGAATTGCCTTAGGCATTTCGTTTCCAAACTTTCATCTCTAAAGCCTCATTGAGGAAGGTGTGAAAATCAATTTGTGCTCACTCACTGTTTTCATTTGCTGCTTGCAGTATAACCTTAAAGGATGTCCTGAAGTGATCATCTGCCACTAGTCTGTGTTACACTCTTTGGAGATTGACAAAACTTCTTCACTTAGTGAGGGCACTTGAACTTACTTCTGTGCCTGAAGTAAAAGGCCTTCAAAAGTCAGCCCTGTAGAAGAGCCATTCAGAGTTTAAAGCTGTCCCTTCAACTAGCAGTTGCAGCAGTTTAAATTACCTATGACTGATGGTGAGTGCTTCCAGCATGGAGAGTTTCTCTCCTGTGCTGGCTGAACAGCTCCTCTCAGCCCTCTTCCAGTTGTCTGTCCAGATCAGCCTCTTCTGATCCCTCCTGTGATGTCTCTTCTACTGCAGCTCTCACCTTCTCCCATACATTTCTGTATGCAGCACAAAGTTCATAAGTAAAAAGTAAATAATTATATATTTTCTCACCACTTCTAGTTTACGTAAAACAGTCTTCATAGCAGACTATGGTGCCAAGCAGCACTGCAACATCTCTTTTTGCCTTGGCATGGTTATTAACATATAAACATAAATTTAGTGTAAAAATTACTTATGCTAAAAATATGAGCAACTGATGAAGTTGTTCCTTTCTAGAGTGCTTTGTCCTTGCATCCTAATCTATTTTACCATGTCTGTATTCAAAGAAAAGCCCAGAAAACCTATACATGTATAGTGATGCATCTCTTCTTTGAAAGAGCTGAAGATTTTACTGGGCTGTTTGGATTAGGATAGTTTCTGGTAGGTGTAATTGTAGACATTGCCAACTATTCTAAAGGCAAGAGAGTATTGAATTAAAAAAAACCAACCAAACAAACAAACAAACAAAAAATCCCCCAAATCCCCCACCCACCCCATCCTTCCAAAAAACCAACACAACAACAAAGAAGCCACCTTTTCTACTTTTCTATCTCTCAGGTTACTAGATAATGAAAATAATCAGAAACTGGCTTTATTCTTCATCATTCTTACCTTTAAAAAATTTATTTTCCTGTATTTCAGACTCTGTCCTTATTTGACTGAAACTGGCAACCAGTTTAAAACATCTCAGGTAGAGGTGCTAGTGGATTGCATAAGCTTGAGAAATTCAAATAAAAAGGGATTTACTTGCTTTTAGCACTGGCAAGAAATGCCAGTATTGCTTCTCTTCTCTAATTTCTTTGAAGAAATCCAAGTTGACATTGCTGAAATGTGATGTTTTTTCTCCTTAATAGAAAATACTGGTGCTGCAATACAAGGAGTTCTGGGTTAAAGGGCTAAAGTGTGCCAGTTAGAAGCAACCAAAATACAATTTTTCAATGGGAAATGGTAAAAAGTGTTAGTTACAATTTCTAATGATGAAATGTAGTCTAAACTAGTGACTTTTAATGCTACCTTATTTTGTTCTTTTGTGGGTTTTGGTTTTTTCCCCTCTGTATAGTCTTTCAACATAATGTGCTTTTTATTTTAAATCTTTGAGCAGTATCTATGGCACTTGTGGTTTGATTTCAAAGAAAGCCAGACATGCACATCTGAAATGTGCTTGAAATTGAAAGTTCAAGGGCAGTGTGTTGAATGGGCTTGCAGACCTAATGACTGGGTGGCAAACAGTATAAACAGGCTATTTTGAGACTTTTTTTGGGTGGGATATGCTAATGCTGCTTAAAAACACCCAAAAAGTTATATTAAAAATCTTTTATCTTGACATTTCCAAAAAGTGAACAGTTTCCATTTGCAAAAGAAGGTAACTGCTGTGGACTACCCAGACTTGAAGAAAAGGTTGGGAGTCTGTAATAGGCAAGTGTGTAAAGTGCTGCATTGGTCTCTTGTAAACATGAAGCACATATTTGCCACTGCTCCCAGTGTTATATTGGGGCAAACCACTGCAGGTGCAAGTGCAGGATTAACACTGCAAATAGACAAAATAAGAGGAAATTGGCAAAAATCAAGTAAATTGGGGAATAAATGTTTCTTAACAGGAGTCAGTGCTAAATCAAAATAAACCTGATAAATTGCAGTGAAGAAACTCTAACTTTTGCTCAGAAATAATATATAATAAAGTCTCTCAGACTATTGCTCAGACTACTTCAGGGTAGGAGAGACAGATGAACCTTCTTCTCCAGAAAGGTGGAAATGAGCCTTTTGAAGTGAAGGCTGAATCCAAGGTGCTTGTTGCACTTGACAATCTGTTTCACATTCACCTTTTCTGGTGACAGTATGTGCAGATCTCAAATGGAGTATACCCAGGCACCTGAGAAACACTCCAGCCAGAGTGCTGCAAGCCCAGCTGCTTGCAGATGTACCAGGGCTCCTGCCTGGCAGAGGAAATTGCCACTTCCAGAGGGCAGTTGTTTTTCTGGAATAGCTTAGGCATTGTACATTACAAATACCTTCATTCTGCCTCCTGATTCTCTCGCATTTTTCAATTGCCTGTTTGTTGGATCTGAGAGATAATTAAGTAATTTAAAAGATTAATTGGTTTCATAACTGAATTTGCATTCCAGGGATTCTGGAATTGCAGGAAGCTATTCATGCAAAAAATGCCTTTGTGTTAGTTCTAAATAGCTCTATAAATGTGAGACCTTAATGGCTTTATGACCGTAGCCTTTAAACAAATAACTCATCTGCCTTCAACAGGATTAATTATTTTAAACATTTAGGGTGAGATTGATTGTCAAAGGTGATTAAGATGTTTTTATCTAATATTTTTTCAATACAGAATTTACAATTTAATTAAGATGTTGCTAGCCAGCTGTCTTTTACACGGAAGAAAATATTGTCTTTGTATACTTGTTTAATTAACAGTAGTTATGGGTAATAGATCCATTGAAGGCTTACATTGTAGCACAGGCAAAAAAGCTTAATAGTTGAGTTTGTAATTTTTTATGTTTAAACCAAATGTTATAAACAAACTCATAAGTTCCTTGTCATAGTGCTTGTATGGGCAATTTCATCTGTTTTTTATTTATATTGATAGGTCTCAAGATGCAGGCTGGGATGTTATGGTGTAATGGGTGTCACTTTGTGGTGCAGTGTAATCCTCTATAATTTTTTTGTGATGTAATAAGAACTTGTAATTGGGGAGGGGAAATATTTATATAAACAAATACCATATGCATTTCCCCTAAGTAGCTTTTTTCAGGTGGACCATTGTGTGCTTTTATTTCAATTTTGCCCTAGATGACAATAAGTAATTACAAAGACAGCATTTTTTGGCTGTAGATTGACACGTGTGTGGAAATGTTTGTACACGGAATACTGATTTAATTTACTG
Organism: Luscinia megarhynchos; assembly: GCA_034336665.1. Classification (NCBI taxonomy): domain Eukaryota; kingdom Metazoa; phylum Chordata; class Aves; order Passeriformes; family Muscicapidae; genus Luscinia; species Luscinia megarhynchos. The sequence continues at coordinate 77,455,489 of CM067565.1, read as the reverse complement.
GAAGCAGGTTTCTCATAGTTTCTTCTAGTTAGCTTGTATCTGTTGTTCATGAAGTTAGTTTGTATGTAAACTGAATTTCTCATGAAGCTGTTTATAGTTAGGATGTTTCCAGGAATTTCTTTGGGATAAAAAAAATCTTTGTTTTATTAAAAACACACTAGACGACAGTTGCTAAGCTTGGGATATATGATTTGATTTCCTTTCAAGTTTCAAATACATTTCCTTGGAATTTAGAATCCACTGAGCTTTGCTTATCCCATCTTCCTTGAATTCCGTTTTACATTTTGTTCCATTTTGTTCGTAGGTGCTCTCCCCACTTTCCTGGTGGCACAGTGGGACTTTTCCCGCTGCTGCTGGTGCCCAGATGGTCTCCTTGCAGGAGGAGCAGCCTCAGCCGTTCTGTGGGTGAGTAGAGGCCTTTGGGATGGAGGCTGGACAGCACTGCCTCTCCTCCTACTTGCCCCTATTCCCTTCTTGCCAGGCAGCCTGGGAATTCCTCTCAAACTCCATCTATTTGGCATGCAGCATTTGCATTTCCCTCCGGTTTGCAGGCATGGTGGAGGAGGTCTTTTGATCTGGAGAAAAACTCTTAATAGCTTCCCAGGCACGTGGCAGCTCCTGGTTAGTCTGTTAACTGCAGTGAGAAAGAAGCATCCATTCCCATGGGCCTCTCGGGGTCTGTGGTTCCTTCCATCAGAAATCTTGGTCACAAAGCTAAAAGGCCAGCAAGTGTTACAGGTCATTCTTGTATTCTTGTGCTTCCTCTGTTTCTCTTCTTCTTCGTCAATCTGTCACTGATGAAATCTGAAGTCCTGCTTTGTTAGTAGGAATTGGTGGAGACCTGCAGGACTGCTAGTTAGCAGTGGGTGTGGGAAGAACCAACAAAACTTTGTATTTTTTTCATTTTGGTTTGGGTATTTTTTTGCAGTAGGGCTCCTGTAATCTGTCTGTTTCTGGAGGTGGCTAGCTTAAAGAAAATTGCAGATTGAAAACAATATACTCAGTTCTGCTTCTTTTAAAAGACCAATTTCTTATCTTTTGTCTGAAGTAGTTCAACAAGATGCTTAATCACTGATCATGAAGTTTTTCATGTTGGTTGGAAGAACTGCTTTGAAATGGTGCTTGATTCAACAAGTTAGACAAGCTTTTTCAAACTATCAAGGTTTTGCTTTCCTTGAGTGGTGGGATTAAGTCACCTTCATGCTACACATTACTTGGTTAGCTAGTAGCTCCATTTAGTAGGGCTTGCATAATGCTGTCTTTAAAATAAACCAATGTAGTTCAAAAGCTATTTAGTAGCTGTTAGTACTAAATGAGCATCTGAGAGGTTCATATACTCAAGATTTAGTGACAATGATCTGTTAAAGCATTTAGTAAATGGGTGCTTGAGTTTGTGGACCAGCACTAGATAATAATTTGTGGTGACTGCAAAGCTACCTAAATGAGAGTTTAAAGAAGGTGGTGGTAAAAGGACCATTGCCATTCCTTAGCACTTTCCATTACTTAAAATAAGCACCTCACATCTACAAGAATATGTAAGCAAGCAAAGGAGATTAAGAGGAAACTTCTGAAGTAAATGTACTTTGAGGTGGAGAAGACTTTCATGGTGCCTGCATAAGTGGTTTTTTACCTTATACAAAGATTATTTCATCTTCTTTAAGACTAGATAACGTTTTAGAATCTCTGTTCATTTGCCTAATTAATTAGTACTTAAATTTAGGCACTCAACATTTGAGTTGAGTACTATTTTGTAGAATTCCATGTTATATACAAGGCTGTGGTCAATTAAAATAGACTTAGTGAATCCTTATTCAGGGCAATATAAGAAATGTTAAATTCAGATTAAAAAACAATGTATTGTTTACAAAATGAAATTTACTTTACTCACATTATATTGGAGCTTTTCTCATTTAAAGTTGTAGTTGATATGAAAACTTTGAAGAAATTTTTTATGCTGATGTTTCTTTACTGCTGTCTTGATCTTGATTGTACATTACTTCTTGTTATCCTTAATGTTTTTTTCGGTACTTAATTTTGGTAATAACCAGTAATTTTGGTTAGTTTTCTTCCAGAAAAGTAATACCAGTTAACATGTACTGTTTGAACAGTTGTCCAATCCAGTGTTAAGTAATATATTGCTGCAGTTGTATTAATGTTAGAAAATAAAGGAGGTTAAAAAAAAAATCTGTTACTGATATCATCTAGGATGGTAAATCATAACAGATACTACTTGGAGATGCTTGTGTCTTGTTCTTTTAGTGAGTTCTGCAGACAACTGTAGCACTGTTTTGTGTGTTAAATGATGAGTGGTGGTGGTGTTATAATTATGGTAAGAGTGGCTAAATGGTGACTTACATTTTTGTGCTTAGTTTTTGCAAGTCTTGATCAAAAAAGTCAATACAAGTTAGAGTCTAAGCGTTATCTGCACTCAAATTACTAGTATATAATAGTTTTTATCAGTCTTTTGGTTGATATTACTCTGATTCTGGCTAATTGAATTCTGGTTTAGATAGATGTAAGACTTGGGGAGGGTTGGGATACTCTTATCTATTAGAACTGACATGGTCAATGCACAAATGCCACATCCACATAGTGAATGTAGCTACCTGGTGTCTGTGAAAGGAATTGTCTCTGTGTTAAGTGTCTGAGGCGATGATTATTAGAATCCCATTGCACAATTACATCCCTTTCCTCTGTGTGGAATGATCTTTGCATTATGAAGCTACATACTACACATTTGTCAGAAATGTATCTTGAAATCATTTTTCACTAGTGGAATGAAGGCTGAAGGTGGTACGGAAATTGCCTTTGATGCATATATTTTCAACTCCACCATAAAAAGCTGATCAGAGAGATGAATGATAGGTGTGTGCCTGTGTTTATCTGCAGTGTTTGATTTCCTAGCGAGCAGCAGAAGTGATTTCTGCTGCAGAGAACCTGATGGTGGGCAGGTGGCCAAAGCTGCTTTGGCTTGCTGAGATGCCACTAAGGAGCAGATGCTGACCGAGTCCAGCCTGGGATTGTTTTGGGCTGTGAGTGAGCAAGCAGCCCTGCCAGCTTTCCCTCTGCTCCGTGCAAAGCCATGGTGCCAGCTGCCTGCAGCAGCAGTGTGGGCGGTCAGACACCTTCCCTGGCACTGCCTTCAGGTAGAGACCTGAGCTGTGGTGTTAATCCTCTTCTGTTTACTCTGCCTTGCACCAGGGGACACTTCTTGCCTTTACTGCCTCACTGAATAAAAGCCATTTACACAGTATGATACTCCTTCTCAATTTTATCACCTCTTCTACTCCTTTAAACTTCTCCCAGTCTAGGTTTTTGCACATCTGATGGCAAATGTTCTTGGTAGCACAAGACCTTTTTTTGATACTGATTTGACCTTCAGGCAGAATTGTGTTGGTCTCTTCAGCTGCCCGGTCAAACCATCTGATATTCTAATCAGCTCTGCGCATTTCATATCACTATCATCATTAAAAATAACAGTAGAAGTTAATTTGAATATTTCTTCTCTTTTGTGGACAAAGTGGATGAGTTCATTGCTTGTTTGGTTCTGGCAGTAGCATTTAATGGGGAAAGCATATGCTTGGAGCAGGCGTGTGAAATGCTTGTGGGGCAAAGCAGGCTTTGAGCTGCTGCAGGTTTGCTTTGCTGTGTTCTCGATTCATGGCTGCCAGCATGTTTCTGAGCACCACACTCTGTGCCAGGCTGATCAAAACATTGACTTTTTCTCCATTAGCTGCATCTTTTATTTCTTAACTTCCTGTGGCTTCTGTGGTGCTGCTGGTCCCGCCAGGAGGCCGAGGCAGGGAAGTTTGCACAAGGAATGCCTGCGGTCAATGCCAATGATTCTCTCTCTGCAGCTTTGCCTCTTTGACAAACACATTATTCTCAATCTTTGCTGCGTTCTGCAGTTGTGCTATTCCTCGTGATCCATCCAGGATAATTGACTCTTCTCAAATGTGTGTACCCCTGAGTAACTTTTCTGTCTCCAGACAAAACAAGTGCTTCTTGTTAGTTCACTTTCAGCCATTTCAGTGGTGCTGCCCAAGGGAGGCACTCTTGGTGTTCTCTGTAGGCCCAGTGCAGTAGCAAACACCTTTTCTTTTGAATACAGTAGAGCTTTTTCTATTGATCTTGATATGTGTTTCTTTCTCATCCACATTTGTGGTGTTGCAGAGAAATTAGAATATGTCTGAAGAGATTTGAATACTCTAGAAATGTATTTTTTGAAGAGACAGTAGCATGTTTTTTTCTGGAGGTACAGGTCTGGTAGTTCTTTTTTCCCAGTGATCTTTATGTTTCTGATTTACTGTTAACAATAATAGGACACAAATCCTCTAATACATTTCATAGCTGTTACCAGTAGCAGAAGCTGTATGAATAATATTGTAGCAAAATCACTAATTATTTTAATGAGTGGATTTTCCATAAAGTCATAATGTTCTGGGAGGCTTTTTTGTTCATATACGTGTGTGTGTGTGTGTGTGTGTGTGTACATATATATAAACTTAAACTGAACCTACAGACCCACCTGACTAAAATTTCATAATGTGATGCAACAGTGTTTCATAACCTATCTAAAGTAGCCCATTGCTTCTGTACCATTTCAAAGAACAACTGCATGTTTTTCCAGTATTATGAATAGTTCAGCATTGTCAGAAATACCTGGGGTAAGCCAGTATGCTGGTCAGAACAATACACTGGTAATGGTAATGGAATAGAGGTGGTGTCTGTGTTGTTTTCCCCAAAGTCAAACAGTCTTAAATTAGTAATATAGCAATTACTTTTTTGTTGTTGGTATTGTAATCAATGATATTTAGCTTCATTTATTGTAGAATAATATTAAGGCAGACTTCTTTATATGTTATGAAGCTGATATATGGGGATACTGAAAGGATTATATATCCAGGATTAAATAAATTTATGTTATAAGCCATTGACATTTCCAGTTCTCTGAACCTCTGTTTATGTGAACAGATTGAGAATTTTGTTGATTAACATTTTTCTCTCAACAAGAGTTAATAATTTCTTTGCTTTCTTCCATCTTTGCAATATAGAGTAGAATATTAAACATTGTTTGTATGTAACATTTGTTTACAGTTTGAATTAGTAAAAAAAATTTTCCAGGTGACTGTTTGCATATTGCATTTACATTTGTACATACATTTTCTTTTGCTGTTTATGTATGAAGAGCTGTTGCTGGCTATGCATATGAATATTAAGTAATTTTGAAGCTTTGATTTTTATAATTAATCAGAAAATTATTGGAAAAAATGTTTAAAGAGTAAGATAAATTTACAACACAGGAAAAATAATTCTAGGACAAAATAAAACTGTGAAGTAAAATTTAAAAAACATTTAACTGGAATAAGCTTCAAATGTGGCATTTTTTTCTCTTGCAGTATTTTGATTTGCTGTTCCTAAATAATGAAAAAAATAAAGACTATCTTGTTTGAAATTTTTGTTACAAAACTTTATATTAAGATGGTGACTTCTGGTATGAAGTTGGAAACTTAGTTCAAGTAGACTGATTTGGTTGTTCCCATATCCATAGAAACTCTAGCACTGTGTCCATGGGATGTTTATAGCCTCTGTTACTGGACACAACAAAGAAATAGCCTACACATGGTGTAACATCCAGCCAATTATTTCAGGTCTGTGTCCTCATTCTGCTGTTTGCTTGCTTGGTATTTCAGAAGGTATTTCCATACCTTTTTCTTCTCTAATAAAAACTTAGTTTTTACCATCTGATATTAGGGAACAGCCCTTCTTAGTTATCATTTTTGTCTATTGGTTTTTACTTTTTCAAAAATATTGCTGTGCTTTATGCTTGCTTCATTGGATTATTTTCCTTCTGCATTCATACATGTGTGTAGTTGCTTCCATTATATCATGCCTGGTGCAGTAACTAAACCCATAATGTAATGGGGAGGTGCATTTAGTCTTAAAGTAGTCTCTTTCCTTTTCAGTGCTACAAATTAATTTTCTTGAAATCTGATGCAATTATGTTAAAAGCTTCCTTTTTAATTTATACTTCTAAGAATCTCATTTGTGAACACTGCTTCTCTATGTATTCTCTTCCTGCTACATTTTTTCTTAGTCAGCAATAATGAGTTTTAAACTCGCAGATTTGGGCTGGAACCAACAAGAAACTACTAAAAAAAAAAAAAAGTAAAAAGGAATTCCAGCAGACAGCAAATGACACAATTCCAAGTGTTCGTTGCCAGCTAGGAGTGTAAACTTCCAATGTTTTACTTGTTAGGGTGTGACTGCATGTGTTTACTCCTCTGCCATATGAGCTCTGAGGGCTAGCTTGTGATGTAAAGTACTTACAAATAAATTACTTTTACTTTTTCAGAGCATAGTGTTTATTCCACTGCTGATGGAATACCTCAGGTGCAGTACGTAATCATAACAACCTAGTTTTGTTTGTAATAGTTATGGCTTTTTTTCCTGTCAATAAAAAGTTCATCAGGTTTCAATTTCACGTCATTTTATGCTGTTCTGTGAAAATGTTTTTGTATGAAAACTGTTGTATTGTTATATAACTGTTTTATATTGTTACATATCTGTTAAATTTCTTTGACTTTGACTTATATTACTGATGTTCTGCTGGCATTTTGAGGAGAGTAAATGTTGCAGGTTTGCTTTGTTTCTCTTGAAGTTTGTTGCTGAACCACTATGGCAATTAAAAAGTACATAGTAAAAGTGTAAAATTTTAACACACTTGTCTCAGAAAGCGTGGTCCATATGTGTAAGCACAATGGATAACTTTGCTAGCATGATACTGGTGAAGTCAACAGAACTAGCAGCAACTAAACTTGCCTGAATTTTGGTGGGTTAGGCCATTGGGGCTGGGTGTTTAGTTCTCTGTATGTTAGTGAGTTCTGCCTGTCTGTTCTTTATCAAATCTTCTTTCAAGATGAGGATGAATTCTAGTTTTTGTGCTTCAGCATCTATGCCTTTAAACATAGGTAAATGTACCACTTAAAAGCCTTAAGAGGATGGATGAGGTGTGTTTCCTTCTAATGTTTTGTCTCCTTGTGTGCATGGTGTGGTGTGGGACAAAAGCCTATCACACCTGCCCTGATTGTTGCTGTACTCTTCTCCTGCATCCTTGGTGGCATTCCCTGTGTGAGAGGTAGAGAGGGAACAAATTACAACTAGTGTTGAGATAATTTAGCAATTCAAATATTTTTGTTTCTGAACTTTAAAATGTAAATTGAAGTTCTTTCTGCTGCATCTGCTTCTGGATGATTTAAAACTAAAGTAAAAACAACAAAATGCAATCCCAGAGCAAATAATCAGTTAAGTTGTTGGGTTTTTTCTTTAAGGGTTTTGTATTAAGTACATTTTCGTGTTCATTATTTAAAAAAAAAAAACAACTCTGAATCTCAGATTTGATTTTGACATTGATGATTTTTGTATTTTGAGATAACCGGTAGGGAATCTGTATTCATTATATGCTTTCTTTTACCAGCTGTCTCTTTAGTTTTTGATATGACATTACCTGTCAAAATAGGCATTGCTTGTAGTTGGCCAGGATGTAAACAATTAAAAAAATATTTGCAAAAGCTCAGTAGAGATTTAAGAAAAAAATCTTTCCATCAGTGGGCTTTTGGGCATGAGAAGGCAAGGCAGGATTTCATGCAGTCTTGTAACTGTGTTGTCAGGTGTAAGGATTGAAAGCAATGACTGACTTTTGGGCTCTTTCTTCTCCCCTCAAATTTGGACAGTACATTGGAAGGAGGTTGTTTGAATGAAGTGGAATAGGGATGGGATCTGAAGATGGAGAGGGAGAGATGGAAGAGGGAGAGAGAGGGCTAGGCAATTAAACATGAGATGAATAGATGATGAGGGAAACAGGAAGGAATTTAAAAAGGAAGAAATAGAACAGTTGGGGGAGTGATAAGGGCTGATGTTTGAAGAGGAGGTGGGGAAGGAAGATATGCAAAGGTTTGTGTTTTTGTACTGTCACTCTCTGCAATTCAAGCTTGGAATAATTGACAGATTTCATGTATTTACCATTTGCTCACCAAGTTAGTTAGGTCTTGAGTCACTGTAATGTTGGTCCAAATAGAAATTAATGATTTCTCCTGCCTTACAATGTATTATGATTAGAAAATATTTGCAAGCATTCTAAATCTATGGTTCATCTAATAAATATCCTTCATATTAGTGAATTAATCCAACTGCAAATGATTCAAATTCATATTCTATCCGAAAAATAAGTGCAACTTTTTAAAAGAAGTGTTGTCTCAAAAATCCTTGAATTCATGTGGTACATGTGGAGCTACATTTACAAGGATCCGTAAATGTATTTTGTGTTTTATATGTTTTTAATACTCTTCCAGTTGCTGTCATGGAGTAAAATGTTTCTGCATTTAATTATTTACTAGGCAACGGTAGTGGGGCTTGGAAATGCATAAACTAATGTGGATAGAGTTGGTCTGGAAACTGAGTTGTTAGGGAAAACATTCTGCTGAAAGAAAATAGGGTATTTAACTAAATTCTAATTCTTGTTGAATATCTCAGAATAATCAGAATGGGTTAATCTCTTGAAGAGCTGTACTTAAGGGTGGGTGAAGCTGTGTGCATTCACTATGATACCATCTTGAAAGTTGCATTCTGGTGTTACCTTATGCTTGTTTAGAATGGGAAAGAATTGCTTTTCTCCATAGGAGTTTGTATGAGACCAAAGTTGTGATGCAATAGTTTTGATAACATACTGGTGTTTTGGGAATTGCTAAACAGTGTTAACATGGAACTGAGGCCTTTCCTGCTTCTCATGCTGCCCCAGCAGTGAATTGTCGGGATGCACAAGGAGATGGGAGGGGACACAGCTGGGCAGCTGACCCCAACTGCCCAAGGAGATATTCCACACTCACAAAGAGATATACCACATCTTGCTCAGCAACAAAGCATGGGGAGAAGGGCAGAGGTTTGCCAAAACTGCCTCTTCTCTGGGGCTGGCTGGAGTTGAATAGACTGGCTGTTGATGAGCAATTGTGGGATTTTTACATTATTTGCGGTGGTTTTGTTTTGTTTTTCTTTGAGGAGTTGTTTTTCTTTTTATACTACTCCTTTTTCCTTATTAAGCTGCCTTTATCTCAACCCAAAGTTCTTGCACTTTTGCCCTTCCAATTCTCTCCCCATCCCAGTGGTGGATGGGCAGGGAGCCAGCAGCTGTGTGGTACTTGAACTGCCTACTGGGATTAAACCATGACATAAACCTTCACAAATGAACTGAACTTATCAAAATGAAGTCTTGCAAAGTTTGTCTGATTATCTGCTGAATGCTTTGAGTTAATATGAAGTAGTAATCTGGACACTCACATGCTTTCAAGATCTGCCAGTGGCATGTTGTATAGATTCCTCTGTACGTGCCTTAAGGGTTTGCTTGCTTATTTGGAGACTTCACCATATTTATGTTAGGTTTGACACTTTGCTTCTCTGTTTCACTTTGACATCATATTCTGGAATCTAAAGCGTTACAGAAACTATTTGTTTGATACTGCTGCTCATGAAGTTGAATCATTGTAGTGAAATTGCTGCACTGAGCCTGCTACAGTTGAAATTTTTCTACTCCACACATACATATTGTAAGATGATGTTTGGGTGTTGTTTAATATGCATATTGCTTGGTTTAATATAAAGTACTGTAGTATCCTGTCACTATGTCCTCAGTATATTTTCTTTTAAAGTCCAAGCAGTATTTATTTTCTGTTTAAAAGTAAAATTAAAATATTTTAATTTTAAAAGGACAGAAGGTTCCAGTATTCTTGTTCCTCAGTGATACATTTGCCATTTAGTCTTGCTTAGTGTACAGATCTGAATTTAATCTATGTATAAAAGTACAAATATATTAATACACTAGTTATATTATATTAAATATTCTAATAATGTTTAAATATTATATATAAAGAAAAACAGTGCTTGAAATCTCTGAAAGATACAGTGATAATAAAAATTTGCCAAAATAATTTGCATTTTGCACCACTGTAAAATAGATCATTATTTTTACCTAAGTGTAACATGATAGTGTTATTGAAGCACAGAAGTTATGTAGCTATAGCATCTGAGCCTTGTTAGCATAACAAATGTCACCCACTTACTGTTGGCCACTGTACAACTTTATTTTCAGATGATTACTACAGTGCTATGCTTTGTAATAATAACTGCATCCACAATTGGAGCATCTGAGTGACTGGTATTGCAGGGCAAACACAGAGCTGTGGATACGGGCACGAGTGCAAGTGTATTTATTTTATCCTAGTGTTTGTCACAACCAAGGTTTTTTTGGAGGCAAAGGCTTTGTAGTGGAAATGAAAATTATTTCTTATTGAAAGTCTTGCACTCTTAATGCTGATATTCTTAGAAGAAGAGAAAATGTTACTGCAGGCTAGCAATTTCTGTAGTTAAACACTGTGTAGGTGTAAATAATACGTATCTGTCTAGTTATTCTGTGTGGTCATTACCACAACATACGTGGTAAACCTCAATGTAATCAAAAGTTTGTGATAGCTGAGCTGTGGTTGTTAGTGAAGGTGGGTGTGTTTAGATGGAAGAATGTAGCCTGTTGTATCAAAGTTTGGTGTGTTGGGACTGGCCTCCTACTCGACCTGTATAAAGGTGGCTGTGGTCTTTTCAGACTTGTCTGCACAAGAGGGGATGTCTGAAGTGGGGCTGCAGTGAGTCAAGATGCAGAACATGCTAACTCCTAGACTGTGCCACCCTCATGGGTGTTTTTGCTTGGAAACAAATGAGCTTCTAGCATAACTTAGGTTTATATTAAATATTAGGGACAAATTTGTCTTGGAGTTGAGGGGCAGAGTGCTATTGTTTCTCCTCAGCTGTTATTCTGTACAGCACGCCCCCTGCACACCATCCTCAAGTACTAGAAATAGCAGTGCTGAGATGAGTGGGAAGGTTGTCATATCTCACCCTAATGATTCTGGCACTATCCCCTTATGTCAAATCAAGTCAGTAAATTATTGAAGAACATATGTTAAATCTAGGAGGAAGATTATTGGCACATTAGTGGCTATATGGCTCTCTCATGTAATGAATTAAGCTAAGTTCAGGGTTGATATTTAGACCAAGGGCAGAAAAGAGGATCTCATCTGACTAGGGATTATATTGCATACCAAAACTGTGAAGGGTGGATGGCAAAACACTAGTCAGGATTAATTCCTTCATAGACCCAACATGCTGAAGTTCCTAATAAAAGCAATAAATACTTCTCTATGAACAGAGCAGTAAAAATAGTGAAGTACTATAAAAATTTCCTCTTCTTTACTCAGGATTTGTCTACTACAGGTGAAGTTGAATTCAGGTCACAGTTTAAGATATGAGGAGTGCATAAACTCCCCACTGCAGTAGCAATTTGTAGACAAAATTACTTTCTATTTTTTGCATTGCCTAAGCCTGTGCTACTCCTGAACGTTTGAAGAGCTTCAAAAGAAATAACTGAGATAGATGGAGGATAAAAACTGAATCCAAAGTTAAAAATACATGTCTCCCATGCAGGGAGGATGGTGTGCCAGCAGTGTGCCCTGGCTGTGCCATGCAGGGAGGATGGTGAGCCGGCAGTGTGCCCTGGCTGTTCCATGGAGGATGGTGAGCCGGCAGTGTGCCCTGGCTGTGCCATAGAGGGAGGATGGTGAGCCGGCAGTGTGCCCTGGCTGTGCCATGGGGAGGATGGTGAGCCGGCAGTGTGCCCTGGCTGTGCCATACAGAGGATGGTGAGCCGGCAGTGTGCCCTGGCTGTGCCAGGGGAGGATGGTGAGCCGGCAGTGTGCCCTGGCTGTGCCATACAGGGAGGATGGTGAGCCGGCAGTGTGCCCTGGCTGTGCCAGGGAGGATGGTGAGCCGGCAGTGTGCCCGGGGCTGTGCCATACAGGGAGGATGGTGAGCCGGCAGTGTGCCCTGGCTGTGCCATACAGGGGAGGATGGTGAGCCGGCAGTGTGCCCTGGCTGTGCCATACAGGGAGGATGGTGAGCCGGCAGTGTGCCCTGGCTGTGCCATGGAGGAGGATGGTGAGCGGCAGTGTGCCCTGGCTGTGCCAGGGAGGATGGTGAGCCGGCAGTGTGCCCTGGCTGTGCCAGGGAGGATGGTGAGCCGGCAGTGTGCCCTGGCTGTGCCATACAGGGAGGATGGTGAGCCGGCAGTGTGCCCTGGCTGTGCCATACAGGGAGGATGGTGAGCCGGCAGTGTGCCCTGGCTGTGCCATGCAGGGAGGATGGTGAGCCGGCAGTGTGCCCTGGCTGTGCCATGGAGGGAGGATGGTGAGCCGGCAGTGTGCCCTGGCTGTGCCAGGGAGGATGGTGAGCCGGCAGTGTGCCCTGGCTGTGCCATAGAGGGAGGATGGTGAGCCGGCAGTGTGCCCTGGCTGTGCCATGAGGGAGGATGGTGAGCCGGCAGTGTGCCCTGGCTGTGCCATAGAGGGAGGATGGTGAGCCGGCAGTGTGCCCTGGCTGTGCCAGGGAGGATGGTGAGCCGGCAGTGTGCCCTGGCTGTGCCATAGAGGGAGGATGGTGAGCCGGCAGTGTGCCCTGGCTGTGCCATGAGAGGATGGTGAGCCGGCAGTGTGCCCTGGCTGTGCCATATGAGGGAGGATGGTGAGCCGGCAGTGTGCCCTGGCTGTGCCATAGAGGGAGGATGGTGAGCCGGCAGTGTGCCCTGGCTGTGCCATGGGGAGGATGGTGAGCCGGCAGTGTGCCCTGGCTGTGCCATAGAGGGAGGATGGTGAGCCGGCAGTGTGCCCTGGCTGTGCCATAGAGGGAGGATGGTGAGCCGGCAGTGTGCCCTGGCTGTGCCATAGAGGGAGGATGGTGAGCCGGCAGTGTGCCCTGGCTGTGCCATGGGGAGGATGGTGAGCCGGCAGTGTGCCCTGGCTGTGCCATGAGGGAGGATGGTGAGCCGGCAGTGTGCCCTGGCTGTGCCATGGGAGGATGGTGAGCCGGCAGTGTGCCCTGGCTGTGCCATGAGGGAGGATGGTGAGCCGGCAGTGTGCCCTGGCTGTGCCATAGAGGGAGGATGGTGAGCCGGCAGTGTGCCCTGGCTGTGCCATAGAGGGAGGATGGTGAGCCGGCAGTGTGCCCTGGCTGTGCCATGGAGGATGGTGAGCCGGCAGTGTGCCCTGGCTGTGCCATAGAGGGAGGATGGTGAGCCGGCAGTGTGCCCTGGCTGTGCCATACAGGAGGATGGTGAGCCGGCAGTGTGCCCTGGCTGTGCCATGGAGGATGGTGAGCCGGCAGTGTGCCCTGGCTGTGCCAGGGAGGATGGTGAGCCGGCAGTGTGCCCTGGCTGTGCCATACAGGGAGGATGGTGAGCCGGCAGTGTGCCCTGGCTGTGCCATAGGAGGATGGTGAGCCGGCAGTGTGCCCTGGCTGTGCCATGGAGGATGGTGAGCCGGCAGTGTGCCCTGGCTGTGCCATGAGGGAGGATGGTGAGCCGGCAGTGTGCCCTGGCTGTGCCATACAGGGAGGATGGTGAGCCGGCAGTGTGCCCTGGCTGTGCCATGAGGGAGGATGGTGAGCCGGCAGTGTGCCCTGGCTGTGCCATAGAGGATGGTGAGCCGGCAGTGTGCCCTGGCTGTGCCATGGGGAGGATGGTGAGCCGGCAGTGTGCCCTGGCTGTGCCATACAGGGAGGATGGTGAGCCGGCAGTGTGCCCTGGCTGTGCCATAGAGGGAGGGATGGTGAGCCGGCAGTGTGCCCTGGCTGTGCCATGGAGGATGGTGAGCCGGCAGTGTGCCCTGGCTGTGCCATAGAGGGAGGATGGTGAGCCGGCAGTGTGCCCTGGCTGTGCCATGCAGGGGAGGATGGTGAGCCGGCAGTGTGCCCTGGCTGTGCCATGGAGGATGGTGAGCCGGCAGTGTGCCCTGGCTGTGCCATAGAGAGGATGGTGAGCCGGCAGTGTGCCCTGGCTGTGCCATGGAGGATGGTGAGCCGGCAGTGTGCCCCTGGCTGTGCCATAGAGGGAGGATGGTGAGCCGGCAGTGTGCCCTGGCTGTGCCATGAGGGAGGATGGTGAGCCGGCAGTGTGCCCTGGCTGTGCCATAGGGAGGATGGTGAGCCGGCAGTGTGCCCTGGCTGTGCCATAGGAGGATGGTGAGCCGGCAGTGTGCCCTGGCTGTGCCATAGAGGGAGGATGGTGAGCCGGCAGTGTGCCCTGGCTGTGCCATGAGGGAGGATGGTGAGCCGGCAGTGTGCCCTGGCTGTGCCATGGAGGATGGTGAGCCGGCAGTGTGCCCTGGCTGTGCCATGGAGAGGATGGTGAGCCGGCAGTGTGCCCTGGCTGTGCCATGGGGAGGATGGTGAGCCGGCAGTGTGCCCTGGCTGTGCCATGGAGGATGGTGAGCCGGCAGTGCCCTGGCTGTGCCATCTGTGCCAGAGGGAGGATGGTGAGCCGGCAGTGTGCCCTGGCTGTGCCATGGAGGATGGTGAGCCGGCAGTGTGCCCTGGCTGTGCCATAGAGGGAGGATGGTGAGCCGGCAGTGTGCCCTGGCTGTGCCATACAGGGAGGATGGTGAGCCGGCAGTGTGCCCTGGCTGTGCCAGGGAGGGATGGTGAGCCGGCAGTGTGCCCTGGCTGTGCCATGGAGGATGGTGAGCCGGCAGTGTGCCCTGGCTGTGCCATAGGGAGGATGGTGAGCCGGCAGTGTGCCCTGGCTGTGCCATGAGGGAGGATGGTGAGCCGGCAGTGTGCCCTGGCTGTGCCATAGGGAGGATGGTGAGCCGGCAGTGTGCCCTGGCTGTGCCATGGAGGATGGTGAGCCGGCAGTGTGCCCTGGCTGTGCCATGCAGGGAGGATGGTGAGCCGGCAGTGTGCCCATGGCTGTGCCATGCAGGGAGGATGGTGAGCCGGCAGTGTGCCCTGGCTGTGCCATAGAGGGAGGATGGTGAGCCGGCAGTGTGCCCTGGCTGTGCCATGGAGGATGGTGAGCCGGCAGTGTGCCCTGGCTGTGCCATACAGGGAGGATGGTGAGCCGGCAGTGTGCCCTGGCTGTGCCATGCAGGGAGGATGGTGAGCCGGCAGTGTGCCCTGGCTGTGCCATGCAGGGAGGATGGCGAGCCGGCATTGTGCCCTGGCTGTGCCAGGGAGGATGGTGAGCCGGCAGTGTGCCCTGGCTGTGCCAGGGAGGATGGTGAGCCGGCATTGTGCCCTGGCTGTGCCATGGAGGATGGTGAGCCGGCAGTGTGCCCTGGCTGTGCCATAGAGGATGGTGAGCCGGCAGTGTGCCCTGGCTGTGCCATAGAGGGAGGATGGTGAGCCGGCAGTGTGCCCTGGCTGTGCCAGGGAGGATGGTGAGCCGGCAGTGTGCCCTGGCTGTGCCATGCAGGGTAGGATGGTGAGCCGGCAGTGTGCCCTGGCTGTGCCATAGAGGATGGTGAGCCGGCAGTGTGCCCTGGCTGTGCCATGGAGGATGGTGAGCCGGCAGTGTGCCCTGGCTGTGCCATGGAGGATGGTGAGCCGGCAGTGTGCCCTGGCTGTGCCATACAGGGAGGATGTTGAGCCGGCAGTGTGCCCTGGCTGTGCCATGGAGGGAGGATGGTGAGCCGGCAGTGTGCCCTGGCTGTGCCATAGAGGATGGTGAGCCGGCAGTGTGCCCTGGCTGTGCCACGCAGGGAGGATGGTGAGCCGGCAGTGTGCCCTGGCTGTGCCATAGAGGGAGGATGGTGAGCCGGCAGTGTGCCCTGGCTGTGCCATAGAGGGAGGATGGTGAGCCGGCAGTGTGCCCTGGCTGTGCCATAGGGAGGATGGTGAGCCGGCAGTGTGCCCTGGCTGTGCCATGGAGGATGGTGAGCCGGCAGTGTGCCCTGGCTGTGCCATAGAGGATGGTGAGCCGGCAGTGTGCCCGGGCTGTGCCATAGAGGGAGGATGGTGAGCCGGCAGTGTGCCCTGGCTGTGCCAGGGAGGATGGTGAGCCGGCAGTGTGCCCTGGCTGTGCCATGCAGGGAGGATGGTGAGCCGGCAGTGTGCCCTGGCTGTGCCATACAGGGAGGATGGTGAGCCGGCAGTGTGCCCTGGCTGTGCCATGGAGGATGGTGAGCCGGCAGTGTGCCCTGGCTGTGCCAGGGAGGATGGTGAGCCGGCAGTGTGCCCTGGCTGTGCCAGGGAGGATGGTGAGCCGGCAGTGTGCCCTGGCTGTGCCATGCAGGGAGGATGGTGAGCCGGCAGTGTGCCCTGGCTGTGCCATGGAGGATGGTGAGCCGGCAGTGTGCCCTGGCTGTTCCATGGAGGATGGTGAGCCGGCAGTGTGCCCTGGCTGTGCCATACAGGGAGGATGGTGAGCCAGCAGTGTGCCCTGGCTGTGCCATGGAGGATGGTGAGCCGGCAGTGTGCCCTGGCTGTGCCAGGGAGGATGGTGAGCCGGCAGTGTGCCCTGGCTGTGCCAGGGAGGATGGTGAGCCGGCAGTGTGCCCTGGCTGTGCCATGCAGGGAGGATGGTGAGCCGGCAGTGTGCCCTGGCGGTGGCTCTCCCCTACTGCAGCCCGGGCTGCCGGAGCAGCGCTGCCAGCCCGCACGCCATCCCTGCCGCGCTGCTGCACAGCCTCGACATCCCTCCTACTTCGGCAGGAGCTGGGGAACACCATGTACAGCCAGGAGATGTTTTCTTCTGTCTAAAGAAAAGGAAGAATAATACAGGACTTTGATGCTGTCTTCAGCGTTTTCGTGTTTAGCCGCACAGAATGTGCAGGTGGGTGCTGCACTAAGGTGCACAGCATCTCAGATGAGACTCACCAGAAATCAGCTGCAATAAAACCATGCCGAATACGTGGTGGGATGTGGGAGGGGTAAACTTCCCCGAGAGGATTTGCTATCCTCCAGATTGTTTGAACTTATTTGGATCTGAGCAGCTGACTAGCATAAGCTTTGCTCAGAGTAGGAGAGAGGACCAGATGATCTTATAATGTCCAGTTGGACTGGAATTACACTGCAGCTGGCAGACTTGAAAATTCCAGCTCCTCAACAAAACTAGTTGAAGATCTCAGACTTGCCTTGAAAGTTCTGAAAGTACTTGTCATGGGGAAAATGCTCAGAAGTGTGACTTAGTGGCACCATTCTTGGCAGCAGTTCTGGACTGCTTATTACCTGAAAGGGTTTGTTTTTTCTCTATATGATGTCAGTTGGAACAGATAATTTCTGTGAGACATGAATACATTACAAGGTGATGCCTATGAGACATGAATCTATTACATAGTCTGATTGTTTAGCTGCTGTCTGTATCTCATATGTTTATTCCTGGGATGCATTTAAAATACTTGGAAATTTACTCCATGGAGCTCATCCTGCTGGGACAGTGGTTGGCTCTTCTACCTTTTCTTAGAAGCAGCTCCCTTCTCAAAAAATTGTTTGGGGGTGATTAACCAAGATGTGTTTTCTTCCTTTCTTGGTTTGTTCTGATCAGAATAGCATGATTCTAGCAAACTCTTTAACTGCATATGGGTCTATAGCCTAGGGTGTAATAGTTAATTTAAAGAAGAGAAATGAATACATCATGGTTTGGTTTAGACTGGATTTCACCTACTGAGAACTGAGTGAACTGAATTTTCTGTGCAAAACACCAATTCACAACTATTTGCCAGCGACTGACTAGTGAGTATGCATCTGTATTACCTTCTTTTCAACAGAATCTAGTCAAGGATGACTACCCAGATGCAATTTTTCTGTTGAAGAACAACTTGTCCCTTTTTTCTTGAACGCTCAGAATTTTTAGCAGCTGTAAAGCATTTTCAGATACATACTAGAAAGCTGGGATTTTGTTTGGTTAGAGTGGAGTGGATTTTTTTGTAGCATCCAAGAATCTTGGCTGAAAAAAGGATCGTGTGTTACACAAAGCATGATATCACATGCAGAACAAAGTTCCCCTCTGCTTAAGAAGAAATTGTGTTGCTAAAAAGGATGGTAAATTGGAGAG
Source organism: Luscinia megarhynchos (assembly GCA_034336665.1). NCBI lineage: Eukaryota > Metazoa > Chordata > Aves > Passeriformes > Muscicapidae > Luscinia > Luscinia megarhynchos. The sequence goes on along the minus strand of CM067565.1, from coordinate 77,437,566 downwards.
TGAAACAATCAAAATAGCTTGTCTGAGTTTACTGAAAGCATGAGTAGAAACTATCCAGTTAAATGTGGTCCTGAAATTTGGTCCTAAGTCTTCTGAACTTTCTGTCCATTGGAGTTTCCTTTCTATATAGGTTAGGTGTCTCTTGGTTTGGATACTTCATTGTTATATAAGCATCTTTATTCTTTTGGTCACGTCTTTGTTGATTTTCTTCTCTTTTTGTGATGCATTTTTTAAAATTTGAGTTTAGGTGATTTTCTGTTTGTTGTTTTGTTGGGGTGGAGGGGGAATGCTTCCATGGGGTTTTGTTGTTTGGGGCTTTTTTAAAGTCTGTCCTCTTAGTTACTACATTGTAATGAACAGGACAAGAGACAGTATGAATCCATACAAGTATTTGTAAGTCCTTTCAAAGTCAAGCAGCTAAAGCAGTTTATGCTAACTGAATATTTGTTCTTAAATCTTACTGCATAAATAATAAATTTTGTAAGACAGTGTTTCCATGTTGCTTAAATGGTGCATTTACAGGTTATTTAAGCTTGTACTGTCCACTCTTATGTGATGCAAGTGTTGCTTCTTTTTGTGGCATAATAGAAAGTGTAGCTGAACTTGGCATTTACTCAGCTTAATTTTTATTTTTTAAACTTTTTTTTCTGTTGTAGACAGTGCTTAAATATATTTTAAAATGTCTTAAAATGTACAACATAATTCAAGAAAATAATGTGAAATGGGAGAAGACCAGTTTATTAAAGGTGATAATTAAAATTCCTGCTTTATAGGACATTAGTAGATTAAGTGTGAGGTTAAGTGCAAGAGATTTATTCGACTTAGCTTTGTTTCCTTTTGAGCATTCACCTAAGGCATTTATAGGTCAGCATGCATAGGGAGGGTATGCATGTAGTAAGAAATCTGAAATAAAATTTCTAACTTTATTCTATTGTATTTCAATTATTCTTTCTTTTTAGTCTGGTGAGATTCTGAAGGCATGGTTCACAAGGCATGCAGGTGACAGAATTGACATTGTTGCCTCCTATTTTGCTATTATTGATGTATCAGCATTGCTTAATCTTGTGTTTCCTGATTGGTTATATCACAGAGACTTCAGATAGCAGGTCTTGATCCAGATTTCCATGAAAGCAAGTACTTATTCTGTGTTGAGAAAGTGCATTCATTGCATAGTTTGGATGAAAGATTAGAGCAGAATTGTTTGATTTGCAGCAGTAATACTCAGTGGCATGTTTTGCACCTTATTCTTATTGTTGAAAAAAAGTGAATTTTGAGTTGTGCTAATGAAAAGTCTCCTTTAAAACTCACCTCATTAATATTGCCTTTGTTAACAATTAGAACCTACAGCTGCTTTAACTAAAGACCTGATTTTTTCATTTTTTCTCATTTACTGCTGCTGCTTTACTGAGAGGACTGCTGTTCACTGAGGTGTACTGTGGAGGAGATATCTTAAGTGACATGTGAGATATCTCATCATGTAATACTAGGATTTATTCTCTCTGCTTTTTCCAGCCAAATAGGGGAAAACTATGAAATCTCTGCTTTGAGATGTGTAAGCATCAGTGATTTTGGTGTTTAGTAAGGGTTTTTGGTGGTTTTTGATACTGCTGTTATCTTGTCAAATTTCAACAGACTTTCCTGGATAGCAATTCTCAGGCTTTGCTCACTTCTGCAGTGTTTGGCCTATATGAAGGAATAAATTCTGAGCCTTGGAATTTCTTGAATGTATTGTGTGAGTTTATAGCATCAGTGCAGTATCATGGTTGTAAGGATCATCACATCTTATGAGAAAAAAATTTCTTAATGTTTGCTAGTAACCTCGATTCCTTTCTTCTATTTTCATTTGTCTGTTTCAAGCACACAGAACTTTCATTTTGTTCACAATAGCTCTCAATTAAAATTCTGGTCTGGCTGCTCACATTGCCTCCCAGGGTGTGTGTGTGAGGTAGAATCCACTGTCATTGTAGCATGAGAGTGTACAGAGCCAGTTCCTTCCTTGGGGCACTCAGTAGATATTGTTCAAAATTCCATTTGCCATCTTCCCACTCCTAGAATTTTTCCAGGTATGACAAGGAGTCTGTCCTCACCAAATACAGCACTGGTGTCTCTCAGCTGCTTTAAAGTTGCTAATAACTTTTGTGGATAATGTGCCATCTTCATACTTGACCAATTTATTAATAAGCCTGTATGCCTTGTCTCTGGTCACAGAACCACATTCTCTGTAATGTGTGCTGCAACCTTTATACAAGGGATTAATATACACTGATTGTCTCCCTGTGCCATGCACTGTACTGAGTTTGATCTAAAAATGGAATGGCTTTGGAGGTGACTGAATCCCAATCTTGTGCATGGGGTGCCATCCTGGGAATCTTGCTGGAAATTATACTAGTTTGCTTCACTTGGGAAGTGCAACTGTTTCTGCAGTTTCCTGGCAGTAGCTTCTTCCATGATGCATAATGTTCCACAATGGTGTGTAACTTGCATTTTAGTGCTTGTAAATTTAATCTGTAATCAAGGCTTAGTTTAACTGCCCTAAGAGATTATGCTAATCTAATGCTTCTACATCTGAATTTCCTAGTTTGTTCTTTTTTTCGGTTGTGTCATGGAAGTTGCTGTGCAAAATGCCACAAATGTGCTTTTTCTTAGTGTTTAAGAGAAAGTAATATTTTTATTAAGGTAGATTTTTACACAAAGCAAGTACATTGCTGTGTATTGTACTGATGGAGATGTACATTAGGAAAGACAGGTTAGAGAAGATGTGAAGTAAATAGTATTTGAGGCTTGCATTAAAGAGGAAATAAACAATACATGGATACCTAAAGCAGAAAGGTCAATGAAGAAGAAAGAGTAAGAAAGGCAGAGGGTGAAGAATCAGAAAAAAAGTCTGAGCCAGGATGATGAGGTAGTTCTGATTTAAAAAAAAGATAAATTAAACAATACACTTGGGTAAAAACAGATTACCGTACTTGCAATCCTTTAGATCATTCCCCTTTAAGCTGCTCTTGGAAACAAACTTTCCAGGTAGTTAATACACAACTGTGTGCTTCAAATGAGATCAGAAACTGAATCTAATTAAAGAACATTGCAGCCAACAGCATTCTGAAATTGAGAGATTATTTTTATATATTTGGCATAGGATTGTTGGTCTTCTTCCAGACTTGCTGTCTTTTGTTTGTAATACAAGTTGTTGGCTTTCATCCAGTTTGAAATAGAGGGGTCCAAGTTTAATGGCTACTGAAGTCAGCAAAATACTTGTAGTAGTATTAACAGAAGCTCAATACTGTGTAAACTCTGACTTTCTGCTTTTTCGTAGTTTTGACATTTAATTCCCTCTGTGGAATGTTGCTGCTCTAAGGTAGAATAAGGATGCTGCAAGAGGGTGCTGATATCTAGTAGCATTTAATGGTGGACTTGAAGCTGTGTTTTATTGGTATTGTCAAATATTTTATTTATGTACCTGCATAGTCCTGTGCAGGCACCTGTTTAGTGACGATCTGAGGAGCAAAGACAGAATTCCTTGCTTGATTTTTAGAAGCTTTATTTGATTTTATTTTGCCTAGTGCAAATCTTCTGTGGAGTCAAGAAAGCACTGTTTCTATTACATTTATTTATTCCATGTTTTTACATGGAATATGAGAAGTTGCCTTCAGTATAAGAACCCAAGTAAAGAGTGCTTTAGCTTCTTTTATGTTGGAGTCTTCTGATAAGCTGCTTATTTCTGCATTTTGCATTTTAAGTGTCAAATATGGCAGTTTATTAGAAGACTTTACCTTTAGAGAAAAGATGATGTTTTGTGCGGAATATGCACCATTTCTGTGTTCACTGAAATGCTCTTAACTAGAGTTTTAAGTGTCATTTCTCAGCAAAAATAAATCTGGTAAGAAACAACATCTACTTTTTCTGGACAACTGTTTAAATTCCTTCAGGTTGACAATTTCTCTTCTATTTGGAAATGTAAAAAGTTTGTAGCATCTCTTCAGCGCAAGACACCAAGAATATCTACATCAGAATTCTCTCTGTCCGTACAGATTTCCCCTAAAATTATAATAACCCTTTTTTGCTTTGCTGTCATATTTCTTACTATAGGTAGAATTGTTTTCTGTTGTCCTAAGTAATGCATGGAAATGTTGTTCAGTAATAATGCAGGTTTGGTAACAGAGGAGTAACTAAGTTAGCATTAGAACTCATTCTGGGGAGACAAGCTTAACAGAAATGTTAATGTTAAAAAAGAAATAAAGGAGAAAATGAAAGAATTTGGGAAGATCTCTGTTTGTATGGAAAATCTTGTGCAATAAAAATGTGTTTGAATTCTAAGAGAGCTTGTTTTGAAGGGCTTAGGAAGAAGCTAGCCCAGAGAAATATTGAACAGGGTTGATTTTCTTAATATTATGATTAATAATATTATTTTCATAATATTATGATTTTCCTAATATTATTTTCTTAATATTATATCTTGAGTGTTTTTCTGAAAGAATTTTAGAATCATGTGATTAAGCATCTGATAAACACACAGGGGCTTAAGCTGGTAAGAGACAGAGGTTCTTTGAACATAATAACTGGGAAAACTTGTTTGCATACTGGAGTTTGCTTGCCAGAAGGGTCCTAAAGCATTTAGGTCCTTCTTTTACTGTACTTGGGCTTGGGGTTGTGGGTTTTGGTGGGGCTTTTTAACATTAGCAATTATCAGAGAGAACTGAAAGAAATCACATACCTTAAATTTATTTGTATTAACAAAGCAAAGCTCTGAAGGGCAGACTGGAGTTGATTCAATTTCGCTAACAACAAAAATAACGTGTTTGAATATCAAACTGCTCATTTCTAAGGTAATGTTTACAACTCTGTTGCTTTTGTTAATCAGCTCTAGAAAACTGATTGCCCTGCCTGCTGTTCAGAGTTGGTTCATACATATGTGAATTCTTATTCTTTGTAAACTCATGTATGTATTTTCATTATAATTTGCATTTATTGCAAGTGCAAGTGTTTTCTAAGTCCTTGTTCTGCTTATGTTTTTAGACTTTGAGTAGGAAGCAAAGAGTAATTTGAGACATTAGTCTGGGTGTGATTATATGGTATTGTTTGGTGCTGCTTACATCCTGAGCTGCCTCTAGAGGTTTGTCCATTGGGAAGTATGCAGTGTGTCCTCAAATTCCAATCCCTTTCTCCTCATCACATCAAACTGTGCCTTACAGTGCTTCTCCTTCAGTGAATATTTGTGATTATTTCTCCAGATATCAGCTAGGCTCGTATTGGTTTTTTAAAGCTGTATTAAGCAGTTGTTCCAAATTGTTGTGCTTTATCATTATTTTGGTACTCATTCAACATTACCTTTGGTTTTGCAGCTGAATATGCTGTTGCAATAAATAATACGTTCTGCTTTATGTAAATCTACCAGTAGTGTACATTTTTGTAAGTCATCAAAGTATGTGCAGTTTATACTGATTATAAATCTAGTATTTCCATTTTTTGTTTATTCCCAAAATAATTTGGCATTCTTAAAATCTTAACTCTGTAGGTGAGACCGTCTCATTACTGTTTACATACTCTTTCTTTGAAAATTTCAGTGGATTTGCTACTCTAAAGATTAAGCAATAGTAGGAGTAGTACCATTCATCCAGCATAATAAGCTCTCTTATATAAAGAAATTATAATGTACAATGTTATTCCAGCCGTGACAATACTGAAAGCATTTTAAAATGTTATTTTACAATAGAGGCAACACAGCTGTAAATCTGACTACAGCTAACTCATTTCTCCAAGTAACTTCTGAAGGATTTTCACTACTGAAGTTGAAAGGTGCTTTATTTCTATTGAAAGCAGTGCAGTGAGCAGTAGAAATGGATCCTGTCCCAGGGATGGCACAGCTTCCCATGCTCTGTCCTTCATGTGCAGTTCTGTCAGCTAATGTTATCCATTATTGATTTGGATTAACTTGTTGATGTCTAGCTAATACATATTTGTTGAAAGCAGGTTTTAAATGAAATGGAGGAAAAGTAAAATTGCTTTTGAATTTTCATGACCTGATTTTTTCTAAACATAACAAAGGAATGCTGTGAGCTGGGAGGTCTGAACCCAAATGCAACTACTGCCACAAACACTATTGGTTTTATAGAATTTGCATTTCCATTTAGGTGCAGGTGCTTGACAGATCCCCATTGAGTCTGTTAACTCTTTCTTTGGAAGACATCAGTTTGGAGGCAGGATTGTTTGTGATTCTGATGTGGTGTTTTTGGGGGTCTGTTTGTTTTGAATTACCACCTTTTTAATATTTCCAGTACAGGAAAAGAAACTAGTTCAGGAAATGGAATTACAAAATTGTAATAGCTTTGCTATCTACCCAAAGGGGATTGTCTTCCTTCACAGTAGCTGTCTCGAGTGATAGAACCCTTTTTCTGGTTATTTGGTCCTCAAAATGGAAAATCTTTGCCAAATCTGTACTGAGTATGTTGCAAGCATGTATATTGATGAATGCCTGTTTCTTAAAACTGGTATCTGTGCCTGTGTCTTCGTGTGTGACTTTTTTTAACCCAGGTTAACTCCTGGCTGTTATATTACAAGATTAGGCTATAATGTGGGTGAGACAGGTTGCCCCACTGTGTAGTACATAAAATGTGGAGCACCAGAGAGCTGGGAGGTGTAGCAGGACTCTTTTAGAAAATAGAATGGATTTTAAATTAAGTTCAGTTTTAGGTAAAAGGTCAGGTTCTAGTTCTCTTTTTTATTTGTAGCAGTTCATCCATATACAGTACTGTGCATATTGTATGTGTAAGTTAATCTCATTTTTTAATCTACTATAACTGCCCTTTTGATTCTTGAAAATCCTTTTGGGTATTTTGCATTCCAATATCGATCCCTGTCTGTCTGACTGCTTCAGCTGGGTAATCATTTTTCTTGTTTATCCCTAATCCTTTTAATATTTCCTTCCTGCCACTGTATAACAGTACAGTATGCCTATTGTTTGGAATGTATCTCAATGATGACTGTAAGACTGTACAATAAAAGTGACTGTGTTTTAGCCTAGATTTCACAAAAATAGTTTACAGTGAAACAAAAATGCAAAGCTGAACACATGCCTTCAAAGCATGTGTGCTGACTGTAGTGCATTGCTTAGTTCAGTCATGCAAAATGTTTGTCTTTATAAACCATATCCTACTCTGAACTGCTCAGAAAATCAAGTATGAAGCTTGCTATTTCAAAGTACTTCTTATTCTGTGTTCATTGTATGGACCTAACAGAAAAAAAAGGTATTCCCTCTATCTTTGTGTATATAAACATCCGTGTGTATGCATAGGTATTAAAAATTTGATTTAAAGAATCAAGAGTAGAACCATTTAAATATCTCAATGGAAACATTTGGACCTGAGAAATACCAATTTCTCTTCAGCCATCTCCTCCAATAAAATATTCTACCCTTGTTTCTATGGTGACTTGAGTAACAGTATCACATGAAGTTTTGACAAAATGATAAAAATTCCTCCCTGAAATGGTTTCCTGAGAAGCATGGATCTGTTCTGTTTCACCTGAAGAATGAGAAGACCCTCCCATTCCCTGTCAGGGCTTTTTTCTCTGTTTCTCCCACACCAGATTCTTTCACTGTACTAACCAATGTTTTAACTGTTCTGCTTTTCTCGTTAAATAAACTTGGCATGTACTTTCTCTGCGTGTCAAAGCAGAACATGCAAACATAATAAGGGAAAAGAATTTGATACAGAGGTGAAAGCAAAGTGTTTAATCTTTTCTTAAAGAGCTATTTTTATTTCCGTGCTGCTTTGGTATTAACAGAGAGAAGAGGGTTGAGGGGGTGGTTTGGCTTGGTTGGTTTTTGTTAGAACTGCTCTACTTTAACAAAAGAAATGGAAAATGCCTGAGGTCTAGGCTTCCTATACTCAGTGGCTGTCTTAATAAAAACATAGGTAACTAGTACCCAGTTTGAGTATTGCAGAAACCTTTCAGGAAGGTAAAGAAGTTGCCTTCTCTCAGAGAAAGTCATTGGTTGCTATTATACCTCCACTTTCCCATAAAAACTTTGTAGTCAGGGGAAGTGTAATTTAAAAAATGCATTGTAGTTTTCTATGTGGAGAAACTTTGTGACAAAGTTTTGGGGTTTTGGCTGTTGCTTTATGACAGATACTTTCTAAAGTTAATGGAAAGAAAAAAAACAAACAAATCCATATTTTGATTTCATCTTACTATTATATCCTTTGATGGTGGTTCTCCTCCCCTCATGCACTTTATAACAAATATGCTGTGGTTGCAGTGAAAGGTCAGTTTGAATGTTGTTATGCCTCAACTTCTGAGATAAAAGTGGGAAAATTTTTTTGAGTCATCTTAACTTTTGAAGTGAATGATCCCTGTTTTAATAATAAAGCACACAGTGCATTGTATCTTATTCAGCCATTTCAATTAGACATTTTAACTTAGGTTACTCTTAATAATTGTAGGGTGTACTCTCTCATGTGCTCAATAACAGCAAGTTCTTCTTGCAGGCTCTTGGCAGATTATAAGTAAGCCTGAACCTTCAGACCTACAGAAAGTGAAGTTTGTCTTGAAATGAAAAACTTCTACCAGTAGTAATTTATATCTAAAAATAACACTGTCACTGATAAAATAAGGAACTTTATTTGAAACGATCTCTAGAGCTGCCTTTTAGAGTAGGGATTAAGTTTGTTTCCAAGAATAGAAGTCTTATTTGGAATTCATCAAAATGTTAGTTTTCCTGTCTGGGTTGTGTTCAGTTTATTAAGAATGTTATATTTGTAGCTACATTTCTGAATTTCTTAAGAAAATTGTCTGTCTCGGAATAGATAGTTGGTGAAAGCTTGATTGATCCAGACTCTTCTTTATCTCTGTAGAGATTCTTTGTTGGCTCAGACTGCTGAGATGTCAGGGATACCAGAACACTTCCAGCTTTTGTGGTGTTTGATGAAAGGCTGTGAAGAGAATGTGTCCAACAGAGAAACCTCATCAGAAAACCAACCAGTATTTTCTGTTCTTTGTGTAGGTATTTGAAATGCTGCTTTTTCAAACGTCAAGGCAGCACTTGAAACCAACTGTGTTTTTCTTAGTGAGTTATCAGTTCAAACTTTTATGAGAAGCTTTGATGGATGCATCCCTGAAAAGTAATTTTCTCCTTATTAATGGTTGGGGTATTTTTTTTTAAAGGAGATATTGAAATGTGATTGAGTTTTATGCTATAGCAATTTTACTGTCTCTACAAGCAGTTAGGATTGTATGAAATTCTTCTCGTGAAGGAATTCGCACTATGAGTGAGAACAATGTGACACATTTATCTTGCTGTGTAATCTGTTTGTTTGATGCTCTATTATTCAGGAATATATATATATATTTGCTATACTAATTTGTTTCATAGGAAGTCACATATATGTATCTATATTTTCCCATGTATAGTTCTCCCTTTCCTCAGAAGCCCAATTCTTTAGGTTCACCCCAGTGCTTTGAAAAATTAAGTCCTCCTGTTTCTGGACATATATAATATTTGTTTCTATTGTATTTATTACCAAAATGGAGTTTAAGTCCTGATGCACTGTTTGACTGTGAAGACACTGGTCAGGAAGAGCCTGATTTTTGTAATAGGCAGTAGCTTTAACCATCCAGGGGACAGGTTGGTGCTTTAGTGTATGTGTCTGTGTGACAGAGGGGCAGTAGGCTCTTGTGAATCTACTTTCATCTGTGGAGAAGCTGCTTTGAAACAGTGTCTGGTGTGTAAAAGGGGAAAAGTAGCAGAAATCTCACTAGTGAGTGATTTCACAGGGCTTTTTTTTTTTTTGTGGGATACAGCTTGGCATTACCCTGTTTTCTGTCTTTTGAGACATTTATTTGTATTTTTGTATAATGTAAATAATAAATATATGTATTTTTGATTATATTGTTCTTACATGTTTTTTTTTAATGTTTCTTTTGTAAGGGGTAGAAGTGTTTTTTAATAAAGGAAAAAAAGCTATTAAACAGTTCTTATTAGATGAAATCTTTAATAGCTGTCTGTATTGGAATTAAATCAGGAATTCTGCTAAAGCAGTGACATTTATGGCTGTATTAATGTTTGTAGTTTTTTTTGAGAACAGATTAAATTTTGATGCCTTCTTCAAAGAAGTAATGAAAAGGTAGAACAAGTTTAGTGTAATGAATCCCTGTGGATAGAGAAGATTTTGTCATTTGCTGAGTTAACCAGAAGAAAAACCTTGAAACTTTTCTGAATGGTTGCTTAGGAGTAATGTTGTTTTTTATCCAAACTTGGTGTCAGAATGAGGAGTCCACATCAGCTTTTACTGAAATGCAGTAAAACTAAACTCCCACCTTCTTACAGTGCAGTGAATTCTGGACTTGGAAAGCAGAACAGTAGTGTGATGCTAGCTGATTAAAGCTTTAACTAACACCTAGTAATGCTACACCTGGGGCTGCTGGATTTTCATGTTTTAGATAAAGATTCAAGGGAGCACTTTATATACTGCTGACCACGGATTGTTTTAGGCAGTAGCTGCTTTCCATAAAGGAAAATAACATCTACATCAAGAAACAAATTTTGACATAGTCTGCAAAAAGTTTCTTAACCTGCTTTTGACCCTGCTGTGGGCTAGAGTTTGGGAAGCTGAAAGGTAACTGTCTGTTGGTTAATCCAGCTTGGGTGAATATATTTGACTTTCCTGTTGCTCAGTTGCATTTGTGTATTGGGAAGGGAATGTTTCAATATGTACATAGTTTGAGATGTAATTTGGAAGCACAATATTTACATTAGTATTAATAGGGAGTTATTAGTAGGGTTTTGTTTGTTTATTTTTGGGACTATGGAGTAGAAAAGTAACAGTGGTGCTGGATTAAGAAGAAAACCTTTGATTTATAAATACCTGCTGGTGTTCTATTACCTGGGATTAAAACATAAGCACGTCTTTTGCAAGGTGGTGGTGATGTTTAAGTAATTTCCTCTGAAAAGGGTGCTGGCTTTATACAAGAGTCCTGTCACAGTCTGTAACCTTTAACTATAGTGAGCACAATACTCTAATGTGGAAAAACTATCAAAAATAACTGCAAAACACTGAATGAATATTTCATACAAAAATACTTGTCATGGTTCTCTATTTTAAATTTCTTTCTTCTATTGATTGTGATGCTTCTTGTGTGTTGGTAGTGATATGTCCTTGTTTTCATATCATTGCTAGGTCATCATACCAACTCCATCAGTAGACTTTGCATTGGTCTTCAAAAATGATGCACTTAGAGTCCTGAATAGTCTGCATTCAAACAGTTTAATGTGCATTTCTGACAAACCTTGCCTTTTGGAAAGTTAGTCAAATTGGTCAAAAATAGTTTTTATTGTATTTGACCAATTGCATTGCTCAAATTTTATTTGTAATGAATTATCTAACCAGTCCTTAAGGAAATGCTTATCTTCATATAAATACATGTATGTGTGTAAAAGCAGTCAAGTAAAAAAGAGCAGGTCAACTTTTTAAAATACTTATAATCCAAAGCATTTTCAAGAGAGAGATTACCTGTTAGTCATGGAAATTGGAAGATCACTGCATGATACTAGGGCACATAAAGTACTGAGCAGTGGGAATTTAAGGGTCACCATGAGTACAAGTGGTCTATCAAGAGCCTATCATGACTTAAGGGCTGCTACTGCAACAGTTCTACTGCTTCTCTGTGCATGTTGAGCAAACTTCCAGTGGAAAATGAAAATAATTTTAAAAGCTAGAACGTCAAGCTTTTTATTATATCCATAAACTAAAGGCTATCAATAAAATACTGAAACTACTACGTTATCTATTATTTATACAGCTCTCTGCAGTGAACCTCTGTAACCAGTAATGTTCTGTCTGAACAATGTGTTTAATAAAGCAGATAAGAACCTAAACATAAGGGTAGGTTTGAAAAAAACCATTGGTCTTTAAAATGTTATTTAAGTTCTAGGCAAAATACATATCTAGTCAAGGCTGTTCTAAAGATGGATGGAAATAGTAGGATTTTTAACTAAGAAAAGAGCTATAATGCTGTCTAGTAGCATATTTAGCTTAGTAATCTTTGATTGTTGTAAGAAAAAACATAAAGTAGTTGTACATGAAGGAATCGTAGAGTATCCTTAGCTAGAAGGGGTGCATAAGGGTCATCAACAAACCTCATCATCACCACAGTCAAACCTCTTATCTTTTAGTATTCAAGCTGCTGAAGTATGTAGGGACAACACTTCTAATGTGAACACTGGGAGTGTGTACAGAAAAAATCCTCTTCTGCTGATGTATTCAAATATGTTAGCTGTTGAATTTTTAACTTGCTTTTTTGAATGTGTGAGAGCTCAATTCAGGTTAATAAATCAATCAATTTAAATCAATCCATAATAGAAGGTCTTACTAAAATGAAGGAATAGGTGTGAACATCAGGGCTGATATGATATGGCAAGTTGTTTAACATCCTGGCCAAATGTAAGTCCACAGCTCTACTTGAGGCTGTGTCTTATGCACATTGTAGGAATTAGAAATTTTGTCAAATATTTCATGAGACACCTAGCATCATGCAAATGACTACAGTTTTTAAAGGATATTTGGTAATTTTTGTGAATCAGTTCCACAGGAGCTGAACTGTTTCCTTTCCTTTTTGGTTTTTTTGGCAGGAGGGAGAAGAGAGGGAGCCTTATCTGAGTTTATCTTTACAACTTCAGTGATTTACTGACACATATGGCATGATGATTTTTCTCTCCCTTTCAGAAGAGAAACCTGACTGCTCCAAGGCTCGCTGTGAGGTCCAGTTTTCTCCTCGATGTCCAGAAGATTCCATCTTGATTGAAGGCTATGCACCTCCTGGGGAATGCTGTCCCCTCCCAAGCCGTTGTGTGTGTAATCCTGCAGGCTGCTTGAGGAAGGTTTGCCAACCTGGCTATTTGAATATATTGGTTTCTAAGGCATCAGGAAAGCCAGGGGAATGCTGTGATCTCTATGAATGCAAGCCAGGTAAAAGTAGATACAATTTATTTTCCCATTTTTCAATTTTTTCTGTCTGACAAGCAAAATAATCTATATAATTGCATCCAGTAAAGCCTATAGAACCTCTAAATTCCTCTGATTATTCTTGAAAGTTAATTATTATATGTGTGCGATACTCATTAAAAATAAGGACAAAAATATTATGCTAAATTTTACTTTCTTTTTTCTTTAGACTTTAATTTAAACTGAGTAGCAAGGGAAAAGTAACCCAGTGAAGATATTGCATTTCTGTGAATGCTGCTAGTGCAAGTGACATACTTTATAGATTGATTAGATTATACAGAAGTTTTTCATTGTAGGAATACATTGTGCATGGACAGGGAATTAGGATTTCTGTTTTAAGATCTCTCTAGATTATCAAGTTACCCTTAAAACCTGCAAGCAAAAGGGTTATGGAGGGACATACTAAAAAACTGTACAACTTTTTCAGTATTTACTTGTCTTCCATTTCATGAGAATACAAATCACCCTTTCTTGTGATTTATTATTCCAAGTGAAGTGGAAGATGTAACTCACTCTTTGATCCAGGCTTTGGTAAGATAAATAGTCAAAACAGAGGACTGAAAGCAAGTGTATGAAATGGTATAATCCAAAACATTATATGCAAACAGTTTCAAGTGTGCTTAAATTGTGCCTTTCCTATGCTTGTTTAGCATTTTCTTAAATCTTCCACAGAAGAAGATTGTACAGTCTTTGTATCCTCTAGTGATTCTCTTTGTGGTTTTTTCCTAATATTCAGTGCAAATTTGTGTGGAAATTTAAGCAAACTTTTTTGTACCCTGTCCTGAGTAGTTGGTGAAAAAGCCTTTACTGTAATTTTTTGCTCAGGAACATTTTGTCAACCGTGGGCTTCTTTAAATCTAGAATTAGCTGTAATTTCTTGTGACATGGTCTTTTTGGACTCCTCCCTGGTTATGTTTCCCTTCTATAAGTTTTTTACAGTTAATCCACACTTTAACATGTAGCATCCAAAAGCAGACTAATATTTTGGGAGAGTCTTCATCAGCACTAAATACTTCAGAACAATTGCCTTCTGTTTCTCATGCAAAACTTTGGATAATATTTTAACTGTTTTGCAGGAGGTATTTCTAGTTGGTGACCTGCTGTGATGCCAGGATCTTTCTGTAGTATGACTGCTACTGAACTGTCATATTTGTACATTTTAATTCTTCCTGTATACTTCAATTATGCCTTTACTGAATGTTGTCTTGCTGACTTTGGACTATTTATCATTTTCAGAAGAAATTTTAGCTCTGATCATGTCCTCCCAAATATTATTTGAATTCCCATTTTGTAACTGGCAAATAAGTCTATCCAGACTTCCCCATGGAAATTCCTTCTTGAAAGCTGTTTTCAGCATGCTAGTTTTACAGAATCTTCAAACTGAATATGATTCTCCATCAAATAATGAATTTATATAACTCTGTATTGTTTTCTGAAGCAATTTGTATTTTTTGCTGTCGAGAGTTTTAAGAGGTGAAGGTACATGGGACTGGAAAAATGAAGGTGTGTGTTGGAGGGTAGAAGAGCAGGAGCTTTGAAGAGATTGGGGAAGGAAGGAAACTGATGGGATTTAAGGGAAGCTTAGAGCTTTGCAAATGGGGATTAGAAATGGAGAGACCTGGTAATAAACCCTGCATCTTCAGAGTCTGACTTGGTATCCTGAAGAATCGTAGGCAAGAGGAGTTAGAGAGGAACTGAACTATAAGAATTATTACTGAAATGTCACGTTGCTAGAAAAATGTGGGTAATGGACAGAGTAAGGTGTGGGAGGTTGGTGTTCATGCAGAGACTCTTGTGGGGCTGATGTCATCAGTTTTACTGAATGTGTCAGCAAGTCCATGGAGTTAACATGTTGAACAGAGAAAAATATGTTTCCATTATTTGCCACAGAACTAAAAATTTTTAGTTCTCTGAGTAATGCTTCCAGAACACTCTTTCTGCACCTCCATGTCTGCTTAACCAGCCTCAATAGGGGTTTTGCACCAGCAAGGGCTTTCTGGTGGAAAAAAAGCTGGGAGGACTACTTCCTATGGCAGCAGTGCTGCTTTATGCCAAGATAAAGTGCTTGTGCAATTAAAGTATAAATTGTGTTTATTTCTATTCCTTAAAAAAGATACCCCTGCTCTCTAGTTTACTCTGGCATTTGAGTTGGAAGCCTTCTGCTGAGAGCTGCATATGTTCAAGTGCTGTGATTGTCAATGGAGCTAGTGAAAGGAAAATAGAAAGTATTTCCTCAACACTAAATGCTAGAATAAAAATAAAATATTTCATTTTGAGATCCACTTCCTCTTGTGCCCCTTTTAATTTAGGAATACAATTGAAGGCATTGGAATTCAGTTAAAATGAAAACCGAAGGAGTAGCTTAGTCATACATGTCTATTAACCTCCAGATTAATTTGCTTTAAATGTTCTTGCCTTTTGCTCCACCAAGCATCTCATCACAGTTGTGGCACCTACTGAGCACAAGTGTGTCATGTTTGTTGTTTTACTGTGGTTGCAAAGCTCAGAGATGAGATAACCCTGGTTTGGTTCCATAAGCAACCTCTTTTATTCCTAGATGTGTGTAACTGTCCGTTCACGAGTAGGGAATTTAGTCTTTGTGCATTGAATTTACTTTTAAGATGGGGATTACATTTCTCAAAATGTATTTTAAAAAAAAATTTTCTTAATGATAGTTTGAATAAGCAATCTCAAATGAAACTGCGTAACGTGTTAACAGCAAAAATAAATATAACCCAAAACAAGATTTGTGAGAGAGTAAGTTCTAAACCATTATGAGCAATGATGTTTTTAAAATCATGTATGTTTATTTAAAGATTGAGTTAAAATCTAGATTAAAATGTATTTTGCTGAAGTGTTGATAGGAACTATAGCTGTCACTTCTGAATAAAACACGCTGAAGTGTATACTTTGGCAGTTGTCCAACAGATGTTTGTTGTACCTCTTTTGATAACTTCTCTTATTGTATATGGTGCAATGGAGAGTCATCTTTTAGTTTCTGACATCTTTGGGAAAGCATTGGAAAATACCTGTCATGATAGACATAACCTGTGTTGAAAATACCACTCATTTGTCATTTTTTCAGAAGTCTTTTTGGCAGAGCTTTCATTCACTCATCTCCAGCATGGCCTGAAAATGACTCTTTTTTTTCCTGTACCAAATATTGGTTTAAACACAGTTGTAAAGAAAATGTTATTGTTTGCCTTACTTCTTTGGGGAATTATGTGCAGTCAGGGCTTGATGGAAAGTCAGAGATCAGCAGCATAATTTAGTAGGCAGTGTGTAATGACACACAGGGAAATAGCTTGTGCTCCACCCTGATACAGCTTCAGCATTGAAAATCAGGTCTGGAGCTTATACAGCCTTGCACTAAGGACAAGGGTCAGCAAAATCAAGTTTTTATACACAGCTCAGATAAATAGAATTCTATAATGGTTTTTTTTATCCTCTGTTACTTACAGAATAAGTACACCTGAAAGGGGTGTAAAAGCAGAGCCAGGTTATTTTCAGTGGTGCTCAGTCGTAGGACCAGAGAGGCAAGAGACTCAGATGGAAACACAGGAGGTTCCCTCTGAAAATCAGGAAGCACTTTTTCGTCATGAGGGTGTCTGGGCACTGACAGTTTTCCCAGAGAGGTAGTGGGGTCTCCATCCATGGAGATATTGAAAAGGCAGCTGGGCACAATCCTGGGCAGCCAGGTCTACATGGCCTGGCTTGGGAACCTCTAAGAGGTCCTGTCCTACCTCAGCTGTTTCATCAGTAATCTAATGGTATAATAATAAACAGAAAAAAATCTATTTGGGTAGTCTTAACTTGGGGTTGTTTGTAATGGTTTTTAAATTTGCACTTGATTAAAAAGGACAGACTGGGCTGCCTTTCAGTATTAGTGAGCCATGTACTATCACACTGTAATCACTGCAATGGAGAGGAGCAGAGCAGATGTAATTCTGAGACTGATGTCTCATGATGACAGAGTCAGTTATTGCTGTGTACCACTGAGGATCAAGCTCGGAAAATGTAGGACCAGAAGAGAAAAAAAATGGTCCTTTGAAGGTTATGAGCTCTTGCAAGAAATGTGGGTATCATTGTCAAGCTGCTTTAGTAGTTCAGCCAGCTGCTGTGATAGTGTCAATACAGCAGAGCAGTTCAATCATAGTCAGGGATATCTTACTGCATCACTTGCAGTCTGATAGCGTTCTGTTCATCCTGCTTGCTCAGTCAGAAAGTAGTGCATTTCTTAAAGAGGGAACTGTGTTTTATACTGTACTTTCTTATTATAATTATCAAAAGGCATGGCAGATACATATTACCTGAGCTGGTAGTGTTTGTTACATGGAAAATAAGAAAAAGATGTGTTTCAGCTTTCCTAAATATGACTTAGAACATTAAATATATATTTAGCCTGGTTTGGGTTTCTTTTTTTCTTTTGCATTTCTAGACATTTGTTGCTTTCTAAAAGCTGTTGGTGAGTCTTTCTTGTTAAGTAGAATTCATCTCACTAATGCAGAAAGATTTGTTAATTTGCATTTCATTTTTACCATATATGAATATACAAACAAGACAACCTAATAAAATAGTCTTTAAAAATGTACTTTTCACATGCACACGTATATCTATAGTGTATCTTTTTTTTTTCCTATAACCCAAGTACTTTGCTATTTAAACAGACTTTTATTAGTTAAAAATTAAACAATGAATTGTTTACTGTTTTAAAAGCTGTGGGAAATATATATTCTTCATAACTAGGGTGCTTCTGTTAGTTAATATTTGCAGTTGTAATGGTTCTGTGAGGTTGCCTGTTTAACTACTGTAAATTTTTTTATTGACTTATATTAGTTCACTTGATTCCTAGTAATTTTAAAAAGTGAGTCTTAAAGACAAAGGGAGGCTTTTTGTAACGTAACCTATCGAGCATGCATTCATAATTCTTGTGACTGAAAAGTCTGATGCATAAGTGATTGCTTATGAGGAAGTAATTTGCAGAAAGCTTTTAAAGCATGAGTAAGAGAAATGTTGTTCTTCCCTTCCTCCTAGTGTTCAGTGTGGATTGCAGCACGGTGGAGTGCCCTCCTGTTCAGCAAGTGGTTTGCCCCCTGGACAGCTATGAAACCCAAGTGAGGCTGACGGCCGATGGCTGCTGCACCCTGCCCACAAGGTTGGTGTCGATGGCTCAGTGTCTTTGAACTTCTAAAATCTCAATTTTAACAGCAATTCAAGTACTGTAAATACGGGATATAAATGCATGCTTCTGCAATAGATGCTGATACTGAATAAAAACCACGTGAAGTAGGTTATATCAGTCTGATGGAAATACAGAATCTTGTATTTTGAAAGCAGAAAAAAATCTTCACAGTACAGATGCATGAAGTTGGTTTCTGCTAAAATTATTTGAGGAGTTCATGCCTCTAGATTGACTTTCAGGTAATTCAATTAATTTTGCAAAAGTTAACTTTTAAAGGTGTTTGATGGTAAGGAGTTAAGTGATGGAGATGACAGAAGACGTGCTAGAAAAAAATCTCATCTAGTTAAAGGAGAAACAAATATAATTTTTTGTATGACACTTTAAAAAGTAAAAGATGGAACTCTGGAACTGTAGGGGAATGGAAATTGTAAGTACTTGTTTGTATTTTACTTCTGTTGTTGTTCAAGTAGGTATAACTTACTGCGATTAAAAACAGTAAGACATTTTTAGAGTTGATAGTACACATTCAACAAAAATTAACATAAATTAAAAGGTTTTACCCCAAAAAGAAAATTTTTGTTGTAGATTTAGCTAGTTGGCTTACTTAGTGGAAGGTCTTTGCAGCCATAGAATATCATCATGTTCTCAGCCCCTTGTGTAAAGTAGTACAAAATTTGCAAATAATTCAGAAAGTAGATGACAAAGATAATCAAGATTATTCTCTTTTGGGTTCTCTTTGGATGCACATTTACTGTGGCATCTTCTTTAAAACTGTTGCTTCATATGTTGTTGACATATGGGAGTCTCTTCTTGCATAGAGAATCAAAGATATTTTAAAAAATTAGGGCAGAAAAAGAGATATGGAAAATATCATTTAATGCCCTAATCTTGACTCTTAAAATTTGAAAATATATTTCTAAATTTGACAGGATTTATTTGTAATTGTAGAATACTGATAGTAGTCTAGTTCTTATTACCCTTACTCAGTGAATGCTACAAATGTTATTTAATTCAGAGTTATTTTATTTTCTTGTTTTCTGAATTTTGTATCCCAGAACATGGTATTGATTCTCAGTATCTTCCCTTTATTCTTTGACATATTTTCAGTAAACTTCCTAGGAGGTGCAATGATGTATTAGTTCAGAGCTGATCTGGCTGTGCAGGAGTCTGCAGATTTTCTACAGCCATCATACTGCCATTATTGCAAATATAGCTCAGCATCTTCCAGACAGCTGTAATAAAATGCTGCTAAGGACTGTATTCAGAAAGATAGATTATAAAGTCAAAGAAGCAGTCACAGATTAATATTTCATACATATAGAGTTTAGATTAACACTTAGTAACGTTGATACATTAGAAAGATTAATGGTACATTTTTACTTCCAAATTTGTTTCAACTTGTTGGACTAAAAAATGATACATAAACCAAATTATTTTTGTTTCACAGAAGTAAAGTTAAGTTCTATTTTTATGCAGTCTAATATAACTTGGTGGTTTGATTTTTCTAGTGCTCGGGTGAAGGGAATGAAAAATATTCACTTTATTCTTTGTCAGTGAAAACTTCAATTTTCCTTCTAACAGGAAATCTAGAGTACCAAGAAGATAAATCTTCATTTACTTCAGAAAAATTACCACTTTGAAATATCTTCTATTTCTAGTACACATGTGGGAACTGACCTTAAACAAAACACCTACAGCAAGCATGTTCTTGAAAGAATCTTTTAATTTTGTTGAGAATGTTTAAAAGTAGTCAGTTTGCTGAGCACTAACTGATGTCTGAAGTGTCCTTGTCCACATGTGTGGCAAGTCAGTGATGAAACCAGTGTTCTCTTCTGCTCTGCACAAAGGTTCCAATTGTAGAAGCAGGCTTACAGCATGAGAATTACTAGATAATTATGAATTCCGGAAACCTCTTTGAAATCAGGTGTTGTGCATTCCTGGGATCAGAGTTTAACAGGAGATCAGAGCTAGGTTAGATGAGTACTTAGCTCCTGGAGTCTTAGGATCTGATCTTATGAGCTAAAGGGGTTTTGTGTTAATAACTCTGCCCTCTCAGATGCATAAAACTGCAAAATATCTCCACAATTAGCATAACCTAGTATATCTGCAGGCAAGTGGAAACCATGGATGAAAATAGAAAACAGAAAGGGAAACAAAGTGCAGTTACTTGGAACTTGAAAATTGAGCCACTTGACACGCTTTATAGTTGAAGGGTGTCTGTGAGACTTGCATGTCAAAATTATAGAAAAAAAGTGCAGATCTATGAATGAATGAGTCTGTGGTAGGGAAACAGGATGATTTTCCTTAATTTCAAAATTTCTTAATAAAACATTAGGAATTATGAAATAACTGCATTGCCTTTTTTGAGATTCCATTTAGAATCACCTAATTGCATATCACATCGCTTTTTCATTGTTAGAATTAAGTTCAAAGAAAAGTGGCACACTATTTTTTTAGTGTGCATTTGAGAACGATTTATTAAAAAGCAGAGGCATTGTTCTATAAGGTCATGGGCTTTAGACAGTCATTTAGGATTTATGAAATTGTGTTTTTAAGGCTATGAACTGTTTGAAGAAATTATGATCATCTGTTCCATTTGCTGCCACTGAAATAAAAACATAGTACAAGCAGAACCAGAAAGCAATTAAAAGAGAATGCCACAGATTACATGTCCCTGAGCTGGTTAACAAGTTGTTGATAATTTCATGTAGGAGCAGATTCTGCCTCACATCTTGTTCTTGGCCTCTTTCTTGTAGGTAATACACTAGGAAAATGGAGATCCTTAAATCTGACTATAAATTGTCATTTCTTTTGTGAGCAAGCTCTTGAATGCACATTCATAACAATGAAAACTCCTTGAGCAATGCCAGGGGGAAAGTGGGAATAGTAAACATCTGAAACCATAAATTCTTGTTGTTGCACTCAGAGGTTACATTTAGTGTCACACTGATTTCTAATGCAGTGGTTCAGACAGAACAGAACATACTGATTTGGCATTGACATCAAAATACCAGTTGCTTCAGCTTTCATCAGGCTGTTATGAGACACTTATCTTAAATTTCCAGCAATTATGTTAGGAAAGCTGAATGTTTGGAAAACAGGAAAACAGCTATTATGTTAGGAAAGTTTAGAACAGTCTGTCTCTGGTCTTGGTAAAGATATTTGCTTCTCCAAAGAGGTTGTTGAACAAAAAAAAGGTATTAGAGCTCTTACAGAAAACATTACCGTAGTTTTTTTAATCTAAATTTGTGGTTTTCTCTTAGAAAGTTGAATGCAATCAATATCAAGTTTACAGAATCTGTTATCTTTGGATATTCCCAGTTTTTCCTGTTGTAAATGAAGTTTCTTCAAATTTTTTTATTCCTTTGGGTGATTTATTTTTAAGTGTAAAATTCCTTATCCTGATTATTAAGAGTTTACATTATATTTGTATGTTTCATAAGATTTTTACAACATGGTATATGGCCTGTTTGGATAGCTTTGCACCAAATATTTTTAGATTATATTTTTTCTTCGTGACTGTTGTCAGAATAAATTGGAAGTTTAGTCTTTATCAGGTCTCTGCTTCTTGTTACTTTTTTATACCCCTGCCTCTGTGCTGTCATCTGTTACAGATTTGGTCATTTCAAGATTCATTCAGTGCTCTGTTTTCAGAGATATTTCACACACACACTCCACACTCCTCCCCTCACCCCCAGCTATTCTTCATCAGTCTTTTAATAAAACCAGATAACCAAAAAAACTCCATAGAGAGCAGTGAGTTGTTAGCACCATGCCAATATTAAAAAGAACAAAACCTAAGCAGTTAAATCTGGTTGTCTTGTTATCAGTTCTGAGAAAAATAGTGGGAATACTGATTGAGGATTGAATTAAGGATTAAAGGATGTAATTATAGCTAGAAGCAACCAGTGTTGCTGGAATCTGATTTTGTCTTCTGAAGATACTAAGCTTGCCTTAAAAACTTGACCATCAGAATGCCTTCCTTTTCAATTTCTGTCTTCCATTGTCACTAGTCTTTTTTTTAAATTGGATTCTAGCTTTAAACAAAACAAACAAATGCAAAACAACTAGGACTTTTAAATTAATATTGTCTCGCAGGGTTTACTTTATAAAATGGAAATGCATCCCCTTCCCCAAACTACTTAACATTGAACGACATTTCCCACACCTCCCTCAGATTTTGGGAGTAACTCAGTTTCAATGAGTCAGCATCCTTTAGCTCCTGAGAGGAGCTCTTACAGCATATGTATGCTGGCTTGAATATCTTGCTGATAATATAGGATATGGTAGTATTCTTCCGAGAGGAGAGAAGCATCCAGGAGTATGTTCACTAAATCCCAGTAATAAGTTTGCTTCACATACTTAAAAAAGCTCACATCATAATCCTGATCTATGTTCTAGATTTGAAAAAGTTCAGAAATAATTGATGTATGTTTATCTATCAAAATTTCCAGTACTTTATTTTCTACCTGAGTCCTAGCTTTAAAAAAAGCAGTTTCAAGAATGATGTGGTGGGATGAGAAAAAAAAAACAATTGTAAGTTGAGCATAACAGGAGCAGATAAATTTCATATGCCAAAGAAGTGATTAAAAGCTTTTTACAGATACAGTCTTGGAAGATTGGAGCCCAAAAGGCTTGGGCTTGATGGATGAGCACAGGAAGACACTTTGAATTGGACCATTTCACTATCACTTAGTTACAGATAGCTGAAGGGCATTACAAGTGCAAACCTCTAAACTGGCTCAAGTAGCATGAAGGAGTAGAATTATATTTGTATTGTTTAGAAGAAAACCTCTGAAATAATTTAATTAGTCATAGAATTCCTTTTTCCTTCTTTAATAGTCTTTGCCCTGTCATTTTTTTCCTTTTACGTGGCTAAAATGTCTCATTCTGGGGCTACTGTAAATTGCAATGCCACTGTTGGGTCTGCAGTGTGGTAAAGAAGTGAAATGTGCTTGGTCAGCAAATCCAAGTATTAAGTCTCTGGATGATAAAATCTTGTTTTACATTTTTATCACCTACTCAGCCCCATTGGAGAGTCAAAGGGGCACTTAATATGTGCATTAAAGATTTACTTAGAAAACAGCCCAGTTTTTTCCCCCACCTCAAACTTTTAAATACCTTTATTTTTATACAGCTCATGAAAATGAGTAATACCTTGATGTAGTAGGAAATAGTTTTTTAGATAAGGTTTAATTTAAGCTATGTCTAGACAGAAATGGAATATAACTTGGAACAGAACTAGACTAGAATTTTCTATCATATTTAATTGCCTTTCAATTTATGGCATAGTAGGAAGAAGAGTAAATCTACAAAAATGTACTTCACTTTAAGGATCTTCTTAAGAGAATGCTCTTTTTTATCTGTCTTGTACTAAAATATTTCTAACGTGTGTGTGCAGTTATTTGTCAGTTTTAAAGGCATGAAGGATAAGTAGCAATCTAGATTAGCAATCTAGCTCTAAAATTTGAGCAATAGTATATACCATTGCTGAATTGGTTTTGATTCCAAAGGAAGAAATTACCTATTTTGTTACTTTCAATCTTTTGTTTCTAATAAAAGCTTGTGTTGTCTTAGGCACAATATAGATGCCACTTGAGAAATTCACCATTAGCAGTTTCACTTGTATTTTTCAGAAAACCTGTAGATATGTTAAAAGACATGCTGTCTTTTCATGTAAGTGGATTGAAGCTCAGTTATTTTGTTCTCATTCTGTGTCAGCCACCAGAATCATAACTGGAAAGTCTACTGTTATAAGTTCCCTTTTAAGCTATTATCAAATATATTTGCATTGTTTTTGAGAGCACCCATACTCATCTAGTTGGATAATGTTTTTATTCTGACATCATCTGTAGAGGTGGTCTCTGAGTCCCTGATTTACTTTGCACCTGTCCCATTTAGTAGGAAGGGTATTATGTACCCTTTCTGTTCTTTTCTTCTTAGCCCCATTCTGTTCTTTCTTAGCTTTTTGGCTGTTTCAGATCTTCTCTATGTCATTCCTTGTGATTCTCACATTTGTCTAGATTTTCTCTTAGGTCTTCCTGTCTTTGGAAGACCTTCATTTTATGATAAGGTTTTGGTGTTCCATTCAGCATTCACCACTTGGATTCCTTCAACCTTCTTTAGAGGACAGTCATGATTTTCCAGCAAGTGTAACTTCTTCCTCATTTTCCTCTGTACCAGTCACCTCTCTTAAGCAGCTTTTGCTGATACAGAGGTCTCCCTTGTATTTGTTCTGAATTTTAGATCCTTATCCTCCACCCATCTCATCCTCAAGAGTTGGTATCCAAGAGAAAGTGGTTGTGGATCCCAGTTTTTGTTAAAGGAAGATTCAGCTGGAAGTGGTAAGACCAGTCATGGATCCAAGACCTGTATCTTCCTGACACTTCTGGATTGGCTCCTGAGTAACATGGGTAGCTGAATCAAAGATCTGTGTTAAGGACTCTGCAGAAGCTTTTTAATGCCTTCAGTTCTGTCATCAGTTCCTTAGAAACTCTGGTTTCTGATCTTGGCCAACTTGCTCAGGTTGTTTCTCCTGCACTTCAGCTCTAGCAGACCACTTTGCCATCTCCAGTGCATCAGTACTGTGGTGGTATAACACTTAGTGTTGAGTTGGAGATTGCAATTTTTTGGAAGTTTCATAATATCTGGAAATAGGTGTTTAGGCACTTTCACTTCAGTCTTTAAAATCCTCAGAAGTTAGGAAAGGGTGAATATTTTTCTCAGGAAAACCATTTTGCTTCATTCAGGTCTGCTGAGATACTCAGTTGTGCTTACAGACTGTACTGCCCTGAATATCCACAAAAAGTGAGGATAACAGGGCATTACCCTTTCTAGGTGACCCATGTTTCATCTGTCTTCTCCTGATGTCTGCCAGCAGAGGTAATAAATTGCTGAACTCAGAGTTCAAGCATTCTCCTTCTTTCCTACTACAGCTGCCTCAGGAATTCCCACGTGTTCTCAGTGTGATGGTAGTTCTTGCTGCCTTGGCATTGAGCCTCACCATGTGGGTTGTTTTGGCCAGCAACCATATTTTCCTGAAGTACACAAGTGAGGAAAAGATGATGTGTTGGTTGGTTGGTTGGTTGTTTCTTTAAAACTGGAACAGAAGCTCTTGAAAGACGAGACATTTTAGGAGCCCGATGGCTGACTCCTGAGTGTCAGAGACCTCTGACAAGGAGAGGAAACATAGAATGTTTGCAGAAGGAATAGCATGTAAATCTTTTGCAGAAGAAGCTGTAAAACATTGTAAAAAAAGAGGTCACTGCTTGCATCTTTTATAAGATCAGCATTTTGTGCCTGTATGATATGTTAACAATACATCCGTTGTCTTCCATCAACTTCTAGGAAATATTGAATTTGAAAACCTGAAGGATGATGTAACCTAAAGGAAGATGCACATTTTCCAAGAGCAAAATGAAAAAACCCATTTGCACTGGGTGAGGAAGTATCAGTGATAACTATGCAAGCAGTTTCCTTTTTATGGAAAAGTATCTGTAGTACTCTAATCTGACCATGTACTGAGTTGATGGAATATTTACTTCTACACTGTGAAACTTGGAAAGAAATTTTAATCGAGATAAATTGAAGTGATTCTTAACTGTATCTACTTTTAGGTGGTGTTTTATGCTTGAAACTAGAATGAGGTTTTAGTGTCTAGAGAATTTAGGTTTGTTTCCATTCTTTATAAGCAAGCTGGTGTTGGAACTCTTTCAGCTTATAATAAGCTGGTAGATATGTCTTTCTGCTTCAATTTTTGTTTTCCCTTGTCAGTCTAGCAATTATTGTGTACCTTGATCACACTGAGTATTGTTTTTTCTCTTTTCTCCTGAGACTCCCCACTGTGTTTTGTTTCATTTATTCTACTTAAACAGCTATTAGCTCATTTGGAAATTGAATGAGTGATTTGGTTGAGAATGATTTCTGACTTGAACAGGCAAATTTCTGTTTGTATCACAGAGATCAATAATGTCTGACTGTTGTCATCAGACTCACAAGTGCACAGATGTCTAGGGAGACCCATGTACATAATAAAGCAATAGAATTATAATTTGGATGCTTACATTTTAAAAGGGAAATAGGTATGAGAAATCCCCAGCAGTTTCCAATGGTACTGTCATCTTCCAATGGCAGATTACAATACCAACATTACAGAGGTTATATTAAAAGTTGTGAAGTTGTGTTTCCTCAAGAAAATAGCAGGAAATGTCATGTCAGAGTTCAGCAGCCACAAATTCTGCTTCTTTCTTCCTTCTCAAATTATTGAATAATTAAAAAGTGGAACTGAAGGTCATGGATCATTTTAAAAGGAAAAGTAGTTTCTCACTGCTATTCTTTAAAATGTCATTGGTGAATTTCAATCTGGTTTCTACAAGTGTTACAGTTCTTGCATGCATTGTTTCTACTGCATGGAAAGGGTCTCATTAATTTGATTAGAGTTGTTTGGTCTCAAAGCCACCTAGATTTTGGAGCAAATTTTGGCCTTCATTTTTTTTCAAGGTCAGGTTGAATGGGACTTTGAGCAATGTGATGTAGTTGAAGATGTCCGTGATCATTGCCAGGGGTGGGAGTGGATTAGGTGACCTTTAAAGGATCATTTCCAACCAAAACATATTTTTTAACTTTCCTTAACTTGTCCAGAATTACCTCCAGGGATTTGAGAAAAGTGTTTAATAGCATGAATGACATGGAAAAATTGAGCATTAAATAATTATTAGGGTTTGGGGTTTTTTTTCTTGCAAAGAGGAGAAAGTAGTTACAAAATTAAATAGTCAAATAAATTAAACAATAATGAATTTTGGAGAGGTTTGTGGGGGGGTTGCTTTTTTGTTAGTTTTAGGGATTTTTTTGCTTGCTCATGGCAAACCCATCTCTAATGGCTTAGTTGCAGGGACATATGTAATTCAGGAGTTAGAAAGTTTGAAGTTATAGGAATACAGAAGTTTATTAATTACTTATAAAACTATTGTCTGAAAGTGATTTTTGACCACAGAACTCCTCAGGAATTGTGTTTTACTTGTAAGAGGATCAGATACTTATAATTCTTCAATAAACTAGTTGAATAAGAAAAGAAATAGCTTTTCATGGTATCAGAAAACTGACATTTGTATAACATCTTAACTAGTACCTTATTTTTAGATTTGAAATGTTTGTTATATTATGAAGACTGAAGCTGATAAACCTAAGAAAAGAGTAACTGAGGTACACAGTGGTAAAAACCATAGAGACTATCAACAGGAAAAAAGCACCTGCTGGTATGGTAAAATGTGAGAAAAATAAAGGGTTGAGCTAGTTTGTGTTGTATTTTATTTCATATACTGATGAATTCAAAAGGGTCTATAGATTTATTTGTGTACTTGAAAAAAATCAGAGCCCTTGAAAAGTCAGTGCATTTGGCCACATTTGGTTGTATGCCTACTGCATCTCTGGCATCACTCTTTTCTAACTATCCTCTTTTTCTGCCTTGGCTCCTCAGGGAAACAGGAATTGATTTAATATTAGTCAAAGGATGAAATGAAGTTTTTTAGTCAGATGAATTCTTTAGATCCTCATCAGCCCTTGGAATCTGCTTGATATAAATGCTGATTTTTATGACAACTTCTCTAGCTTAGGAGCTGTTTGCTATTTCTTAATGCTAATAATGTGCAAAAGATGCACAAAAAAAAGTTCCCTTTCATGGTACCTTTAAAGAAAAGCTAGATAGTTGCTTTTTGCAATATTTAAAAGCCCCATCTCTATAAAGATTGCTACACTCATGGAAAAATTCACTGTTATGTGTTTCTAACAATATCTGGATTTTAAAAAGGAATTCTTACTTGGGAGCACTCGAAATTTGATTTCACAAGAAGTAAACCCCCTGAAAAATTAAAATAGGAAGAACTTCCATGTGAGTCTCTTTACATAGCAGCAATATAAAACTTTTGAACATTTGCAAACAGTCTCATAGTGTTATATGCAGCTTCCACAGTTTTTCTGTCGCCTCTCTTTAGAGGTTTATTATTAATCTTTAAAATACTGAAAGATTTCCATGAAAAAAAAAATATTTTAATTGCTGCTTGTCTGAATACTATCTTTAAAACCAAGAAGACATGAAATAATGATACTGAATTAGGGATACTGAATCCAGTCTGTCTGACTGAATATTTAAGAAAATTCTAGTTGAAATTAATGTATGGTGTTGTCCCAATGGCTTTAGCTTTGCCTGCAGTACAGGCAGTGGCTTTGTCCTGTCTGCTTAACTCACATTGTGGATTCAGGTGTGAATAACATAGAAATAATTCTTCAATAATTTCATGAGACTGCTATGTGAATATTTAATTTTGCTATATCATCATTGCTTATATGATGATATAATGGTATATATGGTAGCTGGAGTCTTGCAGTTAAACTTTTCTTTGCCACTGTCAAGCTTTGATACTGTTCTTCTGAAAATTCCTGATTTCACAATATCCTTAAGTGCTTATATTATTAAGACATCTGTGGAAGTTTTATCTACTAGACTGATTAATATAAATGTTAATAACATTAATGCAAATTGTACTAGATTACTGCAAGGGAGAAAAAAAAGGACTGTGATAAAATCTCCACAGGAATGTGATGTATGTTTCAGGAATGCTTTTCTCTAGTCTCAGTGCTTTAGACTTTAATTTTGTTTTGATCCTCAAAATAAATATTCCTCTCGTCAATACACCCCTGCCTCAACCCTCCCATTCACTGATACTAAATCTTTTTTTCCAGGGTGCCTGTTCTTATTTTCATAGCCATTATGCCTTGTGCCTGGAGAACTCTTTTGATCCTACCATCAAAACAGCTTTTCTGAGGCTAAGCAAGCCCTTCTCTCTTTAAATCTGTTTAATAACAGAACTAAATGAACCAAGATAATTGGATTTGAAGTAAAAGTTGTCATTTACAAGTATTCAATTTGATTTTTTTGTCTTCTTCCTTTTCCTTTTTGCACTTTTGGGGACATAAAGAAAAAAGCTAAGCAATTATATTAAGAAAACCCCAAACAACAAAAATCAAAACAATTCCACCAACAACATACCTCAAGCATAAACTGAACTGGTAATGAATTGAACTTATCTTCTGAAGAACTTAAAAACTGATTTTAAAAATCAAGCCATTTATATTATTGAAGGAGTCACTTTCCTCAGTCTATAAAGCATTGGTTAACATACTTCATCTCATTTATGCTTTTTTATATACTGAAGTTTGCCTTGCTCAGTTGTTGATATTTCTAGGATTACTGTTGTTGGGTTTTTCTTGGGGTGGTAGTTTATTGGTTTTGGGTTGGGGTTTTTTGGTTTTTTTTATTTGTTTTTTTAAGCCTGAAGAACTGGAGACAATTGCTTTTGCCAGTCAGGTTGATTCTGTATTTGCAAAATTTTAGTGCAGCAAACCTCTTCCTTGGGATTCCTTCCAGGCCATGCCACCACCTTTTCAGGTGCCATAAAGGCTCTTGCATTACTGTTTGATTCCTCTTTATGTCTTTCTGGGCCCTCTTGTAAGGTAACATTGTGCTCTGGTGCAGGACTGTTCTTCCTTGTTAAAAGGACATGTTCTTGGCTTGGCTTGCCTGCTGTTATGGCAATAACATGCCAAGGGCTTGTTTCCTGGCAGCCTTTGCTAATAAGGTGTGTCAGGGGCAGGTACTGGGTGCCAGCTTCCTGGTGCCTCAAGTGCTGCCCTCCTTTTAAAGCTAGAACTTTTGGATGCCACAATGCCATCTGATGTTGCAGTGGTGTGTCTGCAGGCTGTGACTGTTTTCCTTTGGCAAGCCGCAGTTATGGGGGAGCAGCTCAGCACCAGCATGGTGCCTCACTGAGCAGCAGTCTGAACAGCTGGATTTTAGGCACATTAGCCTGGGAGGGACCATGGCACTGTCAACAGGCTTAACTCAAAGTGACCTGCTGAACTTCCTCAAGCCCAGTGTTCCATTGCCAGGGGTAAGATACACACAGGTGGATAGCTGCCTGTGGCAGGGCACAGAGCTGGGCTGCAGCTTCTCTTCTGTCCATCCCTTTGCTCCAAAAAGCACTTCAGAAAAATCTAGTTCTACAGAGCTCATCTTGCTCTCTTGCTGAGAATGGGATCACTTATTCTGAATTTCCAGATGTTGTGTTGGCAGCGTGACAGCCACGCTCAGCTACCAGAATTCCTTGGGTTTCTTTCTGACAGACTTCTGTCTCCAAAACAATGTTTTCCATGCTAATAGCCTGGACAATGGTCAAAGGTTTTCCTAGCAGAACTGGCTGAAAAGAATGCAGGCTATTTAAAAGTCCATCTGAGATCATTTTCTACTTTGACATTCTCCTATGCATGGATTATGTTTTAACCAAATGGGAAGTCAATTTATAAAATTTTGGAGTGTTGAGGTTTTGTTCGCTTGAACTGTGAGTATGTGAAACTTTCTTTACTCTGAATAAGAGAGAGTCTTTTCTGCAAAAACCAATGTTAGCTCCCACCAATCTTTTAAATACCTCTTTCATGCCTTTATATGGAAAATTGTTCTATCTTAAGTTATTTAGAGTGGTGATTCATAGTTTCTTGTGGTTCCGTTTTGTGTTTTGGGTTGTTTGTTTTTTTTTAACTGTTGACTAGGAAAAAAATGAGAGGGGGAAAGTACAAGTTATTGACCTAATCATTTAATATTGCAGTTCTATGAGTTACAAGGAATGTGAGACATAAAGAAAGAAGATACTTCTGAGAAAGCTTATTGTGAAGGCAGTAGAACTAAGAGTGTTAATTTCAGCTCATGAAACTTGGAAAATCAAAGTCCACAACTATTTTCCTAATGTGTGCTGTTTTCTCTGAATTTTCAGGAAGTTTGATCTACCTATTTTCCCAGAGGTCATCAGGCTGTTGAATGTAGGGTTATTGAAGTGAAACTTCAATTTTTATTTAGGCTTTTAATACCACTTTCAGGTTGTGTCTGCACTTTTTTTTTCTAATATTTTTTAAAATATTTTTTTCTTTTTAGTAATATGTAGGTAGTTATTTCTGGGTTTCATTCTTCTCAGAAAGGAAAAGCATCTTTCAAAACAGTCTGCTACATAGGTTAAGGTACAAATTGCATTAATCTAAGAGAGTTGATTTTTATTTTTAATTGATTACTACAGGTTATCTTTTTTCTTCCCCCAATCTTCCTGTACTATTGGGGCTGCAAAAGTGAGAGATATTAGTAATTCTGTAAAATTATTTACAAAGTCATCTTAAAGGGAAACTGCTGACACAAATCCTTTGGATTTTTTGATCTCATGTGGAGGAAACCATGTCTTTTTTTCCCCCTGTATCTGTGATGACAAACAACACATAGTAAAGAAAATAATTGGGTTCCCTCTGTCTTTGTATTTACAAACAAGTTAAGAAGAAAAGGTCACAAGCAAAGGTGGGATAAATAAAACTTTGATTCCTGTACTCTTACTTTTTTGTTTAGTCCATTATCCTTTACTGTTATGAGAAACATAGTATGATTAAAAAACAAGCAAACAAACAAAAAAACCAACCAAGTAAAAAAAACCCAACCAAACCAACAAAGAAAAAAAAAATACAAAGCCTTAAAATGCCTGCTTTGAAGTTGTTACAATTCTGTGTCATATATGTGCACATAAAGTTAAATTACTTCACTTTATCTTGATGTATATAACATTATTCATGAAATGGACTTTATCTCTTTACAGTCACGTGCTTCCGTAATACAGTATTTTAAGAATCCTTTTCAAGTAGTTTAGTGGAGGTTCGGTGAGATTCCTTTACTTGTATTTCTTGCAAATGTCCTTACACTGGAGAATATAATAATTTTATCTAACACTGATGAGATTAAAGGGAGAGATATTAAAAACCTGTCTGTTGAGTGGTGGTTCTTCCTCATTCATTGGATGGTGGTCTGAAATGAAATGTCTGTTGGGCAATTAAGGAGACATGCATGGCAGAGAAGAACCAAACTTCTTGCTTTCTGAGCATAAAGAATAAGCAAATGCATTAAGGGCTGATGCTGCTTTTTCCTAATGGGTTGTTTAATGTGGGGATTATCTTGGGATACTTAAAATATTTGAAATATTTATTAACAAGTAGAATTCTTATTTCTTTAACTCATAATTATAGGATCTTCTATTATAGAATCATTGCTGCTTATCCCAATAATGTGCCCATTGTTCAGGGCAAGAACTCTGTTAAATGTAAACTTACCAAAAGTCTTAAGAGTTTGACTTTTAAACTTTTGTGTTAATCATAAAGCAAAGAACCTAGAAGCAAACGTGACTATTGTTTATCCACATTTTATATTTCTCAGTTTGTTAGGATGTTTCCTTAAACAAACAGATAAGTACTACTTACATGGAGAAAGTAGTCCTTTTAGAATGATCCAAAACTAACCACAGTATTTAATATACCTAGTTTCCCACAGTAATGTCATGTCACATGTAATTGGTTTTCCCCTCTGCAAACTGCAGCACCATCAGCACCAAAAAACTTCCAATTAATTTCATTTAACTTAGATTTAATGAATCTGGTCTTCCTTTCTCTTTGATTTTTCCCAAGGTTACATTGGTTATAGTGTGATTTCCTAATGGGACAACACCCTTCTGATGAGTGAATGCAATTTCTGTTATTAGTGTTTCATCAATTTTGATTATTCAAGACAGAATTGGAGGAGAAGCATCATTTTGCAAGTCTAGAGAATTATTATTTGTTACAGATTTCCAGTTTTTACACAGAGCAGAAGAGCACTATCGGTGTTGCACACTACCACCTTTTTGCTTGCTTGGCAGCCAACAGAGTTTGGATTGGGTAAAAAAGAACCCTTCAGGTTGATAAAACACCTTGCTTGTTGAGTTAATAAAACATGATTCTGCGACGCGCATATGCCAGAGCTCTGACTTCTGTTTTTCTCTTGTTTATTCTTTCACCTTGTATGTGGCTTTATTTATTTCATTCATTCCTTTCTCCTCCTGGCTGTGCTCGGTCCCAGGTGCGAGTGCCTCTCGGGTCTCTGCGGGTTCCCCATGTGCGAGGCGGGCTCCGTGCCCCAGATCGTCTCGCGGGGCGACGGGACGCCCGGCAAGTGCTGCGACGTCTTCGAGTGCGTCAACGGTAGGTGCACCTCGGGAGGAGGGCTTTGAGTCTCTCTGGGGCATGCTGGGCGTTTGGGTGTTTTTTATTATGCTGTCAAGGTCTAAGAGAATTAATTTTCTTGAATTTCATTCTGCGAGAAGGAACTGGAAGTTTAGGTGAAGATACAGACATGGGAAACTCTCATTTTGCAGTTGTAATTTCTGAAGCACTTTCCTCTGTGACTCAGGGAATTAAGGTTTTAGCAAGACTCCCTCACTGCATGTATTTCAGACAGTCTTTTGCCAGTAGCAAACACTAGAGGCCTTCTAGAAGTGAAATTCTTGTTAACCACCACAGCTGCTTGTGGCAGCACTGTCAGCGAAAGCATGCTGTTCAGACTAAGGGGTTTGCTTTAGCAATCAAATGCAAAGAAATTTTTAACACAGGTGTACAACCTTTAGAAATTATAAGACAGTGTAGGAATATGTTCATTATTTTTCTTTGCTTCTGAATCTAAATTTTTAGAAAATACTTAAAAACCTTAAATTTGCCATGCAAGTGACTCTTATCTGAGGACTGCTCTATATATTGCTGTATGCTCTATACAGTATATGCTGTGCATATGGGGAATTGGGAAGAAACAGTATTTCACTACTGGTAAGGGGGGAAATACTCTTGAAGAATTGCATAATAACTTCTGAGCATTAAAAATTACAAGCTGTTGCAGTATTTATTAATGAATATTTATCCAGCAATGTTTGACCTTGTTTAGTGGTATGTGTATCAAATGTTTGAAGCAAACATTTACCAACATTTACAGTTGTCATTGCAAATGCAGAGAGATTTCTCCAGGAGGTCTGTGTTGTTTACACATAGCAATATTTTAAATGCACAAATGAAAAAATAACTGTTCTTATAATGGGATACTGTATAAAAGAATTAAGTTTTCCCATATGAATAAAAGAATTTTTACCAGGAAGAGTCACTGATTCCTTAGCTTTTAGAGTAATTCTTTCAGTATTTGGGTAAGATTGTATAAATTAAACTTATCTACTTTTTGTTTATGTACATTAAAGTCATACTCATCTTTGTTTCATATTTGTTTCATTCTGTTAAAGTATCATTTCTGAGTCTGATTTTCCTGTGTGAGACGCCTCAATGCAATGTTTAATTCAGGATTTACTTTAGTAGTTTGACCAAGAAGTATAGAGCCAATTTCTGATAGGATGTCTCATGTTAATTGCTTCTCTTCAGCCTGCATTATTTGTTTGCTGCTGACACAACTTGCACTATATCTATTGTAGCAGGAGTGAGATGGAGCTGTTTAAATTGCCCACTTGTTTTTGTGGCATCTTCACATCCTATTTCCAAGTAAAAGTTAGATTCATTTTTCATTGGTAACAGTGAGTTTGGATTGCCTTTAGCACTGTTGCCCTGGGCATCACTGCCTTGTTGTGCACTCTAGCTCACTCCAAAGATCCAGGCTGCTTTTGGATCAAGATTCCTTCTTGCCTCTCAGGCTTTCCATACCTTAGTAGTCTATGACTACAGAGTAAATTGGAAGAAGAAATAGGAGTTTTTGAAGGGAAAGGGGGTGCCACAGAGGGAAGCAGAAAGGGCAGATTGGATAAGAATTAAGGTTTTTAAGTTTGTGTAATATATGTCCTTAAAAATCAGTTTTCATATATTCCAGGCCAGCATCAAAATTATCTTTACTAAGTTTCTCTTTAAAAAAAAGATAATAATCCTGAGAAAACTGGTCAGAAAAGTTAAATACTTTT
Source organism: Luscinia megarhynchos (assembly GCA_034336665.1). NCBI lineage: Eukaryota > Metazoa > Chordata > Aves > Passeriformes > Muscicapidae > Luscinia > Luscinia megarhynchos. Next base: position 77,402,557 of record CM067565.1, on the reverse strand, counting down.
TTAAGAAAATCACATTTGTCATCATGTTACTTAATGCTACAATCACATTTTAAAAACTAATGCTATATGATGTGATTTTTAAGTGCTTCAAGCAAACTTCCAGGTGCAGTTATTAATGATGCTCCATTTTGGAAAGAGGAAATAGTTATAAACCTGAAGATGATAAATATTTTTAATAACAATCAGTGAGCAATCATGAAACTACTCATGAGTGTGTGACATTTGTATTGTGTGGCAGTAGAGAAGACAGAATAGTCATAGAACATGACATTGCTTTATAATTTGGGTTTTTTCAAATGTATTTTAGCATGTTTAGATGTTTTTTTACTTCAGGGGCAACTATTACAAATAAGCCCTCTAAACCTCTAAGTTTCTAGAAAACTAATCCTGACAGAAACTTCTAGATAAATGCTTAAAGCAGTGAAAAACTGGTACATGTGTGTGTATGTGTGTAATAAACCCCTACCATTACTTTTGTCAGTTTAAAATGAAGAGGAGAGGGGAATGTTCTTAGTGAAACTATAATTGAATTCAATTTCAGGTCTGGGTTTTACAGTATTTTGTGCAGAGGAGATACAATTGATATCAGTAACAGATGGAGCAAATATCTTACAGTTATAGGCTTAGATCAATTTCTCTGCCTCATTAAGAAAAAAATGCCTTCAAAGTAAGAAGAGTCAAATCTGTAAGATCTAGGACAAGCTGTTCTCAGCAGTGAGGGTGGCTAGCTGTTGGCACAAACTGCTGGGAGGATGCTGAATTCCTTATCTTCATCCTTTCCAATTAGGATTAGATGCCTTTTTAAAGCATGTGTTTTAATCAAATGCAATTTAATGAGTTTATAGATGGTAACCAGGGAAGTTGTATAATCAGCATTGCCAACAAGTTTCATTAGTTACTTCTGTGTTTGAAAACCTCTGAAAACAAGCAAAAGGATGGAATAAAAAAGAAATGTACATACATTAGTATACTTTTCCTGCTATTGTGACATTTATTGAATTAAATAATTAAAAGAATTAAATAATTCCTTTGGTGGGGGGGTGCAGTCAGGAAGAATGCTGATCATCATTACCTTAAAATAAGGGTATCCATTACAAATTAGTGTATGTGGACTGCAAAAAATCCAGTTTATATATTTAGGTAACCCTAATGATGGTAAGAGTGTTAAAGCAGGCCAGACTTTTGCAATAATTGTTGCAATTTTGTGCTGATTTGATAGATGCAGAATTATATGTTTGGCTTTACTGTCCAGGAAAGAGCAGTGCTGTAGTTGTAGAATAACAGTGGCCAGTGTTGAGGGGATAGTTAATAATGGCTGCAAAAGACATGTCATGGAGAGAATCTGCAGTATGTTCTCTTTTTTGTTTGTCAACTGTTTGAGGACAGATCCATTGTTCTTTTGCACTTGTTTTTCCTGGATTTAATATAAAACTGATGTAGAAACTCTAGAATATATATGTAGATTTTGTATGGTTATCTTTGCTAATGATACATGCTGTCTCAAACTAGCTTTTGGTTAGTCTGTCTAAGAAAAGCATATTAATCTGTGGCAAAAGAAACTTCTGCAGTAATTACTTCTTTTGCAGAATGTAATGGTGGTGTTATTTGATTATAAATACAGCATGAAGTCAATACACTTTATTTTCCTGCTTCAGATTGATATTGAGTGTGTCCTTATGCTTCACATCATATGCAATCTGCTGCTTCTCATAGTTTATTCTATAATTATAAGCACATTATAAATCACCAAAATAACATTTATTTCTGCATGGAAAATGATCCTGGTATTTTCATTTAATTGGAGCTTGTTGTTAAGTAGCTACTGTCTGTAACTGTCCAATCTTTGCATAGGTCAAACTTTAAGTTTTTTTTTTAAAAAAAAATTAGAAAGTCCTGAGAACAACTTTTCTTATTGGTGAGAAAAAAAAAAAACTATATTGCAGATGGATTACAATAGTTCTGTGTGATATTTTAAACAATAGTTCTGTGTGATATTTTAGATATCATGAATGTATGCAGATATCAAAGTATGTTGTATAAAGCTGTTACACTAACTAGAGACATAAAGTTGTTCTTTTTAGAGCACTGCTGTATTTAAAAGATTTCACTGTTGCAGTTAATGCTTACTGTCATTAGAATGTGAATCTTGTTCCAAAGGTCAGTCAATTGTAAAGGTCAGTTTTAAGGCATGCATTGATTCCTTCATTTTGAAGGGAAGCATCTTTGTAAATAAAATCATTCTGTGTTTTTAAATGGTGGTAGCAATCAATCCAAAGTTCCCTTTTGACGTGATCGAGTTCCCTATCGTGCCATCCCTGAGCATACCCTGACTGGTCTGTGGATACCAGAATGAGAGCTCAGACAACAACCATGGCAGCAACATTGTTATTTCTTTTTGCTCCTTTATCCTTGTCAGGAGAAGGTTCTTTATGTTTAATTTGTAACTTAAACCGTGCAACTCTATGGAACTGTTGGCAAACAGTGATTTAAAATTCAATTGAGATATTGTCAGTCACCTGTGCTTAGATGGATGGCTGGCTGTTTCTCCTAATCTTATATTCTTGATGACCATCAGAGCAAGCCCTAGTTTGTGCATGTAACACAGTTTTAGCCCTGATGGAGACAGAAGTATGGCTTGCTAAATTTAAATCTATTTAAATGCATAAAGTTGTATCACTAGAGGTATAACTGATGCAACTGGGAGAGATTTGCACAGTGGTGTTCAGTAGTAAAGTTTTCATGGAAGAGCTACATCCATACTCAAATGTACTGATTTCTGAGAAGGGTGAAGTCAATATAAAGGAAATAAGGCAACATGGGAAATCTGTAGCAAATAATTGCATCTTACTGTATGAAACTGAGTAAAGAGGTTTTGTCTGTTGTGTGGTTCTGCTGCCCTATTTCAGGGAAAGTGAGAGCCAGTATTGCTTTGTTTAAAGGCAGACTATGTCAACTGCTGTGAAGTTTCCCCAATTCCACTTACCTGAAAACTGCTTTTCATCTAGAGAATACCAGATAGTATGTGATACTCATTTGGGGAAAATTGAGTGAGAGATCTCCAAGATATGCAGCCTTCCAAAAAATCTTGCACTTTACAGAAGCTAGTTTCTTCTGATCCATTAAAAATACATTATTCACCAGGACTTTTGTCTGCTAATCCTGGTGAGCTGCTTTTACTCATGGGGGAGCTTGCAAGGAAAGAAAATTGATTCAGCATTAAATTACAAGCATCAACAAGTGAGTCTAAGGAGATTAAAAGCTGCATGTGCAGCAAGAGTTCAAGTGCTAGGGAACAAGAGAGAGTATCCAAACTTGCCTGTTCTCTAATTAGGTATTGATGCATGGATCTCTTGAATGTAAGTTGCACTTAAAGCACGTACTGACTGTGAGCTGTGCCTTGGAAATTTGAGAGAGCAATTACCAGGCATCCTGCAGCTGCTGCCTTCTGTCAGTCAGGGCTTCCACTTCTCAGTAAGTTTCCTTGAAAACAACTGCTACTTCAAAAATATTGTGGATTGGTTTGTGAAATATGGTACATTAGGTGTGCAAGGGTCCTCATCAATGTGTCAGCATGGCTCAGGGTCAGGGGGAACCAGGCTGTCTTCTGCCATGGCCATGTGTGAGCTGTGATTTTGGAGTCCAGATCTGCCTGGGATGGCTGGGGAGTCCCAGCCCATTTGCCCTGGGGATGGACTTTTATTGCCCTATCCATTGGAAGTGGCACTACCTGATGGATGCATGAGAATAACTGGCATTGATCCTGGGAAGATCAAATCACACCTTCCCTGGGACTGAAGACCTTGACTCTCTCTATACTGCTGGTTTAGGCTGCACTGATAATTGTGTGACCACTTGATGTGACTTATAATCAGTATTTTATAACTGTTTCTGTGAATTTTTTTTTCTCAATTTGAGAAGATAAACTGAGATAAAGGAGGAATTTCTTTTTCCTGTGTGCCTTCTGTCTTTTTTCACACTTGCATCTATATACAGTAGTACTGCATTGGAAGGGAGACTGAAAATCCTCTTTAATCACACTTCTGTTGGTTCACTTGCTCCTCACAGCACTTGCAGATCCATTATTAATCTCATGGTACAGAAAAGGGTAAAGGTCATTCCACTATTTCTAAAAGGAATAAGAATGGTCTGTTTCTAAAGGGAGCATCAATGAATACTGAAAGGATTTAAAGGGGAATATAGGGTCAGCAAGGGAAATACTCACCTTAGAAGGAAGAATGAAGTCCAAGTGAAGTACCTCACAGACACCATCTACCATGGAGTTCCCATTATTTATTACATTAATCTTGGCAGTCTTTATTGCACTTTCATTAAACTTACTTTATGTGTGCTCTAAAGAAATAAGGATTTGACCAAGGTAATAGTCTGTGTTGGAGCAGAGAACTAAATAATACTTATACTGAATTGAACAGTACTGCATATTTCTCTTTGGCCATCCAAAACCACAGATTTTTGTGGTAGACTTCAAATAGGCAGCTGCTTAAACAAAATAAGATGCAAAATACAGCTTGTGAGATAACAAATTGTTTGGTACATAATAAGATTAACATCAAAGGAAGATAATCTGATACCAGAAAGGTAGAGGGATTTAGTTGTTGTGGGACTGAGGTTTGGTTTTGGGGTTATTGGTTTTAATTCAGTCAGAACATCTGAAAGGTATTTGAAAACCAGTCACACCTGGATGAGAATTTAGTCTAGTGTAATGAAAAAGTTGGTCAGTCTGCCAAACCAAGTCAAATGTTTTAGATCCTCTCAACCTGTATTATACTTGCCCTAGTGAAAAATGCAAATCATTACCAGTTACATTTAAAACAGGAGAGAAAAAGGAAACACAGAAAACTGAAGGCCAGGCAACCCAAAATTCCTGGTAAAAATAGTCTGTAGATAAATTGATAAAAAAGATGGGGTAGGGATTTTCAGGACCACAGCTGGATGTGAAACCAGATTCAAAGCTCTGCAGTGGTTCACTAGGAGCAGGAGAATTGTTCCATTGGAAGTAGAGACTGAGTTTTAAAAACAGTGTTATTTTTTAAATAAAAAAGGGTAAAATCTATTTCACTTATTTCGTTTTAGTTAATGAAACACAAGACACTGTGTAGATTCTGTGAAATATGACATGTACAAAGACTATTGGATGTCAAATGGTGCAGTTCTGCCTGGGTTTAAAAGTTTTTTTAAAAATTAAATATATACTTCTAGTGTTTACTTTGGTGAAATAGTAATGTTTTTTGCCAAAGTGAATTGTCTTGGTAGACTAATATCTTTAGTAATGTCCTGGCTCAGATACTGCTGGATTTTTAAACTTGGACAAGGTTGCCAGTACTTTGGAGGACAAGGTTAGAATTCAGTGTTTTCCTCAAAGCATGGAAGACATGGCTAGACCTGTTATAACACCAGACCACAGCCTTGTGTTACAAGTTTGGAGATTTTTTTACTTTTCCCACTGCAGTTCTTAACTTTTCTCATGCACTGGAGGCTTCTCACAAATGTCCTGGCACTGCATGGTGGGCTGTGCCAGTACCTGTTAGTGGTACCTGTTTCAGATTTCTGTGCCCTATTTAACATGCCTATGGCTAACCCACTCACAACATGTATTTTCTCCTGTGATGGACTGACAGAGACCACTGGGATTTAAACACATTCCTCTGTTATGAAGAGCATGTCTTGGCTTCCAAGGATTGTTTGGCAATTTCATCAAGAAAATCTGTCACTGTTTGGGGGTTTTAGAGCATAGCCACCACCCTCTGTGGCCCCAGCTCCTCCTTTGTTGTCCTGGTATTTTATTGTAGTTGGACTGCAGGATGTTAAAAAGCAGCACTGCTTTATTTCTAGAAGGAGTTAAGAGAAAGAAGGGGGAGAGAGCCTTGTAGAAAGTCCCAGAAACAGTCAAACACTAAAAAACATGACCTGATGGAGAAAAACTAAAGCTGAGAGGAAGGTGTACATTTCATTTGTAAGAGAGGATATAGGCAGTGGCACCCTGAGGTGTCCTGAGGATGAGTCTTAGCAAGAAATTTGAATGCTGGAGGATAGAAAAAAACTGTACAACATGAAACCTCAAAGAGAAGAAATGTAATGAAGATTAAGGGAAACTTCCTTTCTATTTGTTTGGTGTTTCTGTCTAACCTGAATTATCCTTCCATGATTTTTGCTCTGTTGCAGTAGATGAAACTGTGGAATTGTTTAATAGGCAGGTTGCACTTTCCCCATTGCTGCTGATTTTAAAGAAAATATTAAGACAGGGGTGTATCAGATAGAGCTGAATTTGGGTTTTCACAGCATCCCAAGTATCTTTTAATTTCTTTTACAGACTGCATTACCACAAAACTGTATTGCGTTCCTTTAAGCTGTGAAAGTATTTTTAATAATTGCATAAATAAATGCATTCATTTACAGATAATTGTTACAGTTTTACTTTAATTCTGATTTCTCTGTTTCTGGGTGACCTTTTTTAGAATGTGCTGGACCAAAGGACTTTCAGAATAGTCCTGTAACTGTGTTAATATGGAATATGCAATAGTAAGGAATATGCTGCTTAGGGAAACTAAGCAGTGCCAGCTGAAGAGTCAGAATCCAAATAGTTTTTTCTACCTAGCTTGTTTTTATATGTTTGCAAGGAAGCATACAGTTGTCCATAACATTGTTATGGGCCAATTCCAATGGCATGTAACCTTCTCTTTTTTTTAAACTCTCTGTCAGCTCAGGTTTTGAAAAATGGAAAGCTTTTCTGTGGTTTGTTTATACGGCCACAGGATTCAAATTTATCAGTTTCCTTCCCTTTCATTTAATAGAAAGTTCACAGCACTTACCCAAGTTCCTTCCAAGGTTCTGGAACAAATATTTCTTTATACTGAAGGAAAATCTGAGGTCCTGGAATCATGAACCTTTTAATCCTTGAAACAACAGAAAATTGTTTTGAATATTGCTTCTAGTTTGGGAGAGCTGGAATTTCTGATACTGCAAAAGAAAATTGCCCAAACTTGCCTACAGAGAGCTGATGCCCTGAAGCACCTCATGGGCTTGGTGTAACTGTGTGTAGAACTGCTGCCTAGCAAGGGATGGTTTGCCAAACTTGCATGTGCTTCTGAGCTGTTCTGTGAGTCCAATTAAAGAAAACCATAAGTGTTAGGAAGCTACAGAAATCTCAATAACAGAAGTTTTGCTTTGGAGTAGTTCAGGCCGTGGAACTAATATGTGTTTCATTAGATTTGCATGTAGAAGGTAAAATACCTTTGAAAACTAATCTGGTGAAACAGATTGTGTCCCTTTGCAGTTCAGATTGGTGATAGAGGTTTGAGAAATGATCACTGTGTTGTGCAAGGCTGTGGGGTTTAGTGCCACCTTTTCGGGCTCTCACCCTAGAACAAAAAGGCTGATCTGGCCATGGGATCTGTACAGCTAAATTTGTGTCAGAACTATTTTTCTTTTAACTTTGTGTCAGGAACTTTAATGCCAAATCAAGTCAATCGTAGTCTTGCTTGACTTTATATAGAAGCAGAGATGTCATTTGTTCTTCCATTGCCAGAAAAAAACCCTGTATCTTTCTGGGAACCATCCCCTCTGTCCTGGCTTCTTTCACAGGTGGGCAGTTGTGTGTCAGTGCTTGGGCTGGATCAGTCTTGTATTGCTGGGTTATCTGAGAGCTAGCAGACATTGAATTTATGTTCATTAAGCCATGGCCTGTGTCTCATGACCATTGCTTTGTTATGGTAGTCTGCATCACAAACAGGATTTGGAGTCTCAGATATGTTTAACTGCTTTGTGCTATGAAGTTTTGGCAATTTGAATTCCTTTGTGACACTCTTAAGCTTGAAGAATCCTACCTGTAGTTTTTTCTTTTTTGGCAGAGCAATGAATTAATGAATTTAGGAAAAGATGCATTTATTTAATGTTAGCTTTATGTTCTTTTATCCCTTGGCAACTGTCATACTTAGATCAATAAGGCAGTAAAATTGGTGCTTTAAAAAAACCCGAAAAACAGAACATAAAAAACCAGTCAAACAAACAAACCCAAAAACGGGGAACTGAAAGATCTTTCAGCATATTGTGGTAAAAGAAATGCATTGTTATAATTTCACTGTGTGTTGCTCACTCTTTCATCAGGCTTCCACCTGTAGTATCTAAAGCTGGAGTTCTTTGTTTAAATGCTTGCTTTGCCTTGACTCAGTCTCAAGTCTGGAGTCTTACAGATGGTTCCAACAAAAGTATTCCTTGTCTTGTAGCTGGATGCATAGGCTTAGGTCTGTAGTTTAGTCTGGATATATACACTTACCATAAGGCAGGATGGTAAAAAATGCACACACAGTGAAATTCTACAGAGGTTTTCATTGTAAGAATAAAGCGTGCTGGTTCCTTAAAGGATTTGCAGTTACTTGCATAGTCTTGTTTGGACATTTAAAAATGACAATAATTAATGGGAGATGATGTTTCAACTTCTAATGAGGCAAGAATTCATCTCTACTCTTGGGGTATTGGGGAATCAGTAAAAATCTGGAGAGCTGCAATCAAAACAGTGAAGCCAGAAGCAAATGGATTAAAGGCCTTTTGAGTTGTGTTGGCACTTTTCCTTTTTGAGAAGGTTTTTAAACTAACAGCTTGAGCTGCATCAACTGGAAATATTTCTCAAGTGTTTGTTTATGTGAATTGCTTTCTAATGAGGTCATAGCTGTTTTCCCGGACACAGTGGTATTTCCTCCTCTTGCTCTTACTTTCTATGCTGCTTTCCACATTATGCCTTGAAGACAGAACAGGCATATAAAAATTAAACATCACTCAGGATACTTCCAAGTTTCAACTCTAATGCTTTACAATGATTTCACATGACTCAAGGCTGGACCACAGTATAAGCATATGTTGAAAGAAAATAGTTTAGTTTTAAAGAAAACCTGCGTTATTGCTAAGAGAAACTCAGATGTAAAGTTTTTAGCTCCCAAAACTTAAGAGAATTGGGATGGTTTGAAAGGAATCTGCTAATGCTGATTTTTCATTTAAATATATTTCATCTCCCATGTGAGATTGATCACTAAGTAAAAGAAAAATCACCTGACCATAAAGTGGGCACAGTTTTCGATTCTATGTGGCTATGCATTAATATGTAAGTAAAGAGTCTTTACTATCTGTCCTACAGAAATCAGAAACATGGACAATTGACCTTTCTTTTCTTTGCTGTTTGCTTCAAATGCAATGAAACATGTTAGGGTTTGCCTACAGTATTTGATAATGTTGTTGCTGAAATAAATAGCTTCCTGTTTGCAGAACCTGTGTTTTTTCAGACTGCTGTATGTACAGCTTCTGGAAAAAACAGACTGGGGTACTAGATACTGCTGTACTTCAGGTAGCTGCTTTCACAAATTTTGAACTAGCATAATAGCAGGCCAAAATTTTATTCTGAAGTGGGGAAGAGGGAGGGGGCTTAAGTCATTGAGTAATATAATGATGATACTCTGAAGTCATGATTTGCTAGTGACTAATGTGGAGTACTGCAATTGAACATAAATTTGGAGTGTGCTTTCTACAGTGTCTTGAGTCACAGTGATTCAGCCCTTAGCTATGGAGCTGTGGAAAGGGGGATCACTTGGGCTGGTTGAACTGGTTGGGCTTTACTGGCAATAGGTGGTGGAGGTGGGTTCATAAATCACTGCAAGGTCAAATCCTCTGTGAGGATCTTATGATATATACATGATGTGTAGATCTTCATAATCTGGAAGCGAATCTCTTTGGTGTATAATTATGAGAAAAAGCTGATTAAGTCTGCAGACTGTTTCATTGGTTTAATTAGCTTTTTTTTTTTTTTTTTTTTTTTTTGAATGTTAACAAAGTAAACGGGCAATGTTCTTCCCAAAAATACTTCAAAATTTTGAGAGGTTCTAAGTTTCCCACAACATTTGGCTTGAATTATATGTCAAGGCTCTGCTGTAGATGGAGGCATATAAGAAATACCCATCTTATGTTTTTGAAACACTCAAGTGATCATGTAACTATTATTACAATTGAGTTTGTTGATTTGTTTTATTTTTGTGGGGATTATGGTTGTGAACTGGCTATTACAGCTCCAGGTTGCTTGAAAAAAGAAGTGTTCAGTTCTGCATAACAGATAATTCAGTCACAAAATGTTTGGGTTTTATTGGTTTGGGGTTTTTTTACCTATTGATTGGACAGCTTTAGTGCAATATATCCACCTGAGTTACCAAATCCTACAGAGAGGAAGATTACACTTAAGAAATATCAGAAACTGACCTCTTATTGTTTCATGCGCCAAAATTTGAATTAGCTTCAGGTTCATTGAGAATGAGAAATATTTAACACCTTCAAAGAAACACTAGTGCTGCAGATTTTTTCCAGGATTTAAATTTTTCAATTGAGGCTTTTAATTTAGGTAGTTGCTCTGAAGGTTATTTTGAACGGCATTTTATTTTCTTCCATTGTTGAAACAGAAAATAAAATATACCACGTTCTTAAAACGAAATTGTATTTGAGTTTACAAAATGAAAGGAAAGTCAACTGATGCTTTTGTCAGAAGTAACATAAGCTTATCCATTCCCTGTTTAGCAGTATCTGTGAAATGCTTCATTTCTTTGTCTCCTTTCAGAAGTGAAGCCAAGCTGCATATTTAACAGCATGGAATACTACGATGGAGACATGTTCCGGATGGACGCGTGCCGGTTCTGCCGCTGCCAGGGCGGAGTCTCCATCTGCTTCTCTGCCCAGTGTGGTGAGCTGCACTGCGACAGGTACTACGTGCCCGAAGGAGAGTGCTGCCCAGTCTGTGAAGGTACAGTCTCTTCTCCATCCTGTCTGCTTTTCATTCTGCTGGGCTTTTTCATTTGCCTGCTCAATGGAAATGAGCAAACAAGGCTTTTGTTCTTCTGAAGTTTGCAGGTTACTCCGTAATTCGGTTTATCTCTACATTTTGCTGCTCCTGAATGTGCTGTCGTGTTCTTTGCAGTGCTTCTCTGACTTTGACACTACTTCTTAGATATGGTCAAGTGTGCAGTGCTTTTGGGGGGCCTTCTTGGCAAATGACATAAAAAGCTGTTTCTAATTTCTGCACAGATATTTAGACAGGCATCTCCAGAGCTGCCATTGTGGCCCTGAGACAAATTTCCATTGCTTTGCAACCTGCTTCTTACTCTGTTCAGCTGGAGTAGTGCACTCAGCTTCTTTCCTCTACCATTACAGCAAAACAATGGGACAGCAATGCCATGTCAGTGTTTTCCTATTTTGCCTGACAGTTACCTTTTATTAGCCACCATGATAAGTTGTATACATTCACATAAAGTATATATCTTTTTAACTATTAATATCAGTGCATCTTACCACACCTCTGGAGTACTATTATTTCTGAAAAGTAAAATTATTCAAGTAATGAATCATTATTTCAAGTAATGGGTTAGCATATACAGACTTGCATGGAACTTGAGGAGAAATCTTACACAAAGTATGCTCCCTAAAATTCTGGTATTTAAATACCCAGATATTAATTTGATTGCTAGCATGTAAGTGGGGACTTGTGGCTTTCAAGGGGCAAAAACTGAAAAATTGTAAACTGACCACGTTCAAAAAGGTGGTATATCTCCAAAACTGGGATGAGGTGCAGTTTAAAGACACTCTTGTTCCAGGAGCAGATGGGCCAGAGGCCTCTTTGCTCATGGTGTAAAAGAGTGTTGCAGTGCTGCCATGAGTCATTCCAGTGGGTCATTTAGAAATGTTTGTGCAAAAAAAGAGCCAATAGATCCAAGAGCCATTTCATGGTGAAGCACAGAAGCAATAAACGAAAGCATTGCTTAAAGCCCAGGTTCTCCTGCGACTGCTGTCGTTGCAGACCCGCTGTTCCCCGTGAGTAACCCTGCCGGCTGCTACGCCAACGGGCAGATCCAGGCGCACGGGGACCGCTGGCGCGAGGACGACTGCACCTTCTGCCAGTGCATCAACGGGGACCCGCACTGCGTGGCCACCGCCTGCGGGCAGAGCTGCCTCAACCCCGTCAAGGTGCCCGGGGAGTGCTGCCCAGTCTGTGAAGGTACAGTGCTCTGCCCCTCCCTGGCCTTCTCTGCCACGCCACTGCTTACCTGGCAGGTCTCGGCTCACTTCAAGGCTTTGGAGCCTTGAAGAAGCTGGTGTGGCATTGGAACACATCAGCGTGGTTTAGCTCCACTGTATGTTGGCAATCCCTGGTACTCCTCTGGCACAAAGAGTATAGTAAGAGGTGGTTAAGGTCAGCATTATTTACAAATTTTTCTCATAGCTTTGCTTAAACCTTATTAATAACTTTAGAAGAAGTTATAAGGTTAAAATGTTTATCACTAGGTCTTACTGTTAATTGGATTATGCAGTTGCAACTAAAAATCTCTTTGTACAGCATCACTTGATATTGGACGTAATTATTTCAGTGAAACTTATGGAACGAGCTATTACATGGGAGGTAGATTAATTTTTCAACTTTACAATTATTTTTTCATTTTCTTGTGGAAATAAATACGTATATATGGTATAACTGACTGAGATTTAACCTAACTATAATATAAAATGCTTGCCCAGCCTGAGAATGGAAATGTGAAGACTTAAAAACTGAGACATTAAAAAAATATTTTGAATTGTACATGTAAATGTACATCTGGAGCTGCATTTTATGGAGTAGCTGTTCATCAGAAAAAAGCACCAGATAGATTTAGAAATGGTTCATCTGGACCTAGACCCATCTTTACATTATACTAAACATTTGTGGGTGAGTTGCCACTTAGGTTTTTCTTATTCCATCTCTGATTTAAAAAAAAAGATTTTTATATATCTACATATGTCTCAGGACCCTTCTTGGTTTTCAGGATCCATCCAAGTAAGCTCACTGTGATAGTTACATTTTTAGGATAAATCTGAGGAGCATAAGGATTTCTTAGAGATGCTCTTTAACTCCAGAATTCATATCACTGGGTATGAAGAAGGTGTTTGATGCAATGTGTAAAAGCTGCTGGTGAATTGTACAGAATTGCTCGACTTGCACTGGATTAATGCCACTGTGAGGAAAGCAGGTTAACTGCTGTTAATCCCCAGGATGGGTACCACAGAGCCTGTGCTGTCACCCCTCATTATCTAGGTGTCTGAGCCAGCTTGGGAAGGCAGTACAGAGAGACGCTGATGGAAGTATTTGCAACATGTTAACACACTGAAAGGATTCTCTTCCTCTAATGAGGGAAGGGTAGGCAAATGTCTGTATTTTTCTCTTCCAGACTGGAGAAAATGGATGAGAGATAATTGAGTTAAATGCATATATAGATATATATATATATATATATGTGTGTGTGTGTGTGTGTGTGTATGTAAGCTAATTATGAAGAGCTGTGGGAAGCAAATGCAGGGTCAAGCGTAGGTTTCCATCCTTCATTGCTAAAGGTTCAAAAATAAACAAGCTGGTGCTTCATTAACACACCACAGTAATGCCTGTGCAGTGCTCTCAGGACACAAGTTAGGTCCTCTGGGCTAGGCTGTGTAATTCTATGCAGTAACACGTTTCTGCTTTTAGAAGAAGATGTAGCTACAACTCTTTAAGTCCGTGAAAGTTGTTCAGTAGTTGCTTGGGTGAGTGACTTAGAGTGCAATCATAGTTATGATACAAATGGATGAAAACTGACAAAATAGAATTGTGGAATCAATATTTAAACAAGGTCCTTGTGTAATCTGAATTATGTTTTACTAAAAACTAGTCTGGCTTATTATTTGTTTGCCACGTTAGCTGTTGTATGATGTCTGTGCTTAATTGTAGTCATCTAGTTTTGAGTGTGTCATCTGGAAGGCAGTGATACTGAATGGTATTTTGGGGAACTTCCTAAGTTTTAAGTTTAAAAGCATCACATTTGCCTTGGTGGGCTTTTTTTCAACAGGTAATGAAACTATGTAAGTAGTGGAACCAACAATTAGTAGAAGTGCTTCTAGTTCATGCTAGGATGAAGTTTCAGGATACTTAGGTACCAGAGGCCAGAGAACATCTGAAAACACTTGAATCCTCTCCTCTTTTTTTCCCTTCTCTCTCCCATAGCAAACAAATATAACTAAACCAGATTATTATGATCAATTATTGCAAATTACTTAATTCCAGGAATCCAGATAAGGGATTATTTCAAGGATCAAAGAATACTGGACTGTTAAAACACATTAGTGAGTTCAGATGCTAGCACCCAAGATTGAAAAGACTGAGTTTGCAAGAGGCACCTTTGGATGATTTGATAGAAGTTATTCAGCATCTAAGATTTAACAATTTATCTTGCAATAATAACAAATGAAAAAATCCTTGAGAAATGAACCATCAAGGGTACCAGGAAATCTCTTGAAGTTATGTTTTGGGTCATCAGACAAGTTCAAGTCTGTTACACCTTGTGATTAGCAGCCTGAATAGAAGTATTTAGATACATGAGAGCAAGGTATTACCTGATTTGAAGCATGAGCCCTGTGTGTCTTTCTGAATCTGTTAACATTTTTCTTTGAAAGCACACATTAAGAAAATCCAAGAACATTAGGGGAAATTGGCAATGTATGGTGGTTTATTAGATGTTGACTGTCTGCATTTAACATTAGTAATGTGTATCTAATTTATTTTTTTTAAAAAAGGTAGTGTTTGAGCTGATAGCAGCAGTGACTTGTGTGTTAGCTGTAGACTTCTGGCCCACCTCCAAGGTCAGATAGTTTCATGTGTCTTAAGCCTTAAATCTGAGATTAGTAGTGTTTCTACTTGGAGTTAAGTGTGTGGGGTAGGAAACAGGCACTGTCTGCTTTCATCACAATACAGCTGTCGCTTGCTAATCCAGCAGGCAAGGAGCTTCTTTAGATTTCTGTTCTCTGATTTTTTCCTTGTTCTAAGGCTGAACTGGAGAAGTATGCATGCTGTGGAAAAGAGTTAAAAATTTTACTTCCTTTGCACAACTGATTTTTCCTGAATTTTACTTTTATCATTTTAATGACAACCTAGTTCCATTTAAAATGCTATTTTGTTTCTGCCATCACCCAGCCACCTGACATCTCCATTCTCTTCATCAGGTAAGCTGCATGGATCAGTGCTCCTTCCCATTTTAGACTAGCTTCTCACTCTTTTTCCTGAGCATTGTTTCTGTTGATGAAGTTCTGCTGCTGATGCACATTGTGTCGTCCATGACCTGCAGGAGTGGTGGGAACAGGGGAGAATAAGGTCCTGGCTGGGAAATTGGCTGACAAACCAATCCTTTGATTTTAATGATTCTAATGAAAAAAATGTGCAGTGCATTTTAATGGAGCTACAAGCAATGAAGTAAATTCCAGGTACATTTTTTCCTAAAGAGGAATAAAATGCATCATTGTCAGCCATTTGATGCTTTTCTGCATACCACCTCATTGCACTTGTAAATCCACAGCTTAACCTGAATTTTGCAATACACTTTATGAGCAAAAGCATTGACTGTCCTGTGCTCTCCAGTTTGGTTTCTCCATCCTTCTGCTTCTCTAATTTCCTACTGTTCAGGAAGAGAAGCAGAATTCTCAAGTATCATATTTTCAACTGTGCAAGTTATTTAAAGCAGAAAAAACAGTGTACTTTAGTGATATAGTCAATAAATGGATAAAAATAATGTAAAGTTTGCAGCTGATTTTGAAATAGTAGTTTAGTAGTGATTGTAAAGATAAACATATCGTGTTTTTGCACTTCTCTTTTGAATGACTTTGAGTTCTCACTCATACCTCAACATCTCAACACTCTGAACAAGAGTTTATACCATAGAGAAATAGCATCATTTTTGCAGACTAAATTAAAATTACTTATTTTAAAAAGTTGTATTATGTAAGTGCATCATGAATATACTTTGCTTTTTTGCTCTTACTTGTATGCTACATTTCTTGATTCGGCTGTAGCTCTTACCTTTTGCATTAACTTTTTAATTTTTTTTGTGGAGACTAATGCAGAATGTAGGAAATGATAATGTGTATTTTAAAATCCTAATTATGCATGAGGTCTAAAGCAGAAAGAATGGAGCCTGCTGAAAACCCCCTACTATCTTAGTCAGTTTAGTTGCTGATGGGACCAGTTTATGCCCATATTTCTATTTAGAAATAAATGTTAGATAAAGAATAATAAGGAGGACATTTATATGCTTATCACTATTTTTAAGCATGCATTTATTTCTCATTTGGATTCTATTTACATTTGAAAGAGAACCCACTTCTAGCAGCCAGCTTCAATTGTGTGAGCTTACTTTAAACATGTCAGATATAAGCTCTTTAATATGCAAACCAAAACATTTAGTCAAAGATATTTGTATCATATATTTTGGTTGGAGTGTTGAGGGTATGCAGGGATTTGTGGGGCATGAAACTGATGAGAAAATTCTAATCAAAGCTGCTTTGTGGATCTGGCCTGGCTATGGCTCATCCAGAGTAAAAGGTTATAAGTCACTTACAAGCCACTTCTGACTCTTCCTCTCTGTCTTTGATCTAAATGCTGCTGTACCTGCAGTTCTGCCAATTCAGTTATTTCTTGGCTGGTTTATAATCAGTTTCAATGAAGGATGTATTTGTTCCCATAGAGAAGTTTACATTCCAGCAGCTTCATAAGGATAAATTTTTTCTTGGACTGCACTTGCAAAAAAATTTTGCTGTCACAGATCACATATAATGTACTAGAAATTCTGTGTATGAAGATTCTTGAAATATGAGCACAGTATGTCAGCACACAGATGTATTCAGCCTTTGAATGTGGTAAATTCAGACCAAACTGGAACATTCCTGTTCTCTCATGAAGAAAATCCTGATGTTCTTACTACTGCAGTGAGAAAACCAGGCTGTGGGGATTGTAGAGACTGAAGTTACATAAAAGTAGCTGTTGACACTTCTCTAAACTGGAGACCAAGATGGAGTAATTGTGATATTTCTGTTACTATACAGAGTGGATTTGTATCTATTCTCTGCAGTAAACCCTTTTTAATTCTTCCTAACATGCTGCTGTAAATGTATCCATGGTGTATATCCTGTATGTGTGCTATGCAATACCCATTCCCGTGTTGATTGGATGTCCAGATTGGTTTGAAAAGTGAAATTTTCTGAATGCTTGTGTTGAGTTTGCTGGGCTTGGGGAAGATGGTAACAGTCACTGTCCTCATCTCAATCTTGCCTGCTGCTCCTGGAAGGGGAGGCTGAGTGAGGTGCTTGAGGCGCTTTACACTGGGGCTTTTGGGGAGATTGATGAGGAGGAAGAGACAGGAGCATGGTGGGGTAGGTGCATAAAGGAGAGGGGTATTTATAGATGTGGTGTGCCAAAACAATGGGTTTATATATGGATTTAACTTCCAAATCTGTGGGCAGCCTCTCTTGAGTTGCAATGTGGTTGGTATCCACTGGTACCTTTATCAGCTCTGTTTGGTGTTTTTACTAGCTCAGATCAAAGCTAAATTTATCTATAGACAACAAAGCTAAAAAGAAGAGCCTGTATCTTGGAAGGCAGAGTATGAGTTCATATATGTTTTAAAGCAGAGAACTGACGGAAAGATGCTGACCAAATTCAACAAGGGAAAATACAACATGCTATGCTGTGAGGAACCAGATTAATTTTGATTTTTGTCTCAACGTTGTTTGACCAGAGGTACATGGGGAAAGGGCTGCATATGTGCTGCTTGCAGGAGGCAGCTAGGAGAAGATGGAGGAAAGCCCTGTCTCCAGGAACACTTTGCCTAACAGCCATTTCGTGTCTCACATGGAATAGGCAGTCAGAGACCACCAAGGGCTCTGTGTCCTCCAGAGAGGTTCTCCACTCGGGTGGCAAAGGGTCTCCACCAATGGACTGCAGTCAAACATTCAACTGGGCCAGCAGTCTGCTGCCAGCCAGCAGACCTTGGGAGGAGCTGGGGGTATAGAAATAACTGTGCCACAAACTGCTGGGCTCTTTTTGCTGGGTCTTGCCCACTCACTCTCCTTGCTGGCTAGACACCTGTTGACCACTCCCATCTTCCTCACCTGCTCCAGCCATCACCTGTCCTGCCCCTCTACGTTCCAGCCCAGGTTTCTGCTTGGGCCCCCTGCTTCCAGCCCTGTGTCTCAGATCAGGCCCGTGCCCACGATCCCTGCTGCAGCCCTGTCTGGAGTGCTGGGCTCTGGTGTCCAGTCCCATGGCCGTGGGAGCTGTGCCTACAGCCCTGTGCCTCTTCAGCCGGCTCCACACACCCCCGAGCCACATGGACATCATGGATGGCATGCTCCCAAGTTCTGGTGGTAACCCCCATTTCTCCCTGTCTCCCCTCTCTCTCCCCCCTGCCATTCTGTTTCCTCCTTCCTCCTTTTCTGTCTTTCCTACTCTTCTCTAGTTGGGCATTGCCCTTTTTGTTACCCATAAACAGTTCTCAGATATAATACTTGCCTCGTTTGGTTTGATTCTGTCCTAGATCATCTGCTTTAAAAGACCCACCTGCAGTTCCCCCTTAGTGGAATGTGACATGCTTGGAAAAGATTCTTCATAATTCCTGAAGCATAGTGATTGTTAAAGCAGCTTTCCAGGAGAGGTTTGGTGATTAAGGGGGAAGAACAAGTTGAACATGGATTAACAGTGCCTTGAGAAGGCAAATACCATACTGAAATTAAGATCAAGCAGAGAATTTGCTCTCTTTCCTGTGGGTGGGTATGTCCCTGGATGACATAGGAGGTACATGGTTCTTTTCTGTGCATTGCTTCTCTGATAAAGGTGGGAGCTGGAGAGTGTTGGAGAGCTATGAGCACAGTCCAAAGTTTGTGAAGCACATCCTAGGAAGACAGACTGAGTAAATTGGATTGGTTCAGCTTAAAATAAAACTATGAAGTCAGAATGTGACTTTAGCACTCACATATCAGTCCTCATGTGCCTAAAAGGTTGTTGCAAAGAAAAAGATAAGACAAAAAAAGAATTGAATTGGATTACAAAAGAGAAAGATGGGATTTAGAGGAAGGCAGAAAGTTCTTGAGGAAAATAAAATTCCCTCTATGGCATGTTGTGACTAAGATTGTGTTTCTGATGTGTTCAGGGCATGGCAGTTGTATTTTCAGCCTCAGTGAAGAGAGATTTGCTCAGGAAATTGCTTGCATATCTGAAAGCAGTAATGGTAATTCATGTGTAGCTTTCAGTGTTCATGCAAGTGGTGGCTATAGCTTACCAATATATAGATCCTGATATGTAGCAGGGGGCTTGGAGGGGAGGGTGTTTAGGGGTCTTTTTAACTAAACATCAAAGTGATCAAAACCCTTTTGACAAGACATCTTGATGCAAGATGTCCACTTAAATCACTTCTTCCCAGTTACCTGACACACCAAAGCCCATGGGCTGTGCATGGGGCATAATAATAAAAACCCAACGTATGAAGCAGAGGTACTTTGAGAAAGCCCTTCCACAGAAAAGGCATGAAATTGGTGACAGAGTCATACTGAGACACGGTAGTGTGGAGGGGCAGACCTTCCTTTATCCTTTATGTCCCCAAACTCAAGCTCTTCAGTTGACAGAGCTTTTCAAGGCATGCACCTCCTTTCTCTGGTGAGAGCTGGGAAAAGCAGGCCCATTCCCTTCTGTGGATTCAGCACAAAGAATTAGTTGTAAGCTTCTGATGGATGCTTCTATATAGCTTCCATAGCTCCTGTAATGATATTGGCCCTCTGGGATTTGACTTTGTTTATTTAATCTATTATCTATTTCTGTTTGATTTGTTTTCTCTCTCTCTGTTTTCTACACTTCATTAAGAGCCAAGGCTTAGGCAGTCATACTGGCCTTCTGTGCTTTCCCCACGGTTTTAGAGCCAGTGGCTTATTTTTGCAGCAAAAGGAAAGGGCCCCATTTCTTCAGATTAAAACAGACAACTAGGTGTAGGGAGAAGGGGTTTTTTCAAGTGCCATAAGGGACTGCAAAATATTGATATGTGCTCACACTTGTTTTGGCTCAGAACAGCTCTTCATGAGGGCTGGACTAGGTTCCTGTTCCACTGCAGCTAACCAGATCCATGGCAATCAGCTGCAGTTAGTACTGCTGCTTACAGACCTGCTTGCTTCTTGCTGTGCTAATAAACTTTGCTTTCTAAGTAACATTATTGTGGTTTAAATAGCGATTCCATTTTTAACAAATTGTACAAAAAAAGAGGGAATATCCCATATGAATATATAATAGCATGTGAATAATTCTAAAGAAGCTACAGTGATACAAATAATTGTTTCCCTCAGGCCATCTGCATCTATGGACAGCCATCTGCAAATTGGGATAATAGCTGTGTTCACAGGAAGTAAATATTGGTTAGGATAGTATGAAATTTTTATATTTTTTAACAAGATAATAAATACAAGTGTTCAGCACTGGCACTGATGCCAAAAATGTCCCTTAGGAAAGTCTGTGGTTGCTTCTATTCCCTTGCATCTCTCAGAGGCTCAGGCTATTCATAGAGAAAGCTGATACACAGTAATTGGTTATCTCACAGCAGTCCTTCTGCAAAAGAGCCCTCAGGTACAAGTGGCAGGGTGCCAGCATAAGCTGTGAATGAGAAATTAAGTGTTAAACAAAATCCCCTCAGAGGATTTTCATGAATAAGACCCACAGTACTTTGCTGTCATTATGGCTGACACTTTATCTTCACAAAAAGAAATTAACATTTTCATCAATAAAGGAATCCAAACTCTAGCTGAGATGTAATTCAGTTCAGTTCCTTTAGCGTGTCTAGCACTTCATTAAGTAAAAACAGGCAGCAGAGTCCAGTGAAAAGAAATTTGATTCATTCAGGATGAAGTCAGTGGTAGTGAGCAGTGTTCACTGACACGGGGTGTGGGCTCAGAGTCTTCCTTAGAGCATGAAATGTAAGTTATTGTTCAGCAGCTGGGCTGCAGCTCCCAACCAGCCCTTTCATCAGAGTCAATTAGGGGATGCAAACGCCACGCTGCAGAGAATTGGGCTTCTATTTGCCAGATCATGATTTAGTGTAGTGGTTCTAGAGAAGGCAGCTGAGACTGTTGAACCACTGTATGATGAAACCAAACTGGCCAGTGCAAGCCAGTGAAATTCAGGAAGGCTGTACGAGTATGGAATAACATTTACATGGTTTTCAATGATTCATCGTTGAATTCAGTGGGAGACTGCTGAAAGGATAAATAACCAGAGAATCCTAATGAGTATGTGTCAGAGAATGTCTCACTTATAAAAAAACTCATGGATCCTCCTAATTTTTTTCACAAGCAATGGTTTTCATAGACTTGCCCCAGATGCACACTAATTTAGCATTTATCTTCACCAAGTAAAAATAAGTGAATGCCTTCTTAATGTATTTGGGCATTTCTTGATAGACTTCATTCTTCTTCAACAAGGAGAATCTTAATGTCATTCCACCTAAAATAGTCAAAAAAAGTTATAAGCATTAAAATTCATTTGAAGAGTATATATGCCTGTTAAACCAAAAACTGCTAGAATTGATTATGACAGAAAAAAGGTTTTAACTTCACATTTTGGGAGTAGAAAGTATGTATTTTGATTGCATCACTGCAAAAAAGACATGCATATACCCCTTTCTTTACTCTGCAGCAATAAATAGTCTTTGATTATAATAGTTGCTTTCAAAGAAAAAATGCATAGTTTAGTAGTTTCAGGTTGGCAGCATGAATAAAATTTGAGAGAAAAGGCTGCCAAACTGAACTATGTGTTTAGAGGTATTAATGAATGTGTTTTCAGGGTTACTTGTGACATTAGAAAATTATATCACCTAAGTCCTTGCATACGTTTATAAATTGTTGTGTGATGCTGAATTGTTGAACCCTGATAGCCGACAGAGATAGCTAAATTCTGGGAAAAAATTTCCTGTGAGGCATTAGGTATTTCAAATGCAGGAAGGAAATTCTTTAGCCCAGGACTCAGGGCTGATATTTTTCATGTAATGAATTGGAGGGGCGGGGAAGGCTGGAATGCGAACTATGAGGATGGAAAACATTTAGTCACTCTTGGAATGATATGAATGTTTTTACAGGAAGCTTAAGTAAACACACATGCTGCTGCTTAGTAGGCTGTAGTTAACTTTTTTGGACAGTAGACAAAATTTAAACAAGTCTGCAAACTCGAATGAAAGGCTGTTGAGCAGCACACCCTTCAGGCCCAGTTTTGAGCCAGTTGTAACTTACAACATTAGGTAAAAAGTTAGACTACTTTTTGGTTGGGTTTTTTTATCTTTTTTTTATGGTAAATGCTTGAATTCACTGATTTTTAGTTTCTTTAAGTCAGTTGATAGGATTTTTGATTTCATAGGATTAAAACATCTTACTTTTTTTAAAAGGTGTAGTCTGTGTTACGAATTACTACAGAAGAGGGAGCTATTTCACTTTCCCCAAACGCAGGCATGTTCTTTATTATTCACACTGGAGATCTTTCTCCTTCTTTAGAACATGCTTTTTATTCATTTTTGTCTTTTTTTCCCCCCAGAAGAGGTTTTCATTTTATGAAAACAAAAGAGATGTTGAACATCCTAGAATCGTATTCTGTTGAGCATATTCAGAAGAGATGTTATGCAGAGGAAAAAGTTTAGAATACAATAGTTATAGTTATTTCCCTACTTCCAACCAATTTTGTAAAGCCATGGAGTAGCTATTTCCCTAACATGATACTGCTGAAAGTATGAAACAAAACCTTTTTGGAGTTAAAATATTGCATTCTAAATGAAACAAAGCAAAGAGATTGTTTTTCATGTAATAATAAAGATACCTTGCCAGGAGGTGAAGCCTGCAAATATATTACCTTAAAGGAGAGCAAAAAAATGAGAGTGATTAAAGCTGGTTGGGGCTGTTACTAAATAACTCTTAACAGAGAATTACTCTTACAAACACCTGGAAGAAATTTTGCTTCCTGAATAAAAAAACCTAGTTTTTAAGTCATGAAGTGGATTCAGAAAGATAGTGTTAGGCAAACATATATTTATTTTGCAAAAGGAAGGTAATCAGTACTTGGCAAAAGCATGCAGAAATCATCAGAAATTGAAATGTTTGTCTTTTGATTTCAGTTACTTGATCAGAATTCATCAAGGATATTGCTGCTTTCACTGGAAATGTCTTGAGTTTATAAGAAAGTGAAATTCATGGAGTCATGCAAGTTGGAAAAGACCACCAGAGATTTTTCTAGTCCTAGCTCCTGCTCA
The DNA here is from genome assembly GCA_034336665.1 of Luscinia megarhynchos. Taxonomy (NCBI): domain Eukaryota; kingdom Metazoa; phylum Chordata; class Aves; order Passeriformes; family Muscicapidae; genus Luscinia; species Luscinia megarhynchos. The sequence goes on along the minus strand of CM067565.1, from coordinate 77,379,422 downwards.
AAGCAGGTCCAGTGACAGAAGGATGTCAGGGCCTTGTCCCAGTTAAATTTTGAATCTTTTTGAAGGATGGAGATTGCAGAAGTCTCTGTGACCATGTCATGACCCACGTGGTTTAAAAGGAAGATCACAACAGCTTTCATCAAGTTGTCATTTCCCATTTTGTGCTTTGTGTTTGTTGCCTCTCACCCCAGCCTGGAGCCACCTCCAAGATTAGCCAGGCCTTGTCATCTTTGTACCCTGGGGTTAAGGAGTGGTGGGCAGCAGGAGGATGCCCCCTGACCCTCCTTCCCCAGGCTGAGCAAGCCCTGCTTTGTCTCTCAGCCTGTCCTCGTGTGCCAGTTCAGTGGCCTTGAGATGTACCTGCTCAGGTGTGTCCCTGTTTCTCTTCTACTGAGGAGCCCAAAGCTGGACACTACTCCAGCTGCAGGCTTCCAAGTGCTAAATGGAGGGAAACCATCACTTCTTTGTACCTGCAGGCTCTGCTGGTGCAGGTCCCTCTTGTCCTTCACACAAACCAAAACTGAACTCTTGGTTCTCTCATAATATATTTGGCTTTACACTAGAGCAGTTAAGTGTAATCCCTCTTTTTTTTTTAATATTTGATCAAATTGTGTATATATTCAAATTGCAATCCTGAGAAATAAATTTTCCCTGATCTCACTGAAACATGGGTGCACCAATTTAGTACTTCAACAGTCATCAAAGTATAAGAAACATAAGGCACAGTACTAGACCAGATTGACCATCCTGTGTTCTTGTGCATGTATTTATAGTAGTTCACATTGTTAACAGAAGTAAGTATCTGCTCTTTGTACTACAAGCTGTGTCACATCACTCAGGAGAAGTGGGAGGTTTCAGAAATCAAAAAAGAGAGGTATAGGACTTGGTTTTGCTTATATTACAAAAGTATTCTAGATTGAAAAAAATTAATGAAAAAAACCTATTCCACCTTGATACCTTTTTTCCTTTTATGGTTTTTTTTTTTTTTTTTTTTTGACAGCCAGTTTTTGTGTTGGTATTCATTCTACAGGTCCTTAAGGACAAAGCTAGCTGCAGGCATTACTTGAATGTCACCCTTCTTTCACCATAAATGCAGTTTTATTTCAAGCTGAAATGATGAGATTCATGGTTTGATCACATTGCAGTATTTTTCAGTGGACTGGTCAGATTGAAGATTCACCAGCAGCTGAAATATCCGCTGTAGATTTTAAAATGGTTGAAGTTCTTTTTAAGTAAATGGCATTGTAAAAAATTAATTCAAGTATTTTTATCATCCTCACAGCAAGCAAATTAATAATCTGCACCAAAGTTCAGCAGAGAAAGTATCAGAGAATATATATGGAAGCATGGTGTTCTAATAGGAATCTGCCTTTATATATTAGCACTTGGCATCAGCAAAATCTGTGCTCCATTAAATAATCCATTGTTTTCATCCAGACTCTCTTCAATCCCCTTCTCTTTATTTTTTTCTGTCTTTCTTTCTATGGTATAGCTGTATTGTTGGTAAAGCACACAGGCAGAAACAGCACCCGTTTTTCCCACCCATTGTCTGTGCATTTGTGCACTGGATCTTTCTTCAGCCGTTCCTACCAAGAGCAGCAGTGAAAGCCCAGTTCAGCTCGTGTGGTGGTACATGCTTTTTCAGGCTTAGCTACTGCTTGCCTATTCAAATAGCCAGAAGTCTGGCAGGGCAGATCTGGCTTTATTTGTTGAGTCTTGTCTAGTGAAGTGAAAAGGCCTGAATTATTTTTTTTTTTCCCCTGGCTGCATTTTTGCACATGTGGGGGTAGGGAATGAAATTATTCCTTTTGTCCTCTGCTTGCAGCTCATTGAGAAGCAGGCATGCATATAAAATTACTATATCTCGGGGCTTACCTTTAGGGAGAGAAGGGAGAAAGAAACAGATTTGTAAGCTTGACTGGAAACATTAAAGATGCTGAAAGCAGGCCCAGAAGTGGAAGGTAACAGAATAATAAAACACAATTAATAGAGGACGAAAAAAACTTTCCAAATTACTATAACAACAGTTTAATTTCATCCTTTATAATAAATACTGTATTACTGCATGTATCAAAGGCACAAAATTTGTGTCCATGTGTCCAAGGCAAGGGGCATCAAAATACAGATGTTTAGTTTTGGAAAGATACCAAAAATTATGCAACAAATAAATATATATATAGATAGATAGGTAGATACATAAAATTATGGATAGTTTTCCTAGATGTTAAGTTATACCTGCAGTTACAGGGAAGTTATCTTGAGTGGTAGACTTTAATGATGGGGAGTTAGACACAATCTTCTTTCTCTCTAGCTTTAGTTTACACACAAGTGGATCAATGAATACTAACTAACCTGCATCTCAACTTTCAGTAAGGTTTTTAAGGCTTTTTTTATTGACATATTTTACTTCACATCTGCAGTCACTTGGTAAAGCTGCAGCCTCCTTCAGTTCTTTGACTTGTGCCACTGTCAGTGAACCTTTCTCTGGGCAGCACTAATGATTCATGTGGTTTGTACTGGTTTTAGCCACCTGTGAGTACAGGCATTGCTGTGGCCTTTTTGTCATTTGAAGTGTAAGGTTTGTGATGTCTGACCAGTAACCTGAATGTAGCTTCAGGGTGGCTCTTGCATTCTGGCCTTTTGCATGCTTAGGATATTTTAGTTAGAGAACAGAGCGATGCTAAAAATCAATTTGGTTGCAGAACTAGTTTATATACACAGAGGTCTAAGCAGCCAGGATTAATTAACGGAATTTATCATGTTATTGGTATATTTTGGTATATAGCAATATGTTCATGATTCCTAAACTAATGGTTTGGTGAAGTTGCAAATGTTAAGTATTAGACATAAATGTGATTTACTCATACTTTACTAAATTAATTTGAAAACAACCACAAAGAGCTCATTTATACTAAAAGAAATCTAGTTTGAAAATCCATGGATTTTGAAATACTTTGCTCATTATGATTATTCTTCTATACTGCACATGCAAACTCAGAGCTGTGAAATGTAGAACTGATGGAAACCAATCATTTGACCTCCAAACTCATTATTTATTAAATCACTACCAAGAAAGAAAAAAGGGAAAAAATTTTAATTTAAGTATGAAGATATTTGAGGAATCTAGGGAGATATAATGCAAATTATGCAGACTTCCATTTTGTGCACAAAGAAAGCTGTTGGCAGTGTTCTATATATTTTTAAAATATATAGCTACTTTTCTACTAGAAATTAAATAGTCAATAGAATTTGAATGTTGCTTTGCAAGTGCATAATCTGAACCATGACCTTGGAGCTAAGTTTGAAGTTATCTAACTTAGTTGTAGTGTTTTTAATGCAATTTTTTCATTCCAAACTCTAGTTAGCTGACCTAATTTTAAAAGGATTAAAAACATTCATCGGCTGCATAAACTGTTGTGCTGGGAAGAGCAAGGCTGGAGAGAAGCTATGAAAGCTGAAAATTGTGAAAGACAATGAAAGCAGAAAAGTTCATTCTTGTAATAGAATAATTTTCAGTTGACTGGAAGGCATGGGTGCAAAAGCTGCCTGCTGGAATGTAGCCAATAGGCACAGAAATCAGTATTTTGTTTACCATTGTATACTTCTAACAACTTCATCTACGTTGAGTAATATTTTGCCCTTACTCTCAAAGTAAAGACTAGCTGCTTATAGGTAAAAATGGTAAAATCTGTGGTCTAAGGATGAAAGATGGCAGCATGTGGCCACCTCCACTCCATATAATTTCTCCATATTTTCAGAAGTTGTCACTTTATGTATGGAAGGCTTTTTAAATTTAATTTTATTTAAATATTCATTTTTTGAGATGGAGAAACAGAGTACACTTAAACAGTGGAAGCACTGAAAAGAAAGCTCATAGTTCTTTAAATCATGCAATTTTTGTTTCCTAAATATTTTGTATAATGTTAATAACACTCACAACTATGAACTCATTGGTTCTTTGGTGCCTGGGTTCTATGAAGAACACAAGATGGACAAAAATAGTCTCAGAGAGCAAAAAGTTGTTTGAGGAAAGATAGGTATTGCTTTTCTTCTATATCCTGTTTTATGATGGTCATTTTGAGGTTTCTTGTTATTTCCATAAGTCCCTGGATTTTGTTTTGTTCTAACAACTTTCTATACTAGAGCACATCAATATTTCTGTCTACCCTATGTATCAAAACAAATTCCGTACTCCAGCATATTTAAATGGTGTCAAAAAGTAAGTATTACACTGTTGATAAATAATTAATTACTGGCAATAGTCTCAACTCCAGAAAGCATAATCTGGGACTGCAAAGTATATTGTAAGAAATTGATGTTTTTGATAAATAACCATGTGAAATGTTTTCCAGAGATCTTTCACATGCAGTGCATCTTACATTCCCTCTTGGTATTCAGTCTCTTCTGCTATAAATTTCGGTAGAGGTGATGTTATTCACACAGAGAAAGATTTGACTTCTGAATCACATGTTTGATGTGCAGCTCAGTAGTATCAACTAATTCAGCGTTAGAGAAACTGTACAGTTTCTAAGGCAAAAAAATCTGCATGAAGTTTTGATTAAACACTTCTAGAGAAAAGTGGACAAAACAAATATGTTGCATTTAGTTTGAAACTGCATGTGCAGGAAAGCTGATTTCTTAGTGAACTAAAAAAAAGTGGTATTATCTTCTGTTTCAATACTTCAAAAATTTTCTGCAGCTTCATACTGTTTTTCTTGATTGTACATCACTCTGAAGCAAAGTCTGTTTATCAACTTGTCTCTGAAGTACCAAGAATATTCATCAGAAACAAAAGTAATAAAAATTGCTCTTTACTGTTACATTGTGCATGGATTTTTGTGAACTTAATTAAAATATTCAAGAATCTCGAATTCATTTGGTCTTTTTTTTTTCTTGCCCCCAGAACCAACGTATATCACAATAGGTCCGCCCACCTGTGAGGTTTTGGTGAACTGCACTCTGACTGAAAAAGACTGTATCTATAGCTTCAAGCTGGACCAAAATGGTTGTCGCATTTGTCAGTGCAAAACTAGTGAGTATGCAGAAATCCCGTGGCTTCTACCTTTTCTATCAAGCTGTATGTGAAAAGGGCACTATGCTGGTTTTCTTCATAATGTTGATTATATGTCGTGTTAGTATGTGTGTGCTTTATAGCTGGTCGTCTTCAAAGGGTTGGTTCCTGATTTCTGACATTGCTTGCTTGCTTAAAGTGTGTTTGAAGGAAAATGTACAGTGTTCGACTTCTGAGGTAAAAAAATCAACAGCTGGCTAGAAAAGGTAATAATTTGGGACCTAATATTCATATAGACCTTGAGAAGACTTATGAAAATTCCACATTTCATTTTCCTCTGTTTAAAGAATTTTAAGAGCATCTAAGTTTCTGCACTTCAAAAACTCCTATTGCTAAACAAGTCTTATTTTCAGCTTAGCTTTTTTCGTCAAAATTTTGATTTTGAGGATAAATGTTTGAAAATCATATGCTTGGGAGTGGGTGTGTATATATACAAGTATATTCATATTTATATTTATTTTTAACATATTCTTGCATTTATATTATATACATACATAATATTTTAGTTAGCATTTTTGCAGGCTTTAACATCTATTTCTTCCCAAAGGAAAAGCACTGTGCCTTGTGAGAACCTTGTGTGTGTCAAGAAAAATATATTTTTCTATATGTGATTCCTTAAGACTTCAATGTTTACAGGTGAAATATAAAGCAGTATCAGATTGGTTTCTAGAGTTGGCCAACAAAGGGCACCTGTGGTGTACTAGTCTCAGCTGCAGGATGCATCTCTGTGGCTGCCAACCCACCTAGGAATGAGTTTAAAATCTCTTTGTAATGTTATTGTAGTTTTTGAGCTTTCTTGCAATCCTCTAATGCTTCCACAACTAAAGTATTACTCCAATCCTCTTCTCTTGGTTTCAGTCCACTCATTCTCAGCCACTTTCTAAACCAATATGACTATTGCAGGGGTCCCAAGTAGAAATGGTCAAAATAAAATTCTGAAGTAGTACAAACTAAAGAGCTTTAGGAATGGATTGGTGCTGGAGAGGACATCTTAACAAAAGTAAATATATGGCAAGCCATAACATTGTCATGGCAATACAGAAATAATACCTTCAATTACAAGTTGTGTTCATGGAAGGATGACATTCCTTAGGTTACATCCAAGCTATTACCTTACTTAGTTCTTCCTAAGGAAAGCATCAGAAATGTTAGTGTCTGCTTTTAACTTTGTGATTTGATTTTCCTTATCCTTCTGTTTCTATTAAATTGACTGAGGAGTTTGACACAAAAGAGATGGACATACTTGGCAAATTTCATCATCCATGCCTGTTTGTGCAGTCATTCTCTCCAGTTTGGTGCACTGGAGACACACCACTCCAAAGGGTGATTTCTTTTGTCCTAGGTTACCACACTGCATATGGACATAAACCACATCTCAAGATGTTCTTGAGTAGAGTATTTCTGATAAATAGTGCATAAGAACTTATTCAGGGAAATTTTTCTCTTGCCAGATTTGCTTGAAATTTTCTCATTTTACAGTAGCAAACTGTCTGGAGCAAAGTTAATAGTATCATTTATCATCTCTTTTTTTCAGTTAAATAATGTGACTAGTAGATTGCTTTAAAATCTCAGTCATTTAGAAAGAGGAGACCTTTATTTTCTAAGGAAGTGAAGAAAAATAACAGCTTGGAAATCTTCATCATTTCGTGGTTATCAATCAGAATGACAGAGATTGAATTTTTCTGTCAAGTAATGTCTGTTGCTTGCATCCAAGGCTCTCCTCTGGACGAAAGAGTGTGTGAGAAAGGAGAAGAGAGGAGTCTTAGGTCAAATGTGCTGAAATGTACTGTGCTAGCTCTCTGTGTTTTGAAATCCTATGTACTTTAATGTCCAAACCCGTTCTAGTTGTGTCTTGGTTCTCTCAAGGATGTCAGAACATGTATTATCTTTAGCTCACATAGACTCATGTGGGCTTTTGGGAACATCATTATCATCTTTATACTGCATCCACTTGCCTTTTGCTGGTCTAAGCTGCTCAACAGAGTCAGATTTAGCTACCTCAGTAAGGAAGCCCCTGTAACCACATTAACATTTGAAGTCATCATATCCTAAATCTATGAATCTCTTTCCAATAAAGTTTCATTTTTTGTTAATTGATATTTAGATAGCTCTGCTGAAGGTTTTTTGTACTTCAGTTATTTCAGACAAAATAAAGAAGTAAAATGATAAAGTGGAAGAGCTTAGAGTGAAGGTGTAATTTGTTCTTCTTTATTACCTTCATTTACATTCATGTTGCCAGAAATAAGTACAAGTTCATTTGGAATGATTATGTAAGTTTGATGCTTCATCGTAATTTAGTTTTACGTCTATCACTCCTGATTCAAGCCAACTACAGAATGAGAAGGAAGAAAGAAGCAAATCAAAACATTTCTAGAATATTATTTTAAAGAAGCAGTTTACTTTGTCTTTTATCCTTCTTTCTTTTTCTGCAGTGAATGCAAAAAGCCTGCTGTAGCAACATGCGATGAAAACATATATGCTGTAAAGTAAAATAAAATATTTTTTAAAAGTAGCAGAGCCAGACCATAGTTGTAAGACAAGGGAGGAAAAAAACCAACCCTGAGCAAAGAGTGAGCATAGACTGATATGGGGTGAAAGTTCAGCAAGCATACATGGAACCACAAATGATGAGGGAGAAAGAATGATCATACTGACCCAAAGAGTGTAGAAAGCAAGGCATCACTACATGACCATAAAAGGTAAAAAGTGGAATCCAGAATATAGGAGGAACCGCTGCAGAATACCAAGAATAAAACTAAAACAAGTAGGAAAAAATGAAAGGAATTACCAAAAAAAAAAAAAAATTAAAAAAAGATAAAAAAGAAAGGATGGTATGAGATGATACAAGAGCAAAACACAAACAGAAAAAAGTAAATAAAGAAAAAAAATGTAGTGTGCAGCAATTGCTCTTGTGTTTGGAGTGTCTAGGCTTTTACTTTCATAGGGAGAACTGGAGTGGAATGGAATCTTTAGGAAGACAAATCCATTTGGAGGAGTCCTTGTGGAAGTGGTCTGCTGTTTGTGAGGCAGGACTCTTGCCCCTAGGAAAACAAATGGCATTTTAAATAATGCCTGCTGATTGAAGCAGCATAGGATTTAAAATCTGATTGGTAGTTGCTGCTGCTCACAAAGTCATTCTTCAGCAAGTGTCTGCAGTGCAGGCCTTGTCTGTTCCCTGGATTAGTTTCATGGAAAAAAAACCCTTTAACATCTCTCCTGTGACTGAACTGGTGTTTTACCCCAAATGAATTGAATGTGTAGTACTCTTCAGGATATAACTGTGAGCATGTATGACTTTGAATTTCTTTTTTTAACATTTCAAAAATTACTAAAATGGGATTAAATAGAGTGTTGTTGTCAATTTTAAAAAATATTTGCATCATTTAAAAAGGCTTACCTTTGCAGTTTCAAGAGGCAGCTATCATCCAGTTTTATTAACTTCAGAATCCTTATGGAGAGATGCAACTGGAGAAGGCTGAGATGAGTCATTTTCCAAGCAGTCTGTAATGAATTACCTTTCACTTTGTGTTGTGGTTTCTTTTGTCTGTCAAAGCAAGTCATGCAATCACGATTCAAAAATAAGAAATCTTGGTATATAATATGTGTTTGCACAGTCCTCTCAACATGAAACCACTTTCTCCCCAAAACACATCCTATGGATACGCACAGAAATTACTTTGGAAGTGTTGGTACCTTTTCCTTTCATAAGAAGAACACGTTTTCTACCATGGAGTTAGTTAAAAGGAGGCATTTTGTCTATACTAGCACACACCAGAAGCGTGGTCCTCAATATTCTGGCAAAGTCACACCATCTCCCTTTATAGCTGATGAAGCAGAGTGAAATTCCACCATGGACTTTGGGTTTGACAATGTGGGGCTTTGTTTAGTTGCACAGGCATTCAAAGGCAGGATTGGTAGGTTGGAGAAAAGCTAGGTAGGTTCATCTCCAGACTGTCTATAAATAGCAACAGTTAAGGCTCTGAAAAAGCACAGAGGCTGATAATGGGAAAACTTTCCAGGGTCTGCAGTGGGAAAACACATCTCAATTCCTCGTTTTTGTTGTGTGTTAATTCTTCAATAGTTAGAGTCCTAACCTTTCAATCTTATAGCCAAAATTTGAATATTTCATTTCCTGTAAATACTCATACTTACTCAGGATGTGTGTTCTCAATAGTTAAACTTTCTCAGTGTTCCTTTTTCCCATTTAAATAAACGTATTTTGTGTTTATTTCTATGTCAAAGGAGGTCAGACAGTAATTGCATACTAATCACACAAAATGTACTTCAGGCAATGCAAAATTCCTGGAAAATAATGAAGTAAAATACAAATTAGGTAACACTTTTCTGTTTTAGTAGCAATCATCTTCCAGTGTTACCTTGATTTCTTAACAAATTCAATGGAAAATAAAAGTTATTAAATAGAAACCCAGGTAATTTTAGTGCTAAGGAGAGTACATATTAGATTTTTAAGTAGTTCTGTAAGACAGAAAAAGGATGTCTTATTTCTTTCACTTATTCTGCAGTGATGTAGAAGAGAGTAGCTATTACATGCAAGACTTCAGTTAATGAAATGCAACCACAGAAAATTTAGGATGAAGTGTTTCCTAATAATTTACGGCTCAGATCAGAAAAAAAGGTACATATTCTTAGTAGAACAGAAGTACTAACTCTAAGAACACGTGCAAGATAGTGGAAGTGCTCCCTGAAGAGGATGGAATTATGATTAACAACTCATGCCAAATAAATATTATCTGTATTGTCACTAGAATAAGTCTTTGGCAGGATCTCTGAAGATTACAATATATTGGAGTTAGTGCTTACAATATATCTTGTGCAACAGAAGCAGATAAGAATTTCACTTGGCTTGACTTGTGAAAAAAACCCAAAAATCCAGCGTGCTTGAAGCTTGATCATTCTACAGTAATTCCACCTTCGAGATATCTCTGCTGCAATTTCATTTTCATGAATTCATGTGTTGTATGTGAATCCTAGATTTGTTTAGAGCACATATCCAAGTGGTTAATTTGCCTCAATGGACTCACAAGAGGATTTCTTTAAACAGGGTTTTCTGGCATCATGGCGCCCAGTCCCTTCATTTTTATCCAGCTTTTGTGAATCATGATTTAAGTCTAACAAAAGGAGGGAGGGTTAGTGTGGATCTGTGGAGGCAATATATTCAGAGAATTCCAGTTACTGTTAAGTAACCTAGTTTTCTCCTTCATAAATTTGCCTCCCCAGATCCCCACCCCCGAAGATTAAGCAGCAGTAGCAATCCACACCGAGAGGACGGCTGAGGAGTGCTTAATTGTAAAGGTACTGTGAAACAGTTCTCCTGATTTGATCTGTCCTCAGCACCAAGAAAATAATACTGGTAAAGGTATGTAGCTAGCTTTGTGTAGCCATGCTACAAATTTGTAAAAATGGACACCAGCCTAAGCCAAGTTGAAATACTGACATAATCCTTGTCATGTATCTATTAATATTCTCTGGCAGTTGTTTTTCTCATCTGTGAATTACAGGACTGAAAACTAAAAGTATTTCAATATAGAATGCATTTTCAAAACTTTTTAGAGTAAGATGATTTTCAGTCCTTATGAGTACAAACATCAGCGTGTCCATAAACAAAATAATATATTGGAAAAACATAAATATCCCATCTTAAGAGCCTAGAGGTATTTAAACACTGTATATATGCTAGAAAAAACAAAGTCTTTTTTTTTTTTTTAAATACCTGGAATTACAATCAAGCTATTAGAAAGCCAAACAGAAGACCCTTTTTAGAGCTAACATGCAATTCATGGAATTGAATTTTGTTTACTTTTTAGGTGGTTTTTGGACAATATTTTGAGCTCTCAAAATATTCATAGGTTCATGTGAGGTAGGGATGCAAGCACTCTGAATTCAGGAATAAATCATGCATACCATGGTTTGAATTTAGGATGAAGACCCGTGATTCCTTTTGAGATGCATTCCCCCTGAGATGCCATACCTGAGAAGGAGGGGTTGTGTTGTATCTGAAATATTCCACTGCTAAGTTAACTCTCCAAATGCAGACATTGCTAACATATCAGAAAGCTTTTTGTTGTCTTGTTTGCAAGGTGGGACCTCAGCTGTAGTAGGTCACATCAGTATGTCAGCTGCTCTTACATGCTGGTTTTTGAACATGCTTTTCTTTCCTTCAGCAGCCAGTGATTCCATTTTACAGGTGTCAGACAAGCTTTTAAAACTAGAGTTGGTGTTAGTGTTGAGAGTAAGATACTTACTGGAAAAGAGTTTTTAAAAGAGTTTTTTTCGTGTGTTGTAGCATGCTCACCATATCTTGGTAATCAGCAGTTCTCAAGACTTTCTTCTACAGTGTTTTCCCATCCTCCATATCCCAAAGAGATTCCTCTTAAACAGTGTAATGCTCTTCCAAAACTCTCAGTATTTGTTTTATTATAGTCTGCATGTATGGAAGGGTTTGGAAGTGTGTGGAGAAAAGTGGGGATAGAAATCACTATATTTAAAAGTTTATGGACAATGGTGACCAGGCCTTATACCTCACCAGTATCTGTTTATTTGTTAATAATTCACAAATGGGTTATTTTGGAAGACTAATTCATCTTCACTCTTCTTTCTGCTTGTATTTTTTCCAACAGCATCACGTTAAATTAATCCAAATGAATCCAATAATTTGAAATTCCCATATTCAAGTCAGCATATAGTGTGTTTAATTGTATCAACCTACAGAACAAAATATTTGCTAGTACTGCAGTCTTCAGAGGACTCAAAAGTCTTTAAGAAATAGCTTTTGCCAGTGTGGTGAGGGCTAGTGAAGACTGAACTACCAACTGGAGCTGTTGGTAACTGACTTTGCTGCTGCTTTTGCAGTCGTGGTTGCACATGGCAAAGAAAACTGCATGGTCTTGTGTGGGTGGGATTCAGTGCTATAAGTACTTGGTGCTTGTTAGTCCTCAAGTGAGTATTAGTTGTAAGCAGGAGACTATTTAATAACATCATTGGTTCAGGTCAAACAACCTTTCCATGTTTAGTTTCCTAACCTTCTACTGTACTTGATTCTTTCAGCATTTTTTGTGGTATTTCAGCTAATGTCATCACATTAAAAAGCTAAGTATTTGTAGTAAAAATACAGTTTTATGGGCCTGAGACATTGAGGAACACATTAATCTTTTCCTAAAGTCATAGCTCATCAGTATCATTCTGCAATTATCCAATATCCTGCATCTGAACTCTGAGCTTGACGTGCAATTTGTTTTCTGTATTGGCATGACCTTATTGACAATTCATGTTTTATCAGAAAAATTAATGAACATGTTTCTACTAATCATGTAGAACTCTACTCTCCATCCATATATTTCCCTAAGCAGAACAGTGAGAGATATTTTCCCTTTAATTGATTTCCTGTTCATCAATTTGTTTCTGTTTTAGTCTTCTACTTCCTATCTAACTAGCAGTTTAGTTCCCTATGTGATGTCACTGTAACAGGTCACAAAAACAAAAACAATAGCTTATACTATGTGATCAGAAGTTTAATCCCATTCAGTTAGAGCTGCAGTGATGTGCAAGTGTATAATGCAGTTCTGTCAAACTTTGAATGGTACTTTTCTTCTGCATTAGGTTTTAAAATGTTTGCTATACCCTCATTTCAGCCTCTCTGGTTGTCCTGATACACTTTTGAAGCACTTACTAGACTAGGCAGGGCTGGATCTCTTCTCTGCAAATACATTCATGGTTTGGGGTTCATTTTCCTCATGAAATTTATCTAAGCAGAGATGGAAAACACCCTCAAACAAATACCCTCCTAATACTTTGCCATAATAGATTTTCTCAGTTCATTGCAGTTGACTTTCATGAACTACTTCTCCTTGTCCGTTAGTATGTGTCACTTGAAATGCAAAACCTTAGCAAAAAATCTAGGTTTTTTTTTTCCTTTCATAATGGATTATTCATTATTTTAGTAGTGATTAATTTAAAGCAATAGCTAAAGCTATAGAAAAATTGTGAGGATGACAATTGTATACACTGAATTTGATCCACTTTTGAATATTTAGGTTTGCAATCTTTTCAATCCTTTTCTCTTTTTCTTCCTTCTTTCTCTGATAGCTATGTTTTTCTTTGCAACTTTTGTCATTCACTTGATTTTCTGAAAAAAAACAAAACCTGGCTTAAGATGCTGGACTTCATCAGGCCTGTGCAGCAGACATAAACTTTGTGTACCAGGTGGTACTTCATTTAGAGATTGCCTGCTGTTGTCATGTTTTTAATAATATTTTAATAGGAGACATTAGATGATTAGATGTAAATTCTTAGTTTTATGACACTACATTTCTTCATGGAGAATTTTTTCAAAAAACTATTTAAAATCTATTTCCACAGTTTGTGCCATCATACTATCAGAAATTTGAGTGCAATAACATGTTAATTTCAGTAAAAAGCATCTTACCAGAATTTAATTTTCAGCATTTTATTGGAAAGACTGTAACCAGAGGTCTGTGGAGATTATTCTGATCACCTCATACATAACATTGGCATTTCACTAGACAGACCATCCATTAACAGTTGTCTGTACTGACTTCAGCAAACTTTCCCTTTATGTTTGACACTTTTGGTGGTTTTTTCTGTGCTCTTCACTGTCTGTTCCTGAGTGGCAATGGTGATTATTAGTCACCCACCTCAAGGCTCTGAAGAGCTTTTCTTTCTTGGCCACTTACAAAGTGAAAATTCCTTTGAGGATAACTCACTGTGTAAAGGATTAAGCAAGGAGGATATTGCTTCGAGACTGGATCTCCTGGTTAGTATGTCAGCTGACTGTTTGAGTTTTAAGTATATTTAACATCATAAGCTACTTGGGAGAGACACTTGGGATGTCTTCCTGCTTTGTAGGACTGCCCTTAGACACCCTGAACCTTTTAATAAAGTATATTACCTTTGCATGTAACAAACTTGTTTGTGTCTCTGAAAAGCAGTTTCACTAGCCAAATCAGAGCAGAATAGAAGACTGAGAACAAAGTGTTTGGCTGTGGGATTCTGAGGCATCATTATTTTGCCATCTTGTATAACTTTGTAGTCAAAAATTGGATGTTGTCTTTTGATAGCTGTCCTTAACAGATAATCTGGAGACAAAAATAATAAAGAAATAAGCTGACTTAAAGAAAAAGAAAGTTCTTCTTTTTTCTGTTTTTTTCGATATTTTTAAAAATTGTTTCTAGCTCTTCCTTTTACACTTTAAGGATACCTATTTATTTCTCCCATGCCTTTGCAAATGTACCTTCTTTTTTTCTTCACCTGTCTTCCTGATCCTACTCTGTATCCTAGCCAGGTAAACATTTCATTTCCCTGACAAAGTATGCTTCAGAAAAGGAATGGCTTTGCTCAGTTCAACCTCTGCAATTCCAGGTTTATTCACTGATCAGTTCTGAGCATCTGCAGGAGATATCCTAACTTACATTATATCAAAGGTCATAACTGGACTTAATTATTTTTGGAGATATCCTAGTGTATTTCTCCATACACTCTTTATAAACTTCAAGCCTAGCTTTAATAATTATGACTACCTTACAAAGTCTTGCATAATGAAAGGTTTAGTTAATTTTATTATTGCTGTGTGCTGCTAGGGAATAATTCTGTACAAACATCCTAGTATAAAAGCTTATAAATGAAAGACAAATTCTCATTATTTTAACTTGCTTCAAGAAAAGTCTTTGTGTAACTCGCTCCTTACCAGAGAAAAATATCAAAGTTTCCTCTGCATTATAATGTTTTAAAATCAGCACTACATAATGAAAAGATCAGTATTCTTTGTAGATAGTCCTGACTTAATCCTCCAAAAATGTGTAAAACTTCATGAAGATCTTTGTATGTGTTTTTCTCCCTAAAGCAAGAACCTAAAACAAGGGTTACCCTTGCTGTGCAAAGTTTAGATCTTACAGAGAATAAATGCTTAAATCTTGTAGTATTGATTCTCTGCTTCCAGACACAATCTCTAGAGTTATGAAAGGATCTGGCATGTCTTTTTCTGTATTCCAAATGGCAAAAACAACCCTGAACTTGCACCCTTTTTGCTTCAGACACCAAATTTGCATAAAACTGGAGAGGTTAGGGCCATGACCCTGATTATATTCATCATATTTAAACTGAGCACTGTTGTTTGGGATAAGGAGACTCTTATACTGTATTGCACTTGCATGCCCAAATTCCACCTCAGAAGTAGGCAGTGGATTTGGTGGTTTTCTCTGAGGTTCTGGTCTCAGTCTGACACAGTAAGGAACATGCCTTCTTTACCAAATGAGCATTAACTTGGTAGAATAGATAAGGAGACACTTGGCTTAGCCACATCTGGTTAAGTCTATATTTTGGAATCTTAAATGCAACATTACAGAAACAGAAGAGGAAGCATTTAAGTAAAGCAAGATTCCTTCTGTAGTTTTCTTTCAGTAAATTACCATTTTAGAGAATAAGTCAGTGTTAATAACTGATCTCTTTGGCAAAGCCATGTCCCTAAAAGTTCATCCTCTAAAGGAAAGTGATCTTCAGGTCTCGGTTGAGGAGCACATCTGGAAGAATAATCTTCAGCTGGCCTCTGTACAACCAATACTTTGTAGTGGTGTGGATGTCCCAGCTAGAGATCAGCCACCCTTTAAATATCACTCAAAGTCAGGCCTTTGGATATGACCCATCATATTCTTCTATTGAAGAATCTTCATTGTATTTCCCTCTTTTTCTGTTTTGATCTCACTTTGGCTATTGTAATAATGGTAATTTTTTTTCTCTCATGTTTTGCATCCTTAGTGTAAAAGAAACCCCATAAATTTTCTGTTTCCTCTCACCTCTGCAACCAATAAAAGAAAATATTGTATCCCACAAGATGTTAAGAGTGGTCTTTCTGGCATTTCTTCTTTCAGGAAAAGTTAAAAGAAACTGATCAACCTCAAAATAGTAAAATGAGAGGGGATATTATAACCATTATTTATCTCTATACCAGAAAAATTGGAGATGTCAACAGTTCAACATCTTCCTTATGCCACAAGAGGTAGATGAAATTAGGGTATTGCAGTTATATTTTTAAGAAGCAGATATTAGTCAAGTTGACAGCAAGCAGCAGAAAGAATAAAAGTTTTTAGTACATCCCACCCTTTCAGTACTTATTTAAAATAAGTAGAAGAGGAATAAAGACGAGCTATATTAAACAAAAGCTTGCTAAACCCGTATAATGTGTGGCAATTGTGTTATTTTAGGTGTATGATTAAGAGCCAATGGAGTGATGGATGTTAGACTCCACTGGCTGTGCATGTGTTCATAGAATCATGCTAGTTTGTGGTACCAGGTGGTACCTGCTGACAGCAGCTGAAGAATCCTGTAGCATCTGCTCGTTCAGCTTGGGCTGTTGCTGGAGAATTCTATTTTAAAAATAGGAGAGTCTGAAGGTAAGGCCCAGCAGTGTTGAGAAAGTCACAAGTGAAAGGGAGCAAAGGTCTAGGTGCTGAGGATGTGTTGGCATAGACAGTTTTGTGCGGTGCTGAGCTGTGTGTTTTCGCAGGGGAGGAGCTGTGCACCGGCCTCATTTCGGGCTGTTCCTTGGACTGCTCCTTCGGCTTCCAGACCGACGCCCACAACTGTGAGATCTGTCAGTGCCGGCCGCGGCCCAGGAAGTGCAAACCCATTGTATGTGCCAAGTACTGTCCCTTTGGATACTTGTACGTATTCTCATCCCGACACCACGCCCCGTGCATCCCTGGGTGTGCCAGAGCACGCCCGCTTGTGCTTGCTTTGGGGCAGAGCGGGGGGCAGCGGAGCAGAGTGGAAATGGACGTGGGGCTGCACGGTCCTTCAGAGGATTTTCATCAGCAGAGTTAGAAACCGAAACTCAAAAACAGCAGATTATAAAAGGAAATCAGCGCTTAATTTTTTTGAAGAATTTGACAAACAAGATGAGAAAGCTGCTCATACAAGTAATATCTCTTACATGCAGCTTTTTGAAATTCTTTTGGCATGCTTTGATAATCTTATCTAAGTGGAAAAATCTCATACATGAACTGTAAATTATGCTCTGCAAGTCAATATATTAAATGATACATACAGATTAAAATTACTGCTCTTTACAGAATTCCTTTTCTGGAACTTCCCTCTGGTTCTACTTTCTCTCACTTGCAAAACTGACAATAAGTCTCAGCTACTCCTGAAGTCAACAAACTTGAAGATAATTTTATTAACTCCTTAATTTAGAATCCCTTGTTTTCCTCTCTCATTTACTGCTCAGTGTACTAAGAGGACACGCCACAGTAAAGATGGCTGTCAGAAAACCTGCAACATTTATGAGCAAGGGCCAAAGAGAGCTCTAAAATGAACCAGAAATTTGAGGAGTATTACTATCAAACACTAGGAATTGCAAATGTAGTAAATTCCATTGAAAAGCCTAAAAACATTTTTACATTTGAATGTTATTTGAAGATCTGTTGTCATGAGGTAGAAATTAAGCTATTATGAAAAGCAGGCAGTAACATGGAATGAACTCATGAAACATAAAATTTACTGGTAAAACATATAGAGATGCCATATATATATATATATTATAGAGAACCACACTCTTCTTTTTTTTGTTTTTTTACTCAAGCATGTGCTAAACAGTTTTATTAGAAAATCTATGTGAACTATATAGCAAGAGCATTTTAAAAATTACAGCACATTTTAATAGGCATAATATGGTAGTTTTAAGTTTAAGATGTTTTAAAAACAAGTTGATTTCAAGCTGATGCCAGTGTTTTCAGGAACCCTGTCTTTGGGCTGCTTTTTCCCATATATTTTTGTGCACCTGAAAAATACATGAACTTTAAACCTTTTTAAGCTATTTGGAGAATAGCATTCAATTTAAATTCTGGGTTCATGTGCAGAATGTCATTTTATTATGCAGAATGGCCAGTGTTTTTAAATGATGAATGTTTAATAAAGTCTTCAGATAATTTTTTAGAGATTGGAAATGAGCACTCTAATCTTGTAATTCTCTACAAAATACATGAATAATTACACTGAATGAAATTAATAACATTTAAGGATATCTTTGTGGAACTGTTCAGAGTATAAAGGGCAAAAGTTGTGGCAAGAACTACTTTAGGATCATTTCACTTTGAGTTTTACCTTGGTGTGGAAATTATTTGGATTTATGGTTGTATAGCATCTTTGTTCAGTTTACTGCTACCATGCCAAATTCTTTTTTAAAATACCATATATTTGATTTCCATGTGTGTGTGATAATTAAAAACATGGGATGTAATAGAGGACAAATCTCTCTTTTAATGTAAACATTTAGTCACAAATAGGACACAAAAGAAGGAAATATTAAAAGAAAAGTTTATTAGAGAGTGAACAGTTAAGGAGTAATCATCATATTTGTGATTTTTTTAAAGACTGCTAAAAGTTATTAATTGGAAATACTGAGTTTGTGCATCTTTAAAGAAACCAAAACCTTTTCATAATTACCTGAAAAAATCTGCTTGATAAAGCTCACTGTTTGAAAGCTGTACACTGTAAATGGGAAGAAGCATTCCTTTTGATGGAATACGAAGACAAAGTCTTTCATTCTCCACTCTACTGTATGACAATTCATTATTCTCAGCCTTTTAACTAAAAATTAAATAAAGTTTCCTACACCATGAAGCCAGGCTTTCTAGAGATTTACATAGTAATTTATTTCTCCTCCATCCTCCTAGATCATGTTCTATAACTTCCCATGTCTTTTCTTTGTTTCACACATCTGTGCTGAAAATTTGAATAGTATTATCTGCCTTTGTGAAAAAAGACAAGGAAACTTTCAGCATAGGATCCACTGAACAGAGGGAGCATATGCCAGGAATGGAGGCTTGTACAGCCCATAAAACCACTGAATCTAAGGGGGACAACTAACAATAATCTTCTTTGCTCATCAGTCACTTCCTTAGGGGAGGTGCTCTTGCTTTAAAAGATGTAGCTATTTAAAGTAGCTTGCTGACCTTTTGCAAATTATTTTGGTCATCTAGGAAGAACAAGCATGGCTGTGAAATCTGTCGGTGTAAGAAGTGTCCCAACCTGCCTTGTGGTAAAATCTGTCCTTTGGGCTTCCAGCAGAACAGTCATGGCTGTGTTATCTGCAAGTGCAGAGGTACGTGCCCGTGCATTTCCAACTCTAACTACAACTTGTCTTCAAAGCAGGTGCAAACCAGGGTGAAAGAAAAGAAATACTGCACAGAATATTTACAAATTGAAATGTATTAACTGGGGGGGAGCCAGTTCAACTATTGCTCAAAAGAATGTATTGTTTTGCTGGTATTTGTTATTATCTATTCAACAGAAAAGCCTCAGCTCTACTTTGGTCTCCCACTACAAAGTCACAAAAAGTTTGTTGCCATTTATAAAAATTGGATCAGGCTCTTAATAAACAACTACTAATAATAAGCTAGTTGAGAGCTTTTTTTTCAATAGTGATGCTCATCTTGGCTCCTTCACCATTGCCTTTTCTTTACAAACAAGTGTCGGATTTGATAGATACCCAGTATATCACCTAAAATTGGAGTGCTGTTTCTTGGAAGTTTCTCATGCAATCTTAATTAACAATGAGTAGAGAGAACAGCTGCCCACAAGAAAGGATGCCACATCCCAAACCTGTAACTACCAAGTTCAAGGTGGATACTGAGATCAGATGTTCATTTGTTGGCTGCCATATACTTGTGCTGCTTTTAGCATGTCTCTCCTTTACAATATTTTCAGGTTATGTTTTGTGTTAGTCTGGGTATCAGACTTCCTTCATTGCTCATCTCCCTGTGGTGCATTTAATAACTTCTTGGTTTTGCTCAGTGTCTCTGATCCTAACTGCTCTGGCATGCTTATTTTCTTTGACTCTTACTTGTGTGCTTTGCTTTCTAGCTGTAGTCAAATAAGTTTGATTACTTTCCCATTACTGTAATGACCCTGTTCTTAACATTTTGCTATTTCTACTGCATTTAAAAAAATTATAAAACGTAAAAGGGTAAGCTATGGGAACATGGTACTGGAAGAAAATCTATGAGTTCTTGAAGTCAGTACCCCTGTAGCTGAAGGCAAACATGCAATCATATGAATAAAAAAATATCCAACATTATCTTTTTTCTATATAGCATAATACACTTCAGACAGTTTAAGAAGGTTTCAGACTTCTAGCAAAATAAAAGTTGCAATGCTGTAAACATATTTTGCAGATATGAGAAGCAGAGATTTTATTGGCATAAGCTACAGTAAATGACTTCTACTAGAAATCAAAATTTTAATAATTAAATAAGAAAGAGTAACTATTGAATGGTGTCCCATTGAGATAATTCTTATCACTCAACTTGTCATTTGCCTCCATGTTCACAATCAAAACACTTTCTGATTGTCATAGTTCTGTGACTAAATAGACACAAAGTGTTCCCTTAGATGTACTGTAATTGCCTTCCAGACTATAAACTTGTGTCACTAATTATATGTATGCACACTTTTAAGTGTTCTCCTCTAACAAGTAAGGATTTTAAAACATGCACAATTATTTAGTGAAATTAACTTGATCTATCTCTAAGTAGTATTTATTGTTGTCATGATCATAAAGGTTCCAAGCCATGAGCATATCACTTCAACATCACTTCATTAGCCACTTTGTCAAAGAATTATTAGAACAATCACCAGTATGTTCTGGGGAAAATGTGGGTCCTTGTTGAAATTTTGACCCAGAATCCTTAAGTAAGAGAAAGGTTTGGGTAAAGTCCCCTGCCTGTGAATTAGCTCCACTTTCTAAATTGCTTCTGCCAGAAACAGCTTATGCTAGGATTAATAGAAGTAGAACCATAGAAGTACAGCCTGGAGTAGCACTCTGAAAAACTGAGAGTCCACTTCTTTACCCTTGCATATAATAGAGTGTATCTGGATAATCCTTGACAGATGTTTGTCTAAGATTTAATTTATTAAGAATCTCCACTTTCAAAAGACATAGAAAACCAGAACAAAACAGAAAGAGAAAAAACCAGATTTTTCTAAAATAGTATTTTCCTGTGGTTAGAAACATACATACGACATTTTAAAATGAATTCTGTAACAAAATTGTCTCCCTTTATATACATTGAACTGGTTATTTCTTGTCCTAAGCTTACAGACATATGGAGCAGCTAAGCACCATTCCCTTTAGAATTCTTGCAATAAGGGGTTGCAGCTGGAGACTTATAAACATTGTTTGGGTGGGAAATGGGTTTCTAAGTCAAACAAACCCAGTTACTATGGTTTCCCATCACTGTTCAAAAATTTGATACTGTACTTTAGCCATACTAAAAGCTTGAGGCTAGTGGAAGTAGTAGTGCTGTATATAAATTCACAGTGCTCCTGTATTTGTGTCTTATATTGAACTTGACTTTTCTGCAGTGGTATCTCATTAAGCAGTTCCTTTCCTTGTGAATCCTGTATATCAGATCATTTTAATCATACCATTTGGTAGCTAGTTACTCCCATTTTGTATTTACACATTTGATTTTTTCAAGTATTATCTTTTGTACTAATTGTTTTCACGCTTCAATTTTTAATTACAATCTCAGTTTGTGAACTTAATTTTGAATGCCTGCTTATGTATATTTCTCCAAATTATGGAATGTACTTTAGAATATTTCAGGAAAAAAAGTCTGATTGCTTAGATACCCTTTCTGCTTGCTAAATAAGCAAAGTCTTACTATCTAGGGCTTCTGAGTGTCAATAATCATTTTTATATAGAGCAGTATTCCAGTGATATTAATTCAAATCATAATTTAAATACTTTGATACTAAAGTATGAAAGTATATTAACTGAAATTCAAGTTTTTTTCATAATATTTCTGTTTATGCAACAGGATGAAGTCTGTTCTAAGAAGTATTTTATCTTTATGCAGCATTTTTTCTTGGTTCACAAAATGGTATACTAATGTAACTTTCATGTATTGGCTTTCTAGTCTGATAATATGCCTCAAACTAACTTTGTACCATCTGCTTGTGAGATCACCTTTGATAGATCTGCCACAGCTGAAGAAGTGCTGCCCTACATACTAGTGTGCAAAAAAAAAAAAACACACCAAGAAACACTCCAACCAACCAAAAATCAACAAGCAAAAAAGCTGAACACTTCCTAAAATTACCTTACTACTTCTCTTACATGATCCTTTTAAAAAAGAAAATTAAATTAAGAACTCAGTACAAATAACCTTATATATATGTCAGCAGAACATGGTTGACATACCATGAAAACAAGTCAGCTCACTGACAAATTGATCCTGCATCCTTCGTCATCATGATGTGGATGAGGGAGTGTTTGGATCTAAATTCACTCTGCTGATTAACAGAGAATATATTGAGGCTGAATCCTGCAGCACTTAAATACTCCTTGAGATACAAATGGAACTTTATCCTCCCTAGACCAACTGCCTTAGTGTTCTGACTGAGTGCAATCATAATGCCACTGTCTAAGCTACTGCATTCTCATCACAGTAGAAGCTAAAAGAAATGAGGAATGAAATTCTCATCATTCTCTTCCAAAGATCTCATTTATCATAGTAATATAAACAAAAAATTTCTCACAGGAAGTACTTTATGGAATATTTCCAATATCTACCATTACCCTGTTAGCACCTCATTGCAATTTTTTATCATTTGCAAGATTATCCATGGCTCATTTAAATGTTTTTGTATTCTACTTTCTGTCAGATACATTATAGATAATCTAATGTGCTATGGTATTTAAGTATTTAATTTTAAATATGCTTTATGCTATCTGCTATTTCCCACCATTGCACTTCTCCTTTTTCTTGCATTATTTAGACACTACTATGTTTCTGGTTGATTAAAAAAAGTGTAAGTTCAACAGAAGGAATTACATTTTCCAAGGAAATACTACTGGAAATACTGTAGGAAATTCTACTACATGCTATTGTCCCCTTCAGTATACCTTTTAGTTGTTTCCTGTGTGTTACTTTAAGTGTAAACAATAGAACTATTATTTACTTGGTCTTATATGTGCTTTAAAAATAAATGCAGTCCAGTCATGAAGCTAGTGTTTCTTCCTAAGCAACAGATGCTTGTCAGGACACCTCATTTTTCTTTTTTTTTTTTTTTTTTTTTTTGCAGAGGCAACAGCTTCTCTTATGCCTCCTGTTAAAACAGGCTCCTGCCTGTCCATGGATGGGCGCCGGCACGAGAATGAGGAGAGCTGGCACGACGGCTGCAGGGAGTGTTACTGCCACCAGGGGCGGGAGATGTGTGCCTTGATCACCTGCCCCGTCCCCAGCTGCGCCAGCCCCACCATCCATCCAGGGCAGTGCTGCCCCTCATGTCCAGGTAACAGGGATTCCTTCTACGTGCTTTGGGATGGAGCTTCATTTCACTTGTGTTCTCTTGCTCAGGGCCTGAAAGTGATCTCATGCATACTTCAGTACTAGACAGAGATGAAGGTTTCTGTGCCCTAATGTCATTAAGTTCTCAGCTGTGGAAAATGGGAACTTAAATATTTAAAGCATATGCAAGTTTGACACATTAGAATCTTTAAACCAGAAAAAGTAGGTAAAAGTTTCTAGTTTGTTACCTATAATAGCAAGTTTTGTAATAAGCCATTACATTTTCATTTTCTGTTTTAAAGTGTATCTCCTGATGTGTGTTTTACAACCCCTCAAAGATCTACACAAACAGATGTCTTAGCATTATGATTCTGTGTTTTGAGGGATGACTCCTGTGCCACCAGCAGTAGATTATTTCAATACTTTCAGTGGGAAGGCCAAGAACAGTTCATGTTGCATTCCAATACAATTTTAATAGGTGTCAATATGAAAAACATCTAGGAAAAATTATAGGCAGAATGTAAGATTAATGCCCTCTGTTTTCAGTACAGTTCCTACAGTATTTTATGTGCTAAGTAGATTAATTTGTAATACAGTGATATTGTCTATGACTTTATTGGAACTCATGTTAGGATAAGAGCAATGAGACTCATGAAGCTTGTGAACATAAGACAGTATATAAGGCAGGATATAAGCAATTAGAACTTTTTCGAATTCTTTGTAAAGAACAGGAAATCCTAGGGGGAAAAATAAGTAGATCCTCTTTCTGAAAGTGACAGAGAAGAGTGCATCCTCCCTGTGACCTAAGATAATCTTTTAGATTGTTCAGACAAATGGTGATCTCCAATCCAGCTTACACCTTGTGGTAGCTGGAAAAATTCAGTAAGTCCCCAGGAAGATGGAAGATTCCAAAGAGTCTGTCTCTTTCAGCCTTTTCACAATTATTTGTATAGTATTGTGAGGGATGATACACTTCATATGGATGGGGACAGGTTAACATATCAGTCTTGCCTTATATAGACAAGATTCAAAATTTAGAATGTATGGTGGTTGTTCCAATTCCAGCAATTCTCCTGTTAGGACCCCCAGAACCATCCTTCATTCTGCTGTCAGCATACTCGTGCATATTGGTTTACTGAACAGGCACAGAGCACCTCAGAGCATTCAACTGAGACTAGTGGTAATTGTGGAGACTTAGGGTGTGGTCTTTCAGCTGACCAGCAGCTAGTTACTTTGGGAGAGCGAGTTTGGCTAAATTCATTCCCAAATCTAATGTTCAGTTTGTGGAAGAAAGGTCAAGATGAAGTTAGCAGAACCTTTTATCTCACACTATACATTTCTTGTGGATGAGATCAGCATTTGACTCTGGGCACCAGCAATTTTGGTCTCTTTCATAAAAGAGCAGTTGCTTAGTCAGCAGTGTCCAATCCTTTGAGAGAGGGTCTGCATACGTTTCTCTGTCTGACATCAATCCTGCTTTCAAGACACTGGTTACCTAAATTTCTGTGTAAGCAAAGTCATACTTAGTGTAAACTCTTACAATGCTAGGGCAGACAGAGCATTTTAATGAAGTGTAGGAATTACTATGGCCAAATTAGTCTCAGTGCAGGTTTTTTTTCCTTCTCCACTGAGGTCTTATATTTGTTAGGAATGTAATTCTGATTTTATTTTGCAACATATTGATTCCCTACTGATGATTAAGTAGATTGGAATGCAGTTTGGAATTGTGAGACTGTAAGCATGTCACTCAAAGGTATCTGCCATAAGGATATTGAAGTAATTAGAAGTGCTGATGTACTGGGTTTGGAATTGCACTCTTAACCTATCAACAAGGAAGCAGCAGCTCTCAGACATCATTTTACAAACTAAAAGAAAAAGTGTGGTTACATTCAATTCCACATTTAGTTAGTTTTCAGCAGAGCAGAATATACGTTGAATGATAAAATGTCCCTTATAATCATGTTTCTATAAATTAAAAGGTTTATAAGGATCATCACAATGCTTGGGAAAATCTTAAAGGTTTCCTGTAAAATTTAAAAGCCATTAATTTCTAACGTTTTGCAGAACTATGTTCTGCTATGTAGGAAGTGTATATTTATTTAACCAATTGTTTCTTGAGGTAATGTAGTTGCACATTTGTGGCTCTTCAGTTGCAGTGATACATCATTATCAGGGCTGCTAAGGGAGCAGTAGGCAACATATGCAGCAGTGCTATCTGGCTGTGCTTTTTTGGTCAGGAACAGTAATGGGCTGTAGCAAAACAGGCCTGTGACTTTGCAGAAAACTTAATGCAAAGGAGATGACTCCGAAAATTTCCAGGAAATCTTAGTGTTGCCTTTGCCATGGTGAGTTAAGATTCCAGTGCATAACATGTAATACATTGTTCTAGTTGAAGTAAAAATCTAACAGTGACAAGGCAGCAGACTAGCAGTCTTATTTCAGGTAAATGCTGCTGAATCATGGATGTGGTTCATAAATGTAAGCAATTGGAAAAGCATAGCATAAGCAAAGTGGTGAAAGATAAAATAATTCCCTGAAAGAAAAGCACAGGTACTCTGTGAATAGAGTAAGATCAGCCAGTCAGCTTCCTTGAGTTCTACTGCTCATTCTCCAGAAATGAAAGCAAACAACTGAGTGGTGTTTCTTCTACATGGCAGTGTCATAGAGCAAAGGGCACAAACGCTGTTCTCCAGACCTGACAGCAGTGCTAGAAAGCCACAAGCACTTTGTGAGCCTCGGCCTGCCTAAATGACTAGAGGAGCTGCTGTACGCTTAATTTTTCTCTCCTTAACCAAGACATTTGGGTTAGGATGATGTTCACACTAGGCATCATTCTAATGAAGTAGGAGAGAGACACTTTCAGAAAGTGGTTTAGAGGTGTAGCACAATTAGCAAGAAGTCACTTCTTTCTTTTCATCCATTCATAGCATAGGAAACCCGAGGAGGTTCAGTTCTTAACAGAGGCATCTAACTTAGCCATCTAATATTAAATGGGTTGAATTCAGGCTGAAGCTTCACTTTATAGCCTGTAGCTTTCAAGCTCATGGATTCTGCAGCTGAAAAAAATATGGTGTATGAGGCATCTTGGTATCTGTGCATAATGCATGGAAAAAGCTGGGGGACTAACTCAGGTCCAAAACAACCAGCATGGTAAGCAGGCAACTACTATTGCCCCTTATTGCCCCTAGTGTGGGATAAGCTTCAAAGGATTTTAATCATGCTGAGGATGGTGGCATAACCTTTTCTTGATGGTAAGTGCTTAAGCAGTCAAGGTAGCAGATAGGTTTCTTTTTTTTTTTTTTTTTCTGTTAAAACACCAAGAGCTGAAGAGTTCCCCCATTTTTTTTAATGCAGGGAACTACCATGGTGGATCTTTTAGCCAGGGCTGCAGAGGTGATGTAATTAATTGTTTGAAAAGAAAGTAAGGTTCATTTGTATCATTGATACAATTACTAGAAGGATGAGGCTACACACTGTGGCATTTCCTTGAATCCAGTTTGGTGTTTTTCAAATATGACTTTTTTTTTTCTTTTCTTTTTTTTTTTTTTAATGAAGCAGTGAACACTTCCACCATTGTTAAGTACTCATACATTTTTAGGGGGCTGGGGAGGCGGGGATTCTGTCTTTTGCTTTTTCTTTTCTGGTGGGTTGGGGTTTTGAGGGGGGCTGTTTGGTTGGTTTTTTTATGTAGCACCAAGTGATACAGATGATATAGACACATATCTGTTGGAAAAACTTACCCTTTACCTGGACTTCCTAAATCCCAGAGGAGAAGCTTACTTATCCATCCTTACAGGAGCTGTATCTGAAGTTAATGTTTAGCAGTTAAGAAACTGTCTAATCATTAGAATTTTTTCAGAAAGTGACAATTGTCTCTTGGAACTCCTAAATCACAAGTTAGTTTGTTTTTTTCTGAAATGCCAAGAATTGCTTGAAGTTATCTCTGATTTATAGTAACTAGTCTTTATTCAGACTGACTCTCAAATTGTTTGTTGTTTATATATTTCCCATTTGTCATGAGTTGCATGTGCCATAAAGTCAAAAGAACTTCATTAAGAATAATTTATATATGTGTTTTCAATAACAGAAATTCTTCATCTTGCATATGGTATTTAATTATAAGATTCACAGTTGATTTTGCCTGTCTTCCAATTCTGTTTTTCCCAGATGAAATAATAGTGCAAAAGCCAGAGCTCACCAGTCCATCAATCTGTCATGCCCCTGGTGGGGAGTACTTTGTGGAAGGAGAGACGTGGAACATTGATTCTTGCACCCAATGCACATGCCACAGTGGGCGTGTCCTGTGTGAGACTGAGGTGTGCCCGCCTCTTCTTTGTCAAAACCCCACCCGCACCCAGGACTCCTGCTGCCCACAGTGCCCAGGTATGTGCTGACATCCAGCTCTCAGCAGAGCCTTCCTTCATCTCAGCATGTCTGATGTTTCACTGTGAGAATGCTTCAGACTGAGCTCAGGTGGTTCTTGTGCCTTTGTCCTTCAGCAGCTTGGAGTGGCAGCCTGCAGTCTTCTAATTCAAATGCAAAACTTGACTGTGTACAAGAGAAATCTTATGTGTAAAGGGGAGTTGTGGCCCTGAACTTGGAAAATCTTAAAGCAAATCTAATAATGTAGGGGTTGTGTAAGAACAAGAATCCTTGGAAGGTGTATGAAATATGCACTCATTTATGGATATATGCAGGATTAGAGAAACTTTGAAAGCAGTCAAAGTGATAGGTAGATACAAGCTTGTTTCTTTTTCTTTCTATACACCTTGGTTTCTGTAGAAAAAAACCAAATTTTATTACTATCTTGTCTATTTGGGATTTGGACTCAAAAATACTTCTGTTTGCTTTTACCTTCACATGGTCATTCTGAGAGTGATTTGAAGGCAGCTGAGTAATATCAAAGCATTCCAGCCTGGCAGGTGTGCCAGACTCCTCCTAGACTCCCTAACACTGTCAAGAAGATAACAGGATTTGCTTTCACCCAAGGAAAGATACTCAATTTTAAATGAATATAAATTCCTATTTTACATAGCAAATGGGAGAGTTTATTGAAGTGGAAATTTAGTACAAACCTGTGAATTGCATGTAAACTCACTAAGAAAATACACCGTTATTGAAACCAAAATTTAAAAGTTTACTTTCAGAAAAAATAGAAGTTAGGTATTGCCATTAGGTTTTGCTACAAGGTATTTGTTTGGGTTTGGGTGTGGGGCTTTTTTCCTGACAAAATATTTTCAGTAAACAAAGTAGCCAGTTCTCCTGACTTACATTTTTTTCATTATTAATAATGGACATTTTCTTACTTTAAAATACTATTTCAGAGGAGCTGATCTTTCCTCACTGGCTATATAATAAGGTTAGTCTCATAGCTTAATGCAGTTGGATTGAGAACCTGATGTCAGTGCTCTTATGAATCCTTTCTTTTCCTCTTTTTCTTAGTCCTGTTTCTTGGCCTGTAATGTCTGTTAAGGTACAGCTTCATTGCAGGAATATGTCTCCCCCATGGACGGGCATGAGAATTAAAGCATTGGCATCAGGCTGAAGCATGATCAAGTTCCATTTGTTTCTCAGCAGTTTATAATTAGCTCACCTAAGGCCACTGGTGATGGTGACAGCAGCATAACAGCTTTTCACTTTGTGTCATTCCAAGACTTGGGCTGATGTGGCAGAAGATAGGATTCAGCTTTTAGATTTAAAATTTAATCTCTCTTGTTTGAAAAGAATTCCTACACTGTGCAATTTAGAGCATTCAGAGTTGATTTCTGAGGGGCTGCTTCTGATGGTGATTGTTTTTCTCTTTGCTCTCCTTTTTCCAAGTTTTTTTTTCCTTTTTCTTTTTTCCTTGCTTTTTTTTTCTTTTTTTGAGTAAACTCAATAAAGGTATAAATAAGCATTATGCTACAGCATATCATGAGGTTTTCATCCCATATAAGGACTGAAGAGGCATGAGGCTCTGTCCTTCTAGTCCCTATGAAGGAGTGAGCCAAAGGGTAACAATTCCATTGTGTTCTTCAAGAGTGAACCCTCTGTTAAGGAGTTATGAGAGAAGTTACCCACTGTAAGTTAAATAACCTAATCTGTTTACATTTACAGATGAGACTCTTCAGCCCTCTCCATCAAGCAATGAGAGCATGCCCAGTTACTGCAAAAATGATGATGGAGATATTTTTCTGACAGCTGAGTCCTGGAAGCCCAATGTCTGCACTAGCTGCATTTGCATGGATGGTGTGATTAGATGCTACTCTGAGTCTTGCCCACCAGTATCCTGTGAGAGACCTGTTCTGAGAAAGGGACAGTGCTGTCCTTACTGTATTGGTGAGTGGATAAAAATAGCTGTTAACTTACTGTTCCCTTCTTGGGGATAAGACAGAAGTTTTATTTCCAAACTGAAATGCTTTCCTGTTTGGTGAGATGCAGTCTATGCCACCAGTTGAAATGGGGAGTGAAATCTGCATAGGGAACTTTGAGGATCATGATTTGTGGTTTTTAGGTAGAAGCACATAGAGATAATACATTTAATTTTCCTACAAATACAGAGGCCATCCTCCTGGAATCTTGGTAAGACACCTTATTGGATGAAGACATTGCAAAAAAAGTATTTTATTTAAAGGAAGATCTGCCAGATAATACATATGTTATGTCTCAGTTTATGTGATATATGAGGAAAACATTAGTTATGACTGCAGAAGATGAGCTGAAGCATTCTACAATTTCACAGAATGGAGAACTAAATAAAAATATAGGAAAAAATGGAATTTCATTAATGATAATATCTTTGACATGAAAGTAGGGAAAATACATATATTTTTAAATACTGTAAATGCATAAAGAATTAGAGTCATGCACTGGTGTTGGATTTGGAGCTGAAGTAAATGGTCGTTGCTGTAGACAGAAAAAATTGCCAGGCATTTTTTAAGTAGGAAAACTGGAGATTACGGATCACTTTTCCTCTTTTGTGTGTTGAATAGGATTGTGTTTATGTACAGGTGACTTTCTTTTATGAGTTCACAGTAAGTACAAAGGCTGTAGAATGGAAGCTGCTGATAGAGAAAAATCATATCATGTACTTACTGAATTTAAATCTTTGTAGCATTGTTGGAAAGCATTCAAAGCTTACTTACCTTCATTTGCAAAAGTAGATACAGTAGAAAAGACCAGTAAGAAGGAGTATAAGAAAATTGATGGGCTTTAAATATTTAATTGAACATGAGTCAACTTACCCATCTATAAATAAAACAGTCTTTCATCAGAAAGATTATGAACTATGTTCAGACTTTGATACAACTCTTGAAATCTTCATATCATTGCAGACAGAATAGCTTTAATAACAGGTGACTCAGTTTTATATTATATACAAGGAATTCTATGGAAGAATGCCTGGAAAAGTTATAAAGTATTCAAGTTTCAGTTACCTTTGGAGCCCTACTTAGATTCCTGATGAGGACATTTTGAGGAGACAGTACAATGTTAATCCTATTACTATTTCTTCTCACGGTTTGCATGCAAAATGGGGAGAATTTAAAGTCTCTTTCACAATTGTCTTTCTGCAGGCTTTTCTTCCAGTGGGTTTGAACCATGAGATAATTTTAATCCAGAAAACATTTTAGCATTAAAAAAAATATAAAATGTTTGAAAAGTTGGGCAATCAAAGCAGTAGCATGAGAACATGAGCCTTAGTACTGCACTTGAGAATTCAGTGGGTGAGGAGGGGATGCACCAGGGGAACTTCTGCAATGAGCTACAGAAATGTAACCTTTAAAACCATGTTACCTACAAGTTGCATGTGAGAATATATACACACAGCATGTAGATATAGCTTTAATTAATTTACTTTAAATCCCATACAGTTGTATAATATTGAAAATACTTAAATGTGTGAGCTATGAAATGATTTTTTTTAGTAGCAACTGCCCAGCAAAGCAAAATACAGAAGCCAGATTTTAATTAACACTCAGATATAAAGATTTTCAGTGATGCTAAATTTTATTAATCTATGTTGTCCTTGTAGTCAGAATGTGTTATGGTTTAAATAACCGAAATTAATGGAAACTTAACTTTTTTTATGGTTTCCATGAATTATATATACTCTTGCATGTAAGAGGAGTCACGTCATGCACTTAATTTTCATCTTTCTGGTTCTTACTGGTTTACTCTTCATTTTTGAGAACTGTGAAGTACATCTTTTTACAGATTCTTTCTAATGATTTTCAAGCAATACTTGATAAAATGCTTAGAATCACAGAATTGTTTGGGTTGGAAAAGGCCTCTAAGATCAATGATTCCAGCTGTTAACCCTGCAGTGCCAAGTCCACCACTAGATCATGTCCCCAAATGCTGTGTTTACACATCTTTTAAATGCCTTTAGGGATGGTGATTCAGTCTCTTCCTTGGGCACAGGCAAACTCTATGGAACAGGTGTTCTTCATGCTTAGGAATTTCAAAAGCTATGCAGGATTTTAGCACTGCATTATTTTATTCTGCTTCTTTCTGGATCCAGTTTGTATAGACTCAAAATCAAAATTTTCCAGTCTTGGATGCTTTCTTGTTTGAATCTTTAAATTTATTCTGTGTGTTCAACATTTGTCTTTCTCATGCAAAGAAAGATTAACTTGGAAAGATATCCTTCTAGTTTAGAGAGGATAAAGGGATATCTATTTGATTGGAGACAAGATTAGTCTTCTGCAGAAAACAGAGCAATTATTGTTTGTTTACCAGATGAGACTGATTTTCTGGTGCAGCTAGAAGAAATTTGAGATAAGCGGGTAGAGCTAGAGGCTGAATTGTTTTTGTGTGCGGGTTTCTTATTGCAAGTCAGTCTTGTTTCCACCATCCTTGAGCACCTGTTGGTGTTGTGGCCTTCATCTTCATCCTTGTTTATAGTTTCATAGAGATGGACACAAGAACAAGAGACACTCACAGGACAGTACTTAAAAATTTTCCTCTTGAGGTTCAAAGGTACGGCACCGTAATTGTGATTTTACCTTTACTCATTCTTTAAAAAATATTTGCTGAATGAAATTGTGATGTGTTCTTCACAAATTTGGAAAAGCCTGAGCAAGTTAAAGGACTTTTCCAGACAAACCAGCTGCTGAATTGAAGAAGTTGCTCTAAGTAAATCAAGGTAACATTTTGGGAGCAAATCTGAATGGGCCAAGAGCACTCAGCTTTAGGTCTGCGTAGGTAACGAGCAGCAGAGGCTGCTGTGCCTCACCCTGTCCCCAGGCATGCCTTCCTAACACAGGGTTCTGCTGCCTCTATATGCCAAATTCACATCATCTAGGGAAAATCCTAATGTCCTTCCTGCAGCTTGCAGCCACTTTTTCCTCACACTCTTCTTTTCCCATGCCCTTATAAAATCTCTTTTGAGAGGTTGGGACCCATACTAAAACCATGAAAGCCATGGGATACCAAGGACCTTGGGAACCATTTGTGCTTTTCAGATAATTCCATTAATGTTTTCACAATAGTGCTTCTTGCTTGTCTTCTTTTGTATTTGAATTTACTCTCTTAGATCTGTTGGACTGGTCTGCTGACTGCTAGCCTTGTTATTCCAGATTGTGTCACTATTATGTTGTCACTAATTAAAACCTTTACTCACGGCCAAAATATATAATAAGGCTGACATAGGCTAAATGCATCTAACTGGCATACCTAAAGATGTGAATGTTAAACCAGTATTTATCTGAAAGTTTAAGAAGTTTATGATTTCATTCTGTGATCTCATTCATATGATTAATGTCCAAGCTCATGTTATCAGCAGGTTTCATAACAATTTTTGCCTCTAAGAAATAAAAGGTAGGAGAAAGCTAAGATGAAAATGAGGCACTGCATGGCTTTTGGAGTTTCTGCTGTGGGGTTTTTTGGCTATCCTTAAAGTACTCCAGCACCAAAAAACATCCTAGGCTAAGCAATTCATTACTGCCTACTCAGTGAAATAGGTTTTTACTGCAGACCACCTAAAAGGCTTCCTATAGGATGCAACATTAAAAAGTGGTGTATTGAATGCCTAAGCAGAAAGATCACATTGATTTCCAATTTATATAATATTAACCATTAAAAATGCACAGAGTTTAGTTATTGCTCTTTTCCTGGGGTTTTCCATTGATGCAGCTGCAGGGAATTATCAGATCCCCTTCAAATCTGTTTTATTGTTACAGTCTGAGCACTTCTAGTTATTTTACCTGAGAGTTGCTCCAATCCTTCTTGGCATCCTGCCTAATCTACTTTTTTAAGTATTCTAGACAGAGTTCATCGTTCTTGAGCTTTGGTAGTTAGAAATTTAGGTAGTTAAGGCTTTGGGGTTATTTTAGCTTAATAGGATTCACTAGGAAACAAGGAGGAAGATGAGTAGTTGCAGCCTCAAACAGTCAAAGAGAATTAATTTTTCTTAATTTTCACAGCACTTTTGATATCCTCTTTTCATGTCCCAATCATCCATGCTGTAGCCTCTTGCATGAAGAAAATGAGGAGAAGCAGCCCAGGCAAATTATGTACTTCATAAAGAAGCAGAAATTACATTTTTTTCACAAAGATTTTCTGGAAGATGAAGAGAGGATCTTCTGATTACAGCTGGAATTTCTTTGTGGCAATTGTTTCGCTTTTGTGTCTAGGAAAGAAATCCGATTAGTGTGTAATTGGCTGCTAATGCATGATCACAGCACCATTTTCCTTCCACAGAAGACACCGTTCCAAAGAAAGTGGTGTGCCACTTCAGTGGGGAAACCTATGCAGATGAGGAACGCTGGGACATTGACAGCTGCACACACTGCTACTGCCTGCAGGGTCAGACTCTGTGCTCCACTGTCAGCTGCCCACCTCTGCCCTGTGCTGAGCCCATCAACGTGGAGGGAAGCTGCTGTCCCATGTGCCCAGGTAATGTGATGTGACAACCCAGTTTATGCTGCTGCTGGTTTCCTAGGGCTGAAAACAAGGTTTTCTAATTGGGTTCTGAATGTCAGGCCATGTTTGAACAGCATCACAAAGACAACAGACTCCAGGAAGATTAATATTCTTAACAGATAGGTACAACATAGTTTGTGCAACAACATAGTTTGAATTTCACTTATTCTGAGAACTGTGAACTGAAAAATTTGTTGCTTGCCCCTGTTTTGTCCTTTCAGAAGGCTTTGGAAGTATGTTAAAAAAGTGGGAAAATTAATATCCTTACATCTCTGCAGATTATGTCACAGTGGATTAACATTTCTGTCTTTTCTGAGACTCTTGGTTACTTTTCAAATATCACATTGCTTTATTTATCAATTTAAGTTGGCTTGAAAGCAATGTGACATTTTTTTAGCTATGGGCACAAGGGGCATAAGAATTGCAAGTGGTTTTTAACCTGAGTTCTGATATATTTCTGCAGAAGTTTGCTCACCTTATTCAGTCAGCTGGTAACTACTTCTGACAGGACAACTGGGGAGATTCAGCTGTACCCCTTCTTGCAAGTCCTCTCCTTTAAGGATTACAAAAAAAAGCAAGGCAAAGAAACCAGTAGGGAGTGTTTACATATCAGCTGGGAGGATGTAGCCTTCTCTTTATTTTTGGGGGTTTTTTGTCAAGTATCACAGAGGAGCGAGCCTGTAGTAAAGCATGTACTCTGAGATGGTATTTTCAAAAGCAAGTTTGTCCACACCAGTCCTTTGTCCCATTCACATTATGATAATGATAATGGCAACAGGCATGTTTCCCATATACTATATGGAATAAGTTTTCAAACAAAATCCCAGGCTAATGATGAAAATTACAAAACAAATACAAGAATTTAAAGGACAAAGCACTGCAAATAGGCAAGTGTATTTCCTCAGCTAGGAGCAGCACTGAGAAGTTAAGCAACCTGTAACTTGTGAAACATATTTTTCTCATTTCACAGAGATGTATGTACCTGAACCCACTAACATCCCCATTGAGAAGACAAATCACCGAGGAGATGTTGAACTAGAAGTACCAAACTGGCCAACACCGAGTGAAAATGATATAATCCACATTCACAGAGGTCAGATCTGATACAAACCAGGATAACTTAGGACTTTATGTATTTAATCCCCATGTTTTAATGAATCTACTTGTTCTATTTGGGTAGCAGTTAGAGCAGGTAGAGAATATTCTTCAATGCACAATTCTTACATGCATTTTGCTTTGAGTAAAGATGAGTCAGTTGATTAAATTATATTTATACATTTTGGTCTCAGCATCACACCATGTTCTCCACAGAAGAAACATCTGTGTTGGTATGATGGAGTTCTATAAAATTAAGAATACAACAAAATGATGAATCAGAAGTGATTCTTCAGTGTCTTTTCTTATTCAAAAACAAGAAAGCAAACCATTGGAGTTGATACACCTTTATTGATCCTTTTGACACTCTCAGGAAAAGATAAACAAAGATGGAACAACATGTACCACAGCCCAACATATATCATAGCCATGATGTCAGACCTTAGACAAAAACCACCTCTGGTATAGTGACACACAGACAATAAAGTTGTCTAAGGATGTAAATGCATCTTCTGTTTAAAACTGCACTGTAATATTATTCCAGCATGCCACAGGTTTTGTTAACCTTTTCTAAGTGAAAAAAAACCTAGATTATGTATTTTTTTAAAATCTGAGGATGGATTTTTTTTAATCTGAGGATGATCTCACAGCATTCTATTGTTTGGAGAAAGGATGCATGAAATGTGACTGCTTTACAAAGTTCTAGGCTTACGCTTTTATAACTACAGCATTGTAATTTCTCAGGCATTAGCAGCTGGCTTGCAACTATCCTACCTGGGGATTACAAATACACACTATAATCTGTGAGAGAATTTTGTATATGTCACTGAAAGTTACCAGTCTTTGCAATTACACACAAAACTTGCTACAGTCTAGTACAGTGCCAGCAGTCTGTTTCCATAGGCTGCTTGCTGCAGGTATTGTAATACGGTCTCAATAGATGAGAGTGAACACATCATACTTGTCCTACCAGTTTTTAAAAGTAAAAAAAAATGAAAAAATTACTTTCATCCTAAGATTTCCAAGTTCTCCTCAGCCTGCAAACACAGTCTGACATTTATTTCAAGTGGGAATTTGGTTGTGATCAGATAAGATCATGCAAACACTACTGAGTTAAGAGGTTATTGTCAGACTTGGTTATTACTGTGCTTTAGATTTCCTTCTATCCCCTCTCTTTTTGATGGCCTTTTCCTGACTAATATAGTCCTTCTACAAGACACCAGCTGTTCTAATTTATATAAATTAAGATGACATTGCAGGAGAGAAGGTCCAAATTCATATGAGTGATAAGATGTACAACTGAAACTTTTTACACTTACATTCTTCCTTACGGCCAAGGCCCGTTTATAATTGCTAACAAAGGCTGCCATTTGCCCTGCAGACATGAACCATCTGCAGGGAGAATACCGGAGTGGCAGTGGGCCACACCCCAGCGAGGATGCATCCGTCAGCTCTGTCGCCTTGGTGACAATCCCCATCACGATAGCGCTCTTGCTGATCATCGTGCTCCTGCTCATCAACCAGAAGAAGCAGTGGATTCCAGTGTCCTGCTACAAAGCTCCAACAAAGGTGCCGGGTCTATTTCCAGGCTTTCCCATTTTTATGAAACCAGGAACAAAACATTGTGGGAAATGTTAAGCAATAAAGAGGCTGTTAAAAGTCTGGGGAAAAAAGCTGCTGCACATCTGGGGCAACCAGGTTAAGCCTTTGTGTGATGCTGAATTAACAGAGAACAGTTAAACCAGCCCAGCTGGGATGAGAATACCAGAGCTCCATTCAGTAAATGAAAAATGGTGACTCTGAAGAGAGCATTGATCTGTTACTATGTCTGACATAAGCCAACTTTAATGACAGTCTAAATCCTTTCATTGCCAGTTTGATTTTGTTTTGTGCTTATGGACTTGAACCCAATGGACTTTTAAAATTATGTGTGGAATACAAAAAATGTATTATTTACTCAATATTTCCTTTCTGTTTTAACAGCCTTCTTGCCTAAACAATCAACTGGTATATGTGGACTGCAAGAAAGGTACCATGGTCCAGGTGGACAGTTCTCAGAGGATGCTAAGAATTGCAGACCCAGATTCAAGATACAGTGGATTTTACAGCATGCAGAAACAGAACAACCTCCAGGCAGATAATTTCTATCAAACAGTTTGAAGAATTGCACCCTTACCAAGGATCTAAGAAAAAAGAGAGAGAGAGAGAAAGAGAGACAGTCTGCTATTAAAATAAAACTAGAATTGTGCAGTTGCTTAGTGGATTGTATTGGATTTGTGACTACATGTACAGCTCTAAGACCTTTCTGGGATGAGCTCTGACTCCTGCAATGTGCCAGAAAAAGCATTCCCACTTTTCCTTGAGATAACTGACCAAGTGTTTTCTTAGAACCAAAGTTTTAAAACTTGTTAAGATGTATTTGCTTGTAACATAGCTATAAAGGTTTTTTGGGAGGGGGAATCAGGGGCTTGGGGTAGGCAATGAAGTAAAAGGAAGTTTCAGAGAAGAAAAGCTGGTCATGCTTGGCTGGAGATGAAAATATACTGCCGAGCAGCAGGATAGTGATTTTCCTTGTTGCTCTGAAATTGCATCTGTTGCAGCAAAAGCCTAACCCCAGGTGAAAAAAAAATATGAAAAGGTCTGATTATTTTTTTCCAGCTGTTGCTACAGTAATATGCTCCTAGAACAGAATTTGTCACATCACAGGTGTGGTGTAGCTGCAAATATTTTTCTATATGATGAGAAGCTGCAGTAGTTAATGAAATAGCAAGGAAAAGATTATAGCAGAAAATAAAGGGTGGGTTTATTAAGGATGTATAAAATTATACCTTGTGCTGCTTTTTATTTTTATTTTTGTTTTTATTTTTGTTTTCTTCAAAGCTGATTGGCTAGATTAGCCAGACTTCAGCAGAGTTAGCAAATGACTGAGGCCTAAGTAATTCCTGATATGAGCACTGGATCTTTTGACAGCAGTATTGAAGGGAGGAAGGAAGGAAAGAAGGAAGGAAGGATGGATGGAAGGAAGGAAAAGTCAAGAACACCATGCAGTTCCAGGGGCTTTTGTTTGTTTTGTCTGTTGTGGTTTTGTTTTGTTATTTTATATCAATCTCTGGTTGTTCATACAGGAGAAGGAAAAATATTTTTGTTGGACAAAGCTCTTGCATACAAGAGAGTAAAAAAGAGACTGTTTTAAGGTTGTTTTTTTTTCCTGTTGATGTTCTTATTTACTGGTATGCAGATTTAGAAACTACTTCCATGCTAGGAAGCTGCTTAATTTTAATTGTATATTACTCAAGCACCTTTTTTGAAGCTCAGAAAAAAAAGGAGATCATGCTTCTTTAAACTTTAGCATTATAGGAATATTTATGTAAATATAATTATGCTAAAAACAACAAAAAGTATTTGTATGTTTGTGTATATATATGTATATACAAATGCATGTAGGTATACATATGTATATATACGTGCATGTGTATATACACTATACATATATATACTGTATATATAAAATACTATGTATACAGTATATATTTTTTTCTATTTTTTTTCTTGTTGAATGTATTTTTATCTGAGAGAGATTTTACCCAGAGCAGAAACAGATAACAGGCATTCCATATCAATGCTTAATTGCTTGTGAGTTTAGGAAAGACAAGAAAAGAGCATCTCATTCTACCTACAGTTTGATTTGATTTGATTTGGTTTGATTTGATTTGAAAGTGTTTGTGTGTGTGTGTGTGTATGTGCACTCTTGTGTTGGCGTGTGTTCAGTTCGTGCACGATTATAGCAGTAA
Organism: Luscinia megarhynchos; assembly: GCA_034336665.1. Taxonomy (NCBI): domain Eukaryota; kingdom Metazoa; phylum Chordata; class Aves; order Passeriformes; family Muscicapidae; genus Luscinia; species Luscinia megarhynchos. The sequence continues at coordinate 77,340,240 of CM067565.1, read as the reverse complement.
GCGTTGCTCTTGCTACTTGCTACATTTCAGGGTGTTTCTTATTTTTCTTTTCCTGCTTAGCCTTAAAAAGGCTTTTTAATGAATGCATTGGCTAGAGACACTGATGACAATATACATGCAGCACTAATCAACTCCATAAAATAATATGATCAGCTCCTGGATTTTGGTTGGTTTTGTTTTTCTGGGTTTTTTTGTTTGTTTTGGTTTTTGTTTTTGGTTTTTTTTTGCAAACAATTGTTTGAAACAACTACTGGAATATTGTCCGCATTAAGCTGGAAGTTTGTTGTAGCTTGCCTCATTTATAACTCTGACTGTATAATACAATGTTAACTTTCCAAACAGGTCTTGGCACTTTTATACTAATTACCCATTTGTGCATTGCCTTTTTTCTTTTACAATTGCTTGTCATAAGAGACACAGATACCCAGTATGCTAAATGTGAAAAGAAAATGTATTTTTTGTAAAGGAACTCTCAAGTATTGTTGTAAATACTTGGTCAGAGATTGCTGAACTTTAAAACTGAAAAAAAACCTAATTTATTATTATAATGACCTAATTTATTAATCTGAAGATTAACAATTTTTTTTTGTTTTAGAATATCAAAAAGGTGTTCTAGGTGTTTGCATCAAAGAAAAAAATAGGTGTATCATTAAGGGTCAACATTTTTTCTGCTTATATAACTTCAGTTTCCAACCACCAATAAGAAAAAATGTAGTCTCCCCAGTGTTTTGTACTCAATCTGATAATGAAACAGAGATGTTTCTGTCCAGTAACTACAGAGATTTTGTCAAGACAAAACATCCATTCCTTGCATAAGAGTAAGCAGTCTTTATCCAGAAATTGTAAATGCTTGCTTTTGTTTTACAATCAAGGCCATATTCTGAAAAATACTAGCAGGATATAGGACATGGTGTAAAATGTTTTTATTATTATTATTTTATTATTATTATTTTAAAGATATGATTTATCCTATGTGCTGTATCCATTACACTCTTTTACTTTGGTTCCTGTTGTGCTCTTGTAAGAGAAATGCAGATATAATTTTCTGAAAAATAGATGCATATGTGGCACTCGGAGTGCACTGCGGTTCAGCAGATTGCTTGTTTACTTTTTTAACTGTAAGGCGGTTTCTTGTAATTTGGCTCTTGGCAGCACAATAAAAAATTTTAAACCTATGGATGCCTGTCTTCTTAAATGTTCATATGTATTACTTCTGGGCACTGGTGCTTGAGACATCAGTTTATAGGTTTATATTATGTACAGTCTGATATATTGTATAAAGTACTGTGAGTAAAAAGTTCTGCATATTACACTAAAGAATTTTCACATTAGAGAGCTTTGCTGAATTCCAAATAGTTCCAGCACACAGTAAAGATGAATCAAATGCAAAGTTTGGCCTTTTGCCCTGCCATGGAGTTTATGTATCTAGTCTGACACGACAGAAAGCCAGGATTAACAATACAAGATTCTAATGCAAGGTCCCACAAAAAGTGTGTAGAATCAGAATTTGCACTTCATGGACTTCCCAAGCCGCAGATCAACTACTTATCTATTAGGCTATAGTTGTTTTTTTCCTTCTCTTAATTTGTGGGTTAATTAACTTGATGTCCGAGTTGTACTATGTAAGATCCTGAGGCAAGGTGGTTTTCAGCTTAACTACTTGCTCTGTAAAAAACTGCCTTTTTTTGAACCTACTCTCCTAATGGTTTCATATAATATTCCTGACTCTGCATTCTTGTATGTGCAGCAGTAGATCAGTATTTATATGCCACCCATTAATTGAGAGTCCTGTATCTTGTTTCCATTCTTTTTTAATAACCCCAAGATACAATTCTTCAGGAGTCTCACGGCCAACCTTGCTGTTCCTTGTACTTCCATGTACATCCTTGAAGACAAAGGGTAAGGGGACTGAAAATGTCCACATTGTTCACATGTGGTACTCCCTGGATCTAGCATGGTGTTTACTGTTGGGATTGCTACTGATGGCTGAGTCAGAGTTCTCACAGAGCTAGCTGCAATCATACAAAATACCCAGTAGATACTGCAAAGCCCATAATTGACCTTAACTAGGATAGATCTGTATTTATGTGCATCCCTCTACATTTCCATATGCTGAATTTTTTTCTCCCTTGCTAGTTACCTGTTCCAGCATTATTGTTCTTTGCCAAGACTAAGGCTATGGAAGACTTACGTCTTCTGGAAGAGCATCTTCAAACTCTGCAAGCATTCTGGGTTTTCATCAGAATGGAACAGAAAACGTCACTGTACCAATGTCTAAAACAATGATGCATCCATTTAACACTCATAAGTAGTCCTGGCCTCCTCTGCCTTACAATGGCTGAAAGGATAATATTTGGAATGCCTAATTACACCAGGGTTTGTCAGCTTGTCATAATCCTCAGTAGTATAGGATGCAAATCCTTTCAATGACCTCAGTGGCGCTCAGATACTTAACTAGGAACACATTTTCCACTTGCAGTGCTGCCAAACATCAAGTAGGAAGTACAGAAAGAGAATTAAAGAAGGCTCAAACCAAATCAGGAAGATAAGCAGAGAAAATTCCTGGTACGTACTTTAGGATAACCAAAAGATCATGGCTGCTCAAAAAGAAATACAGGATAAAAAAAGCCCATCCTTAAGCTATTGCGCGTAAGGGCACAATAAAAAACTAGTAAAGGACGGGCATCAGAGTCACTGTGCTGGTAAGAAAAAGTATCTCCGAAGCTTAGATTCTTGCGTGCTAGAGGGCCGAATGGAGGCATCAATGACAGTAATAAAAACAAGTTACAACAAATCTACTGCAAATACTCCTACGACGGCAGAGGCGCTGGAACTGGGTGATCTTTAAAGTCCCTTCCAACCCAAGCCATTGTACGTCCCCCACACTTGCCCGATGAGCCGCCCCTCCTCGGAGCGGAGCTGTGAGTCAGTGCCGACACGGCTGTGCGCGGCTCCGATCGCTCCCACAGCCGGGGCTGGCCCGGCTCGGCCCGGTTCCCCGATCGCTGCCCGGCCCAGCCCGGCCCGGCTCTCCCGATCTCTGCCCCGGCCCGGCTCCCCGATGGCTGCCCCAGCCCGGCCCGGCTCCCCGATCGCTGCCCCGGCCCGGCCCGGCCCGGCTCTCCCGATCCCTGCCCCAGCCCGGCCCGGCCCGGCCCGGCTCTCCCATCTCTGCCCCGGCCCAGCCCGGCCCGGCTCTCCCGATCACTGCCCCGGCCCGGCCCGGCTCTCCCGATCCCTGCCCCAGCCCGGCCCGGCCCGGCCCGGCTCTCCCATCTCTGCCCCAGCCCGGCCCGGCCCGGCTCCCCGATCGCTGCCCCGGCCGGGCCCCGCCCGCCGCGCGGCGCCGGGAGCGCGCAGCGCCGTGAGCGCGCAGCGCCGCGTCCCCAGCTGCGGCGGCGGCGATGGCGGCGGCGGCGGCCTCGCAGCGGGACCCGGGCGACTGGCAGGACTTCTCGGGATTCCAGCCCTCCGCGGGGAGCGGCGCCGAGGCTGCCTGCGACAAGGGCGGCTGGGGCGGCGGGGATCTCGGGGCGAAGCTGTCGCTGTGCTTCGAGCCCCCGCAGGCCCGGGGCGGCGGCGAGAGCCGCGTTCCGCTGCGGCCGCTCACGGAGCAGAGCGCGCTGCAGGACGACGAGTGAGTGCGGGCCGGGGGCGCGGAGCGGGAGCGGGGGGAGGCCGGGCCGGGCAGAGCCGGCCCCGTGCTGCCCTGTGCTGCCCTGCCGGAGCGCTGCCCGGGCCCTGCGGGCTGCGGAGCCGAGCCTTTCCCCGCCCCCGGGGCTGCAGCGGCGATTCGCCGGGCCTCGGCCGGGGCGCGTTGGGCTCCGCGGCGCGGCTCCGGCGGGGAGCGCTCCGGCTTCAGCCCTGCCTGCCAGTGTGGGCATCCCAGAGCTGCTTCCCCGCCGAGCTAGCGAGAAGTACTTGTTCCTGAAGTGCAGTGACCGTGGTTCGTGTTTGTTTAGCTTCTTGCAAAGTGCTCGCTGTCTCAGTGCTTGAAATTAACGTGAAAAGTGCAGAAAGCAGGCGAAGAACAAATCGCAGCTGCAGCTGTGATAGTTGTTTGGGGTTTGTTTCCCGTGAGGCATGCTGCTGCACAGTTTTTGACATTACTAATATTTCTATTTTTTATTTTATAGTAAACTTAGTCAGCTTATCTTCATTAAAAATACTACACTCTTACCTTGAGGTAACTAAAGTGTATGTCTTGTTCTGAGAGAAGAATAACAGAAAGCCTGTTAGCAAAATGCTAGATCTGTGGTGTAAACAGTGAGGTAAGTTCAGTGAACCATGAATCACGCTGGGCAGCGATGAGGCTCTGTCTGCCCTTCTGTGTCTGCCTCGGCTTTCCCTCTGACCTCCTGCGAGCCTTAGCTAGGCAACCATTCCAAACATCCACCCACAGCATAGCGCCTGGAGGCAGGGCTTGGCTGGGCACTTGGGGAAGCAGCCTGCTATGGTTAGAGACTGGCTGCTTCACCAGCGCAGGTCTGCTTGTGCAAGCCTCGGGTTTGCATAGGCAAGCCTCCAGGACAGCCAGAGAGGATGTGCTCTCTGGGAAACAGTAAAGACTGACCAAGGACAAGAGCGGTGGGCTGACCTCTGCAAGAGGACTTCTAGGAAAAAAAAATTATTCTTCCAAAATTTTAGTCTGATCCATGCATTTTCATTATTCTGGGATAAATGGAAAGGAAAAAAAAATATTTGGCTCAGAATTTGCTACTTAAACTCTGCTGAACAACGTTAGGAATGTAATTTATAGCTCAGCTCAAATTTCATTGAAGGAAAGGCTCATCCACCCCCAGAAAAGATTATGAGTGTAGTTACATAATTAGTATAGAAGCCAGGTCTTCATTTTCTGTTTTGTTTCACTGCTGTGCATACACTGTTGTTTTAAAAGGGGAGTGAATGATGCTTATCAAAAAACATTTTCACAAGGCTTTAAAACACTTAAAAATATTGTCAGTAACTTGCAGATGAATATGTAGGGAGGAAAATTCAGTTACTGATAGAGATACATGATCATTAGGAATATGGTTATTGCTAATTCAGTTGCTGCTTGTTTTGGGGTCTGCATTTTTGTTCCTTTATTCTTTTCTCCAGGATTTGGAATGCCTTGACTGATAATTATGGTAACGTGATGCCAGTTGACTGGAAGTCTTCCCACACCAGAGCTTTGCACTTGCCAACACTGAATCTTTCAGAAAAAGGGGTAAGGTCTGATCAGCAGAAGTACCCTCTTTGGATCCTTGGCACTCAGGAGGGATGTAAAACTGTTCACATTTGTATAAAAGAATGTTGTTATTAAGTGGCTGAAAATATTTTTAGTACTGGCCATTATACATGAGAGCTTTTTAAAAATCAAAGAACTATGGATGTATGTTTGCATCTCCCTGGGTTGGAATAATTCTGGGTTGGTTTTAGATGACTCTCCATTAGAGCCAGAGCATGATAGAAAAAACTTGTAAAATGAGGAAGTGTTTCACATAAAATTTTTCTGCTGTGTGATTCATGTTGAGCACTGGTCTGCATAAGGGAGGAAAAGAGGCAGGAGTACTCTGATTTAGTAAATCCAGTAAGGACTTTCTGAAGTTCATCTAATTCCACAGTCTAAAGATGGCTTCTTTAACAAGAAAGGTGGCCCAGGAGACACTGAAGTGTAAGAGTTTGTTTTGTTTTCCTTATTTAAGAGTTAGAATAGTTCTCTGGGGCTGGAACAGGGAATTAAGAGCTTCAGAGAGTTTATAGAAAGGGTTGTCCTCTGATGATCTTAAAAGTGGATTAAAATACTTCAGGAAGAAAAGCTAGGAGGAATTCCCATCTCACGGGTTTTGTGGGGAAACTAGTGGCATATCTTTTAAACATAGTTATGTTGTAAAAATATCTGAGCGTGTAACCTAAGAATGGGGTGATGTTTTGGCTTCTGCCATCCATTAGGTAATCAACTGAAGCTTTTTACTGTGACAGGAGCAAAGATTGTTCTGCTGAAGAGGATACTTCGGGGTTCAGTAGAGGAGGGTGCAAGTTTGGAATTCATTTCCTTGATTTGACTCTCATGGTTATCCCTTGAATTTTGACTTGTGTTTCTTCTAATTTTTATTGAGTCCTTGTTCAGATTTTATAAGTGGTTTTAGAGTAATTAAATTCTTACATTTTAACTAAAAATACAACCCCGCCATGCTGTGACCTTGTGCCAGGGAAAAATGGACTGGAAGACTAACGGATTTCTTGATAAGGAGCTAAGTATAATGTATAAGAAAATGTTTGGTATAGTTTTTGTAAGTTACTTGCAGGAAGTTATGAAGAAGGTACATTTAAAAAAGTGTAAAGTGGTGTTGCTGGATTAGAAAGGATCTTAGATGTGCTGCCAGCAGAGAGAAAACCAGTTCATGGATGAAACGTATCTCAAGTGTTTCCAGCTTTCACTCCACATGGCATGCCTTCTGATGTGTAAAGGCTGGGGGGAGCGTTTGACATACTTTTCTTCTGCTGCTTTGTCTTCAGCAGTATTGCTGGATATGTGACAGCACATATGGACCCACTAGTATCTTGTTTTATCTTCCTTATAATGAAAACTAACAGCTAAGCAACACTTCCCTGATGGGTTTGAACCTAATATTGTGTTACCAAAATTGTGTGGAAAGCATTTCTCCTCTCGTTTTAGTAGGGAAAGATACAAGGTCAGTAAGGCTGATTCATCTGATCTTGGTTCCTTCACATGACAGGTCTATGCACACTTTTTTATATCTCTGACAGTGAAAGAAGAAGCTGGGTGAAAATGTGCACAGTGGTGCGAGGAATGGGATTGTGCAATTCCTTGTTTTGCTAGATTACTGTTAAATGGGTCATTCCCTGGTAGCAGGACAGAAGGAGGCATGGAGTGTGGCTGGGTGGAAAGCCAGGTGTTCCTTTTAGTCAAGATTATGGCTGATGGCATTTTTGGTGGTTTATTAGTCTATATAATCAAAATGTATTCGAAGGTCTCAAAATTTTTCTGGAGATGAGAGCAGGGAAAGCAGATCTCCTCCTGGATAAACTGTTATCCTTGCTTACCATCCCATCATTGTTGTCATATCCTATGTGAATGAAAAAGTACTTGAGGACAGCAGACATTTAAAAAATGTCAAATTGGAGTATATCAGTGTAGTAGGTGAAGAGAGAGTCATAGTGGAACCTTGGCACTGCACAGTTACTGGAATTCAGATTGTGGAAAAAAAAGTCAACATTTGTCTTCATTCTGAGGGTTGAAAAAGTGCAAATTGTATATTTTCCCCTACAGATGAGCTATCTGGGGATATCATTTGCAGGTTCAAAATGAATCAGAGAACTATTAAGGGTTCTGAAAAAAATTGGAGGAGTTGCAAGAAAAACTGAAAACTGGTGCTGTGAGACCAAGGGCTTTGTACAGCCAGTCATGATGCTTGGAAATTAGCCCAAAGATCAACTAAAGCAGTTGAGCTCAAATGACAGATGTTGGGGGCTGCAGCTTTCAGGGGCTTTTCTAAGCTGGAATCTAGTAATAGCAAAGTACAGAAACAATATTTTTAAATAAAACAGGATATATTGCTGTGTGAGAGTAAAATATGCCTGACTTATTAAGGAGGGGACTTAAGTCTCTTAGTGTATATATGTATATCTTTGGTTTGAAAGGATGAATGTCATTTGGTGATATATATATGAGAACAGTGTTGCTTCTCTTTCTGAAAAGACCCTGAGATATTCAACAACACATTTTTTTTGTCATAATCTGGGGTGATACCAGCAGTGATATTGATATCATTCAATATCAGCTCTTCTCAGCTTTTTTCTATGTTTTTTATTATGTGACAAAGTGGAACCATAAAACCACTTAAAGTAAGAGGTTTGTGTAACATTAGACATTATAGGCAAGATTTTCACTCCACACAGGTATTTGTCAATCTTCAGTGAAGATTTAAGTATTAACTTGACAACCTCCAATGTAGATATCTATATGTCAGTGTGTATATGGTCTTTATGTACAGATATTATTTAACAACATTAAAGATTGACAGCTATTTTAACTTTGTCCAGTAACAGTTTTGATTTCATTTTTCAGGCTATTTGATAGAAAGAGCTATTGATTCCATTATTATGGACCTAGATTCAGTTTCATTTTTAAAATTCAAGGATAATTCCCCTTTTGTTTTTTGTACATGCGTTTTATACCCTCATTTTAGGGGTGTGTATATATATATATTTATATTTATATATTATATATATGTTTTATGTATTTGTATAAGAACACCTTTTCATGCTTTTTAGGTAAATGACAACTTGAACCTTGACTTGTCAGATGATGAAGAGCTGAGAGAACAGTTGGATATGCATTCTATCATTGTTTCCTGCATCAATGAAGAGCCACTCTTCACAGCAGAGCAGGTAAAGTATTCAGCAAAGACAGTGTTGTTGGTGTAGAGTTTTTTTTATTCTGTTATTAATTTTTGGTTTTGTTCTTGCCCTTCACTGTAGCTAAGCTTCTTGGTTGTTCTTTGTTTAGGGTTTTAATAATGGGGGAGATATTACGTCAATTCAGATTTGAAAAGTGTTTCAGTACTTCAGGTGAGGTTGATAATCCAGAGTCTTTGAAATCTCTGTGTATTTTTTAGCATGATTTTGTCAGGAATGCTACTAAATTAAATATATGTGTTGAAAAAATATTTTCAGAATCTTAGTGGTATGGTAGAGTGTGTGGCAGTTCATAGTTTCACAGGGCTTTGTTGTTAGCAAGAATTCTTTGGAATTTTTGCCTAACATGAGGGCAGATCAGTGTATCTGCTACTAAGTTTTCAAATTACTTGGTATCTAAAGTCTTCAAATCCATGGATTTACTTCAATTACCTTGAAAATTCCTCTTCTGACTAAGGTTAATGAGAGTAAGGTCTGTTAAGATCCTGCTCTAGTAAGCAAAGAAATAATCTATTTTATTGCTGCTTAAATGGTTAAGCAATGGTTAAGCTGTGAACTCAGATGAACACAGTTATTAATAGTATGGGAGGCAGGACTGCTTGAACTGCCTTGGCTCTTTTTTACTGTGAGTTGGATCTCAGCACTGACTACAGCCTTTAAACTTATAAAAGTTCCTGTGGTATTTATTCAGATGTCTAGTTAATAACTTACCTGTACATTTATGTGATGTAAAGTAAGGTATCTATGCACAGAATTTCTGTTGTACTTTTGTCTGGATCAGGTCTTACGCTCAGGGATGCAAATCAGCTTCGGGTTATGGTGGATCAGTTCAAAAAACTTCTTTCAAGCACAGTTGATTTTCAGGCTGTTCTGAGAGGCTTTTTGGTTTTTTTCAGAGAGTTTTTTGTGAGTTTTTCTTTGTTGTTTTTGTTCTTTTCATTTTGTTGTTCTTTTGTTGGAAGAGGGAGGAGTGTTTTATTTTCCATAGAGAAATGTGGTGAAATAGGGAGTGGGGGAGGTGATTGATTTTTGTTGTCGTGTCTTCCTTCAACTGAATACTCAGGAAAGATACTCCAGCTTACTCTTTAATTTGGTTCTCTTAAGCAGAATCGTGGGTACCTTCACATAGAAATAACCTTGTAGTTTCAACACTGTTTTGTCATCGCCAGTTTACTGTTACAAGGTGTGATTATTCTCAGAGAGCTAGGATGAGGGGGAAATGTCAGTATGATTTTATTGATCCTCTTCCATTTTATCTTGGTGGTTTCATCCAGCTTTGCTTCAAATTGCAAGCTCTTCATGTAGGAGGGTTTTCATAAGGGTTTTCATTTTTCAAAGGTGATTGAAGAAATAGAGGAAATGATGCAGGAATCACCTGATCCAGAAGATGATGAAACACCAACCCAATCAGATCGGCTCTCTATACTTTCCCAGGAAATTCAGACCCTCAAGAGATCCAGTACAAACAACAGCTATGAAGAGAGTAAGTGGTATTTATTTAGTATTTTTGCTCTTATGCTTATTGAAAATAGTTTAAAGGGTAAGTTTGCCACGTGTTTGATTCATAGCAAGTCCTTCATGTGAAATACCAGAATTCAAAAATATTTTCAAAATGTCTGAAATAATAGCCTAGATTTAGTACATAGAGGACTTATCTTTGTCAGCTTTCTTATGACTAAGAACAAAAATAAGACTTTATAGAATTTCAATTTAAAGCAAATATTCTGAAGATTGATACAGTGGAATGAGATTCCTTCAAGGGCGAAGTGATAAGTTGATCATTTTTTATTAAACTTCATTATTTTTTGTAAAGTGAAACTTTCTTGATGCCAGTACACTGTTGAAGATCAGCTAAAGCTCTCTAAAGCTATTCAGTACCATACCTGTGGTACAGTTTCAGTCATTGCAACATAAATTGATAGACAGTAACAGAAAAGTAAGGCAGCCATTTCTTTTTTGTCCCATAAGGACCGTGCATATTTTTCAGTCCATTCTTTCCATTCCTCTTCATAAAGCTTAAAAGTTAAAAATATCATTTGTATCTTCTACTCAGATGAAATCATCTGTGCTTCCATATCCAAAAGCAAAGGAAAAATTAGATTAATAATTTAATTGTAGTAAGTTGCATTATATGTAAAAAACCTGTGACTAATCAGTTTCGTGCTGGAAAATTTTGCTTAATCTCTGCATTTGTCAGCATGAGTTCTAGAAGGTAGTGGGGACACAAAGAATATTTGATAGATGATCTTTTCTGCTTTGGTCTTTCTTAAAAAGTTTGATGCTTTCTTTCCTGTAGTCTGGGTCAACAATACAAACTCTATAGGAGATTCAGAAAACTGGCTGACTTCTTGTGGCATGACTTAAAGTTTCTCCTACATTTCAGATTTATGGAAGAGATTCCAACCATGAAAATGGTCTCCTAACTGTCTGAACACATAAATTTCAGGATTGTGAAAGCAAAATGTATTGTGTTCAGCAGGGCTTCCTGGTTTTCTGACAGTTCCCTATGTCTTAAGGTTTGGAGCTAATCAAGCTTGCTCAGTATTTCATATCATATCTATTTTGCTTTGCCTCAGGAACCCATATTTTCTGTTGCATCTTTACAGTTTAAAGGTCAGTCTCAACCAAATAATGTCTTGAGTTACTTTGGCAGATAATTTAACTTTGCTTCACCAGTTTCTCAGAATCTGCTTTAATGTCTTTCAGGTCACTGTTTTATTAAAAGCTCTTGCTACCTATTTTTAATGTCTGAAGGTACTTCAGAATTGGTCTGCATCTCTGAAATTTTCACAGATTTTTCCTAGAAACTGTCTGGTTTTTGTATGATAGATCAGATCTTTTCATTCATTTAGCATTCAGAACAGGAAATAACTTTATTTACTTTTTTCTTGGATAGGAAAAGACATACAAAAATAAAGCTCTGATTACACAATTGAGTTCTTCAGCCTACTGAGTTTCAGTCCATGTAGTCTTCTGCATTTGAATTCCTCTGTCTCCACTCAGCTGCACTAGCTGAGTATTTCCTATGTATCCCTTTCAAGACTGATAATGACTACTGATCTGTCGTCAGTCAGGACTGCAGTTGGGTAACCTACACCTGTGTTTTTAGAACAGTTGATTTTTAGGCTGTGAAGGTTCTTAAGTGTTAGGACTCGCAGGTGGTCCCCCTCTGTGCTGCTACAGTGTTTGAACAGAGTTTAAGGCCTTAGCTACCTTGAAAAACTGTGGTTCCTTGTCAGAGAATTGTCTTAACAGGTTTCATTGTCTTCTCTTCAGACAAGGAGCTTTCTCCAATCAATTTTCCCTGCTGTAATATAAGAGAAAAAATTCACTTACTACCTTTGATGCTTCTAAGAGCTACACTTTTATGTAGTTTGTGGCCTTATTTGTATTTTTCAACACTTGTCTGTAGCTGCTTTTCCTTACAAGAATTCTTGTAGACAGGACATTCACTAGACTAATTCAATGAAACTAAATAATTGTAAGCATCTATGCAGTGTCCTTAGACAGATTGTACCTGTCAGTGTAATCAGGACTAGCTGTTTCTCAAGTGCCAAATAAGATTATGTTCTTTGACACAGCAACTACTGGGACTTGCCAGCTTCCTAGGTGTGGCAGACCTAAACTGGAGCAGAAAGCAGTCCTCAAAGATCTGCTCACTTCTAACCCAAGCAAGCCTCAAAACATTTTCGTGGCCATAATTGCACTATCTGTAATGCATCACTTGGTAGTTCAGAAAATATGAAGGCCTTTTCACTTGAACAGTGAGTGCAGAGGAAAGTCACAGTTTACAGTTGTGTCAGAAGTTTAGCACTTACTCCAGCTTTCAGCATAAACTACCAGCCCATTCTTCATATTTGCAGATTATCTCAGATTTCTCAGAATTAAGAAGAAAGTTTAACCATCTTTTTGTTGCTTATCTTGTCATCTCTGGGATGTGTTTATTCCTTTAGGAATGTTGTTTTGTTCTAAGTTGTTTTAGAACTGAATTTTTTGTTTTGAGAAATTTCAGAGTATGTTTTTCTTGTAACTCCCACAAGTTTTCTCATGCTAAAAATCTTGACATACTACTTTTTATGTGACTATTTGTAGGAGTGAAAAGATTGTCTGTTGCTGAATTAAATGAACTGCTAGAAGAAATTGAGACTGCTATTAAGGATTATTCTGAGGAACTGGTGCAGCAGCTGGCTCTACGAGATGAGTTAGAGTTTGAGAAGGAAGTGAAAAACAGCTTCATTTCTGTCCTCATCGAAGTACAAAACAAACAGCGAGAACACAAAGAAACTGCAAAGAAGAAAAAGAAGCTGAAAAATGGTAGTCCTCAGAATGGCAAACAAGAAAGAGGTCATATGCCTGGAACAGTAAGAAAATTTTTATAAGTCTTTATACATTTAATTTTTTTTTTGTTGTTTTTTTTCTGCTATGGGAAGTAGTAGTCCTAGATTATATTAAGATACCTGGTACTCCTGCTTCCATGCCTTCATTCACAAACAAGGCTTAAGCTCTTCCTGTTGAGAATTTTTTTTCACAGGGTCATATATTTTACTCTTCTCATATTCAGGAAAGATTTTTTTAACTGCTTGCAAATCTGCCTTGAACTAGCATGCCTTTCTTGCAAAAAATACTGTTTGGATGTACTGCTCTGTGTTCTGTTGTCAGTAGGCAAATTCAGTTATGTGGTTTCACTGTGTGAATTTTAGTATGTGTTAGTCTTGCAGGAAATTCAGTACTGTTATTGCTGTAGTTGCACAGATATTTGTTGATCATGCTGGTTTCTAGGAAAAAAGTGAATGTCTTACCCTGGATCTCCTAACCTGTGGTGAAGTTACTACAGTCAACAAGAGACAGGAGGGAAGCCAAAGTGGAGTGCATGTGTACAGGGAGGAGATAATTTGTTTTATTCTTTACAGAATGTAGGAACAAAACAAAAATGTCTTTCAAGTAGAGTTGGATAAGAGGAGTCAAAGAACAAAACAAATTATGTTATTAGCTTGTCAGTGGAATTTTTTTTCTTGTTTGTCTGGTATAATTTAAAATTACTTAAGTGAGATATTTATGTTTGAATTTCTTAGTGCCTCTTATAGGATGCACAAAATGTGATTTTGTAGATCTTGGCTAAATCCCAGAAAGAATACTTCAGTTCAGCATCAGAATGTTTTGGGGTTTGCTTTTCAAATGTAAGGAATAAACATTTATAATGAAATATTAATACTTCAGAATTTATTTCTAAACTTGCAAGTATAAGATACCTTTGATATAACCCAAATAGGGTTCTGATCTCATCTGTTAAATGAGAGATGTTTGTGTGTGTAGCTAAGTTTTAGTGGAACTTAAGAAAGTATATGTCTGGAAAAACATACAAAATTGTCATCCCTTTACAAGAGCACAGTGAATAGTACCTTTTTCCTTCCCAGTCATAAAAAACCAAAAAGGGATATTCTACCTAGAAAGAAAAATAATTACTTTGTTTTGAAACATGCGTCGAGTGATTCACAAACTGTTCTGGTTAGTTTAAAGATTAGAAACTTGAATGATTCTTTCAGGTATAACTTACATAGTCCCAGGATAAGACCTTTTCATATTTGGTCACTTTAAGATACAGATGGTCAAGTTGCTTTCTAAGAGGGATTGAACAGACTAGCTCACAGGTAAAACTGTAGCTGCATATGTGTGATTCCTTTGAAAACAGATTTCATTGTCATCAAGAACAGATTTGAGAGCCCTCCTCCAGAAAGCTGTGTGAGGTTCAAATTTTTTTTCTTCCACAATCCTTTTTTTTCGCTTTTTCTTTTTTTGGGGAGGGAAAGTGCTAAGAATGTGCATGCAGGTAGTATGTTCTAGTAGCTTTGTGAAGACTGAGTTTCTGATAATAAATAATGTATTAATTGGTTATTTTGTTAACTATAATGAAGTCTCATTTAAATACAAAGATTGGAAGCAGAGTTGAGTAGTCGTACTCTTAAGAAAATGAATTCTCCTGTAGATACTATAACTGAATATAAAAAAAAATAGGTGTTTCACTTTTTTTTGTGCTTGATACCATCTTTGGGTAAATCAGTTTCTTAGACTTCTAAACTTTCACCTCTTTCACAGGGGGAAACTGGGGAGCAGTTAAAAATAGTCAGGGCTTGAAGATACCAGTTCCTTCAAGTAGGATATCTTAAAAGAGTTAAGATGGCTTTGGCAAAATGTATGTCTCTACTGACCTTGTGTGCTTTAGAAGGTAAAAGAATAGTGTATTCCAGCACATTTTATTCCCCTCACATACATAAATACATTCAGATAAACATGCTGAGCTGTGCTTATCATACTGCCCTGTGTCAGCAGCTTGGCTGTTTCTTCTTTTTATGTCCGTATCACTTGCTGATTTTATATCACATGCTAAACATCAAAACTGTTTCAATTTTTTTTTTTTTTTTTTTTTTTTGCTTCTCCAGCAAGCAAAAAGGACTACAGAGTTCAAGGAAAAATGTATAGTAGGATTATATATTGCTTTTTCTTTACTTGGATTCCAAGTAAATGCAATGGAGCTTGAAATCAATATGGGCATATTGCTATCTAATTGTGTATATTTTATGATATTACAGTAAATAGGGAATACTAATTGTTGCTTCAATTGTGGAAAAGGAAGCATGAAAGTATAAAAAGTTTTAAAGAGGTGGAGCTGAAAATTACAACCTCTGAACAGTGTTTCTAGAAAGTACATTCTTAAAATCTGAAAAGTTGGTGTCAATAGTGTCTCTAAACATAAATTGTTCAAACACAAATGTTAGAGGGGATTTTACTGTGAGCTGAACTTTGAAAAATGCTATTTTTTAATGTTTCTAAATGAAGCAGCCGTAAAAGGCAGGTGTGGATTATCGGGTCTGCAGTGTGAAGATTTTGTTTGAGTAAATTTTGAGGTAGAAATACTGCTTAACTGCCATTATAATTAAATTAAATTATAAATTAAAAATTATAAATTAAATTATTAAAAATATAAAGTAGGTGAGTGTAGAAATAGAAATGTGCTGAAATACACCTTGGAGCTTGTCTTTGCCATGTGTCTTTCATAGTCTTGATAAATGCTGATTAATAGTCTTCTGAACTTTTCTCTGTCCCTTTTTTTTTTTCTTTCTGCTATGTTTTCACTACTTTTAGCGCTTCAGCATGGAAGGGATCTCAAATGTCATACAGAATGGCTTCCGCCACACGTTTGGAAACTCGAGTGGAGAGAAACAGGTGCTGGGCTTTCTTCTCCCTTTTTTCTCATTCTTTCCTGCACTTTTGGTAGGAGCTGAGATCTTGAAATTGACAGTAGCTGAAGATAAATGCTGAGGCAGGAAAAACCACAATAAAATACTGGAATCTCTGTTCCTTTCCTACTTCAGGTTTCTGATCACCTGCAGTCTCTTTCTCTCCTCAGCAGCTGAAGAAATCAAGACTTGATACCCTGATGCACTGAGCTAATAACCCAGATTTCTTACCCCAGACTAAAAGTCTGTTTTAGCATAGTGCATGCTTTGGATACATGTCTGTAAAAATCTAATAACCAGTCAAAGAATGTGTGTATCAGGTTAGATGTTGTGTTTCAGCCTTCAGCATTAGCAACTTGCATAATGAAAAAGGCTTTGTTTTCTTTTTTCTTCAAATATTCAGAGCTGATACATTTGAAAACAGAGTAGCATCTGGAAATGTATACACTGTATTATCTTTTGACTTTAAAAATGTCATGATCTTAAAAGTAACCAATTCTGTGCAGTGCAGATTACCAATAAAAAATGCATGATCTATAGGCAAGTTTGTGTCTTTTTGTTGGCTATTGAAATGTAGAGCAGAGAGCTTCACTGGGCATCATATAGGTGTTGTGTGTGCCCTGGAAGCAAGATTCTTATGCATTATTTCAAACTAATAACTTGCCAGCTGTTTCAGATCTGTAGTATGTATTTTATTAACTGCATCCTGAATTTTAGTGATCTGCTTAAGCTGTTGTTTAGTCTTTTAGCACACTACAAAAAACTGGTATTTCATGTTATTTAATGTGCACCCACTATTTCAGTTTTGTCAGAGTTATTTTTTTTCCCTGGTGAGAAGTCCATAGGCAATAAATTTACTGGTAGTTTAGAAGTCAAGGCTGATTAGGCTTTTGTCTGGAAGATGAGTGTTGTATCCTGCAGAGGAATTTGGGAAGTAAAACGACTCCTCTCAAGTCATTCTGCAATCATGAGGCTTGAAATCAGACTTGCTTACTTCTCAGGCAAGGTATATGTATGAGATTTCATGAATACATTGATCCAGTTAATTGTTTGTCCTCAGCTTTGGGGATCTTGAACACATGCACAGAGCTTATCTAACAAGAGTTTTTATCACTCTGCATTATCACAGTACTAGTAAAGCTGTACCTGTGTGCTGTTTTGTTGTTTTGTTTTTTTTCTTGGCTGTCATTACCATAAATGACTGCTGTTTATACCTGTATCTTTAGGTATTTTAAATATCCTATATTTTCATAAGGTGATCTTATTTAGACATGCCACCCCATCATACTTTTGGTTAAAAGGCTTTAGCTGCGTCCTATGTAGACATAGGTAGCATAATCATATGTTAAAAATAACAGTGATTGAATAACTCAGTTTTGAGGTAATTTACTGAAGTTATTCTTCATATTGATCATACTTTTGTCCTGATTTATCTTTTTCTATATCCTTATGGTTATGGGGTTTTTTATTCCCCTTCCTGTATCTTAAAGCAAATTATGGAAGTAATATGAACTTAAAATGAAATATAGACTAGAAAGGTAGAAAAGATACCAGCTCTGTTATGATTTATGCCTGGAAATCCATTTTTCTGTGGCATTTGTTTTCTCTTTGGGAGAGTTTTGTTTGATTAGTATTTTTTGTCTCATTACTGAACTCCAGCCCTGCTTTTGAGATAGTGGTGTGATCTTCTTATGCAACAAGTTGCAAAATTGAACAGTTACCATATCCTCAGTTTCTTAATGCGGCTCTCGCAATATAAATTTGAGATTTTTTTCCATTTTTTTGTCATTATAAACTCACGTTCAGGTGTTTTCTGCTAGCAGGGAAGACTTTGTTAGAAATCTGGAATTCTGATAAAAAAATGCAAGGACAGACAATTTTTTGCATACATTGGAAGCCAGAAGTTCCTACATAGAAGGTTACAATGTGAAAATGTTTGACAAATTTGTACAGTTATTTCAGAACTCTTTTCAGTTTCTTAATTTTAATGGTATTTACTACCATCTCATAGTGGGTACTTCCCCTTTTCTGTGCTTGTGTTTGAGACATAAGTAAAAATTACTGAAGAGATTTTTACCATGTAAAGAGAAACTTTCCAATGGGAACTCTGTTCCTATCTGATAATGTAGTAAAAAAAAAGCCATTGAAATGTTGGTACTTCTTTCTAAATGTTGGTAGTTCTTTCTGTGATCATATTTCCAGAAGAAAATTCAAGATAGTCATCGTCATCTTCATTTTGATTTTCAGGTTTATCAAACACTTTTTCATAGGTGGTGAAAAATTGCAGTGGGAATTGCTGCTTTATCATGTCATCAAATCTGCTTCAAAAATTTAGAGGTCACAGCAGATTTAACACTTGGTTTTGTCAGTAAGCTACATTTCAGTCACTCCTTCCTTCTTTTCTTAGTATGTTATCCTTCACACAGCAATTCAGTAAATGCTTTTATAGTGGTATTATTGAGACTGATTGTTACAGCTGCAAATTTGATGAGTAGAAGGAAAGTATTTCTGGAAACTAAGAAATTCAGTTTTTTTATTCTTAATTGCTACTGTTAGAGAAGAAAAATGAAAGGTGAAATTTACAGGAGAGAAGCAGGATTAGTTGATATTTGGTACAGTGACATATCCTAGTATTTTATTGTCTAGGTTAAGGGCAGAATGCCATGTAGTTCTGAAGGCTGGGAAAGACAGCCAGAAATCTGATTTCTGTGTTAGTAGATCCACTTTCATCTCTGCCATTGGCAGATTCAGCAGCCTTATGTCTAGCTATCGATTCTGGTAATTTTATTAAGAGCACAGTTCTCTTGGTGATAGTTGTTGGTTACATCTCCTGGAAAAGAAATTGAAAATTGATTGTTTCCTGAGAAGCATTGCATACTTTTCTCTGCTCTGCCGAGTGGACGTGAGAAAATGCCAGAAGAAAAGGGAGGGAGAAAAGCACCCTGTGTTTGCAGAAGGTCTTGGGGAGGTGTCAGTACCACCTGGACAATTGTACAGTTGGTTAAGTGCCACTGAACTGAGACTGTTTGGCTTTTAGGCAGATGATGTGGCTGGGTGTGAGGTGTGTAATCCTACTGCAAACATGGCAGTGGTTGTAGCTGCATGTGGAGCCCTCAACCTCCTGCAAAGTGCAGCTCTTCAGCCTAGGCTGAGTTAGACTTGACTCACACTGAAGGGCTGTCACCAAGGAGAGGGAGACCTTGCACCTTGTTTGTAATGTGCTTCCTGCTTGTTGCCTGGAGAACCAAGTAGATATGAAGCTGAATGAGACTTCGAGGGTTACTTCACCTACTGCCTTGTAGCTGTAAAACCAGAATAAAGTTCCTGTCTAATTCTTTAAAAATTGACGTGTGGAAAATTTTAAGAAGCTTTTCCATTGGGAAAATTCCAGCTGTTTGCAGTATGTTTGAAATTCTGCCCTCTAAGGAGAATATGTATTCATGTAGGCTGCAGAGTAAGATGTCACCTAAAATGCATATAATAAAAGACCACAGAGTTACATCAGGAATTTGAAAACTAATCTTTGTTGCACAGCAGGTATAAAAATCTTGAAAGATTTAAGAAATTTTGTGGGGTTTTTGTTTTTTTTAAGCAGACAAGAAATAAAGATTTCAGTAAATACAATTAAAAAGGAGTTGGTTTGAAGCTACATGTTAGCACACTCAACTATTAAAACTGATAATTTAAATAAAATTCCGTATTCTGGGATATTATGTTTCATTAGGCTTGCCTTGTTCTTTTTGGTTGGAAGTGCATAGTAGCAGAAGGTGAAAGCCATCTGTTTCAATTTTCACCTAACTGTGGGGCAGCATGATGTTTCTTTGCAGAGAAGACAGCTGCATGGCTTCTAGTGGCCACATAATTTGGGAAAAAACCCAAACCACTTGGTTTCTGGTTTAAAAAAGCTCTGAGATAGAAAGGTAGAATCTTAATCTGTTCTGAAATATGATTATTTGTGCCTAGTAATTTCAATTGCTACAATTTTTACAAAATAAAATGCAAACAGCAAAGTGGCATGAAAGGACTGTGGAGTAACTCTGTTTTTCATTTGACAGTACTTAACAACCGTCATTCCTTATGAGAAGAAAAATGGACCCCCATCTGTTGAAGATCTTCAAACATTAACCAAAAGTGAGCATATGAAATTCCCCTGATCCTTTCCCCATTGTATTTCCAGTTGTGGCTGCTCAAAGCCAATTACTCCATCCATCATTCTCTCTTCCCCCTTACCCTAGGGCATGTGTGTAAAGATGCATGATTTTAACCATAGATTTTGGCCAGCTTGTTTTCTGAGCCTTCATGTTAGGTTTGTTTCCTAGCTGCTGTCTGAAACCCTGAAGGCCTGCATGCATGAGGAAATAAATACTCCCACGTTTTGATGTTGGCTGCAGATCATGCAATTTGGTCTTACAGTGCCTGATATGTCCCTGTTTTGTTTATATTTGCTGTGCTTTATTGATGTTATTGTAATGACTGACAAAATGGAGTGGATGTCAAGATACTTTTAATGATTGCACTTGATTGCCTTTCAAAACAGCCTGCTTCTCTCCATGGTTTTGATGGGGAGGTTTTGTTGTTAATAAATTTTGATGATTAGGCATTCCAAACCAAACAGTTTTGACAATGCTTTGAATTCCCCATTCTTCGCACCTTTTTAGGCCAGATCCTCAAAAATATTGTAAGATCTATGTCCTCTAGTTGTCTGATTTTATTGGGCTTTTTTTAAATTCTAATTTGCAAGAAATCAAGGTTGTATTTTTTAAAAATTACTTATTAAGGTGTTTTAATACAACAGAGTGTCTCTAGGAGTCAATAGCATCTCCTTCATTGGATGTTTATAGGAACAGTTTAAAAATAGGTGGTAGAGTGCATCAATCCATTTGATCAGATCTCAATGCAGAATCTCAATATGTCTTTAAGGTGATTTTCAGCAGAAGTTCTGTGATTCCACAGGTGGCTGAGGGGTGGTAAAGGGCTCACTGGTTGTTTCTTTGAAAGAGAAAATAAATATTACATAAATTCTAGAGTAAATGAAATGTTTAAATAGGAATTAAAGTTGCTTTTATTTTTCTACAGTAGGCAGCCTTAGGTGTTAATTTGTCCTTACTTTGTGACAAAGGATTTCTCATTTAATGTTTATTCTTGCAATGAAATTTTATCCTCTTGCCATATTTAAATTTCACTTAACACTCTGAAGCACGAGTTAAAACCTCTTGAAAACATTTTGTGTTGTTTAGTGGTTTATTAAAAAAATGTCTTGCACAAAGGCATTGTAAAGAGTATTAACAGTATTGATTTCTGTGGGCTGGTTGGAACTTGATCCTGTGAGTCAGTTGCAGATTTGTGACTCACTGTCTCTGCTGTTAAGGGAGGCAGTAAAGCAGGTGTTTAGGGTTGTTCAGTTGTTTTTTTCTTTCAAAGCTTGATATTACTCCATAGTTATTAACACTAATGTCTTATTTCAATACAAAAATTGAAATAGAACACTTGCTATAATTTGAGCTTAGAGTCTCATATGAGGAATCTGGAGTTTATTAAATATTGCTTTTCAGTAGAATTTTGCTTCTTTCAGTCATATCCTGAGCACTTTATAAAAAATAGTCATTGTTTTTCTTTATGTAGTGATGGACAGGTTTGTATGTGTCCAGTCAAGCTTGTTCATGTGCTTTCCTTCTTCAGAAACAGGCAAAGATGGACAAGATCTGCTCATATATGTCACAGAATGGCATTTTTGCATTATTGTAAGTTAATGCCAAATTCAGTCATGTAGTTAAGATTTTTCCAACCTACAGCATATAACAATCATGGTTTCAGGGAGGGGGAAAAAAGCACCACTAATATTTGCAGAGAATCATTCACTGCATTTTCCCATTACTTGAGGTAACAATCAAAGATATTAAGTAATGGAGCATGCTTTTGTGTCCTGAGATTTCCAGCCCATCAATAGTTGTTAGCATACTTTAGTTTTGGATGTCGTGACTTTCTTGTGGTAAGAATTTTTTATAGGGAAGAGGTGCTTGTAGTTGTTGTTATGACTGATGGCATTTTACTGTAATATTAACCACATGAATTGTGACTCTCTGCATCCATGAACTGTAGAGCTCAGTGAGAATTACACAAGTGAAAGGTGGAGAGGATGTGATGTCTCATTGTATCTTCTCATCTTTCAGTTAAGAGATTTCTTACATCTCGTAGAAATATCTCTGTGAGAAGTTGGAACTGCTCCAAAGGTATTTGTGTTGTGTTTAATTTATGACTAAATATCTGATTTTTTTTCATACTTTAGTTCTGCATGCCATGAAAGAGGATAGCGAGAAAGTGCCAAGTTTGTTAACAGACTATATTTTAAAGGGTGAGTATGTTTCTCAGCAGGCATTTTATTTGATTCTAAATTAACTTAATTTATATATAACTTGTATTTGAAAATAGTGATCCTACAGCATTCATGAATTTTGTTGCTTTCAGTCACAGCTCTCATTTATGTTCTGTTTTGTCCAAGTATTCTGAGCATACAGTTCATTAATAAAACATATTTATTTTGTTAGTGTTAGTAAAATGCAGCAAACTGCTGAATGACAGCAGCAGGAACAAAGGAGTCTGGCTTATGAAGTGAAATGGGTATTGTTAGAATCTTCCATTGTATAGTTTATTCAGTATTTGTAACTCAAACTGCCTATGAAGATAATGCACTTGCTATGCAAAGTGTTTTACAGCTTCATTTCAAGTGTTACCTTCTGATCAATAATAAAAAGTATTTACTTAGTATTTATTTATTATACCTTCTTCAGGTATTGTTCTAAAAATTTTTGTATCAGTCATTTATTTTCCAGTCTTACACATTTGTGTTTAAAGAATGTCAGATATTGAAAAATACTGTTTGCTTTAGCTTTAAGGAGTTGTTTCAGGTGGTTTCCAGGTTGTTAAATTATTTTAAAATGTTTTTCATCTGACTTCATTTTTACCTAGATATTCTTCTGCTTATGTTCTTACTTAATTCTTGGCATATGATACAATTTTCAAGTGTACAAAGTGTTCAAAATTTAGCAAATGCATCAAACTCCCAAGATCTGAACAAATACCTGTACAGAAGGATGATGGATGTAATTTTGTTTGCCACCAAAATGTTTGTAATATTCTACTTTTCACAGGCTGCAAAAGTTTTTCTCTTCTTTTGATGTCATGCATTCCAAGTCTCATCTTTTTATCAAATATACTGTCTTTTGACTTAACTCACTCCATAGAATTTTTAAAGGTTTTTGTATTTCTTACACAAACTTACAGTCACTCATAATCTCATATCACAGGTATTTGGAAGTACTTCCATGTTTAAGTTGTGGATGACATATAGTTGGCAATCACTTCAGAAAATCTGAAAAAAGCCTTTCAATATTCTGAAAGCTCCAACAGATTTCCTGTTGAGAAGGATACATTTCTAAGTTTTGTGTAGGGTTGAAGAACTGCCACATACAATAAGAATGCAGAGATCCCTTCAGTTGATTCCTTTGATTTTTCCATTGTTTACTTATTCTTGTTAAAAATTTTTCCTAAATTAGACAGATGTGTTTGCCTGTGAGCCATGTAGGATCACGGTCAGGGTTTTTTTAGTGTTGATGGCACTAAACTGTAGTTTTGAGAAGCAGAATCTTTGACCTAAGAGGATGTACTGTTGGCAATAATTAAAACTGTTTGCTCTTCATAATACATCTGGTAATGAGTGGCTGGATTTACCAGTCACAGCGTTAAAGTGGATTTCACAGTGTCTGCTCTTATTTTGAGATGTAGCTATCCAGAAGAACTTTCAGATTACTGGGATATTGAGAAGAAACTGGCAGCTTAGGGAAGTGGAGAAACCTCTCTTAAAAGCAAAGAAGGCTTGTAGAAGTAGATTATCTAAACATATGAGAGGATAATCTAGGAAGCTTGAACTGAAGTTTCTTCCTGCCTCTTGAATGTTCACTACTTAAAAATCACCAAGGATGTTCTACTAGCGAGATGCAACAATTGCAGAAGCATTGTGCATTGAGTGTCTTGGATCAAACAGGTCATCCATCATATGCAAACACTGTTATCTTAGAATCGTGAAACACAAGTTCTAGGAACGTGAAGAGTAATCAGTCACATCACTCTGGTGAAAGGAAAAGACAGTTTCTCCTAGCTACCAATTCCTTAGTGAACAGAACCTTTCTTCACCCCGTGTGGGTTTGTGTGCTCGGTGGCAGACAGTTGTGAGCACTGGATTGTGGCAGAGCTAGTGAGCACAGAACTCTTCCTTTTAGTATCTCTTCCTTTTAGTACCTCTTGCTTTTACTCTTCCTTTCAGTATAGCCTTAACTAAACTTCATATGCTATGTTGGCATTATATTAAATATTTACAACTCAGCCTAACAGTGTTACCTTGTATTGTAGATTTATTCTGTAGCACAGGCACAGTCTTCCAGTTGTTTCTGAAGTTGTAACCTATTGCTCTTTTTCTGCAAAAAAAATTCTGGCCTGAAACTCCTGCAAGGCTTTCATGGCACAAAATACTCCCAGCCACCAGTCTATTGTCTGGACATTATAGCTTGTTAAGAGGAGATTGGTTTTAATTCTTCACAACCAATTAAATGAACTTTCAGCTGAGCTTTTAATACCTGAAATTCCAACCTGTTTCTTAAATTCCAAAATAAAAGGAGTGACCTACTTTTTGAGGATTCTACTCTCTTCACTGTAAAGATTAAAAATGTCTTGGCAAGGTAAAAATCTCTAAGAAGATTTAGGGTTTAAATTTGTTTTCTGAAAGAAGTACTGAACTCAGTGGTATAATCCATATGATGTAGTGGTAATTGTATTCATTTTACACTGAATAGATTTTATTGCTTTTTCTTAAGCTTTAATCAAGAAATGAAATTTTGAAATGTGTGAATTATATCACCAAAGGTACTGGATTCTGTTAAAATCTGTTGAGTACGTATTCCTGTGAGGAACATTTTTTTTCCAATCTTGCAACAAAAAAAGCAGACAGAAAATTACACGTGAATTAGGATATGTGCAGCTTTATGGGAAATCCAGTTTGGCATCTGACTGCACAGTGGTAAAACCTTTTCTCAAACTTTATATTCTGTTTTATAGAGTAGAAAAAAAATCTTACAAACATGCTTTTGATTATTTTTTTTAAGCAGCACTGTCTTGCTATTCTCTGGTATGTAAAAAATTAGGGTATGCAGTCTTATGTGGATTTTATAGCTGTCGACAAAATTATTAGTAGACTTCTCAGATATTAATGGTCACTGTTGAAAAGTCTTGAAAAGTTACTAAAATTGTTCAGAAGCAAGAACTGAATTAAAAATGTCAGGAAAACATTATTGCCAAAGTATTGTAAGTACAATGTAAAGGAGCAAATAGAAGAATGCTGTGAACATGGGAAGGTGAATGGAACCATAACATAAGATTGAGCATAATTGTTGATGTAACATGAAATCTTACCACATGACTGGTATTCTGAGGATAGTGAAATAAGTTTGTATTTTCTCTGAATTCCAGTGTGTCTTGTAGAATTCACAAATTCTGTGTTACCTTGGATAACTTGAACTAAATGCCCAATAATTCTGAAGTTTGGATCATGTAGGAAGGCACACAGAGAGCCCCTCTGTTTGTGCTGTCTAATACTCACTATTTTGATTTAATAATGATTGAGTAAAGTTATTTGGACAAGAGCTGGAACTTGAAGGACAGTTTTGCAGACAGATCTGCTATTGACCTTCTGTGCTACCATGGATCATTCTTGGATTTTTTTTCATACCCAGCTAATCCTTCTGAAATGCTGGAAGTAGAAATTTTCAAAACATGGTGTGTGCAAATCCAGTGTAATAAAGAAGTTAAAAAGAAGAACTCGGTGCTTTTCATGTTAGGGGATAAAACCACTTCTATATGCATTTCTTAGTAGGATTATTAGTTTTGAAATTATTTCTGATGCTTGCTTTCTTTAAAGCATCTTCTTTCTCCAATTTCTGCTGCCCCCTTGTGTCCCCTTAAATGTTTAAAATGTCATCATTTTCCTTGTCATGCTTAAGTCCCTCTTTCCAGGGGTCATTTAGCTCTCCCCTGGATCTTTTCTGTAAGGAGTATCTCCTCAAAGGTAAGTATCCCAAAGCCAGACTAAGTACATACCCTGTGAAGAGCCTGGTACAGTGTAGCAGCTTATCTTCTATTATTCCTGGTGTTCTTATTGCAGCCTAAATTAGTTTCAAGGAGATATTTTTCCTTTTGTGAGGTTCTGTTTGTTTTTACTTTTCAGTCCATTTCTACCCTGAACGTAACAATAAGGAAAAGGAATTAGTGATTTGCTTTGCAAGTGAATTCTAGTACTTCTCCCACTAACATATTTTATAGATTTAGACTTAAAATAGATGGTATCATGAAATTGATCAGCATTTACAATTGTCCTTAATTTTTTTTCTGAATGTATTTTAATATATCAATATTGTTATTATAATATTTTATCACAAGGAGTCATGAAGGAGGAACTGGGATTTGAAAAAGGGAAGGGTAATGAGTTTACTGACAGGGAAAGAAATACCAAACCAAGACTGAAATTCTTTATCTTAGAGAGCACACTTCTGGACTGAGACTGGCAGCTTAGTAAGGTCACAGTATTTAAATGCTGTTTGTTCTCATCTTTCTATTGGCCTTTTTTGATGGTTGAACTAATACAATGTGATTTGAAAACACAGTGCTTATGTCCATTGAAAGGCCTAAATAAGCTAAGTTTTTTGTGCACAAGTTAAGCTGTAAAGCAGATGGAGATATTTGTGTCATATCTTCCTGCTGTATTTGGGTTTAGGTGTTGCAACAGTAATAGGAACCATATCCTTTGATGAAAGTGTTTGGATGGACAGTGCTCATTGAGTATTTACTTTCTTTTTAAGCTTTCAGTCTTTCTTCTTGTACGTAAGATGTAATGACTTTCTGCATAATGATTAATTTGCCAAGTACAATAATGCAAATAGTACTTTATATTATAAAAATTAATATTTGTATTATTAGTATTCTGTATGTTTTATATAGTGTAGTTGCATCTGTAATCTTTGCAGTTTGCAAGGTTGCTTTCTGAAGAAAATGCCTCTGTGCAGTTGTTCGTCTCTTCAATCTCACAAATAATAATTGCCAATTTCAACCCCACAAGACAGAAGCAGGTGTTGTGGAGTAACAGAAATACTGTAGGGAGCAGCATCTAGGTAGGAGAAGGACTGAAACTGCTGTGTGCATTGAGCTGATGGCTGTTGCCTTGAAAAGCCAGCATCTCCTTGGATCTGATGTATTCACCTTCTTGAATGCCCATACAGGGGCTCCTGTTTCTCTGGGGGCATGAGAACATGGGTAGGGCCTGCTGGGATGGAGTACACAGCAGGTTTAAAGTAGAAGCTGAGGACAGCATTGTGGGAAGGGGAATTCACTTGTTTTATTGGTAGTAGGAAATAACTGACAAAACCTGGAAGCAAGAATTCTTTAATTTAGCTACTTCCAGAACAAATCAATGTATATATGAAATGTTAACCACTGTATACCCAGAACTAAATATTAGGGTAGGTTGTCTGCTATCACTTCTGGACACATTATTTCAAGATTACTACTTTTTTACTTCCAGTTTTTACAAAATGTGAAAATTTAGCTTTCTGTACAAGGATAATTTTACATAACTATTGCATAAAATATATAAGTATGTACTTATGGCTGAAATTATTACCTTTGAAATCAGATGTGTTATTACAGTAAACTTTGTAAGATTTATTTACTGCTAGGCTTTGTGTTCTTTTCCAATTGTCCTCAAACAGTAATTGTGACAAAAATAGAGGGCTAAAAATAATATGCTATACATTACTAGTTAGTAAAATGCATGAAGAGTCTAGTATTGTTTTCTTCTTTGTTCTGAATGTAGATGTTGTGAAAGCAGAATAATTTTGCCCATATTTCTCCTTGATATTTGGTACCTAAGCTTTCAAGTAAAAACCTACAATTTTTTATGTTTTAATGATGGAAGAATTTGCACCTTGTTCTATTTTTAAATTATGCAAGTATTTCAGATAATAAGAACATTTATTTTCTTGCCTTTAAACTTTTTGTTTTATATTGTTACACCTGACTTCTTTATTTGCTTTTGTGTTGTGCTAGCATTGATTTGAAAGCTGGATTGCTCTGAGGTTTGTGTCTCACATTGAAACAGGAATGAGAAACACATGAAGGACATGTCTTATCTTGCCACTGTGTGATTCTAGTACACGTACCAGAATTAGAAAGTAGAGTTAGAATCTCAAATTGTCAGTGCACATTTTTTAAAATATAACTGCATGCATCACCTGTTACTTAATGTTCTGTTTTCTGATATAACACTTTTAAAAGCACTATTTAAGACATGACCTTTAGTTAACTCATTTCTGGATAATACTAGTTAAAGATAGTGGGTTGTATCACTTCACTACCTTTTGAGAGAGGCTGAAAACTTAATTGCCAGTTTCAGTTATTTACTAGATTTTACTGTGTTACTAATAGGGTAGAATCCGACATTTAAGTATTTTAGTATATTACATTTTTATGCAGACCAACTTCATTACTATTTATCACTGTGTATTTGTGGTTTTTTTGCAGTTCTGTGTCCTACATGAAGAGAGCTGCCTTTCAGAATTAGCCATGCTCCTTTCTGTGATGAGAAGCTTTCCTTGAATATAACTCATAGTATTTTTTCATTTGACACTATACCTAAAGCAGTATTCATTTACCTCTTCTGTGTGTGTGTGGATTTTCTGATCCTACAGTAAGACATCTGGGCATGACAGCTCATCCAGTTTAACTTAATAGTGCAATGAACTGGAGCAGGGAACAAGCATTGTACAGTTTTACTTGCATTGTTCTGACTTTTTAAAGTCTATTTTTACATTGTATAGCATGTAGTAAATCCTCCTACACATTTTGTTGTTGGAAGGAAAGGTAAACTTTGAATAGTGTAAATAAAATAAGCCTCATTTTAAGGAATCCATATTTAAAAGAATCCTTAGTTTCTAAACAAAGATGAAAAAATTATCTTAGTCAGACTTGGAATTTAAGATTCAAGTGAGTTCTCCAGGACACCCCAGAAAGGTGATTGTGAAAGTCAGCAATCAACACTGCTTTGTAAATGGTAACTTTGAACAATACAAAAGATTTGTTCATAGATGAACAAATCCAGATTTCTTGGTTTGACATAAGTAATTGTGTGTTACTTGTTTTTGGTATTAATACAAACATCTGACTAATGTAATATTTCATGTTTGGTTTTATATTAGTTAATAGTGTTCATGTGGCTTAGATATTCTCCCATATTGCTGCTATAATTTTACCAGTTTTGAAAGATGTTTGGTCTTAATCAAAATGCTTCAATATATAAACATTTTAAAAGGCAGTATCTTTTAAAAATACATGTACAGTTTGAAAAACTTGCACCTGGCTTCCAAGTTAGTATTATATTGAGATGTTTGTTGTTGTGTATCTCTGAATTTTACTACAAATATCTCTTGTAAATTGTGTGCACTGTCTCCTCTGCGATGATGCACCTGCATTCAAACAGATGAGAATGTATTTTACAAATCCTGTAAAAGAAATGTATCCCAAAATCTTCATTTTAAACACTTGTCATTTTGCCGGTCTAAAAGATGAGATTGAAATACAAAAAGTTTAATGTAAAAAAACAAAACAAAACAAAACCACCAAAAAACTCCACTTTTTTCTAAGTTGAATTCCTATTGGTTCTTCATCCAGATGTATATACTGAATATCTAAAGGCATTGTATGAGGTTCTAAAGAGATAAACGTGTTTTCTTCAGTTTTTTACATCTAAAGTCTTCAGGGTTTTGTTAGTTAAAGAGAAATTTGATCCTGAATACCTTGCATCATCTTTAATGTTGAGCTTTATTATCATCACCAAATACTGTTTTAATCAGTTAAAACAACATGGTTTGAAGATAGTTCTCATGTTTTGGGTTTGTTTTTTTTCTAAAGGCCTCAATATTTTTGTCTTTTGTGCCTTTTTCAGCTTAGAATTTTTTTTCTCCTCCCTCTCCCCTACTGGACCACCAATGGATACTTGCCAGCCTGCTCAGGAATAAATAGATCCCCTCCATACATGTGGCATATGTGAAGAAGTTTTTTTGTTGCTTTATTTTAATTCATTTGTGGTTTCTCTGAAAAGAAGGCAGCCATTTATTTCTGTAGCTGGTGTGTTATAAATTCATTATGGCATGCTTTTTTTGTAGAAATTCTTGATGTTGACTGTTGATGCCTGGAAATGGGCAAAGGGGATCACCCTGCTTTCTTTTAAAAAAGGTGCATATGTGAAACCCACCATGTCTCTGTGAGAGATTATTTAGAGGTGCTTCAGTCTTCTAATGAGGCTTGAAGTGACAAGATGGAACAAAACAAAACAATTAAGAGTAAAAAGGAAAAAAAAAGGCAACAACAAAAAAACTTCTGTCAAAGTTTGTTACTTGTAAAAAAATCTTGGTTGACTTAAAGTCGCAAACTACTAAAAGTAATGAAACTGGAAACATCTTTAGTGGGCTAAGCATCTGCTTGGGAATTTCATGTCTCTCATCAGACTAAACAAGATTTCATTATGAAAAGTACCTGTTTACCTTGTATGCATTAAACAACAGCTGCCAGATGTGGCAAGTATTATATGTATACCTATATATGTACATAACAAAAAAAACAGATCTCAAAACATTTGAATAAAAAGAACCATGCAAACCTGCTTTTCTGCTGAGTTCTATGTACTTTGTATTTTCTACTATGCATGTTTTTTTTCCCCAGATCCATTATTAAATCTGGCGTTCTTTCAGGGAGATAGATTTCATTCTTCTTTTTAGTTTTTGCATGTGACAGTTGTAAATGGCCACCCAAAAACAACTGACAGATCTTAGCAGAGATTTCATGAAAATCCACTCCATTTTTTATATGAAGAGTCCTGAAGTTGCCCTAAAGTCCTTGAATTTTAAGGTACTTAATTTATTTGTATCAATTTGTTTGTACTTCATTTGTTTGTTTGTTTTTATCTAACAATTTTTATGTGTTTCAGCTGTTTCATTTCAGGTTTATTCCCTTCATGAACAGAGTTAAAATTTTCAGTCAGTCTGTGTGGACAGGATGTCAGAGGTAGTCAAGAGTCCTAAAATGTTGGGTTTTGGTTAAGGGAAGAAATTTGAAAACAACATCAGTTCCCTTCTGGTGATAGATAATGGTGTAGCTGGACTCTCAGCTGGTGTAGGGAATTGGTGGTAAAGAGCATCTGCTGTTGGCTGTGCCAGGTAATTATGGCCTTTAACTTGGAGTAGTACTGTAGCTGTTCACTTCACTGTTGCTTCCAGAGGATTACCTTGGGATTCTCTATGTGTGCTTGTCACTCAGGAACCCTAGCCAGACCAGGAATGGCACCCTGCGTGCTTGGCAGCAGCAACAGTGTTGATAATCAAGTGTGTATCTGCACAGTACCTTTCACAGCAGCTGCCTCATTTCCAAAGGGACATTTCCAAATTTATGGTCTGGGTTTCAGCTCATGAAGCTGATGGTGCAGAGCCTGTGCAGCAGGAGGCCTGCTTCTCCAGCTCTGGCAGCCACAGAGAATGGACAGCAGCAGCCTCACTGGCAAAGCTTTCTAGTGGAGTGCTCCTGGTTCTGATGCATCCAAACCTACTGACTCCTCATGTCATTCTGAAGCGTATCTATCTTTTGGGCAATGGTGGAATTGTTATTTGAGTCAGATACTAATCCTGACTTTTAAAACTCATGAACCTCCCAGGTTATCTCTGGATATAAAGACACTCCAGAAACCACTAAGACTGTCATACAGAAAAATCTGGAATCCCAGAACAAAATGGATCTTGAGTCACATTGTGTGCATTTGGTGTTCTGCTTTTTTTGTGGACCCAGCTGTGTTTTTTTTAACCATAAACAAAAATACTCTGTGATACAGGCAATCTACCTGTCATAATGCAAAGAATACAAATTATTTTTAAGGTGTCTACAATTTTGCAGGTAGAAGTGTGGTTGGAGCATTTCATAGGGGCAATCTAATGATGGAGAAGTGCTAGTTACCTTCCCTACAAAGTTTCTTACACCTGAGGAACCAGAAGGAATGTGTTAAAGTGGTTTGTCCTGGTGGAATGAACTGGTGAAATGAAATGTCTTGTTCCTTTGCTAACATTCTTTTGACCAGGACCTACCTCAGGAATTCTGTCTGTTTTGTTTGAATATCTTGACCAGCAGTGGTTGTCTGAATTAGGTGATCGCTATTCAGTCCTAACTCTTAATTCATAAAGAAACTCTATGAACCAGGAGATCTAGTTACTAAATTTTGCTGCTGCATTTTTTCCTCCTTTTTTTCCTTTATAGTGTATAAAACCTGGATACCAGGGTCATCATCCTAGAGCACATTACACAGGATTGTGTCCACACAGTTCTGCAATATCTGCAGTTGGGAGACTCCACAGCCTCTCTGGGCAATCTGTTCCAGTGCTCAGTCACCCAAAATAAAGATTTTCCTCATGTTCAGGTGGAGCTTCCTGTGCATCAGTTTCTGCCATTGCCTCCTGTCCTGTTGCTGGCACCACAGAGCAGAGCCTGGCTCCATCCTCCTGGCACCTCCCTGCAGATACTCACAGACATTGATGAGCTCCCCTCTCAGTGCCTCTTCTCGAGGCTGAGCAGCCCCAGCTCCCCCAGCCTTTCCTTTCTGAGAGAGATGCTCCAGTGCCTCAATCAGCTGTGTTACCCTCCCCTGGAGCCACTGCAGCAGCTCCATGTCTCTCTTGCCCTGAGGGGCCCAGAACTGGGCTCAGCACTCCAGATGTGCCTCACCAGGGCTGGGCAGAGGGGCAGGGTCACCTCCCTTGAGCTGCTGGCAATGCCCTTCCTAATGCACCCCAGGATTCCATTGGCCACAGGACACACTGCTGCCTCATGGATGGCTTGTTGTCCACCAGGACCCCCAGGTCCCTCTCCACAGAGCTGCTTGCCAGCAGGTCAGCTCCCAGCCTGTACTGGTGCAGGGGGCTCTTCCTCTCCCCATGCAGAGCCCTGCACTTCCCTTGGCTGAATTTCAGAAGGTTCCTCCCTGCCCAGCCTGTCCAGGTCCTTCTGCAGGGCTGCACAGCACTCTGGGGCATTGGCCACTCCTCCCAGCTTTGTGTTGTCACTGAATTTGCTGAATAGGCATCTGCCCCTTCATCCAGGTCATTGATGAACAAGTTAAACACTACTGTCAATCTGCAAGTTCTCACGTTTTCCCAGGTGCCTGGGTCTCAAAGCCATGTTATAGAAACTTTCTCCCGCCAAATACTAGAACTGGGGACAAGATGGGAGAAACAGAATTTCAGAAAGTAACAACTGGTCATTCACTGGTTCATTTATGCCACGGATCTTCCTAAACACACCCCTAAGACTCAGTGTTAGGAACCATACTATTTGTATTGAGTTTGGATGCAATCTTGGCAGAGGGCTCCCCTTATTTGAGCTGTCTGACAACTTTTCCAATTGAGGACACCAGCACAGTTGCCATCAGAAACGGGAGTATCCCTTTTTTTATTTTTGTCCATTCTGGAACTAGCATTCTGAAACAGTTAGAGTTAGAACTGCTGCAGTATCTCTCCAAGTAAAAAGGTGACATGAGCCCATTCCCACCTGGTCCTTGTTTTCTGAGATTAATTTGTAGTAGAATTGCTGAAATGGCTCGTGGCTTTCTAAGATCTGAATATTTCAGGTTACAGACGACTTGCTTGCCTTCTGTGGCATTTAAGAATGACGCTGTTTATTTCTTTCAAAACGACCCCCTGAAAGCGCCGCTTTGTGTCCGGCAAGAGCCAGTCTGAAGTGCCCGTGCCTGCCACAGGATGGCAGCAGTCCGTCACCACTGAAGCATCGCTCAGCCCGAGTGCTGCATCTCAGGATGAAGCCCGAAGATAAGCTATGCACGCTGATGGCCTTTGTGAAGGTGGTATGAAGGAATGCCTTTGTGTACACTTACCCATTATTAATTTAAGCCATGGTTTACACCGTTGTTACAATGTGATAATTTGCAAGCTGGCCCTAGGGATGAGCTCTGAATACTTTCTCATATAGCAGTTGGTGTGGGAGTTCATTCTGTGGGCATTATCTACTGATGGTAAAGGTAAGTAATCTCTTTTTAATGCTCCCCCGTGAGTACGTATTTCCTACCAATGTCTGAGGGGTTTTCATCTTTAGGCACGTGTTTCCTCTTCCTAAGGCCAACTAAACTATACATCACTACAGTGTGATGCCTGTCTGCAATATACCTTCTGTTTCCCTGGAATTCAGGGCCTGTTTGAAGACATTCAGTAATTACTATTTTCGTGTGTGTACTACTACTTGCAGCGAGTTTGCTGTCATCTTTTCTGAAACAATAATTTAATTTTTTATCCATGCATTTGTTAGTAGCGGTCACTTGTAACAGTCCCTGGTTGCTTCTGTGGTCAGTGACTTTCCCCAGCACTGAGTGGTAAAAGCAAGACTCTGTGAAAGCTGGGGGGCTTTATAGCCATTACCATGTAAAGGAGCTTGTGAAATTAAATTATTCTTTGAAGCCCTTACTTCATGAAAGCTGAGTGTTTCTGTTAGAGAATACAGTTTTAAACATCAAAAAGTGCAGGGACAAAATAGGATTTGTAGCCAGCAAGCTCTCTGCCCTGGCAGACAGTAAATCATGCTGCTTCCACCCAGGGATATGCATCTCCCTGTCCAACACCACGGGTGTGCAGCCAGCACTAGAGTGCAGGGCCAGTCTCACCCCTAAGCCAAATAATCACTACAAACATGAGCCATGCTAATCCTAATGGTGCTGCTGCGGAGGTGTCTCAGCTGCTCACAGAACCAGAGCTACCCTATGCCTAGGGAGCACTAGAGACTAGAAACTCCTCCAGCAGAGCATAAAGCCAGGAATGAGCCAATCTGAATGGTGGCTGATGTGAAGGGGGTGTGAGGAAAGCAAATGACAGAGAGAAAGCCCTGGACTTGAGGGGAGCACACCTGGGCTCCTTCAGGCAGCTTGAGATGGGGTGCTCAGCTTCACCATAACAAAGGTAGCAAAGTCAAAGTGTCAGATGAAGGCAAATCTTTGCTTCACAATGAACAGCAAAAGGATGCTATAAATGTCATCTGTTTTGCTAGTAATATTCTCATATGACTCAGTATGGAGAGCCCAGTACCAGAGAAGGCATGGTACTTTCTCAAAGCTGTTAATAGCACTCTTGTCAGGTAGACTTTCCTGGCTGCTGCACATAGCAATGCATCAATTGCTGTTCCAGAGCAATCAAAAAAAAAAAAAAAGCTTATTTTTGTCAATTCTTTCCCTTGCACAGATGATGGAAAGCCTGAGAGTCTTTGCTCAGCTGTTTGATGCCATGTCCCTTTGGGGTCTGAGAAGTCATTTTCAGGTATTTGAAGGAATATATCCTGAGACAGTATGATACTGAGATGACACATTTTTATATCACCAGAGTCAATAATCTGAGTTTGTTACAGGAATAGTACTGGGGGAAGAAAGACTTGTGCTCCTCTTTACTGCAGAACCCCTTTTCCAACGGTGTAGGAGGCATACTCCTTCCAGTGTTTGCTGCATGTAAGGGAGTAAATTGGAGCACATCCAAATCTAAATGACAGAAATCATACTCTTTGGTGATGGGTGTGAAGATGCTTAGAGTGAAGAAAAAAAAAAAAAAAAAACACGTGGAAAGCCCTGAGGGGGGTAGGAAAGGCACAGCTGAGATTTATCATCATTGAAGCTGTCAGGCCAGAGGTGGGATCAAGGATCTATTTAACAAAGCATACCTCTTCTTCCCTGAAATTCTAGCAGGTATTTGTAAGGACAGGGAACAATTGAGCTATTGGCAATATCTGTATGATCTCACGTGGCACACAGATCTAGGTTATAGATTTAAAGATTCAGGAGAATAATTGTTAATAAGGTGTGTTCTGTCAGAGCTCTCCAGTTGCTGTTCCTGCAGTGGCAATGCAGGTTCCTGAGCTGTGTACCTCATCTCGAGGATGGCATCAAGAAGCATCTGATATGAGATTTCCTTCTGCTGTTCACACAGGTCAGAAGATGCTTGTTTTTGACTAACAGCTGGTTGTAGTATTGGTATTCATCTATTCTCAGTCTCCTGTTGCCATCAGTTTTCACTCCCAAAAATCCCAAACAGAGTAGAAAATCTAGCATTTCTTCAGAGAACCATCCTGGCTGTCATGCTGTGAATTACTTCCCTGGGTGTTTTGCTGTAGGGAAAGAAAGAACCTCAAAGAGAATGGAGACACAACCTTCTGTCTATGACCAGTTGCTTTTGTTTTTTGGATTTGTCTCTGTCACTTGAAATTACATAGATGTCTTTCAGTCTGATTTTTTCTTGCTCCAAGTCGAAGTGAATGTTCAGTAGTAGTACTGCCACACATGGATAGCTCTACCAACTCCTCTTTCCAGTTAGGATATTAGAGAATTAGTCTTTGTAGCCTTTTAAAGGAAAATTCCAGCAGCCTTGAGCTTTCTCCTTCTCAATTCTCCTTCTCAAGAGATACCATGTAATTGAAAGCATTATGAGAAAACAAATATCTCTGACCTAGTGTCAGAAAAGAACGTTAAAACTCCCCTCAGGTGCAAGCAAGGCTCAGATCACTTGCCCGAATTGTGGCCAAGCCCAGAGACTGACAGAGATTTTTGGGTTTGCCGGGGAAAATAAAATGTCCTTTGTAAAAAGCCTTGGCACCCTAATGGTGCAAAATGCTGTTCAAATTCTATCCTTTATTTTTCCAGTTTGCATTGGTAAAGTGACCTAAGAACTGAGAGTGTTTTGAAAGCTCACTGCCTGTGTGTCTGTGAACAGTGATGGTCTCTGTTTTCCCTCAGCAGATACAGCCTTGGCTGACCTGCTCAAAGGATTATGAGCAAAAGTGGGCAATGTGATGAAGTGCCCAGCTCCTTGGCCATGTCAAGCTGCAATTTGGATGTAACTCCTCACCTCTTCTGACCTTGCTTGGTAGCATGTGCTCTTGCCCAAGTAAGCAGCCCATTTATTTATACACAGGCAAACAACCCTGTAAAGCTGATACTGCTTCTTCTGAAGTGCTGAAGAACTTTGCCATTCATTTACAAGATCAAAGAGACTGTAATTTTCAGGCAAGCCATTCTGAAATCCCTGCTGGAGTTGTCTGTTCCTGTTTCTTCTCTAATAAGTCACCTGCTTCCTTTCTTTTCCTAAATTCATCTCAGAGCAGAGTTCCTGCAAAGAGCATTGATGTTTTAGATCTTTCCAGAGAAAGAAAAAAGACAGTGTTTTCCCTTCTGTAGGTCCTATGTTTTGCTGAATCTATTCCTCTTGTAGAAATGCTGCATTCATTCACATGAAAAAAGCTCTTTGTAGCTCCATATGGTTTTTCAGTGGAAATTACTGGTAACCATTGCCCTTTTTGTCAACCTTTTAATTTGTAGTTGCAGTGTCAATACCATTTTGCTATAGAGATTAACTTAGAAATGTAAAATTCTTGGAAGTTTAACAAATATATATATATATTCTTTACATATGTCTTGCATCAATGTTTCCCACAAGGAAGGCTGATGTCTATCACCTGTCTGTGTATCACCATGGCATCTTAAAGACTGAGATGGAGGTATCTCTGTCTTCTGTGAGGCTGTTGATCCCAACCTTGTGGTGAAAACACTGAAAAATAACCACTATTGCCCTTTTAAAATGTCCTTTTAAGAGAATAGGCTAGGAAAGTTTATTAGTTATTCTCATTTAGCATTACTATAAGCTGAGAAAGCTTTACCTGAAACCTCTTATGATCCCTACATCTGAAACTACTTCTCTGCTCCAGGTTTTGAGACTGGCATATTGTCTCAAATTTGTAGGGAGGAGGAGGCTGATAGGGTGATGGCACACCTGTTTTTTTTTCTTTGGAAAGCAGTCAGCTTCAAAAAAACCCAGTGTATTGAAATAATACATTCTAATTTATACAGGTCCTGGGTTTTGGATGGGAAAGAAAATAAATGAGTACTTCAGCTCCATTAAATCCTTATAGAAGGGACTGTAAAGGAATCAGCCTTTCTCCACATGAAAGCCCAGGAAGAGAGAGTGGGGTGGGCAGTGGTGATGAGGGGAGAGATGGCTGAAGTGCTGCTGCACACACAGGCATGTGCCTGTGCTCTTGTCATCCCATGGCCCCCATTCTTTGGCAAATGTGTGTGACTGCACGCAGGCTTTACCCACCTACAAGGTGAAACCTGGGGCTCTTGCACTGGGAGAGCTGTTCCTCACAGGTGCTGGGGCTGAAGCACAGCTGGTGCTGGGGCTCAGGTGTTAGAAAGTCAGTGAGGCAGCAGTGCTGCCTCTCCTGCTCTGCCCTCTGAGGTGCACTGTTTTGCAATCACCAACTGGTTGTGTTTCATCTCTAGGGTAACCATCTATAGGTAATGCATTTATCGTGTTTCCAAAATATTCTTAGGAAAGCCACAGCCCTGAGATTTGACAGAGCTTTCTGGCATTATGGAAATACACAGAGTTTGTGACATTTTTCAGTTTCACTGGTGTTGTTGCTAATGAGCATGAGTCTTGACTTTAGTAAATAAAAGCTTAATGGAATCAAAGTTTCCTCTGTGAAATCCCACTGCTTGTATGGATGTGCAGCTCCTTCCTCTCTAACAGAGTGTGTATGATTTGGTTATAAAATATTGTCTATACACAGTTTATTGGCAGGAATCTGTCTGCTATAAAATGCCAAATTAAATTCTGAGACGGAATGGAGTCGCTTTACACAACACTTGCATCCTGTGGCATAATGATGCTTCTGTTAAAACTGTTTGTGTGAGGAAATAATGTTTGTGATAAAACTTGTGGATTTTACCTTATGCCCCAGATACCTGGGATTTATGCAGAATTTCTTTGGCAGTCACACAAAAGAGCCAGTAGGTACATAGTGGCAATCCAAATCTCAGTTTGCTTTTCTAGAAATTGCACTCCTGACTTCTTTCCTAAGTTTGGCAGAAAAACTGAAGTGATTTGTCCAAGAATAATGGTCCCATTAACTTTCCAGAGTGTGGATGTTAGAGTCATATATCCTGTTCAACAAGGAAACAAGGGACCTTTACCATTGTGTGAGTATAAATACAATGTTTGGGTCTTTTTCATGTATTTTTGATGTATGGAAAAGTACTAGCCTGAAGTAAAAGAAATCATATAAAGAGGGAAGGAAATTTTTGTTTTCCTCTTTCTTGGGAACTCAGACATAAAGACTTGTGAGTACTGATATTTTAATGTATGGATCAAAGCCCAGTATAAGAGAAGAGATAAAAGGGTAATATTTGATGTTAAGAAACAAAGTAGAAAGTAAGAAAAAGTGTTGTGTGGTCCATAATACTTTATGGTCTTGAATTGACTGTGTATTGTTATATAGCTTGCAAGTGATTCTCTGAACACTTACACTGTTTTCAAGTGACCTCCTAATAGGTTAGATGCTTTCCAAGCTCTAATCTTGTTTGTGTGAGTGACATTCTCAGTATTCTGGAAATATCCATTATCCCTGAGGTGTGCAGGAACATGAACTATCAGGTATCAGAAGAGAAACATTTTTCCTTTCCAGGATTCTGGGAGGATGCATTGTTTCTGATTTTCAGCAGAAACTTACAGGAAGTCAATAAAAGGTAA
Organism: Luscinia megarhynchos; assembly: GCA_034336665.1. NCBI lineage: Eukaryota > Metazoa > Chordata > Aves > Passeriformes > Muscicapidae > Luscinia > Luscinia megarhynchos. Next base: position 77,300,873 of record CM067565.1, on the reverse strand, counting down.
GAGTCCATAAAGGGAAGAAACTAGCATGTCTAGGACTCCTCTGATGCAGCAGTTGCCTAGACTGGTCATTGTTATGAGGCTCTCCTATTACCTGCTCCCCCACCTGTTGGAATGCTAATATTAAACATTTCATAGGAGTCTACAGGATGTGGTTTGTAATAGCAACTGCCACCTGGAAACACTGAAGTGGATTCAGCTGACAGAAGCATAACACCAGGTTAAGATTATTTATATTTTCAGTGATTTCCTCCTCCTGTTGTGTATACTCTTAATCCAGGATTAAATTCTAATTGTGGTTAAATCTTTGGAAAGCTCATCACCTTGAATGGAAGTTCTAGGAAGACAATATACCTGAGGTTTGAATGGGAAGTTTCAGGGTGTAAACCTCACTACTCTGTAAATTCTGGATGTTTTGTGCAGGGCAAACACAAGTAGCAGTAATGAAGACAGAGCCTTCACAGGCTCTATTCTCGGACTATGCAATGCAATGAAAGCATGGTGCCCTAGGTTTTGCTCTATTTGATGCTGCCTGCACACAATCTCATATGAACATGTAAAGATAAAAGTCTGTGTTGTTTTGCTAGTTTGGATGTTGGAGCTGAGCATGCTCAGTGTCATCAAAAGCAATCAAAAAGCATCATCCGAAAGGAAAACTACACTTTTTCAAAGTGGTCAGAATCAACCTGTGCACTAGAACAGATGGACTTAAGCTGGAGGCTTGCTTTTTTGTATAATTTTATGTGATGAACAAAATTTTAGTGAAGCCAATGCAGCTCTGTCCAGGGTCTATCTGGTCTGTGTAACCACTAGGCCCACAAATACAGCTGTTGCTACTGCTAGTGATACACCACAGGCTATGTACTGGCACTGCAGTGTTAAGGCATGTCAGGCTTGCTTTGCCTCAAATTGCCTTAGCCTGCCTGGAACTTCATTTTAGCTGGCTTAGCAGTGACAGCCGTTTATTTTAAGTATCAGGTTACTATTTCCTGATTTGGTCGTAGGATAGAACCACAATTTTTGTACAGACACAAATAGGGAGTAATTATTTTGTGTAAAGATAAATATTTATTCCATCATCTTGCTATTGCAGTGTAAAAGAAAAAAGGTCTGGCCTGGAAATTGAGGACTGCCTGTGGCAACCCAAGGTGCAGGGGAGTCAGAGTGCAGACGTGAAGAGAATAAGAGAAGAGGGTATGGGAATGTCAATTAAAAGCCATGGACAGCTCAGCTGCAAACAATTAAATGTAAACCTTGGACACAGGCAAAACTTGTTTATAGGTAGCAGAGGAAACAAAAGAGTTATACAACATATGTAAGATTTTTTTGTCATTCAGGACATTCAGACATGACGTGGAGTTGCAGGCCAAATAAAAAGAACAAGCTGAAAGCAAGAAAGAAAATGTACCAAAAGAAGCCCTGAGCGGGCTTTAGAAAGAGAAGGAAGAAATCAGCAATTTCAACATCATGCTGCTTGGACACCACCATGGTGTTCCTTCCAGAAAATATATTGAAAAATGATGCTCCCTGTAACTATTTCTTCCCCTGACTGAAGCCAACTGCCTGAAGACTCAAGAGAAAGAGTGGAAAGGTTAAGTGTAACACCAGGGAGAATGGTAGGTGCTAGGAAGCATGCATTGTATTGAATAGTTATTGGGACTTTTTCCCATGTTAGTGTTCTTTATTTATTTTGTCATAATGAAATGCATTTGAAAGGCTTTATGCTTCCCTTTTTCGTCCCATCTTATTCCCTAATTTGCTGAATTTGCAATAGCTTGCTCAGTTCCTAGAATTCAACTTTAAGTTTCTCCTGACATTAAAGTCCTGCTGATACATGAAATGCTGGAGGTTTTGTTCTGCCTTTTCTGCAGAGAGTGGTTTCTTCAGGAGTCAGTCACAGATCACTCAGTGCACCTGTTGCTGTTAATGTACTCCAGAGCTTGGTAAGCAGAAAAACCCCAATACAAACCAACACCTAAGAAATTAAGGATCAGTTTTTATGTGCCAAAACATGTACCATTTTGAAATTGCAGGCATATGATGCAAGCCTGTATTTGGGGAAAATTGATGCTCTCACTGGGCTCCCCTCTGAACTGGGCAGTGAAGCACTGCTGCAACACAGAGAGTAAGAGCACCCCAGTGACAGAAAACCAGCCAGCCACTCTTTTGCAGTGGGTTTGTTTAAACCTCCTACTGTAATGAGCTCACCAAGGATGACTGGAAGGCTTTTAAAGCCAAAATGTCTGGGTTTACTGGAGTGGGAGCTACAGTAACATTCTTTTAATTTAAAAAAAAAAAAATCAGTGCAACTCATGAAGACAGGTTAGAAATAAAAGAGTTCAAATCTTGTATGCTTTGTGCCACAGAGGTCTCCTACCTTTTAGCCACCCTATCAGTGGTTGCCAAGGGTGGCCCTCCCTCTTCTTAGGAAACTCTCCATGTAACCTCAGAAACAGGACTTCCTTCCCACACTTCACTTGGGATCTCTCACAAACTGATTCAGCTGTCCAAAAGGTTTTAATTTCCTTTACCCTCACCTAACCTACTTGGAGTAAGTTCAGCTCAGAGCAAGGAAGTTAAAGTGATGTAACCATTTTCTTAACTGAGTTTGGCAAATAACCCAACACAGGTGAAGAAATGTGGTTTAGGCATTTAACTAGAGAATTAATAGGGTGCAGTTGTTTTCATGCTAAAATGTCACAACAAGGGTTCATGTCCAGGGTTAAACAGGCATGTTTTGAAATCTAAATGGTCAAGCATGTTTCACATTATGATTACTCTTCAGTTTAAATATTTCAGACGTGGTTTTGTTGTACAAAATGGAACATCAGCAACAGAAGAGCAGATTTAGATCTGGTTCTTACAAGTAAGCCATTCCAAATGGCTTGCAGCAGGCACAGTCGTTCCCATTTGTCCATCAATAAGTCTTAAGCATTACTTACCTGATCTTGGGAGTTTTTTATTTTTCATTCAATGTGTGTTAGAAAAGAATCTGTGCAAAATACTTTCAACAAGTGTGTTTTATTTTAGCCAGGGAAAAAATACTTGATCTGAACTTGAAAAGATCTTCTGTCACTGATATAAAATGCATTTGCTGGCTACTTTGGTGAAATCCATAGGCATAACTCATCATTGTGTGACTCTTCATTGCAAGACAAAGTGGTGTCTTGTTGGATAGTGACAGTTTTTTCATTTTATAGTGAATATTCTACAGTGAATTAAAAAGTGAAGCAAAAATGAAAATAATTTATCAAAAAGAATTTATCTATGTAGACGTGTTCCAACTAATATACCATTGGATTTGCCTTGAAATCCCTCAATTATATTTCTGTAAAATCTTAGAAAATTTTATGCCTTACAGAGACAATACTGTATTTTCATTTCACAATGAATTTTCTATCTGCTCATGGTTTATTTTAACTCATCCCTTCTGCATTGTTTTCCTTTTGCCTCCTCATTCTATGGTCTTTTCCTTTAACCCTTCTATAACTAGATTTTGTGAAAAAATAGTGCTGTGGGAACTTACACTAACTTTCAGTCATAATCACTCCTTTGGCAACTGCCCAAATCTCTGTGCTCCTCAGGGAAAACAGGTGCTTGTTAAGAACATTCATCATATGTTTTCTGTCACAGAAAAATTCCAAAAATTAAAATTTTTGTGTATTGGAAACAGTACACTGGATTCTAATGTAACCAGACTGAGCATGTCAGACCAGCCCATGCTGCTGTGGTATTTGCTTTTTTGTGCTGGTATATATATCATTTTGAAAGCACTTAGAGAGCCAAATAGGGTGCTTTACCACCTCCTTCCATCTCAAAGTCCATTTTTCACATGCCTTCCCACAGAAACAGCTGTGTCAAACACAGTAATTCCTCTGTACCACCACGGCATTTTATAGAACTGCCCATAGCATACGCTGCTCTAATCCTTTCAAAGCACCTGCTGAAGACAGTGAAGGCACTCGGGGATAATCTCTGTGATGCCACTAAACTGGTCACCACCAGAGCACTGAGACATGAAACTAGGCTCCTGCAATCTGCAGAGGGAGCCTTTCTCTCCTTAGGAAGCACGGTGACCTGCAGACCCACCAAACAAACCACAGCAGTTTGCAAAGCCTCTGTTCTTCACCGGGGGATGCCACCAGAGGGAGGAAGCAGAAAACTGCAAGCTGGTCAAGGTGTTAATCACTCTTAGTGTCTGAAGCTCGGGGTGAGGGGAAAAGAATCATCAAAAAGATGTTTAACCATGGAGAGCAGTTCACTCTGATTTTTTTTCCTTAAATGCCAAAAAAGTTTTTTTCTCTCTTTCTTCCTTCTCAGTATTATTACAAGGGATAAGGCTTGGCAGAAGACTTTCTCATTGAAATGTAAAGTTGAAGTGTCCATGGAGCTCTGGTATTTCTGTGAAGCCAGAAGGAACTCACAACTGAGAAAAATCAAACTTCAAGTCCAGGGTATGAGGGTAAATAATGTAATTTGCCTTTTATTTTTGGCAAAAAGGAATAATTATCATTGTTACTTATTACAATTTGAAGTGCTTATGCCTAAAGAGGTCACATTTATAATACAATTTCCTTGCATGAAAAACCCTCTCTGCTCGTTGTCCCTCTCCCTGTTTAATCAAAGTAGAGACAACAAGCACTAGTGTGACAACAGATGCCAACTCAGACTTGGCAGCCTGGCCTGTGTCAGATGCCATGGAAAGCTGCTTGTGCACAAAGGGAAGTGGTTAGCAAGTGTGCTCTGCCACCTCGGCACTGCCTGTGGTGCAGCAGATCAATGCACCCTGCGAGTGTGGATTCCTGCTAGGTGGGAAACAACACCCTGTTCCAGGACACAGCTCCTGGCTGCACAGCAGGAGAGACCTGCACTGTGTGGGCTGTGCCTCATTGCAGGGGGAAACTCCACGGGTGCTTTCCTCTTTCCTCTCACTAAGCTGAGGAATCTTGCCGTGGGGCTTTGGACCTGTCCCACAGATGGGCTGTTGGGTGGCTCTTTCATTTCCAGAGAGAGAGCAGAGGAGCAGCATAGACCAGGATTCTGCCCAAATGTGAAGAGTCATGCTTTTGTACTTCATTCTCTTGGTAGTTGATAAAATACACCCCAATGAAGACATGAGCTTTCATGGACAGAGATTTTTGTGATGGATTCTATGCTGAGAACCTCTTCTCTGACCCAAGTTCCTTGTCCTGAAAGTAAGTGATATTGCTGTGCTTTGCTGTGGGCCTTCTTGAGCATTTGTGAGTGTCCTTGGGCACTGCCTTCAGCAAGAAGTCTATCCCTGCCCTCCATCTGAACAGCGATCCAGTCCATTCCCCAATGGATAACTAGCTAGAATTGGCTGCTGCAGCTCATTGCTGAAAATGTGTGGTTGTTCACATGTTCCCTGGGAAAGCTGATGCACTTCCAGGGCTTTGCTGGGGGCCCAGGGTACCTGAATGGCCACCTCAGAGAGCAGCACCACAGCAGAGAAAAGGCACGTGTGCTGGGCACGCCAGAAAGCCTTGTGAGGGATGTGTGCATGGTCAAGAGATGCCTGAAGTAGGTGGGATGGGAATATTGGGGCCAACCTGGAGCTGTGAAGGCCTTTGACCTAAAGAGCACTGCTAGGGACATTTTAATCACTGAGCTGGCAAGTCCTGCTCACTCCACCACAGCCTGCCAAGCAGTGAGCTTTAGGAGGCTTGTCAGGGTTCAACTCCAGCTGCCCATTGATAGGTCTCATAAGGAGTCAGGAGATGAGCTGTGGCAAGTGGCTGGAAAATTCAGGCCATTGGAATGCAGAAAAGTGATCTGTAGGAAATGCCAGACCCCTCCTGCAGACTTTATGTCAGAGAAAGAAGGAGCAGCAGTCCAGTGCCTGGTACAAGAGCGAGATGCTGGGGACAAGCAAGACTTTGACCCTTTGCTGAAGTGAGTGTGTGGGTCACTGTCCTCACCTTCAGCAGGAAGGTGAGAGGCTTCTCTCTTTCATAACTACATGGCTGTGTCTCCCTCCTCACTGTAAAGGGCTGCTCTCCCCTTTAATTCTTGTCACATTACCATTATTCCCCTCCAGTGTGGTGATGCTTCTATAACAAACACAGGGAAAGCTTGACAGGAGCAGTCAATGTGCTCCAGGAAGGGCAAATTCAGCCTGTGAACAGGCAGAGGACATTCACAGTGGGGTGCCCTGCTTCCTTCAGCTGGGTCCCACCACTGGGCCCAGTTTGCTGCCCAGTGTAAGAAGAGATAAACCAGGGCAAGAGAGGCAATGCAATGAAAACGTGTTGCTCACCAAGAAACCTTGCTGGTTCAGATGAATTAATTTAGACACAAATTTTTTTTAGCTGTGACTACAACCTGATTGCTAAGAGAGGCCATATCTAAACTACAATCACTGATACCTCAGAAAAGACTAAAAGTATTCCTGGCTGACTCAAGTCTCATGCACTTCAACTAAACAAGATCCAATTTTTCAATGGTGCAGGAAAAATCCCACACCATACTTGGAGCTTACTCCAAGATTTGAGGGTGCTTAGCAGTCTAAAAATATGATCCAAAGTACTTACATTTTTTTTCAGACTATAATGGAAATTACCTTCCTCTCTTTTTAAATTAGCAATTATTCTGCTGGTAAAGTAAGTTAATAGATTATTTTTTTTCTGCTATGTTTAAGTCATATTCTCAGGTGGTGACACCTCCCTGGGCTTTTTTTTTCACTGTGCCATTTTTTTAATTTGTGTGAGATTTTTCCTGAATTTCATTTGAACCAAAATTCCATTGATCTTCAGTGAAGAACAAAGATGAAAGTACATCTATGTAAGCAATGTGTCAGTATGGTGTGGGTGTAACCTTATTTTAAAGGAAGTTGAGTCTTTTGTCAGATACACACTCTTCATTAGAGATTTTTGCACATAGCAGTAATGAGGATACAGGGAAATCTGCTGTCTTCTGCTGGCCACAGGTTCACAGGCTGTATTAATAGATAGGATTAGTGAAGAAGAATCAGTCAGAAGGCTGCAAAGCTCCTGTCCCTCGAGATTTCCTTCTTTAGATCATTAGTCTTATTGAGAGCTCCCTTGAATACAGCGAGCAGAAACTGAGGAAAAGGCTGGAACCAATTTTTTTTAGCAGGACATTCTGGGGAAGCGGTGATTTCTGGGTCAGAAGCTCCACTGAAAATGTCTGTCCTGTTTTCTGCACAGGCACCCTGGAGGAACAACAACATCAGTTTTCTGACCAGAGAGGCAGCTGTAACAGAGCAAGGAGAGACTATCATAGGTTTCTACCTGTTGGCTTTAGGTAGGTATTTGGCTTGGGTGTGAAAGGAAACTCTTAAATAGGTGTTCTTATCAAATTCAAAGTGATTCATTTGGGTTTTATCCCTAATGGAACAGGATGGTAGAAAATGTAACTTTTTTTTAAAAGCAATTGCAAGATCAGAGAGGTACAGCTTGATTTTGAGATTTATAATCAATTCAGAAATCTTGAAAAAAAAATAAGCAGTCAAGCCTGTAAACTTTCAACTAATTTTCATTAAGCTTAATATGTGGGAAGATAAAAGAAGTACCTTATCAGAAGCACATGATAATTCTGTATCTTCTTGTGTTTTAGTAGCATTGAATAAATGTTACTGATTTTCAAAGTTTTGACTGTTGACAGTCAGTTGGCATCCTGCAATTATCATCAGAGAAACAAACTATGTTTTGTGGTTCTTAACTTTGTTTGTATTGTTCTTTCTTTAAATGTTGGATGCATATAGAAACTGACTTCTTCAAATTAGATCTAAAAAATATCTAGGTACTGGAACCTTATCCTGTGTTAGCAGTCTCGATACCAAGAGTTTCTTTTAGTTCTGCTGGAAGACAGTTATTGTAAGTGTATAACAGGGATTTCAAAGTGGCACTCAATATAAATGCACTCTGATACCACTGTAATTTTGTTTTGTTTGTTTAAATTTATTTTGGGCAGACTTATTGCCTAACACAAGGAAACTTTATGAAATTTCAGAGTGCAAGAATGCTAGGTAATAAAAATTTTCAACCGTAGAACCTCACAGAAAAATAGAAGAAATTTAAACTTTTATTAAATCTGTTCTTCTAAACAGCATGGACAAAAATGTTTCTGTTTTTAAATTATTTGTCTAACTTTTTTTTTTATTCAAAACTTTTTACATATTTCAATTAACCCTCTGCTTACATTTGACAAAGGCCCGTGGAAGTTAAAATGTTAAATGCTAATTCTTTTAATATGTTTTCATGAGACTTTCCTATTTTTATCTATAGGAACCAGGGAAAGTTGTGTTAAGAACAAAAACAGAGATTCTAGTAGAAATATGTATGCTTCTATCTTAGGAGAGTTGATTAGGAGAGTGGTTGTAAAGTAAATCAGAGGTGTTCCATTTTATCCCCACTCTGTTCACATCTGTGTATCCCCTCGTGAATGGCTGAGAAATGTCTGCACCATCAGCTAAAGAATTAAGCAGCTGCACTTAAGACTAGAAAGAACATCTTAGGTCAGCAAGGCCAGTGCCCTGCTGAGACAATGCCTAATCTCATTTACACAGCTCCCTCTTATAATTGGCTAGGGGTTTTTTTTGGTGTGGTTATCACTCTTCCAATTGAAAGCGTGTTCCTGATTTTCTTTCTCTGCTGGATAGGAGCCTTCACCTAAATTCTTAGCTAAAGTTGAAAATTTAAGTGAATTCTAGGTAAATTGAATTTTTTTGCCTACAAATGATATCCTATGGCCAATCTGTGTTCCTGAAGGAACAATCATACCTTGAGGTCAACCTCTGTATTTCTATATTAAGCAATTGGAATTTTAATTTGTTGGTTGATTGTGGGACAAAGGATAATTATATCTATTTACCTCCTCTCACAATATCTTTTCCCCTGTCATCCCAGCAGCATTATAGCCAGGACTGAATGCAGCATCCAAGCAAGGTCTTGCCATCACTATTCACATTCATATTTACACTCTGTCAGCTCTACTGATCCCTCCCAGCATTGGCTCTGCATCACACTGGTAGTTCAAACTTCTTCCATCAATCAGCCAGCAGAGATGTTCTCTTCTGCTGCTTCCTGGCAAATATCTCACATCTTCTAGCAAATATCTAGGTGCCTGGGCCTTTGGGTTATTGGGGTTTGATTTCTTCAGATCCTTCAGCCAAGCTTACAAGTGCTTTGCATGCTTAGCTGCTGTTCTTGAAACTTACCTCAAGATTCAAAACTCCAGTTCCTTTTCTTGCAGAGTATGTACAACCAGCAGCAGCACTAATCCAAGTGTAGTGTAGATCTGGTTAGAATTGGTGGATGTAGGTATACCTTTTGGAAATACTAACATTTGAAAAAATCTGTTAGTCATACATAAATCAGGAAAGTCCTAATTTCTTTTCTCCTCAAAGATCTACTGTCACACTTCTGCAAGCACCAGCCACAGCAATTTGTAGTTATTAGTTTTATGTACACCCATAACTCGTTCTACCCAGGGAGCTGTGATGTGGCAGAACAAGTTCTCTGTTATACAGACACCCTCTTGCCCTTCTGGCAGCAGAGAAAAAAGGCCAGTCCATGTGCTACGTCCCTGTACCTCTGTGCTTTAGTGGTCTGGCAAGACTACCTACACTGGCAGGAGTCTATGGATACTTCCTTACATAAAGCCCCAAAGATGTTCATATTTGGTACTCTTGGGGTTTTGATGCCTTGGAAAATGGCTTCAGTGATTACACTTCTGTAGTTACTAAATGTTTTCTTCTCTTTTGAATCTAAGTATGGCAGTGCAGCTTCTTGCAGATTCTGATGTACTTTTCCAAAACCAAAGAGATGTATTGGTATAAGCATTTATCCGGAAGATAAATGGGGTTCCTCTGGACCTCCTTACCTTCACAGGATAAAGTCCTAAAAACCTAACTATAGTTGGCTAAATCTTGCCAGAGTCACACACCTTCAGAGAGGACATGGATACCCAAGAACCCTGAACACCTTTTGCTGAGATAAGGCCTCTGTTTGTCCCCTTCTGGAAATTCTCACAGGTCACAGGTAGCCCAGCTGTCATTTGTGACAGGACACTGATGCATGTGTTGTACGTGGTGCAGCAGCCAGGCAGTTTTGGATCCAGGTGAGGGGTCCTCAGCACCCTGCATGGAAGCCTGAGAGCAGGGGTGTCACACACTGCAAACCAGCAGGAGGTGCACAGTGCTTTTTGTGTGTGCTGATGGACACTGAGACCACTGCACTGCTCCTTGACACCCAAGCCACTGTTCCATCATTCTCCTTGCTGATGCTTTGGCCATGGGACCAGCAGAGTGGGGGGAGGTGCAATCCCATCCGACAGCAGTGATCCATTCTTAGAGGGACAATCTGCAAGCGATAGCAGCGCTGTGTGCCCTGCGCCAGGTCACCTGCGTCAGCATCCTCTGTCTGCAGGAGCACTCTGCTCCCATCCTTCCCTTCAATGAGCTCAGAACTGTCTCTAACAGACAGGTGAAAGCTTCTCCTGCTGCTGGGATTACATCTGACCCCTTTTTACCTACGCCATAAGTGGTGCAGTACTGTGGAAAATCCTTGTACAGTTTAAATCGTGAGGTGTAATTTAAAAGCACTGCCCACTGCTGCTGGTTGCTAGGCATCAGGGAAAAATATAAAGCATTTTTACTTCATAATTATTAACTAGAATTCTTAAGTTGGTTTTTCCTGCATTTATACATAATTTGTTCTCTGTTTGTTTCCCCTAGTTTCACATTTAACTGAGCCTGTTGGAGTAAATATGAGGCATAAAAGGAAATTTAAAGTCAGTAGGAGAGAGTATTTATTAAAGAACAAATTCTGACTTTTTGTGAGTGCTTCCATCAGAAAGGCATGCTGAGTGCATTACCAATTCCATCAGAACAGACCACAAGTTCCAAATATGCCTTTAAAAGGCACGCACTTCCGAATGGTAATAGTAAACTGTTACTTGACAAGTGACAGAATGAGTGTTATTTTGGGATTTTGTTTGACAGATAAATCTGAGAAGGTGGGAAAGGAAACAAGCTATTCACAGAACATTCATCCCTAAAATGATTGCATTTATTGAACAAATAATCTGTCCATGCTTTGTCAAGTCTAAAACAAGATGACCCTTCTCCTTGCTGCCAGAATTGGCAATATGCCCTGGACAGGATATTGTGTGTGTACAATTGGCAGTGAAGACTGAAAACAGAGTAGGGTCACTTCACAGCTGCAATAGTTAATGACAGCTTTGCCAATTCTCTGGATTTTATCACTGTTTTAATTAAAGTTTTCTGGGTGGAAATCTTTTGCAGCAAGTCGCTTCTGATAGGCATTTGTGTTTGTGTATATGTAATTGCATAAGTAACTGATTTCATTCATGCCTGCTCTGCATTAAGGTGCTCAATCCAATTTCTGTCCTAGAGAAAGGTTATTTTTGCTGAGGAAAGAGCCTAGTTTGTCTTGGGATTCTGAGCCTCACCTTTTGCTCTCATTTCTTGGATTCTTCTGATTAAGGCTTCATATATATTTTAAACTGAGTATGGCTGAGTTGTAACACCCAATTTTCTATTTCAGTCTTGCCAGGCTTTACAAGTAAAGGTTGTGCAACAATTTCTAATAAGAGCAAGTCTAAGTAGAAAGCATAATAACCTATTTTGGCTGGGCACAGGTGAACTAGTCTATTGGAAATGTGGCTGACCAGCTCAAACCTAGCAATTCACTTGTGCCAAATTTAGTTCTTCAGAAGCAACGTTAACAATGAAACTGCTTGCAGCCTCAGGTTCTTATTGCTTGTTCAAAGACCATCTCAGGTACATGAGAGAATAATAGGGCATATTTGAATGCACAGGCTTGAGTGATTTGACAGAAATATTTGTAAGATTATAATGTACTTTTTCGATATTTTTAGAGTTAACAATCTCAGTGTTCTCAGTTGCTTTCAGCAGAAAGATTTTCAGCCTCCTGAGTCACTCTTTCTGGCTACTTTTCTGGTGCTTTCTTTGCATGGGCTGGTGGGCATCACACTGACACAGGAGTTTGTGAATAACTGAAGGGCTGCCAAGCAAGCTGACTTTCACCAGCTTGCTTGGCAACTCTTCTGTATCTCCCCAAGAAATCATGGATAACAGCATCAGACTCCCTTGTGGAGTGCTTTTGACATCTGTGGATTAAAATGCTCTCTTTAGGATGTCTTATTCCAGGAGAAGGATTACTAATGAATTATATAGGGACAATACTGCTGTCCATCCTTTTCCTCCTACCTCACAATGTTTGCAAAACTACTTAAGTATTTACATATTATCTATGTATTTTGCCATGTCAGAAGGTCTCTCTCTGATCATCTCTCTGATAAACAACTCAGCTTATGGGAAAGATGTGGTGATCCCTTTCTGAACATTATGCTGGGTGGCAGTGCTCAGTTTCTACCTAGCTGCTATTTTTTTCTCCCTCACCACATTTTGACCTCAGTTGAAATCTGTCTTTTTTCACCAGGATTACCTTATGCTGGGCTTGGATTTTGGGGTTGGCTTGGGTTTTTTTTTTTTCTGCATACTCTTATGAGTGAGTATGAGTGACAGCTTGCAAAAGATGGAACAGGTTCCCTCAGCTGTTTCCTTTCTATCTTCTGTTTTACTGAGATGGCACCTGGTAACATGGGGGCTCTTCAAAGTTCAGAGGTTTCTTTCTGGGCTCTTGACGTACCTGTGATGTCCCCTGAGGCACACACCACATTGCAATGCAGTTGCAATACCCTCACTGAGAGTGTCAGAACTATTGCTGTGCCTGCCTTGCATTTTCAGCCTTCTTCCCTGTTATGCTGTCAGGGCTTGGGGGAGGAAGGGAGAGGGCTTGTTTGGTTTGAGGCATTCTTTCGGTTGGGGAGATTTTCTGTTCTGGGGTGGTCTGTTTGGGGGTTTTTAAAGTCAGTCAGTCAATATAGGCAGCAACCCAGACTAGCACAGAGTCTGATGGCAAAGAGATCCAGTGTCCCACAGTCACTACTGTAGCCGGCAGCACTTTTATGTGCCCACTGATTTTGTTACTACCTGGTTTACTAAGAATTGATTTCCTTATGGTATTTTTGGTTTGTTTGTTTGTTTTAATCTGAATTAATATGGTCTACTACCCATTTTTAGAGACTGGATATGCCAGTGCAAGTTCTCCACTCCTTTGCTTAAAAGAACTGTGCCTACCTGCAGAAATCATACTCGCTCCCTAACCTTATCTCCATCAATGCTTCCCTCATCTCCAACCTCAGTTTGTGAATGTAGTTCCCATAAATTATTGCAAGAACACTGTCTCTCTCACCTCTCCTTGCTCTAAAATGTGCAGTGTTGTTTGATGTGATGTTTTGCTCAAGTTCTTCCTTAAGGTACTTCAACTGTAAACTCCCTTACCCTCCAGGCTAGGGGGAATTTGCTCTGTATATTCCCAGGAAGGGCAAGTGTCTGACACTGTGAGAATAGCCCTCCCATCCATTACGCTGCACTGGCAAAATCTTGCTAATTACAAAGGAGGTGCCGTTTCATTTTGTCTGCCTTTTTAGCACTTCATATGGACAGGGAAAAATATTTCATACCTACTGCCTTGATAACTGTCTTACCTTGCAGAGGGTGGAACCAACATACACAAACATACAACTCCCATGTTTGCATTGCAGGCTGTCCTCATGCATTCCCAAAGCCTTCCTCCACCAGTGCCCTGCTCTGCCTATTTATAATACCTAGACTCAAACAAAAGTCAGAAAATCCCTGAGTTAAAGTGCATGCAGTTGTTCAAAACACGACTTGATTAAGAAACATTGTCACCTAGTGGCCAGAACAAGATCTATTTATTATTGCTGATCTTGTAACAAGGTATATATAGAATGTATGTGTGTATCTCAGTGTATCATTGCACCAGTGACTATTTCTGGTCAAGACATTTCAGCTCTTCCCAGTTCAAATGCTCTTCAGTAAACCACGGTGCATTTACCAAACAGAGCAGAGTAGCAGCAACTTGGCAGTACTGCAAAGAGAAGCTATTAAAAGTAAATTGCTCCACAGAAGAAGCAGTTAGTGCAGCCATACAGTGACTGTCCCATCAACCACCTCCCTCCCACTCCAAAGCACCCAGAGCACCTCACAGGGAGGTATCTGCCCATCTCTTTCTTTACAGAACAAGTGCCTTGCTCATTGGCATTTCAGCTCCTGAGACTCCCACGTGGCCTGGAGATTGAGAGGCAATTTCCTCCCCTCCCTTCCTAGCCCAGCAGCCTGGCAGTGAAGTGCTGGGTTCTTGGCACTGAAGTGGTGCTTCCCAAAGGAAGGCAGCTGCCCTCTTGCTGCAACACTAAACTTATCAGCCATCCCTCATGGCACAGACTCCCTTGAACATCCAGAGGTGCTGTGCAGTGCCATCGTGTCACATCCCTCTTTATTGTGTTTGTTCACTTCTTGCTGGGTGAATATACAGCAGCCTTACTCTGGGTATCTGCTGCTTGTGCCTGGGCAGAGGGCTGTGGTTCTTTTCTCCCTCACCTGGTGATGTTGCAACCTGGCATAAGCCACCAGGTGTTGCGTTCCTTATCCTGTCATAGGCAGCAGACACTCTAAAGAGGGCATGTCTTGGTCTACCTTGCCAGGGTGAAGTGAGGCCACCAATGTCACAAGTGGCAGAGCTGGTTTGTGGGATAGAAGCAGGAGCCAGTGGGGAGCCAGGTGCTGCCTGACATGCTGCTCAGCCCTCCACCCCCTTCACTGGCTAGGCCACATTTTCAACACTGAACCTGACACTTGGCAGTTTACTTTCTCTTAAAAGTAATTCATCTCTAATCTATGTAATCTCAGAAAGTGGGATGCAAGCCAGCAGGGTCTTGCAGTGTTGGGCAGAGCAATAGCTGTGGACATTTGGAAACTCTAGGTCTCTCCAGCAGAGTGTCTTTGACCAGCTTCACAGTTATCTCCCTGGTGTTTTGCTCACATACTTAGACACATACAAGTCAGGCATTCTCTGTTCCTGGAGAGTAAGAGAGAATGCAACTTTCTGTAAAATTAAATAAAAGGGACTTTGAAGTTCCATTCCAAACATTCTCTTCATATAGATTATCATGTGCATTACTGAAAAATATTCCCATCTGAGACAGACTTTGCTGCAAGGAGATCCTAGATTGTTCTAAGAGAATAAACCTAGTTGTATTAGCTGCACTTTTCTAAGGAGAATTGATGAAGCAGCTCTCTGTTCAGGAGCTATCCATTATTATATATGAAGAACTTAAACAGCTGCAGATTTTGGCAGATTGTTTGCGGTCTCTGCTCCACTCCATTAATCTTTCTTCCTTCCTATTTTTCCCAGGTGTAACACTATGAGTTTCATCTATTCACTTAAGGGAAAAAAAAATAGGGAAAAAAGTCCACTTTAGGCCCTTAAATGGTGCATCTTCAGTAGGTGCAGCAGCAACTCTTTGGGTTTGTTCTGTTTTATTGCTGCACTTAATTACTCACTTGGTCCTACTTCTGAAATGCACCCAGCTGCTCAGAAAGGTTTCATGCATAGTTTTCTAGTGGATAATCTGATTTAATAAGCTTCTAATGGAATAAAAAGGAATTTTTGAATATATGTGATATGTGTGATATTTACACTCAACAGTTTCTTTCTTTATTTGCTTTCTGATTTAATAGAATCACAGAATGGACTAAGTTGGAAGGGACCTTAAAGATCATGAAGTTCCATGGATTTAATTTTTTTTTCCAGGTTGGTTGTCTTGGTTTGGAAACAGCATTGTGATTTTTGTCCTGTATAAACAAAGACATCTTCTGCAGCCTACCGACTACCTCACATTTAACTTGGCAGTGTCAGATGCCAGTATCTCTGTGTTTGGTTATTCACGGGGCATCATTGAAATCTTCAACGTCTTCAGAGATGATGGATTCATTATCACATCAATATGGACTTGCCAGGTAAGACTGGATGATGTTTAATTAGACAAAAGGGGTGTAACTATTTCTGTGGGTGTGCTGTATATAAATAACCAGTCAGGAGCCAAAGAATGAAAGGAGGTAGTCACTAACCTTTCAAAAGGAGTAGTGTTCTCTTTTGTTACACCTATAAATCGATGCATTTGATCAGTGCCTCATCAATTTTCACTGGGTTTTTTTCCTGTGTGTTCACAATAGTTCTAACTAGTTTGGGATTTTTTTACTTCATGTCAGAGCTCACACTCGTGTTGGAAAATCAAGGCATGGGCTCTGCTTGTCTTCAGGTCACCTGAAGCTGGACTGGTTGTTGCTTTAAGCCAAATGTTAAAGTGCCAATGTCAACTCCTGCTTGACAAGGCATGTAGGGCAAAGCCTCCACACAGCATTTGGGCACAACCTACATTTCAGCATGCAACTTTTTGCACTAACTCAGTTATAACTCTTCAATCAGATTTCTGAACTCTTGGTTGATTCATTGCCTGTGGTTGAATGAGTGATTTAGCTTTAAGGCACAGCCATCCCTGATCTTGGAGGCAGCTTTTTGTTGGAATACTTGGAAAAAGTTATTATTGTTAATTCTGAAACACACCTTTGTGGGCAGAATATAAATGCACCCTATGGACAGATAGGCACAAAGCTGGCTCCCTGGTGCTTCCAGCAACATCTGTGAGAAAGATTATACTTTGTTTCATCAGGGAATCAAAAATCTGAAAATGACAGGATAGCCTACGGCAAGGTGTAAGAAAGATCACGATGAAGGGAAAGGGAGAGGGAAATAATCCTCTTTTCTTGGATGTTTGGTTTTTTGGGGTTTTTAAGGAGGAAGTTAAGCTATTGTGCAACATAGATGAAAGAACATCTGCAGGTCATGTCCCTCCATTTCAATAAAAATGTTCAGTTTATGCAGAGAGGAAGACTTCCTATAGGAGACTGATTAACCTAGGAGCTGTAGCTTGATCTAAAAAAATATTATTTCATTGTTTAAAATGTGTCTCTATAGTCATTTGGCAGAAAAGGATTTATCAAATTGAAGTTAATTATTTCCTCAGCAAAATCACACTCTAATGAGATCACCTGCAGTTGAAATCTAAGGTCTGTTGAGCAGAAACTCTGAATTTTTTCATTAATGGAAAACTGTGAAGTCAACAGATGAATAACCATATACCTGAAATCTGTAAAATTCACACCCATACTCAGAATTAAACAGGTGAATATTTCCCCCCTCTTTCAAGGAAGGTTGGCACTGTGGCTGAGGAAGGAAAGGTAAAATCTAAATCTCCAGCTTTGGTTCTAGCTTTGCTGCAGATTTCCTGTGTAAGACAGGGTAAGCCATTCAGTGTGAAATCCTGACCCAAGGTCAGTGGCGTAACTTAATGCTTACAACTCACAAGGTTGAAAGAGGTAGCATTAAGTGATCTTTCTGCATTCTTACCCCAAGCTCTTTCAGAGCCCTCTCTGTACTTTGGCTCCTTTTTTGGGGTCTGTATAAAACAGCACACAGAGGAATTGGCAAGGAGTGGCACACTGTGTCTGTGCACCTTGGTTTGCACAGCAACTGCTGTCAGCAGCCTTACAGATTTCTTTCATGATTCTTCTGCCTGGGAATCCCTCTTTGGCTGACTTGGAGCTACTCAGTCTTGTTATGAGGATCTGACTTTTTTTTTTAAGATTTAAAAGTACTGGGATAGAGGGCTGCTTGAACTTTGTGAGATGGATGTGTGCTTAATCTTGTACTTGAACTGCCTTTTCAAGGGGAGTAGTGGTCCATAACATTTTTAGGGTACTCAGATAGTTTGTTGGTCAGGGTGTGTTAAGTAATTTGGTTTGGATTTTTTTGTTTTTAAGATCATTCCTTTGTAAAATTTTGATATCAAGCAAAGTTTTATGGTATTGGGATCCAAAGATTTTGTGTGTGACATCAATAATGTGTTGGCTTTTCTTAACACTGATTTGTAAAACATTAAAGTTTCTGCTTTGGTAGTCCTCTGTAGGCTCTAGAGGGTAACATTAACCATTCAAAATATGAATGTGTACTGTTATTAATTCTAATTAAAAATTAATGGTAATCTGGAAAATTCAATTTGTACTTTGAATTAAGTTTGGATTTGTTGTGGCTTGTTGAGTGGTCAAGCTGGTTGCAGCTTGTTGAGATCATCATGTAGGATTCCTCTTTCCATCGAGATTTTGTTCTGTCTTGGGGAACGGCAAAAACATGTGTAAACCCTGACACCCATCTTCTTGATTAATAAACTTGACAAAACAGAAGCCAGTGATGAAAAAGCAGGCTATGGAAATAGAGAGGCTGGATTCTAGCAAGAATACTGTGCAGAAATAGCAGGAAGCTTCTGTACGTAAAAAAAAAGATGTGAAAATTCCCACATGTGTGTGGGCAGCCAGCACAAAGGTGATTCTGAAAATGTTTAATGTGGAACAGCAATAGTGTTTTGACTGCTGCAGTCTGAATTTGTAGTGTTACTAGAAGGGATCTCACAGGTAGAACCTGAGGAGTGAGGACCATTGTGCCATGAAGGTAAAGCCCATGCTTTCTGTCAGGACCCACTGAAGTTGATGTCTCTTGCTCCCCTCATGCACTCAGGCTTCTCTGCAAGTATCTGGGGTGGCCCTTTGCATCCATGAGCATGGCTCTTTCCTTAGCATGGCCCGTGTGTTTTCCCTTACTTGGTTTGTTTTCCCAGTCCACTGAACGGTCTCATTTGGTTTTCTGTCTTTGTCTGGTTCACTACACATTTGCTCCCATTGATCAGTCAGCTTCTGCTGTCAGGTATGCTTAGGGAAATTTTATTTTCCCAAGCTAGCCTGTCATTTCTGTTTATGAAGAAACTTCATGAGCTCACCTCACTTAATCCACCTAACTATTTTGTTTTCCTGACTCGGGTCTCCTTCTGTGCCCTCAGGTAACATTTTTCAGCATTCAGGTTCACTGTCCTTGGCTGCCTGGATTGAAGGGAGTGGGAGAAAGGCAGACAAAGAGTTCTTCTCTCAAAACATCCTAGTCTTTGAAAACCCTCTGTAACAAAAGATGCATCTCCAGCTACAAGGAGCATCTCACTGCATACCTGCTGAAAGGGACAGAGAGGAGTTCTCCTGTTCTCCTCCTCTTCATGGAAGAAATGACACTTTTCTTTCCCATGCCAAACATTATTTTTTGAGTCTGACAGGGTTCTTCTCTCAGGAATGAGATTACATGGTACATCTATATCCAAATGCTGCCTCTGCTGAATGCTCTACACAAATACAGTTTTCCAATGGTGGCTTTTGTAATCTACTCTCACTTTTATACCTCTGCTCTACCACTGTCTCATTCTTGAACTGGACAGAGGAAGGACAGTCAGTCTCTGGCACATCCATTTTTTAGCCTTTCCCAGTATGATCTGTAAGTAAATTGGTTCATATGGTGAATTTCAGGTCAGGGAATGTAACCCAGTGACCAAGAGCCATTTGTTCCCCCATTGACCATTTCCTAAGGAAATGCTGTATCAGAATATATTTTTTCACATATGTTTTTTTTTATTTGTATGCTGTGATGAACCAGAAGCTGCACTGAAACTTTGAGTAACATTGTGTGCAAATGTTCCTACATGTAGGAAGTAGAGAAATACTCATTCTCAACAGACAAATATGGCTTCTTCTGAACTTTATCAAATGTCAGGTTTTTCTTGTATTTTTTAATTACATGGAAATACAACAAAAGATGCAGACTTCAGGAAAGAGTTGTAACCTATCTGAACTCCATAGAAACTTTTCAATCATGTCTGAAAACAAGAATGGACTATGGAGTGCCTTAGGATTTTAAATCCTTCGTAATCCTGGTACTTCAGTTTAAAATAGTTTCCAAAAGTTCACTGTCCTAATTTTTTACAATTTTTTTTGAAAATGCAGTTTGGTTATTTAAACAATAATTTTTCAAACACTTAAAGGTTTTACTACAAGGATCAAAAAAGCTGACTGCTCTTACCATGTGCTCACTCTGTTGGCATAGGCTTCTTTTAAAAAGCATTTCTTATTTCTGGCTGTTTCTTATAACGTGTAAGGTGTAAGGTGTGTCTGGGCTGTGCACCCCAGAGCACAGGATGGTTATCTCCAGGTCAGGGTGCTGTCACAGACATACCCCTGTCCCTGATGTGCTGACTGACGCTGTTACCACAGATGCACTCACCTCACTCTCAGCCTAGGTACTCCCAGTCCATCTGGCCAGCCAGATGGTACCAGAGAATCCCCAGTAGATCTGTCTCTGCACAGAAACAGCCTCTGGAGCAGCCATTAAAAAAAAGTCCCACTTTGAGGTATTAGTGAGCACCAGAGTGGCTTGTGTGACAGGGACATTGTCCCTGCATCCTTCCCTCCCCATCACAAGGGCCAGCCTTCAAGGGCCTGCCTTCAGCCTTACAAAGCTGCTTTGTGTTGTGCAGAACAATAAATACACTGAAGGAAGCAGAAAACTATTTCATCCTGTGGCTGGGTTTCCCACAAAGCAGGGAGGAAATCTGTTTTTGAATCCCACAGTGCTTCCATGCTTCACACAGCACTTCTTTATTCCTGTGTGGCATACCTGGACAGAAGCACATGGCAGTGTGGTGCTCACAGGTATTGAGCAGAAATGCACACAGGTATTGCTCTACTCTGTTAGCCCCAATACCCTCATGCACAGTTTGCCTGACAGCACCAGATCTGTGGAGTATGTGCATCCCAAAAGGACAAGGTGTGGCCAGGAAGTCAGAATCATCTGGAAGCACCAGACTTAGTGTGTATGCATTCAGGAGTAAGTGGTCCACAGGTGTCTGGGGTTTCTTGCACTTTAGAAGTTTTTCCAGATTGTGGTGGTGTAGCTGGTCAAGTTGCCATCTGAAATCCCAGATAAATAGGGATGTCTAAGAAAAGCTAAATTAGACATGTGAAACCCCTGTTTTAGCAATGCTGCTGTTAGACAAGGAGGGTTCCCTTCCTCCAGTGGATGTCTGACACTAATGTAGGGAGCCTCTTTTAGTCTCTAGCCCCAGTATTTGTTTGCTTTATGAATAGTTGGGCACCCCCTTATAATGAATAGTCTTGGGTCTGTGTTCCAAGGCAGGGAATGTGAGTCTGAGCACCTTTAATGGAGAAAAGTGAATCCAGCTCTCTCACACAGTCCATGGGGGTAAAGGCAGAATGGGTCAGCAACTCCTTTGCTTTTTACAGTGGCATTGCTTAATTTTTGAAAGGTCTTGTACAGTTAAGGGCAGGAAATGGCTGTGAATACCAAGGAATCACAATCTTTTGTGTTGGGAAGTAAAATAGGGAAAATCAAACAGAGAATGAGACACATCCATCACCTTGTTCTGTTGGCTTCCTGAGGAGCCTCATTTGCTCACCAGCTTTGCCACCTCCAATCTATGAGCAGAGCTCAGATCCACAACCTCCTCTCACCAGGCAAGTGACCAAAGCCTGCAAAGCTGAGCACAAGGGCCCTTGCCCCTTTTTGGAGATTCAACTTCCAGCCACTCTCTCTTGCAAGCACCTAAAAAACTTCAGTATTTTGGGCTCTATTAAATATCTAGGGCTCGATCATTACATTTCTGAGGAGCAATAATGTCCACCTTTTGTAAAAATTAGCACTGAATATTTGAAACACCAAAAAGAAAATTGCAACCTAGGAAGTGCTGAGAAAAGTATGATGAAAACTCAGGGGCTCTTTTCAGAAGTTTTGAGGGCAAGGGTTTTAATCTTGAATAAATTCTTTTGTATTTTATTAATAGCATTTGCTTTCTCAGAACATGCATTTATCTCTTTTCCTATACGCAGATTGTAAAATATTGCTAAATCTTGTCTGAGGAGGAAACAGAGGATTAATACTTTCCTCTTTTAATAAAATCTTCTGCAAATTGTCTCATAAATCAAGATCCCTAAAGGCATTTATGTTCCTATAAACAGAGTAAATTTGGAGCACATTGATTTCTGTCCATTTAATATAACTCATCAAACCAACCAATTGTTTATTTAGCTAGACTATTGACTCTTTTGACTTGGTTAGTGATTTTATATGTTTTATAAATACCAAGAAAGTGTTTACACATTACTTTATGTGGAATGGTACTCTCTCACATTCTGGGGAAATGAGAGACCAGTGGCAGCTCCACAGTCCGTGTGAAGTCCAGTAATAAAAGCATTGTCAGATGGGAAGGGCCAAAACTGAACCTTGCAAGTTTTCTTTTTACTGCCTTCCCAGTACTGCTGCTGGGGAGATTACTGAGGAAAATGACAATTCTGCCAAATGTCTGCACCCATTGTTTTTCAGACTTGTTCCATCTTAACTATCCATTCACATTGCCCATCCATTAATTTTTTTTCCTTCACTTTTTCTGAAACAAATTTATATCTCAACAGGAATCTTGCGGATATAGGATACCCTATAACGGGGAACAGGAATGTATCCCTATTCTTGTTTTCTTGTCTACCTGAGATTTGGATGTTGAAATATAAAGTTGCAGAGTGTTTGCTATTTCTTTTTTTCTGGTCTGCCTTCATATAATCTAGAGAGTGTACACATTGCAGTCAAAGAGGTAAAGGCAATTGATGTAGACATCTGTGAGCTGAATTTTAATGAGAAAAATACTTCATCTGCAGGGAAGGGGGAAAAGACTGCCTTTGCACAAACAGAATCATTAGCAACACAGAAGATCATTTCAGTGTAACTAATGTGACTTCAGGGAAGTTCCGCCAGTTTTCATTAGTCATGAATTCTTCTTCATTTTCCTCTAAATTATTATTTCTGCAGTCAATTGCAACTAATTAGGTAAGTTAAATATTTGGTAGTGAAAAATTATGAATGCCCAAACTATCTGTTTCCTTGTTTAACAAGTCTGATGTAGCCCCTGCTGTGACAGTGTCAAACCACACACTGCTGCCTGGATTGGGCATTTGTTGCCTGAGAGTTGTCCTACAGAACGAGGCATTAGCAAAGCCTAAGCTTTGATTTCTGTACTTGCTTTTTCCCCAGAGGGCTTTGAAATACCCTTTTCTTATTTCTCTATGTGGAAAATAATAGCCTTCCATATCCTTCTGTGCTGATGTC
This sequence comes from Luscinia megarhynchos, assembly GCA_034336665.1. Lineage (NCBI taxonomy): Eukaryota > Metazoa > Chordata > Aves > Passeriformes > Muscicapidae > Luscinia > Luscinia megarhynchos. The sequence goes on along the minus strand of CM067565.1, from coordinate 77,277,876 downwards.
TAAGATATTAAATGTTTTCTTTCAAAAAATGCTGGCCATCATCATTCAAGATCTTACCATAGGACTCAACAAATCATATTTTTCTGACTCCTCTCTGTGTACCACATCCTTTCACTGGCTTTTAAGCAAAATTTCATCTGAAATTAAAATATCACTCTGATAAAACTTGTAAATACCTTGTATAGTTCCATCTGACATTTACTCATCTTCTCTATCACAAAAATATATTCCATTAAGTGAGTACACTGATAGCACTTTGGAAGTAAACCAGGTCCTGACCTAGATCTTGTGCTGAGTGAATCAATGACAAGATGACTGCTGCTTGCAATGGGCTGTATGTGACATGACATCCAGAATTTCCACACCACTGTCCCTGCAGAAACAGATTATGTTGCATCTGGTGGGTTTCCAATCACTCTTCAAGGCCAATAAATTGTATCTTTTACACTTCCTTCCATGCTCTCTCTGGTCTATTGGGACTCCTTGGAAATGCTTGTGACTCTCCTTTTCTTTTGGTACAGGATCCATAGGGAAAAAGAGCACTAACCTAAGAGGAGATATGCTAGCAGCCATGCAGCTTTTTCAGGAAAATAACCTGTTCCTGTCTTGGCCACTTAAGGCAGAGCTGGTACCATCACTAACCTGCCTTAGGACCTTCCCGAGCAGAAGAACAAGTTCAAGTGTAGGCATTCAGCCAGCAGTCAGAGATGTCCTTGTATAAACCTCAGGGTGGCTACATAAGCAGATTCCTTCTTGTTGGGAAGCAGCACAGATAATTGTACTTTGGAGAATGTGAAAGGTCCCTTGTAGTGTCTGGGCTGTCCTGGCAAAGTCCATCAACAGTGGGATCTCTGATTCCCTTGAGGCATGTAAACCTTGAGAAACAACATGATATTCTGAAATCGAAAAAGAAACTACTTTGAAAATAGAAGTGTGACTCTAATCTGATGTTCATGGATCTCAGTTATCTACTGAGATAACTGCAATGCCACAAAGCTAAGCCTTGCCTTCTATGGCAGTGTAAAGATGAGACAAGTGACTCTTCTTTTATCTGTGTATTTGTTTGTTTGTATTAATGGTGATGCTAACAGTAAACAAGTAGACTCTGAATTAACATCACTGAAGTGGAGAGGAGTTTTGGCTCAGGCACACTGAAAAGAATTTTACAGTATAGCACAGATGTTCCCAAATGGTAATGCTAGATTTTCCTATCCAGTGCTTCCTAATTTCCCTCTACACTAATTCAGAAGGACAATGGCAATTCATCATTTAACCTGAAGATGGGAATCTTTCCATTGTGTCTGGATCATCTGGTGATATGAACTACATGTTCCCCATTTTTTCTTCGTGGGGGGACATGAGAGTCACAGAACCTGCCATGATTCCATGGTATCTACCCAGAGCTAGACAGCAGGTGTTCCCAAGCACTTGGAGATGCAGTATTTGAAGTAAGATTATTATCTGATGAGGCTGTGTAAGGAAATTCTGCAAGCAATTCCTCTCTGCTCATGAAATTCCATGCCCTCAAGGGCATCCTTGCCAATGGTGGGGTAGTTGCATCCTAGATGTGCTCCTTGATAGGGGCAGGTACAACTAGGAGTAGAAACTGTGGCTTGAGAGGCTACAATTACAGCAGCTAAAGGTCAGCCCAAAGTAATTATACCTTGAACCTCAGCTGATTAACCTGGTAGATGAAACTGGGTTCCCCAGGTTTACTAAAGCCAAAATTTGACCTGCATATATTAATAGTGGCACTGAACATACATTAACTATATAATGTAATATAATTAGTATAATTACATATCTGGACACATAATAGTACAGTCTAAATACTGCATTCATATTTTTCTATCTTTAGAATATATGCCATCCACAGAAAGATTTAATCACTTTGTGAATGCAAAATACTGAATGTCTGATGCTCTCACTTAATGGTTTAAACTCTTTAATCCTGTAGCATATCAGTTCTCATTGTTTACTTATACATGGAGTGGCATTTGTGTCAGAGGCCTCTAATGGTTTGGGTTAATGCCATCACCTCTGAGCATAGCTACCCTTGAAGCCTGCTGAGACATTTTAAAAAGCAGAATGCAAAAATACCAGGAAAAATGTCTCATGAGCAAAAGGTGTTGTGGGAACTGTAGTAAATTATAAGTCTCTTTCACCTCCTGTATTGTAGAAAATCTCAAAGAAACTATCTGCTTTAGGAGCACTGAGTTTTAAGTAGTCTTCTGTGCAAACTGATTTTGCTTATTGAACTTAGTAGCTCTTCTAGAACTTCTGTGACTAAAGAATTACTGTAGCCCAACTGACACATCATAGTATATTTGAGAGATGGGAGAATTATGTCATCAGACTCAAGTGGAATATTTTTGCATTCACCTCAAACTTCAAGAAATTGTTAAATTTAAAATTAAGGTGGTTTTTTTTTAAGTATTTATTCAAAGATATCTACAATTGCTTTTACAAATGTGCTTCTTGAAGATTGATTTAGGTGCTTTTTCATTTCTTGATATTGAATGAAAACTATTGCCATTATCTATATACACTATGATCTCAGAATAATCTGTATTGAAAAAAATAGTAATTCTGAGAAAGCTGATTGTGGCAACTTTAAGTATATGCTCTGGGCAAACAATCCCTTGTTTGAGGTTTATGCTTTTCTTTCCATATTTATTATCTCATTTTCAATGGAAGAAAAATACAGGACACTGTGGTTCTGAAGGGAAACAAACAAATTTTGGGAAATTACAACAGATTTAGCAATTGGCCAGAGGAGGGAGTGAGGCAGCCTTTATGGCTGGTGAGATCAATGTTTTGGCCCACAGTGAAATATAATAGCTATTTTGGCAATCTGCTTCTGTGCAATTAAACCTTGATTAATCCAATAATAACAATAATATGTTGTATTTTACTCTGCTTTAAATGAAGACAACCCTTATGAATCAGTAGGGATTCATAAGCATTAAAGGTAGTAAAAGTGAGGCACACCCAAGTTCACAGCTAAAAATTTCATAGTGCACTGGGGATTCCTAACTCTCCCTGTGTTGAAGTAAATGAATTTGCATGCAGTAGGGGCTCTATGTATTGTGGGTTATAAATGATGCTCCAAGAGCATTAGTGAGATTTAAAGTCAGGCAAAAGTACAAAGCAGAAAAAAACCACAATTTCTTCTTCAGTTGTGTCTTAGCTTCCAGGCAGCATAAAGATAATGAGCACCTTCCATGCATATCTATATAGCCAAGGGAGTAATGCTGGTAGAGCACTGAGAGAAAAGCTTTTAAAATTGCCCATCTACTCCTACTTCTTATTGGGCAAAAAGGAAAGCTGGTGTATTAAAATTACCATGCTATCAACTTTATGTTTATGTCAGAATTCATTATTGCCTGTTAACACTGCTGCTATTTATCATAATTAATAATAGGAAGGACAAAATTGCATTACACAAAATATGGAGGAAATATTATGAGTATGGAAGAAAGGATCTGGCTGGGGGGTAGAATAAAAGGAAAACTAGAACTGTGTAAGGGAAAGAGCATCAATCTTCCAAAGTAATTAAATGTTATTTAATATTCTAGTATTTCCTTGGCTGTCATTCCATATATCTTTAAAGATGCAGAAAAACTGAAATTATCACATATTTTTGTAACCTGCAGATATTAATCTCTGTCTGTAGAAGCTGGGACTATGTTAAAGCCATTTTTCTGTTGTTACCTACTTGGGTGCCTAGCAGTTGCCTCACTACCTACAGTCAGTGTTTTCTGCTCAAGAAAGATCTCTCTGCAGAGATCTTTATTCCACATCCAGTAGGTGTAAGCTTGAAGCAAGTTGCTATATCTAGAGGAAGATCCCTTGTTTTATTCTGGAGACATATGTCTAAGTGACAATGATATAAAAGTGTTGCAGCATTGACAAACTTGCTGGGAAATGGTTTATGCACAGTAGGGCTCAAAAGCCTCTTGTTGCAAGTTTGGGACAAGAGTGGTCTGAGCATCGAGCTCCTAAAGCAGCCTGTTGGATGGTCTCTTGTAGTTAAATGTTCTGGATGCTGTGGCTCCTGTATGGGTTCTGCAGCTTGAGAGCCACCATTGACCTCCTTTATTCATTTCATCTGAGCTCTTGTCATCCCCAGAGCTCCCTCTGCTTCATGACATTTCCTGCTGTCACCTGTTCCCAAGCCACTGAGCCTGTGGCCAGCATGGGGGCAGTGACAGCTGCCCTGGGAGGCTGCTGCCACTCAGCCACTTACAAACCATTTGGCCCTGCTAAAGTCTCTGGTGGTAGCCCCCACACCTGCAGAAGATCTGGTGAAATGCTGGTATGAAATAGTATGAAAACAAGATCTGGGGCTGACAATGGCTCAATCCTATGAACTGTGCTGATTTAGATAAACCTGTTTTTTTTTTTTTTAAGCAAGGCACCCTCCAAAGAAAACATTTAGGCTTTTCTTTCTTATGCTGACAGCTTCATCTTAAAAGGCTGAGAGTGTATTTTTAAACCCACCTTCCTCCCTTGTGCTCAAAGACTGTTTGAACCCATCACTTGATATAATTCTCTCTTTGGTCTGACATCAGGGTAGGAGGGTAAGAGAAAAATGCTCACATCTGCCAGTGAAAAAACAAACAGATCTATTTCAGAAAAACTCCCCTGCTTTCAACATAGGCCTACGATGCACGGTGAGAAGCCTGTTCTGTACTTTTAGTGTTCAATCTCATAGCACTTTAGAGTTAATTTCAAAGTGTTTATTTGCACCCTTGTTGAAATAGTGCTTCTTTTCTAATCTAATAACTAACAAAACTCCTTAAGATTATGGCCATTATGTTTTCCACATCTATGAAGCATTGTTGCAGCAAATGGAGAAGTGGCAGCTGTTTGCACCAGCGAGGCTAATGAAACACAGAGCACATTTACATGTCCTGGTATTTCACCAGCATCCACAGCACACAGCAGGCCAAATTCAGCCAAGTGCAGCTTCTAGCAAGTTGCTGAGACAGCCAAGAAAGTGTGTTTTAAACATGGTTGCATTCATACACCGAGCATGAGCTGACTGTGATCGGAGCACAGGTGAGTGTGAATTGTTGTAGTAGCAAGCCTTGCATGCATTTAAAAAGTGGTAGGTCTGTAAAAGTTGGCAATAAGCAGTATCTAGAGTCAATATGAGGGCACTTGTAATAAGAAAAAAGCACCAGTGAAAGAAGTGATGAAGCAGTCCTTTTTCCAACCCTTCACCCAATTTAATTTATACAATCTGCCAAGGTCTTAGTTTTAAACCTGGATTAATGTGCAGATTCAGTGCTGGGATAAACTGAATTCCACAGGAATTGTGCTCATTCAGATATAGTTTGTTCCTGTAGAGCAATGATGTGCCTTTCTGCCAATAATTTCAGTATTTTAATGCCAAGTTACAGTCCAGAGACACTTGCTTAATATTCTCGCTTCACTAGGTGTAAAATTGGCACCTCCAAGAGCTCCTCTGCTCTGGACAGTTTAATGTATCATTGCAAGATTCCAAAAAGACAAGGGACTGTCTGTCAGCATTTTGCCTGCACCATTTCCCAGCCCCACAGGGCTCCCTAGCAGAGGGCTGCATCCATGTCTGCTACAGCTGACAGAAATTCCTGGTTGTACCGGGACACGAAGCTCAGAGCTGTGGCCATCCTGGGATGTGGCTGAGGCACTGATGTCAGCAGGAGCACAGAGCTCTGCCTGCATCACAGTGAGGGGACGAGGATCAGGGTTCAGAAACTGCAGGCAGCCAGCAGCACCAGACACTGAGACTCGATCTACTGGAGCTATTTAGGTTTTGGGGTCTTTTAAAAAAACACCAAAAAAAAAGATTAAATCTTTTCTCATTCTGCCCAGCCCTTCACCTCCTGCATTCTTTCCTCTTTGGCCTTAATTTCTTAGGATCAGTTTGCATGTTTGTTCTGTATAAGCAGGGCAACTGCATCCAGGGCATTTTTGCCTGTTCAGGGTTTTTCTTCTTTCCGGTTCAAAGTTTTTCTCCTTCATTTAGCAAGTCATTTAAGGAAAGCATAGATGTAAGGGTGTGCTTGCTCGCTTATTGTATGTACATGACAGCGCCCTTATATAATTTTTGAACATTTACTTGCTCATTGATCCTATAGAAGATAACTGCACCTGACATTTCATATTTCTCTGCTAATTGGGTTTCTGGAAAAAGTTTTGAGTTCATTAGCATGAAAATGACAGAAGAAATTCCTGAGGTTCTTTTCCCCCTCAACTCTCTGCAGTAATAGAACATGCTGTACTGCTTTGTTTTTCAGGTTGATGGTTTCCTGACACTTCTCTTTGGCCTGGCTAGCATTAATACCCTTACAGTGATCAGTGTGACACGCTATATCAAGGGCTGCCATCCTGAGAGAGGTAAGGAATAAATGCAAGTTCAGTTCTGCCTTCACTGAACCTGGTGCGAATCTGTATTTCTCTCAGTCACTATTATCAGGCAGGAAGGCTATATTAAATATAAATTAAATATATTAAATATAAATTAAATATATTAAATATAAATTAAATTAAAACCAGGACATAATACAGTCATTTATATTACAAATGTTTTCATAGAATCCTTCAGGGTTAACTCCAGTAAGGGCCAAATTATTCCATCACGCTTGGGTCACCCTGAGTAAATTCATCCTTGTGCCAAAGATACCATAGGCACTGCTGACCCTCTGTATTCCTCAAAATATGACTCAAATTGCTCCTAAGTTTTACACTGTTGTCTGGATCTCACTGAAAAAAAATTCATTCTTCTATGGGATGATGTTTGACAAGTTTCTGGTCAGCGATCAGATCATTTTCATGCCTTTGTTGCAAGTGGCTTGCACCATCTTTCAGGCAGGAACCTACCAATGTCTGCAGGGAAAGCATGTGTAAGTACATGGCATGCATCAGATGAGTTTTTCTCTCTACTAGCACAAGGAGTATTTGCTGTGAAAAGAACTTCTGCAGGCAGACAATTTTTTCCCCAGAAAACTCTTCTGATGTTTGATGTAATGATAGACTTGTTGAAGTTCACTTTCAGCACAAACTGCTGCTGGAGCTGATAGAGTTTGGCTGTGATGTAATCCTACATCTTCTATTCATTGCCTGTTAAGAAGTCATATTTTAAACCCACATTTCTCTTTTGGGAAGCTCTACCACATATCCATCTGATGGTGTGCATAATTTATGTTTGAATCTCAAGTAAATCTGAGCAAGTACCCAGTATAACGTTACAAAAGTGTTGAGGAACAGAAATTGGTGGATGCATAAATATTTCCCACATAAATGAAGAAATAACCACAGTGTATGGAAGCAGAAGGACAGACTGAATCTTTTGTATTGAATGGCTAATACAGGCTGGGCTATTTTCCCCTTTTTAACAGGAAAAAACCTTGATGTGAGTAAGAAAATCCCCTTAATTTAGATTTATCTTGTTAGTTACTATGTAAAATACAACTGTTTCCTGCATTTTACAAAATTACATTTCCACAGTGCTCAACAAACTCATTGTCTCCAGCTTAAAAAACATTCATTTCCACTCTTGAGTGGTAACACGAGCCTGACAGAGGCTTTCAAAATCAAACTTTTCTTATGAATATGCATTTTTCTACCTTAATTTTTCAAATATCTGTTTTACTTATTAGCTGGTGGAATAGGATTGCATTTGGGTCTGAGAGATGTGTTTGCCTTCCCCAGTACCATTTTCTGACCCAAGCATGCCATTGCAGGTCACTGCATCAGCAACAGCAGCATATCAGTGGCACTGGTCCTCATTTGGGTGGCAGCTTTCTTCTGGTCTGCAGCTCCCTTGCTTGGCTGGGGCAGTTATACAGGTAACAGCTGTCTTGCATTTGTACCTCCTCTCCACTGAACAAAGATGCTTACCTTTCTTTCTTGCTGTTTGTGATAAGCCAGGCCGGTTATCAGTGGGACTGAGGAAATCATTCATCCGTGTGACGTGGGTGCAGAGTGTTGTCTGCTTTGGTTTCAACTATAAAGAGATGTTTCTTCTGAAGATATCACAGGAAGACTTGGACTAAGTGCATATTGCCTATGGAAAAAGAGAGGCCAGAAATACTTGGCATGGTTAAGCAATGAGATAAAGAAAACTATCATAAGACATCCTTCAAAAATTGTCAAGTTTAGGAAACTAGCAAAGAACCCAAATTCCAGCAAGTTAAATTTGAAACTATAATAAGACAAAAGCCAGAAAGATCTGGCAAAACAATTTGTTGAAAATATGAAAACTTACATAGCAAAGGAACTGAAAGGTGTTGGAAAGTTTGACAGTCCAAGAAAGAATTAGGGTGCAAGATAAGGCCATATCAAGAAAGGAGAGTGAGGAAAAAAAGAAAAGAACTTGTGCAGTGAACACTGCAGACATTCGGTGGCTAAGGCTTGTGACAGACCAGAGAATTTCTTCATGGGGAAATGATGGATAAATTGCCTCAATTTTAGCCTGTAAGAAGTAAACAAAACAAATATCTAGGAACAAATGGTAGTGATACAGAAGTCCTAACAACTGAAATCATGTGACTGACATTGTCCAGTCTCCATCCTGTAGGCCTCTGCATTCTTTGAGAAGTCATGAAAACTGTGGAGACTTACTAAAGCAGCTATGTGCATGTATTCTCTTACTTACTAAAGACATAAGCTTTGAGGTACCTCTGGATCCTTGAAGGATGGGTGTGAAAAAAGCAGCCATTCCTATGGTTGGTTAAATGTTCTACCATTCACAAACCAAAATATTCTCAAAATATTAGGCTCAATGGACCTTTGGTTTGAGACAAATTCAAAACTGTTTATTAGACTGCCTGAATTTTATGTCATATTTTTGTATTCTGCTTATTTTGGACTGGCAATTTTCTGTGTATCTTCTGGTGATCTGTGTTCTTTTTACATTAATCTACCAGCTCTTCATTTATAGGGGGACTTCTGATGTCTAGTTTTGGCCTTAAACTGGAGCCAAGAATTTTTTGGGCAACACTACTTTGTCAGGACACCCAAGTGCCTCCATAGACCCTGTCTGAATTAAATTCCTTGACAGAACTTTTCAAGACTGTTTCTAGGAGTGCTTTCCCCCTACTCACAGGAATTTTGGGTTCCTGGGCTGTCTCTAAGCACACCTCCAGTGGGGCACCCACAGAGCTGTGGGAGCCCAGCAGTGGCAAGTCCAGCAGCAGGCACCAGCAGACCACACACATTACAGCTGGCTGCCTTGGGCCTTTCACTACTACACAATATCTTCAGGGGCCCCAGGACCCCACTGATTTTGGGGAAAGACACTTTTTTGTGTCCCTGCAGAGGGGGAAAGCATAGCTCTGAATTCTGATTTGTGGAAAATCTGTCGGATTTTCTTTTCCTGTCATCTGGAGGCTGGTTTCATTTTTCAGGCAAAGGTTTTCAAAAGCAGAAACCCAGAATTAAGCCAGATTTTATGGTTATATTTTTGAATCTTGAGGTCTACTGACAAAAAAGGCTAAGGAGAGAAGAATCTATTTCTATTACAGAACACATTTAGACAGCAACATCTAGAGCTTTTGGTGATAAAAATACTGAGCTCTTTTTGGTGAGAAAAACAAAAGAGATTTTAAGCTTTTGCTCTTCTAATTCTTCCTGTTTAATTTTTGTCTTCAAAATTACCAGTGAGGGATCTGCTGCTGAATCATGTAGTCTTCGCCTGTATTGTATCTCCGGGACCTGTTAATACTTGGCTTACCTAATTTTGATTCATGCTTCATTTATTTGTAATTCAATTTGTTGTCATAGCTGTCAGAAAAAAAAACCACCAGCTTTTTTCCACTTAAAAAGAAAAATAAGCAATTCACAATCTATAGAAAGACCTCTAAAGTTATAGAACTCATGTTTTCTGTCAGGACATCTTTGCAAACACATCAGGGGACCTAATGAAGTCAACTGCTATTCATAAATGTGTTAGAGCCAGAGACTACAAGTTATTCCCAGTGCCTTTTCCTTAAGCCCCTGATCAGTTAGTGTCTTGCTAGTGGTAGACCCTGTAATCTGCCTGACTTCATTTTCAAAAGTCTGTGTTGCAGGACTGTGTGTTTGCCATTTATCGAGAGGTCTCATATCTTTCTAAGTATTTATATGTTTTATCTTCTCATCATCTTTTTCATTAGTTGTATCAGTTAGGTCTCATGGCTCTCACTGCAGTAGAAGTTCCATTACCTCAAGGAGCCTCAGTATTTTTATTTCCTGCTCGGTTTTGTAAGTGGTGACTTTTTACATTTGGCATATTGTCTGTGGAATTCCTTGTTTTGCTGTTACAGTGCTCATCTTAGGAAGTTACTATGTAGAGTATTATGACAAATAAGAGTACGTATCATCCAAGGATAAAACCTTTTTTTTAAAAATAAAGTGTCACAGTTTCCTATTCTGAAACAACAGTTTGTGCATTATGGATTTCCACTGGCAGTACAAACTCAACAGAATGATAATATGCATTAAATTTTTTACAGTCTAAATGGTCTTGAAAAATTGTTTATGTAGGAAGTAATGTCATGTCTCATTAAATCAGAAAGATCAACCCATTCTATAGTGCTTAACAAGAAAAATACAGCATTTTAATGAATAAATTAATTGCTCAAAATCAGACAAATATTCTAAAAGTGCTAACCAACATATTCTTGCTTTCCAGATCGTATGTATGGCACGTGTGAGATAGACTGGGCAAAAGCCAATTTCTCTACAATCTACAAGTCCTACATCATCTCCATTTTTATCTGCTGTTTTTTCCTACCTGTCACAGTCATGGTCTTCTCTTATGTGTCAATCATCAACACTGTCAAGCTAAGCCATGCATTGACAGGACTGGGTGATCCCACAGACAGACAGAGGAGAATAGAGCGGGATGTCACCAGGGTGAGTTCGGGGTTCATATCAGATGGGATTCATCTCAATGAAATCTGTCTTTCCAAAAATTGATCTCCACTAGAACAGAAGAGAATAAAACCAATCAATTACATTTCCTTTGTTTATAACTCTAGTGACAGAGCCTGAAGTCAGTGAAGAATAGAAGGTTTGTTTAAAATTTCTACTGCATCAATTGGTTAATATTGGTGCTACATAACATCTGAAAAATAATCTAAATATAACTGGAGTGGCTTTTACAGCACAAATCCCAAAAATTGGGTTTGGCATGTGCTCTTTTCTTTCAGAAGTTACACTACCTCTGAGCATACTCAGAATTTAGAGTGGGGATTTCAGTTTACTCACTGTTTAGTTGAGTCTACCTGAAATCCTCTGTGTTCATATAAACATATGGGAATGTAGCTATTTTCATTCCATTAGATGAGGCATTTCTCAACCACACCACCATGCCAAAATTCAATATGTAGCTCCTAGGTCTGCCCGGCTACATCAAAGCAAACCATTTGCTTGCCCATATCCTCCTATAAGCCATACCTTCAGGACAATCTAGATTTCTCCCTTCCAGCCAAGTGTTCAAGTTACTATTCTCAGTGTTTTGTTCACCTGCTGTAATCTTCCAAAACAGATTTAAAATTATTCTTCTTCTGTCTTTTAGGTTTCTATTGTCATTTGCACAGCCTTCATTATTGCATGGTCACCATATGCTGTCATCTCCATATGGTCTGCCTATGGTCACCCTGTGCCCAACCTTACCAGCATCCTTGCCAGTTTGTTTGCTAAGTCTGCTAGCTTCTACAATCCCATTATCTACTTTGGAATGAGCTCCAAGTTTCGAAGGGACATTTTCATCTTGTTCCATTGTGCCAAGGAAGCCAAGGACCCCGTGAAGCTCAAACGTTTCAAAAACCTCAAACCAAAGCAGCCACAGCCTTCTCAGAAAGAAGAGAAGTATGCACCAGAAATGCACCCAGCACCAAGCCCTGATTCTGGGGTGGGAAGCCCAACCAACACCCCACCTCCAGCAAACAGGGAAGTGTATTTTGGTGTTCTTGATACACCATCCAACAACCCCAACATTGAATGTGATAGATTGTAAGTTTTGTGGCTGCTTAATACACACACACTTTGTGTTCAGGAAGACCCTCTATAGACCAGTGCTTGATTAATTTACTAATTCCCATTCCATCTGTTTCTTGCTATAGCACTGATGACTATACAACTCAAGCAAATCAGATGGTAAAGGGATATTTTCCTTCTGTGTAGGTACAGAATGCTCCAAAGAACATTAAAATGGGGGCAGCACACCCAGTGCCAGAAACATTTGATTTTCACATGCATGCAGGAAAAGAAAGACTGACTTCAGAACAGCAGGCACTAGCTAGCAAAATTAACTAATACCTTCCTATCCAAATTTTATCAGTTCAGGACTGCATTTCCAAATATGTCTTTTGCTCTTTAACAGTCACAGCCATAGACGATTGTTGTAACTCTGTGGTGCTTCACAGCCATGGCTGTAGGAGAGGACTGTCCCTGCTAAGATTGCTGTGGAGCTGCTACAGCTCCAATGGCTGTAAGTTGGCAGAAAAAGCCATGTTCCCCCTGCAGGGTACCCAGGTGTGCCCACCATAGGGATCCCGGGCCACACAGGCACCTCATGGGAGTGTGTCTGATTGTAGGATCAGAGAATACTTTGCGTTGGAAGGAACATTATAGATAATCTTGTTCCAAACCCCTTGCCATGGACAGGGACACCTTCCCCTAGACCAGGTAGCTCAGAGCCCCATCCAGCCTGGCCTTGAATGCTTCCATGGATGGAGCACCCACAGCCTCCCTGGGCAACCTGTTGCAGTGTCTCACCACCCTCACAGTAAAGAATTTCTTCCTAATATCTAATCTAAACCTACTGTCTTTCAGTTTAAAGTCTTTGCCCCTTGTCCTATCACTTGTAAGGCTCTGTTTTTGTACTGGAACGCTGCTGTAAAGTTTCCCAAAGCCTCCTCCAGAACAAGCAGCCCCAGCTCTCAGCCTGTCTTCATAGATGGCCTTCACAGGGCATCTTCTGATGGTCTGTGCCTGACTCTGCATGTCTGTGCAAGGACTAGCAGTTGGAATATATTGAAAACACTGGCCTGGTATTTTCTAGTCTAGAAAAAAAAATGTATATTTTCTACTAGAAATGTATCTAAGCAGCGGCTGCATATTTTCCTCACTGGTCTGCAGAATTATTTCCACTCCCACCAACCTTCCTGGTGAGCAGGGCATGGCTGTGCCATTGTGATTCAGGAAAGCTGGATTTTGATTTTACTGATCTGTCTCCAAACTGACTGTTTTTCTACCTTCCTCTGAAGGTGGAGTAAGAGATGTACAGGTAATGAAACCAAAACTTAGGTTCTAAGAGCACTAATGATGATCATCATTAGTACATCAGAGGTATTTACAAAATATAACCCAGCATTTCACTTTTGCTTCTAAAGAAAGTGTTGTTACCTACCTATGGGTAATAGTGACTTTTTTTGTAAACTCAACTAAGTAGCAACTAGGGATAATGATTTAAATCAATTGCCAGACTACCAGATATTGCAATTATATCACCAAGTTTATTTTACAGAATCAAAATGAGGAGGTATGTTTTCATAATTCCCCATCTTGTAAATTAACTGCATACTCAAAGACTTCTTTTAAAATGTCTCTGTCTTAGCCATGGAAATTGTGGGTTCATTTAGTGCCATTTGCAATTTGAACAGGGGAAAAAGAAGGGAAAAAAATAAAATTAAAAAAACCAACAACACTCTTTTGCTAACCTCTGCTATTTACAAACTTTTGAAATCTTGCTGTCTGGGTGTGCTGAAATGTAGTTTTGCAAAAATATGCTCTTCCAGATGTGTTTCTTGGGAAAGTTACTAAGAGAGCCCACCTCCATTTCTCCCATTACTCTATTTGTTTTGAGAAAATCATCTGTGTTTTGAAGTTAAAAACAAATAAACATTATAAGCGACACTAGGGAACTGTACTTTCTTTCATGGCCACAGATCTGAACTACAAGAGTATTCATTTTTGTGGAAAATTCTGACATATGGATGTCATTTCATTACCATATATAATGAAAAGCAAATAAGTAAACAGTTTGCTTCCAGATAAAGCGCATGCTGTAGTTGCAGAAATAGATGAAATTGTTTAGTGCAAAATCCTGTAGCAGCTGGATAAAGCCAGGCTGGGCTAACCAAAGCTAGAACACTGTTTTGAAAGCTCCTAAGTGTAGCACAAAATCCACCTTAGTAACCATGATGATAGTAACCACTGCTGTGCTGTGCAGCCCCACTGCATTCCCAGAAACACCCACAGCCACAGGTGTGCTAGACACCTGCCCAGAGGCACTCTGTGGCCATAGGGGCCAACCTGGCTTGTAATCTATATTTCTGCTAATTTGCAGATACCTAGGGAAAATTGCAAAAATGCTGTTGATCTGCAGGATTCAGATTCAGACACAGAAAGATGTGGAACAGGCAAGGAGGAAGGCAGAGCACAAGAGCATTTCCATGACTGTCCCCAAACTCCCCCTGAAATCTCTAATAGTTCATACACCATTGAACATAAATGATGAAGATAGACTGAGGGAGAGGAGGGAGTACAAAAAAAGCCAAAATAGAAGCAGGGTGGAGGAAAAATATAAAAGGGGGAAACCAGATCAGAAGGGGAGCAAGAAGCCAGGAGTCAAAAGATGCATACCTGCTGAAAGACAAGTAGGAAAAAAAAACAACAGAGAAAAAGCCTTTCCTGGACCACCCAAGACCTCTCTCCTGCAAGGCAAACAGCTCCAGTCCTTTGTGGATACATGGTGATACCACAGGATTGCACAGCTGTAGAGCAGCTGGTCTCACAGGTTTCATAAGGTGTCTTTGCAGACACCAGCTTGTGCTCCAGGTTCAGCAACAGCAGGACCACATTGTCACTGAAGTTACCCAGGTAAATAGGCTTCCAGCCCTAAAGCATCAGTGCCCTGCAGCTGCACCAACAACACCAGCAAGTGGCTAAAGGTAGGAAAAAAAGGTCCAGAATCCATTACTGGAGTGCATATAAGGGAGTGTACATCAGCATTTTAAGCATGGGAATCAACACAAATCCATTTGTATAACACTTTTCCCGTGTCCTGGATTTCCAGTCCCTCATGTGCCCAAACGAGGCTGGCCCCTGCTGCTGCATCCACAGCCTGCTGAGCCAATGCTGCTGCTCAGAAAGGAGCAAAGAGCTTGGTGACTTGAGACAAGCAGCAAGGAGTAAGTATGCTGGGAGGGGTATGGGGTTTCATGATTTTACCTAGCAAGGATGAAGTACAAACCACACAGAGAGTCCTAAAGTCAAATCACTTCTCTCCATAACCTTGCTGCTCCTTGCAGCCTCAGGTTTTCTTTTACAGCTGGATTTTTAGCAGCAGAGGTGTGAGAATGCTGTTGTCCTGACTGATATTCTGGTGGCAAGGAGGCTTCTCCGGAAAATTGCAGGTTAGAATCCTCTCCATCTGAGATGGTCTTACTAGGGAGATCCTACTCACCTTGATGAAGCAGAGAACTTCCAAAGGCAGGGCTGTATGTCTTACCTCCATGACTGTGTTGGTTTCACATGCTGGGGGAGGAGGGCGGATTCGCCTCAGGGAAAGCTCCATGAGGCCAGGGAACGAGGGGGCGGGGCTGTCCCGTCTCTGGGGGCGTCCCCTGTGGGCTGCAGGGACCAATCGGAGAGCTGGTTTGGTGATGGACAGCTCGGGAAACCAATTGAAGGTTGTTTCGCTTTCACAAACCACATTGGATTAAGTTAACTGCTCTCTTTCGGCTTCCGGCTCCCAGGAGGTTTGGATGCTTGAGAAGAAGACTTTTTGCCTCGGGGAAATGGAGCTCTCTGTTTTGGGACTGGAATATGAACAGAGACATTTGGTAGAGAAGGAGATGAAGAGAATTTTGTTTTTCAGCAGCCTGGCTTTAAAAGTGATACTCCAATTGTGTAACATAACCCATAGCACAGCTCTGGAAGGACTGTGAGAAAATGGGAGGAGAGTCATAATCTGCAATTTTTCCCGGGCAGATGTAGATTGTGAAGCTGAAGACACCCCCTAAGCCTAAACTAAAAAAGGGACTTTTCTCTCTTAAGTGAACTGAAATGATTATTTGGATGGATAACTGACTGAAGTGTTTTCTGTATGATGTTGTTAAGGAATGTGGAATGAAGGGAGGAGGGAACAATATAGGAATCTTATTCTGGATTCTTTTTGTGTTATTAATTATTGTTTCTACTCCCAAATCCTCTCTCTAAAAGAGATCAAAATATATTAAAATGGGCAAAACCCAAGTCACACCGTGACAATGACATAGGACATCCATCCTAGGGCTGCCACTTCCCATTTTGTGAAGGCACAGAGTGGGCAGTCTGCATGGGGCTGCATAACAGGGCCTAGTTCTCCCAGTGCCTCAGCCATGGGCTTCTTTCAGTGTGGTTTGCATTGAATGGCTTAGTGCCAGCCTGCACAAATGAAACCTCATGCCTATTGCTAGAATCCAAATGGTCTCTTGCCATGAGGTAGGAAAACAATATTTAGATCTCTCTCCCTTTGGCACAGAAATTCTAACCTGTAGGCTCCTACTGTCTCTCTTGATCAGCCCTGGATTCTACTGTGAGATTTTGTAATTGTTTGGGTTGTTTTCACGTATGGCACACCAAAACAGTAGCACCATCTGGCAGAAGGTAGTAGGCCAACCAATTCTATCATTTTTGAAGGATGCTGTCAGCATTTTTTGTCTTGTTCCAGCAGTATCTGAGACAGAAATCTTATCCTAGCTGCAAGGAACCCACCCTAAATCTCCTTGCTAACTGTTCATTATCCATTTTTGTAATCACAGCATTTTTGACATTGCTAAAACACTCTGGCAAATCACCTTGAAAAATGCTTCAAGCCCTTAAGCCACCCTTTGAATTATGCCTTTATCTACTCTACATATTAATTTCCAACCATTTCCCAACTGTTTTGATTAGCTATTGATTAGTACACTCAGCAGATGAGTTCTTAATGGCCACATAATTCATGTGTATTAAAATCTCATCAGATTTTACTTGATTACTTCTTATTATCAATATTATTCATAATTATCAACATATCAGTATTATACCAAAATCACCGCAGTTATTAATCATGAAGTGCAGTTATTAATACCCACATGTACAACCTGGCCTTACAAGTGGCTTACCAACGTCCCTGTCACTGACACAACCCTTTCACTGGGGCTACAGAGTTCAAACAATTAAGTTAATTCATTATTACTTCTATTCAATTTCCACAATTAAAAATAGCCTCTTCTGGACTGGGGAGAGGGAAAAAAACATTATAATCCTTTGTTTATTTATGCCAAGAAAACCTCTTGGGCCCACATTTCCCTTGCTAGCATTTTTGCCAAGCTGAAAACCCTTCAGGATGTTGGCACATTGAAATACATAAGAGGATTTCTTAATAGCTTTGACATTTCTAATGCAAACATGAATAACTTGAGTGTAGTTGGAGGGAGTGGGATAGCCTACTCCAGTCCAGTCCCTGTTCTCAGTGCTGTTATGAATTCTTATCTAATGACTCATGTAAAAGTCATGTATTTCTTGTAGCAGGGACCAGAAAACAAGCAACTCTTCATCCCTCCTTAAGACAGTGATTTTTTTTACAGTGTGAACCTCTCAGGCTTGCACCCCCTTGCAGGCTCTCTCTTCACCCTACAAGTTCTTCATTCTTGGCTGCAGACACACAATAAGTGAGATCTAGAGTGTGCCCATTTAAGCATGGCCTACGGCTTAGCACTTTCCTCAGGAGAGACAGATGGAGACAAAAGCCCCTTCCTGAGGGAGAGGGTTCAATGAGAACATTGTTCTTCTGCTACCTTGGTGACTAGTTTCACCTCAGGCAATAACAAAAAGGTCTGGTAACTCTACCTTGGCTCTGTTTTCAAGCCAGCCTGGCAAACCAAGTTTTCTTGAAATGCTGTGTGTGTCCTCTGTCTACCTCTCAAATTGCTGTAAACCTTCTCAGTAAATCAACAAATGGAAAAGGCTTTTTGCAAGTACTTCAGGAACTCTACAGACCAAAGTGAAGGTGCCTGCAGGGCAAAATGGCTCTGTGTTTTGTTTTGGTCTGAAGTGCCTAATTCCCATCTGCAGCAAAGACTCCCTAATCCCTTCCTCCATTGATGATATAGAAATATGAAAAGCTACAACCTTGTGCAATTGGGAAAAAATACCTCTAAGATCCTCATGATCAGCAGATATTCCTGCTTCCTGGGAGATGGCAATTAGATGATTCCAGATGAAACAGGCCAAAACTGAAAGCATGGTCTTCTCCAGAAGAATGGAGTAAAACTGCTACTGGATGCACATATCCACACATCCTGCAAGAATCTTTGTGCCTGAAAGGACTCTTAAAGAGCTTCATATACTCAGATTAAAAGAGGTAAGTGAATTGCACTGACTGCAGGAGAAAGCAGAAGCTTATCATCTGGACCTATGCTTTTCTCTATAGATTTGTGTACCCACGTGTATTTCACACATACTTCTTAGAGGACTTTCTTTTATGGGTTGGATTATTTCTGTATCATCATAAAAGGGAAGCAGGACTGAAAATGTCTTGGTGTGCAGAAGAAGCAAAAGAATAAATATAAGATTCAAAGAATGTCCAATAGTACTACAGTAGGAATACAGAACAATAAGAAAATTACTAAATGGAATGTAATAAGCCCATTACTTTTTCAATAGAAAAAGCAGGGCCATACTTAATAATAAAAATAAAAAAAGAACTACCAGCTGTCTGTGCCAATAACCATCTTCTTTGATGCTCAGTGAATGAGACAAAAGCCCTCTGGGTATAACAAACAGCATTTAATTATGTAATAGGATGTAACCTAGTAAAAGGAGAGTGGAAGGACTTACAAAAATCACTGCAATAAATTCCCTCCCTGGCTGAAAATCTGACAGCCTTCTGTAGCCTTTGACACTGTACACCAGCAAGCCTGGAAAGAATCACTGCTAGAGCAAAGCTGGGATGTTCCTGGAGGGTGCGTGTGTGGCCAGAGGCACCTCTGCTGGGTGCAGTACAAGGTCACTGCAAGCTGCCTGAGCACAAGGCACCTCTGTGTGTCACATCTGCCACAGCATTTGCAAAATGAAGTGTGAAGTCAAGAATAATGTCTGGCACACAAGTAAGAGCATGAGCATCTCTTTGTGATTGACCTGGCAAAGCCTTATCAAGCGCCAAAGACAAATTTCTGATGGATTCATATCACATTAATGCTCATGCAGTGAATTGGGAGAACTCAGGGCATGTTTTGCACCACTGGAAACTGCTGTTGGGAAATGAACAACACTAACTTCTGCAAGATAGAAAACAATGAAATAACATGCAGCCTATACAAGGATTTAAAGGGAATAGAAAATGGGCTGTAGCTCATGCCTTAACTGATACCATGTTACCTGACAATCCAGCCCTCAGCTTCCTCTGCTGAAAGGCAGTCAAGTACATCAGCCTTATTGTGTGTCCTATCAGAAAAAACCATCCCAGACAAATGACCAGCTCAAGAAATTTGAAAGGTTTAAGTTCTTAGCTATTGCCAGACCATTCCACATCACTGGAGTCATCCACTTTGGGAAGCAGATACACCTTATTCTTTGAAAGATGCTGCACATTCTCCACGAGGAAGTCTTAAGTATTTTGACTTCTGCAAGAAACCAGAGCTTTTACAAGAGGTGAAGCACATGGACTCAGGAAGTCTGGGAAAATGTGACTCTTAGTGGGCTTGAGAAGAGATCTGGCTAGCACTGGGATAACTAGATTGGTATTTATGCTGATAAAGGAACCAAAAAGCTTGACATCAGAAATTAGAACAGGTAGGAGGAAGACTCTATCAGCTCCTGGGCTGCAGCACACTTGAGTCTTTTTCTCAGGTTAGTTTAGACCTCCTGTTTGCTCATGCCCCACTCACTGGCTCTCTGTAATGGTTGGTGGTGTCCACTCACCTCTCCATTAATTCACCATGAATCAGTTCCCTATTTTCAGTCAAACAGAAATCCCATATTTCAAGCTTCATGTTTTTAGCTTCTTTTATTGGCACATTCCATAATAACCCAACATTCTATTGGGAGGGGCTTTGACAACAGATGGGGAACGAGCATAGCCAAACAATCAGAAAGTTAGCAGGGGTGAATACACCACTAAAACACTTCCTAATAAGGGCAATTTTTGTCAAATACTTTTTCTCACCCAACCTGACTATTAAAATGGAGGGTCATGATGGAATAGCAAAATATGGGGAGTTCCCACAAGGTTAACTCTTAGGTGTTCTTGTTCAAAGAACCCTTTAAACATTTACCATGCTAGCAGAAAGAGTAGGCCTAGTATATACATCCAAAAGCCTGAGAGTAATCTCCCTGAACTTCTGCAAAGAAAACAGGATTTTGGGGTCTTCTCCCCTTTACAAGGATATGCAGTAGAAATGAAGCTAACAGCATTAGTTATATTGCTACAATCTGTTCCTGGAATTATATTTCTGGTCTGATAAAATTATAGTCTCCAAATAAGACCCACTCAGTGAATCTGCTCAATAACCTAAAGACTTCTCCCTAATGCTTCCATCTGCAAAATCTGGTATAGAATTCATTCAGCAAGTTCAGTTGTAGTTCAGTGGGTACAGTCAGGTCTAAGGATGCTAAACATATGGTCTCTCAGCTGTAGATCCCAAAGGTCTTGATGAAGATGACATGCCTCATCTGCCTCTAATCCTGAAGAATTTTTGATTGCTTTCTGAGTAGCAGAATGGACCCAAAGAACTTCTGCCATTAAAAAAAGAAGCTTTATCTTAATTCTTTAATATAGGAAGCAAAGTAAAAACTAGCTATTGTATGGGCAATTGCAGTCATTAAAGGTGTTTAAAGAATTTTCCCTACTTAATCACAACAGTAGTTTTACCTCATCTGTTGGTCTCCCAGACTCACAGCATCTCACTGACCTACCTAACCTTCAAAGGGGCAGAAGCATCCTGCCACCCTTAACTACAGATAACAATAGGACGACTTTGTTTTGAACTGAGCATTTTCATTTGTTAAGATCAACACAGCAGACACCCCACAGGAAAACCAGCTCATTCCTGTTGGTCTGTAAATCCCTGTGCTAGCACAGGTTACAAATAGAGGATGAACGACCAGACCAGCTAGCAAGGGGACATGTTTCCCATCTCTGGCTGCCATCCAGGTATCCTTCCATGACACCTGGATAAACCCAGCAAGGATTAAAGCTCTCAGCAGGGCCAGGAACCTGTCTGGTCTCTGTAGCTGGCCTCCCCCTTCAGCACTGCTCTTTGACTTACAATTATTTCAGGCTTTGTTAACCAGGCGTGGGCAATTTGACTTCCTCAGCAACAAGCTTAAAAACAAATAATCCAATTAATGGAAGAAGCAGAGTGTAAAAGTGTCTCAAAAGGGTTGGGGAAGCCAAGAAGAGCAGCTGGCACGTCCCTGGTGGGACGTCTCCCTCCAAACAAGGGCACACAGAAGCCCCTTGTTAGTGCAGCAAGGACAGCAGTGTGACCTGCTCTTTGAACCCCACAGTCTCAGGACTGTGACACATCACTGGGGCTCCAAACCAATACAACAAAGCCCTGTGTGCCATGCAGACATGCAGACACACAGATCTGCAGTTAATTTAGCTCCAGAGGCAAATGCTAACGACTGTCAGCGCTGCCCACTTCTGATCCTACAATGACATCTCAGCAAGGGCTTATATAAAACTTCTCTCTAGCTCATCAACCCAGCCTTCATTAGGCAGCAACAAAGAAATGTCAGAAGTTATTTAAGAGTATATCTTCAGCCTTGAAATGAGTGTTTGTGCTTTAGCTGAGGTGGGAGAGGGGAGTGGGAAGAGGAAGAGTGAGAAGTGTTCATATTCATATGGCAACCATGGAGAATATGTGTAGGGCTATTCATTCGAAATGTTGTCTTTGATAATGGCATTCAGCTGCAGAAATCTCTAAATATCATTTAGAGAGAGAGAGAACTCCTCTGCCTGCCTGGAAGAATGAAAATTCAGGGCTTTGGTTCAAATTCATTGTACCACTTCTCCAATCCTCAGCCTCACTGTGCAAAATCTAGTGATAAAGAAGCTGTGTGACTGCAACAAATCCCTTTTTTCGGGAAGAGCCACCACAAATATCAACCCTTGCAAATCCAGGATGAAATTATTCCCAGCCCCTAGTAACAGCTCAACATTGGTGTTTATGGCCACAGCAATATCAGGACATGACCAGGCCTGTAAAATTTGTTGTTGATGGACTGGGGAAAAAGCTGTTGGTCTTCCCCATTTGCTCCTGACCACACCAGGATCATGCCTGCAGCCTCCCTACAGCTTCTCCCCACAGTACTAAGGAAGGAGACATAGAGGGCATCAGAAACATCCTCTCTCCCTTCTCCATCATGCCCTTGCTTACATGTTTGTGTGCCCTTGGGGCAGGGGAGAAAAGGTCATCCCTTTATCCTAGAGACAGGAGACAGAAATCCTGTTCCCTTGCAAGCAACAGCAAAATGGTTAATTGCAGCTTGCAAAGACTTCATCCACATGCTCTTAGGATGAGGCCAAATCATAGAACATGTGAAATGTTGAGAAAGGAGAACACCAAGGCCAAGTGCTTGGGTGCTGCAGGGTAAGGTTAGTCTCTCTTACTGAAATTCTTGTGCTTAAAACAGTCCCCAAACTTTTTGAAATTTTGTACATTAGAAGCAATAACCACACTGACAGCAGTAAATTACACACTCTACATCAACTGTTTATGGCATAGAACATGCACATCCCACTTAGACTATCCCAGTGATGGGATGCCTGAGACAGATCTTAGTCCAACCAGCTGACTTCCACTCACTAAAACAATTGATGGTACAAGTGAGGATAATGCAAATGTCTTCTGAAATACCAGCCCAAGTACTGACATCTAGTTCCTAACTTCATCTTCATACCAACTCATCCTGTGGATGTTCATTTGTCAAAATTTCCCACAGTTTAAACACCAAAGGCATTACAAAAATGTTTGCAAAAACCTTTTCAAAAAATAGGAAAATAAAGAGAGAGAGAAATAAATAAAATCTAGCATTTGTATGAGTTTCCTACAGATGCTTCTAAGTTCTTGATCCCTCACTTTCTGAGCGCTTCTTGTTTGTATGTCTTAATTTGCATGAACCACTATTGTGGAAGAGCAGATGTGATGATGGGAAAAACCATGGTGCAGATGTCTCTTCAATTTATCTCTTGTGTTTCATTTCTTGGATCCTTAGCAGACATCACCCCGATTTGGTGCCCCAAATCTGTGCCCTTCAGAAAGTTTAGCCTTGGAAATGTGAAACAAACTAAACAGGCAATTTACTCAGAACTTCCTATAGCTAGGCAGAGTTGTTTGGCTAAATGCATCACCTACAGTAACAGTAATTCCTTTCTCCACCCCTGCATGTGAAAAAAAAACCCAAACAAATGAAGCAACAGACTTAAAAATAAAACCAATTACTTTCCACAAATTAGCCCTATTAATTTATTACATACAAACCAGGACTTGTTTCAATTTTCTTACTCAGTCTTGTAAATTGACTTTTTTTCTAGATGATAAAATGTATTCACTCACTGGAGAAAAAAAATTTATAGGAGAAAGCTGAAAAGCATTAATTTTCTGAAGACCAAAGAAATTCAGTTTAGAGCAGCAGAATCTTTAAAATGCAATTTCCAAAAGAAGTTAGTGTCTGCTTAGCTGGACTAGAATAGTTGGAGGAAAACAATTATAGTTAGCACTTGCAAGTTTTTACAGGCTTTCTCAGGCACTGCCACAAAGGAGACAAAGTGAGCCTATGATGGTCTCCTGTCAGGTAACTTCTGTTAGGAGTGATTCAGAGCATCCATAGATTAGCTATCCTAATCCACAGCAGGGATGGCTGGGTGGCAGAGAGCCCATGAGGAGGACATGTGAAAGGGGAGCTCAGCAAGCCCAGCAGGGGCTGTACACAGCACCACTGCACCAGAGACCTCAGCAGCTGGTATTTACAGCTCACCTGGGCTGCACAAACAGCTTCCCTGCTCCAGCACACTGCAGCAAATAGCCAAGGCATCCAGGGAGCAGTGACAGAGGCTAGCACATAATATTTCACAATTCAGCTGGCACAGCTTGGTTTCCTACTATATTAGTTACTCAGGAGGGAAACAGCACCTCTGACACCTCCTTCTCTTGTACTTGTGAATCAGGATTGTCTCCTCTGTTCCCCCTGCATTGCACAATCAGAGCTTGCCAGATGTTTCTCTCTGATCATGAATGTCTTTCACTTTATGGTGAGGGACTTACAGAAACCATCACTAGCACTGAACAGCCAAGGAAAAGCTCACCATGCAGAGTTCAAAGCAGCTTTGGGCTGCTCTGCCTTGGTGAGCTGTCAGTGGAGGCACAACCAGGATTGAGACACACCGAGGTGAGGCTGTGGCTGTAACTCACCAAAATTAGCACAACAGAGGTTTCACTCAGCCTTGACCTTACTTTTCCCACGCCTTTTGCCTGGGGCTCATAACCCCTACCTGGATGCAACAAAAACCCATTAGATTTTGCAAAGTGAAGCCCGAGCACTGATCCCAGCACACATCAGGGTGTTGCAGGGCTGTGGATGAAGCAGCAGGAAACCTTTCTCTTTTGCTGGTCCTGAGCTGCTGTTCCCCAGCACATGCATTTTCACAGCATGTGTCTTCAGAGCCCTGCATGACAAGGTGGCCTTGTCATAGCCCTTCTAGTACAAAGTGACCTGCCTGGTGGATGGGGGAGGGCTGTGGATGTGCTCTCTTCCAGACTTCAATAAAGTGTTCGGCACTGTCTCCTACAGCATCTCCCTAGAAAAACTGGCTGCTCATGTCTTGGGCAGGTGGACTCTTTGATGGGTAAAATACTGGCTGGATGGCCAGGCCCAGAGATTTGTGGTCAGTGGAGTCAAATCCACTTGGCAGCCAATCACTTTTGGGCTCACTTTTGGGGCCAGTCCCATTTAATGTCTGCATTGATGATCTGGACGTGGGGATTGAGTGCACCTTCAGTAAATTTCCAGATGACACTCAGTTGGCTGGGAATGTTATCTGCTGGAGGGTAGGAAGGCTGTGCAGAGACCTGGACAGGCTTGATCAATGGGCTGAGCACAACTGCAGGAGGTTCAATAAGGTGAATGCCAGGTCTGCACTTGGTCACAACAGCCCCCTGCAGCACTACAGGCTGGGGGAAGAATGGCTGCAGGACTGTTCTGCAGAAAGGAGCTTGGGGGTGCTGGTAGCAGGTGGCTGAACGTGGTGCCAATGGCATCCTGGCATGTTTCAAGCATTGTGAGGCCAGCAGGATTAGGAAAGCAGTCATCACCCTGTACTCAGCATTGGTGAGGCCACACTGCATTCAGTTCTGGGCCCCTCACTTTATAAAGGATGTTGAGTGCTGCAGCATGTCCAGCAGGAGAAAGAAGGTTTGTAGAAGGACCAGAAAACATGTCTTATGAGGAACAGCTGAGACAGCTGGGTTTGTTTGGTCTGGAGAAGACTCAGGTGGGATCTCATGGCTCTCTACAAGGAAGGAGATCATAGTAAAGCTGGGGACCAGTTTCTTCTACCATGCCTGCAGTGAGAGGACCAGAGGGAATGATCCTAAACTGAGATTCAGGTTTGATATTAGAAAAAAATATTTTCACTTTTAGAGTGGTCAGGCACTGGAATAGGTTGCCCAGGGAAGAGGCAGAGTTCACCATGCCTGGAGGTGTTTTAGAGGCATGGGTGGCCCTGGGTGGTGGCTTAGTGGTTTAAGGATTACAGTGTCAGGTGGAAAGATGGACTTGATGATCTTAAAGGCCTCTTTCAATATTGAATCTTCTTTGATTCTATGATTCTGTTTATGTCTGTTTATGATTCTGTGTATGTCTCATAGGGTTGTAAACTCAGAACCTGTCTGCAACATGCTTTTCTTTTTCTTTTCCTTTTTTTTTTTTCTGGATTAAAAATAGGAAATTATCATAGAATAGTTTGTCTTAGAAGAGACATTTAAGGGTCATCTACTCTAACCCTCTTCAATGAGCAGGGAAATTTTCAGGTAAATCAGGTTGCTTAGAGCCCCATCCAGCTTGACCTTGAATGTTTCCAGGGATGGGGCATCCACCACCTCTCTGGGCAACTTGTTCTGGTGTTTTACCACCCTCGTTATAAAAAACTTCTTCCTTTCAATAAATTTCAATCAACCTTTCTTCAGTTTAAAACCCCTTGACCTATTGCAACAAGCCCTGCTAAAAAGTCTGTCCCTGTCTCACTTGTACTACTGAAAGAACTGAAAATACCTTCTCAGATGTGGTTCTGTAAGCTCTTCTCTTCTCAGCTTTTTTTCCTGTAAAAGCTGCTTGCCTTTCTTTTCTTCTGATACTTTTAAAGAACATGCATGGGATTTAAGTTTCTCCCAAAACTATTTTTCACTTTCTTTCATTGTTTGCCCCTCTTTGAAAAGAGCTTTGAAAACCTAAGGTGGAAAATGTCAATTTTTTAAATACTTATATATTTAAAATCTTTTTCACAGTATAAAATATTCTGAGGAGTTAGCAAGCAGAAAATGGAGAGGCTTTCCTCTTACAATTCTTTGGGAGATTTAATTCTGGTAATTATAAGAATGCAAATGGTGTTTCCAGATAAACTGTGCTTGTGACTAAGCAATTTATTAGAAGTAATTTACATGATTTGGGGATCAAAACACAGAGCTCACCTTATGATATATGGTTGTGTTATTAGAGGCAAGGAATGGAGAATAGAGCTTATTCAGACAGATTTATTTTTCTAATAAGATTTGAAGAGTTTTTTCTTTCTTTTACATGTAACAAAAGAGCAGCATTTCTTCTCAAAGCTTGATTTCAGAGAAGGATTTTAAATTGCATTAGAAGTTTGTGTGGCCCTCAAAAGCGTCATAGAAGAAAGATCACTCTCTTTGCTACTCTATTTCTACATTATTGAGTTTATAGTTAATTGAATTGCTACTGTGTTGAGTGATGTTTATGCAGACTGCCTGTTTTCTGCTTTTTGAGTGGAAATTGATCATGAAGAAACAGCTGCCTTATAAAAAGCATAGATATAGGCTACTGCACTGCAGAAAATTGTGTCTACATCTGTCCCTTAGGGAACACCTCATCCCTCTCTGTGACTGGAAATGTATTGCTCTGTAGGGCTGGAAAATTGATGTCTGGTGGAAATGAGCAGCAAAAAGGGGCACAGCCTGCATTCCCCAACCCTGACCCCTTTGCACGTAATACAGCGATAAAACCTCGGGCACAAATATCCTAAGGGGAGGAAGGGCAGTGAGTTTCCTGCTTGCAGCTCTGCCTGCTCTGCTGCCCTGGGCAAAGCCTTTCCAATGTCAGCCTGGTTCAGACACAGCAGGATAATTTTTCAAATGGTTTTAGGTTTTTTGAATGGTTTTAGTGACTGACAGCAGTCTGGAGCTTCAGTACTCTCACAGTATTGTTCACAGCAATGAACTCCTTGTTGGTGGCCAGTCAAAGAAACACAAGGAACACCTCCCATCCTGCTGGAAGTGAAAGGAGCAGAGGGACAGGACAGGGATGGCAAGAAGGAAAAGTGTTGGCATTTCTGCCAGTCCACTGGGGTCTGCATGCCCAGGAGGCCCTTGCATCACTCTGTATCCTCCTTGTACCTAGATCATAGGTCCCCAGTTGCACCCTCAGCACCTTCCTCCTGCCCCATCCCTTCAGTAGGATCCCAGCTTTCCCTTCCTATTTCCCCCACACTGTCAGCCCCCCAGCACCAGGACCCTACAGTCTCACTCTTTTGTTTCCCAGTTCAGTTCAACTGTGCTGAAATATGGGATATTCTACCTCCACACTGCTTACCATCTTTCAACCATGGTGTTGCTGGGACCTGGGATTCACACAAGAAAAAAGAGATTCATGTGGGTGTAACACCATCCAGGAGTTAAGGGAACCTGTGTATTCCCACTCCATACTGAGATCATTCACTACCACACCAGCACAAGGCCAAGCAACCCTATTTTCTCTTTCACCAGTTACATCCCCCATAGACATTTTTCCTCTCTAGAGGCAAAGGACTCTACAAGAACAGTGGGCAAGGAGACTCTAGAGGGAGAGAACAGTGTTAGCCTTACATGGTGAGGCTGTGCACAGGGTCACATGCAGAAGGGCTTTTCCTGAACTCTGGCAAATACCAGTAAAGAAAATACATTAATCCACCCACTAAACACACTGGCAGTTCTGGCCCTGCTGCATGTTTGGACACTTCTGCTTGCCAGGGCAGCACTCTAATTTCTGCATGTTGCCTCCAGAAACAACCTGCATTTTGAACAGTCTTCAGTGCTGAGAGCCAAAGCTGGGGGAGACAAGGATAAGGGCACCACAGAGGGGATGCATTCAGTTGCTGGGAGGCAGCCACAAACTCTCCACTGCAAAGTGGCTTTTACTGGCATCACCTATTTGTTCTGACACCTGATGCTCTACAAAGTATAAACAGAAAACACATCAGGAAAATAGTCAGGAAAACAGACAGAAGACTGTTACTAGGTTTACATTTTCCAAGCCTGATTTGCTGTGAATAATTGAGTTTTACTGCCAAAGTAAGAGGCACTGGGATCCAGAGTGAGACTGGTATTCTTGGCAAACGGAATTAACAGTGGCAATGATAGCACGTGGCTTATACTGGAAGTGGGCAGACAGGGAAACCATGCTGAAAAAGTAATTTATATTTTCTGAGGGTTCTGGTCCTCAGCTGCAAATTTCAACACTGAATCCATCACTGCTGAGACTTTTGATTAACAAAGAGCACTCTCCTGAATAGATGATTTTACTCCTCATAAAAGAAGTCTTATGGTGATGAATCAGGTTTTATATGAGGTAGTACAGCAATGAAAAATATCCCACCTTACTTGGGAAGACTCAATCCCTACCTACACTGGATTCTAGATGAACAAAATCCATATGCTGCACTTCTTACAGACCCAGTTCTGCTCAGTCACAATACACTTCTGTCTGCAACAGCTGCAAGTTCTGCTCAAAAAAGTGGTACCTAAAATTTATTTCCATTGTGGCAGCATCTTGATTTCTGAAAGCAGACTGGAGAGATACACACATGGCAGTCCACCTCCATAATGTCACAGCTTTTAAAGCTGGTTAGACATCATCAGATCCAAAGGTCCATGGACACAATCAAGGCAAACTCTTCTTCAGTACCACCCTTGGAATTTCATGATCCCAAATGTGATGGAGGCTTTTCCGGCCACTGCATTTACTGTTCACTTTTATTTATGTTTCAACATAGCATTTGTGTCAACTTCTGTTCTAATTCAGGTATTGGGAATATGGGCTATAGGAGGGATGAGTAGATTCAGCTCCATGGCAAAAATAATGAAGATTTCTTGATGCCCATGGTAGCTCTGTATTGTACTTCAAGTGCAAGCACATCCTCCACCTGTTTTCTTTTTTCCTATAGAGATATATCTTGAAGTAATAATGGAAAGCAATATCTGAACATTGCTTCTTTCTGCTACAGCCCAAGAACTAGAAGGAAATGCACCAGACTTGTTGGTCCTAACTAGCATTTTCTGTATGTCCACAGTTAATGCAGTACATGTTAAAATGCTCTCAAAGTGTACAAAAACTGAATAGAGTAGTAACTTCTGAGTTTGCTCAAATGCCTTATTAGATTCTCCTCCCAAGCCCAAGTTCACCTTTCCTCATATCTTTTTGCTAACTGTAGAGGCTGGCAAGGTTGAAAGTTTCCAAAAGTGACTACCCAGAGCTTTAAAAACCCCAACAATTTAAAATCCATGACAGCTAAAATGGTCACTGTTCATCTGGACAGACTCAAGCTTATCAATCACGGAAATGGGAGTCTCTTTCCCATTCCCCAGTATGAACCTCCATCCTTGGAGCCTGTGAGCCTGCCCAGTTGGGATAGGGATAGCAGGGCCCCATTCCCCTGCTACATGCTGCAGAATACCCAGAGTAAGCTCTCTCTTCAACATTGCCCCAGCCAACCTGAAAGGGCTGATTTTGTCATCTTCTGTCACTCTTTTTCAAAGGCACACAAAGGAACGAGGGACTTGGGACTTCTCTACAGCCTCAGGAAACACGGCCTTTGCCATCTTCTCTGAGAAACACACAGTGGGTCACATTTACACACTGTAAGTTTGGTATACATCCATTTCACAAAGCATGCCAACATTATGCATTCATTTGGCCCATGAGGTCTCCTCATTCATGAAAAAAAGTCAAAACAGAGCTCTGGCTACCCAATTGCTCTAATTATTTAAAGATGTTTCTGATGCTGGCAAGGCCCTCAGCACACATAATTCAGCCTCCATACCTTTCTCAAAAACTAGACAAACACATCAGTGTATTTTATATAAGCCTTACAAGACATTGGTTATTTTATTTACCTCAGGCCCATTTCAATATAAGTGCTTTAAGCAGCTAAAGCCAAACAATGTTAACTCCCCAGCTGCCTTGCCATCCCAATCATACTTGTAACTTCTCTGTTCTCTCTGACTTGTTTTTTTTCATGTATATATGTGGTTTTTGAATTTGCATAAGTTAAGATTTTATTTCACAGAGTTTGAGAAACATGGAAAAACTGCAGACTTTGAACTGCACTGCCACTTGTTAGGAGTTAACTCTAACATGTGCAGCCATGAGCAGCGCCAGCACTGCCAGGCTGTGCGTGACATCTTGGGGTGTTGTAAGATTCTGCTCTCTGATTCCTGTGGTAGCACTTGGTTGAAAAGGCTCGAGGGTAATTGCTTGAGAGCAGAAAACTTTTTCCTTTCCGTTTATCACCTGGATGGGATTAGATGTGACATAGGTACATGTTGTCTTGAAATAATTTAATTTGTCTGTTTTCTGTCCTTGTGTGCAGAGTCAGGGCTGCCCTACCAAGCCCACAGTGATCAGCTGAGGAGATACATTCAGCACTTCTGTGTAATGATCACAAGCCAATTAGTTCAGTCTTGGGTCTTATGTATTTCCTACTCATAACCTGGAGAGCAAACATGATTTTAGAAGAGTGGCCACAGCCTCATGCCAGATGAGCAGTGTGCACCTTGGGTCCCACAAGTGGGACAAAGATCTGGTCTGTGAGAAACTCTCTACATTCCACTGGGGGAAAAATTTCCCACAAAGTTTAGATTTCTCTAAATATTGTGCAGGCATATCTTGTTTTATAACATACCTGAAGAGTATTTTCTTTGCCTATGCCTACAGCAGTGAGCCAGAAATTCCTCTGGAATGTTGGGGAGATGAACAGAATGGGTTGGGCTGCAGTACTCTCCTGCTCCACAGGATCCATATGCCTGTCAACCTTTTGCACAGACCTCTTGGAAGCAATTTATGGCCTTTGAAATCACCATCCTCTGCCCTCACTTAGATTTTGGCCTGCTCTGTGAACACAGTAAAACCTTTCTCTCCCTTTTTCAACAGAAGTTTGACCTGTTCATGTGAATAAGTACAGAAAGGCCAGCTATGATCAAAAGATAATGGACCAAGTCAGTAATGGCCTTGGACTGAATTTAAGCATGTAAGTGTAAAAAGTGCAAAACTACAGCTTTGTCTGATGGTTCCCTCACAGCAGCCTCTTCTCAGATCAGGGGCCATACCAGTTGGTGAGCATCAAACACAGAACATGTGAGTTTATTTGCATTTCAAAATAGGGGAGCTTTTCCCTATGTCATTTACCTGTGAATGACTGCAAGCAGAGAGAAGGAAGTGTGATGAATCCTACATTTTTGTGTTGGCTGAAATATGTAAGTCCACTAGTTATGTTATTAAAAAATGTTTTTAAAAGCATTTTAAAATTATTTAAGTCAGATTTTAATCAGGATTAGGTTAAGTGCCATGAGCTTCCCATCAGTGAAATCAGATTTTCAGCTGCCACCACCCAGCTGTTACCCAAAGCAATATCTTTTAAACAAGCACCATTTACCTTGAAAATTCTGCATGACATATGACCTCAAAATGCAGATTTATTTAAGGGCCTGTGACTAAGGTCCATTAGCAAGTGTCTAGTCTTCCAGGTTGCTGCTACCTCTGTTTGAAAGTACCAAAGTTCCTTACTGAGTCTTGGCCAGATTATCTCCTCTGTCCGTGCTAACACTGCTTATATACATCATATCTCTCTTTCTGCTGTTTTATCTTCCAGAGTGGAGGTAATACCTGAGTAGTCACTGAATTTTCTTCAAAAACTTAATACCCTTCTCAACTCTCTTTGACTCTCTGGTCTTGTTCACTGGCTACTTCAGGACACAGATAAGAGGTCTGCATTCTTTTGCTTTCAATTTTTGTTTCAATGGGTCATGATAAATCCTGCTTTAACTTACATGCAGATGAAAATGCAGTACAATGAAACTTTAAAACTACTATCATAAATACTACTAAGAGTTAGCAGAAAACCCAGGTGGAGGCCTCAGACTAGAAGCAGTGGTGGCAGACATGAGCACATACAGATACAAAGCACTTGTCCATCCCCTAGACAATCGTGCTCAATACCTTTTGTCTTCAAATTAGTGACTTCCTGACTGCACAGCCATCTCTTTTGCAAACAAATCTTTCCCTGTGACAAATCCCAGCACCAAAGTAGAGCCATTCAATGTGGCCTACCTCTTGTTTTTGCTCTTTGTATTGCCAGCTCTTGGGTGGCTGGAAATTGCCTCTGTCAGGAAAGAGCACAGGTGACGGCACTCAGAAATGTTGTGATAAAAAGAGACAGTCAGTGCCCTCCTCAGTGTTTTGTTTTGATACTCTTCAGTTCTCCATTACAAACGATAATGAGAGGCTGAATACCCTGAATAATAACAAACCAGATAGTTTTCTTTTTCTGCCCACTCAGTGTTTCTGCTCACAGTTCCAGGGATGCTCACTGCCAGGATGCCAGGTTAGCTCACAGGCAGCAATGCAGCAATGTGCCACCCAGCTGGCAGCATTCTTGACCCTGAGCCAGGAGTGGAGCCAGCAAGGCTGGGAGAGTAAGGTGGGTGCAGAGTGGACAGGGCTGCACCATTGCTGCGTTTCTGGAAGCAACAAAGCTCTGCTCTCACACCACTGCATTTGAGCTAAGTCCTGCCAGGACCACGCTGGCTCTTTGCCCACGGTACAGTTTACCCACAAATAAGATAATTCATCCATGGAAAATGAAAAGTGGATCTATCAGCTGTTTCTTTTGTAAAACTGCCACCCTGCAGCAACAACAATGAAGCATGACCTTGGTGCAGGAGCTGTTGCTCTCGCTTTGACGCCTTGTCGACAGCGTTCCACATGCCAACAGCTACAGCCCTCAGTGAGCTGACACGGGGACCAGAAGCTGAACCTCAGGAGAGCTTTCTGCCTGTACCAGTTATCCCAATCATCTGCTGTCTGGCTTCTCAGTTCAACACCAATCCAGCTAGTTTGATGCAGTCCTGTTGCATTCTCTGCAGGTGCCTTTGCCACCCAGCCATGGTTTGGGTTGTCGGAAGCTCAGTCTTCAGTCCTCTCACTTGTACTGGTTTGAGATCAAGATTATCTGGTAACCCACTGACCTGAGACTGGAAAGCAATACAGACAAATCAACGTCTACATAGATTCCCATGGATTTCTGAAAATAAGCTGTTTGAATAGAAAGTGGCTAAAGACCAGTGAAGGTTTGTGTCCAAAGATTTTTGAGAATATCCACCAGCATCTGCAGGTAAGGAGTTGTCATGGGGATTTCAGCCTTTCACCAGCACTGTTAAATGAATGACACATAGCCACTTAGCTACAGAACCCCAGTATTTAGATATTTGTCCCCTAGTACCTATATACCTCTAAACCTGTGGTCCTAAGGTCTTGGTTATTTTGTCCCTCATTACCTACCTCACAAAACCTTATAAAAAGTGGTGATGATATTCTGAAATTGTTAACTTGAATTAATAAGACTTGGGGGAGTGGGGAGTGGTGTTTCAGGTTTTTTCAGTAGATGTTCTAGGCAGAACTTAACAGATTTGCTGTCTGAAGAGGCTTTTTGCCAGTCCACTGCATCCTGCCTTGCATGGACTTACCATGGCAAGCCAGAGCTCCTGTATTAAGAGAATCAAATGAACTATGGATCATTATATCTTAGTAACACAGTTGGAACTTGTTGGTAAATTTTTGATATTGTACTGTTTATTAATATGCTCAGCTGTTACACAGTTTCTGCAGGTACTGGAGTAGATATTTACAAGCACCACTTTCCCTTTGAACTAAATGCATTTAGGGGACTGCTAAATCAGAAATTATATATCTTTCTAATGTGTGTTTTGAAGTCAATCTTCAGTATACTAGATTTTTTTTTCATCCATAATGATCTCAGATAAAACAGTGTATGTTCACCCATGGATGTTATCTATACACTTCTGAATACCTAGATGGAATTGCAAATTATAGTTTACATTCTAGTACCTGGAATATGATACCAGCACATTCCGTTATAATCTCATAAATGCTATGATCTTGATAATCTCAATACATTTTTCTTCTTAAAGTTACCCAAGAATTTTAGGAGATCTGCATACAGATACTTAAATTAGTTCTCTTGTATATCTCATTTGGCCAGGTCACACGTAACAAGTACCAGTTTATTAGCCTTTGAGAGCATTTCATTAAATTCTCACATCCAACTCCATCAGAAAGAACCCTCATGCCATACTTCTACTTCTCTGTGCCCAGACTGGCAGAGTTATTCTGTCACTAATCCTCTGACTTCAGGGAAGCTGCTGGGGGAATACGATGCTATTCATGTAAGTAAAGGCATCACAGTCTGTCTCTTCAAAAGATATTTCTTCTCTTTAAACCTGATCTGCATCTGACTAATCTGGTAGTTAAAATCTTTAAGGCTGTGTGTGGTTTACTCTCATCTAGTTCTAGTCATTTCACTACAGTGCACGGGGAGACTGAAAAAAAAATGAGCTACAACATCAGTTGAGTAAAGCTTCACAAAAGAGGAAAAACTTGACAAATCTGACAGGCTAGTGCAAAAGGAGCATAGAAATCCCGACCAAAAATATGTGGGAGGGAACGTATATTTAAAATAGGACCGCCTAATTCAGCTGCTAAATCAGTGTAAGGAGCTCTGTACGTCTGTGTGTGCGGGAGGGAAAGACAGAGAGAGAGAGACAGAGAGGGAGAGAGGAGCAGAGGGAGGGAGGGGGGAGAGAGAGCAATGTGCCTTTCACAGAGCTCGGAGCTTGATGGGAATGTTTGATTAGCTCCTCTCTGAAAGAAAAAAGGTGTCCAGGCCTCCCTCTGCTGCCTGCCTCTCCTTCTCCAGAATAATGTTGGCTGGAGTTTGGGGTACAGAAAAGCTTGGAAAAAAACCCCACTTTCATACTGTGTGGAGAAAAGGAATAAAAAGTTGCACACCTCAAGCAAGGTAATTCTGATGTTGTTTTTCTGCTATATTTATTTAGGGGGGAGAGGGGGAAGTTGTGTTTTTTGCCTGTTGATAATAGTTAAATATTTTCACTGCTGAGAAACTGTAGGGTCATAATGTTTTATTTAGCATTCCAGCTGTATGCTTAGGATCAAAGACCTAGGAAGATGAAGACACAAATGTAGAATGAAGCTGTACTTTACTTATATATGCTTCATAAAGTATTTATGAAAGCATTAAGCCCCTACTGTTAAAGTGGACACATATACTCACTACCTGAACAGCAAGGGCTTAACTATGTGATAAAGAATGGTGTATATAAGCCACACACCAACAGACATTTATTCAAGCCTTCTGTTCAAATAGTTTGTGATAATGTAACTTGTTCCTCAGTTTAAAGCTGTTTTGGTTTCAAGCCTTTTTCACAAAGTCTTTTTGATCAATAGGAAGGTGTGTGCTGTACCATTAATAAACACTACCTGGCACTGGGGAGCACTAATCTCCAAGGCACAGAATGGAAAATGGTATTGTTCCAGTGATGTGTGTTTCTGTGGTGTGAACTCTCCTGGCAGTGGGTAGATACAGATGTATGAACAGTACAGTAGCCTAGACTCTATACATCCTTTTGTGCTGAGTGCTTGTTTTGGTGGTGAGGCTCCAAAAATGAATAGCATTGTCAAGCCTGCCACAGCCACTCAGCTCTCTGCAGAGAGATTAGGGTCTTGATAAGTCTCTTCAAAATGTGATCTCTCTCCAACTAGTACAAACATGAACCAAATGCCCCAAGCTAAATATCAACTCTGGTTAATTTTTGTTCCTAGAGTTTATGGGAACTACACCACATTCAGAGCAGAAAGCAAAATTACACATTGCAGAGGCAAATCCTCCTTAGTGCACATTGCTTTTTTCTCTAACCTCTCCAAAATTTAAACAAAACATCAAAACAAGAAAACACACACAAAGAAAAGTTTGTTTAGATGTCTTTTAAAATACATTTTACTGAGAAAAGCCATGGAGTTGTATATGTTTATAGCTTGTGGTTTTTTATATACATCCTGAAGTTAAAAACATTTTTCATTTGTCTACACTCAAAGAAAATCTGTTTTTCTGTGTTACCATCTTCTTCAGACTTTACTCAGTTCATCACTTGAATGACAGTCATGGCTGTAAGACTGATCTCTTTCAGAGATGCAAAGAGAACTCAAGCAAAAATAACTCCATTGCAAACACATTAATTTTCAAATACTAAGTCAGTATCTTATATTAAACAGATTTATTTTGTTTGCATGTTTTATTTAATCCTTTGAGTTGTTGGGGTTGTTCTCACTGGAATGACAAAAAGGACTTCCTGTCTTTTAGTTATTCAGGATATTTAAAAGTATATTTTTAAGAAGAAATTTAAGTACTGTGTATACTGCAAATACTATGTTTCCACCTGTAGTAGTAATGTTGTGTTCTTAACTTGGGCTTTAACTGTTCCTACCTTTACTTAATGTGAGACACTTCTTTCCCTAGTGGTATAATTACAGCACTTACCACTGGTTGAACCAAGCAGTTTTACTAGCTACACCAGGTTTCCTCACACTTGGAGTGCAAGAAAGATACTCCACGTGGATTGTTTTTTGTCTAACAAGGATGAGATCCTACAAAAGCCTTTCCTATAGAAGAGGCATTAACAAAGGTGTTCCCTTTTCACCCAGTTACTGACTTTCGCAGAAATAGGAAATTAATTACACCTTTTTTCTGTCAAAATTAATTGGAGTATTTCTAAAAGGGGACTACCTGAGCCCCAGTGTGAACACAGAAGCTGAAAAACAGGCCAGTTACTTCATGTGAAACGTCAGAATTATCTATTATTTCTGGCCATTGCTTCTTAGAAAACACTGTTAAAAATAAATCTGAAGTTTATGTAACAATGGTCTGCCTGAAGAATTTTGAACTTTTTCCTTTTCCCCTCTGAACCACAAGCCAGAAACTTCATGTGACATCTACTTCTCTGGAACAAGCTGTGGCAGTGCCTCAGCACCCTCTCAGTGAAGAATATCTTCCTAATATCTAATCTAAACCTACTCTCTTTCAGTTTAAAGTGTTGATAGGCAAGTCATTTAAGGCACCTGGATGAAATGAGCAACAAAAAGTGATAGCTCAGTTTACTACCTGCAACTATGGCTGTACTCCTGAAAAAAAGGTGCTGTGGCACTCGTGGATATGAACTGCCCATGAGCAGTGGGACTGGCAAGGGCAGGGCCAGAGCAGAGAGGTGTGTGCTGGCCCACTGCAATTGGCTGGGCTGGCAGTGTCTCTTCTGGGTGGGTAAGGAAAAACAAAAGTCTGGGATTTCCTGGCAGTCCTAGAGGGATGTTCTGCCCTCCCTGAAGCTCTGGATACACACCAGGGTTCCTCCAGTCTGCTGCAGCATCAGCTGAAGTTTAGGTTTCTCATTCAGGGCACTGAACATATATGTGCTTCCTTCTGAAAACCTGTCCATCATACAGATCCCATTAATCTGTGTTGAAAAACAGAAATACAGAATTGCAAAACTGATGGCTTGGGGTTTGATTTTTTTTTCTTTTTTTTCTTTTAACGAAAGAAAAATAATAATCATAGCACGTGTTGTACAAAAAGCCAGGGAGGATGCAGCTACAGTAGTCACAGGTCTGCCCTCCACATCTTTCTCTTGTGGAGCAGATATTTAAGTCCAGAGTCGGAGCGAGAAATAGGTGCTTAACACCTACTTAGAGCACTTCAATTCCTCTTTTGAACTTGCCGGGGCACAAGGAGCCCCCTTGTCCCGGCGCTGCCTGGGGAGCCTGTGCTGGAGCTCAGCTGGGAGCGGGACAATGCAGCCCCTGTTCTGGCCCGGCTGTGGCACAGAGACTGTAATTATCTCTCTCCTAATGACCAGCCAGGCAAGATAACAGTTTTCATGCTATGTTTAGAAAACAATGTCTCACTACAAATTGACGGTTCATTCGTCTGTAAAAGAGCCTCTCTAACAGTCCTAAAGCAGCTGCCACTCTTCTGCATCCCAGCTCCTTTATCTGCTGCACATTTCCCTCTTGGAAAACCCGGGTAAATGCTGCACAGGCAGCACAGCCTCCCGCTGCCACACAGGAGGCTCAGAAAAGCGCAGAAATGCCCAGAAAATCTGTAGCTTTTCAGATTGTATCTCTGTTAGTAAATTAAGCTCTGTCTGTCTTGCCAGAGCCTGCATCGCTCCTGTGACTCTGTTAGCCCCCAGCCCAAAGGGGCTGCAGGCACCGCTGTGAGAGTGGCACAGGGCTGGGGTAAAACTGCTTTGTGCTGACTCGTGATAATGCCCCGTGGAAAGCAAGTGATGCAAAAAAAAAAAAAAAAAAAAAAAAAAAAAAAAAGGGATGTGAAGGGACTTGTTCAGCTAAAAGAGGAGCGTGTATTGCTCATGAACTTTTCTTCCAGCACTGTGGCCCATAGACAAGTCAGGCTGTACTGAAGTTCTGCAGGCTCCAAAGGCATCTGTGGGGTAGCTGTAGTGCCCAGCAGTGACTGCAGCTTGTGTGGGTACAGCTGCCCCTGGCAAACACCAGCAGGTGCCAGGTTTGGGCAGTCCTGGCAGCATGGCACTCAGGGGCGAGCCACCCAAGTGTTTGCTCTGGGCTCTGCAAACATTCTGCACTAACCCTGTTCTGGGGGCAGCTCTGCATTTAGTGGTGTCTGAGGGCTGCTGCCACACCCTCTGCAGGTGCCCTGCCAGCAGAGAAAAGAGCCCATTCCCTCTTTCTGCAGCCATCTCACCCTCATCTCTTTTGCCATCATCTCTGTTCTCCTATGCTGCAGGACATGGCTGGGTTGCCTTGGACTGCTTTTCCTCTTTGGGCTCATTTTTCAGTGACTGAGGCCTGGAAGCAAAACCAGAAAGTGTTGATCAGAAAGAAAATTTCCAAAATGGCTTGGAAGCATCAATATTTCTCATGAAAATTAATTTCAATAAAAAGAGAATAAAAATAACACCATCTGCAGCATTTCCTTCTTTTCTTAAGCAGAACACCCAAATCTATATCTCATATCCCAAACTGGAAACACATTCACGTTCAGAAGAGTATTTATAACCATCTCTGGTTTATTCAAATTATCTAGGTTTAAGCAGTTCTTAACATCAGTCTTGCTGAAGTGGCTGAACTGACTTTCCAGCAGCCATGAAGTCCATCTCATCCTTGCTTTATCTCCAGAACTTTGGAGTGCACTAAGAGGTCACTGACACATGAAGAACACAATCTGTGTCAGTTATCTTTAATGTGCCTCATTCTACAGAACATCCCATGGACACAGATATAAAAAATACACTCAGCTTGCATTTGCAAACTGCTACTCAGCCTATCACCTTATAAAATATCTTTGTAAATGTGGCACATGTAACACAGCAGCCAACAGTCCTTCAGCTGGCAGCTTGTTTCACATGAAAAAAGCACATAATTGCCAAGTGACATTATACATGCGCCAACATTTTCAGGAAAATTCTGAATGTTCTTGTGTAGCTTCATGCAGTCCTTTAATGTCCCCACCAGGACGATCTGGGGATTTCCAACACCTTCAGGCTTGTACACCAAACTGTGGAAATTTTTACCTCTCAAAAATCACTCATTTACAGGGAAGTTTGGACACGGCCATGTCTGTGCCTCTCGAGCTCCCTGCCAGGTTCCTTTAGGGACTCAGAAGGCTCCATTCTTTTTAGTTTCCCCCAAATACATCATTTACCCTTCAGCCCATAGAACAGGGGTGAGACATAGAGGAAAGCTGGCAGCAGGGCTGTGTATTCTGGCTGTGGACAGCTTCAGTGAGTCAGAGCTACAAAAGGGTAAGGACTGCCTGACTACAGGGGTATTTTCACAGCTGCCAGCCAGCTAAGGATGATGGAAGTCCACCCTGCTTGCCTTGGTGGGAGCCCGTCCTTCTCGCCTCTTGTGCAATGCATCTTCCACACTTGAGAATTTTGTTCTTCTGGGCTTGGTTGAAGAAGTTTTAGGACATGAAGCACAGGAAGAAAGAGGCTGTCTGGAAATGAGGCTACATGGGAGGGAGAGGAGTGTCCAGATGAGGGGGATAAGATGTTAAGGAAGTTTAGAGTAGTTCCAGTTGAACAACTTGGTACAAATGTTACAAAGGCAAATACTTGCATAAGTCAGAAAAGTCTACTTGCACCCTGTTTGGAGAAAGCCTTTCCACCAAACTGCATCTTAAAATACATGGTAATTTGGGACAGAAAGTCGGTCTTCCATGGTCTACATCTTCTTTTCTTATTGGTGAAAACTGTATGTAGAAAGAAATACATAAGTTTGGCAATAATTAGAGTTGAAGAGAAGTCTTATGGTAATCTCCTAAAGCCAAAGTTCATAATTCCTGAGCATGGAAGTAGATTATGCAATACTGAGGACTTCAGGCTTAGTTTGTTTTCAAAACAAAAGACCACAAATTACAAGATCCTGCTTCCAGTCCATGTGGTTTCTCTTTTTGATCCTGGTTTCTCAGAAACAGAATCCTGTGATTCATCTCTATGCAAAATCATATTCTGATATGCAAAGTTAGTAAAACAGTGCTACGTTTCTCAACAATTTCTTGCTGCACCTACACTGTCACAGTATCTAGGACTGGTCTCTGAAGGCCTCTTTCTCTGCCACCATGTTTTCTAGCTCTTCATTTCCCTTCCAGGGCACTCAGATACGGGGGAATTTTGGAAGCTTAGCTATTCCTCATGCTGTCCACATGACCCATATGTTAGAGAGACCTCTCCTGCCAGTTGCCAAGGGCTGCCAACACACTTGCCATAAGGCTGCACAGTTTGGCCCCTGTGTCATGTCTCTCACCAGCATCTCCACCAACAGCACGTCTTCAGGAAACCAGCACTGCCCGTAACAGCCTCACTTACAATGCTGGCACTCATTCTAATCCATAGCTCACTTTCCTCCCTAAAAGCAGCTTGGAGCCCCGAGACGTCCTCTTCAGTCATTAAAAAATGGAAACAGTACTCACAGGTCCATGGTTTTCAAACTGTTCCCCAGAACAGCCTGGTCAGGTGAGAGACATCAGCCTGAGAGTCCCTGTTGGGCTGCAACCAGCACCAGCTGGGAGGGATACAGCTGAACAGTCTGCAGCAAAGCCAAAGCAGCAGGGACCAGCGGCTGGGGAGGGTCATGGGCAGGGCAGGGAGCAGGGTGCTCATGCAGAGCATCCTGGCATGGCCTGGGATGTGGGGTTGGGCATCCTGGCCCTCAGCAGCTGACCCTGAAAGAAGACAAGCAATTTGGAGGTCCCAACAAAAGCAGCAGTAGAAGATGACTCAGGGGCAGAAGGTGGTTTGGGGCTGTTTTCTGATTTGCCTTTGGTAGCAACTTCCCTTGCAGCACAGGTTAGTCTTTTCTAAACTAACAGTATCAGAAAGATATTTAACACAGAAGGCTTGGAGAAAACATTTCCAAATAGAAGTAATGCTTCCTGCTCTGCTGAAGACATTTTGTAAAAGATGCTTCCTTGATCAAGTTGTCATTACTAGACATAAATGGATTTCACCACTTCCTGCCTTACTTCAAACAAGTGAC
The DNA here is from genome assembly GCA_034336665.1 of Luscinia megarhynchos. Taxonomy (NCBI): domain Eukaryota; kingdom Metazoa; phylum Chordata; class Aves; order Passeriformes; family Muscicapidae; genus Luscinia; species Luscinia megarhynchos. The sequence goes on along the minus strand of CM067565.1, from coordinate 77,235,930 downwards.
ACATGCCAGAGTAGCACCAGATTTTTTTTTTTTAAATTACAAACATTTTCTGAATCCTTATCCAACCAGTCCATGACTTTGGCATTGGACATCACTAATAATACAAATTGTAGGAGATACTGGATTGATAAAAGTTTTCTGTGAGTTGTTGTAGAAATTTACTAGCATGCTTAAGGATGAGTTTCACTTTTGATCTATATAGATATCTATATATACATAGATATATATCTAGATATATGGATACATATATAGAGATATATAATATAGAGATATATCTCTATATCTAGATATTATATATCTAGATATCTAGGTATATAATTCACTTTTGTAGTAAAGGGTTATGTGTGGCTTTAAGCAGAGAGTAAATATCTGAAAGTGTCTCTAAATTTCTGCTTCTAAGTTTCTACCTTTAAAAAAGATGTTGTTTTGTTTGAACATGCAACAGAAATTCCAAAACCATCCCCAGGGTTATGTGCAGTTTTTTCAGTGCCTTTAACAGAAATTCTTTGCTTTCAGACTAAATATGTACCTTCAGGGGAATTCTGACACACGACACTAGTTCTCAGTTTGCAGGCAGCACAATAGCAAGGTTACTCAGCGCTCTTTGTTGTGCATCCAATCTGAGAAACCGTGTATTGCACTTTAAAGTCACTTAGACTTGTTTAAACCATTTGTTGGAAATAGCAAATGACACATTTTCTGAAAAAGGAAAAGAAATGTGGCCACAAATCTCACCCTCCGGCACTGCTGAATTTCAAGTACTTTCCTCTGCCCTCTAGTTCTTGGAAAAATGGGAGTGCCAGAGATCAATGGCACCTGGCTGGGGTCTGAATGATGGTAAACAGAAGTCAAATTAGAAAAGTAGAAGTTCGCCTGAGAGCGAGGGGGGCAGATACACGAAGCAGACAAAAACCATGGTGGGGAGAACAGAGGGAGGAAGTTTTATGGGCAGGGATTCACAGGTTTGAGCTAAGAGCAATTCCCAATGAGGCATGAAAGCTGTGCATCAAAATGAAAAATTAATGCATAATACATTAGCAGAAACCAGGAAAATACAGTGTAATGGCCCCCAACGAAATCATCATCCAGATAGCCTAAATTATATTTTCTCTGTGGGTGGGTGACATATTCTAAATGTATCTCTTCCTTTGCTGGAAGGGGCAGGTCAGACCAACATAATTGATGGTTTTCTTGCTGAGACAGATGAAAATGTATAATCATTGCAGTTTTATTTAAGCTCTGAGAAAGGTCTGGCAACTTAAATCACACTGTAGTCTTAAATAAATTACTTTCTTCTGAACGAGCTCTGTGGAAAGTAGAGAAATCATCACTGTTACTCCAACCTTATGTTTTAATTTCAGGGCATTGCATGAACACAAAATGAGTAGCACAGGGCTGCTTGCATGTTTCTATTTGTCTCTAAATTTCTGGGTATATCATCTCTTCATTATACCTACCTGAATGAGAGCTATTTTGAGCTAAATTCCTCTTGCCAACCTAAATATAAACATTTGTTCAATCACCTAGGAAAAAAAAACTTCTCCTGTGCCCAAAGTGCAACTTAGGTAGAATTCAGACTTCTGAATCCACCCACACCTCACTTCAATGACTGGAGAATGACTGGAGACTTAATGTGGGACTCACATGGCCATGGAAAGCACCTGGCAAACAGGCTGTGGCTACTGTGGCTTGGAGGTGAAGGAGCATGGCAATGCAAAGACTCTTCAAGGGAAAAGCTCAAGCTGTCCCCAGGCCCAGAGACTCCTTTAATAGTGACCCCTCTTGTTCGTTTTACTAAACACACAGCTGCTGAATGTGTGACACACAATACTTCTTATGACCCTTCCACCACAGGGGAAAGACCTGCAGCCACAGAACCTGGGTTTCCTTGTCAGCTTTCTGAGACACTGGGTAATGAAGCAGAGTGTGCTACATTGCTCTGAAGCTCAGCTCTGCTTCCAGGAAGCATTTTTGGGTTCTTTCATATGGGAAGGAAAATGGGTGAGCATTCACTCACATTTTTTTATAGCAGTAGGTGATGAAGCCTATGATATTTTTAAATTCCTGGATGCTTATATTCTGTTTCAGACCACACAAAGAGTACAGTCTATCCTCCTATGCAGACAAGCTGACCTCACAAAATAGCAGCTAGGATCTTACATTTTGTGACTGGGCCTGGCATTCCTACAGGTCAGCCTAAGCCTCCAAAATGAACTACAGCTATCAATCAACCTTTCCATTGCAGCAAAACTCAGTACCTCCAGTTTTTCAGAAAACAGCCACTTAGAAACTTTTTTTTTAATGTACAGACTTTCAGAGCAATGCAGTGCACCGAGGGTATGTAACTTCATCCTTCTGACAAGGAGTGAAACTAAATCACATGTGGCAAGTGCTAGTCATATTACCTAGTGTGCTCCAAAATGAACAGTTCTTGCACTGCCAAGCAAGGTACAATACCATAGGTAGAGAGTATGAGCATGAAACAAATAAAGGGTTAAAAAATAACAATTTCTTTTTTTTTTTTATGAGAAAATAAAAGAAATCTGTAATGTTTTCCTCTAGGAGATGATGATCAGCTCTTGTTTATCCAAACCAATTTACTCACACCTACATCAAGCCCACTTGATTTTCCCATAAAGGGCACATATTTAAATCAACCCACAGTGCTTAGAGATCATGCTGTTAACTCCATGCTACTTGCTCAAACAGCTTTCAGACAAAGTCCACTTCTGTTTTTCTTTATGGTGCCAGTGTTGCTGAGATATTAGAAGCCCTTGAAAAGGGGAACAATGACACACACTATTGTGGTACAAAGACAGTATACAAATTAATTTTTGTGGCACTGGAGATTACAGGAGATAAACTGCTTACTCCTGCAGAGGCAAAGCACATGGCACCAGCAAAGAATTTCAGCTTGCACGTGGAACAGACAGCAGTGCCTGACACCAAAAATCAAGGACTTAAAATCTTCACTTCTTCTAGAAAATGTTACAGTTTGCCATACAGTGACAGTTTATGTGCATTTAAACCATCTGTTTGTTTGTAGTATGCAGCAGCTCTCTCAGATCTTTATGAAAGTCAAGTTGCTAATAAAATGTCAGTATAAAAATCTTACACAGAAAGAATAGTTTGCTAGTTCTGTCTCTTCACTAATATTCAAGAGTTTTCAAGAGTATATGGTCAGGAAAAAGTAATCAACATTCTTTCAAATAGGACTTTGATTTTTTAAAAGGTAAAATATCAGTGGCACTGGGAAACACTGAAGGAGCTACTTCTTACTACTTTTGTACTTAGCAGGAATTGAAGCACATGTTAATGTAATGCATATACTTAATAGCTTTTCTGGCACAAAGGTAACTTCTGTTATGACAGTCTGAAAGGCTCAAATGGGAAAATATACTCTGATAAATAGAGATCGAGCATATAGTTTAGGAGATTTTATAGAGAGTAGTCACTACTTCCCAAATCTGACTGGGACTGTAAATACTGCCTTAATGGAAATCTGATTAGGAGAAAACACAGCAAAACTCGTGCTCTAGACTAATACAAAATAGAAAATTTTCAGTTTGTTTTAATGGGATCTATTCATTTTGTAAAGGAGCAAAGGAAGTACAGCTTTATATTTAACAGCAAAGTAATATTCTTGATCTACAGATCAAACATCCCCAATGATTGACCTCTAGGTGGATCTACACAGACTAAAAAGTCTGTTGTAAGCATGGGTTGGAGCCTTGCTTTCCCTTCCCTTCCCAAACAAAAAACCCCACTGCTTTTTTCCAAGCTGTTGCTCCCTTTACCAGTCTGAAGGAGCAGATGCCATGCCAGTGCACAGTATAGATCTCACACAGCTTAAATCAGGTGACACCCTAGGCATTCAATACAATGAATGCACACAGATTTCCCACAACAGAAAGCCTGGAGCTTCTATGCCTGATACTTAATAGTCAGCAGTGTAAATCCTCCTGTGCATTTCCCCATGTGACAGCCCAAGGTCTGAAGGCCAGGACCACCCCTTGGACTATTGTCACCAGAGCTGTGTCACAGGATGTCTCTGCATTTCTCCTGATATGCCAGTGCCTGATGTAGAAATTAATATAGTGGCAAAACCATGTTTCTTTACTATTATAATTTATTTCCACAAGAATGCTAGTATAAACTGCACCACCAAAGATACAGAGTCCACAATAAGATGCTTGCCTGTTTAGCTGTGACAGCAAAACTGTTAAGTAAATCTAAGTGCTTCTAGTATCTTTTTTACTGATAAACATCTGTAATTGCAGGCTAAGGGGTCTGCTGAATGTGCTGAACCCTTGACAGGCTTTAAGTCTTAAATCTTTCTAGATTTATTGGCTTTTTCTGCACTGAATTCATAATAATTTAGGAACAAAAGCCCACTTTCTGTTTCCTTGAAGAGCAATGCCCACCAGCCAATTAGGTAGAGAATGCAACTGCAGGCAAGCCTAGGGCACTGCCACCCAGGACTGGATGGCTCCTGGGGTGGCTGGCCATGCCCTGGGGACAGCAGGGCTGGGGGACAGCAGGGCCTTCAGGAAGCAATGGGAAGTCTTGTGCAGCCCTGGTGGTACAGGTGTTACATGTTTTGTAAGACAGGAAAAGTTAGGCAGTGTTGGACCCTCTCCACACAACACACAGCAGCCCACCCATGAAGGCAGATTTTACATGGATGCTCTAGCATCTCAGACCTCTTCTGCTCTTAATTAAACTGGTGGTGAAAACATCTCAGCACCAAGCCAAATACTGTCAGGAAAAGGTCACACAAATCTCTTTAAATAAAAACATCAATGCTGAATTCATTCACTGCAAATTTTGGAAAGGCTCATATTAAGATGTCTTTTGCAAAGTCTAAGCCAGTGACAGTACAGTCTTTAATGGTGCATGGTAATTCTGTAAATGAATTGCAACTCTTATTCTGCCTCTTCTTTGTCTGCAATTGACCTGAAGTGAGAATTCCCTGAAGGGTTGCAATTATTTGATACCTCTGAAGTGTTAATGAGTTGAAATATAAAAGGGAGGAGAAAAGCATCTGAGCCAAGTTTCTCTGAGCACTCTTCTACATCTTGGTGCTAATTTCTTTTTTTCAGCTTCACAGTGGAAATAAACCGCAGCAAATGCTTAAAAATGGAATTTTACTCCAAAAGATGGGCAATGTTTTAGTACAAACTAAGCATGAGAGCAGAATGTCATCACTTTACTGAACTTGCTGATGTGGCTTGTACAGCCTGGGGTCACCCCCACTGCACTGCCCATCTGTTTTTTTAGAAAGACACAGTGACCATGGTCCATACCCCCCGGATTTCAGTGACTTCTGAGAAACCTCTGCTGCTTTCAGCTTGAGCAGCCTAGCAGGAAAGAGAGATCACCAAGGAAAGACATTGTGCTGTTAGGAAGTGACACTGTTAGCAGGTCCTGGTACTTGAAGTTCTCCAACTGTAGCACAGAAGCAAAAAACAGAGGTGGATCTGCTCTACGTAAAAAGAGTTATAAATTATATAGACCCAGAACTGGCTGAACTCAGTTTAGATTAGCATACTATTTTAGTCACCCTCACACACAGCAGGTGGCTTCCTTGAAAAAGAAGAGCAATTAAAGTAAAAATATGGAAATATTATATATGAAGACAGAATGGAGATTATTTTTTTCTCTTCCTCTCCTGTATCTGCCTTATTCTCTAAATTTCTTTCTGGGGTGACCAAAGCTCTGCTTCTGAGTATATTAATTGCTATGTGATATCTTGCTTTCCCTGGCCATATGCAGATTTAACATTCTTATTTAACATTAATATTTTATTTCTGGATAGCTAGCTCTTTTTTTTTTTCTTTTTTTAGTACAAATCTTTACACTTGTAAGCATGTAATAAATTTCTCTGAAGATCAAGTTTATTTTGATCCTTGAGATTCTTCCTGTACCACAGACAAATATATTCTCCCTTTCAGACTTTTTACTGTATTTGTCAAACATTATATAATACTTTAATGACTTTGATTAACTATGAGTGCCCAACACAGGATTCCCTCAATAATCATGAAATAATAGCAAAAGCAGCAGGTGATGCTCAGAAGAGGCTGAGAGGGGTTATCTCTGATAAGTTTGAATTCTTGTAGCCTGGCCAAGGGCTTCAGGGATGGCAGGGGTCATGAACTATGTATGTAGACCCAGAAAAAAATGTTTTCCAGATGTTCTGATAGAATCCTCTTTATCTCAAGTGCTTACATACATGTACACGCATACACATCCTCAGAAAAGGAAAGAAACCAGTAATTTGGCTCACAAAAAGATGGAAAAATTGCTAAATACTTTATGTAACATTTTTCAGGAGTAAATGGGTTTGTTTATATTCTCCATATCTATGTGAGATTACCTGGTATGCTTTGATGTACAGAAAATACAGTGATTCTGTGATTATTTCTTAGAAGAGCAGTGAACAGATTTGAATGTCAGATGTCTGAGCATGTCCATGCCCATCATGCCCTCTCCTGACACTGGCTTCTGAAATAAGTATGCAAATAAAATCTTGGTTTCTGGAGCAAAAGACAAATTTTGGAGAGAAGTAAAAAATTAGTCCATGGGAGTGTGAAAGCCCAAACAGCCATCTTCTCTGGGGATATCAGTTGCTCTAAAAAGTGTAATAAGAGGATGCAGCATGTGAGGACTGTGAAAGGTTACAGAGGAGTGCACACCATACCTCCAAATGCAGCCTGACCTGCTCTTCTTTTTCCTTTTCAGTGCTCCTTAACAACTCATCCAGATTTTGCTTTACTCACCATGAAGGCCACAGTCGTTGCAACCTTCTTTGGTAAGTGCTGATGTGCTGCAATTAGTAGTTTATGGGTTTGTGCTCTCCCATCCTGGATGCCCAGTGGCTACTGACTAATTCTCTTCCCTTTGGACTCCACGGCTGATGAAGCTCTCATGGCAGGTGTAAGCCTTGGCACAGCTTTTCAGAAATGGCTTTACACAAACTTCTTGACTTTGGCATAGAAAAAATACTAATTACTTGCAGAGATATCCAAGTATATAACAGTTACATGCAGTCCATATCAGGTGGGCCTGAAAAATGTCTGTAATGTAAAGATTCCCTCTAAAGAAAAATCAGATGTTTCAATTCTCCCTGTTCTTTTCCTGAACAAGATGGTACCAAAAGGTTATAAATGTGTCTTATTTTCTTTCCTCTGGCAGTCAGACAGGATCTCACTTTGTGGGAACATGTAAAAACTCCAGAACTTGCAATTCATCTTACATGAACACTCTGGTTGTTACATTCCCAGACAGTATTCCCTCTAGCTGTTATCCTCAAGTCTGTCAGGACAGTTGTTCTTAGTTCAAATTCACAGCAATCTATGTAGTTCTTCTGCATAAATTATACTAGATTACTTTCCCCACATTAGATTATGCTGTAACATTCTAAGTAGTTGAGATACGGCATTTTACTTTCCACTCATGCATTCCATTTTTTAAATCTAACTACAGTTTTGCCATGGTTACACGACTACACTGGTGACAAAAAGCCCAAATACTGCACCTATGCATTGTCACTTCAGACAATGTGAGACTGCTTTAACTTTTGAGCAAGTTCTAGGTGTGATCAAATCTACAAACTCTTTGTAAGCAGTCTAGGGGGAGAAGAGCATAAAAGACAGAAATTACTTCTGTTGCATATTCTAGTAAGATTAGTTTCACAAATGATAAAAGGATCAGCTGACACATCATGGAGAGTTTCAATTCCCTTTGAAAGCTCAGAGAAGGGAAAGGTGAATAGGAAAGTCAAGATACTTGTAATGCAGTTATCAATTATTACCCATAATACAGTGCTTATAAAATAAGCACAGAGAATAAAGAGATCTTGTACGTCATCACTCAGCAAGTAAACATAACATGGCAAGTCAGATGCATATTAACAGCATATGTGTCTTTTTACACTTTTCAAATCATAATCCTGCTTACTGAAGAAAATGAGTGTCCTTTCTGGGTCATGCTACCCTAGAACCTCATACAGTCTGTAATGTATCTCACACCTTCTGCCACCAGTGAGTGAAATGTCACAACACAAAATTACAGAATAACCTTCTCAAAGAGTTATTAAGAAGAACTTTTGGCTCCCAAATTCCCAGTTGCTTTATGTACAGAACACATTGTTTAATTAACATCCCTATCACACCAATTACAAAGAGTTCCCACTGCTTGTGGAAATATTTTTTGTGGTTTTCTGGACCACATGGACTCCATGGCATCTTTAGATAGTGAGTTCCATATATGAATATGTGAACTGAACTGATCTTTAATCCCATTCAAAGAACTTCCCCACAGCAGGTGCAATCTTGACTGCAAAATTAACCACTAAGCAGAAACTTAGATGTGGCTGGGAATATTCCCATTTCAGATTTTCAACCTGTTGATGCAAATTTGAGAAATCTCATGCAGAGGAGCTTGTTGTGACTGATGTTGATAGTCCACGTTTTTCCTGATATTATGTTTATTTGTTCTAGGTGTGTTTCTTACATGTACATACACAGCCAAGGAAGCCACAAAGAAGACAAAAAAGTCTAAGCTATGTAAGTGGTCTCAGCAGAATTTTTGCTGTTTTACAGCAGACATGTCTAATACATAAGAAAGGTGGAAAGTAAGATTATATTCTGGTAACTCTTCACAACTGTCTAGAGTCATTGGCATTACCTCTTAGCTAAAAGATCCTTTTACTGAAAACAAATCACTAAGTAAAATGTGTGCCACATAACATTTATGAAGGGAAAAATTGTAATTCACTACTAAAATGTATCTTCATAGGTCATTAGATACCCCACAAGGATCAAAGCAAGCACTAAGGTTTTCACAGAGAGGGAGAGATAAGTGAAATGGACCAGCTGTAACACAAAACATATGTAGCTGATTAGTGTTGAGGCAAGTGGTTCATCTCTGCACAAGGATGTTTAACTTCCAGCTATCCTGCTGCAGGAGCATTTCTGTGCACAGATTATTTTGCTCATGTAGCTGACAAACAAGCCAGCTGCGAGCTTGTAAACTCACTTAAATCCCTTGCTCAAAGTAAATTGCACCCAGCAAAAAGTTTTAAAAATTAAGGGCGAGATAATGGGCTGTGACTTCAGCCTGACATTACAGATGGTGCAGAGATGCACGAGCACAGCGGGAGGCTTGGGGAGCGCTCCCACCCCCTCCTTCCCACGTGTTAACCACAGGCTGGGGACTACACTTCTTTCTCTCTCCAGCTAAGCATCATAACAGATATTTCCTTCAGAGAAGCAAACACTCAAGGTCAGAAATACCCACAGGCTTCCTTATTCCATCCTTAGTTACTGCCACATCCCTTGGTATAGGGATTATTACGTGTTATATTGTAGATGCAGAAGACACAGATGCCTTGTATCCCAAAACAACTGATATGAAGGCTTAGGAGGAGAGCATCCCTGTCACTCAATTACTCACTGTGTCATGACAAGATCACTCAGCCATGAAAGCATTCAATCTGACTTCACCAAGATTTTGCACTCACAGATGTACCCCAGATTGATTGTGATGTCAAGGCGGGGAAGATAATCAATCCAGAATTCATTGCAAAATGCCCTCCTGGATGTCAAGATGTAAAATACCGTGTTTATGGCACAGACATCTATGCTTCTTTTTCCAGTGTCTGCAATGCTGCAATCCACAGGTGAGTGAGTTGAAATGAGTGAGGCACTCAAACAAAACTGTTATTTTGGCACAGGGATTTCTTTCTTTTTAATTTCTTTTCAAGTTCCCACTTCCTTGTAGGTTTGATTGCAGGCTGATGTAGAAAACCTGAGAGAAATTACATATGTGATGGAATGGATCCATTCTTACAAAGTGCTGTCAATCCTGTATTCCTATAGAAATTAGTTGTGTTTGAAGAAGTTTCTCAACCTTTGGAGAAGTGTCTTGAGATTTCCAGATCTCTCATTCATGCATAACAAATTACTATTGTACTATTATCATTCAAGTGGAAGATAGAGATGGAGCTGCTACTACTAATAAATCTTCAGAAAAAATAGGCACATCACCAGTGATGAATACATATAACTCTCATGCTTCTGGGATTGGTTTGGTTCTCTGGGTTTGAATTTAACTGTCCTTGACATCAAAGACTGAGTAATGTGCTTTCCTGCCACATAAAAGGACGCTGCACAAGGAAATGAGCGACATAAATTTTGTAGCAAAAATTTTCCAGAGTTTTATTAGCCATGTAAGAATGTGCATAAAATTCTAATGGAGAATAACTGCACAATCAAAACACTGCAGTTGAAGGCAGGATGCAGAGGCAGGGTGTATCCAAGTGAAAATGCAGCAAGAAGCTAGAAAGTCTGATTGACACCTTGACTTAGTTTGGAGTTATTTGAGCTAGTGCTGTGGCATAGCAGGGGTGGAGTGGGATAGCTGAGGTTTCTGGAGCTCCCCCCGGGCTCTGCACTGCTCGGTGCCTGGGCTGGGTGCCTGTGCGGGCACAGGGCTGCCACCTCCCGGCTGCAGCCCAGCCCTCCCCGGGGAGAGCACTGCCAGCTAAATTTACAGCTTCCCAGATTCCTGCCTCAGACACCAGTGCGCAGTGGAAATTGTCTCAGCATCAGAATTAGACCCAAAGGGAAGTTAAAAAATACTGGTGGCAACTGCAGTCTCCCTGCAGCCTGGCTGGCTGTATTGTTGCAGCGAGGGTTTCAGTTTTTCTCATTTGCCAGCTGGTTTTGGCTTTGTAAACTTACATGTTGCAGTTCCACAGACAGTGCATTTCTTCCCCATACATTTATTTTAACAGCAGCTTCTCACAATTACCAGAGCAAAATGCACCTGTAACATACTCTTTAGCCCTGTTTGCTGCCCAGTACTTATTTTCCTGCCTGGTCATTATTGCCAGCCCTACAATTCCCCTACAGCTGCAGCTCCTTCCCAGTTGACCTGCTCTCCTAGTGATGCCAGAGCAGGCTGCATACACTCAAGGTTTTCTGTTTGTTTTGAGGTACATGTGACAGCATGTGTTAAACACCATTTGCTGTGCATCTCCTGCAGTCTGCCAGGTTTCCTACAGCTTCTAGCAATGTTGTGTTTACTCCAGGCTGAGGTCAGAAATATGCTTAGGTTTTTGCAGAAAACATGTACTGAAACTCAAAGAAAACACATTGGGACACATGGTTGGCCTGAAAACTCCTCTGAGAACCTCTGCCTGTACCTTCAGTCATTCAATCAAGCCTGTAGGAATTTTAACGAAGGCAGTAGCTTTTTCTTGTGTGCAACTAGGTCAAGCTTAAACACAGGACCAGTAGATCAGTGGGAATAGCAAACAGAACCTGACAGCACTTTGCAACAAACTGCTCTTCTCTATGTGGAAGGAGCATAAATATTTCTTAGCAGCCAGGTTTAGTAGTAACACCACAGCCCCACCACCACCCCTGCTTTAAAGGCAAAAGGAATCACCTCATACCTCTTGCACTGTAGAACAGCTTTGAAGGTTGTTGTGGAATTTCTGCCCTCAGACACTCTGTTTCCTCCTTGCAGTGGCATAATTGACAACACAGGTGGGAAGATCCTTGTCCAGAAAGTGGCCGGGCACTCTGGTTACCGCGGCAGCTTCTCCAATGGTGTCCGGTCCCTGTCCCTGCCCCGCTGGAGGGAATCCTTCCTCGTCTCAGGTACATTCCAGGGGCACTGCCACCACAGGCTGCTGGGCAGCAGTGGGCACAGGGGCAAGCAGCTTCTCCTTTTCCATACCTGCTGAATCACCACAGGGCCACCCCACCTAGCTTTGGCAGGAATTTGGGCATTTGAGACCCTTCTTGGGTTTTCCATGCAAAGACACACTCCCTGCCAGGGCGTGCTCGGTCAGTGCAGGGCTGAGCCCACTGCAGGAGGTGATGGCAGCTCTGCACTGAGCCTTGGAAGGCACCTCAGCTTCAGCACTGGTGCATGAAATCTACTGCTCTCCACCCTGGTCAGCGGTGCTGCCGAGGGGCCTTTTGGCCATTTGGAACATCCTCACCCTGCACCTGAATTTGTGTCTCCTGGAGTGACTTCAGACTTATGTCAAACCCCATGTAGCCCTATTGTATGCATGCAAACCCTTTATTAAGTGACTTGACTGGTGCATCCCAAGTATGTCAGGAACTCTCTTCACTTGCTAGCTAAATAGTTTTGATATCTAATCAGTGCAGGTAAATCCATCTTAATTTAATGCTTATTCCATTTTCCTCCCCATAGTATATATAGGAACTCACTTGCATTTACCAATTAAATTCACAAATTTTTAATTTTTTTGCAAATTAGACCCCCTTTACACCAGCTTCACATTATCTTAAACCTACTTGCACTCACTCTACCTGTGTGAAAGAGGGTTTGTTTTACATTGCTTTACATAAAAATTCTAAATCTAACTTCTTGATACATTTGGGCCAGTTCTTGCTGGTCTGCATTTTTGGAAGTTTAAGATAGGTACAACCAATTGATATTACTTAACTACAGCATTCCTGAGAAAAATCAACAGCTCAAGCAACTGAACAGCTACTAAAAAAATGTTATTTTCATGTGAAAATCTGTAGACAGCAAAGGAGGTCTCAGAAACTGACCAAAACAAACTGGCATCTTAATTTTGCATTCATGTATTTGGATGCACTTTTTACAGTAGTCTGCCATGAGTATACCGTATTATGAGAAAGATTTATTTTGGATGAGTAGGAATTTCCTAGAATAGCTGAATTTCTACTTGTACTTGTTGCAGTTTTTTTCTCCAACAAACAGCACATTGTAATTCTGGTACATAAGTGGGAAACAGGATTTTTTTTTTTGCCTCAGCAGCTGTTCAGTTGTCATCCCATTAAAACTGTAGAAATTCTTTCATGAAACAGTAGGAATTTTTTATTTATGATTAAAAAGTCTTTATTGTTAATTAATGAGACACTATAAAAGAAGATACAAGAGAAAGTTACAAGAGCATATCAAAGGAGACAATGAGAAACCTGGGTATGTGTAGGCATAATGAGATTTGTCCCTTGTGCACTTAATTCTATGCACACTGAGTGCTCTCACTCATGACAGTAGAACTCTTAATTTATAAATTAGTTCAAATGTAAAACTGACATATCATATAACATACATACTGTATTTTATATATGAACAGGAAGAAAACTTTCACTATACCTATTGAAAATGTGAGAAATTTAGAATTTTAGAGACATTTAGAATTCTGAAACCCAGGAAGACTGTGCTACTCATCTCAGCAGCCTGAGGCTGGATGCATACAGATCTCCTTCTCAGAGAGGAGCTGGGGATGTATTTTTATGATTATGAGTCATAAAAAGCCAGAGCCGCATAAAGCATTCCCCAATAAAAATATAAAGTCACCTAAGGCATTAATTTCAGCACAACTTTAGAGCTTTAGAACTGAGTCCCCTATTCTGCAGAAATTCTCTTTCATCAGACCAGACCTGTGTGTGATACTGTACCCTGGAAATGTGCCAACAGCTTATTCCTAGTTAGGATATTGTCACTGAGTTTGTGATGCTTAAATTGTGAATGAACATCCACACAAAAGAGCACAGAAGAGGAATCCTTGGGGAAATAAGGGCAGTGGAGAAGGAGGTCTGTCCTCTTTGATTAAAGCAGCCAGCACTCCAGGAGGTATGCAAACGCCTTGGTACTCACTTTCAAGCACTGAAATGCCTTGGCATTCAGTTGAATGACTCCATTCAGTTTAGTGGGAGTTTTGCAGCTAGTGGGTTAAGAAAATAGTCCTGAACTCCTGGGTTTGCTAGTCACAAATAAGTGTGAGAGGGTGAGCAGCCACTGCACTATAGCAGCCACATGCCACAGCTTGCATTTCAATGGCCAAAGCTGATGTTTCCAGCCCACATGAAAACACACTTTTAAGTATGTTAAGCAAACTCCAACCTAGGTGTAACTTTTTCCCAGTAGTGAAAGGACATACTACCATTGCCCAGAGAGCAGGGCCACATTCAGGTCATGCCTCAGGCCTACCTCTTGGTCACACATGGGATGCAAATTGCTGTTGATCAAAAATCCCAGAATCCAGCCTCCCCGTCCTAGCTGATGTATTTTCACAGCAGTAGGCTTTAGGTTTACATCAGATCACAGCTTAGCACAGAAATATTCCAAATTGAGATCAGATTACCATGCTATTGCTGCATCCGTGTATCAACTGCTCATACTCACAACTCATTCTCTGTTGGGGATAAAGGAAAGCATTCAGAAGTCATCTGTGGACCTGGAACTTTTCTGTCTTTCTACCAAATTAGCAGATCTCCCTAGTCCTTCTTGGCTCCTGATCCCAGTTTTAGCTCAGGGGGAAATGGATGTGAAAACCTGCTGCCCTTCACTTAAACCAGCTTCCAAGAGAGAAGCCCAGAAGGCGAGAGGGAAGCTCTTTCCAGTTTGTCCACACATGCTAACTTACCAGCTCTGGTCTTTGGTGGATTGCTGCTGACTTTAGTGGAGCTGCTTTCAGTTTATATCACTGTAAAATGAGAAATGGAATAGCTTTTTGCATCATTATCTTGTTAGTAACTCTAGCTTCTTTATCTATGGTTTTGTAATGACATCTGAAATTTCAGAGAGGAGCAAAAAGGAGATAGAGACACGAAAAGGGACAAAAGACAGGGACTCTCCAGCTCCATGGACATCCCTGCTCATTAGAGCTCCTCTAGCATGTACCTTTCTTTGTGTGACATTAATGCCATGGAATAGCTACCTAGAACTGAGGCTAGACAGAGTTAAAAGAATAAAGTAGATATTTCACAAAGGCCTTCAATAGATGCATCTTGTGCAGTGCAAAATCCTTGCAGAGGCTACACCCAAGAGGGATGACAGTCCCCAGTTTCTTAGACAGATATAAGTTTGGTCTATTTGCATATCAGAGGTTCATTGTCCAATTATAACTTCAGGTAATGAAGTCATATTCCCCTGGTTTGCTTCACCCCCAATTCACTTTTGTTTATATTTTTCGGGGCCTGAGGCAGAAGGTGTCCTTGGTTCTCAGGCCTGGAAGGATTGTTTTACCTGAGAAAAATGTGAAGGGAGCTTACTAATACTCTATATGGAGTTCAGAGTTTTACACTAATTCATTACAGGATCTGAAAAATACAAAAGCTAAAAACATAAGGCATCACCCCTATGGGGGAAACAGCCTCCAGTTCCCAGGAGTGGCTCAGTCTGTAGGAATTAATTCTGTTCAGTGCTGTTGGTCTCTGCATTAATCACCCAGGATGACAACTGACGTGCTTGCAGTGCCATATGTACCTCCTTAAATAATCCCCCAAGGGAAGAGAGGAGAGATCATCATGACTCAGGTTTTTGAGAAGGTGGTCAGGTGGTCTCACCAGAGGTGGTCCAGATACATGACACAGCACAGCATCTCACAGAGACAGTCACCAGGGTCTGGAAGACCTACATCCATTCTCCTAGAGGCCAAAGCAGTCTTCCCTGCTGGGCTTCTCTGCAGCACTTTTCATCCAGTGATGTCTGTGAATATAAAATCTGTCCCAAGAGATGGAGTTGCATGGCCACACGTATCAACAGAGATAGCGTCTGCTCTGGCACTAGAAGGATTTGTGGTTTAGGGCTTAACAGGGAGACATGCCTCATTGTTTCAAGACAGGACTCTCATTTTAGATCTAAATATAGGTACCATATGTTCCCACACACAAGCACAGCCTTCTCTCACTGTTATTACTGCAAAAGACTGCTGCCAGAAGTGGCATCTTGCTGAAGTGAGGTCAGAGAAGAATGCTGTGTGCGTGATGAAATGAATCCCACATCAAACATGCTTCCCAAGTCAACTGCATAGTCAGGCACTGGAGAAGGCTGCCTAGGGAAGCTGTGGGTTTAATTAAAAGTTGTACAGATGTCCTTCAGCAATGGTCCCCATGTGCTTAATATCATTGAGAGCAAAAGAATGAACTAACTGACCTCTGCAAATCCTCCCCAGTACTGTGTTTTCATGTTTTCTAACTCTTTTTTTATGATGCTGGATTTAAGCACCAATATTTTTAGTGGTATGGTTTTGAGATTCTGCCATCAGATGGAAGAAATCTTCATGAAAATGAGTTGGGCAGTAAAGAAGAGGGATCTGATTCTGAATGCCTATGTTAGATGAAAAATTTACCAAGAAATCTTAGAATATTTTGTGATGCCTTTTAATATGTATTTTTTTGTAGAGGGCAAGCCAAGAAAAGGTGTGACATATCCATCAACTCTTGAATATTCTTCTTCAAAAAGTA
This sequence comes from Luscinia megarhynchos, assembly GCA_034336665.1. Classification (NCBI taxonomy): domain Eukaryota; kingdom Metazoa; phylum Chordata; class Aves; order Passeriformes; family Muscicapidae; genus Luscinia; species Luscinia megarhynchos. The sequence continues at coordinate 77,219,662 of CM067565.1, read as the reverse complement.
CAGCTGTTAAATCAGGCAAGTATTTGTGACTGACCTTCCCTTACATCCATTCACAGCTATGTGTCATAGCTTCTCAGCTGTATAATGCAAAGACATAACTATTCAGAGGCAGAAATTCATGCATTCATTAGTATGTTATCAAAATCACTCATGGTATTTTTTTATCTTAAGTATATGGAAATCATGTCAGACAATTTCTATTTTTTGTTCATACTGTGTTTCATGGACTTCCATTTCCAAATAACTTCCCCCTTGCTTTAGATCTGTTACTGAATACGATGTTGTACTGGTTATATGCCAGCATTTGAAGTTATACATGTAACTTTCTCCTAATGTTACTCATGTTATCTCTTGGGATAGTCAGTGCTGAGAGTATAATATTAAATAGTAATATAATACAAATAACAGAGATGGTAATGCACAGCAGCTTAACTAAGAATGCTGCAATAAAGAACTACTCTGTATAATCATTTTAGTCAGCATTCTACTCTGTAAGACTCAAATAATGTAGTTGCTTGAAGAGGTCTTTGATCAAGTTTCACACTGGTGAGTAGCTGACATTCAAGTGCACATGGATTACCTCTGTCACTGAAATGACACTAGGTTGGCTTTGCTCCCCCTTACAGCTGTGTAAGGTTCAGACTCTTCCTTGGGGATGCCAACAAAAAGAATGTTAATGTCCCATACTACAGTGCACCTCCCTTACACAGTCCTTTTGCTGATTGCTGAGCCTGAGCCTTCCTGAGCATATCCACTGTGAGCTGTGGTAAAAGGAAATATGCAGTACTTCTCCATGAACTCAAATGACTGGCATTGTGTGCATTATCCAAGACCACAGAGAGTTCACTTGGAGACCTACTCTTCTCCTGTGCATTATTGTTTGGTCCTTGGAAGAAAAGTACAGAGGTCTTTTCTCACAGAATCATAGTGGTCAGAAAAGATCCCAAAGTACAACTCAGCATTGCCAAGTCCATCACAACCATGTCCTTAAGTGCCACATCTACGTGTCTTTCAAACATCTCCAGGGATGGTGACTCCATCACTTCCCTGGACAGCCTGCTCCAATGCTTGGCAACACTTTCCATGAAGAAATTCTTTCTAATATTCAGTCTAAACCTTCCCTGAAGCGACCTGAGGCCATTTCCTCTTGACTGACTCCCACCTCACTACAACCTCCTTTCAGGCACTTGTAGAGAGCCATTAAGTCCCCTTTGAGCCTTGGGGGCTTTTTTCCAGGCTAGAACAACTCACTTCCCTCAACTGCTCCTCTTAAGGCTTGTGCTCCAGCCCCTTCAATGGCTTCATTGCCCTTCATCTTTTCACTTGAGCATGAGCAAATCTAAATCTCAAAGCTGTAGTTGTTCAGACCAAATATCCATCACTCAATTCCATGCCTTTAATTTGTAATACCTTTGCATTTACAATCAAATAGGTACAGAATTGTGTATTCCTTGACCACATATGCAGAAATTACTTGACCCAAATATTATGGACTGCTAGAAGAGAGGGCAATACCTTAGGAATCTTGACTTTTTTTCCTGAGAATTGTCATTCCCAAGTGGAGCCATACTTGAAATATCAGCCCAAACATTTCACAGCAGAGCAGAGACAATCACAGCCAGGACTGAGCTCAGCAGGCTGTAAGCAATGGTGTCTTCCACCAGTGCCAAAAGCCACAAAATATAAGCATCAGTGTAGAAATGGAGAGCATCATTAGTCAGGGGTTCTGTCACACAAAAAAAAATAGCAGAAACTTGTTCCTGCAGCGAACCAAAGACAGAAGTCTTCACTTTGTTCTTGAATCAAGTAGTGTGAGTGAAAATCCCAGGATCCTAACAATAAAGACTGTGCATTCATGCAGAGAAAGCCCAAGATTATCAGAGGAGCAAGCAACTATTACATCAAACCCAATGTCACTGCCTGATTTTGCCCAGCCTTGTCCCATAGGTAGCAAAGAGATCCGATGGTCACAATCTATCTTCCTCAAGCCCTACTTGGCCCTATCAGCCCTCCTTAGATCTGCCACCTCAACTCAGCCATCTCTGCTGTTTTCTGTTAGAAACAGCTTGTCTCTAAGATAAAAATCTCTGTAATATGCAGCCAGGGCCATTTCATGAAAGAGAATTTCCTACTTACTTTTTAATATTTTAAAAAAGCTACTTTTTTCTTCTAATTTTAATTACAGGGACCACACTGTTCACTTTGATACTTAAATCCATTACCCAGAGGAGGCAAAAGCAGACCTTTGAGTATTACACTCACTGCTGTCAGATTAACAAAAAATCCTGTTTCATACCTGATCAGCTGTCAGAGATGTAATTTTAGTCCTCCCAGAGATGCCAGAGATTCATAGTGCCTGACATTTCTTTGAATGCTCCTGGTGGTTAGAGTGCTTCTCAAATGCTGGGCATGGCAAGAAAAGCCTTCCCAAAACTGTAACTCTTCACAGCTGCTCACAACTATTAAAAGATGTTTAGAAAAAACAGCACAAAATTTTAGGCAAACATTAACACCCGCAATAAATTCTCAAACAGTTTGATGCTGCCAAAAGATCTAGAGAGTAAAAAAAAACACCCAAAACCAAACCAAAAAAGGGAAGAAGAAAATCCTCCAGTACTCAGATAAAAAAGCATAATCAGATTATTTTGTGAGGTAGCAGTAAATAAACTGCAATAAGTATTCCAAGTATGTTGATGTCTCTGAATCTTAGAAGTAAAAAAAGAACAAAAAAAATCTCCCTTTTACTTCTAAGCCAGTCCATGGCATTGAGGATTTGGTCCCATAATGATCTGAAAATGTCAGGCAAGAAAGAAATACACCTGAACATGAATTAGTGACTGAGAGATTGCACACTAGCAAGTATTTCCCAAACAAAATACACACATCTGACCCTGGTTCTCAGAACATGCTACTACTCAGAGGAAAAAATATGATGCATTAAATCTTATGAGTATTGGCTTATTGGTGACAAACCCTCATACTTCTTGCCACTTCAGAAATTCTATCGATACTGGCAGGAGATTTTGGGCTGGAAAATGCCTAAGTTGGGCATGAAGGATAGGGGTGACTACTCCCTAGTCACTGCTTTTTCTCAGTAGGTGATAAAGTCTGATAGGACTGCCAGACCTAACTAATGCCATGTGACAGGATGCCTTCCTTTGGGAACTGATAATCTCTAAATGGGAGACTTGAAATTATTTTCTTACAGCACTGCCTTTTCTAATGTGCTCAATTTTGCTTCAGAGCCTAAAAAACCAGAGCAAGACCTTAAAGGTATGAAGAGTGCAGACACTGCTAACACATCAGAAAAAGCATCAGACCAAGGTAAGAGTTGGGGATCTTGGTGCTCTTTACAGTATCTAACCCACCTAATCTGCCTACAGGTGCTAATAGGAAGCAGTTTGGTTATACAGACAGCTTAACCTTCCCCATCCAACCTCCTCTCCACAGCCCCTTTCCCACCAAACCAAACTGCAATGGTGCTTGAAGGACTTCTGCTAATTCAGAGAAGAGGGCACCCACAGAGTTTAATTTCTGCTTGTGCTTTGAATGAGTTCAGGCTTTGTGAACTTGAAAATCTTGCATTATGGTTCTTGGCAATCTCCTATGGAGGGCACGTGCCCTGCAAACCCTTTGAAGATGCTGTGAAAGAGCTGGGTACCCTGCCCACAGGAGCACTGGGAACAGCTACCCCCAGGAGCCCTCCTCTTGTGTCAAAGGATTCACAAAAACCCAGCCAACATGCACCAAGGCAACAGCTTCTCCCTGCTCTTACTATGCTGCTTCCTCAGGCTTTCTGCTAATACTTTTAGCTTCCAGCCTCCTTGCTCCTCACAGTCTGGGGTATAAAGTTGGCCAGTGTGCCTGTTCCCTACTCCAGCAGCACAGGATCACAGGGGAAGACTCACTGTACCCTCTGTTTTCTTTCTTTTAGCACAGTTTCATGGAGCAGTGTACTGTTCAGCCCAAAAAGAGCCATTCATGCTGATTTTTTCAGCTGAGTTGTTTTGTTTTTCTTCTGAGCCCTCTTTCAGCATTATTCCATTAAAACTGTCTGAGATTTGAGTTTTTCACTGCCTAGCATTAGGTGATAATTAATCCACCAGACAGTTTCCCAACGATGCCTTCCAAAAGGAGACTATCCAGAAATAGCAATAAAATACAAGCTTGTGCTGTGCAGCAGTGAATAGAGTGTGCACCATTCCCTTCCAATGCAGACAGTGTGTCAGGCCATCCCCAGGGCTATCAGCAGGGAGGAAAGGAACAAGACCAAGATTAACATAGAATATATTTTAGGGCAGTTTTTTGTGGCTAGATGGAAAAGATAACAGTGAGGAACCTTTTTTGAGAAAATTACTTGGAAGAACCTAAGTATGTTGACGATTTTCTATAAGGATATTTAGGATGTATATTTTGCAACTAGAATTGTCACTGTTCTCACAACAGATGATACACTTTAAAAGTAGTAGCAACTGTGAGATGAGTCAAACTTTGATGAGATTGGCACCTTCCAGGTGGTGCTCTCCCCCACTCCCCTCAGCCAGAGCCCTGACCCTCCCTGCTCTGGCCCCGATCCACTTCCCCAAATCATCTTTATCTGAAAGTTGTCTTTCTGTCAAAAACATTTCAGTGCTGCATTTTTGTCTGGTCTATGACTCAGATTGGCCATATTTACTACCAGATGCCAGCTGATTTCCATTTATATGGACCTTCTAAGTGCTGAATTACACTGAGAAAAGATGATGCCAAAACAGAATCTGCAACTGGCTGGTTGAGCTATTGCATAGGTCTGAGACATCTGTCAGTTTGATAAGTGTTCCTGGCCAAAGCAGGAAAGTAGGGGGAGCATTAATGCTGCAATGGGCTGTTGTCAGAGCCCTCTGAGAGCAGAATCACACAGGCACCTGCACTACACACCCACAATGAAGGCACTAATGGCTCCACATCCACTGGGGATGCTTGTGGGCATCCTGAAGAGAATGTCAGTTTCTGGGTTGCCTTAAGCACTGAGTGCTGCTGCTGCTTCCATACCTGTCACACATCCAGCCACAGTGACGTGTCACTATTCCTACAGGGGGCACAGCCCGCAAAGAGCTCCAGACAACTCCAGTGCCAAGCCCAGCCACACAAATGGCCACCACCACCCCCACCCCAACCACCACGACCACAGATCCTTCCACCACAGTGCCACAGCCAGCCACAACTCCTGCAGCAGCCAGGACCACAGCAGCTCCTGCCAAGACTAGACCTGGACTGCACAGGGCCAGAGATATGGGTCAGTAGCATGGATGTTTGCATTGCTTCCCTCCAGACTGACAGCTTTCCTAAAATTTAAGGAACAAGATATACAGCTGGATATACCATGATTTAGAGGATTGTGAGTTCAGTAATTCAATGTAGAAATACTAGGAGTGGAAAAAATATCTAAGTCCAGCAGACCAATTCATGTGAGAGTAAGCTCTCCATCCCCAAATACTGTGATGATTTTTCAGGTATAGAAGTCAATAAATAGTTCTTTGATTCTCATATCTAGACTGAGAGTTCAACAGATAGATGATGACTCATTTTAGAAATAATTTTGTGATAACTTTCAATAGATTAAAATTATAATATGTTTTCTGTAACAGCTTTTGAATTTCAAAGATTAAAACATTGTGAGGGAATTCTCATACATTTTTTTGCACACCTGATTTTCCTTAACTTTTTCCTTCTTCAGGTATTATCATTAGCATTGTGGGGTTTTGCTTCAATAGCTGAAACTTAAAATCTCTCATTTTTAGGTTCTAGCAGTGTCCACCCAGCATACGCATCTGTGGTAGCTGCAGCAGCAAGTAAGTATGGTGATGTAAGTATGCCACAAGGCATGCAGCACAGTGTATTTTGGGGCAGCAATGATTCAATAACCTTTCAAGCCTCAGCAAACTCAATGACTGAATTCAAGTCTGAATTTAAACTGAAAAACAGATGCCTGGCCTGAATGTCAAAGATGCTGATCACCCACAGTTCTGGGGAAGCCTTTCTAGTGAGTATCTGCCCATTTCAGCTCTGACAAAAGCTGGGTTTTGCAGAACTTGAGACAAAGATTTTGCTGTTTGAATCACGTTTTCCCACTACCTCCTTCTGTCACTCTCTTACAAAGGGAGACTTGATTTAGTGGTAAAATACACGGTGCAGAGGGCAGCACAGCCATCTAAGCCTAGGGCTGGAAGCTCTGAAATGCTGACATGCTCTAAAGCACTCTTCTCTCAGAAACCTCAGGCTGTGGTTCTGAGCCTGGCACCCATGTGATGTTATTCCTGGCCTGCCACTTGGCTGCTCAGAGCCCAGTGCAACCACACAGAGCTGCTCTTCCATACACTGTGCAAGTGCTCAGCTGTGCAGCCAAGAGAAGGAGAATATTTTCAACTGTCTGAAAGGTTCTGAGCATGGGGATATGATTGCTTTTGAGGGAAAAGGGAGCTGGGCTATCATTAGCTTTCATGCTCCATAGCTATTTCTGAGGGCTTTCAACTCAGCTTTCCTCTCACACACATTACTGCAGTCATCCCCACTGCCAAGTAATTCACAGCCAAGAACATGGCAGGGTGAATATCTTTTGGGTAATTCAGGTCTTGAAGAGAAGCATAAATAAGTAAAATTCAGTTGTGAGTGCAGAATAAAGGCAAGGCTGGAGGGGTTAATCTTACCAACTCAAACTTGCAGGTAGGTATGTGCATGGCAGGATTTACAGAAGTGATCACACTATCCAAAGGGGTCTAAGTTCTGTACCTAATGTGCCTGCTAACTTGGTTCTGTTTGTTGCTTTCTTTTCTATTTCCTATTCCCACAGGCTGAGCACAGAGGAGGCCTTTACTGTCTTTACTAGCAATTAGGAATCCCTGTTTGAGGTTCCCCAGGCAGGAAGATGCATGTTGAGAGTCAAATTTTGGCCACACTGAAATCAGTGGGAAGATTGTATTTGTCTTTAATAAGACAAGTAATTTAGTAAAAAAATTGAAAAAAAGCCCCAAACAAATCAAAACAAAAAAAAGCCAAGGACTCTAAAACAAAAACCTCTCAAATTTTCCAGTGCTTTCAGTGGTCACTTAATTGTAATTTGGATCAATCTTTCTTCACAATTTTCTTTACTGAAGTTCTAAGCATAAATTAATTCCCAAAATATTAAAGTGATCAGAGATAAGAACAGGATATTGTGAGCTGGAGTGGTAGAGACCCATTTCTGATTTCACAGGCTTCATTTCTAGGATTATGTCCAACATTATGTTAGTACCTGATATCTGGCTTCCTGAATTCTCCTGACCCCTTCTTGATTCTGAAAGCGAAAAGCTGGATAAATAAATGCAGAAATTACAAATACAGTTTTGATGTTATGACCATACATAAAGCAGTTTATCAATCTTCTCTCTCTGAGGAGCTTTTAGGAGCCACTGCTATTATTCAGGCCACAGTTTCTGGCTGTTGGTCTTAACCAGAGTTTGGCTTGACTGAACAGAATCAAATGTTCTCCTGTCCATCCTGGCTCATAGAGACTCACAAATCTACCTCTCACTGTGCATTGCTTGTTTGCCTGCAAAAGACACCTCAAAAGTAAATAGCTGTGAAACAGAGCACAGTCAGGATGAACACACTGTTTCCATTTCCAGCCACTGGTACTGGCAATAGTTCACAGGAGCAAAAGAAAAGAAGGACTTGTAGATTAGAGCATGAGAACAGGGGCAAAACTGCTGCCCTAGTTCTTGCTGCTCTTTCCCCTTTATCTTCTGTTTGTCAAAGATAGAGCAACATGAAAAATAATGGAGACTCTGCTCCATTGCCAGACCCCTACTTCAAAGACTTGATGTGCCAAAACTGCTAAATGAAAGCACACTGATGTGACTAGTGTGCCCTATGACACACAGCTGGTTCCTGCCTGCCCTCCCAAGGCCTCTGCCTCTGTCCAACAGCACTTTACCCAGCACACTCCCAAGGGCTACAAGCTCACTCGTTCTCTCCCATCCCAGCTCTTCAAGCAATCCCTTCTTGCACAGCAGCTTGGACCCTAGATGAGGACTGGGACTAAATCCAGTGCTTCTGTGAACACTGCAATCATAAATCATGTCATGATCCTTGGTGCCACATTGGAGCACTGAGCTGGCAACCAAGCATCAGGCAGTGATTGCCTGGGTATCCTCAGGTGAGGTGCTTTCCTGCCCTCTGTGCCCAGATGGGTTCAATGCCTGCATCTCTTTTCAGACAGGGACTCTAAGCTGGGCACTGCTTACCATGGTACACTACACAGATCTCATCCCCAGCTGGGACTTAATAGGGCAGAAAACAGAGAAGTGTTGGAAGGATTTGAGACAGTGGTAGAGTAAGTTGCAGATGGCCAGGCAGGTTTTGTGCACAGAGGAGCTGCTTTTCTTCCCAAATCAGTTCTTGTTTTTTACAAGATTCACTCTAAATTGCACATAAACTGCTGTTCCCATAATCTCCTGCCTCCATGCCTCCCTGCTCACCACAGCACTTGCTCCCAGTCAAGGTTTCTTGTTCCACTGCTTTGATGTTTGATACAGTTCTTGGGATTTGTTCAGTGACTGTCCATCCCCAGTTTGTTACAGACTTCTCTTAGTCCTGGCTCAGCCTCCAGCTTGCACAGAGCTCTCTTCTAATGAACACATATTGCCCCATGCCACAGCCTCAATGGCACCTCAGATTTGAAGGAAGAACATGCCTTGCAACCTGGAAGTGCAATTCCAACTTTTCCTCCTCTACCCCTACCACGTTTGCCCCAGGCAACAAAAGCCTGGCAGAAAGCAGCTTACTGCAGGGATGGGGGTAATGTGCCTTTGGGAGGTACAGCAGGAGGGAGCAGCCCCACAGCCCAGCACAGCCAAAAGGTGCACACTGCAAACATTAAATTAAAATTTAAAAGTGGCATTAAATCCTTGGATACTGAGGCAATCTCTCTTTTACCCTCTTGTGCTCTGTTTCTACTGACCTTGTAAAGAGTGTTAGATACACATTGGGGCTCAGTCATGGCAAACATGAAACAAGGGTAGCTCTGAGACTCAGAGTTAATTTTCTACCACCACTTTGGCACATACTGATCTCCTGTGTGTAAAGCCTGCCCTGCACAATCCCATACAATACTGACTGCTGCACACACAGATTTTTCCCTCCAAAATCTGAATACTCAGCCTGGTGTAGCTGTGGTCCATCTGGAGCCTTACAAGCTTAGAATTTAAAAGCTTTGCCAGTTTTGGCAGATGAGCCCATTACTTCCATAAACAGGATCTCTTTGGCATCTGGAGTTTACAGGGTGTCTCAGGACAGCTCCTAGAAATCCCATCAAATACCTTCTAGTGGCCTGGAAGGTTCAAGTTTAGGTCAAACACAAGCTCTTACTGTCCCTAATTTTGCAATGTCAAGTTCCCAAGGAGCAGCAATTCCTGTTTTCTGGGACAGCCATTCATAACAGTCTCATTGATGACATCTTATTGATAAGTTAACCTCCTGGGCCCCTGTCCAGTGTTCACAGAGTCAGCTAGAACATTCCCACTGATTTCACCAGGCTTTCAAATTAATCTTTCTGGGAAAACTAATGAATTAAGGCTTGTTAAAGGATAAGTTTGTTAACAGCCTTCTTAAGAATAATTAATGAAACAAAAGGCATGAATAAAGACATGGTTTTCATCTGCAAATGCTTTAGTATTTTTGAACAATGGGAATTTAGTAACCCAATCACCTTTAAAAAAGCCTTTTGTGTAGAAGACACGTCAGACACATTAATTCTCCCACATTATTTTTTCACTGTCTCATTACTTACAGTCTACCTGCTTGCTCATATCCACTCTACAGAAAGGGTAGTATCTGATCTGGGGGTCGTTTTGGGGTTGGGGTAAAACCTTCCTCAAACAACAATTACATGGTACTGAAATAGAGATAAACACAGATCACCAGAGTGAGTGAGAGAAGGAGAACTACATAGGACAGCAAACTCCAGAAGTAATTGCAGATCTTTTAAATGCAGACAAGAGACCTTTACAAGTAATATCCTGAAGGGAATGTTAACAAAGCTAACCTGTATGACAGAGCAAGATAATAGTTTTAAAGCAGGCTCAAAAAATCTAGTTAACATCTAAGAAAGTCTATTAATGACAACTCCATAAATGACCATTAACTCTGACAGCTATAAAGTGAGATTCAGTGAAAAAGCTAGGCAGGATTAGTACTGAAACATGGTTCAGTAAATAAATCACACTTTTCCACTTTGATGTCTACTCAGGACAGGTTCAGGCTGCACAAGGAAGAGGACAGAATACAGGTATGTTTTAATTTAACAACCAGTAGATTTTTACTGCTCAAATACTAGAAAATCTTGTGTTTAAGTTCCATGTGCTAACCAATATAATATTTTCAAAGCATTCAGGGGCATTTCCACCTCTGCAAGTAACAGGAATATTTTACAACACAATACAGGTAAAGGCATTGCAGTCCTTCTCTATTTCCTCCCCACAAATATTTTTGCCACTTACATCTACCAAGTCATGCAGTAACCCACTGTTTTTCTCTCCTAACCATGTTCATAGCAGGATGCAGTGAGAGAAGATATCACAGTGGCCATTGCAGGGCAATAGGGTAGCTTTTAAGGAAAAAAGTAAACAAGATTGATTAAACATGTAATTGTTCTCAAAACAGTAGTCTAAAATCATTTAAAGAAGTCTTTTATAACATTTGCTGTTGCAAAATGAGAGGTGAGCATTGTGTTTGTGTAAGGACTAGGGCCTGACCCAGTTCACAGGCCCTGAGCACAGTCAGCATCCCAGCATTTGCTCCAGCAGACCAGCTAACAGCTGCACTGTGCAGCACCTACTAACATCCAAACTCTTTTGCCAGCCTCCTTCAAGCCTTTTTTGTTTCCCCAATTAATTCATAGTTTCCATCTTTCTTCTCTTTGTGGTTTGAAAACATGCAGAAAGACAATTTGGGGCCACTGGATCCCTTGGGATGATGCTCCTCTCTCCTCACCGATTTAACCTCTCGCCTCTCTGTCCGATCGCGCAGGTGCTCAGCGCCAGGAGCCTGCTGCCACCTTCCAGAGGGCTGCCAGCTCTCCAGCCCACCTGGGTGAGCAGGTTTTCCACTCTCTTTAATAGTTTTAGCACAAATTAGCCCAGTGTGTACTGCACATCGCTTTCTGCATCCTGGAGGAGGACCAGGGCAAGATTCATACACTGAACACCAACTAGCAGCTTCCTGAAAGGGAAAGGCAAAGGGAAGCTTGGTCAGCAGTGACTTCTTGTTTCAGGCCATGGGGATCAACATCTACAAAGTGTTTTCAAATTTTCTTATTTGTTAGTCAAAACAGGGAACAAACAACCAGCTCTGTGCAGCCCATCAGATCTGCAACAGGGTGAGATCTTCTGTTCCTGTGGTTCCCAGAAACCTCTAGGCTGACAGTGAACACCACCTGTACTGTTCTCTCTTCCTGGAAGTGCAGCTGACCCTTCCCCAGCAAGCAGCCAGCCAGCAGGTACTTTGCAAGGCTGACAACAAGTTCCCAGGGGCTCCAGAGCTCCCAGCATACACCAAACACTCCCTCTCCCATGATGGACAGCAGACTGATCTTGTCTGGGAGCACCCAGGGTACCTCAAAGCCCCAACGAGGGCAGCAGAGCAGGTCCCATGGTGGTTCCCAGGATGGCCCAGGCTGCCAGGCAAGTCCCCAGCAATGAGGCAGGTCTGACCAGCTGGGGCAGGGCACCAGGGAAGAGAGGGAAGCTCTGGGTCTCGACAGCAAGGCACAAGGCACGGGTAGAAGGAGCAAAGGCGAGGCTGTGCACCTCTGTGCTGTCCCATGGATGCTTCCCACAGCCCTTCACACACAGCAAGTGCTGCCCTGCACTAGTGCTGCCCTGCCCTGGGCAGCCAAACCCTCTGGGGAGGGAGAGACTCCAGCAGAGGAGGGTGTCCCTGGGCCCTGAGGGCTTTGAGAGAACTGAGAATCACAGGAGGGGTGCTGCCACAGGGAAGAGCCAAGAGGTCACTCACATTGAGGTTAGAGGATGTTATTATGCAGGATATGTTATTATCTTTCCAGATAATTCCAGCCAAGTAATCTCACCCAGCAATCTCCTGAGCAAAATCACAATTTGTAGTTGACCTAGTTGCAGCATATTTAAAATGCACTCATCCTAAGATGTAATCCATTCCCTCACTTTTCTATTCCTCCTCATTTCGATCACCTTCTCTTCCTTCTGTTTTCCATCTGTATTTCTCTTTCTCATACTTTTTTGGCCACACCACTGGATGTGGTGGCTAATTTTCAGGCTAGCCAAATACAGAAAAACAGGAGTATACTGCTGAGTCTTATTTAAAGCAAAGTCAGTATTTGAGCTCACCTAATTGCTGAAGGCACCTTAAGGTCACCCTAAAGTGATTACAAAGCACAAATTTCCCATCATAAATTATTCTGTTTTCTTCATCACAGAACAAGAAGGACAATAAATACAAACACATGCTTGCTGTATTCCCAGTAAGTCCTGACCCTTTTTCCAGTCCAGAATGTGGCAGCTCAGATGTGTTGCTTTCAAGCAGCAAATTTTTCTAACAATTAAAGGAAAATTCCTGAACAAGTCCTTGCTCTCGTGGAAAGGCAGCTTGTTCTTCTTGATCCCAAGTCTGTGCAAGAAGCAGCAGTCAATTCTGAGGGTTTGGCCATCATGTCGAGGAACTTCCTCTCATCAGCTCAGGTTACCAAAAAAATGGGAAAATGCCTTCACCAACACACCAGTTACTTGTGCAGTGCACATGAACTCTCTTGAAATCCCATACTCACTTAGTCATGAGTTTTCAATAATGTTTTTCAAGGCAATTATACTGAAGAGTTTTGGTGGTGGTGTCTTTTTTTTAATGAGACTAGTCTTGGAATATTTTAAAAATCAACACTTTTTAATGGACATCTTCAAGTGAGGAAAAAAAGCCCTAGTTATAAAAATTATCATTTCACTTTCAGATATGCATTTCATGGAAAGCTTTCTTCATTGTCTAGGACAACATGTAAGAAATAGAGCTTTTGCCTGGATAAACAGGTCACTCAAAAAGCTGTATATTTTGAATACTTTGCATATTTTGCATATTTGCAGCCAGTTCCAAATTCTAGGTACTTATCTTGTGTTCTTGGTACTTATCTTCATCATTAGGATAGTAGACTACCACAGAAAGTTCTAAATGTGAACAGAGAAGACTGGCTGAAGAAGAAATAGACAGCTCTTACCCACAGGGATTTGGACAGACTTGAGTACCTGTGCACATCTGAGTTGAAGTTGTTAATAGTTAATCTAGAAAAACCTCAGCATTGCTCCTACTGATAAAACCCAGTCTTTTAGAGCATCTGCCTGTCTTTTGTAAACAGTCAGAGATGTTAAAGAAGCCTGGTTTCTGAGGATGCTCCCTGACAGGTGGCAGCAGAAACAAACCTGTGACACGTGAGATGGGCACATTCCACTGCTCTGATCCTTCAGCTCACATCACTACATATAAAGAAGAGAAAAGAGGACAAATCTTTATGCAGCTCCTCAGCTGGTTCCACAAGCCATACAGTTCCTACTGCTTTAAACAATTTTGCCACTGCAACTCACAGAGCAGCATATTTGTACAGAAGATTCAAGAAGTGCAGGGTCTTCTTGGTAATTGTCTCTTTGGTTTTATTTTCAGCTGGTCAGGATGAAAAACAGCTTCATATGAATCTTTCTTTTTCACAGTCACTGGGTGCTCCTGCAGCCCTGGGAGGGGGAAGCACACCTTTTGAGATTATCTACTTACAAAGTGGTTTCACTGAAATTTGTTCTTCTCAGTGACAGCATTCAGGAGACATGTTGGCCACTGTGATAATAAATGAGCATCAGCTTTTCTCTGTGGGTAGGGTCCCCCTGCTCTGCAACCAGCACTCCCAGCTCATGTCACTGTTGTTTGCTCATGACTCTACTGAAGGATGTATAAAACTGGGAAACAACACTGCCAGAATATAGGAATATTCCTCCTGGTTTTCCTCTTGTTTCTTTTCCAATCACCCAGGCCTTCCCTTCCTTTATCCTACTTCTCCTCCTAAGCAAAATAAAAAAAAAACTTCTGTGTGCATCATGATTGACTTAGCCCTCTAGGTGAGAGGTACTTGCAAATTTTCAGTGAAAAACAACTAAAAAAAATATACTGGGGCCTGTGCTTCAGTATCAATGCAATTTAGAGGAACAAGACCAAAACAGATCTAGAGAGGTGTAGTTAAAACCTTAAAAAAGGTTAGTGCTCTGAGGGCAGTGATATAAGGGTTCTAATTATGGCTTGAAATGTGCACATAAAAGTCCCCAGGTTTACTGATTTCCTCACCTCCTAAATTGTTAATACATGTTATTGTCTGAACTGACCTTTCTAAATTGAGTCAGAACTTTATGATCTCTAGCATTTGCACTATTATCAGTAATTATTTTTTTCTCTTTCATGTATGAAAGCAATGGAAATAGACTCATGGAAACCCGGACTCAGCCTTTTGGACACAGGTAAATATTTAAAACATCTAGTAACTAGTCTGGGAGTAAGTGGTTTCCATACACACAGGAAAAGCAAAATCTATTTATTCAATAGCCCCGTGACACTGGTGATAACAATCTCATTTTAAGAAGTAATTAAAGCATTAAAATTATAAATAAGGCATGTTGTTTACATTTTAGCAGATTATTCTATTCTTGAGTTCCTGCTTAAAGCAGGAGCAGAAGAGATGAGTTCTGGAAAGAGCTGGCAGCTACACTACAGGAAAGGGGTTCTACTGAAATCCATTTGTATATGAGAAGTATTTTGGGAATGTGACAGCTGAGATCACAGTGTAGAGCTGCAATCAGTGAAGAACATGACAGATTATCCTGATGTCAATGTACTTAGGGAAGACATTCAGATAAGAAAAGGAGGGTTTATATCAAATGTAAAGAATAATGAATGCCATTGAAATTTTCTGAATTTTAGCCTTGAAAACTGACAATATAGAGATAAGAATATTTTTATGAGTACTGGTGAAAGAAAAAAAAATCCTACATTTTTAACGGGCTCAAGACCAAGACCTGTACAACCCTTAATCAGGAGCAGTTCCCAACTGCAGATTTAACAGCTCCCTTCCCTTGGGAACATTAAAAGCAGACTACAAAAGATACAGACCAATTCATGACGTGGTACTCTCCCTCTTACAAGGGGCCTGACCATCCAACACAGAGGTCTTTCCCACCCCTGGTTTTGGTGCTGGAGGGGGCTGTGCTGGTGGCCCTTGTAAAGGCCATTTCCTTGAATACCCTTCTTGCTTCAAAGCCATTAGTGTGCTAATCATGAAAAGCTGCAGCATGAGGGCCACGGTGCAGAGGGATATTTTGAGGCAGAAAATGACAGATTGCATTAAATGCAATGAAAGGTTAGGCATGGGGGAAGGGATGTTGTATTAACAGTTTCTCAGCAACTGAAGTGCTGGCATAGACCAGTGAGATAAAGTCTGATGAATTCAGATTGTCACTTCAAAGGAGTGGTTTCTGGCGTGGATATAATCGCTGTTGTCTTACTTAAATGAATGGGAAGTCTAATCAGTATGGACAGCTGTGACAATCAGTGAAGGGAACTTTAATTAGCATAGTGTAGACTGCCCATGCAGAGTTGAAATTCCCATGGCAGTACCAACATTAAATTGGACTGGCAGAACAGGGAGGCCCCATAGAGACTGACCACCTCCCCAATTAGCTGGGGAGGAGTATTTGGTGGGTGACCTTATTGTTCCACTAAGCACAAATCAGCCACCTGACCCACAACCTTCAAGAAATTATAATTGCACTGGCAAATAAAGATGAAAAATGATGCACTGCCTACACTTGAGTATTCCATGCTGACAAAGCTAATGTCAGCTGTATGCCTGGGAAAAGAATAAGGATTTTACAGGATGTAGATAAATGCATGAGGCAAATAGCTAACTATGAATTATCCTTCATATACAATTTAGTTGCTAAAATGGATGGTACATGCTAATTTCTAATGTCACTATAGTGTTAAATCCACCTACTTTCTGTTCTGCAAATAAGACAAGGTGGGGGGGGAGGAACTGCACATATGGGATACCAAGCTGGCACATGTGAGGTATGCAGTGTGCAGGCTGCAGGATGAAGTGTGGCTTTGGTCTGTTGCTGAGGAACTATTATGTGCTGTGTAATTAAAGCCTGTACTGGAATATACACAGTCAGGAAGGCAGGCTGATGACTATTTCAGGTTCAAAAAAACCCAACCCAAATCATTGTCATCCATGTGGCTGACAAAGAGGCTGTGAATGGCCTCTTAACTTCCACATCAGATAAAATAACCATAAACTTGCACAAGATTTGCCTTCCTTCAGTGGCAGGTTTGGTCCTTGTCAGTAAGACCTTCAGGCCTGAGAGAGGTCAGAAATGTCTCCTGCAGCAGATGTAACTGAATGGAACTGTTTGGTGTCACCCCTGTTCCACATCACTTTTCCTCAGTCAGGAATAGTGGCCAGCCAGCCTCAGGCAGTGCTGCCCCAGCTCCACCACTCTGCCTCTCCTGCTGGTGTTTCCCCCAACCAAATGGGCTCCCATGGGCAAATACACAACACCAGGTGCACTCTTCCCTGTTCCTGGCCTGGGAGCTCATCCCCACTGCACAACACAAGAGGCACAAGCCAGCAGTGCTGGACAACAGCTCCAGCCATAAGAGATGCAGCCAGCTGGAGCCTGGCTTGCCAGCCTGCTTTTGAGTGCATCCAGCCTGCTCTGGCACTAGAGGGCCAGCTCCACCAGCAGTGGGAGAGAGGCATTTCTGTCACAAGAGCCAGTGCCAGGATGGCTGGAGAGCTCCTATTCCCAGTCCAGAAAGTATCCTGTCCAAAATTTGGACAGGGGCACAGGGAGGATGCATGTGCAGGCACTGCAGGCACCACATACACAGTGACAAAAAGCAAACCAGCCCTGGGGCTCTCCTAACCTGGCCAGACATAGCAGGGAAATTCTCAAACAAAACACACAAAGCAATCACCAACTCTTGCTGTAAACAAATCAGGGCAAGTCTGTGCCCTCTGCCTACTTCACCCACAGGCAGCCCTGTGGGCTCCCATACAAGGTAAAATTACAGTGCTCCAGCTAGTTCCACATCCTGGCTCTAGCAACAGGCAACAGCAGATGCCTGGGGACAAGCAAAGCAGAAGGAAATCACTGCCTTGGTGTTGCTGTTAGCAGCTCTGTTTAATCCCTGCAGTGGAAACTTTGTGCACTGGCAGCTGAATTTCAAACTGAGAACCCAAAGCTCCCCTGTCAGTACAGGCACTGTGGTGTGCTGGAGCCTCCCAGCAAGGATCAGCTACCAATCAGGTCCTGCATACTCAGTACAAACAGAGACCTGACCAAAAACTATGTGCAGCTTTCAGCATGCAGCTAGAAGGACTCAAAAATGTTGTATTTGACAATTATGAGAGGCCAATTTTTAGACTTAATTGGAATAGAAATAGGAGCAGTTCCAGAGGAGAAAGGAGCGGGTACTTCCCTCCATTTTCTTCACAGTACTCTGCCTTACTATGGCTTGGTCCTTAATACCTTCAGCTCAGGCTGTTACACCTCCCATCATATTTAGGTGGTGACCTTCTCTAATGTCCCTTCACATACACTGATGCTCTCATGCTTAGCTTGCTCATGGCTGGCTGCTGTGGAGAGACAAGCTCTGTGGTACCTAGTAATTTCTCATCCTTTTATTTATAAAGCTCACACTTCGTAAAATTTCCTTCTCACTGTGTCTCTGAAGTCAGTAATCTTTCCTCAACTTACTTGGTGATGAAGATTTAAGGAAGTCTTCCTCCTACTTTTCTTTAAAATTCTAACACGCAGTTTACAAAAATAATAAGCTGTTCTGCTGCTCTTTAGACCAAGAGCTTTCTTGGTGAGTGCTCAGTTTGTAGCTTGTCTGATCATTGCTGTCTCTTCTAAGGATTATCCCAGCTAAATCCCCTTAATCTTGTCATGCTGTTCTGAAAAGAAACAGCTCTTTGCCCTTGCTTGGAGGGAGATGCTGGACTGCAGGACAGTCTTTCCAGACATTCAAGTCATGAGCGAAGTTCAGCAATTTTAGACTACTGACGCCAGCCTGATGGTGTCCTGTGAGTCAGTACCTTTCACAAGGACATCACTTCATATTTTCAAGGCTGCTACCACCCAAACACTTTATTATAATCCACTAGTGACCCATGAGACTTTTTTTCCCTTGAGTTAACCATTGCTCTCTGTTACCCTGTCTCTTTTGTGCTTTGCAAAATAACCCAGACTTCTGGGGGTACCTGGGGAGCTGTGGCTTGCATTGCTTCCCCAGCTGTAATGAGTTGGAGTGAGCTGCTGCCTGTGCCTTCCTCTCCAGACAGAAAACACCACGGTCAATCTGTTGCTTTATCCACTTCAGACCTCGTGCAGCTCATTGCAAGGCACAGCAAGCCAGCAGGATGGCAGGGCAGGTTCTCAGGGGAAAACTGCTGGGAGTCCCCATCCCACACCCTGGCCACCAGCCTCTGCTCCTGAGGAGCCCACTACTTGTGCATGATGCTCCCAAGCCCTTGCAGTTGGGGGACTGACTCCCCAAGGGGAGCACCTCAAAGCTGGTGCTAAGAGAGATTTTGGTGGCATTCCTAGAAATGTCTCTGCTCTTGTTTTACCCCAAGAGTGATGTAGATGAAAAAAGGTAAGCTCCAAGGATGTCCTCCCCATCCTGGTTTCCCTCCCATATCAATCCTCAGGCCAGGGCGTCTCTGCACTGATCCTGTTAGCCATTTCCTTAAAGAGCAAGGGCAGCCACCAAGCACACACTGATAGATGCTTTCCTTTCTCTGTTTAGGCTTCAGTACAAAAGAAGAATTGAATCCAAAGCCGCTGGAACACATCTCCCAGGGGAATCAGAGTATGTACTTCAGAATTAACTTCATAATCAAGCAACATTAATTATTACATATTGCTAGAATGCATTCAAATTAAATAGCCAAAGGTAAGTTTTCAAGAAAGTCCAAGAAAATCCAAAAGCACATTTTTCCCTCACAGAGAGAAAGTGAGCACTCTCTGCTGACCTCTCTTATACACAGAATTGGTTTTTGCTTCTACAGGGGAGGAAATTGCATCCAAAATTTTGCTTACCTGGTAGTGGCTGCTCCCTACCACTTCTTCCCAGGCAGTATCAGCTCCATGCTCTCAATGTGCAGAGCTTCTTCACTCAGGTAGTTTGGTGGCAGAGGACAGCAGCAATCCAGTGTGCTGGAGCCAGGCTTAGATGAGCAGACCAGAGCAGGCTCCCATGGCTTTGCTGTGTGCAGGCACCCTTCCCACAGCAGTGGGTGGGAGGAAAGAAAACCACCTGAGAAAGGGACCCAACGCCTGCCACAGCCAGCAGAGAGAGGATGCAGAGGGAACATCAAAGACCACTCAAGTTCAGAGAAAAAATGCAGGTTCCCCTACTCTGAAATCTTCTACAGCCCTTTATAAATGCAGATTTACCCATTAACCCATCTTTAGTTGAGGCCCAAGGTGGCAGAAGAAAGCAAGTTCTTAAAGGAGAGATGGGGTCGCCTGTTATGTCTTCATTAGAAGCCACCCCAAAGAGAAGGTTCACCCTTCCTACAGTGCCTGGGTTCTCACTTGCCCATCCTTGGGCTGCTGGACACTGTCTGGGCTCTTTACAGTAACTACTGAACCAAGTGTCTATGTATTGCCAGGCATTCCTCTTAATATTTAAAGAATTGTTTTCCCTATCAAAGATGTCAACTATACCTGAAACTGTTACAGAAATAAGGGAAAGAAAAAGAAAAAGGGAAGGCTCTGCCCTGCAGATCCCATTGCACTGCAGGAAAACAGAGCTCGGTGCAGTGGAGACGCCAGCAAGGATAGCTGTGTTTCCAGCAGCTAAACTGAAATAAGTCACGCCAGAAACAAAATTTTTATCCCACTGGTAACTCTAGGACCATAAAAGCCCTAATTCACATCTTGCATCCCTGAAAATCAGAAAGTGCTCACCTCCCTACGAAGCACCTCTAGTCTGTGCTCTTGCAGTGTCCTTCTATGTCCCAGCACCGAATCTGAATCCTCCTCAGAAACCAAGTCTGTCTATAAGTGTATGTAAATCTTTGCCTCCCCAGACCCTACTGGCTAACAAACTGCCCACTTTCTGCATATAGATCTCATGAACTAGTTCCCTTTGAAGGACAAGAAATTCAGGAAAACCTAACTGTTAATTGAGGTACTTGTTTTGGGTTCCCGACCTTGCCTCACGATCTGCTGCGAGCGGACACAGTTCTCAGTCACGCTCCTGTAATTCAGCATTATTAGAATTACAAAAAAGAGACAGCTATGGGAGAAAAAATTGAAGGTAATGAGATGGGAGGCAGTTGCATAAGCCACTAAGAACAATTGGTGCTTTGTAGCCTTCGGGCTACCTAATGATTAAAACACAGTAGTTTGAACAGTCTGATTGGTAGGAGGCATCATCAGAGGGAAATCAAGAGATGGGGATGACCCAGATGCCAGAGGGGGAAAATGTTTAATTAGCGCTCTAGTAAGCCAAAATTTGGTCCCACTCCCAGTCACAGACCAAAGATGAATTTTTCCCCACTAACTTGCAGAAACGTGAAGGCAGGCTGGCAGTGATGAAGACAGCATTTGCAGCACAAAGATTAGGTTCATCTGTGTAATTAAAGGGAAGAGTTTGTTTGTTTGTTTGTTTTGTTCTTTTATAGAACATTGCTTTCAGCCCAGAGAGGAAACACACAACAGCACACTGCTGCTGCTGCACACACGGGTACAAGGCTACAATAGAATGCAAAAGAACAGCCCCTACTCAGTCTGAACATCCCAAGGAAAACATCCTTGATGTTAGCTCCAGCCCAGAAGGAAACTGATGAACAATCCTCATTCAGAAATGCCGAGCTGCCAGGATTGTTGTTGGTAATCTTGGATTGCAATCACCTTGAAGAGACCCAACAGTCCTTCCCCTGAGGCACATCCCAGGCATCACACATTTCAGGAACATCCCTCTCTTCTGAGCAACATTAACACAGTAACTGTCCCTGTTATGTCTATTACATCAAGTCCAGAAAAGTGTCACCCTGGAAATCGCCTTAGTTTGTGCTCTGCAGGTGGCCAGACCACAAAATCCAAAGCACCATGGCTGGTTTTACAAACTCCCATCACCCCTGGGCTGCAAATAAAGCGTGCTGAGCCAAGACATAGCTCTGAGGGCACAGGATATACCAGACAGCTTTGGGCCCCCAAAATGCAGGACTCCCAGACTGACCCCTGTGAAAAGATTCTTGCCCTTTCATCACACAGCCAAGCTCAGATCTTGTATGGGACAAAATCATGCCAAGAACTATGTTAATCAATGAGTAGGACAGACTTGAGCTGCCAACTGTGACTTGTCCTTGTCAAAGGCTTTTTTGTAGAGTTTACACAGCAGGACAAGTCACTGGATGCAGACTTTTCAGGCATTTGCTGCTTGCAAGAAGCAGAGCAATCAGAAAGGACTAAAAATACCTTCTGTGTTTCTTTATCTCTCCTCAGATTGCAAGGTTGATTTGTCCTTCTTAATGGATGGGAGCTGGAGCATCGGCAAACGCCGCTTTCAGCTCCAGAAGCGGTTCCTTGGTAACGTGGCTCAAGCCCTTGGCATTGGCAGTGCTGGTCCTCTGATGGGCATTGTTCAGTATGGGTAAGGGTTTCCCAGACATTCCCATTGCCCCAGGGCATGACTGCACACCCTGGCAGCTGCAGCTCTAAGTTGATACGTGCTAAAGGCCTCACCAGCTCGCACTAGGAGCCAGGTAGCACAGACCAGCCCTGTGGCTTTTGTGTTGTACGTGAAGCAAAACACTGACATTTGCTCTAATTTCTCCTTTTAGTGATGACCCTTCCACAGAATTTAACCTAAAAACTTATGCCAACTCCAAGGATCTAAGGAATGCCATTGAGAAAATTCAACAGAAAGGAGGACTTTCCAATGTTGGTAGGTGATGGGGCTGCTTGCACATCCTCAGCTCAGAGAGGGCTTCAGAGACTGGGCTATAGCAAACTGGCACCTCCTCACAGCATGCAGAGGCTGGGACCAAACAGTGCTTAGTGCTAGGGCTGGGCTGGAGAGAGAGCACTGCTCCCATAACCTGCATGTGTTGATGCCAGGCACTGCAAATCCATGACAGGACATACCTGTCTCCTTGCAGGCAGTTCCCATCAATGCTGTGGGAATCCTTGATAACCCAGCTCATCATCCCCAGCCTCTCTGGGGCACAGGGAGGGGGGTTCAGTGCAGGAGGGCTCAGGAAGCACTGGCACCAGCAGCAGTGGCCTCCCTGCTGCTCACACAGCCACAGAAATTGCTTTCCTCAGCTCTCTGCCTACTATTTCCTGGGATATTATCAGACAGAGTGCTTCCAGACCCGCAACTCCTCCTCAACTCCTCTTCTATTGCAGGGAAGGCACTTTCATTTGTTAACAAAAACTTCTTCCTGGATGCCAATGGAAACCGAGGTGGAGCTCCCAATGTGGTTGTAGTGATGGTGGATGGGTGGCCAACTGATCGGGTGGAAGAGGCCTCCAGGCTGGCCAGAGAATCAGGGATCAACATTTTCTTTGTCACTGTTGAAGCAGCTGCTCAAAGTGAAAAGCAGAACGTAATTGAACCGAACTTTGTGGACAAGGTACTTAGTGGGCTGAGTCTGACCAGGAGCTTGACTCTGACTAAACTTTTCAACCTACTTCATTCAGGGCATTTCCCTTTCCTTCTTACCACTAATGGTTATTTCTTTTCCTTCTTGTGCATACTGTCTTGAGTTTCTCCGTACAAAAACCAGGCAGTGATGCTGAGGTCAGAAAGGGGATGAAGTCAGTAAAGTTCTGGTTTAAGGTACATCATCAAGCAAATGGCTTTTGACCGATTAAACCTTAGCACATACCTGCAGTTTTCCAAATACACAGTAGTGTGACAAAGTACAGTTGCAGCCTGAGCAATTTGAAATTGTTTTTCCATGAACCTCCTGCTGTGCATTGCCTGCTAGGGAAAGGGTGAGGGGCCCTGTCAACCTAACGTCAATGTTGCATTTACAAACAGGTCCCACACAAGCAAAGGTTGGCACAGGCCCAACACAGGCACATACTAGTTTTTCAGTTATACTGGATAACTCAAGCGTTCTGTTTTCACTGTTGATGAAGGCTATTTTTTAGTTATTTGTTTCTGCTGCTATGGATTTCATGGTAGCTCTTGGAGAAAGGGTAAATCCCTGCCACGTGCAAAAAAAAAAAATAGAATGCAAACTTTGATTGATTTGTATTTGGCACCAACACTGTCTGATCAACAGTGCTTCAGG
Source organism: Luscinia megarhynchos (assembly GCA_034336665.1). NCBI lineage: Eukaryota > Metazoa > Chordata > Aves > Passeriformes > Muscicapidae > Luscinia > Luscinia megarhynchos. The sequence continues at coordinate 77,196,270 of CM067565.1, read as the reverse complement.
ATGAGCTGGTACCCAATTAGGGCAAGAGATATCTACCAAGTGGCAGACCAGGCTGGGCCTAGGAAACAGGGTTGATTTATCTGGTATTTTCAGAAAACAGATTCCCATCTGAGCTGGGTTGCTCTGCCATTAAATAATCTCCCATGAGTTTGGAGAGCTGCTCCAAAGAAGTGCACTGTCTCTGGTCAGCACACAACTAGATTGTAGTCTCATTTGCATTTAATGTTTTTAGAAGAACAAAGCTACAGTGAGTCTCTGCAAACCTGCCAGGGACACACCAGAAGTGAGTAGAGTGGGCTCAGAACAGGAAGGTAAGGAGAGAATGGTGGCTTGATACTGCTGCATCATAACACTAAAATAGAAGTGAGACACTAAGAAGAGTAAATGAGAGCAGGACACAATGAGGAGTGCAGACTGGAGAGAACTGTAACCACCTTGGAGCTGCTAGGCTTTATGCAAGTCAAGGCCAGTGCCTTGGTCTTTTAAAACAGTCAGATACACACACTATCACAAAGCTGATAGATAAAGCCTGGCTAAACAAAGTATTCTCACTCAGAGATCTGAGGAACTGGCATTTAAAAGGCACTAAAGCCAAAGACAATTTATCTAGACTGTATCACTCCTCTCCCTGTTCCCTCCTCCACCCCTTGACCTCTCCCTCTTCTGTGCCCACCCTACTTCCCACCCACACTCACCTGACTCCCACTAGCCCTATAGAAGTCTCCTGCACATCTGGCCCTAATGAGTATTTACTTATAAAAGTTAATGGGGTTTTTTTGTTGTTGTTTTTTGACTATTTGGCAGAGCCAACACAATGAGCCTGGGTTTTCTGTGCTCAAAAGGGCGTGAACCAAGTTAGCCTCAGCTTAAGCCCCAGGTTTCACTTCATAGCAGTAGGATTTGTCAGCAGGCAAAACCTTCCTTCTTGTTCTGAATGATGGGAGTTAAAGTTGCTACCTGGCAAACATACAGGCCTCATGTAATGTCCATGGGAGCCACAGTAAGAGCAGCTCTGTGATTTGGATGCTTTTCCCACGAGCAATGTAAGTCACGTAAAACAGCCTGACAGGTGGCAAACTTGCTTATTACAGCTCCTTCACTACTATAATATCAGCTCCATCCCACAGTTTTTTAAAAAAGGCAGGAAGAACTGTCACATTACACAAGTACCTGTGATGTTACAGTGACATCATTTCCTAGGGAAGCAGATGGTGACTGCAGGAGAGGCCATTGCAGACTCCAGCATTGCTCTTCCCAGGGGCCCGTATTTCCAGTTTAGCTCCATACCCCGGCAGGAGCAGGCAGCCTGAATTCCCAGGGCGTTGACGCTGGTGTTGCCTTGCAGGCAGTGTGCAGGACAAACGGGTTCTACGCGCTGAGCGTGGCCAGCTGGTTCGGCCTGCACAAGGCGGTGCAGCCGCTGGTGAAGCGCGTGTGCGACACGGAGCGGCTGGCCTGCAGCAAGACCTGCCTCAACGCCGCCGACATCGGCTTCGTCATCGACGGCTCCAGCAGCGTGGGCACCGGCAACTTCCGCACCGTGCTGCAGTTCGTGGCCAACATCAGCAGGGAGTTCGACATCTCCGACACCGACACGCGCATCGGAGCCGTGCAGTACACCTACGAGCAGAGGCTGGAGTTCAGCTTCGACAAGTACAGCACCAAGCAGGACGTGCTGAACGCCATCAGAAGGATCAGCTACTGGAGTGGGGGCACCAGCACGGGAGCAGCCATCAGCTACGCCTCAGAGCAGCTCTTCAGCAAGTCCAAACCCAACAAAAGGAAGATCATGATTCTCATCACAGACGGCAGGTCTTACGACGATGTCAGCGTGCCAGCCATGGCAGCTCACCAAAATGGTAAGGTCTTCTATCACTGCCTGCTCTCCCCTCATGCCTCAGCACTTATCCAGGTCAGATAAATGCACTTTGCTATAATTTGAAGGCACTGGATGAGATCTTATGCTAGAAGAGTACTACTTCTCCCTGGGGTCCCACTGAGCTCCAGCAAGATCAGCATCTGTTTAATAAGGAACTCCAGAAAAAAAACTTATAAATCATCACGTATGCAGCTATGTCTAGGAGATGTCAAGGGATTTTTGCTGTCTTAGTAACACAGGACTCTTTAGGCTTTCTAGTCAAGATAGGCATATATCTTCCAACACATTTGCACTGGAACAAGATCCTGTTGTTCATGATCATTTTGTTTAGATCTGTTGTTTAGACCCAGAGCAAAAGCTACACTATTGTTTAAACCTTTTTGCTGTTGGAAAAAGGTACTTTCAAAGCACAAGCTAGAACTTTCCTCCAATTTGAAACACCCATTTTATACAGACAACACTGAAACACACTGCCCATTTTTTTGTGGCCTGGAAACTACATTTGCAGTATTGATCTTAAATTAGATTTACCACAATGAAAACTTGTATGCTTTTCTAAACTTTGGGTTTCTTTCCAGGAGTCATCGCTTATTCCATTGGAGTTGCTTGGGCAGCCCCAGATGAACTGGAAGCCATTGCATCAGACCCTGCTAAGGAGCATTCCTTCTTTGTGGATGAATTTGACAACCTCCACCGCTATGTTAATCAGCTCATCCAAAACATTTGCACAGAGTTTAATTCCCAGCCACGGAACTGATGGACTCAAGCAAAGCAGAACCCTTGGGTGCTGTGCTGAAGAAATAATGCCAGTCCTCAGTTCAAGAAACACTGGAGGTGTTTCCCTCTGGCACTTTCCAGTCAGCAAGGTTGATTGCAGCTCTGTCCCTGTGCATGATAATGCTCTGTGTAGACGATTTATTTTTTTTTCCTTGTGGGCATCAGAAACTCTGATTTAGATGGACAGCGGAAGAGGCAGTAAACATGGAGGAAATAATTGCAGCTGATTGAAGAGCTGCTTCTAGCGCAGAGCCCCAGCTTGCCCAATTCTCACCTCTGGACACATGCAAATTCCTTAAAACATGCCACCTGCTTTCTGAAGTGACCAGGTCTCTTTAGGGAATGGCTAAGCTGCTGAGCTGCTGTGGTAGAAACACCTCATATGGTACTGCCCACCAGATGACACACAGATCAGGGCTCAAATACCACGATGCTTTTTTGGAGGGGGAACACAGCTTAATTTGAAAACCTTAAAAGCAGGTACTCTCTCCATACTGCTGTCCTGTCAGTAAGTTAAGCTTCAGCTAGTGTCAACTCAAGCACTGGGACTTATCCAAACCCTGAGAAACTGGAAAGCAAGAGAGAGGAAAGGTTAAATCCCCAGGACCCTACTATCCTTTGGCTCCTTTAAAATCCTACAACCCCAATAAAGCCTTGGATCCACAAGGCAGCCAACATGCAGGAAATGGGATCTAGTCTCCCACAGCACTGTGTTAGTTATTTGATCTTGAGAAATGTTTTTCCCCTCAGTTTCATCCTTCACTCTTCGGTAGTTCAAGTCCTGCAGGACCACAGGAGTGTTGCCAGGACACAGGAGACTCTTTGAGAAAAATAGTGGGTTTAAGTAGCTCTCAGTCAGAAAAGCATTTAAGAACCACCATTCTGTCATTAAATCAACACTTGGAAGTGCAGTCTCTAGTGTTAGGAGAGCTATTCAAGAGCCATTAACAGGATTTAAGAGGGAATTATCTGAAGTTCTGTAGTAACGCTGGGAAATGCAAAATTTCAAGCATTTACAGACATTCTCCCTCAAATTTAGGACTGATTTCTCTTCTATGGACTATTTTCAAAATGTACCGATTACAGTCAGTCAGAATACACACAGTGGTGTCTTAAGTGAAGAACTACCCACATCACTAGTCAGTGCAGGAGGAGAGTCATACTAGGAGGACCAAAATAACTGCACTTTGTTTAGGAAGCAGCAGTTGATGGTTATTTTCCATCCAGTATCATTTAAGAAAAGACATTCATTAAGAGAAGTTATCAAAGGAGCCAATAAAAACATGAGTGTTCACACTCCTTACGGCAATCAAAGCCATGCTGTGCCAGGCTTGTGGAACGAACATGAAATGGAAAGAAATTAAAACTCAAATTTGCCACATTACAGGCTCTTAACAACATTTATAGTTTTAATAACCAGGAGCCGAGATATTTATTAGCCACATAAATTCTAATAGAATTGCCATAAGGGAAACTCATTTTATCAGCAAAAGTAGCACAATTTTTAAATCATTATGTATGAAAATATGACTGAAGTAGCTTATAACCTATCAACTAAGTATGCATAATATAAATTAATGAAAACAGCAAGATTTTACATGATCCCCCTGGTGGGGTAACATAAGCCAGGCTGGGGTTCTCTCAAGAGGTTATCAAAACCGATTTTGGATGACACAGTGGTTTTACACAGTGAAAGTTCATCACTTCCCCTTAGAAGAAACATTAAGTTTCAGCTTTAACTGAGTATCATCAATTCAACCGCTCCACCCAGACTGAAAGCACAGCACACTGTCAGTTTCCACAAACGTGTTTGTATACAGAGTTTTTACCACTAATCTGTGCTGTGGCACTTCAAAGCAATAGCTTGTGGCTTGAAAAAATTATTAAGGATAGAGAGTTAGGCATAAGCAGAGCAACTCTGATACCCCCCATCTCCTAACCCAGCTCCTCACTACCATTCTGCTGAACACATCTTTCTTTGTCAACAAGGGACATTACATGGGCTGGACAAAACTCCAAACAAACCCATAAACTGAATTTACTGGGGACTTCAGTGCAGACACCAGATTTATTGTCTGAAAACCTGTTTGTTTGGGGCTTGATTTGGGGCTGCCTGAGAAAAAGGCCTAAATCCTAACTTAGAGTTACCCTTAATACTGTGGTTTGATTTTTAATGCAGCAGCTCACCACCACATATTGCTCTCCATACTGAATGTACTCTTGCAGCACCAAAGATTGGTTCCCTGCAGTGACTCCCCAATGCTTCACTTGTGCTCTGCCAAAAGCACAGCAGTGATGGCCAAGACATTAGGAACTGCTAGAGCACATATGTTCTTTAGGATGTGCATAAGGGATACACACATATGGGATATATTTTTTTCCTAAGGCTTAAACTTCAAGCAATGACATTAAGGTTTCAAATGCTTTTTCACAGGAAAGTTGCACACCTATCTTTTGTCAAGCATTTATAAAGGGCATTTCAGGGTTTGTTGTTCAAATGGTTTATCTTAAGTTTGTGGAACAACCATGGCGCTTGTTTCTCAATGTGCATTTTTATTTACTTCTTGGGACAATCTTGAAATTGTCAAAACTCAAACTGTGAAAGTGGTTTAATCCAACTCTTGTCTAAACGTAGATGTCCTATTCATAAACACCACCTAAAACAAAAGCCTCAAAATTTTGAAGAATACACCCTTCCATGCAATCACAGAACACACTCTACTTCATCTTTACCTTTCATAGCAACCAAATCACTTGCTGCCTGCTAAAGTCTCTACATACTGTTTTATTAAAAAAACAAGATAACTTACATATATAGATAAATGTTCAAAGAGGTATATTTGTTTGAAGAAAGCAGCAGAACTCCTTCTGTAACATATGCAAGCTATTTTGAGCTTATCAACATAAGTTGCTATATCTTTTGCAATAAAATTGTCCTAAAGGCACATGCAGTATATGTCATTTCATATGGGTTTAAAAAATAAACAGAAAATACAGCCCATGACATTTTAGTTTCTGAAACACAGCTGAGGCTATTACTACATCATGGAAGACTCAGCAAGGCTGGCAAAGCTCCGGGTGCTTCAGTGTTGTCTTTTACATGCTTAGATGAAAAAGATCCTTAGAGTGAGCTACCACAAAATTACCTGTCAGAGGAATCAGTCAACAGAAGCAGAGCCTAATAACTGAAGAGCATCAAAACTGTATGTATTTTCCAAGGTCTTCAAGATCATGTTTTATCTGGAACCAGACTTCCTTTGGAAGCTGAAAAAAAAAAACACTGGCTCTACACACTTTCTAGATGTGGGACTGAATCAAGAGGGTCAGGATGTCCAGTCACTTCATGCTGGGCCACTTAGTTTCAGATGTCTGACCAGTGCAGTGCTGTCTGGCAGAGGCATCTCCAAGAGAAGAAATGGGAGCTGTCCGAACTAGTCACTGTATACACATTCTAGAGGGTGTTGTCTGATCACCCTCTCCCTAAGAAATAAGCATCTTTGCACTCAGAGTTGGGCTAATCAGTGCTCAGCAATCACAATGCAGAACACCCACCTGCAAATACCTACTGACATCCATGCTCTGGAAGCCTTGGCAGAGCTCAGTTTCAGCATCTCCTGCCAACTCCAGCATCAGCCACTCACATTTCCAGTGAGCCACCAAGTTTGATTAAGAGTTCAGCCATTCTTCAGAGAGAAGCAGCTCAAAGTGCTGTTTCCCCAGAGCAGGACACTCAGTATTTCTGCTGTCACTGTGCCACCCTGCTCAGAAGACATCATCTGCAGTGTGCACCTCCTGCTCCTCAGCTGCTGCTGGTTTGCTGGTTTGGCAAGAGGAGAGTTTCTCCACGGCTGCTGCTGACAGTTGGGCAGACAAGTTTCCCCTTCCTCCTCTTACTCCTTCCCCCATGGCTTTGCAGCACATAGAGGGAACCACACCAGTAATCAGGAAAACTTCTGGAGTTAAGCATCCAGCCAGGATCAACCCAAGCTAAACATATTTAGTGATTTAACACCCTACCTGTAACCCCACAGGAAATCATCCATGTTATCTACTTAGAGAGTCAAAGCAAGCAGAAGGTTGTATCAGAAATATTATTTAGACACCAAATTTAAGTCACCTTTCTGTGGTGCACATACCTTAAATTAATTCATGGTTGAACAAAGCCACTATCATTCTGCTAGCTATTTTTCTCTGTCCATGAGCAACATTATAGAAACAACTTAATCCCTTTTCTTCTCCCTTCCCATCTCATTTTGAGACATCTTAGACAGTATCAGGCTATTTACACTCACTAAGTCACCTACATACTGAGAACATTACATTTGTACATCTATGCAGCTGAATGCTTCCAATTTCTCAAAATAATAATTTTTCCTTGTTAAACTGGGGGAGGAGGGGGGGATGAGGGTTTTAGCACTGCATCAGCAACACTGCTCACAATCAACTCTGTCGGTCTTACTAAATGGCAAGAAACATGTTATTTTTCTTAACACCATGTTTAATCCCTTCTCTGATTTCTGATGAGAACTCTGATAGTGCAGTCCAAGAATTCCAGTTCAAGAAATCATAGAAATTACTTATTTTTAAGCACAAGAAATTGTAGAAGTTCCACTGTATCACCAAGTACACTCACTTTTCTCACATGCAAATCATCATGGGGCCATGTCTTGTTCATAGGCAACCCATAAGCTTGTTAAAAGACCTGCATGTGAGGGTCACTCGTACATTATTCACTATATCTTCTTTCCCCTACCTCAGGAATCTTCTAGAGGCATTCACACTGGGGTGAATGAGATTGTACTGTCAATTCATAAAGTGATTCCTCCTTTCCCTTGAGGCAGGAAGATGAGTAGAACCAAATCAGGCTATTTTATACCTACCAAGAAAAGAAGAAGCCTTTGCTTATCCCACCTACAAACTCAGAAAAAACCCAGGATGTTCTGCTCAGTTCTGTGTAGGTTCTCGTGCCACCCCCTCACAGCGCCGTTCTGAGCCCCTTCCTGTAGCAAGGCAGCTGCCATCTGTGATGTGTGGTTTGCTCTCCCTCCTCCCCTCCCCAGGGGCAGAAGCACACATTTATTTTTGCGTTCAATGAACGCTGTCCTCAGGAAGAGCCACGTGTGTGGCTGTGAACAGCGGCTGCTGCCAGACCAGCTCCTGCAGCGCCGCCCCACTCCACATGTCTGCTCACCCCACACTCACCCCACACAGGGAGCACGTGCCTCAGCACATGGAAGGTGTGGGGTGTCAACAGCCCACAGAACAAAACCAAGACTTACAGAGAACACAAAAAGCAAGGCACTCCTGTGAACAGTAACGCGCTGCACAGCTCAGCAGGAATTTCACATGGAGTTACCTCAAGCCCTTCCTTCTACTTGCCATACTCTTAATGCACTTCCCCCTCCTAGCACTCACTTCAAAACCACACGTATCTCGTGATAAAATGCAGAATTATGAACACAATGCAAAATGTTGAAAAATAGTATTTATTAGCACCCAATTTACATAATTATATGGTACAAATGACACTTGCTGCTGCAACATTAAATAAAGCTGCTCTTAAAAACCATTGCTTATTTCTGGAAGTCCGTGTGATTTTGCTCAGCACAGAATGCGGGTACAGTACACAGATACCCCACTTCACTACTGTCATACCAACACAAATACCTGCATGGTTACCTCAATGGGGCCTCATTTTAAACAGCACACTAACATAAGCAGATCTATATAATTTTAAATGACAAAATATTTATTTGACTTATTCAGGCAAGTGAATGTAGCTTTAAATATAACCTATCCAAGAAGTTTCACAAAATATGAACTGCAGTGAAAAAGAGAAAATTCAGGGCTGCACTTGAGAAGCTCAAAATTACACTGGTGTATTTCAAAGTAATCTCCCTCTGAATTCTCTATCTTTGCCATTTTAGATATTTATCCAGCATTTTAAACTACTGAGTTTTAGTAAGAACTTTAATACTAAGTTTTTGAAGAAGCATTTCCATTTAAAGCAAAAATTTATACTCTATTATTTAATAATAAATGCTAAACAAATCTTTGGAGAATGAATCGCTTTCATTTTTCTCATGTCCCATGATTAATAAACCTTTTCAAAATCATGACATATATTACATTTATGGATGCTTACTCCCAAGAAAACTATTTCTTTCATAAATTAGAAAACAGAATTTCTCACTCAAAATAACATTCACTTTTGTACAACAGTCGCATTTAAACAAGGTAATTTTGGTGGTACTGCAATTCTGACACAGCCTTGTACTGAGCCACACACAAAAAACTGACAAGCAGACTATTAGTCAACAAGTAGGTATTTCTTATTTGGATCCAAAATCCTGCAAGACACTTGATGCCCAACATTGTTTCAAAGTAGTCATTCAAAACTGGTGTGTAAAATCATAACCTCAGCATAGTTCTGTAGGGGAATCTTAATTTCCTTTAGCTGTTTGTATTTGAGCCACAGTAGCCTTTTCATATCAACAATTTGCCATGGAAGTGACCCAAAACAGAAGGGAAGCCACTGTAATTACTAACACGTTAGTGGTTATCACCTGTAACTTCTCCTAAAGAGAGCTGTCAGGTATCTCTAAGTTCTAGTAGGAAAAAAAAAGTGTATTAATATAAGCAACAACAACAACAAAAAAGTCCACACTACAGTCCATATGGCAAAGAAATTTGTCTTTTTTAACCTGACAGTCAACTGAAGATAATGATGCAAAATACAATGCAAAGCTGACTATAAGTCAACCGAGAACCTTACAGCAACAAAAGCCATGTCATCACGGAGTTCCTTCTACAAGTTTTTTCAGATGCACTATTCAAGGAAAACATAGCACAAGACTGCTTTTCAGTCTGCTTGGACTATAAAAGTACAAGAAATAATTAGCTAACATGCTCAGTTTGCATTTCCAAAAGAAGTGCTAACACATATCAGACAGCTTTCAAAACTGATGCACATTTGCAAATGTCCAACTGCAAGGAAACAATTCTAGGAGCCATACATCTGAAAACAAGCTACATTCGAAAGCACTGTATCTTGATGACAGGAAGCATAAAAAAATAAATTCTTAATGAAAAATATTAGCTTCAAGTCCATCATTTATCCCTTATACAATGTTTTTGGCTGCTTTTCACAACAAATCAAAAAATAATTATAATATTTGGCTTGGCAGTAAGTTATCCCTTCCCTTTCAGAATCATACAAATCCAGCTGTATAAGTCTTTTCTCAACACCACAGTCCAATCCTTTGGTGTGAGGACCAAGGTTTACTCAAAATAGTCAGGAAGTAATTTTGGAAGCCTGCAATTCAAACTTGAGGGCATTGAAGAAGACTGGCCTGGAGGGCCACATCAACACAAGGCTTTGAGCAGCTCAGAAACACATGCATGGGGCATGGTTTAAACACTGCTGTGATCTCAGGATCAGGGCAAAACTAGACTAACACACAGTACCACAATCTAACTTAAGCAGGAAGAAATTGGGCTAAGAAGAATATAGTATTGTTAAATGCCTTTTTAGCTTAGCCATGGTTTGGATTTCGTAGTCTAATAACAGGTCTCTCCTGACAACAAACCAGATGAGATCCACAAATTACACTATTCAACTGGATTTATGCCTTCTGTAGTGGAATCCAGATTTTCAAAAATATCTTAAATGCTACAGCAATTCATAAACTGTCATAACTGATTACAGAGCAGCAAAACCAAGTCAGAAGGCAGGCTAAGAGATACACACTAGAATTAAATGAACTAGGTGTAAGGAGGAACAAATCTGCCTTTTGGTGGTGAGAGGGCTGGGGCTGAAGCTGAAACTCTACCACCCTTCAAAAAACCACTCCAAGAGTAAAATCAGAAGTCCTTTATGAAATTCATCCTGCAGCAAGAGCTCACTGCAGATGAGATTTTAAGATTCTCAGAAAATGTATCCTAAAGGAAAATTAAAGTGGGAAGATAAAATCACATACCAAAAGGACAGATAACCTATTATCTGTAACCTGTTCATTAGCACAGGCACAGACATTTTTTTAAAGGTTACATTTCCAATCATCCTCCCTCCTGGGAACATTCCTACCAGCTAAATAAGAGCATTTGCCCAAACAAGGACTATTTACACAAGAGTCATCCCAGTCCTTCCCTACCATCTCCTGGAGTTTGTTCATTTTGCTCTGCTGTATTTAAGACTTTTACAATAGGGGCTATTTTTTGCAGAACATCCCTGACATAACTGGATGGATCAACACCGATGTCCATCAGTTTCTCTGCTGCTCAGTAGGAATGTGGCAGGGGCTTTCACTGGCAGTTTACAGGCAAATTGTTTCTGAACTCTCTTTGTCTCTAAGCTTAAAGACACTAATGATGAAAGAGTCTAGACTGTTCACCTATTGCAACTCTCTTCAACTAAACACATCAGATTCAGATAAAATATTCTCAACACCTTCATGTCTGTATAGAAAAAAGGAGCTTCCTGAAACATCTGAGCATTTTTTTCAGGGAAATCTTTTCATCCTCTCAGCCACTCAATAGTAACAACTGTGCTACACATCTCTACGATGCTCATGAACTGAAGCTGCCAAAAAAACTTCATATTGCCATGTCAAAGATTGCCACATCTTATAAAAATCAACTATCCACATGGAAGAGGCTAACTATTGCATTCTGATTTCCTCATTTCTAACAGTGTAGTCCAAAGAAATTTCCACTAAACAGCCACAAATTTCAGCACAGGACAACCACAACAGCTGCATTTTCTTTCTTAGTGCATCTCAGGTTGCCTAGGCGTTTTCACATAGGCCCCAAGTAAGCTCTTGGATAGCTGGGACAGTCTGCAAACACACTGCCAAGCCACAGCCTGCAAATGTTTCCGAATACACATCTTGAAAGGCATCAAAAAAATCAAGACTTGATTATCCGATAGTTATGCCCACTTTTCAATTGTTTGTTTTCATACTTATGCCCATTAAACACTGCTCAAAAAACATATGAGTTTACATAAATTGCTGCTCCCCAAAATTACACTGTTAAAAGCTAAGGAGGCAGGGAAAGGGGACACATTTGTGATCCCAAAAAGGTACTGAAAAGGTGGTGTAACCAAGTCCTTTATCTCTCACACATTTATTCAAAAGAACAAGGTCTCAGTTTACTTTAAATTCACAACTGAAAAACAGTGTTGTATGACCTAATCACAAAGCTGTGTGGTGAACACCACACGCTTAATCAAATTACATGGGACTGCTTTAACTTCACATTATTTGAAAATACATGTCCGAAAAAAATAGCCAACAGTATATGGCATATAGTTCTACTGGCTTCTTGGTAAAGAACATATTTCATATGTTCTTTATAAAACAAAGGTAAATGAGATGAAAGTGGTGAATCTTTTATGTGGAAGTTTTCTCTCTGAGGCACAAAAATAAATGCAGACACTAGGATTTTGAAAGAGTGACACAACAGATCTAGAACTTCTTCCAAGCTACACCAAATCACACTGTGCAAGCACTTTGGTAACTGAAAAAAACATGTGAAAGCAAACAGCCCAGTGAAGTAAATTAAGAGTAAAAGTGAGAATATTTAAACCCAGTGGACCAACTTTCAATATACATAAGGACTGAAAATTCTCCCATTAAATTAGTTAGTAAAATCAAAATCATTAGCACAGGCTAACATACACAAAAAATTATATGAATTAACCATTAAAAAATGACCATGTAAATTAGATATGGGAAAAGTAGTAATGGTAAAATGCTATATACTGATATTGCAGAAAAATGGTTTTTCCAAGAATAAGCCTTGGGTCCAGTTTTGTTTACACTTTCAATAAACGTATGTATCACACTAATGAAAGTTACTAATTATACTGAACCAGGAAAAACTGCACATAAAAGGGGAACAAATAAAAATAATTTAGTGCCCTCAGAGGTGAGAAGTTCAAAGCTTGTAAGATCCAGGATAATCATGAAACAGGAATTAAGTCTCTAGCTGCAAAATAACAACATACTAAAACTGAAGAAGAAACTTGAAAAGCAGCAAATGTTATTTAAAGGACTAGTCATAAATAAAGAAATATGATTTAAGTTTGCCAGACATCAAAAGCTTGATTTTCCTACAGAAAAGCATTGCGTTACAGAGGATAAAGCCAACCAAACAACAACCATACCTAACAGATGACCCTCAGACTAAGTCCAACAAATCATGCATGTGGAATGGTGGTATGGGCAGCAATTTTTGGAGAACTGAGCTTAAAGGATGAAAACAAGAAAATATTGTGCAAAAACAAAGCAGACTAAAAAAAGTAGCTTTAAGAAAGCAGAAAGGAATGAAAACATGCAGATGGAACCATGTGTGCATGCAGGTTCCAAATTACAAAGCCTATGAAGACTATGTAAAATGGCACAAAACATGGCTTGGAATACTGGCATGAAGTTACAAAAAAGAGCTACTAGATATCACATAAATCCTCCTGCCAGTGAGATGTAATCATCAAAATAATCTTTAAAAGGAAGCCTAATTGTCTTAGAACATATAAAATCTCCCTGGCCAAGACAATATTAGAACGCACAAGTCTACAACCCTGCTTTAGCAAGCAGATGGACTAGATAACCTAAATAATTTTTTCAACCCTATCTCCTATGATGATGCTCAAAAGATCTGACAGGCTCATGCACAATACCCTGCAGTCCTACAAGTATGTGAGCAAGTACAGTAAAAAGACATTGACATCAATTATGAAGACAAGCACAAAAATATATATATTCCACAACCTCTTTGTAAGGCTACATTTGTTTTGTTTTGTTTTTTTTTTTTAAAGGCACCTCATCCTCTAGCTATTGCCAGCTTTTAAAAAAATCACTTTTCAGTTTGAGCAAGAGCTCAATAGTGAGAAGGAAACATCTTTCGATTCACATTTGAACAGCCACTTCTTACATTCCAATTGTAATCAGAATGACAGTCTTTAAAAACAAGCATGCTGGCCTATTACTTTTTATGTACAGCAATTTAAAGAACTGTGACTACATATTGTATTGTGTAAGCAAAAGCACAACATTCATTTCATACTCACACCATTATCCTTTGTATACACAAACTCAAGAGAACTCTTAATACTAAAACATTAAAATGCACCCATGGAGTCTTCCCTTACTAGACACATTTAATACATGTTTACAATATATATACACATATATAATATACATAACTTTTAGATTTTTTCAAATAAATCTTTGTAATTTTCTTTTCAAAAAGAAATAAAATAATGACACTGAAAGAATATGAGTCAAGTACACAGAACTCTCACAAAGTTGAATGCTCAGTTTTGCAGCCAAGTTTCCTCTTTTTCATCATAACCAAAACATTTTATAAAAACTAAATAATCTGTATTATTATTGTAGCCATCTGTTTCATGGTAAAAGTTCTAATCTTATCTAAGGAAATATATTGCATATCAATATCATGAAGTGACATACGTGAATATTCTGAGCAAAAGGTATTCCAGGATATTTTAGCAGTACATATAATGTGTTGCAGGCTCAAACAGTACAGGTCAACCTTTTATTCTAAATAATATACTTGGTTTAAACTCTGAGATCAACTTCAAATGTGGTCCCATCCCCAAATGGCACTCTAGAAACAACATAGTCAAACCTTATGTTGATATCTTTCAATGACTCCTGCTTATGAAGTGTCAGTTTAAAGGTAAAGATTTATTTATCAGTTTCCAGTCTTAACCTCAGGCTGGTTGCACTGCACTCTGAGTTGCACTGGGTTCTTTCCTACTCATATCTGCACCAGAAATCAACTCCAGCAGAAATTCTGCTTCCATTCCCATCAGAGAAAAACACCAGCTTCATGCTTATGAATAGTAATAATTCTGATGATGACACATAACATAAAAGAATCTACTCACCTTCCTTTAAGAAGGGATAAAAAGATTAACTGATTGGATTAGAAGTTATTTGTCGAATCAACAGAGAAGCTCTGAACAGATAAACAAAGCACATCTGTTGAGTAATTACGAGAAGCACTCACTCTTCAGGTAACCCAATCAATGGCACATACACCCGGTAAAATGGACAAGGTAAAAAGTACCTCAAATGGTGCAGCTGGGAAATATCTCTAGCAGCAGCAGAATCTCTCAAACTGATGGAACTTTGTATAGTTCCTACCTATTCCACTAAAAGGACTCACACAAAGCATCAGATTTCATCTTCAAACGAAGTATTTCACTGTTATCCTTAATGCCCAGAATGATACCCTTTTTAGCAGGAACAGAAAGAGGAGATGAATGTTTGATAGATAAAATTGTAAGACAGCTTCTTTGGAAAGCCTTGTGATAATTTCTTGTGCCAGATCTCCAAGAATAAACAGCATTAAAATCTGAATAAGTTAAATTTGCTACTACAGTATATACAGACTGTGTCAGTCTGTTGTTAATTGGGATTTAGACTAAAGGCTCAGTTTCTAGCCATACGCTAATACAGTCTTTAAAAAATTATATAAATTGTTTTGCAAACTAAATATTTACTGAGAAACACAGAAGATGCAACAGAAACTTTACTGCATTTTAATTTATGTTAGTAATTTGCCTTCCTTTATTTGCATTTATTTTAGGCTAGCAGCCAGGTGGCTGATATTAACTATCCACTACTGCTCTCTGAACAAGATCTACTTTATTTATACCAAAGGGATGACAAAGTGCCTCTCACATGATATGAGCATGTGAACTGACTTTGAATCACTTTTTCCAGGTGATTTGAGTACATTAAGATTCCTCAATGAGAAGCATCCTAGGAAATTTCCCTCTTTTCCTACTCCCTGATGCAATTAGACCCCTTTTTTCCAGTACTCCGTTTTATTAATAGAGAATATGTAGACCTAGTTTCACCCAAGGCCTGCCTGGACGAAAATTCACACCCCCTAAATAAAAGCTTTTTTTTTTTTTTTTTTTTTTAACGATTTGTAACTGAGAGATTCCAAGCTCTCAGCACCAGCTGAGCTCACAGAAACCAGAACAAATGTCATTTTAGAAAACAGCACCCTGCAAAACTAAACACTTACAAACATTCTCTGAATTATAGGGCAAGATAAAACAACTCATGCCCTCCTCTTCTCTTTTGTGCAGCTGGTTAAATATATACAAAGCTAAAGTTGAATGGCAAGCACTCTGTCATACAAACACTTTAGCCAGGGCATCTGCTCCTGCACTGGCAATATAACATTTGGATGGGTGGAATGCCACATCATGAATGGACTCATCAAATTTTTTGCGATGAGCGGTAAATTCTTGAATGCAGGTCTTGCTTTCAAGATTCCACAAGCGAATCGAGCAGTCGTGGCCTAAAGAAAGGAAAAACAGTTCTCCTTATAATTTGCATGCCTGCCACCATTATGAGAAAAAGAAAATGAAATCTGAATGTACTTACTGCCAGACATCAAATACAAGCCATTAGGATCAACAGCTAAACTTGTAACTGCATCTAAGTGAGCCACCATGGAGTGGATCAGTTTTCCTTTGAAAGAAAAGATTTATTTAGGTTATTTTCTGCAGTTAACTTTGTTATCTGAATTCACTGCTTATGACCCTATCACAGCTGATATAAACACAAGAAGATCTTGTCCCATGACTGAATCATTAAAATTATACAAGTCAGTATTTTAATGTTTACAGTTCCCAAGAACCACAGTAGCAGCATCATCAACATTTATGAGACCTTTGCTTTAAGCCACCCTGACATTTTAAATATCTGTCCCTTAAGCAAATTAAGTAAGTTCTCAAGTAAGATCTTTAATGGGAAGGAAGGCAGGGGCTGAGCATACTAAAAGCAATGAATATAAACTAGAGGGGAATAGGGGATAATGTTAGTTGCCTCAGAGAGAATTAATGTTTTATCACAGCTTATTTATAATCACAGCAATGATTTCATGTTAAAAATAAGAAATCACAGGTCAAATGTGGCAGAGGTCTAGGAAGCACTAAAGGATTGCCGGAGGTTTCTGCTCTCAAGAGCAAAATAATACAGACAACCAACAGAAGAAACATAAACATAAGAACATGAAGATTTTGAAAAAGATGCCTTTTATGTTAAGTATTTATAAACCCTATATATAGGGCATCCTACAAGAATTGACAGAGAGATGCAAGTTCCTTATCACTTTGCCAACAAAGCTTTAAGTGAGCTGGCAATCTTATACTTGGTGATGAGAGATTTCTGCTTCAGAGGCTATCCAATTCTTGACATCCCTCAGCATTTGTGTGAATAATATTGATCATAAAAAATTGGGAATATGATTTATATTGTACAATGGCTAAGGCTAAGACTTGCAGGAAAGATGCATACCTGTATTATTGTCGTAGAATTTGATGTGTCTGTCTTCATGAGCAGTGATACTAATTGGAAGAGTTGGATGGCTGATGACTCTGTTTATCTGACAGGAAGAGCTGACTGCTAAGAAAAAACCCATACACATCAGTATATTTAAATTGCTATGTTCTTTGAAAGATTGCTACTCAGAAATAAATACATAATCAATCTAATTTGTGAAATACTTCTCACATATATATCCTGGAAACTCTCAGCTAGCACCTTTTATGTTATGCACTTTCCTCTAAAATACTAAAATATTAAACTACACAGGACAGACACATAAAAGATATGTATGCCAAATAAGGTCCAAGCTTTTGGACATGGTTTTATATAGACACATCAGAAAAAAAGTGAAACCAAAAACTGAGTGAAAACACCTCATTTACACACATTCCTCCTCTTGCCAAGTCAAACTTTCTTTGTAACATACAGGACAGGAAAATAAACACTGCAGGCAGTATGTTTGAAGCAAACAAAATCTACCTCTTATTATCTGAGATATATGTATTGCAATTATTACTTAAAAAAAGGATGCTAGACTATTCATAGGTCATTCATATTCAAATTTCCTCATCTTCAGTAATTCTGAAAGAGCATGCGTATATATAGATATATATATACACACATAGAGAAAAAGATACAGGAATTCTCTGGTTAGAAATCGAGGTATTGCTATGATACACAGGTTAATGCAAGAGGGGTCTTAAGAGGCATAGATTGTGACAAAACCCACAAATAGTCATTACACAGAACATCAAAATACAGATATTGTCGTTTATGTTGACTGAATTTAGCTAAATTGCTTCCAAAGAACATTCACATCATTTAATCAAACTTCTTACTAAAATAAACAAAACAGAATACAACTGAAGGTTCACTCGCTATTAAAATGGTAAAGATTTCATTTTACACCTTTCTATAAAAATCTGAACCATAAAGCAGTATCAGCATCCACAGGACACTTAGAAATTATGGAAGTATAAATTAAGGAAAAAAACTCCACATTCATATTAATAAACTCTCCTAAAATTACTGAAATTATTAAAACATGAATCCTCATCATAGCCAACCATCCTCAAGTTTAAAAATGCCAAGCAGAGGCTTATACTGAGCAGCAGAGTCTCTAAGTAGTGTGATAGGTCATTTCAGGTGATATTTTCCTCTTGTCTAGTTGTTGTAGAAATAATAACTTATTTCTTTAAAATACATGTAAGCTTTATAGTACTGTTACATAACTAAAGATACTAAACAGGGACTGCTGGTTGCCATACCGTAAGGAACATTAGGAAATTACAGCAAGGAGGAGGAGGTGAAAAATAGAAGGGAGAAGGGGAAGGAAGAAGAAAGGTGGCTTCCACTGAATTGCATTAACTAATTTAGAACTGTTTTTTAGACAAGAACAAAGATGTATGTTAAATGAAGAAACCCAGCACAGTAAGGAATAACATAAAGAAGAGATATGACACTTCCCATTTGTTCTTATAAAATGACACTCACTTAAATATTTTAAAACACACAAGCAAAGCCAACAAGAACGGCATTAGTCCTTTTAAAAAATACAATTAAACAGTAGAATTCAGTGACATAAAACCCTAAGGGTGGGGGAAGAAATATCAAAATTTTAAGACTCAATGTTTTACCATTGTGGCCTGAATATGAAACCTTATGCTTCAGCTCATTCTGGTCTCTTCTGTAAAGTCAGGGTAAAATAATTTACTGATAGCAGGCTCTTCACAATAATATTGGTCACTGCCATGATCCAAGGCATTATATGGGACCTTGTGAATTAGTATGCTTTCACTGGAGCTTTGCTTTCCTCCTACAGTGCAAATTTCAACTAAAGCCCAAGTCCAAATGAGCCAAGAGTGCAATAATGCTTAGAAGATGGATATGTCTGAGGAAAAATAAAAAATAATTGACACACATTCCCAATTTTTTAATAAATTTAACATTAAATTTTCCTGATATTGCCTCTATTTTGCAATTTTGGACTAAAGAGAAAATAGGTATGTTGAATCTGCAAATATCACAAAGCTGTATGAAAGAAACTTGTGCTTTTTCTCCTGCTACTATCCCTTGAAGAGGAATTCGGAGTGTGAGCTAGTTTCCTCTATCTTATTTCAAAAGTATGCACACTCTTCTGCTACTGCAATACCCATGAGGTCTGTTGCAGCAGTAACAATTTACTGTTATATCTCAGAATACAGCTTCTAACATAATTCATCTTCTAATTTTCTCATGACACTGCCTGATTCTCTGAAAACACTGAAAAGATTATCAGCATGATCAATCTTAAACAAGTAAATTTTTTTCCTTTGGTTGATTTGGGGCTTTGATACATACTAGTATCCGCACTGGACTCCAGGGTAAGAATTCGTTGCCGTGTCTCCATGTTAAAAATGCTAGTGTGCCCACTGTTAAATGATGCTACCATGAGGCTTGGGTCACTGCTCACAAGGTCTACTGATGAAGGGATTCCCATTTCTAGAAAACAATGCAGAAAATATGTAGTTGGTGAAAAGAAAATTTTTCAAAAATTAAACAAAAAAAAACATTACAAAAAGAGTAAGAACTTCCAACATCAAAAGGACCACAATTATGAAAGGAAATGTTGCATCCTAAAATATAAATTATTCCAATCTAAACAGCTTTCCCTGTATGGTAACTATTTTAATGATATTTTTTTGACATGTCTATCAACAACTTTGTTTACTAAGATGCTGGAACTGCAGCTGTGCAGAAATCTATTTTGAAATAAAGAAAGCAAGAGCTCCCTGGCTCATTTTCCTTCCTTTAACTGTAACAGCAATTCTCAAAAAAACTCCACCAAACTCCATTACTTTGAGTAAAAGGACATGAAATTGAAGTGGTACAACAACTGATATGACAGATGATTAACCTTGTTGCAATTAACTTAAAAATCAGAGCTTAAAAAAACCACCAAGGTTCTCTAGGTGCAGATTTTACACGCTGGAACTGTCATAATGTAAAGTTATATAAATACTTTATACATGTATTTATATACATACAATATATTTAATTACATATATATATATATATATATATATAGTGTTTCAAAGCTCTTCCCTATTGTGGTATATATTTGATCTCCTTGTACTGTAGCTATCTGCGTACTACAGGACAGAAGGTCAAATCAGCAAAGCTTGGGCATAGGATGTATCCCTTAGGATTCTTCTCCTCAAATGTTCTGTTCACCACCTGTTTTGTGAAAGAATACCAGTTGCAATAGAAGCCAGGAGGATGAGGAAAAGAGAGTGAGAAACTGAATTTTAAGCAACCTAATGTTAGATCATAGATTCAGCTAATACAGGAATACCATCATATCCCTGTAAACTCTCTAAAGACTCATGGGAGAAATATCTTTCTGAGACACAGGACCTCACGAATATTTCTCAAGAACAGCAGTAGTTACCCACAAGTACTCGAAAAAAAACCAAAAAGGACTGGTGTGAGAAGAAACACACACTGTTCCTCAGGTGACCTTTTCTACCACTGCCATGCATGCTTATCTGCAGCTTCCTGGTAAGCCTACAATGGTTAATCTAAAGGACTTGAAAAATGAACGATGGATGTTTTAGGGGGTTTGTTCAAGGTTATCAATAAGCCATAGGAAAACTGAGTTTTCAGTCTCTGGATTTCACAACTGGGCTTCATTCCAGTTTAGAAGACAAAAAAGCCCTAATACAAGCTCTGTGAGGCAAGACTACTCCCTCCTTCCCCCTCAGTTTAATAATTAAAAACAAAACAACTCACAGTAACTTTACCAGGAAGTTTTCAAAGCAGGCAGATAGGCAAGCTGGCAATAAGAAGCCTGCATACTTTAGAAACAGAGTTTTGCAAAAACTAAAATACATGAAATGTTTTTATTTTGCTCCCTCTGTTTTAACTAACAAGCAATGGCGTATCTGACCAGCTTTACACTATAATTTGACATGTCCACTCAGCTGTACAAGGTTTATTTTGCCTCTAAGTTTTTCTGAAGAGACAAGATAGTCTTTAATGACTATCAGCTCTAAGAGAGTTTGGCAATGTCAATGGGCTCATTCCAGAGCACTCTGACTCAAACAGACAGCAACTTCCAGAAATTAGATTCTAACCAGTGGGACTTTCACTTGTGCATGACATTTCAATAACTAACTCCAAAGGAGTATTTTTTTTCAACTAGCAGTGTTTAGAATCACTGGGATATTGTTATTTAGTTAATTACAAACTCAGAAATTCAATTGGAATTGTGTTAGAGGCCCAAGGAACAAATCTGGAAGGTACAATGATACTGGCCTGAAATGAAACACTGGTTACTCCAAACTTCCACTGGGGGAAGAGAGGGCTTTTTATTCTGAACAAACCAAAAGCACAGGGCCAAGTGGAAACTCAAGTTTGAGGCTGAATTATGGAGTTAGTACATCATCCTCCATGGTGCTAATAACATCAGCAGATCATCTGCAGCAGTTGGCTTTTAGATGTATCTAACTGTCCTCCAGCATGTAGGCATATAGTCAGGTAATGTCAAAGAAGGGTCAAAAAATTTACTCTTCCCAAAAACATTCATAAAGATACAAAACTCAGAAAGAAGTGCAAGAAGTATTTCTATTCAGTAGCCAATTTCAGTCTGAACAGTAGTGCTCATGAACTTCAGGGTAGGGTTATTTTCTGTACCTTGATTATCATTAAATATATTGAGAGCTGGAGCAATTTCTGTAGCTTTCCATAAACGTATAGTGCCGTCTGCTGAACAGGACAGCAAACGCTGGTGAGCTCCACTGTAAACCAGACCCCACACTGCATCAGTATGGCCTACAAAAGCACCTCTTAGAACAGAAGGATCTGTGAATGAAACACAACAAAAACTTAATTAAGTCAATATTTGTATCTTAGCCTGTGTTTAGGCACCAACCTTTGGATGATAATCCATAAAAAACCCAAGATCAATCACATCATATCAATATAGAAGTCTTAATTATTCTTGTATTAAGATGTTTGAATTTCAGCAACATATGTGACATTCAATTACCCAGTTTACAACTAAAGGGACAAAACAATGCTTCAGAAGAAGGGACAGTACTGACTTTGGCAAAAAACATTTCACTGTTAAAATTCACTTTCAAACAGCCATTAATGCCACAGCAGTCCCTTTTATGCAGAAGTTAGCTTGGAGGCCAACTGCATCTGAAGCTGCCAGAAGTGAAAAATATAAAATCCAGACACAACGCTGACATCCACTCAGTTCTAGTAAATTTTACCAAACTGCGCCTTTTTAACTGCTTCTAGCCAAAATTAACAGCTCTGATCTCAGATTAAACTTTTTTATCTCAGCTCCTCAGAATTTTGTCACAGAAAAGAACACTAAATACAAATTTCCTGTACCGACCAAATTATCAGGTTTAGTCCTGTACTTTTAAAACCTGTACTTTAGACTAGCGCCTTCTCAAAACTTTGATGAGATCAAGGCCTTTTTTAAGAAAATGACATTTAATCTTGCCATCAAGGAGCATCAGCATTAAAACAAAACGTTACTTTAAGTAACTGAAGATAACATTCAATTTGCCCTGAACTTTCACAGAAGCATTATCTACAAATGACACTACTGGAGTGCCATAACACTACTGTCACTACACTGCTCATTTCACTGCTGTGTGTGACAGCAATGTACCGTAAGAGTCATAGGGGTCGATGTTCGGGTTGGTTGTGCTCCAGCCATGGATGAGGCCATCCGTTCCCCCACTGTAGCACTGCTCACCATTACTGCTCATCACCACACAGAGCACTGGTCCACTGGAAGAAAGCCCCAAAGAAACGTGGATTATTAACATTTTCATTACATGAAATGCAATGTCCATCTTCAGAATCCCCAAATTTCCATGTCAGATACCATTCACTTGCTGCATGGATTGCAACAAAAACTCTACATAATGAAATCATATGCTACGAGACTTCCCACAAAAACACCCTCCCCAATATCTGGTAACACAACTACAATCAGGACAATTAATCATTAAGCACATGAAATGTGAAAGCGCTACAATTTAAACTCTAGGATTTTATATTTCACATAAACAGATTTTTTTCTCTTTACAAAAGATTTAAGGTTCTTTCATGAAATCATCTCAGCAGATTTAAATTAATTGCATTCATTCTTCTTCAGTTTCATTCCACATATGCAAGTATGTGACAAAAAGACAAAAACTGCAATGATGAATGAACACCTAATCAAATTTGAACTGTATCATTTGTAGGTTTTTCATTTTAAAATTGTGGTGTATCTGACTTCAGACATAAATACCTATGCAGAAAGGAGAAGAACACATGCAGATATTCTGAACAACATGGGAACAAAAAGCATCACACGAAATCAGTGGCTGATAAGGTGGAAATGACTTTTTAAAAAATTCTGTTTCTGTTCAAAAATCTATCTCAAAATATGACAGTATTTCTCAGGAAATACTTACTTATGTGCTCGGAAGGTATATATTGGCTCTACGTCAAGAGAAGCACTCCTAAATGAAGTATGAAAAAAATGTTAAGATGTATGCCTTTTGATACAATGCTTTACAAAAATGTGCCAGAATCGCTGAATTCTTAAAATCCCTGCTACATCTTTTGCAGTGTTTCTCCCACACTTCCTCTCCCAACATGATTTTTCACGTGTCTAGGAACTACTTGCAGTCTTTCAAAACACAACAGGATTTGTTGCTTGGTTTTTCTTTAAAGACCTTCAAGGTAGTTCACAGACCCATCAAACAAGTAGGCAGGTACATCAGTGGAGCAGAAGGAATGGAGAGACATCAGCATCACATGGCATGTATCATTAATTGTTCCTATTAGAACAAAGTAGTTTTGGACTCATAGGTTTTTCTATCAACACTGAAGTGCTTCCAAATTTGTTGCTCTGGATGTTACCAGTCCAAGGGAGAACTCCATGTTATGCCCAGTTCTTCTCAAATGTGTGATGTACTCCCTTAACCACATCAGCCTCACTACAAATTTCCTCTCAATTCTGCAAATTTCCAGCAATTTGCAAGAGACAGTGAACAAAGAAACCTGGCAACATCTCAGCTTCAAGCTGTACACATGTATATGCATGTATGTGTATACATACACATGCATATATATATAAATGCATCCTATACATTTATATACACATGCAAGCACACTAACAGGCTGCATCCAAATATTTTCACTAGTAAATTAATTTGTCATGTTATCTGCAAGGAAAATATAAAAAAGTGAATGGTTTTCCTCTTCACAAACAAAACACATTCACAAACACACAGGGATTTTTTCTGGCATTCTTTAGGCATCTCCACCCTTCTCTGAGAGCTTCTTTTCCTACTCTTAAATTCAGGGAACACTTTACATTAGCTACAGGGGCCATTCAGTGAAGTAGTATCTGGGGTGGGTGGTTTTCTACATAAATTAAAATTGTTTTTGAATAAAAGAATGAAAAAAAAAATCTTACTTTTTTGCTGGGGCTGTTTTTTGTAAATTCCACATTTTTAATGTATGGTCCTCTGAAGCTGTTATTAAGACTGGTTCAACCGGATGAAAAGCGAGACCTCTTATTCCATCAAAGTGACTTCTTAACGTAAATTTGGGGTTCCAAGTCTTTCTCAATGCATCCTTATTGTTGGCTATCTAATAAAAAAAATGCCAAACTTGTAATTAAGCTGGAAGGCACAACAAAAGGAATAAATCAAAAATTCAGTTTGGCATTTTCAGAAGATGTCAAATTACCTCACCCACTTTTCACAATACCCTCCTCTCAAACAACTGTCCACTTTACACTAATCAGACACTTCAAATTGAGAACCAATGTAGACATATTCCATACAAGTAATGTTGCATCCACAGTAACAAATTCTATGCAAATCTGAAACACTCTCATGTTTGTAAAATTACACACTTTAAAAGCACTGATTCTTCAATGAACTCAATTAAGTATTTAAAATTTGAATCTATCCCTATTGGCTCATTCACTTACAAAGTTCAGCTTGACTCAGCAAGTTGTGGTCCCTGAATATCCAAAGTACTACTGACATGGCACCTCTAAAGCAAAGATCTGAGAGAAATAGAGAAGTCTCTAGAAGCACAGAAAGGAACACAACCTAACTTACCCAGCTAAGGCAACAAGTGTTGTAATAATGCATGACAAGTAAAGTTTGCCAGAACAGGGGAAAAAAAGGCAAAAAGGACTTGGCTACACACTAAGAATCTAACTGGCAGGAAATAAGGTATCATGTATGCAGACACAATTACTTGGCAATAAATGCATTTTAGAAGATCCAAAAAGAAAGCTTTAAAAAAAGTAAGTAATTGAAATATTGCTCCTCTGAACAAATATTGACGCAAAATTCTGAACAGACTTTTTCACTGTCAGTCAACAATGTCATGAGTTAAATTTACCTTTCCATAACCACTGCTGATAGTGATTATGGAAAACCAAGAAAACAAACAATTGTACTGATTTTTATCATGTTGAAATCTACAAATAATGCCAAATAATTTAGATCTTTAACTGCAAAGGCAAGACAACTGTTTTGAGCCACTTCAAGAAACATTCTCTTCTGGGGACTGGGGGTGAAAGAGGAGGTTCAAGAACAGAAGTGCTTTTGCTTAAGCTTTGTTACATCTGGATTTAATAATAAAAATATACACCAATTAAAAGGTTCTACAGATTTTAAACAAGGAGAAAGGAGCCGTGAAAACCAGCAGGTTTAGTCTCATCATATTTCTCAGTAATGACATATTGCCTTGCTCAGGGAGACAAGTCAGTTCCTTTGCCAGTTTACTGAGCCAAGTTGGCTCAGTGAAAGAACAGACAAATGCTCAGGCTGGTACAAGGATGGGGCAGGACTGCACAGTTAGCAGCTCTGAAGACTGGCCAAGAAAGTCTCAGCAAAAGGAGTACAAGATGTACAGATCTGGAGAGGAATTTGGTTGCCTCAACATAGACACCTAATGCCAATTAGGTGATGGAGGGAACCCGATGCCCTCCAGCTGCCATACCAGCAGCACAGGTTCTGTGCCACATCTGCAAAAGCTACAAAGACACCTCAGATGGCCTAACAGTGAATTCCAGTCTTGGCAGGATAATATTCTCATTCTGCTTGTCTTTCATTCAAAAATGTCCTTCCAAAAGGAGTCCAAGATGAGTAGTTTATAAACTGGGAAGTAGATGGAGGGCAGGCCCAGCCAGCAGACCAGCAGCAGAGGTGGAAACAGCCTAGAGAGAGCCCTGACACATCACCCACCTGGCTGCACCACATCACTCTACCCACCAGTCTCACAAGCTGTGAGGCTGGTTACTCACACTGCAAACAACCTCCTTCTGTCTCTTCCCACCAAAGCACAACAGTAAGGTAACCTGAGGCCTCCAGTTTGGGGGAATGCCAACCCCAAAATTAGCACCTGATCTGGATTTGCCACTTACAATAATATTTTTGTCTATACAAAATCAAAAACTAATTGAAAACAAAAAACAGAAATGACATGCAATTACAGGCACTTCTCTTGCTCAAAGTTGTAAGAAATCAAACTGCGAAGTCCAAAACCTCCAAATCAATTTAACATTAAATGCCATGATTTTGTAGTTCAGTTACTCTTACCTAAAATCTATTTTGATTTTATGAAGATGTTTAATCTATTCAGAAAGACTAGGGAAAAAACCAGAGCCAACCAAGTGAACATTTGTCAAGAATATGAAAAGGAAGGAAAAACAAAAGGCAAACCTTAGTGTACTGGCTTGCAACCTGGAAAATTTAATCTTGTTAGATACTCTAAAAATTTATCTACAAAAGAAAAAATTGTTTTTAAGTAAGAAATTTATAATCTCTATTAGCAAGTGAAAACCATTCTTTAATTTACAGTCAGAACAATATTTTAAAAACTGAAACCGAAACCATGAAATGAGGTAGGCTAATGCTGCCATTTTTTAGAAGAATCCAGCAAAAATGTCAGTGGGATGAAAGAGACTGAAAATGGGAGAAGTGTCTGCCACTCTTGAGAGCAAATATATTTGAAGAGTTATTCATGTGATCTTTCAACTTAATTCTCCATATTATTCAAAACTGACACTTAAAAATAACATACTAAACTTGCACAAATCATACCTGATTCACATTAGGC
Source organism: Luscinia megarhynchos (assembly GCA_034336665.1). Classification (NCBI taxonomy): domain Eukaryota; kingdom Metazoa; phylum Chordata; class Aves; order Passeriformes; family Muscicapidae; genus Luscinia; species Luscinia megarhynchos. The sequence goes on along the minus strand of CM067565.1, from coordinate 77,169,099 downwards.
AGCCAGATGTGTGAAATAGTCCAAAATAGAAACATTATCTGTAATCTAAATTTAAAATTAAGCTTGAAATAGAAACACTGGCCTTTCATTTTGCTTCAATAAAGTGCACAGTACCAGATCAAATAATTTGTAAATGGTTTTTTTAATTGTCAGCACTAGAAAAAGGTAAGAGTTGAGGTAACCATGAATTCCTGATCACAGGACTTCATACAGGCATTGGACAAATGAACAAACAGAAGTTATTATTCTCTACCATGCAGAAAAGGATTGGAGTGGATAAAGAAGTGCTACTCCATAAATGCAAGGTGTTAGTTCAGGATACAGAGACATGAACAAACACAACAGCTTATATGGACACTTGCACAATGAAGTCAAGCAATGAAAGCATCTTGTACAGATGGACTAGGTTTGTCACGTTCTCTGAATTTAAAATCCAGCCTTGGATTTTTAGGAGTACCTGTAACTTGTACACTTGTACACTTGTACCCCTTTCTGAACACATAGTTAGGGACAATTAATAAAAACATTAAGAACTGAGCCCAAATTAGGACACAACACTAAAATACTGCATTTTAGCAGAAATGCTCTGCATTCATTGCAATATTGATGATTCATAACATATGTTCAGAAACTTGCTGTAGTGGTAGGGCATATCTCTGCAGTGGCACTCAAAACGTTCATAAGCTTTTATTAACTATGTGTTTCATTGCTTTACAAGTACATACAGGGGTAGAACTTCAAAGTAAGGCCCTGCATCTTATTTCTAAAGTCTCAGACTTCATTTGTGATGGCAAAATCCCAGAAAATTATTATTTAAGAGTAAGATTTACCAAAGGGTAGTAATCATCCCCAACACAGTATTAAAAACTATCTCTGAAATCCCTCAACCTTGACACAGCTGGACAATGCAACAGCAAGATTAATCTGAAGCTGACAGATCACACAAGAGCAGATGATTAAATTAATACCTGAAGTATCTTTTCCCAAGAAATCAGAAATACAGGAAAAAATTGCATACAACGGAAAAGATGCAATTTTAAGAAAGATTTTTTTCATAAACTGTGCAAGAAAAATGAGGCTACACTTATAGCCACAGAAGTGCTGCCCACAAAACCCTCCTGAGAATTCTGGTCCAGTTTCCCATTTGAAATGAAACTATTGCCCACACCCGGTAATGTAACTGCACAGCTCTGCCCCAGCCAAGCCTTGAATACCTCTCAGGAGAGGGTTTCCACTGTTTCTCTGAGCAAGCTGTTTCAGTACCACCTACCACATAACTTTCTCCCCCAGGGTCTCACCTGAACCTCCCAAGCTGTAACTTGCTGCTGTTTTCTTCTGCCTTAACGCCTGGCACTATGGAGAAGCTTGGCTCTGTCATCCTAACAAGCACCCTTCTAATACCTGTAGGCTGCTATTCAAGCACTTGTCAGCCTCCTAACAGCTGAGCCAGACTAGCTCCCTTAACATCTCCTCATCAGTCAGAAGCTACTGGACTCTCTCCAATTTCTCTACAACCCTTTTGAAGTGGAGGGGCCCAAAACTGCAGACAGCCCATGTAAAAGGGACATAAACATCTCTCAGTCTGCTGGCAACGATACTCCTAATTCTGCTCAGTCACTGGGGTTACATCTACCCAGCTGTACCACTATCACTTGTTTACTTTCAACTACTTGCATGACATAGCAGGCAAATGAGAGGAGAGGGACTTGCAGAGAGCTTGAATGCTGCTGTGTATTGGAAGGACAGCTTTGTCAAGTAAAACTTTGTGACATCCTCTGGCAGCGTAATTTTAACTGGAGAATGTTTTCTGCTGAGTCTACACACAAGTAACTTGCATTTGCCTTCAACAAGACAGAAGTTACCATTAATAACCACTTACATCATAAGTCAGCGAATCTGCCTCATTCGCTACAGTAAGGCCTGCCAGCTCTCCAAGACCCAGTTCATTTTCAAGGGCTTCATCTGTTCCCATAATGAAAGATTTCCCTGAGGAGGGAGGGAATGTTAAAGCTTCCACTGCAAGAAAACACAACAAAAACAAACAAAAAAATCCTGAAACACAGGTTTATACTACACTGTACAATAAAAGTGCATTTTCCACTTTCAGAATGCTACATACCTCTCAAGTAGCCAGGGGCAAAAAGATATACAGAGATGCACAGAAAAACAATTATTCTAAAGATAATCACTGTACTTACCAATAAACAGCACCCTCTAAACACACCTACACTTGAGGTGTGTGCAACTCCAGACAGCAAATGGAGCCAGCCAGGGGCAGGAAGGGTGTGCTACCATTCATCCATATATAATACACAAGTAACACAGAAAACACCTTCTTCAACTCAGCTACAAAATATGCAAATAGGTGCTGAAAAAGCCACAAAAATGTAGATAAAAACAGCTGGTGGGAGCAGCCCAAATAAAAGCCCTTCAAGCACTGCTCTTTGATTAGGTCTTTTAGCTATTACCTTTTCAGCACAAACATCTTTTACCTTCTCCACCCCAAAGTGTACACTATCATTCTCTTTTCGTGTCTTTTAAACTCATGATGCAATATTTCACTCAACACACAATATATACAGGACATCAAATTTGAAAACTTACTAGAATAAAAAAACATGTGCCCAAAATATCATGGTGTCTCAGCTTTATAAAGCAATATACAGCTAATAGTAATACTGAACTCAGACTGGTAACATTCAGCTGTCCTTTTTTGTGAGAATCCATTTGAATCTCTGAATTAAAAAACACATTACTGAAAGGACATGAAAATAGAGCTCTGCTAATACAGCTCTCAGTACATGTGAGAAAAGTTGGAAAGGGAACACTTAACAAAAAATTCTTCCACTTCTCAAAGGGGTTGCTAAGTTACCCCCTTCTTTCATAAAGAAAATCACTGAGCATGAAGGAAGCAGAACTACTGAGATCTTTGGTAACTATTCCACACACCAGGGCTTTTTATGCATCTGAATTATAACTTGGCCGACCTACTTCTTCACTCTCACTGAAAAACTGCTAAGTGGAACTCATGTTTTGCACGTTTTTCAAAACACATATTTACCATTTTAGTAGACCACATGACAGCACAGAATCATAGAATGGTTTGGGTTGGAAAGGACCTTACAGATCGTCATGTTCCAGCCCCCTGCCATGGGCAGGGACACCTCCCACTTGATGGGATTGTTCAAAACACCAACCAATTTGGCACTGAACACTTCCAGGGACAGGGCATCCACAGCTTCTCTGGACAACCTGTTCGGTGTCTCATTACCCTCACAGTAAAGTACTTCTTCCTAATATCCCTTCAGTCTGAAACCATTCTCTATTTTACTGTCACTACATGCCCATGTAAAGAAGTCCCTTTCCAGCTCTCTTGCAGGCTCCCTTTAGGTACTGGAAGGCTGCTGTATTTGACACAGTAATATAGCCTCATATACTATATGTTATGCTTTATATTATAGCAATTCAAATATTGAATCAAATAAATGACTTAGCATTTTTCAGACATAATAGTAGTGCTTCATTACAAAGATGCATGTGTGGCTCTCCAAACTTGAACTAGCCCCTGTAAAAATTTTTCTTAATTTCTGGAACACATTATGGAAATTAATACACTGGCAAGCTGCAAGTTATTCTGTATGATTGACTGCATAATCTCCACATGCTTTTGAAAACTACAGTATGGCATCTGTATTTACCTGCAGAGCCTCTATCTTTGCACTTGGGAAAAAAGGACATGCTTTTTATACATATACTTAAAATTATGTCAATGGGAAAAAAAATGATGATCTTATGTCCTCAGAGTTTAAGGTCCACAGTTGTCTGCTAGGCTTGAGCAAGTGATTTAGGATGGTCATATCACAAAGCCATTAAGTGCCAAATTATTTCTTTTCCATCGTGCTCAAAGGTATTCAGCCAAGACTTGAACTTAGATAGGTGTCTTGACCTTACCAACACTGAATAAGAATTTGTAAAGTGCTTGGAAAGTCTTAGAGGATAATCCTTAATAAGTAACTATAAACATCCACCCTCTAGAAGGGGTATGCACTTTTTTAATATTTACCTTCATCCGTCCTGTTTATCTCATGTTCAATGAGCCTTGAGCTACTGGGCCTAGAAGAAGGTGCAACAGATGGCTGTAATGAAGGGAGATCATCAACATCTCTCAAGTTTGCAAGCATATCTTGCAGCTTTGACCTGTTGGGCCCTACCCAGAAAAAAAAAAAATTAAAGGGTTTAGGCATAGTTCACGATGACACTGCTTATATCCGAAATGCTACAGCAGCACATGCAACAATGGATCCTACCTCGCATCATGACATTACCACAGAAAAACTAATGAGCACTTATTTCAGCAGTAACTAATCATCCAGCATGAAATGAATTTCAAGAAGAAAGTGATAGAAGCAACTGAGAATTGTGAACGCACAATTTTCCCCATATGTATGAACTCATAGTGCTACTTGTATGGGAAGCTGAAGAATGCCGCCAACTGAGTCACACTTTAGATTATTAGAATATTTACTTTGCTAAAACAATAGCTGGTATCTGTGAATACTTTAGAATTTGTGCATCAGGTACTTTGTGCAGCATATTCTTATGACAATTGTAATTTAAATTTATTTGTGCAGTAGTGTAGTATCGTGAACTATATAATCCAAAAAGTTATACTTTTATTAAAATAAAAATGCAACTGGATTCACTGGCCTACTTCCTGAAGCTACATATGGTGAAGACCCATGCCCTTCTTGACACTTACCTGTGCTTTGCTCCATCATTTTCCCACATCCCTGTTTTGACTGTTTTATATAGGATTGAGGCTGAAACATATCTTCGGTAGTTTTTCCTGTTGTAAGTTTAATTAAGAATGGGAAAATGTCTTACCCATAGTCCATTATGTTTTCTCCTAGACCAGTAAATAATACAGCTATTTTTAAGCAGCTTTAACACAGTAGTGTACTCTAATATATGTATTCCCTCATAAAACCATTCTATGATTCTATTCTCTTATTACTTCACAGGAATGTTTACTACAGCCTTGCAAAATCATGAGTTTACTAATGCAGTTGCAAATGCTAATTGTCCACCCTAACCATAATGACTGATAATAAACTAAATGGTATTTGACTTCTCTGTCACCAAAAAATATATTACTCAATCCAGAAAAATACTAAGAAGGATTTTGCAAGATTGTTTTACTATAATATCTGCTTTATAAAAACAATATTTTACTTAGTAGCATTTCAGTGGCTAAGCACCATATATGATGAAATTAAAATCACAGAAACAAACTGGGTAAAATTTAATGTTATTTAGTCCCTTCTTTTTTCTCCAGCCAGCCTCCCTCACATTCTTTTTCACTATGTGCAATATTATGAACAACTGAAAACAGGCTCTGATTCTTCCTGATTTTTCTGCATTGATGCTCCTCCAAATGATGGTTTGTCCATGGAAAGATGCTTAATTTCACTGCTACAGTAAACCACTTTGTCTCCCAAGATCAAACCAATCAAATCAATCCAAAAGGTACTGAGCAGCAGTTATCTTCAGGAAGGAGCACTGGATGTCCAAGTGCTGCCTTTACATTGTGAATGTTTATCATAACAATATAAAACATATTCCAATAATGCCTACGTCTATATCAACAATTAAGTTTTTTCATCAAAAATAAAAAGACAACAGCTGTTCAAGAACAGAATTTCAACACTTAGATTAAGTAATTTCTGCTTAAATAACCCAACAGCTATTTTCCCTGAACTACATAACATGTCTGTATAATTTAAATATAACAGACAAGTTACAAAAATCACTTTCACTGTAATCACATATTGGCATGCCCTATCTTAACCATAAAGAAATTTAGAATCAATTTTGTTAAACATGAATACACTAGTTAGCCAGCTCAGCTTCTTGTCAGACTTGCAATTAACTTCCAGTAGATTAAATTATTCCGAAGATGACAAAAATTATTTACTTTTTTTTTTAATTTGGAAAAAAAAAGAGGTTTCGTTTTTGTATTTCATAACATAATTTCAGCCACATAACCAACTGCTGAGCAGCAGCTAATAAGAATATCAAACCAAAAAGTAATAAAACAAGTCAGTCTCGATGATGCAAGGGTCTGACATATTTGCATCATTACATATATCTCTTTGAAAGTGAGAATTTCCTTGGTATTCATAAGCATCTTCCCACAAAGGGAGAAACATCCCTGAAATTTCTTACCAGGCTACATGCAATACTATTAATATACATCTTTCACACATGAATTCTCAATATGGCTAGGTATTTGAAACACAGCCAGGGATACAGTGCTTCACTTTAAACTCTCCATCTGAGTTCAAAAAGTTCTATGGCTTACCTATCAAAACCCATCGATTTTACAAAACATATCTGTATTTTAAGAAATGTAACAAAAAAAAATACAGGGCTAGAAACTGTATTTCAGGTACTGATCACAGGTTGGTTTTGTTTTGGATAACAATACCCAGCTTCTTAAAAGGTTAGTCCCAGAGGTATGAAAGTAAATAAATAAATCCTGTAATTTACAAATAAACTGATGGCCATAGTTGCTTCCTATTTCGAGCCCTGCATAACAAATTATGATGACAGCATGACTTTCATGTTGTGAATGTCAAGTATAAACAGGGGTAGAAATTAACCTGTTTTCTCCCACTGTCATCTAATAGGATACTCAAGAGAGTTTCCAGTTTGGTTTCTTTGTTTATATACCAGACTTTAACTCTTCCTGCAAGACTGGCATGTTTCCAGCTAAGAAAGGATTCTGAAGTCTTCTCTATCAAAGTGTGAAGTATTAAAACAATGCCTTTTACAATTTAAATATCTGAATAATATAAGTTCAAAACATGCTCAAAGCAAGAATTTTTAACTAGACCAACACTTGGTTGGAAGAAGTATATCTAATCCAACTATTTATCAGGTAACTTGATCGTCTGTCATTAATTTCAACCCCTGAGAACTGGTGAACAGGAAAGCAGTCAGGAGCAGCAAAGTAAAAGAGTAAGTAATTTTAGGAAAACATTGAAAGAGAGATAGAATTAAGGGTGTGAAAGATGTGAGATTTATGATTTTAAGGTGCAATGTTTTCCACTTACTCTTCACCCCCTTTTTCCCCTTGCGCTCCTTTTTGTATTGTTCCTTGAGTTTGGTTATAACTCCCTGGTCGACATTCCAGGCTTCAGGCATGAGACACTGGTCTTCCTTTTCTAAACAAAGTGAAACAAATGAAACATCCTTTTTCAATAATGTCACCAAGTGATCTCCACTGAAGGAGGCAACAGCTGCTGTCAACGGCATTTGTCTTTTATTTTAAACAGACAGAAATAGCACCAAGCTTGTGAAAGCTGTAAAACTGCTACTCACATTCCACTTCTGTTTGCTCAGAATGTTCTTAAAAAAAATTTCACGTGTTTAATTCCCATAACCAAGCACATAGCTGTCCATAAATGTAAGCGACATTTACCGTACAATAAATCAGGACATATTTTTCAGCTTTTTCTTTCCTCCAGGGAAAGAATAATTATAACTAGAAGAAACAGCTATGTTACTCATCAACGTAACTTTACAACTCAGATGTTGTGTTACTGCATTTCAAATTCTCATTTTATTGTCTTTGTGCTATGTTGTCATTTACACAAAGCAGTAGCACATCTAAATCATTTTGGAACACAATATTCATGTCATCATGGTTTAAATAAACCCTTAGAGCACTAAAGTCATGAAACTTCACAAAAAAGTGAAGGCCTGAGGTATAATCTTTGGAAAAAAGATCCAAAACATTTCAGCGTACCTATTGAAAAAAAAATCCTCACATTTTGTTTTGGGTTTGTTTTTTTCCCTCAAATTGCTTCCTCTGTGACATTATACAGAATAGAAGTATCCTTCCAATTCTACAGTATCTGGAGATTTTGAGCAAAATATGTTACATGAGTTCAAATCCCCCAAGTCATTTTTTCCATATATGGAGGCTGTCCTGAGGCAGCTTAGAAAAATAATTTGTGAGAGGAGGGGAGGTAATACAGCTTTTCCTCATATACATTTTCATGACCATTACAGTTCCAAAATCTTTGAAACGCATTATCTTTTTGCTTTGTTTTCTCATTAAAATCTCAACCTTATTATTTAAAGGTTAATTCCTTTCAGACCAAGTTTGCTTTCTACATTGATTAGCTATTCTAGACCTTTCAAAATACAAACAATTATAAACTTATCCTCAGACTAAGGTGCAGAACTTAAATGTCTGTAGAGGAAGCACAGCATTATCCATCACAGTCTGAAGGAGTCACTATGACTGGACAGAAGATAAAAACCACACATGGGTTAGTAACGTGATTGACTTGTCAAAAATGAATAATAATCCTAGGGATTCTCTTTCAACATCAAATTCAACAGGATTCAGCAACATATTCTTGCAGCAAAAGCAACCAACAACACCCTGGGCTGTATTAACAAGAATGTAACCAAGAGGGTGAGAGAAGTGAGTGTTCCCTAGCATTGGGCACTTGTGAGACCACACTTTTGAGTAGTGTACCCAATTCAATATTTTTAATACTGAGAAACCTTTTAGGTAGAGCCCTAAGTGCCTATTACTGGTGTAGTGCAGCAAGTCTAAGGGAGCCACTAGGACGGTTCAGGCAGCAGGAGCAGAAGAGCTTCAAGGAGTGGCTGAGACTACTGTGAGAGTTCAGTGATGTCAAAAAAAGGCATCTTAGTGTGGCATCCAAATACCTGATGTACAGATGTTGAGAAAACAAAGCCTGACTCTGCTCAGACTTGCATCATAGAGGGAGAAGATACTTTTTAAGGTGCATTCCCACTCCTTTGAAGCCTTCAGCCATAATCCATGATCTTATAGTGTGTCAGATTAATTTAAGACAAAGTTCAGCAACTTCAGTCTTTTAAGAAAAGCTATGAAAATAAGCATTAGTAAGCTGAAGAGAGACTCTAAAATAATTGTATATGGGCTAAGTCATGTCCTCTTAATGCATATACCTCAATTACCACTAATGAGCAAGAATTGCATAAATAATTCAAAAAAGATATGAGAAAATCATACTTCAGAGAAACAAGTATCTAGTCTTTCTGGAGGTAGTTTTAATCATGCTTTTCCTCCCTGGCTAGACAAGACTTTTTTCCTCCTCAAGCAAAAAAAAAAAAAAAATTAAATAGATTTTTATTAGATTTTGTTGTTGCCAGGAAAACACCCAATATATTAATTTTCTACAGACTGTCCCAGCATGCTTCCCACATGTCCCACAGATACTGTTCAACTTCAGAAGTGGATCCTAAACTAATGCTATTCAAGTGCTTTTTAGTTTAAAAATTACCAGAAAACATCTGGGGACTTTCAAGCCAAATGGGTTCAACAGATTACTGTAACTGAGCAGTAATACTTGGAATCCAAAATGAAGAAAGAATTTCCTTTGTTTCCTGCTGCCCCTCACTACAACAACATCACTCTACTACATTTAACAGTTTCACTTAAGTTGACCTAAGTGATTTATAATGACAGTTTAATGACAGTTCCTTGAAGAAGTTAGTGTCATACAGCTACCAAAAAGACAAATTGTGAAAGAAGTGATTGAAAAACATGATCACCTCCAACTCAAAAAAAACCCTTTCACATTTGTAGAAATGAAACTACTACTTTTCATAACAATTTATTTTAAATGTTAGACTTCTGCTCACTTGTACTCAGCTGTCATCAATGAAAGCAAAAATAAATCAGAAGTGTGAATTTGAGAACAAAAAGCTCCTCTTGGCATACTGACTTTTTGGTGACATAAGCCATAGCTGCACTGACCAAGCATAAATTGATAAAATTCAAGTATTAAAGAGCAGCATCCAATTTTTTTTTTAAGAGCAATACTTCTAAATTTGTTTGGTGAGTAGAATACTGACTGCTGTAATACTACAACATCCTCTTAAGCAGAGACTAACCACACTGAACAGTAACTTGGGAGCCCAACCAGGAGATGGACTCAGCTTTAGTGAAATACAGCATCTTGGAGCCAACAGCTCATGTGAGAGCCACAGCTTATTGGTCTGTCACAGCTGCAGCTCCATAATAAAACTCCATTATTTCCCATCATCTTCAATAGCTCCCTCTGTGTCCACCTATCCTTAAGACTTTCCAGAGCAGTTAAGTAGAAAACAACTTCCCACCAAGATACTTAACCAGTTCTCTTCTTTCTCCCCTTCTCTATACCGAGAGTTTAGGCAGAATAATTATGTCAAGGTAAAGTGGATGGTGGCAATCTGGGTTGCAAGACATAAACCTCCAAGGACAGAGAGCAGTTTGTGAAATGTCTCTCTATGACTAGTGGACTTAAAAAAAATTATTCTGCTAAATTCTAAAAGAAAGTTTGAGTAACTAAAGAGTTCATATTAACTAAATTACTAACCCACAATAAGAGTACAACTAATTTGGATTTTATGACTCACATTACTCTCTGCATCAAAGTAGGAGAAAGCAAAGATGAAAAAATAACTTCCATATCGTAATTGTAAAATACAGCTTTATCAGAGTCCTTCATGTGCATGGGCCACTGAAAAATACACTGAAATACCACTCATAAAATTTAAATTCTATCTGCCTTAGAATTAAAGAAAAGGAAAAATGACCTGAGGCAGAAACCTTGAAGAATCTTTACATTAAAGCAGAGTGCAGAAAAAATAAGAATATTTTATCAAGAGGCCTTCAGTCTGCCAATTATTTACTGATAATAAAATAGAAATAGAAATAATAGAAATAATCAAAAGATGCTGTGATCCTGACAGAGATCTCATCCAATTAACTAATCAGTCACAATAAATTCTTAGCACATTTTTTTTTCTCCTGGTATGAGCCATCAAATTTCCTTACCCCAGTCTGTTCCATCTCCCGAACTTCTCGATTCCCCATCACCATCATCTGAGGTAACCAAAAAGTCAAACTCTTTCAAAGCTTCTTCTGTATCTCTGTCTTCAATGCTGTCAGACAGCACTCTTTTCCTTACAATCTGAAGGGTCAGAAAGGACAGGGAAAAAAAAGCTGAATTAAGTTACAAGCACATTTTTAATCCAAGCAGTACTGTTTTGTCCTCCACACAAAATCCAAACAGGAAATTGAAGAGGAAGCAGAAAAGTACACATTAATAAGCAGATCTGGAATAGTATGCAGACTTTGTTCAAACTTCTAAGTGAAACTGAAACTTGTGTGTAACTCTTTCTTCCTGTGACTATCAATAATCAATCACGTGGTAAATGAACCTACACTAATCTACACCACTATTATCTTTTTCTTTCATACTAGAATGTACAAACTCTCTCTTAAAACATTTTCGAAAAACACATAAAACCCACAAACAAAATCCCATGAACACCAGAGAAGACTTCAGCAAAACCAAACTTACTTTGCTTCTCTAAAAAAACCCTAACTTTCAATTCTGAAATCATTCTTCATGTGAACCAAGACACAACTCCAGGAAACAAATAAACCAACCCCAAACCCCACAAATGACAAATTATTTTCTTAAGACATTATAAGCCATTCCATCTTGAATGCTTTCTCGGATGTTACTGCTATTTAAACATCTTGCTTTTCATGTTTAAACTGCATTTCCCTCTCAGATTCAAAAGCAAATTCTGGTAAAAGAAAAAAAAAATGTTTTAATGAAGAATTTAATTTTAAGCTTTCCACAAAAAATTTACTTTTCCCTCAATAATCAGAAGGAACAAGACTCTTTGTAATTATTTGGCCAACCAGTAAGCTGATGCCATGATACATGAAAACTGTACCATAATTTTTACTTTTACAGAAATAGAAAATTTACATCAATCACAATGTTTTGACTTGGAACCTTGCTAAGGGTCAGTCTGTAAAAACTTCAATACATAGTCCAACAACCCACAGCTCATAAGTGATTATATTTCCTCTAAATACAGTGAACCAATTTCTAAATTTGAAGCAATTCTAAACTTCAAGCTTCATTTCTTCAGCAGGCTTAGTGAATGTACAGTATTTTACAGGACTTAACAGAAGAGTCTCAGACATTAGTTCACAGTCCATGAATGACAGGAAAGATCTGAAAAGATCCCCTTTAGAAATGCCATAAAACTAATCAGTATTTTAGTGTTAATTCTTAAAACTGACCATAAAAACAATCACACCCATCATATCTCATCTGCTTCAATTTTTAGGAAACCCAATTCACTGAATCAATGTTAAACAAGAATACTGATTGCACGTATCTATGTGATCATATAAACAAATCTTATAGCAAAGTATAGATCAGAAGTGAGGTTAAGGCATTTGACTGAACAAACAAAAAAATTCTTAACTACATTAGAGTTCTTCCACTTACACTTCTTCCTTCCACAAGCTATAAATGTAAGCACATTTCAGTTCTGTACTCTAAGACAAATTTTTACAAGTCATTTTAAGTATCAGTAATTTTTAAGTAAATATTCAAGAACAATTATTGACATGCAATGTTACGAACAATACCTTCAAACTAAGCTGAGAACTGTAAAAAAAGGACATCTGATACATTAAAAATTGTGTTCCAGTATATATCAAAAATACTAGTCAGCATGGAACAGTAACGAAACAATTTTCGAAAAATTTAATCTAACTTGGAGCAATAAAGATGGCAAAGCATAACTTGTATGCACAAACTTAGAAATGTATATATAATTCCCCTTATGCACACATGCTTGGACAGAACATCATAAAGATGCATTAATGATTTGCATGTGTACATACACAATCATATACTTTGCTTATAGGCACCTCATTAATCTCACTTTTTCTGTTCTTCGTAACTTTTTCAATTATTTTTTCCACTCACTGTTGCGGTATCAATGATTGTTTTCTCTCTTCCTTCAATATCTTCTTCATCTTCCTCATCACTAAAGTCTGCAGCTGCATTTTCAAGAAACTTGAAGGTCTCTAGCAGAGAGGCAGAGTCAGTCAATTCAGGTTTCCTAAACAACAACAACAACCACGACCATGAGACAAAAGAAATCACAATGAAGTCTCTTTTGCATTTACTAACCTATTCTGTATTATTATGTCAAAAAATATATAAGACTAAAATAAGCCCATAAGTAAAAATGGACTGTTAACAGGTAAAGATTCTTGTGGCTAAAGAACTAAACAATAGACATAAACTGTATTATTAGAACCAACAAAACTATTTGTTAGAACTAACAGTTATTCTTAGTATGGCTGCCATTACTAGAACAGACGTTTCAACTTTTTTACTTGAAAAGTATTTTAAAGCAACATTCATCTGACATGTGCCCAAAGCAACATCAATGCTATGCCATTACTGAAAGCCTCAGCAACTAGGACATGAGCCACAGCTACCAAGTTGGGCTCTCATGGGCACATTAGGAACAGGAAAACTTTGGTCCTGCTAGCTCCTCACCTTTCTGGGAAATACCAAACTCTAGATCTATCATTCATTAGCTTTTAAGACATGATAAATATGCCACTAAAAAGAATATAATGGGGAAATATAATTGATGACAAAATAATATTTCAAATTATATTAAACAAATAAGATAATGGATGAAGATTGGGTAAAATTATGACTGTGCTGGCAGAAATTTAGGCAGTGCCTCAGAATAGGAAACATAAGGGTTGTTATATTAACAACTGAAGAGGAAGAATCCAAGAAACAGGACTGCAACAATTATTAAACTTCTGACAAAAGTACAGATAAAGCAGTCCTGAAATTATCAACAGGATCTGTGATTTCTATTCAGAAAATGCACTTCTCTGTGAACCCCTGAAAGATACAGCGATGAAGAAAATGTATTCGTTTTGAATTGTTACAATTACTTCCAGTAAAACCTGGTACATTCTTTAGATGGCTTTACAGCAGCGAAGACAAGCTTTACTGTTTTCTTACCTTTAATCAGTAGTCACTTTTTCATAGTTCATCACTAAATGCACGTCATCTTGATTCTCACAACCACTGAAACAGCAGAAGTCTCCCTCTCTCTTTTCAGAACTGTAGTTCTAAACTGTCTTGTGCAGTCACCCTTACTACCAGCAAGTGCCTTGCTTCTGCTCACCTTTTCACAAGGTTCAATTAGCTAACACACCTATACAGAAAGGCCTTGTAAACTCTCTGCAGTGTGAGCACCTGACCATGGGTCCATCACTCACTCCAGTGTTTCACTGTAACGCTTTCTGAAGGTCTAATACAGGAAGCATCCAAGGGCAAAAGCTTTCATGTGTAATAAGGCATGATAGGCAGCACACTTCCTTCTTTGCAGTCTCTGCTCAAGCATTTCTATGCTTACATGACAACGATCAGCAGAAGTGGCTTCTACATAGCCCCACTATACCTGCATTTCACTAGGACAATTTGCTACTCTTTTTTTTCCATTTGCTCACTTTTATCACCCAAAAATACCAATAGAGACTTCACTTGCCATTAGAAATTCTGCATACACAGCAGCATAATATACCGTGATATACAGTATGTTTTCATGGTCACTGGTTTTTCCAAGAATATTCCTTCCACTTTTCCAGACCTCAACTTAGAAAAGAACAATCTTAATAATATTTAAAATTTGCCCTGCTTCCTGCAGTATAGTGACCCTCATTTTGATGACAAACCTGAAAACACTAATATTTTTATTTTCCCTTAAGTAATCACTACTTTGGCAGCCTATAACACTTCATAAATCTGTAGTAATAATGTACATTTTCACAGAAATCCTACAGTATGGTTGCCTTCCTGTCTACAACAGAAAAATCTTGATAAGACAACACTTATAATGTGCTTCATTTGACTAAATCATCCAACCACAACTACTTCTGTTTTTGTTCCTCTGTATTTTGCCATGTGAAAACACCATGGTTGATGATCTATAATAGCAATTATCAGATATACTCCAGTAAACAGCAATGTATTAACTAATAACAAACATGGAATATAAAATTTTAATTAAGAGAACTTAATATTGAGAAACAGATATCTTTCCATAGGTCCAATTATTTGCAGTAATTCATAGCAGACTTGGCGCTGTACTCATTTGCTCTTAAACCTGGCTCTTTCACACTGAAGTTCAAAGTGGCTACCAAAAGACAAATATCTTTTTTTGATTAACAGCTCTGATTTTACCTATGCTACATAAGCATTTTAGTGGGCAGGATATATATACATAATAATCTATCTGCACATACATGGGGAGCAGGGGTAAATGGGCATCTCAAGCATGGGGACACATGGTAACTTATTTGTCATGCACTTCAAAACTCATGCACAGTACAAGAATGTACAGGCACAGCATAGTGCCACAGAAGATTATTTGTGCTAAGACTCAACTTCCAAGGAAAAATTCTTGAGAACCAAAAAAGAAAAAAAGAGACAGAATATTTAAATTATTCAAAGGTTCTACAGGAAGACAGTTTCAAGCTGAACAGACAGGGTGATTTCCTATACCGTACCAAATAAACTTTAGCAGCCAAATCAAAGGTAGTTTAATAATTTGAGCTGTCATCCTTTAGCAGCATATGAACATAATGCATTTTGGATAATGCTGTCAGCATGAATACTTAGGAAGAACATGAAATGTATTGAAGAAAAATGTCTGGCCTTAGCTAATTTATGCTATGTACTTTGATGGCAATTTCAAGCTTGCTTGTTTCATTAATTTTCCATCTGTATAGTTTTTTTCTCTTAAGGGGTCATTCACAAAGCAACATAAAAAAGCAGAAGCATCAAAAATATATTCAGAGATAAGGCAGTAAAATAAATAGCTTTAAATTCCATTTTAGAAAAAGAAATACAATTTGATGTTTTCAGGGCTTTTGTAGCTTTGAGTATTTTTTTAAAAAATCAGTGGGTGAAAACAATAGAATCAAGCTCCAAAAGTGGGGACTGATACAAACCGTGGTATTACAAGCACAAGTGAGGCAAGACTAGCATGGTTCAGGACCTGTTGCAAGAGAGACCAAAAACCCTAAAAAGACCTCAACAAGGAACAATTCCTCTTTTCTGAAGTGTCCTGTAGGGAGAACAAAATTTTCAAAGTGCAAGAAATTAGGTGCAGCTTTTTCCTTCCTCCCCAGCCATATGGTCTAAAGAAAATCAGCTGGGGAAGAATAAACCAGAACCCCCAGACAGCAGAAGAAGCTACAAAACCTGCCAAAGCAGAGAGCACAGAGCAGCCAGACTGTGGCAGGGCTGCCTCAACCCCCTGCTCCTCAGCTGCTTGCTCCCAATCTTTCCCACTGCTCCTTCCTCAGTTGGACTCTGTAACTGCACTCTTGTGTGATTTTCTCTCCAGCACCTAACTTTGTCTTCTTTCCTTCAAGGTCTCATCCCAGTTGACTCAGCACTTCCTAACCAACCCAACAAAAATCATTTAAACAATATCATATCTTCTATCACATACTGTTAACTCTGCATTACATCCTCCTTTCCAGTAGCCTTAGCCAAATAGACAGGAAATTCTCTGGGACAGAGAGATTAAGATTACCCTGCTACTCCTGCCTACCCACAATTAGGTACAACAGGACTAACTGCTTCTCATGAGCATAACAGTAAATACTGCCAGAAGGTAACTATAGCTGGATTAATGCTGCTGGGTTTTCCATCTTACTGCAACAGATGGGCAGTGCACAGATTTTGTGAAAATCACTCTTGAAACAGGGAACTTCTGATTCCTAAAGATACACAAAATTCTTGTTATAAATGAGATGGTAACTGAAGCACTTAGGTCCCTTAAACATGAAATTGAAATTACATGAGTATTTTCCTCCTCAGGAGAAGCTGACAGAATTCTGCACAGCTGTGATGGCTGTGAAAATCTATCCCAATCTGTATTTTAAGGCTGTTCAATTATTCAGATTTGTGTTAAACCCTTGGCCCCTTTAAGACGAAAAATAATAATACCTTCTCATGAAATTGAAAAAATATGATTTGTGGATATTCCACATATACTATTTAAATAAAGCAAGCCTGGCTTTACTGGGCTTTGCAGGCCATAAGACCAACTCTTCATTTTCTGCCCAACAGTGACATGCCTTGAGACAAGTATTTTGTCCAGCTGGTTCTGACACTGAAAATTTACCAGCTTTAAAAAAATGTATAGATCAGATTGAATGTATTTGCTTTCAACATTTAATACTCACGACCTTAACACAAATCCTGTTTCTTAATGAGTGAAATGCAGAAGCCATAACCAATAGCCAAGGTGAAGTTCTTTTGTGGAAACTAAACATCATGCTGATGATACCTTTCCTGCTCCCAGCACGATCCAGAACATTTCAAATTGCAAAATCAAGTTTAACTTAGACTAAAGTCACATTATAGACATGTATTTTCTTTGTAACTAACACAATCTATATTTCTATCATTACCTTCTTCTTCGTTGATAATAACTGGAAAGTCTGTGGTCATGTCCAGGGAGAGTTACAACCTTCTCCCATGAACTGCCCAACCACAAGGCCATTAACTGCCTTGGTCCTACTCACAGCCTCAAAGGAAAGAATAGAGGCCATTTCTGTCTATTTTATCCAAGACATACACAAGTTATCTTAAATAAAACCAGGATTTTATTGATAAATTCAGAAGCAGGAAGAAATACTACAATAAAGTTAAACAAATACAAGTTCAGCTTAGGCTGAGAAATGTTCCTGGGAGCTTGTACAGGTGGAAAGAACCTGTTGTGACCCAGCATTCAGAGCTGTTCTACCATACTCCTTCTTGAGTCACTTTCCTTGGTTCAGTTTCCTACTACTATCAAAATAGCTACTGCATACTCTTCATAAGTTTTATTAATTCCCCACAGAATTTAGTTATCATGTTTTAAAACAGTCTTTTCAATGTGACTAGTTAAATTCTATCACACTGTATTCATTAAATAAATGCATGCAAATTCAATGAGGAGTGTCTTTAAAAACAGTTCATTAGATGTTCAACACTGTAAAATCATTCATAATGCAGCACAGAAAATACCAAAATAATTTACAAACTATGGAACACTTACAGTCATCCAAATTTACACACAACGAACACAGGCCAGGCTAACAGTCTGTCATAACCTTTGACATCTCCTATGAATTCACACCACACAATGCAAGAAGTAGTGCAATATGTATTACAACTGGTAAGCAACACTTACAAAATGGTTTGGATATAAATTGGAATTGCAAAGGAATGACATTTAAAAAGCAAGGGCACTTGCCAAATCTAGTCTGCTTACTATAATAAGCTTTATAAAGAATAAAAAATAACCTTAATATTTGAGGTACCAGACTAACTTTTTAACTTATTTCTCCATTCACCTCCCCTCTCTCTGCTTCTCTCTCTCCAACTGCATGACTTCTGTCTCTTTCTCCCCATTCTTCCTGTACTGAGACATTTCCAACAAACATCTTTCAAACTCTCAAGCCACAGAATGGTGCCAATTAAAAGTATGGTCCATTTGTGCTTCTTTCTTCACAAAAAAGCCCCCAATTTATCTACGGGGTTTTTGCTGCTTTAGTGCATCTGTTGAAAGTGTCCAGATCTGGTCTAAATCAGATACTTCTGAAATGCCTGTTAGGTCACTGCAAGATGGAGGCAGGGAGAAACAGAAAAAAGGTGAAAAAAACCCCAAAATCTATTTGCTTTATTCCTTATTTTTTTTTTTTTCCTTTTTGCAATTCAACATCTACCTGCATACTATTTTGGAAATCTTTGGCATGGCAGATATTGCCTGAGGTTTATAAATTCAGAGGTATTTTCCCAAATAAACCATTTTATAAGCTAGTCAACAAACAACATTCATCAGCCAGTATGCAGCATTTTCATTACTTGGGCCAGTGTTAATAGGATTTAGAGATGCAAAAGAGTTACTAAGCTCTTCTGGCATACAAAGATGTTCATTCACTGAAGTGCCAGTTGTTGTATATCAGAAATATAAAGTTTTCAAAATGTTTAATTTTTTAAAAGGTCTTCAGATTTGCTCTCAAATACTGAGGTTTGATGCCTTTTCGCTCATGTAAAGTATAGGCAGTGGAAGCTCTTTGCATTTCAATAGGAAAAGAAAAGGCAGCAGGTAAGTTTCATAGAGAGACTGATATATCACTCATGCCATTTTTTATAAGAATTTTCTGTTGGCTATTTATAGTTCTAATGATCAAACCCTTAGCAAGAACTAGTCTGTACCATTTTTATATATAGACATTCACATCTATGCATAGATATACACACATTCAGTATATCCTCATTCCTTTCCAGTTCTCTTCCTTTATTATATTTGCTTCCACTCATACTAAATGGTGGTCAAATACGCACCTTCAAGAAAGTAAACTAATTTGACTGTTTAGGTTTCACTCATTAAGACAAAGCTACTAAAAATGAGGTAATAAATGAACTAAAGATACTTAAGTACTTTCATGTTTTCAAGGCTGCAAGCTACATTTGCAGGAAGCTTTTGTTTCTGTTTCAGTTTGTTGGGGGAAAGCACCCATTCCTCTCACTGCAAGTATTAGGAATTTAAACCATTATTATGAGGTTATTATTTTAGTATCTATTTTTGAGTCCAGTCATGCCAAGTGGTACTTATCTTTTGTAATGCAAGTGAGCTGATTGAAGAAACTGAAAACTGATTCCCTTTTAAATTCCATGGAATAAGTGAAAACAGGACTATATCTAGCTCATGTTATCATATTAACATCTCATTTATGGATTCAAAATCTTGCAGGGTGCATTCAAAATCCACATGAGGTCTTTCTTGAGTGCTAAAGTTTTGAAGAGGATCTGTACATCAGCAAATAAACAGGCAATGTAAGAATACAAGTCTGGCCACACATGTAGCAGCTAGTAACACAAAGTCTGGGGCTACTTCACCTAAGGATGAAGAGAAACTGATTTGGCTTAAAACAGAGTCAGACAACAGTAGTTTGTTCATCACTGTACCAAAAGAAGGGGAACTTCTCTGATGTAACTGCAATCAAGTAGGATATACAAAAGTAAGCTGAGAGAGGTGAGGGACCAGACAGCAATTTTCTAAAATAACTAGAGCCTAGCAGAATTCAAGTTACATAGTCTCTGCTGCAAATAAATATTTTTGTATTAAGTTTTTGCGCTACATTAACCATCATATGCTTCTACACACCAAAGCAAACAGCATCAGCTTCAAAATAATCACCCCAAACATTCTCACTAGCCTTTCCCACACAAAGGCTCAACTCAACGTTAGTATCCCAAACAGAGTGTCCAAACCTTGGCTGTTGAAATAGGTAAAAAGGATAGACAACGAGATATATCATAGGCAAGTGCAGTTGTAACAAATAACTTAAAAATCTGAGAAAAGCTGTAGTAAGCTGAACAGAGGAAAAACATCCTCCCTACCCACCATGAAGTATACACTTCACACATCCCCAAGGTCAGAGGAAATATGCCAGGAATTATTTTTAAAACAATCAAAGGTATTAAAAATATTAAAAAGTCAGAAAAGTGTGGGGTTCCACTGTGCTCAGAAGTACAGTCAGAGAAAGTCACAGAGGTATTTCTGAGGGAAGCTGAGCAGCAGCAACTAGCACTATGCACAGATTAGTACACTTACACAAAAACTGCGTTAGACTGTGTTGAGAAGTAGATCAGCTCTTTCATACTTTCCCTGGAGTTTTTTGCAATACTAATTCATTTTGTGCTCCACCACTTCCATTTCACTAAGCAAGTATTGGTTGACTACCAAACAAATAAAGGAAATATAAAGGAAGTTTTGTTTCCTGTTGCTATTACTCCCTCTCTCCTCTCAGTGATAACCATATGGCAGCATAAAAGCATCAAATACCATCTCTTTCCTTTCTTTGGAATTTTATCACATGAGTGCTCAGTTGTACAGAAGGCAGTTGAGCCAATCTGTTCTTTCTGCAATTTACACTGCTATATGGAGAAATCTTTAAGGAAATTAAAAGCTAGTGTGCCTTCCATTTTCCTATTCTGGAAATGCATCAATAAATCCATATTCCTCCTGTTTTTCACTGTACCATTTTCCCTTCTATTGTACATTATCTTCATCACATTCACCCACATTCTTTCCAAACTCCTATTGATTGGTCTTTATCGTTTCTCATCCCCAAGGCTTCTTTTTACTCCAGTCCTGTACTCCACTTCTCACATTTTTCACTCCATGCAAACAGTTTTCTCAAGCATAGACTTAAAATGCAGAGATTTAACTGGGTGCATATTATGCAGTTCTTCCAAGACCAAACAGATCAAACACGCTATGAGCTGTCTTTTCTCACTCCAACAGAGGTGTATTCCTTGTTAGACTACATCCACTTTCATGCATTACTTTCTGCCCAGTGCTCTGCTCTTCAAAGGTAACAAAAACATCTTCAGGCTGACCAGTGTCCTCAGACTTGTGAACAGATATTTGACATTAATGTTCATTATATGTTTTGAACCAGAAAATCTGCCCAACTACATTGGCTTGAGCAGTTCACAGTTCAAGGCTTTCTCCTATGAAGAGTTTCACTGTACTCATACAATCAGAGTCTTCAGTCTGCATTTTAGTTTGCAACTGTCCCAGTGTCTCATGGTCCTGGCAAACAGTCACATATATCCTTAAACTTCCTGTAATTGCACTAAGGTTTTGTTCGGTTTCTTGTTCCTCCAACTTCTCACTGGAACTTTCCTCTTCTACCACTACCAAACTGCAGACACTTGTTCATTGCACTCCTTCCAACTGTAAAAGCCTGCTGTAGCCCAAATCCATCTCCACTTTACATGCACACAAGGAATAACAAGAGGCTGATAAAGGAACTGCCAGTAGTTTTGCCCCCACAGTAAGCAGCCTAGCACTGGTGACGTTGCTTCAAAGGATGCACCCACCTCAACTGTAAGTCAGACTTTAGCTGAATCACCTAAATTTTTCCTTGTTCTGCCAACCAGGTAAGAAAGCATTGAATTTGGTTTTCAAACACTTACTAAAAATTTCAGTTAAGTTCAGGAGTAACATCCTGAGTTCAGGAGCAACATCCTGAGTTCAGGAGCAACACTCATGTGCCTTAGACCTGTGTCATCTATTCAATGTTATACTTTTCAAAGAGAAGCTGTTTTATACAAGCTGAAGTAATGCTGTCATTACCTGAGGCAGGTAATAGGTAAATATGAGCTTATTTCTGATTTAGCATCTACCACAAAGCTGTACTTTGAAATCTCAGAGGCAAGTAATGATGCAGTTGGAAGAAGGTGAACAGTGCCATACGTCACAGAAACAGTGAGGTAGCATAAGATGAAACAGCTGTTAAATAACAGGCAGTCTCTGCCAGGAAGCAAGCCACAGAATGCTTCCTGAAAGAAAAATTCTTGAAGGAGGTGGTAAATCCTGACTTTTTTCTTCCAGTGAGGGAGATCTCAGTGGACATCCAAAAATTCAAAATCACCCATGAACACTGAAATGACCACGTTGAACAAAAACCCTGGATAATTTTTCCAGTGTAAAGCCTGGAGTCCCTTCTTGTTCATTATGTTATCAAAACACTTCCCTAAGCTCTATAATGCAGTCTGCCATCCCAGGCCTCACAAGCAAGAACAGTTTTTCCAGTACTACAGCCTGACCAGCCTTGCAGCTAACAGGCTTGTACAGCCACAATGGAAGGGAATTGATTTTTCTCCATCAGTGAATATCCTGGGATAAACTATGAAGTGTTAAACCTAATGTCCAATCTATCCCAAAACCGGGCAGATAGGAATAAATCAAATACATCCAAAACTGCTATATCAAAACCACTGTCCCTGTATTTCATCCACCTTATACACATATCTACCTTTTTCAAAACTATGTAAATACACATAAATAAATTTTGAAGTCTAAGAGAAGAAGCTTTATTTACACACTTCCCCTTCACCAGAATTCTAACCAAAACTGCTATTGCAAGCTATCAAACATTCCTTGTTCTTCAAAACAAAGCTGCTGTACATAAAGGACAGGACTTGTCAGCTATGTAGAAACACAACATATTTTAGTAGCTTGCAGGTTTTCTCACACATTCAAATTTTCCATCTCACAGTATTACATTTAATTACATAACAATGAACTTCTGCCCTTATGTAACTTGTTGGCCTGAAGTTGCTGCAGCTATCAGGAGGGTATAAATGAAATCTTACAAATGCTTTTTAGATGATAGGATGCATATACAACAGTATTAGGTCTTATAAAAAAAATAGTCTTCAATTTTGCCCCATGAATATAGAAAAGGAAAAAAAGAGTGAGGCTTTCTGCTGAAAGCTGTGCTACTACTGGAAACAGCTACCTCTATTGTTCCTACAATTCTACATAATTTTCATTATTTTTCCAGTTTTGCAACTACAATATCGTAAACAAGAATGAACAGATTGTTTTCCTGAAGCCTTTAGAGTTAAGTTTAACTTACTTTTTTTTCTTTTTTAACTCTGCATGGAAAAGAGAAGAAAATGGAAAAAAAGCCTCAAGTTTTAACATTACTTAAGAAGAACAAGCTTTTACTGTCTTTGACTGACTTCCCACAGTATTAAAAATATTAAAACACCGAAATTAATACCTTATTTTCAGTCATTTTACATATGTCTATTCATCAGTAGAAAACCAAAAACTTACAGGACTCAGAACGTAATGGGTGACTTTGTTTTTCAGATTTAGCCAAAAAAATCCTTCTCTTATATAGATTATCATGTCATAGTCAGCACAGACCAGAAGAGCAAAGCCTGTAACCTAGACAGTAAAGTGTCCAGCAATACAATCAAACCATTAACTTGAAACAACACTGACTTCTAAATACTTAGCAATCATATCTCAAAAGAGGCTTAATTTGACTTAGTGCTGCCATCCAACTGGAAAAAAAATATGGTGCTTTTAAAGATGTGAATCTAAAGAATTACTTCCATACTTATTGCTTAATATAATAAAATTAATTAGAATTGCTCTGATCTCAAACTAGGAAAAAATCTTGAAATCTTCTCAGTAAACAAAAATTCTGTTAGACACCGCTAAGTGCATTTTTGCAGAACAATAACCAAGTCATCTTGATGCTTACCCGATCATTGCGTTTTCTTTCATCTGGCCCTCTGTGCCATTTACCATTGGCTCTTGATTTCTGTTCTCTTTCTCTGAAGCATCACTTGAGAGGCCCAACAAAGCTCGCACTCGTTTTGATTTCACATCCAATATCGTGTCGGTGTAGCCCACTTCTTGTAGATACCTGAAAGAGACAACTCATGCTAATCTTCTCTGTACATTTCACTTCTGCAAAACATGCAATGGAAACTTCTCCCTGAACTCATCTTCAATCCCTTTAACTTAGCAAACTACGGTGCTGATCTTGTAAATCATCCTGTACCAGCTGCAGAGGGATCGCCTCTTGCAGTACCAGCCTCTACAGTCACTGAGAAAAAAAAAAAAAAATCAGAGAGCCTAGCAGTCAGAGGTTATACAATACGTTATTCATTCATCTTCTAAAATGGATGGAAAAGCACTTTCAATTAAAATATTTACAACTACTTTATAAAAAACACCACAGTTGCATGCACAACCATGGTCATTTTATTCCCTGACACATGGGAACTAGATACAAGAAGCACCAGATATGTTCCTTATATAAACATTATTAGAAGCCTAGAAAACAGGGAATAAAAACCAAATTCTCTAGCTGTGGCTAGAGTAAGAATTAGTAAGAATTGCTATTTATGATGGACTAGGCTTGTAAAAATCTTCGTCTTGCCTTTCCTTTATTCTGCAATGAATCTGCAAAAATCTGTCTTCCACATAAAGACTGAACAGAAAAATCCTTGCATAAAAACCTCACAGCCTGAAGTTAGCTCTGTAGGTTTAAAGTTGGCTCTATCATCAATATGCCATGTTGCCCTTGAGAGAAACAGGAGGAAATAATGATTTAAGAAAGTAAAAGTAAAAATTGGTTTGTGTCCTTCTCTCTAGAACATGGAGTTAATAGCACTGAACTGATTAAACTGTCAATATTCTAGACAACTCTGAAGAAGGCAAATGCTGTTTTACAGTGACAGCTGTTACGAATCAGGGACACGCACTTTTCCTGCAAGAACATTCTCCTCCAATTATTTAACAATATCATTCCACATAATCACATTAGGAGAGAAATACTGGTTGTTGGCTATAGAAAAACCAAACGAGTCACCTATGCAAAACAGAGTCTGTCAGTAATATGCAGTCTATATTCAGCAGTGTGTCACTCTTGTATGAGCTGTACTGAGAAGGAATGACTTGTGTTCAAAAAAAAATCACTGATCCGAGTCAAGACCACTCTATTTACATTTATTCAACATGCATGCAAAGATTTCAGCTCTTGCAAAAGAGAAGCCCGTACAAGACATCCAATGAATTTTACTTAGAAAAAGGTCTTTTAATATAAGTTCCAGACCATCCTTACTGTCTCAGCCCCCTCTCTTTTAATCTTCTGTAACACACCAAATATCATGGCAATTAATTTAGTTACTATGCTCACAACTCAAAAACTAATTTAGATTAATAGACATTTCTTTCATTGAGATGAACAGAGAATTAGAAAACATCTAGTCTAACCTTTTGGATGTTAGTCTATTCTGCAACTTAAGCAAGCCAAAACAAAACTTTTCCTTCTCCAATGCTAGCTATTTTATTTAACACAGCTCTTAGCAGCATTACTTGTGTCTTTTGCTTTTTGAATTGCAAAGTCTCATGACCCACTGTTCTCCCAAGCAGATTGTTTGATAATACTCAGTGAAAGAAAAGTAAATGAGATAAGGTGTTTGTGACTTGACAAGGATTCTCACCTGAAGTTATGAAATATTAAAATTTTTCAAAACCCAAGGAAAATTAGTGCAGAAGCTCAATGAACATCATACACTAACTTTTCTTTCAGCAAAATGGAATTGGAAAAAAAATCAAATACCATCACCACCATATTTCATTAGCAGAATCTTTCTTCACATTCAGTGTTTGAGTCCTTTTTTCAACACTTACTGTCTTAACAGCTGTCGTCCTTGTTTCCATATTAGCTGACTGTTCTGTTGTGGCTGAATCTCTGTCTCATTCCCTTCATCTGAAAAAGATTATTTTATTGCATTTTTTTCCTTTTCCTATTTGCATAAAAGATACCCATCCACTTGAAAAGACAAATGTGCTCTGCCTTAAAATGATTAGGAACGGTTTAATAACAAAATTCAAAGTGCAAATAATGGAGAAAAAAAATTGCACACAGGACATAACTGTAGTACTATATACACAAAGATTTACAGGTACATCCTACTCTATGAGAGCAAGTTCCACTAGTCCTAACTCCCAACCAGTCCTACTATATGAGAGCAAGTTCCTAACTTTAGGGGCACATAATGACACTCAGTCTGCAGTCCACTTTTTGCTTTGGCCTTCCAAGATAATTGCTGCTCACATTAAGTTTGAATACAAATGTCTTTAACTGCTAACTGCAGCACAGTATTGTTTTACAACTTCCCAATTTCCTTAATATTTGACAGTTCAGTATAAATCAACAGATCTACCTACATCAATTTAATCCTTATTTGTATTAGTTTTGTAGAAACGAACAAACAAACAATAGGAGCTATTTTTTTAACCTGAAAAGCTGTTGAAAAACTTTCATCATTGTTTTCCCCAACTATAAATTTGTAACCAAATGTTACTACTCCAGGAAAATCTACCAAAAAAAAAAAATATATCAGGTGGCTGTTCTCTTAAGAAAACTATCAGAATGTTGCTGATACAACAGTTACACGTTTATTCCACATATACCTTCACAGCACGTGATGGTGGGGTTTTTTCCTCTCCTTGAGGAGATGCACATGCTTCCCAAGATAAAAGATCTTGGTTTGTTATCTATGAAAGCCTCTACAAAACTTGAAAACCTTGTGGTTCATCACTGAAGGATGAACAAACTTCCTGTGTAAACAAGACTTAAGAACCAGTAAAACCTGTAGTAT
The DNA here is from genome assembly GCA_034336665.1 of Luscinia megarhynchos. Taxonomy (NCBI): domain Eukaryota; kingdom Metazoa; phylum Chordata; class Aves; order Passeriformes; family Muscicapidae; genus Luscinia; species Luscinia megarhynchos. Next base: position 77,142,148 of record CM067565.1, on the reverse strand, counting down.
AGTCCTATGAGTAACTTGATATGTGATGTGGAAAAGCTATTATTCTCAGGAATTTCTTCTCATCATTTACCTTTAAACAACTCAATTAATACTACACAACATACCCCCACCACCTACCCAAAGCTATCAAATACTAATCAGAATTCACATGCAAGGAGAGATATATGAATTTCAGACATCTCATATTCACAAATCTATTTAATAGCAACCACAGGAAATAATCAAATGCACAATCATTTTCCAATGACAACTGGACACAGCTGGATCCAACACACAGCTACCAAAGCTCAGACTTTAATTATTAAAACATGACTGAGGTAAATCTGCCTGAAAATTCCTTTTGAAAGCAAAACTCATTCTTCTGAAGGCACTATTAAGTATATCCAGAGGCAAGAATTCTCTTGTGCTTAGTCTCCTCAAAAATAAAAACTGCTAGCAGTAGCAGCAGTTCACAGATAAGAAAGAAGAGACTTGCACTATTAGAAAATTATAGCAGAAGGTATAGTGGATATATAGAATAAATAGATAAAATGTAAGAATACATTTTTTAAGTATTCCTTTACCAGGAGGTTGAAATCTTTCTTCTAAATTTGTGTTACAGACTCACCAAGAGTTCATAAAGAAAACAACAAGGATGTATGTGGAAGAACTACTACCAATATTTCCACTTTTTTTCACAACTGGGCAGGAAGAACATGGACGGGGTGAGTGGAACATATGGACACACAACTTAAGCATCTATCAAACACAACTTCAAAATAGCATTAGAACAAAGTTGCTATTTTAAGTCATCAGTCCAGATTTGATGTAGAACAAAAACACACATTTCCAATAGCTATATATAGAATACAGTGGGATAAATCAGAATAATGGAATTTTAACTAAAGTATTTCCACAATGTTGACTTTGCAGTCTAGACCTCTGCTGGGCAAGCCAGACCTTGCACTACATTCCTCAGCTGGAAACAGGACCAACATCTTAGAGCTGCACCCTGAGAAATTACAAAAAAAAAAAAACAAAACAAAAAATCCATGGTTGTCTAGGACTGTGGCATGATCAGGACAAAGTTTTCTAAAGGTCTAGATACAGATTGAGTTCTTCCACTTAGCAACACTAAATTCAGTATTTCTTCAGTTATTGAAATAATGCTGATAATCACATGAAATGTAATTTCTCAAAGATTCATTAAAAATAGGACAAGAAAAGCCTGGTGTAAAGCTTTGCTAGTTGGTGTGGGGTTGGATTTTTTGCTTGTTTGGGGGTCTTTTAAAGACCTTCTAAAATCCAGTGAGGTAAGAAACCACCATGAAATCACCATCCCCTCCACAAACCAAGTGACAGAGATGAGATCTGCAGACATTCTATGCTCTGCCTTTACATATAGATGGGTCCAATTTCATTGCAGTAGAAGCATCTGGAGACTGACACACAAGAAACATTGCCTATTTTTTCAATGGCTTGACCTATAGCCAGATCTCTTTTTTATATTTTTCCCCCTGAGGAAAGGATAGGGAGGTAGAGGGATAAAAGGAAGTAATTAAAATTCTTAATTTCCCCAGTCCACTGCTTAAATCTATTTGTGTGAAGTAGGAGATGAAAACAAATCAGCTTTCCAGAGACCAAGGCAAAAATCTGAAATTAGCAAAATGCATTTCCAATGATCATTTGAATTCTGCAGAGAAATTTCCCATTCAAAAGCTCTCACGTCTAATATGCACTTTAATTATTTTTTTTCCTGGAATACCATTGACATAATCGAACAAAAATTATGAACTATGTATTTCATTCAGAAGAATTATCCAGAGATAAAAGGATTCTATTGCTATGAATCTAGAATCATCCTGTTCTAAAACATCCATACACATCACTAAGGGACAGAAAAACTACTCTCTCCAAGAACTGTCTGCTCATTTGGGTTTGGAATTTTTTTAAAATCTAAACCAACTTGATCTATTAATAGACTCTTAGTCTACTAGCATATATTTTTAATTGTACAAGAGTAAAATATAGGCTTTACTAATTATCTCTACTCTCACTGCTCCATTAACTTATTTTATCAATACTATCAATTCAGCATTTGCACATAACACAGTTAAGCTTTTATGCCAGTAATAAATTCATTCTCAATAAATTCTTACCAGAATCATAGTTCGGTGGCTTCATATCTCCCTGATTCAGTTCTGTGCCATATTTTAATTTGTGGTATTTAGCCCTGAAAGGAAACAAAAAAAAATCTATTTAAAAATCTATTTAAAGTGAATCTCTAAACACATAAATGTCACCTGCTTTCACTTGAAAAGCCACTCCCTTCTTCTAGGCTAGGAACAAAGCAAATCAAGTAATTTTACCGCAACCTCAGTTACATAATTTTATTTAAACATTTTTTTCCAAAGTTGCATGTAATTGCATAGTGAATACTGAGGAAACACACAGAGCAGTTGACTGCAGATTTTACAAAATGTTCTTGCTACAGAAAAGGTTCCTTCCCTGTGGACACGAGCAACTCTTCTGCTTCCCTTCCCAACCCCCAAGTCTTTCCTTTTAGCCATCACTATGAAACATTTTTACTATCCATGTCAGTTCAGTGCCATCTACTTCCTATATCATAGTCACTCCATTAAGCAAACTTTAGTTTTATTATTCGAAATGTTATGCTCTCCAGCAGCAGCAGGCCCTCAGTTAGAATGATTCTAAACAAGACCTAGCAATGACAGCTCACCCACACCAGTTTTTCTCGAAGCTGCTAGGTCTGCCACTTGACCAAATGCATAAATGGAGACTTTCTTCCAAAAATATTTAGCCTTCAGAATGTCTAATGTAATAAGCCCCAAAAAGCATGCCATACAATGACAAGAGTAGCTACCAAAAAAAGTGGAAATGCTTTTTAATTTGAAAAGCTTCATCCTAAATACTTAGTACGTACAGACTTTTAAATACACATGATAACACTACAGTAATACAGCATTACACACGCACATGCAAGTTATTCAAGATTCATTACAGGAGTCTTATAACACTGCAACAGAGAAAGTGAGGCAAAGCGGGCCTTGTTTTGCAGTCTGTTCCCTCCTTCTCCAACATTCATTGTAACTTTGTAAGTACAAAATTACAAGTTTTATACCTTCACAAGTGGGCAGAAGGGAGGCACTTACACTAGTTCCTACTCTAAACAAAAGGCTGAGAACTCAGGAAATGCTGCGTGTGCAGCCTGGGAATAGTGGGACAATCAAACAGCACACACGGACATGCAGTTCAAACGCAAATGTGCAAAGCAAAGTGTAGGGTAGCAAGAAACAGCCTGAAAAAGACCAAAAAAAAATCTCTCATATGCACCAACACGAAAATTAGTTTCATTAGCTCCACCAGGCACAGGGGAGCACTTCCACTTAAAATTTGTTTTTAAAAAAATCAATGGCTTTGACACTCTGTATAAGGCAAGTTTTCACAAAGCTGGCATGACTGTATCTAGAACAGCTGCAGAAAATGTTTTCAAGTTACCTACACCTCTTGATTGCTTCTTAAACATCTTCATTATATTACTGTTTTCTTTTGCCTTTTCCTATTTCATCACGAAAGCCCATTAGTTCTAACAAAATAGTGCTCAAGAACGCATGGTAGTTCTTACTCTTCAATATCAACAGTACTAGCTTCCTAATAATCCAGCTGTGTTTTAATTATAATAAACATTTCATTCTGAGAAGGGTAAGTGAAGAGTGAAGAAGTGCCTCTTAGGCATAGCAGTTTCGACAGATGAAGGAACTAACTTCTCAAGAGCCAGAGCACTAAGCTCTAACTTAGCTGAGCAGCAATCAACTAGAAAAGGAGAAAGGATGTGCTTGAAATACATTAAAAGCAATAGATGAAAGTTAAACAATTTGGTCAGTACAGAAAAGAATAACCAAGAGTAGAACAAAATCAAAGCTGAATGCTCAATTAAAATGTTAATCTTTCCTTTTCCAACCATCCATTTCTTACATGTTACCCTGGTAAAACAACTGCATTTCATTATTGTTAAATATTGATGCTATGTATACTTTTCCCCCACTGTCACTAATGAAAACAATGATTAATCAAGAATTAGGAAATCCTCCACTCTGTCACCAATCTACCTCACCAACTTTAAACACTACAATTTTTTATGCATTCATGAATTCAAGAGACCTTAATGTGTAAGCTATTTTGATCTGATTTATCAGAAGTGAAAAAATATTAATAGCCTGCTCTAATCTGGATTACTGACATATATTGTGTTCTACTTCATTCCTTCAAATAATTTCAGGGAGAAGTTAGTTTTGCAGCAGTCAATATTTGCTTTTAGATCATGGGTTTTATACAAAGTTCCACTATGCTCTCCGCATTCATTAATTTTCTTATCAAGTTTTGTTAATCATTCCCAGCCTAAGTAAAATGCTTGCTAGGTTCACTGAAAGGATCATTCTCTGTATCCTTCCCATTCCTCAGATCACATGTTCTCCAAAACCTATCTTTCAAAGATTCTGACTGCAGTTCTTTAAACTTCCCAGTATATGTATTTCAATCTCTTAAATCCATGTTCGCTCACTTTTTAAGTCACCTCCCTCTTAAATCAACAGTAATAGTCTCTTTTCTTACTAAAGTTTCCTGCACTCATCAAAAGCATTAGAAAATAATTTCAGCAAAATGAGATTACTCATTCTAAATCCATTTTAAACTGTTAGTACCAGGATTTTGTAACTGGTTCCACCTCATAATGCAACAGCTTTTAAAGCTTTTGCTGTTATTCTTTACCTCAAGAGGATAATCTAGATTACATAGTTTTATATACCACTGGCCCTTTAAATTTCTTTTAGGGCCAAGCTGGACTAAGATTTCATCATTTAGAGGACTTAACTTTGTATATTGCAGGCAGAGACCAGTAGTACTAGAGAAAAGGCAGAAGAACCACCTTGTTAAAAAGAGGCGACTGAAGAGATGAAAATCCCAAGAAGTAATCTTTATTTTCAATATTGCTGACAAAGTTAAAAACAAAGTTATAGAGTTCTGATTGCACAAAGTGACGAAAAAAAAACCCAATACTATAATCAAACCTGAATGAAATTCACTTGGTATATTCAGGTCCCTGAGCAGGACACAGACTTAAAACAGAAACATGAGTTTCATGCCAGAGTATGTGGCATACTGAACTCCTCCTCAGTTGAGGTCAAATTCCAAAGTTCAGAAAAATATTACAAAAAACTCCTGTAAAATCAATATAAATCACTAATAGGCCATCTAGAAATATTTCTCACACTTCTTCAGGCAGTATGAGATTCATTATTTTTCTATGATACTGGTGAAAATGTCACAGGTACGAAAGATAAACAATCTTCTTTCTAAAGTGCACTAAGTAAAGGGCTGAACACCATGACTCAGACTCCAGGACTACAAGGGAGTCTTGACCCTTCAGTTACACATATTGCAATCAAAGGCTAGGAAACCTTTCATAAAAACCTTTAATTCTTTTCTACACAAATTCAAAATATCACTTAATCCATTAGCACATTTTAATTTAATTTGTTTTTACAATGACAGAATTTTTTTCTTTAATTTTTTCACTTTTTCAGAAATCACATGTTCCACTTATTAACAGCATTAAACTGGTCTTCTGCAGTTCACATTAAACTCTAGCTCACACACCCCAGTAGTATGATACTACCATCACAAAAAAGAGATAAAGTATTTTTTGTGTAAAAAATATAAAGAAAATTAAAGTTTCTTCAACATCTGGTCAAAAAAAAGGACAGTAGTTTGGTGGCAGGGGAGAAAAAGAAACATCTCAAAGATATACTATCTGAAACGTTCAACTTCAACGATTTACCTTCCATTTCTGAAAATTAAATATAAATTATTAACAGTATGCAGAGACAGAAAAATTACTTGAAAATAACTACCTGAAGGATACTACTTCACAGAAGGGATCTTCTATCTTAAGAATAGCCTTCCAGTTATTTGAAAGAAAGGTATTTTAGCACTGTGAAACTATGTTCCTGCATGGGTGCCCTTACTCAGATAAGTATAAATATTACCACTGCTCTGGCTTCTGACCCTCATTACACAATTCTCCTCTTCTGATTAGGAGTATTTTCATTAAACTCTGCGTCTTCTATTCAGTGCTTGGAAACATTCACCATGGCTGCCACAACTTCAAGAATTGCTTAGTAAAGTGCTAAAAGCCTCCATCCAAATTTTCTAAGACGGAGTGCAGCGAAACTCTTCTGAATACTTCACACAGAAACAAGTTTGATTCCAGTCAAAAAAAGCCACTATTTCTTGGAAATATCTGTGGCCAGACCTGAAGCATCTGATCCAGCTGTGCGGAGGGAGCCTGCCAAAACATCCGTAGAAGATCTGGGAGCTGCCGCCAAATCAAGAGACATAAACAAGAACGACTGCCAGGAACAGCACGGCGAGATATTCTACCCAGGGGAGAAGGCGCCAGCCTTCCACTGATCAGACACATCAGCGCAGAAAACAACATCAAATTAAATCAACTGTTTCTAGAGACATGGCTCAAGAGTCCAGCTCTTTGGTTGAAATATGTTGAGACAGGAAGTGAGCTAGACTAGCTGAAACAGGGCATGTACTTCACAGAAACAGTACTACGTTTTCAGCTAGCTCCTGAAAATCCAGAGGCACCAATGCCATTTACTGGTGCTGGAGCAAGTATTGATAAAGTCATAAAAAGTAACCCTCAACTCTGAACAGCCTCACACTGCAATCTACTGGATGCTAGCAAAACTACATCAATGCTGGTGAAAAATGCCAGCACTTAACTATGCACTAGCTCCTTCTATGCTCCTTGCTACTTTGTCTACTAAGATTCTTCAGCAGAAATAATCTGGATTGCTATACACAAAATAAAAAGGTAACCTCACAATTACGGACAAAGACTAAACGTTAAACTAAATTTGCCAGAAAAACATGCCTTACCCACAATAAAATGACATGACATGAAACAGAGAACAACAATGCTCCCAAAGTTGTTTATTTATAGTAAAATTTGAAACTATTCAGTTGATAAAAGAAACGGAGAGCAGCCACTATAAAGAACAGCAGCTCACAGAAGCATGTACCTGAGAAAACAAATGTTGTCCATTTCTTTTTCATGGTTTCCTGAGGGCACTGTGAACATGGATACTCTGGTTCACAATTTTATGTTATGAGTAACTTATGTCATCCAGCTGAGAAGGATCTGAAATGCTGCACAGCCACAGCAGAAATGAAGGAATACAGGAATGATTCCCCTCACAGAACACCAACCTTCCCCAAACTTGACAGGAATAATCTTCCTCCTACCTTGCACGATCTCATTTTCCAGCTCTAAGAACCTAATGGAAAATGCCAGCATCCTGACCTGGCTGATTTAGGAAAATACTGGGAAAGAGAGCAGTGCTTCCAAGCTCAATATGTTGCTGCTCTTTGAAGTATCAAGCAAGAACATTTGCTGGGAGATAATTCCTGCAGAAATACAAGACTATTTCTTTAGAAACTGGTAAATAAAACTGCTGTTTAAAACTACAAACTCATAAATAGCTGTTTCCAGCACACACACCAGTCACAAGCATCACATCTGCTTACAGAACCACTGCACACCCATACTGGAACTGTCACACTGGATCAGATCAGCTGACTGTAGCCTACCATCCCGAGTAACCAAGGCTAACACCACACACTGCAGAAAAACATGCAACATAAAAGATAGAGATGCAAAAACTGTAATAAGAAGCCACTGAGTGGTTTTTTCCTAATCCTGAGAGGGACTGCTACATTAAATTTTAAATGTCATAATTTAGGTGGATTTTACAGGATAAAACTGGGAGACATTTTCACCATCCATATTTTTGCTTTTTTTAATGTTACAAAGTTTCTCTGATAGTACACAAAAATGTATTTACATAATTTGATAATTTTAAATTGCTAACTTCTATGGGTATGAACATGAAGTGTTAGAGATACTTTTATATAATCAGGAACAGCTCCCCCAGTTTTAAAATATAAGAAATCTTCACAGAACACATATAACTTAGAGTACATCTTTAGCTGAACCAATGACACTAAGCTTTGTAATCATGCTTCAAATGTAAGCCTTTCCACAGCCATAAACTGCAAACTCCATTATGCACACATTTTGCATTTTTCTGTGCTCTTTGATGTAAGATCAGTACCCTAACAAGGCCTAGGCAAAAAGAGAATCTACCTCAAGCGTTCCTCCAAGAACTCCCCAAAGCAGAAGAAAAAACACTGGAGCTCTGGGGCTACTGCTGGCCAGAGCCCTGGCTGCATCTCCATGCTAGCAGACTAACTGGTTGCTACCAGAAAAAGATGAACTGGATGGCAGAAGACATGTCATGTGCTAAAGTAGCCCATGTAAGATAAGCAAATCTAAATGCAATTCAGCAATGGAACTATTGGTGTCCTTTTAAAATAATCTACTAGTGATATTCTATTCCTCATTTGCATATGTGTATCTTTTTAATCTTATTTCTACTAAGCAAACTATTTCAGAGGCTTATTTTATTAAATAGAAGGAATTATATGATAGGAAAATGATAATGTAAGCAATGACTGCTCTGCAGCAGTACCATAAATATACTCCTGATTCAAGAATTTAAAAATACATTTCACTAATTAAAAGAATTAAACTAAACTTGGCCTAAAATAAATCAGTTGAACAGAGAGATTTCTGAAAACATGATAAAAAACCAACTTGCTTGCCTCAAAGGTTAGAATAACAGGAAATCATACATAAGAATAAAATTGTAAACTGCGGACCTATACTAAAATTTCCATGAATAAAGAAACAGACACTGATTAACAGGTAAACATAAACATTTTTTCAATCACACAATTAACCTCCACAAGATATTCCTGTAGAATCTATCAGACTGAAAAGACTAAAAACCTAGCAAGATTACAAACTAGTAATTATTAGACAGAAGATGGTTATTCAAGCTTTCAGTTGTCATGTATTAATAAACAAAGCTAGCACTTTGAATAAAATGAGAATACACTGTAATTCTGGAGTATAATCTACACAGTTCAGTGAAATTTTACCAAGGGAAAGCATTCATTATCAGCTATGGGTTTTGACAGCATATTTTTGGAGTCATACTATTTTAGCTATTGTTCTTATCATAATGCAGACATTTAGACCAGTGGTTTTATTTAGTACAGTAGAGTCTGTCAATCTGAGAACTGAGTAGAGACAGAAAAAATATTTCTTGGTTTTGTCAAATGCAAAGGCAAAATAAAGTTTCTGCCTTCAGCATTTCTTCATCACACAGTCATGGCAAAAGCAGCATACCTTTCCTGTTTGAGCGCATACTCCAGCATTTTGATTCTTCGCACCAGATCCTTCTTCAGATTTTCCTGTCCCTTCCTTTCACCTTGAAGAAAGGCGATTTGGGCCTGCAAAAGGAAGTGTTCAATTTAGAATCTGCTTCCTCAAAACTATTCAGTATAGCTCTTAAGTGTGTATGTGTCTTCCCAAGTTATTTTAATATTTATTTGTAGAGTTCAAAAGGAATAGGCTTAGTATGCTTCGTAAACATTAAATACTTACAAAAAACCACTGCATAGATAAGCCTTCTAAACAGCATGCTCACTACAGATCAAAAAAAAAAAAAAAGATAAGAAATAAAGCAATTTTGGTTTGTTTGACAGGGTTTGTTTTCTTTCTTGGATAAACATTCAATAAAGGATAAGGAATGGATAAAATAAGGATACAAAAAGCCTTCAGCAGATAAAAGTATTTACCAACAATAAGCAAGAGAAGATGATAAAGATTTCTACTCACTAACTGAAGTAGTGTACAACAGGGTATAATTCTATAGATACATGTCAGATACATGACACTAGTAAAAAAACATGATGCTAACCACGTTCAGCTAAAATAAGAACAAAAGAAAAATAAAACCCTGTTTGTAATACAGGGTTAAGTGTTAATTATGATACTTACTAAAATAGTTTAAGAAAAGTTCTCCAGAAATACTGTAATTAAGAGAGGTTGAAAAAGGAAAACAGGAAAAGGTATCTTGGTGAGTGAGACAAGGGCAGAAAATGGTACATAAGTAAATAGAACTCAAGTAGAAAATAGACAGCTAACCTCTATCAACTTCCAGCACAAGTATTTAGTTGCCTGTGAAAAATCTCCTTTAAATAGAAAATTATGACAAATACAAGATATTAATTCCTAATCATAAAGGAAGAACTACCTGCTTTTGTACCTAATGCTCAAATCAAGAGGCAAGTTCTTGTGCTTGACCAACTCATAAATACATTTTCAGGCAAAAAATACCTACAGGCAGTCACCACTTCATGCCTCAGCCTCACCTGCCATTTCCAGGGCCAGCAGCTTTCTGCACCTCTACTAAGTCTCCAAGCATCTCATCAGTCTCTTGAGATGCACAAACAGGATAAAAGGCAACCCGTTTACATCATCAGCTGTTGAGCATGTAGACCTATAAGCTTTTCATTTAAATAAACGCCCAGGAAAGTCAAGGATTAAAAATGAGCAGGAATATCCTACCCTCACCTGTAACAACCCTGCAAGCAGACCCCAGATATTTTAGTTAATGGAGATCGTTGCTCCCAAAGAATCTGACTGCAGATTTTTACCCAAAGGCAAAAAAGAAAGAGTTTGTAAATTTCATTTTCTCTCCAGCAGCTATAAAGGGAAGGAAGGCACACAACTAACTGGGTTGAATTTTGGCTACCATGCAAGATAAATCTTACTCTGAAAGCCCATTTGTTGGTGGCCAGCAATAGCAGCTGCTCAAAAATATCACACCAGCTGACATAATTTCATTGCTCAAGTACAGCCAATAAATAGCTTGACAGGCACCTGAAGGATCTTTAACTGCCAGTCACCAACTAGACCAGCCAGTTTATGAAAAGAGAAAAACACTGGCTGCTCTCCAACTAAGTCAGTCTTCACCTTCAACAGGGGAAATACATTTAAATTCCAAAAAAACCATAAAGACAGCTGAATCAAAGAAAGATCTCTCACTCTGGCATCAAGAACTACAATTGAATTCTCATGTCAATTTTATGCTCAGGTTTAAAGAAAGGCACAGGAGAAAGAAATGCCAATGCTGGAATCAGCATTTCTTACCCTGAGGAATGTAACTGTGAGAGAAGCATCTTGACTCAACAAGGTCAGCATCCCTCTCAAAAGGAACATCTCAGGTATAGAACATATAGCTCAGGAACATATAACTTAGATTGCAGTAGCTGTACAGACACACAGATTCTCATTCCCTAGCTCCATGTAGGCCCAGTGGAATCAAACATGCACCCTTCCAGTCAAAAGGGAGAGAACATCAAAACACACTTTTAAAAACAAAAATCATGATGTAAATATGTATTTGGCTGGAATGAAGAAGATCACCCAATGCCATCAGGACACAAGCTGAAGTGATCTATTATGTGACCTGCTGTCTGCAAGCAATTTCTAGCCAAGAATGAACTGACTGAACACACTGGAATGATGCCTTTTTGCCCGGAAGGTTGGCAAACAACGCAGCTCACGCACTGCTGTACTACAAAGGTCAAAGCAGCATTACTGCACTAACTAACAGTTGAGGCTAAAGCCACCTTCCACTGGTAGCAGTCTAAACTAAATTGAAAAATGCAACTTCTCAGTAGTTTCAACAGCTTCCTTTTGTAAGAGGCAGTTTCTAGCACAGTTTGTTCATGCTTTTCTTCAGAATAGCATCCTTATAACTAATACTCACTATTTTTCAAGGTTTCTGGCTCTGGAAATGAGAATACTATTCCCCCTCTTTTCCACAAAATGTTAGCAACTCTTATCCATCATTCAGACATGTACTGAGTAATCAGTGGACGATAAACATCAGTTATAAATGTAAGCTTAAATGTTATTTGAGAAATTCTTAATGATGATATTCAGGTTTACTTACATTGCACATAAGGACAGTATTAAAACAACAACTGAAATTTTATACTAACAATAGTAATCTAACAGTTCATATGTCTTCAGCAGATTCTTTTCTTTAAAAATTTCATTCTTTTGGCAATTAACTGAAAATATGCAAAGGAACCTAAATGTTCGTACCATAAAAGAGAAACACTCTGCAGATAAATGTAAACTGAATAAACGAGAACAATGAGTTTAAATATCTAAAATGACAAATTATGGCAGGCAGCAGCATTTTTGCAGTCTCTAGAACAATACAGTGGTAACTGTAGAATCAATATTTCCAATTAATACACAGACAACACCTGTCTAAATGTCTGTGCAAACATGTAATGTGCAGGAGGTGTGGGTTGAACCATGATGAAAACTGTAACTGAACTGCACAACTACAGTTTTCTCCTGTTTCAGGCATAAATGACAGAATTTTACCAACAGACTGAGACCACAGCTGCAGCTTTAGCCCAAGTCAAATCTGAAACCTGAGCTACACCTGAGGGAGTAGAGGAGCAAAGAAGATTCCCTTCCGCTTTGAGTAATCTGCAACACTGTTCCACCCTGGTGTTTTGGCCACTCCTGGGAAAGTTTGCCAAAAATGTCAAGAATTCGCAAATCTTCCCAACAAACAGGTTCTCCGACAACTGACCTTCTAGGTAATAAGGTTAAAATGCATCAAGTTGTAAGCCAGTCTTTGCAAACCTCAAAATCACCTGCGGGGATCACGCAAAACCTCGTACTGTTCCTTGCCTTGTGGGTGGGGCACATCGTCTCCATAAAGCACCCAGCCCCGCTGGCTCCACAGCAAGAATCAAGGCAGGATCCGCCTCGAGTTTATTCCAGGCTAAGTGCTACAAGTTACTGTATTCCAACTCAAGTGTGAAATTAAAATCAAGAGAGAAGGAGAAAACAAAACAAAACAAAACAAAAACCCCAAAATCAAAGCAAACAAAAACAGCTGCCACAAAACCAGAGAACACTAGAAAAAGACATGCCTGGAACAGTCTATTTCAGCTGCAATTGTGGAGTCCTGGATTTTTTGTCCACTTTATCTCACTGAATTTTTTTGTATGACCAACTGCAACTTAACCTAGAACTGTCATATGCACCCAGTCTAAGTTACAACACTGTAGCTACCTCAACTATTCCACTTCTCTACTAAGAGGTCTTAAAAATAACATTCATTCTTATACTTCAAAAAAATTCAGAGGCAACAACACTACGGTTTTACAAAATTCCTCAACAGACTCTAATTACTCTGAAGTATACAAAAAGGTGAGACAATGTTTCAGGTAGCACTGGGCTAGAAACAATTCTTTTTTAAAATGCTGACTTCCTAATACAGGCTTCGCAGCCATAACAACACAATTTAAAAATGAAATAACATCTCAGTAAGTGCAGATTTTACCAGAGTTTAAAAATTTATACTGAAATTTATAATTCCTCAAACCAGAAACCACAACAAACACGTTTAAAATATATCATATTTAGACATCCTTTTAGGTTTACACGTGGACACTAAGAGCAGGATATAAAAAAAAAATATTCCTCTTTAACAGGAAATTTTTAAAAATAAGCATACTATGACTGCTGAACAACTGAACAACTGGTGCACATTTAATATCAACTTCTATCAGCTCCTGATTTTACAATTATTTCAAGTTAAAAGGCAATTTATTTATTTTTAATTCATAAGACTCAAAAATTATAAAAAGCCTTTCTATTCTTCTCTAAAATATTTATCATAATATTTTAAAGTAAATCTCATTTCAAGTTTATGGGCTTTTAAAGGTCAAAAGACACCATTTGACACAGAACTACTAAGACACAATTCTCTACATACTGCTTTCATAATTCAACAACCAGGTCTTCAGAGGCTGAGAGAAAGAGAGCAAATGGGGGGCGAGACTGCAGGGAAAGTATTGCAAAAAATATGCAGATAGCTAAAATAACTAAATACATTATAGAGATGAATCAATCTGGAAGAGTTGTGCTAACCGGTCTACCAAGATCTGCCAGAAGGATTCTGCAGGCTCCCAGGGTACTCAGTATTTTAGATTATAGCTGGCTCACTGAAGCACTACATATTTAAGTATATTTGTAAATAAGTGTAGGCATGCCCTGGGGGTGAGAAGAAAAGAGAGGGAGGGGGGAAGGGAAATATCAATGGTCTAGTACAACTAGGGAACAATTTTAAGAGGCACCATCCTTCACATCACTACACACACCTACTAGTACTCTGTGCCAGGAGAGGCTAGGAAGCTTTTGTAATTCCTGCCGCCACTTAAGATAACACAAAACTGAAGTGGGGCCACAGGCTGAAAGGACTGGCAGGCACCAAGGCATATTTAACTTCACCATACACAGAAAGTACTTCATCCCATTTATCCCTCACATGCTCACACTGGATGATAGCACCTCATGAGACCAATGCACAGCACGATCTGCCACTGGCACCTTATTTTTGCTGGTCTTCTCAGAGACATCCCAAAAGTAGCATCAGAGATAAACGCAGAAAAACCATCCAAAAGAAATCAAAGATTTAGTTTACAGTAAAAAACTATGGCTGAAAATGCCAATTCCTTACGTTCCTTGTTTTCAAACAATTTTTTCAAAGAGAAAATACTGTTTGAAAAACAAATTCAGTAAGACTGAAAAACTCCTAATAAATGATCCAGAATTTATTCACAATTTATAGCTGGCAATACCTTGATAACTAACTTAGGCATCTCAAAAAAAAGAAGACTTGTCTTTCTGCAGTTTGAAGCATTTTACTGCATAGATCTCTGTTCAGAGAGCCAGTCTTTCTTTTATCCTCTCTTCCATGCTGCCTTTCACCGTTCTAGCAATTTTAAGCATCAAACAGTTGCCAAGCAATGTACAGTCAGCTCATTTAATCATTCTTCATAAGCAAAAATTTTCTCTAAACCTGCAGTCATTTCTGTGATACATGTACTTAAGTGGCGAACATTAATTTTTTTTTGACCCAAGAGCACGTCCCACGTAGACTGATACAAGCACAAAAAGAGTGCAGCTTTTAATTCTATTATGTAATTCTATAAGCAACACTGCAATGGCATGTCACAAAATAATCACATATCATGAGCTGGAGTCTAAATTGCAAATGCTCAAATTCCTTTCCACTTGCTGTACAAGAACAGCAGAAATGCAGCGACAGCAGTCAGCACCAGGACTGATAAACAGACTCATGGCCCACATTTAAACAGACAATGGAAGTTCACAGGCTGAATAAATCACTTAGGGTATGGCAAGACAAGGGAGAAAAAATCTGGAGGAGATTTTTAGATTTGGCTTCAGTACCAGAAAGAGGAGTGAACCAGACTTGACCACACAAGCATTTGCAGAGGCAATTGGCACACTCCTGTTCCTCACTCCTACATCCAGGATCAACTACTCCTTGTATTCAAGCATGCACGACCACTCTGAACTTACTTGGGCATCAAGTGAAACAAATACAAAGACAAGTGATTTTATTTATATTTTGTTTTATTTCTAATTTGTTCTCACCTCCTGTTTACAAGCTAGGATTTGAATATCCTGCATGCCATATTTGCTCCAATTCTTTTGCAATCCTGCCCTATGTGACTGCACTAAAAGGAAACATATTCCTG
Organism: Luscinia megarhynchos; assembly: GCA_034336665.1. Taxonomy (NCBI): domain Eukaryota; kingdom Metazoa; phylum Chordata; class Aves; order Passeriformes; family Muscicapidae; genus Luscinia; species Luscinia megarhynchos. The sequence goes on along the minus strand of CM067565.1, from coordinate 77,126,566 downwards.
GCTAAGACCAGAAAAAATGCAGTCTTTCTACATTGCAATTTTTAATTTAACTTCTTTAGCACTGGATTATTTTCAAAAATACTCAATACCAGTGAGCATATAGCAAACTTTTTTCACATAGGAAAAGAACATCTGGATGAGTTCATCTATGGCCCACACAGAACAGGCCACTCAGATAAAACAGAACTTTGTTTTCACTTCAGAGTATTTTTATTTCTAGTTTACTGTCTGCAAAGTTCAAATTCTGAGCACTCTGAAATTATTCCAAAGAACTCTTTCAGGTAAAACATAAGAATCCCTCATCTACTTTATAGTCAGGTTTTGCCACTTTTTAACTAAGAAACTTAGAGAGGAGGACTTGACAAGGCTTGCCAGCTTTGTGAAGCCAAACAGGTGAGTAGGTTACTGAACAATAGTTATTTTCTCAGAAAACTGTGTATTGATAACAGTTTTAGTTAAGGATTGGTATTTGTACAGTCTTACTTCTTTTAGCATTAAGACGAACCAAAAGTCTCAGGCAATTCACGTGATCTTCCTTGGGGAATTTTACACAGACCATTCTAAAATTAGAAAATAAAGTTTCTGTGTCTACTGAAAAGTCAATAAAGGCTAAGTTATATTTGCAACTTGTTGTTCAAACAGTGCCAAGTTATTTATCTCTGATGCAATAAAATTGCTATGAGCCAAGAACCTCTACAGAAAAAGAATGGCTACATTTTGTACAGGACAGAGATACCAATTTAATTAAAAAGGTGCACTAATAAAAGACACTTAGGATGTTTCACCATATGCTAACCTGACATTGAAAACCAAAGTTTTCCACCTAGAACATAGTAATCTATTCCATTTTTGCTCAATCACACAAAACAGAAAAATGCCTTTTTCTTTTTGCAAGTATAACTTCCCATTAAATGTGTCTGAAAGGTTTAAAGACCATTTGGAGACAATGTAACATTGTAAAACTCCATCTGTTTGTCAGACCAACTAGAGATAAACAACATCAATATTTACAGCAGCATTTTCCTAAAGGACTTAGGCTATTTAAGAAACCCATTTTCATTACACTTAAACTAAATTACAGGTTTGACAGATATGAGAAGAACTGAAATATCTGATGCTAGGAAATGGTCAGAACAATTATGCAAAAAAACACAACAACCTATAAAAAACTAGGTACACACATGCAAAAACACTGTCTCATCAGTTTGTACTTACGTTCTATTTCTACAAATTTCTGAACATCACTGAACATTTGCTCTCACTGGTCCTCCTGGCTTAAATAAAAGAAGCCATGATAGCATATCAATGATTATATTGGAATTAGCTGGCAAACATGTATATAAGTAGAGGAAAATACAGTTTGCTTCATATGAATCTGCCAAATAGAAAGTTTGCAAGAAAAAGTTTGTGAAAGAGAGGCTGTCTGGTAGTCACCAAGGCCCATGCAGCATCATTTTTCCCAAATAAACACACCTCAGTATTGTTTTCTTCTGCCTTTCTTTTGATTTATTTGATGGATACAAAACAATAAAGTTGAAATTATTGCTTTTCTGCTGTGGAGATGTATGTAACATTAATCACTGTTGGTTCTTTTGTACTATCTCCCTCATGAGAAAAAATATTTTATAGAAGACTTTTACAGCACTTCTGCCAATTCATCTTTCACTGAGAATCTCAAAAACTTGACCCACATCATCATACTTGAAAATCTTATACAAAACTTACTCAAATTATATTTATCTTCTATTTTATTGATCAAACTGTGTCTTTAGGACTTCTCCATTAACTTAATAAGTGATTTCACCAACTCACTGCTCCTTACTTTTTCTCTGAATGTTCTCAGATTATCCAGCTATCAGAACAACTTCTAACTAGAAATTTAATCTAACAAGAGGACCGTTATCTAAAAGCAACAAACTGTAAATATCAACAATTTCTGAATCAAGTAACAAATGTCCTAAACCACACTATAAATAGCCCCAGCCATCTGTCTGATTTGCCCCTTCTCCTCATTACTTTAACTTGTCTATCTCCAAGGACACAATCTTACCACGTAGCATGCCTGGTTTCATCGCCTGCCTCTTGCAGCAAGAAAAGCAGCAGCAAGGGGCATGATCCCCACCCGTGACCCCCCTCAGAGAGCCAACATTACTAAACCTGACTTCCACACCCCAGCTCAAGTGCTTATCTATTACTTCCATCACATTCCTTCTATTACAGCTGTTTGCTATCATTTAACCACATTTTATCTCATTTCATTATCTCTTTCCCTATCATTTGGGTGGTGTTTTCTTGTTCTTTTGGCACAGTCTTACAAGGACTATTTTTAACAAAGCTGTAGAAACACAAGCACATTGTATCCACCCATTCTCCCTAATTTCCTTGCAAACCTTTTCAAAGGAAAGTTTATCCAGTAAAAATAATTTTCATGTAATGCTATCAGGTCCCACCACTCGTATGGAGTCTACTACTCCAAAGAAACAAGGTACTAGTTAGAGGAAATGAAAACTTCAGGACTGACGAGGACAAAAGCTAGAAAATTCCTTAGCAGGATGGGGGGTTGTCCATAAACACAGTTACATACAGCATAGCAGTTTGCTGAAATTTAGACCATTTGTGAGATGCAGAGAAATACCAATGTCCGCAAATCTGCACTTTCGCCAGAAAAATGTTTGTCAGAAAAAGTAACTTTCCACAGCAACATATGCATTGCTTGCAAAGACAACATTTCTAGTCAAAACAAAAGTCCCACGACACCTTCCAAGCTCATCCATGTTGCTTGCTGGGCCAAGGACGTGCACTGGCAGCACTTGGCTCCGCAGGGTCTCAGCCCCCGGGGCAGAGTCCCCATCGCTCCCCCAGGGGTGACAGATGGCTAATTAAAGGGAAATAACATCCCCGAGAGACAGCCACTCCCAACCAGTCTGAAGACCTAGGGTTAAGGAAAGCAACCAATATGGGAGGCAGTTCAACCCCTGCTTGCCTCAAGCAAAGATATGGATTTCAGTGCCCTGCACATGCATTTGATCAACCCTTTGCTATTTTCAGATGGGCTTGTCCAACATATAATGACAATTCTGAAATGTCTCTGTGTCAGTCCAGAAAAATGCAGAACGAAAAAAACCTGAAGTTTAAAACTTGCAGAAACATCATCTTGTCAACTCTCCCAAGCAGCTGCTAGAAGAACCTAAGAAAAGGAAAATCACTAATTTCTGAAGATATATGAAAGTAGATTTTAATGCCATAAATAAAGTTTGTGAATACTTAAATGAGGATTAATAACGTTAGTATTCATCCTAGTTAATTACTTCACAGGGCATCACGAAAGTCTATTCTTAGGATAATTTTTCAGATGTCAAAGTACTGTAAACACAGAGCAAGCATTAAAAGTTAAATAGGTAATCAGCAGATAAGCATCTAGGAGAACCCCATAATAATCTGTTTTCATTCTTTGATATACACAGCTTACTAATGATGCTAGCATCATTATGATAGATATCATACAGCATTATGATATATCATTATAGCATAGATATAAATACTGAAGTCCTCTTTTGCCTCAAATGAGGAAAATTACATAATAGAGGCAACAATAATTTCAAAAGGTTCAAGAAAAATAATTATAAAATCAGAATAAACATCAGTGTCAGCCAGGGAAAGCAAAATACAGGCTCTGAAAGGCAGAAAAACCTTGGAAAGGCAGTACTAGACCAGTAACTAAGAAGAGATTAAGCTGCCCAGACTGCTAACTCACATGTTTTGAGCTTGGGCGTGTGTCCCCTGAACAAGTACCACAGAACACAACAGAAAGGTATTCTATCTGACCAGCACATTTAGTTCCACATGGTTAATTAGAAGGATAAGAAAAAGAGAAAATAAAAGAAGCCCAGAGAGGAAGAAAAGGAAGCCAGGAAATGACAACGGGACTGACTTACAAGATGTTTTTTGGAGAGAGGGTAGAGTGGAACTAACCAACAACTGCAGAGCAGAAACCAAGCACAGTAATACTGTGGCATAAGGTATGCCAAGTATTTCAATATCATGGCAGGTAAAGAACCAGAGATAAAAGAAGTCTACCTCCCAGAAAGAAGATTAAATGCAGGCAAAAATTATGGGATACTAAGACCTTTGCCCCACAGCCTCCCAAGAGTGGATGGATAATCTAGCACTGGAATTTGCATTGGATAAAAGTACAATGAGGAGCACTGCACCTTTATCTTGAGAGAGAGAAACTGTTCAACCTCAAATTTCCATTATTCTATTAAACATTTCCAAATATACAGGCCAACAAAAGGCTTCAGGAGGAGCACAGACCAGGTCTTTAATTAACACTGCTCATGCTTCAGGTGTACAATTTCTAAAAGCCACCCTGTAGCTGCTGAACCCCTACCACAAACCTCTCACATGGATCCAAGAACATTCATCTGCAAATGGTCACAGCAGACGTTAACGCCTGATGTCTGCAGAGATAGCCAAGAATTTTGCACCTTCCTGAACATGACTCTGCAGCAGATAAATGCTGTTACAGCTCATGGCAATGCCAGCCACAGCTAATTATAACTTTATTGAGATGTTTTGGCAAGAGTCAAAGGCATTCAAGCAAACAACTTGTGATGGGGTTATCTGCCACTGATAATACATGACTTCTGCAAATAGTCTAAATACTCAATTTCTTTCCTCCTGTCTCATCCATAACACCAAGCTTTTGAGGGATACCTGGGGGAGGAGGAGGGATGGCAAGCTGTTGAAGGACATGATAAATATGCAAAGTGTTATTACTTTTAATGCACTAGCAAAACTTCCTAGTCCTGTAAAATAGATTTCTTTTTTTTCTCCAAAGCAATATTTGATATCTGTATCAGCTATGAATATATGTCAAGATATTTATGGGCCTCCACTGGATATATGACATGTAAAGTTATTCCTATACATAGCTAAGCTAGTAACTTTCTACACAGTATTTACTGGATGTAGTGAATAGAAATATGATTCAGTTACTAACCAATTTCTCACTGAATCATGGATATTAAAATAAAGATTACTCTCTTGTTCTTCTGACAACTTCCTTTAAATTCCTACAAGGGAACTCTCATTAAAGAACATCACATCTACCACTCTTCTCAGAGCAGTTGTTTGATGTTACTGTAGAAAGTGAAATTAAAAAGATGGGAGAAAAACCAAACAACAAACCAATAACCAAAAAAAACGGAGAAGTGGTTTGCATTGCTAAAGAGACTCGAGATTCTCTTGACAAAGACTGCACTTTCAAGGAAAGCCATAGAAAGAAGAGATGGACAGGAAAAAAGACAAAGAAAGGAGACCTAAAAAGGAAATCCGTAGACACTTTTCAGTCTCAAACATGGCTAAAGGAAAACCGAACAGTGGGCTGCTAGCAACATGGCCAGCGTTAAGGTTTAACACAGGGATTTTCTGTAAACAACACCAAAGAGGAACGAAGGTTGCATTATCGACTGTTATTGGAGTTAATGCAACGCGCCCATCACTGAAGTATCTGACAGCAATGGCTCTACGCCAGCAGCTCACAAGTTCCTTAACCACAAGATCACTATCAGTCCTTTCATGCATTAATGAGCGTATCAACCCCATCGCTTTTCAAACGAAAACACTACATAACGTGCCCCATAGTAGCGAAGGGGATCCAGCCGGTCCGCGGGCCTGGCCCCGTGCGGGCGGGGCGGCACCGGGGCCAAGCGCGGCACAAGCGGCGGAGCAGCGGCACAACGGGGGCACATTTCACCAGGGCTTATGAAACTGGTGACAAGTTGGGGCGGCGACCCCGAGGGCCATCCGGAAAACTCCGGGGAGGCGGCGAGAGCGGCAGAGCGCGCCGGGCCCGCTCCGCGCCGCGCCGGGCGCCACGTCCCACCCCTGCCCGGCCGCGGCGGGGGGCGGCCGCCCTCGGGGCAGCGACACAGCCCGGCCGGCCGCTCCCTCCCGGGGAAGGCGACGAGCGGCGGCGGCGCCCGGGGCGGCCGCTCCCCTCCGGCCGCGCGGGGACGGGGGCACGGAGGGGGAGCGGCCGCCGGAGCCGGAGGTGTGGGGGGGTAGAACGTCGCGGGTGTTACCTGCAGCTCCGCCCGCTCCGCCTCCCACTCGGCGCGCTCCGCCTCGAAGCGGCCCCACTCGTGCTGCAGGAAATGCAGGATGCCCGGCACGCTGTACTGAGCCCGGGACGCCGAGAGCGGCGCGGCGGCTCCGGAGGCTGAGACTCCCCCTCCTCCGCCGCCTCCTCCTGCTGCCGCCGCCGCGGCCGCCGCTGCCGCCGCCTCGCCCGGCTCCAGCCCGGGCCCGCCCGCCGGCGGCGGCAGCAGGAGGGCGTTGTTGTTGTTGTTGTTGCTAAAGAAGACGCCGGGCCCCGCTTGCTCGTCCATGGCCGGGCCGGGTCCGCCTGGCTCGCCGCCGCCGCTCCCGCCGCGTCCCGGCAGCAGCAGCAGCAGCAACAACCTGGGCGCGTCCCGCCCGCCGTCACCGCCTGACAGCCGCCCCCGCCCGCTGCTACGGTGGCCCGGCGGGGACAGCACCGGGGAGCGATTCGCCCCGCCGCCTCGCGCGGCGTCCTGGGAAATGTAGTTCCGCTGGACGGCGGGGAGGATTCCCCGATCGCCGCCTTCTCCCCGCGCCGCCCGTAGTCCCGGAGATGGCGTTCGGACGGCTGAGCCTCAGCGCCCGGACGTGCGGTCCGGTCCCCCTGAGCAGGGGCGAGGGAGCCGGCGGGAGGGGCAGGGCAGGGGCAGTGCCGGCACAGGGCAATGGTCACCTCCACCTCCGAGCGGGAATTGAACGGCTTGGGCTGTCCCGCAGCCTCCCCAGGGACACGGGAAGCGCAGGTGCCGCAGCAGTTCCACACGCTCGCTCATGCCCTGCCCTGGCAGCCCCGGCTTTTCTGCTCCGTCCCAGTTCCGAGCGGCGCTCGGCCTCCCACTGCCAAAAGCTGGGAACCCTGCCCAAGGTTACAGGGGTTTCTTGAACATCGTTTGCAATGTTGGGAAGGAGAGCGACACAACGTTTGTCAGGAGTTGCCACGCAGCCTGTTCCGCGAGGAAAGGGAGAACACGAGCCTGTGGCATGGAGGGTGGGATGAGGGCAGCGCTGCCCTCTCCCCATGGCACCAAGGCACGGAGCTGGGCTCCCTTTCCCCCATGTAGGCCCAAGCAGAGCCTGGCTGAGGGCGGACGGGCCATGGGGCCGTGCCGAGGCCAGGCAGAGATGTGAAAGGTGCTGTGTGCCACCAAGGCGGTGCCAGGGGCTCCCGAGGGCCACGCCCCGCCTGCGCCCCTTGGCCCTCGGCCGGGCGCACCGGGAGAGCCCGCTGCCTTCTCGGCAGCCCCCGTTTGCTGGTGCCGGCTCGGAGCCACAGCCGCCTGCCCCTACCCTGCCCGCGGAGCCTGAGCTGAGGCTGGTGGGCGATCTGAAGCTTATGCAGAGCATCGGGAGAGAGCGGGGAACCGGAGCGATACACGGGACAGGGAGCGGGGTCTGGGGGACCTGGGAAAGGAACCCCGCGGAGAACAAGGCTCACCCGGGAAGGAAACAGCAGAGAGAGAGATGAAAGATGTGAAGGGGAAGCGGAGCAAACAGTTTCATTAAAAAGCACATTTAAAAGGCCATTGACAAAAAAAAAGTGAAAAGGACAGTGACAAACAACAATAAGCACTACGGCCATTTCAAGTTACTTCAGTTTTTTTAATCAAATGGAATTTGATGCCAAAATATTGTGTAAAACCACATGATTATAACTTTAGTATCAGGAGCAAGCAGAGAAGCAAACGAAGGCTAAACTGGGGAAGGATGTATACAAACGAGAGTTGTGCATGTTGTACACAGCCACGACAAAAATACAAAGAAAAACCTCTCCCTTCTCTATCCCTCTACATCTATCTAGTGCCATTTTCTCTTGGTTTTTTCCTATTGTCCTACTGACTTCTTAGTTATGTAACTTGGTTGCTACACTTCCCTCCCCCTTCTGAGTTTTCAGACATGTTGTCAACCAGAGTCTAACCAAAACTTAAAAGAGCTGAGAGAAAACTTAAGGTAAACAAAACATGATTATAGACAAAATCTTTCCAAGAAGTTATTAATTCCTAGACTGCCTGGTGGAGGGGAGGGAATCTAAAACAGGTTGTAAACTTGTTTTCTGTTTTACTTGCAAAATGTTTGTGTTAAATTTTGAACTGGAAGAGTTTCCTTAATACTTTTGAATGTTAAACTGGTTCAGAACTTCTTCTAAGCAAAATAGATTTGTAATGCTGGAAAGACTTATTAAAAAGGAATATATTTAAATCAACTTAATTCCCACTACCCATACAGTAAGATGAAAAACCTAGTGAAGTTACTTTTCTTCTCATGTACAGCACATAGTTTTTACTTCTGCATATATCTTTACTCCTGTAGAACAATGGAACAAGACTTGATTAACATCTTTAGGGAAAAAAAATTGAGATTAGAGTATGCACCACTTGCTGTGTCCTTACTTTAGTACTAAAACATTCCCTGTGAAATAAAAGCATTTTGGATTTTATCTTAAATATTTTGCACACAGCCAGCTTACCATAGGGTGAAAGAGCATTGTATTGACCATTTTGCATAGGTACTCAAAGGGATATTAGATAAGGTCTTAGAGGAAAATAGAAAGCCTAGAGGCAAGTATCTATGCAAAAATAGTGATCTACAAATATTTTAAGCAGATATTAGTCATATTCAATTCTACTTACTATCCCTTTGTTATATTTGAAGTTGAAGCATCTGAAATATGCAGTCTTTACAGAGTATACAGAGAAACATCAGAGATGAAACTCAGCAGGCCTAATGGAGACCTCTGGTTATGTTACTTCTCTCAATAAAGCAAAATCTATAGAAAGATCCCTATAAAAGCCCATAAATTCAACAGCTGTGTCCAAAAAGTCATGTAAGTCAGTTCTATATACACAAGAAAATACACAGTTCTGCACTTCTGCCAATAGGAAGGGTGAGGCCTGGCAGCAGACAGACACTGGGAGTCTCTGGCTGTGTGCTGCAAGGTTTGCACAGCATTTGACCCTAAGCCCCAAATCTGCACATCAGACTCACTCATATGTGAGGGGAGCCACATATTTTTGAAAAAAGCCTGGTAGGGGAAAGAAAAAACTGCAGGAGCCTGGCTCTCATTCGTGTTCTGCCCCCTGAGTCAGGACAGTGCAAAGTGCTCCAGTGCTTGCAAACTTGATCAAGCACTACAGGTATGATGTATCCAGAAACTAAAATCTAGCAGAAAGGTTAAATACCTATGAGTCTGGACAAAGGGCAGAGCACTGACTCATCACATATTCAACCAGTTGCTGGCAGAACAGGAAGGCTGCAAACACAGAGCACCTGACAAGGGCCAAGAGCTACACGTACAAAAAGGCAGATAGAAGGCATTTCTCTTTATAAACTCACTTTCCAGTGCATTCTTTAAAATTTATATTCGAAGAGATAGGGGATAAGATTCTTTGCATCCTTTATTAATTTTCAAGCATGGAAATGGATTTGAAAGAGATATACACCACATAAATAAGGACAACTCATTAAGACAGCATGCTTGATCATTCACCTTAAGAAAGGCTGAAAATTTTCAATTCTTTTGTTGTGGGGTTTTGGGGGTTTTTTCATGCAAGCTGAAACGATCTACAAAGTCCCTTTCCCTATTATTTTTTTTAAATAGAAGGAAAAAATTCATACTTCTACACTAGAAAGTCCCCATGGTACAGGGTAAGTACTTCATAACAGTTTTTCCTCTTCTCTCCATCCTCACTGTTAGTGTGTTGGCACAACGGCAGGATAACAATCACCAGATTTCAAAAACCACTGGAGGGTTTGAAATAACTTTTAAAAATAAATAAAACTATTTAGATACAGAATAATTTTTTGGTGGATAATTTATAACAGAAATTCATAAATATGATCACACTTTCCTAAAAATCTATACAAATACAAGTAACAGCACTTCCCTTGTAATGCATGGATTTCAAGTAATTACACAAAGCTCCATTAGACAGCCTTTCACATACAAATTACACAAAATTAGACATGTATGCAGGGATAATGTAATGCTTCTGACTACTTAATGGTCCAAAAATAATAAAAGTAATTCAAAAAAAGCTAGTTTTCAGTTTAATTGTTGGGGTGGAATGTACTGTGGGTGGTGGTTGCCTAGCAGCTGCTTTTGCTTTGCTGGCCTGACTTGCTCGGACTGCAGTTTCTAGACGTGTTTTCAATTCAGGAGCAGCTCCCATTACTGTCTTGAAAGCATGTGGGTAAAGTGGACCAATGTGCATTAGATTCTGAAGTGCAAACTCGTGAAGATCCTTAGATGCTGCAGATGCAGAAGCAAAGGCATTTTCATTCAGCAAATACGAGATCAGAGTGGGAACAAGAAGGGCAAGCAACTGTACTCCTAAAAATGAAAGAAAAGAAATGTAATTGCCATATCTGAGAATGAAACAAAAAAAAATTATCAGTTACTAGACAGGTAAGGGTAATATTGTTTTCAGGACTGACATTAGAAACAGTAATAAAAAATTATCAAATTAAAATAACTGACATGTAGATGGCTTCCTGTGCTTTGATCACTCCAATCTGTCTTACCAGGACTGAGTTTAAGATTTCTTTTATTGTTCATTACAGTTATGTTGATCTTGATGCTTGTTTTGAGATGCTTTTGCACCATCTGATTGCAGATCATTGATGAAAGATTGTAAGATTTAGAGTGTCTATGATATTAAAGGGTTTCAAAACACTTTTCAGGCAGACAGAAATGTTATTCAATGGAATCTGAGTATCTGCCTCCCCAGTGAGCATAACTGAACTGATATCAGTATGCAAGTGTCCACAAAGAAGTCAGGGATAGTTATCTGCTGTTATTTATGTTGTATTGATCTGGGAGACCCTAATCAAAAAACTAGCAGGGCAGCTATACTTCAGATAGCATGACCTAGTAAGGCCACAGCCCAAAATGGCAAAAGGATCAAGAGGGTTGACCTCGAGAACAAAAAAGGCAGCTAAACTTAAGCAAATTTTTGTACCTAGAAAAGAAATGTAAGTACAACTTTGAAATGTGTAACCTGGTAATTGTACATTTTAAGCTCAAAGAACCTAAAAATTAATGGTAACTCATTTATCTAAATTGCTTTCCTATTACTAGATTATTATTTTCCCTTAAAGGTTTTGACTAATTCATATTCATGGGAGTGATTGTCTCAAGCTAAAAAAAATCAGATGTTCTGTTAACTCATTCATTTCAGTTACCTTCTCATTTTCATTTCACATGTGTTTCAAACAACTGTTGCAGAAGCAGAATGCAGCTCAAGAAATTTAGTATTTTTATCAAAAAGAGGAACTCAAACAGGGAGTGTGTTAGGGAAAAAAACCCACAAAAGCCAACCAAAATAAACCTCAAAAAAAACCCTATACAAAACTAATAGTATTTTTACAAGGAACTTTTTCAGCATTTGAAGTCAAATGTCAAAGACAGTAAGTCTTCAGAATACACATTTCAGTTGAAGAGTAACTAACTCAAAGATAGAATATATTACTTACAGTTTATCTAGTGAATCTTGCTCCATCTACAATCAAGATACTCTAACCAGTATAGTTCAATTTTTTTGGCTTTTTAGATAAAACTTTTTGAGCTGGTAGAAGCAACCTCATAAAAGTCTACTAAAATAATTAACGTTAACAATAAGAAAAAGTAAATTTTAACAGTCTGAAATACAAATTTCCAAACAGAATTAAATATCACTCATTACTGCAGTTCATGTTTAGATTTTCTTCCTGCAATCACCATATCATGCTGTATATGCTACGCAAGTTCATGGATACAAAAAGTTCTAGCACTGGAATTACAAAAGCATGTTGCACACATGGTCCATCTGTGATTATCCATCAAGTTCCCAACTGCAACATTTCTAATTGTTCAATATTCTAGTTTAGCATTACTCATCTCTCTAGAAAACCTAAATACTTACTATTCTGCTCCTCACCAAGGGCAACCAATGTTTCAAGGACTTTAATTCCTTCCTGGACTGCTAAAAGCTCCAGATTGTTGTTCGGGCGGCTCCTTTCCACAGCTTTCAACTTCTCAACCATGATAGGGGCCAATGAATGAATATATGGAGTTGACAGGGCACGATTGGTGTGTTGGAACACAGAAAGCAGAAGCTGGTAACACTTGGCTTGAACCTAATCAAATCAAGATAAATACATTGTCCTCAGAGTTATTTGTTAGCTCAGGGAATCTAATAAACTCTGGTATCTCTGATAAAAAAGAAAAAAAATTTAAAATACAATTAAATGGGAAGGAAACATACTAAGTAAGGGGAAAGCAGCATAAAGCCCATCTAATAAAGCAGTATTAGCCCAGTGTTCAATAAAAGGAAGGCCAGTTAGAAAGAACATGCAGGTACTAAGTAGCAGTAACAATATAAACTGAGAAAATAAAGGCATAGTTAATGTCATACAAGTCAGTCACCCCAGTTCACAGTGAACTACATCTTCAAGCTCTAATAGTTGCCTAATCTTCAAAATCGTGATATGCTATTCCAATTGCAGAAGGGCAACACAGCCCATAAAAATGACTCAGAACAAAGTCATCTTATTGTTTTAACATGAGCCAAGGCTGTAGCCAAAAATGTCAGGCCTGTCCATCCTTGCTTGTCATTCTCCATTTTGTGCTGGTAGTGGCCTAGGACTGTATGTGCAGCCATACTATAAGCTGATCACAGAATGCTCTCCCTGTTGTTCCACTATTTTATTTTTTATCCTCTTCCCTCTCTGTGGAAAGCAGAGATTATTAAAGCCAAGGTTTGGGAAAATTAGTCACTGATGATCTTGTTCAGATGAGTTTACAAATGCATTTTTTGGGGCATGCAAAGCTCATCCTCCAAAATCCCACACAACCCAGAATTTTTTAAAAGGTGAAGCCTCACAACAAACATGAGGATAAAAACATTGCATGTTTTCTAATGGCACTCAGGTCCGAACAGGATGAGTTATCGAGCACATGCTGAACAGCAATGTTCTAGAGGAAGTATTGCTGAACAAAATGATCTGTGATGGGATCCAGGGATTACTGGAAACACAGATATATAAATAAAAATATTAAAAATCATAGATCATAAAAACTACTGGTAAGAAAATATGCATTAAACAGCTCATATTACTGTTAATTCAATAGTATACAGCTGCAGGTTTTCTACACTAGTCAATATTCAAGGTCTGAAATAATAACAGTTCTTGTATCATTTGTATGCTTCATAACAGAGCTCCACAGAAGAATGTTTTTCCTTAATGCCTTACTCACCATCATCTTTGACCCTTTCAGCAAATTTTAACTCTATCTCTCCACACTGTTACAAATAATTCTCTTCCCTTTCTGTCTTTCCTTAAACTTCATTACTTTTTAGCTGTTAAAGATGATTAGATTAGCCTTTGAAATAAGAACTAAAAGTATTTGCTTAAATGCAGCCATATTTCAAATGAGTTCCACGACTGCATCTTGACAGCAGAATTTCATCCAAGCTTTTTTCCTTTGATCTGTGTAATATAAAACTTTGGAGTATTGTGCATTCACAGAAGTCTACAAAAACTTCTGAAAGGTAAAATCAGAGCTCCTTCAAAGCATTAAGTCACACTCTCATGTAAAACTTGCCCAAGAGTGTTGAAACACTTGGGTCTCTCGACTGACTTATCTTGTTGGAACAAAAGGGAATTGAGCTCACCAGACTTCTGGTTATTACTATACATGATATTTGACCTTTTCATGTGGTAATACTTTCAAAAATACTCCTGTATTTCTTTTAAGGCATCAGTAGTTTCTTTGGAAGAGTCTTCTCCTTAATCAGTTCAATGCACTTAGTCCAACCACGATCATGCTTTTATTACAAACAGGTGTCTCATTACTAACTGCAACAAGGAGTATTTTACATTTTAAAAGCCAGCACGAACACACTACAAGTATTACAGAGTATATGCTCTGCACATCGGTGAGAAGAGAGTGGACACCATCTGGCTGCTGTCCAAACTTGCTCTGTGTGTTACAAAAATAGTGTAAGTTCCAGCTGACAGGCAGCTTTCCAGCAGGGTAGTGGGCGACCATGTACTGCTCTCTCACTGTTCATGTGTTTATACAGAGCTCAGAGAGAGTACATCACAGAAGTTTTGCTTAAAACAACTGACTTTTCCATTCACACAATAAAATTCTAAGTAGCTTTCCAACCAGAGTCAGGCTTCAGAATAAAATGAATTTTATGTTCATGCTGGAAAACACCTGTCCTGCTATGGAGAAATATCAGTCTAAACAGGATTTTAAATGCCTCGCTGTGACCCTAAATACATCCATATTTTTTGCATGTTTTTCTTCTCAGGAATCCCTGCAGTGTTTGCTTGTGGAAACATCATAAATTTTTCTCCTTAAATCCCATCTGCAGATTTGTATACCCATTCAAACTGACACATACATGGCTGGAAAAGTTAAGCTTTACTATCCATATACAGTGCATTAGCCTGCTTGAACCAAGTCAGTCTACGATTTTTGAACTTTCCTCTTCAGTGACAAAATAATTCAGAAGGCATTTCACAAAGGCAAGCCAAAGGGCAAGTGAAATCATAAGTCGAATGAATCATGATCTGTAGATGTTCTGATGGTGCCCAAAAATTTATTTTTTTCTCACAAACTGAGTTTTGTATGAACATGCAAAATAAACACAGGCTTTGTGCAAACAAATATAAAATTGATCAGAAATGTGGGCAGTAATTTTATCTATGGAAAAATGGTTTTATTTTTATTTTTTTAATTTTTATTATAAAATATCAACACTAACGTAAAAATGTCCCCCCCACTATGGTAACCAACCTTTTCATCTGATAAAACTTCATATATCAAATATTGTTTTTACCTTTTTAAAAAGCTGAAGTCAAGAACCTGGCACAAGGCCATGAACAGTTTATCTAGAAGCACTAAGTCTGGGTTATTTTTGCTCATGAGTTTCAATAATGCATTGTTGAAAATTCTAGTTATCTTGACAAAAGTGTCTGTCCCTGAAGTAAAGGCATCACAAAACATTCATGAAATGTGTTAAATATATCACAATTAGTTTTTGCTGGCTGCATATCATTCACATTCCTATAATATGATCTTACCCAAGGATCAGAAGAATTCAATGCACTTCTAAATCTGTTCATACATCCACTCTGTAAAGACTGCACTCCAATTATTTCAGTGCTTGCTGACCAGAGGAAGAGAGCAATAGCTGTAAGTATGCTTACTTCATCAAGAACAGGTTTAGAGGCTTCTGAAAAACAAAACCAAACATGCTGTTAGAGTATTCCAAAAACACTTCAGCATTTATTTAGTAAAAGCCAGTGAACACAGATAAACTCACAACGAGGAAATACATGTACTTGAAGTTACTTGCAACTGCACATGCATTTAGTATCATTATTGACTGTGACAGACAAAAATCTGAGCAACTCTATTCTAACAGTTGTTTTAGTAAAGTAAATCAATCTTTCTGAAACTTAAGGATACTTAAGTATCAAGGAAAACATCATCATCCACACTGTCTTCCACCAAGTAATGCTTTTTGTTTTCAGTGTGTAAACAAGAGGAAAAAGGATATTTTTAGATTCTTTCTCCATTAAAGATATATTTCACTTTTTAAAATTCTTATCTTTAGCTGATACAGCAGAGTAAGAAATAGATACCCAGCATGGCAACAACTTTTACTTTACATGAGGTTTCACAGAACAGATTAGTTGATCTGACAGCCAACTGTCACCAATAGGAACTGTCCTGCTTTAACCTTTCCTGCTTTTCAAATAGCCTGTATTTGCCATTGTCACAATCTTTTTCTTTGCATTAGCTCTGTCTTCACAGATCTCATTCATAAATTCACACCAGGAACAAAAATGTGTATATTTATATATAAACTATTATATATAAAAAGCACTGGTTGGCCACACTGGTTCTGCTCCTCCCAGAGAGACACAAAGAAACAGCATATATAAAGTCAGCAAAAAAGAAAAACAGTATGACTGCCCTTACAGATGTCAGCTAGTCACTCAACTGGTTTAGCCATAATATGAAACCTTATTTCAACTACTCCAAGCATTTTAAGTGACAATTTTTTCTTACATAATTTAAATTATTTTAAATTTACAGTGTTTAAATTTTATTAAATTTTGAGGTTTGAAATTGGATGCAGTGGACCTTGCTTAGATTTTTGTGTGTGTGATCTATCAAACTTCACAGAAGATTGGAAGGGAAAACATACACTCTTGCAAGGAACCAAGAAAAAATTTTGAAGCCTGCAAAAAGGCCTACAGCCAGTGATGTTTCTGTAAAGAGGGCCTGTGAAATCTCTACAGTAACTAAAGGCTGGAAAACAAGAGCTGATGTGACAAATCAAATTAGAAGTTGGCTTGGTTAACACAAACCTAGTGATCCTCCCCTTTGGACATTTCAGGACATGTGCAATTACCTCCTCATTCCCTGTCTCTCACATGAGTAACTCCATTCAAGCCTCTCTTCACTCTCCACAAATGGCTCCTTGGCAATGTAATGGGATGTTTTTCTCCCTATGCAAATGGCAAATCTTTGTATCTCTCTTTTGCTAACAACCCAGCTAAGATTGTACATCTTTTTCACTTTTTGAAGGGCAAGGCAAAGCACGTATGTGACCATAAGAGGTGGTCTGCAGTCCTCTGGAGAGAGAGTAACCATTGTGCTGGTGAGTTACAGGGATTTTTTGGCCAGGATTTCTTTCTCACCAAAGAAAGCTTTTAACATTGTTGTGAGTATACTACTCCAGTGTGAACCTTGCCACAATTATCTGTGGCTGTCTTCCCACTCATTCACCTTAGCACTGACTGTCATTAAGACTAAATGACTTGTGCCAACATAAAACCTGAGAGGCAGGGGTTGCCAGATGCATTGCAAAAGGGAAAACTTCTAACTGAAGGTTATGATCAACACTGTCAAAGAAAACAGCCCAAACAAGGACAAATCTGAGGTGGAAAGTCCTGAGATGTGACCCTTGTTAAAGCAAATGTTGTGCTTTTCTTCAATAAAATTTATTAAGCAACTGAGGAGTTTTGCTCATTCAGGTCTTACATTAAGTTATAGGCAAACACCATACTTGACTTTTCATTACAGAAAATCCATTTTTCTTGAATTTGACTTCCTGCACTTGGAAACCACTTACCAGGCTGAGAATCTTCTAAGATAGACGCCAGAGTGCTGCGGATAAGACCTGTCCATTGTTTCTGAGTTTCATCAGTCTTGACTGTTGGAAGAGTAACAATAGTTTTTATCCCTTGAAGAGCTGCAGTGACTGGAGGTGGGACTTGATTATCTGCTGACTTCACTGCTGTTTCTTTCAGTACCCTTGTTATCAGAAATAGGATAGTGGGTAAGACTGTCATACACCCTAAAAAAAAGAAAAAATAGGATTTCTAAAGTGTGGAGATAACCTCTTTGTCTTTCCCAAAATGGATGTGTATGATTGGAGATAATGGAGATGAGATAAACTACAATTCAGGTTACAAGTGATATGTGTCCTTCAACATTTTATCACCAAAGTCATTCATCAGTACTACTGAAGTGTATCATAACACAAGTCATACAAGCCAACAATTGAAATGCTGCTGTCAGTTCAGAATGATGCTTTAACTATTAAAGCTTTGTCCTACATGGCCTGTGATACATGGTATGTCGTACAGATTGCTAAGTACCTTTAACAGGGATCACTAGGCTCCTATACACAGCAAAAGTAAGAGGTCTGGAAACAGGTTTCTAAACTAAGTTACTGCACTTCCCAAGTAAGCTGGTGTGAGGTACAGGCCCCAGAAGCAAAGGAATGAAGCTGTTAGGGTGTTTCGAATCCTGGACAAAGGCTGTAGGAGTTTCAATAATACATGTAGGCTCTAAGCCCCTACAGGACTGAAAGAAGAGTGCTGTTGGGTTTAGGCATGCACCTAAACCCCAGCTTTCAAGCATCTCAGGCAGGCAAAATCAATCTACACATCACTTCAGACAGTCAAGCCTCTTTCCACATCTCTTTTATGCTTCATTTTCCAACATCTTTGGAAACACAAATCCTGCCACTTTCCTACTTCTGGGAATGCTGTGGGGATAAATATATAAAGCAGAACAAGTATGACAGGAAGGGGCCACTCTATAACAGTAGTTTTTGAGCTTCTTGCAGTGGCCACTTGGCAAATACTTGGAGTAATACCCTCACTCTAGACAGCACAGAAGTAATACTGTTACTCTTTTTGCCCACTCTCTTTCTCATCACCCTCTCAAAAAATCAGGAATCAGATAAAAACAGGGCATGACTCCAAATCCATTGTTCCTTAAAGAAGTGCAAGACACAAATTCACAAATTTCTGTTAAAGACAGGCCATATTGTCTTTTGAGTACAACTTTGTCCAAATCTGTTATTTGCAGTGCACCTTATTAGGGGGCCAACTTTAAAATGTCTTATCTATACAACTGGGTGAAACTTGCCAAAGATTCTTGAGACAACAGTTAAGCAATTTGCTCTCCAAAAAGCAAAAGTCAAAGAGCACAGCTTCCCATGTAATTGCGTCCTTTACCCATGAACTTCACTCAGTGCAATTATCCCAGCTTACACATATCCTTTGTGACAGTCTTCCTGGGCAGAAGAAAGCTCCTTTTAGTTTATAATCACATTGGGAATGACTGACAGCCAACGGCTGCAAGTCCAAGTGTACCACAGATGAATTGTGCTGTTTTTCCCTCAGTAGGATTGTCTTTTCATACAGCTGCTGCTTTTCATGAACTTTTCAGGAATTTAATTATCTCCAAAATGTCTGTGTTCTTTAACAATATAATTAAATTGCCCAAAAGGTTTCAAAAGCATGAAAAAAGGGGAAAAAGGCCAACAATAAAATCAGATTGGTACAGAGCTAATTTCCTCAGCAAATCTGCAGCACACACGCAAACTTAAAATCAAATTTCCTTTATGTTGCTCACTGGAAAAGCCTGAATTTTTATTTAGTTAATCACCTAAATATACTTAGTAATAGATGGCCCTTAAAGCATTCATAGCAGTATATTTACAGTTTGTTTTTAGCATCATATCCTCACTGTGTCACCACTCACACTTATTCTGTTAAAATGCCTTACCTGCTGGAGAACACAGGGAAGGCAAGTCAGACAGAATATTAACGGTGGCAGCCACAAGACGAGCACTTTCCTCAGAGAGGTGGGATTTGGCAGCAAGGTGACTTGGAGAATCTGACACTTTTGAGCTCAGGTGGGGCATGTGTCGTACCAGGATAAACATCAGCAATTCCATGGCTGCAAAGACGAGAGACTTTCCAGGCACAAGACCACCACTCTCACCTCCCTCTCCTAAAGCTAGAGGATTTTCTTTTTCCTCATTATCATCTTCATCTGAAAAAGGAAAGAAATGTCTGAGGAGACAGTTAAGATCCCATACCAAAGATTACATGACACTTTTCACAAAGAAGTCAAAAATCAAGAAGAAAAAGTTGCTTTACATAAGATAGGACAAACATGGTTAATGTCAGACTAAATGTTTTAGTTAGAATTATTTCAAGGGATTTAAAATGCCTTAGAAGTATTGTGATTGCAACAATACTTACTAAAAATCATTCTGGAACTAGAAAACAAATGTAGTCTTGCACAAAATAAAACTACAGTTAATTATTTTGCTGCTCTTAAAACTGATCATAAAATTAACAGCAATCAATGCCAAATAAACAGTAAGGACAATTTTTAAAAATTTAATAGCTATTCCACGCTGACAAAATCTTATTCTAGCCTAAATTGACTATGAAATAAGAGAACAGAAAAACACTGTAGGATTCTATGTCTAAGTTCATTATTTGAGTGTATTCAGTTTTAAAAGTCTCTCTTTTGATGGCAGCTTGGCCAGCTGCAGTCTTTCCTTCTCCATTAAACAGCAACAGAGATTCAGTAAGTCAAAGCTGGCCTGAACTACCCCTATAGAGCTCCTATGAATTTAAATGATTGCAACTGTTATCACATTCATCAATCTGAAAAAAGCAGCTTACTGGGCTGACAGTAAACAATTCCATTAATTCATATGAAGGAACAGAGCCTGCATTTTCAGTTGTGCTGGTTCCTCAAGTTCCAGCAAAATTTTCTCCCTGCTTTTACGTGGAAAATGGGCAAAAGCTATCAGTTGGGGTGTTTTTATCAACAGTACATTGTACCAGATTAAGACAGTAATTTTGCTTAATAAGATAATATTCTCTGAGGTTTGCTTCACTTCTTTCAGTTACAGAAAATCTGGCAGACCTACCCTATTTAACCAGGTATTGATGAACCATTTGCCAGATTGCCTCTTGGAAACTAATTTGCCTAGCAAAGATGGAAACAGTACATCTAATATGAGATTTTTAAAGAAAAGATAAAGGGATGATTGAACAGAGAGAGACTCTCTCTTAAAAGAAAGAGGTCACTAGAAGTACCTCAGAAAGCAGCTTTCAGACTGCTGGTCAAGTTTTGAGTATCTCCAAGCATAGACACCACATCCCTAGGCACCTGTTCTACTACTTCACCACTTCCACAGTGACTGATTTTTTATCTTTATCCCATCTGGATTTCCACTGCTACAGTTTGTGTTCATTGCCTCTTGTCCATGTCTTTCAGAAGACTCTTCATTGGCGTTGTCTTTTAATCCCCTCTAAGAAGGGGGATTGCTATTCTATCCCATATTAACCCTCTCTTCTGCAGACTAAGTAAGTTCAGCTCTCTCAGCCTCTCCTCATGGGTAACACACTTCACCTCCCTAAGCAGCTTAGTGGACTTCCAAGCAACTTCCTTCATGTTTGTTAACATCTGTCTTACTCAGAATGAGGAGGAAGGGCAAAGAAAACTGGACACTGCTCCAGATGCATCTCCATAACCTACTGGTCATGCTTTTCTAACACAGCCCAACAACAGAGTCATCAGCACTGCATAGGTTTCACACACAAAACTCCTCATCTGGCAAATCTGCTCTCCAACCTGTCAGTCCACCAGCCTATACCAATGCATATTCCATCCCAAATGCAGGATTTTCCATTTGTCTTTGCTGAACTTCAGCAGGGTCTCAGACCTTCAGTTCCAAATTCCCCTAACAGGCAACACCACCCTCCAGCACACCTACGACTTGCCCAGTTTGGTATTATCCACAAATTTGCTGAGGGTACATTCTCTCCTATCTGTCCTATATGTTTAACAGAAGCAGGCCCAATAGTGATCTCTAAAGAACATCAGTTCCAACCAGCTGCCAAACTTGAATCACTAAACTCCATTCAAGCGCAGCAGTCCAACAAATTATTCTCCTACTTTTCAGTCCACATCACTCCAACTTGACAATGATATTGTAGAGTACTGGGCCAAAAGCCTTGCAGAAGTCTAAGTAAACAGTATCCACCACTCCACCTCCAAAGCCAGTTATTTCATCACACAGGGTGATGAAGCATTAATTGCCCTCAGTAAGTCTGTGCTATTTCAAATCGCATTCTTCTACTCCATGTACTGAGAAGTGGTTTCAACAGCAATTTACTCAAAAACCTTTCAACAAGCACAGCAGGCTTCCTGGCAAGTTCACTCAAATCCCACCTCACATCTTACTCAAAGTTAGTCACAGCATCTCATTTTTGCCATTCATTGGAAAGCTTTCTTGAGCACTACAGCTTTTCAAAGATGACTGCAACAAACTTAGCATCAGCCAGCTCACCTCAGATGCATCCCATTTGGTTCCAGGGTATGGCTAGCTTTCTTGTGAGCAGCCCCTAACAGATACTCACCTTCTGTAGCTAGCATTGCTCTCCTCTAGACTTGCTCATACACAGGAGGAGTAAGCAAAGAAGATAATAGTGCCTTCGTTTTTTCTCCGGTGTGTTTTGTCATTGGATCACCCAATCCATTCAGCAGCAGGTCCCAATTTCCTCTGCTGACAACACAGCTATAAAAGTGGACGTTCATCCACAGTCTCAGCTCTACCTAAATTCTGCTTTCCCAGTTCCACTCCTCCATACCCAGGAAGTCTTGCCCTTATTTCCAACATCCCTACACTTCAACCTCACGTTTGAGCTCAGTCAGAAGCTCCTGTTCAGCCAAGTCAGCCTCCTGCCATGACCATAGTGAATGAGCTTTATTTTGTCACCAAAGATGAACAACCCCTCTTTCCTTTGCCCTTCAGGAGAGCTTACCACAAGATCTCAGATACAAGCTACCTACACAAGACAAAGTATGCCAAAGCTCTTGTCTTGCTACTTGTTTTCTTTCTTTCCCTTGAAATTATGACCTCCACTATTACATAGCTGGTACAGCCAGAACTGCCATTAACCTTCATAACCATTTCATCTGTGTAAGTGCAGAGCAAATCCACTGAGCCCCACCCTTATTTGGACAGGCCAGCATTTGGACTGAAAAAGCCTGTGCTTCATACACTTCTGAGTGCTAGCCTCCAGCACATAACTGGATGGTAAAAGCCTCTCATGAGGCTCCCATAGCTTGATTGGAATGCTTTTTTGGGTTGGTTTAACATGGCTTCATTCACATCCCCTTCTTGATTAGGCAGTCTGTGCCTCCTGACTGGTATCACCCCTCACTTCCTTTCAGTGTTATCAGTTCTGATATGTCAAAGTAGAACAGCTGGCTCCTCTTCTCTTGCCAGATCTCTACAGTGTTCTCCAACTGGGTATCTGGAGATACAGCCTTTTGTTGCTGGAAGTCACAGTATTGCAGCCACCACCTTCATGCAAGCATCATCCTCCAGGGCCATGTTCAGCATAGCCTATGGCTGTCTCTCCTTCTGAGAAACACAGGACTTCAGCTCCTGTACATGCAGGACCTCTGTGAAGAACATTTCATTCCTCCATTTACCTTTCCTGACACCACAGAGTCTGCTCACCTTCACAAGCACTTCTTTCATGTCTCACAGGTGTCACTTCCAGCCCTGGCTGCACAGACAAGCCTCTGGAGCACAGGCACATCAACATTTTAATCTGAATTTCAAACCTGGTCATTAGACTTCTGATGCAGCAGAGGTGATTGTCCCTCAGTCAGCAGACTGTGCTGTTGTATGTCACTGCCACCATTATGCTGATTCCAGCAGTCCTGTAGACTCTTGAGCAGCACTTCTGGGCAGCATGAGCATGCCTTTCCATGCCAACTGCCTTGCTCCTGTTGCACACCCTGTTCCCAGAGCTCCTGGCAGCTGACACACCCTGAGTGCCCTGAATTCATTCACTTAATGTCAGTGAAGTAAGAACCCAGGTGCAAGTCTGATCCACTTCCTGGCAAGATCACCTGGGCAGGCAACTTTTCATACTGGTTTCAGGAGCAGTTCACTCACCTCATGAATGTCAGCTGTGCCAGGGACACACCACAATGCCCTGTACTGGTGGCTAAACCATTAAACTTCAGAAAAAAGGTAAAATGAAGTGCTTAGGAGGCAGTCAGTAGAGAAACATTAGGGAAACTAAGCAAGGTATTAATGAGGATGTGCTGGGTATAATTTGCACCACTCCTACTCCAGAAAAATGAATGAAAATCATGACATTAAGTAAGAATGATCAGAGGAAGAAAAAATACGCCTTACAGGAGTTAAGAAATCAGCAGGTACCTATGAACACAATCAAAATTATCTGTGGAATACACAGCATTTTCCTCCTCAGTGTAACCACACTCTAATGCACCTGAGTTCCTTTTCTAATATGAAAACCTGTTGCTTATTTATTCTGCAAAGCAAGCTGTGTTTTCAGAATCTTACTTAGAGTGTTCCTTTTTTCCTGCAAATAATCTTGAGCTGCTCTTACTATCTGCTGGACAACTCCTGTCACCAGTAGCTGGACTGAAGGAGGATCCCAGGTGAGGAGGAGTCGGTGAAGTACACTCAAGAGTTCAACACCAAGGAGCTGCAGTGAAACAGAATACACAGAAAAACAATCATTAGGACTAAACAATTCCTAATTGTTCTGTCAGTTGCTTATGATAAACAAATACTTTTGCTCACACAAAAATTAATTACTGCTCTTGTAATCATCATAGATGAAAGACTAAGACACAGAAAAAGCTGATTGCTACAACATGCTTATACATTACCTGATCCTCTGCAATATGGATCCTGGCACAAGGGGAATCCAGTAAAGTATGAAGTGCTTGTAAGCAAGATGTAACATGCTCCACAGGCTCTTCGGGTCTTGGGGAACACAGAAACTGTATACTAACACCTGAAAAGAGCAATATTTAAAAAAGAATTTTCATATAATCATAAAATCAAGTTCTCTTTTTAACTTCTTTGTAAGTCAAGCAGGTTCTGAACAGCTTTAGAAAGATAGTTGTTTTTTTCAATTCTTCTTCCTTCCTATTAAAAGAGTCTATGCAGAAGACTCTTTGCTTCCTCTTCTGCGCCATGTTTCCCCCAAAATTTGGCAGGATAAATAACATATAGCTACAACAAGCAATTTAAGATTACTGAAAAGAAATCCACACTTTGTTCTAAAGATCTGTAAGTCAGACATATGAATCCTTCAGTTGTAAACTGAGTTTCATTTTCTTGAACTCCTTTAAATGTAAAGACAAATGAAATGAAGTTAAGCTCCAAAAATCATGCAATATTTATCTTATACATATGGCACTTAATTCCGGACTTAAAAGTTTATATTTCAGCAAACTGCAGGCATCCCTCAGAATAAGAGATTACAACCACCTCTTAAAGCTGTTAGGTAACAACAAAGGAAAACAGTGAATGCTACTCACAGATGAGAAACTGATGCAAGAGCTACTCCATATGACTTGCCAAATATCAGCCTATACTAAGCAGTGTTTTTATAGGGGTGTGTATTTTAATTAACCTTTCAGCTTCTGCATCTTTGAAGCATAACATTTTGTATCATCTGCATTATACTACTGTGTAGAACAGTTCTTACTCATTTTATTCAATTACATAAATCACAATAATCACACTGACAAATATCCTGTCAAAGCTACAAAGAGCACAGAAGGCAGAGAGATAAGACGGAGGATGAGGCAGTGATTTTCAAAACTTCACTGTCCAGACCTGTAATAAATTTTAAACTTCACAGATTTCAAGCAAAGTATCTTTTCTCATTTTAATAGCATTTCATATCATAATGTGCTGCTACTGAATTCTAAACTTGGAATTCTTACCCAAAATTAAGTGCATTCGATCTTTGTTTATCTCTGGCAAAGATTTAGTGGTAGGTGGAGTTCCAGGTGTCTGGTTTAACATTATGGATGTAGCTCGTTTCTGAGAATTGGGCATTGCTGCAGCAGTCTCTTCTGTTGACTCTGACACATTAAATCCTGTGCTGTTCAGCCAAAGTGCCACTGCATGCAGGATGGGAGCCCAGGAGTTTCGGTAATGCAGTCTAGCTGTGTCAATTGTTTCTGGAGTGTAAAATGCTCCTCCTGTTAAATTAACAAAGCAAAGGTAAATTCTGAAATTCTCTGTGAGATAAAAAGCATGCATTCTAACCTTTATTATTATATTTATTCCGAGGGTGCTTGATCACAAACATCATCAGGCACAAAACTTGTTAGCAGCAGTACATTCCAATTCTCCTTGTGTAGTAGCAATAATAGTATCTCATGAAAAAGTGCACTGGCCTCAATAAGGCAGTAAGCAGAGAGCAAGAAAGGCAGGCACAGTCATCAGGTCTTGCAGTGTTTTTCATACAGAGCATTCACTCTTAATTCAGTAAAATACTGTAAAACATTGTCTGCTCTAATCTCAGGGGCTATGTTTTTCATACAACCAAAATCTTTCTGCATTTGATACCAAATTATTAGAGGTGAAGAAGTATTCTTAATTCTACAAAGACATGGCTTTAATGATCTCAGTTGATTTGAATAAAGAGTATATTCACTGCAAACTGAACGAAAAAAGATTCAAAGTTAGAAAATATTGCTATTACATGCTCGGGCAGAAATTTATCACTTGCATAAAAAACATGCATGCCAAATGGAATAATTCTGAATGTCCAACTACAGTTTTCTCTCTGTTTTGCAGAACACAAAAAGAAATTTCAGTGCATACCATCTGGTGGAAGCTGGGTAGCAAATTCAGCTGGTAAAGTTAAAAGGGCGTAATCTTTCAGTGCAGCCAACCAGAGACGGCTCAGTGCAGGCAGCTCGGGTTGTACAAGTGTTATCAAACTGTCTGGTGGCAACTCATCCACAGTACCAAAATCATCCTCATCCTCCTCTGTGCTCTTTAGAACATGCTTAGGTTTGGTTTCTGCTTCTTTCTTAATTTTCATGGCAACGACATACACCTAGAAGTAAAACAGGCCAAAATATGTGCTGTGAGATTCTAAAAAGAAAGGAAAGCAGCAGCCTTTCCCATGTGAATGTAACAGATTCCACACAGATAAAATCCACCAGAAAATTACTGGAAAAAGGGGATTTTCAATACAACTCCATTTTATTTAAATCCTTTACTTTATTTCTATCAGTATACATACAATGAATAAGTTCATAAATGGGACTTCCCTAAAATAATTTGGCCACACACTTTCTTCCTAAAAATCTGTCAATTATAAAAACTTGACAGTGTTAACTAACTAGTTAACTAACTGCAATATTTTCCCAGAATATATTTTAAGGTTGTTTGATTTCTAGGGCTTTTTGTTTTCTTGTTTGTGGAGGTTTTTTTCAAATTAAAGAGCAGTAAGATGGGAAGAAATTCAAATATGACAGGGTATGAGTGCATATTTTTATACAGAAAAGTGCAGCAAAACAAAGAATAGTCAAGTCTCACCGTAAATAAGGCTCAACAGAATGGCAGAGAAAGATACTGAGTTTGAAACCTCCCAGGAGTAGAACTGCAAGAGGTTAGGAGGAAGGCATGTACAGCCAGTATGAGGTGTGAGGCTGCTATTACACTGTAAAATGTTTCCAAACTTTTGCAGATGGAATGGTCACAGTTTACCTCAGCCCAGGCTTTCAGCACGGCGAGTTTTTCCATGGTAGTGGCGCTCTCCCGGTAGAGCTGGCTAGAAGATCCCTTTCCTGCTTGCACTTTATCCAGGGAAGAGACAAGAAGGTTGTGAACTCGGCGAAGATCATTCAGGTCACTCACAACCCCACTTCCTATCCAAGTGCTACATACCTAGACAACAAAGTTTAGAATCATTCTAAACTAGCAAAAAAACCCCAACAACCTTATAAATAATAAAAAAAAATAGATTAGTAAGAAAACCAAACCTAAAACAACCACCAGGAAAACTCAGCCAGTGTCTTCCTGCTTAAGACAAATAAATCAGGTTTTCCTTTTTTTTCTCCCCCTCCATGATATTGAATTGCTCAGGTGAGTGGTTATAAAGGCTATATTTGCAATGCATATTACAAGAGAACTTAGGAGACATGGAAAATATTTTTTTAATTTTTCAATCCTCTATAAATAGGTTGTAATTTTTTTTTAAATTCTGTTCCCAAGTGTCTGGTCAAATCATTCAGGTCACTGCAATCTCTGTGAAGACTATACTGGACAGCAACCAACAAAAGTAGGTCTTTAAAACCCTTCATATCTCAAATCAATATACAAGGCTCCATACTAGTGGGAAGCTTTCAAATTAGTAATGTCAAGAAAACACCAAGAAATTATTTGAAAGATTGAGCTATGATTTGGAAGCCACAGTTCTATACCTAGAACAATCTGTCCACAATGGTGGACAGACAGTTGGGCATCTCTCAACTTTTCATTTAAATTAAATGGATCCAAAGAGGTACTTAAAATAACAAACATCACACAGATTTGCTGCTCCTCACTAATGCTACACATTGGCACTCATCCTCTGAAACACACTCATGCCAGACATAATGCAGGCAACAGAATTCTGGTGCAGCTGCTTTTCTACAAAGAGAAAAAGGGACAAATTCTTTCAGAAGAGCTGCTCTTATTCTGGAGATTATTCTACAAGGATGAGGATCAAGAGCAAAAAAACTCACAGAACTCAAGCAGTTCAGGTTTTACAAACTCTTTTTTCAAGGCACTTTTGATTTAAATCAGATTTATTTATTTTGCTTTTAGAGAACCAGTTCCATGAAATCTTTTGAGGATGGAACTCTCCCATGATCTGGAATAATAGACATATTTAAAATAACTTAAACACAAACACTGGAAGTGTCCCAAACAGGGACAGGTACAGGACAAATCTGTTGAAAACTTCTCACAAAACTGTTACTCATTCACAGTAGGAATAAGACCAGCTTTAATCCTGCTGCTAAGCAAGTCAACATCTGTTTCACTAATGACATAAAACTGTGACAACATCCAACTCCTTCAGGGAAGCTCATTTCTGTCCATGTAACTTCTGGAGAGAGTTCAATATGCAAATCTAATCTCCAGCCATTTGATCCTATAAGTGCACACATCTGCTTTGAAATTGGTTGAACAGAGAAGATTTTGACAAGTTATAAGGAATGTTAAATATTTTCACACAAACTGCCTCTTCATTTAGTTTTAAACATGCAGAAATATTCTGTAAAACATATTTATTTTTTCCTACATGTAGATATCAAGTTACACCATAATTGATCTATCCTTGCAAGTTTTGGTGAAAGTTAAGAGCCTAAAAGAACAACACAAAATCACACTCCCTCCTGATGACCCAAATTTACTAAACAAAACTCAGAAACACAGAATTTTATCATTTTAAAACTTATGTCTGCATAGCTAATAAAACTGCTGCTTTAAACCACAGCAGTTTCTTTAGCTGTGAAAAGCACAAATTGCTACAGCTATGTTGCTGATAGTTGATTTAAATTGCAGTACACAAGATCACACACAAGAAAATAATCCCACACACATGCAAAAAAAAAAATTTAGCAAACTTTCACTGACAAGTTGTTACTATGACTGTAATGAGAATGCACAGACCTTCTAAATTCTAAAATAGAGCATTAAACTGAATGGAAGTTTAGTGTTTAAAGGTAAATTATCAATAATCCAAATATTAGATCAGACTGAAACACCATAAATAAACTTCTAGGGGTCTCACTAAATATAGGGGTTTTTTTTTCCTTCTTTTTCTTCTTCTTTCTTGCAGGATTGACATGAAGACATAGTTCCAGACACATTTTTTGATGCAGTTCCCTAAAAAGAACTTCTGCACATCTGAGGAATAAAATGTATAACTAGGAAACTCAAAAGATGTTGCAAAAACATCACAGCTTAAGATGACAACATCTTCTAGCCATTTGATGCTACTTCTCTTTTGCATCCTTTTTTCAAAGAGAAAGAAGACTAGTTCTGCTTATAGTACATGAACGTTTTCCACTGTACCTGACAGGCCTTTGCAGTTATATCAGATGGTGTATCTTGGGAAAAAGCTGGCCTCAGAGCAGCTCCAACCTGTTGAAAGAAAGAAAAGTTTAAAATCCCACTACAATAATAGGGACACACTGTTGTTTATCTCACCTTGTTTAAGGCTCAAGGACATGCATAGAACAAGCAAGACAAGATTGCCAAATTTGGCATTGTAGTTACACCCCAAAATCATCCTTGCTGTCTAGCAAACACTTGCAATAGCACTCTTTAAACAACAACAACAAAGTCTTCAACTACATTTTTTCCTGCTTTCCCATTGCCTTTTTAAGTTTCAATTTCATTTGTGAAATAGGTGGTATTGCCTTCTCTCTGTTAACAAGTATCCTTTTAATCATTACAGTATTCCAGGTGCAACTTCTGCTAAGGATCAAAAAGCCAATGACAATTTGATGTCCAAAGGGACAGCAATGTGAAATTTAATGTTTATGGTTGGATTTGCATCAAGTCCACAAAGTGACAAATACTGACTGAAAAATGCCTTTTAGACAGCTGCTATATGGCAATATTTTTCTCAAACAAAAGGAACCAAGTCCAAGAGAAAAAAGCAATGATTACAGCAATACAGAAGGAAGAAGAAAAAGGCAGGAAGTGTAAAGGATAAAAGCCTGCCTTTAAGAAGTACTTGGAAAGATCTTGAAGACAGAGTGAAAACAAAAGGGGTTAAAGAGCTAAGCTATGCAACAAAAAAAGCACAATAATATCCCCAAATAAATCTTTAATTGCCCATTTCCCAGTGATGTACTTTTGCAGTTTTCATTTAAACAGAAGTACAGTCACTAATTCCCAAGAAAACAAATTTATTAGATTAAATCTAGAACTGAGCGAACGATATTTTCCAATTCTTAGTTCTACAAATTAATAGCTTCTTTTGCCAAAAATTAATCTAACTTACAATATTTGGCTTTCAAGCTACTGAATTTTAATTTTATCAGCCACTAAATTACTATAAATAGAACGAGATACAAAAAGAAAAGTCGAAAAGGTAAGTAACAGAGTCTCTACAGCACATTTTCACACACAAAAAAATCTTCTCACAGCTTTTGTGAAACTGCAAAATGTTCTCACAGCCAATACTGGCAGAAATACACAATTTCCTGAACTTATGAAGGAGGTCTCACATTTGCCTGATACTGCTCCAGTATCACATGGCCTGGAAACTCTGGCTCAGGAACAGATGCAAATTTCTTGATGATGTCCTCCAGAGCTTGAAGCCCTGCCATCCGTAGCTGGTTGCTGTGGTCAGTGGCAGCCATGAATGCCATTCGGATAAGGTCAGACAGATGCAGTACTAAGAAGTCATCTTTGAACAAAACAGAAAGACCTATTTAGTAACTCAAAAGATAGCTAACATGATGAATACTTGCAATATTTTCCTTATTGACATGCATGAATTTCCCCTCTTTGTTTTCAAAGGTCCACATTTAATGCATGGAAGAAGCAGGAAAGAATGTAATTTCTTGTTTTCTACTTCCTCACCCCCCCTAAGTTTTTTATGACTTTTATTCCTAAGACAACCTTAAAAACGGAGAAGAAATTGTGCAGAATGAAGTATGTAAATGTGGCTAAGTAGCATAGAATATATTGAAATATTTAGTAAAGCTAATTTGAATGATCCCCCAAACATACAGAAAATCTTCAAGGCAATTCCTGCTCAAGTCCTATGCTTACAGTGACCCCTGCTGATGCCAAGCTTTAACACCTAAAACTCAGTATGCCTCTAGTTCTGCTCCCAAAAACCACATCTAAGGCTGTAAGCATACAGACAAGAAAAATATATAGCTCAGTAACATTTCTGAAAGGATTATTCTTCTCTATGTATTCATTTTATTTATTTTCTTACTCTCTATTTGAAATTACCACGTGTTGTACAACTAATGTGAAAATAAATTATTTAATAACATCCTCTGTGACTAATGAAACCCACAAATTGCCTAAGCTATTTTCAAGTCTCACGGTAAAAAAGGAAAACATTTTTGTGGCTGAAACTCTTCAGAGGCATAACAGTAAAGAAAGACTGAAAAATCAGTTACAAACTACAGTGATAGTCTGCACTTACTTCTTCAGACTATCAGAGACAATAGTAAAATTTGAATATTTTAGAAGCTGCATTTGGGGAGGGGCATAAGTTTGCTGAGTTTTCCTTTTTATAATGATAACCAAACACATCAAAGTTCACTTCAAATAAACAGAGAGAAATTCTCCAGATTGATATGCAATTCTCTGCAGGAACCAATAAGTAGCAGTTATTTCATTATTTTCTTTGTAATACAATGCCATGACAAAATAAACTACCCTGAAATTGTTCCTTCCTAGTCTTCAGTGGCCTTGGCCTCAAATCAAATCAAAAATCAGATTCTCACAAAAGCAATGCACAGTGCTGTAACCAGGCTGCACTAAAGCAACACAGGCAAAGACCTAAAAACTCTTCACATCATAAGAGACATCAAAATCCATTAATGTCACACATTCTAGGATACTCACAATATTCATCCTACATACACAAAGTCCTCATGAGCACTAAGGTGAACCCACACAAGCACAACCATGGACAACTCAAGGACAGACACCTCACACTATCAGAAAAACATTTCCTCACAAAACTACTATGCCATCTAGGACCTCTTGATTTTGATCCTCTAACTCATAAAACTATCTTTGGAACATGAGCTTGAAAACTAAGACTTACCACTCTCACAGCTACCAAAAGAACGAACTTTAAAACTATTTGTAACTCCCTCCCACTTTCCCCTCTTTCTGCAACCAATGCCATAGCAACAATTACCTAGCTTGATCCCTTCCTTTTTTTCTTTTCTAGCATCTCTTCAGATTGGAGATGCTAAAATAATCTCAAGTTTAATTCATTGCTGTCACTACATGAAACTCTGAAAACACTCCCAGCTTGCCCTTAGCTAGAAGTTTATTGCTTCTATTTCAGAATTGAGAAAAGCTTTGCATCTCTAAGGTTTTTTTTTCCCCTAAGCAGACCAGTCTTTCAGAACTGTTACGTTCCAGAAAACCTCATTCTTTGTGCTCATGGTAACTACAGTGGTTATGAATACACAGTTTTATTGACTTTTGCAAGGCATTTCCTTTGATTTTAACCATTTTAATGAAAGAGTAAGTGGGGTTCTTTTTTTTCTTGGTTGTAATCTTGGTTGTATAAGCTGTAAAGAGAATGAAGAACAAAACCAAAGCACACAATTACTTTTTGGGTTTTTGAGCCTGGCTGATCGAGCCAGTGCCAGGTCGAAGTGTGCCTTGTTGGCATTCTCACACAGCATGATAACTCGGCACAGACAGTCTGCTGCAAACACCCGCGTGGCCCAGCGAGGAGCTACAGAAGGCTTGGACTTGTCCTCTTCACCCAAGGTGGTAAACATTGTGTCATCATCCATCTCATCCTTCTTCTCCGACTCCTCATCCTTCCCTCCTCCCAAGGGAGCAGCAGTGCTCATATCTATGACACAGAACAATTCAAAGGAAGAAAAACATGCCAGTGTTAAAATCCACAGGAGGCAGCTAAGGACACGAGTTCAAGTCATTCCTTATACTGAGATTCAGAACAGACTAATTCTTCTGTAGAAACATTTGACAAATGTCCAAAAGCAAGAATGCATCATTAAAATTAATGCTTTTCATCTCTGTTCTGGGTTAAATTACTCTTTATTTGTCTTACATGATATGAGATAAATTCCTATAATATTAATTCTTCACAGTTACCAACTATAGATGAATCCCATATCTAAATTGCCCAGCTTTGTAAATTAACCCATTAAATTGCCAATACAGGATAAGGCTCAGAATGAAAAGAATTATCAGGCTCAGAATAAAAGAATCAGCTTATCTTTCAATTATTCAGCTCCCATTTCAAGTGGAAGACAAAAAGCAAGTTAAACTGAAACAAAATTACACAGCTCCATGCATGGGAAAGCTATGCAGCCAAGTAGGCCACCGATAGCACCCAAAAATATTATTAACATTCAAAAAATTCTTTTCTCTAGGTGTATGTTTGAGACTTCATTACAGAAAATAAAAATTATTTCAGAGATCACATAAAAAAACAAAAGCCGAACATGGACCACTCACCAAACATGCTTCTGCTATTCAGAAATGAAAACATAAATCCCCAATGACAAGGTCTAAACTAGCAAAATGCCAAAATACTGACAAAAAATTACTCCAGCAATAATTAGAGGAGAATTAAAGGAAATTATTACAATGCATGCTTCTTAGAAACTAAGGCATGCTTCTTAGAAAGTCTAAATTTAAGCAACTGAAGAGCCAAGACATTCAATAAAGAAAAAGGCTATGGCAAATCAAACATGGATGTGGCCAATTCATAACAAAGGCGTTTTGAGAAGGCATCCAGGACCTCATGCAGCTGATCTCTGCTTAAAAATCTCTGCTTAAAAACAAACCACATTTTGGTCATATACCAGTTAGTTGGATCAAAGGAGTTCAAAGAGAAGTTGCTAGTTTTCAGTACACCTGAGAGAAATTTATTTAAATATGGTTTTCTCTGAGACATGTCACCTACTAATAAATAAATAAGAAGTTTAAGACCTATCCCAGATGAAATAACAAAAGGACAAACCAATTTAAAACTCAGGAAATGAGGTCTTTCTCACTGGGCAGATTTGTGGTAACTACATTGCATAAAGAAATTATTGGTAGCATTACTCATCAGTAAATGTAAAGCTGGCAGCATTTAGAAACAGCTTCAGGATGAACTCACACATGCCAATAAACAAGTATAAATGCAAGGGAAATGAGGAGATTCTGCGTCATAACCATCCTACAAGCTGAAAAACATGAATAAGGTCTCAGAGGACAAAATCTGTGCAAACAAATCTGCAAAGCTGAACAACAAACAAAAATTTCATCACCATGGTAACCCATCATCACATCAGTAATTCACAAAACCTCATAAAAGAAAGCTCAGACTGCATACAGGAGTTTCCTCTCTGTACAAACCTGATGTATATGGGCTAAAAAGGATGTCTGCTTTCACTATGATACTGAAATGTCAGCCTTACAAACACACCATTCTTCTCCATTGGAAATCCTACTTCAAGCAGCTAACTTTTTACTTTTACAAGCAATATTCTGAAACTTTACATAGATAATTCCTTCTTTCTATGGCAGTTTAATTGCACTATAATCAAAGTTCTGTATACAATATAACCTGCATCTTAACTAGGATAAAAGACAAGCTCCAAACCAATATTGCCAGAACATGCTAATGCTAAGGACACACTATCATTTATGTGAATGCTTCAACAGAACACTTACCACTGGAAGCTGCAAGGACATCCTTACACAGCATGAGCCAGTGAGAAAGGTTTTCCACTGCCAGAGATGAGAGCATGTGTCCCAGAGTATCGTGGATATCTGAGCACAACTTCCTGTCAGTCTCACGATCCAACATTCCAAACAGGACGCCCTCCAGGCCTGTCTCTGTTATATTGACCCCCTGATGCCGGGAATGAGCGTCTCGCCGAGAGCCAGCTCCTGGCGCAAAAGGATTCATGTCTGCAAAATGAGAATGAGAAAGCTTTCCTAAAATCAGGAACTCAGTGTTAAAATTTGGAGCAACAGACTTGACTTGGAATTGTATATCTGTGTGTATACAGTTCAATCAAAGATCACCAAGATGTTATGGATATTTTTCTGAATCAACACTAGAAAAATTCTAATACAGCAATTAATTTCATCTGTGAGGCAAATAATACCTCCAAGTATTAGTTTAAAAAAACTCTTCAAAGCACATAGAACATGAATTCGTAAAAAACCTAATAGTATTGGACTCTAAAGACTCTTCCCAGAGACAGACTTAACTGCTATCATTTGAGTAAGCTCACAATTCTACATTTGTATGAAGACTGTGCTGATCAACACTGCTGAGCCTCCAATTTTCAAAACAAAATGATACATGTAAGAATTAGACCAGCCAGCAAAGTCCAGAGGCATTGCAGATGTGCTAACAGATATAACACAACCAGGCATCTCAAACAGCACACCACTAAGTCAATTTTCAAAATAACATGAGCTGTAATACCAGAACTGTAAAATGCTTCCACTGTATATATACTGTGTTCCCTATTTGATTGCCAGCCTTAATGAGAAAGAGATTTAAGTCTAAATTTCACAAATAGTTAAATTATAAACAAAATTTCAGAGGTAAGCAGGGATGTGGCCAGAAGTTACTGAGATCAGAAGGGACACTCGAGGTTTATTTTCCACTAAGGGTACAAGGGGGTTTTGGACTTATTCCCTTCTTTCTCAAGGCAAAGGGCACATATGCACACATGTGCATTCGACTGTTACAAAAAGGCCACATGAAAGAAATACATACTGATGGCACTGTTCTCTTTGTCTCCAGCATTCTTTGCTAAGCTCATCGCATATTCACACACTTCTGATGCTTCCCTCTGAGCAAGCTGTCGTAAACATGCAACTGCAGCCCGGCGCAGCAGCAAGTGAGAGCTGCACAAATGAACCTGAAAGTCAAAATCATTATGGATGAGTGAACTGCTGCACCCCAATATCAATAAATCAATGCTGCTAAGGACTAAAAGCATTCTGTGTTTCAGTTTTTCAGTTTTCAGCTGTTGGGAATCAAGTTCTCAAAGTTCAGAACTAAGCACTTTTCATGATATACAAATATGAAAATAAAGCTGACACACACAGAGCCAACATCTGTCACCTGGTTAAAGAGATAAAAGCTTAAATATTGGAACTACTGTGCCAGTGTGATTTAGATTAATTACAGTTTCCAATTTGTTACACTCCAGTACTACTCTGCCTCATTCTGCTATAGTTGTAAATCACATTTTTTTAAACAAAAAGCCATTATCAGGTGCACTGCACATGACAGCTATCATAAAACTTGCATTTCACATTAGTAACAGAATCTATAGTATTAGGTACTTAAAAGTGACTCAATAAGACAGCATAAGATTTCTTTGCTAACCAACACTGCCTTCTAATTCCTTTGAATCACCTAAAGCACAAGCAAATATTTTCCTTACAGAAGAATTGTGTATGGTGTCTATTTTTCTGAGAGGAAGTAGCTGCATAGAAAAGAGAATATTTTTCCACAGTGGAAGAGGTGAAGAGTGCCCTTTAAGAAACTCTAATTCCTTATTTACTCCAGGGTAATTTGATTTTAATACAAATATCCATTTTCTTTCTTGGTATTAGGTTAATATGGGGATGGAAAATGCTTCCCTAAATGAAAGGGTTCTACAGTTCATAAAGCACTTTAACAGTACATCTTTATTCCACATAAGAATATACAAGAATTTAGTCCTAAAAAAACAGGTAGTCTTTAAAGAACTTCTAAAAATTGCACTGAAGTTGTTTTAATGACCTAAAACACAAAACATTTGGGAGATTTATTAACATAAAGGGTATTCCCTGTTTCAAGTTACAAATCAAATAACTACAAGTTATGAAGCCAATGCAGGAAGAAGAAATTAAAACGAGAGCGTGGAACTGCATGGTTTAATTTTGATACCTGGCATTAACTCCGTTCTCAAGAGCTGGCTAATGCTGCAGGTAAGGAAGACCATGCCTACATAACTATGCATTTGCATTGTGAAGAAATGCCCAACTCAGAGGAAATCCTAACAAATTAAGAATAACTTGAAAGTAAGGAATATGAACAAGGAAAACAAGAATAGCTTTCATTCAGCAGAAGACCATAAACTTAACAGGAGAGAAATAGTAGAAAACCATGGGAAAAGGTTTCTAAACAGTATAGTTATTCATGTATGAACTTCATTGTCTATAACATCACCCACTGGTATTTACAGAGTAAATGTCTGTAGGGATTTTCTGTCATTTTGTACATGGTATTCATTCTAAAGAGCTTCTACTTCAGGGTGTGTTGCAACCTCTTTCATGCAAAATTTTGTGAAGGGACAAGTGACAGATTCTGTAAACACACTGCACTCCCAGGAGTGCTCGGGGCAGGGTGGGGCTTGGGTGTGCACAGGGCTGAGGAGAAGCACCTAATTATGAGAGGATGCCCTAGGGAAAATCTGGATGGCAGACTATGAGGAAGGTCCAATGTTGGCATAAGTAGGATTGCATTCCTTCAGGTAACACTGAGTCATCAGTGCCACAAAGAATGGCATAAACAACTTTGCAAAACATCTAACAGACATTAGGAAAAAGCTCTTAAAATTTCTCAGTATTGGACTAATGAGCCCTCTAAAAATAACTTCTACAATAGTATTAAAAAAAACCAAAACCATCAACCGACACCAAAACCACACCCACACCACCTTTCCTCTTATATTCCTATTCGGTATGTTTTGGGTTCAAGCCTTTGCCTTACTTCTAGGCTTAAGCCAGGACTTGCTGACAGAACATCAATGAAAGAAGAAGGCAACATTAACAGTAGCAGCACAAGAATTTGTATGTCAGCCCCTAATACACTGACCGTGGTAACATAAATCCAAAATCTGCTACCCTTGCTCACTTCCCTCTTTGCATGCAACTAGTTGGACCAAACAGAGCATTTCAGCATCTCTTTTATTCAGTCCTATTATTCATAAATGGTTGCTGTCTTACACTATCCAGGGCAAAAGAGAATCAGCCCCTATGATTCAGTTTGGGCAGCATTCTGAAAATACACAGAACAGCTTGGGGACTCCAGTGGTTTTGCAAATATAACTTGCTTAATACATATGGCTGCCCTTGACATCTTGCTAAATATTTCCCCTGTCCTCTGCTAAGCACATACATAAAACTTAGAGGACTAAAAGGGTTGCATTTGATACTCACACAGAGACTGGGAACCAGACTGGACAGGTTGACATGCCGTGGTGCAAACATATGAAGCTGCTGAAGGCAGGATATAGCAGCTGCCTGAACCAGTGAGTCTGAATGGTCCTGAGTGATTGCACATCCCACCAAACAGGAAGAACGGATTGTTGAAATCGTAGCTCCGTTACCTAATGATGTAAGAGGATATCCTTAACACAGCAAAACTTTTCTATCACAACTGCAGACTTTAAACCTTTGAGAAGCTTCAATATCACAAAAAAGAAGTTCTCAAATTAACATGCAACTTTTCTGATTTGCCATGCAAATTAGAAACACCAGAGTGTTTCAGTATCTCTTTTTCAGCTCAATTAAACAATGTGCTGTCCAAATGAGATTCTGGATTCATGATTTCCAGTCAGAAATATTGTGAGACTATCTTCCCAGGTCATGAAAACAGTTAATTATCTGAAGTTAGATTTTAAGTCTCTTTCATTTTATATATGTATAAGCAAAATTTCACGCACTGAGACATTTCCTAAAATGCCAGGTAACTCTTAAGCTTGTGTCTATGTATGCCAGCAATTTTAATTAGCTCCAATAGATGAGTTGCATTGCTCTACTAGAACAAGTATTTTAAAATGATAGTATTTAATTTGAAGAACTATCCCATTCTGTATTTTAAGAATTAACCCACATAAGGTTTATAAAAACATTTTGAATTACAGAAATATAACCAGAAGAAGACATTCTACTTAAGTTGTTATTTTAAAAGTTAATCACATTCCAGGTCAAAAGGTTAACACATAGATACACAAGTTCAATTAAAGTCATAACTAAAACCTTAAGTCTAGCTATTTGGAGTTAAAATTCCACTAGTGGCTCTCTGCACTGCATCAAAGACCATCCTACAAATATTCCCAAAAATCCCAGTTAGACAACGTTACAAATCCATTGTTTTAACACCTGAGGCACAGAATTTCACAGTGTTTGTCATGAAAAGATTTTAAGTCTCTACAATAAGGTACAGAGATCTAAGGATAACAAGAATTAATGGAAATGAGTTATAGTTCACAGTAACATCAACTGTGTCAAACTTAAGCCCTTGCCATCAGTTTAAAATAAAATAAACACATGTTAAAAAAATGGAGGAAAAGCTTTGTCACATGCCCCACAAAAATACACACAGCAAAATATGCAGCAAGGGTTTCATGGCTTACCTACCATGCAAATTTACCATTGGACAAAAGACCATACATCATTGCAACTTCTTTATACAAATCTCCAACTGCAGTCAAAAAAGCCCCAAGCAGTCATAAGGAGGATCAAAGTGAGTTTGTTTGCATGACTGCAACTGAAACAGCCATCGCCTCCCCTACCCGCAACAAACAAAAACTTATATTCTTCCATTTAAGGTTACAGTATCATCTTTATACAAGGTAATTATTTTTTTCCCTTTAAATTCCCACTAACCTTGCAGCTCAGGCCCAACAGTAGTTATTATAGCTCCGAGGCACCTGCCCAAGCACTGATGTACCTCTGTATGTGATGGAGGGACAGTCAGGAGCAGGGTGAGAACGAGGGAGAGCGTTGGCTCCACATACCCACGGTACATTGGCCCACTAGAATCCACTATCAAGGCAAGTGAATGGAGAGACCAGGTCTACCAAAAACACAAAGAAATATTTTTCGGTAATGCATTTAGGAAATTACACAGTTTTTATGCAGTTGGAGCCCAGCTCTGTACTTCCATTCTTAAGCACGTCTAATTCATTACTCTGACTCCAGAAGCTTTTCCAAATTTTCAGGACCTCAAGCAATCACCTGAGAGTTTTAAATATATCTAACATATTCTTTAGTTATCAGCAGTCTTGGGGCTAATGGAAATAAGGTGACAAAGAATATGAGAAAAAATATGCTTAAGCACTTCAAAGAAGAAAAAGACAACAGAATAAAATACAAAGAAGAACAAATAACACATCCACTTAAAACAAAAAGGAAAAAAGAAAACTGACTCAAGACAGGAGAAAGAGAGAATCATTCCACGATAAAACTGGAGGCAGAGTCTGATATAGGCAGCTTACAAAGCCCTTAGCAGAAATGGTCTCTTACATTCCAGTAGGAACTAATTTTCATGACAAACTGAAAGGTTAACATGCATTTTTCTAACTTTCCTTTTAGTGGGTACAAGAAAAAAAAAAAAAACAGTGTTGTTCAGTCAGTGTATAGCATGAGGGGAAAAAATGGTGAAAGACAGACTCATTTCAGTTGAAGGTTAGTAAATAACAATAGAGCAAAGTAATTTATTGTAATTGTCAAAGCAAGGAACAGGCAAGAGGACAGTCATTTTAGATACTGACGTTTCACTGGAAATAAATTCCACTGACAGACCTGAAAGCATTAGCTATCTCTCCATAACATCCTAC
This sequence comes from Luscinia megarhynchos, assembly GCA_034336665.1. Taxonomy (NCBI): domain Eukaryota; kingdom Metazoa; phylum Chordata; class Aves; order Passeriformes; family Muscicapidae; genus Luscinia; species Luscinia megarhynchos. The sequence continues at coordinate 77,085,969 of CM067565.1, read as the reverse complement.
TAAATGGTCTTATTTCAGAATTTTCTCACGTTAAATACATGACTAAGATAAAAGAGTATTACTATTACAAAGCTAGACTCTTAGGAATAAGCTGGAAAACCTGCCTTTAAAACTGCTCCTTTTTAATCCCCTCTGATGCAACCTGAAAACCATTAGCACTAGCAATCATCTAACTCTACAGCTCTAATCCTGTGGTAGCACATTACAGTTTATCCTTTCATTCCTGTAAACTTCCATTATTCATACTTTCATACAGTCTCTGTGTAATCACACTGATCCAGTGAGGGATGAGATTTAAAAGCTTAGCTTTTCACAGAGGCTGGGTGCTGTGTTCTCAAGGAAAAGTAAGGTAGATATGCAAGTTCCACCTGGACTTCTCCTTTATACTCCTTTTTCTTTTTTTTCATGAAACATTAACCTTTGCAATTTCTTTTTGAAATTACTGGTGCACAATTATACGCCTCAAGTTACCCACTCATATTTGAAATTCGTTATGTATGCAAATTGTATTTGTCTTTCCAAACTAAGAAAATTCAAAAGAGACTTAAAATTGTATTTATAGATTTTTTTTTCTGACATTATCTCCAAAAAAAAACCTAGGCTTGTTTTCCCAAGTGATAAGCCTTGTTACTTTGGTTTTTTTCATTGCTCTGAGGAAAAGAAATAAGAAGGTATTCAAGCACATGTTCTATCAAGTTAACAGTAAACCAAAGTGTAAGTATGATCTTTTTTTATAGTTACTGAGGGCTTCAACTTCTCAGGCTGTGGGTTCAAAGTGCCCCTACTCATGGGTGGCACACAATTTCCTGCTGCTAAAGCACAAAAGTCACCATTCCAAATTCTCTTCTCCTTGCAGTAATTTACGAAAAGAATGACAAGAAGTTATCTGTTATATCATGTAATTACAGCACAATCTTTGAAAAACAATAGTTTTAGACAGGATACTTGCTTTTACTCAAAAAAGTTTCAAGTTTCTTTTTTTTCTTTCAAAAGCAATTGTTTTAGTGCCTTGATACATTTCATTGCTGAAGGAAAAAAAAATCAGCATTTTTTCTTCTAACATTCAACTTTTTACAGTAAAGACACAAGTACTGGCCCATCTAGCCCTTTGTTTTACAGCAGACACAAACAGTGTAAAGGAAAGTAAAGACAGACCAGGACACTGACTCCCTCATACTTTGCTTTGAGGAAGTAAAGACATTTTCTTCCAATTTTCCAGTATTTTCAGCTTAAGCATTTTGAACTGCACAGTGTCCATCCACATTCAGCAGCTCCACTACTCTTTCAACAGCACGTTTAATCCCCTTTCTACTCTACCAGCAACTTTAAGCAGTCAAGTCATCCTCTTTGTGAGACTTCACCATCTATATCTATAGTCCACAGTACATAGAAACCCCTCCCTATCTTAGACTTGGCTCCTACTGATTCCCCCCTTCAGCCCCCTAACTGCAATTCAATACTTGTATGTGTACCACACACACAGGAGATACTTGACAAAGGAAACTACTGCTCATCACCTGAGTGAGTGATTACCTGTCAGCAGGTAGCTATTAAAAGCTTCCTTTTAGGCAGCTAAGGCAATACCAACATAGGTTGCTTTAAAGGCAGTTTGGAATATGCCCACAGTGCATCACTCTGGCACAGATGACAAACAGACACATATCCTTCTGAATTACTGACCACTTCCTACTGCCTCTCTAAATAGCTAGGAAAATACATTTTAATTACACTACATCTCTGGGATTCTGCACTCCGGGAATTTATAAGAAAAGATTAACTTTCTTCACGCTCTCTGGTACATGCTACAAGTCTTACATGTGACAATGCCTACTAAAGAATATCTGAACAGGTAGTTTAATTTTTAATCTTCATCTTCAACATTTTAAGTAATTTTGTGGTGATTGCTTTTTTTACCTGGACTTCAGGAGAGGTTCCATCTTGTGCCAATGCCAAGAGAATACTGACACTAGTTTTCAAATGCTGTCCAGAACCTATTCCACCAACATACCGATGGAGACAACCCAGAGCCAAGGAATGGCCTGTTCTTGATACAACGTCTCGAGCAGATTTTAACCTGTCAATGTTTAAATACAAAGAAAACATGTCATTCAGTAAGTTTTTTACACAGAATCTTTGAAGTACCACAACAGTGGAAAAGACTAATAAAATTTCACAGGCCATCTTACAATATCTGGAGGAACTTAAACAGCAAAAACAATCTACTTACTCTACATATATAGCTATATAATCCAGGTTACATATAAAACCAGAGGAAAAAAGGTATTTTAATAATGATTTTCTTTTTTTCTGGTCAGAATTTCGACCTTTTAGATGAATAAGCATTTTGAGGGATATAGAAAAAGAATTCAGATTTTACAAGTGTTTCACAGCAAACTAATTTAATAATCATTCTATAGCCATTGCAGTGAAAAAGAATCAAAAATAAAAAAAATGACAACACATACTGGGAAATGACAAAGATATCCACAGCTACATCTTCCACTGCAAATCCAGTTTTTACAATAGCTGCTTTCTTCTACAGCTGATTTTACGGCTTTTCCAATACAGCCATTTTATTTTTTTAAATAGAAAGCCTTTTATAATGAAACTAAAACAGAATGAGTAGCATTTTGAATGATCTAGTTGTATGAACTTGTATGCACTGACTTATCGAGTATTTTCCACAATGCTGCTTCTGAACACGTGTCACATACATCATTTGGTAATTAGAAGCCTTTTCGGTGGGTGAGGAGGAGAGAGAAAAGAAAGGATTTCCTAATAAAAACAAAGAAAGATTTCTTTTCCCCCAGTTGACTGTATATGACAGACATGCATGCTCTTGGCCATCGGTGAACAACAAAGTAAATGCACATCTCAAATATAAAAAAATTACTTGACTGTCAACAAAATGACAACCATTAACAACTTACAGGACAATCTAGATAAGAAACAAGGAAAGTCCCACTAACAAAAATTCAAGGATAATGTACTTTATTACAAGATGAAAGGGTGAAAAAAATTTAATTATTCAGAGGTAAGAGAGCTGGACTGAAGCTATGTGCATGCACCTGGCCCAGCCAAAACATGGGCTACAGTTCTGAGGCAGTTGCATTCTGAGTCACAAATATGCTGATGCCTTAAATTTAAGCAAGAAATCAGTTGCTTTTATCAAACATCTTTCTAAAGACCCAAGAAAAACAATAGAATATGAAAAAAAAATATGGGCCAGGAAATCAGTTAAATCAATGTGTAAAGAGGATGCTTTAGTGAAACAGAACCACTATTACATAATTCATATGTAATGTACTTAATGTAAGCTGTGCTTATCTCTCTGAAACAGTTTAGTCACCTTCAGGTAATTCATCAATAGCTGTTCACCAGTATCATTTCACATTCTGAGTGTTTAACAACTCAGGTTTTATTCCTCATATGAAATAAACCCAAAAGAGAAGAATCTTTTGAAAGTTTCTTAGACCAACATAAGCATAGGGATCAAGCATGAAAGAAGAGAATAATGAATACGGCATTTAGAAAAGGAATCTTCCAAACCACATTAAATTACAAAATACATTAAGTTGCAATTTTATTTAATTTTCTGAATTAAAATCAACTTACTTATCGAAACTGTACTGAGCCATTCTAGCAATGAAAGAGGCTTCACCAACCACTTGAGCCATTCTGCCAAGAGCTTCACCAGCTGCACATCTCAAAATAGGGTTAGGATTATCAAGGGCACCCATTACAAGTGTCAAAGCAGATTTCCGGACTTCTTCCGGTCCCAGGGTGCTTTTATTCTCAGCTAAACCCTACATTAAAAAAACAAAACAAAAAACAATCCAAACATCCCAATGTAGGGGCGAAAAAGAAAATATATTTGAGACCATCAAGTGAAAACTATGCGCTTTTGCTTTTGTCTAAATTTGTGGTAGTTCATCCTAAAACACATTGGCTGAAAACATTTAAAACTCAAAATCAACATCCTGGGTCTCATGTTTGCCAATACTCTATTTCACATACTGGAAGACCTGTTGCACCAGCCTTTTTTATCAAATGCCTTACCTGCATGCACCCTAGTCCTAACAAATCTGATCTAGCCTTACACGGGACACCTCAGGAAAAAAAAAAAAAGAGAAACTTTAAAAAAAATCAAACAGCAGAAATCTAAGAGGAAAACCACAGACCAGTTACATTTCTGCAAGAATCACTTAAATTGAAGACATTTTAGATACATGAAAGTATTTTTTTCATTATAATTACATCCTTCCAAACATTGTTATAGCCTCTTATATGAACACCCTACAAAACAGTAACAGTAAACAGTGCTTCTGAAGTTTCTTTTACTCCAGGGGAAGTCATTAAACACAAGTAAAGTAAAAACACTGCATGTACTATAGAGAAAAAAGCCAAAGGCTCTACCTTAGATTGTAATTTTCTGAAGTCCTCACTTCATCTCAATTTAGACAATTTTTTGACCATGTGGCATGGCATGGCATGGCAGCTTACAGAAATCTGCCTCAGAATCTACATTTCCACTTGTAGCAATGTAGATCACGTTTTCAAGAACAATGCAAAGAACTGAGGTGCTGTTTTGCCAACATATTTTGACAATCAAGCAAAGACATGGAGCTCCAGTAACAGCTTAATCTAGGCAGCCACTATTCGTGACTTGCTGTCTTACTTTCTGACTTGATAGCATCAGGCTGCATTTCCAAGTTAGATAGAGAGCACACAGCAGTACCTGCAGTCAGTGGGACTGGGCATAAGCATCTAGAATTCTGTGCAATAAGGCAATCAAAATGTAAACCCAAAGCTATTTGTGTGTTCAATTACACATCTGCACAACGCTCTGTGACTTGAGGGGTTTTGTGAGCATATATGAAAAAGTACTTAAATCCAGGAGTCCAGTGCAAATAAAATCACAGGACTGAAGATGAAAAGGCAATCTGAATACCACAGAATGATGATGATTATAGAATGCTGACTACACAAGCCTCATCTGTTCTCTGTACTGACACATGAAGACAAGCACTCAAGCTAGCATCCAGAAAAAATTCAATTATGGAATTTTCAAATTTTTGAATTCTTGAGTAACTTTAGTAACATTCTTTTAATAGCCCTTTGTACTGAACACAAACTGATGAACTTGGGCTTTTATTGCAAGTTCACAAGTCCTACCTTCAAGGCACTAAGAACAGCAGTAAATATATTAAGCTGCACAGCTTGCTGGCGAACACCTTTAGCCTGCTTGACACACTCAGCAAAGTGATCCAACATCTGTAACCTAAAACAAAGGAAAGAACATAATTGAAGTGACAGCTTTTCAAAATACAAACAGCTGGTAAAAACCACACACAACAAAAGGGACTTTTAAGTTCAGTAACAGAAGTTATGCTTCAAGGGCTGCAGAAGGTACTCACTATAGGTAATAACAGTAGAGTTACTCTGAATATCCCTTTGCTGGTTCTTCTAGTTCATCCACAAATATTTATTATTCCTTTGAAGACAACACCACCAAGAGGAAGTGAATCTTCAAGTGCATTTGGCTGTATAACTAGAAAGCTATGAGGACAAGAGTGGAAAAATGCTCTTTCCACAACCATTTAAAATAGTTAATATTTGTTTTTCTGTTTCTATTTGTTTGTATTCTGTTTCTATTTTTCCCATTTAACCTCCATTCCTCCCCAGAAGACATTACTGGAAGGAGGAACATTCCCTAGAAGATACCAAAACAAGGAGTGCAATGAATAATTAGCATTCTTAATTACTCAGCAGTTCCCAAGCTACATCTTTTCACAGTTACCTACAGTATAGACCAACGTGAATCTCAAGTCTATCCTGCGCTTACTACAAAATGAGGTTGACTGCTAAGAAAAAACTGCCCCCATAAGGTTTGCACTGAAAGATGATTTTACTTTGAAATACTTCTTAGAACTGCTTTCACTCTGTGCTCAGGGACAAATTGCCTAAATTGAGTAACAAAATTAGTGCTGACAACTCTTAACTCTGCCGAGGTAATGTGAAACATAAAGGAAAACACATTGAATTCCATTTCCTCTTTTTCATTGTGCATACAATTCCTTGCTGAATATAAATCAAATGGTCTTACTTGTGGAAGCCAAATGAAATTCAGTGGAGGCCCCTGCTGTTTTCAAGGCTGGTTTGAAGTTAATTGCAATGGGTACTTTTGCAGGAAATTTTGGTTGCAGAGATATTACTACTGTTAAATGCAGTATGAAAAGAGAAAAATCTAGTCTCCGTCTCTGAACACTAAACTTCAAGAGATAAAACTGAGGAAATCACTTTATTTCTAAAGTGACTACACCCATTCTGGAATCTTGAGACACAATGGACATCAAATACTAAACTCGAATTTAAAGAGAGTTGATACCTTTATCAATTCTTATTTCAGGAAAACAACCAACCAAACAAGCAAACAAAAAAAACGTTACCAACGTAACAGTATCCAGAGAAACAAAGTATTAGGTTCTGAAACTGAACACTCACGTAAACTGACCTATGTTTGTAAGAGACATGAGGAAAAACCACACCAAAGAGAGCCACAGATGCATCAATGACAGATACTCCTAATGGAAGGGGACCAGGTACAGCTTCACCAGCAGGGATGCGCAAGTAAATAGAAGAGGGATCGTGTTCCAGAGCACCACTCCCAGACGCACTGTTTGGCTGAAGCTGCAAAATGCCACACAACATGAGTACCTCTGAATATACCTTTGCACATAAAACTTGGAACTAGAGATAACCAAAACACATAGGCACTAGTTAAAACAACAGAACAGCTCACAAACACCTGAATACAAGTGCAGTATCCCCATGTATACACGTTAGCATTAACAGGGTCAGCTGAGTTCTGAAGGGTCAAAACCATCAACAGCTAGATAAACACACAAATTATCACTTCTGGTATTAAGGGATGAAAATTAAGAGAAAAGCAGATTCATTGTGGTACTAATAGTAGCTTCTGAATCATTGATTATGAAGTGCCATTTCAGAAAGGTTACTCATTCACTCTCTGAGCACAGACTTACAATACAATGTATTAAATGATCCGTTTTGGCTCCAATAATGCCCTACACAGAAAGAATTAGAAACAGTACTAAAATTATTAATTCTCCTATCATCAAGAAAACACTTCCTAACCATCATTCTTTCATGAAACTCTAATAAACAACAATCTATTTTCTCTGAAACAAAGTCTATGTTCCTATAAATTATTTAATCATGAAACAAAATTAGAGTCTAGTAAGTCTGTATTCTTAGAAGGCCAGAAAACACAGCAAGCTTTGTTGACTACTCTAGATCATTAAAAAATAAAACATGACAAAGCAGAAGAGAATCACAGAATGACAGGAAGTTAGGGGTTGGAATGGATCCTAAAGATCGTCTAGTCCCAATGCTCTCCCTACTATGGACAGGGACACCTTCCACTAGAGCAGGTTGCTCAAGACCTTATCCAACCTGACTTTAAACACTGCCAGGGCTGGGGCATCCAAAATGTTCCACAGCAATCACTCCAGTTCTCACCACTCTCACAGTGAGAAAATACTTCCTAATATCTAACCTAAATTTCTCCTTTCAATTTGTGCCTGTTATTCCTTGTCCTATCACCACAACTCCTGATGAAGAGCCCCCCTCCAGCTCCTCTTCAGATACTGGAAGGTTGCTGTGAGGTCTCTATGCAACCTTCTCTTCTCCAGGATGAACAGCCCCAACTCTCTCAGCCTATATTCCCAGGGGAGGTGCTCTAGTCCCTCTTTCAACTTTGTGGCCCTTGTCTGGACTTGCTCCCAACAGTTCCATGTCCTTCTTATGTTGGGGACTTGAGAGCAGAGGGGCAGAACTACCTCCTTTATCTTGCTGGCCACACTGCTCTTGATGCAGCAGAGGATTCCATTTGCTTTCTGGGCTGTGAGCACAAACACTGCCAGAGTCCTGTGACAGACTACAGATCTCCTCTTACCAAGAGTGTCACTGTTGTACAGGCAGGAAGTGAAAAAAACCAAAAGGGGCAGGAGGGAACAGAAAACGCTCTGTGGATTGAAGACTGCACTGGAAGTCTATGACGTCCTCCACACAAAAACAAAGGAAGTCTGTAAAATTCTTTTTTGCTTTGACATGCTGATCTTGGCTCAGAAACAGCTTCCCACACCCTTGGTATCAGTCTTGGCTTCTGGATCTGCCCCATCAAACCTTCTGAGAAACTCTCCCATTATTAGATGGGTGTTGCAGAAGAGGTGTTTTCAGCCAAAAACATTGTGTCAACACTTTCAAATGAAATGTAAGATTTCTTACTACACCTATAAAACTAGTTAAATCTTGTTTTGCTATAACTCCATTTGCAATATTGATATTTTGACAGCAGTTTCGTTATAAAACATGTTAAGTGAAACCTACATTTCTCCTAGTTCAAAAATAAATGTATTAGAACAACTTTTAGGCTAGGAAGGTTGGCGGATGGGAAGAGATACTGAGTCATGGCTTTTTTTAAAAGAAATGAGGCTAGTTCACTAAGCACACTCCTGTGAGTAGCATTATGCAATTTATATCTCAGCTGTAGGTGGTTTTTAATCAAAACAGTACCCTGTAGATGGAAACACTTACATCTAACAAAGCTCTGAAATAAGACTAAAAACAAGGTTTGAAGCTCCAGTTTTAGAATGCTTCCCCACACACATCACAGAGACAGGGCAGATAATTAATGCTTCTGGCTTTTTTGTTACCTGATCTTCAATTGACTTATGATCTGTTTCCTGCAGCCAAGAGCCAAGCAGAACACTATCATCATAGTGACAAAGAGACCTTAGGAGTGATGTGGTTGTATTAGCAGAGTTGTCTGTCAAAGTAAATTCTGCCACCAGCTCTCGAAGAAGCGCATTAAACGATCCTAAAAAGGCAGACATTAAAAAGAATCATTGCTGCTTCTTAGCCAAAACATTTCAGCTAGTGATCAGAAGTTATAAATGTACCATTACCTCAACTTTAGAGGTAGCTAACAGAGAAGTAAACCTGACAATACTACAGTTGAGAGCAAGGCTTCAAATGGAACTGCAGGCTCTCAACTCCCAAATCATGGGTACCCAAATACCTAAATAATAGGTAAGGCTGGAAACCACTGGAGATCATCTAGTCCCACCCTCTGCTCAAGTAGGGTCCACTAGAGAACATTACTCAGAATTGTGTCCTGGCCTAAACAACAGATTGGGCCATCCATTCAGGATGACAATCCAGATGTAGAAAAAAACCTGTTCATCCACATGATCATGTAAACATAATGAATTAACAAAAAAAACCCAAAGAAACCCAAAAAGTTAATCTGTCAGACCATGTGACAGTTCTTCTGGCATTACTAATAGCAAATCAGTGTAACAGATCAAATCAGATTTAAAAAAGAAAATAAACAAACCAACAAACAAAAAGGTCCGAATGTAACCAAAACTAAATCTCCACTGTCACATCTGTTTTTCAATATACTAAAGTTCTCTATCTTTTAAGTAACAATGACTTTAAAAATCATTATTTGATCTCAGACCATGATTTCCATACCTCTCAATCCTATAAAGGGAACCATAACTAATATACTCCAAGTGTCACTCTATGAGTGCTTTGCAATATTCATACTCTGTAGCTACACTGTCAAGATGACATACATAAGATGAGGAATATGATGAGTACAAAATTCTTGGAGATTCCCAGAACTGTATTTTGGCTCTTACAGCTGCTTCAAAGAGAAGCATCACAAGTACTAAGTAGAGTTTTTACTTCAACAAAAACTGTTAAAAATTTATGTACCTTCATACGTCTTTGGAGGCAACAAAGCCAATATATCATAAAGTCTTAAACGAACCATAGCTGCACTGGCTTTGAGATGAGCTCCATGGGCTTTAATTACTGATGGAATGCTGCAGAATTAAAAATGAAAAGGAGAAACCAGAAATGTTGCAGTTACAGAAAAGAGTATTTTCATATTTCTTTTCAAACTCTAGGCAAGGCAAGAAAACAGTGCTCAGAGGACTACTCTGGACAACTTTACTCAATTAACAATACATTTTCAGAAGTAATTGTACAGAGAAAACCTTTATTAAGAACCCAGAAAACCCACAACATACACTGCCATAAATCAGTGACATGCACCTCCTCAAAAGTCCTATTTTAATTACAGACAGACACCAAACCACAAAACCCAACCCCAAATTAGTTCTAGTATTTCATGACCAGGAAAAGACAAAAGTGAATAAAGAGCAAAAACTGCCTACTTACTGCGACATCATTGTCATGGCACATTCTATGGGTGTCATCAGTTTCCTGATCACATCCTCAGTAAGGAGCTCAGGGCAGTGAGCAACAAAGCTTCTCATAGCTAGTAACAAAACAATTTAAATTAAACTTCCGCCGAAACAAACAAATATTAGATATAAACAAGATAAATTCTGAGAATATCAAAAGAGTAGCAATTAAAAATATTTACTCAAAGATTGTGTGATCTGTTCATAAAATCATATGCCAAAACAAGACATACTGATGAAAATCTGACACTTTTTACTCATTTTCAAAGAAAGAAGGGAAGTTACAGGAGTTCTCTCTACAATACTTGGGATCATATTTTGATTTACTGAGCAGGTATAATCTTAAAGTCTGAATTTCTTACCACACAATGCTCCAGCACGGCCTTCCAGTGTTACCTGCCAGGTAAAAGAATCTCCTCTTGCCTTCTCTGCTTCCAGCTCCTTCAGAGAACGGGGAAACACGTTTCGCCATAGCAGCAACATCTTAGGCAGATGATACCGGACAACAGAAGGACCTGTGTGAAAAATTAAAGTGACAGTATAATAAAAATATGTATTGCAGTGTGAAAAATCTGCTGTGATGGCTTCTGCTCTTCAAACTACTTTTGTCTTATTTGTCTTATTGTCTTTTTGCCCCACTGGGAACAATGAAAACCAAATTCTTTCTCGTTCCTAGGTTGAAAATGTGGCAAATAAGTACTACACATCACATCTGCTTGTGGGTATCAGTCCTAAAACAGGAAATAGTAAAAAGACAGTTTAGCATGGTATGACATGACAGTAGGTAGGGTAGTCTATCTTTTTATTCTGATTTCTAATTTTTTCATATTAATTTTGAAGGCAGGTTCTGTAGCCTACTCTAGTCTGTCCATAAAATAAATAGAAAAATAACTGATAGTTATTGATTAGGTAAACTAGTTTAACAGTCAAGATTTTTTTTAAACTTCTGAAAAAGATCTAGTGCAAGTACATTAAAAACATATTGGAGGACAACCACAATAGGAATACACTGTTAGAAAAACACGATGATAAACTGGTAAAAGAGACAATTTAAAGAAATGAGAGGAAACACAAATGGTATTTGATGAGAGATCAAAATACTGCAAAATGCATCTGAACTTTATATTTTCCAGTACAAAAGAAAACTCAAAACAAAACAGAAAAGAACACCACTGCTGCAAAATTCAAGAGTACACTTACAACCTCTCAAAATGCAGCTTGTGATACTTCTGTAATGGCAGGTATGAACACGAAGCTAGCTTTTTTAAAAGAAAATTGAAGAGCTTTGAAACAGACAACACTTCTAGTCAGTGCTGTTGCCTATCTAGAGACACATATGCAACTTGTTGGAATGCTCACTGGGTTTCATTTACTGTCCATTTCTTCTGCACCACAGTATTAAGGAAGGAAGAGTATGGGTAATTTTGCCCTTTCAGAGAATGACTAAAGGTTGGGTTTCTAAAAACAGAACAGAATCTTTTTTTTAAGTATGATGCCTTCTACCATACTTCAGCTTAGATAAGCACCAATATTTCACTTCTCCTCAGCACAGTTGCTGAAGTAAGTGCACTAACACTCTGCTTCCCCTGTATAAATACTCTTGTGCTGGAGAATGAGCCCATTATGTGTAAAGACCATTTGCCAGAGTGGATAATCAGAAGTGTTGGACAAGCTTTAAAATAGAAAAAAAAGTCAAACCATTTTTACAAACCTAAAGTCATAAGTGCTCCAAGTAAAAGCCACCCAGCCTGAGTCCGCTGCAAGGAGAGCCTGCTGTTCTGTGCAGCAGTTCGTAACAGATCCTCAGCAATACTGACCACCATCTGCACCAACAGCAAAACAGGGGGCTTAAAAACATACATGAGGCCACTGCAAGCTACTTCCACTTGCTCACTCTTACAGACTAAAGTGTTCTCAGATCATTTGAATTGACCTTCCACAAAGAATGAATGCAGATTACATCTCATGGTGATTAATGTTTTTCATAACACACCCATTAATATTCTCTTCAGCAACTATTTCAGCAATTTTTCAATATTTCAATTTCACTCCAGCAAATTTAAAAGAGAAAGAGAGGAAAAGAGCTGTAAAATATTGTAACTGAGATTCTAAAAGCACATGCTCTGGCCACTACTCCTGCACAAGGCACAAGCTCTATTTCAACAATGCTTTAACTCATTAGCATGCCACTCGTTTTGCAAAGCTCTTACTTGTAAATAAAAGGTATCTTTTAGTATACTCACAGATGAAACACTATCTCACCTTTCCTTTGGCATGAGGAATGCCTAGAGGACACTGATGCACGCCACCTAACAAAGCAGCCATAGCAAAACTGTAGCCACTAACAGCTTCAGGGGAGGTCTTCAGATTGTTGAGTCTTTCTGCACATCTGTCTAAAAATGGAGTCAACTGAAAGGGCAATGCCACGGCTACACACCGCAAGCACCAGGCAGCAGCCAGTCGAGCAGCCATGCTGGGATGAAGAAGAACTGAAGTTACTGTCTCCAACAGACCTACAGAAAGGAGAGTTTGCAGTCTTTAACTTTTTAATATATATAGACAAGTAAATTGAGTCAATATAAGACAATCAATGTGAAAGTTAAGAAAGTCACAATTAAAGTACTTGAATTTGCTGACTTTTCCTTTTCAGAAAAGATGGTGGCTGTTACTAGCATTATGCTGCTCCCCATCAGGTTTTGTCAGCAAAGGTGAAGCTGTCAGAGCCACAGCACTGACTCCTACTACTTAAACACTGAAAAGAGGCAGCAGTGCTACATAAGAGAACAGGCACTGGATGAGCCAATTCCCACAATATTTTACAGATTACCAATAAGAGAGCAACAGTAACAATGATCTTTAGATTTGCTTCACATTGTAGCCAAGCACATGCTGTAGATATCACTGACTGCTATATCCTGCTTTTGACATAGTGCTGTCCCCTCTGCATCAGGTTTACATCCTTCTATACTCTCCAAATGCCTACCTAACCTCACTTTCCAACTTCACCCTTCAGTCCAATTTCTCGCCACACCAACACTTTCTTTAGTCCAAATCTTGGCAAACTTCTACTTCAAAGCCCCCACTGCTGCCTGTGTACAACTCCTATGTGCTGAGTTCATAGCAGCTACCAGAAATAATACTGAGATACAGTCCCCTCTGTTCTTATGGGACACAGCTGCCAGAAGGAATAAACATGAGCAGTCTCTCCTACTCCAAAGCTGGCATAAAATTAGGGAAGAATGCCATATGCAACAAGACAACAATCTATATGATGAATTGTCTAAAGAAGCTTGCACTTCCAGTGGAAAAAAACACATAGGCATCCACAAATTCAGATATTGAAAAAAGCAGGAAGAAAATCCCGACACAAACCCTAGTCAACTTCAGCCAAAGAACTACTTCTTGTAAAGGGGCCTACCAACAGCTTTATTCCAACAAAATACTTTTGCTTCTCCACATAAATTTGGTATTTAAAGGCAACAGTTTTCCAGGAGCAAATATTTCAGACTTTACATAGCAAAACAATGCTATGTATTTACTTCCTATAAAACCATTATTGTAAACAAACTAATGCCAAAAAATTACCACTTCGCTCACCCTCAGAAAGAGCTTCAGACTCCAATCAAAATAGCTGTTTAATACTCGGTCAAACTTGAACTAAAGTTAGGCTAGACACAATGAGCTGAACAAATGTAGCTATCTGGAGACTATAAGAAGTACCAATTTCATAGATTTATTTTTTTCATTATTCATTTATTATTTAACTAGATTTAATGACATTTCATATTCATTGCTCAAACACCTCACTTAATCTATTTCCATGTATTTGCATACCAATAGAGGGTTCTTGAATAAGAGGAGATGCAGTGGCATTCAGACTCTGAACCAGACTCCCCAGTTCCTGGAGGGCACACACCATTACATGCTGGCTTGCAGCTACATCAGCAGCTCCTGATTTATTTTCACTGTTAGCATCATTCACTACTGCTTCTGCAAAAAGAAAACGAGAGTGTCTTGCTTAACTACCATTTGAATCCCACCAATAGAATAGAAAGTGACAGTTTCATTTTGACATCAATCCTACATCAAAACAAAATCACAAGTCTGGTCATTGTGAGAACTAAAAAAGCTAACATATTCTGCAGGGAAAGAGTTTTACAGCTATCAGCCAAATACAGCTGTCCAAAGACCATAAAAAACAGATGCTCAGCAGTTACTATGGACAGCAGAGTAGTAAGAGGTAGGATAAACAGTGTAACACAGTAAAAGCACTTATACAAAACACACATGCTGTATGTGTGTAACTATATGCAGGAACAAAATATACAATCTTGATATATCTCAGTTCTGCATCAAATTTGCATGCATACATGTTCAGTGAAACTAAAAAAGAGACCTTTAGCAAATAATTAATCCCAATTCCTAATCATCTCAGTGTTATCCAATTGAGTTCCTTAATCCCATTGTATGTTCTCCTACAAAATATCCCAGAAGCAGCAACTATCGCTTCAAAAAGGGACTTCAGTACCAGCTTAATGTTTGTGTGTCTACTACAGAAGAAATTTAGAAAATGGTCTATTGTATACAAAGGGAAGCAATTATTACCAAGTAAAAACCCTTCCCATTTTTCATCACATTCATGAGAAATCCTCAAAAATATCAAAATTTCTTCAAACCATCCATATACACAATAGAATTTCCTGCAACATTAACAAGGTGGCAGGAAGAGTATTTTCTGCAACTGTTCCCTCTCAAAAACAGCATTTTCAACAGACATGTTTTCTTGGAAGTAGTACTTATAGTAATGAGAAATCTTTTAAAGTTCCATGCCTACCCCACCAAAAAATAGTTATGAGAAGAACCTGCAAAAGTTTCTAAATCAATTTCATTTCCATATGTTGAACAGTGTTTTTAACTCAAATTAGATAGCAGCAGAAAAGAAAGATATGTTTGATAAATAAAGTGATGTGTATTTCCAATTTACTCTTTTAAATATCCAGTTTGAGCTAATTCCTTTAATAAGAAACAGATGCCAAGAGAGTTTTGTTAGCCCTCTTAGTGATTCCATATTCTGCAAAGATTTTCAAAGGGGTCACATTCTTCAGATTACCTCATTTTTGTCACAAAATCCAATTGGATATTAGAATGGATATTAGCAGGGGAGACACAAGGACCTACAAGATCTTGACCTACAGGACCTTTAACACTGTTAGTAAAGAACTCTGCAACACTTTCAATACAATCTATCCCAAGACAGATGATAAATGCATCGTTTTATTCTCCACGTCCATTCTACGCTTTTGACAATGCATTTCTTATCTGGGATAACAAGCCAGTGTCATACAATCACTTTTGAAGCAGAACTCAACCTCTGAACATTTGAAACAGAAAGCAGATGAACTATCATTTCAAATAAGAACAAAATTACTCCTCAAAGTAGAAGAAAGCTGAAAAATGGCTGCCTCGGTAAAATGACAGTAACTTTCAACTGGTTTTGAATGAAGAAAAATGGTTCTCACCCACTGCCTTCATTTGTTTACCAATGGCTTGACATATTTCTTTGGCAGCTGCAATCTGTGCTTTCTCCCCCAGCAAGCTGCCCACAGTTGCTCTCAGGATAAAGGACACACATCTTCGAGAGTAAACAGCCTCCACGTGGGTCTGAGTTGCACGAGGATGGGACACCAGGTCGAGCACGTGGGACAGAAACGTAGCAAAGTTGCGCTCCAGCCACTGCCCTCCCAAGGTCGTAACAAAGACAACGTAGGCCTGCAAATCCACAAGTCACACAGCAACCCGATTAAAACACAAACAAAATCCATGTGAAACTGCAGCCAGACAAGAGCATAATGCACAATAGCAGCAACACCAGTTAGCAATAAGCAACTCTAACCTAATGAGGTTACTCAGCATGAACCAATTCAGTATCCATTCTTTGCTGCTGAAACTCAATTTCCTCCAGTGCCAAGAGCAGCCCCTATACTGTGATGCATAAAATACCCTCTGAATGACAGCAAAAAACCCCAGTTAATTGCTTTCAATGTGCCTCTTTCCAAAAAAAGTTAGGAACACCATGTGAATAAAAGCAGCAACATCGTGTTCCAGTTCACAATGAAAATCTGGCATATTCACAAAGTTCACCTGGAAAAGGCTGAGAAAAAATAAAGGATTTCACAAAATAACCTATGATCAAAGAATCTGGATCCTGGGAAGTTACTCTAGCATACTGAAATACATGTCAGAGAGAGAATGTATGAATTGGAAGAGATGCTGCCATCACCTTTCTCTCTCAGACTTCAGGAGCTTCCACATTCATCACATTTCACCTACTCATGAGAGATATATGAAAAGAAGAAATGTAGTTTAAATAATCTGAGCTGCAGCTGAGAAGGGAGCCACAAAAGAGTAAGAGAACATCCTCTCTAAAAGGAAAATAAATTTTTAAAAGGAACTAAAGTATATTACTTACTAAGTTTTCAAATATTTTTGCAAGTTAATCTCACGTAATATACACTGATGAAGTAAGTTTTCCTTAACTCATATTTTAATCTATTGTTACTGCATACCAATAATCAGATCGGTGAATGATACCTCATGTACATCTCACAGAAGAGAAGAGCCAAATTAGACCTGCAAATTAACTTATAAAGAACAGAAACGTGTGTTTTTCCTACTAGAAGGGTTACAGTTGTGTACAAATTTTATTTCATTAAAAAAATGACAAACCTGGGTAACACCAACTCGCACTTCCCTATTGACAGATCCTCCTACTTTTAACATCTCTCCACCACTCTTCAGGAAACCAGATCCCCCTCGCAGAAATCCTGTGGCCATGAGCTCCAAGACCTCCTCAAGCGTGGCTCTCTTCACATTTTGCCGCATCACTTTTGAAAAAGAAAAGTTCTGAAAATTCCAACCAACACAAGCAATGATCTTGAAGCCTGACTTATTAATTCAAAACTGTCTTGCAAAAACACATCTACCCAATATTTTAGATAAAAATTTTCTTGCATGCTTAAGAAAAAATAAGCCACTTCTCCCAAGCGATTTTTGATCACTGTCTTTTCTTTGTATGATTACAACAGAGATTCTACACTCTTTCTAGCTTATTGTTTGTAAAAACAAACAATCCATCTACCACCTTCCATTTAATGGAACAACAGTGTGTCATGCAGCACTGTCATGTAACATGGTGCTGAAGGTTCAGCTAAGTCTGCCAGTGTAGATGTGGAATCCAGAAGGGCTCGTACCTGTTGCTTGTTTTGGTATCAGTGCTGTAGCCATGACTGTCCCCAAAAGCTTTGACACTGCAACTCGCACACCGTAGTTTGAGTTTTCCAGAGCTTTAAAGCACAGCGTTGCAACATTCTCTAGTTCAGCTGTCCACATAAACACTGCTTCATTCTGTAGTTCCAGCAGACACTGTAGCAAAAAATAGATTTCCTAAGCAACAGGAGACCATTCTTACATTTTATCTAAGTATCAGACTGCAATAGTCAGGTTTATGCAGAAAATATTTTAATATGAAAATTGCAATAATTAATTTACACACACTCTACCATATGCCAACTATCTTAGCTGAGTAAAAAAATCAGTCATGGAACAGGTTAATACATAAATGAAAAAATTAAAAGAAAGCTCAACACAAGAATCATATTACCAAAAAACTCTCCCACTGAGGCTCACAGATAACACATTCCATCTCATATTTTTTACCTCTGAAATAAGTAAAATATCTGAGCCTGCAGTGTAAACTGGTAAGGACTTACCTTGTTCAACTAATTATCAAATTTCCCTTCCTCAACAGAGGTCCCAGCTCAACTGCAGGTACTCAGAGCACAAGAATTTGTGTGACTGGTGAGCAGACACCCACCTTAGCCACTGCACACCGCACAGCCATGGATCTGTCCGTCAGCAGAGACCGGGCATTCTTATAAATGTCTCGGTGACAAGAAGCTGCTGCTCCTCCAAGGCCATTGAGGACTTTCTGCAAACTCATCAGGATTTCACTGCGGCCCTGAGACTGCATGCACACAAAAACATTTAGGTAAAAATGTGGACACAGCAGTTACATTAAGAACCAGGTGTATACTTCTGCATTTTCCTGCTTCTATGCAGGAACGTTTTTGTAAACACTGAAAATGAAGGCATAGATAACTGACATGTAGCTGCTTTTAAATAGAAGTAAACACCATACACAGCTTTACTTAAAGTCCCACAGGTGTAACAAACTCTGCCCAGGCAACCCAACAAACTGGCTCTAGGTAAAATGCTTCTGCACTGCCCCACTATTTGTCAACTGCAGACTTGGGGGAAAAAAGAAAAGGCAGCTGATAAGAGACAATGGGAAGCCCAGGTAAGTTAGCAGCTTCATGCTATACCTGACACAGGCAGGTACTTACAATCTGAGAGCACCCAGATGCACAAAAACAAATAAATAAATAATCACACAGGTACAACAACACAGTTGGAGGAAACAGCTGCTACCACAAGATCCACACAGTAGTATTTCAACTTGTTCCAACAGGGCTATTTGCACAAAATCAGACCAACCCACAGTCCAGGATACATTTTTTTATGACACACTCTCTTGTCAGGGCACAATGTATTCTGCTTACATACAGAGTAACAACTTCCCTGCAAAATTTAAGTATTCATTATTCATTTTTAACAACTGAATGTTTATTCAGAGCACATGGGCAAAAATCCCAACACAGTAATCAGAAATTACAGATACAGTCATTTCTGAATTATAGTTACTGATGTCACTATGAAGCAATATTCACATGATAAAGTCTAAACTCTCTGCAGTAGACTTGAAACTAGCTAGGTAAGTGATTTGTATCCTTCAGTGCAGAAGAAAAACAAACTAGGCAATTTGGCAAACGCCTCTGGAGGAAGCAGGTTTCAGTTTTAAATCAAATTAAAACCATATAATAAACTGAAACTCACCTCTGCACTTTTCAGAGACTTTAACAGATTATTCACAGTTTCTGGAAAAGAACTACCCAGCATTCTGCCCATTTTTTCATAAAATGCTCCAACACATGCCACAGCAGCCCTATGAGAAAACACAGAAAAAAGTACACATATTAATGTATCATCCAAATGAAAACAAATAGTTAAATAGAAATGTATGTTCATATCATCATTGATGAATAAAAATCTACTGCTAGCCACTACTTATACTGGCTGTTTAACACAGGCCATTTAAATATTTTTTTTTGCTTACCAAAAAAAGCAACAGAAAAGTTACCAGCTTTTAAGAATACAAATGTATTTGAAAGGGTATTACTACAGGATCTACACATAGAGTAAAAAATCCTGGAGAAAACAAGATAGGCTGAATGATAGACTGTAATGTATCCTGATACATTTTTAGAGATACTGAATTATGCGTTTTTTTCAAGATCAAGAACTTAAAATGCAGAAAATATTGCATAACACAAGAAAATTGACAGGCTCTGTAAAAGCTCTGGATCTGTAAACAGTTTTTTACATGTTTTTCTTGCTCTGCCATTTAAGATTAGGAATATTTAGCTATCACCACATCACAGTTATATACACAAACTGTTCCAGGACAGTCACAGAACCAGCCCCTGAAAACGTGAACTTTTTAATCACAAAGGAATGGGGCCTTTTTTAAAAATCTGTAATTGCTGGCTAAACAGTTTTTAGCAAAGTTACGTCACAAACTGGACTATGACTTGGTAGCACAAATCTCAGAGCATATTATAGTAGAAAACACTTCCACTTATACAAGTTCCTCACACAGTTGCAAGAGCTAGAAATAAGAGGATAGTATCTGCCCAAACAGATTTTTTTTTGAACAGACTATTTCAGATTTTATTGTCAAATCCTATGGTTGTCACAATGTCTGAAGACAAGACCAAATTTGAGTTCACTAGACAACATGAATATATAAGGCAGTTCATGGGAAAGTACCAAAAACGGTTTCAGTGGAAGTTGTTTATTGCATTTAACCAAATTCCTACCAATAGAACTGCTCCTATGACTAAAGACAAACTGGATCACACATTTCCACATGCAGAGACTCTGCTTGAATGACCTGTGCAGCTTAGCATGGCAGGGGAATAGAAAAGGCAACATTTCATGGGGAAAGAAACTTGAATATTTGGTTACAATTCTCCAGGCACAGATAACACTCTGGTTTGACAATCAGCAGGTTCCACCTTTAATGGGATACCTTAAAGGGAACACAATCAGCAGTAATCCCACTGGTGGAATGCCTTCATTAACTGTTATCCTCTCCATGCCATAAGCAGGTGAAGAGTTACAACATAGTACTTTGCCTAGAGAAAACCATTTCACTTTCACATAGACATGTATGTGTCACCTTTGAGTCCTGCCCTGCACAATCTAAATCCAGTACTTTTCTCTGCTATCTATATCAAGCATAGGTAACTCCAAACAAGCACCAAATATAAGTAAACATAGTGTGCCATATATAGGCAGTTTATTCTTTAATATCTAGGACCACTTGGCTTAAAAATCATTCCCCTTTGCCCAAAACATACAGTTTTGTTGGCAGGTAGGCTGCAGTATCATCTTTGCTCTTGATGATGTCGTTACACTTGTCAAGCGTCTGAAAAACAGTGAATGTGTCTCCAATGCTGTAGAGAGCAGCGAGATTTTTTGCAAGCAGCTTCCGTGTGGGTGGCCCAGGGGAACTGCTGATGAGTCCTGTAAGCTGTTCTACAAGTTTCTTCTGTTTTTCCTTGACATCTGTCTGTTAACAGGCCAAAAATAAATAAGAAAAGTAGTTAAATCCTCTGCGTTGCTTCTAACACCCAGAAAAATCTACAAGAAATGCAAGTAAACCTTATACCACTCCCAACTGTATGTACCTCAGCAAATTGCTTGTCTCAGAGAAATATGAGATACATTCAACAACAGAAGACTGATGCTAAATGCTCAGAACTAGCTGCTGTCCTATTTCATTTTTACTGTTTAAAAATACTTACTAGCTGCCCACATTGACTGCCTACAATTAAACATCTAAAATCTACAAATTAGCATAGAGACTCTTCAGGCTGAAGCTAGAACCATAAAGGTACCATCTGGCCATTACCTGTTAACTTTCTCTGGCATGAAATTAATACAAATGTTCTTTAAAATAAAGTATCTTTAGAAAGAAAGGGTGGGGGGGAAAGCCCATTAAATTACCTTGTTGGCAGCTACCAGCACTTTATCCAAAAATCTCAACCATTCAAAGATAAAAACTGGTCTCTTTGCTTCTGTGATTTGAGCTAATGCTTCCTCGTTCAGTAACAAACTATGAGCCAGCTCCATAATGGGTCAAATTCCAATTTTATTGCAAAGTTGTGTAGAAACACTAAAACGAAAATGTAAATATTAGTATAAAGTACAGTACTTCAGTACAAAGCTTTGAAAATCAAATGAAAATATTCAGCTTGCTTAGACTTGCCTTAGCTAAATAGTCCCACATTAAAGCTACTCACATATTTACAAACTGAGTCCATTTGTTAGCATTTCAGGAAAAGGAGGTGTTAATTGCAAAAAGAGCACCTACACGCAATTCCAGGGTATCAACTCTCAGACAAGAAAAATATACCAAAGTCCCTGTTTAAAGAAGGTAAAGGAATCATCTCACTGTCTCCGCTTACATGAAAGAGAAAAAAGATTGTTGCAAGTCAAGACCCTTGAGCACACTCCAAAAGCTGGGGCATGAACCTGGCCCCCTTCGCAATACCCTTCAACAGGCAAGCTGAGATGAGCCTACCACAAGGAGGAATTTCCAGACAATTCAAGTTCAGGAGAAGCAGGAACAGTGATAGGATTTGGCATCATTGACCTAAGATTTCCCTGATCCCACTAGTCTTGCTTTATGTGCTGGACAGGTAAGCTCCCTGAAATCCAGCAAGCCTTAGGGGTGACAGCCTGAGACACAAGCAGCAGCCTACAAACTACTGCAGGTCTCTCCAGCAGGCAAAATTCTGCAGATGGAACACTGGTGATTCTGCTCAGTCAATGGGGGCTGGCATCAAAGCACTACCAAAAGCACACTCAGGGCAAGCACACACTCTGCCAACTTCATCTTAGCAAACCACCTGAAAAAACGTGTAGCAATTCAATGCAGAGCTGACAGAAGAAAAAAAACCCACAAAATTTACCTAAAATCACAACATTAAATCAATCACCTTCAGTAAAAAGAAATCCAAAAAGCAAAAAAGCAACCCGATCCCAAAACTTGAACACAGCGATGCTGAAACTAGGATCTCAGGCAAAACAGAGAAAGCAACACAACTACAGGGTATTATGTAAGACATCAGCTTTCAACAGACATCATCTTTTGACAGCTGCACTGCTCCACTTGTGCTCTCAAGAGCTCACAGCTGCTTCCTCATCCATGGTCAAACTCAAAAAATTCTTAAAAGTCAAATGAAATTACTTAAATTGATTTTTTTTAAACAGTCCCCAAATGAGACATTAGTAAGGTGATGTATTAGTACTGTATTATAGTTTTAACTCTATCTTAATGATTAGGTCCTGATGAAACTAAAGCATCGCAATCTATTCAATGGTAAGGTTGTTCCCTGCACTTCAGCACTTTGCTTATTTTTCACTGCATACAGCTCCAGCAAAGGTGGAAGAGCTACATATGGAAGCACACACAGCACTCCCTAACTTCTCCAAAGACATCTTCTGTCGGGTTTTTTCGTTTTTTTCTTTACATTTATAAAAACTGAGAAGGCATTGCCAGTCACTAACTCTGACACATCACCTCAAGACACCTTTACTTGAAAGCAGAGGCGCAATGAATGATGGCACTGTGATTCTTTGGATATCATCCCAGAGATCTGCACTGCTTGTCACACCCACACAGCACATAAGTACCATAAGAACTGTTGGACAGCACAGCTCATTATTCCTTTTCATACCCACAAAAAACGCTTAATTTGTCCCCAGCCATAAGAGCCTTGGACACCTTATACACCTTCCCCACACTCCCGTATGGCTTCATCCAAAATGCAGGGACACAAGCTCTAAGCAACCAGACCTGCACATCCATTCAGCTGTGCTGCTGAAGCACTAGGCATCAGACACAATTACACAAATATCCAGCTAACTGAAGAGACAAAGGCAGAGCCGCTCACGTAGACAATCCAAAGCCCACTGGCCAAAGGTTTGCTCCAAAAAGCAGTGAAAAACCGAGTTCTACCGATCCTGGAAAGGACTGGGTGTTGCTGTGCATGTTACAAGAAATAAATACACTGTGATCCCCCACAGGATGCAGGGCCAAAGCCGATCAAAGTCAACCAGCAGCCAGTGAGGTATGTTGGAGCATTACACAGACAAGAAAATGTTCAGATGTACTAAAATTCCTTTCTATTCCACAGCTGTTTTCCTATGCCTAAATCAATTACTTGTACTTCATCACGCGTGCACTTCAGGGGAGTGACAAAGCCGAGAAGCAGGCAAGTTGGGCAAGTCACACACTCCTGCAGGACTCCATCGGGTGAAAAGCTTTCCACGCCTGGGTCCCTCTACCTGCATCGGCGACTTTAATGAGCTGTAGCACCATTCCGAAGGCCCCTTAGGAGGAGGTACAGCCGCGGTGCAGCGCCGGCCGTCAGTGGACCATGCTCCGGCAATGCCACCGAGGAGACGAGGCCGAGGGAGCGATGCTGAGGGAACCGAGCCCCGCACACCGAGCGATCCCGCACCGAGCGATCCCGCACACCGAGCCTCACACGCCGCCAACGCCGCGGGAAGCGCGGACCCTGTCCCGGGCCGGGCCGCTCACGGTCACTTACGCTCCTCCCGCGTCCCGCCAGCTGCGGCTGCACCAGGCGCGGCACCGCGGCCCCGGGGCCGGTCACGGTCACGGACAGGCGCGGGCGCGCTGTGCCGCGCTCGCCCCCGGCCGCGGCACCATCAGCGGCGGGCTCGGCCGCTTCGGCCCCGCCGTGCTCAGGTGCGGCGGGCGTGCAGGGCGCTGAGGGGGAACGCGAGCAGCTCTGCCCCCAGCCCGGCCCCGCCGCAGCCCGGTAGCGCGGAGACAGCGCGGCCGCGCAGCAGGAAGCGGGCGAGGCGCAGGCGCCGGCGGGGGGGGCGGCCCCGCGCAGGCGCCGCGCTGCGGCCGGGCCGGGCTCGGGGCGGCTCCCGGGCGGTTCCTGCCGCTGTCCGTGCTCCCGCGGCTCTCCCTGCTCCGGGGCCTGGCTGCCGCTCGGCGCGGCTCCCGCGGCTCTCCCTGCTCCCGCGGACGCTGGCTGCAGCCCGGCGGGGCTCCCGGGCGTGGAGCGGCGTCGCGGCTGCCGGTGGTCGGCGGGAGCGGGCAGCCCGGCACGGCGCGTTCAGGTGTTTTCGTCCCTCCGTCCCCCGTCGCAGGGGACGCGCGGAGAAATAAAATGCTCGGTGACACGCACTGACGGTGTCTATAAGCGAGGCGTCGCAATAACGGCGTGCTAAGCATGGAGGAAGAGGAAGACTATATGTCTGATTTATTTATTAAGTAAGTAAGCAGTTCTTTTTAGCCCCTCCTAAATTATTGCAAACCCCTTAAAAATACTAAAACTGTTTGCTGGCATTACTCGCAGACAGGATGTAAGGCCAGGCTTGCCCATGGTAAGGCGGGTTAAGGAAGCTATTCAGAAAGAAGAAAAGCAAAAAGAAGCCAATGAGAAGAACAGACAAAAAAGCATAAAAGAAGAAGAAAAAGAGAGACGTGACTTGGTACTGAAAAGTGCATTGGGCAACGAGAACAAAGGCTTTGCTTTGCTGCAGAAGATGGGCTACAAGAGCGGCCAGGCCCTTGGCAAAAGCGGTAAGTTTGTCACTCTCGGGAGCGTGTGTGTGTATTCAGCTATACCTAAATATTTTACAGATGCAGCTGTCACTTCATTGTTGATAGGTCAATAAGTGCCTCTTGAAGAGCCATAGCATTACAAAACTGTGAAGATGCTGTGACAGAACAAAATGAGAGCAAATCCCTAAAACTCAAGTAAAAATAGTACAGGCTATTGAAGGGATGCAGGGGAAGATCAGCACTTGCAGCTCAATAAATGCACTTGCATATGTTCATATCTACAGGAATTGCATTAAGGATGTTTTGATGGTTTTGCAAAGCTGATAGTGTTCAAAAAAACATCAGACCCTTTTGAAAAAGAAACAGTGCATACTGATCTACCCTTATGAAGCCTTAATAGATGAAGCAAAATCAGTAAAACAAGGAATCAATAACTGCTGTGCCAGTTCAGTGTCTCTGGCAGGCAATCACAATGACTGGCCCAGACTGATTCTTTTTATTCTTCATCGTTGTTATGATTGCCAAATGAAAATGGTCCAGAACGTGGTAACCTTCACAGGCATGTTACACCTGTCATGTTGACACCTTTTTTTTCAGTTTGGTCCTGTCATGAAAAAAGTCCATAGGATTCCAGCAGACAAGCCATGAAAGAGAGGGAGTTTCCAGTACAGCTGTGGCCTTTGTAGTGCACTAAATGTATATTGATTGGGAAGTTTTCAACTTCCAAGAAAAAAATTATAGCAATGGCAAAAGCAGCTTGCTGACTTGAATATACTGCACAAATAATTGTTTGAGAAAAATTCCATTTTTTAAATTGCCTTATTTTTTCTCTCACAGGAGAAGGCATTGTTGAACCTATTCCTCTGAACATAAAAACAGGTTTGTGGTGCTTTCTGATTTATTTAGTTGGATATCAGAGCCTCTCAACTGCTTACATTCGTCTTTTTGAACTTACATAGGCAGAAGTGGGCTTGGTCATGAGGAATTAAAAAAGCGAAAAGCTGAAGAAAAACTGGAAAGCTATAGACAAAAACTCCATATGAAAAAACAGGCAAATGAACAAGCTGCAGATCAGTTCAGGTAAAGTCACACAAATGATATTCCAAGCAATGTCTAAATAGCACTTCCTTTTTATGCTTGAAGTTTGGTTATTCTTTTAATGTGCTACTAGTTTTGAATGTTTTGAATGAAAGGTGAGAGTTACAGAGTTAATTGTTTCTCAGTTCTAAAGCAAAAGCATATGAACACTGTAACGCTAAAAGCATGTGCTTCACCATTTAGCTTTGTAACTGTTAATGATGCAGACAGTATACATACTGACTAATCCCAGGTCATATGCAGCTTTGTAAATTTGAGAAACCTGTACTTTGACGTATAAAATCCAGGTATCACTGGGCAATGTTGGTACAACAGTTTTAAAAGTCAGGATATATTTTTAGAGATTGTGTTGTTTTGGTTTTCTCCTGATTTGCATGTAATATATGGAGAAGTTTAGGAAAGGCTCTATCTTTTGAAGGTGTTTAGTGAACCACTTTTTCATGTCTTAGGAAAACCTGATGAAGAAACATTATAGTGTGATAAAAAAGGTGTATATATATATATATATATGTATATCTTGAAGGTATGATTCCCAAGAAATACAAGTGTGCTCCCACAGAAACAATGTCAGAATGACTTCTTAACTTCAGTGTTGTTCAGGCCTAAGAAAATTAGTAGGAATAGAATCTTAGATTTTCAGGTTTTGTAAAGCTGTGGATTGCATTGCATCTGTCACTGTGTGTCTGCCTGCTTATTTACCTCTGCTTGTTCTTAACAGAATAAGATTCAAAACCAAACAAGAAGAACGTAAGATGGAAGGGGACCTGCGAAAAAGCCAGAGGGCCTGCCAGCAATTAGATATGCAAAAAGTGAGACCTGGGGGGTTTTCTGGGGGGTTGGAAGGAAGAAAGAGAGGTTAGAGATACAGGCTACAAATGTAGTGCTTCAGTTCTTAGAAATTCTCTACAATTGTGGAGTAACTAGCTTAAAGTCTTGATGTTTGGCAAAACTTCAGTCCTCTTAAAATATTTCCAAGTATATGTTTGTACCATTAAGATAGTTGAAGGTGCACACCAGCCTCATGGTAACTTACATGAGGACTTGTGGTTTTGCTTCTGCATTCTTGTGGTTACTTCTGAGCTTCCAGTAGCCAGTATCAGGCAATCCTCAGTAATGGTGCTGTTTGCTTCAGGTGAGGGAGCAACATCATCACACAGTGACTGCCATTGGGAATGGACTCTGGAAGTTATCTTGTTCAGCCTTCCTCCTCAAGCAGAGTCACTTAAAGCAGGTTGTCCAGGACCAGGCAGATCTTTAGTATCTCCAAGAATGGGGATCATCATTGAGGGAATCAGCAGATTCACCAAAGTAGCATTAAAAAACAAACAAAAAAACCCACACAAAACTAAGTGCCTTCGACTTACAAGGAATAACATGAGCAGTAGCAATGAACTACTATGAATTTTTGCCACTGGAAAACTTCAAGGTTTTTTTTCCCCCTCTATTAACCAGGTGGAGGTTAATACCACCTCAAGTTCTACTAAGACTGTTCAATACTACTTAGTTTGCTTCAAATGAAGTCAGTTGAATTAAGCTTAGATCATCCTTGTTTACTTTTCTTCCTTTAACTTTACTTGAGGTGAATTAGGAAGCACCTTTATGATCTCTTGATAAAATAACTTGAGGCAGCATGTCTTCAACTGATAAACAAGGGTATCTGCTCACTGGCTTGGTGTCAGATTATGTTGCTATGTAACCTTGCACATACCAAACACAGATGAAATAGAACTAGGTGCTAGCATTGGCATGCATTCCATTGTTTAAAAAAAAAAAAGTGAATAATCTTTCTTTTGGAGTGCTGTACTTACCTAAAGCTTTAGTAATCCTTGGTTATACTATCTATACATGCAAGTTTTAAAGGCTAATAGCTCACTTCCTAGAAATTTGTTTTATCCAGCATCTTACAAGAAAACTTACAAAGACAGATAACTTCCATTTAAATCCCTTGTTATTTAAGGATATTGATGTTCCCAAGGAGACTTGGTTTTGGATAGAACCTGAAGAGGAAGACAAAAAGGATGAGGAAGACAAGGAAGATGAATGCACGAGCTCAGACTTAAGTGTAAGCTCTTCAACTGAATTAATTGTTCAATTCAGAATTTAATATTGCTTGAAACAGTATGTACGTATACATACTTGTATAAAGGATGTACATATACATTTCCCACACTGTAGTAAAGGGCCTCTTTGTAATCCCAGAGCAGTAACTCCTGTAGCAGTTAGATGATAAAATATAGAACATTAAACCACTGATTTATTGCTTATCCATTTTGAGGCTGATCTTTGAAAAAAGTAGCCTAGAAATTAAATTCTAAACATTTTTGTGCCTTAGCCAAGATAAGCAAGATCACAGTTATTTGCTTTTGAGTTTTAATTTTGGATGCCTCATCTCATGTGTGAGGTTGAAGTTTAGAGTCACTAATTAATTCCTGAAAATGCTTCACAGATTATCTCAAGATGGATTGGAAATACACATTTTTAAAAGCTGCATTACACAGCTGTTGTTAGCCTTATGTGTTTGATTGGCAGAGATTAGGTGTGAAAAAATCCACAAGAGATACCATATATGTGAAATGAGAGTAATATTTTTAGCTCTCTCTCTTCAGAGCAGATTTCTTAGCTAGAAAGATGGATAAGCAAACAACAGCCATTAACTTTTCAACTTTCCATTAGCTTTCATGAATTCCTGTGCACTATTCTACAAATGTGGGGAACTTCCTGTCTTACTGAGCTACAGTCTTGTGTAGCTTTTCCATAGCATTATTTTTATTTTAGCAAAGCAGTAGCTCAAAAGTGGTTTATGTCATGTGAGCCCCAGGTCACCACATACCTGTACATATCTCTAGGTATCAGAAAAGCTACACATCCTGACAGCCTATTTGAGAGAGGAGCACTTCTATTGCATCTGGTGTGGAACAACCTATGAAGGTGAGAGTGAACCAAGCTTTTGTATGCAGCTGGACTCCAGCTACAGAATATATCCTTTGTGCTTCTCCTACTGCAGCTTCCAAATCTACATAGCAAATTTACCTTCCAGGCTGCTGGTTTTTGCACAAAGCTTTGTCCATATTGTTATTGTTAACCAATTTTTAGGTTTATATGCAGAAAAACAAAATCCAACCAAACAAAAAAACCTACACAGAACAAACCACAGCCAACCATACTGATGTTTATTTGAATTTATATTATAATTTAGTTAGTTTTGAGAAAGCATAATTCAGTTATTAAAACCAATACCATAAAAAGCTGCAGAAGCTGGCAGGTGTTTCTGAAACAATTAGAACAACATCCAGTTTCACAGCACCAAAGAGAGTAGTATTTGTAGTCACTGTTTTAAAACAAATTTGAGAGTTACTAAATTGTAATACCTTGAATTCTGTTTAATCTGTTCTACATGAATTCTGGAAATACTTCTAGCACCCATCTTTTCCTTTCCTCAGCTGCATTTACTCACTTTTTTCCTGCTTATCCTATAGACTCTGAAGATTTATCTTCAAACTGTCCTGGAGATAGTGCTGCAGATCATGGCTAAAGCCAGTCTAAAGAAAGGAGCCCTGATAAGTATGTATAATTCATAGTATATTTTAAAAGGCTCAAAGCTGTGCCATACTCAAGAATTCATAGCCAAATATGCAGAAGAAAAATTTAAATTGACAAGTTAAAATTCATATTTTGTTTGATGCGCAATTTAACAGGAATTAAAACTTGGTATTTGTAATTGAACTAACATAATTGAGAGGTAGGTTGAGTCTTTCGCATCTTTGTTTATGCACTGCCCAACTGGTAATAAAATTCAAGTATGAGTAAAGGCATAAATATTGGCTAATCACTTTATTACATAATGTGTTAAACAGGGCTTGTTCATCTTTAGAGAGATGCCTAAATACCAGACTGGTTTTGCTTACTATCTTAAAGTTGGTGCGGGGGGAAAAAAAAAAAAAAGCTTGTGAAACATGACAGTAATGTCAATTTTTTTGTATATGAACCAATTTTTTGTTACATATAAAAGTGCATATTTTCCATAATTAAATAGAATTAGATCATAATGATGGGTTTTCATTTTTTTACATAATATATTTTAATTGACCTTTTATTTTATAATTTGGCCCTTTTTTATTTTTAACAGCAGTCGCTACTATAACCATTTATAAAAAATTAAGGAAGTATACAAATACTATGCAGAGAAAATATATCAAAAACTACTGAGACAAACTCAGTATTACTTAACAGCAAGATACTATTTCTAGTGATACTATTACTAATGATACCATTTCACTCTGTCCAAAAACTGTAAAGGAAATGCATCCAAAAGATTGACACATATCAATTTTCATATTATGAATAGTTTCATAGGATTGTTTAGGTTGAAACAGACCTTTAAGATCATCAAATCCAACTACATGTTAATTTTATCCCAATAGATTAAAGAGAAGAGAAAGCAGAAATAGTAGTATTTTTTCTGTAAGGATATATAATTTCTCACAGATCTTGACCACTGCAAAGAAATACTAATTAGTGTAGAGTAGTGAAATACTTTATGAATTCCAGTCAAGGATAAGGTTAGGAAAGCATAAAGCCCTGATGGAATTCAATCTGGTCAGGGATGTCAAGGAGAAGATCAGATTCAAGAAAATCTCAAGAACCTAGAGGTGCACAAGTCCTTGGGGCCTGCTGACATGAACCCACTGGTCCTGAGGAAACTGGAGAATGGATTTGCTGGTTGGAGTTGTTCAGCTTGGAGAAGAGAAGGCTCTGGGGAGACCTTAGAGCAGCCTTTCAGTACATAAAGGGGGAGGCCAAGAGAGCTGGAGGGGGGCTTTTTCCAAGGGCACATAGTGACAGGACAAGGGAGAACAACTTTGAAGTGAAAGGTTGGTATTAGATACTAGGAAGAAATTCTTTACTGTGAAGGTAATGAAGCACTGGAACAAGTTTCCCAGAGAAGCTATGGATACCTCATTTTGGGCAGCGTTCAAAGCCAGGCTGAACAAGTCCTTAAGTAATGTCATCTACTGGAAAGTGTCCCTGCCAAGGGCAGGGGAGTTGATCTTTAAGGTCCCTTCCAACCCAAACCATTCTATGATTCTATATCTGTGATTCATGATTAAAAAAAAGGAAACGGTGTAAGGCCTTACAAAAGTATGTACAATCACATTCTCATTTGGCAACTAACACTTGCACCAGAACATTAGTAATTTCCCTAAGAATATAAATACATTCATATGTATTACTTCTTTTAGAGCAGTCACCCACTTTACAGTATTTCATATATTACCTTTTTTTTTTTTTTGCTTAGAAATCTGCTCATTTTTCCCTTATGGAGTTTTGTTGGCCCCACATCAGTTTGACAAGATAGAGCTCAAAGACAAGCACCTGAAGGTCCAGTGTGCCTCTCTTTTCACCCTGCTCCCCACACCACACACAGTACTTTGAGTTCAGGCAAGGCTGAACTCTGAAGGATATAAATGAAGAGTAGCAGAGAACCTGCTGTTCCCTTCTGTGGGGCTGGCAGTGGGCACACCAGAGGTACTCAGTACAGTTACTAAGGGTTAGGCATGCCTCAGTATTACAATAAGGGACTAAAACCTAAAAGCATGTGAATGTTTAAAGTGCTCTCTCAGCCTAGGATTTCAAATGATAATTACTGAGGCAATTGGAGAATTTTAATAGCACCCTGAATGTTCCTTTCCAAAAAGGACAACCATCAAAACCTAAAGTTTTCAAAAACTGAGATTTGTTCTAAATTAGATTTCCTAGAAGCTGAATGTTTAACATTTAAATTTTTAAGAAATCCTTATTTTACAAGTTTTAATTCTAGAGCATTGAAGGTGCTAGGTCAGCAGCAGCTGTGAAGAGATAAGAAGACATGCCTTAAAGTACTTAAATTCAGTGAGGAATAACATTCACCTATTACTAGTATCTTTTCTGCCAAAACTAGTCTTGGTATTAAGGGGGGGATTCCAGGAATTATTGAAAGTATCACTGAACAAATCAGAAAGGTTTGAGTCACATACCACCAGACACAGCACTTCTTCCACAGAAAGCAATAGATAACCATAAGGGATAATGGACGCAGCATATGCAGGGATTTGCCACAGCTCAGTTAGCACTTTAGCACATCAACATAATCTCTGAGGGGAAAAGGACTAGATTCTATTACTTATTGTACAAAACAGTCCAGCTCATCCACAACCTATGTTTCCAGGTAAAAATTGCACGTGATTTCTTGCAAAGTGCCCTGTCCTGGTTGCAGCTGGCAGACGTGAATGATGATATGGCCGAGGAACAGACATGCCCCAAGCCTTGCTGTTGCTTCTGACATCTGTTGTCACTTCATCAATTGTAATAAATTCATCAAATTCTGGATTTAAACACAGTGTGAAAGGACATTTAACAAGAATAATTTTTAAGTGCCTTCTCTCTATCAACAGACTTAACAATGTCAAGTAAATGAGATATAGTGATTCTTCCTGATGTTGAAAGCATCTTTTTGATTGTGGATGCCTGCAAAAAATATTAAATGTTAGTAGGGGTTTTTTTGTTTGTCTTTTTAGGTTAATTCAGTAACCAAAAAGTAGATTAAAATCCCCTACCTCTGTTGGAAATCGGTTGGTGAAGCTCTCTGGAAGCCTACCTTCTCTAATAGAAGGCCATACCTGAAATGAATAAAAAAGAATAGTTTTGGTATGCTTTCATTTGTTATGCTTTGTATCTCCACCTTATGACATATGTAGTTTACTGAAATAGTTAGGAAAACGCAAATCTACAGAAAATGTAAGGCTTCAAACAGTAACTGTAAATGGTTTGAAAGTTGGGGGTTTTTTGTTTAGTTGTGCTTTGATTTGGTTTTATGGCCTTTTCATCAACTATTATCCATTTCTAAGCTTAAAAGCTTCACACACAACTATGACATATTTGTTTCAATAGTCCTCTCTATTTCAGAATCTTCATCTTTCTTTAAGGTAATTGATTTATATTGTCCAATGACATTAAAAGAAAAGAAAAAAGTTAGACAACTGAATTTCTGTTTGCAAGCCAAGCAGGTGTGCTTCCTCCTTTTTATCATATTCAGTACCACACACTTATTTCTGAGTCACTGTATAAAAGGCTACATGGACTCCAGAGCAACTAACAGGAGATTTATCATTGCATGCTCTAGAAATAACTTTTGGTTACCAGTCAGCTGTGAACAGGAACAGAAGATCTGAGGAAGTACTGGAAGGTGGCTGGGGAGAGCCAAGTTGAAAAGACACACTGGTATGATTTTCTCATACTGCTAAAAGGATCTGGCTAACAGTGTTCAAAGTCTGAGTCCAACCACAATTACTTTAGGCAAGATACCCAGCAGCTACATCACTGTCCTACCAATATGCAGGTTTGCACATAAAAAGCTCAAAACACATACAAGATACCTTTTTAAAAAAAGCTTAAGTAACATTCTTTTTGAGATAACATCTGTTTAACTTAAAGCAACATATTCCAAGTTACTTTTGTTTTCATCTTGGAAAACTGCAAGGGTTTTGATTTGGTGGAAACTCTTCTTGCTCTACTGTGCAGTGAAGACAAGAGCATGGCAGAGAAAAAAGTTGCCCATTCATAGTTTCAATTTTCTAAAATTAGAAAAATATTTCCTTTAAGTTTCTGATCAAAGGAAAAATATTTATAAAAAACTTGACATCCTTTTTTGCTTGACATAATCCTTTTTAAAGCATGCTCGGGCTTTAGTGTGTAGGTAGTAGGACAGAAGTGAAATAAACAGTAATATTTCCTTCACTTATGACATTTCAACTGAGGTGTGAGGACTTATAGGCTTTATGGAAATAATTAAGGAAAAAATGTAAAATAGAGATAGTACTGTAAATAAAGAGATTCTTTCTAAAATGCTATCAATATGTTATAGCAGCAGCAAGGCAAAACAACAGCAAAACAGTGGGCATTTCTAAATTTAAAGATTGCTTACCTTAGATCTTTCATGAGCAGTGAATGCCGAAAGAATTTCACACCAAATCAATCCCAGTGCATAAATATCTACGTCCTTTCCATATTTGGTCCCAAACTAGAAATATTAGAACGGAACAATACAGGCATCAAAACCAAGGGGAGAACAGCACTTCTTAAAGCAAAATTTGAAGTCAGCAGAAATTTCCACCCCAAGGCTACAAGACTGGCTCTACTCAATATCCTTCTAGTTATTAACCCTTTCAGCCTCTGACCTGGTAAATAGTGACTATTATGTCACATTGAACACCCTGAAATTAAGACTTCTACAGACCTGTACAGAAAAAACATGCCAATATTGCCCTGTGACAAATAATGAAACAAACAGAAAAATTCAAATTGCACAATTAATAGGGGCCCTAAATTCAAATGTAAATATCTGTCTGGCAGCCTGTTCTGCAAAAGCATTCCTTTCAGCATGCAGTATCAGACTGTATGTTCCAGAGCAAAAAACTTTACCACACTTGTGGTAAAGTTTTCTCCAAAATACAATTATCCTCATATACAGTCATACCAAGGAATTTTAGGCAACTTGCTATAATACAGAGATTAGGATTGAGAACATCCAGTGCTGAGTTTATAGCACACATCTAATTACAGAGACACTAATACAGCAGGATTAATTACCTGTTCTGGTGCCATATATGATTTTGTTCCTTTGTACTCAGTCAGTGTGTCAAATGTCACAGAAGTCACAAGACCGAAGTCACCTATTTTTATTTTATCATCACGTGATATGAATATATTCTGAGGCTATTTTCATGTATAGAAATAAAAAGAAAAAAAAAACCACCAAATGACCAAGGTTTATCATCAAGCATAATCAGCCACAAAAGTGTTCCCCATAAAATTTGATAATTGTTGAGAAAGTAGCATTACAAAACTGATGGTGTGGAAAGATAAGTTAAATCAATTTTTAAAAACACAAACTAAATTTCAAATAGTACATTCTGCAGTAACTGAACCTTTTTTCCACTAGCTCAGTCATAACTGTGTCATGCTTTAATTGCTCTTCAAATACATTGTGCATATAACATTCTATATCTTAAACTGTTTTATCACTCAGTCCTAGCCAGGATTTGATACACTTGGACAAAGCATTTAGTCTCACACAGAATTCCACTCGTCAGTTTCTCCTAGGCACAGAAGGATCACATGTTCTAAATCAAATGCAGAGTTAAGGCTTACTACAGGTAGCGCCGAGTATCACTTTTACATTTCCATTAAACTTCCCTTTTTTAAATTTGACAGTATCATGGCTTAAGGCCAGTTGGCAACTAAGCACCATGCAGTGGAATGAGGGGGAAAATCAAAAGCAAACTTGCAAGCTGTGTTTAATAATTGAAACAGTTTAATAGTTGAAATAATTCAATAATTAAAAAAACCAAAACAAGGAAAAACAAGTGATGCACAATAATTGCTCACCACCCACTGACTGATGACATATTCCCTCCCTGAGCCCAGATCAGCCCCTCTTCCATGTAAAAACCCAGCCTTTGAGTTAAAATAAACACTACCTGGTAGCAACCAAAACTTTAGTGTGTTGTCAGCATTATTATAATACTGAATCCAAAACACAGCACTGTACCACCTACTGAAAAGAAATTAACTGTATCCTAGCCAAAACCAGAACACAAAGTCAAAGAACTAAAAGCAGAGCTATATATATATGTTTCAATGAAGTTTCCCAAAGAAGACAAGAAAACTATACTTCTGAATGCCTTTAAAACAAAACCAAATAGCTTCATGCTGTCTTTTACTCAAAGAAGCTCCAGTTGGCCATAAGGCCAGGAGATACTTAATAGTCAACAGGAAGAGATCTTCATGTAAAGAATGCTCAGTGTAGTTGTTCTGTTCAAGTCTGACCACATCCACACATATTTCATATAGTACTGTATATTAAATATAAGTATTGCTTAATATGTAAATATAGCTTTAATCTCAGCTTGGGCCTATCCTGCAACTTTGATTCCGGGCTATGGAGATGTCAGATGGCCAAGCACTGACAGCAGACTGAAGAGGAAAGTTCCTCAATTCAAATACAGTTAGAAGAGTTAGCAGTACAACTTGGTTCTGGTCAGGAGAGGGTTAATTTGTACCATAATAGGTGGGGGATACATGGCTAGAACACAGAGGTTATTCTGTACCTCTTCATGTCGTTTTCTGGGAATGAGGGAAGGACTTGCTTCTGGGTCATGGGAGCGTGGCATTATCAGGTAGGGCTCTATGGTGAACTTCTTGCATGTGAATCACTCTCTGGTTTTAATGCTGTTACTGTTTCTGTTTGTTTGTTTTCATATCTCATTGCTGTTTCCAGTAAATTGTTCTTATCTCACCTGTGCTCTTTACCTTCTATGCCTCCAGTTCTCCTCTCCAACCTGCCACAGGGGAGGGGGAAATGAGCAAGCAGTGTGTGGATTCAGTAGGAGCATTAAATTGGAGAATATCACTCCTGATGGACCACAGCCTTATTCCTACCTCAGCTAGTAGAGCACGAGACTCCTACTCTCAGGGTCAAGTGTTTGAACCCCATGTCGAGCATAAAATACAGCCAGGGCGTGTAGGGGTCAAGTGAGGCACTTGTGGGTTCACTGGAGCTGCCTACTGTGAAGAGACTTAAGTCCCAGCTGTCAAGGTCTCTGGTGGTGGGAATTTGACTGCCAGAGTGGCTGCTGAGTGGTCAGGTAGGGAAGTTAGCTTAACCCTAGGAATGCCACCATGCTAATGATTTTTTTCACAGTGAGTGATTTAAAACTCTGTAAGCAGCATCATAGCTTCTGTCCTGAAGCTGTGAAAGCTTTGTCCCTTGTAATCTTTATATTGAAAAAAAAAAAAATCTTATGACTCTGCACATCTAGAGACTGAAATTCTATCCAAAACTGCAGCATTCAAACATTTGTATGCATACACAAAAGTAGCTAGAGCATGTTATCAAACACAGCATATATTAGGATAGACAAACTCTCCCTAAACAATATGGCAAGAGCAAGCTCTCTAGACTCAACTTTTCTTTTTCTAATAGAAAGTCTTGTGATCCACTAACACACTGAAAATGCCTGCTAGCTGATGAGTACTGATTCTTTCAGCTACTGCGTTCTGAGACGCTCCAAGTTTACCTTCTGATTTTAGGATGAGGTTCAGTCAGCTTCTGAAAGAAAATCAATCACTAGCAATATCCAAAGGAGCACACTGCTAGGGTACATAAGAGAGTAAGCAAAGACTATAACCATTCAACATTTTCTGAAATTCCAGTAAGTATACTATCTTAAACCTTTTCTTTTTGCTTTTTTTCTTTATTTTCCTACCCTACATACCTTGAGGTCTCGATGAATTAGGCCTTTAGAATGAATATATTCCACTCCTTTTACTATTTGTAAAAATTTGTTTTGTGCCATTGCATGATACTGTCGGTTTTCACTATTTTTTGTAATCCACGTTTCCAATGTTCCTTGTTCACAGAATTCCATTTGGATGAAAAGACAGAGGGTTTTTTCGTCTGAATTCTGGCTTCAAAAGAAAATTACATACCATATTAAAATTGACAAGATACAATTCCTCCCAAGCTATTTTCAAAAGCCCCTTTTGCTAATAATTATTTTTTGATATTATTATTTTGGATATTATTATTTTAACCAAAACAAAGTCTGCAATTCCCTTAATTTTAAGGAAGATCCTAGAACAATTTGTATTAAATAAATAGAACTGCAATCCAGAGGATCTAAAGAATCCCTGCTCAGCTGCTACATACTCCTGAAATATTTCTAAAGTTTTGCTTGCTTTCTAGTTTCACACTGGAAGTTTTCTGAGAGCCCAAGTTCCATTTCCCTCATACCTGGAGGCATGTCCTATCCAGGAAGAAATACCACTGTCCTTGGTTCCCACTGGCCTTGTAGGAACTACTGCAAGTCCCTGACACATGTTCTCTATTATGCTCAAGAAACATCAGCCTTCCTATCCTGCCCAGAATGGTCATGTTCTTTCAGCTCTGTTCTGTCAAGAACATAGTGCAGTGACTCTTTTTTACATTGGTCTGCTAGTCACAGAAACAGTTCTAAGAGCTAGAAATCTAGATTAAATATATTCACCCCTCTGGCAGCCTCACACATTCCAGAGAAGCCCATAAGATAGGCTGAGGCTGGAGATGGTGAGGGGAAGGAAAATACAAAGAGAAGCATGCACTGTTTTTTACTATGTACGCTGTGTGATGAATAAAGCTGCTCAAGGCACTGAAAGAGCAAGCATTAAATGGCTCAGGACTCTCTGTAGCCTTGAGATCAGGGCATTAATTCCAGTCTGGAACTCCAAATTGATGACTTTTTTTTCCTTTTACCCAATAGCTGTTTGATGTAAATACATGGTATTGAGGCTCCAACATATTAATGGTTCAGTTTTGACAGACTTTTCCCCCCCATTTTACTCCTCGTTTAATGAGCACAGTTATGGAGGGGTATCATGCCAACCATAATTTTGAATCCATTAATATTTTATGGCTCTAAATAAGTATGGCAGCCTATCTGAAGAGTATGAATTCACAGCTAGTGAAAAAAGCTTACCACAGAAGCTCAGAAAAGTTAATAGTCTCATTTGCAAGTAAAACTCTCAGCATTGTTTTACCAGAAGTCTCAGTGTCAAAGGCTACCTCTAAATTATAGAGCATTTCATTTTGTATTCCTTTTCTAAACAATCAAAAGTGTTTCAGGAATCATTAAAATACTAACTCAGGGAAATAATTAAGTTTATGATAGCTACTGGCTGACCAGTAATTATAAAAAGGAAGCTTCTGATTAGCAATTTGGTAGATAAAAAAGAATTTGGTAGCCAACTGTCAGACAATTTTTTAGTTTCTGTTGTTAATTCTTGCCCCAAATTTTGAGTTCTGCAGTCTTACTTACTCTCCTCTATAAATTCATTAAGTTCCATATATTGAGAGAGGAGAAACATAAAATTATATATCTTATTAATCAAGGAAAAGAAGACATAAATATACTTAATGGCATACAACCTGCTGCTGGAATGTACTGTGCAGTACTATTGCACATGTGTGCAATTAAATTTGTATAATAATTGATAACTAGTTATCAACAGCATAAAGTTCACTGTGGCAAGAAAAGTTGTGAATGCAAACTATTATTTTGTAGTTACCTTGTATCTCTGTTCTTTATATGGTCATACCCTTTCCAGCTGCAATGGTACCGCACTATGTAATCGTGTGTAAGCATTGCAAGTCCCTGTGCTTCACGCTCTACTTTCCTATCAGGAGGGGGAAAAGAATTTAAAAAAAAAAAAAAAAACAGGCATTTCCCTATTACAGCATAACACAAAGTTCAATA
The DNA here is from genome assembly GCA_034336665.1 of Luscinia megarhynchos. Lineage (NCBI taxonomy): Eukaryota > Metazoa > Chordata > Aves > Passeriformes > Muscicapidae > Luscinia > Luscinia megarhynchos. Next base: position 77,046,451 of record CM067565.1, on the reverse strand, counting down.
AAAGATACATTATCAAGTGGCAAGAAACAGATAGTTTTACATTAATTTAGAAACAAAGCATAGTATTCTCCTTCATGCAAGTTGAAAGTTCAAAACTGCAGTTACAAATTTGGTGGGTTTTCTTCCATCTGCTCAGATACTCAAAGTGCAAAAAGTATTAGGAATTAAATTAACCACATTAGGAATTAAATCCCCACTCAAAAAAAGCAGATAGCTGCAAACCCACCAGCAGAGCAGCAGTCATTACTTGAATCATTAGTAGAAAGTTTTCAGTATAGATCTCAGGATAGCAATACCAGTGAAAATAACATGTATGTGCAAAGAACACAAGAATCCGAAGGGAAATGTAGACATTACACAATTTAAGGGAAAAGTATCTCCAACAATTTAAAACATTTTCAATAGATAATCTAAAAGAAATTAATTTTTTAACTGTTGATAAAATGCTCCACTAGGTAATGGTTACAGAAAATTACTTTAAAAAAATTTAAGATCATAATTCTCTGTTGAGATTTATAAAAGACAAGTAACATAGTAATGCAGTAATGACTAGATGGGTCACATATAAAGCATTTTCTAATTACAAACCAAAACAATTATTAGTTGGATTTTTTTCTATTTTCCATAACTACAGTTATTTTGCATTACTGATATGGAAGTTTTCCATGTAGCCTGTCAAAAATGACAGAGTTGCTTTCACTGTTTTAATCATCATCAGGTTTTCTTCAAACACATTTTGCAATATTAGCAATCAGAGCACTACTGAGAACTTAACAGAAAAATTAACAAAGGTTCACGACCATTTTCAGCTTCACTTGGAAATAAGGAAAACCACTTACTAGAAAGGACAATTAATAATGAAAATCACCTAAATTCTTCTAGTATTGTTGAAGAGAGAAAACAAAGTATTAAATCTTAAGGTTGTCCTAAAAGGCAGAATATATAAATATACAGTACGTACTCTGTGAATTTCACTCGTTTGATTGCATAGGTTGTCTTATCAGACTTTGATGTTGCCTTGAAAACAGTCCCATAACCACCTTTATCAATAGGCTCTATGTTTTCAAAAAGATCGAGAAATCTTAAAGAAAAAAAAAGGAAAACCACACTTAATTCACTTAATTACACTTAATTTTCAATTAATGGTTTAAAAATACTCTTGACAGATATAATACATCTACTGCAATATAATTCTACAGTGATCATTTGACAAATCTACAGGTCTAAATCACAGACTTGGAGATTAAAACAAGGGAAACTGACCCTTTCAGGTTTGTCAGGTAATTACCCTCACATCTTCACATGAATGATGTTTGGTTTTGAGCTTTTATTAAGTACCACTCCTTGCCAATTTCTATGCTAGATTTGAAATTTCCAGGAAAAAAAATCTAATATCAATTTTTCTTGAAATTTTTTACAGCAGTATTTTCTCTCCTTCCACCATAAATAAGGAAACAAATCTAGATTTTTAGACACACTGTTATTTCCTTACAAATATTAATTTTAAAAAAAAAAATCCTTCTTACGTGTTATTGACAGTGTGTGGTCTTCCATTCTCTTCTCCAGTATTTGTGTCCGTGCTTGGCCAACTTTCAATTGAATCTGACATATTTTTTTCATCTTCCTTCTTTCTAACATTGGCAAAATTAGCTGCCAACATTCTTTAACAAGAATAAAAGCAAAATTTATAATGAGCCATTTTTCTAATACATGATGAGAAAAGAAATGTACCTCCCCAGAGCAGCAACAGAAAAAATAAAATTGTCTGGAATATAGTTTACAGGAGACAGCAATCTAGAAATAAGCACATACCTTATGGGCTTTGGAACAGCACTTCGTGCATTTCTCTACATGGAAACAGAAAAAAAACCTAATTGAGGTATCCTGAATATTTTCACTGTATTTGGTTTCAAACATGTCTGATAATGTATCAAGGAAATGCCTATAAATATGATCATGCCTTATGTAAGCAATGTCATAAGAATGAATCTTAGCTCAGTGTTTTTCACATATGCTATGCATAACATTATCACTGCAAAAACATGTATAACACCATCATTGCAAAAAAATGAGCTTAGTTTGACCCTTTTCTTGATAGTACTGCCATTTGTTAAACACTACATAAATTTGATCCATAATACAGAAGGAAATGACTCATGGTTAACAGCAGTGAATGTTCTTAGGAAAAATGCACGTATTTTCCAATGATTAGTGGATAAAAGAACAAACTGATGTTACACTCTTACAAGAAGCATGTCCTATTCAGGGTCTAAAATGTAATTATGAGGAAGACCATCTCCATACTATACCTGAATAGATGAAGGCTTTTCACAAATCGCCATGTCTTTCATATTTTCTTCCAACTTTGCAGCTGAGTCATCAAAGCAAATACTGTTTCTATTGAAAAATAATGGACTATTTTTAGGTGAAAGTAACACAACAATAAATAAAATTATTGCCACGAGGAAAGAAGTACTAAAAAAACCACAGCTTTTAAAACAAAACCTGGAAAGGTATTAATAATCATAACTGATTTCAACTACAAAACATCCTGCTTGAAAGCTATTAAAATAACACTCTGTAATATTCTCCTTTATTTCTATTATTAAATGAATCTATGATATCTAGAAGATAGAAGAAGGTAAAAGTGGTAGTGGCACTACAGTCAAACTGCTAGTTCTCAAATCACATATCACACTTTATGTTCAGTTTCTATTGCTAAGCAAATTTTTCACTTTGGTGGAAATGAAGGTTCACGTAGCACGAAAAAAGCGGGAAAAAAAGTAAAAAGGGAGAAAAGAAAGCCAAACATGGAGCACAGGAGAGTACTGAAATTGAGTTATACTGAGTTCACAGGAGTGTCACAAAAGAAAATGAGTGTTAAAATGGCATGAAAGAATTCTATTGAATGAGGTAGGGTAATCAATTCACATCACAGTAAAAATGATTCTGAAAGAACTACCTGTGGCAAAATATGAATAAATCAGAAAGCTCTAAACTTATTACAAACTATCCCATACAGACACACATAAAATTGCAGAAGTTTAAAGTTTAAAGAATGGAAGTTAAATTTAGATGGCTTTATACTGCAAAAAAAAAAAAAAAAATTATATATTTTATTTCAAATTAGAATACATTACCCACTATGATTAGTAAATCAATTGTTATCACATTAGCAGTGAACCCAACTTACTCTGAGTCAGATGTGCAACTGCCATTAGATCTTTCAGTTTCCACCTGAAAAAGAATGCCAAGAATGCTTCACAAAATCTCAAACAAATTCCTAGTGCAAAAGATGCCACTCAAAGAGGGCAGAGGGAAGATTACAGGGTGCTAAAAGCAATTTGTTAACTGCACTAAACATTCAAAGCCCTGCAGAAGAAAGCTGTCTGCCCAATTTCCACCCAGAGAAAGGAAAAACACAGGGCCCTGTCACAGTGAGCATACTATACAGACACATTTACAGAAGTAGAGTCTGTATTCTAGTCAAAACCAGGATAAGAGTAAGAGTGACAAAAGCAAATATCTTCATTGTTTGCTGCATGTGCAACTGCTGTGTGGAAAATAAGGTATACACAGGCTTTGATATACCTAATCAGCAGAACTGAAAATCTGAGTCAGAAATTAACACTCAATGTCTTCAGCATGGAAACACTGCAAAACTCATAACTAAATTGGGGTTGAATAAACTTCTCCCAAATACTTAGTAGAGGTTCTTCCCCTTCCTCCCACTAGCCATGCCATAAGAGCATAAAAGTAACATTAAAAGCAACACCTACAATGGGTATAGACCATCACCTCACAAAAAGTAAACAAACTTGTTTTCATGTTTCCTGGTTTTCCGTCATAGTATCATGGAAACAAAAACACAGGGTTTATGTTTCAATGAGAGCCAACAAACAAACCCCTTTTTTATAAATACAGTAGTACTGTACCTTTACTACTTTCTCCCATTACACAGACATCACTGAGAATTAATAAAAATTAAAACCAAACCAAAACAACCCACCCCAAATTTAGACAACCTAGTATACAAGTTCTGCTTGAGGTAGTAAATTTCAGACTTGGATGAAAATAAAAAAGATACCTGGGTTTGCAACATAGTAAAATACTAAGAAAGGTTCCTAGAGCTATGATAGGGCATTAATTAATTAATTACATAGTTGACTTAAAAAAATTTAAAAAGCATTGAAAATTCACACTAACAGCCAAATAATTTTAAAAGTAGTTAAAAGTAAAAAATATTTCTTCCCACCCACATACTGCCGTCCTTTACTTTAAACTACACTCCATTTAAGTTAGTTCATATGTTCTGTGCATTTCAGAAGTGGGTTTGGACCACTATTGGAATTCTGATCATTTTTTGCACATGTGGAAATAACAGTTGCCAACATGAAGACAACAGCTCTGCTCTCCAGAGGGTGGTATCAGTTTCAGTAGACTCTGCCTTGGAACACTACAGAAGGCAAGTCCTGTTGATTCTGACTCCTGCTTTTTGCCTCTCTGGATATTTGATCCAACAGAAGACAGTAAAAGAAGTATGTTCATAACCTGCCAGCTCAACAATGCTTCACACAGAAGACAACTGGTATACAAGTCAAAATTTAGACATTTTTAATATGTGTGCACCCTTGAATGACAACATAACAGACCTATTCTGAAACACAGAGAGCTATTAACTGTTAGTGCTTTGTTTTTTTAATATATAGAATATAGAAACACAACATAAATTCTACTAACAGTAGCCCAACCAACATACTAACAATATGGATTGTTTCCCTCTTTAATGGAATCCATGGAATATGCTTTTCAATGCAATGAGGAAATTGGTTCAAAGATTTAAACTTCTGTGATAAGGCTAAGGATAGCACATACTGTCAGAGAGCTTTCCTTATTTATCTTCTCATATGCTTCTTTTGCAGCAGCTTGTTTTGCAGCAACTAGGGTACGTCCAGTGCCCCTTCCATACACATGGCCATTAACTGTACAGCTAACAGAAAATCTGTGAAATACAATAGGAGAATTGAGTCTTTTATCCCATATGATGAGTCTTAATTTAATGGCTTTTAAACACTACAATCAACTGACATTATAGAATGGAAATCTGAAATACATATATTCAGGACATGGTTTTCAATATGCAATTAATCTAATTAATAATGGCAGACAACTAATTTGTTGTGTCTTCAAGATAACTAACTTTCAGAGCCTGGTACAATCATGGAGAAGATTATTCTGGGAGCTATTGATAAACACCTGGAGGACAGCACAGTCACTGGTCACAGCCAGCAGAGCTTCATGAAGGCAAAGTCCTGATTTCTTTCTATGACAGGGTACCCCCACGGAGCTGATCATGGAAAGCAAGATGATGTAATCCTTTCGGACTCTGGCAAAGCTTTTGATACCATCTCTCAGTGTCCTTCTGGACAAAACATCACAGCACACAGCTGGATAACCATGCTAACATGATGGGTGAGCAACTGGCTCATGGGTCAGGCATAAAGGGTAACAGGGAATGGGCTGACATAAGGCTGGGGACCTGTCACATGTGGGGTTCCACAGGGCTCCATCCTTGGTCCTGTGCTCTTCAATATCTTCATTAACAACTTGTACACAGGACTCAAAGGATATCAAGCAATTTTGCTGACAAGACTAAACTGGGAGGAGCTGTTGACTCCCTCAAGAGCATGGAAGCACTGCAGAGAGACCAACTAAAATTAAGAGATGGACAATCACCAACCACATGAAATTTAACAAGGGTAAGTGCCAAATTCATCAGCTGGGATGGGACAACCCAGGTTGTTGTGTATAGACTTGGGAACAGGAGACTGGAGAGTAGCACTGCAGAAAGGCACCTGTGTATCCTGGTCTCTAGCAAGCTGTAAATGAGCCAGCAGTGCCCTGGCAACCAGGAGAGCCAACCCTGTCCTGGGGGGCATCAGGCACAGCATCACAGCCAGGCAAGGGAGGGGATTGTCCTGCTCTGCTCTGAGCTGGGGCAGCCCCACCTCCAGTGCTCAAGTTTTGGGTGACAATATAAAAATGACAACTGGGGAGCAATTAAGCAATTGGGGAGTATCCAAAGGACAGAAACAAAGATGGTGAAGGGCCTTTAATGGGAAGCTGTATGAGGAGCAGCTGAACTTAGTCTGTTCAGTGTAGAGGAGACAGAGGGAAGCCCTCATTGCAGATACAACTTCCTTGTGAGGGGAAGGGGAGGAGCAGGCACTGATCTCTGCTCTGTGCTGACAGTGACAGGACTCAAAGAAATAGCATGAAGCTGAGTCAGGGTAAGCTTAGGTCAGACATCAAGAAAATACTATTCTCCCAGAGGGTGTCTGGGCACCGAAACAGGCTCCCCAGGGAAGTGGTCACAGCACCAAGCCTGACAGAGCTCAAGAAGCTTTTGGATAATGCTCTCAGGCAGATGGTGTGACTTATTTAAAGATTCAGCTAACATGTCCAAGTATAACAAATGGAAGCATTAGTAAACACAAGGTATTAGAAGGAAGCAGGGAGATAAATTATATCTTACATGGGAGCATGGGCATCTCCAGTACGAGTTTTGTTAGGGTAATCAACCATTTGACATTTCCTTTGTGAATAGATATTTAATAGGCTGACATAATCTTTGTCAGGTGGAGGTGATGAGGTTGTTTGAGTTGTCCTTAACTCTGCAGCTGCCGTATTTGAGGGACTCTCCTGCTATAAAACAAACAAAATAGCTAACTTAAACTTAAAAATACATCAAGATAAACAGTGCACAAGAACTAATATAGCTGCAAGGTTTGTCCACATTTCAAAAGACTTAAGAAATCCCATGTTTCCATTAACTGAGTCCTTTGTGGCAAAGGACAGACATCCCAAGCATAATTATTACATTTTGAAGAAATGTAGACCTGGCTTTCCAAGTACTACACTTTTGCCTTTAAGAACCTCTCACCATGCCTCATCCCACTCCTTTTAGGAAACTATAGGGAACGAGCTGTGAAGAAGGGACGGCAGCAGGATGCTGCTGATGCTCCCATTTAGCAAGGGCTGCAAATGCTCCTGTGCTTGTACAACAGGGGAAAGCAGGACTCTTAAGCTGTCTCATGATTAGTCAGCATCAGTAACATATCAGCAAACATGCAGCAATTGTGTTAAAGTAAAGTAATGACAAAGATGCAATAAAAGCCATATAGAAAAAGGTAAGGAAAGATTTCATCAAAAGGTGCTAAAAGAGTCAAAAAGAAAAATAAAAAATGGCAAATAAAGTAGGGCAAAACACTTGGCAGAAAACTAAGGAGCAAAAAATCAAACCTAGACTTAATCAAGGAAGGATAGAATATATGATCAGCTATACTGTAAAGAATATAATGAAAAGGAAAAAAAGATTAATTAGAACAACTGAAAGTAAGCAATTTCATTAGCAAAGTGGCAACAGACACAATCAGTAATGCCCTGCAAACATTTTGAAAACATTGACTCATTGAACAGTTATCAAGATATAAAAGAACCACTGTCCACTCTGGATACACCAAGGCAGCTGTCACGGTGTGACTTGGGTTTGCCAACCTTAATATATTTAATTTCTTTTTGAGACAGGACCCAGGAGTAGAGACAAGGCAGGCTCAAAACTTAAAAAGGTACAAGAAGAAATTTATTAATAATACAAAAAAAAATTAGAATTCAGGATAAAATTCCTAGATTGTTCTCTCCTCCCCTTCATTCCACATTTCATACCAACCAACATACAGAGAACACTTCAGTCAGCTATACACTTAAATAATCAGTTCAGTTTACTTCAGAGAGAAAAGTCCCTTTTCTGGTTATGGCTTAGGGGATGTCTTCACTTTCACAGTTTGCGTCCACCCGAGACCCACAGAACTATGAATTTTCCTCCCATTTCCACAGTTCTTCCAGAGCCGTGTTATGGGTTACGATGCACACATGGGGTACCACCTCTAAAGGCAGGCTGCAAAAACACAGAATCCTCTTCATTGGCTTCTCTATCAAAATGTCTTTGTTCATATTCCAGTTCCACAACAGAGACCCCCATTCCCTCGGGGCAAAGGATTCTTTTCTCAAATATTTCAAACCCCCATGTATTTTCCACAGTTTAAAGGAACTTTAGTGAAGTCACAATCCCCACAGCCCACGAAAAAGGTTTTCAGCTACTTGCATCTTTTCAATCTCTTCCCACCAGGAACTTTGTCTTCATCCCGCTGACTTCTGTAATCTCCATGCTTCATTTGTCATTCAGGGGAACTCAGGAGGGCCAGAATTCCATGCAGGCATAAAGAAGTTACAATTGTATCCAGATTGCAAAGAAACAAACGTGGGCAGCTGGAGTTCTTCCCTGCCACGTGGAAACGCAAGCAGAGCCCAGCCAGCAGGGCCGGGGCCATGTGGAGCCCAGGGGCCATGCAGAGCCGGTGCTGGAGCCATGTAGCCGGTGCTGGGGCCATGCGGAGCCCGAGGGCCCCCCCAAGCCAGGGGCTCCCCGCAGAGCCGGGGCCAGGGTTCTGAGCCGGGCCCCCACCCCGCAGAGCCGGGGTGCCGGGCCGGACCCCAGACCGAGCCCGGGGCTGGGCCGGAGCCCCCCCGCCAGGGCCTCCCACCCCTCCGGAGGCCGGGAACCGAAAGAGACAATCAACTCCATGCAACTGTGATTTGTGAAAGCGAAATAACTTTTTCATTGGTTTCCCGAGCTGTCCATCACCAAATCAGCTCTCTCATTGGTGCCAGCAGCTCACAGGGGAAGCTCCCAGAGACGGGAGAGTGCCTCCCACTCTCCAGCCTCATGGAGCCATCCCTGAGGTGAAACCACCCCTCCCCCACACCATGTGAAACCAACACAGCAGCTTAATAAAGGTAAATACATTTCCTTATTTGTCCTATAACAGCAGAGGAGAAAAGACAATACTATATATCAACCCTATAGGAAAACAATAAGGAAAACAATTCAGTGATAAAAAGTAGAAAGGTGCTGAATAAGACCGAACAAAGACAATTTAAGTAATTAGAAACTGTTTCAAATTAAACAACATTTCATTGAAAGTCTAATTTTAGATATTAATCTTCAACATTTACTACATTATGGGTGATATACACTGCTTAGTAACCTCCAAAACTTAAACCTACTATTTACTCACCTGTTTCTCAATCATTTTCCACGTTTCTTTTGCTGCTACTGCTTTTGCTTCTTTTTTACTTTTACCAGTGCCTGTACCATATTCCTTACCATTTATTTTGACCACAACTGTGAACCTGCAATGAAGGAAACTTGTCTAAAACATTGTTACATTTTTCCCACATATATATATTTTAATAATCTTATCATATTAAACTTTGGGTTTATCATCTACAAAGCACTATAGGATAACTGGGAAGTATTGAAGTACTAATGTGTTTTTATTTTATCAAACTAATTATCATAATTTAGTATAAATATTTTTTAAATTTTTCTCTCTAGTTACAAATGCATGTACTTTATTAGTTCCAACAGTATTTTTAACTGCTTAACTGCTTTTTAAAATCAAAACAGTTTAATTTTTAGAAGTATAAGAATGGATGAGGTCAGCATTATTACAAGCAAGGTTGTGAAGCCCTAACACCAGGACACATCTCAGCAGTGCAACACTACACAGGGAAAGAATAGCTAATCTTGATTTCATAAAACCAGATGTACCATTACACTCACCTTTAATACCCTGTGATGTACTCTGCTTAGTAAGAACAAAAATCACATCTGGTACTTGTGAGACATGAATTTAAAGGCAGTCAGAAAAAAAGCTCCACCCAAAAAAAAAAAATAAAAAAAACCAAAAACAAAACAAAAAAAACCACCAATAAACAAACAAACACAAACACCAGTCCTGCCTTTCTGCTGATCCTTTCCCTCTCTGTCTCTCCATTCCACAGTTGTGGATGTCCTGCTTCCCATATGGCAGCTCCATGAGTCAGAGTGGGAATCTGATGCAGCTCAGGACTGATGGTACTGGGTCTGGCTGGGAAGGGGTCAACTTTCTTTAGAGCAGCCAGACTGGCACTATGTTGTGGCTTTGGGACCAACACTGGGTTGATGTTTTACCTACTGCTGAGTAGTGTTTGCACAGCATTGAAGTTTTTTTTCTTTTTCCCACTGTGGCCTTCCAGCAAGCAAAGGAGGGATATGTGAGAAGCTGGGAAGAGACACAACCAAGGCAAGTGGCCAGAGGGATATTCCATATGGTATCACACTCAGCAATAAAAGCTGGGAGGTGAAGGAGAGGGGGACACCCAGGGCTACAGCATATGTATATATATACACATACATATATATAGATAGATATATATATAAATATATATATATATATATAACCTTCCCAAGTAAACACTGGGCATAATGAAGCCCCACTTTCTTGGGAACATCTACCTGCTGATGGAAGGAGTAAGCAACTTCCTTATTTTGCTTTGATAACACATCCAGCTACGCTTTGTCTATCAAATTGTCTTTATCTCAATCCACAAGTTTTATATCTTCCACCTTTCTAATTCTCTTCCTGTCCCACTGGGGGGAAATGAGTAGTTGGCTGGGGGTTTCACTGCCTCCTGGGGTCAACCCACTGCTGTGCTCTAATAACAAATGGTTGGATTTCAGACGAATCAGTCCTTACAGATCTGACTTGTCCTGCAGCTGCAAATCCCCTAATGTTCCTGATAATGCCTTTGCACAAAAGGGAACAGAGGAGAAAACAACAACTGGATTTCTGCCTTTGGCAGCAGCACACACTTGCAGCAAGTTAAAGTGACAGAGCACCTCTGTGCTTCAGATTGCAGCAGAGCACGTCAATGCTCACAGCCAACAAAGTGGATCCACACAGTCAAAGTGAGCACACAGCACCATGAGCTCCTCTGTGCTAAAACTGGTCTCCAATAGTGTTGTGACTTGAGGTACTCGCTTTTTTCACTATTTCAACCTCATTCTCCACTTCCCTTTAATGAAATGTTTGGGTGGGAAACAAGGAAGATGCAGAATAATGCTTGCTCTTATTGTGTAAGCAAGGCTTAACAAGAAATCTTAAGCAGGCAAACAGTAGGAAAAGGCACACCCATAGTGTGCCATACGCTTTACACATACGACACAACAAAAAAAACCCAAAACATGTAAGAAAGGTTGTTCTTTGGGAAGGAGTTTCAGTCAACCCATACCTAAGCACTGAATACTACACACATTCAGCTATGACACTGCATCCAAAATACACCATTTTATGTCAGTATCCTGAGGAAATCTGCAGGGAATCTCCATGACCAAGCTGAGGATTACTTGCAGGAGCATTACATGAGTTGGTCATAAATGCAGAGTCATATTTATTCATCGTGAACCCCAGGTTAATAAGTAACTGTCCCAGACTTGACAGGTTTAGGCAGGACTGATCTAATTGTCCACTCTCTGTCTCCCCAGACCACGAAAGCTCAGGACTGAGCCACCCTGGGCTCCTTTAACCTTCTTGCACTGTGTTCAGCACTGACCCTGTCAGACTTAGTACTGGAAGCAGCCACAGCACCAGAACCATGATAGGATGGGATCTCTGCATCATACCTCAGAAAACTGTAAGATGATTTATGAGAAGGGACACAGCACAGAAGAGTTAGGGAGCCAGCACACAACCAGCAGTGGTCAATGCCTCCAGTTAGCAGGCAGAACACAGGGAAAGAGCAGCACAAGGGGACTGAAGGAGCTTTACAGCACACACTACAGCCAGACACTTTACACTGTATCCTTAGAATAGCCCAAGTTGCTCAGGATTTTCCTAGGTACCACTGTCACACAGTGGACTAAATTTCATTTGTGAATGTAGAAGAGCACACAGGAAAAACAACAAAAACCCACAATAAATGGGATAAATAATTTGGAACGTATGTAAGTTTTGTCAGTCCCATGCCATTACTTCTGAAGAATGAAGATGTTGCTGTGTGATCACAGCTGTGGTCTTTACTGCAATAAGGGTTTGTTTTTTTTTTAAATTATATGAGCCACATGGGGAAAAAACTAAGGTAATTGACTAACATTTGAGATCTTAATAATATAGATTAATTTATTCTGGGATGGTAGACAGATTTAAGAATAAATCTGCACAGACAGTGCTACCTGGCAACATGCAGCACACCAAAAGAAACTTATTAATTATTAGCATAAGGCTTGTTTCATGCAAAACTGGCAAAAAAAATTTTAAAAATCACCCAAGAAAATACAGATCTTAAGTATGTACAACCTTTGGCATGGGAAAAAATATAATATATCAATGCTCAAAAATAAAATACATTCCAACACCTGTAATGGTCTCTAAAAGGAAAGCAAAACTGCTGAAGCAAAAGACACTTTTCTTGTAAGAGATGTTGACAAATATACTACACTTTAAATGTGTTAGTACACAAACAGTTAATACACCCACCTTTCTGGTTAGAAATCAACACTGCTTTGTAAACACTTTGCTTTGTGGCATTTCAATCATAAACTGAAATTCTTCCTCTGAGAGGAGTTGTATAAAATACAATAGAGTTACTAGCAAGTAACAGGTGCATTGTTGGTACTTTCTGAAAAAGAGCCATCACCCTTGAAATAAGTTTTCTCCACAAACCGTATCACATGATGTCTTCCCCATGCACCTACCACTCAATTCATTATTTCAACCAGACCAGCTTTCCCACTACATATGTGCTTTCAGCAAATTAACATTTGTGACTTCAAGCTTTATACAGTTTGTTCACCGCAGGAAGAGCCCTGCTAGTTACTGACATGCAGAGCAAACTTACTCAGGATCATGAGATGGGCCCGTCATATTGATGATGTCATAAACCACTGTAGCTTTATGCACTTGACGGTAATAGTTGATCTTCGCCACATACTCACAATCCATTTTGACACAATCTTCAACAGATGCTGCAAAGTAACATTCAGATGTTACAGATGTGTCTGTTGCTGTAGACATAGAATAAAGGCAGCCTCTAATCCTGGTAGATAGGTCACTGCTTTGATATAAAATAGAAAATTAGTACCAGTAACAAAATTCATGGGAAATAAAGTGCGGATTGGTCCGCAAAAGTTTTGGAAGTCATTGCTTACAATAACAGTTTTAGAAAGTAGATTGGAGAATTCAGTGATTAGAGATCTCTCAGCGGATTTCTTGACAGCAGAAGATTGAACCATTCACTGAATTCGGTGGGAGGAAACTGATCAGTAACGTTCCTTCAGAAGGGAACCCGAGGGCACTTGAACCTATCCCTCGGAGCAGCGATGACGCCAGGCGGAGCCACACGGAGCAGAGATGACCCCGAGCTATCGTCACGGAGCGCGGCGGGCCAGGCCGCTGCAGCCGGGCTGCGGGCACCCCATGTCGCACGGACCCCTCCCTTCCTCCCGCGCCCCGACCCGCCGGTACCTCCGAGCTGCTGCCGACGCTCCGGGAGCCGCGGACACTCCAGCGCCGCGCCGACTCCGCCTAGTTTCGTTTCCCGCCGCACGGCGCCAGAACGAAAACGAAAACCGAAAGGAGGAGCGGGCGGGAGAGCCCTGCAGGGGGCGGGGCCGGCCGCAGGCCGCGGGGAGCCGCGCTCTGCCCGGCACGGAGCGGCGCCTCCGCCGCCCGCGCTCGCCCGGCGCTCCGCCCGGCGCTCCTGGGCTTGCGGGGAACCAGGGCTGCACGGCGAGCCAGCGGCACCGCAAAGACCTGACCCACGGCCTTGCCTCTGCCTCGCTGGCGCCTTTTTCTGTTACAGTAACCTCACACTAGAGCTCAGCCACACGGCCAGCGAAGAACAGTGCGCGCCCAAACACATCCAAGCCCCTCAAGCCCAACCTCATAGTCTCCTCCGGGGCGTCAGTCCCACTCTTCCTTCTCCTCCTGCCTCCATCGCGCTGGCCTCACCTTATCCAAAAGGCCAGCAGTCACCGGCTCCGCTGTTATTCCCCGTTGTCCATTCACCTGGCTGTGGTCACCTGTCTTCGAGTCCTTTGCTATCCCAAAGGCTGGGCATTCTTGGCCTCTTGTCTCAGCTCCAACCAGCAGCCAAATCTGCATTTCAATCTGCGGGTTGCAGGCCAAGACCTGGGTGAGAAGTATTTCTCAACACATTGAGCTTGAAATATATTATGAGTATCACGGAACATGAATGCACTTCATAATAAATCTCTTACTGGGATAAAGGAAAAAAAAAAATCAGCCACCAAATTAATAACATATTCTGTGGAAGTGGGGAAAAAAATCTCCAAGATCAGTTTTCAGGGGCTAGATGTAAAGCATGGAGCAGATGATTTCCACTGTGCACACAGGTCACCTGCTCCTGATCACCCAGATTTGATTCCCACCCCCTGCAAGATCTCTCTCCATCAGAAACCAGACAGCTGTGTAAAAGGAAAACAGCAGTAAGCCTTAGGTCTTCCTCAGTATGAGGAAACAGCCTGGGCACCCAGGAAGCTCACTGCTCTCTCATAGTGCTAACACAACCAAAAAGGAACCCATTGATACATGAGTAGCGATGCAGGAAGTAACCATCAGAGAGTTCCAAATGCTGAATTCCTAAACACAATCATCTTGTAGCAAAAAAAAACAAAAAAAACAAAAAAAACAAACCACCAAAAAAAACCCCACAAAAACACCCAATCAGTCAAACAAAAAAAGATATGAGACTAATACTTCACAAATTGTTATTTATGTATGAACAACAAGTTTTCTTTGGAAGTGTTTCTCATATTTTTCCTTTTAAAAGATACCCAGAGCAATTCTTTGTTTAAAGATACCAAACAAGCCTTCTTACATTATCACTTCAAGATTGTGCAGTATATCTTATGTTTCAGCTTGTTTCCTACTCAGTTTTCCAATGACTGTTCTTTTCCTGGTTCTCAGCTTCTGCGAGGGATTTCCAGCTTCCAGTGAGCCTGAAGAAAGAACAAGGAGAAAGTAAAGAAACTTGCTGATAAATAAAGCTGCCATGAGTGTGCTTATTTGCTGACCCTGGGGTCCAAATAAATAATAGCACATCAAACAGCTGACTGAAGTTCAACAATCCTGCAGAGAATTTTCCAAGTGTACACAAAAGGACATTTTACAATTAGTCATACTCTAAAGCAAACAAATATTTTCCGTGCAGTCAGTTAGTGAGAAAACTGAAAATTAAATTAAAATAAGATTAAAATGTAATTATCACTCATGATTTAACTACTTCAATTCTACTAGTAAAAATATAGCAAAAATCTATACCTTATAAAATATTGTAAGACATTATAATTTTTAATCACTCTTCTGTGTAAATTCTGAAAAACAGTCATTCAGTAGAGGCACATGAAATCCACATGCCTAACACCTTTTCTGTCTTATTAAGCAAAACTATTTCCGTGCTTATCAAGCATATTTTATTAAAGCCAACTAGAGTAATTTTATTAAAACTCCTCTTACTGCCTTAACTACAGGATCCTTAGCCATCTCTGTTTATTCTCAGAATCCCCCTCTCTCCTTAAAGGCTTGTCTCCTTTAATTTTACTTGCCACATGCCAAGCTTTTGGCACAATTACTTTGGCTTTGACTCAGTGTCTTCTGTCAGACAAGGAGATTGTTATCAAAAAGGCGCAGTTTTTTGAACTGAAAGTGACCTGCAGTGAACTTCTAGTTTTTTGGTAAGAGACAAAGTTTCCTCTACCTTTTTGAATTGCAGTTAATGATAAATGTCTAATCGACATTAGCAATATTAAACACTAATCAAATTAAGAAAATTTGCTTGCTGCCTGTTAAAAACACCTTATGTTTCTCAAAACATTATCAACAAACAAGAAACTGTTAAACTTCACATTGGGGAAAACCATCAATTCTGAAACAGCCTTTGGTATAGACACTTAAAAATCTTGTTCATTGAAATCGTTCAGGCCTTCATTCAAATGCTTTTGTGATTCATTTGCTCTAGAAAATATCGACCTTTGGAGCTTCAAATAATCCATTATTATACGAGTTCTCCAAGCAGTGGAGATTCAGTGGAGTTATTGACTTTGGCTTTATTAGGAACACTCGCGTGCTGTGACTGCTGTGCCCAGAGGTAGCTGCAGAAGCACGCTCCAGAAGGTAACAGGGAGGCTGGGAAAGCCGAGCTGAACCCAATCTTTTGCGTGCGTGTCCTCCTGCTCCTCCCTCGTGCAGGTTCCTGTGCACGGAACGCTTCGGAGTGCAAACCTACAGACTTCGGCATCTTCGGGCGCCGGGCAGCGAGCCCGTGCAGGGACGTGTGCGGTGCCGCTGCCTAAGGGGGACAGGGACAGGCTGCCCCAGCGGCACAGCCGCGGGCCCGGGGCTGGCACAGCCAGCAGCCGGGAGCGGGCAGGCCTGCCCGGGCAGAAGCGCTGCGGGGGGAATTCTTGGACAGCGAAGCTGGCAGCATCTCAGCAGGTTATTTTCCAACCAGCAGCCAGCTGTCCCGCTGCCTTACCCAGAAAGCATTCCTACACAGAGGAAAAAACCCAAATCAAAACAGCGAAACGCACACCCGAATCCCGCCACGCCCGGGCGCCGCAGAGCCGCTCCTGCCCCCGGGCCCCGCGGAGGCCGGGCCGCGGCAGCTGCCGCCGCCTTTCTTCCCTGCCGCGGCCCCACCCCACGAGCTGCCGGGATTCGGGCAGGGTTTCCTCATAGCCCTTTCCGCCGCCCTGCGCGCTTTGAACCCTCCCTCTGCGGGGGCGCACCTGGGAGCGCCGAGCCCCGCCCGCAGCCCGGCGCGCCCCGGGCAGCGCGGTTCCGCCCGGGCCCCGCCCCGCGGGCCTGACGTGAGGGGCGGGCCCGCCGGCCCCGCCGCGCTGTGCCCGGCACGGGCGGCTGTGCCGGCGCTCAGGGCGGCTGTCGCGGGAGGCGGCGCCATGGGGCTGCACGGCGTCAAGGCGGTGTTCTTCGATCTGGACAACACGCTGATCGACACGGCGGCGGCCGGGCGGCGCGCCATCGAGGAGGTACTGCCCCTGTCCCCCTCCCGGCGCGGGGCCCGCGGCCAGCGCTGCTCCCGGCCCGGCCCGCGCGCGTCCCGCTCCCTCCCTCCTTCTGACACACTCCCGGGAGCGCGCCGCGCGGCCCCGCAGCGCCCTGACGCGCGCCCCCGCGTCCCTTGCAGGTGATAAGCGCCCTGCAGTCCAAGCACCACTACGGGGAGGGAGAGGCCCGCGCCGTCTGCGACAAGGTCCAGGCCAAGCTCCTCAAGGAGTGCCACGATCCCGCCAAGATGTGCATCACGGACCTGCGGATTTCGCACTGGGAGGAGGCGATCCAGGAGACCATCGGGGGGGAGGCGAACCGCGACCTGGCGGCCGAGTGCTATTACCTGTGGAAGACGACGCGGCTGCAGCACCTGACGCTGGCCGAGGACACGCGGGCCATGCTGACCGAGCTGCGGAAAGGCCTCCGCCTGCTGCTGCTCACCAACGGCGAGCGGCAGACGCAGAGGGAGAAGATCGAGGCGTGCGCCTGCCAGCCCTTCTTCGATGCCATCGTTGTGGGGGGAGAGCAGAAGGAGGAGAAACCGGCGCCATCCATCTTTCATTACTGCTGCGATCTCCTGGGGGTGCAGCCCGCAGAGTGTGTGATGGTCGGTGACTCTCTAGATACAGATATTCAAGGAGGCCTGAATGCTGGCTTGAAAGCGACGGTCTGGTTAAACAAAGCAATGACCGCCCCAGTAGATATCACCCCCGTACCTCATTATATTATTTCTTCTGTACTGGATCTTCCAGCAGTTTTACAGAAGATGGAGCACAACATTAATGCTAAGTTAGAAGGTGACCATATGGCTAGTAGCGATGAAGCACATTGATGATGGTTCCAGCATACAGAGACATGCTGAGCTGTTAGGTGACACATGCTCTTTTTAAAAAACTGACCCTAGGAGTTTGAACTCATCTATGGTCTCTTTTAAACAGCAGAGGGATGAATAAGAGCACACTGGTCAGTGAAAACAGCACAGAAACACAGAATTGTATTAATTTAAATGATGCAAGTGCAGTTAATTTAAGGCAACTGCCTCTGTCTGGAAATTCTTTTGACAGACTGTGACAGAAGTATGTCTGTCTCTGACCTAAGTTGCCAGTCTCTTGCTTTTATAGTAGAAAAATTGAATGTTCTGAGCTTTTACATGCTTTGCTGACTCGTAAGCTTCAGTTCCAACCTTGTGTGCAGTGTGTAAGAGAAGGAGAGAAAGAGAGTGTGGTACAATATGGTAAATCTTCACAATTGATCTGCAGTTTATCTCAGGAACTGGAGTGAATTTCATTATTTCTCAGACTATTAGAAATGCTCTACCTTTGATCTTTTTTACAAGTTGTAGAATTTTTTTCAGACTTTGCAGTGACTTTTCTTTTATGGAACCTGTGTCTCTTGCCAAAAGTACTTAAATGTACATCAAAAAATTGCTTTTTTATCGGGGACCATTTATCAGAGGGACTTGATGAATAAGCTTTTACTTTATATTATCTTGGTGCTTATGCAGATATGCATCATACTTGTAATTCAGATTATGATTTTTGTTGAAATGGATAAAACAGGGATATTTTCAATGGCGTTACTGTACTGTCACTCTTCAGAGGCTAATATCATTGTTCTGTCTGATTTAATCAGTGAATTTTGATCACACTTTTTGGAGAAGCTGTTCTTGGTCTTGCTCAGGTGTATGATTACTCAGATTCAGCTGTAGGATCAGTGGCTTTTTTGACTGTTTTAATGGCACTGCTATATAATCCCTCCTTACTCCAGTTTGCCCGTGTAATTAATGTGATTTATTTTGGAGAAAATACAAGCTAGTTGTCTGTAAGTGGCTTTCATGATTCTCTTTCCAGGAAACTGAAAAATTATGTCATATGTATTACAGTACTGTATACAACTTTATAAGGTATATGTGATATTTCCACTACATGTAGATAACTCTCTAAAATAGCAAGATTTCTCTTTTGCAGATCATTACATTAATTTATTTTTTTCCTGTGCCTCATATTCTTATTACATAATGAGGAAGTATTCTCATATTAAATGGAAATGTAAACACTTGTTGGCAAGTCTGTGGTTTTCAACCCTACATGCTATATATATATATATATATATATATATATTCACCGGCATGAGTATTAGACCATATATGAAAAATCAAATTTTATATTTTAGAATAATTCCATGACAGATCTTTGAGAACAGGGGTATTAGGCTACTGGCAGAAGAGTGTCTGGCATATGGGCAGCAATAACAGTACAGAAACCTATTATAAAATGGGTATGTAGAAGAAATTCTATATACAAGAAACAGTTATGTCAAATTAAACAAAGGAACTAAGTTATTGCAGTTAAGTCTTACATAGGATGACAGAGTCAGTTTAGAGGAGGCTGTTACTGGTCTGGGTTAAATTATTTGACAAGAAGTTTAGGTTAGATCAAAATATGTTCCTCCTACATTGAGGAGGGGGAGAAATAGAAAATAAATAATCATTAAATTTGGAACCCCTTTCCCAGTTGACCATTAGAAAAGGCAAAGCAGTTCATAATCCTTGTCTTACCTGGGCAAGACTGTTGAGACATCAGGTCAAGGAAGAGTACAGAGACAGACCCCACCTGTTCCTTTGAAGGAAATGGGCATATACTGAAAACAGTCCAATTACATAGTTAGTAACATGAGCCAGGGGGACTGACTAGTCTCACCTTCTGAAGGAAGAAGCCTCAGTTAAGATTTTGGTTTGCATTGAAGAGTGTAGAAACAGTCACTGATTTAGCCAATGAGCAAAGCATTGCTAATAATATTTCTTTATAACCAAACGACTGAGACAAGAATGATAAAGATCATTGAACCTGTCAGGGATGCTGTGTAAAAATAGAAATGTATCCAAAAGATTAGAGGGATCCCAAGTAATCTAACCATACCATCTGATACAAAAGCAACAACTTTGCTTACAACAGCTTCCAAAGGAGCTACAGGGTAACTGACTCTGCCTTGTTTACACAGCAGCAGGATAGTCAAACTTAATTCAGAATGAGGTTTCTGATAGAGCTGATATTTAAAATAACAAATAGTAATAATTCACAAGTCTGTCTGTGGGCTTGAAGGATATATATATATATATATATGTGTGTATATATATATATATATTACACCAGGTTACCATTTTTAAATCTAAGTTGAGGCTCGTGTTCTCTTGCCACTGCTTCATTCTGAAGTGGCATGCTGAGCCTGTTTATTGTAGAAAGGATCTCTTGTTTTAGAAGAGACTGCTCTTTGTTTTGCACATGGCCAGCCATTTCTTTTCATCTCTGACTCTGAAAAACCAAAGTAACTGCACACTCAGGTGACAATGTGGTCTTTAGAGGCCACACCCAAGTATATTTTTTCATTTCTGAGTACTGTACCAGGCTAGATGTGGCTACTGGTGTCCAGAGAGGGAAACACTGTTATGATGCTTCTATAAATCAAGAAGAAGCTGTAGAAGACTTTATCTAGGGCCATTCTCTGAAGCAGTTACCCAATAAGATGGATTAGGCATCTGGAGTATCTCTAAATACTCAAGACGTTTTTCTTGGATGGAGCTCTTGCAGAAAGGATAATGAAAAAATATTGCATCTAGTAAATTTGAAACATAAATGTAGTGATGGGATAATTTTCACATCAGAAGCAGGAACAAATAAATTAAACAGTCTATTAACAGTTCCCATTAAGTTCTGGTTTTGCTTAGTGTTATGCTCTATTAACTAAGTCATCTAGTTTAAAGTATATTGCTGAAATATGTGAAATAAAAGGAGGAAAAAGAAATTCCATCTATATTTTTAAAATCTTTTTTTTTCCAGATAAATATTATTTCCTGAGGTTAATGTACAGTAACTTTGACTTTGGTGAAATGAACTGAAACAATCATAATAAGTTTAATATCAATAGCAGTAATAAGTTTAATACCAACTGTATTCTAATCCTTGATTTAAAATAATCCATGTACTAGTCTAATAAAAGTATTTTGTTTATAAAATGTATGTTTGAACACTGAATTGCTGTGGTAAATATGTTTGAGACCTGATCTACAACAAAGGGCAAGAGTTCTGTTTGTTTTTTAAAATAGCTCAGAATTAGGATTTGAAATCTGTGACCTCATGTTTAGATGTGGTGACTGGGTGTAGTTTCTGTAATTTCAAACAGAGGCTGGAACATAATTACGCATTTATGAAGATTCATGGCCAGACTGTGAATGTTGAATTGCCAACTGCAGTTCAGTGATAGTTGAACCTGACTTGCCAAGCTGAATGCCAGCTCACATAAGCCTGGGTGTCCTGACGTCATGGCATTGGCTGCTGCAGCAGCTTAAGAACACACTGCAGGCAGAAAAGATCAATAAATACAGAAGTCTCAGCTCCAGGGTATCCACTCTGGTAGGCTCTGGCATATAGCCATATCTGAGCTATTGCTACTCTGACCTCTGTGACTTTGGAGAGGGGGAGAGTGGGAGGTTGCTTACCTTGTGGCTGTTTTTAGCTCCAGAAAAGCAAGCTGCTCCCTTACTGTTTTCTGTTGGGGAATAAATTCTGAACAATGTCCATCTTCTGGACCTGTAGAGATGGATGGAAAGATGGAAAGGTACTTTAAGTCATTGCACATGAAAGTAGGACATTAAATGGAGTAAAGGAGGGCTCAGCTTCTATGGTGGGCACTTGGCCGTGCCAGCAAGCTGTCTGCAGCATCACACACCTGCAGAGCACAGACCTTCTGTCCTTGTGGAGGAAGCTTTGTGTACATAAGACATTAAGCTGGACAGTGACAACCTCAGAAATGAGGGTGTTTTGTTACACAGAGATCTTAAAAAGTTACCTGAGCGTTTTATACAGGAAATAAGCAGCTTTCATTAAAGTTCTAAATTAATGCAAAGAGGTAAGATGTTTGGATGAAGGTTAAGGTTTTCCTACTCCCTGCATCTTAAGGTTTTCGTATTTTCCTGAAACAAAAACATCAGACAACTTGCTGTGCCCCAGCTAAGTGCAACCAATTCAGTTTCTTTTCCTCTGAAGCTTCTCTTACATGACAACACCAGTATTAGGGCTTTGAACTTAATTGAAATAGTCTGGCCCATCACAGCAATTTCTCCTCTTCACATATGTGATGATTTGTTTTTCAGCTTCATCTCTAAAATTTGCCAGGTTATTTTGAGGCCATTAAAAACAATTTCAAATCCTACCTTAATTCTATACTAACAAAACTCGTCATCTGGAAATCGTTTGAACATGTTGAGAAGTACGACAGAGAGAAAGGCAATGTATCTCTGCTGTACATAGCATATACTGTTCTTTTGTGCACAGCTTTTGCCATCAGCCTTGCAGTGGGATTGTCTCCATTATACCCTGCTTTCTAGATCACACTGTGCACATACAAGAGACACAACAATGCAGAGATGATGTCAGCTGTGCCTAAAGCTAAAACTGCAACTTTTTGCCTATGTTGCTAGGGACCTAAAACAGAGAATCACGTTGCACACTCCATATAGTATATTTTGACCTTTTAATTTCATCTACTAGAAACAAGGTTGCATGAGAGTCTTCCACTGAACAGCCCTCAAATGCCAGGAAAAAAATGTACCTAAAAATATTAAATAAGACTGTGGTGCTAATGTATGAAATTGTGGTTCTTCAAAAATGCAAGCCATGTTTCTCACACCAACACTTCACCAGAAGATAACATCTCATAGGGTCTGATTTAACACGGGAAAAATATTGCCATTTACATCAGTGGACCTTCACAAGTGTAAGTAAGATTTGCATGCTCATTTCTGTAAAATAATCTGCAAGTGACATCTGTTTTCCTCTTCTCTTCCCTCAGCTAATTGATCTTCATCATCTGTTTTGTCATCTGCATTTCTGTATCTTTCTGAATCACAACCATATCTAGCATTTGGGATGAAGTTGGCAGAGGACTGCAATAAAACCCACTGGAACACAGCCATCTTCTGTTGCAAAGTCATTTTAAGTACCAGCTTTGCAGCAACTGTGTGCTGCAAGCATGTACATGTTTTAAATGGTCTTTCCTTCAAACAAACTTCTATTCATCACACAGACCAGGCAATTTTTTCATTAAAAAAAAAGAAAACTTAGAAATGTTGGGGTGAAAAAACAAAATAGAAAAAAAGTGCCTCCAAACAAAATCTCTTGTCATCTACAGATATCAAGGTTTATAAGAAGTTTCAAATACCAAGTCTAAGATACTTTTCTTCAAGTTCTAAAATTAGTATTGATGATTACTTAACTGAAGAAATGTGTGTTGGGAGCAACACAAAACACTACACATCACCTCAGAAGTTTCCCAGTGTCTGTTTTGTCTGTCACTGGCCATCATAATTTTTCTGTCAAATGTATTCACAAACAACTTTGCCAAACTGAGAAAATCCAAATTATTTCTATTTTAGGAATAAGATTACTGGGCAATACGGAAGTAACCAGACATGTTAACTTCAGCTTCATTTAAATACACATTTCATTCAAAGTATTTATACTATGAATTCACATTTTGTTAAGTGGTTTTTTGTATCTTGCCCTGGAAATGTTTCTGTTGCTATACCAACAATATTACAAAAATCACAGAACCACACACTCAATTAGGTTGGAAAAGATCTCTGAAATCATCAAGTCCAACCTGTGAGCAAACACCACTGTGTCAACCAGACCATGGCACTGATAGCCACATCCAGTCTTTCCAAGGGACAGTGACTCCAGTTCATGCAATACAGAGTTGGTGAAGTACAGAGTTGTATCTGAGTTTATATGACTGTGGTAATCTAAGATCTATGCTTTAGATCAAGGAGATAAGATTTTTTTTCTACTTTTCAGTGATTTTAGGGAGCCACTTAGAATAGTTATGGCTTCCCCCCATCTTCCCCACCCCAAAATGAAGATGAAGTGGAAAGCATTTCCTTTTATTATGTTTCCAGTCAAAATCCATTCTTGTGAGCATCAGATTAGAAAATTTTTATTTGTTTGTGCTGTTGATGAGTCTTCTCAATGGTAGTGCATCCAGGCAGATGTGGAAAGGTCCATTTCCTAAGGCAGTGGCCTTTCATGTAACAGAAGGGTCCAGCTGGAAGTGAAACCATGTCAAAACACATCAACTACACAAAAAGCTGTTTTCTTAGTTCTTCTGCTACATGAATGCTAAGAGTCTCAGTAAATTCTTCTCCTTTTTTCTTCTCGTTAATTAGGCCAGTGAGTATCCTCAAAGTCACTGTGCTGCTTTCATCTGCCCACTAATGTGTTGTAGGTCTGTCTATTTGATAAAGTCAGGCTTAACAGTTTTCATTTGCACTGCTGGTGGAGTGGTCTTTGCTGTTAATGATGTGGCCTGTTAAATCGCACTGGGGTTAGGATTTATCAGGAAGTCTGCAGTGGATGGACTGACAGCCTTTGTTTTCCAAACTGTTGATGCCTTCTATTGTGTTTTGTTTCAGACATTTAAATGAGAAGGGTCCTGAATGTTCTAAGTCCTTTTTTTCCTTTCAGGAAGAAACTGCATAAACGACACAAACAGCTTGTTTATTTTCCTTTCAGTAAATGTAACTGGATGAAAATACTTTTCTGCTTCCATCCCTCTCATCTGAAAGCACTTTAAAAATGCCGAACAACTTGATATCTGAGCTACTTTGATATATTTGTTGTCTTTATCCTGATACTTTGTGACACATTATATAGTCTGTTTAAAAAACTGCTACTGCTGCAGCCACAGGTTCATCTTACTACTGTATAATTATAGTTTTACACTGTATTTCTAAGCTGTATCTCAAAATGAAAACAAGCCCCTACTTTAGAGACACTTTACTCTGAGATAAATCTCTCTAGTTCACAATTTCTATTTATTTTGAAAACTGTAGCCCTGTTTAATGGTGCTCTGTCCATACAAATGACTTTCCATTTGTTTTTTTCTGTAGAGCAGAAGTGTTTGTACAGATTTGCAGGGTGAGAGTCATGCAAGAGATGTAGGCAAAACACAGAAAAAACCCCTTTCACTTTAGGATTTACATTTCCCACGTTTTTTACAAGCCTTGGCAGTTTTTAGGTTGACTAATTCTCTGCAGTTTAAGTTCTGTTACCAGTCAATGATGAGGAAACAAGATGCTTCTGAATGCTGTGTATTGATTTTCAAAAACTCTGCCAAGAAGAATTGTAATTGACCTGGATTCTCCACTTGACACTGTCTCTCACAATATGCTCATAGGTAAACTCAGAAAGTGTGGACTGGATGAGTAAACAGTGAGATGGATCTGGCTCAATGGCAGATCCCAAACAGTTGTGCTTGGTGGAACAGGGTCTAGCTGGAGGCCTGTCACTAATGGTGTCCTCCAGGGGTTTAACTTGTTCATCAATGACCTGGATGAAGGGCCAGAACAAGTTCAGCCAGTTCACTGATGACACAAGGCTGGGAGGGGTGGCCAATGCCACAGGGTGCTCTGAAACCCTTTGGAAGCACCTGGACAGGCTGGAGAGATTGCCAGAGAAGAACTTTCTGAAATTCTGCAAAGGGAGATGGAGGGTCCTGCACCCAGGTAAGAATAATCCCAGGCATCAGAACAGGCTAGTGAAGAATCTACTGGAAAGCAGCCCTGTGGAGAAGGACCTGGAGGCAAGCCATCCATGAGGCAGCAGTGTGTCCTGTGGCCAATGGAATCCTGGGGTGCATTAGGAAGGACATTGCCAGCAGCTCAAGGGAGGTGACCCTGCCCCTCTGCCCAGCCCTGGTGAGGCACATCTGGAGTGCTGAGCCCAGTTCTGGGCCCCTCAGGGCAAGAGAGACATGGAGCTGCTGCAGTGGCTCCAGGGGAGGGTAACACAGCTGACTGAGGCACTGGAGCATCTCTCTCAGAAAGGAAAGGCTGGGGGAGCTGGGGCTGCTCAGCCTCGAGAGGAGGCACTGAGAGGGGAGCTCATCAATGTCTGTGAGTATCTGCAGGGAGGTGCCAGGAGGATGGAGCCAGGCTCTGCTCTGTGGTGCCAGCAACAGGACAGGAGGCAATGGCAGAAACTGGTGCACAGGAAGCTCCACCTGAACATAAGGAACAACTTGTCAGGTATCAGCAGGTTCATGCTGGCATAAAACATTTTAAGGATATTCAAAAATAGGCCCCACTGTTTCCTACTTCTATTTTCTCTTTAGAGGACTGCTGCTGCATTCGAGGTTGTATGTACTTGCTCTATAGTGGGGCTTGCTTAAGAAAATTCTTTTATTTTCTGTATTACTGAGTGTTAAGTGATGTCCTTAAGCAGTCAGTGATGCTAATAAGATATTCTTTCACATTAAAAAATTCAAATGTATTTCAGGATAGTTTTTTGATTGATAATTTAGAAGTGAAGACAGAGAAAATAATAGGAACTGTTTCTTGATTACAAGGAGCCAGTGTTTGGAGTACAGTTGAAAAGAAACTCCCATCAATTTGGTATTTAAAAGCACACCCTCCTGATTATACTGAGTGGCTCATCTAACTTTCCTAAAATATTTTCAGCTTTTTTTAATACAAGAAAAATTTTAAAAGAAGTCAGTAACAAAGATAATACAGTTTGTACTCTGCTGGACACCTCATTCCCACTTCCAGTGTTTTCCCAGCAGGTGGCATTGGAGATTTGTTAGATGCAGATTCAACCATAGTTTTGCTGTTGTTGGCAATGGTTGGTTATTTATTTGTTCCCATGTTCCTTATTTTTTTTTTCAGGCACTATCTTAAAACTAAACATACCTGGTACGCATAAATTAGGTCAATGCAATCTTCTTTTCAATTCACACTACTCTCCAGACATCATCAATTATGATGAGATCCCATTTTGCTGGGTGTTGTAAACGTATATAGTAAAACAGCCTTGCTTAGGAGAAGTTTTGATAGAAGTGGGTAAGTATTATTTTTATTTTAAGTATGAGGATCTGTGGTGTATTTTGCAAACTACACAACAGTCAGTTGAAAATAAGCATCACGGTCAGGATCAGCAACAAATCTATTACATTATGGTGCCAAACAAAATCCAGCTTTCCAAAGTATTGGTGCACCTGTGCTTAAGCTGAATTTGCTTAAAATCATGAAGGTATTGGATTTTTTTAAGGAAAGGGAAGTTTTTTCTTCTGCAGCTAATGCTGCAGTAGCATCCTTATGATTTCAAAAGTCTCCTGATGAGCTCTTCTTCCTATAAATATAAGCATGGTAGCACTGTATTTCTATGAGTTCACGTAAAGAATTACTATACAAGTTGTTATCTTCTACTGCATTGTATTTTTCTCGCTCTGTGCCCCCAGACGAGCAATTCAGGCTGGTTCTACAGTCAGCACCCCTGCTCGTGTTTGGACACCTGAAGAGGTGGGCTGATTTTCCTTCACATGCCCAGTGACACGGCGTTTAGCATCTGCCCCCGGCTACTGTCTTGGATTTTAGCACACGGTGATGGCTTTAGGTCCCCGCCTGAGGGAGCCTGGCACGCACAGGGAATTCTGCTGTTTCCTCAAGGCTCAGCAGGTGGCAGCTGGGGACAAATTTCTCAGCAGATCCAGCCCACGGTCTGCAACAGCCCAGGGCAAGTGCTCCATCCCAGGCTGCCTCCTTCCCGGGCATCACTCTGGCACTGAGAGAACAGAAAAACTGACCAACACCTGCAATGGGCTTCTGCATTTCAGAAATTTGTGCCACGTGGTGTAGTGGGTTTTATACAGCACAGACTTGGCTCCCAATAGGTGCATGGTGTGTAGACACGACAGGTGCCCAGCAGGCTGGTGAGCCATCTGCAGCTCCCTGGCTGCCAGACTTCCAGCAGCACGGCTGGACCTGCTGCTGCTGCTGCTCCAGTCAACCAGAGCAGGAAAATGTAGGAGAGCCCTAGGTTTTGTCCTGACAGAATTTATAAGATGACAAAGAGAACATGCTGAGAGAATAAAGGGTGTTCCCACTGTGAGGTACAGAAATACTGCTGTCTCCATCCTAGCAGAGACAGAAACAAGACTCAGCAAAACTGACTAGCTAACAGTCACACAGCAAGTTTGGGGCTGGGACATGGCTGCAGTCCTGATATGTCGGCCCTGCTTAATGACCTTGGCCATTGAACATGAGGCAAAGCTTCCCCTGAAGCTCTCCAAGGCCAAGGACAGCAGCATGGTGGCAGGGCTTGTCCATAAAATGAGAATAAACAGTGCTTTGGAGTGGCTGCTTGCACTCAGCACTCTTCTTGCACCTGAGAGCATGGCTGTGCAGGAGTATTCCCACAGGAAAGCACCTCTGACAAGCACTTGTGAATTACAGTACACACTCAAAAGCCCATATTTCTGCACTGGCTGCATCTTCTCCTAAAAGCACTTGGAACATTTTGGGGCTTTCTCAATAGACCTAGTATTAGAAGAAGTCTTTTTCCATGTTGAATAATTTTATCAGGTGTTTGCACAGAGAAAATGCTCTTACACAACAACCCCCAGGATCTTCCCCTGATGCTCAGAAGGCAGGATGCTACCTTGCCTTAGTGACTGCCTGTTTGACCAGCAGTGGAGAATGCAATGATTTTAACAGATGTTTGTGCTTTAATCAGGCCATAATGACATGAAATATCAAAACTTTGATGCTTAAAGTCTAGAATAGCAAGAATAAATGGTCAGTGCAGCTGTTTCATATGACTAATCAAGAATTTCATGTCTCATGGTGTGTTTGTTGTCTTACTTTTGCTTTTCCTGCCCATCCAGCTCCTGTCTTATCTCACCCACTTTTCACAATATGTTTGTTAAACTCTCTTGGGTGACCAGTCTTACTGCACATTTCTCCAGTACCTAGCATAAAATAAGCACAGAAGGTTGGCCAGTTTATCATGCCAAAATCCAACATACTTGCATGTTTCCACAGGCTATACCAGAGAAATAGCTTGTT
Source organism: Luscinia megarhynchos (assembly GCA_034336665.1). Classification (NCBI taxonomy): domain Eukaryota; kingdom Metazoa; phylum Chordata; class Aves; order Passeriformes; family Muscicapidae; genus Luscinia; species Luscinia megarhynchos. Next base: position 77,017,582 of record CM067565.1, on the reverse strand, counting down.
ATTTGTCCTATCCTACTTGTTGTATTTTGGCTCAGACTCCAGTTATGTTTTCACTGGAGTGTATAGAGAAGACCTTTGTTAAGAGTAAAGAGTGTATAACTAAGGAAAGCAGTGGAAAAGTCTGACTTGCTGCTTGTGAAGTTACTGCTATCACACAGCCTTGACAAACACTTTAGTACTGTCTTACCTCACTGCAATGAAACAAAGCTGGAGTGATGTCCTCTTACAGATCAAAGTCAGTGGGAATTCCCTTTGAGCAAAAGTAGCAGCTGTTACTTGCATGAGGCTGAGGGATCGTGTTTACCTGGAATTTCCCAGGACAAATCCCATAGCTGCTGGCAGGTATTTGTCAGCATGTGGCAGTCTGGCATGCAGAGGAACACAGTTCATAGTGAGTGCTTTGGCCTGAACACTGCTTGGAAGAAAGTGGAGACATCTTGAGCACTGACACCCAGGATCTCTGCAGGTGAGCACAAGGCAAGTGGGAATTACACAAATTCTGGAAGAGAGACATCCTACCTCTTAAATGCAACATTAATTCCTACAGCATGTTGTGATTTCCAAAATATAAATGGTTTCTGAAAAGATAAACTAGTTTGGGGAGGGCATATCCAAAAGAATATGCTGAACAGAATGGTCTGGGTACAGCTTATGCCACTTTTCAAGTCTGTCCATATTCCTCTGGATGGCATCCCATTTCAGGATGACATCTGCAAACTTGCTGAGGGTGCACTCAATCCCTTCCTCTATGTTATTGATGAAGATATTGAACAAAGCTGGTCTCAGTACGGGCCCCTGAGGAACACTGCTTGTCACTGCTCTCCATCAGGACCCTGAGCCGTGGACCATTGCCCTGGAATGCAACAACACAATAAATCCCTAGGTCCACCCATCAAATCCATCTCTCTCCAATTTAGAGAAAAGGATGTCATGGATGACCATGCCAAAAACATCACAGAAGTCCAGGCAGATGACCTATGTAGTAAACAAAGTAATGCTGGTGATTTGAGCCAGAAACAAGATGTATTTAAAATATTGCTTTAAAATAATATATTTCTACAAGTACACACTAACAACTCACCTCTGCAAATGTGATATTACTGGACTTAACAAATTCTGATGTGAACTTTTCACTGGGAAGAGCTTCTCAGTAAAGCTATGCACTGCACATGTGTCAGTGGAAAACTGGTTCTCACAAAGCAAGGGAAGCCCCTGTGAGACTACTAAGATTTCAGCAGGCACAAGCACTATCTGTCTGCTCTCAGATTTAAACTTAGGTTTGCACCTGTTTTAAGCAGAATCTCAGTGACTCACCTATATGATAAACACAAGCACTCACAGCTTTCAGAATGGGTCAGGTTGGAAGGGATCAGAATGGCTCATCTGGTCCAACCAGGGCCTGAGCACATGGCACAGGATTTCATCCAGACAATTCTGGAGTATCTCCAGTGAGGGAGACTCCACAGCCTCTCTGGGCAATCTGTTCCAGTGTTCAGTCACCCAAAGTAAAGAAGATTTTCCTCATGTTCAGGTGGAGCTTCCTGTGCATCAGTTTCTGCCATTGCCTCCTGTCCTGTTGCTGGCACCACAGAGCAGAGCCTGGCTCCATCCTCCTGGCACCTCCCTGCAGATACTCACAGACATTGATGAGCTCCCCTCTCAGTGCCTCTTCTCGAGCTGAGCAGCCCCAGCTCCCCCAGCCTTTCCTTTCTGAGAGGGATGCTCCAGTGCCTCAATCAGCTGTGTTACCCTCCCCTGGAGCAACTGCAGCAGCTCCATGTCTCTCTTGCCCTGAGGGGCCCAGAACTGGGCTCAGCACTCCAGATGTGCCTCACCAGGGCTGGGCAGAGGGGCAGGGTCACCTCCCTTGAGCTGCTGGCAATGTCCTTCCTAATGCACCCCAGGATTCCATTATTCCATTGCCCTTCTTGGCCACCAAATGCATGTGACTCCCTGACTCTGTTCATTGTTACAGCTCTGGTAATTTCAATTTATTTTTTAAATATTCACATGGACATTTATAACCTTTCCATTTTCCTCCAGTATCGGTAAATACTTTTCCACTGAAGTCCTAGATTACTATATTATCTAGCCAGCTCTCCTAGGTTGTATGTCTTTTGGGGCTAAATTGTATCAGAAATTTTCTGAATATTTTTTTTAGGAAAAAATGCAGACTAACAAAAATGGCTCATGAATTAGATCTGTCATTATAATATCAGCTGATATAGCAAGCCATCATTTATCTTAATAAGTGTTACTGCATATATTGCTGCATAATTGTAACATAATTTTGGTGAATAATTTCTAGTACCAAGTATTGGCAGGTATGTTTATCAGCCTCTGTTTGGTGTGAGACTACATGCTAGAAGTTGTCTCAAAATATTTACACTTTCACATTTTATTTTTCATTACTTGTTTGCTGTAACCATCTCAAAATTAGTTTCTGCAGACTTCCATAAAAGTGTACTAGTCCGATTTCGAATTACTTGAGAGATAATGATTCAGCAGTAATGGCTTTCCTGCACACATGAAAATCAGTTTGCTGCTGCTGCCAAGCTAAACAAACTATGGCCTGTCTCCAGAAAAAAAGAAAAGAACTCCTTATTTGAACCCAAGACGTTGTTGTAAGTTTATCTTAATGAGGTGGTTATAGTCTTCAGCACTCGTTTTTTAATTATTTGGAGGAATCCTCTTGGACTCAGTGAAATGGCATAGTAGGATATTTATCTGGGCTAGAAAAATCCAATTATCAGAAACAAGTGAGCAGCTTTTCTAAACAACATCCATTACATTCTGCAAGATCCCAGTTTTAATTAAAAGAAACAAAGCCCTGGTGTTCTGGGTACAAAGAAGAACTCCAAACTTTCCAGTCTGGTTCAGGCTCAGCTGCCAGTTCTGTCTTCCTCTGGCTTTATCTATATTCAGAGTCACACCAATTTAATTCTCAAGCAGTTTTTAATCACAGTTAATGAAATAGATGCTAACTGCTGCAGAAATGCATTTAATTCGATTTAAATAAGGTTTATAGCAGCCTAGTTAATTGAGTTTATCACCATCTTCAACTGGTATATTTAACTTTTAAAATGGAATCAAAAGTGTCTTCAGATTATATGACTAAATTTAAATTATACAGCATAATTTGAAGGTAAGTTTTCCCTATGCTAGGGACCCCTAGCTTTTGAAGATGATTTAGACAGCCAGAATTGCCATGGAAAACCAAAAGAAGAACTCCACAAATCACCAGCTTGGGGGCTGTAGATCATCAGAACCTAGGTTTGCACTGAGAGCTGCCCTTTGCACAGTGAAACCATAGCTGGACAGGAATTTAATGTGCTGTTAATATAATCAGGATGAGCTTCAGTGAGTAACAAATTAAAGAGCTGCAATGTGTATGAAAAGGACTGGATAAAATATTAAATGAAACCAGTGTGCCATGACAGCATAGCAACAAAGACAATTGTTTGCTGTTTTATACACCAGAAAAAAAAATGAAGATATGTGCACATTATATTATACCTGGCACCAAGGAGATATTGTTCCCACCCTAAGGAGCAAGAGTTCTAAGCAAACTTTCTAAACTGCAAAAGGAAAAATTCACTGATTTATAAAAGAATAGTTCAAAGTGATGAACTGCCCTAATGGGATAAGATACCTTATTCAGATGGGTACATTCTTCTGCTAAAACAGAAAAATAATTTCCTTATCCTAGATGCAAGAAAATCTCGTATTTTGAGATTTTTTAACTAAATTACTTATTCTCTCACAGTATGTTGATAATGTGTCCTCAAACTCAGCTAAACAAATCTACCCACAAACAAAGAGACATCTTTTTAATAAGGATATCTATTGAAAATTAATGCCGTGGGTCATGAAAACCTAATCTGTTTTTAAAGAAAATTATAATTTGACATGATTAACAATATTTTTTGCCCTTGCCTGTTCAACCACAAATTAAACTCAAATTATTTTGCCTGTATTTGGGATTTCCCCTTTATCAGCTACTCTGCACACTCCTTTATATTACCCATTGGCATTGAAGCCAAGACACTACTCATTATTTTAAGAATCCAGCAGACAAGACAAAAATCCCACTGCAATATTTAATACAGGAATTGCAGTGAAAGAAGTTGCACAAATGAACAATTGAGCAGTTTCATTTAGCAAACTTAATGTGTCCAGAGACTTCACCAGCACCTCTGCCAGGGCTAGCAGTATCACCCATCCATAGCCCAGGTCACAGGTGAAGCAGCTCCTATTTTATTTTGGGGTTCAAATCACGCAAGTGCCCACATTGAATATGTTTTCATTTGCTGCTGGGCTTCATTCTAGAAAAATCCAACTTGTTCCATTGGTGACAAAGCCCAAAACTTTTTCTCTGAAAACCAGCAGCAGTGCATATTAGTTTAGCTAACTGTATTAATTAGCAGCTCCTAAAAGACATCCTTCAGTCCCAGCTCCACCAGGCTGAAAAGAGCACACCTCTTCCTATGTCACTCACTCCACATCATGAGGAGGGTGGACCAAGTGTTACGTCCCAGGATGACATGTAACTTTACAGGACTCCAAATTCCTCCAAAGTAACTGAAAGATGCTTTTACCATTCCTTCTTCCCTGCAGTATTAAACTTTGACTTGATTAGGAAGTGTAAATGTCACAGGCAGGATCCAAGTTGGTGTCAGCTGGAGTAGGCCCCTGTAAGACGGGGTGATCAGCTGAGCATCTGACCAAGCTTCCATGGCAAGGATGTCTCTTCTTTTTCTCTCTTTCTCCTTTTCTCTCTCTTTCATTCCTTATTTCTCTTGCTTCCTTCCTTACTTTCTTTCTTTCCTTCTTTCTTTCTTTCTTGCTCTCTTTCTCTCTTTTTCTCTCTCCCTTTCTTTATTTCTCTCCTTCTCTCTCTTTATTTTCATCTCTTTCTCTCTTCCACGTTTCCTCTCTTTCCTCTTTCCTCTCTCTCTTTCTCTCTCCACAACTGATATTCGGGTGTTTCCTGACTTCTGCAATGGCACTGCAGGAATTACCAGTGCAAATCAGAAGAACAGTGTACCAAGTCCACTCCCCTTTCCTGACAGCTGTCAACACCAGGTGTAATAGAGGAAAGGCAGGAGGCACGCTCAGCAGTTCCCACCGCGCTGTGGAGCGCTCAGTTGTGAACGCAGCCGAGAGAGGACACAGACCCCCCACACTCAGATAGACTGTCTCAGCTCTCTGGAATACTTACTATTCTTAGGTAAGTACCTGATTTGATTTTAGATTTTACTAATTCCATCTGTCAATCCTATTCTTAGAGTTCTCTTCCAAACTGACATTCATTTTAGTGTTTCCTGTACATATGCTCTGTGAATGTAGTGCTCAAATGAAATTTTAAAATATCTTTGTCATGATTCCTTTAGGAAAAGATGTTGGACTTATGTCTAAACCATACTCGACTGCATGTGTCTGTAGTATTTCACCTTGCACATACCTTCTCTTCAAACCAGAAGCAATATAGTCATCTCTACTTTTCTTTCATATGACTCTTGATTCCCTTACTATTGTCCTTATTTTTTTGTCTTGTATTCTAATTGAGATTCTCATTATTGAACTACCTATTCCCAGTTCTTTCTCTTGATTTTTTTTTTTAGTTTTATCTTTTTAAAAATCCATCAAAAATTTTCTAAAATAACTAATTACATGGAAGTGAGTGTACTGCAGAGGCTATTACACCGGAGCAATTTACATAGCTTGAACAAGTTAGCATTTTCTGAGAATATACTTTGAAGTAGCTAAGTTTCATGGGAAAACAGGAAAGAACTTAATTATACACAAGTACAATGCTATGTTGTCACACTTACCATCATATTTAATAGCAGAAAATTGTTTGATAGTTTTTGTCTTAGAAATAATTGAAGTGTTCCATCACTTTTAGATACAAGCAATTTTTTTAACTCCTTGTTAATAAAACATTGCAATCTCAAGTCTAGCAGTTTGGAAAAGATTTGAGAAAACTGATTACATCTGAGAAACAGTTTGGAAAAATTGGTTTCCAAAGAAAACCCGAATTTGACTGAATTTGACTAAATTATTTTTTAAAAGTGAGAGATGTCAAACCCACACTGTGCATTCGTTGTAAATGCAACTATGCTTTTGTTTTTCCTGTCCAGTGAAGGAATTTAGAAACCATTAATTCACACATTTCTAGTGTCTAATAAGCATGTAATTTAAGAAAAACTACATTAAGACAACAAAAAGCAAGTGAATAGTTCCTACAGTATGGATTGCAGATAATTCAGAAGGATATGGAAAGTGGTATCCACCTGCTGCTTTTAGATAAAAGCATACTGACAAAATAGCTCTTCTCTTTCACTCCTACAACATTTTTGTAGGGTGACAGGGGCCTTTAATAAGGAAAAAATTCTTGAGAAGCACTGAGTTCCCCCAAAACACCTATTTTGAAGATGAGAGAAGTTGTCATGACAGCATTATCACCAGAATGCTTTTTGCTCTCCTCAGGCTCTCATGACTTTCCCAATAATAGGAAAGCTCACCATCACCTCAACAGATAATGAAAGACCACCATGGCCACTTGAAGAGTTAGACTGAGTAATCTCCTGAGAAAAGGACAACTTGTGTTTGAACCTTTTCATCCTAGGAAAGCGGCATGATTTTTCAGTGTTATGATGCTGATGATGACCATTATTACTATTGTTTCATTCACATTATACCCATGCTTAGAGGTGCTGCAGGGGAAAGAGCCCACAGCAGGGGATCCAATGAAGGAGAAGAGCCAAGGTGTCTCCTCCGTCTCCTTGCCCGTGGTGGTCACCTGCACCCCAGGGCAGGCACATCAGAGTGACCCAGCTGGTGTCTGCTCTTGAGCTGCACCCAAATTTCAGAGAAGCCCAGAACCTTCCCTCCCTTTGTTTAGGAGACAGCAGCGAGAGTTTCTTAGCTGCAGGAGCACCCAAACAATAAGGCTGGCTAGTGCACATATTGTATTTAATTTCCCGTGGGAGTGTTGCTGCTTAAGGGAGCATTGTACAGGCAGATATGGCAGAGGTATTGCCAAGGCTTATTTAATTTAATTACATTGCCTCATTACTGACAAACATCCATTCCAGTCCACGAAAGGTATAGGCTATTTTATAGTGGGCCTTGTGGCTCCCATTTATTTTCTCCTGAGTTTGATCTTGCTAGATGCCATCAGGCAGCAACAAATGCTTATTATAATATAATGAAGAAGGAAGGTTAAGCAGGAGGTGGAAAATTTCTGAAACAGAACCTTAGCTGAACAGGAAAGCTGAAAGAATAAATTATGCAAGATGTAGATGTACCCATGTGTCTGTATATGTATATGTATATGTATATGTATATGTATATGTATATGTATATGTATATGTATATGTATATGTATATGTATATGTATATGTATATGTATATGTATATGTATATGTATATGTATATGTATATGTATATGTATATGTATATGTATATGTATATGTATATGTATATGTATAGACAGACACAACCTATATATATGGACAGATTCCATAATTAAACATATTTTATTTTTATGACTTCTTACTGCTGGGTTTTCTTAAAGCACTTTGTTTTTTTAAGACCATTGGGTGTTCACAATGATCTTTTTCTTCAAGACCTTCTTTTCACAAACAGACCATGCCACTGGGTGAAAATTAAAATTAGGGGTAGGAGAACTCTTGCAAGGAGTCACAAGCCTACAGCCACTGCCTTGCAGTCCCTGGTAGGGAGCAGTAGTGATGAACTGTTTACTGTCATGCATGTTTTTGATCACTGATGAATGATCATGCAGATCACAGTGTCGTTGTTCAATATGATAAGTTTGGGGATAAAACATGTACCTGTAATTTTACTCACTTTATCCTTCCCTACGGGTCTTGTGGGGCAATGAAAATTCCAGGCTTGTGAATACCAGCTTGCCCCCAGCCATGCTCAAACACCGTGCTCATGCTCCCAAGACAACAACAGAGGTCCAGCTCAACTGATCAAAGCTCCTGAGGGTGACAAACTGCTCTGCCACATGTTAAGATTTCCTGCCTCTTTTTCTTAATATGACGAAAGTAAAAAAAGGAAGCACTGCAAGACAGAGAAAAAACAAATCCACAGGGATGGCCAATCTGCAGCCTGCAGATGATACAAGAAGGCTTTCTGTCAGATGTACTGTTAGTAGAGAGAAGAATTAATATTGGAAGGAGTGGTTTTGATTTAGCAATTGTAATTAAAAGCAGGAGGCTGCAGCAGTAGCAGCCATGCCCTGAGTCTCCCTAGCACATTTTCTGTGTGCACACAGTGAGCTAATGAAGTAGTCCATGTGTTTTATCACTGTCAGCAGAGGCAGACAATGGAGGAGTAATCTGGGGAACAGAATTACACTGAATGGGGTAAAGAGGTTTTGCACAACAAGTAAGAATTTCAGAAGAGTATTTGGTGTGTCACATGAGTCTTACCAGAAGATGTAGGTGAGCAGGTTTGAGTGTATATATGGCAAGGTAGGTTAAAAGTAGCTGAAAGTGATTGAACAGGATGTTTTACAGACCTAGCAGGACAGGCCCAGAGGGGCTGGAAGAGAGAGGAGGAAGCAGCCTGTAGCCAGGAGCAGGCACTGCCCAGAGCAGCATGCATGAGTGCCACTGAGTGTGCCCTGGTTGGATGCACACAGACACAGGGGAGGGAACACCACGGTGCCTGAGGGATGCCCAGGAGAGCAAGTGACAGATCCAGAGCTGCTATCAGGGCAGAAAGAGTAGGACCTCACCGGTGCCAGTGAAGACAGGGAGAAGGGGGAGAGTAGGAAACAAGGAAGCCTCCTGAACTACAAAGTATCCTGCAGCCTTTCCATTACAGATGATTCTCACTTGGCTGCGTTGGAAATCTGTGTCCTGTGTTGAGAGAAGGAGAAAGCGATTTTCCACATTTGGGTTTCAGAACTGGAATACAAGACAGTGCCCTGGTCTCTGTATCACTAGCATGGAGATGTGAGAAAAATCTGTGCTTCCAACAGGTTTTGCTCAATACACAGAGGAGCTCTGCAACTCCTGGCACTGCTCTTTTGCAAGGTGTTTCATAGCATGCAGCTCATACCACAGCACTGCACGGATTATCTCACAGTGGATGTAAAACCGTATCTGATGGCAGCTGGTGCCTTTCTTCTCACACACCTTTTATGTCCTGACAGACCACCTCCTGCCACATCTCCTGGCTCTCTCCAGTTACAAGGTGTGCATCCAGCTGCCAGAGACCACTCATCTTTTGTGTGTCATCGTGTGAGGCAGCAAAGTCTGAAGCAAAAAAGGGCAAGTTTCTTATGTGGGAGCAGAGTGATGTAGGGATTAAGCAAAGTGTTGAGGTTAAAACTGTTGTTGCTCAGAATAGAATTCCAGATTTGGCTAGAACTCAGGGGAAAAAAGAGAATTTATGCCCTGTGGAAGAAGGGACAGGCAATTCAGGAGGACTACAAGGATGTTAGTAGATTATGCAGGAAAAAAATAAGAAGGACCAAAGATGAGCTATAATTTAATCTGGCTACTGCTATAAAAGACAATAAAATATATTTCTATAAATACTCCAGCAACAAAAGAAGGGCTAAGGAGAATCTCCACCCTTTATTGGATGAGGGGGGAAACACAGTGACAAAGGATGAGAAAAGAGCTGAGGTACTTAATGCCTTCTTTACCTCAGTCATTAAGAGTGAGGACTACCCAATTGACCAAAGGATACCCAGCTCCTTGAACTGGAAAACAGTAATGGAGAGTAGAATTCAAGTCCCCATAACCCAAGGGCAAATGGTCAGTGACCTGCTACACTACTCAGAAATTAAAAAGTCTACAGGGTCAGATGGGATCCACCCAAGGGTACTTAGGGAGCGGGCAGAGCTGCTCACCAAGCCACTTTGTGTTATCCACCAGCAGTTTTGTCTTACCAGGGAGGTCCCAGCTGATTGGAATTTAGCAAATGTGATATCACAACAAGAAGAGTCATAAGAAGGACCTGGGGAACTACAGGTCTGTCTGACCTCAGTGCCTGGGATGGTTGTGGAGAAGGACTATTTGAGTGCATGTACAGGACAGCCAGGGGATCAGGCCCAGCCAGAAGAGATTTATGAAAAGCAAGTCCTTCCTGACCAATTTGATATAATTTTATTTCAGGGTGACCCACCAGAGTGGGTGAGGGAAAGGCCGTGGATGTATTTATATGGACTTCAGTAAAGTGTTTGACACTGTGTCCCACAACATTCTCCTGGAGAAACTGGTTGCTTATGGCTTGGATAGATGCAGCCTTTGCTGAGTGAAAAACTTCCTGGATGGCTGGGCCCAGAGAGTGATGGGGAATGTAGTTACATGCAGCTGGTGGCCAGTCACAAGTGTGGTCCACAGGGCTCAGTGTTTGGCCCAGTCTAGTTTAACGCCTTTATCAACAACCTGGACAAGGGAATCTAGGGTAGCCACAATCACTTTCCAGAGAACAACAGGTTTTTTGGCAGTGGAGGTTGAACTGTATGTTAGCTACCCCAGGGTACAGGGTGAAACTGAAGATGGGAGCCTTCCCTTTTATCCTGGGGAAGCAGAAGGCCACTGGGAGGAGTTGGGGCTCCTCTCAAGCACTGGGGAGCAAACCTACAGCCAGTAGATACTTTCATGTGTGTTTCACCCTGGCAGCTTGTGCACCCCTTTCCTGAAAGTCAGAAGCAGATGTACTTGCCTCACCCTTTTCCTGGCCTGCTGGCAAGATTTGGATGGGCTCTGCCCTGGCAAACCCATTGCTCACAGTCAGCAGAAAGCTTTCAACTACATAAACTAGATGCCTTGCTCTCTGAGTCATTAGCACCACCAACTTTAGGAGTTGAGTAAGTCATTAGTTTTTTCCAGAAATATCATTTTCCCTTGGTAGCTTTCCAGGCTAATGTTGCCAAAGCCTTCTTGGATGGTACAGGTAATACCCTTTCTCTTTTATGTTCATTTGAAGTTCCCAGGACAAGCTGTTAGCCAGGTATGTCTCCCTGGGCATGACACCAGTCAGCAGGACCAAAGCTTGCTCTTGTCTCCTCCCTCAAAGCCTAGCTCTAATCCTCAGGGAAAAAAAAAAAAACAAAACCCAAAACCCAAAACAAACAAACAAACAAACACCAAAACAAAAAAATCCAAAATATAAAAAAACCAAAAAAACCCCAAAAAAACCAACCAAACAAAAAAACCACAAAAAAACCAAAAAAACAAAAAACCAAAAACAAAACAAAAAAAAAAACAAAAACAAAAAACCAAACATACCAAACCAACATCCCCCCCAAAAAACCCAACGACAACAGCAAAAAACAACTAAACAAAAAAAAAAAACCAAACTGTTGGGCAATTTACAGCATATTATCTCATCCCTAAACATCTGGAACATTAAGTCCTTCTGCAAAACTCATATCACTACAAGCTAATGACACATAATTATGTAATAGCTCCAACTTAGAGAAAACAGGCACCTAGAGCACAGATCCACTTTTCCCTCTAGAGCATTTGTCCTTTTCATGGATAGGGCAGGTTTTAGGAATCCCAATCCTTTTTAAAAAGTCACACACAGAGATATGTGAAAGGATCTGCAAAACACATAGTGTTTTGTTAGACAGCACATTCTTAGTGGTCTTACAACACTGACACTATTTTTTCAATGACTGTCCCCAAACAATTCTTCAGTTTGTCTCGGCCCTAGATAAAATAGGCACGATGGGACAACTTGATTCACTTTCTTGTTATATTTTTAAGCAGCACTTGAAAATTTGACTTCATAAACTTTTCCTTTAACTCACCACAATCCTCCTCTCCTTTACTTCTTCTTATTATCACTGTCTTGTTAGAGATCAGGGCTGACCTTGGCTCCTGAAACCAGAGGGAGGACTCTTACGATCAGGCATTCACCAATAGATAAGAGAAAAAATACTGAATGTCAGTGTTCAAATACTCTTCCTAAGGAAACATGGCTGTTTCCCAGTTAAAAGAAACCATGGCCACATGTGGGTCATACCTGGTTTCCACTACAGTTTGTGGGGATTAATTTTCTCAAATATCTTCATTGGTCTTGATTCTGCAATAGCTGGATTTAATCTCATTTTCGTGGATATAATAATTTACCCCAAGTGACTTGCAAGGGATTGGAAAATCAGCTCATGAAATATAAAAAACTTTGAGATGCATGGATTCTGGGTACAGTTGTTCACGTGTAATTTCATCCCAAATGCCAGTCCAAACCTGCCATTACAGTTTCTTACATAAGTGACATTTAAGAGTGTGAGCGTTAATGGGAAAGTTAGTCACATTAAAGCACAGTACTTACAGTCACATTCACTTTCTCACCAAAAGAACCTAAAGCATGTTTTAAACAGACATATCACTGTTTCCTCACATCATATACTTAATTACAACAGATAAATCAAATTACTTCCTTTGCCTGTACACATAAAATCCCTGTGTAATTACAGAAGAGAAGGCCACCCTGCAGGCCATTTTGTGGCATTATAAATGTGCTGATTCACCTGATCTTGAGCCAAGCTCCACTTTAATCTTCCGAGTCTTGTTTTAGTTTGAGGAACAGCCAAACACACCCAGTTGGGCAGTAGAGATTAGGTTTCCCACTATTCAGTAAAACAGACAAATAAAATAGTTACTTTTCTGAGATAGGTTTGGGGTTTCTTTTTGATAATAAAATATTGTAATCCATAAGATCCATAACAATTTAATGAAAAAAGAGAAGGGGGAGCAGGGAAGATCGATGGACAATTTCTTATCATGCATTTGTTAATTAACAGGCACAGAACTTTCCCTTGGGTCAAGAAACACTGTTGCTTTAGTTGCTACACAGTGTCCCTACTGCCCTCAGTACGAAGTGGTCCTGATCTACGTTAGTACAAATAACAATGGTAGCAGGAATAGGGACAATGGTGATGATTGTCATGATAATAACAACTTTCAGCTGTGGCTGCAAACAGTGTCCCACCAGCTAGTGACCAACAGACTTGATCCTGGTTTCAAACGCCCATCACAAATCCAGCTGCAGAGAGTAGGTGATGATACAGCTGGCTTTCTGGAACTGCATGACCTGTGGACTCTTGTCCAGCAGCTGAGATCTTTGATTCCCATCTGTGCTTGAGCAATGGTCTGTCCTTGGCAGAAACATCTAGCTTTGTCTCCAAATGCTGGAGACTTTCTCAGTTCCTCCCATTTCAGCAGCTAATTGTGCCCGGTGTTAAATCTGGCAGGTTCCAACTTTGAGAAACTATATCTTGTCCTGCCTTTATCTGTTAGATGAAAGAGCACCACAGTTTCAGGTATCCTGCCCTCTCCTTCACATACACACTCAGACTCTGATTGAGCTCCCTCTTCCCTTTCTCTGCAATTAGTTAAATGTACTGTGCCCATCAGCCTCCCTTTCCCCAAATCACTGCTCTCTCCCAGCTTTTTGCAGTTGCCCCCAGCCCAGAGGCAGGCAGTGATGGCAAGGGGATCTGTCGTGGCTCTGCCCTCCTCTCCCACCCCACACTCCTGGTGTGCTCAGCATTCTGTGGCCCCCAAATACACCCCCTTGGGCAAGGCACCCTTGACATGGACATCCTTTGGTACCAGCCTCCTGAGCACCCACAGAAGTGATACAGACCCCTTGGTCCAGGCTTTCTCACTACTTGGTTGCTCCTATCACAACAAAGGAGTGTGCTTTTTTCTCCCTCTGGCCTTCCTTAGTTTTTAATTTCCATTCCTCTGATTTTTATGCCATCTGCAATTGTGTCCTCAGTCAGTTAGAATCCTCTGTTTCTTCCATATCACTGGTGAATTCCAGGCAGGCTTTTCATGTGACTCATTCCCCATGAAACACATTTTACCAAAATCTCCCGTGGATTGGTATTTCCTCACTAACTCTCTGTGATTCCTTCAGACCTTCAGTTAAATAATCTGATGATTTCTTGACCACTGTCTTTCAGGCAGTGACTGCAACAGGAACAGAGTCAATCCCCCAGGGGTTGAGTCTGCCTCTGATTTCTCATAAGCATTCTTGCTTTACCCAAAAATATTTTTCCGCTTTTAATCAGACATTGAATCTTGGAATCCAGTCTTTGCTAGGAAATTTTCTTCAGCAGAAGATGGTGTACATGTGAGTGCCAGGAGGTCAGCAAGTTTCCACTGCACTTGGGTGAACCTGCTTCATGAATGTCCTTGCTGTGTGTTCTACAAATAAGTTTTGGAAAGCTTGGGGGTGCCCAGCTCCAACAGGGAGGTGCTTTAAAGTGAAGCCACACCAGACTTTGCAGACAGTCTTTTTATCTATTTTCTATAGCTCTTATATCCAGAAACTGTCCCAAGTCTTCAATGATCAGTTCTATGGTTTTGCTTCTTATTTCAGTGGAGTTCATGTAATTTTTTTCCCCTGATCAGACATAAGCCTCAACCATAGCTGAAAAGCAGACAGACCTGTGAAACTCAGAAGGAAATCCTGATTGAACAAAACAAATCAGAAGTATCAGAAAGAGTAATCAAAAAGATTACTGGATATTATGGATATATGGCCTTTTGCTACCTAAAGGAAGGGACAGACTAGAAATCGTAGAGATCTTCTTATTATCCTACATATTCAGTGGTAAACACTGAAGAATTGCAGTCTCAACTTATGCCAGGGGACAGGCTATCTTCCAGACTAACTCATAGGACCAAGGTGAGCACTGGCTTTCTAGCCAATGTAGTCACTCTACCCAAGGGCTTTTAGAGGTCCAGAGAAGAAAGAAAACTGAAGCTTCTCTGGGAGTTAAAGCTGAACATCATGCAATTTCAGAACTGGCAGATGGTGAAGGCTCCCTTTGCTTCTGCTGAAGGCTGGGTAACCACACAACTGTACTACAGCAAGGGCACTGAGGATGCAGAGTACAAAGCATTAATATAAAGCAAACATGAGAGTATTTGGTGACAGTGCCATAACAGGCAGACTAAAGAAAAGCAAAACCAGAACAGAAATTCTCTGCAGCACAGAGATAGAGGCTACTCAGTCTTGGGAGTAAGTGGATAGTGTATGGTGAATGAATATGTAAACATGACATTTCTGCAGGTTTCTGGTCTGAAGACCTGCAGTCAATATCCTCATTTCCTCAATGAAAACTTTCTCCTCTGTCCATGACCTTCCATTTGAGATATATGTTGCCACTATTTCAGTGTTCCTAAACCTATAATGAATCAAAAGCAAACATCACAGACATGAACACATCCTGCACTGCCTGGTTGTTGAAGATAAAGAAATCACTTTCTTTGGCAGTATCCCATGCATGTCGGAACTCAGTAATAGAATGTTTTGATCTACCAGCCTGCTATGTTGACATACTGAAACAAAAAGTACTTCCACTCAGCCAAAACCACATATCTTGGCAATCTGCAGCCTGAAAGACAACAAAGACGCAGTCTAAAAACTTGGCAACTGTCTTGGCACGCTACACCTTGGGATTAGTGAGTCAGTCACGCTATGCTGGCTCTGATTTTACCATATTGCAATAACACAATGGGAAATTCTGGAGTGTTGGTCCTCAACACTCTGTCTCTGCTGGCTTTCAGGAGCTGCTTCAGAAGCAAGGTAAATCCCTGAGCTAGGAAGTTATGCTCCCTTCCATAATCCTCTTCTGGTGAATGAAAGGTGTTAAATGGAGGAAAACACTGCTTACTGCAACTCCCTTTTTCTTACTTGCCCACTCGCGGGTGTTTTCTAAGACCTGAGCCATTGCACCATGAATATAACACTTGCACATCTTTTTTTAAGCACTAACCAACACATTAAGAGATCAGATACCAGATTCAGCCAGGCATCCTGGAGGCAGATTACCAGAGGTCTCTATGCTTGGTGCAAAGACACTGCACTGGCATGTTTCTAGTGTGATACGAGGCTGGAAGAGAGCAAAGGAGAGAAAATGAGAATAACTTTGGGCTATTAGGAGGGGCTAGGGCAATTTCCAGCAGGAGGCATTCATCAAATATAATGTCTTGTGAATGGACTGAAATACCCAAATTAAAAAGCCATCATGCTAATTGAACACATTAGTTAGTTTTATTAACTCTAACACAATGCTGAGAATGCAAGAGCATGTTAATATCTGCCACTTCAGGATCTGGCCTTACTCTGCAGAATGATGTCTGTGAAAGCATTAAATCAGTGTTTGAGGACTTCAGAAAATATAAAGAACCTACCGTAAAAGTCTTATAAAACAATGAATTTCACCTTTTTGGGCTAAAACCAGTGAATAAATGGTGTGCCTTTAAAATGGTGTTGTTAGATGCAAAAATCAGTTTTCTCATTGCAAATGAAAAAAAAGGAAAGAAGAATATATAGGAAAATCAGGTAGGTAAATATGATATATACCAGGCAAAACAACAGAAATGTTCTGAAGGTCATGCCTAGTAGGCATATGGATAAATATAGCATATTGATGAAAAGCTGTAGGGTTTCTGCAAAGTCATGTGAAGTCATATATCACAAACTTCCTGGAGTTATCTGAAGGTAACAAACGTGCAAACAAATCAGATTTCAATCTTATTCTGTAGCAGGGTTTCTAGAAAGCATTTGAAATGGGTCACTCACAGGAGACTCTTAAAGAAATTGAACTGATCTAGAAAATAAGAGAACGAGAGACTTTTCGAGTAGAAAAATGCTGTTAGAAGTTAAGGATTAACAGTGGGAATAATGTGCTGGTTGTAAAGATATGTGTCTTCTTACTGTCTTTTCTGCCACACCCAAAGTATATTCACATCTTCCTCCCCTCACCTGACTGGGATCAGTCAGACACAATTTTTTCATTTATTTTTTTGAAAAACAAGATTCTGTTCATAACTTATGAATATAGTACTGTAGGTGTTTTCCCTTTCCAGTGTCACTTAAGAAGGAAACACTGGCACCACTGAAGAAGGGAGGCAGCAAGAGTGCTCATTCTGGTGACAGAAGATCAGACATTGTGCCTCTGTTTGGCAAGGACTTGGCAAACAGTAAACCAGTGATTCTACATTCAATACCAGCAAAAGTTCTTTTACAAGCAACTATAAAATCAGTTTGGAATTACTTAGAAGACATCAGCAAGACTGAAAAAATCAGCATGGGGATCTGAAAAACAGTCTCTGACTTCGTGGATAAGTTAGAAGTATTAGATCCAGATATTTCTTGACTTCAGTAAGGTTTTAAGTGGCATCACATGATACTCACAAAAGCAAGTTAATGGACATTGGTATAAATAAAATGCACCCAGCAAGCTGGAGATACAGTTTAAAAGAGCACACCTCAGGAATTTGGTGTTCATCTTTATATGTGCTCCTGCAAGGACCTTTCCTGAGCAAAGCAATCAACATTCCAGTGAACAACTGAAAGGACAGAGAAGAGTGGGGTGAAATGTGACACACCATGTTGGAAGGTTTGTGAACCATCAAGGACCATGATTCAAGCTAACTGTGAGGGATTACAGAGAGCAAAACCCAAACAAGGATGACATTCAGAAGTGACAGTGCATGGCGCAGTACTTGAGAAAGAAAAATCAATCATGCAAATAAGTACGTGGTCAAAAAGGGAGGCTGGGTTTTAAGGCTGATTCTAAGCAGAATATGAAGTAATAATTTAATGCTGTTAATTCATCTCAGCTGAATAGCAGCATCATGCATATCTCACAGGAGATAATGACAGCTTTCTTCTCTTTCCCAGAAAAGACCTGAAATGCCACATTGTGTTTGGTTCTAAAAGATGTGGAGAAACTGGAGAGAGAGAGAGTCTGGGTTACAAGACGTTGAGGCATTGATTATGAGAGAAGATTGTTCTTGTTTACCCGAGGCACAAGCAGGTTTGGGGAGGGTGATTAGATAGCAATCTTCTTACAGATTGCTCTAAAGGTAATTTGAGAGAGGACTGTGATAAATTTGTCTCCACAGTTAATCAGATAAGATAAAAAGAAATTATATAAATTTTCAGCAAAGAAGATTTAATTTCTATGTTGGGAAAAACCCAACCTTCTTGATAGGAGTCCTGATATAGAAGAATAGACTCATTAGGCATGCTGATAGTTTGCAGAAATCCACTGGACAAACCCTTTTAGGCAATGCCTAAATGCAGTTCTTCCTTTCTCAATAAAATGATTTTACATAGATCTTCTCCAAGGGCTCTTCCAAACACAATCTTCTGACCCTACACCTCATTTTTAAATAGCGAATTTTTGAAGTTACTTTTATATACACACACACATATATATATATATATATAAATTCATTGGGTTTTATTCACACTGAGATTTTTTATTCTGTAATAGCTGGCCTGCATGTTGCATGCTTCATGTGTGATTGACTGTTGTGATATCTGCTGTTCTCAGCTCTGCCAAAGAACATGCTGGCCTTATATGCTTTACCAACAATTTTCCTACCATCACCAGTAAATGAGGAAACAAGTATGAAAGGTGATGATTCTACAGTATCTGCTGTCCATGCTGTGATACTGCCTACAGGCTATAACTGAAAATCCACTGAATGAGTACAGCCCATGTGAATCACTGTTATGAGGCATTCAGTACATTTACAGCTCCATGCACCCCTATAAAAATCCCGTCTTGGTTGCCAAGAACATGTCTGTAAGATTTAAAGATTTATTTTTTTTTAACTACTGAGGGGGAACAATAGCCTGACAAAAATTAATTCACAGATGTGAGGTTTTGCACAGTATTTTGTGAAAACTGGTAAGAAACCTGCTGATATACTGTGAGGCATCTTTCTAGAACAGAATATGCTGAATACAAATAGGAAACAGATGTCTTCTAAATGAAAAGAAAAATTCTAATCTCAGTCATTACATGTTAACTTTTTCTTTCCCTCACATAAATATGTTCTTCAATTTTTAGTTTTCTTTTTTAAGTGACACTGCTGGTTTTTGCTGATTGATTGCTACAGAATGTTTTGTGAAAGTCAGGGTGTTTTCCCCCCCGAAGTAAATGTGAAGTTCTCATTTAGTGAAAATATAACCTTACAATATAAAAGAAAGCTTCTTAGGTTTTTAGAGCATTTACCTACCTTAATGACCATCTGTACACAGGCTGTGTGTGAACTACTACCATCACTTTTTATTCACCCAACAGAGACTTTCTGGTTTTCTTCACAGGCCAGGCTTTGTAAAACCACAGAAGTATTACCTGTAGTATCTCTGCTTGTCCTGTGTCAGATCTGGTGAAAAGTGGAACATCACCTCATTCACATACCCTAAACACTGGCCACAATTAGGAGGTGGCATCCAGAGAAAAAAGTGCTGCTCTCACATGAGCATACAGTAACAGAAGGAATAAAAAAACTATGATTGAAGGAAAACAATTTAAAGTATCTTGCAGATAAAAACTGATATGCATGGTAGAATTAGAGGTTGCAAAAACAGTAGAAGGGCACAAAACCAGAGTGATAATAATGAGAAAACAACCAGTAATGTATGGTAAATTAATTTCTTTCATTGCACTCCTGATTGTCCTAGAGCAGAAATCTTTCACCAAAGTGTAGTGCTAATAATGTCAGTCAGGCCTGACCTAACACCTCTTTGATTTAATGTGTTATAGGAGACAGCAACAGTAATTTTTGGCTGACAGTAATGGAAACATAGCAATTTTTCATGCAGATGTGTTCAGATGTGAAATTTATGGGTTTAGGTGGAACAGATCCGAAATTCAATGTTTTTTCATAGTATAAAATCTTCTGTCTCATTTTGGCTACACTTGCCATTTGGAGATTTTGTATTAATCCCAGCCTGTAAACCAGAGCAGCATTAGTGAGTGTGAAGCTGAGAGAACCATCCAAGCAGCAAGGGTTGTCATGAAAACCCAGACAATCACATTTTGAGCAGTCCTGCTTTATTTTGCCCATTTTTGGCTAAAGAGATCAGGTTGGTAGCTAAAATCCTGCAGGCCTCATGTCCTTTTGTCTGCAGCCACTTTCCAGAAGAATTGTGTCTGAATTTCAGTTTGATCGTGCACCCTCCAACACACAAGCTATCAGCCAATTCAGCAGTTGTGCAAATACATTCTTGTCCACGAAACATCTACAGAACTGTGTGTTATGAATGAGTAACATTATTTTATCCCTAGGTTCATTCAGGATTTAGCATGAGTGTCTTTAGGAGTTAGTTTTCTGCCATTTTTTTTCTCTTGAAAATGTCTGAAATAATTTTAATGTTTTAGGACATTGTGCTTCTGAATAGAAAACATTTTAAGATAGTCTAATGTGGAAATCTGCTATGTGTCCTACAGTCCCAAATAAGGTACTCAAAAAAGGAAAAAGACAAACAGAGGTGGCTTTGACCTGTGCTTATACCTTTTGGATGCAGTATTGTTCCAGCAATCCAAGTGCCCTAGATCTTGCAGCAGCATTTCTGGACAGAAGTGCCTCTACTTGATTTTATCCCTTCCTGGTGGCCCAGTTAAGCCAGTCCTGTTTCTGGCACACTTCTCATGGCAATGTTTGGTACAGTTTATTAGACAACACTTCCTTGCAATCTTAATTCCTGACCTGAAATGTCATCCCTCTTCTCTTTCAAAGCCATAAACCCTCTTTCATAAACCTCTGTCCCTCTCACCCAGAGCACAAATACATTCCTCAGCTTCTGGCTAATACAGCTGTGAAGGTGAGTATTTTGGTCCAGTATACATAACTGTATTGCAAAATGATATTCATATCCTGTCAGATGATTGGAGTAAAAAAAGTGTTGTCTTTTGAACAGCCAACAACATCAGAGATGTATCTACATTATAATCTGATAATGTTTCTCATAGCAGACCAAGTATCCATTCATGTGCTTTCTTCTATTTAAACTTACAATCTTCATGAAAGATACTGGAAAACAATTTTAACACCTGTATCAATAACCTCTGAGAACTGAGAAACAGTACAATGGCAGCAGAGATAAGCAATGGGAAGAAAGTAAATCAGTAGGCTTACTGTGCTATGTAAATTTAAATATTGACATTTGTGAGATTAATGCCAATTGACATGACTAAGAAAAATATTGGCCTTCTGTTGGGAAAATTCCATTCATATATGTGGTTCATGAAATGAAGAAATCTGGGAATATGTGGTGCTGGGAGAGATGTGAAAAATGAGGACTAGTGTAGAGGTGAATATGATATTGCAAATCAAGCTGCCACAGGGGGAAAACCTCGCCATGGAGCAGATGATGGATGTTCTTGTGTTTTGCTGAGTTGGCAGCATGGGCTGTAGCCTGGGCAGAAAGGCAACAACAGATAAATTCTGTGCTGAGTGCAAATTTATAGCCCTACTTAGTCTGTTTAAATGTGGTAGGTTCCTGAATGTATTACATTCCTATGCCTCAGCCAGGTGATTGTCAGCTCTGATCCTGTAATAGCAACTTTTCTTAACTTGGTAGCACCCTACACAAGATGAATAGTTTCAGCTGCTCCCTTTTGACTAGAAAAGCCTCAGTGATGCCTGATGCTGCAGCTATGGATTTATCCTGGCAATTTGTCACACAAGTACAGTTTTGTAAACAAGTTCATTCAAATACTCATACTAATGATGATTATAATTGTCCTCTAATCTTAATTTTCAGGGATAACTCTTTAAGTGATTGGTTGGGGCCAGATAGGTAAGAGGGGATCACTTCATGGTCTCCTGCTGACACTGCAGATGAGAGGTGAGAAGCAAAGTCACCGCTTTTCTCATCCACCCACTGTGTCACCACTTGGTCTTTGTAATGTTGAAAAGCTTTTTACAATGAATGGTTCCAGTGATTTGATAAGTAAGAAATCTGGGCCTTGGATGGATGCGGAATTGAAGCAGGGAAATGAGGAGGAGTTAAAGAAACAGCAAAAGGGAGTTCAGTGGCTGTACTTGTTTTTCTTGGATAGATTTTGGACTGTTCAACTTGTCTCTCAGGAATTATTTGGGTGAACTGGTGACTCCATGGTGTTTATTATTTTAATTACCATTGAACCATGCAGATGAAACTTACTGAATAAAAAATCTGTAGTCAGATGTACTCTGCACATTATCATACACCACTGTAAATTCTGGAAAAGAACAAGATTTTACTTACCATATTTAATTTGGCACAGAACAGAAGGGCTCAGGAATTTATAGCCAATGCTTTTATCCATTAAAAACAAGAGATTTTTCTGATTTGTAACTTATTGGCTTAATTCAATTTAAATCATGTCAGCAGGAGCACCTTGGAGTCATTCTTATTTCTGAAGCTGGACCTTTTTAAGGGATGTCCACAGGAGGGAAGAGCAGAAGTTGGGAGGAGCACAGAATGATTACAAGATATAGGGAACTGAGTTTAAAAACCCATTGATTCTGTTTTATTCCAGCCGGTGACCAGTGTAGGAAGCATATTAGAAGCAGAGAAAATAAGAATTCCTCATCGGCACCAAACAGGTCAAAAAATGCAAATGGAACTGGCAAAGGCCCTTAGGGACACAGGCAACTGTTTTCCTATCCCAGTTACAGGGAGGGGTGGCTCTATGTGGGCATCTTTTCGCTATTCCCAAATATTACAAAATAGAAAGGCTCTTAAGAGGAACGAGCTTTGAATTAGTTTCCTTTCTCTGCTTCAACAAATGGCATCAGCCCTGCATGTGTGAGAGGAAAAGACAGCAGTAACAATGGACAGCCATGAGTGGCAATCCCAGGCTGCAAACAAATGTGGATCTGCAAAGCCTTCTTCACAGGGCTGGCAGAGAGAGAAACAGAGTGTAGATGTTGCATGGGAAGGGTCTCTGACAGGCGACCCCATGCTCCAAGTTTCTTTAACTTTTTTAAGCTTCCAGTAAAAATCCCTCAGATGCTGACATTTTCTATACAGACAGAAATTGTTCTCTCTGTGCAGTGTTTAGAGTATAATACCAATTACAGACCCATTTGAATGTTCACAGGAAGTGGCTTCATTTCTCATCCTGTTGACAGCTTCTTGCTGATAATATGCGATAGAAATATCTATTAATACTTGCAATGTAGCAAAATGGGAAAGGAAATACCCAAGAAAGCAATGGTTCTGACAGAGGCAGCCTTTTCAGAAATGACATATTCTATGATTTTGAAGCAACATGTCCTCGCTAACAAGACTACCTTCACCAGCCAAAAGCATGGTGTCATTAACTGCATTATATAATATCCATAACCTTAAGTATAAAGACCTAAACCCCTTGCTTTATCCAATGCCCTACAAGACACCTCACACAGAGTCGGACCCTACCCTTGGCAGAGGAAGCACTGGGTTTTCCACAGGCACCTTTAATCCCAGCAGGCAGAGAGAACTCAAGGAATACTGCAGGGGATTGCTTCCCAGCTTACGTTGGTATTGGCCTTTCCACCAGCCACACTTCGTTGGGTCTTGCTGGGTGTCCTCAGCAGCAGAGATGCCCAGCATCATTATGCCCAAAAAAACCAACAAAGAGAGCTCAGATGGCTTCAAAGGACGTGGGATCTGCAGCCCAGGCTGAGGGGGGCTGACAAAGAGCAAGGAAAAGTCAGGCTTCAGTAACTTTTAATGACAGCTCTCGTTAGGATTAAAAAAACAACTCAGCCATTGCGCTGGGATTCAGTCTGAAGGGGTGCCCTCACTCTTGTGCTGCAGGTTGCAGCACCACAAAGGAGGCTGTTATCCTCAAAATTAATAATTTGGAGCCACAATATCAAGCATGTAATGCCACGATGCAAAAGTCCCTGTTGTCTGCCAGACTGGAGACTGACTGCTGCCTCTTCAGCCATTCCATCTTTCTGCAGGATCCTGTTTCACCCATCAGCCTACATTCTTGTTCCAAGTGGGAAAAAGTAAGTTGTTTCAGCAAAGTCTGTCTTCGTCTTCTTTCCCAGGCCCCCTGATCAGCCCCTGGAGTGACTGGTGCAGATGGACACTTGCAAATAGCACTGGCTGGAAAAATCACAAATAAATTACCATCTGTCATTTGTCCCATTTCTTAGTATTTATTTGGCTAACAGAATGGGAGGTTTAACATTTTAGAACACTCTTATCATCCTTTCCTGCTTTTACTGGAAATAAGAACTGTTGAAACAGAAATCAGCGGTCAGGATTTGTAGGAGTCAATGGATTCCCAAGCTTTTGAAACTCTCCAGAAATGCCATATACTTGACTTTTTTCCTCATCAGTCCCACATGAGCCCTTGGATATCTTTTTGGCTTTAGGAGTATTGTCTTCCAACATCACAGACAAAATCTATCCAAGTCTTAGTACTTCAGCCATATCTTCTGTGAGTCTCTACTGAGGTTAAACTCTTTTCATCACTCAGCTCTCAGTAACTTTCTTGTGTCAAGAATGGACTACATTCTCATTAGACGAACAAGACAAAGTGAAAACCCAGCTGTTGATACTTCTTTTCTTCTGAGAAAGAAATAATATTTATTTACTATGATTTGTGCTGCAATAGGTCCTGAAAGCCCCAGAGGAGACACCAGCCCTGGAAATGATACAGGCTATACATGACATATGGCTACACATCCTGAAAGTTTACAGTCTAAAATAAGAAGACAAACAACTCTGATGTTATTGCAGACAAAGAATATCACATATCATGAAATTAAACAGCCCCAGTGGGAGAGAGATTTGCTTGGGTCGGTGGATAAGATTGGCAGAAATTCATCCCTTGAGAGTAACAGTATAGAATATGAGCTTAGAACAACATAAATTACCATACATTTAATAATTTAAATGATGTATACTTCATCTGTGTCTCAACTAACACCAGACTAGCCCATTTATTTAATTTATTTATTATTTGCTTGGGTAGCTCCTCTACTGTCTGGATTTCTGCTGATAGCATATGTTTTATCAATTCTTGTTTCTCAGGAATTTTCATTCTGTAAAATAGCTCTTTGTAGCACTTATCTTGAACTCACAATAGCTTCACATCAAGAATTCAGAGGTATCATGTGACTGTTATTTTAAAATCATTTGTGCATTCAGCTCCACAGAATTATGAAATGTAATTAGGAGAAGGGGTTTAGAGAATTTATGTGTAAGTCATTTCACAGTCGTTAGCAATATCAGCAAAGCCCTGTTGGACCAACACAGGATGGCAGTGAGAAATACTCCTATTTTTCTAGTGTTCCAGAGTGGTTTTACCATTTGTTGATTCTAGACTTTTTTTTCCAGGCAAAACCTACTTCCAGGAGCATGGGAAATTGCCCTAGATTTATATTCATACACTGTGGAGGACAAAAACCTGATCCTATGCAATGGATCATTTTCAATTTCATTTCAATATGGAACCGCACGACAGCACCCTGGGGGAAATGGAAATGTAATGGTATCACAGCTGCTCATGGGCACATTAGCAGGAGGACAAACCCAAGATAATAATGAGTTCAGAAGTTCAGATCCAGCATAGGGTTATAAAAACTGAATTATAACCTTTGCTGGATTCGAATCCTTGGAGCAACTACTCCCCTGACACACACACACACACATACAGACACACACACACACACACGATGTCTTGTGTCCTACAGCAGAATTACTGAGGTGTTTAAAATGATAGCTTTCAAGTGTGAGTATTTCTGCCCTTCCCTTGCTTTCTAAAGTAATTTCTCAGAAAACCGATGACCTTGTTCTTTCTCTGATAATTATGGAAGTTGCAAACCAACAGAACACCAGTTTTGGAATACTTCTAAGTCTTGTTTTTTAGCTTAATGGAATTGTCATAGCAATAGCCCGAAGTGTGCAAACATACTAATAGGTTTTTTTTGCAGGAATAAAAAATCTACAAAGTGAACATACTTCTTAGTGTATGTAAAAACCTATTGGATTTTAATGCCTCAGGGTGCGAAAAATCAACATTAACCCAAGGTTCTCACCATGTTTGGATGGAAGCATCACACCTACATTAAAACGGCCAACTGGAAGAGTGGGAAGGAAAGAAATGCTGTGGAGAATGCACAGGGTCCAGCTCCTCCTGTAAACTCATGCACCTTCACTGGCTGACAAACAGGCTGCCCCAAAAGCACCACCTCAGCCAGGGTAAGGCTCTGTGATGGTTTTCACACTGCTAAAGGTATTTCTAGGAAATGGAGCTCCCCAGGGCATGATGCCCATCAGCTCCTTCACCCATGCTCCACAGGTCAGAGCAAGCAGAGCCACAACAGGAATCTTCCCTGAATTTTGTTTTAATTGCCGATCCTGAGTTTCTTTGCTGCTTTAATTCAGAGCAGAGCCTGCAGCAGGAAGGTGTGAGGAGAGGACTAGGGTCACATATCTATCTCCTGGGAGGGCTCCTGCCCACTACATCTGAAACCACGGAGGTTTTTGTGAGACAGAAAACAAACAGACCCATTGGGAATGGCCAAGGGAGACACTGAAGTAATTTAGCAAAATGGTGTGTTTGTGTCTGTGACTTGCTGCTGTGCTCCTTTCTGACAGTGATACAAGGAAACTGTCAGACAGTCAGAGGACTTTAGTGACTTGTGTGGCCCCAAAAAGACCTAGCTGGTGCTGTGATCAGTGGGTCTCTCATTTGTTTTCACTTGCTATTTTCTTAGTAAAATTTTCCCTATCTCTTTCTCTCTCTCCCCATCTATCATTTCCATCTGAGAACCTAAAATTAGGCTTTTAAATCTGAATGTAAGGTTGCCAAACATTGAAGTAGAATTTGGCAACACTTTGGCTATTATTGAATTCCTCATTGCAGTGAGCATCTCACTGCAATATAATTCTAAAACAATGGATTTCATAGCAACAATGAATTCCAACCCAATCCAGGGAAATGAGCTGAATGCAATATCCACCACGCCTCTGCCTCACAAGAGATATCTACCACAATTTGCTCAAAAAGCACTGCAACAGTTATTGTCATTGTGATTTAGCGAAAGCAATCAAACAAAAGAGGTGCTGAAATAAAGTCACTGAAATACGCTTCCTTCAACACACCTTGCATAATATTTCTCCTCCCAAATTTATGTTTTGTTTCTCATCTTTAGGAATCACTTGAACTACAGCTCCATTCTTTCAACTTAAGGTCATTTCTCCCTCTTTTGGTTGGCCCACCATAGTCTCATGCCATTCCAGCACTATTTCACTACAAGCAATGTAGTATGTACTAATTTGTACTATGCCTTTCCTTTTCCTTCATACCTAGATTTTACTAAAACACTTCTATACCTGCACAGTCATCTACAACAAACTATAAAAGAGCACTTTGAAAACTTATTTCTTTCCAGAAGGGAAGGAAATAGGTTTTGCTACAGTCTCATTTATATGATCCCCTTAGGAGCTTGCATAGATATGTTTTGCTGCAGGCTTACTGCATTGCTGGTGATTTCCACTCAAAAGACCCTGGAACAAACAAAAATCATAATCTTTCCCCCCATCTATCTCAAACAATATCAGAAAGTAGAGAAGAACACTCATTTGTCTTTTTTAAAATGATATTTTAATTACTCATGTCATGCCTCAGCAAAATGGCAAGCCTTTTGTTAAAATGGGGCTTAATTGCATTACGAAGCCTTCATGGGACCCTTGCACATAAAGCGCTTTTCTTCAGACTTTCAAGACCTAAATTTGCAG
This sequence comes from Luscinia megarhynchos, assembly GCA_034336665.1. Taxonomy (NCBI): domain Eukaryota; kingdom Metazoa; phylum Chordata; class Aves; order Passeriformes; family Muscicapidae; genus Luscinia; species Luscinia megarhynchos. Next base: position 76,990,027 of record CM067565.1, on the reverse strand, counting down.
TTGGCTCCTGCCCAGCGCACTCGAGCAGATAGGCACGTAGGTAGCGGGCAGACCCCGTGTTGATGAAGTAATCTTAATTGACTGCCTCGCATGTGCTAGCCCACAAATTTGCCCGCCAACAAAAATTGCAGTGCATCTTGGTTTTCATTTTCAATTCATTCAGAAAAAAACCTTAACCTAAAAAAAAAATCCCAGCCCTTAGTATGTCAGCAAGCATGGAGACACCTTCACGGACTGTTGGCTACGCCTCAGCAAAGCTTTACAACAATCTGTTAGACAAAAAAGAGACTGATGCAGATACCTTAATAAGCATCCCATCTGTGAGGTCATTGGGATATTTCAAACAACTTTCAGCTCTCATTAGTTTAGTGGATTCCACAAGCATGTCCTTATCTTTTGTAACTTTTGCAGCCAAACTTCCTGGGAAAGCCTCTGAGCTGGGTGACATTCCTACCCATGGGTCAGTCTGCAGTAATGAGCCACCAATTTATGTGTCCTTTGCACTCACAGGCAGTATATGTTTATATTAACCTTTATGTTGAGAATTTTTCCTTTATCCATGTAATTCTCTGGGTTCTACCATGCAAATCTCATTATTTCTAATAGGCTGCAATTAGGATATCCAATCTGTTGATCACAGTCATTTGCAACACTGATGGGCATTTTCCAAGAATAAATGTTTTTTGGTTTTTTTTTTTTACAACGTTAGTGGTGGAATGTGTAACAGAGATTATGCCTGAAAAATAATAGCAACTGGTGGAATTGCAGGCTCATGGGAATCCTTATCAACTCTCTGGTTTTGTACCTTCAATTAACACAGGAGGTACAGCATAGTCTACTGCTTCACATAAAACACACTATGCATGACGCACAGAAATGAGATTTACAATTTTTCAAGTCTGCTAGGCCAGAATGAGTAAACGGGTATTTATTACAATTTCTTACAGTTTTATGCACTTGAGAGGGATAAAACAGGTTCATCAGCACTTGCCCACATATTAAGTCTCTACTGCACTAATGAGTACCCCTTTAAAGGGGATGTTGTAATGCTGTTTTCTTTTCTAGGAACTTCCATGTCTGTATTCAGAATTTGTTGGACTGAGCCATTCTGCTACTTAAGGTACAAGAGGGTAACATCCACATTCCTTATTCAGATCTTTCTTCAGCTGCTGCTGTTTTCTGAGTTTTGCATGAAGGGCATGGGTTGAAAAAAAGAACCGGTGAAACACTGATAACAGATGGATGCAGTATGAAAAAGGAAGAAGAGATGCCATAGAATGTTTGTCTGCAGGACCATGAAAGGTAAAACCAAAACTTTTGAATAGGATGGAAAAAGCATGGGTGGGCTGAGGAGTGAGCCAAAAGGTGTGTGCACAGGCATGGTGGGAGGGGTATCTACCCAAGGCAGGACAAATGGACACATATGATTTGGGGAAGAAAGTGAAAAATGCGAGCTGAGCAGAAGATATTTCAGTATTTCAGGAGTGGAGCAGTCAACATCCAGATTAAAGTTTTGGTGGGAAGGCTGAAGTAGCAGTAAAATAGGGAAGAGATTACAGAAAAATGCCTGAATGGGAGCAGAGCAAATGAGGAGTAAATCCTCAAAGATTACGAACATCTGATAATCCCAAGGTGAGCAGAGGAATGATGAAGGTTAGGAAGGATGGAGTAGGATGGGAGACTGAATTCACACTTGGAGGTACAAAGCTGTATTCTGATCACATTTTGTATTCCTACTGTCTTTGTTTTCATCCACTGTAAAGAGAAGTTTTATTCCCTCCTTTATTAACCTTCTCTCTTCAGCACTGTGTTCTTGGCTCACTTAATGTGCAAACCAACTTCCTTTTCAAAGCAAACAGAAAACATTTAGAGAGCACTACATGACTTGAGTAAGGAGGGAAAAAGCCTCCATTCCAAGCTTTCTCAGCTACCTACTGCCTAAACAAGTTCCTCTGCCGTCCCATAGATTCCAACCAAAATTAATAGAACCTGGGAAAAGTCTGCTAGGAAGCATCACTCAGGTCATATAACCAGGAAAAGTTTGGATGTAATGAGATCTGTGGGTTTGATAACAATTACTCTAATTTCCTTCTTTGTGTCTATCTAACCTGTTATTTTTAGTCTGCCTTGACTGTTTCCAGTTTTCAGTAAACACCAGCAGTATCTTTTCTGTTGGTATTTCTCATAACCACTCATTCACAAAGAGGTGTCTCTGGAACTGCATTAATGATCTGCCCTCCCAGGCAGACTGACTTCCAGGTTTCTCTCTTTACTCTTCTTGTACTCCCTAACAAATCCTATAAAATATGACTTTAAATTCAACAATCATCACATGCTTAGTGATATTTATTTGTGTTTACCTTTCAGTTTTTATTTTTACAACTCCTGTGCCCATTTGGAGTCAGGGTGGTTCCCTTTCATTGTTTCATAAAATAAAGTAGCTCACAGTTGAAAAGGGAATTTTGAGCACAGTTAAATCCTTTTGCTGTCTCAGAGAAGAATGTTTCTGGGGTGGGGTGGGTTAAACAATATGTTTTCCACATGCAAACCTGAAGCAATTCAGAGAAGTAAAATGCATTGTTGGACCACAGAAAAAGTGAGGTAAAGAAGAGAGGTTAAATAGCCAGTCCTGGGCAATGAGAAATAAATGCAAATAGTAGCCAATGCTTTTCAAAATACTTCTGCAAAGATAGATATATATATATATATAAAACAGTATTTGCATAGGAGATTGAAGTTTTGTATGTGCTTTATGATCCTGAAGCTTTTGTTGTGGATGTCCTTGGAAGATGTCAGCTTTCCTATGATTCATGATACAGGATATTAACTTTTGGGGCCGACAGCAGTACAGACATATAGAAAGAGGAAAATTTAGCCCAAATGTTCTAATAAGGTCTTGGTCTCCTCTCTTACAAGTTTTCACAGGAAGCCCCTTCATAAGACTTCCAGTAAAAGCAGAGGGTAAAGTTTTAGGCAAATAAGACAGCAATTTGTCTTTGGTTTTTTGAACTCATACATCTTAGACTGATGATTCACAACATCATAACTATCCTGCAGAACCAGGTTAAACAATAAAATTTAGTGCTTTCAGCAACAGCTTAATGACAGGTTGTCAATAATCAGTTTGCTTATTCTGGTTATTTGAGAAGCAACTGATCTGTAAGATGCCCTTTCTCTGTTTCCTGGAAGGTCCAAGAGATGCAATAAAAGCAGCTTTGCTTCTGGGAGCCTGGCATAGCCTCGCACGCTGCCATCTCCATCTGCAAGGGCACACAAACACTGCCTGGTTCTAGCCCCACAAAGCACTGACCTCAGGCTGCAGAGATGTGCTTAGTGACACAAAGACTTTATACAAATGTAAAAAAAATGTAAAGCAAGTGAGATCATCAGGAAGAACAACAACTGTCACCAGAAACCTGATTTATTCTCTGTAACATAAACAAAAGCAGCATTTATGGGAAATTATTAGCCCTCCTGTGCCCTTCATAGATTAATTACTGTATTGTAAGGGTGGTTTTGGGGGGCAGACAATGGATCCCAATGCAGTAGCTTAAACATGGGTTTAGAGGCATTAAACCATGTCCTGGATCTCTATTCTCCCAAGTGCCACCCGGAAGTTTATGTGTATCCTGTAGATTCTCCATATTTTTACGTCTTGCACAGCTGTCTCAAACCCACATGTACGAGAAATTAGTGATTCAAGAACGGATGAGCAAATTCCTAGAGCATCTAACTGAAAATCTGCAGAGCAGTACTCCCCTGGCCCAGATCCCTGCTCATAATCAGATGATGAAAGTCATCACAATATGAAGAGACAATTCCTTCAGCAGGTGGTAGTCTAGATTTGTCAGTAAGCAACAGGAGAGTGCAGAGGACACTCAAAACAATTTGGTCACTGTAAGCTTGGCCACATGGGTGAGAAGGACCCTGTTCACATAACAATCCCTCTGCCCTGGGAACATTCCTCTTTGCAAACAGGATCTGCAAACAATGCATGAAGTGATGGAGAACCTGCTGTGCTCCTGGATGCACCTCTTTAGTTTCTCAAGCCCTTTCTTTCATCCCTTAGGACATTATCAAAGAAGGATACAGGAGCCAGGCCTGAAGTAGGAGCATATAATCTACTACTCAGTGATCAAATGTCTTACCCTGAGATACTATAGGAAATGCTAAGGACTTATCCCTCCCATCAAGCCTGTGCCATTCAGCACCAGATCACAGTGTGGCCATGATCTATCATTTCTGGCTACCTACCCCAGTGATGTGGGTGCCCACACAGGCCTAATGGAAACCTAGTGTATTCTAAAATGCCAGCATGAAAACAAGATAAATTTCCACCAGATTGTCATCAGACCAATTTTAATTTTCCAGAGCTAAACAATCCCTTCTGCTAAAGGCCCAGATGGGATAAAAAGAATGCAAATAGCAGTCTGATCAGTGTAATAGAAAGGGAAGATGTGGGAACAGAGCCTTGTTTTCTACTATTTGAAACCCAGCCAATGAGTCATTTAATCTGCAGCGACATGTATAGTACCAGTAGCTTGTAAATGAGATTATTAATATAAATTTTAATATTTTTTTTTAAGATGTGAAGTTGAAGATAGTGTCCTGTAGGCAGGTGGAACACCACCTCTGGCAACATCCAAATAGTCTGAAAGAATCAAGCATCAAATTTCTTTCAGCAACCTGTGTAAGTACTTAGCCAATTTCAGAAGATACAATCTCATTAATAACATTTCTTGCACTTTCTTTCACGTTGTTTTCAGTTGGATCTTTTTACAGTTTTGTTTTGGAAACCAACTTATATAGAAAAAGGTTTTAAAATGAAATCCCCTCTTTTCCCTAACATTTATTTTTTTTCTCCATATCTGACTAAGCTTGTACTTCAATAATCTATGCTTTCTAATCTGGAAAGGTGCTCCATGCTTAACCAGTAGATGCTGATAGGTTTTTTCCTACTCTGTATCTATAAAGGAACTAGCCATAAAGAGAGATAGCAGGTCAAGAAAACCCCCTGTGGGTAAGTAGCCATGTAAGACTCACTCTTTCAGCTTGTGTCTTCCATTTACCTTTAGCTGACATCTACTTTTAGTAGATATCTACAATGAACCAAAATAAGAGACTCAAAAGTTGTGTGTGGGTGCTCACTCTGCCCAGGCTGGAGCAGTCTCAGCTGCACGCAAACAAGTTTGGCACTGAGGTAAAAGAGGAATGGCTACGAAAAGAATTTATGAGGACTGGGTACGATCATCATTGTCTTGTGTGAATATTCTCTCTTTCCAGACTTAAGTAGAAGTCCCACATGGAGAAACTTCAAGGATTGCCAACAGCTTCTAGCACTAACCCACATTTCCACAGATTCAAGTGATAAAGTGATATCTCTGTTACATTAGAAAAAATCGACTAAAGTATTTTTCAAAAGAGTAAAACATTTGTAAAACAAATTGGCCTGTAGCTTTCATTATCTTTCTTAATTGTTCCAATCCCCTAGTCCCCTTCAATTCCATGCAGCAGATATCCCACTTTTAAAACATTTATTTCACCACCTACTGCACTGATTTTATTAAGGTGATTCTGTTTCTGCTTTGGTTGAAATTGTTGTGGTGATTTTGCTGTACAGTTCACTGACAATAACACAGGAAAAAGAGCCAAAGAGAAGGCCAAGTATGGATTAGACTTCTGCAAGTATTTCTGTACATATGAGTACATATGCAGAAGTGAATGGGATGAAACACCACTCAAAGGCTATAGTTAAGTGCTTACAGGAAGGCACATAATTAAGCTTCCACAGTCAACAGGCCTAATATATTTATTATGGAGAGGTAAGAGCATGGACAAACTCTGGAGGCAACTAATGAAAGGACATACTCTTCAGAGTTTCTTGCTGCAGGCACAGTTAAATGATTCTTGTTAGAGATCCAGCCAAATACCTTGTAGGACAGAGAATATGGATTCAGTGCTGTCTGTGGAAGAGCTCCCCTTACTGAAAGCCTGAGAGGGGTTTGCCCTGAAGAAAGGAAGTGCCCTGGTAGATTAGTTTAAAACCAATTCATGTGAAGTGGCACAAAATTGAAGTCCACTTGCAGCAATGAACCTATTTCAGGACAGCCTCAAATTCACTACAGCAGGTTTTAATTTGTGTGTAAAAGACCACATTCAATGAGCTTGCTGCCAATTAAGATTATTTATAGAGAACATGATGCTTAATTTCAAATCTCATGGTTTCAAGGAAGAGAGGGCAGGCTCTGAATGAGTGCAGATAAGAGACTCCTAACAGCGTTGGCATGTGCAACATTTGGCAGCCGACAGACATCCCGGAGTGATGGAGCTGTGTGGGGACAAGACATGTCTGCCCTCCCTTGTCTGGGCTGCCACCTCCCGGCTTGGGAGAGCCATCCTGTCCCTTTCAGTCCAAATGAGCCCAGCTAGTGCCAGCAAAACTAAGTAATGTCAGCTGAGACAGTCCTGGAGGAGGAAAGAGGGACATCTTGCAGGAGGTGGAGGCTGCAGCCAGCACTCCATGGCACAGATGGGCCACAAGCCACGTCTGGGGATATTCCACAACAGTGAGCCTTGCTCCTGAAGACCACAAAGCCTTGCCACCGGCAGGCTCTTTGTACAAAACCTTGTTCTTCATGCAAGTATTTAGAATTTTAGAAGATATTTTAAAGTATTTTTGGAAGTGCCCCTTTCCTGACAGGTTTACAGCAAAGCCAGGACAAGTTGCAAATACTCCGTAGTCACAAAGCAGCCAGCTGAGAGCACCCCAGGCTCAGAAGCTGCCAAAGAGAAAGAGCTGCTAGCAGGTTTTAACAGGCTCCCTCCAACGGAGATTTTTAAAAAGCACAAACTCCACAGCAATAAAAATATAATGTGCTAACCTGAGGTACGCCTGAGGATGAGCTTCTGAGGAAAACTTGCTGTTGATTTTCAGAGAGGCACAGCTCATTCCTTATCCCAACCTATCTGGTCTGGCAGCTAGAAAGCCTGTTGGCACAGTGCTTATCCAGTCCTTAATTACAAGACTTATCTACCAAATTAAAATTCATTAAAAATGACTAGGTGGGCTCTTACTAGTGATTCTCTGTGGCAATGACACTGTACCTGTAAAATAGGTACACCTTACACTGGGTCCTGCCAGCTACACTGCATTATGCTGAATGGGATGTCAGGTATTGCTTGTTATTACCTGCAGAGAAAAACTAAAGGAGTTTCCAGAAACAAGTCTTATTGCTAATGTCACGGATGAGTAGAACCTCAGCTAAACTGGTGTACAAAGATCTTGCTGTCTGTGTGTTCAGGAAAAATTAATTCCATCTGAGACAGGTAGGGAAGCATCCCAAAGATGGTAAGAGAATGGGAATGCCTGATGCAAGAGAAAACAGAAGGAATTTATCCTGACAAAATTAAAAATTAAATATTATATTACTGCAATTTAATACCCAGGGGCAAGTGGCATGGCAGGAGAAGATCCAGCCAAGCTGACTATCAGAAGGGGAATGCCCTGGTGCAGCCTGCCTGTAGCAGCAGTGAAAGCAAACAATTTAATCTAAGCAGCAGGCAAGAGATGATGACTTTCTTCTGGTCAAGCTGCAAATTACTGATTTATAGTCTATTACTCTATACTATTACTATACTATTACTGAAAGGAGAATGCTGTAGCATTCTGCATTAATGTTGCATTAATATAGCTCCATATTTCTTAATATGTCAGATTGAAAAGCATTGCTTTCTGTACACATTTTGAAATATTTTGTTGTTAAAATAATTTACATTATTCATTAACCAATACCAGTACATTTAGAGAAGGTTAAAACACAATTATGTGTGAAGCCTGCACTCATAGTCCATCCATCAAAAAGAAAAAGATGCATTTTCTGGGAATAGCAATTAAACTGATATGAAAATTCCTGTTAGTGCTTTCTAAATGTATATCCAAACCTGTTCATGTCCCAAATGCCTTGCTAAGAAGAATGCAAAGGTGGTTAGCCCAGTAACAGTGACCAAAATATGATAGTTACTGTTACATACCATTTCTATGATCAGGTTTCAAATTACAGATCAAGACTGGGACATACATAGACAGAACAGCAGGGATCCCATCCTGATGGGATTTGTCTTGTAAGAACTGATAGACAATAAAAAAACTGTAAATCCAAGAATGAAAAATACATAAGCTGGACTTGAGCTATAATAATTATTTGAATTTTGTGATATTTCAAAATACGTGAAAGAATTTATAAAGTGACTCCTGGTTTGATAGCCCAGGTTTTTCCTGAAACCAGAAAAGCCCTCAAATTTACTAAAAGCAAAAGGGAAATGAAGAAACTGTCATCAGGATGTAGAAAAATTATTATGGTCCTGTGGGACTGAATTAAGGAGTGTCAATGCTGCATTGGCCCAAGTAAACAAAATGCTCATCTGTCTGCTATTTAAAAAGAAATTAGATAAATGGCTTTCTCAGAACAATTCTGTTTTCTAGTTATTAGATGTTGTTTTACTCCTCAATAAGGTAAGTTTGGTGGGAGATTTCTTTGATTTATAAAACACTTCCTTGTTGCAAAATCCCGTCTATAAACAAACAAATTTATTGCAACTTAAGCTGCAGTTGCTCCTATTATACTGTCAGTTCTGATTAACTTCACCATAATCTGGTACATCAGTTTATTATAACAGGCAGACACGGGTTTCTTCTCATGAGAACAAAGTAATGGATATGGGGAATGAAGACCTTTGTTTTTAATGCTGTAGTCTGTTCTAACGCAGCAAAAACCAACAACAAGAACGAGAACAATGATGGATCCACAAACCTTGTGGATGTGTCATGGTTTAACCCCAACTGGCAGCTATCACACAGACACTGGCTCACTTCCCCCACCCCAGTGGAATGGGCAGCAGAATCACTAAAAAAAAGAGATAAACTTCTTGGTCTAAGAAGAGTTGAAAATTGAAAAAACCAAAATATACTAATACTAGTAATAACAGTAATGAAAAGGGAGATAACAAAAATAAAGAAATAGGACTCAAAAAACCCAAGCAGTGCACAATACAACAACTTCTGACTGATGTCCAGCCATTCCCCAAGTAGCCATCAACCCAGTTCCAGGTAACATCCCCAGTTTATATATCTGGGGCATGGCATTTCCTGCTATGGAATATCCCTTTTGACAGGTCAGGTCAGCTGCCCTGGCCATGCTCCCTCCCAGGTTCTTGTGCATCTCCTCACTGGCAGAACATGGGAAACTGAAAACTCCTCGAGTTAGAGTAAGCACTGCATAACAACAACTGAATCATCAGTGTGTTACCAACATCATTCTCATCCCAAATCCCAACCACAGCATTGTACCAGCTACCAGGAAGACAATTAATTCTATTTCAGCCAAAACCAGGACAGGATGTTGTCTGCCCAGACTGTGGTAAAGAATTTGACATAATTTCCCACAGCATTCTCCTGGAGAAAGCATCTGCTCTTGGCTTGGACAGGTACAGTGTTTGCTGGGTAAAACTGGCTGGATGCCCAGGCCTAGAGTGGTGGTGGATGGAGTCCCATCCAGCTGGCAGCCAGTCACAAGTGGTGCTCCCCAGAGCTCAGTGTTGCAGCCAGTCCTGTTTAATAACCTTATCAACAACCTGGATGAGAGGGTCGAGTGTGCCCTCAGTCAGTCTGCAGCCAACACCAGGCTGGGCAGGAGCATTGACCTGCTGGATGTTAGGAAGGCTCTGCAGAGGGTTTGGGACAGGGTGGATCTATTGGGTGACACCAAATGTATGATGTTCAATTAAGCCAAGTGCTGGGTGGCCTGGAGGAGAAGGACCTGGGGATGCTGGTTGACAGTCACTGACCAGGAGCCAGAGTGTGCCCAGATGGCCAAGAAGGCCAATGGCATCCTGGTCTGTGTCAGCAATAGTGTCCAGAGGACCAGGGCAGTGACTGTCCTGTACTTGGCACTGGTGAGGCCACATCCCGAGTGCTGTGTCCAGCTCTGGGCCCCTCATTAAGGGCGGCATTGAGGTGCTGGAGTGCAGGACAGAAGGGCAGCAGAGCTGGTGAAGGGTCTGGAGCACAAGTGCTGTGAGGAGTGCCTGAGGGAGCTGGGGTGGTCTAGCCTGGAGAAAAGGAGGCTCAGGGGAGACCTCACTGCTTTCTACCACTGCCTGAAAGGAGGCTGCAGTGAGATGGGGCTTGACCTCTTTTCCCAAGTAACAAGATGCAAGACAAGAGGAAATGGCCTCAATGGCTCTAGGGCAGGTTTAGATTATATATGGGGGAAATTCCTTCACAGAAAGGGCTGTCAATCACTGGAACAAGCTGTCCAGGAAAGTAGTTGAGTCACCATCCCAGGAGGTGTTTAAAAGATACGTGGATGTGGCACTTAGGAACACAGTTTAGAGGTGAACTTGGCAATACTGAGTTAAAGGTTGAACTTGAAAATCTCAGAGGTCTTTTCGAATCTAAACAATTCTACAATTCTATGGTTTTGGTGCTGACCTGAAAGAAGGGCTGTCATTCTTCTCACTGAGAAAATCGCTCATTATGAGACCTTTTCCAGTATCAGTTTAATTGGTTCTGCACTCTCACTGTAGTGGTAAGGTGCTGTATTCCAACACACAGCATTCAGGCAGGCAGCATGGGAAGTTTAGTTAAATAATTTTCCCTTGTTATTTAAACAGATTAAGTAGATTCCATTTTTGCCAAATACTTTACACAAAATAAATCATTCGAGAGCCTGGACAGTTATGCTGAAAGAATTAATTACTGCCTGACAACACCTGTCATCACTTTTCCATTGAATCAAAAAGCAGATCACTAAGACAGCTATAGCTGAATAAGTTAGTCTCTTATTTACAAAGCAAAAAGTAACAGTTCTCCTTAAAAACTTCAAATATTTTGTTTGATGGCTAATGTTAAAAAGAAGTAAAAGTGTTTTAAGAATAAATAAGAAGACAGTCTGAAATACCTCACTGTGGTTTGCTAAGCACTTTTTTCCACATGACAAAGCAAGCTTTCCTCTTCTTTCCTTGCTTGTGGATCTAGTTTTCACAATGTAGGTGACACAGATAATGACAATGTTTGACTCTTTCCTCTTGTGCTACCAGTAGGACATGAGGACTACAGCCAAGTCTTTTGTCTCCATAGACAAGAACTTCACCTTACCTGTAGATTCCTTCTCAACCTCCTGACACAACCCTGCTTTCATAAGAGACATGCCCTTAGGAGATAAAAGTTGCTGGAAATGTGCAAACGGTGACCATGCAATCACCTGGAGGCAGAAGAAAGTTGCAGGCTGACATCTTTATGGGAACAAAATAACATACCAATAAATCTCCTCTTCTGCATTATCAGAGAAGCTATGGTGTGATTCTTAGGGTTGGCCTGTCAGGGATAGGAGTTGGACTTTGATGATCCTTATGGGTCCCATTCAATTCAGGATATTCTGTGATTCTCTGATCCAGCAAGTAAAAGAATCCTCCATTTAGAAGAAGAAGCACTTAGATCTGGAGGTGAACAACTAACGTACGAATCATGACCAGCCACAAAAATCCTATTCTGTTCAAAACTTATTCGACATTATGAGCATTCGGGACTTGCTTAAATAAATCCCCCAGGCAAACATTTCCTACAGGGAAACAGGCTCTCCTACCTGTCTAAAATCTTGAAGAAAAAGAAGAGGCTGATTATTCCTAGAAGATGACAGTGAAAACCTAAAGATTGGAAAAACCCAGACTAGACACTCACAAAGTGCTCTCTGTGCACCCCAAGCACACTCTCAATACACGGGAAAAATAACATCAGTGAAGTTTGACAGGGATGTTTACCTACAGACCCAAAAGATCAAATGAAGAACATTGAATTTGTATGTTAAAATCTGAAGTGGTTGTTTCATGTAAATTTCACAACTAGCTCAGGTTTTAAATTCCTTCTAAACCTGTTTTTGAGCTCTTTCAAAGTATTTCTAAAATTCCTGCTGCTCACGGAAGTACCCAGTCCTCTTCCCAGTCTCACTCACTCCTGAGTCTAGTTGCTATTTCTTGGCATAAGCCTCAAGTTCCAGCTGTATGTTACATAAAGTGCGTTTCCTTTAATCTATTTGGAATTTGCTCGTATTTCATCTCCCTTGCTCCTGTGTTGTGAGAAAGGCAATAAAAGCAACAAGTCTAACTACTCTGAATGCTTTACCGTGTTGTCCAATTTAACACATTCCCTTTGACCTATTCCAACTCAAATTAAAAAGCATCAATCTTATCATTCTCTATGCCAGTTTGGATTCATTGAAGGAGGCAGAAGCAGCATCTTTCTACTCTATGTGCTAGAAGGGGAAACTGAGGCAGCTTTGCTACCTCTGCAGTCAGCAGGCGACTGACACATCATACCTGGTGAGGAATATCTGAAGACGTGGAGACCAAATTGCGGAACCAAGCATGTTCCAGACAAAGCCAGGTTTTATGCATCAGCCTGAGGCATCCTTAGAAAATCATTTGCTTGTAGACTTCTTGGTTGTCAGGTAGAGGAAGGCAATGAGTAAATTGGACTATCAGGTGCTTTCCTGGGTGACTCTGTCTCTGCTGTCAGCCACTAACAAAAGCAGCTCCCACCTCACATGTCAATAGATGAAACACGAGTAATTCATTTAGTCACCTTAAGACGTTTCTTAATCCAGTGCTGCCTTCTTTCCTTTCAAGTTAGAAACTTTACTCCTCTTCTAAAGCATTGCTGAGGGCAAATGTTGCAGAGCTGTGCAAATCATCATCTTTCAACACATTTCTTCAGTTATTGTTAGGTTTCAACATTACCATTTCAAATCCATCTTAGAAATGTATTTCCTAAAAGGAATAGTGATTACAATGGCCCAAGGAGAATACAAACTTTGTTCTAGTGAAAACAGAGACTCAGATTTCAAATGTCATTGTTGGTTTAATACTTTTCACAGCATATTCTTATTTCTCACAGATAAAAAACTACTGAAAAACTGAAGACTGCCTTGAATGGGTCATACTACATGGGATAAAACTTGCTGTATGTTGGAATCCTCATCTCAAAACTTTTGCAGGAACATGGAACCAAATGTCTTATTCATGAAATGCACATAATTTTTAGAGAGGTCCAAATTACAAAAACTGAAATACTTGGATTCTCCACACCTCAGGCTTCATTTTTCTTTCCTCCCAGAGACACTCTACCCCTTTGAGCAACATCAGTGAGTTGAAGAGGTCTCTTATTGTTTTATAATGAAAAAAAAAATGTTACATCTAAAACTAGAAACAATTCACATAGTTCTGAAGATGTAATAAGACAGCTAGGGCAGAAATAGATTGTTTTCTTACCAAGAAATGCAGATGAGCTGAATGCATCTAGATCTGGATACCCATTGTCTTTATCACACTTAGTGGTCAAAAAGACTGAGAGCAGGAATTCTGGCAGCAAATCTCTCCTAATAGCTGTGTGAGTTTGCTGCTGCTCCAGTAAGAACCAAGTTGTATCAATTGTAAAATTAGGAGCTGGGATTGACTAGTCTGAAGCCATGAGGAAAATACACTGGGCTAATGTGACAGACTTTGGATAAACCACCTGCTTTGGAAACCCAAGGTAATGGCCAAGTCCTGAGTATGCATATCCATGGTATCCAAAATATGCAGACTAAATAGCTTAGAAAAGGCTGAAATGACCTAGGAAGCAGCCTTGCATGGTGCAAGGCCCCCTCACTGCCTGAGACCTTGTGCAACACCAGAGTGTGCTGGCATGCTGAGGTGGGCATCCCCACAGGGTGCCCTGTCTGTCCCAGACTAGCCCCTTCTGGCACTGAGCTCTGGTGGAGCCCCCAGCACACCTCTGGCAGGGGACAAGGCTCAGAGGAGGCCTGCCATCCCACAGCCCTCTGGGGATCCAGCTGGGCCTGATGCTGCCACTGGGAAGAGCCACGCCTAAAAACTTCACTGACAGTCAGAGACTTCTCTTTGGGGTGAAGAATGAAAAGGAAGACCAGCAGCATTCAGTGCTACAGATTAAAGAGTTTGTAAATAAGACACTGTAAATGCTGTCACATAAACAACAAAACTGGCAAAACATCACTTTGTTTTGGTTCAGTATTGTTTTTGATCATAAACTTGTGTGCTATCAATGTTCTCTCTCGAGCACAACACGAATGAGAAGAATGTGACACTTCAGGAAAGAAGGAGTGCTGAAGAATGATTAATGTAGCCATGCCTTGTAGCTCTGTAGTGAAAAGATGCACTGAGAAACAACATACATGCATAAAAAGTAAGTAGATGGAGTATCAAGCCCTGTGGGGCTCCATAATGCATAAAAGGACCAGAAAACAAATTTATCAGAGAGCAATTTACACGAATTTATAGGAGACTGATGTGGAATCAAGAGAAATATGCTCTGAAAGGTATTTAATAAAATTCAAGATTTGCACCCACAAGAGCACTGCTTCACTTCTGGCCAAGAGATGTGAAACTACTGAACCTACCCCTGCCCTGTAGATTAGGGTCTTGTGGCTGAACTGTCTATTAAAGGATGAGCTTGTGATGAAGTATGTCCTTCAGCAAACCTCTGATGATATGTCTCTCTTCTGTTCAGTTTGACTGAAGTTTATAGGAATTCCTGGACCCTGGGGATCTCAATTCCTGTAGTTTAGAGAGGCCAGTGGGTTTAAAAGCTGTTTGTGGGTCATTAAGACACACACATATGTGCAGACAGCAAGTATTGCACTTGCTTGGCCTCTCCAGGAAACTAGCTTAAACCAGACACTCTTCTCATCTGCTCACTAAAGGAAAGCATCCAAGAGAACTGTGGACAAAACAAATATTTTGCAGGACTGCTGCCTACTTCTTTTAAATAATTGCTGCATTAAGGGAGGTTGGAACAGCCTCAGAGATCAACACATAGTTCAGATTTCATGAATAGCTGAGCTTGAAAAGCCAGGAAGGAAAGCAGTCCAAAAAGGCTGTAGGTGGTCAAGCACATCTGCTAAGCCACTTGAACAGGATCAGACTGGGAAAAAACAGCAATGAAAAACAAAGTGAGAGACGAGTGCTGCAATGGCAGTAGGATATAGAGAATTACCCTTCTGTACCATTTTCTGACAAAAATATCCCAGGTTCTAGAGAAAGACAGACGTGAATCTGTCCTTGAGCCAGCACTGGAACCAAAGTGACATCCAGAGATATGGTTTTACACCATTTAACACCTTCCGAGCACATCTTTTATATATGCGCTTCCAAAGTAAAAAACCAAAAACAAATAGCAAACAGACTTAGCTGGCAAGAGCCATTTCCAGTCTGTTAAACTTCATGAAATTGTTTCAATAAACACAAACAAAAAAACTATAAAAGGAGACTGATACTTTAACAAACTTAAAAATCTTTTGTATTCAGTCCTTTGATGACCCAAAAGGAAAATGAATGTATCAAGTTGGGCATCTGACTGATAGTAATGTTTGTCACTTTTCCTCTAGCAATCTTGTACAATTTGTTATATTTGTGGTTAACAACTTAGATATAAGCAGACCATCACCCTGAAACACAGGATTTATAAATCTCAAAATACAAGCAAATTTGCTTCCGCACTATCAGATTCTTTATCTTATTAACAACTAGTCTGATTACAAAAGCTCTGTGTGCTTAATAAACCACATTATCAGCTTCATTTAACTTCAATTGAATTCATGCCCTAACAAGTATTTATCAAGGTAATATGAATGACATCACATATTTGGCCATAAGGTGTTTTACAAGTCATACCTGGCTAGACATTGTTTATTCCTTAAACTCTTCCATAATTACAGATATTGCTTAAGTATCTGGTGTGTGTGCTGGTGCTCTGAAATGCTCCATGTAAACACACCTTGGAAAACTGACTTACCACCTGTGGGGAAGATGATATCATACTTCCTAGGTGGTATTACCATAAACCCTTAGCTCACATTTGCTTGTAATATGAGACATGGGAAACACATGCTGCATGTAGCTAGAAGAAAAAAAAATGACACATCTCACTTTTTAATCGTTTCAACGTTCCACAGCATAGCCAAGTATTTTGTGGTGTTTTTTTGGTGTTAACGTTCTTTATTAATGATTCTTGTCTTCATTCTCACTCACAATCTTTCCAAGCTGGTGCACTCATTGCAGTGTAAGCCTCTCATGCTAGAAGACATCAGCTTAGTCACAGAAGAAAATGTTAGTAAAAATCAAGGAATCAGCTACATAAACCATGGAAAAACTGGTCTGCTGTCACAGAGGTTTAGCCTGAATCCTCCCAACTGCCCCAAAGAAGGTCCAAGTCCAAAGAAATTCTACTGCATATGCCAAGCCAGGGAGGTGTGAGGAACACAAGAAGAACCTTATTGGAATACAGAAATGCCTCGCAACTTCCACTAAATCCCACAACAATCCCACATTTCATGTGGTTAATAGGGAAAGTATCTGATAATTTGGTGCAGTAATTAAATGAGCCCTCCACATCTGCTATGAGTAGAGGTGTTTACCGTGGATGTGGAGCTACTGCACTTAAAGCAACTTCAGAGAGGGAATTTATCCTAGTAGGCATTGATTTCTTTAAAAAGACTCTCATTAGAGCCTTTCACATCTGCCCACTTTACAAAATTGCCCTCTTTCTACTTTCTGTCCCAAACAGCACAGCTATTTTGACTGACAAAAGATATGCCACTCAAATACCAGAGACATTTTCTGAAGATCTAGAATGGACAGATACTGAAGGAAAGAAATGAAAGATGATTTTGATGAAGAAGATGATCTTACTGTATACTCTACCCAAATAAACACTGTTGTATTTTTTCAAGCATCAAAACAGATTTTCTGGGAGATGAGAATGAGAAGTCAGGAATGAATGTTTTCCAAGAAGATGATAAAAATAGCTTCTGCTAAAGTAGAATAGCTGCAGCTGGGGACACATAAACCCCTGTGTCATTCCCTTGGAACTTTTAATTATCACAATATTGTTATGACAATAAAACTAATAAAAGCAATGTAAATCAAAGGGAGCTACACATCCATGTATTTAATATTATAACTTCTTCACACTGCATTTATTCAACCTTTTTCATTACCTCCCAAGATCTTGCTTCAGCACATATAATATTGAAAAGGAGCTTCTTCCTACTTGGAAAAGAGAGGCACAAGCTAATACAAATATCAATCCTGGAGTGATGTGTCGCAAGATTTTTCTTAAAAAAAAATTCTTCTACTCATTTGTACTTTTTTTGAATACTCTGTCCTGTTTTAGAGAAAAAGCAACACAGGGGCAATAGCAAGGTGCCTGGAAAAAATTAACAAGAATCACCATAACCCTGGGAGCTCTAATTTTTAAGGAGACTTGTAGGCTCTATCTAAAGAAAACTAAGGGGAGATACCACGTCAGACTTCAAATGTATTCAAGACTACAGACAGAAGAACTTATTCACTGCATCTTTAATGAATAAAAAGTGATGGGTCTGAACTGAAAGAAGGAAACCTGAAGCATGACTTTTGGCAAAGGGTAACAAAACCCCAGATGTGCTGTCAAAGGACAAAGTGGGATCTCCAGAGGGAAGGGTTTTCAGGAGAACTCAGACACACATCTGTTGGAAGCATTACAGGCAAATTTGATCCAGCTTTGGCAGCAACAGGGTGGTCTGTGTTATCCTTGGAGATTCTCCTCAGCCCTCCATGGCTCCAGATCTGTAATTCTTCTTCTTGGCAATTCCCAGCTCTACTTTTCAGCCACTTGACCTCCTAGGCTGCTGGCTCCACCCTGTGCATGCAGGCACAAAGCTGAGGAATAAGGGGTCCCAGAGGGGAGCTCTGTGCCCTCTGGATGCTCACATCTCACAGTACAATGCATTGATGGTACTGTGAGACATGCACCTGCAGCCAAGGTGTTTCTCCAGGTGTCAGCAGGTGAACCATGCATGGTTTCCTCTCCCATGAGCCAGGGCATGACCACATCCACAGTAGAGTTGGACATGTTTGTCCCAGATGACAGCCTGACAGGTGTAACAGAACACGCTCTCCCTGACCACATGTGGAGTTGACTGTGTTTTGCCACAATTATTTTCCTGCCATGTTTGCTGTTTTAAATCTGTGTTTTGTTGACAAATTTCCCAAAGGAGTTTATAAGAGGTGCCAAGAAAATGTTTCAAGTAGGGTGAGCCAGTATCATCAGCCAGGCTCAGCACTTGGCATTAAGATGGAAGTGAGTGTGGTGCCTGGCTCGTATTAATACAGGTCTGACTTGTCAAAACAAGGTCTGGGAATCAGCAGAAGCAGGTGCATATATTTACTACTCCTGGTATAGAAGATGTTGGGATTTTTTCTCACATTTTCTTAGTAAAATGAAAAATATGTCAAATGTTATCCATCAGTGGAAAAACTTACCACAAGGTTATCCCTGAATGTAAAAAGATACTAGGTATAAAAGGTAATGCCAGACAGAAGTATGAAAAAGACACATGAATCTGTAGATGAAGTACAGGAACAGAAGTAATTAAATTTTATTTTATTGCCAAGCAAGTAAAAAAATGTCAGGGATGGCCTCTGGAAAGTCCCTAATCATGTTGTTTCACTGTTTTGCTCTCTAAAATGGAATTTTAATAATTACCTATCTCACAAGTGCTCTGTAGTGCTGTGCTTAGGAATGATTGCAAAAGGATCTGTGATTAGCTGACAAAAAAATGTTGTTCACATCATTATCACTATGATCTGTGAACATTTATGCAAATACATCTGTGTCCCTAGGTGATTTATTTCAGATGCTGGCTGGAATTTAGATGTAAGTAACTCCTTACACTTAAATTGTTCTTCTGTAGTTAGTACAATGGATTGACAGAATTACTTATACTTATTACAAACTGGTTTGCTGTATAATCTGGACAGTTGCCTAATCTTAAATCAAGACCAAATAGGGAAGAGCCCAGCAAAAATTCATCCTGTAATATGTAACAAAGATGTTGCAGAGCAAAATATGTTGAGGATGGTACATCAAAATCACAGGAAGCAACTCTTCTTTAGATGATCAGTGTTGGCTTAATAAACAGAACCCATTTACTGTTGAAATCTAATCATGTAATTACATTACATTACATGTAATCCATGACCTGTTGAAATAATTATTTCAGCTGACTTTGATGTAATTGTAAGAATTATTCTCCATGGAGAACAAGTCAGGCAACAGCTCAGTGATACAACTCCACAAGCCAAGCTTACTAGGAATATATATCTAAAATACCTGGGCTATGTAAAACTGCCACAAACTTGCTCTGTCAGCTCAGATTAACTCAGATTAGTCCAGATTATTCTAAAGATACATGGCCACCTGCACAGAGGCAATGCCAGACTAGATAGGATTTTTTTTTTCATTTTGCTCTTATGGGTATCACAGCTGGCATAAAGTGAAAAAATGTGTGATAGGACAAGTTAATTGTGCCAGATGATCTGATAGCACATTGAGGTGGCATTACTGTTCATCCATGGATCCTACAGCTCAGCATGCTCTGAGATGTCTGGCCAGAGAGGAGTGTGCATGCTATGCTACTTAGACTTCCAACAGTTAAGAGCTTCAAGGAGAGTTAAAGGAAGGAGTTGCAGTTGTTCATGTTAGCAAACAGGAGAACTGTTCATCAATGCGAACATTAAAAAATCATAGTAAAGTCATCTAACAAGACTGTCAACTAATAAGATTGAAAAAGCACTCAGATATGAATGGCATTACCAGGACAAAGAAGAGTCAGCTTCAGAACCCTGCAAGAGAAAAGATGTATGGGCTAGCACAGAGCAGGCAGCTCCCTGGCTGCTTCCACTGGCACTATTTGGTACAAGTGTATTAAAGTGCACTAAAGTGCCCCAGGGCCACCATCCCTGCTCTGCAAAGATACCACAGGCCAAACAATCCTGAAATGACCCACAGTTAAACTCATCCACACTAAGAAAAACAAGGTAGAACCATGTTCACAAAAATAACAGCAGGGAAAAGTTTTTCTCACTTGCCAAAACCTCCAATGGGGAGCCTTTTCAAGTGCTGTCTTGGTACCAAGTTTTTCCTGTTTTTAAATCTTGTGTGGTGACCATGTAAGTTATGGTCAGACAACCATTAGAGCAAGAAAAAACAGCTCTGGCCCTCATGACTTTTTCGGATATCCACCTAAATACTGAAGTCCTTATCAGCCTAAGCAAGGCAAAGAGGTTACATTGCTTAAACCTTGCTACGGGTGTCTCTTGAATACAGTTCTTTCATTAATTAAATTTGACAAAGTTCCCTGATGCTCACGCAGAGGCTGCCTTCTCAGGCAAGGTGCCATTGAGGGACATGAGTATTGATACTACTATCAGACAGGCACCATGAACCAGTATTATTTGTATCTAGTTCTCTGCACTGCTGTTACTTCATCTTGTGGTGTCCAGCCTTCTCTGCAGCATACCCATACCACTTGGGATACTAAGCTTGTTTCCCATGTTTGCAGCCTGCTGAAGCCTTCCTCTCTAACTTGAATCAATGTGAAAATAATGACTTAAATCAAATGGTCTACAATTTCTCTTGATTGGAATAACTTTAAAGAAAATGCTATGCTGCTTATGTCAGTGGAATAATTTAGAAAATATGGAGTTTGTCAAGATTTTTCAAAACCTGCTGCCATGTAGAAGTGTTTAATATAAGATCAGCATGGTCGGCATGGTCGGTTACTTTTTGCACAGGCAGTATATAAACAGAGGTGCTGCAACCAGTCCTTAGTCACACCTACTGAACTATTTGTATCTCCCTCCTCTCTCTCTCCTGGCCTTTGTACTCTTTTGGGAGTGACTTCCCACTTACCTCCACAGAAGTAAGTGACATGCAGGCAGAGCTCTTCCCACTTTGGAAACTGCAGCAGATTGTTACTGCTACCCTATTTTACCCTTGTAATTTTTCAGACTTGGCATCCATTTTTGTGATTCCTATACAGCTGAAGATGACAGTAACTGGTTTGTCCTCCTAATCTGATGTCATTTCCTATTTGGGAATTTAGTATTTTCTTGAAGACAGAAGACAAAACTCATGCTCCAACAGCCACAGCTGTGCAACCTGATCAAATACAAATGCTGAGTATTAGATATATCTGTCTATCTATCTATCTATCTATCCATCCATCCATCCATCCATCCATCCACCCTGAACTAATCTCAATCACTCCACTTTCAACTACTTTTTATCTTCAGTAGGACTTCCTCTTGCATGTACACGTGAAATCTAGGTCTGCTGCTTCTTTGCAACTTCTTCATACCTGCCCCCTCACACTTCTCTATCAATAACATAACCCAAGATTACTTTAATGAAGGAGAAGGAAAATATTTTACCACACTTGTCACATGCTCTTTCACAGCCTGTATGCTGGTGGGCTTTCTTGCCCACAGGGAAGGGAAAGGTCAAGGCACAGAAATACCCAAGTCTTCTTCAGATTTCGCTCCAGGATACAGTTTATTATCCAAACATCAAATTCATAAAGTAACACAAAGCAAAGCTATTCCCTCATCCAAAGCCAGCTGCAGAGGCTCCCAGGCTTTCCATGCCAGAAAAAGGGCACACATCTTCATCTAAACCCCTGATGAATCAAGTGACAAGCAGGCAGCCTGTAACCCTTTCCTGACAGTTTAACCCTGTCACAACAGAATTTGCTGCTGTGAATGTTTTAATCCAGGGCCCTGGAGCAGAGACTTTCACACTCTATCAAGTTTCTAAGTGCAAAAAACTTCAAGGTTGGTTTGGATTTTGTTTGGTTTTGTTTTGTTTTAGGGGGGGCTGGGAGGTGGTTTTGATTTTTTGGTGTTTTTGTGCATAACTGCTTACAGCAGCATTTGGTGATTTTGTTACACTTATTAAAAAACAGGTTGCAGGCAGCAATGTATATTGATTTTTTTTTTTTTTTGTTCAGTGGGGTTTTGTTTGGGTTTTTTAAATGAAAAGCTTTCTTCCTCAGAAGAAGACTGTAGAAACATTTAAATTTTTATAAATATACTGACCATGGAAAGACCAACTGAGTGTTTGAGAGTTCACAGCTTTTGTGAAGTTGCTGTTAGACATGAGTTTTCTACACTCGTATTAAGTATCAAGACAAATGGGGAACAATTAAAATGCAGGTATGCAAAACTTATGTACTTTGAATTCTTAGAAATCGAAAAACAGGGTAAATGGTGAACTAATAAGGAAAAAAGAGTTCTTAAAAGAAAGCAAATTCCTCAAAAGCGCAGCTAAGGAGGTTTGCAAACAAGAAGCAAAAATATAGTAGAGGAGAAGAGGGAAAATCAAATGAATTTATTCTGAAAGCTGATTCAGACAAATGCTTTTTGCAAGTGGGCCATGGTTTCCTGATGACTGTGGGCTTGTGAAGGTAGAAAGCAGAGTTGTATTGTTTGAAGCAAAAACATCAGTAAAAGAATCAGTCCATCAATCATTGTCCTACAAATGTACACACTTTCCTGAATATTGGCTCTACAGGGTCTGTCTTGAGCTAGAGAACAGTAGAACAATACTGGGCAGATTCACACACAATGATAGCTCCCAGTTGTAGGGGGAATCTGAGGCAAAAAAGATTAAATGTGCTTATGTCCGGAAATGTAAACTTACACAGAGGTCTTGCATCAGTAGGTCTATGTTGTTTTCTATTATTTTAACAATCATTTTATGATGCCCTTATTTGTAACAGTAGCACTTGACTTTCTGTAGCCTTTCCCGCTGTTTCTGAGAGAAGTTTGAGCAGATCCCTCCCTTAAATCCCATAAAGCTTTATTTAACTCATGCTGCTTTCAACTCTCTGGAGATAAGAGGTGGGGCTGAGAATCAACACGATGTTTTTCCTTTCTTGAACCTCCAAACAAAATATGAATTAATTCCTCTGGTGCAGCCTTTAACACTAGGTTAAAACACATAGCAGCAATAAAACCACTGAAGTTTAAGACCTCAAGGTTCATTTGCCTGGCAGATAAAGACATTTCCTTTCTGCTTGAAGACCTAGCTAATTTGATGTGAAATCCCTGAAAATAAATTTTTTAGCAAACATCATTAGGCTTTCCCTGTGGAGTAAGCAAGTCAGTGTGCGGCTGAGCACTGGGTCCCACACCTCCTTGCTGTAACTGCGTGTCTTCAGCTGTAACTACGTACCCATGAGGGATGGATATTCTTTATATCTTGCTGAGGGAGTTCAGGTCAAATGAAACCTCTCCAAATTGTGTGGGGGCTGAGTTCCATTCAACAAAATGTGGATGCCCCTCTCTATCCAGGCCCCCACACCTCTGTCAAGGTCTGCATCCGCACACACTCTGCCCTGAATCTGCTGCCATGAATTATTTAATTTGTAGCTTTCTCCCTCAGTTCCAATCTTCTGCCTGCCCTGCAAGAGTATGTACAAACAGGCAGGTGTAAATATCCTACCTGCCTTTTTTGCCTAATTTTCATTAAGTGTTCATGATCAGTTGCAGGTGCAGCCATGAACAAACTACAGCCTGGATAATGTGATCATGCATTCCTTGCCTGAAGAAAGGCCAAGACTTGGTCTTCTCCACACAAGATTGCAATAGAGGCGTCTACGTGAATGGTGGATTAATTAGGAACCAAATCAGGTTCTGTCACTTTAAAACTTTCTTCCACCCTCCATCACCTCCATCCATCAGTTGCCTGCAGCATGTATATTGAGGAATCGCGTGCAAACCTTACCATAACCCAAGGCTTAACATAAACTATGCTCTTTCAGGTCATTGGCAAATAACAGGTATATCCGGTTGTGCCTTTGTACTTGCCTGCACGCAAATTAAAAGCGCATGTAAAGTTACAATAATCAAAGTCAGTCAGGGGGAAGGGGAGGAGAGCAGGGGGATAATAACCGGGGGATCAGGTTATTTATCTTCACAGGGAAGCCACTGAGAGAAGCCTCCTTGCATGCCGTTTACACCTCAAAAGAAAGATAGGGGCAAATGTGGCTCTTGGCCAAAAACATCCCCTACAGCGCCCTAAGCTGTGCCTAATCCTGTCTTTTCCCTGCAGCTGGTAAAGACCCTGCTATCTCTGCTGCTGCTACTTCTTCCCATGGTGCTGCACAGCATTTAAGCTTCCTTCTTGGCTGCAGAGTGAGTGTCTCTGTGGGAGACAGCAACAGCCAGGATGGACTTTAGGCTGTCTTCATTGGAAGAATTTTCTTCTCATGGTCTCAGCTACTGTCACCACCTCCAGTGCATTGCCGATTCTGCAGCTGCTTCAACCCTCTTTCTCTGACAGAGCTAGAGACTCTTCCTGCAGGATGACATCTGCCCAGCCACCCCAGGGCAGGCACAGGCTCCCACACTGCTCTCTGTTCTAGAGGAAGCCATCAAGCCTTTGTGCAGCCACCCTGAGCCTGGGTGTGGGTTGCTTGGGAAAGAGAAGAATTTATGGCAATTTTTTTCTGTCTTTCTCCTTTGGTGTGCCATGAGATTAACAGACATTAACCAATGCCTCTTCCCAGAGTGCTATGACAAGATGAAACCTGCCCTGACTGGCACCTGCAGTCTGTTTCCCTCATGGTCTTTGATCTGCCATTGCTGAAGGTTAGAGGACCTGAATGGCTCAGAAACAGGCACTTCCTTGGGTTTGCTTCCAAATGCTAGGAGCATATATGTGTCCAGACTGCTTTTCCTCCCTGAAAAATTTACTGAGGGATAGAGGAAATCTTTATTACTATTACTTGCCTTACAGGAGAAGTCAACCATCTCGATCAAGATTGCAGCCCTTATACAGAATACTTTAAAACTCAATTTTCCATCACTGACCACAGATACCACAGAGGGAGTTTTCCTTATTGCATTAGTTTGAATATGCATTCTCCAAATCTTTGTTCAAATTAAAAAATGTGCAAACAAATAACTCCCATTTCCCCTACCCCAGGGAAGAGCATAAATGATTCTATAGGCTAGGGTATTATCTGCATACATCCCAGTCCCAAATATTTGAGTCATTTCATTTACCACTGAAATGCAGTTACTGCTGGAGGCAAATGCACCAAACCCTTTCACAGCAGAGCAGAGGAAGCCAAGAATGCTGTGCCACAGAGGAATATGCAAACGTTTCCTCAGCTGAATTTCATCAGCCAAATTACAGAAGATCCTGGTTCAGACTCGTGCATTTTCACCTTACAGGATACTCCAGTGAAGCTAGTGTGGCATAACCACTGTTTCTGGTGGATGAGCTATCACTCTGCAGCTTTTGCACAAATACTATTCAACATTGTATTGACCTGCAGTAGTGGGAGGGAGAATGAGGGGGTGAGCATGTATCTTTACTCATTTGAGCAGAGTTATCTAAGAGGCGACATTTACAAGCAACTCCTTGACTGACATGAAATTTATTAGGTTCGTAACATGAATCTCCTTTGGAAAATCCCAGCTAAAGGCCTGTCTTTTCATGATTAAAAGCCAGGGAAAGTCCTTACAAGGGACAATCGCAATTCAACCTGAATTGCTCTGGAGGGAACCAGATTCAAATTGTGTTGACTATTATATTATTTTGACCACTTGTTCTGCTGTCTAGCAGCAAAAAATGGAACACACCAAACACAAACTAAAGAACCCAAATTACCAATATTTGTACTGTGGGAAATGATGATATTTGTGCCATGGGAAATTATTGGTTGGGAAGTGGTGAGATGAACATTTATAGGAATAATCAATGGCTAGGACACCTGGGTGACAATATAGGAAAACCCATATTCTCATCAAAGAACAGCAAGTTACTTCATTCCATCTGCAAGTGCTTCACTGGCTTCTCCCTCTGTGCTGAGGGGTCAACTCCCTGCAAGTCTCTACTTCCCTTAACTAGAAACTCTGGGTTCTCCTTCACTTAAAATTTTACTCTATTTCAATAATCTGGTTTGAAATTTTCTATTCCCCCTGCCAAATCCACATTTTACATTGTAATCTTTAGAAGTGTTCAAAACCAGTTGAATGTATTCATAAGAACAAGGAAAATAAGCATTCGTGTTAAAACATGAAGGGGCATTTTCTTTGAAAAAAATTGTCTAATGCTCTAATGCAGGGACTGACATTCATCTGGGTAATGTCTTTTCTCCCAGATTTGTGCCTTGTGCTCTTCCCTTGATAATTCACTCAAATTTGGTCAAATGTCCAAACTCTGAATAACTGTATTTTGCATATTCATAGTAAAGGCTTTGTACAGAATATGCTTCTGCCTATGAGGGAATAAGACTTTGTTTCTAGTTGTAACCCAGGACTGTTTTGAATTAGCATCTATCAATACTCTGAGCATACAAGTGCACTGGCATTTTCTAAACTGACAAATACTAAAATCTTAGAGTTAATAAAGCAATTGCACTACAAAGCTTTTATCACTACTACTAATACAACACCCAACAAAGTCTGGAAAACAAAGGAGAGATATATTACTGCTTGTTAACATGATAACAATACTTTGAAGTGACCTAGCACATCATAAAGGTTATAAGGTTCAGATACTTCAATGTAAAGATGGACATTGGCAACACAGCTCTTGATTCTGCAAACCTCGAAAGCAGTGTTAGGACACAAAGCTGCCAGCTGTCCCGGGGAGTCCCCCCCCTTGCTGAACAAGAGAGTGAGCAGGGACAGCAGTTTGCCCACACACCACATGTGAGCACAGGTTCAATAACGCACACCTTGAGCAGTGTCTAATCTTTCCTAAATGTTATTTAATCCACTGCTTCAGACTACTTCTTTCAAAACATTTTAAAATAATTTGTACAATGTCAGTAGAAAGACACACAGAAAATACCATGGATGAGGGCCCAACAGTGTGTAAATCAGATTTTGCTCTTTTGCTTTGTAGCAGAAGGCAATTTAAAAAGGGTCCTCAAAAGGTGTCCACAAAGGTATCATCTCTGTGTTTTCCTCTCAATAAAGACTAAGCTGCATTGTTTCATCTAATACTGTCAAGAAAAGGCAGCAAACTTTGGAAAGAAATACTGCAGGAATCAGGCAAACTTAGAAGTTTCAGAATCAAGTTTTATGCTTGAATTAAGCATAACACCATGTCCTTATTTCTGTAATCATACCTGTGTGTTGCCTGTGTGGAAGCAGACCACAATGTATGCCTTTAATTTGTAAGTAATATGAAAAATGCAAACAGATGGAGAGGCTACAATTCAGTCTACCACTGAGCTGAGCCCTAGCAAGTACTGGGAGGTTCCTTGCAGCTTGAGGGAATTTGGCTCAGAATTAGAAACCAAATTTAAGGGTTTTCAATAGCAAGGCAGAATTGAAAACGTGAGCTGGGAAGTCAGTGGGAATGCAGGGAAGAGTGAAAGTCCAAAGAAAGCTGCAAGTTAATGAAGGTTAAGAATGTGATATGCAACCACAAATATATATGCTTTAAAAAGCATACCACAAATGCTTTATTTTATGCCACAGTGTCCTAAGTAAATAATCCTGAATCATGGAACTGCTGGCTCGTATATATGCCTGGCACTCTGGGTAGACTTGAGGATGTGCCTCCTTCTATTTTGCTTAAATCTCCTGCTTAGCATGTCCATAAAGCTGCCAAACTGAGCCAAACCAGGAGCCTACATCAGAAATGATGTCACCACCATCCACACTTGTGGTGCTGCTGTCTCAGACTGGCTCAAGCACTGAGCCCTCGGTACAGTGTAGATAAGCCAGAGGAAGCAGGGACATCTCTGGATGCAGAGCAGCAGGCACAGATGGTGACCACAGCGCCAGCAGCCATGAGGTGGTTCAGTGTCTGGACTGAGCATAGATCTTCTGCTCCGGATCTGAAACTACTTGAAGAATAATGGTAACCCTGCATCACATGGGATCACCACATAAATGAAGTCTGGGTGAGCTGTTGCAAGCACACAGGTTTACAGGCTCTTATTCTGATTGTTGCAGTGGTGATTTTCCTGACTTACAGCAGTATTGAGACTAGGGTTGAACACTAGAGGTACATTAGTGCATCTGTACAATTTTAAGCAGCCTGAAACAATAGGATATTGCACTTGGTTACATTTCCAAGTGATTTGTGTTTTACAGTTATGCTACTTGTTTATTCATCTTGTATATATATTCATCTATATTGAATATATCTTATATATTCATATTATAGTATTGTGCAACACTCAGAAACAGACAATCAGAAACAACATTGCCAAGGATTGTTTAACAAAGAATGGCTTGGATCACTCTACAAACAGTAAACAATTTGTACAAGCTCTATGCTGAAGCAATCCCAAGATAAAACATTGCTCAACTATTCCACCTCAGGATTTTGTAAAATTAAGAGAGAGGAGGAAAAAACCCATAGCCCAGGTACGGGAAAGACAGAAATCTTGTGTGGGAGGGCTCTCCATGGAAAGATGCAAAAGGAACAGGTAAGAAAAGAAAACAGAGGAAGGTTAAGTCCATGAGAAATTCCAGTCGCTGCTCATGAGGATTTATGAGCAGCTTGCCAGTATCCAAAAACAAAGGCAAGCAAAGGCAAGAGCTGCCATGGTTAGAAGCAAAACTAAGCATTGGGTCTTCAATGCCTGATTTAGGCAAGTATTTCTTAAGACTTGTAAAAATCTCTTAGGGGTTAAGGAGCTTTCTTGGAAGAGGGGGACTGTGGCAGACATAAAAATTCTCTCTTAAAGGGCAAATGAAGACTCTCTAGGTTGTGCAATTCCTCCTCCTTTATCAATTTTTTACCTCCACAACAAGGATGCTGGTCCACATACAGAAGCAACTTTTTTCAGAGTCACAGAGGTACTGATATCCCCCACAAACCCTGAATCTGGCATTCCTATCAAATCAATCAAGATTTTTAAGAGATTAGGCGTGAATTCCTCTCCCTTAATCCCAAACTGACTCACTTGTAGCACTTCAACTCCTTTTGTTTTCCATATATTATGTCAAGTAGGATTTTCTAGACCTCAGAAATAATTCATTTTACGTGGCATACATTTTCAGTGATTCAGTCTTCAGTGCCTAACAAAACTCACCAGCTCAGGAGTCTGGGACTGGTTTCAGTAGGACCTGCATCTCAACTAAGTCCCTAGAACTGGGAAAAAAAGAACATATATTCTCTAAGAGCAATTCTGAAGTCCTACGCTTCTGCAAACAAAAGAGGTGAGAAGACTAAATATAGAGGTGGGCAGGAGGGCAATTTGTAGAATATGATAGAGATTGAGGGACTAATCATAGTCACACAGA
The DNA here is from genome assembly GCA_034336665.1 of Luscinia megarhynchos. Taxonomy (NCBI): domain Eukaryota; kingdom Metazoa; phylum Chordata; class Aves; order Passeriformes; family Muscicapidae; genus Luscinia; species Luscinia megarhynchos. The sequence continues at coordinate 76,960,852 of CM067565.1, read as the reverse complement.
ATCAGAACCTAAAAAATTTGGGTGAACTTTCAGTGTATACAGTCAAAAGAATACTCAGGTTGTAATAAGTGCAATAGAGAACCAAAGCTGTACAGGGGGACCAGCTGGTACTATCACCATGAAAGAAAATATCTAAAATAGGTTTTCTTTCTTTCCTTATAGTGACAGAACTCGTGAACACCAAAGACAAGTGAAATAAGAAATAATTGTTTCCTTACAGCATTAAAAAAAAAAAGTACCAGGATTTGCTCCTGCCTTAAATTTTGAGTTTGCAAGTCATAATAGTGGAAATGATTCTTTTCTCTATACTTCACTCAAACAGCCAGGAGCAATCCAATTGAAATACAACTAATTTAGCCACTGAAACAAAAAGAAGAAAAAAAAACGGGGGGGTTTAGGGACTTACTAACGAGAGCTGGAATGCCTGGAGTTTAGGAGACTTTTTAACACAGTCACCAAGAAAAGGGCAAATTTACCTGCTGGCAATAAGAAATGCCCAACCTAGATAACTGATCCAACCTAGTTCTTACCACCCAAATCCAGTGCCTGGAACAGATCTTCTGTTCAATGGCAAAAAATCAGTGCCACCTAGATCTTTTTCTGGAACTGTGCCAGAAGACGTCCATGTCTCTTCTTTGACATGAGACAGATGAAGGAGGGAGTGGTGGCAGCTTTTCCATAGCTGAGTGAAATTTGGGTTCGATCTTCTGATAGTGATGGAGATACCAGAACCTTAGTCCAATAGGGATGGAGCGATCTTTGCTGTTTTTTGAAGCTAGGGTATGTGTGCAGGATTCTTCCAGTTCAACCTAGAAGTGGGGCTGGGAAAGGGAAGCTTGCTTTCCCCAGCACTGCTCAGAAAAAGTGGTTTTGACACCTCTGTTACTTGGCAGTGACAGGAGGAAGCTTCAAGCCAACAGATGATCCAAGACTGATGCTAGTCTGAGCAAGAAGGAGCACCACCGTCTGGAAGAGCCTGGGACAGTGACAACAGGAAGGATTACACAGTTTTAGCAAAGACAGAAGCAGTAGCAGCCTGGCCAGGACCGGGCTCACACCCTGAGCTGGGCTGACTCCCAGCATCTAATTTTGTCTAATCCCTAAATGCTACCAAAACATCCTATTTTCTCCTCATGACGTGACTGTAAAGAATCTGAAATAAATGCTGGATTTTCATATTTTTGTTGTTACTGCAAAAATGACAAGAACAAAGCAAAGGCATTCTGTTTTCTTGGAGAAGGATTTCCTCCATATCTGGGGGTTTTGCAGTCCCGGCTGCCCCGGGGCGCCGGAAAGCCTGGGGGGGCTTGGAGCGCCGTACCCACACGCGTCTCGCCAGCTCTCCCAGTGCGGGCGGAGGCGCCAGATTTAAGAGTAAAAAGGCGCCGTAAGCGGGAGAGAAGCGAGCGCAGGGCGGGGGCGAGGCCGGAGGGCACCGGAGCCGGCCGGGGTGCGAGCTGCCCGGCGCTTCCCAGCCTCCTTCTCCCCGGAGCTGTGTCAGGTATTGCGAGGAGGGGTAGGGGCCCGGGGAGGAGATGGCTGGAGGCTTTCCAGCCCCGGCTCACGCAATGCTAACTCCGCACGCAACGGGGAGGCGACAGGCGGAGGAGGGGAAGCTCTTCGGCTTCCTCAGCCCCTAAGATGCAGGCGAGACTTCGCCTTCCGACAGCGAGAGCTGCGAGTCCGCCCGCCACCCCACTCCCCTCCCGGCACCTCCTCCGCTAAAACTTTTGGCCCCGGCCATAAAAGCATCCGCGGCTCAGCCGCTCTGCTTGGCGAGGGCCCAAGGGCAGCTGGCAAATAACTGCGACCCCTCAAGCCAGGGGACGGGCCAGGCAGCGGCGATTTGCCAGCAGGGCCGTGCGCGTCCCGCCCGCACCGCTCCGCGCACCGCGGATGCCGGCGGGTTTAAAGCCGGAGTGGCGATGCCAGACACCCAGAGGTGGCGGCTCCGGTTCCTGCTGAGCCCGACAGCAGCGGGCCGTCCTCTCCGCGCCCTCTGAGCCGCTCGCCTTCGCTCCCTGCAGCGGGCTGGGCTGGCCCTGTCCCGTCCCCGCAGCCCAGCAGGCGGGTGGGAGGGAGAGAGAGAGAGGGAGGGGGCGCAGCAGTCCTCTCGCTCCCGGTCCGCTGCTCGGGGCAGGTGGCTGCCTTGGGGCGAGCTCCGAAGGGTTAAAGGGCTGGGAAGGTGATAACTGCCCTGGGATCGAGCGCAACTGGCATTTGCCTGCACATGACCTGCCAAGCTCCGGGTGACAGGTACCGGGGCTCCTAATGAGTTTCCCAAAGGCTTGGATCTGAACGCCGCCGTCGCCGCTCTCCTCGGAGCCGCGGCTGTCCATTACAGCTGCCGCCGGCTGCACAGCTCTTCTCCATCCTGCCCAAGGTCTCGGATGGAAGCAGAGTGCAACAGGTCAGTTCTGCTACAGGAGCCCGCCGCTTATTTCATCCCTTCATCCCATCGCTGCTTCTGAAAGGCTGGAGCAAATGGTAGGAGCGGGCGGTCCCTGGGCACGGGGATGGGAAGCGGGACCAGTCAGCACTGCCACGCAGAGCCCTTAGGCATCCTCCACAGCCCATCCCGGGGCGGCACACCGCCAGCCTGCGATGCCGCGACGGGCCCGAAGGTGCGGGGAGGAGGGAAGGGCTCGGGACGAAGGGGGTTCCGTGGCCGCGTCCGGAGGTTTCTCCAGAGCAACGGGAAATTCCTACAGTGGGGAGCGTAACCCGTTTCTCGCAGGGGATTTTTCGCCGGGGGCAGGGATGTGCAGCGCCGGAATTAACCTGTCTCCAGCGCACGTCAAGTGCCTGCATCTGCGAAGGCTCGTCAGGAGAGAGCATCCTCCTGCTTTCCACTGTGCCTCTCAGCCGCGACCTGTTGGATCTCCCGCTGAGAACTTTCCCTACTGGCGCCCCTCCACACACGACTTCCATCTCTTATTAGGAGCTTGCCACTTGATTATCGACTATCCCTTGTTTTTCGCACAGGATTTAGGCACGCGAGGAGCACACAGCAAGGACTGCGAGAGCTCGGACGGCTGCCGGCGCTCCCCTCCGTCACGCCAGCGCACCCTGTCCGGGCTTCCCCTTGCCCGCGGGACCTGAAGGTGCCCGCACCCCGCGGGGACGCTGCCCGCTGACCTTTCCCTTTCCCTTGCAGCATGGCCCTCGAGAGGCTCGGGGAAGCGCTGCGCGGCATTCCCCCGTTGCAAAGCTCCCTCCTGCTTCTCCTCTGCCTGCTGGCCGCCATCCACCTGGGCAAACTCGTCCTGCAGCATCAGCAGCGCCGGCGGCAGGGCCAGCGCCGAGGGCCGCCGGGCCCTTTCCCCTGGCCCCTGATCGGCAACGCTGCGCAGCTGGGCAGCGCCCCGCATCTCTCCTTCGCCCGGCTGGCCAGCACCTACGGCGCCGTGTTCCAGCTGCGCCTGGGGCGCTGGCCCGTGGTGGTGCTGAACGGGGAGCGCGCCATCCGGCAGGCCCTCGTCCGCCAGGGGGCCGCCTTCGCCGGCCGCCCGCCCTTCCCGTCCTTCCAGCTGGTGTCGGGCGGGCTCAGCCTGGCCTTCGGCGGCTACTCGGAGCTCTGGAAGCTGCACCGGCGGGCGGCGCACGCCACGGTGCGCGCCTTCTCCACGGGCAGCCCCGCCACCCGCCGCCTGCTGGAGCGGCACCTGGTGGGCGAGGCGCGGGCGCTGGTGGCGCTGCTGGTGCGCGGCAGCGCCGGCGGCGCCTTCCTCGACCCCTCGCGCGTCCTGGTGGTGGCCGTAGCCAACGTGATGAGCGCCCTGTGCTTCGGCCGCCGCTACAGCCACGGCGACGGCGAGTTCCTGCGCATCGTGGGGCGCAACGAGCAGTTCGGGCGGGCGGTGGGCGCCGGCAGCCTGGTGGATGCGCTGCCCTGGCTCCAGCGCTTCCCCAGCCCCATCCGCGCCGCATACCGCGCCTTCCGCGACCTCAACCGCGACTTCTACGGCTTCGTCCGCGGCAAGTTCCTGCAGCACCAGCGCAGCCTGCGCCCCGGGGCTGCCCCCCGCGACATGATGGACGCCTTCATCCGCCTGCAGCGGGAGCAGCCGCGGCTGCAGCTGGAGCACGTGCCCGCCACCGTCACCGACATCTTCGGCGCCAGCCAGGACACCCTCTCCACCGCCCTGCAGTGGCTCCTCATCTTCCTCATCAGGTATGTGCCGGCGGAGGCGGCAGCACACCGGTGCGCCCCACCGGCTGGGGTGGGGGGATATGCGAGCCCGCCCGGGGTGCGAGCCCCCGCCAGCCCCGGGGCTGGTTAAACTGCGCCGCATGGGCGAAGGGGCTGCTGGAGCGCTCCCGCGGCGGGGGCACCGGCCCGAGCCAGCGCATGGAGCTCCGGGTCCGGGACACAGCCGGCACCACCCCTGCAGGGACCCGCCGTCGGGTCGCGGGTCTGCGAGACCGGCCAGCGCCGGGTGCCTCGGCGGCCTCCGATTAACTAACACGGAAGCTCTGGGAAACCTGCCAGAAAGAGATAAGGAAGTATAAAAGAAAAGAAATCGCACCCTACTCAGGCGGTCGGGTTAGGGTGCCTAAGGAGAGGCTGGCAGAAAGGCAGCCGAGTAAAACCTGAAATAACAGATTTTAGCAGGTCAAGATCAAGGAGATCATAGGAACAGGATAACAACTGCTTAAGCACGATAAAGAGTTCGTGCACCGCTTTACAAACCCGCTATTATGCTGAGCTGCCGCTGTGTGTGCCTCCTTTGCCATTGCGTGACTGGGCAAGGCAGACCCCTTGGGCAGCCGGCGGGAGCGCTGCCCTGGCACCGGGCATCCGCCGGCGAAACTCGGAGAGGGGAGGTGGCTTAAGAGAAGGTGCCACGACACTTAATCTCTTGTCTATCCTGGCTTTTTCTTTCGTCTGCATAATTTGTAGGCTTATGCAAATATTATCTACCCTTTCGCTTCTCGAAAAACAGGCATATATTTAACACTCCAGCTAAGGGTGTGATGCCCAGTGTTCACATAACTTTTGGGTTTCTCTCCATTTCTCGTGTTTGCCCAGCATTTGACATGTGAGTCTGCTGCAGGAGGAAAAAGCAAGGATGCAGAAGCCAAACTTAAATACTTGAAGCAAGTAAAACCTCCCGGGCAGAATGCGTGCTTTCAGATAAGCAGAAGATGTGTTAACATTTTGATCTTTTTTGGTTACTGTGTAGCCTTCCAAACCGTCCAGACCTCAAGACAGCAATCCTTATATACATTACAGAGAAGACATAATACAGAGAAGACATAATTTGATATTAATTAGAAAAAGTCTTCTCAAACTAAAAGTGGAATGCTCATAAAGCCATTCTGACCATTTAATAACAGGGATTTTTTTTTAGTTTAGTTTAGATAGTTTAGAAACCTGCAGGCTTCCAAATGTATGAAATATGTCCAGTGATAACAAACTCCATGCTAACTTTTAAGTCACATACAGAGTTGGAAAATCAAATTCTTGTTCCCATGGGAAATAGAAGAGACAAGTAATTTTTGTTTCAGAATTAATTTTGAAAAATTGGATCAGAATATTCAGTTTCAGCACATTTTAGGTTATTGTTAATTTTTATGTTGAGTCAGTTATATGGGATATTAAAATAAAAACCGAGCAAATCTAAAATTACACCAGTGCATATAAAGTTTGTTTTTTTCTCAGAGTTTTCATTTGAGGTCTACAAATTCCTGCAATATATTTAAACTCTGCTCATACTGCATCATTTAGGATAATGGTGAGATTCTGTGAAAAATGTTTACAGCAAGGATTATTTGTAAGAAAAACCCTTTGAAAGTGTTATATACACACACATCTCGCTTTAAATGACAGGTATCCGAAAGTGCAGGCTAAAATGCAGGAAGAAGTGGATAGGATTGTTGGAAGAGACCGTCTGCCGTGCGTTGAAGATCAGCCTCACCTGCCCTACATCATGGCTTTCCTGTATGAATCCATGCGTTTCAGCAGCTTTGTGCCTGTGACCATCCCACACGCCACCACAACCAACACCTTCATCATGGGCTACCTCATTCCCAAGGACACTGTCATCTTTGTAAATCAGTGGTCAGTGAATCATGACCCAGCAAAATGGTCCAACCCAGAGGATTTTGATCCAACAAGATTCCTGGATGAGAATGGGTTCATCAATAAAGATCTTACTAGCAGCGTGATGATTTTCTCGCTGGGAAAACGTCGCTGTATTGGAGAGGAGTTATCCAAGGTACAGCTCTTTCTCTTTACCTCCATATTGGTGCATCAGTGCAATTTTACTGCTAATCCAAATGAGGACCCTAAAATGGACTTTACCTATGGGCTGACCATTAAACCTAAGCCATTCACCTTGAATGTTACTCTTAGGGATACGATGGATTTGCTCGATCAAGCTGTCCAAAGACTGCAAGCAGAGAAAGCAGCCAGTGAAAGTCAGCTGTCAGCAAATGCCTAAGCAATAAACCTTGCATCTACAGATAATCCCCCTCTCTCTTTTTAGACTTCTATAACTCATAGATTGTTCTGGAGATATTTTTGGTTTATAGCCAATATTACATGTTATAAAAGCATGAAGAAAAGTTGCACAAGGTATAATTCAGTCATCTTTTTAATTCTAGAAGGAGAGCCAGGGGAACAATATATTAAATGATAAAACATATGCAATTTGAAAGTAAGCCTTTTCTTTTCTAGCTTGTTCACAGAAGTTGTCATTGAAAGTGCTTTCTATCTACTGACTGGTTGGAGCATCTCCAGGCACTGTCTCTACAATCCTTTCCATGTCTCCACGCACTATGCCTTAACTCTAAGTTTGCCTTCAGTGACTCCACATTCAGAAGTGAAATCTCCTGTTAAAAAACAAAAGCAGCTGCTAAGAACACTGCAGCCTGCTTCTGAATTTACTCTGCTGGAAACTGCCACAAGCTGATGGCAGCTCTGGTGTTGTGGCTGCTGGGATGTAAGTTAATGTCTCAATAATAAGTATTCACATGATTTTTGGTAAAATGGCAATGTAAAGTCTTGCCTTCAGCTTTCCAAAATGTTTACATAAATGCCTAAAAAATAAAAGTCTTGCTTGTAAGCATGTTTGAAATAAAATTCATGTTTTATATGAAAATCAACAGAATGTCCTAATATAGTAACTTTCTATAAAGTTTTGAAAGATCAGAATTTCTATGTCACTAGATGGCAAGGGTGATACAAATCATATGCTAATCTGTTCATTAGCACGTTCATGAACAAAGTATTTGAATTTGATTTATAAAGGTCTAGCTGAACTTCATGTTTCTTTAGGAAGGAGTTAATATTGTTTTCCCTAAGCACTTAGGCAAGTCCAGTAAAATCCACACTGGCCAAGGTAGGTAGAAGTGAGATTGGGAGGGTTATATTAAAACATCCATGCCACAAGCCTCAAGTAAAGCATAGAACAAATATGCAGCAAATAATACTCCTACTCACTAGTCATGCTATTAAGTTGAGTTATTTAGTATATCTGAAAATCAACCATGTACCTTTAGTACAATTTGTTTGGAACAAAGTCCCAGAAGGAAAAGTAATGTTACATGTCCTAAAGTACCCATTAAATGAACAAAAAGTACTTTTAAAATATTTGTGAGGCAAAGTTCCTAGGTTTGTTTTCTTTTTTTAAACACCTATTAGTTTAAAGTAAAACACACATGAAACTTTATGGCATTGAACCTCCAGCTAATGTTTGTATGTACAAAGCTGCATATTTCTCTAGAAAGCAAACAGCTCTATGTCAATGCCTGATTTGAAAAGATTTGGGCACTTCTTTGGAGCTGCAGATGGCCTTCAATGACATATTGAATCCATCAGACATGAGAGTACCTCACATGACTTGCTGTGCTCAGCTGAGTACCAGATAAGGTATTAGATTATAAGAAAAACAAGGGTACAGTGCTGCACAGCAGAGTAGCTCTGCTGAGACCTAAGCAAGTAAGGATTTGCACAGTGACTTCTGATAGACAGCCAGTCCTAGTCACGCTGGCAGCAGGGACAGAGCTCCTACTGACACAGGGAACACAATCCTGATCTTAAGTACAAGCCTCACTACCAATTTAAAAAACCTGAATCAAACCTACAAGCACTGCTCTACAACCCCACACAGTGGTAATGTACCTGTTTAAAGTCTCTAACTTCATATGGCATCTATCATTGTTTTAGAGCTAAAAAAAGCTTTCTGCTAAATACACGGAGTAACCTCAGGTGTTTTTCTGAATTATGCACATATTTGTGATATCCCAGAACTTAGCCCATATCTGTGAAAAGCTTTATAAGATACTCAGCATTTTCATATGGAGATCTACATTAGATCAAATGCTAGCAAGACAATTTTTCTTGTACCTTTTTGAGTGCTGTTATTAAAAGAAATAAAGTACAGCTGAATAGCTATTCTAATGCAAGGATCATAAATGCAGATTTTAATAAAAAATGGCTTTTGCAATTTTTTAGCCTTCCAAAAGCTTTAACTGTGCATTAGCTACTAGTATAAAATCCATCCACACTGCTTATGTCAGTCAGGGGTTACACACTTTATAGCTGTTGGTCACATAATGCCTCATGTAATCTGTGAAGTTACTCAAATTTAGTAGCACCTATTTAGAATGTATGCAGTCATTTAGCAAGTTAAATTCTATGGTCATTTTGAGATGTATTATTGTGTTACCAAAATACTAAATAAAATTATTCTTACACTACCATTGCTTAGTTTATATACAGCTTTCTAACATCAAGATAAAGAAAGTTATTATTTCTGATTTGGAAAGTATTATTATTTTAGATATTTGTTCATATACTTTGCATCTTCTTCCCATTCCTGGATTTTAAGGTTTTTCCTCCATGTTGCCCTTACAATTTCTCAGGTCTGTCTGCCTTTCATACTTTACCATCTGTGTTCACCTTCCTAATGCTCCTTGCTAAGAACATTCCCTGCTGCTTGCCTCAGCATTGATCTGAATTCTCCCATGTCTTTTGCTTTTTTCTAATACCTGTTAATCTCTCCTCAGCCTGTACAATCTCCTCTGCTATGTTCTTCCCTCTGGCATTTCATTTTACTTCCTCCTCCCCTACTTTCGAGCCCACAGACTGGTTTTCCCTTCTCTTTTTCCCTCCTATATATAGTGCTGGCATCTATATACTTCTGACACTGGGGACCAATTCATACTCTTTTGGCCTGGCTATACAGTCAGGAGTGCTAGGAATGGAAATCTCAGATGTGCCCTTGCAGAGCAACCTCTCACAAAATGAAGGCAATCCCATGGTGAAGGGTGACTGTTACTGCAAATGTAAAATATTTCTTCATGATGAAGTATCTCTCCCACCCCTCAGTCTTCTTTTCCTCTGTCTGCTACACAAGCCTGCTTACTTCAGAGTTGTCTTAGAAATGGCCACATTTTCCCTAACCCCAAGGGAATCAAGCAAGAGCTGGGTGGGACAGACTGCTGAACAGTAGTCTCCTCCTGATTTGAGGTATTTTCAGCTGGAGTTTCTCCCCATGAGGGCAAGATCTAAGTTCAGGGTGAGTTGGTGAAATCAGGAGCACAATTTGAAGACAACTAACAAAGTCCTCCTATGAATAGCCAAGAGCCTGTTGAGGAGGTGTAGTGTCCAGAGATAGCCTGTGCAGTGTGTACCTGGCAGGGACTGGCCAGTGGGACAGTGCTGATTCAGAGCAGCTGTCCCAGGTAAAAGCCTGTACCTCCCTCACCAACCTGCGATGGGTCACCCCAGCAATACTAGACAAAGACAGGATGCTCTTTCCTTCATGAAGAAAAGCAGGAGGAATGTAGGGAGCTGTATTCAAGGCAAGAGTTCTCCTTTAAAAGCCTTCTTGCTCAGGTTGTAGTGACTTCAACAGTTTGGGAATGCCAAACATCATTTAATGCTTGCTTTCTCTGTGTACATGTGCACACACACACTCAACCTATCTTCCAGGATTTTACTAACATCCTTTATTCAGCTTAAGATAAGGTATTAAAAAAAACAAAACAAATACCAAAAGAAGCAAAAAAGCCCACAAACCCCAAAACAGGAAGCCTGGACTGAAGCATACATTTCTTGCAGAGCCAGTAGCTGTCAGACCACCCCACTACATAACAAGGCAGGGGAGCAAGTAGGAGCTAGTAGTAGCTACCAGAGCTGATACAGGACATGCTTTATACCAGCCAAATGTACCATCACAGTCTTTATGAAACCAATGGAAACTTGTGGTTTCATCAGGAGTTGGTTCAGAGCTGCTGAAATCCATACCAATAATAGAACAACAAGGAAAAAGACTCATCAGAGCCTGAGCAACAAGCACTGCTATAAAGCTGTGGGGGTGTCCAGGATCTATCAGCAGCTGTTGGTACCAGCACAGTCATGGCACAATGCAGCCAAATGCAATGCAGATAGTTTTGCATCAGACCCAGTGTGTTTTTGTGAGTTTCAAGGGCTGAGGCATAGGTCTTTCTGTAGGAAATTGTTTCAGAATATCCTACCAGAAGAATCAGAGACTAAGAAATTGGGAACTCACATTTTACTGAGAGAAGTTGAGGAATTAGCCTTGGAAAGTAAACAGTTAACATTTGCCTTTGCTGCATCTTTAATTTGGTTAAACATAACTCAAATCTTTCATTTGCCCACATAACAAATTCAGCTTGGGATAACACTCAAGGTGGATCTGGCTTTCTTCATGAATGAAGAGAAGGGCTGGATCCTGAATGGTGCTGTTCTTTTAGTATACAGTACAACAGAGATACAATGATTCAAGTTTCAACAACTTCTTTGCTGTTTACCACCCTGCATTTTTGCAGCTTTTTTCCATGTTTTAGTCACTTGTACTCAGACCAGGCCAACTCACTTAACTGTCAGGTGAAAACAAGCTCAGTGCTAAGCACAGACAGTCTGGAACATTTAAGACAGCTGTAGTTGACGCTTTGACAGCCTTCCTTTTGGGCTTTTTGCCAACTTCTCAGACAGCTTCATGAGCCAAAAAATTTGTTGCTTGGTTAGTGTTGCCCTGTCCTTCAATACTTAGAGCAGATCTTGCTCCAGCCTGAAAGCAGAGGGATCAGCTGCAGGATTTGAGAACAAATAGAGTCTACAACAAAAGGTCATGGGTAGTCTGTCATTCTCCTTGTCCTGGCATCCTGAGAATAACAGGGAGAAGAGACAGCCCAGCTACAAGAGTCTGAACACCTTTTGGGGGAATCTTCCTCTTGATATTCAGACAGAGCAGTAGAAGCAGATGACACTACACTAGAGAGAAACATCTCTGATCCAGAGGGTCTGTTCAGAGCAGTTCAGTGTCATTTATTTGAGCAAGCTGACTAGGAAGAGTTTGGTATCAGCTGGTTATTCTCACACTATAATTTTTTATTCAGCTGTATCTAGGCTTGCTCAATACCCTCTAAAGAAAGAATGGCATATATATTGTAGCATGCTCCAGAACTGATCTTAGTCTCTGGTATTATTGGTATGTCTTCAATGGTGGCTCAGACTTGGCTTTATTTCCACAATCTCCTTTCTCCCAACCTGCCCTCTGGTAACTGTTATCATGCAGAAACAGGCTTCTAAACCTCTCATGATAACAAATGGGATTTCACATAATCACATTTTCTCTGCTAAAAATAACAGAATACCTTCTACTTATTTAGACTGTTCTGCTCATCATAATAGAAGTGGACATCTGGAGAGAGACACCTTGCTCCCAGTACAAAAGCAAGACTGACCAAGCAAGACAAAGTTTGACTTCACAAAGCGAGTATGGTTTGCAATTGTCTGCAGAAGACCATGCAATGATATCCTATGCTTCTTTTATGCTTTATACTCTGAGAAGTATTTCCAAGCTGTAGTTCAAAAATTTAATTCAACTGTATATCTTCTTTTTAATTACACTTTTTCACTCTAGAGAGGAAAAGTATGAATTGTGAGGCTATTAATCTTCTGTGGTTCAGGAAGTTTAGACAATTCAAGTTTTAAAAAGTGCAAACAGAAAGTAAACTTAAACTTCACAATAATTACCCTAATGAAGAAATGAGACTCCTAAATGAATCTTTGTCTCATTGTAATAAAGCTCATTTTCCTTCCCTTCATTTACATGTATTGCTGCTGGGACACAGCATTGTGCTTCAACTTGTTCCAAGACATAACTCTGTTCATGTCTCTGTTTCTGGCAGAAGAGAGGAAGAGCTGTACCTACACTCCAGAACAGTATGGCCTGCAGGGAAGCTTTCTGAGCAACCCTTCCAGGTGGCACAGAAACAAAAGAGAGGTGTCTTTCACCAGTTTTCTCTGGATAAGAATTCCCTCTCATGTGCCTAACATCCTGCCCAGACTGCATTTTTCCAGTACATGAGGAGCACCAGTGCCACAGTGAGCTGAGGGCAGATCAGCCAGCGGGGCTTTGGTCAGAAACTACACAAATACTCTTTATAAAAATCAAACAACGAAGAATTGCCATAAAGGAGGGAAAGAAAAAAAATCGGGATTAAATAAATATTTAAATTGAGAAGGCACTCCGCAGAATTACAAGGCAGATTGTTCAATGACATCATACCTAAACTGAAACTTTGTACAAAAGAACCCCTACTCCTGATGGCATTAAGACTGAGGTATTTAGCACCTGTGTGTGCAGACTTACAGCACACTGACAATCTTGTTCTCTGCATTTCAAGGTTAAGGTACTAATTTCCTTGAAGTTATCAGCAGAGACAATACAAAACATTTGTCTCATAATGTATTCACTATACAATGCAGTTCAAATATCTTCACGCCCCACTTAAAGCCAGTAAGATTCCTTTCCTATCTTCACAAGGGATCTCTCACCCTAATACAATACTTTTCTGCTTGAGTAAATTCCCAGAGTTAAGTGTATACAGTAATTTTTATTTGGGTATAAAGCCATAAAACTGCTCAGCAGAACAGAAAGGGAAGTTCTTGGAATAGATAGATGCTCCATCAATTGTCTGAATGACTGAAACTGTGGAAGCAAAAGAGATGCATGAGGGTTGGATACTAAGGTAAACTTTTGCCTTTAAGAGAATAGATTCCTTTTCCTAGGATTTATAAAGAGTCAGTTAATGAAGTGACAGGACTTTAGCTCTTTTTATGTGATTATGAACAAGTTCCTCCCTGAGGATTTTTCATCTCTATATTTTTTCCAAAAATTTCACTGAAATACTTGAAACTCTAGGTGGCAAAAGCTAATTATCATGCTTAACCCAAGCCATAGATACTAATTATTATTTTTCTAATAAAGGCACTCTGCTTTCTGGGGAAATCCAGCAAAGTTTGAGTCTTCAGGGTCAGTTGCAAAGAAGATTCTCTGTGTTCAGAGGAATAAGCATAGGGAAAATTGGGACAGTTGAGAAGTAAGAAGGAGAACACATCAGAGAAGGAGAAATAACAGGCCAAAGAGAATAGAAAGAAATATTTTATCCCATGGAAGAGAATGAAAGTGAGCAGAGAAGTGAGCAGCTGCTAATGGTAATTTGCCCCATCCCCACATACAACAGCTCCCCAGGGTACCCTAGGGACCACAAGTTGTGATTGATGTGATTGTGGCACACACACCTCTGCAAAGGGCAATTCATCCCATCTACCCTTTTATCTCCCCAGGCAAGAGAGCACGGCCAGCCTGCTCATACCAAACACATTCAGGTTATTGATGTGCCGTGCTCTGCCCTTGCTGCTTCCACACCAAATGCTAGAGAACTGTATTTTAATCTGCTTAGAAATAGAAATATTAAGCTGCAGAACATCATTGGTGGTGCAGTTAGATTAGGGAAAAACCAATACTCTTACACTGGTGAGACACATTTCTTCAGGGATTGAGGAAATAAGTCACACTGTTTTAGTTAGGCCATGTTGCACCGTTTAACCCAACTGCCTGATGTGACAGAATCACAGACTGGTGGAGATGAGAAGGAGCCTCTGGGAGTCATCTGACCTGACACCCTGATGATGCAGGCCTCCTGGAGCTGGTCTAGTTGTTCTACCTTCATGTTAATAAAAACTACCCACAGTGCTTTTTTATTTACAGTAAACACAGAAAATATGTTCACCACTTGTTCACTTTGCTTTCTTCTTAAAGTTAAACCCATATGGGCATAACCCTGGGAAAAACATTGCTGTCCCTAGGAAGTGTTCTTCCACAACATCCTTCCCCACTCCTACTGTTTGAGAAAATCCTTCCCTTCACTTACTTTAGGAGGCATCCCCATAGCCAGTAAGAGAGAAAGGCCATATAAGACAGCATGAGTGCCCATCTCTTGCTGTTTTGAGCTGGATTTTATGTGATTTTATGTATATTTGCTTCAGCACATAATAGAGAGGATCTCCCTGTCCAGAACGAACTGTCAGAGTAATTTACATCTTGCCCAGATGTTTCTGTTTTCTGAACTAACAGGAACCACATGTACTCCTGGCTCTCCCTCTGGGAGATCTGGGCCAGCACAAACAGAGGAGGGGGTAATTCCCCACTTGACTTCAGGAACCAGGCGCCTGCAGGAGCAGGGTTGGTCCAGGATGCTTCCCAAGGGAGAGCTCTAACAAAGAACAACTCCCAAACCACTGGGAAGAGGTCATACAGGTGTGACCATCTGCTGAAAATGCCTCTTGCCTTCAAAATATTTTAATCCTTTTAAACTTCTAAATAGCATTTCAGTGTCTTTGATACTTGTAGTATCAATTAAGCACTACAGGCAGCAAACTTACTTATGGCAGTAGGTGAAGCAGCCATGCCATTTAAGACATGGATAATAAACAGTAGAGAATGTTTGATCACTGAGTCTTAGTGTAGAAGTCCACCTTTATTGTAATGGTCATCATGTAATCAAAGAATTTAAGCTTCCCCCTTAGTTTTTAAAAAAACAAATACCTTGTAAAATACTCTTATCTGTTCTCATGTTTTCCAAATATCAATACATCTACAGTCAATGCATAACATGTCTTCAATCAAACTTTGTGGTCAGGCTTTAAGAGAGGAAAACCTACAGAGCAACACATTTGCAAACACCTAAGTCCCTAATCTGGCCATTACTTTATAATTTTTTAAATTTATTTTTTAAATTTACTGCATACTGAAAATTAAATTTTAAAGATAGGAAACAAATTAGAATTTATGCCAATGCAAATCTGGGCAGGGGAATGCAGGCCACTGAATACACTTTAAAAATAACTAGAAATTAGAATTCTACCTTTTCCTTCCAGCGTTTGGTTTGTGGGTTGGAATTTTTTCCTTTGCTTTCTCATTCTTGCATAGATACTGGACAAAATCCCTTGCAGAATGCATGCTTTCCCAGGCTCCAAAAACATTCTATTCAGTTATCAAAAACAGGTATCAAAAATCTACTTTAAACTTTCAGAGTCTTTCTTTTATCCAGCACAAAAACACGTGTTTACAGATGTTCACCAAACCCAGCATGATTAAACCATGCCACAGAAGAGGTCTCCAAATTTATGAGGAGATGCATCATGTTTTCAGCTTAAATGCATGTGGTTTATTGCCTTTTAGCTCTGACTGCTAAATAGCAGCACTATTTGAAAAGACAGGCTTCAGTAACATATGACTCTTGGGTAAATGAATTTCAGTAGCAGCACAGCTTACACAGTGAGGCTGGAAAGCAGCCCAGCATTTTTCTAGAATATTTCTTTTCCTTTGTCTAGATTTGGCCAGACTAAATATATTTTTAATATTGCTTCTTTCAAGGTACTGGCACTCAACCTGTGCTCAGTAACAGGCTTGGACTCCTGCAGAGGTTCTATGAATTAGTCCACTGAAACTTTAACTCGTAAGTCAGCTTTGAGTCTCTTCTTCACAAAGGCACTCAGACATGAGCAAAGAACAAATTAGAGAGAATCACCACATCTCTATGCTGGTTTAAAAGAAAAAAAAAAAAAAATCAGACCACTCTGTTATCCTGCACTTGCAGTTTTCAGCTATTGACAACCCCAAGATCCTTTTATACACACTACCAGAGAACTTCTCTGCCAGTAGCCTGCAAGGCATGATAAAGCCACATATTTTGTCCAGGAATGCACTAAAACATGGGGTTAAAGTTCATAATTACCTAAAACTCCACTCAAAGTCCAGTGATCTTAATGAAAATCAGTAAATTTCAAAGACTGTCAGGTTACTTTCCTCTCCCACATGAGCAAAACAGTTTACAGAGACAAAAAGAGCTTGATTTCTGCCTCCAAGCCCCCAAGAACTATTATTATTTTTAATGAAACACATTGAGGGTCCACATTGCTGTCAGCTGTCTGCAACTTGGTTTATTTTTAGCTGGTAATACAGTTAATAAAAACCAGGTACAAACCTCATCCTGCTTTAGAAGCTCATCTTGGAAATTGGACAGCTCTGCTAAAGTCATTATAAAACAAGATTTTAAGATACATCTAAAAACCATAAAACAAACTGTTCTTAATATGTCATAAAAGAACTGTTTATCTACGTGCATGCATTGAGACATCTGATGTTGCACTTTTCCATTTATGGGGAAAGGCAACCCTGTCAGAGAGACCACACACTATGTCACATTTAGTACCTGTTAGGAAAATTTCAGCATGATTTTAATTATTTCCAAGCTTGGTAAATCCCCTTCTGCCTCCTTGCTGGAAGGGTTTACATCAATTAAAATGGAGTATGCTGTAAACTGTTTAAATGCCTAGGAAATCTCAATTTGCATCCTAGTTAGCAAATTCTTCTCCTTCTAATTGCCCAGCTACAGCCTTGACCATGACAATATAAAATGCAATTTCACAGGTAGCATAGTACCTAGAATGCCATCCAGATGTCCCTGTATTGCTCTCAATACCTGTGATGAATTGTTTCTGCTACCTGCAGTGACAGAAAAAAAAAGAGAGAGCAGATGGGCCACCTGGGTGCAGTGACACCAGACTCAGCTCCTACAGCATTTGTAACCTTCTAGAAAAGCTGGGACTGTGAACCTGGTATCCTACACCTATGGCTGTGAATCTGTTGAGAAATTTGCATATGCAAAACCAAAAACAACCATTTACCTTAGGACACCACCTTCAGGAGATAATCTGAGATCCTGCCCACTTGAACCCCAGGGAAGAGCTCAAACAAGGAAAGACAGGTACAGAGACTATACAAGAGGGAGCAACACCTTTGCTGGAAATGATATGGACACATGGGCCAGGAAGAAAGGCCTCACACTCCATCTTTGGCTCCAAGTCTGGTGCTCCTGGATATACCATGATGTACCATACCCGTGATAATCAAGGACCAAGGCTCAGCCGAAACATCTCCCTCATATTGGGCATTAGAGCCTACAGGCTCTTTTTTTCAGAGCACAAATACACAGCTAGGTGCAAAGCAATAACCCTGCAGTCACGCTGGGGCTTCCAGCCTCAAGAAGCCCAGCATTAGAGGTTTCCACACACTGTTATTCTTGAAGAGGGAAAAATTGAGTTATGACCAGCAGAAGAAATTCTACTGTTAAAAGCAAAGCTGGGGTTGGAGTTCACTGATCTGCCCCTCATATCTTGGTCTGCAAGGCACATGGAACAGCAAAAGGCAATTACAGGAATATATAAGAAATAGAGACTCTTGGTCCCCTTCAAAACAGACCTATGCATCTCCTAGCAAAGGGCAATCTTCACCTGCAGCCAGAGATCCCCCTGCCCTTCAGTCTGGCCAGCAAGATGAAACCTGAGAGCTTAATCCATGGAAAATTAAAGAACCAGTATGTGTTTTAGTTATTAATAAGAACATTCCAAGGAGTAGTAGAGTTTGTCCATATAAGCTGGCTAGGAGAAAAACCTTAAACAGTCTTGCATGTCCTAGTTCACATCTGGGAGGTGCATCTCTTCTGACAGAACTTGTTCTGGTAGCACAAGCTTTGTTATTATTTCTCAATAAAAAAACAATAGGAATAATGAGATCAACCATACTCTTTTTATACATTTTTTCCCTTTGAAGAAACAAAAGGCCAGATTTCTGTTTTGTTTCATGCATCACTCCTATTTGGAAAAAGACACACATATCCTATTAAGCAGCCTGATGCTGCAGCAGGACTGAACACTGTTCTCCCAGTGTGAACAGATCACATGGAGATTTTGATCCTACAGAGCTGGGCCATCTGAAGTTTCCTTGGTTCTGGATGTTGTGAATAAGCCAAAGCTTTCTGGGAGTAGAGGAGGGGTGTTTGTTACGGAGGAAATTCAACTGGTCCTTACAGTAACAGAAGATGGATTACATTAGCAGGACAAAACTTCTGGTTATGTCTAACCACAATAAGTACCAGATGCTTCCAATATATTTCTGCTTCACCTCAGGGTGGAAGTCTCAAGCTTTCAAGACAATATGCCCTGGAAGTCCTTCAGACACCTAACCCCCACGTAAAAGGAGGACAACAGCCTGCCCATAACCTTACTGTGAAAGCTTTCATGTAAGGAGATACAAGTACTGCAGTTGAGCTTCATACTGCTGCAGGAGGAAAACAAAATTTTTTTCATTGCCCTTACAATAATTAATCATTGAATAAAGAGTTATCCCAGATAAATGTTATATTGCCAAACATCTTCCACACAGATGCACATTAAAATTGTTTCTCCCTTGCATTTCAGGAATTAGTAAATAATGCCGGGGCCAATTCCCAAACACAAGATGATTTTAGTAGACCACCTTGTTTGGGACCAACCCAGAGTCACCAACAGTTAAATATAATCCCTTAAATTATACACCACTGGTAAGGTCTGACAAGATGCAAGTGTCAAACAAACCCAGGGTAGCACTTTTACACTGAAGGCAAGGGCAATCATGGGATTTAGGGCACAGAAGTCTCTTCATTCCCAAAGGCAGATACATCAGTTTCTCCAATAAGGGGATTCTTTGGCAGTTTTAGAGCATGGTCTGAGAACACATCACAGGATAAAAACACACATGCTGTGTCAGGCATTTGAGAGGAAACAACGCCATCCTGCTACACTGTGACATGCCTTAATTCTTTCTGTTCCTTGCATGGCCTGGGATCCCAAGCAGGCTCATGAATTTCAGTCCACAGTGAAACAGCTAACTGTAACACCAGCACATCAATGCAGCCAAGCCCCTCTCCAAACCTCTCTCTGGGGCTTCCAGTAACCGTGAAACTCATGCGTGCGTTTCAAACTCTAGCCCTCATAGTAAGCCTAGCCCTTCCCTCGGGAAAGCGATGGCTGTAAAGGAGGAGATCCTAGGGAAGTGCTTTGCTAATCACACATTCAGCTCCAGGAAAGTGTTCATATCCCCAGGCAATCTTCTCAACAAAATTGTATCCGAACGCCAAAAATTAAGGAAATGAAAAATGAGTAAGGAGCAAATTAAAATCCCATAGCATTTAATTGTGGAATCAACAAAACGCTGTGTTCTTGGAACAAGCACTGTGCCCCAGGCACCTCAGCAACTGCAGCCCAGCACTGAGAGAGGCTGAGCCTCCTGAGTGTCCCGCTGTCCCAGCTGAACAACAGCTGAGAACACACGAGACTCAAAGCAAAAGTCCTGGTGCATGTCAGGCTTTCTCCTTCCTCTCCTTCTTAATGTTTGCAGGACTGTCTTGAATGTGACTAACGAGAACAACTGAAACAATGGATGTGGCTTCTGCAAAGCAGCACATTGTCAGAGAGGGAGTCACAGGGCTGGTGACTCAGTGGCTGCCCAGCATCACTGTTTCCCCCACACGTGTCCTTGCAGGGCCATCTTCTTATCAGAATACAACTGCAGGCTGCCATGTGATCTCTGTTCAAAGCAAGCATAGTCATGGTGCATTTATATATTTCTTTTAAAATTTAATTGATTGACATGCCTCCTTGCAAACAAATTTCAGGGAAACATTAAAGCTACTTTCACAAAAAAAAAGCATTAATTAATGAGTAAAATATAACTCAAAGTTAACACATTCATTCTGGTATTAATATGGTTTTTTAAAAATTTCTTACTGCATTTCTTACCTAATTTCTTACTATGATAACAATGCGCTGCAAATTGTTTTCTTTCCTACACCAGAAAATCTGTTTGCTTCTCCCATCCCTTAAGTTTACAACAGTTTAGAAACTGCAGCTTTTTTTATGTGAAAAATCTAACAGCAAGTTCCCTCTGTGCTGAAAGACCATGAGTCTCTCTAAGGCTGCCTCGATGCCTGCAATATCAAGAACTACTCAACCTGCCTGAGTATGAGATATATCCTTCTGAAAACTGTCAATAACAACTGGAAAACCTATTATGTCACTGGAAAAAAAATGCAGACTTGAGCAGTTGGGCTGCTTTATAACCAAGTTTCCACATCACCTGTATTTTATTTTAATTATATTGAGCAACTGGCTGCAAGCTGTCACATCTATGGTGCAAAAAATATTTTTGTAGCTTTTACAAGATTCTGGAAAAAGAGATTCTCCACTAAGTTGCAAAAGCTGATCCTAGAGATGAGAAGGGACCTTAACTGAAAATAGGTAAGTAATTAAACAGGTAATTAAAAGTGTAACTGAGTAACTCAGTAAACACAGCATTATCCCCCCTCAGTTGTACACACTGCATGCACTAAGCATTAAATATATTGGAGGTTGCACATAGTAATGAACATACCAGTGCAGAAATAAAATGCTGAACTAAGATTCCAAATTCCTCTGACTGCCAGTGTCAGGAAAATCAGAATAAAAATCAAAGCCAGCTCCAGAGAGAAGGAGTCACATGAAATCAACATCATAAAACAGAATTTTTCAAAACCCATGGAAACTGAAGTCCTAGAGATGTACACAGTTCTGCTGCAGATTTAATTTTTACAGACACTTTCCCTTCTGGCCACAGGGCCCCAACTGTCTCAGGTCAAACCCACTGACAGGCCTGTGGTTCCTGCTGAAAGTTCTGCCCATACACTTGGCAGAAAAAGCACTTGACAGCCCCTGCAAAGCTGCCTCTAAAGCTCACTGGTTTAAGGTTACATTTTGACTTCTCCTTACTTGGAATATGACTGAAAACACCACTCGTCTTGGCAAGAAGACTGGAAGAGATTCAGAGTAATAGGGGTGAGCAGACCAGTTATTAGCATCTCAGCAGGGATGCACTTCAGTCTCCAGATACTTAAGAGCTAAGACAGCTTCAGCCTTGCCTGAAATTTCTCTCCCCTCCTCACTCCCATAGGATTTACTTCACTTTTTGGTGAACAAGTACTGAGTCCAGGAAACTAAACAAAGTCAAACATACCACAGATGGGTATTAAACAATCCTCCTTGAGCATTTCTCTGCAAACCATAATCCCTACTTACAAAAAAGCACCCTCAAAAGACAAAACCCCACTTCAACACATAAAGCTCTCTCCTCCTCCACATTCTCCCCTTCAGCCACAGACTCCCTGGAAACAGATATGATGTTTTGGGAACCATGATCCGGATGATAGAGAAAGGGTTGATGGACTATGTGTTGATTCCTACTGACTCAGTAACCCCTTCATGGAGTTCACAAGCTCACAGCTGGAGAAGGGAAGGCAAAGGAAGCTAATACATTCATTTACAGCAAGGCAAAGGAAGCTAAAACAATGATTTACATATTCTGCCTTTTTCTTTACCATCTGCCTGCCCCAAACTGAACACATAAGAGACTTCAATTAGGAACTGACAGCTCTATATAAAGATGAGCCTGCAGGGTTATCATCAAGCATTTCCTCTCTGGCACACAAGGTATCCTGTGTTCAACAGATATTTTTCCTGTTTTTACTCAGAGAGAGGTCCAACTATGTGCTGCGGCAATTCTCTTTCATGTTTTAACTCTGCATTTAGAAGTTATGATATAAAAGTATGTGCAGGCAGAATCCTCGAGTTTTCACTTCACACAGGGATAGAAATTTCAAAAAGTTCACAAAGTAATCAAGTTCCTTCTTGAAACTACAAAACCCAGTAAGTTATATCTGCTTTAGCACCTCTATAAAACTTATGGATGTATCTAACCACACAAATACTTTTGTACGTATATGCACCAAAACACAAAAGCTGTGGTCTCCATACAATTTCTGCTCATACAATTCTGCATTCAAAAACCAGACAGGATCCACAGCAATCCTGCCAAAATCAATCCAGTGCAACACAGAAATCAGGAGGTTGTAATGCAGGTGAAGCACATCAGCCTGTTTGCCCTCAGTCAGTACCACACACCAAACATTTGCTTTGTTATTCTGGTCACAGTTTGACCTAAGAAAAGCTCATTTAAGTTCCTTCTGTAGCCTGAATTTAAGGCTTAAATAACCTCCCATTATAAATAGCCATTTAGGAAAGACAGCACCCCCTTGCTTTCCATTGAGGCTGCGGGCTGAGGAGGTGTCTCTGGGCTGGCGGAACCAGCGTGACCTCCCCTCGCGGAGCGCTGCAGCCAGCCCTGCTCGCTGCCTCACACCCGCCGCGGGCTGCCTGCAGGGCCCTCGGGGATTGTAACCGAGTCCTGTAACCACTTTTGGAAGAAATGCAATAAACTGCTGGCAATGTTTTCACACTGCTGTTGCACGTTCAACTGTAACAAGCTCTTACCACCAGAAAACGGCAGCTCATAGGCAATGCATTTGAGCTGTCTTTTCTGCCTTGTATTTTTCCACATGAATTTAAGTTGGTGAACATGAACAAACACGTCTTTTGAAACAAGGAAAGTAGAAAATTACCATTTTTGCTTCACTGTCACTTGCCACATGCAGCAGTGCCCCACAGCACAAGGCAGCGACAGAGCCCTGGAGCGTCCCCTCAGGTGTCACGGCAGGCCTGAGGGGAGCTAAAGCCCCGAACAGAAGAAAGTGTTGCATGTAGGTAATTACAGGCTCAAGCCTTAACATGCCTTCCCACAGGAGTTACCAAATCATGTCGACCTTCGGTTAGCTCACCGAGGGAGAGCTTCCAGATTTCCTCTTTTAACTTAATGCCGACCTGTGCCACAAGCAGAGACGCAGGCTTGTGAAACACCCACCATTACAGTACCCAGCATTACACACGTATCCCACACACACTCCTGACACTGACACAGCAGAGCGAAGCTGGATACGTACTCACCCCTCCTTCGCCTCCAGCCCAGCTGGCCCCCACAGGCGCAGGCGCCATCCTGCGCCTCCTGCAGCAGCACAGCTCCCGAGCCGCCAGTGCACGTCCCAAAGCACGCTCAGCCACTGGCCACAGGCTCCAAATGTGCCATCCCCCTGCCAGGCCCACCTGTACCTCATCAGGGGTCGCTGTCCTCGTTGCCCAGCCAGGTGTGCTGCCTCTCCTGCCGGGCTGGCGCTGCTCACCAGCTGCGGGCACTGCTCACACACTTAGTGCCACAGGTCTGAGTGCCTGCAGACTGAGCTGCAAAGGCTTTCCATACGCTCCAAACCAGCCTGGAACCAGCGTAAATGCTTCCCAAGGCTTTGTCTTCCCTCACAGCATTTTGGGGGCTGAACGAAAGAGTACAAGAGGCCTAAAAAGTGAGGACTACTTTACCACTTATTGCTCTGTGTGTTCTCCGTGTGTTTATCTTACATGTTTTATTTCAAACCACCCTCATAGGTGAAAGTAGCCTTGTCAGCCCCATTTTTTCAGATGGGGAAATAAGTTGTGGGAGGGAGGAAAAATTTTGTGGTGTGCAATAGGCTAGAGTAATCACAAAACTCTAGAGAAAATAAACTAATGGCCTTTAGAGAAACCATGTAATGGTGAATGACTAATTAAAAGTATTGCTCAAACAATCATACAGGTCCAGGTCCAGTAGTTTGGGGTCTTTTTCCCCCTTGATCTATTGTTCTGAATTTCTCCCATGACAGCTGAAAATACCTGCCTTCTCATTTCCTGAATCAGCCTGTTCAGACACGTAGGCCTGGCTGTAAAAGGGCATGAAAGCAGTGCACTGCTGAACTAGCTGGATTGAGTACTAGGATGTACAGAAGCAAACATCACACAAGGTCATGCAGGTACTTCAAAAATCTCATCCTGGCACAAAGCCTAGGACTCATTGATGTCCAGAGGCTGTGTTGCCATGCTCTCAATGGCACCAAAATGTCACAGGACAAGTCATGTGAAACTAGTCTTCAGTAAGAAAAACACTTTTAAAACAAAGATGTCAAATGACTGTGGGATCACACACTCAGTTATGGTCTTTTTGCCAGTGTGCACTGGTAATTCTTGCTCAGGGATTCATGGTGAAGGCACCAGGAACACTGCTGTGCTTGAAACTGCCAACACCCATACACTGGTGGTATCAAAATCAACACATATTCTAGCAGTGCTTTTGTATGAACCTCTCGCTGCACTTAAAAGTGTTGCATTAGCTGTATTCTGCTGTTCTAACTTAAAAAAGCATGTATTTTATTACTGTTTTAAGACTTCATATATGATTTTATAGGGCACTACCTAAGCTGGCCTACCATTCTGCATAACAGTAGTCCTTCACTCAGAGCCACAGTCAGGAGCTTTAAAAATGAATTTTCATTTTTTCATAAATTATTCTCTTAGGAACTAGGAAAACACAAGTAAAATAGCTGAATCCACTTTGCTGATTCACCACATTTTTCTGAACAACAAACAAGAACATTTCTCTCTGGAGACTGAAATTTCAACAGCCATGTTGGTTACCTTTATCCATGAATCAGAAACCAGAACTCAATTCGGAAAAACACATCCATATTCATGCCCATATCCTTAACACATGTTTAGGTTACAATATTCCCTGCAATATTGTGTAGCTCTATTTTTATTTTACACACACAGGCAATTCAATCCAGCTCACAATTAATCTTAATAAACAAAACATATGAAGAGTGGACAGGCGGTGTTTGCGTGTGTATAACTTGGGTATGTAGCTAAGTAGCTTAACCCCAGTCACATCATGGGTCAGCAGCACTACCAAGCACAGAGATCAGATTGTTCATATTCAAGTTTGCACTGGATCCCACAGATACTTCTAGAGTAACTGGTTGTTTATTTAAATGAGTAAAATATTTCCTAAAAAAAAAAAAATATTATTAATGTTTCACATTCTTAGTTCCAGTGCTTCATTTCCCAGCATCACACATGCATGGGTTACACAAACATAGATAGGGCCAGAAAAGCTTACTTCTTTTTGTATTGTCAAGACAGTTTGATTTGTTTCTTCTCCAAGGAACTTGGAAGCCTGTAAGAAGGAAAAGTGTCAGAAAATAAGAATATAATCTTAAGTGCAGAAACAAAAAAAGAGCAAATAATAATGTTGGCCCTTCAGAGTCACTCCTTCTTGAGTTTGCACTGGATGAATGCTGCAGTACAATTTTGTCACATTGCCACAAGACTTTCTGATTTCGAATAGGTGTAAGGCATTACTGGGCCCACTGCAAAAACCACCACAAGACTAGCCTCCAGAATGTCCAGGAAAATTCCAGAAAACCCATCAATCTTACTGAAATTCATAATACAGCCCTACAGTTCTAAGTATTTCAAGTAGAATGTGATCAGGTAGTAATGGCTGAAGATAAGTAGACCCAAACAACTTGTTATGTTTGGGTTCGACATGGCTGGATCTCTGGTAGTCATTTCTTCATCGCATTTCTTTTATTGTTGCTTTGGTTTCAGTGTTGTTTTTTGATTTTGGGGGTCTTTTGTTTGTTTGTTTTTTAGTTCAGGCTCTTACTACTATAATAAAAGAGTTGTAGGCATGGATTTAGGTGAGAGGTTTTTTTAAACTAAAATGGACACAGGACTTGTCACTTCCTTTTCTAGATCACCAGCTACTCACCACTAGTGGACAGCTTTCAAACTGATTGCAGATATCTGTGTATTGGCATTACTAATGTGTATTTCATGGCATTACTAATGTGTATTTCACCTTGACTCTGCAGAAGGAAAGACAGTGCTCTAAACAAAGTAGTATGAGAGCTATCGTTCTTTGTGTGTTGCAGAGGGATAACTGCAAAGGCATAAGGATTCGGTGACAGAAGCCTTAGCTTCACCACAAGAAATAAAACTTACCTCAGCCATCCCAGATGGCAGAACTAGTAGTTTTAACTGTAATAAATCCTGGTACCAGGTCAAGGCCCCCTGAGTTCACTTTTTTTCAAGTATGTAAAGAGACAAATTACCACAGAGGACTTACAGTGTATGTACTGGAGCAGAGACCAAACAGGAGATGCCACAATAGAACTACTGAAGGAGATACTGTGGCTTCAGGAAGCCTGCAACTCCATCTGCTCCATATGGCTCAAACCCGCAGGGGGTTAATACAGAATCACAGAATCTAGCTCCTCCACAGAGACAAAACTACGGAAGTGACTGTCTGACTGTGGATATTTTAAACAAAAAAGAAAACATATGGCCCTCTGGAGCTATGCTTGCTTTTTCTCCAGCTGGTATGACACAGAGAACAGATAGCCTGGGCCTACAACTAAATGCAAAAGCTTTATCCCAAGGAACAATTAAGGAACAATCTAGGGCACATGCCTCAATTTAAAAAGTTCTCGATTAGCAAATCAGAAACAAAAAAATTTGAGAATGCTCATGTATACTAATTAGTAGAAACTTTTAAAAGCACAAAATATCTTAGCTGGTTTTTACCTGTGTGACTAATATTTCTGCAAACTACTAAAGACAATTTAGAATTAAATAATTAAGTCCAGCATTTTTGCTCACAAATGTTAATTTGTAATTCTACACATACACTAGTAATGAACAAAATTAAAACATAATAACAGCCTTAATTCAGAAGGCTGAAAAGAAAGATCAGTAATTTAATTTATAAAATAATAAATTTCTTTAAAAATTTAACCACATCGATTAAAACTACAGTTATAATAAATAGTTAATGGCAGTCATGATGCACATCTTTAAATTCAAGTCTTGAAGCATGTGATAAATACTTCAGAGTGCAAACTCATTTGGTAGTCTGGGCCCAAATGTTGAGCCAGTGTGTGTAGACACAGCCCACCGACTTTGAACCCATGCAGGAGTGCCTATGGCTCGCAGGGAGCTGGAGTTGTGCACTCCTCAGGGACAGCAAGGCCAAGAGGGATCTTAAGAAGTCATGTAGTCCAACCTCTGCCAGAGGATGAACTGTGCCTTAAACACTGCCAATGTACGAAATCTGATTTAGCTTTTATACTAAAACTTAAGTAAATGATTTTATAATGCTCTCAGGAAATGTATCGCAGGGCTTTGCAAAGTTACCATCAGGATTATTTTCTCCTAATGCCTAATCTGAAGGTAGGCAATTACCTCTTGTCCTATGAATAGGAAGTTTGGACAACGAGATTTGGGGTTCTTTTTTTACTGCCTTCTCAGCAAAAGCTTTTTACAAATGTGAATACTCCTTTAGTCCTTGCTCCTGCAGACTAAACACACCAAATTCTTTCATGTTTTACATGCACAATAATGTTGTCTAACACTCTCATCTATCTTGTCTATCTTTCCACTGGACTCCTTCCAGTTAGCCCCCAACCTCCCTCAAGTGTGGTGCCTGAAACCAGATACAGAATACTAGCTCAGACCTCATTAGAACTTATTAGGCCTAATTAGAGTAAAAGGTTATTTCATGTGAATTCAATGGGGAGTGTTTACTTATTCAGTCTAGTATGAAATTTGCTTTTTCACAAAAACATAACATTATTGACCCATGATTAACTTGCCACTCACTGGAATCTGCATGTCCTTTTCCATAGAATTACAACTAGCCTGGTCTCCTCCAATCTTTTTCTGTTAATTACTTCAATTCAAGACTTAATATTTGCTCTTAATGAAGCAAATCCTACTTACGTCATGTAATTTCAGTAATTAATGTAAGTAACTTCTTGTTCTAATCTATTCCTCCAATACACTTTCAGCTTTTATCACCAATAATTACTCGTAAATGAAGTATCTATTGCATAATCCAATTTATTTTACAAAGGATATCAATTAGCATAAAATTGATTTTAGTAAAGGCCTCCTTATTACATCTTCCTAGGTGATAGTAAATTGTTAACAACAACCCAAAGTACAAATCACTCTCGTAGATTCTTTTAAACTATGCTTCCTGCATTGGCTATGAAAACATCAAAAGCAGACTTTACCAATAGTTCCTTACCAAAATCATGATGTGTCACCTTTCCAGCTTCCCTGTTCACAAATCAATTACTCTGTGTGAATCACAACCGTGTCACAGAAGGAACTCTTAGGATTCATCTTTCATTGTGTTTTCCCTTTTCTCTGAAATTATGTATTAAAAAAAAGAACTCTTGAATTGAGAAAGACATATAGAAACTATTTTTCCTCAGGATGAACATTAGAAAAAATTAAAATGCATATTTTAATTTGTGAAGATCTCCCTGTCTTTGCCATAAAGTGGTCCACATTATTTTACATCAAATAGATCAAGGGAACATATAGTAGTTCTTATTCAATTCTATGTCCTTTAACACAAAGCCTACTTCTCTCCGATACACTCCCTGCATCTAGATTAAGATCCTGGATTAGAAGCCAATCCCAACTGGACTCTACTCTTCTACAGACTCTGGTGTGTTCTGGATCACTCCAGTAATGAATGGAAATTCTTTCCCTATTTGCTACATTTTATTGAAAACACTGCTGTCCAACACACTAAGACAGAAGTAGTAGGTCTTTAGTAGTCTATTTTTATGTACAGGTTATGTTACATAGATAAAAGGTTAGTGATGGACACGTGCTGGACAGGTTTCTTCAAACACACTCTGATAAAACCACATTAGGCAACTCTTCAAAGACAGAGAGCGAGACTTCACAAACTTGATGGAGGTCCTGGTACAAATCCATTAAACATCACAGCTGTAATAGATTAATCTAAACCACTTTATTTAATTGGTCTGATCTTTAATATTGTACTTGATGTTACAAATAAATTATAGTATTTAATTTATAAAATTTTTACATTTCTTTGTAAAACCAACAATAGGTTTAAAGTAAAAAGAGCTTTGTTGCGGCAACAGCTTTGTTTAACTCCAACAAGATTGCAATTTTTTTAAGAGTAGAGAAATGTGCAAACATAAATATTCATGATATTCTTCTGTACACATCTGTGTAGTTGATATAAATATAATTTACTATAGAAACACTTTTTTGTTTGTTTATGCTACACACAGTTCTATGCTGGCATCATGTACTAGTTGATTAATCTTTTTCAAAGAGTGAGATTTATTCCTTTTGCATTCTAACCCCCAGTATGTCCATTGCCAGCAGTGGACTTCATGTTCAGAGAATCAGACTCACAGTGTCAGAAATCTAAAATTAAACTTCAGTACAAGATTATAAATAATCAAAAATGAATGTATTATTTTAATATCATAATTGCCAGACACTTAAAGGCTGTGATCCAAGCCAACCAAAATCAACAACTGTTTTTCCATTGACTTAGCTGAAATTCACCCGCAGTTTCCAGTCACTGTAGATTCTCATTTTGGTTTTGCAATTTTATTACAGCATGAAGAGTTAAAAGTATGTAGTATCAGAGCTTCAGTGTAAGAAGTAAAGCCTCTAAGTCTTTCTGGGCCTCTTTATCCTGAAAGAAACAGACAACCATGCATCAACTTAGAGGATAAATCCCTTCATTTGCCTAATACGTGCCTATCCACATTTCTTTACTAACAACAGACATAACACACAACTGCAACAGCCACAAAATGTAAAGACTGCATAATAAGTTAATTTATCAGTGAATACAAAAATAAAGTTTGAAGTGAAAACAAGAGCCAGATGGTGGCCTCCCTTTACAACTCTGTTAAAGCCCTTAAAATGTTAGCCTTCTCAGCAGACCAGTAAGCCCTTCAGCTTGGGATATAACTTTTATTGGTGTACTTTGCATAAAGTATTGCCATGCCTTATAGCTGGCATATACTTGCATCCTGACCACATGCAGTTTCTCCATAGATGTGCTGTGATGTTTGCTAATGACTTAGTATGTAACTAAGGAGAAAACATTGGGAAATTTAATTAATGACATAGTTAAAATTGTGGTTTCAGTGCATACCAGCCATACCCACCTGTAACAGCCACCATGGGCTGACTGCACCCTCAGTATCTTCCAGACTGAGTTCTGCCTATGCTACTGGGTTCATGGCAGAGTGGGGCCAATGTGGGAGCAAGAGGCAAGCGACCTGCTGTGCTCAGAGCCAATACTACACTGTACTCCTAGGGCAGCAGGAAAAGGCTCCTTTTAGGCCAGTGTTTTAAATGGACAGTTTGCATAGGGCTTTAAACTTAAGCCAGGCCTAAGACTGTCTCACAGGTACCCAGTGACATATGTTTTGGCTATTCCATGTATAATCTGCTTGGAAAGGGGCACATGCATATAAGCATGCAACCACGGTACAAAAACTCCATTATTCTACTTATTTTTAAATGTCCCCTGGATATAATCTGCTTCCTTCAGCTGCTGCTGCAGAACTTTCTTCTTGCAAAATGCACCCTAGTTAAAACCACATTTCTAGAATGTCAGCATCTCATGCCTGCAGGCTCATTAAAGGGTCCAAATACCCAACGCACGTGCCCTTGGGTATTTAATACTGTAAGTGAAAAATGCCTGCACATTACAGATTTTGTGTATTTCTAATGACAGGGACCAGTAATGATAATGCCACAGGATATTCTGAAAGAAAATACTGTAGGCAGTCAGTGAAGTAATAACTAAATTTCAGGATCACTTTGTTACCCAATCAATCAAAGAGCTGGAACAAAATACAGAACATTTTAGAATATATTTTATGGGTGAAGAAATTCCTGCTTCTCTTTATTTTGGTTAGTTGTCTATAATGTCATGGAGGAACAGAGAAGAATATTGAGATGATAGAAACCATATGCCAGACATGTCAAACTACATCATATTATTGGTCTGGATTAAGGCATTAATACATTAGCTGGATACTTCTCTTGGAGTTACTGCCTTACTCCTACTGGCAACAATAGGCTAAACTATCTGCCTAATCATTTATCAGAGGCCTTAAAAGGCACACACTGCAAAGCCAGTAAGCTCTTGCCAAAATACTCTAACAGAAGGAAATGTCATACGACATTGAGCACCCCTTAAACTCCACGTCACTTCAGGCTGTCTGGAGCACCATGCCATTGCTTTCAACAAAAACTGAAAAAACTCAAAATTTCTCCTTAATTCAGGGAAAATATACTCTTTTCTGTACTGACTGTGGTTAACTTGTGAAAATTATTCTAAACACCATTAAATAAAAAAACGTAAAAAGCCAGATATTGTCCCATGCTAATAAGAAATGGAAAAGTTTCATTGTATCTGGTTGTACTCTCAAGACACTTTTCTAAGATGAAAATTATAAAGGTGCAGAATAGTGTTCAGCATTTCATGAGTTGATGGGATTCCCTACTCATTTTGCAGGATATATTTTAAAAATATACCACCAAACTATTTTGGATAATTGTCTCTTTAGAAGTAAAGGATTATATTGGGCAATAAGCTTTACAAGTTGCAAAGGTCCAGAAAACATTGGGCAAACTTCCCTGAATCTTCCTCTGGGCTTAAGAAAAAGAATGGAACAAACCCATGATTGTTCTAAGAACTGTCTGGAGAAGAAGCTGCAAACGTGCAAAGCGTTCTACCTCTGGTTTGCCAGCTCAAAACAGGACTCCCATCAGTTAAAGCAGGAATTATTGCTGCAAACTGCTTAACGGGTTGCATTCATTGAGCCAGCAGCTTCCAGTCAATAAGAACTCCCACGGCAAAAGCATTGAAAAAAATCAGTAATGGCATTAAAAACAAAGCTGAAAATGGCCAGTGAAGGGAACTATTATGTCACCTTTGGAGAGAGTCCTTCCAGACCAAGACATGTGACATACTAAAAGGAGAGAGAAACCACAACTCTGTTCAGTGCACTAGTTTCTGGTTTTAAGGGTCAAAACTTCATTATTACCCAAAGTTTGACCACTAATGGAAAGAAAAACTCATAAATCCTGCCTTGGGCCAACTCTCTTCCCTGTGATTTCTGGGTCCGTGGCCTTCTGAAAATGAACAATAAGGTCAGCTTTTTTTCATTTTTTTTTCCAGACAGCAGGATCTCTCTTTAGATTGTGGCAAACAGAAGAAGTACAAAATTGTAGGAGGAATGCCATATGCTTGCATCAGTCCCATTTGTTCACCCTGAGGCTTAGTTCAGCACTGACTGAATACACAGCCATTTTCAACCTTGTCTTCCTACTGTCAAGGCTTACATTTATTAAACACTCCTTATATCATTTTCAGAGTTGAATATGAGTTCAAAATTTTCTGCAAACTGCCACACAACAGGCATTCAAATTACAGGGTCAGGGACTGTATTTTGCCTTATTCCTATTTTGTTGCTTTGCTTTTTTGTTTCATCATTCACAGGGATATGCACAGGAAAAAAAGGCCTGGGAGGCCAGGGACTGAACAAGGGGAGAGAGGGAGCTGAAAGTAAGAGCGAAAAGGAAGAGAGAGCTGGTGGGAAAAAGGGAATGTTGGCTTAACTGGAAGTAGTCTACATTTTGACAGTTAATCTTCGCCGAAAAAAATTTACTGATACAAATACATGGAGAATTACACATATAAATGTGCATGTAAAAATTAAATGGTAATTAATGGCAAGACAGAAAGATAATGACTTTGCCTTCCATCTCAGCTAATCATTTCCTTATGTGCTAAGACACTCAACCAAGGCACTGCACATGTGTGCACTTGTTGACAAAGTCCCAACTGTCAACAGAGAATGATACACCCTTATGACCACGACCAAAATGGTCACACCAGCCAACGAAAACATAATTGTGTGCAACCACTGCCAAATCCCAAGCTGACTGCATCCTGTAGTGTTTCACTAAAGTTAGCAGGGCAGCATGGTATATTAAATGAGCTGGGCTGCAAGGGTGGTCCAAAGCTGTACTCTGATATGCAGTAACAGCAATGAGGTGCTGAGAGACGCCCCTGCTTTTGGGTACAGCTGTATCATTCCCTCACAGCTCCAGGAGAAATCCTGGACTGTAGCAGAAGAGACTCCCAAACATGCATAAGGGTTGTTAGAGAGCAATAGCTCTTGTGGACAGTATAAATCATACAAAGCTAAATGCTATCCTATCCCTTCTTGGTTTCCTGACAGACTCTCAGATATGGTGTGACTGTAGTGTGCACTAAAAATTGTACAAATACCATTAGTTTTATCCTTTGATATTGTAATACACCAATGCAATCATCCATGTGCCACCTTCTACATGACTGCTGTACATCACAAGCTGGGCCACTCTATATTCTTTCATATTACCACTATCTTCTCTGGGGATTAACCATAACTTCTCAAGGCTTTTAGGATCAAGGCAAGCACAGCTTTATAATATGCAGCTGTCAATAATTACAGATTTTTGGATATTACTTCAAGTAGAGGAAAAAATACCCTTTTGCACCCAGAAGAATATGAATAAACAGTTCAGCTTGTTCAAGGACTACTGTTGAAAAATTACAGTACAGCAGAATACAATTCAGAATAGTTAGTAGCCATGTAAAATTTTAACTGGCTAGATCTTTTCTGACTTGAAAGACTGAATTTCACTTATGATCTGGTTTTCTTTTACTGTTGTATACAATGCAGAGCTTTTGGTGTTCAAGACATTCTCCTCTTTCTGTCTGGCTGGTGCCTCTCCCATGATGGGACCTACAGCTTTTCTTTCTGCACAGTCATTGCTGAAACAGTCCAACCACAAGCACACTCCTCAGAAAGGTGCCTCTCAAGGCTTTCCTTCACTCTGTATATTACCTCAAAGATAATATATTTCAAAATCCCAGGAGTTTGACTTGGCCCAATTACTCTACAAACATTCAAAATGGGTTTTTGCCAATCTATTTTGTAATCCTGGAGTGTATCATCACCTTTGTGAATACTTCTTCCACTCTGCCCTGCATAATCAGAATGCCAGTGGAGGAGACACGTTCCATACTTCTGGGAACTGGCTGCTGAGCAGTCTCACCGGACTAAGAACTACCCTAAAACTGTGTTAACTTCGATAGGATGTTGAAACGAATACTGTATGATAGTCAGTTTAATAATAAATATAAGCTTGGTATTTACCAGGATAAATTTCATCCTTATGTATGAAACAGTGACACCACAAAAAATATCTTCATCACTTTTCAGAATCATTTTTAGAGGAAGAGAAGAAATAAGTACACAATGCAAACAAACCTTTTTTCCAAGGACTTCAAAAACATGCAGATAGAAAATTGATCTGATCACTAAGATACAGAAAAATAGACTATTCTTTGAAGTGCAAAATAATGTAAAATATGGGCAGTCTCAAATTATTTTAGCAACTCTTTAACAAATGTCTCATTTCCCCCTGGAATTTTAGTTTAAATTTGATCTCTTTATAATGAGCTTTTAAAAAGTTCATTCCCTGAGCTTGAAGCAATCACATTCATTGTATACAAAACCACTAATTAAGGAATAGAATTTTTAAGCACACTCAATAAATATTCTAGCTTTAGGTGGTAGCTTTTAGGAAAATCTTGTTAAACTCCACAAACAGTACTAGCAAGAAAACAATAGCCTAGAATTCAAAATAAACACAAATCTGAACACTTTCATTGTTTTTTCTATTGAAACACCATTGACTTTTGCTGGCCCTTTGGAGGGCAAATGTGCAAAAAATCTAAAGCAACAAATATTCTCTGAAAGCAATGACATTTTGTACTGAGCTGAAGATGTGAAAAGAAAATATTCTGGTTGATGAGAAAACAAAAACACTTATAAGGTTAGCTCAAATTACTCAGTTTCAATTGGTAGGTTTTTTTCAAAAATAAGTCATAATTTGCAACCTTCACTTCAAAAGCAGAGTAAGTTAAGTCTTTTCTCCTCAAAATCTTATTTAGAAGGACCGATTACGATAGCAGCTTCAAATAAGATCTGTTGGAAACATCACAACAAGGTCTGCTCATATGACCAACCCATGGTGGCTGAAGTAATTTCTCAGAAAATCTTGAATATTCAGATACACAAATGGTCTGTTGGAACAGAACAGCTGATTGGTGCTGAAGTTTATACTCTGACCTCTCTTCCATCCCTCTGTAACTCCTACTTTTTTCCTTATAGACAATACTAAAAATGAAATTAATAGCCAGAGAGATCAATTATGGTGTTGTAAAAAAATTCTAAGAAAATTGTATGAGTGTGACTTCTCCTCAGCAGCTGCATTCTTGTGTAAACATTCAGCCATTGTTTCTGCCTATTATTACATTTATCACTTCCTCTACATGGGTTTCAGATGTCACTGAGGCTGAAGGCAGAGTCTTTAAGTCTCTGCTTCCTGCCATTCCTCACCTGTAAGAAGTGAATTTTTGTAATATCTAAATCTCTCCCGCTTGTTAATTTCAACACTGAATTGCCATAATTTCTAATTACTGGGAAGGATGGAGTGCACAAAATCACCAATAATTTTGTAAAACATTTTCTTAGGGAAAATTCTTTTTAGGGAAGTTTTTATCTACATTTTAAGTAAGACTTTCAGCAACTCAGTGCAAATAGAGTTCCTTTGCATTTTTCCTGCTTTCATCTCTTCCAAGACTACACTTTTTGTAACACAACTGCTGCTTTTCTGATTAATTAAAAAAAAAAAAAGTCATAGAGACTAGAACCCTGAAATAGTAATCTCTTTCTCTGCTAGGCTGTTAACTCCTTTGTGGTGAGCTTATTGGTCCTACAAGCACAGAGTTCATTGTCGTGCTTGTCTCTGGACACAAGAAAGAAATAATTCTGTAACTATTACACTTTATAATCCTACATTGAGACTTGAAATTCTATGAGTTCCAGCCTTGAAAACTTCCAATAATCTTTATTATAAACGAGAAATTAGGGTCTTATTCCCCTTACAACGCAAAAGACCACATGTTTAACCATATACACACACACACAAATGCACACACACTTGTTCTGTCTTTTCTGTATGCGAGACAGACATTAATGATTTAAAAATTAAATTACATTTTTGTCTTCAAATCTAAAAAAGTAATTTTGTTCCACCACAATAGTTCACCACATCTGGTTTCAACAGCCCTTCATGTAGTCACACTCAGCAAGGCTTTGAGCACACTACAAAAGTAATGAGTCTCAGTAAGGGTAATGCAGCATCCACTAGATGAACAGAGCAGCTGTTATGCACTTACAATAACTCACAGCAGCTCTGAACATTGGGATCTCTTTTACTGAAGGGGCAAATGTTTCCCAGGACCCTGAGGTTATCCACCTGGGTAGCAACCAGAGAAAAACGGAACAATTTAATGTCCCATGCACCTCCAGCAGTGAAGTACCACTCGACACTATTTATGGCCAAGGAAGGACTGTATGATTCATTGGAGGTTTTTTGTTTAGAGAGGATAGAGCAAGGTCTTTAAAGTTGCCCTGTAATATCAGCTTTGTTTTTCCAGATGTAATTTGAACCAAATCTCACATATTTCCTTTTAAAATAAAAAACCCCATACACTGATGTGCCAAACTATTTTGAAAAACTGTCCTATTTTTAAAAATCCTCCTGTAACTCTTAATTTACAGGACTCACTCAATCAAAACATGTTTCTTTTTTTATAATTTCTGTGTATCCTTTTTAAGATTCAGAATAGGTTTGAAACAGGCCATCTGATTTTTTTTCCTTTAACAAGAATTAGCTATATTTGGAAACCCCTTTATGCTTTGAATTAAAACAAATTCTGTAAATTGTAGAACAGATGTACAGAGGGATATTTGGATGTGACATAACATTCAAGACAAAAATAATATCACTTAACTTGAAATGTTACATGAAATGAATCCTAGAAAAAGTGTGAAAGAAGTGTCCTGAATTACAGCAGCTGAGAATTTGACTTGAGGATTAAAATGAGCTAAGGGCTACTTTACTGATGGCAAGCACCTCTGGTTCCCAGAAGTCACTGGAAACTGTGGATGTGCAGAAGCAATAAAAAGTAAACCATTGTCTATGATTATTTTTCTGCAGGATGATTTGTACCATGAAATACTATAAGTTTCCTCAACGTGGCACCTTTCCAGCAACTTTGTCTCTCAGTCTGCTCCTGATTTTATGCCTTTATACAAATACATGTTTCTCATAGAAGCCAACATTTTAAAAACAATAAAGGAATTCCCCTGCTTGAAGAAAAAACTCATATGAGAAACTATGATTACACTTGGGAATGACGAGTTTCACATGACTGTGACAAAATACCACACTGCTGACAACCTTGAGATCCTGAGCTGTGGCAAACAGAAAGAAATCCTCAGACTGCTGCTGACCTGTGGTTTTTTTCAGACCACAAACCCCATCTTCTACAGAGCTGCAGTCAATTCAGGCACTTTATTAGCATCTGTTTATTAGTCTCTCCCCAATGCCTCTTCAGTTTTATTACAGTCTTTTCCCCCTCTTAAACTAATCTCACTAAATGTTATTCCTACATACAGCTCCAAGCCCTGAACCACTTCATTTCCAACACGTTTTCCCAAAAATCAGTAACAGTCTTTCTGTAACACAATAACCAAAACAACATGTAATATTTGAATTCAGATGGGATTTGAGGTAACAGTCAGCAACAGCAGAGTTCATGTTCCAGATCTCCATTTCACAGTGATTTCTTTCAGCATGCACTTGGTTTTTTTTACCCTGTGCTGAGTGCTTGGTTGTTTTTCTTCAAATTGAATTACATACTACTGCCCTAACGCCATATTCTTCTGGACTCTTTTTTTTCAAAATTTAACTCAAAACACATCACAAGTAAACAAGACAAAGGAGACAAATCTGTGATATCTATAGAATTAGTCAAAACAGGAGAGGTCAAATCATCTTGTCCTCTTCAGATGGACAAAAAATTGGTGGGGCCCATTTGATGCTCGCTCTTCTGTTCACAAATCAGTGTAATTCTTATTCTCATAATCACACTGCTTGCTAGAATATCTACACCTATCCCTCAGACTGCTCTTGAATTCCTGCTCTCACCTCAGGGCTCCTTCTCCTTCTCAGGTCTGCTGATACTTCAGAAATGTGATGGGATATTAAACAGATAATTTATAGTAGCCTTTCCTATGTTCTGTAATAAGCCAGCTGAAGGTATATTTTAACAGCAAGTAAAGAATAAAGAGAATTAAATAATTGTTAATGTCGCATCAGTATCAATACATATTTAAAGAAACACTGAACTTAAGCAATGATGATTTAATTTATGATTGGTACATACTACAACTGGGGCCAAAAATTGGGCCACCCAGGAGCAGCGGCTGGTGAGGCATGCAGGGGTCTTTCTTCCCAGCAGGAACATTTGACATAAACATGTTAGTGCTCCACACACAGCATTTATTGTCAATCAAGTAACAGAGTTATTTAATGGTCTTTTCCCTTAACTTCAAAGAATGTAATGGGATGGGGCCAATTCCTCTCAGGAATCACCTCTCTCTCTCCATACCACATCTGCTGTCTCAGAGGGGGTCCCTTAGGCTGAAAAACGCTCAGGTTTGAACTTGTCATGCTCTAGGATGGTAAGATGTTTCCAGTCATAGGTCAGTCATGGAACTTGCTTCTACATGAGATCAGACAGAGTGAACCTTCTTGCCATGACTTGGTTTATATTCAAGAAACTAAACAATTTAAAATCTCTCAAATATGTGTAGAAATTTTGAGTCTGCATACCAAAAATACTCTAATTGGCCTAAAATACTCTAATGGGCCTCAAGAGCAATCTAGTAATCTCTTAGCACAAATTATATGCCATCAGATGTGACTTGAAGAACTGTGCCTCCTTAACTGCCCTGTGGCTGAAGACAAAGCCAATCTTTAATAACCCATCTGCCTCTGCTGTAGTTAATATATTGCCTG
This sequence comes from Luscinia megarhynchos, assembly GCA_034336665.1. Taxonomy (NCBI): domain Eukaryota; kingdom Metazoa; phylum Chordata; class Aves; order Passeriformes; family Muscicapidae; genus Luscinia; species Luscinia megarhynchos. The sequence goes on along the minus strand of CM067565.1, from coordinate 76,922,064 downwards.
TGACAAGAATCACAAACCAGAAGCTTTCAGAGACTAGGACAAAAATCCAGAAGGCTTTCAACTGAGAAAAATGTAGGTCTGGGGCAAAATTTCAGCACAGCTAGAGTGACACACTCAACTGCTTATGCTCAAGATGATCTAATGAAGTGGGTTGAATTACAAAGAGTCCAATTCAATTTCTGATACAGACAAGTCCCTGACAGTTCCCCAAACAAAGATTTTTTTAAAGTTGTTGATACAGACAACTGTAATGAGCCAACCTAGAGTGGAGGAAAAAGGAATGTTCTGTGTTGAGAGGAAAAACCGAAACATTATGTTGTTACCGGCAGTGCAGTAATGGATGCCAAAGACAAGAGAGCAGTCACAAAGGAACAAGTTATCACTCTCAATACCCACCTCATTAGTAACTGAGAGAATTGACAGGGCAGAATCACAGTACTTCAGTGCATTGTTTTTCTGGCCAAGATCTTTATAGCACTGAGAAGAAAAAACATTTTGTTTCCAATCAGACCACTGTAAGAACACCAGAGTCTACAAATCATTATTTTTAAAAGGACTTGGTTACCTTTGCCAAATACACATAATTGCATTTGGAATATCCTGGACGCATTTCTTCTGCCTAAATAATGAAAAACAGGAAAGAAAATAGACATAAAACTTGTGTAATGAGATTTATGTGGTCTGCATAACATTTTTTAGTAATGCACTACATTTCCTCAAACATAAGACAGAATCATCCCTACTCTGTGTAATGCAATGTCGAGCAGCACTTCAAAAAAAATCTAGAAAATAAGAAAATACAAAACTCAAACTCTAAACCAGGCATATGAGATGCTGATAGTGAACACACAAAAATGTTCTGTACTGCTTGCTCTCCTCTCTCCCTAAGTGCTCTATAAAGGTCTGTACAAGATCTATTGGATTCATGCACTTATAGGGTAGGTTTAAAGATACCACTGTCTCTAGATTATTAATATTTATTTATTCGTCAAAGAAATAGGAAAGCAATCAACCATTCACCCTTTGTGTAATGAGTAAAGAACTTTGTTTATCAATTTTACAATTATTTCTCTTGTACAGTCTCTTATGTTCTAGCTCTGAGTTCACCTTTCTCCTCTAATATTCGTCTTCTGAATACTTCAGGTAATTTTAAAAGTTCAATAATGTCCTTTTTTTAAAAAAACCAATCAAGGATATAGAAGCCTGCAAGATGAGTAAAACCCTTACTAATTATCTACTAATTAAGAAGCATCTTTTAATCGAAAAACAGCTTTTGGGAGGGAAAAATTACATCAGTGAAATTTATAGTAGCTGTAATCCTTGGACCAAAACAATGCTGCTTTCACCACAATTGTGTAGAATCAAACAACTGAAAAAGAAACACAAACAGTTGTCTTTTAGACAGTAATTTGATTTTTGTTGCTGAAGATGACTTAAAACCACAGTCACTCTGCAGTCAACCACAAAATGTCCTGAAGCTAAAGTGAATGTTTTAAATTATTTCTACCATTTTTGGAATTTGACCTTCAAGATAAAATCTCCTAAACTGGGAAGATGAAAATGTATTGTACTGTCCAAAATTCAGGAGATCATTCAATCCTTTAAATAGACTAAGAACACAGAAAAGAAGCACTTTTGATAGGTAGAAAAATATGCCTGTCTAATTTCTTAGAAAAACTTTCTGAAAATAATTGCAATGATAGAAGTTTATGCTCTGAATCCAGTCATGTGAAAAATCTTGCATGCTTTTGAGCTCCAGAAGCAGAAATTATTCATATGGAAAGCACTAAAAGATAGATTTATTTTATTAATGTGGTGTTTTCTCATAACTGTGTTCAAATAGAATGCCCAGGAACATGGAGCTATATGACAGAGCTTTCTTCTCTACTTCACTGAAAAGCCATTTCATCTCCACAAATAAGAAAGGCTTCTACTGAAATTCAGGGGAAAAAAGTTTCAGATCAGAAAAAAGAGAAGCACCACAATGTCAAAGTCTTCCTTGCCTATGTCCTTCCTTGCCAACCCTCCTGCAGAAACTGGCAAATCAGCAACTATCACTATGGTTCATTTGTTTCAACTGCATATGTAACTAACCTATATCTATATCACATTCAATTCAATAACTATTAACCATGGCAATTAATTGGAGAATTTCCTGAAACTAAATAAAAAAAAGAAAGGTGCTAACCATTCATGCTCAAACTAATTTTAAAAATGAAAAGAAAAAAATATTTTATTAGAAAGCTCAGTGGTGTTTAGAAGAGTCCTGAATTTATAGCTACTGAACATAGTCTGTTCAACAGACATCTTGACAATACTCACATAGAACAGCTGGTAAACAGCAACACGGGAAAATCCTTGGCTAGGACTTACCTTAAGGAAATTCTGCAATGCTTCTTCTACTGTTGAAGTTGGTGGAGTCCCAAAGAGAGCAGCAGCTACTTTCTTTTCAATCCAAGACAACTGAGCTACCTATAATTAAAAAAAAAAAAGATTTAAAAGTCAGATTTCTTTAGACCCGCTTCTCAGTGTTTTGCACTAAATACTGTTTTTTGTATTGCACTACCTACATAATGTATTTTGGAAAAGAACCTGTAAAGGAATGCTTTATAGTGTCAATTTGGCCAGCTCAAAGCAGTCTTTTGGATTTTAGAGTCACATGACCAAACACCAACATTCTCAATATAAGATTACTCCCACATTCAAAGCTTAAAGTACATTTTAGGTTCCATAGCACCTTGCCTTTTTAAAAAAACCTAAGGCTAGAAATAGTGCTTGAAACCTATTAGGGTTTTCATGAGATAGACAGCTTTGCATGATAATCTATGCACTATTTTCCTACATTATGAAAAGCTGTTGCTGCACTAAAAATGTGAGTGCTTTTGGAGCTTATATAACAAGTTCATTTATTACACAGAAGATGGTGACTACCACTGTTAAGAAATAAGCTTCACTTTTAGCTCTTCAGTCTGACAAATAACACTTTCCAATGACCTCGTTTCAGGAAGATGGGGAGCTGTAAAAGGACTTAAGGGAACTGTCATATTGCCACACAATGCACATGATTTCTTCCCTTTACATACACTGACACCTGACAGAAACTGCTTTGGTTACTGCCATAAGGTATTTGGCTCCATCACCCAACCCTCATATCTCTAGCAAAGGATGGAGTTGCTCAGGAATGCAATGTGAAAGAAGAGCCTGTTTAAGTGGAATGAAGCTACCTTCCTTTGGACACTTCTACCACATCTGTAAAGAAAAGTCAGGACTTTTTTCCTTCACATCAGTATTTGAACCGTAGCACTGATGACTCCTGTCACAGAGCAGATGAGTCAAAGAATGGTAAAAAAAAAGGTTCTGTATTTTCTGGCCTGATCTATGCAGAGGCAACACAGAGAAGAGGCACACTTAGGCAAATAAAAAGAGTCTCTCATCAGAGACTTGGAGATGAAATATGAATCTCATAAGGACATCTCTTTTTCAGAAGGAACTGCAATTCGAGAGTTCATCCTTGAAGTCAAGTCTCTCCTGATACTATAAAATTTAAAATGGTTTTGCTTGGTTTTGGATTATTCCTGTCTCATTCCCTGGCTTTCAATATCTGCAGGGCTGTTGCTGCTCCCCCTATCAGGTCCACCTATATCCACCAATTATCCAGCAGAAGTCAGTCAATAACTGTAAAATTTGAGAATCCACTTGCTCACTATCCACAGCTACAAACTAGAATGCTTCTCCTTTGAAGAGACAACAAGTTCTAACTACTTCTTGTTGCAAACTGCCCTAAAAATACCACTGCAAAGACTAGAAGCACAGGTCAGCATGCAACCAGAAAACACACAGGATCATGTTTTCTCATCTGGCCTCAGTGTCTCTAGCTACATAAGAGCAGCATTGCTTGGAGACAGAAGGCATCCTGGTCAAGTCTTGCTAGCTGCTCAGGAGGATTCCAACACCTTATTTGTTACATGTTGTCAATGTCTCACACAAAAGCACTAAAAATTCTAACCCAGAGAGAAACAATACTACAAAAATAAAGCACTTTTTTTTTTTTAAAATTCTTTTTCACATATCTTGCTGTTGAAGCTTCTTCTAAGAACATAAAATGTTTTTTTACAAAACCTCTCCAGAAATCAAAGAGTTCTCACTCATTGAAGCAACAAGATGTTGCTGCCCCTGCAGTGCTTTCCCACTGTGTTACAAACTGCAGCATGCCACTTAAAACTTGTAATTGTAGGTATGTACATAATTTCTTTCCCCATTTAATTTCTCACACTATTGTATATTTCTGAGACATATCCTGCAAGAATTATTAAAAAGAATTTTTGCCAAAGTGCTGTTTTCTTCATGTCAATCTGCTGTTGCCTTACTCTCTCTTCTTTTGGAAGAGGAAGGGGATTTCTGTGTTTCTAGGTCCATCACATCAAGAGGGAGGAAGAGAGAGGGTAAAAATAAAGGGAATGTATTACACTGCAAGAGCACACAACACCCTGAAGATACACACTGCACAGATACAATTACCACACTCTTGTCTGCTGTTATGCAATAGTGAGGAAACAAAATTACAGTTTTTCCATGAGGAGTTATAATTAACCATTGAAAACAAGCTCTTCCTGGCAGTTACTTTATTTTCTTACAAGATTTAATCAGAACTGATTTACTGAGGTTTTAGTCTTTATTTTGTCTGGCTTGGGTGCTGCTTTGCACTACTCGAACTTTTTAAAAAAATATATGCAGTTGGCCATTTTTATTTCACAAATCCCATCAAGCTAAAACAATGTTTAAAAGTGAAATGTGTGTAAGCATATTTTGTGTGAAATGCATGTAAGCACACGCACATTTTACACAAAACCACCCACACTGGAAGGTAGCGAGGTGGGGGTCATTCTCTTCTCCCAGGTAACAAGTGATGGACCAGACAAATGGCACCAAGGGGAGGTTTGGATTGGATCTTAGGAAAATTTCCTTCACTGAAAGGGTTGTTGAACATTGGAATAGGCTGCCCAAGGAAGTGATACAATCACCTCCCTAGAAGTGTTCAAAGACATGTGGGTGTGGCACTTCGGGACATGGGTTAGTGCTGAGTTAACCTTAAGAGGCCTTTTCCAACCTTAATGATTCCATGATTCCATGGCAATAATGAGGGTTTATTTAATGTGCACTCTAATCCAGCGTTATACTTTGTGACTATTCCAGAGACAATCTGAGAATTCTGTGATGTTTCAGCAATCAGACTTATATGCCACTGGCTTGATGAATTTGTGACAGTAACCCGTGCCCTCCACATATGAAGTACCTAGTTAACACAAGTTGTCCAGGTTCCTTGCATGGTCAATACAGAGAGGCACTTCCATTAGGCAATTCCTCTTCACCTACATTAGCCTGGGATGAACACTCCTATTTTTCTTTTCTTTCTTTCCTTCAACTATGAAAGGAGCACAGACCCTGGAGATAGCTAAATGCAGCTGAGGTGAATCCCATCACAACAGCTTAACTGTGCCCCACCTGAGTCTGTCTGCACCACCCTACGACTGAAGTGGGACAAATGGAAATGACCTGTTTTATGCAGTACACAAAATTGTGTCCCAGAGCAATAACGATGAACAGGAAATTACACCCTTCCCCTAAACGCACATAAGCAAAGTCTTTAATTTGAAATAACTTTGAGTAACTCTTACACCATGTTCAATGAAATGGAAATATTGTTTCTACTATAGAAGTTACTAATCATTCTCTGTGAGCAAGCACCAGGAACGGAATCCTCAGCATAACATGCTCTAGTGTAGTGCAGAATTGACTGCTGCAGTCAAGGTCACTCCAATAGTGCAAAGTGTATCAAAATCAAGTATACAGAGAGTATAACTGCAATCAACTACAGCAGAACGCTGATTTTCTCTTAGTGAGTATTCCAAGAGTGGCAGAGTACCGAAGGTAATAAGGCAAACAGCTACTGTTGCAAGTAAGAGCTACAACAACAACAACAAAATTAGGGCACAAAGACTGGTTTGCCCTCCAGATGATTCGCAAATATTAAGCGAGGTTTGGTTTTTTAGGTCCCCTAAACCCTGACGTCAATCCTGCCAGAAGCTTGAAAATTCAGAGAAGTACTGCAAGGAACACTGTGTTTCCACAGAATATCATGTTTTAATGCACTGGGTCTCTCAAGGAACATCACTCCCCAGCTGCCATGCATAAGGAGAGCTAGTCCCACCCACTCAAGAGCAACAAACAAAGGCCTGAGGAAACATCAGCCAATTCCTGATCTCCCTTAGAGCTGAAGAGCAGTGGGTCACCCTAACAGCCTGGCCTTTGCCTCTCCAAGGAGAGGAAGCCACTCTACAGTATCCCAAAGAAAATAGAGATGCTTATTTCAACCAACCAACCTCTCCTACAGATCTATCAACAAGCTGTCATCCATTTATTCTACCAAAATCTCTATTATATCCAGAGATGGAAGGAAGGCATTCCCAGAGTTAAACTGCAGCTGGACTTTAAGCTCATACTCGGCACTCTTCCATCAGGCCTCTTCTATCTCTGAGGGCCGAGGCAAAAAATGTGGTTCTCCCCTAAATACTGGGAAAATGAATTTCAAAATATCTCTTTCTCTTCCTCAGCCTAGGATCAGCAAAAGTCATATGCATACAGTGAAACACTGGCTGGATTTTTGTCTACTGTTTTTTTATGAGAAGCAAACCCTGCCCACTGACAGCTCCTTTCAAATTCCAGGATGTTGGTATGAGGGAAACTAACCCACCTGAATTGTAAAACCATCCAGGGTTGATTTTCAGCTCTAAAGGACATCCTCTTCCAATGCTTCTTTGCTAACAGCTCATTGAAGACACATCACACAACTGTCTTCCATAAAGGCAAATCACACCATCGATACAGCTTCAGTAAAATATTAATGGCACCTAATTAAATTTCCCCAGAGAGTTTCTTTTTCTTTGTCATTACAATGTATTAATGTAAAATTGTATTAAATCATTTTGCAATGTTTTGACTTCTGGAAGAGATTAAGTAACTGGACACCAATTCTGAAAAATACTGGCTTCCAACAAAAATATTCTCTTTCTTGGCAGCTGAGGAGCCCAGACAATCTGCACAGGCATTTAGGTATTTATCCAGTTTGAATTGGGCTTTTCATTTTTCCAGTGAGGGAAGCCCACTTAGCGAGCATACTAAGGAACTGGATCAATTTGTTCCCTGGTGTAACCCAAGCAGATACTGGGATACACCAGAGACAAATCCAAAACATGGCATATAATCTGCAGAAAGAAAATTCCAGAAGATCTAATTTTTAACACACTACTAGCATTTACCAGGGACTCTGATCCAGTTTTACAAATACATGCTAGCTGTTCTGTGCCTGTACTGTAATAGGAAGTAAACATAAGTCTTAACTAGATAGTTTTATAATCTATTTGAAACATTAAAACTCCACCCCACCCCAAGCATACAATTATAAAGAATTATCAGATAATTGTTCCCAAAACTTTAAGGAAATAATTCTTATATCCCATGTACCACAGATCCATTCATTTCTTGTATACACAGCAGGTCTCACAGGCAAAATTTTGCCCACCATGACATCTATGAAATGACTGGTGAAAATCTTGCCTACCTGATTGTGATACCAGAAATAATTTTACAATAGAGCTGATACGATTCTATTATCCTCCTCTTTTGTACAGCTCTCCTGACTTTGGTCAGTAATGGTAAGAGAAATAAGAAAGAGCAAAAACTGATTTTTATACAAAGTGGTACACAACTGTCACTGGCTTTGCCTCACAGATAAACCCTAGTGAGGCAGTGAAAATCCAGCTCATCCTTTCTGCTGAAAGGTACAATGGCACAATGACAGTAGCTCATTTGTGGCCCAGCAAAAATAGCTGCTGAGTAAGAAACCTGGCAGTGCTGTACCACTACTTCCTTGCAAAGGACTATGCTACACTGAGGAAGGTGAGAAATGCCAGTCAGGCCAAATTCTGTTACAACTCCGCAATTTAAATTAAATATTGAGGATATGAACAATTTCACTGGGCTAGGGTTAAAAACTAGTAATGCCTCAAAATTAATGTTTCCAAATGACCTCATCCTGCTACTGGAAGTGTGCAAAGACAGTAAGTTTTTAAGACCTGACAGCCCCAGAAGTTGAACAAGATGTTATTCAGTCCTACACTTGCATTTATTTAGAGTACGAAAATCTGTTTATGTTTCAGGTTACTATTTCATCATGGCGGTCTCAGAAAGGAAGAATTAAAAAAAAATAACAGAAGAAATCTGAAATAAATCCTTACATATTTCAGTGGCTACATCTGTATTAGGTAGATTGTTTCACTTAAATAAATGCAGGTCAGGTCATAACCTAAAGCAAATGCTAATCCGTGGTTTCAGTGTTTAGTAAGGAAGCCCTGCATAGATGTTGCAGGCATGGGATATGAATTTGATACTGATACAGTAAATAAACCACACGTATTACTCAGTCAGGAAGTGGTGATTATTATGAAAATGAAACAAGAGTTAAAAAAAAAAAAAGTGCAATAACAAAGTGAAGTATACTGAGACTGTGTGTTTCCAAAAATCAACAGCTCACATTAGAAATAAACCATGAAAAACATCTGGGAGTATTTGGCATAAATAGAAGCTGCAGTTAGCTGTTGACCACAGCACAGTATAAAAGTGCTTAAGGAATCATTGGTGACAGAGATGCTTCTCAGAGGCAGGACAGCAGGCATACTATAGGAACATCTTCAGCAACTTATTTTTGCATAGCTAATGCTGATATTCAAGAGTACACTGTGACAAAAAGCAAAAAGCCAAGTTCATTGAAAAAGCTGGTGTCATTCCTTATTCAAATCAACAGAGAAAAAACATAGTTGCTGAGAGCTCTTTGAAAGTTAAATATATGAACTGAAAAACTGCTGAAAGATTACTTTGCAGTAAGTCTTGTTGCAGATAAAGACAAAGTCTGCAATGTGTCACAGCAAATCCTTCTTTCCAGTTTGCAGGCACTTTGTAGTGACTTGCATTGGAAGTATCCGAAAGAAAAAAGCTTGGCTGGAATTCACTGTGCATTAGCAGTCATTATTCTGAGAAGACTCACAGTGATCTTTTACGGCATAGACAAGGCAAGAATGTTTTTCTTCCAACAGAAGATTCTCAAAGCACTAGAGATGAACCAGTACCGACACCAGCTGAACCTTCAAAGATGTGGATTACCAAAAAGACAACTCTCTTATTAAAGCACAAGGACAATTTTACTAAAAAAAATATTAACTGTTCATCTTGTAAACCAATTATTTTATTTCTTCATATATAAGTATTTATCACTACAGAATCTACTACAACCTAATGCAACTTTTATAAAATATAAATAAAAATATATAACTAAATCAATCTTTAAAAGCACGTGTTGTATTGGTATGACACAAATGGCATCTTCTGCAAAACTCATTGGTGAATTGCAGATTTTGATGCATGAATATTTTTTGGATGTTCCCTTGGAATTTACCAAGCCAGTATGGTAGTCTTGCTGCCACAGATAAAATACTGCGGCATGTATGTGCCTTTAACTTAAATTCTGGATGGGAAATAAAGTTACCACATGGCTATGTAACCAGCCCAGGTTCACCCAGAAAGTTAATGGCAGAACAAAGAAATGAACTCAAGAGGTCATCCTTCCTCCCTTCCAAATATCAGTTACTTTTCATTAATTTATTCGTTCGTTCGTTCATTCATTCATTCATTCATTCAGATAAAAAACCTGAACACAATAATGAGGGTCATCCAAGCACAGCTTACCTAATTACATTGCAGGAATGGTCAGATGTGAGCATTATGCATCTGGTGGTGAACTTGGGAAACATAAATGTCTGCTTCATTTAGTTCATACATCTACTTAAATAAACACCTACTTTAAGTCCACTATTTATTATCATTTTTTAGTATACTCAATTCATATGTTAGATAAATAAAACACAACTTACTGAATAGCACCATCTTCCATTTAGGTAATATAAAAGAGGATCTTGAGGCTTAAGTTCAATTGCCTTGTCTAGGTGCTCCTATTGGAAAGAAAATCAGTATCACTTTAGATGTTTTTTCAGCAAGTATGTTTACATTCTAAGTAGTTTGCTGCAAGTCAGAAACAAATTCAGAAATTCTCTTCTGCGGCAATTTTCTTCTAACAATCTAAAAATATTTTAACTAGCAAATCCCTCCCTCATGGAAGGAAACCACAAAATTATTTAGCAACATTGCACACAATGCAGAAGACATGCAGTATTTAGAACATGAATAAATAGCTCTAAAGTTCAGTCAAATAATTCAAGAACTTTTCTCTTAAAAAGGCAACAACTCCAATTAAATTCATTTAATTTACAGTTAGTATTAGAAAACTGTCACAGATCAAATAAGTGAGGAAGCAACTACTCTTGAATAGACCATACATGCCAGCACCCATTACTGAAGTTCCTTCCACCTTGGAGTGTGACTGCCCCAATGAAATGGTACTTGACACAACCAACTGTTATCATAATGTGAAATTCAGAAAATAAAATGTTTCTGTTTATAGTGAAGCTACAAAACCTATAAAGTATCTAATGAGGTCCTTATTCCAAAACCATTTTCATTTCAGGTCATGAGTACCTTTATTTCTCTCTTTTATTTACCAAAGAAAACTCTTATTGCTCAACCTGAGTTAGAAGAAAAAAATAAATATTTCAGCCCTACGATTTTCCTCTCAAAATAAATTTCACTCAGACATTTCCTTCCCCCCCTCCCCACATATCTCTCTTTCTAATTAAGTCAGTCACAAAAGTATTTGACTTACACACGTATAAGAGACTACTATATTATCATATCCACTTACTATTCAGATAGGAGCTTTGCTTTCATACTACTATTTTCCCAAATCAACAGATTTCAGGAATTACTTGTGAGGAGGAAAACCTCTCTGAAACAGCTACTGCGTGACTCTTTTAGAATTCCATCCTTGAGCAGCTGCAGCACTTGTGTTATTTGTCATTTTCCCTTGGTTCCCAGCTTGTCCCGGTGCCCGGGGCTCAGGTGTCATTAGTGCTCTCTCACAGGAAGGCTCCACCACACTCCAAGTCCGAGCACAGACATGATGTGAGAGGAGCCTGTCCCAGGCATTCCCCAGGGACTGGAACATGTCTGTTGCCTTTCACTGTCACCCAGAAAGGGGGGATGCCAGCTTGGAGGGCAAGGGATGGATAGAAAGTGTCTAAGCAATGCTGAGGACAAGGAGGGGGAGAGTAGCACATGTAACACAAACAGCTAGCTCTAAAAAACACAATCACCTTTGCAAGGACAGTGTTAAAACAAACATTACTTAAGGGCAACATGAAGGATGATTGAAGAATGTTAGTTCATCACTTACTCTTTCATAAGTTTTGATTTTTCTAAACAGAATAATTATTGCCTTTCCTCCTCCCTTTGACTACAAAGGAAATCAGAAATCTTAATGCTGCTTCCAGAATTCTACCTCAATTCTTATATTTTGCAAGCATATAATTTATTTGCATACATAATAATAACCTTTTTGATTTAACTTCAGCACCAAAATAGACCTGTGAGGCTGAATTACTGTGTTGGAAAAACCTGTCTTTGACACTATATAAGGAAATAACTTAAAGGAATAGCTTTAAAAAACCAACCCCAAATCCTACAAAAACATACCTTAAAGAGATAACCATTCCTGATTTTGTTTTGTACACTTTCAAACTGAGACATATAGCCACACATAATTGCAAACCTGAGAGGGGAAAAGAAAAACACACACACATACTTTTTGTGATTTAAATAAACCTTTGAATCAAATTACAAAATATTTCAATACCTAATGCACACATTTACACTTGTTTTTTTTCCATCTAGGTGGCTGGATGGAAGTTTGGCATAAGCTATACATATTCAGGAACAGACAAAAACACAAACCAAAACAAAACAATGGAAACGAGAAGTTTAAATGACACTATTTGGGTTGTCAGTTAAATGAAAAACCAGATTTCTCCTCCAAAATTTCAGCCATTTAGTTGAGAGTGCAACACTATACTGGCTCTGCCATTGCCAGCAGTTTACCTTGACATACTGTGCTCGGCAATGTGAGCACCACCAGTTGCAGCACTTCACCCACGAAGGCAAATGCTTGCGGTGTGCCCAGTAGGAAGCTGCACAGAACTCAGAAATATTCTGAGTTGCCTTCTACCCTTCTCAAGTACCCCAGTGCATTCCTGAATTTCTGACATTCTTCTAGTATCTTTAAAATTTGAAAATACATACACACATTCTGCTCTAACAGGAACACTAATGCTATTACTAGAATGTCTATTGCTAAGATTATTATTATTTCTACTATTATTACATTCATTTATCATAAACTAGGGATACTGAGTGGTAAAACAAATGTGAGATAATTTCTATAAAATATTTGTATTGTTAAGCAGGTGAAAATATTTTCAGAGGTAAACCCATAAAGATTCAGATCTCCTAAGCAACACTAGTATCTTACTGACACTCCACCTAAAATTTCTATTGCTTTTTTCTTATTTCTTCAACAGGTATAGAACCTCTATGCACAAGGAATTTCCTGCACAGATATAAATTTTAGTTTCCTTGGACCTATTTTTATTGATATTAAGACAATTTTGCACCTCTGTATAAAACTAACAACCACCAACAAAATAATTAAGCATCAAAACCTCATGCAGATTATTTTTCTATTATTTTCCAGAATTTTGCTTTTTATCAAATATTTTACAATGCAACACCAAATGAAAATAAAAAATAATCCTAAAAGAGGGAAATCAAGTTGAAGTCCTGAGGAAAACATGAGTTATGCAAGCTTAATGAGTTAAGTATGGTAACACAACCACAATCTGTATGGAACACACAGTTTTTAAGCACTATTAAACATCAGATTTCTTAAATTTCTTTATATAATGCAATTATTCAAGCTCCAGCAAACCCTCATTAAAATGTCATTGCTAACACAACCCAAGAAATTATTTTATTCCTTACATTTATACCTAATGATTTTAAGTTAGAAATGCCCATGCTACAGGTTGTTGCATTTTTTGGTCAGTAAGTGTTCCCAGGTAAGGCAGGGAGTCAGCAGAACAGCAGCTGAGTTTGTAAGAGCTCCAGGCAGACTGTCAAACACTGCTGAGCGGGTGTTTGTTGTGACCAATGTGCCCTGGATAAAATCCAGCTAATGGCAGCACTACTGCTGACAGAGCTGCAGACCGAGCGCATTTCCTATGGGAATGAGCTGCAGTTGAGGGAAAAGGCAAGGGGTGGGGGGTCAGGAAAGTTCAGGTATTTAGAGAGAGGGGGGAGGTAGTGAAAACTTTATTAGGGTTAAGTAACTCAGGCAACACTGCCCCTATTCCCTTCACTCATTAAGTGCTAATCAGATAAACTCAGCATACCATAGCTAAACGGATTGCTGCTACAAAAGAAAACAATGAAAAGCGAACAAGCTAATCCAGCATCTTGCAGTATTTCCCTGTCTGTGCGTGACAAGAAAAAGGGCCTTAGTTTAAACTAGTTCAAAGAAAAACTTCTACTTACAGCTAAAATCTCTTGGGAGGGAAATCCCAATGAAATTTTCACTGAATTAAAAGTAAGCTAAACTACTAACTTTAAATACCCATTATTTTTCCAAGGAAAAAATGAAAATATCTTTCATATCTTTACTAGGGTTTTTTGGTTTGTTTTTTTAAAATTTGTTTTGTTTTGGTTTTTTAAAAATTTTATACTTTTGAAATGGGCTAGACAGCCAACTGATAAAAATTATTTCATTTTTGAAATTCTATGGCATTTTGGATATTAACTTCATTTCTAAAAAATCCTCCAAACAAAACAAAAACTGTGTCCTTTCTTCCCTGAAAAGAATTTTTAGATATTTTAAGTAATTTTTGAAGAGTTTAAAACACAAAGCAAGCTTTTATTTTCAGTGGTGCAAAGAGTAATGTTAATAATTGAATGGTCTGTGTTAGAAGGGACCTTAAAGATCGAGTTTCAACCCCCTTGCCATGGACAGGGACCCTTCCACTAGACCAGGCTGCTCAAAGCCTCATCCAGCCTGGCCCTCCAGGGATGCCCACTTTCTGGGCAATCTGTTCCAGTGCCCCACCACTCTCACGGTGAAGAAAAAGACCAAAGAAAACGAGGCAGGGAATAATTAGAAAAGTTTCCATCTGGTTGGTGGCATTCTTTCCTCGGCCCCGGCGCTCCCTGGTCACCTGCCCCACCTCGTGGCGACAAGCGGAATACTAAAAAGATCACACAACTACATGCAAATATCAAATGAAATGGGTAAAAGGCACACGTCTGTTACAAGTGCAAGCAATACTGGCTCTCTGCACAGCCACTACCTCCCTCACACCCTTTGAATATCAGAGTGCTGCTTACAGAGCTTTCCCAGAGAAAAATAGATTGTATCAGCAAAGAGCTGCCAGGAATGACCTATTTGCTGAGCTGATGTTACTCCTGGATAATGTAAAAAAACCAGCCCCAGACACATTCATCTAGATATACACAACAATAATTACCTCATTAAGACAGTCACAGTACTTCAGTTGGTGTAAAAAATATTATTCCCAGATGGAAGAAAAATTACTGAACACAGTGTAGAAGTGTATGATTAATCACCAATTAAAAAACTTTTATTAAGCATAAACCCAAACAAACTCAATATAATAGGTCAGCACCATGTTCCTCTGTCACAAATGATGTCCTGAAACTCAGACTTGCAAGAAACTCTAGCTGACAGAGATGGATGCCAAGTACCTATGTAGCCCTCACGCAGAAGGTCCTGATCAAAGTGAATTAACATTTTCCCTTCGGGTGCTAGAGAATTTCTATGTGTATGCAGGCCAGCAAAAACTATAAGAGGCATGTCCTACCTACTGCCAAAAAAAAAAAAAAAAAAAAAAAAAGAGAAGCAGGTTGATTCAATTATTTTATCAAGCCAATTTGCATTATAATGTCAAAAATTATACTAACACTTAAGACTCTATCATCCACAACTTCTTCTGTATGAGACAGATTTACAGAAAAGATTTTGAAATCTCAAATGAAGATTAAGCCTAGGGCATTTAGATACGGCATTATTTATCTTTTCCCTGATAAATTTCACATGGCCAAAATCACAAATAATATGCACCTTCCCAGACTTGTTCCTTCCTCTTCTATATACCCTTTTATAGATCCCAAATCTAAAAAAAAAAACTTTTATGGCACATAGACTTTGGAAATGTGTGGGTACAGAGCTTACATTTAGAAATCTAGACCTCCATTTTAGCATCCCCATACCAACAGGAAAGAAAAACATCAATTTTTCTTAATTGTATCTGAGAAGACTTTGCAAGTGGGAGGAGAGTTTATGATATTTATCACCACCAAAGTTTAATTCATGTGTTTCATAACTGTTTTTCATTCCCTCCTCCTTATATGAGAACTATTTAATGTGTAGTGTGAGCAAAGGCTAATGTGTGGGCAGCACACAAGAGGCCCAGTGAAAAGAAAGCTCATTTCCATTCCAGTTCTAAATGTGTTCTTGCATCTCCCCATCTCTGCATGGCTCAGTTCTGTGCATGCCATCTTATTTTTTAGCCCCTGAATCTCTCACTCACCAGTTTTACCCACTTATATATTCTGACAGTCTCTGCAATGCAGTGAGACCCACAGGATTTCTTTTTGACTTTATTTCAGTAAGATATCAGTTTCTATGTAGGGAGATTTTGCAACTTAAATTACTGACTATGACCCCTGTTGCATTACCCTTCCAGAGATCCCAGTTTTGCATATTTCATATTGTATCACTTTGCTGCTGAGATATTTAATCTACAAAAAAACATCTGACACGAAGTTTCCAAGGAGAGGTAAAGTATTGGTTTGATATGATATCCCCTCATGGGAATATGGAAGCTGTGGCTGAGAACATCTCAGATTCCAATACAACAAGTAAGATGGACCAAGGTGCAAAGTGAAATGTTTAGGTAAATTGTTGTTTGTGAGATTTTTTTTGTTAATGGGGATTTCATTTCCCTTTCCTTCTTCTTGGGATATAAATGAGTATGTACTGTAGAAATTGGCAGAAATACACTTTTCATATTAAAAATTCACCAGAGCACTGAAGCTGAGCTCCAGGGAAACATCAGATGTAGCACACACTTGCATAGGTAACACTTGCAAAACCATGAGAAACAAACCCCTACTTTGGTTTAAAAAAATCTCAAAGGTAAGGACATAAAGAATTCTGGCATAATATATTGCAACACATGCAGTATACCAAACCAAGGGAAAATGCTGCTGTTCACAGAAATGTGTATACACAGAAGTTCACTACTAGAACACGTGAATGTCATGTTCTGCATTCCTTAGGCTGTGAAACCCACAACTGTGTCAAATTCATGTTTTCAGAAATTTCACTTTTATTTTTATAACAGACAGTTGTTACAGATGGAAATAAAATCTTGAAGAAATTTGTAGGATAGTCTTCACAAGTGTAGAAACAGAGTGAAACAATAGCTTTCAGAGACAGTAACACAACAGTTCTCCTCGACAGAAATGTAATAGGGACCATTAGGTTGTCAGAATTATTTCCTCTCTGACCATTCTAGCAAAAAGCTTGTAGTAAACAAATCTTTCACAAATGTTCCTCCTTTGCACTCACATGAGCATGCTGCAGTATTTCACTGATCCACTTACTTCACGACAACTTACAGCTTTTGAGAAATGGCTTCTGAATTTGAAATGTTAATTATTCTTTTTTTTAAATTACATAATCCAAAGATTACTGACTAATATTACACATAATTAAGAACAAAGATTGCAGTAAAATTTCTTAGGTCTTTCCATGAATCAAATACAGGGCAAACAATTACTGGCTGGAAACCTTGTGTTTCTGCACAAACTATCAATTCCTGAAAAATTCGACTGCATGATAGAAACAGATGCTTGCTGCTTGCAAGTTACCTGCCCCATCTAAGTTTAAATAAGGGATAATTAAGGGCAGCAGGTAACAAGCATTTAGTTAGAAACAGGTGAGGATTTAAGTCTAAAAGTTCTTGGTAGTATGATCATATTCTATAACATATTTCAAAATTTTGAAGAGTTTTGTCTCACTGGAGAATTATTATGCCATTACACCTTACAAACCTGACAAATTATCTGTTAGAATTCTATTATTGAGAGGGAATTTTCACTTTTTTTGTGGGAAGTTTGTGTAAAATCACCAAAATACCCAAACGACAATGATTACTTGTGTCCTCAATGGAACCAACCTGTACCTCACCTGTAGTGCTGCCAGCCAGTGTAGGACTGTCCCTCAGTTCTGGAATTCACTTCCATGGAAACCCCAGGGTTTGTGAAAATATCTATGTTTCTAGTTTACACTCACATGCATGACAGAGAAGACTCTTGGAGGGAGGTGTGTTCAGGAGAAGTCTTCACTTAAAGCTACTGGGTTTTCAGTTCTTACTTTCACTTGCACCTAAATGAGACATGCTGTATGACTCCCACCAACAGTGAGTTCTAGAGAGTAACACAAACCCAAGAGCAACACTAAGTTTGTTTGTGACAAACAAACCAAAGCTCAATGCAAAGAATGACCCCTTTAAGTAAATGTCCTGAAGATTTGCCTTAACAGTAACCTTTTTGTTCCTTGAAAAGCCTGCAACGAGTTTTCATCAACAAAACAGCAGGTGTGGGGATCGGCACAACAGCAGAGGAACCTTCCAGACCTCTTCCAAACTCTTAAAGAAAACAGCAACAAACCTCCCACAAATACAAAAATTTGCTGGTTTTGCAAAAGAATTTAAAAGTGATTGTTTAGTTTCAAATAAAAGCACTGTTCATATGCATTTATATTTTGTTTTTTGTAAAATTGTAAAGGAGAACAACTATAAAGCAACTGTAGCACCAGATAGTTCATATAGCACTTAAAATGAAAATCTGGGTGATAAAGATGCTCCATGATCCAAGATGAGCTGCGAGGATTCACAGCTGTCCTTTGGGAATCACTGACCCACAAAATGAATTTGTTTGAGGCTTGGAAAAAACAAGAGGACCTGCAATGGCTGATGATAACTTTTGCAGGTGAGTTCTTCCACAACTTGAAAAATTGACACTGGCTGAACAAAGCCACAAATCACTCAGAATATTTACTCTGTCCTTGCTTAATAAAGCTATGCTTTTCCTTTCCAGTGTCACCATTTACTTCAGTTATTTAGAGGTCAACATTCAAAAACTCTGAAGGTTTTTGATCTCATTGGCAACTACGAGATTAAGTACGATCACAGGTTCTCAAAAATCTAGATTCAGATATGAAAATTATTTGCAGCTGCAATTCATTACCAAAAGCAACTGACTACCTGAAGATATTTTGCTTTCTTTGTTCTGCATATGTTTCCTCAAATTTCATTTGAAGCTGAATACTAGTGACTTGTTAGTATTCTAATCAGTAAGTTCAACAGTTGGAGTGTTGATGTATTTTATCATACAATTCTACGGAAAAATATAGGTGATACGCTAAGAAGATATATGGCATTTTTTTGTTCTTAACTGAAGTAAATATCAAAAGTAAGACAAGACAGCTGAACTCTAAAGCCTATATTAGCAAGTTTGCTCATGGAACCATTCCACTTAATTCCATTGGTGGACACAAAAAATGTGACACCTCACAGACACCTTATAATGGTTTCACAAAATAAAAATACCTGCTCTGGAAAAGAGATATTTTTGCTTGTATAACTCTGACTACACTAGGACAATTATGTGGGTCAAGGTGTTACAAGAACTTGTTTATTTGGTAAATAGAACTTTCAAGCAGCAGGGATAAGCTTCC
This sequence comes from Luscinia megarhynchos, assembly GCA_034336665.1. Lineage (NCBI taxonomy): Eukaryota > Metazoa > Chordata > Aves > Passeriformes > Muscicapidae > Luscinia > Luscinia megarhynchos. The sequence goes on along the minus strand of CM067565.1, from coordinate 76,903,193 downwards.
AAAAGAAAGTTCCAAATGTGTCCATAGACCTAAACCACTGCATGACAGGCACAGTGTACATTTTTAATGGAAAAAATGAAATTGTTAAGAAATGCCATGTTAGAAAAAGTTCCATAGAAGATTTAGTAAGAGAAATACTCAAAAGCACAACTGCAAATGACCCTTTAGTCATAGCAGGGAATATTTTCAAAGACCAATTCAGCTCCAGTGAGGAATTCTCAATTAACTTAAAACCCAAAAGAAATTTACTTTAAAAATGAAAACAAGAGTACACATCTAAGCTAGGGATATTGGTAAGACAATAAGAAGAGGTTCTATAAATACACCAGAAGGAAAAAAAAACAGAAATGAAAGCACAGAACAATTAGCAATGAGGAAATAATGGTAGAAGATTAAACCAATGAAGCTGAATTCAATTTCTTCCTTACTTATTACCCTACTGCTCCACAAGAGTTAACTGTAAGTAGAGAGCAAGGTACAGGACCAGGAAAAGAATAGGCTATCATTTAATCCTCACTCATTTAGTAAGCCATAATATATTAAACAGTTTAAAAGACCTAGAAATAATGTATGAGAGGACAACATAACAGCTATACCAAACGTGAGTGAAAACATCCTTTGTGCTGATTGGAAATATCAAAACCCCTCGGAAATTAGTAAGAAATCAAGAAAAACTCTCTTCAGTCAAGGTCAGAAAACACAGCTTGGTCATCAACAGCTGATACAGACTATAGCTCTACAGGAAACAAACAGATGGGCTCATTTTACATAGGCTAAGATTATTTGCCTTGTACTTTAGCTGTAGAAAATTTTATGTTGGCAGTCAGATGAAAAGGAAGGATTTTGGTCTGAGACAGCATTGCTTTCACACTGAGCTTGCACTCATGCTGAGCTTCTCATTTGTGTATTTAATCTCCAATTACAGCTAGCAGAGACCCTACTCAATTCACAGGATCCCTGCCTGGACACAGCTGCCTACTGCCCTGTAGATGCCCTAGGGTTCTCACCATTTCTGGATGATGGCCTGGAAGTGTAGAGACCCCAAAGGTCCTGTGTGATATCTGTCATGCCACTCAAATATCAAATGGCACATGCTGCCTTTCAACTCTCCATCCTCCATAAGTGCAGGACCAGGCCCTTGCTCACATGCAGACACATCTGTCAGAGACAGAACATCCAGGTGTCCATCCGGAGCTGAGTGCTGCCCTTCAGCTCTGATCCTGACCACCCACTAATGACCCTAGCATCTTTTTGTATAAATATTTATTCTATTTTTCTCTTTTTAGTTTCCTCTCTTATAAATATTCCTATTAACTCTGAATTTCATATTATTTTCACATATTATTTATTCATTACTTAATTGTATTGCACTGTTATCAGTTTATACACAGTCTTGTCTATTTATAACCTCAGGTAACATTCTGTTTGTGTAAAACTTTGAGAGCACAGTTTTTAAAGGGATGATTCCCTGAAGTCTTATTTCCTGTTCAAGTGGGTTAAAATGTGAAATAGTGTTTAGATAAACTGGAAAACTTTGTGTTACACCAGACTCAAACAATATAGATCTGACACACAGCTGACTACAGAAGTCTTGTGGGTAATGCAAAAAGCCCCAACAGCAAGCAAAAAGGCAAACATAGTTGCTATCAGGGAGAAGGAGACAACAGGCAAACCAGCCTAACCTGAAAACATTCCAGGATAAATTATTCTGGAAGTGCATAAGCATGCAAAACAGTTAACACAAGCTTTTTGTGAAAAAGAAAGTATAAAAAAAAAAGAATTCTGGCAAGATATAAAAGCCTGGGTAAGAGGTATGCAGCAAATACCTTGTTTATGTGGCTTTTGACTTTGTCCTACCTGGTGTTCCTCAAAAATCTAACTGTGGAAATATTGTTTAGATTAAATCACCTGTACAGATGGCTGCAGAACCAGGTTCATGTGAACCTGAGCATCACTATGGGTGTCACACAAAGTTTAGTGCTGGGTCCATCATCCTTCAGTAATTTCATTAATAAGTCCATGATTTAAAAAAAAACATACAACAAAAAACACTTTTGAAATAAAATGTTAATCCATGAGGCGATGCATTTACAAAGCTAAATGGTTTCAAAACTGAGAAATGGTTGGAAATAAACATGAAATCAACTGTGTAAAATACTTTATAAAGGATAAAATAGAATAAAACAAGTTAAAAAAGAAGTTACAAAGCAAGTCCAACTGGTTAAGTAGCAGCATAGCAGAAAAATATCTACTGGGACTGCAGATTGAACAACTATTGTTATGCTAAACAAAAATATATCAATATCCCTCTGGAGCATGGAAGTCCATTCTGCCCAGTATTTAGAGCTTCAGTTAGATTCGCACAAGCATTACTCTTGCATCACACTTTGAAAATCATGCAGCAAGTCAGAAAGATGTCAGAAAATAAAGACAAGCAGATAATATATTCAGAAAAAAATATATAGCTAAACTAATTTAATCTATAGTGTCCATCTATACCTCCAGAAAGACATCAGTTGAACAATAACTGATAAAAACCTCATGTTCACTTGCAACCCAGATACATGAAGGATGAAAAGAGCAAAGCATACAGAAATCCACTGCCTGTTACAGGAAGCAGTAGCTTAAAAAAATCTAAGATTTTCCTCTTAAACCTCTCAATTCAGCTTTCTGAGCTAACCTCTGGAACACATCTCCTTACACTTATAACTCTTCCCCTGCTAGATGTTTCTGCCAGGACAGGATCTCACATGTGATATCCAGCAGACCACCTACATCTCCCTGAATAACATGTAAGGGTTTATCAGCATACTTTCTGCCAGTGAAGCTGTATTTATACTAGGATATTTTGTCAGTCTCGTGGGCTGAGGAGGAAGGGAAGGGTAGGATTCATACTTGAATGTGATTTTGTGGTTGTTAATACACAAAGTTCTAGCTGAGAGGGGTACACCAGCAGTACCGTGAGGCAACGGCCATGACTGTGGTCTAGCAAAGAGCAGAAACTGCTTTCAGAAGAAGAGAAAGCAAGACAGAGAATTACCTAATTAAATGACAATGCCTGTGTCTAATCAAGTATCTAAACCTGAGATAGCTGACATGTGCTCCCTTTGTTGGCAATGGAGATGTTGTCAACTGAGCCCCAGGAGAAACTCATCTCACCCTCATGCAAGACTAAATGGGCAAAATTGACTCCAGTGAACTGCACCCCAGAAGTGGCTGCTTTTTAGATTGTGAAAGGAGCCTGGGGTAAAAGTATTTGTTGCAGAAGTTTAGTGAAGAGTGCAAAGACAAAATTAATGAAGTATGTAGAAACCAAAATGGAAAGGAAAAGCTAGTAATATTAGAAAAGAAATCAGGAGCTCAGTAAAATTTACTAATAAGATACTAAGGTGAGGAACTATCAGCTAGAACTCAGCAGAATTATCTTTTACCTCTGATAAAATTATCTTTTACCTTTTACCTTCATTTGATGAAAAATATTTACATTTGTGGAGTTTGTTAGTTCTGGCAAGGTCTACAAAACTTAACTATCACGCTTGGATAAAAACTATATTATAAAACAAAAATTGAGAAGTTAATTCAAATTTCCATAGTCCTCTATGTCTATTTTTAATTATTACAATTTAGACTATTACAAGAAAAGGAAAGGTTAAAACTCAAAATCCAATACCTTTACTTTGTGAATTGTTGAAAGGGAAGGCAAATGGAAAACTATGGCTTCTCTGAGCAACAAAATAGTGGTTTAAGCAAATAATCTTATCTACACTTCTTGGTACTTACTGAAGTATGGTTATTGAGTTGTTTCACATGCTATAGTAAATGCCTGATGGAATATTTCAATGTAATTTTTACCAGCAACTGGTGAAATTGAGTTTCATAAAACTATGAAAAATATTAATGACTAATTTATGAAGCCGATGTCAGACTGGGGTGTTTTTATTATTTTTCTTTAATTAAAAATGCCCGTAAGTTTGTAAAAACTTTTTTAAACTTACCACTGGTGACTCTCAGCACTCCTAGCATCCAGCTGAACAGCCTTTTCAGCTTTAAGCTTTCCTGTAAATGGATACATATGAAAGGATTTATCATACTCTTCTAGGTTTTAGGTGACTCCCAACAACAAAGCAATCTGCTTTACTGCAGCAGCAAAGAAATTGCTCCCTGTTCTTAGAAACATTTAGATAAACAACATAACATCCTGGCTTTACTTCATTTACATAGTCATACACTTACACATAAGAATATATAAACTACATTTGCAATTTTAGTATTTTCCTTTAAAATCCAATTCAGATGCAATTAAATCAGGATAGGGTTGGACTGGACTGCCAAATGAGGCCAGTCTGTAAGATTGAAGAGCCTTAAAAGCAGGTCAGACAAGCACCTGTCAGAAGAACCAACAAAACTGTTTCCTCTCTTGAGTACAGGAATAAACAAGTTGAAGTTCTTTTCTAGCACAAAGCCTGCCCTTAAGTTCCAATTTTAACTGAATAAAGATGACAGTAGGTGATTTAATCAAAGCCATGCTCCCAGTAAGAAGTTCAGATGAGATGCTTGCTGTTTGCAGAGTCTCAGCTGCAACCAATTAAGCTGCGCTGACATTTCTGTATTGTAAGTTAACTTCCTAGAAACAAAGAATAGCATACATAGTCCTCCAACCCAGGGGAATGAAAAATAACCATGAAACTACCGCCAGCTCTCCTGCAGTCTCAAGCCCTCTGCAGCACTTCCAAAAACTGAGATGAAAAAGGCTGCTGCCACCCCCACTTCATGAGAATGAGCCAAACTAGGCTGGTTACTCAACACCTAAGACCCACTTTCATTCCATCATTCTTTATCTCTCCCTGTCTTTTGCTATGCCCTTATCGTTCATCAGCTGAGGTTACATGCAGTCACAGAATCACAGAATATGCTGAGTTGGAAAGGACCTACAAGGATCATTGAATCCAACTCCTGGCCTGCACAGGACCACCCCAAAGAGTCACACCATGTGCCTGACAGCATTGTCCAAATGCTTCTTGAACTCTGTCAGGCTGGTGCTTTGACCCCTTCCCTGGGGAGCCTGCTCCAGTGCCCAACCATATTCCTGATACAACTTCAGTCCATTCCCTTGGGTCCTGTCACTGGGCACCACAGAGATCAGTGCCTGCCCCTCCTCTTCCCCTCATGAGGAAGTTGTAACTGCAGTGAGGTTTCCCCTCAGTCTCCTCCAGACTGAACAGACCAAGTGACCTCAGCTGCTCCTCATACGGCTTCCCAACAAGGCCCTTCACCATCCCCATGACCCTCCTTTGGATGCTGCCCAATAGCTTAATGTCTTTTTTACATTGTGGCACCCAAAACTTGAGCACTTGAGATGAGGCTGCCCCACCTCAGAGCAGAGCAGGACAATCCCCTCCCTTGCCTGGCTGTGATGCTGTGTCTGATGGTCCCCAGGATATAGGTGACCCTCCTGGCTGCCAGGGCACTGCTGACTTATATTCAACTTGCCATTGATCAGGATCCAGGGTGCTGCTTCCCAGCATCCCATTCCCAGCCTGTCCATACATCTAGGGTTGTCCCATCCCAGATACAGAATCTGACACTTTTTCTTGTTGAACTCCATGTGATTGGTGATTGCCCAGCTCTCTGTTTGTTGAGGTCTCTCTGTAGGGTCTCCCTGTCCTCAAGGGACTCAACGGTTCCTCCCAGTTTTGTATCCTCTGTGAACCTGCTCTGTATCCCTTCCAGTCCTGTGTCCAAGTCATTTATGAAGATGAGGGGCACAGGCCCGAGGATGGACCCTGTGGAACCGCTCTAGTGACAGGTCCCCAGCCTGATGTCACCTCATTCACTGTAACCCTTTGTGCCTGACCTGTGAGCCAGTGCTCACCCATCCTATGGTGTGCTTATCCAGCTGTGTGCTGGGCATTTTGTCCAGAAGGATTGGGTGAGAGACAGTATCCAAAGCTTTATTGATATAAAAAAATATTACAACCACTGTTTTCCCTTGATCAGCTATGTGGGATACTTTGTCATCAAAATAAATCAGGTTTGCTAAGCAGGACTTTCCTCTCCATGCTGGCTGTGACCAATGACCATGTTGTTTTTCAGGTGTTTTTCAATAACTACCAGAATAATCTTTTCCATAATTTCACCAGACACTGAAGTAAGACTGATAGACCTGTAGTTGCCAGGGTCCTCCTTCTTGCCCTGTTTGAAAATCAGGACAATGTCAGTCAGGTTCCAGCCAGCTATACCTCTCCAAATTCCCAAGACTGCTCAAAAATCATCAGGAGAGGTTTTGAGATGACATCAACTATTTCTTTGTTGTTTGGGTTGAATCTCACAGATTTTTAGGAATCCAGCTGGAGCAGCAGATCCTACACAATTTCCAGGTTGACTGGGAATTAATCATTCTTGCAGTCCTGGTCCTCCAGCTCAGGGCACTGATAACTCCTTCCTCCATCATCCATACCGAAGACAGAGGCAAAGAATACATTAAACATCTCTGCCTAGTCCATGTCCCTGTTTTTGAGGTGACCACCCTTATCCTGTAATGGGCTGATCTTATTTTGACACTGCCTATTGCCATTAATATATTTGAGAAAACTCTTTTTATTGGCCCTCACAGTCCTGGCCAGCTTCAAGTCCAGTCACTGGTAAAAGCAAAGGATCCAACAATAGAATTTACTGTTTTCATTTACTTTGTGTCATAATCCTCACTGCACTGTGGGATTTATGTACAAAGCCAAGTTGCTACTAAAGCAAAACCAGTATCAATTTAGTTGCTAAGACAGTGCAAGTCTTCAGGAGTATTTAGAAGACAAAGGATTGGAAAAAGGAAGGACCTTGAACAAATGGAGGTTGTCTGTGGTCTGTTACAACAGCATGAAGGCATGACACCACCTTTAAGGATGACAAAGGACAGCTCAAACTGCTTTCAGTGACACTGTTACTGCTAACAGAACAAAAAATCAATGAGAGGTATCACAAAAGACAAAATAACCCAAACTCGGGTTACGCTTACAATACCTCATTTGGTGCAGCAAAAAAGGAAGGCACAATGGAGAGACAAAAGAAAGAGAGAAGATAAATGAGATAAATGCAAAAAGGATTCTTTTAAGAACAGTGCCTTTACTGGATGAGAGTGACACAGTGTAGAGCAGATGTAGGGTTTAATGCAATAAAAAGAAGACCCAAACTAAAAAGGAAAACAAACTGTTCCCCTAGCCAATATCCATCTACACAGTGAAAGAAAGGGCAATGCTTTTAAAAGTAACTCAAAAAAGTGCTATGATGAAGAAAGTTAAAATCTTGTGGAGATTAAATTGTCCAACAGGACACAGGGGGAGGGATGTCTGGAAGCAACATCAATTCCACTTCTGTTTCTGGTCAACAGATTCACAAAGTTTCATCCCCACCACCACCACAAAAAGGCTGCTGATATGCAGGAGTGCTCTCTGACCACAGGAAAGCAAACCTTGACCCAGCCTCAGCATTTATTTATTCCTCTTGCTCTCCAAAAGATATAATTAAGAAACTGTGCTAACAGCATCTGGGAGTTTTCACATTCTGTATCCATCTGTTTCTCAACAAAATAAAGGATTTTAAGGCAATCTGCAGAGACAACGGCCTGCAATTATGACTGGTAATAATTCTCTGCCACTGATTTTAGATTTCTCACTGAGGAAAAAATGAAGTGAAGTTTTTAACTGTGGTTGTTTACTACACAAAATATTATCATTACAGTACAAATGCCCCCATTTATTGGATTGCAAATTCTTTATACTGGAAAACTTAACCAAAGTTCAAAGCATATTTCACTACATTCATATGGCATTCTTCATAAACATTTTTTCTCTTACCATCAGTTACATATCTCCTCTTCTCCTCAGCATCAGCAGTCATCTCAAACAGATCTCCATAAGCACGTGCAAGCCTCCAAAGAAAGTCCACACATTTTTCATACTGGAAGCAGAAGACAGCTACTTAATTAAACTGATGAAAACGTGATTTAAACAGTTTGCTTTCACAATGCTTAAAATTAATAATATGCTGAAAGCAAGTAATCAAGAAGATAGCATAATTTTTTGTTAATTTTCCTTCCTTCTACCTACTACTTTTAGCTCATGTGAGAAATAGCTGACCAATTTCCAATGAACAAAAAAGAATACATCTTTCAGAAACACCCTAGACTGTCTAAAAAGGTTTTATTTTACAAATCAGTTTAAACTTCTTTTAATATAAACATTTACAAGGTAATCCAGTAAAGCACAACAAATCCCTGAACAAAGTTATGTGCTTTTCTTTAGGAAAGCCATAAGCACCACACCCACTATATCTCATTTACCTTACTTAGTATTCCAATAATCAGATGAAAATACAATCAAAACTAATGCTTGACGAACCAGAATAAAATGGTACACTGAACTGAGCACTGCACATCAAACAACCTTTAAATTTTATCTGGAGTTACATACGGGCCCAGCAAAATCAAAGGAAAAATTCACAAGAAGGATATTAGAAAGGTATGAGCAGACTAGATGCTCATAAGTCTGACTACTACCTAATTCTACAGGATTTTCTCACACAGACTGTTCCAAAACCAGCAGAAGTAAGTATAATTTACATCGGAAAACATCTATTATTTTTCTTAGTTTTATGCAAGAATTGCTATGTCAAACAAAGCCTCAAAGTTATTGAATTAGAATGGGATACATAATAGCAGAACTCCTATGCCCACACAACATGAATATTGATACAGCTTTGAAATACTGCTTTTGGACTGTATTTTATCAATACGTTTGAAATTTCATCCTCCATTTCTATGTGCATTTTAAAGCTTGCATACAGTTCTCAAAAGCAGTGTAAAGTAGAAGTTAATAGCAACTTTATATTAAGTTTACCCATAATACCTTGTCATCTTTCTCAAGCAGCAGTCTGAAGCCCTCTTTTTTATCATCCTCTGAACCCTTATGCAAATTGTCCACCTTCTGTAAAAAATTAATTAAGTCTTCATCTTCTTCTGATTTCACTATGGCATCAGATGACTTCATACATCTTTTTTCTTCCTCGGAGTCTCCTTCAGAATCAGTATGAGCGGTAAGGTAACTAAAATCACAGAAAATAATAAAGTTTTTTTCTTTAAAAAAAGGGTGTTGTTAAATTAAAAAGCAAAAAATTCAGAGCACAATTTATCCCAGTTGTCCAAATTTAAAGGATTTTTTATTAATAATATCAAGTTTATTGTTATTTTTACAAAACCTTTATCCTCAAAGGGACAGCATAGTCATATTCCAAACATAACAGGTAAGTAATTATACTGTCCTGCTGCCTAATACTCCATTAAAAAAGGCCTAAACATATTAGAAACACATGTAGCCTTGTGTTTCAAATGCAGAACACTTGAAATTATTGAGCTTTAAGACATGCTCTGTAACCTTGAATAGGCCTCTTCAACTCTTTACCTCAATTTCCATATTTTTTGAAAAAGAAATGAGCTTACTAACCAAAATACAAGTGCCATTAACAATCATTTATACAATATTTTCTTAAACACTTTTAAGATCTAAACACAAGCCAATAAAAATAATACCATTGTTACAAATTCCTTATTTCCTCCAAACATTTTGAAATTCAGAATATCTGAAACTGGAAAAGAGATTATATTAATTCATTATGCTTACTGCACAATTACTCAGCACAAGGCAAAGGTCAAGGGCAAAGAAATATTTGCAAAAGCATAAATATCACACAGAGATAAGCAGGTGGCCTTACTGTCCAAAGTGCTAAGAATTCATTATGGTACTTTGATTTCAAAGAGGAGCAGTGGATGGCATTGTTTTAAAAAGTAGTCGCCTGCTTATGTACTAAAAATGGACAGAGAAGCCTCATCTTCTGCATTTCCACTTCTGAAAATACTTTTCTGGGGAGAAGTAATAATGTAAACCTATCATTTGCCAGTTTCAGAGATTTTCTGAATGGTTACTATGAGTACAAAAAGCATGGAATGGTACTATACATATTAGGTAACTGAATATTCAAAGTAGGCCATGACAGTCCGAATAAATAAAATCTATTTCTTTTTTCAGAAATATAACTAGGGCAGAATGCTAGCAGTCAAAATGAAGGTTATTAATAATGGTTATCAAATATTCTGTTTCCAATGTGTTGCTTTCAGAACAGATCAGTGTATCAGAGCAGATATACCTACAGCCTGTAAATGAACAAGTACAACTGCTTATGAACTGCTGCAGAAGTGCTGGTGTGGCACAACAGTTTTGCTGCAAAATTAGCCCAGTGATACAGAAAAGAGGAGTCAAAAATACATTTGGATAAAACAATATACACAGACCATGTGTACATGTTCAAACTGAAAAATATCATGGAGCAGAATAGAGATGGGAAACCGTAGGTTTCTACAGACTTGCTTCACATAACCTTGATGATGCTGAAGTTGATGACACATCCTATGCTGTATCTTGCAGAGACTATATTCAGCCACTGAACACTTATTTTTATTTTCTAAAGTGTGTTTAAAAACATAGCATATTGTTCTTTCATAGTTATTTTGAAGTGGGCACAGAAATATATGATGGCTGCATTTGTAAAAGCCCCAACTAAATCAAATATACAAGGGAGTTCCTGGGGAGTGGGACAATCTTTTAGCTCCAATACAAAACTCTATGACGTGAAGTATGTTTGGAAAGTATCTTTCCTCACACGGTTTAGATGCTCCATTCCCCCTAATAGAAAGATAAATGTGCTGAGGATCTGGGCAATTCCCACCCTAAAATAAGGATGCTAGATAATATAAAAGAGCAACACCTAAGCAATAAAGACAATATCCTTAGTTATAGGAATCTGGGCAAAGCATCAAATGCTACCTAATCAGGTAGATATTAAAGTGAGGAATCAGTGTTTGGAAGTCAGTGTTGATGTTGTTCTTTACGTTTGCTGCATAAACATCTGCTAAAATTTCTATGATCACTACTGTTCCAATGTTAGATAACAGACAAAAATGATTAGAAAATGCAATTCTCCCAGCAAAAATATAATGGCTGGATGACAAATGCAAGGTTGGGTTGACACCCAAGCCCAAACAAACCCAGCAAAGATTTCCAGCAGCACTACACCAAATGTGATGACAAAACATCAAACTGGGGCCAAACATCAAATTCACATGACATCAGGTAAGTCATACTTTCTGGGAGATTCATAGAAAAAGTGTGAAGCAAGTCACTATCTAACGGGTCATGTGAGGCCATTAGGAGCTAGTTAAAAAACAGCAGAGAGGGTAGGGTCATTTCTTACCCATTATCTCTCATCTCCACTGTCCTGGCAAATTCTTTCCTACCTCCTCTACTTGCTTTATGAACCCCCAAAGAATTTAAATGTGGAATAGACCTTCTTAAATGTTGAACAGAACATCATAAATTTCAGTTTACTTGTTGAACAATAAAGCAGCTAATAGTCTTATACATCTATACATTCTAAAGCAGTAAAATCAGTACTGACACAAACAGAAGTAGAGATTCTTCTTAACACAGTTTAAAAACTCCAGGACTTTAAGGACAGATAACACTACTCCAAAAAAGAAATAAAAGAAAACAAGGAACAGTCATTATGGTTTGTTTTACAAATATTCCATACAACAGAAATCTGCAATTTTACTTGGTATTTTCCTTCAAGAGGTTTTACCAGATGATAAACAGAAAAGTGAGTATTTACAAGTGATAAACACATTGATCAATATTTGAGAAAACAGAAAAACATTTAAAAAATGTCTAGAGTCAGTGCCAACTTGTTTTTACCTTTATTACCAATAGATTTTAAATAAAAGAGAAAAACAGTGATAAGAATGTGAGGTGCAACGATCAACCAACAGGACTCAGTTGTATCACAGTGGACTGTTCAAAGTTCAAAGAACAAACGGCAACTGTGCTGAAGACTCACCCCACCGTGGCTAAGCAGTTCAGTAAATCCTAGCACCTAGTACCAGATTGAAACAAACCCTGAGCTACATGGTATAAAACACCCTTGTGGTATAAACACACTTGGGTGGTTCAAAAACTGTGTTGGGGTGTCTGTAAATTGGCAGACAATGGGCCTAACCAGGTATCATTTGTCCACAACACTTCAGCTTTTAGACAGATCAAATATCATCTGCCGTCTCCCTGCCAACTTAGGAAAAAACCATAAGCTGACACAAACACCCTCTCATCTGCTCGGGCTAATTCCATAGAAAGGTGATTGTATGTCACAGATGGATCTGGATCAAATTTGCACTGTATGATCCAGATATCCATCAGTAATGGTAAGTGCCTTTCAAGAGAAACTGGCAAATTGAATTCTTAAGTCGACTGAAGGTTGTATTTAAAAGAAATGAACAGCAAAATAAATTAGAAAATGCTAAGCGAAGTGATACTCAGAAGCAGGCAAGGGAAATTTTTTTTCCTGTTGACTAAACTATTTCAAGGAAAAATTATAAATAGAACATCTGTCAGAAAAGAATTTACTGCAGTGAATCTTTCTGGTGCCTGATGCCAAATGCAATTTGAAGAGCTTGGATGCTGGGCCAGCTGAAGACAGGTGCCAAGCATGACATTGATGTCCAGGGTTCATCACTGCCATATCAGGGAAGAAACAGCTTGAAAATCACAAAGAGGAGAATTCCATGACATGTTCCATTCCAGGTGATCATCTAGACACAATTTATTGCATTTGTAAATGAATGAGTGCTTGTTATACATTCTGAAATGTTAAACATTGAAGTTTTCACTAGGACATTACCAGAACTGAAACAAAAAACAAAAAACAAAAAAAAAAAAAAGAAAAGCACAGACTAGAAACCACAGACTCATTACCATTTAATGTCTCATCCATTCAGTGCACCTTCCATTCAGACTGCCATTATGTAAAAATATAGCTCATTTATTAAAATACATGTGATATTTCTCCACTTACAGAAATACATAACTTTTGAAAGGCAAAACAGAAAGCTCTTCTTCCCAAGGTGTTGAATATCAACAGTGACATTGAGAATATGCCCAGAGCAGATCAAAGCAGTGAGGGCCTTATCAGAGACTGTCAGCTTCCAAAATTTAATGAAAAAACTAAGTAGTATTAAAAGCTTTTCTGGAAGAAATTTACAAATCTGAAACCAATGTAGTCATACAGCACAGATCCATAAAACTTTTCAGATTAGTTTATCTGTCAATTCCCAGCATCTACTCATTTGTCAATTAAAACCAGAAGTGCTTAACTCAAGCAAAATTCTATCTTCTAGATCATTAAATTACTGCTGAGGCAGTGAAACACATTGCCATGTACTTTAGATGGGAGTACATAAAGGTGAAAAAATGTTTTATCAGTAACAAAGAGCAATTTTTTTTTCTCTAGTACACAAACAAGCACCTGAATGCACCATTGTGTGTGGAATTCACAGAAGAGTATAAAACAATGAACATGGTGTAATGTCTACAGCGTATGAAGTGGTGATGTACAGTAACTGGAAAAAACCAAAGTGTTGCTATTGACCTTCCTGGCCGTGCACTACAGTCATTAAAGTTACAGAAGACCTCAGAAAAAGCTACATATATTAGGATTAACAATCTATTAGCAAGAGGAAGAAAAAATACAATTTACTTAAATGAAATCAAATTATCTCAAATTTAGAGAAAACATGAAAAACAAGCACATCAAGTACAAGGTGTTAATAGGAAAAAAGCCCACCTCTTTTCAAAAGGGATTGAAAAACAGCATTGGGAAAGAACATAGCCAAATGACTAATGCTAACTATAACCTTGAATTATCTTCTTTGCTTCTGACTGTACACAAATACTTGTCAGAGAAGGCCTCTCTTAAGGACACATTCAATGCTCTTGCACACTATAATCACTTGTATTGGATCACCGCATCAGCTTTTTCGTCACACAGAAGAACCTGAACACAAAAGTTCTCTTGGCTTGTTCTCAAAGAGCAACACATCATTCCTGATCAGAAAACAGGATTTTCTCAAATGTTATGTGTGGAATAACTCCTGCATTGTATCTGTGGACCTGGTAATTCATAAACTGGTCTCTTTGCCTTATCTGCATCTCTGAATATTTTACTCATAAAGGCCTCTGCAAACCAACCAATGGATGAAATAATCTAAGAAACTAAGAGAATCAAGAAGTTTCCACACCAGATGAAGGAGGAATGTCGTCGAACACTTATGCCAATCCTGAATACCTAAAATAAAGAACTGGGTCATAACAGAACTGACAGATCTTAAAATAAGGTATCAAAATATAAGACTTGTGAACCATGTGGGCTGAGATGTAACACAAAAAGAAATTCTGCTCACAGGAACTGAAAATGAATGTGGAGAAACTCTTAAATATAGAATTTCGTTAATATGCAGCATGTTAGCTGTCTTCAGAATATTACAGTTAGTTAAAATACTTTTAAAGAGAAAAGGTGACATAAGATGGGCAATTTACAGACATAGTGCTGCCTACATAGGCGTTTAAGAAGCTGAGAAGCAGCTCAAAAAACTCAGTTGCTATAAACATAGTATTAGTAAATTGCATGTAAGTATCTAATCTGATTATACCAAAACAAAGTTGTAATTACAGGAGATTAACGTCAAGACAAAAATACAGTGCCTCTCCTGGACTGCTGGTACATCATCCTGCAGTGTTTTCCTCAACTCATGAGAATAAAAGGTCCCATTAACTACAACGTGACTGCAAGATGTGGTCAAAACTAGGAACTTTCTACCTTACTGAGTCAGTACCCTAAATTCCCCACGGTCACCTTTTGAGCCACCAGAAAGTGAACACAACAGCACATATACATAAACATTGCCACTTGTACAGAGGTTCTGCTCAGACGTAGCTGCCATTGCATGCAATGCCTCTAGGCAGAACACGGTAATAACTTATCTGTGAGGCTGATTTAAAACAATTATCAGGAAAAGCACATTTGTACACTTTGAACGAACTCTGTCAAAGACACACTTTGCACTAGAAGCACTTTTAAAATTACACCATTATTCTGAACTTTGCCTCTGGTTGCATAGCTGTGTAGCAATACTGAATCAGTGTTACCAAACACACTCTTAAAAAAAAAATCTTTATTATGCTTGGCATTAAGCCAACTTCAGCTGTTGTGCAGATTCAGAGATGGTCACCAAGAGTCTTCACTGATCTAAAAGCTGCTAATCTGAACAATTGTATCTTTTTTCCCCAGATGTATAAAATCTATGCAGAACCTTTAAAGAGCTCCTGTTTACAGTTTCATATAGGCAATGATGTAACTTGCACTGCATGTGCACAGTAGAATATACAAATCAATATTAACTCACCCTCCTTCACTTTCCGCCTCCTCAGAGCTGGTAGTTTCTCTTGCACCAGAAGCTGTCTCTGCTTTTCTTCGCCTTGTTGCTCTGTGTGATGGGCTAACTCTCTGAGCATCACCCTTTCCTTGAAGCTCATTTCGAACAAGCTCTTCAAGTTTTGGAATAGCTTCTTTCAGAAATTCCACCTCTCTCTTCAGTTCATCCACACTTAGTAGTAGGCCATTCAATTTTTCCAGTATCTGCAGTTGCCTTCCATGTAAAACCATTACTGCTCCTTGCTCACTGGGAGCCTCGTTTTGCAAGGCCACAGAATTAATTTTGTTACCTATATCCCGGAACGCATGTATACGCACAGCTGCACCAGGCTTTCGGTTCTTGCGGTACCAAACCAGCACCAGGCTCAATCCAGCAGTCCCTGCCACTATGCCCAGTATTAGTCCTTTATTTTCGAAGGGAGACATTTCTGCACGCTCCTAGAATTGTGAGACAACAATAACACAGTTTAAGATGTTTTGCCCTGCTCTACGCAAGCGACTTGCTCTGCTCTGAAATCAGGAAAGTGTAAGGCAGGAAGAACTGCTGACACAAAGTTACACTTTTTGTAGGTTCTGCAATGCAAGGCTGCAAAAACAAGACAAAAGTGGGTTTGGGCGTGTGAGGGGCGCTGGCACGTGGGCAGAACCGCAGCCTTCACTCTTAACCCTCCCGGCATCCTGGGATTTGTTTGTTTTAATGCGAGAAACTCATATAATCGGATTTTCCGACACCGCAGAGAGGCGGAAACCCAGCTGTCAGGCCGGAGCGCCGCCCGGAGGGGCGTCCCGCCAGTCCCCCAGCCCCACGGCGCCGAAGGGCTGCCGGAGCACGGCGCCCACCTCCCTCCCGGCCGCCCCGCAGCCGCCCCAGCCCCGGCCGCCCCGGCAGCGCCGGCCCCGAGCCCAGCACCGCCCCGGTACGTACGCACGGCCGGGCCGGGCCGGGCCGGGAGCAGCGCGCGTCCGGCCCCGGAGCCGCAGCTCTCCCGCCGGGGCACAGGGACGGCGGTACCCGGATCGAGGGGGCCGGGCCTCGGCCGGGCCGCCCGGGTGACGCGCGCTGCCCGCCGGAGGAGGGATTCCCGCGGCCCGGGGAATCCCGCCGGGGGCTGCACCTGCCGCGGACGTGGCTCCAAATACGCAGCTCTACAGCAAGCGTACCTCTTCGTCTGTCTGTCCTCAGTCTGGTGCCGCTCGGTTTCACCGATTTTTCAACCTTTTTTCAACCTTTTGCTGCTCCTAGGCCACAGAGGAATTGTGTTTCCACTGCCTTGGTGGAGACCTGAAGCTGCAAAATCACGGAGAAACCCCGCCCAGTTGCCAGGAAGACGGATAGTCCCGGCACAAAAGCTTCGCTGCAGTTTAAGCAATCTAAGGGCCCAAAGCTGATTTCACCAAAGTCCATTATAGATTGTTCAAAGTCTGAAGGAACGTACCATAGAATCATAGAATGGTTTGGGGTGAAAGGGAACCCTCAAGGCCATCTAGTTCCAGTTCTCCCTGCTCAAAGCCCCATCCAACTTGGCCATAGACACTTCCAGGGTCGGGGCATCCACAGCCTCCCTGTGAAAACTGTTCCAGTGCCTCACCACCCTCACAATAAAGAACTTTTTACTAGTCTGTAATCTAAACCTGCTCTCTTTCAGTCTGAACTCATTTCCCCTTGTATTGTCACTCCATGCTCTTATAAATTGTACTGCCCCATCCTTCCTCTAAATTCCCTTCAGGTACTGGAAGGCCACAATTAGGTCACAACAAAGCCTTCTCTTTTCCAGGCTGAACAATCCCAGTTCTCTCAGCATTTTTCAAAGGAGAGGTGCTCCATCCCTCTGATTAACTTGGAGTTCCTCATCTGAACTCATCTCAACAGATAAATATCTTGTGTTGGGTACCCCAGAGCTGGACGCAGCACTGCAGGTGGAGTCTCACCAGAGCAGAGCAGAGGGGAGAACCTGGATTTATTAGAGTATGGGAGGTATTGCTCCTGTGCCCCATCTGAGATCACTCCTATTGGTGACTCTCACAAGACTCTCCTTTGCCCATCACAAAAGGATTCTGGCCTTGAATGGAAGGGTTCCTGATTCTGGCCTTGAATGGAAGAAGGATCATCACAGACAACCTGCTCTGACCATTCATCTTCCTGAAGGCTTGTGGAGGGCATGTGCACAGCATCCTGCCAGAATTTACAAGCACGGAACTCACATTTTTCTGTGTGAGAGCTTAAGGAAATCATTATGGAAAGCACTGTGTCTGTGCAATGGAAGAAGTTCTTCAACAGCTGAAATTGTCCTCAACCATATAAATCAGAAACAAAGGAACACAATTCCTAAAAAACATACTAATTGTCTTTAAAAAGTGAACAGAGTGCTGTTCAAAACAAAAAAGTGCCTAAAACAGGTACCAAGAACTCAAGAATTTTCAGTCTTAGTACAAATTAGCAATTGCAAATCAGTCTAATATCTACTTACATCCAAAGAATTTAGTTTAAAACAGCTACAGCTCTCTTCATTAAGAACCTGAGGATGAAATTACCTTTATGAAACCAAACTACAATCTGAGACAAAGGTAGAAATTTGTTAGAATGAAAAAATGAATACTGTTTCAGTATTTTACAGGTTTCCCAGTTACAAAACAACAATTACAACAACAAAGTATATAATCTGTTCATATGTTTGTAATTTGAAATTTTTAAATCAAGGATGGAAATCCCTTCAATTTTATGGAAACTTCACTAAACTCAAATTATTTAACAAATTTCACTCGAAGTAATGGTTTTAAGATACACAATCCCCCAGTGTTTTAAAATGGAACAAGAAAACATAAATCTCCATATGCTGATAGTGTTTCAAGTGTTCAGGAATGGTAATATAAATGTGTTGGAAAACCTTTAATTTTTGTTTTCTTTTTTTTCTTTTTTTTTTTTTTTTTTGGTATAGTCTGCCAAAAGCTTTCTGTAAGCCAATTAAAACAGGAAAAGATTTTTTAAAAGCATGAATTGGAGGCAACCATAGCACAGAGCTGAAACTAAATACGATGGATGCAAAAAGCTAAGTGAGTATTTTCAAAGATTTTCCAAGTGATTGTCTCAGGCTACAGGACTTAGACAAGGAGAACTCTTTTTTAAAAAAAAATGGCCCAGGAAAACTACCATGTACAACTGCCTGAATATGTAGCAACTATGAAAATCAGGTCACCTGTCTGGTCCCAGACTCCTTGTTTGCTTTTTATCTGTGGCCATTTTACCCAGACAGAGCAGCATGGAATCATAGAAGTTATTGCATATATGTAGAAACTTGCTGGAACACAGCAGCTTTCCAAGTTGGGGAACTAAACATCAATTTACCTAGACATAATTCAATTGGCGCAAATATGACATTTGTTCTAAAAAAACCTAAATAAATGTTGTTTAAAAAGTACTGTTCTTCCGCATATGAATTTTTCCTAGTTTAAAATAAACTTTGAACCTAAAGTCCTAAAAAACAGGTCCAGACAACCATCTCTTATAAAATGGCTAGCCTCAAATATTTTTAGTGTATTTTCAGCCTTATTTCCTAAGAACACAAAGTTTATGCCCCCAGGTTGTCTGTGTGTTATCCTTCTGACCAGCCATACCATGACACTTTCTCCATCCAGTAGCTCATGAGCACGGAGCTTAATTTCAGCCAGTTGTGACAGATGAAATACGTCAAGATTATAGAATTGTAGAATCATAGAGTGGTTTGGGTTAGAAGGCAACTTCATGATCATCAAATTCCAACTGTCCTATGATGGACAGGGACACCTTTCCCTAGAATAGGTTGTTCAGGCTGCATCCAACATGGCCTTGAATACTTCCAGGGATGGGGCATCCACAGCTTCTCTGGGCACCCCATTCCAGTGCCTCACCACCCTCTGAGTAAAGAATTGCTTCCTTACATCTAATCTAAATCTCTTTTAATCTAAACCTACTTGTCCCATCATTGTTTGCCCAAGTAAAAAGCCACTTTCCCTGTTTTTTGTAGACTCTTTGAAGTATTGAAAGGCCACTCCAGGTAGTTTCAAGAAGGCCAGCAGCTTTGGAGTGGCAAGACCTTGTGAACATCCTGCCTCCCTCCACCCCTGGCCCCAGGCTGATGCACAGGAATGAGCTTAGCACACCAGTGCTGCAACACTGACACACCTGCACAGGGCATCAGCTTTCTTAAAGCACTACTTTTGTAAAACCAGGACAGGCAGTTTACTGGTCTCGAGAAATTTTGAACTTGGACAGCATTTTTTTTTGTCATATTAGAAAAGTTAGCACATTATTGAGTGATTGTGTTCAATGGATCAGAAAGCCATTACATAGTAAGTGATGCATGCTGTTTCCAGACAAGGTGTAGCATAATCTACTGGTGGTTTAATTCTTGTATGGAAAGCATTTGTATTTTACAATTTTCATCATTTTCTTTAGCGGTAATTCTTCTTTTGTGTTCATTTTCTTTTGTGATATGCTGTTCATTCTGAAATGCCCCTCCCTCCCCTGCCCCCAAGAGTTTAATCTACTGCTTGTAACAGATACAGAAACCTTTAATGAGGCAACAGCAGTTCATACTTCAAGCAGTTGTCTTGTAGGCATAAAGTCAAATATTGTTAATATGTCACCAAACATTGTGAAAGCTTAAATACCTTTGACCAGACTTGCAACTACCTTGCCATATCTGGATGTCAGAACAGTCACAAATCACTGCTTTGTCAAGTTTGGTTGAATTCTTCCGATATTTTTGCTATAAAAATAAAGCAAATTGTATCTTACCTCAAAGGCAAGCACTCACTGTCAGACTTGTCAGTATTCTCTGCTGTTTTGGCCTGAACGGTTGCTCCAGTGCCCCTAATGAAAAATTACTCAATTGAAGTTAAAAGGATATGGGCAATAGCACACTGATCTTTCCTGTTTTTTTGAAATAAAGATATACTGCTTAGCACAATTTCCTGAGGAGATGAGGCTGCCTCTGCCTTTATGTCTCTGTGTGTGCAAACATAATTGTACCTCTCCCTCCTCCCCAGTATTGTTGAATCTTTGGCCAATCTCAGTCAAATTCAACAGAGAAACTCTTAAAAAATTTCCTTGAGTTAGTTCATCTTGTAAAGAAGAAACCCCTGAACTAGAGTCACTGCTATGGGAAACATTGCTTATCCCTTGGTGCTGAGAATGCACACAAGAGAAAAGCATTTTGCAAGGATAGGAAAATCTAAAGCAGAGCTCTCATTTTATCAGATGTGAACAAGCAGAACTACAAATTATAACTTTATAGGAAACCTGGCTTCATTAGCTCAACTGCACTTAAAACCACCTGTTTATTTATTTATTTATTTATTTATTTATTTATTTATTTATTTATTTATTTATTGTGATGATAAAATCCAGTGCTGCAATTCCAGCAAAGTACAAATGGTCACTGGTGGCATGGCATTTCAAACAGCAAAAGAAAAAAAAAAGTACGTACTGTTCCTGCTTCTCTGTGTCTTCAGGAATCTCAAGGACGTTATCAAAATATATTCATACAAGCTCTGTTAATTTTTTTATGCCAAGGTACATGATTCAATTTCCTTGATGTAAGAGATGAGAGTTGACAACCCAAAAGAGTTGGCATATGTTGTGTTGGCAATAATAGGAAAAAATAAGCAAGGCTACATCCGATGTAATTCCACAGCAGTGCCTGATTTCTTCACAAAAAGAAATTGTCCTTGGAGTGCCTGGGTAAAAGAGGAAAAATATATGAATAGGCATAAAAAGAAAAAGAATATGTCTGTATAAATGTGCATTTTACATGTATATGCATATGTTCCTTGGGAGTCAAAACTCAAAAAGAATTAAACTCTTTATAAAGATGTGGGTGTGTACACACTGTATTCCACCCACTCTATGTTTCTTTTACTGAATGAAAAGTGTCCTTTTTTCAGCTTCTCTATAAATATGCTATTTCAAGAGCATACTGAAGTAAAGAGCTTTACTGTTTCCACCATGCAAATGGCAGTATGCCCCTTCCTGAACTCCAGTAAATATTGCCTAATGGCCCTAGGATATCTGCAATTTCACATTAAAAAGATCATCAGCCAGGTAATATGGTCTGTTCTTCCATCATTTCTGTCCCTTTTCTCTGCTACCACTTGTGAACTTATAAAAAAAATTTCCTTTCTGATTTGAAGTTTCCATCTAGGCCACTAAGGCTTTGTGTATATTAGCAAGCAGTGGAGACTGACAGGAATGGGTCTCTGGGCCAAACAGCTGATGCTGATGCCATGACATCTGTGCTGTGCCCTGGGTTAACTTTTGCCAACTCCAGCCTGATCACAGGGGCTGTGTGCCCATTTGTAGCTGCAGTGCCTTGGCTGTGCTTCTGCAGTGGATATTCCCAAAGTGCAACCAGGTGTTCCATGCCTGGTTACGTGGGGAAGCAAAGCTTGCCAAGCTGGGACAATTGGGAGATTTGCCTCCGAGGTGCACACCTGATCCAACCCAAATCATTAGTGTATACATGCCTATTTACACTAGGAGAGTTTGATGTGGGTTACACAATCATGCAGGACAGTGAGTATAGGGGGGAGTTCACCTCCCCCTGGCAATAACTGAGTGCTGGCAAAGGGGTTCCTCCTTCATCAAGGGATCACTTTTGAACAATGACAATCAATAAGTGCAGCTAAAAGCACGAGGATAAGTGGTGAAACCAGGTGAGTTAAGGGGAAGCATAAACAAACACCTAACCACTTAAAAGAGTTTTGCTATATACAATAACAAGACAAGATTATTACTGTATGCAATTCACCCACACATAGACACTCACAGAAATACATTTATGCACGCAGCATTTTAGTTTTGCAGATGGTTTCAAGACATCTGATGTGCTTTCTCATAAGGAGATTGGTCTGTTAAAGTAAAATGTAAATGTAGATTTTATTTTTTACTGGTGTTTGCACTCCATCCTGGTGTTTAAGAAACTTCCCTGTGATTCTGAGCTGCAGATTCCTAAAGAGTAAATAAGCCAGGTGGCCCTTCTGAATTTTGGTGAGATGGGTTGACAGATCCTTTGCTCATTCATAGTTACAGTGCTGCTATCTTGTGGGAAAAAAGGCAGCAGCAACTGCAACACTTGCAAAAGTTGATATTGAGTCATTGTCAAGAATGATGGCCTTTTAAATATCTGCATGTTTCTTTCTAATTAGAAAAACTGTGTTAGAGTGATTAATCCATTAGGTTATATGGGGAACCATTATTCAGTGGCTCCAGATTGCAGTCTGGGCTCTCTTCAGTGTGAATTTTGTACTGCTTTTGGCAGAAGGAACAAAACCCCTCCCAGGACATCCTGGAGCATAAGCAGTACTGCTGTCCCTGAAAGCCGTGAAACAGTTTCTTCTATTGCCACTTCTTAGAGACACTATTTAAAGCTACTGCATGGATATGCAATGTGCAATTGCAAAAATCCATATCTAATGAAAACGATAGAAAAGCATCTTGGGCAACATAACAGTATTTCTATGAAACAGGCAGATTTTTGGCCAGAGTAATTGTTTTAGAAGCATTTTCATTGCCACATGCTTTGATAGTCCAGCTGAAATACCAGAGTTTTTTTTTTCTGAGAACAACAGAGTAAGATTCCAGAATTAGGAAGAAACAGTATGAATAACTGAAACGTGTTTTTATTTGGTTTGTTTGTTTTCCAGTTTCCAAAAGGACATGGAAATACAGATTTGTATGTCAACAGGCACATAGAATATTTGACAGACTTCTATTGCATACTGTTATAATCTACTTTACCAGGTTACTAAGCAGCTTTTCAAGATCATCTGTTTTCATAAAAGAAGTATTTAATATTTTACTCAATAGTCTTGGATTGTGAAAGCAGGACTTATGCAACCAAAACACCTAGAAGAGTAAAATACAGTCCTGCCCCTTCCAAAGGGCAAGAAAATAATTTCCAAAAGTATTATTATATATTTGCTGTATACTAAAATATGGTCTATCTTCCAGTTGTGAAATAGTCCTTTTCTCACATTCCTATTTTTTAAAACCTTTTTTTTAAATTTAAGACACTTTTAAAGGAGTCTATAGATCTGTATTCCTCATACAATTACAAGTCCTATTGAGCAAGAAATTTGAAATATGCATAAAATTTAGCACTACACCCTGAACAAGTCTGATACTCATCAAGAGTTACTCTGAAGAGCCAGCAGCATGTGAGACATCAAATGATGTAGATAACATATCCATTGCACTATTTTGCATCAGAATCTGATTCCAAAATACAGAAAGAATGCTAAAAAATGTGCTTTTTGGTTTTAACTTACCACAGCATTATGCCAAATGAGGGTGCAAATGGAATTTGTAAATGTGCAGAACTGGAAATCTGTTTCATCTCCGGGTACTGTCTACTCTTTTGTGTTGGGCTGCAAAGTAAAGTTGAGCAACAACATTTAAAAATGCTTTGATATTTTCACTAAAAACAAAATCATGCCAGTGTCATGACGCAATTACGCCTCTGGGCCACGATGTTTGGAACTGCTTTTGGGCCACGATGTTTGGAATTGCTTTTGCGGGCTTGCAAGTAGGAGTTTGGAGGGCAAGGTGGTGCTGTGCACATCGAGCAACACCAGATTGGGAAGGTCAAGGCACAAGCCAGGTACTGGCCGCCTCCAATGCAACACGTGGATCAAGTGGCTCCCTACAACCAGCCTGGTTCCCTCCCAACGGCAGAGCTTTTGCAGGGCTGCTTTGAGGCCCACAGGACTTCCCCGAGGCCGCACACCGTCCTGGGGACAGCACCTGCCTCACGGCCGCCCCGCCCCGCCATTTCCCCACCTCCTGCCGGGGCTCACACGCGGCGGGGCAGGCAGGGAGAAGGGGTACCCTGCCAAAGCACACACCTGGCACAAAAGCAAATCGGTCCGTGCCGGCCATGGGCAGGCACGGCCTGCGGACTCGAGCTGTGAGAGAAGCTGGGTGACACAACAGCCTGGCAACGGAGCGTGAGAAGCAGCGTCGCTGCCTGGTTTCAGAGGGTCCGTGAGGGGACGGCCCCCGGGACAGCAGGGGACAGGAGCCACACCGTGTACTGCGCCATACATGGCTGTCCCCGAGTATCTCCGCACACAGCACAGGCTCTCGGAGACGCCCGGCAGCCACACGGCTGTCGCTGTCCCTGAGGCAGCGCCACCCCGTCCTCCGCCTCGCCCGGCGCCCTCAGCCGCGCCGAGCCCAGCGGCACCGCGGGGTGGCGCCCGAGCGCCGCGGCCGCCAGGGGCGGGTCCGAGCGCCCTCGCTCCGGGCTCTGTCCCAAAGCGGCGGCCCTGGATGGGAGCCCAGAGGAAACGTCCTAAAGCACGCCCACGCCCGGTGCTCCTCGCTCGTCCGGGTGCATTTGCAGAGATCGGATGGCAGCGGCGTGCCACGGGGTCCTGCTGCCATCCAAAGCAGTACTTTGACATCCTTCCTTGCGCTGAATGCGGTGTTCATTAGATAGCTCAGCTCGCTGCCTTGGCGGAGAAAGCCGCGGTTTTGTTGTCACTGTACTGCCAGGTTCATGGGTTGAATCAGCTTTGTGAGGAAAAAAGGGCAGGAGCGTGTGGCCAGGAGCTGAAGGAGAAAAGTGACTGATTTGGCTCATCTTATGGAAGTGCATCTCTAATTGCAATTGTTGTAAGAGAAAGGGAATAAGAGATACAAATTGAGAAAGACAACGCCTTGTATCCCTGTATCTGTACCTGAGGCAGACTATCAAATATCCCAGTACTAGTTAAGAGAGCAGCATACATTTGTAGTATAAGCTCTTGTTTCTAGTGTAGATCTGAATGACAGTGCATTATCATGGCCTGGCTCTGTGTAATCTGTCCCTTAATAAGAAAAATTCAGCTCAGAGTGTTGTGTCCTTCTAGTCTTAAAAAAAACCAAACAAACCCAAACAAAAACCCAAACAGAAATGCAGTAGAACATATGCTCAGAGGTAGAATAACCACAAACGAAAAGTAAAGGTAAAAGCAAAGAAGATGGAGAAAGTCTCTGTAAAATTTTAAATGCCATGAGATCTTGTCTCTGCAACAAAGGTGGCCATGACCTGGATTCCTACCTCCTGAATTCACTTGTGTCACCAGGGTGCCTATAGATTTTCTGTAACTTCTCTGGGGAGAAAGGCCCCTTGAAAAGGGAACAACCCATCAAGTTCAGTGTCAGTAGTGATTCAACTGCTTCAGGCTGTAGGCTTCAGTCTTGCTCTTTATGTACCTAGCGTATGCTGACCTCTGCCACTTGCAAGTCATCCTTGTCATGGAAATTATTTGAGGCACGTATTGGATTGCATTATATGGGAGGCCAGCCCATGTGATCCTTATTATCTCTTTGGTAGTAAAAAGGGTGACTTTATTTACAGCCTTTGGCAAAATGTTCTGCAATCTATTTTGAACTGAAACAGGAGGATGAGCAGAATATCACGAATCTGTGGTGACTTCCCTGCTTATCTTGGCTGCCTTCTCCTCAAGAGTTGTACTGAACGGCAGTCTGGTGCAGCAAACAAGCTTGGCCAGTGTTTATAAACAAATATGTATTTCTCAATGCATTTTTTCTTATCTGCATCTTTTTTCCCTTTTTTAAAAAATACTTTAATTGCTCTGAGGCAATGGCCATCTTCATCTGTGGTGGCTCTAAGACCACAATCACTGTTAAAAAGGAATACATAACAAAAATTAGTTCAAACTGAGCTAGAAAACATTATAGGCACTTTAGTTAACCAGTCAAATTACTAGTTACCTCTAGCTTCATTTACTTTGTAATATCTATTTCTAAATACCATGAGAAGGTAAAAAACTTAGTGCACTAAACAGATATTTTCATTATGTTTCTTCATCATTTTCAACATGTTTCAGTTTCTAATATATGGAAAAGGGTAGTACATGGAGAGTTATTATTTAAGAAAATAACATGTTAATTGATTTGTTGTGTAAGCTAAGCCAGCCAGTCATAGTAAGGCTTTTACAATATTACTCATCAGGAGCACTGTCCTGGTTCATTTGAAGAACCCAGCTTTCGTGGTAATAGTTTTGGACACGGTAATTTTGGTAGTTCTGTATACTTCAGATAGACATCATTGTCCAACTTAGCTATTTCAGACAGGCAAGGTAAAAAATGCAAGTTATTAAACAATTTAATTTTAGAAAAGAGCGTAACCTTCTTTATGCCAAAAAAAAAAAAAAATCAGAAGAATTCGCTTTTGTCTTAAATTCAAAGAATATTGACCAGGACTAGGACTCTAATAAGAAGCAGAACTTTTTTATCAGAGGACTCCAGTGTTGTACAAAAGCCTTTGAAGTCCTTGGCAAGGCACACGCGCTGTTTTGGCAGTCACGCTGGAGTGAATAGGCGTACGTAATTCTGGAGGGAACATCTGACATTTCGGAAGTCTGTTCGTGGTTGGGTTGTGGCAGCCAGGACTGCAGACCTGCTGTCATGCCAGGGCTCCCAAGGCCCTGCACCTTCCCTGTGTGAGGCTCTCTGGGCCATTTTGGCTTTCCCATTTGGAGCAGCAGTAGCAGCACAAAGCAGAGCTGGCTGGAAATTTCTGACAGTAAATTTCTCCACTGGGGAAAGAAATAACCCAAACTGTAATTGACAGGTTTCTGAGTAGCATGTTGGCTGTGAGAGAAGCCAGGCAGGATCCCAAGCTGCCTGCTTCCCCTGCAGGCTTACTTGGCTTTCTCTATCAGCAGTTCACATGCTTTCTGGGCTTCTTGACAGCTCGATAGGGAAAGTGAGGGAACCTGTGAAACTGAGATGTGGGAGTATGCTAAAAGTCGCATTTCCACTTTAGATGGGTAGTCTTCTCTAGAAATGTGGGAGACAAATTCCGGTTCTCGAGGGCTCTTTGCTCCAATGAAGCAGAGCACCTCAGGCAATGCCAACAGTTGAAAGAGCATCCATCCTTCTCCAACCCAGAAGGTGCAGCATGAATAAGGTGCTATAAGGAAAAAGAGGCATCCTCTCTTCCTTTTCTGAGATGCACTGGCAGAAAGGACCCATCAACTTTTAATCATTCCATCAGCTACACGGGACTACTGCTGCTGTGCTTTTCCACTCCTGGCACATAGTTTTCCATGGGGATACAGTTAACAGGCATTTAACCTCCACCAGGGAGTGAGGGGAAGAAACAGAGCGTGATTCATAGTTTCAAATTACTGTTCTCAGGCTGAGAAAGGCGTTAGTGCATTCTGGCTGCTAGCTCAGCCATGCTTATGTCCTGTTCGAAATTCTTCTTTAAAACTGCTAGGCATCTACAGGTTATTTCAGCAAGCAGTGAAATATAGCACCTATATTTCCTTGACCCTAAATGTAACACAAGAGATTAGCCAGACAACACAGGGCGATCCTGCAGAATTCCCTTCTGCGTAGGTTAGAATCTACTCTACAGGGAATTTAACTTAAGCACAGGAACACCCAGTCTCACGTAGCCTTCAGAAGAGCTCAAACCCCAAAGTCTTTATCCAGGCCCTGATTAAACAAACTGAATAAGCATAAATCAAGCTAACGTCATGGCTTTGCTGAATTCATTTCCCAACTCTTGCTCAAGTAAACTATTCAGGGAAGTTAAAACTGGGCTTCAACTTTTTATTTGCTGTTTCAAATTAGATTCCTTACACCTGTTTCATATGACCATTTTTTCTTCTCATAACTTTGTCTTCATTTTTTCACAGCCATCTGTAATTTATTTTCTCAGATAAAGGTATTTGTAGGAGAAAATAGAGCAGTACAGCCTTGTAAGACATATGATCAAGAAGCCAAATTAAACTTGTCCCAGCTAAGCAATTTGACATAAAATAGTGAAAACCACATTAATATTTCACTGGTTCCATTTTATTTTGTGAGAAGAGAGGTGAATATTTTTTAAAATATGTATTATGTACACAGCAACAAAAGGTTATATTTGTATTTTCTTCTTTATAGGCAAGTCCAAGCTTTTGGCTAAAGTCCAGCAGACATTTTTCTTTGTCCATTAAGACAATCTCCTACACAGTTTACCAGGGGAGGATGAAATTCCTCAAGCTGTGTTATAAACATTCATCACTGAAATCATGCTCCTAGTAACAAGAACAGCAGACAAAATTTAAGACAGTACTACATTGAGTGCTCTTTACAGATGGAGACTATGGAATCAGGAGTGAACCAGCAGAGCCAAAGACCAAGTAAGCCACTGTGAAAAGATTAAACAGGACAATTTTCCATCACAGAGAATTTTGAGCTTCAGAAAAAGTAGGAAAACCTGATTCTGTCACTCCAAATATAAGACAAAGGAATATTTAGATGCCAAAGGAAATAGTCTGAGAAAGGACCATTTTTTCCCTTTTGAAAAGCCTTGGTTCTTCCCTGTAGCAGTACTTTATGGAGAAAACCTACAAGTAATTTAAAGCCGCACAGCTTGTATTTTTTTCTGGATGAACTTTTTGAGAATTCTATGGAATATCCCCATTGTTCCTCTGTCTTTATATTGCTCAAGTTGATTCCTGTTGAATAAAGTCTCTAGAGATGACAGCTGAAATGAGGGTTCTATTGAGCCCATGACATGCAATGGGCAGCATTGATTTTAATGGGGTAACTCAGCATGGGACAGAAAACAGGCGGTGTTGACAGCAGTGCCTGCAAGCTGCTGGTCAGGGAGACTTTTTATCAGTTCACCTTCCTGTCTTCCTTTTCAGCTGCAGTTTACCCCCTCCTCTGCCAGTATCCCTAATTAGTGCAGAAGATTTGTTTGTGTATAGCCCTAATAAATCGTAATCACCTTCAATATAGCGCTTGCCCAGGCTTTGACCTTTTGCTCTCTGTCCATGTCCATGCCAAGTACTGGGTGGGAGGATTGGGCAAGGATTTCCTATGTACTGCCATCACCAGCAACAGGGAACCCAGACTTCCCTTCCTCATTTAGGCCTGTGCTAAAGGCTACCACCATTAATGAATTATTTCCTTTATGAAAACATTTCACAAAATTAGATAAGGATAAAGCCAGAAAGTGACCTGAACAAATTACTGCAGAACTTCTGAAGCATTTTAAAAGAAAATGAAAGCTTCTCAGGGTCTTGTATTTTGTGGTAAAACCTATCCAACTCCATGAAAGGCATATTGTTCCAGAAAAATAATAACTTATAGGAGACTCCGGAAAGGTTTCTTAAAATGCTCATGGCAAGAGGCTGATGAGGTGGGATTTTCTGGACGTACTGTAAGAATATCAATACCAGCCTCCCTGCTGCTGCAGTCTGCATCCGGTATTCAAAGAGTTACATTTTTTGCAGTATTGCTCGCAGGTTTCTGGTGTGTGAGTCCAGTGAATCTGGGAGCCCCACTGGACTTATGCAGAAGGCACTGAGTCCTGGCAAGCGCAGGCCTGTGGAATTTAGCAGTGCAAGAGAAGGAAACATGCCAAACCATCTACCTGAACTGCTATTCCCTCAACACATTCCTCTGTGGTGTTTCTTGGCTGGCTTCTTGATCCCTCAGCTCTAGAACTGAAAAAACCCTGTTGCTTGAAGTTATATTTCTCACAGTCCTTTACATAGCATGTGTAGCAAAAAATACCCCAGAATATTATGGAAGTTCCATTTTCCACAACAAAAAATAGAAAAAGAAAAAACCCTGAGAAATAATTGTCTTTTCTTAATATTATTAATTATTATTTTTAGTTAATAGTCTAGAGTAGCAGATGGGTGCTCATGAGTTAGGATTCAAATAGGTGAAAATCAGAAGTGCATCTTTAGATATTTAGGTTTCCAATTTTGTTTTGAGCAAGATTTTGCAAAATTAAGACTTTGAATATTTTGACTTTTAAAACATTCATAATTAGAGAAAAGTTTTTAGAATAATACTACAAATCTAAACTCACAAATTTATCCTGTTCTGTCATAACCACACACAATTCTTTCTTCATTGTGGATTTGGTCAAAATCCCATCAACTGCATCCCCTCCTCTCCTCTCCTGATGATGTCTATTTATATGGCTGTTTAAAGCAGATGAACAGCTGGTGTGATATTGTGGTCCTACAGAAACAGAGAACCTTAGCACAGGAAAAGATCCAACATACAACTAGCTAAGTATTATAGAGCTTACATAATTTGAGTTTCCATAGTTTACAATCTTTGCTACAGAGAGTAGAGAGGTTTCTGTGTTTGTCACAAGAAAACAGGGTGGGTTAGATGGAAATGAAAGTCATTCATGTCAGCCCATGGGAAAAAGCAGGACAGATTTCCTGGAAATTATGGATCTAATCATTTTGTAAATCATGGGGTATTTCAGATTCAAAGTGTACGGAATTGTTGCACATTTGCAATTCCTTTAGTGATTGTCACAAGCATGGAGGGTTTTTTCCAACAGGAGTAATGTCTAGCATAAATATTTCTTAGCTGTATGGTAGCTACACAGTGAACAGCACGTTTCAACAGGGTAGCAGTCTCAGCACAGTGGTTGTGTGCACAACGTGCTGCTGTACCTATTCCACACACCATACAAGCATCTGCTCAGCACGGAGAGACAGAAACTTGGAAGTAGTTTTGACCTGTGTATTTGTGGGCTCTTTGTGTTGATGAGACAAACTAAAGCAAGAATTTCTATTACTGTTCAAGCAGTAATTATCACTGATAACTTCTGCTACAACACATATTTATGTCAAGATAGTATCACATATATAAAATTGAAGTTCCTTGTTGTTCTTTTCCATAAAGTAGATAGTTCTTCCAAATGTCCTGTATCCAAATGACCATAATGTCATAACATTTGAGTCACAGTCCCCGATATTTCATGGTGCTATTGGATGAAGCAGACTCCTTAGATTCATGTCCAACTGTAAAGTGTCCTTTCAGTTCCTTCAGCAAGCCTTGGATCTTAGCTTGGCTTGCTTAGCACATTGTTTTGGGAAGTCATTTACTCTCCTAGACTTCACCCTCTTTTCATTCTGGAAAATTTATAAATTTATAGGTCTTTAGGATCTCAACTATTGTCTTAGTTAGATTTTGGAGGTTTTTATTTGTTTTAGATCTTGGCTTTGGAATATGTGTTGTTCATAGACTAAGATGACCCTCATGTTTATAGGCCTCTGGAGAAAATGGAATCACAAGTCTTCAATAAAATCTAATCAGCATTTTAAATAAATCACAGATATGAGAGTTTAACTAAACACAGAAAATACTCTGGTGTTCCACCCCACAGGGTCTTATCATGGTCAACTTGGCTTCTGTACTACAAAAACATCCTCAGTTCTTCAAATATGCCAATAAACTTCCCCTAAGAGGCAGACTTCAGCAAATAAAGCCCTCATGCTACATAACCAACATTTGCTTGATAGACTTCAGATGAAAGAGTCAAAAATTTCTTCACTGACCTAACAAGGTGCTGGAGGAGCTTAAACTGCTGTAAGTATGAGAAAGCAGAGCAGCTTAAAACAGAAAGATAGGATTTGGGACAAGGTGATGTCACAGCCCAGCATCCAACAGGAAAACATTTGAACTCTGGAATCCTTCTAGCAGCCAAGCAGTTCTGCACTAACATGGATGTCACAGGGGAGTTTTTAATAGACTGCTATACTGAGCCAAATAGAGGTCTTCAGGGAGTTACAGGAGAAGTGGAATATGCACATCTGGGAACCAAACCAAACCAGCTCTGATAAATTGCACAAGGCTTTCACTTGCTATCACCTATAAAGGAGCTTGTACAGTGTTTTAATTATTTTTAAAAGTTCACATTATTCTCCAGACAATTGAATTATACATGGATATATACCGAATAAAAAGCTTTGTTGATGGATATCAGATGATAACACCAATAGCCAGAATTAAAAAAAAAGGATGGTCCCTATAGTAACATATTATTTTTCTTTGAATAAAAGTAAGCTAGAGAAACTAGTATGTTACTAGCCCCTCTTTCTGAGTTGGTAAAAAGGTGATTGAATACATCCAGAGTGTAATGATGTTCAGATGGGATACTGGAAAACAGAACTGGTCAGGAATGAGCAATTAGTTTGAAGGAAGGAAACATAAAAATGAGGTTAGAAACATAGAGAACATTTTTAAAACTGCATTTGTTTTCTCTCAAAACATAATCTTGCAAAAAATATATTTTCTTTTTTAATTTATTTGGAATTGCCTAATAAAGCAATAGTTCAATCTAAGAACAACAGAGATTGAATTTCCAACAAAGGTGCAATATCAAATGCATAACTGCTATTAGATGCTTAAAAGTCTAAATACTTTACAAACAACAAACTAATTAATGCTTAGGGGGAAGGAGAGCTCTGGGGACCCTCTCAAGACTCGGTGAATTTCTCAGGTAGAGCTATGCTGTGCCCAGCAATCTCTTCTTTCCCCTCATATGCTGTGCTGGCCAAGACACAAGTGCCATTCTGCCATCATTTCTTATTCACAAATCATCAAAAATGATTTGAAAATAGCATTAATTTCTCCTTTGGTTTAAAACTGCAGAAATGTTTAGAACTGCAGATATGTTTGCTGTTTGTCTCCAGAGAAGATGATTTGAGGAATTAGTGAGCATACGGCTATGGCATTTGACTTTCAAGTATAAGTCCTTTTACTCAGACTTTGAATGTCCTAATCAACCAAAGTCTTTATCTAATTCTATGAAAATTTCTAATTCTAAATAAAATCCAAGGGATGTCTGTACAACTTACCAATGGTCATTACATTTGCAAAGATGTTGAATTATGGAAGATCTCAGGATTTGTGCTGTTCTGCATTTGTTAGTAGGACCTGTACTGTGTCCCTGGACTTGCTGAATCTGTATGTACCCAAACCAAAGCACTGCACTATCATGTGGGCTCTTACTTCAGCCTAGGGCTGCCTTAGCACTCAGGTCTGGACCATAGCCCAGACAGGCAGCACTTGCCTGGAAACCTGGACTATCTGAGTCAGTTCCAGACACCAGGCAAATCTGGGTCCTCATACATCATGCAAAAATGCTCAGTTAGCAGAATTTAGTGGTAGCTTATTTAGGTGGCAACTTATAGCAGAAATTTTTCTAACTTGCTACTTTGCAGGGAGGGGTCTGGTGTTGACAGATGGAAAACCAGCCAACAAATTCAGAACAAAAAAAAAATAATGCATGGTTTCTTCTGGTGCTGGCTTTTACAAACCAGAGCCAAAGACTGCCACAGTGATGAGAAATATGGGTCAGGAAAATACATCTAGAGTTGGATATTTTGAGGGCTATCTGAAGTCTAAATGTGCTCCAGATTACTGTGTAAGCATTGGAGCAGCTCACGCTCAATGGAGGGCAGTGGCAGAGCTCCATAAATCTGTCTCTAAAGGTTGTGCTGGGATACAGCTGCCTGGGCTTGTGGCAAGGTCTTCCTTGCTGAAATCACAAAGACTTGTAGCAGTGTGGGTTTTTTTACTAAGAGCACAATTTCTCTTTCAGTCATGCAGGAAAATGTCAGTTTCCTACTCTATATTTAGTGAACCATGGGAGGATCAGGCCCCAGAGGGGCTGAAGCACCTACCTGCTAATTCAGCTACCTGAATTCAGCCCTCAAATCTCCAAGCAGCTTTTCCAACATGCCTTCCTGGGGAGGCAATGGAGCTGTCTGCCTGCCAAAATTACTGCCTCTCAGCATGTTATAACTACTGAAGTGTGGATATGCCCATGCTGTTACCTGTTTAAGCCATCCTTAAACAAGCTATTAGCAGATCTACATTGCCTGCAGGTCTGCTTCTCTAGGCATTTTGTGTTCATGCTGTCACAGGGTCTGACACACAGTGTTCCTGGCAAAGGTGTTTTCTTGTGATTCATCTACCAAGTGAAACCTGTGGAAAACACGAGAATCTGCCCTCCACCTTTCCCAAAAAGGACATTCAATATACATAAAAGAAACAATAGCACTACCCTCTTCTCATTAAAAGGGTCTGACTTGGTTTTAGGACTTTTGCTGAGGAAAAGGCACATGCTGATGAATATTGAGAGGTAAATGCATGCAGCCAACAGTTAGGTCTCACCTGCCCCACAGTCTTGCTCTGTCTCCCAGCACATTCTACTGGCTTCACAGTCAGCATTTCAGCTTCCAGAAAACCCAGGGACTCCATACACAGTGTCTGACAAGGTATCCAGGTACTAAATTGTGGTGGATCCCCTCTGCGGGACATGAGAGAAAACGTGGTCAGGGAGAGCTGAGGGCACACAGAGCACCCCAGACAACCTGAATTAGAAATCTGAAATACATGCTTTTGAAGAGACTGGTTTGGAATTGGTATTGGAATAAAGACCTCCTTAGCAAAGGATTGCTTTGTTTAATGTAGGTATGCTGCTAAGGCTGTGGTGCATGCACCAAAATAAGGTAATGCAGCCTTTTGTGTGTACATGTGTGTGACAGTTCCCTCAGTGCACAGTGGCTGAGCCTTAAAAAGGCCTGTGGCAATTCCTTTAACCCAAGAGAAGTCAGAAAAGTGTTAATAGAAAATTTCTCTTCAGTTTTTTTTTTTCTTTCTCTCAGACAGCAACAAACAGAGGTAGCTTACCACAAATTTTCTATCTTGAAAGAAAATATTACTCCTTCTTTTCCAAATCAAAATCAGGAATTTCTTTCCCCTTCACTTACCTTTCTTTAGGAACAGGCTAGTGCAAAGAAGTTTGTGAGATATTTGGCTTTTGGAGGCTGGTTCAGGCCCATTATGGGGTCTCCTGAGAGGAGTTTCTCTTAAGCGTCTCATAAAAATCTTGTCAAGTTTTTGGTATGTAGGTAAGTTTCCTGTCTCAGCTAAGTTCCCATCTTTCCTCTTCTCCATTCTGGGTTTCTAGCATATTACCTAAAAATATGCTGTTTGCTTTACTTTTTTAATGTTCTGCATCATGTGTGACATGAGCGTGCACAGCACTCAGGACCAAACTGCTAATTAGGTGCCCTTGGGTACTTGTTTATGCAAATACTGAGGGCATTCACACCTGGAGAATATTTTTCACGCTGACAGATGCATGTTTGGCAAGATTGGCCATTTATTTTTTCCAAAATATTGATAATAGTTTAACTTACATTTAACTCCCACAAACTACTTGTAGGTTAGTATATGTACTGTCCATACAGTCTGAGGGCTTTCTGGATGGAAGGAACCCTGGCCTTGCCCGTGGGTGTTATATGACTTGATGTGTTTGTTATGTTGGGTTAACCTTCAAAGAAACTGCACTAAAATCCTGGAACTGTTTTCATTAAGGCCTTCACCTGGACTGACATCACAGTCACATGTAATAAACAAGAGCCTCATCCACTGAACCGTTTCAGGCCTTATGTTTTAATGAAGTTTTGAGTTTATGCAATAGTTTTGGTGAAAATCTACATTGAAAAAATTACACCATAAGATCCTTTATGTTTGTGGGTTTCTCCTTCCCTTGATCATATTTTATTTTGTTCTGTTTTCTTTACTAATTTTTTCCAAAACTAACTTATGCAGACTTTGGTTTGCTTTACTCCCAGGTTTCTACTTCTAACGTGATTTTTTAAAGGTTTTAAAATCTGGACTCAAGAATAAATGTCTCAAGTTTTCAGAGCCAGAGTAATTTGCTTTAGTGAGATGGTGTATTGCACCTGCATCAGCTTAGTGGCCCAAAATATCTGTCAGGAATTTTTCATTACAGTTTTTAAATTTTATTTTCATTCAGACAGCAGAATGAAAGCTTAGCCAAGAACTTAAAAGACCAATTAAGCTTTCAATGGTTTTGCTA
Source organism: Luscinia megarhynchos (assembly GCA_034336665.1). Classification (NCBI taxonomy): domain Eukaryota; kingdom Metazoa; phylum Chordata; class Aves; order Passeriformes; family Muscicapidae; genus Luscinia; species Luscinia megarhynchos. The sequence goes on along the minus strand of CM067565.1, from coordinate 76,867,128 downwards.
ATAATACTGAGAAGAAATTGACTGCATAAAGGATTTGCTTGCTGTGCACTTGGCCAGTGTGAGTGCTCAATCATTATTACTGAAATCCTTTATACTTGTAATCAACAAAAAAATTGAGTGTCAGAAGTTTTATCTGAATCAGGCATGGGTTCAAACTATGACCTGAAGAAAAATGTGGCACTTTATTAAAGCTCTAGATCTGGCTCACATGTCTGGCAACCATAATTTACCAGCATTTAAAGTCACAGACATATTTGGTGATACATGCTGATATCCTTACTGCTCTGATGATGAACCTTGTGCAGTATTTTGGGTGCTCAGACTCAGAGATGTCCTGCTCACCACACTTGGTATTTCATGACTTCAGCATAGTTTCATGTGGGCAAAACGTGTGTTTTCTCCTGTTACTGCCATTTTAGCAGGGATGAGTCCCTTTAACACACAAATTAAATGAAATCAGCTTAATTACATTTTATTTGCCCAGTCTGACTGAGCCCTTTGCCTAATGAAATGTTTTGTGGGCAGGCTGTCCATTCTGAACCTCTTATTTCTCTCACATGCTGCTCTGCCAAAGCTTTTACTTGTATTGGGAAGGCACAACCAGAAAACAGAGACTGCAATAGTGAGAGAAACTAATGAATAGGGTCTGTATTTGACAGCTTAAATGAGCTGACCACAGTGAACACCTGAAGTTACCTTCTGATGCCAATTAAAGGCATGTATGATGCTGAGGCATTTGCAGGAAAAATGTAGATCTATAAAATGTGCTCACAGCCTGTCAGAGTCAGGCTTCTGGCACAGAAGTGAAGCAATTCCTTCATCCTGACCATGGGCAAAGCAAGCACACATCTTCCTGATGGAGTAATATAGCTATAGGCACGGCCTGCTGCTAAAGCTGCAAATACCTTGGTCTCTGATAGGGTGCTATCTCACTCTTTTCTTTAAGCTACCACATGGGAAGGTCATGAATGCTGTGTTTGTCAGCTCTGGTTAGTCTCCTTTCTCCAGACCTCCAAGGTGCTATTTTCTGGTACAACAACCCAAAAGAGACCAGAGAAATGGATATGCTTCAGCCTATCCTTCTACCATCCTTACACTGGGTAGTACTTTCCAAAGAGCTTCTTGAGGAGTAGCTAAGTTATTACTTAGCCATGGTTGGTAGGAATTGGATGATCAGCTGAAGCCAATTGGGAGGAAAAGTGAGAGAAGCAGGTGATGACCAGAGCTAAATGAGAAATCACTCATGCCAGAGCCATGCCTCCTCCCAAGCAGCTTAGCATCCATTGGGGCTTGTATTCATTCAGGAGAGGCAAGAGGACTAAGGCATAGCGTAGGAGCCAGCCATACCTCCACAGCTAGTGTGCCAGCATGTAAACCCTCTCCAGACATCCTGCTGAGACTCCACCTGCACTTCTTTTCTTTCATTCCAGAACCTATGATTTGCCTCACCCACTGCCTCCTGGTTCAGCCATCTGTAGTGTCTGGTGGAGGAAGCCTCCGAGCGCTCCTTCAACTGCTTAGCCCCTTTTATGTCAGCTGTCCAGTCATCTGTACCTCCAGAGCACTGTCCAGCAGCATCTCCTTGCTTTTTGGCAGCCAGAGGTGCTCTGCAAAATGTTCCCTTTCTTGTCTTCCACTGTGAATTGACAATCATTTATCTTCAGCCTGCCAGTATTTAGGGGGATGGGGTGTATTTAATTTTACACTGCCACAAAGTAGTTAACACTGGAAGGGACCTCTCATGATCATCAAGGCAAACATCCCCAGCCCCCTTGCTCAAAGCAGGGTCAGCTAAAGTAGGTTGCTCAGACAGCTTTTGAATACCACCACAGATGGAGATTCCACAACTGCTCTGAAAAACCTGTGCCAATGTATGATCACTCCAACAGCAATATTTTTTTCTTATGTGTAAATGGATTTTATTGTATTTTAGTGTCTGCCCACTGCCTCTTGTCCTTTCAATCACCACAGCGTCCGCTTGTGGCCTAAGTAGCTTGGGGTCCCCATTTCCTGTTTTTGAATTTCCTAAATTTCTTGTTGTCTCATTTCTTCAGCATGTCAAAGTCTTCCAGAATGACATCAAAAGCATCTGGTGTATCAACTGCTCCTGCTGGTATTGTACAAGCTTGCTGATTGGGCAGTCTGCCCTGTTATTTAGATCATTAGTGAAGAACAGTCACGTGTTTCAAATGCTGATAGCTTTTATCCACTGGAAGCTCATTTCTCTCCTTTGAGCCTTTTATTTATGAATATCCTATTTGCAGAAAGTATATCCAAATGATTCTTCATTATTTACCTCTGTGTTTTCTGTAGAACAGAAAGCCATGGAATTATTAGGTAAATCATATACCAATCAAATTTGTAAACAGAATACTTCCAAGAAAGTAGTCTTGTTTTCAGAATGAGTCTCATGAAAAAACATCCAGAGGAACACTTGGACTTATTTTTGACTAAAGTTTCTCCACAGAAACAGTCTGTTTTCTTAAGAGGTTTTTGTGGCTAAAGCACGGAACAAACATATGAAAAAAGAACAGAGACTACATTAAAGGATAGTCCCTAGCCCTGAAGTAAAACCTAGAAATGCTAGAAATAGGATGTTCCTGAACAAAGAAATGCATGTCTGTGTGTATATATATGTGAATATATATATATATATATAATGTATATATAAATCGTGAAAAAAATTATATTTTCACTTTCCATCCAGCATGAACACAGTCTAGCTCTGGTGACTGCTGAGTACTGAACATGTTTTCAAGCTAAATAGCTTCATTCTGTTGATGCAAATTTGTGAAAAAGACAAGAGAGATCTGAGGTCGTTACAGTTTCATATGCAGATACACTTCTAAAACTTCCAGTGTAAGAGGTAGAACAGCTGCTAGAGTTTGCACCAAGAGCTCCCATCCTGTTTCCTAGGAGGAAACAAGGCCCAAAATGTCTCTGAGAATGTCAATTTTCTCCTCTGTCCTGCCACAAGTGCCTCTTTTTTGTCCTGTGCTTTGTCGTACTCATCACCATTCTCAATCCTCAGTGAGAAATGGGCAAAACATAACTCTTGTTTGTTCCTTTTTCATGTTCCCAGGCTGTGTTCCTGTTTGATTAGTGGCGTTTCCTTTTTCCTGTCCTTTGTTTATTGCTATAACACATTTCCTGTTTATTGGTTTATAGTAACCAGACAAAAATAATGGTGTTTAGAACTCTGTCTTGGAAGTGCTGGAGGTTCAGTGACACATAGCATTTGAATCTTACATGCATTCTCAATATCTCAGTTTCCTCCATTTCTGCATTTCTCCCCATACTTTCCAATTCTGCTTCCTTTGTCACCACACACCCCATCTTTCCTTTTCACTCACCCCATAACCCTTCACTCACCCCATCTTCTTATTTCTGGCAGGGGAAACCTAAGTATTTGGCAAGAAGGAGGGAAAGAACCACAAAAATGAGCCATGGTGCAGCCAGTGTAAACATGAGCTCACAGTGGCAAACCCTCTCGCTCCAGCAGCACTGGTAAGAGAAGTGATATTGGACAGTGTGTTCCAGTGGCAGAACATGTGCAGGGAAAGCCAAACAACTTGGTGAAGCTGAGACCATTGCTGAGCATCCACCAAAAGTTGGATTAAAAATTCTAGTTCTAAGTAAATCAGAAGTTTTGCCTTTGCTTCCTCATGATTTGAGGTCATTTAAGGGTTGCAATTTCAAACTTCTTGTTATCATATTGAAGACTCACTTTTAAATTACTATTTTCTTTTTTAACAAAAGTTCACATTCACAGGTATCAGTCTAACAGCCTCTGTACCTTTAAAAAAACAGGACAATACAGATGTTATCCCAAATATCAGAGGACCCCACAAGCAGAGTGACCAGCTTTCCCTTAGCCCAGTGGAATGCCACTATTGATTCTGTACCTGCAATTGCCATACATTTGCTAAAAGTTTGGAAGCAAGTCTTGGTTTCTTCAAACATAAGGTTCTTCATTTGCCAGTCACACCAGCACCCCCAAATGTGCACAGGCAGAGAAACTGGAGATCTTTGGGCCTGCCAGAGACATTTCTTACAAATATTTAGGTCACAGTTGCCTTAATAATTCATGTAAATACAGATTGCACCTCCATACCTAGCCCTGACAGGATAGTGCATTATAGGAAAATAAATTAATATATTCAGGCCCAACATAAAGGTTTTACCTTCCATCCACAGACAGTCACACTGTGGACTGCAAAGCCACAGGCCTGCAAGTTGTGGATTTCTGTCACTAGGAGCCTTTTGGTGACCACTGGCTAGTTGCTGGTTGCTACTGCTCTAATGGCCTTGGACATCACAGGCAGCTCCCCACTGCTGCAGGCCTAGAGGGCTACCTCCACTACAGCCTGCTGCTCCTCTTTCACTCCAGGCTTCAGCCTGACAGCAGAGTCCTGTCTGCTCTGGAGATGGTAATGAAGGGTTTTGCAGCCTGGAGGTTGGAACTGGAGAGTAGCATGATGTCTAGCAACGAACCTGACATTCCATTGCAAGAAATGAGACCTCATAACCTGAAGGCTTAGTTTGTAAAGTGATGTTAGGAGCATGATTTTCATTTTTAATGGCTGTAAAAATAGCTTTCCTTCTTGCTAACCACTTACAGTCTGTATAAACACACCTATTAGCAGTTTAAAGCATATAGAAAGAATTATATCTGTCCAAAAGGTAAAGAAGATGCTCTAGAGACAGAATTTAGATCAGATGAGACAAGGAAGGATTGTACCAAAGAGAAGACTAATCCTTCTGTGAGAGATTTTGTTATTCAAACATTCAAGGAAACACTTGAAAGGACTTGGGGAAGCTAACTGCTTGGAACCAAAGCATGCTGCAGGTCCTTTTGGGATGTGAGTCACACCAGAGTGCCAAAAAATATTTCTTGATTAATAACCTGACCCCACCATATGGAGTTTTACAGTGACAAAAAACAGCTGCAGCATGCAATGTCATGTAACAATTCCTCCAACTAAAGTAACAAGGTGCTGCAAGGGTCTCAACAGCACTGTCAAGGTTTTGTACTTTCAAGTCACCTAAATTAGCAACTTCAGTTAACTTTTCTAAAGAAGATTCTGTTCATGTGCTTATTTGCTAGGATAATTATGCTAACTATTTAAGTGCCTAATTACAAATAAAGTGTCTAACTTGAGGTGTAAAATGTTGTACTAAGTTCCTTGACAGAGCTTACAGACAGGCACTGAAAGAAGAGTGACTGCAATCCAGAGCAATGCATTCCTATCACTTGGCTGGATATTTGAGAATACAATAAAAAAATAAAATGGTAGGGTAATAAATTCTTGCCTTGAGTGTTTTCATTTTCATAAGCATTCTTGTCTTGAGTGTTTTCACAGGCATTGATTTCCCTCAGGTAAAAATATATGCACCAGAGTCATATTTACATTTTTGTTGAAGTGTTGCCACCCTCTGTTTTCCAATAAGTTTTTATGCCTTTGTTTAATGATATGTAATTTGTAGCAAGTTTTATGCTTCAAAGGAAACACATAAAATTCTGTTTATTATCCCATTCTTTATTTGTCACTGAGTTCAGTTTGTCCCACTATAGCACTGAATAGCCATTTGCTAACAGCTTAGAAGATAATCACCAGTTTCATCTCCAAGAATTAAAATAGTTCAGGGTGGTGCTTGCGAGTTTTTGCATACACATGCATATCCTTCCCCTGCCCCCAAACAAGCCACAGTTAACCACAGACAAATCTCCACATATCTAAATAGTATTTGTCCCTGCACAACAGTGGGAATATGTCCTGAATCACCCCAGCATGCTCTTTTTCTTTTTTCCGGAACCGTACAATTAGCATCTGTTTTTAGTACTTAGTGTTTGGACTGAAGGGGACACAGAGAAGTCCCTGTTGTTGGCTGCTGTTATGCACTAGCTGGTAGTAGGGCTGTAAAATTGCAGGAAGAACTACAGGGTTCACTCTTCCAAACACATCCCTCACTTTTTTAACCTATTAGCCCCTTTTTCCCTGGGCAGAAATAAAGCCTTTTGGAAACAGAGGGTTAGGAGCCCCAGAAGGGGGCCATGCAGTGCTCTGTCTGTAAGCCGTGGATGACAGGAGAACAGAGGTGGTGTAGGACGATACAATATTTGTATGTTTTATCCCCTCACAATTAGATACTATAAACTCAGGGCTTGGGTCCACCAAAGGAGAAAGGAACTCATCACTTCCATCCCTACACAGAGGGAACAATTCCACAGAAATATTTGGGTTTATTTCTTAGAAGTTTCCTCTCCATTCCCTTGTAATGCACCTGAGTATCACTGCAGGCAGGGTGCCACAAGCACTCTGCGCTGATAATGTTTTGCTGTAGTTTACAGGGCTGCACAAAATACTTGAATGAGGATAAGGAGAAAAGGATCATCTTAGGAAATGGACACATACTAACCTATTTTAAGTCAATAATTTGATGTTATCTGCAAGAGACTCAAAAGTAAGATATAGCTCTGACATTACATCTAATTATCACCTAAAACTCAAGTCTGTTCATGTTAGTTATGAATTGCAAAATTCATATTAAAGAACTCCTACCACTTTTTGCTGCTTTCCAGCTAGGTTCTTTCAGTAAGTATGGCTCAGGTGGTGGCTGAGGCATTTGTGCACCTCATTTCTTTACCAAACCAAGCATGTTACGCAAATGTTTCAGTGTGGGGACACAGTCACAAACATTCTGTAATCCAATGAGCCCCAGCTCAATGAGAGGTTCTTCATGAGAGAGGTGGGCAGTGAGTTATGCCCAGAACTAATGTGTGCATAGAGTATGGCTGTGAAAGGGAAGAAACAGTAGTGGAGTGGGGAGCATGCAGTCAGACACTGTGCTTTGACATGATTCTTTGGTGCTGCAAGCAGCCACAGACACATTAGCGTTTCTGCCTTGGAACTGACAGGTCCAGGAGAATGAGCTGGATATATAAATTGGTGAAGACCTGGCTGAAATCTGCAGGCCAGTTTGCATACTTAAAACAGGACATAATCTTATGATTCTGCAATGTGCTAAGGAACAGGAAGAATTAGTCTTAACATACTACATCTTTCCCTTCAATGCAATGCTCTTCGACTATGAAACCACTACGACCTTAACTATGAACCAGTGGCAGATGAGTTTACTTTTTTCTACTCTTCCAGCCAGATGTAGGAGGAAGTGTTTGTGTATTTGGCTACATACCCTTTTTGAGAGGATGAGCTATTTGCTGTCAAACTACATTAGCAGCAAGATAAGATGGCATGTCCATGATTCTCCAAACATTTGACCATGGAAATTGTGAAAGATTAATTCTTAAGTCTATGATTTTGGGCCAACTGGGCTTGTCTCAAATATATGTGCAAATTCACATGGACTAATCTCCTGTATGTCTTGTGACTGGAGAGACATAATCATGGACCCTGAACTTCTCATCCTTATTGCTGTGTGAAAAAGGAGAAATCAAGGTCATTTTCCATTCCTTCAGTGGACTCCCTCCATACATGTTGCTATGACTTTCATTGAAAAGATGTGTGATTATACCGGGTCAACAAGAAAGATGTTGCCTGTAAATTTTATGACCCTCTATTAAATTGCAGGTGTAACTTGTTCCAGTTTGCTGCTGAATTCCAAAGTGGAATCAGAAACTGCATGCTGGAGACTAGTCAGACCCCACTCTGGAATATATTGTGTGTCCAAGACACACTTGCCAGGATTTTACAGGTTTGCTGCTAGGCTTTAGGACTTGACTTGATTGTTCTAGATGTTCCAGTTTGCTCTGGATTTCATACCAGTCTCAGAGTCTTATACTGCACTTTGTCGTGGGATCTAATCATGTGGGCATTAGTAGGACTCTGCAGTTTATCCAATGCATTCAATGAAATTTTTTCCAACTAGTGCAAAATAGAAATGCAGCTTAGCAGAAGTGTTTCAGCATCTTAGAGTCTGTAATGTGGTGACTTTTATGCTGCAGATGGAACCTGGCACAGCAGGTAGATATTCATGTTAAGCATCAATAGCAATCTCAATAGGAATTAACTGCAATTTCACTATGATTGGAACTAATTTCATACAAGATTTCAACAGATTCAGGATTGGATACCAATGAAATGTATCCTCTGTCTTCTGCAAATGTGACCTAACTTCAAAACTGTTTATATTAAGTTAATTTTGTTATTCCATTTATCTGCAGAATCCTTCCCAGAGAAGTTTAGCATAGCAAAGCTACAAACAACTACCTATTATTTGGGCGGTTCAGAAGATCACTGTTACAAAAAAAAAGCTTAGTGCTGCCCCTGCTAATTAATAGCCATCTTTCTAAAGATCAAAGAATGGAACCTGATCAGGAGCAGCTGCTGTTATGCATGGTTATTTACATTTTCCTGTTTGATGTCCTAACATGCTTTTAATGATTTATCTTCCTTTTGCAGAGGGCAATTCCATTGTTTTATGAAAGAAAATCAGTGTCTGTTCCTGGCAGATGACTGCATACCTAAGATTCTGCAGCCATTGATCTGTATACGGAATTTTCCCGAGTGTGAATAGGAATTTCATACAAAGTGTATGACCACAGTCCAAAAAAGGAAAAATCCTGGTGTCTTAAGGGATCTGTTCCTGGGAGTGATGGGACACTGGTGGTACTCCACTGAGAAAAAGGGCTAAAAGACTCAGGCATAAAGACTGGAGAGCACTTGCTAGAGGTTTCTGTTTTTCTGCTCCTGCAGAGGTGAAGTTGGAGACATTTGTGTTGCATGTCCCTACTCTCCACATTTGGGTGTCTCCAGAAACATCTGATATTCCAGGTGCTTCAGGACAGTAGGTGTTGTTGGTAAGTCAGACTGATAGATGACATGCCCCAGCAGTAAGAACTTCTTATCACTCTGTTTATGCCAGTAATCCAGGTTCAGACACCCAGCTCCATTAAGGAAAAGTTGATGGAACTTAAAGGGAAACTGGACCAAAAAATCTGTGTTGGTGAGATCTAAGCTCAGTTTATATTTAGAGAAACTGAAAATAATGTCCACAAACTTAGTTTTAAAAAATACAGTAGTTGATGTAGGTCCGTGAGAAGGCAGAAAGATTACAGAAATTATGGCAAGGGTGTAGGTGGGAGAGAAGGGATGGGGAGAGGAAAACTCTCTTACTCTAAGCTAGATTTTGTGTGCATGCATATCCTGCATATAGGCCACCCACCCATGACACACGGATTTTGGAAGGGTGTTATTCTACCCCTTATACATATAACTGGCTTTCCCTGTAACTAGGAAAACATTTATTTTAAAAATTGAATCAACCCTGAGTAAAACATGGGTTTCAGTTACAGGAAGAATAGGTTCATGAACTCCAGCTAGATTTCTGAACCCTACCATCTTAAAAAAAAACCAAAATCACATGTCTGCTAAACACTTAGGCTCCAGGAAACTTATCTCTCTGGATCACCATGCAAGCTACCCAGTAAGGTGTTTCAAACTGCACGTGAAGCAAAATAGCTACTAACTATTAACAAATAAAAAAGAAATAAAATTATAAAAAAAGAAAAACTGGTTACTGTGACAGACCCAAGAAGAGAGTTACAGCATTCTTTTACACTAAGGCAGAGGTAGTTCTAAGCATGGCATCCAAAAATATATGGTATTTTAGAGAACTATTAATGCTAACCTGGGCCATGTTCAAGTCTTGCAAAGAGGAATTAAGAAAACTCTTCCATTCTTTTTGTTCCTTTGAATTCCCTTATAGTCAAGAATCATGGTCCCAATGTAGTTACCTCTCCCTCATACCCCATAAATTAAAGGTTGTGCCAATCAATGCAATGTGTTGGCCACTGCTGAACCTCTGCAGCAGCTGGAGCATAGTGTGAACTCATGGGATGCTTGGAGAAGATTTCAGCATCTTCAAGAGTAATTGGTGGCCCTGCCCTGGCAGGGCAAGCAATGTTATCAAAATAATCTCCAGATAAGCAAGTGGGCAAGATGTCTTCCTCGTGGGTATCTGACCTTCACTGTATTCCTTTCCATACTGTTGTTTGCAGGTGCAGCTTATGTTTTCCCTATTGAGTGAGGCTATTTCTGTGACATGCTCTTGCTCCTTTCTGTATGTCTGCATGGCAGTTCTCAGACTGGGGTAGTCACTGATACATAAAGATTTAGTTCATAGACGTATTTTACACCTCCTGAAGGTTTTGCATCTCTCTGAAGACCCATTCTACATTCCCAAATGCTATTAAACATTGTAGGGTTTAAGTTTCAATATAAACCAAAAATAAACATAATTTTAATCTCCTGTGACTTTAAAATTATTGCAGCCTCACAAATTCAAAGTCTGGAGTGACTTGAACTCTTGCTTCAAGTCTATATAAAGATACAGTTAATAACTCTGATTTTCTTTCCATTAATTTGGATGGCACCTGAGAATAAGAAAGAAGAAGTCTTGCCCACTACATATGGAACTTTTATTGATTACAAAGGGTTTTTTTTAGCTTTCCCCCAAACCCTGACATATGACTTTCGACAAATTCACTTCTTCCACCTCTTACCTGCCCAGATATTCAGGGCACACATAGCTTGACAATACATTGGTTTGACTTGGGCATCAGCAGGCAATTGTTCAGCTGGTCATACCCGAGAATGTCTGACACTTTCAGTACAATTTGTGCCAATGAATTCAAACTGCAGCTGCGAATTCAGCAGCTGTGGTTTCCCTGCATAGTGAGACCCATCTCCTGTGTATATAGAGGGACCTCAGGAGGTCTCTGCCACGTTCAAGAACAAGGCTGTTCTGTTTGTTGTGGATGTTTACGTGACTAGATATACTCTGCTGAAATGTACTTGAAAAATATCCATGGCATGTGCTTCATCCCAACCACTCATTCCCTTTCCTTGACCTGCCCTTTGTGGAGAGCATGGAATGTTAAACATTTCTTGTTGGTCTGCCCAGCCTCTTCTTTATTTACACTTACTCTCCCATTCCCTTCTGCTGGGGCACCTTTCAGGATATTTTCATTCCTGCTCAATGTAATGGAGTGCCAGTAGGGCCAGATTCTTCAGCTGTAAGGAAGTGGATCTTGGCCATTAAGGCTGGAGTCTGCACCCACTGAAGCTGCATGCAGAGCCAGAAGTAAGAAATAGTAAAGAAAATTAAGGACTAAATAATGCTTTGTGACTTGCTGAGCAACACATCCCTTTTTCTGCTCATCTGAGAAGAAGTATTTTTAAAACAGTAGGTAAAAATCACTTCTGCTAAAACATTTCTTCCCAATGTAAACAAACTCTGGGCTTCTAAAACCCACTACTTCAGTAGTCACAGAGCCATCTCTGCTGCATTTAACAAAGATTACAATGTAAAGAACTATCCTTACAGCCGAACAGCCAAGACCCTACACTTTCAGTCAAACTTGTTTACAGATTTCGTTGTTAACTGTTATAGCTGATCTAAACTACCTGGAAACTTACATAAAAGTCAGCCAGGTTTATTCCAGTTTCAGCAAGACCATTCAGAAGCTACCTTAAAATAAAACAAAGCAAAATAAAACTCAGAGCCACTTTTTCTTATCAAATTTCTCCGTAGATCATCTTGTAGATGTGTGAGATAGGTAAAGAATCAAGTGGGAGCTTTTGGACAATGTCCCTCACTGAGAAATTCCCCATCAGATAAGAATTTGAGTCTTCCCACAGACTTCAGCTATTGCCTCAGAATTCAGCTACTTTCAAGGCTGTGTCACCTTATGTCACCTCTTTGAGAGGTGACACTCAGAACTTGTCATTCATACTTGTAATGCCATAGCTGCCATATATGCTCCAGTTTCAAATGCTATGTATTTCGAAAGCAGATAACATCTTTCCTTCTTCTGAGTTATCCTTCGTATTAAGACCAAAGGAAAGAGGAAAGCTGTTTTCAGTAATGAGGTTCAAATAGAACAGCAATTTTAAAGAGGAATCCATAGGAAAGTGTAGAGAAGCTCACAAAACTTTTTAAAAGCACTTTTCTCAATGGAGGTCGTGTTAGATGTGATCTCCAGTAAGGCCATCAGGATGGTATCTCATGTAGAATGTACGAGATGAAAAATGCTGGTGCTGTATGGATTGTAGTCACAGCTGAAAATTCATACTCAAGCCTGGAATGTTGTTAATAGACCGATGGCAGTGGATTAGGTTGTTATCCTTATTTATTTTAGTAGAGACAACTTGAAGATCAAAGCCCTCCTTTTGGAAGTAAATAGCCAACTGACATCGAAGCAGGGGTAGAAATGGCCCTCATGTTGTCTCTGCTGTGTTGAAATTAAGTGCTTTATATACTAAGAAGTCTCCAGCCTAACCCCTTCTCTCTATCAAATGTTCTGTGTGCCACTGAATTCAAACTAGATCAAAAATTACTTTTTCAAAGTAATATCCTGACCCCAATTTTCAAAAGTGTGTAGGAAGTACAAATGCCTCTGAATGATCTGATTTACAGAACATGCTGAAAAAACGAACATTCAACCTTCAAGCCACAACCAGGAGACTAGTTCAGCACTTCTGCAAGTGTAGTGTTTGGCTGTGGAATTCAAGACCCAGCTCAAGACCTAAGACTTGCAATTGTGTTTACTAGCTTGGTAAAATGGATCAAAAAGAGGCCCACATTCCAGTGTCACAGTAGCTTAGTATGTTCAGGTCTGAAATACTGCCTGTCTGCCTCAAGTGCTCATGAGGTTCAGATCCAGCTGTCAATAGCCTCCTGACCTCTGACCTGAGCCTGAACACAGCAAGGCTGTACCTAAAATCCTAACCAAGCCTTGGTGTGTTTCTTGGTGATAACGGGGACATTTGCCTGCAATGACAGATGCAAATCAGGAATGGATTCCTCATCCTTTCATCTACAAAGCAGGATAAGAAGGATCTTGGCAATGGCAAAGGGCTCCACAGTTAATTCATTCATGTGTGCCAGAGGAAAGTCTGAAGGGAAGAAAAAAACTGTTCAAAAGATCTGGCCAAAAAATGTGCACCATCATATTTTATATTGCTGCTGAACAGGCAATTAACAATATTTCTTACTAATAAAGCTATCAGTCATGATCTTAGCAATCTGAAGAAAATATTCTTTGGGGACATCTGAAAATAACTTTGATTCCAAGTGTTTATCAGGAGAGATGGTAGGAATTCCATGCAAAGCCTATGTTCAAAGTGCTCAGATTCCTTGTGGTTTCTCATCTTCCTGGAGGTAAGCTCATAAGAGAAAAGATGTGTGCCAACTTGTGTGTTGCTGCACAAGTGTACTGTAAGATGATCAGAGAGGTTTACTTGCTAAATGCCAAGAAGTTTATTTCAGGTGAGGCTCTGCCCTGCATGGGGGTACATGAGGCAATGGTGAGGTTGCAGGGCACAGCATCCATTACATGAGTAAGGCACAAGAGCAGCCCCAGCACCGCTCCCTTTCCAGCACTAATGTGAACACAGAAGAAGAGGGGAAATATCCAAGTAGGTTATGGAAGCAACCTAGGATGTAGGAACTGGGGACTGAAGCCCCCACTGTGTTTCTGTGGTGACCTGGGCTAAATCATTCAGTCATTTTCTATATTGGTTCCAAACTGACCCCAGTGCACAGCATTTATAATGTGTCCAAATCTTGGGAGAACTGTGGTGTCTGGATGTGTGCTGTGCACTCATCAAAGCTAGTGCTGGAAGCCAAGATAATTCCACCTCCACACTCAAAAGTGTGTTCAAATGAGTTAGGAGTGCAAAGGCAGACCAACTGGGGGGAGCAGGAGAACAAAGTTGAATGGCAACACAGAAAGCAATGCTGAGTGGAAAAAAGCAAAGTCACAGACTGTCCAACTCAGGCATGAGGAGGTGTCCCCTACGGCAGGGTGACTCCAGTCACTGGCCTCAGACAAGGACTGGGGCGTTTTATGGTGCAGGTTTATGCAGCAAGACAATGTGTTTTGAACAAACAGCCAAGAGGGAAAGAGCAACTTCAAGACAGATATGATAAGGATACAGGATAGAGATTTAATTGGCATTATCATGTGTTATGACTCTCACACCTCCTGTTGTCCATGCTGAGAGCCTGGAAGAAGACTGTTTTCAATTGCACAGCTGATGAAAGAAACTAAGAACTGGAGGGTGAAGGAGAAAAAACCAGACAGACCCAATTCTCCTCACTCCTGTATAAATCAGGAAACAGATGTAGGCTTGTATGAAAACGGGAACCCTGCTGTTTATATCATGGTCTCTCTTTTTTATTATCTGCAGACTGAAGTTTTTGGAAGCCGGTGAAGGAAGCCTCCATGACAAGAATGGGGCAGTCACCTTAGCTGGAAGCAAATACAGCTTTTGCAGCTGATTTGATAACAAGGCTTGGAAAAGGACCCTGAATGACAAATATTAATGACAAAGCATCCATATAAACAACACGAAAGTCACATTATAACTACAGTATTAAGAAAAAAAATAGAAATAAATAAAGCAAAACAAACCTATAGCTCTGGTTTTATATTTGTTTGATAAACAGTTTTTGAAGTGTGACCTGTCTCTTCCAAAATCCGAGATATGCAACTTTGTTTACAGGATGATACAATTCTGATAAGCTATTTCCATGTCACCACATGCCTTTGAGCTAATAGTTTTTCAGTATTTGTCTTAATAACTACCTTCAAGTAATGGATTTGATCAGTACTGTGAACTGTTATTATTCTTTTTTTCCTAATAGCAACCAACTGTATGAACACACCAATTTCCAGTTCAACACTTACCCCTCAGAGACCACAAATTGTTCTCCAGACCTTTTATGGCTAAGTTTATCTTCTGGTGTAGGCTTCTGAGATATTTCCTTCCACTTTGTTTACTTGTACTGCTGCATTTGCACAAGCAGCCTGTCATTCTGCATTATATAAACTTAGGCTTCACAGCAAAAATAGCAATACCTGTTCTTTGTCTTTGCAGATCTGGCATTTTCCCTAGTACATTTGCAAAGATGTTAATCCAAATATGTATGTACAAAGGAGGAGGTAAGGAGGGAACACATAAATCTAGTCCTTCCTTTAGGACTGATAGGGGATTGGCCTCAAGACAAAAGCTTATCTGGGCTACAGCTATCCACACCAGGGAAGAATCAAACTGATTTACTTTTAACTGGTTTTGCTTTAAAATTCCTATTAATTTACAGCTAAAATAAAGCAACTCTTATATTTCACTTAAAAATATTTGTAAGCCATTCAAAACTAAGAACAATATCAAAACTGCTGTAATTAGCTGGAGTGTAAATCAAACCACTGTGGAGTGATAATAGAAATATTCTTGCCATTGTCATTTTGAGGTGAACTAGAACAAGGAATGTAAAATTCTGATCACTTTGGAACATTTGAGATTCAAAGACCAGTGACTACTCTACAGCAATTTCACATGAATTAATTTCATATTGTGATTAGTCATTTCACAATTTCTTGCATGTGTTTTTGAATAATCAGACACCAGATAGATGTGAACAGTCTAGTGAGGTAATTCCTTCATGGTTCTATATACAGAATGAACAGAGTCATACCTGTCTTCCTGTGCTTGCTGAAATTAAAATACAAAAGGAAACAAGAATATTTTTTCAAATAAAAATTTAGAAAAAAAATATGAAGTGATTTTATTTCTAGTTTTAGAGTTTCTCTAATCTTGTACATCAGTCGGATTGGTAGGCATGCACTCCAGGGAAGTGTGTTCCAAAACTGTGAAAGTACACTGCAAATCAATCATAGGAAAATCAAGTTATTTAACCTGATTCAAGCTACACAGTTCAATGTGCTTTTTTTTCAGAATTGATGGCTTCTTAGTTGCTCTCAACAATTTAAAACCTCACCAGTAAGACAGAGCAAGTGTTCCCTTTTTTCCTCTCAGACCTTCAATTTTTTCATTTTTAAAGTATATAACTTTGTAAAATTTTAAAATATAAAATCTTGATAGCAGTGTATTGAGAGACAGACTTTTTGTTCAGGGAATGGTGTCCCATCAAAAGATAAAACAAGAGCTGCTTTGAAGGAGGAATTTGTTATTGAACTTAATATTTGAACTTAATTTCCAACATTAACAACCTTTTCCCTGCATAAACAGAATCAGGAATTAATCAAAGAATTTCCAAGTTAAATTCTCAGTTTTCCACATCAATAAAAGAAATTCTTCCAAACCCACAATCTCCATATTTTCACTTTGCGTTGAAAGAGTGAAACTGGTAGCCAAACCTCAATATGCTACATATTCAACAGAATAGCATCCGTTACATGGGTAATAAATTGCCTCTGGAGGAAGAATTTTCCAGCTCAAGTGAGCTTCCAAAAGCAAAGCACAGGTGTTCCAAAGCACTCCTGGGTTTAGATGTGGTGAGAGAATTTTACACATGATAAATCTTAATTATTACTTTAGAACAACTACCTAGTTTTTACTTCTGAATTACTCATTTGCATCACACCTCCTCATCTCTGTGTGCTCACTCTGAAATGCTGCTTTCATTTGCCAACACTGCCGGCCACCCAGGTGACAGAGCATATTCTGAGACAGAGAGAGATACCAGGAAAATGTGGGAGTGCACAGCTGCCCGTAAGGCAGCGAGTCCAGATACCATCGGAATGAAATGCAAATCAATTTCCCTCTTTAGATATCTACATCTACAGATCTCAGTATTTTCACTGTGATACCAGCAAAATGAGGAAAGGTGTTTGCAGCTGCATCAGCATCTGCAGGCAAGGACAGAAGACGGCCAAGAAGAATCGGTGGCCTGGCCTTTGGGATATGCTAAAAAGCAAACTAGCATGGCCAAGATTCTTGGAAATTTATTAGTGTAGTTACTGGCATCTGCTAATATGTTGGAATTTTGAGTCTTGGTTATTATTGTCACACATGCTACTGGATTTTGCTGAAAAGGAGGATCTGCATATATAACAACAATACCTTTTCTGCATAGACATACCAGGAACTGTCATCACCAGAACTAGAAATAGAATACAGGATCTTTCTTTGAACATCCCAATCACATTCTTTAACTTTTGTGAGGTTTCCTGGCATCAACAGATGCCACAATGTTTGGAAAAAAATTTTTGTGGCACCTTATTGCTGAGTCGGCATTTCAGGTCAGGTTATACTCTTAATAATTTTTTTTTCTGCAAGAAAATGAGCCTCTATCTGTACTTCTACTACCTTGGATTCCACATGTCTTGTCAAATTACCTTCAAATTCACACACTGGAACCATTCAGGTCTCTAAGGTGTAATAATAGCTCAGTCAAAAGCAAAAATTTGTTCAGATGACTGCCCTTTGAGTTCCCAGATCAGAAACAAAAATAGTTAAAATCAGCACTTTTTTAATGTACACAAATATATATTTAGTTTAAAAAGAAAATAAGTTCACGCTGCATGAAGTGTTTCAACATGCAAGTTTGAAATGAACTTTTCCTCCTCTCCAGCACATCTGCAGCTCACCACATGCAGACACACAACGTACGTTTTTGTTGAAACGGAAAAATGCCGTGAAGGAACATGACAGAAATCATAGCTGCAAATAGCTTCTGTGGAGTCAGCTGAGCTCCTTGAAAATAGCCCCTCACCATATTCTCTTGTGGGCAAGTTCTGTTGTCTCCCACAAGGACAGCCACCAAGTACCCCACACGCAAGAAGCCGCCCTCATCAGAAAGCCACGCTTCTGTTTGATGTACCAGCCCTTCTCCAGGTAATCATAGTCTGGTTTGACGTGTTTGTTGATGAACATTTCACAGACAATTTTTTTGTTTTGCTCTTCCCTGGTTTATACCTCTTCCACGACCTGGTGTGACTCCAAGCCACCACAGGATAGAAATCAACTTTTAACTCCTCTGGATGTTTGTGTATTGGCCCGAGGTCAGCCAAGCCCTACGCTCTTTGCATGACTGCTGTGCAAGGGAGAGGCAGGGGCTCACAAAATTTGTTAATTTAGTTTCACACCTGATCAACAGGAGGAGCAGCATTCACTGTTAAGCAGGTGGCATTACACTCCAGTCTTCTACCTTGCATATTTGAAAACATCAGTGGTTACATTGCACAGGACAACCTTCTACGGTACCCTTGCTTTTCTTCTCATAGTTCTTCTCTACTGCTCCTTCAGAGAGTCTAACCCCTCCCAGCCTCTGAATAGGGGAAAGACTTTGCTGAAAGCCTTCATCTCCCACAGGATCTCGTTCTCCCAGCCTTTCACTTTTCTTTAATAGAAATCCATTTTCTCCAGTTAAGGCTCTGTGCACCACTGCATAATCCCTGCCTTTACAGCGATGGCCAAACCCCTCTTCCTAATTGCTGTCACCAGGTTCACCATGCTGCTCAGGAAGCAACAGAAAGTGCTTTGAAGGAATGAATTGTGATTTTGCCTGTAATAATGTTTGTCCAAAAGCACTTTCCAAAAGCAAAACTTTGAAAGAAAAGAAAAGTCAGGGCATCTGCTTAGGATGCAGTGGATGACTGCTGTAGTGATGATGAGCCAGATAACGATGCCTTAAGGAAAATAAAGAGCTGCTATCACAGCTGGAAGACTTGTCTGTACCCTTCTTGTTTGCAGTATATATATCCAACCCTCACAGTTTATTTAAGTCTACCTCACCAGTGATATTCCTAGCAAAACTGCAACTGCTCAGGTTTCTTTGTTTCCTCTGCCAGCCTTTTAACTGGCTTTCAGCTCTCCAATCCACATTTGAAATGCATGGACCATACCAGAATTTATTTTTTCAGTTAAAACTACAATATGTTTAGAAGTAGCGAAAGGCTGACAGGTTATCTTCTCTTCACAATGTAAAAATAGTGCATTTCTGACTAAATTTTTCCACCATTACCATTTTTATTACAAGGAGACTCTTGTTATTGTTTTGCAGACTGGCCACATACATGTTACCTGGGCTAATAAACAGTCAAAAACAGATTCTTGGCTAATAAGCAGTCAAGAGCATATTTTATCCATGTATTCTGTGTTTAATTAAATGGCCTCAGCATGCCCACTCTTTGAAGTTGAATCTATCCGACATCATTAAAACTTGCTCACATGCTCTTACTTTGTTATTAAATTCTACTGAATATCTATGAAAGTATTTAATTCTTCACCCTTAGCAAGAATTGTAATTACCTTGTTATAACAAGCAGAATAATTAACAACTTAGTCTGCCAAAATTTGTTTACTTACCCATCCCAGCAGGGTGGCTTCCAGTATTGCGCATATTTTCCCAGTTGTCTAGAAATAAAAAGCTAAAAAAAAAAGAAAAATAGTATTCTTGAAAACGCTCAGTAGGACCATGTAATTAACAGGAAGTTAATTTTTTTCCTTTTAATTTAGATAGCACTTTTTTGAATAAGTGCTTTTGGACTTTCCAGTAAAGTTGTCAAATGCTGCATACTAACTTTATTGGGGTTTTTTTCTAGGATAGTAATTTAACTTGATTTTAATGTTGCATTGTTGTCCCTTTGAGACCTAAAGTTCTCATTCGTAGCTAATGAAGCATAGTCAAAAGTAAGGCAAAAAGCCAGTTTTTACAAGTAGCTAGGAAATAAAAGCAAATCAAAGCATTCTCTACATTCAGAATTCTTTGAAATTACTTCGACCATTTGTTATGATACACTAGTGCCAGTGAGCCCTAGCTGTACAGTGGATGGTGTGCTTAAATGCTTAAGCAAAATTTCAGATAAGTTGGTGGTTTTAAGCATTGGTTTGAATGTTTCATCTAGGCCCACAGGCTTCATTTACATAAGTCTCCAATAACTTCCAGGTATCATCAGACTGAAACAGGCTCAAATATCCATTCTAGGAGTTAAAAGTAGCATTTAAGTATAATAATCTGTACTCTACATTTCAACAAATGGATGATGCCTTTTGAATGACTCCTCTGTTCCCACAAATATTGTCCTAAAAAAGGTGAAATGATTGCAGGTAAGACAAAACTTCCATTAAGTAATTTTATATTTCTATTGTACATGCCATATTCAGGAGAGATATCATTGTGTATTCTGACTAAATTGTCTATTACCGTGCAGTTGCAGTGACTGAAAGAAACTCAGTTTTCTTTGTGACTGTGAGCAGTCCTCTGGAGTAAAATGATCAGTTCATTAAAATGTTAATAGGCAATGCTATTGAATATTCTTCAACTTCAAATCCCACTTGATATCAGTGTTGATTGAAGTGGGCATTACATACACTTTTGTTGACTCCCTGCAGAATCCCAGACAGTATTCCTGTGGGTTCCTTTGCCTTGGAGCAGGAGCACATGGGAGCCTGTTGAAAGCCGAGATGCAGGTCTTCAGATTAACAGAAGGATATGTTGCTGTGCTAAACAACAAAATTTCTAGTTAAAAGTCAATGAATGCTAGCTTATTAAATTCCATCAAATAAAGATTATAGAATACTCTACAAATAGTCAAGCCCTAACCCTTTACCCACCACTCAAAAGAGAAATTTCCAAATTTGCTTTCTTCCCAAAGGCAGTGTTTTTCATGCTCTCCAAACAGAATCTTCTCAACCACTCTCTGATTAATCCTGTTTACTAGAAAACTGTTTCAGGTGCTCTTATATCCTGCCTATCTACAACAATATGGAGCTGTCACTAGGACATAGCTGTAATAACCCTGTCTCATTAAACAGTGTTCAGGTTCCCAGCAGCAAGACAGTGTAGTTAAATTACCCAGAAATTTGAACTTGGCTGGAAGTCTGCAAACAAGAGACTAGATGCTTGGTTATTTCTGTTTTCTCTGGAGAGTCATCCACTACTTGACATTTTAACCAGAGGGGAAGCAATACAGAATACAGCTACTAGAATTGTTACTTCCCTGCTACAATAATGTGATTTGCTTACTGAGCTGTAGGACCCTACCCCTCGGTAGAATCTTCTTTCAGGCTCCCCATCTGTCTATCCAGTGACCACTTCAGCAGTGGAAGTGACTTTCACTAGAGCTGGGTATGTCACCACTGGCAGTACATGAATTCCTCTGAAGAAGTCCATGAAGCAGACTGTCTGAGACTGCAACCTGCTTGTGAATTACAGCAAATTCCTTGTGGCTGTGGGTTGGGGCAGGAGTGCCAGCACCTCCATGCAGGCACAGCTGAGGAGACTCAGGGCTGGCTGAGCCCATGGCACAGTCCTTCCCCTTCTGCCTATACATCCTCTGGGTGCACAGATATCCCCATGCTAACCAAAGGTAGGAGTGTCAGCTCTACCTTGTTTATAAATACTCCTTGCCATGAGTTTTTGACTTTATTAACAGAGAGCTACATTTCTTTCATTGTAATTCTTGGATGCGTTTATTGATATGCATGGAAATAATGCCATCCTTCATGTGTGCATGTGGGAGATATGTTTTACTCTTCCTTGAACTTATTCAGGCCTCTGCTACTTGCATACAGGACATACTATGCTAGTATCAGCAAAATATATGTATGATGTGTAAAACACTGAATGGGAAGGGAATAGGAGCTAAAATCTGTCACTACCACAGGCCATCTGCTCAGGTGTTGACTCTCAGAATCTTTAATTATGCTCAGACCAAAGAATAGCACCTTCCTTTAATGTCAGGTTTTGACTTGTCCCTGGAGGAAGACATGGTAGTTTGAAATAGTGCTTTGAACTCTACTTGAAGACCAAATTGTAACACTGACTGACACACTAAGTTGCAGCCCTTAAAAGAAAATGTGATTATCATTACATCTGCAAGTCCTGGCCAAATTCCAGCTTTAGCACTCCAGCTGTGGGGTTCCTTTGTTTTATGTTTTCACACAAAGTTCTAGGATTTGTTCTACCTCAGTTATAGATGCTACTAGGAATTTCTGGTGCTCATTTCACTCTCTGTCATCCAAGACAAACACTTATCAATGCCTTCATTTCTTATAAATGGGAACAAGTAGTTTGTCTTTTGTCAGAAATGTGATGCTATGGATGTATTACAAAACCTACAAGCAATTCACTCGCCCATATGT
The DNA here is from genome assembly GCA_034336665.1 of Luscinia megarhynchos. Taxonomy (NCBI): domain Eukaryota; kingdom Metazoa; phylum Chordata; class Aves; order Passeriformes; family Muscicapidae; genus Luscinia; species Luscinia megarhynchos. The sequence continues at coordinate 76,845,211 of CM067565.1, read as the reverse complement.
TCACCAAACACTTTTCAGCTCTATCTGGGCATCCTGGATCTGTCTTAAAGCCATCTGAAATCATATGTTGCCAACTTCTGCTCTTCAGTTATGTACAGTAGCAACTTTCTGAGCTTGTAGTTGCTAAAATGACTAAATTTGGAAGCATAGTAAAACTGCATTGCACCAGAGGAGCCTGTTGAATATGCATACTCCAGTGTTTTCTTTTAGTATTTTCGAAGAAGTATGTAAATAGTAAACAGCTTGATCTGTATCAATTCCAGAATAATTCTGAGGAAAATTTTCCCATAATTTTAACTTCTTCTAAGTCTGCATTTGCCCATTCTTTATGAGTTGCCTTTTCAAAGAATGTTACTGGCTCTTTTAATTTCCATCCTTCATCACTTCTCATCCAGTCTTGCTTTACCCATAGTCTGTTCATCCTTTGATATCTGTATTAAAATGTTGGCCACACATATGGCCATTTCTACCAATCAGAGCTACAGTTATTAACTTGGAAGATGTCTCAGGTACTTGTATTTCCTTTGGAAACAACATCTTCTGAAAAAATTTACAAAGCTCACAAGCCTTCCTCATGGCATGAGGAAGTACAGCTTGCTGGATTCCCCAGGTACAGCCAAAAGCTGAGTTATCCTGTCCTTAGCAATTGGAGGCATTTGTGTTTGCCACAACACCATAAGCAAGCACTGATAATAAATGATATTTTGCCTATTTTTTTTTTCTCCTAAGACCAAGCTGAAATACCTTTCAAAATGTGTTGCCATCAAAAAGAGCCACTGCAACCTTATGCTGCAAAATATTCATTTTGTCTACATTTTGCTGATGCCGCAATTAAGTATAATGTTATTCAGAAAGTCTTTAGGAGGTAATGTCTGTGAGTAGGAAGTTGTGTATAGAAGCCTTTTACCAATGGATTTTTATTTGAATAGATTTCTTTGATATCAAGTTCTATGGTGAGGAGATTATACTTTTCTCTATGTACTGCTTCTGTGAAGACAGTGCTGTAGATATACAAACAAGCAAACAAATATCAACAAGATCAACATATTATCCAAATATGTCAGTAGCACATCACACATTCTGATGCACCAGGAAAACCTCATTCCTGACTGTCTAGAATACCTTTAGCACACTACCTCTTGTCATTAAACAAACGTTGAAAATTGGCAACAAAAATTATTCCGCTTATTGAATATATTTCAGGGCTCACTCCGTGGATGTGCTTGAATTTCGGATTACTCCATTGGCAGAAAAGGCATCAAACAGAGCAGAATGTTCCTCCACTGTAGCAAATCAGGAAGTGCCTTTAAGGTCAGTGAGTTGTATTAATTTACACTGTCTGCAAGTTGTGCTCCAAATTTTGTTTTCCTTTTTGTTTTCATGTCAGTTTCTGAGGACGATACGGATTCAATAAACCCAGCCCCAGACCTTTCTCACTGAAGGAGTACGTAGAGCTGCTCTAATCAGAGGGTTCTGAGCTTATTTATCTAAAGTCTTTTTCAAAAACACAATCACACCTCCCTCTTAATCAGTTTTATATTTTAAAAAGAGTATTGCAAGCTTATTCAATACTTACAGTCCAAGCCTGTTCAGGAATGTAATTTTTAAGGCACAGATCTCAGGAAATACATCCTGTCTCAGCTTCCAAAAGCACTTTTCTATGTTAATATCTTCTTACATTTCCTGTAGCTTTTTTCCCTGCCCAGATAACCTCATCTTGTGTTTCCATTACCTCATGAGTTCTGTTTTACTCTGACCTGTTTTACTCTGTCCCTGGCCTTCATTATGTTTTAGTTAGGGGACATGTATGACCATAAGTTCAATTACACAGCTTCTAAATAGATGATTTGGACTTTTCTTATTAGAATCAAAATCTATTTAAGCACCAATTCAGCCAGGCTAGTCTTTAGGTTTACTACGTATGGGCAGCCTCTTGGAGGATTTTAGTTGTTCTTTCTTCCTGACTCTTTCAAGGGCTGTAGGTAATGCAGTGCCCAAGTGGTGGAGAGGGCAAGTACCACTAGATGGTGCTGAAGAACACGAAGCATGTTCCCGAGTTTTGGGTGTTGCTCCAGCAAGTGGCTGCTGGTGGTCTACAAAGCTGAAGAAAAAAGCAATCTGGATTTTCATCTTGCTAGAGTAGATTAAAAATTATGATATTATCTTGCAATGTTGAGTGAAGAACTTACAGGAAAAAAAAAAAAAAGGAGGAAAAGTTTGTCATCAAAGACAGGCTGTTTCTTCCACTGCAGACCCTATGTTAGGACCTTCACCACTCTTCTTTCTTTTAAAAAAATACACATTTTCATATCCTTGGTATCTTTCTTTTTTTTTTTTTTTTTTACTCAACCACTGCTGCTTCATTTTTAATTTTTTTACATCTCATCCCAGGATATGAGACTTCTAAGTATAGGGCACTCACTGTGCACAAAATAATTTTGAGAGATTCACATGTGTCAAGCAGTCAGGAAATGCAAGTCCACCTTGGTCAGACCCCCATCCCTTTCCATTTAAGTGAATCAACAATGAAACTCTTACCTCTGTATGAATTCCACTTTGTGGCCTAGTCAAGGCCACACTCTTAAGTTTTCACCCTGCACTGAGTTGGAGACCTTCACTTTGATAAGCAACGGATAACATTGCTTTTCTTTATTCAAAACCTAGGAGTCTTGAGGCAGGAGGGTAGGTTTTGAATGAGGGTGGATGGAAAAATGGGGAAGAAGACACTTGAAATAATTTAGATTGCTGATAGTTAAATACATAAATTTGGTGTATGTGATTGAGGCAGTTTAAATGAGTGACTTTTGCCTTGCCTTTTATTATATTAAACTTCATGAACAAGAGATTCGGGGTGCCACTTCACCTGCATCTGTTTTTATCCCAATTAAAATCATTCTAGGATCAAGGAAGCCAGAAATGCTGCCAATAAAATATTCAGCTCCATGAGATCTTCCTGTTGTCCCTTAGGGGACATGGTGTCATTTGGCAAATTTAGACTAGTTAATTTCAGAAAATTCCTCTCTTCCTGTCTGACAGAGCTGCCCCAGCTCACACCTCTGTACCCTGCTAGGGAGACAGCGCAAGAGAAAGTGTGTCATTAAGTCCCCAACAACTCACATGCTGGCTCAACAGCACAAGTCCCTTTTCCCGGCTTTAGCACATTGCCCAGGTTTATGCTATAGTGCAGCTGAGACCAAGGCACATGTTTATTTCTGCTCCAGGGAATGACAATATCTGGAAGATTCCCCAAAATTTGTCTTTGTAGTATAAAGGTCTTAAAGGGCTGACAGTTTCTGAATTGCCTTCATTTCAGAAGACATGTTCAGCTGTACGAGTGAGGATTAAGGGACAGATGCACAGCAAAGGAAACCTCTTGTTTAACTCCTCCATATGAGAAGAACCATCTCCACCAGCTCCTGCCCACTGGGCACAAGGCCAGGCACAGCTGCTCTCCAGTTCCACCACCTGTGCGGAGCATGCCATGAAGTACAGAGAGGTCTTAGATGAGTTTCAGACACTCATCTGCACTGCTCTGCTACAGCATTCCTGGGTGCCAGGGCACCAAACGTACCTAATATTGAAATGCTCAGTATTTAGCCCTTGGGATATCTCAGGAGTGCTTGGGGGAGGTAGCAGTGTTGCACATGGCTTCTAGTGCTGTTGGGAATGGCGCATTTCCCATCCCAGAGCCTGCAGCACTCCTGGAAAAGTTCCTCTAACACTTGACAGTGATTTGTCAGCACCACCCACATCTGGCAACCCTTCTGTGTAGTTCTGCATGTGCAGTGTTCACACCATTATACTTCATCTTAGAGCCAAAAGGAGGGGAGGACTCATTCAGGCCTAAGACCAGACCTGAAGATTAACAGCCTTCCACATTTCTCACAGTTCTACAACTGCTAAAATGCCTGGGATTTTTTTAAAATAAATTAATCTGTGCTCTGAAGGGAAAAAATAGGTATTTCACCGCTTGTCTGATGAAAGTGACTTAACTTACTCTGTCAAAAGTCATCCTCTGGATCTATGAAAGCTTCTGTTCCTATCTGGTTTACAGCACATTGTTTGTAAGGAAATTCTGCAGTGGCAAAAAGCATGGTCTTGTCCAGAAGCTCAGCCCATTAATAACACACAAAGATGCACTGTATTCTGCCAGGCAAAAACACCAGACAAGCTGGAAGCCAGTATGGAAATATTTAATGATTTTTTCAGTAGAAGAGCCAGCTACTGTATTTCATTAAAAGGGAATGGGTTTTTAAATGAAATAACACATAGATTTTGTAAAATGTGGATATTATAATTTACACCAAAAATAATTTGAGTTTGCATCACTGAAGCTAAGCTATTATTGAAAAAATGAATGTATTTTCATATATGATGGCTCAGAAAAACATGTCTGGATTAAGCTCAATATAGCATTTCCTTTAAATTCATATACATTTGCTCTGATCCCGTTCTCATTTTATAATCTATATAAAAACTCGGGTAAAAACATGGTGAAATGTGGAAGAAAGTGTCAATTTGGTTGAGGTTTTCTTCCTTGAGTGGATTTTAGAAAATGCTGTGTTTTAGCTAGGAAGATCTACTGACAGCTTTAGTGACCTTTGGCAGTAAGAGAAGATACTAAGAGAAGATTTCAGAAAGAAGCCAATCCTATAAATGAGAGTTATAACAGCAATCTGAGTCAAGTTGTAAACTTGGGAGTGTTGAATTGCCATCAAAGAGTTACTGTCCAGAATAGCACAGACTAAATCTGTGGGAATTCCCTGGATTGATCAGAGTCCTGGCTAATCAGTAAGAAGTGATGACAAAATACGACCAAGCCAAAAGAGTCATACCTCATCTCTGCTTTCCACCGCCAGAAGTGACCAGACAATGGAGCACAGTTGATATCAGATTTACAGATCTGGATAGGTTTGGCTTTTAGAACATTTCAGATGGATTCAGAGCTTGTCCTACACATTCCATCTGCACTTCTGCAGGTACATACACAGATACACCTTGAAACATGCTGGTCCAAGCAGTCATGTATTGTCATATGAAAGACTTCCCAGTTATACATGATGAAAGATTTCTCAGCTATATATGGAATGATGCTGACTGCATGATTTGGCTTAAGTTATATAGTCAAATGGTGTAGCATTACACTAAAAATAACCAAATAACCTACATACTTTTCTTACTAGAGGCAAGTATCTCTAAAATGGAGGATATTTTTTTTTTAAATTAATTTAATTGTATCATTTCTCCTACAGTGTAAGCTGAGTGTATCCTTTAGTTTTAATGTGTATTCTTCTCTTATGTCTCAGGTACATTTCAGGGTTCAAAATATGAGGGTGATCCCCCTGAAGACAATTTAAGGCCCTCTGTATTCCTCTCAATATATTTTGCTCCTCGGGAAAATCACTCTTGAACACTGTCTAAAAGACAAAATTTATAGTTTTAGGCTAACTTGTGCCAAACTGATTTGTCTACAAAAATGGAATAGGCATATAGTGCAATGGAAGAGGATTTCCAGGCAACCAAGTGTCATGATAACTGAGTGCCTTACAGTGTTGCACAATCTTAGGGGCACTAATGCACTGCAAGATAAAGTCCTACCCTTGACAACTCTCAGGAAATGCATATTATATGTGCTTCACAATCTCTGTCTGATTTACTGCTGATATTGTAAAGTGCTCTGTAATCTACATCCAGGCTCCAATTGTACTTTAGGAGTACCATCAAGGAAATTAGCATTAATTAGATATAGGAAAGATGAAAGACTCTAGGAAGCATTTAGGACCCAGTAATCATGTTTCCTAAAGAGAGAGACAGAGTGTGGTCAAATAAAGCTGCTGAATGATTAGGTCAGAGGCTCCTGCTTTGAAAGGGCCAAATGCAATGAAAAACACTGCAGCTAGAGCTGAGAGGAGGGCAGCTCTACCTACCATTTCCATCCAAACCTGCTCCCTCTGCCTCCCCTGCTTGTCCTTACAGACAAACCATGTCTACAGGCTGCGAATTGGAGGGACTCTCTGGCTGAGTTTGGTGCTCCTCAAAAGAAATGCTTTGGTCACACATAATCTCTGAGGTGTCCAAAATCTGAGAAGTAAACAGCAAAAATAATTGCTTCCCCTGGGGCTGTATTGTAATGGTTTAAAGTCCAGTATTTCCCTGTATTCGGTCCAGCTGCAGCCATGGGCTGTGTATAGCTGTATGGAATGGAGAACAAACTGAGCAGCAGTTCACCAGAGCTGCTCCTGCAGCAAGAGGGAAGTAAACATGTACATGGAACAAGACTTTTGTCAACACTTAATTCTGTAGATTGTTCCCATAGTGGTATACAAGCTCTCCTATCAGCACAGGAACTATGCACAAGCTGGAAGTATCCTGCAGAAACAATTCCAACATTTAGTGATGGTTAAATAGATGCAAATCATATTGAAAGCAGAAGAAAGGAGAAAAATAACATTTACAGATATTGGGATGGCTCATGTGAAGTGTCTCCTACCCAATGTAACTGACTGAGCTGGGATTTGTCAGAACAAAGAGAAGAGTTAAGCGTTTGGCTTTCACTGCTCTGCCTTGGCTTTGGTTCCCAAAGTGTCCCCACACCATCTGCAGAGCTATTGCATTCTGATGTGTGGTGTCATCACTGCCAAAGAAGGCAAGCTGCTGCTGTAGAGATGACCTGTGTCTTGCTTTGGTATTCTTTGTTTCCCAGAGTTCACAGAGAGATCCACGTTGCTTGTGGAATCACTTGCACTTGTCTGGAAGGGCACAATGAATGTAAAATGCTGCACTTCAGGCTTGAAAGCAATTTATCTACACTTTTCTTAACCGAAACAACCATGCAAACTCTCAAGAAAACTTCAGACTTCCAGATAGATCAAATTCAATCAGTACTAGACTAATTAAAAATTATCCTTTATAATACAGGTTAACTACTTAAAATCTTTTTTTCACATTTACTCAGTTACACAAATGTATCAAATTATTAACTGCCAGTGGAAGACAATGTGCTCAGAAATTTGAAGTCTGATCTTCATTGTGTCATTGAATCACTGTATATTGAATCTTATCCACCCAAATTATTCCATGCATAAAATGGAAGTCACTTCTATGTCAGAGAGGATAAATTAGTAAATAACTGATAATCAGTAGATAATTAGTTGATAATCAAATGTCCTTTGAATAAAAAAATGCAAAGTATTATCACCAGCATTAAACTCTCCAGTAGGCTATGACTCAGCCTTCAGTGTCTAACAGTTAATGTCACTATATTTGATTTTAATATTTTAATATAATTTTAATTTTGATTTTATTAGACAAAATTTAAAGAGCCCTTCAGCAGCCATAGTTTGGTCTAACAAGTGACTTTGGCACCTAACTTTAGAAATTAAAAAAAATATTCTCATTACATTTTTATCGTAAAGGCACTGTAAACCCTTGCACACAGTATTAGAAATCCTAGATGACTTTGCCTATTTCCATGCTAAGAATGCTATTCTAGGAATGAGATATATTCTGGAAATTTAACATAAGTTGGTTTGCTTTTTAATCTTTTTTTTCAGTCCATTATTCCTTCTTCATTTATATTTCCTCACTATGTTTTAAGTACATACTAAAATGCAGAATTTTTTTTTTTTTTTTGGCAAACTAGACACTGATTTTGTGACAGTTTCTCAAGCACTTTTTAGCCAGATTGCTCTATGTTTCCTCTTGCATCACTTTGGATGTCTTTATATATAGCTGGCAGGGTAGGAAACCATGAATATTTTAAATGATGCTACAAAGGCAGTATAGCTGCCAACATGGCCTTCACTCAAAATCTATGAAATTTACTACATTTCATAAAAAAATGGTTCCTGTAATTCTGTGCTGCAAAAAGAATGAACATATGGTACTATTAAATAAGTTGCAAAGATAAGTTATAAAAAAAGACGCACATAAAAAAACCCCAAATACATTTGTTTTTTTGTAATATCATGATTTGTAGGCTCACCTCAAGGCTTGATTCAGATTTTGCAGAATGTTGGGATTGGTAAGGCTAAATGAAGAAATATGATACCAACATCTGCTAAAACAGCATTTAGCATAAAAGCTTCATAGCAGCTATTGCTTATATGTGTTTGTGCAAACAGACACTGATAAGAAAACTCATGCTGATTAACTGAGTGCACATATGGAAGGATTCTTACTTAAAACTATTTTTGATGCGAATAAAACTGCACAGGAACTGGTGATACGTCAGAGAGCCCTGCTGAATGTCCAGGGACATAGGGAACTTTTAAGAAGAATTAAATACAATATCATGTGCTGTTTATAGAGCAAGGTATGACACAGACTAGGTAGAAGGTCACACAGAGTGTATCTAACATCAAGGAATAAAAATAGCCTCAACATTTTTATTACTTAGATTCTTATAATTTGGGGAGAAACTATGTTATTATTTTTGGATGCCTGAGTTCTGCAATTACATTAAATAAACTGCACAGTAAACCAGCTCCTGATAAAATTTTAATTGCTTTCATCTGTTCTTCTAACTGCTTTTACAGATCTCAAAGTAGCTTAGTTGGGAAGGGAGCTGGTGTGCTATAAAAGCAGTTATTACTTGAAATAAAACATTTTAGCCAAACAAACTGACTAAATTCCTTAGGATGTATAATCTTGGCAAAACATTATTCTCCTTTTTTAATGTTTATCATTGTTCCCCTATAATAGTGTTTCTGGAAAAGAATGGGTAGGGAATCCCTTTTTGACTGAAAATTCAGAATGAAAGGGTTAATGAAACAAAACCATGTAATGAGCACAAACACAACCATGATTAAAAGGTAAATATATCTATTAACCTTGGTCACATATATGGAAATGATACCAACAGCTCTATTATGTAAAAATCTATCCCATACCTCCATAAGAAAAGGACATTGCACAATCTAAAATGCAAAGGATTTTTTGGGTTTTTTTCCAGCCCCAGCTCACCAAGCACCAGACAATCACATCCTCAGGCATGAGAAAGCCATGGGGCAGCATGTGCATTTTGCATAGAAGGCTGCATTCCATTCATGCACTGAAATTAAAGCCAAATAGAAACCGGAGTTCCTCCAGGCAAGAACCATAACTTCTAATTACCAAAGGTAAAAGATAAACTGAAAAAAGCAAACATTCTTTCAGATACTGCTAAAATTATGATGTGAGTCTTAGAAATATTTATCTTTCCATCCATGAGTGAACATTCTTCTGGTAACTTGGAGTTTTTCTTGGATTCTTGTTGCTGTTTCACAATCATCTAAGGCTTTATTTGTTGTCTTAGTGGTGCTTATATAATTACATAAATCTAAAAAAAATAGAATGGCTGATTATTCTAAATTCCAGTTTAAATAATTCAATTGGAAAAGGAACTATACCTCAGTGTTTCAGCTACATTTCAGAGGGTCATATATTCATGTGCTCAGCAGGCCACAAAATGAATGATCTTGTCACATGAGATCATCGGGATTTCTGTGAGATCTCAAATATAATTAAATGCCTAATGTGGATTCACAACATGCCACAAAATGCAGCAGTGTCTAAATCTCTGGTAGTCCTGAAAAAACCTTAGAGCTGGGTCAAGTGAGAAATGAGATTATCTCCAGTGAGAGCTTGTCTTTGTGAAAGCACTCAAGAAAGCCAAGTCTAATTAACTGGAAATACAGTATCAAAGTTCATTAAATGTGCAATTAAGAATAGGACCAGATGAACTCTGCCACAGATGCTTTATCTCTATGTAGCACCAACATACATATCTTTGGGGTTTCCTAGACCTACTGCCTCCCCACAAAGCCCAGTAATTAAAGTTTATTCTTCCTGTAAGTGTCAAACTGATTGCACAGGCCCAAGGTGGCTGTCTAATGCATGTGGGGTATGTTCACTTGCCAAATTCACAGGCATTGAGTGAGTGAGGTGTAGATCCATACATACAGTGTGTCCACACACAGTACAGAAGTCTTTCACCTCTGCACAGAAGCCAAGTCCAAAAGTGTCAGCTTACATGTCAGTTCAGGGCAGAGGCAAAACACCATCTGACCTTTCACCATGAACCTCTAGGAAGGCTGAAAATCTCAGACAAATATAGAAAGCAATAAAAATTTGCCCAGGCAAGATTTCCAGGTAGAAAGAAAGAGGGCACATGTTGGGAAACAGAAAGCAAACCACAAAAAAGGGAATGTGCTAGGAATGGCAGTTTTTCTGGATCATTCACAACTGTTAATGCATGCTGTTGCTGCTGGAAATCAATAAAATCTTCGAAAGTCCTGCAGAAGCATGTCCTTCTACTGGCTACTTGTCACAAATGACTCTTTTAAGGTCGTGTAAGGAATCATGTTAATAAATCGTGTAATCAAAAGTCTATCTTGTATATTAATGGACAGAGTTGGATCAAACTCAATTCAGATTCATTGCATATTTTTACATGATTACAGTCACCTTCTTCTGTTGATCAGGCCAGAAAAGTTTTAAAGACATTAAACTGTATTAAAGGCATACAACTGTAATTTCTCTTGTTTGGAATTAAAGAAAACCTTAGGAGGAACAACATAAAACATGCTGAGAAACTCTCTCAGTAGTTGATTCATGATGAAAATCAAACTCTTACAAGACATGATAAAAAGTACAAATCATAGTAAAAAATCATGGTGTTTTAAAGTAGACATAATTTTCAATCTTTTTGGAGTAGTGGTGGTACCAGTAGGGCAAACAATTTTGTAGGCAGAATCCTTTACAGAGCAGAGCATATCTGACTCCACTTTTTCAGATTACAAACTGAGTAAGAACAGCTCACATCTTCTGCACATTCTTTCTGCTATGCTCCACAACAAACTCTTGTAGGTGAGAAGTCCCTGAGCTTTTGGCTAGTTTCCAGTCCCAGAATGTGCACTTTCCCTTTCAGTGTAGGCTTGAGGCAAAAATGGAGAAAAAAAAAAAAAAGTAGGAAAACATTCAAGGAATCTCTTGGTATTGGGTCCTTCTCACTAGTGCATTATTGTGTTTGGACTGCTAAAAAAAGAAAGTCAAAGCAGGTCAGAAATCACTGTACTTCCATACTGTAATATGCACTATATGTTGCCATGAGTAGTTTAGTTTTTCTCCATTGGAGAAAACATTCTCCATCTAGTAAGAATTTGCTGAATGTTGAATGCCTCCCAACCATTTTTGAATATCTGGGCCAAGAAATGTGCACCTGCAGATCCCAATATGCAGCTGGAGCAACATTCCAGCAGGCTCCTGTAATGACTCATCAGCTCTGGTCCTGTTCACCCCTCCAATTAATGAAAAAAATAATAGCTTCAAAGTCCAGTTTTAAGCCTTTTATCCAGAACCACTTGGCCATTGCTAAGAAATTAGTTACTTCCTCTGATATACATGGAGATTCAGCACGTTTTACAGAGAACACTTTAAAAGAATATTAATCTTCACTTAAAGTTGATTTTCATGCCAGTGCCTTAGCTACTACACTAAGGATTTGCTTTTAAAGTACAATGTTATCTACTTAGCACAGACTCTTTTATTTCCTTTTTTATTCATTAACTTGTGCAATTGTCCAAATACAAGGTAGATTAATATAAGGAAGAAAAAAATACATATATGTAAAAGAAAACAGGAATTAAGTGATCACCATCAGTCTGAGATTTTTGGTCTGCACCTTCTTCTTCAAATTAAACTGATGTAGGACAGACACAAACACCGTTTCTTATAAACATCTATGATCCTGATATTATCACTGATGTATTTACATTTCAGCTCCCCTGAAGCCTGTGGAGTTTCCTTCCAATTTGCACTATGCTTAATGAAAGAAAAATTAGCCCTTTAAAAGATCATAATTATATCAGAATTTGGCCTGTCCCCATTACACCTTTTCTCCTTAACCTAGTAGTAACAAAGAGGAGCTCTGGGCAGAGGCCTAAAGCAAGAGATTTTAAATTTGAAGGACAATGAAATGGTAAGTTATCTCAGCCTTTCCCTTCCATCAATTAAACAATACAAAATGATGCATTACTTGATTATGCCATTTTCTTTATGAGACCTGTGTTATGGAAATGAATACTAATAGCCCCATTTGGTTTTTTGGCTGACAAAAAGCAAAAAAGTGAAAGACACAGTTACTGTTGGAGTCTTGTCCCAGGGAATCATAGGAAATTCTCTTTTCACTCTTTGGAACTTGAGAAACAAGCAGAGAAAACATAAGACATAGATGACCAGATAAAAGTTACACAAATATTGTGTAGCTGAAGGGACATTTAAGAGAAAACACATAAATCTCTGCAGTCAGCCACAGATTTAATCCAGTACCTGCTTCCCCTCCGTGGTGCACACAGCAGAGCCCTGGTGGGGCCAATGCCAAATCTGCTCCCAATCTCTGCAGCAGATCCCTCACTTCACTCTTGGCAGACCCTTACCACATGGCCAGAGGGATGCCAGCATGTGAGGGGGACTCCTGTTCTGCTCCAAATACCCCAGGGCTGCACAGTATCAGTGCAAGGAACTCCTCAGTCAGTGCCCTGTTCCTACCCACCCGCTGTCCCCAGTTACAGGCACCAGCTGCAGGGAGAGAGAAAGGCTGATACTACAGGGTCATTCATTTCTGCTAAGGGTCAAGAAGCACCACTTGGATGCTGGAAAGAGCTTGGATGTCTTGAGAGAGATGCAAACAAGGTTGAGGTGTGGCTAGTGATTTGAACCTACAGAGGGGTGACTCTCACTGTCGAACCAAACAGCTGTCGTAGAACCAGCCTGAGGCCTGTCTGAACTGGTGGATCCAGAAGCACTTCCAATCCCCTGGGTCAGGGCAGCCTAGTCACTTCCCATCTGTATACAGGACATAAACTCAGACACATCACTGTCTCCTCCCTGGTTTCTTCAGGCAGCAACATAGAAACTGAGCAGAAAGCTGCCATGTGCTCAAGATGACAGCGCTGTGGGGAGATCAGGATCCTCATCAGATACCAAAGCAGTCATCTGCCTCAGCCTGGACACAGCCTGTTGTGTCCAGATGTGTCACATCCATTTACCTTGGATAGTTGTGTTCCACAGGGAATGGGAAAGATCCTTGAAAAACAGGGGGTGAGGTTGCTTTGTAGCAGCCTAGAGCCTAGGGTGACCTAATGGTGCTGCAATTTCACGTACTCACATTCCTCAATTCAAACACACCATGAGCTAATTGATGATCCATTTGTCTCCCCATTGGATAGCAAATAATAGGGGTTTAGATGCCAAATAGGAATGCAGCACAACAGGGGAAATTTAAAGCTTCTATTTATTTGGGACTTCCCATATTGATATCAGCAGTGATAGGAGGGCCAACTGAGCAGGAAGGATATTATGGGCTGTTGCCTGCTTTTTTGCAACCAATTCCTTTCAAATCCATGCAGGATGTAGCCTTGTCATCCTGTTTGAAAACATTCTTCGCATGTTGGAGTTTTCAATGCTGAGAGAAAAGGTGGCCAAAGGGTTTCTTATGGCCACAGGGATCAGGAGACACATATATTTGTGAGGATGAGCGTCACAGAAAAACTCTTTATGTCATCCTGCTGGCTCACTGCACCTGTGCAAGCATTGTGTTTTTTAGGAAGTCTTTGAGTTTACAACATCCTGTTCTATGCTGCTGAAGCCACAGCTATTTACAGCACATGGAATTACTGCAACATGAGAGGGGCAGTGTTTCTTGTTCTTCTCTCGTGTTGATTGTCATGTCCGCACCCACAGAAATTACTCTTTAGCTGTAAGGTGATTCAGTTCAGATCAGAATTTATCTCTCTGGTCAATAATTTCCTTTCAGGTAATTCCTGTTGAGGAGAGTAGAACTCTTACACCTTGCAGAAAAGGAATTCCCACAACAGCAAGACATGTATAATAATGTCATTGGCACTATGTTTTGGTAAGAGAATTTGATGCCCAGACAGAACTTTGTGTTAAGGGCCTGTTTTGCCGAATCTCAGCAGTGAAGTACCAGCACATTACATAGAAGCTAATAGTGAACTATAAATCCACCTGATTGCATGCTGAATCATTTCAGCATCTTGGTTTTAATGGCATTTTCCTTTCTGCATTTTTATTTCTAGTTCACTTTGAAGAGACTGCGTATTTCAAAATTTATTTCCCTAACTGTTAATACTGTTAATTTCTCAATTACACTGTAAATAACAGTGTAATATAAAATTAGTTATAAATAGCTTGCTAGGCAATGTGGTCCAAACTTGTAAATTTTATTAGATATAATGCCAGGCAGAGGGCTACCTGAAATCATCCGTTTTCCTTTGAGCTCAATTGGGATGTTAGATTGCCTCTTCCAGGCAAAATCCCTGGAACTGTTCCACAGAAGCGAGTACTAGACATGGTGACTGACTTCACAGACAAAAACTTTAATTTCATTGTTTGCATTTTAAATATCCAACAGTTTTTCAGATAATTTTAAAAATGACCCCTTATTTCTTGTTGGTCAGTGTGTGTGGAGGGTTGGGCTCTGTGAGGCCTGAAAGCATCCCCAAACACTCTGGTAGCCTTTTAGCGGGGTAGACCCATACTCTGACAGGCTGCAATCACAACACAGGTCTTTGACAGAATTCAGTTAGAAGGATTTGTCAGCACTTCTGTTTCACAGCTTGGAAGTGCAGTTCCATGCAGAGAGGGCATTATTAATCAGCATGCAATTTCTGCAGGATGTGATGAATCACAGGTTGCAGGACATCCCCTTGAAAGGCTCCATAAATTCTGACTAATTTTTAAAATAAACACAAGACAATAGCAAGCAAGACCAAACAAACACAAATAAGAAAACACTGAAATGCAGAAATAGGATCCTTTCATGTCTCCTCCCATATGATACCTTCCCCCCTCCCTGTCTCCCAGCCACTGAAGTGCTGAGAGCTCCACATTCCTTCAGGAAGGATCATCTCTGCATCTCCGTGTGCACATCCAACCAAATCAGAGCCTGAGTAAATCTTTGTTCAGAACTTCAGGAACTGGTTGACTGTGAGCAAACGCTGAGTAAGACCACTTCCTTTCTTGATGGAATGCACTAAGGAATTTATTGTAATCTGCTCTGGCATTTTTCTTCAATGATGCGTTTTTAAGTTGGACGTGTCATGAGAGAGTCATCACATGACATTCTTCCATGGTGCCAAGGTTTTGTTTGCCAAAACTGCATAAAATATACAACTGTGATTTGCAAATCAGTTAGGAGTCCAGATAAAAATGGAATAGACTGAGTAGAAAAGTCATCTCTTCAAGGACAGAAATACAAGATAGCCATGCATGGCTGGAAAACCAAAGCAGAGCACTACTACCCTAGCTTTAAGTTGATGTAGCTCAACCATTAAACTGAAGATTATTGAATCCACTTTAAATGTTTGTAAGGAACTCAAGGCTGATGGGAAATAAAGACACTCCCACTTCTTAAAAATCCAATCAAAGTGGAAGAAAATTAGGTACAGAAAGCAATTTCTTCTTTTTCTTGATTTATAGACTTGAACAGACACATAGAAGTCAAATATAATGATTCATGCAATGTATTTTATAAGTATTCAGAAAGATTGAATAAACAAATGGTTGCAGAGTAATGTGGTTTTCTGTTCTCTATGCAGTTCTAGCTCAGATCTGGGAAGGCTCATTATATTACATATTGGCTGCATTTACAGGCGGGCTTGTAACAAACTTCTGCACTTTAAAAAAATTCATCAGACGGTATCAATTCAAACCTATACTCTGGTTTGGGTTAACACATACCTCTGTGCAGCAATCTGAAAATTTAGACCAAATAGAAGGAGCTGTTTTTGGAGGTTTCAGAGCACTGGCCACTGCAAGTAATGAAAATTTTGCAACAAAAACGCTCTGTGTGTTTCTCGTAAACTGGCAGATGTTGCTAACTGACTCTTTATGTTCCACTATAGAAGTTCTGACAGACATAAGTGTAAGTTTAATACACCTATAGTAAATGCCATATGGATTAAAAAAAAAAAAGAGGTCAACATTTAACGTACCAGGTCCCAAATGAAAACCTCTAAGTGTTGTGGTTACCTAAGAAAAACAAATTACATCATTCAGGAGAAACACTGTTGATTAAGGTTTGATACACATCTTCTTCACTAAAATATGTGATATCAGTTTTTTTAAGAGGTTACTCTTAAGAATCCAAAAATTGAGCTAAAACAGAATGGGAGATAAAATATTAACTAAGTGACAAAATTCCATTGAACCTGATTCTGGACTAAGCTAGTGCACACAAAATTCCTGTCTGAATTAATTATTAATAATTATTATTAATTATTACACTAACAATGCGCCCTTGGCATGTAGTTAATAGCCAGTTTCTAGGCTGTTTACACATTTTAAAAAATTAGTCCATTTGCTTCCCAAATGATATTCCAGGATGACAACATATTTATGTATGTGTGAGATGGCAAGGAAAGGAGAGAAGGAATTCATGATGGTTATATTCTTCAGATGAAAGTATTTTTGTCTGCAGATCAAAACCTACCACTATTTACCACTAGCAAATGAATTTTTCCAGCACTGTCATATTTTTATCTGATTCAATTTGATCAGTGTTTTAATCACATATGGTACGTTGTTTGTGTAGCCAGATGTCGGGTCATCTAATTATATAACAGAGGCATTGCTAAAAACTTTACCATAATTGATGGGAAGATTATGTAAATTAAAACACACATACCAGTTATATTTGTTATTAGGTTTCCAGACATTTTTCTGCAAATGCACTAGGTATCTTATGAAATGGAGGTATCTTTTAAAAAGATATTTCAGATTTTGCCATGTTAACAATTTTAAAGCTTTTTCAAAAATTTTGTTTCCACTAATACCCTTCAGTCTAAAATAAATACTAAATCTTTACTATGTGTAAGAAAAAGGTGTGTCCTGGATTAGCTACTTCCATCTTTCTCAAATTGCAGGCTTCTAAAAATTTTCCTGTGCAGATGCATACCTACTGACAATAAGCATTATTTTCTTAATTATCATCATAAGACCCTCAGAAATGGGCACCAAGGGCCCACAGACAACAGGTTCAAAACAAGTGCTTCAAAAGTAAGGTAGCAACTCACTTTTCTTAACCACTTTGGGGACACTGGGGAACAGAAAAATCTTCACAATCTCAGAAGTCTTGGCAGTTTCAGGCTTGGTTTGTGACTTGTGTAAATTGTGAATTAGAGAGTATTTGTGGGACTATGAAATAGATAGTTTTATTTTGCATTTTAAATGCAGATTTTGATATAGCTAATCCCATTTGTGAGAAGAAGTAAGTAGAGGCAGACTTGGTTCCAAGCTATGAGGCAGGGGACAGGAGCTGACATCTACAGTAACATCAGGAGATGCAGAAATGCACACTGTAGTAAAAACAGTGTAAAGCAACCATATGAAGTGCATTTCTTTAAGCCATGCCTGCATAGAATTTCACACCAGCATCATGTAATTGATATTAATAGTTATTCTCAATTTACAATAAAATCAACTGAGAATCAACTTCATAGTCCTTAAACAATATGCAAAAGCCAACACAAGAAAACATGAATTTTTTCTGGTAGGAACAGGATCTCAAAAATATATTAATGGCAAAGAAAGGGTAATTGTTGATTTTTAGTCAGTTCTAAGCACACAAACAGCAGAGCTCAAGTGTATCTACTCTGGCACTGTATTCAGTTATGGGCAGACCATGCTGTCTGAGGTATTTACTGGTTTTAACTGTGTGCTCAATTGCACCATTCTGTGGTGTGCTGTTGGAAAACTGGTCTGGCCTTTGTGAGTACCTGTACAGATGAAACTTTGTCCCATAAACACAGTAAACTACTTTCAGCTTGGCATGCTGCATTTTTTTCTCTGCAACCTCTGTTCCAATCAGTGGTAAGGCAGGAATCCAACTTGGAGCACTGATCTGTTCCAGCTGTTGGCATTAATGCAACCTTCATTTTGGAACCAAGAGTTAAATGCAAGACATGAGATGTTTGAAGGCATTCTCTCAGTGACTTGCTGTTAGCCAGCAGCATGCCTGGCTAACAACATGCAGACATGGGGGCAGCTGATACAGATTTTCATAGCTGTGAAATCCCATACTGCTGGTCAGTGATGCTGTGCTAAGGCAGTGAGCAGAAAGCAATGAAACAACCCTGTGCTGCAGACTAGAAAGGGTGTCAGAAGAGTCAGATTTACATGAAGAGGAAGGTTCCATGAAGCTGTTGGAAGAGTCTGCACTTTACTTATCTAGTTGATAAGATGAAACTCCCTACCTTCCTCTGCTTCAGGGTTTTCCTCTGCAATCTCTTCCTTCCAGCATTATAAACCAGAGTAGAGGTCTACTTCTAATCTGCATGAAAATAAGAAATATAACCCAGTTTGGGTTGTTCTTCTGGATTTGCCAAGTGTTTACAAAAGAGTTTCATGGAAGTGAGACTTGGGGAACAATTGCTTAGCTTAGTGGGAAGTGTATGAGGAATATGGGATGCACACGTGATATCTGGATTTGAGACTGAAATCTACATTGTTACCTTTGCTTTATCCTCTGTGAACTCTCGTTTTCAGTAAGCGAAGGTCATGTAAAATGACTCTTTCCCAGCCCATATCCACACCCAGCCGACTTCAGCATTTCCTAATTAGGTTATATTCATTCTTTATAATGTGCTTGTAATAGATGTGGCACTGTAGTGTAATCTCAACTGATATTATTCACTTCCCAGGAATGTACAGCTGAAGCTGCTCTGCAGGCTCTGACTGCAAACAATGGGTGTGCAGCTGACAAATAGAAGTAGCTATTTTACATGCCTTGGTCTATTTGGATGCCATTGTTTAACTGATGTCTGCTGAACAGGTATTCACATTAGAAAAACAAGCACCATTACAATTTTCTGATGTGGCAGCTATTTTTGAAACTCATTAAAGCTTGCTAGTGCTTTTCCCATGCAATGAAAAACTGGAATTGCCTGTTGTAATATTGGCTGGCAGTTATGAATGGTTTCAGCTCACATTTTATAATGAAGAAGTGAGCTCATACTATATAATTGTGGGCTATCCCCAAGAATATTTTATTCAGCGTTATTGTCAGACTAAATTAAAACCGCCAAAGAGCCCAATTTCTCAAGATGCCAGGTGCTCTCAACTCCCACAGCAGTTAATGGAAGACTACTCAGCAGTTTCAGAATTAGTCCCTAAAGACTGATAGTGATGCTCAAATTTTCATATTAAGCAAGATAATTTGTAGAGCTGTTGCTCTTCTATCTTCTTTTTCTTTGTGAGTATTCATTGCTAAAAGTATTATTTATTCTATTTATTCTATCAACTTTATGCATTTATGTGAGCTACTGCCATATCCTTTCAAATGACTTGTGGTTTACTTTTCCCCTTTTAAGTTTAAAACAAGCCCTAATGTCCTTTTATTGAAATTAATTAGTGATGTATTTGAAGCACTGTTGATCATAGACAGTGGCACACGTCTGGCACTAGATGCTTGTTTAGATACTTGTGTGCATGCCCTCCCACCAAACACAGTGGAATTCTGTCCTTATCTCCCTGAGGTGTTCTGCAAGGAAAAGTGCTCTGAGCTTAGAGGACCAAGAGAGCAGATGAAAAGAGAAAGGAAAAGCCCTTTGAGGCAATCAGTAAACTACCACCTTCTTTCACTGGCTGAATCACCACATCACTCCACGAACTTTTCCAGGCATTACTGGGAAGACTGGCAGAGTGGGGTTGAAGATTGGTACCTGCACACACCCATCCTTCCACCTGGCATTTTACAATTCAGTAGGAAAATGCAGACTAGGAAAGCCAAATCTTATGCAGTGCTAGAATATCAAAAACAGTTGAAAGTCAAACATCCACCATTAATGTGTATAAGGTCAGGTAAAACCCTTGCTCAAACTGTGGGTCAATTAGTCCTTCTTTTCTCCCCTGGGTCCAAACGGTTATCACCACAGAGGGCAATGAGTTAAAGCCAAGTATGGTCCTCTGGAAATCAGAGGTCATGGAACAAGAGCTGAAAAAATGGGTTCCAAATATTATAAGTCTTTCAACACTGTTTTCTAGGTATTCTGTTAAATATCCCACTGGGAGGCTTCTTTTCGTCAAACTAAACCACACTTCTTTGGACTCTCTTCTCTGAGTGATTTCAAATATATAAAGAATTTAGATGAAAAACAGATCTGTATTTTTTCATTGTTTAAAACATGGTAGTAAATGCTCGCTTCTCAGAAGAGTGATAGTGATTTTATTTATAGAAATTCCCAAAGTGACAGTTACAGAAATAATCTGTGGCAAACAAGTTGCAGAAGATTTTTTTCCTCAGTCAGATCATATCCTTGCTTTCCAATGCTGTGTAATAATCTCCATGAAAAGAAGCTTTATTATATAGCACTGATCATTGTTTTCACTTGGTAAGAGCAAATAGTGAACATAAACTATAAAGCTGGGGAAAATAACAGCCTCCTAATAGGATTGTTATAAAGAAGATGATCTCACTGTTCTCTGGGGTCATTGAGAGAAGAAATTAGACTAATATGCAGCAAGAAAGATGTAAGTTGTGTATCTGATGGGAAAACAGAAAAAATACAGACACTGAATAAATGACACTATGGGGCTACTTCAGGAGGTTGTGGATTTTCCACCAGTGTATGATTTCAGGAACAGAGGATAAATGAAGATGTGTAGGAATATCCCAGGTATGTGGTTGAGCTATTTGCCCACAGTGCCACAGAGATCTGGGAGAGACTGTGAAAGGTGAGGTTTCTATACACAATGCTGCAGCCAATTTTAGGGAACTCTGAAGGGGCTGCATCTGCCCTGGAAAAGAGCATGGCAGTAAGTGCTTGGTCCTCCATTAGGGCACAATGTGGAGTAGATGACACCAAATTCCCTTCAGTTCTGAACCTACAATTCTACAGTAGCCTATAGTATAGTCAGTCTCTGAAGTAACTTATTAGAAATGTAGTATGCTTGAATATGTGTGCATTGGAAATCCACACAAGTTACTAAAACATTTTAGACCATTCCTAGATAGTATTTCTGAATGCTATTTATGTTCAGGAACCCTGAAAAATTGAGTTTTTGTAAAGGTCTTAGTCACATTTTCTAGTTTGTGTAGGTAGTATGAAGTTTTTACATTAAATAATTTAACTTATTAGCTGCCTGAGGTTACATTAATCCTGTGTACTTTAGGGATCATAAAACCTTCTAAACAGACAATTTCAAAGCAGAAGAGACTGCTTAACAACCCTCACTAAACTCATGGTCCAGCTCTAGCTGAAAGAAGAGCAAAAGCACCACACACTTAAGTTGGTATATATAAATAAGCCAAATATGACGAATAGACGTTCTCCTGATTCAGCAAAGCACTTAAACAGATACTCACATTCCCTAGATATCACAGGAACATGAAGTATTCAAGTACGCCTGCCATTTAGGAATCTTAAGACCATACTTTAAACTCCAGTTTTAATTCCTAATGAAAGATGTTTCAAATTAAAAAGAGAGAGGGCATAAATCTGTTGTCAAAAGAGATTTAACAACAGAGGATCCCATCACTCCTTCCCAGTGATCAATTAAAAATCTGCATGTTTTTAATAATTCTGATACTTAAGCTGTTAATAAGTTGAAGAAATTAATAATTGAAGTTCTCCTAGGAACCTTGGTTTTGCCTCTGGGCCCTATATGTCTGTGCTTCAGAGTGTCCCATAACATGCTTAGCTGGGGAAGGGACTGGTGTTTGCTCTGCAGAGAAACTGGAACTTTGCTCTAAACCATTATTGCCTCAAAACACAAATGATATCGATGTGTACACATATCACTTTCATATTAATATGTCCTTTGCTCCTACCTAAGAAACAAACCAGTATCATTATGGCCTATGGTGGTACACCTGGGCACAAAGCCTGGCTTTGATAACCCTGGGATAGCTAACATGGAACTGGAAAAGTTAAGAGCAGTGATACAAGGCACCCAGAAATGGTATGGCTGTGTCTTCAGGCCAAATAGGCTTTTAGGGCTGGAGTAAAGCCGTGAAAATGTGCATGAATCTCAAATGGGATAAAGACAAGGGGAAAAGAAAGAAGGAAAAATTAAAAACTGGAACACGTACCACAGATCAGAGGTGCAAGAGGTCACAACATGAAAGTGCACAAGAGAGAAACTTGAGTAAAACCAACAGTGGCACAGTACAGTGGCCCACAGGTTTGAAACTACCTCTGGAGAGAAGAACCCAAGAAATATTCATAAGAGGCAGTAATGTGTAGCATGACTGGAACCAGCTTTTGAGTGAGCTACTGTCAAGTGTTGCCAGCCTGTTACTATGGCAAATGAATCCATGTGTCTGTTTCTTTTGTCTTCAGAAACAGTTGTGTGGATTTTCTTCAGCTTCAGCACATGGCGCCACACACATGCATGCCCACACACATGTCCTTTCTGAACTAAAAGGATGTATGAGCAATGCCATCCCTTCAGTGCCCCTTTTAAAAAGTTTTAAACTTTAAATTAGATTCCTAAACAAGAAAGCAGTCTCAGGCACAGCGTCGGTAGATGAAAAGTAGCAAGAAGTGCATTCACACAGGATAAATAATTGAATAATTGCTAAGTTGGAAATGTATCCAAAGAAGCCAGGAATTATTACAGAATTCTTTTTTCTTTTGCTTACACAAACTTTATAATAGCTGTTTTCTCTGACTGTCCTTTTGCATAAACTGGGAGCAGCCTCTAGGCTGCTCTCAAATTTACTTTGGCTTCTGCAATAGCACTTAAGAATTACTGGAACTGTGTAGTCTCTGGCCATGCCTCCAGTACTGTTGGAGGCTGGGGCACAGAGCCATCCCAATCCCCTGGGCAGCAGTGGGGCTGCTGCCTCCAACCACCTGCTCTGTCACTGCCTGCTCCCACCTGGGAGGCTGCAGGAATGTTTGCACAAAGCCCTTGCTCCCATGGAGCAAGGAACTTCATCCTTGGCTGTTAAATGACATACAGATGGCTTGTGGGGTTTTTTAGCATTGTGATATGTAAATCAAATGGTTAAAAAGATTTTCACAGAATTGAAAAGATTTCAGCAATGAGAAACTGGGAAAAATGTGAAAGGGTGTTATTTTCTCCATAAGTTTTATTTCAGATAGCAGGATTGGGCCATGCATGGCATGATGCTTCCTGCCCAGAGACATCACCCTGTATGCATAAGGGCACATTGGTCTGTGGGCAAGCTGAATATTACAGTCTCGACACTTTGAAAAGAATATGTTCTCTGAATTTGGGTACTGTATTTACAATAAAAGAAAATAGAATTGCCCTGTGGTAAAGTGCTTTAGGGTCAGAGTGCTCCAATGCAAAGAGCAAAGGGGAAAATTCTCTCACCCAGAGTGGGTATGTAAACATATTTTAAACTAAGTATACACGTTTACATACAATGCATTCACTGTTTACACTGTTTTTAAAATGGCATATGTAACGAAAATTAT
This sequence comes from Luscinia megarhynchos, assembly GCA_034336665.1. Taxonomy (NCBI): domain Eukaryota; kingdom Metazoa; phylum Chordata; class Aves; order Passeriformes; family Muscicapidae; genus Luscinia; species Luscinia megarhynchos. Next base: position 76,821,764 of record CM067565.1, on the reverse strand, counting down.
GCAAATATTTAGAAAAACACCTTAACCTGGGTAAGGTATGTACCACACTTAATATTTCAGTAAGGGCACATGCAGTGCTTGTATGGCAGTGCCAAAAGTAACATTTTGAAAAATGACCTTTCGGTAAAACTGTCAGGCACAGAGTGTTGAGTCCAAGTACCTGCCAACAGAAGCCTTTGGGAGGATGTCACTGCGAGAGGTGGAACAATACCGGGGTCTCTATCTGGATTAACCAGAGAACTTGTAAAAAAATCCAACATCAGCGCAGTGTTTATTGGCTTCCTAGTCAGTAATCTGCTGGACTGCCAACAGCTATTTTGAGCCCTTTCCCGTCCTGGGCAAGGCAGTTTCACTTATATAAAACAGACGGGCAGGTGCCCTTAAATCTGTCATTAAAGGGCTCTTGGCCGAAGCTGGATGGTCCGCGCCCCGCGCAGCAGCGCCGCGCCGCTGCCCCGCTGCGGCCCCGCCGCTGGGCGGGAGGAGACGCCCCTGCGCCCCGCCGGCTCTCGCAGCATTTGCCGGTTACCTGCAAATCGCAGACCGCCGAGCCCTGAAAGCCCGAGCGCTCCTTAACAACGCGTAAATAATGGAGGACAGGCAGGATGAATGAGTGCGGCGGGCGGAGAGCGGCCTGAGCCTCACCCCTGACGGATCGGGGCGCCGAGGAGGTGAGGGGCAAAAGGGTTTGGGTGCAAAATCATTTTTAAAGCGCACCTCGGAGCTGACCGTTCTCGGGGGACAAGGGGGGTGCCCACTCAAGGGCTTCACCGGGACACTGCCAGGGTGTAGGGAGGGCCTCCCGGCACTGCCCGCAACGCCCCCACCCCGCAAAATAGCTCAAAAAAAAAAAAAGGGGGGGGGGGGAAAGTGGGGAGAAACCCTTTATTGTTCTTGCGGTTGCTGCCGGCCTCCCTGCCCGCCTCCCCGGCGGCGCTCCGCGGTGCCAGGATTTCCCTGCAGCCCGCCGGCAGCGCCGCCTCCCCGCGGCTGCCGCTCGCCGCCCGCGGCCCCGCGCCGCGCCCCCGGCACACGGCGCGCCGCCGCCCGCGCCCTGACAGACGCTCGCAGGTGCCGCGCTCGCCCCGAGCCGCGGAGGGGCGGCCCCGCTGCCTCCCGGCTCCGCACCGGCGGGAGGGAGGTAGCTCGGGAGGGAGGAGCGGCGCGGGAACAGCGGCAGAGCCGTAAGTCGAGGAGCGGGCGCGGAGCAGGAGGGCCGCCACCGCCGGGCTGCGCGTCCGGCACTGCCCCTCCTGAGCTGCAGAGCTTCCCGCTCGGGGGGGCTGGGAGGGAGGGTACGCGTTTCGGGGTAGCCAGAGAGAGCACCCACTAGTGATCTTGTCTGGCTGCTGGGGAGGTTCATGCCCGAGCTATCGCTTGGAACGACTCGGGGTGTTTCTACATCACTGAAATTCCGAGCTGAAATTCGCCCCTGTATCGGTTTAAATTTCCATCCCAGTGTATTTTGGCGTACCTGATATTATGCCTTTGCCTTGGAGGCAGAAGGCATACCCAGCCTACACCCCCCTATGCAGGCTGCTCTCCTTTTTGTTCGGTGTGTCCCCTTTCGCCGCGCCGTCCTGCGTGGGGCTAAGAATAACCGTGCGCTTGAGTGCGCTGCTCTCTGCCCGGCTGGGCTGCACCCAGGGCGAGCACGGCGCTGGGGACAAGTCAGTGCTCTGTGTGATGCTGGTTATCGAGCGAAGAGTTCAAGTCGGGAAATCAAATTTGAGAATTTGGGTTGGGTTGCTGATGAAGAATTGCAGGCTGTAGGTTAATAAGAAGGATTTGATTTATTTTCAGTTGAAATTTAAAAGAGACCAAAATAGAGGAAGCAATTAATTTAGGACTTGCGTCACTGTAGATTGTTGCTGTGTTTTAAAAATAGGATGGTGGAGGCTTATTATGAAATGTGTAAGGTAACAAATATGATCCTGATCCCATACTTTCCTTTGAAAAATATCTGGGGGAGGGGGCAAGGACTCATGCATAGACCATTAATTTCAGTTGCATATAGGTTGTAAGGATGTAACACTGTTCAGGAAAATGTAGATGAAAAAGATCAGAAGGTTTAAGGTATGAAAATCTTAGGCTGAACAATTTTTTAGATACACACTATCCGAAATCTTATAATCCATGTGCTGTGGCTCAGATGTTTAGAGGAATGACAGAGATACCAAAAAAGGCATCATCATACTCAGCGCAATTCTAGAAGCAGAATTTTCTCCTTCCCTACAGAAAAGGAAAGTACATTTCTGGAAGCAAGAAGTGACAGATGTGGCATCTCGGCAGCTGGCTAAACATAAAAGCATGTATCAGCAGGTGATTACTGTTGCAATGATTTATTTTTAAAGTGTTGTGTACTGAAAGGCTTCAGTCTTTTTCAGCATTAGCGTTAAGATTTACTTGCACTCCATGATATGTTAAAAATAGTCTTTCAGCAGAGACATCCAGGAAAGCAAGAGAAAACTCCTATGTTAGAGGCACTCCTTCCTTTGAACATTTGTTTTGCATTACAGCATGTGAAGGAAAGGAACTGAGCAGGTTCTTTGGTCGGTAGGATAGTACTGAAGGGAATGATTTTTCCTGGCCTCAGCATAAGCCAGCGGTATCTGGGAAGGAAACAATGGGGCCTATCTTCTCCTTAGATTAAAGATAATCACAGTTACTGTTCTCTGGGCAGCACCTTGTACATCCACACAAGAAAAAATCAGGCTGCAGAAACTACCTCTGTGGTTCTGCCTCTCTTCTGTGATTGGTAAAGCCAGCCTGAATCACCAGGAGGCGGCCTGGGTGAGTTTTAGAAAGGAAAGAGATGGATATCACCTAAGAGGCAGCCCAGAGCCACTCTTTCCCTGAGGCATGGCAGCGTGGGTCTGCACCATCCCTCTTTGACTGCTGTGGCTAAATGTCATATTAACTTGAAAGAGGCATCTAAAACTGTTCCAAACCACTTGTATCATCTTTACTGTAACCAAGAAAAGCCACAGTTCATGGCAGAACATGTTTTGCTCTCATCTTTTCATAATTAGGTAGGCTGCTTTGGTTTATAGTCTTCTGGCCTAGATGGCTTCTTCTAGAAGAAATTCTGGTCCTCTTCCCAAATTTTGAGAAATAGTTTGGGGAATAAAAGGGAACTTAAATTTTAAAAAAATTTCTTTCTGCCATGCAGAATTTGCTGTCAGGTTCTCCTTTACTTCTTGCCAATGAGACTGTGTGTGTCCCAGGGACTCAGCAATGCTCTCTGACCAGTTCTTCCTCCTCTTCCTCACCCTAGTTAACACTAGTTAACAGAATTGCTGTGGATCAGGTCACCTGATCCTGTTTGGCTTTTCATAATGATGTAAACCACCACAGGCTTTCAGCCTCCTGCATGCAAATTTGACTTTTTTGGACACAAACAAATAAAACCATCACTCCCCCCCATCCCCCTTCCTATGATCACATCAGAGTAAATATATTTTCTCAAGTTGCAAGCCATCTCATGGAGAACTCTCCTTCCCCCAGAGCTAAAACTGAACTAATTGGGTGGTCTATGCCTAAAAGCCGCGGTATCTCCATGAGTGTGCTGCTTACAAGGAAGGCAATTGGCTGAAAGTGTCGTTTGTTTGTGTGATAGCAAGGTGAATTTCCCTAGTAACCTGAAGTCTGAACTTAAACGAGGGTGTGGGAAGAATTGCGTTCGGCTGTTGGGTAGAGGACTGTTTTTAAATGATTTCCTCTCACCACGAGGCAGACAGGTTAGTAGGCAGTGAAAGCGGTTCGCGGGTGCTAAGGGATGTGTTTGGGTGGAGCAGTCAGAGCAGAGCCCTGGCTCTTCTGCAGAGTTCAGTACATCCTGAGTGAAGCAGGATGGCAGAGTGAGGTGCGACTGCTCATGAGCTTAAGTAAAGCTCATGCTGAAGAAGAGACACATTTCTAGTACTGTGTCAAAATAAGAAAGATTTCTGGTTGACACTCATGCAGATAAGCATTGCTTACAGTATTTTACAATGTTCTGTATTTACACTCATAATTGACATTCCTAATGTTATTGAGCAACGATGTTGGTCCAGCATGGTTACTACTGGGAAGGTGAGTCTGATGGGAGCAGCTGGAACTGGTTGACAAGACTAACTTCCTCATAGTTGAAGGGTTAAATCAAGACTCAGTAAAGCCTCAGCAAACACACTGCCAAGATAAAATGGGATGAGTACAAGAGGACAAAGTTTGCCAGGGTGAAAGATGTATTTATACCTTTACTTAGTTTCATTGATATTTGTGGAATAAATAGTCAAGTATAGAAACAAACGTTTGTCTTATGGCTTTTACCACTAGTCAAGTCCACAAGAGCACAGTCAATAATCTTTGTAAGCAGCTGTGAGATTTTTCTTTTGAGAGGCGAGTGAACTACTGAATGTATTTTACTCCTTTTTGTGTTGTTCTTTTTTTTTGTTTTAAGAGGAAAGACAAGCCATTTGCAGGCCATTTACAGACTGAGCCTACAGCCAAGTAGCACTTTTAGTTCCTAAAGCTCTGAAAATGTGAGTCGTTTTTGAATGCTCGAACTAAATTGTATCATCATGATCTTAGTAGCTTTTAATGCAACACCATTTTACTGAAATGTATATTTAGCACAAGTCATTTGAATTACAGTTATTCTTGTCTTTGAAATTAGCGAGTGTTGCAATACTCTTAAAACTTGATGACCTAGTATCTCATGAATGCCAGGAGCCACATTAAGGATTTCAACCCCCACTATGTGTGGTAAAACAACATACAACTTAACTATGTAAATGTTGTGTTTATGCTGTTTTTACTTGCACGGAATAATAAAAAAAAAGCTCATCAAATCTGATACACTGCTTTGATTTCTATCATAAAGGTCAACGGGGAACATGTTAGATAAGAAATTAAATGGACTGATACTGTGAGTTTTTGTGCTGGGTCGCATCTGAAAAGCTAAGTGAACTTTCTGTGGTTACATGTAAACATGTTACATGACCTCCTGTAGAGATACAAGAACTGATGACAAGCTGAGACTAGGTATGACTTGCTTAATCAGGTCTGCAAGCTTGTTTAGGTGCATTTACATGGCAATTAACTTTTTTAAGTCATCTGTAAGAACTTTCTAAAAATAAATACTACTTCATATCTTTGCTAGGAAGATCTAAAATGTAGGGCTTGGTATATTTTTGTTCATCCCTTTGAAATACCAGGTGTTTCAAGTCCCTTTCTCACTATTTTGCTATAGAAATTTTATATCTGTCTGAGGGTTTGTATTGTGACTTAAACAAATGAAACAAGTGTTGAGTCTTCATTACAAATGTGGGGATTTTTGCTCTTAGAATATTAGGAACTAGCATAAAAATAGTAAATAAAAGCTAACTGTTAGTCTGAAATGTCCTTTTTTTTTCTTTTTTTTTCCTTGTTAAGAAATCTGTAGACATTATATACATATAAAACATGAAATTCAAGCAAATCCAAAACCCTTATGCCTGTTGTTCTGGCAAAAGCAAGTATGCATAAGTTGGCAAAAGCCTGTAGAAAACTGTGATACATATATAAGTGCATTAAGGTCATGTTATTTTTCATATCCCTCTTGCCTTATGTAGTATGTGGGGTGAATTAGGTGAGATGTAGCAAAAAGGGAGGATCTGTTTGAAATTGTGGGCTAAAGCTGAAACCTCTGCTCTGTCACAGTCCTTTTGGGTAGTGCAGATGATGAAGGAACAAATAATGATTCCACAAATAATGCAATCTTGGGATTTTCTGACTTGGTGCTCTTTGAGTTTGTAACCTTAGTGCTCTACGTATGATATTTCTAATTATGGGGTTCATAATTCTCAGTGATACTCTGCAAGGAGGATCAAAGGTGCTTTGCTGCCACCACAGTCAGCATCTCTGAAGCCTTTCTGCAAAGAGGTTGTGAAACCAGCTCCCTAGCCAGCAGAGCTCTCAGCCATCATCTTCACCAGGAGAATCCCTGTGAGAGTATGTGTAATAAATCTTAATGAAGAAGAGGCTAATGGATCTTACTGCTTTGATAAATACTCTCTCTCTGTTTCTCCTCTTCGAGTGAAGTTCCTTAAACTCTTTATAAGAAGGTGGTATTCTCAAACTATGTGAATAGATAATTTCCTGTGTAGAGGACTTCTTTTTGTGTTGGTGCTTTTTCTAGTACTTGAGTGATGCACCAGTACCAAATGATGTACAGGAACATAATGCCACTGTTGCTGGGGACTATTGCTCTATATTTATATTCTTGTGCTTTTTTGTTTGTTTTTCTCATATTTCATTTATATTCTCAAGAAAAATATGACAGCACTTATGGACTCTTCTCATTCAGAAAGCTTTTAAATTCTACAAAAAATCAATATTATTTCAGTAATTTTGAACCTTAAAAATCCTTTATGATGCCAGAACAATTTTTTTAATGTTCTTTGTTCTAATACTTCCTAAATCTAACCTTTTAAATTTTATCCATCAAGATATTTTTATCAGAAATAAGTTCCATTCTTTATTCTTTCTTATATGTATCTCCAACCCTACCTAAGTAAAGCTTGAATTGTGTGTGTTTACATATATCTTTTTCATGAAGGCTTATGTATTTTTTAGAAACCTTTACTTTTTCAACTCAGTCAATATGGTTCAGTGCATATTTTGATTTAGTTAAATTCTGTTTATTCAGGAGATTGGGTAAATTAGCTCTGAAACTCAGGAACAAATTAGTCCAAGGTGTGGTGGAGTTCTGGTGAATGTCCAAGGTGAATGTTTTGGTTTGCTTTTTCTTTCTCCTTTGCGGTGCTGAAGATGCACACCATAAATATCTTGTCCTCATTGTGACAAGATCTTGTTAAGGCACTCTTGCCACTGTTTTTAATGAAATTCTTTTAAGGATACAAATAATGCTAGGAGCTAGCCAAATTTAAGGAAGGCTTGAACAGTAGGAGAGCTACATTGTGAGTGAGGGACAAGGAAGGAGTAGTGCCATTACTTGTCCTGCATGTCCGATGCAGCCGACATGCTTCTGCTCCAGATACCATAGATTGCTGCTCTTGATCAAGTTTAGGCTGGTTCTTTGCTTGCTCATGGCTCTGCAGATGACCTTGGAATAATAACCATGGTTCATAAAAGGGTAAGATGTAATGCATCTGGGGGGTCTCTTCTGCTAGATTGTTTGAAATCCAGATGGAATATAGGAGTGAAGAAAGGAGTAGCATGTCCATGCTGTATATATGGCATACAGGATTGTGCTTTGCTTCAGTCCTAACAGTTGGTGTGGAAAGGTGAAATAGGAGGAAGGTGATGTTCACAGCAGCTAGAATTCTATTGGTATTCCTTGCCCCAAATGACATAACAATTGAAGAACTGTCTTCTGTGAGATTTTGTTGTTGTCATTTTAATTGTGTATAATTCTTAATATACTAGATGCCTGGCTTGTGGTTAGGGGTGTGATGCTACAGTAATACAAATTTGTAATAATTGACCACTCAGTTTGGTCATCCTGCCTAGAAGGAGAGGGTATCATCTAGTCGTTTGATGAAAGCCTTAAATGAAAAGATTTGCCTCATTACTGTTATCATATCTGCTTAACTTCTTTCCTATTGGTAATATACAAAGTAATCAGTGGTACACAGAAGTCCTCGAGACTGAATGGAAAAATCTGTTGTTAGGAACAAAGATAGTGGACTGAGCAGGCCAGTAATTCGTATGGCTGCTGCTCTGTTTTGCATGTATCTCTCTGCTTGCTTGCTATGATTTTAGTGGAAAGAGAGGCTGTATTTCTTCTGTTTTTCTCTTCATGTACCTTCAGGCAGTATGAATACTCATCTCAGCTCTGGAGTCTTTCAGATAAGATCCCCTGAGGTCAACAGCAAAGACAACAAAGTAATCCATTTGATAGCAGTGGACTGTACAGCTCTCTTAAAAATGCATACCTCTGGTCTCAAAGAAAAAGATTTACAATAACAAGAGTCCAAGAAGGTTATGAATCTATAGGAGTTCGTAAAGGAATTTGTGAGGACAAAAATAAAACCTGCCTCTCCAAATGGAAGTGCTGAACAATCACGTAATTTATGCTGTGGACAGTTTTCACATTTTTGTCTGAGAATTCACTGTTGCAGTAGTTACTTTGTCTTGGGAGTACAACCATGCCTCTACCTTGGCATAGGAATATACATTGTAAATAAGGTGTTTTGTGGCATGGTATAACATTTTGATTACTGGGACGTGTTCTGACAGCTGTATAGGAGGAAATGATAGAATTGTTATCTAATGAAGCAACAACAGAGAAGTTGGAAGCTTTTTGACATTGCCTTTGGTATGAACAGTATATCCATTCAAGCATAAATCTTTAAGTGCATCCAGATAATCTCTGAAAATGCAAATATATAATCTGCATATAACTGAAAAATCTGCAAGGAAAGAAGCGGGCTTCAATGGCCAAATGAACAATCTAAACATGCAAATTACTCCTGTTGCTAAATTCCAACCAATTTTCCTGCATCAAGCCTGCATAAGTTTGTTAGTTGCATCTGTGAATAAACCTTCCCTACATCCACTGTCCTACATCTCCTGGTTCCACATCCATAGATCTTATACAGCAGCTCTGTCACTGATCTGAATTTGGATTGGTGGTTATTCCTGCCTGAATTGTTTGCAAGGATGGAGCAATGTAAGCATGAGGGGTGATATTTTCAATACAGAGGATTTCAGAAGATTCTAGGCATCAGACACTAAAGCTACCACATCTTGTAATAATTATGCACTTTATTGCCTGTCATGGTAATTTAGAACAACAGGCAAAGACACATTCCCAGGTAGAAATTTTAAGGTCACAACTAGCTTTAAAAGTACAGAAGTTCCAGAACCTGTTAGCAGTATTATGGATTTTGATGGTTTGTGTATCCATAGGAGTAAAGAACACTATCCTACAGCTGGGGAGTAGAAATAGATCATTTTGTTTTATCTCATTAGCAAAACAGATCAAAAACTTTGGTTAAAATTCTCCCACCTCCTTCTAGTCCTCCCAATAAACAAACATACACAGATGGCTGCAGAAGAGGATAGAAAATGTTGAATGGCAGTGTCAGATATTGATAAACAACTCTGAAAATAGGCCTTAAAATGGAAGCTTCCAAGACAGCTGAAGTGTAGGTGGATGTGTTAATAAGGCATCATGTAAGAAATTGTGTGTCTTCTTTCTGCAATAAAAGTGGTATCTGCGGAAGTAGAAGCAGCTCTGTGTGTGTTGTGTGTGTATGTGTGTGTGTACATTTTAGAACCATGACTGCAATGGTACCAGATGATTTTTCAGGTGCTCTGATTCAGTGTGTTCTTTCAATCCATCTGCTGAGGTAGCTGGCAGTAGTTACTGGGCTTGCCAAATTTCAAAGTTTGTAGTTTTGCGATAAATATTCTGAAAGTACAAGTGTGGTCCCAAAGTCAAGTTTTACAGTAGTTAAAATATATAGGAGATGTGACTTGAAAAGAAGTTACAGTTATATTTTCAAATTCAAGAACCATAAGAATCTTTTTTTTTAAAGGAAAGTGAATGAAGCCATATATAATTGTTTTTAATTGTGTTTTTCTTCAAAATTAAGTATTTGTAGTTGGACATGGATTCCACTTGGTCATGGATCTCGGATACCCCTTTTGGACAGTTGTACTTTAAAATGTTACGTTTTTCTTGTTTGTTTTGAAGAGGCTAAGTTGCTGTGAAATGGGTACCCTTCTGCTTGCACAGTATCAAAGGAGAAACAGCTTTTAATGCTTGCAGATCTCAAGCTGTTCATGGCGACTTGACAGGACAGAATTTATTTGGTTGTCCATGCAGGGTTTGAAGTAGTGTCCAACACAGAGATTTACTTCTTTTTTTCTTTCTATTTTGTGCTGAAAGATGAGAACCTTCCAAACACAAGAGTTTTGATGAGAGCTCTATTTTGATAGCTTCCAGGAGATTTGTCCTTTCAACCTTCATAATCATCTTGATGGCAGGAGAAATGCAATCTTATGGACAGAAAGGCTCTAAAAATCTAGTGTGGCTTTCCCGAGATAAAAATGCTTTTCCAAATACTTAATTCTTAAGAGAAATGCCATGAATTTAGGGGAAAATACTGTTCATATCTTAAATGATAAAAGTCAGACTAGACCACTGGGAACTTGTCTTATGACAAGCAGTAGGCCTTTCCTGAATTGTTACCCAGTTTTGTGTCAGTATGACTCCTGGCTCTGCCTGAATTGTTTGAATTAGACAATAGTAATTTCTTTAAAAAACAAACAAAAAAATTAACAAATATTGAAATAATAGAAAATCTGCCATAAGTCTGAGTACGTTGTTCTTGCTGTTCCAAAAAGGTTTGTTTTCCTTTGTACTTGCTTTGACTTGCTTCAGTCTAGCAAACTGAAGCTAAATAGTTGGACTTGATGATCTTAATGGTCTTTTCCAACCTTAATGATTCTGTGCTTCTATGAAATGTAAGTGATAATATCAGTCTTGTGTCTCTCCTGGAACTTTCCTTTGTTTCATGATCTCCTCTTGGAATTGTGGCTACAGGAACTGGACGCGGTGATAGCCAAATACAGAATTACTGGACTTTTCCTTTCAGTGCCCTCTTATTGAGCAGGGAATTGCACTAGCTCGTTTTGACTATAGTTCAAGAGGATGAGGTTCAGCCTGGCTAACTCTTCTGACCTCTTATTTCTGTTTCTGAGCACAATCTGCCTTCCTGAAACTGTGGCCTTTGTGATTTAGTCTTCCATTTTAATCTTGAGTGCATGACTTGGGCTGCTGTTAAAATGCGAGTGGCTTGCTGGTGTTCGGATACCAGCTTGAGGTGGTTTTACCTGACAGGTAACTGAACACCACACAGCTGCTTGCTCATCCCTTCCCCACCCAGAGGGATTTGGAGAGAATTGGGGGAAAAAGGTAAAATTCATAGATTGAGATAAAAATATCTTAAAGGGACAGAAAAGGAAGTGATCATAATAAAATAAGTAGAATGTACAAAACAAGGGATGCACAGTGCAGTTGCTCACCACCTGCTGACCAATGCCCAGCCAATTCCTGAGCGGTGACCCCTCGCCAGCTTTCCCCCTAGTTTGTGTACTGACCACGATGCCATACGCTATGGGACATCCATTTGGACAGTGGGGGTCAGCTGCCCTGGCCATGTCCCCTCTCAGCTTCTCCCCAGCCTACTCACTGCTGGGGTGGGGTGAGAAGCTGAAAAGCCAATGACTCTGAGTGAACACTGCTTAGCAACATCTAAAACAGCAGTGTATTATCAACATTGTTCTCATCCTAAATCTAAAACACAACACTGTACCAGCTACCAGGATAAAAATTAACTCTATCCCAGCTGAAACCAGGACACAGTTGATCTAGGTCATTCTGTCCCTCAATTTCATTATCGACCTGTTGATTTTTCCCCTTGATTTTAAATCATCCAGTGCAGATAGGGTAGTTCTCAAACTGAAATTGATCATTTGAAGACAAAGAGTTTAAAGAGCACTCAATGGTAATGCAGGCTGCAAGTCCTGCTGAGCAGAAAGCTCACACAACTCCTAAAGCCTGCAGAAAAAAAAGCTACAATTTCTCTTTGTAACATTAGTCTGACTTGGGAGTGGCACTACCTATTAGGGCCTGCAAATAGAGAGAAACTGCTATGAGATCAGGCGTCTTAAGCTGTTTTGTAAGAACTCGTAATTCATATAGTCTGATATCCTGTGACAGGAAAATAAAAGCATGGTTTTCAGTGGATGTGCTGGGCTGAAAGAAGAGCTATATATATTGCAAGTTGTCCTTCCATTGCAGATGTGCTAGTTTCATATCTTGTAATCTATTTAGTAAAGCAAGAGTTTTGATTTTGATCTGGTTTGCAGTATAGCCTCCAATAATTACACTGTTGAAAGAGGAAATATGTAAACTATTGACTCAAAAAGTTATTTTAGTTGTTTTTAAAGTTATCAGCAAAGTGTTTGACCCGGGAGCAAATGGCTGTTTCTGGGTACATAGCAAATTACTGAATTTCAGTGGAAAGCTCAAGAAGAATATTTTGGTGTCTGATAAAGCAAGTGAAAAATTTTTCTGCATCTTCTGCATAAGAGAGGTAACTAGTAAGAGGTATTAAGGGAGTTTTATTATTCATTAGCTTTAATTAAGTTCTAAAACAGCACTCAGTTTCTGTTGGATAATAAGTCACTGGGAATGTAATAGTCCAAATGCAAGTCAAATAAAGAGTCTGGATTTTTCAGGTATTCACAATTTTTTGTTTTTCAAGTTGAGATTTTGCTTTAAGATGTAATGCTCTTTCAGCCTGTCTTGGCACCCTGAGTGAAATTTCCTGCCTTGTTTCAGAGAGCCTGAAACACTCACTTTGGGAGGTGTGAACTCAATCAAAGCCATTAATCTGGGAACCTGGTGACTATAAAAAGTTAACTGTTCTCCAGCGAGCTGCTAATGTGTTGGATTTGGTGAGTTTTAGTTTACTGACTAGGTGCAGATTTTTTTTCCTTTTCATTGTTGTTTGCACCTTTTTCCTCTTCTCATGTTGAATTGTCTGCCTTCCTATTTTTGTCCTCTCGAGTGAATGGGTTATGGTCTTTTCAGGAACAGCAAAAGTTTAACAGCAGTATCTGTGGCTGGATTTTTTAAACAAGATATATATTTAATTTGAGTTATTGTAGGATGAATCCTATTTAGTGCTGTGTTCTGAGGAACAAGCAGAAACACCAACAAAATCCCATTTTCATCAAGGATGTGGTTTAACTTTAAGAAGCCTATGACTACAGCAATAGGGATGTTGCTGAACTACTTTTAACACTGGTCTTTGTAGCTGTTGGTGAACTATTAAATACTTTCCTCCAGTCAGGATTTCCTTGGGCTCCAAGGAAGAAGCCCAGGTATGCTGCACAGTGCTTCTGAAGGCAGAAGGAGCATACCTCTGGTGAGTTCAGGTTAGCAGGCATGTACAGAGAGGAAGAAGGAGTACCACTTCAGTAATATCTTCCTTTTAGAAGTTACTGTATATGTCTTTTGGTGGGACTGTGTTTCAGAGTGTTTTGTTTATGGCATTTCTATTTCTTCCCAAGGGAGCTATATCCAGAGAGTCTGTGGAACAGGCCCTACATTATCCAATAATTTCTTCTGGTCCAGTACTGTAACAGCAACACTGAGATGTTGATGCCCTGCTTGGATGCAAGTTCCCTCTTAAATTTCTTGAATGTACTGTCTCTGCTGTTGTGTGATTCAGGGAGTTATAGTTTGTGCCTTGCCTGTGTTTCCACAGATGGTATCTCTGTTAAAAAAACCACATGGATAAGAGAAGAGAGGCCTACACTGTGCCTTAAATTAATACAATCCTAGTGCATTGTTACAGTATTATATGTTGTGAGGTTTGGTTTTTTTTTCTGGATATTGTTTGGATTTGCACTCAGGACAAGGAAATTGACCTCAGTTTCTCTTCCTTTGCCTTCAGTAAGAAATCAGGAATACCTGTCCCCTTACTTAGGTGGCTTGGTTTCTGACAATCTTTACATTGCTTTTGTTTTCTGAGTTGGTGTTGTGTTGTTTCTTTTGTTCTTGTTCTCGTGTTTTATTTTGCTTGATTTCCCTTCCCCCCAGCAGAAGTTTTTGTCAGCACCTGTACTCTACAACTGTCATCTTTTCTTAAATTTTTGAAGGATGGTAAACCACACTAAGCCAACATAGTGCTCCTCCTGTGGCTTGAATTATGACTCCCTAAGCTTGCAAGCACCATTAGAAATTTGCTTTAAATAGCCTGCAGTAAAGGTAGAATTTCATCTTACCTACTTATTAGAGGATTAAGTAAATAAATATGCCCTTTACATGGGAAAATAGGTCCCGGAATTATGTTCTTCTATTTTTCTGCCTACACACCTCTGCTTTCCATACCAGTTGTGTGAATTGGTACATTAAGGACTTGCAGCATGTGGTAACAACTCGTTCTTGGTCAATACCGAGGTGCATCCATGCCCCAAAGGGATTGCTGCACCTCATGTCTGTGCTGCTGGAGTTGTATAAACAAGACGAACAGAGCTTTAACAGTCCAGCAGCAAGTGTCACAATGCAATATAAATGTCTTGCTATAAATGCGTATGTGCTCTGTTTCAGAACCAACTTCTCTCAACTCTGAAGTAATTACTGCAGCCTGGATAAAGTATAGGCTCAGTACACATAGCTGGTATTGGTTTAGTCAGACCTAAACATAACTTTTGCCTTTTATAACACCTCCCCCTGTACTCTGTATAATGTGAGGGGGAAAAGGATGAGATTACTAAACGGTGAGCTGAAGCATTACTAAAAAGACAGGTAGTTGTTAAACTTGGGTTAAATTTGGCTGTCAGACACCTGGTGTAGGTCTCAGTATCCTGAGAGTGAAATGCCACTGCTGATCAGTCTTAAATCTATGGACGATGATTTTGACAATGGATTATGTATTTAATGGTAAACTACAGAATCTCTCTCCCGTTTGATCTCCCTTGTTGAAAGCACCATAAGGAAGACAGTAACTGGTGCTGAGGAGCATGTTTAGCAGTTACTTGGCATTTGTAAAGGAGTGAAAGGGACCTGAAAATGTAGGCTCCTACCTCTGCTTCTGGGGTAGGAGGGAGGGAAAGGAGTTGTCTCCTTGACTTGATGATCTTAAAGGTCTTTTCCAACCGGAATAATTCTAGGATTCTATCTGGCCTGTGAGAGCTGCAGAGAGGTGCAGCTGGGTGTTGGCAGTTACCTAATATCTAGCCTAGTTTCTGTTGAAATATCTGATTAATTTTTGGGGTTTCATTAATGTGGGTTTTGGAACAAATTAAATGCGACTGAGGTCCCCAACAAGGATCTGTTTTCTGCCGAAGAAATCTTTATACAAATGAACAGCAATTTGCATAATTAAGCACATGCATCACTCAGGATGCTCAACAGGATGGAACACTGAGACAGAAATTGCTTCGTGCAGTGCTTTTCTTATAAGGTGAGACACTTAAGCCCAACTGGTGTTTTGGCCCATTTGTGTGTTCTTTTATAGCCTTTTTGGGGAGGTGGTAGTTTTAAGGCAGTCTGAGTTTGGCGTGATCCTCTCCAAAAAGTCCTTGTATCTTACGTTTCTTTAGATACTAACTAGCAACTAGACATTCCCTCCCTCTCCCTAGGCATCCTCCCGAGGATTTACAGTGTTTTAAAGGTGCGTGAGAGGGTTTGTTCGGGTAGGAGAACTCATCGTAAAAGTTGTAACTTGTTTCTTGCAACAAAGGCAAGTTGTTTTGGTTGGTGTTACGCCACTGTGTTTGTCAGTGTCGATTTATGTCAGGCTTTAAATAGGATGCTCTGCAATGAGTTTGTTTTCTGGTAGATTGTAATCCTTTCAGGCCAGCTAACATTAACGAGCGGCAGCATTGCTGTGGCTGGCTTTCTTTTGATCATGCACAGCCCTAGTCAGGAAATGGGTGAGGAGCATGAGTCATGATTACATTACCCTAATGTGACTGCCCACTAGAAGTTTTCTTTTGCCGCCAGTACCCCTTCCCTTGACACTACTTCTGAAAACAAAATGCCCATTTTGGAGCACTTTGAAATATTGACCTTTGAACAGAGAGATTTATGTTCTCTTGCAGTCTCGAGGCAAACCTCTAAGCAGGAGCCCCTGCAGAGAGCAGAGAGAGAACGAATGTCTGCAAAATGCTTTTCCAGAAGTCTGCAAAGACAGGACATGACTTGCAGTGCACTGGGTCTGCTTGGGTTCGCTGGATACAACATGCTTCCCAGTCTTACACAAGGGCTGCCATCTCATTCACGATTCGGCTTAAGCTTTGTGTTAGATCTGGACTTATCTTTTGAAATATGACTACAGTAATGGGAAGATAGGTGCTGAGTGCTAGCTGATAAAAACCCTGGGTGTTGAGAAGGTGGCTTTAGTGGGATTTGAGACAACAGTATTTTGGGCAGTTTAATTAAATACATGGGATTTAGAGTATGAAAGAAATATCAGCTGCTAATCAGTAAACTAGTTTAGCACTGAATTGCCACTGTGCACTCGGAATATTCAGATGGTACAAGTTCTGAGTATATTAATTTCCTTCAAATTAAACTCATTAACTCCATGAAATATGACTATTGACACTAAGAGTGAATGCACCCTGATACTACCTGATATATTCCAGAAGAAAAGAAGTCTGATGGGTTGTGTACAAGCAACTCAAGCTATCAGAACCAAATGTCTCAGGAGGAAGTGGGGACCCCTGCACTGCTGTCTGGTGTGGTGCATCCCTGTCAGGGGCATGTTGCGGGTGTCACTGACATACTGCAGAGCAGCACCAGAACATGACATGTCTTCCAGTTGTCACTTATTCTTCCAGATTCTTACCTCTGCTCAAATGGTACCTTCAAATAGTGGAGTTGTTCTGTTAGAAACAGAGTGTAAACTCCACCATGAGGATGTAATTTCTGCTTTTTCCCTTTTGAGGGTGATTAACCAGTTACTTCAGCTATACTAAAAATATACTTGAAACTGAACATAGATAACATTTTAGAAGCCATGTTTATTCTGTGATTTCTGCCCTGTTTTTTACAGAGAGCATAAATTGGACCAAAAAGTAATTCAGTGGGGGTTTTTTTAATTTATTGAAGCATTTTCTTTCTTCCGTCTACCCCAACACCATCAATTTTGGTCTCATCCTGATGACCATTGAACTCTCTAAAGGAGGCAGAACTGCAACAGAGCAGAAGATTCATCCTTCTTCTATGTAATAAAAAATAAGTCCTGTGCAACTTTAGATTTTTCTGTATCTTTATATCTCTACTTCATTGTTAGTCTGCATACAGAGGGCTCTCTGGCTTTCAAGTTTGTTTTAAAACTAGTTTATCAGCCACTTAAAGATGGTCAATACTTATTTAAAGTGAAGCACTCTGAAAAATGAATAATAGAACTGGTGATTGTGATATGCCTATGTCACTTATGTGTTTCAAGGAGATGATATGGAGTATTTGACTTAGAGATGAAGCGTATTTGAGAATTGGAGGTCAGGAGTTCAGGGTAGGGTTTTGTGGGTTTGGTGGTTGGGGGTTTTTTAATTGAAACCTTGCAGGATCCTTGTATTGAGATTGCCTTTTGTCAGTAGCTAGCAGTTACAGAAATTTTAGACTAAGGATCTTTTCCAAAAAAAGTATGACTGTATTAAATATAGTTAGGAAAAGTTAATTTCGGTATGACAGCAGTCTTGGGAAATCTAAGGGAGAAACAAGTGGAGCTACAAAGCCATTTTCACATTAGAAGTGCATAAAGTCTGGATGTTACTCTATGGACGTTTTTTCCTTGCAGAAGAGGTGGTTAAGATTGCCCAGCTCTTCTGCCACAACTTCTTGCTTTCTCAGAGTGATGTCTCGAGAGACAGCTTAACTATTGAAAGGACTTTTTACAGCTGAGAGTAGCAGTCTCACTCCAAGCCTTGTGATTTTACACCCCTTTCCTAGTTAGTTTTCACCTTGTTGTGTGCTGGACTGGCCTGTAAGGGGTGGACACAGCAGGAGGGAAGGAGAGAATGCCTTTCTGACAGCAAGTTATATTGGGCTTGAACTCTCTTGAAGCATTGCCATCGGGCAGCTGCAGCTGTTGCTAAGCCTGTCCTCTAAACTGAGTCAGTGGAGAGAACTGCGGCTGTGACCAGTTTGAAGTGTGGCTTGTAGGTCCGTCTGCCTGTGAAGGGTTCAAGGAACTGCGGTGCAGAACCAGGAACCAGCAGTGAGGAGTGAGGAATCCAAGGTGGGAACTTCTTAAACCAACTTTGAGAGCAGAGTTGGGCTGAGGAACTACACCCTCTGTGTCAAAAGAGAAAGCCATCTATGCTAACCTGCTCCGAATCACCAAGGGTGTGGAGTGTGGATTCATAACCCACTCAACTGATCTGAGAGCTGGCTGACGTCACAAGGGGCAGTTTGCCAGGTGTTTTGATGGCATGTCGGTTCAGGTTGTAGGGGTTATTTTTTTTGTCGTATTTCATGTTTTTCCCTATGGCTGAAGAGAGCTGATGGACAAGTTTTTAAGCCTGTGCATCTTGTGGCTTATGGGTTTATGGTTCCCAGCTATTTGCTCATCTGGCATGTGACTTTGTAGGAGGAGATGTGTGACTGTGCTCAGCGCGCAGTCTGTTTGACGTAGCGTGACCTCACCGTGGCTGGCTGCATTAGTTAATGTGCTGTCTGTGTCAGCACCTTGTGCTGACATGCACCTCTGCCTAAAGCTGCATGGGCTTGCTCTCACCCAGTTTTTGGAAGCCAATGAACTATATGGTATTAAATCTGTATGTATGAGGGTACCAGCCAACAAAGCTAAGGGGAAGGTAGTAAAGAGGGACTTGTTTCAGTCCATGAAGCTGAATGACAGAATACAGTGTTCATTAAATTCTTGTCTCTGGAGGAGAAAAGAAAGGAAGGTTTTTATTGTTCTAGAAAAGATGCTAACTTTTAAAAGCTGAAAGCAAGCTGTGATTCAAACCTGTTAAAGGGTTAAAAAAATTGCTTGATAAAAAAGAGTGAATTATTTAAAATATTCTAATGTGTGGTCATAAGCACAGTTGCAAAAACAGACTGTGTAAGGCATTTAATTTCATATTGCATCACAACCAGATTTTTTTAAATGTTAGTCCTCTACAGTGTCAACAAAGTATGTATTAAAAACATTTAGAATCTCAGAGTAAATGTCAAAAATAAGTCAGCATCAAAGAGGGATGTATTTCTAATGATACAATGCAGAGATTTATTGATACAGTATTGGTTGCATAGTATTTCATAAGTGTCTTGCAAAGAAGTACAAAATTGTAGTACAAATTTGCAGGTGCTGGATATTGGTGAGGTAGTATATTGATGAGGGAGATGGAGAAAACTCAACTGATTTATTGATTCACAGCTTGAGCACTTTGAAATAAAATGTTTCTCTTTCTGAAGTGTGACATTGCTTTTTATCCTATAGAATATAAATCCAGTTTATTTGCTGGAGAATGATAATTTGGAAAGCTTTTTAACTTTCCTCCCACCAAGAAAAGGAGTAGTGTCTTACTGGACAAACAGTGTAATATGAGCACCGCCACTGACTGTGCTGCCTAATTTGTTGATTAAATGAATATATTTTTATATTGATCCTAGGAAAGTAAAATGGAATGCCTACTCTGAACCAATAAAAGGCAAGGATAACAAATTCTACTTTTCCCAGTATAGTTTATTCTGCTTGGAAAACTTGTTTTTGTTATACCAGCACAAGAATTCTTAAATGGTTTGTAATATAATTCTACCCTGTAAATACAGGGAAATTCCTGTTTTAAGAGGGTGAGAATAAGAGCAGAAGTATGTTCTCGTTTATAAACAAGCAGGGATGATGGGAAGAAAGAAGTGATTTTTATCTTTATATATGCTGTTAGGGAGAATTATATTGAAATATTGTTACTAATTCTGATCTGCTTGGAAAACAATGTTGAAAAATTTGAGGTGGTTCAAAAGAGAGAGAGAGGGAGAGACCAGAAGGCTTAAAATTGTTCCCCCACTATCACCACATGAGGAATTCCCCCTGTTCACTTCGATCAAATGGATGACTGAGAAACAACTTGGTTAGTGTTCAAGTACCTTAACAAGGATGAAGGTTTCTGGTTGATAAAGGTCATTTGTAATCTCGGACTGATAAAGAACAAAATAATAACTGGAGGCTGAGGCCGGCTGCTCAAATTAGACTTTTTTTTTTTTTTTTTTTTTTCTTCCCCCAAATCAGATTTGCTCCCCTTTGTTTCTTTTTCTTACAAGCTAAAATAAAAGCTCTTAAATAGATTAATTACTTCATTCATTTCCATATGATACACAAGTACTTCAATGGTTTAAAATTAATTGAAAGTGTTCCCTGGTTTGGTTAACGTGATTTACGCAAGGTCGCTCTGTTTGAAAGAGTGCTAAGCAAGGTGGCAAGAGTTAAAGGAGGCAACAATAAAAAATCAAGATCTTGTTTTTTCTTTGTTTGTAAACCTAGGCTTTAGGAAGGGAGAAAAACATGAGGGTGCTGGAGAAATGGAAGATACCTGGAGAGAAAGACACTATGCGTCCTGTCCCTGTCTGTGCTTACACTTAGTGGCAATTAGCCTTCTTCAAGTGGATGACTCACAGCTGGTGTACTATTTGTCTTTGATTTATGTGGAAAACCATGTTTTATAGCAAGGGAAGTCAAAATATATCCTTATGTGATTTTTTTTTTTTTTATTTCTCCACAGCTAGAATAAATAAAATTATTTATTGTGTTAATTAGGACCCAGATTGGAACAGGGAACACTTGAGGTGCATATTCTCTGATGACTGACCTCTGTGAAGTAAATTAATGGATGTAGTCTGCATGTATGGGGACTTTTAAGAGAAGGGTGGACAAACACCTTCACAGCTAGCATATGGCATCTCTGACTTTTCAGGGCAATGTATAAATGAATCCACCGTACCACAGGGTCAGGTCATGTCTTAACCTTTACTTCTGTAGCTGTGGGAATGATTTGGGATTGTTTTTCCCTGCATTTTTTAAATAGTGTATGTGATAATTAGAAAATTAGTTGAAGTGCATTTAGCCTGATTGTTTTTATAAAGTAACTAAATCTGTAACTTTAATCAGTAAGGTGCCAATTCTTTGATGAAAGGAGAAGTAAAGAAGACAAGGACTTCTAACCTGATCAAGGGAAGTTGCCTTTAATACAGGTGAATTCAAAGGCTGTGCCTCTTATAAACCATGTAGATTTAGATAAACAGTCTGGGGGGAGAAGTGTTAGCACCTGATGTGGTTTAAGCTACTTACGAGGTGGTGGCTTTATAAGTGGAGAGCTGATGGCTGGGTCTAGAAGTGGACAGACTTGTGGCCTCTTGTCTTCAGAGCTTGATGGTTGATAAGGTCACCTTAGTCCCCATAAACACAAGAGGTAAGCTCTGTGGTGCATCATCTGATGCTTTTCTTGTATCTGAGGACTTGGTTAACTTGGATTGTGTTTTACTAGCATTTAGGAATTGTGACTGCATGACTTCAGGCCCCTGTTATAACACCAGTAAAAATGTGTTTTACACTTGATGCTGTTTCAGACATAGTGAAAGTAACTGCATTGACCAGGATGTTCTTAACAGTTTGTTTGTACTGCTGAAAGCTACTGATAGCTAAAACCTAAAATGAAGCCCTAAAGTGTAATTCTTCTATGCTTGCAGATACTTCATCATGTAGAAAAGTTGCAGCTGCTTGTTGCATAGTTTTTGTCTGTCTTTTGCTATGTTACTGTGTTTTAATTTGGATATTTAGATAATGTACAGACTCAGTTTTTTCTTACTGACTTGCTCCACAAGGTAATTCAATTATATTTTAAATTATGCTGTGGCAAGGCCTTTCTCTGAGTTTCACGTGCTTCTAGTCAGTGATGAGTAAGGCAGAGCCTTTGCAAGGGATTGCCCTGTAGAAAGCCTGTAGGCTTTCTAGCACACACAGTTGCTTCTGGCTTTGCTCTGTGGAAATGTGGTTTTCTTTCCATAATTTCTTTGCTAAAGGATCTAGGTCTCTTGGGATGTGTACACAAATAATAGTTTGCACCTTGACCCTTATTTGTCTCTGGCTCTGGGGCAAGCTTAGCTGTTGAGATATTTGTTGATAGTCCATCCTTTTAAAATGAACCGTGGAATAAGCTAAAGCATCCATGGAAAACTTTGAGCTGTGTGGAAGGTGATGATTGCTGAGTGGACAGAAGGCAGATTGAGAAGCACCTCTAAAAATATTAGTCTTTGTTACCAAGCAAACTACTTATGAGAGTATGAAGTGACAGGAATGAAAATGAGCAAGTGCTACAGCCAAACAAAAACTTTAATTTTCACTGTGCTGAAATTCCTCTGGTTTGGCTCATGCTTGGATCTTGTTAGGAGAGGGGATATCTTTTCAACTGGAATGAAAACCCTTTCATGTTGTCTTTCTCTTAAATTAAGGTCTTCCACTGTAGGCTGGCAGTCCAGGATTGCAGGCTTCTGGTTTTCTGGTAATTTCTCATTCAGCTTTCCAATTTAGCTATACAATCACTTAGTCACTGAGCTGAAATTACTCAAAACAAGAGACTTTTAGCAGTAAGATCAGAAAAAGGTCTCTTTTTAAGACAGTGTGAAATTTGTGTAGCCTGGTACCAAGATTACAGTGTGTTGTATCCCTTCTCTTAGCCCATGTGCACTTGAGATTCCATTAAATCTTATTGACTACAGGGAGTGTGTTGAGATTCTTGTGAAAATTTTGTGGACTAATATTTTTGTCTTCAAGGATTTGAGCTGGAGACTTAGTCTTGTCAGGTTTTTCTTCATTTCCCAAAGTTTGATTTATATATATTTTTTCCTACTGAAAGAACTACTTAATATATATATTTGTGTGTGTGTATATATGCTGTATGTTAAATATTGATATGGATTCTTCCTTATTTAATTGTAAATTAAGTATAAACAAAAATAGTGTTTTAGGCTTAGTGAATATTTCCAGATTTATTTGTTTGAAGTAGCTTAAAATCTGCATTCCTTTAGGCAGTAGTTGACAAAGAGGATAGGTATGCAAAAACAAAATACAGTTGCTCTGAAGCAATGTTATGTTGTACATGGAAGGCCTGTCCATTGAGAAGGGAGCCCTTTTATTTAAAATGTGTAATTTTTAGATTTCCAATACTGTGGATACTGAAATCTGCAGAAAGAGTAGTGTTTGTTTTCAGCAGAAAATGGTGCTTGCACTAAGCATGGAATTGTGAAATTTCTTCTTTTCAAATGTAAAGCCTCTTGCATGGGCCAAATGGAAGCCAGGCCTTCAGAATTAAAGGGACTGCTGTATAGAGAGGGTTTATGATTCTTGATAGTGAGTCTCTTGCAGATTCCTCTCAGGTAGTGTGGTTTTACACTGCCCCTTACTGGGGCTCTCTTATAGTGCAAGAACTAAAGGAGATCTGCATGTCCAAAGTTTGTGCTTCTTTCAGAATTTTTGTATTTCCCCCCCCGAGCTATGAGCTAAATAAAATATAGTGCTTTTCTTGTGTGTCAAAACAGGCTATTCATACTCAAAGTTATTTTACATTTTCTTTTTAGTATTTGCTGATGTTCAGATGCTTCATTGGGTCCTCCAGTTTTTTTTTTTAAACTCTCTATGGAGTTTGG
Source organism: Luscinia megarhynchos (assembly GCA_034336665.1). Lineage (NCBI taxonomy): Eukaryota > Metazoa > Chordata > Aves > Passeriformes > Muscicapidae > Luscinia > Luscinia megarhynchos. The sequence continues at coordinate 76,798,603 of CM067565.1, read as the reverse complement.
TGATAATGCTTTTTCATACAGATCCTAAGTGGTTGAAACCATGAAAACTTTGAATGATTTGTTTTTAATTTTTAAACTAGTGACCAGCAAGTATGACTTTGGACCACATTGTCATTACATTGTCATTCATTCAAATTAAAAGCCCTGCAAGAATGAGAAGTTAAAATCAGAGAGAATCTGGCCTGTTATTTCTAGGAAGTGAGATAGAGCTGAGTCCACTAGATAAATATAGAAAAACCTCACCATCCTTCTTTGATATTAGTCTTCTCTGTAGAGTTGAGGACACGTTTAGTTGAATGGGTTGCTTGGACAGAATGATAAATGGAGGGGAAACAATGCAGTGAATTCTAGACTTTAAAACTGCAAGGTTGATTTAACTAATCAGTTCTGTTCCCATTGCAAGTGGCACATGTAGAGATGTTATTTAGGAGTTACTTTTGTATCTTGCAGTACTGTCATGGAGTAATGTGAATCTACTATATTGTAGATCCTACCATTTTGTTGTGTAGAAGGAAGCTTTGAAGTGCTTTTAATTGATTGATGCAATCAATTGTATTTTCAAAATTGATCTTAAAAGTATAAAATGCCCTCATAAATTATTGAACTTATTTTGTATTTCAACTTAAATCTGTTTACATCTGATACATTTTGCGGGGGAGGGCTCTTCAACATTATCAAAGTGCCGTAGATACCTGGTGGGAATCAAAAAGCCAAAGCACTGACCTGGCTAGAATCCCAGCTCCCCTTGTGATGCACAATTAAGTACCTCACTGTAGGAACTAATTACTGTGGTTAAAGGATTTGTTAAAATGCTTAAATGCTTCTTGACAACCTGGGTGTGTATCCATACAGTGCTAAGTTTTAAACCTGGTGATTCATACTTGGCTTAATTGGGTGAAGGAAAAACCCTCCCAGGGCATGGATGAAAGACAGCAAAAGTAGCCCTTGTTACAGCCAGCTTCCCTCCTCTTGTGGTATAGAACAGTCTTTCTGTGTAAAAGCTGTAATCTCCTTTGCACAGTGAGGGTGGTGATGGACAAAGTGTGATGGATTTGTAGCTCAGTATTCTGATGAGAAGGGGTGATATGTGGTGTATGGTCTTTTATGGTATTAAAGCGTCCAAGAGAAAAAAATGTGTTTATTCTGAGAGTGTCCAAGGGTATTGGCACTATAAGGAAGAAATATACTCTTAAAGTATTAAAAAGAGAGAGTTTTTCAATAGCTTGTTGACTTAATAGCCTATTAGCCCTTGTTAGCTCTATCAGGCCTTTCAAAGCCCACATTCTAGTAGGACAACACGGTTTGTAATGACTGTTACAATTGGTTGCATAGAGCAACTCTAAATCACTGTGGCCTCGTGGTCTGCATAATTCATGAGCTAGTCTAATTGCTATGAAGAATTCATGTAAAGAATGTAGTCACAAGAATCAGTCTCCTCTAAAGTATATGTGATTGGATGTTCCTAACAAACTGTAAAGACCTGGACCAGCTCTTTTTTTCTTGTTCCTAAAACTGTCTTTTTAAATGTGTACAATTACTAGAAACAGTACTACTTGCTACAGTCTGTGAGTGTTGCAGTACTAATTGGAAGTATCTGAATACTAATCTGATTATCCAGTTATCTAAATGAAGGAAGTCTATTCCAAATCCAAAATGATTTTCTGAATGAGTCTGTCAGTCTTTCTATATCTACCAAAAATTCAATGCTGTTGAATGTTAGAAATGTGTTTCTGCATGTGCTCTTAAAGGTCAGTGTTTTGAATGCACAATTAGGAGAAGGAAGATTGAAATAGTGATATTTATCAAATGAATTGTGCTCAGCAACTGTGCCTAAAAAAGTCTGACTTCAAAAAAAGCTATGGAGTCAGAGAAAGGTTAGCTAGCCCTTGTTAATCTGAACTCTTTTATCCTGCCTAATGAAGGGAAGCAACATCATAAAGCTAATCTGCAGGCTGGAACTGTCAGTACCATTACTAGTTTTGGGGTTTGGTGAAAACAAGACTGAATGAACCATGAAAAATAAATTAATGATAACCTGATTTTGTATCCCATGCAGGTTTTCTCAAGTTGAGGACATAGCAGGGCATACCTGACCCCAAAACTTGTGCTCTATCTTGCGAAGAGCTGATGTGGGAGACATTTACCTTCACATACTCCACAGTTCTCTGTATCAGAAGAAAAAGACTTTGTGTGCAAGAGTGGTTCAAGATGATGATGTAACATTGCTCACACTGAAAGTCTACTGAGAACAACTGGCTTTGTAAGAAGCTTCTACTTCCCTCACCTTTTTTCTTTCCTTTTTTTTTTAACTACTTCTCTCAGAAACTACAAGCAAGATGCCAGCCAAGACACCCATCTATTTGAAAGCTGCTAACAATAAGAAAGGGAAGAAATTCAAATTAAGGGATATCTTATCTCCTGATATGATCAGTCCTCCACTTGGAGATTTTCGTCACACCATACACATTGGAAAAGAGGGACAGCATGATGTTTTCGGGGACATCTCATTTTTGCAGGGCAAATATGAGCTATTGCCTGGAAATGAAGGTGAAACCAGACTTAGCCAGTCTGGTATCCACAATGAATTCTTAAGGGCAAACAGCACTTCTGAATCCATGTTTACAGAAACTCCATCACCAGTGCTCAAAAATGCTATTTCCCTTCCTGCCATTGGGGGTTCTCAAGCCCTTACACTGCCTTTACTGTCACCAGTGACATTTAGTTCAAAGCAAGAATCCATCAGGTCATCCAGAAATCCAAGGCTTAGCTGTGAGCCAGTAATAGAAGAAAAACTGCAGGAGAAAGGTAAAGAGCTGGAGGATGAAGAAACATACAAAGATGACGTATGGGAGCAAAATGGTTCTTCTTCACATTTTACTAATGGTAGTGACAGTCACTCATCCAGCTTTTCTGAACGATGCACTGATTGGCAAACAGCTGATCTACTGGATGACAGTCGGCTTTCATGTGAACTAACCAAGACAAAGTCAGAAGAATCCCTTTCAGATCTTGCAGGCTCTCTTCTCTCATTACAACTTGACTTGGGGCCCTCACTTTTGGATGAGGTCCTCAATGTAATGGACAAGAATAAATCTTAGAACTGGTACTCCCTTGCTTCTTTATAAGTGATTTACTTAAAAACAAATGAAAGACCACAGCTCAAAAACAGATGCTTAAAATTAGCTGTATTTGCAGTCGTATGATGAGTTTTCTAAAAATGTTCTTAAAATACTATTTTTTTACCTATTGTTTTTCATGACTTTTATTACACTAAATTCTCATATCAGGAAGGTAAATTTTAATAATCAATTTCAGCAAATATAAAATGTTTTAAGTACCAGTATTAATGATCAGAAACTTAAGAAACGGCATTTGAGGATGATAACTGATTGTGACATTTGGTTAGTTCACTTCTACAGGCTTCTGAATATGTGAGAATCTCTTAATGTCAGAAAGGAGACTGATATTAATTATTCACTTTTATAACTTATTACAGTATCACTTTACGTGTAGGCCTCTTTCTAGAACCTTTTGAGGGGTTTATAGTGTTTTTCTTCATTTTCCATAGTACTATTTCTGTTATAAATTCACTTTAACTACTTTCTTGATCTTATACTGCCACTCTAAATTCAGATGTGAACAGTTTGAAGGCTTTTTCAGCTTGAATACATGGTCCAGAGTCTCAGCTGCTTTAAATGAGTATGCACAAATTTACACAGATTGAGGCTTGGGCGTGACATTGTATATGAAATGTTATGTTGTAAACAGGTGACACATGCAAGATATTATGGTTAAATTATTTTAAAAGTTGAAATATATTTTCTGTATGCATATTGGCTTTTTACTGCAGAGCCTACACATACAGTATCTCATCAAAATAGTTGCTTGGCATTATTGGTGCTCTTCTGAAAATTGTATATTTGTGTGTTTGAAGAGAAATATGTATTATTAGTCCTTGCTTTTTTCTTCATTTATTTCCACAACATGCTTAAACCTGCAACTGATTATTTTACTTTTTGAAGAAGGCACTGGTTATTCACAATGCTAGTGATGTGTGCAGCAACAGCCAATGTTTGCAAAATGTGGATCCTTCAATACAGTACCTACATGGATTGCATAAATAACTTGTGCAATAAAATAAAAAACCCTTTAAATTGCTATGTCTTTGTGATTCACTACACAGCCTCACCAAAACACAAAGTTTTGTTTTCTGCTATAAGGAAACAGAGTAGTTGCAGAAATACCAAGGGGCAAATGAATTCTAACTTAATTCAGTTGATTCCTCCAGTTTAGTTCCTGAAGTTTTAAGGGCAAACTCCAAGCAGATGGGACCCTCTGGAATATATACGCTGGTTTAAAGTAATGGCAGAGAGGAGAGTAATACTTTGGGCCCAGTGAAGTTACTGGCAGAGTTCCAGAAGCTTTCACTGAAGTCTTTAGGTAAAATCCCAACACAGTTTGTAGACTATTCTTCATTATATAACTATTTATCTGTATCTTCCTATAAGAACATGTAAGTCATGGATTATTTAGTACATTTTATATTTATCCTTAAAATTTCTAGGGGATCAGATCAATGCCAAATAATAATGTTCCTCCAGCATGTTTTTAGGAACACAATCTTTATCCCTGTTAAACATATCTATTATGGTAGCTACATGTCTCATTAGTGCACAGTCTCCCATATATTCCTTTAAGTGAGGAAATGAGATGTAGAATGCTCAAGAACTGTGTTTATTTTTAAGATAATGTTTAATTGCCTTTAACTTAAATTCTCTGTGCGTAAACCTGTATCCAATTTCCAGCGTATTCATAATCCAAGAAGAATGGGGATGACTGGTGCTTTTTCTGTTTTAGAAAGCAGGTTCAAAGCTCTGCTTGGCCATGTTTCTTATGGGACCTGGGGGTTTAGAACCTAAGGAGAACTTAGGCCAAAACTTTTGCTGGAAAAATCTGTCACTCATTAGTGTAGGGGAAGTTTGGGTGAAATAGGGAATTAGACATTTTCTGTGTAAACCAGCTTCAAATACCATTATTAGAACATTAAAGTATTTGCTGAATGGAAAGTCATTATCTTGTAGGGCTTTCCAAGAAACTATTCTCTAGAAAGCAAAACTAGATTCTATTAGCAGCTGTTGCAGTCATGTAATTTTTGCTTTGTCCAGTTTTATACTTTATTTCCTGGCTTAGACTGCTGAAAAGTATCCCACTATTGCAGGATTTTTTGGTTTGTATAATCCTTTCTATGTCATTGCTCTTCTAAATTTTTAAATCCTTAAGTCTTGTGATGAGGGTGGGTGGTCTGAACTAAAATAACAACTGTTACTCCAGGCAAAAAAACTACTGTGTTGTGGAGGAGAACCTTTCCTCATGTCAAGAATAGAACTTTTGCACTGGCAAAGCAGATTTCATATCTCTTTAAAGCTTTCTTGTTACTTCCCTAAGAAGCTGGATCCCTGAATTGTTCGCATCTCCTCAGTCTTACATGTCAAGACCTAGAAGATGTAAAGTCAAAATGTGCCCAGCTTCTGTTCTGACAGGGTCTTCTGTAAAATACTGCTTTGTATAATCTGATCTGGCATCTCATCTGTCAAAATCAAAACCTAAATTTGTCAGATCAAAATCTAAATTTGAAAAAAAGTGAAAAGTTCTGCCCTCCTGAAGCCTCAGTAAAGTTCTTAAATGAAATTAGACTTTCCAAGGAGGCGTCATGTGTCTGTTTCCTGAAAACCAATATCCCGCTGCAAGCTGACCTTGTGGTTATTGCATCAATTGGATGTATATAGATATATATCTAGATAGATAGATGCACAGTGAGAGAGATATCTCCAAGTTGCCTTGGATATTTTGTCAGTTTTCTGTGTCCATGGGAAAAGTGTGCTAACTGTATCACTGCACAGAAAGTTCCACAGATGCTTTACAAAGCCTTCTAGTGTGTCAGAAAACACTTTCCCATCACTTCTAACTGCAAGATCTACAGTGGAGGCCTGGAGATGTAATCTTAAGGGCTTGAAGAAGAAAGCAGAGGCATGTGCCTACTTCCTACATAAGTACAGTCCTGCAAACTGAGCTGTACACAATACAATAGAAAAATATACCTGAAAGTCCAGTCATCATCCAGTTCAAGAACCTTTGAACTCCTGGCCCTGTTCTCCAGCCAGCCTGAATGATCAGTATTCAGCTGAGGGTGTCAGTGGGAGGTAGAGAGCAGGTAAAATGCTGGGAAGTACACAACCGTACATGGACCTCTGTCAGTTTCTGAGAAGAACCAAATCCAGACACTGAGAAGCAAAACAAGTCTCCAAGCTAGATTTCAACTGAAGGATAGAAAGCAGCTTGACAAGAAGGCTGGCAGAAACCCTGAACTTGAATTCATTCTCTTGAAACTTCACTGTACTGAAGGTATCTTTCATTTCATTTCAGTACGAAGAGTGCACAGGGCAGCACCATCTGGATTTGCTGCCAAATAGGTATAAATAACTGTTTGTTATGTGAACGTGACAGAAAAGGGAAGAAAATCTAAAAGAATAAATCCAAAGGCAGTCAGACAAAAATCAAAACCTTGTTTAAGAATGATTTTACTTTTTAGTCCTTTTACATTTTTCCATTTTTTGGTGTTAACTAGGAAGCTAGTTAAGAAGGTGAGAGCTGAAGAATGTTACCTAATTTGCGTAGCAAATTCTCAACAACAGGAACAGACTAAGGCCAAGTTACAGAAAAGCATGGGAGATATTGGCTCAATTTTTTTTCCTTATTGCTAAAATCAGTGAGAGAAAAGACAGTTAGGGGTCTGCCTTTTTGAGGATGTGATTCATGACCAGAATCAGAAGCAGCTCTTTGAGATGTCTAATTTAAATAAGGCAGATGAAAGCCTAGCAGTGAAGGTGCTGGATCTGGCATAGTGAGACCAAATAAAGTTTGAATGATGCAAGAAGAAGCTAAGAGACACAGTGGACTACATATAGTTGTTGTAAATTAAATAAATTAGTGACCCAGCTGGTCTGCTTGCATCTATTTGCTTTTCCCTATGAATACAAAGTATGGCAATACATCTGCTTCCTATAACGCTTTCATTTTATGTGTTTTTAAAGAGGTTTCCTGACTCCAAATATAAGACTGGATCCATCACTAACTTCTTCTCTTTAATTAGTGTTTTACAAGTGCTAGATAATCAAGGAAGTACTTCATGCTTTCTGTTTACTTTTGAATATTATATTATTTTCTCCCCTATAACAGTTATAAATGGACTGATTGTCTCCTAGTATAAATTAACATTGTTCCATTAAAATCACAGATTCAGATTTATGCCAGGAAATTCCCAGAGAGAAGCAAATTTCCCAGAATATTTACAGCAGAGATAATGTTCTTTTTCATGGGTACCTTGTAGTACGACCCTACACATTGCTCAAGCTGTTTATCTTTCTCATTGCCTAAGATATTTCTAGTTTGTGCTCAGAGAAACTAGGACTTCAGGGTTATGAGTGGGTGACTTCTAGTCTGTGCTGTTTCCTTTGCTTCATAAGATAGTCACATATTTAGGAACCTTTCTTCTGTTAGAACCTCCTGCCAGGATGAAACACTAATCATGGCAGGGGTGAAGACCAGACATCAGTGAGGCAGGGACTGAAGGCCTTGGGCTGAGGTGAAATGGGCCTCCTGAGCCGGTGGGTGGGGTGGGATCTGACTTAAGCCTGACAACATCTGACAGAATTTTGTAGGTAATTCTTTTGATCTGGAGATGAAGTTTAATTCTATCTTCTGTGAGTAATAAACAGTCACAAAAGCTGTCTGACACACGATTAGATTTTGGTTCAGTACAAATGAAAGATCCTTGGGCCATTTGCTGTTTGCTATGTAGGATGGAACCATCAGTCAAAGAAAAGTATTTTTGAGCCTTTTGCTCACTTAGCAAATGGCCATTGTTATTCCAGGGCACTTAACTGCTCTACTAAAAAATGCTGCAGTTTTAACAGACTAAGTGCTGGATGATAATACTACTCAAGAAGAAAGCTGCATCCACATATTGGAAAGGTAAAATTCACACCAAGTTAGATACCATATGTCAGCACTTAGCCAAGTAGATTTTTCACCTGTCCATTGTGGCATCCTTTCAGTCTTAAGTGCTTTGAGGTCACAGTCCCCAGATATTGTCCTTGAAAATAAAACATCTCTCCTGGATCCTTCTTCTTTCCTAGATTCTATCCCCTGGGTTTCTTTTGAGCATATCCCTACAGATTAGAGTCTGCTCTTCTGAAGCTTAGGGCTGTGATCTTGCTTTTGCCTGTCTCCCTTTTCTCAAGATCCAGAATCTGACCATCTCATGGTCCCTGCACTACAGCCAAGGTTATCCCCTAATGTTCAAATCCCAGGTTTTGATCCACATGGACTCAAAAATGCATTCTGTATAATAGCATAGGTTACTCATTAGCTGCCTACAGATACGGTGCACACTTAAAAAGAAAAATGTATGTTAGGAATAATGTTATGAAACATGCTCATTGCCACTATGTTTAGACAACTGGAAGGAAAAACATTTCCGTAGCTGAAAACATTTGTGCCAGGCTCCTTAGAAACCTGTCTAAAACCAGTACCAAAATCAAAAGAAATAATTGTAAATGCTTGGAGTCCCAACCAGATATCTCTGACATCTATTTTATAATGTAATAATTGGATGGTTTGTTTCCTAGTATTTATTCTCTTTGTAGGAAACTGAGTGCTACCCAATACTTTCAACTTCTGAGTGATACTATAGCATGTTATCTCTGTCTCTCAGAGCTTCCACTTATTCCTTTTTGTTGAAGCACTGTGCTGTAGTACAGAAGAACTTCTGGGGATATATATTCCACTGTTTCTCCACCTTAATTTTTACTAAATTTCATCTGGTGGAAAAATTGTGGGAATATCCTTAATCATAATATTTTTATTTCCTCTCCTGGCAGATGCACATATCTGCAGTTCATAGTTCATGTACTTATGTTTAATCATCAAATATTTTCTAAATTCAGAAAAGCTTTACATCACTTGCTAGGTCGTCCAAACTGCTCTCACTAGAAAAATGCAGATGGAGAGAGGAAATTAACAAGCCAACTGTAAAGGTTGACCTGCATCCACAGGGCTGTAAGAGCTTTTGTTGCATTTGGCATATGAATTTATTTGAATGTAAGCTTCAAATACGCTAAATTTTAACTGGGGTTCTATAGTGAGCCCTGTAACCTGTGGCAGAGTTGTGGAGGTTTCAGCCACACTAAAGAAGTGCATAGTGAGGAATACTATTTCTCATGCTGAAAGTAATGTGCTTTCCAGCACTGATAGTTGTTCTTGCACTGGCACAATAAAGGGAGTTTCCCATGGCACTGCAGGGCAGACAATCAGGCCAAGGAAAGAACAAAGGGAAAGAGGAAGATTTCTCTGACTACAGCGTTAACCTGAACGTCTAGGCTGTCTTGGATCTACCAGAGACTTGGTCTGTGCCATGAACTTGGGCAACTTAAGCTCTTCTCAGCTGAGACTGGCATCACTAGAATAAGAAAGATAACACTGTGCTTCTAACTGAGTTAAATTCCTTCACATTAGGTGAAAATATTTACAGGTAAAATGTTTGGAGGACAATGCTTAGCCTAAGAGCATTAGCTGGGGTACCTAAGGAGTACTGGATAGCTGGGGTATGTAAAGAGTACTGTTGTATGGAACTGCAGTGCTTTACTAGACTATACACAACATGATATTATAAATACCTATGTTTAACAGGCTGTGTAAGATTTCAGTGATAAACTTTAAAGTCATATTTTCTCTAAACTCCCATGAAAAACTTGATCATTTAAAGTAAAATAAAAATCTAGGCTTTGCTCAGTTTGAACAATAATCAACTATAAGGGAATATGATTACATAACTTGGAGAAGAGGGCAAAATAAGATAGTGATGGCTTCAGGAAATCTAATATTCAAGAATTGCAAGCAAGGCATTTAACTTATTTGTTTTACTATTATTGTCTTTTTGGAGCTCTGGTGGGGAACTAGGATTATCCCATCCTATGTCTGGAGAGCAGTTAGAATAACCTGGCTGTCACAGTTCAAGAAATAATACAACATATGGCCAGCAACAGAGAGGATATTCACTGCACCATGACACCTTAGCAGAGGTCAAATTTGTGCAGAATCAGTTAAGTGTGAACAGGTGTAACCAGACCACCATGAAGTGGCTCTCTGGTTAAGTCGTTTGAAGTGAGGCATGGGATACTCTATCCTAATGGTATTTGTAATCATAAACTATCTTGGAGCCACAGAGTGTCTGACACTATTCCTAAAGAAGCCAGCAAGAGAAACAGGCATCCTTGATTACTGCTGCATCATGAAAAATATTTATCTTGTCAGTATTGTGGATTGCTCCCTGATGTGGGAGTAACCAGAAGGTATATTCTTTTCCTACACTTATTGAATGAAAAGAGGGAAACTGTAAGTAGTTTGCATGTGGGGTGCCATCCTTTCACCAAATCATTTAATCAGGATGAGAGACAGTCATATAGAAAGAGAATTACTTTGCACTTCATGCAACAAAGAAATGGCTCTGACATAGCTGTCCCATAACCAGTAGGAGACTGTGGCATTGCTAATGAAGTCTCAGTGCCCTTAACCAACTTAAAACCCTGTAGGCTTTTCCACTTAATTTAGAAATTTGTTCAGACTATTGGCTTTGAGCAACAGAGACAGTGCACATGGAAGTTAGGAGCCCTCTGGAACAGCATCACGACGAAGCTAAAGCATGCTGAGCTCCCCTCTGCCACATATGTTTGGTTTCTTCTGCTGAAAGTTGGGCATTGGAATGGAAGATGAATGTCAGCTCTGATTTCAAACAGGATATGTCCTGGGCATGCTCCATAGACAGAAGGCACACCAGTTTGTGCATGGTCCTAAAGATCTCCCCTTCCGGAATTGTGGGTTTTTCCTTTTCAGCCATGAACCTTGTGGAGTGTTGCAGATGAGAGTGTGCCCATTGTGCCTTGCTTTCTGTGAAACTACACACGTTTCCATTTTTCCAGTAAGGCTCCTCTTGTAGTTCTAAAAATTGAATATGGATTTTAAAAAATGTTCCCTTTCCACTGTTAACTTTTATTTGCAAGGTGCCTTCTGAAAGCTTCTTTATTACATCAAATTACAGCCATTTAGCCCTTGGCATGTTGGAAGATGCACATCATGCCAGTGGGCAAATCTGAGAAAGGATCGCAAATTAGTGGCAGTTCCACTGGATAATGCAGCTTTTTCTGGTAGAGAATAAAATCCAACCTATAACATTATATTCATTTTAAGACATAAATATGCACACATAAAAATAAACCCACATTGCTAATGCATTAGGGTTTTTAAGAGCTTTCATGTCTTTGGGAACAGAAAATCCTGGTTTTGTTCCCAAAGAACAGAATCCTGTATAGATGCTGTCATGTCTGAAAAGGGCTCTTTTCATCATGTATCCTTTTCTGCATTGGGAGAGTATAGGTGTACTGGAAGGGTCTCTCTCTGCTGTCTAGCTGCTTATTTTCGCTCTGACTGAAACAAGCCAATGTTTCCAAAAGTACTCCAGGATACCATACATATAAGAATCCATACTGAGATTTCAAAATTGCATTTCTTTAGAAAGTCAGGCTAATTGTGTACTGTATTGTAACCCACACAGAAGTCTAGGAAGTCAGGCAACATATAAATTAATGCTGAACTTGACTTACTGTTTTGATATTCAGATGTGTGCTAAGTGCAAATAAATTTAAATACTACGGAGTCCAATTTTGGACTGTTTGTTCATTGTTTCTTAACACATCTTTTAATCTGCTGTGGACAATTCTATCTCTTCCTTTTTAGGAAATGTCTCAAAGATGTAATTTAAACTATCTCATAAAAAGTTCATCACTGTCAGGCAGAGATATGTGCAATTGGGCTTGTGCATGGCTATTTTTTGGATTCTGTGAACTGTTTCCTTTTAGGGGTAAATCTATTGGCAAGGCAAACTTCCACTAGTTTTCATCCAAGAGAGGTGAACATACACTCTTAATTGTATTCTGTGCCTGCTTGTTCCATTATAGTTTCTACCAGCATTAAATTTATATTACAATTACTAGTTGATAGGTCCCAGCTTTTCAGGTCAGCCAACTTTCTTTGTTCATTTTTGTATGCAAAGCGTCTGTGCATGAAGGAGTGAAAGCAGGGAAGACAATGAAATGTTGAACTTCAACATTTTCTTTCTAAAACTCACCCAGTTATCGATTCAGTAACATCTCCTGATTAAATCTACATTTATTTGAATGTGCCTTCTTATCCAGCTAGTGTTTTCTAGTTACAAATCTGCGTATGGTGTAGGAGAGTTAGAAAAGATAAAAAGCTTTTCCCACATTTAGAAAGCTGTGTTGCTGGGAAAATATCCTTAGACATTCAAACTGAATAAACCAAGAGTTCATAACTTAAGCTGCCAAAGAACACTTTCAAAAGAAAAATATCACATAGTTTTGCTGGTTTTCCTTCTCTCCACAATGCAATGTGTTGTTTTAAGTTGCACATACATTCTATAAAACTCAGTGATGTCCAGACTTGATAAAGAGAAGGAAAAAAGAAACAATTAAATATATCCCTCCACTTGTGAGGGATTCTTGCAGTACCAGTTAGGCTTGAGTAAATTAGTATTTCTCCACTGTAAAAGTGTTTGACAAACTGAAAACTGTTGACATGGCCTGAGGATAAGCTGAGTCCATGGTGCTCTGTGAATTTTCTTTTGACTATCTGTCAACTCATTTTTACAGTGAAATTGCATTTATATCCGCTTGAATGAAGGAAGAATTAGCATTTTAATATAAATTATCTGTATGTCTGAGTAGCTGTCAGGATGCAATCAGAAATAGAGCTCTCTGTGAGAAGCTATATGAGTTTATACTGCTCGAGTGATTCTGCATTTGTCCTCTTCTCTCCTCCAGTTCCTTGTATCAAGGCCACAATAAAGGACTAAGCCTGTATTTCTTCTGGCCACCACCCCTCAAGCAGTCTAGAGCACAAGGATTTGTTGCAGAAATGAACACTGAGTTGAGAAATCTTCACAGAATTCTCAGTTATATTTCCAGTAATACATAGGTGGCCTTTGAAGTTTTCCACTTCTCCCATTTTAGACTGTGGATCTGAAATTTAACCATGAGAGGATCCTGATTCAGAAAGAATCAGGTATCTCTTGAATGCATAGACAATCACTCCTTGTTTTCTCTGGTAACTTATTCCTCGTGTTTATCTTGGGGAAATTTCAAGATGATCTCATAAGTCTTCTTAATCTCATCCATTTATAGGGTTGTTTTCCCCTTCTCTTCTATGTGCTGCTGGATCCAAATCCTTCCTACAGTAAGTGGTTTACACCAAAGATCATTTTTAAATTGTGCTTTATAAATAAATAGTTCAGATTTTTGGGTAAGATTACTTGTTAGCTGAATACATTGAAAGAGAATAACTGATATTTTTACAGTCTGCCTATAATAATTTACTGTACCAAATGAACAGTTTCTTCTTTCTGATCAGACAAAATATAATAAGGAATTTAAAACCAGCAAATCCAAACCAGAGCATAAAGAGATGTGGCTCTAATGCTTTGCTTCTAAGATTCATGAAGAGCCAGTCATTTTAAGAAAAGTGACACACCCAAGCAAGGCCTCACTATGTTGCATGGAAATGTGGTAGCCAAGCAGACACCTCTGCATCAGCAACAGGACAGGACAAAGACACTCTCTTTAAGGACCCTTTTTATCTGTTCTGACTAGAGGGTTGGAAGGAATTTCATCAATAGCATGAGAGTACTAGGTGATGAGAGAAGCCTAAGATAGTGTCTCTGGATGTAGAATAACAGAATAAGTATTCTAGGAACAGCCATGAGCCTGCTCATATGTAAAGGCAAAGTCTTTTTGCCAAGCTAATTACTAATACAGCACTGCAAAACAATGTAGTCTTGAAATTATTATTCTATGTTCCTAAGATATCTAAGACCACATATCCTAGGAGAAACTGCTCTGAGGAAATGGTGACAAATCCTTCATTGAAGGTAGATATCTGCCTATGTTTCTTAAAAAAATAATTTAAATGAGCATTTAAAAACAGTTATGAAAACCCCAATTACACTTCCCCCCCAACTCTCTCTCTTCAGTAGTAGAAATAACAAAAAGATCATTAAAATCAGAACCTTGCCTATAATGCTTACTATGGGAAATCAAGCAAATCAGTTTTGTATTTAGTTATTAATGCAGTGAGATCTGAAGCCTTTCCTTAGTCCTACAAATAACAAATTCCAAATGCAGTAATGCCAAGTCCATTTTTCTCTTGCTCACAAGGAAGCCTGGACTCATTTCATTGTTCTTCTGGAATTCATCTGCTGTGTGAAGGTTCTGCTCACTCCTGGAGAGGCATTGACAGGAGTTACTTCAGTACATGTTTGTTTATAGATTAGGTCTTAAAAAGATAGAACTGCAATAAAGTCCCATGTTATAGACCCTTTCCTAGCAAGGTCAAACCTCATCTTAAACCCTTTGTTTTCACTGCTGCTGTCATAGCTCCAGCATTTCACTCTTGTAGCTGCTTTCTGGTTTTTCCATTCTAAAATCATTAAGGGTCAGTTTGTACCCTTGTGCCAGTGCTGTCTTTTACCCTAAATAGCTTTTTCTCCTAGTGTTTACCCTTCTTAACCAGTGTATTTGTCATCAGCTTTCATTTTCTCCGTTGATCTTAGTTTGGCTAGACTAAACAAGCTGCTTTATTTCAATCTCTTAAAAAGCCTTTCATTCCCTAATGATTCTTCCAGCTCTTTTCTGCAAACATTCTGGTTTAAGTTCATCCTTCCTATACACAGATGACTATGCAATTTCTTAAAAGAGATTTCACCAGTGTTTGGACTTCCCAATTTGTGCTGGTGGAGCCTGCTGAAGCCTTAGACCTTGATTAGCATTAGTGATTTCCTATCTCCTGCGGGAAGTCAGAAGCCTCTCTGGACTGCATAGCAGTGAAGTGTGATGCTACTGCTGACTTTTACAAAATAGAAAAGTGTGTCATGTAGTGAATCACTTAGGGGCTACAATAACTGATGTGTTTTTATTTCTGCCTAACTGTTCCTGAATTCCTGAACTTGCAGATTTTTGTGATCAGACCTACTTTTGAAAGAGAAGTCAAGCCTCAGGCCTAAGGAAACATTATTTGGAAACCTACTCTTACTGAAATGCCTGAAAGAACCTAAAATTTGTTAAGCATTTGTGTGAATTAGATGTGTTTCCACAGCACTTCCCTCTCCTTGCTACAAGCCATGTTTGTGTCCCTCTCATTTCCACTGCTGTTCACAAAGCAGTGGTTGATTTTACTTTGATAGAAAGCTGGAGGGCTGTGCATTTGAAAGGAAGACCCTGTAGACCTGGCTATTATCCACCAGCTGTTAGTACAGATGCTGCCTTGCTTCACTCCCTCCTGCACCATGACCCAGACTGCAGCAACAAAACAGTTACTTCTCTGCTTCTCCTGTTAGGGAAACTGCTGTCTTCAGTAAATCCTCATGAAGAAAAAGGATGAACCTGAGCTACATCCCTCCTGCACATCCATGGGGCAAGAAATCTCAGGGAGTTTTTATGCAATTTCCATCTCATCCTTTATTGATAAGATATTGTGAGGTCCTACAGACCTGGGGCAGCTGGAATCTGATACAGCTGAGCCACTACCAAAGGGTCCTCCTCAGGACTGGTGGAAATGGAAACATATCACAGACAAAGCCACAGTGGCTATGATCATATTGTGTGGATATGATTCTCATTTTCTGAGAGATCTTCATTTCCTGACAAAATTTCTCATTATTCATGCCATTGTGTCTTGAGTGTACCTAGGCAGATGAAGTTGCAAAATCTAGTGAAAACTCACTGGTATTTACAGCAATTGCAAAACTCTTTGTGACATTCCTGTGGCCCAGATGACCTCAATGTTGACCATAAGGTATAATATCACAGCCTCTATTGGTAATCCTCTTTGGTAAAGCCAAAAATTCTGCACAGGGTTAATATAATGGATTTTGATAGCTATAATGCAAATATTATCACAGAGAAGATTAATTATAGCAATATGTGACAACTGAGCAGATCTTCAGCTACTGAGAACTGCCACAGCTTAGCTGAAATCCTATTTTGTTAGCAAAGAATATTCCCCACACATTTAGGATATATGAATAGTGAAGGTGTTAGGAACTTTAAAGGTGTGTGAAGCAACTTCATGACTCGCTTTGGTTGAGCATTGAGAAGCCCCAGCTTCATCCATTGCAGAAATTCTCCAGAGAAACTGTCAGAGAAACTGAACAATGTACTCAAGGTGTAAAACACATCAACTTTGAAAGAACTGAAGCTCCTGTTTTATATTACTGACTACAAGCCCAGTCCCACAAGCAAAGAAGTAATGCAGAAAAATTACTGGAAACTCCTATTTAAATTATGACACATTCCAAAATGATTAATGCACTGTGAACATAGCAGTGTTTTGTCTATAAACCTTTAAAAGGAAAAAAAAAATGTTCAGCACAAAAAGTCTGCAGTTAAATCTCTGATAATTTAAGCATTTTCTTTTTTAAGTGTTAATAATTTATCAAGAGCTAAAAGTGTTTTCAGAAGAATAACTCCATGATCACTCATTTTGAAGCAACTTTGGGTTTTCCTCTTGTTTTCAATTTGTTCTGGTTGCATTCCTTCTGAGTGGGAGAAATAAACCAAGTATTTCTAAGATATAAATAGCTGAGGATGAGATGAGTAATTACGTGAGAAGAAACCAGAGTTGATTAGTGATAGATCTAAGTGACATTACAATGAAATCCATTCTTTCATACCACCGCAGCATTGAGGGGGTGATGATTTTATGAAACAATGCTCCATAAAAATACAATGTGTTGCAGAACATTATTATATCTCCCCCCCCAAATAAAAAGTAACAACAACAACAAAATTACCTTTTATTTTACAAAGCAAATTCTGGCACATTAGGCCATTTCAAGAGTTTTCCCAGATATTCTTTCTTCATTTTTTAACCTTAGGAAAGCAGCTAGTCCCACACTAAATAAGCCTTACTTTTCTCCATGTATCACAAGCCCTCACTCACCTGCATGCTTTGGAACCTGCTCCTTCTCAGCAGTAGAAATAGTAGCTGGTAATAACCGACACATTTTTCAAAGTTTGACACCCTTCTTAGCACATCTTCAATATTTAGGTTTTCCTCCCTCCAAGCATAAAAGTACCAAGCAAAAGACCATCAAGGAACCAAACACTTTATGCCTCCTGTGTAATTCAAAGGGAATAGTGCTTATATTCTTCTAATATGATCAGTAAATGGATGTCTATACATGTAAAATGTAAATACATATATTTGTATAATTGAATGAATTTGTTATTTAGATAAGTTTTGTTAATCTCTATTAAAAGAATTGTTGAACTGACAATTTTTGAACTGAAACACATTGGCTCTACGTGGTCTTGCCATATTCCATTTTTACTTTTGTTTCCTTGTAGACTGAGAATCAATGTGTCTATTACGGTGAAATAAAAGAGCTTAAATGAACTGAAAAGATATTTTTAAGGCTCCTTGATCCTCTTTTGCCCTCTGCCTGCTCACAAGCTTACATTTTCCTTCAATATGAAAGATCTATGCTATTCAAGTGCGTATTGTAAGCCACTTTATATTACTGATGGAGATAATATTTTAAAGACTAAAAAATGTGTCCGAATTTAAAGGACCAAAGCCAAATGAAGGAAATAACACACTATTGTTACTGAGGAAGGGAGTCTCACTTCACCTGGTAGGAGAATGAAACTCATTGATAAAACCTGCATGCCCTTCCTTGGTATTGTGCAACTCTTTTGTAATGTTAGGTTCAGGGAACTGGGGAAGGGCTGATAGTTTCTTATTCCTAGATGAGTCACAGATTGGTAGGGAAGCCTTATCTACAGTAGTTTTACTGCTGTAAGGTTTGACAAAATTTCCGTAGTGCAGTTGAACATGTTTATTCAAGTAGAACTTTTTCTAGAAGCTGTGTTAGGTATCTCAGCATTTACGTATGGGTTGGGTGTCCACCCAACAGCCTTTTCTTCATATAACTATTTTGGTGAAACAGTCCCCTTCTTATCAGAACAGTAAGAATGGTAAAACTTTTTAAAGTATATCAGATTTGAATGACCTTTTGATTCTCAATAGTGCTGCAGTAGAAACTCCTCTATTTTCCTTTTTAGGAAATGTTGATCTAGATTAATTTATCTCATAGAAAGATCATCACAGGGAAAAAATAGATTGGACAATAGAGGTCCTGCAACCTCAGTCGCACAAATGATGTGAATGTCAAATCTATTGATACAAATGTCAACATGAAACAAAGTCAAGACTGGGAATGCTGGAAGGTTAATTGTAAAAATAGAAATTTTAAGCTGTAAACCAAGCCAAATACTTCTGCGACTTAAAAGCACTGTTGAAACTATCAGTAACACTGGAGCACTATCTGGGTGAAGCAAGCTCAAGCTCATTTACACTACCTCCTGTCATTGTAAAAGCATACTGAGAGAGAGTATACAGATGGAACTAAGTTTGGAAAGATTAACTGCTGAAATTCTAACTGTAGGATTGTGCCTATCTAAAGAGCTGGTCCCTGTGAAAGTTTGTGCTTACCTTGGATTTCTGCTGACAGTAGGTCTCATCTCCTTGCTATTCACAGCAATACTTTCCTTCTCATCTGAAATGAAGTTAGCTGCAAAGGAAAGGAGACAAATAGTAAAGTTAGCAACTTTTGTCAGTAGGAACAAGTACGGCAGTTAAAAAGACCCTTGAAAAGTGGCTATCTGTCCCCTATCCCAATAAAGACTTCACAGCTTGTGCTTCTTTTTTTCTTAGTAGCAGAAATATTGCATATATGTCAACCAGTCCATCCCACAGGCTCATTGAAGCAAAACTGGTTGCCTTAGCAACAACCTTTGAGACACAAAAAGGAAATTTCTCCGTCTGTCTGACCTGGAGGCTCGAACCCTCCCTCTGGGGACCAGCTGCCCTCTTTTGTCTCTAGCTTAATTTGTAAAACATTTTAGCCTTGATCTGTGTTTATATTGACAAAAAGAATCTGTATAAAATGAATGAGGAAAGCTCAGCTGTATAAACCTGCCGGCTGCCTCTGCAAGAGCCAGAAGCAACAACGCTGAAGGCAGAAATCTTCATCCTTTTCCTTTAATACACAGAGACAAGTAAACGGGCATTATTGCTTCTCTTCAGGAGTTGTCACAGACAAGATGAAGGAGGTACTTCCACATAGGCAGACAGCAAAGGCTGCTTACATTCTCTCTTCTGTGAAGACCTACAATTTTATTGGACCTGACTTCAAGACCAGTCCTAAAAATATTAACTATTGATACTTGGTGACATTTGTAAAACACTGCAAGATCAGGGTACCTAGCATATCTGCCTGTTACATCCAGACCAGCCTACTGAAACATGAGGAACTAGGTCAATATGCCAGTTCTGCTACTGGCTTTTATGTGGAAAAATTTACTAGGTCATTGAATTTCCACCTTTTTTTCAGCTTTTTTTTCCTTTTTTTTTTGCAGCTGCAGTGTAAAAAGAGCCTGAGAAAGCAAGCATAAATCAAAATAGTCACTCTGTCATGTTCTGGGAAAGCCTTTTGAGGAGCAGGGCTGAATCTCACCTGTATCTGTTTGGTTAGCTTCCAGCTGGTAAAATAAGAAGTAGCACTAAAAGCTGTTGATGATGCTGCTAGTAGAAAAGCTCTAGTCCAAAGAATGCTGACAGGGTTACAGTCCTGGCTGTGTGACCAAACAGGCTGAGGGTACCTCCTAACAAGGTGTCAGTAGAAGTTTAGAAGCAGGGTCCCTGCTGATGCCTTTTGCTAGGATTTCCCTCAATATTGAAGTGTCTGCTGCTAATAAATGGGTACTTCACAAAAGGAATGGCACATTATGGTATCTCCAGTTTTGATGATGTCTTGCACTGGCCAGTTTACATGGCAATGAGGATGCCTGGTCCAATGCCAGGCTTGATTGAAACTCTTGTACGTATACATGTTTATACTCTGGTTTGCTTTCTACCCCACCAAGTGACTGAGGGAGCCAATGCCTAGGATCAAGTTTGTTTCCCTTGGTGGGAGCACAACAGTAACATTCAATGTGCTTCTTGTCTTAATATGCTATTGCTTCACTGCCTGAGAAGACCAAGCAGCAGTCTAGTTTATGGACCTGCTTTTACCTCCATTTCTGCCTACACTGTTATTCATGAGGTGAGAACACAAGGCAGCTTACACAAATCTTCCACTGTGTAAATCATTCTGGCCCTAAAACTGCATGCTAAAATGCACCTTGTAAGTTAGAACATCTAAAACTGATATTGAGGCGGAATCACTGCTCTGCACTAAAACAATTTTGTTAAGAGTGCAAACAAGCTACGACCGACTTGAGACATTTTCATCTGTTACTTTATTTGAGGAAAAAGAAAACATGCTAATAGTTCTAACAAACAACAGAGCTAAGCAATTTCATAGGGTGATTATACAGCAGAGTTCTGGAAACCCTCTGTCTACTGCAGCTCCTAGATATTAACACAAGCAGCAGACTAAACATTTGTACCCTGTTTGTACTGCCAGCTGACAAATGAAGGTAATTAATGGGCAGTTATAAGGTGAAAGAGTCTGGAAAATAGCAAAACTTGTAGTCCTGAAATACATAGTGCTGATGCCAGGATATTGATTTAATTCCATTACTGTTGCTAAGTAATCTTGTATAGTTTTACATTATATATTGATGTTTACAGCTTATTATATTTTCTTATTTATCTTCTACCAAATTTTCCCTTTGAACATTTATTTCTAGCTGGGCATTAGACAAAAAGAAATATCCCATATCAGGTGCAGCTATTCAAGTCAGCTGGTAATAGGATTTGACACTTGTCAGGTCTTTTTAATTTAGGTTTCAATTCTCTTTTTTTGGGTAACATTGACTCTGACAGTGGATAATTACAATGAATACACTTAGTGGAATTAAAATCAATGACACCTCTGTCTTTGCTCTTTGGGGAAATTGCCAACAGAGGCAAAAAAAGATATTCCAAATACTCTTTTGCAAGTGGCTAATAGTAAATGAAACTGGAAAGAAAAAAATTATGACTGTATAGCACTTGCATTACAGTGGGCTGATTACTTTCTGCAAAATCCATAGTCACGTAAGGTGAACTAAATGTATTTGGCCTCAGCTGCAAAATTTCTTCCAAATTTACAGTTTTCTGCAGGCTGCTTTGGACATCAGCTCTTCAGTGGAATCAGGGAATGCACGCTCCAGCTTCAAGTCAGCTGGTCATTCAAGGCAATCAGCCTATGGCTTGTTAGGCACAGAGGATAGTTTGTGGTAAAAAGGGATGGTTAAAATGGTCTGGCCTGACCTGACCTCCTGCCTATCCTATCCAGCAAATTCCATGGTTACACCAAAAACTTCAGAAGAAAATATCTTTTTATAAAGACAACCAGCTGAAATTTAAGGAGTGCAAAACATGCTGAGTTTTACATGCCTGTGGTAAACTGCTCCAGTAGTTACATACCTCAGTGTTAAATTTGTATTTTATTTCCTGTTGTAAATTTGCTGATTTAAACTTCAACCACTGCATTTTGCTATCCCTATGCCTTTATACTAGAAACTCTTCAATCTGTCTTTAGCAATGATAAAACCCATTCTGTCTGTGGGGTGGGAAGAAGGATAAGAGCAACACTAAATGCCAATGTATTTGCTCTCTCCAATTTTCCAGGAAAGGCATAAAAAATAGGCTGAATAAGTTGCTAAATTTTTTCACATCCAAAAGAGCTTTCTGATACTATGCCAATATGAACACTCTATTAAATTATCCATATGCAGGTTATAATGCTTTCTCTGCACAGCATTTCCTTCATGGTTTTTTGATTTTAAAGAAAAATATTCACATTCTGCATAAGAAAAGTTACAGGCATTTGTATCAGTGTGTTTCCTTGTACAGGGGAAGCTAACATTCCTCTCCAGAAGGATGCTTCTTAGAACAAAACCTTAGGGATGTGCACATCTAGGCACTGTGGAAGGTTCTAGTCTTCATTCACTAAAGAGGTTACATTTAAGCCCACTGTAGTATAAAAGGTAAAATCAGTTCCTAAATATTATAAATATTCCTGGCCTAGGAACTTTTTTGGTTTTGTCTTATAGAGGAGAAAGCTCATTGTTGGTAGCCTTTGTGAGAAGGGAGAGGCACAATGACGGGTGCTTGAGCCAGGTTCCAAAATGCCAGCAGAACTTGGTTGGCACATAGCAGTGACTGAGGGGAAAGGCCTGACAATGCCAGGCTGATATGGCAGTGTTTCAGAGCTAAAATGAAACAAAGACAGAAATTCAATAAACTGAGAGGAGACAATCTCTTCACCCTCTTCCCACTTGTCCTGTTGTTGGCTTGCACACCTCCTTTCTTACACCTGCTCTGGAACACTTTGGGCCCTGCTGTCAGCTAATTTAATTCTAGAATGGCAGAGATCTATTTAAATTTATCATTGTGTGTTTTTCAGGTGGGTTTTTTAGACATTTTAGCTAATAGAGTTGGCACATAAGAAGAGCTCTGGCAATTGCCAGCACCATTGTGTTGGTGAGGGGAGGGGTGAGGAAGGTGAACACACACCCGGCCTTGGCAGCAGCGAGCTATAGAACAACTGGCTGAGCTTTTAAAACTCTTCAGTTTTAATCAGAATGTAAAAAATACATGTCATACCTTGAAGTGGATGGTCCTGTCATGATCCAGAAGGCAGCAGCATGGTGGAAGCCTGGAGAAGCCAGGGCTGTGTGAAGCAAGGAGATAGTGAGAGCCGAGGGTGTCCCTCAGGGCCTCCGCTCTTTCTGTGAGGGGCCTCACGCTCACCCCTCCCCAAGGCGAAGCAGAGGCAGCCCCGGAGCAGCCCCACACACAGCAGTAAGAATAAGCATTAAGAATATTGTAATGGTTTGAGAATTTGGTTTTGATTTTTTTTTTTTTTTTTTTTACTTAGTACTTTGAATTTCCTTCTTTTCTTCATTTGTTTTTGAGTGCTGTCTGCCCATGCCTTGGTACATGGCTGCTGAGGCACAGCTGCCGCATGGCACATGGGGACGAAGCACCAGGTCCCACTGTGGGTGTCCCAGCAGGACCAGGAGCTGTGGTATGTCCTGTGTGCCACCAGGAGCTGTGGCATGGTCTGTGTGCCACCAGGAGCTGTGGCATGGCCTGCATAGCACCAACATCCCCTCAGCCCAGCTGAGGGCCTAGACAGGAGCCGCTGAATCCATGGGTGCAGGTCCAGGGCCTGGCTGAAGTGTGCCAGCGGTGGGAAGCTGTGTTTACCATGAGGTAAAAAGCCAAAATTCCTGTGCATATGCACATCAGATCTGCAGAAGGACATGTGAGATGTGAAGGTTGCTCAGGCTTTGTGGGTGGTAAAGCTGGCAGCCATAACCATCACACAGGATCCAAGGGACTTGGGCAGTGGGTCTGGATTTTAATGATAGATTCCAGCCACATGGAAGAATATTTAGGAATTGATTCAGACTTTAGGTGGTTGTTTTTATCCTGTGTTTATAATGTTGACCTGCTGGGTAAAAAAATAGGAGTTAGTGCAAGAAACATATAGTTGTACAATATAAATTACTCCAAAACCATCCCATGCTATACATGTAGCTATTACAGAAAGACAATCAGATTGGATATTGAAAACAAAAATTATTTACACAAATTGCAGTGTGGAATTCTGTGGATCTTCTTGCTTTTCTGCTGTTGATATTGCATGCTTAAATTGAAGATCTATATTCCTGGGCATTTTTCTTTCATCCCTACTCTCTTTTATGTGCTACTAATTTTGTGTCAGTCTGTTGTTTAATGAACTTAATGATTTTGAGGTAAAAAAAATCATTCACTGTTACTTGATATTTTCATAAATCACTGGGCATATTTAAAACTGTCTATAACCACAGTTTTATTGCACTAGAGGAAAAATCCTGGTTATAATATCCTACATAAATACTTTGATACAGTACGGTAGCTCTAAGTTGTGTAAAATGGCTGCTATTCAGCTCTGTGGGTCTAGTGGTAAAACAAACCATGAAAATAAAGTTGACTAAAACCAGAAATGAGAGGGAATAGAGTTCTCATGCCAGTTGAGATGAGAAAAAGATAGGGTGTTATTTATGGACTGAAGTTTTTACCCTTCCTTGGATCCTATTGTACTCGGTGCCCTTTGCTGCAGAGCACTGCTGCTCTCACAGTGCATGTTTCACTAGCACTGATTAGCACTTGCAAACCACCTCTGTATGTTTTGTAATGATTTTTAAAAGTAGAAATACCAGACCATCATACTTGAAATCCAAATCTATCTCTGTTAAATGAAAAATGAACATTATAAACCCAGGAGCAGCTGGTGAGCAGTCAGAGATTAGCTAACATTTATTTTAAATGTTGTTTCAATGCAATTTTTAAATTTTCTAAGTTGAAGAGTGAGAACATGACTACTTTAGGACACTTTCTGTTTTCCAAGTAGTGACAGCATCCTTGTCTGGACAGACTGTGAAAAAAAGATGAGGCTGATGGAGAGTCAGGATTGTCGTAGCCCTCTGAGGTGTTGGCAGGCCTGTCTGAACAAGGCTCATGCAAACTGAGTTGGGTTGGTAATCACAGGAGCTAAAAATTAGTAATTATTTACATTTGTGAAGTTCTCAGGATTTAGTGTATGTGTTTTCAAGGTTTTCTCTGCAGTCATGATGGACATAAACATGAGGGAAAGGAAGATAAAAGCTCAGTTAATACAATATAGGAAAGGACTTAGGTCTGGAAGCACCCTTCATATTTGAAAGGTCTTATAATAAAAGTTGTGAGAGTTGGCAGTGCTGGTGAATGGTCAGTTGAATTCCAAATCCTTTGCAGGAAATGCTGTGCAGGTAGTGCTCTTTACCTGGTTTGAGTTTTCAGCTGCTATTGCTACCACCAAGTAGGTAATGTATATGGTGGGGAAAGGGATTCTAAATAGCTGCTGTTCCTACCAAATGTTGCTGCAAGAGCAGGACCTGTGCACAAAGTCCTGTACATACTTCAGTTTATGGGCAGGGGCACAAACCATTTGCTGTGTGCATTCTTAATCATGTGCTGAGTATGTCTCCAGGATAATTCATCTTTTGCAGCCTGACATGAGTCTTAATTTACAATTCACTTGATCTTCTTATCATTTGTAAGCTAGATGGTGTCTTCAATATAGATATTTTAATTCTATGTACTTTATATTCATTTTGTGGCTTTAAAAGGCTCAGTAAATTATTTAGACCTTTTGAATTGTCTCTGATTCCTGTCTTAGATTTGTGCCTGGTTTTTTTTCCTACATGTTCCATGAGGTCGGTTTGTAATCAAACACAGAGAATGTGATTTGTCTCTTGTCATTAGTAGAGTAAGTGAAGGATAAAATTATTTGCAATCTAACTGCTTTGTACACATCTGCATTTAAAAACACAGCCACCACTTTCAGTCAAGATAGTTTCTCAGCTGCAGCTTGAAGGAAATTGGGGAAGAAAGGAAGAAAAGACTATAGTAGGACATTTAGCATATTATGCCTTTCCTGCTTTCGTGCTCTTCTGTAGAAGTCTATCAGCCTGTGCTGGCAAAGATGGCTTTCTGTGCTTAGGAGACAGTGGATATGACCCCAAATGTCCATTCTTGAGCTTAAAGATTGAGGCCACTCTGGCCCTTGGTAAGATATTTTTTAATACCAGAATAAATACTGACTGTGCATTTAGACTGAAAGAGTTAAATTTAGTTTAGCTTCTTTTACAAACTGCTTCTTAAAGGCTTTTCTGTTTGCTCATCTCCACTGGATCTTAAACAGAGACATGGTGTTGCTACGGAAAATAGTGAGCAAGCAATAACAAATGCTTCCTCACATAGAAGCAAAGCACCCTGTTAACCATCAGCCATACAGATATGACTGAGAGTGGAAAAGAAAACATGGGGGAAAATATGAAACCAGTTCCAGCTTTCATTCTGTCCTTAAGTGAAATACTACCTCACTTCCTTCTTTCAGCACAGCAGAGTTGCATTATTGTGATCTTAGAGAAGATGGTCCCTTGCTGATAGCAGTTTCACTGGTTAAGGATATCTGCCACAGTCATGAGTATCAGTCTGAAACAAGAGATTTTGAAAAGCCTCACCAGAGTTACACTTCACATATGCACATTTTACACTAAGCCAAAAAGAATAAGGGATTTTTCCTCTGTGATCTTCTTAGTTCCAAGAAAATTTCTTCATGAGACATGCATGGGAATATAATACCTTAAATCCAGTCAGACTTCATCTTGCCTCCAGACTCTGAAAGGATTGGAGAGATATAAATTAGAAAAGTTTTACATTGGCCTTGATCTTTGCTTTGCCACCTGAGATGCTTTCCAGGGTCAGCCTTGAAATTCAACACAACACCATTCTGTCAGAATAAAGTAAAAGTTGCACAGTAGAGCTATTTTCGTTTTTAAAGTATTACTGTTACAGTTTTCTTTAAATAGTCACATAGGACCCAGCCTATTTTTAAACCACTGAATCTTTTTATTCCTAAGTCTCTTCTTTTTTTCCATCAGTCTGCCATTTCCTTTTTATAATGCTCTTGACTAAGCAGTGTTACAGTCAATACTCATTCATACACCATACTGAAGCTGACAGTGCGGGTCTTTGTTTCAAGGGACCATTGGTGTTGTGGCAGGCAAAGAACAGACCAGTTGCAGTGTTGTTTTTACTGAAGACAGGCAAAACTAGGCCAAATCCTATAGCACTCACTCAAGCAAAACTCCAAGGGAAGCTTTGCCTCACTTCATCTAAGAACAGTCAGAAATTCAGTTTAGCGGTTGCATATTTTTCACAGTGTACTCTGAAAAGCTCAAATCATCCTTTTTGCAGCTGTTGCTCATGCATGATTCAAAAATATCTGATTCATTGTAAATGTAAAAACTCAGCAGATGTATGCATCAGAAATTCCTTCAATATAAAGTTCCAAATATATGTGAGATAAAACCTAGAAAACTTTAATTAATAGTAAATAAAATGGTCTGGAAAGTGCTCAGTGCCTCATGAACCTAATCTGCAGCAGCAGTTGCACCACATCAATCTGCCCAAATTAGCAACATATCTACTTATCAAAATAATTAAATAATGAAATTCAGAGTCTTTTGTTATGTGTGTTTCCTCAGTGCTTTTCTAGTTCTACATGGTCTTATACATGAGCAGCTGATTTCATTAATATCTTTCTTCTGTCAGAAGACAGCATTATATTGTAAGGAATGCAGTAATCCACCCACGTGGATAAACTTCCTTTTGTAATACATCCCCATTTCATCTACATTTTTCAAGAACTTTTACTTATTGTAAGTACACTTGGGTAGCATATGGGACTCAGCACCCACAATGCTTTTTTCCTGAGTTAATTTCTAGGCTGCATTGCCTGAAGCTGAGGAGGTCTTGGGATATTCCCATGATTCTGGTTTGAGTCAGTATATGAAACACTGGATTAATAAGAGACTTTTACCAACTTAGTCACCACTCTGTAATGTGTGATTTAGACTAAGTTCAAGTTTATAAGCTTGACTCCTTTAATTCTGTTTTCTGCAGCAGAAATATTAATTATTCAACATTACTTACCAGGAGGGAAGTGTACCTGTAACATAGCAAGATGATCCTGTATAGAAAGTAATGTAGACTTCTTTGGATATCAAAAACATGCAATAATATTTTACTTCTCCCTTGGTAGGAAATCAAAGAGAGCCTTGGGTACTCCAGTTCAAACCACATCACAGTTGAAGTGTCCAAAGAGAATCTAAAATTTCAGATTCTGACACTGCTATGTAAAACAATGCCGCAGGAACATTCCCATGTCAAAACCACAATTTTTATAGCCAGCTGAATAGCTGTTTCAGGCAATGAGCAATCAGTTCAAATATATACCTTATTCCAAGTTAAACAGAGATCCACTGTCTATCTGTTCATGAAGAGTACTTAGCCTAGACTCTAATCTCTAGAAATTGGCATAATTTGAAGGCACTTGAGAGAACAAACACTCAAATTACAGACTGTTAAAATAGGAAATATGAATGGATTTCTACTGGCACATTTTGTTGGACACTCCTGCAGTTATGGTGCAGCCCAAATATAAATGCTTTCTGTATTAGCTTAAGAGGCATTAAGGGTCATGTTTTCTACAGATGAATTGAGATGAGGGATGAAGATCTAACTTGTAAAAGCAGAAAGGAAGAGAGTCCTTGAGAGTAGACTTTCTAATCATGTACAGAAGGCTCTTCTGTGAGTGTACCATGATGACTATAGAGACAGAGCTGGCTTTACATGGGGCAGGGATAGAGGTTGGGTCCCTGTCTTCTGTTGATTTCTTGGGCAGGACTCCTCCCCGTGGCAAGCCTAGTTTCTCACTAGTAAATGTGGTCACATTCTTCAATACTGTGTTGTGTTGAGATTAAAAGGCTTTTTCTAGCTCTCTGTAGTTTCCAAGGGTTAATTTCACTGTTAATGAGCACACAACACCAGGACTATCTTAGGAAACAACACCCTATATTTAGATATCCAAATGCCTTAAAATGAAGCTGTTCTGAATAGAGATAGCAAAAAATGTAAATTTATGCAAAAAGGTGAAGAATCATCTCTCGTCCAAAAATCCTTTATTTTCTCAAATCTTACTCAGTTGTGTCCTTGGTTGCTTTTGCCACTGGGACATATAAGAACTCCAGTTTTAACTTGCCACGCTGTCCTTTGCAAGACTGAAAACAAAAGATATTTGTTCCAAATTTTCTTAGGGACAGTGAAATTTAGAAAACCTTTTCAGCTGGCTGTTCTCAAAATCAATCAAATAATACACTAGAAATTAGAAAAAGTTATGTGCCCAGAAAGCATAAGTTTTGTTTATATCACTTTAAATTCACTTCTCAAGTTGTACAGAAGAAATACCTTTCTTTTGTAGATAGGATCTCTGAATGTAAATATAGAACAAAGAATGTATTTTATTTTTAAAACCTCACAGTTTGGGGAAATCTTGCTTAAAATTTTGGAAGGCCTTAAACTTCTCTGACTAGCACTGTCTGCAGTCTCTGGTGGAATTCCCATGGAAGGAAATGTGTCCATGTCCTTTGGTTACTGGGGAGGAATTCAGGGGCTGAATTTCCTTCACATAAAGCTGTGCTCCCAATCCTCATGTCAAAACATCTACTGCTAGAAAAAAAAGCTGTTTGAATGGTGTTTCAGTAATTTTGAATAATTCAGGCCTCCACATTCTGGACTCCAGAGTGATTTGAGGTTTGAAACTGGGGCATTAAAGCTAAAGTAATATAAATGGAACGACATTTGTGCTCTCCAAGATCTGCAAGCCTGCTGCCCTCCAGGTCTCCAGCTTATTCAGGAAATGATCGGTTTTTATAATGTTGACGTTCCCATATACAAATGAAAATCCATTGTGTTTCCCAGGCCTGACACTGAAACACACACAAAAGGGAGAAGAGGGCTCAGAATGAAATAAAGTGCTAAAGGAAACAAGAATAATAATCTTGAACTTCATTTATTGTGCTTCTTTAAATCCTTGTTTGGCAATGTTTCTGGGGAAAGATTGAAGTTTAATTTTTCACACGTTTGACACCTGGTTAAACAGCCGGTAAACCCATGGCAGTGGCCAAATACACCTCATAAAGGAAAACTTGAGGCTACTGTCCTAATGAAGTTCCAGGTTTTTCTATGCACTATCATGGATTGATTCTTTAGAAGCTTTTCCAATAAAGCATCCGTCCTGATTTTGTGTGTCCAGATAAGTGAAATACATTTTATCGAATAACCACGTCTGGCTGTGATTCTTTATATCATTTGAAAATGTGTTTCTGATATTGCTGTTTGTAGGACAGCAGAGGACAAATGTTTTTACAAAGTAAACAAAGAATATTGACACTGTAAATGAGAATTCTTCTTGACACCTGTCAGTATTTGGTCCTGTGGCTGACATATTCCTCCCCTTTCTTGACTTGCTTTGTGTACTAACTTTCGTCAGCATCTTGGAGATACTCTGGCTTCATATCTGCTGCTAAGTGCTACAGGCCAAGTACCCTTTGCCTCCCTGCTATCACCCCCAGAGGTCAGAAGTTCATTTGGAGCACTGAAGCAACCTGCTTCTGTAACAACTGGTGAAACAAGATTATGTGAAAGAAAGCAGTGTTGATTTTATTAGAACTAAAGAGAAGAATTAAATGAAACTACAGTTGAACAGAAGAAACTTTCCTGTATCTGGCAGCTGCAAAAGTCTAGTTCACCAGGTTACAATCTCATAGTTATTACTGATGCATTCAAGCACACTAGAAAAATGTATCAGTGCTTATCTGACCTTTCTTCTCATAACATGGTACACAGATCTGTTACAACAGGAGCTTCAGCCGCAGCAGCTCCAGGGAAGAGCAGTTCTGGCAGTCATGAGCAGCAGGGAAATGCTTCACCTTTTGAAGCTCCCTTCAGCTGAGAAAACTCTCCCTTGTTTGGATAACTGAAATCCAGTTTTTTTTAGTGGCAGGTTGTGTTAAATATATCTCAAGGACACAAAACCCAGGCAACTGTTTTGCAAACCGTAGTTTGTGCTTAATTCCACTCAGTGATGACAGTTTCCAAGCCTTTGTGTGAACGTTCCAGCTTTTTGCTAGATGTGTTGTCCTTATGAACTGATAAAAGGAAATCTTCAGCTTAGCCCACACACATACTTGCATTTCTCTTTATGGAAGCTCCAACTGATCTGTCACTGGGGAAACACCTTACTCGAAGAAGAGAAACAGAATTCTTCTCTCAATGCTGCTATTCAGAATTAGGTATACTGTATTTAAATATTTAAGATTGCTGCTGCCATAAGGCAGGAAAACATGCAGGCTGAGGCTGGCTGATCAGGCTGAATTTGATGTACATGTTGCTGCATTGTAGCCTTTAATATAAAATGCAAGGACACTCTGCCATCAGATTGTCACTGCTTTGAAATAGGATTGTAATGCTTCACCAAGGGTTCAACATTCCTTGAACTTATTTAGCGACTGCAAGAAAAAAACTTGGTTTTAGTCAGAACTAAATGTGTAAAAGTTGGTTTTATTCTAGAAATGTGTCAACTTCGGGTTCAAAAGCCTTATGAAAAATCGACACGCAGAAGCACAAATCATGGATAGAAGGTGCGAGGGCAGCCATTGCAGTGTTTCAGCATTCACAAGGCCCAAATCTTTGAAATGTTACAAGATTGGAGTAAAGTTGGTGGCCTAGGAAATAGTCTAATACTGACACGTGTATGAAACTGTTCAGGACAGAGAAATCCACCTCTAACACAGGGGTGTGTTCATGGGATGCGTTCATATTCATCTCATTTAATCAAACTGTCACGTCTAGCACCTCTCTTACCTACTGAAGGAGCTGTGCTGTCTTTCCAGCGCCTGGTCTCAGAACTGAATTGCAGCAATCTCTTCAAAATAATCTCCTTTGCCACATTGTTCCAATTGTGAAAATACACCATGCATAACCAGAACTGACAGGAGATGGCAGCCATGCAGAGAAAAGTGTGACACACACACTGTTTTGAAAGAGGAATGGAGGGCCAGAAGAGACAGTGAGGAAGTGCAGGAAAGAGAAGGTATGACAGCCTTAAGACACATGAAAAGAGGGGAGGAAAGCCATGGAAACAATGATGTCAGGCAAGGAGAATGAAACTGAAAACAGGGAACATAGCTATTCACTCTGTTTAGGATAGAAAGGAGAGATTCAAAGACAGTAGAACCTGGAAAAAAACCCAAAACATAGTGGAGGGAGAGGGCTATGAAAGCAATGCTAGAAGTAGTATAATAGAAAACTACCCTAGAGGAAGTACAGGTAGCTATGAGAGACTAGAGACTGAGGTAAACTAAGTATGAGGAATGGGTAAGGAAGGGAGATTTTGCTGGAGGCTCAAATTAACTGTTGATGGAAAGAAAAGAGAAACACAGAATGAGAAAAACATATGGGAGATGATAAACAAAACAAGGATGTGAAGACATTAAGACATAGTGAAGAAGAGTAGATAGGAAAGAATACTCAGACAAGGAGCACAGGTAAAAATAGAGAAAAAAAACTTCAAACCCAAAATAAGCCATGAAAAAATCCCAAACAACTTCCTTGTCTTAAACTAT
This sequence comes from Luscinia megarhynchos, assembly GCA_034336665.1. Classification (NCBI taxonomy): domain Eukaryota; kingdom Metazoa; phylum Chordata; class Aves; order Passeriformes; family Muscicapidae; genus Luscinia; species Luscinia megarhynchos. The sequence goes on along the minus strand of CM067565.1, from coordinate 76,766,366 downwards.
GAAGGTAGGAGAAAGAGATTAAGTTATTCATTGTTGACATAACCTTTTCTTTTGAAAAAGACTGTGCACTGTCTGCAAATTACAGAAGCAGCACAGTAACTATGTTACTACAGTGCACGCTGCTGCAAATATAATCGTCTTCTGGGTGTCCATGTTAATTCCTGCAGAGATGACTTCGTGATGCACAGCTATATCAAAGGATCAATATAAGTGCACCCGAATGTATTAGAAAATTTCAATTTATCCTCCTAGTCAGCCTTACATTAGTAGTATAACTATAGTGACTGACACTTGCTTTGTCAGAATCTTTTCCCGAATAAACTACTCCAGGAAACTGTTCCCCAAATTTACGTGATCACACATCTGTATTAGTTGGCATGTTCATATGAGGTAACAGAGACATAAATATAACATAATCCTTTCTATGTACCATAATCCTCAATGATACAGATGAAAAAATTGGTTTAGAAAGGCATTTGGGGACAAAGGCATTTTGTTGTAGCCTAGAGATTTAGGCAGATATCTCTATTGTTTTGGATTATGATTTTACCATCCATTGGATTCATTGCCCCAGGAAAGTTACTTTCCATTTCAGGTTAGCCAGTATATTTTGATTTCAATGTATTTCTTAGGAATGCTGCAAACCTTTCCTAAATAGTACTTTCATGCTGGAACAAGATAAGGAAATGCAACTTTTAAGTTAAGTAAGAGCAATGTCAAAAGGAGCATTTCTAAAAAGAACTCTCTAACATTTCTGTACATTTACTGTCTATTCAAATCTTTCAAGCTCTCTAAATTGACTTTAACAGGCAATGAATTAGAGTGAAAGTTAAAGCCTGATTGAAGCGTTCACTTAGAAAAATACATTGCTATCTGTGAACCACTGCATTCTGAACATTGTGATCAGGCCACAAAAAATGCAGCTTGAAACAGGTGCCAGACATTTTTGTATTAAATCAGTGCAATTTCAGATGAGTTTAATGGAGCAGCCATTTCATGAAGAAGTTAACCAGCTGCTCACACTCCTATTTCACTCACCTTAACAAAATTATTCAAATTTTCAGTTTTCTACTGATTATATACAGAACCACAATTACAAATGGTCATGCTTTGTATTTAATCCATTTTTTCTTCAACTGTGCAAACATGTGATATTCAGTGCAGGATAGGAAGCCACAAAATGGGCAGCAAAGTTGTGTGGTACCTAGTTTGTCTGAACACGGTAATATTGTCCAAACATGGTAATATAAGAGTAAGCTGCAAAATGAGAAATGGAAGAAAATTACTATAAACTGAATGTAAGTGTATGAATTATAAGTGGGATTAGAGAGAAAACAGGCTCAGATTTTTCCTTCCTCTCCCTACAAAGCTACACTGAACTCAGTGGGGTAACTCAAGGTAGAGTTCCTAACTGAAGAATCATGTCTTATTGTTACACATTCTTTCTGCAGCATGGAACTCATTTATTTTTTTTCCCACTAGACTGTTTAGTAAACCACAATTATTCAGTTAGCCATCAAACCTTAATTAGATTACTTACATGCCAGAACAACCCCAGTCACTTGTGTGAACTACAATAACTTCTAATAATTTAGGAGGAAATTACAGGCACTAAAATCAGCTCCCTCACTCGTGGATGGGAGAGCAGCTGCCTGCAAGATCATGGTCGTGCCAAGGATACTTTATGCTCTGCAGATGGTTCCCTTCCATCTCAAGTTTGAAGATAGAGATGTGCTGAACAAGCCTTTCGTAACATTCCTTCTGAAAGGTTAATAGCCAACAACCAAATCCGAACAAAAAACCAACTGAATATTCCTCTGAAGTACGAACATCTATCGATGGCCTTTTAGCAATAGTGTCTAATTTGGTATTTCCTAAGCAAGGACTTGATTAATGATACTTGGAAAGGATAATGTTTTTAAATGTTAGAACTGGAATGGAATTAAATCATTGTTGATTGTAGTGCATGCCTGCTCACACCAGTTATCATCTTCTGCCTGTCTGAAGATTAATACTTTGTATATATACTGTGAAGGGAGAAAGATGGAGTAAATTCCTTTCCAGCATATTTTCAGTTTGCTAAGATATTTTTTTCCCTGGTAAAAAAATTATATTCCCAGCATTTTAAATGAAGCAACTCCAGGAAAGTAAGTTGAAACAACCATAGTTCACAATGGGTAGCACTTTTAGTCACAAAGATGGGAGCAGTGAAAGCCTGATCATGTGCAGCAGAAATTTTCTGTAGTGCCTGATGAGCAGGACCATGCTCTCTTGTGGAGGTGTCAGACTGCATCACTGCAGCAAGCTTGGTGTACACTCCATGTTACTGATCTTTAGGGATGGTGTATAAGAGTGATGAAGAGATTTGACAACAGGACAACCTGCCCCTGAGGAACTGAAAATAATTACCTCCTGAAGGCAGAAGTTGAGTTTTAGCAGCTGTTCTTATAGGTTAATCTTTGTCTTCCTTTCTGCTGGCAATTTACAAATAAGTGACGCCGGGTAGTACCAGTGCTACCTACAGCTTCAGAATTAAACAGGTTTAATTTTTCTTTTTAGCAATGAGAAATACCCCACAATCATGAAATGCTGTTGCAGATCTTGCCAGCAGAAACAGGGAAATAAGTGTTCTTTAGCATTCTGATTAAACAACAGCTTCTGTAACCTTAATTTGTGCATTAAATCACAATTGGCTTTAAACAAATAGGTGATGTGAATGAAAGGCACTGGACAGCTGGTAGGGAGAGTGGCAGAGTGTGAGGGGACTCCCTGTTTATAAAAATTACTACACACCACTCTCAATTTGTCACAAAAAGCATGCAAACTACAAACCCTGAAGTCCTGCTGTTAGGACTGTCTTTTACACACTGAAGTAGAATCCTGAGGGGTGTTCTTAGTGAGTTAAAATGCGATAATAGTTATAACATGAAAATGAAAATGAAAAGTAGTCTCTGCTCCTCTGCAACATGTAGACCTAATTACTTTGGCAGTGGATAGATTCAATCCATATATAAACAGATACAGATGGCAGGATTTAAATTCTTTGCTATGCTGGTCTTTTCCAGAATTTTGTGGATATCCATTTCTTAACAATTACCCATCCAGTGTTATTTCTGATGAGGGCCTTGCCTCTGACATTGCCTGTGTACTGCAAGCCTTCATCGAATTACCAGTATTACTTCACTCTTCATTTGAGCCTTTTTCCACTCAATTTAGGCAAGATAAAGGCATTTGCATTCTCATCTGCATACATGCATACTGATCTTTGTCATTATTTCTAGCCATAAAGAATATTTCCTGACCTAACTGTCAAAAAATTCTATTCCATCAGACCTTAGGGCAACTGTAATTGTAGATATCAACTGACAGTAACAGTTTGCTTTTTTCCAAATTAAAGCATAGAAAAATGCTAAACTTTCAATATATTTTAGGTAGCCTCTTAACATTTATGTCTCATAATTTTACTAAGTCCATAAAACCTAGTACTTACTAAGTCTTATGTCATTGATTTTACTCAGTAAGTGTGATGTACATTCCCTTGAGATAACCATGTACTTCATCTCAGATAAGAAAGGGGTACTGCTTTTGAAATTTAACAATATGCAGAGCAATGTTTTGTCATAGTATCTAAAAAAATGTATGGAAATCTCTCCCCTTCTCTATGCCATAATATAGAATCTCATCTCTCATGTTTCCAAGGTCATAAGAAGGGATTTTGCTAATAGCCCATAAAGGCAAAAGGGATATGAGAAGCATCATTCCAAATCTGTGAATAACATTCATATTTGCATATATTTTACTGAGTAGGCCTCCAAGATAGACATAAATTTTACTTTTTTTTCTTAGTTGTGATCAAAGGCTGTTGATCCCACTAGCAGTCTAACTCTTAGCAACTGAGTAGCACCTGCTTCTTTAATAACACCTTGTCTTGGCCCAAAGTGAAATTTTGCTTTTGCTTGTTTTAAAAGCATTCTGGCTTTGCACCTGTGGATGGCTCTTTCAAGCAAGCTGTGAGATGTGGTCACTATTTAGTGCATTAATGAACTGCATGCCCTGGGCTTTGTAGGCAATTGTTCAGTCATGTAGTTCTCTCAGTTTTCCATTTCCAAAACCATAAAAACCTTCAACACTTGGAGAAGGCAGCAATGGGAGTTGTTCCATATTTACACCATTTGTAAAAGCTTAGATTGCTTTTGGCTTTATTCTAGACTAAGTTCCCCCATGTATAGGACAGCACATATGTAGAGGTTCCTAGTAAGTTACACACTTTAGAGGACAAAGTAAAAACGTCTTTTTTCTTATTTGCAATTTACGTTTTTGTCTCATTGGTAAAATTGCATCTTTAAATGTTATGCAATGACATATTTCTAGCGTTTTTACTGCTGAATGCTGGGTAGAACACTCACCAAATCAGTCATTTATACACTTGGCAATCACTAAAAATCAGAATAGAACCCCAGAGGGTGAACATGCTTCAATTTAGATTATTACTTCATACTAAGAAACACATTCTTGTTCTATTTTGGTTTTCGGGATGCCAAAGAACATGTTCTGGGCATGATTTGTGCTGAAAAACAGAGAAAATTCCACTTTTTCCTATGCTATAAACCTGCTAATCACTTATAGATAAGATCATTTGAGCAAGATCAACTTAGAGTGCAGGGTGTAAATCTTTGTGTCATTAGTCAGACAGTTATGAAAAAGTTTGTTAAAACTCTGTAATAAATAACATAAGCAGGTCTAGCAGCATGTCCTCATTTTCCTTGATTTTTCTTCTTAGAAAAGTGAAAATAAAGATTAATTAAAAGTCTGTCATTTATAAGACATTGAACTACTTTGCAAACAATGGTTATCACACTATAAATATTTCATAAAGATGATTTTATGATAATTATGTAAAAGTCAACTTGCTCAGAGGTCTCAGCAATTATCACTCCCAATCTGTGGAATAACAAAAATGACTGAGTAGTTAGAGAAGTTTAGATATAAAAAACTGAGCATCTTTTGCCCAAGTAATATATACGTGCATGCATACACATGCAAATACAGGCAAGAAAAGATACCATAGAGACTTAAGAAAATACCATTTACTTTTATGAATGGAAACCCAATTGTCATCCAAAATCCAGTTAAAAGGAAAACCTAACCATAAAAAGTCTTCTACTATAAGTTTTTACTTCATTCAAAGCTGTTCCTAAAAATAAAAAAGGATTCTCTGGAAGATCTCTAGATTAAGAAAAAAATAATTTTAAACAATTAGTAAATATGCAATTGTTTTTTCTATTATATCCCTTCTTATACACCTCCTTTCCATCAAATAAAATGTATTCCGTGCTCTTATTTCCATTCAGCAGCCAAAATCAAAACATAATGAGAACATACAAATCAAATAATATACAGCAATTTTCCATTCTCTAGTGAGAAGAATCCAGACTATTCTCCAGGCTACAGCATGTGGTGTGAAGGCCCAGCCCTATCTGCTTCTGCAAAGTAAAATGCTATTAAGAGAAGTTTTGAACAAAGAGAAACATTCAGTGTCCTTCTCCAAATACAGTAGAATTAGTGTAGCAATCAAAGTTAATTTTCACATGGTCTCTGTGTAAAAATCGTGTGCGTTCTGGAGGATTAAAGCCAAATTCTGATCTCACTGATGTCAGATGAGATACCCCAGTGATGAATGTGGTTCTTGGCTTCCCAAGCAGCCGTCAGACTCAATGTGTTTCTAATAAGATGGAGACTCAGTAGGGGCCAGGTGCTATATTAGTTTAAACTGTTAGAGAAGCAGGAGTTCTGTAGAAGGTTAGTAGATGGAAAATGTTTTATATCTCCCTTAAATGCCTACTCCAGGTCCAGAAATCCAGTTGCTGCAGCCCGGCATTTGTACTGGCTGAGCTTCTGACTGAGGCTTAAGTTATAGGCCTTCTATGTAATAGCAATAAAGCAAACACTTGATGTAGAACTCAGTTTCAGATGTTTAACATCTCACTTATTTTGATTTGGGACATAATTATACCTGATTCCCTCTAAATAATTATTTTCTTTGTATTTTCAAAAGTACTCTTGTATCTGCTATTTAAATAAATCTTTAGTTCAAAAGTAGGTGATATTCATTAAATACTATTCATTAAGTACTGAGCGACATACTTAGTGCAAGCCTAATGCAAAATCTGTGACTGGGTAATAATGCTGCAATAGAAAATCTGAAATAGAAAATGTTGTATTACAAGGTGAAAATAAAATGATACATCACAAAGCCAGGTCTGCGTAATTTCAGACCATGGAGCAGTAAAGAGGCTGCCAAGCAGTGGGGTGACCTGCTGTTGTATTGATGGCTGTCCTGACTGAGACACCCTGGTCACAACTTGTAATCCTTCCACAAGCACTTCTGGCAGCAGTGAAGCACTGAAGGACCAGTGTTGCATTGTCTGCAGCACTGTTGTGTGTTTGCTCTTTTTCCAGAATAGAGGAGGCACTCACCAATATGTGAACTTCAAGATAAGTGGTGCAGGCACAGCAGAGTGGGGGTTTTCTGCTTGGACAGCACCTGCAGCAGTGCTCAGCACCCCTGTTCCCTCAGCAGCCCTCCCCAGACAGCCAGGAGTGACAGAAGTGACACTATGGCCCTATGCTATTTCTCTTGGCTTCAGAAATCCTGCACATCTTCAGGGACCCAGAAGAAAGAGACTGTGGAGAAAGCTGGAAGTATAGCCTTAGGCAACACAGATTAAGAATATCTCAGTTACCAGTAAAGTCTCTTTTTCTTTGAAAGCTTGTACATGTATTCACATAGTATGTGACTGCAGGCTTCACCTCCAGCATACTGTTGTGTAGCTGGAGAACTGCCCTGGAGTCCTTTAAATGAATCAAGACAGAAGGACTCTCTTTTTTATCACAGAGCAGGTTTGTGCCTAAAAGTATCTGTATTTGTGTAGTGTTGTTACAGAGAGGATGAATAGAGTCCAGATGGCAGCTTTGCAATTTGCAGAGATGAAAACACCCTGCAGAGAGGTCACTGGCACCCTCTGAGCTGTAATGGAGCTTCAGATCATACTGTGCTGCCTTGCCTTACTGAGGCTTAACAGGTTTTGGCATCATCTGTAACCCACTAAGACTGCCTCTGTGCAGAGATAACTGACCCTTTACAAGCTTTGAAACACAAATTTCAAAAGACAGGAAGAATTCTGTGGTTTTCATCCTCTCCAGATCATTTTAAAAAATACTTGGTTTATACAGAACATGTAAGAGTAGTTTAGATGGAAAAAGTCATTGATTAATTTTTCAACTAGGATGGAAACTGGACTTCTTCTCAGCAAGAAACCAAGGAGAAGTCTTGAGCACGACTTTTTCAGGAAAAAAGCAGCTATTTTCACTGGGGGAAAGCTCCATGCTGACATGTCAGGGACAGGTTCAGCTCCTCCAAGGACTAGGACTGTTATCTAGCAGAGATAACACATCAGTGAATTCTGCTGTAATGGAGCAAGACAAGCCTTACTGTGAGAACTGCTTTACTTACTACAAAGATCCACTGACTACTCCTTGCCTGGCTGATTGCTCTGCTGGTCAGCCCCAGTTAAACACAGGCTAGGTAGTTTCATGGGCAAAATCATACCCAACAGAACAGGAGATCAAAATGCCTTTGTAGAAATATACAAGCCTTTCAAATACTGTCAGCTAAAATGCCAAATGAGGTGCTCTGTGTGCTCTGCACGTGAGAACCGACTAACTCCAGTGCCATGACAAGAGGTGGTGCTGTTCAGGAGTGCAGGCACTGGACCTGAAATGAGAAGGTCTGGTAGCAAGAACAGGACCAGGATAAGCCACACCTGTAATAAGAGAGGACAAGGCATGTGAATGTTCTGACTAGGGCTTTTAGAATCAGAGCAGCAGCCCTGCTCCTGTGGCAGAAAGGAAGACACCGTGTGTCTGGGCATGTAAAACCAGACAACTGCTTGAAAAAGAGAAGGAAAATAACAATCTTATTCACATGACAAATTCAGAGTCCACCACATTAACACATGCATTGCCTTTCTTTTTATAGTCTACTTACATTTTTGCATGCTTTTACTTAAAAGTAATTACTTTCATACATAAAAGTAGTTATAGAACAAATAGATCTGTATCAGGAAGGAGAAATTAGTGCCCTTCCAAAACACTTAGCTCATACCAGAAAGTAAAAAGACAGAAAAGCAGAAGGTGTCTATATCTATCTACATATATCTCTATCTCTATGCCTATATCTATGTCTATGCCTATATCTATATCTCTTTTCTGGAAGGCTTAGTAAGCTTTTCCAGTCCATGAGTGCAAACTCTGAAAGCACATAGACATTTATTTTGCACATGCTCAATGTCCCAAATCCCAGTTCAATATACATATTATAAGACTGTTTTCTTCCCTTTGCTGCTGAACATAGACAAAGGAGAAAATAGTATTTTTTTTTATGAGACACACATCTTGAAAATCCTAGCAACCAACGGCATGTACATTGAACTAATTTCATAACCTCTTTTAAAATTGAAAAATAGAAAAGTAATTCCCTGCTCATGAAAATCTTTTTTCTGAACGAGCCAATTTCTAAATAGGGCTCACAGTGGGTATTCATGAAATTTAACAAAGTAATTCAAATTGCTTTATTTCTCTTCATCAAGGGGCTAGTTAGGGGCAGGGAAAACTAAAAATCAGAAGAAGAAGAATAAAAATGAGAGATCATTAATTAATCTTAGTAAAATTCTGTTTGCTTTGGGAACAGAATTTCTATTGTAATACCTTAGAAACACTTGTATTTAGCTATATTTTTATTACATGTGTATATGAACATTAGGCACTGCTGTTTAGGCACACTTTGGAGTTTGTCTAATCCCTGACTTGAATATAAATGCTAATTAATTTTAATTTGAAAACAAGTTATTATATTATTACTTCATTATTTAATACAATTATTAATATGGGTTTGTTTTCAATACAACTTGGTACTCTGTAAATGGAAGGCAAAATTATTTGGTCTTCAGAACCAAGCATCTGAAAATTACAAAAAGAAGGGTAAACCTTGTGAGCTACATTGGCATTAACTTTCATTGGAAGGCACTATATAGAATAGTGCATTTTCCCTCTAGAAAAGGGTAGGTCCATTGTAACTTGGGAGGAAATAAAACCTATATCAGAAGGAAAACATCTATAGAGATAAGTCTTATTACCCACTATGTGATTTTCACATGTTACAAAATGGGACAAATTTACTTACCCTTCCTGGAGGAAGAGATATGAAGTAAGGAAGGATAATTCATATCATATCATATCATATCATATCATATCATATCATATCATATCATATCATATCATATCACATATCACATATCACATATCACATATCACATATCAATCATATATCATATAATATAAATCATATCTATCATATCATATCCAAGAGAGGACTCTTCTAAAGTTAGCCATGGGCTGAATGGTATTATAGAGGCTAGGGTGGCAAGCTTTTCAGAAGTAGTTGAGGTTGAAAAACAAGTGTATCTGGAGATGTTTAAGGGAATGACCTCTCCCTATAAGTTTCCAGATGGCTGAACAAAAAAGAGAATAGAATAAGAACTGGTGTCCTTGTAAGAGGCATCAAATAAACTAATCAATCAAAAACCTTGTAAAGTTCAAATTTAGGTTGAAGAAGATGTTTAGTTAAGGGCTGATTTTCACTTTATTGAAATTATTGAGCTGCAAATTTCAAGATTTACTCCTGGGCTTTTTCAAAATCACAGAAACTACTGTGTCAAGATCACACACATTGACTTTGTTGGTGAAAAACAGTTGTCTATTCGTCCAGCTGATGTGAATAAGGTCAAGGGAGTTCAACAGCTGCTTTAGAAAAACATGCTCAATAGTTATCACATTTTCCTACAACAGGTGCTGAACTCATCTAACCTTGGTCATGTCAGAAAGACAACTGTTTTCAGCACTATCTGATGGAGAAGTAAGCTCTGGTACATTTATGAGCAGTATTTGTTACATCTTTGCATTCTGGAAATGAACAGTTAATGGATCTGGTGAGGCAATTGAAATGCCTTCAAAGGAGTTTTTCTCTTGGCCTAAACCTACTTCAGGATGGGTGATTGAGACTGGTAGATGTCTGTACACACACTTGTGTAAAAGGATTCCTGGAACTATTGTAGAAGCCAGGCTGCCATATGAAACAACAAAAGGTGTATCTCAGTTTTGTAGTATGGTTCTCTAAACCACAGTGGCACAACACTGTAAATTGCCTAGTCTCCTTAAAAAAAGTCATAAAAGAGACAAAAAAGTTGCAAATAAGACCACTAAATTACAACTAAGCATTGTTACAACCAAATAGCTCATGTACAACTTCATAAACACTTCAACTGGTGCTCTTAAATTTCCAGATATATTGACTTTACTCCTCTAAAGCACATTAAAGAGAAAGTGTTCTTTGTTATCTGGGACTATTTGGAATCTTTAGCAGTTCACTTAACACATCATAATATCTGTCATGGATTTTCCTGAAACACCAGGGAAAATGCATACCTCAGGAGAGGAATAAATCTCTTAAAAGGAACTATTGTATTAAGTAGGTCACCCTGAAGAGGTGAAGTGCCTGTTACTATTGGTGGATATTAGTCCTGATTCAGCAGGAGTGCTTAAGCAAGGCCCACTAAAATTTGTAGGCAAATATATGTGCAGTAAATGCAAGTTATTTCCTGAGGCATGGTCCTACATAGCTGAGACGTGGTTACTATGCTGGTTCTGGGGCACTTTGCCTTTTTCTTCCCAGTGGAAAGCCAGCCTTACAGCACATGACAGAGATGTCCAAACATGAATTATACCTGTGTGTTTCAAGTTTATTGCTCTTCCCCTGAGTTGTCTTGGTATAAATACTGTCCCAAACACACATGCTTGAGAGTAGGGTTCAAACCCTTGTATATTCTGTGACAAATCTGCCAGAAATCTGAGCAATGAGTTTAATATTTGCAAGCCTGTGAGTGTTCACAGAGAATCACAGAGAAAGGGTGAGTTTGGAGGGAGCCTTTGACAGCTGTTTCATCCAACCCTCCCTGATCAGAAAAGGGTCAACTAAAGCAGAGTGTTCAGGGCCATGTCCCATGGGGGTTTCAGTTATCTCCAAGGATGCAAACTTGACAATCTGCCTTGACAACCTGTGCCTATGTTACACCAGCCTTACAGTGAAAAAGCCCTTTTTCAAATGTTTGAATAGAATTTCCTGTATTTAAATATGTGTCCTCTTGTTGTTTCCCTGGGCAGCACTGAGAAGCCTGGCTCTGTCTTCTTTGCTCTCTACCATCATATAGTTACACACACTGAGAGGATCCCTCTGAGCTGTCTCTTCCCCAGGATGAGCAATCCCAACTCTCTCAGCCTCTCCCTGTATGTCACAGTCAGGAAATAAGATTAAGCTCTTGTCCTGTACCAGGCAGGCACTGTATGCCTGAGGGGCCTTGCCCTGGAAGCAGGCATCTGTACTGCTGAGAAAGGTTTCACTGAAAGCTTCTGGCATACAGAGGCAAGACTTAAGGGGAAACAGGGAATTTTTTCCAGGGAATGCTAATTTAGAGTATGGACTAAGTCATCCTGGAGGAAGGACTCTAAGAGTGGCCACCTGAGGCAGAATGTATGATCTGTCTTTTATGGTATAATCTTATTATGGAGTTTTTTTAAATGAAAGACTAACTCTATGAAGATGATGAGCAAGTAATTTCTATGTTTTAGGAGAGCACTGGAAGATTGAATTGTTTTTCACATAATTTGCTGAAGGCTGAAAGGTTGCCTGCAAAGTCTGTTTCTGAAGCATTTCATTTCAGTACAAGCTTTGGAAACAAAGAATGGATAAAGGGAAGCAAGGTTCATGAAGCACATAAAGCACTGACCATCAAAGCAACAGGCTTGTACTGCTATTTTAGCTCCCAGATTCAGGAGTCCAAAAGGTGTTTGCTGCTCTGATTCTGACAGCCCTTTGCATGATTTTTACAGATCCTAACATGTCTCCTGTCTCTGATATTCCTTGGTCCCATCTTCCCTGATCAGTTACAAATCTTATTTTCCTATTTTTCATTGCCAAATCTGTCTTATATTGGGAAATTTTGAAAACTGTGATGTAATCTGGCTCTGTGATTACAGTGGAAATTAATTTGCCTGCCTGATATTATACTACAGTGCTTAAATTCACGATGGGAGGTGAAATATGCTTCCTTTGCCTTTCTGTTCTCTGGATCCACATGGACACGGCCGGGGAATTGGTGTTTCCGATGTCCCTGTAGATAAGAGTAGCCTGACATAAAAGATGGATCCCAAAAGGACTGAACAAACAAACTGAATTGTCTGAGGAGCTGACAGACCAGCTGTCACCACACACAGAGGCCAGTGAAGGAGAAGGTATGTGGTGAACTCTTCACTGGGCTGCAAAATTGTCATAGCTGTTCAGGCAAGGAAATTCTTCCCCTTTCTTTTTGATCCTAAAGATTAAATCATAACCACTCAAATGCAAGCATTTTACAATTTGGTCATTCTAGAAATGGCTGAAGAACACTTTAGCACTTATGTAATATGTACATACAGTCATACAGACAATTCCTGCTAAGCAGGCAGGTGTTTCAACTTCCTGCTTTCCCAGCTCCTGAGACCCTGTTCAGGTAGGAGAATAGATATTCCTGTGCACTGAGTTGCCTCTTTCCAGGGTATTTGCAAGAGCTCTGTGTGCTGGAGGTGCTCCACGAGGGATTTCATACAGTTGCAGTTGAGGGAAGCATTTTTTGCAAGCCTGTTTTCCAGAACGATCTCACAAACCTGAGTAAGCAGACAATAACTATTAAATTAGTCAGTGTGAAAAATGTGAAGTAATTAATCTTGAGGAAAAAAGAGTCTAAACTGTGCTTATGGGGTTCTCAACTTGTAATTGGCAATTATACCTCAGATAAGAGAATTAGAAATCATCACCAACAGTCCTCTGAAGTCATTAACTTAAGATACAGTTGTAGCCAAGAGGAAATAAAAAGTCAAAATTCATCAGAAAGGGCATCGAGAATACAACAGAAAACATAATTTTGCTGCAGTACAAAATCTCACACATCCTGGGCCCTGTCTGATGTTTGATCCTCTCATCACAAGGAGTCATAGTGGAGTTAGAAAAGGTTCAGAGAAAGGCAGGACGAGTGATTAAGGATGTCAAGTAATTGCATTATAAGAAGAGACTTAAAGGACTTAATTCTAAACTTTGAGTGGAGAACACTCAGTGGGAAATGTGAAGGCAGTGAAGTGAATGCAGAGCTGCTAACTCACCAAACCCTTCATCATCCCAAAATTTCTTGCCACAAGAAAAAACAGGCTAATACTATATTAAAGAAAATTGACAGGAATTCCTTAATCAGTGACTCTGGACATGGGCAGAGTAGTGGGGACATAGTGGCCAAGAGCATATGCACTCCCTAATAGCATCTCCTAGGCAATGGTGGAGGCAGAATGCTGGTCCTTCTTGCATTCTTATTTTCTGAGCCCTACTGAGATGTAATTTTCATCTGCTTCAGAGATCCTAATCTCCTCCCATTTTCCCCAGCCTTGAGTACAAGAGGCAGCTGGGCTGCAAATTACAGAGCAGCAGATAGGTCAAGCTAATACTTCTGAGTGGTAGAGAGGCTGCAACAACATTCAGGAAACACGTGAGAATCTCAGGCAACTTCTGGAGAGTGAGATGTAGTCAAATGATTAAGTCATCTGCTCCATATCATGCCTGGCTGTTTAAGGACTTCTGTCAGAGGAAAGCATAGAGAACATCAGGCTGATAGGCAGCAATAACATAAAAATATACATTATTCCTTTTGATTCTTTATGTTCTCTCTTTTGGCTCATACAACAGGAATTGTTGAGAGTAGGATTATGGGAGGCCATGAACAAGCTCAAAATCTGTGCCCTACTTAAACATTTCTGATTTTGTATGTGGGAAGGAAGTGGCCTAAATCTGACCCATCTAATATATATAATATATTCCATGGCATGTAATGTTTTGACAGCTTAAGTAGATATACGAGCACTGAATTGGTAACCCATTCAAATAAAAATCAGTATGCCTCCTTATCTAAGTATTGCAAGTTCTGGTTTTATTCAGATAATTTTGTTTATTTTTTTCTTTTCCAACAAGATAATTGTGCATATTACTTCAGTCTCTGGTATGTGTTAGGCTTTTCCAGGTTTTTTCTAATGCACTGTCATGAAATTTTAGATACAGACATCATCTGTGTTGGTAATGGGGAATGTAGGTGCTGGAGAGGAGGAGGAGATGAAGAATCTACTTTTCCTGCCTCACGAACACATTCTTTATGTCAGAATTTTTTTCACCCTAAGTATAACACTATGTGGACTGTGTGAATGAAAATGGGCTGATCTTTATAATGTATCTGCTAAGAACATCATTCTCATACTGCACAGAAAGAGAACCAAGGGGATAGGGAGTGTACCCTGATCATGCTTTATTCATGTAGAAGTCTGACAGGCAAATAATTGCTGCCATTGATCACAGACAGTGAATTAACACCTTGGAAATAGTGCTTCCCACATTCCCACATCTTGTCCTCAGGCCTAGGATCGACATGAATTGTGAGCAGATGTGCTTGCAAGTACTCTGTTCTCGTACCAATTTATGTTCTGCAATAATGCTTTAGTGTCTAATTATTTCTGAAAAGAAATGTATACCTGAAAAATGTTATATATATCACTCCATAAATAATACCTTTCCCTCTAAAAGTAGCATCAGGAATACAGGTCAATAATTTACTATGGAGATACCAAAGACTAGGAAAGTGGACTGTTACCTTTGTCAGTGGTTATCTTGTTGGCCAGGTAAGAGGATAAAAGATGTGGACATGATTTTGCAATACTTAATCCCAAAACTTGAATTCAGATGCTGAAAGAAATCTCGGTCTAGGTACCATCTTCATCTGCCCTTTCCTTCATTTTGCTGTCAGTTTTATCCTGCCTTTTACCTTCATTCTCTTCTGTTTTTGCCATCTGGATTACCTCTCTCCAAGAATTTGATAGGCATTACTATGGAGGTCTTCTGTGAAGACTGGGAAGTCAGGATGAGGTTTGAGAAATATTCTGCAACAGACTTAAAACAGAGCTGTGGAAGCCACTGAAGGATTCCTGCATTCGTTTGGTTTTAGCCTTAAAAGCTCAGTTAAGATAGTTGTTCCTTTGAGCTGCTAGAACTCACAGCAGCACCAAAAGTGATTAATAAAATCAATAAAAAAAATGAAAAATCATTTGTGTAAAACAGATATTGGCATAGATTTCTGGATAAAACCTAATCTTGCTATTTCCCAAACCCATGTGAAGCACAATGGCTGAAGGAACTTTGTTCATTCACAGACTGTAATTATGAGTGCAATTTCATACTGCTTAATGGCTGAGATAGAGTTATGTGTGTAAGTTTCTCCCATTTAATGACACAGTTTAGAGTGGTCGATAGACAAGCTGCCCATTGCCTTTAATTTTCCCCCCTGCTATGAGGGAATAATACATCTTATAGTAAGATGGGTTGAGTTAATTTGGAATAAATCAGTCCTTTCAGCCCTTAGGTAGGTAAGTATGTCTTCTAATATGGAGTTCTGAGGACTCAAAAAGGTCACTTTATTTTGCAAATAATCAAATCCTTGACTGCATATTTGGACACAGTATTAATACAAACATAGGGTTGAGCAGTTCAAAGGTTACAAATTAAGAGATGAAGTTGTTCAATTTTTTTTTCTGTCAACACGAAAATGAAAGAGTAAGTCCAGTGGGAGCATGTTCTACATGCACATAGTTGTAGCAAAGAGCTGAAGCACATTAATTAATTTCTCATGTATTCATCATCGTATACTGTTACTGCAGACTTCTGAAGTCTTTGATTAGGAAAGCCTGGAACTAAAGACAAGAAAACTCAAAAATAACTGGAAAATTCTCAGTGATATGATGCAAGACTGAAGAGTAAAAATTGTAACTCAAGGCAGAGAACATTCCATTCTCTCAGAGTTTCTCTGAAGGAATGGATGAGGAATAGCAAGTAAATACTGAAGTCTGCTTCACTATACACTCCATGGGTTATCCTTGTATCATTATGAGCATTTCTCTGTAGCCACAAAACTACAGTAAAAGGTGAATTCTGACATTCATGCTTGCTAGAAAATACATGACAGAAAAGTTTCTGTTACCTATGGAGAAAAGCAAAACACGCTGCTGTTAATGGAAGATCATTACACCTCATTTCTACACAAGCTTTGGTTGCACAGTCGAGTCTAAAAGATCCCTTTACAGTTTTCATACTTAGACCCTTGCGTGTGGAAATAATGAAACTCCGTTAGTCATTCAAAGTTTTAAGATGGCCAAGGACTCAAATAAGTAGTGTGCTCCTCATAGCCCTCCTTTTTGTTGCCATATGTGATACTGTTTTGATGTTATGAGGATTTGCCTTACTATCTCCTGTCAATATCAGGTCTTACCTCATCACCCTTCTGACTCCAGCCAAACATAACTGCAGCACCATGTCTGAAGAGGAGAATGTAGATATTTAATATATGCACCCTGTTCAAAAATCAACAACTTGTCTCCATGTCTCCCTTAAAAAATTTCAGAGATCTAGGCACATTCTTATATCAAATAGTTTTATTATTTGGAAAGAGTTCAAGTAGAAAACTATTTAGGTAGAAGAAAAAAATAATGTGATCATTAATGACTTTTTTGAAGTCACAATATGTATCTGGTGTATATTTTAATTAATCTGTGTGATTTTTTGTTTCTGTGATTGCTCAGACTTTCATAACAGTAACTTGATGTGAGCTGGTCCTAATCCTTGCATATACAGGCTTCCAAATGAGTTACAGCAGCACATTCAAATGCTGTAAAGGGAACCCTCAGATCTACCCATGCTGCCTGTGGGGCAGAGCAGCGAGGCTCTCTTTGAGACCAAATTCACTGTCTATGCAGGCAGTGAACCTGAAACCACGGCCCCAGATAGGACGGGGCCATGCCTGATGGAGCATGCAAGCTGCTGTGTGCCTGAGCACCTGAAGAGAGCTAACATAGCACCTGCATATCCAGGCAGGCTGGCTGCTGCCTGCTTGCAAGTGTCCACAAGTCACCCATGTCAGTAAGAGATGGGCAGGTTGTTGCATGCTCACAGCCACTTTCAGAGCTGCTTTAAAGAAGTGGGAGCATGCCTGCTAGGGGTGATTCATGGCTGCCTCTTTTCACTGTATCAGTGGCACAGTCTCATGTGCTGGCAAGGGGGGAGCTGGTGGGCAGCATGAAGAATGAAAGTGATGCTATCAGAATAACGAGGGAAAATGAATGGATAAACTAAAAAGCATGTTATGCAGCATGGGGTCAGCTGGGGAGCTGGCACTGAGAGAGACAAAGCATCTATACAGAGAACAATGACTTGCATTTTTCCAGAGTCATAATGGTTTGCATCAGAACATGCCAGTTCATTAGGATCCTATTAAGGCTCTCGGACTCTGTAGAGCATAGCTTAAAACCCCTGCTATTTGGGTTAATGTTAAGAAGAATGTTGGATTTGATTATCTTAGAGGTCTTTTCCATCTTAGCGATTCTATGATTTTATGATAGTAATAGGAAACATGTCAAACGTGTTCAGCCTTGGGTGGGCAGACAAGGAGTGAAGTGTGTTTTCTGTGATGTGTTTTCTATGTGTCTTGGACATGTAGCAGAGTCATCTGAAGTCTTCAGTGCGACCACTCTTGCCTCTTTGTGCCAGTCTGTCACCAACTGTGGAACTGGTCTTGCTTGTTGCTTGTTGCAACCAAGGGCAGTTGAGTGGATCCCTCAAAGGCAGCCTTATGCCATTTTCCCCAGTTTCATGGAAAAAGAAACATAAAGTTCGTCTTTAAAAGAGAGATAGATTGACTGAACTTCCATTCTCAGAAAACTATCAAATTGGGTACTTAAACAATGTATTTGTAATTACAAGAAGGCCTCAGGGTAATAAGTTAATAGCAGGGTGAACTTATAAAGAACAAGTGACGTAGTACTAATCTAATTTCCTTCTCTAACACAGTAATTTGCCATGTGGATACTAGAGAAATACTACATGGTTATCTTAATTTGGTCTTAGATGACATAAGCAGCTTAGGGATACATGGTAGAGTAAATCTCATAACATGGGAACAGGAAAACTGTTTAAAAAGCTGCTCCCAAAGGACAGTTATTAAAATTGCTCTTTCAAAAGAGATGACTGTTTTCAGCATGTTTTAGGAAGCTCTTTTCCTAAATCAGTATTTCTACCAGTGACTTAGATGCTAGGGGAGAAAAGTATTTTATTTGAATATTGAAATACTAAATAAAGAAATTATATTTCAATAAGGACAAGACAAAGTAGTAAGCATTGAAATAATTATTTTCATGTTTAAAAGATGTGGAATAAATAGTTAAATGGCCTTTCTGGGCAAAAGGTTAGGAGATTTAGTAGATCATAAACTGAATATAACAACCAATGCACAAAAATTACTAAGACATGTTAAAAGTATGCCTTGTGATTCTCACAGTTAGCTCTGGCAAGACCCCGCCTAGAGCCTTATGCTAAGCCATGGATAGCCCTTTTTAAGAAATTTTTGGACCAGAAGAAAGCAGCAAAGATGATCAAAAGCCCAGAAAATTTGACTTCTGAGACTGAAAGGATGAGGTTTGTTTAGTCTAGGGAGGGAAGAACTGAGGAGAGATGTGAGAACAGTCTTTAAATACATAGAGATTGCTGTGGAAAGGTTAGAAACAAATTGTTCTCATGTTTTGGAGGTGAAGAAAAAATAAAGTGTGCTCAAACTGCAGTGCAGGGAATTCAAGTCAGATACAAAGAAAGATCTCCCAGCTCTCAAATAAGTAAGAACTGGAATAGATCTCCCACCAAATACAATACTTCAGGGCCTTTGATGCACTTCCAACCTTCTTACATGGCATGAAAAATCTCTCCCCAGCAGTTCAGTTTAGGAAATGTTTTGTGTAAGTAGGAATGGGAAATGCTAAAAGGCAAGGTGTGGAGACAAGTTCATATTTTGGCTTAGATGGAGAGGGCTGGGTGAGAGGAAAATTCACACAGAAAAATAAAGTAGTGTGAGAAGATGGGATCACTCAAAAATATAGGAGAAGAAAAGGGATCTAAAACCAAATGAGTTTTCTGATAGGATGTGAGCCCCACCACGACTCCAAGTTAGGAGGGTAAGTGGCCCACTACACTTATGTTTAAGTATCTACCAGAGATACCCCCTGAAACTGAAAATATAATTAAAATATCTTGACTTTTCTAATTTTGTGTCATTGCCCAAATAATGCATAAGACATTTTACAAAACTGTCTTCAAATACCCACCATTTGATTTGGTGGCTCTTAGCGGTGTGTTACAGGGTAAAGGCATTACATTTCATGAACTTATTTGATAGCAGAGGTACAAAAAGATTTTATGCAAGGAATGGTGTATGAAGAACAAATCATAGACATTTGTAGACAATATTTCCTTCCAAAATGCTTGGAGTATACATGCCAGCATACACATTTATCAACTTGCTGTTCTGAACTCTTTATTTTCCATTATCTCATATGTTGTTGAGGCTCTTTGGGAATTCATGCTTAGTGCATTCAGCTGACAAAGCAAACTTTTGCTTTAGGATTCAGTATTTTATGCTGCTTAGTGCTGACCACAGCTAATTCTGGTCAAAAATGTTAATTGAATTGCATCAGCAGGTTATTCCATGGACATTCATAATGAAATCCTAGACTTCATAAACTTCCTGGGAAAGTTTGCTTTCTGCCTAATTATCTCTAGTGTTCTTGTACCAACATACTATTTCACTTGTGATGGTGAACTGATAATAGAATACTACACAATATTATAGTAGAAAGCTACAGCTGGGGCTAAGTAGAGAAATTACATTTTACTCAAATCCAGCTAATCCAAAGGTCTCCTTCTCAAAATAACCCTTCACCTTTTTCTGGACTAAAACCAGAAAAAGTGAAGTAACAGGCGTGGAGTTTAGACCTCACTGATGATGTTAAGGGAAGTAACCTATACTGTGAATATGTGCTTAAAAGGCTATCTTGAAAGTGTATTGATGTGTGATAACTTTACCTAGAAATTCCCTTCAAAAACATGTCCCTGGCTAAGTGTGTTTGTACAGCAAGAATAAGTTTCTGCCTCAAAGGGTTTTCAAATAAATAAGAAAGAAAAGCAGTGGATGTATGCAGAGAAACGAGCATGTTCAAGATGTTGTAGCCAGGGAGTTGGAAATATTATTGGTAGTGTTTCTGAGTCTCAGCTCAGTGACTCAGTGAAGCACATTACCTGAAGAGATCTAAGTTTCGCATGCAAATACTTCTTGAAAGTGTAACTGCATCTGGCTTGCTCATAGTATTTGCCTTTTGATTTCAAAAGGCCACTTATATGAATAAAGGAAGACAGTCTTTCCCTAGAGTCTTCTAGTTTTTTCATCTCTTTAGGCTGCTTATATCCTTACTTTCTTTGGTAGACAGATCAGCAGATCTTCCCCATAAAGACACCTTGTGAAAGGTAGTAAGTGCTCATCAGATTCTCTTCCCTTTTGTGTCACACTATTCTCCCTTTACACTCTCTATTCTTGTGTAAGTAATTATATCAGTTTTCTGGTGACATGGGGACTCTCTCTCCTCTTTATTATAGGACTTCTTTCAGCATTACTGTTTCCCTTATAGTTCTTTTCCATTTCTAGTATTATTTCCTCCTGTTGCATTCCATGTGTTTTAGATTATTTTCTCTCAGTGTGTTAGCTTGTTAGACACGTTCTTTTTACAGTTGTTTTCCACCCATGATTTAGCTGTGTTACTGTTGATTTGTCTACACTGTTATTTGTATCTCCTTACAAATTAGAATCATATTGTAGCATTTTACCATACAATGAGGATTTTTAAATCCCTAATCAGGAAACTTGACGGCTTTGTATCTGATCTCATTGGCATAGCATGTTAAAAATATCCTGCATTGATCTGAACTATTTTTTCCTTACTAGTCATGGCTTTTTTAAGGTAAGATCACCTGAAACTAATCTGTTCTGCCAAGGATTAATACAGCTCCATTTACTCTAATTCATGCATTGGTCTGTCAAGTCACAAGGTTTGTATTAACCCTTTATATTGTCACAGCCCTGAGATGATGGGTTTTGTTGGATTTTTTTTTCTGTGTTCTTTGGTGGAATTGAGCACTTAAATCAATGCTCTGCACAGTCATAAATAATTAAAATATTAGCAGAATCATCAATACTTGTCTTTCACTAAAAATAAGACCACTTATTTTCATAAACAATGTCTATAGTGACTCACATTAAGTAAGATTCACCCATTAAATCTGTACTAATTTTCTTCTGCTTCTGTAAAACCACTATAATGCCATGGAAAACAAAGTGTAGAGTTCAAAACAATGCTTGTAGTGACCTGGAGAAAAGAGTCTGACCCCAAAGCTTTTTTTTTGTCTGTTCTAATGTAACATAGTCAGATGAGCTAATGTAAAATATTGTCTCTCCCTAAAAGCTCTGCTTTTCTATAGTGTTCAACATAATAACCTTTCAAACATCTTGAAGCAACTAAAAGCAAAGGAAAGAGTACCTAAGTATTCTGGTATCTCAAGCTTTAGTAAAGACAAGAATATTCATTAAGTAGCTACTTCTATTTACTTGGTAGTTATTGCCCATAATTTCATCTCTTGTAAATGTTGTGGTCACTGGAAGCTAAAATAGTGCTTGTGAATACAGACAAGTATATATATATATCTCTGTTAGTTAGAAAGCCTATAAATCTTACAAACTCTGTTATGGGAGTCATAAAATGACTGATAAAAATATAAAAACTGTATTTACTAAAACAGAAAAAATATTTAGACATGAGTTTTGTAAATCCTGGTCATGACATTATTCATCCTCTCCTAGGAAGAAAAATCCTGAATGCATCATATAGAGGTTTGATTGACCAAGTGACTTCATTTGGAGCAGGTTCATGAGGAAGTCTGCCTGCCTTTCAATGAAGTGGCTTGGAGGATGATAGGAATATGTTCAATAGATCTGTATCTATACAGAGTTCAGTTCCTTCGTCTCTCAGATATGCAGCCAAGAAATATACTTGGTGTAAGAAAGTTACTGTACAGCATTTGGGTGTCTTGGCAAGCAAGGTAGCTTTAAACAATCTTTGCACCTTTTAGTGACACCCCAGAGGCTAGAGAATTGTTTTGTTTAATTTAGACTGCACTGTCTGTAATTTTCTAAGCATTGCATGGCGTTTAACCCTCTTTGAATTTATTCCTTCTGACCTCAGAGTGCTTCTTGTGTTTTGAAAGAGGTCCTAAAGGAAAAGTTTTATGGTCACCCCCTCTGTATTGCTCAGGGAGTTCTTCTCTAGGCAAACACAAGAATTGTAGTCTCTTTGTACCAGCTGGCACTTTTATTTGTTCTGACTCCTGCATTAGAAAACCTTACCTCCTAATCATTATGTACTGGCTGCATTAAAACACCTCTGCTGTTTTTACTAGATTGTGTATTCCAGTGGTCCTTACCAGGCAGTCTCAGAGGATATGGTGAAGAATTAATCTTTTTATGCAGTATTACCAGGATTATTTAATGAAACCTATAGTGAAGGTCTTCTTTGGTCTTAATATTTTTTGTATTTCTGTCTTTATAAAAGCCTGTTAGTTTTCTGTCTTCTTACATTTGACAGCTTTTCCACAAATACTTCCTCAAGTGGGGGAAAATTATTTCCTGGGTGTAAGTTTTCAGGCTTGTTAGTACTGTGTGGAACTAGACAAGGACATTCCACTTGGCCTCATAGAAAAGTCCTAAAAGTTTAAATTTCATTGAGGCCTAAAATTGGAAATCATCAGAGGGAAAAAAAGGCAACCAACCTTACCCAAAAAGATGATTTAGTGTTAGCACTGCGTCCTGTATTCCCAAATACTTCTACAGCCCACTGATTTGCTCTCCCTCTCATCTGGCCTATAATTCTCTGTCCCATGTAAGAGGGTTTTGATGTCACTTTCCTGCATTTTTCTCTTAGACACCTCCTTCAGCTTTCAGCATTGTGTTTCAGACTCCAGATCTGATACTGCTTTAGCATACAGCTAAAGGGTATCCCCTCATTGAGGGAATTATGACCCCCTCTCCCTTCCCCATTCATCACAGCTTTATGAGCAGAGAAGCTGGGTCCTATGCAATGCTGCTCTCCTCACAACATTGCTACCAGGACAGGTGGCACTGTGATCTGATGGATTCCTACACATCTTGTATCGGTGTTGCTAACGATGTAAGAGACAAAAAGCAAAGATAATTGGGACCCAAGTGTATTGAATTCTCTTACTTGTACATCATACAAGCACACCCAAATTTCAGATTCATTAAATGTATCACATATTTTCTCAGGAGATCACCTCAGGCATGAATTGTACTTTGTCTACTTGTAATTTGCAAAATAAGCCCCTTGCAAATGCAGATAGCATGGCAGTAAATAAGATAATTCAGCAAAACCTAATTCATAAAAATGTAAATGTATACTCCCTTCCCTGTGGCAATATATCCCAATGTTTAAATCTAGCTTCACGTTTCTTTTAAACAAGTCTTTAAACCTGCCTTAATGGAAAAGTTATTCAAACATTTGAAAATATCCTCTGTCACATTATTTATGAACTCAAAATATTTTTCCAGGACCATAAATTATTCTAAGCTTGTTTCCCCAGGGGTCCCATTATGAAATGAACTTTAAAGCTATAGTTGGAAGGTGAATTTAATACCAGTCATACAAAATATAAAGTTCCAGCCCTGCAAAGGCATCTGTGTCTGACTTTAGGCTGATGAATATTTCTACTGACTCAGTGGAAGTACTCCCACTAAAGTTAAGTACATCTATTAAGTGTTTGAAGGCCTGAATCTGAAAGTACCACAGTAATAATCATATGTAAATATTTGTACAGCCTTTCCTTTCTATAAATGTTTAATTCTTTGAGCATCTTTAAGATTCCTAGCTAAGAAGTTTGTTTTGCAATACTAAAAGTTTTGGAACAAACCCAAAAACTGCAGACCTTGTCAATTTTGATTTACATAAGTATCAACGATTTCTGGGTACTCCAGTTCTGGTTTGTATCCCTGCAATTTAAGATTAGTATGCTGTGTTCAACTTAATACAGACAAAAAAAAGTTAGTATCTTCAGTTGCAGCATTATGAAATATAAAAGTGTTGGTTTGAGGCTTGATTGAAACCAGAAACTGGACAAATAGCTGCTTATTTGGATTTTCTTGAAGGTAGGTCATATATAGAAAAAAAGAAGTTTATTTTGGAGAGGACAATGTTTCCCAACTTGTCTAGGCTAGAAAAGCAGACCGTGACTGAAAACATTTAAATTCTTCTATAGACAGAAATTTGCAGTTAAATAAGTGTAAACACAATTTGACACCTTTTTAAGTGTGTTTGTCAGCACAAGTCCCCATTTCAACTGTAGCTGCCAAACTGTGTTTTAAGTATGGACTGTTTTCCTTACTAGAGCCAAAGGGAGACAAGGGGGAGGCAGATGAGTCTGCCTCAACTATACAGACACAAAAACATACCAGCTATTCTCCTTCATAAGGCTCATTTTAAGTCAGGACTCTTAGATGTTACATGTTCAATAGGTTTAGAAATATGTACTCTATTATGATATATTCCACATTTTCTTATATTCTTCCTGTGCACATGTGATGGACACAGCCCATCAGCATTTCAGAGATGTGCTTAAAATGTCCACAGCTTTTATGGAAGAAAAGAAACTACTTTGCAAGCAAGTACATTGCATGAGAATTGAAAGCAAGTACCAACCTTGCTGCTGTGGTCCCAGCTGTATTCATACGAAAATCAGTATCAGCTTTTGTAGAAAGTGCTCTGCAAACACTGAGGTGGACCAAATTTCAAAAGGCGAATATAGAGAACCCACTGATCTGCCAAATGTCCTTTCCAATGCTAGAAGTATGTGTGAATGAGGGATTGTTAATACAAAAATGGTGAGAGAAGTATCTTATCTTCATATTTTGGGGAGTGGGAAGCATGGTAGTGGCAAATGAACCAGCTTCTTTTGGAACAAAAGTATTTCTGATGACAACAGGGAGCATTCATATACATGTGGAGGCAAGTGTGACTGTCAGTAGGTGGAACTTAGCTGTGCACATCTGGGCAGCATGCACTGACCATCACCAGGGATCAGAGAGGTCATTATAATAGGAATTCCACCTCAGTTTAATTTGCTGAGCATAACTGCTGCACAAATACTAGGAAATAATGGAATTTTACTGCAGAAATGATCCATTAAGAATCACAGTGTAAATTTGTGAACATTTGCAGTATGTTGTTTTCTTTACTTTTAAGTAAATTTGCACTTCAGTTCAATCATAAACCTCTAAAAGATCTCAGGAAAATTTTTATAATAATACTTTATTTTAAATGGGAGTGGGAAAGTTAAAACATAAACAGAGGAGATATTGCATGACTCCTGTTATATGAACTCTAACATCAACTAAATTGAGCTCAACTACCACATTCAGGGTTTGCAATAGAGAGGAAAGAACGTATCCATTTGGACACATCTAATTATTACTGCATTCTTTTAACAAGCCCCAAAACAAATAGAACCATATCCTGCAGTTGCAATGATTTTGTGTCAAAAACCTGCTCCAAAGCTACTCTAATAACAGAATGAATTTTCATAAAATACTTTTACTCAGTGAAGAATTCCCAGCCCCCTGAAGCTTGCAAATGCCAGTAAATTTCAGATGCCCCAAACCCTGGTAATAGAATATTGTATAGAAATCTCCCTTCCCCTGGCACACCCCTGCTCCTCTTTGCCAGAGCTCTGCATGTAAGTTGAGAATGGGTCTGATGAAGGCCCTGTTTTAGATTATTTTTATCCTTTCATCAGGCTTCTAGAAAGAGTCTTGTTTCTATGACCATACCCAGGGTTGCTGTAGTAGACAAAAAGGGAAAAAAAACCCAGCATACAAGTAAAGAGAAGCTAGGGTCAACAAAAGTCTTTCTTCTTCATTACTCGCCTTTTCCATGCCGAGTTTTATATACCCCGAGATGGGCTTCCTTTCCAAAAATAAAAAACATAGGACAAACACTAGGATGCCTTGCGTGACCAAGACTTAAAAAAAACTGTCAAACCAACAGTCTGGGAAATAGCCAAACAAATGTCAGTTCTCCAAGTTTTGTTTCTTATAATTGAACCCAAACTATAAAAAGTTTGTACTAGTAACAAAATTCAATCTGCTAGAGTAAAACCCTTCCTTGGAGCAAAAAAATCCTATCTTTTCTCCATCTCTCAAATTAGTCTTTGCCAAAAAAGTATACATAGCTCAAAAGTTAAACAAGATATTTTTGTTCCCAGCTACCCACAAAAGAACATCCTTCAATATTGTTTTGGAAATACTGCAGCACAATTAAGATAGAGTGTAAATCATAGAAAGAATATTTCCTGTAGTCTTTAAAATATTCTGAAGCAGCCTGAGTGAAAGCAAAGCCCTTTATTGTTGCTCAATGCCAAGTGAATATTCCTGTCCAAGAAACCAATTTATGATAAAGATCTCACCAAAAAAAAAAAAAAAGTTCTCTAGTGTTTCAAAGACAGAAAATATTACAATGCTTGCATATATTCTGTTTAAAACAAAACACCAAATAATGCAAACGGGATTTCATGACCCACTGGGAAGGTAGCAACTTCAGGACATGTTCAGATTCCAATTGCCAAAGTGACTTTAAAGTGGAAAGGAAATTTTGAGACAAAGGAAGGAGAGTCATGAGAGAACAGTAAGCAAAGAGTTTTAATAAGTAAGGGCCTCAAAAAGAAGATCCTTTATTTCAGTCTACAATGAGAAAAATGTGGGAAATGAAGAGAGCCTGCATTTTCTCCCCTCTTCACCCAGCCAGGTTGTCTGAAGGAGCTCTTGAAGACAGAGGAAATGTTCAAAGGTCCTTTTTGTGGAGGACCTTGATCTCCTGACATCTATCAGATAGCACACTGGCTCAGCTTATTAACACAAGCAAACCCATGTTTGCCCTAAAGTCAGTAGTCAAATTCCCACTTAATTTCCTGACATCATCAAAGGTACTTCAGGAGTTTATCTCAAGATATTTGGTAGACACAGAAGGTTTCCATTCAGACTCTCTAAATTCTTGCTTCTCGTCTGAGCGTTTGTTCTCAGAACTGGCTTAGTAGACACACATATCTCCCTTTTGATAATGAAGACTTATGAAATGCCACTGGAACATTCTCATTTCTGGCCTTCACATATGTGGAAGTCTGAATCATCATGTCTGAGGCAAGGAAATACCATGTGAGTAAATAGCTGCACTGGATCCATAGAAAGAAGGAGGTCAAAGGGCTGACATACTTTTTAATAATTTAGAAGGCACATACACATTATCATGCTATTGTTTTTTGACTGTGGTAGTTATGGGGACAAAAGCATAAAAACCCAAAACGCACATGCAAAAGAAAAACCCCAACAGCCCCTGGATAAGAGGAGTTGTTTCTGAAATTCTATTTTTTTTTCAATTTATGCAAGCTGATCAACTGGATAGACCTTAATTTTTTAAAAGTTGAGAAATGAGAAAATGAAGATGAGCACAATGTCCCCTTTCCTTTATGTAATAGCTGTTTGATGTTTTTAATAATATCATCTAAACAAGCACTAAAGTTCCAGTCTTTAAAAGTGATCAGTATTGAAACAACATTAATGACACAGGGGTTCTTCAAATAAATGTCCAGAAATTACAAGTTTAGTAAACACAAATGCTCTAAGTTAAGTGCTGTGGTGCTGGGGCACTTTGAAGCTGGACAGCTGAGACATCATTTAGAAAAGTATTCATAGCTACATTCCAAAAATTTTGAAATGCTCTCTGTCTTGTACTTACATTTGTATCTAAATATTTCTAACAGTGATTGTTTAAAAGATGTATCAACTATGTAAGATTGATTCAAATGAGCCCCATAGAGAAATTACCACTTTAGAGACTCTCTTTCATTGCCTTGTAGTGAACTACATTTTATGTAAAATAGCACATTTCTTTCCCTGATCCTTGAAGTGGGATAGCAGGAAAGGCACACCTTATGCAGGCAACATAAATATTAATAATCTTGTATTTTAAAGCAAACTAAAATTTTTCACTTAGAAGAAGGAGAGAAAGCAGGAAACCATTACATAAAAGGTGAGAGCATGTAATAAGGGACGAACATATCTGACAAAAATAAAATTCCCAGAAGCTCTTACTAACAATTCTCAAGACTATTGTGCTGATTTCTTTGTGTTAATGAAGCTTATTCATTTTGGGCCTGATATTATCAGTTAACTTTGGTGGACTGACTCCTGGTTAACACAGCTGTGAGACTAAAATCCATTTCTCCATACTTCTAGTTATGCCTCTGAGTAATGATGACATTTAAATGTGAAGAAGAGAAATAGGAAGCTACTTTTCAATTAGTTTGACAAATGATAGCAGAATAGAGTCCTAAACTCTTCAAAAACCCTACCAGTATTCCTATGAAGTATAATACTTTTTTTCAGATGACATGTGTCATGACATCTGGTGTCAGAAGACTTTGATACACAACCAGAGTTGAACATATCTGAAATAAGTATCATGTCAGTTATGTCTTCTGAAAAAAAATATACCTATGAGTGAGCTCTGAAATTTTTTCTGCAAATATCAAACATTGTCAGCCTAATGCAGCAAAATCTTCAGGGATGGAATTAAAATAAAGAGTAAAAAGGAAATTATTAGGGTCACTGAAATCAACAAGGCTGATCTAATAATTGGCAGCAAGGTCAGCACCTTGCAGTTTGATATCCCCAATGAGAGCAATAAATGCAAAAGTCAATGTTCACTTTTTAATCTTATCACTCTTTCCTTCATTTTCTTGTATATCAGAGCTGAAGGAGGCTATGGGTGTCAGTGATATTTATAAGTAACACAGCTTTTCTTTGTCAGTGCTTCCAGCTCCAAGAAACATGAGAATTTACATTTGCTGCCCTAGAAATTCTCTTCAATCACAGCCACTTTCCAATACCAGACCATTTTTCTGAATGTAGTGTATTAAAATATCCAGTGTAAGTAGCTGCCTTTATATCTTCATGTGCCTTGAAGCATAAGAAATATGGGGAAGCTGAGGATGGAAAATAGCTTGTTCAAATAACTCGATGCCACTTGTTGTATATACTATAACAGCTTATATATGTTCTTACCTTTTCTTAATCAACACCGTCATCAACTTCAGCTTGAAATTGAGCCCAAATAAAAAAAAAGGACAGAATCAATGACTAGGTGAAAGATGTAGTTATTGTTGTTATTGTTATTGTTACTATTATTACTATTATTATTCAGATAGTCCTCAGTCACTTAAAAAAAATTGATAAGCCTAAATGCATGTTCTTGGCTAAAGAAAGACTGAAAGGGAAATACTTCCTCACTGAACATCTGTTCTGAATGCTAAATCAAACAGGAAAAGAAACCTGCATGGAAGTGTTAATTTTTGCGTTCATAGAAAAGCAGTAAGGCATACTCATAGCCTTCAACCTCAAGACCCAAAAGCCTCTTTTCTATTTCTGTTCTTCAGATTCTGCACAGCTAGGTTTCTTGCCCCTCCTTGCTCCCTGGACAGATGTAGAGGGAACTGATGAAGATATTATGATGCCTTTCAGCCAGGCCTTTGAACTTGTCTTATAGTTGAGTTATTAGGCTTACCATATCAAGACCTTTTTTACCCATGGAGAAAAGGGCTGAATTTATCCTAAAAGCCTCCTCATAAACACTGCCTGGTAGATTATTTTTCTATTTATCAGGAAAGCAGCATTACAAGAGATGATCCCACAACCCCTGAAACTATATTTTCATACTACTGTTTATGATTGTATGGCATTTTCATAACCAGCTACTTCAGCATTAGCTATTTAAAAATAGCTGCTTTTCTGTTTTCCAGGGCCACAGCTGTCTCACATCAGAAATGCTATTTTGTCAGAGGTTTCAGTCGCTCTGGCAACAGCCTTTGACAAGTTCTGTCTGTGAGGCTGCAGAGAAGAGAAATTGCTGAGAGGAGAGGTCCATCCCTTCCCAGTGGTGCTCTGACTTGGCCATACAAACAGTACCATGCCTCTGAAAAACATCAGTAAATCCATATTCAAGAGGACATTCCCTGTCACTGAGTACTACAGAGAAAGGATCTTATGGAAGAAATAAACTGGCTAAGAGTTAATTGATTCTGATTTAACCACATGCAATACATGCAGAAACAGTACTAGGTTGTTATGCATTAAATGCCTGAAAATGTCACTTTGAAAATGGTGGTGAAACAGCTGCCAGGCTCACTACTGTCTGTGTATGAATACCATCTGAGCTGAAGGGTACACAGAACGTCAGTAATAATCAGATTTTGAAGAGGTAATATCAATACATGTTTATTCTTTAAATTTTTTGCTATCAAAAAAGTTCATGTTTCTTGACATTTTCTTTCCATTTTTTTAGGCAACCTGATAATTATGCTGTACGTGTTACAGTATGTCAGTCCAACGTCATTTATTTGCAATTGGGGCAGAGAGATGTTTCTTTCTACTAATTACTCTTAGCTGTGGACAAGATCTCTCTAAATTTGTTTCTTCTATCATGGTCATGCTATGTTAGACCCTTCCAGGCCACCTGGTTTTTTCTTTGTATTTTGGGTTGTCAAAATTGTTTATTTATGGATTCTCTTGCTACTGAAGTACAGAGAGCTTCTGGAAAGAAGGCCTTGACTTAACTCCTTCAGTTGCACAGTGTTTGAGTGCAGTCCCTATGCTTTTAAAAGTACTGCCCAAAGAGAAGCTGTAACAATCCTTAAAGATTATACAAAATCCAGTTTTGGCTAGGTGACTGTAAAAATTAGAGATTCCTTCTCTCAATTTTTCATTATATTTCATTTGCTGACACAGTCAGAAAACTGCTATCTTAAGAATATTCAGGCTCTCAGGGCTTAGAAAATATCCACAGGATTTTGGTGTCACCTATTAAAGGAAGTGATAAGATTAAAGAACATGAGATTGTCCTCATGCTCTTGTCTGACAGCACTTAGCTACAAAATTAATTATTGGCTGGATGGCAAATTTGGGATCAGGAAAAAATCAAGTAATTTTTTAAGGAATCTATGGCTGTCTAATATCTGTTAAGGTGACACTACTTAAACTACCAACAGCTTTTATGACTGAAAGTTGAATGTAGGATGTAAGTAGCTATCACTTATCATTTTGTTTAGTGGTGCTGAATAGAACAAAAGTATGATCCATTCAACAGCAATGAGTGAAATCTGCTTGTCATTTTTCAAATCTGCTGCCTACCAGACTTTAGCTCCTGTATCATATAGCTGCACAAAAGAACTCATTTGGGATTGAAGCCAGTGTGAGCCCGCACCAGATGTTACAGCAATCCTGGTCCTGTTTCTCAAATAATGTGATAAAAATGGTTTTTATCCTGTTCTTCTAGGATGAATTGTTTTCTTAACTGTTTTCTTTGCAGTAACATTTTCAAGTTCTTTCTGCTTTCTCTTCTCTTTTACTGTTCATGTTTCACAATAAAAAACATGTATCAAACATTCTTCCAAATGAAGGCAGATCACCCCAAACTGAGACAGGTTTCCAGATACAATTCAAACAGTATTAATAGATTTATGGTTCTCTTTAAATTTTTCTTTCTATCAGCATTTTAACTCCGCATTTTAAAAATTGACCCCTCAAGACTGGAATGCTTGAAATTTTCATCACATTTTTCGGTATGAAAACATCTGCAATCTTTAAGTATCCTTATTGTAGCTTTTGAGAATCTGAGGGAACAACAGCTATTGCAGGACTGTTTAAAAAATTAAGAATTGAAAGCACTGATAATTGTATTGATTTTATTTATGCTGAGTCCTTGCAATTTTATTTCCAACCAGCAGCAAAATAGAAGAAGTATAATAAGGACATTGTCTCTAAATTTGCATATAAATGAGTGGCACATTTACTTTATGATGCACATGACTATAAAATCCTAATATAAATAATTCTAGCACTGCTGCTGTATAATCAAAGAAGTAGAGAAGCAGCAGAAAGGAGGCTCCAATCCTGGGAAAAGATTAGTGCTGACAATGTCTTAGAGTTAGAAGCTATAATCAGTGCTGAAAACTGCTCTATCCATTCTACCAGTAGATACCAGGGAGTTTGTGTTATTGAAGTTGATGTTCATAGCTCATCACTGGTTTTAGCAGTGAGTATGTGACAATTGAAAGTCTCAAAGAGCATGGCATTTATGGCAGGAAAAAAGAGAGGTTTGCTTATTCATAGACTTAATTAGATGTAAATTGAAGGCTCCAACAAAGATTTTGACCCCACCCTGGGCTTCAGAAGTCCGGCTCACAAAGGGTTTTACAGACTGCTGCTGTGAAAAATCAGGAAAAATGAGCTTCTTTTCAATAGGTTAAGGTCTTGCAAGGCCAGCAAGGATCTAATGAGTTTTTTTGAGAAGCCACTGACAAATGTAATGATACACCATGCTGAATGAAATAGAAATCCTGCAGAATAAAATAATATGAGAGCTTCTAATTATTGCTAATATATGGATATGAAGGGATGAAATTAAGGATTTATAGACAACATTGTTATTCCTTTTGTCTAAGGCCATCACAATAAAACCTAAATGTACTTTTACATAATTTTCATATATTTCTTACAGTTCTGTTTAGTATCTTTAGTCTGATAACTGTTCAATTATTAAGAAATGTGGAAAAGAAACTAGAAATTAAAAGAGCAGAAGGTTTGTCTTTCATTGTTAAATTGCATTTGCTCATAGTGATTCTTTGATTATTCTCCTCCTATTCTTACATGTGTACAAGCAGAATAAAGCAGTAGGAAGGATTGTAGACTGACTGACATATCAAAAACCCCATATATGTATGTTGTTTGAATAAATCTTAATGGTTATTTAAATACTGTAACAATGGAGTAAAGTTTTGAGGTCATTAGTATTAACTCTTTATAGATAGTCTTACAGAAATTCATAGTGAGTGGATGTATACAGAGAATTCAAATTTACCAGTAATCCCAGTGAAAATATAACATTCAACTCGAGGGTGTGGTTCAGCTCAATTGCTGGTCTCTTTCTCATAGACTATACATTGTCTTCTTCCCAAGGTGTTCCTTTTGGACTCATGCAGCCCTCTTAACCCTGTGTAAGCCCTAGCTGTATGTCTGCCCTATCATGTTCCCAGAAAACAGAAACTTCCTCCAACGTTATGAACAAACAAATAAAGATGTGAGTGATGCAGGAAAGGTGAGCAGACCACCTAGGCTCCTTGAAAACCCTCTGGGTCTCACATGTTTTGCATTACTTCATTTTTTAAGAATGTTTTTTCATCATGACTGATGGGTCTGATGACTGATAAAGATAAGAAATTCAAGAACTCATACGAATTTACTTACTGCCAGCACTTCCAGGGATGCATGTTAGAATACAGCTTCATCAGGATTGTTACATTTCCTATCCACATCTATACTTAATTTTTTTCCTAACAAAGAAGTGGACAATGATAAATACATTGGCAATTTATCAACTGAAACATCTGACTATATGATTCGTAACTCTAGAGTATTGAACTACACAGACATTTGAGTTATGAAAACTCTGCAGCTCTCTGTTACAGCAGAAGAATACAGTGGAGTCCCCAGCAAGTTAGAACTTGCTAGTCCATGTCTTTGCAAGACATTAGTTCTTGACAATAATTTTTTGCATGCCTGTGCTGAAGGTAGTAAGAAATTTCAATCAAATCAGCCAAAATATTCTAAAAGCAGTTGTTCTGAAAAGGAATTCAGTCATGCTGAAAGAATTTTGAGTTTATTTCTCCTCTGATTAAGTACTGCAGTTTTCCACCATTTTGAAGGAACAGACTACATGAGCCTTTGCCACAAACAAATCTGTGGCATAAATTGACTATTCCATTTTCAGTCTTAAACAAGGAAGCATATTGAGGCATTTTGTGTTCTTTTCCAAAATGCTTTAAGCTTGTATTTCAGCAATATTCTAGTGTGGTTTCAGTCTCCTGCTGCTAATTAGAACAATCTTGGATGCCATCTTAAGGGAAAAAAAAAAAAAAAGAAAAAAGGGAAAATGAAAGAAAGAGTATTTTATGGTTTCCTTTCTTGGTGTAGAATCAAGAGTGGTAAGAGGGAGTGCATTTTTCCATGTGGCTGATAAGACTTCATAATAAGTTGCAGTGAGAAGTAAGTTTAATTCTTTAAAAATCCTAGGTTTGATCCTAAGTTTCTTCATTTAATATTTGGTTCTTCTCTCTTTCCTATGACTATTGCATCAAATAATGATTCTAGAAATGTGAAACATATTCTTATCTTCTATCCCAACAAATGTAAATACCAATTCAGTTGTAGAATTTATCCTAGAGATCCCATGTACAGCATGTAGAATCACAGAATCACAGAACATGCTGAGTTGGAAGGGACTCACCAGAATCAGCAAGTCCAGCTCCTGGCCCTGCACAGAACACCCCCAAGGATGGTACACTGTGCCTGAGAGCATTGTCCAGATGCTTCTCAAACTCTGTTGGGCTGGTGCTGTCACCACTTCCCTGGGAAGATGGGTAATGAACCTTCTCCTAATATCCAGCCTAAACCTGCCCTGGCACAACTTCAGGCCATTCCCTCACTGTCACCACAGAGCAGAGATCAGTGCCTGCCCCTCACAAGGAAGCTGCAATTGCAATGAGGTCTGTCCTCAGTCTAGTCTTCAGGCTGAACAGACCCAGTGACCTCAGCCATTCCTCATACAGCTTCCCCTCAAGGCCCTTCACCATCCTTGTTGTCCTCCTTTGGATGCTCTCTAATAACTTTATGTCTTTCTTACTTCTTGGCACCCAAAACTGCCCCCAGCCCTCAATGCAAGGTTGCCCAGTGCAGAGCAGAGCAGGACAATCCCCTCCCCTGCCTGGCTGTGATGCTGTGCCTGATGCACCCCAGGACAGGGTTGGCTCTCCTGGCTGCCAGGGCACTGCTGACTCTTGTTCAAATCGCCAGTGGCCAGGACCCCAGGTCCCTTTCTGCAGCACTGCTTTCAGCCTCTTGACTTGTGCTGAACAAATCTGTACAAAGGTCTAGATGACATGTTTACACTATTTCAGAGCCACTGATAAATCATTCTGTTAGTCACATAAAGCTATAAATGTTCAATATAAACATGGCATTGGTAAGGAATTAAGCTTCTCACCAAATCAATGCTCTCACATGTGGAAGAATGTATTTTGGAAATTACCACATTATCTGTAAATTGATTAGCTCTCCAGTTCCCTAAATGAAAAAGTATTCCATTAACAGAGTTAATATGTCTTCCTTTTACTTAATTTTACTGCTTTCTCAAATATTTCAATTTTATCTCTATTGTTCATTTCCTTCTGCATGTGAAATTTTTTGCTTCTTTGTAAATACACCCTGTCTGCATGAGCTGGCAAAAAGCTTCCAAACAAAGTTTGTGATTTAGATTTGAGCTATATGAGCCTGCAAATAGGTGTG
This sequence comes from Luscinia megarhynchos, assembly GCA_034336665.1. NCBI lineage: Eukaryota > Metazoa > Chordata > Aves > Passeriformes > Muscicapidae > Luscinia > Luscinia megarhynchos. The sequence goes on along the minus strand of CM067565.1, from coordinate 76,730,751 downwards.
GATGCATTTACTAGCAAATTTGCCTTCTTCCCTGCAGTATTTAAAGAGTCTTTTGAACTTCATCTTACTCCCTTTAAATAGTTGACTCTGATGTCTTTGCCTTTTTCAAGACAGCCCCTCACATGTAGAAAACAGACAAGCCTCAGCAGCCCTCTTGGGCAGCTGTACATCCTGTTTCTTGTCTCAGAAGCTTGGGGAGAAGTTGGTAGAGGGTATACAAAAAAAGAAAATGTTTCTTGCTCTAAAAATACTGCTCATTTTAATTTCCTGAGGCTTTTAGCATCTCATTGAAATATTAGAGAATCCAAATAAATAGAGACCTAATGGAGTGCTCAGTTCTGCCAAGTAAAACAAAACCCTGTAACACCATTCTCAAGAAGTTTTTTCTGGTGGGTAATAGACACCTGAGCATCACCCAAGCTTCTATTCTGTCTTTCTTCTGTCTCTCCTCTTTCTCCACTTTCCAAACACTAGTTAGCATCTTGCTCAAAGCCCCCACCAGTGTTAGTGCCTCTTTTTGTCAGGTTGTTTGGAAATGAGAGCAGATTCCTTTCTAAGCAGACTAATGGCACACAGAGAACAGAGCTTTTGGCACTGGGTTTTCACTTGGCACAACAATGCCCAATCCCACATCCCAGTTTTGCTTTAGAAGGTATTAAGAAGCTGCTGGGAACACACTAACATTTAGCACTGTGGTTGTCCAGCAAATCAAACCAATTGGAGTCATTTATTCAATACTGCAGATATGCTGACCAAAAATAGGCTTAGTGGTCACTTACATTGTCTTCCCCAAATGCCTTTTGTTACCACTCTGCGGTAATTACTCACTAAAGTGAGTAATAAACCACATCCATTGTTCTTCTTTTTATTTGGGAATAAAAATTTGCGTGTTGTAAGGCATTATATGTACATGATTAAAACTGTTCACACCAGCCTTCAGGGAGAAATTCAGTCAGGATAAGTAACTAATTAACTCTACAGTACTCAGAATCTTCAAGAAGTTTCAGGGTATTTTTCCGTGTTCAAATACATATTTCACATGTTGAAACCCCAGACAGATTGTTGGTTTGCTGATATGAAATATTATTTCTCAAGTATAGTTTTATCTGTATTTGAAGGCAATTTTACACCTCTAAAATGGCATCTCAGGAAGCCATGGTGAATGGGGTAGATGACAGGTCTCTCTCTTCCATCACCAGCAAGCAATCTACTCTGGAACAGTCTGGACATGGGACACTGGGTTATCCCTGGTGCTGCATGACTGTGTTAGCCAGCTGTAATCACAAGGCTGACCTCTCCTCTTTTCTTCTTTATTTCTTATTGGCCACTCCTGCCACATTCTGGCACAACATTTTTCCCCATCTTCTTTCAGACTCCTCAGAGATGCCACCAAATTACTGTTCTGGGAACACAAAAGGTGGTTGAACAAAGAATGAAGACTAACAAGACAAAAAGACCTCTCCCTACTTCCTCTCTTGCCTAACAAATTTATGCCTCCTAAGTGTAAGGCAGACATGACTTAAATGGGGTATGGGCCAGTGGAAACTTCAGTACTTAATTAGGTTGTAATTTTTTTTCTGTCTCCCCAGTTAACTCTAATTTAAACAAACCTGTGTTAGCATTGTCTCTGTAAAAAGTGTCAGTTCTGGTGAGATCCACTAGTGGAAAATAAGAAACATGGGTTTATGGAAATTTTGATGGTAGAAATGAGAATGAGGAAGACAAGAACTCATTTTTTTAACAATATTCCTTTTCCCAAGGCTTGTCAGTAAAGGAGATGTTTGAGAAAACTTTCATTCCTTGTTTGTTTTAACAAAGGTGTATTGTATAGCACATACAATACTTACAGTGGAGAGAAACTGTGAAAATGGTCTTGCCCTTCAAACCTAAGTACTCTTTAGCATCTTTGCTTATTAAAATTATCCTAGAGTAAAACCCTATCAGAGTCATGCTCCAGTGGCTCACAGTTTCTGGGACTGATGCCAATCTATTTGCAAGGAAAAGAAAAGAGGATTAATATCACTGAGGTAAACAGCTCTATTTTGATTGAAAAGGAATATCAGAATCAAAGCCATGGTACAAATTTTCTAAAATTTAGCTAGGCTGTAAAAAGGCAGGGATTTCAAGAAGGAGGTCTAGAAAATGTAGTGCCTCAAAATATTTAATCTTAAAAGTACTTAAGAGATCAGAAGTTAGTTAGATACCTAAAAGCAGATGCCATTCAGGTTCAGAAACAACCCAATCTGGCTGTATAGGTGTTGTTACCTAGCTCTTCATGCCTCTTTACCTAGGACCCTTCACAGACCTTCTCTGGAGAATATGCTCAAATACTACACCACATGTTCAGTTTCTAAGGAGAGGGTTTTGCTGCTGCACCATGACAGGAACCTGGGGAGAAACAGTGCCCTGACACATGGAGCAAGAAAGGAGAGGTGTTGATTCTGGCCCCCTTGTTCAAAGCACTCAAATGAAAAAGAGACTTTTTTTCTGCACACTAGAAAGTGTGCAATGAACAGTGCACTTTTGTAGGATGAGAGAGAACTGGCACTAGAACCTGTATCTGCCCACTTTAAGGGCTGAGAATGCCTATTATTATAGTTTCCAGATCAAAGCTGGAATTTTCTCACTTTTTTCTGGCTCTGGGACAATTGCTTTCTCAGATACTCAAAATAAAGGCAAGACAAGCTGCTCAGGAATTTGAATGCTCTGAGCAGAGATACTTTGACTGCATGAGGTTCTAGGAAAAGTATGTGTGAGTGCCTGTGAGTGTGTGTGCCTGCGTGTGTGATATGGCTCCGGGATACAAGGAGCGAGACCACACGCTGGAAAAGAGAGAAAAGCAGCCCCAACAATGTGAGCAGAGCTGCTGTGTAGGCTTGTGGGGTGCCTGGAGAGGTGACTCTTGGATTAAGGTTCTGGCAGGAAGAGTCTTGAAGGGGTAAGTGAAGAAGCTGTCATAGATTGTTTAATTTTTTTTCTGCGGTCAAAGTGGGATTTGTACATTCCTGTAAATAAAGTTGCAGGGAAGATGTGTGATTGAATCCATTACTAATTTTTCTTCCCAACTGGCAGATCTAAAGAAATCCTGATCTAACAGCTGTTTAGATGAAAACCTGCTGCTAGTAGCAGGAGCAAGTTTTCTTCTCTTCTCATGGGGAATAGGAAGATATTTTTAAGAATTTTCATAGTTTTATGTTTCAGTGCTATGCCTGTTATCTCACTACTACTGCCCCTTTTTCATGGTATTCAAAGATGCTATCATTTCACAAAAGCAATATTATTATTTCACAAAAGCAGACTTCAATTGTAGTCTACCATTTCAACCCTTTTGTCTTGAAATAATTCAGAAAATTCCGAGTTTTCCCAAGAAGAGGATAGGCTGGCTTCCCATGTTGGCTGTTCTCCTGTAAAGCTTCATCAGTTGGCTCTAAGTCTGAAATGAATCCTGCAACTCAGATAATTTAGGTTACTTCAAGTTTATATAAGAAACGAGATTTGAAACTCAGCTGACAAGTGCAGATCTTAGTGGTATATACTACCTGTCTTTTCTCACAAATCAGTGCTTGGCACATCACTCACAGACAATAGAGAGGAGGAGAGGCTGACAGTGAGATGCACAACTGAAAGTCCAAAATAGTCTGAGAGAGGCTAAGGCTTGCTTTTGTTAAAGAGAGAAAAGATGCTGAGGAAGTCAGTCAGCTTACTTTTGAAAGGAGCTAGGAGGCTTTTTTCCAACCTCTAAGGAAATTCTCCAGCTTTTGGAAGGAATAACCTATCTACAGAAACCAAGATGGCTCAAGCTTAAGAGAAGTGAATGAACTGCAAGCTGGCTGCTCTGCTGAAAGCAAGTAGTGCTGGCTTCTGCAGACAAGGGAAGTAAATAGATAAAGTACCTTCCCTCTGACCTCAACAACCCAGTAGTGCTGACATCTTTCAAGATGTAAATTTAATTTGTATGCAAATGATGCACACATAAACCCTGCTAGAAGTGAGACAGTGCTCATGATTCACATTTCCTACTGCATGAGCATCCAGGTGAAACTTCTCCCCACTCACTTTCAGCAGTGGCCTGGCTCTAGCTTGGGCTTGGGCTCAGGCTGAAGCTCAGATTCCACCACAGTTCTTGGGGCTCATCCCATTAGCTTCCAGCAATGTGAGCAGCTCTGCAAAGCTGTGAAAAGCCAATATGGCATTTAGCTGAATAAATTTAAGTTTAGCAGTGAATATTACAAAGTAACCTTTTACTTGGTCTTTAAAAAAAAAAAAAAAATTAAACAAGAAACAAAAAAGCAAACCAAACCAGGGGATAGATGTTTTGCTGGCAGTTTGTGTGTTTATTTTCCAGTTGCCATAGAAAATAATTGAGCTATTTTCTTCCAAGAATAAATATCTTTATTCAAGCTCCCTAAAGAAACAGGCAGCCAAGACTTGCACTGAGGCCCCACCCATGTTGACTGCTGCTACAGTGCGCAGTGGATAGATTAAGTTTTACCATTTTTAATGAGGCTTTTGAACTGTTGGATGAAAATGTGTTTCTTACAGTACATTTATCCTGCTGACTCCTACTATTTCAGACCAAAGATCTGTTCCTAATGAGAAGCCTGTGTAAAAAAGACATGACATTCAGCGGTGTCATTGCCCTGGGCTCATTCCTGTTCCCTCTCCATTTCTTTAAATTTTCCAAATAGATAACTAAGCCACCTTTCAGAACATTTCTCCTAGCCATTCCTTTTTCTTTACCCTGCTCTGGGTATGTAAGGGCTTCAGCAAAAGACCACTGAATTTATGGAAGCAGTTGATGACTCAGGAGCTGAGAATTTCAGTGTTAAGTAGATTATACTTTGTTTCTGGATCCTTTTCTTACTTCTGTTTGTGAATATAAAATGGAGTCACTTTGGAAGTCCTCATGCAGATTTCTGAGAACCAGGCCATTTGCTCTGTTACCTTCTCTGTAAACCCATAAAATGCACTCAGACACTACTCCAGTCGCTTTTTCTCCTCATACTCGTCCCTGAATATTCATCTTTTTGCATATTGTTCATGTTTGCATACTTATGTCCACTCTAAATAATTCTAGAATTATTTCTTCCAGATTATAGGCAGTGTTTCTATTTATGTATTGTAGCATTATTTTTTTCAATGCTGCCTAGCATTGCACTGAATCTCTGAGAATCTTATCTATGGCTTTGTCTGCAAAATTTCTGTTCAATGTTCAGTGGTGTACATGGCAAGTGAGGTAGCCTTGTCATGGGCTGAAAATGTGGAAATGTGTCATAAAGGCAGCTCAATGATAAGCAAAATAAAATAACAGACTTGTAATTCTGGTTTGATTTTATGTACTTGAATAAGTAGCTGTTAGAACAGCAAGTTGTTAGGTTGCTTCTTCTGTTCTTCTTGTGCTGAAGAGTCAGTATCTTCAGACCCATCTAGTGGGCAGTCAGAAAGAGGACCCAGAAGGAGGACTGGGTAGAAAATTTCCCATAGCCATGGGTGGACCCATGTTACACACTGGCCATATTTGAACACAGATTTGCTCCTTTTCCTCGTATGAATGCAAGGCATGATTTGGCGATGGGATTAGGCACATAGTAAAGGGAGACAGTCAGGGAATATCCTGCACCTGAGTGCCAGTTCAAGCCCCCATCCCCACAAGGGGTGAGAGCTCTTGGCTCTCCCTGGCAGGTACTGCTCTTCCATCTGGCCAACAGGGCCAGCCCTTGGCTGCTCTCTGAGCTGCAGGGATGCAGCTGGAGCACGGCACTGGAGTCCTCTGTCCTCCAAACTTCCATACAGAATGCACCATGGGGACAGTTGTATCTGCTTCCCTAGCCCATTTATCACATCTGCAAAGGGAAATCATTATAATTCACAAATCTTGTTTCCCAGCTACCCTTGTAGAACATCAGTTATGTTTTAAAATGCAGTTGTTTGAAACAATATATTATTTGTAAACTCCTTTTAAAAAATATGCAAATAACTAAAAAATGCTTTCTTAGTGCACACTACAAGATTTTATTTCAGATATTAAATTAAAATTGAGAATAGCTGGAAATTCTGAGATAAATAAGACTGATGAGCACTGGGAAAAGGAAAGGGAAATTATTATTTACTTAGTGTTGACTGTATCATTAAGTTAAATAAGGGATGGTTTTGATCTTCTGTCTTTCCACTAAATTTTCATGTATGTAAGTTAAGTGATCCCAAAGATGCTTGTGAGTATCACCATTCCAGCATGACAAATTGTTTCATGTTCTCCATGGTATGATAGCCAAATAAATAGAGGCAGTGTTTATTTTGCCACTCAGCAGATCTTTCAAATATTATCACTGTGACATATTTCCTTTGTTTTATTTTATTTCAAGTCAAATTCTATTTAAGACTTTAGGTCACTGCTTTGTGCCCTTGGGCCGGGCACAGGTCCTTAACCAAGCCACTGTAAATAAACAGTAGTGATTTCCATGATTGCAGATCATGACAACACTGGCGGGAACATTTTCTTTAAATGCCATGTCACTTTCACCTACTGCCTTCGGGCCAGTGCATGACATGCAGTAAGTGTCAGGAGAAATGCCACATCTGGGAGGAAGAGCTTGTGTGAACGTTAAACTGGAATGTGGAAAAATGGTGTCACATACCCTGTAATCTAATACTGTTCTCCCTTTAAAGGGATGTTTTCTCTATGGAGATATGTGTTTACCAAAAGGACTTCTGCTTGAAGTTCAACAGAAACTAAACTTATCTACTTATCCCCAGTTTTCTTGGGAAGCTCTTGCTACAGGGGTTGAATTCCAGGTCCTTGTATATTTTGCTGACATGATAAGAGCCTTTAGCAAATAAACTAAGAAAATGGAAAGGAGAGGAATGAAATTAATTTGTGATATGGAATGAGAATAACCTTCTCCTAGGACATGAGAACAGCATCCTACCCCTAAGACTCCAAGTCTTATGAGTCTCTATTCTTATATTTGGAAGGATCCAAATACAACAATAGGGAAGGCAGCTAATGATGCTTCACTGGTGCATACTCAGCTCAGGAATATTAAGGACTTGGGATGCATTATGTGAAGTGCCTCTTTTCTGTTGGCTTTTAATCTGTCACCCGCTAGGTCTATTTTATATCCATAGTTCTTACAAAAGAAAAGGCAATAGATAACTATTCCTATTCATTTTTATTTGCTACTCTTCTTGCAGGAGTCTGCCGCAGCATTTCTCCATTGCTTTCTGGGCTGTGTCCTGTTTCTCTCATGGAAGACATTGTCTGGCTTCAGGAGTCCCTCTTGCTCTTGTCTTTATATTTTCTTCTTTTACTATATATTGAGATGATGGCACTGGAAGTTTAACTGGGTCCACTGTAGATTCATGCCATACTCTTTTCCAAGTAATTCTCAGCATTTTAGCATCTTAATAGTTCATTAGTAAGGATACCTTTCAAAATCTCACTCCTGAGTGACAAATTATTTCTGAATCCAACATGTAGATAGGATTGTTTCTCCCACAGGCACTACTTTACATTTATGCATTCAGCTTCATTCGTTGTTCTATTAGTGCCTTAACATCATAGTAGTCAACAAATCTTCACAGTTAGCTTTTGTTTTGATTACCTTGAACAATAGAGTAGCATCAGCAAATTCTGCCACTTCACTGTCAACCTCTTTTCCATCTCAGTGATTACATTCTCTACCACTGTTTTTACCTGTTTGAGTAGTGTTTTCAATGATTTTGAATTCTTACGTCTGACAAATTTAAGAAATTCCTTTCAGCTGTTATTGAGGCGGTTATAAACAAAATGTTACATGTAGCAGTTAAAAGTTTAGTTATACCAGGCTTGAAATCCTTTACAACTCTGCTCTGAACTACATCTGAGTAGAGTGATTTGTTACTATTAACTTTATTGATAGCTCCACCAACAATTCAGTTTGCGACACAGCCTCAGATCCATCCACTAGGAAGGAGGAGTCTGATGGAGAAATGTACCCAAAGTCTACAAAGAAAGCACAACTATAAAATAATTCTTTACTGTTTCTGCTCTGACCTTACATTCTCTGAATATCACTTTTTAGACTTGGCTATCAATTGCCCTGCTAAATTTCTGTCTGGCTTTTTATTCTTCATCTATTTGACAAATAATCTACATGACATTTCATGTCTTTTGCAAGTTGTTCCTCAAACTCTTTTCCAACATGCCTTCATACGCATTTATATTTAACTTGCCAGTTTTTATATTATTTTCCATTTTCCTCTTCTCAATGTAGCCTCAGATATATGAAAGCCTGTCTTCTTACTTCAAATACCTTCCATTAACCTGATACTAAATCATGTCAATTGATTGCTTTGGGCTCAGAGTAGAAGGTGAAATACCTAAAGTTTGTGTGGTAGAAGTCCTGCCATCCTTCTGAGCCTTTGAAATACTGCTTATAGATAGTCTTCATGCTAACTGCAAACATTTACTCTTTAGTTTCCCCTTTTCAGTACTTTTTTTTCCAGGGTTCTCATTTTTGTATAGCTGCTTGCTTTTTTGTTGTTGTTTTCTCTTTTTCTTTTTTCTTTTTTTTTTTTTTCTTTTTAAAAATCAACTAGTACTGAAATAAATAGATTTTGGAGACTTGCTACTCTGCAGAACTATCATTGCCTTTATGACCTTGCTTCTGCCTTCTCACTTTTCTGCTACCTGGCTGTAACAGATTGTCTTTATGTGCCCGTTTCAAAGAAGATGAGAGATTTTGCCCATGTCCTATTTTCAGCTAGGAGGTTATTCACCTAATAATGTATTGCCTCATTCAAATGGGATCCTCTGTATTGCAACTGCCCTTTCTTCCAGTGAGATATTCCCTTCCTGGAACCATTTAACTGCATCAACATTCAACTTTATTTCTAGGCAGAAGGATAATTATGTGGTGTCCTCTCAGAGTCTGGAATGAAACTGTCATTGGTGCAGTGGTGCCATCACACTACATTTGCCAAATTGGTCACAGGACTGTTCACATGTGCTGTCATGTCAGCATCACTGCCTCTGCCCTCAGACTGATCTTCTTCATGCACCCTCTTCATTTGACCACAGAAGCAAATCTCCCAAACTCACATTTTTGATGGGTTGATACAGAGCAGGGCATACTGACCTCACTGAATACTTTATTAGTGAAGAAGTAAATTATTCAAATGCATACAGACAGAAGGAGAAAAATGGAACCTATGCTATAAATAGAGCAAACTTGCTGCTTGAGAGTTAAGCAGCCATTCATAATCATCTTCTAAATGATTTAACTCACTGCTTTAATTCACTCGTTTCTTCAAAAATGAAAAATTGACACTTGTTTCTATGGCAATCCTCTGAATTTACACTGAGCTGAAGATCTAGATAGCCCCTGATATTTTACAGGGATTTTTATATGCTTAACCAAAACCTATAAACTCAAGTTTACCTTTTTTAAAAAAAGATATCCTTGAGGTTAGCTCTGGGTCTATACACTGATGACAGCTATAACACCGTAGAAAAATGAATAAGGGAGGCTTAAATTGGTTTCATCAGGATGTTGCAGCCACAGTAACCTTGACATAAACCAGCTGCAAGCTTCTCAGGCTAAAACAGTCCTGAGATGAATCAGTTTTAATAATACTTCTGGCCTGTGTGCCATTTTGACTGTATCTAAAAGTACTCCAGGTTTATTGAGTTCAAGAGATATTGTTATTATTCAGTTTTATTTGCATGAGTCACATGAAACTTAAGCAATAAGCTCCCCACATTCTATGTACTTTAGAGGGTCCTAAATGACCTGTAAAGGAGTTTGTGGTAAATCCTTCTATTGTAGAGCTTTGCAGACAGAACCAAGTGTAACCATGAAGCTCAGAAAAAAATCTTGTGTCTGTGTACAAAAGACTGGAGAAAGAGAAATCTTGTTCTTAGCTTCTTTCTTCAGTTATGATTGAGGGGTGGGCCTGGAAGTGCCTGGTCCACCAGCAGCTGCTTCATCACTGTACCTTACAAATGGTGTAAGGTAAGTAACCCCACCTGCCCACTTTTCAGTGAAGTTCACTATAAAGTCAGTAAATAAAAGGATGATCAAATTCACTCACTCAAAGTCTCAAATTCAGGTGCTTGCTTCGTGTTCCTTTTTTTGTCTCAGGTGATGAAAACTATGCATGTTTGAGCAAATTTCCTTAGCACATAGTGGACTTCTACAGCTGTCACTCTGTTTAATGCTGCTGAAATGTGGACTGAAAATTTTGGGACTGCATCTGCATTAGAGCTAGTTTGCACAGGGTCTCACTGTGAAGACAAACCTAAGCAATAACTGGCTGAGGTTTAATGGTACCGGATTCCTGTTTAATATTTTCAGAATGCTTTGTCTCTCCCCCTCAGTCAGCTTCTTATTTCCTTAGCAAGGAGATTCATCAGAAATAGCCTTGAGAAGGAAGTCCCATTACATTTTGCTTTGTCTTGAACTAAGCACTTCTGAGGCTAATTTGGATCGTGATCTTCAAATCCAATTTTATCAGTCACTTGAAAAGTAAAGGATTAAAAAAATTATTGATGAATCTTGCTGATTCAACAATATTACCCACAGACCTCTTCAAAACAGGGAGCACTTCAATATATTTCTGACACAGCTTGGTGCAAACCAACATAACCTGAAAACCTGTGCATGCATGCTTTTGGTGGTGATCTTAGCACTAAGGACAACAGTGTTACAATCATAATATCTGTCTGGTACCACAATTCAAAATGGTTACATAAAAAAAATAAAATGAGAGGACAGTCTAGCATTAGTTTATTAAATAAAGGATCTAGGGGTAAATCATTTCATATAGTCTGTCACATTGTTGAGTTGCAAAGAAAAGAAACACAGCTGATAAAAGCATCTGCATGATGGCAAACCAAGTAAGACCTCAGCGGTAAACCTGCACAATGGAATTCTAAATATTTGAAGAGAGATGCTTCTGGTAAAGATCCCTGTTAGCTCTGCTGCAAATGTCTCTAACTACAGGGTATTTGATATGTCAGGTTAATCACAGTATGTGAGTTAAATGTCAGCAAATTCCTATTAGTTCGGTGATAATAGAAAACCTTCCAGACCCTATTTGCCTTCAACCAAGAGATAAACATCCACAGAAGTTGCTTCTATATTTGCAGGATGGAGGAAGGCAGTGCATAAATACCCTGATTTCTTGTCATTTGGCTTAGTCACTTTAACCATCCTTTCCAAAAATGTCAACACTTGCAGTTGTTTGCATTTGAATGGATGACCTCATTATAAACATATGCTTTTGGTGTTCCTCTTTCTCAGCATTCTGTGATTCTCTCTTCAAAAAAAGGAAATTTGAAATGCAAACTTTAAAATGCAGTTTAAAGTAGTGGTGAGACCCTTCACAAAAAAAGAAACTCACAGCTGGAGAAAGGAACTTCAACAAAACTGGGTTTGCTGTCCAGCATGACTGTATGATGATCTCACTGCTGTCACAGAACAAAGACCTGATTGGAGCTGTTCAGGAATTTGAGAACAAAATGTAATGACACTGGAAAATCCTGACCTGTCAAAACCAACATATTCTTTGGAAGTAGTTTGGTTTCAACAAACTTCTTCCAAATCACTGTTGTATTTCCTTTCAAAACTTGCCTAGTTTTCTAAAAATTCATGTGGAGAGGGCGGTTCAGGAGCTTGTGTTTCAAAGGCCTAGAGTTCTTGCCAGCTCTGGCAAAGCTTAAAATGAGCTGAGTTGGAAGGAGTTGAAGACACAAAGTTTACAGTTTGTGAACAGAAAGGTGGTTTGCAGGAGAGAGCACTTGACAATATTCTGAAGAAATCCCTATAATTGCTTGCTATCTTCACAGCCCTGCATCTGGGCTGCAGCAGCTGATGACAGCTTCTGCAGAGAGCAAGGTCCATTGCTTAGCCCTCCTGACAGAAGAAGACCAGGCAGAAATGATCCAGTATCACAGGCTCCATTCTGGTAGCAAAAGGGCTGCTCCTATCATTTCCATCTCTGTAAAATCTGTATGGGAAAAGGGAAGGAACAAACACCACCTGGCTCTGCCTGGTGTCAGGAAAGAGGATGTCATTGCCATTTCTAACTTGGGAGGGACTGCCTCAGAGAGCAGCTCTTCATAAATCTTGCTTCCATGCTTACAGACCTGATTTGGGATTTGAGAGACCAAATTAAGTTTTTGATAGCAGTTGGGCTCATCTCAGACTGGTTATGGCCTCCATATAGATTTGCTCTGTGCTTACAGAGCACGCAAGACACAGGTGTGTCTGCTCTCTAGGCTAGCTGAGGGTCAGAGGTCCCCAAATTTCAAGTCCCCTGCCTGTAGAGCTGGCAGATTCCCTTCTTGCTGACCTCCTAGGCTGTAACAGAGAGCCCAGGAGCTCTGGGAGCCTCAGCTCCCACTGGGTGTCACAAGACCTCCTCCCTCCTCAGCAGAGGACTGTATGCCACACGTAGACACTGGAGTTTTTTGGCTCCCTGAGCTGGGTCTGGGAGCTGGGAAGGCAGGATACAGAGGGGTGGGGTTTGAGTGTCCTGGGCACTGTGCCACAGAATAGAGCACTGTGCCAGGCCAAAGGACAGCAGCAGCAAACCTGGGGAGCCCCCAGGAGATAAGTCAGCTTCATTGCTTTTTGAAAGCAAAAAACAAAAACAAAAGCAAAGCAAGAAGACAGGAGAAATCTGGAGAGGGAGTGACAATGCTTGTATTTTCCAGATTCCAGATTGGAGGGGAAATAGTCCATGTCTAGGAGTACAAAAGCCAAGGTTTTGAGGCAATTCTAAATGCAACCACAAGGCCCCAGTCCTTGCCACTGCCTAAGCATCAGCAGACTCACAGAGGAAGAGCTAACTGCATAGCTGCTTCAGCTCTTCACCAAGTAATGTTTCTAATACATATTCAGAATTTAGAAGATAAAATGTACATGACTCACAGTAAGTCAGTACTTCCCTCTCCTATTTTCATCAGGACACTGACCTTTCTGCCTCCCTTGCTGATACTGATCAATCAGAATAGTGTCATTGATACCTACAGCTGCCTGTCTCTTGCAAGAATACTGCAGATAGCTAAATATATCACATGAATACTTCAGATAGCTAAATATATATCACATGAATTTGACTCTAAAGAAAAAAAAGGCATTTCACCAGCATTTCTGTCCTTGCTCTGTGATAATCATAGCAGCAAGACCAAAAAAATATTGGATTTTAGATGCAGATATCTGCCAGTCTCAATACTTTCTACTTATGCTGATGTTAAGTCCAGAGATGCCAAGAGAGTATCACCACATATTTCTTCTGAGCTTTGCATATGTGCCAGTCATGACAATTACTAGCAGCAAAATCTTATTAAAAAAGACTCTGAGAAGCTAGTTATATGCTTGGACTTGAAAGTGAGGGCTTTAAAGCATCCTGATGAGTTGGATCCAGGTTGCTTCCTTTCACAGCAGCACCACTTTCTGCCTCAGCTGTTGCCACTGTCAGTCCTGCAATGACCCACCAGGCCTTGCTGGCAGGAGCTCAGCTCCAGGCTGGGATGCTGCTGCTGGTGAGATTCTCTTTGCTGTCTCTGCAAGCAGCACATGGTAACATTCACTGACAATGACACTGTCTTGTGATACTTAAATAGCTGGAGAAGCATTCAGGATGAGCAATGTGTACAGTGGTCTGTCCAAAGCCTGGAAGTCATCCTGGGCTTTGCTTTCTCTGTCAGACTGAAAGCTGTTGGTGAAACAGAGAGTTGGAAAACCAGAGTTTTGAGCTGTTGTGTGCCATAATCAATCTTTTAAAAAAAAATATTCGCTGAAGAAAGAACTTCCTCCCGGAGAACAAGTTGTTTACAGGATGAATTCCATGCTGAGGTTAATATTTATAGCCACTATGAATCTTTTAAAGGAGAACAGCTTTTAAATGCATTAAGGTATGAGGTTTTAATAACAAAATAGCTGCAGAGCTTGGGCAAAACATATGGTAGGTTTTCTGTAGCCAGTGTGTTGCAGAGAAAGAATTATAAAATGAACTCTGCCCATGCTGATGCCAGCAGTTACAGCTGCAGACTGTAAAAAGAGCAGAGAGATTATCTTTTTCCTATGGTAATCTCCTAGTTTTCTTCTGCTCGTTTTCTTCTCATTACCTGTTCATTACTCTGGGGTTAAGAGTTTCATATACACAGGAAAATAAGCAACCTGTCAGTTCCATAAAAAGTCACAATGATGGTAGGCATTATATGCTAACTGATTTATTTTCTTAATATAGTATCAAGGCTGTTTTAGCTGTATTTGTAGAGACACAGTGACACCCAGTGGTTGCCAATAAATATAATGGACTGACTCATCATTTATTTGGGGCACTGGATCTGATCATTATCTAAACTAGCTTGTATAAAAAGTTCCAGTGTATGCTGTTAATTGAAAAAAACATTATTCATTACCCGTTTTTGTTATGTATATTATATTGAATCTCCAAAACTAAAATAAAACAGAAATATACAAAGCAAATCATACAAGTAGTGTTTTCTTAAAGCTCTTGTTAAATAAAATTGTGTTGGCTCAAGCACAGTTCAAGGAATTAGTTGTTTTCATCTGTCACAAAACGTTTGCTAATCAAGTCTATAGAGGAAATATTCTGCGTTGTCTTTAAGGCAGAAGATAGGGATGGTTTACATTCAATTTATCCTTCCATCTTTATTTTAGCATTTTGGGTAGCAAATCTGCTACTACAGTGGACAGTATGTGAAGACTACTTAATATTTTAAACAATTTGGTTTTCCTCTGTGTCCAAAGAGTAGATTGGAATTTTATTGTTATTTTCCTTTTTTTTTTTTTTTCAGGAGTCAAATGAGATTTTAAAATGGAAATTCAGTGCAAGGTTTAATGAAAAAAACAAATTGCTCTTGCATCAACTTGACATAAATAAGAAGTTTCCTGCTTGAAATTAAGCTAATAGTGAGGAGTGATTGCTGATTTCTAATCTAGTAATAATCATTTATTTTTCACATTATGTAGAGCAGATGCTCAGTAATTCAATTCCCTTCACTCTGAATTTTTTATTGAATCTTTGCTGAAGATTCACAGAGGTTATTTTTATATTCTTGTGCTTAGCAGAAGGAGTATAACAGTTTAAGTAAGAGTGGTTCTGTGCCAGGCACAGATGAGCATTAGTGCACTGCAAAAATGAGGTTGTGCATGTTTGAGAGTCAGGGGAGGCAGAGGAGCAGCAAATCCCAGGCTCCACTAAAGATCCCAGAGAAACTCCCACTGACATCAGCAGAGCAGAACTGTGTGTAACTGGCCATGAGTGCTGGCCCAGGTGATTCCTGCTGCTGACAATCTGCCTCAGGTTTGGGGCAGACACATACTAATGGATAGGCTATTGCCACCCTGACTGCTGAGGAATATTGGTATGCTCACTTGTCTTCCAGGCTGTGGCTTCCATGAAACACTGGTTTCATCCTACAGCCTGAGGAAGAAATCTCCTAACCACTCTTGCTTCTTTTGGTGTTGTACTGGAAAAGGTTTACTTCTACCAGGCACACAATCTCACTCTTGTCTTCTAATATATAGTTCAGAAGTAGGGGTTGTTTAGGCCTTTTTTAGGATTATGTGTGAGCTGCCATATCCGCTTACCTTCAGTGCACGAGCATTTAGAATTTCCCAGTAAGGCACTACTGCTATTGGCTGCAAGGATCCAGGTGTACTCCACATTGTTGTCTTCAAGCCATCAGTTGGAAGTGGTCTGGGGTGATTTTGAGTAGAGAACCTAAGAGAATGTGAGTAAAGCTTCTGAGACCTCTGTGTGCCTTGACGGACAGGAGTAGCTAAGTTTCTGTGAGTGTCTCCAGATCATTGAAATTTCTCTTTGGATACTGGGATATTCATAGGCTTGAAGAAGAGCAACACTTTGCTGGTTTTCCAATTATATTCTTATAATCTAAAGAAAAAAATTCGAGTTTTAATACTAACAAATCTATTACTGTTATGTTTTTGCATTGTGGCAGGTGATACTAGTTCATCCAGATCTCAAGCTGGTTTTTGAGGTCCCAATCTTGAAAGAATTTGAGCTGTTGCAGCTCCCACAAAAGTAATCTGACCATTCCAATATCCCCAGCAAATATAGTTAAATACATTTTGTTAAAAATCTCTTTGTTTTAAAAAGAAGGATGTCAGGGAAGATTCACAGGGAAAAAAAAAAAGGAGAAGGAGAAAGAATAAAGTTAAAGAAGAAAAGCAAAAGTGCAGAGGAATCCATTTAAATGCCAGATGTTAGAAATAGTCCCAACCTTATTTCCCTCCTACTGAATCCCAATATGTTTTCACACAGGAGACCTAACACCGTGAGGACTCTAATACACTTCTTGCGTGCTAGCTGGTTATTAGAGCCTCACAACAAGGAAGGTGATCAGAGAATACTTGTCACATGCCCAAACTACCCTAATTCAAGGAACCTGCCACCTCAGTGCATCATATGAGGCAGGTCAAACCTAGGGTGAAGCAAGCTTTCCGTGTAAGAATTTTAATTAGCAATGAGCACAATAAAATACATAAGCTGCTGAAAGTTAACAAGTGCTACTGTTTGAGGTTTATGTTCAAATCCATGCTGTGCACTTCCCTTTCCTCACCACTAATGGATTAGCAGTATACTGGATAGTAATCAACAAATATTGCAGTCATCCTTCTAATCTTATTAACAAACTTGTAAGAAGCATTAAGGACACATTTATACCACTTGTGGGAAACAGTCCAAATACAACTAACCAAAAGCTGCTTATCTACAAGCAAAACCAGCATTATATGATTGAAAGGGGCCAAGTTAATCAGAGCTATCAAGAGGCTAATTCAGGTCCAGAGGGCTGAGAAGGCAGGTTAAATGATCGTTCATAAATCATTGAAAGCTTAATGTATTGTACCACACCACACTGCATTGTAGCAACAAACAATGTTCTTCTGTAGGGAGCAGTTTCCTGCTTTCCATATGTCTGTGTTTTGACACTCTAAGTACCTCATCAGCATCTTTTTTATCCTTAAGTTGTGAATATGTTATACTCAGCTTCTTAATCAACAGATCTTTAGGAAGGAAGGGGATAGACTGTAAAAACAAACCTAGAACTGTTTGTGTTTGCAGGCAGCACTACTGTGCTCACTACAGGCATATACAAAATAGAAAAGAATGTGGTTCCAAGATACTGTGGAAGAAAACTGGGGTAAGCAACTGAGAAAATCAGTATGTCTCCAGTTCCTTTGCTTTATAGGATGGAGGAGAGGGCACCAATAGTTAATTTTTCTCTTCAAAATACTTTAGAGAAGTACTGAAATGTGCTACTTTATATAATGTAAGTTTATTCACTGATTCCACCATAGAAAAACTGAGATCTGGTCTTATTATGCCTTTCTTCTGATAGGATTGAGACTATCCACAGGCTACAACTGACTACTCTTTAGAACTGTCTTCCAAATCTCACTTACCAATTTTTGAAAGTGTTTAAAGCATTGTTCTTCAGCTACTTGCTTTTGCCCCCTCTCTCAACACTCATAAGAAAGACTTTCCCACCACTTACTGTAAGTAAAGGATTCCTCCAAGGCCTAGAGTTAATGGCACTTGTTTCTAAACTCACAAGACATGGAACATACTCCAGTTCTCTATACAGCATAATATTCCACATTTCCAGTGCCTGATATTGTACTGCTATGCACTAAGGTATTTACGTGCATCAGCACAAAGAGAGCCAAAGAATGTCATTGCAATGTGCTCCCTCTGGAAAACTGACACTCTGGGATAAAAGACAACACAACATGTTAGGAAAAAGAGAACAGTCCTTTAATTACAATCATTAAGTCATGTGTGGTTTTGTCAGTTTTTCCATAGAACATGGAAGGTCTTCAGATTGGGACAATATGGCACAAGAGGCTGAAAACCAGTGAAGCCAGCAGTTCTATTTGATAACACTGTCAAATCAAAATTGTATAGATTTGTCCCCAGCTATCTGAACAGCATTGTTTGCTCATTTTTGCAACCTCATGGGCATGTTTTTTCAGTTCTCTTCTTTCCTTTTCTCTACCAAAAAGCTTTACATACTCTTTTTTAGCTCTAGGAAGTAGATTGCCTCAGGGCTCACACAGTCCTTTCGTATTTGGCATAGCAGGAGACATGAGCCCTCATCTGGCTCTTATTTTCTTTCTCAGCCTCACCAAAATTTGACTGCTCTATAGCTCACATTTCCAGCTTAGTTCTATTAGGCCTGAAATGCCAACTGGCAACAAAACTGCAGAGGCACCTGGAGCAAAAAGTAAATATTTCTTATTCATTCTAATTTCTCAGCATAATGTCAGAGCTCCTGGTTTGCTCCTTAAGTTTCTCCCTAGGGCCTCAAAAAAACCCAACAAACAAACAAACAAACTAACTAACTAACTAAACCACCAAACAAACAAAAAAAATCATCCATCCTCCTTCAAGCTCCAGGACAGAATTTTTGCCATCTGTCCAGGATTTTGCTCCTACAAGGCTCCCTGCCTGGATTGCACACACTTTCTTTTTCTGGTTCACCAACAGCCATTAACACTATTCTGTCAACAGCTTTCTAGACACGAGTTTTCACAACTGCCTTTAAATGGAAGATGAAGTCCTTTCATTTGATTGTTTCAAACATCTGTCCACATCCTTGTACATTAATTATGAGGCCTAATGGATTTTTTGGTTTTGTATCATTTGTCTTAACTGTCAGAGTGGATTTATACATCTCAAGATAAAAACACTCAGTATGCTGCAACTCAATATCCACCAGAAAATAGAGTGTGCTTTTCTACTTGTATTTTCTTACAGAATAAAGCTATGGAACACAAGGGATTAGCCTCAGTCTGCAGATCAGGTGGCAGTGATAGAATAAACAAAAGAATACACATGATAAAAATAGTCATTCTAACTTTTCATTGTTTCTGCTGTAAACAACATTAACTACAGTCTTTGGTGAGAAGTACAGTCTTCTGAGGGAGTAGGAGGGAAAGAAACCAAATTCAGCTGTGAGAAGAGAGATGAAGGGGTTACCAAGAGCTTGGATAATCTTCATATTTTGACCAATCTGAAAGAGAGCTTTGAAGCACAAAGTTGCTCTGCTAAGCAACTAAGAAACTGAAAATATTGGAATTCTTAAATTTTGATGAGAATATCCTCTTTACTATATTATGTTGAGATCTATTCTATGCCAAAATTAAAAATAAGTATTTACTACAAAAATCCACATGGTTTTTTTTACAGATGCACCCTAGCAATTTTAATTTTTTTTTAAATTCAGTTTTATTCAGTTTTGGGTTCATATATCTGATATAAGATTTTTCTGCTTGGAGAAAAAAATTATACTATGTCAGATTTTGTCAATACAGATAACTTACACATTTTCACTCTTCACACTCATTTTCAGCTCTTTGCTGAATTGGAATAATGCCTCTGAAGGAACTGAACTACAGGAAAATGGCTTCATTTCTTTTCATTGGCAGAGCAAAAGTAGCTGAATGAAACAGCTCTGAAGCACTGCCCAGCACAACACAGAACCCACAAGCACGAGTGCATATAAGGAGATAACAGAGAGTTATGGGTTCACGATGTACAAGCACTCATGGTTTAACAGTGCCTAGAGAAGTGAAACTGCAGCTCTAACAGGTGCTCCTGGCCCTCCATTCCACTGGCAGACTGGAAGCAAAGGGTGCTGTCTTTGGGTGGCCACCACTTGTTACAGAGGTGGCCAAGTGACTCGTCTGTTTTCTTCCTCTGTGTTTGGAGCTGCCTGGCGTGCACGGTGCTCTCCTGGGATGTTTGTGGACTCTGGAGACCTGGAGATTTGTCTGCATTCTGACTTGTCTACACCAGGACCTAAATAGGTTTAAGTCTTCCTGTAAAGTAAACGTACAATATGAAGTTGAGAGCACACCTGCAACTTTATTACAATATCTTACCACATGTTAAATGTGAGATGGCCTACTGTGAAAGAAAGCAGTAAATGGTGACTTCTTTTTGCAAGCCAAAGTGATGGTGTATTAAAGAGGTAAAGTCACTTGGAGTAAGCTGCCTGCTGTTTTGCTGTAGAGTAAGAATTCATTTGTGGGAAATAACCACAGAATAGCTCTTGTTTACATCTATCTACTCATGCCCTGTCTTGTAGAACTAATATGCTCCAATCACTCCATTAATATTTTACAGGTCTAAGTTTTAATTGGCATATTTTGTCTCGGCAATAACTTTTCAAGTAGTGAATTATAGAGATGTAACAATATAGTTATTGCTGGAAAGGTTTCCTTTTGCTAGGTCAGACAACTATACTGTCCCAATGGGAAAAAACCCACTGGTAAAACATCTACCTATTATACATCAGGTTGTTACCTTTTTCTTAAGAGCTTTCCCTAATCTAGATAGTTAATGTCAGAGCTAATAAAAATGAGCTCATAAAGAACACACAGATGAAATGAGCACTCTTTGAAATAATTTAAAGACTGAGGGGCGTTACAGGTTGCTGGATCTGAGGATAATGTAAGGTCAGCTCTCCCTTAATTTCTTTTAGACTTGTTTCTTCCAAAAGAGGATATGATACTATTCTCACCCCAGTCTCACTTGCCAACAAGGTAATCCTCAAGCTGCTGAGTCAATATGTGGTTATAGACAGAAGCATTTTTCAAATATGAGAGATTGTATGTCCACTAGGAAAGCTCTTTTTCACACTTCTCTCTCAAGCAAAACAAAACTAAACTATTTCTCATAAGTCACATTTTATTAACCTCTAGCTGTTTTTGGTGCTCTCTCTCAACTTCTCTGTACCTGTCGTAATAATCCTACTGAGGCTGAACACAGACTTGTTTTCCAGGACTCAACAGCACATTTTTTCTGCAATAGCATAGTTTTCCCAGTCTTTCACAGAAGAGTCTCAATTTTTATCTGATACACAGGTAAGCTTCCATTTATATTAATGAAAATGATGACTCATTCCCAGCTACAGCTCTTTACATCTGTCTGTGTTTAATTCCCTGCCTGTTGTTTTCTGAATCACTTCTTAAGAACATCCAATTCGATTTGTGGTTTTGTATTCAGGGCTTGGGAGCCTTTGAAACTCTGTATCATCAGAATTTCTATAAGTGTATCCTCCATTCTGTCATTTAAGCCATCTGTTAACATATTGGTTAGAACAACAAAAGACTTAGAACAATAAAATTTAATGTTGTTTTTTTTTCTTCTGTTACAAAATAATGTATTGATTTTCAAAACACACATATTCCAGTTGTAAACTTACTATTATTATTTTCACCTAGAAATTCCACAGCATCTCTAGAGATACAGCAGTTGCCTAGTGGGATTTTTCCAAGGTCACTTAGTTCATCAGGGATTTATCTCACAATGTAGGCTATGACATCCTGAGTAGCTGTCAAATGGCTCATGTACAATAAGCGTAGCTTTCTCATATTTCTGATACCTTCAACCATGAATGGGATGGGGAAAAAAAATAATAGGTCACATTGTTAGCTGAACTGTTTTTAATGCCTTGGTCACAGCAAACTGCTAGACAGAAATACATATTTACTGTCTTACATACTACAACCATCTATATTTTGATGTTATCAATTATATGGCAACTTTTGTTTGCATAAAAAAGGTAAACACAGCCCACTGATCAGGTACTCTATCATGTAATCAATATTAACTACCCGTCAGCCCTCAGAAAATAACTCACAGAAGATCAAATGGGATCTTCCTGTGGAACAAATCCAGGAGAAGCATTTTTTTTCCAAGTCATCAAAGGCAGACATTTGAATTGCCATATCTATTTCAGTTACTGGATTGTATGGCCTTTGCAAACACTCAAACTTTTCAACCTTGGTATCCAGTGACTGACCTCACAGAAAGCCAGCAGTAGGTCAGAGAGGGGAACTGTGTCACCTTTGCAATCTGAATGGCAGTTCATGCAGATTGGCCAGTTCTGGGGTCAGTCTGTCTGATCAGCTTGATCATGGTATGCATTACTAAATCGAAAGGAGCACTCTTGATTCTTTGTGGCATTTAGAATACAGAGCATATCACGACTTCAGTGCAAATGCATAAGAAATTACTTTTCTAAGTAAGTTGTAGCATACAAACTTCAGAGGTTATTAAAACATTCACATTCTCAGCAGAATATAGTCTATTATGGTGTAAAATAGGAGTAAGCAGCAAAGTGTTGTAGTGCTTGTCAAAAACTGTCTCCGTATTATCTCAGGGTATTTTCTCTGCAAATTTCCTCCTTGTACAATTACTTAACATCTTTTTTGCTTATGGAGTAAATTGTGCAATGTTCTTCTGTTGCCAGAAAAATAGAGAACAGTTTCTTGATGTAAAGCAAGTTCCTGTTCATAAGTATTTGCAATTTTATGATACAGCTATGGAAAACTTGTTTTTCTATCCAGAATTAATGGTCCAGTTAGCAAATATTCCTGCTACCAGTATAAATGAGTGTATCTACAATGCATTTCATTCATTCATTCATTCATTCATTCATTCATTCATTCATTCATTCATTCATTCATTCATTCTTTAGTGGTTTCATTAAAAGATGGTAACTTTAATTCATGAACAAGATGTTTATTGTGGGACTTTGATACCTAGACTAAACTAAACAGTCATACTGTTCCAAGAAGCCAGGCCTCACTAATTTGAGCAGCACTGACTCAAACAACTAGATACAGTGAGGCAAGCCCAAAGAGAAGCTCTACCATGCAAATACAAAAGCCATTTCAAATTGGATTATTTATCTTATAACAATTAACCTAATCTGATATTATTCTGAGACATTAGGAATAAAACTCCAAAGCAGTCTGCCTACTTGCCTCATTGTGGCAGTTGGCTCCAAACTTTCCAAAGAAATCAGAAGACTCTTAACACCATTACAAGGTTCTGATTTCCTTTTCACAATGTAATTATTACAATATGTTTTGGTAAATTCACATAATGCATGATTCT
The DNA here is from genome assembly GCA_034336665.1 of Luscinia megarhynchos. Lineage (NCBI taxonomy): Eukaryota > Metazoa > Chordata > Aves > Passeriformes > Muscicapidae > Luscinia > Luscinia megarhynchos. The sequence continues at coordinate 76,707,804 of CM067565.1, read as the reverse complement.
TGAATGTCTAAAATTAAAATTAAACAGGAGCTTTTCCTAACGGCAGACAAGTTGTATTTGTGATGATCCAAAAAGGATTTTTTTATGCAGCACAGCTTTTTACAGTCTGCTGAGATGCTTCCTTTCCCTTTTCCCTTTTCCCTTTTCCCTTTTCCCTTTTCCGTTTCTACCATGCAGTAAGCCAGAGAGAAAGCAAAACTCCACTGGTGATGGGAATGAAGTAAGCCTTTGCCAACAGTTAAAATACACAGAAGGGTGGCTATGTGCAGAGAGCTGTAAGACACCCTAAACTTCAACAGACCAAACAGAACACTTTAGGATTGCTCACATATTTACATGTGGTATGGGCCCTAATAACTAAAGGTAATTTCTGAAGTGTGCAGAATGACAAAATGGAGAAATTGCTGAGAAATCTACAGCAGTGTCTGGCCGACACAGCATTACTCAGCTGGCTTCAAGCACGTGTTTTGGTTTTTTTAACCCCCAGGGAAAAGGCCCTGAAATGTAACTCCGGACAAGGTCTCATCTGGCAAAAGCAGAGCGAGAGTGCCCTCCTCTGGCACAGCTCAGGCAGGGGACAGAGGGTGCTCCTCTATAGTCTGAAGGGAACGAGGCTGAAAGGAAGAGGCTAAAATCTTAATGTTTGAGCAAACGCTAAGAAAAATCCAGAGTGTTTGGACCAGGTGGAATTCTTGATCCTTCACTACTCATGTATGACAGAGCATCCAGAAGAGCAACTCTTAAATACCTACGCACTGTTATTTTACATAGGCAGGGGCAGAACATCTATCCTTTGTTTCCTTCGGTGTCTCTTTGATGCGAAATTCCATCTGGATCTCAGCTGGTCAGAAAATCCATAGCCATGGAAATAATTAAAGCAAGTTTTCTTATATTATCAAAATTATGTTTAGATAATGAATAATAATGAATGTCTTTATAAATGTCTATTGAAAGCAGAGAAGTCAAATCACTTAATGGCTTATATTCAGAGATCACAGTCAGAAGCAATGAGAAAATACAGAAAATATTTCCAAAGAGTGAGCAATATTTCATCTTTCCTAGGTACCAGCAGTGTCACAAAATTGTCTTCTGCTTCACATCAACTTACATGTATTTCACTTATACTTAGAAAATGATACAGCACATGCAAAGCCCAGGGTCCAGTGCATGAAACAAGGAGAGACAGAACTAGTCAACAGTTGTCATGCAGCCTCATTTGTCACTGCTCCTTTTCAGCACACTAATAAAAAGTGCATTTGTGACTCATCTTATTGCATAACATTCTTTCATTAACTATCATTGTCCCAAGTTTCCTCCTCAAAGCTGATCCAGTGTGATATTTCATCTCTTTCTCTTTTGTCTCCTCCTTTACAGTGCCCTGAGGACTACTTGTGTTTATCAAGTGTTTACTACTTTTGTGCCCCAAATCACCAAGTTTTGTTCTAGCAGTATATGTTGGTCTTGTTAGGACACAAGTACTAAACAGCTTAAAATCTTACTTCAATAAATAAGAATTGCAATGAGGCAAGAGAAAGGTTTGCCTTAAGTGCAAGCAATTCCTTGACACGGCATTCTTTGTTACCATCCTTATATGTAGTTAAATAAAAATAAAAAATAAAACCAAGGAAACAAAGAAAGGAGTCTATACTCCAGAGAGGGATCTGGACAGGCTGGATCAGTGGGCCAAGGCCAGTGGTATGCAGTTCAACAAGGCCAAGTGCTGGGTTCTGCACTTGGGTCCCAACAACTCCTTGCAGCATTGTATGCTTGGGGAAGAGTGGTTGGAAAGATGCCTGGGGGATAAGGACCTGGGGTAGCTGGTTGACAGTGGCTAAACACGATCCAGTGTGTGCCCAGAGGGGGCAAGAAGGCCAATGGCATCCTGGGCTGTGTCAGCAATAGTGTCCAGCAGGCAGGGATTGTCCTCCCATACTCAGCAATGGTGAGGACCTACCTTGAGTGCTGTGTCCAGCTCTGGGCCCCTCACTACAAGAAGGACATTGAGGTGCTGGAACAAGTCCAGAGAAGGGCAGCAGAGCTGGTGAAGGGTCTGGAGCACCAGTCCTGTGGAAGTGCCTGAGGGAGCTGAGGGTTTTTAGCCTGGATAAGAGGAGGCTCAGGGTTGACCTTGTTGCTCTCTACAGCTCCCTGAAAGGAGGATGTGTAGCCAGGTGGGGATCTGCCTCTTCTCCTGGGTAACAAGTGCCAGGATGAGAAGAAATGGCCTCGAGCACCAGAGGAGGTTTAGATTGGCTAAAGGAAGAATTTCCTCACTGAAAGAGTGGCCAGGCATTAGAACAGGCTGTCCAGGAAGCATTCAAAGAACTGTCGTTGTAACACATGGGCACACGGTTTAGTAAGTGGACTAAGCAGTGTTAATGGTTAGACTTTATCCAAAGTGTCTTTTCCAGCTTAAATGGTTCCATAATTCTATTATTTCATTATTTGAAATCTGTCCAATAGCAGATCTGCCCTGCATCCTCTGGAGAGCAGCTTCCAGAAGCATCCCAGACATCCCAACAACAACAGGGAACAGCACACTCATAGCAGTGCAATTAAATATAATAATAGAATCATGGAATGTCTCAAATTGTAAGGGATTCATAAGGATGAATAGGTCCAACTTCCACCTCCTATGACTAAAAGTATCATCCAAAAGCGCCTTGAACTCTGACAGTCTGGCTGTAACTGAGTAAAGAGACATCAGAAACTGAAAGAAGCCTATTGCAAAGGTCTTCTAACAAAGAAATTCCACGTAACAGCTAAGAAAATGAGGTTCTCTTAACAGATGCCCTGACTGCCCACCTTTTAAAAGGGAAAATCTGACTATACAAGAATCTGTAAGGGCATTTTGTACTATCAAGACATTTTTTGTTTTAAAAATCGGTTATATGCAATTATAGGTGATTTTTTCCTGCTGCTGCAAGGAAACTGATCATTGTTGTAAAAGGTCCACAGAGAACTTGAACCCAAATCATACTTGGTATGCATACAAATTTGAGTGATCCTTGGATATGGCAAAATAGAACTTCCGGTCATGTTCACTCCATGAAGAAGTTGGGTTTTACTTGTTAAAAATTTTTTTAGATGAAACTGTCAGTGATTTCCTTTAATGGGATGTATATGAAAAAGAAGGCTCCTTCTACAAATCAAACCACTGCTCTAATGCTATTTCTGGACCTGTAACTTTTCCAGTTTATAACACATTTATATTTATATCCATGGCACTTAATAAGATCTATGTATGAAATAGAATTAAATATATGTAGCATGAGTGCCACACTTAAGCTTGTTTCCTCAGGATGTCAGGAAAAAAAGTGTCCTCTCAGAATAAATATTGGTCTTCAGTAGGGAGCAAAGGGATGGATTTACCCACTAAGCTTAAGTGAAATTATCTGGGAGCTTTTCTGAAAGTCATTGAACACAGGATAAATGAGATCCCACTTTCTGGTTGTTCAAAGCACAGACCACAACCAGAGCCAGCGTTTGTCTTCTTATTATAACAGTGGGATGGAAGGGAAGGGAAGGGAAGGGAAGGGAAGGGAAGGGAAGGGAAGGGAAGGGAAGGGAAGGGAAGGGAAGGGAAGGGAAGGGAAGGGAAGGGAAGGGAAGGGAAGGGAAGGGAAGGGAAGGGAAGGGAAGGGAAGGGAAGGGAAGGGAAGGGAAGGGAAGGGAAGGGAAGGGAAGGGAAGGGAAGGGAAGGGAAGGGAGCGGAGTTGGTTCTGCCGGCGGGAGGAGGAGTTTTGCAGCGCGGTGGAAGTGACCTCACTCGCGGGCCAGCTCCAGTCAGCGCTGCAGCCCCGGCGGCGGTCGCGGCGCGCCGTGCGAGCAGCCAATGGCAGCGCCGGCGCCGCTTGTTGTCGCCCCGTGAGGCGGCTGCGCCCTGCGCTCGGTGCCGCCGCCGCAGCAGGGACCCGGGAGGCCCCAGGCCCCGGCAGCCGCTCGCCTCTCGCCGGCCCCGCAGCCCCCGGAGGGCGGGGAGATGCAGCCCCCGGGCGCTCAGCAGCCGCCGCTCTACGCGCCCAGCAGCGGGGACTTCACCTTCGTCTCGTCGGCGGACGCCGAAGGTGAGCGGGGCCGCGGGCAGGGCCGCGCTCGCTGTCCCGGGGCAGGGCCCGGGCCCGGGGAGCGGAGAGGAGCGGCCTTCCCTGCCCTGCTTGCGGCTGGTGTCGTGGCTGGGGGCGGAGCGGGGTGGCCGCTGCCCTGGGGCCGCTTCCCCGGGGCCGTGTCCGCGTCACGGGAGCAGCACCAGCGTGGCAAAGGCGGCTCCGCTCCCCAGCTGCTCTGAAAGCCGGAGCCGAGCTCGTCCCGGCTACGTGACACAGCCGTGACCGCTGTCACTGCCCGCTCCTCCGGCTGCCGTGCTGCTGGGAGCTCACTTTGTCTTACCCGAGATCGTGTCGTACGTTCACGTTTGCTGTAATGTTGTGCCAAAGCGTCTGCCCCGTGTCGCCTTGCAGCACAGTCATGAAGCAGAAGAACAAGCCGTGGATGTAGTTTAGGGGCTGAAGTGTGGCCTGCTGTCAAACTGCAGCACAAATGGCAGGGTGTACCAGCAGGCCCTGAAGATGTGGCCTCAAACTTCAAAACTGAACATACAGAAGTCAACACTGGGCAAACTTACTTTGTTGGAGAGCGGTTTTTTGGTCTCTCCCCATTTAAATAGCAAGGATTCTGCTTTCATGTATGTACTTAGTTACTCTTATAATGGTGGTTAGGGAATCGTATACATCCTTACTTCCCACCCTTGAAAGGAATTGCTGAAGTGGAGAAATTGCTATAGAATACCTGTTCTTTAGTGAATTTCATGATCCTTCTGAAACTAAATACAAATCAACAGTACAGTTGTGGCTGTGGGGATTTTTGTTGCTGAGGTTTTTTTGCTGGTTAGTTTTCTCTTGTTTTTTCTTCACCTTGGCCTGAAAAGGGAGCCACATACTTCTGAGCAGAAGCTCTCTGCTTCTTCCCTGGAAATATTTGTTGGGCAATGCTGACCCCAAATCCAGTAAAGCCACCTTTCTGGTAGGTTGTGTTGAATCACACTTGGCTCTGTGTTTTTTATGAGCATAAGCAAGGTGTGATCTCCTGCCTGGTTAAGTGTAATCCTGTCCTCAAAGTGCTGGATAAACCTACCCTGACAAAGAAAAACATAAGCAAAATTAAACATCTTGATATTTCAAAATTAAAATACTACACATTGCTCTCTAATTTTTATGTTTTCCAAATCTCAATCCATATGAAAAAATAAAAATTAGCTGTTTCGTTTCCCCATCTTATTTCTGTGGGATGTAGGAGCTGTATGGAAGAAAGCTGGAGAAAGGTTCACAATTAGGTCACCAGACATAGTATAAAGAGCAGACTCTTTGGGGTTTTGCATCTTGTGCTGCTTTTTTTTTTCAAAATTAAGAGTCAAGACTCTTTTGAAAGCTGGTTTTCTACTATGCTGTGTTGAAATGAGGCATCTGAGAGACCCTGGCTTTGCTTCTGTGGTGTTCAGCCTGAGACAGTACCAGTGAAGGCACCCAGACTCTCGCTAGGAGCCATCAGTGTCATCAGTTCTTGGCAGATTTTCCAGTGCCCAGTCGCCCCACAGTTAAAAATCTCACTCAAAGCAGCCTGCAGAAGGGGAGGTGACCAATCCCTTTTCCCGTAGGTTTCTACAGCTTTGTCTTGCTAAACAGACCTAAGATCGTGTTAATAGATTTTGTAATTCAGAAGTGTGGTTGCAGGTATTCATTGTCTGCTAAGAGGAGTCTTGTGTGGGAGTTCCCATGCCTCAGGATGGATTGTTAGCAGTCCCTGAAAAAGGAGAAATTCGTGGCTGGTTGGACTGCTGTGTTTGCTTCTTGGGACAACTGCATTTATGCACAGAGTAGCAAGAACATCTCCTTGCAGAAAGGTGTGATGTTGTAGCAGAAACAAATATTTCTTAATGACTAAAGGGTCCCACAGTCAAGAGAAAACTTCTCAGACTTCAGCTTGATGCGCAGGCATTAAGATTTTTGTTTTTCCCTCTCTCTGTAAACAGCAGATGGAGGCTTTGCTTGAGTCTGGTGAGAATGGTGCATGTGTGCTGGGACTGTGAAGAGCAATGAGAAATTCCTGTGTTAAGTTACAGTGATCTTTACAAGGGCCCTGTGCAGATGATGTTCAAGAATCAAAGGAATGGATCAGTAACTCATGATTATTAAATACTTGAAAAACATTTATGGGGAAACTTGAATCTGAGTGGCCTAGCAAGCTAGTCTGGGAAGGAGAATTCTGTTGAATTAATTGTGATACTGAGTGATGAATGAACACTTAAGACATGTCTGCTGAAGACACTGAGATTCTGTCACTGTACAAATTTTGTTTCTATAACACTGTAATATTTTCAAAGAGGATGTTGCAAATGTAATTACAAATATGGCCTGACCTGCCTCTGTGAGTATGTTTCAGAAGTACTTGCTACAGTTAGGTGGGAGATCTGTGCTGAGGAACTTTAATGTGTGAAAAACACACAATGATGAAGAGGCAAAAAAATACTTTCTTTATCTCTCAATATATTTATAGTAAGCTTGTACAAAATATTTAACACATTTCTGCTTGGATTTTTCTTTTTTAGCAGATAATGGAAATCCATTGTTTCGTAAGGGAATAATTATTCCCTTATATATCTCTTTTTTTTCTCAAGTTGCTTCTTTTATTTTCCTATACTTTTTTTTCCATCTATTTATAACTGAATAAAATGAGCAGAAATTTAATATTTATTGGTGATTTTGCCAAAATCAACCAGAGCATGGATAAATTGCTTTTTGTTTTGCTTAGTACTGTGGTAGAGAAAGATCATAGTGTATCAGAGAGAACTAAGGATCTCTGATGGCATTCTTTCTCTAACATTTTCAGCTGCATTGAAGGCAGGCTACAAATTAAAACATCTTCAAATGTTTTCATTTTATGAAGAATTTGGCATAAAAGCAGAGAGTGGTTTTGGCTAAAAGAATTCCACTATAAAAAACGAGTACTAAAAGAGGTAGAGAAAAATTTATAAATAATCCACAATTTATGGCAGGATGAGACTCTCATTAGTTCTTCCTTTTGAGCCTTTAAACACTTAATGATAAAGCAAAAATAGAAGCCTTTCTGTAATACCACAACACTGTGTAATAAAACAAAAGTCCCATCTAAAAGCTAAAACCTGGTATTTGAGACCTAACCCAACGTTGTTACTATTGCAATAAATACACTTGCTAATTATGTATCTGTGAAAGTATAATTTTATTTTGTAACTTTGAATGTTTTATGGTGATGACCAACACATGTAGCTTCATATGTCTGTTGTTTATCTTCCAGTACTTTTAAAATCAAACAGCTTTTGACAAGAAATAAAAAGGTCTATCTTTTTCTCCCTTTTTCTTTAGATCTTAGTGGTTCCATAACAACTCCAGATGTTAAGCTAAATCTTGGAGGAGAATTCATCAAAGAATCTACTGCAACTACATTCCTAAGACAGAGAGGGTATGGCTGGCTTCTGGAAGTGGAAGATGATGACCCAGAAGATAACAAGCCACTTCTGTATGTTGTAATTATTTTTGGGTATCTTATCTTTATTAGCTGTGTAGAGAAAGCAAACAACTTGTAATCTCTGATTGTCCCACAGCCTTGTGCTGTGACTAGAATTCTGTTTGACAAATTATTTGACCAGTGAGTGTTTTCTGGTGCAAGAATTGAAATATTGTTTCTCATTATGGATTTTAATCTCCATAAGTATAAAGTTTATATGGCTTTTCTGCTTTTATCTGTTAGTCTTGTAATGATTTTTTAAAAAATGACACTCAATTCTTTGTATATTTTGCATTCATGTTTCTTGATGTTGTGAAAGAATCAAAGACTAAGCCAATCCTGTGGGAAGATTCCCGTTTAAGTAAATCTCAGTCAATTCTGTCAGTTATTCTGAAGCAAAAGCATTGTGAATCATGGTTATTACAGTAGGGATGTTTTAACAAGGTAGCAAAAACTTTATAATTTTTGATGCTACCTTTTATTATAAAGCTAGATTTAAAAAGTTGCTAATTCTGAAGGACAATAATGTCCTTAAAACTGAAAGTCTCCTATCTGTTGTTCTGTTCACAAAGAGGTGGTTGCCTGAAGAAAGTTTGTATCTTAAGGTTACTGCACTGTGAGTCAGGCAGCCTGGTCCTTGTTCTTCACTTAAGCAACTTTGTTCTCAGTGTCTCAGTGTTTTCCTGTGAATTAAACATAATGATGCTTTAAAAAATTGGAGTGAGATAGAAAGTACTCTGGAGAACTCAGATGTGAGTGTTGTGAGACAACAGATGTCTGGAGAGGTTAATAATGACATTGCTACTTGGGAAGTGGTTTAAATTAAAGTGTGCTGAAGTAGCTCCTTGTGTGAATAAGTCTGTTTTGTAAACCTCAGACTTTTAATTAAGAAACAGACTGCTGTAGTGAGGTGACAACATAAGAATTCTGACTTTTGTGTAATTGGTTGATTATTCCCAGAAATATATGTCATAAGGAATTCTTGCAATCCGAATCCTATTAAGGATTGAAAGAGCAGCAGCCTGCTAAGGGGAGTTCACTAATGCAGTGCTACTATGCAAATGTTTTTGTTCAATAAAGTGAGATTTATTTTTTTTTCACTTTCTCATTGGACAACCTTACTCCAGCCACTTGTTTCCTGATACAGCTACCATCACTTTCAGCTTCATGCACAGGATGCTTTATTCACATGAGAAACTGTCAGAAGACCTAGCCAACAAAGAAGAATTATTTCTGTACAGAAAATATTTGTGCTACATAGTCTTCAGAGTAAACTATAGGTTCTGCTACATCCTTTTTAGATAAATGGAGGCAAATAGATGTTTCTAGTCTATTCCTTAGATTCAGAGATGGTTAAAGAACAATTTTTGTTACTTAGTCACCACTTAGTAATACCACTTAGTAGCTTTAGTAGCTTTAGTAATAATAATTAAAAAAAAGTTGCCTTGAGGGACTGAATTAGCATTATTTAATTTAATTTTTTTTTATTTTGTTAAAGAGAAATTGGTGGATCATGTCTTTGCATTTATTTCTCTGTTCAGCTTTTTTGAAGAAAAAGCTGAAAAATCAAGGCCTTGGACAAAACTTTCATAAATGGACCAAGGATATAATTGTACACTTTTCTTCACTATGTTCTTAAATGTAGAGCAGTATATCTGATGGAAGTGTCTTGCAACTCTTCAGAGCTCCTCAGTCATGACTGAAGTTCTGCACATAAAGAAGTGGAATTGCCCATTACTTGGGAAGTCTGATTCCTTCCCCATTAGGCTAGGACAGTCAGGGCAACATGTACCTGCTAAGAGTCCTGAGCAGAAGAGTCTTCTGGCCAATTTGTATCTGCTTGCAGAGAGTTTGTAACAGGAAGCAAAGAAGGCAATGAGAGAACGGCAATATCTATTGATACATATTGCTGCTAGTTCAAGTGACTTCTATTTATTTTACCTGTATTTATTTTTCCCGGTGGAAACAAGCCAGAAGTTAAACAATAGACATAAACTGGTCTGTTGAAAACTACTGTTGTTGAAGGAAGCGAAGCTTCGTTTTCTTTTAAAAAGTTGGTTTTATGTGATGAATTTAGAATTGTTTAAGATTAGTGAATGTAATAGTATTCTTGCAGAATTTGAAATAAAATATCTTTGTAGTAAGTTTGCTCATGGCAAACTGCTTGGCGTAGGAATATACAGACATTCTTTATGTATGCATGTCTTTGACTTGCAGATACAATGATACAAATGTGTCATCTGTCCTAGTTGTCTGAAAAATAGACCTCCTATCTTAATGCAGACTCTCAGGGTATCACAGAATCAGAATAGTTTGGGTTGGAAGCGACCTTTAAGATCATCCTGCCTGTCTTGGGCAGGGACACATCTTAAGATGCCCCCCTGTCTTGGGCAGGGACATCTTTCACCAGTCCAAGTTACTCAGAGCCTCCCCATCCAGCCTGGTCTGGGTATGCTGTGTATGTTTTCTATTCTCAGTCATGTAATTTGTTTTTGAGTAATTAAATAATTCTAACTGTGTCCCACCAGTCACTGAAAGCAGCATGAAGGTATGGTGCTGCTTTACTGCGGACAAACTGCTCCTTTGCCAGTCGTGGCTTCAGAAAGCCTTGTGGCTGACAGGAGACTTGCTCTATAAACCTACTGTTTGCCCCGTACTTATTTTTTTAGGTCTGTTTCATTACTGTGGTGTATAGTAATGCTCACTTGCTTTACAATTTCAGGGAAGAACTCGACATTGATCTGAAGGATATTTACTACAAAATTCGATGTGTGTTGATGCCTATGCCATCTCTTGGGTTCAATAGGCAGGTAGTGAGAGACAATCCGGACTTTTGGGGTCCTCTGGCAGTTGTCCTCTTCTTCTCAATGATTTCATTATATGGACAATTTAAGGTAGGTATAAATCTTGTGCCTAAAAAGAAATCTGAACTAAATTTGGGAATGTGATTGCTAAGCAATTTGCATTCTTACGTAGGTAGAAAGCCTTTTTTTTCCATACTAATGTGGGGCATTTCAAGTGCTGTTTCTCAAGTTAATATGTAGAAAGACATCAGTTAGGAATGTATTAAATAGCCCACGGGTAAGTTAATCATGATGAAATGTCAGGTTTGTTTTTATACAGTAAAACAAAGGAAAGATATGGTTTCTAGAGGAACCAGATTGATACTAATGGGTTTATAGTCATATTAGTGAATCTTTCAATTTTAATTCTAACCTTTTGTTAATTTGCTTTTTATTGCTTAAAAATGTTATCAAAAAGCATTTCTTTGGATGCCATGAATTTTAATTTCCTGACAAATAAAGCTGCTTATTTAATTCATACTATATGACTCCTGTTATCTGGTATATTTAATCTTCATTAGTGACGTTTGCTATTTTGTCATTCCTGCTCAGTTTAACTTTCCTCTGGTCAATAGACTTTTTTTATAATTCCTTTTGAACTCCAAGGTGAATAGCTACTCAGAGGCATATTTAATTGACTTCCATAAACACTGTTAGCTTTTTTCTTTATGTTCTGATTAAAATAAAGAAGAATTATCATTTATAGTAGCAATTTGAATGTAAGCCTAGGTGCTCTTGCATTGGAAATCTTTATGACTAAATGTGTGGTTACAGTTGTTTTAAATGTGACCAAGTATGGCAGTAAGCCATATGTAAACCAGCAGAATGTGCTTATGCAAGGATTCTTGTGAATGGTGGGATAAAATCATTCCCTTTGGGACCTCTGGCTTCCATATGGTGTACCAAATGCTGACTAAGAATTCACTCTCAGTATCTTGTCTCTATGAGGCTTGAATTGAGTAGACTAAACCACTTTATTGTTCAAAGCTTCTGGGTGTACCAGTCACCTGTCTCCTTGGCAAAGCAAGGACCATTCCTTGATCCTGTGACAGATGAACCACCTCCTGCAGTTTGTGTACCTCCTGTACAGCAGCACCGGGGCTGATGTTTCTTAGGAACGATGGGTTTACCATATGCATGCAAGGGTGCTGTGTATGTATGAGGAGGGAAAGCTAGCAGGCAGCAACAGGATGACTGACAGCAGCTGGACTGAATGAACCCATAAGTGGGCTCTAAACTGGAGAGAGATGAGCACTTCTGCTCTAAGACTTTAATCTGGTACTCTTCTTTTAGTCAGTGGAGGAAAACAGGAAGTAAAAGGAGGCTATGTGCTATTTTCACAAATACTTTAAAGCCACTAAATTTTCTTTCAGTGCTGCTGTGGTTTTTATCTGTTTTTTCCTATTTCATTCTTCTGGAAATAAGGAACTTTTAATTAAGCAAAGTTTTGAACAGAGCACTGAGTTAATTTTTTTAAGTTCAGTCATTGTATGTTTGGAAATACAGAGACTGGACTTAGACTGTCATTTCTGTCTAAAAAGGCATTTCAGAAAGGAGAGCTTTACTTCTAGTCTTCCCAGTGGCTCAACACCAAAACCAGCTAAGTTAATCTGAAGGTTCTTTTAAGAATGATTTTAGGATTTCTTCTGTAGTATAAGAGCAGAACTATGAAAGAAGCAAGAAAAAATAATAGTAGACTTGGTCCCAGGAATCTGAGGCTCTTTATTAAGTTGTCATCATCAAGTTCCACTGAGACTTAAAGTCCTATGTCTTCTGAGCATTCTTAGTTTGAGTAAAGGATAAAGTGGCATCTTTATGAATGAAAGAAGGAGAATTTCAACTCCTTGTATTGGTTGGGCTGACTTTTAAAAACTGTCTGAGCCCTTATTTTGTAAGAGGTGAAATATGAAGACATTTAGGGTAGTTTTAACTCAACTTCCTATTCCTGTTGCAATGCTTACAGAATACTTTTGGTATAAATTCCGTGTACACCAAATTTACCATTAATGTGATTCTGTGAATGTAACCCCTGAACTTCGTTTGCTAATTAAACTGTGATACTAAACACCATTCTTGCCACAATTCAGAACTCAGTTTTGCATAATAAAATCCCTGACTGCAGTGAAAGCAATTAGGGAAATGGATTTTCCTTTTTCACAATGACAATTACTCATATAAATGAATTGTTTTTTATCTCTCAAGGTTGTTTCTTGGATTATAACTATTTGGATATTTGGATCCTTGACAATTTTTTTACTGGCCAGAGTTCTTGGAGGAGAAGTAAGTACCTGTGTGGGAAAAGGATGTAGAGAGAGGTAAGGTAAAGTCTCTTGATGATGCTTTTCAGCAGCAGTTGGGTTTTCATAGTGCTTGGGTTTGGATCTTGTAGCCAGCTAAGAATGGCTGCAGTTGCTAAGTGTAAAGTCAACATTTCAGGTTTTCAGTCTCAAAAATGAAGTCTAAAATACGGAGATCATCAATTAATCTCTTGGTGCAATAGAAGTGTGCTTGGAAGTGATAAACAGTCTGGTAATTTCTGCTGTGAATCCCCAAAATTCTACCAGCTTCCTGTGATCCAGAACTTAAGAGAGAAATGCTTTCAAGTTTTTGGCCCCTGGACTAAATGGACTAAACTTTTTTTTTTTTTTTAAATGGGAGGCTAACAGCAGTTAGATGTCCTTAGGTGTCATGCACTTCACAGTGTTTGTTTTCATTCATGGCTTGAAGCAGTTGAACCCATTAAAGTATGAAAGCCAGAGCGTTTCTCAACTGCAAAGCCAACTGGAGTTGTGGCCTGCATCCCTTCCCCCAGCTGCTTGTACCAGTAGGGTTGGAGTAGCTGCTTGAGCTGTTTACAGATTGACTCATTAATTGATTTAGGTGTAAACAACAAAAAATTACATAGAGCAAGGCCCACAGACAGCTGCAGTGGAACAGTCAGGAGGATAAAACTTCTTAAAATGGATCTGCAGCATAAAATGCATTGAACTGTGTTGTGAAGAACTAAATATTCAGTGATGCTTGGTTTTTATACTTTGGCTATGGATATTGCATTAATGATGCACCAGTATTGCAGAGGTCCTGTGTTATTTATTTAAACTTTCCTTTTAATCATAATTGCTAGAGTCTTCTTGTGTGAATACTGTTTTGAAAGACAAAGCTTTTATAAATGTGATTGCGTGGTATTTCTGCATTTCAACACAATCCAGATCCCCTTAAATCCCCCTTATGTCTCAAAATGGGAAATTATCAGATGTATAAACTGGAGAAGAAGTATATAGGTTTGCAGAGCTTGTCATGAAGGATCATCATCCACAAGAAAATGCTTACAAGATGCCACTACTTTTCCTGTTAAATCCAGGAAGCCTAGCTGTGCACAGGAACATTTCAGACCATAGTAGGGCAAAATTAGACATTTCCTTCTGAACCTAAAAGTAGTTATGAAGTACTTGGAACAACTGTGTTCCAGATATTCACAATAAATTGAAGCTGGAAATCAGAATTCTGTGCCTTACAGGGATCAAGTTTTAAGTCTTCTGCTGACACCAAAATCATTCATGTGCTTTATGTATTTATTTATGTAACATGGATACGAGTATATTAATGCAGAAAATTATGCCTTTGCTGCTTTTGACAACCAGGACTAGAGCTGGTCTGTGAGAGGTCTGTTGCAGTTCTGTGCTCCTGGATATCATATGTAAATGCTTCATTTGAAAGTGATCATTTACAGTGTTTTAGGGGGCAAAAAAAAAGGGACAACATATTTCTAAATTTAGGGTTTAGCATACAAAACCAATTTTTACACTAGGAAGCCTTCTTTAGCTGAAATTTCATGAATATAACACATTATAATCGTTATTCATAGTGTTATAAGAAGAACAAATTGTATTTGGTTACAGAGATTGAGTACTGCAAAGCTTATTTTTCTTTGCTTGGAAATTTCAGGTTGCTTATGGCCAAGTTCTTGGTGTAATAGGATATTCCCTACTTCCCCTCATTGTCATAGCACCTGTACTTTTGGTGGTTGGATCATTTGAAGTTGTTTCTACCCTAATAAAAGTAAGTTCATATCATCTATTGAGAATTTAGTTATTTTTAAGTCACTTTCTTAACACTTCAAGTAATCTGCCCAGGAAAACATAATGATGTGTCAAAATTTTCAGAACTACAAAGTGAGCTTTGCAATCATTTTGGTTAGCATAGTGGAAAGTATATGTGATTTTAAATGCTTCATTTGAGTGTTTGGGGATATACAGTGCTGTTGCTATAACAACACCTGTTGTCACTGGAGTAGCTTGTATTTTATATTTTGCTGTGCTCTAATAGTTGCATTACAAAAAAGATGGGATTCTCATTTTGAGAAGAGAATGCATAATTAAACCCCAGAATGTAGAATCTGAAAATAAGCTGTTCTCTCCCTTCCCCCATCACCCAGATTATTTTTAGTCACTGCAGCATGAATACGATGTTAGTCATTGTTCTGAGGCCTCCCCATAGTGGTAGCAGTACAAAGCTCTCCATACCCTTTGCAAAGAACGTAAGGCTTGATCTGATACAGAGATGGGAGTGTAAGGCAAGAAGAATAACCTGCCTGATACCACCTGCTGCTGGACACCTTTTATGGAACCAGCAACATTCCCTAAAAGATCCCAGAACGACATAACACTCTTGAACTTCTTAAAACCCTTTTAGGTAGCCTTTGAAGTTACTGCTGAGCCTGGGAAGGTTAAGTGATAAAATTCTGTTATGAGCTAAGCTGTACACTTTCTGGAGGTTTACTCTGTTGATTTCATTATTTCTGTCCCTTTAGCTTACTGGCAAACAGTATAATTGAAGTACAACTAGAGTCTATGATAAGTAACAAAATTGCTGAATTTGAGATTTGATAATCTGTGATTACTGATAAATGATAGTCAGAATGTAAATCATTAACTTGCCAGTTAACTAATACATAACTTCAAAATAAATATACGTTCATGAAGCCTCTGTTATGTGATTACTACTCACAGCCTTATGTTAACTTCAGAGGGAATCTCTGCAAGGTTCTTGTCTTTGCACCGCTAGCATGAAAATGCATTACAAACCCCAAATGGCCAAAACTTCTTGGGCTGTGACAAGTACTACTTCTTATGGCTGGCTCTGTGTTATACTGAGATTTATACTGTGGTGTTTGAAGAGGCTTTCTTGTGGTGTCATCTAAGACTGTTCATCTTCTTTTTCAGTTATTTGGAGTCTTTTGGGCTGCATACAGTGCTGCATCATTACTAGTTGGAGAAGAATTCAAGACCAAGAAACCCCTTCTAATTTATCCAATCTTTCTATTATACATTTATTTTCTGTCCTTGTATACTGGGGTGTGATCTAGTGTAAGATGTGGCCAGAAACCATATTTCAGTCATTTGCAGACTGATACTGTGTAAGATTAAGAAGGCTGGAGATAATACAAGTGACTGTTTTGTATCCAGTTGTTGAGATGTTTTAAGATGGAAGAGCATATTTGTGTATATTATTTAATGAAGCAATTGTAGCTATATAGATTTGTATCAAAGTTCTAGGTTTGTTTAAGACTCTTCAGATTTTAATGAACAAAATAAAAAAAACCTTGTGTTTTATAACAAAGCGTAGCAAAACTGCAACTTAATACCTGTGCCAAAAGCACTGGGACCAGATTACTTTATTCAAGAATTAAAAATGAGAAGTTAACTGTTAACAATCTCAAAGTGCAATTTTTCTTTTAAGCTTAAACACAGCTGGCTTTTTTTGGCACAGCAAATTCTGTAGATAAGATATATTTATGAAACAGTCCTGATTGTTCACAGAATAGTCTGTATAATCAAGATCCAAGAAGATACTACTTTTAATTTAGTGCCTCTATTACTGTGATTTGGCTGTTGAGTTTTTATAAATTCCAATTTCTTTTCAAAACATGTATATACTGTGTATTTTGTATCTATGGCTTGTGTGTACCGTAAATACTCCTTGGTTAAGGATGTATATTGGGTTTTTAAAAATTGAAGATACAAGTATTTGAAGTTTTCATTTACTATCTCTGACCAAAGGAGCAAGATATTTACTGTGTGACATAATTAATTAAAGCGCATATTTAGAGAATCAAATTATTTTACTTAAAAGTATAAATTTACAGCGAAATGGGTGAACACCTTTCTCAGCTCTAGTGCTGGCCTAATGTTGGAGGAAAAAAAGATGATCTATCAAATTTGTGTGATCTTTAAACAATGTTATTTTATGATGACAAAATAAAAATACTGCTTCCCTAACAATGTTTTACAACATCTTGCTCTGTTTTGCTTTTAATAGCATGGAATTTAACATGCATCCTTTTTAAATTTTTTTTTTATTTTCACCAATACTATTAATCCCTTGTAAAGAGAAATAGGAAAGATTTTGAAGGCCAGATTCTCCCTGCACTAAACGAGGCAGAGTTACAGCCTTAGTAACAGTGGAGTCTTGCTAATTTTGACTCTCGAAGGATTATGTAATAATGTGATGACATGTTAAATATTTCCTGTGTACTGTGTTGATTGCTTATATAATGGTCCTTATGGTAATACTTCTTCACAAGGGAAGTCCACCGAAGTACACTTTGAATGGTACTAAGATAGGCATTTGCAATCTTTAGGATTTAGTATCAACATCTAGCTCTGAAGGTTTGCGGGTTTTTTTCTGGCAACAGAAAAAAAAAGCATTTCCCATTGTCGCCCCCCCACCCCCCCATCCTTTTTTTTTTTAATGCTACAAATAAAAATCAGCCACGATAAGGTAATAGTGAGGGCTGTCCTGGGTCTCTGATGGACATATTTCCATATCAGAACTGTAGTTTTTCAGCTTTTTAGCCTGTACTAGCCAGCTTGGTAACTTACTTTTACCAGTCATTACTGATGCAAAATACATAAATAAATTCCAGCTCTCCCACAAACCTTTACCTTATTCAGTCTGCTTTCCTGGCTGATGATTGTGTTGGTTTTAAACAGAACCACTTGAAGTTAGTGCTGGACATAAATTACAGTGTAGTAATTGAGCTTGTAATATATAAAAAGAGAAAAATTGGTAGAGTGATTGACTTTTCACCTGATTTTTGATTTCCGAATAAATTGTGGTGAAATGAATGCAAAGTGGTACTAAATGAATTTATACCAGCAGCAGCTAATTTCTTATTTACAAGTGTTTTGAGAGCATTCATACTCCGTTCTATTTTAAAAAAAAAAGGAAGTTACAGTGTGTTAAAAAAAAGTGTATTAGCATTAGAATCTTGCATGATAATCTGGTTTTACTTGTTTTTTTCATTACTTATATTTCTTTTTCTAACAGGAATATCCAACTATTGTTATAAGACTCCACCCAGCCCTGGAATCCGTTTAACTTCTGTCCCCACAAAGGTGAAGGGCAGGAACACATTTAGGTTACTAGGCTGTCAGGCTTTAAGCTTTGCACAGTTGTTCATGAGGTGTTCTGTGCATCTGAACTGACTATGAATATCGAAGGGATGCGAGAATGTTCTAAAATACCTCCCTTTCCGGTAATGTTCTGCGAAATTTATAGTTGGAATTTTAACTGTTCTTTTCCACAGACTTGGCACATGTATAATATGCAATGTAGATAATGCACTTAACATAGTACATATTTTGTACCCAATTGCAGATTTGCACCTTTTAATCTCAGTATCTTTAGGGTCACTTTATGCGTATGTTGTGCAAGAAACATACAAACAGCTCTCAAATGACTCTGATAGTTTGTAATAACTTTGCATTCAACAAACTCATATTTTTAGATGAGGTATGTGTGTAAATACAAGATGTATTTTATAAAAAAAAATGAATTAAACTTGTTTACAGAATGTATGAAGCTCATTTATATTTACTGACTTAATACTGAATAATTAATATTCATGAATTAAGGCACATCCATGTTCCTGTGCATGCCACCAATATATTGAAGCTATACATAGTACCAGTAGCTTTGAGGCTATAAATAAGTTTTTGTGATAATCAACATACTACTTCAGTCTGTCTAAACTGGAAACTTAGAGCACATCCATCTAGAAAGGAAATTGCTTTTGTAAGATGCAACACCTCATTTTGGGGTGGTGACACAGGTATCACACCTTGGTGAGATGCATTTTGAATGATCTCTAGAGAGCAGCTAGACATGTTCATCCTGTTTCCTCTTCTACCCGTCAGACATACTCTGCTGTTTATCAAAAGAATTACTCTTACTTGAAAAGTTGATGAAATCCATTGTTGAGACAACATACAGGATGAGATCTGCTATAATTTTATCATTATCCTTACTGGTGTTAAATGTTTTGCTTGAAGTACTACAACAAGTTTAAAAGCTGCTCATTTTGCTTTCAGGACAATTTTGATTAGCCTGGGGGGCACACATACTCATGTTGGTTTGGTTTGGTTATTTTTTGTTCACACACTGTATTTCTTCTAAAATTTCCTTGCTAGAGCAGCAGCCCGTGCTAATTTGTGTCCTAACAAAAATATTCCGTAGAAAACTCTGTATTTGAAAACTAGCTTTAAACCATCGGTAGCCTAAAAGTTTTGTGAAATATTTAAGCAAATAAAGCCTGTGGCAGATAAAGTAACGCATATAGGTAGGCTGAGCTATACAAACCGAATTGGTATTTTAGTGGGTGAAAAGGGAAAATCTCAACAAAATACAAAATGTTTTATTAAACTGAAATCATTTTTGAAGCGCTGTTTCGGAGCAGAAAGCGCTGGTGGGTGCAATGGCCCCGTGCTCCCGGCCCGGGGCCAGGGACTCCCTTTCCAAGGGCAGCGGCGTTTGCGGCTTTGTCACTCGGTACCAGCGCTGCGGCCACCGGCACCCCCGGGGTCAAAGCCACAGCCGGTGCGCGACACAAGTCCCCGCTCCGCTTTTCCCGAGGACGGGGACGGCGAACGCGCTCTCCCGCTTACGACCCAGGTTTTGTCCGAAGCACTACCGACACGGCAGCGGCGAGGAACGGATGGCCGCGGGCCGGGACTGCCCTAGGCCGGGATCGCCCCGGGCCGGGACGGCCGCGGGCAGGAGCCAACGCAGGGCGGGCGCGGCGGGCAGTGCGCACGCGCGCGGCCCCGCCCCGCCCCGCCCCTCGCGGAGCGGCCCCGTCGCCCCCGCCCCCCGCCGGGCCGCGGCCGCTCGGTTCCGCATCCGGCGCGGCTGTGTCACTTCCCGCTCACGCGGGCGCTCTCCCTTTCCCCCTCTCCCCGGACCCGGATGGTGACTGGCGGCGGCAGCTCCAGGGACTGTCACTGAGCGGCTTTCCGCGGGCCTCTTGTCCTGAGGGCGGCGGCGGCGGCGGCCGCGAAGATGGCTGCGGCGGCCTCCTGCTCCTCGGCGGCGGCGGCGGCGGCGGCGGCGGCGGGGCCCGGTCCCGGTCCGGGCTCCTGCGAGTGGCTGCTGCTGCGGGACGGCTGCCTGCGCTGCGACGCCGACGGGCTCTGCAGCCTGTGCTACCACCCGGCGCTCAACGCCATCCTGGCCGTGACCGCGCGCGGCGCCATCAAAGTCATCGACGGCACCTCGGGGGCCACGCTGCAGGCGTCGGCGCTCGGCGGTGAGCGGGAGCGGGAGCGCGGCCGGGCAGGTGTCGTGCGGCCCGGGGCAGCCTCGGCAAGGAGCGGCCGGGCGCGGTCCGCGCCCCGCGTGCCCGAGGATCCCCCGGCTTATTGTCACCCCTTTTCCTTTTTCTGGCCTGAGCGGCCTCCCTGCGCAGGGAGGTGGCGGAGTCGCCGTCCCTGGAGATGTGTAAGGAAAGGCTGGACGCGGCACTCAGTGCCACGGTCTCGTTGGCATGGTGGTGTTTGGTCGTAGGCTGGACTCGGGGAATCTCGGAGGTCTTTTCCAACCAGAGCCTGTGGTTCTGTGCTCCTGTTCTTTGGAGCAGAGATACTCATGTAGATAGCGCCGAGGCGTTTTACTTCTGTAAAACATTGGCATGGTTACTGTAAGATTAAGTGGGGATGGAAGGCTGCGATGTATAAGGGTTGTATTTTTTAATTTTGCTTTTGCAGGTGATGTTGTGGTTCATGTAGTGTTGAACCTTCCAAAGATTAGAAGCAGCATGTTAGGCAGGACAGGCATAGTTCTAGTTCTTGTTGGTATGTGATACTGTAATAATTTATTTGTTGAGCCTTATTCTGTTTTTTTAAGAAGGCTTGCTGATTAAAAGTGTAATTTGGCTTATGGCTTAAAACTATTTAAGATAAGAATTCTTCATTAAGTTATTTGGTGATACGTTTTTTATGTGTTTGAATAGTTCTTCAGGCTGTTGCCTCTCTCTATTGGTAGTAACCATATCCCTGCTATTAAGTTCAGGAGACATGATTGTGTACTGGCTTTGTGGAAGCTTAGACTGTAGCATCTCCATAACTATGAAGCAACTTTATTTGTTGACCATTAGAGTTTTTGCACTGTTAATAAACTAACTCTCTAAAAAAAGATTCCTATGCCATTAACAGCTTTGGTTCTTTGTTCATTAATGGCTTTTAAACTGTGGCACTTGTCAGAATATGGGTGGTGGGTAGGGTTATTTGTCTCCTTGTGAGTCCAGCCCTTGGAATAGAAAGATAGGCATCTTACCAGTTGTATGCTTCCATATTCAGGTTCTCCTTACAGTTGTGTGTTGCTAATAAGATGTTGCTTTGCTGAGTGGTGGTGGTGAAAGGTTGTTTGCTGCCTGAACGTGGTACAGTAATGCCAAGAACTGCATAGGAATGCCATAGCCTGGGCAATATGTACACTTTCACCTTGAAAACCAGTAACTGTATTGCAATGTCAAACTGAAGAGAACAGGACAAAAATTGCTGATTTCCTTTCATAACTCAAAGTTGGTACAATACGTGTAAAGATCAAGCATTTGGGGCATTTGAAAAAAAAAACCCAAAAGTTTTGTGGAATTACTAAGAAGGTGCCAGCTGCTTTTGTTGTCAGTTGCTTGCATGGAGAATGAGGCTCTTGTGTGGTGTTTCCTGCATTGTTCAGGATTCAGATCACTCTGCTTCTATAATTCCCTTTTACCATGCTGTCTCCTAAAGTGCTTTTTTATTAATAACTTTGTTTCTTTTCTTCAAGCTATTGCAGGAATTTTAAAGTTGCTTTTAAGTTGTGGTTGAAGAGGGCATAGATAGAGGACCTAATTTGTAATTTGCTGTTTGTGTAGGAGATGTTTAATTCTCAGATACAGAAAAGGAAGTGAACTGGAAATCAAAGTGATTCTGCACTTTGCTGTGATAGAATCTTTGCAAAGGATTTGACTCAGTATTGAAAATGCTAATGGAAATTCTCCCCTAAATAGTAGCTATTTGAAAATAACATATTGCTTTGCTTCTGTTACGTACATTCAATCATGTATACTTCCTTTAGTGTCAGTCTTCTCTGTGACAGCATGGCTGTAAAAAATGGGATCTACTCCTCCTCACATAAAACAACAGAATTGCTTGCAATCTACCCAGATTTTATCTGTGCAATAGAGCTGATGATTTTATTACTGGGGAAAAAAAGTTATATTTTTAATAGTTTGAAGAAACTTTAGATTAATTTTCTTATAGATTCAGACTGGCATGCCTGTCAGAAATCTGGTTCATCTCAGCGGTTGGTGTCTGTTGCGGCTATTAGCAATCCTGTTCACTCTTGTTCTCTCTCTCTTCCTGCCGTCTTTGGGAAGAGAGGAAGGGAATTTAGCTGCTCTCTGATGTCTGCCTGCATTGTACAGCATGGGCTCTTTTAATGTAGGATGGTAGTAGCTGGGCACTCAGACCTGTAGACCAACTCTGTCCCTGTTCCCTCCCCTGCCATAAATGACAGGTCAAAGGATATTGTTGCTTCAGGGACTTCTGGTACTATAACTAAAAATAGAGTCTCTAGGAATTAAAACTGCTTCTCCTGGGAGACTGCTTGTCCTCCTTGGTAATTGAGGCTGCAGGTCTTCTGCCTTGCCAAAAGATTTATGTTGGACAGAAATGCTGTTGCTTGTTACCCAAAGAAAAACAAAATATAGCAGGCCTCATTCTAGAAAGTGGTGCAAGGAAAAGATTTTCCTATCAAGGCAGGATAGGGGAGGAAAAGAAACACAACCAAGCCTCAGTGTGTTTTGTATTTGCAGTCACAGTTCACTGCGGAAATATATATTAAGCTTTGAGCTCATTCTCTGTGAAAAGATTGAACCTGTGGAATGCTGAATGTGGTGGAGCAGTGGAGGCTGCCTTCGTTAGAATAGAAATGCAGATTGCTCTTTGGTGTGTAAAAGAGCGAGGCAAAAGATTCACAGCCAGAAGACAGTTCAGTTATAGATCGGGTCCAGACATTGGGATGTGGTCTGTATGCTTCAGTTCCTCACGTGAACTTCAGTGATCTAATGTGTTTGGTGATCCAGGGACTGTTCTTCTGGCCCCAGTCTGTAGCAATTCAGTGTGGATTGTTATATCATGCTGAATCTTCAGCAGCTCTGTCTCTTGAAGGTGTGTAATCATCTTTAATCTTTTTCCAGTACGAACCCTGTAGGCCTGTTCAAGAGGACCAGGTGATCATTTGCAACAGCCCAGAGCATGATAGTACATAAAAGTAAGGGAGGAAATCAGGTAACACTAACATTAAGCTCTGTATTACCTGGTCACAAGGTTGTCCTTTTTATTCTGTCAAGACTGTTGCACGCACACTGTGCATTTCAGAGAACAAGACTGAGAGTGCAAGGAAAATTCTTGTGATTTCTGGATGTTCTGCCTGTTTATTTGCTAGTAGTGGTTAGTCAGGACTGGTTTTGAATCTGTCGCGCAAGTCTATCAAGTACTTTATTTTCCCTCTTAGACATTATAATGTTTCTGTGGTTTCAGTTTCAAGTTGAACACTAGTAACCAAAAAGCATATATGAGCAATCTCCAAATACAGCACTAAAGATGAGCTTTTTCCTTGGCCTCAAAAGATGCAAACCAAAACAGTGAGACAAACAACCCATGAAGAATCTAAACAAACTTCCAGATTAGCCTTGAGTGACTTTCCTAGTGTTCATAGAGGTGTTTGATTTATCAGCCCCTTCCATTTACAAATAAAGTAAGAAAACTGCCTAAACTGAGTGAATGCTGTAATTCCCAGAGTAGTTTGGGCAGGATTAAAATAACAAACTAAAATGTACTATCAGATGGACAGTTCCAGTAGGTATTTCTAGATTAATTTGATGTAGCAGTAACTTCAGAGCCTCATTTGCTAAAATGCACGGTGTTTTGTGACTAAGGCGTTCTAAATTACTGTAGAGGCCCGAACAGAAATCAAAATCTTCAGAGTCTGTACAGGGAAGGTCTGTTCATGGTACATAAATACCTGTTCCTGAAGCAGGAACAGGGCTGTTCCTCCATCAGAAGAATTTAGAAGTAAATAGATCCCAGCCCAGGAGGCTCACCTGTGCCTGCAAGTTCAACACCATAAGACTTCTCTTTTGTGAAGAAAAGGCAACTCTTGTTTTTCTTCCACTGCCTAACTTAAAATTATGGTGCCTTGGAAATGTCTCAAGAGATGGAAATGTCCAGCTCTGTTTCTTTCTCATTCTTTT
The DNA here is from genome assembly GCA_034336665.1 of Luscinia megarhynchos. Lineage (NCBI taxonomy): Eukaryota > Metazoa > Chordata > Aves > Passeriformes > Muscicapidae > Luscinia > Luscinia megarhynchos. Next base: position 76,683,846 of record CM067565.1, on the reverse strand, counting down.
CTGTGTGATGCAGAAGGCAAAACAAGAGGAAAAGATTCTCTTTTGCAACTTGGAAGTCATAGAGGGAATTTGCACTTCTTTAGGAAGCAACTGTTGGGATACTCTGTCATCCAATTCTGCACTTGACTTATTTGAAGACACCATCAACAGTTTCAACAGTTTGAAGCTCACTGATAATATGCTCAGGTTCTCCTTCATTCCTCAAAACTGGGGTGATTTCTTCCATCTTTTTGTTTCTTACATTCTTTTGTTCCATTATGAAATAAAAATAATAATAATAATGAAGCCTCTTGCTATTAATACAGAATTTCTCATCCCATAGGGAATATTGTCAAATTAGTGATCTGCTACAGCCCACCTTGCATTTGAGCATACTTAGGTGACTGCTAATCTGGGTGAAATACTTCTTAAAGAGATCATTTCATTGATTTATATGATTTTAAGATAATTCATGAGGCACCTTAAGCATCTGAGAAAACAGGGTAGGAGAACTGTTACATTTGAGTTCAGTGTTTTATACTAACAAAGGCTCTAGACTGCTGTGAGCTCCATTTGTCTGCTAGTTTAATCAGAGTATGTCAAATATCCCTTGTTACTTTCCAAGCATCTTGCCAGACTATCAAAATGCTTTTAATTGATATTTCCAAGCTCTATTGAAGCACATGTGGATTATCTTCTGCAGAAGCTAAAATAGAATAAAATTAGAAGTCTTTTTACATAGCTTTCAAGGGATGTTTCCATGTCCATGTTTCATGCAGGGATTCAGAAGTTATAACAGGCAGCAATGCAGGCATGTTATGTTGCCAGGAATGATCATACAATATTTTTTTCGTTTTATTGACAGATCTTTCATATCTGGACCAATGGATTCATGACTGTCATTGCTACGGCAGTGCAGTATTACTGAAGGTTGTAGAATGCTTTAATGTCAGATAAACATAAATTTGCCAGACATCTATACATGGACTTTGAAAAAGGCCTTCTGCAGGAAGATGAATCCTGAAATGCTCCTTAGGGAGCTAAAGGGGGAACCCTGTGCTGGGATTTGTATCAGGGATTTGAACTTTGTCTTCCTGCCCTAATTGTCTCATGGGTAGTTAAGGCATTTCTTATTGATATGAAGGTTTCTCAGGGAAAGAACTGACTGACACTTAAGTGCAGATTATCCAATTTTGGTCAAGAGAGCTTTTAGTATGCCTCCATGATAAACCCCTCAGCTCAACTGCCAGTTATGCTGTGTACTATGTTGTGTACTGTGTTGTGTAGAAGAAACTTGGCAGAAATATATTCTGACAGATAGCTGATAGTTGAAGTCTGGCACATTATGGAGAAAAGCAGGTGTATTCTCTGATGGACTTGAAGTAATGAAAACATGGAGAAGACTTTTACTTGTCCTGCCTAATGATCTTTACTATTGCCCAGCCTGATCTCTTGCTATTTTGAACATTCTGGTGAGCAGTGGTTTGGATCTAACATCTTGTCCTGCAGCTGGTCGTTTCTGACAGCCCGCCATGATGTTAGCTGGCCCAGTAGAACCATTTTCTGTGTCCTTAGTTACATGGTTTATAACTGTGTTTTTATGGTTGCTGTTGCGCTGGTATCCATAACTTAAGTGAAATAGAACATCCAAAGTTTTATAAGACAGACTATAAGAAAGATCTGCCCTAGATGAAGATTCACCTTAATTCTTTTTTGATAATGATTAGGTCAGATTTTTTTGGTGTGATGTTGATCTGTTATTTCAGGTTTTCTTTCCAGGTTACTTTCAAATCAGGAAACAAAGCTGTCTGTCCTTGCTTTTACTAGTATCCTTTCGTTTTCCCTGAACAGTAAGTATGATGTATTTCAGAAGTAGGCTGGCTTGCAGATGGAGATGAGGTTTGCAGTAATGTGGACTCATGGACAACTTTTGAGTGTATCAGACTGTCCCAGGTCATGTTGTGAGATAGCTTGGTGCACGTTGTCTGTTCCAGTGGGATCGGTGACTTTTCACAATCTTCTTAAAACTTGTAAATAAAAAATTTACACATGGATCAGTTCATTTCCTGATGGTTCTTAAGTGATGCCACAGTATTGCTACCTGCTGTTAGAAAGCTGTCCTTTAAATAGTTAATGCTCTCTTAATTGCACTGACTGTTCGCAGTCACCAGGTGTGTGCTTGTCACTGAGGAGAAGTTTCAAGAAAGAGCAGCTATTGGCCTGAGTTATTTCATTTGTGAAATACAGATGAACACTAACACTTGCAAGTCCTTGTCTTTGGGAAGAGTATCAAGATTTGTTAAGGACCCAGTGTACACTGCTAGTGAAAAGGTAGACAGGAAGTCTGCAGAACATTTATTTTGAATATTCCTGTGCATGTTGGGGAAAGGGCACTCCACAGATATGGATGATAGTCAATAAACATTGGGCATAAGTTTAAAAATGTAAAATTATGGAAATAGTAACTTATCTGTCACATCAATATAAACACTATTATGTTTAAAATGTCCTTGAGCTATTTGCTAGGGCCATTCAGTGAGTATTGATAACCTTTTAATGTGTAACTTAAAAGGGAATTTGCTTAAGTTGTCTTGAAAATTGGTAGCAGTACTGAAAACATATCCAACCACAAGTGCTGATTAATGACGGCTTGCATAGCATACAGTCTCAGCAGTTCTTCAGTCCCCTGTACAGTCTGGGGAGGGAAAACTGTTAGATCCACTGCACTTCCCTGATCTGACCAAGCATGAAGCACTCAGAATCTCATAGTTGCATTTGGCAGCAACAGGCTACAAAGATTCGTGAATAACTTCGTATTGAAAGGAAGAGCTGGGAGGGTAAAGGGTGGCATTGAGAACTGGTGGAGTGCCTGAGTAGCAGTGGGGAGAGGGTTAGTGAAGTAGGAAGCTGGGAAGATGGCAATGAAGACTGGAAATGTAGTGTTAAGTTGGAGAATAAGAAGGCAGTGTGGTTTATGTGGAGAAGTAGTGGGGTAGACTTAGCTGACCTGTCTTCTGCAGGATCCTACATTTAATTTGTGATGTAAATGATGACGTAATATTGCTTGTTAAACTTCTTTTAGTAGTGGATTTTTCATGTTCAGTTTTCTTTAGCTTTTGTGAGTCAAAAGTCACAAGACCAGCCTTTTTCAAAAAATAATCTCAGGTTCTCTGCCCATGCCATAATGAGAAAGGAAAAGTCCTTATTCTGAATTTGTGGAGGAACCTGCTTCCCAGTACCTACAAAAGGTGTCTGGCAAGGCCAGGCTTAAGATAACTTTTCTGAATGTCCTTCTTTAGTGACAGAACTCAGGTTTAACTGAGGTGGTCACTGTGTTCAAATATTCTTATGCTGCAAAGAAGTGTTTAAAATATGCAAGGCCTTTTAATTTTGCAGGCTTCTCTGAAGAATTTGAAAAGGCATCCTAAAGAATAGTTTAACTTTTAAATATAACTTAAATGTGCATTAATCTAGTCTTTTCTACTTCAGCTTCCCTGTGTAGAAGTAGTTATAGGGAGAATGTGAAAATGCATTTAATAAACTTGAAATACTTGTAAGAATTTAGTGGCATTGTAGCCTGGTGTACCGGGCTCTGAACCAGCTCATAATGCCAGAATGAGATCTTGGAGTTCTGCTAGGAGTATGAAATACCAGTTAAATGCTCAGTTGTTACCATATAAGCAAATGCTAGAGAAGTTGTCAAGAACTCGTCTGATTATATGTCCTTTTTCAATGTCTGTGTGTTGTATTTCCATCTCAAAAAGAGTGTAACAGATCTAGAAACTTAAGGAGTGCAATGGTTTGTATGTGCGAAACAGTATTCAGTCTGTAAAAGATGATGGGGTGATTTGGAATGGGGAGTTGAGAGAGTGAGGACATGAAAAATCAAAATTGAGAGTTGATTATTCAAGTACAGGAGCTGAGGGCATCAAAAGAAGTAACTATGAGAAATAGTGAAATAGGGAGCTCCTGGGCATTGTGGATGCTATCGATTTGCGGAATTACAACAGTCTTGGACAAAGTGATGGAGGAAAAACCTGTCAAAGGTCATCATAATAGTCAAAATCCCTTTTGGGTCAGAAGGTCCCTAAGTGCAAATTGGCTGGGGCTGAGAGTGTTACAGGAAAGAACCATTGTGTAGATTACCTTTCTTAAATTCTTCACTTGGTTTAGACCAATGTCTTGGGCAAAATATTGGTTATGAGCATTTTCCTCTGACCTACTGTTCCTGCTTCTCTGGTCAGTACAGTTTTTTTAAAGTAATGTCCAAAAGAGAAAGATAGTAACTCAGCAGTGTGAAATAGCTTTTGAGCTACTGCTGCAGGAATGGAAGACTGCTATTAGATTTTGCTAAACCACTTTTTCTGCAGACCAAACGAGCCCAGTTATCTTAGTCTTCTCCCACCTGTTGTATGCTCCAGCCTTCTAACTTCTTAATACCCCCTTCATGGGACTGTCACATATGTGCTGATATCTCAGATGGAGGAGCAAAGATGAAACTGATATTCTGGATGTGGGCTTATTGCTGATTAGGAGAGACCAGTCTTTTCCCATGGTCCCTCTATAGTAACAGTTTGTTGCTGAAAGGATGCACTGCTGCCTCTTGTTCAGCCTGTCCATCAGGATTCCCAAGTTTTTTCTGTTGGGTTGCCAACCAGACGTTTGGTCCCTGGCTTCTCTTGATGTATGGACTTGTATCCCATTCTGGGTGTAAGACGTTGCATTTGTCTTCACTGCACATCAGGAGATTGAGTCAAGCCATTCCTCTGTCTGAGATCCTTGTAAAAGGCAGCCCTGCCATTTAATGCATCAGTTGCCCTCCATCATCTCCTGTTGGTGTCATTCACAGTCCAAATGAAGGTGCAGCATGTCTTGCCATCCAAGCTGTTGATGAAGATAGTGAGCCGTGTATCAGGCTTTGTTGAGTGCCGATCCTATGGCTGCCAGCTAGTGTTGTGTCCTTAAGGACTAACTTTGCACATGACAATGTAGCCAGTTTTTTACTTGCCTTATAACCCAGCCATCTGCTTTTGAGAACTTGCTGCTTCTCCCTGTTTGATGTCTTGGAATCTCCTTGTGATATTGAAGGTTGGAAGGGTGAGAAGCTAAACCATTTCCTGCTAGACAGTCTTGGGAGTTCAAAAAGTGCCATATGTGGAGATGTTTTCTCCTATTGCAGAGAGTGCAGGATACGTAGTGGGTGAACTCAGATGCCACTTTAGGGACCAAAAGAGGAACTGGTAGTAAAATTTCATCTGGCAAAGTTGCTTTGTTGTGAAATGCTGTGATGGGACTAGCACTTGAAGAACGGGAACTTCCTGTTACTGAACTGTGAAGTGTTCCTTGCCCGTGTCTGGTTGTGGGTGGAAGCTGTGTAATCTGTCCGTCTGCACTCTCTGAAAGAAAACTTTCCTGAAATTTTTTCATCGTTCTTCAATTTAAGAAAAGTTTTGGAGAAGAATGTACCCTCTGTGAGGTATTTGCAGGAGAATTGCAGGGATTTACATTCTCACAGTTTACTGTGGCCTGCAGGAAGGATTCTAGAATACCTTGTGAAATCTTTCCTAATTTGTTCTTGGGATAACGGTGTAAAGCTCTGAGCAGTTGTTTTCTGTACATACAAGGGATGCCAGTGATGTCAGATACATGGAGATCTGAAACCACACAAAGAACAGGGGCACAAGGAGCTCAGCAGTGTCTTCCTGCTGATTCACTCTCATTTTGAGTCTGTACAGTGGGAGAGGACTCTATGTCTGCAAAGCGAGTGAGATATGAACTGTCTTTATCTCAGCGGGGTTTTGTTTATGTTCTGAAACCTTTTAAGTGTTACTGTTAACTTCTCTTAATAGTTGCTGGAGCAGACACATCTAGTTAATATTTATGTGGCAATCTCCAGTGCTTTGGCCCAGATAACACATCATCCTATTAATAAGGTTTATTAAAACCAGATATCATATAATGAAACTGATACTGAAGCAACTCTGTCCTGGTTGTTGCTAAGGGAAAATATAAACTTTAGATCACATGTCTTGTTTTTTATTAACTAAATTCAGTTTTTGCAAGTAAGTGAGTTTGGAGGCACTTTATGATGTGAATCTGGGCATTTGTCTCAGCATTCTTGCTGTTTGCAGAGCATGTTTTATTTTCTTTCCTGCTTCAGCTCTAGTGTGTTTTTTCTTTATTAGATAATTTTGGACAGCTCTTCCAGATGAAGGTGTGTGTATATCATGAAATCTAAAGGAGAAAACGTTGCTTGTATATACCTGGTTTAAGCCATTTATGTAATTTGTCTAACTTGAACTTGTGTGTCCTTTCTATCCTTTCCCAAAGTTTGAGAATGTTTCTGTTTTGGGGAAAGGAGGAGGTCATGGAGTGCCTTTGTGATGACAGCAGATTGCTTTGGTGAGGTGATGTGTAGTGCAAATAAGGGGCTGGACCTGGATTTGGAAGATAAAACTCCACTGCTGAAGTATCCACAGGGATGTGCATGAGGAAGAGAAGAGGAGGAACAAGGGAGAATCTCTAACTGATAAATTCAGTAATTATGAGCAGTCATGGCCTGAGCTGGCCAGGCATTAGACATCTTCTCGTTATGGTGTTCTGAACTGTTCATAACCACCATGTATTTGTTTCAATTGGGAGCCACTGATGTGAAATAATTTGGAGACAACTTTATTTTTAGACCAGACTTGCAGTGATTTGCTCTTTATCCTCTTTTGTGTGAGCCCTTTGCAGCTCATCCATAATTGTGATTTTCTGTAGAATTAGTTTAAAATAGATTCCTGCAAATATAGCAAGTTAAGACAGCAAGTTTAACTTTAGGACAGGATTATTTTTATTGCAGAACTTCCTCAAACTGCAGGTATTGTGATACACTTACCTTGGCAGATTGTTTAGCTGGCGTGTAATTAGGTGTTATACTTGCTAACTTTCAGTTGGTTTTATGATTTCATGAAGTGGTAGCCATAAGAAAAGCACTTGCCTTGTAACAAATGAGGACAATTGATAGGTAAGGTTTTTTTAATCCCAGGTAATGTGGAAAATGTGTGAGAAGTAGCTGAGTGAGGTTCTGGCAGTAAGTGGCTTTGTCTCAAATGGGCAGGATAGATAGTTCACTAACGTGGCTTTTTCTTGAGTTTTGGATTCTTTTTAAGTAGCTCCATGCTCAAATCTTACGATACAAAATTAATGGAATAGATAGGGTTTTTGATCTCCTGAAACTTCATTCATTTATTTTTCCCATGCTTGCAGTATTTTGAGATGAATACTGAGATATTGTTTGGGTATTTTTAATTTAAATTGAAAATACAGAAATTGGTATCCATGCACACAAGGTATGTGTTCTACTGGGCTGATGGGATTTCTGCTTCTCCAGAAATGTTACTTTATTTCTTAATTTAAAGATCTAGTGACATTCATAGATCAAAGATACGAATGTTCCTTTAGGTATTTGAGTGAACTTGGGTCTTAGCATTATAAAATCAGTGCTGTGATGCATGTGTTTACCACTCTGACTTTATAACTGCAGGTAAGTGTTAGTTTAATTTAGAAACTATTGGAGAGGCATTTTTGCTCTGTATTGGAAGCTTCTTGTCAAGGGAATTACTGCCTTTGAAATATTTTAGCACCATTCCGGGCTAGTAGTTTTCTAGCTGAATTAACCTTTTTCAATATCACAAAAGGTAAAGGTGTTACTGCCAGTATTAATCTATATCTTCATGATGGTGGCCAAGCATGTGCAGGTAACAGGCACTTCTCTTAAGCTGTATAGCTTTGAGGCTGAATCTGTCTTTAGCAAAGAGATGAAGACAAACTTTTTCAATGTTCTACTTATTGAAATGCAAGGCTGATTCTCTAATTAGTTTGGTTCATCTTAATGCCCACAGGCAAGGGGCATGACAGATGCTGCTGATTGTTCTGAATTCTCCAAACAACTATTTTTTCTGTAATACTCTTGTAGGTCAGATTTTGTTCACAGGAAATTGCTGGTCTCTGTTCTGTATTATTTGAAACAAAGAAGGTGGAAGTGAAATGTTCCTTTTCTCAGGTTCTTAATTTCTGCAATCTGATGTTTGTTGGTTTTTATTTTAAGTTTTTAGGTTACTAGTTCTAATGTTGTGATAGACGACATACCATAGTGTAATATGCTATTGGATTTGCACTTCTAGCATGCTAGCAGCCTGCCAGGTTTCCTTGCAGGAACTGACAAAAGGTATAATGACTTCTTTGTGAGTTGTTTTGTTTTTAATCCTAGGCAGATAGGCTGGAGATATTGGGAGAAGCTATGATTCACTTGTGCCAAGACTGAAAAGAAAAATCATTAGAAACTTTGAATGGCTGCTTTTTCTCCTACCACCCGAAGTAAATTACAGCTAAAGCAATTGGGGCTAAAATGAGAGTAACAATTGGGTTTTGATGATCTAGCTTAAGTAATTTAGTGATTTAAGTGAAACTTTTTAGCTGTGGTTTGTGGAGATGCAGATCACTATTTGTTGCCAATAAACTTAGGCTGGACAGGTAGGACATAATGTTAGAGGGGCAGCAGTATGTTTTTCAAAGGGTATTGGCAGAGTCCTTTAGCACGTTGTAAAATATTGATCCTAAGTTAGAAAAGACACTTCTGACTGCTTTAGGATGATTTAACTTTTCTAGGCATAACTTTTACATTACTACTTCTGCAGTGGTGACTTATCAAATTCTTTCATTTCCTGGTTCTCAGTCTATTATTATAATCATATGGTCAGCCATATGTAGACTTTGTGACTAGTATGTGACTAATCATCTTGAAATGTGTTTTGTGAACTTTTAAAATTAAACTCCTAATTGCCAAAAAAGCTTCTCAGCAGCTCAGAGGCCATTCAGTGTAAACTAGTCAGTTACAGAATGTTTTTCTCTGGATTTTGGGAAAATATTAAATATTGGTTGAATCATTTCCTTGAAGCTCCATTGACTTAGACTGAGGGAGCCTGTTTTGTTTTCATGTGCTTTAAATAAAATAAAACCAGCAATTGTAAATAACTTTCTAGAGATAATTTGGCCAATCTTTCTGTCAATACAACCAACCAGAATATTAGCCAGCATAGGGAAAATCACAGCTGGTAGGTAATTTATTTTTTGTCCTGTAGTTATAATTTCTTATTTTGTTTTGCAATGGAGCAGGAATACTGTTATCTGCCTCGTTAGTAATGTTCATTGACTTCTGAAGATTTGGACCATTTACTCAGAGGATATTAGCTGTTTGCTGCTTTAGACATGAGGTTTCATTAACATCACTACAGAACTGGTAAAATAAGATTGGTCTAGCCTGGAAAGCCACAATGACAGGCTCCTACAGACTGCTGAACTCCTAGGCTCAGGGTGTGAGCATATGCCTGAGCTTGACAGGAAATGAGGAGGGTGCAGAATAAAGTGTTCATGGTGTTGGCACTGCCAGAAGGGGTGAGCTGCTTTTCCCATTTTCTCCCTGGCAGGGGGGAGGAGGAGAGAGGTGATGTGTTAAAGGAAGTGTCCTGTAGTGATCCATCCCTTGGATCACTCTGGATAGTCTGCAAACACCATCAGAATCTACTGAGTTTTCTAGTTTAGATATTGTTCAGTTTATTTGCGTAATAGTTTCCAGTATGTTGTTGAAACTTAATACTTAGAAATATGTTAAAACTTGTGTTTGAGTTTTTGACAAAACTTATTTTCCTGTAGAATGATTTACTTCCTTACCTGCAGCTGTGTTGGCTCTAGAAGTCTTGTGTGAGGAACTCCAGTGTATTGGCAAAAATACAGTTTGGAATTAGTTGATTTACTTTTCAGAGAGCCCTTTTTTGCTGAGCAAGGACCAAAGACTTCACAACTATCAAATGATTCCAGACTCTTGAAGTGTTTCTGACTGCTGTATCAATTATTAAAATTGCAGTTACTTAATGCAGGCAAAGGCATATGTCCTTTGTTTTGTGAGTATATGAGTCACTGTTTCCAAAATCTTGGTGAGAAGGGCAGCTGACAACTGTTCTTTGCCTGCGTTTTCAAAGAGGATACCACAATGTAGTGTGGTCAGATTCATGTGCCCTATATTTCCAGAAGTTTTAATTTCCATTTAACTCTATCAAAGTGTGAAGATGACAGAATTATGTCCTTACTTGGATGTTTTACTGTATGCTAGCTACCAAAATGGTGATTTTTAAATTATTTATAATAAAAATGGTATCCAATATCTGAGGAAAGAGGAGAACATGGGCAGGACATGATTAATGCAAAATTTAATGAAATTCCTGCTCCTATGTGACCGGAAGACACCTATGTTGACAGTGCAGCATTTTCAGCTGCTGATGGAGAATGTGTCCATATATTTTTGTAAATACAGTCTACTTCTGGAGTGGCAGCTTACTCTGTGACAGAAAGCAGTTTGCTTTCTATGCAGGTAGCATTTTACATGATTACATTTAGTTCTGCAGTCCATCCAGCTTTAGGCACATAGTAGTGACAAGTAACATTAATATCCATAGCCACAGCCTTTCCTTATTTATCTGCTGGCAGTCTTCCTCTGCTTCACCAAACTTCTCAAACCTGTTGCTGACATCACATGTGCAGCACTGAGCAGAAATGAGCTGCTGTAGTGTCTCAAGGAACACATGCCATGTATTGGTACATGGTACAAGCTGTGCTTAGTTTTGAGAAATTTAAGTATTGTTTTGCTTGATGAAGCAGTGTTAATAGGGCTTAATGGTAATTTAGCAATTTTGTCTTAGTGTTCATGCTGGTTTGTACCATTTAGTTCTTATTATTGACTGTCAGCTTGTATCCAGTACACCAGGCATCTGCTTTATGTTGATAACACTAGTTGAAGCCTCCTGGTAGCAGGGGGACTTAAATTAATGGCTTCCACTGTAGGAATAAAATGGTTGTAGTTATTGATGGGATGTATAGATTTTGGTAGTTTGTGTTTTAATGTAGGAAATATAAAAGCTTGGTGAAAATTGTGGCTGCTAAGATGCCAGCTTTTGATCATCTGCAGAAGTAAAGATTTTGCTGGAGTGTTACATTACTTCCCTAAACACAAATAAGAGGTTCTTTCTACAAAAGCATTTCTCTAACTAGATCTTGCATTTTATCTTCCCTTTACAGCTAAACCAGGTGGACGGGTGAAATGTCAGTATATTTCTGCTGTGGATAAAGTGATCTTTGTGGATGATTATGCAGTAGGATGTAGGAAAGATCTCAATGGCATCTTACTGTTAGACACAGCTCTGCAAACGCCTGTTTCAAAACAAGATGACGTGGTTCAGCTTGAATTGCCAGTTACAGAGGTAAGATGGGGGGAGGGGGGGAATGAAAAGAGTTATGTAAATAACTGTGTCAGAAATCCTGAAACCAGACATTTGACTCTGAGTTTCTAGAGTAGTATTAACACCATGTAATGGAAAAGTTTCTTAGTTATTAGCTGTCATAGGGCCATAGCTTTTTGCAGTTACCTGTATCTCAAACAATGAGGAACATGCCTCACGACCATAGTATTTCAGATGAAAGAACTTTTTAGTGACCAGAGATAAGGACTCATTTCCCCACCTTTGTCAGCGCTTGTGTATGGAATCTATATGCAGTTCTAGAAGTCAGTCTGGCCTGTTAGGCGCCCCTGATTTGTTGTTGTTTTTGCTGTTGTTATAGGCTTTCAGGAAAAAGATAAAATCAGGTAATATGGTGTTTTGTTATGTGAGGAATAAGAGCTGGAATCTAAGTTTTCTAGCAAGGTCAGCTGGCCTAACAAAAGACTTTTTTCTGTGAAAACCTGACTTCCCTTTTAGTTTGGATCAGCCGTAACACAGCGCTTCATGGTTTGAGCATTTAGTATCATTTTAAGAGAAGTTAATGTAGACATTTCTGCTTAGAGTGTAATGCTTAGGATTTTGTTGCATTTGTTTATCCTCAGCATTGATGTAAATTATTTATGTGCCTTTGAAGTACTGAATAACAGGTGCTTACTATGAATCAAGAATGTATGTTATATGTGAGGTTTTAAACTATGTCACTGGAGTAGGAGTAACAATAAAATGTTTCATAGAGGTCTCTGAAGAGAGCTTCCCAGGTTCCTGATGCTTGCTGCCCACTGGCATCACTTTTTATACCCTTTGTGGGTTACTAATGTGATGGGTTTGCAGTCTCACATGGTTCAATACAGCCTATGAGTTTGTGTCAGTTTTTTGGCACAAAGATTTGTTTGCTTTAAAGAGTTTACAGACCCTTATTTTACAGCACTTCTCGGTAAAGATCCTTCCTGTAGAAAAAGAAGTGTGGAGTTCAGTAGGAATAGTTTTAGGAATTCCGTCACCAGATCAGTGAGGAAGGAGGCAAAACATTATCAGTCTCAAGTTCTTTTAATTTTAAAGAGGGAGTAACCCAGACCTTGGAAACATTTAGTAAGTATTAAGCAAATATAATACAAACACATCTGTCTACCTCTTTCACCATAAAAAGGTCAAGAACGTTCATCCAGGGAAGGGTGTTTAGTGTTTTTTTGTCTCTAGAACTTTTCTGCAGATTTTTGCACTTAATATCAGTAGTATTTTAAGTAGTTTGATCTGCTGGTAGTGCAGTGCACCTTTATGCATTTCTAATTGTCACTGTTAACAAGTTATGAAGCAACCTCTGCAGTTTTGAAATCGCTGTAGAATGCTAAAATTTAGGAACTTCCACAGTGTATCTGTTGTTCTTCTGATACAACCTTAGTTAGGGGGCTGGTTTGCCTTATTTCAATCTTTCTTCCCCTGAACTTCCCAAGGACATAACTAAGGGGCCTTTTGGCCTGTTCTGTTTCAAGCAGTTTGTGGTTGTTTAAAAGGACTGGCTGACCATTGTCCTTTGGAAATATTTCCCTGTATTTGTAACTTGAAAGAATTCCTGTAATGTTTTTCAGATGTTAACCCACCAAATAGCAGATTTAGAATACTCTGTATCTTGCACATTAAGCATACCTTTAAATCTTACCTGTCAACATGAAGTTAGCAGACAGAGGGATAAGATGAGACTTGGAAGAAAATGTCTGCAAATGGATGATTATAGCATTCTTTTCTAGTTGCATTATTATTGAATTTTAAGAACTAACTTCCAAACTAGCCTGGGTTTTTCATTGCCTCATTTTTCAGCTTCACTGTATTAGCATTGTAAGTAATTTATCTCTAATTTTATTGCAAAGTTGTTCTCATTATTATCTACCTTTTTGAAGGTACAGAGCTACTCAGAAAATGGCAAGACTTCTGTTCTTGCTGTCACTTTTTGTCATTAAAGCTGAATGAATCCTTTTGAAGAGAAAGTATTGGACAATAGATGTCTCCTCATTGCTTGCTTTTAATAGATCTTCAGTTTTAACTTATATTGTCCTTGAGGGAGTTCATAGTAGTTACTGTTACCATTTCTGAAGTTTATCCGTGGGTTGGCCTGTGAAGTAAAATTTGGAACATCATACTCAGGTCTGGATCTTCTATGGGAATTATGCTGCTATAATATATGATGAAGTAGGATACGGCAAAGGACATTTCCAAGAGTGATGAACTAGGCATAATTCCTCCTGTAGTTACTCAGTGTGGTTGTTAACTTTGCTTGCACATCTGCATTTTAGGCTCAGCAGCTGTTATCTGCTTGCATAGAAAAAGTAGATGTTTCTAGCACAGAGGGTTATGATTTGTTCATCACACAACTGAAGGATGGCTTAAAAAATACCTCACATGAAACAGCAGCAAACCATAAAGTTGCAAAGGTAAGAATTTGTCTCTGTACTGTCTAATTTGTGTGTCTACCATTGAAACATTCAATATCTGTGACTCAGTGTAGTGGATTTTGTTTAAAGACAGTGGAATATATCCTGTTCCTTAGTTTTATGAGTGAAGCTTCTCTTGGTAAGAGAATAAACAAGATTAGTTTCTTGCTGATATAGTCAACTAATAAACCAAACTGAGCTTAAAATTTGAAGCTACTGACTTCCCTTGTCTTACATTCGTGCTGATTTTGTGTGTCGGTTGTTGTATTTATTGATGTCACATGTGTTTGGTTTTGGTTTTGACACTCTGGTGATCTGTTTGTTGTTTATATGTTAAAATTTTAAAACATAGACACTTTTTTTCTTATTTAGTGGGCAACGGTTACGTTCCACCTTCCTCATCATGTTTTGAAGTCTGTCGCCAGTGCCATTGTAAATGAACTCAAGAAGATAAATCAAAATATTGCTGCCTTACCTGTAGCATCCTCTGTGATGGATAGGTTATCTTACCTCTTACCCAGCGCACGACCAGAACTTGGTGTGGGACCTGGGCGATCTGTGGACAGGTACATCACAAAATAAGTGATGAACTTTATCCCTTAGTTGTATCAGAATAAGGTCTTAGATGACTTTAACTTGCTTGCCAAAGAATAAGTCCTATTCTGTGCCTTGTTGCCCTTACACATACAGCTAATTAACTCCTTAATGCACGCTGTGCCATACATATTACTGAATTTAGCCACAAGACAGTCCGAGTTTCAACTTGATTGCAAATCAAATTTACTTTGCTCTTAATCCCAACATATACTTTCAGAAAGGTAACAATTGCAGCCTTAAATATATACTACATTGTATCCTGAAATCAATTGCTTTTCCTTCTTACAAGATAGAGTCCTGCTTATGTTTTATGGTTTAGAAGTTTAGGAAGTTGCTTTTGCAGACCATTATATATGCTACTTCTGAACTCTCTAGTCACCTGCTACGTGGTTGGGTAAGAGCACATTTTACCTCAGATTACCACTTAAATGAGAAAGAGATGAAGCAGCAATGTATACACAAGCAAGTAACCCATTATGTTAACCTTCATGAGCTGAGACTAGTTACAGAACACTGGTAAATCTTCTAAGTTTATAAATTATTCTCTCTTGAAAGTGTCTGGTATTATTTTGCATGTGTATTATCATTTCTTACACCTCAAATAATGTAATGGATTTGATATAATCTCTTAGCTTTCCCTCCCCAAGCCTTCAGGGCTACCTGTACTTCACCATGTTGTATTTTGATTAGAGCTGTCCTAAGATCTGTCTCTTGAGCTGGTGTAATGTCAAGTTAAGATAGCTCTTATGTGGGTGTTGCTAGAATAGAGTACTTTCTTGGCAGGAAATATTTAATATTTCCATTCTCTTATAAGACAGCAAAGATCTCCTGAAACTGAGAAGCAGAAACAGGAAATAAGGCACCTTTCCAGCCCTAGTTTTTGGGAGAACAGAGCTCTGTCAAGGGAAAAGAAAAACTGATACTCATTTCTCATGTACTGTTGCAGATGAGGGTCATGATCCTCATGCACTGAGTGAAGGTGGAAAAGGGAGAAACTACTTTGCTTTCCAACTGTTGAGTTGCAGAGGGGTTCATATTTTGGAATGTAGTAGTTTAAAATGTGCAAGTATTATAGGATGTTGTGAGTGATGACTGGGTGGGGTTGTACCATGTATTCAGTTAAGCCTAAAATAACACTTTAGAGTATTTAAAAATATGAATATTCATATCTGTTTATTAAGAAACTCAAATTTCTACAGTAGTTGTCATGTTAAAATCCAACTCTCTTGTAGTTCTGTTAGGCTAGATTCTGTACCTGCCTTTGATGCAGAATAGCTTTGGGTATTTGATGCTCTTCTGCAGGTAGATCAAATAGGCTACCTGGATGCTTATTTTATTAATCCTGCTTTCAACATAGATTAAAACAACATAGGTTGTTGTGTGGCTTTTTGTTTTTCACTGGGGATGTACTTTAAACACCCAAGTAAGGGAAGTTTCTAACTTCCCTGTAATACTTAATTACAATTTCATGTGTAAGTCATAGGTAACTATTTGTGCTATTTTTAATGGTTACTAAAGCACTGGAAGTCTTATAAATAGTTTGAGGTTTTAATTTTAAGTGGCAATTTTGGGTAATGCAGAGTTTTTCACCTTTCTAGGTCTTTGATGTATAGTGAAGCTAACAGACGGGAGACATTCACTTCGTGGCCTCATGTGGGTTATCGGTGGGCACAGCCAGATCCTATGGCTCAAGCTGGATTCTATCACCAGGTAAGAGATTTGCTTGTTCTTACTATTTGTTCCCCAGGTAGGAGGGCAGGGGAAAAAAGTTGGAGATGTTTTTCAGTAGGGTTTTTTTTTTCTTTTTAATGGATTCCTTCAATTATGCATAAACTATAAAAACTTTGTCATTCAGCTTTTTTTTTAAAAGGGCTTTTGGTGCCTTGAGTTCACTTCATTTTTTTTATTTTGTACAAATCACAGAAAATACTGTTCTGAACATCAGCATATAAAATGTAATAGAGATGAAGTTGGTTGTTATGTAGAATCTGTCTTTCTCCTTGTTAGATTGTTGAGTAAATAATCATTTTAATATTATAAGTAAAGCAAAAAAGCAGTAAGCTTGGCTCTTGAGTTCTCTAACCATGCTTTCACAGTAAAACTTAATTGTATCAAACAGAGGTCCTAGATCACATTAAATTGTTAGGCTTAGTGAATAAATACAACCTCAATGTTTTGTTCCACCACTTTTGCTTATTTCCATTTTTTCATTCCTTGAAATTTTTCCTGATTTAAAAAAAAATTTATAGTATGGATTTAGATAATGATGGCTGGGCAATGCCTATCATTTGGCAGCAATATTGTCCTTTTCATTCTGTCAGCTGCAAAGTGTGATAGGTGGATGAAGTTTTTGGATAATTTCTTTAAGTTGTACAGAAGGAGAAATGCAGGGAATTCATATGTTGAAATTGCATCTGCATATTCCCAAGCATGTCTTGAAATGAGGTCATAAAAGCGTTAAATTTTAAGAGAATGGAAATTTTGGTTGTTTTTGCTGAGTTACTTCAGCTAGTAGCAACTGTTCTTTGCAGAGGAGTGGTAGAGAATACTTTATGTCCTAAGAGATTGGTAGGAATATTTTTTAACCTGTGTTTATCCAAGCATGTATTCTGCTGCAGTTCTACATTTTTTGAACCCTGTGAACTTTTGCCAAAAAAAAAAGTAATTTCTGTTCTGTGTCTTTGGTTTGCATCCAATGACTTGCATGAATGTTAGTTTTGGATCTCTTTCTATAGTAAAGTGTATCCTTTTTTTAATGTGAAATACTGCCACTTTGTAATATATAATTTATGGCCTTTTATATGTTTGATGTGATGCTTTAGTGTGTCACTAGAGGGGAAGAACTTGATCACCTTGTTAGAAGTGTTTTATAGTACATAGCTATATAAATTTCAAGTGTTTCTTCTTATTTTCATAGCCTGCTTCATCAGGAGATGACAGAGCCATGTGCTTTACCTGTAGTGTGTGCTTGGTGTGCTGGGAGCCTACAGATGAACCTTGGTAGGTTTAATGATGTGTGAAGTACACTTAATTTTGTGCTGAAGAGGTTAGAAATCTTCAAAGGAATAAAATCAACTTATGTTGATGGTATTTCTGGTGCGTTTAGGACAAGTCATTGATGAGAAAGGGTTTCCAAAATGATTCCATGGAATAAATCACAAAAAGAATTGATGTACTATATCAAATTTCTGAATAATACTGAAAGAAAAAAAAATATAGTTGGTTTTATTTCTTAGTTCTGATTTGCTATTTTATTTCAAATTGCTGCTTTAGAGTTGTCAGCCAATACTTCTTTGCAGGGATCTAAACTGAGTCTTCTGTTTGATTGTGGCTGGAATACATTTCTTTTCAGGTTCAAAAACTGCCATGGCTGTGTTGTGCATATTTACCTTTTATGTGAAGTTGCAGTATCCATTACTGGTTTCCTGAATCAGCTAAAATTGAGCATAGTGACAGAAATGTGGGGTCTTACACTGATTAAAGTGTTCTTAATGGTTTTTGTTTCTTGATTAGTTGGTAATTTATAATCTTTTCTTGAAACCATGAGATTCCTGATTTGCTGGAAACTTTTCCTTGTAATATTATCTTCCTAGTTTTTTTCTACTCCTTTCACTTATGATTTTCAAGACATTTTGTAGCTGTGTAATTGCTCTTGTCATGTTTCTTCCTTAGTTGCATATCAGGATTAGGTTTTTTCCATGCTTCTTAGTCAATGTGACATTCAGGACTGTTTTCAGTTTTGATTTTTTAAATTGTGGATATAGAACTAGAAACAGGACGTTGCTTCTAAAGTTACTCAGAACATTTTGAGTCTTAATGTATGTTAATTTAATCTGGGCTTTTCTGCAGAGGACATGATTGGCTACTGCCTATAGAATAGTTGTTTTTTTTTAATGGACTAATTAAATTAAGAGCATTGTGTAGATTGATCCGTTTGAATATGAATGTGCATTGAGTGATCAAAGTCTTTAATAGAGTCTGCTATTGGGAACCAGCAGGGAAAGCTGTGTTATTGACTTCAGAACTCTGTTGTATGGTTGACTGCAATACCATTCAAACAGTTCTGTTTCACCTTCACTTCTAGGGCTTAGCTTGTATATGCTGTGTGTAGTTTTCTCAGTAAAACCTTGGCATTTTCTGTGTTTGTTTTTAATCTGGAAAGGTCTGAACATGAGAGACATTCCCCAAACTGCCCATTTGTCAAGGGTGAGCACACTCAGAATGTACCTCTATCAGTCACACTGGCAACAAGTCCAGCACAATTTCCCTGCACAGATGGCACTGACAGAATAACCTGCTTCGGATCTGGAAGTTGCCCTCATTTTCTAGCTGCTGCAACAAAACGGGGGAAGATCTGCATATGGGATGTTTCCAAACTTATGAAGGTATGCAATATAAACAAGGATTTTTCATCAACTCATTGGACATATCTTGATTCAAAATCAAATACCTCTTCTATTTTGTGTTGCTATTTCTCAGGTCCACTTAAAATTTGAAATCAATGCATATGATCCTGCTATTGTGCAGCAACTTATGTTATCAGGAGAACAGAGCTCAGGGGTTGACTCAAGGAGACCAACACTAGCATGGTTAGAAGATTCCTCTAGCTGCTCAGACATACCGAAACTAGAAGGAGACAGGTATGCCAGTCTATCAAATGAGAAGTATGAAATGTTTCTGTGGTAAATGCCATTTAGCAAAGTCATGCTTTGTGAAACATAAGATTGGTAATTTTCTTTTCATGGAAATGATATTTTTAGTCACTCTGTATTTGTACACAATTCAACACTTGAAAAAGACTAATCTAAATTTCTATCTTTAAGCCAGTTTCCTACTGTTCCAGTTTTTTACTCCACTGGCAGAGAGATTGCAGATCTTATTGCTGCCCTATGCTCATCTTTCAGAGGCAGAGTAGAAAGAGAAAGGAATATAAGTTTTGGATCAGCTTTTCATTTTATTTATGGATTATACATTTCAGGTTTTGAAAGTAAAGGATCCTCATGGACTTCTGGAACATGCTTTACTCTGACTGCTTTTCCATAATTTCTGGTTATGTCATTCTGAAAATAAACTGTGTGAACGTGCTAGGACTTTGTACTTCCTTGCATACTTTTAATACATGGGTGCAGACTGTAAACAATTAGATCGTCCTGTTGCAAGGGTTTGGGTAAGCTAGAGGATATGCCAGTGCTTAGAAAGTGTGATGTGATAAAAAGTAGTATTTCACTCGTGCTTCATGCAGTCTGTTACTGGGAACTCTTGTCTGGTCTTGCCAAAGCTGAAAATGCTGAATAACAGTTGGAAAATTTAGAACAAAAGTTGTCTGGGAAGTCTTGCCAGTTTTCTGAATATTTCTTCTTCCGCTTTAAGAAGAAAGTAACAATACTGCTGTATACACAGGGAGGTAAATCTTTGATTTTAAGCTGTATGTGATATCTATGGTAGTGCAGAGCAAATACAAAGCTTGCTCATCTGCTGACATGGGCAACATCAGCAGCTGCCTGGACTCTTACTGTAGCTTTAGGGCTGGGAACTCCTTAATAGATATAGAATTAAACCAGTTTTAAAAGCTGGATAAAGGACAGTGCAATCATACTGCCTAGAACTAAGCATTTTTCATTTCACTTATCTTATATGGAATTCACTATCACTTCTTCGTTTAAGAGGAAGCTGGGTCAGAATCAAAGTATTGAATTGTTTCTGCCATGTTGTAAAGTGAAGGTTGATCAGGTTTGACTCCACAAAGATCTATTTCTTGGATGTGAGGAATAAGCATCCAGTTTGTTGAAGTTTGAGGATCTGACTTGGTACTGTGAGTAGTTATACCTGAAGCTGCAAGGCGATTACTGTCCTTCCTGTGTGTAAGAAGCCTGTAATAGGAAATAATTCTTTTATTGGAAAAGTCAGATGCATTAATTATTTACATATTCTTAAAACTACTTAGGGGCCTATTACTCTTGAAGAAGTGTCTTTAGTTGAATCTGGTTTTACAACAAAATGATTTATCTGGCAGTATTTTTAATACCGACAGCATTGTTCATCCCTTGTTTCAGTACTAGCTACAAAATCGCCTTGTAGAATTGAAGACCAGTCTGTCAGCTCCAGTTTCCAGTGATAATTTTGAGGAATTTGAAGATGTCAATATTAATTTTTAGATGCCCTGGTGGTATGGTTTTATTTTTCTTGGAAAGATTCCTGAGAACTGGCTTTCATTTTAATTCCATTTCTGCCTGAATTGCAGGAAGTGCAATAGTAGAGTAAGACAAAAAGAAATCTGGTCTACTGGTTCAATAATGGAGGAAAAAGTCTTTATGTTGTTGGTGTCTGTGATGAACTCATCAATGGATGATCACTGCTGGCTAAAAGGAATGGCTAGTTAGAGTACACATTGTGTTTTTTAGGAATTTTTTACTAATTTAATTAAAAATAAGCATGCTGTTAGCATGTACATAATGTCATTCCTGCATTTTTATTTTTTTTTCAGTGATGACCTACTGGAGGATTCAGACAGTGAAGAGCATTCCAGATCAGAATCTGTTACAGGTAGGTTATATCTGATCTGTTACATTGGTTGTGACCGAGGTTTTACCTATGTTGTTACATTCACTGTATTAGAAAGAAGGAAGAGGATTTACCTTGAAAGGAATGCCAGTATTTATATAGTGCAGAGATTGCATGCAGGAGAAAAGAAAAGCTGCACTTCGTTAGTTAATAAATGTCTTACTTGACAACAAGCATTGTTTATCTTGCTGTCAATAAAGCACAGAAACCAAGATAAAAGAACTTTCTTAGAACAGGAACAAATTACAGCTGTATAAAACCCTTTAAATTCAGGGGCTTGCCAGAAAGAGTTCCTGTGTCTTGATTGTTTCCCTAAGGGTGTGCACTTTGATAAAGTATTTCTTCCTGAATTAAGATTTTTATATGGAAGCAGAACAGTGCTATGCATGATGTTCTTGTGTTTTTTCTTAGAGGTTGAGTCAGAAATTTTGAGGGAGGGAGGACTACATGCTATTTTCTATAAACCGGTTTACATCTCTTAGTAAGGATCACCAAGTGGGGGAAAAAAGAGCATAAGATGTAGAAAAAGATCCTTTTTTTCCAACAAACACTAATATTTGCAGTGTATTTGTCTTTTGAGGACTCATATTAAACGTTTTTGTTTTAAAGGGCATACATCACAAAAAGAAACTATGGAAGTCAGCCTTGATATAACAGCTCTCAGCGTTCTTCAGCAGCCTGAAAAACTTCAATGGGAAATTGTTGCAAATGTTCTGGAGGACACAGTTAAAGATCTAGAAGAACTTGGGGCAAATCCCTGTTTGGCCAACTGTAAGAGTGAAAAGATGAAGGAAAAACATCTAGAGCAACACAACATTCCCTTTCCTTGTTTATTAGCTGGAGGTCTATTAACATACAAATCACCTGCTACCTCTCCTGTTAGCAGTAACTCTCAGAGATCACTGGATGGCTTAAGTAGGACTCGAGGTGAGAGTGTCTCGGAACAGGGATCAACTGACAATGAATCCTGCACTAATTCAGAACTGAATTCCCCTCTGGTCAGGAGGACTTTGCCTGTATTGCTGCTGTACAGCATTAAGGAGTCTGATGAAAAAGCAGGAAAACTCTTTTCACAGATGAACAATATTATGAGTAAAAGTATACACGATGATGGTTTCACAGTTCCACAGATCATTGAAATGGAGCTGGACAGTCAGGAACAGTTGCTGTTACAGGACCCCCCTGTGACTTACATTCAGCAGTTTGCAGATGCTGCAGCGACCCTGACATCTCCAGATTCGGACAAGTGGAGCTCCATGGTTCCCAAGCCTGGGACTTTGGTTCAGTGCCTGCGTCTGCCCAAGTTTGCAGAGGAGGAGAACCTGTGTGTAGATTCAATCACCCCTTGTGCAGATGGAGTTCATCTGTTAGTAGGACTGCGGACTTGTCCCGTCGAATCTCTGAGTGCAATAAATCAAGTAGAGGCCTTGAATAATTTAAATAAATTAAACTCGGCACTATGTAATAGAAGGAAGGGGGAACTAGAATCAAGTCTTGCTGTAGTGAATGGCACGAGTATTGATGTAATCCAGCATGAGTCACCAGCAGATGTACCAACTCCTTTAATAATTCAGCCTGAGCAGAGGAGTGTTAGTGGTGGATACCTAGTGCTTTATAAGATGAATTATGCCACTAGAATAGTTACTCTAGACGAGGAACCAGTAAAAATCCAGCATATCAAAGACCCCCAAGACACAATTACCTCAATGATTTTGCTCCCACCAGATATATTGGATAATCGAGAGGACGACTGTGAGGAGCCTGTAGAGGAAATACAATTAACTTCTAAAAACGGCAGTGGGAGAGAGAGAAGATCTGAGATCTCTACTCTTGGGCACCTGGTAATAACTACTCAGGGAGGATATGTAAAAATACTAGATCTTTCAAACTTTGAAATTCTGGCCAAAGTGGAGCCACCTAAAAAAGAGGGCACTGAGGAACCAGATATGTTTGTCTCTGTGATATACTGTTCGGGCACAGACAGATTATGTGCGTGCACCAAAGGTAAGATTTTTCTTCAATTTTTTTTTTAAATTATTGATTTTACTGTATTTGGATTATGTTACATAATTTAGAATCTAAATTTCAAATTCCACTGAATTTACACACAGTTTAATGGTCTAGGAAGCAAGGACTCCAGTTAATTCCTCACCTTTAATGTCAAGTTTAATCTCTAGAATGGCAGTAGAAGT
The DNA here is from genome assembly GCA_034336665.1 of Luscinia megarhynchos. Lineage (NCBI taxonomy): Eukaryota > Metazoa > Chordata > Aves > Passeriformes > Muscicapidae > Luscinia > Luscinia megarhynchos. The sequence goes on along the minus strand of CM067565.1, from coordinate 76,660,776 downwards.
AGGAGAATTACATATGTCTTAATTCTTGAGGAGGCACATATTTTCTTAAGTCCAAAACAAATAGGAGTCGTTTTTGTATGTAATTATTTCTATGATAGAGAAGTCCCATTTCAGAAAAATGTCTTCTGACATTCTGACACTCAAGACAGCAGAGAAGATAATGCTTTTATACTTTATCCCAGCCTGTTTTTAATGCAGGTAGCTTGCTGCTGTTTCTGTTTCAGCTTTTTGCAATTGGGATTGTACTTTCTTGGGTGTTAGAGCCAGACTATGCATGCATTTTTTCCAAATGAACACAAGGCGTTTTGGGGAAGAGGGAAGGTAGGAGGGGAGTGTAACTCAAGTCCAGGTAACAGCTACTTTGTAAAAGTCCCTGAACCACCACACAAGTCCTGGTTTTTTGTGTCACATTGGAGCACTGGACACAGCTCTGGGTGTAATCCAGCTGAGTTCCTCCATGTCCCAGTATTCTGTTTCAACTGTTCAGTTCAACTGTTCTGCAGTTGATTACAGCTCGGGAGGAAATGCTTAGGCTCTCAGAGGGGCTAAGCTGATGGGATGCTTCATACATTTCAAATAAGTTCCCACCAATATCGTGTTGAGCTTCCTCTTTACTAGAAGAATTGAAATTGATGCCTTTTTTCCTTTCATGATGGTGTCACACTAATTATGAAGTCCTCCTATCAGCAGTTGTTAAATCAGATTTAGTGGTTAATTCCAACAGATAAAGTCAAGCTTATTGTAAATGTCTCTGTTTTCTTAAAGGTTCCATGTTTCTCAGTTACCTACAAAGATTTCTAGAAGTGGGCATTTCAGATTTGCTTTTTAAATACTAATGAAAACATTGGAAGTTAGTAACAAGTATTTATGTTTTCAGATTCCCATTGGTAACAATCATTTACTAAATTGTTCTCTTTTGGTGACTGCTTTTGAAGAAATATCTATTAAACTGTTTCAGCTGTATTTAATAATGCATTGTTTTCCTAATTAAGATGGAACTCTTAGCTGAAAGGTTAATTGCCTTTGAAAACTGTTACAACATATCATATCAATGTCATAATTATTCTTTGTTGATCAAACTGCACTCTCACTGAAAAGACCTCCAGAATTTTTTTCCTAAAGAATTTCATCACTATAAATTTATTTCTTTCCTCAAATCTGTTTTGCCTTTCTTGTGTTTCAAGATTAGTGATGAAAGTTAAAGGACTTACTGTGCGTGGTACTTTTCCATCCAATGTTAGTGTGTGTAGTAATCATATTCTTGTAGCTTTTGGTATTATCTAAATCTCTTTGGGGCATGGAGTGTAAGATATACGGGTCTCTTGAGTTGGAAGCATTTATTTTGTATTTGTAGGAGTATTTTGTCTCTGCCTAGATAACCACTATCTCTGTTGTGGAGAATACTTCCATTTTCCTTGTAATGGACAAGCACATAATTCTGCTTTTGCAGTAAATCTCTCAGTGTTGTAATATCCATCTAGCAATTTATCAATAATTTTTTTGATTTCTTTTGTTTATGCTGCCCTTAAGCTGACTGAGATGTTGGTGGTTTTTTTTCCTTCTGTAGCCCAGTGTGCTACAGGTATCAAGTCAGCCTGCAGGGTCCTTGTTTTAATATAGTGCTTTGTTTACTTAAAAAAAAATCTAATGATTAGTCTTATCTTTCATTTACATTAACTACACCTCTATTTGGAACTTCCATTTTCTGCTCAACCATGAACTTTGGAGCTCATTATTTTCATTGCTTATATGTCTTTAGAGGCTTTCAATTTCTATTTCTTTTAACATTTCAGTAATTGTTATATTTTTTTCTCACTTTCAAGAAATTAAGTCCAAAGCCATCATAAATACTTAGGGGTCAATGTCTATTAGAAGTCTAAATTTCAGAATCTGATGCTGTTTATGTCTGGAGCCTTAGAGTCAAAATATTTATGCCAAAATACTTGGTAAAGAATGACTTGAACTGAAAGATTTATGAATAAGGCATAAAAGGTATAAAATTCAGGAACACTAGAAGAAAAAGCAAATCAAGAACCTCAACTAGTAATATAACTTTTTAAATCCTCTATCTTATTGTATGTTTGAATAGCTTAATATATGGAATAGGTTTTGCATCATTTTCCTTGTCTTGAATAATAATCATCCTTTAAACTTTTGCTTTAAATGTGTAGAATTTCTTGCTTAGCTAGGTGGCTGAAGATGGAGGGTTTTGCTGTTATTTTTCTTAAGTGCTGTTTTCTTAGGCTTATTTGCAGATGACCTTGAGGTGTTTGCTCCTCTAGGTTTTCTGCCACAGGGGGGGAGGTTGCCAGCAGTCTGACAGCATCAGAAACATACACTGAAAGTAGAATGTATTCACTGTATTCACTGATGTGTTCAACATTATTCTGTCTAGAAAGGAGCTTGTAGTACAAAGACAGAAATGAAAATGTTGAGTGAAAGTTTTGGAGCATGCATGCGTTGGAAAAGTGAGTTTTGGAGCATGCATGTGTGGTAATTATTGTATACATGTGTTGGAAATGCTTGGATGATGTTGGAAAATACTCAGGCATGAACAGAGTATTCTTTCCTGTTTATTAATTTGGGACATCAGAGTAGGCAAAGAGGTGCTTTTATGTCTGAAAGTTCTGAATGCAGAATAGCATTTCCCCCTGTTTCTCCTGCTTGTTGATGTATTATTTTCTTTGGTAGATCATGTAAAATTTTTCCATAGCTGCCTCTAAGATATGACTGAAAAGGAAACCTCTGTGAGAGTGGGTGCTTCAGTGGTTTTATAGAAAGATGTTTTAGACCTACATTTGACATCATCTGTCTTTGTGAGTCACTTCAGAATGTTACCTCTTGGTGTCAGCTTCAGGTACTTACCTGTTTCTGCAAGTTTTACCTGAGCTTGACCTCTGGGGGAAAGTGTACAAATATATTCTTGGTTCCAGTTCAGTTAAGCAAACATAGTGCACTTTAATCTCTCTGTATTTTGCTTTCTTCTCTTCCCCTTGGCCAAGGCAGACTATATTTAATTTCCCTCTTAGTAGTGCTTTGTCTGCTCTCATATGGGGGTTCAGATGTTTTCTCTTGTGTCATTAATAAGAGTCTAAACTCTGCTTTTATAGCATTCAAAATAATAAGAAAATAAGTAATTTCTTTAGGTACTGTTTTTGAAGGGATACAACTGTAGGGTGGTCTTGATATTTAAAGTCTATTATCTTGTGTTTGATAGAGTCAGATATAGTTTCTTCTTGGTAGATTGTGCTCACCTGAAATTTTGAATGTAACATTATAACATTTTAAAGGTGCTACAATATAACAAGAGTTTTTTAGTCCCTCCCTCTGGTAGAAAAAGTATTCTTTCAGGCTAGATTTTGGTATGCCCAGAGTGGGCTGCCTATGATGATATTTCTTACCTGCAAGCCTGGCAGAACTGGATGGCACGTGGATACATTTGGGAATTGATTCCCCCAAATCTTGTACCTTTCATTTATAGCAACTTTCTTGCTCTTAAGTTATAAATAGTGCACTTATGACACTCTGTAGTTTTTTTTCTGATTTAGTTTGGATATCTTTGCATCTTCCTTGTCAGTAGGCTTTATCTGCTCTGTGTACGGTGTCTTTGAAGTTCAGGAATCAATTCAGTATTTTCAGTTTTCTACCTTCATCAGTAATGGAGTCCAATAGGATTGGAGAGAAGTCAAGTGTTTCCTCATCAGAATTAAAGTTGGAAGTGGTGCTAAGAGCTCATCTTCAAGTCAGGGTCAATTACACTTACCCATTCAGAAACAGAATATTGATCACAGTTCTCAGACATCTTCAAGACAGATTTAACAGTCTGCTTATGAAATTTCTCCTGCTGCATGCTGTCCTTGATGATGATTCTTTTCATTGGTGTTCAGTCTCTATCATCTTTGTCACTGGAGTCGTATCTGTTGTACCATTCATTATGAGTATGGCAAAGAGATCTCTTCAAAAAAGGAGGGAAAAGAGTTTATTTAGGTGCTGTCCTCCTCCAACCGTTCTCCAAGCTGAATATCTCCTTTCAGACTTACAAAAGAAGGAAAAAACAAAGCAACCTTTAGTTTCTCCTCCCAAAAGATCTGATCAAGTCAGTCCACAAGTTTCTTGATGAGAGATGCAAAACCAGGCTCAGTAACCCTACAGATTAATTCCTCAAGCAGCTCTGTACCTACCATGTGTGTATACATAGTGGAATGTTTGCACTTTTGAGCAGGAAATTGAGGTTTATCATCTGACTCACAAGAACCTCTTACAGACCTGCTGTCTAGCTGATTTTTTTTCATCCTGTAACAGGGCTTTTAATTATTTCTCTCTAGACACAGTAACTTTTCCTTGTCCCTGTTCAATTGCATTTTATTTTTTCAAAGTTGAGGCAGAATTTTATAGCTAAAATCTTCTAGAGTATTTTAAAACTGGAGTATCTCAAAGTGGGGTTTTGGGATAGCTTTTTTGATGACGTTTTTCAAGTGTTCTGAACTTTCATATGGCTGTTTTCTAATTCCTTTTAACTAATTGGATATTGTTCAACTATGTCATTGTGTTGTGATTTGCTGATGACAATGGTGTCACTCTTCCCAAACTCCTTCTAGAGTGCAGGAACATCACGCCAGATTGGTTTTGACTGCAGTGGCCTTAGTCTCTGGCATGCTCTCTAGCTTGTTCCGGTGCTGCTTTCCTGGAGCCAGGAACTGTTTTGCCAGAAGGAAGCCTGTGATTTATTTGAATGAATTCATGGTTCTTGTGTTCTGTTCGTATTGCCCACTATGTTTTTGAATTCATGCAAATTGCAAGTTTTAAAGACAGTTCAGAATTAAATTAACAGTGTTTTGATTGTGTTACCTGTTTTTGAAGGAAGTATAATGATGCTAGTTACCAATTTTGTCTCTTTTGTGATAACTGAGCAAGTCAGTTCAGCTTTCATATATTTATTTATATTTATTGCCTCTGTCAAAGTGATGCAAGCACAGGAGCCTTCAGATAAACTGCTGCCTTGAGATGTTTGCACCCTGGTTAGAAATAGAAAGCACCAGACAAGTCACTCTTTCAGCCTAGTGCTGCGAACAATAGTGGTAACACAAAAAAAAAAGTATTGACTTCTGTGCAGATTTTTTTTCACTGGCACTGGACTATTGGAACTACAGTATCATTGAAACAAATAGTGAAGCATGCATCATCAGAAAGTCATCTTTGGATGTTCTGTGAGAGGAAATGCCTTCTTTGTGATACAGAGGCACAGCCAGCTACAGCATTTTGGAAATGTGCATAAGCAGAGGCTAATACTGTACAACTGAAGTTCATGGTAAACATTACGGAACCTTTTTAAAAACGAATGCGAGGAAGTGAGGTATCTCAAGTTTAGCTCAGACTTTTTCTTGGAAAAGTGCTGGAATCTTTCAGGAATTCAAGGATTATTACTATTCTCTTGCTGCTGAGCAGTAAACAAAATGATACACAAACTAAGTTTTGGCTTATTACCAGATGAAGCTATCAAAGTCTGTGTTTTCTAATATGTCTCTAATTCTCTTCAAAGTTTGAGGAAAATTGTTTATTTATGAGCTGTTTAATTTCAGGAAAACTCATAAGTGTTATTTGCTAGAACTATTTTTCTCCCCCTTCATTCTTGAAGTCTGCTTGGGATATACTGTTCTACTCCAAGGATATGGGGTTTGAGGCTGAGAGAGGGAAGGTGCAGGCTTCTTAGTGGATCTCAGTTAGAAAAGACCCACCAAGAAATGGCTTAATGGAATAGCTGTTTTGAGAAGATAGAATAAAAAGATAAATAAAGATAATGAGAATCTCCCATCCCTTCAGATCCCAGGAACACTACTTTTGTGCACCCAGATGTGGGGTGGATTTTCCCACAGCACAGTGGGAAAGCACCCGTCCTGTCCCTAGTGTTGTTCTGACCATTTTGATTTGTTACTCTATCTTCATAAAAGAGTGAGTTCTTTAGGCCATTTGTTGTCAGGCCTTTCTTAGCGAGATCTCAAAAAAACCCCGTGCGAGTTCTCTCTGTGCCTCTCTATCACTCTGTTTCACTCTCACCCCTCACAGTATTGGACATATACCTGCTTTTATCTTGGGATTTTATTACATTTTTATTCTCAAGTTTCTTTGTTTCAGATTACCTGGATATTTTGTATAGCAGGGTTTGTCATAATGTTAGTCAGATGCTGAAGGTCAGTCTGATAATTTTTTAGAAAAATCACTAAGGCCTACACTTGGATTTGCTTCTTGATTTAAATCCTACTGATTCAACTTTTTGTAACTTCTGGGACTGGTAACAGCTCTTCTCACCCCACCCCCTAGCATTATGTAAAGCTAAACATTCCTTCTCAGTGACTTAGAGCTCGAGTTGAAGGAGGAGCATCTGAGGGAGCTGGGGGATTAGTCTGGAGAAAAGGAGGCCCAGGGATAACATTATCATTCTGGATAACTACCTGAGAGAAGGTTGGAGTGAGATGTGGGTTGGCCTCTTCTCCAAAATAACAAGTGACAGGATGAGAGGAAGTGGCCTCAAGCTGCTCCAGGGGAGGTTTGATATTAGGAAAAATGTTTTCACCAAAAGGGTTGGCAAATATTGGAACAGGCTGCTAAAGGCAGTGATGGAGTCACTCTCCTTGGAAGTATTTAAAAAGATGTGCAGATGTGGCATTTAGGGACATGGTTTAGGGGTGGATTTGGCAGTGCTGTGTTAATGGTTGGACTTGACGATGTTAGTGCTCTTTGGTTCTGTGACCACTCTATAAATGGTAGAATTGATCTATGTGTATCTGTAGTGGTGAGTAATGGGCAACCTCCTTGAATGATTTCAGACTTCCATCAATACCTTGTCTCCATCAAAAATTTTGGACTTTGCTCTTTTGCCTATTGACAGGCAAACACTGATCAGTCTTTTAATTCTAAATTTGATGAAATAATGTGGAGAGCTCCTTAGGAGAATTCAGAGAAATTAGTTTTATTTTCAATTTTCAGGTATTGATTTTCAAAAAGAAGTTTATGCACTCTGTACAGATGAGGTAGTGTAGACCTTTACTTTACATGGTAGAATATTTTCTGTTAAAAGCATAATTTGGATTATGGGAATTGTCATAATAGTTTGGATTTTTGGTTTCTACTGAGGTTTCCTTTGTTAATTGCCTTTTTAAAGCCTGTCCCCCCACATAGTTTTTACCTTTGTTGCCATTTGCAACTGCAATATTTCTGCAGTTCTCTTTTGCATTTGCCCTGAAAAAAAATTAGTAGTGGTAAAGCAAAATAAGTATTCCTGTATAATTTCACTGATTTCATGTCCTGCATAAATACTGTCATAATTGCTTAGCAATTCAACTACAAGCCTGTCTTGTGAGTTGAATTCAGCTGTATGCCTTTTCTTTTGTTGTCTGTGATGATTTTAGGTGGAGAGCTTCATTTCCTTCAGATTGGAGGAACCTGTGATGACATTGATGAAGCTGATATACTTGTAGATGGATCCCTTTCCAAAGGTGTAGAACAGTCATCAGAAGGCACCAAGCCCTTATCCAATCCTTCTAGTCCAGGCATTACAGGTAAATTACACACATGTACATGTATCAAAATACTTCTCTCATGTTTGAAGGTTGCATCTAACATGACTTGCAATTCTTTAATAGCATGCTGTTTTATAATTTTTTTGTTGCCCAAGGTTAGATTTCTGTAGTTGCTGCATGTCTGTCACTGGGTGTGTACAAGCATAACACTTCAGCAATTCCTGATTAAAAACAAAACAAAACAGTTTGATTTTTTCCAGTCTCTACATGTGAGTTTAAATGTGACAGACTGTATTTGTGTAACCCCAATTTTATTCTTCAAGAGTCAGTCAAAAGAAGGAAGAGATGCTTTTTGTCATAAGTTTATTTGTAAGCAGCATTACAGCAGTTGCTTTGAGGACTGAATTTCTCCTACTCTTCCTCTTTTTCACCAAAGAAGCCGTTCCAAGAAGTTTGAAGATCTCTAGAAAATAAACTGTTGTACATATGTGAGGGGGGAAAAAGTCTATGGCTTTCTTCTTTTATTAATGGCAAATAAAGGAAAAAAGAATAAAGATGTGCTTCAATGTATGCATTCCCTCAATAGTAGTTTATGAGCACAGTTAAGTGACTTCTGAGCAAATGGTAACTCTGACTATCCTGATGAGTCAAAGAGATGATCATTACTCTTCAAATTCTGCCAGTACTGTAAAGGGAATTTTTTTTTATCTCATTCCCATCCAGCCCTCAGTATAGCATTGAATATGACTTAGTGGAATAAGAAACTGATTTATTTATGTATAGACTTCAAAATAGCTGTATCTTTAAGTTGTCCACAAGCTGCAGGTCCTCCTTTAAGTAGTCATATAATTTAGACATTTTGTAGTATTGCTTGATCTTGTTCTGTAATGGTTTCCAAAGAGTTGTTAAGTACACAGCAACAATCAGATAAACTGAGTACTATTTTGCTGTGACATCAAACTGAGTCACTAAAAGCTCTGAGAGAAGCTTAATAGTCATAAGAAGCCAGTGCTGAAATGAGGGGTCTGGGTGGTAATTGTTGAAATCAAGTGGTAATTGCAGAACTCTTGAGGATACTGAAGTCAATAATGCAGGACTCTCAGCATATATGACAATGATGGTTAGCACTGTGTAAACCTCTTCAGTACTGAGGCTGTCAGTACTTGTGTGGGTCATGATCAGCCTTTGATTTATAATATCAGTGTTGCTTCTCTTTTGGTCCTGAAAAACAGATAAAGTGTTTTCTTCCACTTCTGTCTTAGCATGTTTTTCGACAGAGACACAACTCAAGAGAGAGGTTTCTGTTTGGGGAAATGAACTCCTGCAACAAGCAGAAGCTTCTACTCATATATTTTTCCTTTACAGTGTGGGTTTTGTATGTTTATTTTCTCCATTGTTTGCTTTCTAGAATGCATGTCTTGTATTTTATTTTCTAGCCTGAATTTGCAACTTGGATGAATTTTAAATTTTTTGTTTTTAAGAGAAAACAAGTTAATCATATAGTAATCTTAGATTACTGTTTCCTTTCAAGGAGCAGAGGGTCTTTTTGTAGTGAAGTAATCTAAAATAATGCTTTTTTAAAAGTGAACATAACAAGAATATTAATTTTCCTAACCAGTTTAAAACCTCTTCTCAAGTTTCCTATTAGAATTTTGTCTTGCTATAACACTTCATTAGAATATAATAAAAGTCTTGTAATTTTTAAAAAAAGCCAAGTATACTTGACAGCAGTGCAAAGTTAAGTCCTTCATTTTTCAGTTTTAGGGGTTGATTACATGTATGTGGTTGCTCTGAATACTCTGAATTTGGATTTGTTTCTGTTGGAGGAGGAAGGAGAATGAAGCAGAAAAATCCAGTCTGCTGTAAGATAGGCTTGTTGTACAGTTTGAGCAATGATCTCAGTTCTCTTTGCAGTGTCATCCAGCTAATGAGGTTCACATTTGGCAGTTAAAAAAGTGAAAGTCTTTGCTGTGTTATTGAAATTGAATTTCTAAAGCATTTCTAATTTCTTTGGCATTTTCCTGCCTCTGAGATTGAAAAGCAGAAATTATTACAGTTGCAATGAGAGTGAATTTATTACCTGTCCAAGCATGTCACCTCAAAGTCAACCTGGATTGTTTTCCAAGATACTCTCTAGGTTCAGGCATCACAGTGAGGATGGTATTTGTGTCCTCACCCCGAGTGGTGACAGCAGTAGTCAAGTAGCAGACTTTCTCCTTTTGAAAACCATCATATCTTTACAAGTAAAAGCTTTTCCTTCAAAAGACATTTTTAAGAGAAAATGCTCAAAATACTAGAAAATATGCATTGTGCATGTCTTATTTTCCCTCAAGTTTGGTTGGTTGGGGTTCTTTGGTTGGTTGGTTGATTGGGTTTTGTTTGGAATATTTTTTGCTTTGGTTTGAGTTTTTTGGTCTGATTTGGTTTGGTTTGGGGTTTTTTTGGTTGGTTGGGAGCTATGGATGTCTGAGAAAATCTGATTATCATTTTTTGGCTTTTTTGTGGTTCCTTTAGGTGTTTGACCTCCTGGGATATTTTAGTTTTCAGTACTTGAATTAATATTTCTTTAGTACAAGGCCTCAATATAAAGACTAGAAGACAAAATAATTGTCAAGGCCCAGTGTCTTTTAAGTGCTTAACATTAAGCATGTTTGTTTTTCACTTACCCTTCTTTTGGAGTAAATTGGGAACCTTCCACAATGTTCTAGTTACCTTATCCACCATAAAACAAGTCTATATTGTTAGTCAGGGGACAGAGTAATGTTTTAAACAGTGATAAAAATGCGCAGTAATTCTGTATGTCTATTTTCATGAAATACATTTTTTTAATCTGAGTCATTAGGAATATTAAAAAAATGTTTAATCAGCTTTATATCTTCAAAATATAGCTGGCTAATTACTTATTCCTGATGCCTCTGGCTGAATCCGAGACAGCATGCTCAGAGCTCTCAGTATTTAGAAAATTTATTTCAAGTGAACTGGCTTCAAAAGATACAGGCTTCAAGGCTGGGATGTGTGGTTGCTTGTGTTGGGGTTTTTGTTGTTGTTTGTTTAGGGTGGTGCTTTTGGAGGGGGAGGGAGTTTATTATTCTTTTTTAACTAGAAAACCTTCAAATGACTTGTACTTGATTTTAACTATAGCAGTTCTGATATATTTTGAACTATTTTTTAATAGGATGTTCTGGAAAAAATATCTATGGAGTAATGAATGTATGTGCTGTAATTATTCAGGAGTTGATCTTTTGGTGGACCAGCCGTTCTCCCTCGAGACACTGACATCCCTGGTGGAACTGACCCGGTTTGAGACCTTGACACCACGGTTTTCAGCCACTGTCCCTCCCTGTTGGGTGGAGGTCCAGCAGGAGCAGCAGCAAAGGCGGCACCCTCAGCACCTGCACCAGCAGCACCACGGGGATGCAGCGCAGCACACTCGGACTTGGAAGCTACAGACCGACAGGTACCTAGGGGAACAGTGCAGGAGGAGGTGTGTGCATTGATCAGCTGGCTGGTGTAACTCCACAACCACAAATTTCATGCAATTGAATTGTTTTTAACTAGTGTACAAGTTAAAGAACATGTGTTTTCAAAGATGGTAATCCCCATTTGGCAGTTTGCATTATAGGTGTTGGTGAGATTGCCAGAGGCATTTTAGAGAATCTTGAAACAACTCGAAAAGTCACGTTTTGAATTGGTGGATTTTTATTTGCCAAATATAGTCATTACATTACAGAATAAGACAAGCACGTTTGCCAGAATCAGAGGTATTCTTGAGAGTTTCTGTGAAAGTCTGATTCACCCTTCTTATGTATACACATATATACATTATACATATATACATTATACATATATACATTCTTAGTACATTATTTAATCAGAAAATGCAAACTGTGGGTGCCAGTGTGACTAATTAGCTGTCCTAAATGAAATCATATTGTAATTTACTTTAAAATATGAAGGTGGAATCTGGTTTTATGTCTATTAAAGTTAAATCATTGTATATGAGACATGTGAGCCATTCCAGAGTCCTAGTAGTACTAAAGTTTAGTATTCTCGTTGAAATGAACTGCACCAACATGGTGTGTGTAGCAGGACTTTGTTTTTTACACATGACATGAGAATTTGAAATTCCTCTGGGCTCCTAAATACAACTACAGCATTGTTGCAGTCAGCTTGAAGGATTGCTTAAAACCTACCTGAAGTACCTTTGTTTAGTTTTTTTGTGAAAAATGCTTGGAGAAGCAAAATATAGATAGAAGTTGGTTTTTTTGATTTTGTTTTTTTTAATTAAGGGATGTGCATAAGGCACTACAGGATCTTTTGGGTCAGACTGCTACACATCTGTTCCACTGATGTGTAACATTTGGATTGTCATATAGACTTGAAGTAGCCATTGAGTGGCTATATGAATAATGAAATAATGAAATGGCTAAAGTGTGCTAGGGAAGCTAGGGTCATGTGTGGGGCAAAAAAAGCATTTCGTGTAAACAACTGAAAGATAGTATGTGATAATGAAGCATTCCAGGTGAGAAAACACATAATAGATGCAGGCATTTCCAGGGCTGACACATAACAGGAGCTGGACTTGCTTTAAATAAATGTTCATAAGTTACAGTTGAAGACTTGCAGTGCATTATAGGCTTTAAAGCCTTGATTTATCTTATGGTTTTACGTGGTGTATGTCAAATATTCTGTATTTAGCAAGTGGAAGGGAGGTGGTTCCTTATAAAATAACTTGCAGTTAAAACTATTGATTATCCGAATGTGTTCAGCAACAGTTGAAAAGCAAAAAAGCTATCAATGTGAAGTTACAAGGAAGCAAGCAGTGAAGGTAATAGCTGTTAATTGGAAGGGCAGAAGTGGAAAATTAGCTTATGAATATTGTTTCATTAGAGGAAAAGAATTATGCCTGCTGCTGAATAAAACAGGGCTGTAAAGAGGAAAAGTTAGAAGTTTTGGTTTGGTACTGGAAATCTTTGACAGCTACTATGTGACTCATGATGAAAATTTTTAAATTACAGTGTCTTTATTCTTAGGGTAGAATCTTAAGATTGAAAGCCACGTTAGCTCTTAATTAAAAGTTATCTGGGAAGAAGATTTTTGATTTCTGGATTATTTTTTTGGTCGTTAATATGAGGTTCCTTTTTCTCCTTTTTGAGTGCCTCATACTGATACCTATCATGATGTGGGATTACAGTGTTGGATGAGTAATGCAATTTGCTATGGTAATTCTTTTGTTTCTCAAATAGAAAGATATAACCTTGTAACTGTATTTTAGAAAATGGCATTATATTACAGTCCTATTTTGTTGTCATTTTAAAAAGACTGTGCAACAAAGAAAACAGAAGAGCAGAATTTGGTATACTCTGTGAATTATCTAAATGCCAGTCCTCTCCGGTGTAATGTAACTGAAATGTTAAATGAGGTTAATTCTTTTAAAAGAGAGGTACATGATTTCCTAATATGCATGGATAAAACAGTGACATCTGAGTTTCCTGGCTTTATCTCAAAATTATGTAGGTGTATTCATTTTACAGAGACATATTTGAAAATATATGAAAGAAGGAAGAGCTAGATACTGATGTTCTTTCCAGTGTTTAACCTCTGGAAATTGCTCTGCAGTTCAAAGTTCAGTTGCAGTGAAAGATCAGACAATACATTTGCACCATCTATTTTAAAATGGTTTTCTGCACAACACTCAATGTATAGCATGCTATTGAAGTTAAAATTCCTATTTGTGAATTAGATGTTAGAAAGATGTTTAAAAAATTTTTATAGCAGCATACTCCATTTCATGATGTTCTCAGAAATACAACTAAATAAGTATAGCAAAGTTACATTTCTAAAAATTATTTACTGCTAAATTAAGGAGATCAAGAAGTTCAGTTAGTTTAAAAAATGTACACAAACAGGACAATTGACACATAATTAATTTTATTTTCATTGCTCTTCGGTTTGAACTATTTTTTGCAAACCCCAGTGTATCACTATGGATCATCGAGGGGTACTTGTCTCAAGTTTATGCTTTCAGTGTAAACCAAACTTGTCTTCAAAACAAAAATGTGACTTAATAAAAGAAAGCTGCACAGGATTCTGAGTGTGCATCTGGTAAGAAACACTTTTCATCCTGTATGAATTATCAAGTGTGCTTTAAAAATAGTGTGAAAATAATATTTTGAGTCTCCTGTATGTTGATTTTGTACCACTGGAAAGTGACATTGGTAAATGTTAAATAATGGAAAAGGGCAACTTAAAAAAGAGATTACAAGGTAGGTACTTCTGATGATGTTATCATGCACTTCAGTAATTGATAGATCTTCTTTTATTGTTGTGTTTTGTTTTTTTTATTCTTGTACTTTTTTTCGTGGAAACAAGTAACTGGTATTTCATAGTAATATGAAAATATTCATGGTAATATGAGAACCATACTGTAATAAAGGTAATAGGGAATCTTTCCACTTCTGCTTTTATGTGAACACTGCTTCTCTCTGTAATACCAATTGGTGTTTTAACATCTTCTTCACAAAATTAATGTGCTTACCTTGTAAGCATGAAATATTTAAAGTTTGAAAGACTTCTACTTCAAAAATTCATGTGGATGTCAACTCACACAAAATAAGTTTTTTCTTCTTGTTAAAGAGAGTGTGAAGAGATGCAGGATGGACTGTGTGATGCTGCCTGCATGATTGGAATTTTCTCTGTACACTGGGTCATTGTCTTCTGTTTTCCTGACAGCAACAGCTGGGATGAGCATGTCTTTGAACTGGTTCTACCAAAAGCCTGTATGGTTGGACATGTGGACTTCAAATTTGTTTTGAATTCAAACATCACAAACATTCCCCAGATTCAAGTGACTTTGCTGAAAAATAAAGCTCCAGGCTTAGGAAAAGTCAGTGGTAAGAAAACACTAGGATATCTTTCAAAACATTATTTATTTTCTCACACTCATTTTTCTCTGTGATGTATATCAGAAAAATTGCTTGTAATTGTATAAGTATTTTACTGATTTGTTCTGTTTGTCAGTATCATGGGCTCTTTTCAGTTATCATGCTTGAATGTAAACTGGGGAGACAAACTGGGTAAACAGTTTCAAAATCTTGACATTTATACAAATAAAAGTACATAGCTCAAAAAGAGTGAACTCAATTATAATTTTGTAATTAATGAATCCTACAGTCATTAAAAATAAGTTGTCAATTATAAATCATCCTAGAGACTGACTGAATAGACAAATTATGCTCTTTTAAGGTCTTGATAGATTAAAAAAAAATATACTAAATTATTCCAAGTCACAGAAAGAGATGATTTGCCAATGAGAAAATAGCAAGGCTTTTCATGGTGGAAGTAAAAAATTCCATGGTTTCCTTGGGAATTCTCTCATCATTTATCTCATTAACTAAGCTATGTGAAAGCTGCAGTATGATTTCACCTTTTATTCCTTGCAGCTTTGACAGAGTGGACCAAAGTTAGGAATGCTCTTGCCTTGGGAAGACTCCTAACTGGACTCTGCATCTTACTAGCTCTCAGGGAGCCTGTGAGGGGGTAGCATAAGTTGAAAAGTTAGTTTTTTGATGTGGAAGTGCCTCTACTGAGATTTTCCTTTGGTGAGAGCATTCATTTCACGTCCTGCTGCCTTTCTGCTAGGAGTGGAAGGTATTACATGCTGCACCTCCTTCTATTGAGGCATTCATTGCTTATCTTTATCTAGTCACCTCTTTTTCAGAAGTTTCTGGGAACTGGCTATTTCAGAGAAATCTTGCTGTCAGATATTATTAAATTGCTTGCTGGATATAAAATGTGTTGAGAACAGCAAGAATGATCATAAAAGCCCTTTTTTCCCTTTTTTCCTATTTTTTTTAAATTGCTAAGTAACACCATCCCACTTAAACACAAGAGTAATGGCTGTAAATTTCAAAAAGGAATATAGACATTTCATAGATCGTTAACATGTTTTCATAAAACTTCACTCTGTAGCATCCCCCAGTGTTTAACAACAAAAAATGTGTGCTGGAGATGCTCCCTTAAATACTGTAAACTGGCTGTTACCCAAGAACAAAATACTCCAGCATAGTAATATTGCTTGAGAAAAATCTATTCTTTTAGAGTTCATGATGGTTTAGAAGTGCTAGCTGTGACTGCAGGACAGCAGTCAACAGGTGTTCTTTCAGTTTCTTCATTTTTTTTAATCCTTGCTATAAAACCTTAATTTTGACATGCAGGAGTAATTTGTTCTGTCAAAGAAAAAAACAGAAGAGATTGTCCGTGTTTCTCTCCTGAATGGAACCTGCTTTGTTTTCAGCATGATTTCAGTCCATTTGCAGATGTGGATGTCAGAATTAATCTAAAAATCTTCGCCTATGGAACAAAACAGTAGAAGAGCTAAACTCTTTTCCTCAATGCTTCAGTTTTAAACTTCTTTAAACTTCTTTTAAACTTCTTCTTTAAACTTCTGAGCAAACAGTTCCATGAGTTGTTAATTCCTTGGAGACGTTTGATTTAGCTGTGAACTAAATTGCCAGAGCTCTCTGTGAACGCTTTTCAGCAGAGCATACTGATCAGAAGACATGACAGAGCTCTTCCAGAAAATATCATTTCACTTCCTTACATGCAATACACTGGAATTTGCTTTTTTCTCTTAGGTAGAAAAGGCATCAGATGGGGGGGTCACTCAGTCTGGAAGGCACTGGGGAATGTGAGAACACCTGCAAGGCAGCCTTGGAAAAGTCGTTTTTCTTTTTTATTCAGTAGAGTTGGAGATCCACAAACTAACCAATATCTTCTCCAAGTGTAGCTGCATTGCAGGTGTTTCCTTCCCTTTTTCAATTTTTTGAGTTTTGGAAAAGGACTTCAGTGACATTTGCCTTTTTTTCTATGCACTATTGAATAAAATAATAGGACACTAATGATTTCATTATAAGGAAAGACAAAGCTAGACAATTTGTATCTATGATAGATCTTAACCAAAATGTTCTAGTTCTAGGGAGAAGTAATATTCAACATTTTTGATGACTCTTAGAAATGTATAAAACCTCAGACTGAAATTCAATTAACATCCCCCCAGCTTCTCTCCATCCATGGGGAGAGAAAGGAACTAAAATTTTAAGATAATGAGATGTAGAGAAGATGTGCAGGGCAGAGTTTATTCAGTCATTTTTTGTGTATGACAGGAGCCCTGGAAACAGTTAAATATGTGGTGTGTAGTAATGGGAAGGCCAGAGGCATAATTCTTCCAGTTGGGAACTAATGGTTTTGGTCTGGCAGTTAGTTCACAGTATATGCTTCTTGTTAATTTGCTTGCATGTCCTCTTCATCTATAACTCATGTGATCCATTTAATTGGAAAAAGGCTGTGTTTAAGTATTACCAGAATAATGTTTGCTGTTCAGCAGGAAAAATTCAGTTATTTTAAGTTTAAATTAGCAAACTTTCAGTACTGGAATCTAATTGCTTAGGAGTAATCTGCACTTGATTATTGGGGGAAAAGGAGTTGGGCAGTGTTAAAACAAAACAGGCTCTTTACAGGTCATTCAGAAATACTATTCTGCAGCTGCAGCTTCAATCTATATGAAAAACATTTCTTTGTATACTTGTGGGTTTGTATTGGAAATACTGCTGTGAGCAGAAAGTTGATGATTTTGCTATGAAAACTACTACTTCTGTTTTTCCTAAGCCTTGAATAGTGTTTGAAATCATGCTAATATTTTATTTCCAGAAGCAGCAGTAGATAGACAGATCACATTTCCTTTATCTCCAGCTCATAATATTGAAGTGGAGAGAAATGGAAAACCAGGACTGATGGAATTCAGTGAAGAAATGCAGTATATGGATGTAGAGGAGCCACAATGTAAGTTTTATTGATCTTGTTATACTTCAGTTAAAATAGGACCTTGCTTTTTTCTTCTTTTATTGATGATTTTGAAATTCTCCTCAAAAATTTCTCAGACGTTAAAATAGACTAATTTGTCAGTTGTCTTCAAAGTTCTTTTTCTCTCTGGTCTGTTTGCTCTATCAGTTGAAAGTTTAAGACACACTGAAAATGTCCTAAACTACTAGAGGGGTTTGGTGCTTACAAGTAGATAAATGTTTATTTGAGGTTGATATGACACCTTTCTAACTTAAATTGCTAGCCTGTTTCAGCAGTATTTTACTTTGTTTTTTGGCTAGTTCTAATATATTTTTTCTTTGCATATCTGGTTTTTGTAGAGATTGCTGCAGTAAACGAAATACATAAGGAACAGGATGTAAAGAATTCATAACTAGGCCACATCACACTGACTGTGCCTGTTTTTGTAACTTTTTTTCTTAACTAGCACTTTTCTGCAAAATGTCTTAGACTGTGGAAGGCAATGAGTGGGTCTGAGTGAAGAGAGTTGAAGACTAAAATCTGCCATTTAGAGTGACTCCATTCTAGAGCAGTGATTCTTTTTCTTGGTCCTTTCAACAGTCTTACTTCACACCTTCTTGTCTCTCATGAATCAGGCTTATCTAGAGCATGACTGTCATGGTCCTTTCCAACCCAAACTGTTCTATGATTCTATGACTCCAAGAGAGGAGGGATTGCCTAGGATAAAGGGGAAGGATCAAATAGGTGATAAAAGTGCTGAAAGGAGGTATTTCATGCTGAGAAAGGAGCAGCAGATGAGTGAAGAAGATATAAATAATTTGTGTATCCCATGGGAGAAACAAAGCCATCCTTGTTTTAAATTTATTATTAGTTTTGTTTTCTTTTTGAACAGTCTGGTTGTGTTTCAGTAATGACCCAGTAATATACAGTGGCTCTGTATATATTGGTTCTTTATTTCGTCAGTTGTGTATTTTGTGGCTTTTATGAGCCAGTCAACATATCTATTAATCCATATAATGCAACTGAAAATGGTTTTAAAGCTGTCATTTATCTTAATTGATTTCACTGGAAAATATCTAAAAGTGAGCTTCAAGTAATTTTTTATGTAAAGTTGTATGTATTCAGCGATCAGAGTTTGACATGGTGCATTTTTAATCCATGCAAATGATCAGTTTTTGTGACTTGATTATGGCTAATAGCTCGATATTACTCGTGTTTTTGTAAGGTCTTAGATTGTGTCCATTTCTGGAGGAGCACAAGGAAGATATACTTTGTGGTCCAGTCTGGCTGGCTACTGGACTTGATCTATCAGGACATGCTGGAATGTTGACACTAACGAGTCCGAAGCTCGTTAAAGGTAAACCAGTTTATTATGCTATTTGCATGAAGCCTGTGTGACTGAAGTGCATCTCATACTTCTCTAGCCAGACATAGGTTTGTTATTTATTTTTACATTGACAAATTTTGCTGTATATAGTGAGTTGCTGTTTCAAGAGGATGATAAACTACTGTAATTAACATGGTTGATCTGTTCTGTTTACAACTTGCAATCTGTTTAAACTGTGCAAATTCTCCCCCCTCCCTTTTTCTTCTCTGCTTTTAGGCATGGCTGGTGGCAAGTATCGTTCATTTTTAATTCATGTCAAAGCAGTGAATGACAGAGGAACGGAAGAAATCTGCAATGGTGGCATTAGACCAGTGGTTAGAATACCTCCTCTAAAACCTCAGACAAGCAAGAGCCATTCACTTGCTTCATTGTTGGCAAAAGTTGCAGCAGGCAAGGTAATGAATAGCCAAGGAAGATTCGTGTGCTAGTTGTACTTGGTATGTTCATGTCATATGAAAACAAAACAGCTGTTAGCAGAGTTAAGGTCCATTAAAAACTACTTTCTAAAGGGGTGACACTGTGTTGACACCTGAATTAGAGTTAAACATTTCTAAGTTGTTTCTTTAGTGCATATTTAATTGAAAAGGTCTGTTTTGCCACTTGCACATTCTGAACACTTGTGTTTGAAAATTCTGTTTCCTTGAGTATTTTCAGCCGTTAATAGGTCTTATCCTTCTGTGAAGATGTGTGTGTGTGTGTATTGTTCTATATTAAAGCAATTAGTGAATAAAAGTAGCATATTTTGGTACAATGATCAAGCTGATAGATTTTAGCAAACTGCTTGCCTTTCACTGAACAAGGTATAAATATAATCAGAACCAGTGTGATATATGAATGTTATTTTTTTCCAAAAATACAAGGAAAAGCCATCTAGCAAAATTGAAGCCACTACTTCTTCAAGGAAATCAGATAATCTACGAGGCTGTGACTTACTTCAAGAAGTCTCTGTAACGATTCGAAGATTTAAAAAAACTTCAATTTCAAAGGAAAGGTTAGTGTTTTTTAATTCTGGAGAAATATTAGCTTTAGTTACACTTCTCATAAAAAACTTGGTTCTTGAAATAGCTCAGGTCAAGATACTGTTTCAAGTTGTCATTTCATAAGCTTATTTTATATGGAAAATCCTGTAAATTGCAAGTAAGAGGGCACTGTGCTGTGAAAGTTGTGGTGGATTAGTGGTATGCATGAAATTATGTGTTGAGTGGGTTTTTTTGCCTGACTTCAAAAGGCAAATGTAACTAAGTTTTCTTGGTAAAACAGATAAATCTTTTAAAGGAAGCATCTTCCCTTTCTATTTCCACATTGCCTTGTTTATTGCAGCAGAAATTATATTTGTCAGAAAGTTTAGAATCAAATCTAGCTAACAAAGAAGAGGTTGAAGTTTTTTGTTTGGTACTGCAGACCTAGATGCAGGTAATACAGTATTTGAAATGTATTACCAGCTGCCACCCTGCAGTGGTGGCACTGACTGTAAAGTGCATAGAGAGGTCAACGAGGCTGCACAGAGGTATGTGCAAACAATTGATAGGAGTTCTCTAGATGGTGAAAGTTTGTTTAGAAGTTGCTCGACAAGTTAATAAGGGGGGAAAAATTCATAGAAGCTTATGAGATGTAATGTAGGAAGTTCTATGAGCAGAAAATAGGATGATTGGGAATGTGTGCACAGAAAGTATTGCATATGTTGTGTGCTGCTTTTGCTTCCATCTAGGATTCTCTTTTTTGCTGCTCCTACAGACAGGATGCAAAGCTGGAGAATGGCCATATTGGATAACTGTGTTTTCTTTTATTCCCCTCCTCCCTAGAGTTCAACGGTGTGCCATGTTACAGTTTTCAGAGTTCCATGAGAAGCTGCTCACCACTCTTTGCAAGAAGACAGAGGATGGTCTGACTACAGAGCATGCTCAGAGTCTTGTACTCGACACACTTTGTTGGTTGGCCGGAGTGTATTCAAATGGCCCTGGCAGGTAAGGGGAGGAATTATGTTCAAATTATCATGGCTATTTCTCAGTATCAGTTTGGTTAAAAAAATGGTTTTATATAATTCTCTAAAGTGTGCAACTTATTTTCACAGCTCAAAGGAGGGAAATGACAGTTTGCTTTCTAAAACACGTAAATGTGTCTCTGATATTATACGTGTTTGCTTCTTTGAAGCTGGGCGGAGCATAGCTCACAAATGTGCACGATTTCTTGCCCTATGCATCAGGTCAGTGCTAATTATTTGCATATATTTTTGTTTATTTCTGTTTTATGTGTATTTGGGGGATTTGCATACATTCTGAACTGAAAATTGTGTTTGGTACTGTTTGACATTGAATTCATAAAGCAACAAAATCTGGTAGGTGTGCTGTTCAGGAAATATGTGTTTAGGCTTTGACTGCAAAGAGCATCAGTCTTTCAGCTTCATCTTCTGGAGAAGATTTCATCCTTCATTCTTACTTCTTTCAATGTCAAAGTGCCTGTGTTTTTTTGTAGCAATGGCAGGTGTGACCCAAGTCAGCAAGGGTTTGGATCAGTTCTTCTAAAAGCTTTACTCGACAATATGCCTCTTTTACCTGCTGCTGCCACAGGTGGTACGTATGCAATATTTGGTCATAAACATACATGGTACATTTGTTGTTTGTTGAGTTGTATTGGACTCTCTTGTGAAATTATAGTGAGGTAATTGTTCAGTTAGTACAAAATGCCCCTTGGAGTGGTCTGATCATGAAGTATACATTTGCAATTAGTGGAATTTTAAGCAAATAAACTTGCTTAAACCAGAGCATGATGGCTGACATTTTTTGGAAGAGTTTAAGTAAGTTTTCTAAGAATTCTGAAAGGTATTTAGCAACAACAGATTGTGTTGACATAAGTGACAGAGTGGTCTGTTATTTTTTATAATTAGGAGATAGCCAGGAAATTTGGCTTTTGAAATGATGTCCTACTAATTAGCAAATCACTTCTGATTCTTCTGCACTACAAGGAAATTTTAACCAAATTAAATTTCTTGCTTATCTGTATTGCAGTGTAATGGTCTGTTAATACCTTGTTGAAGCATCTGGAGTGCTAGATGGAATGGGAAGATTACTTCACCCATGTATTTTGGGTGGTGAGACCTGCTTTTCACACTAGGACATTGTTGAATTGTTTCTAGCTTGACATCAACAATGGGTCTTGCAGAAAAATTAGTTTGCATTCCAAAAGTCTCGTTGTACTATCACCCAGGTCAAAACACTCTAAACAGTGCTGCAGAGGGTATAGAATGCACAGGGAGGGAAGGAGGAGGAGGAAGCTGAAATTTCTGTTTCTGAACCACTGTGCTGGGCTTCCCAGAACTGATTTATATGGAAGCAGTGCCTCCAGAAAATGCAGGTTAAGAAGACAACAAGCAGAACCACAGGATGAAAGGAGGAAAAGACTTGTCTCTGGAGTATGGCTTGGCTCTGGTGGGATTGGACCCCCTAGCAAAGCACCTTAATATACATCACGAGCATTTTGTTTTTGTCAGCAGAGCAATGACAGAAGTGTGCAAAGCTGTCTCTTGGGAACCCTTTTTTCCTTCAATTATGTGTTACTTAATAAGAGAATCGGAAGCACTTGTAGAAACTTATGATTGTAGAATGATTATTAATTGAAGTCTCTCAAGAAAGGGAAAGGGGTAGAGTATCTCCTAGTATTCAGTAGCCATTAGATAATTACCACTTCCATTGATTATCCTTCAAAAGTATGCTTTCTCAGTGAAAAATTTATATCATGTTTCACCTGAAATATTTTTTTAATGCAGGATCTGTGTATTGGTATTTTGTATTGCTGAACTATGTAAAAGATGAAGATTTGGCAGGATGCAGTACAGCTTGTGCATCATTACTGACTGCAGTGTCCCGGCAGCTGCAGGATCGCCTAACACCAATGGAAGCATTGCTGCAAACAAGGTACTGAGAAATGTGGTTGTTGTGAACTTAAGAAAAACAAGCCTAAGGACTGTCTAATGCCATCCTTTGGTGTTCTGAAAAAGACTGTGTGTTACACTTTGCTGTATTTGTTTGAGCAAGGGTTAATTTGTTGAAATTATGGAAAACAGTTTTAACGTGTGAAATTAAAGTTTAATTTAATTGCTATCTCAGCGTTTTCAGTCAGCTAATGTGTATGAGGTGTTTGAAGTCTGTCCAATCTGAAGTTAGTATTTACGATTTTTAGTGTAAGGACTAACAAAGCATGTCCTGTTCTGACTCTTGAAAGGAATTAAGTATACTGCATAGTTTCAGTTTGGCACAGTGCTTCACAAAACTATAATCTTTCTGTCGGTTGATCATACATTTAATGTATTTCTTCCAAAGGCCACATTTTAAGTGTAGAGACCTGGAGTAATTTACTGGGAATGCAGGTTCTTCTTTTAAATTATGTATCAATGTAATTAATATAGGACTGTGATGTAACATCTTTTACATATTGAGCTGATTGGCCATTTCAACAAAAAGGAAATTTCTGATGGTTCAGTTTCCAAAGCTGCGTTACAGTGAAGGAAAAGTGGTGCTGTTTGACATCTCTTTCAGTTGTGGTTTGGGTGCAAGAGTTTTCCTAAAAGTCAAGCAAGATCAAGGTAGGAAAGTGGAGGTTAGTTCAGAGTTTTCAGGTAAAATTGAAAATTTGATAGAAAATGTAGTAAGGAAAGGTGTAGAAGAGGGAAGGATATCTGTTGATTTTTGGGCTTGTTTTTAAAGAACTGTAATTCAAAAATATATCATAAAAACTTCGTCTCAGGTGTTACATTTGGATCCTTATCCTGCTGTCTACTGCATTCCTCTACTTAGTTGTTAATTTATTTCTCTATCTGTAGTCCTTAAAGTTGATTAGAAGACTTATGCCAGCAATAGAACTAGTATCTGGAAAAACTGAGAATTTCAAAAAATAAAGTGACTTGAACTAAATGGAGGAGAAAAATATGAAAATTACACTTGACATGATAGTGGCACCTTTCTGTGAGAATCGAGTTGTTCCTTCCAAGTGCTTTCTTTAAACAGCGTATGTAAAATAGGTTTTCCTCCTTTCCAGCTGCCCACTTTAGAATGTGATACATATGACATTTCTGATCACCTTGTGGTGAGCACAGCTGTCTGCATGGCAAGGGAAGATATCAAGTGAGCCTGTTCTTGATGTCCTTCAAGCTTAGATTTTCTGAATGTTTCTAGATGGTGTTTTACTGATTTTCTTCATGAAACTTAATTTGCTTTCTCTTTTAACTCCATAGCCCTGCGGGTAGTTTAAGAGTAGCAGCAAATCCCATATTTGATTACAATAGTTCTCAAGCAAGGAGTGACTATGCCTTGATTTTGTTTACTAATTCTAGCAAATTTTGTGGGCCTTTCTTTCGTATATCTGTGGATGAGAGAATACCATCATTTTTGGATTTTGGTTTTTGTGTTTGGTTTTGGTTTTTTTTTGGAAGAGAAATTAGTAGGCAGCCATAGCTTTCCCCTTTTTCCCTTTCCTTTCCCCAAGTTGTGTTACATGTTTTTTGTGTACATTTGTGTTGCAGAGTTTATACTATTGTGTTTTTCCTCTTCATCATTGGTCTCAGGTGCAATAGCCTAACATCTGGCAATCAGCTAAAAGCAGATGTCTAATTAACAGATCTGCACATTCATGGGAGAGTAATAGTCATTTTGCTATCATGTGTCGCAATAAATGAAGTAAAACTTGAAAGAATAAGGCCAGTAGGGTGTGTTACATGATTTGCAGTTCATAAAACAACAAAATAAGGATTTTAGGTAGGATTTTCAGCTGTCTTACAAAGAAGCAGGTTGGTTTTGTCTCTGGCAAATGTGAAAATATTTCTCCAGCCTGTTCTTGAAAGTACCAGATTCATGCAGTCGTAGAATTAAATTATTCTAAATATTGTAAGGTGTTACATGGTTTAATTATTGTTATCATTAGCATTTGAACTGTCTCCTGCTCTCATCTAATCTGAAAACTCTCCTGCTGCAGTTAAAGCGTTTTAGTGCTTGTGTCCAGATTCTTTCATTCTAAACAAATTCTATATGTCTGGAGTGTATTTGTATCTTCATGTATTTTCCAGATCTGTAGTCATTCTTAAAGCATTTCCTTCAGGTTCTTTGGTCCTTGTCTTCCTTGTATTGTGATACACAAAATTTTACACATTATTCCAGTTGAGGGCTCTGATGAAGGAAGCAGAAGAGGTATTTTGCTTAGTTTATGTTTATTACTGCACAGATCACTAAAGTGATTGATGAGTTTTTACATGATGTTCTTGATTTTGTCTTTGTTTTTTTGTTGATGTACCTTCTACATCATTTTGTGAAAATGATTGCTAATGAGGCCTAAAACTGTGAACCTGATCATTCCTGCTGAAGGATGGGTAAAAGGCACTATGCATGTTGAAATAAATCTGGGTTGGGCAGAATAAATCAAACCCTCTGCAGTATGTTCAAATTCTGATTCTACTTTACAATGCTCTTTCAGAATTTTGACTTTATCACCTGCTTACTAAATAAATCAAACTCTTTATTTCAAACATATAAGTAATCAGTGTTAGTGTTGAGCTGACCTGATTTATTGAATGTTTATCTGATGTCTAAAGCAGGCAGTGAAGGTACTGCACTGAGTTTTGTCAGAGCAGTGTTTTAGTAGCCACTCAACAGGAGCATGTTGTCTGGGTTGGCACACGAAAAAAAGGTCAGGCAGCAATCTTGTCAGATGTGCAGTATGCCCTGGTCCTGTCTAATGGATGCTTGTATCTATCCTGTGTTGTTCTGAGTATAAAGTTATTTTACATTTGCTTCCTTGTAAGTAACTAGGTTGGGAAATGTAATGTTAAATGGCTTGATCTGTAATTCTCAGATGATCTGCCCTTTTGTAAGATTGTTCATCATTTTGTGACCCTGCAGTCACTGAGTCCAGGCAGTTCTCAATGTCAAGGAGACTTCTAATTCTTTTTAGAAACTTTCTGACTCTAAGACTGCTCCCACAGCAAAATTTTCTAGGGTGTTACACAGCTGTGCATCAAGTTTGCTATTCAGCAGGATTTCCATTGTAATCCGGAAACGTCCCTACCCGGAAGCAACTTACTTCCGGGTGGGGACGTTTTGGATAGACATGTATGGAATTGCTGCAGACAGTAATTTTCTCCTGCAAATCTTTCGCTGCTGGATTGTCAGGAGGATGAAGCAAACTGACCCAGCCTCACGTTGGTTCCATACACCTCCTTCATCCCCAACGTTACAAACATGGCATTCTCTCAGACCACCTTTTGCTGATTTGAAGGAAGATGAAGGATGGCATCTTTCCCTCTTGTGCTTTTATCACTGTTGGAACAAAGAGTTTTATTCTTGTTATCTCCCTCTGGTGAGCAAGGAAAAGATAAACCACAGGACTTAGAAACTCAAAGAAAAGCTGAGAAATGTTACTAAAAAGAAAACCAAAGAGCTGGCTGCTGCAAGGCACTGAAAGAAGGCAAAGCTGATGGGGTGCCCCATGCACAGCACCCCCTCTGGGCCTAGTGGATGAAGATAATGTGAGAGGAAAGTAGCAAAAAGATGATAAGGGTGTTTGTCTCCAGTGCCCTTTGGTCTTTGTTTTAGCATTTACCACACATCTTCTCTGGTGCTCAATCTGTATCTAGATTTTTAAAAAATATCTTTAGATTTTTATTTTTTTGGTTATTATTAGAAAATAATGGGTTTGCTCAGTCTATTTCAAAGATATTGTTACTACACCTGAGTGTCTGTGTAGATTTCAGCCCTACTGCTTTAAGATCCAAAACAGCTGGTCTTCTAACCTGCAGTGTGTTTTAGTACCAGAGTACAGCCACGTGTTTCTTCAGTTCCATAGCGAGTTGGAGCACTGCTGATGTTGGCTGCTGACAAGGCTTCCAGCTGATGTGCAATCCTGCTAGCTAGGACTAGTGTACACATCAACTAGTCTGCAACTTGAAGAAACTCATACCTAAACCAAATACATAGGAGGCCACTTTCTTCCACTGGTAACAGCTTCTCTAAGAACTCTTTCATAAATGACTCTAAAAGCTGCCTTCTCTATGCACCTATTGACATTTGTGTACTGATCAACTTAGAATATTTATATGCAGCTTCCAGCTGATACTGATCTCAGAAGGATAAAGTCAATAAGTGATGACAAATATTGTTTTTTTACTTGCTGTCTCCAAGTCATAAACTAAGTGTTTTTCCAGCCTAAACTAGAAAACAGTGAAGTGATAGGATTTGTTTCATTTCTGAGAACACAGGACACTGTTTCTTAGTATAAATTTAATTTATTAACAGTTTGGTTGTTTGTAAAGCTGATGTACACCAGGAGTACTAAGGTATTACTAATGATTTTCTGGCTTAAAATTTGCTTGAAGGACAGACAAGCAAATTCAAGGTGATGGCTAAGTGTAATTTAAGCTGAATTGCAGTCTCTTAATAGGAGTTTATGTCTACTCTGTGCAATGATAACTGCTGAAACAGATAATACTGACACATCTAGAAAACTAAAGCAATAGAAAAGATGGTATCACTGCATTATTCATTATTTTTATGCCTTTTTCCAAAGGAACCAAACTGGGAAAAAGAATATGGAGATAAGCAGGGTTTCAAAATCATTTTGGCAATGATAATAACATACTTATTTAGGACACTTCATTCAAAAAAGTTTTGCACCCAGAGATTTTAATTAACTGCATACACCAGACACAGGAATCACAGAAACTCAGCCATTTCTGAGGAAGAGCTCAAGCAGTTCTACAGTCCCAGTATTATGTGGCCAAAAGCACTGCTAATGTGGAAACATTTTAACAATCAGAGAAATCTAGAATCTGTTTTTACCTTGTTGCTGGTGTTATATTCTTGTAGACATTTACACTTTTGTGGTTACTTGATTAAAAAAAGACATTCCAGCCTTCTCAGCATGTTGGAGGTTTTTACCTCATCTGGTAAAGAAAAGAGAAACTGCTCACAGGCAGAGGGAAAAGGGGGTGGAAGAACTTACTGCCCTTGCTAGTGTGTTTGTGGAAATATTTCAGATTTCTTCTGTCTCTAACCAAAGTGCAGAGTGTTATGTTTCTTACTTTTCTATCTACACAGATGCATTCTTTTCTTTCTACTGTGGCTTAGTAATTTGGCCTGATTTCCATTTTTTTTCCTCTTTTCAGTTGCTCGTAATAGGTATTGGTAAACATTGAAAAAAAAACCCCAAAACAAAAAACCCCACTTCCAAGCTAAAACAAAACCACAAGTGAACCAAAAACCCCACTGATTTTGATACTACATTGGAGTTTCCTTTTTCTTGGCTTATAGAACCCTAATTGATTTGGGACCACTTTGAATGATGGTGCTATTTTTTCCCCTCCAGCACTGCCAGAGTAAATGTTACAAGTTTTTTTTCTTTTGAGATATTTATCACAATCATTGATTGGTGTGCCTAGCAGCATTCCCTTTTTGAATTCTTACTTCAGCTGGAAGAACAAGCTGAGGTGGAATTTCTTCTGCTGTTTTGAAACTGTACCGTGTTTTTATTGACTTCACATTAATGTCTCATTTAGCACGTGCAGGAGTGTGTCTTGCCATGGCTCATTGTGTAAGACTTGTAGTTCTATTTTCCATGTCTAGTGTGATAGTGTGATTGTTATGTTTCCAGGACAGTATTGCATCTTAAAAACTCTTTAGTTACTTAGCATTATAAGCTGTTTGAAAATGCCATTGAGTAAGTTATTTTAATGAAATATAGGCAAGTGATAATTTCTAAGATATGTCAAATGAACAAAATAGTTTGGAATATAATAAATCCTGATGGCAAAATACTTGGCTTTTTGCTGTAAATAATTTTATATGAGTTCTTATTGTGTGAATGGCGCTGTTTATCTTATTTACAGATACGGATTATACAGCTCACCTTTTGATCCAGTTCTGTTTGACTTGGAAATATGTGGCTCTTCTTGTAAAAATGTATACAACAGCAGTATTGGAGTACAGTCAGATGAAATTGATTTGTCTGATGTTCTATCAGGTATGTATGTTTAGTTCAGCAGTGTCTGATTGTGGCAAAATTGGTAAATCTCTATTACAGTGTTTTCTTTTTGTGAAGATGTGATTTTATACTTTCCGGCCAAGCTGAAGTCCACGTTATTCTCTTGCTCATGGTATCTTTTACATTTCCTATGGCCTTAGGGCAACAAGAAAAAGCCTCTTTCTGGAATCTCTTATTTTCTCATCCTGTAGAATATCTCAGGGTAGAGATTAGACAGAATGGCTGTTCTCATACCCTGGGTCAGTCATCTAGGAATCATCTGTCACCTCTTTCAAGTAACTTCATTGACTTGTGATATTATTCATTTAGGCTAGCAACACACTCACATAGGCAGAGAAACCTAAATGGATTTTTCTGAAGTTGGGAAGCTGCCATATGGTATTCCCCTACCTAAATATAAAGGTTTAGTGAGGCGTTTTTTCTGTTTTAGAGGAGGTAAAACACCTTAAAAGCATATTTGTGTCTGTCTTCTCAGGTTAATTCATAAGTGAATCTTTAGGGCCCTGCAGTGTTGCAAAGAACTAGATAATTTTTACATGTCAGGAAATTCTATTCATAGCAAGAGTATTCATTAGTCATAGTGACCCCATTCCTTCTCTTGTATGCTACTGTCTTTCTCCTTCTATCCCTTCCTCCATACATCTGTAAATTTATTTGGATCTTGATTAATAGTCTGGGTTTTATACTAAATTCATGTATGATCTGGGTTGATCTGACAGTTTCTTCCTCTTCCTTTCTGGTAACATCAATATATTTTTGCATGCTAATTTACTTTCAGTGTAGAAAGAATAGAGCATCCATATGTAATTTCTTTCTGGAATTAAGACGGTTATACTTGCTTCTGTCACAGTTGACAGTTTTACTTATTACTATACTGCCTTCAGGTTTGACAGCATTATCATTTTAAAAATATACTTCCATTTATGTTGAGGAATAGTGATAGTGTTAAGATAAATCTTCTACAACAGGAACTGATAAAATATGTGCATTATATTTAGTTGTCCCTTTTGACACTTGGTGACTTGAAATGTCACTATCAAGAAAACACTGGCTGACTGTGTAGATACATGTTTCTCTTTCAGGCAATGGGAAAATAAGTAGCTGTGCAGCTGCTGAAGGTAGTTTTACTTCCCTTACTGGACTTCTGGAAGTTGAACCTCTGCACTTTACCTGTGTTTCAACAAGTGATGGAACTAGAATAGAAAGGGACGATGCAAGTACGTTTACTGGTATATACAATTTTTCATTTTTTCTACTTAGCATAGTTCCACAATATGTTTTTAATTGAACATAATGTTACTGTTTGGCAAACTGATTGTTGAAATGTTTTGTCTGTGGTTTGTTTCTTCTTAATAATATTTTTTCTTAAATAATTTCTATATGTGAAGTTCAACTTCTTGGATCTTAGCGAATATATTGGATTTAAAAAATATTATTTTTGAATCCGTTTGTTTTTATTGGAGAGTATAATGTACAAGCTTGCATCTTTACCTTACAACCTTTTGTGGTGGAAGAATTCCAGAGCAATAGGTGGCTTTTCTGTAATCCAAGTGTTGCCTGTATAACCAATGTGTGTAGTCTATAAACCAAATGCTTTGTAATTCAAGATGATGTTACCTTGTAGCAAGAACTGGATAAAAAGATATTTCTCTTGTTTTTACATCACTCTGAACAATTAATGAGGAGTTAAAGGTGTGTTTTATAATTTCTACATCCATGTTTTGTTTTGTTTGTTTGTTTCATGCCAGTGAGTACCTTTGGGGTTACCCCAGCAGTTGGTGGCCTCTCTTCTGGAACAGTTGGGGAAGCCTCGACAGCACTGAGTTCAGCAGCCCAGGTAGCTTTGCAGTCTCTCTCTCATGCAATGGCCTCAGCCGAGCAACAGCTCCAGGTGCTGCAAGAGAAACAGCAGCAGCTTTTGAAGCTTCAGCAACAGGTTGGAGGCTATTTGGCTCTTTTTAGTGCTGTATCTAAACTTCGAAAGCTGAGAAAGTAGTTGCAGAGCTAGTTGGTTATTTTTTTTTGTCCATAGTGTATTTGAGGAAGGAAATGCTCAGCACTCTGGTTTGCTCTTCTTAAGCAAAGGACTGGGAGTGTCTCCCATGCTGCTTTGGTCTTTCAGACTTAGTTTTTGTGTATTTTAAAGGTGGGTCGGGAGTTTGTAGTAAAAACTAAGTCTTCAGAAGTAAGTATATCAGTCTGGAATTGAAAAAGTGTACCAAAATGAAAAGCGCAGTTGCTGACACAGGACAGTGCCAGCCATAAAGCCACTGTCAGTTGGCCAATGCTTGGCTGTGTACTCTGAATACTTTGCTGTTCAGTGGTAGGGTTTTTATTATTTTTTGTTATTATTCCATTAATTACTCATGTTCCTCAGCTTGTGAGTCAAATTAAATAGATAGCTTAATAGTTTATTTTTCATCTTATAGTTGGTCATTCAGCTTGGCTATACTGAAAGTAGCTTAGGTTTATTAAATCCAGTTGTATAATCAAAGTTGAACTTTGGCCCAATATTATTCCTGTGTTCACAAGTGGTATTATCTGCTACATACATTGCTTTCATCTTCTCCACAGAAAGCTAAGCTGGAAGCCAAACTGCATCAGACAACAGCAGCAGCAGCAGCGGCAGCATCAGCAGTTGGTCCTGTTCACAACTCTGTGCCTTCTAATACAGTAGCAGCTCCAGGGTTCTTCATTCATCCTTCAGATGTCATTCCACCCACACCAAAAACAACTCCTCTCTTCATGACTCCACCTTTGACTCCACCTAATGAAGCAGTTTCTGCTGTTATTAATGCAGAGCTTGCTCAGCTTTTTCCTGGTTCAGTCATTGATCCCCCAACAGTTAACCTTGCAGCACATAACAAAAATACAAGCAAGTCTAGAACGGTAATTATTTTCTTTCATTTTTCTTAGAGAAACAAGGTGCTGTGACCATTACCAGGGTCTTAATTTGTACTTGAGTGCTAGTAAATATATGTTTATTTGGGTGAGATGTGAAAACTCTCACTAAATTTTTACCATATGAAAAGAACTTATGAAAGCAAAATAGTATTGTTACAGCACCTCATATGGTTTATCTTTATTGGAGCTAGCTTAACTGTGTAAGGAGTTATTAATCCTTTGAACTTAATATATTTTGATGGTTCATGCTCCTATCTACGTGTAGTGAGGTGTTGTCAAAATGGTACATCTTTAACAGCTCACAGTAAATGCATAGATATAATAACTTAATTTTATGATGTTTTTCCACTCCTCAGAATCCACTGGGATCTGGCCTTGCTCTTGCAATATCTCATGCTTCACATTTTCTTCAACCTCCACCTCATCAGTCAATTATTATAGAGCGAATGCACTCAGGTAAAACCACATTCCTAATAATAGTTTTGACACATGTTCTAATAAGAAGTGGAATATTTTCGGGTGCTTTAAATAAGTTGCTTAGCTACAGTCTCTCTTAGCTTTCCATCCTGTCGTATCTATTAGTTTAAGACCTAGTACTTGGTGATAGTTGAAAATTCCTGGAGACTTGGGGAGTATGTTGGGTCTCTGAACACAGCACCTGTTCAAAATGAATGCATAAAAAGCAAAACAGCTTCATTTAAGTTGATGCCAAAACTTTCTTCTCAAAGTGTTCAAGCCTTATTGAGAGTTTCTGGGGTTGTGCAGCTATTTTTAGCCTCAAGTATACAAATATACCTTTCAAACAATGCATAAACCCTTATATACCTTTTGAACAATATATAAACAATGGCTTTATTGTTTGAGGAGTAATGTATCTTGCTGATTAGCATACACTGGTCTCTCAGGCAATCATGTGTTTTTCTCACCTAGGAGCAAGAAGATTTGTGACCCTCGATTTTGGAAGACCTATATTATTGACAGATGTATTGATTCCCACTTGTGGAGATTTGGCTTCTTTGTCCATTGACATCTGGACTTTAGGAGAAGAAGTAGATGGAAGGCGACTGGTAGTGGCTACTGACATTAGCACACATTCACTTATTTTACATGACTTGTTGCCACCCCCAGTTTGCAGGTTTATGAAGGTAAGAGGATCTTTTAAGTTCTTGATGTTTTTTAGTACATGAACTTTCACTTAAGCTCTCCTCACACCAAGCTTTTGTTGGCTATAAATTTTTAATGTATTTTTGACTAGGTGTTTATTTTTCCTGTTCTGATGCAATTGTTACAATATAATTGCATTCTCTTTCAGATCACTGTTATTGGTCGATATGGTAGCACAAATGCCAGAGCAAAAATCCCACTGGGATTTTATTATGGCCATACCTATATCCTACCCTTTGAGAAATGAGCTGAAACTAATGCATGATCCCCTCAGAGGAGAAGGTGAAGCAGCAAATCAGCCAGAAATTGATCAACATTTGGCAATGATGGTTGCATTGCAAGAAGACATACAGTGCAGGTTAGCAGAAGAAAGAGTATTTGCTAATTATTTTAATGTAAAATGCTGGGATATCATAATGCTACAGATTTTTTTTCTTCCAATTATATTCTTCAGACCAAAAAGTCCTCTGCTGTTGTAGAGTTGTTGTGAATATCTTCTTAGCAGTAACAAAAGCAACACTGTATTTGTTTTCCGTATCTGTTTTAAGAGTGCATTCACAATGGACCAGAAGTTGTCTTCTGGCAGAGTGATTGTCAAATGTATTGCTGTTTGCTAATGTGTATTGAATTGTGTTTTTTGAATGTATCCCATTAGGTACAACTTGGCCTGTCATCGGTTAGAAATCCTTCTGCAGAGTATTGACCTGCCACCACTCAATAGTGCTAACAATGCCCAGTACTTTTTGAGAAAGCCAGACAAGGCAGTAGAAGAAGACAGCAGAGTATTTTCTGCTTACCAGGACTGCATTCAGCTGCAGCTTCAACTCAACTTGGCTCACCATGCTGTTCAGAGACTCAAAGTAGCTTTAGGTGCAAGCAGGAAAACACTGAAGGAACAATCTGATCCCAAAGAGTTGATTCAGATGTCATCCACAGAACAGTTACGCACCATCATTAGATACTTACTGGATACTTTGCTCAGTTTGCTGCATTCGTCCAATGGTCAGTATTTTTTGAGGTTTTGAATTTTTTGTCATGTTAGTAGAAACAATTTCCAAGTATTTCTATATCTTGAATTGCACTTTTTTACTATAAGACCTTTAAACTATGTTTAGAATCATAGAAATGTAAAATGGTATTTGAGTTTGCCAAGATCTTAAAGATCATGAAGTTTCACCACCCTGCCATGGAGAGTGACACTTTTCACTAGACCAGGCTGCTCCAAGCCACATCTACTGTGATTTTAGTAGCTGATAGCATACATTGTAAAGTTTTGCTAGTGACACCAAGCTGGCCTAACCACTTCCTTAAAAGAACAGGAGAAGGTGTGAAGGTCCTTCTTGCTTTTGTGTAGTCCTGGCTGCATAATCCTTTATTGAGATAGTAATCTGATCCTTCTGTGGGATGGTCCAGTTTGCTGAAGTAACAAAAAACTGCCCAGGCAGAATACTCATGTGGTTTTCACAGGCACAATCACCTTGTTGAAAGGATCTGTGAGCATTGAAGCCTGTGTAGTGCTGGGGATGGCTTAGGCAGTTAGAAGCAGGATGAGGAGCAGAAATTGCTTCAAGAGTGGTGGTAGTAATGAGCTCATAAAACCAGTATTTCTAGGTAGTTCACGACTTTTTGATTTCCAGTAAAGATTTTAATTCCCAAGCTTGCCATTGAAAGAAGTCTTGGAGAATTGAAATTGAAAAATCTGTGTAGAAGTTGGTGATATTTAAAAAAAAAAACAAACAAAAAAGCAAACAACAGTATGTTGTTCTGTTGATAGGTTGTCATGTGTTTTTCTGTGCCAGTTTGTTCTAAAGCATGATGGTGGTGGTTTATTTTTTGCTTTGTGTGTATTCTGTAGGGGAAATTTCACTGGCATAGTATTGATTTGGATTTGACCAAATGGCCTGCTCTTTGAGTCACCTAAAAATCAGCATTTTACCATATGTTCCCACCTCCTTTATTCCTGTGCCAACTAGTCTAATCATAGTAGTTTTAAAAACTTACTTGTAGCCAGTTTTTTGCAACTTTTTCATATATTTTCAAGTCATTGTCTCTTTAAACAGAGATGTTTTCTTCTCTTGAAAGGACACTCAGTTCCTGTGGTTCTGCAGAGTACTTTTCATGCTCAAGCTTGTGAAGAGTTATTTAAGCACCTGTGTATCAGTGGAACCCCCAAGATAAGACTGCATACTGGCCTTCTACTTGTTCAGCTCTGTGGAGGTGAAAGGTGGTGGGGTCAGTTTCTCTCAAATGTACTGCAGGAATTATACAATTCAGAACAACTTCTCATATTTCCACAAGACAGGTAAGCTATAAATCTATATTTCTGTATTGATACATTACCTGTGGATCAGTGGAGCAATTCCATTGTTCATAACTTAGCACTGGAATTGACAAAATTTGGCTTATCCATGGTTTTGACTGATTTAAGAAATAGACCCAAAAAAGTACTGCTGATGATAAATGTCCAGTTGC
The DNA here is from genome assembly GCA_034336665.1 of Luscinia megarhynchos. NCBI lineage: Eukaryota > Metazoa > Chordata > Aves > Passeriformes > Muscicapidae > Luscinia > Luscinia megarhynchos. The sequence continues at coordinate 76,625,472 of CM067565.1, read as the reverse complement.
AGTTATTTATTGCACCTATTCCGTTCTTACACCACAAAAATTTGCTATGTCTTCTTACTTGGAAATCTTCACATAGCTAACAGGATTGCTTCCCAGTGTCAAAAATGGCCTTCTCCTTTATCAGGCTTGAATGTACCCTCATTGTAGAGCTGCTCTTCTCCAGTATTTGGAAGTGGGATTGAGACTGGAAGGTACACTGTTAGCATTCACTGCAAAAGACTGCACTGAGATAAGAACAAGAACATGTAGAGTTGAGCACTGAATGTTAGATGTATTGATTATTTCAGATTATTGATTGAGGTCTTTAATATTCTAAATGTTAGCATTTTATTTTAATCAAATGTATTTGCTGCTTAGTGCCTTAGAAGGCTTTTTGCCTTCTTTGAACAGCAGCATCTATATTTTCATATCTTTAAAAAATTCATTAATTCAAGGATGTAACAATCCATTGATTTAGTTCTCTTTCTCTGCTATAAGTAATATGTAATAGGAAATAAAATGGATGAGATCTTGTTTCAGATGGAGAAGACTCTGCTGACCTCTTGAGGGTGAAAGAGATGTTCACCCTAAAATGCTGCATGAACATTAAGAATGATAGAATGTGAAATTCAGTCTACTTGCTGGGCCACAGTACTGCTTTCTATAGCAACCTGTGTTTGTCTGAGATGAAAGCCTAGGACAATATTGTTATATAAGAGGCATTGCAGGATATTATTGATTCTGAAAAAGAAATAAAATCGTTAAATATGTAAATTTTATTTTTAGGGTCTTCATGTTGCTTTCTTGCATTGGGCAAAGATCACTTAGCAACAGTGGTGTTTTAGAAAGTTTACTTAATCTCCTGGATAACCTGCTGTCACCACTGCAACCTCATTTGCCTGTGCACAGAAGAACTGAAGGTAACTAATTTGGTAGATCATATTCATTATAAACTGCAAAATTGAGAGACTAACTCACAATTTTTGGTGTATTAAAAAGAAGTTGCTTGTTTACTGTATTTTTAAAACACAGTTGTCTTAAAATGTGAAGAATCTTCTTGTTTTTTAGGTGCTAAAAGAGATTCCTTCCCCCACCCATTAAAACCTGAGCAAATTCTATTTGATTGTTTATAATTCAGCTAGGAAGCTTTGGCAGAGTGGGGGGAGTATTCCATGTATAGATCTAGGGAATTACTTTGGAATTCAATGTTTTGGAAAGAAATGCACCTTTTTGCTCATGAGATATTTTCCAAGTTTCAAGTTTTTGAGGTGAAGACAAGTTTATGTGTATCTGCATGGTTTCTGCAGACTATATGGAGTTTCTTCTTGTGGGGCATTCTGTAATTACAAGGCATTTTTTTGATCCTAAAAATTTACTGAAATTGTATTTTGCAAACTTGATTTTCTTTGGATGTACTCTTCATTATCCCAAGGTTGATGCAAATTCTTACTTTTGAAAACATCACACTCTAGGCCACTTCATTTGTTATGTGCAGGTAGCAAAGCATCATAGAAGATAAGTTGTTTAAAGTTCTTAGCCTGGTGAGGTCTCTAAAGTACCAGCTGAGACTCTGTCCTTAGTTTTCCCATGTGTCCTGGTGTTAACAGACCTACAGCTGGTGTCAGCAGGTGTCCTATTGCTTCCCTCTGATCTCCCATGTTCTTTCTCTATTGGGGCCATACCTGCTATAGTCTCTAACTAGTTTGAGGCAAACCCAAGCTTACATCTCCTCTACCTCTGTTTGCGCTCTCCCCACAGCTTCCAATTCCTTTCATAGCTCTTGCCTTACTAGTTGTCCTCATGGAGGACTTTAGGAAGCAGAAGTAACTGATACTTCAGAGCTTTATTTGCTGGTCTTCCAGCTTCCTTCCTCCTGGACAGCACAGGTGAGTACTAGGGCAATATTATGTGTGGTGGAAGCATCAGGTATGGCAGAAGAAATTCCTATTTGAGAGCTATCACACATAAATCAAAGGGGTGAAAACTTACTGGGGAAAAAGTGAAAAAGAAAAGGAAAATCAGAGCAAGAGGTGAGTGTTATGGGTGGAGAGAAGCTGTAAACTTTGAGGCTGGACACAGAAAAAAGGAGTGAGCGAAAGACACTTGGAGGGAGGGAGGGAGAGAAGCTGAGAATTCTATTTTTTTTTTTTTTGAGGGAGATAAAAGGAAAAGAAATGGTCTTGTTTTAACAGAAGTGTGAAAAGGTATGTACTTCACTCTGCAGCAGGATCCTTTCTTTTTATTCTGCCAAACAAAAAGTGTGTAACAGTCACCAGTGCTCCTCATTTCTGTTCTTGCAATTTAGTCTGTGGTTCCAGTCCAGGTCCTGTTATGGACCTGTTGGGGTCCTTCCTCTGCCTGCATGAGATGGGCTGCTTTCTGTCAATGTGCTCAGGAAACTGCAGTTAACAAGTCAGGCTGCATCCTGCTGCTTGGACGCCAGCAGGTCCATGAGACTTTTGGATGGATTGTTTCTGTGCCTTAGTTTTCTTGTTTGATCTGTGTTTAATAATAATTTGAACTAATTACACCTTTTTTGAGGTCAGTGCATGAAAAGCACAGTGTAGTTAAATGTGGCTCAGCACAGCACACTGATATGAAAATGTTGGTGTAGCTTCTAGTGCTGATGTCTTTGCTGTATTAACATTGTATAATTAGACCATTTGCATAATGACTGTAATTAAGTGGTCAATAATTGTAGGTTTCTGGTTTTGTTGAGCAGTCATGAGTTCACTTTGCTAACTGTTTATTTAGATTTCCATGTGCACAAAGACTTTTCTTGCATGATGCTCAAGATATATTTTTTCCCTTTCTGTACAAAAATACAGCATTTAAAGTGTGAGACTGAAATAGGCATTAGCCAGTTGTTAGTGCCACCAGTGTGGTTCATCTAGTCTGAAGTCACTCTTGGCTTTCCTGCAACTTATTCAGATATCTACATGAAAATACACTAAAGATGAAGTAAAGATGTAGGTGTCTGTATGCACAGTTATAACTATCTTAGTGGAGCCCTGCTTGATGGAGGAATTGCACACTGTTGAATTTCAGATGTATACTTCATGTGCTTTAATGCAAGCAGCTGTCATTATGCATTTGGTATTTAGGAAATCTAGACTTAAAAGTTTTTGACTCTTTTTAAGAAAAATGCTGCTTAATTTTTAGCTTGAACAGTTGAGGTAAAGCTTTTAACTTCCAGCTTCATCAGACTGAAAGACCTGTGACATTTTCGTTTGCACCAAGTTTTATACTGATTTCTTCCCTCATTTATGAGTGCTCAGACTCTAACTCTCCTTTTAAAAAACAAAAAGAGGGGAGTGGGGTCTTTGTGGCCTATTGAAATGTGTGATGTTTGTTATGTCTTCAGAAATTTATTAAGGCACTGAAATTTGTTTATTTTGAAGGAGTTTTAGATATTCCCATGATCAGTTGGGTTGTAATGCTGGTGTCCAGACTGCTGGATTATGTAGCTACTGTTGAAGATGAAGCAGCCACAGCCAAGAAACCTCTGAATGGAAAAGAGAGGGAACGATTTTTGGCAGGTACATCACATTTATTAACAAAACTTGATTCATGAGTGTTGCTCTGGGAGCTGTTCAAGTACCTGAAATGCATTTTCTATTCACTTGAAAAAAGTGATTTTAAAAATGCATGTTATGATCTTTTTATTTTCCTTCTTCTCTGCTTATTTACATCCCCATCTCCTCATAAATATGATCTCTTTAATTTTTTCAAGCAAAAAATGCAGGATTGATTTTCGTTTGTAGAATGTCTGTATATTACCCTGTGACTGGGACTTTACAGTGGATAGTGCACTGTGTTGCACTATTTTGTATTGTGAGAAAGGGCCAGCAGTGTGACTTCATAAATGTTTTGGTATTTGTACCCACTATTTTTAAATCTGTTTTTTGTCTGGTTTTTGTGTATTTCATAATAGTAGTAGTAGTAATAATAATAACAACAGTAATAATAATAAGCACCATACATTGTTATTATTATAATCATCATTATTATTGCTATTATTATTATTTTTACTAGATATGTTTTTCTTTTAATATCTTTTGTAAGAATAAAAGTTTTTACATTATGAAGCTGTTAATCTATTTTTACTTAGGACAGAATTGCTTGCCTGCTTATATGTTCTAAGAATAGTGAGAAAAGATGGCACTGCATTTTAAAATCACACAAATACTACTATAATTGGGGATAATTGAATAATGCTAAGAGTTAGATTTAGCTTGTTTCTTTAGTACTTATTTTTGGAGATGCTAACCATTGAAACAAAGGCTTTTCTCTAGAGTCAAATGAGGTTTAATAAGATGGACTAATTTTTTAAAATTTTATTTCTATTAGGAAACCAGTGGAGTTTTATAAATAATAGCCTTCACACTCAGAGTCTGAGCAGATCGACTAAAGGCAACAGTAGCCTTGATAGACTGTACTCCCGAAAGATCAGGAAACAGTTGGTGCATCATAAACAGGTGACTTCCTGCACAGTAGTGGCTATTTTCAGAGAAGTATGTCTTCTATAAAGGATATCTCATTTCTTGAAACAACAGCTTTGGCATTGGGACTCATTCAGCCTTGCTTTTGCATAGGTCTGATTCTGTAGCTAAAGGCTGCCTAACTTCTTTGACATTCATCTAAAACCATGGGGCAAGGGATCTGCTGGAAAAACAAGTGTTGGAGTGTACTGTTGTACTCTATTGGACAATAAATATAATGTACTTTCTACATAAATCTGAGTACACCCCAGTGCAAGCACCTAAGCTGTGATTTAAAACTATTTTAAAAGCTCAAGTTACAGTTTGAACTGAAGATTGCTATCATGAACATACTGATCCTTTTAACATCTTATTGCTTAAATTTTCATTTATTCCTATTAACATTTTCTTTTAGCAACTTAACTTATTAAAAGCAAAACAGAAGGCTTTGGTGGAACAGATGGAAAAAGAGAAAATACAAAGCAACAAAGGATCATCATACAAACTTTTAGTAGAACAGGCAAAACTAAAGCAGGCTACTTCAAAGGTATGATGCTCTGAAACTGTAACTGACTTCTTGTCTTTTGTGTGAAAAGACCTGTTCCTGCAAAGTCATTTTTGTCTTACTTTGACCTTATTATAAAAAGTTGTTTCATCATGGCTGTTGTCAAGTATATTCTAATACTCAAAAAAAAGCAGCCACCTGGAAATTTATTGCTCTGAAAAAATAGTTTATCATTCTACAGGGTTCTTTTAGGTAGTCAAGGCCAAAATTACTAATAAACTTGTAGCTTTGGGAATGCCAGTCATGCCATTAAACTTTGGGTAACATATAGCAATAAAAATGTAAAGTAGTACTTTATATGGCTAGCTTTTATGCATGATGCTCTTCTAAATGCTTTCCTGGTTGAGTAGTGAGAAAATAATTCTGCCAATGTCTGTCTTCCTAAGCTAATAAATATGACTTCTGAGAATTATTTTTAAAGTTTATCATAAGCTTCTTAGCTTCTTTAAAGTACCCACCACTTCAGTTGTGCCATCTTGCAGTAAGCCTCAGATATTGAGGGTTGATGATGTAGTTAAAGAATTGTTTTGGTTATGAGAGGAGATGCTGAAATTCAGGGATTTCAGGTGGTGACAACATGGACATCATAGGGAACACAAAAAATCTTTTTAGCTACCAAACTTAGGTGTCTTCCGAAATATTTACTCTCTAGTTCAGGAAGTGCTCGTGTCTGTTGGGATGCCTGAAAATAGGTCTGTGGAAGGAGATGCCATGATGTTGGACCTTACAGGCAATCTAAAAGGAAATCTTACAACTTCCAGTAATTCTGGAAAGAAAACATCACTAGCATAAAATAAAGCCCTAAGTTTTCACTAACTGTGCTTGTCATGAGCTGTTCTTTCCTGCACGATCATCTGCTTTATTCCAGCAGGTTATACCAAGGGGGCTGCTCCACTGGTGGCCCCTTGATTCATCTTTAAATGAGTTACTGGCTGAACTGTGCTGTCTAGCTAATTTAGGTTTCACTTCATAGTAGCCATGTTGCATAAAAAAAAACTGTGTTGAACTAAAGATCTTTCCTCTTGTAGTTTCTTAACTTGTAGTTAAGCTGTTAGTGTGCCCTTGCATTTTATGTGGGTTTTGCTATTTTGCCTACTAATCACTTTTAGTTATGACGAGCTGTGAGTGATGTAAAAAGTGATGTAAAATATGTGCTCCATTCAAGAGAAAGTGAAACCTTTGTCTCAGTAAATAGCTCTTTCCTTGATCTAATTCAGTAGCTACTGCTTAAGTGAGATTATAAGAGGCATTTGTAGTATCTAATGACTGCTAGTGTAGCTGATTCAATGAGCTGGGCTGCTAAATGCCCTTGGTGGATGAGAGGATTAATAAAAGCGCATTCTTTTCTCCATCACATTTAGGCCCTCTCTCAAAAAGGTTGTAGTCCAGAGCCATGATCAAAAATCAAGCTAGTTTCATTTATGGTGTGGTTAATGCATACTTTGTATCATGGCAGTATTAAGAAATTTAGAAATTACTGATGATTTATCAAATGTGAAGAACTGAAAAGTCAGTGTTCTTTTAAGAATAAATTTCCATAATGGCTATTTTTATATGCAGTTTGTTTTATGATAACCATAACTTTTATGTACAGGTGTGAAAATATGAAAGAAACTTTGAAAATATGTATTTTCAATATGTGTTATGGCATACATAAGGCTTAATTGGCACTTCTGTAGAACGGAATTTGATTATGCATTTGTCATCTGAGATAACAAGCTGCCAAAACAAATTTCAGCCAATAAAGCCTTAATTCCATTCTGGATTCTTATATATTTTTAGACTTCCTTTTATTTTTTTAAGAAGTTTTGCAGTCTCTGTTATCACTGCCACACTGATTCATGGGGAAAAGATTTAGAGGTCAGTTTTAAACTGTAACTGTTGTTTCAAATTTAATTTCTGCAGCACTTCAAGGACTTAATACGCTTGCGGCGAACTGCAGAATGGCCTCGTTCTTCTTTAGATACAGAAGTATCAACAGCAAAGGAAACGCCAGAAATTGAACCACTTCCCTTTACACTGGCACATGAACGTTGCATTTCTGTTGTGCAAAAGCTGGCTCTCTTTCTTTTGTCCATGGACTTTACTTGTCACGCAGATTTGCTTCTTTTTGTTTGTAAGGTAAACAGAATATGGATCATCACTATGTAGCTGCAGTAGCAACCACATTAAATTAGTTCTCTATTACTGCTTTTTTGCTTGTTTGATGGTAAAAATTAGCTGCAGCATTAAAATTTCTAATCATTTCTGGTGAGGTAAATTTTCTGATCTGTCACTTTTTGTGTGACTTAAAATAAGTGGCTTCAAAATTGCATGGATAAATTAATTTTTAAAAAATATATTTATGTAATTGCACTCATAAAAGTCTGAAGTGTGGGCTGGTAAAAATACCTGATTTATTTGTAAGCAAAATCTAATAATTATAGAAAATACATTTATTATACACTTTCATAGGGTTAACGATGAATAGGCATATATTTATCTTTCTTTTTTTTAATAGGTTCTTGCTAGAATTGCAAATGCTACAAGACCAACAATTCATTTATGTGAGATTGTAAATGAGACTCAATTAGAACGATTATTGCTGCTTCTTGTTGGAACTGACTTTAACAGAGGAGACATCTCTTGGGGAGGAGCATGGGCTCAGTATTCTCTGACTTGTATGCTACAGGATATTCTAGCAGGTTTGTTTTAAGTTCATATTCTTCAGAAGGTATCTTGCACTTGAATCTTTCTTCCTTTAATATTTTGGAGGTGTGGTTTATCAGTATGTTAGAACCTGCTGACATGCTCCAAATTATAAAAAAACCCAAACAAATTATAACATTTAGGTTAGTGCATAAAAATGTGATTTAAAATTGCAATTAGAGTGACTCGTGTATTAAAAAGTTCATTTTTATATGACCATGATTATTTGAAAATTATTCAAAACACTTCACCTTGAAGAAATAGCCCCCAGAGAACTTAGATGAAAAAGTGACAGTTGCCATAGACACTGGGATGTTAATTTGTAATGAGAATAAAGCTTGAAGTGAAGTTACCTGCTGAATTTAATACCTAGGAGAGTTGTTGGCACCTATAGCAGCTGAAGCTATGGAAGAAAGTGCTTTGGGAGAAGATGCTGGAGCTTCAGCTGGAGATTCTGATGACTCTCTCCAGCAGTCCACAGTTCAGTTAGTAGAAACCATAGATGAGCCTTTGACGCATGACATCACAGGTAAATTATTGCATAATCCTGTATGTGTGTATTTATTGAAAAGAGTTTAAAAAAAATTTTACTCATCCACCAAGGTGTCAGCACAAGGCTCTTTGGTGATAGCATAAATAGCTTCTGGTAATATAGGCAGATTGAGTAATTCTTGAGTTAGCTGTATTGTCTGACAAGTAAGGAAGGGTTATTTTTCATCATATTTTTAAAAAAGCAACTTGATTGCTTATTTTAACTTTTTTCACAAAGTTGTAATATTAAAAAGCTTAAAATTCTGTTAAGTATATTATGCATCCTTTTTTTAATTTTTACTTGCTAGTGTGTAGTGGTTTTGGTTTGTTTTGGTTAATGCTCTTTTAATGATTTGAGGTGCTCCACCCTTGTCATCATTGGAAAAAGATAAGGACATTGATCTTGAATTACTGCAAGACCTGATGGAAGTCGATATTGATCCTTTGGATATTGATTTGGAAAAAGATCCCCTTGCAGCCAAAGTCTTCAAGGTATGTCACACCTAGATTTTCAGGATAACCTTTACATGTGAGATAGAAAAATCCTTATTCTCTGACACTTCTTCAGTATTGGTAGGTCTTAGACCTGCTACTAGTTTTTTATTATGTTTTATGTGGACTGACAAAGAGTGTAAATATTCACATCTCAGTTGACCACAAAATATTTTCCTTTTGCATGAAGATGCTTGTGTAAACAAGAGGTTCTGAGTTTACTCACACTTCAGCACGTCTTGAAGACAACAAAAGCATAATAGAAAAAGAAGATCTAGTCTTGTCCTTTTTATTAAGAATGGAGCACCATTTCCCTGACTGATCTTAAAATGAATTTATACTGTTAGTATTGTATTTTAAAAAGGAAGCTAGCAGTAGCTTGTGCTCAGATTGACTTCAGACTATGAAGGGAAGCAACTCACTTCAAAATTTACTTCACTGGGGAAGAAGAAAATAGTACTAAGTACTTTTATACTTAAGATGAAGGCTTAGCATACACATGTTGTGCAATTACAATATTGTCGATGTACATGAAAAGCCAAAAATATTTAGACTTCAAAGAAACACACTGTTCATAATGAAATATTGAGTCCCTTTTCTCTCTTTAGAAGGATGACATTTGGAGTTTTTCCATGCCCTTCACTATTGACTTAAACCTTTCGTTTGGATGAATCTAAATGATCTGTCTCATCACTTGCTCTGAAAACACTGAATTTATTTTCTGCATTCCCTCATATGTCATTCTACCAATTACCTATCATGCAAAGATTTTTTCATTAAATCTCAGTCTACCACCAAAAATTCCACTTACTGCTGAATTTCAGTGTTACTGATGTTTCCTGCCTTCTTTATTCTTCTATCATGTCATGTGGCAGTAATCTTTAGTCAGCTTCATCCAAGGTACCTTTATTGTCTTATTACCTGCTTTGTCTACCAAAAAACAGCCATAAAACCACTTTTTCATTCTTAATGCTTTTTAATATTTGCTTCTGTATCTGTAAAATGACAGTTGTTATTGGATCTCACCATTAAAAAGAACGGCATATGCAAATTGCCTTTATACAATGTTACATTACTTTTTTTCCTTGTGATGCTATGCTTTCTTAGTGTCTTCAATTATGACACAAGTAGAGATTACTCAACTGTTTATTTTTCAGGACCCAGTTCAAATAGTCCCTGAGCCTCACTGAGGCTTCAAGGTACTTAGTACAGTTAATAGTATAGTATTCTGTCTTGATAAATATCTGTGTAGTACTCTACTTCCAAATTTGGTAATATGGTACAAATCTGTGAAGAAAAACTGATGATAACATTTTCAAATTGGCTTCTTGAATCTTTGAGGCAGCTAACTGCAGTGCTGGATTTTGACAATCACTAAGGCTTCAGTAGCTTATACTGCAAAAAGAATTGAAACAATTTTCTAAAGCTATTGGAACCAGTCTTCTGGTTTTAATTTTTTTTTCAGTTCAGAATTTGTTGTTAGTCATTAAAAACTTCTGGCAATCTAAAGACTTGCTGTTTATTGTTTTTCCTTGGTTTTTTGTTTGTTTTTTAAGCCTATAAGCAGTACCTGGTACGATTACTGGGGTGCTGAATATGGCACCTACAATTACAATCCTTACATTGGTGGTGTTGGAATTCCAGTTGCAAAACCACCTGTAACTACAGAGAAAAATGGATCACAAACTGTCAGCATATCAGTCTCTCAAGGTAGGCAACGAATTAAAGTTCTGTTCGGGGTCTCTTTTCTGTAATATTATATTTGAGGCTTTAGGACAAGAAATTATTTTAGCAATATCTATGTGTTTTAAGGGGAAAGAATTACATTCTTTTATATGCCGCATATTTTTCCCTGTAGTAACTGAGAGAATATAATGTGAAACTTACATTTTAAAAAGCCCAACATAGCAGAAAATCTTATTTTCTAACATTTTGGAATGCACTTCTAGGCAGTTTTAAATCTTTCCAGTTTTCTCAGGAAATTTTGGAAGCTCTTTTCTAGTTGGCTCTACCCCAAAGGAGTGAAGTGGCACACTTGTTCATTTGTAGGAGTACTGCTGAACTGGGTGATAGATTTTTTTTCTTCTGCCATGCTGGGAAAAACAACTTTTTGATTCTCGTTTGAGAGCTATTGCCTTAGGAAGAAATGATTTGAACATATGCAGTCATATAGTCATATGTGATAGTAAAGTGAGGGTGGAAAGAAATCTGGGTGTGTTTCACAGAAATGCAATATTTTAATAATTATATATTTCAAATGTGTAAGAATGTTACAGAAAGAGGAACAATTTAAAGGCGAGATTAGCTCAGTTTTCAGAGCATGATGCTGATGACACCGAGGTTGTGGGTCCAATCCCCATACAGGCTATTCTCTTAGGAGATGGACTTGATGATCCTTGTGGGTCCCCTCCAGTTCTGAATATTCTGTGATTCTGTAATTATGTATGTCCTTGATATACCTCAGTTTTACCTTTTTGGTTGCCTTCTGCAGCTTTAGATGCACGTCTCGAAGTTGGACTTGAGCAGCAGGCTGAGCTGATGCTGAAAATGATGTCTACACTGGAGGCTGACTCTATTCTGCAAGCATTGACAAACACATCTCCTACATGTAACTACATGTTGTCAAATCATTCTCTTCACATAATGACCATGATGTTTTGAAATTTGTAGTAATGTTTTCTGCAGTCACTTACTAGCTTAGAAAAAGTTACATTTTGCTTGAACTTTATTATTCGGCTGGACTTCAGAGATGGTTCTTTATTCAGATTTTTGAGTAACTTACATGCCTGTACTTAAGAAACAGTCAACTGTGCATGTGGGTTATGCTACAAAGGAGGAAAATCTAAAGAGTTTTAGATCTAGGTGCAAGTGAACATTAGCTTCCTGTGTGAAGCTTCGTTCTTGGTGTTTGAAAGCTCTTTGTGTTTGACAGTTACACCTACTAAGTGATGAAAGTGAAAATACTTGGATACAATTTTGAACTCAGCTGTTCAGTGAGTGAACTTTATGTTACAAAATACACTCACAGAGCGTTTTATTTTAGAGAGTTTTTTTCAGTGAGTTGTGCTGCCCATCTTGTTAAATTGTGTTTCTTTGTAGCTCTCTTTGTGGGCGTGTAGTCGTTGGTTGAGTATGTAGTGATTAAATAAGTTTACTGACGTCTTCAGGCTTCATTCTCTGGAAGTTCATTATTGTCTGCAACAGTTGTACTGCAGTGTGTGAAAGAAATGTTCCAATTGTTTGTCTTAACATTGTATTTCTGCTGTTATAGCTGTGAAAATATATCTGTGTGGAGTCAGTTCCAAACAGTTTTTGTGAAGATGGAAATGTCTCATATTGAAGTTTGCCACTGCTATGGTAGTCAGTTGTCCAATTCTACTGAACACTAAGTTGAAGATGTTCTTCTAAATTATAAAAAACTATATTTCACTTAAGTATAAAAATGCAAGGAAATAATTGTTAAATTACTTCTGGCAACTTTTCAAAGTGATTGATGGGGGGATGGTACCCTGTTTTGTGTTCTAGTGACACAGTCTCCCAGTGGTACAGATGATTCACTGCTGAGGGGATTACATGCTGCTAACCAAAATGCCCAGCTGATTGTGCAATTGTCATCTATACCTATGCTGAGTGCATGCTTCAACAAACTCTTTTCCATGCTACAAGTCCACCATGTTCAGGTAGAGAATTTTGAACTTTAAATGTTCTGGTAGTATTTATCTCTAAATTGGAGAGTTGTTTTCCTCTACTTCTTGCTGCTTAGGATTCAAGTAATCTGTTATATTGTGTGCTGTGAATATTGCTTATGAATATGTCATGAACAACAGTAGTGATAATGTAATAAACAAAGTGCTGAAAGCTTTTGTCAAAGTGGACACTGCTTATTACACTGGAAAATAATATTTTCATATTTAAAAACAAGTTTGTATGTCCACTGAATGACAATTGTTTGCTTATTAATGAAAAATGTCACTAAGTGACACTTAATTACAGATGGAGATTTGTGGAGATTGTCAAAACTCAGTTGAATAAACCCCTAAGTGACCAAGTCTGATATCTTCTGTGGCATTTCTTTGAGCAGAGTGGATTGGATAACTTGCAAAGGTTCCTTCCAATCCGAATTATCCAATGATCCTGTATGTTACTAGCAAATTTAAAAGTTTGCTTTTTGAAAATCATTGGATTAACAACACTTTTCTTGATTCATACAAAGGAATGCCATGCATGCTATATATGTAATGATTAGATGCCTGCCTGCCTCTTGATATTTTGATAGAGTGGCTGACTCCATCCCTCAGTTGTTCTTTAAATATCTCATCCAAAATACAGTTTCTCATGTAAACATCCTTGACGCTTCCCCAGAATATCTAGAGAGTTATTTTCCTCAGGGGAATTATTCAGAGTAAGCATCAGTGTCTCTGAGATTTCTCATTAGATAAATGGGCTCTTTTGAATAATTTTGGTTGACTGGGAAACATCACTTTAATAACATTCCAAAAGCTTCCATACAAATCCATAAGCCCACCTGTACATGTTACAGGTATAAGGAATACCTTTACTTCATAAAGGTATTTCTCAACAGTGTGTAAAGCTGCATTTTCTTAAAATAAGTTTGAAGAAACTTCTCCAGAGAAACTATTTGGAAGAAATTTGGAAGAAATTACAAAAACAATAGCAGAAGCATTTGCTAGTTTAGGCTGAATTTGCCTTTAATATTATTAAATAGATTTAAATTTAGCAGAATTGTAAAATCCAATAAAGGAGAGAGAGAGCGTGTGTGTGTGTTCAGTGAAACAGTAGCAGCTGAGAATGTAAATCAGGCTTTAAAATTAAAACTTTGATGCTCTGGGGTTCTGAGTTTGGTCTCATAGTGGGTTTTTTCCCCTCTTTCTTTCAGCTTGAATCCCTACTGCAGCTATGGCTCACATTAAGCCTGAATTCCAGCTCCTCTGGAAGTAAAGATAGTGGTGCTGATATTTTCCTTTATAATGCTAACCGAATACCTGTTGTTTCCCTGAACCAAGGTAAAATACATTCAATATGGGAAAATAAGTTTGGATTTGTTTGTTTGTTTTTTTTTAATACTCAATTTTTGCTAATAAGCAAAATAGTATTGCTCTAAGTATTTTTTTATAAGATTAGTGTTGAGATAATTGCTGTGTTCTTATAAAGAAGTTTTGGTGTCATTTTCTTCTTAAAGTGGAAAGTACATTCCTGCTGTGTAACTGAGAGTTGATTCATTCAATTTTTATAAAGTTATTAGAAATTAAATGGTAAAATTTGTGGTTCCTAACTCATAATTACTACCAGGAGGATTCCTTAAAATACACTTCTTAGTCTGAGATGAGCTGTGCAGCAGTGTGCACTTTTCTGATTAATTTCATCTCCTTTATAGCATCCTATGATCTCTCTCTTAAAGGGGTCAGGAGAGTGGGAAAGTGCCATTACTGTTAAGCATCACACTGCTAATCTAGTATGAAGAAATACTGAATTTTTTTTTCTTGCAGTATGTTATACTATATAATTAAGAAATGGGGTATCTTGTGGTGATAATCCAAAATGTTTTATGCATGATATAATGAACCTGCTACACTGACTTACATGAGAATATTTGAAATTTTCTTTGCATTGTTTTCTTTGAGATGTCAGGGTCTGCATGCTGTAGAAATTCTGCGGGCCAGTTCCTGTGAAGTGTTGGTGAGGTTTCTTTTCCTAATTTCCTGCAACAGTGGTTGTCAAAACAAAATGAATGCTAGGAACAATAATATTAAAAACAATGATCAGCATAGCACCTTACAGTAAAAATTAGAAATTTATAGTAATATCTTGAAGATTAAAACTTGGAAAAAACTGTTTTTCTTGCCAGCTTCAGTCACTAGCTTCCTGTCAGTTCTGGCATGGTATCCTAATACTTTACTGCGGACGTGGTGCCTTGTGCTTCACAGCCTAACGCTCATGACAAATATGCAGCTTCATGGTAAGTTTGCTTGGTTGGTTTTCTTATGTTGACAGTTTTAGTGATGTACAAATGAGTGTTGGTTCCATTAAAAGACTTCCAGAACATTCCTTGCCATATGCGTGCTTTTGTTCTCCATTAACTTCAGGCTTTTCAAGAGTGAGCTCCTTGGATTGCTTGTACCACGGGAGACAGAAACCTTATGGTAAAAGAAAACGTCATTATAAGCAAGTCAGCAGTGTCTTCTGAAAAACATTTTAGGACTAGCAAATGATTTCTGTGAATTAGGCTTTGTAGTATGAGTAGAGGTAGCAGAGGGGAATGATTAAATTGCTATGAGTGAGATTGAAATTCCTCTGACAGAGTAGGAATATTTTTGTAAATATGCAGGCACCAGTCACTGCTTATATTAAGCTATCTCAAAATAAACCCCCAGCAGCTGAATCTATTAAAATAGAAATCCAGCCATTTCGTTTCCCTATGCATGCCAGTATATCTCGCATTCTCTATATTGCTCCACAACACACTAGAAATAATCTTTCTTTGTGAATGAGATTTTGCCACAAAACTGGTAGAAATTAAAGGAAGTAGTTTTTAAATGTTGCCTATGAAATTTTTTCATATTTGCCATTTCAAATCATTGACTTTAAGATGTATTTTGTTTTTAAATTTTTTAACTTTGTCCCCTTTCTTTGATGTTATTTGGAAATTAGTCTGACAAAAATCTGATGAAATTTTTGCCATCAGGTAAAGAAGTAGAGCTGCAAAAATCTAATGGAAGAGACTTATTATGCACCAACTGAGACTTTACTCTTATTCTTAGTATTTGAGAATAGAACATGGCCTGATTTCTGGTATAACTGCCTTCATTTAACAAGTCAAACTCTTCAGTTTGTATCAGTAGACTGGCAAAACTTTCCAGAATTTATGCAGTGTGTATCATTCGGATCATATGTGAATATCTTGCAAAGTGTTATGAGTCTCAGTGTTCTTCTCTGACACTGACAGGCAGCTGTGTGTTTGCAAAGAGTTTCTTTCTTAGTTGCCTGAGATCAGTAGGTGAATAAAAAGCTACTCAGAAGCAAATCCTGTGGTTCATGGCAGGCACACTTGAGCATATGAATGTGGTTGTGTGTTTTCTGTGTGTAGGATTGTGACTTGGGGTTGAGTTGCAAACAGTAGGATGTGCAAGTGTCATGACCTGTCCCTAAAGGCTGGGTTACAAGTTCTTGTTAATAGATCCCTTGGGATGGGTTAGAGTGAAACACTCCACTGAATGATTGATGTTCACAGATATATATACAGAGTGAGAGAGAGATAAATATATAGATAAATACCTGTATGACAGGTTTATTTTAGAACAATTTGGTTGTAGTGGGAAGGAGGTATGTAGCTGTTTCGGTTATTATCTGTAAAAATGAAACAGTACAGAAATATAAAGATATCACTTAGGAAAACGTATAAGGAAAACAGAGAAAGAGAAGGAAAGGGTAAGAGTAGATAGGGGAGAGGAAAGGTATCACCACCTGTGGATCAAGAGACAAGATCTGATTGTTGCAATTTAGATTTCCATTGGTGGAATTGATGATCATGCTTTTGATCCATCAGGGGTGGTGGAAGCCTAGGAAACAGAGTTCAGTGGGTTAATAGGCATTCAAGTTCAGGTGGGAATACCAGGTTCCCCCCCCCCACTGAGGGGGAGTTCTACACTGATGCAACACAGAATCATTCACAGTCTTCTGGTGGAAGGCTCCAGAAATGAGTCTGGGGGCACTGTGGTGGTGGTTTGACACAACATGACAGTTCCCTCTTAAAGACAGTACAGTTGAGTCAGTTGTGGCATACCAGAAGGAGTGAACACCTTCAGGCCTATGTGTGAATGTCCCTGTAACACCCCCGACAGGGCAGTTGTACCCCTCAGCCAGTCACAGAAGGGAAAAATTGGTATGATGGCATTTTTCAAAAAGCATTGTCGCACCTCTGCAGCATCTGTTTCATGTTGTGCTTTCTTCTGTGTTTTGAACTGATTTGAACAGTAGTATACTACTACTGCTAGAGTAAGACTTCATATTTAGTAAAGCTTGTTTGTTTGATCACTAAAGGGTGTATTTTAGTTCAAATTCCAGTCTTCAGTGTTCTCATCTGTTAAGCTCCCTACAGTTTTATTCTGAGAAGTGTTTGCATCTGCCAAGAGCAAAAATACTGTGATTGTTTAGAGGATAACAGAACACTTGGTCTCTGACAAACTAAAAAAGGCACTTGAGCCTTATTAATGTGTTGCACTAACAAAAAAAGACAAATCGAAATGTCTGTATATATTGCACCTACAAAATTAATCTCTATTTTCAGGTATACTGCCTTAGCGAGCTTGGAATACTGATTACATGTTTTTGGGGCTTTATATCTGTACTTATGGGAAAACTCAGAATTGTCTTCGTGAGCAGGCAGGTTTTGGTAACTGATTTATCTCAGAATATTTCCACATAATGAAATAATTTAAGGGATTTGCACTATAAATATTTGATTTGCACCTAATGTTTAAGATTACTCATGTAATTTTTATGTCTTCATTTTTTAGCTGGTCCAAGCAATGCCATTGGAGCTCAGGAAAGTACTGCCCAATTGTTGGTGTCAGATCCCAACCTTATTCATGTGTTAGTGAAATTTCTTTCTGGCACTAACCCTCATGGAACAAATCAACACAGTCCACAGGTAATGAGCAATTAAAATAAGATAAAAACCTTTTTCAGTAGGATTTCAAGACACTTGACAGCAATATGTGTTCATTCATAATGTATTATATTCTTGTCTTGTATCTCCTTCTAGTTATAGTCTTTGTTGGTTCTGATGAGCAGAAACAAAATCTCCAGAGACTTGCCACAGAGAGAGGCTGCTATATGTGAATGAATTGTTCCATTCAGTTACTTTCTCAAAATCTTGTTGGGTTAGGATAAAAATGTCAATGAAGATTATTAATGAATTTTAGTATCTGAGAATTCCTGAATTTAAAATTTTACTTTCATTTTCTGCCTGTTTCTGAATTCATGTGGTATCTGCTGCCTCTCCTAATTTCAATTAATGTTTTCTTGCTTTTTGCAATCTTTGAAATATCTATAAATAATGTTTTTTAAAAAACCCAGGTGAACTTAATTGTATGTAGTATTTGACAGGAGTCTCAGTTTGGGAGACAGAAAACACGTGGTAGTTCCAGGGGGGCTTTTTCCAGCAAATTTTCAAGAAAATACATAGTCATTTCCAGAACTTTAAAACTGCACAGTGCCATTAAATTTCTTACTTAAGTATGCAATAAGTATCAGATTAGCACAGAAGTGGATTCTGTATGGAGTATAATTTGCATTACTGAGAAGAGTCTCAAGCTGAAAAGCAAGTCTTAGACAAAGAACTGAATTTGTTGCTTTTGGCTCATGATTAATAGTAGAGAAACACATAATATAAATGGTTACAGATTAGTTCTGTAAAGATTTTCAGAAAGCAAGTTAAGCTATGCAATATTTCTCTGTTCTTAGAAGATGTTAAGGTTCTTGAAGACATTTCAATCATATATAATACTTCCTAAAATGTCTTTTCTTCCAGGTTGGGCCAACAGCAACACAAGCTATGCAAGAATTTCTTACTCGATTGCAAGTGCATCTTTCTTCAACTTGTCCTCAGATGTTCAGTGAATTTTTATTAAAATTAATACATATACTTTCAACAGAAAGGTAAATCTTACATGTTTGTTTTCTTTCATACCCTCCTTTTCTTTAAAATCTGTGTGATTATGAATGAAAACTCAATGAATGTGTGCGCTTGTCATACTGTCAAATTACATGTCAGTGGAAATCATGATTGCTACTGCAGCACTAGCAGCAGGATCTGGACTGCTCCTGGCACATGGGAAAATGCATCTGGAAATCACACACAGCTGTCTGTGTGAGGGACTGTCAATAGAGGCATTAAAATTTTGACCTGATTTTATTTATTTTATTTAAATCTAAGATATAAAAATTGTTGAAGTAAATCCCTTAAAGTAAGGACAAAAAAAGTTGATGAGTTTACCTATTAAAAGTATTCTGAGAAGTCTGAATTAATGAAAGATTCCAGAAATTATTCATAGACTGTGAAAATAGTACAGATGGCTTTTCTCATATGGTAGGATGAACTATGAGATTGCAGAATTCTGTTTATGCAGTATGCATTTTTATTGCTTTATCTTTGGGGGGGGTTTTTTCTCTCCACACGACAATGGAAAACATCCTCTGCCCCACTCTCCTGGGGGCCTATTGGTGCCCACTAGAGTAGAGAAGTGCCTCTGGCCAGGGGAGAGATAAGAGCTTATGGCTCATCTTTCACAGTTCTGCTTCCTCAAGGCAAGGCCAATGGGCACAAGACTTTGCCTCCAATGGTACACTGGAAATATGGCAGTTGTTTAGTCTGAAGTACACCAGGAAGCATTTCTTTCTGGTACTGATGTTCTGCTCATCTCCAGACAAAGGCTTTGTGTAGTTAGGGATGAGCTGCCTCAGTTCTGGGCTCCCAGTAGGTGGCACTTTGGTGTTATCTGTTGTTTAATCTTGCATAAAATGGTTTCTGCCTTCTCCAAGAGATTCTACCTTTCAGACTTAAATTGTAGAAGTGATGTTTACCAGGTTACATTGATGATTTCTACAAGACATGTCATAATACAATAAAATCATTATTTCAGAGTGATCTGCATGCCAACACTTGTTTAAAATAAGCTAGTGAGACCTCTGAAAGGGTAGTTTTTGAAACATGCTAGGGTTTTTTGAAATGACATGAAATGGAAGCAAAGCACCAGAAAGGGATTTAGATGGTTATTTCTAAGAGCACAGATAACTACTGAAC
This sequence comes from Luscinia megarhynchos, assembly GCA_034336665.1. Classification (NCBI taxonomy): domain Eukaryota; kingdom Metazoa; phylum Chordata; class Aves; order Passeriformes; family Muscicapidae; genus Luscinia; species Luscinia megarhynchos. Next base: position 76,605,914 of record CM067565.1, on the reverse strand, counting down.
TGTACTGTGTCTTGTCTGGTCATAAGATTAACTGTAAAGAAAAAGCAGTATTTTGCGGTTAGAATTACTTAAGTTCCAAATATTTTTTTAGGGCTGTTTCTATAAACTGTTTTGTTCTGTATTTAATTTTAAAAGCTAGCATAACATTAATCAATTTGAGAAGATAGAGAGAAGTATATGAAAATTCAGTACCTAATACTGATAGTCTTTAGATACACCCATTCAAAAGATTCCTTTTGTAATTCACCAGTATATGTGTAAAAGCAATTGATAAAATAAACTTATTTCTAGCAGAAATTCTTTAAGCAGTCAACCTACAAGCACCAGCCTGTGATTTTTTAAGCACCTTCTCATGATCTTATGTATATTTACTATTCATGTAGGTAAAACCTGACTATTACTTATTTTATCTCTGGGGCACAAACAAAAGACCTATGGGAAGAAAAAAATCCATCATGATTTTCTGTTAGCAGCTGAAGAATCCTCATGGTATTAAAGTATTATGTGACTGCTTTCCATGAGGTTTTCTTGCAAATGTAGGAAATTTTTCACCAAGAACTGAGCAGGACTGTTCAGTCTATATATAGACTGTTTCAAGTCTTCACCTACAAAATTAACTGAATTACAAAAATTAAAGAGATTAATCCTAGCCTTTTTCAAAGTTAACCTCTTAACCCTTAGTGGTATGATGAAGGTGGTTGCATGAGCAGGTTCTGCAGGCTGTCTAATGACCAGTATATTTAAAAATTACGAAAGCTTGATGCAAGTGAAAGATTCGATTTTGCTTCAACATGCATTTCTGAAAATAGCTGGATTTTTGTTTATTGGAAGTCTGGTGTGCTTTTGGATTCTTAAAAATCAAGGAAAAAGACCACACTCAAACAGCCAAACCTGTATAACTTGTAATGTCTCTCTTTCTTCTTTTTTTTTTTCTTGTTTTTTTTCTTTCAGGGGTGCTTTCCAGACAGGCCAGGGACCATTGGATGCTCAAGTGAAACTCTTGGAATTCACCCTGGAACAGAATTTTGAAGTTGTATCAGTTAGCACTATTTCTGCAGTAATTGAGTCCATAACCTTTCTTGTGCATCATTACATTACGTGCTCGGACAAAGTCATGTCTCGCAGTGGCTCAGACAGCTCTGTGGGTGCTCGAGCTTGTTTTGGAGGGCTCTTTGCCAATATCATCCGTCCTGGTGATGCCAAAGCAGTCTGTGGAGAAATGACAAGGGATCAACTCATGTTTGATTTGTTGAAGCTGATAAACATTTTAGTTCAACTGCCGCTTTCCAGTAACCGAGAATACAGTGCCCGTGTTCCAGTAGCAAGCAGTACTACAGACAGTGTGTCTGATGAGGAGAAGGTTTCAGGAGGCAAAGATGGCAATGGAAGCAACGCTAATACTCAAGGATCAACTGCATACGTGGCAGACTTGGTGTTGGCCAACCAACAAATTATGAGCCAGATTTTGTCTGCACTTGGCCAGTGTAACAGCAGTGCTATGGCAATGATTATTGGTACGTGTTTTCTGAGTAACATGGAAGGTCTTTTGGGTGGTGAAGCATTTAAAACTTCTGAATTCTCATAGGCTGGGTGTAGATGTGAAGGAATGTATTACAGAATTGAGAGGAAAGAAGAGACAGAGAAAAAGGTAAAGGGGAACAGATGCATGGAAAAGAGCCCCTAACAGAAGGTGGGAGACAGTAATTGAAACCAAACAGAAATGTGTTTGGCATTTGAATTTGTTGAATCTCAGAATGCTTAATGTTAAAGGACCTCTGGAGATTGTGTAGTCCAGCTTTCCTGCACAAACTCAGAGTCTGCCTCAATTGAGAGCAGGCTGCTCAGTACCTTGGTTCAGTTGGGTTTCTTATTCCTCAGGGGTGGAAACTCCAGGACTGCTGTGGGCAGCCTATGATAATGATCTATCATTTTTAAAGTAGAATAGTCTTTTTCTTATGTTTAAGTGGAATTTCATGTATTTCAGTCTGTGGCTATCACATGCCTCTATGCATGAGTTAGGATGAGTCTTCAGTTTGTACAAGACACCTGTTTGCTATGTATTGTATGCTTTTCCTTTTTCAATCACTTTGGGAAAATACAAATTACAATTGCATCCCTTTCATAGAATACCTAAACTTTTCCTCTGTTTTACCAGAAACTTCAATACCACCATGTTCTAGGATTTGCAGTCATAGATTTGTGGGTGGGATCTTCCTGCTATGAACTAGTTAGGGAGATGATGATATTTAGAAAGCAAAGCTGCTGTTTGTCAGACATTTATCTGAGGTGCCTTTTCTCAGAGAGATTACCTGTCTTTGTGACTTACCTATGTGTTGTGATGGTAGCATAGAATTTATTTGCTCGAGTTAAACCACTGACTGAAATACCATGGATTTCTGCGTGTGCAAAACATTTTACAGAAGCATAGACCTGCACTTCATTTCAGGTGTAATAGTTGTAAAATTTTGTTCTCTTTATAGTGATTCTCCGGCTTTGAATCAAGTTCCTCTGACCTGCCCTGTGCTGCCTCTTTTAAGCGGATATGAAACTTAACCAGTGTTATTATCAGGAAACCGTTACTTGTCTATTGAGCTCTCATGAATATTAGACCAGTGGTTTATTTCAGCATGAAAACAACTGAGGAAAAGATAGTTAGCTCTAGTAGTCACATTAAACAGGAGGCAGGATTTCACAAGCCTGGATTGTGCTGTTGGAGCCTTCCTGAAATTAATTCCAGAGTATCTCCTTCATCACTTAGGGTGGTTGATGTCATATTGCAGATGCACTATGAACACTGAAAGTAGTTTGTTCTGGGAAAGGTGGTTTGTTCTGTATTTCTTTGGAGTGAAATTCAGATAGTCTTCTCAACTTTGATATCTTTCTAAACCATTGATTTTTATTCAGCTGTTGTCTTGAATTTTTTAAGGGCAGTTTGGAAAGATAGTTTTTTCAAAATGCTTTTCATTGAAACTAGGGTTCTGTGCTAGCTGATCCTTTCAATGGATTGTTCTTCCAAAGGGTTTTTAATATAGGTTATTGAAAATAATCTGTCCACATATTTTGGGAAGATGTAACACAGCTATTCATGGGTTTAGTTCCTCCAAGAAAAACATTTTAAGCTCTCTTCAGACAATTTCTGTGAACAAAACATTTTGCAAGACTGTAGCTGGGGTTACATAGGATCCAAAAATTAATTATCAGCATATAGTAGTAAGCATGTAATAACTAATGCAACATGGAAAGGTGATGTTTACCAGGATAGGTAAACAAGAAGGTGTCTGCAAAGGTTACTGTTAGGTAGTGGCTCTGGTGTCAAAATTTATGACAATAGTGTTAATTTACAGCATCTGGCAAACCAGTTAGTCAGGATCCAGGATGGCCCCAAGTAATTCACTTGTCACATGAATTTTAAACTTTTTTTTTCTGGTTTTCCTTTTATAACCACTGTGTCTGTTGCATTAGGGTTTTATGCTTTGTAATTGATAAACTGTGAAAATCATACAAGTAACAGTGTTCACCTTCTGCCCAATCTTGTCCTTACCTGAAGGTCCTTCCTCACAGCAAATCCAATTTACTTAATTTCAGCTCGAGCGTTCATTCCATTTAGCATTCCTAGGCTGGACAGAGGCTAGGTCTTAGGACTGCTTTATTGCTGTGCATGCATTGCTTATCAATGTTTGCTTTCTTGACAGTTTAAAGGTGGCCAAAGTACTACACCTGGCAATTCTCTTTCCAAAATGTGTCTGTAAGACACGTTCCAAAGTTCACTTGAGCACATTGATTTTTTTTTTAATTTGTTTTTCATACAGCTCCAGTTTTTCTAAATGGGATGGGATTACTCTGTGGTTGTCTTACATTTAAATCTAAGACCACTTTTAACAGCTCTTCCAGATAGAAGCCATATGATTTTTAAGACAGTTGTATTTATGGAAGTAATATCTTCTATGGGAAGACTACTTTTTTTTTTTTTGCTTTCTAATCTCAGCTATGTGTAGTCAATATTGCTGATAATTGATATTCACAGAATTGTCATGAATAAGTCCTTAGCTTTAATAGTGAGAAGTGAATTTCCAGGAGAGGTATATCTGATATAAATATGTGTGTTAAATGTTTGGGCAGGTTTTTGGCAGCACAAGGGCACTTAATTATTACCTGAAAAAAAATCTTAAATGTCAGTTGCTTCTAGCTAGGAATGATTCTAATCCTTGTAGTTACCCTATTTCCTTCACTAATTGCACTCATTTTTATGGTCTGATTTGATTTTAATTTCCTGAGTTCCTGGGTCAAGTCTTCCTATTTATACATATCTGGGAACACTAATTGTAAGTCATATGATCCTGAAAACTGGTCCATTTGTACTTTGTAAAATCCATGTGAACATGTGAATATTCTTGAGTTCTCTTATGTGCTGTTAATTGTTAGGTCTAAGTTTGTGACCTTTGAACTATGTTTTCATTTAGGTGCAAGTGGCTTACATCTGACTAAACATGAGAACTTTCATGGTGGCTTAGATGCAATATCAGTTGGAGATGGGCTGTTCACTATCCTGACAACACTTAGTAAGAAAGCAACAACAGTTCAAGTGATGCTTCAGCCCATTCTTACCTATATGGCCTGTGGGTACATGGGAAGGCAGGTAAGTTCCCTTAGGCTTGCTGTGCTTCAAGGTAGTTGATTCTGTAATCAATAATAAGGTCAGAAAACTAAAGTATTGCTATGTAAAAAAAATGTTAACATTTTTACAACCTCTCTTCATTTGGGTGCTGAAGTTAGGAAGCCTCTCTCTCTGTTGCCCATGGTAGAGGGAGAGAAAGAGTTTTCTCTAAGGACATTTTGACATTCCTGTAAATGTTCCTGGCTAAAGGCTTGAAGATGGAAGAGATTTTTTTATTATGTACAAGTGAGAAGCATGTTTAATGCTCAGTGCTCTTATTTCCCAGAAGATGCTCACCCCTGATTTTGAGCTTTTCCATACCCCAAAGACTTTTCCTTTGTAAGGAATTGAACCGTGTGGAGCATGGTGTTGTATATGGTGGCAGAGAGGTCAGCTGTGGTGGCATTTCTTCCCTGGTAGTTGTGCCTACTAAAAGGAGAGACTGAGAGCTGTTATTTGAATTTCTACTGTAGTAATTTTGCATGAAACCATGTATTTCTTAATTGATTTTCTTCTAGGGTTCTCTTGCCACATGTCAGTTATCTGAGCCACTGCTCTGGTTCATTTTACGAGTGTTGGATACAAGTGAAGCATTGAAGGCTTTCCATGATATGGGTAAGAATGTCTTTTCTTTAGCCACATCAAATAAAAAGTTTGGTCTAGATTTTTTTTGCACTTAAAGAATACATACATGTGTCTACATGGTCCAGTTTAGGCCTTTGTGTGGAATCTATTGCATGCTTCTGAGCAGTATCTTTTTCTCTCTGCCCGCACTATACATAGGTGGTGTTCAACTTATCTGTAACAACATGGTAACAAGCACAAGAGCTATTGTTAACACAGCAAGAAGCATGGTTTCCACTATTATGAAATTCCTGGATTCTGGTCCCACCAAAGCGACAGACAGCAGTTTGAAAGCCAGAGTGCTCGCTTCAGAGCCTGATAATGCAGAAGGAATTCACAATTTTGCACCTTTGGGTGAGTAATGCTTCTTTCTCATACCTTAATGTCTACTGGTCCTTTGAATGTGTATCAAGTTCTTAACAAAAAGTAATACAATAGTGTCAAATGTTCCAATACTACTAAATCTTCTAATGAGAGTGGTTGCTGCTGCTTCAAGGTAGTGTTGAGGGATGAGGTTAGTCCCCTCCACCCCAGGTAATAAGACCTCATGTGGACAGGGGAGAGAAGGAGAGGGAATGATCTGTGTCTGAATAAAGTCATGCATCCAGGTGAGCCCCTTTCTCTTCCCTTAGGTCAGGAAATGCCTTATTCCAGCCCACCCTTTGCCTTAGACACACAAAGACTCAGTAACTTCTTTTAAGACACATAGATGTTGATGGAGTTAATACAGAATCGTGGCATGGTGGGATGAGAGAGAATGAGCCTGAGCTCTGTGCAGCAGGGCAGAAGAAGCTGGAGCATAAATAAGGCTGATGGTGGTCTCATACCTACTTCTGACTGCTCTCAAGTTGCCTGCATGAGCATTTTCTAGAATTGCAGTGCTGTATTGATACCAATACAATGGCTGCCAGTTAACTAAAATGTGTGTGTATTAAGAGGTAGTGGTGCTGTAATACCTTACAAAGGCTTTCTTTTTCAGTACTAGTGTCTTTCTTTTCTGTTGCTGCCCACTAGCCTGGTGTGGCCCTTGAATGTATTCATACAGTTTGTCACACTAACAAGAAGGGATTAATTATAAAATTTTTGGAGAGATTGTTGAATGAGAAGGGAATCCATTCAGTCCTGTGATTCAAATTTAAGTGTCAAAAATAATGGCATTACAAAAGACAATGAAAAGAGGTTTATTTGGTAGAATAGGGGCTACTGGAAGTCTTTTACTTCGATCTTCACAAATTTCTAAATGGTAGATTTAGGAATCCCGCAAATATTCCTTCTTTATTAATTTAGATAATAAAAATCTTAAACATGTATGGTTCTTGCTTACCTTATCTTCCAGCTTACCAAGTGCTGCAGTTCTTGATGTTCTTCCATGAGGACATCTCTCTTAATATTTAACTTTCAGTCAGGAGTATGCTTTTGAAATTAACCTTCTGGTTGCCCTCACTTAGTACATTCTAATTCCCATCATGTATTAGTGTCTGTAGCACATTGTGATTCTCATCATGTGGTTATTCTCTGAGATGATCTTAATTCCTTTTGGGATGAAAATTTATCAAAATGTGTCCAGGAATTAATGTCCAGCTGCTGCTAGGCATTTGGTCATGGGGTCAGGCTATAGCTATCTTGCAGTAGAACACCCCAAGTACCTGTAGTTTGGAACAGCTCAAATCTGGTCTTGTTATGCCCTATAACTTGCTAAAGAAGACAACCTACATCTTCCTTTTTCATTCTTAACTTATTCTAGGAGTAGAAAAAGAAGCAGCAGCTGTGGTCAGTTGCTTTTGTTTTGTTTTTTTTATTCTGCTGTCTCTTCTAGAAAAGGGTTTTCATGTGAAACTTTTTTAAAAAACGGTTGTAGAAGTTGGTTTTAGAGTCATTTATGTTATTTTAGTATTTGAAGTGTGTAACTTTGAATTAACTGAGTTCAAGTTCTAAGCATGCTGTTCTACTTGCAATGTTTTATTTGGTTTGGTTTTATCATGTACTCTTGAGAGTAAGTCTAGAACTTTGATAGCAACTGTCCCCTAGCAAATTTCAAGGACATGTATATGCATGTGTGTATGTAAACTGCCTTTTTAAAACTGTTTCAGAGTAAAAGAAAAGTAACTGGGCAGTGGGCATTAAACATGGGATATTGCTGATAAATCAAAAGAGATGAGACAGAAAAAAAAAGTGTTTTCCACAGTGTAAGTTGTAAATTAATCTGCATTTTATTAATAAACATTAATAATGAATGTTAATGGTGCTATTTTTGAAGGTTCAATCACCTCAAGCAGCCCTACTGCCCAGCCTGCTGAAGTGCTGTTGCAGGCTACTCCTCCCCACAGGCGGGCTCGCTCTGCTGCATGGTCATACATATTTCTACCTGAGGAGGCTTGGTGTGACCTCACCATTCACCTTCCTGCTGCTGTGCTGCTCAAGGAGATCCACATCCAGCCTCACCTGGCCTCTCTGGCAAGTGAGTAGATTCACTGATGTTCATGCCAGTTCAAAAATGTGAAAGTTGGGATAGAATGCAAAGAGTATAATCAGAGGAACTAAAGCTGGGATGTTGTTGGTTGATTAATGCCTGTAAACTAAGTTTGAAAACTTGCAAATTCTGCTTTCTTTGAGAACTGAAGGCCCTGCCTCTACTAGTTTTCTAGCATAGTAGACATCATGTGGCCTTCATGTTAAATATGTCAAAAAACTTTGCCATACTTATCAAAACTTTGCCCAGTGAGAAAGTATTATTGGCTGAGAGACTTAAGGCAAAATGCATTTGTGTGGTAGTTGGGAAAAAGCATGAGATTTTCAGCTCTTATTGTTGTAGCCCTGATAGGGAAACAGTGTTTTCAGTGACAGGACTTTTCTTCCTATAAAATCTTGAAATAAACTGTATATACCATGTATCAAAATGCTTGTGCTTTTTAACATGTACCATCTCCCAGGTCAAGTTCTCCAGCTGCAGTTCTGTAGTAGTGTCTGCCTGAGATCCTTTTAGTCATTTTGGTCTCTGAATTGTAATTGTTGACCATGTATCCATGATGAAGACAAACTGGTAGAGATTTTAAAATAGTGCTAAACTTTCTTATCTTACTCTGTAGCTTGCCCTTCATCAGTGTCTGTTGAAATAAGCGCAGATGGTGTCAATATGTTACCTTTGTCAACTCCTGTTATCACGAGTGGTCTCACCTATATAAAAATCCAGCTGGTAAAAGCTGAAGTTGCCTCAGCTGTCTGCCTTCGACTCCATCGTCCTCGGGATGCCAGTACCCTGGGCCTCTCTCAGATCAAGCTGTTAGGCCTCACTGCCTTTGGAAACACCTCCTCTGCCACCGTCAATAATCCCTTCCTTCCCTCTGAGGACCAGGTCTCCAAAACCAGGTGAGCTCCGGTGTCAGGGGACAGTTTGTGCCAGTGCATGGTTCAGGGTTTGGGTTTTTTATAGCGTTTTCTTCTTCAAGTCAGATCTCTCAGTAGCAAACTCTTCCTCTTTTTTTTTTCCAATATGAAGGAAATGTAAGCAGGACTAATGCCTTCTTTAGCAGCATGCTTAGTCTGCACGTGTAAAAGGGAATGTTTCATCCCTGCAATGGCAAGAGAATACGAAGCATAGGAAAGCATTTAGAGTTGCATTTTGTGGTTTTAATGGGTAGGCAGTTGTCAAAAAAATGGAGTGTCAAAATACTTCTTATCCTTACAGAAGTCAACGGAGTTACATAAGTATTGGAGTGAGAGTGCAAATGGAACAGTGGAATGTTTTGTGGAAGTCATGTCTAATACTGTGGTTTGGAAGCAGAAATAGAAGCTGAATGTTGTTATGATTCTGGCATATTAGCAAGATTTCTTTTCAAAAGCGATTTTTTTGGTTAGGTGGCATTTTGAGTTTATTGCTCATTTTAAAAATAAAAATAACTGAACACGTAAGGAATTTTTTTTCAAGTGTCAGAGTTTTCCAACTTTGAATTTAATTTACCGGATGGATTTTTGTGACTTCATGGTTTTTAAATTTAACTTACTAAATTATAAAAACTCATTAATTATAAATATTTCATCTTTGGACCTTAATGTTTATAAATTTGAAGAGAGCATGGGAAAGTTTTAAAAACCTTTCTTTTGTAGGGAAAAGTTTTGAGAGCATTAAGTAAATTTAGAGAACGTGAATACTCTGTATGTTTATTAAAAGCTGTATAACTGGAATTAGTCTTTGCTCTTAAGTAGCCGTGAAGAAAATTATTATAGCCAAACTGTACTATATTAAAGTCACACAAGAATAACCAGTATCTAAGGAAAGGTGTATGTTTCTCATTTCTTGAAATGTTTTCTTGTAGCTTTCAGCTTAATGCTGTAAGTTTCTTAATAAAGCAATAATAGTAATGTGAAATATGTATTCAATAAACTTGCATAAATTTTGTTTTAGACATAATAGAGAACTTGCTCTCTTGTAATTGACGAATTCAATTGATTTAGGAGTAAATAATTCCTAAAATAAAATTTTAAGCCTAATTTATAATGAAGTTCACATTTTTTTAAACTGTGGTAAAGGTTAGTTGTGGAAACAACTTGCTAGTTTAGAACTTGTCGGTGAAAGATGCCATTTATTTCACATACAGCTTAGCTTGACATCTTGTTCATGATGCTAGTTTAAATAGTATTGTTCTGTATTTTATAAATATAGTCTGACTGATGTGTTTCCAAACTGATTCAATTGCAATAGATTTATTTCTCAGGATTTGTTATTAAAAGGACTTCTGAATGATTTTTTCAAAGAATGAGAGACATGAGGGAAATGTAGTAGCTAACACACTTTTAATTTCTGTGCTTTTCTGTATGCATTTTAAATCAGGTTACCTAAGGTTCACTGTAGTTTATTGTAAATGTGTATGATCCTAAAAGTTTGTAATGTTAGGGAAGTTGTGCAGGTGTATAATTTTAATGCCAACTTCTGTTGCACCTTCACTCATTTTGATTTAAAACGAACAAGACACACAAGCAAATAAAACCCAACAAAGAAAAAAACCCAATAATCAAAAAAACCCAAACCCAACCTACACCCATCCCTGTATATAAACACCTTTCCTTTCATCCTTCCCTGTTGGAAGAAATATGTATATGAATCAAGAAATCCTGAAAAACTTTAGTAATAAAACTTGCAGGCTTTTAACTCTTTCTGCCCACAGACCTTGCCTTTCTTACAGTCTTAACCCAATGATTGCAACAGCACTACTAATGTATATTTCTTTGTAATCTTAAATTCAGTCATTTGCTTTGCTCAGATGATGTTTGATCATGTCACAGAAGTTTTCTGCAGTACTTGTCCTCTAATCTAATATGGCTAGTTGTGCTACAGATAAAAAGTAATATAATAAAATAATACATTATCTCATTTTTGTGTTTTCCTTTTCAGTATTGGATGGTTAAGATTATTGCACCACTGCCTCACTCACATAAGTGATTTGGAAGGAATGATGGCTAGTGCTGCAGCACCCACTGCTAATCTGTTGCAGACATGTGCTGCTTTACTAATGTCCCCTTATTGTGGGATGCATTCTCCAAACATTGAGGCTGTGCTTGTGAAAATTGGGCTTCAGTCCACCAGAATTGGCCTAAAATTGATTGACATTCTTCTAAGAAACTGCTCGGCATCAGGGAGTGATCCTGCAGGTGAGTGCACTGTATTTCTTTTCAGCTGTTGCTTAAAAATGCTTTGTTTAAAAATACAAACACAGTGTATTTGCATGTTGCTTTCTGATTCTGAACTTGGGTTGCCAGAACCTGCCATTGTGCTTTATTTGGCTTCTAAGTATCACAGTCTTTGTATGTGGGTAGTCCTGTCATGATAAAGCAGTGCAACCAGGGATGTTTGATTTTTCATAATTTGGTGGGTGTTATGATGACAGAGTAGGATGTATGGTGTATCCTAAATGCCTCTTGCTTTAGATACTGTATCCAGATGTTTTAAAATAAAGAGTACAGCCACAAGTACTGCTAAGGAAAACTAACAGAATTTGGGCAGCAGTAGTCTGTAGGACAGTATGAATTCTGCATAGCACTAAATATTGAAAATATTTATGTGTGGAAGTATGTAATGAAGATACAACTGCATTCTATGTCCCATAGTGAAATTTTGCAGAAGCTCTTCTGTTAGTGCACTGGGGGTTTTGTATTTATGGTTTCATACCACTTTGCTGTTTTGTAGCTTCTAAGTGAAAGAAGAATTCAGTTTTTCCTGTTTTGAGGCTGCTAACAGAAAACAGTCTTTTTAAAATGGCTTCCATGACTTGTTTTGCCATGAATTAGTATTTCAGTGTAGACTGCTCTGTTTTGCTGGAATGTTGTTAGGTAGGAGAGTACTCTCTGACAGGGCAGAATATGAACGCAGTGAGGAGAAGCTGAATAGGAAATAATCTGTGGAAATTTTCAGATGTAATCCCATTCCTGTAAATTAGAGTAAAATAAGTGCTCATTCTGAGCAAAGTGTTTGCTTCTGTGAGGCAAGAGATCTGACAGCTCTATTGGAATTAGTCATATTTTTTGGAATATGTTGAAGAAAACCCCGCTATGTAAACCTCTAAGTCCTCTATCTGATTCATATTGTAATGGCTTTTCCTTTCGTAGTAAGGCTGGATATTGGACATACAAAGTGCACAGTTTTGAGACAGTGGTGTGTATAGGAATTTCATCCTTATGTTGATGAGAAAACTTAATTCAGTGTTAATATTGCAATTCTGTAATAATGTCATTAATACACTTAAAAAAATAGGTATGTAAGTACTTCTATTATTTCCCCTCCCCTTTTTTCTTTTGAATGCGGCAAGATCTGAATAGCCCTTTACTGTTTGGAAGATTAAATGGTCTCTCTTCTGACTCCACAATAGACATTCTTTATCAGCTTGGAACAACTCAAGACCCTGGAACAAAAGATAGGTAATGTTATTTGGGTTGTCATATGGAAGCATATACAAAAAATGATGTGCTAAACAGTGACTTGATACTAGTTCACAAAATAATCATTTTTGAAATCTGTTTGTTCCGAGGTAGCATAGAAGTGCAGAAATCTAATAAAGCTCTCCCAGCTTTCTGTCCTAGCTCTTTGCAATCTTTCCAGGGAATGCTGTCCCTCTTTTCTTGCTGTTATAAATGGGATAAAGCTCAAGTTTTCAACTGACTTTTTTTTCAAATAGTCAGAAGTCAGATACCTGCTGTATTTTCTTTTTCTTTAGAAGGTTCACATTGGGCTGTCCAAGATAAATTTTTAAAATTAATTTTGCCCTGATATAAGTCTTGAGAAAAAAGAGCTTGAGCTCACTCTTGAACTTTACTTCGAAGAAGGAGATAAATGTGTAAATTGGATTACAAAACTCCAGCAAGCTAATTTGATTCTGAGTGTTTCTTTGCTCGTTTATAATGCGCAACATCATCTTGTCTTACAGAATTCAAGCATTGCTGAAATGGGTCAGTGATTCTGCAAGAGTTGCAGCTATGAAAAAAAGTGGCCGGGTCAGCTACATTTGTCCCAGTAGCTCAAGCAGAGAGTATGGGCTTTTGATGCCCTCTCCTTCCCACTTGCATTGCGTAGCAGCAATTTTGTGGCATAGTTACGAATTGCTCGTTGAATATGATTTGCCAGCATTGCTGGACAGGGAGCTCTTTGAGTAAGTAAAGCAAAGTTTTGCACCACGTTATTTTTATAATTAAATTGTTGTGTTCATGTTATAATACAACTTGAAGAGCACTTACTGTCAGATATAGTGGAAAGTGATATGCCTGAAGCTAATGGATAGAGTGGATAACTAAAGATACCCAAACAATTCTAAACTCAAAGCTGCGCTTCACATGTTCCAGGTATAATTGTGTTTAAAGACTCAAAAATCTGAAATGAAGCAGCAAATCCATGTATATACTTGCATGTATGTGAAAGGTAAGCTGGTTCATGGGTTTTGTTCATGAGGTCTTTTAATAGATTATTCATGTTGAAGTTGTTTGCAGTAATTTTCCCAGTACCTCTAAGATATCCTCATTAGGATGCTGTTACAGAAGCATTATCTTATTCATCACAGTATTCAACATCTATAACTGATAGCTGAGAGGTAGGATGGGGAAGATGTTTTCATAGAGTTTCTAATTCTGTTCTGGCCAGTCTTATCTGAAAGAAATGGAAGCACAAAATCTGGAATGAATCTTAAACTATGAATTTGCTTCATTTTGGTGGATTCTAAAGAGAAGTTCACCGTAAACACCAGATGTATACTCTTAGTGACTCCCAAAATGAAAATATGCACTAATATTTGCAATTTATGTTGTGTAAACATCTCTTCTGTTTAAGCAAAACAATAAAAAAGAGAAGCTACATAACTTTGTTTCACATGTCTTATAGGAAAAAGGCTGTTAAATTATTTTATCTAGCATTATTCAATGATCTTTGATTTGTACTGCTGAATACAATGGCAGTTAATGGTGGGATCTTTGCACAGGGTTTTGTTGTTGCTCTTAGGAAACCTTCATATTTTTCCTCCTTTACACATAGTCAAACATTCAAACACCAGCAAGTGTATAAATTATTGTTATAGGTACAAGCATTTGGAATTCTTATATATATGCAACATAACTTCAAGCAAGACAATTTCCAAAGACACTTCAGTGATACTGTGATCTAGATAATTTTTAGTTCAAAATGAACTTGTTCATCTTGGGAACTTGTTCATCCCAGTTTAAGGATTTAAAATTGCAGGTCAATTAGTCCTTTTAGCAATACACTTTAACAGAAATACATTTTCAGGGTACTTTTTAACATTTGAAAAGGAAAAGCTCTAATAGAAATAGACTTTATAAAACGGCAGCCCAATTAGATTTATATAGAAACGGGTTTCACAGCTGAGTTCCCATCTTTTGGAGGATAGTGTGTTGTTTTCATCACAGGGAGAAATGATAGTTTGTACCTAGTTTGAGTATGCAAGTTATAATATAGCCCTGTTCCCCTACCTCCTTCCAGATATAAAACTATCACTCATATGAGCCGCCATCTGGAGCAAATTATAAAATACATTCTTCAATAAATATAAAAGCTTTTTTGTCAGAGTTATATGGGTAAATAATTTTTCGAATAAAAATAACTTTTCATGTGTGTTCTACATCTTCTTTGGTATTGTAACTTTTGAAATACTGTGATGGATTCTAGATATAGCTCCAAGTTTCTCCTTCATATGATAAATCACTTTTCTGAAAATATTTTCCCATCATTCCAATTTTTTCATTTTTGCTTTGGCCAATGGATGCTAATTCCTTACTTGTTTTTAAATACGTATTTAGAAAAAAAACCCTTATTTTTCAAAGAGCATGAACTCATCCAGAAGATTTTGGCATTTGGATTGTGTTAGTATATAGTTGGAGAAGAATTAAGTGTAGCTTTATTATATGTGGACTTTTGGAAATTATGACTGTCTTTCCAGAGTTATGGATCATTTAGCCAGTGAGATGAGTTTTCTGTTGGGGAGGTGTTTTATTGACCATTCTCTTGAATGGTGATAAATCTAACTTTTGCTTAGACCCAGGGAGTTCCTTGAGTTCTTAGAGTGCCCTTAGACTAAACATGAAATAACATTTCCATCCAGAAGAGGGGAAAACAATCCTTGTCTTCAAATGGGAATGCAATACATGATAATATATCCAAATTTAATTTAAAATCCTGGCATTGAATGGCACGAAGTGCATGTTCACCTCTATATCTAAACGTTAAAATAATGTAACACCTGTGGTGTCAAGGTACTGTGAATGCAATTTGGAAAACTGGCTTTTTTTAAAAGTAGTTCACATACTCTGAAAGTATGTATATATATGCATATTTATATACATTGTATATATTGTGTACACATATATACACAAAGTCTGTGTGAAGAAATTACCATTTTACTTTACAGGTATCCCTTCTGAAATTTCAGCTGAATAATAGGAGCTAAACTAACTTCTGCACTCATATGCCTTGCATTAGCATTCAAGCAGATAGTACTTGGGTGTGAGGTCAAAGTTAGGAGGGATTTTAGAATCCCAGAGGAATAGTTTTGTTGTTAATTTGTGTCCTAAATTTAAGTCAAGCAAGGGTAGCAAGGGGGTGTTGTTCAACCAACAAGGTTGTTGCTGCTTTCAGTTTTTTGCAGCATCTTTAGGAAAATGCCTAGTAAGAGAAATTTTTATGAGTTTTGAAACATGTTAAAGTGCTTTCAGTTCTTACAAAGAATTGGGGCCTTCATGTAAATGAGCCTGTGTACACATGTGTGACCTAATAGCTGCAGCTTGGAGAATTGACAGCACAAAGAGGTTGCAGCTGGTTAAAATGGATGAGATGTATGACAACTGTCGAAAGACTGAAATCTTGTTTTTGTGTACAGCTGGTTTATATCTATTTAAAAGACAGTATAGTGAAAGAAATTTCAACATACAGTTGAGAAATGCCTTTTGGGTAATCAGCATACTGCTGATACTGTGATCCAAAAGAAGCTTCCAAGTTCAGCATGGATTGTTTCACAGCAGCTTCCATAATAGTAAATCATAAAAGTGCAAAAATGTTGTATGAGCCAATAATAAAAAAGGGGAAAATTACTCATGGACTATGTATTGATATGATTTTCTGTCTCCTACAGGTCACTGTTTAACTGGTCCATGTCTCTTCCCTGCAACATGGTTTTGAAGAAAGCTGTTGATAGTTTGCTTTGTTCCATGTGCCACATCCACCCAAACTATTTTTCCTTACTGATGGGATGGATGGGTATCACTCCTCCTCCAATGCAGTGTCAGCACAGACTGTCTATGACTGATGACAGCAAAAAGCAGGACCTTGGTTCATCTTTGACAGATGACTCTAAAAATGCACAAGCCCCTCTTGCACTAACAGAGTCTCACCTGGCTACTCTTGCTGCCTCATCTCAGTCTCCTGAAGCTATCAAGCAGTTACTGGACTCAGGTTTGCCTTCACTGCTTGTAAGAAGTCTTGCTAGTTTTTGCTTTAACCATACTTCTAGCTCTGACTGCACTGCACAATCAGTGGATATCACCCAGGACAGGCTCAGGAGACACCATGTTCCACAGCACTTTAATAAAATGCCCATCACGGCAGACCTGGTTGCTCCTGTTCTCAGGTTTCTGACAGAAGTTGGCAACAGCCACATGATGAAGGATTGGTTGGGTGGCTCTGAAGTCAATCCATTGTGGACAGCACTTTTATTCCTATTGTGCCATTCTGGTGCTACCTCTGGAGGACACAGTATGACAGCACAACAGACCAGTGCAAGATCCAGCTTGCTTTCTTCAACTGTAACCACAGGATTGACCACTCAGCAGCGGACGGCAATTGAAAATGCAACTGTTGCTTTCTTCCTACAGTGCATCTCTTGCCATCCTAATAACCAGAGACTTATGGCACAGGTGAGAGAGAAAAAATAACGATGTTTTAATTTATGAATAGCTACAGCTAACTTCGAAAACTTTCTATTTTTTTAACCTTTCTTTACAATAACTTTGGTTTTTGTAAGCTGCCATTGACTGGAAAAATTTTGTATTAAAATTGTTAGCTTGTCTGAAACATACAAAAATGTTTTGGCATGGCTGTCCAGTCCTGTGCATAGATTTGTATTCCTCTTGGCTTAGAGAAATAAACTTTAGATCAAACTCCAAAAGACTGTTTGGATAGGGCTAAACTTCTGTGAAACGGAATTTGAACAGCAAGCTTCATACACATATTAAATATTAGTAACCTAAGGAGATGTCCTGGGAAGTTTCCTTGTGCAACCTGTGTCCAAGGAAATACAGGGTATTGCAGAATGTAGCTTTACATTTGGCATTCTAGAGCAGATTCAGCTATCTTCATCACCTTCATTAACCTTGCAGACCTAGCTGAATACAAGTATAATGAAAAAATTGATTTTCAGCATTAAAAATGATGATGCTCTAGGAAGAAGTAGACTTTAGTAAAAAATTGAGTCGGTTCTCTGTTAACAGCTGGGAGTAATAGTGCATAATGCCATGGGAAATGTTTGCTTTAGGGATTCAAAAGCTGTTTTTATAACTACTTTATTTTCAGTTTTTTATCTTTTTGAGAAATCTACGTGTTTACAATTACTTTGATGCTGTAGTCAGCGTTTTAAACTTTTATATTAAGAGCCTTATTTGCTGCAGGTATTTTCTTCAGTGGTGCTCATTTCTGAGCTGGTTTGTGTGATAACTGGACCTCAGACACTGCCTACTATGGCTGTGTAGAGCTATAGTTTAAAGACCTAAATATAGAAATATTTTAAATCTGATGTAATTTTGCATTCTCAGGTTCTCTGTGAATTGTTCCAGTCCTCTCCTCAGCGTGGGAACCTCCCAACCTCTGGAAATATTTCAGGATTTATTAGGAGGCTTTTTTTGCAGCTGATGCTAGAGGATGAGAAAGTGACTTTGTTTCTTCAGTCACCTTGTCCAGTAAGAATTTTTGATACTGTATGGTAAACAGGGAATAAATTTAGCCTTTAAATCCTAAGTCGAGTATATTCAACTTTGAAATGTTAGACAGCAGCCTTTTTCTGCTGTACACGTTATGGAATTTTGGAAAAGAAAGCACTGTTAAATTGTAACTCATCATTTTAGAAGAAAATTCAAGACATTAGGTTACAATAACACAAAATAGTTGTTGGAAATATGCTGCTTCTGAAAGATCTGACAACTGAAATTTCTCTTACAGAAGGCTTTTTAATAGTACTGTTACACTAGCAATAAATAGAGATACAATATCTGTCCAGTCGTCCTTAGCAGTTTCATTAAGGATCAGTCACAGTCGAAATTGGCAGACATCCTTCAGCAGTTTGCCAAAATGCCATGAATAAATTGAGTGACAAATATGTAAATTAATTTATAAAGCAGATGTATGCTTTATAGTTTCACATGCTTCACTGGAACAGAATTACAATTGATGTCTGAAGTGCTCTCCGTTGAAGGCTGTGACTGAATGAATAGGGTAAAACCACAAGTTTCTTTAAGAGATCTGATACCCCAATCCAGAAAAAAGTCACTTACTTGGTTTCTGCATCTCAGAAGTAAAGTACTACAGGAGATATATGAGAGGGAAACTAGATTGGATAGTATAAAATGGAAAAGGAGGCACAAACAGTTTTAGCACAAACATTTAAATGTTTTAGCTTGGCTGAGTAGTTGTCAACAGGTCCATTGATAACATGAAGGTAACATCAGTTTTCTGTTGTTTTACATACAACAGATTTTTACACAAAGCTGTTACTAGGTATGTAAATGCCGAAAAAATGTTTTGAAGTTGCCATAATTCATTTTCTATTAAAAGCACTGTGTCCTTACTGAGATGATTCCTCCTATAACATGTAAAGAGAAACCTTAAAAATAATCTGGATGTACAGAATATACTTCTAGAATATCCAGCAGCATAACCTTTCAAAGATTGGTTCCCTATTTTTATCTTAAAAGTTTGTACCAAAACTTAGTTTCAGAAGCTTTGTTTTGGTTGTCAACAAATAATTTTCTTTTATTGCATTGCACAACAATAACTTGGTCTTGTAAGTGCATATTAATAAACAGGTCTTCAAGGCTGTGTAAAATGCATTATGGTAAAATATTTGCAATGTTTTAACTAATAGTGACTTAGTTATAATAACAAAAAACAGATATTAAGTCTAGAATAAACTTCCTCCTGATGTCAGAGCAACAGAGGAATATCTTCCTCTAATCAAAGTATATTGTTAGGTTTGAATATTTAGTTTAATTTTTAATTTCCTGAATAATTTTAAGTCTCAGGCTCACAGTTTTTCTCTTAAAAAAGGTCATTTTACACCTCTGTAAAATAATTGGGTTTTTTAAATCAAAGATGATATCATACCGTTTCTGGTCCTAAAAATATTGTAGGCTTTCAAAACAAGTTCTTTTGAGTTAAAAAACTAAACATGTCCTAATTTGATGCATTTTTACTATATACCTCCAAAGTTGAAGGGTATGTCAGTTTTCTTTTTTAGCACACTAAGAATTTAGCTTTATCTAACTGGCATGGCTTTATAAGAACATAGTGGTTTAAGTTATTTCTCAGTGATAAAGCCATAATTAATGTTGACTGTTTTTTCCTTTCAGCTGTACAAAGGTAGAATTAATGCTACTAGTCACGTAATTCAACATCCAATGTATGGAGCTGGACACAAATTTCGTACTCTTCACTTGCCTGTCTCAACAACTCTAGCAGAGGTTCTTGATCGTGTGTCAGGCAAGTTTGCAATAGTTCATGTTTTGGTTTTGCTGTTTTTTTAACTGCAGTTTAAAAAAGAAAAAATCTTTCATTGTGTGTTTCACCTTAGAAACAATACTGCAAATATTTTTAAAACATGCTGTCTTTCATCCATTCATTAAATTTTCCCATATTTTGTCAGTTAAATATCCTGAAGCTTAGTGATAGATCTCAAGGTGGAGATGTATGTCCTGTGAAAAGGACCTTGATAATGGCTCCATCTAATTTCTGTGGTTATATGTTTGTCCGCTATATAAATATGTGCATTTGCTTACTAAATGGAAAATGAAAAGTATCATTTACTTTTAGATTTTAATTTTAAAATTATGCACCGTGAGAGAATAATGTTAAGGCATTAATTTATTTTTTTGTTTTTTAAACTTCAGTACTTTCAGTTATACTACTTGAATATACACTGAGAGATGAACCTCTCTGTAGGGAACTCCGTTGTTCAGGCTTTCCCAGACCATAATATGGATTTTGGCACCTAAATGATAGACATCTTAAAATTAATCCCAACTTTAATTTTAGTGTTTATTTAATACTTCAGGAAACAGAACCTATGTGTTAAAGATTAGGGTTAATGATTTTTTAAAATTTACTTAAAGAGTAGAATTCCTGCTGAAGATGTCATGTCCATGCCAGAACTCTCTAAGTAAAACCAGGCAAGATGCAAGTTAATTCTCCTCTAGTAATAAATAGAGCAAAAATCATTTGGACATGTTAAATGAAAAATCAGTTTTATACTTGTCTAGTTTTTTAAAAAATAAGCAAATCCAGGACTTCCTTTTTATTCTTAAAATGTGGTTCTCAATAATACCAAAGAAAAGTCAAAGATCATTAGAGCAATCATGTTTTTGCCACATGGGAGATGTGCACTGAAGGGTGTGCACTTAGTTGCCCATTCATCTGACTAGGTATGTATGCTCCTATATGTAGGTTTACTCAAATGTGGACTTTTTTGGAACTCTGTAGATCAACTATTAATTTATGATACAGGTCTTCATTGAGTTAAAAGCAAATATTTTTTATATCTATGGAAAATGTTTACATTGAAATTGCTAACAAATTTGTTGAGGTAATAAATGTTAGCTAACAAGCTGATGGGGTACTAAAATGTTATTTGGCAGAATACTAGGTAGGACAAGATGTGTTTTAGGATTTTAATAGAAAAAATATCCATTCTTAGCTAAATGCTTGTGTATTATTTATGGAGGAATAGTTTATTATTTCTGATAGAATTCTGTATATATTTATTGTCCAGAGAGTCATGTGTGAAATGTGACTAAGGTTTTTCTGGCTACAAACTGCACAAGGATCTCATTACTGTAATGGGTGGGATGGTCACTTTATATGAGGTAGGGATCAGTTGTTGAGCAGTGACATAAACTGTACTGAGTAGCTGCCTTAGTGGTGTATTGTTGTCAGCTTGATAGCTAGTGCTAGTGAGGACTGAGGAGGAGAATGTGATGATGTGGTAAACTGTAATGTGTGTAATTGAAAATGGTCAAGTGCTGACTTTGTAGGGCACCATAACTTTAAGGTTTGCTACAGGATTGTTATGCCTTGGCTATGTGGTTCTTGTATGGCATTCCATAAAGTCCATGGTTAGGACAGAGTAAAGAAGGCTTGAATATAAGAGGAGTAAGCTGTGTGTTTGGGCTGAGACACAGAAGGGTGGACTGGGGTAGAAAAAATAAGACTGTCACTCCTACAGCAATAGGAAGATCCTGTGTCAGAATCTGTCCCTTGGGTTAACTTCTTTTCTTTAATACTGTTAATTTTGCAAATTAACCATTTCATACTTTCTACATAAATAAATCACAAGAACTATATTAATTTCATAGGTTTTTTCCCAGCTTTTTAAAAAATAGTGGGGAGAAAGAGGTCCTAAAATCATTGATAGATCTGCTGCTTGCATCACTTCATTGTAGGAAGAAAATGTGCAGTACACAGCACACAGCACACAGGCTTACCTGGATGAGTACTAGTTGTTTTGCTTTTCATGCACCTTAGTCTTGAGTTACTGCTTGAGTCAGAAAAACTGAGCAGCAAATCTGGGCATCACCTCAGTAGTTAAAATTGCTTAACCTTCTTTAATAATTTTATTAATGACCTTTAAATTTCCCCAGCAGTAAGTGGGAATTGAGTCTGTGGGACTAAACTAAAGCAACTCTGAAATGTAATAATAGTAATAATAACAATAATGATGATTTTTTTTTAAAAAGCCAAACACATACACAGTCTCATAGGTAGATACATTTGTGTGTGTGTGTGTGTATATATATACACACAGGTCTATGCATAGAGCGAGTTTATGTGTGTGAATGTTAAATCCTAAGTGGCAGTAGTTTCACATGCTATCTTTTTGTAGTCTTATCTGCTGTCTGAGACACAACTAGTTTCTTCAGGCACAAATCATAACATTTCTAAGCTACATCCCTTTTAGCACGTCACCCACTGGTGACACACAATTAAAGGTAGCTGGATGATACTTCTAGGTCTTGGGTCTGGTTGTACCTTAAAGCTGCTGTGGAAACAAGTGGCTACTCAGAAGCATTTAGAGAATTACTGGGCCATTTTGGTGCCAGTGTTGTACCATACAGGGTATGAAATCGTCCATTGTCACCAATCATCAGTGATTTAATAAATTAGATGAGATTTAATAATTTATTGGTAGTTATGATCTACACTAATAATTGAACCTAAATGGTTGAACTGCAGTAATCTAATGTTCTCGTAAGCAAACAGCTCAAGATTAGGCTGTGTAATGTACTTTAGGCATCTTCCAATTTCAAAGGAAGAGAATTTACCAGTTCTGAAATTGGGTAAGTATGTAATGAGAGATACCCAGACCCAAATACAAGAGCCTAGTTCAATAAGTCCGCAGCTGTCTTTAAAAAAAAAAGTTTTGGATCCGTTTTGCTGTTGCTGTATTGTCAAGATTTTTGGTGGGTTTTTTGGTTCATTTGGTTTGGGTTTGGATAGGGATTTTTTTGTTTGATCTCATTTTTAGTTGATTGCATGGTTTAGTGGGTTTTTTAATGTGAAAACACTTGACTCATCAAGTAATGGTTTTAAACTGTAACGGATTTAAATTGTCAGAGAACAGAGTCTGGGGGGAAGAACAGGATAGAATTACTTAGTTCATAGGTGTTTTGACATAGGTATTGCTGCCTGTGTTAGAACTCTGAGATGCTACAGTAGTTGAGAATAGCCTTACTAACAGCTTAGAAACTAATGAAATCAACTTAGTATCTTGACATGCTTTTCTTTCCTCTCTCTGTTTGTCCTTGTCCCCTCCATCCCCATCTAGATACACCCAGTATTACAGCTAAGCTAATTAATGAACAGAAGGAAGATAAAGAAAAAAAGAACTATGAAGAGAAAGAGAAAGTTAAAGCAGAAAATGGATTTCAGGACAATTACAGTGTTGTTGTTGCTTCTGGTATGTATTTCTCTTCTATCTTTTAAAAATGGATATTTTTGTTGTTAAAAGTGTCTGGGGAAGAAAATATCTACCAATAATTAATTTTATTACCAGCGATGGTTAGCAAGACTGTAGTACCCTGTACTGTAATTGTAATTAACTGACTGTTAGGCAGCCAAGATTAATTCCTGGTGAAACAGCTGCCTCTAATAGATTATACTTTGACAAAATTGTCAAATATATGTACACTAAATATACATGTCAGTGGAACCCATCTTCGTGGATGCTGTTGCTGGAGTATTTTACAGCATTTTTAAAAGACACTCCTGGAGCTAGGAGGGTATTATTACTTCTACCTTTTTGCAGTAGCTGGTGCAACAGAGTTTAATCACCTCTCTTCCCAAAATATGCTTTGGAAATAAAAGGTATCCACATACTTTGTATAACAACTAATGGTACTCTGCTAAAAACTGTCAGATGGCAATGTTGGAATAAAACCATGTTATTCCACTTGGAAACAACTAATACTGGAGTTTCTTTCAAAGCATTCAGTTTATAAAAACTAATGAGGTGAACCTTCAGAAGTCTTTCATGTAAGCCCTTTTCCTGCAGACCTATTGTTGGAGGATATAGATTGAACATAATAATTTTGCAGTGGTACACAAATGTTACAGTTCAGATGATGGCTGTAGAAGTCATTAGTCTTTCAGTTTGAAGTTGATTAATGAACTTCAAACTACTCCCTTCCCATCTAGCATTCTGCCATTATATTGAGGTAACTCGAGTTCATTCACACTTCATGAAGCATAAAGCAGAGATGCTGATTTCCTTTGACTTTTGGCACCAATATTTCTGAAGCTTTTTATTTCAGGTTTTAGATATAGATATAACTCTTAAAGCAAATGTTGAATAGGGCAGCAGTTTCACTGAGCTTGGTATACATTTAGAACAACATAGCTATGTTAATTGCTGCATCCTTTTCTGACAAGATATTTACAGTAGGTGCCACTTGAACAAGTTAAACATGTTTTAGTAGTATCTGAAATACTAGTAGGCACAAGCAAAGGGTTAAAACACGAATCAAAAAAATCATAGAAATATTATGCCAAGCTTGAAGATAGGGCATAGCATAGTCAGCCATATCATTCCAGTTGCATCACTCATCCTACTGCCTAATATAGCCCATTCTCTATTAAAAACAAGCACATTTTAGTTTTTTCTGATGTTGTTTCCAATTTTCTTCAATTTAGTAAGAGTTTAAATGTAAACTTACTCTCATTTGTTTTTACTACCTATTTGTCAAATATTTTCTTCTTTTGTCATTAATTTTTCATATATTTTGAGGGATTTTAGCGTCCTCAGAGTCTCAAGAAGTAAAAAGTATTTAACTTTTTACCTGTGGGTAAAATTAATAGAGGGAGAAGATGGCATTTGCAGCCTGATCTTCCTGAGGCAAGCTAGTTTAGTGTACTGAGATTATGGGACAATGTGTTGTGTGTTAGAGCTTCTTCTAATGACCAGCTGAAACCAGAGTGTGTTACTGCATTTGAAGTGTGGGTGTTAGTTTTGTGGCAGCTCTTGGACAATGATAAGTGTAATTGTCTTTGTGTCTTGACCTGCTGGCTTTTTACCTTGGTCTGTCACCTGCACAGAAGGGTATATGATTGCAGTATAATTTTGCTGTATCTGAAGCTGTCCTAAGATAAAGCAGTCATGCTGTGTAATAACAGTAGGATTTTATGTAGCAGTGCTGCCTCCTAACTTTCATGCAGTGCTGACTGCAAATGTTTTGAGGCCAGGGAACTTGAAAAGCACGTATAAAGACCTTTCATCACATGTGGTAGTGTCAGCACTGCAGGTAAAGTCACCTTTGTAGGCCAGACTACTGGTTATTATCTATAATCTGTGCTGAAATGTCTGTCAATTTAGAAAATTTTGCCTTTCTTGCTTTCAGGTAAAAAGACAGCTTAAAAAAGTTTTGCTGTCGGGCCCATTGTGAGACACTCTCTTTAACAAGAGCAGAATCTGAATAGCTTTTGCTTTTTTTATGTATGGTATCATCTAGTTGTGGTTTGGTTTATGTTTGGGCCTTAGGAGAATGCATGGCCTTTTAACTAAAAATACTGGGATTATATCCAAATATGTTTTATACGTAAATGTTATTCTAGTATTAATTTTCCGGTGAGGTAAAGTTCTTAGATTTTCTGTCATTGAAGGTTTTAAGTATGTTGTATCTTGGCTAACTGAGGGTATTAAATATTAGAACAACTTGAAATTTTTTACTTCTGTGGTAGGTTTGAAATCTCAGTCCAAGAGAGCTGTTACATCCACCCCTCCCCGCCCACCATCAAGGCGAGGAAGAGTGATGGCAGATAAAGTTGGTGCTTCTTCTTCAGGAGGAGAATCTTCCAGCAAGACCATTAGTGTTCCAGTCTTTCATCTGTACCATAAACTACTACCAGGTAACTTTAATAATACATTTCAAACATCAAAATTATGGCCTTTTCAGTAGCTGATATGTGATCAGGAAGTTGTTACAATGGTAATGGGCATTAGCATCTTGGAAGTGTGGAGCCCTTCTGGGCTGGTAAAGAGCTTTCAACTGGAAAGTGTTGTAACATAGCAGCTGCAGCATTGTAACATCATAGCAGCTGAAAAAGGTAGCAATTATGTTAGTCTTCCTTGAAGTTTAGTGCATTGTTCTAAAAAAACTCTCTAAACACTTCCACTTTCACTCACAAATGAAAGCAGGAATATGAAGAACATATTTGCAGTCAAAGAAGTGGCCTGTTTTCAGTATGTAGCTGGTAAAGCTGTCTCATGATGGTCATGTGCAGTTCTGTATTTGTGATCTAGTCTTGTCTTGCACAGCAGACAGTTACTACAAAATAATAAGTCATGTGAAGACAATCAGTGATGGAAAAAAAGGGCAGAAAGTTTAGTCACTTGCACAATGGCAAGGCATTTTTAATTTTTGGTTTTCTTAAGACACCATCTTCAATTGAAGAAACAGGTTGTTACTAAGGAACTCTTAGATGTTGTTTTACTTGATGAAATGCAGTCAAGATGAAATGGACATGCTATTATATAATCCAACTCTAAAATATTTCGTGTGTAGATCTACTTGTTATCAGGCAAAATTTTTCTGCCTTGAGATTTGCTTGCAATTTCAGGAAAGAACATATTTGCAATCAAGAAAGTGGCCAAAATCAGAATGAGAGTAATCAGTTTGGACTGTATTGCATGTGGATTTCAAGTCTACATTGCTGTGGAGGAAAGGAGTCCTGGCAGTGCACTTCTTTTTTTTTTTTTTTTTTTCTTCCTGCTAGCTTCTGCTGTCCTGACACAGGAGTAGTGAGCTAGGTTTGAGATTAGCAGGCCTGAAAAAGAATTGCCAATTTCTTTGTTTTCCATTTTTTCAATACCACCCATTTTACCTTCTGGTCACACACACCTCAATGCCCCCTCATCTCAAGGGTGATGCAAAGGTGGTGTTTAATAGAAGGGGACAGCCAGTACCCACTTATAATGCACATCAAATTACAGCCTTAGCCATTTGTTAAATGTGCCAAGTGCCTGTGCTCTCAGCACAGAGCTGTCTTAGGGAATGTTGGCCATAGATCTTTTTGATAATTGGTTCCAATCTGATGGGGCCTCTTTCCCCAGAGAACAAATGGTAAAATTAAGGCCTTAATTTGGAGCCAGATGATATTTAGTCTACTTGGCATCTGTGGTGCAAGTAATGAATAGCACCTGGATATGTATGTTAAAATAACCCAATCAGAGTTTTCCTCTCTGACTTGATGCCATTGTTGTCTAGGTCAACCATTGCCAGCTGAAATGACTCTTGCCCAGCTTCTGACTCTGCTGTATGACCGCAAACTCCCTCAAGGATACCGATCAATAGATTTGACAGTTAAACTTGGCTCCAAAGTCATCTCAGATCCAAGCTTATCAAAAACAGACTCATTTAAACGTCTGCACACAGAAAAAGGTGAGTGTTCTTACTTTTTTGATATACTGCTTTTAAAAATGTTTTTATTTTGGACAAAAATTGTTTTGATTTTCTTAATGAGAAACAGCGGTTTTTTGTATTTTCTTGGATGATTTTCCTGAGCTATTCTCTTCTAGACTGAAGAGCTGAAGTTTGTTATAAAGTGCAAATTCATTGCCTGCCTAAGTTGTATCTCTAAGATGCTATAATGGTTGTTCTGGTTTCACTTTTCTTTTTTGATTGTAATATTGAATGTGGTACAATTATGATTGTATAGTTACAGTATATTTTATTTCTTGACATGTATATCAGTTCTCTCTAGTAAGTATGCTGGTAACAAAAGCAGATTAAGTAACAGGAACTGTTTGAAACCATATGAGTTAGAGAAGTCTGTGAAAGTTTTTATTGCAGTGTCTTAGCTACCAAATGCTGCTTAGAAAATGGGGATTTCTCTCAAGCCCTCTAAGCAGGTCTTATAACTCCAGCTTTTAAAAATATTTAACATTTTCTAATATGATATATTTCTTGGTAATACTTTAGCCAGTTGCTTGCTATCTACTTGCTGGGGAAGGGGAAAAGAGAAGATCTATCCCAGGAATTTGTTCTGAATTATGTCTACATCATTCCTTTAGGCGAGACTTAGAGAAATGGGACTTTGAAATTAAACTAATAGTGATTTGCTGATCAGCAGCCTGCTGACACAGCATGGAATTCCAAAATTAACTATTCAGTTATTTTAAGACAGGGGCTTCTTTTAATATCTATTCACTTGCTAGTCTGTTTCTAGAAAAGATAAGAAATAGAAGTGTTGGGAAAAAAATGGAATTCTCTTGATATGTGGTCTGAAATAAGCTTTTCATGACTCTGTGCAGAATCAGGATATACATATGTCTTATACTACTGAGAGATGTACCTTTTTCAAATAATACCTTTGTTTAGTTATGCTCTTTATTTAAATTCTAAACATACATTAAATATTTTGCTATCTGAATAAAACTCAAATTGTTAGAGAAAGTTCAATTTAGTAGTGAAGTTGCGTGTGAAGACATAAAGGTCCTCTGAACTTTTATTAAGTTACTGGGCCTTTTTTTTTTAAACTTCAGACAAATACTTTTGAAAATTTGAGTTTGTCATTACAAAATTTGTCATTACAAATCCATTGGTGCAATACAGCAAAATATTAGTTACAATCACAGTCATCACTCAGTAATAATGAAGGTTAGAGCTATTGCTTTTTCATGTCTAGTTTCTAATATCTAGAGAAATCATTCCTACATATCATACTCCTTTACGTGCTAGTTAAAGTAGACCACAGATTTTTTGACACCATCTGTGCTGGATAGATTTTATAGCTTCACATGGTGTCTCTAGTGTTACATTTGTTACCACCTGAGGAAAAGTGTCATTTATTAACATCTTTTTGGTGTGCTTCAATGCCTTTTTTGAGATCAACAGTTTTTCACATCTGAAGTGCATGACTTCACTGAGAACTTGGAAAATACTCATGGAAGTGAAATGGATGGAGGTTTGAATTGGATTATAAGATTAACTAAAACAAGGGCTTGAGAAGCATATTTTAAGTGTGACTCCTTGAGTGAATACTGAAGATGATACTGTATTTGCACTCACAGTGAAAGGCTCTGCCTGTAGCCTTACTCCCTGAGAACTTTTCAAGTGCCTTTTGCAGAGAAGCAGCTTTCTGTGCGTTGTTAGTATCTCTGTGGTTTCTGTTTTCGTTTTCTTTCTTTGGGAAGGCTTTTTACACTGCAAAACAGAGGGTTGAGTTTTTTTGTCAAAATCTTTCTTTTGAAACTATTGGTTTGAAGGATATCTAACATTTCCTGTGGTCTACTCAATTCATGCCATTGCAAGCAATTGATTTGGAAATCATGTTCAGCCTAGTGAGGTGGAATCCTCCATATGTCTGGTGGAAGGCAGTTCCTTGCTGATACCAGCAAGTGATACCCTCACCCACTGTCTGGGGAAAAGGAGCACTTCCACAGAGATTTCTGCCTGTGTCCTTTAGAACAGTAGACATCAAAGCTGTATGTACTGAAAATGTTACGTTTGGACTTTTTCTTACAAGGATTATCCTGCTTTGCTAGTATCTGTGACTTTTTCTTTGTCTGTGAAACACTTCTACAGACAGACTTCTCATTGTCTGTGTTTGAAGTAGGATGTGGGATGAAGTAGGATGAATTGATGTACATATTCCTACATGTCCCTGATTTAAGCTTATTAAATCTTACACTTTGATCATCTTATTTCAAAGTAGTGTGATCCTCCCATAGCATATCAGTGATGTCCTGTAACACAGTGCTTCTTGCATGTTTAAAAGTTGAGAATTAGGATGGGGAAAGACCTGCTATTTCCTATTCCCTTTCAAATTAGAGAAGAAGCAGTTTTAAAAGACGAAGTATCTGTTAAAAATACAGTGTCTGCTGTTTAAAAATGTTTCATAAGAAATTTGTTTTGATGGCTGCAGAAGTTATTCTTTAATGTACTTCTGTGTTTCTGCAAGTATATAATAAATAATAGCATATGTGCTATATATTTGGAGTATAACTGAGGATTTTCAGGAGTGTCAGACTGCTCACAGTGAAGAGATACTAAGACCACTTGATCTCTCCTGCCTTTTGATATGTCTGTATTGTGAAGACTTGGAGGGCCCCTCCATTACATTGCTTAAAAATATGATATGTAAAACAGATTTTTAGATTAAATATACAGAACATTCACTGAAGTTTACCTGTGGCAATTAGCAAAGAGGGTTGATTTTTGGCAATAAGGAATTGTGGTAGGGTTCTGTATATTCTGTTTATACTTGTGTGCATAAGTGTTTTTGTTTGTTGTACAAGATATTAGGGTGCTTAGTCATAAACTGAGAGGATGGAGGCAAGTAGAAAGTTAGGAATCCAGATCATGATCTTTATTCATGAAGAAGAATAGAATTAAATTACGTGGCTTTCGCAGAGGGTCATTTTGACACCTCACAGAGGAAATGTGAGAAGCAAAACTAATTTAAGGTTAAGATTATCTTTCCTTTCTTCAGCTATAAACTCTTTATTGGAGAACAAAAATTTACCTACATTTACCTTCTAGATGAAAAAGTGGTAAAAAGTGTCATAACTTCAAAATTAGCAAAGTCTTGAAGACATAGATAAAATTCTAATAAAACATTTACTTCTAATAATTAACATGTAGCCCTGTATAAATAATGCTGAATTTCACTGGTAAAAGGTACCTCTAACTCTTTTATTTTCTTTTGATATTCTTGTATTAATTCCAGGTTTTTGGCTCTGTCTTTGCTTGAGAAGGAGCCTTCTTTTGAAATGCACTATTAATCAAGGACAGAGAAATAAACACAGTATTGATGATATGTATTAATTTATTTTACGTTTGGGATTTTGTAGAGCATGCAGATTTACTGGGACCTTGCCCTGAAGATGAAGCCATCAGTCCTGGGGATGAGTGTATGGATGCAGTTCTAGATGAATCACTTCTTGAAACCTGTCCCATTCAGTCTCCACTGCAAGTTTTTGCAGGCATGGGTGGATTGGCTCTTATTGCAGAGAGACTGCCTATGCTTTATCCTGACGTAATTCAACAAGTGAGTAGAAAAAAAAATATGTCAGAAACTATGCTGAGAGTATTTTGTTTGGTTAAGGACAACATTTTCCATATCTTTCTCTGTGGTTCAGTTTAACTTCTCAGTTATGTGAGGAAGTTACTTTAAAATAGGCAAGTGCATGTCAAGCTGTCCATGTGCTTCCCTGTCCATATCACAGACTGCCTGAGTAGCCATGCCCTTGTGGGACCAAGGCAAGCTGCTTTTGTTAACTTAAAGTATCTTGAGGGTGCAGTGAAGTAAAGTTACTGATGTACTATAAAGGCATACTTTCTCATCATTTAATTGTTGATGAAAGTGTACCCTCATAGATACTTTTATGATTGAGTGAAATTCAGTTCTCAAAGCTGATTATATAATTTTATTATTATAAATAACAGTATAATCCTAATTATATTTATATTAAGAAATATATAGTATTTGTATTCTTATATATATATATATATGCAGAATTCCTCTGGATGCACTGATAGGCATTTCAAAATGTCAATAGTGGCATTAGTATGGAATTACTTCTTTAGCTGCTGTTCTAAGTACACACTACTAAAAAGGGAAAAAGTAACCTGTGAGTTATTAAGATTCTATTTGACCATATTTTTTAAGTTTTTGGCTGATACTCCTAACAGGAAAGAATATTTATTCCCTTTGAAACTGAACTAATCATGAATTAAGGGTGCTATTCAGTACCCTGACTGCAAAATTATGGCAACCATAGGAAGCCTGTAGTGAGACTGGATAATTAGTATGCATCCTTTGGAACTAGTTCTACAAAGACCTTAGAGGTCTAGTACCAATGCAGTTCAAAAATTACTAGTTAAGGAAATGTATTTACATAAACAGTTACTGCATTATGAATTCCAAGAGGGATAATGGGTACTCTGTATTGAGGAAGAATGATATGGAATTCTACAGGACATGAAAGGTAACTTATGACCATGAGAAATTTCATTCCTTTTTCTTTTCATTCTTTTTCTATAGTCCTGGGAACTTACTGTCTTTTCATAATTTCTTAGCTTGAGATATATGTTTAGATTAAAATACTGAATAAGAATTCTGTGTACCCTAAAAAAAATTAATAATACCAAATAGACTATTCAGAATGGAGACTGATGATTTCTCCAGACTCTTATTTTTTTAATTTTGTATTTCTCCAAGTCACTGGTACAACTGATTCTCCTAATGTGAAGATAATTGGAATAAATGCAGTAAATCATGACTTTGACTTTAAATTAGGAATTTAGTATTCTGGATAATTTCTGTGAAGGATTTTCATATTAATCTTTCCTAGTTTAGATCAGTCTAGTGATTAGTACTAAAATTCTGAATATGATCAAATCAGTTTATCTGAATGCATGGAAGCCTGAAATCTCTGTGACATTTAATTATACAAAGAACCTCGGTGTCATAATTTCATTTAAATTGTTTGATTATGTCTTGGGGCACTGTACAGCTACTACCCCCTTAAACACTGATTTCCATCATAATGCTTGGCTTCACAGTCCTCTGATCATAAAACACACTGTTCTGTTAGAGTATAATAGTAATAAAGCCTGCCAAATCAATCAAAAGCTCAAAAGAATCATGAGTTGCTACAAAACTGCTAAGATACCTGAAGTTATTCTTCTTTTTTAAAGGCATTATGATTAATTTTTCTTCTTTCTGCAATATGTAATAAAAAACTAAATACTTACGTTCGCAGTGTTTAATGTTAAAAATAAAAGGGCCGTTTCTTATTTAACAGTATGGTGCATAAATTAATCTTCGTATTTACTTCAAAGTAATTTGTCTCTTATGCCTCTATATTTAAGCAACACACTTTAACTGAGGATTTTAGGTTGCTTGCTTGTGTAAGCACAATGTTTTAGCACTGTATTGAAAATGCAACATATATGCCCTTTTCAGCCATTTAGCATGGTTCCTGTGTCTGCAAATGGTAGAGTATTTCATGTGATTTCTTTATTATGTCCTACATTAAGATTGCATGTCTCTTAGATCCTTACTATAATAGAATTTTTGTTTAAGGTGTTTAACTGAATGACTGCCAAATTTCTTTGTTGTTTCTGTTGGTTAAGGTGAGCACTCCAGTGGTTACGTCAGCCACACAGGAAAAACAGAAGGACAGCGATCAGTTTGAATGGGTTACCATTGAACAATCAGGGGAATTGGTGTACGAAGCACCAGAAACAATTGCTGCAGAACCTCCACCCATCAAGTCAACAGTCCAGACTATGTCTCCCATACCTGCACATTCTTTGGCTGCCTTTGGTTTATTTCTCCGCCTCCCGGGCTATGCTGAGGTGCTGCTAAAAGAACGGAAACATGCTCAGTGTCTGTTGAGATTGGTGTTGGGAGTTACAGATGATGGTGAAGGAAGTATGTGCTGTAATTATTACCTTTCTTTGTAGACCACAGATAGATCATTTTACTGAAATTTATTTGCACTTGTTGCTTTTATTGCTTATATTGCTTTTATACCAGGAAGTTAGAATTGGTTTGTGCAGAAGCACAATGCAGGGATATTTGATAAACTTGTCTCCATTCAATTCTGTCTGGCAAAAATTTATCACAATCATCGGTATTCAAGGTTTTACATCTCATGTTAGAGTAATTGTAAAATAAGCACTGATGAAACCTAACAATGACACTGTCAAGATGGCTGCATTCAGGCAATGATCTGAGTAGCTGGAAATGCTAAACTGCTTGAGCAAACATCCTATAATTCTGCAACCAAATGCAGAATAATATGAATAAGTGCAAAGCTACAACAGATGTAGAGTGAACCATTGAGTAATACTGTTCTAGAGAAGGAGAGTAAGTTCTAAAGATTATGATGATTAAATTGCCTAAACAAAAGCTCTACCTTGTTGTTGTGAGTTCAGAGGGAGAAATGGGATATTCTTCAGAGAGACAAGCCAGGAAAACATTTGTTGTCAGTGTCTTTCCAAATGAACCTGGAATTCTGCATATAGTTCTAGTTGTGTTTCTCACTGCTTTTGAAAAACTGGAAGAGTATGTATGAAATATGTTTTCGTACATTTAAAGCATTTCCTTTCACTGGGTAGTCTGTAGTGGTGCACTTGAGCAGTGAAGGGTTTATAGCTGAACTTCGATCTAAAGATCTTTTCCAACCTACATGATTCTGTGATTATGACTAGGCTGCAGTCATCAGAAGTTAGTCTTTATTTAGCACTTTGTAGAGTGGTGTGCAACATGCACCTCATAAGACCAGCTGGAAAACCAAGAATCTCATTTGCCCTCTGTTCTGCTTAGCTTTTTCTCTCTCTCGTATTTAGGTGCAGGACAGTGAACAAGAATAAATTGGGCAATAAAAATTCAATCTGGTTGCTTACACCCACCTAATTTGAGTGGTAAATAACTGAAGAACAATATGCAGTTTCTAGAGTAGTCCCAGTCCCTTACTACTGCAGGCAATTTTAATGTCCTTTTTTTTAAATAAAGAGACCTTCAGAATTTGGGTTGCTTTCTTTTTTGTGTGTGTGTGCAGCCCCTACTGCTATTGAAATACCATTCCAGAACATAATTTTCTTGATGCGGAGGGGCTGCTTTAATTTTCTGCCTGTATTTATTCATATGCAGTTTGTGGCCAATAGCTCTTCTTTCTCTGATGCATTTGTTGACGGGAATTACATTCCCTCATAGCCTTTGTTTTAGCTGGACTAAACAGCCAGTTTCTCTTTTCCCTAAGTCTGAATTCAACCCTACAAAATGTAGGTTCAGTTGTGCCCACATTCATTTTCTGTATAAACTGTTTAATATCTTCCTTTTTTGTTTGAAATGCAGCTTTTCACACATTTAGTATCTCATTACTTTCTTACATACTATGAAGAGCTGCAATTCTAAATCTATGGCTTATAGATTAAAACATGGATTCAGTTGTCTGAAAGACAAAATGTGCAAATGTTTAGATTTTCTGGTTTTTGATTTGGCTGTGCCTCCAGTTATGGAATTCTATCAGATGGGCTTATTCTCCAAAAGGTTTTGATTTTATTTATGAAGATCTCAGTCAGAGGAGTCTTGATTCCTTCTTGTCTTTGCAAAAGAGTATGAAATAGATATGAATTAACACTTGTATGTATGTATGTGTGTAGATACATACACAAATACAGACATATTTGTTTAAACTCTCTGGATGATGGTATAGCTGGTAAACTCTTAAGAATTATGGAGAAAATAAAATATTTAAAATAGGAAGCAAACTTCTGGACAGAGTTGGCTATTTTAAGGTATTTTCACTGTTTGATGCGTCTCCAGTTGTCAGTTTCTTCTCTTTATGTCTGCACTGGGGAAGGAATGTGAAATGTGTTGTTAAAAGCAGGAAAAGGATTGAGATAGTTTCCCATATCTGAGTGTGTTGCTTTAATAGGTCACTCCATTATTTGAAATGTGACTTTTAAAAGAAAATGTCTGCTTATAATGCATAGGGATTAAAAATTTTAAGTAATTGTAGCACAAAATTCATGCAACTCATCTAATTAAAATTATGTTACTATTTCACCATGTATTGAACTTCAGTAAAAACTTGGTTTGTGTGACTGCATTAATTCACACTTTGGGCACAAGAATACAAAAAAGAATCTTACATGTGATAAACTACTGCTGCTTGTCAGCTGAGCTGGTATTAGTTGATCACATGAACTCTTTACCTTGCTGTATTTGGAATGCTTAAAAATGTATATGTATATAAAAAAAATAAATTAATCCAAGCCAGTTTTCTCCCTGGAAATGGCAAATCAGATTTTTAAAATTTGGTTCTTTACCAAATCTATGAATAAAATAAACACTCTTTCTTCTACACTCTCTTCATAATGAAATTTTTCTTTGAAGAGAAACACAGTATTAGACAGCTTTGCTCTATGTGAGTGCTTAAGTCCTTAGTAGGTTTCTGTTCATAAACTATTGCAGAGATTAATATGCTGTATTGACTATTAGAAGAAAATGTTGGTTTGATGTTTTTCTTCTCCCACCTAGGTCATATCCTGCAGTCTCCCTCAGCCAACGTGCTGCCGACGCTGCCGTTCCACGTGCTGCGCAGCCTGTTCAGCACCACGCCGCTGACCACGGACGATGGGCTGCTGCTGCGGCGCATGGCGCTGGAGATCGGCGCCCTGCACCTCATCCTGGCCTGCCTGTCTGCCCTGAGCCACCACGCGCCCAGGGTGCCCAACTCCAGTCCCAGCCAGGCTGAGGTGAGCTTGCCAGCTCTGTGTGCCACCCAGCAGTGCTAGGAGTTTTAATTTAATAAAGTAAATCATTGCTTTCGTTGTAGCCTAGTTGTTACAGATCTTAAAAATAATTGTGAAGTACTTGATTAGGTAATTGCCCCTGCGTGTTGCAGATAAACATAGTAATCATGAAAGTAGAGAAAGAAGTCTTGTCTTGAGGCATTGAGATGTAATCAGTTTCTTTCGCAGGACCTTCTCTTTCAGGACGGGAGAGGCATAATGCACAATGAAAGGTGGTTCTTTAATACCCATTAGATAGTATGACCTCATTACCTTATTTAACATTCATCATCTAAACTCCTGGCTGCAAACTATATCCTTTCAAATGCTTCACAAATATAGATAAGTTTGAAAATTAATGAATTAATGCAGTGATTTTTGTTACAATCTTTGTACTGATATTTAAATGAGATCTAAAGACCAAAATTTTCCATAACATTCAAAATCCCAAATTAATCTCTATAATTTGACTTTTTTCAAGGTATTTCTTTCCCGTGTTATACCACCCTCTGTTTGGAATATGTATATTCTGATTTTGGTTTTAGGACTGTAAGTTACCATTTCGGCATATAACTCTGCAATTGTCTGTAAAAGTGTTTAAAAACGTCATTAATGACTTGCCCTCTTCAGCATTGTTTTCATGGAGGCTTGCTTGAAACAGTTCCTGGTGGCTGAATATGGATTTGTACCTGCAAAATATAGGGCTGTCCATATTTTAGCAGCTCTGCTACTGATGAAGGGTTGAGCAAGCAAGAGATGAAGCTGTGCCTGAGAATAATTCACTTTAATGGCTAATCAAATTCAAGGGGAAGCTGAGAGATTCTACTTCTAATGGGGTATCAGGCTGCTGACACATTAACACCTTAGCATTTTTGCATGTTTAGAGGGAAAGGGCAACCATTAATTCTTATTTCTGCTTCAGTGCTACTCTGACCCCTTAAATAGCTTTGCTTTCTCATAATTCATATCTATCAAGTGATAGATGGTAGCTTGAAACTAGAGATCCATCAGGCCTGCACTGA
Source organism: Luscinia megarhynchos (assembly GCA_034336665.1). Taxonomy (NCBI): domain Eukaryota; kingdom Metazoa; phylum Chordata; class Aves; order Passeriformes; family Muscicapidae; genus Luscinia; species Luscinia megarhynchos. Next base: position 76,569,065 of record CM067565.1, on the reverse strand, counting down.
GGCTTGTATTTCAGGAGCCAGGCTCTCCCTTAAGTGCTTTAATTCAGTGTTCATGACAGTCCTCTTAAGTGTTAAAGGCACAACATGGTCATGAGTGATGTAATGACTAATGTCTACATGAAAATAACCACACAGCTGTTTCATCACCAAGGCACATTCCTTTCCCTGTGTAAAAATTAAAAGATTATTCCAGACTACTGTCCATATGATGCTTCACAGGTGATAGTTTCTTTTACCCTTGTCTGTTCATACATCATTTATCTTCTTTCATACACAATCTTTAACAAAGTCACTGAAGAAGATGTGAACAGAAAATGAAACTTTTTGGAGCCATAGAACAGATATTGTAATTCCAGTTAATTGTCACCAAGTAATGAATGTAGCAAGTCAATTTTTTAGGGTGCTAAATATGTAAGTAGGAAAACATCAGTTAAAAAGTGCTTATCAGAGATTTTTCTGCATCCTTTTCACCAATGACCTGCTAAAATTCAAAAATTACTGTAAACACTTCCACAGCACTTCATGTGGGCTAAGCAGTGTTATATTGGAGTTGTGTTACTAAAATCACCGAGGCAGACCATTGTAAAAGCTGTACAAGCACTGTTGCAAAAATGTGCTCTCAGAAAATTTTAAGCATGAGTAACTTCCTTGCTCTTACCTAGAGAGGAGGTAGTGTGTATCTAGTGACTCAGGGAACATGTGTCAGAGCTATACGTGTAACTTACTGCTCTTGGTATTTGGAGCATTTATTCAAAATCAACTAATACTTGAGCATCTTAACGTTTCAGTTCTGTTCTCTTGATAACATTGCCACTCCATCCCCTTCATCTCACTATGTTATTAAATTTGACTAGGTTCTAAGCAGCAATAATTACAGAGCTGTGATGTTTAGAATGATATTGATTAAGTAGCATTTTAATACCTCTCATCATTGAAGCAGTGATAGTATCTTGAAAGAGGATGATAAAGGGCTTACAGTACTGGTCAAATTGAAGAGCTACTTTCCACAGTTTACTGCTGACCTTTACGAGAACTCCATATATGTAGTAGTCTTTCCTATGGAAAGCTTTGAATTTCACTGGATCGTGATATCTTTAGAAAGTTAATAAACTGGGATTATATTATTTTCATAACAAAGGCTTTTTAAAGATAGCACTATAGGGCTACTAAGTTGAAATTATGAAATAATTGTGGTTTTCTTTTTTTTTTACTTAGCCACAGGTGTCAAGTACACACAATACTGCATCAACAGAAGAGCAGCAATTGTACTGGGCTAAGGGTACAGGCTTTGGAACAGGCTCTACAGCTTCAGGATGGGATGTTGAGCAAGCCTTGACTAAGCAAAGACTAGAAGAAGAGCATGTGACCTGCCTTCTACAGGTGTGTAATTATGAAATTTTGATTAATGAGAGGCACTTAAAGCGAGTTTTGTCAGTCACACAGTAGAGTAATTATAATATTTTGGGTAAAAATTATTTGCAAACAACTGTCTTAATGAAAAACTATATAGATCATATTTTGAGCAAGACTGTTTCCAAATGTCACTAGGCTGCTACATAAATGACTTGAGTGTGAAGAGAAAGTGAGCAAGGAGGTGTTCTAGTGGATTTCCCATGAGCTGTCACACACCTCTGTCAAAAGCACTGTACTCAATCAAAAGTAAAGACTGTCCATTGAAAGAGAAAGATGTGGGAACAGGCATTTTGTTTTGTGTGCCAAACTGTTACCTATTCACTTCTTGCATACTTTCACTCTACTAAGGAAGTACTGGTGTCCATGAGTGTGTTATGCCAATGTAACAAAATCTCACTCATGCATACTAGAAAATCTTGAGTGCCAATTACATGACAGTAGTTCTTCAATAAACATCTAGATCTTAGTAAAATTCTGATGTCTTCCAAATACCTAAGGAGAAGAAGATCCTTCATAATCAGGCTTTTCAGTCCATTATGAAATCTAACGAGTCCCTGTTCTCTTAGCTCAGTGTAGGAAATTTGAGATTGTATCAAGTCATCAAAAGTTTCATTCACAGAGCCCTCAGTGCTAGGTTTAGAGCACAAAGGAGATTAAATTTTGAAAAAGCTCACCCCCTGATGAAGATACCATTTTGATGCTGTTGTTTTAGTTACTGTAGATTACCTGGCACAATCATCATATCCCTTGTGAAAGGGAATTTAAAAAAAAAATCTGAAAACATTTTTCTATGCAAGAAAAAGGAAAAATGCCTGAATTACTCTCATTAAGGCTTCCAGGCAGTATTCTGTATTCTGCCAGGGGGAGGTTTAGCTATGAATGTGATAAGTCATGAAGTAAGAAGGCATTTGCTTAGGGCACTCAGCCGATTGAAGGACGTAGGATTTTGCTGAACATGTCAGTCAGTTGTACAGCAGACTTCCCTTAGTCCCTGCTCTAGAAAGATTTAGAGAAATTCTGTTGTACAGAGTGCTAATAAGATGCTGCAGCAGAATACTATGGGTAAGGAGGCTAGAACAAAGAGGGAGAATGAAAGAAAAGAGGCTGAAAAGGTGAGTGGAGTCGCTGGGACTTCAAGCAGTACAGCATGTCAGGCCTCAAAGTTACTTAGTTTGAGAGTCCAGCTGCACAAATCAGAAGTGCTTACAACACAGTAAGGGCCTGTGAATTCAGCCGACAGCCACTCTTGGGACAGGTGGGTGTGCAGTCAGGAGGTGCCTTATCACCATTGCCAAGGGGAAGGCTGCTCTTTGTTTACTCACATATGAGCTGTGCTCATGAGTAATTGTTCCTCCAGGTAACTGTTGTGCTCACCATAACTTACTGTTTCATCTGTAAACCTTGAAGTCCCATCCCACAGGAAGTTACAAAAATATTTGAAGCATTTGCAGTTGAAAAAAAGAAAAGTCCTACTGCTAGTTGGTGTTCTAAATTGAAAGGGACTGGTCAGCTGAAGGTCTCAGTGATCAGAGCTGGCAAACTTGCTTTGAGTAACTCCAGAGGTTTGTCAAAATTCATATTGATTGATCTCCTAAAATAATTCAGATTTAAAATAGTTATTTAATTTTATCATTAGCCAGAGTTTGAATAATGTAATAACTGTATTGAAATTCTTCTGAAACATCTTTGGCCTGCTGAAATAAATACCAGAACTGAATTCACAAAACAGTTAATGAAGTGTTAGGGCATCTCTCTTAAGGAAAGTCAGTCTTTTGACTGAAATAAATCAGTTTTGGTTAAATACTTTGGTGTATTTCAGGTTCTTGCCAGTTACATAAATCCTGCAGGGAGTACATCAAGTGAAGAGAATCAAACAAGCCACGAAGGGGAGAGGCCAAAACAGCAGCGCTCTTCCCTCCGTTCTCCTGGAGCTGCTCAGTCAGTCTTGTCTCATCCCAGCAATGTCATCGTACCTCCGCAACGACTCAGGTAATGTCCTTGCCCCCTTCAGCATCAAAGCTGCCTTACTTCTGTCTAATCAGCTTTTGTAGAAACAGCAGGTGCTTCTTGCTAGTTTCAGTACGCTTGCCAGTTTAGGATTTTACTAATGGAACATTCACTTGAGCCTTAGAAAACAAAATCATCCAACAGAATCTTGTTGAAATGCTCACATTTCTTTCAAAAACTCTTTAAATTTCAAGTTCAGTTCTTCAGCCGTTGAAACCAGCAGGAAAATGGTGTTTTCTTCTGAAAAGTTGACATGTTAGTTCTTGTACAGAAGATACACAGGGAAAAGGAGTACTTTATACAAGACCATGAAACTTACTGTGAAAAAAGAAAATTGAGGAAGTGCATGCCTGAATTTGGTACATGTTGCACATAGTAGGACAATTCTACTTGAATCAAAGCTTTTTTTTTTTTTTTTTTTTTGTTTAGGAAATACAAAAATAAGCCTCTTACCAGAACTGCAAAATATTTCAAATATATGGGAACAATTAAATTGTTCAGTTTTTTAAAGCAAAACCAAGCTGTTTCTATGAGTTCATCAAATTTCTTCTTGTAATTTTAAAACAAAGATGCTTTGATAGTTTTCATCTGGTATGTTTTGCCTTGCTGGGGAGGACCATTTCAGTTTTACAAGGTGGTGTGAAGCAGTATGAATTAATAAGCAAATGCCTGTGCAGAACTAATGACAAAATCAGCAGACTGGGTTTGTGATTTATGTTCAGTCTAAGTAGATGACAGGCTTTAGTATGGAGATGAGCTATAGTTTGGATTTTTATTAAGTTACTTTGTTTATAAAGATGGATTTAATCCTTAAGTATTTGGAGGAGTTGTTCCAAATCTGAGTAATTTAGTTTTGGAGCTTATTTTGCCTGCCCTATTTTTAGAGCAACTGATAAATGTCTTTGTCACATTACTGCAGTTCTTTGGGATGCCCGTTGGAGGATGTGGTGATGTGAATTCATGAAACATATCTTCATGAATTACAGCATGTACTTTATGTTTGAGGTAAAAGAGAAATCATCCCTGTCTTAAGTATTTCTGAAGCTACTTAGGGCTAAAACAAGAATGTGGCTCTTTTAATTTGTACTGACTAGGGCATTACATAATCTTGTGTGATGGAATGGAACTAGATCAAAAAGTCTGCTGGGGTCTTACAGTAAAAATAAAAATACGAAGATCTTTCAATTCACTTCCTAGTCTGCTGTTTGACACCTCACCCTAATTTTGCAATTAATTTGTTGGTTCTGTTTTGCACATATTGCAGTGAGGAAAATGAACTAATGATAGACCAAGCTCATTATTGCATTTGAAAATACAATGCAAAAAAATCAAGGAATGATAAAATAATAAAGTAATCTTTTTAATAGATACTCATAAATTCTTTGTTGAGGAAGAATCATTGAAAGGCCTGGCAAAAATGCCATGTCATCTAAAGGATGAAGCAGTTGGTCCCGAGTTACAGATGAATCACAGCTTCTGAAATTGCTTTTTGCTGTTTTCAATAGAAAAACGTATCTATCTGTGTAAGTCACCTTTAACTGGGAGAGAACAGTCAGATACTGATAGAAGAAATGAGATATGTGGCTGGTGGCAAAAAGTTCAGACTAGTTTGGCTTTCAGGGACCATTTGTTTTCTCAACGTACAAAGAAAAGGCAAAGTTTTGCTGAGGCATGTTCATTGTAGGTATGTCTTCCACTGCTGAACTACTGTTGATTGTGGTTGGCAGGAGATGTTGAAATGTTCCTGTGCATTAACAATTGGGAAAGAATGAGCAATGTAGCAGTTAAACTGTATTAAAGCAAAGCAAAACCTTCCTTTTCAGAGAAAAAAATGAAAACTACTCTTCTGTTTACAAGTTCACAAAGAATGGGGTTATTTCTATTGTAATTTAGAGCTGTAAAATCTGAGCGTTGTTATCCTTTGATCCAAATAGTATGAATGTTTCCTGCTGTATTTGTTCAGAAGTCTATACAGCACTATAATTAACAATGCTCTCCTGGATTGCATCATCAAGCTCCTCTTTGGAAGCGTAGTAGGATATTAGTATGAAAGGGAAATGTGCTAAAACGACTTCTGGAAAGAATGTGTTCTGTTTGTTAATATTTGAGCCAGATGCATTTAGTTGGGAAGGATCCTTGAAAACAGTTTGTCTTAGTGATAACAAGACAAAATTCCAGTGCAGTAATTACTGGTGAGCTGAAGGGCAGAGGGATAATTTTCACATTAATGAGTGCAAGTTGCATGTGGTGCTGGGGCTCTTGGTGTGACTGACACTGAGTGTCACGAGACACAGCTAACACAAGAGAGGCAGGTTGAGAAGCTCTGAAGCTGTGTTAAATTCTGGTACAATGCTTGTGGGACTGAAAAATTCTCTCCATGTGTTTCTAGTTCAAACATTTCAAATACGGAGATTACTTTTTTATTATTACTACTATTTTCATTTTATTTTTTAAAATCTTTAAGAGCAGTGCCGTGTAGTAGAATAGATTGGAGTCTCTCCTGCTAGAACTTTATCTTATTTCAAATTTATCTATCTTGAATACCAGTCTCATCTCTAGCAGGGCTGAATGGGAGGGAGTCTAGGGAGAGTAGGAAAGGGAACAGCAATAGTAGTGATGCACATGGATATGGTATTCTAATTTTTAGACTTCTTCTGTCAAATGTACTTTTATGTGGAAGAAGCAGGTAACTGTATCCTTCCTGTAACATGCTGGATTGAGAAATGAGGATACTGCAAATAGAACGCTAACAGAATGTTCCTGGGTTCTGGCACCCAAGCAGGAACAAGCTGTGCCCAGCACAATGGTGACAGAAATTAGCAATTTTCAGCAACTCTGTGAATTTTTCAGATTTAAATGGGTACTAGTGGGACCAGCTGAGGGTTACCTTTATGCTGAAGGTATTCTGCCAGATTTTAGGTCTTGTTGTAATTGTTGGAGTAACAATGATCTTGACATATCTCTGTGCATCTACCATACATGTAAACTTAAGGGGGGAAGAAGTTTTGATAAAGAATTATGTACAAAGAAGCTGCAGGCATGCTCTTTCCTTCCATTGCATAGTAGGCTGGTAACTGTGGTAGTGTAAGACAGTAAGTATTCTGGTATTGATGTGAATCTTGTATTTTGCTTACACATGATCAGTTAGCTACAGGTCTGGCACGTCCAGCTTGGAAAGCTCTTTTGGCAGATTGGCCTGTGTCACAGTTATAAATCTATCTAGGATTTTTGTTGCTTAAGTTTATTTTGGCATCCTGCTTAATTTGTCCAAAACATACATGGACTAGATTGGTATCAATATAGTTCTAGATAAGGGAATTTTGATCAGACAAGCAGTGCTCACATAGCATTTAATCTTCTAGAAACATCACATTGAGCTAGATCAGTACAAATCAGATTGCTTTGATACGTTCTGCAGCTTCATCTGCATCAAAATGAGGTGACTGTGAAGTCCTTGAAATTGTGAACTGACCAATTTAATTAATTTCTCTAATTGCCTTTTTTCTTGTAGAAAAGGAGGGTTTATCTGTCTTTGAAGAACTTTCCTTAGCATGCAAGATAGCTCTCGTCACAAGAGGCAATAGCTGCTCTAATGCTCACCATTTCTTGATCATTTTTTTGGTGTTTGTTCCATGTCTTGTTGTGGCATTACTGTGGCTTGTATTATCTTTCATTTTGTAAATGAAAAAAGTTTATTTTTGCAACACGGTGGGAGTTTTTTATTATATCTATGTTTGATCCTAACACTTAACTCAGATTTACATTTGTAAAATTGATGTCATTTTTAACTTCTGTATCATGAAACAGCTAACATGTATTCATTACCACGCATATATGCACATTTCACACCAAAAACTATCATGTAAAATCTTTTCACTATTGTCTTGTATACAGCACATTTCATTTGAAAGAATTTAGGCACTCTTTCAAATATGTGAACACTTCTCTTCTTGACAAAATGCACAACAATAAAATTTGCACTGTAGAACAAGAAGTTCCCAGCAAACATGTCATCATACATGGTTTATCTTGAAGGTCTAGATTTTGCTGATACAAGTAACGGTTTTTTGACTGATAGGTTTATGAAAACTAATACAGCCTAGTGTTTGCTAGTGGGAGAGAAGAAAGCTGTGTTTATAATAGTCTTTGTAGCTAACAAGATTTATAGAGACAAGGCAGTGGAAAGGAATAATGAAACAAAAGGAAAATCAAGTGACTTTTAGAAAAGGGCAGAGACTCTATTTTCTAATAGGCTTGAACAGTAAGAAGCCAAGTGAAGTTGGGATTTGTCAATACCACAATATTAGGTAGTCTCTTCGTGGTAAAAAATACAGTTTTGTACTGGTTTGTCCTTAAACTGGTATCTAGCAATCCCTTAGATTTGTTTAAAGCCAAAGATTGAGATTTGTTATCACCTTTTCCTTGAAAAACAGATCTCATAGCAAGTTGCAGAATTCTGCTTGAATTCTCCTTGTTAGAATTTCCAGGCTTACAGGAAGCAGATGATACTGTAATTTTAGCTGGGGTTTTCTGGCATGCTCTTTTCTTAGTCACCTTTCCTTCTTTGGTGGACAAAGATATGCTGTATGATGTGGTCAGCCTAGTTTGTAGTGTTATATGAACTTAATCTTCCCTGGATTTTACTGGTGAGAAGAGATGATGCATTTCTGTGGGAGGACGTCGCTAAAAGGATTGTCTTTACTGACCAGCATCTTCCCTTTGATGAGAGTCCAATATTTGCTTCCAATGCACCTTTCATAGTTTACCAAGTACTTCCACATCATGGACTTGTGGATTCATTTATGTTGTGCTGCTTTATCCTGCTGCCACATACCTCACTGTGAACATTTTCTAATCAGTACTGTGGACAAATCTGTTGAATGTTAATGTGCTGCTTCTTTTTTCTGACTCTTTTCATGTACCTTTGTTAGCTGAGTTCATTGAAGTCATACTCTCCAGGCTGCAGACCATGAACTACACTAGTTGGTCTGCTGGAGACAGAGTATTTCTTTTCTAACACTTATTCTAGGCATTTCTAGACACACTAGGCATTACATAGTGTTATTTTACCTTCTGCCATGTAATCCAGTCCCACTGAAGTGAGTATGTTGAGTACTCTGAGGCAGGTACACTGAGCTCTTCATTCATCCGTCACTGGAGGTGTGACTGTACTGCTGCAGTGTAAGTGTTGAATCATCGTGCAACTCTGCTTTTCCCTAGACTGTTTTTTTGCTGTGTATAATGAGAGATAGTTGCTATTAAGATATTTTGTGTTGGTGAAATTCTTAAGCATATATTGGATTAAATGTGTAAGTACCAAAGCTGTTTGTTAGAGCTCGTTTAACTAAAGTTAGGTTTAGGTCCACATGAGTATAGCCCACAGGTATTGCCTGTTAACAAAGAACATCAGATTGCTGTTTTAAAACAAAATGTAACTTGTATGCTGAGGCAATCTGATGATAAAGTTACCCTGTGACTTTCCTCTAAGGGTCAAAGCCTCTGCTATAAATGAAATCAGAAGTACAGTGGCATTTTAGATAGACAGCATATAGTTCCTGAAATTAAAAATTTTCCTAGCCTTCATTAATGTTAATGAGCTCATTCAGTGGTAGAAGAATCATACTGACCCTTAGCCACATTTGGTAATTATTTTGGGATTGGTTTTTGTCTGTTTTGCTGTTGAAGAGCTTACAAAAAAAAGATGCAATATTTCACTGTAATGTTGATGTACTAGTTAAATCACGATTTTGAGAAGAGAATTATGCACTGAAATGATACGAAACAAAACTGTTTATTTATTTCACAGAATTGACAAGTTTTAAATAACTTCAAGATCAAAATAAACAGTAGTAATTTCTGCATGAATTTCACTTTTCAAGTTCTTGTAATCTTTCATTTCAGAGGCCCATCTCAAATATCCTTGTATTATGAGATTAAATGCAATAATATTCATAAGTATGTAGATATGAGAAGTACATTGAAAAAATTAATAATGGTAATATCTGTTCTGTAGTCTTAAATAAACATTAGTAACCTGCATAATTCCTCTAGAATGTAGCTTAGTTTTATAGAATGCTTTGGTGCTTCAGATACTGAAAATAAGTATACATTTATTAGAGACTTGCTGAAGACTGTGGCTGGTGAATAAATTTTCTTGTCTGCATGTGCTTCCTTCCAGTGCAGCCTCAGCTCTGTTCTATCATTTCTTCTAGTTGAGCCAGTATTACTCAGAGTTGGAAAACCAGAATATACTATCTTCCACCTCATTTGTCCATAAATCAGTGTTACAGTGTGTTTCTACAACTGACTGAAATATCGTTGCCTAATTCATTCTCTTCTAGGTCCCTGACCTTATTCTATGCATGTAGTGGTTTAAATTATTTCCAAAGGCTCAGTTGGTTTAGCAGTTACCAAATTCTATCCACTAATAAGCTATCACCTATATAAGGGACTTGCCATTTTATGGAGGGACTGGATGAAGTTTTGTAGCCTAGAAGAAATTGAGCTGATATTCAGAAATGCAGCTACTCTGTTGTTCCTCTGTGGCACAGGTAATTGTAAGAAAAGTGTTTATTAAAATGAGTTTCTTTTTACTTTTTTCATGTTATTTGTTTAATGAGTTTTTAATCCTAAGCTCTCAAAAGTAATTTTGATTATAAGGTACATGTGAGATACATTCATGTATATAAAAACTTCTATGGTCTCAGACTGTCTGCAGCTTTGGATCTAGTTTAAAGGCATATGTAGATTTAATTAAATTAGTGGAATTAGTTTCACTTATTTCAGTAGCCAAATGGTATGTTCTGTGAAGTATGATTAAGAGTTGCAATTCTGGACCTCAATCATAGACAGTGCAAAAAGGGAAAATTTATTCAGGACCTGGTCCAGAAAGAGAGAGTACAGTCTTCTGGACAAAGGTTAAACCTGTTTTCCATGCAGCACTGTGAATCCTTGCATGATATGTTTTACTTGAAAGTAAGCATCAGAGTGAAAACATGAGAATTGTACTTGGCTTCTGTTAAACACATTCTAAAAATGTTGATACAGAAAATGTAATTAAGATTTTTTTCATTTAGAGAATATGTATTAGTGCTTCATTGTAATTATTAAGATGTCTTAAAAGAAGTACTAAAATTATTATTTTTCACACCACTTTAAAGTATTTTTAATTAGAAAAGCACATTATCAGTATAGCATGATGATTTCAAATACAGATTTAGTAAAGGCAAGAAAATCTAACCTTTTTCAGCTTTCCACAAGACTAACAAAAATGCTGCAGAATATAGTCAATAGTTAAAATTTTATTTATAATGTTATAACTTCTAGTATAACAGTGTTCCTGTTTCCACATTTATTATACATTAGTGTAAATTATAATCCTAAATTATGGTGGTCTGAAAATAAAAACCCTTTTTGCCTGTTTTCTGGTCTCAGCTATGGAGAGACATACTGCACAAAAGCATAGAAGGCATGGGACTTGCTTATGGTTACTTACATATTTAGTTTATCTCTTTCTATATTCTGATTATTTTCAGTGTTTGCCTGCATTTCTGCCTTGCATGTTTGCTGGCAATAAAACAGAGCTGTCTGATCCAGCTATTCAGATTTCATCTGCTACCAGCGAGAAGTTGTATTTGGTCTGCCTCCATTTACGTAATTTAGCACCCTAGCTGGGCTCACGGGTACACTTTGCAGTCATTGATGCAGCACCCTTAGCCAGACACTTCACTCTGGAATGTTTTTGGTACTCGTTTCATAGAGTGGTGGGTTTTTTGCTTTAAATTTAGAAATCATCCTTACCATTGCAGGTCTTTGCACTTTGTGCTGTACAATTATTTTCAAAAATGTCATCAAAGTGTAGTGTAGATGTACACAAAAACAATAACAAATAAATTGAGCACAGTTCCAATAATCCCAAGCAGTGCTAAAATAGATTCTTCTTTTTCCTCTTTCTCTTCTTGCCTTTTTACATCTTCCAGTGTTGTGATGGCAGAGGTCCCCATTTTTCCTGCAAATACCTTCACCAGAATTCTGGCAGCTAGCTAGAAAAAAGAAAGCAAATGGTAAATCTGGTCTGACAAACGTGCAAGCTTTGATCTTTTTAAAAACAATTCTGTAGTTCTTCATACAACATTTCTTAATGCTGTGTTTATTAAGTTGTATCCGTCTTTTGTTTTCTTCTTCTATGAACGTGTCCATGTTAAAAACAAACGTTCTGTAGGTGCAGATTTGATAGGAGTGAAAAATAGCTTGGTGCTTTAAGCCAGTTAATATGCTTTATTACAAAAGTACATTTAAAATGTATCTTTAGCCAGTTAATTTGTTTCCTTATAAAAGATGATACTGGTGAAAGCAGGTATGTGAACATTGTCAAATACTCTGGGGAGGTTATATGCATTTTCAGCTTTTCTTAAATATTTAACTGCAACATAACAAAAACAGCTGAAAATACTCATTCCTGCTATTTTCAAACATGGAAAACGTGCCTCCTTAATACAGTATTACAGTTGTTTTTCACCAGTGAGCCCTCAAGAAGGCAATTGCAAATGAGATCTTACCCTTTTTCATGTTTAATAGATCAGCTTTTGGACAAACAGTAAACATTTAACAGAAAATGTCTGTCTCTTCAAGTATAGAGGAGGTTGTTATATATGCTGATTATTGCAGTGTGCCACAGGATGGTAGTACTTTTATAGTAGCAACATTCTATGCAATATAAGAATTTGAGTAGACATTTACACATGCATGTATGATTTGTTATCTCTTTTTGGTTGCAGAAGTAAGGTTGACAGGTCGTTTCTATTACTTAGCTGCTCTGGTACTCTTAATTTGCAGTCAAATATCCTCTAGAAACATATTCCCTGTAAAATTATGTTCACTGGTGACTGAGATGTTGATCTTGTATGTAATCTGCTATGCTGTTTTAGCTTTATTGATCAGAAATTTGATGGGGATTTCTACTAGTTCAGATCACTCCAATTTACTGAAGATATACAATCATTTTATAGAGCAATAGCATCTTTCTCTCCTGGCAAACAGCTTTAATCATTAGACATTAAAGTATTTCTGCTGTGAATCTAATTAATGCCATCAGCTCAGAGCATATCTTACAGAAAGGTTAAAAAAAACGGTATTTCTTACCCTACATTGCATCAGGAATAAAATGTCATCAGACATGCTTCTTACTCGTCGATTCAGTGGCAAGCCAGGCTTTTATCTTCATGAAGGGACTGCTCTCCTCTCTCAGACCAGAAAGGAAGATGAACAATTTCTTGATGAAGAAGTTTATCAGGGAGGATAATAATGTTGCAGAATCTTCCAAATGTCTGGTGTTCTTTCTCAGTAATCCACTAAAGCAAGTGTAGTCGAAAAAACAGTAAAGCTCTTTCTCATAATGCTCCTCACTGTTGACTAATTCTCATTAAAATTGAGGCTTTTTTTCCTTAGCTGGTGCAGAGCAACAAAATGCATGCTGTTCTGTTTTGTCTTAAAAGAAAATGCAAACAGCTCCTGGTTTTATTCAGTTATACTTAGTTATTTATTAAGACTTCAGAAACAGCCAGCCTTTGATTTACTCTTTGTGGCAGCCGTCTGAAGAGGCTTTCTCACGTTGACATGCTGTAATTCCAAATGCAGCGAACTACGTGCAGCCACACTATGTAATTTTAGTCCAGCCTGAAAAAGGATGGAAAGAGCTCTGCTTTGCTGGCAGTGGTGTGAACGCTGTCACACACCTGCCTTCAGAGCCTCTGGAAAGAATTCCAAGGTATTCTTCGGAGCATTGCATAACTCAGCCAGGCAAATCTGAGGAGTGGAATGACAGTGGCTTTAGTTGCACACTGTGGCGAGCTGTGACATTGATTAAACATGCACTTGGCACTTGCTGAATAAAGAAGGAGCTACAGCCACCCTTGCAGACAGTGAGTTGCATAACAATGTGTGATGGCTCTGCTGTTTCATCGGCAGGCCGGGCACATTTTAATCCTGTACCAAGACAGAAAGTGCCGGTGTAAAGAGGAGCAGAGTTAACTGTACTTCGGGGTTTTCTCAGCAAGTGCTGCATGACAAATGGTGACATTAAGGCATTCAAGCTGAAACAGTGTTTCTGCCTTTTGTCTTTTTATGCTTTGTTTGACAGGCAATTGTTTCTATGAGAAATAAATGCTTTTCCTCTTTTATTCACCACCCAAAGAATGCAGGCTACTAATGTAATTAGTGGAAACACTTTAAAATAATCCTGTTCTGATTTCATAGGAAGCCTGAGCACAATTTTTTTCCTGCTTAAATCAGAGAGACAATTTTTTCCTGCCCAATTGGAAAGGGGGGAGAACTCTGTAAAGTCTTTTCCTCCCAGTCTCTCCAGATTTAAAAAAAAAAAAAAAAAAAAAGAGCATAGAATTTTAATAACCTCTGGAAGGAGCTGTATTTCAAATAATTCTGTTCAGTCACTTTGATCTATGAAGGCTACCAATGCAATGTGTTTTCATTGGTGTAGCACAGCTTCTTGCTTCTTGATTTTAAATCTGTCAGAAAACTTGTTTTGCAAAAAATACTTGCAATGCCAAGCAAGTCAGAATTCAAATGTACAAAAATGTGCTTTTGTATATGTTTACGAAAAATCAAAATGCAAGTAATTAGATTGAGTTTGGACACTTGGAATGTAACTGGAAACCTTAATCATTTTCCAGAATGTCATATTTTAGAAGTACAAGGCATTGTTTGAAATTCAGTTTTGAAAAATCTTTTATAGAGAAAGCAGAAGACAATAAAATCATTGTTATAAACTCTTCCACTTTCAACTTAATTTAACTTATATTTTTTCTCATTATTTTTCCTACATGTCTAAATACATTTGTTAGCTTCCTAGTAACATACAAAACATATTTTGCATGTGCATTATTTTAATGGCAAATACCATGTATGAGGTACTGTGAGTTGTATGGTACTTTTATGTGATTGCCCTTTATCCCAAAAGTTAGGTTGCCTCAGTGAAATTGTTTGATTCTAGAAGAATTAACTAACTAGGTTAAACCTCTTCAGCATAGCTTCCTTAAATATAAATTTTCTAATATATACATACGGTCTTTCCTTTCAAGCTCTTCCCTTTTTCTGAAAACACTGCTTCATCTTCAGTTGTTTTTTCGATTGTTTTGTCTCAATGTATCTTGAATGTATTTCTGTATTCCTTTAGCTCTACTGAGAGATACAAAGAGAGGGGAATTTTCACCTGTGTGTTCTGACCATTCACATTGCTGACAGCACCTAGCAATAACAGATTTTTCAAGCTGCTGTAGTGTATTAACCCTCACATGTTCAAAATCAAACCCTTTCCTTTGTGAAAGAGGGAAATTGCGCAACCTGCATATTGTATTTAAAGATTAATGATATATTTGCTGCTCCACTGCAAATAATTATGATGTACCCACAGAGAGCAGCAAAAAAATCTTGAAACATTTCTTAGCTTGGTTATTACCGTGGTTGAGTCTCATCGTGGTCTGCTGTTTTTAGAATTGTGCTGTAAGTGGCACTTCAGTGGCTAGGGTGAAGCCTGGGAAAGGATTCTGTGTGGGCTGCCTTTGCACACAGGTGAGGGGCAGAGATCCCTCTTGCACAGCCTGATTCAGATGCAGTGTTTGCCACAGTCTGGTGGCGTTTCTCTCTCACATCCTGCCATTATTGCATTGGTATGCGTGTCCGTGTGGACATGACGTGAATGGGTTTGGGAAACAGACCCGGCCAAAAATACATCTCAAGCACAACACAGTGAGGAGGATGGGGAAGTAGCTGCTTAAGCTGTCAGTGGTGGCAAAGATTTGTTGTTTGAGAAGAAGCTAATAAAGGTTGTCAGACTTAACATTTGTCAGCTATAGGAAACTCAAGGAATTCATGCATGTTGGGTGGAAACTGGAATTTACAAATAACTTCCTTATGGCTACAATGCATCTCCAGTGTGAAATGAAAATTTCATGCAAGATTTCTCATGAGTGAAGTGAGTAATGTAGGTTGATTAGAAAAGGCCTAGATTTATCCATAATACTCAGTATTTGGAAAGATAGGGAGATACTTTACATTTTCTGTAAAATAACATTAAGAATCTGGAGTAGGTTTTGTAGATGTCAGTAATAAACACACCTGGTTTTGGGTGAACATTACATTGTTATATAGTATTTGGAGTTTGAACATTGGTATCCACAAACATCCTAAATTTAATTCTGTTACTTCCATCTACGAAGAGCTTTCAAGCACTTAGTAAGACTTTGGCAACTCCTCAGTAACTGATTTATGTGGTATGCTGAGAGCAGGAGAAATTTGGTTGATTAGAGGTCACTCTGTTCATTACCAATGAAGTCACTTCTATTGCATGGGAATAGACCTTAGGCAATACAAATGTATGTCATATTTTAAAGATATTCATACTTCAGAGGAAGTTGCCAAGCTATCTTGTAAGAACTCCGTGGTATAAATTCGACTGTTTACAATCTTGATCCTTTGATGATCGTTATTCTGCTGTACACTACAGCTACGAGTAATGTGGTACACCCAGAGCATCACAATTGCAAAAGAAGCAAGTTCTCTTTAAGTGTATGTTTTATTTTTCCTCATGTATTTTTATGAATTTATAGAATTTGGAGTTTTGTGTACTCTAAAATTATTCTATATGCTGTATTTTTTCAGTAAAATAGCATGTTTTGACTTAGATAATATCTAGACTTAAAAGTCTATTTAGGTTAAAATGCTGTAATGAAATCCAAAAAATCAGTTGTCCATGAAGACTGTTTTCCCTTGTAGTTTTTCTGAATTTCCCCAAGATATGCAGGAAGGTACTTGAAGTGAGGTAGCATATGTATTCTGTAGGGTGATGTATTCTAGTTTTCTTCGCCAACAGCCTCCACAAACTTCCCTTTATGAGGTCTGATGGTTTTTCTGTTAAATTGCAGAACAATAGAGCAAAGCTGTGTCTCTTGGGAGATGCAATAGTATGCACAAATTAAGATGAACTGGTTGGCTTAGCATAAGCAAGAGGTGGATAGCCACACTCCTTCTTTCTTCTTTAGTATTTTTTTATTTCTTTTTTTCTCTCTCTCCTGATAACGCAGATACTGTTTTCTTGGTGGGAGCTGTTAGCCTATTTTTTATGATACAGATTGATGTGTGATCCCCTTGAGTCAGCAGTGATAGGCATGGCAAGGTTTCAAAGTATTTTTTTACTCTTCTGCTGAAAAAAAGAGGAAGGACCCAGGTCCTCTATCTGAAGCAGCACAAGTTATTTTTAGCTTTCTTACTATTCCCTTTCATGGCTCTTTTATGTATTCAGCTCAGCATTGACTTGATGATTTTGACACTTCAGCTAGCTATACACTTCATCTTTTTTTCCTTCTGATTGAGGAACTTCATTGTCTTTTGGCTGTTGTCTGGGGATTTTCCTGATTTTGTAACTTAGATGCTGACCCAACATACCCTTGGAAAAATTTAGAATTCTCTTATAACTAACTACAGTCAGTTCCCAACTGTCAGTTTCCACTTAGCAAAAATGTTCTTGTTCAGTCTCTCCCCTTTGCTCTGAAATAGTTCTGCATTAAGAAGTCAATTAAATGGATGGGAAGTAGTACCATTTCTTCTGCCACAGCCCTTTCAACACCAGCTTCTCTTGTTACTGATCAAGCTCAATTCCTGTGATCATGGTCAGAATGGACACTGCTATTTTGTCAAGAAAAGTGCTAAGTTTGACAATTGAGTAAAAGTTTAGAAAAAATAGCCTTTGGAGGGTGTCACATGACATGCCATATGTTTGTTCAGAGAGACATATTTAAATCACTGTCTTCATGCACTGAAAAAATTCAGAAGTTGGTGACTGGTGAATGTTCCTGAGAGGTGAGGATTCTTCATTTTTCTCTTCCTTGACTTGTATCAAAAAGAATCTCTTGTATGGGTATTGTACCTTTATTAAGTGGTTTGTAACTGTTGGAGTGCTTCAGTTCTGATTCAGTGCTGTTCTCTGCAGCTCAAGAGAGGTTTTTGTAATCAAAGACAGCAGATTTTTAGGGCTGTTCCTTCACAATGTTTGAGTGTAGGCTTCATGCTTCTGTAGGAATATTAGGGCTTTCGAGTATCAGTTTTTTGAGTTCTCATCTTCATAAATTTTTGTGTGTTAGAGGAGTTCAGTAAGTGAACATTGCAGCCTCACTGGGCCAGCACAGGAGGAGCAGAGTAGTGAGAGCTGATTGTAGTCCAGGAGAGTGGCTCTCAGGAAACTGCAGTACTACACCAACTTCTTTTTTCTCCAAAGTCCTTGAAGCATCTTGCCATCTGAGAAAGAGCACATCTCATCTGTCTGACTGATCTTGAAAAACAAAACAAACCTAGAGATTACTGCACTCCCAGCATCTTTTATATGTTTCTTTCTTCTGTTTTGGCATCTTTATAAGGAAATAGTTTTGGAATAAGAGGATGAAAATATTAGCCCACCGAACCTCTTAATTCCTATTTCAAGATAATATGAATATGCTTATATTTTCAAAGCATTTAAAGTAGCAGACTGTTTTCTAGTAGATAGTGCTTTATAACAGAATTTTTTTAAACGTCAAAACTGATTATCGGGTTCACTGGTTGATAATATACAAGATTTATGAAAGAACAAATTATAAATTTGTAATTTCAGCTCTACTGTGTTGCAGAAATTTGTTGTAATTTATAAGGAGTAATTATGTATTGAAACATCATGGCACTGAAATCTTTGAAAATTAAAAACCTAGTTGTTGCAAGGAACAAAGTAGCTTAGATTTGATTTGTAATTTGGTACTGGATTGCATGACAGATAAAGCACTTGGTCTTTTCAAGACTGATGCTTGCTACAAAGAGCTAATTGGAGGGGGTTTTTTTAACAAATTGGTATTTAGCAAAGTTCACTGAGACACTGGACCTTTACTTCAATCTTTATCTGTTCCTGTACTGTGCATTGTTTTATATGGCTTTTAAACATAAATTCATGAACTGGCATACCTTCATTGATTTTTTTCAGCTGGTGGTATATTTTGCAGCTGCATGTACAGAGGATATCTTAGACTAGCTTGTGACCTCTGGCCCCACTCACTTGATCATAGTGAATTAAAGTGCCTGTTAAATTTTCCAGAATGAAAGGATTTTCGTGGTTAAGATACTCAAGAAGTATCAGGTGAGAAATAGGAGGAGTAAGGATGAGGTTTCAGTGGGGCTTTTCATATCTCACGTTGTTCTTCCTTCTTCTCACCCACATGTTTTTTTGTCCTGTTGCCTAAATGATAGAGTATTTTGCTCTGGAATCAAGAGTGGAGTGGGGTTTTTGTCTGTCAGTTTCTTTTTATGAGCTTTAAATAGCAGTTTTTCCAATTGATGACTAAGCTTCTGAAGATGCTTTATGGAACAGTCCTGAAAACCTAAGCAAACAAGATTTCTTCCTCATCTGCGACCACTATGAATTTCTGGACCTTTGTGACTACAGGATAATATGACAGTCTTGAAAGGTTGGGCAACAGACTTATTATGTATCTGTATCTGCCTGCCAAGGAACTGTTATTTCTTACTATTCCCCTTTGGATCCACTTAGACATAACTGGACCTTTATGCCTTACACTCTGCTTTATAATATGTCTTATGTAAAAGGAAACTAAACTATGGTGCTTGCCTTCCTGCCTCCTGCAGATATCTTTCTTAGTAGGCTTTCAGGAGAAGTACAGTTAGATGCTGATCCTTGATACAAGGATGTATGGAAGCTAACAAAGCATACATGAGATGCAGTTGGTGTTCATTACATTCCTGAAATTGGTTTCTGTGTGCTTACTTTTAATTGTTCATTTGAGAAATAAAAGGCCTGGGTCATTGTCTTCAGAAGTGTTTGGGTTTGGCCATAAGTGCTCAGTGAAATTCCCTCTGGCAGTAGACTGTCACCATCTTGTGATGGCTGTTTAGTTTTGGGAAAACAGTGCAGGCCACTGTCCTGACTGTTCAAGGCTCAAGGCATCCAAAGTTTAGTGTGGAAGGAGCCTCTCCTTAGAGCATTCCTGGGCCATTTATCTCATTGCTACAGCCCAAGAGTTCCCTTTTTCCCTTCATCAGTTGGAAGCCAACACTGGTAGCTGCATCCCTGCTCATAGGACCAGCCTGGGAGTGTGTAAGTACTGGATTGGTTTCCCCTCTGAGGGTAATTGGTACAGGTATTCAGCCAGCCCTTTGAAGTTGAAGATACCACACTACATCTTTCAAAATTTCCAGAATCAATATTACCAATCATACCATTTTTTATTTTACTGTAGTTAGATAGTGCATCTCAAGTGGTCTCATTTTGACTTGGTAATTATGTTTGGGAATATGAGTGCTGGATGTCTGAAATAGATTGCTCTGCAGTGCCACATGCTACTAACATTCACAGATTTTACTAGAGGCGTTAAGAATTAATTGTAAAAATTTTGCCTCATTGCCAACAGTCTCAGTCTTTTTTGAAAAGAGAATATGTCTTCAGAGAGGAATATGACACCACACTACATGTCCTACAGTTCCAAATAATATAGCAGAAATGTCCAATATGCTTTCTTCCTTTTTTTTTTTCCTTCAACTCTTGTGCCTTCCTGGTAAGATACAGTAACCACCAACAGGACACAAATGTTTTAAGGTACACAAGAGACCTCTGAAAGGACTTAAATAATACCTTTTCAATTTTTGGTGTTTTCTCCATATTAGTGGTTTTCCCAAGTAGTGGTAGCACAATTAGATAAGCTACTAAAAATGTCCTGACTGAAGAAACTAACAATCCTTTTCTGTTCATGTGTAGAGCAGATTGCCAGGTTTTGTCCTAGACATTTTTGCTTTGCTTTTCCTAAGAGCAAGTTCACTTTCAGGGAAGAGTTTTGGCAGCTGGAGTGTGTAGCTCAATGTGCATTTGAAGAACTTACTGAGGTGAGGGCTGGCTTTCATTTTCAGCAGTTGAAAGTCTTATTTATTTAGTCAAGTGATAGGTTTTCATTTTCTGGGCAGTAACAATCTCAGTTGTCATTTATTTCTTTTGTGTTCTTTTTTCCTCTCCTGTTTTTGAAAATAAAATACTGTAAATGTATCTGGCACTTCCCATATTGTTATGCAGACACTTCCCACTCATAATATTTCCTTTCTTATTATCCTCTGAGGGTGTTCTTAGTCCTGAGTACAAATCCAAGGAAAGTGTTCTCTGTGTTTGAAGGAAGTAGTCTATGGCAAAATATTCCAGTGCAAAGTATATTCTTTTATGATGGGATTTGTATTTTCTTGTCCTCTCTAAAGGACATAAAGATAATGCAGTTTATTAACAAAAGAATGTTGTATTTGATTTTGAGTTATTTTTTGTTGTTCTGCTGTAACATAATACAGCATGATCCATTTTAATAAGTAGTGCAGGAACTTGCATGAGGTTGCATGGAAGATGAAAATTCTCCTATTCCACAAGTTTTAGAGATGATTATTCCTATCATATAGTAAATTGGTTGATATAGTTACCACGTAAGAGCTATTTGCATTCTAAGGCATTTTGAAAATGCAGTGAATACAAAGGGTTACCTTTCATTTAACTTGGACTCAAGGAAGCTGTTAGGCTTTAACTTTTCAGCATGTTCTTTGTGTGCTTGCTAAAAGCCCATCTTAGTATTTAAAGAATGAACTATTCTCTGAAAAATAGACTGGAGTGATAAAAGTTCTGTTTTGCATATGCACAGTGGCTCTGCTATCTTGGCCAAGCAAAATAATTAGATATTTAATACAGAATGAGATGCTTAAATAGTCTCCTTTCTATCCCCTGAGGATGTGATCTGGTAGGTGTGCTCACACATACAGAAAAAATATAGCACAGGAATCACACATCCTTTCATTCCAGTAACAGTCTTGGTATCCTCTGCTGACAGAGCAGAAGACCCAGGTCTTGGCCCTTTTCCATCTGCTGAGGTAATGGTTTAAAAACACCCCACAGCTTCATTACCTGATTTTGAATTTCTGCATCTATTTCTGCAGCATGTGCAATGAAATGGCAGGTTTCCATCTTATTTTTGATTCCTATCTTATTATAAAATACTAGTGACTGCTTTTATGGCCTGGAAGAGGTAACATTCAGAACTGAGGACCATTTCAAGGTGGCTGCTTGCCCACTCCTCTGCCAAATATAGTGAAATCACTATTCCCTCCTCCATTGCAGGGATCATGAAAGCCAGTTTAACTTTTATAAAAATCTCAATCCACTTTCTAAGGATAGTGATACCTTTCCTGTCATCTCTTTGTAGTGCTGCACACTGAGGACACTTGACATGATAACCAAGCTTCTTCCTCCATATTTATTTTGAACTTTTTTTTACTTTTTAAGAAAGGGTTTGTCTGCAGAATATTTAATCTTGTATTTTTCTGTGCAGAAATTATTTTTTTTATTTTTCTAAGTGGAAGATGAATTTGTCATTTTTAGCTTACCTTTATTATTAGATTTATTTCAGTACATCTAATAGAAATCTTTGGTCCTTTCTATCTTACTAAATGCCATGCTGAGTTGTATTAGCAATAAGTTGTTTTTCATGCCTTGACCATGCAAACACTTATTCTCATGCAGTGTCTGAATGCCTGTTTTTATATGTGTCTTTCTTAATATTTCTCATATATTTTTAAAATTATTTTTTCTTTTATTTCTTCCTTTATCTATATTATTCTTTATTTATTTGATAATATAACATTCCTGGAGCTTGATGCTTCCTTACACTTGTTTTCTAGATTTGGATGCAAACATGATTTGGTTTATGCTTTATGCATTTGGTTTATGCTTTAAAGCTTCATGCTTTAATTTGGTTTATTTTGTAGGTTTTAAGAGCTGGTAATGGGTAAATCCAGCTTCCTTTTAGAGGAGGGATTATTAAAAGTTGCAGTGGGGTTGGATCCCAAGGCAGCATGTGCTTACTCTTCAATACTTTGCTTACAGCCTTTCTACAGTGATGCCTGCTGGGCCATTTTTAAAATCAAAACCAATGAATACACAATTTTGCATTTTTAGATTCCATTAATTATTCTTGCTTGATTATATATTCCAAGCCCCATATAGGATTGCTCTGTAGCCTCCAAGAAGAGCCTCTCCGTTATTTGGAGACATTACCTTTTCAGGTGTGTTTGAGAGTTCTGTTTAATGGCAGAGTGATCCCTTGTGGATTCCACTATGAGGGACTAGGGTGTAGCACTTAAATAATAATAAATTTAAATAATAATATCCAAAACTGGGAATCATGCATGGCTTTAGTAGTCACTTTTGCTTTAAAAGCCCAGTTTGGTTTTCATGTCTTTTGTACTGTTTGGGTTTCTTTTTCCCAT
This sequence comes from Luscinia megarhynchos, assembly GCA_034336665.1. Taxonomy (NCBI): domain Eukaryota; kingdom Metazoa; phylum Chordata; class Aves; order Passeriformes; family Muscicapidae; genus Luscinia; species Luscinia megarhynchos. The sequence goes on along the minus strand of CM067565.1, from coordinate 76,546,307 downwards.
CCTTTCAAATGCAGGAAATTGTGTCTTGTTTATTCAACTGTACACATTGGCCTAATAAAATAATGCCTTGCACTTTTTCTGGCAAAGGGTTTTTTCTGGATTCGTGGATACATGTGTGAAAAGTGTTGTTTGACTTGCAAACAGAACTTTCCTGAAAATCCTCAATTCCAAATTCAAATGTTCTTTATAATATAAGCGAACTAGGAGTGGTTAAGAGCCGCAGTGTCGAGCCTCGTTATTGCACTACAGATGCCTGGCCGACTTCCCTCAGCACTGCATTTTGCCTGTCTAATTGAGAACTTTCCCTTTCCTGTTGCAGTACTTTTTTCCCCCCAAGTTTCCTAGAACACACAGTAATAGCAATGTCAATTCAGACCAAGGTTGTTAGGCTGCCACTTTATCACCAATAGTGGACAATAACAGGGAGAATATAGAGATGGGGCTGACATGCAGATGCTGCTTTGGTATTGCTAGTAGGTTGCCAAGGGTACTGTCCCCTCATTTATTAGCCCTTGATGGCCTGTTCCTACATCAATTTACCCAATTACTTTTGAACCTGTGATAATATTTACTACCCTGACATTTAGTGCTAAGCTTTTCCAAACCTTAAAAGTGATGTATTGTGTAGTGTGTGTTCTTGTACAAATGGCACTATTTCTTCTAATGGTGTGCCCATTCCTTTGAATGTATTGATCAGTCCAATTCTACTCACTCTTTTTACCACTCATAATTTAAAAGCAATGTCTTTATGATACCCTTCATTAGTCACTGAGGCTGCAATGTCTTTATTTCATTTTAGATAGTGCAGCAGCTCATTCTGTACCTTGTGTTATTTAGTCACCCTCTCTCTTTTCCAGGCCTGTCCCATCTCTTTGATAAAAGGGGAAAATGCACATGGTGTTGAAGTGATACTAATGATTGAATTCAGCCTCGATCATTAATTTCAAATTTGTCTTCAGCTTTTCTAACATTTGACCTGATATTTTTTGACTGATAATGGGCTCAATGCTGACATCAGAAGAAACAAAATTTTCAAGTTGTATCTAAACAATAATAGTGATAATTTGGCAATGACACTATACCCATTAAATTCAGAGGCCCACCCTTCTTGTATTGTTTTACTGCTCTGTGACTCATGGGCTGTAAGGGTGCTTAACCCCTTTCTCCTACTTCATTATTCACAGGACGAGTCCCTCCTGATGGCATTCTTCCTAATACTGAAAACAATACTGTGAAAATGCTGGTGTTATTCCTATTTTAAAATAAGTAAAGAAAAAGAAAGCTAATTAAATCACTGCAAGATGGCAGTATTTGGAAAGCTTTTGTTTTGTTTTTACCCAAAGGCTAATGCTTTCTTAGAGGTCTGATTTTGAACTACTCTGTGGGCAATCTTTTTCTATCAAAGCAGAGCAGAACACAGTGTGTTAATTAGGCCTATTATAAAAGAGGCTTGCCCTGGGTTGATTCTGAAACAGAAAATCAAGAGGCAGCAGAGCGTGGCGTATTTGGAAGCGACACTATTGCCTGCAGCAGGGACTGCATTCATAGATCATATGTTTGCAAAGATGCAGCAAAGGGGGGGCTGAAGAATGGCTCCAGATTTAAAATATTTAGTAAAAGAGGTGTGTGGCCCTGTTGGAAAGAGAGTGCCTCACTCGTGCTTGGCAATATATGTGGCCATAAGACTGTGTCTTCTGAAGGTGTTAATTAAGAATACAAAATGAGTGTTTCCTTTCTGTTTTTTGAACATTGGTGTTCATAGCAGCTGAGAGTCTTTAATTTGATCATTGCTATGGGTTTTAGGTTTGTGAATAACATACTGAGGTATCAAAAAAACGTTCTCACTAATTACTAAGCATGTTTTAGAAATGGTGTAAAATTGGAAGAACTTTAGGATCTTACATTTTAATTTATTTGGAGGTTAAAAAGCATGGAATAAAAAAGAAAAATGTAGTGCTAGGTGAATGTGGTACTGCAGTCATGATCTTAACATTGGTCTTAAACTTTAGTAAGTAGCAGGGTAATGAGAATGTCTTGTTTTACTTTTAGCTTCTTAAGCTGATTTAAACTTTATTACTATGAAAGAAAAAAATAGGTCGCTCAGAATACATAGGTATTTTCTTGGGGTTTTTGCAGGGGAGGCTGTAGTAAATTTTGAACATTTGTGCATGATATGAATAGAACAGTTTTATAGTACAGTTACTCCACATAACTGGTGGTTATCTTTCACATTGCTTAAAACTGAGGCAGGATTAGATAGCTACTTCAGGGTGAATGTTTAACAAAACACAATCATTCATCTTCTCAGGAAGATAAAATGTCTTACTGAAAGAGATCCAAAACAAAATAAGAAATGAGATTTGGAAGCATCTCTGGGGTCACTGGAAACTTTACCCCGTGCAAAAAGGAGGCCTCCCTTTTATTTCTTTCATATGGGTTCTTTCCCCAACATGTTTTTCTTTTCAGCTACTTCCTTTTAATTGATCATTCACTATCATCTCTCTCATATTTGCAGTGGTAGATCTCTTTGAGAAAAGAAATTAAAGGACTGTAGTTTTGGAGGAGTTTCCAGTGGTGCCTTCTGCTGTGGCTGCCTGCACAATATTCTTTCCTTCAACAAAGGCAGAACATCAGTCATGTGTACTGGTCCGAAGTAAAATGAGACTGTGCAGAAGAAAAATAGTCTGTGGGCCTCTAAAATAACTGAAATTCACTGACTCCTTAAATAATGAGTGCAGAAAATGAGAAGTTACAGGAGACAGATTGAGAGCATATATAGGCAGCTTTTCTCACAGCACAGAAGCAAGAAGGGTCTGCATCTGGCAGGTATCATAGCTGATAAAGGTGTTGATTTTTAATTTTTCCTGAAGTATCTGTTTTGGGGGTTTTTTTACATCAAGCTTATAGGCTCCTTTGACATAGGAATTCCTAATATAGTCACAGTGAGAATCACAATGGGGAAGGCCTTGACATTAGATGCAAGTAAATCAGAACTTTTCATCATTTTCCTACAAATTATTCTTCTATATTTGTCTCTTTAATTTGCTGTAAAGTGAAGATTTTTTTTTCTATAATGAATATGCTATATTAATAGTTTGCTTCATTTTAGAATAAATGTGCATATTCTTTGGGATGTTTTAAATATGCTTTGCAATGGAAATATTACTCATAGCCAGTTAAGTTGAACTGAGGATGTTAAATCAATTGCAAAAGAATGTATTGCTGTTCAGTACTGTCTATTTAATGGGCCATTAGGCCTGGCTATTCTTTGTTTGAATATTGTATAATATTAAAAGAAAGAGAGGAGTATTAGACTCAGTTGGGTCATTATCTTGCTACGGATATATATGAAATTTAAGGTGATATCTTGATGCTGTGGAACCACCTGCCCTCATATGCTTCCTCATTATAATAAGGTTGTAATTGCACATGGCTAGTCTTAATATTTGTGAGAAATAGATCTATATTAGGGATAAACAAAGAGATTTGTGGAATGCAATTGAAATGTTCTGAAATAAATCACACATGATCTTTAAATGTTAATCAATTGCTTCCCAGGAACAAGTAGGCATAGGTTAAAAGTTCTCAAAAATGCCTTAATATCCCATGACATGGCATGTTTAGGCATGTGAAAGACTGCAGTTTTCAAAAGACAGGATGCTCAGAAGTTTGTGGAACTCAAGACTTCTTAACACAATTTCACTTATACTCCTTTACCTTCCACCCAAATCAGATTGATTGTTATTAGCATATGAGGGAGATTTAGTTTAATTGAATCTCTATTTTTTACCTATTTAGCCTTCATTCAGCATCTTTCTAAATTGCAAATATTGTGGCAAGAGACTAGCTGAATTATAGTGATTCTGGTAAAACTTGACGTTTATTACTAAAAGGGGTGGGAAAAGTAGAGTGAAACCTTGTTCCCCTAAACCATGAGATATTTTCCAGAAGATTGTCATCCCTACCTATCTTAGCAAATGGCAGTGACTTGGCTGAGATTTCTGCTCTGATAAGTGCAACAGAGTAAATTTAGACCTGAGATACTTTTTTGGTGTGAATAGTGAAAAAAATATGTATGCTGCCTGCTGCCCCTGAACTTCCTTGCTAATTATCAGGGACTGTAAGACACTGACCTGTTTTTTGGATATGTCCATGTTTTATTAATATATAAAACAAAGGTGGTGATAAAATTGCTACTGTTAACAGTTGTGTATGGTACCACTGGTATTCCTGTCATCATCTGGCCACCCCCCATGGTGCTGTTGCCCTGCTGGTGGCTGTCAGCCCCTGCCCTGCTCTGTCCCCCTGGGCTGTCACAGCTGCCTGCAGTTCGCAGCGAGGGGCCAGCTGTGTCCTGCAGCTGCAGGTGTTAGCCTGTGCTCTGCTGCTTGAACTGCTTAACTGCTGCTGTAGCCAAAAGGTGAGACCCTGATGTGTGTTTACTCAGTGCAAGCTGAGAATCACTGGGCAGGCTGTGGGGGAAGCAGCTTGGGTCAGGTGGTGCAGGAGCCAGTGCCCGGCTCTGGTTTTGGAGCCTTCTCTGGAACAACACTGTTGTCACCAGGCAGACTGATCCTGACAGCCCTGGCTAAGGCAGGCAAGGAAGCAGGATAAAACCAGAGTGCAAATCCCTGCCTTGAGTCGAGAAATGAAGTAATTTGAATCTTTTTTTATATATAAGTATGTGTCATATAGTAATCATATGAAGAAGTGCTCGGGAAAGCCTGGCAGAAGTTCAGGTGGGCTCTCTGGGGCAGCTGTTCTGTTTGAGAATCACCAGTGGGAGCTTCTGAACAGGTCTGTGGTGCTGGGAGCTGAACATTCCTCAGCACTTCACTGACCCACAGAACCAGGGAGCACCAACAGCACCAAAAAGGACAGATGTGACAGATACCACAGCTGGTGGGAGCCTGACAGCCAGCACAGTCTGAGTGTACTCAGTGCAGGAGACTGAGAGCTCCAAACTGAGCTCTGTGGGAAGGTATCTGTCATTATCTGGTAACTGTTTTGTACTTGGGTAACAGAGACTCCTGGGTAATGTATCCATCTGTCATTTTTACAAAGCCAAGAATTTTAATCTCCCATTTTCATTTTCTAATAAATGCTGTGTATTTGCAGTGTGGTGTGCTTACATGCATACACATGTAAATCAAAGGCTGTTGGTGCCTTCTTACACAACCAAAGTACCCATATAAAAAGATTCTGACATATTAAATATGTCCTAATAGTATTCAGATTATATGCCTGGTATAAGCAAAAGTATTTGTTTCTGTTTCATGGTGTGTTGGATTTTTTTTTCCCTATAAGAGAAGCTATCATATTTAATACAGGTAGTGTTATGATACACCTTCATTGCTCAATTGAGTCAGACAAAAAGGTTGGGTATGTTCCCAAGGGAGAGCATGCTTGGAAGAATACAGTGGTTTACTTTTAACACTTGTTCTTCACTGAAGTTTATATTTGCTTGAAATACAAATTGTTGGCATCTTAGTTGGCCAGATACCTGTATTGAAGACAGTAGTCCAAAAGTTCCATTGCTTCTATTTGATGGAGATAGGTTTTTTTTTAATTTGCAGTATTGTATTTTATATTTTAATTCATGTTTGTAGTAGTTCAATTCAATTCCCTTAAAGGACTTTGTTAGAGGATCAACTTTTTTTTTTTTTATTATAAACCTCTGTCATTTATATTTCTGAAATATATAATGATATCTGAAGGAAGGAAGGACCTATTTCAAAAATCCCAACTAAATGTGCTGCAAACACTAAAAGCAATGAGGATGGTGATGGAGTGTGAGTGGCACAGCCTGAGCACTGAAGTTCTACTTGGAACGCTGCTGAACTTGTTAAGCCTCTCTCAGTCCAGGAAATTGCTGTTGGGACATCTGTAGTTGGAGCTGGTCACACCAGGAAGAGGTGGACAGGTTAGCAAAGGGTAGATCCTGGGTCAGGGTGTAATTTACAGAAGAACATCCTGTTGTCCCAGCGGCTTAAACAGTCTTAAGAATTACATAGAGCTCAACAAACTGCTCAAGTCTTCTTCACCTGGTTCAGAAAGCAGAGCTGTATCTGCAGGAGGCATACACTGTAATCAGCTTGGCACAAGGAGTAGGTGAATTGCCAAATAAAGATAATAAACAATAATTTGCCAGTTTTGGGTTCTTTCCAGCAAGATTTTCTGATATTTATCTAGGTATCCAGTCTTGATGAGCATTTTGAGGATTTAGATTGGGGTGGAAGGGAGTTTAGGCATTTTGGACAGAAAAAATACACTTTCATGTGTCACAATTCTTAGTGAGTATAATAAAGGAGAAAAATAGCATAAAACACATAATGGTACCAAAAATTAAGTTTCACAGAGTCTGGCATTAAGGTAAAGAAATCAGTAGTTGGTCCCTAAAAGGTTGTTTAAATTGAAGCCAAGTGAGTGCATTTCATTTGTTTCACATGGGAACTCTTGCAAAGCAGTGCAAGTTGGAACTGCTAAAACCAGAAATCTCTCCCATCTCTCTGGAAAACATTCCCACTTTCAAGTTATGTCGGTTCAGTTCCCTTCATGGTGGTAATTCTGAACTTAACTATCCATTTAGCAAAGCAGAGGGCAAGCCAGCATTGAAGGATTTGCAATTATGTATTCTGGTCTCATGAAAATTTCATGGTTAAAATAAATAAATAAAAGCTTTCCAGAGGAAAATGCTGTGGTTATCTAAGAGGTCACATCTCTCCCTCACTCACTATCCTCATAATAAACACCTATTGATTAAATTGAGGAACCACTTGGTCTTTAGCTCTACAGGTGGAAGGAGGTTTCTGACCAGGGTTACACTATGGTAGGATATATTGTATGCTTGCCCTTTTTCACTGCCCTCCTTTTCTTTTTCCCTTTTTTTTATTTTTGTGTTTTTGGTGTAGTTTTTTGTTTTTTTTTTTTAATCCACACATCATCAGATCTATATGTGGGTTTTTTTACATATTGTGGGGGGTTTTTTGTGGGCAACCATTCTTCATTAGAGACTGAGCATAAGAAATGGAGGGGCATTTACATACATTATATATATATATATATATAAAGGTAAGAATCAGGAGATAATTGAAACTGGTTTTCTTAATGCCTGTGTTTAAATTCAGTTTGCTTTAGATATCTGGGAGTATTTTGACATGGGTTATTTTTAGAGCCATGATACCAGGCCTGGCAGATTAATATTTTGTTTTGGTAAATTGTGTTCCTGTTCAACTACACTTCTCCCAGTTAAGAGTCTGTGTGTGCCATTGTAATAAATTCAAAAGACGAGTAGCAAGCTATTGATCAAAGAACTTCTGGCAGAGATAAATCCAACCTTAAACCTGTATAAACTGGCTTGTTGAATTTAGCTTGGCTATTTATACTGTCCCATCATGCTGTATTTAGAGCTAAGGGTTTGGTGACAGGAGTTGAAAGTCTGTGATCTGCTTTAGCTTGGAGGATGAGATGTGCTAAATGAAACATTAAAGAGTTCTTCTGTGCTTTGTTCTGTCCTAATGCAAGTTGTCAGGGGCTTTTTGTTGTCTGAGGTTTTTTGCTGGAAAAAGAGTAAATTTATTTTATCATAAACTCAGTCATTTGTGAATGCTTTAAACTAGAGCAAATATTTTCTGCAGTTACATTAAAAATAGCATGTCCTAGGGGCAGAGGAAGCAGCTGTGTTAAAGTATCTGCCTATTGGTACATTTTCAGGATTTCTATTAATGATACAAAGTCAGTTGAAATGACATCCATTACATATTTGTCCAAACAAGTGGAGAAGAAAAATAAACAATGTGGTGCTAGAGAATCCATTAGAATTGTGTATCTCTGTCTTTCCTCATCAGAGGAGCTGATATCTGTATTCTACCCACAGTTACACCTGTAGCACATATATATCACACTGATGAGCACTAAGACAGGGAGGTTTGCCTGCCTAATATATGTTCTTACTCATCTTTACTGTTTTGTGGTTCATATATATGCAGATAAAATTTGCATGCTCTGAAGGACACATACTGGTTCTTTAAATTATCCTTTCTTCATGGAAAGAAGCAAAACTGGACTTCTCCTGAGTGGATAACTTCATTCATTTAATAATGCAGAGAAATTTTCCCAAAGGAGAAGATGACTGTAAATAAAGAGGGTGATGTGAAAGTCTTTATTAATGCTTATGCTGTTAAATTCATCAAATGCTACTCTGCTATGCCACAGGTTACAATTTTTCCTCCATAGATTTTTGTTTACAGTTGCTGTCAGCATACAATTTGAGCCAGAACTGTATGTTAAGGTACTGGAAATGAATATAGCATGTGGTAATCCTGTTCTTAGCACTTCTCTTGTGTCTTTTGTTAACCTTTGTTTTCCAGGTATCTTGTAAATCTTGTACAGGTCCATTACAACACAAAACTGGCAATTTCAAAATACTGTATTTTATCATTACATTTCATTAGTATTTTAATAATGACTAAAATCTAGCTTTTCTGTTTAAATGACCATAGTAGGAGTGCAAGGGTGTCCAGTGTTAGTAATTTTTGTGACCTGCTTGTGTCGTAGTTCTGGACATGGCTCGGCACGTTCCCCTGTACCGGGCTCTGCTGGAGCTGCTCCGCGCCATTGCCTCTTGCACATCGATGGTGCCGCTCCTTCTCCCTCTGGCAGGAGAAGGGAGTGAAGAGGAGGAGGAGCAGCTGGAGTCACAAGCTTCTGTTGGGACCCTGCTGGCTAAAATGAAGACCTGTGTAGATACCTATACCAACCGATTGAGGTAAGCACTTTTATCAGCCCTGTCCCTCATTCAAACTGCATTGTGGGGTGCTTTGGGAATGGTACTCCCCACTTCAGTGCTCCTGCTGAGATGCTCCAAGCCACGCTGCCCCTTGCTGGTTCCCACCTTCCCTTCCCCTGTGGCAGGCTGGAGAGGAGAATTAGAGGCACAAAAGATAAAGAACACAAGTTGAGATAAGAACAATTTACTGGAAGCAGCAGTGAGACAAGAAAACAAACAGCAACAATATTTTTAACAAAAGTGTACAGAAGAGAGAGGGATTCACGTGCAGAAATCGCTCAACATGGAGCTCAATCCAGCTGCAGCTACACCACCTTGGCCCCTCCCTCCAGCTCAGAACAGGCACTATCCAGCTGCTCCCTCTGGTGTGGAACTGGCACCACCAACTGCTCCCTCCACCATACTTAGTGGGCCAGAAGGATCCCCTTCTTCCCAGGGGAGAGTCCCTTTCCCCTCCCCCAGCAATGGTCTGAGGTGGCATAGAATAACCTCTGGGTCCTGGCCATGCCCTCTCCTGGTACTGCAAAAATCAATCCTGTTCTGGCTGGAACAGGACATGTGCTTTCACTTACTATGAAAATAGAAGTGAAAGAAGATTGAGTTCTGTATATTTCTCTGAATGGATGCTGCCATCCAGAGTGAGAATATACCATCTGTTTGATCTAGATTTGTATTCCTATGTATTTGTCTGGTTTTACTGTTCTATTTACAGGGAATGGTTTTGGTATGACAGACATAAGCTGGCAGATTTGCATACTCTTGTCATTTCATTGGTAACTATCAATGTTGCTATACAAATTTTCATTTCTTTATTTTAATAATTTTCTGCTTCCAGGAGTTATTTGGTTTTTAGTTGGTGTCTTGATTCTATCTACTTGCTTCCAATTTAAAGACAGCTTCTTAAGAAATAATAACCTGTCCTCTGCAAAATTTAGTGCTGTCCCTAAGCATGTGTTGAAACAGTATAGGAAGAAGGTAAATAAAATGTCAGGAAAAGGTGTGTGGATAATGTTCTTTCTCCCACTATTAACTCGGAATATTTACCAACTATCACCCAAAAAATTTCTTGAGAAGAAATCTCATTACTGGGAACTCTTTCTAGTATCTCCTGATGAACTGGACTTTACCTATCAATTTCTCCAATCCTTCTTGACTGAGATTGCAAGTCTTGCTTATCAAGCATGTGAGGTACCTGTTGTGGGGTGGGTTTTTTTGCTGATGTAGTGCAAAAGAAACAGAACTGGGAAGGACAAAAAACAGTTCTTTATGTCAGCTTGTGCTTTCTGGGAATATTTTATATATATATATATCATAGTAAATGCAATCTCCTTAAAATAGGAAAGGTATTTGCCTTCTACATCATCCATTTCCAATACCTGTGTATGTACTTCTCCACCAGAATTGCTGATTGTTTTTTTCTTTGCTAATCTGATCATCCATTAGCCTCTGATTTAATGACCATGGAAACCTGTATCTTCTCATGTCACTTTCCCCAGGCTGAAGCCTGAAAAGTAGCTTTGTGAGGATGACACGTGACCACTGTTCATAAGCTCTTTTCAATTTAGTAAAGTAAATGCAGTGTGAGTAGTTCTTCAGTGCCAGCTTAAGATCTGGAAGCAAAGACTACTAGAGTCACAATTATTTTAATATTAGATAGATTTTGATAAGAATTGTATTATCTATACAATTTTCTTGTATTACTTTGTTAGACCAGCACAAAAGGAAAGCTTATGTTTACTGGGTATTTTAAGCATAGTACTATTTGTCTTTGAAGCAGTTTATAGACAAGGAGGAAAACACCAACAGCCTGAACAGCCTGGAGTCATTGGGGTGGAAGGTTTGAATTCTCAGCATTTTAGTTGAAGGTGTGCCAGAAATAAAGCAAGTATTGGCATGAATTTGTTAAATGGGACAATCTGCTGTTTCTTTTAGGTCAAATTGGCAGAACAACAACCCAAAATTATTGGTTGTTGGGTTCAAAGGCAGAACATCACATCTTGCATGTCTGCCAAATGTCATCTCCATGTTGGACTGGGAGTGTCCACTTGATCCAGAATTGAAGGGGAACAGTTTTGATTTTGGACTACAATTAGCATTAAATTTCCTTTACTTTCAAAGGCCACAGTATTCTGTTAGAAAATTGGGAAATTTCTGGATGATGGAGAAGACATTTAGGTATGAGATGATTTCTCATGACTGTTGGAATGGTAAGGAGTCAAAGCCATCAGTGGTTGGAGAGCAATCAGGCTGGTGTAATGAGTTGCCACGAGGGCTGAGTTTGAGACATGAGCTTGCTGTGATGGCTGAGCCCTTTGCTGCAGAGAGCTGCTGATGTGTGGCAAAGCAGGTTCATTGGAGCCAATGTCTGCTGGGTGAGCTTCATGGGTAATGGTAATTCTGGCAAAAAGGCATGGCGGCTCATTTGTGTGGTGTGTTGTCTAGCAAGCTTACCTCTAGCTTCATGGGGATGCTGGAATACAGCCAGGTGGGCTTGAGGCATTTTCTCTGCTGTGGTTTTTCATTGTCTCCACCACTAGTTGGGAGAACCTCTGTGTTAAAGAGTGCATTTTGCAAACAAAAATTCTTTTCTTTGGAACTGGGCCCCAAGAATTGAGGCCTAATTTGTTTTAATTTATTTTTCATAAAAAAACAGTTATCAGTTCCTTCTGCTGCATGCTGAAGCTCACATTTTGAGTTGATGGCTGTCTGCAGGGAGCAGTCCTGCAGCCTCTGGTTTGGAATGCTTCCACTTAATGTCTGTAAACAGTGCTTCAAGCCCCAGAGTGGGGTAGGTGGAGCCATCTGGGAGGAGGTTACCAGCTTTCACCTGTGGTCATTTGAAAAGTCACAGTCCCTTGCTTGTTTTGCCTGATTTCAGGAGATTTGTTTAAGAAAATATGAATTACTGGAAGGAACAAATGTGGAGGGCTATGGTTGCAAACCCAGGGTAGTTTTATCCCAAGTGAGCAACATTGTGCTGAAGCACTGTCCCTGTGGTGCACAGGGGCTGAATGGTTCATTGGCTGTGCTCTGTGAATGCTTTGGTAAGGTATCATTCTGCATCATCACATTTCCTTCCAAGTACCAGGCATGAGTGAGTATTAGTATTGACTTTGAAAATTAAAGTTGTCTTGGGTGTCTGTAATTCATTATTCATTTAGCACAGCATAAAGAGAAGGCTGTCATCTTCTAGCACAAGCTAAATTAATGGCTTAAATTATTAGCATGTACACTGCTGTCTGTTCTAGCAAATATATTAGTGACTGTCATCCCTTTAAATATAGTTTGACATTTTCTCTGCTTTTTTTTCCAGTGGCTGAAAAACTGTATGGGGTAGTTTCTCTGCCTAAATTAAATATTTGGCTTCTCCTCTGCTCTTGAAATCATAACATTTAGATAAAGGCTTTTCCTTTAAAGCATTAAAGCTCAGGAGTTTGTTAAACTGTTAGCTATCTGCATACACAAATTTCTTTGCAGGCTGATAGAGTGCAAGAGAGGAGCTGAAGCATCTTACTGGCTTTATGACTTCACTTTTGGTATTTCATCTCCTCTTTCAGAGAGTATTGAGAGAGCCATAAAGTTCCCAGCAACTGCTTCTCTCAAGCTGGGGCCCTGCTGGTGCCTCTGGGTCACCAGTGTGTGTGACACACCTTGGGGAGGGAATGAATCCAGGCAGGACTGCAGCAGTGAAGATGACAGCAAGAAGGGAGAATGGTGTTCATTGTGTGCTTTTCCCACATTGTGTGCTCACAAATGGCGCAGCAGTCATCAGGTTGCCTTTCTCATGTGTGCACAAAGCAGTGCCATGTGTTTCAGGTCGACACTGAGAAATAGTTTATGGACTCTCATCTTCAGTGAAGCTGCAGTTTTGACCTTGGAGGACTCCAAGATTGAATCTTGAGTTACTTTGCAGGGTCCGTAGAGCAGACACAAGGCTGCAGAGGCTCATGGAGGCCTGCTGACCTTTCTGAGGGACCAGGATCTCACAGTGACTCTGGTCTTTATTTATTTTATGTGTTCTAAGATTGCCCAGTGCATTGGCGATATGTGAAACCCTTTGAACTTTTTCAGGGGGTTTGAATTACATTTTTGTCTCAGCCCTTTTATAAGCATACAGTTTAGGGAACAAAATGGGCTTTTAGATTTTCCAGGATGTTTTTTTACATGAGGGAGATGGGTACAGAGACCAGATCACACCTCCATAAGATTTTTATCTTACAGTACACCTGTTATTTTTAAATTGCATTACTTAATAGCTATGGTAAACATGTTTCAAGGATATGTTTTCAGAAAGGGCTGCTGTGGTCTTCTAAGGTAAAAGAAATATAAAATGAAGTGTAATATTTCATTCTGCAGTGGTGTTCATTTCTATCTCACATCACAAAACTCTGTGAGCCTTGAAAATTATCATCAGTGTGAGAATACACATGGCTGGGGAACCTTTGACAGATTTTCCTATCTGGAGTCTAGGGAATTACTTGGTTTTCCATATGTTGATTGTAAATAAATTGAGAAACTGCGAAGTACTGTTAAATTTCTCCAAACATTTGTGAATAATGCTAAAGTAGAGAATAAAATCATGAGGCAGATGCCTACAAGAGAGCTGGAGCAGGACTTTTTACGAAGGGCATGCAGTGGCAGGACCTGGGGGGATGGCTACAAATGAAGGAGTAGGTTTAGGTAAGATATTAGGAAAAAGGTCTTTGCCCTAAGGGTGGTGAGGCGCTGGAACAGGCTTCCCAGAGAAGCTTTGGATGCCCCATCCCTGGAGGTGTTCAAGGCCAGGCTGGATGGGGCTCTGAGCAGCCAGTTTAAAGTGTCCCAAACCATTCTGTGATCTCACAAACTGTGCAGGATGGATCACACTAAGTTGATGTTCCTTTGAATCAAATAAAGGTAGGAAGCCAAAATGGGGGAAGAAAAATCTGGATGTTATCATTCCTAGGAGTCTTGCATGCTATGGCTCTATCGGTTGGTTTGCTCCCCAGAAGTGAGGGAAAAGTTACCTTTAGCCTGACTAACCATTAGGATATAGAAGCAACACTTGTGTGAGAAAGCTAATTGTTGATAAGGCAGTATGTTTAATTTTGGGAGTTTGTGTACCAGCTATCTTGTCCTCCCTAAGAAACTGATTGAAATCCACGATTAGGCAGAATCAAGGTCAAAAATGAGACTTGGATGGGGCAGAGGTGTGGCTGAGTTACATTTATTCCTGCATTTTGCTTCCTAAACTGTTCTTCCACAGGTGTGACCTGACTCAGAAGTTAGGCAGCTTGGTAATGTAGACCCTCACACAAGGCCCAGATAACTGCAGTTGTCAGGGGAGAGCTGTTCTTCAAACACAATTTCCAAAGTCTGTTCTGAGGAGAGGTGGGGCGGGGATTTTCTGTTGTGCTCATGATTGCATTGGACAGAATCTCCTTTCCCTGGTGGCCCAGGAGATGTTAGGAGAATACATTCTCTTTTGACAGTTCAAAAGTGCTGAAGTGTAACTGTTGTGGACAGCAGGGAGAACAAGAGGAAATTACATTATTGGTACTGAAAGTTTGCATTTGAGTAGATGTCTCTTTTCTCTGCTCCTTCAACTAATATGTATACTCCCTGTCTGCTGAGGTGGTTGCTGTCAGTAACTCACTATGTCTGTGGGAGTTTTTAAGCATTTTGCTTAATGATTTTTTTTATTCTAAGACCAAGTAGAAGGAAGAAAACCTAACAAGTAGCCTAAATTGTAAGAGCAGGTGGATGACCAAAGAGCCACAAGAACTCTGTTTTGAAAAAGAATTTGTAAGAATTAATTTTACTTTTGGTACCTTCACCAAGCACATTTTTATTGCTTTTCACACATCTTTCTCTTGCATAATGCCCACTGACATTTTACTTCAGCCGGAATTTCTCCAGGGGTTTTGTAGCAAATAGCTTAAGGCTTTTGCATCAATAGCAGGCAGATCTAAATCTGTATAACTTTCTAGGGACTGGTAGCTGCTAGCATGTGCATAATGTTAGAACAGGTTATCACTGAGGTTTAGCAGGTTTGAATATATATATTTCTGAAGGTGCTTAGTAGGTTATTTGAAAAATATCGGCCTAGCTTTCCACATGGAAAAATGCAATAATAAGGATTGGAAAGTATGAATGGGAGATGCAGCTGCTGCTTTTTTGTTCTACAATGTTCCTCAAATGCAACCTGGGACTGGCGGTGATGCCTCTGATTCCTCCTAACTCTGAGGATCTGAAAGCTCATAATAGCTTTCAGAAGTCAGCAGTGGGCTAGCATCCTTTTGGATTAAATATGGAACAGGGAGAATGGACCGTGCTACAGTAATGCATTTTGTTATTAATGCTCTCTAGGGATATTCTCATTTGATTAGGTGCAGTTCAGAGCCCATATTCAGTTCTGCTGTAATCACCTCCACTGAATAGTTTAGAGAGTCGTTCATTATGCACAATTTCAGTCTGGATTAAACACAGAAAGGTTATGGTTGGTAAAATATGTTTGCTATATCAAAACATTAAATTGCTGGTTTCTTTCATGTAGGTAGTTTCTTGGTTTGCTAGTGAGAAAACCACTTCATCTTGGCTCTTGAACTTGTTTGGGTCTCAAAACGAACAAGTGCTGTTGAAACAAAAATGTACAGAAATTGTAAAATAATTTGGGTGCTGTTAGCATTGAAATCTCCCAAGTTTTGCAGGATGACAGTCTAAATTCATGCTGGCTCTTAAAACATGGAAGTTTTAAATACAGACATTTAGGTTACATTAGTTTCAAATACTCTTGTCCTCATTTCAGCAGTTGACTATCTATGCTAGTAAGGACTGGATTGTCACAATCTAAAGATTTAAATGTATCTTAGATTACTATGCAACTAGCTTCTATCAAACAACAATGTTAGTGTGCACTGCATTTTCAAATAATTAGGAAAAATTTAGGTGATTAAATTGGCATTTTGATTTGCAATATTTTGATTATTAATATCCAACGTAACTTAGATACTTTTTATATTTTAAGGCTTTTAAAATTATGTTACATTAAACTCTTTATTGAAAGAAAAGCTCCACATCTCTGTAGCCCAGAAGAGAACTGCAGAGAGAGACAAAATTCATGTTTGACCCACAGTCCTGTGGTGCCTGGGTTGATGTTCATCTACATGCTGTGAATTTTTACTGGAGGTTTCCTAGAGTTTTACCATTAGTGTATTTCAGTAATTGCTAGTGTATTGTATAGCAGAAAGGAGCACTTTGTCACCTATTTAGGACTTAGTTATGCACAAGGATCTGCAAGGATTAAATGCATATTCATGACATGATTTTTATTAGATTGATTTTGTAAGGTTTTCTAATCCTGTGTGAAGGTGTGCAGACATCAGGTCAGCCTGCAGGTGACAATCAGGAGGCCTGAAATGTTGGAGCAGAAACTGCTGTACTGCAATCGCTGGCTTTGTGTTCATATTTTCACTGCTCACACCAGCTGTACATCTGTTTGTCAAATCAAGGCAGCATGTTCAGTGTTGGAACTGCTGGTTGCTGCATTCAGTGATGAACCTGAAGGTACAGAGACACATTCCATTTCAGAAGGCTTGGTTTAGTCTCAGTCCTTCATCTTGGGTATTTTTTTGTGTTGACAGATGCACTGGATACTGTATGTCTGGTTGGAAGATACTCCCTCACGTTATACCCTATTTCTTTGCCCCATACAGGTCTAAAAAAGACAAAGCTAAAGCAGGAGTAAAACCAGATACCTGTGATCAAGAACCAGAGGGACTGACCCTGCTGGTGCCAGACATCCAAAAGACTGCAGAGATCGTTTATGCTGCGACCACCAGTCTGCGCCAAGCAAACCAAGGTGAAACCAAACACTTCTGAGTGCTGCTGCTGTTCATCTGCAGTGCAGCCATTTGCAGATAACTTACACATCAGCTTAAAAGCAAGACAAAACACAGCTGCTGACTGCATTTTTAAAGGTGTCTGGAATCTTGTGGTAGTTTTAAATGCTTTGCTCAGAAAACAGAATAACTCAAGTAAGCTAGAATTAGAGTTAGATTAGTAATTTACATTAGTGAATTACTAAGTTAGAGTTACACCTCACAGCTTCCAGCTCAATTATGTAGCACCTTTCATTATTTTCATTTTTCTTGGCAGAAAACAACATACAGGACCTTTAGTAATAAAACTTTTTCTGTTAAAACTAAATCTTATGAATTGGATTAACTCTTAAGTAGATGAATGCAGAGCAAAAATTTGAAACATGGGTTAAACTTGCAGATATTCAGAAGACCATCTGGCTGTCTAGTAATAAAAACTGAAGATTAAGTAGCTGAATTGGGGAGTGCATTTTACAAAGGCATGCATAATCAGCTCCTGATTTTGGAGAGTCCAGGAATGCATGTGGGAATAGCCATCCACACAAGCATGTGTCATACTTCCTGTTTGAAATTAAAAAAGATAAATTAAAAGAAACAATTAAAAAATATTCAAAGAAGCAGCAGCAGTTATGAATTATTTCTAAGCTGAGATTATGATCTTTATTTACACCAAGCTGTTCAGATAATGATATACAGTTGTGAGAAAAAGAGATTTGTATATTCTAAGTGGTGCCCAGTTTTGAGATGTCTCTGCAAAATAATGTAACTATAAAATGTCAACACTTGCTGTGCTTTTCCTTGAATTACATAGTTAACAACAAATAATTACCACATTTTACACAACAGAAAAGAAGATGGCTGAATATTCCAAAAAGGCTGCTGTGAAGCCCAAGCCTTTGTCTGTTTTACGATCCCTTGAAGAGAAGTATGTGGCTGTCATGAAAAAACTCCAGTTTGGTAGGTTGAGAAGTGTTAATGTGTGTGTTATAGAAAGCAGACACTGAAGAAATGTGTGTTCTGTTGAACAGAATCCTTTATTACTTTAAAAGTTAACAGCTCTCTTGCATACGTGACTACTGATAATTTTCATAAGAGGAAATTTGTACATCTGTGTTTTCAGGTTATGAACTCATGCACTCTTTGAACTAACAAGAAATGTTTTAAGCATGCACTAGGGTAATTCAAGGGACCAGATGAATTCAGTGATGTGATGGTGTTCATGTTTTCATTACACTCATGATTTTTTTGTGAGTCAGTTCTTAAATTACATAGGAATGTTTGATTTTTTTTAAAGCTCATATATGAGTTTTAGATATATAAATATATATATATATATATATATATATATATAAAGTTAATATATGTTATTTTTTAAATAGAAAATAATTCAAATCAAAATGTGTTTTTAAAATGAATCTCTAATAAATCTGATTGTGTTCTTTCATAAAGTGCAATTTATTGCATTTGGAAAATGTGATAGGAATCGGTCCTTACTTAGGCCATAAAGAAATGTGTTGCCAAAAAAAATCATAAAGAATTAATAGTATCTTATCCAAAAAAGAACTATAAATTTTTGTAAAAACATGTTCACTGAGAATTTTTTGAGTTGCAGTGACAGCATGTGCAATCACATTTCTTTGCTGTTGTATTTATGAGAGGTTCTGCTCACAAGTGTTTGTGGAGTGTATGCCAAGAGTAGGAGTTAGGAAGGTTTGTAGGAAGTGGGAGCTTTTCCCTCTGGCAGCTGTGCTGCAGATTTTGTGTAGGAAGTGATTAAAGAAAACCAGCTCCACTGTAGTTTTTCATGGTTCTTCAATAATATTGCCACCAGCACACAAGTAAATACCGCTGGCACTTGGCTTCACACAGGTTCCATTATTAGCATTATGTGTTTGTAAGTTCATCACATTCCTGGTGGGGAATAGCTGGTAGCTTTCCAAATTGGGACTGGTGTATATTTGACAAGTTGCATATGAAAGTTTGTAAATTAGCTGCAGAAATTGTTTCAGCACTGTTAAGCTTTGGTTTCTGTGATCACTGTTAACACACAAAACACACTTTTTTCTTCATTACTGTGATGCAAATTAAACTTTTTGATTAAAATTTCTTTTTGTTGTAGATACGTTTGAAATGGTTTCCTGAGGACGACGACGGCAAGTTGGTTTTTAAAGTGAATTACCACTACATGTCTCAGGTGAAGAACGCCAGCGACGCCAACAGCGCGGCGCGGGCGCGGCGCCTGGCGCAGGAGGCCGTCACCCTCTCCACCTCGCTGCCGCTCTCCTCCTCCTCCAGCGTCTTCGTGCGCTGCGACGAGGAGCGCCTCGACATCATGAAGGTACAGAGCAAAGCTGGCCTTAGCTCTCTCCAGCCTGGCGGAGAAGTGCCTGAAATCTTAGCGAAAAGCAGAAATATTGCACATCCGCTCTAGCTGCTGTCCAGGCATTAATGGAAGTGGTAGTGTTTGAGTCTGAGTCTGATTGGTCAGCAGCTTGGCCCAGGAGTGCTCTGTTGGCTAAGGAGTCTTCACAGAACAGAATTCATTCTTTTCCAGCTGTTGCAATGGGAAAAGTGTAGTGCTGTTGCTCCATTATGGTCCAAACATATCGTTGCAGGCAGTAGGTACGGAGAAGTATTTTGAAAAAAACAATCTATTAATAGCATCCAGTAGGAAAGAGTTTCAGCTCCTTGTGTCTTGCTTTCCATTTGTAATCTGGAGAAACAAGTGTTTACAGAGAGCTTTGCTTACCCACAGAATCAAAATGACAGCCTGTGTGTGATTATGAGGTCTAATAATAATGCCTGCTACACAGCAGAGGGAAATAAAATGCTTCATATAACTTACAAAATCTCAGCTGTGTGATAAATATAAGGGTGGGGATTTTAAATGTTCTTTTTTTTCTCTCTCTTTTTAACACTGGTAGGTTCTCATAACTGGTCCTGCAGACACCCCGTACGCAAATGGTTGCTTTGAATTTGATGTGTATTTCCCACAAGACTATCCAAATTCCCCTCCACTTGTGAATCTGGAAACAACTGGAGGCCACAGCGTGAGATTTAATCCAAACCTCTACAATGATGGCAAGGTAGGTCAGCTGGGATCCTGTGTTAGATATAACAAGGAAGTGAAACAGAGGAAAGTTTTTTCCTTTTGTGATCAAATTATGGATCAGCCACTCCCAGTGTACAGGAGGAAGCTCTTTGCTTAACATCAGTCTTCCAACCGAAATGTAGAGGGATTTGCCAGTTTCAAGTGGGAATTGCCCGCTTTCTAAACAGTCTTGCAGATTTTTGGAGATCCAGCCTTTATGAGCTGGATTGGACCTTTATGGGCCTTTTTGGACCAAAAAAACCAAAAATGTTCTTTTCCAACATTTTTTGCTGAATGAACCTGTCAGAAATTTGTTTTGGCTAGCTGAAATACCCTTTCCATGGACAAAGTATGCTTCATATCAGCTGCAGCTGAAGGTTTGCTGAGTGCCTTGTGTCTTTTTCTCCATTTGCTTTCTATTAATATAGAGACAGAATAAAATTCCTAGTGGAAACTTTATCTCCATTTTTCTTTGTCTAGTTTTAAGTCTTGGAAAATACTCACCTCTAAGTTTCTTCTGTTTGTTTTGTCTCTTTGTTTTTCCTGTCTTGAATTGTTCCATTTCACAACAAGATTCAAGAACACTATAAACTTCCCTAAAGTTCAGATCATCACAAAAGTTAAGAAATAATTTCAATTTCTTGATAGTCTGTGTGACAGAAACCACCTTATATATGCTTAATCAGAATGGCTGTCTTTAAAATGCACCAATTACAAGTTTTAGAACAGTATTTAAAGCCGAAAGTAGAGAATCAGACAATATTCATAATTTTTTTGTTTTTATTTTTGAGCCACTAGAACCATAGGTGAAGAAAAGGAATCTGCCTTGTCTTGTGTTTATTAGCATGGTGTTCTTGCTTATCCACATTATTTTTATCTGTTTTCCTTTCAAAGTAATCCCATGGTCTTTAAGCTGTACCAGGGGAGTTTTAGGTTGGACATTAGGAGGAATTTCTCCACAGAAAGGATGATTAGACATTAGAAGGGGCTGCCCACAGAGGTGGTGGAATCACTGACCTTGGAGGTGTTTAAAGGAAAGACTGGGCCTGGCACTCAGGGCCATGGTCTGGTTGACAGGGTGGTGTTCAGTCCCAGGCTGGACTCAATGATCCCTGAGGTCTTTTCCAACCTGACTGATTCTGTGATACGAAACAGATTTGTCTTTTAGAATGCTCTTTGTCAAAAAATGAATGTAATGTCAACGTTCTGTTCCATCCAAGCAGAAGAATTTTGTCATAATATTTGTCTGTGGTATTAATAATGTCACCTTTTCAGGTGTGCTTAAGTATCCTTAACACATGGCATGGGAGGCCAGAAGAGAAGTGGAATCCCCAAACATCAAGTTTTTTGCAGGTGAGCAATTTCTTCTTTCTCTTCAAATGTCATTTAGGAGTAGTAAACTGTCTCTTGGTCCTAAGGATTCCTTTTCTAGAACATTTAAACTAGAATAATCCTCAAATAAACATATATAAGACAAAAGTCCAGAAAACATCCTTGGAACTCTAGGAAAGGAACACTGCTGAGGAGACAGGTTCTTCAGAATGCTCTTTCTAATGAGTATTTCTGTGGGTATGGTCTTGAAGAGCAGTTGTTCGTGTGTGCAGCTCATTCCTGCACCAGCTCTGCTCAGATGATTTCTCATGGATTTGTCACAAGCTTTTTATGGTGAAGACAAAAGAGGCTCCACACTGTGAGAGATGAGAAAGTGAAGTACACTGGTGCAGGCTGTAGCCTTCCCTCCTCCTAAGGGTGCAGGTAAGCTGAGTAGAGGAATAAAGATGAAGAGAATTGAAGTGCAGCTATGCTGTGTTCAATAACAATTAGTGTTACATTAGAGCAGAATTTATTAGGGCACACAGTCTTTATAATTTTCAGCTTTGTTTCGCAGACATGCACTGACTCACAAGCAAAGACATTAAGTGAAAGTAAAGCCTGCAATGGCTTCTTTCCTATGGCAGTTACTGAATTTATTCTGAGTTCGGAGTAATTATTATGTAGCACAAGGTACAATTTCTGTTCCAAATCCTAGAAGACTGCACAGCTTCAGCATAATAGAATTACTGTCTTCAGCAGAACAGATTTCAGCTTGTTCAGGATTTGGCCTTGGAGAGCAGATTTATCAGTCTCCTAAAAGTTCAAGAATGGTCTATTCCAGTATGTGGAAGTCAGGCAAGTGAGGCAGGGGGCCAGCATGGGTAAACAAGAATTCTTGCTAAACTCAGCTGCAAAAAGAAGCAAGAAATGGTGGAAGGAGGGGATGAGCTGCTTTTGTGAAATAAAAGGACATTGACCAAACATTCTGGAGAGAAATGAGGGAAACTAAAGCTCAGATGGCACTGAAAATGTCGAGGGTTATAAAAATGGACACGAAGAGCTTTTTGTAAGTATGCTGGCAGCAAAAGAACACATTTTCCTTGGGCTTAGGCTCAGTGGGGCAGGAAACCTATTGGCAAGGGCGTGGAAAAGGCAGAGGTCACCTCTGCTTCACTCTTAGGGGTAAGACTTGGTTTCCCTTGTCCCTGAGCCGTCACTAGGGAGGTCTGTGAGAATGAGGAATTATCCACAGTAGAGGAAGAGTACTGAAGCTGCTTGGACCCACATGCTCATGGAACCAGGCCCTGTGAATCCAGGGGAGCTGAGAGAGCCAGCTGATATCAGTGCAAAGCCATTGGCTCTCATCTTTGAAAGGCAGAACAGTCAAGGGAACTTCCTGGCAAATCTCACAGTCAACTTCAAGGTCAGCAAGAGAGAGGATCATGTTGGGACAGCTTTCCAACACTTCCTTAATGAGTGCAAGTCTCCCACAATCCAAATTCTTAATCAAGAAATGAACTGCAATTTTGGACTTCAACTGTAAAATCAGTGTAGAAAGGTACGAGTATTTGGGAAGTCTTATTTTCACTAAAGTCCTTTTTCTTACATTAAAATGTTAGATTTGGTTGTTAGAAACCACATGCAGCATTGAAGTTTGTAGTTTAAAACTTTTTTTCAGTGTTTCATTTTGAGAATAGTAAGAAAACTGTTGGAAAAAGTCCCATCCCCACCATATTGGGAGAAAAACCCTTTACAACTATAAAACGGAAAACAGCTGTAGGACTAAAATTGCTTGGAAAGAATTAAGCACTGCATGTTTTTTCTAGCTCAGAGATTGAACTATTGTCAGACCACTCAAAATACTTCAGAAATTAATTTTTATTACCCAGTGAAGCTGGAAGATCAGTGTAAAGTTTCTCATTCATTACAGTTATAATTCAAAGTATTGACTGCTTATTCAGGCCCAGAAAGTACAATGCTGCGCGGTCAAATTTCTTTACCATAGCTACTTAAAAAAAAATATAGCTATCTAAAATGCAAAAGCCTCCAGAGACATGTAAAAGCCACAGAGATCACCAAAACACCTTTCATACCCAAAGCCTTGGCCCTGGAGTCACTCTACCATGACTTAGCACATTTGCATTAATATTTTTCATTTTTTGGTATCTATTTTGGTGGCCATTTGCTTGATGCAACCTGATTTGTGAGGCACAGTCTGTATGTTTTAATGCATTTACCTACATACTAAGTTTTAACACTAAATAACTCTGTCTGCTTCTAGTTGAGTCCAGGGCAGGTACAGCAGTCTGTGATGGTGCACATGGTATCAGCAGCGACCTGGAGCACCTGCCTGAGAAACAGAAAAAGCTTGGTTAATTTTCCTTGTCAGCCCAACGAGGGATGCTGGTTCCCATCTCCCACTGCACAGCTGCATGTCCAATCCATCAGATTGGACTTGGCTGCCCCAGAGACTGCCTGTGTGTGCTGTAATGAAAGCACAGCCCTAGACAAGGGCAAAGTGCCACAGCACCTAGAGGAGTGAGGGTGTGTTCCTGTGAGTGCTGCTGGGACTGGGGGGAGCCTGTGTCATTCAACTGGCCTTGGACTGCTGCTGTGATGGGAGTTACTGACCTGGTGTTGTGTCTGTGGAGTGAGGAACCATCACAGAGAGGATGGGAAGCTGGAAGGCTTCTGTGCTGGCTTTGCTACAGAGAAACTCCAGGAGAATGCCTCACTCAAGCACAGAGCACAGCTGTGGATGTCAGGGCACTGCCGGCAAAAGAGTCAGAGTTTGGATTGCTGCTGACATGGCATTTGTCTGATGTGAGCTGTACATTCTGCATCCACCAAGAAAAAGGAGAACTCTTGTCTTCCATATTCAAATTCACAAATTAGGCTGTGAAATTAGGGAATGTTTTAGAGCTCTAAGTTGTACCTAGGCTGGGAGGAGAGTCAGGCCCAGAAACAGCTGCCCTGGCATGTGGATATCTGCACCTAAGTATGCCCAGTTCTGGAAATACCATTCCTAGGTCTGTAACATATCACCAGCTTTTCACTAATTGAGGAAATGTAAGTGTTCAAATCACCTTGGTTGAATTCTTTACAGTTCTGGAAGTTTGTGTCTCAGAACTGTAATCCCTAAAATTATTGCTGTTGGACTTGGTCCTAAGTACATAAGAAAAACTTGCCCTTCATTTAGAAATAAAACAAGTTGAGAGGGACAAACTTTTTAATACTGGATAAACTAGCAAGCCATCAAATCATGAATATGCAGTACATCTACATTTGGATAGCTAAGAGCCCAATATATCTATTTAATTCATTGGGTTTCATTAGGAATAGCCGAGTGTAAATTTATGTAAGCATCTATTCACCTGTATGCTGGATAGTAAAATTGAAAGGAGGAAAATCATTATTTCGTAATTACTGAATAGTTGGTGCTTTGCTCATATAGTATTGAAAACACTTTTCCCTTATCTTAAGAAAAATACAGAGATTCTGTTTTACTGGCATATGACACAGTATTGTTTGTAAAATCTGAAACTAAAGGGCTAAGAACATTCATTTGAAAAAAAAAAAAGGAAGATCAGGATTAATTGCAGTGATTCACATGGCATTTTACCTCCTTTGTTTCTTTTCCATCTAGTTCAGAATTAGTAAATTAGTGAGCTCTGCCACAGGATAAAAATCAGAACTGTTGACTCAGAACTTGACAAATAACACTTTCTTTCACAAAAGGATGCAATCAGACATCTCTTCCTTTAAATATTTTCTTTTACTTATATCTGTATGTTTGTTTTACAGGGTTTTAAGTTGCATTTTCATTTTCTCAGTGTTTGAGCTAAGTACACAGCCACAGGACTGGGTGGTTTTAGTGTGCAGTGGCAGTTTAGGTTTGAAAGCGTGGATGTTCCCTGCTTGCACGTAGCCTGTATCACAAATGGAAGTACTTTCGCCATAGAAATGTTTTTGTTTGTAAAGTGAGCAGAGCTGTGTATATTTGTAAGAATACATTGGTAGCATGATTTGAATGTTTGCTTTCTTCTCTGAACAGGTGTTAGTGTCTGTGCAGTCCCTAATACTGGTGGCAGAGCCATACTTCAATGAACCAGGGTACGAGCGATCGCGAGGCACTCCGAGCGGTACCCAGAGCTCCAGAGAGTACGATGGAAACATCCGACAGGCCACAGTCAAATGGGCAATGCTTGAACAAATGAGAAATCCATCACCGTGTTTTAAGGAGGTAGGTTTTGTGAAAGGCAGTATTTCTCTCTTTGAGCATTGAGAATAATGCAAATATTTGGTAAAATTGTGCATGAGATGTCTGTTTTCACCTGTGGCTACTGACTCAAGAGATTGAAGTGAATAAGGATGCACCAAATCTCACAGATTCTTTTCTGGGAAACAAGAATGCAGGCAAAGGGGGACTGACCTGCACAGGATCTTGGTGCACAGTTGGATAAACTGGTTCAATCAGCTCAGCTCACTCTCACTTCTGAGCAGGGCCTTTTACTGGCCTGTTGGTCAGCCCTACAAAGGGGCATTCCATGCTCCATACTCTGCATGTATTTTCCCAAGGACCATGAATTTGAAGCAAATACTAAGAAACATTTTGGATACACCAAGATAATGCAAATTGAAAGAATACCTTAAAAGAAATTCCACAAAACATCTGCACTAGAAAACTGTGCCTTTGAAAACAATTGTCCTGATCCATCTGAAAGCAATGCTAAACTTCATGCATTCATGCTGTCTTAAAAAAAAACTATTGTACTAAATCAAATTGCTTAATTTGTTTACATTCCTGAAAATAGACTAAAGCTCACCTGTAGCAATCATAGAAGAATTTAGTTATTAGGTATTTCTCTCAGTGTCTGTAGTCCAATTCCTTTCCTAAAAGCAGATGAGTTAGATCTCAGGGGATTGAACATATAAAGCAAAGAGTTCAAGGAAAAAAAGAGCTGAAGAAACACTAAGAGAATCTGTATTAATATTAATGCAAAATGTTTGGTGAAACATGACTCATCTCACAGTATTACCAGTGAATATTTCCAGAAAAACACATTTTGCTCTGAGCTACTACAGCTGTTGCCAGTGTTGAAGTGTGGAACCACCTGGCAGTGTCACCTATGCATTCAATTGTCTGCATAATAAAATGTTGAAAAAGCTTAATTATTTTAGGATTATGGACATTGCTGGGTGTGGCATCTGAGATGTCGATCTCCCATCCCTTCCCTGATGTTGTAAAAAACATCCTTTGGAATGCAAAACCTTTTTTCATTAAAATTACTGTGTCTTGTGGAATAAGAAAACATTGACACTTCACCTGCACTACGAGTGTTAGATATTTTTATCCACATGCAGGTGAAAAATGATGCGCAGTGTATGTAGGGGTTTTGAATTAATGAAATAAAACCTGGTGGTGGTTCAGAATTACCTCTCAAATGTTCTACTCAATAAGTAGAAGACCATGATAAAAATAATATCTGGACACATAATCCAATAACTTCTGCTAATAGGTCTTTTTCTTCTAGCTAATGTAATGGTTTCACTTCAGGAAAAGGTGTTCTCAAATCACAGTAAGATTAAATTAATTGAATACATAATAAAGCAGTGGCCTCCCTGACAATAAATGCTCCATGTTTCTTCTCACTTGTACAGAAGTGAAGGATATGCAGTATTACAGCATTTGGTAACTAAATCCCAGCTTTCTTTCAAGAGTCTGCACTTTTCTTTAAGAGTCTCAGTAATTGTTTGCTTACTCTGCAGCTCAGCTTTCACACTGCTTATATGAAAAAGGCAGCTTTGGAACAATGCTAGATTCCATCCACAGCCCCATCCAAATGGAAGTGCATGTCTCAGATTATCTGAGCACTTCTTTGGGAGATTCCCTTTTTGTTCAGACTTCTAGGTTTTTTGGGGTTATCTTAGAAACCTTAACAGTGATGATCAATTCAGTAACACAAATGCAAACTCATGCTGGAGACTGAGGTCTAAGAACATAGATCCTGAGATCTGTTGTCTTCAAAAATCTGAGCTGTCTTGTCTTCAGTGTCTTAAATGATGGGTAGGCTCAGGAGATCTAAACTGCCAGGCTTAGGGAGTTTTTCCAAGCTCCATTATGGATTTAAGGATTGTGTCCAGAATTGAAGTCAATTATGCTTTCAATATGCAGTTTCTCTTTAGACAGATAGCTATTTTCTCTAACCTCCAGAGGGAAAAATTATTTTTCCTGTTATGTTGCAATATGGCCAAGAACTCTCAGTGCTCAATAAAATTTCTTTGGTTTTATTGTTTCTTTCACCATTCAGAGTTTTAGAAAACTGTTTAACACAAAGCCAACACTAAGTAGAGTTTCACAACTTTGTATGAGTGTTGATTGGTTGGATTTTTTGAACCCAAATATGTACTTGAATACCAAAATTACTCTTCAATCAAATACTGGCTCCCATCCAAACTGGGCAGCTCTACTGCCATTGCTTGAGAATTACAGTGTCCCCAGAAGTGCTGTCTCTGCCTAGAGCAAAGTGGTTGTATCCCCTCTGAAGCAGCTGCTATCATCCTTCTCCCTGCAGAAGTGTGTAATGTCCCTGTGCTTGTACTGTTTCTGCTCGTCAGTTTTCTGTTTGGGCAGCCTGTGGTCAGTGACAGGGGAGGACGTGGTGCTTCTGCTTCCTCTGTGCTTCTCTGCCAAAACAGGGCAGGGGAAGAAGCAGCGAAAGCCTCAGCAGTGTCTCTGTGCAGCTCTGCTCCTGTGCGAGCTCCGTGCCCGTGTTGTACATCCAGCTTGGAGCTGCAGGGCGTGAGCAGCGCTCTGCTCTCCCTTTTGCTTTTGCTCAGGGTACTTCTGGCACTGGTTTGCCCTGCACCCAGGTAACACAGGTGAGTGCTGAGATGCCAATCTGCACACCAACAGTGGCTTTCCTACAGACTGGAAGAGATATCCAGACCAACAAACTCCCCAGAACAGCATCAGCTGAATTCAGAACAGGATCCTCGGGGCTTTTTCCGGTTGGATTTTGGAAACCTCTGAGGACAGAAATTCCAATTTTATCTTCAACCTGTTTCTATTCTGAACTACCTTCATACTGATTTTTTTTCTCTTATATTCAGTTAGACCCACAGAGGTCTTGAAAATTGGTATTGTTAAAGTATATGGTACTTCCATCCATGTAACATTGGGAATGTTTTCTTGCAGGTCATCCACAAACACTTCTACTTGAAAAGAGTGGAGATCATGGCTCAGTGTGAGGAGTGGATAGCAGACATACAGCAGTACAGCAGTGACAAGCGGGTAGGCAGGACCATGTCCCATCATGCAGCAGCTCTGAAGGTAAGACATTTGTAACAAATCTGTTTCCCAGTTGTCAAGAGATGAAATGTGTGTGCATTCCACTTCCTCAATATTGTTACTAAAAGTTGGATTTTCCTCTAGCATCTGTCCTGCCTATTTTCTGTGAGTATTTGTGTAGGATACAGTGACCCCAAGATGAGTTCAATTGGTTGGAGCAAGGTGCTAATACCACCAAGCTTAGGGGTTTGATACCCTGTGGGCCATTCAGAGTTGGACTTGTGATCCTTGTGGGCCACTTCCAACGCAGAGTATTCTGTGATAATAGCTTTTTTTGTTCACTCTGAGGATGGGTGGGAGTTAATGATGAAGTTGTATTGCAACCAGTTCCTTGCCAGAAAACAAGCTCTTGGAGTAGACAAGCAGTTGATAAACTCTGGTCTGCTACAACCAGTTTTACCCTGTTAACTTCAATCATGTTCTAACCATTGTAAATATCTTCTGCCTTCCTAGCCAAATATTACCATTTGTGTATTTTGTGACCACACAGACAACAGTCTATATTGTTCTTAATATTTGACGTTTTATTTCCCCTGAGGTGCAAATTCCATATTTTTGAAGGTTTTGTCTTTCTCTTACCAGGCTTCCATTCTTTCAGTGTGACTGGTCTTCAAAATGAAGTTACTGTGTACAAATCTCTGCATATCTGTCTCTGTGACAGGTCTCATCATGAGTTCTTTATAAATTTGGTTTGACAGTATGACCTTCCAAGTCCAGGCCAGTTTCTGCTGTGACCCCCAAACACAGATGCAAGACCAATGATGTAGCATTTACAGTGATGCTTGTTGGCTGCAGTTCTGTTGACTGCCTTTCATTTGTCCCTAGCAGCTCTTGCTAATTATACTGTCACTAAAATGAAAGTACCAGTCCTTAAATGTAGGGGAGAAGTTAATCCAGACATGGAAATCATACATTTAAACCTTGCCTACTTACTCCTCTTTTTGCCTTATGGTGTCTAACCTTGTGAAAAGTATTGTTTTAACTATGGCCTTCCACTCTGACTTGTTTTTGTATATCCAGCGTCACACAGCTCAGCTGCGGGAAGAGCTTCTGAAACTTCCCTGTCCTGAAGGATTGGATCCAGACAGTGATGACTCCCCAGAAAAGTGCAGTGCCACAACAAGCTCAGAAGAGACCATGTTGCACGACCAGGTTAAACCCAGCAGCAGTAAAGATGTCCCCACTGATTTCAAGTCATGAGTTGCATTGACATGGACTTTGTAGACACAACGGCTTTGAAGCACAAGCCAAATATGTCAATATTTGTATGTAAGAAGTTAATTATGTAATAGGTAATGAAATTGAAACTATACTATGCCCTTAAGGATATACAGTTTAATTAAAAATGATCTTTTATTTACCTGTACAAGAGTGTAAACTTTTTTGTGCTTTTATTTTTCAATTGTGAGAACCACTGATTGGTATGTTTAAAAAGTTATGTATACAAAAAATGGATAAATCACTGATATATAAGGGAAACTACCTTAGGAAAGAATGTTTACTGAATGTTTATTATTTTTTTTTTACTTGTAGAGTGAGGGCGGTTGTAACAAAGAATATATATTGGTCATTCTTACAGCTACTATTTAAAGTCAGAAAATTTTCACTGAATTTGATAGATTTTACGTTTGGCCATATATTCATGCTCATATTTGATTCTAAAGAAAACCTCCTGTATACTTCAATAAACGTTAAATGGACATGATCCCTCTTTTATGATTTACTGGTACATTTTTTAAATAAACTGCCATAAAATACATTCTAGCTGAAGACTTGCACTTGTATGACTGAATTCATTACAGTCAACATACGTAATTTTATGCTTACTAAATTTAAATTGCAGATTAAATAAATGCACATGGTTTTACCTCATGCCAAATTTGGACTTCTGAATTAGTTGGGTTTTTTGGCTATTTTATGCAAACAAACAGTATTCTAAATTTCTTAAGGGCTATTCTGGAACAAAGTCTTTACTGTATTGAAATTTTTACATACTCAGCTGTACTCTTACATACTGACACGCCACACAGGACTCTGATGTTCTGTAGTTCCTACTGTGTAGACTTATTTCCAGTTTTATACTTGCAGCCACAGATCCCTAACTAAAAGGGTAAGGAGTTTGCTTGATTTAATAATCAAGTCTCACTTTTAACATAACATGCGTTGCTATCATTGTTATTAATTTTTGAGCAGTCCTTGAAGGACTAAAAAGTTAATACTGGTATTACCTCAGACTAATGATCTGTTGTATGATAAATACTATAAATCAGGCAAAATCAAAAGTTTTTTGTTTTCTGTTTGTTCTTTGTTTATAAGTATCACGCTGGAATTTTTTCACTTTTTGTTTTACAATGTATTATTTCTAATCATTAAAAATGGCACCAACTGAGGTTGTGTTCTTATGCTGATGGTTAACAGTTAGTTCTAATAGTCCCGACTGAAGAGCAGTTTTTGTGTTCTACTGATGCGTTGTGTTAATCCAAGGCCTGTTCTGATTGTACATACCTCTCAAAATACCAGCTTGGCTACATCTGTGGAACTTCAGGGGTCCTTAGTCAAAGAGCAAAACAAGCAGCCCTGTGCCAGAACTGCTGGTAAATACATGAAACAAAGAGCTTATGCAATATAGTCCAAGTGTTAGAACTTCATCAGCATTAAAATAGTCCTGCATTTTTCCAGATGGATATTTACTTACCTTCTATTACTGTACAAAATGACTGTGATACTCCTGTAAAGGCTCCAAAAGCAAAATTACCCACTGACTTCCAATTATATTGTTAGCAGTTTCCATTAGAGCTCTTCATTTGCTGCCTGCCTACAGGAGCACAGTCTTTTTATAAAATCCTGGTACTTGTAGCAAAACCAAATGTTTTGAACATGAAGGTCCTCTTTAAATGTCAGGACTTTTTTCTTTACCATTAAAACAGAAGACTGAAATAAGAAGTACCCATTTTGCATTGATTTGACATGAGGAAGGTGTTTAACATGATGGTACCTTTATCTCCAGTGTGTATTTACGGTTTCATAGCAATGCTAATGTGAAGTCACTGCTGCTTAATTAAGCAGATGTAAACAGCTGCATGGGATATTAAACTCTAATTTGCATCTATATACTAATTATCCATTTTTTTGCTCTAACATGAGCTAGAATGGTATTGTACCAAATTAATGCAGAGATTCAATCCTTAATAACTTGCAACTGTGTTACAGTCTCAAAAGTAAACTGTGAACTTGGCAACAAATACAAAATACACATTTTTAGGTTTTTAAATACACAAGGTAGCTATGCTACTTGGCAGGAACATCACAGTAAATAAATCCTACAAGGTGGTAGACTCATCTCTTACCATTTCATCAAAGTGAACAGAAACCTGTACAGATCGATCACAGTTTCTAACCATCCATTCAGGACCTGTGTTTTTAACTGTTAAGCTGATTTTGTAGAAAATGTTTTAAAATTCAACAGTTATTTTCAAAAGTGCAGAGGGCAGCAAGCTGCTAGTTAGATCATTATGGAATTTTACTCCATGTTTTTTGGTGCTGCCTTTGGCCCAGGATTGACTGTTGACACTACAGGTCTACAGTTAGTGTGGGATGTTACCAGCCATTGCAATTGCTGTAGCCACTCTGCCAGAGGAAGAGTGAGGCACCACAGAGTAAGGCAGGAGTGTTTCCTGGTGCTTACAGACAACAATGCCAAGCTTTTCTGACTGGTGCAGCCCCAGTGTCTATGGAAGAGGAAGCATCTGGGCAACCCATGACACCTTGTGCTCCATGAGAGCAAAGCCCTTGTTCCACTGACTGAGGCACAGGAGCAACTGTTCTGTTCTGCAGCTGTAACCACAGCACTCTCCATAAACAGCAGTGATACCTCTGCAGGGTCTGATGGTTTCCTCTGGAATTTCCTCCGGGTAAAAGATGTATATAAATGTACAGATTAATGCTCCTCTGTAATCCTGCCACTCCTATGCAGGAAAAAACAAATATGACAATCTAGAAAAAAAAAGAAAAAGTAACAAAAAATTTGAAACATAAAAGCTGTAAACAACTTTCAAGTTTCACTCCAGTAATTACATGTTAAATGTTTAGGTAAAAGCAGAATAAAATATGTGTGACTATAGATCGACTGGATCTGCAGTGACCTGTGTGGCATTGTTGGTTGGGCCTTGCTACTGTTTTTCTTCTGTAAATCTTTTCCATCAGCTCAAGGTAGATACTGTGCAGCTCTGCCAGCCAGGTGAGGAGACTCCTGCTGCCACAGGTAAAATCCTGCTGCCACAGGTAAGGTGCTGGGCTGCAGATCACTTCCATGGAGCTTCAGTGTGAGTGTGCCAGTGCTGTGCTTGGATTTATTTAGCAGCAGTGGAACATCTATTCTTTGCTTTAAAAAAAAAAAAAAATACAGAGAGAAAGCTCCCATACAATACAGGAAATGTACCATAGTCTTTTTGATGGCTCTATCAAATAGGGCATTCAGTTTCTGGTAGGATCACATTGTTAAGAAAACATGACTACAAAATGGTCTTTTTTTCCAGCTATTTCCCCAAAATGTTTCCGGTGGCACTTTAGGAAATTTTCTGTTTTACATCCTGAGGAAAACAACTTGGTAAGCAAACAGCCATGTTATTAATTTGTCTTGTAAACCCATAAATACCTGAACACAAACCCAGGTGACCTACATTTAAGCCAGGACTGTACAATGTTATTCTGATCCCTGTGAAGGAGAATAATTTAGGCTTAGATTTTTAGTTCCATGCTGCTTTTGTATTAGTGTGATTTACGGGTGTTTCCTTTTTATTTCTCCAGAAACCAGTCACCACCAAGTGGACTCACCTTGGACTGCCAGCTCTCTTTATAGAAAACAGAAAAGCATTTTACTAAAGAAAGGAGACAGATTTTCATTTTTTCTTGCCATAAGGAACAAGTACAAGGTGCAGAGGGTATTTCAGATCTATTTCTCAGGTTTTTGTACCAACATATGTACTTTTCTATCCGTGTATAAATGCATCTATTCTGGCAATTACTTGTCTTGAAAATATTTTTGAGCTGGATTTTTCTTTTCCTCCATAGACAGTGACAGCATTTGTAGGAAAAACTGGGTGTTCATGTCACAGCAATGCGCATTCTGAAACACACTGAGCTGAGTGGGGGTAAAAGTAAGCTCCACAATTACTAAAATGAATCACGGGTGAAAATATTTCAATTCTCCAGAAATTTGGTTGTTGCCATTGTTTTATTCTCCTAAACCATTAATGCAGAAAATACATTATCTACTCATTGAATTACTATAGCAGAGCTCTCAAATAATCTCACCGCTGCCTCTGCTTAATAAAGGCTCAGAAAACAAATCCCAAACCACAATTCTCTGTCTTGATTGAGAAAGTTCTGCATATTGTGACCTGTCATCTCTGCAGGCTGCAATCTCTGGTCTTCTTGCCTCAGAGCCCAGTTTTTGGCTCTCAGAAAATAACTTGGTCCACTTAGTTCTCCTGGTGTATTAATGCAACTTACCCTTTGCATTAAGAGTACAAATGTGGAAAATGAAAACAAACTGAAAATCTCTTGATAAAACAAAAATCAGTTTCCTATCTGTAAATGTTCTGTGTTGCTTCATGAAGGATTTTCTTATTTACCGGGAGAGCAAATGGGAAAAGCAGAACTTGGGGGAGGGGGTTCCATCTTTTCTGTTTTCATTAAGGTATTTAAAGAAGCATGTGTTTCAGAAACAGAATACCAATAGAAAATGTCTTACAGTCTACTCCTAAGCAATGGCTTGGGTGTCTCCAAAACTCCTGTTCTCTCACCTTGAAATTCTAAGTTTTCAGCCATAGAAAACCTTCTCCCATACCTAAATTAGGAATAAGCACATAAATGCAAACTTCCAGAATGTTTTCAATCAACATTTCTTCATTCATTCCAGAATTTTCAGTAATAAACTTATTTCTACGAGTATTTTAAGCAGCTCATAAGAAGGTGGCCTTAGCTGGATTCTGGTGCAGCACAATTCCAAGCCTGGACTATGACAGGAGGGGTACCAGTGTGGTTAATTCAGTTTGTGACAAGGCCACCATCATCACATATGCACAAGCAGCCCAGCCAAGTACCAGCACTCCCACATCAGGGAATCCAGGCTGCCAGATCCCTGTGCACAATGGCTGGGAATGGTCTGCAGGATGTGAGTCCCTGTCTCCATCCTGGCTGTAGCTATAGTTCAGGCTGTCCTGAAAACCTTGCAGCTGTTTGCTGGCAATGTCCTGTGGCAGTGAGTCTAGAGGGAATGGAGGTGACGTGGCACGTCAAAACCTAACAGCAGTAGGATTGCTGGAAAGGAAATGCTGTGCTTGTCACCAGGACCCATCTTCTCAGCTACCAAATAGTCACAGTGCAAATCTCAACTGTATTTTGAGGCAGTTTCAACCAGAGAAACTTGATGTGATAGATAAAATTCACGGGGGCTGGCCTCCAGCAAAGCAGCAGTCACAAGACAAATCATGCGACCATCCGGCTGGCTGAATTTTGACATCGCATGTGGGATTCTGGCAAAGTCCCAGAGCATTACAGAAACCTCCGACTAGGGAAAAAAGTCACATTATCAGATTCAGGTCTACACATCTCCCAGTTGCCTCATGGTCACTAAAGTGTGTAGGCTTGTCACACAGACACTGCAACACTGCTCCAGTACAGGTCTCCCTGGAAGACTTCAGCGTCAGCAGCATGAAAAGCCTGATAGACACCACCTGATCCATCTGACAGAACAGAGAAAACAAGGTGGAAATTACATCCGACTATTGATTCAGTCTAGTTAAAGAAACCAAAACATGATACTCTCAGACTCAAACAATGGCTGTTGATGAGAGCAAATGGTGACTGAAGCAAAGGTAAGTGAAAGAACAAAACACTCTTTTGTATCTGCACTGCCCACTGGTGTGTTAAACCCCCTTTCACTTGTTTCTAGCTCTCCCTCCAAGGAAATCATTCATGTTAGAAAACAAATAGCCAGATGAGCAGCAACACACAGCAGGGAACTGAACATCAATAACTTGTATTGGAGGAAAAGCCAAGCCATTTGAACAAAGAATGGGAGAACAACAGTACCTGGCTCCTGATAAACAACTGTGTTAAGTCAGAAAAGACAGTTCAGTCTTGAAGAGCTCTCAAGAGCCTGTACTGGTAGCAGAAGTCAATGAGGGACAATTCTGAAATGTCTAGATTGCATATAGAGAACTGCAGTAGAATGCTAAATTCAATGCATGTCTAATGTAAGACTTGGATTAATCATCTGAATAAAAATAACACAGTTAAAATGTTTGTTGTGATACTGCTGTCTTCCTGAAAATGTTAGTATGATTTGTGTATTTTTAATCACTACCTTAAATACATTTTTGCTTAACTTGCAAATGCCTTTGCAAATTCACACAATCCAACAGCAAGTTATTTTCCATTGCCAAGTCTGCCCTCAAAGACAGTTGTCCAATCAATGTCACTAAGGACAAGCCATGACTGTAAATTCATCCAGATTTCATTTTTCCCCAATTGTTCATTTTGCACATTTCAACACACTGAAAGGCACCAAGGCTCCACAGAGGCAGCAGAACAGTGCTCAGTGCCCAGCATCCATCACAGCCTGGGATTAAATGTCCAAAAGTGAAGTGTAGTTGATCTGTCATACAGAAATTATTCATTCTCAAATATTACATCTTGTGACTGATACAAAGTCTCCATGAAGATTAAATTCCCACTGTTCACCTCAACCTTTGCTTTCTTTTTAGCAGAGTGATTTTGTTCCAAAAGGACCCTGGGAAAAAAAAACGCTTCTGTTTACGTTTTTCCAGAAATAAGTTTTTCTGTAGTTGAACAACTTTTGCCTTAATGTCCTTTGGGTTTTAGTTCAGTTAACATATGCAAAGAAAATATTTCAGAGCTCTTATTCAGCATCTTCTCAGCTTAGTTTAAGCCTTGGTATATCACTTGTTATTTATTTGATATCTAAGGAAAAATACAGCTCTGTATGAAGTTAAAGGAAATATTTCAAATGTAATTTTAAGGTATGTATCAGAAAAGATGGTTTGTTCCATGCTTTCCTGTTAAAATACTTTTTCACTATTCATATGACCATTCTGTATTCTAAGTTCTCTGCCCAAAGTCGGCTGTGTTAAAAATCATAGGAATGTGAGCAGGAGGGACAGCCCATCATCTTTTAGCCTGCTCTTCCCCAAACTAAACGTGCCTTCCTTGAGGACTTTGGACTCCTGATGGAATATGTGATCCAAGTCCCCTGCCATCACAAGAGTTTAGAGTCTGTGCTTCAAGTTGATTTCTTTCTCCCTTTTGTCTCTAGTTCTGTAATGGTGTTACCATGGACACCCCAGCATTTATAGCTTACTTCAGTTACAGACATAATTTCTACATTTTAATTTACTCACAGCCAAAATCATTTTACAATAACTAAAGAAAATAAGAAGGAGGAAAATTGACCATAGGTCATGTTTCACTTTTAAAAGGCTGGCCATTTCCAAGTTATGTCATACTTGCAGTAAAACCATTAATCATCATAAACTCATTTTGTCTAAAAGCAGAGGTAATACATTTTTCCATGTAAATCACTTCATTGCCATGACAGAATGATGTCAGAGAATCGAAATAGGTGATATAATAAATTTTCCTTTTGGAACATTGTTTAGCACTAAAGGTTATGGGGGGCAGGGGGAGGGGAGAGAGGGGACATGATTGATGTCAGCTGCTAAAAAGTAAAATTTGATTTCAATTTTCATTAAATAGACCTAAATATGGTGTTGACACAGACACATTCTACAGGCTAAGAAAATATACACACAGCTTAAAAATGGTGCAGTAAGAACCCAAAACCTTTCTAGAAT
The DNA here is from genome assembly GCA_034336665.1 of Luscinia megarhynchos. Taxonomy (NCBI): domain Eukaryota; kingdom Metazoa; phylum Chordata; class Aves; order Passeriformes; family Muscicapidae; genus Luscinia; species Luscinia megarhynchos. The sequence goes on along the minus strand of CM067565.1, from coordinate 76,509,028 downwards.
AAAAATCAAGCCCCAGCTAATAGTTTGTTAAAGATGATTAAAATAATAATTAATACTGCAGGTTTTAATTTCTTCCCTTTTTAAAGCCTAATTTTTGAAATTCAGGGCTTCACATTCACCATTTGTACAGACACATATAGTTGAACACATAAATTCTTCAAATTGAAATTAGCTTAGCATCTAATTTGGCTGTGTGCATAAGAATCCTGAAACAATGAAGCAGTAGTACAGGAAGGAAATAGAATTTTATTTCTCCTCCTCCAAAAGTAAGTAACTTTGTCTGAATTACAGCCTGTAGCAACCAAAATGCCACTATTTTCTGAAAGCCTGCAGTAGGCTGGTAGAACAAATATATACATATATATATATATATGGCATCATGGAAAATGGAAGGATTGGGACCAAACCTAAAAGTCTAATTATTCTCCATTTCTCTCTGTAAGATTTCAAGTCAAGGTTTGGAAGAAATTACCAATTTTGGTTTGACTCAAGCCTTTTTTTTTTCTATTTGCTCTTTTTTATTCCTTTGGAAAAAACATGAAAAACAAACTGGGGAGACAGCTGAAAAAATCTGTTTCCCACAGCTTTAATCCCACCCCCTTGCTGTAGCCATGGTATGTATAACCACAGCCCTGCTGGCTGAGGCAGAGCAGTTCTCTCTGCACACAGCTGATCTAATCCAAGGGGTGCAACAGCCCACACAGAACAGCTGCAATGAAAGAGCAAGTCCCTTTCAAAGCATCCATTTCCTATACAGATAAATGGAAGGCTGGATAGCCCCCCAGTATTTATCCAGCTCTTACAATGGGTCCCACAGGGCTGAGGCTCTTTCAGATTCCCAGTCAGCAACTTTAAAGCCAGGTTTTGGTACACGAGACATTTATATTTTAACTTAGATATTAGACATCCTGCAGAAACAAATATCATCATACAGAACACCTACCTCAGGCAAAAGAGAATTAACATTCAAAAATATGGATTTGTTCATTATTTGTTCCTTTTCATGTTCAAATCATACTTCAACACCCGGCTCCAAAGGAGAAGCAATTTGTTGAGGCAGTTTATTTCTGTAAAATGTAAATTTCTGTCCAGTGTTAAGCACAATGGTTAACACGAATGTTTTAATTATCCATTTCATCCTGAAGCACAGCACTCAGCCCTGTGACATGGCCTGACTTGACCCAGCAGGTCGCTGCTGCATCAGTGGGGTGGTCTCCAGCACTCCAGAGCTGAGCTGAACTCTGGTGCTCACCTGACACTGCCACCACTGTGACAGTGTCATTGTCAACCTGACAAGAAGGTGCCTGAACAAAGAGGAAGAGAACAAAATTCCTGCAGTCAGGAGCTGCAGCCTCCAAGGGATGCACAGGTCAGTGTGGATGGAAGCAAGGCAGGAGGGGAGGGCAGGGTGTTGAGACCTCTCATTTTCAGAAGCAGTTCAGCTGTTTGGCCAGCTCAGCTGCTCATGAAAGTAAAGCCTCAGCTCTTCTGCCTGGCCAATTTTCAAACTTACCTCATAACTTTCAGTTGCCTTCTCTGTTTAAAAAAAATAAAAAATTACATACATATTTTAATAGATCCTAAAACTGATGTGATTTATTACAAAAGGACAGTTTCTTGGTGAATTCAACCTAGTTCTTTTATCAGTCATGTTTGTTAGTTTTTTATTCAGCCTGTTTAGCTCACCAATTTAAATTCTTCTCGATGGGCTCTGAAATACATTTTTGAGGTAGGGCATATAATTATCATGACCTTGCGCCAGGAAAACCTCAGTACACAGTATAGGGGGAAAAAACCAAAACCAAAACAGAAACTAAACCTAAACAAACAAAAAACCCTCCAGAACCAAAAACCAAAAAACCACCAAACTAAAAAAGTATCACCAGTAAAGCCCCCTGAAAATAAGCAAAAATCTTTCTTTTTCCATTCTTCTGCATACTTTCAATCCTACTTCCTCCCACATCAAACATCAAAATAAAAACCAAGCACCTCAGGGACAAAAAAAAAAAAAAATCTTCTTTTTCCTTCTGTTCTTACCCATCACAAAGGGAGACTGTATTTCCATAGTTGTGCTTGTGTGCCAGCCCACTGATCATGACAGGAAAGCAAAATCAAATGAATTAACCCCGCCTTATTCTGACAGGTATGACACAGTCTCTGTCCTTCTGATGAGCTTCATTAATTTCTCAACAGAGATACAGGGGAAAGGAAATAGATTAAAGTGCAATATCAAGGAGTTAATCTATAGCTGCATACTGTTTTCCTAGCATCTTGGAGGATGCCACCTTAAATGAGAACAACCCTTGGAAGCCATCAGTCAGGATGCTGGGTAGTGTAATCTTATACTGCTGACTCTCAAGAGACTCAAAATAGAATCAGATCCAAAAAAAATGACTCAATTATGAATTCCTCTCACTAAAGCATTTTAAACACAAGCACTGTATTCTCAAGTGCTGTTTCCCTGCATGAATCCCTTTATCAGCTCACAGATTTTTCCCATTCATTTATCTTTCTCTCACTGCAAAACTACTATTAACTTTTCCAAAGTTTGCATTGTTCTTTCCCTTCTATATTCTCTCTGCTCATGCAATGCGTGACTTCTGTCTTTCAAAAAATGTTCTCTTCTGGTAATGCAAGGCCCATCACTCCAGGTTATTTAATTAGTGTTTAGGACTTGTATTTGGATGCCCAATTCTCTTAACTCATACAGTATTTTCTAGATTAACAGTAAAATCTTCACCTTTTTTTTTCCTAAAATGGCCCCCTACATTTGTTCAATTTTATTATTTTTCAAGCTTTTCACCTTTCTGCCTCTTTTAAGAAGAAAATATAAAATGCAAAGCAGTAATTAAAACAACAATTCAATTCAGTGATGTGTTAATGTCACATTTAAATGGGAATGACAGTGATAACATACAAGAAGAGAAATGCATGCACATTCTCCATATTGCATTCACATCAGGAGCAGCCTGTAGCTGTCAACTTTGTGTTTACTTCAAGAAACTGAGTAGTCAAACTTCTGTACTCCTCGATGTTGATAAAGATAGTACAGGCTTTAAAGTAATACTGAGGCCTCTTATCCTCTAAAGCCATGCTAAAAGCTGACAAATTAAACCTGTCAGGTATGGATATATTAAATTCCCTCTAATTCCCTCAACCTACTACATGTAGAAATCAATTACTTTTTTTTTTTTTTAATCCTTGTATATGTGTCTCTCCCTAATAATTTCTGCCAGGTGCACTGTGGTAAGCTAAAGAATATTGAGCAATTTACAAAACTGTTCTATGCAGCATTTGCTGAAGTAAAATTTCCCTTTTTTCTGTTTTTAACATCCCAGTGACTGCACTGCAGAATTGCTCTAACCACTGCACTTACAGGTGACAACATGCTGATATCTTATTTAAATTCTGCAAGGGCACCATCTGCCCTGGTTTTGAGCTATGAGGCTGAAATTCTCTTTATTCCAAGACGAACAGGAGGTGTTTCAGAGAAAAGGATGTAAATTTTGTGGGGGAGGAAGGAACACGGACTAGGTTTCATTTCTTTGAAAAATTCTACTGCACTCCAAAGAAATAAAGCAGATTTCAAAGGAGTCTTGGTCAACCACTGAAACCCTTGTCCAGGTGCTTAACCTCTACCAGCAGAACATGGAGGTTCTTCCCAAACATGACTCTAAGCACAAAATGCTGCCTTTAATAACCATTTTCCTTCTCAGTAACAGTAATGTATCAGGCCTTTTATATGTCCACTCCTCCCCTTATTGATCACCTCCTGAACAAGGCACTAGAGTTTTTAATACACATGTATGGAAACAGGTACAGCAATGTTCATTTCTATTGCCTGTTTACCCTTTCCTCTACAAACACATTCATCTGTCTTTCACACTGCATTATGGCAAACTGAAACAAAACCCTTCCAGGCTTGTCTGCAATGCCACTTCTCAGCACTCTTCTTTTCATCTTTTTCCAGGATCTACCATGACAGCTCCTGCAATGTCCTGATTGTAAATACATGGAGGATTTGCAGCAATTTCCATTATTTGTATAGCGCTCAGATCTTTTCATTAAAAAATAAAATCTAACAAAATGCAGCTGTTTACACAGCTGACTTATGAAAAGATTGTTTTCTCTGCCTTTTACTGCATTAGCTCTTCACAGCATCTCCAGGTGTATCTTGCAACAATTGTTCCCATCTTGAACACTGAATGGGTTCTTGTCAGAGCCCCTGGTGCACTGACAGTCTTAACAAGCCTGACCAGCCCCACCTGGGGCTTTCCACACACCTTCCTGTGGGCTCAGGAGCATTACTTAAACCCAGCCCAGGGCTTGTAATCTTTGCCTAGCCTGAGCTGGTGTTGGTTGCTGTTTCTGCCATAGCCATGGATTCTGTTGAACTGAACCCCCGGGCTGGCTTGACCTTGGACCTGGTGAGTTTTTGTAATGCTCTTGATTTGACTGGGCTTTGGGGTCTGTGGGTTTGCCTTGCTCGTGTGCTGTGGACAAGCAGTGTGTGGGGGACACTGCCCTGCCCTGCTAGCTCTGGCCCCACTATCTCCTCTCCCATCTCATCAGCCTTGAGGAGCAGATAGAGCCTGCCAGATCTGGAGCAAGGACTGCTACCCAAATCTTCTGTTTGATAAAGATTTCTGGTCCCTGTTTTAATAAAGGCTATTAAAAATGACAAAATTATTTCCCAGGCAAAGAGTTAGCAAAGCAGTTTGATTGCAGTACTGAAATCAGACTTTTCTTGGAACTCACAAACTTCTTATGCTGTGTTTGTACACTGAGTGGAACAGCAGGATTTATCAAAGGCACAACCATAATATGAGCAAACAGCAACACAGCTTTGGAAATTCAAATAGGAAAAGACCTCATTCATATGAGCTTAAAAACTGCTATTTAGATGTTTTCTATTAAAAAATATATCTACAAATAGGAAAAGCTGCAAGTGTTCTGTTATGTAAGCAGTATATTTGTAAGCAAAATGCAAGCTGGTGGCACTGAACTGCATTGTCAATACCAGGGAAAAAACTGTCACTGTCTTCTCACATAGACTGAATAAGTTTAGGATAAGTCAAGTCATTTTTGGTTTTATTTCATCCTGTGGCTTCATCCAAGCTACTCATAGCTTGAAGATTATCCTATGCTGGACTTGCCAAATGTCTCACATTTGAATCTACTGGCTGTCAGAATTATATGTAAAACCAGTGTCCTGCACCACAAGGCAATACTTGTCAGAGATATGTCTTTTGCCTCTTAACTAGTCATTTCAATAATAAGGATGAGACTCATTTGCAGAAAAACCATAAGAGAATTCAAAGGCAGATATTCTACATGAGAAAGCTGTAAAATTTTCCAGCAGATATCTGACTACAATAGTGCTGGAGCATGTGCTGAAAAAACCCCTTCAGACTGTTGCTGCATTAGCTGTAACACCAGCTTTGTTTAAATTTCAATTACGTTTTACTCCATTGTCTTGAAAAAGTAACAAATTACAGAAGATGTGAATTCAGCCATGCCTATGGGAACCTATGAAGACTGTGGAAGTACTGGGAGGTCATTATTACCATGAGCTGATCCTTTCTCTGTGTCTCAGACTATTCTTCTATCTCGAATTAGATTCCTTGCTCACACATGTATTTGAATGTTCTTGCTTTTATTTCTGGTGTGTAGATAAAGTCATTAGGATGACAAAATGATCAGAAGAGGGATATCTGGGATCTTTTTATTCCAAAAAAGAGGAAAAATGTCACCTCATTCACATTTTGGTCATATTCTGCAAGCAATTTTTCTATGAGTTCTTGAGCAACCAGAGTTTTCCACAGTTTCTTTTTCCATGGTTATTTTTGGCCATGGTTGCTGCTTTTTGCTGTACAGGGGTCAAGGAGGAGAAAAGCCTGGCTGGCCTCAAGTTCTTGGTGGGCTCTTTCAGAAGTTCTCAATGTCACCTAGAATAATTCTTAGCATGAATTCTCCTGGGTTGAAATGTGAAGCCAGCTACAAATTGATTTAGGAGTCGTGCAAGTTTTGCAGCTGAAGAATAGTAACACCTTATGCTTTATAATTTGCTTTAGGATTTTCTTATAGAAAAGCAACAACACAAAATATTTTACACTGGACTTAGACTATCACCATAGCTCTGATGCCTGAGAGAAAGTTTTGTAAATAAATATTTGATGGAAAATCCCTTAAACAGGGTTATTTCTGATTGGCTGTAATCTGCTACAATTGCTCCAAAAAAGAAAATTCTAACTCAGTCATCCATCCAAAGACTGAAGCCTTGCCCTCTGTTAGCATTTTAAAAATATTAACTTGTTATGTAGTGAGAAAAAGGAATGCCTTTCTTAAAGAAGCTCTGTTCCAGGATTTCACAGCTGTTTCTGGGTCCAAAGGAAGCCTTAAATGTGAGAGGGAAGCAGCCAGTGCTGCTGCAGCTGGGAACTGCCATGAAGATGCCTCTGTGGTAGCACTAAACTTTGATTTCATTGAAATATACAGAATGTAATGGCAACATCCAGCTGTCCTTTGTAAAGGCAGGTGTGGTGAGGGTGTTTTATGGGACTAAAATAAATTTTTTCCTTTTTTTTTAAATGTAAATGATAAACTGCAAGATCACAGATGATGCTGCATATCTTACTCATACACCCCTATTAAGTCCTGTTGTCAATCAATGGTGTTTCAGTAAGAATATACATTTTGTTCCAAGTGAAATTAGGAAGATGCCAAAAGAAAATCATTGTCCAGGTTGCAGTCCAAGGATTTTGGCAAATCTTACTCAACAGAAACAAATAGCAAGCCTTTCTCTTTCATCTCTCCCTCTCACATTTTCACTTTAGCTAGAAGTCTTTTAGATATTTTTTTTCCCCCCAGGACTGTGCTAGCAACCTGTAGCAAAGCATTCCCTATGTTACAAAGTTTGGAGCATATTGACAGCGATTGGCACCACAGTCACTAAGATGGTAGACCTTACAGAGAAAATCACTGTACACAAGAATCATCTTCCTCTTCTTCCCCAGAAAACACTAACATGAGTTATAGAAACAAATTCTGGTTTAGAACTGGAGTTTGGAGATTTTAAGCTGTCTTTTTTGACAAAAAGATTTAAATGTAAGCTGATCATGAAATAAAGGCATGGCACTAACTGAAATATGGGACAAAACAGTGGCTTGCATTGCCACTGGCAGCAGAGTTTAGCAGAGATGTAACAGAAAAACGTGATTAGGTCTAAAGACAAAAACCCCAACATTATGCCAAGAGAATTTAAGAGACAGAAAAACTTGTGAGAAGTGAACAGTTTCCAAATGTGTGTGCTGTAAGCAGTAATGTTAAGGATCGTGGTGCTGTGACTAAATCAGGAGTTTTGCATACAGGAGGGCTCATAAGCGTGGCCTCCAACTGATTTGTGTCTCAGCTGATTGCAGGCTACAGCCAAAGCTTTTTCTGCTCTCAGGGCCTTTAATGTTCCCCTGTCCTACACCCCTTTCCCTCCTAAGGCTGAATTCTCTCTTACATAATAATACAGAAGTTTTCATGCAGGATGAAAACCGTGACTGTTATCTTTCTCTTCTCCTTATCTATCCAGCTTTTTCACAAACCTAGAAAAAAACCTAATCTTAGAGACAAGTTATGTCTGCTAAGTTTGGCTGAAGGATGCCTGTGCCTTCTGAGTGTCTTAACTGAGGGCAGCCACTGAGATAAGACTGCATAGGTTGTTTTTTCCTAGGAAATCAGGCTAATAAGGACAGTACTAAAGGGGCTGGAGAACTTCTTTTCATCCCCTTATGTAAAGTGATCTCTTTATTTTTCAGTCACATGTAAGACTAAGATGTTTGCATTACCTCATTATTAAGGTTGGTTAATATATTTTTACGTGTCACCATCATCCAATAGAGTCTGAAGTCTACTGTCCATTTATTTAGGCAGTGAGTCTGAACACTCTTAGTCCAAGCTGCTGGCAGGACTTTTTCCTGGAGGCTAAATGGCATCTTTCCAAATCGGATGCTGGCAGAGATTTTGGCTGTGCCTAGACCCATGGGACTTACCTCTTTTTTTATTTCCAAGTCATTAAAGAACAATAAAATCTTTATGGTATCTAATAAATTGAATTTTACAACCTCTGTTTTAGTAGTATGATGATAAGATTAGTTTATAAAGTCTTTTAAATTTTGCTATCATGTGCTGTATTACATTCCAACTTGTGTGTCAACAATCACTAGGCTTGACAGAGTAACAACAGGTACTCTGCACATTCTGGGTGTAGGACCTTCCTAAATCAGGACAGGCTGTGTAGCATGATCTCCAGTCACTACCATAAATGCTATAAGATGATAGGGTACCTACTATAGATTTTTTTAAGCTTGTTTTTGAAAGGTTGGAATAATGTAATAATATCTAAGACCAACTGAAATATCTCTGTACACACCAAGGTAAGAAAGTTTTCATTTATAGCAACTTTATATCAAATTCAACAAATAGTGCCAAGGAACACAGGTGACAGAGAATTACATTTTTGATTCCAGAGTTCAAAAGTCAACTATTGAAATAAGCTTCTCATCTTCTCCCCCGTGCAACTGGTGCATGTCTGAAGCAGTTAAAAGATTCTGTATTTGGAATTTGCCTGAAGTTACTTGGAAATGTTTTAAAAATAACTATTTGGATTAACTATTTTGGGTATCAAAATCAGATATCTATTATATAATAAACATGAAGCTTCCCTGCACTTAGGCCTATGCACTCCAGTGCAGAGACAGAACACTGAATTTGGAATCTCTAATGCTCAGCCATTAAAGTAAACAGGGGACACATTCAAAACTTGGTTCATTTGTCAACCTGACAGCAGATGGAAGATTTCTGCATGCAAAATACAGGAGCATCTGGCTATCAAGGATATTTAAGACCTTACCTATTGATCTCTTTCATCTGCTTAAATTAATTCAAGATGTTAAGATGTCAAAAAATGGTGATTAAAGATCCCATGCGTATAAAGTTCAAATCCCAATAAGCAGTAAGGGGAAGATAATACAAATACTACAAAACCAAACCAGCAGCAAAGCTCCCAAATAAGTAATTGTAAACCTGGAAATACCAGAAACTTGACTGCCAGGAATGGAGGACAGTATGGCTTATTAACTGAGAGAGACACACACAGAAAATGCATTTTCTTACTTTGTCAAGAAGGGCTTTAAGGGAGGAAAAAATCTTTGCAAGGAAAGGAAGTAGAACAACGGGAAAACACAATTAAAACCAAAAAAGAGACAATATTGCTTACAAATATTGGCTATATGTAACTTCTCTAAGGACTAATAGACTTTCTGAAACTTGGGTTTTGCCTGAAGCAGATTCCTTTAAGTTCAGAAATTTAGCAAGTAATTAATTTAAATAAAAAATGTTCAAGACTAAATTGCATGGGGGCCCTGAGCAACCTGGTCTAGTGGAAGGTATCCCTGCCTGTAGTCATGGTGTTGCAATTCAATGATCTTCAAGGTCCCCTCTAACCCAAACCATTCCAAGTTAGAAACTGGAGGGCTTTACAACATAACAAAAATGTATTGCTACACTACCTAGGTGACTTAGGGATAAAAGCCTTATCTTACCTTTATCTTAACTTTATTTATTTTTAAGAGAGTGGGACAAAACTCAAGTTCCCGACATTGCCTCCATTCTTCCAGAAACAATTGCACTATAGCAAGGGCACTGTCTTTTATCCTGTGTCTTTTTTTGTCTTTTTGGTAGTAGCAGGAATTTTGTAGCTTGAAAATGAGATGTAAGTAGAACTAGCTATTATTCTATGTCAGGAGCAGAAAGATGACATTACAAGAGAATCCATCCACTCTAGAAGCCAGACTAAATTAAGTCCTGACCTGTAACATGCTGTGATGCTATCAGAGTCTGGCTCCCTACCAGCAGTCTCAATGTCAACTCTGCAAACTAAATTTGACTATTAAAAAGTATATTTGTCCACAGAAAAGAATGAAAGCAACACACAATGGCTGCTTACATTGCTAAGTAAAAAAGGAGTAAACATTATTTCAGAAACACTATGAAGACTTAATAATACATAACTGTAAAAAAAGAGCTGCAGCTGTTTCCAATGACAGCTGAAATTCTGTCTCGTCTTTCTAAGGTCATGCAGGTGTCATTCCCACAATGAGACTTATTACTCATTTTAGGGCTCTGTCTGGGTGCAGAGTGGGATTAACTGAGTTAACAAGCTAAAACAGCAGAGGAAGAAAAGGAGGAAAGGTTCATTTTTGTTGTTGGGATTTTTGAGAAGCCCTTGACTAAATGTTTTGAATTTTTTTCTAAAATCATTAAGAAGTCTTACACTGATTGAGCAGCATTGCAACTGGGACACACAGTTCTAAATCTATTTATCAGAGCACAATCATCCATGACAGATCTTGTCCCCCTTTTCCTCACTTCAACTTCAGTGAAGCAGACCAGGAAAGCTCTGTACTGATAAAAGCTATGCCAGCATATTGTGCCACGTGTATTTCATCATCATCAACTGTGAATACAGCCATCTCATATCATGGGGATTCATGGCTCAGAGAAAAACTTCAGAGGAGACAATCACAAAGAAAAACCTTCATCCAGAGACCCTCTAGGCAAAGCCTGCAGCATCAGAAGACCACAAAAGTCCAAGTGTATGCTGAACGTTGTGTGTCTTTTTTACAGCAACTTTTTACAAATGAGAAGATTCTCATGAACTCCCTCTAAAACTTCCCTTTTTGACTGAATACTATCATTACTCCTTTTTTTTACAGGCTAGTTCATAAAGAAAATATCAACATTTGACAAAGAAAATGGAGAGCCTGAGAATTACTGATTAACAGGAAAGAAAAAAGAATCTTCTGGCTCCCTAATTCTTTATCCATTGTCAGAGAAAAACAAACTAAAATAAATAGACCTGTTCCTAGGGTCAAGAAATCCAAATTTATTTGTTTCTCAGCACAGATCCTGTGATGACACATTACCTTAAATTTCTTCAATGCATTTCTCATACTTGATTTCAACTGAACAAAAATAATTGTTAAAATGTAATGCATAAATGAAATACATTTCATCACTTCAACGAAGCTCTTGGTGGAAGAAAGCATGTATAAATATGTTCTAAAATGGATTATGTAACAAAAAAGGAAAAAATTAAACAGTTTTACAATGTTTGTCTATATTGAAGGTTGAAATGGCATGTGAGCATCCAGCACGAGAATGATGAATCTATACTTCAGCCTTAGAATTACTGCTAACTCTGAAGGAAAATTTGAATTAAAAAAACCTATGTAAGAAAAGTCAAGAGATGGCTTTACTGAGTTTAAATTAAAAAAAAATTTGGTCTAGACAAGAAGATCGAAGAGCACCAGCAAGACACAGGTAGCAGCAGAGACCCAAAATATATTCCTTGGAAGTTCTAAGAAATGTTTTTATTCAGGAGGGCACTTGATTATGCCTCTTTGGCCTGATCTCTCCTCAGTGTGTGAGGGCTTATCAATTTTCAGAAGCAAATCCTGTAGGACTTCTGCCAGACATTAAGTCATCTGCTCTTAGCCCAAGTATGCTGACAAGAATTTGGCAGAAATACTAACACTCACCTGAAAAGTCCTTGTGAAAAATGCAGTGAGCAACAATTCTAGTGACTTTGTGGAAGGACAGATCACCCACTATGTCACTAAGGTTATAGAGGATGATAAGCATGGAGAGGGGGAGGAAATCACAATTTCCAGCAAAAGGATGTATTGAGTTTTCTTTCCCTTGCTCTCAGCACAAATTTGGAGACAATGCCTTGAAAACACCACGTCTCATCTACATTCAGAGAGATTAGAAGAACATACAGTCAATGAAGGATCTCCTCTCTGTGTGCCACTCCTGGTTCACTTAATCTAGGACTGATGTATGGTGGCAAACCCATGGAATATGCACCATTTCATCCCAGGCTGGATAGTTCTGAGCTGAGTGGAACTGAATACAAAGAATTGTATTGTAAAGAATAGCACTGGCTGATCATCTTATTGTAGAAAGGCTTTTCTTTTGGTGGCTGCACACAAGGTTGTTTCACAAGGATTAGCATCTTTATTCTAAAGGGTTTAGATGTTATACCTAAAAAGGAAAGGCACATACAAATCAGCATTCTGCTTGTTACCCTCTCGTGTGCTGGCATGGGAAGCAATTCAGTTATAGCAAAGTCCCTAGAAACAGTAGGTAGGATGTTATATTCCTTTTCCATTTGGAGGAGTGAATACTTGCTTCTAATAGAGCAATGAATTACTTAGTGCACCTGCAAAACAGTGCCTGTCCTCTTGAAGAACGGAAGCTCCACTGTAGATGTCAGGACAGAAACTTCATTGGGAGGAGGAAACAAAAATGTGCCAACTGAAATTGCTACAAGGGAGAGACAGCAGCTCTTTCCCAGCAGGGATGTCAGTACGCAACAAGAATGAGTCATTATGATGCAGTTCTGTGATTCAGACAATTCAAAGCCACTCTGGGATGTCAGACCACCAACATATTTTTGCTGTGTGTGAATCCATACAAAGATAAAAAGTATTCTGAAGCCCTTGATAGACTTTTACATCTCTAACAACTTTCTCCTAAGATTTTTTAATTTTCTTTTCTAAATTTGTTACTGCAAATCTGGATTTAGAGAACTTTTCTTCCTTAGTAAAATATCTGTACTTGTTTCAGGTCATTCTTTATCAGGAAATGTAGATGCACAATATAGTGGAAAAAGAGCCTTAGGGAATTCAGACAAATATCCTAGAATTAGGAGTAGACAAGGACCAAAACCCAGAACTGTTTTGTTGCTAATACTTTTTTCACTCATAAAGCTAAACAAGGAGAGCTCTTCCTAATCTAATTTCACTAATATTTGCTCCAGTCAGTCTTTGAACAGAATGGATGTATAAACAAATCAGCAGACTGCAGGCACACAGTAGATTTAAATAGTGTTTTTTCATCATAATAATTTCTAGTCATACCCCTACCAGAATGTTCCTAAACCTACAACATCAGAAAGCAGAAAAAATTTCCCACAGCCACAAAAGTAATGCATAATTCTGCTGATGAGAACAGTTGGAAAACCTACAGGAACTTATTTTCATCCTACTAGCCACAAGAAACCTGGAAGAGGTCTAGAATATGATACCACTCACTGTATCATAGGATCTGAAAGATTATACTGAAGTTACCAGTGAAAGTCAAAGCCTGATTTTATTGATATGAAGAGTTTTGCCTCTGGAAAGAGATTGTGAATGACACAAATGGATTTCCTAATGTTTGTGGAGTCTAATGATTAACAGCTGCAAGATGAATGAAAAATCACTTGAGTGCTGGTTTTACACAGAATCCTTTGGATATCTTCAAGGACTGTAAAAGAATAGATTTATTTCTTCCAACTCTCTGGTAGCCTGCTCAGAACACGTCAGAGTTTCTCCTTTGGGCAGTCAGGAGAAGGAAAGAGCTCAGCAGAAGCAGTCATGAAGGACAGGGAAATGAGTCATCCTAATCCACTATAATGATCTCATCAATCCTTCACTGTGTCAGGTTATAAATATATAGTAAATATTGACAAGCGTGTTGAGGCAGGTTTTGAATGAGAACATTTATCTCATTGTTGTTCTTGCCAGGACAGATAATCCTCAAAGAAGCTAGTAGTTTCAAAGATCTAAGGAGAAACTCATTATGGAGAATATGAGAAATCATTTCAGTGCAGATTTTTGGTTGCTGAAGGGCATTGAGATCTACTGGTGATTTAAGTGTGAATACTCTCTCCATCTACTTCTCTCCACTATGATCTAGTTCTTTACTAGAACCATTTTTTTTTGCAGCTTCTAACATTTGCAGTCAGTTTTGCCTACCTTAAACTTTGGAGAACCAACGGCATCCATAGTGATGTCCCGTATTGTCCAAAATAACATTTGAAATTACCATAAAACATCAACTTCTCATAAATATTGCTCAAGTGATTATCCAGATTAAATTCACTAGAACAATTGGATTTCTGTCTTTTCCAGACACTTCCGGAATTTGAGGCCTCCTGCCTTAACATTTGGTTCTCCTAAGTTCTGTTCCTCTATTATTATAATCCTATCACACTGTAAAGCTATGCTGAAATTTTACTTAAATTCAAACTGAGATGGCAAAAAGTACTTCTCTGACATATAGGGCACCACACACCCAATCACTAAATACTTTCTCATCCAAAATACACATTTTAGAGAAGAGTAGGAAATACAGGAACAAACATTTTTGTGCTTGTGTTTAAAAACAGAGAGAAATTGCACCTAGTTTGCTTAGAAATCCAAGCTAAGGGATGTTTTCCGAACAGAAAACATCAAATGTGGTATTTGTGCTATTTGTCGAAGATGTGAGCAACGGGAAGTTTTTAGGGTAATACCCTTCTCATCAAGCAAAATGTTCCCTATTTTGCTCCTGTCATTACAGATTGACACAGAGCATTTAAGCTAATACCACCGTTAAATTCTTCATGCTAATTAATTAGAAGAATTGCACTGGAAGGTACATGGCAACATGTCTAAGTTTGGTGACTATTCTGTAGATTTAAACAATTCTGGAATCCAATTTGCATCAAACACATTAGTGTCTAATAATGTAAAAATTGAGCTTGTGTTTTTAAGATTCTAAGACAAAGATGAAGAGAACTGCTTGATATATTGTTGTAAAAATATTCAAAAACCCGTATCTGGTATTTTCTGCTGATTCACTTGGAATATTCTATATTAACATGACATGCCATATTTCATCCACAGAACTCACCAAATCTTACATATAAATCAGGAATGACCAATGGTCCTTGCTCCCTAAGTCATACACCAAATCTTACTGAAGTCAAAAGTCACAGAGATGCCCCAAATCACCGTGAGTGATTTTTAGGCACAATTGGAGCTGACTATTCAAGAGCTTTACTCTTCCCTGGTGACAGACAATATATTAAGGATTCAGCTGGGATCTCCAGATCAGGAGCTCATCATCCCTCCATATTTTGCTGCCTGTCCTTGTCCATGCTTCTGATGAACCCACCAGTCTTGTGCCAACACAGCCCCACAGGGATGTCCCAGCAGGAGCACCATAGCCACCATGACCTGGTTGTGACACAAATGCATCCAAGAGCCCGAGCTGTTCACTCTTTTGTTCAGTGTGAGGTAACCTCAAAAACATATATCTGCTCACAGGTAACCATGACATTGTGTGTTCAAAAATATAATTGGGTTTGTGGGTGCACTGAAGAGATTAAAATTATCAGGTAGTTTTAATAAAATATTCTGTTTCAGCTAGATTTTCTGTCTGATGTAGTGTGCCTGGAACCAGTTTTGTTTGGCTTTCTTTCTCCAGACTAACAAAGAGAATCCAATTAACAAGAACCATTTAATATTTTTTAATTCTCATTTGATATCCTTCTCTCCTTTTGAAGCTAGCAAAGGGAGAAAATGTTGCTATTTTAAAAAAAATTAGGCATCAAAAATGCTTCTGTATGAGCTCATATAAGAAGGCATTAAATACTTTGCAAATATCTGCTTGGGCAGATATGACATGCTTATTTAATGAAAGAGTAACTTCTGAATTCTTTTGTTGAACAGTAAATGGAATTATTTTCATGTAAGCTTTGGTTTCTTCATCTGAAAACTCACTGATGTTATGTAGTTGAGATAGACCAAATTTCTGCTAACTAACCAGATAATAATTAAAGTTCAGATGAGATATGTTCTGATGTGACAAAAAAAGAGAAAAAAGAAGGAACAGAGCAACTTTTGCAAAATGGTTAGCAAATAATATATGTCCATATTTATGGACATCAGGAATGACAATAGATTTTCTACTAAAGGCTAAATTTTAGAAAAACTAATGTATACAAGTGGGAAGACTGCACCTCAAATATTACAGATGTATTTTACAGACAGAGTATGTATTTACTGGAGACCTACTTCCTCTTTTTCTACTCGTTTACTGGCCCTGGATACCATACCAAAGGAGATACAGTAATATTAATATATAGTATTTTCCAAATGATTAATGAAGGTTAATGCTAGCTTCTAGAATAGTTGCCACAATACCAGAGAAGAGCTCTCCAGGGTTATTTGTAACTGGTTAAGTTCTTCATTTTACATTTCCAAAGAGTGGTTTGGATCACTCTTTCTTTTCTCGTGGTGCAGTGGCCTACACTAACTCTTACTGCTTTATAAAGTTGTGAGAAAAATTCCCTAGCCTCTACTATTTTAGCACATTTGAAATGTAGCTTTTCTACCTCCATGTCACTGACTGCCCAGTGATTTTGTTCTTTAGAGAAGCAAGAGCATAAGTTGGCCAAGGGTTCAGAGAGACTCAAGGGATGCAGAGCTGCTGGGTGAGTGCAGTGAAGCAACCACAATCCATGCCAAGCATCACGTCCGTGCCTGTGCCCGAGATATCCTGCTAGGAGGCTGTAACAGCTGTGTAATAATTGCCATTCTTTTGCTCTGGTCACCTTGAGACTGCAAGTCTAAGTTTATTTTTAAATTGCAAATGCAAGTGGAAAGGTAGTAGATATGCTGGGAGCCTTCTCAGGGACACACCCCCCTGACAGTGAGGGCCTGTGCATTAGCTCAGCAAAACCCAAGAATATAGTTTGAACATTTAGCCGATGTCTACTGGGGTCCCCCAAGCTTCTAACGAGATTGAAGTTTCTGATACTGTAACTAAGATGATGTAACCTTAAATATGATGAATCACAGAGACCAACTACTTAGTGGGATGTAACTTGACTGAACTTACAGATCCAAAGCAAGAAGAACAGAATTCTCCACTACAAGCCTTGCATCTTCTCTGCTCTCACCAGGTGCATCAAATGTACTCCTTAGAATTACAGAAGTATGGTCCACAATCCTGCAAATTTTCATCCTAGTATAGCAATGAGCCATGTTCTTCCCTGACAATTCCTCCCTTTTCCCCATTCCTCAAGTAGCAAATCAGTTACTACTCAAAAATAGCAGACAACACAATTGCTTCTTTCCCCAGCAGTACCAGAGACCTGGCACACAGAATTCAGCATCTGTTTAAAAATCATGTAGCAGCAGTTTTTACAAACAGCAGCTCACTGTTAAAAAATGTCATAATAACAAATCCATGCTAATATTAATTGCTTGATGCTTACAAAATCTTTTTTATTTTCTTCAGTTAGCAGGCTTTTTTGGTAGTCCACAAGGAAATAATCTGTTTCAAAAGGCTTTAGGAAAAAACCTTGCAGCAGAAGATAAACACTGCATCAATACAGCAGCACAGGTATCATGTAAGGTGATCTAAACTGCGCTAGTTCATATACCACAGTTGCACATTTCATATGTGTATTTTCTTACATGCTCAGAAAAAGTTAAAGATGAAGGTTATTCTCTGAAAAGTCTTGTATCAGAAATTTTGATTGTCTACTTCTTGCTTAGAACTAATAAGCAGCACGATGCTAAAATCTTAAATCTGCACTACACAGCCCTGCAAAGACTTTCTTCCCCTTGAGCCATCTGGCAGAAGCGATCCTTAGATGCAAACAAAGCATATTGATTGTTCTTCGAGAAAGAAATGTATATTCTTCAAATAGTTTGGGGAAGCAAACTTAAGCAGATTTCAGTAAGTCTGTGTCTGTGACAAACACCTCAAACCATCTTTTACATCCCCCCCACACATTGGGGGAACTGGCAGAGGTGAGGAGGACAGCAAAATACTCCTTCTTTTTACTAAGGAATTATATTTAGCAATTATTTATTCACCGAAAAGGTTACTTTCCTGGTTTTCTCTGAAAATAAAAAGCACAAAACCTCTCAATAGGAATTTGAATTTTAATATTATCAACCTTGTGTTTGGACAGGTGCTGAAATTAACACTGGGATAGACCAAAGCATGTTCCTGACCTGTCTGCCCTGTGGGTTGGGCACCTCAGTCTGCACCTGCCCGGCATCCTAGAGGATTCTCCACAGACGGTGTATAGATATCGGAAGGGAGGGTGTCAAGAGGATGGAGCCAGCCCCTGCTCAGTGGTGCCAAGCAATAGGACAGGAGGCAATGGCAGAAACTGATGCACAGGAAGCTCCACCTGAATATAAGGAAGAACTTTACTGTGTGGGTGAGCACTAGAACAGATTGCCCAGAGAGGCTATGGAGTCTCCCTGACTGGATATATTCCAGAACCGTCTGGATGCAATCCTGCGCCAGGAGCTCTGGGATGACCTGCTTGAGCAGCGAGGCTGGACGCTGGAGATTGGACCAGCTGATCCACCGTGTTCCCTTCTAGCCCGCCCCTTTCGGTGATTCTCCACAGGGAATTGCCCAGACAGGCTCCATAAGGACACGCGTCCTGCGCCTAGCCCCTCTCCCTCACAAGCTGCGGCCTGGGGCGGGTCACTGCGGGCCCCGGGGGTGGTGAGGAGCCCTCCCCAGCCATGGCGGAGCGCGCGCTCCCCTCAGGCCGCCGCCACCGGCGGCTCGCGGCGGGGCGGGGCGAGGCGAGCGCGCCTCCCGGCGTGCCCCGCGCCGCTGTCATGGCGGCTCCCTGCGGCCGCTGCCCGCACATGGGCTGAGGGCTCGCTTGGGCACTCATACGTGTCTGTGGGCGCGGGGGTCGCGGCCGCGGGCGAGGCCGTGTCGGGGAGCGGGGCGGGCCCGGCCCGAGCGGCGGGACCATGCTGGCCCTGGAGCGCGCCCTGCTGAGGGGCTTCCTCAGCGCCGCGGAGTCCCTGGAGTGGAAGCAGGGCGAAGTCGCGGCCGCAGGTGAGGGAAGGTGCCCGCTCCTTGTGCGTGTCCGCAGCCGCCGGACCGAGCCGAGGCCGCGGCTGGCGGCTCCCTCCCTCCTTCGGCGCCCTGCGAGATCCTCACTGTGTCCCGGGGGCTCCTGCCCGCGCCGGAGGGTGGGGGGCCGTGGGCTTGTCAGGCTGGAGGAGCGGAGCGGCGGGGCCGCAGGGCAGGAGGGTCGCGGCCGCCCCGCCGCCCGCCCCGGGCCGGCTCTCGGGAGGCGAGCACGGGGCTCCCTCCGGCTGCTCCCCAGGGAAGGGCTGCCTGCCGCCTGGAGCTGGGCTGTGAGGGGAAACGCGCTCTTGAAGCGGGAAGTGGGAAGGGAGAGTCTGGCACGAGCTGCCTGTTCTGTATGTCTTAGTTATTCGGTCGTAGTTGCTTGAGGGGACTTGGTTAGAGCCGGCTTTCCTTCAGGGGACCGCAGCAGCTCGTGGAGTGTAACCTTTTTCTTGTAAAAAAAACTTCCTAATTTCAGGCAGACTAAAATGCAGTTGTGCTCAAGTCATGTGCCATGTTGTAGTGTATTGAAAATTTCATTTATCCTTCCCTAAGCACTTACTGATTTATTGACAAAAATCTGTACAGAACTAATCAGGTCTTATTTCCGTATATGACGTCTTATTTGACCTTAGTGGTTGTGCTGTCCAGGAATGGTAGCTGATGTGACTGACTTATATTTTCACTGAGAGTTGTGCATGCTGTTTGATGTAGAGTTTTTCTGATTTTTTTTTTTTAATCAGGTTGTTTCTTTTGCTTTGGTTTGTATTGAGGTACTTTAAGTAGTGTGCTGCTATAAGATGTGGGGAAAACTTGAAGAAATGCATCTTGCAGTACAGATGGAAAATGGTAGGGTTTGTGATGATTCTTAGTCATCATTTACATGGGCCCTTCCAATTGATGATTGTGAAAATAAGTTTAAAAGCTATGACCTTGAATTTATATAGTGTCCTATAAAAAGCTACACACAAAATCAAAAGCAAATTTTATGTGCTTAGAGTTATGTTACTGGAAAGAGAAAGACCTCAATATTCCTCATTTATCATCACGTGTTCTCACAGCCCGTAGTTATTCTACAAACTACAGCATTTCCTGTATGGGCAACTATAATCCAATGTAAAGAAGTTGTCATTAGGTGAGAGAAAGTCCCTCCAAAACACAGATTGGAGAAAAGTCTCTTGTTAATTCCATTATCTGTGGGAGTATGATGTTAGCAGTGTTGCAGAACCACTGCTATCCTTTTGTATATATCCTTCCATGTAGCTTAAAGTTTTTTTGATAATACATGGCACACATTATCTCTCATATAATTTTGTAGATCACTGTGGAGAACAGAAGTAAACTTTTGGTCAACAGTGTGGTGCAGAGACATTAGAATGAATGAGTCTCTGTCACCCATTCCTGCAGTCATCCATTGCTGTTACTGAAGGTGGTTCTGCCCTCTGTGTTCCTATGTTTCTAAAATTTAAAGTACTTGTTTAGCTGGATGGGCTTGGGGTTGGTATTCAGATCACTTCTTTGCACAGCTGCTGCTTGTGTGGATCCATAGCTGTGGTAGTGTTAAATTGATTACCTCGGCTGCTGATGTTAGTGCAGCCACAGCAACACTGAGTGCAGGGGGCTGCAATCCCCAGCTGGAATCACAGATAGATAGTAAGGCACTTACCCTCTGCAGACCTCTGTATTTCCTCAGCTGAACCATCACTAACACCATCATTTAGTCAGAAAGACAGTTAGTGCATCTGCATGAGTTGTAGCCACAGCTGCAGGGCAGGCAGATAATGGTTTTGCTCAAGAATAGCAGGTTTTAACATGGCCAGATTGTTCAACAGCTGCTGTATTGATTGCACTATAGCATATCTGAAGATAGACTCTGTGAATAAAGCTGTAGCCTGGGTCAAGAACTTGATGAGTCTGAAACTTTTTAGAAATGGGTCTGAAGCTTCTTGACTTCCCTTTGTCTTGAAATTGGTCGTAAGAACAGTTATGGGTCTAAGTCCACCTTAGTAATTACTCCTAAGAATCTGCTCCATATGCAGGCTTTTCACTGAGATAGTACAGTTACATAGGAAACAATTTGTAAAGTTAAAATCTCATTGCCTACTGTTTGTGGGTATTCTAAGCATGTGAATTAAGGACTGAGCAGTTTCTGCAGTTTTGCACAAGACTTCATTCACTGAACTGTGCAAATAATGAATCATTTTTGTTTGCATTTCCCCTTAAAAGCTTCTCTAGTCTGTGAAATTATTGTCCTATCTATAGCAGTTTACTGTTCATTTAAAATGTTTTGAAGGAAGAATATCCTGCTGTTACAATTGAAATATTTTAAAAGGCCATCCATTTATTTTTCCTGAAATTTCAGTGCAAATTTTTGTTTTACATTCATCTGGTCATTTGTGTTTCACTGTAACTTCAATACAAATTATTTTGAATTAAGTGACACCTGCAAG
Source organism: Luscinia megarhynchos (assembly GCA_034336665.1). Classification (NCBI taxonomy): domain Eukaryota; kingdom Metazoa; phylum Chordata; class Aves; order Passeriformes; family Muscicapidae; genus Luscinia; species Luscinia megarhynchos. The sequence continues at coordinate 76,487,813 of CM067565.1, read as the reverse complement.
TGCTGCTCTTGAGTTTCAGTGCCACTGCACTTTCCCTGCATTTTAAATGTAGATAAGTTCTTTAGAAGGGGAGTAGATATTTTCATTTGAATAAGTGTTATAGCTCTTGAAAGACACAACTGTTTGAAAGTTGACACTGATTCCTGTGTTGTTTTTTTTTTTCCTCTTCCAGAAAGTGGATCATTATTGCAATTGATGTTTGATGGGAAATATGAAGCAATATTTTCAAATTCAGCCATTCAGAATGTTTTCAGTGCGTCTTCTGTGACAGAGGAGAATATTGACACTTACTTGGAGAAACAGATTCTGGCATACCTGGATTGTTCTGCAGAGACTGATAGCGTGGAAAGGTGGAAATTATTATTTATTATATAGAAATTAGATAGAGGCTATGTTTGATTTTTGCAAAAGGCACTTAAAAATGTATAATTTGTATAGGGCCTTCAAAACCCTTGTACTCACAGGAAAGCAGAAAACAAGTTTCTTGTGGTATTTCCCCCAGTCCTTGGGGCATCTTTTCCTTACTTTCCAGTGAAAGAAACAATGATGTTGTGATGCAGGGGTTTGTTGAAAACATTTTCTTTATTTACAGTGATTACCTCAGAAGGTTGTGGTATAAAGAAGTCACATATGTAAATTCATTTTGCCATATATCATCAAACAATTAAGAATTTTCTTTCTGAAATGTTGTATTACATTTATGTGGCTGCTTGAAGTACTGTGTAATGTTACTGTCCAAGCAATGCCTGTATTTCTGACTTATAATAAGGTTGTTCTACTCTTAATGTAAAAATGACTAAGGTGTTACTCACAGATGCTGTTCATCAATTAATTGTTTTCTTCCCATGACTTTCTCTAAAAGTCTCTTAATTGTATATGCTACTTGTTGCTATTAAGAAGTCTGTATTTACTGTTTACAGTTTGCTATGTAAACAATAAACAGACTGAAATCTGGCATGCTAGGGATAGTAGAAGCAGAAAACTATACATCTGTTGTGTATATATACACTGATATTTTAAAAGGTAAAAAAGTTTCTCCAAAAGAAGAGCAAAAGGTAAGAGAAAATAAAGGTTAAAAATAACAGTAAGAGGAAGGTGTTTGTTACCAGAGTCCAAATATATTTTGGTATGATGTGCATAAACCTAGGAGTTTTTGCTAAAATAGCAGAGAAAAAAATAGTTGGCATGTTTGAAAAACTGAGCTGAGCTTTGTTTGTGATCGTAATGTGTCAGAAACACATCTTCTGGTGTGGTGCACAATACAATGCTCTCCTGCTTTCTGAGTTGAAGTGTTCAGAGGTTTTTCCTATGCATATGTTTTTTGCTAGGTATTTCTTGTTTGGTTTATTAGCTGGAGAAGTTTTTCAGTATTTCTAGATTCTGTCACCTTGCAGTAGTTTGAATAATGTGACAAGGAAAGAAAATCAGTCAGGACTTGAAACAGATTCAATCCTGATTTCAGTTACTGCTTCAAATATGTGTTGCTGACTTTTTAGGCCATTCAGCTTCTTGAAGGTAACCATAATCTATATCAGTGGAACTTTATATGTATCCTGTTATAGTGCACTTCTACTGCAGATGGCAAAGGAGTTTGTTCCTTGGCTGCTCACGCTCCAGCTCAGTGGTCTTTGAGGTTTTTCTTGTTTGCTCTGCAGCTCTGGGCTGCGTTAGAAGCCTCCTTGCCAAAAGATATGGAGGCAGAACTGCAATATTTAGTGTTTCAGAAGCAGACAGAGGGTTTTCTGCCCAAAATTATAGCCCGAAGTTTTATTCAAAATGAAAGCAGAGTCTTCAAAGCCTATCAGTGTCTGCCAGAAACAATTTTGTTTTTAGCATTTAAGTGAATTTTTCAAGCTTCATTAGTAATAATTTAAGAAATTTTGAGGGCTGAAGGAAGTAAGTTGTGGCTTTCTCTTATACAAAACTTCTACTGAAGTTGCTTGTCTGAAAAACAGATAATTTCCTAATTTAGGTAGGCACTGCACAGTACTTTGACCTGTACTGTCTTGATCTCTGATGACTTTGGGTTGAAATGTGTCACAGTTATTTTTCCTACCTGCAGGCCCTGTGTCCTGTGAAAGCTTTATGGAGGGAACCTATGTAACCTTTGCATCCAGACTCTGCATTGCTAATTGTGAAGCTGGGAGGGTGATGTGTTTCTATTTTTTTTGATAACTAAAAGATAATTTTCTTTTTCCACTGAGTGATTCAAAGGAAGTGCAGCAAACCTCTTAAGACCAGAAAATTCAGTATGACACTTGTTTTCTTGTCACTTTTTGTAGATGGGATAAGTTAAAATAATTTTTTTTCCTTGAACTGAAAGTTCTAATTCTGGAGATTTAAAAAACACAGTAGGAGTTGAATTCAATCAGAAACAGAACGTTGGATAATGTTAATCCTATTCTTTTTGCACAATATAAACAGTGCAAAGTATGGTTTTGTAATAGTGTTAAAAGAACTGTTAAGGAGTTTTTTTCTGAAGCTAAAACAGAGCAGCTTGAGGGCAAAAAAGCTTAAAATTTGGATCTAGACAGTAATTTCTTTGGACAAGCTCTCTGTAACTTTTCCCACTTTCAAATCCATGGTTCTGTAACAAAAATGATTTAACAGCATTTAAAAAATTGGTGCAACTTTTCTATTCTTTTAACTGATTGCCTTCTTTCCCCTGCCCTAGACACATTTTTGCTATGGCACTTTTAGCCTTTATGTTCTAAAAATTAAGCAATCCTTGTAATGAATGTGTTGAATAGGTTATTTTTTGTTTTACTTTTTTCCTGCTGTTACTACTCACTTCAATGCTTAAAAGCTAATTTCTGCAATAAATGTAGCTTTACTGCTGTATTTTAATTAGCAAAATTTGGAGGATGAAGCAATAAGCTATGTGTTAACCATGCAGAGGGGGAATGCCTTTTTTGGTTTTTTTTCTGAGCACCATAGGAAGGAGGTCCATTCCTTGCCTGATACACAGTTTGATTCAGAAGACTGGAAGGAAATAGTGTGCAGGTTCCAAAATCTAAACGAACAAGGAAATGAGCTCTAACTCTATTTTTTTGTTGAGCATGTATTTACTGCTTCTATCTTATTCAACACATAAATGAATGCCAGACTTGGCAAAAGAAATCCATACAATAAAGCTTGTTATGATTTCCCAAACTGATCACTGAATGGTATTTCTGGTATTTCTCATGGAGCATCTGATGGTTGGTTAACTAGTATGCTGTATATAATGACAACTGAAAATGAAGAAATTCTTGCTATTTCTGCAGCTTGTTTTGATGTTCATGAATTGAAAAAATAGCAAAGTTGGACACTGAATAGTTTTGGCTACTCTTCTGTAATTTCTGGCATCACTAAAAAGAGTGGAAACTGTAACTTCTTAAGCAGAACCTGGCTGTTGAATACTTTTTCTTTTATTTTGTTTGTAAATTCTAGGATTATACGCACTCCTTTTTTTTAAAATACAAATGCACTATTGTTCTTTATTTTTGAGGAACATATGATACATATATATTAGTATGTAATTCTGTATCATGAAGAACAATTGGACTTGGTCTAAACAGTGTTAAAACAAAAGGCAGCAAAACCCCCAGTTACACAGAGAAAGGAAAAATAAGATGAGTGGATACAGACATATATGTAAGGATACATGCAATGTAAATTATGTAGATCACCATAGCAAGGAGGACATTCACAGCAGTCTCTGTTGGTTTTCAGGCAGCCTTTGGGAGGTGAGCATCTGCAGGTCTGCATTGTAAGTGTGAAGGGCAGTCAACAGGGAGACAGAATGCATTTTCTTGGGGAAAAAATAGGGGATAAGCAAGGGAGGTCAGCATTTGCAGGCATTACAACTTGAAATTGGTTTTCTGATACAGAGTGAGTGATAAGGAGACTGAAAATAGAGGAAAAAATAATTTGGTGATGACAAATTAAACAGTGGAAAAACAGTATCCTGGACAGAGTAATGGAATTGGTTATCAGTTGTTCTGGAGGCATTCTGCATGGATAAAACTGTCTCTTCAAGCAACTTTGCTTTCCAGATAGATATCAGTAATGTTAAAATAAATAAATAAAATGTCACTAGTGGAGACAGTGTAAATTATAAAATAATGAAAAAAAAAGACAAGAGTGTGAAATCACAGTGCAGGGATGGTTGATTGTTCTGTATCTTGCTTTTCAGAAGCTTTGAAGCATAATTTATCATGGGAAAAAAAATCAGGATACCAATGTAGATATTTCGTGTGTAGTGGTAATAATTTAGTATACAATACTTGTTAGTGCTTTGTATTCTGGAGTTATTTAGAAATTTAATGGTGATCTTGGTTATGTATTCGTATTTTCTAGTGGATAGTTACTGGCTGAGTAAAGACAGCCAGTAAGTGTTACCTTGTCTTGTTCGACAAGAGCTCTTTATGCCAGTCCTTGTTCTCTCTTAACTCCTCTGAAAGATGGTTTTTTTGGTTTGTTTTTTGTTTTTTAAAATCTTCAATTAAATGTTCCCCACCCCTGCTTTCCTATTGTTCTGCATCTTTTGTTGCATTCTTGCCCACCAGCTGCTTGTTTGTGTGCGGCTTTTCTAATTTCTTTTGGTTTTTAAGGAGTTGTATAACACTTTATTTCTTTGTTTCCATTGGCTATAACGTCTCTAAGGTTCTGTTTTTACAAAAATAAAGGATTAGGTTTTTCTGTTTCAGTTATGCTCCTTAACATACTAGTGTTTATAGCAAACCTGCACAATTAAAATGCTAGCTTTTTTTAGTTAGGAGGCCCATTCTCTATGTATTAGGGCCCTTGTAAATAAGGTTCTGAGTCATTAAGGCATCATAAAACAAACCAGAAGTTTGTATATAAATCTTAAAAGTCTGCACCTGTTAAATTGACTGTTAAATTGAGAGATTGTGCCCTGACTTCTGCAGACCACATAGATTATTTGCTGAAGAAATCATAGTAATGTAAAATGAGCTTAGTCTTGTAGAAAATTTTGCCATACCAGTTTCAGAAATGAAACTAAGTCTCTTAATTTCGTCTTCCAATAAATTTATTATTCAAAATAAAAGCCATGATGAATTGGATATTATTTACTGCCAAAGTATCTGAACCAACTTAGAGGTAGTATTCGGAATTTTTGATTTAATTTAATTTTTTTATCAGAGGGAGTGAAAATAAGCAGTTATGTCAAAACAAAAAATAAACTTGCTGTTTTGCAATGTGTCCTATTTTTTCTGTGAAAATGCTGAGAGTTAGGTTTATCATTAGAAACTATAATAATCTTGCAATAGGCAAATATTGGATTATCTTTTGCTAGTCTTCAGATCTCTGGGCATTATGTACAGTCTTAAATTGTGAAATATATGAGCTCTGCCTCCAGAATGTTTAGCATTAGTTCCAACCTTCATAAACAAACGTGTTTGGAGGACTTTCAGTTTCCTATATGCGTTCTTGTATATTCCATTCATTGTACCCTCCTCACAGGAGAGTGATTTTTTTATTTTTTTTTTATTTTTTTTTTTTTAAAGCTGCTGGTTTTGAGCTAGCACAAGATTTAATCAGCTCTTGTCGCCTTAAGTGAAAATGTAATATGTTGCTAATTGCTGTTCTTATCTATATTGCAGGCAAAGGCTGATGTTTCTGCTTGGTGTGGGGAGTTTGCAGCTCTTTGTTCAAAGCAATTGGACTGGGCCTCCTGTTCAGTTAAAGCTTCAGGATTTTTTGCCACCTGCATTGTTACACAAATTCTGTGAGGTAGGTTTGGATTTTAATAAGCTGTCCTTTTATTGTCACTGCTTTTCAGAAATAACCATAACACTTAGGTTATACCAGAGAAGGCACGTCTGCAAGGAGGGGTGCTAGAATGAATTGCTGTAATCATCTATCCTACTGGCTGCTATTACAGCATATTCAGTTATATCTGCAGCGTCCTATAAGTATTTACTGTTTGTCTACTTAAGATATTTCCTGCTGGAAATGTTGGGTTTGGATGGAGAAGATATCTTTAATATAGGAGTGAGAATTTACTCAAAGGGCATTTACAATGAATAAACTTTTCCTGTATTTATTTTGGGATACATTCTTAGCTGGATCAAAGAAAGATGTTTATAAATGGCTTAGAAATTTCCCCTCCTTAGGGAAAAGTAGCAGTTGCATATCTTGCAAATAGCAGTGTTTGGCAGATGCTAATAGTATATTTGGATGCTCAGTGTCCTGTTGGGCTCCTGAATGCCAAGTGAGTTGAGGTAATATTAGTACAAAAATGCTAATTTAAATAGAGTTTTTGGAAGCAGAGAGGAATGTAGGACATGAAACTGAGGACTGTCAGTTTTATTTATTTTGTCATCATTTTATGTAGATTGCTAATCAGCACCCTAACTTCTTTTAGTGATGTGTGTATTGTTCCTCATGGCAGTACCACAGTCCAGACCCTCCTCACATGGGGTTTATCACAGCTTCTTGATTTTTCTCTTGGGATTAAAGCTGTGGTAAAATACTGACTACTGCAGTGTGTCAGTGAAGAACATACCACTAGTCTCTGCTATTGCTAAATCTATACATGAGTTTGAATTTAGAATTCCATGGACCATGAGCAATGTAAGTGCTGTAAACTGTGAAATGGGGAGAAGTTGGAATATATGAAAAGTTTCACGTAAAGCTGTTGGCCCTGCTGCCTTAGTGTGATATGTTTTCCATAATTCATAAAGTCCTGCCTTAGGTTCATTTGCAAGGTTGTATTTCTAAATAACTAATTCAGGTACAGTACTGCTCCTGGTTTTTTAAATAGAAGTTTATAAATTTGATTTATGTTTTAGGGCTGGCACAGTACGTATAGATAGGCTTGTTTTTCACATGATTTTTGATACTTGAAATTCAAATCTCATCTTCTGATGACTAAATAAGTAACAGTGGAAACCAGGTGTACTAAACCTTTTAGGGTGTGAAATGAGTTAGCAGAAATTTTGAAGTGTGCTACTTCTGAGGGGAAAAGTACTTCATTTTGCCTATATATATATAGTAAAAATAACAGAACCTAATTTCTTTGATTCTCTTTATAGTTTGTTTATAATATTTAATATCAAAATATTCTTACAAATTTTGGTTTCTGTTTACTGGAGAACTCTGTGTTCTGTGTGTATGCACAGGTTGCCGTCTTAATGCAGTCTGCAGCCAAGATGATTCTCATGGGATTGCTGTCACTGACAGTTCAGAGACCTGGCAAATACAGTGTTCATAATTTCTCTTTCATAGAATCATAAAATGTTTTGGCTTGGACAGGACTTTAAAAGATCACCCAGTTCCAAGTCCCTGGCCATGAGCAGGGCCACCTTCCAATAGAACAGGTAGCTTAGAGCTCCATCCAACTTGGCCATGAACTCTTCCAGGGAAGGGGCATCCACAGATTCTCTGGGCATCCTGTACCAGTGCCTCACCACCCTCACAGCAGAGAATTTCTTTGCCTAAACCTACTCCTTATCAGTTTTAAGCCACTCCCCTTTGTCTTGTCACTGCATGCCCTTATAAATAGTCTCTACTTCCTTTTTCTTGTAGGTCCCCTTCAGGTACTGGAAGATCACAATTAGGTCACCCCAATCCTTTTTTCTTCCAGGCAATTTCATTTAATGTCTGGAAGAAAGAGATACTAATTCCTGTTGAGTGAGGAAATACATGGTCTCCTGTTTAGTTTCTGTTGTGTTTCTGCAGTGGCTGTGAATGTGATGCTTTGAAATACATTTGCTTATGCAGGGGTGGTAGTGCAGAAACTAAACTGGCAAGAGATTATAAAGGAAAACAGACTTGAACATACTTTATTTCTAATGAGTGCTCCATCAGATTTCCATATTGCTTCAAGGTTTAGCTATTTATGCATTCAGGCAGAAGTTTACCTTTATTTCTATTACTGCTGTCTGTATTGTCTTCTGACATGTTAATGTTTTTATTTCCAAGAGCACTATGCAATTATGTGCTAAAATGTAATATCCACTTCTCTTTTTTATTAAAAGTCTTAATTCAAAAGGTTTTGAATTATCCTTACTTTTCATTCCAAGGATTCTTAGTATATGAACATTCTGTAAAAAATGAACATCTCAATAGTGACATTTTTGTGTTTCCTTTAATTCAGCTTTATTCTCATGCATACACAGATATTCAGAAAATGTGGGTTAAAAATAGAACTCTTAGCTTTCTTCCATGTTCCGTCGTTAAGACAGATACAATCTCTTTTTAAACAGATCATCTATTTTCCAGGTTTTCAAACTAAAATGATTTTTTTCCCCATCAAAGTTAAAAAATTATGTCTTCATATTTATTTTAGCTTGCTCTAAGTAATGTCACTAAATTTCAGCATTTCAATGTCTCATTTATTTCAGGAATATTTTAAAAACTGTTACTCTTATTTTCAGAACACTTTATTGGATTCGTCTTTGTTTCCAAGGTATATAACTGCTGCCATTTCTCTCCTTGGAAAGTTTCACCTCTGGATCAGTGACATAGCTTCATTTCTGCTCCCAGATAACTTCTTTCCTTATGAGTGCAGTAAGGCTGCATGAGTCTGTAATTAATTTTAGGGAAGAATGAATAAAATAGCCTCTTTAGGATGAGTTGCTAGTAGGGGCCTCTTGGATGTCTTCAGTGAACAATATTCATGAGTATGTGTGTATTATTTCCCTTTCTTCCAACTGAGTCTAGCCTTCTCTCTAAACTATGGCATTCATGTACTCTATTAAGATTTAGTTGTATGTCCTGCAGAACTGGCTTGTGATTTTCAGAGTGCACACAAAAGTAGCATTTCATTTATTAGAAGTATTTCAGTTTTCTAAAATAGCTGTGAGACTTCACCATGCCATTTAGTAGTCTGATACTACACTGAATTTTTTTTAATGAGTGAATGTGTTAAAGGAAGATTAAAAATTACTGAATTCTGGTTAAAATGGATTAGCAGTTGTTTTGAACTTGTTTGGGTTAGACTAAAGTATTATAAATGAGCTCAGTGCTTAAAATAAGTGGCTTATAGTAATGAGCTCCTTGTGTCTTAAAAGAATTGTCACTGTTTCTGCATGTAAGGGAGTAAAAGGTACAAAACTGTTGAAGTTGGTACATATTTATTCTGCCTTAAGTTTCAGAGCTTCTATGTATTACCTCATAAAGCTGAGCTCAGTATTTTCAGTGGATGAACTGCAGAAGAATGTTGTGAGGACAAGCTGTTTGCTTCTTTATGTGTTGTCTGATTTCATATTTGCAAGTATATATATCTGCTAACGGTGAGAACCTCCATCTGGAAGATCTCAATCTGTTAATTGATAATGCATGTAAATAACTGGTAGGAATCTTCCAAATTCATCTATCAACAGTTCCTGCTCTTCTTTTTGTAACTTCCAGGTTGATCCCAAAGAATAAGTTCTGGAATACATTTAAATAATTTTTTTCCTTACATTTTATTATTCCATCTTTTATGCATTACTTGATCCTTTTGCTGAAAGATACTGAAATATTTCCATGCTTCTGTTGGCATCTATAACCATGTTCATAATTATTATGAAAAACACCAATGTACTATGTAACACTACTTTCTCAAATCCAGCATGATTCCTTGGTCTTTTTAATTCAGTCTGTAGTGAATTCCTTTTTTCAGGCCCAGATGCTTGCCTTCTATGAGCATGAACTAGCTAGGAAAAAAAGTCTGTGCTTGACCAGCAAGGTATAGGCTTTGAAAATTATGCAGATTTCTCCCTCTTGTGGGGAATGTAAGGATGGATGATAAAGGCTAAATCTGGAGGCAGAGCCTTGTAAGCAAAGACAGTCTGCTAAAGTAGCCTACAGTCTTGCCCTGCATTCCCTTGCTATGAATATAGAACAGAAGGGGGAATCGTAATGCAGTCGCTTGAAAAATACCCCCTTAAAGAGCAGAGCAAAATCACCGTTATAGGGTTTATGAGCAAGAGCTTTCATAACCAAAGCACTTCTTCAACATGGAATGCTCTCAGGCAAGACTTGCTTGCACTAGCTCACCACAATTCTCTTCAGTGTGGACCTCAGCTCTCCATAGTTTACCTGTTATTGATTTGGCTTGTAAAACTGGGGACAGCCTCCTGTGTAATCTTACCTTCTTTGCAGAAAGTTGAAGAGAAAAGCAGTTATAAATAAAAGCAGTATTTCCATTGCCTTAAAGTCTAAAGAGTGAATTCTGTTTCAAAGGACCAAACCTTTGGTTTGGTAACCTAACTAACGTCCTCTCTTCATCTGTAAGGCAGATCACCTTAGCTTTGCCAAATGACAAATGATTGTGCAGTAGTCTTTGTATTTTTAAAAATATCAAAAGCATATATGGCTTACTAGCCACATACAGCAGCTTCCTGATTTGATAACTTGTTTGTCTACATCCCACCTTTGCTTCCATTTAATCAAGTCTTCCTGAGCCTTTAGCCTGACTTTGTCCACTTCTTTATGTCTACACTTACCTTTCTATATGTAGGAGAAAGAGCTAATGAAATGTTACAGAGCCCCAGAGTGTTTCTCAATATACAAGTAAGCTGAATGCACACTTTGCTTCTAGTCACTATCATTAGCAAGAAAAGAGCACTAATTCCCTAAACTAAAATTCTCATACACTCAATTTTTAGAGCTATTGAATGTGAATGGCAGGAACTTTCTTCTGATTTTTATTGTTACTTGGGTGGCACCAGGTGTGCTGGGAAATACTTCTGAAATACTGTGGAAATTGAAATACCCAGGAATACTGTCCAGCTTGCAGTTGATTTAGGGCTTAGTAGTAGTAACTTAAAAGTGGCCATTAAAGTTGTGGATCTAGTGTGAATGGAGTTTAATTTGTGTGTATGTTGTGTATTAATTTCTGATGGTCAAACATAACCACTTGATTGTCCAGCAGAAGTTGGATGACTGCTCCAGTGATTTCTCTGCATATGTTCATGAAGTAATTATCTAGTATATGTTTCTGTGCTTTAAGAACATTACTCCTGAATAAAATAATTATACTTTGTGATGTCAAGTTTGGTGTAGAAGGATTCCTAACCCAGGTTTACTAGGTCAGGAGCATTATATTAGCAAGTCTTGGATTGTGTCTGTTTTGAGATACATGACATTTTTGAGCTACGAGATAGGTTCAACAAATCATATATTTAGTTGTTTAAACACAAGAACACAAGCTCAAAATTTCTTTTTTGCTCTTAGCCAATGTTCTAGTGATTTTGGGGGTCTTCAGTTCTTAACTGTGCAGTCCTTGAAGCTGTAACACTTTAAACGTCTACATCTTACTTGTAGCTGTTCTCTCACCTTAAAGACAACCTTAGGGCAATAATTCTGCATGGATAACGCAGTTGCAGAGCATAGGCTGGAAAAATAAATCTTGGTTTAGACTTTCTTAGCTAAAGGTAAAAGATGCCTGCTTTTCTGGATGGGATTTGTTTCATGAGAAAGGACATGGATTTGTTAAAATAGAAGATAGCAGTTCTTTGGCTCTAGGACTTGTTAGCTTATTTTCAAAGTTGTAATATGTCATCAACTTTCCCTTCTTCCTCCCTCATTCTTCCTTAATGTTATGTTAGCAGGACTGGGTTTTGTGGTGAAAGGACTTGAAATGTGAATTTGAGATTAATTTGTTACTACAGTGCTTAAACAAGTATAGATAACTCTAGCATCACAAAGCTGTTTTTAAAAAAGGTTTTATAACAAATCTCCTTTGCTTTCCCGTTGAGTATTTTAAGTGTGGTCTACTTTGATTATAGAAAGAATCAAAAACATGCAGATAGAAAAAAGTTTGCATTAAACTGAAAATTGTATTGAGTGTCCCACTATGTGTTTGTGTATGTATTTGAAAAATTAATCTTTAGAAGTACTGATTGATGACTTTTCCTTCTCAAATTATAGATGTTGATAAGGTTCTTCCTTTCTGAATGGTCAGAGGTGCAACATATATGGTATATTTTCAGTTGGCAACTTCTTTCCTGTATTTTCAAGCCGTTTGTCTGACTGTTGTGATCATCATTTTCCACAGTGGGATTGAAATGACTGCAATGATGTCATATAGGAATTCCCCTTTGTCCCAGATCATTGCCTACAAAGTAGAAGTGTTTTCAATGCAAATGCAAGCTAAAAAACCCTGTAGTAAGTCAAAATAAGCTTAATGGTTACTCTGTTATTAAAAAGTGGTGTTGGAGATTCGTGTTGCTTAACAATGTAACCTTTTGATACAGGTATCAAAGAGTTTCAAATAACTCAGGAATTACATTATTTGTTTAGTTTAAAAAGCTGAAATATGATTCAAGTAACATATCTTGGTTGCGTAGACTGATTAAGAATCTTTCTCAGGCAAGTGACTTCAATGCAAGCTGTCATTGAACCTTCTGTTTTGCTTTTTCTCTTCCATTCCCTTTTCTTTCCCCTTTTATACCAACTGAATACTAAACCCCCTTTTTTTTTGTTTATTATGGAAATCTGTCATATGAGAACCAGGAATAGACTGATAAACGGACATCTATCTCCCTGAGCTTGAAGATAAACTACTCAAAGGCTTTCATTGCATTAAAAGGGAGGGAGAAATAGGTGACTGTCAGATGCCAGTCACCACTGAGAGAGTCCCTGGAGAGCTAGCTCAAGGCCATTAACTAAAAGTGTTACTGTAGAGAATGTCATATAGGAATGCATCCAAAGCAGGGAGAGGTTTTTATTTATCAGACAAAGGGAATAATGGCTCTGATATTGCTGCTCTGATGCCACTCCAACAGGAAGCTCTCTCTGGGGAAAGAAAAAGATAGCACAATACTACAGGAATATCTAGTGTATTTCAGTGCTGTAGGATTAATTTAATTATAAAATTGTTTTGTTTCTGTGACCGCAAATTGAATGGCATGGATTTACCAGAAGCTTTTCTCCTTAGATCATGGGAATGATTGTATTATTGGAATGTGTTTGGGGTTAGTTGACTGGAGGACATGTGGATTTCAGGTGGGAGGAAATCAGTGTCCTGCAGATCGTGTTGATGTGGTGTATCAGGACAGCAAGAAACAGTGCAGAATTTACCATGATTTGGTAAGAGGTTGAGACTCCAAGAGACGGAGTCTTAGGTTTTATTTTTGTTTTATTTTTTGGATTTTTTTAAAATGTTTTGAGCAGACTTTTTCCTTAAATCATTAATAGCTATTTTTTCTGTTCTGTATTACATTATTTTTTAATAAACTTAAGTTTCTTGGAACTTGTCTTTTTTTCCCCCCATCTTTTAGCCGAAAATGGTGCATGCAACTATTCTGAAGATGCTGGTTCTAGATGGTGAATCAGTCTATACCTTGACTTCTCATCCTATTTTGCTGCTCATAGCCAGGATAATCCTTGTGAATTCAAGACACAAACTCTCATCTCTCCAGGTAAGAAGTATGTGAGTAATGACTATGACTACCAGCTATTTCTTAATTGGTTCCCTCATTCTTTTCTTCATACCTCATTGAATCATTCTGACTTCCATTTCTTTTCCTGTAGCTCTGAGGTTCTTCCCTCTAAGAAACAGTTGGGACAAAGTGATTGCAATTAATCACAACTATCTTCTTCTTCAAGATAAGCTATTTACTCACTGTCTTCTCCAAAAGAAAAGAAAGGTTTCTTCATTAGCTGGAAAACTTAGAAAATTTAATACTACCAACTTTATCAAGACACGTAATTTGTGATGTTATTTGTAAGGGGGTAAGTGGGAATGCCCAATAATGCAGCTTACATATCCTATACCCTTTTTAACAAGCTTTTGGATCCTGTTAACCATTAGTGTGTGAATTCTAAGTCTAAATCTCCTGTATATATGTGCTGAAAACAAGCAGATGTGATGAAGCACCTCTTAGAGGGTTTGTACCTCCCTTGTAGTTCAGCAGCTGCCTGATTGGTAGCAGGGCCCTTTGGAAGTGGGGGACTTTTAACAGCAGCAACTTCTCTTTATTGAATTCCAGTTGAACAGGATTTGGCTGGAGATCAAAATGCCACATGGCCTCTCTTTATGCTTGGCTGACAACATCCATTCCCAGCTGGGTCATTGTATGAGTGATGAATTAAACTGTGTGGGAGATGTTGGGCTGTACTGCATTTCTGGAAGCCAAGTTCTTCCATCGTTTTCCCTCTTTTTCACAGATGAGTGCTGTTGAATTTCAGCAACTGGGTCAGTCAGGGAAACAGAAAATGTACCTGATACAGAGAATTCCCATGCTGCCTCTGCTAGGAATCACATAATAGGGGGCTTTTTTCTACAGGGTTGAGGTTCAATTATTTGTGTCTACATCAAGTTCAAAGGCAACAACTGATAGGAGCTACTTTCATCAACAGGCTGGTGTAGCAATTAAAGCTTGCCATTCTTCTTCCTTTCAGCTTGATGCAAAGGTGGCCTCAATACTTTTGCTGCTTTAATAGTAGTGCACATACATTTAAAACAAGGTAAAATACTTCAAAATTTATTATCTAAAGCACTAATAAAGCCCTGTGTGCTATTTTACATGTAAGAGTAAATGCAAGTTTTCAACTTGGCTCACAAAAAGCATTGCCGATAGAATATCGTGCGCAGCTCAGGTGGCTTATCTGAAACTTTAAAAATATATTCTCACTGATTCTAGCATAAGTGGTAAGCATAAAGTCTCAGGAAATTATATCATTAACCTGAATACTCAGTTGTGGGAAAATTAATACCTCATTATATAAAGCTAAACTCAAGTAATTTGAAACTTCTTACTTAAATTGCCTTTAGGTTTCTAAATAAATGATGAAATGTTGGGATATGACTTCTTTCATGAAGCCTGTTTTCTGCTTTACTCTGCCCAGCTGGATATCAAAAGTCATCTTTCATTGCTTTTGGAAATAGATGCTATTATTCTTTTTGATGGTTCCTTTCTAGGAACATTAGAATCAGCTTCATGTAATTAGTTTAGATGTTTGTGCTTGAATACTGCGCAGCTCTTTGGTCAGTCTGAAGCATACCTGCATAAAAAGTTCAGAAGATGGGTGCCTCTAAAGCAATCAGACATCTTTCATAGAGAATGATTGGTGTGCTGGCAGCACCAGCATAAACAGCAATCATTAGGGCCTCTGTAGAGGTGTGCTATACATTCACAGATTATAATCTTAAGTATAATTTTGCGACTAGAGTATTAAAATTAACTTTTTCATGCATTTTCTTGTGTTGCAGCTAGAGAAGGGGTTAATAGACTGTGGGGAATTTATGCTTTGTGTCCACAGCTTTCTAAAATCAGGTATTTCCTGGGCTTTGGTTCAGCTCTGCCTGCTGTAGAATGATTTCTTAGTTCAATAACATCTTTGCCCTTCTGAAGTTCAACGTACAGATATTAAGACTTTCAATTGTGATTGTAATGTGTTCTCAAGAGCAATTCTGCTCCTATTCTGCCTCTCTCAGGCTCCTTTATGCTGCCACCTGAAGGAATAAAAAAAGGTCAAGCAGAACAGGAAAAATGCATATAAGGACTACTGTGGATTATCAGAAATACTGAATGGCATCCATACAGAAATGAAATAGTTTAGGACTCTTCAGGCTGGAAGATTGCTGAAGGATGAGATCATGGCTTTCTATTAAAATAATCTATGTGACACAAAAAAAGATAAGCAGGAAACAGCTGGATTTGGAGTTTTGGTTTTATTTTGGTCCTTTTCTGTTACAAGAGTTAAGATCAATGAAATCAAAGCAGCAAGTGGCTACTCCAAAATAAGTGCATGCAAGTATTCCTTTTTTTCTGCTGTTCACGGCATTTTTTACCAGATGGTGGTATTAAAGATTTGCAGGGTTCAAGGAGCAGTTTGAGAAATTAATAGAGAAAATCCATCAAACCCTTGCAGCACTGTAGGACCGCCTGCATATGTTCATCTTTATGCTAGGTTATGGTTGTTTTCTTAAAACAGCTATTTTGGACAGGTTTGAATTTTTTTAAAAACTATAATTGAATAGACTACAAAAGCCATAATTTGAAACTACTTTTCTTTTTTTTTCTTGTATTTCTTAAAGGTCTATACTTGTTATGAACTTGCAGTATCCATATTTTCTTTCAGACTTTACCTTGGTGGACTCTAAGATGTGTAAATATTCACCAGCAGTTGTTGGAGGAGAGATCACCTGAGCTATTTACTCTTGCACAGGCCTCTATAAAACAAGGTATATTTCTAATTACTTGTTTTATGGGCTTGCAGCATTTCTTTTAAGATAGCACAGGGGAGGGGAATTTGTAGTCATAACTATTAAAATGTTTATCAGACATTTATATAACTGCAATGAGTTGAGAGGGATCAGAATTTCACTTAGGTTGGCATGGGCTTGTATGGCACATGCTATTTTTCAGCCTCTAAGATGAAAATGTGAATATAGAGAAGGGTCTCAAAACAAGTCATTGTCAAAAAACCTTTGGATATGGTACTCAGAGATAGGTGATTTAAAGTACACCTGAATATTTAGTGAGTTTCTTTCTGGCATTTTTTTTGCCTGGTGCCTCATCAATTGGTTTATTTTCTCACTGAAGACATCTGGTATTTCAAACAAGTACCTTCATAGTTCATAAATAAATTATTTTAAACCTTTAAAACTGTCTTTGAATAGGGTTTGAATAACCCACCTACTTGTCTATATCAAGTTCTCAAGAAAACTTTGTGTTAGTTATTAGGGAAAAAAGACCTTCAAATTCAGGCAAAATTACATTTTTCTCAAGTGTTATGTCAGTATCATCACCTGAATAGAAGACAGCTGCAAGGATTCCCTGCTGTTCTGGAGCAGCCAGCAAAAGCAATGGGACTTGGTGCAGTTTCCCATCCCTTTTGCCATGTGCCAAACATGGTATGGGGTGCCAGAAAGATGTTGTAAGTTTGGGACATCAGTGCTTCTGGGCCACTACATCAGTACTGGTAATGATGTGAGGCTTGCCCCAAAGGTCCTTGGAGTCTCAAAGTGCCGAAACCTATCAAGCACTGTGGGTATATGGTATTAAGGTAGTGGCAAGACTGCTTCTCAGTGTGTCATTTGAGTTCATCATGGGGCATTAGCATCAGTAATTTTGTATCAGCTCATTGAAACTTGCTAGCTGCAGAAAATCTAGTTGTAATGCACGATTAAACACTATAACCTGACTCTTTTTTTTCCTTTCAAATTGTATTGTGTCACTCAGTTCAAAAGTTGCATTTTTGTGTGGTTTCCACTTGTACCTGCATGTCCAGCATTCTGTAGGCTTGGAGTAATATTTTTATATTACTAGTTTGTGGTTTTTTTAAAAAAAAGTTTTAAATATCATCTTTGAAAAAGTTGTTACTAAGCAGGATTTATCTATGCAAATTTTGATTTAGTGACTTTAAAAAGCTTTGTAAAAACTATATTCAGACTTAGCAGCTTTCTATATTAAATGAAAGGTTTCCAGGATTAACAAGTACTAACAAAAAAAAAAAGTCTAGGAGGTTTAAATAGTAAAACCTGTTGCGCAAGAGTTGACTACCAATCTCTAATTTAAAAAAAAAATAAAAAATTCAGAGAAAATGTTTAAAAAATCCTTGATAATACTATTTTTTTTATAGTAAGACTTTTAAACACCATTAATAAAGCTTGTTTGAAAAATTAAACATCCGTTATGAAACACAGACTCAGTGGTATAACTGGGTAACCAGTCCTTTTTAAGTACTGTGATGCTGTGAGCTTTTTGGAATTCTTATTATCTAAATATTTTTGCAAAATGCAGAAATAAACCATAATGCAAAAAACCCACTTCCATTTAAGAATAATTTTCAGCTTAATGGTCAGTATTTGCAGGAATATTCTCTTGTAATTTACTATACTTTGATACAACTTAAATACATAAGAAATACAAATGCTTTTATGCTGGATGAGAAAAATGTGGAGTCTTCTTTCCCAAAGGCTTCAGATCTGTTCACAAAGGTATTTTCTCCAGTTCAGATGGAGAACATGATCTTTATCATTCAGCAAAGTCAGTAATTATTTAAAAAAACAAAAACCAACCAAACAGAAAATGTCTTATGAATCCTAAGCCACCATTCAGTGCTCAGTTTGCTGGTTAAACTTTGAGGCTTCCTACTTAAGGAGGTGGGTATTAGCTCAATATTTTGTTCTTAAGCTTTTTAGGAAGTCTAATACAATTAGAGTTGTTTATTTTCTGCAGAAGTGATACTTCCCTGTTCAGCTTTGCTGTTAAATACAAGCAAAGATTGAACTTTTTTTTTTCTGGTAGTAATCCTTAAATATAAAGCTTGAGAAATACTTTAAATCACATATATCTTCTTTACACTGTCAGCGAATTTTTAAATGTGTGAAGATGTAAAGAGCAACAGACTTCCTCTCTTGGTGTAGTAAATGTATTTTTGAAATACCATTCTTTCTGAACTACATTCTCATCTCTTTTCTTCTTCTTAATTTGCAGTGACAGAAGCTGAAGCTTTGTTCACAGGTGGTGAAAGCTGGCACTTAGCAGTTCAGTTCCATCTTGAGTCTGCCTACACATTTTTGTTTTACTATGAATATAAAAAAGCTAAACATTCTTTCAATATGGCTAAAGACATAACAAAACTGCAGATTAACCTTACAGGTAAGTTTTGCTTGTAAGGTCTATGAGGATGATGGGTTGGACCAAACTAACCTATGGCTTGTTGAATTTTTTGTGACATATCCAAGGAGTAAAGAACTATACTTTGAAAAAGGTTGATGTTTATCAGGTAGGTCTTACTTGTCTTCCAAGAATTAGTATTGCTTGTAAGAGAAATATGACATCTAGTTAAAAAAATCATTCCTGAATGGGTATTAGAGGAGTTGGAGTATTATAATCCTGGTGTCATGATAAATATTTTCTGTTTTGTTTTTTGTTTGTTTGGACACACTTACCAAGGTGTCTGCTTGATGATTTGATGCAGTCTTTCATCTTTTGTGCCACTAGCCTAGATCTACTCTGTGTAAATAGCTTTTAGAAGTCACTCTCAGGACTGGTGTCATCACAGGAAGTAAGTAGGGAAGTCAAATTTCTGATGAACAGAAATCACAAGGATTCAGTCACTGTGGAGACTATAATTATCTTTTCAGAATCTATTCTTTGATGTCAGGAGGATCAGATTGCTGCACTTAGAACTTTACATGCATAAGTATCGATCTATGGTTTAGCTGGTCCTGATAGCAATCAAAATGACATAAAATCACACCTTTTCTGTGTGAGAATTTGTGATTGTACATGAGTAGAAATGAAAAAATCTTTATCTACTTTTATCCTATAGACTTACTAGTGGAAAGTGCTAAGGAACTGAAACTTGCAGCTTCCTTTACTTATCTCTGTATGTCACAAGGCTCATGCTCCTTCACAGCTGGATCTGCAGCTAATCCTGTTTATACCATGAATCAGTTTAATAATTTTAATTTAAAAAACCCCAACCCATCAGCAGCAAAAACCCCCCTAAAACACACAAAAAACCAAATAAAAACCCAAAGAAACACAAACTCTTAGGAAATTATGTGGAAGTCCATGCTCATTTATACAAAGTTTTAAAAACTCACTTTGAAAGATCTGTTATGAAAATAAAACATAATAGTTTATATCTGAAGGAAATCTATAAATTTTGCTTGATCCTACCCTTTTTTCCCTGTATGCAATAAAATCTGTGCATGTGGTGTGTTCCAAGTGTGGCATTTATTGCCAACTTGGTATTATAAAGCACTTTTCTTTATAATTAGTCAAAATTTTTCTTGTTTTTTTATTAAAAACATCAGTACCTATGATGGTAGTCTAGCTATAAAAATGCAATTAACTGAGAACAAGTAAATTTAAAGACAGGTGATTATTAACTGATAGTCTTCATGCTGGATTTTTTTTTTCCTTTAAAGGAGATCTTAAGATTTTGGATTAATAATTTTCTTTAAGTTAGAAAAAACCTTTTTGTTTGGAGAAGAAAAAAAAAGATTGGATGCCGTGGAATTATTTATATTTTTTTATTATGTTATCAAGAGGTTATGATAGTCCCAGAGAAAGATCATGATGACACAGTATCTTGGAAGAGTGTTGTGAAACTCCTAAATGTTCTGTGGTTTATCTTCATAAATCTATTAACATAGTTATGTCTAACCTGAAGGCAAATGAACTGAACTGAACATGTGGGAACTGTTGGCATTCTAGATGAATTCATTTGACATGCATGTTTGGGCTAAATGGGAGGAATGTTACATCATCGAAAAAGACTTTGGTGTAATGTAAAAGTCCAGTCTCTAGCAAAGACATTTTTAAGGCTTTTGGGAGGAATTTCCTTTTTAGGAAAGGATTTGGAGAGGTTTATATGCATTAATGGTTGTAATCCTTACTAGTTGAGTATTGTATTACAGCATAGAAATATATATTGCTCTTAAAACAGAGATTTTTAGAACCAGTGTTTTCCAAAGTTATTTCAGTAATGTGTAAATAAATCATACTTGGTTTGTGGACGTTAAAAAAGTCCCATTAATCCAAATATGTATCGTGCTCATCTTTTATTGAAAAGCATCATGAACCTCACAATGAGTCATAACCATCAATAACTCTACAAAACAATTTCCACTAAAAGAGAGCACCATGATCCTTCTTGCATATAAATGTAGTGAAATGAGGGGTAGTAATCCAAAATAAATTTAAGATCAACAGATCTAGAGGATTAATAATGCTGAACTCTGAGATGTATTTATTCTTTTCAGGCCTGGTAACGCATCTCTGGGAACTTTTAATATGAAACAGAAAGTAAAGTTTCTGTGTAGATTCCTTTTACTTTGTGAGGATATACCATAGAAAAGGGACCTTGAAGATCAAGGACAGGGCACTTCCCCGTAGACCAGGTTTCTCAAGGCCTTATGCAGCCTGGCCTTGAACACTGCTATACATGGTGGTATAAACCAACCAAATTTTTTTTCAGCTTTAACACACATGATGCATATTTTTCAAGTAAAAAATAGTGTTTTGTCCTTGTAATTGTAAGGAATTCTTAGGTTTAAAAAATGGGGTGGGAGGTGTGTGCATATGAGGGCATAAACAAATCACAGTTTCTGAGTGATAGTAAGCAATTTTGTTGGTATCCAGAATAAGTTTGCAAGTGTTCCCTTCAGCTGTTTAGGCAGTAAGACATAAGAACTGAACTATAGCATAGTGATTTTCAAGCAATGTAAAAATAGAGAATTGAATGCTACTGTGTAAAATTAGTATGAATCATTAGCCAGTATTTCTCTCTGTGTGTCTCTTCTGTGGAGTGTGCTGTGTGATTTTCAAAGTGGTATTTTTAGAACCTTTTTAATTTCTTCATAAACTCTTAATACAGGGCTTTTCCACTAAAAGGGGTAATTGACAGAAAAGGAGAAATCAGTTTTATTTCTGGCTTCCCTACTCATCTCTTTCCACTTTCAGGAAGAAAAACTATTATTTCAGCACCTCTGCTGGATGATTCTTATGGGCAGTGGCCTCATCCTCAGGCCTTTCTCGCATGAGCAGTCATGTCTTTGAGTCTTTACATAAAAGATTTTATATACTGAAAATTTTTCAAAATTATCACAAAAATAAGAACTTTATTTGATCTTAATTGGTTCTGCAAAAGCAGCAGTGGATTAGCTCTCATTCCTCCATCTCTCATTGTCTGAGCACTGTATCACATATTAATGAACAAGCAAACCTCCAAATTTGATAGAGTAATTTTTAACTCCATTTTGGTGCTGGTTAGGAGCTAAAATTCTGTTATTTTAAGTTACTGCCCTGGAATTACTTTTTTTATTTCTCGGCATTTTGCAAGCAAGTTACTAACAGAAGAGGAACAGACGCATTACAATTTGGTATAAATGTCAATTACCCCTTTAAAAACTAATAAAAATTGTCAGTGGGTCCAATAAGAGCTGAAGAAACAATACTGAGAGGAATTTCACATTGTGTGTTCTGAATATTGGTTAATTAATTACACAGCCTTCACTGGTTTGTTGTTTCACTCACTCCCAGTATTACTTTTATGGTCCCTTACATGCCATATGCTGCTAACATCATGTCTGTGATCCTTCTTCAAAGATCTGACTCTTCAAATGAAGATTTGAAATATTTAAGATGTTGGCCTGTAAGATATTATGAGGTTTTCATTTGCATAAATGTCTCCTTGTAGTCACTAACTTCTAGCAGGCCAATTGAACAATTGTTTCTGGTTTATTGCTTGGAAATAATCAAGGAAATGATGAAGCTTTATGACTATGAGTTTTCAAAATGCTAGGTTATGGGGAATTTATTTAAAAGCAGCTTTGCAAGATGTATATAGCTGTGTTTGTGTGTTTGTAATGTGTATTACTTTGTGTGTTTGCTGGCAGTGAGAACACTGTAGAGATCAACCAGAGTTAAAACCTCTGTTAAATTTTGTAAGTTAATTCTCAATGTATTTTCTCTATTTCATCTGGGTTTTTTTTGGTAGCAACTCTCTAGTATGTAATTAGATAACTGTTTTTTGGTGTTCATTAATATAAACATATTTTCTGTAGGTGCTTTGGGGAAGAGAACAAAATTTCAGGAAAAATACGTTGCACAGCTTATTTTGGATGTCCAAAGAACAGATGGATTCCTCCTTCCTCACAGTGAACTAAGTCCAGCTCCAACACCTCTAGAAAGTTTAACAATAGTATGTATCTGAGAAGAATTTTTAAATTTCTTAAAATGAAAATGTTCTGAGGCTTTTATTTTGTGTGTCTGCTAGGGAAAAGTGTGTTGTGCCTACAGCAACTTAGCTGGGGTTTTGGAAAGTTCGTGGAAGAGCTGTGGGGCTAATATTAAAGGAAATGGGGTAAAACAACATATGAATGTCTGCAAGACAGATGTGGCTGCTCAACTAAGACCATATTTGCAAATATGGTCTTCTACAGTTCATGCAATAATTTCTAGTAACTAAGAATGATGAATCTAGGAAAACAGGTGAGAGGCAGATTTTCAAAATAGGCTGCAAGGCATCACAGGATTTCACAGATTCCTATGGACTGACAGATGTATCCAGTTACAGTGCAAAGATAGGAAATTACTCTGCTTATTCCTATGGCATGAATTATGTGAGTTGGTCCTACTGATCTTAAGGGTGTGCATGATGACTTCAATTATAAATTGCTTGAGAACCACTGTATTGATTTAAGATGGCATTTTTCCCTCATAAGGAGATTTAAAGTTATTTGAACTTGCTGAAGAAGCCAGAGATGAATTGAGCTATTATGGTCCCAAGTTTATACTTAAAGTAGAACAGACTTTATTAAAAAAATGTTGTGCCTTGATATACTTCCAGGTCAAGCAGGGATCTTATGCAAAAATATTGTCAATATTTCTCTGTTTCTAAATTGAAAGCATAAATATCTTAGGAGACTAATCTAGATTTTTCTTGTTTGTCCATTAGCATATCCTTTGTGTTGCATTTGATTTGATTAAATGAGGTTGACTGCACGTGTCACAACTTAGGCTTGTGGTAGAACTGCATATGGCAACCCCTTATGGGATAGTGAGAGCTCAGGGGAGGCTGCCTGGTGAATGTCACACTGAGTTGTAGACTTCAGAATTACTGTAGAATTACAGCTTACCTAGAACCTAAATGATAGAATGCATTGTTCACTGATATTGTTCAAGTGTTTTCTTCCAGGTACTCGCAACTTTCTGAAGCATTTGCCTTTGTATTCTATTTCTGATAAAGACTGTAGTTTGGAATAAAATTATTTCATTATTTCAATAAAAATGGCTACACTAGCTTAGGCTGTAGGTATAACTCAGAATGAAGTATTTTGTCCTTGCTAATTAAGTGTTGTACGCTTACGTCCTTTCAATGAACAGGCACAGAGCTTCTGAAGTTTAGCAGAGAATTTGAGAAAGATGTGGGTAATTGGAGCCTTTAAAAATCAGACAGTCATGCTGATGTGATCCATACTTTCCTACTAAAATTTTACTGAGTGTAGCTTGAAAATAATGCTAGAGAAAATAAGCATAACTATGCTTTAGGAGAAGTGCAAAGGCAATACTAGAAATCAAAGGTTCTGGCTGCAGGGATGGAGTTGAGTTTTGTGCAAATCTGGGTGACTTATATAATTCTGCCATAAGTTTACTCAAGGTCCTCATTAAAGGAAGTGAAGCTTTTTGATCCTGCAGTCTAATTCTCAAAAAAAAAATTAAAAATAAAAAATTACAGCTTTTTATTTCTGCATCTTGTGTGTGTCAAATTCTATAAAAACTTCTAGCAGAACCATGAGCTGCTTTGAGGTATTTCAAGTCAGACATTTTGTTAACTTGTGTGAGTGTTCTGCCACATATATTACACTAGGTTTGACTAAGTAGATTCTTCAATTCATGTATGTATTAAATTGCCAACTAAAGGTTTTATTTTGTTCCCATTTTCCAAAAACCTTTTTATTGATAATGTAGTATCAAAATACAATTTATTAATGTAGTTTGTAAGTACAATGTAATTCACTTTAGCAGTGTATCCTAGTGATTCTTTTGCCAGGAGTGATTTCAAATTTGTTGGCCTCGAGTGTATCTTGAAATTATTTTAGCTAAAATTTGAGTTAATGCTATTTTCCTTCTGCCAAAAACTACCAACAACATCATTGCATCCCTGTCTAAGTTTAGGGAGGATATTTGCTGTATCTTATATATTTCTAAAAATAAGTAAAAGTTAAACCTTAAGAGACTGAAAATCTCCACAGCATTAACATATGCATATGAAAAACTAAATTATAGTGGGCAAATTTTATTCCAATTCTCTGTAGAGTTTTTATTTTGCATACAGAATTTGCAGATAAAGGAAAATACTCTATTTGTCTCAAGATAGGAATTATCCTGGATGAGTGGAGAATTTCTGAAGAAAAATGTATATTCTGACAGTTTGGATAAGCTGAGACTGGTCCCACCTAATTTTTATCTCCTGTTTTTAAGTGCTTACCTCCATGGTCTTCAAGTTCTCCCCTTAGTCTTGTTCAGTAGAAAGACTGAACAAGTTATTTTACAGTTAAGTGATAATTTAATTCCATTAAAATAACATCAAAATAATGCTATGTCCAGTGGTTGGATTGGTACCTGTGCTCATTTCTGGTCAAGGGCTTTGTCCTTCACTCTAAGCAATAATGCTATCTCTGGTGTTGATAGAAACAAAACTATTTGCATTGCAAAAGAAATTATTGTAAATTCAAATCTTTGCTCCCAGGTCAGTTTCTGTGAAAGGAAAGCCTTAAACTTGAGGTGATACATAAGGACTCTTAATATGCAGCAATATGTTCGAGTAGTTGATCAGTTTTAAACAATTCAGAGCTGTTTTTATGTTTTAGGGGAATGAAGAAGTTCTTTTTGTATCTAGGAATGCAAGTCAGGCTTTAAATCTGTGGCATACAGTTGCAGTTGAGTTCAGTTGATCAATATTCATAGTGAAGCTAAAGTAATTCGTACTATTTATACAAGTTTGATTTTAAAAATGATGTAGACCTTAAGGTGGAAATTTTAAACTAATTGCCATATAAATTAAATTGTAATTTTGTTACACCTGATGAATTATCACTACACTAGTTCTAAAATAATTTCCTGCTGGAAGTGGTCGATAGTCCTTATATAGTCTAATATAATAAGAGGAGAAAATGATGGTAATACATTTGACTTTAAAACTGTGAATATCTTCCTTATCCACTTAAAATTAAAAAACCCCTTATTTTCTTCACATTCTCTATCAAACCACAGTTTACTTTTATTTCTATAGTGATAAAATACTGATGATGAATGCAGATAACCCACTTCAAAGCATTCCTGTTTGTGCTTTGTTCCTCTGTGGACCTGCATTTTGACCTTGCCAACGGAAGATATGAATGAGAAACAGCTACTACTGAGACATGAAGGGAAATTAATAGGAAATTTGAAAAACTGTTAATATAAACCCATTATCTGTTTTTAATAGTTTGTTAAACCTACTACTGGTAGCTAAAAACCAGTAGCATGATAATTGGTTTCAGGACTAATTGTTTTGGTTTGGGTTTGTTTTTCAAGGGAAGAAGGAAAAAGTAGTATTACAGCTACTTCCTATTTGCTTGCAGCCAAGGAAATCTTTTGTTGTTTTCAAACAAACACAAATTCTATGAATATGGTAATTTACACTTTTTACACATAGATTATACAATTCTCTTCTTCAAGTTAAATGATAGACAGTGAACTACAGGTAGCATGCTTTTTTTTAAAATTAAAGACAGTTTAAATAAAAAGTGTATTTTTATTTAAAAGAGGAAATTTTACCAAAAATCACAGGTAGTTGTCCAGGAGCAAATGCTTTCAGAATGTACTGGCTCAGTGAGGTCTTTTCAGTCTGTGTGGTTTTTTTTGTTTTTTTTTAATCTGCCTTTACTGCCAGAAGCCATGGTTTATGTAGTTGGGTTTTGCTAATACTTAAATTGAAATCCTTAAATTCCCAGAAGGTCCAAGATGGGTAGCCTGAAAACCTGCATTAATAGCCATGACTTCAGTCTGTTTCAGTTGTCTGTATGTGTATAAAAGAGGATGAAATGGTTGATAATTCTATGAGCAACAGTTTGAAAAGGGAAGCTGCCTTCAGGCTTATTTAAGTAGAAAATTGGTATTAGCTAACCTTAGAATTACTCTGAATGCTGTTCATCATGCATAAGACACAAAATATTTGTAGCAAAAATTTTTTGGATGATAATTCCTTGTACTGGCTTCATTAGTTAGTTATTCTATCATAATGGTAAATTACTCTCCATTGTGTCATTCTTTAATGGTAGTATTAACCTTTTTCATGCAAGTCCATATTTTTTCATATTTTGAAGGCTTAATTCTATCTATTTTAAAATATTCTTTTTTTCATCTTCCAACAGAATTATGATTTAAATGATGACACAGTGCTTAATGAGATAAAATTAGCAGATGCTGATCAGTACCAGGTACCTGATTTGTGTGCAGAAGAGCTTGCTGTAATCCTTGGAATATGGTAAGTTAGTTTGTGGTTACTTTAAAAACAACCCAAACAAACAACTGCATGAATCATTATGACATGAAATAATGAAATGGTTAATTGATGGGACTTTTTTCCTTCCTTGTTATATAGGCTAAAAGGCTAAAAGATTTGCATAACAGATGGATAACTGAAAATGCTATCTCAAAATGAGCATTAGTGTCCAGTTCAAAATTTCAGCAATATTTCATTATTAGCTGTACTGTTGTTGTATCTTTTAAAAACTTTATATTTTTTGTGCTTCAAGTATCAGCTGGCATTAGCTACCATACAGTGATATAACTTTGGTAAATTTTGAAAGCATATTTCAGATTCTGCAATTGCCAGCTCCCTGTGAGGATCAACTATCAAGCAAAACACTGCCCTGCTATTCACTGAAATGTGAATGAATGAATACTTGTTTAAATTCAGCGTCCATTCTAGTTTAAAGCTATAGTATGAAGTCCTTGTGATTTTGCACCTTGTTTTTTTTTCCTAACTCTTAGAAATTATATGCTACCTGGGTTTTGTAAATAGCATAGGAGAACAAAAGGCAGGCTTGAGATCTGAGGATCAGAAGTTACGGCAGGTGGAGGTATAATATAGTCAGTCAGTGGCTTTGGTGCAGTGTTCATCATCACTGACTCTCAAAGTGCTTTTCCCATCTGTGAGCTGCAAAGTGATGGAATCTGTTTGATCTAGTTTGAGGACCATGTAGTGAACAGTGGGTTGACATAAATTCTTAGCCTGGTCACTTTCAGTCTTCTGCACTCTGGCTCAAGTCAGGGCAAAACTTTTCCCTTCCTGAGGACCATTTTCATGAGGACTTAATTTTTTAACACAGTATTGTCTTATTGTCTTGTTCAGATTATATAATCCTTCCTGTTCCGTCCCTCCTGAAGAAAATTTTGATTTGCTTATTGCTCTTTTTTCTTTTTTTTTCTTTTTTTTTTTTTTTTTAAGTATGCAATTTGGGTTTTACATTGGCTGGCTGCACAGTAGGTTTTTTGATCACAGTGTTTGACTTTGAAACTGCCACTACCATGTTCTGAACAGTGGCTAGGAACCATATTGAATGCCAGTTGTGTGTATATGTGAGTTTGGCAAGACTCAAGGCAAAATGAAACTGAAGCAACCAAATCAAATTTGGTGTTGCTTCCCTGTAGGAATGGAAAATGCCATTCAGTGAGTGGGATAATGTTAAGTGACTGAAGCTGTCTCAGCCAGAGATGGAGACAAGATTTGAGATCCTGCCCTGTTGCAGAATGGGTGTTGTAGGATGCCAGCTTTGAGAATTCTTCTTGTAACAGAGTGGAGTTTAGGCTTGGATTTCTGGCTGTAGCCTTGGTGTCCATACCAGCTATTGGTACATCAGTTTGTGAGGAAGCATAAACACGTTAAAGCATTTGGCATTGGCTTTTAGGCAAAACATTCTTCTCAAGCCATCTTCTGTAGCAGGTTCTGTGCTTTTCTTTCATGCATGAGGATTGCAGTTCTGGAGGGTAGATGCTTCATTTCGTAATTAATAAATTAGCTTTAGAATTTCTGTAAGCTGCTTTATTTTTAATAGCTTTAGCAATATTCTTTAACATTTTTCATCTTTCAAAATCAGTATTTGAAACAAGTATGTAGTCATAATCCAAAAAGTGATACTTTGCTGTTAATCTCACTGTTTCAAATATGGCTCATTAAGTCATTAAGTTTGTAACTCATTAGTTTAGCTGGATACTTTATCCATTAGGCTGTCAAGGTAGACCTGATTCATCAGATTTAGGAATCGGTTGTAAGCTATTGACAATTAGTTTCTGCTGTTTTACTAGAAAATACTTTTTTCTACTGCACATTACATCTTACTCCAGGGTTCTGTTGTATCTGTCTAAAGAATGTCTGTTTCTCAGTTTTCTTTCCTTCTTTTATTTCAATAAACTCCTTAAGACAAGATTCAAGAGTGGAGAGAAAATACCTTAGTAAACTGAATGATGTGATGATTAGTGACTGCTCTTCATACTGTTATGGAAAAATCCCTCATCATAGATCTTACACATTAGGTCCTAAATTCCACTCATATTTCAACTCCTGAAATTCTCCAAGATGAACTGGTTTATCTGTCTTTGTAACCAGAACAAATACAGGTCATAGAAATTAAATTTTCATAAAGTAGTCTGACAACAGTCATTAGAAGTGCTTAAATCTAAGGTACAATTCTACTCTAGATTCAGATTCAGATTATAGCTTTACATTTGATTTGATTTGGTATGGAAAATAATTAAAACAGTTTAGTTGTTCTCCTATCTTTCAAGACTTACTTACTTACTGTTGTCTGAGGAAAACATTCACCCACGTAGAGTTGTAAGCCAGATTCTTTATCATCTCTGTAAGCATATCCAACTCTGAATAAAATAATTTTAATTCTCACCTCTGTGTTTTCTTCTGGTTTTCCCCCTGTGAATACTTCAAAGTAATGGTAATGCTGGTTAGTGAGAGACTCCTGTGGTCATGTTTTTTGAGTGGCTAGAAGGAGGTTGGTTGTCTGAGATTACCCTTCAGCACTTCTTGGGCATTAGTAGGTTTTCTGCTTTGCAGAAGCTGCATTCAATTTATTATAGAGTTTTAACTCAAAACAAATCTCTGTGAAAATAAACAATACATTTTAATTTTTTTTAGGACTGGTGAAATTGTTATTCTCATAAGCTTAAACCAAGTAAGACATTTCACTTAAGGGTGGTGTTGGAAAGGTGCTTATAAAATATCTTGGTCCCCTAAATGGTTCTTTCTTTCTGTGACTGTTTTCTTGGTCTAGGTCATTTTCTGCACATAGCATACTCCCATTTGTCATTTCCAGAATGTCTTTTAGATTTCTGCAGGTTTGAAAAATATGTTCTGAATAATGTTATTCTAAAGGTGACACAGCATTGTTTTATTTTTTTCTCTTTACAGTATAGACTTCCAAAAGAATAATCCAATACACAAATTAACTGAAGAGGAGCTTCTGGCTTTTACTTCAGTAAGTAGCTTCCTGGCCCTTAATAAACATGTTTTCACTTAATATTTAAGTATCTAGCAATAATATATCAGTCACACTAATCAGGAAACTGTGTGTAAACCAAATACGTGTTAGTAGTCAGATGTTTCATTAATAGATGTTTCATTAATTTTTTCTTATTTCATGAAATTAAAGTAAGCTGAAGTTTAACCTTATTTTCAGCCATCATCATGCAGGTAAAACTTCACCTCTAAAACTTTAATTTCACCTCAAAACACATACAAAACATTTTTATGTGTTTAAATTTTATTCACTATATGAATTATAACGTAATATGCAACTAAATAATTTTACAGCAAACTCTTCTTGTTACACTAGTGTTGAAGATGCTTTTCTTTAAACAGTGTTCAAGAGTTCTAAAGAAATTTCAGCTTTATTCTGTCAGATTTATTCAGTCTGTATCGGATGTTCTGCTTAGACGTGTTTCTTTCCCAATTCAGTGGCTGATTTGCTGCAGAGCAAATTTGTAACTTCCAATGAAGCTTTGAAAATTCTCAGCATTTTTAATGTATTTTTAATTTTTTTTAACTTAAGACAAAACACAATTTGCCTCTTCCCTGATCTTTTCTGCTTTTATGGGGTTTTCAGCATTAGTTTAGATGGGAGGATGTAGGAAGAAAGGCTTGTCATTGTGTTGCCTTTTTTGCTTATTTTCCACAATATTAGACATAAGTTTGGGTGCAGGAAAGAGGACTTGCTGTGCTACTTACTGCTTGTAGTAAGAGACTATATTCTTGTAAAAGTGTCATCTGAAAAAGTAAATTACTGTATCTCAGCAAAAACCTATTGGATTTCACTTGAGTGAGAATCTTACCACTGACAGTTGTAGTTACATGAAAGGACCAGGGACAGTAATCTCAGGTTAGGTGTGGTAATCTTTGGCAGATGGTTTTTGGTAAGAGGAGGTTCTGTCTGTAAAAAAGATAATCCTAATCTTACCAGATAAAAGTAAAATAGGTTGGTTTAAAAGTACTGTTTGTTTTTAGGTCCCTCTGCTAATGCAGTTTATGTGAGAGGGGATGTATGAGGGAACTGAATGAATTGCTGTAAAGTATTTTGGGCTTTGTAGGTTTTCACTTTGTTGCTACCATGATTGTAGTGATGTAATTCCTCATTATATAATTTCTGAAGTATTTTGTTTTGAACTACAGTTTTGTTGTGGATTTGGTGTTTTGTTTTTTTTCAAAAGGTGGGAATAGAGAGCAGGAAAAAGCTGAAATGTAGAAAAAAGAGACTGTCACTCTCCTATTGTAGTAGTTGAAGTATCCAATAAGAATATTGAAGAATTATGGCAATTAAAGGAAAACAAAAGTTTAAAGAAATAATAAACACATAAAGTAAGGAAATGTACACATAAAAGAAGCATGTAGGAGTGACACCAAACTGGTGTACTAAGTAGTGTAAGCTTTTTCCAAAAACGGGGACACTATTACAATACAATTTTTCCCCCAAAAGTAATGTTAATACAAACGTATGAAGTTTCAAGACATGTATGTAATTTCATTAAGACAAGCCCTGCCATTTTTGTTGTTAAAATAATGTTAAAATAGTATACAAAACAATAGAAGTAAGGTTTTCTGTGAAAACTCAGAATTTTGCTTCTCATATTTTGTTTCCAAACTCCGTGGACTATTTTTGTATACCCCTTGCTTCAGTCTCCTCACTACTATTCCTCACATCATTACTCATTGGAAAAGCAGCCATCATATACCTGAATCTTGAGATAACTTCTTTATTTATTCTATCATTTTTCTATTGAATGGAATGATTTTGTGATAATAGAGTATCTTTAGCAAAATTGACCTTACTCCTGTAGTGGTATGCTTTCAGAATAATGGAAGTAAGTGTGGGGTTTAACTGTTTTAACGCTTGAGTTTTCGAACATTTAAGTATTTTAAAAGTTTTACAGCAGAGTAGAAAAAGTCAAGGTAGGGCACTAGGGAAGCAAGATATTCAGCCTTCCTGTCATCCTTTATCTGACATTGCCTGACAGATAACCTGTTAGATCAGGTGTAAAGGATCTGTTGGGTGAATTCTTCATCATCATGGGAAAATCAAACTGCGTTTTTCTGCCATCTAGTGGCTGATCACTCAAAAATCAGGACAGCTGATTAACTTAGTCTTTAATTATTTTATTGCAATGACTGTGGGGAACTTCATTTATTTACTTATATTTTATAGGGCTGCTAAGTCAGCTATGGCTTGCTTCACACCTGTAAGATCAGCAGCCACTATGAGGTTAGATCTTCAGGGAAACAGCTGAGAGATCTGTGTAGGCTTCCTTGTCACCTTGTGCTCACAGTAGCAAAAAAGAAAGATCTATGGCAGTAGATGCATAGGAATGTAGATTTCACTAGTAATGCAAATTTCAGTGAACAACAGTGACATAAAGAAGTAGCTGATAGTCTAAATATTAGAGTAAATAATGATTTACTGAAGAGTATCTCTGTATCAGAATACCGTTCTTTTAAACTGTTTCCATTAATTTGATACAGGGGCACAGTTGAATCTTAGAATTATTTTCTTTTTTGATCTTGACTTGTGGTTGCAAGACACAAACAAGAGCAAGTATGAATTGTAGTAACAGATCTTTCCTGGAAGCCAAAAGCAGGAATCAGATATTGCCTTATATGAGTTCTTTTCAGTAAATATACCTTTTGTGCCGCTTGCATCTGAGCCTAAAATTGTGAACAGTCCCTGCAGAATTTCATGATGAAATCTCTGCGCTCTTCTGTGTCTCAGATCTGATTCACTGAGGCAAATCCATCACTGTGTTCCTTAGCAGTAGGGATGTTCTGTGCCCATGTTAGCATGATCTTGGTGTGAGTGTTAACACAGCCTTGGTTCCTACGGTGTCTGCTAGCTGAGTAAATTAAATGGCACCATAGCTGTTATCACTTGTATTTAAGGTGTTTACCAAGCTTTGGTACTGCCAAAACAGGCAAATGAGCACTATATCACTGCTGCTCTAGTAATTTCTTTAGCATCAAACTGCTCTGTGTGTGTGTGTGAGCAGGCATCTTCTCAGCCTACATGTGGATTCCTAAATCTGCAGGCTGGTTAGATGGTTGTCATGCATTCATCTGATATCTACTGAAATTCATGTTTCCTCAAAAAAGTAAAGCATTTCAAGTTACCTTAGGAAACTTGAAAAATTACAAGGCGTTTTTAATTGATCAGTGTATCATCAAGAGATCCTCTTGCTTTGGACACTTCAAAATAAGTGTGTGCCACATGCAATTTCTCTCTGAGCAGAGAGAATTAGCATCTAGGTAGTACGAGAGGGAAAGGATGATCAAATCAATCTCAAGTGGATGATGTCATCCTGCCTTGTACTAGATGCTGTTTGGAAAACTGGCATTCTAAACTCCCTTTCATATCTGTAAAAGTGGAAAATTCCTGGATCTGTAAGAGGTATCTATATATCAATAACTATATCTGTATCTATACAGATATACCTACGTATCTACAGATATATCTGTACAGATATATCTATATCTATTAAACAGCATTACTTATCATACTAAAAGTAACACTATTAATTTACTACTTGGCAACTGTAGTCAACTACAAAAGGATTGCTGCTTTTCATTTACTGGTGTCACTTGGAAGTAGTTTTTATTGTCCTAAAAGCACTATATTTTGTAACTAAGAATTGCTTTCAGTGTTGCTCATTTTTGAAACAACTGGTGAGGACATATGTAGTCTCATTGATTGGGATAGCAGTTGTAACAAGAATTCGGACTTAAATTTTGAGATGTTCTAGTCAAATCTCTTAACTGCAACTTCTAAGATATTAATCCAGAAGTGAAATTAGATGCACTGGATTTTTTTTTTCTCCTTCTAGTTCAATTGTTGATACAGTATCTTTACATGAGAAGTAATGCAGCTTGCATTCTACATTTTAGCATAAGACTAAACACAAAATAAAACATTTATTTTTCAGGGAGATTAAATATTTTTTTTCGCACTTAATAGTTCAGGGAAACAATTATAAATTTTTAAAATTAATTCTATTATGGTATGCATTTGGTCTCCTAAGAAAGCTAAGATAGCTTTTAGAAATCAAGTATCACACAAGCCACTTCGGAGACACAGTTATACAGCTGGTATTTAGTGAAATTTCTGATTACCTAACTGAATATTGCATTCAAAAGCCATTTTTAAAGAGGGATGGTGGGACAGTAAAGCAGTAGTGAGACTCAGTGCTTCTCTGCTAGAATTACTGGTTTCTTCCTTCTAATAAAATTTTTTGCTGGAGCTTTCTGTGGAGGATGTAGGAAGTAGACGATGCAATAGACCAAAGGGCTAAATCAGTGCTGCTTTTACATAGAGATTTTGTAGATTAGTTTACTCCCAAGTCCCCAAATTATTTTTCCAATGCCCAAATGTACTTCCTTACCTTCTTTAATTTCAGTGGATTATTTTTAATGTAAAAATACAATTGCAAAATTCTGCTGTATTTTGTATTGGTCAGCAGTTTTCCCCTAGAATTACACAAGTACATCACTGGGCTATAAATCAGTTACCAAAATAATTTTTTTAGAAAAAAATCCTTTTAGGAAATGAGCAAAAGTAAGCTTTAAAATAATTTCCATTAAATATGTGTTGTTTGCATTATTTTGAATAGGTAATGCAGGTCAGACAGTATTCCAAAGAGGAGATTAAATGAACAACAGTGCTATGTAAGTGTACATGATATTTTAAAAAAAATTCAAAATTACATTTAAAGCTTTATAAAGATGTCTGTGATGTGAATGTAAGTTTTAGAACAGGGGACTGCAGACTATTTCTGAAATACAAAAAAGCTCCAGGAAGCACTTGAAACATCTTTTTAAAAACTGATAAGTATTCCTTTTGTTATAATTCTAATATTATGCAGTTCTTGCAGAGAAATAGGGAAAATATTAAATACTGGATGGTGTTGCATTTTTCTCTTGCAAAAGAGAGCAATGTTTTCTTTTTAAAAACTAGGCTAGTAAGATTAGACTCTGCAATGCAGGCTCTTGGAGCTTCATAGAAAGCTTATACTATAGCTTATAGTTTACATATTGGGGAAACAGTTCAATGTTTCTTAGTCTAATGTGACCCTCCAACAAATATCCAGGATTAAGGAGCTGCAGCTGGTCCTTAAAATTATGCATTCCATCTGTCCAAGCCCTTGAACAGTCCAGGAGAAATGGTTTTTGTGGTAAATGTGATGAGCACTTAGCCCAGTGTGGGAGAATATTACTTTTTTCCCTTATTAGTGTGTTATGATCAAGGGACATTGAGTGGCAGCGACAGTATTAACCTGTAGGGGACTGAGAAGAGAAAGTTATCAGAAACTGTGAAGGAGAAGCCTTGCTTTGTGCATCAAACATCTTAGCCACGAATTTGCATCCTTTGGAATCCATGGAAGATGAGATGGAAGACAAAACAGACCATGAAAATTTAGTTGCTTTAGTTTCTTAAAATTCTGAGGCTTCTCAGGATTTATGGAGAGTAGAACAGTTGTTTTGTTCTATTGAGTGGTGAAAGAGGGAAAAGGAAGCTCTAGCAATGGTTCTCTCCGTGGACATTTTGAACAGGTGAGGATCTCTTTCTAAAGAGGGAAAAATTTCAGGGTAATAACTTGTATTTTGGTTGGATTACAGAACTGAAGTCGTTTACTACCATCTAACAAAATGTATCATGCTGAAATTGTTCCAGTAATGCTTAGAGGGATACCAGGGTCTGATGGAGGACTTGAAGAATGTGGAAGGAGTCTGCAAAATCCAAGGAATACTATGTATTCCAAAAATAGACCAGATTGGGATGTTTTTCCCATGTTGAGCTACTGGCTCATAAGAGACTGTTTCTACTAAGGAATTTTAGAATGGTTGGATATCTTTTTTTCCAGGGGTGGGCATTTATTGAGTGTAATAGAAGCTAATCACAGTGAAGAATTACAGTGCACATTTTGTTGAGTTTGTGTGTATGAATATGCATATATGAATGGTCTTTCTGCTTTTCACTGTAGAAGGGGGCTTTGGGAGGAGGGAGTGGAAGGTGGAAATGGAAATGCTTTGTTTTTCTCATCTTTTCTATGGCATTTGTGATATTAATGTGGAGCGAGGGAGCAATCAAATCATGGCATACGATATTTTTAATGTTAAGCCTTCCTATCTAAACTCTGTAAAACTAACATGCCAATTTGGTTTCTAAAGAGAAGTTGTTTATATAGCTTAAATAAAAGCAGTGCATTTTTCTCTGCTGAGAAAATGGCTGCAGTTTTTTTTATGTTTTATAAGCAGCAAGAGTATTGAAAGGCTCATTAAGAGTGCCATGTGTCTCTACTGCTGTAACTTTTGTGGCTTTATAAAAAGTTTCTTTCACTTCTTTTCTAAGCTGTGTTGCCCATTTTGAATAGCCTCTGTTGGTTACAAGATTATAACACTGCAAAGGCTTTCTCTCAGCAAAGCCCTGCTAGTTTCTAGTGAGACTTTTTTTAAGTAATTGAATTCAAGGCTATTATCTTTCCTTTCTTTTTTTTCTTCTAAAGACTTTATTCAAAAGTCTGAATTATTTTGCAGGAATGTCAGGATCTAAACACTTGCTAATTTAGTGCATGTATGTCTTCTGGCCCATCACAGAGTACTGTGAAATCCGATTGAGTGTAGCAAAAGAGAAGCTGCCTCTTTCTGCTGCATGTGCAAAGATTCGACTGGGTCTCTTGGAAGCTTATTCACTAAATGTCTGGTATGTGGGTTTGCAGTGTTTTGTGGGTAGGAGACTGCCCTGCTCTTGTCAGTTGTGTTTGCTGCGTTAAGATGTTTTAGGGTGAAGTAACTTGGGGCTGTAGTACATATGTTGCAGGGCAGGGGTGAAGCTTGCATTCCATTCCAAAACTGGGATTAAGTAACAGTCTGTCTGAAGTTGGTTTATTTTACAAACTATCGGATTTCAGCATAATTGACACTTTTATCCCTTTCAACTTTGTTCTCCTCTGTGGTCTGCATTCTTCCCTCAGTCCATGGGATCCACAGCTCTGCTTGAATTATATCTTGCAAGAGATGATTCCTGATTTATTGTGTGCCTTTCTGAGCAAGAAATTTGGGATAGCTTTTCCTTTCTAGCATGGTGTGTGCTCTTTTGTATAATCCATACAGAATTACTCAAGCAATAGATTTTAGTGGGCTCACTGAAACTGCCCTGGTAAAAGAACATAAAAATCATGTTTAAACATTGATAGATTTTTTTGCCTAAGGGTTTGAGAAGTTAAGCAGGCAAATTTGATGACAATTAATAACATTTTTTCCCACAGCAGCCTTTCTTCTCCCCCTCCTCCTTTATCTATCGGCAGCTCACTTATTTTTTCTAGCAGCCTCTCTGACAGCCAGTTGACATATCCCAGGCTTCCCTTCCCCCTCTCGTGTCCTTCACCAATTATAACTGTTACGATTTACTTCAGCAAGAAAGTTTTTATTGCTAGGAGAAGGTGAAATTAAACCTCCTATTCAACAAAATGCTGTCTGAGGTATCACCTGAAGGAAATAAGACATTCTCATTATTCTGTCTGATGCTTAGTAACCCCTTTTTGGTGATATAATGATCAATTCATGTGTTATCAGTACGAGCAGTCACTTTCTTTAATGACTTCTAATTTTGTGTATAATTCATTATATTTAGTGACTGTTTGGCTGGAAAGAGCACATGATGAGCTAAACAAGGTGTAAATCTAATCCTCCCTTTTTTCAAAGTAAATTTTTTGTTGTTTTATTATATATGAGGAAGAATTATTCTTAAAATTTATATGGCTGTTGTAATGTGTTGCCCTAATCTTCTCTAACTACCTAAATACCATCCTTCATTTGTTTTTCTTCCTAACCCAATACTTCAAATATTACTCTAATCTTGCTTGTTACGTGGCATCTGAAAAAGTAAAGGTGGTGGAATTCTCGTTTGCTGGTGTCTAAACAACAAGAGTTTAATTTTCTCTGACGATATCATGTCTATGTTTCAACTGTAAGTAGGACATTTTTCATATCTGTTGACCAATTTTTATGGTCTGTGTTAAAGATGAAATATAGAACAAGTAGCAAATATTTGTGACTTAATACCCTTTAAGATAGGCTTGATTACAATGCCGTAGTCTTTGATTGCAGTTGTGAAATGTGTTTTTTCTTCCCTTCCAAGGTGTGTCTGAAATATGCAAATCTGATATTCATTGATTCATTTATCATGAGTAAAATGTCACTGTCCTGTTGTTCTTGGTTCTTTTGGATGCAATCAGTTATAGCTATTCTATTCTAGCTGCTTTGGGAAAATATAAAATGAACTTGATAAGCAATGAATCTCTTATCCCATTTCTGCATGACTTTCTTTCTCTGTTCCTCCAAAATTAGGGAAAAAACTGGAATGGCTCCAATGATTCTACACTTTTATATATTTTTTTCCCTTTGATCTTTTTTCCTTTTGAAGTTTAGGTAGCCAAACTACTGGAAAGGATTTCTAATTGTTATTTGTTTTTGTACATTTATTGACAGACAACTCAAGATTTCCTCAAGACTTTTGAGGGAAAAAATGTTTAATCAAGCTCTAAGTCTATAAACTTAGGGCTTTTGAAAGGAAATGTAATAGAGAAAGATTTGGAGTAACTGTTTTTGAAAAAAATTCCAAAGAATCACAGCTTATATTAATGGAAATACTGCTTTACTTGCTTAGCTGTCCTCGTTTGATTACATGCAGTTCTGTTCAGCAGTGATCTTGTTTATGGTTTTTGCATTGTCCTGCCCTAGTATGAGGAGTTTGTTAGCTTTGGTATGTTGTGGAAAACATGGTGCCCTCTAGGTTACAGAAGGACAAGGATTAAGCAGCTCTGGTTTTGGTGTTTTCACAATGTTTCCTTCCTTTTATCAAAAGCAGCACGTTTAAGTAGAAAAATGGAATTTTAAGTGCTGTTGGCCAGATAGTAAGATGTTAAGGTTAAATTAATTTGCAAAACATTTAATACATCTGTATGGAGAGTGTATGTACATTTATATATAGAATGCTGGAATTGAAGTACTGATCATATATTATATGACTGAAGGGGGGAAGCTTTCATTCTTGCCAGCAGGACCCCATTGCTCAGCTGGAGTGCACCAGAAATAGATTGTTACTGGTGTAATTTACGGGCCGATAAAACAAAGTGTTATTTTTAATACTTATTTGTAACATCATATATATGCAGGAAAACTTCATAAGGTAATTAATGTGAAGTATTTGTGACCCTTATGAAAAGTAATTTCCAGTTAGGCAAATACATGAATAAGAAAGGTTCATATTCTGTTGATGAAGGTTAGCCCATTGCATTAGGAAACAGAACCAATGCCAGCTCATTTAGTGGACTATTCAAGCAACGTGTATCATCAATGAGTCTCGTGCTTACTGTGAGAAATTTCAGACTTTTTTCTGGTATAATTTATTGGCTTAGAATATAGTATGTATGGTGATATGGTATAACATAAATACTTTCGACATGTTTGGATTGGCTGCATTAATCATAGCAAGTAGAGCTGATAGTTATGAAGACTATTCAAATAAAGGCCAATAAAATATTTAAAAGCATCATGTTCTGCATGTTTCAATTTGCAAAAATGTTTTAAAATATTTACACTGTTTAATATTTTTCTCTCTGGGATGCTGAGATTTGGGACCTTTTCTGAACTGAAATAAAAATCATGACACTAGGTATTAGTTGATATATTTTTGACATATTTGAGATTTTGCTGTCTTGTCTATATTATCCTTAAGCCTGTCTTGCATTAATTATATTGGAGCTTGGGTTTGTTTTTTTTCCTTCTTGAAAGGCTTCATGTTTTGTGTCAGCTAGATTTTTTTAAAGTACATTTGTCAGAGTACATTGGCCAACACATTCTCCAATGAATTCTGTCTAGTCTAGACAAAAGATGAGAGAGAAAATATTTTTTACAGATTTCTATAAATAGACTGTGAAAGATTTTTCTGTGCTGTAAGATTAAATGTTTGATTTCATAATTGCAACACTAAGAGAGGGAAAGCATATGCCTTGGGTATTGTACCAAATTTGTTTTTTATTGTTTGCTAGAAATGTTGTTTTCTTCACTTTTTAGTTTAATACATGTCTGCCAAAGCGTTATAGTTTTGGAATAAAGGAATGAAATATGTTTAGAAAATTGTTTTTATTTTGAACAGCTTTCATAGTCTGAATCTCTTAGTAGCTTAGTAGTAAGAGTCGAAAAGCAAGCAGGATATTTAGTGGCTGGGGTAAGGACACAGTTCTCATCTTGCAACTTATTATGCAAAAACTACAGTGTGTGTCTTTTTGTGTTTGTATATTGTCTTTTCCTTATCTATAGAGGCAAGTGTTTATTTCTGTGTTGTAGCTGTAATAGAGCTGGAAAGTTGCATACCATAGGGGTACATAACTAAAAAAAGTGCCTCTTTCATTTGTCAAAGTAAAATGTCTTTGAAGCTTCTTCAGACTAGACATAAGGTGGAGATTTTTTATGAAGATGGTGATAAGCACTGGAACAAGTTGCCCAGAGATGTGGTAGATGCCCCATCCCTGGAAACATTCAAGGTCAAATTGCATGAGGCTCTGGCCAACCTGATCTAGCTGAAGGTGCCCCTGAT
Source organism: Luscinia megarhynchos (assembly GCA_034336665.1). Classification (NCBI taxonomy): domain Eukaryota; kingdom Metazoa; phylum Chordata; class Aves; order Passeriformes; family Muscicapidae; genus Luscinia; species Luscinia megarhynchos. The sequence goes on along the minus strand of CM067565.1, from coordinate 76,447,213 downwards.
CATTGCAGGGACATTGGACTAGATGGCCTTTTAAAACCCAACATTCTTCAACTGGATGATTCTTCATCCTGTTTTCATAGTGATTTTAATAACTGCTGTGGTTTCTGTGCATAATACAGCTGGTCAGACACTAGACTGTTGTGTTTGAATCTTAATCCATTACAGCTCATGCTTATAGCTTCTTTCAAGTCAAAGCACAACCCAGACACTGCCCTTTGTCTCTAATAAATATATTCAGATTATATCCTGTCAGATTTAGGAATGTTATTCACTTATACTCACCAAGAGAGGATTTTCTTTCATGCTTTCCAGTAGCCTCTCGCTTTTCCTTCCCACCCCACTAAGTATTAGTCATTTGTGCTTGTGTCAGCTTCCATTTTTGTTTACTCATCCATGCCATATTCTTCTCAGCCCTTCTTTGGCAGTGCGTGCCTCTTGTTTATCTTTCACTCTTGCTCTTCTCTTCCCTAATTCTTTTCTTGTTGATGTATTGCTGACTATTTTCATTCCTTCCTCACTTTTGGTTGCTGCTTAAGGAGTTAGTCTTCTTTCAGGACTATTGTGTCTTCAGGCTCTGAAAGGAAGGTGGCAGTTTTGTTTTGCTCCTGGAAACGAAACTTTTGCACATAAGGTTTTAAAGCTGGTGGCCTACAGCAGCTTAATGCTCTTGTTTATAAGAACAATAGCTCTTTAAAGAGACAAAATATTTCTGCTGGTGAAGTCAGGAGGGAACTGAATTAAATCAGAAATCAAGTATCTTTTAGTGAACATTGAGACTTGCTCATACACTCTTCCTGGGGAAACTGTTGATGCCATCCTAGAAGTCTCATGAAGTTGTTATTTCCAGCCATCTCCTAGTCCCTTAGCCCACCAGGCAATGAGGCATGCCTTTTGTATTAACATCACATCACTTGTGAGCACCAAGTATTGCAATATGTAGACTGCTGAACCATAGAGGCTATGGTAGGCAGAATTCCTGTGGTGGATGCTGGCATTCAAAACGGGGAAAAGCCAGGTAGACACACTCCCTGTAGAGCTCTGTCTGGCATTGTGTGGTTTTTCTTTTGCTGTGTCTCACTGTTCTACAGATGGCTGTTCTTACAGACTGAAGGTTGGGAGGGTGTTTTATAGAACTTCTGTAATTTGTTCTGACATAGATGAATAATAAAGTCAGTGGCAGCCTTGCTGTAAATCACTGGTCTAGGCATGTTATTATTCCTGAATTTTTTGTACTGTGCCTGTTACAGAAAAAAAAAAGTGATTTTTACTAGTTAACATCATTATACGATGGGTTCACAAATGGGATGTGCATTTCACAATGTAAAAGTTGTATGCAACTGTTATTCTTGTGCCTTGACTAATGTTAAACTTATGCGATTGTGAAAACATTTAAATTAGTTATTTTCAAGAAGATAATTTAATGCCTTCTAGTGAGACTGTAAAGGGAACTTTTAATGCTTCATTGTTTTGTGTAATTTTTATGCTTGTGCTCCAAATCTGAGTGAGAACAAGTATTTTTGCTACCCTATATTCTCTTCCTGCAAAAGGTTCTCAGTTAAGGTATTTTAAGGATAATTATTCTAAATGCATATTTGTACTGAAGGTATCATTGTAGAATTAAAGATAAGAGTTGTTGTTAGAATACAGATCTATGTAGCATCAGATAACAACAGTATATAAAGCAGCATTCTTCCAGAGGCTGTTGATAGGCCAAATAAACAGGAAGTATCACTGGCAGTCTATGGAAAAAAACATAGTGGTGAGTTCATAAATGTGAGTAGGCAGGCAGAACAGACTAATCCCACTATCCTGGGTCAGTTGCATAAGTATGCAGGATCTGTCAGGCCTAAAGAATTTTTCCAGTGATCCACAGTTTTAAAAGCAGTGAATTTGTCCTGAAAAGTTCAAGCAAGTAAAGCAGAAAAAAGGGAATGGGAACCTTAATGTGTAGTTCTACCTGCATTTTGCTGAGTAAGAAGTACTACTTTAAAAAAAAATTATCAACCCAAAGATAGTATTGAAAAATTATGGGTTTTGTCTGTAGCCAAAGGCAGCAGTAACAAATGGAAAGATTAACATTTATAACTGTCTCCCTGAAGTATAAATTTCTGTCTGCAGAGGATGAGTTAACCTGTAGCACTGTCTGTTCCGAGAATGCCCTTTGTCAGAGGAGAGGCAAAGGGGGCAGAGCATTTAAGGCCTACTGTGGTAGTTTGCAAGGGAAGTAGGGTATACTTCTTCTCCCATATGGCCAGTTCTTACAAGTCAGCAAATATCCTTCATTAACACAGTTTTTCTAACTTTCAGCCTTTTTTCAGTCGTTTGCTTCGTTTGTCTTGAGACTACAAGCCTGCAGATAGTGTGTATGATTGCACACAGTCCTGAAATTATGTTTTTAAAATATGATATCTAGCAATTGTCTAACCAGATTCAGTATTTTACTACCTGTGCAGAGAGAGAGAGAAAAAACCAACATAAACAAAAAATACAAAACAAACAACAAACAGTGCTGGTCTGGTTTTCAGAATATAACCTCAAGATCACATGATGTGTTGTGAATCTTGGCACCGATGGTGAAATTCCAGAGGCTGAGCAGTTAAGATGAGAAATTTGCTGTTGTTTAATAACTAGGGAAATCATTATCATTGGTACCAAAGAGTTAAAGTCTAGTCTTTTGTATCCAGAATCGTGATTTATTACTGTTGAGATTGGGCCTTGGGAAATAAATGCAGTCCTGTGATGTGGTGTAGAAGTCTGTACTTATGCTGTTTCAGGAGTAAGTCCAAACCACAGACCTGAAAAAAACAATGCTACTACAGTCAAATCTGGCTGAAGTTGTTTGCAGCACAACACAGAATAAGTGATGTGTTTGGCAGCACAGAACAAGTGTCAGTCATATGGCTGGACTCCATTCTAAGTGAAAATAAGAGCCATATCTTATGTGGTTTACCCTTCACTAGTCATTGAAAGCGGATTCCTTTAAATAAAACAGTATCTTCTTTTTTCTCATGATATTTCCTTTTCTTCTCTAGTTTCTTTCTTCTCCTAAAAAAATTGAGAACCTCTGAGGAAAGCTTACTTCTGAATTTAAGTAGTCTCTTGAAGTGAAAACAAAAAATAAAACCAAAATACAGTGCAAAAAAGAGATTAGGCAACAGCATAAAAAATATTCTTTTATGTCTTACATGATGACACAATATGTATACCGCTGAGTATCCTAAGAGAATATCAAGCTCTTAAAAACCTGCTAAATATCAGCCCACCAATGCCTGTTAATGTGAAAGAAAACATGTAATTCTGGACATGCAGGATAAATCTGCAGTTGTGTTGTATAAGTAGAACTGAACAACTAATTTGGTTGATAATGTCTTTGTACTGTTATTAGAAAGTAGAAAATCCTAATGGGGGAAAAGCATTGACATTTTCTCCTAGCCAAACCTGATTTGAGTTGATTATTTCATTGTGTCAAAAATTACTTTGAATTGTGGTATTTGTTTCTTCTATAGCTTTCCCTGCAAGTTCCATACCTACATGTATGCAAGTTAAGTCACACATGGTGTTAGACAGAAGCAAAGAATCATGTTTCTAGCTCGCTATAAGTCTCCATACTTTTTATTATATTTTTGTTTCATGCAGGCTAGCATGAGCTTGCTTTTTTGTGTTTCTTTTACATTTGAATCCATACAAAGCTTTCTTTGAGTCTTTTGTTTCCACTGAAAATTCTCTAGTAAGCGTAGATCTTTGTACTCCTTTCATACAGCTCTTTTTGTGGAACATATGACACTTCCTCTGAAAGGGAAGATTTCTCTCATTTTCTCTGACCTTTTTCCCTGTGAATTTTATCATGTAGGGGACACTGGGCTGTCATTTCAGTTTTATCTGCAGAGCTACATTCAGAGCTAGCTGGAAAGACAATCAGCATGTGCTTGTGTTTCTTCTATTTCTGACTAGAGATCTGTTTCCAGTGTCCCCATGTTCATGTCAAAGGACCTGTTTTATTTTATTTTTTTTAATACACACAATATTTGGGTGTTTCTGAGTTGCAGGATTATGGCGTGAGACAGATTTTCCAAGAGAAAACATAGGAACATCCAACTTACAAGCTAAGGCAATTGTTGATGTGTATTCAGAACATGTAGAGACTATGACAGAAGGAAGGAACAGCTATGGCATTTTATGTGTTTAGTTATGAACTTTGCTTAGCAGTGCTTGACCATTTCCCTTTACACTTCTGAAAAGTGTGGTTGTGGAGAAGGAGAGCAAGTTGTTTTGACTGATATTCTGCATGTGAGGAAGTGTACATGGAAGCAGAAGGAGAGAAAAATAACAGAACAGCATATTTAGATCTGTTAGTGGAAGCAGCCCATCTAGACCTTTTGTATGCTTCATTTTGCTCTGTGTTTTGCTCTTCAAAAATAAAATTCACTGAAGAGGCAAAATGGACTCAAGATTATTCAGGTTTCAAATGACATAATGATGGAGAATGGAAAGAGAAAGATGGGTGTTCTCCTGACTAATATTATTTAGAAGAACCAAGACCATGGGTCTCATTTTACCTGAATATTGCCTCTGTTTCCTTTGCTAAAGAAAACAAATGGAACAGACACGCTGTAAAGTCTGAGGATATTTTCTTTTGGGAAGTCATCCTTTTTTGCAATTGAAACCTTCAGCTGTATAGTCAGCTGACTGGGCTGAGTCTGAGTATTGACTAACAAAGGAAATGGTCACTGGTGAATATTATGTTGGTCTGTTGCTGAGAAGAGACTGTGTTGAATTTTTCCAACCACATTTGCTTTCTTTTATGGGGAAGTAGAAGAGATGGCTGAAGAAAGGTAATGAAGTGTCTTGCTGTTTCTAATAGGGATAGTAACAAATATCTTTGAGCAGATAATAGAACTAACTTCCAGGATATCCTGCCTGATTTTTTTTTTTTTTTTAAAGTTCCTTGAAATTCTAGGTATTACAGAAGTGGTACACAAGCCTGCACAGTTTCCAAACTGATCTAGCATACATAGTTGCCTAGAAGCAAGAATTGTCCCTTTGCAAGGTAGATATCAGGGGTGAGAGTTACTGCTTAAGACAAGTGCCATATATTTAGAATGATAAGCAGGACAGAATTTGAGGCTACTGGTGGGTGAATGTTATCAAGACCTACCCATTTGCTACAGAACAGTATTTGAGTGGGGTCAAAAAAGCTGTGAAAAATACAATTAGTGAAGTTACATTAGCCTTCATGTATTGGGATATTTTTAAGTTTTCTGAGAAGAAAATTTATTCCAGTCTTGTCTTCTAACTTTTGAATTGATTGAGCAAGCTATGAAATAACTCTTATATTGTATTTAATGTACTTTCAAATTTGATGAATTCCAGGTATGATAAATTTCATAAAGAGAGTCAGTCACTTGCAGACTAAGATTAAATGAGGCACTTGAGAGCATTAAATTCCCTTTAGGTAAATGCCATATAATTGCTGCTCTATTGAGTCTAGCATGCATTTCTAGATCAGTCTAGTATAGTGTAAATAAATAACTGTTTACCTAAGAGGTTTCTAACACTTTGCCTTATAAAGTGTGTATGGGGAAAAAGAAAACTGAAAAAAGTAATCAGTATGTATGTGTACACATATGTTTCATTTAAAAGCACTCATAATTATATTTTATTCCAAAATCCATTAAATTATCCAAGCTTCTGAAATTATGTATATGAAAAAATCTTATTCAAGCACATTTAAGTATATAGCAATAAAAAAAAAAAAATCAAAGACTGTCTTCTTGTTTTAGTTGTCAACGTCAACACAAGGTACTGCATTTCCAAATGATGTAATGTTACAATTTGAGCACTAAGGCTACCAGACAAGACTAGACAAAGTGGATTTTAAAAATGCCATTCTAATTAAACTGGTCCCTTGATGCAGATCACTGATGGTGTTTTGGCCTTGCTCTTGACTTTTTAACACCAAGAGGTATTTCTAATGGCTGTGTTTAAGAGCTTTAAGCCCAGTTCTGCTAATGATCAGCTAACACCTGTTGTGGTGAAAAGCTATTTTAATTCAACAGTCCCAGGATTAGTTTTATGGACCAAAATAAACCCTTGTCATACAATTGAGTGAATAGCTTTAGATTTTGGGAAAAATATGCTGAATGTGTGGTCTTAACCTACTGAAATATATGGAATATTAAAGCAATACTGGAAAATGACACTGTGCAAATGCTGATGTCTCAGCCAGTGCAGGAAAGTAAATCTTCTCTGTCACATTAATACTTTCAGGATTTCTGCCTGTCTCTCTCATTTACCTAACTGATAGTCAAACAATTTTTTAAAATCATGATAACTCCAAGAGGCCTTAAAAAAACCACAGGTGATCACGATTGACTCTGTAGCATGCTGTCATGATGTAGCAACTCACTGAAACACCAAGAGACCTAATGAACAAAAATACAGAACTTCTGCTAATGCACTTCATACAGGCTCAAGCATTGCTTTATTTTTTGTTTTGTTATTACAGTGCAAAGGTCTTGGCATAATGCTCTACAGGTGCCATGGAGAATTTATATTAGATGCTGTTAGGAAAGAAAGTATTTAAGGCCTAACCAAGTAATAACACATTTTCTTCATGCAACACTGAAAAAGAAACACTAACACAGGACTTGTAATAATGCCTGAAATATAATTAGTTTGAAATGTATAGTGCAAGTTGTCATGTTCACGAAGAAAAAAATGTAAGTTATCCTTTTTTTTTTTTTTTTTTACCCTAAGACTGTTAAATCAGTCATTTCTAACTCCAAACACTTTGCATATTGTTGGTTTTTAAGTTCTAGTTGTCAAAGTCAAATGGAAGAAGATGCTTTTGGTTGCTACCTAAAATTGCAGTCTGTTTCACAGAAAAAGGCAGAAATTTTGAAGACAGCTGCTCATATGTTGATGTATATACACTTCTAATTTGCAGAATTAGTTGATAATATTTTGATTTTTTTGTGATCCAAAACTCTGTTAGAATGACTGGAAGTGTAGGACAGATTTCCATGTTTAGTGAAAGTGTGAAATTAAAGAGATGTGTCAAGGCATATACAGCACAGATTTTGATAATTATTAAACATACCAACAGGGCCTTTGATCCTTTATTGATCTGAGCAGTTCTTGTGACCTTGATAAAGAAAGATGTAGTAAACTACAATGCATACTGGTGCAAGTATTCCTTCTGTTTAGATTTTTTTTTTAATAGCAAAAAAGGCAACGAAAAACCAATCCACAATGTCTCTTGGCTAGTCCATGATAGGAGGTATTTTCTGCATATATTAAACAATCTTCTCTTCCTTCCTGCTAGCCACTGAACATATCCACTGTCATAGTATTTATGGAAGCCTTGTATTCTCAAAGTATAAAAATATTATTGTTTTCGTTTGTGTCCTGTATCTTGTTTGTGTTGCTCTCCAAGGACATAATTATGCCAAATAGGGTTAGAATTTGTCAATTTGGAACAAGAATCATCTGGAGTGAAATCCTAATGTAATTTTTTTCTTGTTGGACCTTAGAAAATATGAAGGTGTTTGTAGCTAATAAAATGTGACTGGAGAATATGCAGCTTGATTGCTCGTGCCTAAAGCAATCCTAGTGTTTCCAGAAATTATTTATCTGAAGGTTTGCTGTCAAACAAATTAAGAGATGCCCCAAATACAAGGCTTTTTTCTACATTAGCGTGTCTTACCTAACTGCTGACACGTGCAATCAAATAATTCTTGTTCATATAATATTTAGGAAGGTGAGGAATTTATAGGTGCTCAAATTTCTGTCCTGTGTAGTGGTGCAGATTCCAGAAATATTTGGGAATGTTGTCTGCAATGCCAATTATGGATGACAGAAGCTGAAAAGAGAGAATCGTTTGAAATAATTTACTTCATCATCCTATTTGTTTGTTCCCAAGTTAACTTCTGGTGTTTGTTTAGAACTATCATGTACTTGTGATGCCTTTTATAAATTGGGGATTGTACCGTGGATTCCGTGAGTAGAAGTTCTCCTGTAGAAGCAGTGAAATCAATAGGCTTGAATTCAATGTGTTGTGTATTGTTGCTACCTCTTCCAGTTTACTGTCCAAGAGGAAATCTTTATTGGCTGTCAGGTTTTGTTCGAATTTTTAACCTAAAGTGAGGTTGTCATGCATTAAGGTGATACCCTCAGAGAAATGAAAAGTATTTCATATGTATATATATATTCAGGTATAGAAGAATGGAGTTGTTTCTGTCTGAATTTCAGATTATTCAGTTTCAATAAAATGATGATTTATGAAGACACTAGAGGAACTCCCAATAGCCTCTTTGAAATGGCAGCATTAAGTCTTTGGGGATGAATCAGGCAAGTGTTTACAGATACACATTTTAGTTTAAGGATTCCATTTCAATGCAGCTACATAAAAATACATGTAGAGATTTACATGCAGTAAATATATATATATATCATTACACATAACAGAGAAGATTTGTGTATAATAACAATGAAAAACAAAATGAGGAAATGTCTTGGGGGTAGCACTGAACTAAGGATTATGGTGTATCAAAGAAAAAACTTATTGTAATTTTTATTCAATGTTCTGCAATTCTGAATGAATTTTTAGATTTATTGGAAATTTAATTTCTGTGTATAAAGAGCGTGTATACTGTGCTAATTGCAAAATAGAAACTTTTAATTTAAATAAAGCTAGGAGATAAAATAACTCCTTTAACTGATTGGTAAGCAATTTTTTGCAGTAAAATATTTATATTCATCAGCAAAACAGAATTCTGTGCTTAAAAGCAATCATTTGGCACATACATTGAATCAGCTAAAACATCAAATACTACTTCTTGTCCAGTTAAATATGCTTATTTAGAAAACAGTAATGAATTTTAGTTGTTTATCAATTTGAGGGTGTGTGTATGTGCATAGTTATTATAGTTTCCTCTTAGTTTGTGGTCATTGAAGGACTGGTAAACTTGAGTTTTGTGATAAGAACAAAAACACTACTAGGAGGAACTTGAGTTCTGTGAAACTTAGTGTCATACATTTGCTAGTGATGCCATATAATCAAATTTTCTTTTGATTCCTGTTTATTTTAAAATCTTTGGGATGGGCATGTACAGAAATGTACAGAATAGGTATGTGTACTTGATTTGAACATGCTTGATCTGTTTCAGCCAACAGGAAATTTTTACATGTTCCTACTTAGCAGAAAAGCTAAAAGTGATCATACTGGCTGGCTTGTTCTGTTGCCAAGCCATGGTTCTGCTGCTTAATTATAACTAGAAATTCAGTATTTTTCTTGCTCTCTTGATAATTGTGCTTTTCACTAAAACATAAAAAGTGCACTGGTATTGGAAACCACTTAGTCACAAATGTACTTTATTTTAACTTATAGGGTTCTAACAGAATTATTGCTTAAAGTTACAAATCCCATTTCAACCAGATGCTGCCAGTACTAGTGCAGATCATCTGTGTTTGAGCTTGGTTAGTAAAGGAGTTAATCGTTTTAGGAGACTTTTCTCTAAACTTCTCTTATTTTTGCGTTCCTCTGGGCCTTGGATTGCCTTAATCTTTCTTAGGCAATTAGAAGTAGTCTCATGAAGTTCCTTTAGCTGCTTTCCAGGGCAGAGTTTTCTGTACATACTTTTTTCCAGAAATGCAAGTAGTATCTTTTATGAAATACTATTCTGTTGAAAAAACATAGATTTAATATAAGGAAGTTTTCCACAATAATGTCTCATCTTTCAGGTTTTTCTCTGCATTATTATTTTTAATTTTGTTTCATTTTGCCTTTTCTATCACCAGATTAGTGCTAGAAGAAATTTTAAAAAAACCTTCAAATTAAATAAGTGTAATTTGATCGTGACATTTTAGAAGAAAAACTTGCATTAGTTATACAGAAACTTAAGTGTCAGATTATGCGGGTGAGAATAATGTGGAATGCAAATCGCATTCTCCATAATATCATACTGATTTTTTTTCTGTTGTTCTTAGTCATGAATTCCATAGAAATTTTTCCAATTCTTTGCTGTGTACATAAAAAACAAATTAAACACTTTTAAGTTAGCTTAGTCATTCACCAGAGATTAACAGGTATACAAGACAAATGCACATTTTCCCTGTTCATGCCCCAGTCATACTAGTGGGTTTTTTATGTACTCACCTGCCTATTGTGCAGGATATAGAATGTGGAAAAGACACCGTGGTAGTGTTTCATTTTACAGAGAAGCACAGAATGAGTTAAAAGATTGCCATTTTGCCTTGGGATGTATTGAAGAAACAAGGGTTTCATGGTAGTTATCTGAATGAATCACTGAAATCATCAAATGAATACATACGTGGTTATATGAAACAAAGACTGTTGATAAGTGGACATGAAGTAATCCACATGGGTAATTTGGAAATCTTAATGTGTGTTTTTTTTGAAAAGTAAACAACAAAGCTCCTGGAGTATATTAACTGAAATGGATAATATAAGGGAACTAAAAATATTTTTCATTTTTTTTCTCTAAATCCTCCCCAGTGTTCTATGCTTGTTTGTTTGTAACTTAAAATATGTTAGCAAATAACCTGAGCTGAATCTGAACTAAGGTCATGTCTTTGGAGGCGTGACAGAGGAACAGAGCAATCCTCAGGATGCCTCCTGCCTGTGACTTCAGTTAAATAATTTCACAACATCCTGGCAATTTGGTCAATAAGCAGAATATTTTTGGTTCACTGATGGACTGATGTGCAAATTCTTAGGAATTCCACAACTGGTTTCAATTAAAACTGCTCAGTTTACAAGTCCATTTTCAGATGATAGCTCCATCATAGCAATCGCTGTACTTTGCTAGGCTACTGATAGTTTATTCAGGAGTTAAAGAATTGCCTTACTACATAGATTTATCATAAGGAAAAATTAGAAAACATTAAAATTAATTACAGCTTCAGGTAGCAAGAATAATCTTTACCCATTCCAGGTTTTCTAGCATGTCTTATATGCCCAAGTAAGCTCTTCCTGACTTTGATGTCAGGAAGAATTCCTATAGGAATTCCAACTTTTTAAAATAGTAGATGGAGGAAAGCAGAAAAGTTGCTTTGACCAATCTTTACCTTCTGTAAGTCGTGACTGACTGATGCAGTTCTTTCTCAGTTTCTCTGACAGAAAGTTAAATGAGTGATCAAGGAGTGCTTCACACCTAGGTCAATTCTGAATACTGAGGCTGAATAATTCCTAAATGGTACCTGATTTTTGGGTTTGACAGAAATCCGTGGCTGAGTATGATCTGAGTCTCATTACTAATGTAATCTATCCATCTCATGATTCAGGTATTACTTGGAATTATAGAATGATTTGGGTTGATAGGGACCTTAAAGGCCATCCTGCTCCAACTCTCCTGCCATGGGCAGGGCCCCCTTCCACTAGAGCAGGTTGCTCAAAGCCCATCCAGCCTGGCCTTGAGCACATCCAGGGATAGAGCATCGATAACTTCCTTGAGCAATCTGCAACAGGTTGCCTGGAGAAGTTTTGTTCCAAGAACAAAACTTGCCTTCTGTTCTTACCTAGTTATAGGGATACTGTAAGTGTTGTACAATAATGGACTACTTTGTTACTAGGACTTGCATCATCATCTTGTTTCATTTGAATGTCATATAAGGAAGATATATTGAATAAAATGTTCTGATATGTGTAATACTTTGGTCATCTCCTTTTTTACATTCTGATATGATGGGAGAGGATGATATTGTTTGTAGGAAAAGAATTTGTGGAGGAATTGGAGAAATGAGTTTTCCCATGTGAAAATATCCTGTTCTGTGCAAAAAATGTTTCACAGCCTTATTTCCTTTCATTTCTTCTCACCCTGTCTAATCTTCATGTGTTTCTCTTATTTTATTGTTCTTTTCTTAAAGTAAGAACAAAGATAACTTGTGAAGATTCTCAATAGTGATTTTGTTTCAGAATTATTTTGTTAATTTTCTTACCTGCCCTTGGTGCAATATAATGAACTTTCAAGTATGTTGACAAAGCTTGCATCATCTTGATTAAGTTGTGCGGTTTTTTTTTCTCAGATGTTATATTTTAACCTATATTCCTATTAACAGAGTCTAGATTTAGCTTCAGGTGAAAATATAAAGCTTTGGATCTTATGAGAAAATATTTATTATGTGGAATACTTGGACATTTTGAGTATAAGATTAAAGCTTGCTTAATAGTTAGGGTTAGATGTTCTGAAACTATCCTTTACAGTTTTTAAGTATAAACATTTGTGCCCTTTATGCATGTATTATTTTGGATTTTTTGTGGCACTTTAAACATTATAATTAGGCAATGAAAAGGTGAGCATTTGAATTTTGGCACAGGACTGTGAGCTCTGTACAAGTATAAAATTACAAGTGCTTATTTAAATGAAAACTAGGTCTGCTTCTTGTTGTCTTGCACAGTTGTAATTTTTTTTTTGGTATCAATAAAATTGTTGGAAAATTTAAATTTTTCTTCTGTAATTTTACAGCAGGTATACCTTTCATTTTATTTCAAGAATACCTTTCAAAAGTAAATACAACTTGTCATTGCTCCTGCAGAGGAGTGAAATGTAATTATCTCTGCTTGTCTTCCACCCTGTTTATCTTAAGATTTCCTCCCTCCCTGTTTGACTTTATACACAGCTCATGCAGCATGCTTGTTTAAATCATTGCTTAGGTGGTGTGGGAGGTGCATACAGAGACAGAGGAGAGGCTTTCCTGGGCTGCCAGTTCTCCTGCAGAGCCAGATGCTGTAGATACAGTGCTTTGTGCTCTGCCCTCCATGGGCCAATTGCTAAGGTGAACCAGTGAGAAAGCAAGGGTTCTGCTGCTGGACAAGGGCAGTAATCAGACCTGAAAAAAATCTTTAGGAGCGTTATTAGCCTAGACTTTTAGTTGTTATTGTTCTTTTGCAAAATTAATACTAGTCTCTACAACCAGGTAGCACAGAAAAAAACCCTTGAAGTAAAAAATTAAATAGTATGACAGAATACTATACTATATATAGTATATATAAATAAGGAGAAAATGGGGAAAAGGGTGACCTTTCCCACAAAATAAGCTTTTAAGGTAAAGGAAAGGTTGTTCAAGTGTTTGCCCTAGTGATTCCTTAAGGTGTTTGATTTAGCAATTACCTGGTATGGCTGCTAAAAAATAAACTCAGACACCAATGTCCTATGTTAGGAATGCTTTGCTTTGGTCTCAAGACCAAACTACAATAGGTATTTGACTGAAGTTTGATGAAACAGGAGAGAGATGAGCTCTCAGAAGTAGAATATACATTGGTTAACAGATTTAGTGATTTTAGTTTGTAAGAATTAGTGATTATAGCTTGTAAAAGGGCACTTGAAAATCTATAGAATAGAGAATGTTGTGATTGTGTTTCTGTAATTCCAGATCCTCAGAACATAGAGGACAGTATAGAAGCCTTTGGGTGCCTCTTAATCTAATACTGAGTAGAAGTCATGAAAGAGTTGGTGCAGAGATTCTTGGTCACAAAGGTTAGGATTAGTTGAAGTGTTTGACTGTGCGTGCCTTTGCATTGCCTTCATTTATGCTTTCATTTGCTGTTGCCTCTCTTCCTATTGCAGTTTTGTTTGGAGAATTTTTTTTTTAGATTGTTTCTTTCTGCTTCCTTTCCTTTGAAATCACTAGGGAGGACAAAACCAGATTACAACATGGCAGAAATTTGTCGGGCATTAAACACAAACCATGAGCAAATTACGCTTTTTAATGCTTTGGGACATCTTTGAGAGGAACGAATAAAACCACTGGGGCTTTTTCTCCAGTCTACAAATATTTATAGACAAATATGTTTTCTCAGAGAAGATGGACCGTATTTGCAGTGTCAATAAAATGAGCAAAGAAGCTTTCCTACTGTCTCACTTTCTAGAAATGCTATATTCTCTCGAAAGTCATACCAGAAAGAATCCAGACAGTCTGTAAATTATTGAAAGATACCAAAAGTGTATTGGCTGCATGTCTTCTATTGGACTTCCCTGAAAATCAGTGGTTGGAGACTGGCACCAAGTTCTTGGTGTCAGTGCAGTGTATTCCAAGTGATAAAATTGTTTAGGAAAGCTGCTTACATAGATTATTCCCTATTCCCTATACATCTACTGAAGTAAAAAATTCTTCCTGTTGTACTCAAGTCATAGCAAGTTCTAGATTTTTAATATTCTTCAGATTCTTAGCAACTTCAACATTTTTCATGTGGAAGTGCTGTTAATGTGGGCATCAGGGCGCCTTGCATATGAGAAGAGGCCAAGAGAGAGCTGGATTTGTTCAGCCTTGAGAAGTAGGATCCCTGCAGCAGTCTACAGCTACCCAGTGTGCAGGTGTGGAGAAGGCTGAGCCGTTCAGCCTAGGATCAAATTCTTTGTTTTCCTTTGATTCTGAGTCACCATTTTAATTTGTGCAGTTTGGTCTGTGCACCATATGGGTACATGTAAACACAGCATTGCATAGCTGAGAAGGAGAAAGTGGTTTTGAAGGCCACTTTTTATGTTGAAAATAGATTAAGGTAATTTGTACAGCCCTCAGTTCATCAAAGAAATCCTCCAGCCACATATTTGACTTTCAGAATATGAAACAGCATTCATACTTGCGACCACTATTAAAAACTTTACTGTCTTCAGTGTTTTTAAAAGTGAAGTAATGACAAAATGTTCTTTTTCTCTGCAGTGCTTGCTCTCCCAGCCAAAGTTCTGGGCCATTCAGACATCAGCCTTACTCCTTCGGACCAAACTGGAGAAAGGAAGCACTCGCAGGATGGAACGGGCAATGAAGCAGACTCAGGTAAGACTTCTGAGCTGCCTTATTTTATCTCTGTGTGTGTATATATATATATATGGATGTAATCAAATACAAACAGGCAGGAGTTATGAGGTTCAGCAGTTCCTCCCTGCAAACTGTACAAGATAATTTTCTAATTATGTCTCTAAATTAGATGCATAAACCACAAATCCTTCTGTGTCTGCTAGTAATGAGATAAGCTTAAACGTACAAGTAATGAATCATCACTTTCAAAAACATGACACGTTTTGGAAGATTGAAATTTAAATCTATTTTTGTACCTGTAGTTTCTGACTTACGATCTGAGGAGTCTATGTAGATGTTCCTGAATGTCAAGCTGCTACTGCTATCAAATTTTTCAATATTTTTTTTTCTCGAGTTAATCATCTCTGTAAAGCACTGAAACTTGTATATAGTCATTGGTATAACGAGAACAAGAGAACACATTCATGAATAAAGCAGCAATTTCAATTTACCATTTTAATGTGATAGTTGGTGATTACTATTTTTATTGCAAGTGTGAGGCACTGATTATGTAAATAATCTCAGTCCGAACAAAGAGAAGATTGTTTTTTTAAATACAAAAAAGGCATGTTGAAATCCTGAAATGTGTCATCTAGTAGGATTTCTTTTAAAAATATTTTTTTCAAAAGAAAGGGCTATAGACTTTGTCAAGATTCTTTAAGATTCTTTCAGATTCTTTTTTGCCTTCATATTACAATTTTGTTAGCCCTTTGTCATCTTCGTACAGCTAAGTCTTGTTGTCTCACATGAACTGCAGGCATCTGTGTGTGTCTGTCAGGCAGCACTCTTGCTGGCTAAAACAGCAAGGAATGTAAAAAATTATTATTATGGTGCTATGTATTTAAATCCAGAAAAGCTGATGTTTCATTTAAAATCGTAATGATGCATGAATTTTTGAAGGATGACATTTTGGATGTGCTACTGCATTTTTCTTTTGCTGATGAAGACATGGAGTTGCTGTAGTGGAATTTCCTGTGGTCTTAGGAGACTGTCAGGGAAGCCAGGATTCCAAATCTGGGAGATGTAGAATCTGACAGCACTTGGGAAGTGATCTCAGGGTCCTTGATGCCCTAAGCCATAAAACAGCTGGAGTGCCTCCAACGTATTTGTCTAGCTTGATTAAACCTGAGTACTGGAAATTGTTATATTAGACAGTTTGACAGTCTCATGACAAAAGTCGTCATGAAGGGGTTCTCTTAGTAAGTCCATTTATCTCACTTCTTAGGCTGCAACTGCAGTAATGCAAAGGATTTGATTAGCATGGGCTGTGACATTTTGGGATATGACCCCACAGTCAGAGTCTGTGGTTTAAAATATTTCCTTTAATCTTAATGCATTTATGTTTTCTTTCATTAAGCCTACTAGTCATTTGGATATAGTTGCATATTTGTGTTGATCTGATGGTAACAATCTCAGTTTCTAAAAATAGTTAAAAGTTGTTTAATGATTTATATGTGCTAAATTAATCAAATAACTTGAATAACTTTCCATTTAAGGTTTTCATTCCTGAGTTCCATCAAATGAGAATTTTTTTAATATCAGTGTTTCTAACCGTGCTAAGAAGAAATCAGAAAATATACCATGAATGGTGTTATTTTCATACATAGCACAAGTCATTTTTGATATATTTTGATATGTTCATGAAGACGCTGATGGTATAATTTTCATTAAGATGCCAAAGAACGAGGGAATTCTGCAGCTGTTTTTCAGTAGAAAAGGGATTTCAAACCCACAGAATTTTGATACAAATGGATTTAATGGGTTCTTGTTTCACAGTTTAATTATTGACTATTTCAGAGTTCTGTAGCAAGATTAGTTATGGTAGATTAAGGAAAGAAGTGTAAATGTGATTGTTTGCAATATCAATCTTTTAAAGGAATTATAAAAATTTTTGTAAAACACCTTGAATAAGACATGGCAAACTAAATCTTCTACATTCCTTTAGGGCTGTCTGAAAAGTGCATGGGCTGTTACAGGCTCTAACTTAACAGATGCTGGGACTCTCCTGTATTATTCTACTCTAATTTTTCTTCCTTTCCCCATTTCCACCCTCACCTACTCCTGTGTTGCATCTGCAGCTGGTAAACATCTTTTAAAATGAATATTGCTGAGTAGGCATATGCTACTTTTCAATCCTAAAGCAAACCTGACTACATTGCAGTTTTGTCAAAGAAAAGCGTTTTTCAACTACCTTTTTTTGTAGGACTGTCTGTTTATACGATTTTAATTACTTTAAAATATTTTCAACTATTTTTTAAATGAGGTCATATTAGTTAGTTAACTGTTAGACTCCAAATATTAAATATATCCCTATATACTTTATGCTAAAGAGTTTTCATAAATTTTTTCAAGTTTTTTTTTTTCCTTAGTTGGAAAATTTCAAGAGGAATTGGAATGATCATTTTCAAAACCTTTTTCTGATTATTTTAAAAATCTGAACTACAGATAATGCAGTCTTTGGAATGATTTTTTAAAATTATTATTCTGGGTACCCTGGAATGTACTTCAGCTAGTAGCTAACTGCAAGTGAGGAGGAAATACTTTTTTTCTTAACTTTTTCTGGATGCTGTGGGTTGTCTCTGTCCAGTTTTTGCTTAAATGGGGTTTGGATCTTTAAAACTAACGTTAAAGGTTTCTAAAGCTTGTACTTTTTTCAGCCATTTTTCTAAGAAAAGGAAACAGCGTTTGAAAGCTAAACTAGTTATTTTACATTCCACTAAAATATTTAGTCATGACCAGTATAACATAGAGAGAATTGTGGATCAAGGTGCTGCCAACTAAAATGTGTCTCTGGATGCAGTATGATTTTTTTAAAGGTTGTGCGATTGTTTTTCCTCCTTTTGGGTGAAGGTTCAGGAGGGTAAGAAATACTAGGGTGAAAAGAAAAATGGGAGGGAAAAAACAGGAACAAATGGGGGGAGGTTTTTGATAAAATTAGAAACTTGCTATTGCTCTATCAGTCTGGGGTCTTCACCTACCTTTTTGTTGAAAGTAATTCAGAAACTATTAATAGTGGAAGATGGGTTGGACTAAGCTGTTAAGCCACAAATTACTACTGAAAATGCAGTCAGAGCTCAAGTAACAGGATGGGAGGGAAAAGAAGGAATTTTGAGTGGTCTGGAAGCTATGAAAAAGAAAAGTGAGGGATGATCTAAAAAACAAAAAAAAACCCAACCAAACAAAAAAAAAATTACCCACGCACCTATGACCAAACCAGTTCAAAACAGAGTATCATCCCATTGTAGTTTCTTGATGTATGAAATAGGTTTACTCTTCCATTTCTGTGGATTTGAAAGTAGTTTTTTAAGAATGAAGCAGAATATATCAAAATGCCATTCTTTGTACCAAGGATGGTGGGGTAGGAACAAGACCATCATTTACTGCTGTATTGTGCCAGCTGTGAAAGTGGCGAAGCTGCCGTGTGCCTGGTACTCCAGCAACCTGCTCAGGTTTATCCTACCTGGGATGTATCCCAGGTGTATCTTACCCTAACCTGGGTGGCTACACTGGCTGCTTCTACATTTGCAGCTTTTATCAACTTTTTATGGACCCCTTTTCTGGCTGTGTTTTCTGCTGCTCGTTACACCTGGTGACAGCATGCCTGCAAGCTTGATGGCTCAGCTTTCCTAGCACGTCGTACAACATACGCGCTATTTCATACGCCTCCCTCCTGCTTGCTTTTCTTGGCAGTAAAGGAATTTGCCTGTTGGGGCAGAGAAATGTGTCTTGAAAAGGGTGTTTTAATAAGACTTCAGGAGAGCTGGGAGCAGACTAGCGATATTATAGGCTAATCATTGTGCCTAAGATTGAAAGGTCACATGAGATCTCGTTTTATATCCTTAGTCATACCCAGATGTATGTGGTTGGGAATTCTGTCAACTGCCCTTTAATTTGCACTTAAATAATACTTCAGAGTGTCATTTTCTCCAGCAACTAATGCTTTTCTGTGTATATAAAAAAGGGAAATTTTTTTGTTTAAATTGTTCTTACTAAAGAAACATGCTAGTTAGTGTTCAGTTATTTCAAATCTGAAAAAAAATTATGTGCGTCTATAAAAAGGAAAGGCTGATAGAGATCTAACAGGAGGCTGATAGAACTCTAAGAGAACTGGTGTCTTGAGCTTTATGAGCTTAAACACAGCTTTGCTGTTTTGTTAATTTCACATTGATGGGCTTTAAATGGTTATGCAAGAAACTTATGTCATTTATCATGGAAATATATCCTTTTTATTTTCAAAACTAAATGGTCACTTTCTTGCCAAATTGCTTGCTCTGCTTTTCTTTATTTGATGGTTGTTCTACATTGGACAAATTCAACATTTAAGAGAAGAGTTCAAAAAGGAGAGGGGAGCAGTCTTCCTCCCAAAAGACTCATCTAGAGAGATTTGAGGCAAGCAGAGTTTTCCCTGTTCTTTTCCTTCTCAAGTCATATATCTTTCTGATCAGGCCTCTCAAGCCGCAGTTGGAGTAATAGAGAGAAACATGTAGCATAACCAAGGGAATGACAGCACCTGTCTGTTCAGCAAAGCTATTAGAACCCTGTACTAGGAATTCCTGTTTCTCTTCTTTAAACCCTCTCTTGAACTCCAGGGGAACATTAAATAATATTTTAATATTTGCTTTTAGTTGTGGGTGGAATGGGGGATGGGAGGAAGGAAGAGAAAAATTAATTTAATAAAGTTGTTTCACAGGAAGTTCAAAGTTTTAGTGGAAAGTTACTGGGATCTGAGATGCACTGGCTAACTGAGGGAGATATAAATCACTTCCTTTAGGAGGGTAATAAGTGGATGACAGCCCTCTTCTGTCCTGTGAGATCCTGCACTGATAGCCCAACAGTTCTTAACTATTATGAATTGTATTTATTATTAGAACACATGTTCCCAAAAGTGTTTAAAAAGATGAGAAAAGCCAGGTGTCTTATAAAACCATTCCTTACTGAATTCTGTGCAAGATCACAAGGTCTCCAGAACACTAGAAATAAACCTTATTACCTCAGAAAGCAATCTCAAAGGAAAGTGACCTCTTGGTGATAGTTATGATTTCAGTCTCAAGACACATATTTCCAGAATGTATTTAATTTTGCTTAAACAGATGACATATTTGATAGAAGATGTTACATGACACAACTGAGTCTGAGGATACACCAAACTTATTAGCACACTTCAAAATAATTAATGTGGTGGTGCTCGACTCCTTCTGTTTCTCTTCTATGTGATTGTGGGTTGGAAGGGACAGGGAAGAGGAGGAATCAGAGATCCAGTCTGCCAAGAGTTACTCAGGAATGACTGAAATGGTTTTGTACCACTAGAAAAAAGAGAATATTGAGTAGTTTGATTTTCCAGGTAATGATTTCTGCCTAGAAATTTTCTACTGCACTCTTGGTTTTACCAGTTTGGGTCAGTGCTATTAGCTGATATGGGGGAAAGAATGAAACTATTCTTTCTGCGCTAAAGTTTCTTCTATTTTCTCAACTATTCTTGACAATTATTTTCAACACCTGAGCTCTTCCACTTCCAATGTCAATGCACTTTCTAAAAGAAACCAAAAATATGAAGCCTCTATTTTTTCCAAATGTTTCCCATTGAGCCTTAGTTCTAAAGACT
Source organism: Luscinia megarhynchos (assembly GCA_034336665.1). Taxonomy (NCBI): domain Eukaryota; kingdom Metazoa; phylum Chordata; class Aves; order Passeriformes; family Muscicapidae; genus Luscinia; species Luscinia megarhynchos. The sequence goes on along the minus strand of CM067565.1, from coordinate 76,426,797 downwards.
TTTCTCCCTTTAGATTCTCTTCACTCAGTTTTGTGACATTTTGAAAGGTGGTGATAGGAGAATCCTTAAGCCATATTGAACAGTAATACTACACTTCTTTTATAGATGAAGTGATGACAGGAAGTTGCAAAGAAAAATACAAGTACTAGAACACAACATTTACATCATTCTGCCTAAGCTTGACTCTGGAACACATAAACATTATAAGCTCTGATTCAACAAACTAAACAATTAAAATAATTAGTTCCACAGACCAGATGCCGTGGAGGAGACACTATTCCTGTCTATTGCTAAATTAAATAGATGAAGACATACAGCTGTTGCTAAATTTGAATAGATGAATCTTTATAATTTTATGTTATAAGTATCATTGCAGATCTGGAGATAGGTATCTCAAAGTGAGCTGACAAATCAAATTTTAAAATACCCCTGTGCTGGTAGACAGTCACACTGTCCAGCACATATGCTAGGTACTAAAAATCTGATTCTGCCTTATCTCAAGGCAGTTGTCTGCTTCTCCTATATTGTAATTCAACTTGAATTTGATGGTGATAGTTGTTCTTTTCTTTCTCCATTCTTGTCCTTACGTCCCCCTTTAGTGAAAAACAGAAAGCAGAACTGATGCAAGAGTCTTTGCAGAGGGTCTGTTTTTCAGCTCTGACTGCTGTTGTGTCTTTCCCCAGATCAAACTGATTTGGGAACTCTAAAAGCAGTGTAGCCACAACAGCTTGGAACTTACCACAGATGTACTATTTTGAATCATATGCAGCTCCTCTGTGGGTTTTGCACCCTGTGCAAGGTGTTTTATTCCTGCTGTTCACCAGTGGCAGTACAACTAGTGATCTGGTTTTAAATTCACCCTTCATCAAGTAAACTTGTAAATCTAGCTTCTTCTACAGACTTTAGAAGAAATTCTGCTTACATCTTCTGATAAATCATAAAAGCAACATAGTTGACAGGTGGAACAGCTTTTTCTTTGAAAACAAAAGCATTCAAGAAAGTACGCTTGCTTGATAAGGATAATGCAATAACCATAAAATTATATTTCATGTAAGTAACATATATAAAAAATAAGTGTAAATGGCATAAAGAAGATAAAATACACCTAGTACTTGTCTGAAGATTTTGTTCTGAAAGTGAAGGATTGAAACCCATATTCTAAGCATTGGCACTCAGTAACCTTGGGTTCAATATTTGTCTAGAAATAACAGTAAGCTCATCATTTTGAAAGTCAGTAATGCTGCTGTGCTGTTGGAAACCTCATGTTTTGCCATGATTCTTTAGGTGGTAGTGTTTGACTACAACAAAACATTCCAAAGGGCAGTTGCATCTGGATGCTCTAAATTGCCTGGTATGCTGCTTGGCTCTGTCTTTCAAAACAAAAAGGAAATCTTACGTCAGATGGTCATGAATCCAGTTATCTTCTACTCATGACCTTGACCTCTTTTGTGCTAATTTTGATATCAAAATGCTTTGTATTTCATTTGGGGTTGTTCGACTCATTTCCTCTTATGTGCTTTTCTTCCCCACCCACTGCAAGAGCCCTATTATAAAGAAATTGAAGCTTTTTTTAGTAAAATGACTGTGAACAACACAAGTGAATATTTTTTCTTAGTCAGCTTGTATTGTTTTCAAAGTGAAACACACATTGGTGGGACCTGATTTAATGAACCAAAACATGCACATTAAGAATCTACTATGTGACTCGCTTTAGAAAAAATACCAATATGCACAGTTCCAACATGCTAGTCAACTACTGCCCCAGCATACTTCCTTAAAACTGTCAATATCATCTTCCATCTTAGAAGTTCACTTTGAGTTAAGCAAAAACTAGGTACTATTGGTCATCCAGTGCCTGAAGTTCTGCGTAGATGCCTTACAAATTTTTTGCCTTCTCTCTTTCCTGCCATTAAAGTGATTGTATAGATGAAATGGGTACATTTTGTTCAAGAGCTAGTCTCTTCCGCAATAATTTTTAAATTCAAAGTAGTTGTGAAGTAAATAACTTCAGATGTTGAGATTGCTTAAATATGTATGGGATACTTAAGGAACAAGTTAAAGTGAAGAATGAATTTGTTTGCCTGGAGACAAGGTAGTAATGGGTGGAAAAGAATCAATTACTAGAATATCATAAAGAAAAATTATCAGGAAATGATGTATAGGCAGTAGCTTTCCAGTCTTGCACCATATAAAACAGAAAAATTAAGCCATTTTAACTGGTATATCAAAGAATTAGACTGAAAAACCTCTTAGATAAAAGGTGTACTAGAGGTAGTTAAGCAAGTGTAATTTTTCTAAATGCTCACTTTTGGAAAAAAAGATTGACAAGAAGTGATAAATGATTTTTTTTCTTATAGACTAAGAAGTGTAGAATAATTGTTTTAAATTGATAATTTTAATAACTGAATCGTTAAATGTTGAATACTTAAAAATGTTAGTGTCTTTATACATTCAGTATCTCTATTGATGATACAGGCACTACCTGTAGAACAACAGAGTTTAAAGTCCGAGTAATAACATGGTAATAAATAGGGTAAGAAAAACTGATATTTCAATTGATATTTATATATTTCATTATGAAATGTTTTAAATTACACTTATAATTAGTAATCTCAACTAGTATACCAGCAGAACATGCTTTGATGCTGATGTTAAAGGATAATAGTATGTATGATCTGGTAAAAATCATTAATGAAATACCTGGAATTGAGAGTGTGTTGAAAGGGCAAACTAGCCTTCAGTAGCTGCCAGGCAGGTGTAAAGGTTTGTTTTCTCTCATAGGTTAAGACCTAATATATTCAGAATTGAGAAGCTCCTTGGAAGCTGACAGGACAAAAAGGCATGTTTTTGTGTTTGCCTTAGAAAATTAGGATAAAACCCTAATATATATTAATGTCTAATCAGTACCCGTGGATTTCTAAGATATCTATAAGAAAAGAGAGAACTGTAAATGCAAAACTCATTTTAATAGTTGCTTTTTCTGTTACAAGGCCTGTAATTTTGTTTAATTTGGATCATAAGGTACATTTGCTTTATTTGCTAATCACACTTCCATTTCCATCTGAAAAAAGTCTTAAAATAGAGCAAGTTAACTTCTTAATTTAGGACACAAGAAATGCTATTTATCATACTCTAACATTTAAATTTAAAAAACCAAACAGGGATTCTGTGCTAGAGTTGTCTTAAAAAGATACCAATAAGGCTGTGTATCATTGAAGGACAGTCTGATTCTCATTGCTGATGAAAATTCATCTTTTAAAGGAAGATAAGATGAAAAAAATTTAAAAAAACAAACCAACAAAGCCCAGATAAAAGAAACAAACAAAACCCCAGTAAAATTATTTGGTGACCAAAATAGTGTGGGAGTTTATTAATTCAAAATGCATAAGTTTGTGTTAGTTCTCGCTGGCTCAGACATTCTTCACCTTCAATTACACAAATCTGTATGCTTATTTCATTTAATTAGGGTTGTAGTCTGTCAAAAATATGGAAGCTATTGCATGAAATGGCTTTTTAAAACCAAATCAAGACAGAGTGTATTTTGCATTTTTTTCAGTTTTTAATGGTTTTCCAGAACAGTAAAAATACATGCAGTGAAGGTATAAAATGCCCTCATTATTTATGATAGTTTTGCAGTAATAATTCAGTAATGGTAATCAGCTTATTACAGGGAAGAACTTAAATCAGTTAAATAAATTAAAGCAGTTCTCTTTGTTCTCTCTGCTTTCTCTGCAGAATCTTGTTGTGCAAAACCCTCCAAATGCATAAGTTTTTCAGTACAGTGAAAAGACACTGAGTGCATTGGCTATTGTAGTTCCAGAAGTTCCAGGACCATGTTGAACTGTACTGAAAAACAGAGAATGAATTCAATCTTTAATTCAGAGTCATACATATAGTATTTAGTACATTCTTCTTTAATGAAATTAAGTGAAGACGGACAAAAACAAATGCTGGGAAATAACACGATAACAATGAGACAAATGTTACTGATAGAAGTGCTTGTGTCTGTGTGTCTCTTAATATTTTGAAAGTGATCCAGCATTGTTCTGAAAAATTCTTTCATTAGAAGGTATTTTAGTGCGCTTTACCCATTGCAGGAAATGAGACTGAAGACTGCTTTTAGTTTTAAAAGTACTAAAGGTAAGTTAAAATGGAAATACTGGTTCTCTAATATTTGCAAAAGTTGTAGTAGGTAATAAGTCAAAGCAACTTAGTAACTCGCAATAACTAGTGGTCCTTGGTCTTGGCCATATATATTCACTCACTAAAGAAAGACTGAATGGTCTGTCAGTAAGGCTGTTCTTTCCTCCTGATAAAAAAAAAAACAACACTTCCGCAAGTCTGTATATAAGGGAATTTAAGGGAAGCCAATGTATTCGTTGCAATTATCAGCCAATTCTGAAGGAGATTTTCAGTGAGAAATCTGATAAAACCAGATAATAATTGCTCTCAGGTGTTAAGGGGCAAGAAAGTGTTTGAAGAGCCAAATAGGGGTAGAGTTTCAGCCCAGTACAGTGGAAGTATTTTACTTTTATTATGCAGGTCAACACAAAGGAGAATCAAGGAGAATTCTTCGGAAAATTTGTTTCTCGTACACTATTAAGAGTAAGATTTCAGCAGATCAGTTTTCTGCAGCAAAACTTTGAAATATAAGCTGTAGAGATTTGTCATCTTTGACCTAGAGAATATGAATTCACAGGAAGTGGTATGAAGGGATTTGTAAAAAAGGCCATTAAACTAGTGGCAAGTGCCTATGAGATAAGTACAGAAATAGGGATGGAAAATAATGCTGGAGGAAAAGATAAAATAGAAAACAATGGACTATTGTGTAATTTACAAGGGGAAATGTTATTTTTCTGGTTTTAGATTAAATGATTGTACCATTTACAAAAATAAGAACTAATTTCATGTGAAATGAAAATGTTTGTGCATTTAAATTAGTTTATAACTGTGATGGAGTAGTGGCGAGAGAGCACTGCTTTTTGTGATAGATATTTCTACTGAAAGAAATTTCCATCATGCCGAGGAGGATTGTGTTGTTAAAAAACCCTATTTAATATGGTGACTGCTGTGGTTTCTAAGAGTTTGGAGATAGAAAATATGGAGAATCTAGTATGTAAAGAATCAATTGATTGGAAACTATTATACTAGAGACAAACTTTGCAATAGTGTGTGCTGGATGTAGCTTCTAACCAGAGAACTGATTTATCTGGCCTAATTCAACTCATTTGGTTCCTCTTACAGTTTTAGTTATGAATTGAGGAATATATTTGGATTCCGAGCTTTCCAAACCGATTTTAGGACCATTGATTCATATAATCACTTGGACTGGTGTGTGGAGAGTTTCAGAATCATGGAATAGGCTGAGTTGGACAGGACCTATAAGGATCATTGAGTCCCACTCCTGGCCTGCACAGGACCATCCCCAAAAGTCACACCATGTGCCTGAGAGCATTGCCCAAATGCTTCTTGAACTCTGCCAGGCTGGTGCTGAGACCACTTCCCTGGGGTTCCCAGTCTGGTGTCCAGCTTCCCTCTGAGTATGGTATGATAATGATTATTTTCAATATTTCCATTTATTTTTGCAGTTACCCAGTATTTTCACAGTATTGCTTTCTGACTGAATATTGTAAATGATAGCACTGTGGTTTTGTGATAATACTTAAGACATTTTGACAAATGTGGAGGTGTTTTTGTAAACAATATGACCTTCCATGCCAGAACTAGATTTTTAAATGGTATAAATATTACTGTTTGTGGCTGTTATGCACATTGCTGTGCTATACCTGCCCATTTTTCCAGATACAGATCTCTGAAAACATTGAAGTTGCCTAGAAGTAGAAGCATATAGTAAATGATTCTACCACAGAACACTTCTACTTTCTGTTTTCCCCTGTGTGAAATGCCTGCAAACCGAGGTCATTAATAATGTTGCAGGTTCAGACACTTTCAAGGTCAAAAATGCCAAATTATAGTGTGATCTTTAACTATTTCAGGAGCTCCCAAGCTCTACCTTGCACTTTTCTCTGGTCTGAAATTTACTTCTTCCCTCTGGCTCTCCATTAATGGTGCAGGCTAAGGGTTGAATGAGTGGCCAGAAGCCCAGCAGACTCCTGAGCTCATGTTATCTCCCCTGGAAAAAAAAATGGTAGCAGAAAGTAGGTGGTGGCAGCTGCTGGTGGAAGAGCTAATTTGTCCTTCAGTACTCTCCCTTTGGCTCAGGCTAGAGTATCTCAAGTAAAACAGGGTTAGCTGGAAAGCAAAGTGCCCAAGTTCCTTTGGCAGAAGCATGACTCCTTCCTGCAGATCTGCAAGAAAATTGCCTCCAGTGCAAGAGTGGTACCACTTGCAATTGATAGTCCTCAGTTAAGCAATTGAAGACTGTTGAGTAAAGGATGTACATGTTATCCTGGCTGTCCCTTTGTTTCTATAGTCCATGGTTTTGCTGGGCAAGGTTTTTAGTGTTGTAAGTCCAGTTGCTCTTCTGTGCAGTAGCAGAGGATTCTTTGTTGCCTTGTCTCTGTCCATCAACCAGTTCGGTGTGAGTGACCAGCACAGACCATAAAATTTTGTCCAGCTGACTGAAAAATTTTTCATTTGATCTGGTTGTTTTGGTCAGTTGTGTGCCAAACAGGCTGTATAGTTGTGGAAAGAGCTGTGTTTTTTTGGCTTCCTCCTTTAGTAAAGAGCTTCAGGGGAGCTTGATACCACTTTTATTTGAATATGTCATACAATCAGGCATGGAACATTTAATGCATTTAGAGTGTTTTCATTTTCACTGAAAATTGAACTGATTTCAAACCAGTTGTTACTGAAGATGTTTATTTTTCCTCTTTGGTGAGTAGATCAATCACTAACACAGAATGATAGGGGGTTTGTTTTTTTTTTCCCCTGATGTGTAGAGAGCTTTCCAGGAACAAGTGAAGAGCTGGATTGGATGTCTTTCAAGAAAATACATATATTGAAAACAGATTTCTTTACATGTGACTGCTTTCTTTTGGGATAGCTAAAGTTTAAACACTTTGCCCTGTGTGTCATATTTCTAATGTACTTACCATCATACACTGTATGGTTGCTGGGTCAGGCTCAGCTACTGGAAGAATGTTTATTTCCTGCCAAGTAATTTTTCAACAGAAACTACTGGGTATCCATCAAGGTTTCGTTGTATAGGGCAGCTATTCTTAGGAAAAACTACTTTTTTTTTCTTGTGAGAAGGGTAAACAATGGGTGTCCCAAGATGTTATCTGAGACCTTCTGGCTGGATTCAGGACAAAAGAGTCTGAACTTTATACTCCTGTCCCCTTCCCCAAATAAGTAAAGATGTTCTCAAAGTTTTCAAATGAATGAAAATCGTTGAAAAACAGATAACAGCAAAAGAGCACTTAATGGGTGAAAAAATCCCAAGATAAATTGAATATTTCTATTATTGAAAAAAGAGCTTCTGGCAATTAAAACAGCAAAATTTCTATGATTACAGGTTATGGGTAACTAGATAAGACTAGACATGATTTTCTTTCCTTTTTCTTAGTAGCCTGGAAGAATTAAGCTTGTTGCGACTGCACCAAAACCAAATGCGCTTGCACCAAAACAGTTACATGAATTCATGGCATTTTGTTTCGTGCTGCTTTTTTCTTTGAGATTTCTATTTGTGACAGAATACCATCCAGTCTCTGCCCTAGGAAGCTGTAGATGTTTGCATGCTTGCAATGAGTAGCAAGATCTTAAGAACTTTTCCTCTGAAATTATTTTTTTATTTAAAGTATTTGTAATTTCAAAAATGACCATTTAATTCCTAAGTTCTAAATTTTTTTTTGCCATATATAAATGTTTATTTTGAATATTTATTTCTAGTATGTTTACTTATGCTTTAAATTAAAGCTTGAGTGAGGCTTTTTTTTTTTTGCTATTTACAGATACTTTGACTTTTTTTTTAAAATTGCTTGTGTGTATATACATTATTGCACAATTTACTATCAGCAAAAGCCAAATATCTGCTATGTGGAAGGTAAACTGAAGTCTACCAGCAATAGAAAAATACAGGATATTTCTGATAGATTATTCTTTGTGAGCAGGATGTTCCAGTTGGAATACAGGATAGATCACATGGGTCACAGTTATGAAAGTTTATGACTATACCCGAACTGACAATTATATACTGCAGAGAAAAATTACTAAATTAAAGGGTTTAGCTTGACTATCCCCTTCCTTTCTTGGCTTTTCTGCGGAAGAACTGCATCTCTCAAAGAATATATCTGTTATATATATGTATTGCAAAACACAATGTTTGATGTAACTTTCCTATAACAATTTATTGTAGTGCCTGATGGGGCTGGGGAGGAAAGATTGCAGCAAAATCGAGGTTTCTGGTGCAAGGTCAGATCTTTAATAAAGGCTACAGACAAGTTTCTCCTTTGCCACAAAATTGACTCTACCTTCGTTTAAAAAAAAAAAAGTTTATTTGCTTTTGCTTTTAAAGGGAATAACAACTTTAAATGCACCAAATTTGAACCATGATAGGAAATTCTCTAGTTGTAATCTGTCTTGGAGAGAATACTGCATTATTCTCAGGTTCAAGTCAAGTGCTGACAGTGAAATTAGCCCTGTGTGCAGATGCCACAGAGAAGCTGTCCTGAAAAAGCCTCTACTAGCAGTCATCTCAACCTAGCAACTTGAAGCTTTTAAGTATTTGGCGAGGCATTGTTGGTGCCAAGGAGTTTCTTTAGCTCTTTAGAGGGATAAGGAAAAAGGAGATAGCAGAGGAGAATCCATGTGCCTTCTGTATACTCAGTGCTATTGGTGCATACAGCTTGAGAGCTGGAGCTTCTTAACTGAGGAATCCATCAAAATGAGCTACTAGAGCATTGCTGTGGGGTGGATAGTGCTGAATCCAGTACCAGAAGGCCTCCTGTTTTTACAGATAAAAGAGATTTCTCTGTTGAGTTTATGGTGGGAGGGAAAAATAAGCAAAGTATTAGTTGGGGATTAGTCTGCTGTTTAAAAGGGGATTACCCTAATTTGAGGGAATATGCATAGAAAAATTGTGTTTTCATTTCAGTTAAAGGAAATCAGTATTTTTCCTTCTGTGTGTAAAGCTGCTAGAAACTGGGACCATTTTCCACTTGTGGACCCAGGAATAACCTGGGTCAGTGAGCATTGTGTTTTCTTTCAGTGGAGGGACTACATACTATCAAGACATTTTTACCAAAGCATTGAGCAAAGTAGGTAAAACATTGCATTCAATGCAAACAGACTTAGGTTTGAAACCTTGAATCCTAAAGTCTTCTACTTGAATGTTTCAGTTAATTTTGTTTCAAGTTTCATTACCGTGTTAGTAGTTTTTCTCTGTGAAGCATCGTGACATCTTTGCAGTTCCTGTGTTCTGGACACCTTGTAGCCTTTCATTTGCAATGCAAAGTAGGCAGTCAGTGCTATACAACATGGTAAATTTAGTTTTCATTAATTTTAAACAGTTGTTAGTTCCTAGGGAGTGGTGTGATACACAGTCCTCTCGTTGGTTTAAATAAACACACCAATTGAGGTCAATCCTAACAAGCCATAATTTGATTGGAAAAATGACTGAGAGGGTGAATTTGCAAAATAAGCAAAACCACAAGTCTTCAAGGCTATAAGATTTTAATGAAACTAAGACTTTTATTTTAATGAGGTGTAAAGAAGAGGGAATATTTTTGTGCTTTTAAGCATTTAACTTCAGTAGAGTTCCCACAAAACATTTTTATCCTTCTGAGAATGTGAATAATGTAAAATCTCCAGTAAGTAGCAGTTTTCAACTTGGCGTCTTTGCGCAGTGTAAGAAATGGTCTGTTTAAGCTTCCACTAATTACAAATCACAATTTATAATAGTGATCACTATAATAAATTTTCCTTGAGTATTTAATGTCATAATTCCACTTTGAAAATTAGACAAATGAGTGGGAGATTTCTTCTTGATGTTGAAATGCATCCTTGCTTAATGATTTTTGCTGTGTGTTTTGATGCCTTAGTTCTTAACTATTCAGAGACCATTTCATTGTTTAACAGAAAAATATAATCTGTGATCTTTTAAAAGGATAGCTTATTATTTCCTTTAAGTCATTTTAGTTTCCAAGCAATGAAGTTCTGCCTGAACTGTCAGAATGCTTTTTTGAATAATGGTTCAATGTGATATGAGCCAATGAACTGGTTTTGTATCTGTTTCTCTAGTCATAAAGTTGGCAATCAATAAAATAATCACTATTTCGTCATAATCTTTGTCATGAAGTTTGGACTAGAGCAGAAATTACTCTTTCCCATTAAGCAAGACTTTATTGAATTGTTATATGAAAACTTTTAATATTTTCATAGTTTCTGACATGGCTTCACTGGTAGTTTAAGTTTGACCATTGGATTGTAGAAGTCTGCATATGTCTCCGTTTGTCCTGGTGGTCTTGGTTACAGGATCTCTTGGTTGGCAGAGAGCTGTTGAAATAAATGTGTTGTTTGAAATGTAAACATAGGGTTTAAAGCTTTTTTTGAAGCAAGATTTTCAAACGAGTGTAACTCAATATCTAATTACATATCCACAAGGTACTAAAATAGTTACTGTACTAGAAAAGCTTGGAATACCTAATTCAGAGGAAAAAAAATACAAAAAAATTCTGATTATTCTCCATATTAATTATCTCTGTTACCTGTTATCTGATATGTATGCAGTTTCTGAATTTTAGACACATTATATATATATTCTTCAGGGAGAATGGAGGTTTTGTTAGTAATTTTCTGTGTTTATATATTATAGCGTGCACTATTGTGGAACAAGGCTGCCACAGCTACTGTTGTAAGACATCCCAAATTAAGTTGTAGTTCTTTCTTCTACAGCATTTTTCAGACTATTGTTAGAAAATGTAATTTGGCAAGAGGCAACACAAAAAATAACACCAATTGATGTTTTGAAATGTCAAGAATTCTGTACGTTTTCTGTTAAACAAGTGTCTTGATGTCACTGCCTCCAAAAATAAATTTTTTAAAGCATTTAGAATTAATTGTATTTAGTTTACTCTTGTATGAAAGTTTGAATTAATTTATCATTTTAACAAGAGCAGTAGAGTGGTGACACCAACTTGCTGCTCACAGATCATCCAGAGGTAATGTACAGAAATGGAAGAAGCACAAGGAAAATATTAAGTGATTATCTAGGGAAAGCATGGAAAGGTCAGGGTTATTTGTGGGATTTTTCAGTAGGAGTCTTCAGGCTTGGGAGAAATTGGAGAAAAAGAATCCTAGAATTACAAGAATTTCATGAAAAGTGTGTCTGGAGTTTCTGTGTTAGAAAAGACTGAAAGGCAGTTTCCCATTCATCCAGCCAAGCTAAATTCATGTCAAATATGGTAAAAGCATGTGAGAAGAAGGACAGCTTAGAGGTGCTAGAGAGGAGTAAAAGCAGGACAAGACACAGTCACCATGTCAGCTGGGATTAGGTGATGGATAAACATAGGCATTTATGGCTGGTGTGAGCATTTATGTAGAGAGGACTTCCTGGGTCGACCATCCCCGCTGGAGTCCTAGAAGTATTAACTAAGGATTGATTCTGGCAGCCTGACAAGATTTCTAGACTGAGAAGCAGAAGTCTAGCAAAACATTATCTAATCTTCCTGCCTATAAAATCATAAATAAAGAGGAATATCAGGGGTACCAGGATAAATCAAAGGGTAGGAGGAAATGGAAGAAGCGTGGAGATGGCAGTACTGGTAAGTGCATAGCAAATTATCAGGTACTAACATGGTAAAGACTAGCATTTTTAAATAGGGTGTGGTTGGTGGAAAACAGCTGGATGCCTGGTTAGCAGGAGGACAAGACAGGAAAACAAACAAGTTATGATGATTAACACTGGCTGTGAAGCAAGCTGTTGCACAGATGAAGGAAATCTGGTGGAACAGTTGTGACTGAAACAAAACTGGAAAATCCTCTTGTTGGAAAAGATAGGTAAAGGAAAAAGTGGTGCAGTCACACTGTGTTGCTGATATGAAAACTTGGGAAGAAGTGAGATGAAATTGCATGGATAAAATGGAGATGTTTTATTTGGGCCAGCAATATTAAATTCAGTTATGAGGAGTTGTATCTTCAGTGTTTTTGAGGTGGGAGATCCAGATGGGATTAAATAGTTGCTGCACACGCAAGGTGTTATGATGTTTCCAATAATTTTTGGACAAGTATTAAATATCCTGCTCTTTTCAAAGGATAGGAATTTGAGGCTTTTTTGTTTAGTTGCAGGGGGATTTTTCCCCTGAATAAGCCTGGATCATGACATCCTTCAGGTGAAATGGATGGGAAAAAGTGTTTGTGTGTAGTTAGTATTACATAGTAAGGGGCATTTTTTAAAGCAAGTAAACTATTTCATCTGGAATAAAGTGGTTAAGAATAGGAAGAAGCATGTGGAAGTTTGCCATTTATTTACCTTGGATGCAAAAAGCTGTCTGAAGATTTTTTTTTAACAAAAGGAACAAATCTTTGAGGGAGGATTTCAGACCAGTTGGATGAACATTTAAAAACTGCACTGTAAGTAGGTTCTGAAATCAATCAGCAAAATGTTGTGGAAAAATGACAACTCAGAAACCATAAGGGTGTAATGGTATTTCCAGAGATTAAGCAAAAATAAGGTCTGGCTAAAAGTGAAAAAAAAAAAAATTCTAACTCAGTCAGCCATTGAAGATAAGGATGGTAAAACATGTGGAGTGGATGAGAAGATGGAAATTTGGTCAGGCTCAAAGATCAAAGGTGTTTTATCATGAGGACCTTAATGGTGTTACACATATGTTGAACATGGAAGCAAAGGATATACAATGGGAATGAACATAGGAAAATGATGTCCAAGGTAGGAAAAGTCCTTTACAAGCTTAGTGTACTCAAGTTGTGGGTAGTTACCAGCTGAGATGATTAGAAAAGTGATTAGACAGAGGCTGATAAGTAAAGTAATAAAAGCTTTACTGTGATCATTTCAGATTAACATGGTATGCTTATCCCAAACAGGCTGCCTATTGTACTACTTAATCTCAGAGCAGATTGGAGTGTGAGGAGGAGATAATGCCTTGTAGTTTCTAGAGCTGTCTTTTCCTGCTTTCATGTGGCAATAGTGTCGTCTTTGCTCATGATATAAAATTCCATCAAAACTGTCTGGTTTTGTTGTTTCCAGACTGGATTAATGTGTCTCTGTATTGTGTTTTTTGACTTTAGAACTCATTGCTATGACAGTTTAAGCCTTGGGAAAAGGTTGTGTTACGTGATGGGAGGGTAACCTGTTAACCTTTTTAAAAGTTGCTTGTGGAAGAACTCATTTAGAATTGTGAATTTTAATTGGTTTCTTCTTTATTTCTATTTAACAACTTGCAAGGCAGGAATCTGGGTCTCAAGTTAAACTAAGTCACAAAATCTTACATCTGCCTGTATTGCAAGTGTTCTGTATTTACATACTTTTTCTTATTACAGCGTATTAATGTTGAAGGTTATCATGAAAAAGACTGCTCACTTGATAGTGCTCACTTTTTTAATTTATTGATTTATTGCTTTGTGATCTAATATCTGTTAGATATTAGCTGTGCAGTAATGTTTGGGTTCTCATTTTGTGGCCATTATACAACCCAAATTTTATTTCTTCAAGCATTATTCAGAAACACCAAATTCAAAGTTTGAGTAACTTATTTTCTATACTTCCATAGTAGGCAGAACTGTCAGAACTTATTTGTTCAATGTATTAAAGAGTGCATTAACCACAGATTTTTAGGACTTCTAAATTCATTGCCACTTACTCTTCTTAGGGAATGTATAATATTCATAAGTTCTGCCTACATGTTCAGTTTTTGTTAGAACTCTGAAGAGGGAAGGGGGAGAATTCTACTTGTTAACAATGTCACTTACATTAGGCTTTTCTGCTTGTGAGGTGTAGAAAAGATATGGGCGCATTTTAAAATAAAATACATTCTTCAGAAAAAATATTTTTCTTTCAGTTTTTCTCTAGGAATAATAGAAATTAGAAAAAGGGGAGGCAAAAAGTTAAAAAAAAGAAAAAGACTATTTTGATTCACTTAAAACATTTCTTGCCTTTCAGTTCCTATTCTCAAGAAGATTATTTTGCAGGACATATTTAGGAGTTTCCTGCTTTTCTAAGGCTTAGAGCAATTATTGTTTTTAAATTTTTCAACTGTATTTTACTGCACTGTTTGGTCTCATAAAATGAGTAACCAAAGAATTGGACAATTTTTTGGTTTAATTTTTATTACAATAGAGTATAGAAAAATGTGCTTCTGCATTGCATTAGAACATTTCAGCAGAACTAAAACAGAAATACAATGTATTACATAGTTTGTATTCAAATAAGTTCCAAAATAAAATAATACTACTTTAAAAGTTTTATTTTAATCTGATTCTTTTGGATTGCCTGGAACTGTGTAAAGAAATGCAATTTTATTAGTGTGTCATTTTCCTTACTACAAATACATCTCACCCATTTGCTTGGCATAGGTTTCTTGATAATCTGTGGGAACATGCCTCTGGAGATAATTTTGTGAAAAAGAATGTGAATTAAATGAAATATGTGAAATATTAGCTTTTAAAATTAGGAGGTTAAGCATCAATTTAGAGCCTAAATTATTGCTGCATGTTGTGATTTCTTTTCTTATTAAAAGAATGAATCCATTTAGTAAATCCCATTAACATTAATAGCAATTACAAGATGTTTAGCAGTTTGAATCACAGAATTTATTTTTTGCAGCTGTCAGTTGCAATATTGGTATCAACAGTTGGGTTTAGAAAGGGAGAGAAAGAAATTATCCTACCAATTTTTTTCCTTTTGCTTGGGAACCTTTGCACTCATTTTCAGAAAGCTGAAAAATTCTGATCTGTATAGCAGTTTTTTTTTACCTGTGTAAGTCTTTGACTGAGTTATTAAGGAGACTTTGATAGGTGAACCATATGAACACAATTAATTTAATATTCTCTTATTTATATGCTCTCCTTAAATTTGCTACTTAATGGTGACTGACATTTGAGGAGAGTTTCTCCCTCTTCTAACCACTTTTCTGGCTGTAGCCTCCTATAATGTCTTTTTTTTGCTATTGAATTTTGATTTAAATAACTTTGTAGTAGATTTTCAGAGAAAAAAATTAGTGGTGCAGTTTTTCTCTGTGAAAGTTACCATTCTCTTTCAAAGGGCTTCAAAAGAAAACATTTCAACAATCCAAAGCTCCACCAAAAGAAAAAAATAGCCTGAATTGAATTGTATGGCAACTCACAATAATTTATTCTGTATTAGAACTGTTTCCAAAACCATAGTCCACTATAATATGTTTGTGTTTCTCTTCTAATAAGAAATGTCATGCCAAAAGCACATCAATTCTGTCTTAGGGGGAAACTGGCTTAAGGATTGAAATGCATTAAGCACTTCAATAGTTGATGAAGTTCGACTCTGCAAGTGTTTGCTTGGGATTGTAAATTTGTTTCTTATTCCTGGTATTGATTATAATTTCTCCCTTATGTCAAAAATGCCTAAAATTCTGAATAGTTTGAATTTGTGGGGGGTTTAAGTTGATCTAAATCTAAGTAAATACTAAATCAGGATATACTTTGCATTTACAGGCACTTGCAGACCAGTTTGAAAATACAAATACATCAGTATCTGAACGTATGAAGATTTTCTACTGTTGTCAGGTGCCTCCACATTGGGCCATACAGGTGTGGAACAATCCTATTTCAATCTTTAAAGTCTGTGGTGGTTATTTTTGATGTTTGATTGCTCCAAAGGCGAGTGAGTATAGTGCGACCTTGAGTAGAAGCATTGTAGAAATAAAGACATAACCTAACATACAGCAGGTGTTTCTGGAGAGAAGTCAAGTTCTACAGTTCTTTGCTTTCAGATGTCTTGTTCTGACACGCACAGGAGTAATTGCTTGTTAGTGCAATTCTTTACTTTCCTTTTTCCTCCAGTACGAAGTGGACTAAAACTTGCAAGCCTCAAACATATCTCCTATTAAAATAAACTTGCCACTTTCTTAACTTTTATTACTAGTTTACTTAGGCTACTGTTACTTGCATCTTCCTTGTCCTTTAAAGTTCACTTTGGGAAGTTGATCATGGTGAAATCAGCTGGGTTGAGAGTCAATAGTACACTCAAGAACTTGAGCTGAGAAAGTTTTTTCTTTTGGGATAGTCCCCTCTTTTACTACTACTGACAGGATTTTTTTACACCCATAACTACACTGTTTAACTTGGTTTTCAAGAACAGAAATCTATACACTAAAGTCTTATCGATGATGCTGTATTTAACAAACTCAAGAAAATTGTAAATATTGCATGCCTCTAAAGGTATTAATGTCGGTTTACTTTTAATGATATTTTATTCCTTTTTTATTTCTAGTCTCAGTGCATGTTGTTTTAACCAATCATATCTTCTCCGAGCATTCTCAAGTTCTTCTACATAACCTTTCAACAGGCACTTGCAATATAACCATCAAATATGGTTTTCATTTCCAGTTGTCAGAGTAGCATTTTCAATCCAAGTCAGTTTTCTAGGCCAAAGATAGAAATGCTAAAATAGGAATTTATAATGAAAGATTACTCAATCTTCTATAGTAATGAAGACACATTGCATACATAAATTTTACCAAATATAACTGAGAAAATTTAATTAAACCTTAATCACATTTAGTTTTAGACAATGGCAAATGTTTTTTTCCCTAAGTGAATAGTATCAAGCTAACAAAGAGTTTTTTAGAGTTTGTTACCTATTTACATCAAAGAGTTGTAGCCAGGTGTTAATTTTTTTTACTACTAATCTATTCCCCTCAGTAACTCTTTGGATTTGCAACAGATGCTGAACCCAAACGAATAAGGATAGGTTCATGACATATGTAGAGAATTTCAGGGAGTCCATTCAGGATCACCTAGCTCACTGCAGAGGTTAACTCTGTGGAGTGTCATAGCACAAGTAGCTGTCCATACAGAGAATGCTTCCATTTATTTTTGCAAACCTATTTGTCTATCTGTTACACGTAGTACATAAGTTACCCTTTCTTCAAAGGTTAAAACCTATTTGCAATTTTAATCTTCTCTTAAAAAATAAAAACCAAACACAACTTTTGAAAGTCATGAAAATATGCCATATTTGTTTTTCAGTTGAAGACATTACTCATTTATTTTCATTAGTGCACTGAAATAATAGCTGAATTTGAAATAACAAAGAGGCTGACTGAACAGTGAGGAAACATCAACTAGGGAGTTGAACCTAAACTGAAATCCAATATTGATTTGGGTAAAAACCAGCACCCTTTAGCAATGGCTGTTTGGGACAGTCAAACAGATTTCTCACATTACTGAACAGAACTGTATCAGAGCCTTTCTCTCCATCTTTGTTTCTCCACAGGTGCAGGTTACTGTGACAAAGCATTGCTAGAAGGGGCTTTAATTCCCTCCTTTGGCCTCTGTTTCCCACTTGGCATTCCCAGCATCCTGCTGCAGCTGTTCTCCAGCTGCATGGGCCTCATTTACGGGCTGGAAGTTCATCTCTGTCAATTCATTCTTGCCATGTCCATTTCTGTTTTTGTATGATATTGTTAAATTGTTCAAAACATAACAACTTTTATTCAGTTGATGGGGGGATTTGAGGTATATACACTGTTTGAGGTTCCAACCTGGTTTCAGGAGAATAATTCCATATTATCTGTCTGTTTCTTGTTGATGTCAGAAATGCTTCTGACATCTTTTAAAATTGTAGGCATTGCTTGCTACTTTCAATTAAGTGGAATTTCTTATGTTTCCAGCGCCAGCTTGCAAACTTACTCTTTGAGCTGGGATGCACCAGCTCTGCCTTACAAATATTTGAGGAACTGGAAATGTGGGAAGATGCAGTAATCTGCTATGAAAGAGCAGGACAACATGGGAAGGTAAGAAAAATGTTTCATATAGCTAAGATCCCATTTGAAATAGCATCTGCAGGGGGAAGGACTGTCTGGCTTTAGCTGGCAAATCACTAACGACACTCACTTCTGCAGGGGTGTCATCACAGGAAAATGTGCTTAGGAAAAATGGACACATGGCATAAGAGCTTGTCATAACCTGTGAATGCTAAAATAATGACTTGGGGTAATAGCCACATGAAATAGAAGTTGGTAAATAAGGAGCCACTTGAGATGCAAGAAGATTGTGATAGTGATCCTTGAAAACATTCAAGGATAATTCAATTAACTACTATGGACAGACAGCAATGTGCGCATTTCAAGAAAGCTGTAGCAGTCATTCATCATGGAGTCATGAACTTTGTCTGGAGGGGATATTAATTTTCTTGGTTTCAAACTATTAGCTGTAGTTTTAAAAAACACTTTAGAGTAACATCAGTGTTTGATGTGTTTAATTACTTAATGTTAACATATTCAAATTACAGAATCAAACACTTGAGACAAGAAGTGGTGTAAAATTAAAAGGCCTTCCTTGTTAAGTCTGTGTTGATATTTTCCTGAACTTCATCATTTCTTCAGCACTGTGTGATCAATTCCAAAGACAGTTAAAAGCCATCACTTAACTCTGCCTATCAGTGACATAACTGTTTAAAATTGCTGGTAACAGGCTATTTTAGCCTTCCTGTTGTTGAATATTTTGCTTTTAGTATTGGGGCAATGCTAGGAAGATTTTAGAAGACTATACCTGGAAGCAATGCCTACTTGTATGTAACTTTAGCTGTGTTCTCTTTCTGGTACAAACTCTCACACTGGCTGTAGCAGGAACTTATGCTATCAAGCAGTGTTTTCTGACTGTATTTAAATATTCAGAAATACTCATTTTCAGGAAAAAATAGGGTTTTTTCTTTTCTTCTCTTCCTTTGCCTCTGTTTGGTACATGGTAGCATTAAATGTATGAATGTACACGTGCCTTTATGATACCACAAGCACAAAGACTATGCTCTAATATAATTGAAGCTTAATGAATAGTGATATATAATTTCCATTGATAAAAAAAAAGCAGAATGCCTTATACTTGCATGTTTTTTTCTAATTGTCATGCACCAAAGCTCAGATTTTGTTCATTATAAACTGACAGATATGTCTTGCTGGCAAATTCTGTGCCACATTATGCATGCCTTGGGGATAGCATGCTAATATCTCAATCTTCTCAGTACAGTGGAGAAATAGAGGTCAGTATTTTCCATTTCCTGGAAATGCATTCTGTCTTAGTTGCATTCACAAGCTGCCCTTAGGGAGTTATGAAAATGGCACTTGGAGAATAGGACAGGATATCTGACACAGGAAACTGCTTAGAAATGCTTTCAGAATGAGGGATTGTGCTGTGCTTTGAAAAACAGAAAATGCTGTGTAAGTATGAAATAACAGTATTGCTGGAAAAAAGCTAGCTTTGGACCAAAAAAGACAGAAAATTAGAAACATGTAGCTGTGCACTAAGGGGAGAGAATATCTGTGCTCTTTATTGTAAAGGGTTCAGAGTGTGAACTGCTTATACTTACCAAAAGTGTTTTGGTGTTTTTAAACCTGGTAGTTATTTTTGTGGAAATGCACAGAAATCTACTGGAGCATTATGTTGGCTGCTAAATATCCAAGTCACTAATGAGCTTAGCGTATATCTGTGCAAGAGAACAAACTCTATTTAATAAACTTCTGTATGCGTTTTATTCACAAGTGCTTTTATATAGAAAACCTGAATTTAAATCCTGAAAAATCTAATAAAACTGCTAAAAATCAGCAATACCAATGTGATGAGTACTTACACATCAAAGTAATCTCTTCTTTCTTCCTGTTTTGGAATTATCTGCCAGTAAAGAAACAGAGCATGTAGATAAGGCCATGTGTAGCTCCACATGGTGCTGTTAGAAAATACATAGTTCTTTAGGTTATAACAGGGCCATGTAGCAGTACAGATTTTGCAGAGTAAGATGTCACTAACATTTAGCAAACTTTTTCTAGGGTTTGTTACTGTTACTAGATATGGCTCTATATTCATTTGTTTTATAACCTGAACAAAAGTAGGAGGATCTAGTATTATATCATGAGTCAGCAGGAGAGTAATAGGGTGCAAAGCAGTGAGAAAAATGGCACAAAACAAGGGAAAAAAACTATTATAAAACCTGAATACACAGTATATTGATAGCTGTGGCTTTCTCACTGAAGTATTTTGCTCATTGTATTCCTTTAACAAACTTGTTGCAAAAGGAGACATCTCCTCATATGTAGGTGTTGAAAAGTGCCACTCTCCCTTCTTTTAACTGTGAGAGGGACCCAGAGTTCTCAAGAGTATTATTAGCACTGAATAACTTTAAGGTGTAAGAGTTCTCTTCCACCTAAAAATGGTACTATTTCTCTGATAAAAGAAGAAGAAAGGATGGACCAGAGACTTTTCAGTTCTTCCAGTTGAAGTGAGGCCTTTCTCCCTTGCAAGAACTCTGTAACATGGTGGCTGCTGACCTTTGATAGATTTGTGAGATCTGCCATTTGGCATCAGATGTTCCATCTTACAACAGCCTGTTTTCAGCTCTGTCTCCATTCCATCATCTCATGAGAGTATACAGCATGATACAGAGTCTGGTATTAGACCAACATACCCCAGCAAACCATGCTCTACAGGGTTATTTTTCTTGTCTTGCATGACACAGATACCTCAAAACATTTGAGTGGAGAAGCACAATTATGGCAAGATCTCAGAAGTCCACATTTAAAGTCAGGTATGGCTTCCCAGATGTGAAGTAGTACTACACTGCTAAGTGCATGAGCTTATTCAAGAACTTGATTAGTTTCCACTGTATATAGTAACAGATGTAGAAGGCAGATAAGCACTCCTTATGTAGTTACAAAGCTAAGAAGGAGGAGTAAATGTCTCACCCAAGGTCTTGCATGAAATAACAGGGAAGATGAAATGAAAACCTTTCCTTTTCTCTCACTGCCTTTTTCCATGCCCCTCTGTTCTGCTCCTTCATGCTACTTCTCTGTTAGCCAAGCAGAAAAATGAAGACTTTTTAGGAAATACTTTGAACTAGCAAAGGAATGAATTGTGAAATAGTAGAGCTGGTCGATCAGTGTGAATAGGGTCTTATAGGAAATATATAAAATAAGAACATGAGAATGCATGCATGGGAGGGCAAGTGGAAGTTTAGGGTTGGGAAGCCAGTTGCAGGATAAATCTTGACCTTGGTGTCCAGGAGTCTGTGTAGTGAGTAATGAAAAGGCCCCACCTTTTGTTTAAACTAGGCCCTTCTTTACTGATTGGAGATTTTTGTGAATTGTTGCCTGTTTAATTCTCATACCACTCATAGTAGTTCAGAAGGCAAAATAAGAGCCTAAATCTATCTTGTGTTTAAATCAAGTGACTTTTGAGGTGAGTATTGAATTTCATCCACTCTGGTGCAGACTGTGCTGTGAAAAAACAGTGTTATAAATGCACCTGATTCAGTCAGTGAGGGTTATACAGCTTCTTTTTTTTAAATTCTGTTTTAATTTATAATTTTCATATCAAATCTTATTAGATTTAGTTATAACTTTTAGTTATAAACACGCTAATTAATAATTAGTATCCATGTAATGGGTAAGAGGAAATCTCTAGAAGCTGTATTTCTTTTCCATATATTAATGCACTGTGTGAAAAATGTTTTTTGATAATATTTGTTATTAAGGAAAGATTTGTCTTTGCAGAAGCAGGGTTCTTAGCAAAGATTAGATGTGATTTTTTGGAAACATTTTACCACAAAGTTAGGAGAAAGAAAAAGCCTTTCTTCCCCTCCACCACCCCCCCTCAATCCTAGGCAAAATGAGAAATCCAGTTTTAGAGTATTATCTGGTTTTAAGAAGGCAAATATTTTGATAACACAGGGGTTTTCTTCTAGTTTGATCTTTGTACTAGCCTTTATTAAGTAATAAAAATGTTTGCAACATGCCAAAGAGGTGATCAGATAGCTAATCAGATGAAGAAAAAGTCAGACTTCTGCTTATTTAATTCTCTATTTTATGTATGTGCTGAAGTATTTATGTTGGCAATGAATTCTTGTAAGCTTAGACCAGAACATGATGTTTTTATACTCTTTGATGTGAAATACCATTAGTGAATGGTTGTCTCTCTAGTCTAGGCATTGCCACAGGATAGCAATCTGAGCTTGGGAGTGCCCTGCAGAGGAAGTGGTGGAGGAGCAGTTTGCCATGCACTTTTCACCTTGCATCTCCTTGTACAGCAACATTCCCATCTTGTTTCTTTATCTGAATGGGAAAAAAACCCCACCTTATTTTTGGTGTCTAATGTGGTTACTGCAAAAATGAAGCACTCAGCTCTCTCTGCTCTAGAAGAGAAAAATCTTCTTTAATGTCTATTATTTATAAGTTATGGCAACTAATGGAGGGAGTTAAGAGGAAGTAAACTGCACTTTAACCAAATCCCTGGAATCCAGGCTGAATGGGACTTTGATTAACCTGGTCTCATCGAAAGTGTCCCTGCTCATGGCAAGGGGGCTGTGGCTAGATGATATTCAAATTCCCTTCCAAACTAAACCACTCTATGATTCTGTAAGTACAGTCTTCTTGTTAGGCAAGATTTTTCTAGTGCTTTGGCTGAGCTGAATTTATCATTTCTTTGGCTTTTTTAAGAGAACTGCTTCACAGGCACTTAAAAACACTTGCCATCAAGTTATTTTCCTAATATTTAGCCACCAATTTTCCTCTTAATGGGATTCTATTTTTGCTAATTTTAAGACTCTTCTAGAAATCTAAACCCTTCTTCACATCTGTGCACTTCAGTATTTGTATACTGTCGCTTTACAAAAATAATGGTAAGAATGAGATGCTAAAGTTGCTATGCATTAAATATTTCAAAACAAGGTAAACTAGTCATTTTTCTAAAGATGATTTTCAGATAGGTTTGATGAATTTTACTGATTGGAGTAAAAGATTTTGCTTCTTTAAAGATTGTCTGAAGGTTGAAGAAAGCAATTCTTACACAAGAAAAGCAGTATTAATTTAGATGCAGATGATGTCAGATTCCTTTTAGGTAGAAGAATGACTGGAGTTACAATGTCAAACTTTAATTCTGTGGCAGGCTGTGTTGGATCATTCTTGATTTAGATGGTTCAAGTAGATAATTTCTAAGAGAAAAATTATACTGATGTGGATTATGTATGTTACATTTTTGCAGTGGGGGACTGAGGTAACAGTTCACTCTGAACAACAGATCATCTCTCCAGTGTATTTATCTTTTCAAAAAGCCACAGAAAGCAGACTATCTCTTGTTTAAAAGAGAAACAATAATTTTATTGTTAGAGCAAAGATAGCGGCCCTGAGAAAAATAGCTTTTGATAGTTAGTTACAGCCCATAATAGATGTCTGGAAGACACAGCTTGTGTCTTCTTTTTCATAAAGCTTTATATATTTTGAATATATTTTATTTCAAACATTTAGATAAATTTACAATTTCTGCATTTTATATAAAAACATGGCATTTCCACATCTGACAGTGTGAAAGTCGATGTGTCTTCAGAAATAATAGAATGGAAATCATTATTTTCAGAAAAGAGCAATTAGAGAAAAGGGAAGGAGAGTTGTTGCAAGAGTACTTACTAGGGCATGTAAAAAATTAGAAACTTCTAGGATTGCAGATAGCTTGATGCTGCTGATACTGTGCTGTGAATTAGGTGTTTGATGTCCAGGACTGGTATTTGTTCTTGGGACAGAATACATACCTAAGATGTAAAGAAAGGAGTAAGCTGCTTCTTGTTTTTATGGTTTAATTTTCCTTGTTGTGTTAAACCAAAAGCCACCACATTATGCTGAAGTATTTTTTAAACATCAGTTTGCAACCAGATTGGTTCTAGACTTTATCTTTGATGCTGTGTTGGATGAAGATACGTTTCCTCACTAGCCCTACTTCTTGATCTTCAGCTGATGATTGCAAGGTGCTAAAGCAGTATTTGCTCAGGTGGGTAATTAACTGAGAATCAATAGTCTCATTGTGTTGATTTCTCTTTGCTCTTTAACAGGCAGAAGAAATACTCAGGCGGGAGTTGGAGAAGAAGGAAACTCCAGGATTATACTGTCTGCTTGGTGATGTCCTTAAAGAGCAGCAGTACTACGACAAGGCCTGGGAGCTGTCCGGGCAGCGCAGCGCCCGCGCGCAGCGCTCCAAGGGGCTCCTGCACCTGCGCAGCCGCGAGTTCCGCCAGTGCGTGCAGTGCTTCGAGCGCTCGCTGCACATCAACCCCATGCAGGTGGGGAAACTGGGCACACGCCTGTGCTTGTACTTCATGTGTTCAGTTTCGAATGGTGACGCTTGTTTAAAAGAGTTCTGGGCACAGTTGTCAAAATAACAGATCATTAGCAAAATGTTCACCATGTACTTGGAAGACTGGTAGAAATGGTAGTATGAATTGAAGACATCCTTTTGCATCCAGTCTTTGCATGCGTCAGGTAAATCTTTGCCTGTAGAACTCTTTCAAAGAAATGTCAAAGAGATGGAGCCACCGCAAATTAATAATTACCATCAAATAAATGATGAACAAGGTATAAAGCAAAACAGTTACAAGAAGACTGCAGATGTTAATGAAAGTGTCCCTTTGCCCTGTCTGAATTTGTCCTGGCTTTGAGTTGCAAACTCTGATGTCTGTATTTCATAGAAATGTTTTTCAAGTATTCTGGTCTGTCTTGTTGTGGAGTTGCTGAGAAGCACTGTGTTACACTTGTGATGACAGTAGCTTCTACTACAACAATGCATCAAAACTGAAACCACATGAAAAGAGTTCTCTTGAGGCTGGTTGCTCTTGCTGATCTTTGCAAGCTATTCTGCAGACAGCTTTTAATCTGCTTTAAGTTTCTCAGCCACTAGATCCCATCCCAGTGAGGTTCACCCTGTGGAAGGTCTTATGAAGTTAAGAAAGCTTTGTGGTTGTTTATGTATATAAATTGTGCTCCTCATAGCCATTTCTAGGTCCATGCAAAAACGAGGTATTCCTCCTTCTTGCCTCACAAAGGTCACTGCTGAAGCTGCTG
Organism: Luscinia megarhynchos; assembly: GCA_034336665.1. Classification (NCBI taxonomy): domain Eukaryota; kingdom Metazoa; phylum Chordata; class Aves; order Passeriformes; family Muscicapidae; genus Luscinia; species Luscinia megarhynchos. The sequence goes on along the minus strand of CM067565.1, from coordinate 76,401,811 downwards.
TCTTAAGTTCCATGTGACTAACTGGACTTTTGCTTTAGAAAAATTTTAAAGGCCTCCAGCCTTTCAAGTCGTTTTCCTGAAGATTTTTTTGTATTTCACTGACGTACTTTATTCTAAGGAATCAGAGTCCTATTCTTATTCAAATGAACTCCAGATAACTTACAAACATCTTTAGAATGGAAAAGAAAATGACCAAAAATGCCAGCAAAATATATATTACTCAGATAGGAATTTTATTCAAATGAAGAGGACTTCCAGATAATAAAGGGCTTCAGAAGATGGCCTGCAGGGCTCAAAACTGAGAAATATTCTGCTGAAATGCTTTTTTATTTTGTATCCTTTCCAAAGGAAGTTTAGAATGAAAGGAAATCCAAGAAAAATAGGCCAGTCCATATAGGAAAGTGAACATTTCCTCCTCTTGTTGCTTAGGAAGCTCTTTTAAGATTCAGTTGAATTGTTTCAAACAAACAGATTGAGCAACTAGATAGTGCAGATTGACTTAACTGTCTTCTAAATTCTGTCTGTATTCTGACTACAAAAAGAATTGTTTCCTATTCCATCTTGTGGGTGAAAAGCAGAGTGGAAATTGATTCTAAATGCAAGGACTTCAACACAAGGAAAATATTAACTAATTAATTTATTAACTTTTTCCCAAAATTGTGAATAATTTAGCAGGTAAACAAAAACTCCCTGTTACAAATAAATTCTAATTTTTTTGTGGTTATTAGAAACCTTTCTGAAGGAAGAGATTTTTAGACTGCATCAACTGATTCCCCAAAATATGTAATGGATAAAATCATTCTCTTGCAACCCTCTTTTAATCTTGTGTACTTTTTAGCCAGCTGGTCAAGTGTGTTTGAGATCTTGGAGGCAGGTGTTTGCTGTGTAAGCCAATCACTCTGTTAGTCTTCAGGGAATGCACAAAGAAATGAAATCCTTGTAGTTCAAGTATACCTGAAACTCGTGTTCTTTAGCACTGCTGCTCACAGAATTACTTGTTCTGGTACACGACTGTGGGTGACAGATATGTTTCTCATATACTTTCACTGTGAGCATCTTGCAAGGCTTGACAGACCATTCCAGAGGTCAAAGAGCTCCCACAGTCAGTTCTTCAGTGGTGAAAGCCTGCAGAAGTTTAGAAGTGAGACTGTGCTGCTATTATTCAGCACATGCTGTGACTGTTTTTTCTCTCACACTTTACAGAAGCACTGTTTAACTTGTATCCTGAGCTATAAATTTGGAACCAACCTTCAATTTCATACTTGGTCGCTCCTGTCTCTGCCCCCACTTTTCCTGTCCAGAAAGTTACTGACCTAAAAAGAAGATAAAGGGGAGTTAATGAGATAGCAGCCATGTGGGAGTGATGGTGGACAAAAGAGCCTTAAAAAATTAGATTGACTATATGGTTATTTACTATTAGGATTGCCCTCTGAAATTTGAGAAACATAGTTTTCTCCTTCATGTGGAGTTTCTTCCTTGCTTGATGAGTTTATGAATCATGAAAGTGACAGGTTGACAGTGCTGAAAAGTAGGTTTTCATGTTTGCCCAGGCTAGAGGTAGTTGCTAATTCTATCTTTCACCTATTTATCCACATGCTCCAGGGGTGGGCCATCCACTTACACCCTCATAAGCAAAAGAATATTGTCAAGCTTGTTCAGTTCTTTTCTCAGTACCATGAAGATTGCCCACCAGGCTGCCAAGTCTGACTAAGATCAGTATCCATGCATTTGTATTCTGAGATCTTGGCTTTGAAGCAGATGAACTATAAATTTTATAACAGTTAAGTCAGGAGCAGATAGATTTAAGTTGGGTTTCAGAGGTAAGAAAATGAGTTGGAAGTGGAGAGAACTCATTTTCTGAATGAGTAAGAATGTTTGGTACAGTTTGCAATTAGTCTGTAGAGGTAAAAACTCCTTGCATATGAACCAACAGTGTTATCCTCAACCCTGTAAAATCCCTTATTTCAAAAAAATTTTAAGGTAATTTTTTTGTGTTTAAATATTCATTATTCTTTCCTAAGGAGAACCTGAGTTATCAGAGTTAGTTGCTGCAGAACTAGTATGCAAAACACTAGGGAATATAGATATTAAACACCTTAAGAAGTAATATGTTGTTGTGCAATATAGAGTTAATGTAACCTATTTTACCTATTTTTCCCCTCTTCCTCTTCCCCACGTCCTTGCCTCTCAAAAAAACTTCCCAAGAAAACAAGAAAAGCTGCTTTTTTTCCTTTTTTTTTACCTTGGCAGTAGAATGGAGAAATGGCTGAGTTTATTGCTGTAGGGTAGTACTACCTGGACTGATTTTGCAGCACCTTATAAAATGTCCTGGTTTTTTTTGACTGCATGCATTTAAAAAGCATAATGCTGTCAGAAAATGTTCTGTTAGTGTACTTAGGGTTTAATAATTTTCTGAATTATGGAACTTCTATAAAAGGTAATACTGGTTAACTTGGCACTCTCTGAGAATTAACCATGTGGTAAATCAGGAACTTGCTGTTGAAGAGCTATGAAAATTTATTTTGCTGTAATTTATGCCATTATCTGATACTATTTAGAGTGGAACAGACTATTTCAGTTGGAAGGGACCTGCAATGATCACCTGGTCCAACTGACCAGTTCAGGGCTGACCATGTTAAAGCACATTTTTAAGGGTGTTGTCCACATGCCTGTTAAACACTTAACAGCCTTAAGTCATCAGCCACCTCTAGGAAGATTTATTCCAGTGTCTAACCACCATCTAGGTAAAGAAATGCTTCCTAATGTCCAGTCTAAACCTCCCCTGGTGCAGCTTTGTACCATTCCCACACATCATACCACTGTTCACAGTTGTGTGTGAGCCAGGAGTGAGCCCTGGCAGCCAAGAGGGCAGTGACTCCTGGGATGCATCAAACACAGCACAACCCGCAGTCAAAGGAGGGGATTCTCCTGCTCTCTGCAGCTCTCGCCTTGAGCACTGTATGCAGTTCTGGGCCCCACAGTTTAAGAAGGATGTGAAGGTCCTTGAAAGCATCCACATGAGATCTGCAAAGCTGGAAAAAGAGCTGACTGGAAGGAACATCCTGAGAGGAGCAGGCTTGCCTAATTTGGAGAAAAGGAGGTTGAGATGTGACCTGGTTGCTCTCTGCAGCTCCCTGAGAAGGGGGAATGGAGAAGGGAGGTGCTGAACTCTCCTCCCTGGTTGAATCTTTATTGATGAGAGGTGTTTGGTTGTAAAATGCAAGATTGCTGAACTGGTAAAGTTGCATTCTCTGGGCAAGGCATTATTTAAGTACATTTCTATCTCTGAACATTGTGATGGAAACTTGAGAAGGTCGATGTTCTGACAAGTAGAAAGAGTTGTAATTTTGAACTGTTCCTGTTCAGTCATTTGAGATGTTTTATGTAAAATGTGATTACCTTGAAAAACATTTCCTAGTGTTTATCATTTGACCTAATTGATACAGTATTAAATGAATGGGGATTTTTAACAAATGAAAGCAAAATATGCAAGCCTCTAAATGGCTATCACTTTGTTCTGTAAATGAAAATGGACTGTTAAAGAGCACTTCACAAATGGTTAAATAGTCTTCATGCATTCTTTATTTATCCATATTTATTAAAACTTTGAACCTAAAGTTTTTCTCTAATCAGCATATAGGATATTATTTTTTCCAGTACAATACTGTTACAGCTGAAGACAGGTAGAAATCAGCAAGAGTTGTGTGTTTGTTCTCCCAGGCCAAATTATTTCTTTTGTGCTGAAACATCCATGTATATAGGTAACCATGAATTTTTTCTCTCCAGCTAGGTGTATGGTTTTCCTTGGGCTGTGCATACATTGCTTTAGAAGGCTACGAAGGTGCTGCCAAAGCATTTCAGCGCTGTGTGACATTGGAACCAGATGTATGTACTTTTGAACAAATGATTCAGATGGCTTACCTAGGAGCAGCAAGGATGTTTTCATTATAAACAAGCAGAGCAATAATGAAAAACTTGTTTATACCTTTGCCCTTTGAATAAATTAAGCTTGTTCATGAAGGATATAGTTTCGTCATAAGGCATCATAAAAATAATTACCCAGTACTTAATTCAAGTATGAGTGTGTGAATGTTAAAATATATTTGAAAAATTTCCTTTATGCTTGCACACATTGCTAAAACAGACAGAAGGGAATGACTAAATTGTGAGGAGAGCAAAAAGAGACAAAACAAAAATTATATTAAAATATTTATTCCTCTAAGTAATCAAATTCTCCTGAAAAAAAAAGGTCAAGTTCATATATGACAAGTCAATTGTGACTGTATTTCAGGAGGACAGGGAGAATGGAGCATAGCCATTTTTTCAGGATGCATGAATACTGTCATTTGAATGTGCATTGAGACAGTGAAGGTGCCAGCTGAATTACCTGAGGAATACACTGAGAATACTTTTGCCAGAAGGCCTGACTGACAGCTTGTTTCTTGCTTAGAGCTAATGCCATCTACTCAAAAGAAACTGATTTTATTCATTCTCTTGGAGAAAAGAATGAGAAAGCAATGAGAGATGAAAGAGTATTCTTTTTTCTTTATTATAAAAGGCAGTAACTTCCTTAGGGGAAAAAATGTACATACAGACAACAATGGAATTCTTACTTTATATATTGTTTTGTTGTTTAGTGCAATAAATCTACTTCCAAGTAGATGCTAAAACTGGATTCACTTATCTCTCTAGGGCCTGTATTTAATTGTATTCATATGACCAAGCTAGCTGACTTCTCAATGGTTAAGTGGTGGGTTTTCTATGAATAAAAGGTCCTGGACTGGCTCTCAGTTGAAGGCAAAACCTGTCTTTATACATCTGCAGCTGTAGCAATGTAGTGACCATTTTCTTGAATTAAGTCTCAGAAAGGTTTCCCAGATTGAGTTAAACGCTTCTTAAGCCTCAGGATAGCTTTCAGTACCAGAGTACATTTCATTGCAGTGCTCAGACTCTATTCTTCAGTCATTTCCAGTTACCACTTTGCTGAATTCAGTGATGGGGCTTCACATTTACAACAGTGTCAGGTGAGGGGCAGGAATCATCTCTGCACATCTTTGCTGGTTTTACCTGTGGTGCCTTAGGGACATCAGATCATTTTTGTCCAGTAACAGAGAGTGGTGCAGGTTAAAGGGCTTCCAGCTAGGAGAAGTGATGAGCTGCTGAGAGCACTCGCCTTTCCTAGACCAGCTAGATCCTAGAAGAGGGTACCTGTTTACAGCTGAGACTGAAGGCAAGAGCTGACTTAGTGTATTGCAACCACAAGGCAGTTAATTGATAGTTATATACCTGATTGTGGCTGATGTAGTCTATATTTATGTATTTCAATTTTAATACAATAATTTATATTTCAATGTAATATTTTAACTGCCATGCAGAAGGTGTGATTGCCATTTTATGTGATTAGCAAAATCACTTACGTTTAGCAGTAGTTTCACTTATGTATTTTTATCAAGTAAGCACAATATAAGTGCATAAATGTTTTGATATTTCTCCTTTTATCATTCCAGAATGCTGAGGCCTGGAACAATTTATCAACTGCTTATATCAGATTAAAACAGAAGTAAGTACTTTAAAATAATGAGAAGATATTGTTTCCAGAACAAATAACTGGTTTCTTTTTTTTTATCTTGAGTTTTTTATTATAATAAGGTGCTTAACTCGTGTTTTGTAATTCTTAGCCCTTCAGTTCTCTCTCCCAGGTGGAATCACTGGTAACTATGTTATTTTAGAGGAAATAATTTTGTAACCTTTGTACAAATAGCTGCGACTCTATGCTTTTTTCTTGTTACAAGTATTTATGATGTAGTAAGTACAACCAGTACAAAATATTCATAATAAAGATGAATAATAAAAACTACTTTGACCATGAAGTTAAGGAGATAGGTCAATTTCAAAGAAACAATGTATTCAGACCCGTGTAATTTCATAGGATATTATCCTCAGTAGGTTTAAGGGAAAACTAGACTGTTTGGTTTTTAGATACAAAAGGAGATGGAAATCTGCGCACATGCTACCGGGCTTATTCTTTTCCTTCAAAACTAATGATTCATACAAGAAGCTTTGACCTAAGTGGACTGCCACTCTTATTTTATATTTTGTATTTCAATGTAATAAAAGTTTACCTGGAAGAATTTAAGAATTTTCACATTATAACTTGTCACCAAAGCATGAAACAAAAGAATAAGATAAATTATTTTTTAAAACCTTACTTGAAATCTGACATAATTTATGTGGTTATGTGGTCAGGACGCAAAGTAAAAAAAGAAAGAATATTAAGCTTCCATACAAGTGTAAATTTATAAATATATGTAGGAAAAGTGAAAAGTAATATGAACTTATGAGATAGATATGTCAATAGTAGCAGGTGGGAGGAGAAAATGAAGTGTTAGAATAACTACAAGCAAGAGCTTGTTTTAACTTTTCAGTAGTTCCTTCCATCTTCAGCAGTGCCTTGAGTATGTGCAATTTATATGGCAGTTGCTCCTTCTTTTCCATACAATTCAAAATGTCATATGCTTACTGTACTGGCTTATGCTTGTTTCATAAAAGTATTTTTAATCAAAATAATTTTCTGTCTGTTAATCTGCTACAAGGCTGAGAAACTACTGAATGATTTGTTTCCATTTACTGTTTGAATTTTATTATTCTTAAACTACTCTTGTGATCTAATGTGCTAAGTACCTACAAAACTTGTAACCTATTTGATATGGCAGCAAAAGCAATAAATGGGGGCATGTCACAGAGCTTTTTTTTCACAGGAATCACGTGAAATAGGACTCAATGTACAGTAAATTTTAAGTGAGTATTACGTGCTGATAGCTGAGTGTGGCCTGTACTTACTGTGGAATAGCAACTTCTTTGATTATTTGTGTAGTCACTTACAGCTCAAGACTATGTGAGCTAATTTAACCCTCTCAAAACAGAGCATATCTGTGGCAGCACACTTGAATGATTTGTGTGGGGATACATAAATTCTTATTTTTCAAGCCTGCCAGAAGAAAAAAAAAAAAAGTGGAGGAGGATTGTAAAAAAGAAAAACAAAAGTAAGATATTTAAGTTAATAGTTTTCTTTCACTCCCTCAAAAAAAAATCTGACTTTACTCCAAGCAGGTTTTTCATTCAGGCCTACTCATAGATTGTGCATTTGGCCAGGGCTTGGCAGAGTCTCACACAACAAACAAATATAAGTACAGTTTTTTGAAAAATGCATGCAAGCAACTTGCTAACACTCAAAGGACAGGGGTTTTGTTGATTTTTGGGGTTGTTTGCTTTTTAAGACTCCACAAGTTTTGTGTATTCTGAATTTCCTTCAGAAAAATTAATTGTGATGAAAACAGACTCCATCCTTTGATTTACCAGAAGAACTGCTCTTTGTGCCAGGAGGTCTTTGAAATCTTGGTCTCAGATTTCACAGAACAAGCTGGAACTGGCCCTCTGTCCTTCATATGAAAGATTCCTGGTTTTGAAGACCAGATAATGCATTTGTACTGGCTATTGTTTCCTGTCTGGTTATGAATTTACTTAATTGGTTAAGGATACTCCATCATTGTGTGATTGGTTAAATACACAGGGGATTTGTTTTGAGAATCTAGAGGATTTTATTACATAGCAAGAGTGATGATTTGTGGAATACTATTTCCATCCCATTCCTTTAGTGTCTTGACTACATTTCAGATTTCCATCTTACTGGCATCTGCCCTCCTAATGACTTAATAATTTTCAGGAAGATGGGGGAGATGATAACCCTGCAGGTGTTGAAGAGCAGTTATAGAGTCAAGCAGAACACCTTCCAGCCTGTCACATCCCAACTTCCATTGTAGCAAAATCCTTAGGAGGAGCAGGACTGTGTTCTTTTTTAATTTAATCTAGTAAAATCGGGGTCTGAAATCCCATAGTGAGATTGTTAACTGTGGAGAAAACTCAACTGTTTGTACATTTGTTCGTCAGCATCACATCTATCAATATATCAGAGGGAGAGGAAAGGGGGGTGGACATGAGAAGATTCTGCATGTGGACTTTTCTGCTCTAGTTATGCCAAATGACCTGTTCTCCTTAAATAATATTGCACTATCAGTCCACTCTCTGTGTGTATTTGTTAGCTCTTAGTATCATGGCCTTAGATTGGCAGTTATTTACGTTTTTCCCTGACCATGCTAATTCAAACTTCAAATGGCCTGATCAGCTACTTAGATATTACATTGTCTTGGCTGAGATGTTTACCCTTTCTTGGACCCTCCTTTTGAAACTCAACCAAAAATTTCTTTGGGCTGTCATTCTTTAGAGAAAGCACTTTTAACAGCTTCCTCAAGCAATATAAAGCAAGTGAACGGTGTATTTTGACAAAAGGCCATCTTTATATGATACTTATTAAGAAGAGATGTATTGTTATGCCTTACAGAAGAAGATTTTTTTACCAGCCTGGGAAAGCTCTGTTTCAAGTCTTAATTTAAAGAAACCTGTTCCTTTGTAGTTTTTTAGGTATCATGACTGTCCAACTGAAAGTGTACTTTATTCTCTTAGAGCTGTATCATTCCAATTCTCTAGCACAGCTATTTTAAAGTTTCAAATTTACTGCAACTTTCGGTAGTATGTTTTAGGTTTTAAACAGTAAGACCACAAACTTTACCAACACATGCTTCAAATGGCATTTTCTTGTCAGAGGATGTCATTACTGCTCTCCATTGGTAAGGAAATGGTCAAGAGTTGCCTGCAGTGGAGGGATGCGTGTGAAAAACTAAAGGTGCTTTGTAACTTGATGATGATTTTATAGGAATTGTGCTGTCCACCTTTATTCCATAACACTTTCTCCTGTCAGTATGAGATGGGTCAGATTGGAGAAGGACCCTAGTGGTGATTGGGGCCATTCTGACACATTTGTACTGAGCAGCACAGCATCAGTGAGTAGAGGCTGTAAGTAAACCTTCCAGCTGACCTAAAGAAAAACATGTTTGAAAATGATGGGCTTCTGTGCGATGGATATGCATGTTTGCCATGTGCAAATGTTTAAAGTAAATCACAAAAAGCTGTCAAGTAACCTTCCTGTGTGATTAAATAAGTCAATACCATTCTGCATCTCTCATGAACTGACTGATTTTTAATTTTTTAATGTGTGTTACAACTGCAGCATGAGTAAGATTGTTTTCCCATAGTTGCAGTTAAAAATTTGGAAAGGAAAATACTGACATAGATGGCAAAATTGCGATAAATTTTTGTAAAAAAAAAAAAAAAATTACTAGAGCTAAGAGAAGTTACCAAGTTCAAACTACAGAGTGTACTGTTGTGTATGAACTAATGCAAAATAGTGTGCTAGAGAGATTAAGGAATTCTCAGTATTGTAAAATACGAGCAATAATAGCTTTTGCGTCGCACTGTGTTCTAAATGTGATTTTTTAAATAAGCAGTTTTTAAGCTGGTGCTATGCCAACTGATTTGAGTGTAGAAATCTTCTGTAATCATTTCTGTTACTCTTTTATTATTGATTAGGATCAAAGCATTTAGAACTCTCCAAGAAGCTCTCAAGTGCAACTATGAGCACTGGCAAATATGGGAGAACTATCTTCTCACCAGTACAGATGTTGGAGAGTTTTCAGAAGCAATTAAAGCTTATCACCGTCTCATGGACTTAAGAGAAAAGTACAAGGATACACAGGTGGGGAAATTTTCATATTTAGTCATCCTATATGTTCACCAATTTTTGATCTGAGACAGAGAGATTGCTGATAGCTACTGGTAGTGGTATCAGGAATGATAGTGCACGTGCCAATGAAGTTATGTAGGCAAGTGATTTACGTTTTGGAGATTTGGACTCTTAAGAATAAATATTTAAAGTGAAACAGGTCAAAACTGGAAACCTTTGCATCCAGATTGAATCAGACTTCATGAAAGGACACACATGAGCCTTGCAGTTTTAAGACCTATTTTTATTTTTATATAAAATGCAGTCCATAGTCCCATCTTTCCATATTGTTCCTGCATATCTCGGTATCAGAAATAATATACATTATTTTCTTGAAAGAAAGGGAAGCTTTTCCCATGTGTTGGAAAATTCCACAAATGAGCCTTTGAAAGTAAACTGAACGCACTGCAGTCATAATACTGATTCTTAATAACCAGAAAAAATTAAAATAAAAGAAATATTTTTCTCATCTTTCACTGTAGTTCAGTTAAATTTTGTGTTTGCAAATGTATGCTCTGGACAAAATCCAGAAAACCTGCCTTAACAACTTCAGCTGGGGTGTTACCTTGCCTGAAACCAGGTTCTGGTCCAAGCAGGGTTCAAGCAGGGTTCTGCACACTCAGTGAAATTAGCAAGGTGAATCTGAAAGACAAGCCAAAGAACCTCTCAAGGAGAATAATAAAACACTTCCAAAAGCCTTTGCAAAATTAGCAGATCTGGTTGAAGAGCTTATGAGCTCTTAGGGAGATTGTGTAGTACCAGAGTAAGAGGAACCAGCTAGTGCTGCTCATGGATCCCAGGAGTATGTTTTGTTTCTTTTCCCATAAAAAGAGAAAAAAGTAGCTTTCCTGGATTCTTGAGAATTTGAGTCCAGTGATGAGGAGAGAGAGCAGATAGAATTAGTTATGATTGTGGAAATCATGTGGTGATGAGGAGCAGGGATGTTAAATACTTTGTTCACATTACTTTTTTAATAACAAATCATACGTGAGTGCAATACTTATTACTAGTAAAGCCAGTCATGCACAGGATAAAATTCTATATTAACAAAATCTTTCAGGTTTGATACAGCTAAACATTAAAAATTAGCACTAAAGAGTGTCAATGGAAAACTACATTGTATGTGGTAAAGATTGGTGTGTTTGGCAGCTAGAGTGCTGCAGTACTGGTAGGGCCTGTCATGGAGCATCTTGTAGATGGTTGGCTTTTTTCAATGAATTTTTTTCTCAATTGCTACTTAAAATAGCATTTTTAGGGGTGGTCTACTGCATTATTTGTAACAGACTGACAGCTGACTAGGAATAGAGGTTTCTACATATATTTGCCCATTTGAGGTGTTTTGAGATTATACAGACAGCTTTTACTGTTATTTGTCAAATTTTATGTAATGTATTTTATTGAAGGATTTGAAGATATTGCTTGTATTACATTTCTTTTTTCATCTTGTTCTCATCCAACTTTTATTACTTTTATGGAAGTGTGTGTATATGCTATCTTTTCTAAATTCTTTTTGCAACTTAATTTTAACTTTGGCTACTGGTATGTGAAGTGTTTTATGGGCTTCATTGTAACTTCTAATACAGTTGCCTCAATTAGGAGGATTTTAGTAGTTGCCAAGAAAAACCTCAGAGCCTGATTAGAGAATTTCAGGCTCAAAACAATTATCTTACGAGGAAGAGAAGGGTATTTCCCTAGAAAAACAAAAAAGCAGAAAAAAATAAAAAGCTTCTGCTGAAATTGTTTACAAAGTTCACCATTAATTGCTGAGCCTCTCCTTTTTTCCAACTGGACTGTTTTAAATAGGGATGATCTATAACCATCTTGTGCAATTGTATTTTGACAATGTGAAATCATGAACATGAGTAAATGAAAACATACACCATTGTTTTCATTTAACATAGTATGATCTTCTCTCAGATTATATTTAGCATTTGTATTCATCATATATTTTAATTGGTAGTGGTGTGAAACAAGGTAGGAATTTTAAAAAAAATGTATACACAGGACTGGAAAAAACAAGTTGAGTCATTGATTCCAGTTCTTTGTGAAAACCAACTGCTTTCAACATAATCATTGCTGCAGAATGCCCCTTGTGAGACTGAATGTATCAATTATAAGTGTGTAATTTGAAATGCCCTTGATTTCTATAGTTACATCAGACTTTTTTTATTTTATTTCAGAATAGCACTAAGTCATATTTTTAAATCCCTGATTTCTTCTAATAATCATAAAGCATTCAGAGTCTTACTGGTGATTTCTGCTAGGCCATTGTTGTCCTTTGTGCCAGTCTTCTGAGTACAGCACAAAAATTTGGGAAATTTTGCTTCTTTGCTGTTCTAACAATGCTATATCTGTGGCAAAGATTCTCAGATTATGATATCATGAAGCCTGAAGATATGTATGCACCAATTCCTGTGGATAGAATGGAACAAGGAAGAGCTAAAGGGCTCTATAAATGAGCAACAATGCAGTAAAAGATTACAGCAAAGGACAGTTTCAGAAGTCTCAGTTTGCTAACATTGTGTGTAAATGTTAAAAGCACACTTTCTTATCTTCCCTCCTTACTGGTTCTTAAAATTCTTCACATTTCCAGGTATCTTTAAAAATGTTCACAAAACTGAGAAATATATCTGGGAAACCTTTGATATATGTGTTATGTAATAAAATATAAAAGCTAACTGAATTATCAGTAGTTTCACTAGTAAATCAGTCACTAAAAACTACCCAAGGAGAAAGCCTTACCTATTATAATCATCAATTTGGTCTCTGAATGATTGGTATGAGCTAGTAAATGTACCTGGAACATTTCTGCCACTCCTGATTGCACTACTTTTCCATCACATATGTGCTTGTGGAAGCAATCAACTTTTTTTAACTTGGAATGTTGAAGTATGGTGAACAACTAAGTTATTTTGTGATTGGAAAAACTGTTAAGGTACACTGTTTCAGAAACCATATCTTCATTATGTGCTGTCAAAGATTATGAATACGGGAGTATGGACAAAGACTTTGCAATTCTGTGCTATTGAGATTGTAGCAGAGCTTTTCTGGAACCCTTTCCATCAAGTAACATTCTCATTTCAGCCATTCATGTTGCCAAACCATTTCTAACAAAAGGCCACAAGAACATGTTCCAAGGGGATTTTGAAAAGTGAGGATAAGAATTAATAATTTCTGGAGCTCTACTTCATTTAAGTAGCTCACTAATGACAATTGTCTTTATTATATCCTTAATTTGGAAGGGGAGTAGGGAGAGTTCACAGACTGCAGGTTTGTAATTTTCGATCTGCTGTTTAAGGGGTTCTCATCTTTCTTAAGCACTATCAAGTTTGATTAGTATTAGTGAAGCATCTAAAGATGGTTTGACCAAGAGAATTTTTATATGAAAAGAGTTGTTTGGAGAGCAATTGTGAAATGAGAGTAATTGATGAAAATCACAGCATTTATAAATTACTTGGTTTATTTCTAGGGTTTTGTCTCACATTTTCTTTTGTTCAGTTTGTAGTAAACACATTATTCACAGAAGCAAAGGAGAAGGAGGAATGCAGATGGTGTGATGTCATACTAAATATGAACTCTCTGGTCCTATGGAGCCCAGTTCATTAGAAGAGGCATGAAAAAAAAAATCAACCAAAAAAATCCTCTACTGTTTGTTTGGGATCTTGGGCCACAACAGAGCCTTGCTCTGGTTGTATGTATGGCAGTTTAAAATCTCTCAAAGATGAAAATTTTAACATTTATGGCAACCTAAATGCAAAGCTCTGCTAGACTGCTAATACTTTTGGATGATTACAGTTCACTTGCAGTTTGAAATAACTTTATTTAACAAGTGTGCACAACCAAGTAGCATTAATGAGTCATTACTGTTTAATGGACCCTTTAATCTGGGTCTTGACACTAGTTTCATTTTAACTGCTGTAGTGCCAAAGTTTACATGATGGATTAGAAAAAAAGGAAATTGATTATTATGATAGAAGTATAAGCAAATCCAGGACTCTATGGGAACAGAGATAACTTTACAGTTGCTACATTCTACTGAGTAAGGAAACACTTTTTTTCATGTACAAACAAAATATAATTTGCTTTAAAACTTTTGATTATTATATATGATATTCACATGAACTAACATTTTGCACTTTGATTAACAGTTTTGTTAAACTGAGAAATCAATTGAGAAGTCGTACATCTATGTATGAATCCTCAGGACCAGTTCTAGTTCTTTGTCAAAGGAGAACATAGTTTAGTGTTTTTTCTTGCACCTCTTATGTTTTTTTGTTACAGGGCTGTAGTAATGGAAATACCAACACTTGCTGGTGTTTTTCTAGCGACGCATTATAGAAGACCTGGTTAATGTTGTGGTTTGGTTCCTTTTATTCCAAATCATGAATAGAAATGAATTTCAGAACTTTTGGAGTATTAATAGCTGATCATATTTTCTGTTCTCTTAAGTGACTCTTAAGAGATGGTGAAAAGAAGGAACTGCCAGTTTGTGAGATATCATTTTATAAGGAATATAAACGACTGCTGTGGTTTTGGGGGAACAAGAGGAGAGCTGTTTTACTCATGTTCAGATGTTACTGTAATACCATTAGTTCTGAAAAGATACCAGGTAGAGATGTATTTGTTTTCACTTCTTGTTACTTTCTTACATCTATTTTATAAAATTTTTGATTGATTTGGCTTGTTCTGCCAAGAATTTTCTGTATCTGATAAAACTCACTATTTTTTGGGATGCATTTTAATTGAGTCATTCTATAGAAGATAAGTTATTTTTGGAAAGTGACATACCACAAATGATAAACTGGGTGTGTTTTTATTCTAAGTGTAATATACTTTGATACATCATAATGTTTGCATTACTTTCTGCCTGTGGACTGCATCTTGATTTGTGAGGATGCATCCCATTCTACTTTTAATAGAGCAGTGGTGTATTTGTAGGGTTTGCAGCTATTCACAGGTAATCTTTGAAGTTCATTTTATTTCTGTCTTGATATTAATATTGCTGTGAGTGTGATTTCATTGTGATAGTGTCACGTGGACAAAAATGTTGAAATATTTAAGTTTTCAAATGGCAGGCACAGGTTAGGAAGTACCAGCATGAAGGTGTTTGTGCAACTCCTTCTGGCCTACCTTAAATGTGAGCCTGATGAAACTTTCATTTTGTTTTCATCCTTATTTCTTCCCCAGCCTCTGTGTCTCATGCACTGCACAGATGGGTATTACTTATTTGATAAGCCACATCTTTTCTGGGATTTATTTTCTTCTAATTCATCATATGATCTACTGACTTGATTTACATTTGCTGTTTCTTATTTTGCTGAGGAGAAACTGAGGCAAAGTGACACTGTTTTCTAGTTTTCAGTGTCCAGTTTGGGACAACGATGTAGCATTTTTTTCATGCAAAACCAAGTTCCCACCAGCAGCTCCATGTGCTCGACATTTCTGAAGGTCAGATCCCACATTCTGAAATCAGTGATTTTAAAAGTATGGCCAGTAGTGAGTACTTGTAGAAGAGTTTGATGTTAACTTGCCTAGCAATTCACCAGGAGTGCATTAAAAAAGGAGATTCCCAAGGTGGTATTCCATTGCCTTCCAGTTTCCATCTTATCCACTGTACATCTTTCACTTTCTGCAGGTTGTTAAATAGAGGTCCTGTAAAAAAGTGTCTTCCATTACCTGAATTAATTTGGCCCAGCCTGTTTACTGATCTTTTTAAAACTGTTAGAAGGTGAAAATATCTATGAGAGATTCTGCCGCAATTTCCTTTACCCAAATTTCTGACCTTGATTTTTGGCCGCTTCACCTTCACGAACATAGAATGTTATAAATCAGTTGAATTACTCCATGCATGTCTTAGTAAATTCTATATTTGTCATATGGCACAGTCATTAATAGAGAGCAGGTATTACAGATAACATTATATATACTGATGTTGGTTTGAGTTGAAATAACAAATCTCTCCTGCTGCTTTTTTAAGGTGCTGACTATTCTGGTCAGAGCAGTAGTGGATGGTCTGGCAGATCGTGCTGGAGAGGTATCAAGTGGATTGAAGGGGAAACTGCAAGAACTCTTGGGCAGAGTCACTTCCCGAGTGACAAATGATGGGACAATCTGGAGACTTTATGCCCAACTTTATGGAAATGGAGAGAGTGATAGTGGTGAAGATGTTGAAAAGGTAAGAACTGTAGTGCTATAGTAGAACATGCTCCTGTTCCAGGCCTGCTTTGCTTTAATGTTTTTATAAGTTCATTGTCTTTTGTTCCTGTTCACACATTTTTGTTACACACAATAGGAGCAAGATGTTTTATATCAGTTTTCTTGGAAAAAAAATCTTTTTTTTTACCAGTGTTTCATCTCAAAGCATCCTATCACAACATATGTATATTGTCCTGAATTTGTATTCTGAAACTTTTCTTGGCAACAGCCTAGCATCTATAATCAAATGGTGGTGTGGGTTTTGGCTTTTTTCAAATTGAAATTTTTTTATTCTGAAGATAGAATATTGCAGCTTCTGAAAAAAACCAAAATGGACCTTAAAGGTGTAATCCAGTAGTGGCATAAACCACCTATGTTCTTTGCAATCACTAAAGGAAAATGCACTTAAAAGTAATCTACACCACAGTTAGAGTACCCAGAGTAGAAATTTTTTGTCCTTAGTTAGCTTAAAATGGAATTAAATAATGCTATTTAATTCTTAGTCTGTGGAACTATTGATTTCTCTTTACCCATCACTGTTTTTGCTATGTTAACTTCCATTTCTTGTCCTTATCACTTCCCAAGGAATTAAGTTGATTGTGTTTCCAGAATAACCACTCTGCACACATTGAAGTGTTTACTTTGTTGTATGCTGGAGTGTGCTTCAAAAAGTTCAAATAGCCTTGCACAGTTCAAAAATAATTAAGGGTTATCAGATCTTCTCTGGAATTGGAAACACGTAAGGTCAGTATTCAGTGTGTGTTCACCAATAGGGAATGGCCTGGGTAAAAAATGCCTTTCTGGAGGACTGCTTGATGTCAAGCAAGGAAGATGGTTAGGCCTTCAAATTGTATTCCTGTGGGCTTAAATTTATTATAATTTGTGCCTTGCTCTTTGTCTGTTTGTGCTCTGCCCTGTGAAGAGCCTTGTTTAGTCATTGTCTATTGCACCTCCAATTCCTCCCTTTTGTCTTCCCTATTTTTCTGTACAGCTGAACAGTAAAAGGGATTTGGCCTATTTAGAATGCAGAAATACAGACACTGCAATATCCTGTAATATATCCTCAAATTCTTACTCAGACATGCAAAGCAGCAGCGGCCCTGTCTATACTATGAATGTAATCATTTTAGAATCTTGTTACATCACGGTATTTTTAACTAACCCAGTTAAAAACATGGTTTCAATTTGAAGAGTAGGCAGTACTTTAACTGTGTTTCCTAATCAGACTGGTTGTGGAACACACAGTCTAGCTTGCCCTGCGAGATGGAATGATGTTTATAAATACTAAAGGTATGCTTACATGTGTACCCAAATATCCTGGTATGACAGTGCCATAGAACCAGGTCATAAAAGAGCAAAACTGCCTACATCCACAGCATATATTAATTTACATTGTAAAAATGCAGTTGCAACCAAATAATCACTGATTTCTGTTATCATATTATGAAGTAAAAATTATAAAACTTGTATTAATTGCTTTACTGCCACAAGTACCATCACGTGTCAGTCAGATATTCAGTGAATATTACTGTATCTTTAGAAAATGTCTAGATGTATAGTCAGTGTGCAACTCACATTTATTAGGCAAAAGGTCAGTGAATTCCAAAAGGGCATTATTTACTATACTGTGGCATCGAAGGACAAAGAGATGGGAACAAACCTTTAAAAGTGTCATGCACCTCCTTACAAATGTAGGGTTTGACCTTTACCCCATACCCTTCCATTCTGCACCTTATTTAGTGCAGGTTTAATTATATTTAACCAATTTTATTCCTAACATTGACTTTGAAAGAAAGTCTTATATGCATGGCTATTGTAAAAGAGTGTCTTGGCTGCTGGGGTTTTTTACTTTTCAGTTCTGCTGAATACATCTGCTGCCACATGAATCACTAGGGTCTACAGTTAAAATTCACAGCAGTGCTTTGTAAAAAGTCAGACAAGGTTTGCAAGTCAGGAGGGTAAAACTACTGAAGTGTTGGGTTTGTGGTTCTGTTTTGGAGGGTTTTTTTTTAGCTTAGCATATATTTACTCTCACACTTCAATATATCTGAACTGCCACCTCATTCAGTACTTCTTTCTTCCTTATACTGAATGCAGTCCAGTCCACACCTTTCCCACTGAGGAATCTTTCCAGCCTTCAAGTTTCCTGCTGATCCATCCCAGGCTATGAATCCCTTCTGTTCCTTGAACTTTCCCCAGCTCATAACTGTTTCCTTTCAGAATAAATCCAGGTTCCAGAAGTGCAAACAAACAGCCCACAAGACTTTGAATTCTTTCCTCTCCTTGACATCTGTCAGCAAAACCCCCCTAATTTGCTGCTCTGACTCAGACACATGCAGACTGAAATCAGACTGCTGTAAAAACTGTTGTTCCTTCTCTTGGAAATTCTTGCCTCTGCTTGCCAGAACTACAACCAGTTAAAACCTAGGTATTATGAAAAAAATATTAATTCGTTCTGGTTTGACTTAATATCCCTTTATTGCCATTTACAGCAGCATGAGCAGTTCAATCACCTGTGCCAAAATGATTGGAACTCCGGTGAGAGAGAAAAGGTGGAAGCTTCTGGGGTGACAACCCTCAAAATCAGAAGTCTTTACTGTGCTTGTATATATGTACCACGCTGAAATTTTTTTATTCTTTTACATTATACTTAAACTCTTTTAAAAGGTAACCAGAGTTGTCGTCGAACTAAGCCATGTAATTTCTGGCATGTATTTGTTTTATGTTTTTGATACTGTAGAGAGAAAACAAATTTCAAAAGCAAAAATTAATTTCTTCCGCTAAAATATTTTTTCCCCTTAATGGGACACTCCTCCCGTATTCTTTACATTTTTTTTCCTGTTCCCACTGAGAACCAGAGCAATATGGCAACTAATAGCTACATCTTTAAAATTTCTATTTCCCAAGATTGCATGTACATGAATAAAGCTTTGATGTATTCAATTATAATTTTTAGATATGAATTTTCTCTTTGAGGTGCGAATGCAAGTATTTTTCTGTTTTTCATGTGCATTTTATTATGATGACTTGGCAAACATGGGTCACAGCTATCAGTCTAGACAGATTTTTAAAAGATAAAAATTAGACACATGTTACTTTATATGCTTCTCATACTTGAGCTGCAGTATCAGTGAAGAACATCTGTGCTACAGCTGGTGCTTACTGCTGCAGAGGAGAACACTACTCCGACTCACAGGAAATCAAGTATAGCAAAGATAGATTCATTTTCTGGATTCCACCAATCTCATAGATCTTAAAACAAATTTAGTCTCCTAGTTGATTTTCTAACATACTAATAATTTTTTTCCCTCCTTGTAGTCACTGCAATATCTCACTAAGGCACATAAATGTGAAATTCAATCAAGTGATTGGGAGAAAGATGTTTCTTCTTTTAAGGAAGTGGTGAAAGGAGCCATAGAGATTGCACATGGTATGTTCTACCTGGAAAGGACTTTTATTTTTCATGAAGAGTGTAACAAATATTTATTAAGCTTAGTGGCAAAATAATATTCTACTCTACCTGTTTTATTTATTCCTACTACTAGGGGTGCTGTAACAGAGAGTATCATCTTGATATTGCATACAAAAATATCCTTGGAATGAGGCAGAAATTGTGTAGAGTGAGTCAGTAAACATATGACTGGTAAACATGGAATCAATTAATTTCGTGATGTAGCAATTTCATAATGCAAGTGAAAAAGTGCCTGCAGTTCATCTCAGTCCTCAGATCATCACATAAATTATTTGATTCAGAGTGCCAGTTAGGAAATGAATGAAACTTAGTAAGATTATTCTTTGTTCTGTGACACTTATGTTTAAGAAGGATACAGATACCTGTTATGTTTAGAGTTATCTTCTCAAAATTACTTGGTTTTGGTTTTTTTTTTACTTTGTGGTTTTTTGAGGGGGATATTACATTTAAAATTGTCTGTGGAAGGCATAAAGATCTTTAATTAAATGTTTTTGTTCAAAAATTATTGCTAGAGTGGTAATGCTTTTTTGTTTTGGGGTCCTGTGTTTGGATTCTAGTGGCTATAAAATGCAGCAAGAACAAATCTAATCGTCAGGAAGCTTTGCAGATACTTTCTTCAGCTCGGCTCAACTTACGTGGCTTGTCATCCAAGGCAAAGGTAGGAATGTTTGTAAGGTAGGAAATTCTGTTTGAAAGCTAGGAATCTTTGTTCTGTTGCCAGAATTTCTCTGTTTTGAATCAATTATAGATCAAATACCTTCCTGTCTCAGTGCATCATCAGGTGGATGTTCATCTCTATGCTGATAAGGATTCCAGTTTTAAGTAAACTTCTATTTCCCTTCTTGCTAGGCTTTGATTGCAAAACTAGTCTAAGAGGCAGCATTGACATTTTAGAATAAGGTGGAATTTTACTTAAAATGTTGGGCAAATAGAATTGAGTGTTTGAAAGCAATCAGTCATTTCAATGACCTGTTTAATGTGAGAATTCATGGGATAAACTTGGCAGTTTCAGAAAAAATAGATCTAAACCTGCAGAAAAGACTCAGATGTGTCAAGATTGCTTTGCATCACTTGGAGTATTTTAGAAAGAATTATTTATTAAAAGACAGAAGTAATTTTTAATCTGTTTTTGTGGATACCCTACCAATTCAGATATCAATTACTTAGAAAAGTAATTGTATTTGGATTATACTTCTTCTGTTAAAATATAAATTTTGTCTTAAAGAGGGATTCTTCCTGCATATAGAGGGGAGTTAGCAGCTGTGGATCGCAGAGCTGGAGTTTTATAATGTGTGCTTGTGTTACAAAGTGTTGATTCATCATCTGTGTTCTAAACTTGGCTCATTTTCTCTTAAGTCCTTTAATTTTAAGGATAAAAGCCTAGGAAAGTTACATTTGCAAACACAAGTTATATCTGTAACTCAGGTTTTAGATACAGGCACAGGTAAGACTTTAGAATGTGTTAAAAAAAGAGACATATGTTTTGCTGTTACTCACAAAATATGATTGTGTTTTCCTTAAAAAAGGTACACAGACTAAGTGTTACTGTAGAGAAAGCACTAAATGACATAAATTATATGAATACAAGTACAAGTAGTTTACATTATGAAAGATCATGTGATATCTGAAAGATTAAGAATACATGAGTCAAGTAAATTCTACTTTAAGTTTCAAAGGCACTAGTTAAATGAACATCTATATTATTGGCAGCTAATGGTTTTATGGTACTTCTGAGCAAACTGTCATATTAGAAGTGAAGCATTTTATGTGAATCCTCTGGTTTTGCATCCCTTCCAAGATGCCGTCTTACTTTGATTTTGAAGTCATATTAGATTTTCAAAGTGTGTTGCAGTTTAAAATCTCAGTCATCATCTGTCAGATCCTATGCACAAACAGTTTAGCACCGTTTATGCCTGTCCAAGCTTGACTGCATCTACTTTTGCTGCCCTGTGAGTCAATATTAGTGTGGGTTGGTTTTTTTTTCATTTTTCATTTCATCTGAAAAAAGCACTTAAAACACAGGCTAAGAGCAGACTCACTAGTTAAGATTTCAGAAGGAATAAAAGAACAGTGAAAATAACTGATAAAAATAAAAGATAAAAATTCCAACATTTTGTAGTCAGGACATGCAATGGGAACAAATCAGTGAAACAATGTCACTGCTTCCAGGATCTCCGTCTCTTGATGTTTGAGCTCCTGTGTTGTGCCAGACTCATGAAGCATCCACAATCTGCAGAAGGCTGCAGACCAGAAATGTGCTGCTACTGGGCTCTTTTCTGTTCAGGGCCTGCTGGGCAGTCACATGCTGTGGCAGATAGCAAAGGGGGCACTTTTCTGCTCCTTGTCCCAATGCATCCTTTGGATCTGGCAGGTGGGGTCTTTGAAAAAGAGAAAGGTTATGGAGATGCATTGTAAATGTTTGAAATGTGGGCACTATTTTGAGGAAACTAGGGCACAAAGCCCAAAGAATGATGGTGCATGAAACTTCCCTAGGCTGTCTCTAGCTGAATAGATTTCTCTAACTTTGTATAGAGAGGGGAAAAAAAAGAAAGAGAGAGAAAATAATTATATCACCCTGATTTATTTAACTGTCTTACCAGAAAGAACCAAACTTTTCTGTCACACTCCCACTGTGAGGTTTTTGGGCTGAAAGTCAAAAAAGTTTCTGTACTTGTAGCACGAACATGTTCCTATTTTTGTGTAAGATGTTCTGTATTTCTGTGACAGCACTGTTTTGAGGCACAATGAATACCTTGGTTCAAGCCTTTTTAGTACATTTTTGTTTATATTCATATCTGTATTTTCCCATTATGTTTTGATGATATAATGATGCACAGATGTACTCCAGAGCAACTTTTGTTTTCTCTATTTGTTTTTGTCTCTTAATGTAGGCTTTGTGTTTGTGTCAAATGAACTGTGAATCACTCCCCCTTTACATAATGAAGGGAAAACATATGTTTGGGTGTTCCCCCCTCCCCATGTTTCTGTGTAGAGGTACCTCACACAGCCTCAGTATTAAATAGATTATGATTGCTCATGAGTTAATGGCTTTTTTTTTCTGTGAATGTCTTAAGGTCCTTAAGAACAATCTGTTTATATTACTCTGTAGTGTTTTGTTTTCTCTGGTATAACTTAGTTACACATAGGTGAATGCCTCCACCCTTGCATGTCAAATCTGAAAAAATATTTACTTGAGGTTTTGGAGAAAATGAAGCAACAGAATATGACACTGGGGAAAATGGTCATTAAAATTCTCAACCAGTTTATCAGCAGGTGGGCTTAAACTGCAGCGACAGAATGTGAGATGCTCTTCTTATTTGAGCTCATGAAAAAGTCCTTTACTTTCAATGGAATCAGGAGTCAGCATAGGCAGTCAGGTCAGAGCAGAAGTCCTATGTCTCCACAGGAGGATTTGACCCTTTTGACACAATATCAGGTGTGTGGCGTAGATTTCAGGTCTATATGCAGTATATGTGTCCATATGTGTGTGTGTATAACTTCTGTTTATTAGGCACAAAATGGCCTTTTTTAGAGAGAGATACCACTGTAATTTACAAAATTATGAAAAGCAATATAGAGATGATGAGCTTCCTGTATTTTGTCTGTCCACTGAAAGAAACTGTATGTATCTTTTAAAGGTATTTGTTTATAAAGTACTTACACATATAAAGTACTTACACATATTTCTTTTTGTTGTGCAGCAACTTTTCATAGATGTAACAAGTAATGAGGTTCATGGTGAGATAGCTGATGAGGTGACAGCTATGGACAGCATGATTGCAGAACTTCAGGAGCTGAGCAACCAGCTGAGAGACCAGTGCTGACGTACGGACCAAATTTCGGGACAGGGTGACGATAATGACATGTTTCTTTTGCCACTGCTTTTGTTGATGAAATGGTAACAATTCCCAGGCAACAGCACTCTCAATAAACACTTTTCTGTACAGTGCTGTTCTTGTGGTCAGCTTTTTTCAAAGTTACGGCCTTTTAAGATTCTTTCTTACCAATCCCACTGTCTTACTGTCTTACCAAATTGCATGTTTTGGTTCTTGAGCCTCAGACTTCCTGGAAGAGAGCTGCTGATGTTTGTAGGGTGATTGTGGAGGATGAGTTCTGCCCGCTTCGTCCACCTTGGTGCTGGGATGCTGGAGGATGCCCCACCCAGGTGGGGGAGCAGAGGAGGTGCTGGTCTGGAGAAGATGAAGAAGCAAGCAATGGAGGTGGGAGCTGAGCCCAGCCTGTCTCCCATTTTAATTCTGTATTACTTACAGGGTGGGAGTGGTGTCCTGAGAGCAAGAATTTAGTCTTTTTTGTTCTTGAGGTAATTCAGTTCAAGTAGAAAGCTGTTTTGTTGCATTAGGATTTGCAAACAGTTATTACTTAAAGCAGTATTGGTTTATT
Source organism: Luscinia megarhynchos (assembly GCA_034336665.1). Lineage (NCBI taxonomy): Eukaryota > Metazoa > Chordata > Aves > Passeriformes > Muscicapidae > Luscinia > Luscinia megarhynchos. Next base: position 76,378,067 of record CM067565.1, on the reverse strand, counting down.
CAGTATACATAACTTCAGTCCCATGGGCAATGGACTCGTCCTTCATTTGGGTCTTTTATAGGCAGGGGGATTTCCCCCACAGAGGCAGTAATAAAACTGCAGTCTAATCTAAAATACTTACATCTGACTAGACCCAAGTGCCTTATTTTCATCTAGACTATATTGCATGGTTTCATTTTTCAGCATCTTTGCTACTCCTCTTCTTAAAATAAGATTTTTTCAGGGTTTTGCAGAAACCTGTGTGAAATAATTCCCTCACATACATGGTTTTGACTTGCTCCTCCCTATGAGAATGGTGTGGTTATCTATATTCTGGCTTTGCACAGTCTGTGGTATGATCTGTTGCTGAATGGTAAGAATTTTCTCCCTGAAGAGAAAGCCAGAAGGTACAAGTAAACCAAACAAGTATTTGGATTTGAAGCAGCAGTACATGCATGCAGTTTTGGTGCATGAAGGGGTAAACCATCTTGACACATTTGTAAAGCTGCACATCTTTGTAAGGCTTCTTAGAATGAAGAATAAATTATTTGGTGACAGTATTTAAACATGAGGTTCCCACAGAAATTGCCATCTTAGTAATAGATTTACCTGCTAGTGACAGACAGCTGGCTCCAAAACACCTCTTTGTTGAAATTGCCCAGGAAGAGAGGAGCGACATTAAAGGTTTTGCAGAGGGGGTTTGCTTTAGCTGCTCCCATCTTGCTCATACATATAATGAGGAGTCCACCTGACTGAAAAAATAAAAAAGGGCTGAGACTTTTGTGCCAGACTAGCACCACTAACATCTTTTTGATATACCATTATGTTTTAATGTGACTTAATCTTATTCACTAAGGAAAAGAAAGTATCTTTAGAACTATTTTGTTTCCAGCACTAACTTTTTTAGGAAGAAAGGGTTTAGATGTGGAATAGTTCAGTGACAGAAAAATCTTCAATTTTTATAGTAATCTTATGGCAGATTTTAAATTATATCTCATAATTAGCTTGAAAACATGAGATTTGAATTCTGTTGTCTTGATTTGAAAGACAATAATTCTATTAAGTCTACCTGAGACTTTTATAGCTGCAGTTTGGTGGTGCAGAACATGAAGCCAGATTCATTATTGTGTAATGGTTTCTACCTAGCATTTAAAAAAGATAAATGGAAGGTTAACACTTCATGTGGAATATTAGAAGTCTGTGAAAAAACCCTTCAAGTCCTTTCCCTTTGATACTGTTCTTTTGAAAATTCTTTTTGTTTCTTTGCCTAAGGTGGTCAAGTGTAAAAGTCATTTTGCCTTTTCAGCGTCTCTTTCTTACAGTGCTTTACATGTTTTCTCAGCACAGATCTTTTCCCCATTTGTGCCTCCCTGTCTTAGTAGATGCATGGAATGTAAGCAGCGTTGTGTTTCAGCTAATACAGGGAGAGCCTGGTGACAACAGACAGGGTGTTCCTGTAGAGTGAGATGGCTAGTGTTAAGACAGCACATCAGTTTTCCTGTCACAATAATGTAATAGAGGGGACATATCTGCAGAGACTTATAAATACATAACTTAAATATGTACAGACAATGTACATGGTGTGAAAGATGGCAATGCAGGAGCTGACTCATCATTAAGGAGTCTGGCTTTTCAGAGCAGATCATGATGCCAGAACACCTCAGCCACTTTATCCATGAGCCTGAACACCTGATGCAAATCTCTCTACCAGATATGTACTTGCTACCTCTTCCTGTGTATTGGTGGTGTTTTCATCTTCCTTAGGTACAAGGTGAGGCCATCCTGTTTTTTTGGAGATCATCACAAGCCTTTTAAAACTTTGCAGACACAAAACCCATGTCAGTTTTGTGTGGTACTGATTTTCTGTGTTCATGCAAGCAGCATTTGGTTCAGAATAGCTTTAGGAGACCATTGTCATGAAGACAATGTTTCTATAAAAGCTATGGCTGTCAAAAAAAATCTGGCTAGTACTGAAAGAGGAAGAATCATTTCCTAAGCAGACTTCAGACATTTCAGCTCTCCATTTTATGGGGAGCATCTGTCTTCTTACTTTGATCACTCTCATGACAACTGCAGAATCCATGAGAGTTTAGCAAAACTGGACAGTCCTTTCCTGATACAGTTGTCACATCTGCAAATACCTCTATAACCCCACTGTTATTTTCAAAGCTCTTTGTACAGCACATGCTACCAATTATTAATTAGCATAGCGTGGACTCAATTCAGAAATATGTTGCAGGAATGGCTTACAGTTCACAGTACTTTCAGGTACTTCAGGTACTTTCCAGTCTTTTTTGTCTTTCTGACTTCAGAAGTGTTGGGGTTTCTCCCTTTTGACGTATGTCTGCCCTAAGAGTTAATGTGGAGGTAAAAGGGTGAGTTTAGATATTTCAACTTCTACCAACCCAGACAGGGAAAGCAGCTGTCTCAGAGTTCTGAAGATGAGTATAAGCCAGGAAGTATGATGTATGAAAGAAGAATTAATTTCCGTGGTCTAAAAGGATTTGTTATTTTGTCGTTGACCTAATATGGTTCAACACATGATGTATTTTCAGCCCCTGGTGGTTAGAACCCAGGGAAGATCTTCTGATTCACCCAAAGGGCTGTGTTGGGCTGGGTGTGGTACTAAAAGTTTTTTTGGAGTTGGGACATTACTCATGAGCTGAAGTGAATGTTCTTAGGGCCTGGTGGGGCCACACTGACTCAGGCAGGTCATCCCAAGTACAGGCCAGTAAATGTTGTGTTCCATGTCACATTGTCCTCGGTGTTCTTCCACCACTCTGACTGATGCATTGAGAAATGCAGGTAGCTCTCATCCCATCATTCATGCAGAGCTCTGTACTAAAGCTATGGGAATAAATAAGGCTTTTAATAATTTTCAGTTCTACAGATGGTGCGTGTTTTATATCAAATACAGAGGATGCATTTACAAGATCAGCTTTCGGATTTGTACATACATTGGTTAAAACTATGCCTCTTCAAAATAAATCAGGCAGGAAAAAATGCAAGCATTAATTTTACCCTGCTTTAGAGAAGCTGTAAAGTCTCTTTGAAATTATTTTGACTTAGCTTTTCTGTTCAGTATTTCTGTCTCAGTATCAGTGACTGACAGTGCAGATGGACATAATGTATTTCAGGAGATGAAAGGAAGCTAAACAAACTCATTCTATTTCCAGAGGAATACAAACTAAAATAATATACAAGTACCTAATTTTTTCTTAATCTGCATTCATGCAGAGCTCTTTACCAGAAGTGCATACAAAATAGGGAAAAGGTAACAGCTGATAGGGTACAACTTGGGTTCTCTGAACTTAAAAATAAACTGGAATTTGATAGGAAATACTTTACTGTAAAAAAAAAAGATTGCCATCAACTGTATGGAGTTTTTTTCAGTGTGATTACTAAAGCTAAGTACTTTGTGTTTCAAAAACTTATTTTTAAAAATTATTTTCATTTTTTTTGTTTATATTGTGTCTATATATTCATATGCTTACATGTATAAACATGCACATTCACATAGACATAGAATCTTGTGTCTGAAGGTGTAAGAGCTACATATACAGAAAGGTACATCTCATGAAAGATGTATGCATTAGAGACTGGGAACCAGACCAGATGTAGGAAAGTCATTCCTGTACATTTTACATTATGTGTTTCAGGCATAAGACTTGTTTAAAATAAGATGAATTTCACAAGTTAATGGCAATAAAATGTTTATATTTATACAAAACCCAATGTAATACTGCAGTTGGGCAAGGTTTTGCAGTATTCAGGAGTACTTAAAAATAGATAGGTTTCAATCAACCAGTAGCTTATTCAGGCATGTTCTCAAATATAGTAGCTGCATTCATTAGACAGACATTTCTACTAATCCTTCCGCTACACTAATAAAAGAGTCATCCCTTTATGGGCTGAGTGTAGTAGCACAGGGTTCTCTTTTTAACTGTTAATATCCTTCAAAGACCAAGGTCTGATCATTATTAGTAACAGTATTTTTATTTCAGCAAATTACTTGAAAATTGGGAACTTAACAGCATGTTGTAAGAATTCTTTACTGAAAATGGAGACAACCTTGCTTTTGGGAGCACTTTATATGATGTAGTTAAGGTAAATTCGTTTCTGCTCTTTGAACAAAGCAAGCTGTCCAACAACAGCAGCTATCTTCTTGTTGGACATTTTTGGTTTGGTTTGTTTTACTATTTTTATAGCATTTGTCCTTTCACTTGCACTTTTGCACTTTTGACTTTCCTTTGCACTTTTGATTCCCTTGTTAAGGCAAGAAAAGTAAGTTTGTGGATTCAGGCTCTCTTCACTGAACAAGACAAGGATGCCAAGTTAAGTAATTGTTGCTCTTCTGTACTGGGCTAGATGAACGACCTGTTACAAATTTAATCCACTAATACTGATATAAACTTAAAATGAGCCTCTGCAACAGCAGAGTGGTTTATGATTAAAAATCTATGTTAAATTATTCTGCTTTCTTTATAGAGCTGTTTTTCAAGTTAACCTAAGCATGAATGTCCATTTTTCTGTTTCCAGTTTACTTTGACCTGAATGTTTTCTCAGAACACACCAAGAACCTTTTCATCACCAGTGATGTCATATGTCCGTTCTCAATTTTTTTCCTATTTATTTTAAACCTCAGTGACCTGTGAGTCAACTGCAGGAGTTCTTGGCCAAAAATCAGAGTAACAAACCAGGCAAAGAAGGACCAGCCATGCTGGGATTAGCAACATGAAGATCTTCAAAACTGCAAGTTAGCCTATTAATGACATCACTGCTGAAGTGAAGCAGCTACATTTTAAAGTTGTTTTTAGTAGTTAACCCCTACAATTCAGCTCTTTCCCACTGTCAGCTCTAAATGAGCATCATGTTCTTTCTGTCTTAAGTGCAATCATTACATCCACTTCCAAGGATTTTTCCTGCTTAGGAACTGTTTTTCAGTTTGTGCTCACTGGAATTGTGATCAGACAAGCACAGAAACTATCTTTGTATTTCTTTCTCCACCCTCTCTGGCACAGACTTGAGTTGCCCATCTTTGTGATCTCTCAGCCCTCTGCCAGTTTTGTGACCCTTGGTCCCTGGAAAAACACTTCTAATTTTTATTTTTATTTGTAGTTCTTTGTGTGCTTCTGCCTCACAGCAATTTCATTTTGTCCCTTTCTAGCAGTACTATCCCACCTTCCCCTCCCTGTAATCTCTCCTGCTTCTTTAAGGTTTGTCAGTGAGGTCTTTGTAGGAAAGATGCTAGCAAGGACCTTAAGATTGCAATTACTGTAGAGAGTAGCTGGCAGTAGCATGAAAAATTTAATTTGTAGTGAGATGAGAGTTGCTCGAAGGAATGGGAAAAGGGTGTTTTCCCCCTCTGTCTTGGCTGAGACCCTTAGGGATGAGACAGAGGGCACAGACCTTTATGTTTAAGGGGAGTTAAGAGCACCATGAGTGTTTGCCAGAAAACTCAGACTGTGGAGGAAGAACAGCAGCCCAGAGATGGTGATGATGATCTCTCTGGAACTGCTGAAACAAGGAAAAAATATTAGCTCTCTTCATCAGACAGGAAAGCACAAGTCTTTTTTTAGTAAAAGTTGGAGCGGTAAATAAGCAGACCATACAGTGCCAGAGGGAGATGGCAGACCAACCAGAAGTAACAGATGCAGCTGGAAAAAAAAGTAATTCACTGTTTGGGAATAGCCAGAAATTAAAAGAACCGACTTTGAGGCACAAACACCAGTGTACTGTAGGACTTGTAACAGCCCATGTGGTCTGAGGGATTGTCTGTCAGGGAATGCTCCAGAGGTACCTCCAATTTTTAAATCTGTTTTATTTCTAGCAGTCTGTCTTCCATGGTTCAGGTTTTGCTATTGTCAATGCTATCACCTCCTCTTAGAGAAATTTTTAATTTGACTGTAAATTCTATGGAGTCCTAAAGCCAGGCATAGTGAACAAAGCATCAGTCAGTCTGTATTTTCTGTTTGCAAGTGAAAAATAGGCAAGTAATTCATAAGCTTGGCAAGCTACTAAATTAGATAATTTTTGTAGTCTTAACCTATTGTCATGCTAAGCAGAGGAAGGGTTTTTTGTAGCTGAGGTATGTTTTTGATTTGAGCTGTACATCATGAGGGCTTTTGCTGTCCTTTTTTATTTCTAAGAAAGCTGATAGGTGGACAAAGCCAGGTGTAAAAGATCCATGTAGAATAACTTCACAGTTTCAAATAGAACTTTAAATTGAGTTCTATGTAATTTATAAATTAATGGATGAAGGAGGGAAAAATAGCTGGCCTATGGAAACAATGTGAGAAGTGAAATCCATAAAATGAAATGAAGCAGTGATAGTACCAAGGACACACAGTGTTGTGATGCCATTCTCAGGTGGTACAAGCAGTGAGATACTTGCTGCTGCCTGCACGTGCTGTTTCACTGCAGAAAGTTGTCAAATACAGATTCTGGTATGTTCCTAATCAGAACTGTAGCAAACTTCTGGCAAGCTATTAATCAGGAGGATTGGCACTGAGGTAAGTAGGATTTTTCCAAGTTTCCTGAACATCTTGGAAAATATTCAATCTCCTGAGGTTAAGCCTTTGCTTGTCCTGTTTCCTCAGTATCTTGTGTCTGTTATACTTGAGTGCCTCACTCTCTTGGGTAAAACCAAGAGTTTTCTGCTTTGATTGGGTTACACCAACTGCCTAACTTACTGCAGGCATTGCAGGCCTTGTAGAACACACAAGCACACATGTCTCTCGTTTGCAGTCATCCTCCTTCCACCTCGAGGCAAAGCAAAGCAATCTGGAATGTTCTGCTTCCCAAGGTAACATATCTGAAATTGGGTTGTTGTTTTTTTTTTTTTCCCTAGTTTATCATTCCTGCACGAGTGCTCCCACCTGCTACTGCAGTGTTTGAGTGCCTGCTGCATAATATCACTGGCTATAACCAAGTCTCTTGTGGATATCATGGGAGCTTTGATTTATGCTCTTTCAAGCATTCTGCCGGAGGCTACATTTTAGAGTTTCTGGTTAAAGTTTTATTATTTCCATGAGGTTTAACTGAGTGAAAAAGATAGCAGTTTTGTGAATACTGTTGTGGGGTGATTTGTTTGTTGGTTTGGTCTCTAAAAGGAAAGTTTAGCAATTTTTTTTCTTTCTAAAGGCAGTTGAATCCTGTGTTGTTTTGCTGGCAATGCCTTTAGCTGAATGACCAGTTTGATGCTACATTGGGGAAGACTGGGGAGCTGATCTAAGGAACTTTGGAGAGGATTTAGATCTTTTCTCAACATTTTCTCATACATTCATATTAGGAGATTGCAAATTATTTCTATTTTTCATACAAGTCTACTTGTGAAAGCATTGGGAAAGCAGTGAACGTGGCTTACTGTGACAACAGTGAACACAACTGGGATATGTTGTCACGTCCTGCCTGCATGTGTTTTGGATAAAGTGCAGAGGCTTACTTTCCAAGGTATAAATCCAAAGGAAAAACTGATATCCTCCATTATGCTGCTTCTTGCTGTTAATGACATTTCTACAACAAGGTTCTGCATCAGTGAAAACGAATGAGGTTTGTATTATGGGATGGCAAGGTAGTATCTATGCAGAAAAGCAATTGCGTTTGAGTTGTTAAAAGCATTCATGCCTTGATTTATGGTCACTGAAATTTAATCTAGGGTGTTTTGGTTTATTCCTTTGGACTTTCTCTCTGAGAGTTCTAGTGAAAATATTTTGCCACCACTTCAGGAATGGAGCAGCAGTGTTATTTTGATCTGTCAAATGCAGAGGCCATGAACTTCCCCTGAGAAACTCGGTGAAACTGCCTTTCTACTCACTTGGGGATTTGTAGTGTAAAGAATGCTTCCTAAAACTGAGGCCTTACAGTTTAAACAGTAGCTCTCATAACTTGTTCTGCACGTTAGGCTGATTTGTTTGCATATTCTTGTTGAATGCAGTGGAGAAACGTTACCTCTGTGTTGATTTATCAGGCCAAACCCAGCCCTATAGTAAGAACAGCATCCTTAAAAAAGTAGTGATTCTTCAAACTTACTTAAACATAGTCTTGTCAGACCTTAAATGTGCCTTTCTGCAAACTTAAACGTGTTTAGGCTTTGTGAGTATTACAAAACCTGTTTGGAAAAATAATTAAAAAGATATTTAAGAGGAAAAGATCTTAAATAATACTACACATTTTAAACATATAAAATCCTCACAGCAGTCATGCATCTATTTGACAGAAGCTTAAAAATAACGCTGGCTGTAATGCTTGGCAAAATTGTGTATGTGCGAGGGCACGTGTGTGTGCGGGTTTGTGCCTTTTAAAGGCGAACAATGCTAACATGTCTTTATGAATTACTGTCCCATTTGCTCTTGATACCATCAGTGATCTCAGAGCAGCTCTGGAGATGGTGTTTAATTGTGGCAGAATGAGGGCATGGGTATAAAATTGTGTTATAAGTCTCACTCATAAATATTGACTGTAGTGCAACCATGGGGTGGGAGTGTTTAGGAGATGGGGGTTGGAAAATCTCAGGGCTCAGCTCTGTGTCTGCAGTTGGAAAGGATAGCAATACTCTCACTAAAAATCCCAGTTAAGAGAGATTCAAATTATTCTTTCGACTTTTTTCATTTACAAACAAAATCTAGATAAGAATATGCACACATTCTCCTTGTCCCTACTTGCTTTTTTTGCCTCTAGGCCACAGTAGCAGGAAAACCTGCATGAGCTATTGTCAGAACCATGCAAGGAACAAGATGCCCACTTTTCCAGGCATCAGTTATTTTCCTTTGCCTTCCAGCACTTCAATGCCCAAGAAAGGCATCAAGCTTAAGCGTGTGTTATTGACAGCAGGGGATATGCACGGCCATTCTTGCTTTTCTTTGCTCCTTTCTTGCTTATGGCTTTTGCCACCAAATTCTTCTTTCTAAGGACCCATAAGAGACAGATAATGGCCTTCCACTTTCCTATTTATCTTTCATTCCCTGGACTCTGAGAGGGGCCTTGTAGGAAGGAATAACAGTTTTAGCTGCAGTCACATGAAGGGGATCTTTGACACCCTGCTCCCTCCAGTATCACGAGAACACCCTCTGAATAGTGCAAAATATGCAGCTGCTGGTTCTGTTGCATCTTCCTTGCCCTCAATCACCACCTCAGGTATTACCCTTCCCTGCTGCAACTCATTTACTGCTGTCTTGTTTTCAGGATGCTCTTTGAAAGGCTGTGTACCATCCCAGAACCCTCCTTTCCTCTGCAGCATGGCTTTTCTGGAATCAGGGCAATTGGGAAATCTCTCCAGGTCCCAGTGCTCCAGCATAGTCCCTTAAGACTCTGGGTTTTACAGGCAGAGTTTGGACAGAAAGTCCCTGTCAGACTTGGTTACTCCCTGTTAACCCTGAAGTCAGCAAAGGTAATGCAGATGTCTCAGGGAGGAGAATGGGAGTGCAGGGGCTTCTGATCCTTTGTCTTGGTTTCTTTCAAATGAAAGGGAGATTGGAACTGTTTTTTCTCATTGAACTGTTAAATTAAGTTCCTTAAGAAAAGGATACTCAAGTAATGTGAGGGGGGGGACAAAGAGTCAAATATCTTCTTATGCACTCATAAAGTCTTAGGAATGGAAAAATAAAGCTGTTGTTTAGTCACTGAGGTTCAGGCAGCAAACTGAGATCTCAGTCACGGCTGAGATCCCCCAGGGATGAGCACTGCACACATCCCAAGCACTCCCTGTTGCAAGAGCTGGGAAATACAGTAATTTCTGTCAGGATGTCAGCCTGCTCCATGATGGCATGGCAGAGCTCACATCCACCTAGAGAAACACTTCTCTCTCCCAAACATGGGACTCAGCTGCCCACTGAATGGTCCATGGCCCATCTTAATGTCCAAACTTAAACTGTGCCCACATAATGCTTGGAAGAAAGTTAGCTGACCTCAGCCATAACCATGCCAGAGGCCATTCTGTTCAGCTGAGTGAGTGACTGGGGTGGGTCTGTGCTCAGACACTCTTAGTTTGATCAGTCTAGACATAGCTGAAGAATACAGTCCCTACTCCTGGAAAACCACAGCCCAAGGATTGCCAAATAGTCAGAGGAATAAGAACGTCAGTTTCTAATACATTTATTTTATGTACAAATTACTGTGAACTCCTGTGAGCAGCTGGAGGAGATATGAGGTAAGGCCTTGTAAAAAGCAAAGGGCTTTGCAGGTGACCTTAGAGCCATTGGTTTTAGATGTAGTTATACATATGGAAGATGTCCCAGAAGTGACCTTGGGGAGCTGACAAAGACAAGCTTGTTGCCCTGACAGAAAAATAAGCCACAGATGGAAGGAGTAGTAGATAACAGCAGTCTTGACAAGAAAACATAAAAGAGGACAAGACTGAATTAAGCCAGGCTTGAAGGTTTTAGTCTTCAAATGACTGATAAGGGAGAATAATTAAACAGGAAAGGGTAAAGAGATGGGAACCATAAAATAATCAAACTTGCTAGTAAGCAGTAAACACTAAAATTAACTACTTTCTTCTGCCCTTGAAGAAGGATTTTAGTCTTCTGCATTCATTTAGTCAGCCCCTATCTCCACCTTAATGTTATTTTTATATACTACACTTTTCTGAGAATATGGCAGATGGTGAATATAGCAGATGTAACTTCTATATACAGTCAAAGAACCTACATATATATATGCAGCTGCACAGAACATATATTAATGGCTCGAATATCTTTAAGAGAAATATAACCGTAAAAGGGTTTAATTTGTAGGAGGAAATAGAAATCCAGAATTCATGCATGCCTGCAGCCCCCCATGTGCTATATTCCAGCTACAGCTGACAGCACTGGTGGGACAGCCAGGTCATAGCTGTCTGCTTTGTAAAGAACTTGTAAATTTAACAGCAGATGGACCCATCCTGTGGCTGACTGGCAAGGGAAGATGTAGCTGTTGTCTTCTGTAACTCCCATTTTATGTGTCCCTGGTCAGGGAGCACAACCTTGTGATGGGCACGTTGCCACCATTTCTGTCAGTCTGTCCACATCTCTACACAGAAAGGAAGAGATATGCAAAATCTGACCTTGTGGAATATTTCCCTGTCTCCCCCTTGACATTGGCATAGTACTGACTGAGCTATATGGAAGGTGCTGGGAAATAAATCCCAGTCCTTACTCTTAGCTGCATCTAGTGGGGCACTTTTAACACCATTGGGAAGATTTCATTTTAACTGACCTTCACACATGACTTATTTTTGTGCTCTGAGTATTTTTAAGATGAACCCAGAGGAACTAACTCCTAAATAACTCACTGATGAGAGTGGAGGAGGACACATGGTGTTGCTGTTTCCAATAGCTTTGAAGGGTCTGGAAAGTCCCTGAGTGGTGTTTTCAGCTTGGGAGAAAATTTTCTAAATGTAGAAAGCCTGAACCATGAAGTAGTCTTTGTTGGCAAAAGACTAAGTGAGAGAAAGAGATTGATTTCTGGTGTATCAAACCTTCCCATGTCCAACCTTTGCAGCTGATGGCACCCAGCAAGGGTCACTGTAACACAGGTGTGGTGCACTCTGGCTTCCAGGGCTACAGGGAGTTTGTGTGTTCACTGGGGTTGAGCACCTGTATGGGAAGATGGAAAACAGTCAACTTCCCACTTTAAGTATGGTGATACTTGCAAATAATCTGGAGTGGAAACACGCTGTAGGCTGGGGAGACTACAGCAGGTTTTTTGGTGGCACCTCCATCTTGGCTGAGAATTGTCAACTCCAGGCTGGAAGTGTGACCAAGTAGGTACTTCTCTGCCATGGCCGTGTGTGCCACAGGTCACCTGCCCTGGATCTCTGCTCATCCAGAGCATTGAGGCTGAGGAGGCTGCTCTTCACCTTGCACTTCCCAAATGGTGTCTCTGGTGTTTCTGTGTGGCTGGCCATTCATACCACACATAGAACGGATGCAGAAGCTCACCAAGTGCTGAATGTCTTCCAGGAGCCTGCTCCCACTGGCATTATACTTGGAGCAATTGCATAAGGGAAGGCTACAAGACTGGATAGTTTGGATAGTCTCCAAATCTCACTAGTCTCAAGCTAGTAAGCAAAATAAATATATTCCAGAAGGCACTCTCTTGGCTTTTTTCTTTCTGGGAGTAAGAAAAGGATCTGAATCAGGGCTCTGTGCTGCATGGGCAGGGTATTTAAATTATGTTTCTCCTCTCACTGCAGGGGGTTTGCTTTCTTAGAGAAAAAGCAGCAGAAGAATAAAGAAAGACACAGACTGCTGGGTAAATTGATAACTGGTAGTGGCTACAACCTAATTACTGTGTCTACATATCTGATTATCTTTTTTCATCTTTTTTTTCCTGAGATTGTTTTAAGTAATCATTGCTATTACTTGTAAACAATAATTTTATAAGGTATGAAATTGCTATACTGCTGTGTTTATCATGATTCCTGACCTTACTCCCCAGGGGAAGGGTGTAGTTCAGCTTGGCATAAGCAATTCTGTGCCAGATGTGGGGTGGTTCATAATAAGAAATGTTATTTACAGAGATGGGAGGAGAGGGGGGAATCAGAGGATCAAGGTCCCAGATAGGCTGGAATGTGCAGGATCAGATATCTGCATTGGAGCACTCACTGCCTTAATTTGTTTTGCAGGATGCTGGACTCCTGTGGATCATTTCTCTTTTCAATGAGCATATGCCCACATACAGCTATTGCCATTCCAGCCATAGCCCTTGCTTATGTCACTAACAGACCTCACCACATTCAACTGTGGTTTTTTTACATAACAACTGAATCTGTGGGGGATCATGGAGTATGCAATGTAAAAATTCTGAAATCAACTTGAATGTATGCATCCATATGATTTTTTAAATAGTGAAGGGACTTAGAGTAGTGATGCTTAGGTGCCACAGAGTTTAGGTGGTGAGGGTTCTGGGGTTAGTTAACCATTTACAAGCACAGAAGTATTTAGGTTGGAAAAGACTCTTAAGATCATCAAATCCAACCATTAACCCAGAACTGCCAAGTCCACCACTAAATCATGGCCCTAATAAATGCCCTGTCTACATATCTATTAAATATCTCCAGGGCTGGTGACTAAACCACTGAGTTACAGACAAAGATTGATTACGGAATATATCAGTGGAATTCACCAGAGGTACTGAAAAAAGGAAACAATGTGAAATAATTGCGAAATGGCTTGATGAATAATCTGTAAACACTGAAGAGAGGCATGTATATATCCTCTAAGAATCTGTAATTGGGAATCTGGGATTCAAGAGACCCATGGTAAAATCCTCTATCTAAACATCTCCATTCAACGGAAAATTGCATTTAATTGAAGCAATACCAGTCAGCTCTGCACAGGACATGGAAACTTGCTCGTGGGACAGAGCAGTCTGTGAGGCAGAGTAGTTATGGCATGCCAAGCTAGAAAAAGTAAGTAGATATTTCTTTCATTAGAGAATGCTCATTGTCTTCCCACTATCAGTATTTCTTGTAGCTCATCTGGTGCTCTGTTACCTCCTGCATTCTGTTGTTGCTCCAGTCACATAAAACCTGGGTGGAGAGAACTGAAAATTGGATATCAAGAAGTTGTGACAAGACATATAAAGCAGCTCTCATGGTAAGGGAATAAACTGTCAATGGAGGTAGCAAACTGAATCAACTTTTAAGGTGCAAAGAGAAAGATTATGGGATTTTACTTTAAAAAGGCTAGGAGAAACATAGGATTTAAAAGAGTGAAGAGGAAGACTTGATTTAAATGAGGCTTAAGAAGGGTAACAAAAAAATTAAACTACAGTAGTTTTAATCTGGCTATAGCCATGAAGTGTTTTCCTGTCAGCCTGGGAACAATATAGACTAGGGACTAAACTGAGGAATTTTTGATTTGTGTGACTGCAGACCTTCACAGACTATACTTTCTTCGTGAAGAAAAATGAGAAAATATAAGAAAGAGATGAAAAAAACAAGAGGTATAGGTCAATTAGTAAATCTTTTAAGCAATTGCTCTCCAGATCTAGTGGATGGATCTCTGTTCATACCAATGTGCATATTTCATATGCAGGACTGTGGTCACATTTACCCTCTCTGTTTTCTGAGGCTTTTGAGCTACAGTCCAGTGAGGTTTATGGTGGTTGTCCACGAGGTTTGAGGTGAATTTGGGTTGTTTTTCTTTAAAGTCTGTAGCCTGCTTCCTGAAACAGACCTGAAAAATGTAAACCAGTGTATATCCATACTAACAGACCAGGGAAGAAGGCTGCTGAGCCTTACTTTTTCAGACTGGTGATACTGGAGAGCAGAAAAGAGTCAATTCTTTGACCTTGGCCCAAGTCTCCAGGTTGTTTTGTGAATGCTGGTGCAATCACAATAGCAGAAGCTTTCCAGGATGTTGAGGGTATGCTGTGTGTGTGTGTGAAATCCAGAATTTGAAGGAGAGAGATTATTACAGTTTCCTAACTTGCTTTCATGTTCGAAGAATGCCAATCATCAAGAGTACAGGGGGACTTCTGTGGTTAATTTTCTTCTCTCCCAAACAAAGTGAGAATTCCAAGAAGCAAAAAAGTATACTCACAATGCTTGATTAGAAATAGAAGTTAAAGATCTTGTATCATTTCTGAGCTGACCAGCCGAGATGTCAAAATAGGCTTGGGGGTTTTTATCTACATTTTCAAAGTTTGCTCTCTAATAATTAATCGTGTTTCAGATGTTTTGGCATGCAAAACCACTGCTGAAAATTTAGGACACTATATTCTGCTGAACAGAAAATTCTGGACAGCTTGCTTTCAGGCTTTTTTGTTGTTGTTTTTTCCTCTCCATGTTCTGCTAAAGATTTACTTGTCAAAAAACAGACATCATGTGTTGGCAAAGTAGGCAAGTAGTTGAAATTATTTTTCTTTTTGTTCTCAGTAGATTTGTGTCATGGCTTGTTTTTGCAAACCTTTGCTCAGCTCTCATGTGTTTCATAGGTCACCAGTTTGTCTTACTATTGATGGCAGTAAGAATGTACATTTTGATAGGTACATTTTGAGTTAGGTACACAACTTACAGCTTAGTAAACAGAAATACTTTGTGAAAAAGGAAAAAAAATCCAGACTTTCACATGCCTACAGTACAGCTCTTCTTCAGAAATCCTGGAGTAGCCATTTTGTTTAACAAGTAAATTTTGTAGCAGCAGAACTAATGAAGCCTGGTTTCCTATAGTTTTTTGTCTCATGGGTGATTGACTTTCACTATCTAAGAGGATGTGAGCCCCAGGCAAAGCTTTTCCCATCAGTGGGGTGTTTATATAAGGGATTTCTCCCATGAGGCTTCTCTCATATCTTGAACTCACAACTGCAAGTTTTCTCAGAGCCAGGACTCTGATAGCATCTCTACTCCATCTGTCTATTTTCAGGAAGAAAAAGGAAGAATTTGGCTATCTTTCACAAGCCTACCAGTGTTAGAAGCTGGTTGGACAACAACAATCTTGTTAACAAATGGAATAAATACACAGGTGAACACAAAATGAATGATCACATAGGCTCCAATTTTGTAGGAAATTCTAGGGAAAATAACTTGAACATGACAGGATGCAGTACTGCAGTGACTATCAGAGATATTTGTGTGCTTGAAAACCCTCGTTCAAAGTTTTTCCCATAAGAGAGAAAGCAGATCTGATGATTTATTTCCAGGTTTTCAATGTTGTGTGGACAACAGCAGATGTGTAATGTGCTCCCAAAATAGTGCTTTTATCTTTTTCTTTTGGTGAGCCCATAGAACTACCACCATCAGCAGCTGATTAACTATGCTCTTTAATCCAGATTTCATAGTTTTTCACCTCAGAACAGAAGATTTTAATTTCAGCCCCGCTACAAAAGCAAATGTTAAGTTTAATCTTTTAGTTTTCACAGTTGCACACTCATTCATAATTGAGTAGGTAATTATCCAGTCAAATGCACAGTATGCACTATTATTTCTCTAAGAACTGTGTTTTTCAGTGCAGTCCACTGAAACAACTTTAGCACTTCCTGAATATATTTGGATGGCAAAGTCGTAAAGAGAAGTCCTAGTGCAGTCAGGATATAGCAATGCCTATATTAAAGTCAGTGAAGTAAAATTCCAATGTGTATCCTTTGATGCTCTGCCTCAGTGATGCAATACAAATGTGCATTTTAGTGGTGGTTTTATAGTACTTGAACTCTTGGCTGTATTGAAATGCAATTTTTCAATCTCAATGTTTTTGGAACATGTTGAGAGTGTAATATGCATGGTTTTTATAGATCCCAGAGAGACCTCCCTCAAACTTTTACCCACTCACAGAAAATCCTCTCCTGTTTGGGTGCTAGAGAACCCTTTTGAATTAGTCACAGGCAGTGAGGTAAGAAGTGGAGTTTGAGCTAGCTGTCTATATTTTAATTAAATTAGAAACTCTGGATTCTCACTAGACGGATTCATAGGTTTGGACTTTACTTTTTCTCATTAGAGTCTGAACTGCTGGAAATTTCCTGACTTCTTTTAAATGACTTGTATTTTTGTGAGAGTGTCCCATGCAATTTTAAGAACTGCTGAGGAAATAAACTGCTTACAGTATCTAGAACTTTTGAGTCATCCATTTCCAGAGACGTTGGAGAGGTATTAGTAGCACCAGTTCACGTATGGGGAACTTGAGGCACTTGAAGCAACTTCCCTTGGCCATCCAGCAAGTAAGAAACAGAACTAGAGTTAGGGGCTTGTGCTTCTACCTTTGCCACATCCATTCAGACACGTGCTGCAGCCATCAGGAGAGAAGGCATGTCACATGCTAGCAGTGAATAGCAGAGATTTTGACCTTCAGAAATGGCAACCACTTCACCCCTATGTTTCATAAAACAGAGTATCTGAAGAGTTAATTGACACCTCCTGAAATTCAGACAGCTTGCACCAGTCTGCTGGCAAGGAGAATCTTATGTGTCTGCCCCTGTTAGGAGGAGGCATGCATTGTGGCTGAGTCCATGTGATTTTTTTCTCTCACTTAATGAAAAAATACTTTTGAGGGTACAGCATGTGTTTACACTGTTTTCTTCAGTGTTCAGCTGTGACGGTAGCTCTCATGAGAGAATGAATTACCCTTCCTTTCCTTCTGTGCAGACACCTCATATTCCTTTAGATACTGTCTAGTCTCATATTTTACTAGATGAGCCATCTCGTCATCTTAATCATAACCTAAACAAGTTTATTTTGTCCAAGTGTACCACAGTAGGAGCCTAGGCAGTGCAGACTAAATTTTGAACTTCTGCCCCAGATTGTGCAATCTTACCTGTGTAACCAGAGGTGGAGAAGTATTTGTGCTATTCTTCCTACATCCAGTGCCTCAAATCACAACCTTTCAATAGCCAGAGGATGAACATGGCTCATAGGTTTTTTTGCTTATCTCACAGGTTTCCTTAGAGAGGGAGACAAAATAACAGCTTTACATATTCTTCTGTGAAAGGGCAGGAACAGCAAGAAACTATAGTGGGGCATGATGAGAAACTCCAGAAAGAGAAACTCAGTTCTGATATATTTTAAGTGATTCTTTTTTGCTTATGGCATTCAGAATGCTGGTGGCACCCATGATATGACATGGTCACAGCATAAGAACTGAAATGTGAACTCCAAACAAACAGTTGAGAAGGAGGAGATCTGTTTACATCTGTTTTAAAGGAGAGCACTATAAACATAACACTGAAATATTCCTGTGGAATTTTCTTAAGAGCAGTGAAGGGTAAGCCTGTATAGGGAACATTGCCCAACAACAGCTCCTACTTCAACATCTCCCCAAGTCCTAAAGCTGTGTACTATTGTTTTGTGCAGGTAAATCTTGTGTGTGTTCTCATTTCTTTTTTTCCACTAACAACCCAAATTGTGAGCCAGGGGAGATCAAGATGAGGAGTTCATTTCATTTCATTCATTCATTTCATTCTTTCATTTCATTTAATTTCATTCAACTCTGGAATCCAGCCCACCAGAACTTGTATCTTTTGAAGCTCTAATAATTAACATGCCTGCATTCACCAAAATATGCTTCCTGCAGAGCTGAATAAGGGCAAGGACCTTGTCTGACCAGCAGGGAGTAAAGCATGGCAACCCTTCCTGGAAGGATTTCTGAGGGTGTGGAGTTGGTTGAAGAAGAGGATTCACCTGAGCTGGGAGGGGCCAGAAGGCTCCTGGCTCCTTTACAAATACAGGAGGTACGTGTGATGTGGCTCTCTTTAGTCCTCTAAGAATTAGCCTGTTTCTCACCTGTGTTGGTTTTGCATGCTAGGCGGGAGGGGCGGATTCTCCTCAGGGACAGCTCCATGGGGCTGGGGAGTGGGAGGGACTCTCCCGTCTCTGAGAGCTTCCCCTGTGAGCTGCTGGCACCAATCGGAGAGCTGGTTTGGTGATGGACAGCTTGGGAAACCAATGAAAAGTTACTTCGCATTCACAAATCACAGTGCATCAAGCTAACTATTCTTTTTTGGCTTCCGGCCTCCTGAGGTGAGGTGGTCCCTGGCAGGGTCTCCGGCCCGGCTCCGGGCTTGGCCTGGGGCCCGGCTCGGCGCCCCGGCTCTGCGGGGGAGTCTCAGCTCGGGATCCCAGCCCCGGCCTGGTGGGGGGCCTGGCCCTGGCGTCCTCCAGCCGCATGGCTCTGGGCGCCCCCCGGCCCGGGCCCGACTCTCCACGTGGCGTGGCTGAGCGGGGGGATCGCAGAGCCACCAAAGGCTCTCCCTTCCCTCCTCCCTTCCCCATTCTGAGAGAAGGGGCCTCCAGCTTCCCATTTGGCTTCTTCACGATCTGGATACAATTTTAACTTCTTTATGCCTGGATATGATATTCCTGAGCTCCCCTGAATGAGAAGGAATAAAGCATGGGGTCACAGAGGTCAGCGGAATGAAGATAAAGTTCCTGGTGGGAAGAGATTGAAAGGATGCAACTGATAAGTAGCTGAAAATCTTTTTTGTGGGGCTATGAGGGGATTGTGACTTCACTAAAATTCCTTTAAACTTGGGGAGGTTTGGATGCTTGAGAAGACCTTTTGCCTCAGGGAAGTTGAGCTCTCTGTTTTGGGACTGGAATATGAACAGAGACATTTGGTAGAGAAGGAGATGAAGAGAATTTTGTTTTTTGCACCAGCCTGCCTTTAAAAGTGGTACCCCATGTGTGAATTGTAACCCATAACATGGCTCTGGAAGGACTGTGGGAATGGGAGGAAAATTCATGGTTCTGTAGGTCCCGGGCTGATGTAGATTGTGAAGGTGAAGACACCCCCCTAAACCTAAATCAAAAACGAGACTTTTCTCTCTTTAGTGAACTGAAATAATTATTTAAGTAGGTGACTGACTGAAGTGTTCTCTATATGTTGTTGTTAAGGAATGCGGAATGAAGGAAATAGGAGGAGGGAACAATCTAGGAATCTTATTCTGAATTCTGGTTTTTTTGTGTTATTAATAAATTTCTTCTTGTACCCTTTTAAGTTTTAAGCCTGCCTTGTCTCTACTCCTAAATCCTATTTCTAAAAGAAATTAAATATATTAAAATTGGCAAAACCCAAGTCACACCGTGACATATCACCCCAGAGCTCTGCTTAGTGTAGACATGCTCAGTGTCCCTATTAATCCAAATGTGGAAGCAGATCTAAGAGATTTCTCTTGACACCCTAGAAAAGCTGTGACTTTTAACAACTATTGTGAGGATATGACGTCTTTTCCCAGACCACTTCGTCCCTCATGGGAAAGGAGGCCAAGTGAGGCCCTAACAGTGACCTAACAAAAACTGTCCTCTGAATCAGCTCCCAGATAAGCAGAAATCACTTGGAAATTGCAAAGGGAAGTGAGTGTCAATAGGTAATGCTTCACATACATTATGTGGCCACAAGAAGTACCCACAATCCTCCACAGAAGTGCCAAGGAATCCATTTGACCTTTCAGTATGGCACAGTCCTTGCTGACTTTCATTCACCCGTGATGTCTCGGGGTCTGTAGTGTGGCCATGACACACAGTTTACCTCATTTAGAGTTTTCTCAAGCTATGATCTCAGAAAAGTTGTGAAGTCCACTCCCTGTCCCAAGGAAGGATCAGTTAAACCAACATCACTTTGTCATAGAGATCTGTCTGGTCTGTTCTTAAATACCGCCCATAATGAGCTCTCCAGATGAACTCGACAATGTTTTGTTTTCTTTTTTTGTTTGAGGACTCCTTTCCCCAGATTTCTTGTACTGCAAATGAGGCATATTACTTCTTACCCTGTCTACACTGGACCTGGAAAATAGTTTGTTCCTCTCCTTTTCTTTTTGCAGCCTTATACACCAAAGATTGTTCTCAGCCCTTTTCTCTAAACAACTTGTTTATTCTGTTTTCCCCTGTATGTCAGGTTTTCTGAACCTCAGATTAGTTTCCATTACTCCCCTCAGGGCTATCTCCATTTGGCTCCATCTGTGAAGTGCAGAGTCCAAATGGGGCAGAGTACTTCAGCTGAGCTCTTTCCCCTGCTGAGAAGGGGAAGCATCTAACCTTTCTATGTGTTTCACAGTCCTACCAGCATTTGCCATTCCAGCACTTAGGCCAAGAACTATTCCTCAGTTTGAGGGTGAAGCAGAAAACTCTTAACTCAAAACAAAGCAGGTACTCAAACATCACATTTTGGATACTGGTGGCTCCAGGTGGACTGGTGGCTGAATCCACAGAGGGATCTCACTTGGCTCCCCTTCTTTCCTTTCTGTCTGCTCAGAAAGGGTGACAAGGTGTGGCTTGCCAAGGCAGATTGCCAACAGCTGAAATTTACTGTACAGCTGGAGAATAAACAACTATTGAGCATGCCTGGTTCCCATCACACCCTTTCCCTGGCTCTGCTTTGCCCTTTCTAGCTGAAGTATCCTGCTTTGCCATCTACTTGTGGAGGGAGGCACCTGGGTTTGCAGAGTACATTCCCCATCTCTTCCATCTCTCTTCTCATGCCCACCTTTTTTTTTTGGAAGGTCACAGATGAGACTTGAGGGATGTTTGGTGCTGCATGGCTAGTGCCCACTTCTCTTGATATGCAGGGCTTTTTCTGGTATGACCTCTCAGAATCACAAAAGCTGTGACTTGGCCACATATATGGGGCTTGGCAAGGCCAGATGGCTTTTCCTATGTCATCTTAACTAATTAAAAACATAAGGAAAGTGGTGGAACAATTATGCTTTGACTGTCCATGCTCTAGATGGTATTAGAGACTTTAATTCCATAGCAATTGATTGCAAATATCCAGTGACTGATAATGCAAATATGCCATGATTGACTTTCACCATTAGTACCTAATGTCAGGCTGTGATACCATACACAGTCTTTGAAAAGGTTTTATAACTATTCTTTGCTGTAATGAAAACCAGAATTCTTTCAAGAACTGAACAATAAAATTGCTAGGCTTTTTTTTTTTCTAGCTAAACTTCCAGTGACAAAATATTTAAGGCATATAGTGCAATTTGTTTTCGTCTTGAGAGATGGGATGGATGATGTCAGGGTATGAAATGTATGCTATTCTTTGTACATACAATTTTGTGTTATGTAAGTAAATGTATTTTTAAAAATATGGGAAATCTTTCAGTCAAAACAAATACTGTGTTCTATGTTTTTACAGAATCTAAGGATCTGCTCTTTCAAATCTCTGCGGCTTGAACTTGATTTTTAAAGTTTCCATGAGTGTGTCCAAATTGGTTTGCTCTTAGAGCCGTATTTTAAAGTTTATTTTCAATTTCTCTTGCAGTCAATCTAGTATTTATCAGTTCCAGGAAAAATCTTTACATGACACTGGTTCATTTTTCATTCTGTTTTCTTAGTGGCTTTTTAGTTATTTTAGATAGAACATAATTGTATGTTGTTTAGCTTGCAGATGAGAACTTCACTTGCAAGAAAAGAAGGTAGAGACACAGAATTCCAACAGCAAACCAAAGCTATAACAATGCCATGAAACAATGCAAAAATAATTGTGATGAAGTTACTGCATGAGATTTTATGGCTCATGTGATTAGCTGTCCAGCTGTTTTTAGGAGGCAGGGCTGGAGACCAGTTGTGGGACCTGCTCACAGAACATGATACAGGGATAATGGCTTCTGAGTTGAAGTGCCTCACAGTAGGAGAACTTCAAGTCCTCTCTTTAATAAGTTGGGGAGATGGAATGGCAGCAGTGGTTCTCAGGAAGGCAGAGGCAACATTTTCTATGGAATTAGCAGGCAACCTGGATGGCAGATACAGGCAGACATTTGGTGTGCAGCAGACTGGGACTACATGAACACTTCTTTCTTAAAAAAAAAATAATTAAAAATATATCAATAATTCTACAGAAAACAGTTTTGTGGGCAGCAACATTACTGAGGTCTAATACATAACTTTCTGTCTTGTGGGTAGTTCCAATGAAACCTGCCTCAGACCTAGGATTCCCACAATGTTTCACATTCACTGATGTCTAAAACTGCTGTCATTTTCCAGTGGAGCTTCTCTCCATTTCAACCTTCTCTTCATAACAACTCTGTGAAACTGAATGCATTCGACATCTCTGTTCCTCTTAGGCAATTGAAGTTGGCTGTGTCCATAGAAGTTATTAGGGGAAGACACATATCATGATTATACTTTTTCAATATCTTAGGAAACTAGGCTCAGAATAACAGTGATATGAGTTTGCTGGATAAAAATCACACCAGGATGTTTTTAGATACAAACTCTCCAGATTTGGCAGGATGTTGTTTGGAAAATGAATTATGCATTTTAGGGGTTCATTGTAAAGTCAGTTGTCTGCAGATTCCTTTGTAGGACCGATACCTTCTTTCCTTATATGAAGGACAGGTAATGAAAAAAGATATGCATTTACTTGTTTAGATTATAGGAAGTCAAAGGGGAATTAACTCAGATGATTTATCTACTTTGAACATTATATACAGAATGCTTTATGTCCCATGTCAGAGGTAGCTGATTCACTATTTGTACAATTAACTACAGGATTCTACTTTTTCAAATATTGAGTAAATCCTTAACACAGTAAGCGATACCTGCAGAGATGTTTAGCACCTGCTCCCCTTGAAGTATCTGTTAATTGCTGAAATAAGTCACCTGAATATCTTTGAAGACAGATACTTAATTGTCTTTCAGAACAAAATCAAAGTTAATCAATAGTAAGGAATTATTTGTACTATCTTATAATGAATGCATAAACCCTGGAGTTGCATCTGAAGTAGACAAAAACATGTAGTAGTTTAAGCAGATCTCTTGGGGAAAGTTGGGTTTTTAATTTCATGTCCTTCCCTCTCCCTCCCCTCCCCAAGCCCCCCACCCCCCTCCAAAAAAAAATCAGGAAAATAAAAAGTGGAACAAACACTAAGAAACAGGAGCATGTTTTCAAAATTACAAAATTTTAATAGTCTGAAAACAATAGATTGGAGAACTCTTCCAAAAAACTTGCTGCACTCTGATCACAGAACAAAGAACTGGTAGATTTTAAAGATAGGAGAGGTTATAAATATTGATCTGTTTCAGCTTTCCTTATAGGACAAACCATAGAATTTCACCCTGCAGTTCTTGGTTTGTGCCTAGAACATTTGAGCCAGGTGTGAAAAAATTCAGTATTGACACAAACTTGAGGTAAATGCTTTACTTCCTCACAGCAGAAATTTGCATGCTTTACCATTTGAACTTACCTAAATTTTTTTTGTAGCCATGGGATCTAGTTATGTCATTATGCCCAGCATTAAAGCATCTGTCTTTATAATGTGAACACCAGTGCTTGCACTGAGGTGAGGATATGAGCTCAGTAAAA
This sequence comes from Luscinia megarhynchos, assembly GCA_034336665.1. Taxonomy (NCBI): domain Eukaryota; kingdom Metazoa; phylum Chordata; class Aves; order Passeriformes; family Muscicapidae; genus Luscinia; species Luscinia megarhynchos. The sequence goes on along the minus strand of CM067565.1, from coordinate 76,354,371 downwards.
TGAGATTAACACCAAAATGTGTGTCACAAGCTCAGAGCACATGAACATTTTCCAAAAGCTGAAGTGTCTCATGAAGCCTGGAAATGGGGGATCTGTTGAGTTACCAGCAACAGAGGTGAAAGATCAATTTTAGTACCAATTACTGGTTTCCCCTGTGACTCTCCTTAATGATAATATCTTATGAGAGACTGTGATTTAACATAGCCACCACACTGACACATAACAGCTACATCTAAGGAGAGAGAAAACAGTGGTTCAGCTGCTTGTCTCTTCTTTCCAGGGCTGAGAGAGATGGCAGAGACCAAGTATGTCTGGTCACTTCTATCACCAGAAACAGGATCTGTCCTTTTTGCTGGGGTTACAAACGTAACTAATGTGATTCTGTATCTTACCTAGTTGAAAATATGTTTCAAAAAATATACTTGATATCTCTCATCTCTTTTCTAGCATACAAAGTCAACATAAATAAGAGGTCTTAGGTAAGCAACAAATTTTGGTGAAAATTCTCTGTCTAGAAGAGGGAGAAGGCCAAAAGGTATTCAAGAAATAGTTATAGTGACATACTGATTTTGAAGCTCAGGATATTAGAGGACATAAATGACCTTCAAATACTGCAATTAAAAACTTTGGGCACACAGAATTCATTAGTATTTTCTTTGTGAAGCCTCCAATTGATTGGTCTTTAGTCCTTTGCCATTTTAATACACAGTGTGCTTCTTAGGGCTGTCCTGTGCAGGGCCAAGAGTTGGATTTGATGAATCCTTGTGGATCTCTTCCAACTCAGAAGTGATTCTGTAATTTGTACTGTTTTTATTATATATATTATAAACAGGAATGTAAGATACTTTTCAGATGAAAAAGCAGAACCCTAAAGGTATGGTTTCACACATTTTCACCAAACATTAGCAGGGTAGTTGTTGTTAATCTTCTCTGAAGGTAAATATTTACTAGTACACAGTGTCTGCTGAATCCTACTGTCATCTGTGTTCAGGCGAGTTCATTCCATGAACTTAACCACATTATAAATAGTAGGAGAAATGGCAATCTTCAAAAGACAGAATATTCAAATTATATGCATCCTTTACCCTCCTCTTATTCTTCCATCAAGCTCCAAGTACACATATTCCTTTTCCTTTGTCTTAAATACTCTCATGAAAAGTGGTTAGTCTTTACTGAATAATTGCTGCTTGTTTGGGGTTTTTCACAAATGTAGTGCTTTACAGTATTTCTTCCTTGAGAATACTTTGGGGAGACTTGCTTACAGAATAATTCAGATAGAAGTGTTTGTAACAATAAGGATAGATGGTTGGCTTTGATAGATAAGCATTCCTATCTGATAACACATGCAAGATTTACTGTGAGCTTAGAGCTTCAGGTTCAGCCCCATGAAGGGCATAGGTGTTCAAACTGGAAATACCAAAATACAAAGCCACAAATCCTGCACTTTGTTCCTTCTGGACCTATAGTCATCAAGTCCATCTCTTTTTGAGGTGTCTGGATTTCCTTCTGCACACCTCTGGATGGAGCCTCAGAAGCACTTACTCTTCTGACAGTGCTTGGCATGGTCCTGCAGCACTCAGAAGGGCCCCAGTGCCATCAGCAAGCTGGGCACCTCTAACAGGAAGCCAGTTGGATCAGGCCAGCACAAACATGGATTTGAGTCCCTCAAACAGTGCTCACTGGGACCATGTGCCACTTCTCACATTAAGCTGAGAGTTCCCACCCTCAGCAGATACCAGACCAAAGCTCAGGTAGTTAAGTGGATATCTGTGTGGATATGTAAATATGTGTCTGTCTGTTTGTTAAAAAGAAGCTACAAACAATCTCTGCAGCAGATACCAAGTTCAGAACTCTCCTCCCAAATGGCTGCCCTGACCATGTAAACAAAGGTAAGCTCTGTCCTGCACTTACTGTATCTGTCTTGACTTTTCTCTAACCTGAGAAAAGGCCTGAGCTTGTGTTTGGCCTCCTTGGCCAGTGCCCCAGTAGGAGCATGGCAGGAGATGTGTATCAGTGCAGCACTCCATGGGCATCTGATGTCTTTGTTCCCCCAGGTTCTTGGCTAAAAGCCTCTCTGGGAGCCAGGATGGCTGCAGGATGCCATGGGACACGTGGCTCTGAAGAGACCAGATCAAGTCTGGGGTATCTTGCCATTCAGGGTCTAAATGTGGTGAGGTGGGCAGCAGCATTTCCTGCTGCCCTCAAGCATTCCATTCCGAAAAGGAAAGATCAAATTGTGCAGTTTAATAGTTTGAAAGTAGGGAAAGAAAGGGAATGTAATGAAAAATGGGGAAATTAGAGTCTTGTTGCATGTGTGGGTCAGTCTACTTGTTTGTTTTCAACCACTTAATTAGAAAAGGACATATTAAAATTGTTTAATAATTCCAAGACAATTTATTCTTCTGTTTTCAGGGGAGGTTTGGAGAAGTTCAGGTGACAAGTAAAATTTGAGTAATACCCATGTGGCTGTGACTGAAATCAGAGGGTTTTGCCTCATACAAGGTAAGCTAACACACACAGCAGAGTGTTATCATTTCTCTAGTGCAGATGAGACCATTCACTTGGGGAACTTGGCTTTGTGTGTGTGTTTGCCATGTCACATAGTGGGTGTTTGTCTCTACAATTGCTTTTTACCAGTTTTGGTTTTGCAGTAGTTTTGGTTTAAGCCATCTACTGACAGCTATGGTATCCACTATCCTGGACCAGGAAAACAGGGAATGCTTTTCCGTTTGCTGAATCTGTCTCCTCTTGTATACATTACTGCTTTCTTTGTTGATCCTTTGGTGCAGCAGCAGTCTTGCCAGTAAAAAGAGGAAACCATCAAAATTTCCTGCTGCAGGCAGAGACACACACACAATGACTAAACTGGATTTGTCCAAACTTCTTCCTTTTCATTCTTTCCCAGATATTTTGTGGGGAAGTTGTTTGTGTTCTGACAAGCAAGCTATTGTGTTTGTTTGTTTGTTTGTTTGCTTGCATTTTAAGCGTTAGGTATTTTTAAAAGTTCATTTTTTATGCTCCAATAACTACCCAAATTGCTACTATCTGTTAGTATTTGCCTGGAGGATTAGGACTAGCACTTAGAATAAAGTGCCTGGAGTGTCCCTTTGATTATTGCAGAACTACCACATGAAGTATTATTTAATGGCAATTTTATGATGTGCCTAAGTGGAATAAAATGTCAATTTTATTAAAAAAGGAATGCACCCAAGGATAGTGCAATGGGACCCTGATACAAATGTTTTGCAATAGGACGCATTCTCATGAAGTGATTTAGTGTCTCAGCTGGGACTTAACTCCCAAGGAGAATTCCAGAATTGTCACTTACTGACACTGGTTTATTTTCAGTGGAGAATGCTGACTTCTCAGAAAAGGAGGAGGGGCAAGAACCATCTCATTTGTTTTATCCCTTGTTTGGTGGGTCAGGGCAAAGTTATTTGGGGGCAATTGTACTGCATTCTTTGTCAGATACTCATTCCTCAAGTGCTGAGCAGGGAATTTTAGTGCTTTCACTTGGGCTAGTTAAAAATAATAAATTGTATCAGAGACTAGGAGATGCATTTTATATGTCTCTTGTAAACCTTGCAGTCAAAAATCTCCATGAGCTGTGCAAATGGGCTGCAATCCTGTTCACATCTGGCAAGCAACAAACAAGGAAAAAAATCAGTTTAAAAGAAAATCTTTAGCATAATATTGCAAGGCAAGTTTTTAATTAGCTGGGGTTGTTTATTCCCCCTTACTTTGTATAGGCCTGAAATGATCAGCAATTTCTTATTTGGAAAATATGCTGCTTCCACTGACAGTTCTGGTTACAGTGTAAGTCCAACTACTGGACTGTCTTGTTTGAAACTAATTGTCATTGCTGCATTTTGGAAAATAGTTCAGTTCTTGAGACTGATGAGAGTGGTGCAAGCTTGCAGGACTGTGTGAGTACAAGTCTGCAGTCAGCACGTGCCAGTAGGTGATGTAAAGATGAATGGCTCCTTGGATTTCAAGTAACATGGAATGCAAATCAGGTAAGGCACAGGCAGAATTTACTGATAACATGGAGATCAGTTAATAGCATTTAAAAGTAATAAACTTGCTAAAAGAGATGAGCAAGATGTTTCTTGCATTGTTAATTGAAGGGGATCCCTGGAAGAGAATGATTTTGGTTCTCCATCTGCATTATCTTCCCTTTCTAGACCTGCAGACAGACTCTCTTGCTGACAGAGATGGCAAATTGTGGGGGGAAGTGCAGAAAATTTTGGGCAGAAGGGACAAAGACGAAGGGGTGGAGATAGAAAGATAGTGAGCATTATTTCCACTGCTTGCCTCCATGAGACAGCAAGTGTTTTGAGAGGATCCCAGCTCATTGAAGATACTTCACTTCTCTAAAGGCTGAGATAGAAAGGGAGAAATAAAGAAGATGTGCACATCCCTACCTAATGGAATGTCTGACCCTGATGTTGGGGAAATGTCTCAGTTTTGAGTTTCCCTTAGGCAGCTTCAAAATACTGGAAACTGCAGTTGAGGCACATTAGGGTTTATGGTTTTTGGGCTTTGGAGCAGGTACACTCCAAACTAAACTCCAACTAAGTAAACCACTTGGGTATGTAAAGGAGATTCCTCTTCCTTGAAGGTGAACATGTAACTAAACACTGATGAATCAGGAGCTGAAGTATCATAAAATTAGTGAGTGATGTTCTTGTTTCACTGGAATGGAATGTGGTGTGACCAGTTCAATGTATATTGTGATACACTGAGTGGCTGAGGGACTGGAACTGCTTAGAGTCAAGTCCAAAGAGTCAACTGCAGAGCTTAAAGTAGCAAAATGCAACAAAAGTATTTGGGAGCTGCAATACTTGGAAGAAAGTACTCTCCAGTGTGTCTGTGCTTAAGCAATTTCTTGCTTTTTTTCCCTCACCATCCTCAAGGTTCTGCTGTGGTAACTGTGTGGCATCACTGCCCTTCATTGTCCCCTTCCTCTGTAGAGCCTTCTGAGCATGGAGATCAGGCAGGTGTATCTGTGTCAAGTCACAAAATATGGGGGAGTTAAATCAGGACATTCTAAAGGTCTTAACAGATGCCAAGCAGCCATATTCAGAATTGCCAGCACCTTTATTTTTATCTTACTCAGTTTGTTTTCAAGCTTGAACATGTGTGTACACTAAGATTAGAACTATTTGCATGCCAGGTTCCAGAGTTCAGTTATTTTGAGTTAACTCCCTAAAAATATTAAAAAAAAAAAAGTGTGTTGCATTTGATCAGGAAAAGAAAGGGAGATAATTTTATTTAAAGCAGAAATAAAGTACACTTTTTCCTACAAATTGGTTAATTAAACAAAGAAAAGGCAAAGCTATGCATGGATATCAAGCACAAAAAAAGAAGGTTATGTTTTCTGTTGCCTTCCTCCCTTCTCCAAAGGTAAAAATTTATCTAATTTCTAGATCCATGAGAGCTGGTCTTCATGGCCATTGTGATGTCTGCTACAGAATGAATCTGCACAGCACTTCAAGGGAAGTTACAGCCCAATGCACTAGTGCCCCATGCTTCTATACCAACATTTATCTATTTTTTTTCTGGTTTTCTAGTTCCCAGAGATATTGAAGTATCCTTGAATCAATGTCCAGCCAAACTTTTCTCATATGTGAGATATTTAAGGGGTAGATTCTACATGTCTTGCAGTTAACATCTGCTTGCAGATGTAGGTTATGTGTTTGTGCATTTAAAAACAGGGCTTTCCACTCAACTAATAGAGTTCTTAATAAGACTACTGATGGCATAATCTATCTTTATAAAGTCTAATGTCTATGAATTCTTCTCAGGGCTAATCCTGAATTTATAGCATTTTTATATATGAAGGTCAGAAACAGGAAGAAATGTTCTGTAGATTCAGGGAAGCAGTACAGCCACTCACTGTGTCTGCTACTGTATTAGGCTGGCTGCAGTTACAGCCAAGCCCCTATAGAAGAGGGTCTCTGTTTCTGTTTGATTATTAAAAACAGTGGTCCAGATGCAACATCTGGCTCAGGAAATCCCTAAATTCCTGCTTGTCGGAAACACAGAGGATATTAAGAGAGGAGGGTGTGTGGAGAGGGAATCACTCTGCATGCACCCTGTTCTTATATTCTTTTCCTAAGCATCTGCCATTGTCTGCTGTCAAAGGCAGGATATTGGGCTGGATGGACCTTTTCATCTACCCTGGGATGGCAGTGTTCTGTGTTGGGGGGTGGAGTGGGCTAAGGCTGTGAAACCCCATCCTCCAGGATCTGATGATCCCAAACGTGACTTTCCCCTCCTGCCTAAACCTTTATGGCTGCAGTGCTTCATCTGCTTTCCCCAAACCCTGCTCACAGCAGAAGTGCAGCACAGGGGGAGGGAAAGAGTTGGCCCCCTCCTCAAGGGCTGTGTGCCCCCTTAAGGGGGGTGTATTTTTATGTATTTATTTTGGCTTGGATGGAGATTTTTTTTTTCTTTTCTCCTCTGAATACAGAATTCAGAAAAGTGACATCATTTTTAATCCCTGACAGTTTATGGGCTTTGAAAAAGATTCTGGATAATACTGAGCAATTAAGATGCCATTTTAATAGTTCTTTCAAGTGAAATCAAGTGAGTAATTAAATAAAATTGAATGAGGACCATGTCAGGCCACCCACAAGTTCTCATATCCGCTACAAATAGATGAATAAGTTAGAGTGTGGGACAAATGCTGTGTCTAAGTGGTCCTATTTATGTGTTATTGGATGACTCTAGGAATGAGGCTTTCAGCTGGAAGATTTGTTTCCTTTGAACAGTGTTTCCAAGCAAGAACATGCAAGATTGTCAATTGCTATTCAAACAGCAGTAACTTTCCCATCTTCCTAAATTTTTTGTGGCAGTGTTAATGCCATTGTTTTGTATAGATGGTCTGCTGTAAAAGTCATAGAACATAAACAGGATTTTTTGCATTAAATGCTGGATTAGAATTTCTGCTGCCTAGTTATTTTATATGATGATATATGAATGTGTTTTGAAAGTTGCTTTAGACTTCAAGCATGGGGTATGGCATTACAAATGGTTTGTATTCATTCTACACAGATAAAAAAAGCAAAGTGCAGGCAAAGGTAAAGCAAGTACTTTTGAGATATACAGTGCAATAACTAAGTAGTTACTGGAAAATGGTATCTCTCAGCTGTAGATCAGTTCATTTACTTAGGGTGAGAAAAATCTTTTTTTAGGCTTTCCAGTCTTACATGTTAAATTTTGTGCTAGGATTTTTCACTATAATTAGAAGTATCAACTGGAAACTGCGTTTCAAAAGTCTGTTCTTTGTACTTTAACTGGGATACCTAAACCTGTCTTAGATCTATGCAAAATACTGATAAAATATTGATGTTTTAAAAATGTCCCATTTGAAATTATGACAGATATTGATACCTTGATGTATGATAGGAGCCTTGAGAACTTGGTTTGCATCTACGGCATTATTTTTACTGAAATGCACATGGGGAGACTGCGGTTAAAAGAATAGCCAAAATCATCTCCTTGTATTTCACAATAGATTCACAGAAAAACTCCTATTATTCCTGAAGAATTTCCTCTGTAGGATACCTTCTGAGCACAGCTGATGGAGTGGGTACCAGATAGCACTCCCTCTTCATCCCACACAAACTTGTTTTTCCTTCATCTCAGGGAATGAATGGATCATTACTCCATGCCTGTAGGTGCTACCCTGATACAAATATATACGTGCTGTTTTCTTTCTCTCCTAAAACATGCTTTTCTAGTTTTACTTTAAATTTGGGACAATACAGGCCCCCTCTGGTGGTCAAAATATCTTCTGTACATTTCTACAGTATTTCACTCTAAAGCTGAGGGGCCAAAATGTCTGCTTTGCATTTTAAAGTAATACGACTATAGTTAGTTTGATTTTCTAAGAAAACCACTGGAATGAGCCAAAGCTGGAAGAGAAAAATGCATAGGAGAGGTACTCCAGTGTGTGTCAGGTCCCAGGAATGTGGTCAGTGACACTGATGGGTGCACACAGACAGTAGCTGCAAAATTCATTGCACCAACTCTCTCTGCCCAGCTGGCACAAGAGAGTAGGGATGGTGCTGGACTGCCAGGACTGGGTCTGCCTCGGGGAGAAATGGGAAACAAAACATTACTGCTGAGGAAAAAATACCTGTTTAATTTCACAAGCTGCTCTTTCCCTGATCACTGGAAACCACAGGCATACTGGATGTGCCATGTTGAGGTACAGAAAGCAAGCATAGGTTGATTTATTGGTTTTAATGCCTCCTCTTAATTTGGTAGAGTGGTGCTAAAAATACCCAAACATCTGGACTTACAAGAAGGTTATGATATGCAACATTTAAATTTAAAGGAAGACTCTTCTAATCACTTTTCCTCTAATATGTTTGCATGTGAAAAAGTAGCATTTCTCTTTGGTGTTGTGTTGGTGTTGTCTGTGGCAAGGTATTTCAGCAGCATCTGATTTCCTGGAGGTCGAGACAGTGTCTGAAACTGCTGGTGAAATCAAACTGTGTTTGAAATCACTATGGCATCTTTAAAGGCAACTATCATCTGTGTTCATTAGGAAGATAATCCCAATGGCTCTCCCAAATCAGTCTCAGCAGACACTAGACAGGGCTTCTTCTTCCCCTCTGAATCTCACTGATTCTTGCACATTGCACAAGCTTCCCCTGGCATTTCTTAGCCTGTTCCCTAAGCCCTGGACTTGACTTTCTGTCTGCTGCCTCCCAGCAGCCACACATACCATCTGCCACTCAGAGGATAAAAGAGTCCTGTCAACACAACAGCTGACCAAGAAAAAGAGTAATTCACCAATGTGTTTATTCGCTGAAGAGCACTCGATCAATTCTATCAATGGTGACAAAGAGGATTTAATAGGAACATACAATAATTCTGTTGTTGTTTCAAAATCCCACTAGCCACAATAATGGCTGCTGAAGCACTTATCATTGTTAAGTGATTCAAATTAGCCGATTCTCAAGGAAGCCAAGGAAGAGGGGTTGTACTGTTTCATAAAAATACATTTAATGTTATTTAAGAGTTTGTAATTTCCAGTATTGGCTTCCCAAAACCCCCTGCTTTTCTTCATCTCCTAATAGCTCTTCTGCATACCTCTGGACTGCAAAAAAATCATTCTGTGCCTTAATCCACTGTGACATTATAAAACTGCTAGCAGGGTCATCCTGGCCAAAGGCTTCTGAATGGTTGGGTTTTTTCCTGTAGTAAGTCAGAAGGTCCTGCATAATTTGCTGGTAGATTTGTACTGTCAGTAGCTGTGTGCTTCCATCAGAAAAGAGACAAGCAGCCAGAGTAGCTGAACTCTTTAAGGTATGGGTATTTATTCCAGTTTAAATAATTTCTAAGTCATAAATAGATATTTCCAAAGTAGAAAGTAAGAAATGGACATGAAAATTTTTATTTGTTTTTTTCAATGTAGGATTGAGAAAAGAATGTTTTTAATGAAATTTCTCTTAATTATACAGCTACAGCCATTTACCATGTGAATAAGCAATACTTGCTCACAGAGTTATGAAGAGGATAATGGTTTTAAGAAAGAAAATGAGGTTATGGCCACTTTGAACTTTCTTTTTCGAAATTTCAAATGCTGTATTACATTCAAAAAGGTTTTTTTCACCTCGAGAAATGAAGACACTATTCATAGTCAACATTCAGAGTCCTTCTCCTTTACTGAATTGAAACAGTTTTTACCAAAGCCTAATTTATGTGTCAGACTCTGAACTCAGTCCTTAACCTCCTTTTGATTAGCTAAATAGTTGTAGTTAATGGGCTTTCTCATAGATGATGTTTATTTTCCAGGTAACTGATTAGCAGTGCTCCAGCTACACTTCCTGAAATGAAGTGTAACAGTGCAACTCATGCCAGAACTGTGGCATGGTTATGGAAAAGGTGAGTGACCAACCATCTTCTATCATGGCCTTGTTCCCTCTTCCATGCAGTGAGCAGTGGGATTCCTAGGGCACCAATTTTCTCTTCTGATTATTTCTGGAATTCCCCTTTGCTGGCTTTTGTTCAAACAATGATTTTGGTACAGAGCTTATAGAACAAGGAAGATTGGTCATGTCCATGTTAAACATTCTTGTGGCTTTTCTCTGAAGTTGCTGTAATTTATCAGCATCCCTTTTGAACTGCAGGCGCTAGGCCAGGACAGTATTGCAGCAGTATTTGCTCAGGACTGCGTGCAGACATCGGATAGCCTCCTGCTGGATGCACCCCTGGGTATCTGCTCATGTATCCAAGAGCAGCATTGTCTCTTTGAGCAGTGTGTCACACTGGGAGCTCCTGTTCAGCTCACAGAGCAGCATGACTCCAATATGTCTCCAGCGACCTAAGGCTCATGAAAGAGATCCCTTTTTTCCCCCAACTTCAGTTAATCATGAAGGGAAACAAGATTACATTGAGGTCTTTTTAACCTTTTTTTTTTTTTTCCTAGGGACTAGCTTCATTCCTGTGCCCCAGAAACAAAGACCTTAGGTATGAATGGCTAGATGGCTGAAAAGATCCATTCTCTTTCTTTGTTCAGGCAATATATAACAGATGCCAGCAAAGGTATTGAAAGAACTTTTGGTATGGGCATATGCATTCCTCCGACTGGGTGCTTGCGTGCAAGAAAGTTTATGTAATTATGATAGTAAAAGCTGATATTTGAACACTGTCCTTGCTGCAAACTACTAAGTTGAACAGGAATATCCTATTTATCCTACTGCTGGTACTGGGAGCTGCTCCAAAAAACTATTCAAAAGATCAGTGGGAAAAAAAAAGGTAAGAAAAATACAGTATGCAAGTGAGTAGTGGGCAGAGTGTAAAGGGCATGTATATCCAAGCTGCTGTGAGGTTCCTAATTACTGTAAGGTAGTGCATTCATGTGACAGGATCTGGCTGAGATTCTCCATCCTTCCTCATTACTACTGTTGGCAGGTCCCTAGGCTCCTGCCAGGGAAATCCAGTCCCAAAGTGCTGTGTGCTGCATGCCCAGCAACCTGAACATCAGAGGCTGATAAAGATGTCTGGGGACAATCGAGGGACAGAAAGAATTAAGTAAGGAATTTCACAGCCACACACGAAGGTGGTGCTGGGGAAGAGGGGATAGACACAAAAGGGATCTTTCAATAGAAGTGCCCAGCTTACCAGCAAGATCAGCTGAGGACAGAAAAGGAAGTTGAGTTGAGCTGGTAGATTTAACAGAACAAGCCAGGAGCTGGGCTGTGACATAAGGATGATCCTCCATAGCAGCAAGCAAATGAAGGCAGAAGCATGTGCAGGCTTCATTGCTTCACTGTAAACTCCCTTGTAGTGCTCTGTACTTGGCAGGCTCCCGACTCACCCTCTGTGCCAGAGGATTTTCCTGGCTAGAGCAGTCTGCTGGCAGATGCTCCCCCACCTCAGACCCAGAGATAGCATCTCCCAAACAGCCTTGTGACTAAGAAGAGGATGACTATATTATCGTTAGGGTATCCTGAAAAATATAGATAGGAATGCTGGTTACAGGAAAAGCCTTGAACATTGCCATGCTCACAGGAGGTTACTCACAGTGAGATTTTCCCTTACTTCTAACCTTTAGTCTGTAATACCAAGGTAGGAAAAAGTAAAGCAAAACTCCCTATTAAAGCTACATTTGGAAAGCATCCTCTTCAAGGCATTCATGGGCTCATGGTACTGCAGGCCACAGTGCCCCAGCTGTGGTGTGCACTCAGAGACACTGTACATGGCTTTTCAGCCCAGGCAGAACCCCTGCCTTGGTAGAGACAGCTTTTCCCAGCCAGGATGGCAGGGCTGCTCTCTGTCTGCTTGTCCCATTTTTCAGGGCACTGGAATATTATGTGGTACTAAGTGGATTATATAATGTCTTCCCCCTTCCTCTTGCCTGCTTCCCACCCTTAAATTCACTTGATTAATATTTCTATTGTATACTTTAATTACTACAATCCTGGCTGCAGGCTACCTTCCCCTGCTCCTGGCCTCTTTTAATCACAGCAGTTTATATAATATACATTATTTTTAAAATGTTAATTGTGCAAGGACCTTCTAGAATTTCTAATGTTTAGCTTGCTGTGACCTTTGCGCAGGATCTGCCTGTGACATACATTCAGCATGCACCAGTTTGTGGTGGCAGGCTGCCAAAACTACCCTGCCTCTTATCACCTCTTCCCCTTAGAGTTTGTTAGATTTCTGGGAAACACTGCCACAGGTGTTAGTGCAGTGAAACCCTACCTGTATCTGTTCCTTAACACCTATCCTGTGCTGTGCCAAATTAAAAGGTTGTCTTTGATTGGCATCTGAGAGGGTCTGCATTTATGGCACAGCAGAAGCTGAGAATACAGACTAGCCCAGTGAACTGGAGCAGAGGTTTCCATCTCTCAGGAGGGGGGCAAAGAGGGGCTCCTATATGTGTGCCAGCCCCTCGAGGTGAGAAGTGCCTCCAGTGACTTTCTGCTGCTGTAAACTCTGAATTCCTGCAGCAGCCTGAGCCACACTGGTGGGTGCAGGTATTAGCAACCCACTGACCAGGGTCACTCTCTTCTTCACTATCTGTAGTGTGAGTACCTATTGAGAGCTACCAATAATAAAGCAATCATGACAGTGACAATTATGCCATTTCACAGTGCCAACTAAGCATGCATGGCAGAGGCAGATCTCAAAAGAGGGTGACCTCTGGCAGTGAAAAAAAGAAAAAGCAACAGTGAGCAACTGGGAGGGTGCCCAGGAGCTTCAGTCTCTGACCCAGTTCAGCTGCAGATACAGCAACACACCCAGGCAAAGCCTCATTAACATCTTTACAAATTTCTGCAATATCTGGGTGTTGTCTGAAGGTTTGCCTTGAGCACGCCCACGCAACTGAGCCTCAGCTGAGTTGGGCTGTAGAATATAAGGGAAAGTAGAATTACAGGGAAAAGTAACAATGCTTCTTTTTAAGAAATAGATATCAGCATCTGAAATAAGTCACTGTGCTTGACTTAGCCAAGCCAAATTCCTGGTGTCTGGAGTTTTGTCTATCAGTTTTGTCTATAGCAGGATTAGATACAATATGCATGAATATACTGTGCAACCATGCAAAACCAAATAGTGCCGCAAAGTTAATTGTGGTTTAATTAATACAATCTGCTGCTCCACGCTCCACCAAGCTTTTGATTATTTGTCCATCTTTAGATTTTCAACAAAGCATTCCTGCACTGTTGGATGCCTTCAGAAAAAGAAGAAAAAATGTATCTTCCTTTCCATTTTGGAAGTTTGGCTTGATTTCAAGCCATTTTATTCAATAAAATAAATTTTTTTTGGTTTATTAACAACATATTTGGCATGTCCATTTTTCAAAACTTTTTTAAGATTCTAAATTTTTTGTGAAATTCCGAGTGAAGAATATGAAATATTTTTTACACATGGCATAAAAAACTAAAGAAATTTGAAAGCATGTTTTAGTTAAGGACATAAATGTGTTCCTGAAATATTAAATTTACTTGTAAACTTTGTTGAACAACTTCCATTTCATGTCTCAAACTCCAGCTTTTAAAAACATATCTATCTTAACTACAAGATGGTACTTTTGCCTACTCTCAGCATTTCACACTGGGTATTTTTTTCTTCATGGTTATTTGGTGTAAAAGGCTAAAAAAAAAGCATATTGTTCTGAGCATTGTGGACAGCTTTTCCAGACGGGGAAAACTGAGGGTTTTATGACTTAGCAAAGCAGAGTTCCCAGGGGGCTGGTCTGCTTTTTTTCCACTCTTCCCTTTAGGATTTTCTGAAAACATTTCATTTACTGTTGACTCTGCAGTACATTTATAGTCTTGTATTTTTATGGTTTTGTGTGTACCTCCCATATGCACATCCCATGCACACAGAGGTGTCACAGCACACATCCGTACACTCACTCTCTCAGACGTGACCAAAGATTCAAACTGGTGCAGGGGCCTAGTTTTGGTTTCCCCCTTTTCCAACCTCTAGGCGGAAATTTGCTCTCTGCTTAGAATGGGTTAAGGTGAGTGTTCAGGGGGCAGCCCTGGCAGGAGGGGAGCCCTTGGACAGGTGCCTGCTCCAGCCTGGGGTGTGCCCTCATCCAGCCCCCAGGGCTGTGCCCCAGCCAAAAGCCTGTGCCCTCCCATCATTTCCCAAAGCCAAAGGTAAGCAGAAGCAGTGCAGCAAGGTTTGAAAGGGTGAAGCATGCCTTTGTCTGCTCCCTTGTTATCCTGAACAGCTGGGTTAGAGCTGCATGCAGCCCACGGCCACAAATGGCAATATTAACTTTAAAAAGAAAATCCTAGCTTTGATTGGCTGAGCCAGCTGTCTGATGGCACAGCTTTCCAGCAACTTAGAATTTCTTTGTAATTAGGGAATTGTTGCAAAATAGGGAACGATACCATTATATGAAGACTGATACTTAAACTGGTATAGCCAAATTTACCTTCTAGTTGTATGTAAATGAATAATCTAATTTTGAAAGGAAATCAGAACCTAACAGCTGCTGTGACTTTTCTTAAACTGTTTTAGAAAGAGTCAGATTATGATTGTTTTGAGTATTTGGACTCCTGATAGCTTATTCTTAGAGTTTATTTCTGCTCATTGTTAACCTTTTTCTTTTTTTTTTTTTTGCCTAGCAGTTTAGCTGGTAAATGTGTGAATGCCTTAAACTACATTAAAAGTATTTTGTTTTCAATAGAGGGGTCCAGTGTGAATTTCATGTTCGATACATGAGCCTGTGATTAATTGTCAAGTAACTGTATGCCAATACTTAATGAATTTTTAAACTGATAAGCTTCACCATCAGATGAAACATTCTAATATTTAGTATTTTCTAGAATGTTATTGGAGTGTGCTTTCTGTGATATATCTAATTATAAAAGTCTTAATTCCACATTATTTAAATATTCTGTTAAGGCTATATTATTTAAATGGGGTTTTTTTTAAGGCTGAAGCTTAGTTATTTAACTGATAAATATATTAGTCTAGTTAATAATTCTTAAACATCACACCTTCTTTAGTGGTTTAAGATAAGACCATTATCTACACCTCTGTAAAAAAAATTTATATTAACAATTACAAGGTATTAGGAAGCAACTGGATATAAAGTCCTGTATAAACATAGAGGTTGTTATTAATCTGTAAGTGAAGTGCTAATAGACTTGCAGATAATTTGATGTACATGTTACCAACTAAGGAAAAGCCTGAATTTTGCTAAGGTGGAGTGAAAGTTCTCACATGGAAAGCAGGGAGTCGGTGTAAAGTGGTGGCGCATAAATGGAGGCTGGAAATTAAAAGAGAGTGTCAGCTTCACGAAGAAGTGGTGGGGCAATGGAAATGAGGCTATGAAAATGCCACTGGTATGCCTGTGCCCCAGGGCTCATTGGGTTGCTCCCAACAATCAGGGCTGCACTGCTGGCAGTCTCACCCTGCAATCTTGCTTTATGGTCCATCTTGTTCTTGTGTAATGAAAGGGGCTGGCTTCCTGTCCTGTTAAGCTTCCATTTACCTGGACGTGGTACTCAGGAGAACTGGACTATAACTCTCTGAATGTTTCCAGTACAGGGCAGGAAAAGAGACAGACATATGAGTAGAAAAGCAAAGCTCAGGCATCCAGCTCCTTGAATTTAAAACGACACCTAAGCCATGCTTATGTTCTTTGCTGGATCAAAACTCACCTGTACAAGGTGCAGTGTGTCCCACCTCTTCTTCCCTGAATTTATTTCCTCACACTGTCCTGGAAGTTTATGCTGTTTCCCCTTCTCTTTTCACAGTCTCCACAGCACCACAGTTTCCGAGGCTGTGTGTCTCTCCCCTCTGTGTTTCTGCTTGTCCTTGTAAGGTGGGAGCAGGCTGTGGTTGGGTGCAGCAGATGTGGCTGTGGCAGGAGGGGGCTTTCACACTTCAGGCTGAGCTCCCTGCCCCCAAAACACAACCAGCTGTGCCTGCAAGACACAGGAATCCTGTTGGTCCTTTAGCCCTGTAAATGGCTGCACACTTGAAATCCACTGTGCCTAATTAAACCCTTTTCCAGCACACCAGGGAAAAAAAACAAGTAATATCCGACATCCTTTTGCCACCCAAACTGCTGTGTGCTTTAGAAAGTCCAGTGTTGGCCTTGCTTTCCTTGACTTTTCCCCTGTGTGAAATGGGGGTACAGCTGTGCCAGTGTGTTGAAGTCTATAAATGAAAAGCGTTGCATAGGTGTGAGTATTATTAGCTGCTTAATAGAACTAGACAGTGTTACAAATGAACCTGATACAATGAGCCACAGCAGTCTCAGCTTAAACTGAGATAAGCTGATATTTTTGCTGAGAACTGCTGCAGTACAAGGGAAAAAAATTGCTGTAGCATGCCTGTAACTCTATCAGAATTTCTGTCTACCTATGTCAAATGCAGCAGAGACCAAGGCTGAAAAGATCACTTTTTGGCTCACATTTTTTTCAGTGTCTCTTTCAAAAAAATGTAATGTTGAACAGCTAAGCACCTTTTCTTTCTCTTAGAAACTCACAAGAGATTTCCTGACAGGTTAGTACATCCTATCATATCTACTGGCACCTGTGTGCTCAGTGTCATTGTCCCACAGAGGTGCTTTCCTTGAGACGGGATGACAAAATCAGTTCTGGAGACCAGCAAAGCAGAAGTATGATTTGCCATCAAAACACAAGCTTGGAATGAACACATCACCAAGATGTTTCTGTCTCACAACTGCTCACTGAGAGTGGCTGTATGCAAAAGTGACTGGACCATGATCCATGTAGAGTTGTGGAGAGGAAACCTGTGAAGCTAAGCTGGGAAAACGTGGGGTTTTCCAAGTGAGCATCTCTGGGCTGAGGAGCACCAGGCTGTGCATGTTTGTACAGTGTGTATCACAACTGCAACCAGCACAGGGAGTTGGCTTCTAACAGGGACAAGTGTGGGGGCCTTTCTCCACTACCTTGCACTGTTACTTTTTGGTAGAGTCCCCCTAAGTCCTTTTCCTCTGACTCTGTAACACCTCATAAAACAAAGTGCTTGGTTGACTTGCTGGCTTATAACAATGAAACTTCGCATATATAACTTAGAGATTTTTCTTAGCCTTTTTTATTTGTTTGTGCTTCACCTGCCACTTCTGAATCCACAGGCTACTACAGCATTTCCACTGAATTTCAAAGATTTTTCCCTAAGTGCCAGTTAGTCGTGCCTAAGCTTTAATTTGAATATTTTTTTCGACTATAATAAGTAACAGCTAATTGAGAAATAATACACTGAATACTTTCCAATAGTATCTAGAGAGGTACTATGGTACCAAAAAATTTGTACTGATTTTTCCTAAAGGACTTGGAAACAAAACAGTGTAGCCATTGTATTTCAAACATTAGAGCAATTGTTCAGTATGTGTGGTGCAGCCCTAAATTTCTATGTCAGTGCCAGCTCTGAGATTCTGTAAATTGTGGTGCTGTGGGCATGCACATGTTTAAACAAGTGCTTTCCTATGTCCAGGTTATACAGTCATATTTATGTATATGGTTTGGAAAAGCCAAACAACACTCTAAAGCGATAAAAGGGAACCTAAACCATGTGTTTGGCTTTCACACCATTTACTTTTTAAAACAGTGAAAAACCTATTTATGGGGCTTTGATTTTTTTCTCTAAGTACATGTCTTATATAAAAATCCTAATTAATTTATTCTTGTATACCATAAAACTTATAGGTAGAAAAAGACTTAGCTGAAACAAAGAGATAAACAGAGAATAATTAGCTGCCTGCAGTTGAATGTGTTTTGTGCCATAGTTTCTGTTATCTCAGTATGCTTGTAATCCTGTGACTTTAAACATCTTTAAATTACAGGTTTATGCAGCCAGAATATTGGTGTAACTCCTTTTGGACTCAACAGGCTACCTAGTGGCTTAACCTACTACTGAAGGTCAGTAGAATACCATTCATCTTCCACAATGCCTGGACATCACCAGCTGCACTTCTGGAGATATCCTGGAAAATGAAACTGTGAGAACATTCCAAGCAGTTCGGTGGGATTATTCTCTTTGACAAGATTCTCTTGACACAAACCTTTGTGCACGTATCACCGTAATAGCCAATAAAAATCAAAAGTCCCCTTTGGGACTGTCCACAGTATTTCAGATGGGCTGAGAATATAAGGATTCAGCATTACAATGAAAACTAACTCATGGTTTCTCACCCACATTTTCAGTTTAAGCATTCTTTGTTGCTTTAAATGTTATTTTCTTACTTTTGGAGAAAGGTTTCTCATGTACCCCCCTAACGTAACACCTAGGCCTGGAAGATGCTAATCACTGTACTGTATATCCCTCTTTGGATAAAACAGGTTGTTCTCTGGGTCTGTGTTTCTGGTTTAGTAAGTCACATAAGGAAAAACATTTTCTTATTTATATTCTTTCTGGAATTACGCTGTGGGAACAATGGTTGTATATAATTGTTAAGACAATTGTTAAGACTGTGGAAGACTAGTTGATTACAGGATCAGACAGTACACTCAGAGTATTAGGTCTTCCCCAGTTTAAGACGCTTTATTCAAATTAGAAGTGGAGTTTAACAGGCAGTGCTAGCCCTTGAAACCAGGTTCTGTGTCCTTTACCATAGCCTGCTGGTTTGTGTCTAACCCTTGTACACTGCAGTGCTGCGAGGAATGACCACATGCCTATGGCATAATTTCCTGACAGACATGATCAAAAAGTATAAGAAAAGAGGAGCATCTCCCTGACTGAAAAACATTAAGAAGATTAGTGGCTGCTTTAGAAATAATCAATGTGAGAAGGTAAGCATGTTGTTTTGATTAGAGAGCCAGACCTAGGAAAAATAGTAAGACGAGTAAGAGAGTGAAGAACATTGCAGAAGTAAAAGAGAAGAAATTTTGGGTTGTCATTGCAGAGGGCTTTTATTCTCATTAGTATTAGGGGTTGGTATTGTTTTCAGCTATGAAGGGTAATTTAGATTATGCTGATCTTGTATCACTGAGACAAGGAGCTGGACAGATTATGCAGAAGAGAAGTGTGTGACTCATGGAAAGAGTAACCAGTGAAGATCTTGCTCAACTTGAACTCTTGCTTATGGGGATTTTATTTACCCCTGGGGGAGGGTGAAATTTTCCAGCTTGGCATAGAGCTAAACTACTTTACCAGTGAGAGAGAACTTGAAGCCTCATTTGCTGTGAAGATAAGCTTTCATGATACAGGCTTATATTTCTGAAGATTATTGCAGAGCCAGAGAGGAAAAAGAAGCTTTAAAGCATGGGAGTTTTTAGCTGTGAACACAAGCTAATGAAGTATTCAACACATGTACCTAACTAGACAGTCACATTAACTCTCATTCAATACACAGGACAAACCATCAAACATTTATTTACAGCAGGCACACTTAACAAAAAAGGAGACATTCTCCCTACTTTGAGGATCCCTAGGAGCTCTTTCAACAATATGATACCCATATTCTCCTCCACTAAATGCTCCTTAGCGAATTCATTCAAAACTATTTTATGATTTTTATTTGTAATGTGAATAATAAGCTACCTGTCTGATGACATCATTAGAGCACTTAAAAAAATTAGCTGTGGAAACATTTGGAAAGAGTTATATTCAAGAAAATTATTTGCTAAAGAGGTTTGTTTCATTTAAATGCAAATTCAACTCAGCTCACCTGTACAAAAAAGTTTTAAAACAAAAGAGAACCCCCCACCCCAAATTCCCTGATGTGCTGATCAGAGCTCTTAACAGCAACCTAAAACATGCATAAGTTAAAAAAACTCCCCAGTTTCTCCAGAATAGGGCAGAATTTAATCCTCAGGCACAGCCTGCCTGAAAAGTTGGAGATCACAGAGACAAGATGAGATTTGGATGCAGAGTCAAAACAAACCCTTTTAATAGGTGAGTTATAAATATGGATCCTCTTTTTTTTTTCTTTACAAACCCTGCATCAAATTGTGAGGAAATACTGTGACTGTTTTTGTTAATATTTTGTTCAGCATAACTATTTGTAAAAAGACTTTGTTCTACCTAGTTGCATTGTCAAGTAACTGAGATCCTCTCTGCAAGAAAAACAAATCCTAAATTCTTTCAGAGGGAAAAAGCCCACCTCATTTTAAGACTAAGAAAGCTTAAGAAAAGGTAGCAGGTGTCAAAGTTCAATTTATTAGCCCTATCTTTGAGAAGAGCTAAATCAATTAGTATAAATCTATTCTAGTCTTTGAAAGATACATGATAATAGCTGACAAGAAAAGACTGAAGAACTGTACAATTTTGGCTTGGAAAAGCTGCTTTAAATGCTGAAACACGGAAGATGAAAATGTCAATACTTGATGGGTTGAACTGTAAAGAATCACAAGAGATTCCTGCAGACCCTGAAAATGTTATGTATTGTATCTTTCACGAAACTGGCAAACACTCAAAAAAACCACTGTGTATTTTTGCCAGTCAGTGCTAAGGACTTACATATGGTCTTAGTTCAGGTTTTCTTGACTGGAGAGGCTTTCTCTCAATTTAAATTGTTGGCAGTCATAATTTCTGATTTTCATAATTGCAGTTGTCTTTAAATCAACTCTGGAAATCATCAAACTTAGTCTTGGAGCAGAATTCTGTTCCTTGTCAGCCTACAACCCCACAGAAAATGGGGGGAAACATAGGTTTGTTCAGCTTTGAAGGAGTAAAGGTACTACTTGATTTTAGGTCAGAGATGGACATCAATGTGCTTTGAACAGGAACAGAGGAGAAGCTTCTGTGCCGAGGTAGATAATTTTATCTTCAGATTCCTTTCAGTTCAAGATTGTAGGTACACTGATAGGTCAAAACTGTGGTCCTTGAAAATGCTACACTTGTTTTAGAAGAAAAGGATAGGAATCTGCTTCCTTTTCTTTTTTTTCTGTTTTTTTTTTTTTTTTTTTTAGAAAATTTTAAACTTTAATATGAACAAAACACTAGGATCCTGAATCTAGAGAATCTGAATTTTTTGTGTGCTGCTGACTAAAAGTCGTCACAAGCAAAATGACAGGAAAAGGCTGCATGAGCTGAAGCTTCATGCTACAAATGCCTGCTTCCCTGGATGACCCAGATCTGGACAGATAGTGGTTCTTCTCTCTACAGCCCCACCTACGTGTGACTCCAACAAGCATCTCACTCCCAGACGGGCTGTTTAGCACTGAGGCACATCCTCCAGAGTTTCTTTCCAGCTAGGAATGCTGATGAGCAGTGCTGAAAGACTCTCTGCTTGCTGCTCGTGCGTGCTGCATGTGATCCTACCTTGCCCTGCACATCTGTGTGTTCCAACAATCCAGCCTGCAGATGTGCAGCTTTCGGAGCCCGCCTGCTTTTGTGCGCCGCTGCCGGGCATGGAGCCGCCCTGGCAGAAGGGGAGGGAGGAAGGAGGAGAAGGAAGGCTCGGGCTGTCCCCCGGGTGCTGCGGTGCCAGGGAGGGGAGCTGCGCTCCGTGACTCGGGGCAGTTCTGCCAGCAGCGCGGAGCCCTGCCCGTGCCCCCAGGGACCACAGGCCCTCTGCTGTTTCACTCATCTGCTGCTGCTTCAGGGGAGCACGGCAAATTGCCATGGCAGGTTTGAAGCAATCTGACTGTTATAGAGGATTCTTTTAAATACAGCTGTTAAGGGAGGATAAAAATTTATTATTTTCGTAATCGTGCCTTTTTTTTTTCTTAGGCTCAGGTAAACACTGCAAAACTGACTATAATCTGAGAAAGATTCTAGTCAAGTAGTCACTCACATCACTTCAATCTGGCTAATTAGAGACCGTGCTTTTAGAGACCTCATCAGCTAATCCTCTTTGCTATAAGGACAGACTGAATTTGTATTTTCTGAATGCAGGTGCTGGGCTGGTGTGAACCTCTACAGTACTATTATGTTACAACCTGCCTGGTGTCAAGATCAGTTCAGACTGTGCCTGGAATCATCTGTGAGCCCAGGTGTTTAACCTTTTCCAGGGGTCTGCTCATCCCTTCTGGCATGTCCTAGCTCTCCAAGTAAATCTCCTTCTCAGCTGTAGCGTGCACCAGGAAGTCTTCTACATTATTACCCTGCAGGCTTGCTTTCTTGAAACTGGTTTCTGACCCACGCAAAATGGGCAGCAGCTTGTGCCTGTTTCCACCCGAGGGTGCTTGTTAGGCATGATGCCACACCTCATCACAGAGGCAAATGGTAACTGGGGGTGGAGGGGACCCTCAAAGCTCAGACCAGGGTCAGTTCAAGCATCCTTATGCAAAACACAGACACAACTGACATTAAACATCTCTGCAGACATGTCTTGCTATTGGAGGAAAAGTGATGGAGATGAAAGCCCAACATTTTATTCCCTACCTACTTTAAAAAGGTGGGGGGGAAAAGGTTGTAATTTTATTCCGTCATCTTCCAGCATAAACCATGAAAGAGCAGCAGACAGAGAACCTATACAAACACTCCCAGCCTCTAGCATTGGTGTGCTGGGAGCTGCTCCAAGTGCATCATTAGAAGTAGTATTCTGCCCTTTTTTAATTCAGAGAGCCAGGATCTGCTACTCTGTGCGCCCAGCTGTTCTTTAAACAATCAGCCTGACAGTCAAGCTCAGGTGCTAGGCAGGGCTGGGTTCCTGTCTCTGTGACATGCAAAGCAAGGTTAAACTGGACAGTAGACACCCAAGCTGTCCACCCAGCTTCATCTCAGGCTGTCAGAGGGGGAGACCAAACACGGACAAGGCTGTGAGAACATTACCTTTCAGGTTGTTCAGCAGCTGCTGCAGGGGTAATCGTGGCTCGTGTTCCCATGGGCCATGGCTCCTCTTTCCACAGTTTCATACCACTTCTGTCTGCTTCACTTCCACTGATCTGCTGGTCTGCCTAGTTTATGTACAATTATGAAAACTTTAAGACATTCTTCAACGCTAATTGAAGTCAGAAGGAGCTTTATTTTACACAGACTTTTTCCTTCAGCTTTCATAAGTCTGAGCAGCACACGGTGCAACACTGAAAAATCAGGGTCCACAGCTGAAGTTTATTTTTGTAGAGGTTAGTATTCTTGGCATACAACATATTCACACTGTGAGAGTTTCGAATATTAGTTATAATATTTACTTTGCTTTTCTGAATAATATGTTAGCTTAAGCATGTCTTCTCCTAAGGTAAGTGAAATAATTGTATGTATTTTCCTATTTTTGTGCTCTTTTCCACCTAATTTCCTCTGCAGTTTGTTTATTTTCAGTGTACATGGGATTGTACAAAGAAACAAGCAATTGTAAGGAATAGTGTGCTAAAAGAGTTCTATAGGTATTTTAATTGTTTTATAGACAAGATATTTTATTTCCTTGAGGCGAAGAATAATTGCAGCATCACAGGCAGAGATTTTCATATCTTGGAAAAAATCTTGTATTTTTGAATCAGTTATTTTTTGTATGTGAGGATGACTGTGAAATTGCCAAATATTCTAGAAGGGATTTCTGCTAGTTTGGTAAAATGGAATTCAAGACTATGCAAATCCACACAACTTCTTTTACTACAGCTATTGTCAGTAATTTATAAAGAAGCCTACTCCTACTTGCCTTAAGTGTGTATTTTGCTGAGTATGGTGGTGGTCAGTGCTGACAGACTGGCATCAGACTTTTGCAAAACAGATCCAACTTTCAGTGTGACTTAATGCAAGAAAAAGTCCTTATTGCAGTCTCTTTTGGTAGTAGTCAGAGTGGGAATGATGAGCCCTACTCCCACTATCATTACTTTGTTTTCTTTTCCCATTCCGATTTTTGGCTCTGGAATATCTGCATGCTAATCTGTCTGCTTCAGAAACTGAGTGCCACACAGGATCTGTACTGCTCCAAGATGTGAATTCATATCATGGACCAAGCTCATCATAAAAATTCCTTGGCCCCTGGAAAGCTAATGTGCTTCAGGACCACATGACTGGTCAGAAGAGCCAGCAGGATTTACCACCTGGGCTGTGTGTACAGTGCCTCATGCAGCAGAGCCCTGATTGCAGTGGCAGTGGGAGAGTGGCCTTGGGAGATGATCAGTTCTTTCAGAGAAGGTGCTTGGGAAGGCACATTCGTGCATCTTGGATTCAGCAAATCCAAGAAGGGGGAGGCAGAAGGTTGGTTACCCAAGGTAAGGTAGAGTGAGTCTGGAATTACTGGGATGTGCCAAGTATGGTCATTAGAGATCTCCAAATCACAAGGAAGGTCACCAGTAGTGAATGGGTACAGCAAAGCTCCTCTGCTTCCTTCCAAAGCCTCACACATCCATCCAGGCCTAGTCTGAGTTCCTTGGATGTAAGTGCCTACATGAATAGAGTGAGCAGGACTGGTCCTTTTGTGAAACATTATTGATATTTTTAGTGTGGTAACACTCAGGAACAGTTGAGGCCTCAGGATATTAGTACAAACTAGAGTAGAGTAATTGCAGTTTCTGCCTGAAGGAACAAACAACAATCAGGGCTGGAAGGTACAGTTCTGTTTGGAAAATAGCATGCAGAAATGACACTTAGATCTACATGGTCTTACTCTGCAAATCACATGTGTATTCAGAGTCACATGTGCTATATACTTTAGTAACATAATAAACACCAATTACTTTTTTTTCTTACTCTGATGACAGACAGTTAGACTAAGCTGTTTTCTTTTCGTTCAAAAGAAATACTCTCCACATTAGTCATGTTACCTGTAAGAGCTATGGCTAAAGGTGTAATTTAGACTGCAAAATACAGGACTTTTTTCAGATAATTGTATAGTACAGAAAAGGAAAAGAGCAAATACAGGTCTCCAGCTGATTCTCAGCTTACAAGAAATTACAGACTGCTTTTCCTCCTTCAGCTCAAAAGAAGTTTGAAGTAATATAACTGAAGCTAATGGAGCTACAGTACTGTAAAAGTTTTCTTAAATAGCCAAAATTGAGGCTAAATACAGCATTCAACCTTGTCAAACTCTAATGTTAAATGTGAGCTCCCAACCCAGGTTTCCTTACAAGCCAAGACACGCTGCCTGGTGGATCTACAAGATCAGCAGGGCCATGTAGTGAGCCCATAGCTGGACACATCAGGCATTGCTGGTCTTTAACTTACTGCCTGGCTAATGTGGACATGGAGTCACAGGGAGATGCGGTGGTACTGTGATGTTTATTGCTGCCTCAGAGATCACCTGTGCTCAGGTGACCTCACCCTCAGCATAACTGCACATCCTCACTGAAGAGTCATGCAAAGGTCCTTGCCTTGCCCTGCGAGCCTCTGCACCAAACACATCCTCCATGAGACACAGGGCAGCAGCTGCTTGATGAAAAGAATGGTGGAGGTTGAGTGCTGCCAGCTTCGACAGCTCAAAACAATTGTCCTTCCTCATTCAACTCATGGGACTGACCCAAAGTCATGAGAGTTGAGCAAAAACACATATGACAGTTTAGTTCTTCCTTTTATTTTGGTTTGAATAATGCTGGTTTGGTTCTTCTTGTAGATACTCACACTCTCAAACTCGCTTCTCCCCTGTCCATTAAGCCTTTAAACCTTGAAGCAGTCCTGCCATCTCATCAGGGCAGCAGCTCTGCCTCCTGCATCTGTCCTGCTCCCAGTCTTCCAGCCAGTTCTGCCCTTTCTCAGCCTCAGCCTTAGAGCAGAGCATCCAGAGGTCTGCCCCCTCTGCTGGGTGGTGTACAGACTGAAGGACTTCATGTTTCCTTATGTCCACCCTTTAGTCACAAACCACAGGGGACAAGAACAGAAACAGTGCAAACTGCTTTTCCAACTCTTCTTCAGAAGAGAGCTGTGCCTGAAAGGTGCTGTGAGATACTAACTCCTGTTTGTCACTGCTAACTCAGGTCAGTGTCTTTTCCACAGGAGCTGGGGAGGCAGCCAGAACAGGTTTCCCACAAGCAGTGACACCATTTACTAAAAAATCCTCAGAACTTCAGTAGTCACCGGGCTTGATTTTAAAAGGCCAGCATCTGGCTGTTTTGTGCAGGATGAACTTTTTGTCCTTTGGAAGCAGAAACTACATGTGAAGAAATTTTGAGCTGAGATTTAGTCTGCAGTGGTGGTTCACTGAAGTCCTCTTTTAGTTGTTAAAACTTCTGTGGCCAACCTGGTGTTACTGCAGACAAACCTGGTCCCTAACATAGAAGACCTTATGGAGAAGAAGGAGGGGGAGTGAGGAAGGAAGCAAAACCAGACAGACAAATGAGAAAGTGTGGATTTCCTTACTAGAGAAAAAAAAAAGAGAGAACGCTGAAAATCAGATCTGCCATGTAAATTTGTGAGGAGTGCTTGACCTCTAGCAATTAATTTCAGATAACACTAAATATTTTTTCAAGAATGTTTTTATACCTCAGTGATTCTATGCAAGGCATCCACCTTTGTGGATATATTTCCCTTGAGGTTCCTTACCATTTGCTTTACAGTAGCCAGTAATACACCACATTTGCCCCCTGCTTGACATGACTTAAACCTCACATTTCTTAAAAGCAACTGGCTTCTGCTGTGGAATGATGCAGTTTTTGCCCTCTGTTCAACAAACCCAGCCACACACAGAGCTGTGATCTCATTGTGGAAAACTTCTGAAGGACAGCGGCCTTGTGCAGAGCAACAATCCTGAGTACTACCTCAGTTTCTCTCCACTTACTCAGTCCTCACCTCCCCACGCTGCTTTCAAGGTGTTTTTCTGTTCCCTAAATACTGTAAAAACATTTGGCATAGTTGGGATTCACAGTAATTAGCCTTTGCAAGGCTGAACAGTTCCCTTGCTGGGAATGCTTCAAGTTAAAAGACAATAGATGTGTCTATGAGAGGAGGTAGTGGTCTCACTGTTAACTTCCCAGTTAACTTCAAACAGGGGCTCTGAAACTTTAAGCCTTTATCTCAGTTTTTCTCTGAAGCACCACAGAGTTTCATTCTCATTTAACCCACTGTGGATTTAGAATACCCAAGTACTTGTGGCATTTTTTTTTCAAACACTGGGTTTCAGTTCAGACCATTGGAGGCAGAAGCCTTTAACATTGATGTGGATCCCATACACTGGGATAGCAAGCTCCAACTCTCATCTATTTAAAACATCTATTTATTTTTGAGCAGTTTAAAATAGATGAGAACTAAGGAGGAAGGGACCGTTGTGCTCCTAACACTGGCTTTTCCCTAGAATCGAGTCAATGTAAAAGCCTCCTGCTCCCCTTGCCGTCTGTGTAGCTGTGCCAAGAGCATTTCACAGCAAAATCTCGTCAGTTTGGAGCCGGGGTCAGTGTCCTTAAAGCTTTGGAAAAGAACAGAGGAGAACCCTGGGAGCAGGACCTGAATTCCAAGCTATTGGATTTGCAAACTGATTCTCCACAAAGTTTCTTGGAAAGAACTCGGACACATCAGCTTCTGAGTATTTTAAAAGATGTAACCTTCGGGTTATTTTGTGAACTTTGTTTTTTTTGTTTACAGTGCTAAAGGGTGAGATTGGTTAAGACACACTGGAGAAAACCGTGGGCAGTTTTTTCTTATGCATTAATTACCAGTGTACAATTGTGGTTTGTATTTCATTCTTTACTAATACATACTGCTTTACGAACATAAAGAAAAACAAGGGAAAATACCTAATTCTGCGAAGAGCAACCTCTGGCTCTCATCAGGCCAAGACGGAGGAATGTGCTTACCTTGAACATGTGTAAGCGCTTCCATCGAGTCCCCACCTACCGAGCGAAGCACGTACATTACGCTTTTGGGGCTGTAAAGCCTCACCTCCATTGAAACAACACAAAGTTGCCGAAGCACAGGTACCCTGCCCCAGCAGCTCGGGCAGCTCTGCGGGCCGGGTCCCCCGGGTTCACACAGGTATTTCCGAGGCTCGCCTTTCCCAGGCGGCGCGGGGTCCGGAACCGGGACCGCGCCATCACCGGGACCCCGCGGGCACCTGGCCCGGCCGCGCCCCCTCCCCGCCCGGGAGCGCCCCTGACGTCAGGGCGGCCCCAGATTGGCTGCGCGGGGCCGGCACCGGGGCAGGGGCTCCCTCCGCCCGCCCCCTCCCCTCCGCACACGCTCCCTCGCCGAGAACTCTTTTAAAGAGGGGCTCGGCAGCAGCCCGCACCGGCTCGGGGGCCGTTTCTTGCACACGCACGCAGCCCCCCGGCAGCCGAGACATCTGCTCTCCATTGCGACCACCCCCCTCCAGCAAACACCCTTCCCCTGCTGCTCCTCCTCCCTTCCCGCTCCGGCTCGCAGCTCGGCTCGCACCCGCCGCTTCCTTTCTTCCAACGATGTTTTCCTGCTCCGCGGGGCGAAGTGTTTGCTGAACTTTCCGAACAGTTTGGGGGGCGGGCGGGAGGATCCTGAGGCTCTTTTCCTTCTCCGCACGCCCGCAGCAGGTTGGGGGGCAGCGAGCGGAGGAGGGACCCGCGCCCCGGGCGCAGGTCGCACACACACGCGTCCTGTGGCGGAGAGGAAAGCCTTGCACTGCACCAGGGCTCCGCGAAGTTCGCCGGCTGCAGGGGCTCCCGCTGTGGAAATGGGTCGGATCCGATGGGGCTTCCTCCTCCTCGCTGCCTGTGCACTTTTGTCACGAGGGCTCGCAGCCTCCGAAAAGGGCAGGCTAAGGAGGATCACGTACGTGCTGCAGCCCGGCCGGGGGGGCTCCTCTGGCAGCCGGCAGCAGCGCCCGACGCTCCTCGGGGGGGAGCAGCAGCAGCAGCAGCGCACGTTCAATGTGCAGCTGAACGCGCGCTACGGCGGCGGCCCCCTGGAGCGGACCCGGCGGATGAGCAAGCCGGGCAGCGCCGCCGTGCAGCTCCGCCTGGGCCCCGCCGGCCAGGGCCACCCCAACTCCGCCGCTCACGCCTCCTCCTTCGCCAAGCCGGCCCGCTTCAGCCCGCGCCTCAAGGCGCCGCCGGGCCCCCACGGCAACAGCAGCGCCGCGCTGCCCCTCCGCCAGAAGCACCAGCTGCCGCCGCTGCCGGGGTAAGGCCCCTCCCGTCCCGTCCCGTCCCGCACGGCCCCGCTCCGCCACCCCAGCCCCGGCATCTCCCCCATCTCCCATCCGCTGTCGTCCCCTGGGGAGGGGGCAGAGGGCGGGGGGCTGTCCCGGGCTCCGGGGCACCGCGGCGTTCCCTGCCCGGCCCCGGTGCCCGCTCGCCCGCCGAGCACCGGCGGCACATGAGGCCGGGCGCGGGGCCAGCTCCCCCATCCCGGGCGTGCGCGGCGGGCCCGTGCACGAGGGAGGCGTCGAGTTTAACCGGGAGCTTTCGTTCTTCCCGCCTTCTGTCTCCCCGGCGCAGCGCCCGCCCCGCCGCCCGGCTCGGGAAGGGGAGCGGGGGAGCCCCGCCGGCCACTGGTCCTTGTTTGCTGTTCCCGCAGGGTCAATGTGTGCGGGGGGCAGTGCTGCCACGGCTGGAGCAAGGCCACGGGCTCCCAGCGCTGCATCAAACGTGAGTAGCCCTGCGGTCCGGGAGGCGTGTGGGCTGCGACCCTGGGGCACCTGGCGGGGGCTGGGTGCGGGGATCGTCTGTGGGCAAAGAGGTGTTAGCCGAGCCACAGAACCCACAGGACCGATGTAGCACTCTTAAATCCCTCCTTCCTAACCTTCACCTTTGCTAAAGGATGAATAGTGGGTGTCTCTTGCTTTTATTCTTAGCACAGGTAGTGCCATTTTTGGAGAGAGCTTTGTGGAGGCTTTGTATCTGTGAACATCTCCTCCCCATCATTCTTGGTTTGTAGGAGTTTCTAGAATGGCTTAACGGGGTAAAAAGAATCTAACAGAAGAGTACAGGTGGGGAGCAAGGAATTGGCATCTACCCACACTGTCCCTTCACTCACATGAATGATCCTGGGCTTACCACATGGAATTTTTGAAGCATTGAACAATGTGAAAGAAATGGGTTTGGTGAAGGTCCTGTAGAGTGATGATGTACCTTTGCTGGGATAACTAGAAACACAAAATATGTTCATAAAATAACACTAGAGTCAATCCTGCTATGCTCTAGTTGTTTATTCTAATGGGAAAGCAGAATTTCTGCTACTTTAGGCAAGATTCAGAATGATTGCAAATGGCTAAACTGGAGTGATGTCATGAGGTCAGCAAAGACTGGAGTGGCGTATGTCTTCAGGGAGCTCCTGTAAGTATCAGTGAGATTGGGCAGATCTGGGAATATTGCTGTAGTTCAGCAGGACACATTACTGTCCCTGAGAGAGTTGGAGTAAACAATGCTTTCAGGATTTCTTTTTCCAGTGGCTTTTGTCCCTGTGTGGGATTTTTCACAATAGGGAGCAATCACTTTTGTAATCCTGACTAAGGTCAAGTACCTTTGACCTGTATGGACCTGCTGCTAAGAAGCAAAGACTTTATGACAGTAGTTAAAGCCAAAACTTCACAATTTCCCTACGAATTTAGACACGTATTTAAGATATTCTTCTACATTAACATTTTCAGATGCATGCTGCTCTTGGGTTAGTCACATTTTGCTTAACACCTAACAAGTTCTAGAATGTTTTCCTTCAGCTTACAGTGGTATTTTGAGGCTAACTGCAGAGCTTAATTACCACCCACCTTAGCTTAAAGACTAATCAAAATTTAAAAAAACTTAGTAATTCCAGGACGTTAAGTGAAAAATGTATTTTAACTGTGCTATTGTCATCCAATTTTATTTTCACTATTTTGAGCAAAACCCAGACATTGTTTTTGGGTTTTTTTTAATGCCTTTTTTCTGTCTTCTAGTAACTTTTCATTTCCAGGCAACTTTTTTGTTTGTAAATTAAATAATTTTCTTTGCTTTTTGTCCTTTATGTTTTGTTTTTTCACTTCTCTGATTGTCATTCGTCTTCCCTTTTTGATTCCCTTTTATGTTTTGAGTCTTTGGTAAGGACTAAGACAATTGGGTTTTTATGGGATAGCTGTGTAGAAATTAATTTAAATTCATTAATTACTTGGTTAGCTCCTATAGTTACTGGAGAAATGGAGTAGCAGAGACAGAGTTAAAAGAAAGATAGGTGGGGGGATTTTCTCATTTTGTACCTCTCATATTAGGCTCTCCTTAGCACTAAATATTTTTATTCCCTGCTCTGATGCTACTCTAATTCCTCCTAGCAGTGGTATAATACATTTGGCTTGGATTTTCCCAGTTTCACCCCTCTCTTGGCAGACCAGGGGAAGCACTGAATGTACTGAAGTTGTCTGTTTTGTAACTTAGCAAACCATGAGATAGCATTGACTTGATTCAGCTATGGAAGATTAGTCTCACAGTCACAAAAGCCAGATATCACCTTTTCTGGAAGCTCCTAATGTTCCTTTCAGGAGAAAAGAAAATCTATAACTGAACTACAGTTAACCCCTTTGTTTCCTGTAAAATTAAGTGAGTTTTTAAAATTCAGATAGCAGGCTCTGTTGGTTTTGAGTGGCTTATTGCAGCAGTGGATTAACTGTGCCACAGGTGCTGGCACACCTGAGCTAACTTGATGCAAAGTCAGTTTGATTCTGCCAGGGTTTATTAGTTCAGGCTCAGTATCACTTTAATAAGCTATTTAGTCTCTAGGGCCAGATTTTACTCTTTTGCATGGTGCAAAGCCTGAGTTAATAAACCCCAGGCCCATACTGGCTCTTTCCAGAGTCAACTTCCATTTGTCTGCATCGTGCTTCCAGATCCAGAGTGCTGAGAGCCAGCTCTGATCAGCGAGGTTTATTAGCTCAGGTGTAATCCCAGGCTGGAGCAAGCAGCATGTGTTTCTGCTCTGCTGCACCTGTGTGAATAAGCCTGCCTGGAACCCTCAGAAAGAGGGGTGAAGGGCAGAGCTCTTGCAGGCAGGCTTCCTTCCCTGGTGGTGTTTGGCTAGCCCTGCTTTCTCACATGTGAGGCTGTAGCTGCCATTCCCTTGGGTGACTCCTGTCCAGGCAGTTGGCAGTCTGGCTGGGAGCAGTGGCAGCCACTTCAGTTTTCCCTCAGTGGCAGCAACAGGGAGTGTTTGAAATGTTTCTATGCAGGTCAGAGGGCAGCATCTGTACAGAGGAGGCAAGGGAACTCTGCAATTGCTTTTATTTAAATTTTAGTCTGAAGCTGAACTGCCTGTTGTGTTTACGTTTGTTCATGTTTTCTTGGAAGCCTGACAGTCCTCAGAAGGTGAGCTTCTGTCTTTCTGTAAACTGTATGAGTGCCTATCATATCCAATTTAGGCATATAGGGTTTTCCCCACTCTGTGTCTAACATTTCAGTTTTACTTTGAAAAATTTTAAGGACTTTTTTCAAACTTAGAGTGACTTAAATTATGAAGAGCTACATCATTCTAATTAAAAAGATAAAATGATAACAGTGTTAAAAGTATTCAGAATTACTTTATGCTGGGCACATGATGCCTGAAAATCAAAACTGACCTTTTTGAAGCTTTCAGAACATCCACCTTTGGGTAAAGTCAGAAGTGGGAAAAATTGAACCACAACAGTAAATATCTTGGAGAGTTAGAAGCACGTGAAAGGGTTTAGGACAAGGATTGTCTTTCCAGTCATGTTTATCATAGGTTATAATCTGTGCAAGTGCAGTAATGAGATACCACCAAGGCTGGAGACACTGTTTTGTTAGTACTTGTTGCATAACAGAGCTTTATAGAAACGTTAATTAGCTCTGTAGCATGTCTGTAAGGCAAGTAAAGCTGAGAGTGTGGGGTTTTTATTATTTCATTTGTGGAAATTAAACCATAGGTTAAATGTGGTCTTGGACAAGTTATAACAACTGTCAGAAAGACCTGTGCTGGAAATCAGGAGTTCCCACCACCCAACTGCATGTTTATCCTGTTGAGATCTGTTGTCTTCTACTTTGTTACTTACTACTAAATTTCTGTTAGTTAAAACTACTTCTACAAAAAATGCTCTTCTGTTTGTTCTCGTTTTGTTTGCTTAATGGTACAACGAGCTATTTTTCATGTTGGGCATGTAAAAAAAAATTGCCTATTGTATAGAGAATCTGATATCTTAAAAAGATAAATAAGAACCACCTTGTTATAGTAGTAAACCCCTTGTAAAGTGTATAATATGTTTTGTCTGGAGTGTTAATAGCAGTTGTTTGTGAGTGTTTTCAATGTAAACTGAGTGGTTAAAAAATGAGAAGGTGAGAGCTAGCAGTTTTTAATGGCATGAGTTCCTTACTGCAAAGCTGTAAGAAAAGCTCGGGGTAAAGATGTGGGGAAGTGGATTTTGCAGGAACACATTTAGAGTAAATTTCCTATAGGGAGAGAAATTGCTCTCTATGTAGAACCCAGGTTTTACATCATTGTCAATGAAGATTAAAAGGGTCTTAACTCTTTCTTAGCTGGAGGTATTGTGTGTGTGCATGCATGTATTCTGTGCATAGGGCTAGTGCTTTGGTATTGGAACTGGACTGAATTCTAGGAGTTTGATCATGAGCTGTCTATCACGTGCTTGGGCACTGTGGGAAGGGGATCAGAAAATAGGAAAGCAGTCTGTTGGCTTTTTCTTTGTATTAAAAGAGTATCTTGTTAATTCTCTTTTAAAAAAGTCTCCTTGACTCAATGTTAAATAAAAACATTACAAAGGTTAAATTTATTTTTCAGAATAAGGAAATACAAAACAGTAGATATTTGCTGCTGGAGAGGCCGGAGACTGGAAAGTTGTGTGAACACTTGCCCTGAGGAAGGGTCCTCTTTTTTCCATTTCTGAATCTGCTTGGCCTCTGCTTGTGTACTGCTCTTCAGTTTGAGCCAGCTCCTCCCTACATTTCCAGAGCTGTACTTCCTGATATGGCTGAGTGAGCATGCTACAGCTTTGTGTCTCTTTCAGGACATGGGCACCTGACAGTGTGACCAGTGGCTCCAGATCACCCGGATGGAGTGTGCCCTAGGTTGCTTCCAGCCTGTGCTTCTGAATTTCTTGGGGAAGGGGAAGGAAATGTTGCATGTTTTGGTCTTGCTCTGAAATAGGGTTTAGGATCCAGACCTGGAAACTTAAAAACATATGTGAGTCCTCCGGTTCAGACATAAAACTCTCTATCACTAAATATTTTAGTATGGGATGCTCAGAATCTACTCTTTTTCTTCAGTTCAGCCCTTAGAAAGTGGTGTCCAGGCGAGCTGTACTTTTCATCATTGAAACTGAGTACTTCAAATGTTTGCAGCTGTGCTTCTTGGAGGTTTTCTGGTCACAACCGGTTCCTGAGGCTTGTTCTTAATCAGTTTTGTGGCTTTTGAGTTTTACCAGGTTCTGTTTATTTACATTGTATATACAAAGCCTAACTATAACATACTGTCCCCAAATGTTGTTTCTTCTCATTCTAAGACCATCATCTCAGTAAAACCAGTATCAATCTCCTTCAAATTATGTCTAAATCAAAATATAATGTCTGAGTTCTAAAGAGACAAGCTACTTTGACCCCATGGTTGACCTATACATTCACCCTTTTTGATCCATGCTTTGATGTGGTTTTTAAACAATTCAGAATTGAAAAACTGAAAGTTTAAAAAGCTTGGCTTTGCCTTTGCTGTGCTTGCTACTGTAATCTGTAAATAAAATTTATGGATTTCATGTGTAGGAAATGGGCTTTTGTAGTGGGAAAGTTCTTATTAGGCCTTGATGGTAATTCTATTCTGCTTTATTTTTCCCTTACTGCCCTTGGAAGGGGGTAGAATGACAAGGTCCAAGTTCTTGTAGTCTTTGTCTGTGTTAGCAAGCAGCATGGAGGTGGTCTGTAAACAAAACCCTTTGGGTTTGATGAGCTGAGGCCCTGGGCATGTGTGTTTCAGGCCCTGGTGTTTTATTTTGGGCAAGGTGTAGTCTGGTCTTGCGGAATGAACACTAATATGAGGCTGAAATACATTAGGTGCATTCTTGGAGTGCTCATGTTTTGAGTTTAGCTTTTTATTATTTAGACTTTTTTTTCTTTGCATCTTCAAAGAAATAGAGTGCATACACCTAAAGATGGTCCCACAACACAAACCAAACCTCTGTGAGTGCAGTTGGTACAACAGCTCCAGGAGAGACTGACCTCAATCAGCAGTAATGCAGACTTTGAGCGCTGTGTCTGTCTCCTGGCCGTGGTTGGCAGCCAACCTCCCTCCTGTGAGACCAGGCTGTAAAAGAGCTGTGAGAAGATGGGGGAGTTGTTAGCTGCTGCCTGCTCTACACATGACCCTGCCATGTGCTTTTCCCTCGTTTTGGTGAGGAAACTTAAGTCCACAATTAGTATGAAGTGAAACATGCCCAGCCTTTGCTTTGTGAGACACTGGGGACTTTACTGGAAACAAGCTTATAATGGTACATAGTCTGTTTCATACAAATACTACAAGTGTGTATAGAATTAAGACAGAACAACCACAAAAAAGAACATTAGAAGAAACTTGTCAAGATGCTGTGCTCTCACTCTGGAGCAGATGACAGATTGATAGTGAACTTGTTCAGCTCACTGCAGCAGTTAGTGGTAAAAGAAGCAAGACCTGCAGTAAAGTTGTGTTAAGTCTACAGTGGATAAAAAGTCCTGAACATTTCCCTTCAGACAATCAGAAGGAGCACAGAACTGAGGTGTTTTGGTTTTTCCCCTTCCCTTTCAGTTCCCTGGCTGTTTGTTTCCAATGTGTAGCTTGGAAGTGGAGTAGAAAGCTGTGTAGGTGCCAGGGAAAGCTGTGTTTCATCCATCAGTTGTGCACTGCCTGCTTCTGCACGTGTCTAGGAACAGCATGATGTATTGACAGAGGAGTGACTCTGTGATACTCAGAGTACTAGTCTTACACCTCTTCTTACAGCCACTCTCTGAGCATGGAGAAGGGAAGAGCTGCAAGGGGCATGCTCCCCTCTCCTTCCTGTCCTGCAGAGTGGCTTTGTGTATGGGTGAGCCAGCCTCCCAACCTCGGGAAAAGCAGGGCTGTAGCAAGGGGTGGGGCTCTGCTCTCTGTGAGGCCCTGAGAAGAGTGCAGCCTTCACCATCAAGGGCTGCTTGTGCCAACTGATCCTGCCATAAAGCAAGCCTGGGTTGCCTGGGAATTTTAGGATTTGTGGAGGGTAGATGCAGCGGGGCACACACCTCCCTAAATTGTCTCCTTGTTCAAGCTCTGGAGTACTGGATGTTGACAGGTCATTGATGGTTCAGGTCCTCAAGTCAGTCCATGCTCTATAACTGATATGTTAGCTGCTAGACTGGTGTAGCGTTGGGTTGGAGGTTTCTTTCTCTAGTTGGCTTTTTGTTCTGCCTTTAAAAGCAGCAGTACTTGTACAGCCTAATTTATTCCTAGAAAATAGGTCCTGTGCATTCACTACAGAAGGAAAGCAAATCTTTAGCATTTCTCCATGTCTGTGACTGCACATAGAGGGGGATACAAGTATTTTACATGTCATTAAGGCAAGATGTTCATTGCAATACAGAGCTAAAAATAGGTCTGCTTGGGCATGTTCTTTTTTTGTGAAGTGCAGCTGGTAATCCCTGCATGTGGGAAATTGTTTTGTGTCCTATGGCAAGATTTGCTTTTTTGATAGTTGAGATCAGGTTTTTATTATCTCTAGATGGCAGTTTAGGCCTGGAATTTCAGAGAAGCTCAACCAAATTGTGAACTCTTATTGAGAGTTAGTTGAATTTAGGGAGAACTTTATTGTCTTTATTATTTTGCTTATTCTGCCGTGATTAATATTTTTTCTCCTGGTCTTTCTCTTTTTTGTAACACTTCAGTTGTCTGAATCCTGCATCCAGTTAAACATTTTCAGTTGCCTTTTTACTGAGCTTGTCTTATTTTGTTCAGTTTCCTGCATATTTATTATGAAGTATTTTGTAACAAAATGAGTAAGCACTGTACTGAGAAATGTTAAGAGAATTAAAAGGATTGCCTGCTGGGGTGTTAACCACTTGAGCAGGAAAAACAGTGTGTAACGTGAATCTTCAGGTTTCCCTGGCTTAGTCCATTCTGCAGTGAACACTTTTTATTTGTGGGCACTGGAATGATAAGGAGATTGGTAGCATGTAAATGTTTGTATTGTCAGAATATACTTAGTTATGATCTCCTATAAGTAAATACTTTAAAATGTCCCTCAGATTGTCCAGTCTTAACTATTTATATTATATAAACTCCAGTAAACATAACATGAATGAAAATGCCAAGTGTCAAACAGTTGCTGATAGAATAATGCATCCTTTGCTGAAGTTAAACTTTTAAAAGTATTTGAGTACAGTTGCTATTTAATTATGATGAGTCTTGGCATTTAGAGATTATACTGTGGAGATACATAGAATATAATATTAGTAAAGTACATGATGTTGCCATTAGGTTAAGAGAGAAACTGATTTTTTTGTGTGTTTGTTTTAAAAGAAATGTGTATGCTAAAAGCATTGTTTTTTGTTTCCTTCCCTTCCTGGAGGTCATGTTTACATGCCAGTGTGGGAATGAATCTGATGATTTGAAGTGGACAGCTAAGAATTCCAACACATACTTTCATTTGAAGTGTATTTAGGGAAAGAATTCCTTAAGACCATATAGTTATGATAAAAACAAGTTCCTGTGTAGAAAGACATGGATGGTTGCAATACTACCTCCATTAGTAGTGTAGAGGTCACACAGGTTTTCTGCAGTTAATGTAATTTCTTAGGATTATAAAAAAGTAATTTTAAAAAAGTAAACTTTTTTTTTTAATAGTCTTACAATAAGGTTGTGTCACCCTTGGTTGCAAATTCCTCTCTCCTTCATTCTCAACGAATGTTTAGAATTACTGGATGCATTTCTGATAAACTTTTCAATTTTTGGAACCTTTTTGGTGTGAGATACTCAGAGAACTAGCTCCCCAGAACAGCATTCGCTTCTGTGAGCTTTTGGATTTCTGGACTCCAGTTGCATCCTCAGTCCTGACAATGACTTAATACTTAAAAGGGTATTCAGAGTAAAAGCCAAAAATTAAGTGGTGAGCTAAGCAGTAGGGTAGTTCTGAGAACAGGAAATTCTAAAAAATGTTACTCTTCTTCAGGATGTCAGCACATCAGGGCATTCAGATTTTTCTGAGGGAAACTGGAATATGCCTCTTTCCTTTCAGAGCCCACAGCTTGTCGCCTTCCAAGGAAAGCGCTTCACTGCTTTTCTTCTGGAATCGGTTGGGGATCATCACTCTGTCTTTCAACCCAGCAGGAGTTAAAGGTGCCTTTGTATCACAGCTTTTTGTTTAGGATGTGCACTCAACCAGGATGAGCTTTGGTTTGGTTTCCTTGTGTGCTTGAGGAATAAAAACCTTGCATTCATGAAGTCAGGCAGTATTTGTTGTGCCTTTAACAGTATTCCTGTGTTGCACGTAAATAAACTTGAAAACTCTGCCCTCAGCACAGATGTATCCATGTCACAGTGTTGGTTTTTCCCCTTTCTGTAAACTTGATGCATGCATCATTTCTCAACCATTTTGTGCTGGAACCTAAAACAGCTCTATACTTAAAATCTTCTTTCCAATTGCTGTACTTTCTATTATTTGCCCTCTGGCATGTATTGTGCCTGGCAGGATTTACACACTCCTATGGCAGAAGTTGATATACACTGTGCCAATGTGCACTGTAATGAAATTTGTTGGAAGTCTGTGCCTGGGCTATTATGTGTGTTCAAGAGGAAAAAAAGGTAAATTTCATGTGGAAAAAGAAAGAAATATGGTGGATAGGTACATTAGAAATAGCATAAGACTCACAACACTGTTGTAGTGTAATTGTGTCAAAGTATTAAAAATTTAGGAATTACATTGAAAAATGTTTGTGGACATTTAAATACAAACCAACAGCAGTTGCTTATTAAGGGAAATAAAGTGGAGCTGAGGTGAAAATGCTAGAAACTTGGGTGCAGGAAACTTTTGGGGTATTTAGATTTGTTTATTGTGAGTTTCTCACTGAAAAATAAATTTTTGTGGATTTCTCTTCTCCACAGGGAAATAAACTTGTAAATCTTCTCTTACTTTTGAGGAAGTTAAAATAAGTGATTAGCATAGGAATGAGATTGTAATGATCTTAATCCAAGAATTAGGGTTAGTTTAATATTACTTTAACACAAACATTTTAGGACAAGTGGAGTCAGTTATACTTGTATTTTGATTCATTTGAAGGGATAAAAGAGAAATTTTTATCGCAACTCCTTCCGTACATGACAATGTTTTATGCTTACTGATTCCTGATAATAAATTATGCTTAATTTAAATGTATTAAAACAAATTACATTCTGTATATGTAGAAGTTTTAAAATATTTATATGTTTTGAAACTGTTATAAACCTTTTATTTTAGGTCTTGCTTCTGCAGATATTTAAATACACTTTAACTGTAATGACATGAACACATGGACTAAAGTGTGTATATATAGATTAGTATCAAACCAACATAAGATGTTTTGGAAGGGCTGTGTTTAAACCTAACGGTAATGTTATTTTACTCTTGATTTTCTGAAAGAATGTCACAAATACAACCATACCAGGCCTGGTATACATTTGTCAAACCCCACAGTAGTCTGTCTGAGAGGGTGGCGAGCAGTAGTTGGTTAGGGAAGGATGTATAAAAATGATGAGCATTTTGGGATACAGTTTTGGGCTTTTTGTGACTTAGGCACTTCCAAAGCAAATGTGTCACTTTGCATGTGACTTCATGCAATCTGTAGCTACTTAAAATAGTCTTAAAACACAAACAAACCCCAAAAGAATTCCTGTTCCCTCCCCACTGTACTGGGTCTGGCAGAGCTGGGGCTGTGCTTTCCATTGGTACCTAGGGAGGTGTTAGTTTGGCTACTGCTCCACAGTTTTGGCTACTGCTGAGCAGCACTGGCACAGCACCAGCAATGTCTCTCAACATTCCCTTCCCCCATCAATAGATTGGGGGTTGGCAAGATACTGGGAGGGCACACAACTGGGACAGTTGATCTAAACTCACCAAAGGGATATTCCATGCCATATGACATCAGCTCAGACAGGAAAGCTAAGGAAAGGTGAACAAACAGAGGGCAGTTTTTAATTACAAAGCTTGCCTTTTCATGCAGCCCCTATGCATGCTGGAGCCCTGCTTCCTGGGAAGTGCCTGAACATCACCTGCTGATGGGAAGCAAAGAATAAACATGTTTGGTTTTGTTGGTGGTTTTTTTTCTATTTACTTGTGTGCACACAAACTTTTGCTTTTGCTTTAATAAACTGCCTTATCTCAGCCTATGGGTTGGTTTTTGATTTTATTTTCTTTCTTCTGTCTAGCTGGGGACTGATAGAGCAGCTTAGTGGGCATCTGGTATCCAGCCAAGGTCAACCCCATCACAAACCCTACTTCTGGAAAGTGAGGGAAGATTGTTTATATTGTCTGTGCCTGGCCTTTCAATGTGGCCAACTTCCATGGCACAGCAAGTTTTGGATGTCCCAGCGAAGTGGCTCAAAGAGCAGATCAGTCAACCTCTGACAGAAAAATCTATTGAGACTTATTAAACACAAAACCAGCACTCTTGCTCAGGAAGTTGCTGAGCCTCTAATTCTTAAAAGCTGTAGTGGTATAAACTTTTACTGTGTCTCACCCTGTCCTTAGGCATCTACCTTAGTAATGGAGGGGGAACACTGGACTAAGTGGATCTTTAATCTCACCCACTAAGCCTAGTCTCATTATTTGCATCTTTGCCAAGCTCCATTTTGAATTTTCAGCCATGGCCTCCTTGAATTGGATAGGATGAAGCCAATTGCCTTTAACAGCAGTGTATTGGCCTGCTTTTCAGTTTTGAACTTAATACTTCCACACTTCAGATTTTGGAAGCTTAGCTTTATGGAAAATACTGGTGTTTTCAGTTTTATGGGCCATTATTGTTGTCTTCAAACAAAATAATTAGGTCATTCATTTGGCACACTACAGCTGTCTTGGATGTTTTAGAAACTAAACTGCTGCATTATGTCAATTAAAATGTTCATTTTAATTCTTTCCTAAATGTGTGA
Source organism: Luscinia megarhynchos (assembly GCA_034336665.1). Lineage (NCBI taxonomy): Eukaryota > Metazoa > Chordata > Aves > Passeriformes > Muscicapidae > Luscinia > Luscinia megarhynchos. The sequence continues at coordinate 76,313,583 of CM067565.1, read as the reverse complement.
TCTTTTATCCAGTTTTATGGTCTTCTATTATTCAACATTAATGAAGGACTTCAGTCAAAAGGTTAATTGCTGTGAAGATCCAATGGATGGGGTTTTCAACCTGTTGTCACTGGTCTTTTATAATATAGTTGCTGTGTCTCCTGGTGCTTCTTTTTGTTAAAGGCCAGTTAGAATAATGCAGTTTGTCCTGCAGAGCATTTGCTTCATGTACATGTAATGTGTTTCAGGGTTTAAATTGCTGTCAGTGAAATAAGTGTGTTCAAGTCTATGTGGGCAAAAAAGATGAGGTAATTTCAAAACAGGTTCTGTTTTTAACTTTATAGTTTTAAATTCACTGCAGCCTTCACTTTAATAAGTAGAAACTCAAGTTTTTGCAGGCTTCTGAAGCACAACTTTGGTTTTTAACTGCAGGAAAAAGGGTTGAAGTTTTTTCAGGATTGTCTTTTGTGTATATTTTGTGTATATATTGTTCCTTACTTCTGAGAGGAAAAATGACATGAACAGTGTCCTAGCAGGATGGATTTTTTTTCATACTGACTTTTGGTGTGGTCCTGTTAGCTTACTTCTGTATTGAGTCATTGGTTTTTAAATAATTTTTTGAGAAATTTAGAGGTTAATATAGGCATGTGTCCATAAACGTCCAGAAATATATTAATGCTTTCTTAATGTAAAAATGGGACTTTTGAAAGTCTTGCATTTTTTTTTAAAGAATTTTTTTGAGATGTTTTTCTAAATCACTCTCAACTGGGCCCAAATTTTTTCCTGTGAATATATACTTGTTGCAAATACTTTCTCAAGTTCACAGTGAAAATGGTCTTCAGTCTTCCAGCAGTCAAAGACAAGACAGAGTCTCAAAAACAGAGAAATAGAAGTGTGCAAATGATTACTGTTATGTTGCCAGGGAGGTGCATAATATGCAGTTAAGGTAGCCTAACTAAGTATTATTGAAAAGTTTCACATGGAGGGGAAAGTGTATGTGAAAAGATGATGCAAAACTCAGGTTTAAGTTGTAGGGTAATTCTGGTGTTATGTGCCGTTGGTATACATGATACATCTGCCAGTGGATAAACTAGGCCTCCAAACTAACACAGTCCCATCCTAATGAGTTAATTCATATATATTCTTGTGCATTTAGTTTATTTTATATATATATATATAAATATGCATTAGAACTTGATTGAAGTGTCAAGTACTCTATTTGGACCAGGGCCTGTGGAATGATTTTTTTAAAAAATAATACAATTGTTCATTTGGATGTATCTGAGTATGGTGCAGAATCCAAGTTAAAGATACTAACTTACCTATTCTAGTAAAAAATTTATCACCTGACATATAATTTTCGTTGATGTTAAAAGATCTTTAACAATATTAAAAATATGCTTAGTTTGTAGGAACAAAGTAGCTCAGCCATGTTTTTTTCTTATGCATGCTTAATTGGATACCATCTTTAATGTGACAAATGAAATTATTTTCTTTGCTATCTTTTAATGTTAATTTGTGTCATTTAGATAAGATAATTTTATTTGTTTTTTTGCCATCTTTATGTGATGCAAATTTTAGCATCCAAAAGAGATCCTCAAGGTAGACATGCCTTTGCAGTATTACATGCATATATATAATCAGCAATTGCTTTTGCATTTTTTCCTCCCTCCATTTTTTGATGGGATTTGCTGCTCCTCCAAGTTTCTTGTTCACTCAGAGTGGAATTGATACTGCATCAACTAGGTCTAAGAGCTGGGTGTTGGGTCTAGGCTGCTTATTCAGACTCCCTTTGCAGTCACAAGACAGAGCAATGCAAAGCAGTGTAATTAATCCTCTCTGAAGGCGAGGTGTGTTTTAAAGAATCTGATCCCTTTTCACTGATGGTACAAAGAATCTATAGAAGCTGGTCTGGGATAATCACAAGCAGCACCTGTCTGTTTTTTCCTAGGTGTAGCAATGTCTTTGTAGCAGCAGTTCACATCTCTTGTGTTGCTGTCATGGGGGTACTGCAGGGAATGACATCTGGGTTTTAGAGGGGGAGGAAGGGCTGAATTGTTTCATGCTTCTCTGCATCATTTTGGTGATCTATAATGTGGCTCTAGGGATTCATTCTAGGTACCTATGCAGCATCTGATTTTAAAATAGTAGCAAAATGAATCCCAGCCTGGATCAGTAGTAAAATTCTGTATCTGTGTAATATTGTTTCATGAGACACAATTTGGGTTTTTAAAGTATGAGGAGAAGGGATGCTGAGCAGAAAAGAAGAAGATTTGAAATAAAGCTATGTTTCTCAATTTAAGTAGTGTATTTCCTATTTTTTAGATCCAGCATTTTACTTTTTTGAAGTTGTTCAAATGTTGTGCGTGTCTGTTGTGCAAGAAGTTAGTATAAGTTATACCAACTCATATATTATCTTTCGTAGAGCTTAGTGTTGCTCTCTTACTCCAGTTAAAATTAACAATTAATGCCTTTTTTATTGTGGGGAGGGTTTGCATTTTCCTTCCTGCTTTGTTTCACGGGCACTCTTTAAAATGTCTTTTCTTAGCGAACTGTGCACCACCGTGCCAAAATGGAGGGGTGTGCCTGCGGCCTCAGCTGTGCGTGTGCAAGCCAGGAACAAAGGGCAGCTCCTGTGAGGATGCAGCCGTGCAGGACACCTCTTCCCCTGGAGGCCGGAGCCCCGCTGTGCCCCCGTGGCCCATCCCCCAGCAGGCTGCCCAGCAGACCTTCTCTCAGAAGGTGCAGCTCCCACCCAAGGCTGGCCCAGTGGCTCAGATGGCATTCACAATCAAGCAGAAGCCTCCTGTTGGCTTAACTCAGCAGATGCAACCACAGTAAGTGTTTTCTTTGCTCTCAAAGAAGCCTGGTGTGTCAGATTTATAAAACGATGTTCCTTGTAAGTGTTTTCAAAAAAATCATGCTTGGAAACTGTTCAGATTTTTAAAAACAGCTTTTTGTTTTAACTGTAAGATTTCAGTGGATGTTTAGACTTCTGTTACTTAGGAGCCAGATTTCCTTACCTGAACAGAATCACCCATGATATCAGTCAACCTCTGTTTTCCTTAGAGTGATACCGCTGTACTAATTTTGGAGGAATTATTCTTAATTTACACTGGTGACCTTTTGAGTTTATCCTAGAACAAAGTCTGGCATGGAATTCTGACACCTTGTGTAACTGAGCAGAGTAAAATTTGGTGCTTGTGTTCTGGTTTCTTGTATTTGCATTATGTTTTCTCTTTTCATGTAAGTGTGTGTGGCTGTGCTGCAGTGAATACTTGTGCTTGCTTGTGTTTGAGGTTTGGATTGTATCTGACTGCCATAAGCAGCAAGGAAACACCCATCTTGTTAGAGAATTTTTTCTCTGCCTCTTTAGTAGCTGGTGACTTAGCCAGTCTTTGATATTATTTCTCTGAGCTTTAAGTATTTAGTGCGAGTCTGAAATTTCTATAATTGTACTGTTATTTTTATTGATGTGTGTGACCTTATATTGTTTCAAGACCCCATTTGATATGGGGGGAGGGAGTGCACAGGAGGGTGGCAGTCAAGTGGAATGTGAACAGTTTTAGGTGTTTTCAGGTATAGCTACCCTTCCTCTTTCAGGTGAATTCAGTGACAAAAAGTGTTTCTGTCCTGTTGTTTTTGGAGAGATTGCCTTTCCTTTTAAGGATGTTGTTGTCTGTCTTGCTTCTGGTGTCCAGAGCAAAATAATCAGGACTAGGAAATAAATTGTGTTTTCCTGTGTTTGAAACTGTAAAAGTGAATGTGGAAGGGTGGTGTGTGATTATAGAGTTCTGCACCTGAGTCATCATAGGCTCCTGACAACAAAGTGCCACTTCCTTTCCAAAGCTACATCTGAGAACAGAGGTCGTTGAACACTCCCAATGTTACTGTCTCTTAACCCCTTTATCAGGTTTTTTCTTCCCTCCTAAACCTTCTAATTCTTTGAATTTACTATGGATCCAGAGGCTAAACTAAGTTCCTACATGTTTCGTGTAATAGAAAGAGAAATTTACCTGAATTCCCTCGGAATTCTGAGCCCTGAGCCAGTATGTTCTTTGAGAAAGGTAGAACACTGAGGGCTTGAGGAAAAAAATACAGCCACAATCTGGAAAAACAGAGAAATTGCTACCCAATTTTAATATTTCCTAGTACTCCGAGTCTAGTTTCATTCCTACCAGTGAAGCAAGGGTTATTGAAGTGACTAATATGAAGGGGAAATTTCCAGTAAAATCATCAGACTTTTTTTCCTGTTTCCTCTCCAGGCCAGCTGGACTCATCACCTGGTGTCTCTGCTTGGCTCTATAAAGAGCAGCACAAAAAATCAGTATGAAAAGGCCAGAAAATTCCTGTCTTATCAGTAGCGATTCCTGTAGAATATACTTTATTGTCCCTCTGTCTACACACAAGCATTCTCAAGGAATTTTTCTTTGTTACGATAAAGGTCAGCTATCCAAGTAGTAAAATATACTTTAAAAAAAAAAAGGAGGGGAGGAAGAAAGATAAAATAATTTTATTTGTTCTAGCCTGGAAAAAACCAGAGTTGTCATCTTTTAAGCACTCTAAAACTGCACTCAGAAGGCTTGTGGCAGCCTCTAGAGAAGGCTTACTTTCTGTTATTCCTGGAATAATGTCCAGGGATAAAGGGTTCCTCTTGTAAAAAAAAAAAAAAAAAAGAGAGCAGATGATAAACTGATACTTTTCTGTGCTACTATGAGAGTTGTTGGGCTATGATGCTCCGAGTATTTCTAGAGGATACCTACAGCATTTCATGCTTCACCAAGATCTCTTTACCTGCTTGCATGAGACATCATTACAGATGTAGAGGAAGCAACTTCAGACTGTCATCTGTTACCTGCTTTCCAAAGTACCTCTGCATGCTTCCATATGCAGTGGGCTTTGTTGTTCATGTGACCATTCTCAGCCTAGGATTTGCTCCTAACTGTAGAGACTTTTCCTAGTAGGACTGGTACTCTTTGAGATCACATGAAGATAAATCTATTTCAGTCAGCTTAATGTTGGCATGGGAAAATGGAAAATTTGAGTCTCTGAAGTCGTGAGAACGCCAGCCTACAGCCTTGGCTGAAGCCAGGTGTAGGAGCTGGAGAGGAAAAGGGCTGTTGCACAAACCCATGCTGTTGTATCAAGTGCAGCAGAAGGAAGATGTTTAGATACAGCTGCTGAAATGAGTGCCAGTGGTAGTCTGTGTATGACTATTAGGACAATTTACAGGCCTGAGAGAGTCTTCTGAGGTCAGGTCTCTAACATTGAAGGGGGTAGACAGGCTAGTTCCTGTTTCAATTCCTTTTTGAATATATAGTGATCGTGTGTGTTGTGTGAGGCTGCCTGGATACTTTTGGAATGGCTTTTCCTTTTCCCACTCATGGAAGGTGGAGCATCCACACTGTCAGTGTGATGGTGTGCTGATCTGGACGCAGCTGCTATGCAGTCAAGCAATGCACTGGTGGCAGCCAGGGTAGAACCCAACCTGGAATGCCTAAATTAGCTCCCAGAGGAGACTTGCCTCTACAGAGCTTCTGTTTTGCCATCCTCTGTCATTTTTTTCCTGTTTTATATAGGAATGCAACTTTTACAACTTCAGTCATCAAGATGTATTCATGCATGCTTTCTTAGGATCATGGTGGCAATGATATTTAGGAAAGCAGGGAATTAATTTATTTCTATCCAGATATATATTTTTTAAGAATAAGGTGCTGAACAGAAAGAAAGCTGGAGAGAGATTAATTTTCAGGAATATCCTGAGTTCAGCAAGTCTGTCATAGCTGTGCTCTGAAGATGGATATGCTGTCAGGTACAAAGTCTCATCTCAGAAAAATGCTAGCAGAAGGTATAGATGACTGTAATTGAAAACAAGTGGTGTTTCAGAAACAAAAATGTGCTTCTTATTGAAACCTGTAGGGAATTCTGATCTCAGTAACAGGCATGCTTTGTGGGCCTGAATTCCTGTGATAGCTCTCCAGTAACTCTGGGTGTTCCTTTCACATCTCGTGTTCTCACTTGCTGGCAACAGGATAGCTCCAACAGCTTGATTTTATGCATTTACCATCTGTGTGAGCAGAACATTGTTGTTTCTTAAGGGCATCTTTCTAGTACAATTTTGGAAATGATCACCAGAAAGAGTATGGCATCAACCAACTGGAGCTCAACAATACACTGCAGTGTCACAGCATTGCTCCTTCAGCCTCCTTTGGAGGCAGGTGGTGGTGAAATGTGAAAATTTGCTTTAATGCTGGACAAAGCAAAGCTCATCCAAGGAGTGGTGAGTGTACAGACTCCAGATGACAGACTTGGACTTATTGGTGTGCCTCATGTGCCCAGAAATCTTTGCTGAGGTCCCTTCCAAACCTGTGTTCCTGGGTCACTGGGTCTAGTCCCATGCTATGACAGGCAGATGTATTATCTGCTGATTTCAGTAAGCCTATCAACTGATGTCTTAAAGCTGTTCAAAGATGCAGATTTTTTTAATGTTTTAACTGTTTTTTCCCAATTTTAACTAGTTGATGGCAAATCAATGTGAATTTAGGTTGAAAAAAGCATGCATGAAAGAAGAACTGGGCATTCTGTTGTGACCCTACAGAAATCAAGAGCATAGGACAGTCATAACAGAAAATGGAATACACGCTTGGTATAATATATAATTGTAAGTTAAAGGTTTACATATATATTTAAAATCTGTAGAGATTATTGACATTCTATTGTGCAAACTCCTGTAGACTGAGGATCACTGTAAAGTAGCTTTTGGCTATTTCCTATATTGTATACTAGTTCTGTTTTGTATCTTTGCATGTGATTTATTTTTTACATCTTCTGGTTCTAAGGTTGGTTAATACGATGATGTATCAGGTGATGGTCTAAAAAAGATTATAGACTGGCTTTTTGAAGCTAGTGTGAAAGTAAATATCTCTGAAGGACATCCTTTTTCACCACCATTATGATAGTTTTGTAATAAAGATGTGCAGAGCAAGTGAAATTACTTACAAGTGCACTTCTGCACTTGAACTTAAGTGTGAGGTCTGTTTGAAAATACTTTATGAAAGCTCTTGATAATATTGAACTTCTGTCGAAAAAGGCCTTGACTTTTTTTTTTATTTTTTTAAGGAAACTTTTACTTAGCAGGGATAAAACAGGTTGGAAGTATAAAGTTGTTGGGTCCAACCCTTTGCTTATAGCAGGATCACTTATAGGATGTTGCTCTGGCTTTATGTGGTTGAGCTTTGACTACGTTCAAGATTGCAAGATGGAGACGTCCATTATTTGTGGACTTTAGTTGCAGTGCTGCCCTCAGGAAAGAAAGAATATTCTCTTTTTGTAGTTGAAGTTTCCATTGTTGCACATTTATTGTTACCCTGTGTCTTTGTGCTGTATTTCTCTAAGAAGTCTGGCTCAGCCTCCTCTACAGATTCTCAAGGGGCAGTTGAAGACTTTTAGAGCTGAGAACTCTTTCTCCTCCTATGTTGTGTGCCCAGTCTCTGACAGTCTTGATGGTCCTCTGCTGGCCTTACTCCACTGTGCTGCTGTCTTGATTTGGGGAGTCCAAAACTGGTCACAGTCTTTGAGATGCAGTCTCACAAGTGCCTGATGGATGCAGTAATCACTGTCGACCTGTATGAGTATCCTGCTGCCCAGTATATGATTGGCATTCTTCATGTGAGGATATGCTGCTGACATGTGTTCAGCTCATCCACTAGGACCCCCACTTTTTGTAGAGCTGCTTTCCAGCCATTTTGGTGCCAAATCTACACTCTTGCACAGAGATACAGACCAAAGCTCTGAAGCACCAGCTAGGAATCCTTGGTTGTAAGTCATGGGCTTCTCCTTCTGCCCTCATAGAGCCAGTGACAGAGCTGCTTGAGCTTGTATTAACACTCTGTGTTACTGTTCACAGACTTTAACATTTAACTCTAGTGGTCAGAGGTGAGATTTTTCCAGCAGTTCTTGAGCTCACTGCTTTGTGTCAGGGAGATGAAAACCTGGCATTCTGTCTGCAGGTTACACTGCTGGCTGCATCCCTTCATGGCTTCTAACATGTAATGAACTCATGGTGTGCTTGTCTCAGGATTGCTGCTGCAAGGTGGCTCCAGGGAGAATCAGGAAAAGAAATTTTCCATTGTAAGCTCTTTGGGGTGGATTCTGAGATGCCTTTTGCACAGTGTTTTTAACAAGAGTCTTACTACGAGTGTACCCTATTAGCCATCAGATTATTCGTGTTCTTCCTAATTGATCTGCATAAACTCTTTACAAGTCTGTTATCCATATTGTCCTGTAAGGCACGTTCCTTTTGAGAATGTCAGGGTATGCTTCCCTCTCACAATCCCACCAACTTGAACACACTCCATGAGGTAAAGTTAACTTTTAATTAAAACTTATCATTAAGTTTGGGGGTTTTTTTGAATGCTACTGGAATAAGCTTATGCTCCTGTATGTCAATGCAGCAAAAAGAGACAGTGATGTGGGCATGTTCCATGTGTGGGGAAATCATTGTCTTGCTTTCAAGGCACTGCTTTTCAGGAAAGAAAATTGCCTCTAAACTGTACTGGTGTTGTCAGCTTTTAGTTGAAAAGCAGACAGTAAGCCACCATTTCATGCCATATTGTTTTTAATTTTTTTTTTTATAATTTAAAAACACATGTGCTTGACCATTCAGTGTTTGCAGTGTTTGGACATGTAGGGCATGCTTTAATGAGGAGTTCTTAGTGTTACTTATTACTGTGTTGCAGTATGGTCTGTTCTCTTCTAAAGTGGCTTTTTCAGATTGTGGTTTGGCTTTTTGGTTTGTTTTGCCTTTTTTTTTCTTTTCTGTAACTATTGGAACTTTTACTATTTATTATCAAACAATTATTTCAGGAGATGTTGGGAAACTATCAGAAGAACTTCTTTCCAGGGGCTTTTCTTGGAAAGCATGACAGTGTGTTTTGAGTTTCACAAAGATATATTTACATTCTTAAAGTTAGGTTTGATATATTGCTATTGTGGCGTTCTGAACCTTGCTATTAAGAAGGTTTCTCTGTTAGCAAGTGTTTTTGATTGTGAAAAAGTGCAACATTCTGTACTTAACTGAGATTTTTAGTCAAACAGATAAACATTACCCATTCAGTTACTCTAAGCAAACTACTGTGCAACAGTAATGATAATAAGTTGTGGGTGAAATAAAAAAAATACTCCAAATAGGTATTTTCCTTGCAGCAAATGGGAATTCTTTTCTTAGGATTTTTCATTCTCTTCTTTAGAGCTGTGAATAGAGCTCAGTAGCTTGATTTGAAAAACTGTCTCCTGTCAATATAGATCCAAATACCTTTAATTTGCAAAGGAAGAAAAGCAAAGTGAGAATAGGCTTTATTACTGATTTCAGGAATAAAAATTGATATAGCAATATTCAGTCTTTAGTAGAGTTTTGGTTTAGTGTTGCAATGATCAAATGATCACCGAACCAGGGAAATTTTCCTCTGTTTCAGGTTATTTTGAACTTGGAAATGTTTGTAGATATCTTTGGTCTTTGTGTCAGAAATCTTGCTTAATATTTGGTCTAAAGCCCTTTAAATAATATTAGCTGCATCTGATTGTATATCAGTATAACTTTTGGTATTGTCTTAACTTCCGGTTGCTATTGAGACTTTGTTGTTAATAACCTTATTAAATAGATGACAAAAACACAAAGGAGCCCTCTTCAGGGGTTTTACTTAGTCTTAGAATTTTGCTAGTGTAGCAGATAACTAGATGGATTAACAATCTTCATTAGGATGATGTGGGCTGGCCTTAGACAAAGGCAGATGTATCTTCAGGGTTGAGACTGTCTGATTAATTACAAATGCCTCATTGATTTCATTGTTATGAATAGCCTGTTCTGTTCATGGTTTAGGAACCCTGAGAGACACACATTTCATCTGCAGTGAATTTATCTTCTTCAGTGCTAGAGTCCAAGTACTTCACTGAGAAGCAGTTTCCACTTTACCTAGGCTCCATAAAGTTTACCTTTGCCATGTGTCCTTGTACTTTGATCAATTTTGCTGAGGAATCCAGAATTATTGTTTTATACAAAGTTGCTAATCTAACCACTTCTAAGGAGGCTTATTGCTCATGCCATCTTGTGTTAAAGTTTAGGAGTTGAGTGTTCATCAGTGTCTGTTGAGACTGGTATTTCTTTTTGTGTGTATTTCTTTTTTGAGTGTTACTGGTGAAGAGCACTAGCAGATGGAGAAAGTGGGCTCTTCTCATGTCAGTGCTCAAATACACATGGAGACTTTGTAACCAGCCAGCAGTCTATTAGAAGGACTGCAGTAAATCCTTGTTTGTTTCTCTCTTTATCAAATTTTCCCTAAATTTTCCTATGGTCTTAGAGGGAAGTGCTGGAGGACGAAAATGTGAACTGTTTGGTAATTGCAGTGTGCACAGTGTTGTTTCTGAGGACATGTCTGCAGGTGTACTCAAAAGTTTTGTAGGCAACTGAATTATGACTACTTGACTTTGAGTTAAGCAACTTTCTACACTAAGCAAAGGACCTATTCTTGTTCAGAAAGTAATTTTTATATGTGATATGTTAGGAGAATAAATACCTTTGGAGTAATAGCTCAACAAAGCATTGTAGTTACTGAAGAGAATGTCTCTGTACTTGAAAACATAACAAAGCATGATTTCTGATGCTGAGACATGAAGTTTTTTTAGCAATGTAATCTATAGCTTTGAAAATATCTCTTCCAGATGTGAACAGAAAAAAATCTTTTCTGATAGGCTTTATCTATTATAATAATTTTTTTTAAAGTTTAAAGTACTGACTTTAAAGCATACAATGCAGCTGTGGAACAGACTTTATTAAAGCCTCTAGCACCACTGGAGGATATTGAAAGGAATTCTTTGTCAGGTTGGATGCTGTGAGAAATGATGCTTCAGGCTTGTCATGGATTTTATAAGTGGTTTTATAGAAAAAACTGCTTTTGGATATTCCATGTGCTGGTTTTGTATTTTTTGTTTCATTAAAGAAACAATTGAAACTGCAGTTCTGTATGTTCTATGTCAAGAAAAGAGATTATGTTAAAAGGAGATAGACAGTATTAGTACATACTATTATTTCATTGGGCAGTAGGTGGCAAGCTTTGCTTTTCCTTCTACTTAGGTTTATTTTCGTGTTGCAGAGTGCCAGAATTTTTAGAGGAGTGGTTTAAATTCACTGGATTATGTCATTTATTGGCAGCACATTTCTTTAACAATCTCTTTTGTTCTTTGTGGATAATTGTCTTGCTATTGAACACTGAAGGAAAGCCTCTTTTCAAATGATGGGTGCAAATCAAGAAATGTGAGCTCTATTGTATTGACTCATGACTTCTAGAGGCAGATTACTAATAGAAATTATACAAATGACGTGAAGTCACAGTCAGTCTGAAATTATTTGGGATCTCCCTGTTCAACTTGTGTTGTGTACCACAGTACAGCTAAGGGCGTGGGGGAACAACACCCTCTTAGTACAATGTTTTCCTATGTTCTATGCCTGTAACTAATACATCTAAAGACAAAATAGTAGAATATTTATTTGTCTTGCTTATGAAGTGTCATGTCCTGTTCCGGTCTGTGTGCTCACATCCTCCCTTCCATTCCCCCTTGAATTGCTGTAACTTTCCTCACAAACTCAGCCTGCTCTGCTGATGTGTGGGGACATACAAGGGGACATATTGTCCCCTTCACCATGGGGACAATAAAACAGCAGCAGCAAATTGTCCAGCTAAAAGTAAGGTTATGTGGAAAGGGCAGTGCTAGAGTGCTTGTCTTGAGGAACTTTTTGTTGGGGGTGACTGTTAATAGCCTTTCTCTGCTCAGACTTTTTGCCTGGAGCAAATGACCTGGCAGCTGATGAACTAGTGATCAGTTCTATATCTTCACCAAGGATAGCAGGGATGTAGAACCTCTGCTCCTGTTCAGTTCATCTCAACTGGTTTCCAACTTAGGCATTCTCAGCTTTTCTCTAGAACAATTTTTACACATTGGCTATGTTAATTATATTAATTTCCTTATAATGAATGAGTTAGAATTCTTCTTCCTTTACTGTTGAAGTTTTGGGAAAGTTTGTTCTGGATTAAAAAGTTTGTTTCTTTCTCAGCCACTCCATCCTACATGTACTTTATAATAATTGCTCTGGGGAAGTTCACCTGTCTTGGATATCCTTGATCCCAGACATAAACATATTCATTCAACTATGTAATTCTAGAAATTCTAAAACAGTAGTTAACATTTTCTTCTTACTATGGCAGGGCATTCAGCATGGGAGGGAGATCTCCTTATGAACATTGAGGCTCCGTATGAATTTACATTTTCACTGCTGAAGCTTTCTGTCCTCACACAATTCCTAATGAGGATCGGAGCTGTTTTGGGACTGGTAATGCAGACCTGAGCTGTCAGTTGAAGGCATGGTTAGTTTCATGCTGCAGGAGCACTAGGCTAAAAGGATCTTTGGCATCAACTATTGGTAAATTGACACCAGTACTTTGAGATCCTGATACTGTGGTTAAGTCTTGCTTCTGTAGTCTTTGGCAGTGCTATGATCTATGTGTGCTAGAACAAAAACTGGTTCAAAGGTAGTTACTCATCTCTTTGTGCTGCCAGGCACTGAGTCAGCCCTCAGGAACACCTCCATTCATCATTCTAGGAAATGTAGTCATCGGGCTGCAGGAGCTGAAGTCACTGTTTAGTTCAAATGGCTGGTCTCCCTCAGGACTGGGATCATTTGTGTTGGCAGGGAATGTGGAGATGATTTTTTGATGACAATAATGTCAGTCTTGTGTCGGTGTCCTTTTTGAACACTGCTAGTGCACATTTCAGTGCTAATCCATTAAACTGACAGATAATTTGTAGTTGCTATCTGTTGGACTGAGTACTTGCTGTTAAATGGATTATAGTACACCTGGGTCTAAAGACTGTGGGCTTGAGTGTGGCAAAAAAGGCAAAAAACCCTGTGACTATTACAAAATGGGCTAATTATTTGATAGGTCTTGTTAGCTCACAGTGGTGTGAGAAGTGGGCAGATCATTATGGCAAAGTGCCTTGAGCAAAGCCTTTGGTGTTTTGGTGGACCAAGTCCAGTCTGTTCTAATCACTTATTTATAAGGCCTTTAGAATGTGAACATTTGTGATACCTACCACTGTTTCTTCAGATTTCTTCAACTGTTTGGGTTGAAATCTTTGAGGCTGCAAGTATCCTCTTTACTTCTATTGAGAGTTCCACATGGATTCTTTTCAACTGACTAGACCCAGATAACATCAGCTACTTTGCATGTGCAGTGAACTTGTGTCCACCAGAAAAACAGAGATACCTTGGAAAGAATGTTGAAAATATAAAGTATCAGCACTGCAGCAGCATGCAAGGCACTCAAGAGATGCAGCTACAGTCCTGTACTTCAAATTATTGTTGCTCCTGAGATGACGTAGCCTACCTTTGCATGAAAGTCTTGTTTTATCCACACTCTTAATTATCCTCTAGTTAAGGGAACATCTCACAAAACAGCTGGTAGAGGATATTCAGTTTTTTCATTAGTATCTTTGACAGGAAAAGGCTTCTCGGAAGTAAAATCTTTTTAATACAGTGGCTTAAATTATAGGGAGCCAACAAGGGATCTCAAGCCAGCCAGGAGAAGAAGGCTATTCTATGTGCTGGCAACAGCCAGTTGGTTTATGATTTTATGTGTCTGTGTGACAGATCTGGCCTGAGTAAAGCTTTGGTGCAAGAAAAGGGTGGTCAATGTTGGAGTACTAGCTGGAAAACTGTTGCCTGGCCATAGTGTTGAACAATTTCCACTACCAATTTGATCTTGAGTGTGAGGGAAGGATCAACTAAATGCTTGTAGGATAATCCTCCACCCCTTCCCCTGTCATAGACGACTCATCTGTCAGGAGGCCAACACAGACAAGCTTCATTACAGTGAGAGGGAAGACAAATCTGTCAAGATTCCAGTCAGTCTCTTAAGAGCTTACTCTGTTTGATTAACCTCTCCAGGCACTGTGCATGAATTGTAAGAAACTATACAAAAAACTTGTGTTCCACATGAATAGTAAGGAAAGTTAAAGCACATCTAATTTTGGTGTGGGGTTTTTTGTTGTTTTTGAAAGTTACTGTATTCTCCTTTCTTGGGTTTTGTTGTGCCCAGAGTACTACAAAATAGAGAGGTAGAATCTTGTTTAACTTCTACAAGTTTTGTATGAGAATTATCTGGTCTAATGACCTATTGGTGTTGCCTGTCTGTTCTGCCACCTTCTCTTGTGCTTCAATACAAAACCATCCTGAGAGTCCCTCTTGGAGAAAGGCACAAGAACCTTTCTAAAGTGCATTTATGAGCTTAGATGAGAAGAATTAATTGGGACTGTCTTCTTTGGTCTTTTCTTCTGAGTATGTTCCTTTAATAGATTTCTTAATTGGGTTGAAAGACTTTTGGGCAGTTTTTCAGTTCATTAAACTGTTTGAACCAGCTTCCATTTTATGTTCATTCTTCTGCTTTGGAACTATGAAGTGCTGTAGAGAATCTTTGGCTTTTTTCCCCCTTTAACATTGTTAACTCTGTTTTGCTTACTCTTTGAAAGCATCTCTTCATTGGTAATATCTGAATTGGATCCTGTACACAGGTTAGGCCAAACCAAGATTTTAGTATTTTCTTCTGCATTCCTGAATGAGCTGACCCCTGAAGATGACGTTAGTTACATCTAAAAATTCTGGTTTAGTGTTGTGCTTTTCTTTGGGGGGGTAACTGAAAATTCATACTACCATTGTTTCCTGACTCTCTACCTTCAGAGATATGATAGCTGTCACCATCTTAGGCAGCTAGTAACATGGTCCTAATGCTGTGTTTTCTCTCCTTTTTATTGAAATTACAGATAACAGAGGTGTTCTGTTAGTGACTGGCAAGGTTGACTGGCTACTCTGAGAAGTAGTATCACTCATTCACGAGTTGATCTGTTTCATATGCAGGATATATACATTAATTTTTGCCAGCCTTCCCATTAGTTTTGCTTTCCTGAGATAGGAATGGTTCCTTCCTGGTAAGTCTGGTTATTCTTTCTCAGCTCTAGTTCTTTAACTTAGAATGCTTCATGTAGGGACACAGATGGTTCTGATTCAGTTGCCTCCTCTCTTAAAAAGCACACCGTTTAAAAAGTTTTCAGTTTTTTCATTTCTCACTGTTACCTGTTTGTTACCAACTCTTGCTTTGTTCTTTACTTGAGTGTGCTGACTTGACTAAAAGTTGTGACTGCATCATTGTGTACTTTCTTTCCCTGTTTCTGATTTAAAAATTCTTCTGTAGTTCTTGTCATTTCCATCAAGCTTTAAGTGGAGTTTTGTCTTTCATGGAGCATTCTGCTACATCTTCTGTCAACTCTGAAGTTCTCTATGCTTATATCGTTTTCTGAGCCATGCAGCAAAACTGTCAACCTCTCTGGCACCTTGTTTGTTCAGACTTAGCAAAGTGTTAAATTTTAGTACACGAGACAAATGTGATCCCGGAATGGTTTGGTTTGCAAGGGACCTTTAAAGACCATCTTGTTCCAGCTTTCCTGTCACAGACAGGGAAACTTTCACTAGGACAGATTTCTCAAAGCCCCATCTGCCTTTGAACTCTTCTAGGAATGGGGCATCCACAACTTTTCTGGGCAGCCAGGTATGCTGCATTACCACTCTCATTGTAAAAGTTGTTCTTTCTGTCCCTCTTTCAGCCCTTTCAATATCTAAGGTCATTATAACACATAAGAAGTAAATACCTTTATATAGTATACGTGATTCGAGAATATTTCATAAAACAATGTTACAAATATTGAGTTCTTAAGAAGTAGTCTGAAGTTGCTGTAGGGGGAACAGTCAGTCAAGATCTAAACTTAGTACTTCTGTTCTTACATCAGCTTTCTAGTTATAAAATTTGCAGTCTTAATACGTTTGTATTATTTGAAAAAAAAATTCACTGTGATTCCACACACACATTCCCAACAGGATACTGCTCAAATGCTTTCTGAGCTGTACTCCTAGATTGCTTTGGAGCAATGTTAATTACTTTAGTGATCTTCAGCAATTCCCTCTGGGTAGCAATATCTGAGTCTAGAATCCTTTAGCTTTAAGCATTTTTTAAAGTACTTTTAGAATGTGACAGTTTTTGAGAGCTTAAAATTCTTACCTTTTATGGGTTTTACACTGGGAGAGCTCTTTCCTCACACCATTTTGTATTATATAACCTCTATGTGCTTCTGGAGAAGGTAGCAAACAAACACCAACTGTGTTCAATTGATGAACAGTCTGGTCTTAAATACTACTATGATATGGATTCTATTGTGGTTTCTGCGTAGTGGACAAGGGATAGTTGTAGAATCGATGCTGCTGGCAAAATAATAATGATGGTGAAGCAGAAATAGATACATACATTTGTATACTGGAGCAAAAGCTCTGGTGTCTGTCTCACTTCCTGAACTGGAACCCCAGAGCTCTGAACTGAAGGACAGCTGCTGGTCACTGTAGTCCCAGCTGTGCCTCCTTACTGCTTCCATCAGCTTCTGTTGTTATTATGTAATGCCTGTTTGGGTATTCCAGCTGTTGCACACATGCAGATCCTTAAGAGGAAGCCAACTCCCCCCATTCCCTCCTTTGCTATTCCAGTGGCTTATAGCGGCTTTTCACTGCAGAGTATGCTTTGCATCCTGAAGAGTTTTCCTTCTGTTGCACCCTGGAGGGCTGTGTCTATAAACTTTTTTTGTTCTGATGTTCTGTTTAGAAATCCAGTGAATTCCTAAATTGGACTGTCTTTTGATGTGCTTCTGAAAGTGATATTAAAAATAAATATAACCCACAGTTGTACACTCAGAACATTTCTAATGGGAATTCAGGTGATGAAGACTGAGGAGCTTCAGACTGTAAAAGGAAAAAGAGGTGTACAAATTCAGCAATGTAATTGCTTAATTTTTTTTTCCTTTTCCCTCCTTCCTTTCCTCCCAGTTATTGCCAATTTCCACTATAATTGAAAGATTTACTGGAAAACTGGTAATTCTATGTGCTCATTGTAAAGGAGATGATTTTGGGTTGATTCCAGAGTAGTCAGCCAGTCCTTTCTGCAACAGTCTCCATGAAGGGATGGCATCACACACATTTTTCAGGTTCCCCTTGGAGGAGGGAGACACAGAGTCTTGCTTTTCAGCCAAGTGAGAGGAAAGTTCCAGGCTTACTGTCCCTGAGGTGAACAGAAGTCGATGGAAACCCTGAGTTCTGTGAAGTTACACACTGTCAGGGTTGCTCTCTACAGGGCAGCAGCACGTTGGCATGTTACTTTTTCTACTTGATGCATAGTTTGTTCTTACCAGGATGGGACTTTATAGCTGCTATCTAGATATTTACTAGGTATTGTAATTGATATTTACTTTAGTTGTATTGAAAAGGAAGCAAATACTTGCAAAAATAACCTGGGGAAGCTCGGGTGACAAATTTTCACTTTGAGGTGTTTGTTATGCTCTTTGAGCTCCTCTTCTTTAATTGCCTTGTTGTCACTTGTTGTTATCACTACTTGTTTCAGTGACTGTGGCCTTGAATGACCCTTGCACTGTAATTTCTACATTGCTGGGTGTTTCTGAAGTGTTTCTTGTGGCAGGATTGGAATCCAGGTTGAGATGTCTAAGGCTTATACTCTATTACAAGTAACATTGTGGGAAAGGTAAATGCATTATCTACTATTCTTATGTATTTGAACACCATTTGCCATCTTTAAAAGTTTAAAGGAGCAGCTGCTGCTGATTTTACATTTTTCTAAATGCTTTTAAGTAGCTCTTTTGGAAAATAGCCACTTTAAAGTTATTCATAGTAAACATGGTCATTCTAAGAAATGATAAGAGTATGCAATTGTTTAAAAAGTAGCTATGGAAACTAGATGATTCTCAATTTAATATGAACATTCATTGCTTTCATTGGCTGTGCTCCCTTCTTGAAACTGACATGCTTCAGAGGCACTCTATAACATTTCTAATTAATTTAATTTTCTTTAAATGGGCAAAATATTCATCCTGATTAAGATATGTTAGAGTTTTAAAACATAGGACTGCTGTATGTTTAGCTTTCTAAAGATTTGTTTTTTAAAGTCATAAATAGAATCTTTTTTTCTCCTCCAAGCTGGAAATATCTGATAAAAGAAAATTTTCTTGCCACACATTTCTTTCTGTTAAGTCTGTGGTGGCTGCACTGTTCTGGATAGAAAATACCGTGAGAAGGGTTGTTAAATGTTTTATTTCTACAAGTTTGCTTCCAAAGCTGGAGTTAGTTTTTGATGCTGAGAGGGATAGATTATAAGGTCTAAGCATATTTGTTGTCACATTCCTTGACATGCTGAATTCAAAACAGATTTATTAGCTTTCCTAACGTATAGAAAACAGTATACATGTGTTCTTAAAATCTTCTTAATGTGGTTGTGCTTGCTAGAAAAGGCTTTTAGCATGCTTGACACAAGCTTCCAGAACTGTTATTTTTGCTCTGCTCTTAAACACATGCTATGAGCAGCCATAGCTGCTTTTGGCTGGGGCTATGAAACTCACTTAAATAGTTTTAGATTCAGTTAAACTATGAATTACAGTGATTGCCTACTGAATATATTTGATTCTAATTGTCAAACTTGTTACAGAGAATTGAAGAAGTAACATGTGCCTCTATTGTAAAATTCAAATGTCAGCTCTTGGCTTTTCTGATCCTTTCAGCTTCTCTTCCTCCCATATCCTCCTATGTTATTGGGGCAAAACCAAATGAAATCAAAAAACCCCAATTTCCTCTATAGTTTGAATCAGTTGCAGTGCACTATATTTATTGTAATTGTTTTATGATTTAGTAAAATTAAATTATTGCAGTTTGCATGCAGTACTCTGTGTGTCAGACTCATACCAAATGTTTTGGCACTCACAGAAGCTGTAGTGCTTAACTCAAATTCTTAACTACGCTAGGCAGGAAAAGTAGTTATGGCTGGAAGTACAGCTCAAATTTTACCCTTTGGTGTGTTGTTATAAAATACTGTTCTTTTTATTGTTGTGTGTTTTTTCACAGTTATTAATGTAGCACTCAGAACTGGGAAACTGCAGACCCTCATACAGTACAGAACAAGAGCAACTTGTAAGAATTACAGCAAAGAATTACACTCGTGGTGTGAGCTACAGAACAGAGAATACAAACAAATTTAAGGGTACTTTGAAAATCAAAATATTGTCAACATCCAGCTGATTAATTATAGTAGGAAAATGCTGTGTGTCCTGTAGTTTGGGTATTTTTTCAGGTGCTTGCTGCACTCTATCTTCATTTCTGTCAAGAAAAATAGATGGGATATTTCTTGGCTAATTGTTAAGGATATTTGTGCTGTATCAAGAGTTAAGAAGAACTGAAAAAAGCTGCTCTTTGAGAGCAAGTATGCACAGGAGATATTTTGCTGTAACTAGATTGCTTTAATTGTGAAAACAAGACTCTACTATAACAGTTTCTATTTCCATGTATGTAGAACTGTGTATAAGATAAAACTTCTTATAAGCTAAGAAGCAGCAGGCTGTAAGGATTACAAAAGGTCAGCAAGTCAGCTCTGCTTATGAACATCCAAAGCCAAAAACATAGGTATGTTGTGGCTCCTTTGTGGAGCTTTTTGCTTTTTTTCCCCATCCCAACCTTGTGTTTCATTTCCAGCCCCCAGTCCCAGTTTGTTCTGTTGTGAGGCTAATACTGGCAGCAGAGGATTGTCATCTGCCTACATAATAGTATCAGTAGCCATCTATCGTGATCCCGAGCAGCATAGCTGGGCGAGCCACCTCTGTGTGTCCTGGTGTCCCCATTGCTGGAAGGAAGTGGGATCTTGAACCAATCCATCTCCCCTGGAAGGCAGGCTGTGGGTTTAATAAGTGCCTGTGGGTGATTCAGCCATTCCCCCCTAAGAACAGGAGCCCATCTCCATGTGACAGGCTGCAGGAGGGAGCACAGTGCTTTGGTCTCTTCTAATCAGCTGGAAGGGCAGAACCAGGGCCTTCATCACCCCAGCCTCTTATCTGGCTGTGCATAGTAGAGCTGAGAGTGTTTGATCATTTGCCATGGATGTGATCAGCCAGGAGAATGAAAGCATTTGAACAAGCTGAGTCCAAAGTAGTGTTTAAGTACTGGAAATGAGTAGCAACTGCTCCATCTTTCACTCTTTGTTCTAAAGTAGTGTGTTAAGCACAGGTATTCCAAACAGCTGTGTCTTTTCATCATTAATTTATGTATTAGAGTAGGTACCTATGGTATTTATTGCTGGAGTTCCCAAAAATAGCACTGAGCAGTAAGTTCTGCCAAAGAAGTCAAAAAGTGTTGAGAAATACTAGGCAATTACAGGAACATTCAAGTGCTGGAAACAGGAAGAATGTGCTCAGTATCATCGTGATTCAAATTAGTGAAGTGGCCTGGGAATGTGTAATGTTGGTTTCACAGTAATATCCAGATTTTTCTGATGTCCTGGTTGCTTTACTAAGGTAGAGATGAATTTGCTTTGTGCAGAACCAACATGTCTCTTTGGCAGGAATGCCAGTTTCCAAAACTACAGAGGAACGAGTTCAGCCAGGCTGCTGAGGCTGTGTAATTCACAAACCAGCTGGCACCACAGAACAGAATTTTTCCAAAACAAGGCCCATTATCAGTGATCCTGAGATGGTACTATTTTTTTTATAGTCCTACCATGGCAGATTCTCTCAGTAGATTTTGTTTTCAAAATGTCTGTTTTAGTATGTTCATAAGGTTGTTTGTTCAGTTTTGTGATTGAACTTGTATTAGCCTATGCAAATATTATGAACAGTAAGTTTTCTGTTTGTTTTGGCAGGAAGTTGTCATTGTCAATCGTCTTACTTGAAAATACAAATTCTGATTTGGTTTATAATTAAGATTTTAGTAACAGAAAAAAATTTTCTTGTAATATGGGGCCCAAAATATGGCCACATGAAGGATGGCTTTTCAGTTCCATTGAAACCAGTTTTAATTTTCAGAATTTTAGTGGATAATGCTGTACTTAAATTTTTCAAGTTAATAAACATAGATATAATGCATGCTCTTTCAAATTATACCATAAAGCAATGAGTTTGTAGAGGTGAATTGTACAACTGAATTGTTTCTTCATGAAAGGTGCATAATTGTTTGCTTTTTTCTTTTATTTTCCCCCCTAGAAATTAAAAAGCATAAATAGTATGTAATGAAAACATAAATAAAAAAATAGTTACTTTCAATTTTTAAATTTATTTTTGTGTTTCTAAGTTACTCTGGTGATTTAGCAGCTTTTAAAAATTCAAATTATATTAAATATATATTGATGGTTTTCTTTAATCAGGTTGTGTTTATTGTGTGATTCATTATGCATGCAGTTCCCTAGCTAAATAGTGTATTATTTCCAGAAGTGCAGTCTGATTTTTCTGGTTTGCTGAGCAGTCACTGGATGTTTTAAGATAATATAAATTAAGCTTAATGTATTTTGGAGTTCAAGCATATATTTCTTTGAACTCATTAACGAGGAAAAAAAAAAGTACTCTAGCAGACAATTTCAATAATGAAGCATGAAAATCAAAAGAATGTGAGGAGAAGATTCTAAATTGAGCCCTAAGGATGTAATTTCAAACACTTTATAACCTGTCCTTTTTATAGTTTAGACTTGTTGGAATGACAGTATTCTGATGATGTTTAAAAACTGTCCCTTATGCAACAGGGTGGGGAAAAAAAAAGTATTGTGAAATGTGGTTTACTGTTATGCCTGTGTATAACATGAGCCTGTAAAAGTCAGAAGCTTCAGCAATTTCAAATATATGCACGGTGTCTTGTACCAAAACTTGGGAATGGGACAGCATCAGAACGGAGAAATTTATTGAATTATATTGTCTCAAAAGTGACTCTGAAAAATATTTCCTATAACAAAGCCTGTGGTTCTAAAGAGATCAAAATTTTACATGTAGAGAAGGAAGCAAAGTGAATTTTTGAGGAGAAATCGGAGACATCCTTAAAAACCAGAGGAATGCCTCACAGGCTTCAAATTTACCAACTGCAAATAGGAAAACAAGCTATTCCTAGACCTCTGGAATGCAGTCTGGGCTTTTGGTCACAGTATTTTTTATTTTTTTTTTAGAGTGGGCAAAGTGGTTTGGGATAGGAGATCCACGTTCCTCCAGACATTGTTGGTTCGGCCGTGCGTTAGAAATGTTTCGTAGCTGCTTTCTTGCAGGCTGAGTTTGAACTGGAGGTGAGCTTATAATAATAACTTAGATTGCTTTCACATACTTTATCCCTGTGTTGATCATGGGCTGAAGTCTGGGATGCAGTGTTCTTTAAGTTTGTTTGCATTTCACTGCCTTCCAGGGTGACAAATGTGGGTTTCAGGAACCAGAGTTAGGAACCACGAGGAATCTCTGCTTTGCATTCCAAGGCAGGGTAACAACCACTGGATGTAGCATCTGCAGGTTTAAAGTCCAAGGATGCAAAGCTGTGTTTGACAAATAAAAGTCCTGGGATGAAATCATGGCCAGCAATGAAATAAATGAGAGTTCTGTTGTTGACTTCATTGAAATCAAGATTTTAAGCTAGTGTCTGGGAAAACAGCTTGTATGAAAACCAGTTTAACTGTTTGGTTTTCTTTTGTGTATAGACCAAGCAGTGTACCAACCTTTCATTGTTAAAAACTTTGCAGTATCTTATTAGATGGTGATGTAGATCTTTGTTTTTCAGATGGGGAAGGGAAAAAGAAAAAAATGTGTGCCTATTCTGTGCAAACTTCTCTGTCTCTGGAGCAAACTGTATGGCTCAGTAGAGCAATATTGGTAGAAAAAATGAGAATTTCATACAGTTCAACTTTTGTCCTTGACCTCAGGGCACTAGAAAATCTTACCTTTCACCTAATTATTTTAGAAATAAACCTAGGGCATAATTATGATAGTAATTATAATTATAGCATTTGTTGGGTTCATTAGCAGTGGAGGGGTGAGGCCTTACAGAGTTGAAATCTACACTCACTTTCATTTCAGCCCTGCGATTTTTACTGAAAATTTACTGAACACTTCTCAGACAAAAATATTACTGTCTTTGTATTATCTAGGTTTGCTTTCTGAAAAATTATTTTAACACAGTTTTCAAATAACCAGTCTTTTTATGGCAGGATTAAATTAAGTAAGTAAATGAGGAAAAACAGCCTATTTTTAAATCTAGATTCCTTGCCTGCTGTTTTTAGATGTGCTAGCTGTATGAAATGTTGCAGTGATCTATATATGCCAAGAGTTACTGTTGAGGTACTAAACTTATTTTTTTATTTCTTTAATGTCTGAAATGAAAAGGAGTATGTTGTATCTCTTCTGATGCTGGGACACTAAGCCAGTACAGAAATACTCCTGAAGTATTAAGTATTCTATTAAGCCTTAAAGCAGTTGGTCATGTAGCTTAAATTTACCATGGCTGGTCTCCATTATTAAACAAGCTTGATAAGCAGATAAATAGCATTGTGGTGGAGTTGGATTATTTTTTTTATGATATCTCTAATAGAAGTATAAATAAAGCATGTTGATTTTTGCTAATCTGTTGTCAAGGTTCTTAGTCAAGGTTCTTTCTGCAGAGGAATTTCTTAGGTCATGACAATGAATAAATGCTTTATCAGTTCTCTTAGCTTTAGTCTGTACTTTAGCTCTACTTTAGCTCCCTTTTACATTAGGAATCTTGTACTGACACAAAACCAATGTAGGCACAAGCACACTATTTCTCTAGATGTTATTTTTCTGAAAATACATGATGATGAACATGTAATGCATCATATGTACGTATTTTTAGTGAACAAAAGTGTTATTTGGCTGAATTTCAACAAACTCCAATTCACTAATAATTTTTTGGAATTTCTGCCCTCTGATCCTCCATAAGTTTATTATCTTAGTTAATTATAAAATGTTTTTCTGTGTAATAGTGTATTCCAACTATTTGTGTAAATATGTCGCAAGGTTTTGGAAGCTCCTTTACCCCAAAATTAGGCTCCTGTTAAATGTAACTGCTTGCTGCTGTCCCCTGTTTCTCTCCTTCTCCCAGAGATGGAAGCATTCCATTTTGGTGGTGACTTAATATGAAGGATAGTCTTTATTGCTCAATTTTGTGGTATGAAAAAATAGATCATATGAGTTGTTCATTTAGCTCAGCTAAGAAAGTAATTATACAGTTAAAAACGTAGATATTAAAAGTATTCTTGGCCTAATGCAAATATTATTTCTGTGTCCAAAACTCTTCACCACTAATCTTTTCACCCTCTGGGGTACAGCACAACATGTACTTTTGTTCTTGTCATGCTTCATTTCCAGACTTCCCAGATGTGGTAGGAAGCTTGCCATTGTTTCATCACTTGAATTTAGGTGACTGCTGTGGAGAGCTTGGGTAAACTCTGGGGTTTGGGGTTTTTTGGATCCTCCATCTTTAGGATTGCTAAATTTTGTGGTGTAATTTAGGAAGAGCAGCCTGTATGGTTTTTCAGGGAGTGTATACTGTAGCCAGTACAGTCTGTCAGAGCTTCTTACTGCTGATCTCATATACCAGAAAAAGCTTCTGCTGCTGAATACACATGCTGAAGATGGAGTCTGGATTTAATCTTGAAATTTGCAAGGCTTGCTCATCATAAATAATGCTTCTTGTCAAGTATATTTAGAAAGCCTTTAGTAACTGTGGTTAAGATTCTTAATGTGCAGCGACCATTTTCCCACTCAAACATGAAGACATAATTTGTTCTCCTATGAGCACTTCTTGTGTGTAGTACTTGGGCAAAGTCAGTATTGTATACATCTGCTAGTAGTTGCTTATGTAAGAAATCAGTGTGTATTACAGAGGGATAAAATGCTCCAAATTGTACACCTGGCACTTCCGTAGCAGGAGAAAAGTAAGGTCTGTTTATATTTTTTATCATCTTGGGAAACTGATATCCTTAAGCATAATGATTTCTGATTTTTTTTCCATGATTTCAGTCAAATTTGAGATGTGCTCATCAATCATTTACATTGGCATTCTTGAAAGCAATAATGATCAATTATATGTTGTCATAGTTCTGATTGTGTATTATGTGGAAAAAGTATTTCTTTTTTTTAGTCCAGAACTTACTTGCAGTTAATTTTTAATTAGGGCTATTTTGTGTCTTTCTATCATATATTTCTTAAAGTATTTCCTCTGGAACCAGAGTCAGGCTTTTCCCTGCCTGTGCACTTTCTGGACACTCTTAGCTTTGTGAATATCAGTGCCTTTAAAAGCCTTCCTTGTTATTTTCCCTCAGCTCTTTGCACCTCAGTAATGCTTTGAGTTTATCTTTTAATCCAATTTTGTACAGTGGTAACTTTCACTGGTCTGACTCGAGAGTCTCTCGCTCATTTGGCTGCAGTATCACAAACATCAGTTATGTGTGTGACAACTTCTGGTTGCTTCTGACGCTCATGGTCAGCAGTACTCAATTGCCTCTAGAGTCCAGGTAATCAGAATCTTTGTCTCTTCCTGTCTAGCCACCATTAATTGTCTTGGGCTTTTGTGTCTTTTACTACTTGTGCATAGGTGTAATTTATAAAAAAGTTATAGACCTATGATGTGTTCCTTTATATCACACTCCTTCTGAGGATCTCTGTTTATACCAGCAAGATCATACTTGTAAAACATTTTCTAGACATAACAAGCAGTAGTGAGAAAAGAGTTTTTGCTAATCCATCCACATCTCTGTAAAAACTTGGAGTAGTTACTTGCTCTTTGCATTCATGTTTTTTGTAATCATGAATTTACCTGTCAGAATATAAAGGATAGGTCAAGGTTTTCAGCTCCTTACTAGAGTTTTTACTTTTATTTAGGTATTATATTCCTAAATGACAGATTTCTGCTTAATTCAGACAAGGGTGTAAGTGAGAATTTATCTTGTGTGAGTATAATTGCTAGTCTGGAAGACAAAATAATAATTGAGGGTTTTCTGAACTACTGTAACAAAATAGCATATAGTTTTAAGTAACTTATTTATGAATAAATGAGGTATTATCAAACCATGTATATGTTACTAGACTTCAAAAGGATATAATTAATATATATTCAAGAAAATTAATCTTTTATGTTCTATATATTTTCCCATTTTAAGCTTACAGCACTGTTTTACAATCTAAGATTTCTGAGTCGTCTCTTGTAATAGAAATCTTCCAAGTTTTTTCAAATTTGAAATAAATTACATCAACCTACTGGGCTCTTTGTCTCCTATTTTGTTTAACATGCTCAAGAATTTGAGTAGATTAGTGATGCGTGGTTTTGCTTTGCAGCAGCTGTGCTCACTTGCCTTTATCGTGTAACATCCATTGTGGGAGTTTGTTTCTATTTTTAGTTGTCATTTCAACATGCTTTTCTAATACCAAAGTCTGTCTCATGGGTTGACAGATTAGAAGTTACCATTAGTTCATATGTCTTAATCTGAATAATTTTTTTTATTACATGGTGTCAGTGTAACATGCTGCTAGTACTATGGAAACAAAAGCAATTTTTCTGTAGCAAATATAATGTAAAACAGGAAAGGGGAAAACACATGAATTTACTGAAGACAGTGGATTGAACTGACACAGTGGTCTGGTTATGTAAGTCTGCTACTAACTAGTGAATTTCATCTTGACTCAATGCTGCAACATTGTAGATGGTGGAAGGGCAATTTCTTACTGCAAGTGTTGGTGACATTAGCAGCCACTCTTTTAAAAGTTGTTTGATAGTGACAGAGTATCTTACCTGACTGTCATATTATCAATGTAGCATCCTGGAAAACCACAAAAAAAAAAAAAAAAGACCAACCCCAAAATTAAGAGTTAACCAATAAAAGCAGAGGAACAAGAGCAAGTCATCACATGCAGGTTTTCTGTTGTGGAGTTTTTTCTTTTTTGCCTCGTTGAACTTTGCTGGTAAGAGGTATCTGGAAAGTTGAAGATATATATATGGCTGGAAATCTATATAGAATAATCCAGATGTCAAATTAATTAATCTATGTGAAGAACTTCATTGATTAAGTGTTCTTAGAAATATGCATGAGGTAACAATTTGTGACTCCTATTCGTTCATTTGGTGTGTAGTGAAAAGGGAGGTTTGTGAATTGCTGTTACTGTGAGACTTTGACTCAGCTGGTTTGTGTTCATCCTTGTCTCAGACGTTTCTAGCCTTCATGCATACTGTTTCTTTAATGGCGATTTGGGATGCTTGAAGGGTGCTTAAGACTTAATGCTATAAAAAGATTTTTTTAAACATTGGCATCACTTTTATCTTGATGGCACTTTGGGAGTGGAACGGGACAAACTTTTTATACCTATTTTAAAGAAAACATTCCATTTTTTTACTGATAGAATTACCATTTATAATTTAAGTATTTTACAAAGGGAATATTCTTTAAATTTAATCTTTGAATGCTGTATTACATGAGGAATTCTTGCCTGCTGTTGCATAACTTGCAAGAACTGTAGCTTATTTCAGCTTGTGTGACTGAGCATCTGTATTGTTGCTCTCCATCTGAATATTTAACCAACAGCTACGATTCTTTTGCCTCTTTCTGCTTTTTGACATCTATGAAACAAATAATTGCTTGTGGTACTAGAAAACTCAAGTGTATTTCTTTAGAAACCTGGAAGAATATTTGTAATCTACACATTTCAATTTGTATTGTATGTGAAAGGTGAAATGTGTCAATGGTGTCATGGTTGTGCTGTTTTCAGAGAGTTTTGTTTCACTGAGCTTTAGTTCAGCTCTTTACCCCAGGTTATGCTGGCAAATGGGGTCCAACCAATGAACAGTTCAGTTGAGCCTGAAAATACAGGGCTAGATTTATTAGCAAACACTTAGGAGTTAGATAATCCCTGAAAGTGTCTTGGACAAGGATTTTACCACACAAATTACAAATAAGAGGGGAAAAACTGGTACTTGTGGATAAAAGTTAATGTTTTACATGTCTGTGTGAGTCTTTATAAACAACTTTGAAATCCTTTTTTATCTTGGTGCAGATTAAATGTCTTTATTAAAATTTGTTGTATTACCTCATTTACAAACAAAATCAATTTGATGATAATAAAAGAAGATCTTTTCTATATTGTAAATAGTATTCTAACTCTTTAAGATGGTAAAAATAAAGTAGGAATTAATAACTTGATGGTATTATGTGAAAACTAATTAGTTATATCCAAACTACTGTCTTGGCAAAATTTTGCCTGGAGAAAAAAAATGTACTGCAAAGATATAAATGAAGGCAGTTTTATAATGAAGATATTAATGCAAAATTGTCGGGTTGTTACTGTAGGACAGGCAGCTCTAAGTGCTTGTTTTGCAGTGTTTGCACTGTATTTCAGGGACAGGACTTTTAAATATGTATTAAAAATGCGTATTTGCACATAAAATCAATTTGTTGCAGAACTTTTGCAGTGGTGAAAATAATTTTCTTTATTTTCAAGAGAAAAGCTGAATGCTTCTCTCATGTTTTACTGGTAGCACCAGTGGAACAGGCCATCCTTGATTAATGAAGGGTATGATACTGTAAAGGGCTGTGGAGAAATCCCATCTGTTCATCATCAGCTGGGAAGTTAAACTTTTTCATGTATCTTTAAAAAAAACAACATATATATATTAGAGAAGCAGTGGAAAGAGGAAACAGCTGGCAAAGGTCAGGCTGAACTAGCAACTGAATTTTAACAATTTATGGGGGGGTAGGAGTTTAGTTCTATTTCCATGCCTTTTGAACTGGTCTGCATATTTTCTTCACTATCTCATAATTTTAGAAAACACTGGTTTTCTTCTCCTTTTGGTTTTTCATTGTGACTTTGGGAGGAGGTAATGAAGAAGGAATTAATTTGTGCACTTGTATGAAGCAGTAGTGTTAACAATTCATATTTTTCTGAGATGGTGCTAGCTAGGAGCCAGGCATGGGAGCATCAGGCTCACAGTAAATAAAATAAAGAAAGCAACCTGAGTGAGATTTGTCTAAGTTTAGTCTAGACAGTACTTTTCATGCCAAATGTTGTCAATCTCATTTCTGCTTGCCAGTTATTTTGATACATCACATTCTTTCTCTGGTTTATCAGCAAGAGAGCTTTCTTTTGCATGATAGTTAGCTGAAAATGTTTCTTCTTTCTCTGTACTTTTCTTGTAAACTTATTGGTATTTATCATATTGGGTTTTTTTGAAGGTGCAGTTAGACATTTGTTTATCTGCCTGGTGTACACTTCAGCAGTGGAAAGTTTTTGTTAAGTTTATTAAGTTAATGTCAGTTATATACTAAGATCATCAAAACTGAGCATAAGTATGTAAGAAAAAGAGTCTAGACAAGTCTTAATTTTGGTTTTGTGTGATTATTGTAAGCAGATACTGGGGTGGCATTCATGGCTTTTGTGTGGCATGCTGTGTTGTTGGGTTTTAAAATTTTTTTTAAAACATTTATTATAATTTCAAGTGTTATGAGGGGCTTTTTTGTAGGCTGACAGTTGGGCTTCAGTGTGGCTGGATGTGTAGCAAGATAAAGGGTAATAATAAAAATAAGAGGACCTAATGCTAACAAACAAGGAGGGCCTTGTTGAACATGTGAAGATTGGGGCCAGCCTCAGCTGCAATGGCCAGGACATTGTGGGACTCTGTATCTTACATGAAGGAAGAGGGGCAGCAACCCTGCACTTCCAGAGAGCTAACTTTAGTCTATTCAGGGACTTTTTTGGACAAATATCATTGCCTCCAGGGAAAAAGGATCCAAGACAGGTGGTCAGCATTCAAGGAATATTTTTTCGGGCTTAAAAGCAAGAAATTGAGCAAAGTGGGCAAGAGACCTGCATAGATGAACATAACTCCTGGCAATACCCAAGCACAAGTGAGAGATACACAGGAGAAGGAAGTAGGGACAGAACACTTAACACATAAATAGAGATGTTGTCAGAGTATGCAGAAATGCAGCAAGGCAGGCTGAAGCCCATCTGGAACTAAAAACCTGGCCAAGGATATCAAGCACAGGAAGCAAATGTATCAATAACAGATAGGAAATTAAGGAAAATATGGACCTGTTTTTAAATGGAGGTCTCTGGTAACAGAGAATTCAAAGAAGGCAGAATTACCGAATGCCTTCTGTCCATCAGTCTTCACTGACAAGACCAATCCTTAGGAATCTCTGGCCTGGGGGACCAAGGAAAGGAATGGTGGAAAAAGGACTTTTGCTTCATGAAGGAGAGGATTGGGTTAGAGATCACCTAGGCAAACTTGACATTTACAAGTCCATGGACCACCATGGGATGCATCCATGAAGGCTGAGAGAGATGGCAGATGTCATAGCTAGGCCACTCATGGTCATCTTTGAAAGGTTGTGGCAGTCAGAAGTGGTGCCTGAGGACTAGAGGAAAGCAAATGTCACCCCAGCCTTCAAAAAGGGCAAGAAGGAGTATCCAGGCAGCTACTGCCTCACCAATTTCTGGAAATTTAATGGAGTGCCATGTTCTGGAGGCCATCTTTAAGTATGTGGAAGACCAGGAAGTGACCAGGAGTAGCCAGCATAGATTCACTAAAAGTAAGTCATGCTTGACTAGCCCAGTTGTCTTCTACAGTGACAGAACTATGTGGATGGATGAGGGGAAAGGAGTGAATATCTTCTACCTGGACTTCACCAAGCCCTTCAACACTCTCTCACAACATCCTAATAGGCAAACTTGGCAGGTGCAGACTAGAGGAGTGGGCAGTGAGGTGTTTTGAGAACTGGCAGAATGGCAGAAGGCTTGACCAGGTACCATATTGTTTATTCATTCATCAGTAAGTTGGATGAAGGGGTAGATGCCTCCTCAGCAAGTTGACTGATGACACAGAACTGGGAAGAGTGGCTGATACCCCAGAGTGCTGTGCAGAAGGATCCTGACGGGCTGGAGGATGGCCAGAGAGGAGCTGTCTGAAGTTCAAAGGCAAATGCAGCGTCCTGCACCAGTACAGGCTGGGGGCTGACCTGCTGGAAAGCAGCTCTGTGGAGACTTGGGGGTTGTGGTGGACAACAAGCCATGCATGGGCCAGCAGTGTGTCCTTGTGGCCAAGAAAGCCAATGGAATCCTGGGGTGCATTAGGAAGGGCATTGCCAGCAGCTCAAGGGAGGTGACCCTGCCCCTCTGCCCAGCCATGGTGAGGCACATCTGGAGTGCTGAGTCCAGTTCTGGGCCCCTCAGGACAAGAGAGATGTGGGTTTGAGCAGAGGGCAGCAAAGCTAATTAGGGGACTGCTAATCAGAAATTGTTAGGAAGATCCCACTTGAGCAGAGAGGTTTACCCCACCAGTGGTGTCTTCCAACTTTAACCATTCTGGAACTTGTAATGCTTTACAACTGGTTATAGCCTTAACAGAAAACACTCAGTCACTTAAATGGCAGCATCTATATCTAGTAGTTTGATCTCTGTTGTCAAGTCCTGCTTCTACATTCAGTATAGAACTATTTTATGTCCAAAACCAGATGGGAATGTTCTTGTGTGTAGGCATCAAATGAGATGTGTTAGAAAAAACAGGTTGTGCAGGAGTGATTGCAGTGGTTCCTCAAAGGAATGAAATTCATATGTAAGCAGTAGTGAAGGCAAGGACTTCAGCTTTATCTCAGGCTGAGGGTATCCAGGTCACAGTTCTTATCAGACTGTGTTGAATTCCAAGCCTGGCCTCCAATGCCAGGGAAAGCTCTCTTTTGATCTTCTGGTAGGAACTCTAAAGACAACACAGAAAATCCACTATTCTCTCTTTGTCTGGCAAAAGGACTTCTACTGAATGTAATGAGACTTACTGATATAAGTACTGTATTAGAAATACTGACTTGGAGACAGCCTAAGCAGTTATGTTTCTGCTCTACATAGGAGGCTTAGAATGTCACTATTAATGAATGCTCTTGTTAACTTGGATCAGTTTGAGAAAAAGAGCATCTGTGTAGGACAAAACCCCATTGTTTGTTCTAACCACAAATCCATTGGCTACAGCAGTTACTAAGCATCTTGAATAACATGACCAAGGAGTTAGGCATTGCTTTGGAGATAGGGGCTGGCTCAGGCTCCACATGTCAGAAAACAATGCAGTAGTCATCTAAATTCTTAGCTGAAACTCTGCAGTCTCACCGCTGTGGGGAAGAGCAGCTCAGCTGTCCTTTATAATATAGGGTTATTCTCAGAGGACAGTTATTTAACCTGCAGAACTGTGGCTCTGAGGGATGTTTATTTCAAATGCCATAACTTTTTTCCCCAGTTTTGCATTTTTGAAGACTGCAGTAGTTACAGACCCTCAGCTGAGAATGAAATAAAGGAGGCTTACAGCATCCCTCTCTGCATGCCTTCATTTGAGCAAAGGACAATGTAGTCCTGATAGCTCTGTTATTAGGTTAGTAATTGATTCTACTCTCCATGGAATATGTCTCTTTGCAGTCTGATGTGCGCTAGCTATGACTGCTTGAGGACATGTTATTAGTAGGTTTGTTCCTTAAAAGTGTATTATTACTTGCTTGGTGGTGGAATTCTTCAGCCTTGGGGCTGAAGCTTGCACCTTCATTACATGTAGCTAAGAGCTGCCCAATCTGCTGCCTTATTAATTACTGGAAGAGTGAAGAGCAGTTGGTTAGTGAAGAAATGATTGCTACTGCTGATGATCGCTAAATAACCATGGGCTTTTTGGTAGGGAGAGGAAGGAGTTTTTATTTAAAGTTGGTAAGGTCTTGTGCAGTGAGAAGCTGAAGTCGTAGGGAGGAATCTAACCATATGAATCAGGATTAGCTGTGAGGGAATCCTGACCTTAAAGGATTCTTCTGGTTTAGCAGGAAGGGGAAATGGTTTTGTTGTTAAGGGTTATGGGACATTTGTGGTTATGGGACATTTGTCAGAAATGTTCGGTAGTGCAGGCAAAGAGAAAGTGGATGGGCAAAGTAATGTGACTCTGGGACACAAGCCTTCTGATTAGGTGGGAAACAGTCTGAAAAAGGGGAAGAGAAGCAGTGCTTTGCTCTTTGGCTAGAGGGATATGGTGAAGAAGGAAATGATTTCTGGGGACAGAAGGCAAAAGTCAGCTGGGTTTTGGTTCTACTTAACATACCTTGTATGGAATGACAGTTGTAAGAAATGGAATAAGGTTTGAATGTATCACTGCTTCTCTGACCTGTCTGGAAAGCTGTGTGTTAACAAATTTGAGCTGCAACTCATTTTGATCAGGGCTTTTCCCTGTTCCTCCCTGTATTCTGAGCTGATATTTCTCTTGCCATGATATTTCCATATCTCTTCATGATATTTCTTTTGCCATGCCAAAAATAAAGTTATATAATCCTTGTAGTTTTTCTTTCATAGCAGTTTATTGAGCTGACAAGACAATGAGGGTGCTAAATGCTCAGAAAATTAGGTTCTTATTTGTAAGGTAGTAGGTTTCTCAAAGTATTTTGAGAATTTGGAGTACGGTTGAATTTGTCTTTAATTTTTTTACTAGTAGTTTCTAAGTCTAATTTATTAATTCTTATATTATGTCTTTTCTATTCTTTTTTTTCTATTTCCAAAACAGGATGATACCCCTTTCATCACAGACACTAATGATGAATCTTCGTCATGGCCAAACACAAGAATATGTGATTAAGCCCAAATATTATCCAGTAAAAAAAGTGATTTCAGGAGAGCAGTCCACTGAGGGCTCATTACCACTGAGACTGGGCCAGGACCAACCATCACCTTTGCGCTGTGAGTACAACTACAAAAAGCACATTCCCTTCTCTCCCCCCACAAAGCCCCCGCTCCACAGTTTTTTAAGATCTTGGCATTTTCTGCAATAACAGTTGAAGGCAGAGAAAGGTTAAAATAACTGTACATAAGAATTCTTAGATTAGCAAATGCTCCAATATTTTGCATTTTGTGGAGAAACAAAACAGATTTCCCGAATGAAAAAAAAGAATGGAACCTGATCCACTGTTGAAAATTAGTCATGCTATTATTTCTAGACAGTAGTTTTTTCTTCAGAAAAGGGTGCTTTGTGAATGCTTTGCTAGAGTAGGCACATCTATGAGTGTAGTCAATGTCAGTATGATGGATACCTTTTTGGAAAGCTGGAGTTCAGGACTGTGGTCTTGTTGGTGACTGTTTTTCTCTTTATTTAATTTATTACATGTTTATGAACTTCTGCACAGTATGGAGGCTGCCTGAGAGTCTCTGCTTCATATTTATTAAAAAAAAGATTGTGTAGGTGCCCAGCTTGTGGCCTTGGCTCATGCCCCATTGTGTGCAGAGCTTGAGGACAAGTTTTGGCTTAGAAGATGAAGGGCTTGATGAATTATGGGTTAGGTATTACAGAATGTCTGCTGGCTTGATTTGGAGAAAAGTTCCTGCAGCTGAATAATGGATTGATTAACACTGAGACCTTAAGGTACTTGCAGTCTCCTGACAGGCTTACTTTGCTGTAGCGCATAGAATTATGTTCTGCTGAGGTTTTAGGGAAGAGCCTTCCCTTCAAAATCTTTAGCTAGAATTCCTTTGCATTTCTGCATTGCACATCTTTGTGGTCTGTCCATTTACACTTAAATACAACTCCCTGCTTCATTTTCCTCAAGTATAACTTTGTGGACAGTAAATGAGACTATTGGCTCTAGTGGGAAGAGCAGTGGGCAGCTGATGGTCTTTCAGTTAACGTTTCCAGAGTGGTGAAGTTAACTTCTTGCAAAGCACTATATCCCTTTCTTAGAAATTTAGAAATACCTTTTTTTTTTTTTTTCAGTCATGCTGTTAACATCAAGCAGTAGTCTCTTTTGCAAATAAGATAATACTGCTTTTTTTTTCCAGGCAGCAGTTGTTTTCCTTCAAATGAAATACTAATGATCACTGGAATTGGATTGTGTCCATCTCTTATGACACTTATTAGTCAAAAAGTATACCAAATTCCAGCTTGCATAGTTCTCCAGTATTTGGAGTGACTGTTCCCGTTAGTATTCTGACAAAAAAGAAATCTTTCCTTTTGTCCCCATTTTTCAGGATGTTTAAGTCATTCTACCTTTGATACACTCATTGTTGCTCACAAGTATCAAGCTACCACTAAATGGATGGATTTGCGAGTTTACTTTTATTTTCTTATGGTAGCATAAGGAGATGACTCTCTGCAGCTGTAAGACAAAGGAGCCAGTGCTTCTAGCTCTTCCTAGCTTGTTTGAGCTCCACCGTTAATTACAGTGCTTTGAGGGACATGACTAGGACCTGAATACAGGAATGTTTTTTATCAAATTCTGAGAAGCTCCTTAGTGAGTAGTGCATTAATAAAACATTCTACCCACATTGAAAAGCTTTGAGTCCTAAAATACCCAGAGGAAAATTAGTAGAAAGAGTTTCTATGGCCTGATAAAGCATGGCTGACCGTAAGTGTTGACTCAGAGGTACATGCAGGCTATTTGGACGGTGTCAAAATTTTGGAATATGAGCTCTCTGTCAGCCTAAAAACCAGTCCCATTATTTGTTTTCTGCATCTGTGAGGTGAGAGTTGGTGACAGCAACTTCTGATGAAACAGTTTAGATATCTGCTAGTACAGGGTGCAGTTTGAGCTGTATGTTGTTGGAGTCTAGGATTATGTTTTGCTAGCCTGGAGACCTACAGCTTGGGCAGCCATATCTGTTTGGGTTTTCTGGTTTCTGGAGGTGCTGGAATGAATTTGAAGATTGGAAAACTGCTTGTTTTTATAAAAATTGAGTTCTAAATTTCAGCTGTCAGTATTTTAATGTTAGGCATGTTTGAATTAAGTACAGTGAGACAAGATTAGGATGTGAAATTTAATGTCAGGTGTTCTGTGGCAACCACAAGTCCTGTCTTGACCAGAGATGGACTCTGTGAATTAGTTCATGCTTATGGTTGATGTTCATTGTCTAGTTAATTTGAGTGGCTGATGATCTCATGGTATTTTGTTATTGCTCTTGAAAGTATAATCTTATTTCATGGGACAGCCTCTTACTTCATTGAGCAAAGGAATTGGTAATGGCCATGTGGAGATACTTGAAAGAGAAGAGGGGGGAAACATAATAATTTTATTGAAAAGCAGAATCCAGAAGGTTAGTACTGAATGCTTCACAACTTTTTTTTTATGGTAACATTTAATAGAATTTTTAAAAAATAGAATTTAATAAAATTATGGTAGCATTAAATAAATTTTTTTAGAAAATGCTTCACAACTTTTTTTTTAATGATAACATTAAATAATTTTTTTTTAGCAATGAGAAGAAATAGTAGCCAGGTAATACTTGGTAGCATTGCCCGAGAGTTCGTAGCTATCAATTAATATGGAGTGCAAAGCTGCTCATTCTGTTGAGTTTTTATGAGCATTATTGTGCATTTTACTTTAAAATGTTAACACTGTGCCAGAGACTGGCAGCTATGAAAAATGTACCCCATAGAATAAACTTACTTCTCTAGCTGTAACTGCAATTGGTTTTGATTTTTCTGGACTTCTGTAGATTGTTTCAATCCAGTGGTTGAAACTGGAAAAAGTGTCAGTCTTTGGTTACCTTTAGAGACAGGTCTGTCCTGGCAGAAACAAAGAAGTGTGAGGTGTGATGGTACACTGGGAAGAAAACTGCCAAATGTGACAAGGTGCTTCTGAGCATCTTGTGATTTATAGGAAATCAGTCACATTTAAATGCCCCATCACGGTGTTATCAGATGAGCTTTTGGAGATACTGCGGTAAAAAACATAGAAGTTAAGTCACATTAAACATTTTTCAGTTAAAATTAATTCAAGATGCCTTCTGGAGTTTTTATTCTGGTGCATTTGTAAGCAGTTTCACTTCTCTGATGATGTTCAGAACATGCAGTATAGTACTCTTATTAAAGACATCAAATAGTCTATTCTTTTGACTTTTCAGCTGAATTTCACTGTAAGTTTATGTATTACATTAACAGGGCTTGAAAATTCAGTGAGCCACTGGGGTTGCAGTTGTAGCATTTAAAGTCACCCTGGGATGTGAAATTGAGTTACCTGCCAGTAGCAGGTAGCATATCTACTGTCAAGCATTTTGAACTTTTGTCCTGTGGGATACAAACTGAGTGATTCTTGAGGGATGTATTACTTGCTTACAAGTACATATTGTCACGCTTCACCTGCAGTCTGCCTAAATATTTGGAACCTCAGAGTGAGAAATTCTCTAATAGTAGTAATGGCAGCAGCACAGAAATTTCAGCTGTAAAATTCTTTTTGCAACCTGGTAATCCATAAAACAATAGGAAGGGTTTTTTAGTAATTCAGGTACGTCTACCTCAGACATTTCCCACTACTCCCTTAAAGGCACTGTTAAATTGTAGCCTCTAGTCACCTGAGCATAAATCCTCTAAGTATCAGTGCTTATCTCCCTGGATTTATAAATGCAGTGCTGGAGAAAATTAGTTAAAGGAATTCTGTGCTGTTTCTCTTGGTCTAAAATGTATATGTTAATAAACAAATTCTAAATGTAGTCTTTGTGGAATTCCTTTCAACACAGTTACTGTGAGAACTGCTTATTACAGTAGCAAGAGACTAGGAAGTTCTCAATTTCACTCTATCCACTTCTGGTTGCTCTGTGGTTCTTCAGAAGATGCATTTGAGTACACACTTCATTTTCCAGCCTTATGTGTCTGAGGACTAGTATTTAGTGGCATTGTGCATTTTGCCCATTGAGCTGAAAATAGTGAAATTTCTGCTTCTGAAATCAGTTGTCTGGTGTTGCCTGCATATGTAGGATAATTTTGTACACCCTCTCACTGGGCTACAATTCGATGCCACTACTTCCCTGTTTCAGAGGCATGTTGAGAAAATTTATTAATTAGTGACTGAGGCAACCACAAAATGCACCAAAAGCAGAATAAAAACTCAAGGGTTCTTTACCTACGATTGGAATGGTATTATGTAAAGTAAATAAGGCATGTGTTTATATAATGATGTTATCCCAAGGAAGAAGGGAGGATAAGAAAGAAAATGAGACTAATCTCTCTATTCAGGAAGACAATATGGGAAGCATGTGAATTTTGCAAGCGGAGTTACATACTAAGTTGATGAAATTGAGTATTATGGAAAACTACAATCTTTTAGGTAAATTGGGTTGTTTTCATCTTCACCAAAATTATTTATATAAAATTCATTAAGGAGAACTTATCTCTATTTTAGGTAGTAAATGAAAACATGTCTTGAATTTAAGTAGTAAAGGTCACGTAAGGTTTAGTGAATTTGGGCTTACAGCACCCTGCTGTGGCTTAGCTGTATGTGTTGTGCCTGGAAGTTGGACAAATATGCCTGTATGGCTTTTGGACTCTTTGGATCTGCTCATGGTTCTGTGGACAGCTCTTCAATTCTTGTGTAAGGATGAAGCTGAAACAATATGAAAGTCATGTAACTCCCATAACTGTGGATACATTATATTGCATCATATTTTACATAAGTTTATACACATTAAATAAGCTTAATGGGGAAGATGATGTCCCAGCACTTTGAGTTGTGATGTGCAGAATACTCTGCTCCAAATTTGGCATAACAAGAGCTTTCCTGTATTGGCAGCACATGACACTTGTAACTTAGTGAAGCTCTTCAGTAAGTTTATACGTAATTACAAATGCTGGCTTCACTGATGACTTCATAGGCCGATTTGAGCAATTCCCAGGTGTCACTTTGAAATTCCAATTTAAACTATTTTTGTGGAATTGCACCATTCTGACTTCATTAAATAACACTTACTTCATAATAATAGTATTTCCCCACCAGGAAGTATGGGTAAACAGCTGCAAAAGGCATAAATATTTTACTGCTTAAAAAAGTACACACAGAGGTATGACATGTGTTGCATATAAATGTGTCTGTATGATTTGACATTCTATCCAGCTTCAGACTTTGGAGGAAAATCTCCCTCAGTTCTTCACTGAGTCAGATATTCTTTCCACCATTCTTGATATTGCTTTGTGGAGCTGCCGTTCCTGAGCAGCAAAATAATTCTCTCACTGGCTTGTCTTAATTAGGTCATTGCCTTGTGGTCCTTGTGACTTCTACCTGCCAATTTATGGATATTAGGCAGTGGTAGTGTTTTGGGAAATTTGGAGGTAAAAGGAAGATCTTAAGGCTACACTCTGAACAAGGCATAGCCAGCAGAATGAGGTGAATGAAACCAGAATGAACATTAAAAGACTAACATAAAGTACTAACTGTACAATTGCAAC
This sequence comes from Luscinia megarhynchos, assembly GCA_034336665.1. NCBI lineage: Eukaryota > Metazoa > Chordata > Aves > Passeriformes > Muscicapidae > Luscinia > Luscinia megarhynchos. The sequence continues at coordinate 76,274,450 of CM067565.1, read as the reverse complement.
ATAGTCTATTTGGAGAGAATGGAGTCAAATTTGCTTCAGTCACTCATGGTAACTGACAATCATATATTGCTCCTAAAATTGTACGTAGTCAATTGCAAGGGAACAGGGTAAGTGTATAAATGTTGGGAACTTTTTTGTTTTGTGTTCTCAAATGTAAGTGTGTTCAAAGCCTGTGCTCTCATCCCAGAGGCAGAAGGGATTTTTCAGGGGCAAGATAAAAAGTTTAAGAAAAAATGTTGTTGCTGTCAATTTCAGGCTCAAACAGCACTGGGGCTCTTTCAAAGAACAGTTTTAGTGTGAAGCATCCTTTTCCTTTCTCCCATTTAAGAACATTGTTCTTCCTGCTGTTGAACAGCATGGTGATTTGTAGCAGCCATTTAAAGTTTACTTTTGGTTTCAGCAGGACTTGGGAAAAAACAGGCTAAATTCTAGATAAGTTAAATGAGTTATCTAGATTCTCATTATTGCAGCGAACTCTAGCAAACCAAGCAGCACATTTACTTTGCTTTTGCCTCAAAAAATAGAGTGACTAATTCTGAGAAAATAACTAACAAATGCATGCAGTTTATTTAGCAATTATAAAAGACTATGGAGTTCTTTGAAAACCTTGACGACAGAATAGCTCTGTATAAATACAAACTGTTTTACTCAATATACTGTTGCTGTAGGCATTCTAACAATACCCTTGCTAAGCTGTCTTCATGATTTTCTGTGTCCATAAAGGGTTCACAATTGAGCAGGCCAGAAAATCAGCACCCCCCAAAACGTACTGTATTTTTCTCTTAGGATTCTGAAAAGATTTTATGGCCCTGAGGTCACCAGAAAATAAATGTCTGCCTGACAGGCAAAGGCTGCTTGTGCTTTTATAGAAACTATTTTGAATGTTGCATTTGCCCAGAAATGACTTCTCATCTCCATGCTTTAAAATACGGAGACAGAGACTGATATACAGCACAATGAGGAAGAATGTTGGAAAAACAGATTGGTGATCTGGCAAACAGAATTAAAATTGGTTCAAAGCGTATAATTGCTGGGGGAAAACACAGACTGAGACAAATGCAATGAAAGGGTATTGGCACCAAAACCAAACATTTCTCAAGAAAAAAAGAAGAGGCTTTCCAGAAAATTCTGTAGGGGAAAGCCTTTATGATGTTTAAAAAATGTTAATTTAGGTGGATATAGAGAACTGTTGAACCCACACAATTAAACATTACAAGTCCTTTAGCCTGGGTAACTCCAGAGTTGCTGTGGTACAAATCTTTGATATCAAGAATTGATTCTGATTGTTGCAAGTAGCTGAGTCTGGTTTTCTTCATAGGACTGACTTCTGTCAGTGTCATTGCCTATGCCAGAAGGAATGAACAAATGTTGACAAAAACATTACTGCAAGAAGGTTCATACCCTGTGAAGCTGAGATTTCAGAATCAGTGACATCCTTGTGTCTGTTGTCATTTTTTCCCCTCTATGGAAGATTAAGGGAAAAAAAAAAAAGATTTTGGCTTCATGTACTGTTGAGAGAGAAGATTTTAAATGGTGATTCAGCACGCAGAGGAGGCTGTATTCATTTAAACTTAATTCCATAATGTCCTGCCCTGTGTCATTGTTTACAGTTTGTTGATTTCTTTAGTGCTTTTAGGTTGTTTCCTTTCAGGAAATGAAATGTCAAGTGGATATACTTTAGTAAGGTAATATTAATTTAATTTTTATTCCCTATTCTTCCTAGACATGATAAACATTGACTCTTGCAATTTAGACTTTTTTCATCAATTGAGGGAGTTGCATATGTTGGGAGGGGGAAACTCTATCTCAAGAATTTATTTTCTTGAGAAGTAATGCTCTTCCAACTTGAGACTTGTAATACTATTGTCTAATATTTGTATTACTATTTTGGAAAAAAGCCTAAATAATAACCCTAGGCAAAAGGCATCCCTTCAGACGAGTACCTAATTTCAGGTGGGAAAGAGTCTCATTCCCAGTGTATAAAGAACTAAATTCACACCTTCTTGTGAAAGAGTCCTGTTGATAATCAACTGGACAGTGGCATTGTATTTAGCTGCTAATACTTAAACTCCTGTATGGCTGTACGTTTGTGTGTAAAAATGTTGACTCCATTATCAGAATGTGCAGAGGTGTTTGTGTGCAAAGATGTTGACTTCATTATCAGAGTGTGCATTGCAGCCGCTTCCATCAGTGGAAAATTGCTTATGGTGGGCTGTAAAGTTACTGCTGCTTCATTGCAGCCAGATGAGGAGTTTGTAGAATAACTCTGTGCCTTAGATGTATGTCTGTGTCTAAATGTGGCTTTTGGGCCTTTGTTACTCTATCACTCAAGTGAAAGTCTTTTGGGTCCAGATATGCTTAGGTACCTAAGAAGCTGGATAATTTGAATGGGAGCTTAAAAAGGCTTGTTCACTTGAATGCTGTGCTTGCAACAGGAGTAGTATCCAGCCCCAAGCCTGAGGCATTGATGTGAGCTCAAGCATGAGACCCTTGAAGAGCCTGAAGTTCTGTTTCAGGATAAGTACTTCACTCTGGGAAAGACAGGCCATCTGGGTGCTCATATTTTGTGTAATTCATATTTGAAATTGCAGCTGAAGCACTTGACTGTCTGCCTATCCTTAGAAGCACAGTCAGCTGAGCTCTCCTGCAGGATTAAGCTCCCCAAGGACTCCTATAGCAGTCATAGTGTGTCTGGAATCCAGCTGTAGTGAAGTCAGTAGTTCTTCAAAGAAAAGCGCCTGAGCCCTAGACTAAAGTCTTGAACTGAGGATTTGAACTAAGCAATCTTAGGTCACCAGCATTTACTTTTGAGTGTGTTGGGCACACTCCTGTTCAGTGTGCTGCTTGCTCCATGCAATTAATTTCTCTCATCCCTTGGAAAAGAGACCTAGGATTGATAAGCGGCATAACTCAAGGCTAAAATTTATCTCTTTATCATTTGTAGATCTAGTTTAAATATAATTTATTTAAACCAAACTAATGCAGTACAGATTGAAAGAATTATTGCCCAATAAGTTTATTGAAATGAGTTGAGGCCATTCCATCAGACATCAAACCACACTGCATTCTCTAATTTATTTGGGTTGGTACCTTTTTCTGGATCGCTCTCAACTATGTGAAGGGAAATGATAGTTATGTTTCTCATTACCAGAGAGACTGGCTGTAGTTTAAGATAGGATGTTCATTGCCTGAGGATTGTATATAAAGAATCTTTATAGTGTTTAAAAAGACAAGGAAGACAAAAGGTGATTTATAAAACCTGCTAGCAGAGATCTCAGATTTCAAATCTGTGCATGATTTGTACATTATGAGTTTCTAGAGGACAAAATTGAATGTAATTTCTGTGAATTCTTCTCTTGCTCTAAAAAGGCTGTGTCACTGAGAGGATTTATCAGTAAAGAGCTTTGTGGCAGGTAAACACAGTTAGGTCCTAAACAATCTCAGCACTTGGGCCTGCATATGCTCCTTTGGTACTTTTAAATGAAGCAATCCATAGAAAACACAAAAAACCTGTGTTGTAGATAGTAGAAAGATTCTTTGAATTTGTCAAAATTAATAGTGGAAACCTACTTGAATGGAACAAGTGTTGCTATAGTAAATTACTTCAAACTGTTCACACTCATCCCTGTTTTAAACTGAGATTAAGATAATTGAAGAGTGGGTTATTTGCCTCTCCTAGAATAGGCTACTAAAAATTTTAGTGTGTTGTGGAGGTGGTGAAGAGGAAGACAGTGGAGTGCTCTGTTCTCTTCTTTGACAGGGAGCAAAGGAAGAGATTGTATTGGCAATAAGAGTGACAACAAAAATATCAGTGCATATCCCTCTTCAGTTCCTGTCACATTAGGTGGTTGGATTGTGTTTTGCTTTTTTGGAAGCCTTTTAGTTTGCATCAGGGCAGTAGAATTGAGTGCTTGAAAAGTGATGAAATATCAAAGGTTAAGATGTATTAATGAAAGAAATACATGTAAGATCATACAAATGCAGCAAAAATATGAAGTACAGAAATAACAAAAAGTAGGAGTTCTAAACTAATTACATTTCAATAACGTGTTCCTACAGCTGTCTAGACATGTTAAATCAAGTACAGCTTGCTGTACTGTCATCTTGCTCAAAACGTTTGGGTGAATGTGCACACATACACCTCACCTCATGCCGAGCTAGGGGTACTTGTAAGCATTAGACAAGGCATTGGATCTTGGATGAAATAAATCTGGATCATCTTATTTTTAATTTCATTGACATGTCTAATTTTTCCCAATGCTTGTGAAAAGAGAACTGGCTGTGAGGTGTATTAGGGAACAGTAAGCAAGTTTCTGGAAAGAGCAAAGTTAGGCGTTGTACATTGAAGCCAAAAATCAAATTACTCAACAGCTGTGCCTTGCCTTTATTTAATACATGTAGTTTTCAGACTTGTTTGTGCTTGTGATTGTTACAGAAAGAATAAGACTTATGTTCTGCATGATTTTTAGATGGGCGAGGTTTGAATGCAGGAGATTTTACTCCTGTGCTCAGAGCAAGGAGTAAGGGTTGAGTTCAGTCCTGCTATGGTTGTGCAATGGATGTTCTGTATTTGTTTTACTGGGATGAAATCTGTATCAACAGATCAGAAAGGGATTTGGAGGATGTGTGCCCCTTTGGTCTAGCCTGCAGATTGGTTCTGGGTATGAAGTATCAGTTAGTGCACTGTTGGGAGACAAAAATAAATTAAAAGCATAAAAGCATTTTATGTAAAGCTGCTTTAAGTAATTCTGCTGCTCTCCTCACCACTGATCAGACCTCAGCTGCAGTATAGTGTGGTTTTAGACAGGATTTATGAAGAAAGAAGAGTACCAAGTAACTGGTATCAAAAGCAAAACAAAAAAAGATGGAGACCTGCAAAATAGGGGCTGTTAGACTGAAAGTTTGGGTGGTTTTGGTCTGGTCAAAATGAGACTGAGGGAAATTGATGGCAGTGGTCTTCAAGTATGTTAGAAAATGATCCACAGAGGAATGATGTTTTGTTAAAGTATGCTGTAGATAAAGCAGAACAATAGTTTGCTTGAGTTGCTACAGGGGAAATGTGAGTTAGGTATTAGGAATACCTTTATAATAAGAGGCAGGGAAAAGGCAGATGGGGAGATTAAGTAATCTCTCAGAATCTTTTCAGCCCTTTCTGTACCTTTTAGAGCTGTATTTCTCACAGTGTGTAATTAAAAATTTAGGGAAGATCTGCCTCTTGCCTGTATGTCAATCTAGTGTGTTTTTATCTCTTTTTTTTTGTTTTCTTTTTTATTTTCTGTTGTTTCTTCTTGTGTTGTTGTTTTTTGTTTTTTGTTTTTTTCTTTAGCTCCTAGCATTATAAACCTTCTAGATGATGCTATTTCTAAGTTGTATGACAGCTAAGTTCAACTTGTTCTGGTCTTTGAGAACTAGGTTTTTGTTGGTTGGTTGGGTTTTTTTCTTTTGTTTTAAATTGATGTCAGGCAGTGACAAGACAGAACTTCCTCATATACTGTTAAAAGTGTAAAAAGGTCATTTGACAGTAGTTCTGAGAGGCTATCTTACTTGTGGGGTTGATTTTTACACAATGTCATCTTTACTTTTAGCTGAACAAGCATATCTAGTCTAAGGACTAAAGCAGGTGGAGTGGTGAAATAACTGGGAGATACCTTTTTTTAGGAAATAAGTAATTTCCTTCTGCTTCTTCCTTTTTTTTTTTGGTCAGCATTTAGCTAAGAAAAAAGAGGGTGTTTCTCATCTAAGAATTTAAAATATTGAATGTATTAGCTGTTTAAAAGCTAATTGAGTTTGATTTTAGAAGATTTAATTTTAAATGCACTCCTCATGCATCATGGTTATAATTTGAAAATGTGAAATCGCCTGAGATAATCTATTCTCATTGGGAAGAGAATGTAATTTTAAAATAGAATATCCAGGTTTCATGACACACTAGATAAACATGAAAACATACTGAGATCAGTGCAGAAGTAGATTGTCATGAAAAGAAAGCAGAGTATATCATTACTGGAGGTACTGATGCAATATAGTTCTGCTAGTTCTGTTTCCTTAGGAGATTTGCCTCAGGATATTTGTCATAAGTGAAGGCATTAAAAAAACCCGAAAAACAAAACAAGGAGAACAACAACATCCCCCCTTCCCCAAACTGGCCTCTTAAAAGAGTTTTAGACATTTGTGTACAAGGAATATGGGAGTTGTGTGCATTAGCTACACTGTGTACTCAGCTGCTCAAAGCCACTGCTTGTGATTTATTATTTTTTATTGTGAATCCTTTTGGTTAGATCACTGTGAAGCACGAAACCATCACACAAATAACATCAGTGTTTTTGACACATTAACATATTTTATTCTCTTTGCCCCCTTGACCTACATAGTTATCTATTTAACTGAATACCAGTCCTGCTTTCACTAGTGTTGCTAGCCCATTGTCTTCCTGCAAAACAGGGACATACCACAGATCATCTGAGCTCCACTGCAGCCATTGAATACTGTCAGAATGTTGGAGCAGCCTTAAACCCAGGGAAAATAAGTGTTTTTAGAAATTCTTCTAGGAAGAAGCAAAGTCTGAGTTGCATTACTCAGCGACTCAGGAGATTGGGGAGGAATCCTTCCCCTTATACAACTCTTTCCAGGCCTGGCTGTGTAAGCCATTGTGACCACCTGCACATAAAACCTGCCACCTGCCCTGGCTTAACTACTTCACCTTTTTTGCTAATGCAGGGGAAAAAAAAATTGTCATAATGGATAGTGGGGGCAGAAAGACTTCTATTAAGAAATCCTTTTGCTTGTATTTTCCATTTCTCCTGCAGTTGTTGCTAAATCATAAATTTATCACAGCAGGAGTTTGCTGTGTTCATGATCTTGTATCATAGTCACTTACGGAGATGGAAAAAAAGTCACGTACATATGGTGCCAACTTTCAACTAAAAACTCATCACTTTACACAGATGTCTTTTTTTTTAAATCTGGCTCAAGACTTTTACAGATTCTGGAAATTATGGGTACATTCTTCCACTGATCTCTTTTGACAAATGTATCTCAGTGTTCTTAAGTGTAAGTGAGCCTGGGCTAGGAGGCAGGATGATGGCGCTGTTGGCTGAACCTCATTGTGAATTTGCTGTCTAGCTGAGGGATGAAGATTTATCCAGTATTAGTAATCTCGATTGTCCTGTCTTTATTAAAACAATCTGAGTCTGTCTCTAGTTTGACCATTTTTTTCAGTAAATTTGCTATTTATTTGGTGTTTTCATCTTCTACTTTTGTTTTTTTCCATTAGGCTTGTTTGTTTATCTGGTCTCATATTTGTATTTCTTCAGTCTGCTGTTATACGTAGGAGCATAGTGAGGTGTTTCATTTCCACGTGTTTAAAATTGGTCTAGAAGAGTTTGATGTACTTCTGTGTATATATATATGTATAGAAAAAAAATTATTCCAGGGGTCTTGTTGTAGCACTATAATTTTTTTTTTCCAAAAATGGATTTGAGGTAATCTAAGTTGCAGATTGTCATGCCTGTGTCACAGTGGCATCATCAGTAGAGGTTCTGGAGTTTGAAGAAAATACTCTGTATGCTTCCTTAAAAATTTACTGTCCTTTAACATGGGCTAGTCCAAAGTCAGAAGAAGTCAAGGCTATAGTAGTACCAGTCTTTTCCTAGCATGAAATCGTGGGTTTAGCATTAATACTGCAAAACCAGGTAACAGATATTGAAGAATAGTTTCTCATTTAGAACTGAATTTTCTTTAGAGAAGAGGAGGGAAAAGAAAATTACAGAAGAGGAGATTGAAGGAAGTCCAAGAGACTAAGCTTGAAGTTTCTGCTAAAAGCTTCCTTTCAGGAGAGGGGTTGTGGTCTTTTTTTTGAAATTGAATCTGTATGTATTAAGCTTACTGTTATGGTCCCTAAGCCTCAGAATCTGTGAGGATAGTACTATTTACTTTTCTGCAACTGCAGAAAAGAATGATAGTGACATCTCTGCCTTGAATCGACTTCTCAAATGCTGATCAGTTTTTAGCTCAGAGGCCATAATTAGCCTTGTATCCATCCTAAATATCTTCAAAAGAATTGAAGTTAAAAGCTGTGACCTACTGGGGAGGGAGAACAAACTGTTTTTATGGTTTTCATAAATCTAAGATGGAGAAAATCTTCCCTCTAAAGAATATGAAGGTATCTTATTTCTGTCTCTTTGCAATTGGCAAAGCAGGAATATTTGAGAATTTGCTTTATAGCAAAATAACTAGCATAGATAAAGATATCATATGATGGTTGACCAACCAGCTAACAAGTCAAGCACAAAGGGTTGTAGTAAATGGGATTACATCAGGCTGGTAACCAGTGGGTCTCTATAGGGCTACATTTTAGGGTCAGTGCTCTTCAACACAGTTTTGGGGGCCACAATATAAGAACCGTGTAAAGCAATTGGACGGTGTCCAAAGAAGGGCCGTGAAAACAGGAAGGGTCTTGAGGGGAAGCAGCTGAGGTCACTTGGTCTGTTCAGCCTGGAGGAGAGGAGGCTGAGGGGACACCTCACTGCAGTTACAGCTTCCTCATGATGATTTGAATATTTGTAGGAGCTAAGGCTTCCATTGTGTGTTTTTAAGACTTCTTCCTGAAAAACTCCATTTAAGTACTGTGTCAGGGATACTCTTTAGCTCTCTAGATGTTGATCTGTGGTTTTGAAAGTGCTGTTTAATTATTACTCCCAAACTTAGGTACTAATATTTTCTTATCCAAAAGCACTGGAAAGCAAATTTTACAGTTTCTGTTGCATCTCATACTAAGGCATCTCTTTTACTAAAATAATTATGTTACAGGATTTTCTGGTAAAAATCTAAACTATCTGATAAAAATAATTCTAAATTTTTTGTTGTGAACGCTATGCCCAAGACTTACTACAGCTCAGCACTCAACAGCATAATACAGAATATGTGAAGGGAAATTAAATGATGGTTTAGTTTCATCTTTACTATTTCAAAAACATAACTATGGGCCTGACACTTGGTGTGCAAACAATCTATTGCACTTTAAGTTGGGACGACAAACCTGCTGATGTGTCCCTGCACAATTTCATGTGGAATTGTCATCTCCTGGGTGGATAGAAAATTGCAGTACTTCTTAAAACTCATTAACCACGATTGTGCCAGGTGCTGTGTTGGGATTATGGTCAAACTTTCTGTTCTTTGTGGACACGTTGTACAGAATATTTCTGGGTAGGAACTGTACTGGGTTTGTACAAAATGTCTCTGGGTGTCAGGTAGAAGAATCAGACCGCATGGCTTCCACTTTTCTGCTATGTTCCTTCCCGATGCCATAGCAGCACAAACCATGTGACCTCCATTCAGTTTCAGTATTTGCACTGCGAGCTCCATCACATACAGACCTCTGTATTTTCTGCTCTTCCAACACTGACAAAGCCAAATATATATGTATATTTTTTTTTAAATTTATTTTTTAATTTTTTTTTTAAAGCTAAGCCACAAAGCTTGTCTGGGTCCCCCAATACTGGTTTTTACAGTGTAGGCAGGACCAACTTTTGTGACTCAACTAACCCTGTTTTTTTAATTAGATCACATCCTAAAGGAAAAATATTGCTAAAACGTCTGAAAATATAAGATATTAAATGGACTCTTTTCTAGGAAAATATATATGTATAATTATGCAAGTAAAATATAAAGATGGCAATATTGCTTGTGACAAATTTGCTTTAAAAAAGCAAAGCTTAAAAGTTCTATGCTCAGCAGTTCATAGGTCACTTATATCTGTATATTGGTTAAGGTATATTCATTTTTGTAAGAAATGTGTGGCATCCTAGAATCTAAGATGTCTTCTATAACCCCTAAAATCAGAATATTAGCCTTTAATCAAAATATTTTATTCTTGTATCTGTCAGGGCTCTTCCTTTTCTAAGCATTGTTTAAAGAAAATAAGGTGGGAGCATCTGTACTACAGCTGCTGTTCAAATAGACCAATGCCTTTACAGTAGACAAAACAATCTGCACAATTGCTAAATCTGTTTGTTTATGAAGAAATAAGAAGGCTTTATATTCTTTTGAAGTGGGAAGATGTTTAAGATTTTCTTGATATTTTCAAAAAAGTGTTTGTCTGCAGGGTATTTCATGAACTAGGTTAGGCAACTATCCAGCAACTTTTTTATTTCTATGACATGAGGAAAAAGGAGATTCTTCTCTTTCTGTGCGTCATTTCTTGGCATTGTTAGGCTTGATATGAAAGTATTTATTAATAGTTTCCACAAAGATGCTGTGATATTTTTTAAAGAACTTGCTGGATTTATTAGTAATATGCAGAGGACAAAATGTTTTCTTTTTAAATCATTGCAAATGGAATCTGGTTTTTACCCCGTTTTTCCTAATAAGTAGTTTTAATTATTTTTTGTCTTCAGCTGTTAGATACAGAATCAAATACATCTGGTTTTAAATATCATTCTGTAACAAGGAATTCTTATAACTAGCTTAATTGCAAATTAGTGCTTGTGCAGTCTTTATTACATTCAAGTTTTTTTTAAAATGACTATAGGGAAGTATATATATATATATTTTAAAAAAAAGAGAATCTGGCCATTTTTTATCTTTGATCTCAGTATTTTTAAAGCACTGATACTTCCTCACTCTTTTTTTCTGAGCTATTTATTACTAAAACAAAGGCTGACAGCAGAGCTCAGTCTATAATATGTAAATTCTTGTGGAAAAATAGTGCCAAAAAAAAAGTGAAGAAAAAAATGGGTCCAGGCAGCTGCGTCACAAGGTTTGACCACTTCAGGCTGGGGTGCCAGGAGATTTGAGACAGATGTTTTCAGACATGCCGCATGCCTAAAACGTTTCCAGGGGTCGAGCTACAAATAGTGACTTAATAAGTGCAGAAACAGGAAAAGTATGTAGGGAGTACACAAGAGTTTATTCACCTCTAGGTGCACAGCCAGCCTCTTTACATTACATCTGCCTGTCAGGGTTGGCTATTTAAGCTGTCATGCCCTTGGTATTGCTCTTTGTCTGCCTGTGAATAAAGTGCAGCATTGTGATTACTAATCCCACTCCAGTGACTTGACTTTAAATGTGGTTTTGGAGCGGATCCCGGAGTTCTGTTTGCTAAGCTTCCTACTCCTGTTTCAGAGACACCACTGGAGATCTATGAGAGAGAGCACTGCAGACTGCCCTCCTCCTCTAGACCTGTCGACTTCCCCCCCCGCGCCTTTTTTTTTTCCCCAAAAACTTTTTGAAGGAAATCAATGGATACCAAAGTGATCTGTTTATTTTTCTTTTTTTCTTTGCCTCCGCTGACAGTGGGAAATCACACTGGTCGCATCAAGGTGGTCTTTACCCCCAGCATCTGCAAAGTGACTTGTACCAAAGGCAACTGTCAGAACAACTGTGAGAAGGGAAATACAACCACCCTCATCAGTGAGAACGGCCACGCTGCTGACACTCTGACAGCCACCAACTTCCGAGTAGGTAAGGACCCTGGAACTCTGCTTGTCCTTAGCTGTCCTCTTTTGACTAACAGAGGGAGGAGATGTTTTGTTATTAATACCAGTTGTGCATCTGTTGCTCTTTGTTTGGAGGGCTGTGCTGAGTAGGAAGAATTGTGTGTTAGACAAGTTTTCTGGTGTCCTTCGGAAATGTTCCCAAAAGTTCCTTTTGTGTCAGAGAAAAAAAGCTCCCATATTTTTCATCTGACTTTTCAGCTGCAGGGATGCAACATACTAAACTGAAGCTTTCGGTAAAATTCCTCCCTCAGAGTTTGTTTTAGTAAATAGGGAAAATGACAGATTACACAAAAAGTTGTATTTCCTCTTTTTTACTTTTTAATATGTATTAAATGCACATGAAACCTAGGGAACAGCTAACAGTGACTGTCTTCAAAAACTTGTTCAGCAGTTCCTTAAAACTACAATCCCTTTTTAAATATGCAGCAGCTTAAAACTTTTCTTACTGCTGAAAGTAAGTCAGATTTCATATTTGGCATTTTTAGAAACTGGAATAATGTTAAGCCTAATTAAAGTTATTGAAGCCAGTAATTTCTTTGTTAATGTTTATTCTTTCTGCTTGCTCAGTAAGAGTATCAACAGTATGCCAGACTAAACCCTACTACTCTTTGACTGTTGAAACAAATCCTGAAAGCTACCTAGGATAATGAATAGCATATTTTCACTGTGTACTAAATAGGCATTTGTGTGCAAGTACTTACCTTGTGAGTTAAGATATACAGATTTATGGGTGCATACCTAAACACTTCAAATTAGTAATTTCACATTTTGATACCCTGAACTTCTCTTGGAAAGTAATTTGGTAGTTATCCTGAAAATATCATAGTGTTGTGTTCTAAAAAAAAAATTACTTTTCAAATTTCTAGTCAAAGAATGCCAAATATGAACACTGTAATTTTAGTCTCTGTCTAGAATAAACATAGAGTTCAGGCAGTGCTGAGGCTGGCCAATATTGCTGTTTCTCAAGTGCAGTGTATTTCATGCTCTGAGGGTCGGGGAAAGCTGTTCAGGATTATTATTCTTTTCTTCTGGACAGATGATAGAAAGAGCAGTACCCTCTTTTACCACTCCTGCTAGGCTGTCAGGTTGTGCAGGAAAGCTCTTGAAGCTACCAGCTCATTCCTCCATAGAATCCATGTTTGTAAAAATGTATGTGTTTTGGACTAATAGTAAAACCAGTGTTTTAAAACAAGAACAGAGCAAATTTTGGTGTTTGTTTGTGGTTGTTTGGAGGCACAAAAAAAAAAAAAAGTATTTTGTAAAGGAATGGTAAATCTTATACTTCTGTGTTTACTGCCAGTGCAGATTTTTACAATGTTTTTGGCCAGAACCCCAGCTAAGTAAGTTTTTTGTTTTATTTTCGGGCTAGCATAAAAGGATAGGGTTATTCTTCCCCCTTTTCATTTGACCTAATTTTTCTATTGAAATTATGAAATGCTGAGAACAGGCAGTCATGTAATTTGTCTGCTATGTAAATCTGTGCTGTAACATGACCTTCTCTCAAATACTTGAAAACTTGGAGAGTGGAAATTGACCTGTGAAGACGTGTTCCACACCTTCCTTCCTGGCCTCAGGCCACGCAGCTCTGATGCACTGGGTACAATGGGCTGCTGGAAACATTCAACAAAAGCAGCCTGTAACAGTATTTGATGGAAAGATAAGCGAGTCTTCTGTTGAAAAATGTATAAAAGCAAGTTACTACACATGGATAAGGATTTTTAACCTGCCTCTTAGCTATCTTCCCTACTACATTTAAAAGACAAAAATGTTTAGTACAGATTTTGGTATTGTCATTTTCACAGAAGAATGAGGTCTGAACTAGCACTTACAGGCTCTCCAATTAAAAATAAAAATGCTGCATGAACTTCTTAATAACTAAGGAGAGGAATCCTATACCTGTAGATTGAATTCTTTCAGCAGTCATGGTTTTCAGGAGCTTTTGAATCAGTTTAAAATATATACCACTGAAATAATTTTTCATATCTCTTCTCTAACTAGTGCCTCTCACTAGCTTAGGCTTGTCCTGATGTCTCCTGACACATAAAGCAGAAGTAATTTGTGTCTTCCAAGATCATTAACTTTTGTTATATTTAACAGCTGAATTATGTTTAACTTGTGCTTTCTGCTTTGAAGTCCATATTCTAAGCTTCTTTACTTAACATTAATCCAAAATGCATGGAAATTCTTATTTAGATGACTTGGTATTTAAAAATGCAGCCATAAGACAGAATGTCATGTCAGGAAATACATATTTAAGGCAGTGAACAGGACTTTTTCAGTATGTTTTTTAAAAAATGTTTGTTCTTCCTAAAACCAGAGAAAATAGTCACATGCCCTGTTTGGAAGCAGAAGCATTTCTCTAGCAGGATCGGCATTTCTTTAGCAGGAGCAGCATTCTAGTACATTAGATTGACTTTGGGTTCTTGGATGACAGATTAGTTAGACAGCAATTTGCTTTGTTCGTAATAATAAATTATTTCTGATAATGAGTCAGAGTAAAATTTTTTATTTCTTTTCAGCTTTGTGCTGAACTTTGTAAACACTGCATTTTCAGAAAGAATTAGTTGCAATACCTTTATACAGCTACTCAAGCTTTATCATGGATTATTTCAGATTCTTAAAATGTGCTCAGTTTGTCAATTCAGCTTAAGCTTGGTAGCAGGGAGCCCAGGCAAGGAACAAATCCTGTTTCCTGAAAATTTTACACAGTATGGATAAGCCATTAAAAACAAAAACCCACAACAAGGGACGAACTGGGGGGAATGCTGCTTTTCAGGTAGCTGAGATTTTTGGCTGTGGTGAGGAATAGCTCCTAGCACTGCAATTTAAGGTGATGAAAGCTTGGTATTTAAAAGGAGAAACCTCTTTGGTTGCCAGGCTGCTTCACTGAAACTTCAGGGTTTTTTGCAGTTTCATTTTGTGAATGGGATATGTTGCAGTTAGACCAACCAACCTCCAATATTTCATTGGCTTGGAGAATGAAAGCATTTAATCTGAGTGGAAACTTCTGTTGAATAGATGAATGTTACTATTCTATTGGATTAATGCATGTACAGTTTGTATGGTATTTCAGTCCTGATATATCTACTGAGACTTGTAAAACACGGTTGATACGTGTGCATAGGAAAGGATGGGAATAGAGTAGCTCATGAGGTTTCTGTCTCTTTCACTGTTGAAGTTACTCTGTGAGGTGTCCTGTTTCTACTCAAAATTATTCCACATTCCAATTTTGAAATGAATTCTCTTCCTGTAAGGAGTGGGAGGACAATGACTAATTTGTAACTGTAAAATGAAGCAATAAGGAATTAGTGAATGCCCAAATTAATATTTTCATGCTTTTTTTCCCCCCCACTGTTGTGTAAATATATTTAATTATAGATTTACATTCTATTTTTTCCCAAGGGATTTGTGCTTCATTCATTTGAACAGAAATGATAGAACTTAGTAAAGGAAGCAGTCATTTAATATTTAAGTTCATATTCAGTGTTCATTTGCAGCCCTGTAACTCATTTAAAGCGGTTCATTCAAACTGTTATTAATGATAAGTCAAAGCTGCATGTTTGTCAGTGAAAGTGCGTATCTTTCTGTAAAATTATTGTGTCTGAGCACTTGGCAGTATCTGTGTCAAATAAGGAAACAGAATCATACAATTATAGAAGGGTTTGGGTTGGAAGGGACCTTTAAAATCTTCGAGTTCCAACCCCGAGCCATGGGCAGGGACTCCTTCTACTAGACCAGGTTGCCCAAAGCCCCATCCAACCTGGCCATGAACATTTCCAGGGTTGAGGCATCCGCAGCTTCTCTGGGCAACCTATGCAAGTGCCTCACCCTCACAGTAAAGACTTTCTTTCCCTATCTAATCTAAGTCTACTCTCTTTCAATTTAAAGCCACTCTCCAGTGTCCTGTCCACGCCCATGTAAAAAGTCTCTCTCCAGCTCTCTTGTAGGCCCCCTTTAGATGCTGGAAGGCTGCTATGAGGTCACCTTGAAGCCTTCTCCAGGTGAACATGGTGTCTTAAGTAAAAATATATCTGGTCCTTCACATTTAATCTTAAATTCTCAAACTTTCAGCATGGATCACCTGGACCTTCTGTACTGTGTTACAATAATGCTCAAATTATGTTGCCTCTCGAATTTTGGCACTTCTCCTATTGGAATTTTCTATCAAAAAATTTTCCAACTTTCCTGTGTTGACTCTGTGTAAATGTTTTTAGATAATTGAGGTTGTCCAGAAGTTTCCAATTACGTATAGACCGAAAATTCCAAGAAGCAGCAGAAGCATTTTGCTCAAATTTTATTTGGTCTATTATTGAAAGCTGTGAAAGAAAATTTGACCAATATATTTTGAAACAATAGGTTATTCAAAGGAAATTTAGTAAGAAGACCCACTATGTAATTATTATTGTAACAGAATTTCCTATCTAGAAAAGAGTTTAGTAAGCATAATTATTTAGAATTGTGAAAATTTAAAGCAGTTATTTTAGAAAATGTTGGCAGAATTTCTGAATTTTATTCAGACCTGTATGATAATGAATTGCTGTTAGTGTTGTAGGAGTTAGCATTGCTTTTTATTCAAGCACTTAAGACATTATTGAAGAGTAGTGTTGGTTAAAAATGGCAATTACCTGCAAGCAAGGCAGCCTGTTGGCAAGCCACCCAATTGCCTTATTTGCAGTTTACATATGACAGAAAGTCCAAGAGAAATGGTTGGTGTTTTCTTGCTACCATTTGGTATTAAAGGTGTCAGTTCTTTGCTCCATATGATATATACTGCACGTGTCCTGCTACACTGAAGAGGAACTGTAAGGCTGATATTTGAGAAGCATTTTTAGTATCCTTTTGGTGAAAAGGCATATTTTAAATAGTATTGGAATCTAATTTGATGACATGTAAAGGCATAGAAGAGACCAACATCTTGTGGAAGTGCTTGTGTAGATTTGTGAGAATTTACAGTCACAGTCTCTACTGGCTGCTTGTGAGATACACGCTATTCAGCTTTTTACCCATTACATTTTGCTCTTTTGTTTCACTAGGTTTAGTAAGAGATGCTAGAAATGTAACATGTTAGAAGAGACACTTTCTTCTCTACTTTGAACTGGTGTTTGCTGTTTGGTGAATGGTGGCAGCCTGTGTAGGTAGCCAATCATATAATGACCTATGTAACTGCCCCAGCAAAACACTCTTCCTGTGGCTTCATCTGAGATATAGCAGATAAAGATGTGGAGGATTTACAATAATTGCTAACACATGTCATGGAGAGATTTTAAAAAATTATTTTGGTAACATAAATGAGAAGTGATTTTATTTTAATTTTTTTTAATGTTTTTATTTTCAACTTTGTGTTCCATCTGACAACCTAATTTAAGAGATGTTTATTTCTGGAATAACTACTTAGCTCAAGAACAGCATATGATAATTCATAGCTTTTTTTTAGTAAATATTCTCTGTAGGTAAGAGTCAAGTGTTACTTTGAAATATCCTTGAGTTTTGCACTTGAACTTGCAAATCTGAAGAAGTTATGCAAGAACTTTATTATTCCTTTAGTATTATCACCTTTGTCCTTTTACTGCCTCTGGTAGCTACCTTGTAGTCTTATTTGGTAAAAGCTTTGTTTCTACTGTTCTTGCAGTAATTATAGTTTGTGTCCTGTCAGGCTTTGTTGGTTTATGCTTTTTCTGCTGCTGGATGAAGTATTATTTCCTTTAATAGGCACATGAAAATTCCAGAATTCTTGGGCAACTTGGCTGAAAGAATAACTTTTTAAACTGTATTCAACAGTAGTCAAAGATGATGGTCAGTCTATCAGTGTATGTGTCTCAAGAAAAAAAAAATTAAGAAAAGGACATGAGAATTTATCCACTGCTTTATCTGGTAATTTGAAATTTACATATGATGACTATGCTAGAAATATTCATGCAGCAAGACTGTGATAGCTGTAACAAAATGAAGGCCAGGTATTTTTTCTCAGACAGTGAATTAAGTACTAAAATAATGAAAAATAACAGCAGGACTATTATTATAAATTATTATTTGCCTTATGGAAGATACTAGGAAAAAGGTATTTCCTAGCCTGAAGAGCCAATGCAAAATTATTTGGGAGGAACCCATTATGATCATCAAATCAAAAGACATTTCTTTTTTCCAGTTTCCCTTTGTTCTATAAATCAATCTGAGCTGACAGCAGAATGAATTATTTTACTTACAGTTCAGGTAGTATAGTATAGGCTTTTCTAATCTGAAATAGTAGTCCACTACAATTCTATCCTGTAATGTGATTGTACCATTCTGTAGGCTGAGCAAAGACTCAGGGTTTTAATGCATTTTCAATTATGGGCCTCCAGTGCTCAAACTACAAAGAAAAATTGTATTTTAACAATTTTGTTGGTTTTAATATCCACATCTGTTCAAAAAGAATTATTTCTTTACCCCATGTATTTCTCAGAACTTGTCATCAACAAATAGTTCTGGTTTCTGCCACGGAACTTAGAGCATCTGTGAGCCTTTTCTTCATAATCTTAAAATAATTATTCAAAATTGACATCTTTACCTCACATTCCAGTGGAGGCCAGATGCTGATTTATAGAAAAGAGATTGTTCATTCAGATTAATTTTAATGAGGTTGAACTCATACAAGTCTGTTAGCAACTTGTTTCCACTCCTTTGCTCACTTTAAAGACTTCAGACCATCACCATGAAGTAAAAGTCCATCTGCTCTCAAAGCACTCCCCAAACTATCTATTGCAGAGAACAGTTTTGGATGTGCAGTTGTAGGAAAAAACCACAAATGTAAATGGTACCAAATCCACACCTGCAGCCATTCAAAGACACGTGGAGTATGTTTCCCTCAAAGTTAAAGCAAAACAGAATTCAAAGCTAGAATGCAAAATGTTTCATTTTACTGTACATGGTTTTAATTTATAAAGATTAGTTCATGTACATCTGACTTGAAGTACTGTAAAAAAAGAAATAAGAGTGCATTTATTTGAGTGATTACATTGTTACATATTCATATAAACACACTACCTGGTACAGCTATAACTATGTTATTGTTAAACTAAATGTCTTTGCACATCCCTCACTGAAGATCAAGTGTATGCTAACTTTGGCTTAAAGAAGAAATTGCTTCTAAGTTATGCAAGAACAGAAGAAAGAGTCTGAAATTTTTCTCTACATGTCTAAATATAGCACTTATCATTAATAGATTTCTTAGCAAATGGGTTTGTATTTGCTGTGTCCTGGGCTTAGCACAGTCAGAAGGAAGCAAGCAGCCATCACTGCTCTGTTGATCACAGTCTTGGCCCATTCAGCCTTTCTACTGCTTGTTGTGTTTTTTCATTTTGCTCCAGATAATTCTCATCTCTCTGTCTGTGTAGTCTGTATAGAGTTCATCTATCCATTCCACCTGTAATTAGCTCTTAGATTTGGGTATCCCTGTAATTGAGAGTGTTACTTTGTAGAAACACTGGGATTCCTGGATTTTTCTTTTGAAACATAAACTTTTCTTCATTATGTACACACTTAAATTTAGAGTATTTTTTATATATCCATAAAAACCTGTCAAGAGGGTGGACCATGAACTTCCAACCAGGGATTTGTGAATAGGAATCAAGTTGAAGTCTATAGGAGCTGTAAACTTTTTTTTTTTTAATCTCTTGTGAAGTCTTGAGAGATACTAGTTAATGAATAGAAGGAAAATTAGATATTTTCTGATTGAAGAGGATTGAGTTTAAGCATCCAAACAGAGTATTTCTCATCTATGTTTTATTCATCTAAATAATTTTTAATTTCACATTTTGGTTGTATTTTTGGTTTAATTCAAAGATGTTAAGATGAGCTATTAAATCAAATTTTTATATTTGTTATTGCTCAGATATTTCAAGTTTAAGGAAACTTTTAGCAACTGTTCATCTCATAATTTAGAAATTACTTCTTTGACTTCTCCCTGAGAGAGACTCTCTCTGTTCATAAGATGTATAGATCAGTGGTCTCCAAACCTTTTCGATTGCACATTTCTATCAGTAGAATATTTTTGAACACTCTGTCCTATATGTATACCTTTATAAATTGTATACACCTACTGTTGTATATATAATCTATTTGTCCATTATAAACCATAAACAAAATAGAAAATGAAAATAGATGAGAAAAAGACTAAGTGAAGTCTTTGGAAAATTGATTTTATTTATTAATGTTACAAAACATAGTTGTTTCCTGCATCCCAGTACATTTTCTGGCACACTGTGTGGGATAAGCACACCCTGCTTTGGAAACTGCTGGTGTAGGTAAACAGGGCAGACCAGCATCACAACATAAGCTGTAATACTAGCTTTCTGCAGTTAATGTGTCCGTTGCATCTCTCTTACTTATTGTTTGAATATGTCAAATTCTGTCTGTTGTGTTAGATGCTATACACTGAAAATCTGTTGTGACAAGTGGGAAAAGGGATTTTTTTCACACTTGTACACATTTCAGTGCACAGGGTGGGTACAACATTGTGGTGTGAGGCTTCTCAATGAGATTGTACATAGCACGGGGGAAATTGATGCGTGGTTAAATTGCTTGGAACTGGACATGACCAGGCAGAGCATGATTTTTAGGTTTACACAGCTTGTGCAGCCATTGTTACATCTATTATGGTCATAAGCACCACAAGGAGTGGTGGAGTTGTGTGTTTTTTAATGAATTTCCAGCTGTACATTCTCTGCAGAATAACCTTTATCCTTCATATTCACTAGCAGGGACTCTTTTTTTCTTCTCCGAACTCCAGGATTTGAGTCTCTAGCTTTTTCACTGGTCTCCTATGACCTAATTTATTACTCAAACTTTGAACAATAGCCATCCCATTCTTACATTGTGTCACTGCTGCAAGGTCAACTCCCTAGAAAACTTTCCAATAGCTTGTGATGAAGCCAGTGCCAGAAAATCATAGCCTGTGTTTTTCATGTTTTTAAACTCTTCCATGAATGCCTGTATTATGAGCTGTTATTTGTATGCTAATGAATATCCACTTTAAACAGTCTGTTCTTATTTTACTCTTCATGTAGACGTTTTTACACAAAGTGAGTGCTGTGGTAATGCTACAGTATTCAGTGACCAGTCTCCCGATGTTTGGAAATTTTTGTAGTGACTAAGGTTTCTGTGGCTTTTCTTTTTCTATTTTAAACATAGATTTGTTATTGGAGGATGTCTTGTGGTACAGTGGGATGCAGTAGATTAGTGTTTATAGACCATTTGGATCTAAGTTTGGGGGTTCATCTGGCTCACCAAACCATAGCAAGATGCCTCAGTCAAGACCTTGGTTGTGAGTGGGTGATGGGATGCACCCGTGTGGCCTGTGGATGTCCTTACTGGCCTGCTGGGCCAGTCTGCCTTCACTGGCAGACCGGGAAACCTCAGATAACAGCTCTCCTAACGTGTGTGGCTCAAGGCACGAAAGGTTAAATGGGAATGAATCTCAGCCATTGTGATTTAACCCAGCCAGCAACCCATTACCATGCAGTCACTCACTTCCTCATCAGCAGGGCTGGGGAGAGAATCGGGAAGGTAAAAGCTTGAAAACTCTTGGGTTGAGATAAAGAGCTTTAATAGAGAAAATAGAAAGCCAGCATGTAAGCAAAGTAAAACTAGGAATTAATTCACTTCTTGCCATGGGCAGACAGGTGTTCAGCCATTCCTAAGAGAGCAGGGCCCCATCACACATAGCAGTGACTTGAAAGATAAATATCATCTTTCTGAATGTCCCTCCCTTCCTCCTTCTTTCTCTCAGCTTTTTATACTGAGCATGATGTCATATGGTCCAGAATATCCCTTTGGTCCTTTGGGGTCACCAGTCCTGGCTGTATCTCCTCTCAATTTCCTGTGCATCCCCGGTTTCTTTGCCAGTATGGAAGAGCACAAAGAAGAAAAAACCTTGGCTCTGTGTGAGCTCTGCTCAGCAATAACAACATCTCTATATTATCAACACTGTGGTCAGCACAAACCCAAAACACAGCCCTGTACCAGCCACTGTGAAGAAAATTAACTCTACCCCAGCTGAAGCCAGCACATCAGCTTAAGTATCTATTATTCAGCTGCTAGAAATTGTAAGGATGCTGATGTCCCTGGCCAGTGTCAGCTTTAATAGTTCTGTGGTCTTCAGAGCCTTTGGATAACAGAAACATGCCCGGTGTTTCTCAACACATGTTTCTGTTTTGTCTGATGGTAATCACGTAGGTGGATATCTAGAAGGAGTTCTTTTCTATGCCTTATGCTACTGGCTGTTACTCCATGCCAGAGTGCAGTGCATTTTTTGGAAATAGCCTCATTGGACAACAGGTGTCAGAGCAGAGGATCAGTTCACTGACTTCTTCAGATTGTAACAGTGCATGAGCAATGACAGCCTCATGTCATTATGGTCACGTTACTCATTAATCCTGTTGTCCTTAATTTGGGTAGGGCTGTTCAGCTGGCATCTAAAGGGAAGAGTACAGTATGGAAGGATCCTGGATCAATAAAGATGCTTGCTCTTCATTGTTACCTGTCCTTGTCAGCATTGCCCATGCTCAGGCACACAAAACACTGTACAGTAGGGAAAATCTTAAAAGCCCTGGGATCATAGGAAGGGTAGTTTTCATCTGACACTGTGCCTTGATGTCAGTATTAGTACTTTGACGACGGCAACTAAGAAGTTATTCAGGACTGCTTAAATTGACACCTGTAAAGTTTTTGTACTGTACTATGCTTGTTTTAAGCAAGGGTGCTAATTTGTTACCCTTCCAAAGCCAGCTTTTCCTGGTTATTTTGTTTCTGCAGAAAATAAATATCAGTAAACTAGAAATCCAAGGAAATGTCTGGAGTAGTGTTTTGTATGTGTTAGCACCTTATCAAAGGTCTGACCCTGGCCATTTGTAAGGCAGTAATTCCTGATGAACAGTAACTGGTGTATTTTTATTTTTTTTAGTGTACAGAGTCTGAGCCTAACCGTTGTGATATACTCAGTATATCAGGGTGATGTCTAAAAAAGTCAATAAACTCACCACTTATGTATGATCAGTGTAGGAATGATTCAGATGGCTCTTTAGCATTCTGCCTCCTTGCCTCCCAAAATAGTGTCTGAATAATCTCAGATATTTAGAATATTAGAAGCAGAGTTAGCAAAGATTGACTAAGCATCATACCTGTTAGTAAGAATCCTCCTGTCAGTCATTTGCAACTACCATAAAATTTTTCTACACCCTTTCTATATTGAGTAAGCACAGAACAGCTTTAGGCCATTTTCCATGCCACAGCATACATTGTCTTTTTCTGATAGTATTTAAATAGTCTAAGACTGTTCTTTCCAGGCTGTAACAGTAAGAGTTTTATTGGTGACTGCTGGTCAGATGGTGATCATGTCAGGCACCTGCACATCCAGCCTATGCTGCATTTGCCATATCTGAGGATAGGTGGCTTATCACGTGAATTTGAAAAGATGCGATACAGAGCCAAAGAGACTCCTATCCTGCTGGGACCCACAATGAGAGATGAGATTGGATGTCTCTTGGTTGACTTTGTGTTCCGATCTTCAAGTAGTCAACATCCAACTTTTCTTCCTGAGCTGTTTTAAAGTAGTGGGTTTAAAACCGAGGAAGACAGACAAGTAATACAGTGAAACTATCTAGTGCATGTTCATTCTGGATTTCTTGCTGATTATGATGATCACTCAAAAATGTATTTTTCTCCATATACAGATCGCAGCCTTGCCCTTTATGAATCTGAACTTGCTTCCCAAATTTCAGTATCAGGATGTTCCATAGTTGACAGTGTAGCCTCCATTAGCTCCAAAAAACATACATGGTGCAGATAACATCACAAAGCTTGCTTATTTTGGCAGTAATTTGTTTTGCTTATCTGGTTGAATAGCAGTATTTATGATCCCATTCCCAAATGGGGGTGCATTACTTTTTTTGAAGATCCCTTAATAATAATAGTTTAAAAATGTAAGGCAAATTCTAATGAAGTCAGTAGCCATGCTAATTTGCAATAGCTGAGAGCCCAGTTTAGTAGCTGAGTTGTTTTTTTTTATCATACAGTTAGGTTTGAGCTAGGTTCCTGTTTTAAATTTTTCCCTGCAATGTTGCAGATTTTATCTCTTTCTGGAAGCAACATCTCAAGTGCCTTCAGTATCACATCCATGTAACAGGGCCAGTGTGTTGGTTTCACGTGCTGGGGGGGGAGGGGCGGAGGAACAGGGGAGCGGGGCTGTCCCGTCTCTGAGAGCTTCCCCTGTGAGCTGCGGGGACCAGTCGGAGAGCTGGTTTGGTGATGGACAGCTCGGGAAACCAATTGAAGGTTCTTTCACTTTCACAAATCACAGTGGATTAAGTTAACTGCTCTCTGTTAGCTTCTGGCTCCCGGGAGGTGCGGTGGTCCCTGGCCCCCCAGGCCCCGGCTCTGCGGGGAGCTCGGCTTGGCACCCTGGCCCCGGTTTGGTGGGGGTCCCGGCCCGACCACATGGCCCCCGGCCCCGCACAGCCCGGGCTCGACTCTCCACGTGGTGTGGCTGAGCGGGGGGATCGCAGAGCCACCAAAGGCTCTCCCTTCCCCCCTCCCCGTTCTGAGAGAAGAGGCCTCCAGCTGCCCGTGTGGCTCCTTCACGATCTGGATACAATTTTAACTTCTTTATGCCTGGATAAGATTCTCGGTCTCCTGAGCTCCCCTGAATGAGAAGGAATAAAGCATGGAGACTACAGAGGTCAGCAGAATGAAGATAAAGTTCCTGGGGGGAAGAGGTTGAAAAGATGCAACTGATAAGTAGCTGAAAACCTTTTTTGTGGGGCTATGAGGGGATTGTGACTTCACTAAAATTCCTTTAAACTGTGAAATATACTTGGGGAGGTTTGGGTGCTTGAGAAGAAGACTTTTTGCCTCGGAGAAATGAAGCTCTCTCTGTTCTGGGACTGGAATATGAAAAGACACATTTGATAGAGAAGGAGATGAAGAGAATTTTGTTTTTCAGCGGCCTGCCTTTAAAAGTGATACCCCAATTGTGTAACATAACCCATAGCACAGCTCTGGAAGGACTGTGGAAAATGGGAGGAGAGTCATAATCTGCAATATTTTCCCAGGTGGATGTAGATTTTGAAGGTGAAGACACCCCCTAAGCCATAATTTTAAAAAGGGACTTTCCTCTCTTAGGTGAACTGAAATGATTATTTGGGTGATAACTGACTGAAGTGTTCTCTGTATGTTGTTGTTAAGGAATGTGGAATGAAGGGAGGAGGGAATAATTTAGGAATCTTATTCTGAATTTTTTTTGCATTATTAGTAAATTTCTTCTTGTACCTTTTTAAGTTTTGAGCTGCCTTGTCTCTGCTCCCAAATCCTATCTCTAAAAGAAATTAAATATATTAAAATTGGCAAAACCCAAGTCAGACCATGACAGCCAGTCACAGGAGCAGGGCATCGTTTCACTCTTTTCAGTGTGCTACAGAGGTGTTTCAGGTGTTTCAGCGTTTTCAGAGTTGGAAAAATTGTTCTTACATCTGGTGCTGGAGCACTTGCTGTTAGATCTACTTTTTAAAATTGCTTTTTGTTGTTGCGGTGGAATATTTATATTAAGAGTTCTCAAAATACGAACATTAGGATAAATTCAGAGGTGAATGCAGTGGTGTTATACTTTTAAGGCCACTTAAAGATTTTCTTTTCTCCCTTTATGTCCCAAAGCACAAGTTTATGATATCAAGATTATCTGAATGTTGCTAATGTAGTCAAATAATTAGTTTATTTTTTAACTTGCAACTTCTTTACCTAACACCTCTGAGTTACAACCAGAATTCTAAAGAGAAAAGAGTTTAGGATGAATTACTTAAAAAGTTGAGATACCACAAGTTAAGATAAAGTAGGGAAGAGTCTAAACCAGAGGGATAGCATCAAAACTGTAGTTCATGCCTCTGTGTCTTTTGTGAGTTACTGTAAGAGTTTCTGGCATTAGAAAGTAGAAATAGGTTTAGATCTGTATGCAGGTACCTCTGTATTTCAACTTTTACCTAAAACTTGTAATGTTTTGGAGCACTGTAAGAATGTTGCATATGGCAGTTTGACAATTTGTGTTCAGTAGGTCCCTGTGCTTTCTGTGTGCTTAGCAACAGGGTGGATGAAAGATGCCCAAACAGCTGGGGGGCATGTAGTAATGCTGGATAACTGTAGTAATCAGAGACAAAATTAATCTGCTCTTTGTGATGCATCCAGTGGAAATACTGTAATCTAAATAAGCAGTTCAAGGTTTTCCTTGGCAAGCCTGTTGGTGTGACTGAATAGTGCTTATGCTTGAATTGTTGATAGCATGTAAGTTGAAAAGGCAAAGAGTGGTGAGGGAAACTCATATGTTCCCTGAGGTGTAAAAGAAAAGGAATTTGGAGAGTCTGATGAGGAATATTTCAAAACCCATCTTCATTTTCTCTAACACTGGTTACAGGAAGGGAGTTTCCTTCCATCCTAAGGGCTTGTTTGGGTAAGCATGGGCTGTTTTTTAAGGATTAGGAGGCTTTAGGTGCTTGGAATTTGATTTGTTACACGTTGTTTTGATTAAATGAAAACATTTGGACTTGATTAAATTAGTTTATCTGGAGCTGTTTGAGGCTGTTTGAGTATCGAAAACAAATTAGATTATGTAATTACATGAACAAACTGTATTTATCAGTGGTTTCCTAGCTGCTTTGTTGATGATTTCATGCCCTGTACTAGTGTTTCCAACCCATAGCTGTGGCAGCTTTGTTGGAATTCATCTTGCAAGTGTTCTTTTTCTATGTGTTGAGCCATTCAGAGACTCCCTGTGGGGGCATCTTGATGCACCTTCTCTGCTTGGCTCATTTCAAACAGTGATCCCCAGCAAGCTGTGCCTGACTGGAAAAAGTTAAGGCTTTTGGATGTCAGAGGAATCAAAGCTTGCTATTACCAATTAAATGCCCAAATGTTAAAATGTTTGTATTTTCTTAAACCTGTCTCCACATTTCCAAAGGATGTGTGTTCATTTATAGTAAAAAATAATGAAGCTTGTTTAGTCATATGTTGGTTGTTCCTTAAGAGACCACTGAGAGATTTAGCTTACAGTAGACTCAAATGAGGAAGTTCTTGCCTTTCCTGGATCCGTTAATGCTTCCTTTGCCTAGTTTGTAAAATAGCAACATGTGAACTAAAATTTCTTCTCCTCTTATGATGACCCATCTTGACATTTTTGCCAAGGACTGAGCTAGAGGATTTCAGTTCATAACGGATACTTTTATTTCTTCTATTTTATTTTTTTCAGAAGAAATAGTAACAGCCCAGTGAGAATCAGGCTTCAGTATACCCTTTTCTGAGTGCCAGTTGAGAATTTATGAGCAAACCCAGCATCTTCAAAGGGTCCCAAAAACCATGGGTCTGTTTTTTGTCAGGAATGTCCCCTATTCATCTGTCAGTAGTCTGTCATTCTGTTTAGGTCCTTTAGCATCAAAGACAAAACAAAAGCAAAAAACTTACAGGAGAGATAAGCTGTTCTGACATACCCTGGCTTTATGTCCTGTTTCTATCTTAAGTGGTCCTTTCCCTGGGGCTCTTTCGTCTTTGTTAAATGGAGATTCCCAGAGCCTTGTCAAGGAAAAACAGTGGTGCCTTCCTCTGCCTTTTTGCAAGTCTTATGCTCCTTCAGCTCACTTTTCTCAAATAGTCTGTATATAACTCTAGTTCTGGTGAAGTTGTGTTCCTGTGATTTTCAGCACCAGTGTCATAATCAAATGTAGCTCCTTCTGGCCATAAACTATCTGTGGCAATAATACAACAAACTGTGGGCTGCTTACACCTATTTAAAATAATCATAAATTTTATTTCAGCATGGTGTGGATTTTTTCTTTATTTTTTAATTGGTCTTTTTGCTTTGAGATTCGCTTTTTAAAAAATTCTCGTATTTGCTGTTTGAGATTTTCAAGTTTGCAGTTTAGCCTGGAGATAACATCCTATTTGTTTTTGCATGGCTGATTAGAATTTACAGTTGTGTGTTTCAGAATTTAGAATTTTTATTATGGAACTTTATATTCTCAGAATAGATTTCATGTATTCTCACTTAAACGTCCTTCCTCATACAGTAGGCCAGAGATGTAAATCAGAGTCAGTTAACTGAGGGATTTGCACCACACGGTAGTGTGAGAAGCTTGGAATTTTTATTTCCTGTTATGTTTAAATGCTGAGGTATTAAATATTCATAATTATTTACTTCATACTAAACCTTTTAGCATCACCTCTCTACACTTACTTGCACAAATTATTTGGGTGGGTATCCAAAGCAAACTGTTACGAGAAAGGCATGAACCAACTCTTTTGATTGGCATCTTCCTTCCCAGTATTTTTAGCACAAATCTTTTGCTCAAAAATAAAGCTTTTCATGTGCCCACGAAATTCCTGCAGGAGAGGAATACATCAAGAGTGCCTGGTAGTGCAGAGATACCCATGCAACTTGGCCTTCTGGATGTCAATTGCTTTATAGGAACACTAGCACAGAAAAAATTGATTTATTTGCCAGAAATTCTGGATGTATTTAAAAGGATGTTTAAAAGGTGGATTTTGCACATAATGTTGCCTCAACCCTGGAGAGAGGGGGAAGAAAATCTATAGGGTAGACCTCTTGCACTCAAGAAATTCCACAGTAAATCTATTTTTGTTTCACTGTGCTTCTTTCAAACACCAAACTGCTCCCCCCTTAATGCTGTTTCATACTGTTTCATTGTGTGATTTTAGTTCACAAGAAAACCACCTTGGTGTTTGACCTTGTTCAGGCACATCTTTAAAAGCACTAAAATTCTTTGTATGTTGTCTCTATTACAGTGCAGCTGCTTGCTTGTGGCTGCTCAGGAAGAAATGGTACCAGAGAGAGAGATCTCTGTCATGCTTAAGTTACTGCTGTGGTCAACACCCCTTCATTTTGCCCTGAAGTAACAGCAGTTCTATAAAGATGTCTTTTATACACTCAGATGAAGTCCCAACAAGGGTTGGGACCCAAAAAAATAAGGCTTGTGCTGCCGTGGGTTGCCTTCCAGGGTTGACTAGGACCATTAGCACAATGCTGCAGCTTGAAGTACTTTCAGTCAGTTTATGTTAAATGTAAATAGAAGATAATAATAATAGAAGAAAAAACAGTTGTGGCAGTTTGCATTGTGCGTGGACCTTTCTGGCAATCAGGCATTGGCATCCAGACCCTGTCTGGGCAGCGTGAGGCTGCTCTGTGATGAGCTATGCTGAATGTGCTGTTTCTTGAGCGTGTTTCCTGGGCCAAGGGAATTGCACAGCTGGGTTAGAGCTCCTTGGGCTGCTGAGTGTTTTACTTTGTCTTCCTGCAGCACACAACACACAGGTTCCTTTTCCAATGGGTTCCTTTCCTGGCCTTCTATGGTAATCATAGTAGTAAAGGCCTCTGGTTGTCCAGAGGTCTCAGCAATTGGAGTAATGAGCACGAGGTTCTTAATTACCTTGGGTTATCTGCAGTTTTGTAATTTATTACAGGCCAAACAATACCTATCCAGCAAAATGCCATGCTTACTGTAAAGGTTCTTATTTTTTAAAGTCAGAATCTTAAATCTGACAAATGGATACTGAGCTCTATTTTTCAAATACTATTTGATTCCTGACAAAAATGACCTTTGTTTATCTTGAAAAAAAACTTATGGTATTTTTCCTGTTGTTTTCACATCATTTAGTTCTTGAAAATTCTGACAGCTCATTTACATTGCAATTGATTTTAGTCCCACATTATATTTTTAGAAAGTGCTGAACCATTCCTATTACTGCATGTATCTCTGAGTTGAAAAGTATTTTTCATTTCATGTTGACATTTTCATGTTTTATCTGATAATTTATATTGCTGTAAATGTGCAAGTGCTAGCTGGCACAGAAATAATTACCCTTGTCTTTATATTGGAGTTGCAAGGTTTAATGGTTTGGAGTTTGTCTATGAAATCGTTTCAGTAGAATCTCTTGATAATTTTATGATCTTCGTGGAGGGATAAAAATTAGCTTGTTTTATTGAGAAATAAATGTTAAACAAAAATCTAGATCCTTTGCAAGAAATAGTTTTCTAGAGAACAGCCAGGGCTTAAAGTCAAAATAGAAAATTTGTCCCCAGTACTTTCTCTTCTCAGGTGAGTTTTCTCGCACACTTCCAGGCAAGGGTGAGTGGTCCAGGATTTTGAGAAACTGAGGCTGACAAACAAGAGTATCTGTACCAAAGTGTGAATAAGAGATGTAGCCAGACACCATAGTAGTTTAGTGTCTTGCTTAATAGCATAATGAAATAAAGTAGCTAGGATGTCCAGGGGAAGAATTGCTTTCTGTGTTTGTCGTGGAGGGAAGATGCAAACGAGGCAGAGGTCAGAGATCACAAGGAGGGGAAGGGAAGTGGTTCTACCACAAGGCAGTTAGAAGTGCATGTCAGATGTATAGTTGTTCCTCAGTTGTCTGAATGAAGAAAAAGGCTCTCCAGCCCTTTTTTCTTTTCTCTTCAACTGGTGTATGATATGTGGCCAGATGATAATATTAAAGCTCAAAGTCATTAACAAAATTTTTATTTCTGTTTTTCTTTCAGTTATTTGCCACCTACCATGCATGAATGGAGGCCAGTGTAGTTCTAGAGATAAGTGCCAGTGCCCTCCTAATTACACTGGTAAACTTTGTCAGATTCCTGTGCAGACTGCCAGTTCTCAAAAACTCTACCATCACCCGCAACAGGTGAACAAGGCTGTAGGATCACAAGTTATCCACTCTACTCATACTTTACCACTGACAATGTCTGGACAACAAGGTGTAAAAGGTAACTTCTTTTTTGATAGATATTTTAAACTTCTTGGTTTTAACAAAATTGGGAATTCAACCAGTGATAATAGTGCTACATCTACATATATCAGGTATTGACACCAAAACTTGAATCGTGAGCTCACCAGAATGTCTGGAACATACTTTGCTCAATGACTGAAATAAAAAGAAATAACAATGTTATTGAAAAGAGTTTGTAGGTAAATTTACTTTGCTTTATGGTAGAATTTAATGCAAATTGCAGAGTAAAGGGATAATGCAGGGGGTTTCTTCCAGAAGTTTCTTCCAGACCTGTTCAAAAAGACAATGACTGTGGTTGAACAGAGTCCATAAATTGCAGTATACATAGACAGAGAGTTGCTAGTGATTCCATGGTTACTAGTGGAGGGAAGAGGCTATGCTTTTGAACATAAAAAAATTTAAATCTACTGTAAAACCAAAAGCCATGTTTGTCTTACATGATTTGGTAGAGTCTTATAAGCTAATTTTGTGGTGAATGTTTTAGTGTAGATATATCATCATATGATTCACTAAAATAGAACATTCCTTCTGGATCAAATAACAATATAATTAAAATTAAAAAAAAAAAAAAGTCAGATTTTCCTACTGCTAATGCTGTGAAGAAGATAGAGTATTAGGAAAAAGGAAACCTGTGATGTTAATTAAATTTTCCCAGTCAAAGAAAGTTCATTCAGCTTCAGATTACTCTTTGCTCTAATACTTCTGTTGTGAAGTGAAAACTTCTGATGACTTTGAAGAGAAGTGATAAATTTATTTCTTATGTGTCCTTATGGGTCTAGGTAGGATTTTATCTGGGTGAGACCTTGTCCATATAAAGTGACCCCTGCAACTCAGATTCTCAACATATGACCTAATGTGATTTCTTTTTTTTTTTTTTTTTTTTTTTTTCTTCTTGTTTAATTGCCAGATTGATTTTTGGTCAAGGGTAATTTTAAAATTACCTCTCCAAGGTTGGTATCTCTGAATAAAAAGAAAATATACAGGGAAAGATGTGAGGAGACTCAGTTACTGGCAAATAGTTTCTGAATAACTTTACTAAAAGAAATTTGTTGCAAATATAATCTAAGGTAGTAATTCTATATTCAGAAAGGGATATAGCTGTGAAGGAACTGTTGACAGTATCTTGGAAATGCAGTGTTTTGTAAGTACTTTTAAATATCTCCTCTATACAAAGAAGAGAATATAATTGCCTAAACATTTAGCAGAGCATCAGTTTATTTCTCTGCCTATGTAATTCCAGATGAAATAATTTTAGACAATACAGTGAACCGAAACCCCCAAATTTTTAAGACATAGTTATTCTTCAGATTCTCTCCTAGAGTGCACAATAGGTTTCTCATTGCTAAAGAGTCTGACCTCTTGAATATTTTTTTCCTGACCTTCAAATCCTCATAGGCATCATTAGCAGTCACAATGCCTTTTCTTCTCTACATGTCCAAATGAGGATGTTGGATTGTTGAGAGACGAATATTTTATTTCTTTAAAGGAAAAAAATAAAACAATTCGTCCTGAAATGGCACAAAAATGAGCACATCTAGGCAGTGATCCAAGACCTGGAGAGGATTGTGATGATAATACTGCATGGGAGAACCCAGGCTAAATTTGATGTTTTCAGCATCTGAATATCTGTGGATGTATTGAGACACTAAAGCAGAGAAATTCAGTGATTTCTTTTGAGGATTAATATATTTTTTAGATTTAGCAGCTAGAGAAACTAGTTGAAGGGATCCCTCTTCATACATAAAAATGTTGGGGTGAGTTTTGTTCTTTTTATAGACAGACAAGGCTGTCTTGTCTTGCCCTCCAAACCCAGTCCTGAAAAGGACCTCACTTCTTCTGCTTGTAACACTGAAGCTTTCCCATGTGGGTTTGCCTCTAGCAGTCCTCATGTAGCGTACATTTTGCTTGTGGGCTGTTTTCAGCTACAGGCAAGATCTTTACCCTGCAGCTATATTTTGTTGACTTTCTGCCATCCTATTCCTGTAGTTTCTGTTTGAGTTGAAATTTTCATAAAGGAAGCAATGCAGTCAGTGTAAAAATAAGTCTGTTTCTTTTAAGAAATTTCTTTTTGAGACCAATTAATACTGATAATATGCCTAGAGAAAGAAAAATAATGTCAAAAACCAAAAGCACTTTCTCCAAAATATTATAATTTTAAAGTAGCTCCAATAAATGAAATATGCCTCCTGAGGAGTGGAGCTGAAATACCTAATCAAGTTCTGAAGAACAGTTCAAACTTCAGGAGATAAAGAGAAAATCCAGAAGACTCAGCAATCCAGTGTGCATTATAGAGGAAGCTGTGTCAAATGGTATTTTTTGGTTCTTGATGTTTGGAAGAGGTGCTATCTCTGATGGATTGTCTGGCCTCAAGTAGCCTGTGCAAAACTCGCTGATGAGAGAAGCCCAGCCAGAGACAGGAAACACTGACTTAGTTATGCAGCTTACAAACTACACAGTTTGTTCCACACCTCTCCTCCCTGCCCACCCCAATAATAATTTGATTTACTTTAAAGGGCATTTTGTGTTCCAGTGAAAAGAGAGGCTTAAGGGTTACAAGCAGTTCTGTGCAGATTGCATTGACTGGAGGGTCTCAGTCTACATACCCAGACATAAAACAGCAACCATATTTAAAAACGGAAGTGTCTGAAAATCATTTCCTCCCCCTTTATCTGCCAAACCCTGAATTCAAAGTTCAACAAAGGGAGTGGTGATTTTAGATGGTTGAGATGCTGGCAACTCTTGCAGGGGCGAACTTGGGACTTGGCAGATATATAAAGGTGAAGGGATGAAATCTGAAGCTTATTCTGTGTTCCAGAGAAAGATGATGGATCCGAAAAAGAAAATAAAACTTACTATATATCCAAAAATAACCTAGTAGAGTATGAATTCTGGAACTTTGAATGGGATTCTTATTACACAGTATGACCACAAGTATTAAAGTCATACCAGCCAATTTGGACATCCATGTTTATCTAGCAGTCTTTACAATCCTATAATGTTGTTCTTTCCTTCATAAAGATTTTTCATTTTCTTTCTTTGTTAATGAGACTCTATGTGTTCTTTAAGCCTTCCCTCTAACCCCCAAATTTGGGCTTCATTTATGTTTCAGTCACTTCAAGGCACTCTGTAAAAATTCTGATGTACAAAAAAGAAATGTCTTAGAGGTGCCTCAGATATCTTTTTCACATATTTTGTTACCAATTTCTCTTACGTGTTTTTCCTTCAATTATTTTAGTGAAGTTCCCTCCTAACATAGTGAATATCCATGTGAAACATCCCCCTGAAGCCTCAGTTCAGATCCATCAAGTGTCAAGGATTGACAGCACATCAACAGGACAAAAAGCGAAAGTACCTCAGCCAGTACATCCACAGGTCTCTTACCAAGGTCTTCCGTATCAGAAGACCCAGAAAGGACATACAGCTTACACAAATCAACAACCCATTCCTCATATGTTTCCTGTTTCAGTTAAAACTCAGCTTGGCCGCTGCTTTCAGGAGACTGTTGGGACACAGGTAAGAAATGTTTGCTAAGGTTTGTGAAACAGGTAGCTTTAAAACACTGTTATAAAGGAATAAAAAAAAATCCAACAATTGGAGAGAAAGGACACATTTGACATTCTTTTCTGCAAGAAAATTATTTTGAGAATGTAACATTTTTCTGAACCTCTTTCTCCTTCAAGCTAATGTCTTTATTTTCTGTGGACTTGGGTCCCTGACATTTTGGTTTCAATTATTTTATCCATAGCTTTTTCTCATGGAAATTCCTATTCAACAACTTTATATGTTTTACAGTATTTTAGGCTAATGTTTTGAATCTGCTGAAATGTCAGCATTAAATGGGGTAGAAAAATCATGAAAGTCAACTGAGTGTTCACTAGAACATTAAAACCTTAGTTCACTTAAAAAAATATGTTCACATCATGTTTTTCATACAACTATTCAAAATTGGGCATCTTCTTTTAGTCTTGAAAGTATTTTAATAGCAACACATTTTTATATTTGCATATATATTTGAAAAATATATGTATAGAGAGAGAGACCATAAATGTATGCGAAAAGATTGTTAAGAAGTCAGCAAAATCCTGTTATTTATTGCTTATTACCTTTCTGAAATTTGGCTTTTCAGATCAAATCTCTTTAAGATGAATGTGTGTCTCAGACAGAAATAATGTGTGAGGTTTCAGGCAAAATCACTCATTTTGGGAGGTAATGTTAGAGAATAAGTATGTTGTTTTTCGGGCTAAAAATACTTTGAGTCTATCATTGGAGATGTGAATTTTAAGTTTATCAAAAGGGTTGCTTTGCTTTCGGTCCCTCCAATGATATGCAACCAAAGTTAGTCAATTTTCAAGCATCAAATGTTGTATATATTTCCAGTATATTTCACAAATGCTTGTTAGATGTTGGTGGCAAAATTATCCAAAGATTTCACCGGCACAGAGCATGCCCTTCCCCTCAATGTGACATCACCCATCATTCCTGAGATGTAGGACTGGAACAAAATGCCCTTTACAGGTGTTTCTTCTGGCTGTTTCTTCCACCTGTCCCTTAAGCTGTGTGCAGCCCTTATCTTCCCCCTTCCCCCCCCGCCATTAAAAGAAGGAAGAGATCTCGCTCCCTTACTCAGAAATGGGCAAGGAGTTTGGAAAGGATCAGTAATGAGGAGCAGACAGGAGCAGAAGTAGACTGCAGTCAGAAGCAGGGTGAAGGTGACAAAGTTGTCAAGTCCTAAGGTGCTGAACTCCCCTTGCCATGGACAAAATGCTGAACTTAAAATCGAAGTTCCTTAGTCTCAGTCACCTGCCATCTCTAACAAGTTGACATGAGGATGCTTAAAAGTAATTCAGTCTGAAAAACTCAGTGGAAGAAGTTAATTAAAATGTCACTGCACACAAACATTTTTTTACAAGACCAGAGTTAAGTTTGCATATAGAACATTAAAGGCTAGACTTTACTAATTGTCAAATGATTGATTTGGGACCTACAGTGTTAACTTGCAGTGGTGAGTTCTTTGTGTTTGTTTCAAGCACAGTAAAACCTTTTTTTTTTTCCCCACCAAGTGTTAAAGCATATGGACAAATGGAAGTTCATGGATTTTACATGAAAAAAATGAAACAGGGCCTGTGTCAAACAACAATTTCCATTTCCTTAAAATGAGCAATATAAGAAGCATGGCATCATAATGTGCAATCCTAAAAATCTGGAAATAAGTGTGATAATTAATAGGTGTTTATTATGTTTTGATATTTCTCTTTGTATTCATATATAAAGGAATACAAAATTAATTCCTTGGTCTTACACTTGGCAGTGGATGCTGTTTTATCTCCTGTCTCCTTTTAAAGGGGGAGAAAAGGGAAAATAAGCTTGTGTTACCCTCATGTCTGACTTGGAATGCAGCTAAATGCTAAGTCATCTTTTTTATAACTTTTTTTCAGTATTCTCCTGGAAAAATGTGTTTTTGCAGTGGTCTCAAGAAAGGGTAGTGCATCCTAGTTTGAGCACTGTATGTTTCTCAGATTTTACAGATTTCATTGATCAGTGTCAATATTGAAGAAGAGCATAGTAAGGATTTCAGAGGGATTCTGTTACAGTGATGGTTCAATGTAGAATTGGAGCTGTAGAATTGCATTTTGTAGAGCATTCATTTAAGTCCGATATAAATACAGGTCTAAGTGACTCGTTCACCTTTCAAATTTGAATCTGAAATGTTACTGTTTTTCCAGCAGCCAGTCAAGCTTATTATTTATTTTTATGTTCAATATGCCTTGAACTGGGAAAGACAACTTTTTTTAAAAAATGCTTAATATACTCTAAAAAAATTTCAGTGTCTTTCATATTTACTTTGCTGTATCTGTGGGTTCTCTATTTTTTTCAGATACTACTATTAGTAGCAATGTGTTGCAAATCCTTTCTGGAGTTGATGCTGGATAATTTTGATACTCATACTTAGTTTAACAGTCATCAGTGTTTATACATTTTTTTGCGGGGTGGATTGTGTATTTGGCTTCAGAAATGTTTTATTAGATATCCTGGGATTTTGAGATGACTTTACTGTCTCTAGAGCAGATTGGTGGAAGGATTTGTGTGTGGGCTCTTGTAGACAAGTCTACTAAGTTGATTAGGGCTTTGTTGAACTTACTTTTGGTCCATGCTAAAAGCACAGGATTAAAAGTGTATCAGAATCTCTTTTGTGGTTTTGTATGCATGTGTAACTTCGACCATTCTGTGTTTCTCTCCATCCCTTTTTCTCTCCTCATCTTCCTCGAATTTCAGCTTCTCTTCAGTTACAGGGTCCTTTGGTTTTAGTGGTCTGAGGTTTTTCTCATAATCTTCTGTGGAATATTTTTCATCTCCCAGCACATTCTTCCTTGCCCCACCTTAGTTAAATTCCCTTAATGTATCTCATTCAGAAACAGTAGGATAATCAATTTTCAGGACAGACAGAGTGCATTTTCTGCAGCGAATTTCCAAGCGAGTGCACACTGTTGAAGTTAGTGACTGGAGCCACCTTGAACTGAAATTCAGTTATTATGGCACGGATAGTTGAAGGATCTGGTCACATTGTCAGGCCTGCAATCACTTTCATTAATGACATAGGAATTCTTTCAGACCTTCATACCTCTTCCTTGGCTGTCTGTAGTATCATAATCATAAGCAATCAGGAGGACAAGCTAGTAAAAGGTGAATGAACAGATGTCAGTCTACCAGCTCAGAAGGACAAGGAGAGTGAGAGGGGCAAGGGGAATGAAATTTCCTAGTTTAATAAGAATAGATAAATAAAGACATAAATTTTTGTAAATGCATGTACACATGTGTGTATGTGTTGTTTAATTGTGATTGTTTTCTGAAGTGTCCTCAGCACTGTGAAGTAAAGTGGAAAGATAACTGCAAAAGTAGCGTTACTATTTGAATTTTTAAAAGGTAGTATAGGAAGCAAATAGTATTTTGGATGGTTCTATTTTGTTCTCAAGTCAATTCACTTTTCCTGGCTGCCTCTCTTTTCTCTGAGTGGAACACTCAGCAATTATATCTCCTCTGGGAGATGTTAGTGGTGATTGCTCCAGGATAGCTTATCATGTTACAGGATAGCTCACAATGATATATCCCACACAAAAGTTGTGGTTCATCAAACTCTTTCCTAATGCCACAAAGATTTTTGCAGGGTATATCATAAACCATATTAAGCTGCAGACATAGGATATAGGAAACAAACCTTTACTTAAACTTCCCCATTGTTATAGAGAAAATGATGTAGAGGAAATAGAGACTTGAACTTGAGAAACAGACATAATGGAAAAAGAGTAGGACAAAACTCCCAATTAAGATGGAGAGCAGTAAATTTCTGGAGGGCACTCTATAATTATGCCTTCAAAAGCTGGAGGCTGGGCATAGTGTCGTGCAAAATATTTTACAGCCATGTAGTCTTTTATTGCTGAAATTCAAGGAGTTGGTCACCCTAGACCACTGATTCACTAAGTCCTATTTAAAAAGCAAGCAAATAAGGAAGATTTTTGTTTCTCTTCTTTAATTCTTCCTCTTCAGATGATTTTATTTCTAATAAAAATGCCTTTATTATGACACAGGATATCGTCTCCCAAAATACTTCTGCAGCATCAGTGGTGTACCTAGTAAAGACTGTGTTGGTATTCTTGAGTCCTGTTTTTGCATATAATTTCTTTGCATGTAAATCAAGAAAAGAATGCACTTGCCTACTGTCTGTGAAAATCCATATAAAGACAATTGACCACTACTTTTTTCACCCCTTAAGACCACTTTGAAGTGGTTGCTAAGTATATTCATATGTTTCCCTATGGTTACTGCATTGCAGTATTATCACTAAAAAAATGGGGAGGATGTTTTCCTCAGAATTTTTTGGGACTCTTCTTTGCTTCAATGTAAAGAAGGAGGTATTTTTTGCAAAACAGCAAGAAATTGGAGAATTTGCAACTGGAATTGCAAAAAATTCATCTAAATCAGGCTTTTCTGTCTAGATACACATGCAATGCTGTTCTCTTCAGCAGATATTTTTGGGTATTAGGTTTAATGAAGAAGACTTCTAGTGATCTCAGCATCTGTAGTTTAAAAACAAAGTAAAAAACCAGTGTTATTTTACAGAGACACAGATACTGGAGTAGCTTACCTTGATGAAGGGAGCACATGGCAAAATGTCCAGAAGAATGGCTATGAAGTCATGTCTGCCCATGCTTGTTCATTCTTCCTCATGTAACTGCTGGAGGAGTTGGGCTGCTGTCTGAAATGATCACTGCAAGAATTTCAGAAATACTGATCCCCCTTCTGTTGTGGTATTTTAAATCCAAGTCAGTTCTGGCTTGCTGTGTTGGGGTATATGTTCCATTCCTCACTTGTCAGTGGTTTGCTGCATGATACTTTGTGCTTCCCTTGCAAAATGCTTTAAAAGGTGTTGCAAAAAAGGTCCATTCTTTTTACAGCTCTGTTCAATATAATGTCTGAATTAGAGTTGTTTTGGTATTGTGAAGTGAAACTTGGTGGATTATAGTGATACTTCGGAAAATCATATTAAAAACAATCACAATAAGACATCTATAGCAGACAAGAGAAACATATCTTGATAGATTAGTGGGTTTAAGTAATTGGTTTTAATTTTTTTAATTATTTAGTAAATAACATTAATGATGAACACTAGGAAAGACTTTTGAAAATTTTAAGGGCTGTCCATTTTTCAGTGCAATCAAAACTCTCACGTAAACATTTTCAAATGTGTTTCAAATGCTTCTTAGTATGTCTGATCAACAGATATTAGTTAACCAGCATCTTAAGTGGGATAAATTTCTATGGAGACAGTTTATTTAATACTTCCTTTCAGCAATGTCTTTTACAGGAAACATTTGTTTTGATTTGAGCAACACATTTCTGTCTGCTGTCAGACTTAATGGAAAACAAAATAAAACCCAGTGATAGGTGGCAGCTGGAAAAGGTCAGAAATTATCAATATTGTATCATGCTCGAGATTCTGACTGCAAATCATTAAGTGTTTACTTCCTTCAGACGTGGGCATACACTGATTGGGTATTTAGCTTTGAGAATATACATACGGTTTTTAAAAACTGGGCTTAGATAATTGATGAGTTTTTCATCATGGGCAATACTAAACAAATGCATCAAAGGTTTTTGAGTTAGAAATCAGAACACCAAAATATGTTGATAATCCTTAATTGCCTAACCTAACAGATTGATACTACTGTGTGCAATATGATCATAGTGTACTTAGTGTGGAGGCGATGACAGTAGCAATATGCCTGTTGAAGTTATTCATTCAACTGTATAAGCATCTCTGTCAAACTTCAGATTTAAGAAAACATTTCCTGTGGAGGTAAATTTCAGGTATTTCCTTTTTTTGACAGCTGTATGAAATTAACTTTCCTATTTATCTTCTTTAGGCAGGAGAAGTGATACAATTTTGTGCTTCATACTGGTGTTTTTTCTCTTGGAGCACTTTTAAAACTTCTTTTCTTTAGAATAGTCTTAAAAATACCATCTCATAAAATAAAATAACTGTCTGGAATTCCTTGAAGCTCATAGTTTGGCTTCTGAAGTTCTTAAACAAATAGACTGTCAGAAATTGGTGTGGATTCATTTCTAGGATTAATGCTTCATTTGCAGTAGTTTCTTTGCAAGATCAATACTCTGAAATATCAGAAGATTAAAGATGTATCAGATACCAAAAACACCAAACATTGTTTTAATTACTCAAATAGAAGAAAGCTGGATAATTCTTACTTGCTTATGAAGAATGTTCTGCTTAAGCCAAAACAAATTCTTTACCAGTTCTTCTGGAAAGTCTGGAAGTATTTAAGTTTCTCTCCTCTGCTTATGAGACAATGCCTGTTAGTGAGCCAGTGCTACATGGGATAACACTCTTCATTTGTAACAACCTGTCATTCAGCTGGTCAGTGAGCTAATTAAGTATGTCTGTTAATTGTTTCAGTCATACAGTTTATTAAGTTTGAGGTTTCTTGCTCTGTTTGTCGTGCCTATAGGAAAAAAAAAAGAAGCAACAATCCAAGGTCTGTGCCTGCTGAATAGTTTGCAGAAAGTTAAACAGTGTATCCATTCACTTCTGCTATTGTGGTATGCGAAATGCAGTCTTTTGAGCTGAATCCCAGAGTCATTAGCTATTAGCTCAGGCAAAGCACCTATCAGTTTCAATCATAGTTAATCATGTGACACTCCTTTATTTATGCCTGTATTGTGGTTTTAACTAACAGCTTGTGACAGGGATTTGTGGATGGGTCACGCAGGAGTGGGACTCCCAGGAAACCTTGTGGTCCCTTGGCCAGAATCCTCTGCGGTTGCCCTGAGATGTAATTGCCAGACTGGACTCCCTACTGCACTTTACAGGGAGCTGAATAAATTTCCTCTACTGCCTTAGCAGATTAATTTCAAGGATATAATCCTTCCTTTCCCCTGGCATTGGAAAATACATGAAGCGCTGGTGGCAGTACACAGCTTAGCACTCTAGGACTGTGGAGATGGGGCAGAGGCTGGAGTCTGGACACAGTAACAGAGGTGATGTGGCTTGGGGTGGCTTTTGTGCACCAGCACAGGGTCAGCCAGAATTTCAGTCTTCCAGTGGGAATATTCAGTACTTCCTTCAGTTATATAAAATATTGGCATAGGAGCCCAGGCACGCATGAGGAAAAATATGTGGATTTGAAACAATACTTTCAGTGTCTCTGAGTGCTTTACCCAGGAAGAACTTTTTTATAGCAGTACCATGTGTGCATCATACTGCTGCGTCCGCTGAGCCTCTTTCAGCACAGTTGA
The DNA here is from genome assembly GCA_034336665.1 of Luscinia megarhynchos. Taxonomy (NCBI): domain Eukaryota; kingdom Metazoa; phylum Chordata; class Aves; order Passeriformes; family Muscicapidae; genus Luscinia; species Luscinia megarhynchos. The sequence goes on along the minus strand of CM067565.1, from coordinate 76,233,333 downwards.
GCTCTTTTATACTGAACCCTCATGACTTCTTTGCCTTCTGAACCAGTAAGACTTATTTTCAAATCAAGTTTATGACAGAGATATCATTCATTAAAATCTGTACTCTTTCCAGGAGCCCTCAGGAATACAGACTAGATTAGTTTAAAATGTGTAGATGATGGATAGAAAAGTGTAAACCTAAGCTTAAAGAATGGCATTATCTTCATGTATAGTGAAGCATGCCTGTGTTAAGCTTTCCTGCTTATTTTAGGCTCATAAGTATGTGTTGGAGTTGTGTTGAATGGTGAAACAAACTAAAATATAGTTATGAATTCCTCCAAGTGACTTTTCCAGTCAGTTGTGAGTCAGAGACTGAAAAAGGCTGTCTGAAGAACTAATGAGTTCTTCTTGGTAGTAGGAAGTGGGTTAAGACTTTTGAAGTGGAAAGGAATTACCTATAAAATTTTTTGAGACCTGTAGAATTAGAGCTTCAGTTCATATAGGCTTAAGGTTGCTGAAAGGAGGGAGCATCTTAAGGAAACATAGCTGGCTAGGGAGCAGTTTGTGCAGTGCCATGAGTGTTTAGAGTATTTGAAGCACTACTAGATATACCAGAGAAATCAGGGTTTAGCAACCAGAGAAGAACTCTGTATCTGCTTGGATTAGGACTTTGCAAACTACTCATGTTTTGTGATGCGTAGCTCCAAAATTACAGAGATCTTAAGGCAATAGGAGCCCCATGTGGGAGTTGCTTTTTCTTGTTGCCCAGTTTCTTCAATGATCTGGATTTAAACCAAATTATCATTGATTCTTCAAGCTTTAATTCACCATAGATGCAGTGGGAGCAAGCAGCTTTAATCATTGCCAGTTTTTACTGACAGGACTGCAAACCACAGTTGCCAGATGACTCAGACTTTGGCATCCTTATTTTTGCTCATGATTTTTATATGGAAATTTGAAAAAGTTATAACCACAAAGATCATGATTTTCAGTAGAGTGCAAATGCTGTAGCACCACACCTAAACTATAAGTGGGCTTTAGTCCATCTTCATCCTTCTCCCCTCCTTTCTTTTTCCCTTCTTTTTTAGCTTGTTATTATTAGATGACACCTTTTCTATTTTGGGGAAAAGGGGGAAAAAAAAGGAGGGGGGGGGAAGGGAGGGGGGGTTCCGGGCTCTCATATTGGTGTAATCTTGCCTTGACACATGTGTGCTCCTGGGATGTGTCCTTGAGGTTTTGACATTGAAGAGAAAGACTTCGTGTTAGGTAATGTGCCTCACTGCCCAAATGCTCCATTTCTGAGATCATAAGGGGAGATGCAACAGCAGCCCTGATTTGTCCCATTTCTTTTCACACAGTGGAGAGTTGTAAAACCGAGCTACAGTGGAGGGAGCTGGGTGCAAAATGCTTTAGCTGACTCTTGATAACAGCCACAGTGTACGACTTTAGCAAGTGGCTTCTCTGTCTTTGAAGAAGTGAAGAAGCTCTAGGAAGGGGGTTGAGCATCTGTAACTATAAAGCAAAACTTGGTAGCTGTAGTTATAAAGTAAAATGGTTCTTCCTGGAACATGCCTGTCTGGGATGCAGTTGAGAAAAGCAGCATTGCGTAAAGATGTAACATGAACTCTCTAAGGTTTTAGGGTAACCACACAGAGTACTCTCCAGTTGAAAGATTTTTTGAGCTTCTGGGACAAGCAGTACAATCTGTGTATACTCTAGCTAGGGGCAATTGGAAGAGCTTATTTCAATATTGAAAACAGCAGAGCTGCTATGGCAGAGGAATTTGTGCAGAATTCCCAAATTGCGAATCTTGGTGGTATTTCTGAAGTACCGGGCTGGGAGTTGCTTATGGAAGCAGAACTCAGTGGACTCTGATCAGGAATAGTCAGCCTTGTGTTAATCCTACCAGTGCCTAAGCCAGAGGAGTGCAAGACAGCTGAAAGATATGCATTCACCTAGGGTAAACCTGGGCCTGCATCTGAAAGGTGGGACTTGCTGAGACACTCCACTGTTTTAACACAACCAGATACCATCCAGGCAAGGACTATTTCTTGTCCCTTGCAACATAGGAAAATTTGTCACCAGACCCAGTCCAGACAGTAGTGTGAAAATAGACTCCTAAAGTTGCACAAAAACTGAGCAATCTGTTTGAACCTGTTGTGCACTCTGTTCTTTTTGCCGTTCATGTGCCATGCCAAACTGAGGCTCAAAGCACAGGTGCTAACCTGTGTATGGGCAGTGGGCAGAGGCACACCATAGCTGTGCCAAGTTGCCCTGGTGCTAAGAACTTGGGCATGTGTGGCTGGCTGTCACTGAAATGGAGGGCACTTCAGACTTCTAACACATCCCTTGACACTAACTTCATCTAACTTCACATGCTGCAAGTGCTGAGCTGCAGTCTGATGTTTAAGTAGTCAGCTGGTGCTGCTTTTAATTTACTGAGATACTTCAGGATGTGTCTGGGGAGTATCTGTGAAAAAGGGACAGAGAAAATGGCTGGGATGATGCCTTGCTGGCCCCTCCCCATGCAGAGGGGACCCTCTGATGAGTCAGAACCCTTGTAGAGTAGCTTGCTATCCTGCTGGTAGTCACACTGTAGAGCTACACAGGATGACTTAGCTTTAGAAATATCATTGGCTCATGTGTGACAATATGATTAAGAGCACATTGGAAAAGTTTTAGGAGAGCTGTAGGATGCCGTCAGTGCCTGTGCATTCAGCATGTATTGCACTGCAGAGTGACTGTTACCAGCTAAGTGAGAGCAACCACAAGACCACAGCCTGTGGCATAGGATGAGCCAGCTATCTTGAGCTGAAAGATGTGTGGCAGTGAACATTTGGGTCAGAGGTTTACACGCTGTCAGAATGCAGAGTTAGATTCAGGAAAGTCTATTCACGCCATACTGAGGATTCACACTTCAGCACATGTGAATTGTTTTCTGCAGAGCCTATTTATATCACATTTGCTTTGAAAGTATGACTAAGTGCAGCTGTTGTGGACTTCTCCTGTGCTTTGTGTGTTCTATTGTATACCTAATTATCAGGTTTAGGTGTTTGGGAGGTCTTTTTAATGTCTGCAGTTTGAATACATTTAAGCTTTCTTTACCATGCAAAATAAAAGAAAACTGCAAAAGCTTGGAACATAACTAGTATGTTGTAAGCTTCCAAATATTAATATTCTTCTTATTATAAAGCATAATAAATGTGTTTGATCACTGGGGAAATGAAAATTTGCCTCAGAAATTATAAGGTATTTGGGATAATTCATATAGGTTTTGAAAAAGTGGATAAGCATGTTTTTATGATGAAAACTATAGCTGTGAGTTACTACCTTAGAAATATATTCAGTCATTCCTATGACATACTGTTTTCTTCTGTTTTTTTCTCCTTTTCAAGTCAACATGCGGGAAGATAATATTGTCACTTAATTTACTCATACTTGTGTAGAGAGCCTCTGCAGTGTGTGAGCACCATATAACTTCGGTTAAGAACTCCATTGAATCTTCGGTGTCTCAGCAAGAGGTTGATCCAAAATTACTGAAAAAAGACATTGTACTGCAAGTGAGTGTTGTACAGTATCAGTAACCAGAGTATTCTTTACCTGCCTGTTTCAGTGTGGCAAAGCACTTCCTGGCCTTTCCAAGCAAGAAGACTGCTGTGGAACTGTGGGTACTTCCTGGGGTTTTAACAAATGCCAGAAATGTCCCAAGAAGCCATGTAAGTGCTATTTTATTGTTCTTCTCATGTCTTTTTCTCTTCAAGTAGTATTTTCCCTTTTTTCAGAGGGGAAAAGAAAAGCCAAAGGAACTTAGTAGAAAAAATGTGCTATGATTTGATTAGGGATAGGTTGTGGAAACTGGAATTCCCCTGCATGCCAGCAGAGTTACAATATGCAGGCACTTGGTGCAGCCAGCAAAGTTGACGTCGTTGGGTTTTTTCCCCTGCTTCTTCCTCCTTTGAGTCAGTGATGGACTGTTGCATTTACTCAGTGCAGGAAGAGTAATCAGATTGAATCATCTTGCCTATTCCAGCTGGACTTCAGGTTTTGGCTTTTTTTTAAAGTATGCACAGAAATCTTAAATTATAGAGGCGCCAGTTTCTGCTTGGAGAGAATGCAGTGACCTCTTGGGACTGCAGATGAAATTTCAAGTTTGGAGCCAAGGTCTTTCAGGCTCTAAATTGTTGGTTGCTTTTTTTTCCTCTGCTTTTGAAATATCTTCTCCAACAATTAGACAATGACAAAGACTTTCTTCAGCATTTTATTATGATTTGACATCATGTTATAATAAGAAAAGAATTTTGAACTATTTGCATGATCAGTGAGGATATTATCTTGAACTTCTTGTGAATTAGATTGTTGTTGCACAGGAGTAGTAATACTTCATGTCATATTTTCACCATTAAATGAAAGATGGGAAAAGATAATGTGATCTGTGTTTTGCAGATGGAGAGGACCTGCATTTACTGGGCCAAAAATAGGTCATTAAATTGCAGTCATTCTTACCTACTTCTAGGACCCTGTTATTCAGATAGCAATGCTGGAAATATGTTCGGTGTTTGATTTTCTTTGAAGTGTATGTTTCTCTGTAAGTCTTAATATGGGTGTAAATACAATTCCAACAGAAAATCTGCTATTACTCCTATTTCTCTAGCTCCTCCTTCCATAGGAGACTGATATAAATTTTTGGTGGCTCAGTCTGATTTGCTAGTTTCTGAAACATTTTGTGCATTGAAGTATGTCTGTCTTCTGATGTGCTTTAGAAAGAGAGCCTCCTTGGGTGTTTGAAGGTCATAGTTAATAAGACTCAGGTATCTATTTTATTCCTGTAGCATGTAAATACAGTTTCTAAAAGGAGCATGCGTGCCAACCATATAAAATTTAACAAAGCAAGTGCTGGGTTCTGCACTTGGCCCTGGGCAGCCCTGGATGTACACACAGACTGCGGAGTGGGAGGCTGAAGAGCAGTGCCAGTCAGAAAGCTGAACCTGAGCCAGCAGTGCCCTGGCAACCAGGAGAGCCATCCCTGTCCTGGAGGGCATCAGGCACAGCATCACAGCCAGGCAAGGCAGGGGATTGTCCTGCTCTGCTCTGAGCTGGGGCAGCCTCACCTCCAGTGCTGGGGGCAGCTTTGGGTGCCGCAATGTAAGACAAACTATTAGAGAGTGTCCAAAGGAGAACCACGAGGATGGTGAAGGGCCTTGAGGGGAAGCCATACAAGAACAGCTGAGATGACAACATCTTGGTCTGTTTAGCCTGGAGGAGACTGAGGGGAGCCCTCACTGCAGTTACAGCTTCCTTGTGAGGGGAGGAGGAGGGGCAGGCACTGATCTCTGCTCTGTGTGACCAGTGACAGGACCCGAGAGAATGGCCTGAAGCTGTGTCAGGGGAGGGTTAGGTTGGATATTAGGAAAAGGTTCTTCACCCAGAGAGTGGCTGGGCATTGGAACAGCTCCCCAGGGAATGGATCACAGCATCAAACCTGAGAGAGTTCAAGAAGTGTTCAGACAATGCAATTGAACTACAACTGAAATCTAGTTCATCAGAATCATATTGACAAGTGAAATGTTGCTTATTTGGATGTAGGTGTGCTATGAGAAAAATGACAAAGCCTGAAATGTGTTTTAACCAGAAAATGGTTGGAACTACTAATACAAAATTTTGGTGCCTGGTTTGAAGGGAAGCACACTTGTTAGTTCTTCACAGTTCAGGTAAAATACTGACTGTCTCAGCCTGAAATCCACCGTGGATGTGTGGATCAGGCTTAATGGCCTGGTGTTCAGCACAGTGTTAAAAGCAAGCAAATAGGGAAACTGGGACAAATTTATGATCCACAGATGCTTCCTAAATGGGTACAGAGAAGTGCTTGGACTCAACCTAAAAACCTCCTAAAGGGAAGTCCACCACTCTTTTTTCAAAGCACTGTATATGAATAATTTGTTTAAATGCTAATGAGATGAGCAATGTCCTTTTGTTATAAAAACGTTTAATGACTAGCATGGTTGCTCAAGATGGGACACTTCAGAGATCCTTTATCTGCCAGAATAATTTCTAATCTACATTTTATACCTCTGAGGAGATGCCCTAACCCATTAAATGTAGAAACAATATTTGGAACAGATCCAGGAACCCAGTCTCTTTCCCAGAGTCCTTAATTACTTATAGTATGAGTCATGCTCACTCCTGCTTTCTGGCTCAAATTGGAATTGTTTTTTTGAATGTAACTGTATGATTTCATGGAGACAGAGAATGGTGCCACTTGGAATAATCCTCTCCTTCTGATTAAAGCATTCCTGGAAAGTAAGGATTTGTGTCTCCTAGACATAATAGAACATGTTTCCCATCTTTCTAGGTGAGAGTTCTCACTATATTGTGTTTTAAAAGGGAGGAGGAGAAGGGTGCACTATCTGTTTTATCCAGATTAAAATACAGTGTCATTATATCAAGAGTCTGATTTGGTGTGATTTATATGCTTCAAGTATATTCATTGGATTTGTCAAGAAGGTTGTGGTTTATGTATTTTCTCTAGGCTACGTTTGATTTAGGAATGATTCTAAGCGTGATGCTATATATTCATGCCATGTCTTATGGCAACTCTGCATGGATGCAAATGGTGAATTTTTAGATTTTTAAAAATAGGAAGTGATACATTTAGTGTGTTGCAGGTGTTTAAGTGATCTCACAGCATCTTAAAATGTTGTAGATGATCAGTCTGAACTTAGGCACAAAACTTGAAACCCCAAAATCTGTTCTGGATCTGGTCAAAGTATCTTTTGGGTATAGATATCGAACTAAGCCTCATTACATTATCAAAGTGTTAAGGTTCTGTAGACTAAACAATTTCCAAAGATAAATGTATATTTGTTAGAAGATGTAATGGAAGTCTAGAGTGGAGGCTGAAGGATTTATATTTATTTTTATGACACTGAAAATGCTTCTGTTATGAAAAGAATATACATATATTTTTATATACATGAATTTATATGATATTTGATGGAAAAACTTCTTTTTGCTTTTATGGTTTTATGCCTCATAAACTTCATTTAAAGGGGACATGTTTTTATGATGGTATGTAATCAGGTTGTGATCTTCTGCATAACCCACTTCAGCAAAATATTTAAGCCTATACTTTAGTGTTACTATCAGGCACTCTCTTCAATCAACTACTTAAGAATATTCATCAGTTTGCATATGTCTTGTTCCCATGGTCTTACACAGGTCTCTGTCATCTTTGTAAAGACTTGACTATTTTGGGTAATAGCCACTGCTCAGTCAGGGCTTCTGTCCTGTTGCAAATTTAAGTGTCTTGGCCTGAGACAGTGGCCAAGTCTGTAAGTTTATTATTTGCTCAGTTTTACTGAAAACCTAAAGAAATTTTGGAATAGATTTCCGTTTTTAAGGGCTTCTAGCAGAAGACAATTTTTAAGAAGGGTCTGTCCGTGTTACATGGTGGATGTTGTGGTTGGTTGGGCTTCTTGCTAACTTAGTAATTACAAACAGGTTGTTTAGTTGAGTAAAGGGTGAGTGATGTCAGACTCCTTCCAGCTCCCACATGGGTCACTAGCCACACTGAACAAGCTTCTTCTCTACTGAGACTTGCTTACATTTCTGCTCTTTGTTGAAAGGAAGAAAACAGCTGCTAGTAAGCTGCCAGTTTCCTGTTCCTTGTGGGAGGATAAGGAAGGAGGGAGAGGTTAAAATCTCTGACCTCAGTCCACCACTGCACTTTCTGGAGCAGCTGAGTCACCCTGGGAGGGAAAGTGTGTTGCAGCACTGGAAGAGACCTGGCATAGGTTATGGGCTGGTCTCCATCTAGAACTGGAAGCTGTTTTCATTCAGCAGGCTGCACTGCAGGGTACCATTCCTGCCCACAGAAAGTTACAGAGACTCTCCTGGTTTTAGTGTGAGTTAAATCAGGTCTGTGATGGCAAACAGATCAGTTAGGACATAATGAGTACCATTATAGGTTTGAATCTGCCAACTTGAGTATTAGGAGTTTCATCAACACTTTTAGGGACCAGGAGTAGACTAATGCATTGTGCTTTTGGAAGTCTACTTAAATTTCAACTGGTTTTCATATTAACATAGGAAAAGACTGAAAAATCTGCCTTAGAAACTAAATTTGTAGCTGCCACTTTAGTAGAGAGACAAAATTTTCAAGTTGTAGTTGGTGTTAAAATGATCATAGTCAGTGTAAAGATGGAAAAGTATGTGTTCAGAACTGTAGTAAAGTTGCTCTATTTTTGCTATGTGTGTTTAACTATTTTGCACTTTATGCAATATCTACAAAGAATCTCAGTGTTTTATTTAAGCAGTTACTTTAAATAATTCACTGAAATTTGAAATAAAACTCACTCCCAAGCCTGCTACTCAAAATCATCACTTAAATTTTTCCAAATAATAGGAAAAGCTTTAGAACTAGTTAAAACAATTAACCTTTTCTTATTTTTTTCATCATTACAGCAGTCAGGTGCCAGTTTTAAAGAAAGCTGCAGGGATAAATGTGTGATTAAGGCATTATGTAAAGGGAATGCAATCAACAGCATTGTGTTATTCTGTTGTTCTGTCTTATTTGACAATTTATATACAGTAAAGATGAAAAGGAGTGAATCTGGTGGGTTTGGGGGGAGTTTTGTCTGTTGAACATTTGGAAGACTTTTGAAATGAAACAAAAGATCTGACAAAATGTAAGGTATCTCTGTTGTAACATTCAAATTACGAAAAACTCTCTTGACTCTTATTAAAAGCATTTATGTGACTGTAGTGCCAGAAGTTAAGTCCTATATGCTTAACAAAGTACTGGGCTTTGCCAAGAAGTTAGCTTTTAGTGCATAACCATGCAAAGAAGTTACTGCTCTCATTTATGATGTTTAAGAAGCAATAAACAGTTTTCTGTAGTCTGAAAAGCAGCCTTAAGTGGAGGAAAGAACCAATAAATAGAAATTAAAAGCTGACTAACTGAAAACTTTCTAGTTTGGCAAAATTGAATTCAGTATTTATTTTGCAGTGTTGTTATATCTGTGACTGTTTACCCTGATCATGCAGTAAGCAAAGTGAAGTTTAGTATTCTAAAATTCAACAGTTCTGTTAGATAAACACTAGATGTTTCCATAATGAATCTTCAGCTTTATCTTTTCCAAACATGATATTTGTAGCTGGTTTGCAAAAGTAATTATTTGAATGTTTCAGAATAGGATGAAAGATATCCTTATTTCAAAGATTTGCTTTGTTTTGTTTTTTACAAAAATTTGACTAGATAACTGAAGACCTAAGTGGTACATATGTTGAAAAAGATGGAGTTAAGGTTACCTGTATAATCCTTACTTTTAATTTCTGTGTCTTTTTTACTTAACCATTTATCACAAAACCTTATAAGTTTGTATTGTGGTTATATAATAATTTATCTGTCAGGCTCTGCAAGCATATAAATTATCAGTATTTAACTGAGGTAATTCTTTTTTTCAGCTTACCATGGATATGGTCCTGTGATGGAATGCCCACAAGGCTACAAGAGAATCAATGCTACTTTTTGTCAAGGTATGATGGTACCCAAATTGTTTGTGTTTGTTTTTAGTACTGGTTTTCTGTGACAGTTTCTTTGATATTAATGATCTAGATGAATGAATGCAGTCCATTGATTTATATTTGGGAAGCAATGTTAAGTATCCTTTTGATTCTTTCCAAATATTGGCAACTCTGTACAAGTGATTTTTTTCCTCCAGGGAAAATAACTTCTGAAACTTTTATGTATCCCTCACTTTCCTTGATGATGCATAAAGATTACTTCATAAGGATTCTTTTACTTTGTTTTTCTGTAGAAATACATTGTTTTGTGAGGTTTTTTTGCTAAACAGTGAATCTGCAGACATATTCAGTAGTCAGATGAAACTAGCAATACAGAACAATTTTTGTAGTCATGAAAGCGTGGAATAATTAGAGAACAATTCTTTTGGACTCAAGAGGCTAGGCACAGCAATACTGAGAAAAGCCAGATAACATCCCTGGCAAGTGGAGATGAAAAGAATGAGTACCTGGCTGCCGTGTAAAAAAGTGACCCACCTACTTCCAGAAGATGCATAGTGCAGGTGAGGGTGTCTGCAGTTAGACACAGCCTTGTTGTGTTACTCTGAGATTATCATTGCCTGGTGGTAAGTATAGAAGTTATCATAGAAACATAGAGGTTGTGGGGTCTGCATGATCATGCAGCCACAAAGCAGCACTTGAGACATTTGGATTCCCCTGGTCTATATTATCTCTCTGACAAAGCTAAAAAGATGACCACAGACAAATGCTCATTCCTTCTGTGCATCTTGGAGCACTGCACAGAGATTCCAGATAAGGATGTAGGAAAAAGCTTAATTGCTTGTCTGACTTGTTTGGCACAGCACAAGTAAACAAGAAAGAGGAGCTCTGAGACGATATAAGCAATCTTGCAGTAGTGTTCTGGAGAGAGATTTGGGAAGGAAGGGAAAATGAGTTCAAGTGAAACTGATACTTCTGTGGCTGGGTTTCCTGATCAGTGTTGATACTGAAAGGGATAAAGAGGTCCCAACAAATAGTAGTGCTGGTGGAGAGCTGGAAAAAAAGAAATAATCGTTGATGGTAAAGGCTATTTGTAGCATTTTGGACATAAATTTAATCTTAACTGAATATTTTCACTTTGTGTGTTAATGAGGGAATGTACAATATCCACTTGCATAAAAAAATTATTTGCCCACCAAAATAATGAAGTTTGTAGAGCCTTAGACACAAACATCATGCTATTTCATTGCTGAGGGAGATGTGAGCCGCTATCTGCAGCTACCTGAGCCTGCTCAGGTAGTGGTTTGCCAGCTTACAGGGTAGGGGCATTTGGAGGACTGGATGGGTCAGAACACTAAAAAAGTAGATGGAGGAGAGCTGCTAATTGCATCTCAAGAGCTTGTTCCTGCTCTGTAGTGAAAGATTGTAAAGCCCTCTTAATAAGTAAAAGGGATGGGGAGATGTTGATGGCAGCTTGCTAATGAGGACTGCAAAGTGAAAAGGTGAAGGAGGTGTCAGATGTAAATGGGCAGCCTTTTTATGCCTCAAATTAAACATGCAGGTGATGTATGCATTTCAGCAAGATGGTTCCAGTTATTTTGAAAGAGATTGTCTTGTTCCACATATCAGTCACAAGGTTTTTCAGAGTCTGCAGAAGAGAGGTTTTCTAACTTTGAGCCTGGAAAGTGTCTAGAAGATGCCATGATGGATTAGTGCCCTCATGCAACCCTCTGAGCTTGATCCAGGAGAGACAGGAGCTTCTGATATCTTCAGTAGTCATGTGTATAACCCACAGAATACACAACGGTTTCAGACAGCAGCAACCCAGCAGGTATTTAAAGGCACGTAGGGTGTTCAGTTTGGTTCAAGAGATTGAACCTAGATATTGGCAGACCTTATTTCATGGAAACTAAGGTCCTTATTCAGGGGTTATGGACAGTTAGTAATGGTTTGGCGCTTCTGAAGGCTGCCAGAAATAAGCCAGGAAGTTGTTTCACTGAGCAGTGACAGGCTGATAGAGAGAGAACATATGTCTCTGGGTAGGAGCATAAGAGGGAACTGAGTACTGGCACGGTAGTGTGCAGAAATAGATCTGTACCTGCTAGGCTAATCATTGTGTTTTGAAGTGGATTTTGGTAATTTTTCCCTTGACACATTTTTGTACTTCATGACTAAAACTGCAAGAAATATGAGGCTTTAAACAATTTGTTTTATACTGCTGTCACTATCCCAGAAGAGAGTGACCTGTAGACTCTAAATATAACTTGCAGTTGATACATGGAAATTTATCATGTAGTGTTTAATCATAAAATGATAGTAGGGTTATCTTACCAGGGAGTGGACTGTTGATGAATTAAGAATGGGGACAATGTCCTAGCTTTCTGGGGAGGGATGAGGTAGTGGCTGTTGAAGGTTCCCATTATTGCTTTACTGAGGTTTGAATAACTTCTGTTTAATTTGCTCACTAACACACTCCAATAAGGAGATACAAATGGGAGAAGGAATACCCATGAAACAAAGCCATGGTGGAATTTAGTTCTATTGAAGTAAGTAACAAGATTACCATTTTCTTTCAGAGGGTCAGCATTTTGACCTCTGTTTAAGCGTTCTTCAGGGAAGCTAGCCTCATATGTGCAAGCTGCTGGCAGGGTGCATTTCAGCCCTGAAATGGTTATTAGCATGTGCTTCTCAGTGGGTCAGCCAGAAGTGTCCTGCTTGTTTATCTGAAGCAGACATGCTTTTCTATAAGAGAAGAAGACAGGGCTAATGAAGAAAGAGCTGCCCATATCACTAACACAGACAGCTGTAGAAAACTGTTTAAGCTGCTGGCGTGGGAGTATTCATATTCCTTTAAGGATCCTTTCAGTTAAATTGGAAGGGACTGGAACAGCATGTCCATATGCAAGTGTAAGTTTTAATTAGATTATTCTTTGCTGAAGGGGTATGCATGCTGTGTCCATGCTTAGATAGGGCCAGGGCTGCCAGACCAAATAGTAATGGGGATATGTTTCTGAATCCCTGCCTGCAGCTAAAAGAGATCGGTTTTTTTCACCTAGATGTTGTCCAACTTTCACTGCCTTTGAAAACTCAGGCCTAAAAATGTAATTAACCTTTTGTTCTAATTTGTAGACTTTTGACTGCAAAACCATAGGCTTCATCAGCTAAGGAGTATTAGTGTGATTAATAACCAGATCATTATTTTTTTTTCCTTTCAAGTGAGTGAACTAATGTAATCAAGCATTCTTCTCTCTAATGTGTAAGTAGGACCACAAAGAACCATCTGTGGGTATGTTAATTCAAGCAGTTTAGTGTAATTACTATGAAGAAAGGTTTCCCCCCTTCAGTAATTATCTTTTCAATGGGGTGATTTATTACATGTACACACATGGATGCCCTAAGGCTTTCATTAGAGCCAAAATACAACTTATCAGTATTGTAACTTTTTTGTCAGAATCCACATGTAATGCTAATTTCTGGTTCCCTGCTTAGAGTTATACTTACTGTTTCCTTAGTCTGCTAATGGTTTTCTTGGAAAACTGAAATAGAATGGAAAAAACAGCTGGTGAAGAGGTTGGATTCATTTTTCAGGAAACTAACATATTGCCAACAGAGCACTTTAGAAATCTTATCTTGAAGAACTGGAAAAATACCTGAACACTTGTTGTTTTGCAATGAACTAAAAAGTACACGGAAGTTCTTGGAAAGTCCCTATATTCTTAAAACTAAATGTTTATGAGCTTGCAGAAACTAGGATTTGTATGTTGATAGATCAAATGCTATAATCATATGGTCAGGGGACTTGAAGCACTTTTCCCTTGGCTTCATCATGATTTAAGATAAATTTCGAAGGTATATTCTTCCCTTCTACCTTTGTCCATAAAATACAGTAGTAAATTTGTTTTTTCTGCATGTTGTAATTTATTTCATTACTTTTAAGTAATAAAAGAGCTTCGTTAATAAGAAATGCTGTTTAATGTTACTTAGTTACTAAGTCAACAGCCATCTTTCAAAGAAGTTCTTTTGTGATGATCATAGTGAGAAATAAATATATCTCCAGAAACTGGGCTGGGTTGCTGTTTGGACACTGATTATGTGTTTGAGAAGTGTGGCTCTGCAAACTTGCATTCCAGTAAATTCCACGCAAAAAGCACAAAACGAGTTGGACTGATTTCTTCTGCTGCTGTTCTGCTGGCTCACAGAAATCAGTGGGTCATTTCTTAGAATAAGCAACTGGCTTTGCTGTAATTTTAAAAAACATCACAATAGTTTATTTAGCAACAAAGCCTTGTTTTTTGTTTCTTTTACCTCTTCTTCTCAAGGTGTTATTGAAACAATCAACTATAATGGAGGCAGTAAAATCTGGATATTATATTTTTCTTAGAGGATATTAGTAATGGTTAATGTCGCTATAGCAGAAACAGTTGGCGCAGTGTTTTCTGTGGTGTTAGTATGTAGTTGATTGTAATTGATTTTCATAAGAAGAATAAAAAACTGATGCCTATTGGGTCAATTTGAAGAGCAATCAGTCAGATGGCACTCACAGTGAAGCCTAGTATGTAATTTACCAGAATATATCAAATTTTCACAATTGACATAAATTGTATGTTCCAGTCTAAAATTAAAGCATGATTTATTGTGAATATTAAAGCACTTACAGCATGAAAACATCTATCAAGGCAGATATCACTAAATAACATTTAACGACTGACTAGGTAATTTTTAATTAAGAAGTTGCCTAAATACTTTGGCAAATGCTAATTAGTATATAATTGATCTAGACAACTTTCTTCAATTAAATGCAGTAGAGTGTTTCAATGGGTTTTATTGAAAGGCTGGTTGTTTTCTCTGCATCAGAAGGGGACAAATATTTTCCATTTGGTTTTATTGCTTAATAATTTAAACCAAGTCCAGTCAGTTTTTGATAAGCACAGAGATAGAATTTTGGAGCTAACTGTAGAAGTCCCCTTTCAGAAATTTACCTTTCCACAGTGCTTAGGCCTGTGATCAGCTATTGAGATTGCTTGTGTCCTCCAGCCCCAGCCACGTGGGACAGAGGGGGTGAGATGGGCTGCAGTGCTTTTCCAGCCACCAGTTTATTCTGAATGGTTCAGTGAAGCTACCAGGGCTGTGGTGGTCTGAATAGAAATCCCTGCTTCTGGCGGTTCCTATTCTTGGTCCAAATTTTATAAGAATCTTCTGATATCTTGACTGTCTTAGATAAAAGCAGTTGCATTTTTTGTTTTTTATGCCTTGTTATGAGTTGTATTAAAAATTGTGAAATTATTTGTTGTTCTAGTGCATGTAATGTGACTCTGAAAACCGAACTTGTTAATTGTTTTTGATGTAATCAAGAGCCACCTACCAAATTGTAATATAGCAGACTTGATACGAAGGATATCTATTGTTTCAAAAGAGAGATTTTATTTTTTTTAATTAATACTGAACCACTTAACATTCTTCAGCTTTGTCTATGAAAATTTTAAATGCCGTTTTTAGTTATTTCAGCATAAAACAGTAATAAAATCAAACCCCAGTCCTGTTTTGATAGTGGAACCTATCGTTTCCAGGCTACCAGTGCTCCTGAAAAGAAATTTGACTGCATTATTTGCATCAATAGTAGCAGTGGTTTCTTTCAAAAAACAAAGGCTATTTTTCTTTGCATTTGCATTGTTCAAAATTCTTGCAGTAACCCCTGACCTTTTTGAATTCATAGACTGAATTTCTTGAGTAAAAATGTTTTCTTTAAAATGAATAGACAGATTTAAATAACGTAATACCAGAAGATTGCAAAACACAATAATAAACATGTACGTTCAGTTGTAGAATTCTAAGATAATACTTAAATGTGGTTAAAATTTCCAAGCAGCAATGATTTTGATGAGTATAAATTCAATGTGCTAAGGCTGGAAATGAAAGAATGAGTTTAATTTTATAGGAATGTTTCAAATTCCTGCATGTCTGTGACCAAATATGGGCATTGCTTGCTATCCGAAAAGGGTGGGCAGTGGACTTGCTCGGTGTGTCCGAATGACTTACTAGGCTGAAGGCAGAGAAGACGGCTTCACACCACCTCAGCATTTCTGCATGAGGCCAGCTGGGCCTGGGTGGTCTGAGAAGCTGTTGTAATGGATAACACAGCCAAAACACAGTGAACTTCTCTTCCCAAATAGCCTTACAGCTGGGAGCTGCCAAAGGGAAACACTGCAGAGCTGATTCTCCAGCCATCAGCTTTTGTAAGGTGCTCTGTAGCAAAGCAGTTCTCCCCTGCACCACTTTGCTTGGCTGTAGCAGCCATCCCCTTCAGGTTGTGTTAATGTGTGGAACAGGAGGAGGCTGTGAGGCATTTCCAGATTTGCTTGTTGAAGCATCTAGTGAGGTACTTCAGTAAAAGGGGAAATTAAAGGAGCTTTATGATGTAGTAAATAACTCGGCATGTTTTACAGTTACCAAGCAAAGCTATTCTTTCAACAGTAAGTGAACAGGTACAGATCTCGTTTTAAGCAGGCACGGGAATTTTTCCTAGATTGGATGTTTACACTTAGCATGGTTTGTTATTCTTGGATAAAGGATACTCAGGCTGCGTTACACTGTCATTAATCCTGGAATAAAGCTGAAATGATTCACTTCCTGGATGTGATTGAATTAGGTATAACATTGCTCAAGGAAATGTGAGTGATCTTGCTTGCAGGATTCCAGTAAAGAACCAAAGTAGCATTGATGAACAGCAGCTAACACAGCCACAAACACTGTTTTGATCTAATTTAAAAGCCAGTGTAGAATTGGAGAGTGCAAGCAGAATATTGGAAGTTAAGACCTTCTGCAGAGTGTCCTCCCCTCCAGCGCAGAGGTCTGTGTATTGCCATTTGGTTAAGACAGAGATTCTACTACGTTGTACTTTTCTGTGCATAAATACCTATACATGAGCGAGAGGGAAACCTTCCATTAGGTGTGAAAATGATTTGTCACTGAAATGTAAGTATCTTAGGACAGAATTTGAAGTTTTGATTGATGCATTTCTTTTTCAGTCATTGCAATTGCCAAGTGCAGAGTACATAAGAGAACAAGCAAATCCGTACTTATCAGAAATACAGGTGGAGATGTTGAAAAATCTCTAGGGGCTTTGATCTTTAGGCAAGCAAGAGCTGTTTAGAGAAAAGTAACAGATAAGAGTCAGATTGCTTTTCAGAAGCTTCCTGCATTTTTTTATTTCTTCTGGAGTATTCAGTCCATCTCTAAATCACAGTTATTAGAAGAAAATAGGTGATATTAACTGTTGCCTGCACTTAGACTGAACGAAATTTAGTTTAGTATTGTGTTACTCAGCCCATGCAAATGTCTATGTGTGGTCACAAGTGAAAACAGTTCTTCATCTGATTGTGTTAAATGTATATGGACCAAGATTCTGGTAAAGTGCTTTGGGGTATTTCTAATATGAAACCTTGATGATAGCCTTACACTGGACAAAAATCCAAATAAAATTTCTTTGTGAACATTCATAGAAAGCAAGTAGAAAAAAAGGGGGCAAAGTAAATTTTCTTTTTGTTATCTGACTTA
Organism: Luscinia megarhynchos; assembly: GCA_034336665.1. Lineage (NCBI taxonomy): Eukaryota > Metazoa > Chordata > Aves > Passeriformes > Muscicapidae > Luscinia > Luscinia megarhynchos. The sequence continues at coordinate 76,216,281 of CM067565.1, read as the reverse complement.
TCCATTCACTTCCATCTTTTATCTTCTAATAATGGATGTAAAGTTCTTTGAAGATAAATCTGTTTTTTGGACTCAGTAAAGCTACATAATTATCATGGTTTATAACAAGTTCAGTGTCACACTGTGCTTACTTGTTTAAGTGAACGCCATCTTACATTGTCCCCACCTTCCTGTTTTGCTTGTTTAATTTTGAGGGTTGTTTTTTTCTTGTTGTTTTTTTTAAGTCACGAAGATAGTACTGTGTTCAGAGTCATACTCTCCACATGAGCAGACAGGCATGCAGTTGGAAGATGGCTGTTACAGCTTGCTTTTATTCACCAGGAAATTCAGTGGCAGCGAGTCATTAACACATTGCATTTTCTGAGAGTAGGCTGACCTAACACCCAGAAGACCGATAAAAATGTGTGGGAAGGTATCAAACATCAACTGTTGTTGTTAAGAGAGGCTTTTAAATTCTCCTCAGTGGGACAGATTAGCAGCAGTTTGGTTACAGTGTCTGGGTTATTTGGAACTGGGGGCTCTGGGGAGTGTGGTGGCTGACCTCACCATGCATCAAGCTGTGCTTGGACAAGGGTGTAGGAGGAGCTGGCACACAGCAGGCTCGTCTGCACAGTGCTGCAGCGTCTCTGTTAAGACTCTGGCTGCGGCAAAGCTTCTGTGTATTTGGGTGAACCTGTGAGAGCAGAGTCACCAGCAGGGCCACTGGGATAGCATTTGGCTTCCACTGCCATCTCAGAAGGGTCGGGCTGTCAGTCAGTGCTGAATTGACAATGCTTCTTTCATACCAGTGGGGTTACACCCATTTATTACCATTGAGAAAGGGTTAAGTCATTCATACTATCAAAACACCAACTGTTAAAAGGTCAATGCTTTATTTAGCAGTCCTGTAGAAATTATAAATAATAATGTTTGCTGTGAGAGTTCTTTAAGGAGCCATGTGAGTTGCTGTGTGAAGTATCTTCTTGTTTAAATTCTTTTTTTTTCTGTCTCACTAGTGCAGAGGCTTTTACCAATGGAACTTCATTACTCTGCTTTTCTCAAAAATTGAAAGTCTGTATTGAGTTGGTCTTTGGAAAGCTTTATTTCCATATGTATGGTTTTCAAGTACTGCTACCTAGCCCCTCAGTATTTCCTCTGTGTAGATGAAGGCATTTGATCAAATTACTCCTCAAGCATGCCATCAATTTGTACTTCTGCACAAGACATTATTTAGGGATTTTTCTCTAGTTTTTACAATGAAGAAAATAAATCCTTATTCCTATATAATGTAAAAGTGAAATATTTTTTTATGTCCATATACAAGAAATAGAGGGCTAAAAAAAAAAAAGCCTGCTAATCTTGAATCAGATTTCCTTTCCAGCTGCCTGAACAAGTTGATTCCAGTGCAATTTGCACAGCTGGGCAGGCTGGCAGGTGGTAGGAAACATTTTGGATAGGTGGCCTTTTACCACAGTCTGAAATGAAGTGAAGTAGGTAGTAAATCTAGGAGAAATTTTTTTTAATGCTCAAGTTGTTAAATAAACACTATTCCTATGTGTATGTATTTTGTCTTTTGAAAATTTGAGAGTTTTTTCGTTGTTTTGTTTTCTTTTTTAATCAGCTTCTGGCTTCTTTGTATAGAATACCTAGACAAGCTTGTGTAATTCAGCATAGAGCATCTGCTCAGTAATTCTGTGAGCTCATTGAGTAGACATGATCAGGAAAAGAGGCATTAAAACACACTGTTATTAAGTTATGATGAGGCACTGGAACATGCACAATGAAGTTAACTTTAAAAATTGGACAAATTTAGGAAGAGGAATATCCATATCAGGATTCTAGAAGGAATGTTAGTTGGTATTTACATGTGTATAAGCTGATACTTAAATGTAGCAGTGCTCACATTAAATAGCAACAGCAGAGCTTATGTGAATGGGAAATTATGTTTTTAGTACTAGACATACAAGAATAGTTCAGCTGTTAAAGAGGTTGAATAAGAGGCAATAATGACAGTATTTGTGAATGTTTCCTACAGAATAGTTGAATCATTTGGAAAGAAGGATCACTGTATTCATGAATTAAAGGAAGATCCCATGTATCCACAAATCCACACTCTAGTAAATAATGCCTTGAAACATTCATACTTCTAATATTCAAATAATAAAGTTTATCCATATATAGATTTTTAACATTCCTTGAAATTAAGGTAGATACAAATGAGTAAAGTTATCTAATAAGTGAAGAACACATATTAATAGTTTTAATTTTGAAAATACAAATAGACTTATGTTAAGCCATGTAATTACTTAACTTGCTTAAAAACATATAGAAGGGTAGAATTATTCTTCTAGATGGGAAGAAGTGCCATCCATTTCATGCTGGCATATAAGTAAATAGTAATGTATTTTAATCATTAACAAACAAGAGACTTAGTCTTTTTATTGAAAATAAGAATAATGACATCCAAGTCAAATTTGCCACTATTTAAAATCTTCTTTGCTGATGTAAAACTCAATTACTTTTTTCACTAGACAAAGCATTTCTTCTAATTTCAGACAGAGTCATCCAAAAAATGATACATTATGTATATATTGCTTGGCAGATATCTTCCGTTTCCCCCCAGTGGTATAGGTTAATTTTCCTGTAAGGAACAATGTGTATTGAGAATTTGGAAAGGGAGAGAGTTGTTTTAAAATGTCTGAGTATTACAATGTAGGAAGTAGAGAAATTACTTTCATTATGTGTATCAATTTCTCCTGTGTTTTTCCTCTTCCGCCAAAATCTGTATGTGGTTTTTCCACATAAGTGTGTGTGCAATTTGTATATTTGTATGAACATGCTGGGGATTTTCATTTTGAAATGAACCCAGATAACAACATCCTTCTTGTACTCAGAGTAAAGAACAATATTTCTTCCTCTAACTTCTTTCTGACATCAGAGAAAAATGCTTTATCAAAGCAAGTAGAATTGTTTTGTGGTTTAGCATTTGAAGACTGACAAGTCAAATTGCCATCAGAGGGTTCTTGAGTGTTCCGGTATTTTCTTTGTATTAGCTTCTAGATATTTCAGAGTATTTTTTTTCTATCAGGTCTTAGGGGGGCCTAATTTTTAGAAAATGGAGGATTAGTAATGTCCTTTCCTCCCAACATCACTATGTTCCTGCTTAGGGATGTTTCAATAATGTCTTTAGTTGCTAACTGTGAAGATTTAAGTTAATTGCTTTAATACTCACAAATCATAATGGTATGGAAATAATGATAATCTTCCCTCTGGGATTAGTTGGAACTGTGTAGATGCCTTCAATCATATTTTGAGATTTCAGGGTAAAAGAAATAACCTATTCTGATAAAGAAACTAAGAAACTGATAAAATTCAAGTGCAACCAAAATATCTAGCTTGATAAATATTCTGTATTAATGCAATCCTTAAATAAGATAGTCCTGTTTTTATATGGGATGTCATCCTGCTTAAACAGTGGACAGGACAAAAAGTAGACTGCTGTACAAAAATATTTCAGCTGGTTTTTCTGCTCTTTGCTTATGCCATTCTCATTTTTAAATAGTCCACTCCCTCTGAGGTCAGAAAGTCATGTAGTCTGGGAATTTCACTTGAAAATTCCTCTGAGGCAGAGCTGATCCTTTGTAATTCGTGTGGTTTCCATCACATTTCATCCAAAGTTCTAGGATATAAATTACCACTCCTTGTCACATGCAGCTAAGTGCATAGAAGTGAAGTTTATCCAGGTGGTGTAGAAATACTATATTAGGTATAGCACTGGAAGAGCTGAGAGATAAGCTCAACACTGAGGCAGGCAACTGCCAGAGTCTTCTGTACTGTGCACTCTTGTGTCATGGGATAGGTAGCCAAACTTAGGGAGAAAAATGAAGAAGAAAGAACCTTTCTATAGGTTTCCAAGTGCAATTTCAGCACATCTGTTATATTTTATATATTCAACCTCCTATGCTCAGTGCTGGCATTGAATTAGGAAGCAAAATACAATGAGGTTAAATAAAATGAGGCTGGTATTATAAAAGCTAAAAGAAAAGATAATAAATATTATGTATTGTAGATAAATGATCACTAATATCTGATTTTTCAGTGAAGTAACTGGAATTTCTAACTTCCACATGAAGTTTGTTTACCCAACAAGGTAGGTGTTTTTTCCTAGCCTTAAGGATAGGGAGGAAAAATCTGACGGAAAAATAATAGATGTAAATATTTTAAAGTAGGTCTATTTCAATCTACTCTCAATTTTTCTGAAAGAGGAGACCACAATGTATGACACAGGTAAGTATGGATTAGAGGATTTTTAAATTTTAATTTTGTCACTATTTTGATGTTTGGACTATCAGTCCAAGCTATGCTGTTGCTGTCCCCTGAAATAAAAACCTAGTTTGGCTGACTTGGTTACAGATGGTATCCAGATGATTGTTAGACAGGTCCTGTTTTAAGAGTAGGTGAGCTGCAGATGCAACCACAAGTGTGATGTAGACCTGAGGCCCAATGCTTGGGGAATGAGAGGGTTATTCAGTCAGACCCTGAAAGCACCATTTGCACAGGTAGCCTTGTAACAGCAAACTTTATTAAAGCAGTTCACAGAATTGGAAAACATGCAGAGTTGGAAGGGACCCACAAGGATCATCAAGTCCAGCTCTTGATCCTGCACAGCGCCATCCCCAGGAATCACACCAGGTGCCCGAGAGTGTTCTGCATTGTGCTTCTTTCAGCATAATGAACCATTGAGCCTTCTTAAATATAAATACTAGTAAAAACTGTGTTAAATGTGGCAAGCAGTGTTCCACCCTTTGTAAAATATACTAGATTAGCTAAAACTTGTCTCTGTGAATGTTCTTGTGAGCTGTGTTGAGCTGTGCAAGCCATCATCTAGTCAGGAGAAGAAGGGCTGATAAACTGGTCAAGTGTATTTGTTTTCCTAATTCAGAGTACTTAAGAATGATGGATAAATATAACTGTGTTTTTGTTATGTTCTCAGCAGTGTTTTAAAAGGTTATAAATCACATGTCAGTATGGGAGAAAGTGTTAATTATTGTTAACTTGTAAGTTATCCTTTATATTAAAAAAAAAAAAAAACTTCTGAAGAAGGAGAAATATTAATGCATGTTTCAACATCTGATTTTTTTCAATTTTCCCACAGATATCAATGAGTGTCAGTTACAGGGAGTATGTCCTAATGGTGAATGCTTGAATACCATGGGCAGCTACAGATGTACCTGCAAACTGGGATTTGTGCCAGATCCTGCCCTCTCAAGATGCATACGTAAGTAATACTGCTAATCAAAGTACCAAATTAGATACTTAGTTACATTTCAGATGAAGATTTATTTGACTGGGCCCAACTATTCTAATCTGTCACCTTTGTTTTTCTGTCCCCTACTCATATTCTCAGTTTATTCACTTTATTTAGACAGTCTCAGTGCTCCTGCCTCTTTTCTGTTAATTTGTCCTGGAAACCTTAGTCTCTACCAGTGCCTGCCCAGAATCCTTGCTATCTTTTCCTGCTTTTCTAATCACCAAATCTTCAAGACTGTCTCCAGCCCAACGTACATTCAGTCTTTTTTAGTACCCTAGAGTTTCCACTTTTTTTTTTCCCCCCCTTCTCTGCTAATTTCAGACAAAATCGTCTTTGTCTCCTGCTCTCCCATTTTCCACCTCTGCAGCTTTGATCTGGGTTGTTTCCATTAATAAACATTTAGCCCAGGATGATCTTTGGCACATTTTCCTTCTAATTAAGAAGCGTTAAAATTAAGAATAATTAGGAGAAAGAAAAAGTTGTGTATGACATGAATGCAAATATTTCCCTCTATTAGTTAGCTTTTACTTTGGTTATGATCAATTATCTCTGCAAGAAGAAAAGACAATGTAAAGAACAACTAAATTTTTCACTTTATTTTTTTTTTTGCAAAGAATATGTGGAAAAAAAGCTATAATCCTAAGTTCTTTCTCTGAGCTCTTTTATTTATAAAATACAGTCTCAAGTCATAGTGAGTTCTTTCCCTTTTTTCCCCAGCATGACTATCTTATGCTACTAGTTAATGACACTGAATTGCTGAGAGAGTTTCTCAGCAATTTGAAGAATTCATACTGCTTTTCAGTTGAACACCAGAAGAAAAGAGTTGTTTGTTTGGTTTTGCTTTTGCTTTTACTGTCATGTTGAAAATCAGGCAGTCTTTGTATTTTTTGAGTTATTTGAGCATGTTACCCAGAACTGTTAACTTAATGTGGAAGGTATAAATTAGAAAGCTGGATGGGTCTTAGTTTTCTGTTACCTCATACTAATCATAGCTTATGGCCTTTGGCTCTTCCACATTAAAACTAAGCATAGCAAAATGTAAATGCAATTGTCTCTTTCATGAAAAAAAAAACATGTATGATACTTAATGCTTTTGCAGTCTTATTGACATAGCCTACTTATAGGCGGATGTTCTTTTGGCTTTTATAGCTTGACACAGCTGTGTAGTGCCAGTGACTGATTTCAGCAGCTGTGTACAAGTGAGAGACAATTCTCACTCTTTATTGTGGCAGCATGGAAACTGCTGGTTTTTAATTTGTTGTTGCTTCTCCTTGAAATACTTCTTATCCTTGGTCTAGGTTAAGTTGGAATTCAGGAGTGTTTGATGCAAAATAAGATTTTTTAATGTTGTGATTCTCATCTGAGATAGGTATTTGAAATAAAACTTCTGCAGACAGAAAATTAATCTATTTAAGTGGTGTTGGAACTCTAGTGGTCTTTTTCTGTTTTGGTTTCCATGTAAGCAGTGCCATCCTCTCTTCCCCTTTCATTGCAGCTGATAACCCTGTAGTTGCTGAAGAGAAAGGACCCTGCTACCGGTTTGTCAGTGCAGGAAAGCAGTGCATGCATCCTCTCTCTGTTCAGCTCAGCAAGCAGCTTTGCTGTTGCAGTGTTGGCAAAGCCTGGGGCCCACACTGTGAGAAGTGTCCCGTCCCAGGAACAGGTAAGAACTTCCCACTAAAGATACAAGCTCTTGCCCACCCCTCCTATATTTGTTATGCATGCTTTAAAGAAAACCAAAACAACCACCAGAGTATATACTTTAGATATAGGAAAAATGACCCAATATGTAGTTAATACTCTTCAGTTGTTAAAGGCTCTGGTGAAACGATGGCAGCTTTTGAGAATTCAGTTACAAAGCACCGTGGGATGTAGTGTTACAGTTAGTAGGATATGCATGGTAATGTCTCTGCTTTCTCACCTTCCTTCATACCTTTACCATCCATTTTGAGGAATGTGCTATTCCTTACTTGATACATAAAGCTCTCTTGTGTTATCAGTGTTCCCTTGGAGTTCTGCTGTTATTTAAATATATAAGGACTTCAAAATTATCAGCCTCACTTTGGCTGGTTATAGATTAAGATACCACATGTTATAGGTACTGATTGCTGTTTTCAAGTACTTTTTATTCCCTGATGTTGCTTGAAATGTAATTGCCCAAGGAATCTTCAATTAAAATCAATTTAATATGATCTTTTTTCCCAAATATATGGTCAAATTAGTCTAGAAGCATCACTGCTTATGGTAATATATGATGTCCAGTCTCTTGAGTATTTTAGCCCAGGTATTTGTAGTGACAATCCACTGTGCTTACTTGAAGCTCCTGCTGCAGATGTCACTGTCATGATGCAGGTCATGTATTTTCCTAAAGTATTTTATAAAGATTTACATTTTCAAACCAGCTAGCTGCTTTGGGAAATCCACAGCTAATATCAGAGATATGATGAGAGCAGTCGATTCCTTACTTTCTCTAGTTTGACTTACAGAAATTAAAGTGACCAACAGTTTTGAGCATTTCAATAGATTTTCAAAGTCATTGTTTCCTGCATGATCATTGGGTCACTAGATCATTGATCAGTGCTTTAAAACTTGAGTTCACTTTTGGATAAATAATATTTCTATGGCTTTTTAATGGAGAAAAAAATATATTCTCATGAGATGAATTGCAATTTTAAGGCAGGTGTTTTACATCTGTGAGAATACTGCATGAGGCTTTATGCCCAATAGTGTGTATAGTGGAGCACAGAATACATCCTTATGTTGACTGCTGTCTGGTCACAAAAAATATATCAAGTATCATATGGAACTGGTTATTTTTCTTAATGAAAAGACTTTAGAGAGGAAATCTGTTAATAGAAAATTCTGATGAGCTTTTCCCGTATAATGACTTCTTGCATGATTTAAAAACATGTTCCTTTCTGTAACAGGTTAAACTCAAAATGTTTCAGAGTTTTCTATGAAAAATATGTGAAAGTGGGATACTCCAGAAGGGGGTAATGTATTTACTGCAGCATCCCATGTTAGTATAAAAGCCACAAAAATAAAAAGCTTCTAAAATATTCATACAAAGTAAACCATCTCCTAGAGACACTGAGAGACCAGATTTGGCTGCCCAGATGTTGAGAGCTCTTATCAGAGCTGTGGTAGAAAAAGGCTCAGATTTCTATTTTTCATTTGAGAGAATATGACCTGAAGCAAGATTTCCTGTATCCTAAGTATACATCTGAAGAGACAGATGTCAAATTTTCTGTCTTGTTCCTTTGACCAGAATTCCCACCCTCAGCTGGGTGTTTATGTGGCAAGTTTTGATATTAGATGTCCCTGCAAAAAGTATTTCCCTATTCTGATCCACTCAATTTAATTATTTTGATCCTTGATATTTTCTATTACTAAGACACCATCAGAACACATTGTGCAGTTAATGCACACTGTGATTAATGTATAGTTTAACTTATCTGTGGAGTGCTTTTAGCTAGTACTTTGTGCTTTTATTTTAGATACTAATTCATTTTAAAATCTTGATGTGTTTTCAAAGCAGAATTTGTGAACTTACCAACGCCCCACTTGGCACTTCTCTTGGGCAGCCATATGAATCCCCACACAAGAGACCAAATCTTTTTGTTTCATCCCAACATGGCTTTACCTAGAGCAATGAGGACAATGAAGCACTGCCCTCTCAAAAGCCCTGAAGGTCTCTCTGACCCTGACAGGAGCATAACTATTCTCTTTGATGGGGAGGAAGACTGACTTGTATTTCTTTCTCATGTTACTCTTCCAGTAGAGCTGCAAAACATGACACTTACATAGAGCATCTGAAGAGACAGAGCTAGTGCTGTTGCCTGACTTTAATAAACTTTTTCTGTAGAGGCTTTATAAATGAGGTTATTTCCCCTCTCTTCCAGTAGTGATTTGGCTTCTTATGATCCCCCTCTTGTTTTTAGCCAGCCTTTTTCAATTCAGTGGAATTTGGATCTGGACTGGTATGAGGCCTCTGATGTAGTCAGGTGGGATCCTGTGGATCAGTGTTGATACTGGTTGATAGTGTTCTGTTCCTCTAATACAGGACTGATGAGCTTTTTCCTTTTGATTTCTACCAGAAAAGAAAATGACAGCAGTAGTGGTCTTCATTCATTATGCAGTATAGATGATAAAGACTATTTGTACATTTAAATTAATACATAGAAAGGATATACTGTTTGAAGGGGATTAATTCAAAAAACCATCTTGATACATTGACAGATAAGCATAACTGAAGAAAAATGGTAAACTGGAGTGGAAACCTCCTGGGAAGAACAACCAGAACATGCTTTTGGGAGAATGCTCAGTAGTATTAGCATGCAATGCATAGCTTCTCTTTAAGAAGTTTTTTGTAAAAATGTATATACCATATGAGATTAAATTTATTAGTGGTAGTCATTATATTTTCCACTATGTCAACATATTGCACTTTTAGACTCCTAAAAGGAATATTTTCCCATCCCAAATCTAGCTGCTTTTAAGGAAATCTGCCCTGGTGGAATGGGTTATACGGTTTCTGGCCCTCACAGAAACAAGCTATATCATCACCCTGCAGTTAGAGTACAGCCACCTGCCATTGGCAAGACCCCGATTACTCAACCTGTTGCTAAAGGTACTTCTCCTCCACCTCTCCCAGCAAAGGAAGAGCCAGTGGAGGCACTGACCTTCTCACAGAAAAGTGAGACTGAGATGGCTGTACAAGAAGGTGAGAGTGGGAAAATTTAGTCTTTATTTCTGTGCATGTGTCTTCCATGGTTTGTTTCTTTGCATGGTAGCTGCAGACAGTGCAGATGAGAGGCATCACTCCCCGGAGCAGAGCATTCCATGGTGCCCAGTGCATCACATCATTCACTTCTCACAGGTTGTGGGTATGTCCTACCAGATGCTGAGACCATGGAGAGACAGCAAGACTACTTTAATCTCAATAACTTTTATGATCAGAAATAGTACATATTTCCTGTAAGACTTTAAAAATTATATATATTTTTTTAAATGAATTTGAATAAGAACTTATATGAATTTCCTACTGCTCCTTCCCAGAAAAAAAGTCATATTAGTGGAGGAAAAAAACCCTAAACCACTCTTGCTTGTCTAAAGAAAAGACAGATTTTAAAACTTGATTTTTTTTTTTTTTTTGCAATAAATCATTGCAAAGTTGATGGGGTAAATTATATATCATTTTGGCATTAATTTACCTTTAAAATATTTACAGATGTTGATATCCCTTGGAAGGAATTGAAAAGGTTTCATCAGTGGGTTAATAACCTGTGTGTTTGTCAAATTGTTTCTGAGGAAGCAGGTAAACAATTAAAACCTACAGGGCAGCTGAATACTGAGTAAATAAACATACAGAGGTGTGTAGAATCTTATTCTGGTTTCAGGTTAGTTTTTACACTTGATTCAGGGGCATTACTTCAGGTTTGCACTGTTTTGGAATGAGGTTTGAGCCTGAATTTTTTGTGATGGCGACAACTACTTTCAAATGTGATAAAATATATAATAAAATGTTTTGTGAAAACTGGTTAATTCTCTTTTTTCTTTCTGGTTTTAGTGGCAACTGCAGCTCCTGATCAGGTAAAACATGATTAATTTATGTAAGAATTACAACGCAGGCCATGTGTACAAAACGAGATACAGATAACTGAAAGGATTTAGAATTTATGATGAACAAACAGGTCACTGTGAACTTACTGTTCAAACCCTGAGGCAAAAAGAGCTCATGTTGTTATAATATACAAAAACAGGTAGGTAGTGAGGTACAGGAAAGTGATTACTTTAACCTCTCTTAGAGGCATTTGTTGGAGGGTCTGCTATGTATTGCGCTATACCTGGAGACAGTATTTTAAAGAGGGTACTGAAAAATGCAGAGGGTATGGAGATACAACAGCTAGACAAAATCCATCAGAGCAAAACATTATGAAGCTTTCAGAAGCATTTGTGACACCTCCTTATAAGACTGGTATTAGTGCTTAGGTTAATTTCCTAGTTTGTTTAGGGTGTCTTGTGTTCATTGGAGAAGAGCAGGTGTGTATCTGTGAAGTTCCCCCGTTCTAGAGGAATGTTTCAGGTCTCTATTCTGGAGGTTATGGCATTTGTTATGAATAATTGCATCTGTGCTCCATTTTATTTTCCTAAAGACATACAAGCATCTAAGATTTCTATGAAAATAAGATAATGGGTTCAATAGCTAAGAAGGAACCTCTCACAGGTGTCAGGCACCTAAATGTGATTTTATACTTTCGTGTGATGCTGAACTGCATTCAAATGCTATTTGTAAGCAATTAAAGACCAGAGAATGGGAGAATTATGGAGGGACTAAGGCCAAAATACAATTAGAAGCTCCAGGAAGTGGCTGCTTCAAGTAAAATCAATGTTAAATTGTATGCCATTGTGTAAACATAGTATTCCATGTTCATTCAGGTTTAAATTGGTGGTGATTAATAATCTGCTATCAAAAGCCACTCATGTGAGAATGTTAGCAGTGTCTCAAGCCAGGAGTTTGTGGGTAGCCATGAATTAAGGGAATGTTTTCAGAATGTTATTTTTTTTATCATTTTTCTAGGAATTAGCTTCCATTGATCAAGAAAAGCAGCCTTATCTAGAGCCTGGGCAGCCTCAGCTTTCTCCTGGAATTTCAACAATTAACCTGCATCCACAGTTTCCAGGTAACTTATTTTACCATTTCTTTAAGTGTGAGACAGTGCTTACAGTTCTTAAAACGAATGGAAAAGTAGCAATTCTAATAGAGGTTAATGAAAAACAATGATTGGTGTTCTAAAAGCAATTGCTACATCATTAAAAAAAATAATGGAAGCCAAAGTTGGAGGAATTGTGAGGCTGGGACTGGCTTGGTGATTTGTTTAGAATATAAAGACATATCTTAAGAAGAAATGATATCCTAGATTATGTGTATGAGAATTATAATGGCGGCAGAGGTGAAGCCTTGTACTTCTTTCAAGAGGAAACTGTGCTTAGGTGGCTCATTGCAGATTTTTGCAGAACCTTTGCTGAAAAAGTTTTATAACTGTGTTTGCTTTCTTTAGCACCTCAGTGGCTTTTTTTCACTAGTAGATTGATGAAAACCACAAATTACATGGGTTTCTTTTTCTACTGTAAGTCAAAGCAGAATAAATAAATTTAAATCTCCATAGTGCATAGCTTATTCAGTATCATGTGTGAATTCTTTAAGGGTTGGGTTTTCTGAATGCTTTGAGGTGGGTTTTGGATGTGATTGATTTCCATTCCATGTCACACAGTAGTGATTGAGAAAACATCCCCTCCTTTGCCTGTTGAAGTTGCTCCTGAAGTCTCTACTTCAAGTGCAAGTCAGGTTATTGCACCTACTCAAGTTACAGGTATTGTACTTCTCTTTTAAAACTACAATAAATTAAGAAATGACTGAGTTCCTGACATTATTGTTCTGTGGTGTTGCTGAATTACCATAGTGAAGAGAACATGGTTGTAGAACAGCAGGAATATTCTGGAGAAAGTGCAGAACAGCACAACAATGAGGCTTCTATCAAGAGATCCAGGACCAGGTCCTCCCATTATGTACCTGCCATTTTTGTATCCACAAGTAAAGGATAGAAGACAAAATTAATAATTCGCCTCAGATTCAGTTCTGGACTCTCTTTGCAGATCTGCAAGGAAAGTCCAGAGCTGAATACTTTTTGAATACATGTCAGGTTGTTAGACAGTCTACATGTGTATTCATGAAGTATACATGATGTTGTTCATTGAGGGATGTAGGTTAGAATGTTCTACAAAAAGCAGGTGAGATGTTACTTTAAGATCTATTTCAAAATGTTCTTTTGATGTTTGTGCTTCATTCTTTTTTCATGTATTAGAGTTGCCTCCTCTACATCTATTTGTCAAGAAGTGAAAATAGCAGGAATGCAAGTAATGCATCTGCCATAGCTGAAATTTGTCTAAATGACAGCTGTGTTGTAACAACATCAAAATTTCTTTTGCTTTGTACATTTAGAAGCAAAAAGGTGAATGTACCTTATTTGTATACATGAGAGCTTTACAATGTCACATTGGTTAGAATGAACCAGAATGAACACAGGCTTTGAAGTGACTGCAATATCCTGGTAAATACTATAGCATGCATTCTTGCATATGGTAGAGATATTTAGGCCTAAAAAGAGGTTTCCTGGTTTCCATTCAGAGTGAGAAACTTCACATACTTTAATAAAAAATGAACTCTTCAAAACGGCTTTCCTTCATGCAGGAATGGATTTTTGAGTTGATGCAATGCACACAGGGTCTAAATCACCCAGTTGTTTGTACAGTTCTGTCTGCAGTTAAATCCTCCTGAATGTACTGTAAGAGTAGAGAAAATATCCTGTCCTTCTGTAAACATTCAACTGCTGCCTTTGATTTGCTGTAATTACAGTTCATCAATCCCATAGAAAGGTTTAAATAGTTGCAATCATCAAACTAGAACTTGGAAATCATCTGTGACTGTGCCCCTTCTGGCAGACAGCTCTCTGCTTCCTTACAGGGAGAGAAAGTTACCCTGCTGGGAACTCACATCAGTTAGTAAAAAGAAAGTGGTACTTTTCCATGTTCTGTTTTTTATTTCCTCAGGAAAATTAGTAGAAATAGAAATTGCTGTGTGCTATAAATCAATATGTTGTTCAGAGGTAATAAAGTAGAAGTGCAGTAAGATTTGTAGGACAAAATGCTGAAAAGGATTTAAAAACTGAATGCAATTCAAGTTGAGAAGTTTTTGAGTGCCTTATTTCTGTATTTTAAAATTTAGTTAAATTTAAATGTGATCTGTTTCCAAGTGGTCTAGTTAAACGGTTCTTCTTTACAGTTAATTTCTTCTTTTTCAGGAATTACAGTTCCATACTGCAATACAACCTTAGTTTTTTGCATCCGAACACAATCATTAATCTTTTCTGCAGTAATGCATATACTTCAGGAATTTCCAAAACTGCAGTAAGGATTCAGCATCCAATGCTGCCCATATCTGAATCTCCTTATCTTACAAAGTAAATCCAAGCCATCAGTAGATTAGTATTCTGTAAATCAGAATACCCACTTAATCAGAAACTCACTACATTTGTTTTCTTAATGTGCAATGCAAAGCTTGAGCCATAGATTTTTTATATTACCTTACCCTCATTTTACTTTACATTTTATGTACTGATTTATAGATCTTGGATGGGACATAAGATTATGTCACTAGGAAGAGCCCAGATGTTTTCTAGATTCTTCCAGATAAGGTATCCATTAGAGAAACTGAGGAGTTGCAAACTTGATTTACAGTTGTTTTCAGGCCTGATCTTTCTACTTGGGTTACAGAGTATTGTGCGCTTACTGAACTATGTGAGTTTAACATTAAATTTTTCTTTGTTTGCTTAGAAATCAACGAATGTACAGTTAATCCTGATATCTGTGGAGCAGGACACTGTGTTAATTTGCCTGTGGGATACACTTGCATCTGCTACAAGGGGTTCAAACTTAATGATCAGCAGACGAAGTGCATTGGTATGAATTGATGCTTTCAAAAATCTGAAATAACCATACTATGAAATGCTTGAAATGTAGAATCTGGTGAGGGGAGATCTCTACAGAGCAGTCAGGAATTCTTTCCTCTGTTGAATGCTTCCAAACTACAAGTTGGGGCTTTTTTTGCCAAATAAAATTTGGGGGGTAGTCTCTAATATAGCCTTTCAGCAGCTCTGAAATGAGTGTGAATTTAATGAAATGGAATGAAAACATTTCCCAGTGTGATGTAAGAGAAAAAGTGATTAGGCAGACCATCTCTTCTCAGCTGTATATCAGGTATCTAAAAGTCAGACTACTAGGAAGAAACACATTTCTGTTTGGAAAAAGAATGAATTTGTTCCTGTTTCTCACAGTCCCAGTTACCAGCTCTGCAGCCGGACTGAGCCTATGCATTTTGTTAGATCATTCCTTTCAGCCTGAAAAGAGAAAGTATGTCATAAACAACCCAGAAGCACAGTGAGAGGTCTGCAAAATGAGGTCTTCATCCCCTTTAAAGCTAGTAAATTCTAGAACAGAGGCCTCTGAACATAAGGCAGAGCACAAATGGCTCCTACATGAGCCATTTCAGATTTGGAAGCAGCTGTATTGATATCTTTTCTTCATTCAGAATATACTGGTTCCTCTGTAACTTGATCAGAAAGGGTGTATTGTATCTACCTACAGATTATAGCCTAGAAAATGTTCATGCCATCAAAGCTCAGTAGCTTCACGCTGTAACGCATGCTGTCAGGTGCAACTACAGTACTGAAAAATAAATTCTGCAACACGGCCAAATGGCAACTTAGAATCTCTTTATTTCATCCAAGTTCTATTAATGTTCCATGCAGCTTGTGCTGATGTTGCACACAGTGTAGTGATTTGAACTGTAGTCATGTCACGTTCTTCAGGCCAATGCAATATTCTTACAGTCTAAGCCAATAATAGCATTATTCTCCAACCAAAACTATTTAATGCATCTTTTTTGCATCTCTGAGAAAAAACATATATACCTTTTCAAACAGTTAAAGTAATTGCAAGATCAGTCTTTTCAAATGCTTGGCATAGAATGCACAAAAAGAATCACAACTTTAAACATTATTCTATAATCATACGTTTTCATTTAATTTATAGATATTAATGAGTGTAATCAGGCACCACATCTCTGTTCCCTTGGACGCTGTGAAAATACAGAAGGGAGTTTCCTATGTATTTGCCAAGCTGGATTCATGGCCAGTGAAGATGGAACTGACTGCGTTGGTAATAACTAGTCTCCTTTATATAAAAGAAAATATAAAAATTATTCAAGAAGCATAGCCTAAATTCCCCTTTTCAGCTCTTTTTTCCTCAGTGTCAGTGGTACTGAACTGTTGTCTAGAAGTATATTTCACTGTCTCTCACCAAATATTGTGGTGAGGAAAGCACCTGAGTAGCTAATACTCCTTTTCAAAATGTTTGTTTGTTGAAAAAAAGAATTTATTCGGTACATCATGATTTGTGAAAACTACCAATTAGTAAAAACATCTGCTGTGTGAAATACAACTATTCAACACTCTTTCAATGAGTTGAAGCTGGTACAAACCAGATTTTTAAATATAGCTGCAAACAGCCACAGACTTCACAAAGCAAGAGAAAAAGCCTGAAGGGGCTGTGGTGTGCCTTAGGTTAGTGCTGCCTTGGGCACTGCTTACATCCAGCAGCACACATTGTGTTTGCAGCCATAGGGATGCTCCCAGGCCACCTTCTATGCTCTGGCTGTTTCTCAAACTCATTCTCTGTGATTACAAGCAGTGACTTGGCTTGCAAACAGCTTCAAAAATCCAAACTTACTTAGTGTTTAGTTAAAGCAGAGTTTTGAGGAGATGCAGGCATTCAATACTTTGATGGTGAAGCAGCTTCTCTTAACTTCTCTTTGTTATTTGCAGATTTTGATGAATGTTCAAGACCTCACACTTGTGGAGAAGGCTTTTGTATAAACACTCTTGGCTCATACAGATGTGAATATTGTGATAGTGGATACCAAATGAACAGGAGAGGGGAATGTGAAGGTAGGTTTGGACTCTTCAGTAGTGATGATGATGAAGTGAAGTTACCATTTATTGATAGCACAAAAACAGTGCCAAAAGTACTGCTGTTTGGAATAATTCACACTCTCTGTTTTTTAAGGGAGGCTTGGCACTGCAGCTTGAGCTGCAAAGGGACGAAATCTCACAAGAAGCCTTTGTGACTACTCTTCATTCTTTGTCATTATTTGGTGTCTGGAACTGCAATTCAATTCCTATTTAAATTTAAGATGCTGCAAAGGAGTTCCCCCACTGTGTACAGAACCATCCTGGAGCAGCCATTTTATCATCTCTTGCCATGGAATTACTTAATATCATTAGTCCTTACCTGCTTGCCAAGTTTCTGTTAAAAAAAAAAAAGTTGTAATTTTTCCAGGTAGAAATGATATATCAAGCAAATATTTCATGTTACAGGAAATCCTTGCACATCTGACCTTCAAAGCTTCATATTATTTTTAGTGTGATATTTTGGCCTTTTTTCCTGGTATTATTTTATTTTCAACTTGAATGATGAACTAAAAACCCCAAGAAATAATTTTAAACATGATTTTGTTTATGCTTTAGTCTAAGTTTCATAGGATAGCATAAAATTGCTGACATCTTAGGTTGCCCAGCAAATAAGCAACTTAAAGCTGCCATGGATATGTTTGCTGCTCTGAGCAATGCTAAGAGATTCCTCTTTCAGTTTTTAAAAAATTTATTTAAATGTTTCACAGACTCCACTCTTACAACTAGTCGTTGCAAATCTTCTCTGTGTCTAGAGAACCTATAATTCAATTAGGCTAGAAATCAGACTACTACACTACATCAAATTTGTTATTAACTTGTGTTTTAAATATTGTGGTGGTAGTCCTTTGTAATTTAACTTAACAAAATGTAGCTTCTGAAACCAAGTTCTCTGTTGAAAGTTATTTAAGGTTGCTTAAGGGGAAAATACTCATACATTAATCCATCAAACCCAGGAAATGACACATTCAGGGAATCATTTCACTGTGTCATCACCCTACTGACAGATTTCTAATTTCACAAAAACTTCCTTCCACCCCCTCTACAGTTCAAAAACAAAGGCAAGAATCCTCCAAGCTGCACACAACACTCACAGTTCACTTGCACTTCCTCACCCCATCTTCATTCTGCCTTCAAGCTGTACTCACACAAGCTCTGTCACAGGCCTAGCCTGGGGAATGTAAAGAGTGCATATATTGTTATAGAGTCTATTGTTTATGTAGAACAGTGTTGTAGTGATAGCTGAACATCATTGCATAGGATGAAGAAATCTTATAGAATCTTCTTGTGATTTTTTTTTTACGCTTTACCTCATTTAGACTTTTTTTGACTGAAAATTTCTGTACCAAGTACATCATTCATGTTCTATGTTTTGCGGGCAGACACAGTCCAGAGAGTTCTGAGGAGAAATTATAGCAGAAGTGTAATTTTCTTTGTCAATTAAGTAAAATTTAAAAAAATTCCACAGTAATTTAATGAGAAACTTTTGCAGGTCTGCATTGTAGCAGTTGAAGAAGCCTGTTAATGTTTTTATGAGGAAATATTCTAAGCTGGACAATTGTGATTCTGTGAAAAATTGTGATTTACCTACATCCAGTGAGTTGTTTGGAGCTGGGATACTCAATTCTCTCAAGCTTGGAGCATTGTCCAGTTAAATTATGAATATTGGGAGCTCCTTGAGTTTTGTGAGCTTGTTCTCAAAACCAGGAGTGAATTTCCTCCCTGTGCTCGAGTAGCAGTCCTTAATTGCAGATGACAAAACTGCTGGCTCTGGGGCAGGAAAAGGATGGAAGCTTAGGAAGCTGAGTTTAGAGGGGGACTGACAATTTAATTAGTTCTGTGTACTGTGTGAAGCAAGTATTTAATGGGAAAGATTATAATTATTGTGTAATTAAATATCATATTATAAAATGATCTCACACATGCAAGCAGACTGTAAGGAGGCTGCCTACACAGTTTTAATTCCAGTATCTTCTGATCATTGGTCACTTAACAGCAACTTGTCTTTGAATGTTGTTTTTTGTGTGCAGTCTCCTCTAGATTGTATACTATGCACGTCTTATGAGTTTCCTTGGTGCAGGATAAGAAGTTCTTCTTGCTCAGACAGAGCCTGTTACATGAGTTCCATGACTTTTTCAGGACTTATATCTTCTTGTCATGGGCAATCTAGGACCGTGCCTGATGCAGAAAGTCCCTGTATCACCCTAAACACTGACAGCCTCAGTGATGTGGGTTGTGCCTTCTTTCAGACAAAATTAACTCCTTACTCCATGTAAGCATCTTTGATTCTCATTCAAGCAATTGCATTTTTAGTCCCCATAGCACTTACATGCTGAATAACTCTACTGAATTGGAGAATACCAAATTGAATTTTGCTTTTGGAAGCCAGTTACAATTTTACTGTTGGTGCAATGAACTTCCAAAGTCTACCTTCATAGTCTTCCTACCCAAGATTTTTAGTGTAATAGAGAATTCAGATTCAATTACATGTATCATGAGTTACTATATTTCTCAGAGAGGCCCCTTTGCTGGCACATATATGTGTGAACTTCTTCTTTCCTGTGTGTCTAACAGATAAATTATGCAGCTCTTTGAATGCTTTAGTATCACAGGAGATGAGTCAGAGTAACCAGATTATTGTTCAGTGTTCCATCACATCTTTGACCAGTATTTCCTTTTCTCTTCTCTTTTGTAGACATCGATGAATGCCTGACTCCAACTACCTGTCCAGATGCACAGTGCCTTAATGCTCCTGGCTCTTACCAGTGCATTCCTTGCAGAGTGGGGTTCAGAGGCTGGAATGGACAGTGCCATGGTATGTTTAGTACTCCTTGTCTCTCTGGTTGCAGTTCTTGTTCTCAGGTGCTGTATTTCATATTCAATCAGTGTTACAACCTGATTACAGTACTGTGCCCTCGGTCTCCATTTAATTTCATTCAAGAATAACTGAAAATATGAGATTTTTGAAAATACTTTATGTTCTCAGAAACAGTATATAAGAGGAAGTCTTGTTTTACTGTAGATAAATGAACACTGAATCTAGACTACAAATTATATCATTATAAAGATACAAAAACAAAATTCTTGAAACAGAAAATACGGAACAGAAAGAGGATGTATTGTCAGTGAAATACTAGTAGGCTGTTGTTAAATGAAAAGACAAGTGAGTGCTCGTACATCAGTGGGACTCACAGGTTTTTCAGTAGAATATGGGATCTTGCTCACAGACCATATTAATGAAACTCCTTAATTATCTGTACTTCTAGCAAAACATTAACATATCTTAAAGCCCCTTGTCTAACTTCAGGGATTTAGGATGGATTTCTCACATTTTACTTTTGTTGATTGGTTTATAAATGTTAGGCTTTTTCTTTTTCCATAATCAGTTTTGACCATTTGAAGTAGAAGTAGCAAAGAGAAAATTAATCAGTTGTGCAAAAAGAAATAATCTTTTGCAGTTTTGAATGCTGCTTTTTGGGACACTACCAGAAAGTTAAATTTAGCATCGATTGTAAAGGATCTGCTATCTGTTGTGACTATTCCTTCCCACTCTGTAACACATGCCCTATAATTTGTTGAAATAACCATGTTACCTAAGCAGGTGTGCAATAACTTACATAGCGGGGTTGTCTGCATTACTGTTGTAGGGCAGATTGTCAGTGTACGTCCATGGCTTATTTTGTAATGGCTCCCAATTCTGGGATTCAGTTCAGCTCACAAAGCAGTCTAAGAGCAATTTGGTTGAAACAGCTTTGGTGGCTGGGATCTGATGTGCTCCAGCTGCAAATGTGGTGCTGATCTATGCATCAAGATTAGAGCCAAGTTGCAGTGAAGCAATGGTGTGGCTGTCAGAACCTCATCACCAATTTTTCTGTGCAGATTACACTGTGTTCAAGTACCCTATTTTCTGAAGAATTCATACTGTCTGGACAGATCTGCTATGTCATAGCTGCATATTTGGTCTTGTCATTTGACTTAACTGTGGAGTAATGTATTTCTCAGCTAATTTCATGGATTTTAGTGGAGTTGTAACAAGCTATGAAGTGTTTAGAACAAATTAATGGGCTTCACTTTGCACAAATTACTCCACATTCATCTTTGTTTCATTCCTTCCCACCTGCCTGCATTCTTGGTGCCTTTGCAAGGAATGTGGCATATGTACTGTTATAACTCTCTTTCTTATTTAACTTCTTTTTTTTTTTCCAAAATGTTGGCCTAATTTTGCTTTCTTTCCCAATATTAAGCTTTATTTCTGTATCTATTTATGAAAATAGCCTGGTTGAAAATTCCCTGGCATAACTTCCAGTTGTTTTATTCTTCCTAACCAGATTAGTAGGAGGGAAATGAGAGAAGTCAGTTCTTTGCTCAGAACTAAGTCACGTAAGAAATATGTCTTGGTTTAAAGTGGTAATGTTTTCCTTGTATTACTGCATGTAGCTTCCCTTTTTTCCTTTGTTTTATGAAATGGTCTAAGCCTAGACATTCTTACTCACTTCATTAATGATGTGATCAGTCCACTTTTTGTTTATCCTAGGCTTACATCATGTTGGAAATGAGCCATACACATTTTAGAAAATGTCATGCAGACAATTTTTCTTAAATATGTAGTTCTGCAATACAGCACCATTTAAGTTCACCAAAAAGGAAAATATTTCCCATTATCTATGAAGTGTATTTAAATCCATTATTCCATAAATTAATTTGTTTCTTCTGTTAGTTCAGATCAGTTGCAGCTCTTCTGGTTTTCCACAGTGCTGATTTCAGTATTTTTTTACCTCATTTCATTCCTGTACCTACACTGTATGCCTGGAAAATTATCTAGTGTAACTATCCTGCAGATAGATCTTTGATGCTATTTATACTGTAATCTTGCAGGATTTAAATCCAGGAACATAGCCACTTGTTTCATTAAGCCAAGTCAATCAGTTCACTTCAAACTTGTGTAGACTACATTTAATTGGAGTTTAGATGGGAATGTTCAGTGTATGTTGGAAGAAACGGAAAAGGACACCTGCACAGCCTGCCTCCTCATTGTCTTGAAATTCCCACTGTCCCAGGTCCCTCAGTGCATTTGTGTTGTACAGAGGCTATTTGAAATAAATAATTGATTTTTAATTTTACTTTCAACCACTGGTTCATTTTTATTCCATTTTTCTCTCTGCACATTTTCACATTCAAATTAAATCATATATCAAGATGTATGTAGAGCACACTTCTGTGTATTCATGAACAAATTTAAAAAATAGGTTGATAAAACTTTCTAGATCACTTCATCCTTATGGTTACCACTGCGGTGGATTTTGAAGCTGCATGGTTATCTATCAATATTCAAATAGTACAGTTTTAAGGATCCTGCTAGAAGATACCATAAGTAATACAGAGGTAAGCAGAGCTAATCCAAATACCTCTAGCCCTACTGTGGGGAATACCAGTAGAATCAGTTATAACTCTGATTTCACCTCAGAAGATTTAAGTTCTGTTCCTGTTTTTAATGCTGGCTTTATGGGGAAGTCTCTTGATCTTTGAGTCCCATCCAAAAATCAGAAATAGTATGCCAGGTTTCTTTGTCAAGCAGCTTGGAGATGGAAGTGAATCTTTTGTTGTTCAGTTGGAATTTTGTGTGCTTGAATTGGATTGTTTGAAGAGATTGTTCAAGTCGAGCATTGATCATGTACATTGAGAGCAAAGATTGTGTTTTGTAGAGCAAGTAGTGAGCTGGGAAATCAGCCTTGGAGAAAGGAATAAGTAGTAACATCTACTGTACACAGCACAGCACCTGTGGATCTCTGCTGTCATCCCTCCCAGGATGTCCTGCTGCTGCTTGGCCAGGCTGCAGCAGGACATCTTATTTGCAGAGGATCAAGTGAGGAACTGAGTTGTTGGTCATTGGGAATATGGATGGTAATGGTGATTTCCTTTGTGTCTGGGGGAAGCTGGGCTTTGTCAAAGGCAGGTGGTACAGGAGCAAAGAGCCATGCGTGTAAATACATGTGAGCAAAATTCTCACTCCATGTATTCACAATACTAATAAGGGTTATGATCTTCCAGCTCTCCCTGTGCCACAGCTGCCTAAATGGCTCAAACAATTAGCACTTTCTTATGCTGATGGGTTTTGTGTGCTTTGCAGTGGCAAAAGACAGGATAATTGGGAATAATATGATTTCTGGCACATAAAAACAAACAAAGGATAGTTCTTTTCCTGCATCAGTGAAGCTAAAAAATTGCAGCTTTCTTCCATAAAACAAGGACATGTGCTGACTACTGCTACCCCAAAATAAAGAAATAAAATTTGAAAACTAGACTATTTTTTTCTTCTGAAATGAAAACCACTGCTAGAAGAAAACCAGTAATTGTTATTTTAGAATACAGAATTAATTCTGGCTGGATTTATAGCAAAATAGGTTTCTTATTTGATTTTTATATTTGATTTTTGCTTTACTGATTTGTACAAATTGCATTCAGAAGGAATTCTTGAAAATTAGTGTTAAGTAGCAGCACAGCAATTTTCATGTTGGCCGAAGAAAGTGGCCCATGTAATTAATACCTTTCTTTCAGAGAAGGATGGAAGTAGATATCTATGGGATAGCTTATAAGAAAAGAAAAGCTGCTTTCGAGTCCTAAAGAAAGGATGGCTTGTGACTAGGAAGAGAGATTTTGCATAATCCAGTGGAGCTCCTTGATGCATATGTAGAGTAGCCTTACCAAGGAACCTGCATGAAGTGCTGAAATCCCATTGAAATAAATTCCTCAGGAATAATAACCATGCTTATGATGTAATTTGAATATATTCCCAAGCTCAACTGAAAGGTGGTTGTACCCCAGTTAATTTCTCATGCTTTCTATTCACAGATATAAATGAATGTCAGTATGGCCATCACTGTGCAAATGGACGTTGTGAAAATACAGAGGGATCCTTCAGGTGTATTTGTGCCCCGGGTTTCAAACTCTCTGCATCAAAGGATCAGTGTGAAGGTAAGAAAGAACATAAAGGTATGATTAAAATTCATAAGGTTGTAAGGTTGCACTTATGTAATATTTTTCATCTCTCTTTTTTTTGTTTGCATTTTATAGATTTTGACATGTGCTATAAAGCCAGTCAAGAACATGTAGTAACACTTATATTGCTAAACTGAAATTTTTACAAAATCCTTGGCATATCTGGCATTTTGGAGATTTGAGGACAGTGGCTTTTGCTTTTCTTTCTATCTTCTTGCTTTTCTTTGTATCTTTTTTTTTCCTACCATGTGGGTGAATGGAATCAAAAAACCTAGGCTGCTCCCCTTTGGAACCCAGCAGTGTCAGCTACCATGGAGCAACCTGCACTGGTATCTCTGTATTTCCAGAAAGAGAGCTTGGTGTCGTATTTCTAGGAACAGGACCTGTACCTCCAAGGTGTCAGTTTCCACATTTCCTCCACGTCTAAAATTCTGCATCAGGACTGCTCCAGTGGAATAAAATTAGGTCTGAAATTAGAGTGAAGTAGTGTGAGGGAGAACCTATAGCGTGGACAAGAGAAATGAATATTCCTCTCCTTAACTAGAGAGTACTTGAAACTTTTCCCTAATGGTGAAAATCTGGGACAGTGTCTCCAGGCTGTGGAAGTGCACAGAAACTTACACGTTTCTCATCAGATGTTGGATTTCTTTCTTTTTCTTTTCACTCAGCCTTCCCTAAGTGTCTCTGTACAGAACCAAACACTTTCAGACTTCTGAGTGCTAAAAATAATACAGTAAAACTAAATGATTGTTCATATAAATTTGTCAGGAAGTTTAAAACAAAACATCAGTGTAAGTTAAGTGTCTTGAGTGAGTTAAATGTGCTGTCCAGGACACACAGCAGACTGATCTTGGGGAAAATATGTAGACAAAATTTGACTGCTTCCTCTGAGCCTTTCATGGAAAAGAGCCCTTGCCAAGCTGAGCTGGCATGTGCAGACTGTTCTTCTTAAAGTGCACCCTTCTAAAGTAAGGACCTGTACACATGCCTAGCTGCTTCATGGAGCTCCACAGATTTCAGTGATCCTTAAATGCTAAACTTCTGTGGTTGCAAGGAACCGTTACTTAAGAGGTCAGACTGTACAGCCATAACACAGACCTGAAAAACCTCATTGAGTAACATTCTCCTGTTTGAATTGAAGTGTATTTCCAGAAAGACATTCAGCTGTGCCAAAATGCTAGAAGTGACCAAGAACTCACCATGTCAATTTAAATACTGCTTCTTAATGAATATTTTACAAATCACAGAGGGAAAATAAGCTTCCTAGCTCAAACAAGGCATGTGCTATGTTCTGAATTCAAAGTGCCGCTCCCCTCCAATACTTTGAGTTTTCCATAGGAAAATGTAAGTTTGATGTTCAAATCCATCTGTTAGCTCAGGCTGACCCCAGTTTATGAGAACTGAAGTGCAGAGGGATTAGAGTGTTGTGGAAGCAAAGAGACATTTCTCCATAGTTAGGTGATTAATACTGTTACAAGACAAGACTTTTAAGGAGCCTTAATAGGAGATTAGCCTTTCAGTGTGCATCTCAAAGCCACACCCTGGTCAAAGGTGGTGATCCTGCTGGAAAGTATTTTGTGGGTTTTGCTGACTCACTGGAGTGGCTGACTTGCTACCTCTGCCAGATATAACAGAAACAAAAGCAGCTCTCAGGCAGCATGTGTGTGTATTTGTGAGTCTGTGTGTACTCGATTGTGCATTGAGGGATAAATTGGCATTACAGGAGAGAATGTTGAACACAGTCATCTCAAGGAAAACACAGAGTCTGCAGTTTCATATAATTTTATGCATTACACTGGCTGTCTGTATTAAATAAATACAAACAAGCAGTACTTGGTTTGGTACTTGGTACACAGGGTATTGATACTGTGCTTTGCTGTTTTGGTCTGACTTGCCCTTTGCAGCATTTGATGAGTAGCTGGTGTTTTCAGATGTGTAACAGTTTCACTGTCTCTGCTGCTGCAGATGTGAACGAGTGCCAGCAGCGGTCAGTCTGTACCAACGGACGCTGCAGGAACACAGAAGGATCATTCAGATGTATCTGTAGCCAAGGCTACTCGTTGTCATCTACTGGAGATCAGTGTGAAGGTAAGCTTAGGGACTTCAGCTAATTTTTTTCAATAAGATCTTGGATCTTTCAGTTATAGGTGTGAACTCTTAATCTGCTGCCTCTCTGTTTCTCTACACTGCCAACCGTTTTTTCCCACCAACACAGCCACATATTTAATGGATTTTTAGAAATAGTCCCTGTTATCTTTCCACATACAAAAAAATCAGGACATATGTTTCCAATAGCAAGATTGGAAGACCAGTTGACATTACCACCAAAAACAAGTCAGCCTCTTCAAACCTTTTGACAAAAGTTCTGACAGAGGCTCTGTATTGCAAAAGCTTCTGCCAGCATATACTATTCTCATGGGGGCCTGCTAGTTAAAACTACTTCTTCAGCTGGTTTTGGGAACCTGCAGCCAGCCACTACAATCACACATGTGCACTGGCAAGAGAAAGTATTTAGTAGATGACAAGTTCCAGCAGGACCTACTGGAGCTCATAGTTTGCTCTGTCCCAAAAGGCAATTTAGGTACTGAGCTTGTAAAAACAAAAGTAAGAAATGCAAGATGTACAATATATATACTGAGAAATGCTGTATTACAGAAGAAAAAAAAAACATTCTCTTGTCTGTCAAATAAAACAATTTAATTGTCCAGTAATTGATTTTTTTTCCCCTAATGAAGCATTTCAAAGCTTCTCCCATTTGATATGGCACATCTGATGCATTACTCATGGTCACCTTGGGAAGATTCTACCTTGCTCGCTTATCTAACCCTTGCAGGGAGAAGTAACTCTCATTAAGGTCACACTGTACATGTGGCAGTAGCTCGTAAAATCTTTTCAGTCCCTGGTGTGCTTTCTGTAATTGCTGATACCTTGCAAGATACAGCTTCTTACTGCTGTTCTACTAAAGAGTGTTCTGCTGCTAGGTTATCCTCCACACTGCTTGGAAGGCAGTGCTCACCTTCTCCCTCACAGCAGTAGGTCAGGAATCCTCCTCTTCAAGTGGTGCAGGCAGAAGAGCAGTTCCCCCTGGGCCAACCAAATGCTGTTTTCTCAAGACAAACTTGTAACAGACTTTATCATCAGTGATTAGATTGGATTGTCCACATTCAATGAGTGTCAGCCTCTCTTGAAGCTCTCATCAACAAAGAAAAAGGATATCTTATAAAATCTCCTCAGCACACTGATACTCTTTGGTCCTGACCTGTTTGGAGAATATGTTCATTGAAGGACTTAAAACAGTCTTCTCATCATTTGTGCTGAGTACCAGCATCTCTTGCATCGGCTTCAATAAATGTGGGCTGATGATGCAATGAACTAGAAATTTGCATCAAAGAATTTTGCTCTCATCTGGCTTCAAGATCTTCAAGAATTGCAGCAGATGTAGAGATACTCTGTCAAGGGTCACAGAAAAATGTGATGTAATGGATCACAGGTCCTTACTGCCTCCCAAAGACGGAACAAATAGTATGGTATCATTCCTGACAATTACTAATCTGACTTGCTCTGAGTAGACTTCAGATGAGATTTCAAACTCTTCGGACTGCTTTGGTGCATCTCATACAGCCCAAGAAGTCATGGTAGCTGTTGCAGCTCTCCATCACCTGGCCTGTCAGGATAGGTTCATGCTTTATCTTCAGCTCGTTCTTGATCCTGCTCAAAGGCAGCTTCAAGACAAAATACTTTCAGATGCTTTCAAAGCAAAAGAAGAGGGATTGAATCAAACAAGGAAAAAGGGTAAAACCATTCCCTTATCCCAGGATCTTTGTCGCATTTAAAAGTCTGCAACCCAATTTACAGCTTCTCCACTCAGTGACAAAGTGGTTAATTTCTGTAGCTACAGTTTATTCTCTGGAGACTTCTCTATATATTGCAAGTCCTGCACAAAATAATTAATCTCTTGAAGTGGAAGAAGTTCTTCTGTGTTTTCAATCTATCCCTTCAAAATTTTCTGAAGTACAGGATATTATAGACTGCTTTTTGCACCATGGAAACTAAAGAGAAAATCACCTTTAGAAGATATCCAGTGTTTCTCTGCATAAGAGTCTCTGATTTTTGGATTAGCCTATTTACCTGAATGTTTTCTAAGACTTCACTGAGAAAGCAGGAAAGAGATGACAAAAACTGTGAGCATAGCACAGCACAATTGTCTAGAAAGGACAAAGTGGTTCAAATTTTGTCCAGTTTGTCTTGAAGCGCCAGCTATAGACATTTGTCACATCAGAGGATACCCCATAAATGTATGATACTGTAAAACAAATGTGATTAGCAGACCACTTGGAAGACATGTGTTTGTTTAATTAGGTTTTCATTTGGTGCAGACGTTTTCTTAAAGATACTGCATGCAAGAGGCAGTTTGCTGGTTTGATCATTACAACTTGTGCAAACTTAATGGGATATTGCCAAATTCAGCAGAATTATGCTGTGCTCATTTTCAGCTGTTCTTTTTGCAACTCCTTGGCTGGAGTTTTTGTTTAGAAGCCCTTATACAGTATTTTTCTTGTTTAGGAATGAAAGTTATTTGCAAATAACTTGTATACATCAACGTCTACGTGCAGTATGTCTTCAAGATACACACCCACATGCATGTTTACCTTCTGCCTTAGTCAGTCATCCTGTTCTTGAGATGAAGTGACATTGAGACTTCCTGCTCATTGTTGCCCTGAATAAGAGGGAACACAAAGTGTGAGGGCACCTGTGAGGCCTTGTCCTAACCAACAGGGAGTGGGAGTGTGTGCCAGCAGGACCTGCATACAGACTGTACATCTCAAAGAACCTGGGTTAGTGGAATAAAGTCTGAAGCATAAGTCTCCAGTGTTCTTCTAGAGCTTTCAGAGATTTTGCTAGCCAAAATGTTCATGCATGTATAAAAGATGATAAAAAGTATTGAATGTCTCAACCATGAGTTACTGCCTCTGATTTTTCTGGGGATTCTCATGCAGAGCTCATAGGGTCTATGAAGAGTTGCATCAGAGAAAGGGAGGTTTGAATCCTATATGAAAAATAACGCATTTTGACTGAATTTGGCAGAAGACACCTTCTTGTTGTGAGACTTGGCATTAACTTAGCACAAGGGAGTCATTAATTTTTCTCATGCTCCTAGTCAAAATTAATTGCTTTCTAAATAAGCCACAATTTATTTTGCAGTTGAAAATGGTTATAAAACATGTGGTTATCTAAAGGTCACAACTTTGTCAATGTTAAGTGCAATTTTATCTTGTATAGCATTCATTTGTGTAAGAAAGCTATCCCTATTTCTTACTTTTATTAAATAGATTAAATCCCAAGGAGAATGATATAGTGTGGGCATTCCAAAGATACATGTAGAAATGAAGTCATGTCCTCTTTTTAATTACAATTGTTATTCATTCCTACAGCATAGGAAAAGGTTACAATTCTAATTGGCTAAAATCCAAAGTTAAGAAATTAGAATAATCAAAGGTACCAGGAAAAGTCTTTGATTATTGTTTTTCATAGGAAGCTAACTGCATTATCAAAGCAATAGACTAGGTAGATTATTAGGTAGGGAGGGCTCTGTGGAGGCTGAGGGAAGTTGCTTATGAGACAGTTTTTTTATTCTACTCTCACTTTCTGTTTGCTTTTAAAACTTAGAGGCACAGGCACCAAATACCTTGTGATCTTTAGCTGTAATGAAACCAAAACTGTATAATATCACTGGAATGTCAGCACTTGCTGACTTAATCCTGTACCCGTAGTAGCTGTACTCTGTTTCCTCCACTGGGCTGCCTTTAAGCCCTTTGAAAGACAACGGGAAGAGAAGACTTTAGTGGAGACAATGCCAGTGTCCTGTTCTTGAAGTATTGAATTACCTCGTGTCTAGTTTGTATCCTGAAACTTTCCCTGCTGTGTGTCAGTCTTTTATGCTGTGGATATCGAGACACTGGGGCAGGGATGTACAGGCTTGGGGTTTGGTCCTGAAGGTGGTGTGTAGGCAGCTGGGAAACAAGATCCTGTGTGCCTGGGCTCTGGGTTGGATTTATGGGTGGGGTGCAGCACTGTGCAAAAGCAGCCATTCAGCTTCAGAACCCAGCTGCTAAAAGCCTGTGAGTTGGTTGTACTAAAGCTGTACTGCATCTCATGGGCTGCCTGAAAAGCCCCCATTAGCACAGCAGTGCACACAGTGTGGTGGTCCCTGTCCTACACGTGGCTGTTGTGTGAGCAGTTTCCCAGGCTCATCCTGGCTGCTGTGACACACCAGCTGTGCTGGGGCGCGCCAGCTCTCAGGGGGATGCCTGAGTCAGGTCACTTCCAGCTCAGGGATTTCTGTGTGGCAGTTTAAACATGTCCAAAGATGACTATTTTAAATTGGCATTAGTAGGTACTTTTTGAGTCTGTCTTCTGAATGTGCAGCTGCTTGGATTTCTTTTTAACTGCGTTGTTATGATGTGCTTTTGTGAAAGAGGCAGATGGTACATGAGTCATATTTGCTAGGAGTAAATCACATACAAACTCAAATTTCAAAGCCCTCTCAAAATACGAGAAGTTTGATGACATGATGAAAGGAGAATAATAACAAACAATCTTAAAGCATAGTAAACTTGATTTCCGTGTGTGCACACAGTTGCTTCAAATTATGCTGAAACTATTCAAGCTTTCATCCATTTTGACATTATCTAATAATTCAGTTGCCTTTTTATTTCAGATGTTGATGAATGCCTTCAAGATAGCAATGTTTGCCTCAGAGGAAGCTGCATAAACACTGAAGGGTTCTTACAAATGCACTTGTCCAGATGGTTTCCAGCAGATAGCAAATAGGGGATGTCAAGGTATGAAATACCTGGATCATTATTATAAATGTGCAGGTTTGTAAGTGTAACTTGTGATAGTCACAGATCGTGCTAAGGAAGAGAAACTCATTTATCTTTTATAGTACTTTCTTACTCTTCTTATTTTTATTCTCATTCATTCTATTCTCTCAGTAAATATATGCTGAGAAATTATTTCAAGAGGCTAAAGTCTCAGCCTTCATAACTTGAAGTAGAATCTGTGTTAGAACTGAGAGATACAGGACTGTTTTTTCCCCAAATCCTGGAAACATTTATTTTGACAGAACATTCTATGTGTTGTGAGTCAGAGGTGTAACAACAAGAGCAACATTGTTAGCAGCAAGTCACATTAGATATCACCTCTACAGAACATTTGGAGTACTTTGTGGAGGATGGGTGGGGAAAAAGAGAATGTGTTAACTGAGACTGAGTCAGCATTGCCAAAGCCAGGAAAACACTTTGCAGGTTTTAGTTCTGAAGAATCCCATCTTCATGTTGGCGCAACACCCAGGCATGCCTTATCACTTTTGCCCACCATTTTTGTGAGACAGAAACCATGGTATTAGAGCTGGAGGGTGATAACATGTTCATGTTCTAAATGGCTGAAGGACCAGAACACTGGACTTTGCTTTGGCTGCTCTCTTATGTACAGTTTAGACTTGAGCTGAGAAACTGGATTCCAGCTCATTCACAATGAAGATCTCCTTCAACAAATACTAAATTCCCTACTGCTTTCTAAATCAGAAAATGTTGCATTCAGCATACAGAAGTGCTGTATTAGACCTTGCTTTAGCAGATACAAGATAATTGATTACAAACTAGCATCAATGGCAGCTTTGATACCCCTCTATTCTCTTCACTTTGCCATCTAAAGTAGTAGATATATGCCTCATATTTTAAATGGATAAATATAACAAAACTGAAAGCACTTATGAGCCAAGTAGGAGACAGACAGTGCAGACAGAGAGCTATTGAATTAAACTGGCAAATTTATCACAGAGTACAATGTCTGCAAGTTGAATCTGGACTAGACTAGAAGTTAGGGACATGTGCTTTGGTAAGGAGAAGGTTGAAAATACTCCAAAACAAGAGAAATTGCAGTTTGCTCTTTCAGACGTATTGTACTCAATTTCCCTAACACTGGTAATTTTGTTTTCCTGTCTTTTAATACATCATCCTAGCTTGTGCAATCAGCTGGTTGGGTTTCCAGTATTTTTGTGGCAGTTTTAAGATAGCTAAACCTTGAGTACTGTCCTTGTTATTGCTGAGCTCTCACTATCCCCAACTTTCAGAGGGCTTCTGGAAGTAGTTGATGGTTTGCATTTGCTGTGAATTCAGGGAAGGCTTTGTATCTGTAGGTGTTGTGTTCAGCACAGTGCACTGACTTTTCCTTAGGCACCTCATGCAGATCCAACTTCCCCGAGCTGCCTGCCTCTTTCTTCTTATGGCCATGATTTCAGGACACTGGTTAGAAGATTTACACACAGACTAGAATCAGTTTGTAGCTAGAGAAAATTCTATAATGGATGTTATGGTCTTGAGATGATAATGTTGAAATCATAATTTCTTTAGTATATCAAATTGCTGGCTACTTTGATACGTTCTGGATGGCTGTAAGCAACAAAAGGTGCAGTTAAGAATGAGTAATTCTAGTGTTTGGATAAGGGATGAGTAAGCCTCATGGGTATCTTTTGTTTGTAAATTTGTGTTTGAGCTCAGCATGGTATTGAATGCTTCTTAATAGGTTTTTGTAAATCAAAAAATACAAAAGTACAATTATAACATGAATGGTAATTGATATGAAAGTGGTAGTACCTTAATGAAATAATAAAGTTCTTAAGTTCTGAGGGCAGAACTTGGTTGTTAACAAGAGAGACCAATCAAAAGGGAATACTTGTTTTTCGGATTCGCAAGTTTGAAAATTGCTTTCCAAGTTTAAAATAGAGCCCAATGAAAGAGATGATGATAAGCTCTTATGTAGCAACCTTTTGGCATCATTCCCACTCCCCAGCAGCAAAAACAGCATTTGGCTTTAAATTATATAAAATCAGCCTTCTGGGAAAGATGCAGCTCCAAACCTGCTAGTAACATGTAGAGTCAGATGCCCAGGTTGACCAGTGTGCAGCCATCAAAAAGCAGTGAGATGGAGCTGAGAATTCCTGTAACACAGAAGAAATGTTGGCTAGGGTGGTGCTTATGCTGATATCCCACAAATCACTCTTTGCTCACCCTCATCACAGAGTGATGTAGCAAGACTATAATGCAGCAGGACATAATGACATCCATACAGAGTTTAAGAATTATCTCAAGAGATTTGGTTTCTCTAGAAGATAAGCCATTCACACAGCTATTTACATAGTGGAAAAAGAAGCTGCTTTTAAGATTAGTTGACTTCAGGCTTATTATTAAGGCTGTGATGATTTGCAAAGCTCTTAGTATCTCTGTGCTTTCAGATATCAATGAATGTGAGAGATCTGACCTCTGCTCACCACACGGAGAGTGTCTGAACACGGATGGTTCCTACCAGTGCATATGTGAGCGGGGCTTTTCTGTGTCTGCAGATGGCCGAACATGTGAAGGTGAGACAAGTTGTACAAATCCATTCCCATTGATTTGCTGTTACTAGGAGGGTGAGAAAAGTAGGTCAATCAGTCACTGCTAACTCTAAAATTTCCTGCCACTTAAGGGCCCTTTGTTCTTTTTCTCATAAATAGATGATGTGCAAAGTGTGTTTGGATCTCAGGCTTCTGACAAGCTTCTGTGGGTAAGACACACATGAACATTTAGGATTATCTAATTTGAAGCTTAAGTGCATTATCAGCAAGCCTGAGCTACCTGAATGTTCTCATTGCTGTGTCGAAGACAACAGAACCTTGCTTGTCCAAACTTTTATTTAAAATATACAGATTAAGCAACAGAA
Source organism: Luscinia megarhynchos (assembly GCA_034336665.1). Taxonomy (NCBI): domain Eukaryota; kingdom Metazoa; phylum Chordata; class Aves; order Passeriformes; family Muscicapidae; genus Luscinia; species Luscinia megarhynchos. Next base: position 76,182,648 of record CM067565.1, on the reverse strand, counting down.
CAGTAACTCCAGTGAGAGGTAGTGGTGAAATCCAGTAGCTCTATTATAGAACTTCAGGCATTTTGAAATGGCAGAAATGGAGTAAATAGCAGTAATTTTATGCTAGGTCTTTATAGAGACATCAACCAGGAGCCTGGAATTTAGGGTAACTAGGTTTTTTTGCATTGCTGTATCATGAGAATATATCCTGTTGCTAATGATATACACACATTTGCAAGTGATGCTGCTCTCCTGCACTGAATTTAATACAGAACACTTGTGCTCAGTGATACCAAGAAGGTGTGTGGGTTTGTGAAGTCAGTGATGCTGATAGAAAATAAACCCTCCCCTAACTAGATTAAGGATGGCTATTCTTAGGGGTGAGAGGAATATTCAAGATAATAAGGCTTGTGGGAAAAGTTCAGAAGGGGAAAAAAATTCTATGGTAGTATTTCAGCAGGATGTGTGACAACCAGAAGCACTGAGCAGATGATAGCTCAGTGTTAGAAGCAATAGGCAGTGGATCTCAAGCACCCAAGAAGTAAGCAACTGTTCTCTTTCCTGAATTATAGGTCAGTAAATTCATATGTGACTTGTTTTCACAGGCTGATTCTTTTCATAGTTCAGTTAGGGATAGTAAATGTTTGTCTTTTGGTGGATGAGGTACCCTGAAACTTGTGTCTGACTGTTGCATCTTCCTGCTTATACCAGAGAAAAATGAGCATTACAGCTTTATTACTGAAGCTGGCATATAACCTGTTATATATTTAGTACTGTGATCTCCCATGAAATCAAATAGAGTGCTGGCAGAACACTGTTATGCTTGATGACACAGAGTAAGTGCTGTATATTTAGATATAGTGTAACATCAAACACACCATTTGTGTTTGAATTATTATTGATAATTATAAAAAATTCTCTAGTGTTTTTTAGTGCTTTTTCCTCTCTAAACATTTACTTCATTTTGTAATCATGGTGTAAGTTGAAAAAAATATTCTCTTACTGCCAAGACAAAAGCCTGGTCAAGTAGGCTAGAGAGAGCGAATCTGGGTAACTCCACTGATCCATGGAGGAGGCAGTATTTTATGATTTGAAGTGATGGGGATAATTCCAAAGCATGTTTGTGGACTCTTTCATCAGCAAGTTTACATTTCACCTGATGTTCAGAAAGGATATGGCCACATATCTTCAATTGCTCTGCAAGAAAAGTAGTAGCAGGTGTTTTGCTTCACTGTTGAGCATAGCTATAAAAGAGGGGGGGAAAAAAGTGGTTAGAGAAGAATACAGCCTTTTCTTTGTAGTAGCCAAACACTTTATTTCATAATGAAGCTAAAGAACACTTACTAACCTTGTGATATCAAACTCCCACAAAGTAAAAAAAGCACAACATAAAAGAAACACAACTTTAAAAAAGACCCCACAGCCATTGTAATATACTCTTAGGAGATGTACCAGAAACAAGAGCTCCTCTGCATCTCAGACATTTAATAAAATAGTAATTTCCTGGAAAAGGTTGCTATCATATATGATGAAGTAATACAAAGTTAATCTCCATTAGAACAAAAAAGCCAAACTTTTACTAGATAGAAAAAGATGAAGTCACAAGATCTTATTTCCAGGATTGTGACTAGTTTTGGAACTTTTTAATGAAGAATAAAACAAGTACAAAACCAGTTGAGCATGCTTCACAAGTAATTGGTGTTGTGTATGGAATACAGATCAGACTTTATATTCAGCACTTGGAAAAGTATTTTAATAACTTGGCGAAGCGAGGGTACTTCTAGTCTCTGAAGCAGCAGCACTCCTTTTCCACCACAATTAATTTCTCCATTCTGTCATTTTAATAAAAACAGCTCCAGAGTTTTGAAAAAATTCATTTTAAGGGAGCACTGAGGGCATCAGTGTCACTGTTTGTAGTGTTGTCAGCTTCGTGCTAAAAGGCAAGACCAAACAAAAGGAATGTGTGACATTCCAGGTACTGAGAAAGCATGTGGCTTCCAGCCTCAGGAGCTACTGTTCTTTTACACTAAGTGCCTCTGTGAATTTAATTCTAGTTAAGTGAGTGAGAATAACTGTTTATACCATCAGAGGAAGAACCTGAGAAAATTTTCCTGGATTCACACACCTCTCTATACCTGGGGAGCAGATTTTCCGTATCTCCGGACATTTTGTATGCGTTTTACTTGGGATTTTTTGAAGTTTGAAACAACAACAGCATAAAACATTTAAGAACCTCATGTGGTTTAGTTCTGGTATGGAGTTTTGTGGCCATTGGCCAAAGTAAACTGAACAGCTGTGGGGACTCTGTCTTCTTCCAAGGTGTAGACAAACTTTTGTTGCAGCATTGACATTCCACTGCATCCTGGCCCCAGGCTCAGCAATTTCACTGTGCCAGGCTCTCTGAACCGGAGGCTCTCAGAGTGCTCCTTAGTTCCTTGTTGAGCTTTCTGGGGTTCATGTAAAGATGGTGTTTTACCCAGCTGGCTGCTAGTCAAATATGTTGGCAAAACCTCAAGTTAGAGGTTCTCTGATGCTCAAGTCAATATCAATACCCTACCTCAAGCACCTCTTCTGTCTCCCATGTCCCAGCCCATATGACTCTCATTGGCTTCTCACTGCGGCAAAAGGCAGTCCAAAAAAGCTTACACATCCCACCAGACCTCTCTGACCTCTGTGTCTTTCTTTTTATGTATGCATGTTATGGGTAGCCCTGGAACTTTCAGAATCAGAGCTCTGCTTCTCTAATCACTTTATAGACCTGTCTTAGGAACCAGTTCCTCTTCCAGACATATTGCTATGTAAGTAGATTTCAGTGAGATTTAAGTATCATGCTTGAGGTTGAGGTTGCCTTCAGCTTGTTCAGTTGTCAGAAAACAGGAATAGAGTGGTGAAATGCACAAAAGTGTGCATGAGTGCACACATCTTGCCTTTTGATTAAAGCAGGCAGCAATGATTCATGGATTCTAAAATAGGTTGTAATTACAGAGAACTACTGTAGTCACTCTAGACATAGAATATATTCGTTTCATATTTAGTTTTTTCCCCTGACTTTGTTTCCATGTAGCAAGAGAATTGCTGATTACAAGCCTCACTCTTTATGGGGTGATTAAAGAAACAAATGTCCGTTCCGGCCATAAAAAAGAGTCCTTTGAGTGAACTGTCTAGACAAGGAAAAATATTTGGTGCTTGGACCTTCTCTGTAATATCCCATGCACTGTAAGATATTCAGGCTGTACTTCTTAGGAAAAAAGCTGTGTTCTGTCTCTGTGTTACACACTGAATTAGGACACTTGCTACAATCACAAGTTTTGTTTCTGCAGCATTTTAGTCAATGACCTTGTTTTACCTGTGAAAAACCAGCTGCACGAACCATTCCCCTTTTTCCTTTAATGTTTAGGTTTTGAGTAACAGGAGTTCTGTAATGTGGGTAATTCTAAAGTCTCCAACTGTAGTTTCTTTTGCATAGATTTTTAACAGTAACTGTCTTGTGGCTCAGGAGTTTTTTGTTATTTAACCATAGTTGTTCATTGAAAACACAAACACTATGTTATTTTCTGTTGTCTGAAATTCCTCTCTGTCAAGCCACCATTGTTTATTCATTTTGAATTCCTTTTCTTAACAGAACTTTCTGATTAAGAGAGAGTATTCAGAATTTTTTTTTCTAGATATGTGAAACTCTGCTGATCACATGAGACTATTAATGTTATTCAGGGACAGTGCACATCAGCAAGAAGGAGGGACCAGAAAAACACAACTGTAAAAAATTTTTATTGTTTTCCTCCAGTAACTCCATATGCATCTTTTTATATCTGTCACGGTGGGGACTTGAAAAGAAAAAGGTATAAAAGATGGTTCTTGACCTTTCACCTTTGACAGTCTTTAACACAGATAAGTTGCTTTATTCACATTGCTGAATTAATTCTACTAGGAAGGGTTTGTGGTAGGTTTAAATAAGTTCAATATCCAGAAACCATCCAAATTTTTATATTCAGTTCCTTGAGAATAAGCATACTGGCTATTGTATTCTTTGCCAAATACAATAGCCTTTTCTAAAATAAATTCCTTGAATATTTTTTCCTTTGTTTAATAAATCAAGATGTAACGACCATTAAAATCTGTACTACAAAACTTACAAACCAAATGAATTTTTCTGCCAGTTGCATCTGCAAGTGCTTTTTTTGTAATCATCAATCATACCCATATACGTGTCGTAGATTTTGGTGTATTTAGTACATACAGTTCTTGCATGTATTTCATATGCTGAAGTTTGTTAACCAGTGGATCAGTTCAAAAGGAGAAGTGAGTTTTCCATCACTTGAACATCCTAACATGAAATTACATGCTTTTCTGAGAAAAATGTTTAAATTTCACAGTTTGTTGCTTTGGTATAGAAATTGCCAGAGACTGGTTTTTTTAACCTTTTTAAGAGGTTCTGGGTAGGCTTTTTAAGGTTCTGACCTTAAAAGTCTACATGCAATTCCGAACCTGTTCAGGCCTCAGCACACCACACAGGAAAAGCTGGTTTTCAAGATCCCAAAAAACACCACTCTCTGATGCATGCAAAGCTTGTGTGGATGAACTTGAGCATTTGAGTTGCAAGAAGGCAGCACAAGAGGTAGCAGGTGTGGATGGGAATGACATGCTGCTCAAATTTTAATAGCTTGGAGGGCTGTGACCACATGGTTCAAAGACCAAGAGTTCCCTTTCAGCTGAGCATAAAACACAGTTTAAAAGTAAAAAAAGTCCTTGTTTGGTGATTACTGTCGAGATAAGAGTGCAGTACATCTTTGCTGACTTCTCTTGGTATTTGTTTGACACAGCTGTGCAGAGCTGGAGGAGTAGGCAGGACTACATTTGAGCCCTACTCTGTTCTTACAGAAAAACACCAGGTGCTACTCACCTGTTTGGAGAAGCCTTCTCTCTGTGGCACTGCAGGATTCAGTCCCAGTTCTTTAGTTCAGGGAGTGCCAAAGGCCTTCACTGGAGATGGAATGATGGTAGACTCCACCGCATAAAGGGCTACCAAAATGTGCAGAATTAATAGAAGTAACAAGTACTCAGATAAATCACTTTATTCCCCATTTAAATGCAATTTATCCCTTGAGGAAATGTGCAGAAGGAAAGCAGGCAGCAGCCTTACTTAACAGCATAATTTTTTTAGAGAAGAAATACAGTGGTAATTTCTCTGCTTCAGGCTGCAGAGGAATACAGAAGGTACTAATCCTAGTATCCTGGCAGGTTCACAGTCTCAGCTAATGTTCTTCCTCCTGAAAAGCACCTCATGACATCTTTAATGACTACATATGGCCAGGGCTTTGGGTTTAGGTCATACTTTGAGTGGAGATAAAAATAATGCATTCCTAGCACTTGTAATACACTTAGAAAAATAAACCACAGTCTGCCACTGAAGCAGCTCTGCTTCATTATTAATTTGATGGGCAGCTGAGTCAAAGAACAGACACATGTGCGAGCGACTTACTTGTAAGGCCAGCAAACCAAAACTGGAACTACAAATGAAAAGGCCCATACAGAAAACATTGTGGCATTGGAATTACTTTGTGTACCTGAGTCAGATGACTTGTATGTGTAGATTTACAGGTCTTGAGACAAAAGGCTCATTCCACAGATATTTATCACACTATGAAATTGTGATCTGTGCTGAGAGCCAGAATGAGATCTGTGCAGCACTTCTGCACAGGGGATGTAGCTATACCCTTGAACTTTATACCTTTCCTTTTTGTAGGCACACTGAGTTCAGTTCCACTCATGTTGCTGACTGTATAATACTACACTGGCAGAATCTATAAGTCAGAGAAATTATTTAAACTATGCCTTAGTCTGGGGTGTGTAACATCATGCTGTGGTTAGCAAGTTGGGTGCAACAGATGGACGGAGGCAGTTGACCATTGCTGACATACTTACTGCAAAGCTAACACTGACACAATTTCCTAAATTGTTCATGTGCTTATAATAATTTTTGTGTCTTGTCCTTGTGTTCCTTCCCAATGCGTTGAGACATAGCTGCATCTGTTTGCAAAATGGCCCATCTGTGGGATTTCTGCACTCTTTGTGAATGTCTGCATTTGGCTGTCACACAGCCTTCCTGATGTTCAAATTGCTCCTTGCAGATGTGGATGAATGTACGAACGGCACGGTGTGTGGCAGTCACGGGTTCTGTGAAAACATGGATGGCTCCTACCGCTGCCTCTGTTACCAAGGGTACCAGGACACACAGGATGGGCAAGGCTGTACAGGTGAGCTCATGGGTGCTAGTAGTCACTGCTGCAAAGTTCAAGGGAGCAAAACCAGCATTCCAACAAAACGCATTTCAAGTGTTTGTTTTCTGTCACTTTGTATTAAAGTTATGCTGCTTACTAGTGAAATAGGGTTGAGCGGTCTTTACTCGCTGAACTTTGTGCCTGATGGAAGCTTTACTTTGTAACTATTTAATGAAAATGTTGTTAGAAACTGACAGCAAATAAGCTGAACCGCTTATTTCTTCTAAAAAACCCAAGAAACCTCCCTGTTACTGCAAGTCAGAGCCATTCACAAATATAATAGCATGAATTTAATATTTTAGGCCTATATAAGTGCTACATCTGTTTAGTTTCCTAGCTGAATAACCAGGACCCTGTGCTACCCCCTGCAGGAAATAACATCTGGAGTGTGGCAGAGCCAGGCTGAATTAGATGGCACCTCCCTAGGCATATGGTGTTTAAAGAGAGTTTAACATTAGCTTCCAGCTGCACCTATCACCATGAAACATTGTGGGATTTTTGTAGATGTGTAAATACTACACGTTTCTTTTGTGACTAATAGGTTTCCAGATCTGTTGTTAATAGTGATGGCTGGAGAGCCATTTGAGGCAGCACAAGTTTGTAATATAAAATTAATACCAGATCAAGGAAAGGTATTCATTAAGCAATTTCTTCAAGCCAGACTCAGGATGAAACACATTTACCAGTAACAGAGATCTAAATGGAATACCAAACAGAGAGGAGGAATTAGAAGTTTTACAAAGTGTTTGTATGCATTTTCTAATATATTAAATAGTTTTGTTGCAAAATTCTTCATGCTATTTGACACTTACTTTGCTGCATACTGAGGTATATTTTGTCATACAGTGATTTTTTTATGGATGAAAACAAATGAAGCAAAAAAGGTAAAAAATGGAAAGGGTGGTGTGAAACTAAATTAAATTTGGAGTTTCCACTGAAGTAATTCTGAACCACAAAATAATGCATTTGTTTATTTTTCTTTCTTGTATAACACTATATAGTATAAAATACACTTAAAAATTTTGAAGCTAGTTACCAACCAAAACAATTTAAGGAAAAAGTAAGTCTCTAGTTCCTGACTAGGCAATGTTCTCCAAAGAAGACCTACTCCTTATGACAGGAACCCAGTAAAAAGATAAAGAAACATCTAAATACATTTTTTGAAATGCAAGCAAACTCTAATTTAACATGTATATTTTTATAAAAATATGCAAAACAACATTTATTCAGATGACTAGATTTTGATAGGCAAGGGGTAAAAAAAGATGACATATTGTTTCAAAAGTTACGTGTTAGAGCACACTCAGCTATAGGAATTGAATTTCTGAATTATTTTCTGTCTACTAATAAGAGTCTCTCATTAGTAGACAAGGTAGATTTTTCAAATGTCAATTTCAGCAACTAAAAAGGAAGTCAAGTGACATGATCCTGCTAGCATTTGGTAATTCTTGTTTAAACAACAGACAACTCTTTTATCAGTCAAAAAAGCATTTCAGGGTAGGCTAGTTATCAGATGTATGGGATCCAAATTAAAAATATGTGGAATGTTTTGGCAAGAGGATTTTTGTAGTGTTCACCAGGGATCCCTGGGCATAAGTTCTATGGGTCCCAGAGCAGTCTGTGAGTCCATGCATATGACAGACATATCGTCACAGTGGGCTGGGGAATTCACTGTTTAGTGGTTGTTTACAAGAAAAATGGTATTTTGGGGAGGAAAATGAATTCTCTTTTTTTGTAGCGCGGTCTTAATCACACCAAAACCTGTTCATTTTGCTCCTTGAGTTTAGTGAAAGTTTGATAATAAAGTTAAGAAAACAAATGAAATTACCCTGAATCTTAAATCCCAATAAGGGAATACACAGAAAAGCAAGTATTGAGAATGAGAAACACCAAAAAACCTGTGTTCTGGTCTACAGTCAGCACCTAATCAGCACTGATAGTCTATAAACTGTACTGTGGCTTTCAGGGGTCTTTATTTCAAAGGACTTGCTACTTGTTTATGAATCCACTTAGGTATTAGTGAGTTTTTAATCCTTCCCCAGAGATCACATCTGTAATCTGGCAGACAATGTTGGCACAGATACAGCAGATAAAAGAACAGTCAGTAGTGGGTCTCAGCTGATTTATGTTTGGATTTTTTCCCCAGATGTGAATGAATGTGAAATGTTGAGTGGAGTATGTGGTGAAGCCCTCTGTGAAAACGTTGATGGTTCTTTCCTGTGTCTGTGCTCTGATGAAAACCAGGAGTACGATCCAATGACCGGACAGTGTCGCTTCCGTACCTCACCAGGTAAAACGCCCGTGGATTATTGCATGCTTGGCATGATTTCAACTGCACACAGAGCCTTTGGAAAGGCAAAGCTGCTTGAAGTATTGGTGTTGCTTTAATTACACCAGAAAAATTTAAGACTTTGTCATTGTCTTGAAAGTGTGTGTGTGAGAGGAGTTTTTTCTAGGACAGAATATGTTAGCAGTGAACCATTAGCAGTGAAAATGTGGCAGAAACACCTTCTAAATGTTATACATCAACAGAGTTGGCAGTAATATTGAGCAATTACTGCAGGTAAGTGTAAAATGTTTTGTTGGCTGTTCTGTAACAATGAAATCTGATATGGAATCAAGTCTGTGACCTGAGTGATTTTGGGTTTTGGCCAAACTTTTACAAACACCCATTAGTATGCTTGGACAATGTTTAAGGGAGCTTGTTATTAAAACAAGATATATTTAGTTATATTTAGATATATTTAGTTGTAGTTTCACCCCAGATGGCAACCAAGCCCCAAGCAGCCACTGGCTCCCCTAGAAAGCTCCTGGGTTGAGATAAAGAGAGATTAACAGGGAAAGCAAAAGGCACACACACACAAGCAAAGAAAATAAAGGAATAACTTGACTCCTTCCCATGGGCAGCCAGGTGTTCAGCCATCTCCAGGAGAGCAGGGCCCCATCACACATAAGAGTGACTTGGGAAGACAAAAGCCATGACTCCAAACATCCCTGTCTTCCTCCTTCTTCTCCTCGTTTTATATACTGAGCATGATGTCATTCAGTCTGGAATATCCTTTTGGTCAGTTTGGGTCACCTGTCCTGGCTGTCTCCTCCCAACCTCCCATGCACCCCCAACTTCCTCACCAGTGTGGCAGAACAAAAAGCAGAAAAGGCTTTGCTCTGTGTAAGCCCTGCTCAGCAATAACAAAAACACCTCAATATTATCAATATTGTATTATATTATACCTGTGTTCAGCACAAATCCAAAATACAGCCCCATAGCAGGCACTGTGAAGAGCTCTATACCAGCCAAAATCAATACAATAGTAATATCTTGTTAACATTGTCTAGAATTAATTTAAGTTTTAAGAGAAGGTTTTTGGGAAAGTAAAAACCCAAACCACTAAATTGTTGTCAGTCCTAATACCTCTATTGTCAATGTCTCTTGAAGTGTCCTTGCCATTTTTACTTCTGTTTTTCCAACTAGTCTATTGTACTGGATTTTTGAGCTTTTCTTATAAAGTGTTTTGGATGTTGAAAATACTGCTGGAAATACACTAATTGAAAATTAGTTTAGAACTCTTAAGGCTGCCTTCACATTTCTACACTGATCCGGTTTGAAGAAAGGAACAAACCCACAGTAAGGATGAACACAGAGTACAAGAAAAGCTAGGATTTACTTGCACAGCATTTTTTCCCCTCCAAAATGCAAATCTTGGTATTTTTTTCCGTGTTTTCTTACACTGCAGGCTGATCTAGCTTTTGGAAAGCCTTAGAGGAATTGGCTCTTTTGCCAGGATGTTGACTTTACAGCTTCCAGACTGTGGCTGTTTTCTCGTATCACTCGTGGTCTTTCAGAACTTGTAAAGAGGGTTGAAATATCCATGACCTAATTGTCACAAATATTTAGATCACTGAATGTAGCACTCAGCAGCGCTCAAGAAGGTGCCTGAGAAATATCATTAACAGCTGATTGGCAAACATTTTGGGCTTGTGAGGAGGTAGTGCTCAGGAGAGTTCAATTAGCTGATGAAACAGAACCAGAACTAAAAAATTAGCAGAGGACCTGAGTCATGTCAAAAGAACTCACATCCAAGGGACATTTACCCTAACATTACTGTGGGGAGGAAGGGATGAAAAACACTGATTGTACTGTCAACAGATGGATACTCTACTGTCAGTACTCTGTTGTGCTGTCAACAGTGAGCACAGCTTTGCTGAGATCAGTCTGGAAAGTAACTGTTCTTCCTTCCCCTCCAGGCTTCATCAGGCCCAAACAAAACTTCAACTTTGCCTTTGTCACTTCTCTGGTAAGGTCGTGATGATCTCTCATAGGAGAGCACAAGGAGCTAGAGAGAAGTACTTTACATCTTATGGTCTTGGACTAGAATAAGGCAAAATGGCAGTACTTGGAACAGAAATACTACTGTCCTCTTTTCTTCCAAAGTAAAAGGAGAAAAGACTGTTGTTAGCTCTTCTTGTAGACTGTTCTTGCTGCAAAGAATGCTGGAATAGCCCCACATCCTCTCTGGCTTTGACAAGCCACATGCTCAAGTCAGGCGTGGTGCTTCCAGAGCTCCCGTGGTGCATATGGACATCATCTGTCAGCATTAGTTTGCACCATGCTTATGAAAGGCAGAACTTAAAAGGCAGAAAGGAAGAACTTAATCTGTGTTATCCTGTTGCAGATATCTACAGTTCAACCTCGTTCATCCAGCTCTTGCTCCTTCTGTATTTTTGTGCATAAATGTTTGTTCACCTTGTATGAAGTGCAAATAGGCGACATTGATTCAAATGTTACTTTAATTTGGGACTTTTCTTCCATGTTAGATTTGTGGAGTGCTGTGTGTTCACACCTTTCTTTACTTGCCCTTAGGGCTCTCAAGACTTCCTTTTATTTAGATTCCACTTGCTGGAAATTTCTCTGTTGTTAGCTGTGCCTTGAAACAATCCTCCTAGTGTATATATCAGGAATTTAAGGCCCTGGTGTCACTTTCCAGTCAAAAAACCCAAAGAAAGTGCAAAAAATTGTGCAAGGCTTGATTGTCTCATTCCCCTCTTCTCCGCCCTGCCATTCATAAAATGTAGGAAATTTTTCAGAAATAAGAAAATCTAAGCAAGTGCATCCTAACAATAGGCACATACCAATATATTTCTACTGTATTCTTGAAAAATCAGATTCTGGAAGTGAGAATTCTTACTCAAGCTATTTACTCAGAGTCATCTGAGTCTTTGCCGAGTTTTTAGAGGTCATGAAATTATAATCACTATTTCTCATTTTTGCAACGAGTTTTCTGATTGTGTCTGCAAGTATTGTCGCTACACAGTTCCAGTATTTAAGATCCCATCAGTTCTATGTTTTGGTTTTTTAGATGCCAGTCGTTAACAGAACATTATTTAGGCAAGTATTTCAGTGTATGCTGAAGTCTAAGCACATTGTAGGATCAAGGTTATGCTAAGGTATATAAATCTGTTTCTAAGAAATACTTTAGAATCAAATCCAGCAGCAACTATACAGGATTTTTCTCATAGGCTGTTAATAGAACAGATATATCAAACAATGTGGTAAAATTATTTTTCTCTACCAATATGCCTTGGGTAGAGAGATATTTTACATTTTCTTAAAAATAAAAAAACCCAGAAAACGAAGAAGCAGAAACAGCAATGATGCAAAAAGTAAGTATTCATTTTCTATCATATTTTGTCAACATACCTAGTGAAATCACTTTCAAATACAGCCTGTTTACTAAATGGTTAATAATCTGTGACAGTGAAATTACAAGCTTGTAGACATAGACTGGTCTTGGTTTAAAAGAAAAAAAAAAGATTTGTGCCTCATTTGCTTTCCAAACATTTATGACTCCTTCTGTGACTAACCCTCACTTACAGCTGTGTAAACAACAGCCATTTAAGTTGCTGAACAGATAATGGCAGGAGAAACCAACACATCATATGTAAAATGGGAATAAACAAGGATATGCTGAGACTTATCTCCCCTTCCTCCCAGGGCAGCTTCTGGTGCTCTTTCTCGGATAAACAGCATGAAAATAGCCAGACTTTCTCTTCTGATGAAGATTTGGCTTTGATTCAGTTAGACAGATGGCAAATGGCCAAGGAAAATGTATAAATTGGTGACTGAAGTACTGCTCTCTCATCTTGGAATGGCAGATTTAGTTCAGCTGCATTTCTGTGACATGATAGTCTTAATATAGTTCCTATTGGATAGCAACTGATACCACAAACCCACCTCAATTGATGAAATTCAACACATTATGGAAAATTGTGATTATCAGATGAGGGTTGACCACAGGCTAAATTAACAAAGCTGAAATAAGCAGCCAGCTGGGTGTATCCTTTAATATACAATTTAGTTATTTTGGCAAAACTGCAAAGTCTTGTAGGTGGCAACATTATACTAAATTTGAATGGAGGTGTCTGCCAGCCCCTCAGCCTCCCAAAACTGAAGTCACTTTTCTGAGGAAAATAGAAATAAATCCAATTGTCTGTGTCTAATTAGAAACCAAAAGAACTATTACACATGTTCATAATATTGAAGTGCAATAATAGGCAATCCATGCTGACATTTTAAAATCTGCTTTTCTCCAAATGTATCTAGTATTTATATCCCCAGTAAATTTCCCCTGCTCTATCTGCTTTGGGGAATGTGGGTGGGCAGTGATAATAAGATTGAAGTAGCAAGAGCTGGAGTTCATTTAATTCCTTCAGCATTTGTTGGACATCACTACCTTCAAGCTCCCACCTCACAAACACTTTGTAAGTGGGATCTTAAAACCCACTTCAGAGTTGCTTGCCTCTTGTTTCAAGTGTGATTCACTTTCTTTCCAAGTTCCAGCCAAAGCTCTCTGTTCAGGCAGGCTGGCCATCTTCCCTCCTGTCCCATCTTTCAGCACATAGCCTGCTCCTGCACCTTTAAGATTTTCTTCCTGAAGTGCATCAGCCCTCCTGGACTCTTTTGCCCTTCAGGACTGCTGCCTTAGGGAGTCTCTCAACCAGTCTCCTAAAGGGGTGAAGGTTTGTCCTCTGGAAGTCCAAGGTGGCAAAGTGCTGGGCACTCCTCCTTACTTCTGAAGAATTACAATCACTATCATTTCCTGGTTGCTTTTCCCAGGACGGCCTCTGACCATCACACCACCCACTAGCCCTTCTCTGTTCACAAACAGCAAGTCCTATGGGCACCTCCCCTGCCTGGTTCCTCACCAGATATGTCAGGAAGTTCTCTTCCATGCACTCCAGGAATTCTCCTAGACTGCTTCTTCTCCACTGTGTTGTATTTCTAGCAGACATCTGCTATGCTGAAGTCTGCTACAACAATAAGGGCCAGGGATTGCAAGACTTACCCCAACTGCTTATAGAATATTTCTTCTGCCTCTCCATCCTGGCTGGGTGGTCTACAACAGGTTCCCCCCAGGATACCTGCCTTGCTGGACTTTTCCCCCGATTCTTACCCATAAACACTCAGCCCCATTGTCATTATCATTCAACTCCAGACAATTGGGACACGCCCTAACACTCAGGGTCATGCCACCACCTCTTTTCTTGCTTATCCCTTCTCGAGAGTTTGCAACCATTCATTGCAGTGCTCCAGTTGTGTCATCCCACTGTGTCCCTGATAACAACTCTGCTACAATTTTCCTGCTGCACCGTGGAACCAACATTTGTTCAGCAGCATTTTGAAATGTGCTGTCGCTCTGTAAAATAGAGGTTCTGATTCCTGCCTCAATACCTCTGTTTATTGAGAAATCTCTCATGCTTGGCCCATTGTGCCAGAGCCTGGGTAGAAGTTAATGAAATCTCAAACAGTGAAAATCAGCCAACATGCAATAATTTTAATGGGGTTTTTGTGAGTTAAGCATTTGTTAAGTACTAAGCATAAAGAATTTTCCTAGATAAAAAGGAAATTAGCTAGTCACCTCAAGATTTATCCATCTGAAATTCCTGAATAAAGTTTTTGGTTTGGTTAATAAATGTGAGCATATGTAGTTTTAGAATTTGCTTTCTTTACTGATGGCCTGTGAAGAGTTTTTCATATCCTTTAAGTGTGAATAAGAACTTTATATGGTAGTTCCTACTTCTGAGCCCTTGATGATAATTTTTGTGAAGTGAAATGTTAGGTAGACAGAGCTCTGTAAACACAGAAGCTTTAAATAGGTATTTCTTTTCAAAATCACTTCTTGGTGTACTTTAGGAGTGCCTTGCTTTCAAAAGGTCTTTGACCTTTATACTAATAGGGTATTTATTGGATCTATGGGACAGACTATTTTGCCTTCAGTCCATATAAATATTGTGAGAGGACCCACTCAGTGCTTAAGGCAATAAATCTGTCTTCTTGGCTGGATTCCTATTTTAAAGTAAAACACAGAGTTAACTTGACATCTGTATTATATTCCTCTGCTTACCATGAAGTCAGTAAGTTACTTTTGCAAAAATCATAAAGGGCATTGTATTCAAATGTGGAGCATGCTTTTCTCCCAGAAATTAAAAGGGGCTGTAAATGCTCATTCTTTTGGAAAATTGAGTTTTTTCAGTTCATGCCTTAGCTCCTTTATCTGAAAAAATGAGGTTGTACTATTTGCTGACCTGTATGAAGAGCTTTTGGATTCACATGTGAAGAGCATAATTTCAAAAGCTGGCCATGGCCATTAGTAGCAGACATGAGAGCAGGTACTTCATGCATTGCTTGAAAATGATAGAAGTGCAAATTGGAGGAATCCTTTTCATGGTCAATTTGGAGAACAGGTCTGAAAAAGCCAGAGGAAAGTCATCAACTTCCCATCATTCTGTCTAATGTCAAAAAGTTAAACCAAAATTTGTGCTTAACCATTTTGTTCTCTGCTCTTTTCACGTCCTGGAAAAGTGGCTAATTTCATATGTCATCTTGTGTGGTTGATGTTTTCTTTTCCACCTTAGAAATGCCAGTAGAGGCTGATCAACAAGAAGATGGAAAGAAGGAATGCTACTACAATCTGAATGATGCTAATTTCTGTGACAACGTGCTTACATCCAATGTAACCAAACAAGAATGCTGCTGTACCTTGGGTGCTGGCTGGGGTGATAACTGTGAAATCTTCCCATGCCCTGTCATTGGAACTGGTAAGAGGAGGCCTTCTGTACCTTTGCAAGCTTCTTTGAAGCGTTGTGTTTATGTTAACAGAGTGTGCTTTGCCTTTAGAGAAGGCTTGCTCATTAAATCCCATTTTCTGTAGTATTTAGTCATGACTTATCCATAGGAAGAGAGGAAAAGTGGTAAGAATAATTAGTACCTGCTGTCAATCCATTGGTTTGTCTGCTGTTGCCGCAGGGATGAGAAGAGCCTGTTACTGAACAGTGTTAACTCCAACTAATTTTTAGCAAATACAGATTCTCACAAAAGCTTTTTCCAGGCGCTATGGTAACATGTTAGATTTTTCCACAAGCTGGAAAACAAAGGTAGCCATTACAACATTTTTGAAGCTGCAGCTATTCTTTGTAATGCTGTTTCTACAGCACTGCAGTTTACCAATATATACTATGGCAATAGTTTTACATTTTGCAACTTACTGAACTATTCAGTTAATAATATTCTATGCAGACCATTGTTTAACCTCTAAACGTTAAATTAGGCAACCAGAGTCATGTGATATTTGTCACAAATTTTGGAAAAAGTACTTGAAACATAAACAGGGGTGGCTGAAATTCAGAATCCAGCTGGAAAAAGTTGCGTAAGAGAGAACATGCATAAACTTTTTGAGATTAAATGCTAAAGATTACTTTTCACAGAAATGCATCATCACATTTAATTCCTATTTTAACTATACCTTAGAATCGGTCAAACTGAAATGAAATGCATAATAAAAAAGGGGCCCCTCTGCTTGGATAGGTTTGTTTGATTCTGTATAGTCTCCAAGACACTTGAAATAATTTCTCTCTGTAATGCACACCATGTTCTCCTGTTGCAGTCAATTAGTGTTTTTCCTGTATGAGGACTGAAGAATGTGGACAGGGGTTTGTATCTCAGTTGGAGTATGCCTAGATTACAGCTTGCAGCGTAGCTCAGAGGCCCATGCTAGCTTTAATTAAGATAATTTGGCTACTGGTATTGTTATAGCTGCAGTGCACCATGAAACCTAGTAAGGAGCACATTCTCCTGCCAAAGAGCAAGAGAAATGAGTTTGCCTGGAGCTCTGTGGGTGCCCTAGCGAGGTTTGTAGAAAACTAGCTCTGCAAACTGAGAGCAGGGGAAAGTCAGGCTGTGGCATTTGACATCCCCTATTAAACTAAATGTGTATATGATTGCCTGATAGATGCAAACAGGGCAGATATCTCAAAGTACCCTGAAATGCATATAACACTACATGTGTGAATACCTTCTTCTTAACAATAAAATTTTTTGTTTTCTTTCTCTGCCAGCTGAATTTACTGATTTGTGTCCTGAAGGAAAAGGTTTCATTCCCTCTGGAGATTCATCTTACGGGCTTCTTGCTCAGAATTACAAAGGTCAGTACTGACTTGTATTAAGATTAATTGTTTCAGAAGTTCTGGTAGTTGATTGACTAGAAATGTGGGCCAGGAATGTAAACATACTAATTCAAATTTTATTAGGTGATAAAAAAAGTTTGTAGTATGAAACATTACTGAAAATCATCATTTTACAGGTTGTTAAGAAAGCCAAATTACACAGTCTCTGCAATATTCTGGTTTAATTTCTACTAAGTGCTATATACTGTGAGAATAGGTGCTGTGACGACTAACCACAAAACCACTTGTTTCTTTTTGAGTTTGAGAAGCAGCCATCACAGAGCTCATCTTAAAGTCTCTGAGGGTTTAAGGGTGTTGTTTATCTTTACAGATCCAAGATTTCTGTATATATTCACCATGGGGTTTGGAACTTGCTGTGTGTGCAGCATATCCAAATACATCTCAGATAAAATCTGCATTTTTGTGCTGCCTCAGGGTTGATAATAGTCTCTAGCTGCTATAAATACTGAAATGTGGAAATATTTCATGCGGAAATATCTCCCACAAATCCCTGCATAATAAGACGTTTTTCCTTTTCAGTAAAGTCATGTTGTAAAACCTTAGGAATGGCACAGAGGACAAACACTAAATGGATAAATAACTTTTACTAATGTAAAATCTTTCCTCTGTTACACTAACTTAAATGTTACTGCTACTTTTATCCACAAGCTTCTGCTTGTAGGAGCAATTCCTGTTTCTTTATTGGAATTATCTGTCAGAAGTAAGTAGCCCACTGACCTTCCTTGGCTTTGCTTCTAGGCTTTCCCATTTTTCTCCAGACACAAATCCGTGTTCCACAGGAAAAAGACAGATGTGAACATGACATTTTTTATTAATCTTTGCATTATTCTTGCTGAGAAACAGTCAAAATATTTAATGTTTGTAACCACTTAGTGGCTGGAAGAGTGGATGTAAAAATAAATAATTTTCTAGATATTTCAGTGCTTCTGGAAAAAAGGAAGCATTTGAATGATTCACCTTTAAAACTACTGTACAGCTAGAAATGACAATTTTTGGATAAAATCTGTGTTTCCCCAGAATAAATGGGGAGTAAATATATAGAAGACAATGGATTAAAACAATCGGTGTTGAGAGAAGAATGACCTACTTTAAGTTGTGCTTTTTATTGCCATTTTTTACTACCAACCTAGCTTTAACAGACTACTCTAAGTAGGTCTAGCAAATGAAAAGTAGGCTGGAAAAAGGAAGTGAATAGAATTCCAACAGTAACAAACACATAAATACAAGACGGGGAAAAATGCGTCCAACTGTGAAAAGCTATATATGAGCTGGCATATATTTTCCATGAAACCTCCCTGAAAACATTTAGCCTCATTTGAAAGTGTGGCAGATTCTCTTTGTCAGCTGTCACTAGCTCTGTAGCGATTGCCACCCTGTGTTCAGCCACAGACACAGCTGGGTCTGTGGAGGGGAGGCTGAGCTAAACTTGTGCTTTGAGAAACAAAGCCACGAACAGTGTGGATTGAAAGGTTTCCTACCGTGCACAGCAGAGTCACCAAAGTCTCTGCAAACAGAACAGCAGTCACAGAGTCCATCCATAAGCATAGCTGCTTAGTTAGTTTGGTAACCATATGTTGTGCTTAAATTAGGTCCATGGTGGGAATACCTTCAGTAAAGCAAATTATGTGGGAAAATACAGGCCATATTGTTCATCTGTTTTGTTTGGAGTAAAGAGTTATGTGATACCAAAGGAATGAAAGGGAAACTGCAGATTATTCCAGTCTCTGTGTGCCATGGGACTTAATTCTGACAAGGGGAAGTAATGGTCCACCAATTTTTCCTTTTCCATTCTGACTACATAGCCTCTTCCACACCAGTTGCCTGAGGGGTTTTTTTTCCTGAGGATATCTGTGCTCCTGGGATTTTCTGTTTAAACTGAAGTTTGCTTGAACAGAGAAGTGTATAGGATTTATTCCATCTTTTTTGTCTACGTGGCGTCATAATAACAGCAACAACGGGTAACACATTGTTTTTTCCCCAGATGCTGATGAATGCCAACTCTTTGGACAAGAAATCTGTAAAAACGGCTTCTGTTTGAATACACAGCCAGGTTATGAGTGCTACTGCAAACAAGGCACATACTATGACCCTGTTAAGCTCCAGTGCTTTGGTAAGTTTAAGTCACTATAACGGTATGCAGATGGGCAAAACAAGCAGACTCCTGCAGCAGGATTCCCATCAGTGCTGTGGCATTCCCAGTAAGGGGAAAAACACTGGGCCTCTGAACTCCTGTAGCAGCTTTGTAAGATGCATTGGGTCATTTCCCTTCCTTCTGCTTGGCTGAACAGCAAATTCTGGATGACATAGCTGTGGCATGTAGAGCAGGGTTTGCTTTATTTGCCTCCTTCTTGAGCAAATTACTCCCAGGAGTTTGCATCTCCAGAACAGCCTTCTGTTCTCCTTTGAGTGCAGTGTCAAGAGTTGTGCCAGCCTTAATGCAGGCAGCACAAAGTGATCAGAGGGACTCCCCCCTTACACGCACACTGCTCTTCACTCTGCCAAGGTACAATTTAGCCTTCTGTTCTTTGTATATGGGGTGAGCAGTGAAAGGCTGTATGGTGAAGCTAACCTTTGATTTTGTAAGTGTTCTGGGTTTACTGTATTGAATCAAATTAACGCAGACTGGTTTTTTTGTTTCAAGGACAGACAGTTTCCACAAGGAGTTAATATGCAATGTGAAATTGCAGTTGAGGTCATTGATAAGCCCATTTTAGCCTGCATAACCTTGTACTCCTTTGGTTCTGGTATTCAACTAAAATTACTCACAATCATGACCCTGGCTTTTGCTTTGTAAGCAGAGAACCATGTATAATGTGCAGAATAGCATAATGAAAGGAAGCAATTTTTGCAGCTGCAATAAGAGAGCATTTTACCTTGGGATTCTATGATTATTCTTTACAAAGGGTGGGATTCTAGCTGATTAAATGTAATTTATCTAAACTGGCCTGCTCTTCCCTTTGAGCCAAATTTCAGCTTTGGCTTTCCAAGACAAACTAAGAAATACCATGGCTAAGTAAGGTGATCTCTTCTTCTGACAAGCTCATGAAGAATCACTTAGACTGTGCCCACCTCTAAGGCCTGCTGGTATTGTCCTAAAGGGAAACAAATGTGGGAAGCAGGGCAGCTATACTAGATGCAGGGTATTCCTGGCACTGCAAACCCTCCAACGAGCCTCCTTATCCTCCCTAGTACTTCACCCTAAGTCCTAAGACTTGAGGATCAGAGGTCAGCATCCTTCAGGTGTCTGTCCTTCTCCATGGGCACAGGGATGATTGTTTTGCCAGCAATGGGTATTTGTGGTAATTTACAGAAGGCGTGCAGGGAAGCCTGCTCCTGTTATAGGAAAATAGAAACCATAGATTAACACAATGCAAATACTTTGTGCTGGCTCTCCTTGATACATTTCCTTCCATTTTAAAGACACGGATGAATGTCAGGACCCAAACAGCTGTATTGATGGCCAGTGCATTAACACAGAAGGATCTTACAACTGTTTCTGTACACACCCAATGGTTTTGGACGCAACAGAAAAGCGGTGCATCAGACCAGCAGATTCGAGTGGTATGATCCATTATACATATTACTGAAGTGAGTACACCTCTACGAGGTGGTGCTGACATGGCTACAGACCCCAAGTCTAAGCTTAGACTGGGTCATCCTTGGATGAGCCTGCTCTTCTGGAGAATTTTGGAAGGCAATGCCTGGACCGTCGTCTGTTGATCCAGAAGGCATCCTGATGTAGGACTCCACAGTGCTCCACTTTGCCTATACAGACAGGACATTGCTGGAAGTATTGTGAGATTAGGCTCGGGCTGAGGAGTCTTCAGCCAGTTCACCAGCTCTGCGCCTGCCTTGTCCAGCCTTGTAGGTAATGAGGCACAGCCTGCTTGCTGTCTCAGTAAGGCTGGGGTTTGGCTGCAGACTAAGTCTCAAGATTCAGTTCTACCAAAGTAAAATGAAGACAGGAATGGCAGGATATAGGAGGAATTAGCTAAAATTGTACGTGTGCTTTCAGTTGATTAACATTGAAGGTACATTGAGCTCACAGTTTCAAGCTGTGGACTTCAACATCACTGTTAAAGTAACGTTTTTGTGTGTTCTTTCAATTTCAGTAGACACTGATTTCAGAAAAAAAAAGTCAGATATTATGAGATTCTTAGAAACGTCTCAGAAATCCGGAGCATTATGCAGTCTGCACAGCTTAGTGTATGCCACTCATGTCTTCGAAAGAATTGTTGCAATGGGTTTGATGGCACTGTGGCACTGTGTAGCCATAAATCCAGGTCTCTGGTTCCTGCAGCTTGCAGCGAGTTTTCCTGAGATGCTTCTGTAAAAGGAAATGGGAATAAGACCAAATGCCTGCTTTAGTCACTCCAAATTGTAAGACTGATATTTTGGGGACTAATGTGGTCACCCTGTTGCCTGGAACTGTGAAAGAACCACAGCATTTCTATTGTTCAATCTTCAGTTAAACAAACCAAGAGCAGGATTGTCCTTTGGGTTCATCTAGGATGTGAGGAGAATGCAAGAGCCCAGAGGGTCTTCTCTCATGAGACATTCGGGCTGACACAGCAATGATCATCTCAGCCAGCACAAAGCACTCAAGCCTTGTATCGCTACTGGCAATGTCCCCCTCACACAGAGGGGGCAGGGGCAGGCTGGTTCCTTTGCTGCCAGCAGAATTTGGAGTTGGTTGCAGAGACCCACTGCTGCTTTTCACTGTGTGTTCTGGCAAGCTTCTAGTAAAATAGGTATCTAAGTTGTGGTCACCTTCGTGCTATCAGAACTCAGTTTTGCTCTTGGGCGAGGTTTCAGTGCTGTACTCACCCATGCATAATGTAAAAATGCAGTAAATGGATATGCACAGACAAAACAGAGCCTTGGTTTGTGACAACACTTATTTTTCACTCCGTGTTGGAACAAAATCAAAACCTTGCAGATGTCTTCACAAAACAATTGTGCTGAGGTTTTTACATTCCAAGTGGAAGATTAAGTTTACAATTCCTCTCCTTCACATCAGCAGTGATCAGAACTTGCTGGGACCGGGAATGGTTTCTTCTGAGATCTGTGTCAAAACTATTATGCCTCTGAAATACTCCAGCCCTGACAAAAATACAAATTTTTGTTAATGTTCATAAGAATGTGACAGTAGTTCACAGCAGTGTTCTGTCTCTAACAATAGCTGTAAGTGGATGATTAGGGACCAGGAGGGCAGATAAACAATACTTCTCTTCACCCTCCCCAGCACTCTCTCAGCCTCCAGCTATTTTCAGCTCAGGGGATTTCCTGAGACTGATGTAGTTTGTCTGTTTAGTTAATGGGACTCTCTCTTCCAAGTATTTGTCCAGTCTCCCAGGGAGCCCATATAAAATTTTTGTTCGGCTATGCCCTAGTTGTAAAAGTTCTTTCAGATGCCATTGACGGCAATATAAGAAAAGCAAAATAACAACTTTTTAAGATCCATTGTGTGGATGGATTTCCCCAAACATTCATCTCTCTCCCAATGCTGGTTTTTGTCAAGCTTTGTTAACTTCCATGGGAGCCGAGCAGAATCTGTGTTAAGTATTCAGCAGTGACTGTGATTTAGAAAGATTTGGGTTTTGGGTGTCCAACACAATGTGCTTTTAAATCGACCTAATGTGAAAACTCAGAACCTTTTAAGATTTTTCAAGGGATGAGCCGCCTCAGACACTTAAAAAAGGTCATGACTTCTAAAGTCAAATCTGTATTCAGCAAAGTCTGTAAAGCTAAGTCATTTTTCTAATCTAAATTTATAAATCAAACCAGTGTCTTATTTAAATAACCGTGCTGTGATGATGACCTAATCCTGTCTTCTCCATCAGAACAAACTGAAGAAGCTGAGGTCTACCAGGACCTTTGCTGGCAGCACCTAAGTGATGATTTTGTCTGCAGTCGGCCCCTGGTTGGGAAGCAGACGACGTACACGGAGTGCTGCTGCCTGTACGGGGAGGCCTGGGGCATGCAGTGCGCGCTGTGTCCCATGAAGGAGTCGGGTAAGGAGATGCACACATTGCTTCTGGAATGAAATCTGAAATGCTTCAGCACTTTAATGATGTTACTAAAGCATTCGTACCTTGCACTTGTGCCTGCACCAGTAAGGTAGAAAAGAACAAAAAACCCCTAGCTCAAGTTAAGGGAAATAGGTTACAAGTAGGGACTGAAAAATTTTCAGGGAATATAATTTAGTGTTAAAAAAAAGCTGGCTATAGTATTCTTAAAAGACTATATGTTGTTTACATGTTTGGAAATCAGATACTCTTCCATGATATTTCAGGTAGAAGGTGCTATTTGTGGTGACTACAAAAGCTGAATGGATACAGAGACATGTCATTGATACACACATTTATTTCTGGGGACTGGAGAAGGGGCCAGTGGAAGCAGCATAGATATATGTCATGCTGTGCCCGAGATACATCAGTCCTGGTGTACACAGTCTGGTACGATACCAACTTCTTCCTCCCCCTGTATAAACTGTTCCAAGGTCTAGTTTGGATGCAGCATTCTTACTAAAAATGTGTCTTTCAGTGACATATCTTTCCATGTAGGAATACCATCCTGCACTGGTAAAGCATTTTATTGTGAACATCGCTGGATTTTTACTTGGGCCTGTGTTACTCTAATGGTAATGTTGAGGCTAAAGCAATAAATGTTTTACTTGTAGCAGAAACCCAGGAATTAAAAAACTATACAGAGAAGCTTAGTGAAGCATTAATGTGGTTGTTTCTGTCTGCTTGGGTTGTATGCTTTCATAATTTACTTGCAAGGTCCCTGAACCTGTTCTTAGATATCTTTACTTGTTTGAGTTTGCTTTGGAAATGCAGCAATTGAAAAAAAAGCATTTGATTTTGATGATGTTGGCTGGAGTTACTGCTGGCTGGTGCTTACCCCAGAAAGAGACTGAAGAAGAAAAACAGGGCATGACAGCAGCTTGATTTATAAGATATGGAAATCTCTGAAATGTCTTTGTCAGACAAATCTTATATGAGGACATCAAATTACTATACCTGCTAGAATAACCTGCTAGAATAACAAATGCAATGGAAAGAAATGTAAGATAAATACAGGGCAACAGCTAATAGCAAGAATCGTTGCTATGACCTGGAACTCTTCAAGTGGAAAGATTGAGCAGATTAAAGGAGTTTTTCTTTGTACAAAGTTCATCACATGGTGAGAGTGGCCCATCTGTGTCATGCAAGCATGTGAGAGAGCAAAGAAAAACTGTTCCTGTTAGAGAGAGTTAAATTTAGTACAAGATTTACTTTTGGAGATTTCTAGCTAGTTACATTTAAAGCAAGATAAATCTGAAAAGAAAGAGAGAAGGACCACCAACATGGTCAGGCAAAGAGAACCTGCCTCACAAGGGAAGATGAAAAATTCCAAACATAGCTGCAGAACAAAGGCTGCAAATTCTAAGACACTCCTCTAGAGCTCAATCATGGAGGATTCCCAGAAGCTTTTAATTTAAACAAAATTGCTGATACAAGTTTAAAAAAATTGAACTATTTCATTTTGAAAATGTTGGATGTATTTTGATCATTAGGAACACAGGATCCTGGAGCTTCAATCCTATGCCAACAATGAGGTGAAAATCTCCACTAGCTCTATGAAGAAAATTGAGAAATTAGTTTTAAAAATTACATGGAGGTTCCCAATGGATAACATCCTGAATATTGGATGATTCTTTGTCAAAGCTGAAGAACATTATGTTGGATAATGAAATCTTTCTCCCTCCAGACACAAGGCAACTTTTATGTGATGTTTCATGTGCATTGAGTAGTATCTGCTTCAACTGAAACTGAGGCATACTTTGATCCAAAATACTTTAAATTATGCTTTTAGATTGTAACATAGTTAAAAATAAAAGCATATTGAATGTTTATTATGTCAGAACAAACATACAAGCTCTCATTTCTTACTGGAGATGGTATGTGCTCATCTGTCCTCACACACATGTGCACTCACCCACACAGAAACCTGGAAGCCTTTGTGTTCAGGAACGTTTACCAAGAAAAATTTAAAGCTGACTGAACTGAATAAATGATTCATTTGACATGGCTTCAGTCTGTAGCACTTAAAGTGATATCATTGGCTCAAGAGAGTGCTTTCACACCTCCAGGCCATCAGGTCACAGGTTCAAGTCCTGGCTGGGGAACCTGGAATTTCTCCATTTTTCAATACTTAGGTATTGTGTTGGCTGGGTTTACTACTTGAAGGTGTTTGCTTGTTTGCCCAGTTAAGGGCTTTCTGAAGATTTCTAACACATGTTAAAGAAGACCTGGTGATGTGAAAAGCGTTATCACCACAAGACTTTCACCATGAAATGGGTTGGGTCATAGCATAGATCTGTGGCTTCCTCTTACCTTGTTCATAGTCCCATTGTATTTGAAGATCTAATCACCACCCTTAGAAAGAAGGAAATACAGGCCTACCACCATAAATTATACTATTGCAAG
The DNA here is from genome assembly GCA_034336665.1 of Luscinia megarhynchos. Taxonomy (NCBI): domain Eukaryota; kingdom Metazoa; phylum Chordata; class Aves; order Passeriformes; family Muscicapidae; genus Luscinia; species Luscinia megarhynchos. The sequence goes on along the minus strand of CM067565.1, from coordinate 76,157,396 downwards.
TCCCTTCTAAAGGTATTAATGCTTTATTCAAAATAACCTCTGGTTTTTGTAACCAAACTTGTCTTTAAAGTGCTTCCATTTTTCATTACAAGATTGAAATATCCTATTTAAGTAGGATCCAGAATAAAACCTACAAAGATTTAGCACTTTTGTAAGAATTTATACATATTAAGCAAAAAGAATCTTAAATCAGCCTGAAAACAGAGTTTGCATGGTTGCTACTGTTTCTAAAAACTACTAATCAGTTCTTAATTTTAAAAAAACCCACTGAAATTACTCCAAGCATTCAGAGAGTGAGACAAAAATAAGTAGCATTTGTTGTTATTGCAACAAATATCAACAGCAACATCTTAACAACAGTAAGTCTGGAAAGTATTTTGATGACAACATTGAGGAACAAACTCAAAATATTAGTTCAAAGTCCTGATCAAAATACTGCAAACATGGGCTGAAGTGCTGAGTACATCTGACTCATGCTAACAAGAGATGTAAAGACATTGTTTTCAATTAGATTATTATCCTATGATGTCATCATATTGCAGATAAAGACTTTCACAGATTTCATCCAACAACAAAATGTATTATCTCTGAGCTCAAAATGTCCTTAGCCTGTATTTGCCCAAAGAACAGTTTAGTAACTTTTCTTTAAAAACTTCTGTTACTTGAGGTTTGTCATTGGCAATCTGTAGAAATTGACCAGTTGAGGAAAATTAGAAAATTAGATACTTTTTGGTTTAAAAAACAACAGCAGAACGTCCTTACTTCATTGCACCCACCCAAAAAAATACATGTTGGATGATCTGCTTTTGGAAGTTCTGCTTCCTTGGTCAATTTGCTGTTAGTGCCTAACAGCCCAACTCTCTCCATCCAGAGTCCATGGTCTGGTAACTGGTAGCAGGACAGGCACCAATAGGTTTAGCAGCTGGGTCAAAGCCTCCATGGTAGAAAACAGAGCAATTGGCCCAGACTGAAAAGATCTGAAATCTGAGATAAGGCTATATATACCTCAAGTTAACCTGAACTTGTAGAACCTGAGCTATAAATATTCTGAGACTCCAGGAGCTCCTGTGAGACTCTTAGGAGACTGGGATGGATTTTAGGCAAGGTGTATGGTCACAGGAAAATTTGAAGAGAGGAGATAGAATTAACAGCTAGAAAATGTTGAGTAATGTGGTGTGCTGGGGGGTCAGCATTTAATTTACAGAGAAAAGCCTATTTTTGTATTTGCAAAATGATAGTTTTGAGGCTAGTGCAGTACTACCTTTGCTTCAGTACTACCTTAAGATGCTGGTAAGGTGGTATTAGGAGCCAAAGAGATGTCAGGCAATTAAGGAAGGTACTTTCTCTTCTGTAGCTGGCTGCCTGGAGAAGCTTGCATACAAAAAAACCAGGGTGAGGTAGGTGTGGAACTCAGCAGCTTTAGCAGATTATTTAGTGACTATTGAGAGTGGGGGTGCATTACTACATCTGTAACTCAGACTTTTTTATTGGTGTGAGTACTGAGATAATGTCATGAACACATTCTTAGGCAACTGTAAAAGGCACCGGCATTCAGTTTATCAGCCTGCTTATATGTGTATCCTCTGAAACACTTTTTCTTCTCATAAGTTTTAAATTCTATTACTTTGTGGGGTTTTGTGGAGCCACTCAATGTTTAGAAGATCTGCAGAAAAGACAATGGTAGATCTCCAGTCAGTAGATGTTTCAGATTTCTGTGGGATTGGAAGTCACATGAAGAACTCCTGTTCAAATTGTATTTGTAGTTTCTCTTAATCTCCACCTTAGCATTTGCAAAGCCCATGCTAGGAGAGCACTGAGAGTAGTGGGTGATGTGAATCACCTTGGGTGTTTATAATGTAAGATTTCTCTTGCACAATTTCATATTCTGTTTTTTATACAGAAACCCACATTAGTGCTAGTCCTGCCAATTTTTCCTTCTATCAGGAAAGATAAATCAGCACACTTAGCAATATATTCCCCTGACCTGTTCTAGACATGTGCTTTACAATGAGATGCTGTCCTGGAAGTGGTTATGCCTTTCCATGGATTAAAATGGACAATGAACAACTAATTCAGATGCACACCCTCAGAGATGCCTACATGGAGAGTTGAGTTCTGCCCATTTTTGGCAGAACAGATTGTTTGGATTGCATTTTTGTTGCAAAGGAACTCTCTGTATCCTTTGTAAACATTATGAGTTAGTTCTGGGCTGAGCTTCCATATTACGAGAACATCATGTTCCCTTTAAGTTCTGGCTAATGTCACTCATGAAGATCTGGAAGTACAGGGAAAACCAATGTGTGTAAAGGATGAGTTTTCATTTGTCCTCTTTTGGGATGGTCAAGATCAGCAGGATTCTTTTCTGTAGATTATTGCTCATCTTTCCATTTAGGATGGCATTGTGCCTCCTTCTTTTGTGGTAAGGGCCCTGGTCAAATGGATTATATCCTCTGGGCTTAAAATACTGCAGTGATTGGACCTTGAATATTCAAATGCTTGTGTTCAGTTGTGCAGATTTTTGGCTGATTTAATTCCTGTTAATGAAGAGTTTCAGTGCTTTTCCTGAAGGTTAGGAGAGACCTGCAGAGTAGCTTTGGCTAAAGGCTCTTTCTTATGGAACCTCACATTCCAGGTGTATGGAAATCAGCAAGGAATCAGAAAGCCACGTGCAAAACTGTGTCGCAAACAATGTGACCTGTACTACAACTTTTAACTCTCTATTCGGAGCAAAAGGAGAGGGAAGATAATTTAAAAAACTTGAGCAGCATTCGTAGAGAAACAAAAGGTCACGACCAAAAGGTTTAGAGACAATCAATTTGGTAATTACTTCAGTTTAGCAAGAGATTTACATCCATTGTGAATCTTTTTCAGGGATTTCATTTAGAGTGTGTCCATGAGAGGATATGAACATCCTTCTTAACTAATGAAAAATAAACTTGCCTTTTTCTTAAGTTGTAGGATAGATATGATAGATTTGCTGTTCACTGCAAACTTTAGCTTTTATCCATGGGCAACATCAATGAAGTTACCAAAACTGTGAAATTGCACAATCTAAATGTAGAGCAGAAATACCTTTAGCTTTGCTTCACATGTGATGCAATCTCCTGAGACAGCATAAACTTAACTAATTTAGACTGATGTCCAGAACCTTTGGTGAAACTGTTACATTCTTAAATAATTGGAAGGATCTGGTTTGGTTTCTTAGTCTTGGCTTGTTTTGTGTATATGATGGGACAATTCTGAGGAGCTGGAACAGAAATAAAGCTTTCTTTCAGGCAGGAGCTGGACTGGCTGTGGTATGGTTGTGTCAGGAAAAGCTTTTTATATAATATTTTGCTTTAAATACATGAAATATGGAATAATGTTTCTGACAGTAGGATTTTTAGGCCTCTGGGTACAAGTAAGTCTCACAAGGGCTTGCTCAGTTACAACTATATATGCAAATAAGATACACATTTGCACAGCTAACATTTTACTAACAAGCACCTAAAAGCCAGTGGGTCCATCCAATTTATATTGTGTTCTCTCTGTCAGCTGAGCTTTCATTACCAATTACAGCTAACATCTGTGCCAGTACACATGTGTGTCTAGATGTAATCCCCTAACACTTGTTTAATATGCAATACATCTGACTTCAAAAATATCCTTTACATTTTTGGAAGCATACGTCAGTTTCCTTTTGTAATAGCCACCCTAAGTTATACAAGAAGCTGTCTCTATGCTTCATTTGCAAGTTATGAGAAAAACTTAGAAACATGTGGACCAGTGTAGACTAAACTATATTAAAAACAAAAGGTTTTTTTTCTCTTCAACTGTAGTTGTATTGCCCCTGATCACAGCCAAGAGATGAGTGAGTAGAAAAAATAAACTCATATAGAAAAAAGTTTCTTCAATCATTGTGAATTATAGAATATTTTCTTTCAACTTTACTTGAAAGATTCTTTTCAAAGTGAGTATTAATTTTTGTGACAGCTAAAATGTTTTTGTCATTCAGGGGTGGTTACACATTTTCTCTTGGAATCTCCTTGCTTACCACCTTCTTGATCTCAGTCGCCTGTTGTCACCTCCCTAGGGCGATGTCCTGCTGTTCTCCCATTTGAATACTTGCCTGCAAGTTTCTGTGCACCAGTCACGCTTTCACCCACAAATCTTACAGCACTCTGTTCATTTAGTTCCCTCCCCTGGAAAACTATGACCTGCACACATGACATTGACCCAAAATACATTATTTTTAAATTGAACTGTAAGAACATAACATAGCAAGAGGAAAAGTTTAAGACAACAGAAAGTGTCATTGCTGTAACTTGTTCTATCCTCCACAGGAGCACTCTGATGGGTTCATTTCTGTCAGGGATCCAAGTCTCAAGTCTACCTTATTTCAAACCACCAGTTCTCATGACCCTTCAAAAATGTGGTCCCCTGTATACCTTTCAGTCTTTCTACTCTCTTCTCTGCCCACCCTTTTCTTCCCTGGGGAAAAAAAAAGAAAAAAAAGAAGAAGAAAAGGACAAGCTGAGAAAGGTAGAATAGATAACCTAGCAGAATAGATAACTTACCTTTGTTATTGGTCCTGAATTTCTGCTGTTTGTTTCTTAGCTGAGTTGCTGTTGCTCCCCTTGGGTTTATTGCCCGAGCACCTAGTGACAGACTCAACACATTGTAAAAGACAAGAGATTTAGTCTACATTACTTGGACAGCTAAACAGAACATACAGTGTTAAGACAGTATTGTAGTTATAAGATCTAAAAATGCAGACATTCAGAACTTGATTTTTGGGGGACCAGTGGGGCAGGAAACAAGTTTCTATTGTCAACATTTCTTAATTCTTCTTTAGATGTTGAACAACTTTGCTTTGGCAGACATGCAATATAAAATAGTCTTGCACAATTGTCAAGCTACACAACTCTCATATACATGAAAGCTCCATCTCCATGAATTTTCAGAAGTTCCAACTGCTTCCTTCAGAACTAAAACATTGCTTATATGACCATTATCACTAATGGCAAAATTAGCACTGAGTAATCTGGGAAGCCAGTGTCCAGGTTCTGCTCAGTCCTTCCCATCAGATCACATTCATGTGGAAGAAGCAGTGATCTCTGAGAGCTGCTTGTCTTGTCCCTTTGCCTTTCACTGACTGTTTTTATGTGGTGGTTTCCTCCACACAAGCCAGATGAATTAGTATTTTGTGGTAGAACATAGATTTCCTTTGCCAAGAACATTTGTGGGCATCTGTGAGAAAGTGCTTTTACTACTCTGCATAACTTTCCTATGTGTACATACGAATGAAGGGGTCACTCTGAGATGATAACTTCTCCCCAGGCATGGATGTTAAATCTGGGGTTAGATGTGGGGAAGAAAAATGGGGTGTCTGTGATCCTATGCAACTCCTAAAACTATGCACTTTATCACAGTATCTCAGTGGGAAGCTGTACAGTCAGGGACATAAGTAACTTTTGCTATATGTCGTTTATTTTGCCATGCTGGCTTTGTTTTCTGTGTTCAGAGATGTTGCTCTTGGGCAGTGTACTCTGTTCTCTGGGAGAGGAAAGTGGTGTTTGAATATTATTACTCTATATAAGTATACTCTGGAGGACATATCTCGAAGCCACTTTGCTCTTGCAGCAGAATGTGGTGGGATTTACAGTGATTGGCAAGTTTTCTGGGGAGTTCATGCTGCAGACTTGGACTGGCAGCCATGGCAGCTCTGGGTGTGCACAGACAAGCTCTGCCTGTGCTGTTTCATCTTGTGCTCTCAAGAGAGCCAAGTTGACCACAGAATTCAAATGGACATTTTGAACACTTTGAGTTTTCAGTACAAAGTAAAATCGTTCCAGGTGGAGGAGATACTACCTGTAAAAATAAAATTACAGTGCTGGACAGCAAGTAGAGCTGTGTTTTGTACTGTCTAGAGGCAGTCTGGACTTACCCAACTATTTGCTGTCTGGGACAGTTCTACACAGCATGAGGTTTCTGGCTCTGCAACCATCTGCAATTCTTGGATTTTGTATCTGCTTAAGGCTTTTTTTCCTCCCTCTCTTTTGGTGGTTTTTCTTTCCCATCCTTTCTCTGCCTGATTCTCAGAACACCAGGCAATCTTCACAGAACCGGATGCTAAATAGACTGTAGCAACAGTAAAGGAGCACCTGGTTGCTGTATCTAAACAATATTTCCATTTTCAAATAAATTGTATTGTATGTCTTTTAGTAAAAGGTAATAGAAACAGTTGACACAATTTTTATTTGATTTATAAAAGAATCAAACTCTGCATAAGCATTTCAAACATGGACTCTGACACCTCAAATGAAGAGTTGCTTTGGTCACAACTTGTGTAGTCTAGCTTTTAGAGAGAGGTACAAAATCAGATGCAACTGTTTCTCCTGTGTGTTTCCCTGTGCTCTTTGAGGTTCACAGCCAAAGAGACTTTGAACAGCACTCACAGTTTTAAGCCTGTGAGTCGAAAATACAGTTTGTAAATAAGTGTGGGCTATTTTAGAATCTGATTTCTGCAGGTTGGCTGATAGTCCCAGCAATATTGGATGTACCTGCCCCAATTTGCTTCCTTTGGGGAGGCTTCTGCTAGCAGCTATGATGGTCTGGGTTAGCCTTTGTTCCACAGAATGAGGAGTATAAACAGAGATAGCCCTGGAGAGAAGTGCAATAGCAGTGGGACACACAGCATCCCTCAGCTCTTGCTTCCCATGCAGAGCAGAAGAACCTGACCTATAACTTTTTGTACAGTTATTGACTCAAATCTATCCCTGGTGTTATCCCTGTTATGACTAAATAGTATACATTTGGCTCATTAACATCTTAATGACATCCTCCTTGAAGAGAGAATGCTTTCTGGAAATTTTCTTTTCTGCAGATTTATGGTGTTTCTAGGAAGATAAGTTTATTTCCAGCAAATCTGAACCACAGCTTTCTGGGACTAATGTAATGCAGCCTGTGTTACGAGTGTGTTTACTTTTATTTCTCATTTTGTTTCCCCCTCAGAGGATTACGCCCAGCTGTGCAACATCCCCGTTCCAGGATCTCGGCGGCCATATGGGCAGGATGCTTTGGGTGACTTCGAGGAGCACTACAGCCCTGAAACCAACCCCTACTTTGTCGAAGACCGTAAGCAAGATTCTCTGCTATGGAAAAGAATTGAAATGAGATTTTTACTTCAGTTTTTTCCCTGTAGCCAGTTTCATTCTGCTCTTTGCTTCTGGGTAGTGTGGCCTATCTGTGCTTTACTTATTCCTATGACACTAGCTTTCAGTCAGGTGTTCCAGTTCAAGAGCCAGGTTTGTATGAGAGTCCAGTTGTGATCAGAGTACAATTAATTTTAAATCTAGTGAAACGGTTTGTGCCAAGTGCACTAAATTCGTGTTTACCAACAGTTTTACAGCTTAAGGTCAAAAGGCTTGCCAATTTTCCTTCTCACAAATTGATTTTCCTTTGGAGCATGGGACAGATTTCTCCAGAGTGTGTTTAATTTAAAAGAAAAAAATCCTCTTCATCTTTCCATGATTTCCCAGCAGAGCTTGTTGTATGGGTGAAATGAGAGCATGTAAGTCATTCTTGCTCAACAGAGAAAATGTACAGTACAGTGTGATCAGAGAATACACATATGTATGGACTTCAGGCTGGATGCTATGGCCTGCCAAGCAGGGTGTGAGGGATTGAACACAGCATCTCAGTTGTTCTTGAGGAATATCAGGGCCCTTTATGTTGGGTCTTGCCCAGCTCATTGTCAAAATTTGCAGGAGAGAAATGCTTACAGATTTCACCATCTTCCTCAAAATCAGGCACCCTGTACAGAATATTTTATCACAGTTTTAGAGAAGAAAAGTGGAAATATCAGAAGGAGCTGGTAACTTCTCGTGCTTTACATGTATGTGGCCTGCAAGTTGCTACTATGTTCTTCAAGGTATATGCAAGGTATATAATTCAGTGGTAAATAAAAATGGTAAATTGTGGAAAGTTTTGAATCCACAGCTGAGACCATTTCATAGAATGGCTTCAGTGGGAAGGGACTTTAAAGATAATCTAGTTCCAGCCTCTTAGGGACAGAGGCTTAAGAGCTCATGGCTCTTGCTCCCATCCCATCACTGAATCAGATGGGGCATCCTTTTTAGGGCATCAGAGAATTCAAGATCACGATCCTGCTCCAGGCTCTGTGAGGAATACAGCAATATATCCCCTCACATGGCAGGGCCATGTGCTTCAGTGTAATATTTGTCATTGTGCAATCAGTTTCTACAGAAGCAGATACATACCTCAGAATTACAATACAGGTCACATCGAGTTGTTTTGAACTAGAGTATATTTTGTGAAGTAGAACTTGCTGTGAGTGATATATGTTTTAGCTAGTTAGAATTACAACATAATGTATTTATGAGAGAGGGAGAGAAAAAAATGTATGTATGTGTGTACATATGTTCATGTACATGCATATATGCCTACATATAAGCCATATGTTTAATAAATTACGGTTTTTTATTTAAAAAAATACCTGTGTATGGACACATTTTCCTTTCTTGGCACTGTTTTCTAAATTGGAAAAGGTCTTTACTTTAAAGGTCTCTCCTGAGCTCTCTGCAAGCCCTGCCATTAACAAGTAATGAAACTTGGTTACCTACATCATGACAGTGCTCAATATCCTCAGTACTGTTGCACTGGGAAGTGATTTACAAGGCTCATGAAGAAGACTGCAATGTTCCCCATTTAGTGTGCACTTGTATGCATCCTGTATATTATATATGTTCTTGAGATGTGACGTCTGTCAGCAAGTACTTACTTCACATTATGTGTTCAGTGTCTTCAGAATCTACTCAGCACATTACTGACCAGATTGATCCTTACTAAGAAGCCCACCATGGTAGAAAATCCAAGATAGGAACAATATTTGTAATCAAAGACATGGGGAGTGGAAATGGCAGTATGGAAGGTATGGAGGAAGGTATGGAAAGGGCAGAATAGGACAGGCAAAGCAGATCAGTAGAAAAGAGACCTCAAGAACCAAGACAGGATGGAGTAAATAAGAAAAGACAAGACAAAAAAAAAGTAACAAAGGGAGAAATTAAAATTTGTAGGTAGCTTAGGCAAATACATGTATCACAGCTGCTGCAATATGAATCAGTACGCTTTTCAATAAGTTGCTGGCCTTTTGGTTGAGCCACTACCTGTTGGAGACAGATGGGGAGATATATCCTACTCTATTCCACTCCAGCTCCAATTTCCCCTCTGTATATTCATTGTGCCATTAAACTTATGACTCAAACACTCTCAGCTTTTTCCACAGAGGTCTGTTTGATGTGATGGGCTGCCATCTGCAGTCCTGTTACATCACTGCTCCATGAGCAGAAAGCTAGTGGAAAAAAACTAGGACTTATAGGAGTAGTTCAGTCCTAGAAACAATCTCTGAACATGTAAAAATGTAAAATAATTTTGGAAGTATAAATCCTTCTGTATATATAAAAGCATAACTGTCACAAAACCCCTAAGGCAGGGAGCACCAAAAGCATTATACAAACCACTGAACACAAAGACAACTCTTTCTATAAGAGGTGAAAAAAAAAGCTCAACTCTTTGAGCTCTGACTGCTCACCATCTAGAATTATGACAAGGAGGAATTGGTAGATTATAGGTATTTGTACTGGCACCAGTCACTGAAGCACAAGCCAAAAGGCTGTTAACAAAAAACCACAGCAGGAAAACAGTCTCTGATTTCTTCTTATTTTCCTTATGGCAGCTGGGATTGATTTTTTTTTAATATGTTTTCTTCTGGATAAATTGTAATGCATCTCTTACCCCTCTACACACACACACACACACACACACACCTTATTTTTCTACAATCCTGTTTTAAGAAACTTTTATCCCAAACTGCACGACCAGTTGTTTCCTTAAAGGCTGATACACATAACAATTGAAATGAAAGGTGCTATTTAGAAAACACTGACATACCCTTTAAAAAATAAACAATGAAATTATGGAATTTCCATTCTACAAAAAAAACCCCCACAGATTTTTAACACAAAATAAAATTTAAGAGTTAACCAAGTTATTCAGTTTCCATCTTGAGACTTATCACAACACTTTTCTGGTATATTTAAAACTCCAGATGGTTCAGCTTTGCTAAAGCTGACCTATTTTCTGCAAAGTCAAGTCACATTCCAGTAAACTACTGAAAGAATTTCAGACTCTCACCATATATTTGGGTATACTGATTCAATAGCTTTGTAACCTACTTGTTTGCAATTCTTTCTCCTCCCAGGTTTCCTGAACAGCTTTGAGGAGCTACAAGCAGAGGAATGTGGTATTCTGAATGGATGTGAAAATGGCCGATGTGTAAGAGTCCAGGAAGGCTACACCTGTGACTGCTTTGATGGTTATCACCTGGACATGGCCAAAATGACTTGTGTTGGTGAGGATAGCATATCACCTGTTACATCACCTGTTATATTCTGGTAGTCTGTCAGTTTACTCAGTCACTTGACCTTAGGAAGCCTCAAACAATGGGGTTCCTGAATTGTATTCAAGATCCAACCTTTGTTTCATTTACTGCAAAGGCCAGGAATTATTGTTACAAAAATATGTTGGTGTTCCATAGTGTATCTTGGTCATTACAGCTGTGTTCAGTTAAGAGAGTAGAAGTGAAAAGACACACATTTGTGGAATGAAGCTTAAACTTGTTATCAAGACTTTAATGTACAGAACAAATGTTTTTCAAAGGCTTTAGTAAGCTAGGATGGTGGAACTGGATCCAGAGCAGAAGAGTGATTTTAGGAGTGGATTTTCAGAGTGATTGTCTAAATATGCAGATAACCAGCTGGTGAAGTTTTGATTTTCACAGATTTCAACAGTCAACAGACTCAACTATTCCTCTCACTCTCAGACTAGTAAATCTGCACGTTTACTAACCAAGACATGTTCTATTAAAACAACTGAACATGGGAACAGCAAGTGTCAGTGAGAAGATGAAGCAAAACAACCACTCCTCAGTGTAGAAGCCTAGTACAAATAGTGTGATTATTTCAGTTTGAGGTCTGCACTGACCTTGTTTAGCACTGTGCTTTGTGACACACAGCTGAAATCTCCCAGCTCTGTAATGGGAAGCTGCCTATGTGCCTTGTAATCTTCAGGAGTTTATGGCAAGCTGGCCTCCTTAGTAAGAGAAGATGTAGCTGCTGTGTTTGTCAGGCCAAAGCTGGGTGATGTTGAGTGCAGGTAGTTTGCCCTTCACAACTATTTGGTTGACAGCACCAGCAGCTCCTGAAGTATTCAGTTGGTGAAGTACAGATGTTATGCTAAGAATTTCGAGCTTCTTCTTAAAATCACTTTTCAGTCATCACATAAACACCTGGAAGTGGTTACTTAATTTTATTGTGCAGCTAGGCTGAATGTGGACTTGGTAATCTAACAGTTTAGGGCCCTTTAATACTCTCTTATTTCCTATGATAGCTTCCACCTCTTCCTAATTCATCTTTTAGAACTTCTGGCCAAGCCTAATTCCACTCAATCGGAACTGAAAATAAAGTTCTCGGGGCATTTGTGCAGATTGTTCTAGTCCTGACAATGCTGGAACTAAATGAGTGTTAGTTTCACACCAGACTTAAGTACATGTGTCTTTTGATGTCTCCCTTTTGCAGATGTGAATGAGTGCAGTGAGCTGAACAATAGGATGTCACTCTGCAAGAATGCCAAATGCATTAACACGGAAGGGTCCTACAAGTGTTTGTGTCTCCCTGGGTACGTGCCTTCAGACAAGCCAAACTACTGCACACCACTGAACTCAGAACCAGACAGTGAGCTGGAGTAGAGGAAAATCTCCATATCCTAAGCCCATATACTCTGCACTGTATGAAGAAGAGGAAGAAAAGTATTTAACTTGAGATGAGAAGGCACCAGAGTAGCAAACAAAAGGGGAGAAAAGGGTTAAAATGTGTCAAAGGTGAGACGTGATGGGTTGGTTGTTTATCAGCTTCACTGAAGTGACAGACCAAATGGACACATTGCTCTGTATGAAAGAAACAAGTATATAGTGTGTTCATAAAAAAAATCTTTGAAAATAATCAAAAACAGTGCTGTTATTTTAAACAGAAGAGCTTTGGTTTTTTTGGTTTTTTGTTTTGTTTTGGATTTTTTTTTTACTATTGCTTGATTAATTTGGCATTTAAATAGTGATGGAAATATTTTATATTACTATGTCATTTTTTTGATTGTTCATTTCCTTGCCTACTGTTTCTTTTCAGACCTTTTTTTCTGATCAGTACAAATTCTATGATACAGATATTCTTAGTCCATTTTATAAGAACTGTTACAGAGGGTGATGCTCCTCCTTCCCTGGAATATTGGTCAGTGACTTTTTTTTAATTTGCTAGTTGTCTGCCCCGTGGAGCAGGCACCATTTGTTTTCAAATGTTTATATACCTTGGCGAAAAGTCCTTATATTCATTTTGTATCCTGTATGGTTGTTACTGCACTTAAAGTCTTTAGAACCTTTCTTGCCAAGTTCAGAGCTGCTAGTGGACAACATTGGATTCCTTTTGTACATTAAACCAAAAGATTTTAGCTCACATCTCTATTGTAATGTAAATTGAACACAAGAGAAATCTTGTATGATTACCCTAACATATTAAAGCTGTATATTAAAACTCAATAAAATCACCTTTTTTTAGAAAAAAAAGTGCAACTTACTAATTTTAGCTTCTTTCCTCTTCCCTCCCCTTTTTCTTTTTGGTGTTTGTTTTACAAGAACCAGCCCTCAGGTGTTTACAGTACTAGATTTAATTTACATTACAATAGTCTTAGGGAGTTGTCTGGCTGGTTTTTCCTTCTCATGCTGTTTTAATAAGACCAGAATCTGAATTAGTTAATGCCTGAAGTTAGGCTTCCAGGGGGAAGATTTCAAATGCAGACTTACGGAAACTGTTTGACTTGGAAGCTGATTCACATGGAATTTTTTTTCTTTCCTGGTTTAGGCATGTGTCCCACTAAATCTGCAAATAACACTCAACAGTATGATGGCCTGGTTTTCAGAAATACTGAGGAGAAGGGGGAGAATTTCCTTTTCTTGATGAACTGTACCTTCCCATCAGCTCTTATTTTTCAGTGGAAGGAGAGAAAGAGATCAGGAGACTGACAGATGTTTCACTTTGACCTTCTCCAGAGGGAAGGAGTTTCTTTCGGAAATCTTGAAACAGGTCATTTTCATATTTTTCAAATGAAATGTTTTGCTGTTTCTTTTAGACCTGCTCTGTATTAAAAGAAGAATGATAAATTGAGTTTTTAAAAGGGATTCTAATTCAGTCCAATTGTCCAAAATTTAGGTTATTATTTTTCATTTCACCCAAAAAAAATTAAAAATAAAAAATAAAAATAAAAAAAAACCCAACAACCAATTTTCCAATATTTAGGTCAGCCATTGAACCAAAAATGTCATAAGTTGTATCCCTTTCAGTTCTGTACACTACAGTAGATCTTACTAAAGTCCATGTGACTGTAAATGTGCAGTAGCACCTGTCCTGGGAAGACTTCTCTCTGTCTGCTGGAACCTGACAGTAGGACTAGTGGAGTTACTGTTAAAATGCAATAAAACATTCTCAGTAAATGGAAAGAGGGATCTTTAGGGAAGAGATTCTTTGTGAAGCTCTCTTGACGTGTCTAGAATTAGGCAAGAGAGGGTGGAGGGCCAGTCACTCTTCTAGTCCAAAAGAGGTGGATTGCAAACACCTAGAGCTGGTCTATCACACACCCAAGAATAATTCTTGCTTACCTGCTGTGGTTACAGGAAGAAGGAAAGAAGGTCTAGTCTTATTAGTGAATGCTGTAACTAAAGAGCTCTTTGCTGTACTGCTTGGTCTTAATCAAGAGCAAGGTCATAGTTACAACCTTTCACTGGGATCAGGATGAGCCCTGGGCTGCTTTCAGCCACCATGAAAATTCGTAGACAAGACAGTGCTCTCCTGACTCCCACCTCCTGCTTCAGTAGCCAGCTGTGTTGATCTCTGTAAGACAGGCTAGGGCCCAAGCCACCACTGCAGCTCTCACCCCAGCCTCAGATTTTCAGCATCCCAGTGCTGTATCAATCCATACACAGGCGGCACCCCTTTGCAGGTGTGGGTGCCACAACAGATGCATTGGCACAACTGCTGCCAAACTAAATGTTGGACATGTTCTCAGCAGGGAGGATTAGCTGGGTTATTTGTCTCCAGCTGTTCATCAAAGTTCATAGGCCTCAGATTGTGCTGGCCTTTTGTTCTAGTTTTCCTTATGGGCATGGTTCAAATTGGTCACAGCATTGAAAGCTACCATTAAGTTCAGAGTGATGGCTTTTGCTGGCTCTGGTTCTATAGAAAATCCCCAGCAAACCTAAACCATCTCTTTCTTGGCCTATCAATTTCTGTTGGCAGCAATTCGTAAAATACACTTTGGTGTGTCCAGCCATCTTCCATCTCCCCTACCTAATTCAAGAGGGCAGCAGTTGACCCAAGCCCTGAATGAAGCTTGAAACATTGTGCTGGTTCAATAGCCATGTCCTCATTACAGCCACGCACTTCTATCAATCAGACACTGTATAAGCAGGCAGCAGACTTTGTGCGTGCTTGTACCTTTCCCTTCCACCTCTTTGTACCTCTAATGTACCTCTAAAACACACAGGGAGCCAAAAGCAGACCAAGCAGCCTAAATCCTACTTACATCCCAGTGCTTAGCATTCCACGTTGCCTGGCTTCAGGCCTTCAGAAATGCTTTGACAAAGGAACCACAATTGAAGGAATTAAGTGAAATTCGGCCTCTGGAGCCCACCTACTTTGCCCCAGTGTAGCTGGTTCTGTCATTTCACCTGAAAAGCTGCAGGGCTTAGGAATACAATTTTGATTCATAGTTAAACAAATGTTTTCTTAACATGATTAAGACAAGGGATTGGACACCATGGCTGTGGCCATTTTAGTTGTTACAAGAGCTGCGGTTTAGGTGAGAGCCTTCAAAATACAGAAACCACCACGTACAATCCCATGATTCAAGTTTCTGAGTACAGCAGAATCTGGAACTGATTAGAATTTATACCAAATGGCACCAATACTTTATACATCCATACAGATCCTCTAAAAAAAAAATCAGTCCTTTTTCAGGCAGACATTTCCTTACTACAAAAATAAAATTGCTGACATGGTAGAACTGAATTCTGCTAGTTCCCTTTTAATGCTTCTGTGTTAATGAGAATGAAGTTATATGGAACTGGAGTTACGTGCATTTCAGCTAGAAAGATATTTGATATGAACAGATCTATTCATGTTGGGATGCTATTCAGTAAAAAAAATTAACTAGTGTTAAAACTATCAAAGTGAACACTAACATTCCTTGCGAAAAAACTCTCATAGCTGGACAAATCGTTTAGATCCAAAAGACAGAACTGGCAGTCATGACAAATATTCAGCTGGTCAGTGGCAACTGACACACTCAAGTAAATTCCTGGCTAAAAGGAGTCCTAAAAAACTGAAGGCACCAAAGGAGTTGTCATGACCTATTAGCTCACACTGATCGTTGCCCTCACGCAGGTTGAATCTGAGCTTGGCAGGAGAGGGGCTCCTGGCTTTGGCACTTTCTTAATTCCTCAAAAAAGAAAGGTGACAGACCCAATTAAAGCATGTCATAGGCCTGATCTGGGCATCAATTAAACCACAGTGCATTCCTTCAAAGTGTATGGTAAACTCGGGAACCCCGCTGCTGCCTCTAGAAGACACTACAGTATTGTTCTTTTAACAATGCCACCCACTTTGAAGGCCAGTTTGTGCTTTCTGGGGCCTCTTTTGCACCAAACAGGCCAAGGGAGTTATTAAGGAGCCAGTCAAGCAAAGAAAGGGTGAATTGCTTTGTGTAACAGAGGCTGCTGTTCACTTCTGAGACCATGACTGGTGCAGTCACTGTCCCTGGAGGTGTTTAAGGGAGGACAGGATGTGGCACTCGAGTGCCATGGTCCAGTCACATAGTGGTGTCTGATCATAGGTTGGACTCAGTCATCTCAGAGGTCTTTTTCAAACTGATCAATTCTGTGATTATTTGGTATTTGTATAGCTTCTTCTATCAGAAGATCTGAAATTTACCCAGGGAGGCTGAACGTGATGTGTCCAGAAGAGAAGCAGAATGACTGAGGGAATGAGGAAAATCAGCCACTTGCTGAGGGTTTCTCAATGGGTGACAAGGTCACCTTGTGACAGTAACAGTGGCTGCTACAGGACTGGCCTGCTGTCACTGCTTTCAGCTGCAGGAATTACCTCACACAACAGGAGGAGTAGAAAATTGGGCCCATATGGGGCACCACCTCCACAGCTGACACAACTGTGCAAGATCTTGAACCCAAATAGCACCCCACCCCTCACCAACCTTTACCACTTCAGTGCCCGTGTGCCAACAAGAGAACATGTAATGGAACAGTATTATCCTGTGACAACCTGTATTAATAAGGGATTTTGCATGGGGAAAGAGTGACCTAAACCAAAGAAATGCAGGATGTCAGCTATGTCAGGTTTCATTCAAGACCACTGGATCACCAGATAGATATTTTGACAGTCTTCAGGCTGCATGTTTTGTCACACGTATGTCTGAGGCCTGTGATCACTTTACTCTTTCCCCTCTAGATTGGAGAAATCCCTGCTGTGCCTCAGCAGCTGAGCAACCTCACTGAACTCTGAAGTTTGCCGTGCCCAAGGCAGGAGATTGCATTAGGTGCCTCCAGAGGTCCCTTCCAAGCTACATTTTTCCATGAGACCAGGCTGTGACCCAACACAGCAGCTTCTGCTGCCTGTCACTACATGAGATAGGTAATGGGAACAGGGAACATGACCTCCTCCCCTACTTCTCCCACACCTGAGCATGTGCCAGCTGCACTTTGGAGAGAGCACAGCCCCAGCCTGCTCAGCCCACGTCAGGAGAATCCCATCCAGAGGGAGCAGAATGCACTATGTGCACTGGTGCTTGCAATTACTAACCTGTAAGAGTTAAGCGGCATTCTCAGGAAGAAAGGAAGTTGTGCAATTTTTGTCCTGATAAAAGACACAGAGGAGGGAGGAAATGAGGGTATTCTGATTTTATTCAACACTGACTTTCTCTTCCCCTCAAGTCATGCTTTGCCACACGCTGCTTTCCATTAGCTCTGAACCAAGGAGGATGGAGAGGATAAAGCTAGCCAGCATGGAAAATTTCTACGTGACAACTTCAGCATCACCTCCAATCCCTATCTACTCAGGCTGCCAGGACCCATTTTGAGCTGCATTTTTCCAAAGCACTCCATATTGATTTAGCTCTCCTCCCACTGAAACCTGTGGCACCTATACAGATTCCAGTGGGAGCAGGGAAAAGACTGTGCCAAGCTCTTTTGAAAAAAATCCCACCATGTGTGTTTAATGAGGAATGTCTCTGGCAGAAAAGTTTTGAGTGCAGCTAAGCAGATTTTTTATTTCTTTCACATTAAAAGTTCAATTTCTGCCACTTCTCATCCAGGCAGTAGCTGTCCAGAAGGGTGGGTAAGGCCTGTTCCAAAATGCCCAGCAGGATATTGTCTGTTTTCAACTAATACTGTTATCAGGGCAGTCCCTGTCACTTTGTGAGTGGGCACCATTCTCAGGCTGTGACACATCTGTCCTTGCTGCAGGCAGCCACCCAGCTCAGCTCTGGCCACAAGGACATCATTCCCCACTTTCTGTTCCTTTTGATAGCCTTTCCCAGGAGCTGTCTTCACTGAAGTCCCACTTTTGCTATTTTGCCTCCAGTACATCCTGTCATTTGCTCATGATCCAAAGCCTCAGCATCTCATGTATCCCATCCTTCCTGTTCATTGGCATTAGAGGCCACAAAAGTAGTTTTCAGTCTCTAAATAAAGATTTGGCATGTGGTGAAATTGATAGCTACTCTCCGGTGCTTAGGAAAACCTTCCGCCAAGGTAAACCGATCATTTCCTTCCCAGTGATCCCTCTCCTCACAGGAATAGGAGCCACCACCACCAAGTAACAACTACCCAGAGACATGTGACATCTTTGTCCTTCTTTTACCACAAGCAAGGAATTTCAAACATGCCCTTAGCAATCAGTGTGTTCTTTGGCCTGCAGCATCACTAAACTGAGCTGAACAGCAAACATAGAATAAGGAAGTTTCAAAAATAAGACAGGAAAGGGAAATCCTTTGCATTGCACAACAGTGAGCTGAATGAACACGGAATTTTCATTCACATTTGCTCATGATTAGACATCTTCTCTTTTTAAAGGAGAATTATTACTTTTGAATTCCCTTAGGCTGCAAAGAGAAAAGAAAGGAACTGCATTAGCTGTATTACTGATTGTGATGTTGGTTCATTGTAGCACACTGGATATATAAACCAAAGCAGATGATAGGGAGCTTTTGAGGGTTTCACTGCTGAGTGCATAGTGCATTCAGACATATATTTTAATTTCACATCTGGTAATAGTTCTGGTATTGGGTTATTGCACCAGACTATTTTTAGCCAAAATAGCCCTTACCTCATCCAGTAAAATTCAGTTTGAGTTTGAGTGTTTGCTAAAAACATTACATCTACCACATAAGAGACCTAACAAAACACTTGCAAATGTGTACCCCAAGGACAATAGTCGAGGAGAATCTAACACTAGGAGTATTTTCCCTGTCCAAACACCTAACTTAAAACAGGTCCTAGAAACCCAGAGGCATCCAGGACTCCAGGGCAAGGACCTTGAGCAAGAGCCTCTTGGAGATGATCTACTGGCCCCCAGAGCAGACCAAACAAAAGGTCTCTGCAGCATCTCTCTCACACTTTGATTCCCTTATAACTCTAATGTCTCTGGTTTAGTTCCCTGTGATTTCCACTGTCATCTCTTAATTCTTCTGTACAAGTACAATTGACAGTATCTGTTAATATGAAGACTGCCCCACCTAATTTTGGTGCAACTCAATTTTTGGTGCACTCAATTGACTTCAGTGACTCACACAGGGAGTAACTCTGCTCCCAGTTTATAAGAAATTTTCTAACACCTCAAAACTTTAAAAATTAAAACAATTTAAAACTGTGAGGCGTGAAGTGTCTAAAACCTTTCGAAAGAGATCTAGCAACCCTAGAGATGTTTGCTAATTGTAAACTTTTTTCTGTGTTTCATAACAAATAGCATCTCACTGAACCCTTCCAACTCCCCTGTTGGCAGAAAGACACATGGACTGAAATATAATTAGAAGGCAAATTGTAAGAGTCAAAACAAGCTTTTAAACTCTGGGTTTCAATGGTTAAGTTATCCTCATATAAATCATTATATTGTAGGATCATAAATGGAATGGAGTATCATCAGCTTGCAAAATTTGTTTATTTTATAATTAACAAGTGTTAATAAAAGTTAATAGAATTCTGCCATTGCACAGCCAGCAGAAGATCTGAGTCTGACACCAGCTGTTCAACAACTGGACAAAAATTTAAGCAAATATTATAAAGGCTTGGCGATACAGCAGGAGATATCAAGCCCTGACGATTTGTTTGGGCTGAACACTGCAGGAAAGGAGGGTGCTCTGAGGGAAGCTGGATTAGAGCAGCCAAGGTATTTTCTGTCCTGACCTGTCGCTAGAGGTCAGCGCAGCACCTGCTGTGCCGCGCTGTTCTTGTTTACAGAATGTGAAAAAAAGCTCCAGATCCGGGAGGCAAACAGTGGTCTTAAGGAACAGCTCCAAGACAGAATTTGTGTTTCTGCAAAGGGAGAAATGGGAAGCCTCGGAAAAAGAACATAGCTGGAACTGAAAAGCCTGAGCATAATGAGTATAAAAGCACTCTAGAAGTTGAGAGTTTCCTGCAGAGCAATTAAGTGTAGCAATGGCTATTTTTAAAGCAGCAATTAGCCTAAGGTAGAAATTGTCACCTAACAAGTCCCGCTGACTAACACTCTGAGGGCTCTTCCTGATGCATAAAAAATAAACTGTTTAATCTCCCTGCATAACAAAATTCCTACCCCAGGCTGAGAACAGCTGCGCTAGCTCATGTAAATCTAGCTCGTACTTGCAGGACAAGGAGACAGGGAAAGCATTAACTGCTCTGGAACAGTTCCTGAATGAAAAAAGGAGCAGACACTCATCTTCCCAACATAACAAAACAGATATCCACTGTGATCCTTGATGTCACTGAATAAACCTCATGGTTTGGGACTCTCTATGTGCCGCTGGTCCTGTCCCCAATGACAGCCAGCCAAGACCAGCCAGGAGGTGACAGCTGTCACAGCACCTGATGGGAATCGCAGTGGAGCAGCTCTTCCTCTTCCTTTTAGAAGAGGAGGCTGCAGGAATCAGCTGATCTCAAGACAGGTGCAAGAGAGAGAGATTTGGCACTGAAGAAATGTCACCTTGTGGCAGGCAAGTCAGTCACCTCCCCTCCCTGCAGTTGTTCCAGTAGGATTTCTGATGATCAGCCCACCACTCCAGCAGGAGAGCACAAGTTTGTCAGCAGGATTCAAGCTCCAACAAAGAACTGCATAGCAATACCCCAAAAAGCCATTTAGAGCACACTGTCCTACCTCAAATGGCAGCAAAGAGGCTTGGGCTGCAATCTTTCTATAAACTTGCACTAAGACATTTAGCACAGCTTCACCTAACCTGTCTCCCCTGTTCTGGCAGGTGCAGGAAATCAACATCTTGAAGTCCAAAAATGTTTGGTCAGCAGTTGGTTACACCTCTTGGCATAGTGGCAAAGTAAACCAGGAGAATAAATTCATACAGACATGTGTATATCATCTCAATCAATGAATTATAACTAAGCAAAACGAGTGCAAATAAGAACCTGATTCCTTAACCCAAACAAAAAGCAGAAAGATTTTAGCCATTTTAAAATATTTTCTTTCCTAATCTATATCTAACTCTGAGGATAAGTAAAATGATGTACACACCATGAAAAAGCCAACCAGTTCCTGTAGGAAGTATTTTTGCCAGGGATGCATTAGCTGTAAAACGTATTATCACTCTTTCTATAATACATTCTATACAAAGGAAGGAAAATATGTCACTGCTGTGTGCTTTCCCACTTTTTTCCCTTGGAAACCTCAATTCTAAAAGACACGTATTACAATAAATGCAAGAGTAGAAAAGATCTGAAGTGCAGGACTGTATTGCCTGAGGTCATCTACCCATTACTAATACCTTTGAGTCATAGTGCTTGGGAGTCAAAAACAGGCACCTTGCTGAGCCAAGTGCCATAAAAAAGGCTTTCTCTCAACAGAGCTATCAAATGAGAAAATGAGATGGACAGAGGTGGAAAAACTATGCAAATAAATGAGATAATGCTAGTAACAGTGAGAGCAGCTGCCCACCCTGTACAAACACAGGATGCCATCAGGAATGGGAATTTCTGGCACGGCATCCTTAGGATCAGGAGAGCAGAGACACCACCCACAAAGATGGGCATTACCAGAAGAGCCTATTTGAGATAATTTCTGACAGTTCAAGAACTTGTTGGAATTTTATGTAGCCTCCTTTTACCTTTCTGGAACAAAACACCACCTGCTGCCCTGCAGCAACAGTGTTGACATTCTTGGAGGATGGTGGCACAAAGCAGAGTTTTGCCAAACAGTGTAGTAATGTGGCAGTTGTTTGTTTATAAGCACATGGGTGCTTGTATGACAATTTTACAAGTGGAAATAACATGAAATTGTGAGCTGTCTGGAAGCAAACCAAATTACACACACCCTGAGCAGGACTGAAGTAGCTCCCCCCCAAAAAAAAAACCAAGAAAAGCAGAAATTATAAACAGCATAAGCTTTCTAAATAAAAGTATTGCTTCCTATAAAAGTACCAATAAAAGTATTATTTCCTGTGAGACCTTTGGCAAATTATTCTATTTCCTCATTAATACCATGGAGATAATATTTCCTGCTGTCACCACACCCCTAAAAGCTTTAAACTCATGGTTGTTCATAGAGAAATCAATCACAGAGAAAGGTGATGGGGATGTACAGAAGGTTCAGGCCTTAAGAATTTTAATATTCTGGAAGTGAATTTTAACTTTAATCTTCACTATTATGCTGCCATCAGGTTTAAGGCGTGTTCTTTAAGGTATGGAATAAAAAATATGCATTCTGTTTTGATAAGCAAGCAGGTGAAGAATAAATTAGACTTCAGTTTGTGGTCACCCTTCATGGCCACACAACCAATCAAAAGCAGAGAGACAGGTTATGGCATAAGGGATTACAGCTCCCAGCTGTGCTAAAGTCATGAGGCCACAAACCCTGGGCAGACAATCAGTGTTCTCCTTGAATGTTGACACACAGCCTGAATCTGACCTGCTGTTTTCCCTTCCTTTTTTTTAAGATCACCTTGAATAGTTCTTCACCATGGCTTAAAGCAGCAGATCTTTTGGGATGTGTCTATGTTTTGATGCTTTGCTTGAGTGGCAGAGGAAAGAAAACTAATAAATCTTCTATACAGTGAACATAAGCTACAATTAGAAAGGCCCTTAAACTCACAGGTCCTCAGCTGCTGTGAATTGGCACATTACATTAAAACCAATTGGCAGGATTCGCTCAGATAGCTCAAATCAGTGGCACTCCACTGAGGCTGATGAAGCAACCTCAATTTGTAGAAGCTGGGAGTCTAGCCCACAGCCTGCCCTTCAGTCCAGGAAGACCATCTGTGTTTAACAGAATCAGAAATCAAAAGGAAAGACCTTATAATTTACTCAGTATTATTGAGACAAGTGATTTCCATGGTGTTAAGTCAGGTAGACTAAACAAGAGCTATAGAAGATAAAAACTAGTTCTTTGTTTCTTCCTCTGTATAGTTTTACCAGGAAAAGTTATGTAATTTCTTCAACATATTCTACAAGGAAATGAAATATGAAGGCAAGAAGGAGACAGCTGAGGAGGTAAGAGGGATGGGAATAACAGAATAAGGAATTCAAGCTCCTTAATGAATTACAGGCACTAAAGTGTGCTTCCCTGCTCATGCTGAATTGATGTCAGTGGAAAGAGTGGCATTACACAATCCAAGGGAGGGGCAGCATAAAAGCAGAGGAGAAGGTTCAGGTAGTTCAGCTTTTTATTTTGGAAGCTGTATGAAAAACTTCCATATTCAACTTTCATGGGAATTTGGATACCATTGTTAGCATTTTAATTGTTAAAAGCCAGATGCAGAGTTAAAACTAACACAGCAATCAGCACAGGGGGAGGGGGTGGGGAGTGGTGAAGGGAGAGCATATCAACACATCCAAATTCATGTTTTGTCAGTGGTAGAAATCAATATTATTTGTGCAAAGCCCCTCTGAGGTGTGCAGCAAAAGCAGTGCTTCTGTTATGCTGCCATGTGACAACTCAGTCCTAAGTTTCCTATGGTGAGGGAATTCATGATCTTTTTACTTTGAAGAAGTTGCATCTGCACACAAGAGGAGCTCACTGAAAAGTAAAAGTTGATGTCTGTAACACATGCACACATGCATGTATTTTCAGGGCAGGGAATGTAAATTAACTGCTTTGAATTCCAGGGGGCCAAGCACATCCTAACTCACATCCTAACCCAACCCCTAACCCACAGTGGTAACACCACAGTGTTCCCTGTATCTGCTCATGCAGTCATCGTTTGTCCTACACACTAATGCATAAGGATGAGTAAAAATGGGAGACAGAGAAAATACATCTCTTCAGCTTTGGCATGGGAAAAATCCTCTGCACTTTACAGGCATCTGCCCTCAGCAACAATTTCTCACCCTACTCCAAGCTCTCTTGTGGCTGCACCAGCTACCTGATCAGTTCCCAGGGGAAAGTCTGTAGTGAACAGACTCTCCTCAGGACTGAAATGGTAAAGTTAGGACTGAAAAAATTTGCACACTTGGTGAGAAGTTTTCCCAATGTGCAAAGTCAGAATGACTGAGGAAGGTAATTCTGCTTTAACCTTGCAATCTAATTTTAATGTTTAGAGATATTTTGAATAACACTGAGAAAATATGTGTGTGGTTTTGAAAGAAAGGCTACCAGCAAAATCAGTGCAAGCAGGTTTGTGCAATTGGGCTCTGCTGGCACGGTGCTGACACAAGGCCAGCAGCTATTCCAGACTAAGCCTCTCCAGGGCTCTGGCACTGCTTGGTGCTAGCAGCACACAGAGCACGTGTGATGCAAATTCAAGTCTGTAACCACTAGTTACTCATTGAGAGGATTTAAGATTTCAGCTAAACTACATCTGAATAAAGGTGTGTGCAAGTTTATTACTGCTAAGGAGCTTTGCATCTCAGTGCTGCTGCACTGTGGAGACCAACTTTGCAGAAACAGAGTTAGTAAGGTCTTTTCCACAGCTGCTCAACCAGCTTTTACACACTGCCAGTCCTTCAGCCTTGGGCTGAGGTGCAAAAGAGCCAGAAAGACTGCAGCTTGCCTTCAGTCATCTCCATGACAGTCTTTTAAGCAAAATCTAGTTTTGTGCTTCTGCTGAAGTTGGTATTTGGTCACTACAAAGAATTACATTTTTCTTAGTCAGGTTTGTAGGACATGATCTGCAAAGATCAACATCTTCCAAAGGCTTTCTATTTGTCTCCTAAATATGATTGTTAACACAAAAAAAAGAGTACCATAAATATTATAACTTTCAGGTCCTTCTGTAAATTAAATTATTGATTTTGAAAGGATTTTTGCTTGGAGCAAAACTTCATTTTGGTTTAACTTTATTTTAAAAAGCACTTTCAAGGAAAATCTTGGTCTTGGTCTTAATTCTCAAAAAATCAACTGTGTTTATTCACACACCACTAGTATGTCTCTTCTTTTTTTTTAATAAGCAATCACATTCTTATCATGGCAGACAGGATCTTTACAAAGTTCTCAACAAGGCAACTTTCCTGAGGATGATTTTTATATAAACTGCTCTGGCAACTTGTAGTCTACCTAAGGTTAACACAGTTTATATAGTTTTACATATAAAACAGCAGACTGCCTAATAATCATGATCCTTGCCTACATAATGTCTGAAACAAAAGGTTTAATGTTCTCCAAATTCCTTGAGTGCCACAGGTCCTTAACTCTCACCACTTTCAGTGTGACCCCTCATCTGTATATTTCAGATACAAATCTTACACAGAAGATTTTTTTTATTCATCCACATAGGAGCCAGATATCTTTCAAGTCTCTACCTTCCCACTAAAATAATCTCCAATCCCAAACCATGCATTAGAGTCTTCAGCAAACACACAGCTATTCTAACATAAAACTACCCATGTAAAAAGCCAGCAGAAAGCTTTTTACAGTGATTTACTTAATTTATATAAAGTGAAGGAAAGGCATGTACCCTTGACAACAGAAAATGTAGGGATAGGGCAAAGAGATAGAGACAGACAAATACCACACTGTATTCCCATCTTAACTGAGTGTAATGTGAAAATTGTTCATTACTTTTTCCAAGCTTGAGAGTGGCTTAGAAGCCTGGTATGTATTTTTAAAATCACTAAGTTGAAAATAATTAAATTGGGAGTTCTGACTTAATTATTTTGATGTGCTTTTTTTTTTTCTCAAATTAATTCATATTTGAACATATTTGAGGATTTCAGCATAGTTGCTATCAGAGAATTATAGATGCACAGCCATCTTCATGGAATACATACACAGCAATTCTGTTTCCCTGCATGTAAACACCCTTAGTTTGCTTAAACACTTCTAGTCTGCAGGATGAGCTCCACTGAGGAAGAGAGTACTCAGACAAAATGAAGATTCATAGACTTTAAATGTCATTCTTAACCATGGAAGATTTGCACATCCTGTAGGACACATTTTATCTTTCTTAAAGCATGTTAGCCAACTTTGTTCTATTTTCAAAAGAGGAAAAAAATAATTTTCCAGCTCTCCTATCCCAAATAAATAAAAACATTTAACGATAATTAAATTCATTTTAAGGAATTTATAATTACTTGAGAGACTAAGGCCTACTGCTACTGTGTCTCCTTTTTTTTTTCTTTTTTTTTTTGTGGAGCACAAAAGATGACATCCTAGCATGTTTTTCTACAAGTGTTTTCCTCATGCAAAGAGAGCTGTGTCTGCAGACCAATCCCCACCAAATTCTTTTACTTGTATTGGCAGGGAGGGCAAAACCCCCTAAGATCTTTCCTTTGTTTAAATGCATTTCCTGCCTTCCTTACTGCTATAGACTGTGTTGTGACAGGCCTATTTATAGTCCAAAGAAAGGAAAAAGCACCACTGGAGGCAGGAAAACTAAGTTGGGAAAGAATAGAAGGAAGTGTGGCTGCCATTTAGGCAAACAATCTAGAACTAATTGAGCTGAAAGGAGCCCCAGCCCCAGTGAAGCTGCTGGGAGTGAGCAGAGCACAATCCTTCTCTCTGCAGGGCTGCTGAGCAGGACAGTCATGGGCAGGACACTGCTGGCAGCCAAACACCTCAGCATCTTGATATCCTGAGAAGAACTCTGTCAAAAAAGGGGAGTGATGCAAGTTGGACATCTATCAGATTAAGGTAAGTGCCTCCTCCTGGCATTTCTGCTTGTTCCTCTTCTTTTCAGGTGTGGCCAGCCTGGTAACGGAAAAAAAAAAATGAGCTTTGGAGAAAGAAACTGAGTTTTAGATAAATGTTTGGCAGGATGTCTGATTTTTAGATAAAGAAATCTCAATTCACTTATGGGTTCCTCAGAACTTTTCTTAAGCAAAAGAAGCCTTTGCCACAAATCCATAATATAACTTTGCTGTTTTCCTGACGTGTCATGTTCATCCTATAGGCTGTGATTAAGTACTAGAGAAATGTTATGGTAAATGTATGCCCCAAAGGAAAACATGATGTCAACTCTGCATTCATTCAAAAATATAGATTTAGAGACAGATAGAGGGACGGAAAAGTATATTAAATATATATTTATACAAGATGTGTTAATATGGAATATAGAAACGTATCAAAAGGTATATAATGCAAGTTTTGTGATAATTTAGTCTTATGATGTACACTCAGAGGAAGGAACTTAGTTTGAATTAATGTACCTGAAAGTTTCTAGATTTTTAGAATTTATTATGACAGGTAATTGGTGTGTGTGTGCATGCATATACATAAAAGTATACTACATATAGATATCAAATCAAGATATTTTATTCATTGTTGCTTGCATTGCAATACTATATGTTGCCATTCTGAGGTCTCATTTAAACTGATAGTAGAATATGAGTGGAAACTTCTTATCTGCTTATTTTCAGATGCTATACACAGTATTAAACTATCATGACTGCTTGTGTAAAAAGTTCCATTTTAAGATAGATCAGTGTATAGACCATTTTAATTCACTGAGTTACCAGCAACAAGGCCGACTTTTAAAATGGAAACATTAAATTTTTTTAGACTGTGCTTTAATTTCTTCGACTCTCAACGTGTCCTTTGCACTTCTAACAAAGGAAACGCTGCTGTGATTTGCAGGCAGCAGAACAGAAGCTGTAGAATGATAGAATCAGGTTTCCATCATGCAATTTTTATCTTCTTGGAAAGATCTATGAGAATAACCTTTGTATTAGTCTCATTAACACATTGCCTCTAAGCATATGCTATTCAGATTATTCATCTGTTACTCAGATGTTGTCCAGGATTAGCAGTTTATGGTAAAAAGCTGCTGGTGAGTAAAAAGGAAGTGTGATGTGTTGTTATTCTGCTGTATCCCCATAGGATGCTATTATGTTTAGAGTCTGCTATTGTGAAGATAGCAAGGCAGGATGTCATCCATGTAGGTGAAAAGCCGTGATAGGAGAACTGTAAACAGCAGCAGCCAGCTGAAAAGCTGATGCAGGGAGGTGCCAAGCAGCAATTCCAATGAAGCAGATGTGAGCCTCATGGCTCATGGAAAGGCCTTTCTTTGTCAGATTTCAGAGTACTCAGCATGTACAGTAGTTCTCAGTTCTAGGTGGTTATAAGCCTGGTCTTGTGAAGACTAAAATGACAGTGCAATTAGAAGCTTGTACAGATATTTTCAAGAGAAAGTTCTTTGGACTGCAATTTGAGTAACTAGCACAGCATGCTGTCATGCAGGTGACATTCCTTGCTTTCAATTTCAGCAACTGATTGCCCTGCACAAAAACTAAGCAGAAACAGAAAAATAGTGTTTTAATTTCAAATTTAGGAAGCATTGCAGTTTCTGATGTTGAATAAATGCAATCATTTCCATGAGCTATCACAGTGCACAGTTGCACAGTGACTGCAGTACAACTAAACAGTACACACTGTAGCATTCTGATTTATGCAGGTCAGCAGCACTCACCACATTGTTTTAAAGCTTGGTACCACTGCATGAATTTGCATGAATGTAGCAAAACAGAAACCTTTCCTCAGCTATATGGAGAATATAATTTACAAATCTGCAAGTTACATTGCAGTTTACAGGAAAAGGTGATCAAAAATGTACTGATGTACTTTCACATTTGCCTTTGGAAAAATTACTAGAGATGGTACTTAAAAATTCCCTAATTAATACTCTTAATAAACATATATAAAACTTGTTTCTAAACTGCAAGAGTGCACATGAGTTCAAAGTTTGCAGACTGAAGGTTTTGTCCTGAAGACAGGATCATGAGGAAAAAATACTTCACAGAAAGAGTGACTGGGCACTGGCATGGGCTGCCCAGGGAGGTGGTGGAGTCACCATCCCTGGAGGTGTTTAAAAACAGTCTGGATGTGGCACTCAGTGCCATGGTTTAGCTGATAAGGTCATTACCTTGGGTCACAGGTTGGACTTGATGATCTCAAAGTTTTTCCAAAGCTATTCTGTGATTCTGTGATTTCAGAAGGCCTTAGACCCTAGCAGGTGGTAAAGTTTTATAAGGTGCTAGGGTGTAAATTTCATTCTAAGTACTCTGCTGGAGATTCTTTCTACATAAAGACTTTTGAGTGTTCACAAGTACTAACAGGGCTGCAATTATTAAAGCTCCTAGCTAAAAATTAAATATGAGAATTTGATATACCAGAAGAAAGTTGAGGTTCACTTACTTCCTACCCTGGCATGATTTCACCAGGTAATTAAAGAGGTTTAGGGTTGTCAAATAAATACTTCAGTCAGCTGTCACTACTGTGTGGGCAGTGTGGATTTCTGGTTCCAGGAAAGCTGACTGACTTGAAGAAAAATCACATGACTTAAAAAATAATGCACTTTGGGTGACAAGTCATGCCATGCTTTCCTGCAAAGCTAGTTCAGGTTTAGTAAGATTTATTATTCCTCATGCAATTGCTCCAGTGTAAGCATCTTAATTTCTCTCTAAGCCCTTATTCTACTATACCAGACACTCTTACAAGGAGGCTTTGTGTTGCAAGTCACAGTCAGGTCCATTAAGATTATAGGGAGAAAAAAGAGCAGAGAATTACAAGTGTTTGGAGCAGTCAAAGCAAATTTTTTTGAGAACATATGTACAGTCTGCAGTAGTCTCACTCAAAAACACAACTAGGGAAGAGGGAGCATGAGAAGAAACACAGTTAAAACATATCAAGAAATCAACATTCAGTGTTGGACAGCATCAAAATAGTTCTACAAAGAGATGCAGCTGTTTAACACAACAGAAATGTTAGTGTTAAAAAAGTAATTTTGTTGATAATGTCTAAAACACCCAGCTCATAACTATGTGCTGAATAACATCCTGACTCGTGAAAATGTTTATGCAGGTGCTTAAATTCAAGCATATGGGTAGTCTCATTGATTTCAAGCAGAATATTTCAACAGACTGATAAAATTTAAAGCCTGGCAGAGTCATTAGATCATCTAGTCTGAGTACAAACACAGCATGTTAATTTCACTGTTTCTCTTATCCAAGACCCAAAAGCTTCCCTGCTTAGAACAGAAGAGTATGGATGCAGTATGGTCGAGATAAAAGTTTAAGGGGAAGATCACAGTGCTCTACATGCATGAGTAGTGACCCACAGCAGTGAGAATTGTTCAGGTTGACACAAATCCTTTAGCTCAAATGGGAATTATATGTGCAGGCTTTGCACCAACTTACTGCACAAGGGTGAAGGTCAATGTGTGTATGGAAGATGGAGTTTTTCCCAGAAGTCTCTGTGCTATCAGAAAAAGCCATTAACTTTACTTTGGTTGCTTTCCTACTCTTCTAGTAGACTAGAAAAGTACTGTTGCATAAGCAAGGTTTAAAAAAACAAAGCTTCTTTAAAATCAGTTTTTATGCCAAAGTGAAGCTGTATCTTTTTATCTTAAGTTCTCTCATTCACCCCAGACCATGTGCAAATTGTGATTCAAAAAAAGGAGCCATTGTTCAGGAAGAGATGAAACATATCTATCTTAATCAAATAGAAAAATACATCTAGAATGAATTTGTAAAATCTCTTACTTGGTCATACCTAGGCAGCTTAAAAAGACTTATTATCTGAACAACAGATGAGAAAAAGTGGGAGACTTGACCTGGGGTCTCCTTTCCAAGGATTAGTAGCAGTGGGTTTCTGCTGCATGAACACACAGCAGCAGCAGAGTGTTGTTGAAGGATATGTTCAGCATTGGGAACTAACCAAAAAAATAAAAAAAGAA
Organism: Luscinia megarhynchos; assembly: GCA_034336665.1. Lineage (NCBI taxonomy): Eukaryota > Metazoa > Chordata > Aves > Passeriformes > Muscicapidae > Luscinia > Luscinia megarhynchos. Next base: position 76,126,919 of record CM067565.1, on the reverse strand, counting down.
AGAGAGGGAGCCAGTAAGACTTGAAGTAAAAGTCCACCTTGACAATAACCATGCAAGTATCTTAATGTCTTGGGTTACAACAACAACAAAATGAAAGATCTGTTGGCTTTGACAAGTATTTTTGTCTTTATCTTTTTCCTATTTACATGGAGTTTCAGGGTTGGTAATCTTGTTACCCAGTACAGTACTTCCTGGGAAGCAGAGGGGTACCCTAGGGGAAGGAGAAGCTGTTGGCAGAAGGAGGAAATGACAAACACTTTACCTTATGTAGAGGTAGACTCAGTTCCCAGCTCTTCTCTAAACTCCCTGCAGCAATTTGCTCTCATTTCTACACTGGATGTCACCTCTGGAGTGTCCCTTCCCAAGCCCCTGTCTAGTAAAGGTTGCAGAGCTATTTATCACAATGGTCCCCAACAGACTCTGTGGACTCAAACAACTGCATGGGGCAAAACACAGCCCTACTCTGAGGGTTCTGTAGTGCAGCACCACACAGCCCCAGGAAAAGGAAAATGCAAAGTGGCCCCCCTATTGCCAGTATTGCAATGAAAACCAAACTCAATCTAAATGGAACTACAAAATATACTTCCTAACTTCATAAATGGGAACAGGTGAGGGAGGTAAGGGGGTTAATGCTGAATTTTTCCATGCTGCTTGACCTTCTTCCCAATCATGGATAATCTCTTATTTCTTTCTTAAAAGAAAAAGATTTCATATTGTCTTCATATAATGCTGTAGTTTTATACTGAAACACAGCCTATGTAGAATTATGGATCCAGCACACAACTCTAATATAGTTCTATTCATTTAAATATGTTCTATGAGAGGTAACTGTCTCAAGCAATAATTAAAAGCAGTAAAAACATAAAGAGGGGGATAATGCCTTGATACCACTAAAAGAAATTGAACTGGAACTAACAGCAGAGAAGGGCCCAGAGTAAAACTAGTGTACTAAATCCAGCAGTTATATATAGAGACCTTGGCCCCAAGGGGCTCTGTCATACAAAATATTGAGTGTTGTGACTATAATAAGCAAATCTCCTCTCAACTAAGGAGCATGGAAGAAATAGCCTCTCTCTTGTCTTTGCACTGAATACTTCATACATAGTCGGAAGGCACAGATGGATGCAAATTCACTCATCTCAGAGTAAGCTGGGAGCATGAACCCTGAGACATTTGCAGCTGATTTCAGACAGGCTGCTGGATAACACAGTCTGACTGATAAACATGCAGTGTGTTGGACTAGTGGAGATCCTGCCTGACAGTTCTTTCAGGATAGGCATTTGTGAACCTTGCTTCACTTTACAGTGCATAAATGTTACTGCTCATAAGCGAGAAGTCCATTAATTTTCAGTATTTTGACAGAAACTGTTTAAAAAAATGTCAGGTGTTTTTCTAGAGAGAAGAAAGAAATAGGCTTGTTTTTTGCTCTTTTCTGGGTCTGTACTAGACTCCATTGTTTCCACTCTTGTAATGTCCATGCAAATGGACTCACACTGCAATATGCAATGTAGTGCTCTAAATTGATACTCAGTACCAGCCTTTGCTGCATCACTGAGGCAAGACTGACTTAACAAACCAAGAACCACTCTGATTAGTGGTGATAACATGTTTATCAAAATTAATAAAGTGAAAAAAATGTTTTTCACTATTCATGTGTAATATGCATTTGGCATACAACATTCTCTCTGTTGTAAAATTGGAGTGAAAAGCATTCTGAGAAATTATTTATACATGACAAAGTTGACAGCAGCTGAACTTAGGAGAGACAAGTAAAATAGGTACTTTTGGTAAAACAGAAATAAATGCATTTTAAAACATGTTCACTTAATTGAAAACTTTCTATTCAACTATAATTTCATTTAAAGTCTGTGAGAGGATGATATAAAGAACTCAGAAAAAAAACTTAATGTCATAGTCTTAGACTCTTGTATTTGTTTGCACCAAATGTGGTAAAAAACCATACTTACTGAAGATTTTTAAATGGTAAAGGAAATACTGATTATCTCAAACTTACCAGATGCAGAAAAACAACAAAAACTTAGAGCTGCTGTATATTCAACATTACAGCAATGCCCCATCTTTGTTCACACATCACTCACAATGAGGATGGCCGGAGAAACCTAGAGAACAAATCTCTTCCAAATGCACAAGTCTGTTCAGAAATCTTCAACTTCCATCTAGACAGTACTGTAAAAAACACCTTTATGACAGATGTGCTTTTGTGCTGCTGTATCTAAGTCTAGAATTACTGGAACACACTCTTAGAGCTCTGTTCCTGAAATGAGTATATCCACCCTGTGGAATATAACTATTCAGTGTAGTTGGCAAGAGACAATGAGGAGCTTTTGTTGCTTTGGTTTTTTGGTTTTTTTCTGTAAACATGGGTCTATTGTCACTGCTACAGAAGTTGTTCTATCACTGCAAGGCACAATTCCACCCTGTCTCTTAGCAAGGGAGATGCCAGCTTGCTTTAGCATTCACAGTGCAGAACAACTTATATTTCTCAGTCCACCTCTGTGCTTCAAGGTGAAGCAAAACCAAGTAAAGCAAACTGGAAATAAAGAACAGTGCTCTTACAATAACAGTAAAAATTTTAATAACTAAAATCTCTTACACATGTCTATATAAGGAAGAAACTATAAATTTCCAGCTTCTCTGTAGGCTTTGGAAAGGCAGGAATAAGTGTGATAAGGGCTGTCTTGTGGATGAGGGTATTTTTGTTTGAGTAGGTTTGATGTTTACATTCATGCCATCAGTCATTGTCATCCCCTTTCTAAATCTGAGAATGAAGACAGAGAAAAATAGGACCATCCCCTATTTTTCATGTCAAGTTTGTAATCCCCAAAATCTAGTATCTCCCTATACTTCTTTAAAGAAAATATCATGTGAGTTAAGATACAATTCCCATTAGCCTGCAGCTGTGAGTGCCCAGTATTTCCACAAACCAGTGCACAGATTCCAAGCTGGGCATCAAGAGGAAGAAAGAAGGAAAAGGAGGGAGGTCCCACTAGTAATGTACATGAGGGATAAAGATGCCTTCCACCTTTATCATTAAGCTTCATGCTTCCACTTCCCATCTCTACCTCCTGGATCCTCTCTCCTTTACTCTTATAGGTCTGTGCTTCATGGTTGGATGATGTTCATCCAGACAGATAATCCTCACAGATCCCTTCAAACTGAAATATTCTATTCTATTCCATTCCATCTCTCTCCTATCCCTTCCATTCCAGGCATACTGCTTCTAGGTTTTCCACTAAGCAGACCAAGTGCTTAGGAGAAAACTAAGAGCTATCCAAAAGTGGTGGGAAGACAGGCTAGAGCTATTTCCTTCCATAATTTCTGACAATAGAACTGTTGGATATTTTAGCTTAATTCACAAACTCTGAATTTCAGATGGGTAGACAGCCTATCAAAATTCCACTTAAATTATTATTTTCTGATATACTTAAACCACTGAAAGGCACTGTTTTCCAATGAAAAGCAACCAGCAGCCTTGACTCTAAGCACTGCTCTGGGCTTGCCTTGTGATATTTAATTGATGATATGAAGGAAGGACTCATTTCCAGGGATGCCCTAATTTGATTACTTACCCTCTCAACTCTTACTCTCAGAGGTAATGTGACTACTGAGTGCACCCTTGGGCACGAAAGGGGAGGTACACTGGGCATTTGCAGTACTCCTGTGCCCCCTAGAGCATTGCATTGAAGAACCTGGAACTGACTTAGATTGCTAGGGAATGGAATATGGCCCATAAATGTTTAAAAATGATCTAATGTAATGTAAGGTTGAGAGCCTTATATGCAGTATTTTCAGCAAAATTTCCTATCTGTTATCTCACATGTCCTTTAGCTGGAAGCTTTGTGTGAGAGCTGTTGGACTATTTATAGCAGCCCCTTTAATCACACTTGGGTATTTATAAAGCATCCTGTCTAGTGAAGGCTTCCATGGTCTGCTTTCATTCACTCCAGCTGATAGTGAAGGCTATATAATATCTGGGACAGTGGTGTAAACCAGCAAACCAGGCAGTTTGTCTGTCAGGTCTGAGTTCCATTTATTCCAAATGCCTGAAGTCAAATAGCAGCGCAGCCATTTAGGAAACAAAGGTAGCAACACAGATTTGCAGTTTGTATAACCTGACATTTATCTCCACTCAGAGTCTTACATCCTGTTCCATAAATTCCAGAAGAACATGGTAACAGAAAAGAGACATTTTCAGGCAATCCACAGATGTCCATAACTGCCATATGCAGAAAATAACTCTATAGTTCAAAATTCTGCACAGTATCAAAGCACTGATGTTGAGATAAGCTCTCTATCAGTGATCAATTTCTAAATTAAAACACCTACAGTAAATTAAATGACGCACAAGCAAGACATACTCAAGTGCATATTAAAAAAAAACAAATAAAAAAAAAAGTTAAAAAGAAGCCATGAAAAAAAGCCTCTCCTACAGAAAGGAGAGGCTCTGAATCCGTTTATCCAGCATCAGTAAAAGCAAAAATCTTCCTGATCTCAATCCAAACCAAAATGGACAACTGTTCCATTCTTTAGTTCCTTGAGGCTATTCTAAAAGCTATCTACACTATTTGACATTAAAAATTTTACCTTACATGCACACATCCCTATCACAATTCAGTGCTAACTTACTTTGTAATGTTTTTTTGCTCCTTTCCAGTATTTCTCATGTCTTATTTCAGCACGACTGCAAATCTATGTTCATCTCTTAGTTTTTATTTTAAAAACTAATAAGAGACATTAATCATAGAATCTTTTGAGTTGTAAGGAATCCACAAGGATCATCATGTTCTACTCACAAATGAATGTCCATAGAGAAGGAAATGTACCCTTTTCAATCCAGTCTTCATTTGTTTTCTCAGCAGAAGGAGAAGGCAGCATACTGTTGTGTTCCACACAGCAAAACTTTTGTCATATTTGCTATCTGATAGATGTAAGAACATTACACTTAATTTTTTGTAGCTGCATTAACTACCTAGTCTTTTCTATGTTGGTATTTGTTTTTAAAAAGAGGAAGGAATAGGAAAAAAGGAAAACCTCCACAAAATTTTTAAGACCTTTATTTTTAGGAATTACACCCAAATTATTTCTCTGTTCTGTTTCACGATTATTTTAAATTGTCTGTCTAGCATGAGGATAGATAAACTTTTTCCCACATAAACCGCAACTTATGGCAGCGTTTACAGAGCCATAAAAATTAATTTATTTGTCAACTCATTTCAGAAAGTACAAAGGCTACTTTTCTTTTTAGGGAGTGTAACCCAAGTTGTGGGATGTTGACATTCAGTCATTATCACCAAATTATGTTCCTATGTGGAGCATGACTACCAAATAAAAATGGCTATTCAGTGCAGTGGGATGACATTGTACTCTGTGCTATTTCAAATGGCCCAGGTACTACCAGAATTTAATCAATTATAGTAACAGTTGCTGATAAATGTAAAAGAGTGCAGCTAATATTGCATAATCAGAGAAATGGACAAAGTAATAAAAATTGTGTTTGTGGACAAATAGATTATTTTGGAACACATTTCAGTCATGTTTTCTTCAGTATCAACAGGGAGTAATTTTGTACAAAGTTGTAAAGAAATAGAGGAGTAATATTAAAGCTGTGTGTAAAGTTCTGTTACCCTTGATCTCAGTGCACTTGGGGGAAATGAAATGGCATTTATCAAGGATAACTCATTTGGTCAATGGACCGTGCCTTAAAGCACAGTCAGTGCCTTCTCCAGTTCTGTGATCCATGGCCAGGGTCTGCTGGAATTTCCAACTCAGCTCTGTCAGGGCAGGTCTTGCTCCCTTTTTGAAATTGCCATTCCTCCAATGGCCTAAATTTAATTGAACTTGTTCCTCATGGGCTTGTTTCTCATTTTTAAATTCGTAGTTTTACAACCTCCTTTTCTAAAGCCTCCTCAGCAGCCGTGCAGGCCCCTGGGTCACAGAGCCCCGTGCCTGGGACAGTCCCCTGGAGTCTCCCAGGATGACATGAGGAGCAGCTGGCGGAGGTGCTGCCCAGGCTGGCTGTGCATCAGGATGCACCTGCAGCAAACACTCCCTGTTTCCCAGGCCCTCCTCCTCTGCACTGACCCCCTTACTCCGGCCAAGGGGAGCTCAAGCTCTCTGAGCAGGAACCCAAATCCCACGGCTCCTTCGCCCCCAGGCTGGGACAAGGGCCTCCCACCTTGGGTACACCCATGCCCGGCTGGGTGGAGAGAGCTCCTCCAAGGCAGGAGCTTGCTCTCTAAAAACGTGTTTTCCCAGAGTCCTGAGAAATGGGAGAAGCCCACAAAGGCAGGCGTGGGTAATTAGCACAAGGGCTTCTTCCCTGCTCCAGGCTATGCTGGCAGCGCTGGTGGATGCATGCTTTTGTAACCATGTGCTGCTTTATGTAATATGAAGAGCTGGGTAAGGTCAAAGGAAGCAACCCGAGTTACCCTTTGTTACTGCAGTCTTCATCTTCAGGGATTTGCTGGCTTTCGTTGGATTCTGACAAATGTGCCAGCTAGGTGTGCTAGTCTATTTTAACGATTTTACAATCAGGCACCTGGCTCTGAGAAATTCCGTTGATTTGTCCAAATCTCGGTTGCAGCACTATCTATTAGTGCAGTTTTTATTTCAGAAAATGTCCTATAATGTCCTCGGTAATCCAATGAGACCATGCTGTCTTGCAGGGTCTGGATTCCTTACCAAACATCAAAATACCATTAACACATCCTATACTGAGGTGTGACAATTGCCTGTGTCCTTTCAGTCTTGCCAATTTGTGGTACTGCCAGGGTTACAGCATGGTGTATCCTATATATGGGATGGGAATTTCAGAAATTCAGAAAATTATATTTTGCACCCCACCCTCGAAATACCATTGACTGTACGCCTTTGTCCTTGAATACCTAAATACCTTTAAATGTGTGACCAAGCTAAAGGGAGTTAAGTGCAAAGTCTCAGTTGAATTTCAGAAATGTGTGACTACATATCACCCTGGAAAATTCCATCAAAACCTGTTCCTTTCTTGACTTCGGCATTCCTCCTTCATTTATCCTACATCTGGGAATGTGGGGATAAGGGTGCTTTTTTTTTTGCTCTCTCTGTTTAGACTGATAGTCCTCACCTCAAAGTCTGTCTCAGTCTGACTGTACAATGTCTGGCAAAATGCAGCCACATAATCCATGATGTGAAAATGCCAGATGCCAAAATTAAAATGATCTCCAGTATTAATACTCATCACTCTACTGTCCAAACACAAAAGATAATAATGTTTCCCTTAAGAGCAGCTAATCCCCAAAAGTGGGATTGTTCATGTATTTTGCATGATCACTGGAGCGCTTGGTCTTAAAGGCACTAGGAAAACATCCGTATTTTAAATTTTCCTGTTCCTGTTTAAATTCCTGTATTAAAACACAGCAAAGTCTGAAGTCAGAAAAAAACCCTGAAGCAATCAGCGAGGATTTGTTTAACTTTCCACTTGTGCTGCCCCTACTGCCAATTAAGGCTTATCTACTGTTTGGTGTTAGTCATTAAAAAAAAAACTACCAACAAAAAACAGAAGTTATGGAGAGCACAGCGCCGCGTTTCCAGTTAAATGCTTTAGCAAAGGCTGCTATTATGAAAAGGATTTTCTAATAGGGGGAATAATGATCTTCAGATTCTAACCTCCTGGCACGGCAGTGAGATTTATCAGGAGGGGCATGTGACTGGTTAAGACACACAGCCCCAGCTTGAAGGAAACAGCTGCTCATTTCATGCTTTAGCACTTGGCAGCTGGACAAGGAAGGGTGATGTTTGTGTTGAATACCTCTGCAAGAACCAAAAACAGTAAGTGATTTTCCCTGTTTTTGATTTTTTTTCCTAAACTGTCACTGCTTTCCCATTTTCATCCTAAATCTTTCATAAAAATACTTGAAAGGGTGAAGCATATTTTTGAAACTTCATTGATAAGCAGTCATTCATGCTCAGATTGCCTGTGTTTTTCTGACCTGTGATTAACAGCACTGGTTTTGGTCTTGTGGGAACAAGGCAGGTTCGGTGTTTTGCCCTCATGCTAGCCAGGAAGGGAATATTTACTGGTGCTTATTTAGATGCTTATTTACTCAGAGGATGGAGTGAGGAGGCTGTTTATGATGACTGTATTTTCTTTTCTCTGTAGAGATAGTCAATAGGTGGTGATGCAACTTGAGTATAGAGAAATTTCAATGTTTGCCTTAAAAGTACTAAAGTGAGGAATTGACAGGTACTCCCTCAAAACGCTGTGATCAATCTGAACAAAATTGCCCACGACTTGTTACTTTCTGGGGGTGAACGAATAGATTTTTTTTTAAAGGAAAACGTAGAAGTGAAGAAATGCAGGAAGACTGAAGATGTACTGATTAAGATATTATTGAGCCATTCTGAATAATAATAATGCATAATCAGATTGTGAAGATTGAAAAATCCTCCCTAAAAACAGGAAAAGGGTCCCCTAAATATCTCCAGGTTCTTAATTCAATTTATTTTTGGGTACTTGCATGTTGTGTGGTTTTGCTTCATGAATGATTGATGTCCCCGTCTGACAATTTTTGACTCTTACGGTCTGAAGTTTTCTTTTAAAACCGAAGTGTAGGATACATAAAAAGGAACTTTTGATCAATTATTTACATAGAGATGAATCAGGTTTCTCTGGAGGAAGACTTAGGAGGAACGAGAAGAGATGAATGAATGATGGATCTCGATATGTGATAAGACTGAGGTGCTCTGGGGAAGGTTAAAGGGGCAGAAAGAGCAGTGGGGTCCTGTTGAGGAAGGTCTAAGAGTAAACACTGACAGGTTGATGCAGTCTCTCCTTTAAAGCTGGGGAGAACAAGCTTTTCAAAGAACATTATTTCTCTTTGAATACTTCTACTTTTCTTTTAAACCATAGTTTATTATTTTGACAGTTAATTGGAAATTTTATAGGAAAATGTCGATTGGTTTCAATTGTTCACAAAACCAGAAGTCTGTGTGGCTTCCTGCCTGTTAGTGTCTCCAAGGGTAGACTGCCTTTGAAGCAAGAACTGAAGTGCTCTCAGCACACTGCAGCCCTCCCGCAGGGATACTGTGGAACACCATTAACCGAGCAAGCCTCCAGGTGCTGAGGTACCTGGCTTTGTGTCAGCAGCCCCTGGGCACCCTCCAGCTTGTCCCATCTCCATTCCATGTGGGGCAGGGAGAATAACTTGTTTCCTGACACTTTTTATTCTGATCCCAGAGTAAGTTTATTTTCCTGCAGAACTGTAGGAATTCTGCTTTTTGAGTAAGGTTAGGCCATGGTGTGCTTGTTTCCAGACCCTTTATTTTGTATTTGCAATGAGTGCTCTCTGCTAGGCAAACTGTCCAGGACTGTTGAAGGACCTTGTTGTAAACCTAAGTTAAACCCCAAATCCACCAGAAAACAGATACGAGCTCAGTCCACACCTGCTTCATCCCTTCTTCATCCCTGCTTCTCCTGTGTGCCAGAAGGTTGATGTAAAGCCACATGGCTCTGCAGCAGCTGGACTGTGAGCCAGCTATACCTGCCTCCTGTGCAGCTGATTAATTGTCCAGTGTAATAGAAAAGAGACAACATGATGATTACAAAGTAAACATTAGATAACTGCACTACTGAGCTTGCTTTCAGGTAATAATGTCTGAAAACATCTTGTTACAGTGTTAACTGAATTGTCTCAAGGAAATGTGCTGGGAGAGCCGAGTTTTGTGCCTGTTTACTGTTGGTTATAAAGGTAACTTAGAATCAAGGAGAAAAGCTCATCACTTGGATCTGCAAAGTTTAGTATAAAAACTCCTGCTTTATTTACATCTTCCAGCTGTCATTACTTTATCTGATTCTGAATTATATTCAACACTCACGACTAGACTTTTGAATTCTCTGTCCACGAAATGAAGAAACAACATCACAAGATTCTCAAGAATGTAATTGTTAAAATCTTTATCACTAACTCATTTTGATAAGAATATTTACTATTAAACACAGCCAGTGTACTTTGAGAAATAAGTGCAGTCTACAGGCTCTCCTCACTTTTTTGGCTTTTCTCATGAATTCTAAGTGCCATCTATCTGTCACTGCAACACCAGTCATGGAACTCCACTGGGGCATGCACTGATTTTGCATTTGAGCAGAAAACACAACCTCTGTACCACCATTTTTTAGTATTATTTTATAATATCCTGTTCTCATAAAAAACAATGCTCAGCTTCTTGAGTATACACCCCCATTATGTTCATGTAAGTCAAGGCAGGTCTGCATAGGCATGAGGCACATTAATTAAATTTCAGCATTTTTTGTTCAGGGAAGTGCTCTGCCCTTGCATTTCCCCTTGGTGCTTCTCTAGAAAGTCCAATATACAACTGAAAGTTCATCCTGGATTTTTTTTATTACATTGTACAGGAGGTTGGGTAACAGTGGAACACTGTTGTCCCTGTGCAGAAGCTCAGTGCAGACCCTTGTCGCTGAGAGCCTCATAAGGTTCCTGTTAAATCTTTTCCCTTTACTCTGATGAAATGATCAGGGCAGCCTGGCAGTTCTCTGAATATTTCTGCTCTATGTAAAACATCTAGCTGAGGAGCAGCTGCACTGGTGCTAGCCCCTCTCTGGTTGAAAATGCCATTGTACCAAGGAGCCACTCCCAGGATATTCCTGAATAAAGAGAGGAAACTACTTTTAAAAATACTGTAAGGGCACTTGTGTCATTTTCTTTTTTCCCTAAGCTACCCAGGCCTGGCTACAATACGTTTGTACAGGTACTATAAACAACTTGTGCTTAGTGTTTTCTTTTAATATATTTATGGTGCATTCACTTTTCACCGCTGAATTTGATAAATTTGTTTTCATATTGGCCCTTTCTTACAAGCCAGAAATAGCAAGGTTTTTTACCTAAGAGTTTGAATCAACAGCCTGAAACAAATTCTCAGATCTTCTCATTTTTGCTCTTCGTTGCTTTTTTCTGTGTTTTTTCTATTCAATGTGAATAGCCAGTGAAGTAGTACTTTTTCATTTATAGGCTTTCTTATTGGTAAGATAACATTTAAAAACCACCTGACCACCAGAATAGAGGTGTTGTGATGGCAGGGGGAACTTTTCTCTTGTAATGAATGTAAAAAGCTATGCAAAAATGTTATCGGCTACAAGCACCAACAACACCAGCAAAAGAGATTTGGTGAGTCCAGTTCAGCTACAAAGACTAATCCTGCAAATACATAGGTATTTGCTGAGCTGAATTCATGAGAGATCCCATCAGAAAGCTCAGCTAACCTCTAAGTGTGTGTGAGGTCAGGATCAACATGTGGGTGCGTGGAAATACCCACAGGGCTGATGTTTACAGCTCAGCAGAAATTTCAATTACCCCTGAGAACTACTCTGGTTGTTTTGGTGGCCATCTGCTGTCTCACTTCTCTGAATAACTGCTCCCCTTGACCACATTCAAATAAATGAAAATGGTCTGACTCTCTCTACAGAGTACTCTCCCACCTGTGATTTATGCATATACTCCTTACTAATGATCTGGAGTTTCTTGGGCAAGGGGAGTGGGCTTCAGCATCTTGAGAACCTGCCAGGCATAATAATATGTGCTAAATTAGTGAGACCTGACCTATTCTTGATCAGATACTTCATATATTTAGCTCCTGCAAAGAGAAAATAACCGTATCATCTTGAATCAACACAAATTTCCTATCAGTGATTCAGCAGTACATCTGCCTTGCACTACCACAAAAGTCATGCCAAGCTTAATATACACATATTGATATTACATGTTATATATATCAATACATTTCCATATACAACTCCTTCCAGTCCTGTTAAAATTGCCTTCTTTCCAACCCCTTCTATGGAAACCTGTTCCACTCAGAGCAGTGATGGGCTTGTGTGAGGGGGGTCTGGAGTGTAGGAGTGTGCAGGAATAGGATCTCAGAGGTGAACAAGGATTTTCCGTTGTTTTTGAAGTATATTTTACCCCCCAGGCCTGGAACAGGTTGAAGATTTTCAACACAGAAATCAGTCTTAGAGACTGGAATTTAAGTAAGTCATACATATGGTCAAATAGACTGAACATGACTTGTATGGGGGGTGTTTGCATTCTTGCTAAACATGTTGATAAGGCTGCCTTTGACTCATGACCAAACACTTGTTGTAATGCTGTAATGTTCATGCTCTTTAGAAAGATAAACATTTCTCCAGCTTAAACTCTGGTCTCAACAAATTGAATTTCCTTGATCTGAAGGAGCATTTTTACAGATAGGCTTCTATTCAGAACCCATGATTCACTTATGTCCACCCAATCCAACATCTTGGTGCTGGTTCATGTGGCACCCATTGGTAAATTGTTTGTTTCACAGCAACACATTGTTTGAGCCCAGAGCTTGTTTGGAAATTTCTGGTGTTGCTAGTAGGAAGTAAAAAAAACCCAGCTTATGCAAATACATAATTGATTACCAGTGGGGAAAATTACATCAGAAGTAGTTTGCTGAATTAGGGCTTGAGTCAACTTGCTATCTGGATACATAGTGATTTTTGTCCTCCAAATCAGAATAGCCATGACATTTCCAGCCTTATCACGCTGCTCATGAAATAGCTTCCTTAAAAGACTATTAATAATCTCTTCTGCTAAAGATGTCTTGCCTGCTTTAGCTTGCTTACTCGTGTTCTACTTTGCTGAATTCATGAACACATACTTCCTGGAACAGCTGCCACCCTTCCTAAAACTCTTGGTTTCCAGGCCCTGCCCTAATGACGGTCTGTATATTTTTATCTGAAGTAGGAATTGGGGCAGGAAGTAGAATTCACCTTTTCCCCCTCTTCTTAGTGAGTGCTCTTCCCCTTAAATTACACAGTCGTGCTCTTGCTTGCTTGCTCCCTGCAGAACACAGAAACTTCACTACTTCATGTAAAATGGAATTACACTGAAGTTCTGAGGATGGTAAATCTCCTCTGTGGTCTCAGCCAAAATAGCATGAGATTTCCAATCCTTTCATTAACTGGGAGAGTTGATCCTGTACCTCCATAGCTTTAAGGATTGTTCACAGGTCTTGGAAAAAGAATTTGGGCATCATGACTGCACCTATGTAGTGTGGGATTGACATGTTAGGTGTGACTAAAGGATGCTTAACACAGACAAGGCAGAGGACTTTTGTGTGTACAGGTCCCAAAAGGATTTAGGAGTGACCTAAGCAGGGAGTTTCTTGATGTTACTGACTCAGACTTTAATATGAAAAGTGCAGAGAGAGGTTACAAGCTCTAGACAGTCACCTTCTGGGGTGAAGTGAGAGAGCAGGCTGAGAAACACACCCCTGGAGTTAGGCCATAGGAGTAAAAGGGAGCCAGGATTTGGACTCCTAATCCTTCTTTTGGATCCCATTCTCAGCTCATATTGCAGAACTAAAATAAGAGACCTTTTTTTCAGATTAACCTATCTAAAGTTTGCTTCATGTCTGTGTTTCAAAACCATCTCCTTTTTGGATACTTGAACTGATTTAATGATATTGAATTAGAAATTGGTGTGAAATTTGACTTGAGCATGATTATCTGGCATACAAGTGCTTATAGAAATATAGTTTGCTCCTCTAAGTAAGCTTGAAAAGGATTGAGCTGTTTTGAAAACCTGACTGCAACATCAGGCAGCCTTTCAATGCTAAATACTGGGAGAAGAAGAACAAGTCCCTAAGCCCCTAAATCAGCTTTTAAATCAAGGTCTTCCCAACCCCTTCACCCTTTAATTTCTTTCCCTTACTTGACCACATTTTTCACTTGATATTAGCTTTACTAGATAGCCACAGGATTTTTTTTTTAATAGAATAATTGGAGTTTAGCAGATCTGTAAAGACATTCTGATAAGGTCCTTAAATTTGAAAATTATAAGCTAAGGAGTAAAGAGTGATGGGTGAGCTCTATAAGTTCAAAACAAACAGCTTTGGGTTAATTCAGTAAGAGTCTTTCAAGTTCCTTGGGATGGTCTGAACTAGCCACTGCAAAGTTGTTATACTACCAATTAATTTGCAGGGGCTTATCTACCGTGCCAAAAGCGTACTGGGTGCAGTATGTGATTCTCAGCTGTTACAGCTACAGCAGCTGCTCTTGTTGCTGTTCAAATTATGTTGAATCTTTAGCACACATGAGCTTCAAAGAATTACAGTGCTGTGTCTTGAGACAAGAACTTTGCAAATTTAACCAACAGGTTTTATTAAGGTTTGTTTTTCTGAAGTCCTGTGATAGTAGTGTGTTCTGTGGCTATGGAAGTGGGATATTTGTGTACCTGCAGTCCTGTGTTAAATAGTCTTTCATACAATAAATACATAACTGCCAAAATAGTATTAGCAAAATAAATATTGAAGTTGCTTGTTTGAAGTATTACTTATTAAAGCAGGAACTGTAAGATGCTTTTCCTCTTTTTTCTTTGAGATTTTGTTTTTACACTGCTCCTTCCCCTTTTTCAAGTTGTCTTGCTGTTCTGTATATTTTTATATACAGTACGTTCTTACATTGCTCTCTTTTTAAAGAAGGCATTTAACTTGTTGGCTGCAAGCAGCCTTATTGTTAGAAAGGTATGTGGTTATTAATAAAACTCATTCTGGTCCAAGAGCTTGGATATAGGAATATAGGAATTGTGGTGGCCCTGTTCTCACATCCTGTACTCTGTAGACTTCTTGTATCATAAACAGTTTTAGAGGTTTGCTGTTTCTTTATGTTTGTACTAAGCAAGGCATGTTTCTCAGTAGATTGCTTTGTGAGGAAACAAAGTTTAGTCAGCTCACTGATGGCTGCTTTGTTACCTCTGAAAAAAAGAGTACAAAATCTAGCCAGACTCACTAAAACCAGTTAATAATCTCTTTACTGCTCTTCTCTGTTGGAGGCTTAGTATTTGAAAAACTCTGAATTGGCCCAAGAAGCTCTGCATGCCTGTGTTTAAAATGCTCTCTTTGCATCATTAAGAAATCTGAAGTTACCATTGTTCCACCCATCTTCCCAAGGGAAACTCAGAAATAATAACTAGAGCTGAGAAACTGCTTACATATTTTGATGTCCAGCATCTGCTGACAGAATTCCAAAAAGAAAGAGATACTGGCTCTCTCCTGACCTGCAGGCTGTGATTTCACTCTCCCAGCCTCCTGCAGACCTGCTTGCACTGGTGGCTCTCTGCAGCTGCAGAGCCGCAGCAGCACCCAAGCCAGGCACCCTGCTTCGTGTGAGTGTGCAGGAGACTGCAACCTGCATGAGCTCCAAGGGTCACACAGCAGGTCTGGCTGCACCATGGGTGTCTGTCACTGTTCCCAGAGTGCCATTTCAATTTGCACTCTCTCCCTAAGGAGCAGGGGCTCTCAGATGAACAGCAGCTGCCACCAGGGATTGGGAAGGGCTGCTGGCCATTAGCAACTGCTCCAGCCACCCTCCTAGTGTGGGACCTATTAACAGGCCTGTGGGGAAGTAGCAGCTACATGTGAACCATTTTCTACCTTCATCAAAGGGAAAACAAAGGATTATCCCATTACAAATGCATTGTAACAGCCAAATGAGCAAAAGCAGCCAAAGCTCTGTCCTGCCCTCTGTCCTTTTCACGCTGTCTTGCTCCATCTCAGACATCCAGTTTCCCATTACTTAAGTCTCTGAAAGCCTCTTCCTGCCTTTATTGTTTTGCCAGTTGCTGCCTTCAGTTTACTGCACTGATAAGTACTTCCCAGGCTGTAAATATGTGGTCATTTCTGAAGGCAATCTAGGTTTTTATTGTAGTCACAGGAGGAAAGGTCAGCAGCAAAACTGCTCTCACTACACAGAGAGGCCACTCCTCACACTAGGGTAGGTGTAGATTGTGAATTCATGGGGAGAGATGTGGGAGAATGTAGGGGTCACCAGGACTGGAGGAGAAATGGAGATGCACTTCAATGTACAGTAACTACAGTTATTCTTCAGTTTGGAAAAGGCCAGAAGGCAGAAAGAGTGAGAAATCAAATATGATCATCATTGCTGAAAATGATAGCAGGTGAGTTGGAGGTGTTGAATTCTCCCTAGTGGTGTCTGTGACTGCAGATAATAATTCTGTCTTACCTTGATGCAACACAGCTGCAGAGGTGGCCAGTGGAAGAGGGGCAGTGTTTTAAAAGGTTACTTTTTGGGACACTTAGCTATAATCTCATTACAAAGGCTGGCACAGATGTTTGCAGGGTGGCTGTCTCCCAGCGTGGAGCCCAGAAAGTACTGCTCCATGAGTAGTTAGTCTACAGCGGGAAACAACTGGAAATTACAGAATGATATGGAGTGAAAAAGCTTTTTCTAAGGGAAAAATTGATTTAGAAGCAATAGGTTTGTTAGAGAACAACTTCATACCCAACTTAGGGAATTTTGATATAAGTTACACGCTCCTATGGCTCTTCTTTGGCTTAACATTGATTGAAAAGGTGTGTGAGACTAAAAGCAGTGCTGACTTCTAAAACTGTCATAAGTCTTGGAATATTTAACAGCTTAAAAGAAGTCGCTACCCAGGTACTATGCTACTACTGAAAAATTTTGGCTTTGTTAAAAATAAGACATAACAAGGGTTGTGGTAGATTTCAAGCTGAACATACAAGAAAGTCTAGGCAGATAGGCTCTAGGATTTCTTAGTAATCTAATTAAAAAATAAGTGTGCTTTTTCTGGCTTGTTTTGAAGACAACAAAGCTGATTAAGGTAAACAATAATAAAATATTGAAATATTTTGTAACAGATATCTGGTAATAAATATTATTATGGTAATAATATATTTATATATTATTATTATATGGTAAAAATATTCTGGGGGTTTGTCTTTCAGAACTGAAGGGTTGATTACTTCCCCAGGTGGGTTTTTTTTAATAACTAAAAGAATTGTTTTTTACTTGGACTGGACCAGCCTCATTATAGGCATGTAACAGTGTAACCAGTTGTGAATAGTCGCTTGTGAAATGTATTGTAACTCTGACTTGACTAGGCTAACAAAGCAGAATTACTCTTGAAGGATGCTCTATGCAAGTCTGTGAATAGCAAAGGTAATTGCCAAGAGTTTCTTGGAAGGCCTACAGGGAGTATTATAACCTGTAGGAGGTATTGATGGTGTCTTGCTTGGCTTCTGAAAAGAGATCAAGTTAGAGAGTGAGAAACTCTTACTGCTGTTGCTGTCCCCTCCCTCGGTGCTGGAGATCTCTAATGTGTCAGAAGCACAAAGATTCTCAGAAAAGCTTCATCCCCTGCTGTCACACAAGTTAATCAAATATCTGATATTGGTAATTTGACTTTACTGAGAATAGCAAAATCATTTTCATGACAAATCTACTGAGAAGTATGGCTGGGAGTTTTCCTTCTTTTGAAAACAAACAAAAGTCTTCCTTAGCTCTCTCTTTTAACCTGATGCATTCTGGGCAACTCTACTACCTTGACCCATGGAAAGTGGCAGATGTCATCAGCATAGAATTAAAAATACAGAGGCAAATACCAACAAAGTAAATAGAGGAAACAAATATAGAAGTGGATGGGACAAACCTAAAGTATGGTAGATAACCAATCCCATAAAATCCTAGTATTGCAATTGGGAATGTGACCTTTGTTATTTTTACAAATCCAGTTATTAAGCTGTCCATTATTTAGGTGAATTATAAGGCAGAAAACCTGGGGGTGGTGGTGGTAGAGGTGTTACGTTGTCTCTGAAATCATCTTGGTTGTGTTTCACAGAAAGAATGCTAAACAACATGCTATCTAAGCAGCTCAAGTCTTAATCAAGTGACTTTCTGAGCACTGAAAATTTTTGGTCATGTGACTATCCATTGGTATTCCTCATGATTTCTGCAAGCTTCTCTTTTATCTTAAGTCAGCATGTATTGTACTCCATATGCTAATTTAGGAAGTCATACAAGACACTGTGATCTTATGTGTGTGGGTCTGAACTAACACGTGAGTCCATGTGAGTGCATCCATATATCCACTTGGTCTCTTACCTGTGGCCCTGTTAATTTAACCTCTGCTCCCATGGAAGATGTCTAGGGCTTGCAATGGCTTATAATGCCCTTCTGTGTTGATTGGGTGACTCCTGAAAGTTAATATTAAGCTCAGTGGAGCCATCTCTCAAAAGAAAGCATAGTAAAATATATTTTGAGTATTTGTAACTTGAATACTTTTGTGCTAAGGCACAAGTGCTCATCCCTTAGAGGCTATACAAGATGTAAATAACAAGGTTTTGGCAGCAGAGAGTCTGCAGGAATGGCCTCTGAGGGAGGAGGCCAGGGGCTGCCCTGTGCCAGACACAGCCACTTCCAGCTGTCTTTGCAGGGACCCCATGCAGCTGAGCCCACCAGCCAAGTTCATGGCACCTCTGGAAAAATGCATTTAACAAAAGGCAGAAAATCCTGAGGAGAGGGAAACATGGGGAGAACAAGGGAATGGATAGGAGGAGGGAAGAAGAGAGGGAATAATAAGGTCAGAGAACAAGGAGGTGCTCTGTGGCAGAGCAGGTACTTCCCTGGAGAGCCTCTGGCCCATTGGTAATTTCATGGAAGAGCAAGTGCACCTCTGAAGGAACTGTGGCATACAGAGAACTGTGCTGGAGCACAGGACCAGGGTGAGAAGGGAGCAGCAGTGGAGAGAAACTGCTGAGTACAGACCCTGAGCTCGCGCACTGCTGGCTGTCTCACCAAAGGATTGGCTTTAGCTAGCCACCAGCAGAGCATCTGTCCTATCCTCTTTTCAAACACAGATACCCCACTCTGTTGTTTAGTGTCTTTTGAAGTTTCCCTTTGGAAAAAAAAAAAAAAAGAAAAAAAGAGTTAATCAAAGCAACAGGGTGCAGGCAGTTGCTGTGGTTTATTGTGTAACTACAATCTGAAGGTGTGCTGCAAAGGGTGAATGAGTACTGGGAAGTCAGATGAGCCCAGGACTCCCATATTCCATTTTCATCCTCTCCTGCCTGCAGCAAGACTTGCAACTTGTGTTCATGGAGCAGTGCCACAATCTGTCCCTTGTGCTGTGTCCCTGCTCCATACAAGAAACATCCCTGGTAAGCCAGATGTGCCATCCTGCAGCCCCCTGCATGTGATGGCTGAGGTCATGGGCTGGGCAGAAGCAGGGGCATCAGGCTGCCTGACAGCCCAGCACCTCTGCCCTGTCCTGCCTGTGTCACACCCTGGGGAAACCTGACCCCTGTGCCACTTGCTCAGAATTTTCTAGAAATAGAGCCATGTGTGCTGTGATAAATAAACTGGTACTGGCCAGCTACAAGAGATACATAATGCTGGGAGTGAGTAAACTCCAGGAGCCACACAGTGGGCAACCTATGATTGTGCTGACTTGAGCCCAAACAGGTGTCTTGATTGCACCTGCATAGGCAAAGGTGCAGTCCCAGCTGGGATTCTTGTGATGGTAATTACACTAATACATGTGGACACTAATAACAGGAAAGGGTCTTGCTACATAGCAGCAGATGACCTCTGTCCTGAAGAGCTCATCCTGGATATGATTAAGACAGAATAATGGAGAAAGGTGTACCAAGGGAAGGTACCCTTAAACTTCCTTATGAGACTCATGATTTCTTCTCAACTTCCTTTTCTGCATACTGCTACTGATTGGATTTCCCAGTCGAGCTGCTCCCACTCAGCACTCCTCCAGCTGCCAGGTGGAAGCTGTTTAATGCAAGAATTCACTGATGTGTTGTGTAGGCTTGGAGGAAGGAGGATGGGGGGAGGTCTGGCTTATTTAAAACCCCAAGAATGTCCTAATCTTGTAAAGAATGCACGTCTTCTGTGTGCAGGCCTCTGGAAAGTTTATGGCTAAACTGAGACCCATAAAAGTGCCTCTGTATCAAGGTGGGACTCTTTGAACGTGCTTTTATTTATTGTCTTTAGGTAGAAGGAAAATAACCCACTTTTAATAAATTGGGAAAATGCTACATGCACATTTAAATTGGCCTGGCGAAAAAGCTGCTTGAGTTTAATTTCGCTGAATAAATATTACCCTGTATGTCAAATTTAAGCCTATTTAAAACTGACTTACTGATTTAACTTGACCTGTAACCAATACAATTTGCCTGAATTCTACCTGAGAGTGGCCACACATGGATTTGTACAGCCTTGACATTTTAATATTATTTAAACTGCTGTAGGTTGTGGGTGTGGACCCCCCCTTAGTAGCCTGCAGCAGTAGAAGTGAAGTCTTTTAGTTTTACTAAAACAGTAAAACCAGTAGCCAGTATTTAAACCTTGGCTTCATGCTGCCCACCCTGTTCACACCATTTGGTGCTTTTGCATAAGATCACAAGTTTGCTGGCAGGGTATCCTGCTTCTTCTAAAAACCAATGTATTGAACCTGACTGCATCTGTCTCAAGAGCTCACGGCCTACATTCTTGTTTCAAGTAATCTATCAAGACAGTCCACAATAGCACCATCTCAAGACTTCCAAAATGTTGAACACAATTACACTGCGCAAAAGTACTGAGGAAACCCATCTATGGAGGCATCTATGGAGCCGACAGGACCCATAATGTCTCACTGCTAATTGTTTGTACCCCGCTGGCTCTTCCCGCCTTGTTCCTCCCCTGCGCCCTCAGCGATGCTCTCCTGTATAAACCCCTCTCCCCGACCCTGGCTGGAGTTTTCTCGTCCCTGGCCCCCTCGAGGACGCCAATAAACCTGCTCTGAGGAGCCCCACAGAGGCTGCCGTGCCCCCTCCAGTCCCTGCGGCCGAGGCCGCGCCTGTGCCCGCAGGACGCCCGGAGACGCTTCCCTGGGATATTATGGATGTCTCTATTGCCTGAACGAAAGAGAAAAAGCTGTGGGTTTTGAGTGAGTGCTAAGGTCCATGTTGATGGTATCACTGCTGTTGCAGTCTTCACCTGTTCGTGATCATCCCCTGAAATCCCTTCCCAGCATGGGGAGGGTTGCCAGCAAGACTTGCAGGGGAGACTGTAGTTCCAAATGGTAAAGAAATAAAAATGTCTGGCTCTGGAGGACTGTGTGCCTCTTGTGTCCTTAATAGCCTGTGTTAATCACAGTAAACTCAATTGGATTTGTAATTCCATTATATGGCAAAAATTTATTTATTGGTTTCATTACAGTGGGCAGTCGTTCCCTGAAACAGCTGGATGGCAATAAGACATTTCAGTGTTATGCTGGAAAGCAGCTGAGGGCAGAGATTCTCAAAGTTATCTTTGTTTGGAAGTGCAACTGCACTTTTGGCTATCAATTTTAATAACAGCCACGTATTTCAAATGTTTTTAATTTTGTCTGTGTAGAAAAACTCTGCTATCATTCTATTTTATTTTTAATTTTGTGTCTTTCTTATACTGAACTATTGACAGAATATAATTTCTTTAACTTATGTAGATGAAATTTAGAGTTGTATTTTACTCATCCATCTCTACAGGTGCTGGTGTGTGTTGGATGCCATTGTGGCATGGTTATAGACAATTCCTTCATTGTTTTAATAGAACAGCAGTGTTTAATGACACCAGTAATGATGTAATGGTTGTGGGTTTTGGAGTCTGCAGTCAAGAGATGTGATATCAGGTTTTGGCTCAGACCCAGTCAGCCAGTTCTTCACTTGGTGGAAATGCCAAAAATTCTTCTTTAAGGATCATTGTTATAATAATGCTCTGATCTTTAGAGGTCAGGTAGGCTGTTTGGGAGGACAGCACTGCAATGTCAGAATCTAGGTGCCTGCTACTTAAGTAATTGATGTAAAACTGAAGAAAAACACCAAACCTTCAATTTTACCCAGGGCATTATTTGTTAAGTACCATATGGCTGCCTGTATACTGTTGTCAGTGGAAGACAGAGATGACACTCTGCTATGTTATATTTTATGGATGGTGGGCATACCAACAACACTTAAAAGCCAGATCAAACCTCTTCCACTCCTACATTTCATGCTCAGCAATTTTCCAAGCATAGACAGAAAGTGCAATAGCTTTTCCCTGTTTAATTGTTTGAAACACTGACTAAAAAATATTTTGAAATGGTAAATTATTTTATTTTTTCTTCTCTTGAAAGAAAACCTAAGTCAATTGAATCTGGAAGAGCTAGATAGCTGGCTTTGTGAAAATTACACCTGTTATTTAAGCACTTAGAGAAGGATTTGAGTATGGTCAAAAAGGAAGAATGTGCCCAAAGTGGGATTCTAGGAAACATTAAGTGTACAAAGTTGTGATCTTGAAAAACACTGCACAGCTGCTGCTTAACTCTGAAAGCAGCAAACCAAGCAAATGCTCTGCTTACTTTTTTTCTCTCCACTTTAAATATGTAAACAGCCTTGGGAAGAAAGACTAACCCCAGGGTAACCATGCTCTTGTGTCCTGACCAGCAGGTTAGAGAGCCATACATCTCTGCATTCTTTTGCTCACACAACTCTGGGTTTTGGTGTCAGCCCAGCTCTAGCAGGAAGGGTTGAGGCTGCCAGCCCCAGAGCAACCCTCAGGACACTACACAGGGCTGAGGCCAAGGACCACTGTGCACCCATCTCCCCCTCTTTCTTAGGTGCTTGCTCTGCTTCCTGTGGTATGAAAGGATTGGTTCAGTTTCCCTCTTGGTTCATTGCAAGTAGCATCTCTGTGATTCCTAGAAAAACAGACATGTTCTTTCAAGAGGGTGTTCTGCACCACCAAATTCACAGGAGAGTGCTTCCTTCCACCTGGGAGGAAGGGGCAGCAACAAATGTTTGCACCTCTCTGACCAATTTTCTTGTTGGCTGGCTTGGATGTGGCATTGTGTGTGCACTGACTGGTAGAAACTCCCTGTTCATCAGCTGTGCTTACATGCTTCCAGGATCCTCTCAGCTTCAGGGAAGAGTGTCATGTCTAAATCCATTGTTGGATGGGACCAGAAAGAACCTGTCTATAGGAACACATCTAAAAATAATGCTATGGAATCATAGGATTTTTTAGGTTGGAAAAGATGACTTTAAGATCATCAAATCCAACCATTAACAAAATCCTGCCAAGTCCATCACCAAACCATATCCCTAAGTGCCATATCTACACATCTCTTGCATGCCTCCAGAGACGGTGACTCAATCACTTCCCTGGGCACCCTTCCAGTGGAGAAGTTTACCCCTAATATCCAATATAAACTTCTCCCCTGGTGGAACCTGAGACTATTTCCTCTCATTCTGCTGCTTGTTTCCTGGGAGGAGGCAGACCCCCAGCTGCTACAAGCTCCTTTCAGGCATCTGTAGAGAGGGGTAAGGTCTCCCTTCAGTTTACCTCAATGCCAGCTCTCTCAGCTGCTCCTCATAGGACTTGCATCTTTGGCTCAAGAGAATATTTTGAGGCTGTTCTAAAAGGAAACCACTGTTGCATGCTCTGAACAGGCTCAGCCCTGCACGACTCTGAGGCTGGGTCTGTAGAGGAGTGCCCAGTGCAGAACACTTCTCCAGGTGCTGGGATGCAGCTTGCTGTGCTACTAGAGCATCCCTGCCCAGTCAGTGGTGTCCTAAATGGATATGAGGTACAGGTGGGAGCCTGCATGGGCCAACAATGAGCAGCTTACATATTCCAAGTCTGCCTGGGAGGTCAAGAGACTTCACTGATGGAGCTGCAGGCCAGACTGGGGGACATGATCGGCTCAGTAGTGCAGATCTACCCTGAATGAGAAGGATTTCTCCTCTTTCTGGGAGCTGGGAGTTGTGTCAGGATGTGCTAGCCCTGCCTTTTGCCGAAGAAGGAGCACACCTGCTGTGGCTGAAGAAGCAGCAGCAGCAAAGCTGCCCTGCCTGGCATCCCTTGGGAGGCTGGACCACAGTGATGCCTGCAGGGCTGCAAGCAGAGACACAGCTCAGTGTGACACTCTGTTTTCATTGCAACACTGGCCAGTGGCAAGGGGAGCAGGGTGGTTCTGTATTAAGGGTGAAGAATGCCAGTCCTGCCAGAAGTGGGTTTGTGAGGTCTGTAATATTGGTATTTGGGGTGAAAGCAGGTATGTAGTTCCTAAGTGCTTTGCATGACCAGCTTTAAAAAGTTTATGTTATGGGCAATGACTTCCAAAAATGAATTTCCCAAATTCCTGTGTTGTTTCCCTTCAAAGACAATCTGAGTTCTACTCTTGGGTTTTTTTCTTTTTTTTTAAGTTGCTGGATGTCCTTGTTTATCACATTTCAAATACTTGCTCTGATCGGGTAATAGTGGGGCTATCACAGATAATAAAATACTGACCTTTTTCTTTAAATATAACCTGTAAAATTACTTCTGAAAACTTCCAATAGAGTATTCTGTGCCTCTTCAGGTAAAAGGATATTTGATATTTAAATGCACAGCAAATGCATAATAAAATTTAGAAGTTTCTATATGTGTGCAGCTCTCTGTGACTGCCCGGCTACTGTGGGAAGATTTATTTTAAAAAGCTGATCTTAAGGTCCTTTGAAAAATTGCCTCCTAGTTTAATGTTTGCTATGAACTTCACTAAACACTTTATGTGGTCTGTGCCAATTAAGACCATTAGCATTATCATGAACCAGAAAAATGGTTATGCTTAAAAACATAAAAGCAGGGTTATTAGCAAAAAGTGACTTATCAAGTGTAAATAGAATGGCTTGAACAAAACGTGCGTCACCGTACATGCAGGCCCTCATTTACCATCTGGTCTCTGTTTTATGACCCTGGCTATGGATTTAGTTTGTGCTAGTGGACAAACAATTGGACAATGCTTAGAAACACAGGCTGGAATGTAGGGAAAGCTTATGGCAATCTTTCACTTGCTCTGTATCACGTGGGGGAAAAAGCAGTTTATGGAAAAAATGAGTTGAACTGTAAGCATTGCATCCTGATAATTCTTCCATTAAGTCATATAATTATGATTTCTTTTGCTTTCTTCAGATTTTCATTGAAGTCCAGCTAAGAATGCAACCAACAAAATAAAGTGAAAAAGCTGGGCATTTCAAGAAGCATCCTTCTACTTGGTGAAAATGTCTCTTATTTTCTGACAACGATTAAAAGACAATGGGGTCAAACACTCTTGGAAAGGCTGCAACATTAGATGAGCTTTTGAACACTTGTATTGAAATGTTTGGTATGCTCTTTCAATATTTTATTTTGTTGTTATTAAAATTAATCTTTTAATATAAATCCTGCTGTTCTCTGGTTTAGCCAATCTTTCTCTTGGCTAAGAACATTTTTGTTCTGTAAAATTTTCCATGTTTCAATTTGGCCCAGAGTCATGCAAGCCAAAATTTTAATTACATGCATAATGTATTAAATTTTCTTAATATAGTTAAGGCACAATTGTGGATATGGTGGCTTTTAAAATGCTGGCCTTTACCAAGAGAAATGTTTGGATGAATTATTCAAGGAGTTATTTCTGGCATTGATCTTTGTCCTGAGTGGTTACACAGCTGTGGTTTTGACCAGTCATTTTTTTGAATGTTTTCAAAATCATCATGCAATAATTGGCAAGAATATGTCCTAAGGCTCAGGTAATCCTTTTTACTCTTTTTAATATGTGATGTACCACGTCTGAGGGAGAGAAGTGATGAAAAAGACCTTGATCCATTACACCATTAATCATGACATACATCACACTGCAGTCAAATGAGTTCGTGGATGGGTTTAAGTGTTTTCTAATGGGGCTTTGATTCACAAAGCTACATTTAGATTCTCTGGAGATGCAGGACAGATCTTGATTGGAATGAAGTACTAATTTTTTTTGCCATGTGGAGAGAAAGAAGTATCTAAAGGTGAGAGAGATTGAACAATTGATGGATGGACAGACCTTGCTACCAGCTGCAGTGAATCCCATACACCTTGGCCACCATCAAACTTGTTGCTCTAGAACTTAATTAAAGTATTGGCAGAGCCCATGCACTTGTCTGTTGGAAATAGTGTCTCTTCTTGTATACACACTCTCTTGACTCTCACACAAGTCCATATGTGGCTCCAGTTTCATACCATCTACTGTCTTCTGAAAAAGTGACAGACAGAGAATAATCTAACATTGCAGGTGTTGGGGAAGGCTAATGCTCAGTCAGTCTGCCAGGGAAGAGCTCTGTGTAGTTTCAGTGGCTGCACTGCAAAGACACAAGTTAAGCAGCTGGAGATGTGAGCTTGGGCACAGATATGAGGTGCTGCTTTAACATTGAATTCCTTGAAGCAGATCCATTAAAAAAATAATTTAGCTGCTAACTTAAAGCTGTAAAGCTGCAATAAAATAAATATTGGAAGCAGTTGTACATAAATCATCTTCCCACTCTCTTGATGGACTAATTTTGGATTTGTCCCTTAGGTTACTGACACTGTCTTTATGTAAAATTTAGCACAGTGCTGCCCATGCCCCATCTGGTTTTGCTGTGGCCAGTTATCTGCACTGGTTTGGATTTTTTCCTCTGTTTAAATAACTGTTACTACATTCTAGCAAGTTACTTCTCAAGGGGCATTTTTGTGCTCTGGTGTTCCTTCCTACCTTTTTGTTAGATAAGGAGCCAACATTTCCACTTGTGATCCTTTCTGTTTTACTGTGCTTTAAGAATAAAAGCCTCCCCCTTTATGATGGGGTTAACTCATTGTTTCTCTTTTGCAGATGACAAAGGAAACCCATGCTCCAGCCATTTGCCAAGAACCTTTCTCTTAATGCATCGGTGGTATCTGCCTTCCACAGAGCTGGCTGGCAAGCTTCTGTCCACATATCCTTTCACAAAGTTCTGCAAATTGGCACCTCAGTGTCAGGAGCAGATTGGTTTCCTGACTGCTTGTAAAAATGGGCCAATTGATTAGTGAAAAACAAGGTTTAGAGGGGAAATTTTTTTTACACCTAAAAGGTGGAAGTTTGTGAGCTTCTTCATGCTCACATAAAGTCTTTGTGGGCTTTCTCCTTATGTACAAGAATACTGACTTTGCATCAACCTTGAATAACTACAAATATGAGGCCAAGATAACTTTTCAAGTGTATCACAGCAGGTTGACTACCATGAATTTTCAGTGATATCTAAGCCCTATATGTCATTTATACCTATTAATTCAGTAATCATAACTATTATCCTGCTTGGTTAGTCAGAGCTAGCAAGAAGCCTTTCTGTAGAATATTCAGAATTGTAGAATAGAGGTAATTTTGATATGGGGAAAAAAAAAGGGCAGCTAGGAAATAGTCTCTGTCCCCTGTGATGCTGTGAAAGTGAATGAAATAGCAGATGTGGTCATCTCTAGAAGAAAAGTTTGATACTTTTTAAAATTCAGCTGGTCTAGTATCTGCCTCCAGTGAATAAAAACACTGAATCAAGGCACACAAAGCTTTCTTTAGCTGACTTACTTATAGAGATGCTGATGGGGAGAACTGCAATGAATTCAGATTGAAAATCTGCTACTTCATGAGGTAAATGCACTTCTGGTCCTCTAGCATTTTGGTTTTACTGTTCTGTTAATACTATCAACCTAATTTTGTTTGTTTGGGTTTTATTACTTTTTTTTTACCATTCTGCAGTGAAGAGTGAGTTTTTGCATGTTTAAAACAATTAAGTTGAGCAATCCAGCTTTTAAGACTATTAACTGCATTGAGCTAAAAAGTTGACAGAAAACTTGTGTTATGATTTTTTTTGGCTTATGGGTGTTGGGATTTATCAGCCTCTCAGAGGGCAACAAGCTCAGTGCCACACAGAGGAGAGACACATTTTGCTTCCAGCTGTAACAGTGTGGGAGAAGAAAATTGTCACTGGGCTATAGACTTCAGTTCATGCAATGCCTACATGATTTATGGTGACGGGAGTGTGATAGTGATGGTGAAGTGATTACACATTGGGTGTATTCCAAACCTTCCACCAGCTTACTGACCTTACTTCCATGGGAAAGCTTTCATGTGTTGGACTGTTCCTATGCAGGAACATTTCCCTGTAAAAGGGAAAGCATGAATTTTTAAGTAATCATGATATATCTTAGTTGCTTCACTCAAATGTTTTTCCCTCCTTCCTCTGGATGAAGTTACATCACTGAGAAGAAAGGTGAGGGGGGTGACTGCAGTCAGGGTTGGTAAAGCCTTTTCCACTCCCCCTTCCATATGTAAACTTGTGTGGCTCACATTTGCTTTACACGGTTGCCCTGCTGGAGCTGCCACTCAAATGCACATTTGCATTTCCATGGAAGAGTGTTCTCTGAGCAGAGAAAGTTGTCCCACTTGGACAGGGACTAGGTGCAAGTGTTACCTGGGTGTCCTGGCAGCCTGAGTCAGGACACGGTGTGTGCCTTCTGTGGGTGTCACCTGAGACACCACTTCAGTTTTGCATTTCAATAGAATGCTGCTTTGTTGGGCTGTTGTGAGTTAAGAAAAAAAATTTAAAGATAAAGTGGCTTTCTCCACTTCAGTGTCACAAATGATTACAGAAGAAGCAGGCTGAGTTCACTCTCTCTGTCTAAAGAACAGTGGATCTGAAATATGTCCTGTTAAAAAAAATGCATGTAAAATATCTGCAGCCACTGAATGTAATACCTGAATCTGGCCATTACTTAACTGCTGTCTGTGGATTTCAGATACTGGATTTTGGAATTCCCTGCAGAGTTTAACTTGGATCTTGGGCTGATTCGTTTGACTGAAGAGTTCCAAGAAGTAGCCAGCCAGCTTGGATATGAGGATCACATCCATCTTATTGATATCTCCAGCATGTAAGCTTGTCATGTTAAGGACATCTTTGTGTCTGGAACAGCAGAATTCTAGTTCTGTCCAAAATATAAAAATACTAATGCGCATACAAAATTGTCTTTTAATTTGAAGCTACTAAAAATTTGAAGCTATAGTTACACAGTAAAAGAGAAGATTCCTATCTCTATGTAAATTTTTCATATAAACAGGAAATAAATTATTTTTCTGACACAGCAAGTGCCAATTTAGTGATTAGTATTACTTTTTTCCTACAAGTTTTCATACAAAATCACAAGTAATGTAGTGACTGGCATGCTGTGTAAACCTTAGATCTTCTCAGGGTAGATGAGAAAATTTTTCTATTTTTCTTGTCCTCTCTTCAGTAGTCTGTTAGTTTTTTGCCATGTTTTCTATTATTTAACTGGAGAAATTTTTGCATTCACATATGTAATTGCATTACATCAAAATGATTACAACTACTCTTTCCTTGACAAGCTGGAATGAAAGTCACCTTTTAAACATCTCATAAAGTTACCTTTTGCATCTCATGTGATATTGTAGATTTTCTTTTAAAATATGGCAGCTGCACAGAATTTGGCTGTCTCTGCTGTTCCATTACTTCAGGGACCTGTGGACTTACAGAGGAAAAATTAATCCCTGATGTTATTCAAGCATGTTTTTGTTCTGTATCAGAATTTTTTGTGAGCTGTTCTTGTATTTCCAAAGCATCTTTAATCATGGCTTCCTGTATCATGAGAAAGAATATGTAATCCTTTTGTTGTGATAGAAACCTGCTATTGTTTATCACTTGGAGTAGTGCATCCAAAATCCCTGTCTTCTGTTACACTCTTGGACAGGTTTTATTCTGTGTAGTTGTGATGTGCTGGATGCCACAGACCAGAATTCTCATGGTCCTTCTGTGGTCACCTTTAATGATGCATCCCAACTGTGGGCTACACTGACATACACCCAAACAAAAGTGAGACTTATTCCTGTTCCCTTGCAGTCCTTCCTACGACTGGATGAGAAGAGTTACACAGAGGAAGAAGATTTCCAAGAAAGGAAAAGCCTGCCTGCTGTTTGACCATCTGGAGCCCATTGAGCTAGCTGAACATCTCACTTTTCTGGAGCATAAATCTTTCAGGAGAATTTCTGTAAGAAGCCCACAACTTTGTCACATGCAATTAGGAGCCTGTCTTTAAAGAGTGTTCACATGGTTTCACATTTATGACTTTTTTCTCAGCGTTTCAGTGTAGTGAATCTTTATACTCTCTCATATGACGTTCGTAGCCATGCACTTCCTTTGACCTTTTTGTGCCTGATGGTTTTTGACACTGAGGGAAATTCAGGCACAGTTGCTTCTTTTCACAGAGGATTGGACAAGGACAAGAGGCAGAAGTGGACGAAAATTAAAGTTGAAGCTAAAGCAAAACAAATGAGTGAGACAAATGCCAAAAGAAATGCTGATTTCTGCTGGCAAATATCCATACACAAGGGTCACGTGATGTTACTGTATGAGGTGGCAAATGGAAGCAGTAAGTTCTCAAGATAACAAATGAGACTTTTTTTAAAGTGCTTAGGAGAATGAGAGAAATCAAACTCTCAAACTAAGAAAAAATGTATGAGTTTATTTGTTTGTTTCAAGGGAGGAAGGAAAAAGAGATCAATGAGGAGCTGAGACCAGTCTAAATAAAATCACTTTTGATGTTGCTTAATGATGTTCAAAGATTAATTACTCTAGACTTCAAATCATAGGAAAACACCCTACTGTGATCTGTGCAATGCTAACCTCAAAGAAGGAGGGAAGGACAAGGAAAAAGGCATACATTTCTATTTAGAGTTAAGATGCATTTAAATTCCCCTGGGGGGATTCCAGGAAGAAAACCCAAACATGCAATGAATTTTCTTTTTTTTTCCCTTGCTGTTTCTAGCTTCTGTTAATTCTTCTCTGTTAATTCTTCTTAATTCTTGAATTTTGCTATCACAGATGATTCTCTGCAACCAGTGAGAGTTAATTAATTTTGTACTACTTGTTCTTTCAAAGATATGTAATTGTAGAATACGATTACTCTGAATTCTGTCTTTGGTTTTATCTGTTTTAAAAAATGGGGGAGAAGGAAGGACAGCGTTAACTATAACAAGAAAATTCTTTAATTATCTGAACACTGAAATACTGTTTATCTGCACCTAGGAGACCAGCCCTCATATGTTTTTCTAGCAGGCTGGTTTTGATCAGCTAAACCCATCTTGTCTGGCATCACTAGCAACTCCCTACACAAGCTAAAATTATGTCATAATTTACTGGAAACCTCCCTTTAAGGGACAGCTGAAAACTGTTTTCTCAGACATTTAGGGAAATTTAATTTTTGGGATCCTATAAAATACCATGGCTTGAAGGTGTCAAATATAACTACACAGAACAAAACGTGTGGAGTAAATGATAGGAAAGATGGAAGTAGCAATCACACTCATCGTGCAGGCTTCTGTATATCCTGGCATACAAACAAGTTGGAAGATGACATTTAAGGAAAAGCCACACCAAAACAACAACAAAAAGATTTTAAGGAAGAGCTGTTGTGCAGCAGGGTCTGCTGACCCTGAGTCATGGTCACTTATTAAAAAAGAGGAGCTTTAAAAAGAAAAGTATCAAAGTTTCAATTTGATGCTCCAGTTTGTCCGACTGTTCTACTGAAAGTGTCTCTTCTCTGTTAGTTCACAGACTACCAAAGCTATGTGATCCATGGCTGCTTGGAGAACAATCCTACTTTGGAGAGATCTATTGCTTTATTTAATGGTATCTCTAAATGGGTCCAGCTCATGGTTCTCAGCAAACCAACACCCCAGCAAAGAGCAGAAGTAATCACAAAGTTTATCAATGTTGCACAGGTAAGTCTTGCAGATGAGTCTTTTTCTTCCAGTACAAAGCAGGAATATAAATGAAGATTACAGTAAACAAACTAGCTGATGCTCTTTGTGTTATTTCCTCAGTGAATAACCTGTTCAGCATCACTGGAAGTTATTTGTTCAGGTGTGGTGTGCCTGCATTTTTTAACTAGCAGACATAACTTTATAATAATTTTTCTTTGTTGCATTCCAGTTGGCAACTGTCACTGTTGTGTGTTTCTTCTGGAGCTAAGCTAATGAAAAAACGATGCTGAGCTATTCTGTTATGTGCCCTGGCTTAGTGATTTCTGCTTTAGCCATGATGGGTTGTCTCCTTTTACTTGTTATGTGTGACACTGAGTAGCTGCTACTGGTATTTAGTTATTTTTTTATTATGCATGTTTAATCTCTGCTGCAGAAGCTCCTTCACCTCCAGAACTTCAACACACTGATGGCAGTTGTGGGAGGTCTAAGCCACAGCTCTATATCTCGACTGAAAGAGACTCACTCTCATCTGTCCTCAGAAGTCACAAAGGTATGATGGACTCCAGAATATAGACATATTGAGGTGAATATCACCTCTTTGAGGTCTGATGGGTTCTGCAGTGCAGGTGTCTCACCAGCACAATATTTGGATCATGGCAGAGCATCCTGAAAGGCACTTGGTTGCATTCCTCTCAGTGGCGCAGGATGAGCTCAGGGATCCTCTGGCTGATTGCCTGTGCCAGAGTGGAAATTAACACTGTCAACACCCTGACAAGAGTTGTGCTCATTTAAAGATGAAGGAAATGCAATGAATGCTTTCACAGAGACTTGCTTCTCTGGCTATTTGTAGGACTGGAACGAAATGACTGAGCTGGTCTCTTCCAATGGAAACTACTGCAACTACCGCAAGGCTTTTGCTGACTGTGTTGGCTTCAAAATTCCTATTTTAGGAGTCCATTTGAAAGACTTGATTGCTGTCCATGTCATTTTTCCTGATTGGATAGATGAGAACAAAGTTAACATAGTGAAAATGCAGCAGCTTTCCATCACCTTGACTGAACTGGTTTCCCTGCAAACCGCCTCTCATCATTTAGAGCCTAATTTGGATTTAATTAACCTGCTAACTGTAAGTATTGAACATGTTTCAATTCACTGCTGTGATTCAAATGTTGAGAGTCAGTAGGAATACTCATATCTATAAAGTTAAGTGCATATTGTTATCTTGAAAAAGAAAAGGGAAAAAATACAAAACAGAAACAAGTTCACATGAGGTGTTAAGAAAGTCAGAGTTTTACTACAGTTGTATATGATGGCTGGAAACAGCAACAGGATTGTTACAAATTACCTCTTTAAAGAATGACAGATGGCTGTATTTATGTTAGGAGAAGTAAAAACCCAGTTCTGACTACTTAGAATGGAGGCTTATGTCCCATCTGGAATCACTGAGTGACATGCTGGCATCAGCACACAAGAGAAATTCCAGCTCGAGCATCATTCTGGTTTTGCTCCCCTGTGCTTTCCATGTGACACAGTACACTTCCTATCCAGTAAATAAAAATGTGATGGATTTATACTGGGACTGATCAGGTACAGAGTTTTGCACTAAGAAAGCTGACAAATATGAGCCTGAGGCTGGAGAAACCAAACTGGTGTGCATATACCTATGGCTTCATTGAGATGAGGACAGGGAAAGTTTGGGGAAATTGGAAAACCTTCAGTTGTGTCTTGTGTTGAATAACCTGGGAACAAGTCTTAATCCTGATTAGTGGGACAGGAAAAAGCAGGCACCAGATGCTGATCCCTGCAACAATCATTTAACTCAAATTTTGAACTATATATGTAGATATTTATTATCTTGTTTTGTTTTTGTAGAGATTGAGAGCTGCTTTCTTGTGACACTCTTTCCCTTCCTGGTCATTTCTTACAAGCTTAGCTTTGAATAGGGGGAAGTGAAACCTCAGGCTTTAGGGAACTGAGCAATAAAAAAGTGAGTCCAAAAGGGTAGAAATTAGACAATGTGAAGTGAGAGATGGAAGCTGAACTGTTGCTACCACTTTCATTAGATGTGCTCTCTTGTTGGTGACAGCCTGTTTTCCAAAAGGAGCAGAAAGCTAAAGATTTTTTTAAGACCCTGCAGGTCCTTGTATATTCAGCATTCTATCAGCCTGAGCTCACATATTGTATCTGTTTTTCAATTTTAAAAAATAATTTTCCGTTTCTTCATTTTCAGCAAAATGACAGGGATTTTATTTGTATTTTTGTATTTCTATCAGAACTCCATTTACTAGGAGAAAGTATTTGAGTACATGATGGGTACTTTCTCCCATATGATACTCTGATGCATGCATTCATCATATAACTCTGCTGACTTTGTTACAGTTGAGCCAATCTGATGGTAAACAATGAAGTTGCACTCTGCGATGTTGATTCCAGACCTGATCAAGGGTTATAAATAAGGTAGACAGGTGTAGGTAACCTAAAACCTTTCCAGGGTAACTCTGTCTCCACATCAGTCACTGGAAGCATAGTTCTGGATCAAATACATTTGTGTGGAAATATTGATTTTAAATGGTGACTTCTGGAAAGGGAAAAAACAACAAATTTCTATGAAAAGTTCCTGGACCAGAATTTTGGTACATACCATACATAGAATGAATATTCTCATTTTTCTTCCTGTATGTAGATTTTGTCCTTATCTGTGTATGTGAATACAATGCTACCTTTTTTTTTAAATGCTAGTCTCTTATATAGTAATAATGGATTAATATTGTGGATTAAATGTTTCAGTCTACCTTTTTGTTAAAAAGAAAGTTTTTCATTCCTAGCTGGTTTCAGAGAAAGAGGAGAAGAAAAGGGTTGCAACCCCAAGCTGACCAGAACTGACAACTAAAAGCAGTTTACCTTGCTGTGTGCAAGTGGTCTAGCAGATTTAGCCTCCCCTGCTGCCTATGTCATCTTCAGTTTTCAGAGCATAGAGAATTAACCATAGCTTTTATTGCTGGGTCTTATCTCTCTAATGTCAACTGTAAAAAGTTTTTCCATCTTTACCTTATTTAGAGAAACCCCTTTCAAATCCAGTGACTGAATATAAATGTGTAAAATGCTTTTCAGCTGTGTGTAAATCAGCTGACCCAACTCTTTCTTCCCTTCTGCTGTTTTCCCACTGAGCA
This sequence comes from Luscinia megarhynchos, assembly GCA_034336665.1. NCBI lineage: Eukaryota > Metazoa > Chordata > Aves > Passeriformes > Muscicapidae > Luscinia > Luscinia megarhynchos. Next base: position 76,092,325 of record CM067565.1, on the reverse strand, counting down.
GCTTCTATCTGGGCAAGCTTTTAGTCAGTCTCTTGTCCTGATAAGCAATGTGTAAATCTCTTGCCTGGCCTCCCTTGTGCTTGCCAGACAGGTCAATCACTGGGTATTGGCTTGCTAGTCCAGCAACTTGCACAAAAAGATGAAACTGGCATCCCATGGGCATGTGGGAATATGGCCTCGTTCTGCTCTTCCTCAGTGGTAGAGTCATATTTGCTCCAAGGGAGATGATTCCTTTCAAGTGGCTTGGAAATTATGTTTGGGGAGACCTTGATGAGAGTTATGAAGTGAGAACTTGGGTTAAATGCTTGGAGGAGAGGTGGGTAGTAAACTTCAAGCCAATTGCTCAAGGTGCTTACAGGCATTTTAAAGATGTTATTTTGAGAATAGACCAAAAGGTTTCATGGGGAACAGGAGGACTCTTGGTTTCAGTGGTAGCTGCTGGATGGTCAATAATTTGGAAAGTTGATCTTCTCATGCCTTAAATGTCTGCACACAAACTTAGAAGTCTGCTTTCCCCCATCCCCACACCCCTCCATCTCATCCCATATTTTTATAAGCATAGAAAGCCAGCTTCTAGCTCACAGAATTCTAGCTTTGAAAAAGCAGCTGAAAGAAGCCAGCATTTTGCTTGGAAGTCAGCATGCCCCCAGCAAGGGAAGGGTTTGCTGTATGGACAGCAGGGACACATGCCAGGTTTACTGGTGAAAGCTGAGGGGGATTCAAGTCCTGCCTTGTGTCATATAAATGAGTCTGAGTTACAGAGCCAAGAGAAGTAAATGTGTTACAATTCAGCTGCCACTGAGCCAGAGTATGTTGCATGAAGATGGACTCACTTCTTTGTGCATGGTTGCTCTTAGTCTGTGATTATTTCTCTTTTCCTGACTTACTGGCCACACTTGCTCTTCCTTCACCAAACCTTTTACCCAGTTCTGTTCCACACCCTGGAATCCAAAAAGTAGTGAAAGGGGACCTAAACACAGGCTGGGCAATGCAACAGAGAGGAAAAACAGCTTTAATGACAGTTTTGCCATTACAAAACTTACATTTGGCAAGGATGCTTAAGGGATGACCTTATAGGCTGTGCAGTATTTCCACACTGGTTTGTTTTTTTTCACAATGTGGATAAAAACCTGTGGGTACATACTTCATCACTTTCTGTGGATTAGAAGTGGATCTCAGTTTCTCAAGTAGACCACAGTATATTTATTTATATGAACTGTGTTAAAACTTACTTGGTGCCACCATTTTCCCTCCACTATTTTTATGTCTCAGTATCTATATATCTAACCTGTTCTGAGACTATATGCAAATGACTGGAAAGTCCCAGTCATTTGTACAGTCTAGTGAAGAGGATGAGAACTACCTAAACAATCAAATTGAAAGTCACCCTCCCTAACTTGTGTTCAGACAGTTCCACTTAAAAAAAAAAAAAAAAAAAAAAAAAAAAAAAAAAAAGTCATGTGCTTCTGATCGCTCCCCTCTCCATGCCCCTCCAAATTGCTAAGGAAAAAAAATACTGCACCAATGATAGTCAAATTAGAATAGAAACTGCCACTCACTGTAAAGCTTATTCTAGGAAAACTCTTACTATGCTTTTATTTGTCAGAGCAAAACTGTAAATAAAATATAAAATGAATGCTTACATAACTGCATAGCCATCATGCTTGTAATTTTTGTGGTAATGTATGAAACTCCTGAACTAGACAACACCTTGTCCACTGCATAAACATATTGTGCCTAATGAAATTATAATCAGTGCTTAAGATAAGGTCACATAATTCAGGGGGGGAGAGAGCTTACTCAATAAATACTAATACATTTCCACTCCCAAATCCACACCCAGTTCATCTGGCCTGCTGAGAAAACTGTGCTGTTTCACAGGAACCAGACAACGCCTTTTGAACTACCAACTCTGCTCTCACTCCCAGTCTGCCCTGACAGCAGCATGTGTTCCAGCCCAGTGCTGCTTATTTTGTGCCACCAGGGAACATCAGAATATAGTCACTGAACAGCTCACCACATGAACAATACTCATTACAGCACTTACTGGTTCCATTTTGTCTTCAGGACCCTCACCTAAACCTGTGACAGCAGCATGCTGGCTGGGTAAAGAAACCTGCAAGGATGCACAGCCTTTCACTGTGACCTTAATTACAAAGTGCAAAAATCAACGCTGTTTCAGCTAGACAAAATTAATAATGTGATCTCCAGACTTCTCTAAAGCCATGTGTTGGCTTTGGGAGACTGTCTTGGGAAAGGACACAACTTGTGTCTTACTGATCACACAAAATTGTGCCTAAAAGTGGGTGGTCCCCAGAGGTGGCTCTGCAGTAGGTGTCACTGGTCCTGCTGCTACTTACTTGGTACTCCAGATTCTCTAAAAATAACCTGTCACAGTCATTTAGTCTGTAGTAATTCTATCTGTCTGCTCAGGAACATCCTTTTAACTCAATCTTAGCTTAACTGGGGATTTGCAGGTTGGATGATAACTTCCAATCGGGTCAATTCTTCAAAACCAGTTAATGCAGGGACATGATCACAGGAAACATGCAATGTTTATTTGCTCTTATTGTAGAACATTAGCTACAGTGTTGATTAGCTTTCTCCTTCATCACTCCAAAAGAGGAGGAATTTACTGCATTGATCAGTGGAAGACCCCAGCTGCCAAAGTAAAAACAGATTCATCCTACTTAAAGCATATTTATGTACCTCCTTTTTTTCTCAATAAGTCCTCTAGGGAAAAGAATGAGAACATGATAGAAAAATCTTTCACTTATTTAGAAGCAGCTGGGAGGCAATTTACCTTACTTGCTGAGAGGTGAATAGGAGCAGGCTGAGCTGGGCTAAACTGGGACTGCTCTCACTGAAGCACTTTCTGCATCAACAGCAGTGGCAAACCCAGCCTGCCTCTCCCAGGCCTGTCTGCCCAGGGTTTCCAGAGGTGCTTGCTGCACAGGCTGATCTCTGTAGAAGAGCTGCACTACTATGACCCTTCTTGAGGAACAAAATTTGACCAGGATAAAATGTGAAATCCTCCCAGCCTTGCCCCTCTCTGGTCCACTTTCCTAGCAGCTGCACGGGCTTTGACGGGTCTCCTGAGCTCAGACATTGCAAAACATTGTGTTTACCATCAGTGGGAGGGGTATCTCAGCTTACAAACCAGTCTAGTAAATATTCCTGTTTTCCATTCTTTCTTACATATAGCTGTCCCTGGACCTCTACCACACTGAGGATGACATCTACAAGCTCTCGCTGGTGCTGGAGCCAAGGAACTCCAAATCTGTAAGTCATCTTTTACTGCATTTTGACATATTGCTTATTTTGTCTGCACGCAGATGATTAAATTTTTAAATGACAGTAATGTGCTTCCTTATTCATATGTACATAAAAGCTTTTTGGTGTTATACTTGTGTGGAAAACACAGGCACTGTTTATAGGTTTTAGTACATATTGGGAGAAATAAATGGTGGAACATGCCAGGCTTCACTGTTAATTATTTTTCAACAAAACCTCTGCAAGCCCTGGAAAACAAAGTTCTGCTTTAGTCATATATCCTTTATAAGTTTATATCAATTATTTATTGTGTGACCCTTAGCTGGTGTTCTGGCTGCTGGTGCAGTTACATAAAACAACACTGCGTTAAAATATTTGTTTAAGGCAAGGCAAATAATTACCTTAGTATTTTAAAACTGTTTGCTTAGGTATAATTGGCTGCACCTTGGGCTCTCAAGCAATGTTTGAACAGATGAGAATAGGTATTAATCTTTATTTGTTTATGTGCAACTAAAGATAATGCTGCATTCATGCATTTTTCTTTATTTTTGAAAGTCAAAGGATACAGATAAATCTCATAATTAATAGTTGAATTTCACTTCAAGGATTAATCTTTCTTCTGCTACCAAAGGTTGGGGCCTCTGCCTTCCTCTGAGCATTTCTTCAGTGTGTTAATATTCTTACTGCCTTTCATATCCAGCCTGTGATGTTCTCAGGCTGAGCCCTCTCAGGTCTGACAGCAGCAGAAGAGAGTGGCTGGAAATGCTTCCCAGGGGGTGAGAGCAGGTCCAGGAGTCTGAGATTAGGCATTCCAGTGTTTTTTCAGGTTTTGAAAAAGCAAGGAAGCAGAACCCTTTAATTTCCAAGTGTAAGACTTCTCTGAGGTTTAAAAGTGTCAATCACTCTTGGAGACCAGTTTGAGGACTATGTGTGTGTGCTCCCACTGATTTATTATGAGCAATGATAAGGAAACGAATGAGTATTTACAGAATCAACACTAGCTCAGCCTGAACATTTGAAATTTCATTACTGAGTCTCCAGTCCGTGTTAGATACAATTTGACCGCAACAGTTGCTGTTTATTTCGGTCATTTTGGGTCCCTCATGCTCCCATTAGTGCCGGCAAAGTTGAAATGTTACAGCCCTATGCTGTGGAAGGACTAATGGACCGCTACTGTAAATGAAGGAAATTATCACCTTGCTGCTTTGATCTCTTTGAGCAGGACAAAAGCAATATAAACAGTGCTGTGAACTTTAACAGTGCCTAGCAGTTGTGGGAGACTTCTGCATAAGGATCAATGAATAACCAGTGACATTGAGCTATTGCAGCACCCTGATGGGTAAAAAGCTGCAGCTGAACCGACAGAAGCCAGGCTGTTTGAAGCTTGCTTCTCTTTGATGGAGTGCCAAAGCACACAGGCTCTACTGGAGGGGAAAGAATCTGTAGGGCTTTTGTATGTGGAAAAATTTGTCAAAGGCAACGTGACAGAGTAGTTTTGTCATTCCAACTGCTCCTGGATTTATTGTTACATGGGTACCACTCCCATGCAGGTGCACTGTGGAGGAAATGCCTCACGCTGCTGCAATCGTTTTTGAGGCAAAAGGGGAGCTGATCTGTTAGCATAGGTCTGCTGTCAACAGGGGCTTGAGCAAGACTTTCCTTCCGCTAAAACTGGGAGGAGAATCTTCAGTCAGTATAGCACTGAGGAATGACCACCAGCTGTAGTACAGCACCTCCTTGTCACAGGGTCCTGCTTTTCCACACCCATTAGTGAACTTCTTGCTGGGAGTTTTTACTAATACAGCTATTATTGAGAGGACAGCTCTGCCTGGTACAATTATGCCACTGATGATGCACTTAGGTGATTTTTTTGTTTGTTTGTTTGGTTTTTTTTGTTTTGTTTTTTGTTTTGTTTTCAGTAGGATTCATTTCAATGCCAAAATACACAGATGTTTGCAAACATCTGAAAATGCTTTCTCAGTCTACAATACCATGGTCCCCATGTGCTGGTGAAATAAATGGGAGATACAGTCTGAAATACAAACTGCATGACTAGATACAGTGGTTTTTTAACATTTAATAATTTCAGCTTGGTAGTCTCTGGGCAGCCACCTTTCCTCATAGTGAGCACCTTTCCTCATAGGATGCATTTCAAATGCATAAATAAAATCATCGTTGTTCATTTGAGTCTATGAGTGCAATAGAAGGAACAAATATTTCCCTTTGGCTAGTGGTCAGTGACATGAGGATTTCATTGCAACTTGTCAAAAAACCATAAAAATTGAATGAGGCTTCAACTTAAATAGCCCAGAAGAAAGAGGAAGACTCCAGTGGATTCAGTCTCTTTCTGTCACTGTGCACTCAGACTAGCAGATGCTAAAAGCTCCCTGTGAGGTCTTGGTAGTCTAGCACCACACTGACACTTTTAATATGGATGCTTGGAGTCAGTGCTTTTGGCAGATAGAGCTGGATGTCCAGGTTCACTGTACTTCTTATGGAAATAGAATTTTGTTGATATAGGGGTGTTCTCCTCCCAAACTTACTTGTGCAAATTTGTATGGGTCAAAATCTATGAAGGCATTGATAAAAGCTGTTCTAACATTTGAAAAAGGAAAAGCCAAATTAATAAAGCAACCCACTAACAAATCCTTTTTTTGTTTTCCAACCACTTGCAGTAAAATATGAACCTGTGACCATTTCTCATCTGGATGTCAAAGTCCAATACCATTGTTCTACACAATGATACGTGTAACATCTTTACCTTTCTCAATTGTCTCCCTTTCAAGTCACACCAATTCAGAACGAGACAAATGAGACCCAGATTCTTTGCTCATCAGCTAACACAGGGGCCTTCTGAGACTATGGACTCTCTCCCTTCTGAACCAAAATACACTTTGTTTTTTCTGCTTGACAATGCTTCACTTGCTGGATGTCCAGTGGCAGATGCAGGGGAAGGCCAGTTTGTTTGCAGTGTTTTTCATGCTAACTGGTTATTTTTGAATCCTTACCTGAAAATGTGTTCAGGTTTGTCCTGTATTTTCTGCTTGAAGAATCTGAGCTGCATTCCAGAGCTACTCCCAAACCACTGTAGTGGTGTGGAGGGAGTCAGGCTGTGAGCTCTGTGCATCCAGCGAGCTGTCACCTCCTGTTTTGTCAAGACCAAGAAATTTTAAAAATAAAATAGTCTGGCTGGTGTTATCTACAGAGCAAGCTAAAGGTTAGAGCCTTTCTACTCAAGCTGTCTGGGTGAATCAAGCTGTGCATCCTGGCACATCTCAGCTGGAAACGAGTGGGATTGCTGAGCGCAATTCTGGCCCTGCTTCTATATCCTGCCGCCTTGCTGGAGCATGAACTTCAGGTTGTGGCAGTCCTTGTGTGGCTTCTGGGCATGGCCCTTCCAGCAGGGGGCTGGGGGCAGACTGTGGTGATCTCCTCAGAGGTTTTGCTGAGGAGCAAAGCAGATTTCTGGGTTTACCTATTTCTGATGCCCACTGTGTTCAAAAACCCTTCAGACCCTCCTTCTTTCCCTCTTCCTTCAAGTGTCATTGCTGTTGAACGCTCTGGAGATGTCAGTGAGGAAAGGATTTGCTGCTGGGTGGTGGCAGCATAGCTGCAAAGTGCCACAGAGAGCCTGACTGAAGCTGTTAGAGAAGACAAGCAGCCCTTTCAAACCTTGCCTGATGTTTTGCTAAGCACACTTTTACAGCACGAGTACTCCAGCAATTTTTGATTTTAGCTCTGACATTTTGAGCTGCTTTTAATGGGAAATTCAACTTCTTAATTCAGATTTGATAATCCTTGTGTTCTGATCCGTCTCTCAGCAGCCTACCTCCCCGACCACGCCCAACAAGCCAGTAGTGCCACTGGAGTGGGCATCTGGAGTGGTACCTAAACCTGACCCTACAGTCATCAACAAGCACATCCGGAAACTGGTGGATGTAAGTACTTGGAACATTGCTCTGGTCTAAGAGAATGATAAATTTGATAGTTTCATTATTATAATTAATTTCAAGCTTTTAATGGGATTGTTGTGATTGGGGTGAATTTCAGGCTTACCATAACAAATTTGAGCCATTACTGATACGTTAAGAAATATTTATTTTATTCCTGCAATCAGCAATGGGATTAGTAAATAGGTTTCTGGGTGCAAAAGAGCAGACTTTCACAAGCATCCAAAACCTGGCTGCTGTTTAATAGGTTTGTCTAGCAAATATAAATTCAGATGGGAAAGTTTAGTTTTTGCAGCTCTAGACACACAGTTCATGTCTGGTAACAGACAGCTGAAAAACAAGCAACTCAGAAACAAGGTTTCATACATTAATAGGTCCAATGGACTTTTCTGGAAACTCTATTTCTGGTTTGCAGCTTGCTGTTATTTTACTGTCCAGAGAATGCTATGTATGATAAAGATAGCACTGTCTTGGTGTCACTTTAAAAATGTGGACATGAAGTCACACAGAATTAGAGGGGGGATCTTCTAGCTTCAGTTTAGAAGGTGACGTGTTGTGCTAGGTAATGTAAACAAAGCTAAACACCTCCAGATTCCTTTGGAGAGACTGAACCTTTCTTTCTGCTTTCTACAAATGAATAAGTAACTCTGGGAGGAACGATTAAATTCTGACTTTGTCTGTGTTACAGATCACTAATTTGGGGTTATGTTGTTAAGATAACCTAAACAAACTCTTCAGTTCTCTCACCCAGACTTCAAATAGATCTTGTAGTTTATTTTTTGTACATGTCCTTTTTTGAAAAAGTTTCATTTTTCTTCTAGTGTGACATGCCAGAAATGCACATGCTGTTCTTTGAATTGCTTTTGTCAGTGCCATATGTGTTGATAAAAATGACTCCATATCCAAACCTCTCTTTAATAGCTTGTTAAATAGGAAGTCTGTCATAATTCCTTAATCTTTCCAGAATGTGCAGGGTGGGAATTTGTTTTTTCTATAGTTGAGGGAGTTGCAGTTCCCCAGTCCACAGTATTGGCCTGGTTCAGGACACACGATCTAGAGCTTGACAGGATTAAAATACGGTATGGGGTTTTTATGGATAAAGCTTACTTAAGGCTCACACCACTGTATGCAGCTGTTTTCACTTTGCCAATATTTGCTGTTTACTTGCTGCTTTGAGTTGTGCTTTTAGCCATTGTTTATTACAAAAAGTATTGAATGCTACTTGTGTTTGTGTTTTGGTTCCTTTCCGATGTTTTCTCGAGGTCTGCCAGTCATCGGTTAGTCATTTGATGTAAATGGGTTTCATCAGGTTCATGTTAAAACAAAGACAATACAGATTCCTTTCAAGAGTTTCAGTACATTAATTTAATGTCTTTATAAAAAAAGATTCTAATCTAATGAAGGAGTTTGTACTTCACTGTGCACCTCTCAGATAGTCATTTGACTTTGACACTGTTTTTCCCATCAGCATTGCATGTAGCTTTAACAGCCCTTGCACATCTCTGCAAACAGGAAGACAGTAACTCCTTAGCAGCTAAGGAGGGCACCCATCACTGTATGTGACCTTTTAAATTTGATTCCATGTGTTTTTTACTTAGTGGTGGGTTGATGGAAGAGAAAGGTTGTGTTAGGCACAAATTGCTCATGATTGGGATGTCAAAATACTAGTAAACAAAACAGATTGAAACAGTACTGTGGCAGAGTAGAGGTGACCACCTAAAAGAGAAATTAAGCCAAAACCATCTGAAATACTCATGGGAAAGCTGCTGTTGTTTTTGTTTTATTTCTTCTTTTCATTATTAAACTTAATGAAGCAAAGGGAATATATCCTCACCTGGGGCAGAATTTTAGTGACATTTCCAACCAAGAAGAAAAGTAAAGCAAGAATAATTATGTGTGAAGAGGTGTGGAGGATCATCACTTGATAAATGCTGACGTCAAGTTTTCTTTAAAAATTGGCCTTTTTTCCTGTAGAGTTCAATAATATGTATATTGAAATACTAAGCAAAAATAAAAGGAATAAAACAGATGCAAAGGAGCATCTGAATAGCTGAACAGAACATCAGGCTAAATGTAATTATAATGTTGGAGAGGCTGGTATAGATTCAGGATAGGCTAGATAACAGTACAATAATTTTTTTGGTTTTTTTCCCCAGTCTGTCTTTAGGAACTATGATCACGACCATGATGGTTATATATCTCAGGAAGACTTTGAAAGTATAGCTGCCAACTTCCCCTTCTTGGACTCTTTCTGTGTGCTGGACAAAGACCAGTAAGCATGGACATCTCTTTGTGGTGGTTTTTTTCACTTTTCCTCAATTTAAAAAATTGAAGAAAAAGCATCTCCCAAGTCTCTTGTGTCTGACAAGATTACTGAAAGCCAAATTCTGTTATCATTTAAATTATTATATTCTAGTCAGGTCTTTAAGTCTCAGGTTGGAGTCCGGCTTTACCTGGTACTTTAAAAATCATTTATGAAATAGCTTCAGGACAAGTTCCTGCTGGGACTGAGTCAAAACCCAAGAGTATTGTGAAACTGCAGTGGAGATGCTTAATCCTAAACCCCACCACTCACCACTCGACCCTTCCCCTAACCCTTGCACCCACCCCTAGCACACTCTTCTAACCCTAGCACCCATCATTCAAACCTAAACCTAACCCTGACCATAACCCTAACCATAACCCTAGCATCCACCCCTAGAACACTCCCCTAAGACTGATGAAACAAATAACTTCTGTACAGCACAGGGGAAATGATTGCATGCAGAGAAGGAGTAACAAATATTCTAGAAGGATATCAATTTCCTATCCAGTTGGACTTGATAATTCTTGTGGTCCAGAATCTCCTTGGCTGTGGTGGCCAGCCAGAGGGTTAACCACTTGTTCTCTTTGAGCTGTAAGTCAAGTTCCTTCATTTAGTGTCCTGGTCTGTGCTCTCATACCACTAACAGGTGAGATAACAAGGTTTGTGCTGTAAGTTCAGTGTTACTGTTTAAAGAAAGATAAGAACCACAAAGGCTGTAAGGGTTATTTCTTTCCAGGACTGTTGTAGCTTTTGCAAAGGACGTGATTATTTTGCAAAATATCACCCAGTATATGTGCTTTCTACAATGAGAAAACTCCAAAATTTTCAGTACCATGAGCAGTGACAGGTCTACTCTATTTTTTATTTCTCTTACAGAGATGGTCTTATAAGCAAAGAAGAAATGATGGCTTACTTTCTGAGAGCTAAATCACAGTTTCAGTGTAAAATGGGACCAGGGTTTATTCATAACTTTCAGGAAATGACCTATCTTAAGCCAACTTTCTGCGAGCACTGTGCAGGATTTGTAAGTATGATTTTAATAATAACATATCTTAAAAACAACCTTTTTAGCCTGTAATGTATATGGGGTGGAGCTGGTTCCATACATTGCTAAAGTCTCTTGGCCAAATAATACCTCATGGCATTCAGAATCACAAAACATTTACTCATGTTGTAGCTGTGCTATCCAGTTTTGATTTAGCGGTTTCTGAAAACTGGCATTTGTAAGAATTTCTGTTGAGGGGAACAAAATTATGTTAGCTAAAGGATGTTAGAGACTATGTGAATGGTCTTACTTGGTTTATCTTAAGCTCTTTAATTTGGCTTGATTTCCCATGTAAACAAGCTCAAGGGAAAATAGATGTCTGGAGCAGAGGATGTAAATGAGGCAAAAGCTGTTCTTTCTCAGGAAATTGCACATGGCAACACAGATATGTTCATAATTCTCTGAACGGCTGTAACAGACCTAATTTTCTCTCTATTGAATGAACAGATATCCTAATTTGGTAAAGAAATCATCCAGCACTTCTGTACTATAAGAATTTTTAAGGATTTATTAGTTGGGTTGGTTTTTTTAAAATTTGCTTTTTCTCTCAGCCATAATTTACCAGATGTCACTTACTAGAGTGCTCTGTACATATCTGGGAAAGGATTGGTTTTGTGGACATTTGCGTTGCTTGTAAACCTTCGGAAAGTTTTCCACTTCAAACCCAATATAGTAAAGAATAAAGAAATATTATGATATAGAAGTTATTTTAATAGACACGCTTGGCTGAAATGAAGTGTCCACACTTAGGCAGCTAAAGCAGTAAGGGCAGAGGGCCACGTCATCTGCTTGTGTGTGGCTCACATAACAGGCTGTAAACTCAGACCCTGTCCCTGCTCTCCAGAACAGATCTGCCTCTGCACTCGGCGGTAATTTTATTCCATAATCCTTTACACTAAGCAATATTTCTTCATGATTGAAAGCAACAACAACAGCACTGCAGTGCACAAAACCCAGCCTCCTTCCAGGCCAGCTCTGGCCTTCCTGCTCTAGCCCATGCTCCCATTTTCCACTCACTCCTTTTGCAACGTGTCAGTTTTGTTTGACTGCTTGAAGCCCCTGTCGCAACCGCTGCCACTGATTAATGCCCTGGGGAAGAAGGAATTCCGCCTATTTCCGCCGGAGCTGCAAAAGCCCTGGCGGTGACATGGTCAGTGCTGACGTAGGAGTGTGCTGGTGGGTCTGGAGCTGACAGCTCCAGCACATCCAGGGGACAGGGACACCGGCCTGAGCCCATTGTTCCAGGCTGCCTCAGGAAGACGTCATTGCGTTCGTGACACTCGGTGCATGTTTGGAAAGCTTCCACAGCAAAGCAAGGCCCAAGGACTGCCCTGAAACGTCCTCTTCTGCAGACATTTTTGTCCTGCATCAATTTTCTAATTGGCCATTGGTAGATTTTTCACGTCTCCCTGATTACATCCAGTGCAGGAATGCAAACGAGCAAGGGGTTGTACAGGAAATGGAAATAAGGTCATTTTTCCTGTCAGCTCACTGAAGTCATTGGCATTGTTCTGTGGATGAGTTGGACTGATAGAACAGGAACCAGCTACAGAATCTGCTGCATATTTGTTCTGCATTTCAGTGCTACTCATCCACGGGTGGAAACCTCATTTCAAACTGATGCACTGATTCACAGTCAAAATAATGTGCACTGACCATGCAGCAGGATGAATTGGCATGACAGTGCAATGCACACAGTTATTAAAACGATATAAACTTTAAAGGTCAAGCTAAACCTAATGCCATTAAGCAGCACAAAGTTGATATGCCCATGGCCAGTCGCAGTTCGGTCCCAAAGCTTGAGTTGCAGCACGTGGCAGGTAGGTGACCAACCATCCTGCTAAGCTTCATAATCTGAATTTGCACAGATCCTCTTACCTTGGAACTGGCTCAAGCCAGCTTTGCAGCAAGGCTGTGTCAGACACAGTCAAAGCTTTAGGTCAGAATTCATGACATGGCACTCCAGCTAAGCTTTCACTGCGGTGTGTAACCACAACAATGGTGCCAAATTTGAGTGGGAGGAAGGTGCAGAGATAAGAAGGTGAGGAGTGAGGAGAGAGGTCTTCAGTGGGAACAGATTAGAGCCCAAATGAAATAAGTAGCAATCCCATGATCCTGTCAAAGAGATCTGGGAAAATAGGTCACTGCTGCTGTTTCAAGAGGGACTCGGGTCCCTGTCGCTGCCTGAGCACAGTAACTGAGTTCACATAAATGGAATTGGCAAGGAAAGAATAATCCACAGACCTTCTATGGAGACAGCTTCCATTATTGTCCTTTCTGTTCTTTTGTTCTACCTTGTCTAATCTATTTTTGCTCTCTCCAGACCCCTATTTTTTCTTGCTATTTCTTTTGTGCAGTGTATGGGGCGTTTTGTTTTTTTTTTTCACCCAGAATCTTTCCATTCTGTTTATTTTACTCTTTCCTTTGTATCCTTAATGATCGTCATCTTTTCCTTTTGAACCTTTCTTTAATGACCATATTCACCCCTGCTCTCTGTGCGTGGATACTTAGAAATCTGGTGAGGAGCCACACGCAGTTTCAGTTGCCTGGTTTTGCTCACACTCCCTGGTGAATGAGTTCAGGAAAAATAAACAGTCAAGTCCCCAGGTTTTTTTTTTCCTTTTATGCTAGAGTTAGAAAAACTGCCCCTTCCTCTCACTGCCTCTCAAGAATGGAAATGCTTGTTTTTATAGTGGCATGGCTGTAGATACAGTGCTTCTGAGTACATAGAAAACAATTTGCTTGGGAGTTTCCCTGTTTCCAAGCAACCCTGCTCATGTGGCAGTGAAAGCTCCCCAAAAGTGGGACCACACACACTGGCCCTTGGATGTTTAGCATTTGGTAGTTGCAAATGTACATTGACAAGAGCAGTTTCTGAGGAAGGCAAAGATGGAATATAATGGCTCTTCTGCATATTTCATTCTTCATCTGTTTGGGTTTTTCTGTTTAAGACAGAAAATGTAGGTGTGCAAATCAGGCTGCTGTGTCTAGCTGTGCTGGGAATCAATATGGGAACCAAGAACCTAGTTTTTATCCTCAGTGGTGTTTTCTTCTGCTGGGTTTGAATGTTGTGGGTCAGTGATGTATCTGGAGAATGGATGTACACAGGAAATTCTCCTGCAGATAATATTAAGGGAGCCTGGAAGCAGAACGTGCTCTGTTGTTTTCACTAAGCTTGATATGACAGCATGTTTTAACCCATTCCTGGAAGCAAATGTCGTCTGTGTCTCTCCTTCTCTGGTAGTCCCATTACTACAAGAAAGTAGCAAAAGTAAGGGAGAAGCCACATGAGTCTTATCACAATTAGAGGGGGAGGTCTGCCTGACAGGAAGGGTGTTAAGAGCAGTTGTATCCTGTTTGTGTTTTTGTAGCCATTGGTACTTCCTCATTGTGACCTTGTTTTCCTTCCAGCTTTCTTTTCTAATTCCTTGACGTTCTTTTGTCTTTCTTTGCAGCTCTGGGGTATAATCAAACAAGGCTACAAATGCAAAGGTAAATAAATATTATTAGGATTTTTTTCAAGCTATGGGTGATGGGTTTTTGTTCAAGTCAGTCAACCATACCTTTAACTAAAATGTCATGTGTTCAAACACATCTTACATCTACACTTGGTACTGTCCACGAGCAGTGACTGCTGGTACGCTATGAAGTTTCACTGCAGTGGAGAAAATACCACCCAGTAGGAATGCACAGATTCTGTGGGATAAAAGTCCAAAGCAGCCCCTGACTCCATGAGCTGTCACTTTCTACCAGTAAAGACCTCGTAAAGTGGAAAACCAAGTGTTCTTATCCTAACACTGAGACATCCTGAAAAATATCCCCTGAGACTCAGATCAGGAAAATGTCTGCTGGAAACAGTGTCTCATGTACGTACATGTGCCTGTAGGGAAGCCTACTTGCAATTTAATAGTGGCTGAACTAGAAATAGAGAAATATTTAATTTCTAGGCTGCTCAGCAGGTCCCATTGAAAGATCTTCTTCAGACATTCAATTTATAAAAAATCCCAGAGCTCTTAGATCCTTTTCCTTTGCCTTCATAAAATACTTAATTTCTTATGCAGTACTTGCACCATGTTAAGCAGGTCAGACCAAAAAGGGCATTGTAGTGGTCCTCATTGGCTTTAAAATCCTGGACCTATTTATTTCTCAGGCAGCCCAACTCTGGCTGAAGGGCACTTGATTTTCATAGCTAGAGCTGTATCTCAGTTGTTCACAGGGGAACATTCACATTTGTACTCTTTTCCCTTAGTTTTACACAGACTCCAAGGAGAAGGGTAAAGATTTCACTCTTAATGCTTTTTAGGATGCACAATACTCCTGTCTCTCTCCTGCCACAAACCTCTCTTCTTCAGAATGCGACAGGGGAAATGGCTAAATCAACATATGTAATTCAGATATTCCTGATTACTGTCATCTTAGAAGCTTTGAAAGGGCTGGTTGCAGTCTATAGTTTTACTGGTAGGATGAGGAAAGGAAGGTGAAGTTTTGTCACACCAGCCTGTAAACTCAATCTGAGATCTGAAAGCTTCTGTCCTGCATCACTGCCTGTAGCAATGGCCCAGTGGAGACTGAGCAAAAGTGCTTCTGTAAAGTCAAAGTTACAGGCAATGAAGCATGAAAGTAAGAGAGCAGAGCTGCTTGCTCAGATCCTGCAGTGTGAGGGTGCCTGTCTTTTGTTGCAGCAGCTGCCAGCTGCTCTGTGTTCTAGCATCACTGCAGTGTGACATCCATTAGGGATGAACTCTGCCTTTGAGCACAGAGCTGTCCTCCTCTGTTTGAACCTCTGACACAGCAGGGGGAGGGAGGGAGTTCCTCCTTTCAGGCCTGCTGCTTACCCCAGCTCTGTGAGTAATGAGATAAAGGCTGCAAGTGAAAGGAGGAGTCCTGCACCTCAAGACAGGTCTTTAGTGCATCTGAGGGGGCATGTTACCTTTGAGGCAGAGAAAACCAGAGCTGGGCATGTACTGCTGCATTAGTCATAGGAGCAAGTGTTGGCAGAAACCAGAACTCTCACCCATCATGCCAGCACTGCTGCCCTGAGCAGAGTGGTTCTTACAGCAGAATCAGAAATGCAGCACCTTGACAGTGCTCATCTAGAACAAAATGTTGGGCTATGGAGCAGCAACAAAGAAACAAGGAAAATGGGAATTTTTTAGCAATGGAAAAAGGTACAGAGGAGGGAGAGATTGTGTTTGGGGTACATCCTCCCCCCTTCAGCCCTTTCTTGTGTATAAGATCCATACTCTAGCCACACTTCAGACAAATGTACCTAGTGATGATGTATCCACAGTGATTTAAAGCCAGCAGAGGCTTGGAGTGCAGGTACTCAAAAAGTCTTTTCTGAGTGGATGATACACGTCCACAGAGCTCATTCATGTGCTAACATTGCTTACTGAGTTACTTAGACTAGTTTTAATCTCCAGTAATCTACACTGACCTCCAGCAGTTCTTCCAGATGCTCAGGGTATGGATGCTCTGGAGTCTTCTAACCAAGTCTATTTGCTATAATGGGCCCTGCTGGGTCAAATAAAAGCCAGGCAAATAAATAGCTCCCCTCTTGGGGGGACTCATGCAGTAGAGCAGAAATTTTATGTATGACATACACAGGATCATATAATTCCACATCTCTTCCTTGAGACTATTTTGTGATTAAAATATCATCTTCCCTCTTCTCTTCTGCTGCCATTTTTTTATTAATGGCTGTCATGGAAATTATTCATTTTTTTGTAATGCCCTTCACATCAAATGATCCATTTCTGTAACACCCTTCACACCTTCTGTCAAACTTTTTGTTCCTTCAAAGTCCCTTTTTGGTATCTGCCTGCTAATAGCCCTGAGGAATTACCAGATAGTTGTGGCTTTCCATTTGACGACTTGACAATTTCTTTCTTCACAGATTGCGGTGCAAACTGTCACAAGCAATGCAGAGACCTGCTCGTGCTGGCATGCAGGAAATTTTCCAGAGGAACTTCAGTAGGCAGCAACCATGGGTCTCTGCCTAGCAGTCCATCTCTGCCTCCAGGTGAGAGCAGTTTTCCTTCTGTTTGAAACCATTTCTGGAATCCCCTCTAATGGCCAGTGTAAATTTTTAATTTGTCCTTTGTATCAACACACAGAGCAGTACTTGTCCTTTTCACTGCACTATGGCTTGTGTTCAGCCCTCAGATTATAACATCCTTTTCTCCAGTGATGGCCTTAGTGTCCTGTCTATAGCTCACTATCCTCCTTATTGGCACCCCTATCCCAACTGAAAAGAAATGAAATTGTACTTCTCCTTTTTTGTCACTTAGGAGCAAGGAGACATAGGGCACAGTTCTAGCACTGCCTTACCCCCTGAGCATGCACAAGGTGAGACAATCAAATCTGTGCACTCAGTGTCAGAAACAGTTTCTAAGCAGCATATGGGTATTGATAATTATAGCACTGCTTTGTGTAAGGGTTACCTCCCCACTCTCCCCCAAGCTTGTTACCTTTTTGTAAGGACCTTGAAGCAGAATACTTAAACAATTCCACCCTTTCTTTCAGTCCAAGATGAAGTATTTGAATTTCCCAGTGTTGCTGCAGAACACCAGGACCTTGATGGCAGAGCTATCACCCTTGTCACCGGCTCTTCAAGGAAAATTTCCGTGCGGCTGCAGCGGGTGACCACCAGCCAAGCAACGCAGACAGAACCACTCTGGCATGAGCCAGGCTGGAACGATTCAGGTTCCCACACTTTCCCCAAAATGAAGTCCAAATTCCATGGAAAAGCTGGGAAGAACAAAGGCTTTGCAAAGTGGGAGAATGAAAAGCCCAGCATGCAGGCTGACCTAGACATAGAAGCCGAGGCCCCACAGGATATACAGGATCACAATGGAATAGAAACCCTCCCAGAAAGACAGGAATCTGAGGTGAGTTCCAGAAGAAGCCAAGACAGTTTGAAATCTACTACAGTATGAAAGTTATACAGTATAAGGTTATTTCATAGATTTCAGGATGCTTTTTCATTCAAAACAAGAGTTGTACCCTTGCACTGCACAGTTCAGGGCTCTATGACAGACCCACAATTACCATTCTGACAAATACACGAGTCCAGGCCAGGACAGGGTATTGATCTGATGTCTGTTGCTGTCATCCATAAAATTTATACTTCCAAAGCCTCATGCTTTTAATGACCATCTCTGCCAGCATGCAAATGCTTATTTTCTTCTGCTTACAGGATAGCTGATTGCTCACCCTGAAGCACAGAAAACTAAAGATGACAACTACAGCAAGTGTTGATGGACTGTGACAGACCACATTTGGCCATAAGGAGTGTTCCCATACCTCATCCTTTAAAACCCAACCATTGCCCTGTTTTCTTAGCTGAAAGGTGTTACAAGGCACTATTTATTTTCTCACAAGTAAGCCATTTGGATGAACATTGCACAGCCACAGCAGAACAGATCTCTGCGCTCAGTGTTTTCTTTTGTATGACTTCTGTGGAAACTTCCTCTACATGCCAGAGGAGAGATTTGGCCTTCTTTAAATGCACTGCATCATTTGGGTATGTCTGCCAGCAACAGCAATGGTGAGGACAGAAGCCAAGCATCCAAGTTTGCTCAATAACACTCCTTTCCTGAGGCTTGTCATGATCATTTAAGGAAAGAAGTAGGTGTGTGTGTGTTGATTAAATCTCAAACAAAAATCTCTCAAAGTCCTCTATACTGAAATTCTTTGTGCACCTGGGTTTTGAATTTTGGCCATGTTTACATTGCTACAGTGAATGTCTTGGTGTTCAGCAAGTGATACCAGTTTCCAGACGGGGGATCCTTCAAATAGGCAGCAGCTGGCTGAGACTGGAGGAATTCCAAGACACTATGTGTTTGTCTGATTACACCACAATGGAGAAGGGTCATCTTTGCCAACACTGATTATGGTAACATTAGCACACAATAAACACTTTAGTTTTAAGTGCGTGTGTGTTTGTGTCTGTGTATGAATGCGGATGTTATACTTTGCTCTGGTTAGAAAGTTGTACATGTTAAGAATAAATATTCTGAAGAGCAATCTCCAAATCAGCAGTTTGCTAAGGCAGGAAAAAGAGAGAAAAACAAAACACCACAAAGCTGAAACCTGAAAGACTGGTGCATGTGTTAGTCTTCATATCCCATCTCCCTACAACAACAGGGGTGAGTGTGTGTGTGTGTGCATATAGCACACACTCTGACTTAAAGCCACCCAGTTATAAGATGTCCTACAAAATTCAAGTTATTGCACTCTTCAACGTGTTATAAGCATTCAAGACGGGTTATTCCATAGACTTCCCTAACACAAAACTGACAGCTGCATTCCTCTGTGGTAATTTGACTGTAAACTGCACTGGGACTATATGATGCCTGCCCAGGTTTGCATCTTGCATCCTGCAGGTTTATTTTCCAACAGAACCAGATGCAATAGTAAATCTGTGGCGATAAAAAAATATTTAAAAAACCCCAAACATTCTCTTTACTGTTGTAAACTCAAGAGAAAGAAGCCCTGAATTGGTTTCCAAACTAGGATGAGGGCCAGAAGCACACTTCACTCTTATACTGCTGTGGGCAAAGAACAAGCATTAGCAAAAACACGGTCTTGATTTCCTGTGGTGGGTCAGCTGAGGGGTCAGAGCCAGCTGACCGCACAGCCACCGTTACAGTGCACGGCTTGCTCACAATGAAAAGGATGTGGTGGGGAATTTGAATAGAGAAATTTGGTTATGATCCAGGCTGCTGATGGAGCTGTTGAGATAAGCCTCTTAATCCTCCATAAATGAAATGCTCATGAGCAACTTCATTCTTAACATCACATAGTTTTGACCAGTGTTTAGTCTGTAGAGGTCAGCTCATTTCTTGCAGGGTTTTAGAAGTTATTTGTAGCTCTTGACTTACTCATCTCATCAATAAATCTGCAAGCCTGGTAGCTTCAGTCAGTTATAAGCTTTCCTCAGATGCAGTTGCAGATCAAGGATAGTCTGCAGGCTCACACAGCTGATCCTGCTAAGCAAAACATTGCAGCCTCTAAAGAGAATCACAAAACCATTAAGGTTGGAAAAGACCTCTAAGATCAAGTCCAACCTTTGATCAATCACCTTGTCAACTAAACCATGGCACTAAATGCCACATCCAGCTGTTTTTTGAACACAGCCAAGGATGGTGACTCCACCACCTCCCTGGGCAGTCCACTCCAATGTTTAACAGCCCTGTACATGAAGAAATTATTCCTGAAATTCTTCATGAAATTGAGAAGGAATAGGTGAAAATTTCAAGCACCTGCTACAGCTGGAAACCCTGTGCTTCAGGCATTTAAGGAAGAGGAATACAGAGTGTGATGTTGGCAATAAGCATTCATGGCCATTGAAAACAAGAAAGACACTGGGTAGAAATCCAGACATTTTTCTCACATACACACCCCTCACTCCCCAAAAAGGAACAGATTTATCATAGACAATGTAATAATTTATCAAAAAACATTCACAGTCTGTTTACAGAATGTAGATTGCCTAGTTCCACAATAGTAATCTGAGTAGAGAGAGCTGACAAGGCTTGAACAAATGTTTTAAGAAGTTGATATCAGATGAGATTTTTTTTCCTGTGGGGAGGCCTGAATATACGAAATTTAGAAAATATTTTTCTCTTCTTCTTTCAAATGGACATCTTTTTCTGAACAGGGGAAAGACTTTTCTTCACAAAAGCAATTTTAGTCCCCCAGTCGAGGGAAAGGAACTAAGAGTTTCTTGTTGGCTCTAACCTAACAAAATGCAGAAAGCATCAGCCATCAGAGTCCCTGCCTGAGCTATGTGTCTTTGCTGGTCTTGGTGAAATCCTGCCTGCTACAAGTACAGCAATTCCAGGAGAGTGTCCAGGAGAACATACATCATAATGACAAGAATGCTGGATTAATGAAGAAGCTAAAGTCAGATACAATCCCAAATGATGCTGGATACTTCCACCCCATCCATTCTCTCCTGTCTCAGGATCTTTTAAAAAGCATGGGGGGAGACTGAGGGATGGTTTGAAAAACAAACTCCCCAAAACACCATACAGTGGAAAGAAGGAAGATTATGTCAAACCTTATTTACAGCTTGGTCTGCAAATGCCAAAGAATACAAGCAATAGGGGTAGGTGAAAAACACAAGTGCTTGGATAGACCCTGTAAGAGATTATTTGGCCGCTGGAGCCAAACCCACTAAGACTTGCTGTGCTTGTGTAAAACCTCTGCAAAGCCTTGTGTTACACATAAGGGAGCTTCAGCTCTGCTTCCAACTTTATGGAGTAGCCCTGAGTGCTTCTCAAGGAGTCAGGGGGACATCTGGCTCCCTCAGAGTGAAATGCAGTCAGGTTTGAACCACAGCTCTGTCCTCTGCTCTAAATGTCCCCAGTCTCACCCTCCTCTGCCCCCCCATCCCCAGTACTACTCAGCTTTTAGGCTTTAAAAGAATAAACCCAGCTTTACAAAGAAACTTCTTCCTAGACAGAAGCTATCTTCTCAGAAGCACCTTCCTCAGGCAGGTGAAATCTTGGGCAGAGGCAGGGAGAATATGCTTGTTGACCAGAACTAGTCTGAAGCATAGATTTTCCCCAGTTGGGAGAGGTGAGCCATTTTCCTTTCAGTACAGCAGGTGAGCTGAGCTGCCCAACAAGGTTAGGGGCAGCTGTTGCCTAAAATTTTTTCCAAAATTAAATGGCCTGTCACCTCTGTGGACTGTTGCTCAAGGACTCCTCTGCAGAAGTCAAAGTGAAAGCACGCCCTATGCACCCCCACCAAGGTCTTCCTCATGGGAAGCCCAGAAGCCTTTGGCTGAGACAGCCTGAGCAGTCACAGGAGGATCCTTGCAGCCTCGGACACTAGCTCTAGAAGCTTTAGGCATCTGTATAGGAAATACAGATTTCACATGAAAGAAAGCTGCATGTGAAAGATCCTGGACAGAGGCTGTGAAAAAAAAAAACCAAAACAACAAAACAACAACAAAACAAACCCCCACCAAAAATAGAGAACAAATTGCAAGACAGACAAAGAGTAAATGCAGGAAGAAGGAAACTAAAAGACCTCTTTCTTTACATGACACCAAGAATGGAAGGGGATCCCAAAGGAGACCAAAAGGGGGGAGGGAGGGAGGGAGGGAGGGAGGGAAGGAAGCACTGAATGCATATTTTGTGGAGACAGGAGGCAGGAGAAACAAGGGTTTGTTTGTTTTGTTGCTGTTACAGTGCAAAAAAAATCTAATCAAGTTTGCTTCATTCAGCATCAGCCTGCTAACTGATGCACTTTCACAGAGCACAAAAAATAGTTCCAAGTACTTCTCAAGAAAGCCTTGACAAAAGAGCTGGCTCACCCAGGATCACTGCAAAAGATGAAATGGATGCAACTTTGGAAAAAGTTTTTGAGTTATCAGCACTGATCTGGATTTTCAAAATAAGCATTGCAGCCAACAGGCTAAACTCATTGGAAAAATCTGTATGCTGAACTTTGAAGTGCTGTTTACAGCTGCTGGCAATCTGGTCCTAGGAGACAGAAAAGCCATCAGCAAAAGGCTACTGCTGGGGCAGTATGAAATTTAGCCAAAAAGTCTGCTTTTTCCATGAGTGGAGCTAATGCCGGAAAGTTTAAAGGGGCCTTATCACCTTTATCTCTGCTTCATGTGTGAAAACGAGTTATGACCTTCCACCTGCCCACAGCACAGGCAGACACCCTCTTTCTTTGGTTTTACAATAGTGTTTTCCTACTACTTGTACTTGTTTTTTCTCCTCTGTTGTGGGAAAAACCCACGTGGACAAAAGGGGAAATTACTGGACAATAAAGGGGAAACAATGACACTGACAGCAGTCAGAGCTGTAAAAAGCACAAAGTAAACACAAAGGAAAAATATTTTTTCCCTTCTACCCTTGTTTGTCAAGCCATTAGAGGTGTGACTTATTTTCGGCCAAAGAGGTGAGAAGGCAACGTTTACAGCTGGTAATAGCACTTGCTTTTTCAGACTGTGTCTCCTTGTAAAGTTGTAACCTGAAATAAGCAAGCACATGAGTACGCTGAGAGCCTACACAGGGAAGCACCCCAGCATACTGCTCTCCAATCACAACACTGCTGTGACTCTACCCTAAGGATTTGCTAGAAGGCTGGTAAAGCAAACTTGGAGTTTCAGCATGAGCCAGCCTGTTTGGGACTGCTAAACCATGCCCAATCTTAAAAATGCATTGATACATCTGTACCATTCCTATTGTCCAGAGAAATCAAAGTTCAGAGAGAGCAGAATCGCAAGCCTGCCAGTTAGCAACACCTGGACTCTCTACTGAAGTTTAAATATGGCAGAACTAAGACTAAATTATGTGCAATAAAAAGGTATTTGAGAGCTTTTGTTTTCAGGCCTTCATTAACCTAACAGGAAGCTGAATTAACTTCTAGTACCCCAAGAATTGACACAAGCCTTTTGGACACTCAAAAGTCATCAGATCCTAGGGAGAATCCTTTATTCCCCACTGCATTATTCCCACTTCAGCAGTTTAACTTTCATTTCCTAGGTGCATAACCTGTCAAAGAGAATACTCCTCACCACAAGACTTTTCAAGCTCTAACCACTTCTCGTAACTACTGTTATGAATCTTGCTTCCCTTCTCCCCAGTCCTATCTTAGATACTTGACTGGTAAGCCCCTAGGTTCCAATTGAGCCAGAGGCTGGTTGAGGCACTTGCCATTTTCCTCAATTCACATGCAAATAACAGTTTCATGGAGACACACAGCCAAAGCCTTAAGGCAGGTTACCTACTCTGAAGCCTAATCCATAGCTTGTGGAGCCCCTCTGGGGCCATCAGCCATCATGGCACATCACCAGAGAGCTGCACACTTCAGGATTTGCTGAAGTAGAGGAATCTCATCAAGCAAGAGATTACCAGCCAGCTAAAGAGAAAACTACTCAGGGAACAGCTACAAGCCAAAAGGCTTTCTTGGGGTGAATTAGGTATGGTGCAAGCTCAGTCTGACCCACTTTCCCTTCTTGTGGTACTCCCTTACACACATTAAGAAACAAATTCTTATCTCTTCCTCAGACCTGCTAGGAAAACCCAACTATGACTACAGTGCATCTGGATCATGGTATTCCAAGCCATGGAGTAATACACCTGATGTGGGGAAGCAAGTGTGTCCCCCCTCTCCCCATAGCTGTGTTAGTGCACAGTGACAATGCTTGAGAGACAGGGATTCTAACAGAGGGAGTGGAAAGGCAATGCAAGCGAAGCCTTTAGGAAACAAAAGCTGCTAGAGAAAAAAAGGCAGATGGAAAAAACAGAACAAGATGCCTACAGCTTGTAGAAGAGTGGCAAGAACAGGAAGGCCAAGAGGAAGAACACCGTTCCCCTTGCTTGCTTACTTAATTACCTTTTGAATCTGCTGACGTTCTGCTTTTGATCAAGATGCACAATGAAACCAAGCATGTATATCCAATCCACCTCAGTCTAATACTATCCACAAGCCATCTCTCCTCTCCCAGCTTCTATTTAAGAGATTCCTCCCAGTGCAGCAGTGCAGGAATCATGTTTGGAATCAGAGCATCATACAAAGAATAACAAAGCAGTGGCTGTTTGCTTTCATTAATCAAAGCTGCTCTCTCCACATATACAAAGGTTGTTTTCTCTGGGGAACAAAGAAGTGACAGCACACTAGGAGGAAACAATAGAGTAAGGAAAAACAACAACAGCTGGCAGAAGCAAAGTGTTTTCTTTCCTGCTGGAAGAGTAAAGCCTCCTGTTTTTGCCTTCTGATTTATTTTTTTTAACTTTCCCCCTCAAACTGCAATAAACTGGGGCTTGGCTTACCCTAAGTCCTGGAAGAGGGAGGAAGAGAAGCATTTTGATGAGAAAAGGCTATCTGGGAAGAGGAAGGGGAAGCTCCTACCCCACCCCAGCATCAATTCACTGTGTCACAGTGTGCAAAGGTGACACTCTCCACTGCAGCAACAGCTATAGCCTTGCAGAGGAACTGGCAGCTCTGGCACAGAAAACAATCTCTGAAGGTGCTGATGTAATTCCAGCAGGGACCGTCTGAGTTCTCTCTTGCTAGGAACAAGTTTACTGCACTCTTAATGCACTGACAGAAAACACCGTCCTCTTTGCAGCGAGGAGTGTGAAGAAAAGCAGGAACTGTCATCTTGAAAAAGATTACATTCCCAGGAAAAGGCTCTTTTAATTTGCCAATTTCTTTACATTTGTTAGTCTGGGACTGACCCCACTGCAGGAACCCTAATTCTTTAAAACAAAAAAACCCACTAATTTTTGCATGAATGCAGCTAGTCACCAGCTAATGCTCATGACATGGTATTACCCACCCACAGGGGAGACACCTTCTCTGGAGAATGCTGCTGTAAGAAACCATCAATAAACCTCTGTGAAGCAGCAACTCAGTTTTAGATGCTGGTAATTAGAACGGTGTTAAGTAGAGACAGACCTGCATCAGTGATCCTCAAAGACCTGGATTCAATACAGAAAGCTTTTCCCTCATCAGGCTTGTTAAATTTGTTTTCAAACACTAAAGGAGAAAAGCCATTAAGTCAGATTCCCAAGTGCCTTTCTCAGGGACCTTTGTTACCAAACCCATGAATCACTAGCAGCATCTAGTGGCCGCAATAAATCAAACAGATTTTCAGGTTGACTGTGACATGAAATACAGGCAAAACAGTTTTAAACAATGGTTTTTAGCTTATTTACATGACAACCTTGAATTACAGCAACACCAGCATTACAGAGATTCTCTCAGATACTCGTGCTAATACTGTAAGCCAAGGAACTCCCTACCTGCATCGATCTGGATTCATCCCCAAGGACAAAACAGGTAGACTGCCATCATCACAGCCTCTGCTACAGTGAGCAACAGCAGCAAGAACCTACATTTCCACAAGGCTGGAGAGCATCAGGAAGTTCCCAGAAGCAGCATACCAATTTCACATGGCATACAGGAACATAACTGGGAGACACATGCTCACGCAGCCCAAAAATTACTTTAACACTGCAAGAGAGTATTACGAGCAGCTACACCAGGCCAGAGGGAGGAACAGAACAAAGAGTCACAGCAACTGAAGATAAATTCCTTCCACCTGCTCCTGTTCTGACAGCTCCTCAAAGGGCAGAATGCACGTTACAGCTAGGACAACTACAAAATATAAAATAGATAAAAATTAAAAAAAAGAGATGAAGACAGAAATCCCCATGATTCCCAGCCACTGTAGCAACTGCTTTTTACTGTCAAGGAAAAGAAATTAAAGCAAACAGAACATACAGATACTTTTATTGCTCACCTTTTATACAACAGCACACCTTCAGCCATTTTCTTTCACAGCTTTTTGACAATGTTTATGTACACAAAAAACCCAGCAAGAAGCATTATGTGGCTTTCAGTAAAGAAAAAATCCAAACATTAGAACACCAAACTCAGCCAGGTTTTGTTTTCTGCAGCAATAATAAAAGGGCTTCCTCCAGGCAGGAACTAATCTTCCCAGGCCGTAGTGCATTTCTTTAAAAAGACAACCCCCAAAACAAATTGCCCTAGATTTGCTGAGCCAGTGGTATTAACTTGCAAATAAAATAAATTTCAGTTTGTCATTTCTTCTAGCTGATTTCAAGTAAAAATTAGGTTTGGAGGAGGAGCAACTTGTTTTGGATGGATGCAGGTCAGTTTGAATTGCTACACCTAACTACAGGCCTACACACACTATCGGTTCACAATTTAGCTTCGTTTGAAATGATCTTTGCAGATTTTGGCGGCGGTCAGTCTTCAGAGTGGAGCGGGTGGGAAAACGTTGTTTAGCAGGAGATAAGGCTACTGAACATGACATCCACAGTAGAGCTCAGATAACACAAAACCCCTGTTTGTTAGAGGGGTTCCCTGTGCACACACACGTGCTGTAATGCCATCGTGACTGAAATAAGAGGTCAGCAAGCTGAAAAGAACACTCCAGACTGGTTTAGAATGTGAAACTCAACAATGATTTGGGGGAGAAAACGCAGAAGTTCTACTGTGTACTGTAATAGACAAATCTGACAGGTCTTGGTATTTCTCCAAAACAAAACAGAAGGCAAACACAGCAGGCACATGTAGAACAAAAGTGTTTTGCACAGAGGGAACCAGTCCAACATCCAGAAAGCAAGGCTATTAATTGATGTTTAGGGTGCAGGGGGTAGTGACAATGTGTTTCATTCAAACAGGCAGAGGTGGGTAGGGAGGAGAGGTCTATATGAAATTATGCTTTGCTGTATGCAAAACATCCCACCCAAAGAAATTCTACCTGCTGTGTACAAACCTGTACTAACTCAAGCAGCATTTAAATCAGGCCTCTGAAACCAGGTTTCTATTATGTGAGCTCTGCTGAAGTGTAAATTTTGAGCAGCCTCAGCTGGTGAAGTGTCTTCCTTGTCCAAAGCCAGATTGATTATACTGATAACCTCCATGCTGGAAGTGCTGCTCAAACTGCCCTCCTTGATTAAAGTTCTGCCCACCTCTGCCCCCCCAGCCACCTCCTTGACCTCGGCCACCGCGACCGCCACGGCCACCCCTCCCTCCTCCACGCCCACCCCCTCGGTCACTGTGGGACCCACCATCTTGGTATCTGTTGTCCTGCTGGTAACCACCACCACCACCCCCTTGGTAGCCACTTCCAGAATAAGATGACTGGTAGCCACCATAGCCTCCTCCTTGATAGCCACCACCACCACCACCACCATGGTAGCCACCTGTTTGAAAACCTGCATCTCTGTAGTTGCTCTCCCTGTAGCTGCCATCCTGGTAGCCACCACTTCCACCATCTGTCCAGCCTCCTTGAAGCTTGTTTCCTCTTCCTCCTCCTCTGCCACCATGATCATAACCACCACGTCCTCCTCGTCCCCCTCGATCATGGCTTCCTTGTTCATGACCTCCTCGCCCTCCATATGAGTCATAGCCTCCTCTTCCTCCTCGGTCGTGACCCCCATGGTCGTAACCTCCCCGCCCTCCATAGGAAGAGTCGTAGCCCCCTCTTCCTCCTCTGCCACCGCCTTGCTGCGAGCCACCCTCCGGTCTTTTCTGCCACGGCGGCATCTCCGGAGGTGGAGGTTCAATTTCATTGGGCCTTCCTCCTCTGTCAGGCACTCTGCCCATTAGCACCTGCAAAGGGAAAGAGAACATTGCCATAGGAGCTGCGACACCTCACACGAGAGTCACATTTGTTGAGACACACAACAGACAGCACTCCAAGGTTTTTACATCCAGAGGCAAATTTTGATTGTTTGAATGTGAGAGACCTGTCTCTAGTTAATAAAAGTTAAACAGGGATTATCTAGTACTTGAAGCACTGCTAAAAGACAAGTCAGGAGACCTGTGCTTTGTGTTCAGACTGCAGGCACACCACCATGGGCAGCACCAACACAGTCTTTCACTTAACTTGTTAGTGCAGAGTGCTAAACTCAAATAAGCATGAGTACAATGCAACACAGTCTCTCTCCTAACTAGTGCTCTGAGTTGCTGTAGAAGCCATAGACTTGGTAAATAAAGGGCAAAAAAACCTATTTTTCAGTGAGAATATGCAGACGCTTAACAACAGACAGGTGTGAGACAGCACTGATCAGACTGGAACAAGACTCTAGAAGTCTTTAGCTGTCTAACGATAGTGTGACCTAAAAATTTAGCAAGGCAAAACGGGACAGGACATTTGCACTGCTTGAAGTTTTAAAACAATATAACAAAGGAACTTCATGGAAGTAGGCTACTTTGTTATTTCATGCTACTGTATTGGAAAACATTAAATATTGATAATAGAGGTAAGCTAACAGATTATGCATCAACAGCAGGGCAGTACTGCATTCCTACTAAAATACACATCCAGTCTGATGATAGAGTCAACCTGTCTTACAACTTAATTTCTTACGCACCGACAACACTAAAAAAGTGCAGAAATTATTTGGGTTATATGGGCTGTAGACTAATCAGCATACCAGTATTCTCTCCTAAATTAATTAAAACTTTACCTGAGGTCCAGCTGGTACTCAAAAGGTTTAAGAGCATGCACCTATCCTCACAATTTTAAAGCACCAAGTATGCTGCTGCATACAGCTACTGAGCTGCAAGCTCAGCACATATACTTTTGTGAACCTATTACTCTTGTAAAATCCTAATTTTTGAAGCAAGGCAAATTGTTTTGTCTAAGTCATGTTTCTACTATGTCATTATTAGAACGATACACTTGACTAATCTATTTGTTTACCCAGGGCGATGTAACTTGTGGATCCTTGCCTTGTGATCTTAGTACATTCTATTTACACAGACCAGAAATACAGTTACTATGTGGGTGTTACTTTAGACATGGTGACACAATCAGGTAGCAGTAGATAATGGCTTCAGTAGTTCTGTTAAGACAGAGCAGGCCCACTGAAATTAATCCAAGGTATTTCAACAATTTTTATTGCCCTAAAGAAAAGACACTGTGAACCTCAACAGCTGAAACTACACTGTCCATAATCTGATGCATTATCTGGAATTTATAAACACCACACTTCTTATCCTTTATTTCCAAATTCCACTTAGAATCCTAAAAAAAAAATAGGATTCAAGTTTCTTAAGTATTCCTAAAAGAACAAGCCATTTGTCACCAAAGGTACCTTATTAATGGCACATGCAGTCTTCTCTCGGATGGACCCGCTGCTTGTTCTCATAATCTTTGACAGATCTTGCCGAGCTGCCAAGAGATTTGCAATGGATATAGCGCACTTAGTAGATAAGAGGGCACGTTTCGGCTGGTAGACTTTAGCCAGTTTTTCTGCTTGACTCTGTTGGAGCAAAGAAAAATGAAACCCAGTCAGTTAAAGCAACAGGACATCTCATCAAAAGAGATCAAAATCAGCACTGAATAACAAGCCACTACTACAAACAGAACAAGAAGTTATTATAAAATCAGTGCCAACCACTTTATAACTGAGGATTACTTCAATAGAACTAGCATTTGACACATTAATTTCTTAAGTAAATAGGAAACACAGTTCTGACTAAAAAAGACACCAATGAGCTGACAATTTTCACACTATATACACGTATTACTTCCATGAAATCACAGAACAGAAGGGTGCCATATAGTTAAATTAATTACTGCTAGAATCCAGAAGATACTGAAAGCAAAACACATCTGTGTTTAGCCTCCAGATCTCCTTCTGTGCCTTCACCCTGATCTGCACCCATTCCAGCAGGGCCACTATCACCCCATCTCCAATACTTATCAGCAGAAAAAGGTCCTGATGACTCTCTTCACTCTTCATTCCAGTCAGCTTCTTCACAAAGACAAGGCACCAAGAAGGACTGGCAGAGCTACAAATGAGATCCTAGACTCAACTTTGCCTTGTATGCAGTGTCTCTTCCTCTACTGCCTTTCAGTACTAACCATTCCAGCTTTTTTGAACACTTCAAAAGTTTTCCAGCTGAGACACAGGAGAAATCTGTGCTACCATACGAGTTACTACACAAGTTACATCTCTCTTCAGTTATCAACAGAGTATAGTGTGTGATGCAGTTAGGATAAACCAGATTACCATCTGAATGCAGATGATGGGAGTGGGGACAGGCAAATAAGGTTTTCCAACATATCTTAACAGTGCAAAAACTTAGGAGCA
The DNA here is from genome assembly GCA_034336665.1 of Luscinia megarhynchos. Lineage (NCBI taxonomy): Eukaryota > Metazoa > Chordata > Aves > Passeriformes > Muscicapidae > Luscinia > Luscinia megarhynchos. Next base: position 76,062,142 of record CM067565.1, on the reverse strand, counting down.
CATTTTAAAATCCTAAAAGCTTATTTTCCATCCAAAGGCAGAAAACTGGAATATGACACTGGCTAAAGTTAGGAGAACCGAAAGTATTCACCAGAGTACTAGCACGTTTTTCTCTGGTAAGTTTGACTGAGCTCTGAGCACAGTATTTTGGTCCTATGATATTGTCCTAGGTGAAACCTGAAATTTCAACTTTAAAAAATCCCTAATAATAGACTGCAAGAGTTTTTTTTCCCCCGGTGTTTCCTCTATCTGGAGAAGTGTCTAGTTAGTCATACTACTGTATTCTGATAATAATTATCTTGCTAAAAGTTACTGTTAAAACAAACTGTATTGTATGTCTAGAATACTACAGCAACATTCTCGAAAGATTTGCTGTATTGTTATGCTTCTAAAAAATATTTGCATTTTAACAGATATAAATGAATATACACAATTTGTGGGTTTTGTGAAAATACTTTGTGTAGCTAATCAAGTTCAAAAATATCTAAGAATTCTTAGAAAAAAAAATATAACCACATGGATAAAGGTGCCAAAGCTGTAACACAATTTGAAATCCCTGGTTTTTAAACATAATTCATATTTTTGCTCATTTTTATTCACTATGAAAACATTTAAACAGTCAGCTAGTTCTTCAGTTATCCATTAAAAAGCCTGAACAATACAAGGTTTAATAGAGAGTGCACCAGTAGAAGTCTTACTCAGATGATGAAATAATAAGGGACAGGTCACAGTTTATTAATAAAGTATAGTTGCTTTTTGAAAAAACACTTATCAAGAAAAGCCACTCGATGTTCTCAACGTCGTATGTGTCACAGTTTAGCCCTAGTAACTCAGTCTCAAACACTGTCAGCAGCATACTTAACACCATGTTAACAGATTCGGCTTAGTCTTGGAAAATAAATTATATGTACCATTTTTTAAAAATCCTGTAATTTCTTTCTGAGACATAGGAAATAGGGAAACCATGTAATTATTTCTAAAACCAGAGTATGTATGTGATACAGGAAAACAGATTTCATGTCAAAGCCACCTGCACAGTTCAAAGACAAAGGAAGCACATAAAGCATTACCCTGTCTATGAGGTAAGAACAAGTAGTGCCTCAGCAGCTTTTCTCATGTGCCTCTATGGAGCTGTGATTGCAGACACACTTTGAGTTAAGGAAATCTTATTGCTGTGGACAGCACAAAGTAAGATAAGGGATAGTCAACAGGAAGATGCTTTTCTACCATCACACAAGACACAGCACTTAATGGTTCTCATTAATGGTACTCTGAACACAGTTGGATCAATAATTTCTACTTTTTTCAGTGGCTTTGGTACGTAGTTACACACAGTCTGACTTCTCATTTCACAGACTGATTTAAAACCCAACAAATCAGTTTTAAGTAAAATATTTTTAATCATCTTCCATTGTCATAAACTTCTCAGAAACTCAAAACAAAACCAAACAACTGTAATTATTTTTGACTCATGAAAAACAAAACAATGATGCAATTTTCCAGAGATACTTATCATAAAGGGTTACCATCAACCAGGATTTCACAGCAAGTTGTCTGTACCTTAGCTCTATCTGACCAGCCAAAGGATTGCACAGTAACATCCAAACGTTTAACTAACAGTTTTCTTCGGACTTCATATTCGTTGGCTATGGCTTGGTTAATTGCTTCAATTTTTTCCTGAAACAAAAAAGTGCAAACATAATCTATAGTTTAAAGTGTTTCTACTTAATAAACTACAAGGATGGAATAGAGCATGACACAGAGATATGATGCAGGGCTTAAGACTGCAGTGATCTACCTCATCAAATGGACCCAACAGCCAAGCTATGCCTGCTGATATTATTTTTCCTGATGTTATAGCTTCCAAGGCTCATGTTCAGCCTTCTACCATTTCTAACAGCACAAAAACTGCACACACTGCTGAGGCGTTCCTCAACATCCACCAGGACAGAGAAGTAAAGCTGAGAAGATACTACAGGCAACAAGCTGAAGCAAGGGCATACGTAACTCCTAAGAAACAGGACGTGCCTTCTTAAAAACTAGTAAGCTTGAAGGACAAAGAGCAAAGGTAAAGGACTAAAAGTAAGTACAGTACTGTAAGAGGATCTTGATTAAAGCACAATCTGCATACAGGCAAAATAAGAAAGGGCTCTATAGGAAACAGTGAGAAACACCTGGGAGCAGGCAGTGGTTTAGTTAGAGCAGCAGGTGAGATATGCACCATAAAGGAAATAATATACATATTTGAAGAGGCCTGGCTGGAGGGGGGCAGCAGCGCCCACTTTCAGTCCCAACAATACAAGCACTGAAGGAAGCAGACTGCTGGGAGAAGATGTGCTTCAGCCTTATGCAAGAGAGACAAGAGAGAGACCTGAAGTCTTGCAACAGCAGCCACAGCTTTTAGTTTGGTGCAGCAGTAATGATTAGCCCAGACACCATGCTCCTAATACAGCAGGTGACAAATCCCAGCTGAAGAAGATGATGGCTCCACAGCCTGGGTGTACAATGTGCCTCCCAGTTCCTACCTGCATACTCACTGCCTCTTGGAGAGGCTAGGAAGGAAGCAGACTACTCCAAATGAGAGAAAAGAGGGGGACATTATGAACAGACTCACAGTTTAGCTAAAAAAAAGCCCCAGAAGCAGACATAACACCATCTCAGCAGGACTAGGTCACACAGATAGTGCTGGCGAAGGGCAAGAGAGGAAAGTTTAAACTACTGCACAAGCATGCTGGTCAGCACCACCACTGTAGATCTCTCGTTTTGCCTGCACCTGGACCTAGAGATCCATGAGTCTAAGATCTTATCAGCTGCTGTACATTTATTGCACCAACATATACATTATACTGCAAGAAATTATTTTCTTGTCTTCAGAAAGAGAAAAACCATTTTGCAACACACAGAATCAAGATCAATACTTCATATACTTGAAAAAGGGAAATGGGCTCTAACACCTGCAACTACTCACCCAGTGAGCTGGTCCCAGTTGTTTCTTCAATAAAGGTTTTCCAACATGATTAGGTGGAACCTTTGCTAGAGTTTCCTTCAACTGTTAGGAGACATATAAAAAGATAAGCTTTGGCTAAAAAAATTAGTTTTTCAAGATTCAAATTAAAGGACAGGACTGTTGGACAGTGAAAGGCTTGACACAGCAACCTCCAATACCAAGTTATTTTCTCTGGAACAGAGAGCCAAGCACACTTAGTTTGGAAAGCAACTGTTTTTAGATTTCTGGAAGTCTCAGCTATAATTACTTAAAAATTAAGAGAAGGGACTGTAGAATAGATCTACAGTAAAAACAAACCCTGTAAAAGCACCATGAGGTACTGCTACTCTTGAAGCCAGAAGAATTATTCTACACATGTTCTCTTTAATCCAGAAAGAAACCCCACATTTGTATCAAAAAACTTATATTAAGGCTATGTGAAATATAACATGACCCAAAGAAGGGCCCCTCTTTACAATCAAAAGGAGAAAAATCATTAATATGAAATTTTAAATCTAATTTGCATTTTAGGAGTCTGGGCACAACTTAAATTATCTATCCCATCTCAAAATTTCTCAAGACTTCAAGGGGGAAGAAATGGAGTAACAGGGACAAAAACTTCCAAAGTAGTTTGGGAAGAAAATATCCACCAACCTGTTCATCCCAGTATACACTCTAACACATTCAGTGACCTGGTTTTCCAGTGGTACTGACCCAAATTTATTTAAGATTTTAAACCTACGTGCTTTCAAATAGCAGAGGCAATTCATTCAAGTATCAGCAGTTCGTTTTTTAATGTGGTGGATGATTAACAGAGTCAACTACACAAAGATTCTACTCCAAACTGTACTATATGTGTGAAGAAAAAGTTAGCTTGATTTTCACACATTAAATCAGAATATTGCCACTCTAAGACTCACTTTTTAAAAACAAGAAAATTGTGATGTACTTTCATTTACAAAGTGAAATAAATTTTTCAGTTATTAGCCAGCTTTCCTTTCTCATTCTCAAATACTGCTAACATTTGAAGTATTCAGACTGTAAACACCAGTTATATACAATTTCTGCTAAAACTGTGGGCTAGAAATTCCTGATTGTATTTCATTACACTCTAACGATGGTTAAGGAGGAGGGAAGTTTATTTAAGTCATTGAGAGAATATTCACTTAACCTTACTAGACAATGTAAAAGAGAAGTATGTTAGGAAAACATAACAATTGCCAGATTAAAAGGATTTTAATCTACTTTATATTCTTTTATATGTATTTTATATATATTTTTAGAGTCTCTTTCAACAGCAAAGCTTCCTAGCATTGTCCATTATGAATGTTTTCTACTTTTTATATAAAAGAAAAGCACAGCATTTCTTATGTGTCTGTGTAGTGCCCACAGTAATTCCAAAACCAGAAAACAAACTGTTTCCATTCTACACCTGTACTTCTGATGGAAAACCATCCTCCTCCTCTTCTTAAACAGATCAAACCAAACTGGTATCTTGCATAGAAATAAAATGCTATTTTCAGTTTCTTGGTTTTGTTTAAGCAAAATGCAACTAAAAAGTCTGTCAAACTCTGAAAGTGTTTTGGGGAGCTTTCCAGTCACAGAATTGGAAGGGACCCGTATCAGTTCTTTAAAGTTAAGGGTTGTCTTCTGCTGTTCTGCTCTCCCCTATCCTGCAAATTAAGTCACTAAATGTGATTTTAAAGCTTACTGTCCCTGACCCTTGGTCTGTGCACTGAACAGTCCACTCCATTTAATTTCTCTGATTTATAAAAGTTACTCAAAAGTAAAGTCATTTAAAAAAAAAAAAAATCACAACAGCCTGGAGAACACACTCATGCAAAGAATAAAAATAAATGGAATCACAAGAATTTATGAAGTCTCAGGGAAAAGGTGTTTAAGTTTTACTTTAATTACACCACCTTTTTACCAAAACATCTTTAAAATATAGGTTCCCATACAAATTTGTTTAGGTGTATTTTTCAAAAACCACTTCTCTTTAACATTCTTCCTGAGGCCTAAGCTGAGCATTTTCTATGCCTTCTGCAACAAGTGATGGCATCAAAACCTAGAGCAGTCATCCTGGAAGGCGATGACAGCAGTAATCCCTGACCTCATGCCTTTGCTGGAAAAAGCCTTTAAAATAATTTTCAAAATTCTGACTCTTTGCATATGCAGTAAAAGACATTAGCTCTCCTTCACAATTAAAATATTGGAGTTTCACAAGAGGCAAACCTTGCCCAGGTAGCAGAACTATTTTCCATCAAAAAAATAGCATCACAAATATTTTAGTTTTTCTTGCTTTGGATCTTACTTTTTTTTCAATTCCGCTGAAGAACTGGAACATCGTTATGTTGGCGGGAGGCTTGGACATGCCTAAAGCAATACAGATGCCTTTCAGCTCCTGAAAGACTTCACTGCCACCTCCTTCCTGGGCTTTTTTAGGAGGGGCATTCACACACAGCATTCTGGCAGCTTCCAGTTCAGAGATGAGGTATGCTGGGGTAAGAAAAATTAGATTTGACCATCAGATATAGCAGAGTTAAGTTATTTTAAAGCTAGTGAAAAATCAACAAATGTGCAAATGAACTGTTTTAGATAGAGTGAGGGATAGAAATTTTGTAACTACAGAACACTCGTATTTACAATTACTAAGTTCAGTGCTAAAAACACAATAGAGGTTTAGTACAACCTATTAAAGCCTGAAAAAAATCTCCACGATTCCAGTAGGTAATCCTGGAGTTCAACAGAATACAGCTCTTTTCCTTCAGGTTTTGCCCAGCAAAGACAGGAAACTAGGAACATGGAAACAAGCAAGGTAAGGGACCGGGATGTGCATTTTAGGGTAAACAAGCAAGCACTTCTTGAGACTCTAGGAAACAAGCAAGGAAATTAGTAGAGAGAAGTGAAATGTTGGATGAATTGCCTCTACTTCCCCATGCAAATGTAGAGTGCAAGAATAATCCCACTGAGAAGTATTATTGAGAATTCATGTTTACAATAACTTCAGAAATGAAGGCTGTAACTGATGAAATAGAAGACAGAATGGCTGAAGTTTTCTTCAAGATCAGAACTGTAGGAGCCTAGCATTATACTGTAACTCCTTTATCAAACAGAGAAAAATCAAAATCGCAGTTTCTGAATATGGTATATACCCAGAATTTCAGCATCAGGTGTCCCTTACTGTGATATAAATTTACAATTATATAAACAGCCTTTGTTTGCAGGTGTCAACTTTAAAGTTTTAATTTTTTTAAATGCAGAAGTTTAACAGCACTTTTCTTATTAATCATAGTAAGGGACCATAGCAATGATGTACATAAATGCTTCTAAAAATAAGAAAAACTCATACTGCAGACACACTTGTGAGCAGGGAAGCAAACCCATGGCTATACAAAAACTTATTGTTTATAAAACTGGGACAGATAAAAAGATTAAGAAAAGAACACAGTATTTTAATGATTTTCAGAATTTCTTCTAGCTCTCTAGAATGTCTTCTGCTAAAGATACAGACCTTATAAATAAAAAAAAAAATCTTAGACTATGTAAAGCAGGAAAGCATCCTTTGTAAGTTCTTTCAGCAACACTTTATACAGGTTTTTCTTACATTGAATTCTCAATTATTTACAATCTTTTCAGGCCTACTGAAAAAGAAACTAGCAGAATTTTGTTTCAAAAATTTAGAGATCACATTTAAGCTACCTTCAGCCTCCTCTGACAATGAAAGAAATTTTTTAGTCTATCACTAAAACAAATGTTCTTTAGACAGCAAATTTTTTTACACAGCTCTTCTGAAGCAGCCTGAAACTCTTGTACTTCGTTTTTGCAGATGCCAGTACCTAACATTGCATTCTAGTGATGCTGCACCTTAAGACAGTCAATCCTAGCTATTTGGTTTATTTGGTGCTTTCCTCTCCCAGAAATACTGCTATATCTTCCAAGTGACAAACTGTGCTGCATTTTATTACAGAGGATTATCCTGTTTCTCCTGAGAAAAACTAGTTTTATGGTTCACATACAACAGGATACCTAATACGTTCACTTAACACAGCTAAAGAAAGTTATGCAACTATGGTGGCACACAAAAAAAGGAGCTTGGCACTACTGCAATTTCACATTTGACAGTAAACACAGTATTCCTGCCAGATGGGATACCAGAGTTCAGCTCCAGAACCATGGCCTTATATTACCAAAACGTACATCCCAAAGGACCTCTGGGATAAACTGTGTGTCACAGACAAGCCAAATTTATTGAATGTCTTGGCTTACAGAAAACAAGCTCAAAATTATTCGAGCTACAAACTATTTCAAATGCAACAACTACCTCACTTCATCTGACTTTTTTAACATACTATAAAAAATATTCTGATTAAGCCTAATAATCTTTCTCTTACTGTTGAAATACAAGAACCTACACTGTAAATAATTTCTTGTATCTCAGATGAAGGCAGAACTAAATTTCTGGTTTGAAAAGTTCAAGAATCAGCAGCATTTGAGTACGTAAAACATTAACTCATCTTGAATTTAAAGTTAGATTAAAATTAGTACTATGGTTTCTAACTCTGAGGCTTGTATTTTTTTATTATGTGAATTAATATCCCACACCTTTTAAAAATTCAAATACTATTTATTCTCCTCTAACATTTCATAAGCAGAAAAAGAAAACAATTTAGCTGTCGAGATCTGATGGGTGGAAAAGGGAAGACGCCACCATTGCTAATGTTAATTTCCTTTCAATCAGCAGAAAGCAACAGTAAAGCTATTTACTAAGGATGATGATCAAAAGAACTGGGAGTTGGGATAAAACATTCTCTCTTTTCTAACCATTCCGACTGCTGTCACTGTAGGAAAATGCAAGTTTTATTGCACTTTGCAAGTCATCACACTGGGAGCCTCTAAAATTATGATGTGTCTGATGTTAGTGGTCATTTTTACAACCATGCTAAATTCTGGCAGAAGTCTTCAACTAATTCCCTCTTTGCTGTGCCTTTTGAGAAGTAACAGGACAGGCTTTTTGCTCGTGAATGTGAAAAAGGTTAAAGCTCAGAGTATCTTCCATCACATACCGGGCACATATTGACTGGTAAACCCAGAAGTACAAAATTCTGATGCTGTAAATTACAGTAAAAATATTTTAGGTAACTACAGTGTGGTAAAGAAACCAGTATCTCATTAAGTGTAAATCTTGCAGAAAACTAGATTTGGTTACAAGCACCCTTTTAACTTACTAAGCAGCAAGAGACAGTTCTTTTGATTATGAAGGCGTTTTGTCACATCTCCTGATGTTAATGACGCATACGGACAGTTCATTTCAGACAGCAGCCCACTCATTTCCAGCTGAAATTCTTCTGCTTCATTTGGACCTTAGAAAGAAAAGAATAATCATTCATTCACTGCTAATATACAAGGGCCTATGATTAGAATGAATTAGCTATTTAAAAAAATAAATCTTTTGTTCAAGTTGCTATTTAATATTAAGAACTATTTTTAATGGAGGCCAAGTGCATTTCTTGGGTTCCTCCAAGACACAGCACAACCTATTTGGAACCATGACATGCTTCATTAATATAAAATTTTGTGTCACTGACAGCTTTTTCAAGTTAAAACAGACAGGCACTGGGAACTTCTACAATGAAAGGAGACATCAAAAATATCATAACTTTTACAGGCATTTTTTTAAATATCAATTATCTCTTCCCATTACAAATGTGTCAGATGGTTATGACAAAGTCATGAATAATAAATATGGCTTATGAGTTCTCCTTTTTACGTATTACTTCTCTCTGTAAGCTCACATTTGTCAACTGATTTTATTTCACATCAATATCCTTTAAAAATAATTAAGTCACGTAAACCAAACATTTGACTGGTATTTCTGTCAAAAATTACTGAAACTAATCAGAATTTGTTAGGTACAAAAAAAAAAAAGTGGCGAGAAGTAACATTTTTTTATCTTTTGGAAGGAGACTTCAACCCTAAATGTCTGATATTCGCAAACTCAAGACATACAAACTGAAGGTAGGGCCTGATAGTACTCCAGCTAATACATTTCTATCATGGTGTTTGAAGAATTTGAAATAGGTGTTGGAAGACTTCTGGATTGTATTTTTACACAAAATACAGAATAGGAACCTTATACTACTAGAAGGGGTGAAATAATGTATCATTACACAGAAAGAATGTGAAATACACTCAAAGAAGAAAGAATGTACCTGTCAGAAACAGAAAGAAAGCAAAGTAACAGATGCTGAGGTAAAAGGCAGCAACCTTTGGCCATTGAAGCTCACAAAGGCATTATGAGTTAATATATTAGGCATCTAGGAATATGGGTTATCATATCAATTTAACAATTTAATCTGTAGAACGCCATGACCAGAAAATAACTTTTTCTTTGAAAGCTAAGGTTTGCTTCCTCCACCAAAACGAAAAACAATCTTTTTCAGGCTCCTTCTCAGAGTGTTTTATGAAGAGGGAAAAACTCATAGCAAGCACAGAGTTAAAGGAACCAACAGCCAAAAGAAAATATAGTTCTGTAGACATAAGAAAGTTACCTTGAACAGTAGTACTACTACTTACATCAAAATTACAAACAGAAGCATGGAAATAAAATCACAATCTAATAAAAACTCCACTAGCATTAATGTTTCCCTAAATCTAAGAACTTTAAAAAACAGTATGGTTGAAAAATTAAAAGAAAAAGCTGTTTTCAGAAGAAAGACTGTTTGATTACCACTATTATTTCAAACTCTACTGACTGTTCATTAAGCAAATTTGAGGTGGAAAATATCCCAAATCTGGCAGTGTGCAGACAACACTCCCTGGTACAACAAATATCGCCAGCCCTAATCTCTGTGGCATGCAAGAACACACATTAAGTGCATGTTTGTGCTGGAGTTATGACTACTTACTGTTGGTTGCCTGCACATTTTCCTCTAGTTTACAGAACAGCCGTAGCTCAGATACCAACCAAGCACAGAGTTTGGTGAATTCAGGGGAACTGGCTCCATGAGAGACTGCCTGAGCCAGAGCTCCGTCGTCTAACAATGGACCTTTGTAACTGAGAAGTAAAACAAAAGCACAGTTTATTAATGCTTGTTGTGACCAGTGTCCTTTGATAGATTTATTTTATGCTGTATACATATTGAGAGCCACAACCACAAGGTATCTGCAGTGCTGATCTCCTGGAGTGGTGATTCCTGGAATGAACTGTAGCAAGAACCACACAGAAAACATCACAGTAAACTCAGAATTTGTGTGCACATTAACTTAGCATCAAAGAGACTGTGTCACAAAATATCATCATCAAAGGTTTCCTCCTCAAGAATGTTACCATGTACAATGACAACTTCTCTGCCTCTGTCTCCTGAAGATATTGCTGACAGTAGACCTATCCAGGGCAACTGCAGTCTCAAAGAATCCTTCCTGAGCTCTACATACCGCTTTACAGTATGTTGGATAATTACTGCTGAATAAGTGCAACTCTTCTATCATTTCCAATCACATATGAAAGGGTTGCCTTACAAAACAAAGCCTCTGATAGAAATAATACAGAAGTGATCTGCATGATATACCCTCTCTTGAAGAACCAACCTCCCTAAATATATACAAGAAAAATTAATGGAATTGGTTCTTTGCATAAGCAAAATAAGCCAAAAAAACCAGACCTAGTGTAAGAAAGCACGAGTTTATAGATCAGATCTTACAAAACATAGTTTTCAGAACATCTGTGTACTGATAGACTCTCAGGAGGAGAATGAATAGTGGGGAGAAGGCTGCCTTATTAACCAGACAGAAGCAAAAGAGAGAGTTTGCCTGAGTACTTTAGGAAAAAAATGCACAATATTATTTTGATATACTGCCCCCAAAAGAGAAAGACATCCAAGAGTGCCTGTAACCAACTGAAATATCTCTTGGAAACTTCCAAGTAAAGTCACCCACTACATCACAACAATCCAATGAGTCCAGACAACTCTTGGCAAACCTCAGGAATAAAAAAAAAAATTTAAAAAAATAAATCTCAAATTGAAACATAATTCTCCTTACTCTGCTCCTGTGCTTAATATCACATACAAAGGATTTGGTCTTCACTGTAGTGGCCTGTTACTTCAGCCAAATAAAATGAAAAAGCCACACTCAAAAATAACTTCTACCTCACAGAGCAGCTTGATTTGTGACACAGTTAATCCACTGGCATCTGGTGCAAAGCCATAATCTCATGTATTACAACCCTACTGCATGACCACAGTAGGTTGGACACTTCAAGAGGCTAATTAGAGCAAGTCTTAGGTCCCATCCCACAGACATTTCAGGCCTACATGTGTAGGTCTGGGAACATCTGGGACTCAGAACGGAAGCATCCAGTTACAGATCAAAGGAGAAGGGAAGCACTAGCAAGCCTTTCGTTTTGGCAGGACTGGGATTTAAGTCCTGCTCAGATCTTCTAGAGGCACCTTTTCTAGAATTTTCCTTTAACAAAGATAACATCTTGACTGTGTTATTTCTTATAATTATGACTTCAGCTACACATCAATCTGGCCAACAATCCAACTTGCAAGCAGCTTTTTCCTTCTGTTTCTGCCAATGGCACATGTTCCAGAGCTACGCTCTCTTTTGGTAACATTGTGCTATCCCATCTGTTTGCTTTTTCAACAGTTCAGCAAACTGATTTACAAGACAAGAGGCCACCACCCGAATACTTCGAGCACAATTGCAAAAAGAAGCAGCTCTCTAACATGCAATGCTAAAAGAAAAAAATCAAGTAATATATCAGAAATACCTTAAGTATCTGATGAGAAAAAATAAGTTGAACCATGAAGTCCATGGAGCTACTGCCAAAGCATAAAGCCTCAAACACCCCAGTCTTTTCAGACACCAAGAATCAGAAGTCCTTTGGACACAGGCAGTAGTCTTCCCAGTTGTAACCAATATTACTGAGGTCTCATGTCTTTCATCCTGCAAATTTTCTTTTTGCACTGCTGTCAATTTTGCTTCCTATAACTTGGTCATCTGCTTTCACTGTTAGCTTATTTATGCCAAAAATCAACAACAAAAATCAACGCCTTCTGTCTATAATTGCACAAATCAAGAGCACAAGTCACAACTCCTTCAAGCCACAAGCATCCTTTTAAATATATGACAGAAAAAAGAAGCAAATCACAGTATTTTCACTGTGGCAGAGCCGCCTTTTCACATTTCAGTCAGAAAAATACCTGCCAAAACAGAAGCCTATTTGTCAAGCTTTGCAACTATCATCACTAACTTCGCCTGGAAATACAATCTTTGTGGGAGCATAGTGACTCTAGCCACAAAGTGATTTATGGGAACGGGGCCAACGTATGTAAATACAGCTGTTTGCATAGAACCAGCAGCAGAAGTGAAATTGTAGCTGCCTGTCCTCTGAACTCTCAACAGTTTACAGATATGGGAGCTTACAGCAGGAGGTGTTCTACATACTCTGCCTTTCATACTTATGCAACCTTTACCAACTCTGACAAAGTAACACATTTACACAGCAAAAGTTTCCTGTAAATGTAAAGAGAAAAAGCACTTGCACATTTGCAAGTTTTTTCCTTTTACTTTCCCCCCCTCCCCTCACTAAGTAGGAAGTCTGAAAGTTTTTTTTCTTGTCTGAAGTATCTCTTTATCCCCTCCCACCCTCCCCTGAGCTGGGGCCGTGCAGAACAGAGGAGCAACGGAGCAGACGGCATCCAAGAAGCAAGGCGATCAGCTCGCAGGGAGAAGTGACACGCTCGCCAAGGCCGTGCAGCTAAAAAGCTGCCCCGTCTGGCCTGAGGCATCAGCAGCAGCGCCGCTCTGGGGGCGGCTCTGACGAAAAGGGACGTTCCAGGCGCTGCCTGAGCCGCGGCCCTCGGAGCGACAGCGGCCCCGCCCGAGGCGCTGTGTGCCGTGCCGGGGCCGCCCTCAGCTCCCGGCCACAGCGGGAGCGCCCCGCACACCACCCCGGACACGTACCCCAGGTCCTCCAGCGACTCCAGCACATCGTTCTCCAGGAGCTCGAACTCCATCCTGCGGCGGGGCACAAGGTGGGGACCTGCGCGACAACGGGACTCAGCGCCAGCAGTACTCGCACTCCCACCGCCCGCCATTCCCCCCCTCTCCAGCCCACCCCGGCCTCGTGGGGGAGGCTCAACGCTCACCCCTTGTCCTGCGCTGAGGGAGAGCGCCCGGCGCCGCAGCGCCTCTCCCCGTGCTGTCCATGCCCGCCCCCCTCCCCGAGCCCCGCGGCCCCACGCACCGCGCTCGCAGCTGCGCCGCCGACTGCCGGGTTGGCATCTCAGGGCGGGGAGCGCGGCGCCGCAGGCCCCCGGCCTCACTCTTCACCCGGCTTCTCTAGGGCCGCCCGCCCCGCTGCCTGACCGGCGCCGCCTCCGTCCGCGGCGGCCTCGGCCTATCCGCCGAGCGGAGAACCATTGCTAAACTGGGACACGGGTGTGACGCCGGACAACGGGCCGTTTTTGGGGCAGAGGAGCCCGGGACGAGCCAAGGATCCCACTTTAGTGTTCAGGCGCCAGCTCGGGCAGACCCGGAAGAAAGGCTCCTCCCTCCCAGCCGCGCAGCCCGCGCAGGAATGTGCTGCGGAGAGCGGCGTCGCGGCAACGAGGAGGGGGGAGGGAGGACGGGGCGGCGGAAGGGTCAAACCGCGCAACGGGGCGAGAGCGCGTCCCCACCCTGCAGGACCCCGCACCACGGCCAGGACCACAAATCCCGGCATGCCATGCGCGTGTCACGGTGTCTCGCGGGGGGACCCGGCGCCGCATAAAATTAATACAATTAATAAATCGAAATCGTTTCAGTTCAATTGCTAAATGGAATCCGCGGGTCTCGTCTGTCCCTCTGCTCCGTGGCGGGCGGCGCGGGCTGCAGCGGTGCCCCGGTCGGGACGTGGCGCTTGGGGATGCTGCAGGCAGCGCTGGGCGGCTGAGCCTGCCCGGCTCTGCTGGCCCCGAAATCCTCCAGGCGACGCTCTGGCAGCTCTTTAAAAAATTATTTTAAATACCGGGGGTGTAAACACCGGGAGGGGTGTAACAGCGTTCTCTTTTCCCAGCTGCTCAGTTGCTTCATGTTGTGTAGTGGTTAGTACACTGTAGCCACAGCCCACTTCAATTTTTTTAAAAAGAAAAGTGATCAAGGCTTCTGGCAAGCTGCCTTATCACTGCTGGGCTACTGGGTGAGAATTACCTGATTTTCCTTTAGTCAATTCGTTTTTGATTCAAAGCATCTCAGGTGTTGTGCCTGGGAGCCTTGCCTGGTTGGATAGGCTAAACTGGAGATCTGGGGGATTATGATTTTCCCCACAAATTCTGAACAAACTTCCCCACAAATGCTGAAAGCTTGTGCTATTTTGCTTGTTTGGTTCTTGGGGGTTCAGTTTGGTTTTTGTTTCGCTGTTTTGTTTTTGGGTTTGTTTTTTTATTATTATTTTTATGTAATGATTGTGTTCACCTTTGGTGGAAGTGTACAAGGCTGGGCAGTACGTCCAGTCTGACCCTGCTCAGTTGCTGCTGCTGCTTGTGGTCGTGATAATGTTTAGCCCTTATTTCTGAACCTTCTTTATTTTTTTCTTGCCCTAAATACAGGGTTTAAAAGCATTCACAGGAGCAAGCAGTACATGAAACAATTAATTTTGTCCCATGGACACTGTTCCTGTGTCCACGCCTGAATCTGCACAGGTTGAGAAGTGAGGATTTTGTGCTAATTTCATGAGGACATTTGCTGTCATCTACATTTACTGCTCAGAGAAGCATTGGCACAGAAGGGTGGTATTCATCTTGGCACCCAGCTGATGACATCTGCCTTCTATAACAAATGTATTTCTCTCTTGGGTACAGTTGTGCCAACACTGCAGGGTAGGGACAATTTGGAAGGCACCTTCTCCAGTTTCATTCAGTTCCATAACTGCTTTGATGTCCCTTCTGTGCTGAGAGAACCAGCAGTTTCTTGAAAAACATTAGGATCTTGTGGCTGGGGATGCTAACCTGGAGCAGGCAGCTACAATTTTCTCATGGGAACACGGATGAGAGCTTTGCTTTTCATTGTGTCTGAATCAGTCATGATTTTTTCTTTTCTTACCAACACAGGGTTTTACACCATGCAAATTTTGGAGGCATGGGAGGTGTGAATGGCCATTGTGCAGCATCCTGGCCCCCCTAGAAGAAATGAACTGGAAAGTTTTTGTTTTGAATATAAGTGCTTCTTGAACAAAATAATATTGTCCTGAGCAGTTTGCTGTTGCACAATGAGATCCAGAGCTCTGCAGATGGGTTACTTCTGCATGTAGCAGCCACTTGGGCTTTTGGCTCAGGAAAGGGCTGTAACTGGGGTAGATTTCCCTGGGCTACACAAGGCCCTGCAGATTTGTGAACCTGCAGAACTGAGCTCAACGCTCCTTGGGTTTGTTCTCTCCCTGTTTGTTACAGCTACTTTCCTCCCCACCGTCATTCACAGTCAGCTGTAGGGCTGGGAGTTCAGTGTGTCCCTCAGGCAGCTTGACTGCAATGTCCTGGCTGGAGCCACACAAGACTCCCTACACTGGGTCACCACTGGAAAAGCCATGTAGTACTGATTTCTCCCATGGGAAGAAGCAAACCAGCCCAGACTGCTGCTGTCCTCTTTGTGGGACTCCTGTAAACCTTCCTGGCGCCTTAAGCCCTGGAGGGACATTGTGAATATTGGCCAGGTGCTCCCAGGCTGTTACATACAGGTTAAGGAAGTTGGCAGCCCATATATATTTATTCTGAGAGGTGTGAGGAGCTCCACTGCTTGGATGCCTGTTGTCATTAAACAAAGACAATTGGTTTCCTGTGCACTTGCCTCTTGTGATTGATTGGTTTTGGTGTTTGAGATGCTGTGAGCACTGACTGAAGATAAACTACTTCCTTCTGTGCATATTCTCTCACAGCTAATATTAATAAAGTAAGCCTGTAGCCCCTCCTTCAGCTTTGCACCAGAATAAACTGTCAACAGTGTGGAGGAGGCTTGATGAACTTTCCCAGGTCACTGAAGACAGACCCGGATGGTTTAAACCTCACTTCCATAGGAAAGCTAGCCAAAGACAACTTTAAGGCAGGCTTTATTTCATTACAGACAAATTACTTCCACAGGGTTTACATCACTCCACCTCAGGTCTTGCCTGTTGACTCTGTGGTTGTCAAAAATCCTATGCAGAACAGCATGAAACACACAGGAGTGTTACCAGGTGCAGAGTGGTTAAGTGCTGCTAAGCACTTTGGTATCAAAGTCGATTTTTTTACTAATTTCTCTGAGGTTGCTGCAGTTTCTGCAGTATCTGGCTGCAACAGAATTCAGCCACTGTGCTGCACCTAAAAGCCCACTGTCTGCCAGACATACAGCTGCATTTGCCAGGTATGAAGGAATGTCAGTTCTGGCTCAGATCATGCTCTGGTTAGCCAGATGCCTGTTGGTAGTACTAAATGATACCAGGTCAGGAAAGATCAAGAGCAGGACTATGACAAATGACACTTTCCCTACTATTCACCCAGCTTCTGACTACTTTCAGCTCTCTGGACTTTTCCTACTGCTGTGCCATCAGGTTCTGCCTGAGAGGATGAGATGAGAGGGCTCCAGGGCCAGCTGACAGGGGCACTGCCCAAGGCTGGTCACTTGAGTGGATCCACAGTCTATGGGTACCAGCAAACTGAGTGGGGCAGTGCTCAATGAAGTCTTGCCATGATCAGGTCTCTGCAGCTGCTGGGAACAAGGATCCAGGGCTGGCTACTGGATAAATGAGCATCTCCCCTCTTACTAAGGAGGCCCATGCTGTATGTCTTCTCTGTATGTTCCACTGCAGACCTTTATTCCAGAGAGGGGAGGATTATGGTATTGGTCCCGTTTCCATTTGCAGAAGTGTTGTTTTCTGGTTTTATATGTGTATCTGTGTGGCTGGCCATGTGCACACACAGAGATGTGTTTGTGTGCTTACTGGCAGTACACATGCAGCCTTGATGCTGCCTGGACCTGGTGAGACAAAGATGCAGGCAGCTTCACTTCTGTTGGGCTACTAGTTGTACAGACCATGTTCCTGAATATTTTCTGGAGCAGCTGGATCTCTGCTGCTGTGATGCTTTGATTATGATTAAAGTACAGGCCATCCCTCCTAGGCAGGCTGTTTGAATCCACCCCTGGATTACACTTCTGTTAAACAAAGGGAGTCAGTGTTATGGTAATTTGTTTATCAGTCAGCCTCTTCAGTAGCAATTAAAGAAGGAGAAAGTGGACCTATAACACAACAAGCTAAGAGCTGACAATAGTTGAAGATTATACTGATGGGTATGACTGACTGTGTGAAGTTTGTGTGGTGAAAACAAGAATTTCTAAAATGTTGCCTGAGCAGCAACAAACTAGTTTGTGGGGTTTTATCATATATAAAGCAGGATGAGCCTATCTACACATTGTAAAGCAATCTCTCACAGATTATTTTCGAGAATAATCAACAACTATAATAAATCTTTGGGAAAAAAAATAAGCACAGGCTGTCTTTATTCTTTTACATGGCTGGCAGCTGCTGTCAGGACATTTTTGTTGGTGAAACACAGCACCACTTCCCTTGAGATGAAACACTTGTGACAAGAGTTAACAAGGCACTTCTGTGAACACATGACAAAGAAGTTTACATGAATAATTTAACAGGGTAGCTCAGTTTAAAAATAGCTGCAAGATTCCAAATTAAGTATAGAGACAGGCTTTAAAAAGCCTTTTTCCCTCCTTTAAGCAGCTCTTCCAAGGGATACAGAAAGGCCTGTCTCTTGCCACTATTAATACCTTACAGTAGCTTGCACTTTTAAAATCCTCTTTAGAGTATAAGTTTTAAACAAACAACACTCAGGAATCAGTATAATTTCATAAAAGTTTAATGTTTGTTTTTAAAATAACACTATTTAATTGAGAAAAAGGAATCCACACATACAGAGTCTTCTTGGATGCTGGCAAAAGAGCTTAAATTAGAGACATACCCATGACCAGCAGGTCTAACCAGTAAGAATATAGAGAAAGCCTCACTGATTAATCACATTAGAAATAACGAAAACAATGTGCCCTCTAACCAAAGAGAGGAGCAAAATACGCCATTCCAGTCATGCAAATCTGCACTCACCTTCTCAGAACAGGTGTCCAGAAGTCTGGCAATTCCAGATAACATTTTCTTAGCTCCTGTGGAAAACAATCAAGAGCGGCAAAGACAAGACTTGTTACAGCAAACTGTGTTCATCCTAAAATCCCACTTGCTGGAGCATCTGGTGGGTCTGTTACAATCCCAAATCTTAGGCCCTTTTAATCTTTCCCTCTGCTCTGCATCAAAACCTTTCAATAGCTAAACAGCTATTCTGGAAGGAATTTGTCAAGCTGTTAGGCTTGTTAGACTTAATGGACAATTGGCCACTTGCAAAAGCAGTGGGTGTTTTGCTGACAATGTGCAGGGTCACAGCCCAGGTGCAGAGGGGGCTACAGCTGGGGTTTGAGTCAGATGAGGGAGAAGGCCAATAAAAATACCCTTTGGAAGTGGGGGCATTCACATATTCACAGGCCTGAAGGTGTTCAACCCTCCCAACAGGGCAGAACTGGCTAAACTACACTGTCCTGAGAGACAGCTGTTATGTCTTAGGTGTCATAAACCACAAAGACCCCCAAAGTGCCCTCAAACTAATTTCTGAAGCCTTTCACCTATCCTTTCTCTCCTTTTTCCTGTCTTTACACATTTTCTTACATGTTATTTTTATGCTTCTGTACTGTTATATTTCTACAGATAATAATCAAACCAGC
Source organism: Luscinia megarhynchos (assembly GCA_034336665.1). NCBI lineage: Eukaryota > Metazoa > Chordata > Aves > Passeriformes > Muscicapidae > Luscinia > Luscinia megarhynchos. The sequence goes on along the minus strand of CM067565.1, from coordinate 76,043,361 downwards.
TACATACCTTCTACCCTTCGCAACCAAATTGTTCTGAAATAGACCTGGCATATATATATTTATAAACACTGGCCATTTAGTGTCATCTCTCTCTGATCCAACCCAAGGGATTATTATTATTATTATTATTAGTAGTAGTAGTAGTAGTAGTAGTAGTAGTAGTAGTAGTATTAACAAGAACCTCAGTTACCCCCCTTCAGGGATGGGTTGTAACACAAGCGTAATACAAAATTAAAACAGCTGTCAATGAACACACTGTGAATGTAGACAGTTCACTAGGAGAAGGGAGTTGTAAGAAGCAGGATAACTAAAAGCCTTGTATTTGATGCTTTAGTCTAGGATGTTAACCATACAAAGCATAAGGTTTCATCTTACAAACCTGAAATAAACCTTTAAGCCTTTCTTGCATTCTGAAGCACGAATTCAACTCTTGGAGACGTAATTACACGTCATTTACTGTCTTCAATTATCTCTCTTGTGTAGACTTTGAAGCAGCTTGAGGCAGGTTGTCCATGCCTATATCTTGTATCAAATGCCACACAGATCAAATGTGAATGATGGAGGACTATAGCAATGCAAATATCAGATTTTTTTTTTCAGCCAGACAAACTGAATCTATTGCATCACTTCATTGCACTGAATACACAAAATAGAAGTGGGAATTACTTCTGTAACCCTAGCTTGGACACAACACAGACACTGATTTTGAACCATTCTCTCACCTTGGTAAAGCAATAGAAAATGTGAAACTAACTAGCAGAGGACATGAAATTTAAATAGTACCTGGAAAGCACCATATTAAATGGGTTTAATTGCATTAAGCCTTCAGTTCTTAAGAGAAAATGCAGTGACTGATATTCCTTTTCTAATGGAATTTTTATTTTTTTTCCCCACTAATCAAGCATGTCTAAACACCTATCTTGCAGGTACCTAGCTACAAGACTCCTCTCATCTAATTACTGGCATTTGCATTTAATTCCTATTTTTTTCATCTCTGGCAGGATATAAATACAGCTTAATGTGAGGTCTCATATGAAGACCATCCCTATAATTTCTTTACCAGATAGCTATTACAGGGCTTTTCATCCATCACAGCTACCGCAGCTCCTAAAGTGTTATTTTGTTTCCACATTCATCTGAAGTTTGTAACCAAATTAAACACAGTGGTAACACAAATGACTTGTAGTATTTCAGTGTTGCTTAGGTCATGGCTGAAACTCCCCATCAAAAGCAGCTTCTTGAAGAAAAATTGTATTTGATTAAGAATGAAAACATTACCTTGTGTGCTCTACATCTGTAAAACTAAGATTCTTCAGTCAGGCTGCTGGGAAAGGGAATACTGTTTGCCTTGAAGCAGCTCTGATGTAGGTTTTATTTCCTGCAGGTGTTCAACTATTCTCCACCACCTGCCCAACCAATTCTAATGGCTCTGCGCTCTGCACCCCCAGCAGATGGACAGCTTCATGGGAATGGTAACAGAAGCTTGACTCATTTTACCAGAGCCTAGAACTGCCAGCATACGGTAATCAGCCTTCTCATCACACGCAAGCAACAGCCCAAGAAGAGGTGGAGGAGGGATCAGAAAAAAAACCCCAGAAACGAATTCTAACTGTGGAGCCTTGGATTTCTGCTCTAAGGCAGAATATAACAGTCTGCAGCTGCGTTATTCTGCTCAAGTTGGTTATAAACATGAAAACATCCATATTGTCTGAAAACAGCTGACAGAAAGGATAGTCTAGCAACCATAACATGCATCTCTCTCTACATGCCAGACAGAAGCACAGGAGTCAAGCAAAATAATTTTTATGGCTGCTTTATACTCCCACATTGCTGGCACGTAGGCTGATAGCACATAACCGTGCAGCAGGCACAAAAGGACTAAGTTCTGTCTCAGAGGATGATTTTGCTCCCTTTAACCTTTTGTAACATTCTGAGAATAAACCAACACAGTATTACATCAGGCACCACATGAAAACCTGTCTCAGGTGATTTCTCTTGCCCTCTGCACTAATTTTGTCATGATTTGGGGTGCACTGGTTTGGTGGAAGGTTGTGGGTTTTTTAAAAAAAACTTCTGCTGCTATCATCACTTACTTTCATAGGTATTTCTAATACCTGTTAGGGGTTGACTAGGATAAAAAAATAATTACCCTTTGCCTACATTCCCTACAGTTTCCATAAGAAAATTGAAGTTCTTTGTGGAGCTTCTCTTAGATAAGAATTAGGCATTTATTTCTACCCTTGGCAAAAATCAAGGAATCATAAAACCACAAAGATTAGAAAAGACTTCTAAGATCATTGAGTCCAACCATTAACCCAGCACCATTGTGTTCACCACTGACCCATGTCCTCAAGTGCCACACCCACGTCTTTTGAATACTTCCAGGGATGATTATTCTGGAAAATCTCTGCCAAATGCCAGAGATCTTATATCTTAATCTACTACTTACACTTTTTTCTGCTAGGGTACAAATTTGGAAAAAATTCACTAACAGAATGATGGTTGCTACATTTCTTTCCTGCTCACAAGCTACTTAAAATTCTAAAACAATCAATCCTCCCAAAAGCCTATCTACTGCTTAGTTAAACCTTAGTCAAAGACAAGATTCCAGCAAGCTAGAAGCAAGGTTTACTTACCCCACAGATTATTCTAGGAAAAATTACCGTGTTTTGCCTAAAATATTTGAAGGTTTCTTCTCCTTTCCAAACATTCAAAGAGAGAAGTATTAAAAACCCACCTGCCCTTCAAACAGACTGATAGGATGACCACAGCTTCTCTATGTCTCTTCTCCTACTGCTTCTTAATCAAACTCGGTTTTGCAACAAACTTCATCCAGGAGAAAGGATGTGCCAGCCTCCATCATGACAAACTAAAGGTTACAGCATCAAATGAAGACTCAAGAGTTAATACATTGTTCTTTGGATTTTGTGCCTGGTTTGAAGTAGTGTAAAGATAGAAATATTCAAACTGTATTTGTTTCCTTCCTATCAGAAGCTTTCTGAAAACCAAGAAAAAGGTAACTTCTTATGCTGTATGCAGTTTTCAGAGAACTATGTCAGGAAGGAGAGGTAATGTATTGCATCATTAAAACAGACAAGCAAATCCCCATCAACTCACCCCTCCTCCTGAGGATCTGGAAGAGTCCAAGGCCAGCCTAAAAATTAGGGCTTCTCAGTCAGTGCACTATGCTACAGCTCTGCCAGCACAGGGAACGAGTACAGTGGATAAATCATTTACTGCAAGCCTCTGGAAACCACAGGGGAAACAAAAAAAAAGAAAAAAAAGAAAAAAGAAAAAATACATAAATAAAAATGCATGCCATTTCATTAAATTACAGTGTTAATGCCTCTTGTCTGCCAATCTGCCTAGATATCATCACCTACACCACCCATTATGTCCTTGTCCATTCCAGAGGTTCAAGGATTACTGTTTACTCTTGCCCCAAAGAGACCAAGTTAATACTCCTTCCAAGAGTAAAGAGCCCTACCTTCTCTCAGGGATAGAATAAAGGGCACGAAGAGAAGTAGTATCAAATTTAGAGCACAAGAAAGTTCAGATTCTGGAAAGCTTTAGACATTTATGAGGTAACAACTCCCAGTTTCTCCTTTGCAAAGTTCTTGCTTGCCGTGGGTGCTAGCTCCTCTCCAGTCATGGCCAGCCAGGTTCAGCACTGACCATGACCACTACTTGTAAAAACAACTGTAGAGAACAGAACAAGGATAATGGAATTACATTGTCCTTTCCCCAAAAATAAAGCTAATTTTAAAAATTAAGTTCCACACAGATAACAAAGCATTGAATAAGGTTGTCTGAAGAAGACTGTCCAGATTACTCCGTTTGCCACTGTATGCCCTGAGACCTTCACAAAAACCAATCTGCAAAAGGAACAGAAAGCATGCACGTATTCCAAAACAGCACCATCTAAAGTGCAGAACTCTAGAAAAACACAGCCTTCCCTTTAACATTTTCCTTCCCTCCACTTTTATCCTTCAATACAAGGCAGGTAAGAAAATAAATTCCCCTCTTCCTCTGTGGATTTACAAGAGACCAGGCACTTTACTGAAAAAAAACTGGAAAGAAAACGTGGGGAAAATTTATCTGTCAAATGTAAACAAACTCAGGTATATAATAAAAAAATACAGAAGAGAACCAAGAAACAACTACAAAGGACTTTTTAATAAACCAGGATTAAAGCAATCTCCACTCATTGCCCAACTCCATTTTAAACTATCAAAGCATGTCAAACTTCACTTTCTTTGGTTTTGACAGTAAATCAGCTATCTGACGAAAGTAGGGCAACAATACTAACAAATATTTCCCATATTCAATGCAGTAACTGCTTAACATCATAAAACCAGCTCAAAGAGACTTTCTCAAAATCCTCTTCCCTTCTTAATTACCTTTTTACTGTTGATTTGACCATTTATACTAGATTTCCAAATTCAGCTTAGACAGTTCTTACATTTCTTGTATGAAAACCACCATAAGACTCTTAGAAACATTTCATACCTTCGTCATACACAGTCATGGAAAACGAAAACAAATGGTGATTGTGCCTTCTCCAGAGGTCCACGTGCAAGTAGTGATTACAGAAACTCAAGCTCTGCTGTGGGCCCTCCCCGAAGCCCCATCTCTGGTTTTACACAGGATTCAGGACTTCAAACAAACTTCCACTGATGACGTTGACAGTAGTTTTTCCATTCAGCTGGGAATAAACTGGTTTTTATTGAGCATGCTAACTGTTGAATATCTTCATCCTCTACTGGTTTCTCAATTTTATCAACTACTACAGGAGTCAGAAACTAATTGAAATAAAACACTTTTACTGAGTTAAAGAAAAAAAGAAAACCAAGAAGAAAGCCTTGTTGACCTCCATATGTTTATTTTTTAAAACAATTTACAAATAAAAATGTTGTATTTATCCAAGGAAAACACATTTAATACTTTAGTCTTTAACAAGCTATACAAATGAGTACCATCACACTCAATAGTTCAAGGACCATTCAGGGTAGGCATGCATGTGTCTGTATCACATGAAGCGAGTCCAATTCCTGACACCAGGGTTCTGATCTTCTTACTTCTTCAGAGCTGGTCAGCTGCTAAATGATTTAACACAAATAGTTACTGGATCACAATAAAATGAAAGAAAGCCCATTTCAAATCACCTAAGTGACCTCAGTATGTCTGGTCCAGGTGTCAGGCCACAGAGCCTTACCGATTAGTTTTCTTCTCCAAAAGCCAGTCGGGACAGATTTTCTCCCCTTGCTTACTGATGTGGCATCCATACATGTGCTTATACAATACAGTGAAACACCTTAAGTACAGATGTAATACAACAGTAATTACAAATCACAGAGACAGATAAACAGACAAACAAAATCAACTCTAAACACATTCTTGCATTTCAAATAACAAAAGTAAACAAACCCATGCATTAAAGTTCAAAGAAATTTTCAGTTTTAGTTCCTCTGCAAGTCTCCATTTCCTCAGTTCTAAATTGCTGTTCTTGAGCTTGTCTCAGCAGCTGGGCTACTCATGGTGCTATTGACACAAACTGGGTGAGCTGGAAATCACCCAGGAATGGTCAAAGAATAAAAGCCCCCAAAATGAAGAAGACACACACATAATAAACGAGATTCCATTTTAATAGCAGAGTGTAGAAAAGAAATTGGCAAAAAATTCACATGAAAAAACATTTTACACAATTAATTATGTACAGAATAAAGTATGTGACTGCCTTCCAATGATTTTACGTTTCACTTTACTCAAGTCCTACCACAGAATGCAAAATACACCCAAAACTCTCAGCTGGAAGAAAAACAAACAAAAAACATATACATAATCCCAGCTCTGGTTCCTCAAATATTGGGACTGGCTGGATTTACTTCAACCCACTGGGCTTTCTGCTATGCTTTCAGCAATTCCTGAATTCATTGTAGCTTGCAAACTACTGTCAGGAGCTTCTGTTTGCTCAGTCTTCTTGCTCTGGATAGTGCACATTCCCTTGCCTCCTGAGCCACCCACCTTCCCATGTGTTTCTTTGAGCCCAGGCATTAAAGTTTCCACACACCCAGAAGCCTGACCTTCTGTGCTGCCTCTGTCACAACTCAGTGATGGCATTTCACCACCTCTGCTCTCCTTCACTTGCACAAGTGTCTCAGAGGTTGGAGAAACACCTTGCATTTCTAGAATTGGCATGACCACTTCTGCAGTGTCACTATTTGAGGTCTGTGATCCAGGCTGCAGCATAGGTTTCTCAGAAATCCGTGTGCAAATTTTATCTTCACAACTACCAGAAGTCAATGTAGCAAAATCAGTAATCTCAGTTTCATTAACTGTTCTTTCAATGCCCAGTTTTTTAAGCTTACTGGACTCCAGCCTAATCGATGCAATAGTTTCTAGTTTTGTGATTTCTTCTGTATTTTCCTTTGAAAGTCCTGCTGAAGGGATGCTGAAACATTCATGTTTTACCTTATTGTCTCCCAAATTGAAATCAGTGCTTTTCAACTCAAGCTCTGCTTTCTGGGAGGGAGTCTTCATGTGTTTCACATCCTCTGATGGTTTCTTGAAAAGAAAATTATCTAATCTTGCATCAGAACCAGTGTGTCCTAATGACTTTTTATCATTTTCAGCTACTAATTCTAAACTGGATCTGAGTTCAACCATGTTTGAGCAGGTATTGACCAATGGTTCAGCTCCCTGCTTCTGGGTTTGATTATCCAACACCGTATGGCATGGAGGTTTAGGTTGAACTTTTTCTTGAGCTTCTAATAGGGTACTTCTAGTTTCTGTCTGTCCCTCTGTCAATTCTGAAACATTAACCTCATTAGAATCAGATTTTATTTCTGGATTTGGAGTATTTGATAGATCCCAACCACTTTCAGAACAAGAATGAGTTGTAACTATCTGCTCCTTTCCATTACTAGTTCTGGAAGTGCCCCAGAGTAAGTCTGGACTATCAGTTTCTGAGTGAGTTCTACAGTTATCATTTAAATTTTCCTCTACCAAATGGGAATTTCCCAAACTTTGAATTTCATTCTGTGTCTCAGGTAACAAAGTCTTTGGGTGTAGGCTATGCTTAGGCTTTACTGCTTTTATTTCCCAGTCTTTCGTCTTTGTATTTTTCTCCAAGGTACCAGGAACATTTGTGTTTGCAACTGGAGTTTTATTTCCATCTTTCTGTCCAACCTTGTCAAGGACGTCAGTTTTCTGTAGATCACGGAATTCCAGACTGCCTGCTTGCTCTCCACCTCCTGTATCAACAAGTCCAATTTCTGCAGGCATCTGGATACCAGAAACAGGATTCTTTTCTGGTAATTCTGTGATTGACATTTCTGAGAGGTGAGGCTGAAGTGATTTCTTGTTCATTTCAGCCTGATTTTCAACAGGAACCAAACTCCCTGTCACTTGATTATTACACTGTGAGGAATCCACATTCTCAGAATCCTCTTTCAACGAGGATGAGCTACTATTTGCTCTGTGATTCGCAGGTAAGTCTGCAGGTTTTATTATGTTAGGGTTTTCTCCATTTGGAAGTGCAGAACTTGCAAGTTTGTTGTCAGCTGAAGCCTTTCCACCACTACTGTAGAAAATATCATAGAGATCTTTAGCATTGGCTGTGGCCAAACAAGAATTTCGTTTCTCTATCTTTTTTGCCTGTTCACTGAAAGCAGTTGAAGGTGGTGGTGGTCTCACAGGCGTTGCCAACATTGTCTGTTCGCTTTCAGACACACCTGGAGCTACTTCATCTGCAGGGATGACAGCTGCTGGCTGGACTGCTGGTGGAGGACGGGGTGGAGGTAGTTTATCTACAGTCTGAGAAGACTCATTTTTCTCTGCTGCTTTCAAATCCTCCTCTGAGCCTTTTAAAATTACTTCTTCTCCTCCAAAAGCTTTTGATATGATATCTGGAGGCAGTAGAAGATCTGCACTTGTTTCTTTTACCACTGGCAGTGGTTTGGTGGTAGTTCCAGAGGATTTTATGGATAAAAAGGTGTTCAAAGGTGGTGGTTTACTAACTGTTGCAGTATTAGACTTCCTGAAAATCATGGTGGGGACTGGTAGATTGGGGAGAATTTTTGTAGGTGTCGGTGTGGAAACTACTGGTATCCATGGGCTAGTGTGTGGAATAACAGTTTTCCCAGACAGCTTGATTTCAATGGGCTTGAGATGGGATTTCACAGACTGACACTTGTTCTCCTCTTTGTTTCCTTCTGCATTCTCTTCCTTTGGAATAGCTCCTGGGGTTTTATCCTCTCTCTCAGTCTTTTTCCAGCTGAATTTCCCAAAGGAGGTCTGGCTTGGTGGTTCCTTTTTAGATTCCTCTTTCTTTTCTTCTTTCTTCTCCTCTGTCTTCTCTTCCTTCTTTAGCTTTACCGTGATACCCATTTTTCGCCCAGAAGAATCTGTTTTGCCTTGAGTTTCATTATTCCCTTCTCCAGATTCTGGGATGCTCTTTACTTCCTCCTTCTTTATTATTTTTGGGGTTTTCTCATCCTTCTCTTCCTTCTGTTTCTCAACCAGTTTCCGTTTCAGCTCGTTTTGCCGCCTGCGCTCTGTTTCCAGAACCACAGCCAATCCAGCTTGTCGGTCTAGATTTCTCCTCTCTTCATAGAGTGGGTTTTCATCTATGTATTTCTGTGGAAATAAACAGCAACATTTTAGCCACCATTTCCATGAAAAATAAATAAATGCAGCTCTGACAATTTTGACTCGTTCAGTAAGTGCCACCTCAACACCAAGAAAACAGGGAACTTTTTCCTACCAAGAAACTGAGGTACTACAAACCGCTTGCAGCAGTGCTGTCACTTTACAGTAGATGCTGTTTTGGTTTCATGCAGACAAAATATCTCTATGCACTGATGTAGTGGGAAGTTCTGCTTATTTAGTTCAGTAGAATGTAGTGAAGATAACCAAATACATATAGTCCAAGGAGTTAAATGTCATTCTTCAGGGAAGGAAGACAGAAAAAGCAGAAGCTAATGTAGGGAATGTCTCTTTCCTAGTACACCAATTACCAACCTTGTATTTCTCATTGTGGGGATGACTTTTCACATGCTGCTCTGCTGAGATTTGATCTCCAAAAAATTCATGACAGAGCTGGCAATAATATCCAGTGATGGGAATCAGAAACTCAGAGCCTGAAAAGGCCAAAGAAAATTATCAGAGAAACAAAACTTAATAAATGCCAAGCTCTTAACAAAGTTGGTGAAAGAACAACAGCAAAACCTCCAGTAATGTTCTTTTTGGAACAGCTAATGCTCCTCTCCTTACAATTACATTATAGGAACCACCATTACCAGGAACAAACACATAAAGTGAAGAAATTTATTGCTATGGTTCAAGATTTAAGTGCTCTCCATTGTATTAAGGTAATAGAGTATTCAAGTAGGTTAACATTTCCCACAGTCTTGATCTATTTTCTATCTTTCCGGTATAGTCTGCTCAAATACTAAACACCTGGTTTATAAACAGAACACAAATATTTTTGTTGAAGTTCAGCAAGATTGCATCCCTGTGCTTATGGAACCTGCTATGGTTAGCAAGACACTGCAGATTCTTCTTTAGTGGGCACTACTTGAAACATGTAACAGATTAATAAAATTAGTTGATCACTGGCAGGCCTTTTAGACATTCATATTTTAAATTCTGTATTAATTTTCAACTTAGTTACAGCTCCTTCCATATGTCTGTCTCAGAGTTGTTGTATCTGCACTATAACAAGTCCTCATCAGTCAATTTTCAGGGAGATCTCTGCTAAAAATGTACTGAAAAGTTTACTACAAGACTCTGTGGAGTACTGTGCAAGATCTACCCAAACACTCCCAACTCTTGTGGTCATGCCCTAAATTCTAATATGTTGGCAAAAATTACTTCAGAACTACACTGAAAGACAACTGGTTTGCAAAATAAAAAACTAATCTCTAAAAAGAAGGGAAGAAACCACAATTTTCCTACACTCTTACTTAATTACCTTTTCTATAAGAAGAGCCAAGAAACTAAATAATTTGGTTTTTTCCTACTAATACAGTATCTACATGTGCTCCTATACCAAGGTAAAGTTTTGAAAATTCCTTTCTCTGAGCAAGTGGAACCCACTGGAGGGCAAAGAGGGATGATAGCTGAGTTAATAAAAATTAACATACCTTTGGCAGGAACTGTTATCTTATCAATACGTTTTATGGAGTCTTGTTTGGTCTCACTCTGGGTCTTCGAAGCCCAAGGTCTGTTGTAAGGATCCAGGGTCTATTTGCACAGTGACAGAGGTATATAGGCTCATATATTACACTAGCAAGGCAAGCACACTCGTCTTTTTCCTTTTTAATATCCTTTTAGAACACTGACCATTAAAATAAACGTGCAAATATTTACAAGAACTAATTTTCCTCTCTTTTCCCTCCCATTTTTCAATTTACAATGACAAAATAACCTGTGAGAAGTGTAGAATGTAAATGACCTTGAAGAACACGTAAACATGTGAACCACAAGTGGCAAACCCGAGTAAACTGAGCACAGGCCCCATTTACACTATTCAGAATACATCAGTAGCTGTACAACTGCTCAAGTCCAATATTAGGGGAAAAAAATTTGATACGCTACTTCTTGAGTTGGTTATTACTCCAGGTTTTCTTGTAAAATGTAGTTCTGTGATGTATGTTTTAGTGTCAATATTCATAGCAATATGAAATGCACTTAGTGAAGGAAGCCTGCAACATACCTGTCTGTGTTTCTTATTATGCATGTGTGTGAAAAAGTCAAACATGGTCCCGCAGATGGTATTGCAGTCTTTGCACCAGTGGTTCCCTGCATCATAATATTCATAAATATTGGCCAACTGGAAAGGATGTTTGGAGGACTGTGAAGAGGATTCTGCTGGCTTCGGGCTTCTACCTCTTGATTTTTCATTAGTAGTTTTTGATTCCTAAATTGAACAGAAGGAAACACTTCTCTAAGACAAGGCAGGACAGACAAAATGCTCTAGAACTCAGAACCTGCCTCCAGCAGAAGCCATATACACCAAAAAAAAAAATGTATCACCTGCTTTTCAGCGCCCAGGTTAATTCCACTGTTTCAGAGAGCTGGTATTGCCGACTAAGATGCTGCGTGGCTGTAGTGAAGAGTTTCCAATAAGGGTCCCAGATGTAATGGCTGGATGGTTGTAGGTAATCAAGGAACCAAATTAACAAATTCCCTGTGGCATGCACCCTTCCCACTTTATTGGATTCATATAACAGTTCCAATTTACCATGCTACCTAAACAGCACCCAGAAGACCTCAAAGGTTCCCCTAGAGGCATTCAGAAGTTACTGTAAAAGTAGCTTGCATGAAAGGAGAATGGAAAAGGAAGCAAAAATCAGTTGACTAAAAGTATTTAACTCCATCATTTTTAGTAGATTATTGGAGTGCTCCTGAACTCTTCAGAAAATTTATTGCTTAATAATGAAAGAAGGACAGTGATTTGTTAATTACCTAAGCATATAAGGTGAAGGATCTTGTGATTTAAACATGTGATGTTTGCACTTACATTGATCTGCACAGGAAGACACCATAAAGTGATATACAGACATTTCAGGACTCTATCCAAAATTAATACTAAACTAACACTTGTAGCCAAAACATGTATTCCCTGAAATATACCATGAATGAGCTCTGGTAATTTAGATTACAATAGTACTAGATGTATTTTGAGTTCTGAGTTACATTTTCAATGGCGTAAAGTCCATCATGTTATCATTTTACATGGCAGTCTGGAAAGAACAGCATGTTAATTTAGCAGACTCAAGTTGGCTGCATGATTTCCAAGTCATTCACTACCAGCACAGAATAAATTTATTTAAGCAGATTCAAAATTGTCAAATAATATCTGCCTTGCTTTAAACTTCTTAACACCATCCCCCACAACACTCATTCTAGATCAAGGAATGAAGAGACAGCCAGGCCACTATGCACCCCACAGATATCCCTATCCCAATATTATCTAGTTCTTGGTAGCAGAATAAGAAGTGACCCAATGAATATTTCCATGTATTCCGTCAGCAAGAACATAGCAGACATTCTCTTGAACAATGAGATCAATTTATGATCTGCAGGAAGTGCATGTAAGGATTTTCACAATGTCACACAAGCATCAATGTTTATGTTATTTATAGACATACACCTACAAAAATACTATCTCAATTTGAACTTTAAAAAGACAATGCTTCTCAGATAAGACAGATGACAGCCCACTCTTAACTCCAGTTTGTACATTACCCCAGCTCAAAACTGCCTTCATATTTTGTTACTATTTAGTGCCCAGACAGGGTAATCTGTTGGCTTAGCACAGTAACAATGGCTTCACCTCTACACTGACTGTGCAGCTACAACACACAGACACAGGGGCAGCAGCAAGGGATCACAAGGTACCTGGCAAATAAGCAGAAAGGCAAAGGCTTTTGCCCTCAGGTTGGCAGAGTCAACCAATCTAATTGTTGAAGGCCTGCACCATCTTTCTTTTCACGAAAAAAAAGTTAACAATCAGAACTACAACGTGAATTTTAGAGGTTGAAGGCCGTGTCCTATGTGCTTAGATATGTATGAAAATATTAAATGTTCCTGTCCGGAATTTTCCATGTTAAAATAAGGAACCATGAAAAGGAGACCACGTCATTATGGGTTTGGACGACAGAGACAATGGAAATTAAAATAATAAAAAATATATTCACACATGCCACATCTCAGGAAAAGAAAACAATATAACTTAATGCAATGTAGGAATAACAAACATTTTTGCCTGTTTAGTTTTATGAAGTGGTGACTGAAGCAAATGATTTCTTAAAGTAAGAGGACAGTAAACTTCAGAGATGTTTCAAGAAATAACAAAAAACCAAAAGCAAGTCTTTAAGTTAAAGGTACCTAATGAGTTCTCAGACCACAATAAAACATAAGGAAAATTTTAGAGGATAAGCAGATTTAAGTGACTTTGTAGGAAATACAGAATCTCAAAAGGGTAAGGTTGGAAGGGACCACAGTGGATCATCTGTCCCACCTCCACGCTCAAGCAGGGTCATCCCAGAGCACATGGCACAGGATTGTGTCCAGATGGTACTGGAGTATCTCCAGTGAGGAAGACTCCACAACCTCTCTCGGCAATCTGCTCCAGTGCTCAGTCACCCACACACTAAACAAGTTCTTCCTCACATTCAGCTGGAACTTCCTGTGCATTGGTTTCTGCCCACTGCCACTTGTCCTATTGCTCAGCACAACTGAGAAGAACCTGGCTCCACGCTCTTGACATCCTCCCTTCAGATAAACTGATGAGGTGCCCTCTCAGTTTTCCTTATACCTCTTATCCTACTAACGTTTTCATCCCTGCAAAAAATATATATGCTAAGATCTACAGAAAATTAGCTGACAATTTCCCATTAGCTATTTCTGCTACATATCTGAAATAAATATCTGAAAAAATTCCTGACTACAGGCCTAACCTTTCAGATGGTAGTATGAGTATCCATTCCACTACCAAAGTAAAACTATCTTCTGGCATGCAGTAAGCCTATTATAGTACATCCAGAACAGAGTAGTACAGACCATGTCAGAAAGACCATACTGATGTAAACTGGTATTTCTTAAGAGACAACACATGTACACAAAAAACATATTACACTGACCATCATCTTTAAATCTTGTGATTTGTTACTATCATTACCCAGTGAGAAGACCCAACTTTCAGAGAGCTTTCCTGCTATGAACACTCCTCCCTGAAAGGCCACGACAGAAATTCTGTAGAGAAAAAAAAGGTCTGTCCTCCTGGTATGGTACTGATACCAAACAGCTGCACACACTCATGATACTGTTCAACCAATACCTCAGCAAAACCATGATAAAAAACAGTAAGTGGTGCTGAACTGCAAAAAAACCTGAGGGACATTATATACACTGATACATTGACTCTCACCTGCATGCACCATCAAAGTCAGGGTATGAGATGTGGTAACAAATTATATCAAATGATCCTTTAGTAAATGTCTGGGACCAGCTGTCTCCCCAGTGCCCTCTTCTCTTAGTGGGAAAATCATTAGCACACAAACTGTAAGACTTTACCTTGTTGGAGGAAGATGTTTTCTCTACACCTTTTGCATTTTCTGACTTGCTGCTCTTTTCCGAGGAATCTTTAGTTTCCACAGATGGTTTCCGGGGTTTTTCGAATATGTTAATCCCCAGGATTTGTGCTACTTTGTCAAGCTCAGACTGCTTCTTGTCGGCAGCATCAGATTCTTTATGCAGCTCTGCAATCTCCTTCATAATATTCTCCTGTAGTCTGTTCACCTCAACCAACAACGGGTCTTTGTGTCCGTCCTTCTCACGACGTTTTTTCCTCAACATCTCTCCTGAGCCAATCAAGGAAGCAGAAGAGTCAGAAATGCACCAGGAAAACTGACTTTAGAGCTGTACAATAATTCAAGCAACAAGTAAAATACTAAAATAAAATGTTATGGCTAAATCTTCATTATAAAGTTGTAAGGATGGAACTGTATCTCAGGTACAGCATCATTAAATCTGCATGCCTCTGTAAGGACTATCATAACACACATCCTAAGAGAGGCACCATAATCCTCCAGAGTACCAATTTAATAATCATTATTTCCCTGTGTGACCAAACAAGCAAAAGTTAAATTGCATATTCTAACCTGAAACATCATTTTCCAAAGGTGAGGGAATTAAGTATTTACTTGGACGAAACAAGATTTAAAAACACAAAAAATTAGCTCTCTTGAGAGAGGACTTTTCCATCTCCAGATAAGATTCATGAAAAATTGAAAGGCACAATAACATTTTCAGTTGCTATTTTTCACTTCTAAAGAAGCACTAAAATGCATAAGGTACAATTCCTTTAGCTTATCAAGGCAAGAAGATGCTAGAGCAACTGTTTGTTCAAATTTTGATGCAATTGATCTCAATATAGTAACTAGGTCACTTTCTCAATAGTTGTGCATTGCCAGGAGTATGAAAACGCATTATGGACCATATTATTTTGGTCCTCCTTCTCCTGTTAGATACCAGGACTTGTGACAGATTCCAGTGGGGGAGAAAAAAGAAGCAGGGGCTGGGGTGTGGGTAATGCACTTTACCTTGCTGTTTACGAAGCCTGTCCAATTCAGTCTTGAGATAGTAAAGCTTCTTCTGCCGTGCTTCTCGATCATTCTTCAGTTTTTCTCTCTCTTCTATCACCTAAATAAATTGGAAGGTGTCTGGATTTTCGTCTCTTCCCAACATAGAATGCAAGAATGACGGGAAGACCTCAGCTTTCCAGACACAGAACACTGCTCGTTATTCCCAAAATGTACTTGAGTATTTTAACACCATAAATACACCTCTCCCTCTGTATCTGAAGGCAACTATCGTGTGGTCATGCTTCAACCAAGTTTGTAGGCAATTTTTTTTCTTTTGGGCAGTGTATTCCTCTAAACTGCTGTTTGTTGCACCAATTCCAAAGGCTCAGCTGACTATCTTCTACAGGGCTAATCAACATCAATGTCAAATGCCTGTTCAAAACTCATACAGTATTTGTACAGCTAGCATGGTCCATCAGCCTTTACAGCTCTTCACCTTGCCTCCTGCTTTGACGGGAGCTATTAGTCAGTATATTATTATTATTATTATTATTACTATTATTAATATTATTATTATTATTATTATTATTATTATTATTATTATTAATGATATGATAATATTAATATTAATATTTTGTCATTATCATTATATTAGTTATTATATAATTTAGTTATTAGTTAGGTTTTGCTTCAAACTGACACGAAACATTAGGATGAAATTTGTTTTTTCTTCACTAAGGTAAACAGTGGCATCAGGAGCTCACAAATCCTTTTTTCACTGGTTTTCATGGATTCTCATAGAAGGAAACAAAGTAATATGCTAAAATGAAACCTGAAAGGTTCTTTCAGTTTCTTTTACAGCCTCACTTTTCAAGAGACAAATCCCAAAAATTTTTTTACCTTCACAATGCTCTTAAAACTTACTACAGATTCCTCTCTTAACAAACAACTGATCTTGACCTTCCCAGACAATCACTTCTACTACAGCAATGTCAATGTTGGCAGGATCCCTGAATCCTTCCTGAAGTAGTTCTACCAACACAGTTAAGCAACATCTTAAACACCATAAAGGATTTTTTAATTATTATTTTGGGTTTATGCTATTTTTTGTATCATCAAAGCACCATTCTCTCCTTCTGAGTTTTCTGCAGCATGGAGGCACCAGGTGGAGCATGCGAATTCTCCAAGCCATCCCAGCAAAAACCCAGTGGACTAAGCCCAAGTCAAAGATTTCTGTAGTGCAGACATAGCCTTAGAAGTTCTACCACGATGCACAGATGAGCTACCAGGGTATGTCAGGGCAGGAGAAAACTACTTCTCTTTAGCCAAGATAGCTCTTCCAAAAGTACTAAATTTCATTAAGAACAAAATTTCAGCTGTGTCAGCTGAAGAAATTATTATTCCTGCAAGCAGTGGAAGCTCATTTATTTGCTGATGTAGCACTTCATACAAGTGAAAGAAAAGGCTCTTATAATAATAAGAGCATATTGCAGCCTCAGTAGCTAAAGTGGGTTTGAAAGAAAAATGGATACAGATATTTTATCAAGGTCTATAGTCACAGGAAAAGTGGCAAGTTTCAAACTAAAAGAGAGTAGATTTAAACCAGATATAAAGGAAGTATTTTTTTACAGTGAGGATGGTGAGGCAGGGAAAGAGGATGCCCACAGAGATTGTGGACTCTCCAGCCCTGAAGTGTTCAAGGCCAGGCTGGATGGCACTCTGAGAAAACTGGTCCAGAGGAACATGTCCCTGTCTATGGCAGTAGGGTTGGAATTAGATGATTGTTAATTGTCCCCTCATATCCAAATAATTCTATACCTCTATTTTAACAACAAAGACCAAGCAGACACCAGTCTGAAAATGTAAACAAATTTTGGGAATCTTCCAGTTCTTTGACAGTTGTCTAACTACAGTTTCCTATTTTAAAATACATTCTTCCCCACTACTCTTTAATTGTTGTACAAATCAAGATAATTAAAAGTGGCAAACATTAACATGCATGACCTGAGCTGGTGTCAGAGCCTCCAAGTAGTTTTCCCTAAATTCTTCTCATGTTGTGATTTTTATTAATAGAATTAATATAAACGTAGAGGGAAGATTGTATGTGATGGTGAATTAAGATATCCTTTAGTGTGTATTTAAGAATGTCTAATACAGGTATAGCCTGGTATATATGGTATCATGGTATACATGGTATTTTGTACAATGTAGTATGTTCAGATGGAGCTTCCTGTGTTTCAATTTGTGCTACTGGACATCAGTAAAAAAAGCCATTTTATTTTCTTTACACTGTCAATTCAGATTTTCATGTATCTCCAGATATCTTCAGGTATTTCAATATCTAAATCTCAGCAGAATAAAGCCAAGCTGTGGCAACCATGTGCTTTCTCTGTAAGATTTTGGCGGGTCCAAAGAAATTCAACTCTGTTTTTGATTTCATCTGTTCTGCCATAGCGGATGGCATACAACTTCAGGAGATTCAAAATGCATTTTTTGTAAGTATCATAGATTAATACAGAAAAATGCTTAGAAATCTTCAACGGAAGTAAACTGGGTCAAACTATTTTTAAACTGGAGTAATTCAGTAAAAAAAAAGAAAATATGTACCTGAAGAGAAAAAACTTCCACCCCACCAATCATGCAACACCAACACATTCTGAAGTATCAGAATACCTAACATACCTTCTGCTTTTGAGCTGCCCGGTTTTTTTCATCCGATATTCTTTCTGTGGTATTTTTGAGGGAGTGTGACGACAGACGAAGGGGTGCTTTGGAATGAGAAGGAGTGGTAGGGACCTGAACAAGCACAGAACCATCTCTTTTTACATCAGGGACATCCTTTCCCAGAGAGACTGTCTCGATCACCCGGAGATTGGGACGTGTGGGGTTCGCTGACATGGCCATAGTGAGAAGACCATGAGCTTCTGGCAGCGTAGGATTAGGCTGCTGGGCAGAAGGGTACATGGGCCAGCCAGGGGCTGCATATGCCATATAGTGCCCATATGCATCGTATCCTGGAGGAGCCATTGTGGGAGGGGGATAGTTTTGGGGCATTTGAGCAGCAGTGTAGTGGGAATAGCTGGGAATTTGGTATTGGGAAACAGAAGTAGGTGTAGGTGGCAAACTAGGAGGAGTTGGTGGAATGGAGGGAATGAGAGTGACAGAGGGAAGAGGCTGCTCTGGTGCGTGTGGAGGTATCTCCTGTCCCACCGGCGTGTTCTTAGCGTAGTCTGTTTTCTGAAGAGAGGCGGCGTCTTTAGAGTGCTGGAAAGAGCCCGGAGGGGACGCTGACCGCTGCTGGCCGGACTCAGGGGAACGGGTGTCACTGCGGCTGCGGCGCAGCTCCCAGGCGTCCAGCCTGCGCGTGTCCGAAGCGCGGCGATCCGGAGAACGAGACGCCAGCTTTTTGCCATGAAGGCGCTCCTGGGTACGAACAGCCAGCTTTCCAATCTCAGCAACACCTATGTCCAGTCCTATGGTTTTAAGCAAGTCGTGGATCTTTGCGTACTCCGCGTTCGGCTCTTCTAAAGGATCCGTCTTGACAGCTGGAGCAGGAGAAGGAGGTGGGCTCATTTTCTGTATTATTATCTCATTGCCACAACTCTCTGGGGGCTTCTCTATGGGGAGGGATTCCATTTTGGTCTCCTCGTCCTCATCACCATAAAGAAATTTCTCTTCATCCTCAATGTCAGGAAAGCTACGCCTCCTCTTCTCCTGAGCACTGACAGAATCAGCCATCATGCCCAGAATTCGCGAGAAACCACTGCCATCCTGACTGGCCCTCTCGTGAGGCAGCAGGAAGTCAGTATGGCGATCAGTGGGCTCTGACTTGGGTTCTACTTTTTCTTTGTGACTTAAGAAGTTTCCAAACTTCTCTTCAAACGTCAAAGTTTGGTCTTTGGGAGGCCCAGAGAGTGGGTTCCACTCATACAAATCTTCACACAGCTCCTGGTTTGAAGACTCCACAAGAGAGCCTTTGTTAAACCGTTTGAGAAAGTTTTCCACTTCAGAGGCTAAAGGAGCTATGTTGTTGCTCTGGGGCAAAGAAGACTGACTAGAAAGAGGAAGATCCTTGCTGGGGGCTGGACTGCTTGAAAAGCCCTCGGGCTGAAAGAGAGAGGATACTATTTACTTCAAAGGCACTATGCACCTCACAGAACAAAGGAACATGCTCATTTCTCCTTGAGTTCACAGCCGAATAAAAGTGCTAGAAGAGACAATATACAGTTGAAAGAGAACACAGCAGATTACAAACCAAGTTGACTGATGATCCTGGAATGCCATGTCCAACAATGAATGCTTAACTCAGAGAACAGACAAAATCACAATTATATTTCACAATTTTTTTTGCAAGCATAAGAACTGAAATTTTTAAATTGAAACCCTGTTACATAATTTGGGATATACTCTGAGTTTAGTTACAGTCACATAGGATTTCAATACCTTAATTCAGGTAAAAATTACTGCATTGGGGTTATTCTCAGCCACTTCTTCAGATATTCATAATTAATGCCATATTAAATAGCATTTCCAGTAATAGGTATGGAACGGGATCCTCAGTATCAGAGCACTCCTGAGATAAGTATGTCACTGTAAAACCAACACTGATCGGTATAACAGGCAAATCAAAGTGATGTGTTAAAACACAAAAAGGCAGTTTATCACAGCAGTCATTCCACTGATGTGTCCATTGCTCTAATTCTGAGACTCAATTGGCACAGATTCGGTACAAATTAAGTAGGGCTGATCCCAGCCTAGTCCAAAGTAAAAAATAAGGAAATTTACAAGTTGTTTTCAGACAGAGTTACTGAGGATGCATCAGGCAGCTCTCTAAGTCTAAAAAGAAACAAGAAAGTCACCGTGACAGGGGAAGAGCTTAAATCAATATCTTGACTGCCTGTGATACTATGAGAGCCAGCTTTTCTATGAAAGCTGCCCCAGATCTCTGCATCCTGGGTTGAATTTCCACAAAGACACTTTATTCTGTCTCAGATTTTATATATATGGTTCCTGATTAACCATTTAAAGTTTTCAATGCACTTTGAATTTATACAGCCCTGCAGAAAGATACCTGTCCTCTTAAAGACAGCACAACAAAGCTTTGGCTTTTCTATTTTGCAAATCAAACTAAAATTCTGTATCATGAAGTAACTGTTTTGGAAAGTAGAAGCACAAAGACAGACACACAGAGACCAAACCTGAACAGCAGATTCTACTTCCATCTCTACTCGTTTCTTCAAAATAGATTTTTTGGGCATGGGTGGGATTTCTTCAGGCCTGTATGTATACCGAGGCTCAGAAGTCTGTAACGTGTTAGCCAAGCCAGGGATTGCATAGCCACTGCCTGAAACAGCGTGATTCAAGTTTCTGCTGCGCTCCTCTTCTTCTCTTTTCCTTCTTGCTCGGTCAAGCTCTCGGAATTCTTCATTCAGGTATGACGGGCTCAGGCTTCTACTGCGGCTGCGGCTTCGTCTGCGGTAGTTTCGTGTTCCTGATGAGAAACCCTGATGCTCTCCACTCACACCATGCACCTTCTCATCCTTTTCGTACCGTGGACGCTTTATTTCTCGTCCCCTCTCCTCTGCCCTCAGTGGGTAGGGGGATCTCCTCAGTTTGTCACCATCTCTGTCGGAGCCACGAGGCAGCTCCTCCCGACGGCCATAGTGTGGGCTGTAATCTGAACGGTGGAGGAAAACGTCTCGGTTGCGGTAGTCTTCATCATGCCTTGGAATGAAGGGACTTGAAGGCTGATCTTCATGTGCTGGGTATCTCTCAAGGCCTCGAGGACACGTGAGGCCTCTTGTGAATATTGGACCGTCAGCCATATCATCCCTGTGTAAGAGAAACACAGGACAGAAGTACCTGAATCAGAGTAAACAAAGTCTCACTCCTACTCAAAGGTAAGAAACCTTCAAACTGGTTTCAAAATTACATCTCCCTCACTAAACAGAACCAACATTTTATGTACTTAAAAGGCAGGGTAGAGAGGGAGACTTATTTTTAATGGTACTGTACATCCCTCCCAGGAAGTTACCTGTAAACACAGTGACATGAACAATTTAATTCATACTGAGGAATAAGAGCCTTGAAAAATTAATAGGATGGATTCGTTTCTGTGAATGTGAGAGACTACACGTTTTAAAAAAAACCCTTACTATCATATTTCAGACCACAATCCCTTTCCTCGCCTCTCCCAGTAAGATGGCAAGGTCAGATTTCCTATTAATTATTCAAGGTATAATTCAGTTTCACACTAGCAAATGCAACCAGATCCTCTTTTCATCTTCAGCTGTGCACAAGGACCACAAATTCTATCAACATTTTCTTTTGCAGCCGATACACAGACAGCACTGTTACTAATCACATGAATCCCATAACTAAAAAAAGACACAATTTCTGATATCTATAAACCAGGGAAATTAGGTATAACGGTATCATTCTTCTGTGCCAGCCCCTGCACTACTACACACAGCGGATATGCAACTATCACATCAGAATAAGCAGCTTCTTCTTGTGGAGTACCTATTTTGGGCATGTTTCTAAAGACATCTACAATTAGGGGTACTGCTTTAACTAAGGCCTTTTTCCTCTATGCCTAAAAACCTTTCTGTTACTTTTCTTTAGGTAAGGCAGAAACAAACTAAACCACTTTAAAAGTTACCAGCTGCTGGTTTTACTCACTGATATTTCAAAATCCAGCAAGATAGTTCAAGAAAGAAAATGTGTTCCCTAAGTGACATCAATGAGACAGAACTCTTTCCTGAGTGAATCAATTTGAGATAAGCTATGTATAATGGCCTGAATCCACGAAAATCACCTCCTCCTACTCAGAAAGGTCCCTCCATATATTTGAGTCATGCCAGAAAACATCTTCCAAAAAATCTGCAAATAAATTACAGCCCCAGTCTTTCACAACAGACTAAAAATAACAGAGATGCACAGACAAGGTCTTTTTCTTGGGTATCTTCACAGTTTACACATGCATATTTAGGAACAAAATCAACACAAAACTTCACTTTACCTTGCATCATTGCAAAGCATTTATCAGATACTGTATCAGTCCAACAGATCTTAGAAAACAAATATGGCAGGCACCTGTACCCATTGTATTATGTGGAATCTTTCCAGTTTTCAGCAAACTGGAAAGATACTATGTATTATCCACCTCCTCCAAAAGCATAAAAATACCTAAAAATAGCTAAATGAAATTTCATAAATAAATGTTGTTTTCACAACATACATAAAAGTGTGTCTATTCCCCATGGCATGTTTTCTGAGAGCCTGCTAAACCTGTACAAACTGCATGAATACACCTGATGGAGTAACAGATGTATTTCACCATATACCTTCAGCTGATTTTTGTGCAAATAAAATTATTTAGGTGCACGTCTGGCAGCTGTTACCTACAATTCAAACACTCTGATTTCAGCAACAAAGCAGAGGAATTACCTTTGGAAAAAAAGGAACAGCAAACCTAGTATATTTAAAACTATCAAGACATTCCAAATACACCCTGAACAGCTAAAATGCAAATTTAAAACCTGAAAATTAAATACAGGTGTGGGAAAAATGATTACTTGCCGTAAAGGATTTTTTGAAACATGTTTTCGGTGTGTACAGTCCAATAAAGTTACATCCCTCTTAACTGGATTGGATGCTTTCAGTCAGAGATATCCACTACAGGCTACTGCACCCCTGAGAGAGGATATAAGGTGGTACCACTGTGACCATCCCAATTCTTTCACCAACATAGAATCCATGAATCACTGGAATTTGCTGTTTCAGAGATAGGAAACAGACCACAGGCTACACACACAATGCCTCAGAGACCTACAACTATATATAAGGTAATTTACTTTTTAGCATGTTTATTCAATACACAGAAACAGAAATAAATGTGGTATTCTGCTGTCAGCAATCAGCAGGACTCCACTTTAACACACAGTCTTTGAATAGGGCGTCAGATGAGCTGTTCATATTCAAGCCAACTGTTACTCTTGATATTATGCCAAAAAATGCTATTTCAGAACACAGCTTAATGCAGACCAAGTCTCTAAAGTGATTTGGTCTATCTTTTGTATTAACCTCAGATGAAAGGATTGGTGGGATGCTGTCTATATCTTGTGCCACCTCATATAGTAGTAGAATGTCTTAAAACTACTGAGAGCCAGAGAGATGGAAGACAGGGAGAGAGAAAAAGATTTGTTTTTTTGCTTTGACAGATTGAGATTCTGGAAGACAAAAAAACACTTATTGGACCAAGCAGGAGACTGAAGCTGCTTAAGTGACCTTGAAGACCCAGTCCAGCAGCATTCAGTGTGCCTATTTAGACATGTGCAGGAGACCAGCTGCCCTAGAAGCTTGGGACAAGTTCTTACAGAGGTCTTAGGATGGACCTGCATGTGAACACACACCCTGAGAAAGTCTCCTTGGGCATCCTGAAAATCCACTGCTGCAGGAGACTCTAAAAGTCTCCCTGATTTCCCCCCTTTGGTATTTTATTTCCTTTACAGACTAATGAACCTCTCTACAATCCCAAGGCCCTACAAATTGCAGAGAATAATGTGCCAAAGTGATTGCTTGAAATATCAAAGTAGAGTAGCTAGCAAAAATAGCAGAGAATAACTAAATTCAGAATTATTTGCTCCAATTACTTCAAAATTTGAAGAGACATCTTCAGGAAACACTTTCTTATTTTGCTTTTTTATTTTATTAGAATGAGAACGTATTACATGCCAAATAAAAATGTGATATGAGCAATAACAATAAGGACCATTTTACAGCCCAGTGATAGACAAAAAATCAGTGTCCTGGTACCAGGACAGCCTCTCAGTGAGGGGAAAAAATACTTGATGCAAAATACCTGACAAACAATATCCCTTAACCAAATACTAAGTGTCTCAGAAAACAAATAAAATGGCTAGCAGTGAAGAAATTTAGAATTCCAAAGTACTATCTAGATGATTTAGGAAAAGCTAACAGGTCACTTGGTTGTCACATACTTCAAGCTTCTGGACAATGGGCATCACTCAGAAAAGTGCAGCCAGCACAGATTAGACAAAAAAAAAAAAACCCCAAAGTAAATGTAACAACATTAAGCTCTTGCATACTTACACTAAAAATACAAGGAAGTCACTTAAAGATTAAAGTTACATGGTCTCACTTTATCTTCTTCTCATTCTAACTCATCTGTCACTTTTAAACCTTCTCTGGAGTCTATTCTTACCATTCTTTTTCACATATATGGGCTCTGTAATAGAGAAGTCAACTTCTGTGATTTCTCACTCTTACATTAAATAAACTCTGCTATACCTGATGTTACTTTTAACCATGCATCAGCACCATAGAACAGGTTAAATCTAAAATCTCAACTGAGAACATGAAGCAATGGGACAAACACCACCACCCCCTGCCCCTAAATGTTACTAATTTGCCAGAGAAGTGCCAGTTCCCAATATATCACTCCCTTTTCCTTCCAACCCCGAGCATACACACTCATTTTATTTAGAAGATTCCAGACTGCATGGGGGATTTACAAATCCAACACTGATACCAGGAGAACTGAGGTAAAGGCATAAAAGTGACAGTACCAAAAACCAAATTCTTACTTGGTTTTCTACACCTGCTGAAACTTAACTTTACACCTGAGAAAGACAGGAAATTAATTTATTCTGCTCACTTCCCTCTCTCTCTCTTTTTTTTTTTTTAACAGTTGATGATATTTGCATCAAAAATGGAAGTGGTAATGTTTTTTTTTCTGTGCTAAATGCTTATCCCTGACCTGAAAGTGCAGCTGTATGCTCCAGGGCACATGCTATGCCATCTTTAATTTTGCAATTCAAGACAAAGATAATTATTTGCAGTTTTCTGATTTTCTTTCTTTTGCCAGATTATGCTGGTTCTCCTAATGAAGTCAAAGAGTTCCAAACTACTAATTGCTAATATTTATACTTCACTATTCACAGCAGTATTTTTAACACTAAACAACTCTCACCATTAACTGTTTCTCTCCGATTTCAGTCAAGGGACCCTAAGAATTCTAACACTTCCTTTACAATGTATGAGACTGTCTGACTATGTTCTCTTCTGCAACGTTTTTAAAGTCAAAATAATAATCTCCTTCAAGCCGCCCTAGAGTTTTCTTCTAGACTAGTCTCAAAAATCAGGAAAGTAGACAATTCCTCCCCATAAATGAGGAAGTTGAAGGTTTACACTTATACTAAACAACCTTTCTTTCAGTAAGGACCAGGTAGGTTTACGAAAAACAGAAGGTGGCTGAAGTAGTGAAATGTCAAATGAACTATCTTTATATGACATCCCACCCTTAAGGGGATAGAAGCACTGGAGGGATTGACATCACACTCCCTCCTACAATATATGATGTGCACACTTAGTTTATATGGAGTTTAGAAGTAGCTGACAAAAATTCGAGAAGAAATATCTGTTTAGAGTTACATATGCAGAGACTTTTGTTCAGGGATTCCCTGCAGCGCAACTTGCCAGAGGCTGGGGAACATTCCCAGGAAGCATTGCTACATGCTGACCCTCATTCCCTAAGCATTCAGTGGGCTAAGGAGATGTTGGTCTCGCCAGCAGAACCATTCCCACGCTGTCTCACCCAGTGAATCTCCAGCTGTGGAGGACCATACCTGTCACTCAGGCTATCAATTGGTGAGCCCAGTCTGTCAGGCAGCCTCCTTCGCTCCGGGGTGCCAATGCAATAGCGGTCATTACCAACAGTAATCCGCAAACTGTGCTCCAGTGAAGACTCAGAGCGGAGACTCGGTGAACGCCTCTGTAAATTGAAGAAAGAGTGCAAGCCCATCAATCACGGGATTTTAATCTCAGCTACAGAAAGGAAAGTGATCCTGCTCTGCTTAATAAATTCAACTTGGGGCAATGGATCAATTAAAAAAATCAAGTTAGAAGAACTGTTCCAAATACTTCAGTTCTATTTAGTTACAAGAGAAAGGGGAGAATACTGATCGCATTTAACTTCTCATCCCAGGTGCTAATAACATGCTCTATGTTTAAATTATCTATAAATTTTCAACTCAAAAATACATTTCATAAAGCCGTAAAACCAAAGAGGAAGTCACAAAGTCCCAAATTTGCTGCTGTTCTCCTTTCTTTGTAGAGAAGAAGCAGCTAAATAAATGTTGCCTAAAAAACAGTGCCAGGAATTTCTTAATAAAGCGTCTGGATTTCTGGCCCTTTACAGCTTTAGTAACAACATGAACCAAAGTATAAACCAGTGTAAATAAAGATTTTCCTAGCAGCGATGTTTTGAACAGTTTTCCTCACCTCATGCTGCTTTCAGCAGATAAACATAACATAATATTAGAAACACCAATGCCACTAGAAACACCTTCTATAAGTGGTAATAATGGTATAATGGTAATTTATTACTAGTAGAGATAAACCAGAGTAAACTAAATAAAGTTGTCTCTGAAAAATCTACGGCAGAGAAGACCTGAGCTCATTGCCTCTGCACAAACCTTCCTTTGTACACATACACAGTACACAAAACACCATCACTGGAAAGTTATGCCTCACATTATTCCAAAATATAGCACTGGCATACAGGAATGATCAGAGCTAGGGGGAGTTCCATAAAAACAAGATGAGACTGCCTAAAGACAGAGATACTTTATTTGCTTTTTTAAAGCAACACAATATAGATTCTGCTTAACACAAAGCAATGAACCAGCTTCAGTTCTGCCCAACTAGTCATGCACTGCACACCAATTTGACTGCTGAAAACTGCAGTAGCAGCAGCAGGTGCACTGAATTTTCTGCATCCACCCTGAGAACAGGCAGCAGGTTCAGCTCAATCCTCCAAGAGACCAAAAGAACAATACATAAACTCCAACAAAAGCAAATTCCCTCACACGTTTACCTAACAAAATTCACTTGCAATACAAATCTGTACTAGAATCCATTGTGCATAAAGTTTTATTCTAAGGTAAGATATTAGTGATTTCTCTTTCGCTCCATTAAGTTGATTCCCAGAATTTATCAAAGGACACTAATTACTTTTTAAGACTAATTGGCTCATCCAGCACAATATGATCCTGCAACAACCTGGCCGAGACACAAAATATTCAAGGTGCATGTTTCTCATACAAACACATTCTGAAGGCTCACTTGTGCCCATTGTAACACTGAATTTTGAGGGCTGCCTCAAGAAATTACTATCTTCAAAGCCATCTTCTTGTCATCAAGACTGTGGGCATAGAGATGACAATCACCTCCACTGAAGACAGAGAAGTGATGATTACATCTCAGAACAAACTCTTAGCAAAGGAAAGAAATAGCTTACACTAAGAATGTTTGGGATGTTTGAAATGCTCATAACTGACTTATACAAATTGTTCAGAGATAGCAGTTAGGGCACTAAATATTTGAAATTCATGATTTTTTAATTATAATTTTTTTTTAACTGGAGAAATACCAGTTTTAAAAGGTTTTCATATCTGGAGCACTGAACACCACCACTAGTCATACCTATGTGTGGACTGCACTGCATTTTTCTTCCTTCCTGTTCTGTCACCTAAACCACAGTTACCACTGCCATATTACTGAACAGGTTGCATACCTGCTTGTCATTTCTCCATTCTCTGTTGACCCCACATGCTCCAGTCCTCTAATCTCAGCCAATTTTCTTACAAGAAAGCAAAGAAGCTAAAACAAAACCTTTAAAAAGAACAAGCACGCAGGTCAGCAGGCATAAATATAAGCAGCATGTGTCAGCCTTGCAAGAACAATTAAAAGTGCCCAAATCTCTCACTGAAAAGCCCTGACCTTCTTCTCCTCCATTACATTTCTCAGTACTCGCCCCAAACCTTTGCTGTCACTCCATGTTCTTCCAATCACCACAAAGCTTTCCTCAGCTATTAAGAAACTAACACCATTCCTACTGACAACATCCAATACCTGGCTCCACTACCAGCATCCCAGTTATGCACAAAAAAATGTGCAACGATGCTGTAACCTAGAAATGCATGCACTCCATCTCACAAATAACAATTTTTGGAAAAAAAGTAACAACAACAAAAAACGAAACCAAAACAAGGCTCTGTTTGCCTCTTTGTTAACATCTCTAAGGCTGTTGCTTTCATACTCCAATTAATATGTAGGATAGGGACAATACCCTGGAACTTGTACTCAAATATTTTCTCCATTTCAACCCAACACCCTTATCCCATCACTGTCTTCATTCTACATTACTACATCTCCCACCCTTATGCACATATTTCCCTCTTTCAAGTCCTCTTTACTTGTTGGAACTTAAATTCCTCTTCCTCAGGCTTCTGAACTGATGTCCTTTCAGTGATAGCTCCAAAATTCCACTTGCTAATATACTGGTGCAACTCTCCACACCTGCACATTTTGTATTCTCAAGCTTCTGAAGAGAGAGGGTCTTAAATCACAAAACCCTAAAAATTTTATTCAAACTTTACCCTAACCAGTCATGATAACCCAACATACTTGCTGTGTGCTATGTTCCTATCATATTTAGTTCCACCCTTTGGAATGCCTGGGCACACGGGAGAGGGCAGAATATACTGCAAAGCATGAGGAAAAGGCAAGCACACTGTTCTTTCCAATTGAATTGAGTGACCATGTAAGCGCTGCCTGGAATACCCCAGTATGAAAATCTCTTCTTTCACGGTAATACAAAAGCACAGTGAACTTTTTACACACCACACACAGCTCAGAGTCATCAGACAAAACGCCAAGGAGCAGCAAGACAAAACCTAAGTGAGCGAATCCCACTCACGCAAAAGAAATAAAAAAGTCTTCACGCTTTGATTTATTACGAAGGTGTCTGCATCCAAGATGCCATCCACTACGGATGCCAAAACAGAGCTTCACATGCCCAAATCAGACTTTGTCAAGACAAGTGGAACACCCTCGTGCACAGCCCCAACTACAAAGCAGTGCCTACCAAAGAACACCTCTCAAAGATATAAATCAGGAACAGCCCTCTTTGTACGCCCGCCGTGACAGCAGGAAGAATTCAGACAAAGTGCTCATTCAACATGCTATCTGAAAAGTTATATTCCCGTAAGTTAAACGATATTTATGCGCTAACACAAACCAATGTGTTAAATGAAGGAAAAAGACTAGGTACGTCCTGTGCCTTAGCGAAAAGCCAGCATCATCTTTGAACCTTCTCTAAAATGGCTCTAGCCAGTAAGACAAATAAAAATGCAATGGAAACTAGCGGGAAACATGACTTAAAATGGAAAGCAATATTTTTTTTTCCCCTTTGGCTCTCTAAGGAATAGGGGGGAAATTGCCGCTCTCCCTCCGCACAGGGACAGCCCGGGGCCGGTGTAATTCTGCAAGGACCTCGGCACGCCAAGTCTGGGGCTCTGACAGCCCCGCGGGCGAGGGGCAGGACCCGCACCGAGCACTGTTTACCCGGTGCACGGCAGTATTTACCCGGCTGCTGCCGCCGTCTCCGTGCTCGCTGCTCCGGCGGCCCCGGGGCCCGCCGAGCCCCGCTCCTCCCGGCGGCGACGGCAACCTCCGGCTGCGGTGCGGCGACGGGGAGCGGCGGCAGGGCCCGCGGTGGCCCGACGGGGAGCGGTGGCGGCGGAGCGGCGGCGGACGGGGCGAAGCGGAGCGCGGCGGCGAGGCGGCGGCGCAGGCGGCGGCGGGCATCGGCGGGGGAGGGCGGCCGTGGCCTGGCCCCGGCCCCGAGGTGCTGAAGCGGGAGGCGCGGGACGCCGACGAGCCGCCCTCCTTCGGCCGGTGGGAGGAGGACGAGGACGAGGGGCCGGAGCGGCCGCTGCCGGAGCGGTACATGATGGCGCCAGCGGCCCGGGGGTCCCGCGGCTCCTCCGGCCCGGCCCGGCCCGGCCCGGCCCCCCCGCCCCGGCGTGCGCGCTCCCCGCCGCCCTGCGCGCTCCCGAGCCGGGCGGGGGCGGTGGGAGCCCGGCCGGGGGGCGGTGCCTGGGGACGCCCGCACAAAATGGCGGCGGCCGGCAGCCCGTCACGTGTGGCGGGGCGGGAGTCGGGGGCTGCCGCTGGGTTCGGCTGTGCGGTTCCTCTTCGCTTCTCTCCGCGCTTCGGGCCCCGCGGGCCGTGACCGGGGCACGCTCGGCTCTGGTGGCTTTTTGTTGTTTGGGATTTTGTTGTTTTTGTTTCCTGTCCTGCACGCACACACGCTGTGCTGTGGAGCTGGTCGGTACGCGTGTTATCTTCAAGCAGGAGTGTGTTAGAAAGTGATCCCTGCCTGATGGAGCAGGCGCTGCCGAGGCTGAGCCGCCAGCGCAGACAGCTCCTGAAGCAGTTCCCGGCTCTCGGCTGCCGGGGTAGGAAATGGCTTCCCTCCTCCTCCGTCTCCCACCTGAGCGCCTGCTGCGGGACAGCGCCCGCCACTGCCCCGGCTCTCCTGCGGGGCCGAGCGCGCCGCTCTCGCTCGGGGCTGGCGGCTGCCTCCGAGAGAAGGGGGCTGCCAATTAACTGAGGTGGGCTAGCGGTCAAAAGAAGTGAAAGCAGCGAAATAAAGGTTCTCATAAAACTCTTCGGCCTCATTTCCAAAATCCACAAGCATATTATATATGATCTGTGGTTTTTTGTTGGCTGGTTTGTATTTGAAGAGCCATCGATTTTTGGCGGAAATTTTGCTTGTGTGTTTGGGAATGTATTTGCTCGAACATACATACCATTTTGAAGCATACTATTTATAAGTAGTAGTAACAAAGAGCAGCAGGATGGTGATCTGTCTGATAAGATATTTCTGCTGGTTTAGTACAATTGTATTAAAACTGACCTACTCCAAGATATTCTGAATTACTGCAACACTACCCAGGCTCGGGAAATGCACTCAATCAACAAAATAAACATGAGCTATATAAAGACTTATTGTCTGTTACCATTGTCTTCTTCTCACCTTTCTGTCCTAAGGTTTGCAGTGCTTATCAGCGACCTTAATTCAACTGTAAGAATTCCTGGGATAAGAATTTCATCTTTGAGGATGTGCAGCAGACTGCAGATCTGCTGCTTGTGGGACCAATGGATGCTCAACCATTTCCAAATTAACTACCCTAAGCAGCAAGCTCGGAGACCCAGAGAAGCAGAACACTTTGAGAAAACCACAAAACTGATGTGTGTGTTAGAATTTCCCCTTTAGTTTTTTGGTGGTGGATCACATGCAAGTAGTTTATTGCCAAAATGAATATGCTGTTACCCAAATGTGTTCTGTTTTTTTAATTCAAAGGAGGAACATGTTTTCATGCCTTAGTGTCAGGTGTCTGCATCAAGCGTTCAGTTTCACCAACTGAAGTAAATAAAAATAGCTGAGCATAATAAAGAGAGTGAGGAAAAAAATACTTGTTTGGTTTTGGACATCTCTTCTATGTATTTGCTTATGTTACATCAGTTTTTAACTGTAGTTTGGTTTTAAAATAGACAAGCTAAAAAAGCCACAAACCCAAGAAACTCAGCAAAACATTTTCACATTCAGTTTTCTATAGTAGTTATGCATCTAATATCTAAAAACTTTGCAAAATGCCAGATTTTTTTTTCTGACTTTTTTGCCTTTATATCCAAAGGAGTCATATAGGAGATATTCTGGTGGCTTCTGTTCATAGATTTTAGTGACATTTGGAAGGTGAAAGAATCCAGATAATAAAAACTGAAGAGAAAGTTCATTAAAGCACACCAGTAAGAAAACTGCTCATGAGAGAAATGGTAAAAAGAAAGCAAACACCCTGTGTGTTATGACATTAAAAGACTTCCTAAGAGAAAAATTCCATTTGTTGGAGACTGACCAGTACTCATTAGCATTTTCTAGCACTCTGTCATCTTACTGAGTATGGCCTTAAAATTAAAATTTATAATTGCAATTATAAACTCATTTTCAACTAGATGTAGTATCATCTTTTAACCACATACCTTACTAAGTTAAATTTTTAAAGGGACTGAGCATCCATAGTGGGATCCAGTTAAATTATTCCTAAAATCAGTACTGAAATCTAGGCCAAATAGTGCAGAGCAAACTGAAAGTTTTCACATAGTTGTAAGAGGAAGCAGTTTGTCTCAGGGATTAAAAGAGGCAAGGTCCTTACCTGCTTTGCAGAGGTTTTTGTAGCATCCCTACAATTGGTGCTCTGGACTCTCACTGGATGACAGAGATGCCAGTCAGTCTGTTCTGCTGGAAGTTCAGCTGCTAAACTCCTTTTTGGAATTCCAGGGCTCATAGTTGAACTTGCAATTAGCTGCTGCTTGGAGAGGTTTTAGCTAATTGGCTGCTGAGGGCAATGTTGAGGTAATAAGGTGCCTCTGAATTCTCATTAGGCCCCAAATAAGAAAGGGGGGAAAATGACATTCAGAAAGAACAGAGTAAGAAAAGTTAGGAGTAGCTTTGGATAAACAAGTAAACAGAAATCAGAATTGAAGTTAATTCAGGTTGAACCATTAGGCTAAGAAGCAGACCAGAATAAGAGAAAAACATAATACCTTAATTATCATTTTTTACCTTCCTGTCTGAGTCAAGACTAGATCCAAGGGCATGAGACAACCATCTAATGTTGAATGGCTAGGCTGTGAGTAACTACAAAGACAGTTTCTGTGTTTCTATAACAGAATTGGTGTTTTTGTGAGGAGATGCCAGAGAAGATACTCCTCTATCTCCTCAACTTGGCATTAATTTTTTCCCTGGAAAACAGGGCACAATATCTATCTTGTGCCTTCAGGTCCAGGCAAAGCAGCCTGTTCATGAAAAATTTTGGACTGAGCCAAGTAATCAAATCTTCCTTGGCTGTGTCGTCATGGAATTTGAGGATGGTTCAGCTGACAGCAGAGTCCTGGCTGGGAGCACAGAAAATGCATCCAAATAGACAATTGCTTTCAGAGATTTTACATCTATAATTACAAGGTTGATAATTCTGAATCTAAGGCTTGTCTAGGCTGGCTTCTGTTTCAGCTCAATATTTACTTATAGCTGGGAAGTGGAATGGGCATGCAGCCTACACTGACTCCCTGAGTCCTGGGATTGGTATTAAGTAATCTGTTACAAAACAAACGCATCAGAGAAAGGGGGGGCAGTCTCCCTTTGCCAGATAGTGCTTCCTCACTGGGACTTATCAATCTAGAGCATTAACAAACTCTGGATAATAGTGAATAAAATCTGGCCTGCATGGCTTGTGGAGGTGGATTAAATTAAACCTAATGGTGATGGGATTTTTTTCAATTTTGAATGCTCTGGGTTTTTTATGATTACTAGGTGTATTATTATTTATAGTGTGCAAGGTACTTTGTAAGCAATATAGCCACCAGCCTGTACTCCACGTGCTGCACGTCTTAGATCAATCAAATACATAGCAGTAAATGGCACAGGCAGCAATATTCAGGAGCAGGAGAAATAGCCAAAAGGAAGCATGGGAAAGGAAGAATGTCTACTTCAATTATTGCTGTGATGCTCTTTAAATGCACTTATGCAGAACAGGCAAAGTGATTTCAGATCAAATTATGATGGACTGGTATTTTCCTGGTGTTCCTTTTTAATACCTTTTGTGTTAGTTTTCCTATATGTGTAGGCAATGCTGTCTGGACCAAAAAGGAATCTGTGGCATGAGATAGTTGTCCATCTTTCAGGTGAAGTGAAAAGTTCATGGCTTTGAACCTGAAGAGGTTAGGAGAGATGAGCAAGCAGAATGCAGCACGTGAAAAAAGATAATGCTAAATACAGTGTGGCCAAATGGAAAAGCTCTGAGAGTGATTAGCTCAGGGGAGAAAGGTTGTCCTTTGCTGATATCCGGGAAATTCTCTGGTTCTTATTAAGACAGGGAAAGTATTTGGTTGGGGTTGTGGGTATTTTGGGGCTATTTGTTTGGTTGGTTTTGGACATTTTAAGTTGTTTGGTTTTGTTTGTTTGTTTTCATTTGAAAATAAATAAGACATCAGAGCCATGAAATATGAAATCTGAAATCAGCTTCACTTGTGTGCAATTCAGTGCTTCAAGTTCACACAACCCCTACTTGCTGTTTTGAGAGTTTTCTGCTTGCACAGCATTTTCGTTGAAGGGAAGGTTGCCTGAGCAGAGAGGGCATAAAACTTACTCTCAAGGCTCTTCAGGAAGTTTAGTCTAGAAACTTTTGGATGACCTGTGGGGGAAAAGAGCGGGCTGGCCAAATGCAGTGTACAGTATGAGTAGCTTGGTCATGTAAAGGCAACCTTGCAACTCTGACACACAAAGATTGCTTTCAGGCATGTGAAAAATGTTGATTAAATAAGGAGGGAACGGAGAGAGAGAGAGAGAGAGAGAGAGAGACTTGCAGAGAAAATGCACTCTCCCGCTCCTTGCAAGGAAACAGTAGTTAGAGAGTAGTGTGGCCACTGAGCTCTTGCTCTTGTCTCTGCTGTTCCATACTGGGCCAGAATGCCCTGTGTTTCTCAGGAATGTCACTGATACTTTCCTTCCTCAGCACTGCGCTGGTAACACCTCCAAGCTCAAAATGCTTTTTGTATCTCTGGTGAGCTGCATGTTGAAAGTAAAACTTTTCTACCTGTGATGTGTTATTTACAGGGATATGCTTATTTTCCCTGGCAATACAGTAATGAGAGAGGGTTTGGGATAGTTGAAACATTTGGATCATCAGCTATAAAAAACACCAATCGCAGCTAAAATTGCTAGGTAGTGTGGTGACATTTACAGCACTCTCCTGTTACTGTATAATAGTCCAGAGCTGATGGAGCTGGATGCCCTCTCTGGTTTGCTTTATCTCATCCAGAAGTTGTCCATTTACTCCCCCCACCCCAATACAACATACTATATAGTAAAGAATGGGTGGCACATTTGGGGTTGCTGTTTGCGTGTGTTCTCCAGACAGTCACTGAACACAACACAGGTGAAACAGACGATTCGTTTACCCTGCGTTATTCAGATGTCAGCTTAACATCACGATCTCTCACTGTGCCAGACCTCTGCCACTGTG
The DNA here is from genome assembly GCA_034336665.1 of Luscinia megarhynchos. NCBI lineage: Eukaryota > Metazoa > Chordata > Aves > Passeriformes > Muscicapidae > Luscinia > Luscinia megarhynchos. The sequence continues at coordinate 76,008,317 of CM067565.1, read as the reverse complement.
AGCAGACTGATGTGTTATTGGCAAGGTGCTCCTATAGTAATGTCATTTTCATCTTGTAGCACTGTCTACACGCAAAGAATGACGGTACCTGTAAAAATACATTTATACCTGTAAACACCACCTGGGCTATACCTGTTGATGTTTGCACAACACAGTGGTTCATAAATATTCCTATGCTGGTACACGGTGACACTGCAAGTCTGTAATGTAAATCCGGTGCTGTGAGCCAAAAATCATAGGAGAAGGAGGGGAGGGATAAGATCACCAGGCCAGAACTGGAAGAATTTGGGGAAAATCACCCTTGTTCACGGCTGGAGCCTGGGTAATCTATACTTTTTAACCGGGAGGCAGAAGTCTGAGTGGGCTGAGCGTGCTGCATCGCCTGGCTCTTCGCTCTCAGCTCGGCCTGTGGCTGGGGCCCGGATCCCGCGGGGGCCCGGATCCCTCGGGGGCCCGGATCCCGCGGGGGCCCGGATCCCGCTGGGGCCCGGACCCGCTCGGGCCCCGCCGCCGCCGGGGCTGCCCCGAGTCCTCCGGGCCGCCAGGGGCGCGCGGGGCGGCGCCGCCGCGGAGCCGAGGTACCGGGCCGGGGCGCCGGGGGCGGCGGGGGCGGCGGGGCGGCCGGGGGCCCGCCCGGCTCCGGGAACGCGGCGGCCGCAGCGCCCGCCCCCGGGCCGAGTGGGAGGGGCCGGCCCGCGCCGGGCCGCTGCGGCGGGGTCGCAGCCGCGGCGCCGCAGTGCCCCCGCCCGAGTGCACGGCCCGCGCCGGAGATGGGACGGGCTGGGGCGAGCAGAAATGCGAATAAAGCCAGGCCTTCCCTAGCCGTGCTTCAGTCCCAGCGGTGCCACAGTCCTGTGTGGCTCAGAGGTGCCGCCTGTTTCCCAGGATGGGCACCAGCATCCTCCGCTGCCGGCTGGGGGCTGTTTCATGGTACACGCTGCCTTAAGGAGTACCGTGGAGACACAATGAATAGGTTATTGCTTAAGCAGCTCAAAATACTTTTCATACCGATCCATAGAAAGGAAAGTATTTCTTTATACTACTTACAGAGGATAAACTCGCCGTGGGAAAAAAACAAATAGCTGGAAATAAGAAAGGCTCAAATTCCCAGGGCATTGCAGTCCTGGGGTGACTTAAGGGAATAAACAACATAATGTATTTTTAGCTGGAGTTTGATCATTTTATGAACTAAGTTATGTGATAGTGAGTGAACAATAGCAGGGCTTGGACTTTGACCCAGGAACTTGCTTCTAGCTCTGTATTAATTACTCATCACTCCATCTTGGACTGGGGCTATAGTTCATGGTTTTTTCCTCATGCTGCTTTTTCCTTAGGACATCCTGTCTCTCACACTGAATTACCAGCAAAGGATGGAGAATATCCTGGCTGGTTTGTGTGGGACCAGCCCAGAAGATCCACTCCCTGTGTGGGTTCATGGCAGCATTGGCCATTGCTTTAACCAGCTGACATTAAATGTGGTTCCTCATGTGATCCTTGCAGTGGTCAGTGCCTGCTTCATTGGCACTCCAAGGTATGACAACTGATTTGTCTGGCTCTTGATTATTATGCAGGACTGGAGGTGGGGTGGAAAGGCTGGAAATTGTACCTCACTATCATGTGCTGAATGTGTAATTAGGGAAGGACATAATATTATAATGTTATTATATTTGACAGCATCTGTCTTAATTCAGTGTACAGAAAGCAATCCAGAAGAAATAGAGGTGGTTATGGGCATAAAATCACAGAATGTAATTAAAAACTTTTTCAGTTAATGAGGACTGGGGAAACTGAGAGTATTCTGGGAGAGGATCTAAATCAAAGGTGGCATAGAAGATGTACATAAGGCAATAAGGAGTTCAGAGAAATGAAAAACTTTTTCTGTTTACTCTCTTCTGAAATTTGTAAACATGACAATATTCACTGATGCTGAAAGGCCACAAAGAATCCAGTGATAATGAAGTATTTTGATGGGCAATGATAGACTTCATAAGCACAGTATCACTGAAACTACAGTGATAAAAATAATGTTTCTAGAAAAAATATCCCACAGACAAGGAAATCAAGGTTCAGAGATGTGACACAGAGAATTTTGTAATCCAGAATCTGTGTTAAAGAGGTTAAATATACGTTTTTTGTTGTTGATCCTCAAGGATTGGAGTGTAATTTGCAAACAAATTTCTGTAAAGAAATGTTTTTCTTTGGTAATATCTAAATTTCTGGTATTGACCAGAGTGGGCTGTATTGACCTGATGTAGTTTAGCAATGCCTGCAGTCAGAATAAGTTACAGATCTAGGGAGGTAGGAGTGGAGGTATAAACATGGAGAAGAGGAGAGGAAGAAAGGACAGTACTGACTGAGAGGCAGTGGAATTTCAGCTAATTTATTTCACTGCTCTTTCCTCCTCCTCAAGGTCTGCCTCCGGTGCGCCTTGCAGGCCGAGCTGGGGGTGGAGAATCGCTATCTCCTTTGTACTGGCTGGCCTATTCTTTGCTGATACCATCCCAGCCACCATTTCCCAGCAGGAGCTGGGGCCTGCATACCTGGAAGTGCTGGCCAATGGCACCGCTGCCCTGACATGGCTGGTGCATGGCTTCGCTCTTCTCATGCTCCGCAGGTCGGTTCACGGCTTCACCAGGGGCCCTGCAGCCCTGGCTCTCCTCACCCTCTTACCCCTGCCTTCCCTCATCATCACACTGCTGTGGTACTGCCACAGTGGGACAGCTTGGTCCCCTGGCCACCCTGGGGTCTCCTCCAGGTTCGCCATTCTCTGTCTGCAGCTGGCCTCTCTGCTTGCCTATGTGGTCAGCTACCTCTTCCCCACTGCTGGCAGGCAAGACTTCCTCTCCATCAATTGCTCCTGGCAACAAGACCAGCCCATCTCAGGGCCAGAGATCCCAGTGCCTGGCCAGCAGAGAGTGGCAGAAGATGGTGAGAGCTGGCTCTCACGCTTCTTTTACACCTGGATGAACCCCCTCATGAAGCGTGGCTACCAGCAGAAGCTGAACCAGCCGCAGGATGTCTACGTGCTTCCTCGCCAGCTCCAGACTGCCAGGGTCTGTGACCTGTTCTACTCTTGCTGGCAGAAGAAAGCAGCTCTTCACCAAGCAGAGGAGGAGACAGTGTCTCTTACCAGCCCAATCATTGCTGGAGCTGATGGGAGTAGTGATGCTCCAGACAGCCCACACCATGCCCAGGGAGCTGTGCGCCTCATGTCAGTGCTGCATGCGGCCTTTGGGCTCCGTTTCTACAGCCTTGGCCTTCTCAAGCTAGCTGGTGGCCTGCTGGATTTTTCAGGTCCTCTGCTGCTGAACTTGCTGGTGAACTTCATGGAGTCCCGGCAGGAGCCCCTGAGCCACGGGGTTCTGTATGCCCTGGGGCTCTTCGCTGGCTCCTTCCTGGGCGCTCTCTTGCGGAACCAGTTCAGCTACGAGATTAACAAGGTGGCGCTGATGGTGCGAGCCGCCGTCATCTCCGCCATCTACCGCAAGGCTCTGCGTGTCAGCGGCACCAGCCTGGCGCGCTTCACCGTGGGGGAGATCGTCAACTTCATGAGCACGGACACCAACAGATTGGTCAACTTCTGCCGCAGCTTCCACGAGCTGTGGAGCCTGCCTGTCCAGCTTGCCATTACCCTCTACCTCCTCCACCAGCAAGTGGGGATAGCCTTTCTGGGAGGCATGGCCCTAGCGCTGCTGCTCGTGCCCATCAATAAGATCATAGCCAACCGCATCATGGCGAACAACAAGAAGATGCTGGCACACAAGGACACACGAGTCAAGGTGAGGAGCAGTGGCATCTCTCTGGGTTTGTATTTTTCCCTGTTCGTTGCAGAACGTTGGCTTCTTGGCCACTAGTCGTGATTCAAGGCAGATTCATTGAATTGCAGCTGTTGAGAAAAATGCCAGAAGGGGGGCACAGACACACACACAGACAAACACACACAAACAAACACACACACACTTTGGTCAAAAGTGTTTCAGAGTAATGTAGTTTCACCATCACCCCAATGCTTGTCTTGTCGCTGGGGTAATTTAGGTTCCCTTGCAAGTTTCTTTTCTGTGTGTAGTAGTTAAGGTAAAATGGCTTCCTCTAGATATGCATCTATGTTATTCCTCCAGTGATGCCATCAATGCTAAAGTGGCTCGAAGTCTGGACAAAGGCAATGGTCATGAATGTAATTTTATATGGCTCTAGGCTTGGCACTCTCAGTCATCTTTTGCACTGCTTTTCCCGTATTTGCAGTGCCATCTCTTCTCACCACATGTCAGACATTTGATTCCCACCTTTTCGCGTTTTATCTCTAATTTGAGGGGACAGTAGTTTCACTCGTGCTTCAGAAGCATGAAACATAGGTCAGCTCCCTGTCAGAACTGTTAGCAGCTTTAAAAATACTTATTTTCCCAACAGAAGGGGCATCTACCAGAGTGGTATCTGATCTTCAACTGTTGTAAGACTGGTTTGCTGAATAAAGTCTTGTTAGTTTTCTTTAATGTTGGGCAGAGGCACTGTCAGCTTGCTCTACATCTGCTGACCTGAGAACAGAAATGAAGAGACTACATCCTGCAGGGACACCAGAGTTCTGGAAATGAACCTGCCAGGCTCTGGATACAGACTAGCTGTGTCAGGGCAGGATCAGGCCTGACAGTCAGGTGTTATCTCAAGGTACGTCAGTAAACACAAGTAAATAGTGTCCAGGCTGCAGCTAGCAATTCCACACATCCCTTCACCTGTGTTGTTCATCTTTCACTTGGAAGGTAGTATAATATTTTGCCTTTTCCCGAGTTGGACACAGCATGGGTGGCTGAAGAAGCTGGTGGGATGGATGAGCACAAAGTTTCCAGTAGTTGTCACTTGTCTTTATTAGCAATAAACGGTTCCTAACATCTTAGGAATGTTATCAGGAGACAACTGCACACCCAGGCACAGCCCAGGCTGCCCGGGCACTGTTTGTTTGATGTTGTTTTCCTTTTTGCCTGCAGCTGATGACAGAGTTCCTATGTGGCATTCGTGTGATTAAGTTTTATGCCTGGGAGAAGCACTTCAGCGCCAGGATAAACGCCTGCCGGGCTAAAGAGCTGCAGAAAGTGCGGACCGTCAGCTACCTGGATGCTTTGTGCGTGTACATGTGGGCAGCAGTGCCTGTTGTTGTCTCCATTGCCATCTTCATCACCTATGTCCTCTTGGGCCACCAGCTCACTGCCACAAAGGTGAGTAGGTAGTAGGGAGAGCTCCAAACATGTCCTGTGCGGAGCACAGTGGAACCGCAGTCCTTAGGCATCTTCTCTGGAAAATAAACCCAGCACATGTCTCTCCACAGCTCTCCAGGCTTCACTGGTGAAGCTGTTTGGAGGATACAAGGGAGGTACTGGCTCCAGCTCATGGCTGTTTGCTTACCCATGCAGGTGTTCACAGCACTGGCCCTTGTTGGGATGCTTATTCTACCCCTCAACGGCTTCCCATGGGTCTTGAATGCCATCTTGGAGGCCAAAGTTTCCCTGGATCGAATCCAGCAATTCTTTGAACTCATGGACCAGGACCTGGAAGCTTATTATGCCCTAGGTAATGTTAAGGAATCTGCTAGGCCTGAGACTCTAGTCAGCAGATGTTCAGAGCAGACAGCTGAGGTGCAAGGCCCAGGGGCAGTACTGGAGGGCAGCTGGCTGTCACCCTGTTACTCAAGATGTTCAGTTGGGTAGAAGCAGAATGGATATACTTCTCTTAATTTCTGTGGAAAGCAGGAGAGAAGGCTGTAACACTCCACTTTACCAACATAAGCCACTGCCTGTCCCCACAGAGCCATTAGTGTCCCAGTAGAACAAGCAGCTCACTCTGTCCTTTGGCCAAAGCTCTTCTGACACTGAAGCCATCAAGAAACTTGGCTTCATCTGGCAGAAAGGCTTGAGTAGCTGCCCCTCTCCTGAGCCATATTAGCTCCCTTCCCTTCTTTCATCACCTTTGGCCAGCTCCCTGCCTTTTTTTACCTTCAGCGATAATAAACCAGGTTATATCCTTACAGTGTCTTCCTGGCAGCTGTGTCTGGTGTGAGCTGGAGACAGGAGGGTTGGAAGAAGGGATGTGTAAGTTTAAGGGCAAGTCAGTAGGCAAGAGTCTCATTTTGTGGATGGGTCAAGGGCATCATGCATCATCCATGGTCTCTGCATTTGGGAACAAAGCTGATGGCATTGGTGATGCCAGGGGCCTTTAATTTTCTGGTCTTCTCGTAGCGGTGCTTTTCTGTTCTGCTTTTCACTTTAGATAGCCCTTCAGATACAGCTACTGCCATGGAGATGAAATGTGCAGCCTTCTCCTGGGTGCCAGTTCAGGAGGAAAGCACCAGGCAGCCCTCATCCACAGGCACTCTGCAACTGCACATTGAGAACCTGTCAGTGAGAAAGGTGAGCAAGGACATGGGAGGTAACACAGAAAAATGGCACTAGAGAAAAAATGCTGGAAACTAGAAATACTGGAGCAGAGGTGGCATGTTTTCCTCACTTTAGGAGCTGTGCATCAAAATCTTCTCTTAGTCAAGAGGCACTGGATGCATATTATGTCTCAGAGCTGAAAATACTACACAACATGGTTTACTGACAGGGGGTGAACTAGTTCTCTCTGATTTCTACTGATGATGCAGGAGAAAAAGGGACAAGGAACAGAGCAGGGCTCTGAAGTTAACACTCCTTTCAAATCTGTGTCCTGTCATATCAGGAGTCTGGTTTATCTGACAGCTGTACTCAGCTGCACTGCTGGACATGTGAGATGGTCCTGGCAGCCAGCTTCCTTACAAGCTGCGTGTGGCTCAGGACATCTGGACAAGCTACCCTGTATTACCAGCACATCAGGTTGCTTCTTTTCATTTCCCTTTGCAGGGAATGCTCCTGGGGGTTGTTGGGAAGGTTGGCTCTGGCAAAAGCTCTCTGCTTGCAGCCATCACTGGAGAGCTCATTAAGTAAGTAGCCTAAAGACTTTTCCGTGCCTGGTCCCTCCATGCCAAGGCAGATTGGAACTCAGTACAACTTGTAGGTAATTTTGATCTGCCAGCAGTTTTTCTTTGTTGCCCATTATACCCACTTCTGTTGTGCTTGCAGACAAGGTGGACGAGTGTATGTTAGTGACCTGGAGCAAGGATTTGGTCTGGCCACACAGGAGCCTTGGATACAGTTTACCACTGTCCGTGAAAACATCCTTTTTGGGCGAGAATATGATGCCAGGCTGTACGAGGAGGTGCTGGAAGCCTGTGCCCTCTCTGAGGACCTAAAAGTGAGTGCCTAGACTGTAAACCTGCCTGGGCCTACTTGGTGGACTTTTACATCCTGAGCCTCACTGGGATCAGTCCTTATTCTTTCAGGGTATAGGATGCTTTTTCAATGTCCCATCACACAGTGGTGCTCTGATCACCAAGCCCACACCATTCCTGGTGTGCCCATGCTCCTTTAAGGTGTGAAGTCATTCTTGTAGCACTTTGGGTGGTTTCTTCTGCTGCTGAGCCAAAAGTTCTTCATCCTGAGGAAAGGAATTGTTCTTGTAGAGCTGGTAAGCGTTGGGTTTTTCAGCCAGAATCTATTAGCAGCTGATGTTTTTTTGGAGGTGGGGGATCAGAAGCAGCTTCTTTGGGATTTGGAAGGGCTAAGTCAGTGCTCCTGACATATATTCTAAATTTGAGGTTTATGATTGTATTAGCCAGTAAATCTGGCTGTATATATGGTAGAAAGCGAGCCTTCTCCCAGTTTATATGCCAATGCTTGATTTTCTGAAGTGCTAAGCTTTAGCAGCCCCTGGCTGGAGCTGTGAATACTCTGTAAAGGCAAGATTTTTATTTGAGATTTAGTAGAATACACCTATGCTACCAAACTGAGAGGAGACTTATTTCCAGGTACTGAAATTTGGTAGTTTTTATTGCCACACTGTTTGGAAGGACCCTGACATAATTTTAATGCAGGTACAGCTCTTGTTCTCACAGAAAATTATTGTATGCAATTATCTTGGACCAGAAGTTGCTCTCAATGTGTAGTTCAGATGTGACCACTCCACTTTTTAGAGTGTAAAAGATTTTCATTGCATAAATAAAGCTTGTCAGTTAGAACCAGTGTATAGACTGTTGCATTGTTTAATTGTTGGTGTCAGCCTTAGAAATTACTGCCAGAGACTGGAGAGGGGCCCCTGTGTCCTGGTTTTGGGTCCCCAGAAGTTTCCTGTCCCTTTCTAAATTATTTTCTTGAATATTTCAGATCTTACCAGCAGGTGATCAGACAGAAGTGGGTGAAAATGGTGTGACACTCAGTGGGGGACAGAAGGCTCGAATAGCGCTTGCCAGAGCCATTTACCAGGTAAGTAACAAAGGAGTTACTGTGTGGCAGGTCATGCCGAGTCAGATATAAAGAGACTGGAAGCACTCAGCTGTACAGTGAGCTCTGGCAGCATGTCTTTAAAGCATACTGTGCTAGCCTAAAGGTGATGCCAGATGGAGACACTTGGACTTTTCTCCACAGCACTGCCTGCTCCAGTAAGATCAGCAGCTGTACCCTTTTTTCTTTTGTCCCCTCCCAGGAGAAAGAAGTTTACCTGCTTGATGATCCCCTGGCTGCTGTTGATGCAGACGTAGCCAACCATATTATGCGGAAATGCATTTTTGGAGCTCTCAAACATAAGACCAGGGTCCTTTGCACTCACAGGACAGAGTTTTTGGAGAAGGCTGATGCCTTGTTGCTGATGGACAATGGCAAGATAGTTAAGACAGGTACACTGTCTGTTTTCTCAGGCATTCACTTGTGCCTTTGTCTTGGAACGGCTTGAGGGAATTAGATTAACTAGTGGGGAACCCAGTGATAAAAGAGGACACTGAAAACACTGCATGTGGGCAAAATGGGGTGGAAGAGAATGTACAGATGTTCAGATAAAACAGGACAGCCCTAGATGTGGGGAGCTGATGAGGCAGAAGGATGTAACGGGTTGAATGGAGTGGAGCCTTCAAGGGTACAGTTGTTGTATAATGTAGGGAATGTTATGAGAGAACAAAACTGGGTCATTTCAGAGCAAGAGGCAGTGGGAAGGTGCAAAGTTGTCACCTGTTCCTCACAGATGCTGAAGAATTTGCATGTCTCTCTTCACAGGCACACCAGCTGATATCCTGCCACTTGTTGAAGCCTTCCCCAAATTCAAGGATACAGACAAGGGGCATAAGGATAAAGGTCTGTTCCTGATGAGCTTAAGGGTAGCTGGGGCAGTGCATCTGACCTTCCAGACAGAATCTGTCTGGCTGCTGGCCTTGGAGCAGAACTCCCACCATCTTGTTCTGCCATGGCAGTGCTGATATGTGGGTCGTGTATACACAGAAGGACAGGAGGCCCACGTATCATTGGGTATTGGTCTGGAGCAGTGTTTGAACCTGTTTTTCCACTTGTAGTCCAGTTTTGGATGAAGAAATGTCAGGGTTGGTGCGCTTGTCTTTAAAGTGGGAAAAAACGTGTCCCACATAGTTTAGACTTGCTCTGTTCACAGTTAGGTACAGCTGCAGGAAGAATTTAACACTTCACTGACCTTTGCTTTTGCATCCATTCCCATAGCCCCTAATGAACAGGGACAGGAAGAGGCCATAGAGACAGAGGCAGAAGAACCAACCCAAAACAATAATCTTATCCACAAGGAGGAAGAGAAAAAAGAAGGGGCAGTGGCTTTTGAGGTGTACAAGGCCTATTGGATGGCAATGGGCAGCTGCTTGGCAATATCAATCCTCTTCTCACTGTTCCTGATGCAAGGTGAGAGAGTGACCCAGCACCACATCTGTCTTTAGACACTCCTCTCCTCTTGTCTCATTCCCTGGTTGCATGGAGTCCAGAAGAAAAGACACCAGGGCTTCAAATGTTCTCCTTGCAGCAGGAAGATCACTTTTCTCCTCCCCAAATTAAAGTAGCTCAAAGAGCTACTCCTTTAGTAGGGAGGAGGCACACATGGGAACTATACCTGGCATCTTGCTGCTGCATTTGCATTAGTGTACCTCCATAGCAGTGCTCTGTCCTGCTGCAGCTCAAGGCTGTTCCCTCACTCCTGCTTTACTACTAACAGGGGGAAGACTGGGCAGCAAGACTATGCTAAAGTTGTCCAGCAGCTTCCCCTTCAGCTTGTCTGCTTCATATTTGCTGATTCAAAACTAGAATTTCTCTTTACGTAGTCTGTCTTTCTCTGTAGCATCCAGAAATATCTCGGATTGGTGGCTGTCATACTGGATCTCCAGCATATCTCAGACAGCAAATACCTCTATGATGGCCTGCTCATCTTCCCTGCCTTCCCCAGAGCTGCTTCTCTTCTCTACTGCTGGGCTTGTGTAAGTGAATATGGTCTGGAGATGCCAAAGGAAACTGGAAATGTCCTTAAGTGCATTTCCTGTGAAGATCCTGGAGAGCGGGGATAGATGAATTGACTATTTCACTTCAGGGGATGTGTGTGGCTGCTTTGAAAATGAGAATCAAAACCCCTGACCTGATGATGTGCCCAAAAGGTTTTTGTCTAGGGTTGATGGAAGACCTCCTAGCTGCATAGTAATCAGAGTATTTGTCCCAACATGCCAAAGGGGTATAACAGGAATATCAGGTTAAAGTATCCTGATTTCTCCAGGAGTATGCTCTTGGGTTCTCGTTCCCTGTCTATGAGTTTACTGTCGGGAGGATGTTGGCAGATTCATAATCTTCCTCTTTTTTTCCAGTTCCCCCATTCAAGATCTGGACAAGACCCCAGCCCCTCCCAACGGCTCAGAGGATGTGAATTTCTACCTGATAGTTTATGGGAGCATTGCAGGGGCCAACTCCCTCTTCACCATTATTCGGGCGTTCCTTTTTGCTTTTGGCACTGTCCGTGCTGCTGCTGTCATTCATGACCGACTGCTCCAAAGGATTCTAAAGGTAATGGGCACAAAGTCCAGAGCAGGCTGAGGCTGCTGCAAGCTGACATTCTTCTCATAGCTGGGAGTAAGGGTGTGGGAGATCAATTAAGGTTTCTGTTGGTATTGGCTGGTAGAACTGTATTCAAAAAGGACTGCACCACAGCCAGCACAAGGGGCCAATGAGCTGGGGTTCAAAATGAGTCCTGTTCATTCCATGGAAGGATGATTTATGGCTCTCACCTGCATCTATTCACTCATTAGGCTTAGATGTATAGCCAAGATGAGGCCAGTCAGGTCAAAGTAGCTTTTACAGGATGGTGAGTTCAGGTTTAGATGAGGTTGGAAGGAGTCATTAAGCAAGATCTAGGGCTGATGCTGGCACTTGTCAGTTAACTTTCTTCATGTTTTTGGCTTCCTTGGGTCCTCAGGCTAGAGTTAGGATTAGGGGATTGGAAGTTTGGATTAGAGGCTAGATTTGCCTCACTACTGTTAGGCCATCATGGTGTCTGAGTGCCTGCTTTCTCAGTAGCTGTCAGCTACACAAGGAGTGCTTCTTTTTACCATGCAAACAACTTGAGTTGTGTGGCTGCTAGTGGATGCTGGCTTTAGAAGCTGAGGTAAGGAAGTGGGTTGTGGTAGCCACCGCCTTGTGGCCTTATCTGCTCCCCTTGGTGCTGCTCTCCTGCACACTGCTCTGTGGTTGGATCTCACCACAGCTGACTGGCTCTTACTGTCTGGTTCCCTTATTGCCAGGCCACAGTCACCTTCTTTGACACCACACCAACAGGCCGGATCCTGAACCGCTTCTCCTCAGACATATACTGTGTGGATGACAGCCTGCCATTTATCCTCAACATCTTCCTAGCCAACATCTATGGGCTCTTGGGCATGCTGGTGATAATAACCTATGGTCTCCCTTGGATTGGTCTGGTCTTGCTGCCTCTGGCTGTAGTCTACTTCCTCGTTCAGCGCTATTACCGATTCACATCCCGGGAGCTCAAGCGCCTCCACAGTGTCACCCTGTCTCCCATTTATACCCACTTCTCAGAGACCCTCTCGGGACTGAGCACTATCAGAGCCATGAGGGCAGCAAAGAGGTGAGCAGACAGAGTTTTGGTTTTATAGGCCAAGGCCTTCCTTTTGTGGGGCTGGTTACAGGGTGGCTGGAGTGCCCTTGGTCTGGGGCAGCAGGAATGGAATTTGAGTAGTGCAAATCTCTGTTGTGTGCCTGACAGGTTTGAGTTGGAGAATCAGCTGCGTCTGGAGCTGAACCAGCGCTGCCTCTTTGCCAGCAATACAGTGATGAAGTGGCTGGACATCCGCTTGCAGATGATTGGGGTTGCTGTGGTTACTGCTATTGCAGGGATTGCCATCATCCAGCACCAGAAGCAGCTGGGAAATCCAGGTAGACTGCCAGGGATTGATCCGTGTCCACTCCTAGGCTGTGCCCAAGGGGTTTATCCTCTCCCAGCCAAGAGCTACACATTTTCCTACACTGGGTTAAGATCCAGAGCTCCTGCTTCCTGTCCCTAGCAAGTCACCCACAGTGTAGTGCTTCAGGTCCCGTCTCTGCTCCTGTGTATCTGCAAACTCAAGTGTGACCCCAGACTCCAGAGTCCTGACTTTTCCTTTGGTTTTGTTTTTTTTTTTTTTTGTCTGCCCACCAAGATGCCAGGTCCTTCCCTGCCAGTGACATTCTTGCTTATGGTTTTGTCCTCACAGGACTTGTGGGCCTGTCACTCTCATATGCCCTGTCTGTCACAAACCTGCTGTCAGGCCTCATTGCCACTTTCACTCAGACAGAGATCATGATGGTGAGTGTGGAGCGGACAGAGGAGTACACCACAGACACCCCCATGGAGCCCCAGGATAAACTGGTCCAGGTAAAAGCTCAAATGTGTTCTCAGGTACTGGCCCATCTTCTGGTTACTTGCCCTGCACTTGCACCCTGGGGAGATCACAGGGTTCCAGTGAATGGGTGGAGGACCCTTGATCAGAAAAGGGATCAAAAAAGGATCAAAAAACCAGAAACCACCTTGATCAACACACAACTCATCTTTTACCAGTATATCTCCAGGAGAGGATGAATCTCTGGCAGGAACTGGTGAAGACTGGAGTGATGGGAAGGAGTAGGGAAGCAGAATGGGTGCTAGATACAAGCTGTGATGGAAGAACAAGCCTAGGGGTGGGCTGGAGGTGGGACTGGGCTGTATGTTGGTTCTGCTGAGAAGCCAAGCTACCATCTAAAGGGAGGGATGGGGCTTGGACTGTGGGGAGGAGATGCTGAAGATGACAATCAGTCATTACTATACCCTTTCTCATCTGTGTATCCCTCTTAGGTTTCTGCTGATTGGCCAAGTGAGGGGCTTGTGGAGTTTCAGCAAGTGGTCCTAGCATACAGAGCAGGCTTGCCAAATGCACTTGATGGCGTGAGCTTCACTGTTTACCCTGGAGAGAAGCTGGGGATTGTGGGCCGCACAGGATCTGGGAAATCCACCCTTTTCTTGGCCCTTTTCCGTATGGTGGAGATGAAATCAGGCCGGATTCTCCTGGATGGTGTTGACAGCCAGCGGGTGGGCTTGGAGGAGCTGAGGTATGGCTGAGCAGAGTGAAGGGTAGCTGATGGTGGCTGAGAGCTGTCAGTGGATGGATGCCAAAGTAAAGAGTGAGGAGCAAAGGACTCACTATTGTGGCACCTTCTTTTCTGATTGTGGCAAGTTTTTACAAGTCTTTCTGTTGTTTCTTGACAGTTGTGCTAAAGAAACCAGGTTGAATATGTAGCCCATGTCTCTGTGCCTCTAAGATTTGTAGCAAACTAAGACACCCCATGAAAAAAGAAATAGCAGATCTTTGCTTTTCTGCAGAACCTATCCAATGAGCCCTCAGCTTTCTTTTGCTTGCAGATCTAGGCTGGCCATCATCCCACAGGATCCATTTTTGTTCAGTGGCTCAATCAGAGAAAACCTGGACCCCCAGGGAAAACGGACGGATGCTGAGCTCCGTGAGGTGCTGGAGCAGTGCCACCTGTGGGATGCTGTTACTCAGATGGGTGAGCTGGAAACCAGTGAGAAGCAGCTGATGAGTGTGTGTTCTGCGAGAGGGGAGAAGGCCTTAGCTCAGGCAGGGAGCTGAGATGGGTGCAGCAGGGAATGGGCTAGGCAAGGCCACACTAGAACCAGTGTGGGAATAGGTCAGTACAACCCAGTGGCATTCCCTGACATTTAGAGGCAAATGGACTGGCGGGTCATGCATTGGGTGGCAGAATTTTGCCATTCAGGCCTCAGTGAGTGTTAGAGGAGTAGCTGAGAGATAAGCCAGGCCTAAGGGAACTGTGCCAGATGTTGCTTGTGTCTAAGTGTAAAGGCTCCAGTTCCTAAGGCCTGGGCCTGAGCAGAATTGGGATTTTGTGTGCTACTGGGAAAACCTTGGACTGGTGGAGCTGTCTGGGGCCCTGTGCAGATGATGCGGGTGACTGCTGATCTTGATTGCTGCAGGTGGACTGGACAGCAAGCTGGGAGAGAGGGGAAAGAGTCTGTCTGTGGGACAGAGGCAGCTGGTGTGTCTGGCCAGAGCCCTCCTGACGCAGGCCAAGGTGAGTGCACTGCCTCCATGGGAGCTGCTGGTGGCTGGGGCAGCAGAGGAGAGCGCTGCAGATGGGAGGTTAATGGGAACAGATATCCCGTGCTAACTTCTCAGGCTGTCTCTAGGCAGGGAGTGGGGTCTCTGCTGTGGTGCTTGGGAGCTCCCTTCACTCTCTGTCCCTGGCAGGTGCTGTGCATTGATGAGGCCACAGCCAGTGTGGATCAGAAGACAGACCAGCTGCTGCAGCAGACCATCCGCCAGCGCTTTGCTGACAAAACTGTTTTGACGATTGCTCACAGGTATGGAAGAACCTCTGTGCCTAAAGCCATCCTGGCACTCACAGGGAGAGGTGACTGCACATGCCATGCCTTGGCCTCAAGCTGAGCACAGAGGTTTCTGTGATAAGGTTTTTCAAGTGCCAAAGCTGGACCTTGCCTTTTGCCTTTACTGCTGGATGCTGGGAATAACTGAACGTGAAAGGGGGAAAATGTACCCAGAATTGTGTTCTCTTCCTGGGCACGGCCTGCTGGGATCGGTAGGGCAGGTGAATCATTCCTTGTGGTTCTCCCCAATTAGGGCAAGGAGTAATGGAGAACTATGCTGTGGAAAGGGGCAATGTGGAGACTGTGTTGGAGCAGGTGTCCCTGGCTCAGTAGAGGGCAGTGCAGGACAGCTGGCAGCGAAGGGCTGAGGCCAGCTCCTGGATAGTTCTGTTTTCCTGAGTTTTAGTCCCAGCCTGCACCTTATACCAGCAAGATAGACACTGCACAGACAGGACAGAACAACAGTGATTGCCCCACATCTGAGAGATTAAGAGTAGAAGCTGTAGATGGTTGCAGCCAGAGGGAGGAGGGTAAAACATGAGTACTGCACAGAAGGGATGGATCAGCATTAGGTGGTGTTCTCTGCTCTTATTCTTGCCAAGTGGAGGAGCCTTTGAAGGAGGGTTATGCAATTATATGGAGGGTGTTTTCAAAGCACAGAGGTTACCACCAAAATAAAAATCAAATGAGCAGGTGGCAGGGGCTGGTGTCCTGCTGCACAGGAGTGGGAGTGATGGATGACAGGCAGGGTGGGCTGGGCCTGGCAAGTGAATCAAGTGGGTCTTGTTAAATACATCGTGTGGGAGGGAGGCAGGAGGGGTGTGAAGGGAATGTGGTTCCTACACTAGGAATGTTAGGCATAAATAGAGTAGAAGTGCAATGGCACTGTGGTCTGAGATTTGTGTTTGGGTTGGGTGTGGGGAGGCCACCTCTGATGGGGGCGTAATTAAAGAGGAGAAACAGCAGAGGAAGGAGTGGCAGAAGGCAAAGCAGCAAGACTGAGTTGAAGATGGCCCCATCCCTTTTTACATTGGGATGAAGAGCAATGGGTGAGAGCAGTAGAGTGAAGAAGGTGATGATGGGGTTGTTTTGTATCCATGGTTTTTCCATGCCATTCAGCTTTGGGCGAAATCCAGGATGAGAAGTGACTCTGTACTTGTCTCTTGCCCCTCCAAGTCACTTCCAGTGCTGCAGCCTGCACTCTCTTGAAGATGAATGTGTAACTAGAGTCTTGAACTCCATGATGCCTTTTGCCTGCTCAAATCATGTACAGTGTCTTCCTTGTGACTTGCAGCTTTGTAGGGCCATAGTTTCACACCGAACGATGCATGACTGTACAGAAACATTCCTGCTGTCCTGTCTTCCCTATCTAGAGCCAGAGGTTGCTGCTCTCTGGCAGTCTGGGCAGACCTGGCACATGTATGTGCAGTGGGTCCTGTGGTTGGCTGTCTGGAGGCTACAAATCCAGTAGTGGTGGTAGTAGCATAAGCAAAGATACCAGACTGCAGGGGAATAACAGCTGATGCACAATTTCTGCAGCCCTTGGGAGGTGGCAGGTGAGGAAAGGTTGGGGTAAATAAACAATAACCCCTGCAGGGATGGAGACATTTTGTGCAACCCCAGAAACAAGCATGCCCTGAGCTTCCCCCCCACAGAACTTCCCTCTGCGCTCCTGGAGCCCTGCCATGCCCAGCAACTGGAAGGCATCACGATGCTCTCCTAAGAGGTGCTGCATTTCAGCAGTGAGCAGAGGCTCTCTGGGCAGCTGCACTGCATTGTGACCTTGAGTGCAGAGGGAGATTCTCCACAGCTCCTAATGCTGGGCATGTCTTGGGCACCCTTAACAGCAGGGGAAGCGGCATCCAGAGCTTCTCCTCACATCCATCAATGTGTGTCCTGGCATTTGTTCCACAGGCTGAACACCATCTTGGACTCAGACCGCGTGCTGGTGATGCAGGCTGGGAGAGTGGCAGAGCTGGATTCACCCGCCTCCCTAAGCCAGAAAGATGGCTCCTTGTTCCAGCACCTCCTGCACAGCAGGCAGCAGTGAGCTCTCTCCTGGGCTCAGCCCAGGCAGCCTTTCCAGCTGGGTGCCTGGCTTTCGTCTCACCTCAGACACCAGCCCTGTCCCTGCAGGGCCGGGAGCTGCTGAGGTGAGGGAGGGGCTTATTCCCGCCTGCAGGCAGCAACTGTGTGTCCTCAGGGGCGGGAGCCTGGCACTGTGGCCTCTCCTTTAATGGGGAAGATTTGACCTGCTGTTATGCAAACTCTAAACAAGCTCTGTGCAAGCCTGGGTGGTGGGATCCTGCTCCCTGCCAAGGCTTCCCTTTGAGATTACAGAGGGATTTTTTACTCACTGAAGAATCAGTAACTCCTAGTTTGAGACTTAGTCTCACAGATGTAATGTAAAATAAAGTGAAAATATCCTCATGAAGCTGTCAATTCAGGCTCTTGCCAGACACCTATTTTCTTATGAGATTCAAGAATTATACCCTCTCTGCACAAAGACAACCCTATCTACTCCCTACTATTCCCAGAAGGCTTTTCCAAGCTCAGAAGGTTGCCCCGAGGGACCTTGCTGCTTTTCCCCTGGTTTTCAGTGGAGAAGGTCTTCCCCTGAAGGGGCTAGAAGGCAATTGCATTAAAGGCTTCTAAGGCTAGTTTATTTCAAGACCACTCCTTCAAGAAAAATTCTCTATCCCTCCTGCCCTGCTCCCAGCTGCACAAAGCCACAGCTTTCAGTTTTAGCATCTTGCTCTTGCCCTAGGCACCTGGGACTCCTTCTTCCCAACATTAAGGCAATGATAGCGCACACATTTTTCCTATGCTGCCCAGGGGTATGAGCCATCCTCATCCCTGCAGACAAAGAATAAGGCAGGACAACTCCTGTGGCACAACCTGGGTTTGCATTCTTGAGGGAAGTGATGGAAACACTCAGCAAGTTGCTGAGCAACCTGATCTACTTGGATCTGCTGAAAGGAGGAGGTTGGTGTTCAGAGGTCCCTTGCAACCTAAATTTTTTTATGATTCTCTGATACACTGTTTCTGGGCTTGTAGTTGTTTTATTTGATAAAGGTACATCATCCATCCATGTATTAAAAAAATAATCTTTCGGATGAAACTCCAGTCCCCTCTCCCAGGTCTCAGTTCTGCTTGAGCAGTCACTGCTTGGCTCACTTCACACCACCTTGAACCCAGCTCTGCAACCCTCCAACCCAGTAGTAGGGTTTGGGTTGTGGGGAGTTTTGCCCCGCTGCTTAACCACCTATGCCCATGAGGAGGCACAGAAATCCCTGGTCCTGGGAGGGAGCCACGGATTACTGCACACCAGACCAGCACAGGCAGGAACAGACCTCATACATAGCCTAAATGACCTGACCATCTACTGCCTCCTAGCCATGCTTTCTTTAGCAGTTGTGGAGAAGGCAATTCTGTGTCTCCATCCTGTGTTCATCCCAAGCTCAGGAGCCTGTCCTTACATCCACTGTGGGGAATTTAGCCTTTGTTCTGTCGAGAAATGCTGCAATGACTGATTTGAGGTTAGAGCCAGCTGCCTGCCTCAGAGTGATGAATGGCAGAGGAAAGGAGGACCTGGATCCTGTATTGCTCTCGAATCAGCCACAGCATAGCCTTGTCCATCTCCAGCTTCACCTATGAGGACATATGAGAAGGACCAGCTCAGGCCCAGAGGACCCCAGAGGAGAGAAAATAGTGAGACAGAAATGCACTCTGCAGAGGCAAAGGATCTTGGTCATTTGTGAGACCAGAAAGGACGGCTTGGTAAGTGGGTCAGAGACCCCTGGATTATCAGGAGAAAAGTAGGGAGCATGTTTTTAACCTCAGGTCTGACAGCGAGAGAAGGGTGCGTCAGCCAGGGCAGAAGAAAGGGCATGAGACCTGCAATGATTTTTGGAGTCTCTTTGAACTGGCTCACAGAACCACGAGGCCAGGGAGCAAGGGTGTTTGCTCACTCCCTAGGGACATGGCATCTGAAATGACAGCCTCCAGAAAGAGCCAGGAGCTACCCCATACAGTACTGTGACAGGGAGACCCATGCAGCCACAATTGTCCCAAAGGCCCCAGAAGAAGCATCCCAACACCAGCAGAAATGAGGATAAAGCCCCTTCCCATAGTCACAGAGAGGAGTTACAAAGGGTCTGGCAGTATTTGGGCTTGCAAGAGGGCTGTGCCCTCCTCAGCACTACCTGTCCTGTTTCTGAGTGCTGGTGTGAGATGATGCCAGTGCTTGCATGGCATGGGCTGCTGCAAGCAGCACACCATCGCTCCCCTGCACGGCTGGCCCAACACAGCCCTGCCTTCAAATGCCCATGGGTGCCAGCTGAGCCCGCCAGACAGGATACAGCTCAGACCCAGACAGGGCCATCACACCAATGCTCAACACCCAGGGTTTTGTTGATGTGTTTGCTGCCCTGGGAGCCCTTCCCTGCTGCCCAGCTGGTGCCAGTGTGGCTCCGCAGGGTGCAGTTTGAGGGGTTTGCCAGCACGATGACCTGCCAGGGCCTGGTTCAGAGTCCTCGCAGCTCACAGCTCTGTGGTCTTCCTTGGCTCGATCAAGATGGTGTTGAGCATGCCCACCTGACACTCCTGGTCTTGGAGCTTTCTTGCAGCCTGTGAAGGGCTTTGGCACCAGTTCGACCTTTGGCGGCCTCTCTGCCAGTTCCTCAGCATTAGCAGGACAGTGATGAGGACCAGCACTGCTGTCAGCACCCCGAAGACCAGCACTGTCACCAGCTGGGCTTCACTCAGCCCTGAGTCCCTTTGGGTCACCACCTCTTTCACAGAGATTTTCAACAACCCTCCCCCCGGCTCTTTCTCACTGTGGTTGGCCACACGTCGCCCTGTGACCACAGTCCTGATGGGCTCCGGCTGCGTCACCCCCGGTGTCTCACTAGTGGTGCTTTTCACACCTCCAGCATTCTCATGGTTTGCAGGGTGGTAGGGTGGAGACCAGGTGGGCTCAGGGACGGAGATCTCGCAGGTTTTGCCAGTGAAACGGTCAGGACACAAGCAGTCATAGTCATTGATGCGGTCGTAGCACTTTGCCCCATTTTTGCAGGGCTGGCTGGCGCAGTCATTGACGTTGATGGTGCAGAAACGCCCCTCAAAGCCCAGCTGGCACTGGCAGGAGAAGCGGTTGACGCCGTCGTGGCAGGTGGCCCCGTTGGCACAAGGGCGCATCAGGCAGTCGTCCACGTCGTGCTCACAGAGAGCCCCCACAAAGCCAGCGAGACACCGGCAGGTGAAGTTACTGGCAAAGCCATTTTCATCTTGACACTGCCCACCATTCTTGCATGGAGACCTGTGTGGAGAGAGCAAGGATGGGTCATGGCCCTGGAGACCAAGCAGCTTTCCCCACCCCAGGGAGGTAAACACGCAGAGCTGCTTGCACGGTCAGTGTGTCCAGCTCTCTCTGTGGGGGCAGCTATCTCTATGAGAAGACTGGGTGGGAGTTTCTGTCTCCTTGAGTGAGAGGCCACAGGACCTCCTCAAAGGCTGTGGCTGTGGCTGTGCACAGGCCCACCACCCACCAGGGAAGGTCTTCAGCCAAATGATCTGAAGAGGAAAAATGCCCTCCTGATGCTCCCCAAAGGTATCATGGATGTCAGCCCATCACACCTACAGCAGTTTGGCTGCCTGGGAGATAGGATGTCCCAGGCATTATGAACAGATTCCTGTCCTCCTACAGCAGGGACAGGAATCTGTTCGGATTGCAACAAAGCTCTTGCCCTGATAGGATTGTGCACTGCACACTGCTAAACCAAAGCCAAAGGTGATTTTGGCTTAACTCCATTAGTGTATGGAAATTCACAGAAAAAGAGCCAAGCTGGGCCTCCACTTGTCAGTGTGTGACCCAAAGTTAACGCTATGTGTAATCTCACTGCAGTGTCTCACCCTGCCTTCTCACAAGGTCCTGTCTTCATCTCACAGTCCTTCCCATGGAAACCTTCTGGACACAAGCAGGAATACTCCCCATCTCGATCGTAGATGCACTGTGCCCCGTTCTGGCAGGGGGACTGGTGTTCGCAGATGTGTATGTCTGAGGGGAAAAAACGGTGGGAATTAGGGAGAAAAGAGGGTTGATGTGGCCAACTCAGTGCAAACACAACCCACCAAACCCCCTGGGATGGAGAAATGGCAGGAGCTTCTCTCTTCTCCCCTCCAATAGGCATCTGTAGCAACAGTGCAGTGCCTGTGTGGTTGTGAAGATGCAGTGCATGCCAACTGTCTGACCAGTGGAGACTCCCTGGTACAGATGAGTCTCTGGGACAGGAGAAGGGGAGCCTCCCAGCCACCTGCTGAAGGCAGGAAGCCTTGGAGAGAGCAGGGGATGCTACTTGGACTCCTGACACAGCATGGGAAATGAACAATGAGTTCATCTGTTCCTTTCCCTGAGGCTGTCCCATGCAGCCAGAGAACAAGTGTCAGCAGTCTGACCCCTTCTGCAGGAAGGGAATGGTCCCAGCTATGGCAGCCAGGCAACATCCCATCCCCCAGGCAGCCAAAACGACATCACCCAGGTGGCTTCTGGCTATGCTGGCTGACATATCCATGAGGGTGTGCTGGGCTTCTGCCCTCACACCAAAGGCAGGGAGGTCAAGCCACGACTCACCTTTGTCACAGAACTTGCCAGCCCAGCCGGTGTGACAGATGCACTGCCAAGGTTGGTGGCACGTCCCGTGAAGACAGCCCGGCATACGCACGCACTCCTCGCAGTACTCCCCCTCCCAGCCTGGATCGCACCTGCAGGAGCACAGGGCATAGCAGCACCATCACACCCCAGCAGCAGCTGCAGAAAAGCTCCCACAGTGCTCAGAAACCCTCCCAAAGGCCCCATGGACCTCCTAGCTCCCTCCTCCAGAGGTAAGTACTGGCATCTCATCTGTCCAAGGAAGCAAGCAGGAGCAGACACCCTCTGCAGCCAGCGAGGGTGAGTGGCCAGCCGCCAGAGCTCAGCAGCTTCACTTTCACTGCCCAAATCCATCTGCTCTCCTCCAACCAGCTGCTCTGTACACGCCACTGCATTAGCTCAGCAATTCCTGTGCTTCCCACAGCAGGCAGCCACTCTGAAAGGCAGAGAAAAACCCACCCCTAACCCTGAGCTTCCTGAAGGAAAAGGACAAGAGGCTGCTGAGGTCCTTGTGTTCCACTGCTCCTCTTTGCATTATAATGTGTGTCATTTTTTGTCTGGAGTGCATGGTAATCCAGCTGTGAGACTTTGCTTGCTATGGCTGGTGCACAGAATAGACTTATCAGCCAGCTCACAAGGAGCTCACAATGAGAAAACCTGCAGCACACAATGAGCCTTCTGGCCCCAGAAGAGCAGGGCAGTGGCAATAACTAAGTAAAGCCAAGCTGCATTGCTCCAGTGGCAGGCATCCCTCAGACCTGCCAGCTCCAAGGCAAAAAGCAAGTGATAACAAGATGAGAGCTGAGAGGAGGTGGCACCAAGCCACAACAAAAGCTTTACTCAAAACAGCACAAAATGAAACCTAACAAAAACAACACCGTTTCCAGACTAAGAAAGAGGGTTCATTTTTGTGGCTGGGGCTCATTTCAGGACAGTGTGTGGTGACTGCAGTTTTTTGGGCTGGTCCACAGCCGCACTTTCAAACCTGGACTGGCTGTTGTCACTGTATGTTGTTCCAAAGAGATGAGGAGAATGGTTATACATACATACGTATATGTATATGTATATGTATATGTATATGTATATGTATATGTATATGTATATGTATATGTATGTATATGTATATGTATATGTATATGTATATGTATATGTATTATTAGAAGCTTTTCAATGGGATTTGAGGTGATACCATGTGCCTGGTATAGTCTGGGGAAATACATTCATATCTGGACAGCCCTGAGCAGAAGGATGTGGACAGCCACCCCCCAGTACCTGCAAGGAGCAGGCGCCATCAACCCTTCCACTTCTCCAAAAGGGAGGTGGCCAACCTAAAAATTGCCAGGGAGAGGGCCAGGTAAGCAGCTAAATCTTCCTGAGTTTGAGGTGATTCTGAGGTACTGCCAAGCCACAAGGTTCAGCAAATGCTCTGGAGGCCTGAAATCAGCAGCAGCAACTCACGTGTGCAGCTGGGACACCGGCCATGTGGTGACGTGTGGTTTTTCTCCCCAGGGCAGCACCCTGCTCCCCCAACCAGCCACAGCTGCGGAAAGGGCTCAGGGACAAGCCTATGCAGCTGCAAACAGGAGCCCAGCCAAACCAGAGCTGGACACTCCCTGACGTGGCAGTCAGCAAGAACAAGTGGCCCAGGTATGGTGTGGTACTGGGGGCTGTCCTGTGAAAGGAGACTGACCGTGCCCTGGCGAGAAGAACAGGGTGGCACTGGGCAGTCTGTCCCCCTGCAGCCACAGGTGTCCCAGCCAGCCCAAAGCCAGCCTTTGCCTCCTGGGGCTGCCTTACAGAATGGGGGCTCCAGATGGTGCTACAGTGGGACAACAGGCAGTGGGTCTGTGGCAGTCCAGAGCAGTTATATGGGTGCTTTCCAGGCTGAAGTGCAGGTCAGGCTCTGAGCTTTGACCCTGCAGGATCTGGGCACCAGCTGGAGCTGGGATGCTAAGTACCACATATGCACTTCTGCTGCTGTAGCTCACAGCTTGCTGGGAAACCCTTTATGAATACATCCAGAGATCCCCACCACAGCTCAGGCTTCTGAGCGGGGATCCCTGAAGCCCTCAGTTAGATGCATGGCTGGAAGCTCTTCTCTTCCATGCCCCAGGGAGAGCACCTCCAGCTCAATCAGCAAGGAGGCCAAGCAAGCTGACCAACCCTCATGCCTGCCCTGCTGCCTGATAATATTCTCTCATCTTTTCTGAGCCTGAAGGCTGCTTCCCATCATTCAGGCATGCCAGGCTGAACTAGGCTTCCCTCTAGACAAAAAGGGCTCAGCAGAATAACATTGATCAGTGTATGAAGGTGGGCACCCTGGAAGCACAGGAGCAAAGGCTAGAGATGACCAGGAAGAGGCTGAGGCTCAAAATCTCTCACTCCAGAAAGTGTCAGGTAAGAAGAGAACAGAGTCATCGATTGCAGTGGGTGAGTGGAGGAGGAGGTGCTTCAGCTCTGGGCACGGGTGTCAAGGGAGGGAGAGCAGTTACAGTCAGGAGCAGCAGAGAGCCAAAGACAAGCCATACCTGCACTTCCCATCCTGGTCACAGCAGCCGTGGGCGAGATTGCAGCGCTCACTGCAGTCATCCCCTACAAGACAAGAGACATGTAGATTTGGATTAAGCAGAGACTGTAGAGGATTCCATCTCTGCCCATGGCACTGGGTGTTTCCTTAAGTGTTCAGCCTACCTGTCCCCAGAACTGTAAGGTGGGGGACCTTCCTTTCACTGCTGGATGCCACACAAGAAATGAGGATTTTACAATAACCCAACCAGCAGTAACACTGTCTTTATAAGAAATGGAGCTCTACTTCAAAACTGCCCAGTCTCTGGTCATCTTCTCCACCTTTTCTCTGCTGCCTCCCTTAGACTTCGGGACCTTCTGGGCAAGAGCTGGGGTTGCCCATGCATTAAGACAACCTGTGTGATAGGGATTGGCCCACCTGGGATCTTGGTCCCAGTCTTGCAGCAAGTATAGTGGGAAAGCTCAGGGCCAAGTACTGCAAGGGGCACAAAGGATGCAAATGGGAAGAATGGTTTCTCTTTACCTCCCAGGATGTTGCTGTCCCCAAGGACAGCTATTGGCACAGAGCGGTCTGACAGGGGCTCCTGCCCTCTTCCAGTTGCCAGCACTCCCTTTCCAGCACAGGGAAGCAGGACTCGGCATGACATGGGGACAGGTATCCAGTTCTGTTTATTTATTTAAAAGCCACAGAAGCTGTAACTGAGCCATGGCCTCGCTGTGCCACTTCTCATACTCTCCTTTGCGCCAGGTGTTCCCTTTCATCTCCACCTTCCCCTCTTCCCCATCACTTGCTTGCATCTTAGCTCCACAGGGCAGCTGGCTCACTCTGGCTCCAGGAGCAGTAGAACCAGAGCAAATGTCAAGAAGCAGAGGCTTTCTCTAGAAGTCTTATGCAATCCCAGGCCAGGCCCAGGAGGTGAATGTCCTCACCTGAGCCTCTCCATCCTGGACCAAAGCAGATTAAAGCCCCCATGCCTAGGGATGCGCCCAGGCTTTCCCAAGCAGGATTTTGTGCTGTCTGGGAAAATGAGGAAGGGGACAAAACCCCGTGCATGCAATTTTACTGCAGTGAGGCAGCAGATCCCACTGCACAGGGTAAGAGCCTCCTTAAACAAGTCACTATGGAGCTGGAGGCAGCATCCTGGGACTGCTCAGCCCCAAGCCTGGGTATTACCACCTTTCCTATTTGTAACCATCTCTCCTGGCACATGGATTTGGGAATTAATTTCTTATTTGGAGGAGGGATAGAGCAAACTAATCTTTGGGAAAGGATTTTGTCTCACTAGATTCAGAGTTAGCTGTTCACTTTTGGGACCTACTTCCCCCTGAACAAGTTCATTGATTTGGGAACCCATTTACCCTAACTGAGAAAGGCAAAGCAGCAGGGATGTCTCTGCCAGTCTGCTCAGGCACTGCCATCCCTGTGGCCAAGAGTTTCTAATGTGCCTCCAGTGTCACACCCCAGGTGGCTAATGACTGTGCAGCATTTTCTGTTTTTCCAGGTCAGACCATCTCTATTTTGCATGAAAACTGAGGAGACTTCAGCAATGCCAAGGACAGGTTTGGAAAGACGGATATGAAAGAGAAGGACCCATGTCTACAGAGACTCACCTTGCACAAGCTGATGATGGGCCAAGAGGATCCAAATCAAGGACATGAGCTGGAGACAGAAGCTCCTGAGCATGGTCAGTGTGGCCCCACCGAGATGAACACCTACAGAGAGAAAAAGAGCAAGCTCAGCAAAATCCCTTGGCTTCAGGGATTCACAGCTTCATTTCACACATCCCTTCCTCTCTACTGCCTGGGAGTTTTGAGTTGAAACATCCGGTTTATACAGACTTGTCATCACACTCCCCTCTGTCTATCCAGACTCCTTCCTCTAAGTCAGTGTTAGGGCACTAAGAATTAAAAAGCTTTTGAAAATGTGTGTACAGGAGAACCAAGTGTGCACATTCAATCCTGACTGTGTAATAGCTCAGGCTGTTACACCACATCTTTGAGCACTCACCCCTGGTAGCTGCTGTCAAGAGATCAGAAACCTCCAGAAATACCAACCCAACTGTGGGGACCTTCATCTTCCCTCCCTGTATCTGTGAGGCTTCAGCTGTGTGTTAAACAAGGTCCTCCTTCACACATTTGAATGAATGGATGGGCTGAGTGTTCTTCACAATGCCTAGGCTGCTTTTCAAACCCTGCAGGACAGCAGGGAGCCCAGCAAATCTAGCAGAGGAGCAGGCAGTAAACAGCAGCCCTCTTTCATTGTCCAAGCAAGAGTGTAGCAGCAGGCACTAGAGCTGGGCTGCAGCCCCAGGCAGGAAATGTGAACACACATCTCTCACTAGGTGCGGTCCTTTTCCTCAGCTGTCCTGCAGAGAGCCCCGTCAGCCCAAGGTTCCTGCACCCATCTATTTTCTGACCGCCTCCTGCCCTCTTGAAGCAGTATTAAATACTTTCCAAAAAAGCTTCATTCCCTCCCAGCCTTCTGGGGTTGTTAAGGGCAGGAAATTCGAGGGTGATATCATAAATATATTACTGTAATGAGATGGGAGGGGTTAAAGAGTTCTGTTAGGAGAATGGTGAAGGTATGGAGCAGACTCTATCCAGCTGCGTGGGTGTGATGAACAGGGGCCATTCCACTTTCAGCTTGACTCTTTAGCTCTGGAAGGTTATGTTTGGTCCATAGTTGTGTAAGAGACTTCTAAGATGGAAACATAAGTCCTCCCACCCACCTACACACACACATGCATTGCAGGAAGAGGTTTTGGGGTCCCTGCTAAGAGCTGGACCGGACAAAATAGCCCATAAAAACAATGATGTTGCTTGAAGCATCTCTCCAGCAAACAAACCACAACCAACGAAGGAAGCAGCACTTTCAGAGGGGCTACAGGATGTTACTGTCACTGCCCCAGCCAAATCCCACCATGGATTGCTGCATCCTCTCTCCCCACAGTCCCTTTGACACCATGCTTGCAGGACCCTCCTTCACCTCCTGCCCCTAAACACTGGGCAGTGGCAAACAGCTGCTGCATTTCAGGAGAGGGTGAAGCAATTGCTATGAAACTTATAAAATAATTTAGGGCTGAAGAGTGAGTATCATGTTCCTGCAGGGCTGTGAAAAGCATAAGCTCTGATCACACGCCAAAGGCTGTTTTCCCCCCCGCAACTCCCCACGCGAGGCGCAGCCTCTCAGACCTCCGGACGCAGCCATCCCATGGGTGCTGCTCCCAGCAGAACCCCCGGGATCGCCGCGGACCCCGGCATCCTGGGCGGCAGCTGGTTCCCAGGAAAGGTGTGAGCAGCTCCCACCTGGGCAGGCCTGGCTTTAGGTCACAAGGACACGGGCGAGGGATCTCCCTCCGTCCCACTCGTCCACCTCTGCCTGGCCGGGCTGGGGGCTACCAGACCTCCAGGCGCTGCGAGGTGGCCCCCGAGTCCATTAACGTCCCTCTCGAGGGCATAAGGGACCGCTGTGCGCTTGGGGACTGCCAGGGACATCCCCAGGAGTGGGGCACCAGGCACTGCCCCTAGTCTGGAGGCGACCGGGACCCCTCCGGGCTGCGGTCCGGGGCAGGGCTGGGAACCCGGGGGATGCCGCGCCGCTGCGGCTCGCCGCGCTGCCCCCCGCCCCCCTCCCCCCAGGGCTTTGGGACCACCCCAAGCCCTGCTGCCCCACGGAGGGCACGGCCGCGGGGTGCTCGCCTTCCCCACCCCACCCCACCCCACCCCAGGGCCGTCCCCGAGGCACCCTCCGCGGAGCCCGCCGGTGTCCCTGCGGCCGGGCGGCGGCGGGGAAAGAGCACCGGCGGGGCTGCGGGTCTCCGCGGCGCTGTCCCCGGGCCCTGCTCACCTCGGCGTCGCGGCGGCTGGCGGGGCTATCGCGGGGCGCGGCGGGGGCCGGCCATGCCCGGAGCGGCGCGGCGGGGCTGGCGAGGCGCGGGCTGCGGAGGGAGCTGCCGCTGCCGCCGCCGCGTGTGCCGCGCCGCTCCGCCCGCCGCCGCCGCCGTGCAGCCCCGGCCGCCTGCCAGCGGCTGCGTGTGCCTGCACATCCCGCTCCCTCCCCGGGACAGCCCGCCTCCCGCCGCCCCAAACCGCAGCAGCCCCCGACCCGGCCCGCCCTGCCCGCTCACCCCTGCCCTGCCCCGCCGCCGGGGGCGGGGGGGACCCCCGCACGGCCCGGGGAGCTGCGGCTGCAGGGCTCAGCGGCCCCCAGCATCGAGCGCAGAGCACGGAGAGCTGTCCGGGCTGGCGATCCCGCAGGGGCGCGGCCTTGCTGGGGGACCCCCGCCCGGGGCTCGGGGCGCGGTGCCGCCGGGCGCTGAGCGTCTCGCCTGGAGCCCCTCTCGGAAATAGGCTTCGTTTTGCTCAGATTGTCTGAAATAGTACTAATAAGCAAAAACACCTACTGCAGCCCCTCCCTGATGTCCCTTCCACTGGCAAACCGTAGGGTTAAGAAGCCCCCATCTTTAAAATAAAGGTTCAACTTGTAGTAGTCACCCCACAAAAAATAAGCCATCCAGAGAAGCTGTGGTCCCCAGCACTTCTCTAGCTGCCACTAACGAGATTCGGACATCAGCACTTCAGTGGACAATAAGGAACAGTAAGGCAACTGTAGGAGAGGGTTTGCACTGTCACATCTTCAGAAGAAACAGCTGTCCACTCTCCTCCTCACCTTGCATGGCCTTTCTGCTACTTGACAAGATCATATCTCCTTCAAAGGTCCTAGCAATCCTTAATTAGATTACAAGTTCACATCAGTCAGCTCTTTTCTACTCCTGTATCCCAGAAGGTTTGCTGGTTTTCACCAGGAAGGAAGAAGAACCATGTCCTACCAGCACATAATGGATGCTTTCGCACTCCATCTCATCTCAGACAATGCTCACCCCATCCCTGCTACCTTCTCCAGTCCCCACAGCCCTCTGCAGTTCCTGCCAACCATGGGCAGCTCTGCAGGGTCCAGGACCCAGTATCAGCCCAGGAACAACCCCATCCAAGCTAAGGTCTCTGCCAGCTCTGAGCAGGGACCCCTGCTTGCTCATCCTTGGCATGGCTGGACAACACAACATGAGTGAGTGATAAAATGGGGGCCTACCACCCTGCCTACTTCTGCAGGAGCTGCCTCCTTCCTGCTCTCCTGTCAGCCAGGAGCCCTGTTCCTTTCCTTGCTCTCCTCCTCCTCCTGTCTCTATCACCTCATAGACAGAGGGATAGAGAAGTCCAAACCTCTTGCTTAGGTTGCTCTATCAGCTCTGTGGATGTTTATGAGACAAGTGTGCACCAGCTCTATCCTGAGATGCTTTCTGTGATTCTACATCCATTCTCATCCCCTGATCCCTTATAACAAATTCAGCCTGCTTTTGACTGACTCCTACCATGTCTGGAGCTTACAGTAACCAGGAGAGGAGAAGGCTGAAGGCGAAGCACAGCTCTTGATACTTGGTTTAAAACCAGCCTCTCCTTCCATTGCTACAGCTGTAGGACCTGGACTGATCCATGTTTCTGCTCTGACACCCACAAGACCCTGCCTTGCACTCTTTGCCAGTCATGGTTGGAGGCCAAGGGTTTACTGGCGACACCTCCAACATTCTGCTCAGCCTCACCCTCACTTCCTCTTTGAAATCCTACCACCTTCTGTAACTGTGTCAGATAGAACACCACCTCCTGCAGCATCCTCATCTGCTCCCACATTCCTCTACTGGGATCTGCCCTGGACCTGACCGCACTGTACTGAAACGTCATTGCACAGCCATGCCCGGGTGCTCTTAAACCCCACTTGACTAAGTGCCTGAGAAAACCCTCCGGGTGCTGTGTGTGCATTTGAATGGGCAGATAGGAGGGAACCTGCAGAGGGACCATATGCTGATACCCGTAAGTATCTGCATAGCATGAGCGCTGTGAGAGAGGGAGATGGGGTGAGGTTGCAGACAGCAGAATAGGATGTGCCTCTCCCTGTGCTGCCTCTCTTGAGGTGAGAGCTCTGCCACCAAATGAGGGCTGTCCAGGCTGAGACAGTAAAGTTGGTTGCTAAAGATCTGAGCTCCGAGGAAGGGGAATGAAGAACAAAATCCAGGGTGGGATTTCAGAAGGTGGGATATCTGAGGAAATGTGTTTTGTGGTTTGATATTTAGCTTTGCATGTATGACAGAGTGAAACAGGCAGGGATGGATGGGAGTAAAAGGGGAATACAGAGAAGGGAGAAGGGACCCATGCAATGTGGATCTTGGGTGTACTCCTTCCTCCACACCAAAGGGTTCCTGTCCCATTCCCTGTGTCTCAGGCTTGCTATGTCAGTCTATGGACTGCCCACTACTATTTAATCAGAGCAGCTGTATTTGCAGACCCAAGAAATGGGCATTTAGGGGATTCCTGTGCTTGGCTTAGACCCTGCTCTGATCCCTGCCATGCCATCCCTAGAGGCATCTCAGATGGAACAGCTGCTGGGTCAGAATTAGGAAGGATTTTTTCCTAGCCATAAGAGTCCCTCCATGTCTTTTCCCTCCAGTGAAGGAAATCCCACAAAGCAGTGACCTGGAGTCAGAACTGGAGCAACCTCTTGTCACGGTTTTCCCTCCAATGCATGCCAGATGAAGACTCCCTCCCCCACCATCATCCCAACACCGTCACCACTCACAGACAGAGGGAGGAATTACCTGTCAAAACCAGCTGAAGCTGCTTGCCTTTCTTCCGTAGTCTGGAACCTGCACCTTGGAGGCAGCCAGACATCAGGGACAAGAAGCAGATGCTGAGCTAAGAAAACAGATATTGTTGCCTCTTCTCCTTCACGAAGAAGCCTTCTCCAGAGCAGAAACTCTTCCCTGTGCAGAAGCCCAAAGAAATTCACCCCTTCCTGCTCACTCAAATTCCTCAAGAAAGGCAGAAAAGCAGCACAAAGAAGCTGGAGAAAGACTGCAAACACGTCTGAGCTGCCAACTCAAATGATCATCCTCTTCAGCTCTTGCTCTGGGTCACCCTCTCTGCCTTACGCACAGGACCAGCCCGGGGTCTCTAGGTTAAAACAAATGTTCTCCCCCATCCCACCCCCCTTGCTTTTCCAATTCCACCCCAGCCCACAACAAACAGCAGCTCACTGGCCCTACAGCCATGTAACCCAACCCCAGCCATTGTTCTCCTTCCACAAGGTCTATATTTGACTTTGCAGCAGCACCGTGGCTGTGCATGTGTGTGTGTGTGCATGTGTGTGCACTCTCTGCACACACACGCTCCGATATTTGTTCAGAGCCTCATTCCCCAGATGCCCGGGATTGCTTAGAAATAGCTTCCATGGGCAGTAGGTGTTTGTGCCTTCAGCGGGGAAGTGGAGGGGGCAGGCAAAAGAGGAGCAGGGAGGGGGTGGAAGTTGAAGGTAGAAAACCTCTGGGCTCTTTTCTCGCAATTTGCACCATCTCAATGCTCTGCCACACTGTGGAGCGTGGCCAGACTGGCAGACAGCAATGCCTGCACTCAATAGCAGAACGGATGGCATACCTGGGGAATGACGGAGTAAAGGACAAGCTGTGGTCTTTATGGCTCTGTCTGGTGTTACCCTGCCCCAAGTTTTGCTTGCTGGTGGCAAAAATGCAGCTAAGCCTCCAAAAACTCTTCCAATCTTCCTAGTGTCTGGCTGAGACCTCCAGAAATGCCACTGGGAAGTACCCAATTCCCCTAGCCTGGTGGTTTTGCAGGGGGATTAGCATTTCCCTTTGCCTCAGGGAATGGGAGCTGCCCTTGGATTCACCTTCCTATGTTCCAGTACTGCACTGAGAGTACTGGGCTACCCGGAGATGTATTTTGTATTTACCCAAAGGGTCCAGGAATGCTGCCCAAGTCCACTGTCACAGTCCCGGTGACTCCGGAGTATTTGGGAACGCTGCCTAGACTTGGCATGAGCTTCTATTATTTGCTTGTTCCACGACCTGCCAGGATATAAGGCAAAATGAGAAAAAAGTGCAATCTAAATGAATGACAGGAAGGATTACTTTCATCCTAAACACTGATGATCTAGTGAACTCATTGCCACTGGGTAACAAGAAAAGGCATTAGTTTAAAAAACCTGACTAGACAGTTATATAGACAATGAGAATAAATAGGAATGAACTCCATAGAACTATAAACCCTTTTGCTCCAGGGCACTGAAGATGAGTTCTAGGCTACGGTATAAGGAGCAGCTTTCCACAAGGGCAGATTCTGCAGCAGATTTGTTCAGGGCAATGTTTGTACCTTTTCCTGAGCCACACAGACCCAGCCCTGGGAGACAAAGGATGCTGGGCCTGGATAGGCATCATCCGTGCATACCCACTGCACACATTTTAGCAAGGCCAAGGTAGATGATCTGTGTGGATGCCCTGGTGGTGCCTGTGAGATGTCCTGGAGAGATAATTCCTTGCTGTTCAAAGTGTCAGCCTCCATCCAAGCTTCTGATCATCAACTTGCTTCTCCTGCTCTCAGAGCCAGACGCAGGGAGTTCCTCATCACCAGGGCTGCTGCTTCCTGAGAGGTGGTCTGCACTCTCCACTAGGCAGCTGCTGTGTTTGTGCTAGCTAAAATCTGACTGCCTGCTCTAAATCTGACTGACTGCTCCACTAAAACAGATCCTCTGAGTGTGGGAGAATGCGTGTCATTGTGATGGACCTGAATTCAGTACCTGACAGCCTTCAAACCTACTGTGAGGAGTAGCAAAAGTAAGCTTAAGTCACACGTTATTTTGAGACGATGCAGATTCCTCAAATCCACCCTCAGTATGTCAATCCAAGACAAGACAAAGGTACCAGGGGAAAAATAAATGTAGAAGAAAGATTAAATTCTGGACGAAAAAGACTTAGACTTGAAGAGGGAGGAAAAGAGATTGGGGTATATATAAGGAGGGCAGTTAGAGAAAAGAGGTTTTGCCTGTGTCCCCACAGCTCAAAAGGCTGAGTAAACCCCCCTCAAAAAACCCTCACGAGTTAATGAGAAGGTGTAGGATCTTGTTTTGCCCTGTGATTTCTGGCTTCCCTCTGTGTGCAAGTACAACAGCTAATGTCAGGGCTCTCCCAAGGGCACTGATTCAGGGGGTGTATCCATTCCCCCCACCTGCCTCCTGCTGCCAGGAGGAGGTCTAGAAGGACTGGGGCGGGAAGGAGATGTCTGCCAGACTTTCCCTTTGCTGGCACACACCCGTGGGTGCCTCAAAGCCCATCTCTAGCTATGCGGTCTCCCTTTGCCTTTCCAGCTGGCAGCTCTAGCAATGAAACCTCTTAATCTCATCAGAAGCACACACGCATTTAATGGGAGACTCTTGAAGCAAATCTTTTGTGCGTTCTCAGTGCTTGCCTCTGAGCTTTCTCCTGGGTGTTTACAGAGGATGGCACATCTTGGTGTTTGCAGTGAAACCTGGCAGAAGAGCCTGTTGCAGAGAATGTCAAGGTCATTTCATGAAACTATGGCCTGTGCTTAGAAAGACTTGAACCCTGGCTGCAAAGGAGTCCATAATTAGCAGCCCCAGGGGATGTGGACGAGTGTTGGGAGGGAGGCTAATTGTAGACTGGCTGTCTCCTTGGCCTTCAGCAGCTCCCGTGAAGCAGAGAAGTGGTGTGCTCAGCCAAGCACCAAGCGTGTCCTAGGGAAAGGTAATTCCTCCCTGGCCTGCCTGGACCCGTCCCTATAAACAACCAGAGCTCAAAGGGGAAAGCAGTGCTGCAGATTTCACGAAAAAAGTCTCTGTGTGTTGGAGGCACACGCTAGGCACGCAGAAGGGCTCCTTGAGAGACAACACACAGCCATGTGTGTCTACATGATAGAGTCCATGAGCCCCTGCTGTGCCTCAGAGGGCTTGGGGGATCAGCTACTCACTCCCCATTTGTGTACTGTGGTGCCAAACCCTGCACCCCAGTGTGTGGTGTCCTCCCCTTGCACGCAGTGAGCACTGTGCCCAAACCCAGATGGAGCCCTGTCTGCTTGCACAAACCAAGGAGTGTTACACCTAGCCCTCTGCCACCTCCCCATACGCTTCAGTGAGACATCCTCCCCCTTCCTCTCCACATACCTTTAACTCAGTTCATTTCCAACACTCTATTAGCATGACGAGCTAAACAAGTTTTGGCAAAGGGGAAGGGAGGCAGAGCCCCTTGTCTGAGACTGACACAGTGACTCTAGCCTTTGCTTCCCATGGGATTTTGCCTTGCATTGGAGCAGCCATCCTGCCTGTCAGGCACATTCTTTCCACTCCTTCACCAAGGTAAATCACTGGCTCTTCAGTCTCTGCTGCACAGCAACACTCATGCTGGATTTAGCACCCAGTGGGTTTTGGTGAGGTTAAGGTGAGGCTGCCAGGGGGAGAAACTGTGCAGTGCTGAGGCAGCTCCTGTAGGGAGCTGACCTTGAGCAGTGGTATCTGTGGTGTGGGTCCCAGCTGGGAACTGAGTTTTTCTGGAAAAAACACCCTGTATAAGGTCACAGCCCAATATCTGGTCCCTTGCAGAGACCTGTAACTGTGCAGGTAAGAGTTGGAGGCACCTGTACAGGGCTCGGTGCAAGAGCTGGGATCGTGGCATGGAGCTGGCGGTGAGCAGAGAAATGAGTGGGATGCCACAAACAAATACTTGAGGTCAGAAAATCCCAATTTCAGCTGCCTGCCCCCAGGAGTGATGTAACCAGCACAAAGTGAGTGGAAAGAGCACAAATACACCACTGCCAGGCTCTGTGCTCTGTGCCTCACTTCGAAATACTGCACCTCAGCAACAGGCAAGAGCTCGCTGCTGCTGCACAATTTTGCAGCTAGTTAGAAATGGCCAGTAGGGGTCACTGATATATATTTATTTTATTCTATTTTTATACACACACATTTATAAATATATAGAAGGCTTGCATAGGCAGCAATTGTAATAGGCAAGCATTGATATGCAGCATATTCTTCAAGCATACAGGTTGGGGGAAAGTGCCCCTGTGTATGTCTGAAATACCAGTGTGAGCTGTACCTCGTGCTCTGCCCAAACCCCGTGATGGCAAGAAACCACCAAGCTGTGCCAAGCACCGGAGTGTGCAATGGTGGATTTTTGTCATTGTTCCCCAGTTCTGCCTTCATCTTGCATTTCACATTGCCAGAGGTGCTTTGAGGGAGATTCAAGAGATTCAGAGATTCTTGAGAGCAGAATATTGTGTCTGTTTGTCTTTCTGTGCAGTGCCCAGCACAACTACATCCCAACCACGATGGGTGCCTTTGGGCAGTCCCATAAGATAAACAGCATTTTGGGTTGGGTTGGGTCAGCACTGTTCTGTTCTTCAGCCACAAATGCTGGGGAATGTGTTTGCTTGTGAAAAGACTCCAGTGTTTTTTTGAGTGTCGAATCTCTATTAAACTCAAAATTGAGTCCCAGCCATCACTCTTATGTGGTGGGATGGCCTGAACTATACACGTGGGTATGTTTTTAGCAACTGTTTTATTGGCGGGTTGGCTGTATTTGTCTGGTAGGTGTATGCTCCAGGCATACTGGCAGAATGTGTTTGGCTGTCCAATTCAACATCCACAGACTTGTTTGACTGTCACAGGCTGGCAGTATTTCACTGATCTTATTGTTCCTGAAATGCTGTTAGTTTTGGGTGCTGAGCTCCTCTTGTATTGGCATATCCCAGAGCGAAAGCTCTGCTCAAACTAAGTCTCAGCTCTTTCAGTTTTGTTAGGCTCAGCCCATCCATGAAACATCCTTTGCCTCTGAGGGTTTCCCAGATGATGTCTGCTGGGGAATCCTCTGTGTAGCTGGAATTAGAGAAGTAGCCAAGGAGGCAAGGGTTTCACAGGAAACCCTTCACCTCTGCAACCCTCAGGTAGGTGACAACCTCCAAGTCAGCCACCAAGGGGTTGTCCAGCCCTCGCCGTCTTCCCCACTTGACCAGGTTTGATGGAAAACTTGAGAGGACCAAGCCTGCACTGCCTTCTTCTGGTGTGGAGACATTATTTCTGGCATCTCCTTTTTCACTAGCCAAGATCATAGGCACTTCAGAGGGATTTGTCCCTCTACAGGGTGGCACCTGCCCCTCCAGGGGTTCCTTTTATTCAGTTACAAGGGTCTATATAAAGTCCTGCCAACTGGAAAGTATTTTGAATAGATTCCTCCCTGCTCTTCACTAAGGGTCATAAATTCAGCTGGTATTTGAGAGAATCCCAAATGTACTTCCAGGACTGTTTGCTGAGGGCTTTACATCCGCCAGAGGCCCCTTAAAATAAAAGGATTATTGGGCGTCAAGTGTTAGATTACCTGGTGCTTGTTAATTGAACTTCAGAGGCTTTAGCGAGCAACTGGCTCTAGCAGGGAGCTGCACTTTGGTATTAATGGTGTTATATAAATGAATA
Organism: Luscinia megarhynchos; assembly: GCA_034336665.1. Taxonomy (NCBI): domain Eukaryota; kingdom Metazoa; phylum Chordata; class Aves; order Passeriformes; family Muscicapidae; genus Luscinia; species Luscinia megarhynchos. The sequence goes on along the minus strand of CM067565.1, from coordinate 75,972,042 downwards.
TAATGTAACCTAACGTCATGCTTCTGCATCATGTCACACCTCTGGGCTCAGGGCAACAGTGAGTCCAGCTCACAAGCATACCGGATATGGGGAAAGGCAGGGCGGATGTATGTGGAGAGGAAGAAGGATTGGGAGTCAAGGCCTTTGGGATCTGAGGGAAGAGTGTTTTTTGGTGCGAGGAGCAGGTGACTGGTGCTCAACCAGCCCAAGTCACATTCCTGTCTCCCTTTGGCAGTCTGACCTTGAGATCCGATTTTGAGAAGAGTTGAGTTTAATGGAAGCAGGAAATGACGAGATCATCTGAAAATCAGCCTCTCTTCTTCCTACAGGACTTATTTCACCCAGACTTGGAAAAAGCTTGAAGATCCTACTCTGACAAGTCACTAAAAGAAAGCAAAGTACTCTAATCATGGCTGCCATCAGCGCTCACCCATGGAAACCTGAACAGACCACAGCTGTGAAGGCTCCAAGGCAGCAAGGCCCGGTGGAAATGAGAAACCTCATCAGCTATGAAAATTTCATCAGCTGGTGCTGTGGAAGCAAGAATCTGGAAGTACAGAGCAGATGGGCAGCCTGGATTCTTGGAGCCATTGTCCTTCTGCTTGTTATCTGACTCCGGCACAGGCAGGATTTTGAGAATTTATGGGGGCACAAGTACCGAAGGCTTTCTTGAAATATCCCTGGCTGACGCGTGGTGTGGTGCAGACGGCACTTGCTGGGCGCTCAGCAGACGCTTTTGCACAATATTCCCAAGGTCATGGAAGCTGGGTCCTGCTGAGCACCTGTCTTTTATTGTGTAAGAGAGGGGACCATTTGGGCAGAGTTTGAAGTACTGTCAGCCTGGCACTATCTGAATGTAAATCTGAAGGCTTTGTAAATGTAGTAGTACACTGAAGAACATCGTGTAAATTCTATCAGGGCTTTTCTCAATTAGACAAATTTCCTCAGAACTAGGCTCCATCATTTACTGTATGAATCACCGATTCATGAGATGTTTGTGAAAGAATGGAAAATAGGAAATGGAAGCAGTGGGTGCTTAAGTCTATGCACTGGGCAAGAGAAGTAATAGAAAAAGTACCTGTCTGAGCTCAGAGTTGGATAAATGGGGTGATTTGGTTCGAAATTAACATGTACTGGTTTTTCAAAGACCCAAGACTAGAACAACACAGTGGAAGATTTTGCAAATGAATATCAAAGCACATTCACAAATTGTGTCAGGGTTTGCCTACCTTTTGCCTGGCACATGCTGTCCTCAGCACCTCTCCTTTAAGAGGCAGACAGTTGTCCTTGGGGGGGTTTCAGGTGGGTTTCTCCATTTACTCCTCTACCTTTCTCCCTCCCTGTCCACCTACTCCCACGGTTGGGTTTCTATTTCCCTAGTGATAGGCCGGGATACACCTCAGGCTGTTGGGTCGTTTCTCAGAACACGGCACACGTAGGAAGGGGCAGGAGCGGGTCCCGGCCCCGGGCACTGCCGGCGGCAGCTCCCGTCCCGCCGCCCCTCAGGCTGCTCCCAAGTCCCGGGGCAGGAGCGGGTCCCGTCCCGCCGCCCCTCAGGCTGCTCCCGGGTCTCGGGGCAGGAGCGGGTCCCGTCCCGCCGCCCCTCAGGCTGCTCCCGGGTCTCGGGGCAGGAGCGGGTCCCGGCCCCGGGCACTGCCGGCGACAGCTCCCGTCCCGCCGCCCCTCAGGCTGCTCCCAGGTCCCGGGGCAGGAGCGGGTCCCGGCCCCGGGCACTGCCGGCGATAGCTCCCGTCCCGCCGCCCCTCAGGCTGCTCCCAGGTCCCGGGGCAGGAGCGGGTCCCGGCCCCGGGCACTGCCGGCGATAGCTCCCGTCCCGCCGCCCCTCAGGCTGCTCCCAGGTCCCGGGGCAGGAGCGGGTCCCGGCCCCGGGCACTGCCGGCGACAGCTCCCGTCCCGCCGCCCCTCAGGCTGCCGGGACCGCCCCGCCCCGCCCCGCCCCCCGCGTGCCGCCCGATGACGCAGCCACGTCGCGACGTGGGGATTCCGCCGGATTACCCGGCGTGCCCCGCGGCAAAATGGCGGCCTAAGGCGAGAGCGCGGGGCCGGGGCCGGGCGGGGGCAAAGTTTGGGGCGCGCCCGAGGCGGGGCCGAACCGCGGCCGAAGCGGCCGCAAAGTCACTGGGACCCCTGGTGGAGCCGAGCCCGACCGGGTCAGAGCCGGGCTGGGGCTCCGGGAGCGGGGAGCGGGTGAACGCGACTGGCTGGGGACGAAGCCCCGGGCGGGGGCCCCTACGCCCCCGGGCCTCTGCGGGCTTCGGTCAGCGCCCGGCGAGCGGGGTGGGCCTTTCTGTCCACGTGTGTGGCGGGGAGCTGTAGAGCTCCCCGAGGACAGCGGGTTCGGGCGGGTCGCACCGTGGGCGGGGGGGGCGTCAGCCAGGTGGGGCGGGGGCCGGGTGCGGGAGGGCGGCGGGGCCACAGCCCGGCCCCAGGGATCAGGGAGTTACAGAGCTCTCCCTCCCGGGGAGAGACCCGTGACAGGGAGAGCGCAGGCACGGGATCGGCACGCAGAACCTGGTCCACGCAGGGTGTAGCCGTTTCTGAGTGATGGAGAGAGTTAGGTAGTGTGGGGGATGAGAAAGCAGTATCTCTACAGAGAGCGTTGCTGGAGTAGGAGCTGCAAAGAGGAGCAGGTCTGGAAAGCACTTGTGTTAAAGAACCAGAGTATAACTGGCAGAGGCAGGGTTGCAAGGGAAGAATCAGCATTCTGTTGGTGTCGGCAGAGGTTAATGGGATATTCTCTACCAGCCTGGACATCCTCTCTAGTGCAAGGGATCCTTCCCCCTGTAGAAGTAGTGTGCAGCCTCTGGGAACATAGGGAGACTTTAAAGGAAAACAGGTGAACAGTAAGTGTTGTACTGCCTCTGGCTCAGAGCTTGACACTCTGCATAGAGTGGAGTAGAATATTGAGTGCTAATATGCAGATTTTTAGGTGCACATGCGAGTGCATTGGTAGATATCAGGCTGTGCAAATGATACACAAATCTGGCAAGGCTGAGAATGACCTACATCGGAGAGATGCCAGGTGGATCTTGTCCACTGAAAAGAATTATCCATCACATGTAGATAGTTCCGTGCCAGTGGAAGCTTTTCAGAGCTATGCATTTCTGTTTTACAGATTCAGAGAAGGGACCAGGATAAAGGGCCTATATAAGATGAAGTTATGAATCCATACTGAAACTTCAGACTTAGCAGGTAAGAAAGCCAGGAATGAGTTGATGCTGAGTCAGACTATGTTCTTTCTATACCACTCCTCAAATTTTTTGAGAACATGTGAACCACATACTTGAAACACTGGCCCTCTCTGTGGTGTTCTATGTATTGTAGTAGGCCTGTGTTTCCAGAATTGAGAGGCCAAGAGTGTCAGTGAAATGGGAGTGACCCTGAGAAATTCAGCAAGAGCTTCTGGAAAGAAAAGTGTAATTAAAGATGTAAGCCAGTCCTCTTGACATGCTGTCTTGGAAAGCAGTCTTAAATGCGCTCTGTCAGTGCCAAAGTAGCCATGCTGTCTGTAATTCACAAAGGATCTGCCCAGCCAGAATCCAAATTAAATCCTTTTTGATGATCCTGCTCTTGCAGTAATGGCAATGTCAAAGTTAGGTGTTCTGTCAGGTTATTTGTTCCACCACATTATTTTCCCACAAAAATTTTAACGGTTCCTGTGATGGGTGGTGCAGGTGTACCTGAACTCAGTGTTGAGATCCAGTTTAGAGGAGCAGTTGTTTGGTACCCAGCAGCTGGTTTATTGATTTATACTGTCAGATCACCTTTATACATTTCCTTTCTCCTTCACTTCCTAGTGGATCACTGCAGAAAGCATCTATATCCCAGCAGTGCTTTGCATATGGTGTGATTTAGCTTCTAGGTGTTAAATCAGTATTTAAGCTGCCAGGTCTTAGCTGTGATATTGAGAGTTTTTCACTCCTTCCCAGGCACACAGTGCTCTTGAAATCCTGTGAATGCATTTCAGCAGGGCCAGTGGAGTTTCAAAGTGCAGCCCATGGTTATCCTCATCTTTAATATTAACAAGGCATTGGGTCAGGAGGGGATGAGTTACTTGCCAAGACCTGTTGCCTCTTCACTCTCCAAACCAGCTTTCTGAACTAAAGATGAACTTGCGTGCTTTTCCACTCTGTTTCAAGTTGTTTGTTGGCTGCTAAGTCACTTGCTTTGCAGCCAACACACCCTCAATTCTTATCTCTGCCATCCACTCTAAATGCAATCATGGCGTAGCTTGTCAGGGAGATAGGCTAAAGCGTTGAAAAAGATATAGTCTTTTGCAAGTCTGCCTGCTTCTTGTCCCAGAGCAGAACAAATCAAGTCAGATGGGACAAATGATTTTTTGGTCAGCATACTAGTCTGAATGGTACCAGTGCTGGCTTGGAGAGAGGCAGCTGGTGTGACATATCACGTGTTTTTGAAAAGGTGAAGGAAACCAAGCTATTTGAGTGGTAGCAAAGTAAACAGATTTTGGTAAAATGTAACTATTTTTTGGTATTTGATTTCATGCTTGTGAGTATTAGAGGCTGATGGTTTTTCTGAAGGTGAGCTCCCTAACCTGTTAAAATGTCTGCCATGTTTTATGGAGAAGCCACTGAAAATTGGATTCTGACATTTCCGTGTATCACCACATCTACAGTGTAGACCCAAGAAGCAGTTCTGTAGGTTAGGTCCTGACAAATTTACTGTATTGTGTGTTTGTTGTCATGGGCCTCGTTTCTCCGGTGAGAAGAGTCACTCCAGAGTGACACCAGAACTCTCTGCCTTATATGTTGCTGGGAGAAATGCAACAAGTGGAAGTCTCAATAGGATTCCTCTGCTAATAAATGAGGATCTGGCTTGACACCTTTTTGATTCATCTTGCTCTTTTTACTGGGCTTGTCAGGATCTGGAATTGTCATAGTAGAGCAGATTTTTTTGACCATTTGACTTGATTAATGCTTTGAGAGTAAATTTAAGGTTCTGAAACTGGGTATATTCATCTCCTTGCTTGAGAGCTTTTGGTTGGGAAGGTATCTCCTTTCTGTATGACAGCCCTGAGCTTGGGAGAGAAGGTGTTGGTTGGCATTCATGCCAGCCGTGTGTATTTCAGGTCAGTAGTAACTGGGTAAATGTGATCCTCTCTGAGATTCATTTAACGCAGGACTGCAAAGGAACTATGTGTGTAACCTATGCAAACAGGATGAATGCCTTAGGCCATGAAATCATCCATGCTGTTTCCCTGCCAGTTCCCCTACCTGAGGGCTTTTCCTTAGATCTAGATTGACTGAGTCTGTAACTGTGGTAGGAAGAATGTTACTTTTTAAAGTTGAAATATCTTTACAACTGGTTGGAGGGGAAGGGCGATGCCATGGTCAGAAAGATACGTATTTCCTGCCTCAAATTTATGTTCAGGTCATTACTGTTTCTTACTCTTCATTCTTTGCTTGGAAAATATGATTAACATTGTTCTTACCAGGGATTTGAGGATGAGCCCATAAGTGTGTAGATGCTTAGATATTGTGGTGTTGAATGCTTTATTAAAGCTCAGTGGTGGAGAAATGAAAAGGATATTTCAAGTTGTGGCATCAACATGGAGCAGATCTCTGTCTGATCCATTGTCTTGTGTATTCTGTAGCATGGTGAAATTGCTATGGAGTGCAAGTCAGGCCCTGATTTGTTCAAGGCGAGTGGGTGCTCTGACACCTCACCATTTTTGCCTTCCCAGGAACTATTTGCTTGTTTTGCTCGCATCTAACTTTGTCTGGATCTTTTTGACTTCAAGGACAATTTTCTCTTTTTTGCTTTGTTGTTTGTTCTGTTCTCAGAAACCGTTCTCTTCATTGTTAGGATGTTCATGTATAGTTTTATTCCAAATATGCTCAGCCAGAGAGGGCCAAAAGCAGCGGCTTGCAGGATGTTTCATAGTTGGAATGACATGAGCCAGCCTCTCCGGAGTGACCTCCTGGGAGCTGCTCTTAGGAAGGAAATGGCGTGGAAAACCATGTAGGAGTGTGAGAATAGCTTTGCAATGGTTGGAATGTAGTATAAGCATCACTTGGGTGGGCTCAGTTTTCCTGTGCTTTTCAACAATACTGGGTGCCAAGCCTGAGGAAGACTGCTGTGCAGGGGTGAGGGAGCTGGAATGTATTCTTCAGTTGAGGTGAATGCAATTCAGTGAAACTGATAGGCATCAAACTGAATAATGATTTTAAAGTATTTTCACATGATGTCTAATCTGTGGAAATTCACTACCACATAATAGCGCTGAGGCTAAGAGCTGAGCAGGATTCAGAAAAGATCAAGCACTTAGAAGTGGAAATGTTCAGACTTGCTTTAGTTAAAGAACTTGTTTTAGAAAGTGTATTTTTCAGACCTAATCCAATCTATTAACAGGTAAAGGTTTGAAGAAAGGGCAGTGTGTTCCATAATTGTCCACTGAGGCTTCTTGCTCCAGCTACTAAACCACCTTAGTGTATTGGTCTGTGTCAGGGGCAAGGTATTGAATCACTTATGTGCTATGTTAGATTGCTCACTGACCCTGCTTTTTGTGGTAACTGCATTAGGGTAAAAGAAAAAACAACAAATCACCAACCAAAGAACAAATCCACAAAGCGCTGCAGCTGCTCTGATAAGTCCTGGTAATTGAGGATTTTAAGCTGATGAAGAGCAGGGTCTGTGGAAAGATAGTGCTGAGTAGTCATGCAAAGCACTTGCTGCTTCTTCTTCCCTTTGCTTGTAAGAGGGAAAAGGATGTGTGGAGTTTGGTCTCTCCACGTTGCAGTCTTGTTGTGAACTTTAGTCCATGAGGTGTCTGAAAGGCAGAGCTTTAAGGCTGTTCAAGTGAGTTCTGGTATATTGTAGCGTGAGCCTCAATGTACTAATATTTGTGAAGACAGTTTGTGTCCTGTGCTCAATCTGCTGGGGATCAGGAGAATCATCAGTGCTGCAGGTAGGTATAAATTCCATTTGATGCGTAGGCTAATAAAGATAAGTGGCAGTGGCATGAAGATTTGTATAAAAAGCTGGTTTTTGGTAATGTTTGACTAAATGCAAGGGGAGCTGAAGGAAAGAAGTCTATGTGTATTTTCAGAGACAGAAGCAGGATATGTAAGCCTCAAGATCCCTGTATGGGCCCTATCGGCTTCTCTGAGAACAACATGTGCTTTAGGGCACAACTAACCCTTTTGTGGGAGGGCTAACAGCTGAAAATAAACAGTTACCGACTTTCATAGAAGTTTTGTGTTGCTGTTAAAGTGAAATGGGTCAGGATTGGAAAATAAGTTTACCTGCAAGGCCTACACCGATTTTTAGGCAGAGTGTTTCTGACCAGCTTCTGGTGGCAAGAGAGAACTGGTTTAAATTTTTAGTTTCTTAAGGGAGAGCAAATTCAGACCTGGAAGTCCCCTATGTCTTTGGTTGAGTTCTATATTTGTATTCTAGCTCTGTGATAACGCTGGCTTTGGTAATGCTGTAGGAGTCATAACTGGATTTTCTTACTCTTGTGTTTAAAGTCTCAGTTGTCCAGCTGTGTTAATGTAACAGTCATGCACAAATGGCTCTGAAATCAAAAGGGATAGATGAGGTAGTTTCTCCAAGTATTGAGAACTTACACATAGGCTCATAAAAAGCCTTAGGCGTGTTTTACTTTATAGCATTTGTTTCAAAAGAATATAAGTTATTTTCCCAAGGTAATAATTAGGTAATTGCTGTGGCTGTAAGGTTTTTGACCATTATTTTGGCATGTGCTCCTCAGAGTAACTGGTTTTAGACCTGCATATGTCTTCATATGTCTTCACAAGCTCACTGCAATTCTCAAAGATGCCTTGCTGCTCTGTCTCCTAAATCAGATTTCTTCCTGCAGCTTTAATGTTCATTAGTGATGACACTGCTGCTGCCCGATGGGAAGGTTAAAAATATTCCAGGGAGATCAGTGGAAATCTGGTGTCTCTCACATAACTGAATAGTGATTGCAGTTAATGCTTCTGTTCTGGGTTTTTTCCCTGGAGTATTTTATTTATAGTTTTTTTCATTATTGAGAACGTTTCTCCCTTCTCTTGTATCTGTGGGAGATTCGTACCCAGTGTATTGTATGAAAAGTAATTTCAAATGTGGGAAAAGACAAAAGTGGAAAATAACAGGATTTTTGACTTAAAATTAAGGTGTTTTAAGTAACCTTTTTTGAGAATGGGCTTCAAGTTTACATCCTGCCTTTAAGTGCATTTATTTTTCTGAGCAGAAAGTGTCTTGTGTGCTAAAGCATGCAAAATATCTTTATATCCCTTTTAGAATTTAAGCAATGCTTACATTACAGTAAATGAATACCGGAAAATGAAAACTTTGCTCAGAAGGGTTTTCTCAGGTAACTGCATTTTGCTAGAGATACACTCTGTTATTAGATGTCTGTGTAGGCACTCAATCCAATTTCTTCCAGGACTAATGTGGAGAGTCATTTTTGGCAAGAGCTCGTACCAATTTGGTTTGATTCCTGAAAGCAAATCACCCTTGCTGGGCTGCAGAATTTTGGTAGATTCTACTTATACATGTATTTATTTTTCCATGATTAGATGATACCTTTGCAAGCAGGTTCCCCGTTGTATCTGAAATGGCTGTAACAGAATTCAGTGTCATCAAGGCCCCAGCTGGATGGGACTGTATTAGTGTGCAGCTCCAGAGATGATTTACTGCCTGACTGACAACTCGCAATATAAACATTAGTCCAAGCATGATCTTGTCCCAAAACCCCGCCTACACAGGGAGCCAAGAGTCTTCCTGCCACGCGCCATAAATCGTTTATGCTTTGCTCATGCCTGTGCATTTGAAAAGCAGCTGTGGAGTGGGGATTAGCAGTTTGCAGAAGGCCCGTGTGGGGCTAAATTAGGGTCTCTTGTTCTGGTGGTGAATACCAGTATTGGAATAGCAGGAGTGCTTCTCAGCAGTGGAAGACAATTTACTCTGGGAATGGGGGTGGGTGCAGGGTATCTGTGAGGGTACAGCAGCCAGGAGAGAGCGTTGGATTGCGGTGCTCCGGTTTGAGCTCTGATGCCTGATTGATAGCTGCCCAGCACTGTGTGGGATTGAACAAGTCATTGCTGGTTCTGTGGGTTTAACATTTTATTTATATATTTGTTATTTCTATGTATTTTACACTTCTATATAGAGACACGAAATGTAAGCCTACTTCTTCTGTCTCCTAGGAACTGAAGGAGTTTTTCAGTGTGTTTTTTTACAGTGTGAAGAGTGATTTCCCTTTTGCTAGCCCACGGTAGTAAAATCAAATTATATGCAAGGCCATTTGGGGCTTTACAAACTAATTTTAAGCTTTTTAAAGAAGTTTTACTGTGCCACTTGGATTTATTACAGCTTTGCAACTTCAGCTCCCAAAATAAAACTATTTTTGTGCTGGCTGCGATAATTTAAATTACCTCCTGGAGCTTCTGATGATTAACTTGTGTTTTTGGTGAAAGCTCCCATTTATCCAAACCCTTGAAAGCACAATCTGTTTGGTAATGTAACTCTAAATGTATTGATGCTTTATATCAATAACAAGTACATCAGAGCCTAAAGTCACTTGATACCTTCAAGTCTTTCTGTAATAAAGAGAATATGCAGGTTTTGCTGTATAGATGGGACTAGACAGTAGAGTTCAGAGATCTATGTGCTGGCTGAAGGACCAGCTGCTGAGTAAAGCAGATACAAGTAGATCATTTTCAGCTGGGTTGGTTACTCATTAATCCTTTCTTGGGTGGGTTGGGTAAGAATCCGGGTGGAATGTGTCAGCAGGGTGTCCCCTCTAGTGCATCTGCTGAACATGAGTGCTTCAGGATGGTACCATGAGCATCCACAGGGCCATGGGCAAACCAGTGGACTCTGGGTAAAGCAGGTGATTGTTTCAAAAGGACACAACTGGGAGACTTCTTATTATTTTGTTGAAGCTTTTGCATTGGCTTCTCTCTCAAATAAGACCATTTTCCTGGAGCTTTCCATTGTGCTATCTTCTGTTGAGGGTTTGGGGAGGGTAGCTGGAAGGGCTGATCCTAGGCTTATATTAGTCTCGGAGTTGCCACCATTTTTCTTACTGTTTTTGGCAAAAGGCTGTATAGTCTGATTCTTTCTGCTCTGCTGAGATGGAGGCCAGATAGCACCAAATATATTTGTGGCTGTTTGTGTGGGCATTTTGAGATTTGGAAGGCACTTTGCTAATGAGCTGTAGGTCATTTCGTGTCAGATTGGCTGAGTTTCCATCGAGCTGGTTCTTTGTTGCGGCAATGCATATGGTCTGTCTATGTTTGGGGATCCCTATTACCTATCTCAGATGGAGAGGGATTTCCTCCTCTTTGCTACCTCCTCTCTCCCCACAAGAAAAAAATCATCACCTGGAGAGCTGTTAAGCTCCAGATTGAGTTAGATGTTTTGCTGTTACTTATGTAGACCTTTCAGATGTATACAGAGGTTAGAGAGGGGCGTGGATATATGATTGTATTTTGAGCTTTCCCTCCTTCCTTCTCCTTGTTTTTGATACTGAAATTGAAATTCACCCTTCCCTTTTCCTGGGAACTGATGTGAAGGAATTGCTGTCACCGAGAGTAACACTCAATCTGCTTGCCTCGAGGCCTTGCTTCTCCAGGTTAGGACTTTGTCTGACTTTCACAGGCAACAGTTTGTTTATGAGCTTTTGTTATCTGAACCTTGTTGGGTAGGTCTGAGGGGTATTACTGTTCAGAGCAGTGGAAATCTCAACTCAGCCAGGACAGGGAAGGAATAGAGTTAGTGAAGTTAACTCTCCCCCCCCACCGCCTCGCCTTTCTTCCCTGTTTCCTCACCTGCCCAGCTGTGTAGTAGGTTAGCAGTACGTGTCTGTTCTTATTCTTATGAAAGTAGACTTTGTTCTCTGAAGACTGCTAATCATGCCCCATGGGGGTGTAATCAGTTATAAGGTATTTAATGCAGTGCAGGCGGGAACAGGCTGCCTGGCCGGGCTGGCAGATTGCAACACTACAATTATAAAGGGCCCCTTTCCCCCACTCACCCACCCACTGGTGGCAGGATGAGGGTACCTTGAAACAGTATTGAATCTATGAAAAGTAAAGATGTAGTGGGGGAAGGGAGAGGAGAGGCTGTAGAGGCAGCTCCTATTCTGGGAAACAGGCAGACCTACATTCTGTGAGAGCTGCAGCCATTGCAGGTTGCACTGTTGAGACTTGCGGAATTCGAGTGGCGTCACCATCGAAGTGATTGCACAGGGATGGCCCTTGGCAATCTGTAGAACAGCAGGGGCTTCCATCCTGTCTGAAATGGGTTTTCTTGTGGTGGCTGGGGTTGGAGAGGTATGGAGTGGTTAGAAGGGGAGAAGCCCATTCTCCTGCATGCAGTGATTTAGACACCTAATCTGTAAATCCTGCCAGGCTTCTATTTATATCTTTGGATATAAATCTATTCGTAAATTTGGGCTTTCATGCCTCATTCTTCCAAGTACTGGAGCTACTGCAGCTTAGTGAAAGGAACAGATAGCCTGAGGCCTTGAATTTCAACAGGCATGAGAAAGTCTACTGGACCTCAGTCTGGTCTGTTCTTGTTACTTAATATCAGATCCTTTCCCTCTGTGAGGGCCTTGAAATGCACATGTGGGGTGTGGAGCAGCTGGGCCGCAAGCCTTATAAATCATCCCTGTTCCAGCAGCCTGCTAGATGCATTGGTATGTCTCTGGAGCTTATGGCTACATTGACCTTTCCCCTTTCAGGCTCCCCTGAGGTTACAGTGTTTCAGCCCTTAATTGGTTCGCTCTGAATTTCCTGTTGCTGTTTTGTGTCTGTTACATTCAAGCCAGTTATATTCTTGCTGCAGTGCTCTTGAGTGGTGGTTTTCCTGTTTGGTGCTGAGGGAGCAGTGGCTATTGAGTCTTAAGAGTTAGCCCTTAGCACTGGATGATGGATTTTTAAGGTTTTCAGGAGTGGGTTGTTGTTTAGTTATGGTGCACAGAGTAAGTGCAGATTCACAATGTGGGGAGATCACAATATAGACTTGAGAATTCTGCTGACAGTTGCACATCTGAGGCATCCTTCAGAGTAACTTCATATTTGAGAATGTGAATTCTTTGGAAAGCTTTAGGATTGTAGGAGTGCCGCATGAAGGAGGAATAATGTTTTTTCTGACTAGAGCACAGTCTCTTTGCAACTCTAAAATGATGAGGCCCTGAGATAAGAGGTTACCTGATGTCTTGGGTGTTTGTACATTAAGTTTTTCTTCTCTTGATCACTGACCTGGTGTCAGTGCTGTAGTGGAAGAACGTTGTGCAGTGAAGGTCAACCTCTGTGTGTAGGCAGTGGAGACAAGCATTTACAGAAGTATTTTGGGATAATGAGGAAGTGCTTCCATCCCAGAGAAGCTACTTGACTTAAGATAGAATGTTTTCCTAGATATAGAAAAAGATCTTGTATTCTTCCAAGCATCCCTGTTGCCAAAAGTCAACTTTTTATTCAGCCCTGCCCCCTCAGCTCAAGAGGTCTCAGTGTTATATTTGCCCCTTGTCTTATAGGAAAAGTCAATGAAATTCGCTCCCCAGGCCTAGTGCACGGAGCTGTTCCTGCCCTAGTCTGTGGCTACATCCCAGCCCAGGCGGCAGCTCTTCTCCCTGTGGCTTGCATGCCCAATTGAGAACCCTCCCGCCTTGCTCTGTTTCTTTCATCCTGTGGGCTCAAGAAATTGCCTGGAGAGCTTGACCCTCACTCAAATGAATTTGGGGCTGAAGTTGCTGTTGGGGTCCTGACAGTGGCCGTGCAGGCAGGTGTGGGGAGAGCATGGCGGGTGTTAGCAGGATGGGTGTGTGGGCTTGCTACTTGTTTTCCTTCTCCGCCTGGTGAGGAATGCAATGTGTTTGCCTTCCTTGGCCTGCGGTTGCAGCTGCATTCCTGCAGTGGGAGTCAGCACGGCGGCGGGCGGCGTGCTGTTCATGCCCCGTGGCTACATGCTTTCAGCTCCACATCAAAGGTGTGTTTAGTGTGTAGCTTGTGCCATTCCTGGCCACACCTGGTGGCCTGCAGGCATGCAGGAGGTGGAGTCTGGCTGTGTTTGTAGATGGCATTCAGGGTTCAGACTTCTTGCTTGTGGAAAGGCTGGAGCTGAATCCTTGCTAAACAACCCCAGGAATGCACCGGGAGAGCTGAGCGGCACAGTCACTCCAGAGACATGTCCTAGCAGCAATGTTTCCTTTATAGCTGCAGCAAAATAACTCATGCCTGCTTCTCTAAAGGAACTGACTGTTTGCTTGGGTGTGTTGTACGGTTTAATTTACACCGATAAGGCCAATTAAGGTTGGCTCTTCCCCCCTGCAGCCTGTGTGCTCTTGGCAATCAGTAGATGATTGAGTGGTTTGTGCCATCCAGGTCTGCTCAGTACACGATGTGTCTGCCTGGAGATGGAATGGCTCTGGGATTTAACCCGGGCAGGAGTGCTTCCCCCAGTCGGTGGGTAAATGTTCTGTTCCAACTTCTGGAAAATCTTTCCTTTTCCAGCTGGTACCCCAAGAGTTGAGAACAGGAAGTTTGCTGAAGGATGGCAGATCAGGATGTAGCTGTTATTTTGGGATCCTTGACATGATATCTGTTTTGAGAAATAGTCATTAGTTTGCTATGCACCCATCATGCAAGCCATTTTTGTCCTCTCTACAAGTCTTTCATTTGCCTGGCACAGGGAACTGTGATCCCATTTGGTAGTGTCATTATTGGCAGCCCATAAGCAAAGCTTGTGGAAGTAATAGCTAGACCATCTTCTGTGTTCTGGTTAAGCCCTGGGCTGTTCATTATCCAATTTGCTTGGATCTTTTGCAGTTTCCCTTTTGGCAATTTCTAGTAGCCTAAAATTTTGTGACCTGCCAGTCATTTCCTTACTTAAGTTAGTCTTCTGCAGAAGGCCTCCCTACTGCCATCCTTAGACAGTAGCAGCAGGAATGAAAGAATTTGTTCTCAGAATTCTGTGGCTTTATAGCTTAGTTTTTGCTTTTTAGCTGTCACCATGCTCTCCACGCGAGTCACTGCAGAGCTCACTGCAAACAGGTCCATGTCACCCTCTCTCCAGAAGGTTGTGTCACCTTTCAAAGCAGGATCTCAGTAACAGGTGATAAAGGGAATGTTACTTGTTCCAGGTCTCTTAGCATTGTGAAACACTTGGAAATTATTCACTTTGGGTTCTCTTCTCTTTTGATTTCATATAAACTGCGTTTTATTTCAAACTAGTTGCCACTGACTCCATATGTGACTATTTGGGCTTGGATGCTGGGAAAGTGTATTGCCTGAATATTCATTTTCCTTCCTCTGTTCTGTAGTGGCAGACTGGACAATATGCCCTTCAGCAACAGGAGGTGGTAGCAAAATGTAAGTAAGTCCAGAATTGGTATGGCAGGTTACTGATAGAACATTTAGGTGTGTATAATCATTGTCATACTGGCTGTTTCAGCTTTGTCATGTGATATTGGCTATGGCTGCAAAGATGGAGGTCTTGTTTTGGATTACCTACTGCTTCTGCTGACTCTTTCCAATTGCCAGGAGAGGAGTGAGGGAATAAGAATGAAATGGATCTGACGTTGGCCAAGGAGGAAGTACGGCTGATTATTGGCCTTTTATTATCCATCCTGTCAGTGAGTTTTAATATGTTGTGGAGTAACTCCTTGTTTTGGCTTCCCTGCTGCCCTTCAAGACTATAGGAATCCAGGCCTCTGTGCTCCTGTATCCAGTCCCGGGCAGTGTGTTCCTGTGGCTAGCGCTGTAACCCTCCCAAGTAGCTAGATCTCCCCCTGGTGGAATTGAGAGCCGAAGGCATGGCTACAGTTGGAGGGAAAAACTGGGAATTGGTGTGATCCTGGGGCACCTTGAGCCGGCAGCAGATGTGGTGTTTGTCCAGTTGAGACATTCCTTAGTCCAGAGTCACAGACTCAGCAGAGCCGCGCTCGTGCAGCTGCATGAAGCTGAAGGCGTGAGTAAACAGCTCACTGTTGATACTGAGCAAACACCTTGTCTGTGCAACATCTGCCTGGCTATGTGCTGGCATTCCTCCATGGTCTTTGCCCTTAGATGAGCAGTGAGCTACTAGCTCTTTGGGCGCATGTCTGACACTTGACAAAAAAAGGTACCTGGAATGTGGTGGCTTGCGTTCTTTAAGATATCTGAGGTTTATTAGTCCTCAGTTAGAGCCCCTTCGAGGACAGGTGACTTCATTGTAGCTCAGCTATTTTGCGTTCCCTGCTTGCTCTCTGAGGAGCTGCATAGGGTTTACTTACAGGGGATCTACAGGAGGGAGCCCTGCGTAGGGGAAGAGCTTGTCTGTTAGCATTATTAAAGAGGAGTGGTTTTCCTTAACCTTAGAATAATTAATGTACTTATGCTATCCCAAAGGACAGCCGTGGTAAAGGCATTTCAGTTTTACAAGAGCAATGCCAGCCAGAGGATGTGAAGTAGTCTGGAGAAGCTGACCTTGTGGTAAATTGAAGTCATGCACTTTTGCTGCAATTGCCCCTTGAGACAATTGATGCTCATAATTAGCTCCAGCTGAAGAACAGCACTGGTGCTAGCAATGATGACAGATGTGGAAGGAGGTAGTTGATGAGAGCTCTTGCTGGTTCATCTGAAGTTGTGTCTGGGGGAAGAGCTGAAGCAGCCCAGCTTGGTCACAAGTGGGAAATCTGTGGTTATCCCCCTCCAAGGGAGGAAGGTGAACCTAGGAGGTACAATACAGTATGTACAGATTGACAAGCAGTGCAGCCCATGACAGGCAGCTTCCCTGTGCAGGGCAGGGGGTGGAGGTGTGAGTCCCCTCTGCTGTGGCTGGGATCCTGCTGTTGAAAGGACTGACTGGAGCCCTGAGGAACAGGGAGAGAGGAGCCGTAGTCAGTTGCGTGCTTTACACAGGTCATCAGTGAAAGATAGATGGGTGGATCTGTTTGTTTTTCCTAAGCTGGATTAAGCCATGTTATATTTCTGTGGCTGAGTTTAGAATGAAATCGCTCAGTAGTTCAGCTGTGCTAAAGACTAAGAGAATCATTTTTTAAAGCCCAACCAAAAGCAAAAACCCAAACCAAACAAATGAGGCAAACGGAGGCAGATTAACTCTAGGACCACACCACAAAAAAGAGAGAAGATACTCCAGGGTTACATGCTGCTTCAGGAGCCATACTGCGGTATTGTTTACAGAGTTGAGACAAGTTTTATGCCTGTTCCTGCCCCTGGCTTAGGCTCTGAATCTACTAGACCAAAAGCATGGATTTGAAAGCTGTCTCATTGTTCTGCCTTTGTGGCCTGTTGAGATGACTACTGCCAATGTGTGCAGGATTGGATGCTCTTACACAAAGCATTGTGCCTGGATGCAGAGGCTGAGTGGAAGTCAATGAGGAGTACTTGTTTTAGTCTTCAGAGTAGGCAGTGGCGTGGGTTTAGTGGGAGATCTCTGTACCTGGTAGGAATCCTGCTTTGCAAAGGAGTCACTAGCAACACCATTTGTAACCTCTGGGAAGAAAAAGGGCCAGGATATAATCAGCTTTGGGAAAAGGCTGAAGGGCTGTGCTAACCCTTTTTCTCTTTCATCCCTTTGGCTGGATAGTTTTATTCCTCGAACACCACTTTGCTTCTCTCAGTGCTGTTCTGCTTTTCCAGCCAGCTTACAGCAAATTATTGTTCATTGTAGATGATGCAAAATTCAGGCAGCTTGGTTGAAGAACACCCCACTGCTATCCTCACACAACACTGGTGTCACTAGTTTTACTTCATTATGCTGACTGCCGTATGTATTCGGTGCCATAGAGATCATAAAATATTTCTGTGCTAGATCTTCTCTGATGAATAGCACAGAGGATATCTTGAGTTTCCATGGCAATGCTTCTGAAAGTGCTTCTGTCACCAAAGAAAGAGGGACTTCCAGTTGATTAAGATTTGAGGATTTTATCTGAGAAAGGGGATGATGGTGAAACTGCATATCAGTTGTCTGCCTGCCTTTGGATGTGCCTCTGACTGATATATAATCTGGAGAAAGAGGAAGCTGACATTTGGCTAATGGCAGAGATGGCCTGTGTCATGCAAACTACAGCTGGACCCGTGGACATGCTTAACTGTTCAGCTACAGATGCAGCTGCACAATCACTCAACAGTTAAGCCTGTACCATTCTCTGCCTCTCATATCTGACCATCTGCTAGGGAAAAGCTAATTAAACCACAATGATTCTTGCTGGGATTAAACCTCAGCAGCAGAAAAAATTGAGTATAGTACAAATATTGTTCTATTACTGGATCAGGGTTGCTGCTTTATTCGTTCTTATAAAGAACTGCAGGCTATTCAACTCAGTTGCTATTAGGTAGGTGTTTAGCTCATGCACACTTTCCTTCTGTTTTATATCCCAGGTCATTCTTGTTTTAAGTGCAAGAAATAAGGCTGTCTTGCTGAATTTTTGCAGTTCTTTCTTATGACAGATGAGTCTGTTTTTCTTTAATTTGCAACTTAAGGCAAAACCAGTGCACAAAACTGGGATTTTTGTCCTAGTGCCTCAATTTCTCTACTTATGGAGTGGAAATTGTTCCCACCTTCTCTGCATGTATTTATGGTGAGAATGAATCCTAGAGTTGGTGCAAGGCTGCATAACTTTATAGTTGCACCAGTGTGAATCTGAGACTTAAGATCAAACAGTTAATTGCAAAAATATATCTGCAGCCCTTTGAGAGTTGAAGTTTAAATTTTATAAAACAGAAAATGTGTGTGGCTCCCTTAGTAGCCGAACTCTTGTGTACCTACAGTCTTTGATGCCATGTGATCGGGGCTTCAAAACAGCTCTTTAAAAAAAAAAAACAAAAACAAACCAAAACCAAAGAACTTACAAGTCAGGTCAATTTCAGGGCTACTGTGTGTACTCAAGTGACAATTCACCACTTTATTGAGAGTTGTGGCACGATTTTGTTTTTGAAGGCTGATGGGGGATTTAGTTCTCTTTGAGGGGCTCTGAGAGGATTCTTGATAATGCCTTTCTCTGCTAAACATGGAAAACTTGCACTGAAGAGGAAGTTAGTTCTGCACAATGTAGCTCAGAGGCAGCAGTAGAAGGTGGCCCTGAGGAGAGAGAAGTGGTTGTGTTGCTGGTATGGATGTGAGGAAGACAGGTAAGCTTGAAGAGACACGATTGAAAAAGCAGGTAGAGATGAAAGAGTGCCAAGAGAATGAAGATAAATTTAATCTTGATATTCAGGAGGAAGAGTTTGAATAGTTTTTAATGAGGAATGGAAAGAGCACTAATTTTAGAATTATTGAAATTTAATTTTGACAGATATGTTTCCTGGAGGAAGTGCTGTAGGAACTGAGGAGATATGAGAGATGATGTTAGAGTGTTGGTTTGTAGCATGTTAGGTCTTTGACCCAGGACTTAGTTTGTGTGTGTGCTTACCCCACAATTAACAGGAGAACATATTTTGGTAGAAGAGGGTCAGTAAGACTGTGCCTGGGGGCACGTAGATAACGTGCTCTAACTCCACACTCCAGTTAGCTCAGATAAACTGTTGGTGAGCCATACCTTTAGGAATGAGCAAGTGGGGAACATTGTCTTCCAGGAACTGCTCCAGGTATGTTGGACATCAGGAAGCAAAAGCTGTGTGGGAGTATGGAAAACAGTGTACACTGTGAGTATTTGTGATCACCCTTTCTGTCTTGCTTGGGGAAAGTAGAGAAAATATTAAGCTGCACTGGTCTGAGGATTGTTATTATCTTTATTTGGCATAGGATTAATAAAACTTTCAAAACATATAAATGTCAATACCTTTAGTATCTTAATATACCTTGTGTAGTGTAGTTAGCTTATTTTGATTCTGAGAGAGTCCACTCTGTTGCGGGTCTGGAGTTTCTGGAAGAAAAAACCCCAAACCAAACAAAAACAACAAAACCTTTGGAACTAGAAAAGTGCAAAAAAGGGTTAACATCAATATCGGTAAGGATTTTGCCATTGCAGGGAAATTGTACTGATTTAACTTAATCAGATTAGAGACAGCTGTGATTATATTAGTGCAGCATTTCTGTATAGGCATCCTTAATTTTGTTTGTGTCTTGTGTCTATCTATTTAACTTAAGTTGTTTCAATGTAAAGTGCTCTTAAAACGAATTAAGAACATTTGCCCAGGAGCATTATACTGCTTTATATTATTTTTTAAATCAATTTAATTTAGTACAGTGTATATGTAGACAAGACCTTGGGGAAAAAGCTGATCCTTTTTATTACTTGCTGAACAGTCTGTCATGTTTGGCTGCAGCCATGTGATCATGGAATGAAAGAGCCTGTTGTGGTGCATGTTGGTGGAGGATGGGTGAGCTGATCATTGTGAGCCTTTGTACAACTTGGTCATTCTTAGCCACGGTGTTCAGTTAAAGTAGGTTGATCCTCCTTGTAAATGAGGCTTTTTTTCTGTCTAGAACAGATGTGAGACCTCTGTAATGTTATTTTAGGTTTCGCCCTCAGACTACCAATAAAAATGCCTGCAACGTGGTTAGTGTCTTGTTTAGGCAGCAAAAGCAACATCTTAAAACTTGGCACAAAAGTTTAATGTTTGAAAAAAATCAGATGTCTGAGCAGGTTTGAGCTGGATTTTGCTACTTTTCTTCATCTATATCTTGAAATAAATGTCACCCAACTTTGATGATGTTTTCTTCCTGTATGTCTCCCGACAGTATGTGCCACTGTTATATGTGGTGACTTACACACATACAGAACTTACAGCCAAGGAATAAGTAAGTACTGCAGATGTCAGTTCTCTTTCTGGTTTGGATAAATCTAGTCAATACATCTTGTGTTCTGCTTGCTTGTAAAGGTTCTATGGGAACAAAATGGTATGTGAATTACTCTGCAAGCATGGTTGTAGTGATAGCATTTCAGAATAAAGCTGACTACTGTAAACAGCCGTTTTATTTTTTGAAATTTGTTTTTGTCAGCACCTGCAAGCACTAAGGCTGGACTTAGCGCCTCCTTAGCATTGCAGATGCTCTTTAGGCTAGGTCATTGTAGCAACTCGTCCATCTGTCCTCTGTAAATAATGCAGATAATGTGCTCTGCTCCATTGTCCCACTGTGTAGATACTGCATAGTGTGTCAGCCATCTGTGCATCACTGAGACTCTCGGACAGTGGGCATGTTTTGGAGAGTGGATTGTGGCAAGTGTATAGTTGAATGCTCCAGCAATGGAGCATTCTTTAGCATTACTATATTTCTGCTAGAGGAGCAGCTCAGTGACATTCAGTTCCTGGCACTGAGATGGAGATTGCAGTTTGCCCAGAACTTCTGAACCAAAGCTTGAAACAAGAAGACTGCTGATATTAATTGCTGGGAGTTGTGTGAGACTTAGGGACTACTTACAGGAGCTGAGAGTCTTCCTCTTAGTAGTTGAAAAATTTAAGCTGCTTTTACCTTGTCCTAATCAAATGCCTTTTGGTTTTATGCTCTGGGAAGGTAATGTATGATTTTTTCCCATCTTTTTCCCCTCCTACGCAGCACAGGATATGACAGAGGTCTGGGAAACGAATTCCTGCATGGTGATTTTCTACAGAAATCTCCCTCTTTCACTTCTCTTCAAATACTTGCTTATTGTAGCCATTCCCTTGCTTGTGTTTGAGAAAGTTTAAGGCCATGACTCCCAAATTTCCCTCGGATGACCTATCAGCTTTATCCAGATACATATTGTTAAGAGTATCAAGATTTGCTTTTTCTAGCTGGGTCCAGATACTTCCAGAAACTTCTGAGAGTTCTTCTAATCTCCATGAGTTTTTATCTAATGTTCTGTTACTTCTTTAAATTTCTGAGCAATATACTCTAGAAGTCTTCTCATGGGAAATCTTAAAAGAACAGGTAAGAAGACAGAGTGAGGAAGGACATGAAACGCAGGGTGCTAAGATGAAGAGACTGAAAGTTTGTAGCCTAAACTACCTTGTGAGTGTTGGAAGGATCATTTACAAACTAAACACGCTGCTGGTGTGTCAGCAGTTCTGAATGAGAAGCTGTCATTAGCCCTTGATGTAGCTGTCTGTGCTAAAGGTAACTTGGTAAATGACCTTTTGCTGAGCTGGTTCTTGTGCAATTTCAGGTGTAGCCATTAAAGGTAGTTCTATGCTTTATATGCATTAAAAAGTTGGTGCTCATTTCCTGGTGAAAATCTCCCCTGGGTATTTTTATTCTCCATTAACATTCCTTCTGGGGATTGAATTCTGGTCCTTTGCTTCCTGTCCCGTTCCTGTTCAGATGTTAATCAGCTGTTGCATTGTATTCTAGTTACATGTTAGTGATGCTATCATTTCTTGGTCAGTGTTGACCAGTCCTGGCTTCTATAAAAGAATTAGGAAAGCTAAGCTACTCTTAACACAGCAGAGAGTAGATAATAAAATGCACACGCTTAAGGGTATGGAGTACAGCTCAATTACGGGAACTGAGATCTTTGTGTTGTGAAAGGAGAGAACAGGACTGTAGGAAAAGTGTGATTCTGATAATTTTTAAGAGAATTCTGCATGATGCAGTGGATATGACTGATATATGATATGTCCTGTGGTATTTTCATTCAACAAGAGCTATGTATGACTGGAGTCCAGGGATTTCATTTTCTTTGGAAATGTGTTAGGTGTTAAGTAGGGCTTGTTAAATGGACTGTTGTTCAACAGCTAGCCTGATCCCTTTTTCTTGATAGCTCTTGGAATTGTTCCCATGCAGAGAACAGAAGTTTCTGCCTAACAGTCAAGATTAATTGGTATGGAAAAGCAGGAATGAGTAATAATCCTCCTGAAACTCAATTTTAATCCAAGAGTCATTATAATGTTATTACTCAGATCTGAATCGTGAGCATTAATATACAAGCAGAGCTGAGATGTGAGTCTGCACTTGGAGCTGTCATCCTTTTATTTTAAAATAAGCTTCAACACAGCCAGCAGTAGAATGGATCTGAACATTCTCTTGAGATGCCTTCTCTGAATGAAAAGATCTCTCTCATTAAATGTTAAAGGGGCCTTTAGTAACCTTGCAGTCCTTTTCAATTGTGCTTGGCATCAGCAGTCTACAGGTGCTGCTTTAATTTCACACAGCTTGTTTTTCTGTCCTGGACAGACATGCCTTGGTGCAGTTACTGCATTGTCCATCTCCCTGGTTAGTTGTCTTGGTCAGCTTCTCAGGTAGTCTGGCTTGAGACTTTTGAAAGCTAACATTTCCTCTATCCATAAGCACAGGAAGGCAACTAGAAAAACCCTCTTGCATTTGCTTTTCATGAAGCTAGACAGGAGATACTGATACCTCCTAATGCAGTATGTGCCAATATCCTATATTGGGTATGCATGCAAAATATAGGTTGGTCCACAGAGAGCGAATATTCCAGGTTAACTGTGGTGGTCAGATACATGTCACAGGACATTTGGTTTTCTTACTTGTGGGTATTGTATCTGCAAGTTTTTGGCGTGTGCTGACTCTGATAGCCACAAAAAAATCTTTCTGTTATGTTGCAGAAACAAATTAGAAACAAATGTGACTGTGATTGTGTTATGGAGTGTATTTTTTCAGTAATGCAAGTTTATCTTTCTGAACAAAAAGCAGTGCTAAAGAAATGCTACTGTTAAGAGGAAAAAGCTGGAAAGAGGAAAAAGCTGATGTAGTACCTGAAATAAGAAACTTTATCTGCTTCATAATCGTTGTCTTTCTCTTGAGGAAGGGACACTACTGACCCTTAGCACTGGTAAGAAGGCAGTTTTATAAGGTCAGAAAAGGCAACACAAGAGGTGATGATGAGGAAAAGCCTGCAGAAGTTGTGTGCATCCTGAAACCAAAGTGTTGGCTACCTCAGGCCTCAAGGGACTTGCCAGATATCAGTAAGAAACACTAGGTGCCTACCAATGTTGCCCTTTTTATTTCTCTTGTTCTTTCCCTTTTTTTCCAAAGCATTCCTGTTTGAATCTTCCTTTCTCTGCTAGGGACCTCTTTCTTGTTACTGGAGATAAAGCCATTGCTCCTGGGTGGTGGTGTGGTTTTACATGCATGCCAAGTGGCTGTTTATTCTGTACAGGGCCCACAGAACTGTCTTAACCAATGCTGTGTGAGATGACATCTCTTTGTGGTGTGTGGTAAAGGTTTGTCTTTCTCAGATCACACAGAGAACAGAGCTACTCTGCAAGTGGATCTTACACTGAGGGATGCTCTCTGGTAAAACCAGCTAGAGTCAAGTTTGTGTGCTGCCTGTGCAGCTGCACTCTGTCACTGTATTGTGGTTAATCCCAGCTGGCAACCAAGTACCACACAGGCACTTGGTCACTCTCCCCTCTGCTCCCACAGGGATGGGGAGGAGAACTAGAAAAAGGTAAAACTTGTGGGTTGTGGGATTAGAGCAGTTTAATAATTGAAATAAAGTAAAATATAATAACAATTTTAATGGAGAGAGGGAGAGAGGAATAAAACCCAAGAAAAACAAGTGATGCACAGTGCAATTGGGCACCACCTGCTGCCCAATGCCCAGCCTGTCCCTGAGCAGCAGTTGGCCCTTCCCAGCAAATCCCCTCAGTTTATGTACTGAGCATGATGCCGTTAAGTATGGAATATTCCTTTGCTTTTGAGTCAGCTGTCCTGACTGTGCTCCCTCTGAGCTTGGTCACCTGTCCTGACTATGCTTCCTCCCAGCTTCTCATCCACCTTGTCACTTGCATGAGAAACTGAAAATTCCTTGAGTTAGAGTAAGCACTGCGTAGTACCAGCTAAACCATCAATGTGTTACCAACATCATTCTCATCCCAAATCCAAACCACTGTACCAGCTACCAGAAAGAAAATTAACTCTGTCTCAGCTGTAACCAGGACATGGTGTCCCTGTGAAGAAAGGGTTTGTATGTGTATTGTCAATGTGAGCCTTGTGGCCCTCAATAAGCCATTCCAGTGAAGCTATAATTGTCAGTGAGCTTAGATATCAGACTGGAACAACAGTGGATAGTAGCTAGAAGAGAGTAGAATTCTACCCACTGCAGGTGATAGACTGGTATAAAGAGGACTGTATATATTAAGAAACATTACTCATGAGAGGTGGAAAGGATGGATAAAAGGAACTAGGAGTTCAATTTCCTCTTGTATTACAGTGCTGATTAGAATAGCTGAAGAGCTGCTTCCTGCTGCATCTCCAGGCTAAAATTGAGCTTCTGCAGGCTAGTCTTAATGTGGACTTGACAGCAAGCTCCTTCAGAGAGAGGCTTGTGAATAGTGTGATGAGCAGAATTAGTGCCTTCTTCTATTTCTGGATATTATCTATATCCATTTCTGCTTTGGAGCACAAGGTCCATCTGTTCTGCTGGTAGTATCTGCTCCTCTCTGAATGGAGGTGTGATGAATTGAACCACCTTGGGATTCTCACTCTGTGGTAGCAAGAGATGCTCAGGTATTGTAGATGAGGAGGCCTTTGCTGTGCTGTTCACTGCAGGGATGTCTGCAAAACAAAATTAGGTTGGTGTGGCAGAGTGGCTGGAGCAGAATGATGGCAAGTGGATTCTTGATGGTGAACAGGAATGCAGGTGGGGAAGCAGGGACCCCTGGAGCTATGTAGGAAATACAGCTGCCTTTCTGAGGTCAGTTGCTGTCTACACAGGCATCCTGCTCGGTGGAAAGATGCTTAAAAGACCTATGCTTTCTGGGATACAGTGGTGGCATGGAGCTTTTACAGTGGAGGGACCTGGCATTAGATAGTAGTCTGATGGTGCAGAAGTTTGCTGTTGACTTCTGCCGTGGCACCTGGCTATGGGTTGCTCTGAGCATGCCTGGTTGTTTCCATGTTTTGTGCTGATAGGTAACTGACACCAAGTTTCCTTTCTCATGTTTCAGGAGCTGTTGGCCAGATGCTTCTGAATGCTGACAGGAGAAAGCTGATTCAGAGACAAACGACCAGAAATGTTTGGACACGTCGTCACTTTGGATCTGTAAGTCCTTGTCTGAGGGAAAGTTGCTTGGCAGCCCTGTGGGTTTTTGAGTATCTATGGAAATTCTCAGATCATGAGGGTAGATTTCAAATCCTGGTATCTTTTCTAGGTAAGTGGGGATGAGATGGCAGGTAGTATAGTTACTGCCTCTAGGGTAGGAAGCAGGAGAGTTCTGTTTGAGCCTGAGGAACTGTGTGCTGAGAGACAGGGAGGCCTATGGCATGTTTCTTCTGAGCACAGCTGCAGTGGAAACATGCATGGACCCATGGGTGCAGCTGTTCCTGGAAGCCTCTGTCTGTCTGCCATGTGGCTGGTGGTTATGCCTTGATGCTGAACTGGCTTCTACTGGGAGTTGATAGAAAAGCAGATTCCAACTATGCTGGCCTGATCCTTCCTGGAGGTGCATGTTCTTCCTCTCTTTCTCTCCTCATACTTTACAGTTTGCCCCACAGAGCAGTTCCACTGTTGTGAAGCTGTTTTTTCCTGTGCTAGTTGAGACCCGACTCCAGCATTGTAGCAAGGAAAGGGGACAGACAGCTTGTTGGGGCAGGGCCAGCACTGGGGCACCTCTTCCATTTGTTTTGGCAAAGCTTGATTTTGCATGATCCTGATTGCCTGCTTGCTCCATTCACCTTCAATCTGACTTTCCCTGCGTGTGTATAACTGCTCCACACCCTGCCTCCTGTCCCACCTCCCAGGGCTTCATGCCACTGACATGGAAAAAGTAGCAAGCAGCAGTAGTGTTTCAGGGAAAGGAAGGCTTTACTGAAGTCTCTCATGCCAGTGGCAGAGTAGTGGCCACAAAGCTGCTCTCTTACAGTTGACTAACCCAGATTAACCCAATTCTCTTCTTGTAGTGATGGGTACCTGTCATGGGTTGATTTCCACTGGCAACTAAGCATCACACAGCTGTTGGCTCACTTCTCACCCCTCAGTGGAATGGGGAGAGATTTGGGAAAAAAGTAAAATTTTGTTGGTTGAGATACAGACAGTTAAATGGGACAGAAAAGGAAGTGATCATAATAAAATAAGTAGAATGTACAAAACAAGGGATGCACAGTGCAGTTGCTCACCACCTGCTGACCAATGCCCAGCCAATTCCTGAGCGGTGACCCCTCGCCAGCTTTCCCCCTAGTTTGTGTACTGACCACGATGCCATACGCTATGGGACATCCATTTGGACAGTGGGGGTCAGCTGCCCTGGCCATGTCCCCTCTCAGCTTCTTGTGCCCCTCAGCCTTCTCACTGATAAAGTGAGAAGCTGAAAAATCTTTGCCCTAATGTAAACACTGCTTAGCAACATCTAAAACATTTGTGTTATCAACATTATTCCAAATCCAAAGCACAGCACTTACTAGCTACTAGAAAGAAAATTAACTATCCCAGACAAAACCAGTTAAATACCCCAGGCTTTGACCAGAGAGGAAGGTTGTTTCTGAACCTGTTTTGTATCCCTGGTTGGCTGGATATTTTACAGAAGCCTGTTAACAGCAAGGTAGAATATCATATGCTGCTTATGGAAGTCAGGGTAGCTTGCCTTCCTCCCTTGTGGAGGTGTGGGTTATCACAGCTCTAGGCACAAGTGTTTTGGTTCAAACAAGAGCCTGATAATTGCCAGCTCATTTGTGGGTGAAAAGCACTGACTTTAAAGGATGAGTGAGGTAATTGTTAGCATCACCAAACTTCTGTACTGAAGGCTCCACAGTTAGCATCCCTCTGCAGTGGCAGGGAAGATTAGCTGGGAGGGTCCCATTCTAAAGGAGGTTTGTTTAGTCCTTTCTGGAACCAACGTTGCTTTGAAGCCATTGCTTCATGAGTTTTGAGTTTGTGATTCCAGTTGCTTGAGTCCCTTGACCATTTCCTTGCCATGTGCCTTTCTGTCTCTTGCTGGGCTTTGTGGTCAGCCAAGTATTTCTCAGTTCATTTTTTTTACTTTCAGAAGATCTGATGTGGGTTGAGGTGGGTACCTGGAAGAGGTGGCCATCCCAGTTGTTCCTGGCTATAAATGTACCCTATGCCTTACATATTTATGGGATGAGATTTCAAGCTGGTAGTTTTGTTAGATGCTAAGCAATTTGTTTCTCTTCTTCAGGTCATCTGAGTGAGTGTCCTGGCTTCATGAGGCTTTGAATCTGAGCCCAGGCTGGTAAGTGCTCATGTCCTTATGAACTAGAGAAATGATTGTAATTTCAGCTAGGCATATCTTCGTGCACATATCCTGTCCTTAGTCTGGCAGAAATTGAGAGAAGAGTCTCCTAGACCACCTGTTTGATAGTGGGCCGTTTACAAACTATCTTCTGGTCAGGTTTTCAGCCTTTCTCTTTACAAAAAAAGAGAAATGTCTTCCCAACAAATCAAACCTATCTGTTTTGCTTAGGAATGCAGTGAAATGTGCATTCAATACTATGGATATAATTTTCCTAAAATATTAGAGATCTCTGCATCTACTTGAGTTTTTTTAGGAGAAGGGACTTTGAAGGAATGACTGCAGCAAGGGGAAGGTGCCAGCATTCTGAAGGGGGACATTCACAGGTTAGTCCTAGGAAGTTGTTTGCGTTGTGGAAAGGTGTGAGAAACTTTTGTGAGCTTGTGTTTATAGTAGAGTGAAGGATGGTTTGCAAATGTACCTGTGAAGTGTAAAGCCTGTTATGGCTTGGGACTGCTCTGTGCTTGGTGCAGACACCTCCCACTTGCCTTCTTCTCAGGGGAACTCAGCCTAGTTGTCAAAAGAGGCAGCTAGATTAGAGTGGATTAGAATTGGAGAGAATCCTTGAGACTCCATTTAGACTCTTTACTGTGTAAAATGCCACTGTCCAACACACAAAATGAGTGAAGTCTGCTGGGTCACGGGCCCTGTGGCAGCCATTGACTGCCAGTGTGTAAAGGGGACTTGTGTGACCCTGCTTGTAGAAATGGGGAGAGAGTGTGAACTGAGTGGACACAGGTCCTGCACTTTGAAGGGTTGTTGGTCACGTGCTGAGGATTGCAGAGATGTTAGGCTTGCTGAGTGTAAGGGTCCTGCAAAGGGAAATGAGAATTGGGCACTTGCTCCAGATATAGGACAATTATGAATGATGCATATGTTGTCTCTGAGGAAAGTCTGGTATTGGGCTCTGCAGCATCTGCTTGATAGTCCTGAGACTTCTTGTCTTGTGTACAACAGGGTGGTTGACATTCTGGCTGCTGTGGGGAAGTCTTCCTGCCCTCAACAGATAGAAAGGAAGGTGTTTATTCCACGTGTGCAAGACAGCTGCTTTTTTTCTACCCTATTTTTTGCTCTTGAGCTGCTCCTGCAGCAGGAAGAATCTCAGCAGAGCTAGGGTGAAGCAACTGATCTTTCCACTAGTGATACAGCTGCATGTCTGTATATTGTGCACTTAATCACTCTAAGGGTGGTGAGGCACTGGAACAGGCCCGGAGAGGTTGTGAACTCCTCCTGGAGGTTCAAGGCCAGGTTGGATGGGGCTCTGAGCAACCTGGTCTAGTGGAACATGTCCCTGCCCACTGCAGGGGCTTGGAATGACATGATCCTTAAGGTCCCTTCCAACCCAAACCATTCTGTGATTCTGTTTTGCAAAATTTGGCCTTAAGTACCAAGGGGTCAAAAGCATTGCTCCCCTGTGATTTGGGGATTGTCTTTGTCTTTTGTGTCAGACTAATCAGTTCTTCTGACAAATCTCCTGTGGTCTGCTGTACTGGGGTCCCAGTGTAAGCCAAAAAGTTCTGGGCTCTTTAATGGCTGAAGTCTCCTCCCACATAGTCTCTGCTGACAGTGACAGGACATGATCAATAACTCCTGCTCCAGATGTCACTGCTGCCTGTAAGGCTTGCAGTTTCCATATTGAAAAAGGCCTTTCCTAAAGAGCCTAATCAATATGCTGCTGTGAGGTCTATTCTCATTTGCTATATATAATCCGGACACACACAATTACGTGAGTGAGCGAGTGTAGAGGGGGGAGAGGATGTGCCAGCCCTCTGCTCTCACTGGCTGGGAGAAGGACACAGCTACCTCTTACTTTGCTTCGTCTCCTGCAGCTGCTGCTCAAGGCTTGTGGCTGCATCCTTTGCCTGCTCTATTAGCACTCTGCATGGGGACCTGCTCTGGGACTCCAGGGGAGCCAAATTCCTGCTGGGTCACTTCTAGGGTTCGATGGAGCAGCCGTGACTGTCTCTCCTGTGCACTTTCTGCTGTTGGTAGGTTACCCGCTTTCGGAGCCGCGCAGGTGGGAGGATGTCGAGCACAGCCCCGTCAAAGAAGCCTTACCGCAAGGCGCCCCCGCAGCATCGTGAAATCCGACATGAGGTACCCATCATTCGTGACGACCAGGATGGAGTGATCTTGGCTGAACAGAGTCAGGTAACAACTTGCCGGGTGACAAAGGGCTTAACACCATTGCACCAGCAAATAGGGTTTAGTTACACCGAGGCAGGCCAGCTCGAGCAGGCAGAGGGGTTTGAGGTTTGCAACCTGAACTTCTCCTCATCGTGGTCCCTGGAGTCCAGCAGTGAGAAGGAAGTGGCAGGGTGCAGAGCAGAGTTGAACATCAAGAGCCAGACTGTCTCTCCAGCACTTCAGCGTGGTGGGAAGATGGGGCAGCGAAGTGGGAAGCGGTGCCCAAACCGCAGTCATGGGCACCGCAGCAAATTTGTGAGCCGTAGCATGGAGACAGTTCTGGTGTCTGGAGATGAAAGACACCATCCCACTTCCTCTTTCAAGAGCAGAAGCCTGGAACGCTCACTTATATTTAAAGAGCCTCCTGAAGTCCTGAGACCGAGGAAGTTTCGTGTCTCCTCTACACACCTGCCTCTCAAAGGGATCCTGAAGCAGACCAACATGACTGGCTCATGCCCTGAGAGCTTATGCAAGTCCCGCTCAGTAGAGACACTTTGCCACGGTGGTGGCTCAAGCAAATGCAGTGATCCTCAGCTCTGCCTCAGCCCTAGGGAGAAGCGCTCCCTGGAGCAAAGCACCAGCAGGGCCGCTGACTCTGCCAAGCGCAGGGAGAAGATCACAGAGGAAAAACTTCAGTTCTCCAAATTCCTGGATGAGATTACCCAGCGGGTGCTGAGTCCCAACCGCTTGTGCTCACTGGGAGAAACCAGGGGAGCAGAACAAGACCAGAACTCTTCCCTTTCTCCCAGAAGCTCTGTGCCAGAAGGCCAAGGGGAAGGTCGCCTGAAAGGGGTCAAAACCAAGCATGCAACTGAAAGATCCCCCTGCCCAAGCAGAAGAAAAGCAGAAAAGAAAAGTGAGGGGCTGGGAATGGCTTCGGGCCAGAGAAAGTATGCTGAGGAAGCTGAGAGAGTTTCCAGACTAAGAAAGAAACCTGTCCTTGGGAGGAAGGACAGTAAGGGAAAACTCCATTCCTTGGAGAGAAGGGTAGTAGATCTGTGTCAGTATGAGCTGCAGCAGCTGGCAGACCTGGGGCTGGCAGGGGCATCCTCTGGGCAGCAGCATTCACTGTCTTCATGGAAAAGCAGTGCAGAGGGCAGAAGGGATGAAAGCAGTCCCTGTTCACAGCCATACCATCAGTGTGCTAAGCTTGGGCAGAAGCGTGCAGTGGAGCCGAACTACCCAGAGAAAGGATCCTGCTCCACTCCAACATGCTGGAGTCGGGAGGAGGGGCCTACCCCATCTAGATCCTCCCCTTCCTTCAACCTGGCACTAAACAAGGTAGGTGCCAGGGTCACTGACTTGCAGACAGGGCTCTCACAAGGGCCAAACCCCTACCTCGATCTAGTCTGTAATGCCAGGGCAAAGAGTGAGAGCAGGCCTCTAGATCTCATGTTGTGCGTGCTTAATCACCAGAAGCTGCTGTCTTGTGGGTGCCACTCATGGCTGCCCTACAGGTTGGGTGTATCTTCGTGGGAGTAACCAGCTTCCCTTTGGCCCCAGGAATTAAGGAAGGTAGAAGCTGGTGCAGTTGTCCCCACTCCAGGTGTTTGCTGGTTGGAGACCCTTCAGGCTGCTGGGCAGTAGGTGTGTGCAGGAGGCAGGAAGCTCCATTGTCAGGAGGTGCTGGGATGTTCCTGGTGCTTTGCGTGTGCCCTGTGCCTGGCTGTCTCAGGGTACTGGATCTTTGTATGATGGCTGTCTTTTAAGCTTTCTCCTGTTTTCTCTAGCCTGCTTTAAGGCAATTCCATTATCTGGTTTTAATAAGAATCACAGTATCCCCTTTGCCTGGTCACTGTCATCTGCTGTTTGTGGGGGCAGGGGACGCAGTTACTAGATAATTTTGTGTGAATTAACTGATTGCCATGTGGAATCAGGAAGTAAGAAAAGAATGGATTGATGCTTTGCCCTTAGGAACAGGAGGGTGTATACAGGTGTTAAAGACCATTCTCTTAAAGTGTGAAGTAAAGAAGGAAGCAGCCCCATGATGTCTTAAGGCCAGAACTGGGATGGTGTACCTTATGGAATTGTTGGCAGATCAACAGCTTCGTCCTTGGCTGCCTGACACGTCTCTCAGGCCAGAGCTGACTGTGACAATAGACTATCTAAAGTGTGGCAGCACTTGGGTTTGTGAAGGGCTCTTGATATCAAGCACCAAAAATAATCCATGGGCAGTTTGGACTTTGTGAGAATGGTCAGTCTTGGGCTTTCACAAAAAATACAGCTGCTTCTAGTGCTAATTAAATATCTCCCAGTCATCCTAACAGGCAGCAGCCATCTCACAGGTTAGCAGAGAGAGTTCAAAATAGCTGATCTGTGTGCTCTTGTCACTGGTCTCTGTCTCCTTATTCTGCAGGGCCCTGCTCCAGCTATCTCTTGGGGTCTTGCCTATAACATTTTCTTTTACAGGCTTTTTTGACCTTTCGTGTTTCTTCTGCTATCCTAGAATAGTTACAGTGACTGGTTTCAGGTCTGCAGAAAGAAACCTTTTTTGCAGCACAATCTGAGTGGTATAATCGGTAGACACATTTTTCAGTTCCCAAATTTTTCTCGCTCATGATTTTTGTGGGGCTTCATGGGCCCCACAGGTGATTGCTGTGGTGGCAAGTGAATCCTGTGTATGCTGGCCTGTGAGATTCCTGCTGCCCACCAGCTGTGGATGTGGAGGAAGATGAAACAACCTGCTATGGTAGTGATGTTACAAGAGATGCTGAAGTTGCACCATAGGAGGGTAAAGTTACCTAACTTGTGTGGTGGTTTCTAGGCCAGCTCTTCTGCCCTGAACCAGAACACACAGTGTGTTTTGGTATCAGACAGCTGAGCACTGTGTACAAGTCCTTGTAGCTCTAAGTTTGCCTAATATAAACTGTCAGAGCAGGGGAGAAAGAGTCATAGCTAGGGTCTAGCAACCAAGACTGCCTTTTAGGACAGTGTGAGAGACCAACTCCTCTTCTAAAAGAATCTCACAGCTGTTTTCTTCCCTGTGCAGGAGCCCTTGACGGATGCAGAAAGGATGAAGTAAGTGTCCTGCTCCCCCTTTATGCCTGTCATACTGCAACTGTGTGGGTGCTGATTCCTCACATCCTGCCTGTGCCACCTGCGCAGTGAAGCTGACTGGCCCTGCAGGCTCCTCTCAGATCTTCAGTCTTCTTGGGGCCGTGTGGGCAGAGCCTGTGCCTTCCCAACCTGTGCCTTGCATGTCCCTCCTGCTGGAGGAGGAGGGAACGTGGACCCCCAGTGCAGATGCAGGCAGAGGAGTTGGTGGGTGTGAAAGAAAGTAGAAGAAGTCTTTAACAGAGGTGGAAAGAGGATTTTTCCCTTCTATTCTTCTAACCTGGACTGGGATAAATTATTGATTGGTTTTCATTCATCAGTGAGGGACACTGGAGCTGTGCAGCTCATCTGTCTTTATGCAAGCACTGTAACCTGAGAGGGATCTGGAAGCCGTGGCTGGCCAGCTGGCACGTGCTTCTTTGCCCTTGCTCCAAGAGTGTTTGTCTGTCTTTCCTGACAGAGATGTACCTCTTGCTTCATATATTGGAGTCTCCTGAGCATTCAGTTCCTGACTTCCTGGGGCCCCTGTGAGGGCTCTTTGGCCCTAGTGCAGGGCAGCAGGGGGGGGTGCTGGTGTGGAACACTCCTTGTGCACTCAGTAGTACCTTGCCCCTGGTTCCTGCCCCAGGCTACTGCAGCATGAGAATGAGGAGCTTCGTCGACGGCTGACATACGTGACTAACAAAATGGAGGCAATGGAGAGGGAACTGGAGTCAGGTCAGGACTACCTGGAGATGGAACTGGGCCAGAACCGTGAGGAGCTGGAGAAGTTCAAGGACAAATTCCGTAGGTATGACAAAGAAAATGAGGGCGTAGAGTTAGAAAGATCCCTCTCACCAAAGACTCCCTCAGCTGGCGTGAGCAGGCTGTGCCCTGTAGTGCAAATCAGAGGTGTGCTGCATCCTTGAAAAGATGCACCTCTAGACGCTAGGGGAGGTAAAGGCTCTGCAGCCATTATTTCTTCCCAGGTACAGTGTAGGAATGCTGCCAGCATGAAAGGCTGATGACAGGGAATTCTTCCTCTGTTGTATGTAAGCATGTGTGCAAAAAAACGCCACTGGTGGCTGCAAGAAAATGCATCATTGCTTTACCTGAAAAGTACCTTGGTTAACAATCAGTGCCAGTCACTGGTCAAGTGCTTAGATGTGACATAGCTCAGAGGATTCCTCCTAAGTCATCTACATCCCCTCCTGCAGGATCCTTTCCCCCTGCCAGCCTCATCTTGTCTCCAGTAACTTGGAGTCTGAAAGCCATCATGTATCAGAGGTGAGGCATAGTTAATATGCCTGGTTGTCTTAGTAGCAGTCTTTCTGAGTTCTAGAGTTGGTGGTTTTCTTGGCACCTATGAAGGCAACTTGAGTAAGTGCCTGAGATCCATTCCCAAGCATGCAATCTTGTTTCTGTAGGTTGCAGAATAGCTACACTGCTTCTCAGAGAACCAATCAAGACCTGGAGGAGAAGCTGCATACCCTGGTGAGTGCCCTATTAAGTCACTAGAGAGATGAGATGGAAGAGACCAGTGTGTGTTAGGAGCAGATGGGGGAAGGGGCCCTGTCTTTACCCAGCAGATGTGGCAGTGGGTGAGGGGTGAGATTCTGGCCATGACCATCTACTCCCCATTCTGGCTGGTGTCATGAGTGGTTTTTTTGATTTACAGAGCCTGTACATGGTCATGCATGAGAGCTTTGGTTCCTCACAACATAATTGCATGGTATTCCGTCATGTTGCTTCAGTCCCTCTCAAAATGCCAGGGATGTGTCAGCTAGTCTTGGGGTGGTCATCCTGGGAGGATGGGGCCAGTCAGAGCAGAGCCAGTGTGCGTGTATGTCTGTTGTGTGCATTCATAACACTCATGGCTGTTTCTTTTCTCTCCCTCCCCCTCTCTTTCTCTTTCTCCTCCCCATGCTGCCGCTGGCACACTCTGGGCGCACTCACTTCTCAGGCCTCTCTCAGCCAAAGCTGGATTTTTGCAGTTGCGTCTTTTCGTTTGTGTGTTTTTCTTTTTCCTCTTTACGTGTCTCAGCCTGTTGGTTTCACTGTCAATCCCACATGCACCATCTCAGATGGAGGGGCCCCAGCCCTCATCCAGCCAAGGGCTCACCTGAAGCTGCCCACAGATGCAGCAGGTCCTAGCTTGCAGGGCTCCATCTTGAGTGTTTGACTCTGAGCCAGCTGGAGCATGGCATGTTGGGAAGTGGTGCCCATAAGCAGTGGCACTGCGCAAGGTGTGGATGGCTGTGAGCCTCGTTTGCTCCCGTTCCTTCCCCTTCTGAGCTGTGAGCGGGCAAGTCAAATAGCTGAGGTGCTGATTGCCTCCATGTAGCTCAGGATGAGATTTCTTTGGTTCTAGAACTTGAATTTCTTGGGTTAATATTCACTCCCAATTATTCATTGTGCTGGTGCCTGAAGAGACTGCATACTGAGGAAGCACTGGCTCCCCTAGCCCCTTGGGTGTCACTGTGCTGTACCCGTGATTCACAGCTGGCTCTGCTGGTCACAGCCTCACAACACCCTTGGGCAGTTTGGAAGAACTTCTTGAGACAGTGACAGCTTGGTTGTTCTGAGCTTTTATTCCTCTCTGCTATTACATCTAGGTCTCTGTCAGCCCTGTACCCTGAACTGTTAGGGAGTCTGAAGAGGCAAGGTTGCCGGCTTAGGGGAGGACATTTGCTGAACTTCAAATGAAGCAACAGGTCCTTTTACCTACTAAAGCAAGGCTTAAACTCTTTCAAGGTGGTGCCTTCCTCCTTTTGTCCATTTATTGACTGCTGCATCTTTTCAAGCATGTTAGTTTTGGTTTCCCGAGGAAGGAGGGCTGGGTATCACAATCTCAGAGGTCTTTGCTACCAAGTGGCAGGTTGGGATTGATCTCTGAAAACCACTAGCTTTTTGTTAGGCCATGGGAACCAGGGGCAGAGAAGGAAACATGCTGGTGCTGCAAGAAGACATACTGCATTAAGGAGGTTCAGACTCAAACTGTTATCTCTGTAGCTAGCAAAGCGGCTGGTACTGTTTGACTTTTGGAATCACCTTCCTTTGAAGAGGGTTGTCTCCCTTGTCTGTCTGTCTGGAAGATTTTTGTATGCCAGCTGAACATGTCATTGTGCTATGCTTGGGCTGAGGTGGGTGGTGAAGCTGAGATCTGTGCTAGTGAGTTTTAAACCTGGTGTTCTTGCATCCCAGATTAAAAAGGCAGAAATGGACCGCAAGACGCTGGACTGGGAGATTGTAGAGCTCACTAATAAATTGCTTGATGCCAAAACCACCATCAATAAGCTGGAGGAACTCAATGTAAGTGTCAGTCTGCAAATGGCTGTGAAAGTGTATGAGGTGTGGGGTTTTCCTTTTGTTCAGTCATTAGTGTAAAGGAGCACATGAGTGACTCCAGTGTGTATGGCAGTGAAGGAGCTGTACATGATAGCAGAGACAGACAAACAGAAGAGGGTCTGAAGAGTTGAACAGGATAGAACAGATCTTCAAGTTTGATGTATTTACTTAAGGTCTGACCTGAGTATGGGCTGTACCTATGGAGGGGTCATTCACTCCAGAGCTGGGAGAGACCTGATGCCTTTTCTACACCATTAATATAGAAGTTCCTGGATCCAGTGCTTGACTCTATTAACTGCTCTCAACTCAAGTGTGGGGAGGAGGGAATGGCAGTGCCCTCATGAGCAGTTAATCAGATTCCTCTTCTGGTTTCTGTTTAAGCAGTGTCTGGACAGGTGGTGCCTTTTTGGGTAAGAGTTTGGGTGAGTCTGACAGTGTTGCTCACCTGTGCGCTCTCTTGCAGGAACGCTATCGACAGGACTGTAACCTTGCAGTACAGCTGCTCAAGTGTAACAAGTCTCACTTCAGGAATCACAAGTTTGCTGATGTGAGTAGTAATACTGCTGAGGTGGGGAAGAAGGGCTCATGGGCTTTGACTGCATTTTGCTTTTTCCAGCTTTCTCCGCAGGGCTGCTGCCCTCTCATCCTTCAGTCTCAGAGGCGGGGGGAGGTTCCTGTTCCCACTCCCACTGAGAAGGCAGCACAGAGCTTCTGCCAGCTCCTCTTTCATGACAGCTCCATTTCACAATTCAGCCAGGAGCTGTTATAAAAAGCACAATAACCTTGAACCCGATAGCCTGCTGGGTGCGTGCTGGTAGCTGGCAAGAGGACAGACCTCTGTCTTACTCTGCTCCATCCTTCTTCCTTCCTCACCTGGCCACACGGAAGGGCCATACTGCCTCATAGGAAGCAGTAGTAGTCTGACCTGAGGTCACTTACTACTCTGAGGAGAAGTGTGTGAGGCAGCATTCAGGGTTTTCTGAGCAGGAGAAGCTGGTACCAACTCACTACCCCTTGTGGGGAGGGAAAAAGGTGGGGGCACTTTGGCTCATCCTGCTCTCATCTCCTTTCACGTTAGTAACATCAATTCTTTGGCTGAAAGTATTGTCCAGGCCCTTAGCCCAGCTCTCTCTTTGTCATACCTCTAGTCTCTGTCCCTTCTTGTGTTTCTCTCAGCAAAACTACATGCTTGTTTTTTTTAACTTAGCAGGTGACCACTATGTCACCCTCCCCCATTGTGTCTCAAATTAGCACTTTTGAGATCAGTGTATCAGTTACTGCTGGGTAACCTTGACCTCTCTCCCAGCTGTCCCCGCTTTCTGGAGCTTTGAATTCTGCCCCCCGTGCTGTGTTCCACATGGCTGCCACTGGAGGGGGTTTGGTGCTGAGCAGCTGTGCAGACAGCCTGCCTCACAGCCAGCTGTTGTTATGCAGTGTGCTCTGCATACCCAGATGTGGGTGCAGTTTCCTTCTGGCTGTGATGGGACAGACCTCACTGTGCCATTGAGTGGCTGGGGGACCTCTGCTCTCCCCTTCATGCTTCCCTTGCCTGTGGTGACCCAAGTGAGGGCAGCTTGGCAGGGCAGGGAAAGCAGTAGTGCCCATTTGCAGGACAAGGGGTACCACGTCCTTCTCCCCTTGTTCCTTCTCCCCTGGTGGGACCCCAGTCCAACAACTTTGGTGATAAGCCCTATGTTTGTCTCTCTGAAATGGAGAGAGTGAGGAAGCGGAGTGACGTGTTGGAGTTGGTAAGAACACAGGAAGGCATCGATCCTGGTCTGCAGGCAGGCTGCCAAGGCAGCATGGCTGCAATTATGCATTCAGGGAGTGCTGTGGATCTCAGCAGTGGGGGCTATAGAGTCACTTCAGTGCAACCACCAGCTGATTTTCCACAGATCAATAGACCCTTTCCTAGCATGTGCTGGTTGGGCCTTGTCTCTGTGCTCAGAGGCATGTGGGACTGAGCCCACGTGTTGTCTTTACCTGTTGACTTTGCCAAATGGAGCCTGTGAACCATGGCCTAGAAGTATGACTGCTGTGACAGCTAGAGAGCCTTGTAAGTCATTCATGGGGCAGGTTTGCTTTGAAAAAAGATAGCCTTCTGAAGGCAAGGTAGGTGTATGTCAGAGTCAAGATATGGACTACAAAATACACGTGTAGGTTGGTTGGAAAAGGCAGGTTATATGAAATGAAATGGCTTGCATGGCAGCCCCCTTCTAATGTCCCTTTCCTTCTCCCTAGCTTCCCTATGAGCTGCAGGACATGGTGAATAAGCATTTGCACAGCACACAGGAGTCTGCAGGCCCTGGCCAAGAGACAGCCCACACCTTGGCTCCATCTGATGTTGTGCCCACCTCAGTCATCGCCAGAGTCTTGGAGAAACCAGAATCTCTGGTTCTGAATTCAGCCAAATCTAGCAGTGGCAGCTGTCCCATGGCTGAGGATGTCTTTGTGCATGTGGACATGAGCGGAGCCCTTCCTGATGCCTGCAACAGTGCAGGGCAGATGGGGAAGGAGGGAGGAGATGCGGGTAAACAGCAGAACGGTGGCTGCAAGCCGCAGAGTAGTGTGGAAAGTGTGCCTGAGGAGGTGCCTGCCTTTGAGAAGCTAAGCCCATACCCTACTCCCTCACCTCCCCATCCTATGTACCCAGGGCGCAAAGTGATTGAGTTCTCTGAGGACAAGGTAAGGATCCCAAAGAACAGCCCCCTGCCCAACTGTACATATGCTACACGCCAGGCCATCTCCCTTAGCCTGGTACAGAGTGAAGATGAGAGCTGCGACAGGCACCGGACACTCCCCAGCAGCCCTGCTTCGGAAGGGCGCCGTTCAGCCTCCAGCTGTTCCTGTCAGCAGTCCCCCAAAGCAGCCAGGGCTCATGGCTCTTCCCAGAGCAGCCCGTTCAGCAGCCCTCCCCAAATCCCGAGCGCCTTTGCCAGCTCTGCCAGCTCTGAGGAGGACCTGCTGGCTAACTGGCAGCGTATGTTTGTGGATAAGGCACCCCCCACCTCGGAGCGAGTGCTGATGAACCGCACGGCTTTCAGCCGTGACACAGCCCCCGAGCTCCAGAAGAGGTTCAGCCGCTCCATGCAGGAGCTGGGTAGGGCAGCGTCGGCTTACTCGGATGGTGAGGAGTCTGCACAGAGCTGCAGCTGGACTGTGAGCCGGGACTCAAGCGTGGACACAGACAGCACCGAGTCCAGAGCCCGCAGGAGCCATTTCTCCTCAGACTATGGTACAGATTTCTCCCAGGATGAAGCCCAGAAGCTGTTGCTTGAAAGCAGCGGAGGCACTGCTGAGCCTGAAAGTCCCTCAGCAGAGAAGCACAAGGACTATGTAGACCTTGGCTTGCCTGAGAGCCCAGCCGAGGAGAGAGAAATGCTGCTCCAGGGAAACAAGGAGAGCAGCCAAGGAGGTGCCCAAGAGGAAAGCGGAGAAGGCAAGGTCAAGCCTCCTTTCAGTCGGCCGCACCGCAGCCCCAAGAGGATGGGAGTGCACCACTTGCATCGCAAAGACAGTCTGACACAAGCCCAGGAACAGGGCAACCTTCTCAGCTGAGGCGGAGCAAGAAGCAGCCACGCTCAGTGGAGCTGTGGGGTGCCCCCAGCAGTCTGCCTGAGGGAGAAGCCTCCCTTAGTACCCTCCTCCCAGGGGAAATCTGCTCTGAGATTTTATATTTATTCTCTTCTTTTGCTACCTGGAAGAGCTGGGATCTCCCTTCCCCAGCACCTCAGACCCACAGTACAAGCACACACAGTGTGCAGAAGCACACCCACTGCCCTGACACACTCGCAGCTCTCTTCACAGTCTCACACTGGTGCCTGTACCAGAGCTAGTTCTTGGTACCCCTTGTCCTGGTGCCTGTGCCTCTTTTTGCTCTCATCCCCCTTCCCACTCAGGTACCTGAGGCCCTGGGTGCTCTTGAGTTGTTTCCCCACAGCTGCTCTGCTCTCTTTTAACTTGTGCCAACAGGGCAGAGTGCCTGTGTGGTGGTGTCTGATTCCCTGGGAGCCCCAGGGGCTGTGAGTGGGACACAAGGACTCTCCCAGCAGATGGCTGTGTGCCGTGGGGATGTGCTGGGATTGCTGGTGTCTCATTTTCCTCCTGGGTTTTGTTTTCCCCAGCCACCCACTAGGTGGGTCTTCAGGATCTGCCTCTGCAAGGTCACTGTGGTGTGTCTCCAGGGCTGGCTCAGCACTGGTCCTCACTGGAGCAATGCACAGGGGCTGGTGCTGTGGTGTGGGGCGCAGGTGCTGCCTGCTGAGGTGGTTTGGGGAGGCAGTGTTTGCTGGGCGCTGGGGTTCGTGTTTGTGTTTCTCCTCCCTCACACCTCTTCCCCTGCTCTCTGTGCTGTTGTTTTGTTTGACTGGTGCTGATGCTTTGCTCTTGGGTGGGCTTCTTTCTTCTTTCCAAGCCTTTGGTTTTGGGGTGTATTGTTTTTTCTTTCCCCCACCCCGCATAAACAGACACAGCTGTTGGCAGCCGGTCTGATGCCTGCACTGAGGGTGTGTTGAGGAGTCTCAGCTATCAGAGCTGCACTTCCCTCTGATCCTGGCCTCCAGCCTGCAGAAACCCCTCCAGATTTAAGAACAAGGTCTTGCCCCAGGCAAGCAAGGTGTGAAGGATGCTACCGGGCTTTTCTGGGAAGGGCTTGGTGCAGGGCCAGCAGGGATGCCAGGGCAGCATGCTGAGGAGCTGCTCCCTGCAGATGCACTACCTCATGGCTCGGCAGCAGCCCTTCACCAGGGTCTCCTTGCACGCCCCCTTCTCTGGTTGGCTCCAGGCTCTGGTGCCTCTCTGGGGCCTCCCTTTCTGGGTAGGGCTCTCTGCGTGTTTTTCCTAGCCTAGTGTAATACTGTGTGACTTTCCTTCTCAGTCTTGTGTGCTCAATGTCTTGTTGGGGGGGAGGGAAGGGGAGAGGTTTATAGATGTAGGTATTTTTTTGAGGGCTTACAAAGCCCAGGCCTCCTGTTTTAATTTTGTCCTGTGCCCTTGTCTGTCTGGTGTTTCTTGGCTTCCATGGGGGTGCGGGGCAGAGAACAGCCCAGTTCCCTTCACCATACCCCCTTCAAACCCTGCCCTCAGCCTGCTGTCTGGTTTTTGAGTTGCGTTTGTGTTGTCCTCCCACCCTACACCGTGTGGGCTCTCCATTGGGCTGGAGGAGAACATCCTTCTCTCCAGGAGGGAGCATCTGTTCATATGCTTACATCAAGATTTGCAGCCAAGAGCTGTCTGGGGACCCTGCTCCCCTCCCCAAACCCCTGTCTCTGTAAAGGGCTGCAGCTTGTAGCTGGGGCCAGCCAGGGCTTCAGCTTGAGCCTGGAGGCTCCAGGGCCGGTGAAAGGGAGCTGCAGGCCTCTCTGGCAAGCTGTGTAGCTTGTTTTATGTACCCTGGGCAGAGCTGCTGCCTACACACTCACCTTGTTTCCCGCCTGGAACAGTTGTGGAGCTGGATGCCACCCTCTAATGGGGAGGTGGGACTCAGTATTTCACTGCAGTGTTTCGCTGTGCAGACAGGCTGGTGCTGAGAGTGGGATCCTCCTCTGAGCCTGCAGAGTGTTTACCTCCCCTGTCCCAGTTGTGGAGGGATGGGGGATGTCCTTGTGTTTGCTGCCATCAGCCACTCCACTGCTGCATTTCCT
The DNA here is from genome assembly GCA_034336665.1 of Luscinia megarhynchos. NCBI lineage: Eukaryota > Metazoa > Chordata > Aves > Passeriformes > Muscicapidae > Luscinia > Luscinia megarhynchos. The sequence continues at coordinate 75,930,701 of CM067565.1, read as the reverse complement.
TTGTTCTTCTGCAGCAGCTGCCAGATCCTGCCTCACTGATGTCACCTGGGGTTGGCTGCTCACTGAGTTGGCTGCTCTGGCTCTGAGGCTGCTGGTGGCCTGCAGTGGAGAAGGCACTGCCCCCCAGCGCTCAGTCCCATCTCTCCTGAATCCTGGCATGCTGGTCAGTGGACAACTCATTTGCTGAGGCAGCTGAACAGAGCTGGCCTTGCTCTGCTTTTGGTCAAAGTAGACTGAAAAGCAAAACAGTGAGGTGGAGGGTTGGCAAAGGTATGCCCAGCACCTCACCAGACGCTTGTGCTTTGCAGCTTTAGGCTGCTGGCAGAGGTTGAGAGGGAGGGTGGCCTCAAGCAGCAGAGTCCTCTCTTTCCCTGTGGGTATTGTGTCCTCTGCACTCCTGCCCACCTTCAGCAGTATTGGCTCTGGGGCCTTGAGCCCATCCCACTTGCAGTGTCCCAACTCCAGACTGTTAATCTGTAACTAATGTGGGTTTTTTTCTGATATTTTCAAACTGATGTATATTTTAAGACCAGAAATAAACTATTTTAAAAGTAGATGGCAGTGGCTATATTGTACTTGATACTACACAAGACCTGGGCTGGAAGGATGCTGAGCATGTAAGGGTATAGAGCTACTCATAGTACAATGTCCCAGGTTTGTTGAACTGTGTGTGCCACCCATTGTCTCTTCCAGTCAGAGGACTCTTCCTGAAACTGTTCCTGTAAGCTGATGCTGTAAGCACCTCTCAGTGTTACTTGGAAGATTCTGCCTGCCCCATTTCACATATTTTGCTGGCTGTACTGGCTGATCTGACCTCCACATTCTCATCTAGGATAAGGTATAGCTAATCCTTTTAATAGTTACTGGTTTTCTTGGAGTCCCAGATTTTGGAGTCATCTGACTATCACTTCAGAAACTGAGTGACATGGGACTACTTAACATTCCCGCTTGCTGGGGTTCCTAAGAGGTTTATAATTCTAGATTCAGTATTTTGTGTGAGGAGGGAGGATTGGGAGTGACTGGACATAGCCCAGACAGTAAGCCCTCCCATCATGAGGCAGAGAGTTCCTGCAGGATGCTGATGCAGACAGTTGGAAGTGTTTCCTTTTTACGTTGAAGGGTGCTGCAGAAGTCAGAGGGCTGTCTTGAGTTTTCCTCCATCTCCCAAGTTCGGCTGTCTGTGCCTTTCTGACCTGGCTGCATGCAAGCCTAACACTGGAAAGAGTGTCTTGTTTCTTTGTCCCCGTAATTAATGATTTTATTCCTTGTTCCCTTGAGTAGCAGCTGCTGCCACAATTTAATCTTCTAGCCTAATCTGAGCCTTGAAACATGATCTTCCTTGTCAGCAAGGGACACTTGGTCAAGCGCAAGCAGCGAAACCCACGGTGCTGGTGCAGGCTGAAGCCTTCAGCAGGGTGTGTATGGCTGGTGTCAAGCTCCCTGCAGAGCTAGAGTAGCCTTCGCTTCCTCCTGGCCCGAGGGAGGGTCTGAGGGACAGAAAATTGGGTTGTCACCGACCTGTCCCCAGGGCCGGGCCCGACTCGTGGAGCCGCGGGAGGCGCGGGAGAGACAGCCCGTGAGGCGGCGCGCGAGGGGCTGGCGCCCCCTGCCGGCGCTCCGGGCCCGCAGCGCCTGCCCGGCCCTGCCGGTACCTGTCGGCCCCTCCCAATCCCTGCCGGCGCTCCGGGCCCGCGCCTCCTGCCCGTGCCGCGCCTGGACGGGCCCGCAGTGCCTGCCCGCGCCTGGCCGGCCCTGGCACCTTTCCAGCCCTGCCTGTACCTGTCGGCACCTCCCAGGCGCTGCCTGTCCCTGCCGCTCCCTGCCCACACCCGCCGGTCCCTGCCCGTCCCTGCCGGTACCTGCCGGCGCCCGCCCTGCCGGGGTCGCACCGTGGCGGAGGCGGACGCTTCCGAGTGGTGCCACCACATCTGTGACCTTTATAAAAGTCTCATCGCGACAGCAGTACAAGCGATAGAAAGGACATCTCTTATACACATCTGAATAAATACAGCCTGCGCTCTGCGGCTGGGGCGTGGGGGTGGCAGGGCGGCGTGAGCTATACATGCGGCGACGGGGACAATGACAAGCGGCCGAGGAGGCGTGTGACGGCACAGAGACGCGTGTAGAGGTTCGCTCGGGCCGGGCTCCTGCGCCGGGAGCCGGGGGAGGCAGCGGCAGGAGGCGCGACGGGTGAGAACAGGGCGGGCGGTGCGCGGGGCTCTCCGGGCAGAAGCAGGCAGGGTAGCCCAGCTACATCTCTGTTTCTGCTAAGAGGCTGTCACCGAGGCCTGACGTCATCAGGACCATCTGGGAGCTGGAATCTGTGTCGGGAGAGGGAGAGAACCGTGAGCCGATCGGCTGCCAGAGAGCGCACGGCTCTGCTCCGGATCCAGAGGTGAGGATCAGGAATTCAAACACCGCAGGGTGGGAGGAGAGCTGCTGAGAGAAGTGTGAGATTAAGTAGGAACTAGGCCTGCTCCGACCACACTGCAGAACAGAATCGATTTTTGAGGAGGGGGAGAAAGCAGAGAGAGCAGCAAGAGGCCAGAGGAACATCAGGTCTGAGTACCCCCGACATGCAGGTGATCCTGGTTGTGCTGGCCCAGCTGTGCCCTTACCCAGCTTTGCACAGGCCTTTAAATTGGCACTCATCTAGTGTTCTTCAGTAGAGAGACAGTGTCCAGGTGGGGCAGGCAATCCAGCCAGCACCACACAGAGACAGGGTGGTGGTGTTGCATTCCCAAGAGCAGGGAATGCCATGGGCAATCAGCCATGTTACAGCAGCAGAGGCCTGGAAATACTGACTTTCTGCACTGCATGAATGGAGGGTTTGTGCAGCCTTCCCCTGTCTGCCTCGGAGAGGTGAGGGCAGCTTGCTGACTCTGCCATGGCTCAGAGCAACAGCCAGGAACACTGTGACTCCCCACAGCAAGTGAATCAACTGCAAAGAGAATGTAAGTAAGAAACTTAGCAGGGTACCAGTTTCCCATTCAGAAGTCTTTTGAAACTGAAAAAAAAATCTGTTTTTTCCTGGATGGGAGGGGGGAGATCTCTAGTGGCAGTCCTGCACATTTAAAACTTCTGCAGAGAAATTTCTATTTCAGGAAACTATTTCTGGAAACTAGATCCAAAACTTGGCCAAACTGTCACTAAATTATTTTTATGGGTTTAATAGATGAGGATCCAGATGTTTTGAGGCTCAAGGATTGGTTGTGCTTGTCTGCTGGTAGTCTGATATGAGAATTGTGAGGGGCAAAGGACAAATGAAGGTAAAAAAGGCAAACCCTCAAACCAGCTGGATCACAAGGTAGGCATGACAAAATACAGTATCATATATGCAAACTACACAGAACAGGTTACCACTATCTCTGTAATACATCTTTTTTCCATTACAAGCAACAGACAGACAGTGGACCTGGCTAACTCTTCACATCTTTGGGATGCAGAGACAGGAACAGCTGATGCTGCGCGGATTGCAGGGAGGTTCTGGAAACAGTGAGGAATGACACAAGTTTTGGCTAGGATATCTGGCAAAGGCTCCCAAGATCTTTAATATTCCTGCCCTTGATTCCTGCCTTCAGATTTCGTTCCTGCAACATCAGGAAAAATGCCTCAGAGGTACCATTTCCACTCTTTGCAGCAGCCGCATTGTCCTTGGAGGCTGCCTTTCCCAGAGCAGCACAGCCCAACGCTATTTAACGTGAAGGTCACGCCTGGAGGCGTATGTATTCCATGGAGTCTGTACGTATTCCATGGAGGCTGTATGTATTCCAGTTCATGGGGAGAAGGGACAGACCCATTCACCAATGCCACTGCAAGAGGCCAGTGGCACTGGAAACACCCCAGACACCCCAGTTCTTGCCCCTCAGCTCCTGGCCCCCAGCCCAGCTCCCAGAGCTCTTACTGTTCTGGCAGATCCAGGGGTTCTTCTCCCTGGCTGTGACTTCATGGGCCTCCGTCTCCTCCTCTTCCTCACCCTCTGAGAGAAGATCAGAGATCTGCTGCTGCAGCTCGGGACTAATGTTGTTCTCCGCCAGGATGAGTGTCCGTAGGGCTGTGGGGTAATTCTCTACCATGTCCAGCAAGGTCTGGGGGGAGAGTGATGAAATAAATAGGCTGACAAGCATCACAAAGGCTGAGCAGAAAGAGTGTCAGTGCTTTGTCTCCCTGCAAACTCCAGCCCTCCTCTCCTTACTTCTGTCTTCCCTTGGCCTTGACCTCCCTTCATCAGGCTTTATGAGAGACTGAGGACTTCCCATCTTCCTGTAGGAAGAGGCAAGCTTGGATTTTCTGGCTCTGTCTAAAGAAGGGGTTGGTCTACACTGCTGCTGTCACATATCCAGGCCCCATTCCCTCTCACCACTAGAAGCTGGAGATCTGAGAGGACAGTCTGTGTAACTGAGCCTTGGCCTGTGTACATCCACAGAGATTTAGTTCTGATTCTCAGCCAAAACTCCAACCTCATTTCTTCCAAGAAAACGGCCAGGGGAAAGCAAGAACCCCCCTGGGTGCAGGGAGGGAAAGGGTTGTGTGTGGACTCCCGTGTGTGGTTGGAGGCAGGTGTGGGTGCTGGGGCCTCTGCAGACAGCCCAGACCTGTGCCCTTGAGGTGTCAGTGATGCTGCAGAGCCACTGTGGGCTCCCATACCTGAGCTGACTGGTTGGTAAGCCCTGTTCCCTCCAAGTCCAGCACTTCGAGGGTTCGACTGGAGGCCACAGCGACAGCGAGCATCCCAGCTACCTGGTCACCTGTGGGAGGAGCAAACCAGGGCTGTCAGCAGTGCCTGCCTTCCCTCATGGAATGCCACATGCCCTCATGTACCTGGGGCTATCATGGAAACATCCTCTGAGTATTTCTGCCATCAGACAACCTTCTAAATCTGTTACCTCACGGTGGAAAAAAAGGTGTTAACTGAGAAAAGAGACAAAGAAAGGTGCACCATTTTGTGGTTATGGGAGCAGTCACTGATTATCGGGGGAACGTAAAGGAACACTGAGATTGGTTTAATTCCCCAAATAACCATACCTACCCAAATCTCCTTCCTACTCAAGGAGGCAAGGGCCTTTAACAGTCCCTGTAGGGCATCCCAGACACAGAATATGAGCTGGGTACTTCAGTCTAGGGAAAGGCTGGAGTCAGAGGACTACATCAGCTGCCTCCCTGGAAAGGGGGTAGACTTTGAGGGGGGGATGCATCAGGATGAGGAGACACGACTACAGAATGTGTTCTGACATTCTCTGTTGAGTGCCAAGATGCCATACAACCGTGACACCTTCTCTTGGAACAAAACCCAGACTGCTGTCAAGTAACACCCTGGGGCTTTTCCTGTCCGAGAGGAGGTACCTGGTCAGAGAAGAGGGCCTGGGGGAGGCTCTGCTTGCAGACAGGTTGAGGAGGGGTGTATCATCCTGACGCTCAGAGCGGCATGGCCCAATCTCCTCCTCACCACCTTGCAGCAGAGCAGGAGAGAGTTTGTTTCTATGGCAACGAGTGCCAGGCTCTCCTCCTCCTCCTCCCTGCTCCTCCAGGAAGAGGAAGGGGGGAGCACAGGGACAAACTGCATCTGCCAAGCCAGCTTCAATGCCCAGGGCTTTAGGAAGAAGGGAGACATGGAGGGCCAAACGTGATGACAAGGGCGGTGGAGTGGGCAAGGCACAGCCTCCTTTCTGCACCTCCCTGCAGGGCATGTGGCCACCTCACACAAGCAGAGCAGTGAGGGTGTGAGGGTGGCTTCCCCTGCAGCTGAAGGTGCCTGCCAGGGAGAACTTGCTGCTGGGGAACAGGGGGCACCTATGCAAGGAACTGCCCCATCCTGCTGTTGATGCTCTGCCACCTTTCCAGAGCTTGGTCCCTGACCACCCACTGGTGCAAATCACAGGAATGCTGAGAGGCAGGAGTGCTGCTCCTCCCCGGCCCCCAGCTTACCTAGGGGGTTGTAGTCCAGGTTCAGCACGCGGAGCTGCGAGCTGTGAGCCACCGCAATGGCTAGGCGCCCCCAGCCTTTACTTGTGATGCCTGGGTTGGCACTCAGTGTTAGCTCTTTGAGGCCTGGAGAAGAGAGAGAAGCCAAACCAGAGCCTTAGGGTCCCAAAGCAGTCACAGGAGAACTTGTTCAGCTCACCACAATAGCTTTGGGTTGTGTCCCCTCTACTCTGAAGGGCTTAGGGGCTTGGTTTGCTCTGACAACTGTCATCATGTATTTCAGTGATCAGTGAAATATTTCACTGCCTTCAGCTGTGGCCCTTCATTTAACCGTGCTGCAACTGCCCCATTTATCTGCTCTCCCAACCTGCATCCTGCTTACCCTAAATAGCAAACACAGTGGAAACTAAGGGGTATGAGAGACAACTGACTGGGCAAAGAAGGTGGCATGAGGTGACAGGCTGGAAAGAGGATAACAGGGACAGTAGGGTCTGAAGCCTGCACCTGAGAGGGGTGGCCAGCAGAGATAACAGCATCAGTGGCATTGTGCACACACAGAAGAGGTGCTGGGAAAAGGTGGAAAGCACTTTGAGAGTCAGAAGAAAGGAGTGGTATTACCTCAGCACATGCCACCTCTCAGCTTGAGTGGGTCACTGGCCTCACACCACCAAAGATCATTCCCTGCAAAGACCTGAGTCTTGGCATAAAAGCTGTGACCATGCAACTACATACTCATGGAGTGCTCTCTCAAGCAGGGACAACTCCCAGGCAGTGATAATAAAGCTAAGTGCTGAGATAGGGGTGCACAATATATTTATCTACAGTGATTATCAACACACAAATGCAAAATAATTAATTCAAAGTCCAAGCTGTCCTTTCCTCCAGTTTCAAATGCTGCTGACATTAACCAGAAACAACCTGTTAGTCCCTGAGCTCCAAACTGCCAGCAGGACAGATCAGTAACAGAAAGCCCAAACCTGCCCAAGGGAACCACTTGTCTATTGTTCGGCTTATCTGCTTAAGTTAAGGGTAGGAAATCCTCAGCCCTGGCAAACCATAAAGCCTGCCTCCTCCAGGGCTGAGGCTTTAGTGCTACATACATCTGATCTGTGTGAAAGCTCCACCAGTCATTGAGCAGCCCACAGCCCCTGGTGCTTACCAGACTTGGCCCCATCAGGCGGCAGGAGCCCACAGATAAGGTTGATGCCTTCATCACCCAGCATGCAGTCTCCTAGATCCAGAGCCACCAGCGAGGGGTGGATGGAGAGAGCAGGGTTGAGGAGGGCCAAGCCTGCATCTGTCAGGGGACTCCCATGGAGGCTGTGCAGGTAAAAGGGAAAATTACTACGGAGCCTTCTTCCTGGGGCCTAACTAACCTGACAGGGAGGAAGAAGCGGACAAAATGAGGTGGATGATAAATACTAACCCCAAGTGGGCAAAAAGCTTTGGGAACCCTGTGCCGCTAGGGTCGGCTGGCCGCTACGGTGGCCCTCCTCTCCCGGCCGGGTCGAGGGGTGCAGGGGATGCCAGCGCTGGAGGGGCAGCCCCAGCACCGGGGCTGGAGGAGCGGGACTGAGACAGGGCCGCGCCAGCCGCCGGGGGCAGAGGCGGCTCCCTCCCAGCCAGGTGACGGGCAGGGGCTTATCCTCCGCAGCGTCAAGGGCATTTTCCCTCCGACAAGGCACAAATTCAGGGGCTGGCCCCGAGCTGACAGTCCCCCGAAAGATACGTCCCAGCCCGGGAGGGGCCGGGCCCCCTCGGCAGCCCCCGCCCCACTGTACTTACAAGAGGGACTGAACAGAGCGGTTCGTCTTCAGGGCCTCGGCCAACTGCTTGACGCGGTTGATGTTGGAGACGATGCCCAGGTTGAGGTTGAGCTGCGCGAGGGAGCGGGACTCGGCCACCCCGCGGCAGACGTGCCCGAAGTCCCGCTCCGAGAGCTGGCAGCCCCGCAGCGACAGCAGCCGCACCGAGTTCTCCCGCAGGCTCTCGCAGATGTCTCGGATCTCCGCCCCCGACAGCGTCTCCCCGGAGATCTGGATAGACCCCGGCAGCATCTTCCCCCGGCTCGGAGCGCCGCCGCTGCCGGGGCCGCGCCGCCCGGGCGCCGGGGGAGAGCCGCGCTGCGCGCTGCCGGCCGGGGCGGGCGCCGCCGCTGCTGCCGCCGCTGCCGGGCAGTCCCGGCCCGGCCCACCGCGGCCCCGGGGGCGGCACCGCGCTGCCTCACCGGCGGCCGCCGGGCCGCCCCGCTCCGCCCGGCGGGGCGCCGGGACCCAGGGCGGCCATCGGCGGGGGCCGATCCGCACCGGGACGCGGGGTCGCGCCGCCCCGCAGCTCCGGGCGGGGGCCGGGCAGCGCCGCGGGTGCCCGCCCCGCTCCGCCCGCACCTGCCGGGCCGCCCCGCCTTCCCCCGGCCGCCGCTCCGAGCCCTCTTCCCCGCACGGCCAGCGCCTCCTCGCGGAACGGAGCAGGCCCGGAGGGGGTCCGGCATCCCTCATCCCGCCCCGACGCCATGGAAAGCCCGCGAGGGGCGGCGGCAGCTCCCGCTGGCACCTGCCCCTGCCATGAGGAGATGGCGGGGCCCGGACGCTGGGGCTGCAGGAGGGGAAGGAGGGAGGGTGGAAGAAGCACCTGGGAAAGACTCTCCATGCCAGCCCCACTCCCACCTGGGCAAAGGGGCCCAAGCCATTGGGCCATGGCACACTCTGGGTGCTTGGTCTGAGGAGTTCTATAGCTTCTGTGTTCTATAGCTTCGGTGGCGTTTAATACTTAGTCCTACTGAACCTAAATCCTTGACCCATGACTTAGTGACGAGGTCAGTCTAATCTGTTCCTCACAGTCCAGAGCTTTCAAGAGCCAGTGTTTGGAGGCAGCTGCTTGGAGGTGAAAGTTGGAGGGTTGGGGAAGGGCCACAGACTTCCTTATCCCGGAGCACGCAGCCCGTGCCCTCAGCCTGACCTGAGGTATGCAGGGCACACCTCAGCTCCTGCTAATTCACAGGTATGGATCACAAGGATTTGCCCCCTCCCTCCCCGTTGAGTAATCCTGTACTTGGAGAGAAATAGGAAGCAGGGCCCCTGCGTTTTCAACTCCCCTGAGCCGAAAAAGGAAGGCAGTGATGTGGAAATTAGGTTAAACCGCCTAAGTAGGCAGCTTTCTGCACGTAACTAATCTGGCTGCTGCATATAGCAGTGCTCAAGTGCATTCCAGCCCAGTGGGTAACACTGGGACTAAACCAGGCTCCTCTGCTTGATTTGCAGGCCAGGGCCCAGGAGAGAGGGGATGGAAAGTGAAGAGAAAAATAGGGTGTGGAGGGGAATATGGAGCACTGCTCCACTGAAATGGAGGAGCAGATCACCTGAGCTGAGGATGCATGTTAAACACTGAATGAGGTAAGGGGAGCAGCAGCTTTAAGACTTTGTCTTAAACTCCCAATGTGGGTATCACCATGCCCTTTGAGTAATCTCTGCTTTCTAGAGTACCTACACCCCTCTCTTTCTTTCCCTGTTGCACAGAGGTGCATGACCTTGATACTGTTCCTGCAAGACACACCAAGAACCAACACTGGCCTTGCAACTCATCTGTGGTGCAATAAGAGCAGCAGCTGCAAGCATCCAGCTGTGGTACTGTGGCTTTCAGAAAAGGAGTAGCTAATCTCTAAGGTCACATTAAAAGACCCAGGTGAGAATGGGATCCTAGGTGTTGCAGGATGGTGAAGGACAAAAGACTGGGTTTCAGAGTTAGAGGCAGGGGGTGGCCAAGAAAATCTGTTGCTGCTACTGCATGCAGGTCAACTAGAAGGCCACACTCACACTCACCTCTCAATTACCTCCAGGCACGACTCAGCCCATGCTTTTCTAACACAGGCTATTATTAGAGAGGTGCTTGGAGGAGAGCCCTTGGGACATGTCCCACTTCCATTGACAGCAGCAGTCCTGAAACACTGATGAAGATGCCCTAGTGCCTTTTCACTGCCTGTTGTCAGGAGCCAGAGCACACTGAGTAGACAAGTATCCCACCTACTTTATGCTCAATTAATTAAAAAAGTGACACCGGAGCTAATGGTCCAAAGCTTTGGCTCACCAAACCCAATGCAGGGCCTTGCAGAGGGGACTTTGGCAATGCTATTTTGTGTAGAACTAGATATTTCTTCCTTGTCATGTGCAGTTACCCAACAGGTATGAGGAAGGTCATCTATTGTTTACTGGCTGGGGGCAGAAACAGTGATGCCATGGAGAGTCAACACATAAATGGAGAAAAACAGTGGATGAACAGCAACTACAGTGAGAGCAGACATAGGAAAGGAAAACAAATGGGAGAAGAAATAGCCTACTTGTAACCCAAAATCACAACTAAGGTGACTATTAGTGCAACAAGGATAGACTGTAAGAAGAGTTTGACTCTCAGGTACTGCATAGGAGAGGAGGAGGTCATAGATGCTTTAATATTCATTTTCAGCTTTAATAAACAGCTTTCTCTTTCTAATCTAACAGCTTTATATGGTAGTTCCACATTTAATAAAGAGGGGCTTACACAGAGCTATCTTTATTCAAAAGGGGGAAATGATGGGTTATTTCAGATTTGCTGCAAGGGAGAAGGGAGAAAATTATTTGAGATTTGCTGCAAGAGCTGTGGCAGGAAAAACAGGCAGAGATAGTGTTGCATGATAGGGTTGTAAGGCTTGTTCTGATAACCAGAGGACTTGAGTAAGCATTGAGATGCCCTCCCACAAGGACTTTATTAAGCCTGCATGCTCAGCATGCTCCCTGGAACTGCAGCATGCATGCATTTCCCTGAAAAAACATGTCCTTCTCTGTCAGTGAAAGGCAATGCTGAAGCTCTCAGCCGAGTACTGAATTTCTGGCAGTATAAAACAGTTCAGCTTCCAGCTGCTGCTGCACAGAAAATTAATCAGGGCTGAAGAACTGGAGCAGAGCAAGCCCCACAGGTTCCAAGAGGGTGGTTGGTTGTCACCCTGATCATGTCCCCAGCTGACACAACACAGAAGCTGCTCGGGGGAAGTATGAGGAGTTTGCTCACTGCTCTGCTCTGTGCTTTCAGTGAGAACACAGGGCACCCCGCCGGTTCAGCTGAGTGGCTCAGGGCAGGAGGGAGCACAGCTGTTCTCCAGTTGTGTCGTAGATCAGCAATGGTACAAATTTGGTGCAGAAAGATTTTTTTCTTCTCAGCTGAACTTACTCCAGTGACAATTGTCTCTTTCTCTTTTCCTTCCCCCACCAGTACTCCCAGAGTTTGCATCAAGAGAAACAGATCCATTCTAGGCTGCCAGGGCAAGAACTTGGAATTAGAAACAACCCTCCCATGGAGATATAAAGGGGAAAATACCAGAAGCAGTATTACAAACTAACACTTCCATTTTGTCAAATTTTGAAGTAATAGAAATTCTAGGAGCTTGAAGTGGTTCAATTGGTCCAAAACCTCCCATGGAGACTACCAGCCAAAATAATTAACAATTCCCACAAGTAGCTTGCTCCGAGTGCTGTTCTTCAGCCAAAATGTTTTCCAAGGAAGGGGGTCAGGAGAGAAGAGAGTGAGGGAATCTGTTATGCATGTGATTGTTAGCAGAGAAGCTTTTTGCTCTTGAAAGGGGAATGGAATATGAATGTGTGAATAAGCAAATAGTGGAAAGTGGGATACTGTGACTGAAAATAATCAAGTCCTTTCCAGTGACATTTTTTTCAACAGAAGCAGATGCCCAACCTGATTACAGTAGCTGGCACTATCTTCTTCTCTTTCATTGCACCTTGGCACTAGTCTGAATGCCACTACAGCTGCATCCTCTCCCATTAATACAAACAAGGGACCAAAGTGCAGTTCTGACACCCTTCCTTGTGCACTTGTGGGCACACCAAAGAAGGGCAATATCCTGGGGTTTTTTCTGCCTGAGTTTAAAGATAAGCTTCTCTGAGGGGTGGCCCCTCTCCCCTAGACATCCAGAACTACACGGAGAGAAAAGATTAAAGCCAGTTACCAGCTAACAGCTTCTACTTGCAGACCAGTTCGAGCTCTGAGGGAAAGCTGAACTACTCAGTTGTGATTTACTGCAGTGCAGGTAAGCCTAGACTGGGCTGCTCTGCTTACCCATCCTTACTGGAGTTTTCCTGCATCAATACACTGGAGATTTAATATACCAACTCTATTTCCATTACACACTCTGCTATTTCTCCCTTTGTTAAAGGGAAAGACCAGAGAAAACCTTGCCAGAGGCCCTCAAGGCCTCAGGAGTCCTTTCAAAAAAAAACCTAGACTCAGCTTGAAAAGCCAGACAGTACACAGCAGAATGGGTGTCTGGGGAACAGAATACCACTCCTGCCCAGAGGTGACAATCCCATGGCTGGGAGACATGAGAGCCAGCAGCACAAGGGTGGGCTGACCTGGCCTCCTAATAGAAATATCCACTGAAGACCATGCACAAACATGCTGCTCTGCATGTCCCAGAGCAACACGGGCAGAGGGGTGACAGGAAAGGCACAGTGAAGGCATGGGGACAGATACATTTCTGACATACAGAGCAGAAGGGATGGTGAGGTGAGATAGCAGCTTAGACCAAGTGAAGAGAGAGGGATCAATATGGAACATGACAAGAAAGAGCATGTGGTTAAACACTGTGCTGTTCCTGAAAATCACCAGAGAAAGTGAAGTTCCTGTGCCTTTTGAACCACAATGCCTTTGAAAAAGGTGCCCAAAACAGGACATGTGTCACAGAACATCTGAAGAAGGACAGCAGAAAATTGCAAAGAATCCTGCTTTGAGTCTAGGACAGGACAGATGAAGGTGCAGAGACCCAAACACCATGCTCCCATTAGACAGGCAGGCTCGAGCATACAACATCACTCAGCACCAACATCAAATTTAATTCTTCCCTCTTCAGGACAGGAACAGGGCAGATACTCCTGGAGTTACATCAGCAAGCGGAAAGAGGGCTAAGGAACTGTGCTGGGAAATCCCAGCTAAACATGCAGGCAACAGAACCATCTACTCAAGACAGCCCAGACCTGGATGGGGGAAGAGTGTAGCTCTTCTGAGTCACTGAGGTGCGACTCACCTCCGCTGAGTCCACTCAGCTGCCCAAAACTGTAATGCAGAGGACAGGTCCAGGAAAGCAAAACCAAGTTATCTTCTTGCTGTTCTGTCCTGTTCCTAAGAGGCAGCAGGTTACTGTGGCCCTATGCAGCCCCAAAAGTAGTGAAGGAAGCAAGTCCAAGTCTGTAAAACTACAGGGTCAATGCAATGGTTTTGGCTGTTGTGTTCAATACAGCATTAGAAACAACTGGAATGTCTCGGGCAACTCTCTGAAAAGGTGGCATGTTGGGTCCTTCCAATGTGTCCAGGATACCTGCAGAACAGAAAATAGGGGACAGAGGCAAGAGTTAGTTCAGATGACAGCAGATGGCACATTTCTTCTTGCCTTTCTCTCTGTTCAGGTAGTGGTTGAGGGTGGCCAGGCCCAGAACACGTGAAGCACTTGCAGGCAGTGGGAGGAGACATCTAGCCCCAAAGACTGAACAGGAGTAAACACTTCCATCCAGAGACCACAGGTACACATCAGAGCTTCTGCTCGGGGCAGGGAAACTGCATGTTCCCAAGAGGAACCCAGATCCATTTGCTTTGAGGGTGTCAGATCCAGTCCCCTGCCATTTGACCTGAATGCAGGTACTGCCAGAGATGTTTCTCTGCTGAGGGAAATTGATAAAATCCTGTTTCTACTTCATCCCAGCACAGATCTTGCTCTTAGAGCAAGACTCTCTTTCATCCTGATACACTTGCAGACTTACATTAGGAGCTGCAGCTGTGCTGCAATGTGGAATTTTTGTCACTGCAATGCAAACAAACCAAGCTTGGCAGGAAATACACAGACCAATGCAAATGTCCTCAAGTCTTTGTCAATTACCCTCTTAAGACTGATAAACAGTTTTGGAGTGCCTTGAGGAAAACTGCTTGGAGTATATTTTATTCTATTTCATCTGTCAAAAAGCTGCAGATCAGAACCTTTGTCGTAAGAGCAGATTCAGGAAAGACAAGATTTATATCTAAAAGGAATTGCAATGCTATGTATAACCCCTAATTATACAGATTTATCAGAAATATCACAAACGGGTCTGGCTGTGTAAAGTCATAGATGAGACTTGCAGAATTGCATATTTAGGAATCTGGAAACTCTCTAGAGATGGGGTGGGAGAAGAGTTTTAGTTTTGGTTTTTTTTCAAGGAGGTTGGGACTTTGTTAGCAGAAAACAAGAAGAGACATGGAAGGAGGACCTGAACATGCATGGCCTGGTTAACAGTACCAGCTGGGGAAGATACAACTTCTGCTATCTGTGCTATACAAGACAAGATAAAAACCAGATGTTAAACAAAGAAGGAAAAACACTTATGACACATTTCCTGATCAGAGAAAAGCAACCGGACTTCAACAGTATTCAGGAAGAGGCTGGACATCGGCATGCAAGAACAGTCAGTGCTGTTACACTTGTAGGGAAATAATAAGGGTCCTGCCTCACAAATTGGGTCTTAAGTGCTAAAACTCAGTGCACAGTAACTACCCCAATATTTATGTGCTGCCCTACTTGAACAGCTTCTTCCAGAAAATCTAGTGGCAGTCATTTTAGAGTTGGAAACTGGCACAGATGCCCAAAGGACAGCTTCAAACTGTCCGTCCTTTCTCTCAGATAGAGAAAAAACAACTTTTCTTTTCCCAGATCTAACAGGATGTCTTTATATTTCTCTTGCTTACCTTCTACCACCTTGTGATAAGCAAAGTGCAGATAGAGGAGGAAAAGCATATGCAGAGCAGCAAGAGTCCCACACAGGATGAGCCGCTGGGTATGTCCCACGGTGCGTGACACCAACACAGCAACCTAGGAGAGAGGAGGTGATCAGAGACAAGGCAGCTGCTCCCTGAGCCTCTGGAACTGCAGTCAAGAACACATGGAAGAACAGGTCAAGCAGTGAGAATCTGCAGAAACACTGCACTGAGTCTTTTTCGCAGTTTTCACCAACAAATTTAGAGTAATTTGACACTGTTTGGTGTAGGTGATCCTTGCCCAGTCTTGCCAAGAGTGCAGGATGTTCAGGCATGGCTCTCCACAGCAGCAAGGGCTGCAAGGGAGCAAATGAACCTCCTGCAGCTGTTAGAACAGGTGAGGATATTAATACAAGCAGTACCTTCATACACCAGTGGCCAAATTATGCAGGAGCATAATTTTCTTCAAAGCAGTTTGACTAGCTGTGAAATGAACCACCAGGTCAAGGAACAGAAAGCAAACACTTCTCTCCCTTCTGAGTCAGGAAAAGGACCCCAGGCTGCCTGTCCCTTACCATTCGTAGTGTAGAGAGTCCACCAACAACCAACCAGAAGATATAGAAGAGGGAGTGGAAGTGGATGTTATAGGTGACAAGGAGAGTGATGCAGTGTCCGAAAAGACCGTAGCCCTGACAAAACAAAAGTGTCCATGTTACAAGCACCAGTCCCACACAAAGGGCCGTTGTTCAAGAGCACAAACAGCCTATTCCTGCAACACTTCACCACGGCAAAGCCTCACAAACCACTCATTCACTGCCAAACAGTCAGCCAGAACAACTTTAACAGCAGCTCACACACAGATCATCTGTCTGAAGGATTCACAGGCGTATCAGAGATTGTGACAACGTGGGAAACAGAGGAAAGATCCTCTAATCCCAGAGTCGCCTGTCTTTTTATCACCAGGTTCTCAAATCAGAAAGTACAAAACAGGAGACCTGCATGAAGTGCCTCTTTGTACTACTGCTGTGTCTGGGATGAGGCAGGTCAGAAGAACATCCTGGAATTCCAGGTTGTGCCAGTGCAGTTTCCTGGGACTAGCAATTTACAAAGATTTTTCCTGTTCTCTGGGAAAAGCTTGTCCTGGAACACCATACAGCCAATGTGCATCATAAGGCAGCTCCATGAGTACATACCAACAGTGACAGCATCTGCACCATCGTGATCTGGGCATTGCACAGATATGCCAGGAAATACATGAAAGATGAGACGCCCAGCCAGTAACCGAAGCAGGTGCCAATGGCTGTGCCCATCAGTGTGCCTTCCCTCTGTGGAGACATGCCAGGATAAGGAAAACTCAAAGGAGTGACCTGCCAGCACCCAAATTAACCCCTGAGAGTCCCAGACCCTTTGTAGGTATTATCAAACAGCTGGCCAGCAGCATTCAGGGGGCCACAGGACCTACACCCCAAGCTCTCCCAGCAGAAGAGTGCCAAGACTTTCTGGTATATCCTTCCTCCCACCCCCAAACCAACATCCTCAAGTCAATTTGCTTTTCAGCAAGATGCTTATTCAGTTATAGAAGAGATTCCCTCTCCTTTTCTAGTGTCACTATAGCAATCCAGAGCCCAGTCAAACCATCACTTATCACTGAAACCTGACATACAATGATGGTGTCTGAGGTCTTCATTCCATGCAAAAGAATGGCCACCAGTGTGAAAACCAGCATGAGGGGTCCGTACAGCTCGCCTGCAATCTTCTACAGGAGGAGACAGGTGAGGGGAAGCTTGGTTAGAATCCCTGAACACAGGGTCCCCACCACAGGCCATGTAAGAAGTGCACTGGATGGACTTTATCACCTAGGTTGTCACCTGAGGTTAGGTAACAGCACACTGAGGTTTGGAACAACCATGGAAAGGAGCCACCAACATTTTCAGGGAGAAGAACACCTAACAAAATCAGTCCTTAATAACAGGGATTATTATAATTTTTTACAAGGTGTCTGTGTGACAGTCACTTGCCCATGGAGACTGATTCAGCAAAAGAGAACTCACCTGTGGGAAATTAATCATCTTCACAGGAATCATGGACTCCAGCAGTCTGCATCACAGGAAATAAGGGAATGGCAACAGAAGCAGGAAAAACAACAGGACAGTTAACAAAATGCTTCAGAAGTAAAAGATCCCATATACCCATTACCAGTGTTTGCTGTTGTATTGACAGGCCTTGAGGGACAGAGGATTCTTTCTAAAGGGTCAGTAAAGGTCACTAAAGAAGGAAAACTTTACTGTCGGGGATTAACTTTGCTGAGGGGGGGCAGATTCACTGAAAATGTTTAGGGGTCCACTCAGGGAGGAGACATCATTGAGGAGAGATCATTGACAGGGCAGCAGGAAGGAAAGGTAACTCTCCTCATAAAGGCTCACAAAACTTTGTCTTTTTGGAAACAACTGTGTTGCAAACCCAACAAAAGCCACGTAAGGCAGTCAAGTACGGGAAGAGCCCCTTCTCCTGCCCTGAGCAGCAATGCCAGGTCCAACCACGGGACCTCACTAAGGCGAGCGGGACAACGCGCAGTGTGTTTGCCCATACATGATCTTCCTGCAGGCTGACAGCCCATGGCTGGCTCGGACTGACAGCCAGGCTCCTGCAGGCACGGAGCCGCCGCCTCCCCGCGCCGGGGCTGCCCACCTGGCTCGCACTTGGACGGGCTCCACATCGAAGTAGGGCCGGAGGATGTCGATGTTGGCGTAGAGGCTGAAGGCCCTGGAGGCTTGTCTCTTCCCCACCTGCCACATCTGCGGAGAGAAGGGATCGGGCAGCGCCCGGGCGGGCAGGCAGGCAGGGGCCGCGGGGCCGGGGCACAGCGCTCACCTGGTCAGCGACCTGCCGGCCCAGCTGCCCCCGCAGCCCCTTCATGCCCAGGAACTCCCCGTCCTCCTCCTCGCCGGCGCCCGCCTCGCCCTCCGCCTCTTCCTCCTCCTCCTCCTTCATCCGCTGGTGCATCTCCCCCATGTCCTCGAAGCTCGAGCCCGACGTGTCGTCCATGTTCTCCATGTCGATGACGGCGGAGCCGCCACCCTGCGCCGGGGCAGACACGCTGTCAGCGCCCGCTCGGCCCGGCGCGGCCCGGCCCCGCCGCCCCCGGCCCGGCCCCACCTGCATGTTGTCCTCGAAGCCGCCCCACTCGGCGGCGGGGACACCGCTCCTGCCTCCGCCCGCCGCCCCCGGCGCGGCCATGGCTCCCGTCCGGCCCCGCCGCGCTGGCCCGGATGGGCGGGAGCCGGATGTGACGGCGGCCGGGGAGCGGCCCCGCGGCCCGGGAGCACCGCCCATCGCCGCCCATCGCCGCCATGGCGGCCCGGCGCGCCACGGACGAGATGCGCGACCGCGTGGTGCTCGGCGAGTTCGGCGTCCGCAACGTGAGGCGGCCCGGCGGGGCGGGGCGGGGGGCGGCCGGCGCCCGCAGCCCCTCACGGCCCCGCCTGTGCCCTCTCCTCGCAGGTCCACACCACCGACTTCCCCTGGGAACTACCCCGGCTACGAGGATGCCTGGGACCAGCGGCGCTTCGAGGAGGTGCGTGAGCGGCGCCGGCGGCCGGGTCTGTCTGTCTGTCTGTCTGTCTGTCTGTCTGTGGGTGTGCAGATCTGTCC
The DNA here is from genome assembly GCA_034336665.1 of Luscinia megarhynchos. Classification (NCBI taxonomy): domain Eukaryota; kingdom Metazoa; phylum Chordata; class Aves; order Passeriformes; family Muscicapidae; genus Luscinia; species Luscinia megarhynchos. Next base: position 75,912,365 of record CM067565.1, on the reverse strand, counting down.
CGCGCCGGGGCTGTCTGTCTGTGGGTGTGCGGGTCTGTCCCGCGGCCGGGGCTGTCTGTCTGTCTGTCTGTGGGTGTGCGGGTCTGTCCCGCGGCCCGGGCTGTCTGTCTGTCTGTCTGTGGGTGTGCGGGTCTGTCCCGCGGCCGGGACTGCCTGTCTGTCTGTCTGTCTGTCTGTGGGTGTGCGGGTCTGTCCCGCGGCCGGTGTGACCCGCGGCGCGCGGCTCCCGCAGGCGTTCCGCGTGGACGTGATCCGTGAGGAAGAGGACACCCTGGAGTTCGACATGGTGGGCATCGATGCCGCCATCGCCAACGCCTTCCGCCGCATCCTGCTCGCCGAGGTACCGCCGCTCCGGGCGTGCTCGCCTGGGCTGCCGGCCTGAGACTTGCTTAACAGGGAGCGTGGAACGTCCAGCCTCGTGTCAGCCCTTGCAGACAGCTGCTGGAAGAGAAGCACATGTTCATCTGCACGTGTGCCAGGAGCCCAAAGAGAATTGGGGCTTTAGCAGCATGGGCGGTACCGCCTGCTGGTCCTAGGGGTGCTGTTGGTAGTGTCTGTGGGTCAGCCTTTTCCACAGAGCTGTACTGTGCCAAGCGCTAAAAGGTTGAGGATGCCCCAAAGCCCTTTCTCCTGCCCTTCATGTCTTGTGATTGATTGCTAAACAAAACGGGGATGGGAGTAGATGGGGTATTAGGGTGTATTGCATAGCCTGATTTGGCAGAAATACCACTCAAAATAGTCTGCATGGCATTTATTTGTGGGAGAGGAGGGGCACTTGAGCTGGATAATCTCTTGGTTTATAGTTCAACTGTTGTCTTAGGCTGACTTGATCTCTTGTCTCCCTGAGGTGCCAACGATGGCTGTAGAGAAGGTCTTTGTGTACAACAACACATCCATTGTGCAGGATGAAATTCTGGCTCATCGGTTGGGGCTCATCCCCATCCGAGCTGACCCTCGGCTCTTTGAGTACAGAAATCAAGGTGAGAGTCTTGGAGAGAACAGAAGTATTGAAGGTTTCTCTCAAAGTAGGAAATCGGGGTCGTGTAAACTGAGCAGAAATGTGATTTCATATGCTTTTTCTCAGGAGATCAGGAAGGCACTGAAATTGATACTCTGCAGTTTCAGCTGAAAATCAAATGCAAACGAAACCCTCAGGCTGCCAAGGAATCGTCTGATCCTGATGAACTGTATTTCAATCATAAAGGTGAGATCTCCTAAGAATAGGTGCTGTTTTTTCTTTTTGGTCTTGGAAGACAGGACTTGGACTATTTTCTCAGCCCTATGTGCTCACAGGGAGAGTTGATTCCATTCTGCTAAAGTTACTTTTTGCTGTCTCCATTCCTGTACAGGTGAGTGACTTGCTTTGAGGCAGCAGCTGGCTGATGCTTGTGGCTTCTCTTTGCAGTGTACAGTAAACACATGACGTGGGTGCCCTTGGGGAATCAGACAGACCTTTTTCCAGATGCTGACTTCCGACCTGTTCACGATGACATCCTCATTGCACTGTTGCGACCTGGACAGGAAATAGATGTGCTTATGCACTGTGTCAAGGGTATAGGTGAGTCATGGCTCCTGGTGCAGCGGGACAAGGAATGTTGAGTGCTTGGACTAGGGCACTGTGGTGTGATGGGGAAGGGTGGAGAACTGGCTTTCCCCCTGGAACTTTAGGCCCCAGCATCCTTGTACCCTGAGGCCTGCTCTCATCCTTGACTCTTAACTCTTCATACAGGTAAGGATCATGCCAAGTTTTCTCCTGTGGCCACAGCCAGTTATCGTCTGCTTCCTGACATTACTCTCCTGCAGCCTATTGAGGATGAGGCAGCTGAGACGTTGCAGAAGTGCTTTTCCCCTGGGGTCATTGAGATCCAGAATATCGATGGTACTTTTTTCCTGTGCTAAGTGCCTTGTTCCTTGCAAGCTTTAGTAGAGACTGATTGGAGGTTAGATCCAAACTTTGCAGAGACAAAACCACATTGTGATGTTGCGTTGCTGATCAGTGGTTCATGCTCTTCTGAGCCTGAGGTTTTATGGTTTCTAAGGTTTTATGGATGAGTGGCTGCCATGTGCAGATGTGTTGGGTGATGAATTGGGATGTTTCTGAAATGCATTGGATACTTGTCCACAGAGTTCTGCAGCTGCTGACTGCAGCTTCCAGTGCTGTTCAGCTGTGACACTGGGTAGTGAGCTTGCTCTTTCTAGCAGCTGAGTGTGGAGAATTCTTGTGTCCTTCCAGGGGTACATGTAGGGTTCATGTTTGGGTTTTTCTGCCAGGTTGAAGTTTCATGTTGGGTATATACTAATTCTTTATCTTGTGTCTTCCCTGCCATTGGTGAGGGGGGAGTGCCTGCTTGAGGTAAGCATATGCTGTGGCCATAAGGCACCCACCTGCTGCAATTTGCCCGTCTTCTTTCATCTTCCCTTTAGGAAAAAAGGTGGCAAGAGTAGCCAATGCACGGCTGGACACATTCAGCAGAGAAGTTTTCCGACATGAGGGCCTGAAAAACCTTGTGCGCCTGGCGAGAGTACGGAACCATTACATCTGTAAGTAAGCCTGGTTTTCCAGAGTCGTGACATGATTTGTGTGAACAAGCAGTGACTGGCCAGTGTGTGTGGCTGGTTCTGTACCTCTCTCCACCCTCAGCATCCATACATTCAAATGCAGTGGCTAACTGCTTGCTTTGGGATTGAATCTGTTGGTGCTTCTTGCTGGCAAAGGTAGCCACTTCTCTGGCTGTGAAGATCTGGTTTGTTGCAGTGAGGTATAAGGGAAGGTGCATGGAGGCTGAGGCTGAGGCTGCCTCATGGCTGTGCTGACTTGTGTCTGTGTCTCTGTGCAGTTTCAGTGGAGTCGACGGGTATCTTGCCTCCAGATGTGCTGGTGAGTGAAGCCATCAAGATCCTGATGGGAAAGTGTCAGCGCTTCCTCAATGAGCTGGACTCTGTGTCTATGGAGTGACCAGGCTGTAGCTGGGAAAGCAGAAACCTGCACTGCTGTTCTGGGCTTCCTGCACCTGCCTCTGGGAGGGATTTCTCTTCCCTAGGCAGGACACTTGCTAGGGTCTTGCTAAGAATCCAAGGACTATCTCTTTGGATTTTTCTGTTGGTAATGAGCCACGGTAAGGACATGCACTAAAATAAAGGCTTTTTTTTTAAAAAAAGCTGTCTCCTGTGCCATTCACAATTGTGAAACCATAATCCATGGAGAAGAAAGTGGCAGCAGGTCTAAAGACGAGTAACAGGATTTTAGATGGTGTGCAGTGAGTGAATAGACTGATAGGGCAGTGTAGTAAAGCACTTCCCAGCAAGTCAGTGAGGTTTAATGAGTTGGTATCAGAGCACGGCTGTTTTGCAGGTGTTTCAGACCAGCTCTGGGATAGTTAATATGGTAGAGAAAAGGTACTGTCAGAGGACTGGAATACTTCTCCTTATGAAGAAATTGAGAGAGCTGATTGTTCAGCTTGGAGAACAAGAAAGCTCCAGGAAGACGCTGTTCTGGCTTTTCAGTAAAGGGGGCATGGAGAAAGACTTCACCAAGGTCTGTACTGACAGGCTAAGGGCCAACAGTTTTGAACTGGAAGAAGGTAGACTTACATTGAACATTAGGTATTTTTTACAATGAGGGTGGAGGTAAGTTGTGACAGGTTGCCCAGAGCTGTGAATGCCCCATCCCTGGAAGTGTTCAAGGCCATGTTAGATGGGGCATTGAGCAACGTGGTTGAGTGTTAAGAGTTGAAAATGCCTGGGAATACTGGTGTGTCCCAGTTGCTGAAGTCAATCCACAGTACAGTGCTAGACTTGAGCAAGTAGGTAGAATGAAAGTTCTGTTTCCCTGGGGTAGAATTACTTAAGAGTGTAAACATCCTGTTAGAGTGAATATGCTTTAGGGAGGAGGTACACTCAGCATCCTGGCTCCAACCCCAACCTGTCCCATGCCATGCTGCAGATCTAGGCATATGCTGCATGTGCATATCACACATTACCACTGTCTGTCTGTCTATCTCTGTGCTATTGCTTCACATCCTTACGGTACAGACCTTTGCATAGCCTAAGAGTTTTGCTTTGACAACACATACCCCTCAAGCTGTAAGCTGGGACCTAGAATTAAAATAAACTAGCAGTGAGTGGCAAATAAATATTTTAAAAATGCAATTTCCCCCTGACCTAATTAAACTATATAGTCTGGAAAGGTTCATCTCCTGCCCTCTTTTTGGAAGCTGGAATAAGGAAAGCTGAGAAATCTCCAGGAAGGTAGTCTGGCCACATCAGAGGCCTCAGATCTTACTGAAACAGATAAAAGAATAAAAATTAAACATGACACCATGTGTATGAAACTGGAATAGCTTTACTGACATTCAGGTGTAACATAACCAGTTCAGAGACAGCTTCGGATTTAAACATTCCTACAAAAAAGGTTTAAAATCCATTTTACAAAAACCCCTTGTGTCTAGCATGAAGTCACAGAATGTTAAAAATATCACAACACAATAAATACACCCAGCCTTTGCTAGAGCCAGGAGCCATGTTAGCTCAGAGGTTAAAAAAGTTTGAGGCTAGGGAGAAAAGTGGAGGGTGCTGGTGGAACAGCAGGGGCAGGAGGGTGAGTGGATGCCCAAGGCCTGCTTTTCCTATCTGCATTCCCACACCTCCCAACCCCAGCCTTTTTGTCCAGTCTGTCCATGTGGAGACACAACTTTTCCACCTACCACAACTGATTACTTGTTCTGTCTCCTGGATGGCAACACTGCCAGCCAGCCCTGGACAGATCCTCCCGGCTCTTGCACTAACTCTAGGGTAGATTGTGTAGTATTCGTCATGTAAGAAGAACCAGCTTTGCAGACTGGAGTGGCTTCATAAGAGTCCAACCACATCTAAAACCCAGCTTCTGACCTGGCTCCCCCCTGTAAACTGCAGTATAAAGCCCACCCCTCCTGCCTCACCATGCAATTCTCTGAGAAGTACCAGACTGGGTAAAAACAGGGGCTACTGTCACCTCCACTGCAACAGGGTGAGGAGATCCCTTCTGGATTGTAGGTGCTTCAGGTATTGGTCCAGATTTGATTTACCCTGTGCTGGCCAAGTTCTAGTCTACAGGGCATGGTAAAATGGGAAAAAAAAAAAAAAAGAATAAAATATGTCCTGCTCCCCCTGAGAGATGTCCAAGAAAGGCTGGCACAAAGCAAAAGCCTTCCATTTGGCTCTGGGTAGAACAAGCTGTATGATCATATCTATACATACATATGTATATATATGACAGTGTCTGCCTCTTTCTAGAGGGCAGTTGCACCTTAGAAAGGCTGATCTCACAAGAGATCCTAGAGCACTGCTAGGCTTCCTGGCACGCAGCCCTCAGCCCAAGGCTCAGCATCCTGGAGGGAAACAGATTCAGCAGAATTCCAGTCCACTAGGGACAAATGCTGATAAGCATGACAGGAGTGTCCGATGTGTTCCCTACAAAGCCTGGCTACTAGCACCCAGAGGAAGATTAGGGTAGCCCCTTTTCACATGGCACACTACTCTGCCTTTTGCATTAATCCTAAACCCCAAGGGATGAAGAGGTGGAGCAAGAGTGACCCAAGGCTACAAGATGATCAGGCTTTACCCTAATGAGGTCTATGGGCTCAGCTCCCACCTTGCAGGGAAGGAGAGGTCTAAAGATGCTCATCCAGTGGAAGGGAAGGAGACAGGGGAAGAGCTTAATATTGACTGGGTCAAATGCCACCGCAGGCCCCATCCCAGTGTATGGAAGAGAAGGGGACAGGACCCGTAAGGGGCTTTATTCAGATGAATGCTTGTGGAGGCGGTGACAAGGAGAATCTAATGTGCTTACTATGAGGAGAGACAAATTATAAGGTAGGGGAGGAGATGGTTGCAGCATCCCAGGCTTAGGGTTCAAAGAGTACATTGAAGCCCTCTCCATCCTCGTTTTCTAGCACATCTGTCTCCAGTGATGGCTTCACCTTTTTGAAGAGAGATGGAAGGTTCCGGATGTGAACCTCCTTGCGGAACTGCTCCCCGATGGGCTTCTGCAGAGGACAGACAGGCAGGCATCAGTCATTACTGTCTTCATATCCCCACTCAGCTCAGGGACAGCTTGCTTGCACATCACAGGCAGACCCCAGGTTCTGAGCAACCCTTAGGCCTGGACCCTGTGCTTGCATTTTGAGGAACTTCAGGCCTGGCCTTTCCCAGGTGCCAGGGCACTGAGGTAGCCTTTAGAATACCAGCTCCCCAGGTTCTAATTCAATGTCAAAGGCTCCACCACTACCATCCTCACAGAAGTCCAATGCCCATCCAGCAGCTTCAATCAAACATTTTAACACCCTGTTTCCCCAGGTACCCTTGTGCAAGGTATCCACTGTCTCTCAGTGAGAGGCCATTGCCGGAGGGGCTGCTCAGTCTGCTGGACCTCCAGGGTGAAGAGAGGCAGAACAAACACTAAGAACATGCTGCAGCAGTCTCCTGACTAGGAAGGGGGGTGGTTGGTGAGAGGAGGCAGGCTGGCTACCCTTCACTTCTGCAGCATACTGCTATGAAATTTTCCTCCAGGGTATCACTTACCCCAATGCAACCTGAGATGAGGCGCTTGAAGTGATCCTTCCGGCGCTTGTCTGCCACTTTCTGTAGTGTTGGGTTGAGAAGTTTTGAATCAAACTGCTCCAAAGAGTCCAGCTGGATGTCTGGGATCTGCTCCATCACTGCCTTCAGCTCACCATAGCGAGGCCGCTGCATGGAGAAGCACCATTAACACAGCTCTGCTGTAACAGCCTTGCCCTCCTTGGGGGCCATTAACTCCTCTGCCCCTACCCAGTGGGCATGTGACTGGTTTTCACCATTGCCCTCACATTCCTCAACCTCACGTTTGGATAAGAACAGAATTTCTCACCAAGGCCTCGTAGATCTGGAAAGCCAGGTGGACAAGAGCTGCCATGCAGCCATCGTGCTGCCCATGTACCTGTAAGCCCTTCAGCACACTTGTGAAAAACCAGGACACAGCATCGGGAAGGAGGTTTCCTGGAAGCACCTGGGGAAGAAGCACTGTCAGCACTGAAGCAACATACTGGTACATAACCACCTTTCTGCAGCAGCTTGCTCTTCCTGAGGGAGAAGGTGCCCACAGGTGAAGCAGCCACGCTTCTTACAACATTCAGAGCCTCCTCTTCCAACCCTGCCAGAACTAATCCCTTCTTCCTCCCAGAGGTACCTGTTTGAGCAGTGGCCAGCAAAGCTGTGTTGTGGTTCTTTGGCAGGACAAGGTGTCCTTCCAGGATAGTGATGTGTAGGCAGTGATGAGCACTGCAGTGCAAACATCCTGAAAAGGAATCAAGAGAGGAAAACCAATCAGAGGAACTATTTCCTACTTCAGCATTCAAACCTGATGGGAGCCAAGAAGAAATCCAGAGAATATGCAGGAGCTTCTGAGAATCTTGCTTCTTACTGTTGCTCCAGTGGAAGGTGTTCACCCACTGTGCACCATCATAACCATGACGGACCAATGTGAAATTAACCTGTTCCCTTCATCTCCCTGGGAAAGATCTTGAAGCACTCCCCTGAAGGACTGCCCTCAGCTGATACTCTCAAGTCACTGCAAAAACTTCTACAAGAGCTTCTAAGGCATCCACAGGAGAGTATGGAAATATTGGCATAAAAGTATTCAGCACAATGGGTGGAATTAGCACTCTGGCTCCTGTACCACCTCAGGCAGATTTTACAGAGAAAAAAAAAGCTGGATGAAGTTCTTCCTCATTAAGACTGGGGCCCAGGATGAAGGCAGAGCCAGGGAATACCCTGGGGGCTGAATGCCTAGGGCCTTCTCCCTAGAAGGTCTGAAGCTCTGTAGCCATGTGTTATAACTGTATCCCAGCCCCCATTTGCTTCGTGGCTTCTGTGGCCCTTAAAAGCCATGCATATTCCCAAGAGGTGATTCCCACATGGGGAACACTCCAGCAGCCTAGATCTCTGCAGCAGTGCCTGGCTGCAGAGCAGACAAGTGTGACAGAGCACAGAGAAAGGATGCTGGCAGTCAGAGCACATGCTTACCTCTTGCTTCATCAGACACTTGCCGAGCTCGGTGAGCTCTGCGTTGGCAGGGGGAGTCACCTCCGTGGCCATCGCCTCATCATCTGCAGAGCAAAGGCTGCACTGTGAACGTGGCCTCCCAAGGACTGAGGGGGACACAGGGAGGCTGCAAGAACTAAGCTGGGAGCCAGGAGCCAGCACACAGAATCTGTGTCCTGGATCAGCTTACCCAGAACATCTCTTTTCAAGCAAAAAACACCCACCCTATGTGGGGCAGGAGGGGTATGCAACTGGCTACCTTCAGCTCTTGAGAAACTGTTCCCATCCCCCTCTGCTCCTCAGCCTACTTCTCAGAACCTTAAGAACCAGCTGCTCCCATATATGCCACCTGTGAACCCTACAGCACATTAGTTTCCAGGACAGAATGGTTTTTTCTGTGGAGCCCAGACATGCTGGGCAGGACAGAGCTGAAGGCTTTTACCAAATCTATACCCCTGACACAGAAATTCCAGCATCAGCCCAGTCTCCCCATCAAGAAAGAGGAAAGGAACAGTGTTTGTGTACACCAAAGGCAGGAAAGGCAAAGGTAGGCATTTACTTACCATCTCCATCTACAGCAGCAGTAGTGTTCTGTTCAACACCTTTCTTAGAAACACAGCAAACAGCTGCAAAAACAGTTGCAGGTCAGAGGAGCAGAAAAGGGAAGATGCTACTGCAGAACATGCAGAGATTATCCTACAGACTCTGATGGGCTCACAGCTGCTTCAAGCTCCCCCAGCTCTTACAGGGAATCTGAAGAATCAGAAAGCCCAGTATAAAAGTTCAATACTGCACTACCTGGAAGGCTGCAACACCCCACCCACAGCACCTTCCCACAGTGGAACCTGCTGCACAGTAGTTGACTCCTACTACTGAGAACCAGGAGTATACAAAACCATCTGAAGCCCACAACCCAAGAAGAACATTGATTTAAAACAAAAAAGGCCAGTCAAGAAAGGAGATAGAAGATTAAGATCTGTAATCCCCATGGATTCAACTTCTCCAGCTTCCCTGTACAAAGCCATGCTAACACAAAATTGATGCTGGAAAAGGAAAACACGAGGAAGACTGCTTTGGGGGGACTCTTCCCTTACATCTGGTTAGAGACATGGCAACTGCAACTACAAAACTGCTCTGCACTTGGCTTGTCCACAAATCCATATCCTGTACTGGGCTCCAAAGCACAGAATGGGAGAATCCAATTCCCTATAGGACTAGATTCCTACAGGAATGGTGCCAAAACCATGGAGCCCTAAAAGCTAACAAAAGGAAGGATCTCTCTTCTGAAGGTTTTAAATTATGAATTAGCAGGTTTTAGCGAAGATTTTTGGCAGGGCTGTCTCACATCTGCCTTCTCATGGTTATGCTATACACTACTGACAGTTATAATTAAGTTTCACTGCACATTGGGAATTCCTGTTGTCCTCTCCAGGGAAAAACTTCCCAAATATCTCAGGAAGACCTAGCCTGATTTCACTTACTGGCAAGATCCATGACTTCTCGAGTCAGCAGCCTGACCAGTTGTTCCTCAAGCATCTCCTGAGACTCGGGGTTGTCATCTGCAGCATCATCCTCACTGAGGAGAACAGGTTTTAGTTTGACAGGAGCCAATGTCTTCAAGAACCCCCTCTGCCCAAACACAGGGAATGAGTCACCAGTGTGTCTTCCAGCCCTTGCTGGCAGGGCTTCTCCTGGGCAAAGGGCCATGTAAAAGAGCAAATCTCTACCCCATCACCCATCTCCCTCTTTGTACCAAGGGGTGGAAGCTTACCAGAGCATGCTTCGCTGGTTGATCACCTGCCATTTCTGGGACAACCTCTGTTCAAGACAAAAGGAAATATCAGATCTGGACACAATGCAAGGAGACCCAAGCAATAGCTGCTGGCAGAAGCACAAGAGCTTTAAACACAGCTCTCATGCCAAGATCAGTTTTGAATGGCAGGAGAACGGGTACCAAGTGTGCTGGAATGGGTGTGAGCTGTCATGAAAATGACAGGACTTGGGGAAAAAAAAAACCCCATAAACCCAAAAAGTCTCAGGGCTGCAGGTTGAGGAGTTCATGTCCACAGGTTTGAACTCACAGCTAGGGGATGCTATGCAACAGCCAGGGTTCAAGACACTTTAAAGCCCTCACCAAAACATCATCAAAATCATTAAGCATCAAGGCTCTGCCCTTATCTCTGCTGGACCTGTAGAAACAGACATCCCCACATGCTGCTGCCAGCTGCTACAGGGAGTCAGGGCTGTCAAGGAACAGGCACTGTACAAGCTGTTTTCTTACCATGTGCAGATAGGTAAAGAGTGGTCCCAGCATGGGGCAGACAAGTGTTTCGTAGTATTCTGAGGGGCAGGAGAGTACCAAGGGCTTCACAAACACCCCTGCACAGACCAGTTAAGGAAGAGATCCAACACGTAAGGCCAGCTGCAAAGCTGCTAGGGAGACTGCAGCACAGTGCCCAAGTCAGCCCATTCCCCTGGGAGGCCAAGAGACAGACAGCTGGAAGCCCACCTTCTCACTGCCCTGAATTAACAAGTGGCATCTCTATACAGCAAGAACATCAATTATTAAACTCTTTCCCCTGACAGTTCAGCTGAGAAAGTTAGAGGTGCTTAGCACCCATTTCCTAGCTGTGAGACTGAATGTCCAGTCCTGGAAAGTAGGTTGGGAAACCCACATGATCTCCCAGAGAAGCACATCGTAATTTCAAGCTCCTCACTATCCAAGCCCCCTTGGCACTAGAAGGCACTACTCACCTCTCACAGTGCCTCCAGAACCACACAAATCCTTTGCATTTATTCTGACCCCATGCACTGCTCATTCTGCTTGTGCCCTCCTAGGCTTACACCTCATCCACACCAGGTGCATCTCTGTTTGTTTACTCCTCAATCACCCTTCTTTGTCTTGGCCATACTGAAAACAATGCAGGGTTTAAATTTATGTCTTCAGAGCCTCTGAAGCTGGCCTGAGACAGTGATGGAAGGATACGGAGCATGGGCCGCAGTCTGTAATCAGGAATGTTGTTGAGGTTGTTGAAAGCAGAGCTGAGGAGCTGGTTGGCGAGACCCTCAACAGTGTAGAAATCCTGCTGCATGGAGGGGCCTGCATTTCCCAGGATGTGAAAACTTCAACAAAAAACAAGTTAGTTACAAGTCTGCTAGACAACAAGTACCACGTCTCTGATCTGCAAAGGCTACAAGTACTATCATCTTGAGACCACGCAGTTGTCACATTCCTAACAAATACTATAAAGGAATTCTACCACAGTATCTCTTTTTTTGGGGGGGATACTGGCAGAGGGACAATGAATTAAGCATTTAAGCACTACAAGGTATTTCAAGTGCTGATGTACCCTGACACATAATTAGAAGTGGCAAAAGAGACAAACTAAGGACATCAGGTAAGTGCTCCACTCTGACTACCTAACTGCAGAAGAGCTAAAACAGATCCCCATTTTGAAGTACTTTTTCCTGACAGTTCCATGTCTGTGTGGCAGGTTACAAGCACTGAATATAGGCCACCACTACAGCTTGTACTTGGATATTACAGCATACAGCTCACATCAGAAGTCTAGCTCAAAAGGAAGTCAGGACCCCACAATAACCTACTGCTTTGGCTGTCAAGTGCTGGACTGTGGTGAGAGACATGGTCCTCTTACCAGTTGTCGTAGAGGGTACAAAAGAAGCCCTGCATCCTTTCCAAGACTGTTTTGTAAACAGGAGAGTCATAAAGTTCCAACAAAGGCTGAGGCAGACCTGTGGAAAGGAATAAGCTTCAGTTACATTAATGTTGCATTAATAGGAGATGCACGGTGCATCTTCAAAGCATGCTGAACAGCCCCAGCCACCTTGACAGCAGCAAGTCAGAGGTCAGCTAGGTCGCACCCAGAGCAGAGGTGTTTCCACCTCTGAGGTTGCTGTAGCTGCCTTATTTCTCCAAAGTAGAACTTACTTGAGCTACCAGAACCCAATCAGCAGCAAAGCTGACAGTTGTTGCACCTCCTCTAATAGCTCATCCCTTCAGGTTTGTATTTTCTGCCAGGATACAAGCTACTGTTGAACTATGATATTAAAAAGTTTAGAGCAGAGATCAAGGCCCTGCTGCTTTATATGCAGGAGCTCACAGAGTTTTTGAAGTCACAGAAAACAGGTGAAGGAAGCATGTCCTCATTTTATAAATAGGAAATGGAGAAAGATAGACAAAGCAACTTTCCCAAAATATTTCACTGTCTGTCAGAACCTGAAATTAACCCCCAGTTTCCAAAGTAATGATCCACACTTTATCCACAAGACCACCCACTTCTGCTTGGCTGGAAAGGCTTCTGTGTTCACAAGCTCAAACCTGTTTTAAGAAGGCTCCAAAGGCCTCTTTCTAATATGCTGTCTATAAAAAAATGCCAGGGCCACACTGTGCAACTTGGCTCTTGCCCTCCAGGTCTCTGCACCAGCACTCAGGGCTCCTTCTGAGCACTAATTCTGCCCAAAGCCAACTACTGCACCCTCCAGCCTCTGCAGTCTGAAATGCCATATTGCAGAAACCACCACCATCCCACAGATGGGATAAGAATTTTGGTGGTGTACCCTTCAATGCATGCAATGTGTCTGAGACCAATAACTTATTTAATATCTTAGTTTAAGGCAGTTCAAATCACAGCTGAGCTGCAAAAACTATGAAGAAGCTGGTCCTCCAGCCCTATTTTACTCCCTCTGCTATGGACAGATCACTAACTCAAGTATCTCTTAAGAATCTGCCCATACATTCCTCCTGAAGAGAAGCCTCTTACCTAGAATAGCATTCTTCTCCACCTCCAGCATGTCCAAGGCCTTTGCAAATGTGTCTCCCAGCCTAGCCACCATCTCTGGCATGTAGAGGTTGTTGTGAGTCCTGAAACAGAAGAGCACTTGGTTTATACTAATGTAAGTCAACCCCTTTTCGCCCTTGACAGTGGAATCCTCTCCTTCAGCTTGTGGACAGCTCTTCTGAGGCAGATGATGAGAAAGGTGAGACCACGCACATGTGCATGGGATCCCCACTTCCTCACCTGCAAAAATACTGGGGAAGCTGACTCGACAGAGACATGCAGTGACTCCACCTCATGTCCTGAATCTCCTGGCTGCCCCTTCCACTTATTTCCGCTCATCCCACCCCTTGCAAGCACTGGCAGTAAAAACTCCCAGCAATTCTCCCAGATGATGCTGGGAACAACTTACTAGCTTGGCTAAAGGAATCAGAGAATGGATTTTTAAAATTGACAAGACATGGATTCTGTAGTCTCAAAAGATCTTCTGCACTTAAGGCTCCTGCAGAGGGAGGCCTGTATCAGCTCCAAAATATGCACACTGCCCCTCAGGGATGGGTCACAGTCCCCAGAATGGCAGATGGCATTGGAGGGACTCTAGTGAGAACATCAGTTCCATCAGATGTTACTCATGGCAGGCACACGTGCCCCCTGGACAACACATCCAGCTGAGAACAATTTTGCACCATAGGAAGTAGCCACAGTCAGCTGTCTGCAAGGGACACCAATTCAGCCATGGGTGGCTGGTTCTTGCCATCCAGGCCAAAATGGGTCCCCTCTCTTAACCAGGGTACTGACACTCAGAGCTGGACACAGGGGTGTCTCTCTCACCTACCTCTCTCCTTTGAGATCTCAGACCTCCACTCTGGGTGTCGCCAGCTGCACACAGCACAAATCCTGCAGCCTCCTCCAAAACTGCAATGCCATTGTACCTGCTGCTAGAGGTGATCAAGGGCAACTCAGTATCTCCCCCTCGAGCAGCATTTCCCAAAGCAGGGGGTACATGGGAATGGCTGGGGGTAGGGAGGGTGGACAGACCTCAGGATGTTCTCCAGAGTCTCAGTTTTCACTCATGTATTAATTATTGGTTTTTGGTTGTTTTTTTTAAGGTCTACATTCATAATTCTGGAAACCCTGATGCAGTGCTGTCTGAGCAGAAAGCTCCAAAACCACAACTATCCTGTTTCTCTCTGCAAGTGTTAAATACCTTCCTGCTCACTCACATGAGGAAGGCAAGTATGTGAACTTCATAAGAAAGAGCTACACAATGACTTAACGACTCATACTCTCATTCTGGGCTGGATCTAACACCATGCAACAGGCCTCAAAGGGCCACAAGCTGATTCTGCTTTGCCAAGAAGGGCCAGGGAAGATCCCAGCCTCCACACTGGTTGATGTTGCCCCACTGATTCAAAAGGCTGTGCATTTCTGCTTGAGGCTATCCTGAAATCTAGATACTAAAATAATCTCTTGTATGTCTCCTGTCCACTCCATGCCAGTGTTGGCTTTGCCTCATGCTGGGCAGAAAGCCAGTGGGAAAAATGCAGGGACTGTGGAACTGCAAAGGTGAACCCTGAAATCCCACTGCACTAACTCCAGCAGGACTGGTAGTATATCCTGAAGGTGTGGACATGGTACTTAGTTGTTCCAGAGACCAGGAAGCATTTTCTTATGTCTCAGAGTTGAGAGCCAGATGTTCACTTACAGGGCAAGCTCTCTTAATACTTTAGCAAGTTCCCAGTGGGATTTGAGAGCAAATGGTCAACCACCCACTCTCCATGGGAGTTAAAAAGGTATCCAACAGCCTTCATGTATGATGATGTAGCCCCTAGGCATGTTCCAGGTGAGACTTATCAGCACTCCTGGGCACCCCACACACATGAAAACAGTAAAACTAATTTCAACAGACATTTATGCTTTAGAGAGGACAAGCAAAGGATATGGCAGGACTTGGGGAATTTTCAGTGATAGTCACAGCTCTGCTAGAAAGAGTATCTGATGCCTAGAGAGAACGGCCTGTAAACCAGAAGATGAGTCCTTTAGGACAGTCCATAATTGAAGAATTTTTCCAAAGCTGGAGCTGTCTACAATGAAAATGCCTACAGCATCCATGTCTACTCAAGAATTCTTTCACCAGCATTAATGCTTTGGCAATGTCAGCATCGTCATCAGGAGCTCCAAAAAAGCCTTTGTCTAAGCAAAGCATTTGCTGAGCCTGAGCACTTAATTTGTAACAAAAAACGAGCAAATCCTACCACAATAAAGGCTCTGCACTAATCACATCATGCAGCTACTGACTGCAGAAATGCACCAAGGTGGCTGAAAATCATGATTTGGGTTTGAATTCAGGAGTGAACAGTTTAAATCAGAAGCTAGAAAACACCAAAATGAAATGAGGTACCACAGAGGAGAGGAGAATCATTACTCTGAAAACTGCCAGCAGTGATTAATAAAGGAACCTCAAAATGTTTTATTAAATACAGCTACCAACACAGAGACAAATACAGGTAGGCACAGTAAGATGCCACTCAAAACTATCATATTTTTCCATTACCTGGACTACCTCATTCTTCTCAGCTGTTTCATCTCACTCATGACCTACACCTTCAAGATACTTACCACCCTGGGCAAAGGCCCAATGGCTTAACATCTTTCACTGCTTCTGTCTGCTAACACAACAGCAGAATGCCACACACTACCCAGAGAGCAGCAGACCCACCTGCTCAGCCTGAAACCCCCTGTGTTAGCAAACTGGTGCTCAGTTCAGCTGCTCAGCAGGATCCATGCTACTGCTACTTGCAGATCTGCTCACACAGAAACCAACACAGCCTGCAGGGACTTCCCACATAAGCATGTGGGAAATACTGGATGTTGCTTATCCCTATAGACTGGTGCCTAATAGCACAGATCTAAGAGAAGCATCCATCCCCATGCAGTAACTATGTCCCTGAAGGCATCCTAAACACAGGCAGCTTTCCTGCCAGGCAGCCTTCCTCATATCCCCGTACCTCCTGCCTGCTGACAGGCGGCTACAGATTCCATATTCTCCTGTGAGATCCATATCAAAGAGGGCTTGAGGAAGACATACATGGAAAAGGCACCTGAAGTCAGCAGCTCCATAGCACAGATCCAGCTTTGCCAAAAAGACATAAGCATCATCATCAACACTTGCACTGAACAACTATGAGCTTGCAGTTGTCAAACAGAGGCCTATATATCCAGCAGCAGCAGCAATGGAAAAATAAAATATGAAGAAATAAAGATCTACTGTTCTTAATACATCATTCATTAGTTCTTGTTGGAGCATCCAGCCTTAAGAAGAGCTCAGATACCTCTGAATGAAGTACAGGTTTTTCCATGTATGTTACTACCATGTACACAGAGCATGTTTTGGTCTGCAGGTGAGATGCTTGAACACCACAGATGCATTATTTCAAAAAAAGCCCTAAACTAGCCACAGAGCCTCTTCCTTTATATACTGGATTGAGAACATAGCTCAAGTGCTCTCTTGGAGGTGGTAAACAGCCAGGCACAAAGTTCTGCTTCTTCACAAAAGTGAAATAGTGACAGAAGTTGGATGACAGTTTCCTAAGCTTGTTGCAATAGAGTTTCAAGTGATTTTACTAAGGCACAAGTTCTGGTAAGAACAGTGATTGCACGAGGAATAAAGTGTCTATTGCAGCCTGTTCAGATCTTGGGCACTGGTTTACTTGGTCCCACACAATGTGACATGTGGCAGGCACTGGAAGAAATGGCATGAGGCTACTGCTTCTCAGGGCAACTCTACCTAACCTCTTCTGAAAGCTCATCAATAGAATCTCCAGCCTTCCAGGATAAAAGGCAAAAACATTTCAAGCACAGTTCTATCGGTCTACCTGGTCACTGGCCAAAGTACCACACACACACACACACTGTGTTACACAGAGTTTAGTGATGAGAAACACTGCCAGCATGGGCCAAGACAGCATGTGCTTGTCCCAACAGTCCAGCATGTTGCTTCTCTCTGGAAGCAGCACATTCCTGAGCTCAGTGACTACTAAAATACTTGACTAGACAGTGCTCAGGTAACACGGCCCCTTCCCTTACAAACCCAGAAGCTGAAAAATCTAAGTGGATCTGAAAATGCTCTTTCTCAAAAGGCCCCTGCCAAGGATAGAGCATCAAGTTTTCAAGCATATAACATGTTATCTCACAAAATTGTCCCGTAAGTCTGGCAAAATCCCAGTGTCAGGAGTCACTCTGAAAGAGACTTTTCCTCTATAATTCTGGGAACTGTATTATTCAGGATTTCCTTTTCCTGCCTTCTCTTGCTCCCTCCCCTGGCTGCCCCAGACCTACACAACACTGGTGACACGCAGAGAGCCACTGCATGGTAGCAACAGCCCGAGAGTATGCATCCACTGATTTCAAGAGCAGACAGTACTTCAGGAGGCTGCTGCTCATGTTCAGCAAAGCCAGCTTAATTTAACACTGAAGAGAGAACAAGGCGAACAGGATGCGATGAGAGCTGGGACTGCCCTGGTGGTGACAGGAGAGGTGGCCTCGTAGGGGCTGAGGGCAGAGCAGAGATGTTAGCTGAGAAATCATTAACTGGGTGGCAGAACTACAGCACTGGAGGTGGGGGAGGCAACCCCAGCACAAGCTCCCATTAGCTTTGACGGCCTCTTGCAGGCCAGGCCAATGAACATTCAGAAGGCTCCCAGTTTCCCCAGTGCCATTCCCCACTGTGAACAATCAGGAACAGTACTTGGGCACTGGTACCAGCCCGTATTCCCACTGGCTTCACATTCTCTGATCATTCCACATATTTATCACAGTTTGGCTGTCAGATATTTAACATAAATGATTTCAAGACAACTTGACCCACCTTATGAGAGCAAGTAAATTGTCAAAAAGCTTCAGGACCTGCTCAGTGCAGGGATTACGGTACATTGGAGTTCCACTGGGCAGGTATCCCAAAAAGAATCCTCCAGCTTTTGCCTCTTCAGTAGCAGCAGGCCAACGAGCTCGTTTCACAACTCCCAGAATGGTGTACACACAAAAGCTTATCTGCAGCAAAAGATGTAGAGAAAGCAGTTCTTAGCCAGATCACAGAATCAACAGGTACTCAGAGAAACATGTCATGATCCCATCTCAAAGGGAAAGCTCTACAGTGAGCCTAATCTGGTGATGAGTGGCAAGAAACTCTGGCGAATTTGCTGCCAGGAAAACGCAGCAAATGATCATGCTGTATTCCATCAACTTCAGAGAGCCCTGGCCTTGGCAGGATGGCCTAGGAATTCACTATCAGAAAAAGTATCAATGCATACCATCTCAAGAGTATGCAAGCAGCCAGATAGGCTGCTAAAAGTAAGGATGTCCTCACTTCCTTCATGTGCTGGGAGAGATCCAGGATACAAGATGACACAACTGCATTAGCCCCAAATCACAAGCACATCTCTGTGGACTGCAATGCAGTTTCTTCTACAGAATTAAGGATAGCAACTCTGTTAGGCAGTCCAAGTGAAGAATTTACACCAACAACACAACACAAATCTCCTCAGATGAATTTTAATTATATTCTGTGCTCCAGTCTGAGCACAAGGTTTTTCCAACCTGCCTGGTTTAAAAAGCACAATTCACTGTGCCATATTTCCAAAAATCATGTAAATCAATTGTTTCTCCAAAACCAAATTCTTATTAAACAAAGAGTAGGAAACAGTGTGCTTCACTCTAACAAATAACGTGGTTTTGCATGGCCTGCATGCTCTTTACTGTAGCTTAAAGAGCAAAGGCCAGCCTGTTATCCTGCAACACGAGAAACCTATTAATCCACATTCTGAAGAAGTACAAGATCAGGACACCTTGTGTGCAATCACAGAAGAAATAGGGGATGGAAGGAGGCAGATCTCCTCTCACTAATGATTATACCTCTCCTGGTAATGATACTCACTCTAGACCGGTTCAGGCCACTAGGATCTTCCAAGACAGGATCAGCAATTTTGTTGTCTGCACCCACATAGGATATAAAGGCTTCAGGATCTGAGAGGACTCTGGCAGTAGCAAAAGACAGCAATGGGATCATTGTTTGTACCACGGAATTTAACAGAGCTTTGCACTGGCAATAAACATCTAACAAATATGGAGCAGGTTAGAGAGGTCAGGTAGTATTCCATCCTGTACATGGGTACATGACTAAAAAGCATCAGAGATGTGTACACTGCCCAAACATTATCAGTTCTCTTGGGCTGTGGAGATCTAAAAGATTCAAATCTCTTATGAAGATAGCCCTGCTGGGACAACTCTTGTGCATGCCCAGCTACCTAGAGCTGCAAGACATCTCAGATTTAACAGCAACTCTGCTTCCTACCTTCTCCTGGGGATGAGCAAGGATGTCTTTTATCTCTCATTTTCTGCAAATGCTTTGAGCATGCTGGGGAATGCTCCCTTGTTACCTTAAGCAACTCTTACCCAGTAATTTTCAGCAAACAGCATTTAGTCTGTTGGCAGTTTCTGAACTGTAGGAGAACTATGATCACAACGACTGCCGATAGCACAGGAGGTCAAGAGGCAGTCCACCACCCTCGTATGGCTTGTGTGTATCCTTACTGGGCACGACACTATCTCCTCAATATGCCCAGCTCAAAGTTGAAGAAGAAATGACCAACAGAAAGAATAACCCATACCTCTGCATCTCTGGGGAGAGCCATAAGCCAGCCACAGGAGCCATAAGCTCCTCCAGGAAAGCTTTCTGTCGCTCATAGTCCTTAAACTGGTTGCTGATGAGGACAAGGGCCTCCATAAGAGCACACTTCTCCATCTGCGTCAAAAGTAGCTCATTTGACAGCAGCTGTTTCACGTGGTTGTACAACATCTCAAAGTTTGGCTAGAAAACACATCCAAGTGGAAAAGCATCATGTATTTGGTATGGAGGAGGGCCACTGGGGGAGGAAGAGAAGGGGTGGACTGCACAGCTGGAGGAGCATGTCTGTTACCTTTTCTCAACACAGCCATCTCCTCCTCACACTGAAGTTCTCTGCATGTTCAGTCTAAGAGAACTTCTATTCCTCCCAACCCCTCTATTATTATCCTGCATCGATTTTACTTTAACTCTCCAGAATGACTGAAATAAGAAGAGGAAATCTCTCCCTAGGCAGTTGTATCTCTTGAAGCAGTACCACATCTCAAAGCAGTTCTGGTGCTTTTATTTGCCCACAGAAAGCACCTTGCTTCTTTGGCCAGACTTAGGATTCTACCATCTCTTTACTTGTGGTAAGTAACAATTTATATGGTTACGATGAGTGCCACAGGAATTCTCGCATTTCTTCCCCTCCTTCTCCAGTTGCCACCACAACTACCCATAATTTTGTGCAAGCATTAGCAATCATCTCTTTCAGCAAAGACCTCTGAACATCTTTTGGGACAACTCTGGGTCCTCAGCTCTTGTAGTGAGGATGTCTGGAGGGCTATGGGAAAGAGACAACTATAGCTCAAGGACCAATAAAGTGGAACAAAACCCAACCCATTAGTTCTTAGCATCAATTGCAGAATGCAGTCTGGAACCTCCAAATTACCTAAATTAACATCCTTTAAAAATGTTTAAACTAGCAGTGTCCTATGGTTCTCCCATAATCCTAGCTCCCACTCCACAGAAACACATCTAAAGAATGTTCATGTGGAGACTGTTTACTTCAGCAAAACAAACAGAACACAGCTCGTGGAATTTAAACGTATTTGTCTTCTAATCTCAAGCTCATCCAGAAAATAAATACTCTCCTTTTCCTCCCATATTCTGTTAAGTAACGAAAAAAAAAATCTAGTGATTAGCTATGCTGGTGTCTTCAGCTAAAGAACCAACTGAGACCAGCACAGGTGATAACATGGACATTCAGCAAACATTCCCATAAAACCAATGCAGTGCTGCTTGTATCCTCCTCCTCATCCCTCTTACATTTAACTTACCAATCTACAATTCAACTCCTCAGAAAATTTTTCAGCAGGGAAGAAAGAGGTACAGGGAATGAACAACTTTGCATTTGTTCAGCAGGAATGCTTCTTGCAAGGAAAGCAGAGACTGTAGCCAATGATGCTGAAGATCCCACACACTCCAACTGAAATCAAGGCAAGACTTCATGACAGTTGCATTTACATACCAGGACAAGCTGAGGGTAATCCCGGCACATCTTTATGATTGAGGAACACGCATGCCTTCTTACATTCTTCACTGCTCGAGTTCTAGGAGCCTGGACAGACACAACAAACTTCAATGCAACAAAACAAAAGTTCAGCCAAATGTAGGGTATCTTCAAGAAACAAATTCATTACATATAGATTTCTGCCCTGTTGAACACTGATGAAAAAAAACATTTCCATGCCTCCCCTGTTCCCTCTAAACAATCATGCAGCAACCAAATTTCCTCTGAAGCAGTAGTCAATTCAGGAAGTCCATGGTCAAACAAGCTGTACTTCAGGAGTGAGGATGCCATGGCTCTTACTATTTCAAGACTCCAAGCTCTCCTTAAGTAACTGGTGGGTTTACAGCCATCCTTTAGAGCCATGTATACCAAGTACTGAAAGTACCCAGAGCTAATGAAGGGATTTCACTCTCAGGAAGGCACTGAGGAACTAAGTGTACTGGCCTTAGAGCACATCTGTAGCCTTCTAAGCTTTGGCTCACAAGCTTAGAAGGCCATGTCAACCACAGAGATCAGCAATATCTAAACTCCCCAGCTTTTCAGGAGCAGAACTATACTTGAGAAGCCTACTTCAGCAGAGTCTTCAGACTCAGGATGCTCTCTCCAACAGAATATTATTTTATCCAACTGTTATATCTCATTAGTAGATAATAATTCAGACGTACCTTACTTTCTTCTACAACTTCAAAGGTAACTGAAGCAAACAACTGTGAGAAAAGGGAGGAAAAGTCAAAAAACTAGTATCATTTGTTAATATTAGCACTCACATCTGTTTGAGCTCAAGGAACAGGTAATAAAGATCTAAATGCAATTTCATTGAAGTCAGTGAAAAACCCCTGAGTGAGCTGAAAGATCAATCTTCAATACATTGAGGCCTTGAAATAAAACATGGCCAGAGCATGCACTTAATACTAAGATTTAAGGCTAAGAACTACAAAATTTAGGTTAACTGACATTACTCTTCTTGTGACAAGCCTCAGTCTTGATTTCTCCCAACTTTAACATGAAGCATAGTGCTTTCCTGACAGCAACACCAAGACGATTGACTCCTGCAGTTTAGTCCAAGAGCCCTGCACCACAAAAAATTGATGTGATTTTAGCAAGTACCTACCTTGGAAAGTACTTGAGGGAGGTATTCTGGTCGGTAAGTGACAAATGGAAAGAGAGCAGAGACATTGGTGAGCACACAGGACAGGATGAGAGGATCTTTTGTTTCAAAATTAAGGACAAGCTGAAGCAGATCTATGCCATCATTCACTGGGATTTCCTACAAAGGTAGGGAAAAAAAAAGGAAAGAAAAAGGGAGGCAACACTCAATACTTCAACCTGTAGTACACTTTCTACAAAACCTAGGAAAAAAGCTGAAGCAAAAAGGACAGCAGCATCACCACTGCTGATAGGACAGTCTTGAGACATCAGTCTCTAGTCCCCGTACTATTGCTTGCACATCTGGGAAAGGCAAATTTCCTCTCTCAGTCTGTCTCCCAATTCTCTTGAGACTGTCCAACAGATTCCATGCTTAACCAACTGTATTGACCCATATAATTATTCTACTGTGATTAGATTGATCAGTGCATGAGCAGCTTAATCTAATAAAAAAATCAAGTCAGTCTTCATCAAACTGATCCTTCTGATTTGCCTGCTGTTGAACAAAAGAGAGAAAATGCTTCTGATCTCCTACTCTCAGGGCATAGTTCCTCTCATTTAGTCAGAAGTTTAAAAACTTTTTCTAAAAATCTAGTAAGAGGATAATTAAATAAAAAGAACTTTTTCTTTAAGCAATCTCTTCTCTAGAAAGGCATAACGTAAAAGAATGTCACCTGAGCACTCTCCTGTGACTTCTCATCCCATAGTGTCCAAAACTAAGACACACCAGTAAGAGTGGGGTATCATCAAAAGAAGGGTCTCATTATTCCTCATGAGAATGGCTCACCAAACAATCTGGGTTTTGCATGGAGGTAAGCAGTTACTAAAAACCGCTCAAGGATAAATACAACTGCAAAAACCCACTGCTGAGGACCCAGAAGGAGCCAGGAGAGAAGGCAGGAGCATGGGATACACATACATCTTTATCCATGGTTCGAAACATCTGGCTGATGATGCTCTCCGAGAAGAAGGTCATGGCATCCCACTGCACAAAGGATGGAGAGAAGATGGAGCAGAGACCTTCGCCTGTCTTAGCTGAAAGGAAGAGAACACTGGAGCTCTTACCATGTTCCTCAACAGCAGCCTGGTAAGTTCCTGTGCTGCAACACCTTAGCACTCAAGTATTTTAAGCACACAGCTCTCCCTGTAGATGTCTGGCAGCGATGCACTGGGAGCAATTAACATAATCCCATGTGATTTACTTCATTCAAGGGAAGGCTCCTGAGACATAAGTCTTTGAGGTATTATGCAGAGCAATATGAACAAATCAGAGAAGGGAAAAGAAGGGAGACCATATGCCCAGACTCAGCACTGCAGGCAAGACTGCCCTCAGTGTGACTTTGCAGAGCACCAAGCAGCCTTCCTTCACAGCAGTGAAAGTGAAGTGAATGACAAGGGATTTGCCAGATATGCGTAACTTACCTAACGAAAGTAATCAATATGTTACAAAGATAAAATGGCCCAAATAATTGTAAAACTACATCAGAGGGACAGCTGTACCTGTTCTGCAGAGAGATTTGGGGGAAGGAAAGGAGGAGCCAGGGACTTTACTTATTCCATAGGTAGACTCCAAAGTGATAAATTAGGGAAGGGGTGGGTTTGACTTCGTTTTGCTTTTAATTTGCAAAAAACTTAAAAGCCTGAAAATCTAGCATGGAGTCTTAGAAAAAAACTTTGAAAAACTTAAAAAAATCCAACGGCATCAACATAAAAAAGGCCAAGAAGTTTCTTCTTGGCTTTAATTTAAAAAAATAATCCCATAACCCTATTTTTTTCAGGTAACCTACAGTTCATGGGTCCAGTATCAAGAGGAGCTGTGAGTTGGTACTTCAGCCATTCACCGGCCATTTGGAAGCCAGTTAGAGGGTCCAGACGACAAGCCATTCTCATCACCTCTCCTTGCTGGGCCCGGAAAGCTGCAGGGAAAAATCACACACCAGGAAACCAGCTGATGCTGCACATTTTGCAGACCCATGAACATTATGGACTTCTGCTTTGGCAATAGCTGTGTAGTGGGCACAGATACACAAAGGTAAAGCAGGTACAACAGGATGGGCAATTTTGGAAATGATTTAAGCAGACTAAAAAATGACAGACTAACATTAAAAAAGTACAATTAAAATGCATTATGGATTATGACAATCTATCGCTGATGTTTTTTCCTGGTCTTAAAAAGTTGAGAGCCAGACATAGTTAAAGGATAAGGGTTTTTTACCTCGGTATTTTAATAAGGGCCTTTATTGGTGCATCACCTCACCTTTTACCTTACCAAGGTAAAAACTCCTTATCCCTTAACTGTGTCTGGCTGTCAGTTCTTTAAGACCAAGAAAAGGCATAAATGCTAAAGCAGATTTACTGCAATTAAACCACTACTCTCCATGTAAAATACTCTTCTAACTATAAATGCTTACTGCTTACAGAGCATCTTGGGATAGTGAGATAAAATACCAGCATAACCGCCACTTCCTTTAGCTAAACACACTTTTCTTAGATTATTCAACTAATGACAAATTGGAACTCAAAACCCAGTTGCCTTGTTTCCAATGTCAAAGATACTAAAAACAAAGTACAGAACAGGAATTTCACTTGTTCCAAAATGTTCCAGTGCATGACCACACAAAAGAATCAGGTCTGCTGATTACACAAATGCAACTTGTATTGTTTAATAAAGTTGTGTTGCCAAGTAATTTTATTTTGTGCTTCCAATTAGTTATATTTTCTTGTATATGTAATGTCTTCAATATAACTTAATTCTCTAAAACTATTTCAGATTCTGGCTTTGTGCATTTAGTGACTTCATAGTTTCTACCCAAACAGATTCATTACAGTAAGCAAAACTATCTAGTAAGCAATAAAAAAATGCAACACTTAAAATCTTCAGACATAAATGTAAAAAGTGAAAATTTGTGTAATTTATTCAATGGATCTTCCCACGCACCAACTTAGTACCAAACTACACCAGCCAGTGAGAACCAACTTCAGTTTTGGGAAGAAAAACACAAAATGAAAAAAAAAAGTAAAATCATTAATATCAGCACTGGTTTAAGATCCAAATTAAATCTGGTTATTTGAGTTGCCCAACTCTAGCTATTGATACTAAACCAGAAGTTTCCTAACACGGCCAAGACATTTTCTTTCTTGAATGACATCTGAAGTCTTTTGTAAGCTGCCTTCCTAACCCGAGCATGACTTGAGGCTGTCTAATTTCCTTCTCTAGGCGACCAAAAGACACATTTACTTTGACACCAAAATGCTATCAGGCCATCTATGTGACAGCCAGCAAAACAACAGCAAATAGTAAAATTAAACACATGAGCTGCTCCAGCAAAATCCTAACTTAATTTACTCCAAGATCCAGACTTAAAAAGTTGAGAAACAAATGGAACATGAAATGGAACAAATGAAACAAAAGCTGTCAAGCCAATTTGGTAGGCTCCAAGCTCGGCCAGTGACTAAAAGCAGGAAGACAGGGTACAGACAGCAGAATGCACAAAGGGTCATGACAACTTACAGTTGAAGAAGGCATTGAAGTCCTCATCACTGTCAAAATCAAAACGGGAGTATTCACAGCTGGGGCTGTCTGCTTTGGAAGGAAAACCAACCTGGAGACAAAGTGGAGAAGGTCAGGAAGAAAGAGAAGTCACCCATCATAGCTAACACCAACTTTAAGAAGATGAAGGCTGGAGACACGAGCAAGATACAACTGTGTGCTCAGCAGCCTGGAGATCACGTCTGGCCAGGACACAACAAAAATGTCGCTCCTATCCCCATGACCCACGGGCCACATTCACCAGACACCTTCTCACAACCAACTGTGATTTCCACATACCTTCACCAGGTTGGTCATAGATGCACGGAGATACTTGGGAACAACAGCCAGCAACAAAGGGTCATGAGACAGAACTTCATGCCGAAAGAGGGCTCCCCATGTGATCTGGGTGGAAGAGCGCAGAAACTGGGGGAAGAGAGAAAACAGAGGAACAGAGGAGGATTTCAGTGCTGGAATTTCCACTGCTAACATTAAGTGCTGCTATCAGAAAGCAATAGCAAACTATACTGACTATTAAGTTAGCACCAAGGCACCTTGAAGGCACACCCCAAATTCCCAGAAAGCAAAAAATCTCTAATACTAGGGCTGGTTGCAAATTCTGCATTTTCTACTCAGATCGCTGTGTCAGGAACTGCTCCTAATGGGGTGGTAATGGAGTAAGAAACACACTGCCTTCCAGGCCTTCAGCTGAAATGGAGAGCCTAGAGAGCAATACTTAACAGCTGAAGTTCTGCAGTTTTCTATAGGCTAGCTCAATTATGCATTCACACACACAGACACACGTGAGACTTTCAGATTTTTACATACCTGGCTGGGATGGGTTGTGAAGGCTAAAAATGACTCAAGGTATTTTCCAAAGTTGGCTGGTGTTTCCACATCACAATCTGAGCCCTATGAAGAACATGAAGTATTTCAGACAAAATACTAACTTTATGGCAGGCTGGGCTCACAAATGGTATGTGTCAGGGTAAAGCAGGAGCACTACATCCAAGGCCATAGACTGTAAAGGAGCAGAGACAGAAACACTGAACAACTGATTTTTTTTCTGAAACCATTATAGCCCAAGGAGCATCAAGTTCTGTTGACCAGCCTGGAGGTGCTGGAGACACCACCACCCTCATTCAAGAGCAAAGGGTGACTTCTCACATAATGGAGTTCCACTAAAACCAAATTCACAACCACTGCTGCTGCCATGAGTCATAATTTTACTCCAGTTGGGTCAAACCCACACAGCAATACCGAAGTAGTGCGATTCAAACTGAAGAATTTCACAAGAAAATACACCCAGATAATTTCACTCAGTTTCTCCAAACATTTTGTGTATTTAATACATGGGTATCCATGATCAGTAACTTTCTTGGAAGTTTGTCAGAAAATTTAAGTTTTGCTGGGAGCCATAAATTCAAGGTTTTGCTGCTTCTCAGAAATTATAACATGACCTGGTGCCCTCAAGACCCCTGAATTGTACAGTTCAGAGCTGCCTCTCCCAAGTGACTCTGAATTAGCCAGCTCCAGCTCATTACTTCATAATGGATTAACAGCTACTGCCTAAAATCAAGTAGAGTCACTGCAAGTAGCAATGCACCCTGTATGCTGTCCGTTCTTTTTAGGGATGAATTCTCAAAGGTTGTTTTTGTTTTTTTCTTTCTGTCCCTAAGAGACTTTACTTTGCTCTATCACTTTTACAAGCTGGTTGCTTCAATCTCCCCACAAACAGCATCTCTCAACAAGCTTGCCCTCTTTATTGTAGAAGCACTGAGCTGAATGGAGGGAGTGGGAATTCAGCACCAGCATGGCATGAACAGTACGAATCTGCATCTTCATCTTAACATTGACACAATGCATTACAAAGATGAACAGCAGGAACAAAACCCACTTCTTCTTTCAACTTGAGAGAGTCTTGGTAGAAGAACAGACAGGTATCCTCTCTGAGTTATTTTTACTGGAAAATTTAAAAGGCTTCCAATAGAACAGTGATTTCCTGGATTAGATTTTCTGTAGCAGTAGTCAACTAAAAACCTGATCAATTTTCAGTGAAGCTCAATATTTAACAGAGGTTACAGGAAATGGTTCTTGATGACAGCAAAGCCCTGCCATCAGTTGGGGTCCCTCCAGTCTACATTCCTATGACTTAGCAGGATACAGTTAATCCACTTAAAAGCAGAGCCATTTCTGCCTTTTGGAAATGCATGCAGAAAACCCTACAGCTGCCAAATGTGCAGAGAGAACCCTGGTCCTACCTTAGATCAGGGTTGCCTCAGGCCCCAGCCCTAAACACTAGCCCTGTCAGGGTTGCTGTTGGTGTTAATAAAGACTTACTAGCAACGCACATAGCTGGCTGCCCAATGCGCACAGAACTTGGCAAAGTCTCTTCAAGAAAACATAGTGCTTCTCCACCAGGCCTTCTCCATCTGCTGTCCTGGGAATGAGGGAAAGGGGGAAAAACAGGATCACAGTTACTCAGGCTGTAGCTGACAGGCACACTGCTTTCTATCTTGTAGATAAAAAGAGGACTAGAGCAGGTTGATTTTATGGCAGTGGGATTTTCTTTGCTATTAACAAGAAGTACTGCTTTATTGGTATTTAAAACCTCTGAAATTGCCTGTTTGAAAGAGTCTCTCCTCCTGATCAGTTTCAGGCTAAAACAGAAAGCCAGGGAAGCGGAGATATTTACACCTCTTTGTCTTTCAATTATGGGTTTTGAAAAAAAACAACCCTGGTTTTCCAGGTTTTGCAAAAGAAATGGTGTTTTTGCTCTCTCCTACCCAGGCCCCACTTCCTTTGCTTACGCAGCAGTATCTTTTACACCTACAAAGCTATCTGTATGCATTTTTGTGTGAACTCACAGCAGCACCACGGTACTCACTGGGCAGCAGAGAGGATGCAGTGCATGGCAACGTCTCCAAACAAGACCATCAGAGGTTTCCGATCCTCCAGCTTACCCTACGCACAAAACACACCACATGCCTCAATTTAATGTAACTATTTATTCCCATCTATGTAAGTATTTATTTTCATCTGCAAGCAAAAGTAGGAGAGTCACAGTTTTCATTACATCTGGGGAGGGGCTTACAGTCTGCATATGATTTAAGTAAAATTTTGCCAAAGTTCCAAGGTACTTGATCTAAAAAAATTTCTCCAAGCAATCCCAGCACAGGAACTTTAAACGGCAAAAGTGACCCTGAGACGTTATCTTTAACTCCCAGAAGACTGGCTAGTTCCTTGCAGGCAGCTGATAACCAGCCTTGACATTCAGCTGCTTGTGAATAAATGGGCCAAATCATTTGTTTGGATCCTGCTGTCATTTCTATGAGCTGCCAGGTGACACTGCTGATGACACTATTTTCCACTTCACAGTTGTAGGAAGTGGGGGTTAAAGGTAAGTGAGGACCTCCAAGTTCAAACTGCAAGGAGAAGCAAGCACAGAATTTGGAGAGGGCTTCCATGCTTGCTCTATGTATTGCGCCAATATGACACTCACACCAAATATCATTAACAGAATCAGCTAAATTTGAATTTTGATTCTCAGATAAAAGGGCACAGACAGCATTGCTCAGTCTGAAGAATTATATAGGAGAAGAGGAGAAAAGTAAAAGGGAGCCAGAAGAGTCAGGGAAGAAGAACTCACTTTTCTGCTGACAGCAATCAGGAGACACTCTGCTGCTCCAACTTGGAGTTCAGGCTCATTTAGGAGCAGACACAACATCTCCAAGAGCTTGCAGTTGTCTGCTGTAATATGGCTTAGGGCTACCCAGTCAATGTAGCCAGCCAAAGTGTTGAGTGCTGCTATTCCCACACGACAGTTTGCCTGGGCCTGAGAACAGAGAGGAGGCACAAGGTCAGAGCCACAGAAAAACACCAATTCCCATCTAAAGCTACTCACTCCCTGAAATAACAGTACCAACAACCCCCCTGAAAAAGTGAGGGATTTGGATCCTTCTGCTGCCACTCCTCACTTGTCTCTTCTCAAGGGCTTTGTATTAAAAGTGAAACACCCTTATGCATGAAACTGCATGCAACAGACTCGAAAGGCTGGGAAAAGCCTAGTTCTAAGTAACCTTCATCTTAAGACTAACGAGCTAACTCCCATATATATAGATCAACTCACCTTTGGTTCCTGAGCCAAATCAGTCTTCTGAAAAAGAAAACAAGAGAGTAAATAAACAGCTGCAGCACACACTTCCAGCCAGCCACTGCTGGACAGGCTTATCCTCAAGAACACAGCCAAAAAAGAGGCTGTATCACAGTCTTCCACTCAGGACACTGCTGCAGCCCCTAGCCAGGTAAGATAACAGGACTCTGAATTGCCAAGTTAAGCCACAATTCCCTTCTCATCCAAATAGTAACACTCAAGTCAGCAGGCATCAGGGTGACACACGGGACAAGAAGGAAAGGCATTTTTGTACATCCTGGAGGATCCCAGGAAAGAAACTTTTGACCTTTTAAGAGCATCTTACACCCAAAAGCCAGACTCTGAAAAGATGCTGGTGGCTTTTAAGATTCAGGTCTGAAAGGGTGATTTATCGAGTCAGAAAGGCAGCTGGAGAGAGCTGGAACAAGAACTTTTACAACCTGAATCCTAGGCCTACGACACTCAACAGCAATAATGCACTGGCCTGTACCATCTTTTTGCCTAATGCAAACAAGTCCCACAGATACTCAGATTTGATTTGTTTTTCAGATGCAAAGACACCACAAGCATTTCTTTCTACTGCAAGGTTTTGGTTTGGACTATTGCAGTGATTTTTTAAGTTAATCAAACATTTCATGTATGACCCACCTTATAAACACGTTTATCTATTAATCCATCATACTTATAAGCACTGCACATCACTATAGTCTTGCAGACCTGTCCATCATCACTCTCAGTCTATGTGCAGACAGGTGAACACCCAACCCTCAGTAATGACCCTGTGCATGAATAGCCCAAAGATATGCTAACCTGTGGAGTGGTGAGGACATCTTGTTCCTGGGGTGCTCCAACCTTGCCAATCAGAAAGATTCCACCATTAGCAGAAGCAGCCACACTTCAGAGCCTCAAGCATTGCAATGCAAACCTTACCTGGAAATGCATTTCAACCAGACTACAAAACACACAAGGGTCACCCTCCCACGATCATGAACTGCACAGAAAACTGTCCTCTCTACAGGGCGGGTTGCTCAGCCTGACAGTGCATCAGGAAGGTGTACAGAAGTCAGGTAGAAAAAGGTTTCATTGGTTCCTAGTTTCACATTTCATATTAACTCTGGATTTTAATTCATAGAAAAAAAAGAATATGAGATATGACTAAGCAACTAGTTTCTAGTTTGGTTTTCCAACTGTGCTTCACTCTCAAATCCACTTCCTCTCCACAGGAATAGACTGGGGTAGAGGCTCCTCTTCATCATCCATTGTAACTGAAAATGTGACTGCACATCTCTGATTCTACATAAGAATTCAGAAAAGAAGTCTGTTTACACAAAAACAGAAGAGCATTTTTCACTACAACTTCGCAAAAAAAGGGGCTTCCTGACTTGAGCTCTTGGAGAAAAGGACCAGAGGCCCAGAAGCATGTTGAGACATCAGAAATTCATGCATTTTGGTGCATCACCTCAAATGTAGCACTGCAACGTGAGAGAGCAGACACGATTCCTGGATGGCATCTTTTAATCACTGTGTGTTACATAAACCACCCCAAATTACCTGTTTCTGCCACAACCACACCTTCATTTTGCTAAGCTGTACACCCATGGTGCCAGCATGCATTCCAACAGTATGGATGAAGCATCTATCCACTCAAGCCATTTACACTAGCAAAATCAAAGTATCAACACTAATACTGTCAGCCTTGTGTGTTCAGTCTCTCTGATCAGCACCAGCTTCCCAGGCCATAGCAGATCCCTACCTCAGAGTGGCAGCAACAGATTCAGTTTCTGCACTTGCTTCCCTGACAATTTGCAAGCTGCATCCCAACCCCTAAATGCCTCCAGCACAGACTAAACCCAAGGGAAGGAGACTCTTACCATGCATCTGTACTTGCTGACATTCTGCTGCAGGGCAGTTAGCAGGAAGCTGAAGATCTTTTCCATGTTCTGGGTGAGGGTTTGCTGGATATCTCGTCGCCGCTGGGTAGGTAGCGTTTGAAAAGTCACCACATCCTCTGCCAAACGTAGGAGGATGAACATCACCAGTTCTGTCTGAGTTTCCTGATGTCCCAAAGTGAAATACACTCCATCAGCACAGTCCAAACATTAAAATCTCTAGTGACTAGCTCAAAGATGTAGAGCAAGCAAGCATGCATGAAGACATAGGTCACACGTTGGGAAAATAAAACAGCAGGATGGCCTTCCTTCTGCTAAAGCCATCTCAGGATAGCTTAATCTTACAGGGTTTTTGACTCCATCATCAACCTGTCTCACTTGACCATGAGTGAGTTAGATTTTCCTCAGAATGATGGAAGACTGAACCCCATACTAAGAGAAAGCAAAAGGGACCAGACAGTTGTGTTTCATACCCCTTGCTTGGAGAGGGTATTCAGCTCCTTCAGCATGTCAGGCCAGTGCTGAGGCCATTCCCGCTTGATCATCTCCACCACAATGCGAGACAGCACATCCTTAATGTGACTTTCCTCCTCTAGGATACTTTGAGTTCCCTGTGACAGAAAGGGGACAGCTACACAAAACAGCAAGCATCAGGCATTTATAACCCTGACCTGGGAAACACAGTGTTTGCTAACATTCTAAACCACAAAAACTAAAACCAAAACAAAACATTCTTCATTGCAGCTACCTTAGATGACACTTCTAAGCTCCCAAGCATCCACAGCTAATAAACACTGGGAACCAGAAGGCTTCTTCTCAAAAGAACGTCACTAGAATGTCACTTAGTCACAAGAGCAATCACAACGGAGAAAACACGACCAGGCTTTAGTATTTTTGCAAAGGATAAGAACATCCATAGTTAGTGAATTTCCTCCTAAGGAAAAGTACCTTATATATGTTACACAAGCCTCACAACTTCCAGCCATGTGAGGTAACATGACTATTCACCTGAATAAGCACTGAAACAACCAGAGAAGCAAAACAAAAAGCAAGGAAATGCAAAATTGCACTCAGATCCTCTGTGCTAATTAAGTGGAGTATTTTCCAGTTTTTCTCTCACATTTCAGAGAACAGCCTGGGGCAGCAGGTACTTACACTAGATATAAGGTCCATAACATTGTTCTTTAGATAAACTTTTTCTAGGCGAGGCATATTGTTCCAGCGGTATCTGTTAAAAATAAACAAAAAGGAAACCAAGTCAAAACATTTCCAATGGTGTCTGACTTGATTCTCAAGGAACCATCGCTTCTTTCCTAAACTAGAGACACTACAGCTCCCTGCCTCTGCCAGCACCCAAGCCCTTAATAAAAAGGCAGAGTTAAACTGCTGCTGGCAAACGGGCGTGCCCCATCGAGGTCAACAGACATCAGAAGCAGAAGCAAAAGCACAAAGCATCAGGTCTATAGAGGCGGCAGAGAAAGGAATCTCAGAACTGAACTAATACAAAGACTCTTTGTTAGCAGGAGGTCAATGACACACAACACTGCAAAGACCTACTGGTAACCCAGTGCACTTATTTTCATCTTGTGATGTCAACATGTCTCACAGCTCAATGAATTCACCTTTGCAACCTGCCTGAAAGCAATTCTCTCCTCCCCTTCTTTTCTGGAAAAAGAAAAAATTCCAGAGCAAGACTGCAAGTGTCCTCTGCCGCACAACAAGCTCCCTGCGTCCTGAAAGTGCCTCCTTGGGGCACGAGGTGCCGGAATAGGCACAGATCCCTGGGTGGCGGCAGGCCGGGACCCTTCCCCGGCCCGGCGGCACGGGACGAGCTGACTTACTTGACCACATGCTCCAGGATCTGCAGGCCGAAGTGCCGGACGATGGCCGTCTGCGTCTTCTCGGCCAGCTTCAGCCCGCAGGGCACGCAGATGGGGCACTTTTCCTTGAACTCCTCGCAGAACTGGGGAGGGAAGGCCGGGACGCGAACGCGCAGTTACACACCGGGCAGGAGGCGGCAGCCCCATCCCTGCGGGGCACGCCGGGGCACACGCGGCCGCCCGCCCCCGCCGCCTGCCGACGGCTCGCGGCGCCTCAGGGCACGCCTGGGAGCGGCCCGCCAGGCTCTCGCCCGCCCGGGGCCGTGCGGACGGTGCACCCGCGTGGCCGGAGCCCGGCGCCCTCCATCCCCCCGTCCCTCTCTCCTCCCTTCCCGGCCCGGCGGTACCTTGAGGGCCTCCAGGCGGTACCGCTGCGTGGACGCCGGGTCCATGATGACGGTCACCGCCTTCACCAGCTGCTCGCAGAGGCCGCTCACCTGCTCGGCGGACATGGCGGCAGCGGCGGGCGCGCGCCACCGGCCACCCACGGGAGGGACGAGCGGGGCAGCCGGGACTCAGCTCCGCGCATGCGCCTCGGGGGGCACGGGGACACGGGGAGAACGCGGGCGCCGCGCACCGTCGCGGCGGGGACACGCGCACGCCCCGCCGCACCCAGGAGAACTACGACTCCCGGCGTGCCCCACGCGGAAAGTACGGGTGCCGCAAAGCGGCGGGCCGAGGCGGGGCTCTCCGCCCCACCGAGCGGGCGGTTATTCAATCATTAGCTCAGTCGGGCGGGAGCCGGTGGCGGCGGCGGGATGTCGCGGGGCCGGGAGCGCGTGGTGGCCCTGGTAGACATGGACTGCTTCTTCATGCAGGTGGAGCAGCGCCTCGACCCGCAGCTGCGCGGCCGCCCTTGCGCCGTGGTGCAGTACACCGAGTGGCAGGGCGGCGGGTAGGTAGGCGAGCCGGCTCGGCTATCCCGGCTCCTCGTCCCACCCCGCTTCCCGCGGGGCCGGGCCGGGCCCGCCCTGCACTTCACCTCCGTGTCTCGGCAGGATCATCGCGGTGAGCTACGAGGCGCGCGCCTTCGGCGTGTCCCGCGGGATGTGGGCGTCGGAGGCGCGGGCGCTGTGCCCCGAGCTGGCGCTGGCCCGGGTGCCGCAGGCGCGGGGCAAGGCGGACCTCACACGGTGAGAGCGGGGCCGGGGGCGGCGGCGGCGGCGCGGGCCTCCCCGGCGGCGCGGGGCGGCGGCTGAGCCCGTGCCCGCCGCCCGGCAGGTATCGGGAGGCCAGCGCCGAGGTGATGCAGGTGCTGTCGCGCTTCGCCGCCATCGAGCGCGCCAGCATCGACGAGGCGTACCTGGACCTGACGGGCAGCGCGCGCCACCGGCTGCGCGAGCTGCGCGGGCGCCCCCTGGCGGCCGCGCTGCTGCCCAGCACCTTCGTGCAGGGGCTGCCCGCAGAGCCCGGCCCCGATCCCGGCGGGAGCGGCGCGCGCCGGGCGGATCCCGGCGGGAAGGGTACGCACCGACCCCGCCCCGGGAGCGGCCCGCTCCGCCCGCTCTGTCTCCCCCCAGTCGCGAGCGCGGTAAATGGCGTCTGTGGTTTCCGCAGTCAGTGGCTTTTAAAGCGTGTGCTTCTCCCTGTGGCTGGAACGCGCTTACAGCAGCATGCGGGTGATGCTGCGGGTTCCTTTGCTGGGCTCAGCAAGAAGTGCCATTTCCTGTCCCCTTGTGATCCCTTTCGTGTCCCTTTTCTAGAGGAGCTGCGGCAACGTGGTTTGGAGGAGTGGCTGGCGTCGCTGTCTTTCGATAATCCCGATTGTCCTGACCTGCAGCTGACCATGGGCGCCGTAATTGTGGAAGAAATTAGGGTGGCAGTAGAAGCAGCTACTGGATTCAGGTGTTCAGCTGGCATCTCGCACAACAAGGTACATGCATAGCACATCAGCCTGATTTCTTCTGGGTAGCAGAGTCAGAACGTGCTGTAGGTGCTCTCCTGTACTTACAAGTCTCCTGTAGAAGACAAACCAAGCTGGGAATGCAGTCATGTGTGATCACACCTTCAGAGAAATTATGAGACATCTGGAAACAGGAGGAGTTGTTTCCCCAGAGCTGTGGCCTGAACAGTGAGCAATCCATTCATTTACTGCCTGGATTCTTGGTGTACCCTAAGGAGCGAGCTCACTAGGAATAAAAGGGGCTTAAGTCCTCCAGAAGACTTTTCTGTAGGAAAAAAACAAGCATAAAAGCAGGTAATCTTCACCTTGAGTTTCAGGCCACAGTCACTGTAGCCAGTTTTACTGACACATATTCCCAGTGACTCAGCAGCAGAAGAACACCAGATTGTGGCACTGAGGCGAGCTGGGTTGCTTTTTTGTGAGTCAATGTTTACCCTGCTGGCCATGGGGATTTGGGTGATGCTCAGCCAGCTGCTGAGAGCAGCCACAGGAGCTCTTGGTGCATGACAGCAGCTGCAGGAGCAAACGGATTTTGATGCTGCAGCTACAGAGGGTTTCCTGCTGCGTGAAAGGCAAGCTGGTTTACTGAGAGTATCCTTTTGTCCTGCAGTTGAGAGGTTTATTTATACAGGTATGACTTTATAAAGGCAGGCTCTAACTTTAAAAAAAAAAAAAAGGAAAGAAAGAAAATGAAGACTAAATGTATGCTTTGGAGTTCAAGGAAGATATATTTCATTTTAGACTGCTGCAGAAACAGCTGGTGCTACTGTCAACTGTACACAGGGACT
Source organism: Luscinia megarhynchos (assembly GCA_034336665.1). Classification (NCBI taxonomy): domain Eukaryota; kingdom Metazoa; phylum Chordata; class Aves; order Passeriformes; family Muscicapidae; genus Luscinia; species Luscinia megarhynchos. The sequence goes on along the minus strand of CM067565.1, from coordinate 75,876,052 downwards.
GGAACTGGTTTTGCACTGGCTCAGTTTGAAGCTAGAGCAGACTGAGGCAGAAATGAGCTAGCTGAGGAAGGTCACTGGTGTAGAAATTTCCAGTGGAAGGTATGTTCAATTTGCCTTTCTGCTTTCTTTAATGAAGAATAACAGAGAACTTCCCTGATATTTCTAGCATCTTCTCCCAGCTTCCATTTTCTATGCCAACTTTTTTTTTTTTTTTTTGAGAAAGTACGGACATTGTGAGGTACTGTGATATCCCTGAAGAACTGTGTATCTGTAGCAGCAAGCACAGTGCAGATTCCACCACAGCATGCTTGTGGCTGTGCAGAGCACTGTGCTGTGCTTCCACAGGCAGCTCGCCTCGGTGGGTACAGACCTTTTCTGCAGAACAAAAAGGGGTGCTCTCAGTAAACCAGCCCACCTTTCACCCAGCAGGAAACCCTCTGTAGCTGCAGCATCAAAGTCATCAGAGTCCGTTTGTTCCTGCAGCTGCTGTCATGCACCAAGAGCTCCTGTGGCTGCTCTCAGCAGCTGGCTGAGCATCACCCAAATCCCCATGGCCAGCAGGGTAAACACTGACTCACCAGAAAGCAACTCAGCTCACCTCAATGCCCCAGTCTGGTGTTCTTCTGCCTCCGAGTCACTGGGAATTTGTGTCAGTAAAAGCCATTCTCAGGCTGCAGCAACTGTGGCCTGAAACTCAAGGTAAAGTTTGCCTGCTTTATGCTTGCATTTTTTTCTACAGAAAACACTCCCAAGGAACTGCTTTTCCCAGTGAAGTACCTTGTTAGAGTACACCAGGAGACCAGATGATGAATGAAACCAAAATGTCTGAAGGATAATAGCATGGTTTTCTCAAGAACTACTACTTTATGTGCCCTCTTTCACAGCATAAGTGGCCAAATGTGCAGGAAGGACTATAGATGTGAGGTGTCAACATTAAGGTTTCCAACACACCTCACCTGAGCTGAATAACCTGATGATGACACTGTAGCAGGCAACATAACTCAAGTTGTCTGAAGGGCATGTATCTAGCTAAAGAAAATATTACTATTTCCCATAATGGATTCGTTCGGTGAGTTGCATTCAAATTGGGATGTTTAGAGTGGGATGCTGGGGACATCTGTCCAAGGTCTGCTAAGAACGAGTATTTTCACTGAAGCCTACAGAGAGGGAACAGCTGTATGAATTGAGGTGTTGCACAGATGGGGCTCAGGGCCTGGGCTGTGAAAATTTGAGATGAAATTAGAGTTGAAAATTCTGAGCTTGAAAAAGCTTAGAATCAATCTGAAATCACCCAGCAGCACTTCTTATGCTCACTGGCTGTTTTTGTGGTTTATAGAGAAAAAGCAACCAGCAGGATTTTGGCTAAGTCACAGTAAATCAGGAAGTAGCCTGGAGTTGTTGTGGACAAGCAGCAGGATGAGTCAGTAATAGAAGTGCTCTTGTGGAAATGCCAAATCCTGTTTCAGTATGTGCAGTTTACAGAAGGTGTCAGAAAAAGTAAAAGATTTCTCTCCATGAAGTCTCAGTGATTGGTTTGGGTCACAGCATGCCACTTTATGAGGTGGGTAAACTTGGAAGTGTCCAGCCTGACAAGAAAAACAGTGATTGGACATCTAAAAAAGGATCTTTGTCCATAATCGAGTTCAAATGTTCGTAAGCCTGTAAAATGGGCTGTTAGTAAATGTAATGGCTCAATAGGCAGGCAAGAAATTTTGCTTAGTTAAGGATGTATGGCAAGGCAGTGAAAGAGGAAGTTATTAGAGTTGTTAAATAAAACCTCAAACACCCAGCTAAATATACTTCAAACTGGTCTGTGTATTTTTGACCCTGTGGTAGCTTGGAGTGGAAAGGGAAGCTATATAGGAGAACATGCCTTCCAGGCCAGCAATTCTGCGTTTTAGAAGTTTCCTTTTGCAGCACTATGCTGCTGCAGACCTCACGGAGAGAAGATTAAAATAGTGCCATTGAGAAAAAGCAAGACAAACACAGAAAATGAATGAAAAAGACATAGTGAGAGACATTGCCTGGGGAGGACTATGAGCATGCTGTGGAAGCTCTGGCATGCTTGCCTGATGGAAAACTATAGCAACCACAACAGATCTTTATCTGCCTGGAGTAGGAGTCCAGCAATTCACAGAACTAAAGCCTGGAAGCAGCTTTGCTTTCAGAGTACCCAGCTAGTGCATGTCGAATCCTGAGGGGAATACTGCCTAAGAGCAAGCAGTGGTGCACCTGCACATATCCTGGCAGCTCTTAGAGGTGATGCAGCACAAGCTGTTGGGTGGAGTCACATTAGGCCAGTGCATGGTGTATAATAACTGAGTTTCCACCCTCTCTGTGTTACAGACGCTGGCCAAACTGGCCTGTGGGTTGAACAAGCCCAACCGCCAGACGCTGGTGTCCGCACGATTTGTGCCACAGCTCTTCAGCCAACTGCCCGTCAGCAGCATGTAAGTACCAGGGAGCTGCTGCTTCAGTGCAGCCTGGGGCTGCTGTGGCCACCTCAGCACAGCAATTTGATGCTCACTGATAGCAGCCAGCAGAGGTCTCAGCTCCACAGTAACTGCTCCTCAGTGCAGGGAGCAAATAGAGGGAATCCTGCCAGTGATGCCTCGTGGCTCTGAGTGACAGTTCAGGGGGAGCGTGCTTGGGAAGCTGCAGCCCTGCTGCTGAAGGGACCACAATCCAAAAGCCCACTAGCAGCCTGAGGGCATCCTTTCCAGGGTAAGGCTGTACTCAGGATGACTGCTGGGGTGCACAGGTGTAAGCCAGAAGCAACTGTGGCAAGGAGGCCATAGCTGTTCCCCAGTGTGAGTGACTACTGTGCTCACAGGGAGCAGATGTGGTTTGTTTTTGAGCATCCACACTGTGCACAAGTACTTTTCCTGGTGTAGGGAAATGTTACAAGCACTGCTGCTCCAGAGGAGTGGATCCCTAATCCTGCTTTCCAGACCTGCTCTGCTGTTCTCTCCTTTCTGTGTCTTGCAAGGGCTGGAGAGGGATGTGTATGGGAAAGGGTCCTGTCTGTGTAGGAAGAATGAAGCTGTATGTGAGGCATTCTTCAGAGCATGGTTTGGGATCAGATGGAGCTGAGGGAGAAGAACTAAAATTGCGGGACCCAGGCAGCAGTTCCTGCACCAACTCCTATGTGTCCTTTTACTGCGAGCAGAAGAGCTGTTATGTTATGTTCCTTTTGTCCTGCTATTTCCTAGCAGCTTCTAGCTGTCCTTATCTAGAAACAGCTGTTGAAAGGAGACTTGTCACGATCTTCACGTGATGCTTCATCTGTGTTTTTGCTTCTTTGTTTCTCTGCCATAGCCGTAACCTGGGAGGCAAGCTTGGCACTGCTATCACAGACATCCTGGGAGTGGAGTACATCGGGGAGCTGACACAGTTCAGTGAGACTGAGCTCCAGACACATTTTGGAGACAAAACTGGGTAATGATGAACCACTCACCACAACTTGGCTTTTGGCAGGAATTGAGGCTTCCTTTCAGTCACAGAACCTTTTAGGTTGTTGTGCTGTTAGTAGGAAGATTGGAAGGTAAAGCTTCAGTGACATCTTTGGAAGCATTGATCTGTCAGGCCCACAGCAGGTTTCCAGTCTTGCCTGCTCCAAGGCACCCTCCCCAGGATAATATTTTGCTTGTCAGCCAGGGCCTCATCCTTCTACAGCATCCAAGGATGAGGTCAAAGGGTTGGTTCTCTGCAGGCTGAGAAGAGGGCAGTCATGACAGTCTCATCACAGAGGAAGTTACAAGGCTGGACTGGAGCCTGAAACACAACTTCTGGGCCCAGAACAGGAGTTGGACTGCCCTGCAGACTGGTGAACTGGTGCCACTTCAGGAGAAGAGGTGGAGGAGTTGTGCTGACAGGCAGTTGAGGCCTGAAGGAATCCTGCCTATTCAGCTGTGGCTGCAACTGTAGAGCTGGAGATGAGAGAGAGTCACAGCTTGCAGAGTTGAAAGCAGGGCTCTGCAGGAGACTGATGTACTGCCCTGTGATGCCTGCCTGTCTGTAGCTGCCTTAACCTCATGCTTTCCCTGTGGCTTTCAGGTCTTGGCTCTATGACTTGTGCAGAGGAATTGAAGAGGAACCTGTCAAAAACCGGTACCTGCCCCAGTCTATTGGCTGCAGCAAGAACTTCCCTGGGAAGTCAGCCCTGGCCACACAGAAGGCGGTAGGAGAAGCCTACATCTAGTATAACACTTGGCTTTCATACTGGAGAAGATAGGAATGCTAAAAACTGAGACCAGCTTGCAAAACTTCTGCTTTTCTGCACAATTATGCCTTGAAACTCAGACTAGAGGCACAGTGGGAGAAGGTGGTTTGAGCTCTGGAAGTCCCTGTTGACAGAAATGCATTAACAAGCGTCTGCACAAAGAGGTCCATCCTGGTTGTAATTTCCATGAGCAAAACTGGGCCTGTGCTGTTTGAAAGTTGTTCACATTGCCAAGCTTCAAGAGCATGGTTGCTAGAAGGAAGGTAACTAGCAGAGGCAGGCTGTGCTTTAACTATTAGCTGGGATGAGGTTCCCACTGAGGTGTAGGAAAATGGAAAGAGAAATCCAGGACAGGGAACCTAGATTACTTGGCAAAGTCTAGTAGTAATGCTGCAGGGCTTGTATGGTATCTACAATGTCCTTGTCTGCAGTGTTGAATCTCAGCTGGACTGATTTCTCAAGGTCTACAACAGATTTGGGCCCTTACATTAGTTGTCATTCCAGTCTGATCCCCCACCAGCATTCCCCAGTGTGCAGAGCATTGCTCTTATATTGTGGTGCTGCTGTAAGCAGAGGCCCAACCTGTCTGTTACCCCTGCTTTTTCCAGGTGCAGCACTGGCTCCTGCAGCTGGCCTTGGAGCTGGAGTCCAGACTGAAAAAGGACAGGAGCCAGGTGAGGAGGGGAGGCATGGGTACACAAGGAGGCACATAGTGCATTTGCACTGTGAGTGGTTTGCAGGAGGCTGAGGGTGGTATGTGGGAGGGGAGGAAATCTGCTCACCCACAGATGTGTGCCTGTGTGCTCTGGTGTCCCAAGTAGAGAGGTGTGCAGAAGCATGGCCAGGCAGGATGGTTTTGCCCCAGAACGCTGCAGGATTAAGAACAATCCTTGTCCCATGCTTTAGGATGCAGGGATCTGAATGCCACTGCACCTGCCTTCTGCTGCACTGCTGCTCCCTTGCAAGCCCTTTGCTGGCACAGGTGTGCCTGTGGGCTGTGAGAGGAAGTGCTGCACTCCTACCTGGATGGTAGGCTGCAGGCCAGGGTGGGAGCAATCCACCAGCTTTGGCACTGGGGCAAGTGGGGCCAAAAAAGTGTGGAGCTGCATTTGAGGGAAAGCAAGGAGTAGCTGCTTCCCATCCTGTGTGGCACAGCTGTGCACGCACTTGTTGTTGTGTATCCCATCCCTTGGCAATCAGGCTGGACAGGACATGTCCCACCCCACCACAAGGAGATGGCAGGGGGTGGGGGGCTGGGAGGGCTCCAGGCAGGGGACAGTCCCTGGGCTGTTCCTGCCCCTTCCTGCAGGAGTCGCTGGAAGCACAGCTCTGCTCTCCCGGCAGAACCAGCGCGTGGCCCGGCAGCTGATGGTGGTGATCCGCCAGCAGGGGGACACCCGCGTGTCGCGTCTGTGCGCCCTGTCCCGCTACGACGCACAGAAAATGTGCAGTGACGCCTTCACCCTCATCCAAAACTGCAACGTGGCTGGGGCTCACCAGGCAGCATGGTGAGTGTGGGACAAAGGGGGTCACTCTGTCAGGACTGGTTCTGATGTGGGAGGTACTGGGCGAGCCAGAGACCTTTTGGAAAGGAACTCAAGTGAAATTAATTGAGTGTCAGAAAAAGTGATTCCCAGCACCCCCACAGTAAACTGCAGCAACCTTCTAGCAGTAGGACAGCCTGGCTTCTTTGGAGCCCCACATGTGGTGAGACACTTCTGTACTTGGAGCTGAGGATTGCTGCTGGCTGGAGCAAGGCTGTCCTGGCCCTGCTGGGCTGAAGAAGTTAGCTAAGCTTTGTTGTCCTACCCTAAGGACAAAGCTTTTTGTGAGGAAGCCTTTGGGGCAGGAAGAAAAATGGAAGTGCACAAGTCCTGCTCTGCAGTGAAAGCGAAAAAGGTCCTGTCTGTTAAACTTTGACAAAGCTGTTGCTCTCTTAGGGCCTTCTCATCTCACAGCAGCTTCAGCCTGTAGTGGACTCAAAGTCCAGGCTGGCAGTTGACTTCTCCTGCTCCCATGCCCTTCTTTTGGGAATTGCTGATTTGGAAAGAGGGGTTCTACTTTGCCCAGCGTAGCATGCTATGTCTGTTTTGGAGGTAGCAATAGTCAACTTTGTCAGAGCAAACATCTCTCCCACCCCTTGCCAGGTACTACAGTTCCCCTGTCTGTGAATGTTTTGTGTTATTTAAAGTCTTACTTCAAAAGATTTCTTGCTTTCCAGGCTGGTGTCTGAGCTGATGTTTGTCTGTGCTTTGCAGGTCTCCACCATTGATTTCAGTGCAACTTTCGGCAAGCAAGTTCTCAGAGCCTGTCACCCTCTCTACAGGCATTACCACCTTCCTGACGGGTGATACCCAGCCTGATGGCACTGCCACCACCAGCCAAAACACCCCATCTTGTGGGAAGGCCAGGGTCAAGTTCTTTAGGAGCCCAAGCAAAGAGCTTCGGCAGAAGCCAGCGAGCGCTATTGAGTCATTTTTCCAAAAGGCAGCAGAACGGCAGCTGTCACAGGCAGCAACAGCACCCAGCTTGCCCCGTGCTGCCACTGCAGAGTCAGCTGTGCCCAGTTCCCCAGAGCACCAAGAGAGAGCTGCTGTTGGCTTGCCTGTTGGACTTGCCTCTGTGCAGCGTGAGCTGGAGTCCCCTGTGAAGCAGAGTCCCAGCGATGCCAGCCCTACTTCTCCCTACAAGACACTTCCCCGGGAGAAGCTGCCATCAGATGCTACACAAACACCCTCAACTCCACCCAGCTCCAGGACCCTTCTGAATTTACAACCAGCTATTGAGGGAAATGAGCAGAATTTGCCACCCTCTCCTGAGCTCACCCTGCTCCCTCCTGCCTCTCCAGGGGACCAGCAGCGCTGTGAGAAGTGTGGCCAGCTCGTGCTGGTGTGGGAGTTCCCAGAGCACATGGACTACCACTTTGCTCTGGAGCTGCAAAGCTCTTTCCTGGAGCCCAGCCCTCCCATGGCTTCAGAAGCAGCTCCCAGTGCAAAGGCTGTGGCTTCCAGGTCTCCTGCCAAGGCGAAGAACAAGCCCAAGACTGCAGCAGGATCTAGTGCAAAACGACCCAAAGAAGGTGTGACAAAAACTTTAGATTTTTTCTTTAAGCCCTTACCTCCTTAACTCCCAGCCACACTGGGTGTTTTTAAAGAATCAGTATTTTTAAAGAATCAGTGTTTTTAAATAATCAGTGTTTTTAAACATAGTTAAAAGTTTTTATACTGCCTGTCAGGTTTTAATGTGGAAAAGTCTAATAAATTATCTCCACCCCAAGTCTATGAGGAGCTGGAACTCAGGAATTGTGTACATGTAGACAGTTTAGCTGGTGGCACCTAAGCCTGCCTCTGCCTGCCTGGTGCTACTAGAAGCTGCATGGTACTCTCACCCACACCTCTTGCCATAGGTTTTCCATGGCATCGTTGTTCACGAATTCTGTTCCTCCTGTGAAAGCAGCCACTGTAAGTGCAGCAGCTTATCCCAGGCAATCTCCAGCTAAGCCTTGGCTTGAGCCCCTGTTTAATCACTCAGTATGAAACCTTCAACTCATGGTTCTACTCTGGCTGCAGTTGAAGGCCTCACCCTTACTGTGTAATTTATATGTGGTACTTAAGCCCTGTTGTTCCTTCTCCCCTCCACCTGGAAGATACTGATTTTTACTCTCTTCTTCCCATACCCCAAGATTTGTGTTATAGATGGTTTGACAGTTCCCTCTGTGTAGCAGTCCATTGCATAGTGCTTATCAGGAGAACACAAGACTGCTCCTGTCATACAAGATTGAGGAAGCAGTAGCTGCATGGGCATACTGTTTGGTGGGTTTTTTGAAAACTTTGCATTAATTCATAATTGCTGTTGACATATAAACAGTTTACTGCTGGAGCCCTCACTGGAAGGGATAGAAAACATGGCTAGAAAACAGATAGAAAAATGGATAGAAAAGAGTCACACAGCCCAATGTGAAAGCTTTTGTCTGGTATAGAGTATATAACCACATTTTTCCTCCTTCCCAGATTCTGAGTAATACTAAATACAACTTGCTGACAGGTACATGTTCTGACTGTGCTCTGCCAAATGACTTGTTCAACTCTTTGGGCCACAGGTCACAGTAAAGTGGCCACTCCAGAGCTCCACAAATTACAGCACCCAACAGAGCAGAGTATCATGGAGGAGACAAGCAGGCAGTGAGAGAGGGTGAGACTGGCTCCAGGGCAAGAGAAGTGCTTGCCCTCAGCTGCCTGGCAGGGCTCAGCTCTGCTACACTACAAGTTGCCTGGAGCCCGCCAGAAGCTCTGCTGCCAGTAATTTGAACGTGGCTCTTAGGGCGGGGGGAAAGAATGTGCCACGTCAAGGCAGCACTGGGTGGGGTTAGGAAACGCATTGCAGGGAGTTTCATCAGCTGCAGGCTTCCCTTCCTTGGGCAGGGGGGGAGAGAGCCTTTCAGGCAGCAGATAATGATGCAAACTGCAGCTTTGTATCGATGTGCTGTTTTCTGAACTGCATCATCCTAAATGCAGCTGTTGAGCTGCTGTCTCCTTCCAGCAGACAGCCTGTGCTGGGATGCTGCTACATTACTGTCAATGGAATCTAATACTTGACAACACAGTCGTGAGATTTCAAGAAGAAGCTCATTCTGGTGCGTGCAGCTCTGGCAACCAGTAGAGGAAGGAATTATGGAGTCACTCCCACTAATGACAGTCTTAACATTGCAAAGTGACAAGTTTCCCAAAATCCTCACGTGAAGAGAAACAGCAACCAGTCTGGCAGGATTGCCTCATCCTGTGACAGTGGCACATCTCATTTCCTAAGTGTCTGGCAGGACCGGACTCTGCAGATGCCACTATCTGACACAAAAACAAGTTTAGAAGAGGCAAATCCTTTTGGTCACAAGTCATCTCCACAGGGAAACCTACTTGTCCCAAAGGAACAACCTGTTCTCATGGAGACAGGGCAGTCATGAACCCCATGATAGGGTCGAAGCTATTTTAAAAACAAATCACTGGTTAGCTGTGTGCCCTAGAAAGCGTCTCTGTAATTAGGCTCTGGGGGAATTTATGACTGTGAGGAGGCTCTTGCCCAGCCTGTTCCGCCCACAACAGCCCAAAGTGCTGTGCTCAGGGTGACGTGGCTGCCCGTCACCCCAGGCTGCACAGCCAGGCTTACTCAGATAAGCCGGGAGCGCAAGATTGTAAACAGGAGCGCGTGCATTCTTTCCACACCACGGCGCGGTATTTATAGGGCTGAACACAGGAACCTTAGGAATGGGTGAAGGGTAGCCAGCTCCAAGGGCAGCAGGGTAAGAGCCCAGCTCCACCCTCACTCATTGTACAACTCAGCCAGCAAGCTCAATAAAACATCTTTATTCTGTACATTTATATAGATGCTTGGAGAACAGGGATAATCCCCAGCATTAGAAAAATTCAAGACAACAAAACAGCAATTATGAAGAGCATGGCACCAAGAACAGTCATGCCACAGATGGCAGGGATGAGGTGAGACCAGCCATCAGCTGTTTCAGAAAAGGTCACAGCACCCCCCTTTGGGGCAGAAAACACCAGTGCTGCTGCAAAGAGCTGGAGTCCCCCACACCCAGGCAGCTTTCTTTGTGACCCACTAGCACCAAAGGGAAGAGCCTGCTGGCAGCTGGGGCCTGTCCTTCTTGCAGGCATTGGTGCAAAGACCCAGCCCATGGCCAGAATAGAAAAAAAAAGGGACCCTGCTTGAGCAGTGACCCTGAGCCAGCATCTGCTTTCTCTCTCCTGGGGATGCAGCAGTTTTCAGCTGGATCCGGTGCTTCCCTCCAAGGGACAGGTCACTCCTGCAAGTCTTAGGCTGCCTTCCCTTCATTTATTCCACTACTTGCCAGGCTTCCCCCCACCTCAGCACGCTCTTGGCAGGGTGCAGCCCCCACCTTCTTGCCCCCGATGGCCTTGCCCAGTGCAGAGGCCCACGGCCCTGCACAGCCCCGCAGCAGCGCCTGTGCCAGCAGCCCAGCAGCAGAACCTGCTCTCAGGATGGCAGAAGGGCCGCTTGAGTGTCCAAGTGCTATCACAGGCCCTTGCTCTTCTCTTCAGTCACGGCTAGCAGGCCACCACACCAACCAGCTGGGCTTGCTGAAGGCCTTTTGCTCACAGCAGACACATTTGGTCTAACAGTCAACAATAAAACCAAAGCCTATGTACAGCTTTACAGATCCTGCTGCACCCTCCAGGCTACACAGCAGAGCTGCATGACAGAGTGGGAGACCTGTGCTCCACTCTACATGCAGAGTCCTTGCTGGCAACATCAGCTTTCCTCTGACAACAAACGCCAGTGGCAATGGAAATAAAGGAATTCTTGCTCCAAGAGAAATAAAAATCATGCCACTGTCACAACAGAAGTTACCTGGTTTTGTGTAGGTAACACAGCCTGTCCTCCTCACACATTAAGGCAAGCATGTGAGGAACAAGGTGGGCTAGGAACAGCCACACAAGGGAGCCCGCTGCAAATCACTGCTACCAAAATGCAGATGGCACCTTCAGGTGAACATCCATGGAAACAACCTGCTCACTCCAGCACAGGCCCAGGCCCTGCTCTGCTCCACAGAATGGCCTCCTGTCCAGCTGCTGCAAGGAACAGATGCAAGTACAAACTCTGTCTTCATGATGTTATGTCAGGAGGCTGTGCCACTCAGAGCAGCCACAGCTTCCTGCGAGTCAGAAAGAGGATGCTGAAGAAATGTGTACATGTGAGTGGGGAACAGGACATCTGTCCAACAGTAAGACACTCAGATTGGAGTAACGCAAAACCAATGCACAAATGGACACACAGCAGATTAAAGCCAACCAAGATTCAAACGGTTAAAAAGTGTCCTGAAAGCACTCTGAGAGGTTCAGCCAAGCCCGCTGTGGGTAGCATGGCCTCTTCCATCCCCTGCCCAGAAGGATGTGCTGAAGGACGACTTGAGAGAACACTGTTATCATCCCCGTGCTCAGAGAGCAGAAATGGGACCAGATCTTGTGCCAGAGATGGAAAAACATCCCTTCACTGCTTTGTCTTCATGCGCGCTGCGCCTCCCAACCAGCAATTTTCAAACAGTAAACAAAGCCAAAACTTGCTTGCCCAGGTCTGCAGGTACCTCTGATCTATTCTGAAGGAGGGCAGGGTAATGAAAGCTGCAGGCGACGTGGAGAACATGCTTAACTTGTCCCACGTACGGCACTGAACGCAAGAAACTCTCCCATGCTCCATCTCACAGTGCAGAGGAGGGACATCCACACTAGAACGGGACAGCAGCAGCTCCAGGCGTTGCTCAGCAAGCCACAGGAGCTTCCAGCCTTCTCCCCAGGTGCTGGTGAGTGGAGATTTCTCTGACCTACTGGTAGTCAGAAGCTCAGCTGTCCAGGCCCCAGGGACTCCTCCAGGCCGTTTTCTTTGGTGGTGATGGCTTGGAGGTCAGTGACATGCCCAATGCCTTTGGTGACTCCTTCACGGAAAAGCAGTTTGGCTCCAATCTTCAAGTATTCAGGATGCTTGATGAACCTGAAACAGACAACTGCCTTCTCTCCTGTCCGCAGCTTGTCCTGAAAAAGAAAATGGGAGAGCTTAGACCCATCTCCCAAGCTGATGAATGCAGGAAGAGGTGCATGTGAATGGTAAGAAGGTGAGGCAAATGAAGAGCCTTCTTCAGACTTCATGGCTCGAGCCCTTCCCATTACTGTATACATAAGAAGAGACAGGAAGACACAAGCTCTGAAGAATGGAGAGTTCACCTCTCTTCTTTAACATGTCTGGAGGAAAAGCAACCAAATGGGCATGATAAAGGGCTAGAATCTGCCCCTAGGAAGGGACACAGCTACTCAAAATACCAGCAGCCCCCAGCTTTACTAGAGGGCATGGTAGAATCCCAACAAACCCCACAGGGAGGTCCATCTTCCTCCCCTTTCTTCCCCTGGCCTACCTTTCCATGGATCTTCTCCACGATAGCCGTCTGTCGCACATTCCCCACGTGCACCGTCACCTGAAAGCCCTTCCGGAAAGTTGTGGCATGGAATAACAGCACAATCTCGGCTTCAAACACTGAGCAGATGGTGGGGTTCATTTCTGGGCTCACCATGACCATGCCCTGCAGAACAACCCAAGACCAGTTAAGGCCAGTCCACTTGCTTCTGAACAGCCCCCAAACCCACAAATACACCTCTACTCTCTGACTTGGGCTTGCATCTCACTCTCAGTCTTGTACTCATTGCACTTTGTAACCTGGCCATTTCCTCCCCTTCCAGCAAGTTTCCTGCAATCATTTCTACTTCATCCCACCAATGGGAAGGCTCCAGCCCTGCTCACTGGAGCGGTGAAGAAGCTGGCAGCAGCAGGACTCACCTTGCGCAGCAGGGAGCGGTCGAAGGGCCCGAGGGCCAGGGTGGCTGCCTGCCCGGCCCGCAGCACGCGGCAGGCAGAGCGGTTCCGCTGGATGCTGCACACCTTCAGCCGCAGGAACTTCCCATCGTCCGTGGGACCCACCACCAAGTTCTCCCCTTCTCGGCAGATCCCACTGCCCAGGGAGGAAGAGCAGGACACAGTTAACCCCTCCAAGATTTCACATTTCACCCTCCAAAATTAACCTGAACAAATTCCCCAGGGCCAATTCCTTGGACTCTTAACCTGGACCAACTAACAGGGACACAAAGCTGCTGAAAACCAGGATTTCTTACAGCAGGAGTGAGAGCCACACTATCACTCTCAAGAATCCCAGGTACAGACAGGGGCCATTGCACCCCCAGTGCTCTGCCACACTGCTGTTTCTGGTGGAGAGACCTCAGATGACATTCCTTCACTGTGGATGTGCTGGTAGTCAAACTGCTCTGATAGCTCTGGAACATGGAGGCTCAGCTGCCTTTTCATGGGGTAGCGTGCAGTTAACCCCCGCTGGAATCAGAGGATCTACCTTTTACATTTCCTTCCCCTACTTGAGGAAGGAAGAAAGCAACTCCTTGGGATCATGTCTAACCTCTGCCAAGTCTAGATTCCAGCATGCCTTCTTTCAGCATGTTTCAGGACACATTCCTAGTCCAGCAACTTTAAAGCAGACTGTCTGCTTGCCACCACATGACCAATGGTCTGCTCATGTCACTTCCCAACACCCTGCAGGGCTTGACTCTCACTTGGCTCAGTCAGGACTGAGCCTCACGCAGCTTCCACTTCTGCAGCAGGTGACTAACCTTGTGGGAACTCCAGCAACCATTCACATCCACACATATCTGTCTAGGCTCACTTACCTTGACAAAGTTCCTCCCACAACAGTCCCCACCTCTGGCACTGTATAAATTTCATCAACCTGCAGCAAAGCAACAAGAATAAGCTGCTCAGACGGACAACTATGAAATAGGACTCCAGAATGAGAACAAAGAGCTTGACCCTCGTATGAAAGGAGGTGATCTCTCTGCTCGTCATCAGACATTGTCACAGAGCTTCACCAACTCCCACTACCTTCCCATTAGAGGAATAAACCTCTGCCTTTTAAATAGCAGAGAAATGATCTTATCCCTGAGACAGACATTTCATGGTTAGGACAGATCCAGCCTATCAGGCTTTTTTCAAGGGCCAAGTCCTTTTTTTAATGTCTCTCAATAGTCCAGGAATTCACCATATCTCTACCCATGGTGTCCAAATTCCCTAAACGTCTCTCCCATGGCAATGAGTCCAGTATCAGAACTGGAAACTAACTACCCTTACCCACCTGAAATTCTGTAAGTTGCTGCATTAATTCTTCCTGCTCTTTACTGTTGGTCAATGGAGGGAGGATGTTGAGGAAGACTTTCAAGAGATCCAGGTTCTCCCCAGAAACACTGGACAGTGTGAAGATTGGGGTTATGCTGTCAGACACAAATAGACAGAAATAAGCAGAAGGCCACAGCGCAGCTCCAGAGAGTTTCTGGGATTCTGAATCTACTGAGATCAACACAAGAAGATGGATACTACACCAGTAAGTGGCTAAAGCAGGAAGGCTAGGTACAACTCCATGGTAACCCTTGCCTCAATGTTTGGTCGAGGCACCAATCCCTTGCCAACACACATCTTTCTCATGAAGAAGTAACTCTAATGCAGCCTTTGCTACCAGAGCCCAGAAAAAAGTCTGGGAGGGGAAAATGCCTTCTTGGAGAATGCAAAGGTAGGACACTTGATGTTCAAGATGAAGTCACCTCCCATGTGTTCACCCTTCCCCAGGTCTGCATAGCAGCCCAGTCTGAATTGCCTGTTCCCAACAGGCAGAAGAAAGGAATGGTTCCTTACTTGGGAGATTGTGCAAACTGTTGTGCTGCTGTAACAGCATCGTCGTCTGAGTTCACAAGCAGGGGGAGCTTGTTACAGCCTGGCTGCTTCAGGATTCGCTCCAGCTGCTTCACTGTCCGTTCCACAGTGGCTTTTGAACACAAGTCGACTTTGCTGATGACAATGAAGAAGGGGACCTTGAGGGCCATGGCCAAGCCCAAGTGCTCTCGTGTTGTGCCCGCTGCAGGAGACAAGAGAGAGTGTAAGTGCAGCAGCAGTCACTGCTGTAGCTGTCTCCTGGTTCTCCCACAGGCCCACTCTAGAGATTTCATTGCAACTGCTTAGGTCATCGTGTATCAAAAAAGCACAATTATTCTTTTAAACAAAACCAAACATCAGTCCAGAAAAATAAAAACCACCAAGAAATTTTGTGACTGATTTGTCTGCTTCAGAAAGATGAAGCGGTTTTCATTCTTTGGCCAATGTTTGCCAGAGAACAGTCACAAAAATGTCAAGAGATAGATGTGGGAGAACTCCAGATGCCTTTTTACAAGACTTTGGGATTCAGTACCCCTAAGAATATGTCAAAGTTGTTTTCTTTTCTGAGAAAGACAGCTCCAAATCCCAAACAAAGCCCCTCTGTCCAGGGTACAGTTTAATGTGGTCTACAGCTGGTAAAAGGATCCCAGATCTACTCCCCTCCCAGGCACTCATAGACACTGGCTTACAAGACATCAGTAGAAGCTTACATATTAATAAACTTTTCTGACAACCATTCAAAGCTGCCCAGGACCCATTCCCCCCATTCTCCATGTCTCTTCACATGTTGCAGTCAATCCTTGCAGGCAGGGCAACACTCACCAATGCCAGTGTTGGCACTAACCACCAGCATGGCAAAGTCTGGGCAGTAGCTAGTGAGGCCAAAGATGGTTGTTTTCAGATACTTGTGGTGGCCAGCGAGGTCAATGAAAGTGATCATTTTGGAAGAACTCTCACAGATCTCTTCTGCTGTCCGGGAGTCACTGTAATTTACCACCTAAAGGGATAAGGAGCTTGTGAGAGAGGCAGCCCCAGCAGGCAAGTAAAGAAAACCCAGCTCTTATCTATCCACTTTGATGTCAGAATTACTAGCTAGAGATCATCCACCATGGGTGCAAGAATCAGTGTTGCAAACGGAAAACCAACACTCAGGTTCAACTTAAGGGACACAGAACTGTACCACCTCTCTTCCCTCCTGTCCCACTCACAGTTCTAACAGGATGGTAATCCTATTCTCCTCCAGCTTTCTGAGTTCAGCAACCCACTCTCTTACCTCTCCTTTGCTGTTGAAGCCGAGGATCTCAAAGCTGATGCTAGATGTTCTTCCTGACTGGATTTCATGGAGATGTCGGAAGAGGTTGAGGCGTGCTCTGCCCCGCCCGTTGTCCAGCTCTCCTTGCGTTAGGACACCCAACAGTGTTGACTTCCCTGAGTCCACATTCCCTAGGACAGCTACTCGAAGGTCTAAGAACTACAGGAAAAAGAACAAAGAAATCATTAAACTTAACCATTGTTGTGCTGAGTGCATGAGCACTACTGCGCAGTGCAGATGCAGCTCAGAGAGCTTCCCTACATCAGGGACATTAAGCAGTTTAATCTTGCTCAGATTCTGCTCCTGCTCCCAGCAAACCACTGCCCAGCAGTCGTCATACACTTTCTAGAGTTGAGATATGACATATCAGGCTTTGATACCACAAAACAGGCCATGTGCTGCAGCAGACCTCTAAATCCTTCCTTGTTTGCACACGGGTCTGCATCAGAATCACTGCCATAAAAGCAAAATAATTTGTCTGGATCAGAGGTGAAAATCTCCCACAATGACATCTGCCTCAATCACAGTCTTGGAGATAAGAAACGTTATCATCAAGCCTCCCTTTGGCAGCCCTTCAAAGCATCTGCTATGGGCAAACCTATGACAAAGTGCCTCTAGGGTTTGGGCTCCCATCCCAAATGGAAGCTGCTCATACAAAGCTTCGAGGTCCCTAGGAGGAGAAGGCAGCCAAACCACAGGTCCCTACCTGCTGGTTGTCAGGCACCTTTCGGACCAGCACCTCCGTTATCTTCCTTGGAACATCGCTATCATAATCGACCTCCCTCTCCCGCAGCACGGTAATGTCAGCCCCAACCCTGCCACAAAGACAGAAGGAAGGAGTGAGATACATTTGTACTTGACATCTCTTGCATCTCTACAGCAGCTGACAAAGTGAATAGGATGAAGGTTGGGGATAGCAGGGAAGGAGCCTCAAGATTCCAGACAAAAGCCCTATAACTTTCCTCATGTTTCCATTGCCTCGGGACTGAATGAATATCAGTCATACAGGGGCTCTGTAGGATGGAGCTGCCAGCTGCTCAGGGGACTCCAGGGAGGGAGCCTCTCTACCAGAGGCCGCTCACACTCATGGGCCCTGCAGACGAAAGGCAGCACGTACTTCTCTGCCATGCGGCGCAGTGTCTTGAGCGAGGCTCGCATCTCCTCCTCCGAGAGGCCCACCAGCAGCCCGTTGTCCTCCACGCCGATCTGATAGACGGCCTCACCTCGGCCCTCCTGCAGCCGCCACTTCATCTGTGTCACCAGGTGCTCAAAGCGGTACTGCGAGGGGTTCACCAGCTTCAGCTGTTTAACAGAGGGGCAGTTCTAGTCACAGCCTGCAGGCAGAGGCAATCTCATTGCCCAATTCCGTGAAGCAATGCTCCCAACTCTGACCCACCCCTAGGAAGCACTGCCTGTATTAGTGTCTGAACAGAAGCCATGGGACAGGTGAGAAGGGGTTTCACAAAGGTACAAACAAATGGCAGAACTTCCCCACCTCGTGACAAAGGGATCTGTACCCTGCCTGCTGCAGGGTTAAAGACAGCACTCTGGGACCAATCTGGGATCCAGGAGCCAGTTAAATGCAAAGAGCAGAGCAGCCACAAGAAAAGTGGCAAACCATTTTCAGGGATATCTGCATCTCTCTCTCAAGAAAAATACAGAAGGCATCATATACTAGAAAAAATTCCTAAAAATAAGTACTGAGATCAAACTTTTCCAGCTCAGCATACTAAAGCTTGGCACAGAGACACAGAAGATCAATGGTAGTTCCTTAGCACAGTGTCCATTTTTCTGTTCTTTCCTTGGCCATGTTACCCATAGGCTGTCTTTAGTGAAGTTACTCACTGTAAAATAACCCTCCCAGAGGAAGACCTTCTTCAGCAACCTCAGAAGACTCACCTTGTACTCGATGTTCCCATCTTCTGCCTGGTCAGAGAATGAAACAAGACAGAAGAGTTAGATGCTGTGCCCACAGGGACTTCTACAGGCACCAGCTGCCCATATATTCTGAAGCTGGTGCTAAGGATTTCAAAGAGAGGGAAAGTGGCAGAAAGAAACTGTGTTAGGTCCCCCCAGCCTTCTGCCATTCATTCCTACACTCAACTAGAACATTCCTTATGGTTTGTTTGTGCTGTTTGCATCCTACATCACGAACACCAGAGGACAAAACTAGAGTGGAGCACAAGGGTAATACTGTCTGGGGGGAATTTTTTTCTGGACAGTAAAGAAAGGGCCAGCCTAATAGTCATACACAGAGAGAGAGAGTTCCAGTTTCAGAAAGGCACAGGCCAGCATATGATTTAAAGTTTCTCCCATCCATGACCCACAAACATGCCACCCACAGCATCCCACTCCCACCCTATCCAGCAGCTTCCACCCAACCACTGTGCACAGAAACAGGGGCTTGAGAACAAAAGCTTCTGCTTTCCCTCCTGCTCAGTGATACCCTCCCTCACTCAATTAGTTTTTCATTGACTCCTTTCTACGTCCTTATGTATCTTCTCTCTACAAGGAAGGACTAAGACATAAAAAAGAAAGGTAATGACTCCTTTGCCAGCTAGTCACTGGCCAGAGAGTTCTGGAGAACCAGACCTGATTGGGACTGTACACAATATGCTCCGAAGTACTTTCTCAGGAAAGGCTGAAGTTGTAACAGAAAGGCCCAAGTACTCATCAAGCTCACTTCAACCAAAGCAGGCTCCAGCTTTCCAAAGAGAATGTCTCATTTTACAAGTAGATACACAATATTTAAGTAATTTTTCCCATTGATCCAGTATAAGGACCACTGCGAAAAGGCTGGAGCCCGCAGGAAGCCACATACTCTGACAGTCTAAATGGGGCTGGCAACAGTAAGCACTTCCTTTTCCTCTGGACACCTATTTGTATGTCAGGAGAAGCAACAGCCCTCTCCTTGCCTTCCAGCTCAGCTCTTAACCACAGCGGTGCTTACAGTGGCAAAAGGCCAAAAACAAGTTCTCAATTCTCAGCTCAGTTCTCTGGCAGCAGAGCTGTGCCGTGAGAAAAAGGTACTTGCAGCAGGTTTTCCTCTCTTGTCATCTACCAGCTTTCCAGTTCTAAGAAAAAACCCATTCACCTACTGCACTGTCACCTAAATAAAGGAGTGGGTCTTCTCCAAGGCACTTGAGACTAGAAAAGCAACAAGCCTAGACTTGCTGGGTCACACACTGCACAGGGTAGGCAGAAACAGGAAGCTGTGTGAAAACCACAGGGGACTGTCCAGCCTCCAGCTGAAAGGAACAAGAAATAAACTGTGGCTGCAGGGCACTACCTAAGGAGATCTAACAGTAGCAAAGTGCTGTTTCCCCATCTTCCCAAGAGTCCCATGCCTGCCTTGTGGAGGAATTGCTCTCTCCCAGCATAGGCTATTACACATTTTACAGAGAGCTCACTGACTGGGGCCGAGCAATAGAGTCTGAGCCGGTGTAATTCTCCCCACAGTGACAGCTCTGTGAGAGTGGTGACAACTGCCCCAGCTGAGCGCACACCCACGTACTGCCAGTGCCACTTCTTCCTGGTGCAAGAGACAAGTGCCTCACCCTCTGTCCATACCATCTGCAGCCTAAGTAAGGAAACAGCTGTCAAATTAGCTGCGAAGGGAGTCACCAGAGCCCGTCTGGCAGCTGGAAAGAGGCTCAGACCCACCAGATCGTCTCTCGGGGAGAGAGAGATGCAAACGGGATGTTTGGAACTACAAAGGCGAGCACAGCTTTATTTCGGAGCTGTTTCGATGGCAGGCAAACCCACAGAGAGGCGGCAGGCAGTGCGGTACCACTCACGGGCAGGGTCCGGCGGATCCCGCAGAGAATTCGCCGGCACCGGGGCCGCGAGCACGGCCCGCAGCACAGCGCGGAGCAGCGCGCACACGGCTCCCGGGGCCGGAGCGGCAGCGCCGCTCCTACGGCTGCTGTCAGCCCGACCCCGGCGCGGCCCCGCACCTCCGGCCAGACCCGCCCCGCACCCTGCGGGGTCCGGCCGCGGTACCGACCCGCTCTGGGGTGGCACCGGCCCTCCGGCCCCTCCCGCCCCCGGGCCTGTCCCGTCCCTCCGCGGCTGACGGGACGCAGCGGCCGCCGGAGCTCACCTCGGGCGGCAGGTACGGGGGGTTGTTGGCCTTCCCTCCGCGGCTCCGCCCGTTCTTCTTCTTCGTCTTCGAGCCGCCGCCGCCAGGCGCGGGCCCCCCGCGTCCGCGCAGCGCTGCCCCTGCCCCGCCGCCCGCCGGTCGACAGCAGCCCCCGAACAGCTCCGATACCCGGGAGTCCATGGCGGACACCGCGGCCCCGCCGCCCCGCTGCAGCGCCCGCTCCGCTCCCCGCCCGGCCCCGCCGGCCCGGCTCCGGCGTCACCGACCGCCGCGCGGCGCCCCGGGAAAGCGAGTCCCGCCCGCCTACAACGCCGAGAACGCCCCGCGCGCCACCAGCTCGAAACTACACCTCCCGGCGTGCTCGGCGGCGCGACCCGCTCGCTCCCGTACGGGTTCCATCCGCGGGGGCTGATGGGAGTTGGAGTCCAAGGGAGAGGGCGCCGCCTGTCGGCCGCGGCCGACAACGCGCGGAATGCCGCCGCTCCCCGGGATTAGCCCTCTTCAGTTCGCAGCCCCGGGTTCCCCGGTTATTGACATCGAGCGGTCAGTCAAACCGGCTTCGGGAAACTGGGGCACTTTATAAGCTGTTTGGCATTGGAGGTACCTCGTGACTACCCAGAGGCAGCAGCCCGATACAGAGCGATCCCAAAGGACCCATTAAGATCCAACGCGGGGGACGGGGCCGGAACAGCTAAAGATCCTCAAGCTTTGAGCCGCATTCCTTCACTAAGTGTATTCCCGGTCTCCAGTTCACGGCCACTGCCCCTCTCTTTCCCCGCCGCATGCCCTGGGGTGGGCGACGCTGGATCACTGTTTGCGTACAGCTGACACACTCCGTGCCCGCGGTTCCTCCAAAGCAGCCTCGGAGCGGCTCCTCTCGCCGTCCCGCCCTCCACTCGCCACGCACTGGAGGCGGCACCCAATGGGGCGGCGGGCGCAATGTTTCCAAACACGGCACTCCCTGCACGCTCCCCGCCTCCGCCTCCCCGCGGCGGCGCGAACGCGGCCCCTCCGCAAGACACTGGAGCCGCCAGGGCTGCCGGCAGCGAGGCGGAGGACAGCGAAGCCGCTTCCTGCAGCACTCCCCGGATAGCCCTGCAAGAAACAGCCGCAGCTCCCGGCACGGCCTCAGCCGGGCGGCCCCGGGACCGGATCGGGATCGGGATCGGGGGGCGGGGCTACGCAGAGACCCCGCCTCCTGCCACGCCCACCAATCGCGGCGTCTCCGTCTCCGCCGCCGGGGGGCGCGCGGCGCGGCTCGTGCGCGCCTCCCGTGAGGCTCCGCGGCGGCGGCGCCATTTAAACCCGGGCCGGCCGTTGTGGGGCGTGGTGTTGCTCTCTTCGTTCCCCGGCGCTGGCGGGCCCTGGATCGCGGCGGCGGCATGAGGGCCCAGGGAGACCCGTCGGTGCTGGGCAGCCCCGCGGTGGCCGTGGCGTTCCCGGGAGCCGTGTGCCGGGGCAGCGGCTACCGCTTCGCCTGCGAGCTCCTGAAGCACGTCCTGCACCAGCGGAACCAGCTGCCGCTGCCCTACGAGCAGCTCGCGTACTTCTGCCGGCGGGCGGCCCAGGTGAGGCCGCGGGTCATCTCCGTGCTCGGAGGTGGCCCCGGGCCGGGGGATTAGGGGGGCCGGGGCGTTGGGGTTTTGCTTGCAACCTCCTGTTGTCGCTCGGTGACTCGCACGGCAACATGTCGCCGCTTTTAAGGTACAGCGCTTGTTGTGGTTGTATCCCTAAACGTTACCTCTTCTCTTAAAAACGAGTTGAGTTCAGGCTGCCGAAGGTGTCGACGGATTTGCTCTTAATTGATCGTTTCCTACTTTCCGCTCAAAGCGTGTTACTTCTTTCTTTGTTACACGAAAACCTCTAAGAAAAAAAAAATTACCCTTAAGTGATTTCAGAGTGATGTCTGATCTTTGAAAGATGGGCTTCTAATTCCTGGTGGATTTCATCAGTAGAGTGATTCAGATTCAATCTCAGTAGTTTTGGATTGTGCTTTTGTGTTCCTCTCACACCTCCTGAGGTGGAGGGAAGGTGTGCATCGTCCTGATGTGGGTATCTATAGCTCTCAAAATGACCACATACCTCTTTCTTGTTCCTTGACTCTCTGGGATGGGCCATGCTTTCTGCAGAGTATGTTAGAACAAATGCATGTTCATAACTAAACGTACTAATCTGAATTTTTGTTTTCCAGGATGGAGATAGAATCGGGAAGCCACTCTCCCTGGGTTTGGCTAGCAGAAAGTGCCAGCAGCTGCTGATGGAACTGGAGGGATTGTTCCAGCACCTGGAAGTCATTTTTAGTCTGACGCTGGTTCCTCGGGTTCTTTTCCTACTTGGTGGTAATGTCATGAACCCCAAGGAGCTCTATGAGCTGAACTTGGAGGGGTTCTGCGAGGGTGCTGCTGGAGAGAGCCTCCAGACTGCGCCCTGTGTTCGCCAGCTCTTTCACCAGCTCTTTGTGGCTGATGTCTTCAGCGAACTTAAGGCTCTCCCTGTCACAGGCACTCTTGTCCTGGTGCAGGGACACCGTGACTGTGGTGTTGAGTGGTTCCGGCCCAAGCTCAACTACCAGGTGCCCACCCGAGGGAGGAAGCTGACTGTCAAGTTGTCCTGTGCTGGAGACCTCCATGTTAGTGCCTCACCTGCACAGCACACCACACCTGCCTGGGAGGACTATGTCTGGTTCCAAGCACCAGTGACCCTCAAAGGCATTAGTGAATGAATGCTTTCCGTGGAGATTCAGTGGAATATTGATTACTTTTTTTTTGTTTTACTTAGGTCCTAATTTTAGCAAATGCAACCATGTATTTTTGAACCATGTCTGTATGAATTTTTTCTTCATGGTGTCTACTAACTTCCTATAGCTTGCTGTGCTCATCTATTGTCCTTATTTCCTGAGTTGTTGAAGGCAAATCCACTTTAAAGCACAGTTGCGCACAGGTCCAGCGATTCTTTAGGCACCTGATCTGTGACATGGAATGAATTAATTTTTGGGGGGTAAAACTCCCTTGCTTTCTGCTTGCTGAACTGGAAAAGGCTGGTCACATGCCATCTCCACCTGAGTTTTACTATGATCATTTTTTGATCCTGCCTCTGCCATGCTGCCCATAGGCTATCTTTAGTGAAGTTACTTCCTGCCAAATAACTCTGGAAGGAAAGCCATCTGCAGTCCTTAAAAGGCTCCCCATAGCAAGAAAACCAGAGGGCAAAACTGGAGCAGGACACAGAGGTGGTAATATTGTGTTGCAGAAAAGGGATTTATTTCCAGCTAGTATGGAATGGGGCAGGATGAAGGCAGTTCCTCTGCAAAGGGCTGGAGCTGCCAGGGCTGCTGAGGAGCTGGGTGGAGCCATGTCCAGGGGCCCCCTGGCAACCCTGCAAGCAACAGGCACAGCTGCCATGACTTCTTGAGTACTCAAGTGTTTGCCCATCTATTTGATAAAATTACCCTTCCCCATGACTCACTTTCTGTTCTGTAACATTCCACAGTAAGACTTTTCAACAACTGGAAAATCATGTAGCTAGTGCTGCCTTGGAGATTGAAAGAGACAGGCACAGTGGAGGCCTAACAGCCCTGACAATTGGTTAGATATGAGATTAAAAGTAAGCAGTTTCTTTGCTAACCCTCTTCAGAGAAAGTTAGAAGTGCTGCCCCAATAATGGAAGATTGCTCTCACTTGAGGAAGAAAGACTTCAATGTTTCTGAAATGCGTAGAAGTCAAGGGAATGTGATCAAGTTTAGTGCTAGCCTTACCTGCCAAATTCCTTTTCTTAGTCAGATTGTGTCACTTAGAATCAGAACTCTATCTTGTTCTTCTGGGCTGGTGTCTACTGCAAAACGGGACAGGGAGAGAAGCCTTGAGAGCAGTGTGTTAGAACTAGGTATCTGCTGGAGTTGTCTTCAGTCAGCTGGGCAATTGTCTGTGCTGTAATGAGCTTTCAGTAGCTTCAACTAACTCATCCCATTTGAAGAGAAACATGAATCTACTGATTCATGTGAGGGTACTTGCTGTTATGAGTCAAAAAATGCACAATGGGATGGTAAAACTGCTTTGCTGAAGAGGGTAAAGATTCAAGTAACCCTCTATACTTGGTGCATATTTTAACTTAGACCTTTTGGGATGAATGAAATGATAGAAGTAGTAGAACTTAATTTGATATTTTTGAGCTTGAATAACACTAGAATACTCTCTCTGCTCTATTATACATTAATATCTGTTTACAAGATGCAGCTGCTTCTTAAGCAGCTTAAGCCTGATGTGCAGGTGCCCACTTGAATATGAAATCCCAGGTCTCTTGAAGGAAATATAACTTGAATGTAGGGAGTGTTTGTGCTCAGGAGATCAAAGCCCTTTATGCTTCCACCAAAGCCCCTTGTAAGGTGTATTTAAGGTGCCCAAGTGTTTAAAGAAGCTTTTAAGCAGAAGCCTTGACCATTTCCCTTCACCTCTCTTGCTCCGATGAGTGCAATGTTACTGCAATAAACTGTTTACGTATTCTATTATAGTTGAACTATGAATGTAGAAATTATATGGTGCTGGAAATGAAAGAAAAGACGCTTTTGGATTTTTTTCTGGCTTTTTTTTCTTATGAAAGCAGGTAGAGCTTGATTTTAAAAAAATCAGTGGTGTAATTACTATAAAAATAAAATGCTGGTTTCTATCTGTGATTATTTTGAGGGATTAAACAAATCTGATCTAAAGGTCTGCTACTGGTAGAACAACTTATTTCCATTCTATGCATGTATTTCAGCTGCAGGCTCACAGCTGTTCCACTTTTTGGACAAACTGTATGATGTCTTGTGCCAGAAGCTTTGGCTCCTCAAAGGCAGCAAAATGCCCTCCACGTGGCATGTAAGTGTAAGTGATGATGTTCTTGTAGACGTCCTTTGCCCAGAGACGTGGTACATGTACAATCTCCTGAGGAAAAGCTGCAATCCCTGTGGGAACATATACACCAACCCTGGAAGACAGAAGTTAATTGCATTGATGAGACAAGTCCTGGGGGATGTCTAAAAAACCCTGTCTCTGCTAACACATTCAGCTGGAGAAGTTTCCCTGTTTTGTGCAGCATACTTCATGGTCTGTGATCTGCTGAGGAGCTTCATTTCTGTTTAGGTATCATTGAGTTTAAGAAGATTATACCTATAGAGGTGTAAAGTAGAGCCAACTTTGCACAGAGGTTGATCTTGAGATGTTTACCTTTTGTAAGCTGCAGTGTTGAGCCTACATGACAAGACAGCACACCTCTTTGAGAAAGGAGCCAGCTCCTGTTTGCTTTAGAATTTGGTCCCAAATGAATAACAAATGACTCTGGAGAGGAAAGGTTGGCTGGTTCAGTCCACAAAGAAAAAGGCTCCCCCATTTGTTTGGGTGATCAATTATTGGAGAAATCTGCTCAGCAACATTTGTGGTCAGCCTCTCTTAGAATAATGTTAATGTACCAGCTAATGTTAATACCACAAGGTGCTGGGTTTCAAGTACTGCTCTCCAAATGGCTACTCCAGGTTTGTGCTTAACTCTTGTAGGTCTTAATTTGTCCTCCAACAAGCAATAGCCTTACTAATTTGACTTTTCTCTTATATGTGCCCATGATCTTCTGTTTTGTTTTTACTAAACTGAGCTACAAGTGATATTTGTTTGGTGAACAAGTATATAGACTTTTGGTTTCAACAAAAGGCTGTGCTTGGTGCTTTGAAAAGTCTTTTGTATTGTCTTGACTGCAAGCTACCTTGTGTGCATTATAGGTGTGTGCAAAAGAAAAGTGAACCTTTATATTTATCAAAAGCAAGAGAATTTGAGTCTTATTTTTCTTAGAAATAAATCAATTTACTGTTGTAAGTGATCTAACTGTTGATACAGGCAAATGTTTCAACCTCATTTGCAAAACTGCCTTGCAACTTGCCACATAATTACCTGTTATGAAGACTTAGATCTGGGTCCTTGGAAAAGTTTTCCTTGTAGTATCGCATTGAAGGCACAATGGAGGATGTCACCCAATAAATCATCACATTGGTCAAAAGCTCATCAAGAGAGTATTTGCTGTTGAGAGAGAGAGAGGAAGAAATATTAACTGGAAGCTGTTCCCCAGTGCTCTATGCTGAGTTCATGCCCTGGAGAACTGCTGTCCCTCTTAATCTCCACGTATTTTCAAGCAGAAAATGAGTTGGCACCTGTGTGTCGAGAGCAAAGCTACCTGGTGTGGAAGCAGTAGTGTGCAGGCAGTGCTGTAAGTGTAAGCTACTGCTTGTCATGTCAGCCTTTCATCCTTAAATTTCAGCTTTGATGGGCCAGTATTTTATCTGTACGCTCATGTTAGTTCCCAGCAGTCATTCTTTCAATGAGACCTCTCCCGGAATAGCCTCTGTTTTCTTACCTTTCCAAGCCTCCATCATCTTGATGCCGAAATGATTTGTCTGTCCAGGTTGAGAATTTCTCCAAGATATATGCAGCAAGCCCCACTGGGGAGTCATTCAGTCCACAACCTAATTGAGGAGAAGAGCTGTTGCAGTTGCCTGCCATTGCAATACTTCATTGCAGGTTAAACTGTAATTTCATGAAATGTTCAGAGTTTTCTAGAGAATTTAGTAGAGAGTCTGTATTTATCCCTTACAGTACTTTATTTGTGACAAATTCCCTGCAGAGGAATTCTGGCTGTAACTGTGGGCACTACAAATTCAGATAATTCCTATACAAAATAAGCTGAGAGCTAAGGAAGTTCTTGGTGATGTGTGGCAGAAGGAGTAAATTGAGATATGAAGAGATGACACTCCGAAAAGAAATTTCAGATTAAATAGTTGAGAGCACTATCCTGCTTAGGATGGGATGTATTCTTCTGATTCTAAAATATATCAATGAAACAGGGCTAACAGGAATGCAACATGTTCAGAATATCATGGATTCTGTGGCTTTGCTTTTTTTTTTCATTCGTTTTTTTGTTTGTTTGTTTTGTATTTTTTTTTATAGGGTGCAAAATTGCCTTAATCTTTGATCCAGCTGATTTTTGAGAGCACTACCCTTGACTCATGGATTCTCTTCTATAGCAGCAGCCAAACTTTAACCTGCTGGGATTTTCTTCCTCCACTTAAACTGCTTTGAACTTTGTTGATAGCAGTTTTTATCGGCTTGTTTTATCAACCAGTCACTTATAAACCAAAGCTTGGATAGCTGTCAGTTTTATATCTAATTATTAACTTTGATTCATAGAAAAGTTAGGATCTTGTTGAAGGGTATAGGTGTCAGCAGAGACTTTTGTGATTCTCTCCCTCTCCTGGAACTTGCTGATTTATTCCTGTGCTTGGGTTCTTATTAGTTTTAATCCTTTTCTTAAAGCAGTTCAATTTCTTAAGAATGCTGGAGGAGGAGTCTCAACAAAATATTTTTGGAAATTATATAAGTTCTATTAGTGGATCTACAGTTGTTTGATTCTGCCAGAGCTCTGATTCTGGAAGCATTATTTCCCTGTGATATTATCCCCTGTAAATCAATTCTCCTTGTTTAAACAATTCTGTCAGATTCCTGATCAGAGACTGGACATACTCATCTTCATTTTTCCTGTGGGTACCTTAATTTTTGGCCCTTAAAAACACTTAAGCAACCAGAAACACCACTACAACTCCTTCCCACCTGGCATATTGTTTATCTCCTTTTATTCCTTTGGGTTTCTCATCACTTCAAGCAATAGTCTAGGCATTTGTTGGCGTTCTGGTTTGAGCTTCTTCTCCTTTGGTGAATTGCTGGGCTGGGGGCCTGTTTGTTCTCCAGTCTCCAAAGCTGACACCAGCCTGAGACAGCTCTACTGTCTTTCCTAGTAAGGGATTATTTCAATAAAGCAATAGCCCAGAATCCTGTCTAGTGGGGACTGACGCAAAGAATTTCTTTAAGCATTATGAAATGGTCATATCTTTCTACATAGTCCTTATCCACTGGCCCCAGGATGTCAGCATTCTGGCTTTTCAGGTGTTTGTCTACCTTTCTGCGACTTTCACATTGCACCTCCTTGCTTGTGGCTTTTTTTTTTTTTTTGGTTGGTTTTTTTTTGTGGTTTGTGTCATTGCTGTGTTGTTTTTGGTTATTGTGTTGTTTTTTCAGCCCCATTTACTTCTCGAAGCTTCAGATTGAGGACCCTGTGTTTTACTTTTGAGAGACCCTTTGGAAAGGGGTTCATTCCCAAGGTAAGTGGCATGCTATTCAAAAGACCTTGAAAAGTTATACTTGAAATCTCCATCTGTTTTTTGAGTGGTTTCTTTGAACTTCATTTTGCACAGTTCTCGTCCCCATGAGCTCATTGTCCACATGAGTCTCGTACTCAGCCACCAGGACTCGTTGCTTCTCAAATCTGGCTGGCCTTTGTTTTCATGTGCCATGAGTGGTTAGTGTACCATGGTCACAGGGATACAGAGAAGGCACATTACCTGCAGTGTCTGGTTTGGTGGCTTGGATGTGCATGTATCCAGACTCTTGCAGGACATCATATACATTCTTCTGCATGAAAGGATAGAAACGTCGAGCATCTTCCCTAGTGAAGCCTACAAGCCATGGGACATAAGCCCCAAGCATTGTGCAGATCATCCTTCCCAAACTTTGTCTGGCGATGAAAACAAGATTCACATGCAGCCCTTTCACAGATCTAAAAGTAAGTTAAGGAATAGAGGGTTAAATCAGAAAATTGTTTGTCTCCAAGTTTTCTAGAAAACAAGTCTGACAGCAGCTGTGAGGTAACCACTAGACTGAACCAAATACACAAAGCCCTTCAGGTTCATTGTGATTTAAAATAAATAAATACAAAGCATTTGAATGCAATTGAGTATGGGGCTGTTCCTGAAGGAAACAAAGCAGAAGGGGATGAGAAGCAGGGCAAACAGAAGGTAGGACCATGGAGCCAGAAGGTAGGGTAGGAACTGGAGGCAGCTTTCCTGCATTGCTTTCCTTTGCTACTTACTGTGGCAGCATCTGGGCCATGTTTGTGGTAATGCGGGATCCCCAGTCTCCTCCCTGTATGTAGTATTCCTTGAAGCCCAATCTGTTCATCAGCTTATGAAATATCCGAGCAGTTGCTATGGAATCAAACTCTGTAGGTAAAGAGAAACACAGGAGACCTGTTTGTTCCTCCCCTGGCCAAAGACTGTGACCTGAGAGAGGCCCTTATATGTGGAGCTGTGGGAAGGGACAGTGTGCAGTGCTGCTCTGCCTTACTCCTTGGAAAGCAAGTGAACACAAGATGAAAGAAATTTAGTGGAAAGCAAAATCAAACCTGACTTCCAGTTGCCATTGTGTTGTAAATCTCCACAGCCAGCCCCAGAACCTAGCCACGTGGGCCTTAGTGAAGAGCCAGGCATCTGCACTCACAATCTGCAGTGCCCAGGGCTGCCAGGGATGGTTGAGGTTTTACTGCAAAAACTGCAATTCCAACAGAGCCTTTTCATTGCTTACCTTTCTGGTGAGGGGCCTCTGAGAAGCCATATCCTGGGATGGAGGGACAGATGACCTCAAACACCACATCACCCTCATTCAGGCCGTGCTTGGCTGGCTCCGTGAGCAGAGGGATGATCTTGTAGAACTCATAGAAGGAGCCTGGCCAGCCATGGACCAACAGCAGAGGTCGAACAGCTCGACCATGGGGAACATAGGATGGCTTCACATGGATGAAATGGATATCAATCCCTGCCACGCATCCAAGAAAGAAAAGTTAAAGTTCTGGGATCATCACGGTTTCTGCTCTGGATTCTGTAGAAGGAGGGATGGCAAAACTATAATAAGCATCTGGGGCAGAATTTTCACAATCAGCCCACTGCCAGAAGATGCCTGGCATAGTATCTGTTGTCTCATCTTTTACATACAGACAGAGATATTGACCCCAACCCCAGATACTGGGATCACTGGAGATCAGCATCCCTCTCCTGAGAAACTGGCCTCAGAGTATACGAGTAGAGCTGCATTTGAATGAATAGCATAATGTGGGTAAGAATCATGCAAAAACATTACAGTAGTTAAAAGAGAAACATGAAAGAGGGCATGATGGAAGTCTAATCTAGAGATCATTCATGTAAAGTCTGGCTAAGCTCTCCTGGGTAGACTACTGGGTGGTGGGAAGGGATATTCCAGCCTCAGTCTGGCTAAATTTTGCAGTTTTAAGAGGTGGCTTCAAGGCAATGGCTGAAGAGCACCTCATCATTAATTAGCATGGGTTCAGAGCCAGATGAAGCCCATCTTGAAGCAGACCTAATCTTATTGCCACTGTGTAATGGTCTTAATGCCTAGCAGTTTATTATAATAGAGCCTCCACTATTTCACTGATGTTTCACTAAGCTGTTATGCATAGGTTATTTCAAATATTGCCACTTCTTGCATCTCCTCCTTCTCACTGTGCATTTCTGAGTCACAGCTGTGCAAACCACAGATGCCCCCTCACCTTCGATGGTGGTGTGGAAGTGGGGGTATTTGTTCAGCACTTCCACTTGCTTGCGCCAGTCAAACTGATTCCTCCAGTAGGCCACCACCTTCCGCAGGTAGGTGGAGTTGAAGCCGTAGTGGAAGGCGGCTCCTTCCACGTGCGGTGTGAAGCGGAACCGATCCAGGCGCTGGTGCAGATCCTGTGGAAGGGAGCCCTTGCCAGGCTGGCCAGCTGCTGGCATGTGCCCTGTGCCAGGCAGGCACGGACAGGCTCTTCTGGCTCTGCTAGCTTTTGTATTGCTCTCTGGGACAGCACAAACCCTCCTGAAGAAGTGCCATACTCCTCTACATGACCTCCTGAATTGTTTATATGGGGAATACAATTTTCTACAGGTTACAAGTTCCCCACGGGCACCCAGGAGTACTGGGTGCTACTCTTGGCTTGCTGCTAACTCACTTCAGGATTTTTGGCACTAGGTGATTGGCAGCACTGCTGGCTGGGAGAATAAGAATTTCACCTTGATCTGCTGGCTGATACTTGGTCAGATAATTAGAGACAGGTATGCAGGGATAGAGGAGCTACGACTCAGTGAAGATGCCATCCCTCTTCAGCCTTACAACCCTTTCCTGCCCTACTGCTGCCACTCCTGTCCCAATGCCCTCCTGCCCTGCTCCAGAATCCACAGACCCACTGTCAAAGTGTGCTGCCCAGCGTGGCCTTTCTGCAGGAGAAGCCCCAGCTTGCAGAGGGGCTGTTGTCTCAGAAAGTCTTCAGGGGACACTGCAATGGACCAGAGCTCCAATCCCCTTCATAAGGAATGGTGAGCCAGAGCATCCTGTAATGGAGCTGGGTAGCTGCCCTGGCACATGGAAGTGCCTGCTGTCACCCCAAGGCATCACCTCGAAGCAGTGAGGTGGTTGATGGAACTGCCTCCCCTGGCAGCTTTCTGCACCTCCTTACCCCCCAGCCAGTGGTACCTCGATTTCTTTGTCAGATGTTTCAATCTTGAAGGGACGGATGCTTGTATCTTCTTTCCCTGTGAGGGGCCTTTCACCTGAGCCCCACCACCCATCGCCCATGTCAATAGTCTTGATCTTGTGTCCAGATCTGAGCCAGTAAAGCAGCATCCCTCCAACCCCCAGGGCGGCCGCAGGGACCAGGACTGCATTCTTCTGAGAATATTCAAAAGACCTGCAGAGGCACAACATTGCTTGTGTTCAACAACAGTAATGTCAAAGAGACTTAGGCTGAGGCTTGTTTGCACATCCGTCGGCACTGAGCAGGGACAAATGCCTACAAATCCCAGGTAGTCAGCAAGGACTGGGCATTTCTGTTATTTTTGAAGATCATAGGTAAGATTTGGACCAGGGTTCTGTCTATCAAGGCTTCTTAGGGGTCTCAAGTCCTTGCTGATCAGAAGTTGCTGATCACAAGTCTTCCTTGTCCCTTTCCTTATGAATCACAATGCCTGGGGGAGCAAAGTTCAATACAATACAGGCCAATCTACTTTGAGGCAGATACTGCAGTGAATGAGAGTAGCAGCTGGACTTGTTCAGGGTTAAAAACTGCATGGGCAGAGTGGGCTGAGGAGCAGGAAGAGAGACAAAAAGTCTTCAGCTGCTGAAGGGAGCTGGATGTGCTGGACATGCTCCGCTTGCCAGTGCTTCATACAGAGCTCCCCTACAGATTCAATCATCTCTTAGGGCAATCCTGGCTCTCTCCCGTAGCTGTCAAGTAAGTGAGTGTCTGCTGGTGCCCCTGTTTGTGTTGTAAACAACAAGGTCCCAGACTTGAGGTGTGGGAACTAAGTTACCAGAGCTGGAGTTGACAGACACGCAGTCCCAAATGTAGTGCACCTTCCTATCCCTCGGACTTGTGTTTCAAGTTCTCCAGCTCCCCTTGGGCATTAGTAGAGGTGTTTGGGGCTCCTGCAGGAGTCTGCAAGGGGGCTGTGAGTAACAATTTTGTTGCTGTTGTCATCCAGATGATGGGATGATGCTGTGCCCCAGTCAGGGCACTAACCAAAACGAGGAGACCACAGTACAGAGCAGCTCTTCCACTCACCTGATCCGGGACAAGATGCTCTCCCTACAAAAGGGGAAAAAACCAGAAAGATCCTTACAGTCTGATATCGTTATCCCATGTCCCATTGTGGATGGTGCAAAGAATGTGCCCTGCCAGCACCACCCAGGGATGCAAACACAAGCTGTTAAGCCACCTGGCAACATCTACCATTATTTTTCCTCCCCTTCGGAAAGGATGGGCCGGGAGGGGCTCCAAAGCACTGCCTGTGTACAAAGAGACAGTGTTTCTGGGCTGTGCTTTAGCTAGATAATTTGTTGCCATAATATTCCCTCCTTCAGCACAATTTAGACAAAAGGTAGTAAACAATTGCGTGAGTGTCCTTGCAGTGTTTCATCCTGTGAGCAGCTGTGTAACCTCGGCCAAGAAAATCGTTTACTTTGACTGCGGTGTTGCAATAGGTGCACAGTCTCAGCAGGGCAATTCCAAGCTCCAGGGTTATTCTGCTGCCAGCTATGTGGTGCTGATTGTGCTGCAGGGCTGGCACCAGCAGTGGCCTGTGGGACCCTTCCCTATTCAGGGTTTAATGATTTCTGTGCCTTTGCAACTTCTAGCTACTCCTGTCTGCGTGTCAAGCCTTTTGGTGTCCCCTGCCTGCTAGAGAAGGAAAGGATCCCCCTAGGTTCCCTTTAAGCCTAGTAGATTCTGGTACAAAAACACAATCTAAAATCTGGCAACAATAGAAGGAAGTCTTGTTACTCTGCCTCGTGGAACGCAGCCACGTTAGGGAGTTCTTTTTAGTACAATAGTTATAGTACATTGAGAAAACTAACCAAAACAAATGCCAAAGAAGAAGACTTGCTAATCCATGAAAAACCAAGTCCTCTGGGTGTTTGTTACCACCTAGAATTGTTTCCCTTTGCTGTCTGAGGTGCAGAGCCTGGAGCCTGTACTGGGTATCCCAGTAGCCTCCAAGGCAATTTGGTAACATTAGCGAGACAGCCTATGTGGATTTTTTTCCTTAAATCACTTCCAGGCATGGAAGAGCGGGGCTCCTAAGAACACATCGCTTATGCAGCAGGTGGCAATATCCCCCTGCACTTACATCCCGAGGTCGGTGAGCAGAGGTGTGACACCAGACACCAAGGCAGCAGCACAAGCCCGCGCTGCTAGCACAGCAAGCCTGTCCCAAATCAGCTCTCTGAGCCGCACAGAACCAGGCTCAGGGACCAACACCTCCTCCGCACTCACGCTCAGGAGAGCTCAGCTGCCTGCTCCCACCCTCCCATGCCCTGGTGACCCTCCCGGGGCTTTCTCCCGCAGCCCCAGGGAGCCCAGTCTGCAGCCCCTCCTCCCCGTGCCCAGGAGATCTCACCACGCGTTTGGAAGGACGTCCCGCCACATGTCTGCTCGTCCCTGCGTGGCCGCTGCTCCGAGTGAGGACACAATCGCGGTGTCTCCTCTCCGGCTTTCTCTTCCGCAGTGACGTTTTCTCGGGGACAGCCCAAGCTACATCGTCCATCAGTGCCACCTATTGCCTGAGCGTGCAGCTGCAAATTGACCAAGTCCAGCGCGCAGCCGAGCACCCCTGTGCTAAATCAGCACGCACTGGATGCCCAGCGTGCAGAAAGCGGCCCTGCAGAGGCTGGCCCCAGGTGCCCGGCTCGGGCTGTGCCCGCACCGCGTCCTCACAGCAAAGGCAGCCGGGTTACAGAGCCCGCCCCGAGCCCAGAGCGGGAGCTTGGGCCAGCAGCCTGAGGGAAGGGGTTCTGCGCTCTCCAGCGCTCCCGAGGGCACAGCGGGACTGCCACAGCCACTTGTGGCCTTGCTGGCAGAGGACACACCCGAGTGGGCTCGGCCTTGGAGGTGCAGGGCCACCAAGCTGCTGGGGGACCGTGCCACGGGATGCGTGAGGGAGGAGAAGAAGCATCTTCATCCTGGAGAGGAAAGAGTGAAGGGAGGGATCTCATTGCTGCCTACAGTTAAGCAGTTTAAGAAAGCTGAGGGGAAAAGGACCCAGAGTCATCCTGGAGGCGCAGCAGCAGGTGAAGGACAAAATGCAAGGCCACAAATGGTAACAAGAGAAGTCAAGGTTAGGTATGAGGAAAAATGACTCCTCCAGCGAGGTATTCAGATGCTGGGACAGGGTTTCAGCGGGGATGTGGGATTTTCATCCTTGGGGGCATTCCAAATTTGACAGGAACAAGGCACTGAGCAATCTGACATACTGAACCTGTTCTGAGCAGGTGTTGGGACGAGCTCACCTCTAGGTGTCCTGTGCAACCTGTACAGCACTTGGCTTATTCCAGGTGCACCTGTGATTTGCAGCAGCCAAAACATAAAGGCCAAGTTCCATTTTTAATTTTTT
Source organism: Luscinia megarhynchos (assembly GCA_034336665.1). NCBI lineage: Eukaryota > Metazoa > Chordata > Aves > Passeriformes > Muscicapidae > Luscinia > Luscinia megarhynchos. Next base: position 75,841,350 of record CM067565.1, on the reverse strand, counting down.
GCAGAAATCAGTGCTGTGTTTTAGTTCAGGCACCTAGATTTCATTTTCCTTGTGGTTGGTAAAAGAGTCTTGGACAAAGGCTTCTCTTTCATAGGAATTTGGCATTTTGAGCAAATGAGAGTTCAAAGCCTAAGGAGTTTTGGGTGGGGGGAAAGTGAACAGAAGAGCAGTATGGAAAAAAGAATACATACATGAGAGGGAAGGTGAATCACTGGCATACTGTGCACTATGCTCAGCATTTTGCCTTTTACATTTTCAACAAAAAGATGTACTTTGATAAGGACTGTTCTCCTTGCTTCCATGAGTGGCAAAGCATTGGCAGAAAGATTGTCACAAGGGTTGTATTTGCTTCCAGCCAAGAAAGACTGATATTCATCCTTCTGTTACTTTGTTCTGCCTCTCAGAAGCCTATAGTTAAAGATTCTTTTCCACTGTGCTGTCTCTGTTGTTAAGCTTCCAAAGAAAATACATTAGTGGAAGGCTTTATAAACAAATGACAGAATTATAAGAGTAGGAGGAACAAAAATGAAACAGAGCTTTCTTGCTTTTTTATGTTGAACAACTTATGTTTCCAGGCAAGTACTTAGTAAAAGAAGCATTTGCACTGCATAAAATCCACAATAATGCTGTGGGTTTCCTCAATCAAAATGTTAAATCAAAAATCTGTAATGTGCCTGAGTAGTGACTCACATATGTGCCTTCAGTTATTGACCAATGTTTATGAATCCAGTCCCCAAGCAAAAAGCAGATGAAACACTCCCAAAGACCTCCACATTTGGGGAGTCAACAATGGTTCAAAATGAAATATTTACTAAGTTCTTCCCCATAAACAGTTGCCTCAGATTATCCAGCCAGCTACTAGAGCTGATGACTGCTACCTCTTGGTGCTACCTTGCTCCATTTTGTTGTTTTGTGCTGCAAGCCCTGAGTACTGTGCAGCCTGCCTGCCTGCCTCTCCTTCAGCACAGTGCTGCAACTCTGAGACTGCACTGGTGTCCTTTCTGCTGCTGCTTCTGTGACTTCCCTGACTTCAGGACATGAGTTTGGCTTTGAAGAAGCACACATTGCCATCGGGATGTGTCACGGATGGCGTTGGATGCAAATGTTTCAGGATGTGAAGCGGCACCATTAGTACCTTCTGCCATGAACTGTTGTTACTTTGCCATCATTCTTCAGACAGTGTCTCTCACTCTGAGGTGCCATGTGAGGCTTGACTGGTGACTGACCAATTTGGGGTAGTCAAAGATTCCATGCAGAGTAGCATTTTAGGTGTGCACAGCCACGCTCCAAACCATTTTCATTCCGACAGCACAAAGGAATTCTTTAGCATGTGGTTGATTTGTCATTATCGATTTCATAATCATTATGTGACCTTGGACACTCACACTCAGCCCTGCCCTTTTGTTAAGGAATTAGCATGTCAAACCGCAGAGCTGAAGGTGATAATTCCACACCCTGCAACAAAATTAATTAAGTTACAAGGTCAGAGATTTTCTGAATATTTTACTGGGGAAATGAAATAAAGCCTTCTGAAGAGAAAGCACATGGTAAGGGACTCTAGTCTTAACCATACTGTTTCATGTTGCATGAAAAGCTTAAAGTTGTTAGAGGGGGAAAACTAATCCCTTTCCCTGCTCCAACATGTGATAAAAGTACTGGGAGTGAGTGGGAAGTGGTGGGCTTCCAAGCAGTGCCCAAGAAGAAGCTTCCCAGTCAGCCTTCTCCCTAATTCTTGTTATTTATTCCAAAATAAAGATCAGACTTGAGGCAAAGGGACCCTGGGAACAACCTCCAGATGACAAGTTCAGTATCAAAAATAGTTGTGTGAATTGTCTAATATTAGATAATGTTAAACTTCACACAAGAAAAGTGTTGCCTCCAAGAACACACTGGGAATCATGGATGATCTGCTTGGCTCCTTGGGTACTGAAAGATTGCTGAATCTCTCAGAACCTGATTATCCTGTGGTTTTCAGACTCAAGAGGTGCTAGGGGGAATGAACTTCATACAGGGATATTAACTATATTTCTAAATAGCAGCTGCCCCCTTCCAGGAGTTTCAGCAAGCTTTCTCCTTCTTTCCTTTCTTCTCTACCCACTAGATAGGAACAGGAGAGGAAAGGTCCCAGTGCAGTGGTTCCAGTCTATTGTCCTTGGACATGGGGTGGCTGTCAGAAGCTGGGGTGTGGGTGGTTGAGGATGGGTCAGACCTTGCTTCTGGTGAGACAGTGCCCCACCCCCAGACCCCCAGCCTGGCTGAGCTGTCAATCAATCAATCAATCAATCAATCAATCACTGTGCTAACCCAGCTCCTGATTCTTTCCAGCTGTAGACAGGAAAGGATTAAAATAAAAATATAGGCTGGAGACCCACTGAAGGGTTTGGTTAATTGAAAAGGCTTGTGGTCTGCTGTCATGAAAATGGTATGCTGAGGAGGTTGGAATCAATGTTATTTTATCTTTGACTCTCACCCCTGAAGCAATGCAGACCATTTTAGTTAGTTGAATTGTAATGTATGTTGTTTCCCATGATGTCCACTGACCTTTTCTTTCTCCATGAATACAGGTTCTGGGAATTTCCCTAAACCCTGCTTGGTGGGAGGAATAATGGTGGTGATCTGGGACATGTGTATTTGTTTGGGTCATAGGGATGCCTGGACATATAAGATAGTGGAGTCCAAAAGGCAAAGTGGCCTAAATTGAATTTGCCAAGCTTTTTACGGAACTCTGTTAACAAGTCCAACAAGTATCACAAAGAGTTGTGTAACATAAGGTCTCATAGGTTTAAAGGTTTCTAGGTGAAATGGGCTAAGGAAATGCTAAGTACTCAATTAATGCTAAGCAGTGCCATGATAAGTGGTTTTATGTTGAATATGGTGTCCTATTTAATCCTTTTGCCAAATTCCCTTTATTTTCTATGTTTTTGCCAGTAAGCTTTTGTGTGATTTTTCACCTCTTGAGAGTATCTGGTTGGGATTTCTCTTGGTGCCAACTAGTGTAAAGGAACCTTCAATTTAATTCCTGGATTTAAGTATTTGGGGTGTAACAGGGTGAAGTAGGAGCCTTACAGCTGCTGTGGCATGCAGCCATGGCTGACTCACCCAGGTACAACAAGGCTAGTCTGACAGACAGTAGCAATTGGTCAGCTTGGCTCTTGCTTTGCAATAGCTACTTACACTCAGCCAGTAGTGGTATTTATTTAGGATTCCTATGAATTATTACATAATTTTAAAAACCAGTCATGAAACCATACTTGGAATGTTTTTTCTGGCACAGGGTCTGCTTTCCAGCAAAATTAGCCCACATCCAGGTTCAGTGGGAAGCCACTGCATTCTTGATCCAAGAAAGAAAATCAGGAATTTGGGCAAATCCAGGCTTTTATGGCTGGGTGCCGTCCAATCTCGAAGAGGTGACTCCATGTTAACTGTCCTTCTCTTGGCAGACCAGAGGTCTTCCAACTTCAGCCTAGGGAGGAAAAGAGAGTATAAAGTAACTCCTCTAGTAATGGCGACACTAGGCATGTAAACGGCAAAATAAATACTGTCAGGAATAATATTGTAGCTCCAAAGGCTTTAAAATGTGACTGACACAAGGACTGTGGAGATAGAAAGGGTTTTATTAGACTTGCTGGAATAAAAAAATTGAGGGAGGGAGCGGGGGGGAAGGTGGGAGAACCCCTTGTCTCTGAGCATCCAGGCCGTGCTCTTGGTATGAAGATCCACCAGTCACGGATGTGAGTACATCCCCAGATTACGGTGAGGTCAGTTGCACAGACAAAGATGGAACTTTCCTAAATTTCCTCATCCCTGATCTACTTGATCTGGACAAGAATAATTCAACTGTTTTAATGCTGTTCCTTAAAATGCAGGCACAGCAGGATATGAATATCTATCTGATGATTTTTGACTCTGTCAGTGTTCACACTGTCCACAGCCTCTAAGTCCAGGCAGTATGTTATAGGCTTTGCTTCAGGTCAGTGGGGTATTCACAACATTGATCTAATATGAATAAGGTATTACCTTACACAATTTTCCAGCTATTCTGGTTGACTGTGTGAGTTAAGAAAAAATGTTATGTATATCTCAAGTCTTAGGCTTCATGCAGAAACGTTGAGCTTGTGAAACTATTTCTGAGCCTTGAAAGTCCAAATTATATGCATTTACCTGCTCAGAATCAAAGTTAGATTATTCTTACTCCCACAGTTATCTATGCTTCTCAAAGTAAATTCACCACAAAATTAATGATTTTTAACACTTCCATTCATAAATTCAGGGTAATGATATATTTGTATCAAGGAACTTCAGGCTAAACATTTTCTGTAACATATTGCAGATACCTGGAAAGGCTGCAGGCTTTTTGCTAAATTGGTATCAGTAGGCACTTTCATGGGAGAAGCATATTTCAGCAGCCCATTAGACTGAAAGAGCGACTTTTGTTTCCAAGGACATTACTACATGTACTTTTTTCTGCTGCATGTAAGAGCACAAAACTCCATTTAGGAATGTGTCTTTTGTTCAACCCTGCCACCTTCCTTTGCAAAATAAGTAACTCATGCAAAGATCCACTATACTTTAAGAAATGTCATACCACTTGGACCAATGTGGACTGTTAATTAAGGAAGTAGCAAAACAGGACAGACCTGAACCTAATTTATCTGACTTTGCAAAATAAAGCTGCCTGTGAACAATGCAAGCTAATACAAGCTAACAATACACCCTCCTGAAAGCATAAAGCACAACACAAGTAATATCCTTATAATAACAGTCACATTTTCAACAGCACACAGCTAGAGAAATACTAGAAATGCCTGTTTTCCTCTTGTTCAACTAAAAGAGAAAGACATCCTTCAGAGTGCACTGTAAAATGACATAGGCTACAGGACATGTACTAACTAAAGAGCACTTGCTGCAAAATGGAGCAGTACAGATCTAAAAGCTGCAGGAAGGATGTAACTGTTAAATTGCAGGCCCAATCAGTGTCCTGGTTTTGGCTTAAAGTTAAATTAGAATTAAATAGAAAATTAGAGTAAATTTTCTTCTTAATAGCTGGTACAGTGCCATGTTTTAGGTTTAATATCAGAATAACGACTATAACACACTGATATTTTGGTTGTTGTTGCTAAGTACTGCTTACTCTAACTCAAGGACTTTTCAGTTTGCCCTTCTCTGCCAGTGAGGAGGTGCACAAGAAGCTGGGCAGAAGCACAGCCAGGACAGCTGACCTGGCCTGGCCACAGGGATATTCCATCCCATAGAACAATATGCTTATTACATGCACTGGCTGCAGCCACTAATTGCTGCTCTAGGACTGGCTGGGTATTGGTTAGCAATTGTATTGAGCATCGCTTTTGTTCTTTGGGTTTTATCCCTCTCTCATTACAATTTTATTATGTTATTATGTAGTGTTTTCATTGCAATTATTATTATTATTACCACATTATTATTATTATAGTTATTGTACATAATTTTGTTTAAATTGTTAAACCATTCTTATGAGTTTTACTTTTGTAAAATCCTCCTCCCCACCAAAGAAGGGATGGGGGAATGAGTGAGCAGCTGCATGGTACTTAGTTTCTGGCTGTGGTTAAACCATGACACTCAAGAATAATTTTGATAGGTTGCTATTTCCTTTACCCACAGACTCTACAGGAGGTTATGTTTATAGCCAGCTGTTACCAGATGTGGTGGGTGTACTCTGGCCAATGTTTTGTTCCATCATTCCAGGGGAGGCATTCGGTGCAGGCTCTTGTGTATGATCATCACACCTCTTGAGATTGCAGTACTCCCATATTGTGTTGGGGTCAGTGGTGAAACACCACGGGCTGCTGTCACCATCTGGGTTTCTACAATAGTTGTCTCTCAAATCCCTGCAGAAATAAAGTCAATAGTCGTGTTGTATGAGTCTGAAAGTATCCATAGGAATATCTTGACAAAGCTATGTACCATGTACATCTACTATGTACAAAAAGGTAGATTTATTGTTGGTTTTACTTATGGCCAGATATCCTATTACCAGCAAACACATCTGTGGTTGTGATGCTAGTGAAGAGTTGTATTTAATATACACATTGGAGTCTTGAATATATTTATGCATAACGAAACAATTCAACTGCTGCCTTATACTCTGGCTGTAATATAACAATGTACATTTCAATTGCCCCATATGGCAACTATTTTAATTTACAAGTAGGTGTGTGTAAGCATACACAATTGTGAGAATGTGTGAATTAGTAATAAATATGTAGGAAGATTCACACTATTGGGGGAACTTAGGCTTTTCAAAATTTTTTTTAAATGTCAAAAGGTTCCTTCTCTTATTCAGAAGAATGGTAAACAAATGCTTGTGCATTTGATCCCCTCTTAAACCCATGAAACCCCATTTTTAATGACTTCAATGAGACCACTTCCATGTCTGTGCTTGCTGGGGCATGGGGGAGTAGAATTTCTCTTTTCAATAATGTGCAGAGTTGCAGTTTCCCCATCCAAATTCACAGCACAATCTCAGAATAAAAGAGAACTGAAATGCTTTTTCTCTGAATATGACAGAACACATAAATTCCACATTTTTACAGCTTGATTTTAATTTTTAAAGATACTTTTGAAAGTAACATCCTCTCTGAAGATGTTCCAGTTATAACTGAAATATAACTGAAAATTTCGAATTATTTTGGATTACAGCATAAAAAGGGCAAAACATTAGAAAAATATCAACCTTCTGCCTTATAATCCACTAAGCATGATGGATTCCCTCACAATTGCTCCTGTAATTGTAATTCTGTTGCTCTCCAGCCTTTACTAAAAACTGGCACATTAGTGATTTTGATTAGCTTGTCACTGGTCCAGTCATTCCTGGTTCAGTTTTGTTAATCTGAAGAAGATAAATCAAGGGAAAATGTCAATGTATGCAATTCTGGGTGCCCAATTCCAACTGCAAAGAGCACTTAGTTGGTATTTCTAAGCATGATGTATCTGACTGCGTGTTTTGTATCATAAATGCTGTGTCCTCCCCAGATTAAATCATTAAAAAGGCCACAACAAAAAGTCTCAAATTCATAAAAAATCCACGTATTTCAGTAGATGCCTTGTCTCTGGATGCAAGTCCCTGGTGTTGGCTGCAGAAGATCAGATTTAAGAGTAAGGGACACAGCTGTATTTTGCTCAGAATTTAGAAAACACAATTCTTACAAATGAGACTAACAGAAAACATTTCTGTATCTTAGAAAAGTTCTCTTTTATCAATATATTCCCTAGCAGCGTTTTAAAGCATAGCTGTGCAAAGACAATACACGCAGCAGTAGTTATTGCCAGAGAAAGCAGGAAAAGGAGAGGCAAACGTACGCGTCCGGGAACCTGTCCGGGGTTTTTATGTGCGTGTGTGGGAACATGGAGCTCCAGGCCTGGCACTTCCTTCCCGATACAGTGACAGAAGTTGTGCCACGGTAACTCTGGCCTTTGCCTCGGTAGCACTCCTCTGTTAGGGGAACTTGTACAGGCACATCTGCAGCAAACAACAGAAACTGGTCTTTGGCATTGTAATGTTAATGTTCTTACTGACCAGGCACAAGAAAGCCTCAAACACACAGCATGACAAAAATGAACGACTTGTTTATGCAGACAGTATCCAGCAAAGTCATCATGCCTGCAGCAGCAGGGCATTTCCAAAGATACTGAGAAAACTTTCAGTTTTAATGTCTTATGTTAGATGTTTTTCAGGGCAGGGTTCACCAGTTAGTTTCATTTTGGCATAAGTAAACATGTCAGAATTAAAGATAAGACAGTTCTCATAGAAAATCCTCAAAGATTAGATACTAGTGATTTGCCCATGATATTTCTCAAACAGACATTATGTTAAATTTAAATCTTCTATTATCCTTTCGATTGTGCTACGACTTTCTTGTTAATTTTGTGCTTAAATGAATGAATGTTTCAATGTGATATTTAATTACCTTGAAAGCTCTTGTCCTCTCATTTGGCTAACTTCCAAAAGCAGGAGTTAATTTTATTTAGCATTTTTTCGTCTATTTAAATATTTTCATTTTTCAATGAACTTGCTATAATTGACCTACCTTTGGGAAGAAAGGAATACAAAACCATAAATATCTTTGATCCTGTAATTCTTCTGTTGAGTTAGCTTGTGATTTGCATCTTTCACTGTATTTTCCTTACATCTGAAAATTTAATATTTGGCAGATTTTGCAACATGCCAGGCAGACAAGAATTAAGAGAGACAAAGTGACTGAAAAAAAACCCGATTTAATACATTTACAATATGAAACAATAAATCTTTCACTGTCTTAAAGTCCTTATCTCAACTACAGTCCACTATTCATACCAGCAATCTCTTGTTCTGTCCTGTCACAGGGAGGAATTGTGCAATATTCCCATCTAATGCTGCTGTTCGTGGTGTAGCACCAAGGCTTCTTCTCTCCATCAGGGTTTCTACAGTAGTTTTCCTCTAAACCCCTTGAAACAGGAAACAGGAACACTGGCTTTAAACCACTCATAGAAATCCCAAAGAGTTGTGTGCATGACTATTAACAACTACTGCACACAGAATTCAACTCAGTAGTGTATTTATTCTTTTTGAAAATTGATTAATTCATGCACCACTCCTTTGGGGCTAATCAATGATCTTTGACTTCACAGTCTAAATGCTGAAGAGATATAGGAAGAACTTCTCCAATGCTTACATTTTCTGCTCTTGTTGTTGGGGTCAAGATGCAGCAGTAAGAGCTGACTTCTAAACAGAAGACACTGATATCCCTGAGATTATAGTAAGAACCAGGCAAGGCTGGATGTGACAGAAGTGTGTACACAGGAGCACTGGTGCATGCTGCTCTCTGCCCTATGAGAGTGGACGGGAAAAATTTACAGGATCAAACTACAGAGCTATAAGCCAGGTCAGTCCCAGCTATTCCTTCATATCAGTAATGCTCTGCAAACCCAGTTCCTCTGACCTTGGAGCACAAGGATATATTGGAGTATGTAATCCTTGGAGCATCACTTTTCAGAAGAGTGGTGCATTGAATGTGTACCAAAACACAGTCAAGAGATTTTTAACATAAAGGTAGTGAACTACTTATAGCTCTGCTGTGGGATGTGGAGGAGACAAGTGAGAAAAATACATGAGAATAAACAGGGAGGCAGAAAAAAATGAAGAGCAAGACCTGAAATGGGCACTGACAAACATCAAGAACTACAACTTAACAACATAAATGAGGAAAACCTGTCCTCCTCTTGCCTTTGCATCTGGATTGATAGGGAATAACTGCTTGGTATTTGTTGGAATGATGAGGCTCAGCATACTTGCAGGGATATGTGTCAGGAATCCAGCCATGCTTGTGAGGAAACTGTGTGTTCCAGTGTTGACAGGCATTTCCCGATTCGGTGATGGCTATCCTTCCTCTATAGTCTTCACCTTTCCCTGAAAGACACTGGGAGCCTAGGCCAGAGACTGGTGGGGGTGTATCTGTATCAGGAAAAAAAAAAAAAAAAAGAAAAGGAGAGGGCAGGGGAGGGGAGAAAAATAATGGTGAGTAATGCTTTCAAAAATATATGAATGCATTTGTTTCTGTAATGTTGAAGATGCTTTTTTTTTTATTTTTCTTTCAGCAGAGGTTACACTGGTTAAAAGCCATGTCAGAATCAAAGAGGACATTTTTATGGGCCTCCAGACTGCCAGATGGATGTCCTGTGCCTGCCCTTTTACAGCAGCCAGTAAATAACTTCGCTGGGTTGAGCCAGACTCTGTGCCTACTGTCCCTTGAGAGCAGAAACAGGAAAGGCAGTAAGTAGTCTTGTACAGTCTTGTACACCCAAGTGAGATGGAGTACTGTAATATAATACACAGGTAGCGTGGGAGGGCAGAAAGGACCATGAAGAAATTGTGAGAGAAAGCAGAGCAGCCTTTGGAGCTGAGCCTCTGGAGTCAGTGAATTGGGGGAATAGGGACAGAAGGAATAGTGAAAAAGAGAAAGAAAGTGAAATGGTCTGCCATATGGGGAACAGCAAAGAAAATAAGAGTAATGCTCAGAGGCTTAGAGCCTGCAAAGGGCAAACAGAAAATGAATTTACATCACATACCTATAATATACAGAATTTCCCAAGGACATGAGTATCACCCTAAAAGGCTGGTATGTTCCTTAGACTTTAAGTTTTAAGCATAGGAAATGCTATGGTAACTGTCACGATTTATCATACTAAAGTCAATAAATAGTTATTCTGACATCTGTAATTAAGCATGCTGAAGAGAACTACATCTAGCAAACACGCTCCACTGCGTAGAGCACTGGCAAGTGCAGATACGTAAGAAAGCAATCTCTAGACAGAAAAAAAATACTTATAAATTTTTTTCTTGAAGTGCAATCCACTTCTACAATTGGGAATGTTACTTCTTAATTCAGTGCCTTGGAAATACCAGACTTAGTGTGCTCAGCTTAATGGGTTAAGCTAGTACACTGATAAGTCAGGTTTTTCTCCTGAGGCCTGAACTTGTTTCTCAGGATTCATCCCTTGCTAAGAAAAAGGCAGTGCTGGCTGCGCAAATCAGACCCAGGTAAAATATCACAGTATGGCCACATGGTACTTTAGATGATTTCCACAGTTAGCAAATCACCTGATTCAACCTTTATGCATTGCCTCCCCGGTAAGTTGAAAAGTAAAGTTAAAGGTGAATACTGTTTTCCCATAACATGTTTGGCTGTGTCACACTTTGTGACACCTTCATCCTCACTGACCATACATGATTTTACATAACAGAAGTCTAATGAGTGGTTCTGCTTATTAATGTGCTCTTTCCCTGCTTCACAGAGATACCTCTAGGTTACTCAGAACTGTGGTTTCTTGTCTTTTCCCTTCCTGCATAATTTTAATGAGCTACCCTCTAGAGTGATCTCAGGAAATGAGACTCACTGCAACGAGGAATGTTGCAGTATTCCCAGCGTTTTTTTGGGTTGGTAGTGAAGCACCAGGGCCGAAGTTCACCATCAGGATTGCGGCAATAATTCATCTTCAGATCCTTGTCTGGATAGCTGTACATTGAAAATAAAGGAGAAACTTGTGAGTCAGCAACAGCCATGTGTAGCAGTGAGGCTGTCTGCAGGCAGGATCTCCCAGGCTCTGTGGGAATGAGTTCAGTGCTGAGTTGCAGGTGCTCACTGTTTCAGGATAAATCCATGCATATGAGGCTCTTGCACATCCCAGCGTTGGCACTCAAGTCCAGACTCTGTTCTCGAAACTTCTCCATGGTAATCCTCACCATTACACTGCATGCACTCCCCTGTGGGTCCTAGGCAGAAGAAAAACAAAGCAAGGAATGCACCAGCCTATTCAGGGAAGATTATGCTGAAAGGACAAGTGGGGTTCGCTCCAGCTAACAGTGAAAGAAATTCAGAGAACTGTGCATTGCAGCCTGGTCAAAATAAAAATGCTTCAGGAATAGGTTTCATTTGCAGGGAGGAATTTGTCCTATATCTGTATGTTCTATTAGCAATGGAAGTTCAGTATGTTACACAGCACTTGAGTCAGTCTTTACTCTTGTTACAATTAAATAATAAATTACTGGTGTAAGAGCAATATAGTCCTTATCCAGATAATTGCACTTGTCTGCCAGTAAAATCAAAAGTAACAAGACATATGAAGATAAAGCAAACAATATGAGCAAATGATTAAAAAATTTTAGTTCTTCCATATTACAAAGTAACTTCGATAACTCAAGCCAATTAGGAAAACAACCTCTCTGTTGAGAACTTCTTAAATTCTGATTTGAAAAAAATCTGTAGAAATAAAGCACGGAAAATGTAGCAGGAATAATATTACCTACTTGAACTTCCCTTCTCTGAGAAGTAAATATACCTTCTCCACTGTGAGTGACCTGGTCCTCACACTCTGGGATGGCACAGTAATCAAATCTCGTAGCAGGATCTGTTGTGTAACACCAGGGTCCACTTTCATCTGCATCAGGGTTTCTGCAGTAATTTTCCTCCAGCCCTGCATTGGGGTATTTTTCAGGTGTATAACTGTGAAAATATTAAAACTCTATTTTAATGCCAGGGCTTTAGTGGCGCAGAAGGGAAATGTCCAACTTGCTCAGCTAGCTGTGAATTTCATTCATTCACAGTAAAAATTAGAGAAACAGTTTCTCACTGTAAGCCATAAGCGAAAACTGAAAAATCCTTCCTAACTGCAATTATTAGTAGCTTTCTCCCTAACTCCAGTTGCCAGTAAGAAGTGAGGTTACAGTCTGTAAGGACAATGGCAGTCTCAAAGGACAACTGTTGTCTTTAATAGCTGCATCCAGCTGATCTAACCAGCTCACTACAACCTGTGGCTCTGTCATGTGTTTGTCTTAGTGGAGCTACCTTATAAGTTGTGTATTTCTAGAGACTATTCACCAAACACAACTAGGTCTCACAGAGATCTGAAGCAAGTCATCCTAGGCTTCTTCCTACAGTAATCTTCCCAGAGAAGACTAAATTACTTTTAAATTCTCTGAACAATACATCTGAATGTATTTAATTAGAATAACAACAAAATGTTTTTTAAAAATAAAACTTCAGCATAGATCAAAGGGAAACAGGACTTCTGTTTCCCCACTTGCTTCAGTGAGCCCAATGGCTGCCAGCCCTGAGAAAGACTCTACCTAGCCAAATCCATTTGGTCCTTGGATACTTTTCGTTTTCCTTTCCTTTCCTTTCCTTTCCTTTCCTTTCCTTTCCTTTCCTTTCCTTTCCTTTCCTTTCCTTTCCTTTCCTTTCCTTTCCTTTCCTTTCCTTTCCTTTCCTTTCCTTTCCTTTCCTTTCCTTTCCGCGCTTTCCTTTCCTTTCCTTTCCTTTCCTTTCCTTTCCTTTCCTTTCCTTTCCTTTCCTTTCCTTTCCTTTCCTTTCCTTTCCTTTCCTTTCCTTTCCTTTCCTTTCCTTTCCTTTCCTTTCCTTTCCTTTCCTTTCCTTTCCTTTCCTTTCCTTTCCTTTCCTTTCCTTTCCTTTCCTTTCCTTTCCTTTCCTTTCCTTTCCTTTCCTTTCCTTTCCTTTCCTTTCCTTTCCTTTCCTTTCCTTTCCTTTCCCTTTCCTTTCCTTTCCTTTCCTTTCCCTTTCCTTTCCTTTCCTTTCCTTTCCTTTCCTTTCCTTTCCTTTCCTTTCCTTTCCTTTCCTTTCCTTTCCTTTCCTTTCCCTTTCCTTTCCTTTCCTTTCCTTTCCTTTCCTTTCCTTTCCTTTCCTTTCCTTTCCTTTCCTTTCCTTTCCATGTGGCAGGTGGGGGGGGCTAGAGTTGGAGAGATATCACTTCATATAGAGAAGTTACTGTTACCATTAGCAAAAATCTTCACTGTGTTGAGAGAAGGAGCATTTAATCTTCTTCAGACACCTCACATTTAGAACACAACTTCTCTAGCTGACAATGTGTCCTTTCCTTATCCAGATCATTGCAGTTCTCTGCTAGTAGAGTAAAAAGTAACAAGATCGACGAAGATAAAGCTGTTTTTAAAAGTCACCTGACACAAGATTTGATAACTTGCACTATAAATCTGTGCATATATATGAAGATGAAGAAACTTGGAATAGGTTCAAAACAACAAAAAGAAATGTAAATAGGGACATACTTTGGTTTGTGGGGTATTTTTTCTGCCCACTTCTGGCATGGAATACCCCTCTGAGTCTTGGCTTCTGTTCCTCTGTAGTCTGTCCCAATGCCTCTTTTACACTGCATAAGGTAAACTGAAATGGAATCAAATTTCTTAATTCAGTGGTGTTAAAACATTCATTTCCTGGTACTGTGAACCTAAATGAAGCTCATCTGTACATAATGAACCATGTTTTACCTGTGCTTTGAATCTCTTGTGCCTGCAAACACTCTATAATGTATTTTAAAAGGAATTAGTTACAGTTACTAGGCATCTAAAGAGAAAAAATTCTGAAGCATTGTTATAAAGCTATAAAATCAGGTCAAGAGAACAGCTATATCAAGTTTTTCATATGGAAAAAATGCATGCTTATATTGTCATAATACTGGGATAAACCGGAATGTTTTTCACCAGCAGCTGGAGATTCTTGGAAAGGCATTGTTCATAGGCACATTTGCAGTGTGGGTGTCATCCTTAAAGCTGTCCCTTTAAGCCAGGAGATACTTAGTTATCAAAATACACTTGTCACATAAGTGGCCCCCAAACCTTTGATTCATCTTAGCCTCAGGCTCTCCCAGGTATTTTTCTAGCAGAGAATGCAAATCATGTTGATGGTGCTTTTATTGGCAACATGGACTGAAAAATCTCCAGTTATTGAGGGCGGTGATCTTGATTTCCCCTTCCTTTTTGCCTTTCTTGTTTGCACAAGAAGAATCTTCCCAAACCAATCTGCTAGGTAAAAATGGGTTCCTCCTAAATAATTTTAGCCTGTCTAAATAATAAAGCTGGACACATCTGGCACCTGGGGAGAGGAGGTGACTATATAACTGGGTCTGGCAGGAAGACAACAAGTAACTTCCCAGTTCAAATGGCATGTGGAGACCACCATGGAATGTGATCTTGGCCTTGATATTTGATCCTTCTTGAACAGCATTTTTAGTAATGTGGCTTCTTTCTGTTTGGCCCCCAAATTCTCTATTTGTTTTCTGCCCTATACAGGAATTTTCTCCACCACTGCAGCAGAGAACAGAAGGATTCCATTAGAATAGGCTTGATGAGTAAATATGTAACATCTTACTGTACACATACTTATCTTCTCATAAAGAACTGTGTCCGTGCTGCTGAATGCCACTGTCATTTTAGCATTTTCAGCCAGTGTTAAACACTGTAGCTTTTTCCTGGTGAATAGGAAAGCCCTGTTGAAATTGAGAAGGAAGCAATATTGACATAGGAAGTAATATTTTAAATTCAAATCAAACAATTAAACTCATTGTTTTTCTATAAATTATTGATTTTCTTGCACTGTCTTATATTCATTCCTAGCTTTCAGATACTGCACTCAGTGTTTTAGACATTAAGAGGTTAGCGTTATCTACTACTCTCAAGTGGCTCACTTATTCAGGATATATGACTACATGAATAAATTATTGTGTGGGAAACTAGACACTGCATTGGCAAAACATTATCAACAACATCCTAGCTGCTCAGGTCAGTGTCTGTCCCTACAATGAATTAGAAACCTTGCACTCTTGTGAAACAAAGCAGCATCCAGCTAAAGAGGTTTAAGCAGTCCTCCATGTAATGTTGGATAAGAATAGGAATTTGAACATTTACTATAAAATGAGTAGTACGTAGTAAATGCACTCTTTACTTGATCCTGTCGGTAATTTATGGGTGGAGATTAGTCACAAGCTAAAGGCACAGGCATGGGAGACACTGCTGTTGGCAGAGCTGCAGCTGAATGGGGATGTTGGTTCTGAGTAAGGGTAGGAATGCATCATTGATATGCAGACACCCACAATGGCACAGTTTTAAGATTCATCAGAGATTACCTGCAGGTAAAATTTCTTTCAGCTTCACATTTGCCTGCACATTCTTTTTCATTATTTGTCTTGTAAAACTCTTTGTTTCGAGTAAATATCCAAACACCATCTGTTCTTAAATAGGAATCCAGTATATCTGCTTTCGCTAGAATGGAAGGAAAGGAATCAGACATTACAAATGAGAATTCTGCAATTAAGAAGATCTCTGGGTTTCAGTCCCATTTTCCATGTAGCTCAGACAGGTGAAGATGCAATTTATTTCATATAATTCTGTGTAAAAGATGATAAACTCTGAGGTAATTTCTGTCTCCTGACAGAATCACAGCTGAATGACTGCAACATGTCATGGGGAAAAAAGGGGAAGAAGAAAGATGTAGAGGCAGTCCCTACTAGAGTTATGCATGAGTTTGAATCTAAAAGCAAAGAATGTGAAACAAGAGTGAGGAGGATCAGAGAGTGAGACTAAGCAGTGTCAACACCAACCAGAGAAAGATGAAGGGAAGTGATACCCATATCAAGGTTTTGAAGAAGCATGAATTAGGTGGATGGGAGATTATGATTTATCATGTGGATTGTGCAATCTCTGCAGCTTCATCGGTCTCTGCCTAGTTGTTTGTCCCAAGATGTCCTGCCCTAGAGCAAGAAACCTCAATCACAAAGTTACTGTATAGCCTTTTACAATACCCACCATTGTTTTATTGTAATGGGTTGAGCAGACTTAGTAATGGAATTGTCAGGCTACATCTCTGTTGCAACAAATTACCCCAAGATTTTAAATTAGTAAATCAGCTAGTATTATTAGATGTGAAAGCTACATATGCATAAGATTTTTATTATGTACCTGCTAAAATATCTAACACACCTCTAAAATACTGTTGCTCACAGTGGAGTTTACCATCTAATTGATTTTTTTCTTTTTATGTCTATAAAGATTCTATGTTTCTGTTTCCTAATTTCCACAAGAGTTTATTTCCATCTCCAGCATCAGGTGACAATATTGCACAAGTGATATGGTTTAATTATTTCACTTTTTCAGTCTAGATTATTATTGACAGATGCAGGAAGTTCATAATTATGTACAGCGTGCTCGCAGGTAATGTGTGACTCTTTCATTTATGCATATTGGGGCTGAATTCACTGCAACATCACTCCAGTGTTACTAATTCCCATGATGTATGGGCCATTCATCACCTGCCTCCACATGACACAGATTCACACAAAATAAGAGATATTTGGGCCACTAAAGAAAGTAAGGTAATTAATTGTCTGAGGGCATTTTCTGTGTCTCTTTGCAGAGTTGGCTCAATGCTATAAAAAAAATGCATGTCTTAAAAAATCCCTGACACTGAGGCTTCCCATATCTAGTCCTACTGTTACAGCAGGACTATGCAGAGCACAAAGAGCCTAGCCTACTAATTTCTCGTGATGGATTCAGTAAACAAGTGCTTCCTTTCCTGAATTTTTTCCTAAGTTAACTGAGGCCACTGCTCCAGGAGGCTAGAAAAAGAAAATACTCATGTCCAAACTTTATTTACTCATCTTAAAACTCTGTGTTTCTTCAAAGAGCTCTACTTTAAATGCAATTCCTTTTCAGTGACTCTAAGAAAAAAAATTATTACAGTTGGATTAAGAATGAATACATGAGAATTTGGATGACATGCATAAGCTAAAAGGCAACATAGGTTGGCAGAAACTTAGATAATAGAAAAGGAAAAGGTGATTCTGGTTGCCTGAAAAAAAACTGCAAAGTGTAAACTTAAGAAAAGAATATAAAAGATTTGAAATGCATCAGGGAATATATTGGTCTGACTAAAATCTGTATAAACCCAGATATTGCTCAGGATAATTGAACAGAATATTCAAATATATGTGGAGAAACAAATTTCTTCATTTCCATAAGCATCCTCCCAGATTTGACCAGTACTAACCCAGAAAACATAAAAATTTGCTTTAAGGCAGTTGTGGACCATTACTTTTGAGCAAGTCAGCTAGAGCTGATAACAATGAACAAATAAACCCCCCCCGCCCTTCTCAGTTGTCTTTTATAACCTGGTACAATCATACAATGATGTCCCTGGTATTCTGACCTCAAGTGTCTGAATTATTAAAAACCCAAGAAAACTGTACTGATACGTATTTATCAGTACTTTTTAAAAAGTCAATTAAGTGCCATGCAAATTATATATCATTTCAAAGTACAAGAGAGTATGGTATCTGATTGAAATCTGATTGAAATATGTACTATATATGGAATATTTATTTACAGATTTTGTAGATAAGCTAGAAATCCATATATTACTATCAGTGGAACACTTATCTTCGTTCAGAGTTGTAAGAAAGAATTCTGGACATATTCCTGGTAAAGGTGATCTAGGTTACTGGGGAGTAAATTTCTACCTACTGCCCTCAGGAAAACAAGGGAGAACATTTTATTGTAAGTGTTTGACAATAGAAAACGTGAAATTGATGGAATATAAAGGAGCCTGTTAATTTTTCATTTTGTTTTAAACATTCCATTTCAAAGCTTTAAAACTCCTACCATAAAGGATGAAAATCAGTATCATTGTGCTTAACAGTGCTTGGCAGTAAACACAGCTTTACGTTTAGCATTTGATACAAAGCCTTCTGAAATTAGAGAAAATTTCTCAGTGACTGCTATGGGTTTTGTACAGGTCTTTGATAGGCTGCTTCCCAAGGGTGCCCCATCTCTGGACATAGGAAGTGTTTGCCTGGGGCCATTAGTTGCCCATGCAGACACCAAGGCTGCTGCTCTTCTGGTGCTGCTGATGAACACAACCCTGGGGCAGCCAGAGCTCTCGATTTACTCAACAGCAGCTCTTTCTGGCCAGCAAGGCCCAAATCCATCATTGTCCAGGAAACCAGGGACACCTTGACTGAGGGAGCCCCCTTCACCACTTGAAGCTTGCTAGTGTTTAGCCCCAGTCTCATCTAGGCAAGCAGAAGGCAAAGGAGTCTTACCTGAGCTGAGCAAGAAAAGAAAGAGAAAGGCAGCTTTGCTAATCCCCATTTTGGCCCAGCTGGCGGGCACTGGAACTTGTGTGTGTTGGTGCACAAAGTTTTATTGACTCACACTGGAGTGAGGCAGCATCAAACAAACAAGGCAGGAGGATTAAGTTAATCATTCTCCCATGGTGTCCCCTCCTTGCCATGGTGTGGCTATGAAAACAACCTTGAATTGGACGGCTCAATAATTTCTGCTGGATACTGGGAAATGTGAAGGCACTGTATGGGATATGTTTTAGGGTTTTTTTTTCTCAGATTGCTTGGCATCACTTTGTTAAGGTAAAGATGAGGATCACAATGGTGGAAAGTATGGGAATAAGACACAGTCCACACACATAATTCTATATAGTCCTGGATATTCAACTTTAGGTCCCAGTAGTATTTCCAGTCAGAGACTTGGACTGCTTTAGATTGGAACTGCTGCTGATTTATGCTACTGTGTAAGTCAGGTCCCCAAAATAGACCCTGATAATGCTTACTCTGTATCAGAATTGTTTTTAGCAGCCTCCAATGGCCTTTTTGGAGGAAAGAAAATTACTTCCCTCAGTTTTTTCCATTTCAGCTTTAGTTTTTGTTGTTCATGACTTAGGAGGCATCATTCACTTTGGTTCAGTGTATGTGTGCTTTGACCTCCAGGCAAATCTGCTGATATCTCAAGTCTGCCCCTATCTCAGGGTGTATGCAGGGTGCCCCATGCATTTCAGCAACATCTGTCACATCTGTCCATGCAGCTCGGCTAAGGCAGGCCAGGCATTCCCAGCCATAGTGCCTTCAGGAGTTTCTACTGGTTTGCCTGGCCAGTCAGGGTAGCCTTTAGCTGGGACTGGGAGGGCAGAGGAGAACAACAGTTGGGAGGAAGGTGGGAGTCCTGCATATTCCCCTCTGTGCTGGCAGTCACTTGGAATAAAGGCAGTGGTCAAAAGGCATATGCCTCCAGGGCACAGCTGAAATGCACCCTGGGCTGCTGAGAGGGGAAGTGGCCCTTTTGTGGGCTTTTTACCTCAGCTTTGTCACACTGCAGAGGGCTCTTAGTGGGTAGCCAATGTGAAACCTGTAGTGAGAATAGGCAGGAGTGACCTTAGTAGGAAAACAAGTCTTTGGTTGTAGCTGTTTTGTTTGAGCATATCATTCAACCTGCATCATATCTGGCAGAAGGTTATTCCTACAGGGATATTCCTACAAGGCTTCAGAAAATCAGTGGTTGAACAGAGAAAAGAAGCCAAAATTTCCGTGTAGACACTCATGGTGGAAGCAATCACCACCCATTTCTGCTTGGCCAGCCAGCAGGTTTGTACCCTTTGACCAGCATGTCAGCACAGGCATAGATGAATCCTGGGGACACATGGCTGTGGAAGAGCCAGGCAGTACTCATGGAAGCCAGGAGCAACTCACAGAGTCATTATGGGGACATGAATGGAAGGAAGCAGGACTAGAGGGGGAGGTGGGTAGAAGGGCATGCAGGACCTGAAGATTTCCCAGTTTAATGCAGCAGAGAAATGGGGTCACCAAGAGATCCAGTGGGACATGATGAGCAGGGATATGAACTATGGGGAGACAAGCCTTGCTTTTTCTGCCATTGACAGCGCTGCCTGCTCTGTCCTCAGCAAATGCTTTAGACTACAGATGCATAAGTCTGAAACCACTCTAGATCTGCCAGCAAAAAGCATGGAAACATCTTTTCTCTTGGATTTAATTTAAATCTTAGAATAATCAAAAGCAGAGAGATTTTTATACCCTTGTTCTAATAGCAACAAAAACCCCCCACATCTTTGCTGATGAAAACGATGCTGTAATCCCACTTTACGTTGTGTTAGTTTCTGGAGAACGTGCTGTGCTGACAGTGTCCAGAGGGGTGCAGCAGATGATAGCTTTTGGAAAAAGTGAGTGACATTAAATCCCCAGCATGAAAAAAAGTGTCAGACCACACTCAGCGTAGGTCGTCAGGCAATGTTTGTCAACAAGCTAGCTCATGTTGCAGCTCAATCTCAAGGAAATGTTTTGTATGCAAATATGCTTTTCTTTCTCAGTTTCTCCATTTTTTCCCTACCTTAATACAACAGGTTTCAAGTTTGTTTGAACTTACAGAAATAGGTTTAAAAACTTTATTTTCTCAATGCAGTACTCCACGTAGGAAAGACAGCATGCAAGTGTGAAATACAGATTAAAATCAGAATGAGAAAGAGTGAGGGGAAAAAAGCCAAATGTAATATTATCACTGTAAGGTATTGAAAAACAGAATAAAAGTTACGATGCAGTCAAAAATAGAGTCACCTCTTTGGAGCAGAGAAAATAGTATGGATTTAATCAAGATTAGGAAAATTATAAGGAGAAGAAATTACTTGATTGAAAAGAAAAAGAAGTATTGATAAAACAAATAAGTGAGAGTAAGTTCAAGATAATGTTCTTAAAATTAATTTGGAAAAACACAGACAAAGAGCTGAACAGTAATGAAAACATACAAAAAAATTGAATGTCCTGTATCAAATTATAAAATGTTTTCATTAGGCTTTCAGCTTGGAGAAAGATAGATTAGTACATGCTTGCTCATTCTATACTTTTGCTAGAGAACATGCAGCTCTGCAGCACTGGTTCAGAGTGTGTTTTTTAAGAATTGAGCAGAGGACTTGTTATTTAATCACAGTGCTACCTCCAGCTGCTAATTCACTCAATTCTGTCAGTGAAATCAGAGGGCTGTTAGACAGGCCTTGTGTAAGTTTTAATCACCCTGTAGTCAGCTCTGGTGAGGTCACACCTCAGGTCCTGTGTCTATCTCTGGGCCCTCACTACAAGGACATTGAGGTGCTGGAACAAGTCCACAGAAGGGCAGTAGAGATAGTGAAGGGTATGGGACATAAATCCTGTGAGGAGTAACTGAGGGAGCTGGGGGTGTTTAGTTGGGAGAAAAGGAGGCTCAGGGAAGACTGAAGTTTCACCTAGGGAGGCTTTTGGATCTTTAGAAACTTAAGAAACAGGTTCAATAAACATCTGGCAGACATTTTAGATCTGTACATGTTCTTACACCACAATGGTTGAACTCAATAATCCTTTCCATTGTCTTTATCTTTTTGTTCTGTGAATTAGATTTGTGACACCTAAACAATTCCTCAACACAGCTCAATAGAGCAACTCTCCATAAGCCATTACCAATAATGCTTCTTTCTCTCTTCTTTTGCACCTTCTGTCTTCCTTCTCCACTGATATACTCGACTTACAGACATGAAGAGAAGGGATGCATTTCCAGAACTCCAGACCCATTCACCTAAAATTTGGGCTTGAGGACCCTTGTGGGTCCCTTCCAACTCAGAATATTCTGTGATTCTTGAATATTCATGTTCCCACAGCACAGTGGCCATGACCTGCTTTGGTTATGTCTGCACGTCCTGCTCAGCTGGCAGGCTGCAGTTCTGTGCTGTGGGTCACCTCTTAGAGCCCTCTGGGAAAAGTACAGCACACTGAATCATTGCCCCAAGAAGACTGACTGATCAGAATAACTCCCTTCAAAGCAAGAAAAATATTTTCCAAATCACTCTGGGAACACACTCAAGACATCTCCAGGATGAGCCTAGAAGCACCATCATTTTACTCAAGTGATGGCTTCCTCTGCCCCAGGGGTACACCAAGCACAGTTGGTTTGCCCCTGCTTTTCACAACACAATTGCAGCTTCTGGAGTTGCCTCACCTTGACAGCTCTGCTGTTTTCAGCTTGGGTGCCCCCCAGCTATGATGAAAAATGCAAGTCAGGCTTGTTTAGGCCAGATCCCTGGCTTCTGCAAGTTCTGCAGCTGATGAGGGAGACTTTGTGTCCTGCTGGCATCCACCAAACTGGGCTCTGGCTCCCACCCAGCAGCTGCTTTCCTGCCTCAGGCTCTCATACACCCAGCTTCTCAGCACCAGCACCACAGGCATTACCAGCATACTCCAGCTCTGCTGAAAGTTCTTGGAATAGCTGGATAATGAATTATCAGATAGTAAAATGCTTTAGGAAAACATCTTGACCAAAATGACTTTGCTAAATAAGAGACTGATATTCATTTTCGTTTATATGACCCTAGCATATTGGCATATAAATGAGACCCACCCAAAGGATTAAGCATTTTCATGCAGTGTACTGAGAGGAATGATGCCCTTGTCCATAGTCATAAACAGCTGGTTGTCCAGGCCTGACTCCTTCCAAAACTGAACATTGCTATAGCTTTTTACCTTTGAGGAAGGTTTGAGGTGAAGCCTAGAGCTCATTTCCTCCTGCAATTGTTTGTTCCTGTATATTCTTCCCCTGCATGTGGGTACCAACACCTGAATCTTTAATTTGAAATGTAGCACAAATACCCAAGTTTGTGCCCTTTCCTGTACAAGTTGAAGTAGAAATAAGCCCCCAGAAGCCACCTAATCAGTCTTCCTTCCCTCAAACAGAATCAACTCTATGATATCCTTCCTGACTGCCAGGTTAACAACAACTCTAAGTTAAAAACCTCCCAGGATACCCTTCTCAGGAAAGCAGCTAAGAGCTGTCCTTACTGTTAAAGGCTTTCCTATGTCTAACCTAAAGGGTTTGGCTTAGTATAGTTCTTTCATATCTTACAATATGTGGGAAACTAGGAAGGCATCAAATAGCAGAATTGGAAAAAAATAACCTAGAATAGTAGAAGCTTCATAGTTTCTACTAGTTCCTCTGCATGGATGAGTTAGGTTTACATAATACAGCAAATAGAATGGAGTGTTTTGCTGAAATGCATTCAGACAAGTGGATGCAATACTAAGTTGGAAGTATATTCAGAACAAGTAAAACACACATAAATTATACACATATTTAGTGTTCATATAAGTTATGAATATTCATTCCATATTAATGATAAATATCAGCATTGCTAAAGCAAGCAGACATATGATGGTAGTGCCTCAAAAAGCTGTTTGGTAACAAGTATCTGAGCTGACATTATTGTGATGACTGCTCAGAGTGTCTCATAGCCCTCTACAGAGCCACAGTCTTGTGGCCACTGCTGTGGCCTGAGGCTCTTCACTTGTGCTCCAGTTGTACCAGCCATACTGCTTCTTATCCCAGCAAAGTTTTCACACAAGCAATGCAAGAAGGGCTGCCAGGCTGCACCCCTGGTGTTTACTGTGTTTTTCTTGTCTATCCTTGTCCCACAAGTGGTCCTCAAGCATCTTCATTGTAGCCGCAGACAAAGCCAGAGACCTGCTACTGCTCCAACGTGTTAGATGATAAATCCCCTCCTGGCAGATGGTAAACCTTGGGCTAAGGGCTCACTTCCAGAAATTTAAGTCATACAAAAGCCTGTCCCAGGATGACTTTACACAAGCAGGTCTCCTACCCCTGCTGTGAACCATGTTCAGACAAGGAGCGTGGCAGCTCCTGCAGAGCACCAAGGTCTCTGCGCAGCCAGTGCAGGTGGGCTTGGCTTTGTGGGGCCCATGGTTGGTCAGGGCTGTGGGGAACTGGAGACCAGCCCTGCTGGAGCACTGTGTGTCAGGCAGGGGCTGACAAGGTGTCCTAGACCATGGGGGAGCCCTGTGTGCCTGGGCAGGGACAGCCAGGGCTCGTGGTGCCTGACAGGGCAGCTACGGGTCAGGGAACTGAGGAAACAGGAGCTTATTTCTCTCCATCTTGCACCCATGCCATTACTCAATCATCCCTCTCTGCACTTCTCCCTAGACTGATCTGCCATTCAGCTCTGAGGGAAAGAGTCCAAGGTCAGAGGCATTTCTGTAGAGAAAAACCTGCAAATGCCATTTAATTCAGTGGAGAAATTGAAAGTTCAGAACATTGACTGCCTCTTTTATTTACTTGCACAAAAGCATCACCAACAAGGACCTTTTTCCCTGATTTTTTCTGTGCTTACATCTACTGTGACTTTTCCTGAATGGTGCTGGGCAGGGAGCTGGACTGGCACAGGGAAAACTGGCGCAATCACCTCTTACAGCCCTCGGGAAGAACTTACTCATTTTGTGGAGGCATTTCACTGAGCAAAGAGATAAAAATCTGCTATGACATCTGTTACGACGTGTTTTATTTGGTTTTAAGTAAATGTCAAAACTGACCATAAGAGAAAAACAAGCTGCAATGATGGACACTATTTTACATGCATATTGCATAGGCTACAAGCTCTACCTTCACCTTGCTTCTTTCATATTTCTCAGGAGTTATATCGCAGTTTATTTTTCTGTCCTAAACTAAGCTTCCCTGTGAGGGAAATCTTGTTCCTTCTCATCTGAGAAGAACACTTCCCACCGAAACCTGTCCTTTCTCCCTGACAGACATGGTAGTGATCAGCTGCATATGGTGTCACAGGTCACTTGTCAGTGACTGAGATTCACAGAATAAATACCAAATAAGTGCAATGGCAACATACATTTAATTTAAATGAACTGCCAGCAGTCAACTGAGTGCAGAGGTAGGAGCTAATGTTGTCTGGCAAAATGAAGACAGTATACTGTTTGTCCAACTGTAACTAAGAGTGAAGGGATGCCCAACATCTTCAGCTTCTGCTCTCCATCAAACCTGAAACTTAGCTTGTGTTGTTGGTAACTAGACTTTCTAGAAAAGAAATAATAGTCTTTTTCCTGTAAAGGATACGGTTTCAGGAAATCACAAGAGCTGAAACTACTTCACCTTTAAAACCACTCTAAAATACATGCTTTTGGATACATTCCTTTTAACAACAGTCTTATTTTCCTTGGAAACAACTTTATGTGACATTAAATTCCTGCAGCAAAAGCTACTGCCCTTTATATTAGGCCATGCTGGCCAATCCATGCTGTAATGTACTATTTTTATACTCGTCCCTTTTCTGACGTAAGGCCATGCCACGTTCTTCCCTGATGAGTTAGCAAACAGCTTCTTAGCACCATGATCCTCTGCCCTCTGTGCAGCTGTTGCCCAGGTTCTCCTATTGCTTCTCCTCTGCTTCTGGAGCTTCACACTGTGATTTGTTTCTTGAGACACTGTGCTTTTTTCACAGCAGAGACTGAAACAATACAGTATTTGGCTCTGTTGTTTCTTGGCTAGGGACACTAGGAGGACATATTTGTGTAAAAAAGCGTCTAAATTGGCTGCCTGTTGTGAGAGTGAAGAGAGACATACCTGCCTAAAGATAGGACAGGTCTAGAAAGTGTCCCTTTGGACAGTTATAGAAAATGCTTTCCTTTCCTCTTCCCCTGCAATCAAGCCTCCATTTGTGAGAACACATCCAGGGACAGAGTGCTCAGTAAATGATAAAGAAAGCAGTGAACCCCTCAACCATTGTAAAACTTGCAGATTTAGGGACTTGCAAATGCCTTTTAATATTTACCCCAACATTTGCAAATTTGATGCATTATTAGGTCCCTGGGAAAGAGGCCTTGATGTTCAGAGACATTGGGCAATGTGATTTCTATTCTGCAGCTGGGCTTCACATTAACAATGCAAAACAAGCCCACTTGATCTGGCGAACCAGAAATGAATTTAACTGTCCATCTTGGGAACCCTTCTAGAAAGCATGTTAGCTTTAATCACCCTTTCCTCAGGGAGATTAACTGTTGCTTATGTTTGAAAAATATCTTTTCTGTCAACAACCTTACCTGCTGCTAGAAGAAAGGAGAAAGAGGGTTGCTACTAAAACAGCATTTATAATTTTGTTCCCTGTCAAGAGTATTTGATATTGCTATGATAGTTTGTCTGGCAAATAGAGTGTGCAGCTGGATCAGAACACTATTTAAAATTCAATAGCTCAGCTGTGTGGCTTGTTCAACAAATTATTTCTCACACTGAGCAAAACCCAGGCTTTTTTATCCACTTTTATGGTACACACTTTTAGTGGCCAGATTAGCAATTTATCTATGTACATCTTAAGTCATAGATAAGCTATGACCAGATCTTCTTTATAAAGCTCAGATACCCAACATCAGTAAAAAACATCCCTAAAAGCAGGCTTTAGGAGTAAAAAACATACTTAGAAGTGCAGCTTGTGCTGGGCAGGGCACAGCCAGCACCTGTATTACTGTAAACTCTTCCATAACTACATCTACTTTTGGGTATTTTTGTCATCTTAACTGCATGAGAATAATTAAGGTGGAAAAAGTATATCTGCTCAGTTATCTTCTGAAGATTTGGGAACTGTTTAGAGGAATGAAAATCCTTTGATTCTCAGGGTTCCACCCCTTGCAAATAAAGGTGGAAATGACTTTTTATTTGCTTCTTCGTGCTGTAATGATAGTCTAAAAGCATGGGCAAGACAAGGTTTATAGGTGGAATAAGCATTTTTCTCTTAAATCAACTATTACAGTTGAAAAAATGGGACAACTTTTGTGCACATAAGTCATTCCTTGAGCCTTAAAGGTCATCTAATTTTTACAGCCATATCAGCTGTAGAAATAGGCTGTGTCAATAAATGAAGTAGCAAAGAATCAAGAGATACCCAGGGGTGAGACAGAGCAGGTTGGTTCACATACAGTGCAAGAGCTTATTATTTACTTTGAAGAAAGTATTTTTGTACAGGTTTAATCAGAATACTAAAATAGACCTAGCTAACCAATTCCATTTTATAATAAATATGCAGAGATAAATATGTTTTATATGATCCTGGAATTACACATAATCTAGAAGTATTGAAATTTTTAAATTTTATTTTCCCATTAATCTTCTAAGAAAAGCAGGACTCATAACAGATTCTTATTTTCTCCCTAATGCAAGGGACCTCACGCACAGAACACCAAACTACTGACTGGATTTAATACAAATTTTTTTAAACAGGAACATGTGGTTGAAAGAGGCTAAGCCCACAAAATTTCTGTTTAAGAGCAAAACAGCATTTTGAAATATTTTTTTACTCTCGTACAATAGCTGGTATAAAGAAATCTGTTTTTTTAAAAGAGTTTGATTATGCTAAAAGCCACCACCAACTTTTCAAAATTATAATTAAAAATATTTGTGTTTTTTCACATTTAAAACCATGATAAACTAGAAAATTTAGTTCACAGGCAAGGGTGAGATTGACAATGCAGCAAATGAGTTTAATAATTACTAATTAAACTAGTTACTGATGGTATAGTATCTGTACCCCTAGCATGGATAAAGGTTTTATGAGGAAGGTATAAAATCCTTAATATATTACCTGACATGTCAGAGATTTCTGACTACAGATAAAAAACCTATAAATCTATACAACCTATCCCTTCTAAATTGGTATATAACAGAGATGCAGCTATTATTGCAGAGTGTACCCTCCCTGCAGACAAAACAGAGTGAAAAAAAATTACAGAAACCCAAATCAGATTAGTAGTCTTAAACTAATCTAATTGTCTACTGTATTGTAAATACTGATAATAAAAACTGCCTGGGTAAGTAAATCATCCTTTATGAAATTCTTCTGGTTTTCAAAGTATTTTTTTGTTTATTTGAGTTGTTTGGGTTTTGATCCCTCTCTCTCTCTTAGCTCCCCATTTTATAGGATTTTCATATGAGAAGTAAAAAGGAATATCTATGCACTGTTAGTCTTTGTTATTTAGAGTAAATCTTTTAGTAAATATGGCAGGGAAAATCAACATTGAAACAAGACAAGTTTTTGAAGGATCTAGTTAAAAGTTTTATCAGTTTCTGTTGTGTACATGTAAGGTTATTAAGCACAGCATGAATGAAACCATAGACACTAAGTGCATAGTGATTAAGATGAAAGAATAGTGATATTTTTAGGGGAGTGATATAGATATTTAATTTTGTAATGCCTTAATGCTTTGAGTTTGAAAGCTTTGTAAGTCAAGTAATAAGAAAACTTTTAGTCTTGCATCTTTTTTGAGATAATGAAGTCAAGACACTTGCAAAATTAATGTTGAACTACTGTTACTCTTCTAATAATAGGAGTGCTGAAGGTACAGTATCATCCAATCAAATGAGATAATGAAAGTCTCCTGAGTATATCCTCTAATGCATATTACATGTGTAAAGTGGAATCTTTAAGGACAAAAACTGCAAGTTTGATGTTCAGTTAGAAAGTGAACTGTTGCACTAGTGTTCTCTCTGATAGATAACATCTGCTCAGCTCTTGCCAAGATGTTAATACTTGTTAGGGTTTTATTATTTTCTTTGAAAACTTACTAGATATTAATACCTGTCCCATGTCTTTTCATTCTACAAGTGTGCATTCATTATAAGAAATAACCTCTATACATATTTTTTTAGGGAATAACTATTCAATTGCTCTTTATCACTGTACAGAATATGCAACGTGGAAAATAACTAAAGTATTTGCTCAAAAGCTTTTTCAGCTCTACTGAACTGAAGCAGAAATATCAAAAGAGGACTGGATAAAAGACAGCAACCTCTTAACTGATAATATTGTACAGCTAACCTGGCTTTAGAACTGCAATGAAACAGTGCACTTCTGTCCATACATGTTATTGTAAGCAATAAAAATTTGGCCATCAGAATTTACAAAACAGATGCTGAAGAATGAAAAAAGGAGTCAGGCTGGCTTTTGATATCTCTGTTGACTCTACAGAGAAATGATAAAAAATGCATTCTTAAAAAAAAGAAATTAAGGTTACAAACTGCAGAATTCACCACTCAGTGAAAAGTTAAAAAAAATTACTGCTAATTATTCTGTGTTTTCCTAGGAGAAGATCAAGAGGATGAAAGTCTGTGTGGTGGATATTTGAATCTAGTCCAGAGTAGTAATTACTTAAACATGGGCTGAAAATTATTCCTGGGGCTATGAGTGCAGATTATTTTTTTTGGGCATATTGACATTTCTAGAGGGTGTATTGACATTTCTAGACAGCATGTCAGTTTTCTTCTTAAAGATGACACTTCATTATGTTCTCAGAAAGAAAAGCAATGCTACTTGTGTTGCATTCTGGGAGTGGTATTGTTTGTATACAGGGACAACTGTCGTTGGAATGAGGCACTGAAGAATGAGCGTGCCAGTGCAAAACAAAATATTAAAATAACTATACTGAGATTTGGTGGGTCTTTAGAATTACACTGCTTGGCAAAGACTCAAATGCATTACAGCTCCTTTGTTTTGCTCTGTTGCATGTCTTAAACTATGGAGAACTAAAACCTATTCATGTATCTTAACAGATAATGGGACAACCTTTCACAGCCTCACTGTGATATAAATTATTTCCATACAGGGCAGAATATTTACAGCTGGGCTATGACTTGTTTAAGCAAAGTACCTATTACAATTTTAGACTCCCTAGGGAATTCTGAGGGGGCTTCAGCTGCCACTTGAGAAAGAACCGGATCTCCCTCATGTCCTGTAACTTTTCTGCTGGCAAGAACTTGAAGATTTCTAATTGACTCTAATAGTCTATTTTGGGGCAGTTAAATCATACCTGTGATCTGTATACTCTGAGACAAGGTGGGTATTAAGGATCTGATACCATTTGGTTGTAAACAACAGTGCTGAAGACTTGCCTCAACCTGCCCAATGGAGAACTCTTGGAGCTGGACACCTCATATGTTCCTGGATCTTGTGTCCTCCAGTGCTGAGACTCAGGAACAGCTCTGAATTTGCCATACACAAAACTGAAGAAAAACCTCTTTCCATTTCCACCAAATCAGACCCTGAAAAAAAACACACCTAATTCCAATTGCCAAGTATAAGAAACTTCTGAAACAGAAGGCTTCTTGGCTGACTATTTTCTTCTGCTTGCATAGCATCTGGAGGGGAAAATAATCCTCATGCTTGGCAATTGCTGTGATGGCTGTTAGGTAAGTTCCAGAGGATGGAGACTAGCAAAGCCACACACTGCTGCCTAAAAGGCAATCACAGCCAAAGCCTGCCCATGGAGAACCTCTTTCCCATAATTTAGCTTGATGTCTTCACAGCCTATGGGAGTACCTGAGAAAAACCTGGAAATATGGCCATTAATAACACAGCAGATCAGTGAAAAGGTTGAGAGCACAAAGGACCCCGAGTAAATAAAACCTTTATGAGAGCTAGAAATAGGTGTAAGATTCAGCTGCACAGAAAAGGGGAGGTTTTAATGGATGCTTTATCTGTTTTTATTGTAGAATGCACTGAAATACAGAGCATGCTGAAATGGGGGAACAAGCTATCCCTTTGGCTAATCATTAGAATGTTTGTTTATTTTAATTTATAATGGATTATTTTTTTTCCTTAGATTTTAATGTAATTTTTTTTGTGGCAGCTGAAATCTTATATTTCAAATATGCATACTGCTTTCCAGGAGAGGGCAGTCCATTCCCAGGATCTGCTGGCTCCCACCACGTTCTTAATCCAAGAAGTGTCCAAAGATAGAAAGTTTTTTTGGCAGGGCACAACCAAGACCCCAAGATGTGGGTGAATTTTATACAAAGCAGTCTTGGATAAGAAAAACTAAAGGTTCTCCACTATCCCCCTGAAGAAGAAAGAATGCAAATATGCTAGTGGAAGTACATCAGTAACCAGTACTATGTAAAAAGGAGGCATTCCACAGAGGTGGAATGAATGTATAACCACAGCTGTACAGGGGAGTTCTCTCTGTCACACAGTTATTGAAAGTCTAACCAGTGCAAGTGCCAGATTCTGCGTGTGCAACAGGGCAGCCCAGGTTGTGTGTATAGACTGGGGAATGAGAAACTGGAAAGCAGTGCTGTGAAAAGGGACCTGAGGGTCCTGCTCAATGGGAAGCTGGACATGACCAGAGTCAGCAGTGCCCTGGCAGCCAGGAGGGAAAAGGCAGGAAAGGGAGGGGATTGTCCCACTCTGCTCTGCACTGGGGCAGCCTCACCCTGAGTGCTGGGGGCAGTTCTGGGTGCCATAATATAAAAATGACATTAAGCTACTAGAGAGTGTCCAAAGAAGGGCCGTGAGCATGGTGAAGGGCCTTGAGGGGAAGCTGTAGGAGAACAGCTGAGGTCACTTGGTTCATTGAGTCTGGAGAAGTGGAGACTGAGGGGAGGCCTTGCTGTGTTCTTTAACATACTCACAAGGGGAAGAGGAGAGGCAGGTACAGATCTCTTTTCTATGGTGACCAGTGACAGGATTCGAGGGAATGGCTTGAAACTGAATTGAAGAGCTTTAGGTTGGATATTAGGAAAGGATTTTTCACCCAGAGGGTAGCTGGGCACTGGAACAGGCTCTCCAGGGATATGGTTGACAGAGTTCAAGAAGTGTTTGGACAACACTCTCAGGGCCTGTGGTGTGACTGTTAGGGTGTCTTGAGCCAGGAGTTTGACTCAGTGATCCTGCTGGGTCTCTTCCAGCTCAGCATATTCCATGATTCTGTGACTCTATAAGGGCATAAAAGCCCTTTTATAGACACAGGCAGGAGCTAAGACTGGATTTTCATTTAGCATAATTTCATTATTCAATTAATTTCATTTCTTTTCATATTTTTATAGAACAGTGTCAAGGGTTTTTTTCTGAAAACACAATGTATTGAGTCAGACTGTGTTTCTTCCCTTACAATCATGCCTGAGCTCTTTCTAGTTGTCTCTGCCAAGTATGTGATTCATCCAAGAGAGCTTTGAGGTCTGCTCTGGAGTAAAAAGCAGAGTAGCCACATCAACAAGATCCAGCAGCTGAAGTAATTAGCCTTAACAGCGTCTGCAAGAGCCACTCCCGAGCTTGTCTGAGATAGTATGTTCATGTATTGTATTTCATGGTTACTGACACCCACAGGAGATACTGAGTCCTGAGCTGGTGCCACAGCACTAGAGAGGTGCTCAGCAGGAGTTAGTCAGTGCTCTTGTGGCACTGCATCATAACCTGCGCTGCAGGATGTAATAAAGGTAATTTAGGAATATAATAAAACTCAAGGAAGGGGGAGGTTTCTTACACAAAATGTCAAAGGAGTTGATTTTACTCCTTCAAACTCATTCTCTCATGAACTCCATTTGCTCATACTCCTACACACACAGGCACTTGAAGCACCTCTTGGCCTGGACCTCTGCATCCAAGTGGTCTGCCCAGGATCACTGGTGGGGCACAAGGGATTCTGGCTCCTGAGTCCTCATCATGCCTCTATGGTTATTTTTGATTTGCAATGGCTAAGAACTTTTTGGACAGATCTTTTACATAATTTAGGAGCTAGGAATGTAGTGGGGCAGTCCTTTTCTGCAGCCTGTCTTCCTGATTAGTTACAGAAAAAGGAATGGCACAATAGGGTATGCAGTCCTGTGGTTCCAGTGCTATGAAAGGAAGGTCAAGGCACAATATATACCTTTCAGCTCTTAAATTTTAGTTGGAGGCTAAAGCATATATCAGCTGAGTAATAATCAAAGAATTGAACTGCAAAAACTAACAGAATATTTTGATTTGCTTGGAGAATCAAACAAAAACTTGAAATACAGTAATGAACAGTAGTATAGGAAATCAGTGACTATATTGACAGGATCAAATAATTAGAGAAATAAACTTCTCAGAGCAATGTACTTTCTACAGGCTTACAATGAGGATAGAAAAAGATAATCATAGTCAGTGGGTTAGGGTGAAAAGCTTCAGAATACAGTCACGAAGAACAGAGAAACTCATTGCTAGGGAAGGATACTGTTTGGTTTTTTTTTAAATTAGGTTAGGAATATGTATGAAACTTTGAATTTAATCTCAGTTCACTATATTATCTGGAAATTGGACCTAGATATTTCCTAAATTATTTTTAGTGCATTTGCTATCTCACCATCTACTCACATTACAGTCAAATCCACTTTCTACAAGTTCCTTCAGAGTCTGAGACAGGTGCTGAAGATAAGTGTGCTCAGTAGGCAGGAGGATGTATCCTCCAAAGGGCAACAATGAATGTAGCACAGTCTCTGTTCCCTCCTACTCTTCAGTGGTACAAGTATTGTCTAGGTGGGCAATTATAAATAATCATGCATAAAAAAGACTAAGTTTGAGAACTTTTTTCTTTCTCAGTACTCAAAGGGAAATTTTTGTTAGCTGAATTCTCCTTTTCCAGAGAATTTTACCTTCCTCTTTCCCTTCATTGAGTTTTAAACCTGTGAATTTAAGAAAGCACTAGGGTTTCTGTTTGTTTCTGAATTTCCTTTCATTAATCTGTGGTTTGCCTTGTGACATCTCCCTCGCCCTAGCCCACTCCCCAGTCCTAAACCATCTGCCACTCTTGCCAGACCTCAGGTATAACCTGCCACAGTGCCAGGATCATACTTTCTCTTGCTGATTCAGATAATTGCACCAATGACCATCTTCTCCTCAGCAGCAACATCTACAGCCCATCTCAGAGGGTGATCTCTGTCCATGCCCAGAACTGGCAGTACTACTAACTCCCTAGGTAAATATATGTAGTCTTCTCCTTGTACTTCCCTCATCCCAGTGCTGGAATTTCATGCAATGCTCCTAGTCCTCCCAGCCCAGTTGGTAATGATTTGAGTGTCATGATGACCTTTGTTGAAGAGGGGACAAAGACTACGTCTATCCTAGTAAACTAAATGTGACCAGAGCCTGGACCTGCACACTCTGCCATGATGGTGCAAGCTGTTCAAACATTAGCACATTCCCTGGCACAGCTCTGGCCCATGCTGGCCAGCATGGTCTCACAGAGTGCCAAAACTTAGTTTGGGAGCTGACAGAGTCTGGAGGCTTTTTCAGTGAGTAGGGCAACTGTGCATTTCTCTCTGGATTAAACCCGGCAGTGTTTGTAGAGTCTTAACTGCAGGCTGTACAAATGTTCTGACTGGAAAAGTAATGCCCCATGACGTAGCATTCCTTCTTATTGACATTTGTGGGAATATATATGCAACTGTAGAAACAAATTATCTTCTTTTTTCCTTTAAATTCCCATTTAAATTGGACCATTTCTTTCATAAGTTGGATTTTACCATAAAAGTAAAAAGGTTCTTTTTTTCTTTATCACATATTAAGAAAACAAAAGGTGAGTTCTGGGTATAATTTTTAGGTTGGAGGATGCATGAGCACATAGGTGTGTGAATTTGAATGAGGACTTCCAACCAATAATAGTAATGAATTCAGTGAGCATTTCCCCACATAAGAGCTTGCACTGTGATGACTGGATAGGACAGAGATTACTGGATGGGACAGTGAGGGGAATGGTCTTTCTCTCCCAAGAATTTAAAACAGCTCCATTAATTTTTGCATTCTGAGTCAGAACAGGGATAAGGTCTCCAGCAGTTTCACAAAGAGAATAATTTCACACACAAATTTTGTTCAGAAAAGTATGATATAGGATGGAACATAAAATAAGAGATGAGTTGTTGGCAGGTTTGAAGAGACATTTTTGTGGGAAGAAGTCACAATACACTGGGGGGATTTAGGGAAAAAAGATTCATGAGAAAGCTGAAAAAGAGTCAGTTAAATTAACAGCATTTGTCTTACTGTTGCCATTACAGTTTACAGCTAATGGTAGCTTTGCTACAAATTGTGATTACTTTGCCGTATAAAACACAGTCCAGGTCACTGATGAATGACAAGCTGTTCAATTTTTCCATCTATTGCTCTCTAAAGCACTTTAAAGGCTATTGCAGTTCTCACAAATATTTATAAAGAGATGGTTTTGGAAAGCAGACAGCTATTTTGCCATATGTCTGAATTGCTGTTCTTCAATATGTTCTTGAAGAGTAGTGACAACTCTTAAAATTTCAAGGGCAATTTAAAGGGATCCTCTTCATTTACATTTAGTCCACAATTTGAATTTTGTGACAAAATGACTGAAGGGTTATATTTAATATTTGGAAACATATTTTTTTTAATCCAGCACATTCTCTTCTACTTTTAAGTACTTAAAGGCAATTGTGTGGAAAGTAAGAGCAGCTGGCTAACATACCACAAAAAATGCAAACCAATCATACACATTTGGGAAACCCCTTACTGTTCTGTTGTGACAATGGGACATCCCCAAGCTCTAGGCTTACCATTCCTTTCCTGTGAAAGAAACTGATCCATGGTAATTCAAACTTCTGCATTGACATATCGGCATGTGTAATGAACAGCAGAAATCAGTCCCTTAATTTCATTTATTGTCCAAATTTAATTCCCTCCCCCCAGCCCCCCCAGCATATTGGAAATACGTAAAAATTATTTAGAAACAGCAGACAGATTAGTAAGCAGCCACAGGAATGGTTGAGAACAGAGACCAGAAGGCATTTTTAAGGTTGTCTGGAACAACTTCATGCAACAGATGGTACTTGGTAGGAGCACTTGCATTTCAATTTCACTTTGGCATGCTGCATTTGTTTGTATGCAAAGCTTTCACATATAGCCCAAAGATTTCTTGAGATATAATTTTTCATGAGTAAGATTTAGAAGATTAATGTCCAGGACTAAAAAGAAATAGATTGTTAGCCTTTCATTTTTTTTTTCTTTCCTCATTTTCACTTTCCCCCCACCCACATGAAATAAGAAATGTGGAGTCCAGCAGTTTAATTTTACCACCTATCTTTAGTTGTGCTCTTTCTGATACATTCTTATGTTTTCTCACAGATAAAAGGAAAAGTAGAAGTTTCTAATTTGTCAATCAGCAAATTTAAAATCTTCAGTGTCAGATCCCCTAGTGCTCAAAAGTTTCTGTTTTCTACCCCTGGGTGAGAAAGATTTGCAGCATGCACACAAGATCAATAAACAATCAGTGGAGCTGAGGAGAGTTTTAGTAGAGACTTTTACATGATCCCCCTCCACCAGGCTCAGAAGTGTAGATCAGAAGGGAGGTTGAATGGGAGGCTGAAAAATGTGAAAAGTCAGCGGGAAATAGGAAACTGGAGAGAGCAGGAAAAAGTGAGAATAAGAGACAAGATGAAAGTCTGATGAGAGGCACTACAGGCTACAGAGAAGTAGAAGTACTCTACCCTTAGGAGAAGCCAAACCTAAGTCCTTTCTTCTATGCACAGAAACTGGACTTTGTCAAATTACATTTTAGTGATTCATATGAATAAATCCAGTTCTAACAATAGAAATGCTCCAAATTCACATGAAAAGCAAATACCCGATTCAAAATAAAACAAATACAGAAGGATCTAAATGTTGTTTCATACTTAAAGATATCTAACTCTCATGGTTTACACTCTGGGATACCACAGTAATTCAGTGTGGTGTCAGGATCATTGTGAAACACTGCGGTCTATTTTCATTCCCATTAGGTTTCCTGCAGTAGAATTTTTAAAACCCTCACATGAGTGAAAATTTAATATCTAAAGCTGTAATAGAAAGGGAAATATCATTACAGAATAAATGAAGCTTTTTTGTTTTTATATTTTCCAAATGTTTGTGGCTCAGTTCATGCAACCTGAAAGCCAAGAAAATGGATGCTCCCCTTGTGGATCCCATGTGTTTGTCTGATATTTTTCCATGAGATAAGCTTTCATAAAAAGTCTCTCCATTACCCTGGAAGAACGACCAGACACATACCCACAGTTTACAGAGAATTCAACAGCCTCAAAGGACAACCCTACTCCTCTGTATTTTCATGCAGCATCAGCTATTTGACTTTTATTGCCATTCCTATTGTTCTAACCTACAGGGTTTAAAAGAGGTTCACATAAAGAACTGTTGACTTTTATTTTTGAAGATATAGAGAGAACACTGATTAAACAACAGAAGTTTTCCAGTAACACACATCATACCTGTTTGAATCCACCTGAAGAGCAAACAAGCCTTCTTGTATGCTTTTAATATAGTAACAACAACATATTGGCAGAATAAGGTGCATCAATGCAATGATACTATTTCAGTTTCATTTCTCACATACTATCTGTCACCTAACCAAAAAATCCTGTCTCCATTTAAGGATTGATAGGTGAGTGGTATTTTTTCCAAGAACATGTTTTGCCTGAACAAGAACCACAAAACTGGAAGAAGCATATAATCCCATTTTAATCAAAATGGGATGAATTACAGTGTCTTTAAAAGCATATTTGCCTTGCTTACTTTTGTGGTAAGAGAAAAAAGTCAGAGTGAGAGATATGTGGAGGAAATTATTCACTATAAATTAACCACAGCAAAAGGTAACTGTCTTTGCTAATCTGTGGTATAGTATTGCTAAAGTATGCTATTAATGGATATTTCAGAAATGATCACTCATAATATTTGGACAAATATGACAAGATCAAACATTGATGTCTGGATTGTGCTACCCACCCTGTTCTGTCATAGCACCTTCTTCAGAGTTCTGTCTTTTATTCCTCTACAGTATCCTGCCCCCTCCTTTCTTTTATTTTTTTTCCCACTCTAGAAGATAAACTGAAATAAAATACACCACTGATGAATCAGTATCACTTTATATTTGCCTTACCTAACTGACATTATGCACTTCTTGTAACATGTTTAGCAAATTTCAAACTTTGGTTCTACAAAACCTGCATGTTATTCCACCACCATCAATAAAGTAAAAATTAGAGATATTAGCAGAGTATTTATAAATAAAGGGAAACTCATTAAAGTTGTCTTGTTTTCAACAGGAAGGCCCTGTTGAAACCACGAGGGGAAAACACATGAAGGTCAATAGGCTGTTTCATTCAAGCTGTTCTCCTGCTACACTTGCTGACAGCATGTGACTATCTCCAGCTTTCCATGTAGCATTTGCATTAAAATTTTATTTCTTTCATTTGCATTAATGGTGACAAGCTGAATAAAGCTCATTTTCCTGGGAGTGGTACTGAGTAGTGTTGCTGGAATAGGTAGTGAGGAGCACAGGAGAAGGCAGGGCAAAACCAGAGCCTTTAGCAGTACAGAGTATTGCTTCTGAAGATGAACATTAGCTTAGAGCATAGCAGAGGGGTCTTCTCAATCAATGCCTTGATACTTTGCACTATTCCATTCTAGATCTCACTCCCAGTTACCTGCCATGCCTTGTTCACAGCAGAGTCTTGAGAATAAATAAATGCAAAATTAGGAATTAATCAAATGTGATATGAAGGAGGGCCTTGGAAGTATGTAGACACTGAGGCAGAACACTTCTCTGACAACCCCTTCCAGGATTATAAAGCAGTGAATTTGTGAGCCATCTGTGACTCTCTGAATATCTAATCTCAAATTCTGTGTGTGCTTCAAAATAGGTTTCAGTTCAGCTACTCATTCATTTTTTCTCATAAAGAAATGTGAATTCTTGCTGGTTCAAGCTGGACAGAAGAGTATTTGGGTGGGATGCATACTCAAGTGGAAGTGAGAATTAAACAAATCTCTAAGCAGAAGCAAAAAAAGGAAAATGTGGCTTAAGCACCTGTCTGAGAGGGACTTCAAAATAAAAATGTAAAAAACAGATTTCAAAACATGAGCAATACTTATCATCATGGTTTGACGCCCATTCTATTATAAGCAGGGGAATAGCACAGGAAAATTGATTAGGACAACAACAAAAATAAATTGATCTATGTGCTTTGCAGACACTTCTCTTAGAGATGAAACTGGATAATCAAAAATGTTTAAGTGGCATAATATTGCAATAACTGTAAGTAATAAGGCTGATCAGATTTAAGAACAGGTTTTTAATGACCCAAAGTACACAGAGCACATCCTTGCTATATTTTATAATTTTTCTATGTATTTGTCACATGGTATTTCTAAATTATTACA
Source organism: Luscinia megarhynchos (assembly GCA_034336665.1). NCBI lineage: Eukaryota > Metazoa > Chordata > Aves > Passeriformes > Muscicapidae > Luscinia > Luscinia megarhynchos. The sequence goes on along the minus strand of CM067565.1, from coordinate 75,802,411 downwards.
GAATTGTACAAAATGTACTTACATGCTTGTTGCTATATCTTAAAAATGCAGTTACAACAGCAAAATAGGCTTTTTAATGTTTAAATGAAAACATACATTTTTGATGCTATATGAAAGCTGATTGTGTACTGTGTTCACTGTACTATTTACCCCAAATGTCCAAAACTTTAACAGATAAACCAAAAAAGCAATATAAATCCTTTTAAAAGTTTATCAGATTATTTCGCATTTTGTAAAGGTAATTACATTTCCTTAAAAAGCAAATCTTGCAAGATCTTGGCAACTGAAAATTATTTAAAAATGTCCTGAAGTCTATTTTGGTCCTAATTTTATGTGCAATAAGAAATCTTGGTCAACATGTAGCTGTAGAAAAGAGTGAATGTTTTGTGCCTTTACTCATAATGCTTTTTAAAAGTTTGGAATTCAGAAAAGGAGGATTAAAATGAGGATTGCTAAATTGTGAAATATTTCTTAGTAACAGACGAGCAGATACAGGAGCAGTTCCACATTTCAGTGGTGTTTAATAGATGTCATTTTAACTGAGATGAAATAGAACATTGCTTTAGACTTTAAAATGTCTCATTCTAAGAATGTCAGGGACACCATGTCATCTAGACTGTATCCTTTCCCCAAAAACAACTATAAAGGGATAACCAGAGCAATGATAACAGGATATCCTAACAGGACAGTTTCTGCAGCACTACCCCAGCCAGCCATTTTCGTACCAGTGTGGTTACATCCTAATTTCTCAAGCCTGGGTTCTGTATCTTAATCCTCTCCTTAAATCATACAGAATTTTGCTGCAGCTTGTTAGGAGCATGGCACTCATTTTCATGCCTGTGACAGCATCTCCAAAAGTTATTTCTCAAAGAAAAAGGTTATATCTGCAGATTCTGTTGATAGGTCTTCAATGTGGAACAAAATTACTAATATTTATGCATGAAATCTATATACAACTATTTCTAGAAAATAGATTAATAATTTAATAGAGACTCTTGATTTTTGTAATTCTCAGCTACCATAAGTCTGATGCTTTAGCAGTGACTAGAGCTGGTCAGGAAATCTGAAAATACAATGTGACTTCATAAACTTGACACTGAAAATATCTGGGTTTGAATTTACTAATTCAAATGTAAGGGCAAATAAATATTTCCTGAGCATAGAAATACAAGAGAAAGACAGTTTTTCTAATCCTTGTTTTGGTCCAACTGGCTGGGCTTGAAGCTGTGTATGCGAATGCATAAACTTTTATTGATTCCTACCAGATTTACGTATCAGCAAACAAATGTGGTAAATGAAGTTAATAATTTCCTCTGTTCCAACCTCCCTTTTTTAATCTCCAAACATGACTTGGAACATAAGAGGCTACAAAATAACATTTAAGTGTTTGTACTAGGTGTTGGGAAAGGTAAAATATGATTTTGTCCTACTAAATAACCATTTCTCTTAACTAAAATGTAGATAATATTCCTGAAAATCATGGACATTGTCTCTGAGCAGATATTCCTGGTCTCTGCATGTTCAATCCCAATTGTCTGTGCTATAAAAAGGTTACTTACATGATAAGGACTGAAAAGGACTTTCAATCCATTTCCCTGCAACTGGAGAGTTGTATCATGCCATCATACAAAAAAATTATCAAAGTTCATTGTACAGTTGTGGATGTAGAAATCTTATCTCCTATATACTACTCCAAGCAGGAAGGCTGCTTTTAACTCTTACAGACCTGGAAAGAAAATAAAAGCAAGGACTGAGGAAAACTGGGGATCAATCTCAAACTTCTCTAACAGGATCTCCCAACACAAGTCTGTGAACTCTTTTCAAGTGCCTGCAAAGCCTAGCCACAGAGGCTGGCTCTCCCTGCAGTCCCAGTGGCTTATTTCAAATGACTCACTTGTGGAAGCTCCTAGCTCCATGGACAGAGGAAAGATGCTTTAGTCTAGGGAAGTAAGTGCCACCTGGAAACCAAGCTCATGGCAGATGGAGAAAACCAGTTCAACAGAGGGAGAAAAAGCAGCACATAAGGTTTAATTCTCCTTTGGCTTGTCAACTGCTATGCAACTGCAGTTTATTTGACCTCAGTAGTCAAATTTCTTTACCAGCCAGGTTCTCAGGCACTTAAGGGTCTTCGTGGATCAGCTGAATGATGGAATAATTAACATTGATTGCAAGCTTGACCATGTTCAGGTACACTCAAGCACAGGAGTAGCATTCCACATTCTCTTGACAGACTGGAGGAGCATTCAGGGGAAAAAAGGGCAGTGTAAGGCCTTAATTTCATCCAGATAAAATAAATATGCAAAATTTAGTGGCAGATAGGTAGATGTATAGGAAATGTGTGAAAAGGAAACTGATCACTCTGATTGTTCACAAGCTGAAGAAGAGTTAGTACCAAGATCATCCAGTTTTGACATAGCATTTCCAAAGGCAGTGTAAGAGAGCACACTAATCTTGAAATATTATTTGTGAAAAAAGCCTGCAAGATAGGTTTCTTGACATCAAGAGAAAACTAGATGTTCTGTGGCAATGGATAGGCAGATATTCAGATTTTCAAGAGGCTCTGTTTTCATGATGGATAGGCTTAAATTTAAGTTTGGACAAACTCAAGGCAGACACAAAGCATCACCAGCTGGTCAAGGGAGGTGATTGTCCCATTCTATTCTGCACTGGTCACAAGATTTCCTCATCTTGAACATTATGTGCAGTTTTGGGTGCCACTATATAAGAATGATATGAAGCTATCAGAGTGTTCAAAGGAGGGCAACAAAATACTGAGAAGAAGCCACATGAGGAATGGCTGAGATCACTGAGTTCTGTTCAGCCTGGAGGAGACTGAGGGGAGCCCTCACTGCAGTTACAGCTTCCTTGTGAGGGGAGGAGGAGGGGCAGGCACTGATCTCTGCTCTGTGTGACCAGTGACAGGACCCGAGAGAATGGCCTGAAGCTGTGTCAGGGGAGGGTTAGGTTGGATATTAGGAAAAGGTTCTTCACTGGAATATGGTTGGACACTAGAACAGCTCCCCAGGGAAGGGGTCACAGCACCAGCCTGACAGAGTTCAAGAAGTGTTTGGACAATGCTGTCAGGCACATGGTGTGACTCTTTGGGGTGGTGCTGTGCAGGGCCAGAAGATTGACTGGATGACCCTTGTGGGTCCCTTCCAACTCTGCATGTTCTGTAATTCTGTGATCTGTCATGGCATAAAAAGAAACTTCTGAATTAAACCAGTTGAAAAAATGCCTTAAGGACAGGTTACAAACCTCTCATAGGACTGATGTAGAAAAAGTTTCACTGTTGTAGGAGAGGAGGATAGAACAAGTGGACTTGAGTTTTGGAATGGACAACCAAAATAAGATCTTTTTAAAAATTATACTTAACAATATCAAATAGTGAAACCTGGGAATGCTAGAAGGGAAAAATAACCCAAAATGAAGAGGTGGATGAAGGGACTGTCCAAAAGACAGATGAATAGAGGGATTTTCTGAAACTCAGCACCTCTCCCCTGAGCCCCAGCATTCAGTCAGATGAAATGACAGCACCTGGGGAATATACAGTAAATTGTTTTGGCATCTTACTTGTACTAAAGAAGACATGTAGAGTAGAGTTCAACCCACTTAACTTAAGATAAAGATATTAGGTAAATACTGATTTCTAACTAGTCTGTAACTAATTAGTCACCATTCAGATTCCCTTTCCAACCAGCTGAGGAATAGGTATTTAGAAACAGTTTGTCTGACTAAACATATATGTCTGCTTTGGGATGAGCCACTTCCTGGGAACTCTCATTTCTCTCATTGACTCCAAATGGAATTTAGTGTGATGAACTTGTCAGGAGACATCTACACTGTAGATCTCTGTGTTTGATCAGATAAATCCACCTACAGTGTACGTAGCTGCATTGAAGGAAAGCTTGCTTCATTTCCATTTGTTCCCAAGAATATGCTGAGCAAGTTCTCCTTCTCCTTCAATGTGCCCACCATTAATGGGGTAGAAAGAGCTGAGAACCTTCGGGCATTATAATTTACTTTTTTTTTTTTTTTTAATGCTGAGATACCAGGTAAAACATCTGATTTCTCATCAAATTGGTTGGGGCTGACCACACACCATTTCTTTGAACTAGGCAGTCAAGAAGAGTCTCTTCTACCATAATGCAAGGTTTTATATATAACTATGGACTCTTCTGTGTGTTACCTTTCTATTTTTATCAACATTTCTTCTTTCTTATAACTGAGTAGACTAATGATTTAGCTACTTCATTAAGTTTGGGGAACAAATACTGACAATTGTGTGGCAAAAGATAGCTGAGAAAACAAAAAGGTGAAGTACTTTCCCTTGCCTGGAAAAGGAAGAGACTCTGAGGAAGAGATATTTAGAGGAGTGAGAGAGATTTTACATTATAGGCAAGAGTCACCTAGCTGGCTTTGAAGATCCTCAGAAGCTGCTGAAGTTCCAGCATTTTGACATGTTCTTGAAATAGGACAGTACATGCCTGTGATGTTTTTTGTGATGACCTGTGAGGTACTGTGGTGCAGGCTATTACTTAGGATGACTGCAATATCTATGCAGCTTTGCCACTCAAAGCCCTAAGCCAGGATGTAAAATGGATAGAGCATTCATTTGTGCAGTTTTCCATAGTAGTAGCCCCGATACACCCATTGACAAAGTTTCCTTATTTTCATATTACAGACATGTTCATACTATCAAAACACGTTTTGAACATTTTCATGTGTTAAGCTTATCACTAACTGCTTTTTTCTTTTTAGTATCTGGCTTTTATTGTCACATCATTAACTGGTAAGGTATTCTTTCCTCTGCAGAAACCAAAATAAAAAAGCTAAAGATGCAAATGAATGAACTACTGCTATATTTCATTCAATGTGTATATGAAAATGAGGCCATCAAAGTGCTGCTGCAATCAAAGGGAGCTGCCACAGACTTTAACAGTCAAAATATCATCACTGGCAATATGTACAGACAACTGACCACTCTTCAAAATGTAAATGTGTAAGGAAGAGAAACTGAATAATAGCTTGTCTATTTGCAGTCCTTTATTATTATTTTCAGTTCAAAGTAACATAACTTTTTTTGGTGTGCTTCTTCTAAAGAGTTTTCATGAGTTTAACAGAAAGATTTTCTCCAGAACATATCTGCCTAAGGTATGGCATCCAAGTCTAAACTCATGCACATCTGTAAAACTCAGGTTAGTTCACTGACATATCTTGGATGTTATAATCCATAATTTATTTCCTTAAAATAACAATGCACGCTGATATTGAGAATATATATGTTGATATTTAAAAAACCCTAGAATATTATTAATATTTCTCTTTGTGGACTAATTCAGTTCATGTTTCAAGATACCTTGAGTGAAACTTCACAAATAAATATATGTTTTACTCTACACGCAGGATACTGTACTGAGAAATGACATACATCTTTCTGAAATTCTTACAATTCCTCATTCAGTACTGATGTCTGAGGACAAAGAATAATGTAAGAAAGTAAATTTTTTTCCATTGGAAGCACACACACACACACACCTGTACACACACACGCACACACACGTCACATGTTCAGCTCTTTTCTGTAGCAGGCAGCATGTCAAACTACGAGGAAGAAGAGTCTCTTATTTCAAAGAATCAGGAGAGCTCTCTGTTGAAGGCTGCACAGGTATTATGGTAACACTGATATGCTATCTTCACTGATACTCTTACATTTCAGTAGTTGTGCCCATTTTTAAATATATAGTTTTGTCATGCTCACTATATTCATTTATTGCTGAGGACAGTGAGGGCTGAAAATCACCACTCAAGAATGTGGAACACCAATGAAAATATCTCCCTTCTCCACAAATTGTTTTCATTTCCTGAGGGAAAAAGCAAAAATAGGAGTAAAATGCATACCTTCTATATACCTTCTAATTGTTCTACCTCCAATTTACTAAATATTTTACTCTGGTTGCAATTAATGAGCATTCTGTAAGAAAAGTGGGAGGCAGCCTTTTGTCCTTAGGCAGCAAAAAGACATACAGTGTTAAGTACAGACATGTGATCTGAAATCATACTTCAGTTTGGGCAGAAGATAGTAGTGAAACATTTTTTTGCTACTGAATCTTCCTTGGTCTTTGGATCAGCCAAAGGAATGGAAGTTAAAGTAGGTTTTGCTTTTAAAAGCACGGAAACTGAATTTTTGCTGATCCAACTCACCCTTTCTTGTTACTACATATCTGCATAAATTTTCCTTAAGAAAGGGCTGTTCTGTGGATGCATGGAATAGTGCTGCTTATGAATTTTTATTTGGAAAAAAGGCATTAATCAGACATGTTCAAAAATTATGAAGATCCTAGTAACCACAACCTCGCATGTAGGCAGGAGGTATTTGGTTTCCAACTGAGTTAATTTCCAACTCCTTTGCTATTTCCTAGCCCATTCCACTGAGCTAAATTTATATGGAAACTTGACTCTAGTCCCTTCTCTTTTTCCTTCACTTCTTTCTCCCTTGTTGAAAAGATTAAAAGGACCAGAAAGGAAAAAGAGGACTGACTCAAGATCAAACTGTCTGCTGATGGAGAGGAGAGCTGTGCAATGGAGAATTTAAACATGATACCCAGAGAGCGATTTTTTGCCTCTTTTTGTTTGCAAAGTCACAGACACATTGCAGAGCACTGCAGCTGTTATTTCCAGAGCTGGATGGCTCCCATGATACGAGTGGTGTCTTGCTAATTTGAACAGGTCTGCAATGATAAACAGAGTCACAACAAGGAAGGTATGAGCAAAGGTAAGAAAATTCAAGGCTTTTCTCTTACCTTGCAGTTTGTGAGATGGATAACTAAATTGCTGGCACTTTCCTTCTCTTCCCAGTAAAGTAACTGGTTATTGAAGTAAGAACAGCTCACAATAGCTTTGCCTTGAATATATCCTGCTCTTAAGGGTGCAGACGGTTGACCCTGGCAAGTGGATTGAAGGATTCCTGTGTCATTAAAACCAGGTGAAAAAAGAGGTGCAGACATGAAATAAAAAGCAGAAGACTAAGCACTTAAGAAGGCAGTGACAGAAACATTGGCAATTAAAGGACAATATGGGACAAAGCTGTGAAAACTGCTATGAAATGCATTAAATAGCAAGACAAAAATCAAGATTTCACATCCACTTGATCTAGAAGACCTCAATATCCTCAGTATATTACATTTAATTACTATATAATTATTTATTAAAATTATTATATTTAATTACTAATATAATAACATTTTATTTAATGTGCAAACATATTTTAGAGAAAAAACCTGTACACACAGCAGTGTACACCATGTATACACACTGACATGCATACTCATGTGCACTCATTGCTCTCTCTGCCAGTATGACCTGCGGTCTCACTCCAGTTGCTGCACTCAAACCTCCATACACACATGCACACACAATAGAATGCCACCCAGAAAAGCAGAAATGGAGTTTTGTAAGGTGATGGATAGAGTGACAAGGGTAAAAGTGAGAAAATTTGTGGGCTGACATAAAGACAGTTTGATAAGTAAAGTTACACATGCAAGCAAAGCAAAACAAGGAATTTATTCACCACACTCCATGGGCAGGCAGGTATGCAGCCATCCCTAGGAAAGCAGGGATCTGTCACATGAAACAGTCACTTGAGAGGACAAACATATCACTCTGAATGTTGCCTCTTGCTCCTTCCTCCCCCAGCTTTAGATGCTGATCATGACACCATATGATATGGGATATCCTTGTGGTCACCTCTCCTGCCCCTTCCCAGCTCCTTGTGCACACCCAGCCCACTCACTGGTGGGGTGGGGTGAGAGGCAGGAAAAGCTCTGTGAAAGCTGTACTCAGAAATAACCAAAAACTTCCCTGTGTTATTAGCACTGTTTCCAGCACAAATCCAAAACACAGCCCCTTACCAGCCACTGTGAAGAAAATCAATTCCATCCCAGTCAAAACCAGTACTGGAAGAAAGCAAGCGTAGGGAACATGAAAGGAAACAATAGGTTTTATTAGACAAGTATGGAAAATTAGACACAGAGCTTCCATTTTACATGTATTTTATTAGGGGAGGAAATGAAGCCAGCAGCAAGTCATGGTCTCCATGAAGTGCAAGTACCTGCACAGCTTCCTTCCACCATGCACACGTAGGCAGAGCTATTTCCTTTGCTGCTCTGGATTTTTTTCCTCTGATATCTGATGTTTCACAGCTCTCCACTGATAAATATATTGCAATGACAGTGAAAAAGGAGTAGGATAGCAGGCATGGGGAGTGGTGTAACAGACAGTAGGCACAGTGTTGTTCACAGTATTGCAGTGTTCACTTGTTTTCCAAAGTGAATGAGCTTGGTGACCTTTAAATCTGTTTGTGCTGCTCTGCAGTTTGTTTTTTGCCCGCTGCCACTCCACCCAAGCCACTGGACCCTGTTACATGTTCGGCACATCACAATTCTGGAACAGGCCATTATATATGCAGTAAGTAGAAAAGTTATTTTAAATTTCTGTGGTTTGCTTTCTTTAGGTTCCAGTCTTGCATGAGTTTTTTGATCGCTTTGGTAGCTCATTTTTTCTTTTGTTGCACAAGATCTGAAAGAACTGTTTATTATTAAATGTGATTATCATCCTAATTGGTATTGCTGAGTTCTTCTGACAGATTGGGACCCAGGGCTTGGTGCCATAAAGGTCACCATGGCAGTAGAAATGACCTTGGAGGTAAAATGGAGTGGAAAGGATAAAAACTTGAACAAGTTTAGGGAGCAAGTGTTGCAAGGCTGAAAGCTTTGCTCACTAAACACTGCAAAGCTCTGTGCATCTTCCTGACACAGGACCTGTGACAATGCCATACCACCTACCTTTCCATCTCTGGTGGCAGCCTGCAGAGGAGCAGGTCTGCTGTATTCTGCAGGTGCCCCTGGTCTGGACACCCCTGAGGGATGGCACCCCAAGTCCTGCACCCTGAGGGATGGCACCCCAGCACCATATGACCCACTTTGCATACAGCAGTGTTCGTTGCACTCCCTGTGAGTGAAGCAAGGGTGTCAACACGTGCTTATCTGCTTCCTTGATTAGTGATTAGTGAGGTTTTGCTTGTTCACAGCTTTAGAAATGAAAAAATATTGTCTGTCTGTTGAGAGTTCTGGTTACATGAGTTACTGGTGAGCCTCAAGGCATGTTGCTACATACTACTGAGTATGGAGCAGCTGCTTTTTAAAATTTCTGGTCTCTGTGATTGTGTCCAGAGCACTGCAGAACTGAGTTTAACTTAAAAATAAAAGAACCTCTGTGTTTTCAGAAGAAAGTGAGTTTTCCTTTTCTGGTCATAAAACTTTAGTTTTTGTACTTGTTTGTGCTTCTCTGATCTGTGAAGCCCAAAGGTGTAGTATATTATCAGAGGTGCTTTAGGCTAGGCTGGAAGCTAGATCTTAGGAGAAGTAAAAAAATAATTTTGTTTCTCTCTTATTTTCTTTCCCTGATGTTTGGGATGTGTATGTTATCCTATGGATAAGAACAAGCAATTAGACTGGATTATTTGACGATGTCAGTGTCCTCTGGATCCTAGAAAAATTGACTGAAGTGTCTTCATATTACTACTCTACAATATGACAGCTATTTACATCAAGCTTATCTCAGTGTAGTAAGAACTTAAATAATTTCTGTATTTAGAGAGGATTTGGCTGGCAGATAAAACCAAGATGATGATCTGCTGCAGCTTTTCTTATATATCCAATGTATGCAAATTGGAAATTTTCAGGGACATATGAAGGCAAACCCATGGGTAAAAACTCCATTCTATACACCAAAAACAATCAAAATATGTTTTTAATTTTTAAAACTACTTTGATTACTTACTAAAATATTCCTTTTCCAAGTAGATGGAAAATTCAGATAATCTGGAATTTAAAGTGCCAAACAGGATGGCTTAACCTTCATGATACAAACAGCTTTGGTGCTTTAAGATACTATTGTCAGCATGTTACAGGATTTGTGAGTCAGAGACAGAGAAAACACACACCCCCGAGCTTCCATGAGACAACAACCTGTTTTATTGTTCAGATCCTTCTTGTATAGGAGATTCAAAAGTCCTTGGAGCAGACAGCACCATACCACACCACTCATAATACTCACCACCATAACACACATAACACACAGAACCATAACACACATATTTCTACTATTTATTTCTCCCCCTTTGCTTTATTAATATTTATTGAAATTTGCCTTATGCTCCTTATGCTCCTTATATATGCTCCTTAGCATAACTCTATAAACAAGAAAACATTCAACCTTTCAAACTAAAATTATAATTTGACTCTATAAATGAAACATTCAACACTAGAACTATGAGAAAAAACCAATTTGTCATAAGAAACAATTTGTAAACAGGAAAAAAGTTTGTAAACAGAAAAAAAGCAATTTGTAAACAAATAAAGTCCTTACATGAGCTGCCATTTCAAGAGTTCCAGATTTCCATGAGGTAGATAAATTGTTTCAATCATTGTTCTACACATGGCTCCAGCACATCCATTGCTATCAGAGGGATGTTGCCTGTGGTCCCAAGCAGGATGAACACATCTGGCAGGTACCCAATGTGTTCTGTTGACCATGGAAACAAGCACACCCCCATCTCCAGGTAGTAAGATTCCACAGACCTCTCCACTTACTGGTGGCAAGGTCTTGAACCATTACTTTGGGTTTGGGCAACTGATCATTGCTGGATGATTGTAGTGATAGAAAGTGATTTTAAATGACTGGGTTCTGGGACTTTTATAATATTCTCAAATGATTTAGTGTATAGATAGCTTTAGCTACCCTGCTCTGTGGCGTCTCACCACACATTGCTCCCTTTGGTTTTTCAAGTTTATGTTTTGAAGTGCCATGTGCTCTTTCCATGATGGCTTGTCCTGTTGCTAATTTAGGAATTCCAGTGTGGTGTAACACACCCCAGAGCTGTAGGAAATGTCTTGTTTTCCGTGATGTGTAAGCAGGACCATTGTTTGTTTTGATGGTAAGGGGGATACCTAAAGCAGCAAAGGCAGAGCCAATGTGTGATGGCATCCTGACCCTTTTCTCCTGTGTACTGCAGCCCAAATTGCTGCTGAGAATGTATCAATTGAGACATGTACATTTTTTTTATGACAGAATTCAGGGATGTGAGTGACATCAGTGTGCCAGACTTGCAAAGCAAGCAGTCCATGAGGGTTTACCCCATCTGTACTGGTGCAGTGTGGCCTTGGCAGTCAGCACAGGTGTTATCAATGTTACCAGCCTTTGTGTTGCACAGCTGAAATTGCCATTGTGAGGCCCCAACACCTTGCTAGAAGAACTCATGTGATGCCTTTGCTTGTGCTAGCATATCTGGCTGTGGTGCTGTCCAGGCAGGGGCAGCTAGTTTATCTGCTTGAGCATTGCCCTCTGTGATGAAACCTGGTAAGTGTGTGTGACTTCTGATGTGTAATATGTAACAGGGGCAAGTTCTGGCTGGGATGGTATGGCACAGAGTTTTTAGTGAGTTAAATAGTGGTGCACTGTCAATTTCCTTTAGTAGTGCTTTATCTAATCTCTGTGTGGTATCAGCAACATAGGCAGAATCAGTCACAACACTTAGAGGTGTGGGGAAAAGATGGAATGGATTACCATATTACAGTCTGTAGCTCTACTACAGTGATCCACTGTCACACTCCTCCTGTTTGCCACTCACATTCCTCCTCCATGTTACAATGGCCTTCCCCGTTTCCCCAGAGTCATCAGTAAACACTGTAACTAACACCTTTTAAGGTGTTTGGCTATTTAGAGGTTTCAAAGATAGTGCAGTTTCTTCCCGTAACTTCAGCAATCTATGGCTTGGTAAATGAGAAGTGATTTGTTCAGAAAAATTTTGCAAGGCACTTTGCAAGGTTGTGCAATTAGCAAAACACTATTCAAACCACTCTTGTGCCACAGGAATAATGATTTTTGAAGGATCTCTAGCATTCAATGGAAACACCTCCGATGACATTTGATAATTAATTGTGCAATTAATGCAAACACTGTGGGTGACATGTTTTTTGGTTGGTGAGGTAAAAACACTCACTCTAGAATGTGCAAAGGGTCCAGCAGGTGAATATTCCACTGTCCAATAATATCAGTAGGATGAAAATTGACAATGAGAATGAACACAGTAATACACACCTCTGGGCATATCTGGTGGACTTGTCTGTTTGTGATAATTGCTCTACTGTTTCAAGAGCAGCTTTTGCCTCTGGGGTTAATTTTCTGGGGGAAGTTAATTCAGGATCACCTTTTAAGAGGTCAAATAATGGTGCTAACTGTGAATTGGTTAATCCTAGATATGGTCTGACCCAATTGATACTACCCAAAAGTATTTTGTGCATTATTTAGAATCCGAATTTTAGTTGAGAATTGAATTGCTTGTGCTTGTACAGTTTAGTTCATAACTTTGAGGCCCACACATTCCCAGGGTGCTTGCTGCTGCACCTTCTCTGGTGCTACCTGCAACCCAAATGTTTTTAATGCTTTCAACAGGCTTGGATGACTCTGCCAGAATTGTTCTTTTGTTTGGGTTTCTATCAAGGAATCATCCACGTAAAGGTACCAGTACGTCCCTGTTGGGAATTCCTGAATGGGAATTGTTCTCTCATGGATAAGAGTACCTGTGCAGCATACCACTGACAGATCATAGGACTGTTTTTCATGCCCTGCATGAAAACACCCATGACCTGAGTCCAGTACACCTGGGGCTGTCCTGTTGATCCAAAGCCTCCGTCTCCTTGCTCCCTAGAATCTGCTTTGGGGACAGAAGACTTAAAAGGAATGAGTTGTGCAGTTCTGGTTTCAGCAGGGATGGAGTACAGGTGGAGTAGGGGTTGATGCCATGGCTTGTATTTGTCCTGTAAAATTGGCATCTGTGACACCAGGGTGCACAACAATACCTGGCAGCACGGCACTGATACCTGGCAGCATGGCACTGGACCTTCCTAGAAGCAGTGCATGCAGTCCTTTCCCTGTGGGCTCCTGGGATAGGGACTTTATGTACCTGCAACGAGTTTATGGTTATTGGGATTGAGGTGGATACATCCATGCTAGCTGATCCTCTCATCCTGGCTGTGAGCTGCTCACACAGCCTTGTACTGGAGGGTGGGAAAACACTTGTGTCATCATGCTTTTCCTTTCTGTGGTCAGTGTCTTGTTGTCCATTAAGATGAAATTTGGTCTTGGCATAACTTGGCTGTATGTCTGAATCTCCCACATCAGTTGGAGTTTTTATTCATACCCCTCTGTCCTTGAAATGTCCTCTGTGGCACAGACTGGTATGGACAGTTTACCTTGATGTGGCCTTGTTGTCCACATTTGTAGCCATGGAGTGTTTGTTTATGGAGTGTTTTCATAGCAGCTGCCATTGCATTAGCTAACATACCCACGCTGTGAGATACAGTCCCAACCTTAGCACATGTATTTATCATATCCTCTAGGGATGGATTCTCTTTAGGTAATGCATCTATAATCTTTCTACAGACCTCGTTTGCATTATCTCATGCCAACTGTAGTATTAATAGGCTCCTTGCATCGCTGTTTGCTATCTGTTTTTCCACAGCATCTTGCAAACGTTCTATGAACTGCATATATAGTTTGTTGGGGTTTTGTCTTATACTTGAAAAACTTTGGGTAGGCACAGACATGTCTGCAATTTTTGTTAGAGCTCGCATTTCTAAGTCCTTTGCTTTGGCTAGGATTTAGGGGTTCAGGTGTGCTTGGGTTTGTGGGTCATGCGTAGGCTGAGAAACCCCTACCCCAAAACATGAGTCCTGCTGCGAAGCTCTTGAATTTTGCAGTTCCTGGTCTTCTGCATATGACCTCCAGGCCAATCCAAACACCATATATCTCAGTGGAGTACTGAGGAATTTTGCAATTTGCTTCATATCATAGAGGGTTAATTCACTAGAAGTTATAAATCGAAGCATATTTGCAACAGCCGGGGATCCCAACTCGTGTTTAGCAGCCATTTGGCGTAGCTCTGGAAGGATTTGCCAATTAAAGGGGACGTACTTGTTGGCTGTGGTCCCATTACCAACTGGGAATGCTCCAATTGCTCCCAGTCTCCTGACGATGGTGAACACACTGGCACACAAATTAACGCAGCCGCCTGTATATCCCCACATTCCATCGCTTTTTGTTTCACCTCCATCCAGAAGATTAGCGGGTCGGGAGCGGGGATGGTTTCGCTGGAGCACTGCGGAGGCTGGGGCTGGTGTCGGCGGGGCTGCAGGGCGTCCCTCGGGCCGCTGGAACGGCGGCGGCAGCAGGAGCGGGGCCGGGACTCGGCGGGACTCGGCGCCGCGCGGCTCGGGGCTCTCGTTCAGGGCGCTGCCGGGTGTGTTGCAGGCAGCACCGGGCACTGCAGGGCCCTCACCCGGGCCATCACCCCCGTGTGCAGCGGCGGGCGGGCACGGCCAGCGGAGGCGGGGCTGTGGGCCGAGCCCGGCTCAGGGCTCCGCGGTTTCCGCGGGGGCGAGGAGCGCGGGCGGCCCCGCTGCTGAGGCGGCGCTCCCGGGAGCCGCGTCGCGGTCACAGGTCCTCTGCGGGCTCGGAAGGGCGCCCAGCGCCCCCGCTATCTCCTCCCACAGTCTCGTCACACCTAAAATAAGTTCCCAAGGCTTTATAACTTTATTGCGCCTTCGTGGCCTCTGGAAGCCGCTTGCATTATAAATTGGCCAGTTCGTGCTCAAGTATTCCAATCAAAGGCAGCTTCTTTAGTTGTGTCTAATCCGTGGTTCTCAGCCCACGTCAGTAAAGCTAGCAATGCCTCTTTATCATATTCTACCGCCCATTCTTCTAAAAGAAGCGACCATACCTTCAAAACTGGAGGTTCCTGCAAGGAGCTCCATCTCCCCATGGCTCCAGTGGTTGTTTTCTATTTTCAGGGGCAAGTACAGAAGAATTCCGAATTTGAGCAGCTCTGCTCGCTGTGTTATTGCAGCTTTTCGCTGTGAGTCAGCCTCTCCTCGCCTTGATTTTTTATTTTCCAGTTTATCGCTGTAGGGACACACGGGGTGACCACGCGTTACGGGATTCGCGGATCGGAGACAAAGAGAACACACGTGAGGACAATGTGTTTTATTGTTAAATCCTTGTATAGGAGATTCAAAAGTCCCTGGTGCAGACAGATGATTGGTCTGGCCTTAACACCGCCCAACTCACTGGGACTGAGATGTCTGCAGCCCAGGCTGGAACGGCATTGGGTGAAGTCCCTGTCTGGGTTTGAGGATAACCTGTCATTGTCCGCCCAGGGGCTGGACCATGGAACCAGGCTGGGGCTCTTGTTTAAAGCCGAATTAATTACCTGTACTGCTACATCACTGATGGACCAGTTGCTTTCAGCTGTCTGCTCTGAGGGGTCACCGTCCTAAAAGAACACATTACCTGAGCCCTGCATGCCAGCCAATGCAAAATTGCTTGGCTGGTTTGAAAAGCCCTCGTGCTGGGGCTGAGCCCAAGCTGCCTGCCTTGCACTCAGGCAAGCAACCTGCGAGTGATGCTCGGATAGATTGGCAGCAGCCACCTGCAGCAGTCACTACCGTGCAAGGGACAGCTAGGAAATGGTAACTTTCCAAGCCATTACAGCGGCTTCCAAATAAAACCTGATTTACATTGCAGCCAGATAAAATGTTTCAGCTGTCACTGAGACCAGATCACACCTCAGATTATTCATACAATTAACCCATCCCTCCACATTCTGCCATTAATGAGCTGGTTTGTTTTCTTGTTCATACAACATAATGGAACAGAAGAGCTGGGCAGGAAAAGCACTGGATGGTGAGGCAGAAGCAAATAGCTGGGATGATAATCTTTTCATCCAGCTCTCATCCAGTTCACCTGACTCTCCTTTACAGAGCACATTGACGTGACTGAGGCAGCAGAGGAGAGCGAGTGGTGGGATCTGTGGCAGTAGCAGATGTGCCTATGGTACATCCATACTGTCTGTCCCTGGCTGTGGGAATGCCAGGCCTGTAGGGATGGCCAGAGATGTGACTGCTTCACACACAAAGTCACTAGGTTGGAAGAGACCTTCAAGATTATAGAATCCAGCCCACATGTCTGCTTGCTTTCTTGCAGGCTGCTGTGAGCTCCCACACCTCTCTCTGCTTATCAGCAGTGGATGAGTGAGTGCTCTGCCCACACAAAACCTGTGGGCTCAGGGCACATGGACAGCTTAACTGGGCAGCATCGGTGCCAGTGCTGCTCTGTAGCAGACAGCAGTGTGGTGTGAGCCGAGGGGAAAGGGAGGTGAAGTCTCCCTGTCCCCAAAGACAGCCCCACAGCTCCCTTCATTACTGAGAAATTCCCCAGTTGTTCCTCTTGGCCGGTCATCCATAATAACTCTGGTCAGAAGGGCAGATACTGTCAGAGATGAGTTCCATCACAGGTCATCTCTGAGTCACCTCAGTGAGTCACCTCTGTCTGGCCTTGCTGCTGGCTATGGAGCCCCCAGAGCTGCAGCCCAGTGGGAAGGCACAGTCTCCTTTTGTGAATTGTCTTTTCTTCCAGTGTCCTGCTGCTGCTGACCCCTTGGCTTCTGCCCCAGCATGGCTCACCCAGGCTTGTCTCCCCCTCTGGAGTACCCCAGCTGGCTCCCTCTGCCCATAAAAAAGTCAGGCAACAAATCATTCCTTGGAGAGTGATAAGCAAACATACAGCAAGCTTGGTTTTTACTTGGTTTGTGATAAGGTTGGAGGAAAATGACTTGGCCTCACCATGTGAAGCATTTAGATGGACAAAGAAAAAGGTGCAGCTTCTCCTGGCTTGAGTGCAGAACTGCAGCTCCTGAAGCCTGACAGGCTGCTCTGACCAGGAAGTTTGGAGAATGAGCTGAACCAATGAGCCCATCCATCCGTTTCACTGATGAGCAAGAAAGGGCCTTACACAGCCTGAGCTGCTGGAGCCAGCTCTGCCTCAGGCTGTTCCTCCACCAGGGGTAAGCAGTAAAGAAAAAGGGACAGAGAACTGAGGGGTCCAACTCAGACAGTAAAACCAAAAAAATTACAAACAAGTTTGCAAACACTTCACAAATATCAATAATGGCAGAGAAGGTTTCTACACTTTCAGCCAGTTTTTCTGGGTCATATGTTAGTGCAGGATAAAAAAAAAGATGAGTCACACAATGTTGATGAGAGCCTCCTCCTGCCATTCTAATAGCTATTTAGTTTTACATGAAAAAGAGTCTTTAGGACACAAAGAAGGACATTGCAAACAAATTAAATTATTTAACAGAAATAAAATTATCTCGTGCACATGCTGAAATGGAATAAGAAGTTCTGCCTCTATATATAATGCAAACTTCCTTTTGTTCTAATTGTCTGTCTATCCGGAAGAAGTCCTTCTAGTTTTATGGCCTTTTAAATCCTCGTCATTACGAGGAACAAGGGCATTCAGTGTCATAGGAAAGAATCCAAGTTCAGAGGCGTCTTTGTAGAGAAAAAGCTGTGAACGCAGTTTCTCTCAAAGGAGAAATTGAGTGTTCAGGGCTCTTGGCTAACTGTCATGCTTGTCCCTGCAGATGCACAAATGTAACACTAGCAAGGACCTCTCACATATTTTTTTTCCATGCTTCACTGTGTTTTTTTCACTGTGTTCACTGTGACTTTTTCTGCTGGGCACAGGGTTGGAAGATGGACTGACAAACAGACTGTATGCTAGTATAATCACATTTTTAAAATCCTCTGGATGACCATGTGAGTTTTGCATTTCACTCTAAAGCATTTCATTAGGCAACTGAGTAGTGTAATAACCATTGCCACTAATAAAATGGTTTTTGTCTTTATTTAACACGACAGAACTACTGAATATGCAATTATCAAAACAAAGTTCAACCAAGTATTTTGCAATTCTTTATATCTAGTTTGCAGTTTCATAGCTAAACACATATATGTGTATGTAGTAAATATATATATAAAATCTCAGCATCAGGCTTAAGGAATTCAACTGAAAAAAAATCTTATATTTTTTAGATAGTCTTGAAAGGGTGGGACATCATGTGTGGTTACTCAGGTAGCTGGTGTGAATGTTGACTGAAGGGCAGTATTTCAATTCTACAGAGACAGAAACCATAGAAGGACAGAACACCCCTTTTATTCCTTGCAGGACTCAGGTCTGCTTTTCAGTGTCTTGTTGATGGCACAGCTTGCTGAGTGTGAGAGAAGGGGGAAATTGGGAAGGAAGTGCAGCTTCTCAGGTCACAGAAGATCTTTGGAGGAACTGATGCAGAAGGACTGCTCTGGCAGGTCATATTGCATAGTCATTGCATAGTTCACTCTGCATAATTTTTCATTTCACACATAATTGTAGTTTCTAACACTAATAGGATAAATCAATGTGTCTTAACCTCTCACTGATATAGTAATGGTGTAATTTGGAGTGATTTGAAGATCATTTTCCCCACATAAACACATAATGGTAGCTGATTCCTGGAGGACACTAGAGAGATAAAAATCAGGGATGTTTCCATGTCCTTCCTGTGTATCCTTAATGAAAAGTTAAGGTCCATTGAATAATGTGCAAGAATCTGCCATGCAGGAGCTATAAAAACATCACAACACAGCCAGCTACTTTTGGCAAATACAATAATCCAAATGACCTTGGGCATAATTTTAAATCTGTTCATCTTTAGATTCATTACCAGAGTTGCACATGCCAGTGTAGTTTGCAAACACATCCTATTAAAATACAGGTAACATATTCATATAGGTGTGTACAGATAAGAAATGTACAGATGGCAATAAATAGCGAATAACACAGCAAATCAGTTTTTCACCACAGAAACAGGATGATACAAGTTTTAGAAAGGAAGCACACACAGGAATTCTAGGCAGAATAAGTTACTTAAAATGCAAATGAGATGTGGAGAAATTTCCATCATAGTATCTCCGAGGCAGCAGCATAGACACAAGCTTGTTTACAGGCCAGAGTACTGCAGTATTGTTCAGTTATATCTTGCAGAAAGAGAGTTTCCCACAAGGACCCCCTGTTCTGAATAAAGCACCATAAATGCTCTTTTTCTAGCATGTTTTTGTTTGTGGTTTAGAGGGGTTTTTTGCACTGATCAATGCAATGAGGGACCTACCTGTGGTCTGTCCTGCTCTCCTGGGCTAGTGCTCAGGGAAGAGCTGGTGCCCTGTGGAGGTGCAGCTGGGAGTGGCTGGCACTTGCACAAGCCATGCTCAGGTGAGACAGGCTGGTTGCTACTCTGAGGAAGTGTTGGACAGATTCTGATTCTGGACATTAAAGTACTCACATTTGGGATTTGTACTGGAGGAGTTGTAAGGAGTTTCTATAGTAGAGGCTGACAAAACAAAAAGGGAGGGACACATTTCATAAGTCTTAATTTACATCTAAAGTACATAAATGTGTCAGGAGGCACATAGGGACGATAAGAAAACTTACCTGTATCACTCCAGATGTCAGCTTTAAAACTCTGTATTCTGGAATGAGGATTTCTTCCAGATAGAAGCCTGACCAAATTGCTTGATTTGCTTATTATAGCTTTTGGCTACAATAGCCCAAAAGAAGCTAGGTGAGACTAGGAATTGGCCAAAATTGTTATTTATTTAACACTTACAGTATAACAAGTGAAAAACCTCAGTCAGATTATCCAGCATTGTTATAAAAAAAGGAGTAAATGGTGGTTTCTGTCTCAAAGGATAAACTGTCTAAAAGATAAGACATATGTGACTGGATAAAATCAATAAATAAATCAGACTTGGGCAGAAAAGAGCATAAAAGAGGTAACTGGTTAAGGCTTGTCTGGTCTGTTCTCAATCAGGAACACCTTGTACAGTTTTCCAAATACATGGCTTCTGAGATCATAGTTTTTTTCTACTTCAAAAAGAGATAAAGTTTTTGCCTGGTGATCCTCCTCTTTTGGAAGTGCCATGAGTTTGAATAGTGTTGCTTTATGCATCATACTTAAAGGATAAGTGATAGAAGAAGAGGAGGAGTGTCTCAGAGTAGCCCCTGTCAGTTTCTGGTGCTGCTGAGCAGCAACAGAAGAGAACTTCAGATCCAAGTTGCAATGTTGCATATTGATTTTTGTGGACATGCCCTGCTAACTGCCAAGGCCCTTGTTTCTTTTTTTAGCAGCTTAGATGGCTTTTACCAAGTATAAATATAGACTGCACAAATAGTGAGAAGCTATTTTTGAATATTTTGGTCACTGCTAAATAGAGAATTGCTAATCCAGGCATTCAGAAGTCATGATTCAGGTCCCCAAAATGAAAAGGCTGGCCTAAGTATATGTAAATCCTTTTTTATTTTCACTCTGTTTTGCTTACTGAAACTTCAGAATATTTCTGGATCGTGTCTTCAAGAACTATTCTACAAAACTGAAGACAGTTATTTAATCTGAATTTGTATTTAACTCTAATTCACATATTTCTTGGAGCTGTGACTTAAAAAAATTGTTCCTAATGCTCTGAGGCAAGAGAATTTTTTCACTTATCTGCCCAAGTGTCTGTTATAACAGTAGCTGAAATCTCTTCAATCGAAAATGGAAATGTCAGCAGTGAGCAGACAGAGCAGCAGAGGACTGAGGCACCATTCATCTCCCACCTTCCTTTGTCTTCACAAATTTGATGTGAGGGGAGCACAGTGCTTCCCCTGTGCAGGGCTGCCAGACTCATAGCAGGAACAGCAGCAATCTTCTGAGTGAGGCACTTGCTCATAGAGCAGATGTACATCGTGAATGTCACACGGCACACAAATATCGTGGCACAAATGTCAAACACTCTGAGCAATTCTTACAACAGGCATTAGCATGAACTTGTTTGATGAATGTTTTGTGCAAGTAATTCCAATTTGTGACGCATTTGGGAGAGGTTTTTTTTTGTTTTGCAATTTTAAAAGCAGCTCATAAGCAGAACATGGTCTAACTTTGTCCAGTGAAATGAAAATAATATATTCGCTTGCTCAGTTGTAAACATAGGCCCAATATATTTTAGTACATCCTCAGCTTCTACTCCCCAGCAAAGTTTAAACTTGGCCAGTGTTGCTACTGCCTGAGACTTCCTGCAATAAATGTTTATTGTCTAGTCATTTCTTGTCATTCCCTTGAAATGACCCATTTTTAAGCAATCAGTGTCACAAGAACTGGTGACTCTCTCATGTCTAAGAGCCCTTGCAAATATATTTTTGTGGACAAAGTACCCTTCATTCACTATTGTATTTTTCCTGGAAACACCTCAAAACCAAATTCATAAGGGGGAATATACTGGCATTTGCAACAGTGCAGATTAGCAAATTTGTCTTCTATGAAATACTTCCAGCATCCCTTTCTACTGCAAATGGGTCTTTGGTGAAAATTAACAAATTTGTCCTAGCACCATAATATCTTTTATTGGTCCAGTAGTCTTTCATTGAATACCTGTTCTAATTTCTGCTTGCTCTTGTGAGCTACATGTTTTACTTTACAGGGGCATCCTTCTTACCTTAATAAATTGACTAAATGCATTTCTGTAAAAATAATGCCAGGTTATTTTTGCCTGCAGCTCTCAATGATGATTGCATGTTTCTTTAACCCTCCCTCCTGCTTAAAAGCTTCAGAGTTTGCTTGATACCTTTGAGGAAACAAATAATCTGACAGGGAAGGGCAAGGGCAGGGCTTGCATCACCCTGACCCGTTCCTGCTTGTTGAGCCAGCTCGACAGCCCAAGTCAGAGGTTACACCTTCCCTAAACAGGTGTAACTTGAATACTCCTCCAAGTGTACTAGACAGCCAGGACATAAGAACCAGAGTCCCGGAACAATTTCTTCTGGGTTTTCTTCTTGTGGCTGAGTGCTGATGTCTAAGCAGAGGCAGAGCCCTTCCCTGTCACACTGTGTGTGCCCTACCCTTGCAGATACCACCCAGCCTGTGGTGTGGGTGTGACTCACCCCACAGCACCCTTAAAGTCAGGTCGGTAGAGCCATGCACCCTGCCAGGACCCAGGGAGGTAGGGATGGAGCATTGTGCAAAGGAGAGATGAGCAGAAGCTCTGCAGAGCAATTCCCCTCGGGCTCCTGGCAGGTCAGCACTCCACAGACCAGGAGCAAGGCAGCCTGCAGCAAACATGAGCTGACCCAGGACAAGCCTGGCCTTCTGCTGCAACTTCACCCTCCTGCAAAACCACGGGGATTTCTTGCCCAGTCACTGCTGAATTTGCAGCTCTTGGATTTTGCCCATGTTCTATTTAAGCTTCAGCCCTACCAAATGCAGAATAAATGCATACCTATCTACCCTTGCAAAGGTGTTCCCATAGCATTTACCTCTGTGCATTTCCATGTTACACAGAAAATGAAACCCAGACCAGCTTGGTTTAAAGACCTTGAATTAGACTAAAATTGTTAGTATTACTTATCTTATATGGATGGAGGCTAGGGGGGTTGGACAACTTTCTAATCTAGCACTTTAAGGAAATATGAACCTTGAACATTAAGGGTTGCTAGTGGCACTAAAAAGTAATGCATGCTTTTGTTTCTAGCCAAAGAATCTAGGTACTGCTCTGATAATGTATTTGGCTGATGGCAAGCATGCAGCTGGACGAGCATTCAACAGCTCAACCATGCAGCCTGTTCCTCAGAGAGTCCCTTGCCCTTGGCAAAACAAAAAAAGATGCATCTTTCTGGCACTGAAATTGGGACTTTGTTTATTGACAGGAATAAACTTTTCTTCTTCTTGTAAGCGCAATAAATGACACTTTCACAGTAAGCTAATGATGGGTGTCTATAATGTATGGCAGTAGCAGCCCTATTATTGATGCAGTTACACTGGTAAAAAATGCACACATTTTTATAGTTTTATGTTGCAATGTGAAGAGATTCAGTTATGCTCATAAGCAGTGCTAGAGTTGTAGTCATAGCTCTGTCAGTTTGCCCCACTAAAAATACACCAAGAAAACCTTTTTCAGCTTGTCAGATTGCACAGAAATAAAGATCACTCTCAAGGAGAGTGATTTGGAACAAAGTGCCATGTAATCCAAGCATGTGGAAGCCGAAAAAAAAAATTCCAGCAATGTGCAGAAGTGAGCAACATGGTTTATAAAGACATCATAATAAATTACATAATTTAAACATCAATCAGTTATTTTTAAGGCAGACTTCTTGCTTTGAAAAAAAATAGGTTAAATTCAGTTCAAGCAACCATTGTTAAATGAATATTTAACCCAGGTTAAGATATATTCTGCAATAGAAATATTACATTTCTAAATTAAAATGAAATTCAATTAAATGAAATAAAAATAAATTTAAATTTTGAAAAGGATGAAACGTTACAAAGATGCTGTTAGAAAACTTAACAGACTCACTTTGTAAACATCTTGTAGGTAAGATGGCTGATTCTTTATGGCTCTGAGTACACAAACTGTACATTTAAATAGTAACTTTCAGATTATTTTTATATGCCCACAGCCACATTTTCATAATCAGCTTCTAGGACTCTGACAGCCAATATGAGCACAAACCTTTTATACTGAACTTTCATATTTATGCACAAATACAAGGGCTCCATGGATGCCAAGCTGGCAATCAGATTCACTTCTGGTTTGTGCTAAAATTTGCGAACTGTATAATGTGAGGAAAACTTGCCAGTTCACTTTTAGTTACCAGAATTCTGATGATCAAGTAGGAAAGACATTCAGTGGTATATTTAATAGGCTGTTTGCTTGTTGTTGCTTTCTCAGGCAAAAATATTTTAAATTCAAATAAGGATCATTTGTAAGTTCACAGGAAATAAGACTCTGTGATGATGTGACACCTACGGCTTGTGACTTTCTAGGACACTCATACTTACTAAATTACATCAGAGTAATTTTGATAGCTCTGCCCTTATCTTTTTTAGACAAGTGGTGAGGCAGGCAAAACACCACTTTCTGAAATCTATCTGAGCTAGTTACTTCAGGGAGAGAGATCTATTCACAGTTAAATCCTCTTACTCAAAACCGTGGTTGACAGGCTGATACGGAAACAACAAGACATCTGGAATAGCTGCAATAAACACAGAATGAAACACTGAAATGAATGAAATAACTGAAACATAATGGTAATATAAATAGATCTTATGTCCTTGCCATGCTAAACATGCTTACAGGTTATTTTCAAATGCAGATAGTGTGATAATTAAAATATATCAGAAAGCTCAGCTGAGATACAGTGCCATGAATAGGGAATAGCACAGAGCCATTCATCTTTTGGTTGGGCAAACCTCACTGAGAAAAAACTGCTGAAATCAGAGGAGTCTAAGGTTTTCAGAATCTGACTCTGTACAAATAATCATGGGTGTCACATTCACTTTTTGCAGAGCAGCAAAACTGACCACATCCAAATAATGACAGGTGTAGTTTATTTGACATGTAAAGTGCAATGATATATAATGTACACAATTTGAATATCAGGATTCGGTATCACTTACAATACAAAAGCATGGTTAATATTAATAGTTTTTTAGAAGTTTTTTAAACCAATCCATTTGGTTCAAGTATAAAATAATTTTTTTCAAAAAATGCAGTATCGTTGGTTTTGCTGTAAAACCTCATTAGTAGGAACCAGTACAATTTTGGAAAGGAAGATGCTCATAAAGCTGTGATTATACCCACATATTTGGTATTGTGCACTTTCCTCCGACAGAAAGTTACAATTTACTAGGCAGAAATGGCTACTTAACAGCATTATGAATGATATATTTTAGAATAACTTAATTCTTACCGTCAACAGTTCTTTATTAAAAATTCATTAATTTAAAATGGCCACAATTCATAACAAAATTATAAATAGTACCAAAAGTTTTTGGTGCTGAGTGCTTTTAAATAGTTGTGTTTCCTAGAACTTTCTGCTTAAGAGATTGCTTGTAATTCAAAAGTATTTATGAGATCAGCCACAGAATGGCTGAGGTGGACAGGTTCCCCTGGAGATCACCTCATCTCAATTCTCTGCTTAAAGCAGGGTGAACAGGAGCAGGTTCTTCAGGGCCACAGCCAGTCAGGTTTTGAATATATCTCTAAGGATGGTGATTCCACAACCTCTCTGAGCAATCCATGCCATTGTTTGACCACTCTCACAATAAGGAAAGTTTTTCAAGTTTAAACAGAATTTTTCATGGTTTGTGCACTGCTTCTAGTCCTTTCACAGGACATCACTGAGAAGACCCTGTCTCCACCTTTTTTTACTCTGCCCCATCAGATATTTATACACATTGGTAAGATCCTCCTGAGCCTTCTCTTCTCCAGGCTGAATATTTCCAGCTCTTCTTCTCAGATCTCAGATGCTCCACACCCTTCTCTACCTTTATGGTCCTTTGCTGGACTTATTCCTGCATGTCCCTATCTCTTTTGTGGTGGGGAGCCCAGAATGAAGCTGTCATTTGGGGATCTTTTAGAAATGTACAAATACAAATTTTAATGCATAAGTTTGAACTGAAATATTATTCTTGAAATTTGTAATCCAGGTAAGAATAGCAATGCTATTCTTCTATTAACTAATTATTTAGAAATATAGTACATATTAATCTTCCACAGCTTATAGAATATGTAACTCCTCTTTGGTGATTAGTCATCCATTCCTAATGAAGACCATGACTGCCTCAGACAGATTGGCTATAGCCCAAGTGTCCATCTCAAGAGTTAGTTGGAAGATTAATACTTCTATGATCTCATCTCAGGCAGGTTGCAGCTATCCAATATGTGATAAAGTTTTGCAGCTGATCCATACTGAATGCTTCCAGCAAGTGAACAAGCACACTCTAGTCAGGAGTCCTTCTCCAGTACTGAGTGAATAATGTGTGCTTGCCCTGTTGAAAACTGGGTGCTGAATCTCCAGATCAGCATTTTTCTCCTAGCTCAGTGTACCACAACACCCGTGCATTGTTGAAAAGCTGGAGTCTTTTAACCAAGTTTAGTCTGTTTTATGTTAGTGCCTCAATGCCTATGCCAAGCAGTAGGGCTAATTGACTGGTATGTCTGCTGAGATTAGGGGTGAGAGAAATTTCTCTCCCGGACTTTGCACACATAGATAACAGCAGAAGCAGGGCTCAAACATGCCATAGCATTCAGCCTGCAAAAGAGGAGGAACCAAGCAGTTACAGATCCTCAGCTTCAACAAGGTCATCCTGTTCTCAACCAACACATTATCTCCCTCCATGTTCTGTGGACAGGAACAAAAACTAACAAAGTTTTGACCCCTTTGTATTTCTGATTATCACCACAGCTGAAGAGCAACTGCAGTGGAATTGATAGGCTTTGGACTGAAATTTAGAATTAAAATAGCTACTCCTAAAATTTATCAATGCCCATTGTATCCTGATAGTCACAGTGAAATCCACCCAAAGATGTTGATAGAAACCATCTTTTAAACAAACAGCTCAGCAGAAAATGTCACATGGATCTTAGCTCCCTAGCACAAAGGTCATAATCTGGATTCCTCAGCTGGCTGTAGCTGGAAAGACTGCTGTGCCAGGATAGCATAAAAGCTCACATCATTCCACAGTTATTTCAAGTGCTGTATGCTATGTCTCCTAGCATGGATGTGCCTTAAAATAAGCATCAATTCCTGTGACGAAGAGGAGATGCAAATTAATTATAGAAATAATGATAGGGGCCAATAAGATTCAAATGAGAATAAAAAACTCTGAATGCATTGAATGCCAAATGGCAGGCGATTACCTCTTTATGGTGTTTTGGACAGTAGGAAATGTGTAAGTATTTAGAAGGATGAAAACAGTTATGTTAACAATAAGGGAACAGCTTATTTGAAGTAATGAAATGGACAAAAATGAAAAATAAAACCTGAGGCACTGAAGAATAGAACACAACTGCGAGTTGAAGAACAAGATACTATTTTACTATGCTCTAGTTAGGAGGGCCTTGCAACAAATGGGGAATATCTTAATTCCTATTGATGTTCACCAGAACTGAGCCATCAACAGGATTACATTCACCTTGTGAAGTTGTAAAGACAATATTATTCAAGATGATTCAGAGCAAAAGGAGGAAATGAATCTTATGAACATTTATATGTATGAGTAACTGTTCTCCCAGGATTGTCGTACTGTTGATTTCAGTATGCCTATTATATAAGTGAACTGATGTGTATGTAAGTGTTTGCAGGGATTAACATTTAATGAAGATTAAAATTTTCTCATGGCTGCTTCTAATTCCACCCACCTCATACAACTGCCAGGAACTGCTGGGGTAGAGGAAATGTCAGCTACACTGCTTTTCTGCGATTACTCTCACTTATAAAAAGAGCTGTTGGAAGGAGGAGACATGGACAGCTCCTGTCTTCCTAGACAGGGAAGTTTGATACAAATCTCACAGCTGTTTTCTGCTGGGATAATGCAGCTGCTGTAAGGCAGGCATAGAAAGAACCTCAGCTGCACAGCCAGATATTTAAAAAGATATAGTCTGGAACTTTTTTGTGTGCTTTCTGGGATGATGGAAATAAGAAGCATCACTTTATAAATTTTTGTATAAGCAACCAGTCAAACTTGCAAGCTGCTTGAAAACATATTGAAAGAGTTGTGTGTAACAATGCATTGACTTGCAGTGTGAGGCACACACAGAAGACAGATGGATATGCTCTGGGCCTACAAGTATGGTTTCAAAGAATTTGCCCCAGTTCTTCACTGGAGCTTCTTTGAACATGAAATTAATGAATGTAGTGAACACAAATGCAGGCAAGCATTTGGTCCTGTTTATAAATGCCCCATGGCTGCTCACTGAGTATGTCTATTATACAGCTGGGGAAAGAATTAAAATATGATTTAGCAGGAGCCAAACTGGCTTTAAGCAAGCTTGTTGATGGTCAAGTTCAAGTAGCAACTGAATTCAGTGCAGCTGATTTTCACAGGTCCAAAATTAGTTCTTGGGAAGATATAAACTGCTGTAGCCAGACAGTAATACCCGTGTCAACATTTTCAGTTTTAGATAATTTCTATGTCCAGTGCCTTGGTATCTTTGAAGAGCAGCGGGTTTAGCTGTGCCCAGCTTTACAGACACTGAGCCCAAAGAACAGCTTTATACAGTAAAAGCACACAGCTTTAGGCACAACTGGATTTTGTACTTCTTTCACGTGGGTCATGCCCTTTTAATAATGCAGAGGCAGTGCTACACAGAGTAGCTTTTTAGGACAGGAAGTACCCAAAAAATAATGCCCAGCTGAAGTGATAAAACAATGATCACAGGAATGTCTCTGACCTCATGCTACTCCTTTAATAGTGGTGAATTAATGGTATTGAGCCCTGTGCAATCTGACATGCAGCCTGTGAGATGACAGTGTTCAGACAGAAATATTCCACCTCCATCAAGTTAGCTGGCTCCTATTATAGCACGGCTGTCAAACCATGCTGCTGAACAAGCTTTGGCAGCTCTCATGCCAGCTTCCCAAGCGAATGAATCACAGTGGTAACGGGTCATTGAACAGGGGTATATACACTGGGACTCCTTAATTTCTTTCAGCTTCACACTTCAAATCGATTGCAGCAAAGCTCAGATTAGATAACACTGAAAACTGAGTTCTGTTTCCTTCAATGCCACCCCCAGCCTGCTCTTCTGTGAGAACAACGAAACTGTGGATGGAGGAATCTGCATGTGCCCAGGTAGCAACACATCTTGGTATTTTATTTGGACTCCGGAGATGCTAGCTGCAGTGTCTAGATAAGAAATGGTGTCAGGTTGTGATCTTGATATTAAATGCAGGTATTGTTCCTGTTTTACTCTTCATTGCATTGCAGAAGAGCATTTTTAATCTATGACCAAGAAAAAATGAATATTCTATCTTCAGCACAATCAGGCTGTTTGCTAATGTCTGATTAACTTTGCTTTTACTTTTAAATAGCTTTTAATAGAATTAAAATATGTAACTTATTTGAAGGAAAAACTAATTGTACAAAGCTGGTTTTGTCAAGAATTTGATTTTTCCTTTTTGCATGCAGTTCACACAATGAAGAACAATCTGATTACTAGATTTAATTTACTGACTTAAAGAACCCCAAAACCAAGTTGAGCCTTATTCTGCACAACATTCATAACATGAAAAAAGTTTGGAAGTTCAGTCTTGTGAAAGGAAACAGGAGAAAAAAAATTCAAATATTTTCTTATAACATATTTATTTACCTACATGGACCAAATCTTCCTTTGTCTTCATTAGGATTTTTTGTATATAGAAAATAACTGGAGAAATGGCAAATGGCAAAAGCGCAGCTGCATGTACAATTGTGTCTGATACCTGTGATGAATTGAGGAGGGAGGAATATCAGAATATATGCCCCAGGAACAGATAGAAATGTCAAGGGTAGTTGCAGTAGAAATTTGAAAATGCTATTTGAAAGACCTGTTTTTGTTATTAGGATGCTATTGCCATGTCAAATTTCTATTGCAAGTTCTAGGACTGCTACTGTAATAAAGGCCATGTACAGTAAGCAATTCCTAAGAAATTGCAGCATCTGCTAAATTATAAAGCCAGATGTTTTCTGAAAAAAGAGAAGAAAATGAATTCTAAAACTTCTGAAACCAGAAGTTAAACGGAAATATTTCTCTATTTTGACAGTTACTTGTTTTCTGGTCTGTTTTGTTAACCTGCAGTTTTGGAGTCATGATTTTGTCACATCAGACAATAAATTGATTTTAACTCAATTTTCTTACAGACTGATGCTACTTATTGTGATGTGTATTTTAATCTTGTGCCTTCTCTGTTCCAGTAGTAGAACCAGAGTGAGCAATTTCATTGATGAATTTCCATGCACCTATGAAATATTGATATGTTTAGACTCAGAAACTGACAGTGGGGGAGTCTTCAAAATACAATGATATTCCTTAAAAGAAGCCAAAATAATTAAAATAAGTCTTTTTGGCATATCAATTTTTTAAGACCTCTGTTTTGCCTTGAATTTTTTTTCTTTGCTAAATATTATCCCTATATAGGCTCTGAGACTCATATGTCATCTGATGTTTCTTGTACTATCACCTCCAAATATTGCTGCATTTCTGAATTTCTTCTGTAAGACCATTCATAAACTTCTCCCCTTACAGTCTTCTCCTTGATGCCAGGAGCTATGTTGCTCACTATGATCAATTGCAGATAAAGAAGCATCTCTCTATCAAACTTACAGTCTTACTTTGCTTGGCAAATACCTGTAGTTCTATGATATTTTCTGTGATCTACCACAAGAATGTGATGCAACACAATATGCTGGGTTGCCCTAAAGGGAAAGGGGAAAATGAATACAGGGAAGAGTTTTCTGGATCACCTTGTTTGAGAGGCTGCAGTGAAGCCCAGTTTACTCCTGTAAACTATCTTGATATTGACAGGAAGTGGCAGTGGTCAGTCCCCATTTCTCCCTTTGCCAAGGGCCCCTGGGGTGTCTCCTCTTCCACACCATCACATCTATGACAAAGTGCAGTATCAGATTTTTTCTTGGTTAATGAAACTCTGTGCTTCTAACAGACCTGTGCACTGACTGTTTTGATAGAAGAAGCAAAGAAGCTGAAGTATTTTGCCATGATTGCTAAATACATCTCTGCCCTGCAAACAGCTGGAGAGGTGGTGTGCGACCTAACTGAAAAGAATGTTCAAATTTAATCTGTTACATTGACTCTTTCGTTATTTGTGATCATACTAAAAACATGCATACTATGAAGTAAGCAGCATTACCTTAGATAATGTATGTTTTTTATGGAGATGACAACTAATTAGGCTAGCACTTCAAAATTTTTGACTTTCAGCTATAGTTTCTAAGTTTTGTTCACCATGAGAGATTAGTGGAAATGCATTATGTGTATATGCCATTGGAACTGCTTTATGGTTTTGGGGTCAAGTACTCAAGCAAAAGTCTTTAATATGCTAAATACTGCATTTTTCCATTGCATTTGGTATCTTAACTAGTAATTCTTGACATAAATGCTGAATGTCTTGATGTTTCAATGTCATGATCATCAGGGTCGTGGTGATCCAGTTATCTTTCTTGACCTATGGAGAACAGTCTAAGTGGCTTCCTGCATAATGTTATTTACCTGGTCCTGCATTTTAAAGCAGGCATTCATCAAGATGATAAATAGTAGATAGTATTGAGATGATATAGTAGAAATATACCCTACATTTCAGCTTAAAAAAAAATCTTTTATTCTAAAGGGATTGTTGAATTTGTTTCCTAAACTTCGACAGAGAGGTGGACAACTTTATTTCATAGACAGTGACTTTACACCTGAATTTTGGTATCAGACTAGAAAGTTGCAAATTTCTTGTACAGTTAATGAAGGAACTGTGCATAAATGCAGAATCTAGAACTGATTCTAGTCCAAGCTCAAATTCCACCTATCGGAAATAACGCATGTGCTTTGTATACACATTACTGGTGCCAGGGTTTGTTGCTGTGGTTCCAGTCCCGTAACACAGACGGCGAGGCTCCCTCTCAGCGACCCCAGCAATTAAACGAGCCATGGCACTTTCCTGCCTTGGACGTGTGTTAATATTGATAATGACATTCCAGCCAATACACGGTTCAGGAAATCACGTTTTCCTCCCTCTATTTCCAACTGGATAATGTGGCTCCATTTCTCTGTCAAGGCTGATAAGCAGTGCTGCTGGAGCGTTTAAAAAGTCGCGGTTCGTAAATTCAAACAAGTTACTCTGTCAGCAGCAGAGTATAAAAGGTAAAGGATTATTTTTCCATGCACGCCCACAGGGGACCTGAAGGGTCTCTCCCCTTCACCCCCCGGATCCGGCCGCGGCCGCTCCAGCCTCCGCAGGCGCCGGACTTCGGGCCAGCGCGGCTGCCGGGAGCTGGCACAGCTGAGGGAAACCATGGTCCCCTTTCCCGCTCTCGCTGCGTGCCGGCGGCGTGCGGGCGAGCAGCGGCACGGCCCGCGGCACCCGCGGCCAGCGGCCGCAGGCAGCGCCCGCCGCGCCCCCACCGCGGCCCCGCCTCGGGAGAAACGCGGCCCCTCGCGGGGAACTGCGGAGATGTGATCTCCACAGAGCCGCAGGGAAGCAGCGCTGTCCCGCAGCCCGTCCCGACCCCACGCCGAGAGGGGGAAACTCGCACCGGGAGCCGCCCCCCGCCCGGCTGCGGCGGAGCGAGCGCCTCTGGCGCGGCCGGTCCCTCCTGGCGCGCCGTAGCGATGCTGCCGGCGCCGCTGCCCTCGGAGGCTGTTCCCAAGATGGCGGCCGCGCGGGCGGCTCTGCGCGGCCGCGCTCCTGCAGCCGGCTAGGGACCCGCTGTCCTCCTCCTGCTGCTCCTGCTCCTCGCTGCAGCCCCGCGCCGCGCACCGGGGCCCGCCGCAATGCCGGCCCCGGTGCATGCATGAGAGACACCGCCGCGCTGCTCTGTGCCGCCGCCGCCGCCATGGAGGAGCCGCCGCCGTCGCCGCCGGGGAGGTCAGTACGCAGCGCTGCCTCGCAGGGAGCTCCGTGCAGGGAGCGGTGCGCCGGGGCCGGGGGTGCACGCTGTGCCGCCCGCGCCCGGCCCCTCGGCGCTGCAGAACCTGCGGCTGCTGCCGCTGCTGCTGCTTCAGCGCTTCTGCAGAGCGCCCACGGAGCCAGAGGTGCTTCGATAAGAAATCTCTGGTGGCTGCGGTGGGTAAGGCAGTGTGTTGCGGGCGCTTTGCAATTGAAAGCAGATCGTTTCCTTTGCCCCCAGCCTCGCGGGCGGGTGTGTCGGGCTCTGCCCGCCCGGCTGTCGGGGTCGGGCCGGAGGTGCGGGGCTGCGGAGCGGGAGCAGCAGCTGGAGCCCGCGGGAGGCTGACGAGCGTGACCTGTGCTCCGTGACTCGTGAGCTGCAGCGATAAAAGCGCTGCCCTCTTGCAAGGGTGTCTCGCGTTTATGGCAGCCGTGGTTAAAATCGGGTTCTCTTTGGCGTACCGGTGAAACAGCAGGGTCATGGAGGATCGCTGCACTAATGAATGCTGGCAGCATTGCAATCGATAGTTGTAAGAAGATAGAGTTAAAAAAAAAGAAAAAAGCCTTCACAAAGAAGTGTTGTGATGCCTCAGAGCTTTCTGCAACTGTTGTCACCTCCTGAATGTGCTGACCTGCAGATTGGCTTTTTGCAAGTCTCCATCTGTGCCCTGCTGAGAGATGGGGATGCAAATTACTTTATGGTTTAGTGTTTCCAGCTGGCTGCAGAAGTATTGCATAAGTCCAAGTTATTAATTCCGTGGCAATTATTTCTCATTGTTAAATAGCATCCTGTTGAGGCACTTCACTTCTCACGAGAAGGCATTCAGGAAACTTTTTTAAAACGCTTGTGTGATCAATTAGTATTGTAAGGCAAGTAGTAAGGTATGTTCTGTTCCAGGTGTTCTGTGCAAAAAATCTGCTGTCCTGTTGCTGAGATCGTTCTTGAATATTGCAAGCTGTGGTTTTGTGCTGATGGAATAAAAAGGAAGTGGTGATGTGCTCCTCTGTGGGTCAGAGCTATGGGGTTGGACAATGCCTTTGAGTTTTCATTAATGTGCACTAATGATTTGTTTTCCTGTCGTGGGAATGTCAAAATCAGAAGAGATATAAAATTAGTAACACTTAACAAATATTACAAAATATAAATGCTATAGGGCAACTGAATTTGTAAGCTTCTAAGTTCCCTTTCAAAGGACTCTTCAAAGACTAATACTGCAAGTTAAGCAGAAAATAATTTATAATAAAGTTTGTAAAACAGCACGACCCTAGACCTGGACTGCCGTCATGTATAAGAGTAATCTTTGGAGCCTGAGTGGAAAACACCCAGGCATTTCCTGTGCAGGGCCATTTCTGACCTCTGCTGGATTCTGCTTATTACAGGACAGTTTATATGAGTCGGATGTGGGTGTGGATAGTGCGGTGACAACTTTACCCAGCAAATGAAAATTGAATTAGCTGTTTCGGAGTGAGCTGGTGGGTGGGAAGGGGATGTCTCGAAACAATTAGGTAGCCTTAATTTGTGTAGGGCAATGCATGTACTCCATCCACTGTGATTCACTTCTGTGTGTACTCTGTGTCCCAACTTCACACCTGCTTCTCTGGCTTTATGCAGCACTTGCTTTTACTTAAATCTAATACAAGTAAAGTATCTGAAGCTTTTTCAACCATGATTACTTTTGATTTAAATTTTGGAGTCATCATTAGGTATTTATTCTTGGGGCTGTGAGGACAGAATCTTGTTGAAATTGGTTTATTTTGCACAGACTTGGGTGTTTGAAATCCGCTTGATGGCAGATCACTTTTAATCCTGTTTGTAGAGTGTGAATGTGTTCTTATGATAAAGAGTTCTGTCTAGTGTTAAAGTGTATGCTATAAAGCATTCTCTTTAAGTTAACTTCAGTTCTGGTGGAGAAGTGTTCAGTCATTCTGAATTAGCAATACACCTATGTTTGTTTAATAAACAAAGCTTATGGATTTGTTTTGAGAGTGCCTTGTGTGAGAAATCTGCTTTGCTTTGTATGAGGAGTCCGTCTTTTGTTAGACTATAAATGCAATGGTACATTTTATAAACTGAAGGCAAACATAAAATATATTTATGGCTTTTTTGGAATTACACAGTCCTTAGTCAAAAGCATTGGATTGTGAATGTCTCTCCAAAACCACTGTTTTTCCCGGGTCTTCCTTTCTTTCTTGAAACACACTTTGGTGGGGGGAAAAAGGAGGGGCAGCTCTAAACTGAAAATTGCTCAGGGAACGTATGAGCAGATGTTGATTTTGAGACAGAATTGCACTTTGACCCTGGATAGCATGCAGTGGTTATGGATAAGTGAAAAGATAATACTGGAAAGTTTTGTGAAGAATTCACATTTAAGTGTCAATCCTTAAAACAAGTGGAAAGTTTTCAAGATAAGGTGTTTCCACTTCGATAATTTAGATTGGTAATTTAAACAGATGTGTTTGGTGCTTCTTGCTTTAAATTTCTGAAACCAAATTTTAGCCTTTCCCAAGAATTTTCTGGCTCAAAATACACTACAGGGGAAAACGAGGCCTTAAGCGTGCCCTTTGTTGGGGCTTTGTCTTTTGTTTGGAGGCAGTGCAAAGGCATGAAGAGTCATAGGGCTACCCTGACTTGTGCCTTGATTGCTTGTAGCCCTCTTTTTTCTCCTGGCATACACCCAGTGCAAGGGCTGAAGGAAGGACTAAGGCTGTGAAGAAAGTGGGACAGAATTGTGAATTATGTGCAGGCTTGCTCCTTGCTGGAGAACTTTTCAGTCGTCTATCAGATTTACTGTCTCTAGGATGACAGTGAATTGTGCTGGCAGTCTGCAGCATCTGTAGTTTGGGGGAAGCCTGAGATTATGTCATGAATTGTACTCAACATATTTTCCTGCTTTCCAAACTATCTGCATGGCTGATAGTATATGAACAGTGAGAGAATTTATTTTGTTAACTTAAGTTCATAGCTTCAGTGGGAAAAATGATTTAAGTATATAGAGCTTTGCCATAGTTTTTTTTTTCCCCATGCATTTAAATGAGGTAAGATGTAATCTCTATTCTACATGTATTGCGTTTTCTTGTTTACATGTACGAGATTGGAATGAATGACTGATTGCTCCACCTACGCACAAACACACATGCAGTGCTAGTTGAGATGTCTTTGGCATTTGTAGCAGTAAGGATTAGTCTGTGTTGTGTGGCTGCTTGGGTTGCTTTTATGTCTGTTAATTAGTGCTGTCTGTGTCAAGGTTGGTTTTGCTATTATGTAAGTTAGTGATATTGACCTTTGTGGAATGCAAACTGTGCTGTGATGAAAACAAATCTACTGAATGTAAAGGAAAGCATAAGGGATATGCAGTAACTCTTACTTCAGGGAGCTAATTGGGATTTTTAGAGGCTCATAAAAATTTGGCTTCCATGGCAACCACATTTCTTAAATTATATACAAACCCATCAATTTAAATTATATTCTTAAATTATATACAAAACAATAAATATATACCCATATTTAAACTGCATTTAAAATAGATTTAGAAGACAATTTTTCATAGTACCAACTCCTAGTAAATAGTGTTGACCCTCTGTCAGCACAGGAATCTTAGCTTGTTTCTTCAGTTGCCTGGTTGGATTTGCTGTTGTCTACAATACTTACATTTGCAGAATTGTTGCTTTCCTTCAATTTTATTCTCCTCTCAGATCTTAACAGCACTGATGCTACATTTAGTCTGTAATTTAATAACTAAATAATTTTCAAATTTTAAAAAATAACTTAGAAGCTTATTTATTTAAAGCGTTAAAAAGGGTCCCATTCTCTCTCTTGGCTTACTGCAAACGTAATGCCAAATGAGAATGTTTGTCTTTAACATCTGAATTTGAGTGTTATTGAAGTGTTCACTTGTGTCCAATCCAAGAACCCTGTGTGTAAAGTCGCATTAATTTGTCATGAAACCCAGTCAGGTTTATTCTGGAGCCAGACAAGACAGGATGTAACTATTGTACTGATGAACGTCCCTTACAGTCTTAGGGTAGAAGGAGGAAATGAGTTCTGCTCCTTGTGTGTCATGCTGTTATTCAGTGGTACTGAGTGTCATGTGTTGCTTTCTAATGTGGTGTAAATGTACAGTTTATTCTGCCCTCATCTTACTTGTGCTGCTGGTTTACTTACTGTTGCTTTTCCTGAGAGTAGTATTTGTAAAGGCTTTTACCATCCTGGCTGTAGAACATTCATTCAGTAAGTGATAACAAGGTCACAGTTACTCATGCCTCTATTACTTCTTGGCCTCGCTGGAGAGCTCTCCATGGGCGTGACCACTGAGCTTTTGGGGTGCTCCAAATAGTGCAGAGCACTGAAGTCCCATTGCATTGCACAGATTTTCCAAATGTCACAGACATGAAGTCTAGCATGCAGTGCTTAGATACCAGCTTCCATTGAAAGCCTATTTAACTTTTAGTGCTTCACCTTCAGGGTTTTGGTAGGCTTTGACTTTATCTAAACGATGAACTGAAACTTTGAGATCATAATCAACTGTTAGCTTTTTCTTATCTAGGAATGGAATTGTTACAATTATTTTTATATTTTATCACAGGTCTGTGCATTTCCCAGTTTATCACTTTTATATATAATATGTTTATAGTTGAACCTAGCAGCCTAATGCACTTTTCCCAGTAGTATGTAACTTTTCTTGGTGTAGCTTAAGTTTTCCAGAAAGCCCATGCAGATGTGCTAGTACAGATTTTTCATAAATAGTTCTTAATTAAGTATACTTTACTGTATTGATGTGTGGCTTGAGACCTTGGTATCTGATCTGTGCAGATGCCAAGAGCTTAATTGCAGCACTTACCCTTTGGATTGATACTGTTCTATAGAGTGCTCAGACATCATTAGTGAGGAAAACATATTTCAGAGATTTTTACTTTAAAAAAAAATCAGTTCAAATTCCCAGATATGAGTTAGGATATAGTTGAGGTTGAAAAAGTAGCACTAATGAAGAAGTATATATGGGGTCTGGAATCAATGAATGTTTTAACACTGGTTGTTAAGTGAAGAGAGCTGATACTAACTGGGCTGGGTGAATCTCTCTTAGCCCCTGTTTCTACAGTTCTAACCTTTGATCCATTTGCAGCCTCACTTGGCAGGCTTAAACATGGATGTGGAAACCTAGCAAACCCATCAGCACTTTCATACTTTATTGCACATTATACAGCTAGAATTAAGTAGACTTTTGTTTTCTTTTGAAATAATATATGGCATAGCTTTAATCAAATAATTTATTGGGGGAAAACTCAGAAATTAATCTACTGTAAATGCTGTTACATCATGGTTCAAATTTGTATGAAAACTTAAAATAATCCAAGATGGAAAAATTAGTTAAGCCTTCTCTGTTTTCAAATTTGCTAGTAAAAAAGAACAGAAAGTTCTGAGTGTTTTTTTTCTGAGATGAGAACATGAAGAACTGCCAAAACTTTTATAAGAGCTCTATTTTATTTATTTTTTATACTTATTTCTAGTTGGTATAACTTGTGGAAGAAAAATTGCTTCCTTAGATCGTTTAAATACGTCTCAGTAGTGCTTATCATTACTTGCTGTAAAAAGATGTGAATTCTGTTTTGCATTCTGCTTAATTTATTCTTGATTCAATGCTTGACAATTTCTTCTTTTTAAAATTTGCCGTGTTGTTCTAATCAGCCAAAAGGTGCTTCAGTATCTCACCACTCTTCCAATACCTTTTCTTAGATTTTTCTGTGACTTTGTCTTTCTGTTGTAAATACAGTAAGCACATATAGAAGCTTCTGCCCAGGAATAAAGGAGAATTTTGGGAAAAGTGCCAAAGTAGTAATAATTTGCAGAACTTCTTCTGGTAGCTTCCAGATCTTGAGAAGGAGAAAATTCTGTTAAAATTTTTCTGTTAAACTAAAATTTGCTAGTAGGTACATTAGTGCTGTAAGGAAATTTATAATGCCTAGTCGGACATGTGCTTGAGGTCTACTGTAGAAATGGTGTGTTCTCACTTGCTGGGTCCTTCTGTTCTAATTAAACAGCTTAATTGAGAGTTACCAGGGAAGAAAAGTTACTGGGAATCAATTACAGTTTAATTGTTTATCTCAAAGCTGTACATTGGTCTTTTCCCCAGTAATGACTTTCATTTTTTCCTTGGTGATTTCTGCAGAAGTAGTGGTGGTTTTGTCACAGTGAAGTCTTGCTCCAAACCACTGTTTGTGTTGCAGCAGAAATACTTGCTTTATATTGCTCCCACAGCTGATGTGGAATTTGTTGTGCTCGGTTCTTGACTGTTAGCAGGGTTGTTGTAGTGTAAACCTTTAGTTTTCAGTGGGTGGCACAGGTTTCATAGCAGCCTTGAGTGTCTGCATTTGTGCAGCCCTGCTGTAGGTTAGTTTTCAAAGAAACAAGGTGTAAATAGTGAACAAAGTGGGGCTTTTCAAGGGTTACTGTTATGTCCTGACAATTCACTAATGAAGTTTTGGTTTTTCTGTCTTATTTCTGTGCTCACAATCCCTTGTTCATAGGTTAATTTATAAAAAAAACTACTGAAGTTATGTAATCCATCAGTTTTGGTGGTGATACCAATATTACTTTAAGCATTCTCCTGCCCAAGTATTTTGCTTTTATCATTGCTGCAAGTAAGAATCTGGATTAATTTTGCGGCTGACTCAGCTAAAAATTACTGTTCTCATCTCCTAATATCTCTCTCTTGCCTTCCCACAACTAGGAATGTCTTCCACATGAAACTTGCTAGTGTGACATTACATGTACAAGTATGTTTGGCTGCCTAATCAAAATTAAAGTGGCTGAAGTAGGAAAAATCCTGCTAACAAAGGCATTCCAGCTAAGTTGGATTGTTTTGGCAGCACCAGTGAAAAACCAGGGTTGGCTATTTAAGTTATACCTGTGCATCTTGGGTGCTGGCAACTTCTGGCAAAGTGTCTTGAAAGCAGAAGGGCCAGAGAGTCGTGTAAAATTGCTTCATGTGCAGCCAGAAGAGAGTGACTGAGGGCACGATTTCACTGAACACTCAGCAGGTTGCTTTCTTTGCCCTGCTCTCTCTACAAGAGAATGCCAGGTTCAGGAAGGATGTTGTGGAGGAGCTTGGCTGTCACGTGGGGTGTTCTCTTGTGGGTATTGATCTGACAGGCAGATGGTGCATCAAAAAACCGATGGCTTTTTCACTGTCAGCTCGGTGATTGAGGTCATGATTGCTGCCTTCTGTGCAGAAGGGGTGGCGAAAAGGGCAGGGATGTGCAACCTGGGAAGCAAAAGGTGCTCTGGAGCAGGTTCTCTTTCTTACTGGGTCATCTTACTGTGGCTGTAGTATTGGTAGTTTCTGAGGTTCCTCGCTGTAAAAAGTTGTGTGAATAGCCTAACATTTCATAGTTGATTAATTTTTTTAAAATATTGCTTCCTTTTTTGTGCTCTTACAAGTGTCTCTGCTGAAAGCTGTTTGAATGCAAATTTGGATTCTGTAAGATTTGCATATGTAGACATACTAGATGAAAGATACAAGTGCTTTTTTGCATGTTGTGTCAGGAGTAAAGTTACTATCTGCTGTAAGTAGATTCTTTGCTCTCCTTTCCTCCTGTCCAGGTTTCAGGTTTTTCCTTCCAGTATGCTGGTTGTTCATTCCTAGGCTGCAGAGATAAATGATCACACATCCTGCCTTCCTCTGATTCCTCTGGGAGAAAAAAAAAAAGTAGCTATGTACAGCTGAATTTGAATTAGAATATTTCTTAAAACTGAATTTGTTATGCTGGTACTGTATCTTCTTTAAAACATAATTTGAAATTTAAAATTTCCTACCTGTAAGTGCTGTGCCGAATTCAAACAGGGTGCATCTAGGAAAAAAAAAGCAGCTTTATTTGTACATACTGTGTGCAAATTCCTGCTGTGCTGTAATAAAAAATATAATTTAAAAACCCCAACAAGATGTTTTCCTTGCCTTCTGCTGGAGACTTCCTTTTGCTGCACTTAGGGCAGTTTATAGTGAATGCAGTAGCATCAAACACTTCATTTTTGTATTCACACGTGTAGCAGATCTTCAAAAATACCTTATCCAAAGCTGAATTTTTAGTTGCTTCTGCTTTTGGTTCAGCAACCTTTCAGAACCATGTCCATTTATTTTAAGCTTACAGCTTCCCTCAGAGCATAATTAAAAAAAAAAGGTTAAAATATAGGGGTGCATGATGCTTTCCTAATCTTGCAACGTAACACTGGTGTTTACACCAGGCAGCTGTCCTGTACTGCAGCAGAACTTCAGGTTTTTCCATCTTGTTTTGCTGATTAGGTTGTCTAATCCTCAGTCTTTGTTACCCAAGGTTCACTAAACTGACTATTTAGTGAAGTTCCTTCCTTGTGCTGTCAGTCCAGGACTACCATTACATTCTCTTCTGCAACAAAATGAAACCTAGTACTGCCCCAAAGAAACTGGAGCTTCTGATTCCAGAGTTTTATTGTGTGTGCTTAGCAGCACCAACTGAATACTTCGTTTTTCTGTTTTAAAAGGTGCAAAGGTGGGTACCTAAAAATTCTGTTTGCTTTTTTCATTACCAGCAGCTGTTGAGTGATGACAATTCCCAGTTTGAAATAGACTGGTTTCAGCTGCCTTGAGGGAGAGCTACCTTAACTTTAACAAGATGTTTGGCAGTATGTAGTGCCTGTGTTTTCTGCTACTTTTGCTGAGTGGGAATGTGCATTACTAAGAATAGACTAATGTAGCTTTGTCTTCCTGCATTAATTATTGAGCTGAATCTGAGTTAAGGAGTATATATTTGAAAAATAGACACTTAGCTTTTAAAACAAAGCCACTGAATGTTAAGAGCTTGGTAACTTGGCGGTGGACCCTGGACAGATATTGCAGTTCTTTATATGAAAATGGCAGGGTGCTGTAAGAAGTGTTGAGAAAGAGCCTCACTGATTCCTGCATGGTGTGATGTCTTTGCAACTGCAGGAGGCTGTTCACAGCAGCAGTGTCTGGAGTGTGCAGCTTCCAAACCCTTGTGGTGGGCGATGATCCTGGCTCCTGTGTGGTAACTGCCTAGCTCAGATTTCTTGTCATGTGCTTGTAGTCCAGTCTGTTGACCTCTACTGCTCTGATCCCCAACAAGCTTTTAAGCTGCAATATGGGATGATAAGCAATGGCTTAACCTGAGTTAATTATTTAAGTGCCTAATATATTTGAACTCCTGCTTATAAGGAAGGTAGCTAGAAAGGGAAGAGTAAAAAGATGTTTCTCCCATATAGCTGTCACAGTTTTTAGGATGTTCTCTCATTAGTGGCCGTTAACAAACTTTGCATAATGCTTCAGGAAAGTGCTAAAGTTTGTACTGGTTAAAAACTGTATTCCTCAGTGTGACTTTAGCCTAGTTAATTGTAGCATTTCCATGTGATCCTCAGTGATCATTTTATCTGTTAATTTATTTTTAGTGATAAATGAATGTATTTTTCCAAAAGTTTTGGCCTTTATCAGTTGTGGTGTTTACCAAACTTTTTGCTCCCTGTCCTGTTGCTTCAAATGTCATACCTTGATTTCTGTCCCCCTTCTTATTTTTGTTTGCCTTTGAAAATCTAGAAGAACTATCTTGTTTTTCATGACTGAGCTGGAGTCATAGATACATTGCTGTCACTTTTGCTTAGTTTAAAAAAAATCCCTTTGTCATCTAGAAATGTAAATTAAAGAAACGATGTATTCTGTCTTTTCAGATTCTGGTTGAAATGCACCCTGGTGTAACATACAGAACTTACTTTTGGAAACATTCTTGGTTTGTTGGGTTTTTTTGGGTGCGTTTCAGAGCTGTCAAGGTGTTTTGCTTTGGTTGTTGTTTTTACCATACTGCTGTTAAAACTTTCCCAATATTTGTGATTTATGCATCCTAGCTACAGTCTTTCTTGTATTCCAAGGGTAAATTTCTAAGAAGCATTTTTCTCATTAAAACTGAGACTGGGACCTGTAAATAGAATGTGAAAATTATGCACTTCTAGTTTACCTTGTAGGGACTTGGTTTAGGCTGCTATTGGCAAATAGTAACTGCATTGGTCACATTTCTAGCTTTTGCTTTTTGTGTGTAAGCCTAATTGAGATTTGGATGGTTCTCACTGGCTGTGGCGGAGAAAACCTGCATATCTTGGTAGCTATGAAGAAATTAGTCTTGATTAATGTTTCTCAACCCTGGTTGCAAAAGTATTTAGGAACCAACAATTCTGTCTAATAACCAACACTATAATCTGATTCAGGCTTGCCAGCATTGCGTTTTATAGATTGGCAGATTTAATTAGTCTATGGTTAGTTGATGACAGTAAATAACACACAAACATTACAAATGCTGTGTCAGTAATCTGTAAAAATCAATAACTGATAGTGTTGCTACTGAAGATCATATATCTAGTATTGTCTGGTTTAGAAAAATTGATCCTAGCATGTCAAAGGTGCTGTAGCTGCTTTAGTTCAGAGCTGTATATTTCTGGCATTGTTGTACCATAAGACTTGCACTTGTGAAACTGAATCATTGTGTTAATTGGCACTGATTTAAGTTCTAAGTTGAGGCATAGTCTTTGCACACAAACCGTAAACGGAGCATGCTGGATTTTTAAAACTTGCTTTGCAACCTGTGCCTTTCTCTCACTAAGCAGACCAGCCAGCTTTGGTTAGATCATCTCACCAGTTGCTAACAAGATTGGGTCTGTTGTTATGAATGAGAGCATGATTGCTTGTTTTGTGGTATGATTTCAAGTGCTGCATGTTTTGTGATGTCTGCTGTGCTTCTTATCAAAGAACATCTTACTAAATTACCCAGCAAAAATGGTTGAATGTTAAGTAAGTCATACTGGATGCTGCTGTGTAAGTATGTATGTAATTCAGGTGTGAAGTTGGAGGGTAATATGGATGCTTCTGGAGCTCATGTTCGCCCATCAGACATAGCAAGAAACAAACAAGGTAGAATTATGGAATCACTTAGGTTGAAAAAGACTTAAATATTGAGTCTGACTGTAAAATAACATATGCAAGTCCACCAATAAACCATGTCCTGTACAGGCCATATATACAGATCTTTCAAATGCCTCTAGCAATAGTGCTCAAAATAACCTTAAGTTCTTTAGAGATCACTTAATTTGGCTTAGTGGAGAGGTTTGATCATTAAGTTATTCGAAGAGGTTGCTTACTTTTAAACAGAAGGAGAACAGTGTTTCCACTGGTCTTTCCTAATGAAGTAACTTGTCCTAGTTTAAAACTGCCTTGGAGACCTAAGGTGAGTGTTTGCAGGATCTGTTCTGCCAGCCTCTGCAAAGAGCATCAGCACCCCACCCTGTGCCTTGCCAGGCCAGTGAGATCACTGAAAAAATAAGTGGCTCCATAAGCACTGGAACTAATGACTTCTGTTTTATGTGGTTTAGTCTCTTGTGGTTGATCTGTCTTTGGCAAGATCAGAGGGGTGTTCTCTACCTGAAGTGTTTTTTGCAGTAGGACTGTTTGCAGCGTCTGGTGTCCAAAAAGATGTAAACTTGAGTTGCACTTTCGTGGCTCAGCACTTACAAGATCCGTTTCTCTTACTCATCCACCTATGTTTACAAGATCTGTAGGAAGAATTGTAAGACTTTTTAAAAAATCTTTGGACAGTGAGGGTTGATTAAATTATATTGCTAAGATGCTATAACAGCATGATATCCCAAGGCAAGGAAACCAGACTAAAATTATTGGTGATTTTGTGTGGTTGTCACTGACCAGATTGTAGGGCACCCCTAAGACTCCAGGTGGTGCTGCAGTACCACCTGGGTCGTTTTTGTTGGGCAACCAATAAAGTTTATCTGCAGAAGTTGGTGAACTTGCCTGCTGCCTTCTCAAAGCTGAAGTAGTAAAGTGAGAAGAGCAAAGAGTATTTAATGCAGTAAGTGTTCTGTGGCTTTGTAGAGAACATAACAGCTCTGCATGCTAAAGTATTTATTTTTGTTCATAGCTAAAGGCCAAGAAAAGGTACAGTATCTGTGTTTTGTTTGGCTTTGTTAGCCTTACTGCTGTTCTACTAGCTGGCAATATTCTGACATATTTCTTGCTCAGTAACTCAGACTCATTTCACTAGGGTACGAGTAACATTTCTTGTCTGCCCCTAAAATAGTAGCAAGTAAAATATAATTTGTGATTCGAGTGAAGTTGAAGTTACCGGATACTGATGCTATCTTGCACTGCTTTAGATTGACTG
The DNA here is from genome assembly GCA_034336665.1 of Luscinia megarhynchos. Taxonomy (NCBI): domain Eukaryota; kingdom Metazoa; phylum Chordata; class Aves; order Passeriformes; family Muscicapidae; genus Luscinia; species Luscinia megarhynchos. Next base: position 75,757,813 of record CM067565.1, on the reverse strand, counting down.
TTTCTTGGCCTCGGTGTCTTTTACTAGAATCAGGAGTTACTGAGAGTTCTGTAGAGTTGTTATTTGCAGACCTGCTTCAGAAATAAGTGAGGGAATAGAGGGAAGCCGTTTCTTTTCTTTCTTTGAAAATTGTATGTGTTCTTCTCCCTGATGTGTTAAAGCAAGAGAATTGCATGTATGGCACCACTGGGGAGTGATAGGATTTATTTATGATATTAATGGCATTAATATTCTTGATGTTAAAATCTGTGAAAAATACTTTCAGATCTAGATACAAGTTTTGTGAAGGGTGGGAGAGTGATTTTAGAATTTGTCTTTGTGATATGACGGGTTTAGGGGGTGGAGGATGGAAGGGATAGACCTTTGCTGTTGTTGCTACTATTAGGTTGGTCTTGCATGATGTTTGTATATTTGAACCTTTGTTTATTTCATGCACCTCTTAGTTTAGGCTTGCCACGAGTTTTTTCAGAGATACATATATATGTATGCTTACATTGTGTTCTTCTGTTGACACTCTGTTTGTACCGTCCTTTTTGTCTATTATTTATTTGATGGGAAACTTTTATCCTTAGGGATATGAAAAAAACTGAGGTAAATTCTACGTGGATGTGGTAGTAAAATATAGAAAGTTGACTGTGGTTGGGATTCATGGATGAATTGGCTTTCTAAACTGATACTGCAAGTCAAATTCCTTTATCTTGAATAATTCTTGAATGTTCTCTTCAGGAAAGAGTGCAAGTCAGGAGATGCTACTTCCAAGATCTCTGAATCCGACCCTGAGGAATTATCAGACGAAGCAGGTGCTGACACTTTCTACGGCGCTTCTCCCCCTAGTACACCTCGCCAGATGAAGCGAATGTCAACAAAGCATCAGAAAAACAATGTCAGCAGACCTGCTGGCCGCTCCGCTTCGAAAGGTGGGTGTGGTGTCTTGGTTTGTTTCCTAAAATGCCTGTTGTTACCTGGTGGAGGGGTTATACAGAAGGTGGAGCTGGATACTGAGGTACAGTGAAAGAGCAGGAGGCAGCTGTCGTGAATTGCAACAAGAGAAAACTCTTGGGTATTAGAAGAAAAATTTTGCTATGAGAGTGCTTAAACAAAGAGGTTTACCAGAGGGATTGTTCGCTTGTGGAATCTCTGTCTTTGGAGATTTCTAAAACAGGACTGGTTAAGATCATGGGCAGGCTAAACTAGTTTTGAAATAAACTTGGTTTTGAGCAAAAAGTTGGAAAAAATAACTTTCAGAAGTATCATTTAATCACTTTTTTCCTGCGATTCTGTAGTAATGGTGTAGTTGCTTTTCTGCTCAGTTTGCATGTTCTGAAGCACTTCACAGGCTATTTATTGCAAAATGCAGTTTTCAGTGATTATTCTTTACTCTTTATGTCAGTGAAGCACTTAAAGTGTAGTTACTCCTGCTTGCTTCTGATGCTTCAGTATAAAGAGATAATGGGAGAAAACCGATACTTGTTATGAATTTTTTTCCTAATGTTGCTAAGTTATGGTACCAAATAATAAAACCTTTTATCTTAAAGTGATGTTTTTGTTATTGTTGAAATTGCATGGGTGAAAAAAAACATTTAAGATTGTATGTTCATTGTTTTCATACGGAATACAACTAGGTTTTTGTGGATTTTTTTGTTGTTGTTTGTTTAAGATATTTTTAAACAAATAACAAACTCTGTCATACAATTATTTGCCAGTTATAGCAGCTTGACTAGTTAATGTTTTGGAAGCAATTTTAAAAATTGCTTCATGTGAAACAAGAAAATATTAGAGTGTACAGCAAGGATAACATTCTTGAGGTAAAATGTAGTGAAGAAGAAGGTAAATTGTTTGGGGTGACTAAGGTAATATAGTCAATTCTTTGGTTGTGTAGGGCTGTGAATTGCAAGTTCATAATAAAACAAGGGCCAGAACAAACATTTTCCAAAGCTTCTGTTTCCCTTTCACTTCATGCAACCTCAAAATAATGTCACTGGAGAGAACATTCAACAAAATACCTCTTCCTTATATGAAATTACAGAGAAATCTTGTTACTCATGCCAGTTAACTGTAGGCATTGGAATTATTAAGCCTCTTTAACTTTGCTAAAAGGCACATTTAAAAGCCAGTAAAATTCTTCTGTTGCAACAATAATTCTATTTTAACCCTGTTTAGAGTGGTTATGTAAACTTTTCTTGCGTTTGGTGTTTTTTGTTGTTGTTGTTATTTTTGTTTCACTTTTGTGCTTTAAAAAGTTAGTTTCTAAACAGAGACATCATGGTACTAAAGAAATATGATGTATTATATTTCATTGTTAGTCTTTGCTTGTGAGCACGTGCATTAGATTGATACCCTTTATGAGAAACAAGGAGTTGTTGTATATCCCTGCTTACAGATTTTGAGTTTTTGGAGCAAGATCTTTCTATTTGTGAGGGGAACGGTTCTTACTTCTGGCATGATAATATCCTGTTCTTTATTATCATGAATATCTTAAAATACATATTTGTGGTTTTTTTCTGATTAATTGGATGGTGTTGTGTGAAGTGTCTTTTTCTGGAAAGTTCATAGGGTTTTTTTGTTTGTTTGTTTTTGGTTTCTTTGTTTTAAACTTTGCCCTTGTGTACCATCTAAGAACAGTTATTTTGTACTATGAAGAGGAAAAAAAAAGCCACTCGAAAACCTTGTGGGGTAGTTTGTTGACTGAGTGTGCATATGTTCTTACTGAGATGGAATGGTGATATTTAAGTAAGAGAATTCATTCAGGGGTTGGTTCGATGTAACTAATCACTTAAAAAAGTAAATTTGAAATAACTTTTCAGTTGTTTGCAAGTAAGATTTAAGGTATCTTTATTTAGACAACTGAAAGAATTTTTGGGAATTAGGGGCGTGGCTTACTTGTGCTTCTGATACTTGGTTGTTTAATTTCTGTCACACCAAGTTCCTTACAACCTGCATTTAGTATCCAAACATAAATTGATGCAATAATCCCTTTCGTTTCTGAGTTGTTTCTGCTGTAGCTGAAGTTCTGTGGGGCTCACATTTTTCTAAGCTAAATGCATTTCAGAGGTGCCTGTGTCTCCTGAGCTCCATGCTTACTTACTGAAGTGTTAGCTACGCCACGTACTATGTAACAGTAGTGTCTGCGTCTGCTTTTTAGTATAAAATTTTTGCAGTTTCATACTTGAAAGGGAGCCACTGTTCACCCTGCTTTCCTACCCTCATCATTTTCTTCACATGCATTTTGTCATATTTTCTTTTAATGACCTGTTTAAGATCTCAGACTCCATCACATGCTCCCTCTCGTCTTCTGGTAGTGGCTTAGTTGCAAAACTCACTGCCCTTTGTGGCATTAAAAGTTATCATAACTCAGTTTGTTAGTGCAGCTGAACTTTTTTTGCAAATTAATTGAAATCTATATATATGCATATGCAATATTTATGTATATTGCAATACTGCAATACAGTTATAGCATTAATATTAATTTTTACAGGACTGTCAGGTGTATTTAAGTCATTGGTGTCTATTTGATGAGAGGATTTTGAAACAATTTGTAGATTACTGTGCCTGGGCTTTGTTAAGAATGATGAACTTTCAAGTACTATGGCTTTTTGGATGTCTAATAATGAATAATTTTAAACTTACCTTTCTTTCAATGTGTTTCGGGGTGTGGGGAATCTGAAGATTGATGATAAAGGAGAATGACATGTTAAAAGTACCAACTGCAGGGGTCTAGAGATTCTCCTGCCTAGAATGTAAGTTAAGAAAGTGATCTTCACGTGTAATAGGATTTTAATTTATTTTGCAAGGCCACCAAAATCTTCAACATTGAAGTGCTGTTTGAAGTTGATTCATTTCTAATCTACTTAAAGTCTGTGTGAAGTGGGTGTATGTTTCATCTCTGTCAAGCTCCATTTTCAGTCTGCTTGTCTGCCCATGCAAAATGCCCCTTCCTGCGTTTTGCCTGGCCTAGCTCTTTGCTCAGTGAAAATAGACTAAGTATTCGACTGTTCTGAAAGTCTTTTCTGTTCTTGAGTGAGCAAGGGCCCAGCTGCTAATCAGTTGGAACTACTGGACTTTAGTAGTTTGCATACAGGTGATTCTCGTCTGCCTTCCACCACTTCTGAGAGAGAGAATCACTCTTTCCATGCCAAGTAGTTCCTCCTATTCTGATCCACAAAGCCTAGACTGACATGCTTTTCACAGTTTTGCAGGAAAGTGTCAAGGTTTGCTGCTCCTGAGGAGAGAACAGGAAGCCAGGAGGAGATTACATCTTTAGGTGGGGGTGTAGTCCATAGTAAGGAAGAAAAGAAATGTTTGTGTGTTGTGACAGTGGGGAGGTAGGCTCAAGGTGCTAAGGCAGTGTATTCAGATGAAAGAGGGGTTCGCAGAACCAAGATCAGCCTTCCCAAGGGGCAGGATTGGTACATTCAAGCTAAATTTCAAAATCTGTATATACTCCAGCTTTTATGAAATTGCACGTGCAATAGAATCTCTAATTGTTTGATGCTGTAATGATGCTTTGTTGCATTTTGAGTTTTTGTTTGGGAGGTTCTGTGACAAATGTATGTAAAATGAGCTTGGAAACAATTACTTTCCTTTTGATCATACTCAGTTCTCAGTAGATGCCATACTCAAGAGGAGGATTCTCTGAGATCCTTTCTACAAAAGAGGTAAAGCAAGAGAAAAAGAAAAAATCCTTTGGTTTAGTGCATACTAGTGGTAACTTCTAACAATAAGACTACATTTTACTTCTATCCATGCCTATTTTGTTTTATTGATATTAAACATTTTTATGCTCAACCTAATAAAAGTGATTGGGAACTGAGTTGGAAAATGCTTGTTCTTGTTGCTGTAGTCACATTCTTTTTTCTTTACTTACAGAAAAGATGAGTGTGCCATCTCAGTCTTTGCATAAAGACAATGGGAAAACCATTGAGAATGTGGAGGAGCACAGCTATAAGCAAGGGAAAAAGATCAGAGATGCCCTAAGGACAACAGAACGAGATCACAAGAAAAATGTGCAGTGTTCATTTATGTTAGACTCAGTTGGTGGATCTCTGCCAAAAAAAACAATTCCAGATGTTGATCTCAATAAGCCTTACCTCAGTCTTGGCTGTAGCCATGCTAAGCTTCCAGTCTCTGTACCCATGCCAATCCCCAGAACTACACGCCAGACTTCTAGGACTGATTGTCCAGCTGACCGGTTAAAATTCTTTGAAACCCTGCGGCTTTTGTTAAAACTTACCTCAGTCTCAAAGAAAAAGGACAGGGAGCAAAGAGGACAGGAAAACACCTCCTCTGTCTGGTTGAACCGATCCAATGAACTGATCTGGCTGGAGCTGCAAGCGTGGCATGCTGGCCGGAGCATTAATGACCAAGACCTCTATCTCTATGCAGCCCGTCAAGCTATCCCCGATATCATCAATGAAATCCTCACCTTCAAAGTGGACTACGGGAGCTTCTCCTCTGTAAAAAATGGAGCTAGTCTCAATGGTACTTCAGGAGAAGGAGTTTGCAAATCAACACATGGAGCTAGTGCTTTGGTTTACTCAAGTTACCATGAACACCTCCATCGCCAGCGGGTCTCATTTGAGCAGGTAAAGCGAATAATGGAGCTGCTGGAGTATATAGAAGCACTTTATCCATCTCTGCAGGCTCTTCAAAAGGACTACGAAAAGTATGCTGCAAAGGACTTCCAAGACAGGGTGCAGGCACTCTGCCTATGGTTAAATATTACTAAAGACTTAAACCAGAAACTAAGGATTATGGGAACTGTATTGGGCATCAAAAATCTTTCTGACATTGGCTGGCCAGTGTTTGAAATTCCTTCTCCTCGACTGTCTAAGGACAATGATCCAGATGATGAAGACATTGATAGGGGAACAGAAGTAAAGGAATCCTCAGGAACATGCACAGAGGAGAGTGATGGTGAAGAACAAATCTCTGAGGAGAACGTTGAGGAACTTAGACAAGCCATCAAGAACAATTTTACTAATAAGCCAAATTTTGACTTTCAGGACCATTTTTCAAGGAGGCTTGATAGGCTTGAATCTGAGGATGACTCTACTTCCTGGGTTATTCCAGAATGCAGTACTGAGGGAAGCTGCAGCCAACACTGTTTGACCTCTATTTACAGGCCGTTTGTTGATAAAGCACTGAAGCAAATGGGGTTGAGGAAACTGATTTTGAGACTGCACAAACTAATGCATGGTTCATTGCAAAGGGCCCGTATGGCGTTGGTAAGGAGTGATCACCAGCTGGAGGTAGGTTGCTAGTGTGAATGGATAACAGGAGTACCTCCTTGCTGTGTTGTTCCTAACTGAAAATGTAGGAATTGGGATCTTGGGAACATTTTGATTGCTTAGTTGGTTTTTGAAAAACAGTTTATATTATGATTAGCAACCCAGTTCTCCTTCCACGGAAATGAATCTTTCATCTGACTGAATTTGTGTGAAGCCCAAGCTTCATACTCTGTTCTTGTTTGTAATTGAAATGACATTTTTGTGATTAACATCTTTGTTCATTATATTTTCTAATGTCTAAATCAACAAGTCAGAAAAATAACTGTGGAAAATCAGGCACAACAGTTGAATTGTCAGAAAAATCAGCTATGGAGGTGGTAACTTTTCTTGTCTTCAAGACTGGATGTTTTTCTGCAAGACATTATAAAAATGTCACTGTAGTTTTTATGGTGCTCTTTCTCGTCCTCATATGCTTGAGGAGAGGGGGGATAAATAAATGGGCTCAGCCTTGAAATCTATGAAAACAAGTCATGTTAGTGTGCTGCATTCTTTAGCTGGCTTTTAGTTTAATTAATGTTTTTCTCTGGGTCATTTTATATTCTTAATTAAGAATGACTGAGTTAATAAAACCAATGTAGGAATTAAACAGTTAGTGATGGACAGTAGTTTCATGTTTTAAGATGTGGTCACTAATTCTTTCAAGGCAGAGTATTGTTTCTTAGTATAAACTGTTATCTAACTTGTAGGCATCTTTATGCTAGGAAAAGCTGGTGATAAGGATTACTTGCTCTCCTTGATAAAGTGGTACTGTGACTTCTGGACAAAGGCATCTCTTAGCCAGCATACCCATTCTGATACAGAAGATAGACTTAGAATATATTTTTGAAACTGCTAATTATCTCAGAAGTTTTGACTGCATAGGAGTTTTTAAAACAAGTTAATGAAACATTAAGTAGCTAGAGTTTTTGCTGCAGCTTCACATAATTAAACTTTCTGCTAATGTAGTGTTGGATGACCTGTATAAGATGTAAGGTTAATCTTTTATCCCTTCTCTACCCTTGTGACTACTTGAATGTTCATTTTCAGTAATTATTACCTTTTCTTTGGAATATTATTCTCTTTTAAGAAATGGTTTTTAGTAAAGGTGAACGTTATAAATTGTAAACTTCTTTTCTGCACCAACATTTAAAGAAATTAATCAGAAAAAAGCACAAACAACTCTTTGTCAGAATTGTGGTACTTACTGCAGCAAAAGATGACTTTATACTAAAATGGAAGAGATGGGTTTCAATTGCTTGGTCATTGCACCTGACAATACTTTCAATGTAGTGTCTTTTTTTTTTTTTAGTTCAGTTTGATATTTGTATGTGGACAGAGTTGTTAGTATTCTGTTAATCTTTATTGTTTCTGTAACTTTTGTAACTTGACTCTGTGTTTATATGTATGCTTACACTTCTAAGTCTCTGGACATACTTTTGTTTATGTTGTTGCTTAAGCAGTGTCTACAACACATCTAAAATGTGCTTTCTGTATTCTTCCACTACATACATTTTAATGCTCATTTCATCCTAAATATGTGTAAATCTTTATACATGTTCCTCGTCTTAGTGTTTTGTAAAACATATTTGATTCCTCTGTAGGCTCTGATACTTTTAACAGGGCTAGGCATTGTAGAGTCCATTCTGTGTAGAAGTCATGGAATTTCATTACTTGGTGAAGATGGATAATATTTCTAACTTTAGTGTTTAAAATCTGATGTTCTTTTAATAGGATGTGTTTAAACTTGTGTACTGTTTGATGTTTATTCAACTGGCTCCACTTTTGAGTGTTTTTGTATGATCTCAATAAACAGCTTAGAGTTTTTCTTGAGGTTTTTATAAGGAGTATTTGAAACATTTCAGATTGGGCCTGCAGAAGATTAGCATTAGTCAGATTGAACAATAGATGTTTAGGTGTCTAGTACTAAGCCCTAATGTCATTTACAGTTATCCTTAATGCTGGAAAAGGATATACAGATTTATTCAATTTGACTGTGCTATTTTTGCTCATAGACTAGTTCTTTAATATTTTTATAAGAACTGAATTTCTCCAAACTATATTTGCATCACTGTGAGAGGATTGTATTTCTTAAATTTTTTTGTTGTACTCTGGAAGTGTAGTATTTAGTGATCTGTTTGTTAATGAAAACTCCTTGTATAAAAATCTTTAGCTCTGATGCTATTCTGGTGCTATATGTTCCTTTTAAGGAGAGCAAGAAGAAGACATGAATATTCCATCAAAGAAGATAAATTTTTAAATATGTGTTTCAATTTTCTGCTAGATTATGAGCTTAAAAGATTTTTTTAAACTTTCTAGGCAGTAGTTTTATCATTTATCATTATCATACTCTAATTACTGGTAATGTTTTTTTCCCTTTTGTAGTGATGTTATTTAAATTTGGCTGAAGAAAAACCTAGAAAATGCTAGTTATGTCTACTATGTGAATGAAGGATATTCAGATGTCATAGTTAGCAGCTGAGAAATGAGAATAAGAATAAAAGAAACTTAATCTGAAACATAATTTATGCTTGAATGATGACCAGTGTGTTGCTATCTTTTGGAGCTACACATACTCTTCAGTCCAACTTTTCTTTCTAAATTAAATCCCAGAGCACCTCCATGTACAGCCTTGCTTAGAATGTTATCACAAGGTACATCATTTAGATTTCTAGGATGTCTATTTCATAGAGTCTCAATTTTCTCTAATTAGAAAAGTAATTTTATTTAAATGGAATCTTATTGTAAATGAAAAGTTTATTATTAAAAATCAAAACAACCAAAACAAAAATCCCCAAAACAACAACCAGCTTGATGTCTATATTTCGTCTTCCTTATTTGAACAGTTTAAATTTAAACTCTACCAAAATTCAAAACTTGCTTTTTCAGTATTTTGGCTTAGGTTAGCTAGTGACATTTCCTTGAATATTGCATTAATTTACAATGTAGAGTTTTATGTCAATATATGCATTATGTATTTGAAAAGGAATGAAATTAGGCACCTGATATAGCTTAGTGTACACTTGTTTTTCTAGGTAATGTCATAACAGAAACATATTCTGTTCATTCCCAAGGGTCCACAGTTGTTTTTCCTCAGACTGATGATCCTTAAAAGAGAAGTTAGCTTTACAAGCCCCCCAGTGATATAAAGTTGGAACTTGTGTGGTTGACTTGCCAGCTAATAATTACCTTTTAGAAATACTTCTGTGCATGCTACCTTAAACAAATCTAAAATCCTAAAGACTTTCAAGGATCTTTTTCATGATACCTATTTTTTGTTACAGTTTTCAGAATTTCCAGATCCCATGTTATGTTCAGATTATGTGCAGTTACTAAATTTCCCACCTTGTTGCGAGCAAAAATGCAGTGGTGTATCATGGGAGGAGTTGAAATCCATGGATTTGCCATCTTTTGAACCTGCATTCTTAGTTCTCTGCCGAGTCCTGCTCAATGTTATCCATGAGTGTCTCAAGCTGAGGCTGGAACAAAGACCTGCTGGGGAACCATCTCTTTTGAGTATTAAACAGGTTTGCTTCAATTGCTTTTTAAATATATATTTCCTGTTTGAACTGTTTTGTCATTTCATTATAGCATGGTGCGAGTTTAAAGAGGATTAGTGTAAGAAATTACAATGTATAATTATGTAATAATTTTTGTAAATAGTCTTGTATTTCATATGGAGATCTGCTTTTTGCATAATAAATAACTGGTCATGTATAGCTTTCTGATTTAGGCTTCCATAACAAAATTGGTGATTAAAAATATTAGCAAACAAAAGTAAACAGTATTGGTTCCATTTGTGTTATAAGCTGTATAATCTACTTTACCACATCTTCCTCAGTTTGGGTTTCTTAGGCAATATAAGTAATTTTAAGGGTCTGTACTTTTCTTTTTTCTGTGATTTGATATTTTCTCTTGTGAATGTAAGACATCTGCTAACTTGCAGTAGTCACATAGTGAAAGTTAAAGTGAAACAAGAGTTTAAGTGAAATAAAAAAAAACCTTCCCCAGCCTATTGTTTTATTTTCTGTGGGCAGTGACCCAAGATTGTCAGTCCTGTCACTGGTTGAGAATATTGTATAAAGATTTGTTTTCTGAAGGTTATTAGGTACAATGGAAGCTATTTAGATAAATGCCAGGTCTCGAAGTATAGTCCAGGACTGACTAAATTCATCTGATCTCCCTGCATCCTGGCAGGCATAATCAACCCGGGGTTTTATCAGATGATCTCCAAGAGTAAACATCTAAATAAGCTATTGGACTGATTATGATCTCACATTCCAGTCATTTGCTGCTCCAAAATCCATTGCTATGATGCTTTGTGGTCCCAAATAAATTTGTCCTCTCTCCCTTTCCCCCGTACGCTCTCCCTTGCTCTCCCCATTGACTGAAGCCAACAATTTCAACCATAACAGTCATAGAGTAATATGTTGCAGAGCATACTCTGCTGTTAAGCACAGTATATCCTTCAGAGAGAGGGGTGATTTTGTTTTTTTTCCCCTTAACATTTTGTGTGCTCCTTGTGGACTCCAAGTTAAGTAAAAATTACACTTTCCTCTTGGAAAACAATGTGTTTGTACCAGACTGTTTTGATGGTGGATACCGCCTTACTAATGACATTGAGAAAATGAGTTCAACTGAGCAAATGCTTCCTTTCCCACACAATATTTCTGAACAGGCAAAGGAGCTGTGGAGGATGTTTCACAAATATATCTGTTTGTTTCCTGAATAATTATAATCTCAAAAATTTTGAGCAAGCTCAAAAGAAGAGTCCAGGAATCTTGTGTTATTCTGCAAGTTCACAGAGTGTTGCAGAATTACAGAGAAGACTGGATTACAAATGCTCTGGTCCAACCTTCTGGAAGCTGGGTCCTGCAATTAAATTGTTCCCCAGATTAGGTTGCTTTATTGTCACATCCGAGAATTGCCAGCATGTTGAGGGAGGTGATCCTGCACCTCTACTCAAGCCTTAGTGAGGTGCACTGAGCTCCAGTTCTGAGCTCCTCAGTACAAGAGAGACAGGGAGCTCCTGGACTGGGCCCAGTGGAGGACAAAGATGCTTAGGGGCCTGGAATATCTCTCCTGTGAAGAAAGGCTGAGGGAATTGGGCCTGTTCAGCCTTGAGAAGAGATAGCTGAGAGGGGACCTCATTAAGGTCCTGTATCACACTCTGTAGCCATCAGAAGCTGACCATATGAAATATGATCAACCCAGCTATCTTTAGTCATGCTGCTTTCCTGGCCACTGGGCAAGGATGCAGAACTTTTGCACAACTCAAGACAGCTGGGCCATCTTAAATGCAGACATAAAATTCTTCAGTTCTTTCAAGGTATTATTCATGAAGGAGAGCTGGTACTGCAGCACAGCGTTCTGGAGGTGGCACTGCTCCATTTCCTTCTGGATAGGCTGTTATGCATTGGCTTTCTCTGCACTGAGGGCCAAAGCTAGTGCTTTATTGTTTTACTTTTCTTTCCAACTGCCCTCAAGGCATTGGGAATCTGTGATTAAATTCCCCTTGCATATTCTCTTTAAGGCTAAACAAACCCAATCCCTGAATTGTTCTTTGTATGCAAGTAGCACAGCACAGTCTGTTTTTTGTAGTGATTGACGTAGTGAATTCTTACTTGAGGCACTGAGACCTTTCAGGGTCTCTTGCTTTTTGGTACCATTTGAAATATGTAACAATGCTGTGTGAATGCATCAGGTCTACTAGTCTTGTTATTCAACTTTTTCAAGGTAGCATTAAATTTTTGTATTACTTGCAAGTCAATTGTTTTAAAAAAATAATACGATTTTCAATAAAAACAAAAAGGAAACTAACACAGATTATATGCCTTTTACAATGTGCCTTTTCTCCTGTCCTGTCTTGCTGCCTTCTTCCTTTTTGTCTATGTTTCACTTTCAGTACTAGCTTTAGTAATCCTGATAATCCTGTGTTATTGGAGAGAGCTGTTCTGTTTTAATGGCAGTTTAGTTCTTGGACAGTTCAGGATGGTTCTCAGATTCAGCATCCCTTGTTGAGAGGTGGATGTGTGTGTGTGTGTGCATGTGGGTTATTTCTGTTTGGTTGATAAGTTTGCTATTGTTTGTCTTGCCCCACCTGCTTTGAGAAAATAATTTATTGTATAAACTACGTAAAAAAAAGCAACCCATCATAGCAACCCATAGTGATAAAATGTTCAGTTTAAGCCGTATATTCTTTCATGTGCTCATTATACACCAAAATTGTTTGGCCACTGCCTTGTGAATTTCAGTTTCAAAAGTTGACACTAAGATTAGCTCTACTGTTTTTTTGTAAATCCTATATTCTGTTACTCAGTAGTATACCTCTGTAAAAGAGTATTATTTAAATAAACTCCATTTTTAATGAAGTTTTACAAGTTTACTTTGGAATGGACGTTCACTGAAGGGGTAAAAAAACCCCATATGTTAACACAAAGTTCCCTGGATGTGATTGAGTGAAGAAGAACATTCATTTTAAAGTTTATGACATGTTAGGGATATAAAAATGTCCTTTTGGATTTCCACCTTATAAAAATACTACTTTTTAAACCCCTTTTTTCACCTAACTTGGTAAATTTTAAACTGTGGAGTTTAGACTATTGTCCTTCTTTCCTCTGCACATCAAGGAGCACAACATAATGTGTTCTGGCCTGTACAGGATTCCAAGCATTCTTGCATGTTTTCTGCTTTCATGCCATTATAATTTCTCATACATTGAGTCCACTATATTTATATATTACTTACCAGGAGAGCCATTATGGAAGATTTTTAAAAGCATATTAATCATCCAGCAATTCCATTCCCTCTAACCCTCAGAAAAGATCAGGGATTGTCAAACCTGGAGACTGATGATGATTTCAGAATACACACTTAGCACTTGAAGGGCTTCTGAAAGAAAGGCATTCGTTAGTGTAGGTTTGACATGTTCTTTGCACTTGGAGGGCTTCTGAAATAAAAGCTTTATTTGTTAGTCTAGGTTTGAAATATTCCTTGCTCGTCGTGAACTTCTGTACTTGTGGTTGTGCATGTCTCTTGAAATAGATAAAACTAAGCTTTTTGGAAGAGCTGTCATCTCTCCCTAAGGCAACCCCTTCTGCAGTTGAAAAGAGAGCTTTCCTAATGCTAGCTTTGCTCAGGGAAAGCCACAAAAAACCACTACTTGTTTTTCAAGTCTAGTATGGATTTTGGAATTGGGGGCACAGGAGATCGACAGTGAATTAACTGTAGTAAAACATTTCTCTAAGCATATGTTAAACACATTGCTTATTTTTCCTGACTTGCTTCCATAGAAAGTGGTGATTTCATGACTCAGCCCTTTTGCCCTTTTCTAAACTCATTATCCAGTAAGCTGTTTGCTGTGGCATTTTGTGGGGGGTAAGTCTGAAACATCTGCCTCCATCTCCATTTACACTTATGTGGCAAATAATGGGATTGCAATTAAGTAATCCTGGAAAACTAGTGATGTCTTTACTGCAGATGTGTAGAGCAACTTTCTGTTTCAAAAAGCCGTAGAAATTATTTAGTGGCAAACTAACATTTAGACAAACTGGGCTGACAGGAAGAGAATTTAAGGGTAATGTTTTGACTGATGGCAGTTTTGGGGTTTTTCTCTTGCAGCTAGTGAGAGAGTGTAAGGAAGTTCTGAAAGGTGGACTCTTAATGAAGCAATATTACCAGTTTATGTTACGGGAAGTGTTAGATGATTTACAAAAGATTGATTGCAACATTGATTCTTTTGAAGAGGATCTGCATAAAATGTTAATGGTAAGTTTCAAAAAGGAGAGTTCAACTAAGTGTATTAATCTGAATACTGCTAATGGAAATCTGTTATCCCTTTTAGGCATGGTTGCCTTTTTTTTTCTTTCCCTACTTTGATACAAATTTATTATTTTAATGGACTTGTAAAGTAAGACAGAAACCAGTGCTGTTTTAGCAGTGTATTTAGCAATACCTGGTTTTGTTCTGTGGGACAATTTACTTGTAAATTGCCTATACTTAACAAAACCAGTTCATATATAGAACAGTAAATTTCATAAGTTTGACCTAAACTTTTAATAACCTTTTAATATTGTGTAAAGTATTATTTTTTTACTAACATTATATCTTACTGCATTGGCATTGCATTAATGCCATACCTTATTTTTAATGTGTGTTCATTGTTGCAATTAGTTAAAGAAGTCTTTTTGAGGAAAACACTTGGCCTCTGGAAGATAGGGGTTGGAACTGGGTAATCCCTAAGGTCCTTTTCAACCCAGAACTTTCCGTGGTTCTATGATCTTGGCATTTTTACAGTGTAGTCTGAAGATACTTGAAACCAATAGAAAGTATCTTAACCATTTCTGAGGAGTTATATTATGGATTATTGAACTGAAACAAATTGCAGGTAATTTTTTGCATTCAATATAATCCTGAAGGGCAGATGGTTGAAGAAAAATTGAACTTACCTTATTTTTATATTGGTTTAAAACAGTAGTAAATAAAGGTGAGAGTTAAGACTTGATATAAAGGAGCACAAAGTGTAATGTAGAATCTCAGAAACCTTTTCATGGCACTTACCCATTTTCCAGAGGATATGTTGAGGTAAAACCTTTTAATGTAACCCAATTAATAAAAGATTTAGAGACTGTTTTTCAGCAGTCCAGCTTTAAAAACTCTGGCTGCTGTGGGCATTCGCTAATACAATGATAAATAGCAGCTCAGCAAGCAAGGTGGTCAGTATTTTTGAGAAGATACTGTGGAGCCATAGAATCTAATACTTGCTGAGCCATAAATTACACCTTTTGTATGAAAACATGCAGTGCATTTTCAGTTGGAGCAAATGAAAATTATTGTAGAAATACCTTCTAAAATTGTATAATACTGAGTTTGTAGATTTGGGAAATTCTAGTCCTTAACACTTGGTGTAACAATTTCTGTTTAAATTGTCTGTTTCCTTGTTCAGGTTTACTTTGATTATATGCGAAGCTGGATCCAAATGCTGCAGCAGTTACCTCAAGCATCTCATAGTTTAAAAAATCTGTTGGAGGAAGAATGGAATTTCACCAAAGAAATAACTCCTTATATAAGAGGAGGTGAAGCTCAAGCTGGAAAACTGTTTTGGTAGGTTTTATTTAATTCCTCTCCTTATGGTGTTATTTTATACCAGAGAGGTATTCAGTTAGCACTTGTTTGGGGTTCCCAGGGGAATTCTTGAGATGTCATTAAGCAGCTGGTAGTCTTTGTGAATGTATGGATCATTGAGGGCTGTAGGTGTAGGATGCAGTAGGTGCAGGTGGCTTCTATGGGCCCCAAGATGATGCTTGTTTCTGTACGTGGACTTGGCAACAGCTTTCTTGCATTAAGAAGGAAGAAGTTTAAGATGCCATGCTACCTCAATAAGACTCTGAAGTTCCACCATTTCTGTTGCTACAGTGATATTGCAGGAATGCTGCTGAAATCTACAGGAATATTTTTAGATTCTGGACTACAAGACAGTTGTGATGAATTTTGGGCCAGTGCCGATGACAGTACTGCATCAGATGAAATCAGGTATTAAGCCTTATGGCTTAATAATAACAAAACACTTGCATATGTTTCTCTACCTCTGGCGGATGCATAATGTATTTTATTCATTAGAAGGCAAACTTGATAAATGCAAGGCTTCATAGACTCTATCACTATATTTCTGTGTGCAGTAGCAGTAGTAATGAACTATCATGTTGTTTTTTGAAGCTAGTAACCTTCTGTTTAACTCAGGCTGTGAGAGGTTGTTTATTCAATGATATTCTTACCAAAAATGTGCCTACTCAAATTCAACTTATTTGTCGGCTGCTTGCAAATATTTATGTTCTTTTTACTAACATATATGTAAATAATTATTTTATAATGGCTGTATAACTGTAATATGATTTATTAAAACATTGTCATTTCTTTTGTGTCAATGTTTCAGGAGGTCTGTTATAGAGACCAGCCGATCACTGAAAGAGCTGTTCCATGAGGCTAGAGAAAGGGCCTCCAAAGCTCTTGGTTTTGCTAAAATGTTGAGGAAGGTAAGTTAACAGAGTCTCCTCTTATTTACATGCTTCAAAGAAATTTAGTCTGAAAGCATATTCCTTTGTTTTGTCATTATTTGTAGGACCTTGAAATAGCAGCAGAATTTGCATTGTCAGCCCCTGTGCGAGATCTTCTGAATGCTCTGAAAACAAAAGAGTATGTGAAGGTAAATTCACATAGGTAATAAGATTTAGAGGCATGAAAATGAACTGAGTATGCTAAGCAGAATGCCAAATATTGGCATGCTTTAGTTTTTTAATGGGACATCTATATTTCAACATTTAAAGTGTTGTGTATTTAATATTGAATTGAGGTAGTCAATGTCTGTACATATGTTTGTATGAGTGAGAATGCTAGTCTGTGCTTTGGGAAATCTGGTGTCTTAATTCCTTGTTTTTCCAAAGATTCTCTTTGTGACTGAGGAAAAATCTTTCTGTTTAATAATGCTTAGTAATGAGTTGTATGAAACAAATGATTTCAAATCTATAAGGTAAATGGATACATGTTTGAGTAGGTTATCTCAGACTATAGATCTGTGTTTTGCTTTTATAAAGCGACAGTGTTATAGTGGAGGTCTGCTTTAGCAAGGTTCCTAGAGAGTACTAAGGACATGAGAAGTGCAGGGACTCTGTTCTGTTCCAGAGTAATTGTTGCTAGAAAAATGTTATGCAGCAAAAGTAAGCACTTGGTGCTCTATATTTACTGCAGTGTAAAGTCCCACATTTGTGGTTTTGCAGAATTCCTTAAAAATTCCTGGGTCAACAAATCTTTTTTGTAATTTAAGTAAGTTGTTTGCTTCAACAGGTCAAATGTATTTGGATCTGTTCTTTTTTGTCCTCTCATACATTTTTTATATACACATATAAATATATATATATATAATTTGCAGTTGGGAAATAATGCACTAACTTCTCATGACATAATTCATGTTAGATTTATGTAAATGTTCGCTAAATACAGAAATTTGTTTAAGGAGACAGAAGCAACTTCATAGGAGAGAAGTTCATAAAGAGTTGCAAATACATGGGTAAAACAACTGGCTCAGTGGGGCCCTGCTCTGTGAATTGTTTGAGTTGGAAAATAGCCAGGGAAATCAGGATATGTTTACTTAAAAAAAATATTGTCCCCCAAGTATGTAGTCTTGGCTGCTTCAAGACACTGTATTAGTTTTACTAGACCTTTTAAAGATTGTATCTTTTTATTATGTTCATTTTTAAAGAAAAAATTGTGTCTGGAGTTTGACACATCTGTTATACATGGGTTAAATGACACACATTTTGATAATGAACACTTTATATATTAACCCTCTAATATCATGTAGGAAGCTTAAATTTTTAACAGCCTTTTCAGGCAGATACTCATTAGTTTTAGGAATCTAATGTAGCTTTTAGTAACAATCATCTAGTATTTTGCATTGGCCTGCAGATTATAACAGTTTTAGTTATAACATATGTCTGCCTAATGGGAGAAGTGCTGAGTGCAGTATTTTGTCTTAGCTTGACGACATCACACTCTGAAAAGAGAGAATTCAACTCCATGAGTCAGTTACCTCATGGCAAGTCAAGATACTGGCTGTTTTACTGTTTTCACAGTCTGCTTCTGATACCTAACTCGGTTGAAGTATTGCTACCAATGTGACAGATATAATTGGAATTAGTTTTTAAGTAGTAGCAATAATGTTTTATTAAAAGAGAATGCTCTAACTGGACTTGCTCTGGGTTTTATGAAAGTAGAAGAATAGCTGATACTTTTCAGACTGGTTTTTGTTTACTCTTTTTCTTTTGTAGTCATTGAGAAATGTATGAATTCTGAAGGAATTTTAATACTCTTTGTTGACTAACTTACTTTTTAAAATGTGTATATATATTTTATACTCGAGTATGCATACATATATAGTATATATGTGAAACTGGACTTCTTTTGTGACAAGATTCCTTTAAAAGAATATGTAGAAGAATTAACTTGAAGTACAGAGAAAGAAGTCCCTGAAAATGGTGATCTAGTGGGTTTCAAAAGAAATAATTTATAATGCATTTTGACTTTCATTGCAAAAACAGCTGAAGGTATCATTTTAGTATGTGTGTTGTACATCTTTTTAGATAGAAATTCTTCCTGTTGCTTAAATGATACCACCTCTTTTATATTTTTAATTTTTCATAAAAAACAATGAGATTGACTCATTCAGTGTATTTCTTTCCCACAGGTGCAAATTCTCGGACTTGAGAGTTTACAAGTATTTGTACCAGGTAGTATTGCAGGGGAAAAGTCTGTGATTTTGCAGCTCCTCAATGCAGCTGCTGGGAAGGATTGCTCCAAGGATTCAGATGAGCTTACATACGAGGCCTACTTGCTGATGACCAAACACAGTGACAAAGAGCATGAATTAGATGACAGCTGGAGTGCCTGGGAGGGTCAGCCAGTCAAAGTAGTGCCACAAGTAGAAACTGTTGATACGCTGCGCACCATGCAGGTGGGTTTGGTCTTATTTCCCCACTGGTCATCTCACACTTCTAGGAATGCTTATGCTGTCAGATTAATGGAGTGATTCAAGTGAAGCATGTGTCCTTTTATAGGCAATAAAAAGTTAAATTCAGGAATAAGTTTAGTTCTTAGTTGTGTGAAATGCAAATATTAAATGGCTTGTAGCGTTTCCTGGCAGGATCAGTCTGTACAAATGTGACTTTTTCTGAGTTGTACTTGTATAATAATTGGAGATACTTTTAATATCTAGTTGGGTGTTCAGAAGTGTGGATATGACTTGAAAACTGAATATCTTATTAAGATGTCATCAGTCTCCAAGAACATGTGATGTTTGTGTGCTTTCCATGAAACCAGTTAGTCTTGATTTTGGATGAATTGTGACATTTAATGTTAAATTTCTCTGAAAGTTACTGGATATTCAACAGTTCTGCAAGAAGAAAGGTTTCCAGTCATACTTTCCTTCTTCCTAAGCCAACAGGATTTCCCTGCCAGCAGTTCTGCTGCACTCTGACAGCTGAGCCAGGTCACTGCCCCTTGTGTTCTCATATCCTTAATGTTAAGCTATATGGATTTTCCTTTGGTATGTCATGCAGTTCCTTGGATCCCTACCATAAATGGGCTGTACTGTCCATAAAGAGAGAGACTTTCTGTGTCACTGTGCCTGACCTTTGGCATTTAGAGGGTTCTAGCAATTACAGGCAGTTGAAAAAGTCACTCCTCTGCATACTGCTGTTTTTAACGTGCAAATATATTGTTTCTTGTTTGCCTGATGTTCCAATTGAACAATAAAAAACTAGCCTTTGATTAAGTGCTTATAAGTTCTTTGGACTTCCATCAAAGTTAGTATTTCATTCAGAAAATGAAAACAGCAGTAGATGAAAATTGGTCTACACATGGTTTCTTCCATATGTGAGTGTACATAAAACACTATATGTGTGTGTGTTTATATGTCTATAACACTTACTTGGTTTTTTAAAATCCAGGACTGAAAGGTTGAGGAAATAAAAAGTCCTTCAGAAAGATTCTGCCTTAAAAAATGCATTTTGATTGCAAGCTAGAGAAAATGTAAGGTGTTAAATACTCATCAAATGAAAGAATCTCATCAACACTTAAAGAATTTTGAGCATGAAATTACTCTTTGGGGAAGAGGTATTGAAAATCAGGATGAAATAGGTCTTGTTTTGTGAGTAACTTGTTACAGATGCATTGCCTATAGTTTGAAATCAGCAGAGCTTAGTATAGCAGCACCATCTGTATGCTTTTATAGACTTGTGGAATATCAAAACTCTGGTTTCCAAGACACATCACATATTGATAATTTTCAGAATTTGAGCAAATACTGTGTGTTAAGTCCCTATTCAGTAGTGGGCTTTTGTCCTGAAGTACTTGGATAATATCCCCTTGTTTATATGACGATTGTTATTTCTGTCTACTTTGAGAAAATATAATTATTTTTTACTTAGCTGTTGCTTTTCTTGTGTACAGCTAATTTGAAGATAATTTAATGCAGTGTTTCCCATATTTTCCAGTAGTGAACAGGACCATATTCCCCATGAAAACTTGCTGAGGCATTTACCCTAATGGAACTCTGCTCACTAGATGAGAGCTTGAGTTTAGTTGCCAGCATCAAGCTTTTCTATGTGAATTTAGATTTTCATGAATAATGATGAGAGGTCTTTCATATATTAGAATTTAAAAAATTCTGATTGTAATCAAGTGATACTGAATATATTTTTACAGAGAGAATTTTCTTTACAAGATGTAGTGGTGTTTTATATTCCAGGTTGATAACCTCCTCCTTGTAGTCATTCAATCTGCCCACCTTGTGAGTCAGAGAAAAGCTTTCCAGCAGTCTATTGAAGGGCTCATATCTCTGCACCAGGAACAGACATCCAGCCAACCAATCATTGCCAAAGCTCTACAGCAGCTAAAGGTAGGCAGGTTTGGAGACTGTTTATCAAAACTGATGGTGCTTTGCTCATTGATAAGTGAAAAAGTGAAAGAAGATTTGATTGCAAAGCTAATGGCATGTTTAGCAATTGTAAGTTATGTAGTAGTCTCTATGGCTTTTAATTTCTGTTTTTGCAAATAACTTGTGAGTGCATTTTTGAGCTGTATTGGTGTAATAATTTCTGCATTGGGTAATTGGGAGATGAGTCCATAATGCAGATGAAATAGCATTTCAGATGTATATATCACCATAGCAACAGAGTGAATACCTCTTTGGGTAGCAGCAGTATTGAATTGAAAGAAAGTGTATGATTTTCTAAAACCAAGTTCTGCAACAATCAACTTTTCTTCCTATATTTAAAAATGCAAAAGTGGGTAGTTTCTCTGTTTCTTTTCTTGTAGTTTTGGTGTGGGCTTTTAAATCTTTCTTTGCTTGTTTGGTGTGTGTGGTGTGTTTGTTTTGCTTTTGTTTGATGAGTGCTTTCTTTGATGGGTTTGGTTTGTTTGTTTTTTGGGCTTCAAGTGGCAGTATCAAGTCCCTGCGTTCAATAGAGGCTGTGTCCATATACCAAGGTGAAAATAGAACCAAAGGCTTGGTCACCCTATAGATAGTAGAACTCATTTTCTTATTTCTTGTTTGTCTGGTTTTGGTTGGGTGTTTTTGTTTTGTGGTTGTGGTTTTTTTTTGTTGGGTCCTCGCTCACGCTTTTGCTATCTGTGTTTTTAAAGTTAATCACGTACAAGCAAACTTTGTTTTAATAATTGAGTTAATTACAAGACTTGCTTCATGTAACTGCTGGAAAATGTGTGTTTTTCCAAGACTGAATGAATTCTTGTTGCATTAAAGTACTTTTTCATTTAAAAAATGTAATTGGATTAATGTTTGCCTTACATTCTACAGTTGACAAGATTAAGTAATGTTTTGCTGCCCCCCATCCCTTTTTGTTGTTACTCAGAACGATGCATTACAGCTATGCAATAAGATAAGCAGTGCCATTGATAGAGTTGATCACATGTTCACATCTGAATTTGATGCTGAAGTTGATGAATCCGAATCTGCCACTTTGCAGCAATACTACCGGGAAGCCATGATTCAGGGCTATAATTTTGGGTTTGAGGTAAGGGAACAAAAACTAATTGAAATTTCTGGTTTTGCATTGCTGCAAATAAGGTAACTAGTAACTGTGGAAATACAAAGAATTTATGGAACTATTGAATTATTTAGGTTGGAAAAGACCTTTAAGATAATCACTTCCAGTTGTTAACTCGCCACCATGAGGTCCACCACTGAACCATGTCTGCATCTACACATCTTTTAAATAACTCCAGGGACGGGGGACTCAGCCACTTTCCGTGGCCTGACCACTCTTCCAGTGAAGAAATTATTCCTAATACTCAATCTAAACCTCCCCTGGCTCAGTTTGAGGTTGTTTTCTCTTGTCCTAACACTTTTTACTTGAGAGGGGAGACTCATACCCACCTCACTATAACCTCCTTTCAGGTAGTTGCAGAAAACAACAAGGTTGCACCTGAGCCTCCTTTTCTCCAGCTCCTCACAAGAGCTGTGCTTCAGCTTTGTTGCCCTTCCCTGGATTTGCTCCAACACCTCAGTGTCTTTCTTGTAGTGAGGGGCCCAACAGTATCTGAGGTGCAACCTCAGCAGTGCCCAGTACCATAACTGCCCCAGTTCTGCTGGCCACACAATTGCTGATAGAAGCCAGGATGCCATTGTCCTTCTTGGCCCCCTGGGCACACACTGGCTCATGTCCAGCCAGTTGTCAGCCAGCACCCTCAAGTCTTTTTACCCCAGGCAACTTTCCAGCCACTCTTCCCCCATCTTGTAGCACTACATGGCATTGCTGTGACCCAGGTGCAGGACCTGGCATTTGACCATGTTGAACCTCACACCACTGGGCTTTGTCCAACAGTCCAGCCTGTCCAGAATGCTCTGCAGGGCCTTCCTGCCCTCCAGCAGATCAGCACTCCCACTCAACTTGGTGTCACCTGTGAATTGACTGAGGGTGCCCTCCATCCCCTAGTCTAGATCATTGGTAAAGACATCAAACAGGACTGGCCCCAAAACTGAGTCCTGGGGAACCCCAATAGTGACCAGCTGCCAGCAGGGTGTAGCACCACTCACCCACCACTCCCTAGGCCTGGCCATCCTGCCAGTTTTTTACACAGCAAACAGTGAACATCTACCCCAGAGCATGAGCAGCCAGCTTTTGCAAAAGAATGCTGTGGAAAACAATGTCAAAAGCTTTACTAAAATATAGGTAGATGACTTCCACAACCTTTCCCTGATCCACTAAGTAGCTCACCTTCTCATAGAATGGGATCAGGTCAGTCAAGTAGGACCTGCTTTTCACAAACCCATGCTGGCTGGGCCTAATCTCCTGGTTGTCCTGTTCTAGATGATCCGTAACCTTCAGACTGGCAGGTCTATTGTTTTCTGCATCCTCCTTGCAGTCCTTCATGTAGATGGGACTCATATTTGGTAATTTCTAGTGAGCTGTGACTTCCCAGTTTTAGCAGAATGTCATAAAAAATGTGTTGCCTCAGAAATTTTACTTGAGAATAGTTGAAAGGCAACAGGTGAATCTGATAAATTTGTTAAATTAGCAATGCCTGGAAATCTGAAAATCTTTTAAGAACTTGATTTCAGGTATAGCCTTGGGAGCTCTGCTGCTTGGCAGCATTTTAGATGATATCAGAGTCATTAAGGTTGGAAAAGACCTCCAAGATCAAGTCCAGCCTTCAGCTACTGCCACCGTGCTCACTAAACCATATCACAAAGGTCCATATTTACTAATTTTTTTTTAATACTTCCAAGGATGGTGACTCTACCCCCCTGTGGGTTAACTTACCTTCTCACTGTTTTTCAGCCTAGAATAACAGAATACTGTAACATGAGACATTCCTTCAGAGTTTGTGGTGGTTCTTGAGTGCTTGCCTTAGAGTGTGGGCATTCAAAATGTTATTGTTCAGATGCTTCAGCTGTTTTGCTACTTGATTCCTCTGGGCTTTGTAAAGTTTTTTAAAGATTGTGTCATACCCTAATATACTTCTAGGATAGTCTTATAAGAAATAAGTGGTATTTATTTGATTTTTTAAATGCACATAGCTGACTTTTTTATTCCCTAATGTTACTGCAATATAACTAAAAATAAACACTACTTTGCAGTTCAATCTCTGGCTAGAGAATCAAGTGTTTATGTAGGATGTTTCTTCAATGATGTATACACTGCTAAACATCAGCACGTGCCTGATCCACACAGACAAAAACAGTGTGGCTCAGTATTGCCTCTCACTGTAGCATATTTTGTATCATACTTTTCTTAATTAATTTTTTGTCTGTAAATAGGCAACTGCTTGCATAAAATAATTTTGTCTAAGAATAGGATGTGACTGTTACCATACTGTAGAGTTTTGTTAGCTTGCAAATACTCCAGTGGATATTGTTCTTCTTATAAATATGTGAAAAGTAATCTTTAGTTTCTTACAGTACCATAAAGAAGTTGTTCGTCTGATGTCTGGAGAATTCAGGCAGAAAATTGGAGACAAATATATCAACTTTGCCAGAAAATGGATGAATTATGTGCTAACAAAATGTGAGAGTGGCCGAGGCACTCGACCCAGGTAACAGCCAACTTGTTACTGCCATGGTAGTTTTTGGTAGAGCTGAAGGGTTGGGCTTAAAAAATCAGAGCAAATGAAGTGATGTCTGGCTGGCAGCCAGTCACTAGGCTGTTCCTTGGGGCTCAGTTTTTGGGCCAGTTTTTATAGTGTTTTTGTCAGTGACCTGGATGTGGGAATTGTGTACATACTAAATAAGTTTGCCATACTAAATTAGGAGGAGACATTGATTCCCTCAAGAGCACAGACACTGTACAGAGAGACCTTGAGGGCTGAATAATAACCAACCTTATGAAATCCAGCAAGTGGCAAATGCCAGATTTTGCACCTGGGCTTCTGTAACTCTGAGTATCTATATAGATCAGATGCCAAGAGATTGGAGTGCAGCCATTCAGAAAGGGACCTCAGGGTTCTTGTTGGTTGTAAGCTTTGAGTCAGCAATGTGCTCAGGTGGTGAAAAGGGCCAACAGTATCTCAGGGTGCCTTAGGCACGATGGAAGGAGTGATTGTACACCTTGTTTAGCAGCCTCACTTCGAGTGCCCTGTGCACTTTTGGGCTCCACAATCTAAGAAGGACATAAAAATGTTGCAGCAGGTCTAAAGAAGGCCAGTGAAGATGCTGAAAGGACTAAAGTACAAGATGTAATGAGGAGTAATTAAGGATACTAGGTTTGCTCAGCTTAGGGAAGAGGAAAATGAGTTGCTGCTTCTTCATGTTTTCTCTCTGGTGACTGGACAAGAGGAAAAAGTTCTTCACTGAGAGGTGGTCAAGCCCTGGAAAAAGCTCCCCAGGAAAATGATCATGGCCCCAGGCATGCTAGTGTTCAACAACCATTTGGACTGTGCTCTCAACTTCTGTGTTGCCCTTTGTGGAGTCAGAAGTTCAGTTCTGATGATCGTGTGTGCCTCTTTCAACTCAGGATATCCTGTGATTGTATTTGTATTTTGTAGGTTGCAGCTGCTAGTTAAGTAGGTCAAAGAGAAGGCAGTGGGGGGACAGCAGGTGGCTGAAGACACAACTCACTCCAACCAAATTACTTTACTTTACTTTACCAGTCTAGGCCATAATACCACTGATGCCCAGTCATTACTAATCAGTCAGTCATGGAATCTTCAGTATCCTTTCAGTCTTGTTTTAGAAAGGAGACTTTGGGCAGGGATCACAGTGGTTTGGCTTGTTGCTCTCAAATTATGGTTGAGTTGATGACACTGTTTGGAAGATAGCATGTATATGGGTGTAGATACATAGCATGGCCTGCTGAACTTGCTTGGCAGTGCCCTTGCTAAAATCAGTCTTTGTCTGAATATAACTGGATAAAAGGTAAAATGTTTGTTTTATATATTTTTTAAAATGAGGATTTTATCATATTTTGCAGGTGAAAAATAATTAACTATTATTTAATGTTCTTGGATGTGGTTGAAACTCTTAATGATGGCATTAGCCAATGACTGTTTCATTTTTTGTCTTTTCTTTTTCTTTTACATAGATGGGCAACTCAAGGTTTTGATTTTCTTCAAGCCATTGAGCCAGCATTTATTTCAGCTCTCCCAGAAGATGACTTCTTGGTATGCATAAGTTTTTCTTATGGTGTTTGTTTGTAAATACTTGTGAAGCTATCAGTAGATGTTTTGCAGGGATACTTTTTATAAAACAACATCTGAACACAGATGCATTTCTGAAACAATTGCTGTTGTGTATCACTGTTGGTGCTGCTATCTCTTCTGTGTGTTAGATTCTGTAAAGAGTAGATTTGTGACCACTGCCAGTAATGGTTTCAGTTTGCTGACAAGTTGCTGGTACTGTCTGGGCAGGCCACCTCCCTTTTTGTCTTGGAAGGTTGACAGCAGCTTTCTACAGAGATTTATAGTTGTCATAATGAATTTCTAAATGTAAGCTTCTGAAAAAAAATCACTGTCTTTTAAAGATTTTTTATTTTCAAATAGTTCCAACATGGAACAGAATTTAGAGCATCTTTCTTTTGTTTTTATTATGAAAAAACAGTAGAATAAAGTTAGCTTTTTTGTCTGCTCTGCTTTCCTCCTTTTCCTGTTATGAGAATTTATTTCCCTGATCTTGATTAATACTAAAGAGAAGTGAAAGCACAATTGCCACAAAATAGCAGAATGTGAGTGTCAGCACCTCTTGTTTTTTACTAATTTCAAGATGTTATGAAATGCCAACCACATTAATCTTGCATAATACAGAAAATACATGGTTTAGTCTTTTCTTCACGTGTATTTTTATCAGGATCTCCTAGTAAATTATGTGTTAGTCCTGCATTTGTGTTGGTGGAAAAGGGTTGTCTGCCTTTATGACAGAGTTAAGCTGGTATTTGGAATACACTTATACTTTAGCTTTAGGAAGGAGCCCCTCCAATTCTTCTGCTTTTACACAGTTTCTGAAACAGACTTTGAACAAGTAAGGGGGAAAGAAAGGGAGGAGCCCAAAACCTTAATTGCATTTTGAGGTCTTTTCTGTCTTAAAAAAGAAAAAAGGATTTCAGTTTTGGAGATCATCACTTGAAGCTGCTTTGATTATTCTGTATAGCACAGATCACAGTATTTTACCTAGAAATGGCAGTGTCAATCCTGATGTCTTAGATACTACATCATGTCATAGAAGAATGATGGTCTAGATACAGAGCTCTACATTTGAAGATGAAATTCTAGCTCAGTCTGCGTTGGTGAAATATGCCAGTCTCAAACTCAGTGCTTCTTTAGTTTTATAATTCTGTTTTTTCTTAGTTCTTGAAGTTCCTGGTCTTCACTAAGTTTCTGAATTTCTGGAGGAAATTTTGGTACACTGAGTGACTGGCATGTAGAAGTTACCTTTGTAGCAGCTCTACCAAAGAACATAATTTTACTACTTTGTGAAAATACATTATATCCCTAGTGTTCTGACAAATAAATTGAATGAGAGGAAGATTTAATAACTTGTCTAGGATTACATACTCATGGAATAGTACACCTAATAATTTGGCTCAGATTACCTGAGGCCCAGTTCAGAGATTTTAACTTTTAAAATCCCTTTCATGACAGTTTTGATAGCTTCATGGGTAGGTAGTATTTCTTTTAATATGCAGGGCTTCATATTTTTTGTTTTCAAGATTTTCTTCTTGAGATTCAGGCCATCATATTCTCACTCAATTTTTTAAAGTTTTTTCTTGGGATGTGGAGGGGGAGAGCAGAGAAAGTTGTTGTAGCTTTTTCCAGGAAATTTGATTTTAATTATATTAAAAATGAATATGAAGATAAAAATCTTTCTATCTTGAAATGTGCTTTATTATATGTCACTGTTCAGTTCTTACAGTTAGGTAATTTTGACAAGGAAAAAAGACAAGGCAAAATTAAGACTTCCTAGCATTAAAAAAGTCAATTAAGTCAAAATGCTAATGTGGATTCAGAAGTTTAGTATAATAGGTAGAATATAGGGGTGCTTATCTAACAGACTACATACTTGAACTTTTTTTGTCATATGACCATCAATTTTCTTGTAACAAAACATCACAACTTTTTTTGTTTGTCTTTCCTAGAGTTTACAAGCTCTGATGAATGAGTGCATTGGCCATGTTATTGGAAAACCTCACAGTCCTGTTACAGGTTTGTACCTTGGTAAGGCAGAAGTTACTGGAGTTTGTTCTGGAGCTTTGCTGCTGCTGTTACAGAATTTTGATTGTAAAGTGCTTTTAAAATGCAAGAAATACCAATAAAAGTATTTTCAATCTATTTATGATTGCTGATGTGAAACCATTATTGCCTGATAAAGTATAAATATGTGGTAGTTTTCCCAAGAAATTTCAAAGCTTTACAGATTCTTTCCTCTGATTTTGTCCTTCCTGTGAAGTCCTGCAAATCTTATAGGAAAGGGCTGTGTTATTTAAAGATTGGATAAAAATGTGATTTTAACTTTAAGAAGACAGTTACCGCTCCCTCTCCCAATTATTTACACTTTGGCACCGCAGATGTTTTTGCTTCTTATGGACTTTATATTATCAAAGACACACGAGTTGTATATGGGGGGTGTGCAAACCAGTTTTCTGATATAAAATATGGCATAATGTAAAATACATCTTTATAGATACAAATGTTGATATCATTAGAGTGAAATCAACATATTTGATGATGCATCTTGAGAAAAGAATGTTTTGTCTGCTGTGTGTGTCTTTTACTCATTTCTTTCTCAGCACCATTTCTGTCTTCCTCATCTCAACTTCATAGACTCGTTTACTTTTCAAGATACTTTGTCATCTTTTTTATTTTTCTCATGGTGTCCACATCCTGGGCAGGCTTGATGATAGAAGACATGAGGGGAGGGTAATCTGCCTCCAGCAGAGGAGTTTTCCTAGTTTTTCAGGAAAGCTTGTTTTGATATAATTTTGATGAGAAAGTCTTAGAGCTGACAAACCTTTTGCAGTCAAAGTCAGTCAAAGAAGCATAGTCTAAACTCAAATTTAGCCAAATTCTGTACAGTGATGTAAAACCTTCACTTTCAGTATGTTGTACATTCATGTACATTCACTTTCAGTAGTGTTGTTGAGAGGGAGGCCTGTTTTAGTGAATCACTAGCATGATGATGGCAGATTATTGAAACTCTTAAATTTGCTGTTGCAGACACTGCAGATCACACAAACTAAATTGATTGACAGCTTTTGTCTCAGAGGCATAGGGAGGAGGTGACACAGATTAATGGTAGACTTGAACAGCAGCCTGAAACTTTAATAGATGTGAAATTTAACATAAACTCTGTCCTGGCTGCAGATATTCCCATCTCCTGATCAGAAGAAAAATAAGACTTCTAGTTACATTTGCATACCACTTTGAAGGACTTAAACTCACTGTGGTCTTCACCCATTTTCCCAAAGCAGAGGATCCAGTTGGGTTCACACTGCTGCCTCTAGACATACAGCTGTGTATCTCCTGGTGTTTCATCCTGGCTTTTTGCTTTGTGAAACAGCTGCTGTCTACCTGGGTGGGTTAGGATCTGCCTTCTGGGTCTCTTGTTAGCGTATTTGCTGATTACCTGGCCCTGCCATCTTTTGCTTGCCCTGGTAGTGCAAGCAAGGCAGAAACTTAACTCCCTGAGAGGAGCCTAGCCTGGCAGAAAGTACTGACTTATGGTTTGTTGGGCAAGCAGCTGTCTTGAGATGTGACTGCCGCAGTATTTTGCTTACTATTTAAGAAGGAGTTGAGGGCAGACAGTGCAGACTGCTCTTGGAGGCACTGAGTTAGGCATAAAGGCAGTGGCTACTCAATTAGGTTTTGTCCTGTCCATTTGCATCACTTCCTTGGTGCAGACTGTCATGGGTGGCATTAGTTTGAATAATACTGTCATATGTGGGTTTTTTCCACAGCTTAATTTGGTTTCCATTATTGTCTGAGAAAGCTTAATTCTCATGGAAATGAACATAATACTGCTCTTGGGGTTTGCTAATTATTATTTGGTTAATATTTATTTTGCAATAAGATTAATTTGTGAAATAGAAATAATGAAGTTTTTATGAAGAATGGACACATTTTCTCATGGCTAGTTTTTTGATTATCTGGAGAATTTTCATTATTTTATGGATGAGTTAAATATTACAAAAATATGAAAAGTATTAATGCTTACAGTTGATTTATTTAAAGTTGGAATAATGTATTTTTCTTAAAGGATAAGAAAATACGTGCTAGTCCACACTTAACCCTGTAACTAGCAATTAGTTTTAATTTTTTGTCTTGAAATGGCTCTTAAGAGAGTTTTTCTGACATCTGAGTAATACATGTGATCTGCTTTTCTGTTTGCAGCTGTTCATCGAAACAGTCCCCGTCCTGTAAAAGTGCCTCGGTGCCATAGTGATCCACCAAATCCTCATCTCATCATCCCCACGCCTGAAGGCTTCAGGTATTGAGCATTAGTGCAGCATTTTGAACTGTTTTATCCTCTCTTGGCTATGCTGGATGTCAGTAAGTGGAACACCTTTCCTTTCCCTTCGAGGGCAAAGCAGATAGAAAAAATTAGCATATAAGTGATCCAGATTTTGTTGATGTGCTTTTAAGGGCAATACAAGTTTCCTTTTTTTGCTGCTCGCCCACCTCCCTTTCTGTTGGTGCATGCATTCTGACTTTGAAGTCATTCTTATCCCTTTTATCTTTCCTGAAACCAGTGTTTCAACGTAAAAAGCTTTAATTCAGAAAAACTTCTTATTAACAAAACCTTTATTTCCTTCCACACTTTGAATCCCTGCCTAAGTGCCTGTGGCAGTGCTTTCTGTAATTTACATACATGGAAGTTAAAACTGTGGCATTCTGAAATATGGTGGCATTTCTGTGTCATTACCAACCTGCTGTGAATAAGCTGAAAACAGTGGATCTTTTCTTCTGCCTTTGAAAGAGTTGATATGAGAATTATTGCAAAAGTAGTTTTAAAAGAATTTGAAATAAACATCGCCATGTATAATTTTACACAGAGGGTCTTATTTTTCAAGAGTGTGACGACAGTGAAAATCTCTACAGTTGACATTATTTTCAGAAGCTACTTAGCTTTTCCAGAAACTAGTAGTATTCTGAAGATTTGAAGATTTTTATTTTGAGGATTATTATTATTGTATACATTGGCAACCACAGAGCTTCTGAGACCCAGAGTTACTCCAGATAAAAAATCTTCATGTAATTGAAAACCTCCTAAAATCAGGCATCACTATATACACTTCAATATTTTGTTTCTAAAGCAAACTTTCAACTCCCTACATTTTTTAAACTGTTTGCTGAAGTTTCTCTTCTTGCCACAGCACGCGGAGTGTCCCTTGCGAGGCGCGGAGCCATGGCAGTGTTGCTGGGAGTCGCCCCGCTCCCGTGGGGAGCGACTCCGCCCAGCCCAAACCTCTCAGCAGTGCCAATGAGACCAGGTAGCTGCTCCGTGCCTAGCGACTCATCCTCCCCACATCACCCATATAACTGCTCCCACATACATCCTAATCGATCCTCCCCACATCACCCACATAACTGCTCCCACATACATCCTAACAGGTCGTTCACACATCCTCTCTACATCACCCACATAGCTGCTCCCATACATCCTAACAGGTCGTTCACACATCCTCCCTACATCACCCACATAACTGCTCCCATACATCCTAACAGATCGTTCACACATCACCCACATAACTGCTCCCACATACATCCTAACAGATCGTTCTCACATCACCCACATAACTGCTCCCATACATCCTAACAGATCCTCCCACATCACCCACATAACTGCTCCCACATACATCCTAATCGATCCTCCCCACATCACCCACATAACTGCTCCCACATACATCCTAACAGATCGTTCACACATCCTCCCTACATCACCCACATAACTGCTCCCACATACATCCTAACAGGTCGTTCACACATCCTCCCCACATCACCCACATAACTGCTCCCACATACATCCTAACAGGTCGTTCACACATCACCCACATACCTGTCCCACATACATCCTAACAGATCGTTCACACATCCTCCCCACATCACCCACATAACTGCTCCCACATACATCCTAATCGATCCTCCCCACATCACCCACATACCTGTCCCACATACATCCTAACAGATCGTTCTCACATCACCCACATAACTGCTCCCATACATCCTAACAGATCGTTCACACATCCTCCCTACATCACCCACATAACTGCTCCCACATACATCCTAACAGATCGTTCACACATCCTCCCTGCATCACCCACATACCTGTCCCACATACATCCTGATAGATCGTTCACACCGTGCTCTTCCCTCCCATCTCTTCGCTGGCTCCTTCATTCATGTTCCACTTGAACAAAATCAGTGTCTTAGAAACTGATGATGAGACCACTGTCAGATTCAAAGTGCCTGAACAGTGTGGTAGTTAAAGCATGCAGTTCTGATGTAGATTACAGATTTGCTCAGTAAAACATCCATGCGATGAACATACGCCCGTCAGCTCATCAGTATGACTTTAGTAAATAATTAGTGCTGATAACTAACACTTAGAATTGTAGAATCACTTCCACTAAGAAAACTGAAAGATGCAACTAAGTGCAAGCATTTTCCTTTTTTTTTCATGTTAGCTAACAGTTTTGATATTGTTATTGTTCGTCATAAATATTTTGAAATACTTTGTTCTGATAAATGCAAAAATTAAACACGTGAGGATTTTTAAAAATCATTTCTTGCCACAGCTTTGGCTTCTTAGGGTGGTGCAGAATAAATATGAAAGAAACTATTCTTGTATCAGGATATGTAACAGAAACCTCTTCCGTATCATAAATGACTTTTTTTGTTTTTTTTATAGACCTATGTTAGTATCTTTCTTGTTTTTTGATCTTTGATTTGGTTGTTGTAATTTCAGACTTGGTATTTCTTCTTCCCATATTACAGTTAGACCACAGACATACCTTCCAGCTTTATTTACCTTCTTTTTCCCCTGCACCCCTAACTGAAAAGCCTGCTTTTAAAACGGTGGTGTTACCTTAGGGTTTAAAAACAGCTTTTTGAATTCTTATTTCTACTGCAGAGTACTGAAAGTTCTTTGGGATAGAAATAAATATGAATGGATACACATATCTGACTACATCACACAACTGGTAGAGAAAAAAAAAAGTGAAGGAACAATAGGTTGATGGTGACCAAAGCAGACTTGGATATAACTTCATTATGAATTGTTTTGTAGTAAATAATTTTCAGTTGGGAGCCAGCAGACGTATTTATCCTTCATGCCTCTGTTTTAAGCCCTCACATGAAAAAAAGTAGGCAGTAGTCTGCAGCATCTGAATACCCCTTTCAAGTAAGTAACATTCTAGATAATTTTCACTGAGAGGTTCTGGCAGCTTTATAAGCTGACACTGGGATGGATAATTAGTGTTTTTCGAAGACTTGTATTTTTCTTAAGAGTTCTCAGCTTTTTTTTCTGAAACCATTTTTCTGATGGTTATTCATAAAATTTCCCATGATCTTGTTTTTTGTAATGCACTGTCTGAATTTTTAAGTAGTGTTTAATACCCTGTATGAACTAGGAATAATTTGAAGAAAAATTTATGAAAGCAGAGACAGAGTTCTGAAGAGTGCTGGGTTTTTTAAATGGATTTTGTTTATTGAGGAAAGCAAAATACTACAATGTAATATATTTCTACAATGTTTTTTTGTTCTAGTATAGTTAAAAGAAAGTTGCAGTCTTAATTATGAATTTTATTTATTTGTACTCCAAATGAGAAACAGAATCTTTTGGATCAGTGAAATGTTGTGTGGTTTGGCAAAGTGTGAATTCCAGTGCCAGAACAGCATGAGGACAGAAACTTTGTATGCTTTCCAGAAACCCTTTAGACATTTAAAACATGATTATAAGCATTAAATATCTATGAAAAGTTGAATGTAGCAACTCAGTAAATTAATTGTACTAGGCAGTGCATAATGCACAAATGCCACCATAGTTCTAGTGAAGTTTTTATTAACAACAGCAATCAAAAGGAAAAAAAACCCAATGTAGTATAACTAGAAATTAAAATCCAAAGCACAAATACCTGGTTGCTTACCTTGAGCTTTCTGATATTTATACGTTTTTGCTAGGTTTATGTTTATAACCTTTACAGATGAGTTTTTGAGCTACCTGTAGTTATTATTAATAATTTTATTATTTATCCAGGGTTGGAGCCAAAAATTTTCAAGCATTCTTCTCTTTTACTACATTTTTTGCCTAATAATATGCATGTAAACTTTCTAGATGAGTGAGATGTGGATCCTAAGATGGGCTTGAAATGGGACACCATAGCTTTGTACCTGCATGCACCTTCATTTCAGAGGTGGTATAGCTTTGCTTGCTTTTAAGCATTTCCTGCATCAGGAATTGTTGCTGTCTGTATGCTGAGAACCACCTTAGCCTTCTTGCTCATTAAAACCTCAACTTCCTGAAGAATAACAAGGGTTTTCACTAGTTTAGTTTCAGTTCCTGCTCAAACTTGTAAAATCTGGTTGGTCAGTAGTGGCAAGTGCAAAACAAACATCGGATGGAGAATGTTTGCATGGGAATAGGTTGTGTGTGGTTTTGGCTTCTGTTCTCAAGGTTGTAGTGGTGTTTTTTGTTTGTTTTTGTTTTTTTTAAAACTGTTTTTAGGTAATACTCAGATACAATTTAGAAACAACTATAGGACTGGTAATCCTCTCATAGGTGTGTGTGCACCTTGTGATGCAAGGTATCTTTCATCTTTTTGTAGTTGTAACTTTTCAGTGAAGGATTTAATGTTGCCCACTTTTTAGTAACATTTAGCTCATTCATCTAAAGCATTATGTTTAAGGAGACATCAGTCACAATTCTTCCCCATCAAACTTCAAAAATTGAGGGGGACCCTTTTCCAAAAGGGTAGAAAGATTTCCACAAGGAATTTACGTCTCTAAAACGAGTGGACTAGTTGTCTGGGGCTGGAAGAAGGTGCCTGAAGATGTAAGAATTTAAATCTTGTTTCTCTTAATACTATTTTCCTTTCTGTTCAGCTTTCTTGTTCATCTGGCTCTTACTCTGAGGCGTCTGATTCCATGTGCTGTCTGGAAGAAGTGGAGCCTCTAAGCAATCAGGCTGCTGTCATTTAACAGTGTCCTTCCTGTCAACCAGCTCCTGTTTCTTTCCAGTAGTTCTGACTTAATGACTATGGACTATGACTGTATTTGCAGTACATTAGGCTCATATGAATTCAGTTACTACCTTTCATCTGATGATGTGGCTCACATTGTCACCCAGCTGAATCACTTCTGATTGTACATCCAACCCTGGCACAAGCTGCATCCTGCAGCAGCTGTCTTAGTAGTAGGTTACAAGTCATGAAAATGGATTCTGTTGCTACGGGCAAAAAACTGCTTGAAGCAGTTTGTGCTTTGGAAGCTTAGGGCTTTTTCATAGAGCAGCATAACTAAAGTAATTTAAAAATCTTCATTTGAGGGGAAAAAGGGCATAGAGAGGGTTGTCTGATTACTTTTCAGCATCATTTTTTCTTTCATGTTGCTTTCATGGTTCATATCCTAGGCTTCAGAGGTTCTGTCTCTGAAAAACTGCAGTTAAATTAGCATTGCACTAAATAAATACTAATGACAAGTTAATTAGTATGATGGCTCTTTTTAACAGGGGTTCCAGTGTCCCTGAAAATGATCGACTTGCTTCAATAGCAGCTGAGTTGCAGTTCAGATCCCTTAGTCGTCACTCCAGTCCCACTGAAGAGCGAGAAGGTGATTGTCACAGTAACAAATTGTGACCTGAATGTGCAGATGCTTTATGTCATTAACATATTTCTCTCTGTTCCCAGTTCTTAGCCTTTCCAAAAACTTTTTTCACCTCATTGCATTCAGAAATCTTACGTTTTTGTCTTGTGGGCTTATATGGTCAGTGGAAGTCCTTTTGTTCTCAGATACATCCACTATTCTCTTGCCATTCATATTGTTTCTGAATTGTATCTGAAGGGATTTCTTGGTGCTTTACTAAGTTCCAGTGTTCAAAATGAAATTAATAATACGATTTCTGAATTATATACTCCATTTGATAGTAAATTTCAGAACACTGTTAATGAGCTATGAACTGGATCATCAGGAAAGTGAGGTGTTTTCTGTCCAGTTCTTTATCCCTGCAGTATCCGTATTACAAATACTTGCTGTTGTTTGAATCCTGGAAGAAGGGACAGGATGTGTGACTTGATGTCCTGATCAAGGCTTCTCCTTCAGGTTTCCCCAGACCCTGTATATGTGGTATTTATTGCAACAAATACCTTGAAAATTAATTTTGCAGATTAAAAGGAAGTACAAAATCTGAAGCAAAATAGAGTTGATATTGTGGTCATCCGCACTGGATTTCATAGAGAGAAATGCTTTAAAAATTTATATTAAAAGGTGTGGGAGATTTTTTTCATCTTTGTTAGTTTTAAGCAAGTATTGAAAATACTGTTTGCCTCATGCTTATTCCATTTTTTTTATTTCTGTGTAGATGAATAAGAAGGTGAGTTAGGTTGCGATGAATGTAAATCTTACGCCAAGGAACCTTAGAAAATTATTTCCCTATAGATATCTTACATATTTGATTCTGGCTTGAAGTGCTTTCCTAAGTTGTGAAGGGAGATCTCTGTTGCTATATAACTTAAATTCTACTTTATAATTTGTTTTCTAAAGATAAGTTGATTTTGATTTCAGGAGCATATGTTGCTACACATGTAGGATGTATTGGCCCTATATGTAAGATGTCAGCTTCTGCTGAAAATAGTGGCATAATCCTTAACATGAGATAAAAGCTACTTTTGTGCTCATGCTGTTATTTCTCTAGAGCCGTTGTATCCAAAAGGAGATTCCAGTGTTTCATCCCGGCGGAGCTGGGAGCTCAGAACGTTAATCAACCAGACCAAAGGTGGGTGTTTAGGAGTCACTATAATGTAATGTCTGTTAGACCAGTGCTGTACTGGAAGGTTGGATTTTACTGTAGATTGTGAAGAGGTTTTCACAGCTTTATACATAAGATGGAGAAAAAATGAAACCCTGATTGCAGGTATGGGATATTGCTAAGAGAATCACAAGGTGTACTTTTTGAGTAGGAGTAATTAAACTTTATCAAAGTTAATTATTTTCAGTTTCTGATAGGTACTGGTGGTGTTCTACAAAATTGAGTTCATTAGTTATTATAGAAATTGCAGAAGTTTGCTGTCCCTATTCATTGCCCAATTATGACAGTAGGAAGCACTTCATCACTTCTGAAGATCTCTCTCCAGTGTGGGATTTTATTATCTTGGGTGTCTGATAGTGTGTAATCTCACACTGTTGCTTAAATGTAAGGCTTTTGTGGGGCTCCTTCCTCTCTGTGTTCCTACTGATTTGCATGAAACTGAAAATAAGTTGATTACTTCAGACACTCCTGTGCTGTACAGATCCATACATGAAGCTTGTTTGCATGTGTTATGGCAAACATGAGTGTGAGGGTAGAACCTCATGTAACATGAGAAAAACATTTCTGTCACATTGAAAGCTGGTCTCCTTATGTGTCTTAGAACACAGGAGGAATTACAAATTCTTGTTTTGAAATCTAGAAGTCAGGACATAAATACTGAAGGAATTTGAGTTTGTTTAAACTGAAAAAGAAGAATGAGGGAAAACTTGAAAATTTCTAGAAGATTGCTGTAATGGGAGCTGGTTTTACTGTCCACTGTGAATAAGACAAAGATTTTTGTTTAAAACTAAGCAAGGTACATTTAGTATAGAGGAAGTAGTATTCATTACGGGTAGGGGAGTAGAATATATAGTTTGGGAGTATCATCTCCATCTTTTGGAGACTGCCAGGAACAGGTTAGGCTGCTGGTGTCTGCAATGACAGAAGTTTTATTTTTGTGCTTTACTAGGAGGGGATGAACTAACACTGCTCTGAGATCTCTTTGGTCTCATTCACTAGGGTGCTGTTCCATGATAAGACTTGAGAGCTGAAGTTTCTAATAACTCTAAATCTTTGAAGTAACAGATGCCATGGGTCTTTCAAGAAACCTCTCATATTTCTGAAGTACAAAACCTTGCCTGTCTTTCTTTCCTTAGTGCTTTTATGACCCTAATATATTTCCACTATCAGAGGTTAGTTACAGGTCAAATGCAAACATGTGTTGCATTTCATAAATGTGATTGCCTTGAATCAAGTAAGATATGATTAGGAAAGTACCATTTCTCATTTTACCTTTGTTTTGTGATTGTTAACATGTCTTATTCTTTTCCTACATCTTCATTAGACTCACACAAGAGTTTTAACTTTGTTTACTTCATGTGATATCAGAAGATAATGAAATATAACAGTGAATATTTCTTAATCAAGGAGATTGTTCATCTCTCTTTTTAGACACTGCTTCCAAGCAAGCCCCAATGGAAGCTGTTCAAAAGTCTGTTCAGTTGTTTGAAGAAAGGAGATACAGAGAGATGAGAAGGAAGAACATCATTGGCCAAGTTTGTGACACACCGAAATCTTACGATAATGTCATGCACGTAGGTTTGAGAAAAGTGACTTTCAAGTGGCAGAGAGGAAACAAAATTGGTATGTTCTTTATACTTTCATTTATCTAGCTAAAATACCAAACTTAGTATTTGTGAAGGAATTCAAAGACTGTCCTTAAAAATCTTTAGTCTCTATATAGGTTTTGTCAGCTTTACTGAAATCAAAATGTTAAACTACAGAATGCTGTTGGGGCTAGGATTTTCGTAATGTAGGTCACTGAAGTTTTCATTGGTCAAATGACAGGAAACAAGGAGAAGGATTTGGTTAGGACGATTACTTAGGTATGATCTTGTGTTACCTGCATGTGTTTAACCCTATAAAATGTTCAAGTTGTACATTTGGAAGAAACAGAAATATAAATGGAAATTAGTTGGAACTCAGAGATTTAATTCACCAATCTTATTGTTTCCCCCATATGATCATATTTTAGTCTCTGGTTTGGGATTTTGGGGGAAAACCTTTGTTCTTGAGAAGTTTTCTTTCAGGTCAGCTGATTAATGTTTTTACTTTTATTCAACTTGAATTCAGGGCTATGAATGGTATTGTTAAAGTTAAAAACTACTTGGAGTTTTAAATTTAAAGAAGGGTAAAAAGCAGTGATGTTTTCTCATTGCAGTTGATGTACCTGTTGCTTGTTGAAGGTAGTGTACTGAATTTTCCTTACTCTAACTTTGCAGGTGAAGGCCAGTATGGGAAGGTCTATACCTGTATCAGTGTTGACACTGGAGAGCTGATGGCTATGAAGGAAGTGAGTACTGTGAATACAAGAATCACTGCTGCCCTTGTTTTTTTTCTAAACTAAATGTGGGTGATGTCGGAGGCATTGAGGGTTTCTGCACACTACTGTTAACTAACTGGGAAAGGGTGGGAAGAAAAATAGTTTCTTCATGTATCTACAGCTGCTCAGCACTTTTTCCTTAAGTTGCTTTTCAGTTCATAACTTTCAGTTTAAATGTATGTAAAATGGATAATGTGTTTTTTACTGATCTCATAGGATGGTTGTGAATTTAAATGGATGCTTAATATATGTGAACTTCCATTAAGAGATTTTAAATAATTTTGAAAGATTAGTGAAGACTGTACACACATTTATATTTTACTTTGCACTGTTTCCTCTCACATTTTATTATTTCTTCTTCATTCCTTAGAGCAAAAGATAGGAAGTGTGACATCAGATGTTTTTCAGCTTCTCCTGTAGTGTGAGCTAGGTTGAGTCACAAAACTGCTGACTAACTTGATGGGTACAGAAAATCTAGTTTTCAGGATAGAAGTAAGTAAAGCTGTGTAGGTGTAGAGATCTGTTTTCCCTACAACACCTTGTGGTTGTTTTTCTTTTAAGTTATTGTTTAGTTTCAGTGCATTTCTACATCTTTAGACAGCTGCAAGCATTAACTTTCACAGCAGTTACTGTGACAGCCCCCCCATTGGGTGTTGCAGCAGTTACATTTTATGAGCCAGTTCTTACACACACACACACACACACACACACACACACACACACGCACACACACGCACACACACAATATGTATGTGATCTCCAAGGTGTAGAAAAGCAAGACTGGGCTTGTGCTTAACTTCTTGTATTAATAGTCAATCACTAATACCAGCACTTGAGATTTTGTTGCTGTAATGGTTTTTTTTCTCCTGATGAAATAACATTTCCCCCCCCCGCCCCCCCATCAATTGCACTCTGTTTCTGTAATTCAAACTTGCTTTCTAGGTTCAGGTGCTGTTTACAGATTAGCATGTGTGTGCTCTTTAGCAGAAGCTGAAGTAAGCTTATAAATAGATCTTGTTTGACAGACGTTTGTTTCATGAGGCTTGAATGAAGACTGTTTGCAACTTCCAAATAGAAGGCTTTTCTGGATTTCTTTAAGAATAACTTGGGAGAAGATAGATTTATTGTTTGGGTTTTTTTAACTGTTTAAGAACACTGCATTCCCCTACCCTTGCACCAAGATTTCTTCACACTGTATTACCTCAACCACAGTGTCATTAAAATGACTTTGATTTATAGTGGACAAGCTTTACTACAAATACATAGTATTGAAACTATGCATTAGGGAATATGTAAAATACTTGAATATAATTTGTCATGTTTTGTAATCTTTATGTATTTAATTTTATTGCTGCTTGAATACGAACTGTATCCTGGAATTCTTACACAGAGTGTAACTATCATAACATCCTAGCAACTGAAGGCAATATATGTGCATTTAATTCTTTAGCAGTTGTCCTGCACTCAATTAATGAAGCTTCTGTTTTCTAACAATATGGTAAAAGTAGCATCTTTCATAACTTGCTATTCATCTTGCTTATCTCTGCATGATTAGAAGCCTTAAATCAGTTTTTCAGAACACCTGATAATATTTTTCCTCATTGAAGAGTCCATCACAGCATATTGTAGGAAAAGTAATGAAAACCCATTTCTTCCATCAAAACCTTTGATGGTATTTGTTCCATGCCACACCTTTTCCTTGCAGTTGCCTAGTTCTCAGTGAATAAACCTCTCAAAGAGATCCCTTAGACTCTCTGGTGATGAAGAACCTGGTGAAAAAATCCTTGTTGAATGATTGCTTTCATATTCTCTTGTATTATGTCTGTCTACCACACTTAAGCTAGAAGGCAAGCACAGAAGAGATATATATGTGCTCATGAGTTTATTGGCATGTTTAAGTAACATCATTTTGCTCTTATAAAGTCTATAAATCATCATAGTTGTAGGTAATTTTCCAGAAATAGCCTAGTGTGCTTTATTTGTTTCAGTTTGGGGATGGAGAGGGGTATTTCAGGGTTTTTTGTGTGATGGTGCTATTTAACAACAACAACCGAAGATTTTTTTGCTGTGTTTGAGTTTAGGATGGTTGTTTGCTTTTTTTGTTCATTATTAATTTGAAATAGCAGCAAAATAATGACAAATCTTTCTTGCAGATAAGATTTCAACCTAATGATCACAAAACCATCAAAGAAACAGCTGATGAACTGAAGATTTTTGAAGGGATCAAACACCCTAATCTGGTTCGTTATTTTGGTGTGGAGCTCCACAGGGTAAGAAAACATAAATTATTTGGGCTTTTTTATAAGGCTTAGAGAAAATTTTAAGAAGCTTTGTATTATTGGAGGGTTTTACATGAGAACATTCTAGTTTTAATCTTGTCTGGTTATGTCTGTGAATAGCAGTGTGTCTTTTTTCCTCTGGATATTGAGGTCTCTGAAACATAGTTTGGAGAGATTTTTTGGAACTGGTACACAGAGAAGGCTTTAAATAAGTGAATAGAGTGAGTAATGCTGGAGCTATTCTATGCTGCTACTCTGCTGAGCTGGGCTGAAAGCAAGTTATATCATATATGGTATGTAACTTCTGTGTGTAGATAAAAACTAGACAGGCTAAAACCTGTCCCTGTTAGCAGCAAAGACTGTACTTGTATTGTGTCATATTGATTCCTGGAAAAATCTTTTGATGGCATTTAAATCTTGATGCCAGACAAGTACTGGAATTTGGCTAGCATCTCTTCAGAAGGAAAAATAAAGTATTCTTGCTTGAGCAGCAGAACTAATGAAGTGTATTTTTCTATGGAGTTGGATTCTGGAGTTGTGTGCTGAGATACCCAACTTTTTATAAACTCTCTGCTTTCCACATGCCCTTCCCACTTGTGAGTGTCAAGTCCTCATGTCTTGCTGGCAAATGCTGCTTGGATTGACTGATTTGCCCAATATGGAATAAGTTGTTTTGGTGACCCACTGCTGGTTTAGAAGGGAACACAGGCTGCTTTGTGCAGTTCTCTATTTGGAGACACACATTTGGGTGTCTGTGCCACTAGGTCATTGGTTTCTCAGACTAGTTTCTAAGAGCTTGGTGTGTTTGGTATCTTTTTATATTAATTCAGTCTGTCTGAAGTCAGCTGGGCTTGGAGACAGTGGGAGCAGAGACCTATTTTTTCCTTAAAGTGAGTTAGAGTTGGCATGCTTATTTAAGCCACAGCAAAGAACAAAAAACTTGCCCATTCCAAGCAATCAGCACATGATTACTGCAGGAACTGAGACAAAGAGAAGGGATAAAAAAACAAACCCAAAACATAATTTTGTGCCCTTTTTTCTCCCCTTCTGTAAATAAGGAAAAAATCTCTATCACTTTCTGTGTCATACACCTGCAAGTTTGCCAGAGTGTCTTTTGATTGATGCCAAATTTTATTACTGTATTTTTATACCACCAAATAGTATCAGTTAGGTACAAGTGATGCAGATAGTCATGTAGCAGAGTTTCCATAGC
This sequence comes from Luscinia megarhynchos, assembly GCA_034336665.1. Taxonomy (NCBI): domain Eukaryota; kingdom Metazoa; phylum Chordata; class Aves; order Passeriformes; family Muscicapidae; genus Luscinia; species Luscinia megarhynchos. Next base: position 75,715,179 of record CM067565.1, on the reverse strand, counting down.
TATGCAATAGAATATGTTAGGTTGCAGCATACTAGAGAGAATAGAGTTTTGAAGAGATGATTTACTCAATATTTCATGGTGATACTTTCATTATTTATTTTATGAACAATGAAGGATGTAAGGAAAACTTTATCTTAATTCAGTGTTTAAAATAAAAAAAAATATGCCAAATGAAGCCTGATTTGGTTCCCAAAACAGGAAGAAATGTACATCTTCATGGAGTACTGTGATGAGGGCACTCTGGAGGAGGTATCAAAACTGGGCCTTCAGGAGCATGTCATTAGGCTGTACTCGAAGCAGATCACGACTGCTATCAATGTGCTACATGAACATGGTATTGTTCATCGGGACATTAAAGGTAATGTTAACCAAAAAGGTAACGTTGTTGTTTCAGTGTGGTAGATGAGAGCAGGGGGAAGGATGGGGGGGATGTATTTGCATATTTAGTGTGCATTATCTATGCAGCCATTATTTGTATAAAACCTTCCACTAACTTTTCAGTTTACAAGTTCTTGGCTAGTTTCATGCTTTTTCTTTAAGTGTAGATTATAAAAAACATTCTCAATTGTCATTTCAAACTCATAAATTTTTCCCATGGTTTTTATAGTTTCGTTAGAGGTTGTTAAGATTATTGGGGATTTACCTAAACTCAGTTATTAGTCCTTGCATTTTTAGTACTAATGTACTGAGTTATGTAATGCTGTCTTCCTTCTTGTCTGTCCAAATAAGTGATGTTTTCTGGAGCTGACAGGCAGTGTACAATGCTAGAGTTGTGCAGAACTTTTCCTTGTGATTCCATTTTCCCAAAGAGTTTTGGAATTTCAGATGAATGGCTGAATGAACTTAGTAACAAAACAGTTGTTAAAAGAACTGAAGTGATTTTAGGATATCCCTTTATCTAGTGTTTTTTCCATACATTTACCTTCTTGTGCCTGGCTGTCAGCATTTGCCTACGTAATTAGCAGACTGAAACTACAGTAACCAAAGCGGGGTTGGGCTTGGCATTTAAGATACCCAGTGTCAATCCTCATTTCAGGTTCATTTTTCTTTTTCTGCGCCTTCCAACAACATCCTCCATGTCTGGTTATCTTGGTTTTGTTAGTCTGGCACATTTGGCTCACCCATGGCAGGAAACTTAGGCGAAGGTAGGGGAAGCAATGCACACAATATGCCCTGTGAATGCTCATTTTGTGACAAGGCAGTGCAACCCAACGATGCTGGGTTTCTATGTCCCTCTTGCTCACAGGGTTTTGAATCACCGCAGCAGTGTAGGAGGTTCCCAGTTGCTCTTGGTCCTTTGGCCTCGTGCTTCTCATTTGGGAAAAGAACTATCTACGATCCAGAGGCCTTCCACCCAGGTAGGCCACTCTTGAGTTAGTTTTGGCTTTTTTTTCCTAGAAAACACTTTCCCTCACTCCCACTCCCCAGCAATCTTACCTTTTCTGGTTCTCCTTCCTCACCAAAGGTTTCTCTCCAGTTGTGGATTTCCCTTTGTGCTTTTCACAGTTCCCTCCTTGCCCTTTTCTTGATCATTCCTTGTCCAGGTTCTGCTTAGCTGGATTATGCTCTCCTGGAAGCTCGTTGTAATCAAAATCCAAGGCTGGCTGACAGGGATTTCTTTTGTGCTGCTCAATGTCATTGCTGATATCTGGATATGTTTCCAAATAGATCTTCTGCTCTTCAGGGAAATGCATGGAGTGAGAAAAGCTGTTTAACAGAACTGCAATGTTGTGATACCTGAGAGCACTTCTGTCGCAACAGGTTCCTTATGTCAAATGTTGGAGTGTTTCTTGAGAGTAACAGAGGGTCACTGCAGGCACATCTGTGTACAGACCTTCCTGAAACTCCATGACAGACTATAAAGACAGACCACAGAGGGTATTTTTATAAAGGTTACCTGATGCCTGATTGGAAGTCTTTTGCTCATTGACTTCTTTTATGCTAACATTGCATCCTCAAGTTTTCAGGCTAATAGCAGTAAAGAACACTCTAATTTAAATTTTATCTCTTGTGTAGAGTGGTAGTCTTATTTTTCTGATAGGGAAGAATGACATTCAGACTGTTAAAACGGCTTTCCTATGAAATCTCGCAGTCAAATCACACAAGATCTCTCATGGCCAGTTGCTAAACCTCCCTGTGGATCTGTTTCTTTTAGCAGCAGATAAGCAGTTCTTGCAATGATTGTTTATCTGTATCCTGCAAGATACCTGTATTTGGTGTCTGCAAGTACCTTGTGCTCAAAAATAGACTTTTGGTTAGTAGTGTCCTCTTGTGCCATCGTTGTCTTTCAGATGCTATTATAGCATCCAACTCTGTGGGGGTAAAAGGCAAAGCAAGATGCAGCTGCCAAAAATTTTTTCAGCCTGTGGTGGTGAGGGCAGATGGAGGGTTGTGTTGGCTGGTTGTTACATTTGGTTGCACTGCTTTTGCTTAGTCTGCATCGTGAAAAGCAGGTGATGCTGGTTTGTAGCAGGAGATAGTCTCTTGTGATACTCTTAGTTTCTATTCTGAGTATTTTAACTGCTGTGCCTAATCCCAGTTTCCTTGGTTAGGAATTATTTCACTTTTTGTAAGGAAGCTGTTCTGGTCAGTGATGCAGAATGATGGAATGTTTCATGCTGGAGGGAACCTGTGGACATCTCTCAGCCCTCTGTTCTAAACAGGGCCAGCCTTAGTATCAGATCCAATGTCAGATTAGATCAGATTGCTCAGGACATTGTTGAGATGAGATACGTGTTTATGTCCAGGGATGGAGTTGCCCTGTTCCAGTGACTGACCTATCCCCACTGTGAAAAGCTTTTTCCTCATAGCTCCTTGGAATCTGCAAAGGTTGCTGTTGTGTCCATTGCTGCATGACCATTTCACAGTGTGCCTTGGAGGGAAAAGTCTGTTTCTGCAGTCCTGCTATCTTCCCATTACACTGAAAGCAGCAATAAATGCCCTGCACACACATTCCCCTGAGGATCCCTTCTTCAAGCTGAGCAAACCCATCTTGCAGCCTTTCACTAGTCATCTGAACATCTTGACACCACTGTCCTGGGTTTGCTCCAGTGTCTCATTGTCTCTCCTGTGCTGGAGAGCCTAAAAGCAAGACACAGCACTCAAGGTGTGGTCTCACAAGTGCTGAATTGAGAGGAATTAATGAGGCCTGGTGGATTCTCTTCTGTCTTTCAGGAGAGAAGGGCATGTTCCTGAGCAGTGCTTGGATGAAACAGAAAATGAAAGGATTGTATCTGCAGCTTTAGTAAATCAGAAACCTGTGAATGAGATGCTCTATACCAAAAAGTCTTCATCAAACTGCCACTGTATTATTGTCTTGTAACCTTGCTGTTAGCTCAAAATTTCTGCTATCCTGTCTTCCTGATGAGCACAAAGGAAGGAATGTCATTCAGCAAGAGCTCAAAAACTGCAACAGGAGACTGTGGGCATGTCATGCTCTCTAAGAGATGAGAAAAAGGGTATGCAAAAGCTGATTTTCTCATCCAAGGGTAGCATTTGGCCTGCTTGTTTCTTGAATGAATTTGGCTGCTGCACTGCTTAAGCACTGGCTGTGGAATGCCTGTGCTGCCTCTTTTTCTGGAATTACAGCACAGCCTTTAGTGGCGCTCTTTGTATTGCTCCATGGACTCAGGATTTCCACCAAAACCTTTGGACTATCATGCTAGTACAGTTTCCACTGTTCTTACTATGGGGCTGATTTGGCAGAGGTACAGGGCATGAAACTTGAGTTTAAATACTTTAGGTTTTGGCTGCTCTAGCAGGAGTGTGGTTTCGACACTGGCTCTTCAGAGTGTGCCCAAGACCTGTGGTGTAACAGCAGGAGGGCTGTGCACAACTGGGCAACCTCCTGCCTCTACCACGTGCATCCAGTGATGGTGCTTCAGACAGTGCAGGTGTAAGGGGAGAGAAGGAACAGATGAGGGCAGTCCCTTTCTGCCATTTTCCTCATGGTCTTTGGTTTTATTTTGCCTGTTAACCATGCAGATGTTTAGGAGTTTGGTTACATTCCCAGTAGTGTTAGCTGTCAAAGGTAAAAAAGCATCAGGCATCTTCAAAGTACTGACCTCTTGTCTGCTCTGCTTACATGGCTCCCTCTGGGTTCTGTGCAGGTTTCATTTGCCCTTTTTAAACACTACAGTCTGGTCTTGGTTTCTGAAAAAGCAGTTTACAAAACAGGCTCCAGTGATACCACATCAGTGGAAGCTGACAAAGTGTCTGCAACATGAGTCTTCAAGTGCTCTCTCTGTCTTCTTGCTGAAACTTTGTTCAGTGCTTTATTCCATTTGACAGTTCCAAGTGCTTTCAGGGAAAGGGCTCACAGGAGCTTTCATGGTAATACTTTGGCTAAATTGTCATTACTTTTTATTAAAAGGGGCAAAGTCTAGTTTGAAAGGCCTTGGAAGAATGTTTGGAACTGTATTAAGCTAAACTATTCCAGTAGCCTAAATTCCATCAGAGGAGAGATTGTTGCACTTCAGCATTGCCAGGCTCCATCCACTTTAGTAGTTGGAAACGCTTTGTAGCCTTCTGTGAAATTTTCATGTTGCTTTCCTGAGGAATGGAAACACAGGTTTCCAGAACATCCTTGAAAAAGTGTTTACTAGTGAGGACTCCTTTTCCTAAACTCTTTGTTTAGGCTAAGTTCACCTACTTTCTATCTGACAAGCAACTGCTTGAAAACATTGGAAAAGCAGTTGACAGTTCAAAGGAAGAAGCAGCTGTCACTCTCCTGATGCATTGCCCATACTTGGTGTCCCATCAAGCAGCCTTCTGGTACTGCTTTGTGTTTTCTGGATCCTTCATTCAAGAAGCTTGAGGGATGGTCTACCCAACTCCATTAAACACCTGTGATTGCAGGGTGACTCTGAACATAGGCCTCACTGATGGCAAACTGCAGAATCCAGTGTAAGAATTCTGGAGGATGTGCAAGCACCTGAATGCCAGAAGTGGAAAAGCATTGCACACAATGTGGAGACGAGTTGTATTTCCTAAACGTTAATTCTTTCAGGACTTGTAAGAGTATCTAAAGGTTGGAATTTAATTTTGTTAATGATTTTGCTCACCCATTAATTGCAGTTCTGTGTAACACCTCTTGGACTAGTTTTCAACTATTGTCAGAGTAGTCAGAGAGTCCTTTGAGAAAAGGACAGGGTTTTGGCATCATTGACCTGTACTGCCTTTTTTTGACTTGAGCTTTTTGAGGATTCTTTGTATTCTTTATGAATATCTTGGGGATGCCCAACCAAGTGAATGGGAAAAGGCTATTAACTTAGACTAACACAAAGGAGGAGCAGCCAAGAATTTCTGCACTGCTCAAGGTGGAACAAAAGTGAGAAACTTTGTAAGGTTCTATTGAGATGAGCCATTTTTGAATGAATCTTCTGTGTGACATGGGAAGAGGCTATGTGTAGTGAAATCCCCAACGTCTGTCTACTCCTAGAATAGGTGAGCAGCTTGTTTTGTGCATACTATCCATCTTTCCTCAAGAAAGATCACAGCTGAAACTCTATTTCTGCCAGGTGATACTTGCAACCTATTCGTGCTTTCATTTTGCAGAGTCCAGAATGTGGCCTGACATAAGGAGCTCCTTCTGCTCTACCTGTTTTCTGTTGCTGTCAAAATGAATATTTTGGCAGGGTGTTGCATGAAAGAAAACCACAGGTTGTCAAAACCACTTGGTTTATTTTGTATTGTTGTATTGAGCAACTGACTTGAAGCCACTTGCAGATTCCCATTGGAGATTTTAAACTATGCTGGGGAAGTTTTTCTAGTGTAAGTTGCCAGTATAGCAAGTTATTGTCGTGGTAGGCCTCCTCCAAAAATTATTCTAGAAGTAAAGTGCAACAGGAGTAGGCAATTGGTAGTGTACATAATAAAATGCTCTGAACTCTGTTTTGCAAGTCAGCTGTGACCATAGGGTCATTAAGTTTGGAAAAGATCTCCAAGATTGAGTCCCACCTTGGACAAACCACCATGCCCAGTTGTATCTTGAACACTTCCAGGGATAATGACTCCACCATCTCCCTGGGCAGCATGTTTCAGCCTGACCACTTTCTCAGTGAAGAAATTCCTCCTGATGTCCAACCTGAACCTCCCCTGGTGCAGCTTGAGGCCATTTGCTCTTGTCCTGTCCCTGGTTGCCTGGGAGGAGGCAAATCCCCACCTGGCTACACACCCTCCTTTCAGGGAGCTGTAGAGAGCCACAAGGTCACTCCTGAGCCTCCTCTTATCCAGGCTAAACACCTCCAGCTCCCTCAGCCACTCCCCACAGGACTGGTGCTCCAGACCCTTCACCAGCTCTGCTGCCCTTCTCTGGACTTGCTCCAGCACATCAATGTCCTTCTTGTAGTGAGGGGCCCAGAGCTGGACACAGCACTTGAGGTGCAGCCTCACCAGAGCTGAGTACAGGGGAATGATCCCCTCCCTCGTCCTGCTGGCCACACTCTTTTTATTGACAAGTATGAGCTCATTTGTCCTGACTCAGAAGAACTGAAGAGATACTAGTGGGAGTGACTCAGCAATGGCCTCTGCCAGGAAACGATTTATTTTTATTTATTTATTTAATGCTCACAAGGAGAAGCAGTGGAATTCCTGAAGGAGTCGTTTCTTGTAACGAGCTTGTATGGAAAGCTGTTTAATTTGCCTGCCATACTGCTTTTTCTTTTTTTTTTTGTTTAAACATTTGTCAACTTCAGTACACTTCATGTTGGCACAAATTCACCAGAACATCTTTAATGTTATCATATTCCACTCTTAATTCACAGGTGAAGATCTAAGTGTGAATTCAGCTATTATCCACTGCAGTTTCCAAGGCTATATTGAGAAGCCCTCATTCCTCAATTCAGCTCTGATTTAAATAAGTGTGTCTGTGTTTCCTTGTGTTTCCTAGGAGCCAACATCTTTCTTACCTCATCTGGATTGATTAAACTAGGAGACTTTGGCTGCTCAGTGAAATTGAAGAACAATACCCAGACAATGCCTGGAGAGGTGAACAGTACCTTGGGGACTGCAGGTAAGGAAGCTTGTGCTAGGCAGGTACTTGTCTGGTTACCATAAAAGAAGATACCTCTGCCAGAAGTCTGGAGTAAAACCATGTGTTTCAGGGAAACGTGATTTTACTTTAGCTAGTTTTATGCTTTACATCCTGAAGCCAAAACAATCAGTGAATGATATAATGTGAGAGTTAAAATTGTGTTTAGAGATGCTGGAGCATGTGTTTTCTGGGATTGTATTTTTCTCTGCAGCCTTACTGAACAGCAGTACTCTTCACTAAACAAGCTGCTTAATCCATTTTCAGAAAATGGCAGTAACTGAAAGCATGTAACAGCATTTTCAGCATCACTTTTCAAACCGAAAGACAGTTGGGCTGAAGTTGTGTCAAAGAACAAGAAACCAGCACATGGCAAAACTTAGCAAGAAAACCTGAGTAGTAATTCACTGGGTATTTTAAAAAGCATTTGGTTTACCCAGTCAGTCACTTGATGTATACTGTTCCTTCTGCTGTATGAACTGATGGCATCATATATGTTGTTTCAAAGCATACATGGCTCCAGAAGTAATCACCAGAGCTAAAGGAGAAGGGCATGGACGTGCAGCAGACATCTGGAGCCTGGGCTGTGTTGTCATAGAGATGGTCACAGGCAAGGTAGGGATGTTGCATGTACTGATGCAATGCAAACTGTTCTCAGCAGTTTTTCTACAAGTTCTGGTCCCGCTCTCAGCAATATGTCACACTTCAGTCTGCAAAGACTGGGGTGGTTTTTCATTTCCTAGAGCACAGAAATACATGCTCTAGTGGGTAGGAAGTTACTCACTAAAGATTGCACTTAGCAATGCTGTTACCTGTTGCAGAGGCCTTGGCATGAATATGAGCACAACTTCCAGATCATGTATAAAGTGGGGATGGGTCATAAACCTCCAATTCCTGACAAAGTGAGCCCAGAAGGGAAAGACTTCCTTTGCCACTGCCTGGAAAGTGACCCAAAGATGAGGTGGACGGCCAGCCAGCTTCTTGATCATCCTTTTGTCAAGGTTTGTCTGATGACTTTGCTACAAAAACTGCAGATGGGAATGGGGAACAGCTTTTAGTTGGCTTCTTTGTTCTCAGTGATGCCACAGGGGTTGGTACCATGGTGAGGGGCTGGCAGAAGGTTGATGCTGTCCAGGAAACATGGATTGGCAGCTTTCCAGAAGCACATGTGACTGTAGGACATGCAATAAATGCAGTGAACTTTCACTGCTGTTTTAGATTGCATTATCTTTATGTTAAAAAGACAAGTCAGGCTCCAACGCAGTGGTACCTAATTGGACCTGACTGGCTCTTCAGCAAAAACTTCAAATGCAAATGCACAAAATAAGGGCCCCCTCCCTAAACCATGAAACCAGCACATGCTTGAAAACTCCCATTCTTCTGTGCAAAGGGCTGCTTTTCTTTTAATTTCATACTTATGGGCAAGGTCATATTGAACGTTTTATCTGGCAGCTGCTGTAACAGTGTGCAGTTCTTGCATGACCTACGGTGTGATGCTTTCCTTAAGAACAGGCAAATACTCACAGCTACAAACTGAGCTGCATTAGTACCTTCTTTTTTGAAGAAGTAGGAGCGCATTAGGTTATTGAATTCTGTCTCATTTTCCAGCATAAAGTTGATGACTTTGGTGTTCTGGTTCAGTAGCAGTGTTTGGGATCATCACCCATCCCTCATCAGTGCAGCTGTAGCAGATCCCATCCATCTGAGGTGGTCTCTGCTTTAGGCACCTAAAGGATGCACGGTGGGACTGTCAGTGCTCCCAAACACTTGTAATGCATTACTGTGGAACAAGGGAGAGAAAAAACTTCAAAGATGTGAAGGTGCTAAAGAAATTGATAATTATCATCTTGCTGCAGGAGGGACATGGCTGAAGTAATTGCCTTTTGCTGCCTTCACAGGTTTGCACAGATGAAGAATGAAGTTCATCTCTGGCCTTTTCTCTCCTGACAAGATTTGAATCACTACTGTATGTAATATTTACATAAAGACTGTGCTGACAAACAGTGTAAAAGTTGACCTTAACGAAGACTGCACAAGTGACAGTGTCACTTCCTCTGCTGCTCCTGTACATTTTACTCGGCACATGTTGCTCATGTGACGTGCCCACAAGTTGGAAGAAGCTGCATGTTTCAGTGAAAGTGCCATTACTACTGTATATGGACCATACCCTATTTGTTCCTTCTCCCATTTCTCATTTGATTGAGAAAACTTGTATTGTTTATATGTAGTATTTTTGAACTCCCTAGGTTCAGAAAAATGCTGTAGTGTTATCAGGCGTTATGGACCTTGTTTTTTAATCTGTTTGAGTGCACTGACTGTGAACTTTTACTGGGGTTTTTTGTTTATTTGTTTTTGGCAAGCTTCGGATTTGTTATGCACAAGGCTGATTAATGAAATTTAAAAAAAAAAAAAAAGGTTTTTCTCAATAAATGGTTTATTTTAGGAGATACTGGTGAAGGGTTTTTCTTCCAAAAATAAATGTAGGCCTATGTCACATTTTAAACTTTTTTGCAACATTGGGTTAAGATTGCTAAGCCGACCTAATTGGAATAGGATGCTCTCATATTGCAATAGTCAGTGTTTTGTCAGGTTTCAAGATGGGTAGTGTGAGATGCTACTTACACAAGAGATAAGGGAAGTAAGGTTCCCCCTTTCATTGCCTTCTGAGAAAAGAGGGTGATGGACAGTTCCTGACACTGCCTCCTTGAATGCATGCAGTGTGAACAGGGACTGCTCTGCATGGTGTTTTTGTCTTCTTGGAGAGAACTGTACAAGCTGATTCTTGTGTTCTGTTTGGCAAAACCAAGAATCTACTGTTAACCTTTTGAAAAATTGTTGTAATCCAATACCAGAGATATAAGGAATGCCTTAACCCTTTCCCCCCTGTCCCCATCCTATGGGCAGAAAGCCAAATTCCCCTCACTGACCCTTTCCTAGAAAAAACTGTTATCTGAGATCCTCTTCCTTTTTGCCCTGGGACCACCATGCAATAAACTACGAACGTTGAGAAAGGCAAGGAGCCTCTTTAGATCCTTTGTGTATCACATGCTGTGCCTCACTCCTTCTTAGAGATTAGTAAATAGCTAGGAAGGAGTTATAGCACTTCAGCAAAAAATGACTTCTGATCCTGGACTTTCATTTCCCCATCTCACCTCAGTTGTCATCGGCCTCAAAAAAGGGAGATTAGAAATGGTTAACAACTGGAAGCCTGCAATGCATGAACTAATTGATTTTTTAAACTTGATATTACAAACAGGTGCCTTAAAACTGTTACTTGTAAACATTAGTGCAAGTTTACTTGCGTAATATGCATAATACTTGACCAATATTCCTGTTGCAGCCTTAGACTTAAAATAGATAGCTTAAAACTTGGTTTTAATATTTGTTTTTTTTTTAATCTAGTGTCTCGTCTCATCTTAATCCACAGATCCTTGATTAGTCACAGGTATGGGGTGAGCTGTCAAGGAGGTACCACAAAACCTGACATTTCTATCTAGAAAAGTATGAGCCTTGCTGTGCATATCACCTGTGCATGTATTTAGGCTCTCAAAAAAAATGCTGCATTTAAACAAGGACTTTCCCTTCTTTTCAGTGCTCCATTTTCAGCTGTGTGTAAGGAAGGGAAATATGTTTTCATCCTCAGTAAATGACTATCAAAGAGGTGAAAGTGTCGCCCCCAGCTTGCTGTGTGCTTCACTTTGCAGTGTAACAGAAGTTCTCTGAGCTCTGTCCTCACTTGCCTTGTTTTAGGTGTCCTTGAACGCAAACAGGAACTGTGGACAGCTCTGAGGAGTCAGGGTAGAGGTGACAAACTGTTACCAGTTTGTTCTTGCCAACCAAAAGAAAACCCATTCACTACATATTAGCTTTTTATACTTTTATTTTTGTATAAACAAACATTAAGACTAATTTTATTAAGGCAGTTGTAGAACATACAATTGCTTGTGGGAATGAGGGGCAAACACTTTTAGTTCTTTTAATACAGTGAACTGGACAAGTTTAACTTTGGCAAGGACCATTAAGCTTTCTCTGTTTGTCAGTGAGTGCTGGAAGGGCCTCAGTGGTGTGCCAGGACTTGCACAAGTGCTTAGGAGGATGGGTCCAGGAGTGGCCTGTTTGGCCCTCAGCCTGTTCTAGGGGATTGGTCCCAGGGAAATGGGTATGAAATCATCTCTGCACTCTTTCAGAAGTATTTACTTGTTTGGTGCTTTCCTCTGGGAGAAGGGCACTGCACACAGTTGGAGAGGAAAGGACTAAGATTCATAAGGAATGCTAAATGTCTTTATTACTCCATGTTGAATCTGTGGCTCTTAGAAGGCAGAACAGCCTCTGTCACTCCAGGAGTATGTACTTGCTGCTCAGAACTACTCACCCATCACCCCAAGAAAAGGCTACTGTGTCTGCCAGGTAATGTTTACAGTAAAATGCTACCCTGGAGAGTTTTTCTCCCCTCACACCCATTTTCCAGCTCTTGTGTACAGTGTCTTCAGGTCTGGCTTGTTGATGTGCCTACAGGATGCAATACTCAGTTTTGCACTGCTAAGAGTGTTACAGCAAATAGAGTTCAGGGCATGTGCTTTATTATATAACTTAGTAAATATTACAGTATTTTCTACTCTTGGGCTCTAAAAACTGTATCTGAGACCATGAACACTGAATGACCTATTCTTGAAAGCTTCCTGAAAGCGTAGGGAATGTATGTGTACACAAGATGTGTGAGGCAAAAAGCCCCCCAAAGCAGTCTCTCACACTTCACATGGCTTATTCCTTCCTTCATGTTGTAAATTCTACTGCCTCCACTATCCCTGAACTTCACTTATTGCTCCATGCTAAAAGCACTACTTCACCTGCTTTCTGATGCTGCATATTAAAAAGGTGAGTTTCTCAATTATCTGATGTACTGAATAGCAAATACATATTTCATGGACTGATTCAGTGTTGCATTAGCCTGTTTCTTCTGGCCTCAGTTTTATTATATGAAAAGAGCAACGTTTTTATACCAGCTGCTAGAGTAAGACTTCTCATTTTCTTCACTACAGACTGTCATGGTTTAGTCCTGTGCCGAGTGAAAACAGACTATCTTTGAAAGTGTCAATCAACCTCCACTGCTCAGTGTCAGGATCTGTACTTTAAAAAATTGGGAATTTTTTCCAATCATATTTGCTGTTAGTTAATGTCTCCTCTTTTTCTTTTTTCTTCCTGCATTAAACAAGTTATTTCTAATAACCTGCAGATCCTTAACTCTGGAAGTTTAAAAACAGGAAGCAGCTGCCCTGAAATCAGCAGAAGAGATATCAGAGCAGCCCCCCCTTTCCTCAGAGCTTGATTCTAGCTTTATTTCATTCAGGAGGGTGTAAAATCAAGACAGACATAAAAAAATCAGCCATACCCACTGTCCTAGGTCTCTCTTCTAGTTCCCCCTCCTCCCCAGAAGGAAATAATTTATTTACTATTACTTCAGGCTGACTGCTATGAGGCACCAAATAAACTAATTTATCAGAAAAGACAGACAAGCAGATTAATTAGGATCACAACAGTATGGGTGTGGGGCATACATTTTAATGCACACTTTGCATTATTTCACTACACCATGCCCAGTTATTTTCTTTCCACAACTGTTAGGATGGCATGGAATTTTAAGTAGCATTTAGAGCCAAAAAGAATTTTACTAACTCAGTTTTTCCAAACTAAAAATGACATTTACTCGGAAGAATTGCAGGTTTGAGCTATCCCTCAGAGGTATGGCCTGAGGAAAGAGAGGGCAGTGGGTAACTTAGCTCTGCTCAAGCCACAAGGCCAAATTCTGATCCAGGTGATGCTACTGCCAGGCTCCAATGTCTGGATGTCCAGGGGGGTCTGGCTGAAGTTTTCAAGGGCCCATGTAGTGCACACTGTGGGAATAAGTCCTAGATGTACAAAAACCTCTACTGCAGTTCTGCCAGTTCAGCAGAGCTGCTTCAGTCCAATACTGCTATAACCAAGCACAGCATCCTGCTGTGCTGTATTTAAACACTGACAGATTATGGTTGTTAAACTGTGTGATCTACACAACTATCAAGTTTAATCATCTTGTAACAATCTTCTGACATTAAAGCCTGCACCTCTGGTTAGTTTCCAGGTAGAGTCTCTTCATACAAGCACGCTGGAATTTTTTTTTCTTCAAAACTTAAGACACTTCATAGGAAAACAAACCAACCACATGTGCATACCTGTTGTTGAGAGTATATGAAGGAGTGCATCTTTCCAGCATGTCATCCAGCCCAAATCCCAGAGAAAAACAACAGGAGCACAAATTCAGATATGCACGGCAATTACTCATCCTCTGATCTCCTTGAAAGACCATGATATGCACTTAAGAGTTTTCAGCAGTTGCATCTGTTCCTTTTGGATTGAAACAGTCTCTGAAGGTGCTACTTTTGTTTCTCGCTGCCTTTTTGTTGCTTGTTGTCATTGTTGCCATAGGTGGAGCCCTTGTTAATTTCTGTAACCCCGATCATCCATCTGACACCAACAGAAGCTGCAAAACAAACACAGTTAAAGCTGCTTGAGGCAAGGACTGAAGATCCCTACTGGTGTAGCATCAGGACAGAGACCTTGGATGAAAGGTGCATTTGATGCTCCCACACCTCCACATCAACTTATTTGCCTACGGCATCTCATGAAGGAGGAGCCTGAGGCTGGACACGTCCCCTCCCAGCAGCAGGGAAGAGGCTACAAGGAACCAGGATGGGTGAGAGGCACAGGTGTGCACAGCCCTGCATGCCAGGGAAGGGAATCCTGCTGGCTTTCAACAGCCCCACGTCTGGAAGAGCACAAGCAAGCACAAGGGAACTTCACATCTTGATAAACCAAAGAAATGTAAGTTGTGGCATTTGTTAATGATAGCCCATAAAAAAGTCTGTTACAGGAAACCTGGTTTATTTGAAAGACTTTTATAAATGATGGTAATAATTCACCATGTGCAAGGATTAGTTTATTTATTTATGTGTAGCATTTAAAGTGACTAAGTTGAATGCAACTTAACCTAAACTCCTTCCCTCACAATTTCGGTTTCTTTGTAAAGGGCTCAGCTGCCCAAAATCTATTATTCCTCAAGCTTCTGCTCTGCTACTATACACATTCAGAACTGCCATGCTTCTTTCAGGCCTAAAACCTATTAGGAAGTCATAAACATCTTCCCTCTGCTCAGAATGCTTTCCAGAAAAAAAGAATCCAAACCAAAAAAGAAAAAAAAAACACCAAAAAACAAAAACAAGAAAGCCACAAACCTCCCCTAAGCCTCCAAATCCCACTGTCTTTCTGACTGATGGTGAAAAGGTCCAGTAAGGTGAGGTGCTCTAACTGTCTCACTCCCATCAGTCTTTACTTCTCTGGATATTCTCACCAGGCAAAGGAGTCTTTATGTTTAAGTCAGTGCCTGAGATCACCAAGAGAATCCAGAGGTTTCATCCCACTACCAGGCATCCCTTGTGGACCGCAGGGCTGACACAACACCGTGTCCTGGCATTTGCTGCTCTTTAGCACTGGAAGGGGAGGGGCTGTCAGCTGGCAAACAGTGCTGCCCTGTGCTTAACCGGCTGCTACTTGGCACAACAACATCAGCCACAAAGAGCCATCTCTACAGACTCCTGCTCTGTGGTCTGACAGTAAATTGAGAGTTTTTAGAGTGCAAGTGGTAACTGGATACCAGGGGTGAGTCACAGGTGATGGACACTGGGAAGCTGGTCTGCCCATGGGGCTGCCCTCAGGCCTCGTGGATGCCAGGAAAGCAGGGCCCTCTCACAGGCAGTGAACAGTCCAGAAAGGGAGCTGGCTCTGAGGGCACTCACTGTCACTTACACTCCACTGTCAGCCCGTGAATAGAAACGCACACCACTGAGACAGACAAAGGGCTTCACTCACAGACAGACAAGAAAGAAAGAAAACCATCTCTGACATTTAACTGGCCATGAGCTGGGGAACACAAGAGAAAGATCCAACATCTAGCCTGCAGTCTGGGATCATAACATAATAGTAAGCATGAAATCATTAAGATTTTAACCACAAGGGATAGAAACAGCATCTGGAGATGACACAGAGCTAAAATAAGAACAGCTGTTACAGCAGACACACATCATATTGGGGATTTCATCCAGTTCCAAGAACGCCTGCACACAAAAAACTAGTTCAGCAGTTCAGATGTCTTTTTTTCATCCTTTGCTCCCTGGCAAAGAGAGCCACTGCCTTCTATCCCCGTTTCACCCTGTAGCCCTCAGCAGCCTGGGGAAGGTGGGGTGCAAGGAGAAGAGGACTACTCGTGTCTGCCAAGCATGTGGAGGCAAAGTAGGGTAAGGCTGGGCTGCCTCACTGTTCTGTGTCTGCACTGCCCCCCTGCCACAGCTCTCCTGGAGCCTCAGGGCAGACCTGAGCACCATCACATTTAAGGATTCATTCACTCGTTTTTTTACATACAACTGTACTAAGGGGAACTTCAGGGTTTTTACTTCAAGAAAGGGGAGAAAGGGAGATCAAACAGAAACTAATCAGCAGTGCCTAACTTTATAGCTCTGAGGGCTTAAGACCACCCTGAGAAGTGCATGAGAAACTGTTGGCTGAAGCCTGTGCTACTCCACAGCAAACTGAGGTAACTGAGCTCCTACATCTTTGTGCCCACCATTACTCAGCACCCAAAAAATGCAGGAGGTTGCTGAGGACCTGCTCTGCCTGCTGGAGTGCCAGGGGCTCAAGAAGGGCTGAGCTGACACCACCAAGAGAGCCAATAGTGTAATCTCTTTCTTGGAACACATTTTAGCTCCAAGAAAACTACCA
Source organism: Luscinia megarhynchos (assembly GCA_034336665.1). NCBI lineage: Eukaryota > Metazoa > Chordata > Aves > Passeriformes > Muscicapidae > Luscinia > Luscinia megarhynchos. The sequence continues at coordinate 75,699,341 of CM067565.1, read as the reverse complement.
CCTCCACATGTAGTATCTCATCCCTTAGCAAAATCTTAGCTCAAAAGCATTTCCACATTTTCTGTTTACAGCTCAAGACTTTTTCTCATCTGTTACCCTGCCTTTATACCACAGAGCAAGGGCTATAAGCAGCACAGCAGGCAGGGGCATAAAAATTTCCCACATATACTTTACCCTTGAGTTATATAGGTTATGCACTGAAATGAAGATTTGTACAACTGAAGACTGTATGAATGATAAGACATTTCCATTGAGGGCCTATCCTTCTCCTATGAAGGAGAAGAAAAAAGCAACTGACTCATACTAAAAAAGCAAACAACCCACCCCAAGTCTCCCTGTTTCTAGGCACCAGGCTGAAAGGCCAGACTATCTGGCAGCTCCACCAAAAGGCAGAACAGGCATGATCCTGCACATGGTTTGTACCCTGCTGTAAAACTTGCAGCAGCTCTGCTGGCTTGTCCCCTCCTCACCTTCCATTTATCTCAACCTGCAGGCACCACCAGCCTTGCTGTCACACTGTGCTCCACACTCTGGACACTGCAATGTCCCCAGGTCTGCAGTGTGGTCCCCCACACACTGCACAGCACACACACAGCAGCTCCCTTGGAATCCGAGCTGGCTCTGCACTTTCTCCCACCTACAACTGATACATGGCTGCTGGCAGCGTGCCATCAGCCCAGATGCCACCCTGCTTTTAGCATGAAACATGGAATAGCTGCTGCTCCCTTTAAAAACCCTCTCATCTTTTGCATACATTCCCCTTTTAACTGCTGTTGACAGCTTTACAATAAATTACTTCTAGAGCACAAAGGGTGGGTGTCCTCCTTAACATGAGTTATCAAAACATGAAAGACAACCCAGCATTTGGTTCTTTGAAGCCAAATGAGACTGGGGGAGAAGGAGGAGGAAAAAAAAGAAGCTGCTGTCAAATACAGAGACTGACATTTGACAGACATGCTTGCTGCTTCAGCACCAAAATATCAGCACCAAATTTTAAATAGTTGTTGTGAGCTAAGTACCTAAATCTCTTGCCATGTGTCCTGTGAAACTAAAGATGGTTTTCAAAACACTTTTGTCCCTCAAATACTTGAGCATTTATCATCTGGAGCAGTAACTGCCTTGTAGTAGTATTCAAGCAATGTCACAAAGGGCTGCCAGTCCCAGGCCAGCAGTAAGGTACAAGCACAATGACTGCTGGGAGTATAAACAGCCAAGATGCTGCACAGCAAAGCACAAGGGGACAGCATCCACAGTATAAAGAAATGTCATTTATTTAGGGCTTAAAGAGTTTGAGCTGAACCAAGCAGAGCTGTACATACATTGGTTATTCATCCTCAGATCTCAGAGTCAGGGTCTGAAGGATTATCCTCCTTCCACTCCAGCTCGAGTGCAGCATTGTTCTTACAGCTCTTTCCACCTAAACACTTAAAAGCCAGTCAGTGTTTTGCTGAAGAGCACAATAAGCAGAACTATCCAAAGGAAAAATGACAATCTAGAAATAATGCAGAGGGTACCAGGTAGAAAGACCTCCTATTACTCTGCCCTATCACAAAAGGTTTATTTTGTGCTTATCTGCACCTGTATCAGGTATTGAAACCTACCCTCAAAACCAGCAATTAATTACAACGGGCTATTAGGGACTCAGTAAAGATCCTGATTCTGGAGTATCAGGTGAGCTGTCAAAGTGCCATAGAAAAAAACCCAAACCACTACCCGTGTGCTTCAGGTACAAACAGTGAGAAAAAAGGTCTGCTAGGAGCAATGGGAAGAGCTGATTTTGTCTGATAAATCCCTCCATTCTACAGAAAAACCTTCCTTTTACACTGCTAAGCCACCATGCACCAGTTAGCACTCCCACTGTAAAGACAGCAAACACAGTCCTCCCTGCCTTGCTACGGACTGGCTGTGCTGGGCAGACAGTCTCAGCTGCCACCAAGGGCCACAACCTCCAAGCTGTGTTTGTGTCACGCTCCACTGCCTCCCAGCCACTGCAGGAGACACTCTGGAGCCCTTGCCCAAAGCTAGAGACAAACTGCAGAGCTAACTGCTTGCTCCTCTGTCAATAGATGGCTGCACCACATCCAGAGCACTTGTGACAGAGATGCCCCTTAGGATACAGGACACAGTTAGGGGAGAATGGCCTTGCTACAGAAACTCAGCTGTTGGCTGCAAAAGTCAATGTGACAGCTTGGGCTCAGCTTTTTCCTGCTTCCACAGAAAGAGACCAGTCATTCCCAACCAGCAATAATACAGATTTCAAAGGAATATGGTAAAACAGAAACAGACTGTAACATGCTACGGTAACTGTTGCTCTCTTGGCACATCATGACACATCCAGTTTTAAGTGACCACAATAAACAAGCTCTGTGTTTTGTTTGGTTGGACTAATGGCTGAACTTTCTTCCACTCCCATGGATTCTCTTCCCTTCACAGCTTCACAATGGCTGCTGTCTGCTCATAAGTGACATCACCTTTCTCATTCCCTGCTCATCAGCAAGAGGTGGCTGAGTCTGATCAGGCAGCAGCCTCTACCACGGGTCCTCCACTGCAGGGCAAATCCCAGGCAACTGCAGGCACTTGGGATTGGTAACACCACGTGTGGAACGGGAACTCAGCTGCTGCAGAGCAGGCAAAGGGCTCCAAGCTGCACCAGCCCACAGGCAGGCAGGTGTGTATGGGGCAGCAGAGCACATCACACACCCTCAAGGTGTTCTCTGCTGGGCTTTGGCAGCCTGGGAGCTCACACACAATGCTGCTGCTCATTCTGGCAGCAGGTGCTGCTCTAGTCTTCTGGCAGCTCCAGCACTACTCTTTGGATTATCACTGCATTCAAGAGATGACTCAGAGCAGCCTGCTTATTAACCTTTCCTTGTGGCTAGAAGCAGAAGAAAGGTAAGTGGGGAGTAAGACAGCAAGAAAAGGGGAAAAAATGAAAAGATAGTTCTTGCAGTCTATTCTTGGTAGCATCACAGCTTTTTTCCTCTACAGGTTCTTTCTTTCACTTCTTGATAAAGAAAAGATGTGACCTAGGTCACTAATGGGAAGATTTTATCAGGCTTAGGGCGCAGGGTGAGGGCTGTGTGTCACTCAGCTAAATTATGAAGGGCTAAATCCAAAACCATCACAAACGCTGCAATGCCATGCAGTAAAGCTGCCGGCCCTGAGGTTAAACTCCAGAAACCCTGAATGGTGTGAGGCTCCCTGTGGTGGGTACACAAGGCAGGGAGCATTTTGAAATGGCACCCAACCAACCAGTCTGCTGAGTGGAGAAACTGAATTAAGAGGAAAATGCTGAAGGAAAGATGAGAACTTCAAACCATTTTGCAGTAGCTATGCTTCAGTGCACCATTAAGCCATTGTTCCACAATCCAGCACCAAACAGACTATGCCAGCATTTCCTCCAAGGGCAGAACAAATGTCCTCTTGAGCAAATTGCCAGGCAGCAGCATTTGCAATGGTGTCACACCTTGTCCCACCCACTGCCATTTACCCACTTTGCACAGGAGCACAGGGGAGGCTGATCCACCTTCCTCTGCAAGTGACAGGGATTTGCACCCATTGCCTCCCATTCCTAGGACACTCCAACCACAGTGCTCACTCACTTCACCAGTCAGAGAGGGGAAGGGGGCACTGCTTGTGACTTCCAGCAACGAAGGTGGGTGGAAAAAGAGGCCTTTTAAGTTGTAGTTGCTGCTCCAAGGAATTCTTACACATTTTACACAAAGCATTTCCAGGGTGACAAGCACCAACAATTTCTCCAGATGAAGACAAGAGCTCAGGATTCCCCCCTTCTTTTTTCCTTTACCCTGCTCACCTAATGTACCAACTGTTATGCTGGACCTTATCCTTGCTTGTTTTCCTTTCTCTGGCTCAAAGCACCATGAAGGAAATTTCCTGCCTGCATGCACACACATACACAAACTGTCCCTTCTCCAATTACCTCTATAAGAAGCATCAACAGGAGCTTAATGCAGCATTTGTGCATTTTTGGTGGGCAGTTTCTGAAAAAGAATACTGTGTGCCTACCACATCAAGCTCTTCACAGACGGCTAAAAGGATGTTAGTTACTTAATCTTGATCAATCTAGCTCAAGATTCAGACTTCTGAGAATGCCAAGAAATTATGTGCTAGGAACAATTTCCTGGGTAGAGAGCAAAGATCCACTTCTGAGACAAGAAAATACTCCACATTTTCCAATCTCCTCTGTATTGCTACTCTGGACATGGCTTTTAAAGTCAGCTCTGTATCCAAGCTCTCTCGGTGCCAGGAAGACTGTGAAGTTCTGTTTCTTTTTCCAAGGTTGTTTGTAATAACACAGATGTGAAGGTGATGAAGTCATTAATACCATGATGGTCAGTGAAATCACAGAAAGTATTTGCTTTAAAATGTATGGCTTATTCTGGAAGGGAACTTATTCTTCAAACCAGCACTCAATCACAGACACCCAGATATGATGCAATTTGCTAAACTGACCTGGTTCCTGCTTCCATGAAGAACACCAAAGATCTCCCTCCCTTTCTTTGGGCCAGCTCCTTGTTTTGTTTTCCTTCCTCCTCTTAAATATCATACTAGTTGAAATACAAACCAAGGCAGCTCAGAACTGCCACAGGAACTGCAGGAATTACCTGTGACAGTCCATGCCCTGTGCTGCATAAATCACAACAGGCTGTGCTTAAACCACGAGTTCATGGGTTACCAGTGCATGACACCTCAGACTATGATTGAAAAGCATTCTCAAAGGAACAAATTACCCTTGTGCTGCTCTTCTAAGCACTTTAAAGTAGAACACAGTAACATACAACACAAGAAAAGAAAGTCTTTTGTAGACAACCCACTGTGAAGTCACTGAATTCTACAGAAACAGAAAATTTTGTATGAAGCTCTTACAAAAAAAAGGACAATTATAAATTAGTAAACAAAAAAATAATCTTTTTAACCCTAGTCCAGGCTAGAGTGGACATATCAGATGGGTGGTTTCATCATGGTTGAATTCAAAAGTCATCCTGATATTTAGCAAATCCCAGAAAATCCTATTGGACAGTTACCTTGAAAGTAATCTTTTTGCATCAGAAAACTTACCTATTATAATGACAAATGCAAAACTAGCCAGTGTCAGTGATGATCCACTGTTGATCATGTTGATGAGCAGCTTGAACAAAGGATATAGCAGCAATAAGGCCCAGAAAAGCCAGTTCAAAAGTGTCCATGGTCGACGGGGTGGAACTGTAGGGACTGCTGGGTAGGTTCCTGTGCGGTAATACTCTTCCTGGAATGCATCCTAGGGGAACAAAGGAGAGCAACAATTAAACCTCCATCTGCCAACAAAACTAGCCATTCCTGGCTTTGCTGTTCCTCCTTCTGGAGGCTTGTAACCACAGGGGAAGATCAAAGACCAGCTGATGGCTGGAAAGCTTGTACTTTGAAATCAATTAACATAGAGTCAAAAAAAAAAAAAAAGGGAAAAAAAGAAAAAAAAAAGAAAGGAGGAGTATACACTGATGAGTGAATACTTTCTTTCTCAAGCAGCCTGAAAAACGCCATACCTGTATAGCAGCCTAGGAAAACAGGAGGGGTGATGGGATGCACACTCCTGCAGCAGTGCAGACATCACTGCTGAACCTCCTGCAGGAGCCACAGCCACTGCCCAAGCACTGCAGGTAAGCCAGGGAAGTGTCTGGGCCCCATACTCAGCAGCATCCCTCTGTCCCCTCTTGTTTTCTCCAACTGCTGCTCTCAAACAGCACCCACAAAGCTGTCAGAAAAGGTGAGCAGGCACCATTTTGTCTCTGAAGCACCACCTCCTCCTGTCTTTGTCCCATGGCTATAGTCCTGTTCACCTTGCTCCCATGACACTTCTGGTAGGAAGTTTGGGTGCTGAACCTCCCTACAGGCAGTTTAGTGTGCAAACAGGTCAAAATCTCTCACTGGCTTTGAGCAAATGACTCGACTTTTAAGTATAATACAAGGAGGATATGGGGGTGGGGGTTGTTTTTTTCTGTTTTGTAGCATCTGTTTTTTAAAGCACAGGAGACTTTGAATTCAGTACCTTCCCCTACAGCCCACATGGGTGAATAGCATTGCCTTACTGATCTCATCAACCTGTGAGTGGGGAAAAACTCCCCTCCCTCCTTGTTCAAAAGCAAAGGTTATTAATCTATTATCTATCTGTGTTATCACAAGAAATGGTTAATTAATGAAGTCAGCATTAGACTGACATAAAAAAACCCCTTAATTTAATCAGAATGAAGTATGATTTTTTTAAAGGAAGATTTTTGGTTTCTAAAAATTCTAGGAAAGCCAAGACTAATCAAACAAAAGATTTTTTTTCTACTATGCTATGATTTTACACTTACAGCTGACACAAACAATTCTTTGCTTACTTAACAGCAACTTGAGCAATTACAAGCTGTTACCACTTTATCTATTTCAAAGTGAACGTTCAGCTTTTTAGGGATTATGCAGGAATTAAAGCACTGTATTCTACTGAGATTACAAAAATCCTAAGTGACTCATGTATGCTGGATTGTAGTGGGATCACTGTGGCCAATTACTGAGCCATCTTCAACCGAGTTCACAGTGTATGAAGTGAAACACAGAACTCATCATCAGTAAACTGAATTTACTACATACAGCTGGGTTTCCACTACTGGTATTGCCCAGGGAAGTGCAGAATTCCCGACTATTGCTGGCATTGCCATTAGAGGGCCTGCTAGCACCGAGAGCAGGAGCCTTGCTGGAAGCAAGTGCAGCAGGGTTTCCTTTGTCAGCTCTGCACGGCATGAGGGGCAGCACTGAGCACACCTCACCGGGAGACCTGACACAGATGGAAAACAAATACAAAAGGCAAAACAATGTCAAGGCCAACAGCTCCACCACATTTCTCACTCTTGTGGGGAACAGCTCTTCAGTTAGGACTCCTCACCCTTAAATACATTCATTCATTGCAAAAGGCATCTTGTGGGTTCATCTATTCATCTGAAAGCTTTTGCAAGGCTGCCTATGATACCCAGAAACAAGCCAGGCTTTAAATAGACAATACACCTCACCATTTCCCAAATCACCTTACTCACATTAGGTTCCTTTCATTCCTCTGCTTACAGAGCTTCTTTTCAGTGTGTAATAAATTCCATCCATGCAGGTATCAGATTCCAACACGGAAACATGCTCTCTTTATTGCCCCCACTGAATTTAAGGTACTTCAGAAGTGAGGGGGAGGGGTAATTCAGTGAGGGAAAATCAGGGAACATCCATCTCCTCCTGAGAGGCTAACTGGATTCCTCCTCCCTGTTCCCACCAGGAGGTCTGACAGAGGTATTCTGTGGCCCCTTTGTGAGGAAGCCCACAAAGAATGAGTATCCAAAAATATATCCTTTGTTCCCAAACACTGGAGTTCTGCACACTTCTCCTCTTCAGTTAGGCTTTGCTGATTCCCTAGGACATTCCTGTACATATTTTCAGGCCCTGTTTTCCAAGCTTTTCTTACGAGCAAGAAGAATCAGAAGCTTGCTCTCTTTTTAATGGAAATTAATATTCTCAAGCAGAACTTCTGCTTCAGGCACTGAGGCTTTAAGGAGGTAAAAAAGAAAACAAACATGCAATGACTAGCAGAGTTGTGACTACTTTATATTACCTCTTCAGACCTGCCAAAAAAATCCTCAATCCAGTCCTTGGGTAAGTCAAAGGGAGCTTTTCTAGCAATGGCAGTTAAAAAGAAAAGGCAATGTACAACCCAAATTGAACTTCTGTTGTCATTTGGAACAAATTGATACAGTGCTGGCCATATGTGGAAGGATTAAATCTACCCCATGCTGGTGAGGAAGAAGCATATGGACATGGTATTTACTGTAAGTCTGGAAAAGGAAGGAGAACAATGTTTGGTTTACAGCAGTAACACAATGCCACTGTTTATCTGGCAGGACTCTGTTCAACTGCATTTGTAGCAGTGACTAAGCCAAAAAATGAAGTGATAAGTAGCAAGAACATAAACATGACAGGCTCCCAGGGAGAAGTATCTCAGATTGAGGTACATGTAGGTGAGATCAGACAAGAAGGTAAAAAAAAAACAGAATAAGCTTTTCTCAAAGACCCTCACTCCTTTAATAATATCAATATGGGGAAATAAATAAATTTAAAAAATTTTTCATGTCTCTCCATCTACATGTACAGTAACTGCTGATTTCAATACTCATTCCAACAGCTCTGCAATCCTGGGTCATCTTGAGTGCAAAGGCCTTGTCCCCAATGCCTGTGGCACTCTCCAGCCACTTAACCATGCTACTACAGCACAATTCAGCACACTGTACGTGAGTCTTGAGAAACTACAGCAAAATTATTAAACTTATTGAGAACAAGCAACAGCACAGGGAACCATAATCCATGTTAACATAGGGTCTCAGCTTTCCAGGAGCATGCACACCTTGTCTTACTTTGAAACAGCAGTTGAAGTGCTGCAACCAAAACAAAGCAGGGGATGAGTGTATAACTTGCAATGAATTACTGCCCTCCGAATAACAGTTTTTTACATTATGTCATAAATATTTTCTGACTCTGAAGACGATCTGAAACAGAATTAATTTTTGGAAATAGCACCTGGGCAGCACTGCTGTTTGTTATCCGACCTAACAGCCTATTACCCTTTTTAAGATGCAGGGCAGAAAGGTGGAACAAAATTGTATTTTTACCCTGCAGGGGGGCTTTCATCATCTCAGAACTCTGGAAGAAGTTGTCCCTGCTCTATATTCTGCCAATCTGATTTTACAAGGACATGGGCTTCAGTATACCAGGAATAACTGCAATGAAATAAGTTTCACTAAAGTAAAACAGCTGGAAAAAGATGTTGCCTTCAGAGAAAAACTAAAATCATCACCAAAAATCCCAAACCAAAACACAATCAAACAACTCCCCCCAGCCTTAATCAATCAAAAACATTCACATAACCAAAAAAGGTTTTAGTGGAATGGAAAATTGAATGCACCACACTTCACTCCTGGATGCAAAACTTCACTCCTGTACTAAATAGGAAATCAGAGACTAACCAACCAGAAACATGAAGTTGTCATGAAGAACAGATATTAAAAATGTTATGATATATTGTACAGTCTAGTATTATGAAGGATAGATGTACACTTTATTTGCACTAGAAGCAAATGAGTGTTTGCCAAAGAGGGAATAACAGAAAAATCTTGGAGTGAGTGACTGCAACTATGTAATAAAGGATTCAGGAAAACAATCACCACATTCACGCTTATGTTCTTATCTTGCAAATGTCTGAATAGTTCTCTGGGACATGAGAAAGGGCTACAAAGTCACAGTAGCAGAAAGTGGAGTTCCGCAGTGTTGAGCAAAAGCACCATCTGCATGTACATGGGTAACATCCTGTGGGTAACACCCTGTTTTTCTGCAAAGTGCTGGGGTTGTGCCTGAATTAGGGCACAAACTATGGGATCAAGAGGCAAAGAGAGTAGGCCCGCAAGTGAGGTCCCAAGACACATTTACTTTCCACATTCCTGCAAGCAAGCTGCTTAGAGGAGCTATGAATTACACCAGAAAGAGTCATGGTTTGAAACTGAGAACAGCCAGGGCACCCTCGATACAGAAATGCTGCTGTGGTGAGCAGGAAGAGCACAACCAATGGCACAGCAGAATTTTGCTGTCCCAGCGACAGGAAACCAGAGCACAGCTATATTCTGGAATTTCTAAATCCAAAGCACTGCTGCATTCCAGGGTGAATACATAACTTTGATCAAGGTACTGAAGCTAAGTGAGCTGCCAGGCCCTCATGCCATGCATGCCTATGACTCCCACTGACTGAAATGGGATACTGTGTGCTTTTTGAATGCACATCCCCCAACAACTATCTCCAATACTCATAAAAGCAGCCCAGAAGAAACAGATTCTGGAGGGTTCATATAAAAGCATTTGCAAAGAAGAAAAAAACAACAACAAAAAAAACCCACTGGGCATCTACAAACACAATCATTATTATTCTCTCCCCATCCTATGAAATTAGGAATCTTAAATACATGCCTCCTATACCCACAGTGTGAAAACAATTCATCAGCTTGTCCTTTTAACGCTTGATAAAAACAGCAGGGAAGAACAAGGGACAAAAATTCTAATACACTGAAGAAAATATTTTATTTAGCCAACAAATTACTTCTTGATTTCGAAGGTGTCTTCTACCAATCAGAAGGCAGTAAGGCAATTTCGATTTTTGCATCCTAATGCAACTTTCTAAATAAGAGGCATAAAAGTGCTCTAGAAAGATTGGTTTAAGCTTTCTTCCTGTGGCTCTATGTACAAAATGAAAGTGATCATGCCTGGCAGCACAAGATCAGTTTGTATTTGGAGAAACAGAGCACTTACCCTGAAAATGTAACAAACCAACTCACTCAAGCCTCCAAATTAGGACACTACACATGCACACTGTAAAGGTCTACTAGCACTATAAATAACCAAGCACTGGTGACTCACAAGTGCTGTCTTGACAAAAAAACCAACCTTTTCTTGATATAGTTTGTGGAGCCAGGTAGAACATTCCTGCTCATCTTTTGGGACATCCTCTAGTGGAATCCTCCTGCAAATGGTAAACAAGAGAAATTGAAGAATATTAAATACTTTGACTTTCATGAACAGCACTTGCTTTACACAGACATTATCTGACAGGAGACTCACTACATTTTTCACCTTTTTCAAACTTGTGCAACACCTACAGCACTTTAATGAATATGGAGGAGATTTTGAAGAAATCTGTGATAGTCCCTAACTACTTGTCAGAACAAATTTGGCCATGAGATTTACCCAGCCTGTAACAGCTTTTCAGGATGGGCAAGCAGCTACCCTAAGTTGTGAAAAGCAATTTTTATGCTATGCCAGACTGACTTGCAGCAGGCTGAAATGGTGAAAAAGGGAGACACAGCAAAAGGAACTCCTCTGCTCTGCTGGAGCTGACATCCACAGGCTGTGATGTCAGTGAATGCCACCCAGCCAGGCTGTCTACTCCAAACATGAGGACACAAGGCTGAGCTACCACGTGGGAAGAGGAATCAAGAGAAACTTTGTTTTTACCCTTGGACAAAAACAGTTCTAAAAAAATACTTTTTCAAACAGGCAGAAAAGGAGAAGTAAAAAGAAAAGGTCACCCTATTCCACTTCATATTGCTTTCCAGGATAAAGCAACTGGACCAGCTCCATCACTGGCCCATGATAGCTCTTAAAGGGTTATTTTGAACTCCTGATCACTTGCAGCATCACTTCTAGGCTCCTATGCTCCAACCCTACACCATCACATGCCCTGCGTGCCTGTAGCACAGGTGATGCTGGTAGAACCTCAGCTGGGAATTGGCTCTTTCCCAGTGAGATCATGGGAAGCCATTAGGGTATGCATAATTTATAGAAACCTTAATAAAAATGAATCCAGATAATGTTTTTTTCATTGAACAACCCCCTTCTTGGTAGGGAGGTGCAGCTGTCAAATACATCAACAATGACACCACCAGATGTGAAAGTCCTGAGCCTGACCTCCTCCAGAAGTACTGGAACATCTCTGGAACTCCTGTATCAGACAGGTATATTCAACTCCACCTGAACACTTAAGACTGTGTTTGGTATCCTGGACAAATGAGTGAAAAGAGGCCCCAGTGCTGCTGCTGAGCTAACAGACACACAAATGAATAAAGAACTAACAAAAAAAAAGTTCTGTAGACATTCATGGGCTCCTCACATACTTATAATCACAGAACTTTACCAGAAACACTTTCCAAGCCAGAACTGAAATTCTGTGAAGCCAGGTTAGTAGAGATCTGCTTTCTGTTATCCACTTGAAAACATTCCTTCATTTGACCAAGTGTGATTTCAAATACATACTCCTGCTAAAAAGGAATTAAAATATGGATTACTTGCCTTACATATAAATCTGCATGATATTTCTTTCCATTTAGAACTCCCAGCAATGTTGGATTTTCATTATTTCTAAAATTAAGGGTAGAATCATAGACTGCAGAAACTGCAAGAAGAGAAACAGGTTATGTGTTTACTGTAGTAATACAATGGAAATAAGTAATTCTTTCTCAGACAAGGAGAATATTTAAGTAAGTCATCAGCAGTAACACCACAGTTTGAGCTGTCACCAAGGTAAAAATCACAATGAAATATTCAACATGCAGGTTTTCAGAAGCCAAATAACCAGGAACTGCACCAGCAGAATGGAAAGGTTTGCTCTCCATCCACCTTCACCTCCCTTCCTCATCAGGTGCAGAATGTTGGGCACAGAGAACACAGTTACAGCTTCTGACAGAATTCACCTAGGACTTCCCAGGAGTCAGATGGCTGCAGAACTGTTACCTTTTTCAGTTCACTGTGAATCAACAACTACCCTCTAAATCTGAGGAAACAACCAGGCAGATACACATTTTACAAACAATGAACAATAAGAATATTGACTAAGAATAGGTGAAGAGTGTATGTGAGAGATCTCCTACAGCAGGAGGGCTTAATGCAGCCATAAGTGGCCCGGGTCCACGTCCATTGTTTGGTAACTCAGGCACTTCCTCTAGGGCAAAGGCAGAGAGAATGACACACACACACACACACCTTGTGTCTGCTGGCTGCTGCTATGAAGACATACAGATGTGAGGAAAATAACATAAAAGTTCTGCTGAACAAAACTGCTGCCAAACTTCCAGCATTGAGAAAACTGTGCAGCTCAGGACTGAGCTGGAACTATAAAACCATTTGCAAAGGCTGATGGCAGGTAAACTAAAAGAGCAGTAACAAGCAGTTTCTACAGAAAAAGCATTCACTGTTTAAAAACCACATGAAGTGTTGCAAAAACACTTATTTGAACACATGCTTAGATACACTATTTTTCTGATGTCACAAAATTACCAGAGAATGATTAATTTTCCCGACACTGAAATCAGCTGTGTATCGTGGTATGAACTCTAAGAGAAATGACAGCAAAAACAACTTCTAGATTTTTGTCACAAAAATGACTATGAAGCATTTTCATGTGTAGCCTGTGGTATTTCAGGTTTTCTGCTTTGGAGTTTTGCAATAATGAGTAAAAATGCATGTGGTAAAACCTTTATTGTTAGACCTCTTGACCCACCTAAGAAAGACTTATAATACAGGACAGATTTGCTCTTGGTTTTGAAACCTCTCTAGCTATGAGAGATAAATATGACTTGGTCTCAGCACTCAGTTCCCAGAAACTCACCACATCATTTGCTACTGCAAAACTGAATTCATAGTGGAGAACAGAACAGCCTGGCTTCAGTGCTGAAAGGGAATCCTGAAAACAAAGGCCAAACCCCTGTCACGGCAAACAGACTCTGTCCCTCACACACAACTCCATTCTTTTCCTACTACAGTTGGGTTCTTAGCCCAAACTCAAAACTAAACCAAGCCAAAATCCACTTCAAGCACACTACTTTCCCTGTACAAGTATGAAATTACTTTTTCAAAAATCAATTATCTGCCTCCATTTTTAAGCTTCTTAGTGTAGAAGGATTTTACTAATCTACTCTAATTTACTAATCCAATGTAATTGAAGGAAAACAAGAGCTCAGTTTGGTTTATACAGTGTAAGCTTCTTAGTTTTTTCTTTAATAGCATGAGATTATTCTAACAACGATAGGGATGCAATAAAGTGAAGTATGATATACACAATGCTTTTTCTTCCCTCTCTACAAGGCATCTACATTTGAGTTTTTATATGAATTGGAAGACATTGGAAGACAGTTCTCCTGTTCTGAAAATTTTTTTTGTGGAGATGGACAGGAAGAACTTTACATGCTGACAGTCTTACACAGAGCTTTCCTTTTCTCCAGGGGAAAAAAAATGCTATTCCAGTTTCCAACTGGTCTGTAGTTTATTATTCAGTCTAGTATTTTTTAATAACACAATAAAATCTTTTGGTGCAAAGCAGTACCAAACCCAAGACAATGATAGCAATGTGGAGGAGTAAACAGACCTCTGCTATCCAGATAGAACTGAAGATAACTGAAGATTTCAGCTTCCTCATTCTGAGAGTGCAGGAAAAGAATAACAATGGCAGTGTCCAAGAGAAAGGCTGCACAAAATTAAAATTTGCCAGAAAGCATCCAGAGTCAAAGCAGCACTAGAATGCTGTGTGACACACTGGAACCAGTTATCATTAAACATGGATTTTGCAACTGCATATAATTAGAACTGGACATCTCATGACCTTCTCATCCAAAAGCTGAATAGACAAGAAAATTCATTCTAAAACAAGTAAAAAAATAACTCCATAGTATCTTGAAAATATTGCAGCTGTCTCACTCTCAGGCTAATATAAGCAGCATTTGAGAAGTTTTGCTTCAATTGTGAAATATTTTTTCAAGAGAGTCATATCTCAGATATATCTCTTTTTCATTAAAAACCAAACACAAATATTTGAAAGCCTTTTCTTTCTGTCAAGAAACTGATTTGGGTTTTTTCAATGTTGTTTTCTAATCTCTGCCCAGCTTTTTTTTCATATCATTAACTTTTGGTTCCTTCTACAGCATTCTGACACAGAGCTAAGTACTTAAGAATTTAAGATTTCATTTCTTAACTTCAACCTAAAAAAAAAATCTTCAGATTACATATCTAGAGAGGATTTTTCTTACTTTGACTGTCCTCTTGAATTTCACGCATTATTTTGTGGCCATGGTGGATTATGCCAGGACGATTCACTGGCAAATTAACCTACAGGCAATGAGTGTGGCTACATGCATCTTCATACTAGCACAAAATGATCTGAAGACTGGAAAAGGGAGGGAAAGGTACAGTGACATTCACTGCACTGCTGATGGGACACCACCCTGACACAATCCTTTGATTTAGCATTTCATTAATTGGGTCAGCTTGAACAAAAACCACTCATCCTCTCAAACCTGGTTACTTGCTCTGGACAATGAATAGAAACCCACTTAAAAGAAGTAAATTAAAATCCAGGACTAACATACAGCTTATGGGGAAAAAAAGTCATTGCAATATTCCCAAACACTGTCATACTGAACTCCATGAGAATATCACCCACGAATTTATTCTCACGCATTCCTTCTGGGACAGCAGTTCCCAGCATGCACAACTGGAGGAAAAGGTACACAACAAAACTTGGGCTTATCTATAATCCATCGTGAAATACATGTTTAAGTACAAGTCTTAACTAAATAAAAGCAGCTGAAAGGAATTCCCTGTTACACAGCCAGGCAACCAAAGTAACAGTTAAATATATCTTTTTAAGTATTTGAGACATTGACTTTCACTGTAAGTAATGGGTGAATGTTCTACAAACAGTTTTTATTTTCTTGCTTCCATGAACAGTACAGGTAGCCAACAGCAATTTTTAAAGAAAGTGAACAACTTCTAGAAATTAAATTCCTGGGGACTGCATCTGTAAAACCCTACTGGTGGGAATGATCACCAATGAAAATATCCGAGCAAGTTCAGAAAGTATTAGAAGCATTTTTAAAATAATTAAATTATGTACGGAGATCTGAACTTCTGAAAAACAATTCCATATCACTTATGAAAGAAGTTAGGAGGGAAGGTTCCTCACCTGTTATTTTGCATGAAAGGTATTTTTATCCAAATACATCTGCTTATCCTGACAGATATGGCATCACTGGCATGGAGGCAGCTTCCAATATATGCACATTAAATAAACTCTTTCCGAAACTAAGTTTTATAAAACAGGTGGGCTTGCCAGACTGATGCCACCAATGTGTACTTCCAACTACTGCAGAACTACTTCCGGAGCGACTGCAGCAGGTAGCATTAAGACTTGATACAAAAGTTTTGAAGAGGACCAACCTGTGATCTCTGCTGCCACAGGGGAATTAGATCTACAGCCAGAGAAACCAGCAGCTACCCACCCTATAGTACTACAGCCTCTGACAAGCTGAATCACAGCATTGTCAGAAAGGAGGAAAAAAAGGAACAAGGAGCTCTGTCACACCCAGCTGTGAACTGGTGCCAAACCTGTGACTTGGCTCCACTGCTGTGTTGTGATGCAGCCACATCCCTTAGCAAGGCTGGGAGAACAGAAGATGCATTAGCCTGAAAGGCAAAACCCAAAATGGGCTCAGGCAGCTCAGCACCAGTCTCACTTGCAGAGATACACAGGGATATGACCTAATTTCCAGATAGTATTACATTTCCAGATCATGGACTGTCAAAAGAGACTGCCATCACGTTCTCTATTCAGAAAACATGTATAGACTTATTATCTGTACATAATAATGTTACAAGGAGTTCTAAAAAATAAGACATTGTTTTCAGATGCTCTTTACATGAATCCCTTATCTCTATAGGACAGAAACATGCAGTATCCCAAGCAGTAACTTTCTATCTCCCTCTCATTGCAAAAAGCAACAAGGCAAGTAAAGCAACAAACCTAGAAGAACCTGCAACACCAGTCTGGGGCCATCAAACTCTCAGAGGTTTGTTGGTTGGATTTTTAAGCTCAACAGTTTTTGCTGAAACTGTGTATGAGAAGTTATGACTCTGCTTCTCCTCGAACCCTCACAGGGAAATATTGCTTTCATACTGGCCTGACACTGCTCCATCTAGCAAGTTACAGCTTCTGGATTGAGGCAGTGCTATGCACAACCCTAAAGAAATAAGTAATCTAGCAACCTCAGTCTTCTTCTTCCGAAGAATATATTAATATATATTTAATATATTTAGGGTACTAGTAAGTGTTGCAGTAGTGTGTCACATGAATGTCCAAAACTTTTCATAAATGTCACTTGGGTTTCCCAAAGTTGTTTCCTTTTGGAATGTTTTCCCACAAATCAGCTACTTATCCCCAGTCATGCCGTACTTTGCTTGCATTACACAGAGCAGTGAAAAGAACAAAAATCTCCACCAAAATAACCTGCTCCTGATTCCCAGCTCAGGGCATCAGAGGTCACAGGGTTTTGACTCATCCCTTCTTCTGTGCCTCAAGTCTACTACCCTCTGCCCTCAGCAGAACAGTCACCCTTATTCAAAAGGCAAGGCTAAAATGTGCTCTTAAGGGGGTTGCTGGATGCTTCACATAACTTCCTCTTCTTCATGGATGACAAAGGATCCAAGCTATGTTATCAGTCTTGGGGGAGGAAAGTTGTGGGTGCCTGGGAAGCTACAACAGTGGCATGATCTACCTGGTTTGCCAGAGGATATTTAGAAGAAACACAAGAGACAGCAAGCCAGCTGACTAGGAAACTTTTCTTATAGCAGCTATCCCAGATATGCCACATGAAAACATGTCTTCAAAGACAAAAGAAGTTTTGACATTAACTTCAGTCAAGCTGGAACATTTTCTTCTAAACCAGAAACCACTTTTTTCTTTCTTACACATCAGCCATCTAACACACAAACCTACCAGACCCCAAAGACCCTGTAACAATACAGCTAATTAGCACTGTCTTTCCTTTGCCCATGAAGTACACAGCAGAAGACTTTGACAGATAGTATTAGTCAAAGAATATAACTTCAAAGGCAACATGTGCAATATTTTTACTTGATGTCACTTTAAAGTTGGTAAATGCAAGCACCCAGAAATAAATGGGGAGCTCAAAACAATATTAACGAAGAAAAACTTGCTCATGTTCTGTAATGTAGAAACTGTTCATAAATTTCATCTACATGTATCTTCAGGCAAGGTCTACTCCCCTTCCTCAGCTCCATTAAGAAACTCTAAAGAGCAAATCTATATAGAAATTTAAAGCAGAATACTTTTTCATTTAAGAACTGCATTATTTGAGGTAGTCATTTACCACAAGAAATTATTTTAAAAGACAGCCTCATACTCTCTACTGATGCATTTGCTTCATTTAGAATAGAATTGCTTACCAAATACTAAGAAATGCTATTCTTTGGCAATAGCTACAAAATATGCAACAAAATATGTACCAACTGGTACAAAATATGCAACTAAGATTCCCCAACACAGAGTCACAGTTAACAAAACATAACAATAATAAATAAAAAACCCCAAAAAACCAACCAAAGAAAAAAACCAAAAAACCTCCAACCAAAACCAACCCCACAAACTGATTCAAGACTTTGTTAATAAAACCAAAGGCGAGTGAAAAAAACGGTCTGAAAGCATCCCAGGATTTTCTGCTAGGGCACACGCTAGAGGGAAAAGAAAAGCAAGGCAAACTGTCATGAGTTAGAGGAAATAACCATTAGCATTGTCCCCTGTGACTTTCCTTACCTACATTTCTCAAACACTGCACGGTGACAGCAAATCCTTTTGTTCGTGGCAGGAGGTGGTACTTGAGCTTGGGCAGACCTTTGGCTTCAGCCACCTGCATGCTGATCTGGTGCTTCTGCTCTGTGAACCTTGTGCCCTCACAATGAATCAGGAACTAAAACCAAGACACAACTGCAGTTAGAAGCTCAGGTCTTCTGCTGACTGAGCAGAGATCTCTCAAATTCCCACCAGCATAACCCAAATTAACAGGCTAGCAGGGACAGGTGTATCCACATACACATTTGTGTAATTTATTTGACTGAGGTGAAAAATCCCAACCAACCAAAAGAAGAACAACAAAACAACCCAAAATCCCAAATCCAAACACTCATCCAACTTGCCATCAAGTCTGAATTTCAGCCTTTAGCCTATAACATCTGCTCTGCCACTTGCCATCAGAGTGGCTTGGTTTCTCTGAGCCACTCCATCCCTAATGAGCTGTTAGAAAACACTCAAAACACACTCCTGTTGGAAATCTCTCTCTGATGGTGAAGTCTTCAAATATCATGGCATCTAAAACCTGCCAAGTGTCAAAACTAAACACATTTCTAGGAAATGCTTCAGTGCCCAGCTTGTTTGCCCTCACTCCAACCTGTTTGCTTTCCCTATGGCACTTGAGGTCCACGGGCAACTTCAGACAGGAACTTGGATGCCAATGGGACAGCTGATAATAGACATAAGGCTGCACATGCAGGACAACTGAAAGGCTCATGCTCTTATGAACTATACAGGGAAGTGCTCAGACATGAATAATCTTGTCACTGGCAGGCAGAGGAGAGCACACAGATCTTTGCAGATTTACCACTTGTTCATCTGCTTTCTGCCAAGTATGAATGCAAAGTAACACATCAGAGAGCACTGCCAAATCACACAAATTAAGTCCTCATAACCCATGGCAAAAATGTAGCCAAAAAAGACAGAGATATTGAAGAAACTAGCCAAGCAGCCAGCTTCAATTCTAGCTCATCCAAGAGTGCTTTCACTCTGTGTTGCAAGCATAAGGTTATCAGATTGATGACATATAGAGAGAAACTGGTGAGAAAATCTCTCTAGCTCACTTAGCATGCTTTGCCTTGTCTACCTTCCAAGGTGCTGTATTTGTGCCTTTTGACATTATGTCATCATACAAAAGTAAATTAAAACTCCACACTGCAATAACCCCAAGTGTACATCAACAATTATCTCCCTTCCACAGGTATAGCTCCTTTTTAGCAATCCCATCTACAGGGTGATGGTGGCTTGGTGCTCATTGATTAGAGTTGAGCTGACTATGTGTATAGAAAAGTCACAGAGCACAGGAGAGAAACTGAAACTAAAATCCCAGAATCACCCCTTTGCTAGATAGCCTCCTGCCTGGAAGTCACTGAAACACTGAAGCACAGAGATTAGTTTTGATTGCTTAGCACTCATTTAAAGCAATGACAATTAAAAGAAGAAATTTGTTTCAGAGCACAAGAAATACAGCATAATCATCCTCACAAGGAAACAGCAATATTTCTGTAGGCCCCAGGGATGCTGCTTAAGATTCCATTTCTTTAACTGAATTGCACTCTTGCCATCACTAGCTCAGAAGAACTGCAATCTTTATGATTTCTGAGAAGAGAAAATATTCAAAGGCTTTTCATTCTCAGATCAGGAAATGTCAGCACTGAATACTAAAAAAATACGGTGATGCAAAAAGTAAAACTTTCTTGTTACTGAAGAGCGACACCGATCCTCTCCCTGGAACACAGTCACTGGCTCCATCAGGCCACTTCTCTAACCAGATGGCTTCCACTTCTACTGGGCCATGTCTGACCAAACACCTTCCCAGGAATGGCAGAAGCACAGGGAAGGAGAAAACACTACTATGAACTCTGGAATCTAAGGTGAGAGGGGAGCTTAGGTAACAAATACAGCTGATGTGCTTCAATAGAACATTGTCACATGCATCTGTTACACAGCCATGAACCCCTGCATCCACCCCTATCCAGTGCCTGTAATTAGAGAAACACAAAGTGTACTGAGTGGATCACAGCGCAGGTATTTTTGCAGTAGTATCTGTAGGGCTCCGCACTACAGAGAAGGAAACAGACAACACAGTATATAGGAAACTCCAGAGAGAACTCAGTTGAGAGAATTCTCCCGACACTCCCAAGGAAGCTAATTGAATCAAAAGTCTCAGGAACAATGTGGCAAGCATCACATATTGCCTGTGCCTCTCACTCCTGCTGAGCACTCCAGCACCTCACATTCCCTTGTTAGTCGTCACTCACCCAAAAGTTTTCAGGGTAGTCCCTGAGATTGAGCAACTTCTGTACAACTGTTTTCCGATCCTCCTCCCACTTGCGCTTGCAGAAGACAATCTCTAGGAAATACCACATCCAGCCAATGATGGGCATGTAGGAGAGCTCCTTCTTTGCAAGCACTTTGGAACTCTGCAAGACAGAATCAAAGCAAGTCAAACAGAGTTAAACCACTTAAGAGTGCACTGTGGGTATGAGACTTGCATAGTTAGACACAAGCATATCGATTCATATTGACCAGACTCAGTTTTAACAGGAGTGTAAAAAGCAAAACAAAGAAAAGTATATGACAGATCAGTCAAATCTAATCTCAGGTATCTGCATGGAAGACTTCTAGAATTAAATATATTAGATTGTGTGTTGCCCTATTCTACCCAAACACTGAAACCCAAAAGTGAAGCCAAATTCCTTCAACCATGGAGGAACAGATGTAAATGACTGGAGCTGTATCTATCAAATTTCTTATTTCAATCAGACCCTGGCAGTGGCACCTCAATTTCCTTTAAGATACCTTGAAACTATGCTTCTCCCCAAATTGGGGGCACCTCAACATGCGGGAAAAAAAAATAAGAGAGAGGAGAAAAAAAAAGAGTCACAGAGCCATTGCAGAACTTCATATTGATGGTAGGCACACATGGTTTACCAGTAGAAGAAACTCTAAACACTAGAAAACACAGCAGCAATAATATTTGTGTTCAATTTTGTTTATGAAAGGCAGCAATACTTAAGAGTAGTGAAATTCTCTTCAAAGCATGCTTCTGGAGTAGGAAAAAACAGAAAAGCGCTTTTCCTGTCTCACAGGTGTGACAGACATTGAAGTGACTGGTCCAGACACTCCACAGGAAGTCTGTGATTTTTTCAAGCATTCAACATGTTCTGTCAATTAATCCTACTCCAGAATTTAACTCTCTGATCATCTCAGACTAAAATCCCCAAGGGCAGGAGAACTGATTCCATGTGCTCCTTTCCTGTCTTCCAAGCCAGCCTACCGTGGTGAGCTTACATTTCACTTGGTTGTTTAATCAATAAAATGGCACTTGTGTGTGTTGTATTCATGTAGAAATTCAGCATTTCCTAGAAACCAGTGACATTTCCTTAGAAGAAAGATGGGAGCAATTAAGAGTCTAGTTTCTGACCATGATATTGTTATAAGCTAGCCCATCAAAAAGCTCTGCAGATGGATTCCAGGACATGGCATTTGCCTAGAAATTACTTATTGGTAGAAGTTGCCATCAACAGAAAATATTTACTTTTATTTTTTCAGTCACTCTTGTTCGTTTGGCTGCTACAGCAAGAGACTTGACCTAATTCTTTATCTCAGCTCATTTTTTTCATCTGTTCTCCTTCCCTGAGAAGGAAAATACCTTAAATAATTAAGTTATCTAAAAGCTCATAAGACTGGAAGGCATGTGCACATCACACAGCTTCACCAGCAACTGTTACACAGAAGAACAGAGGATACAGAGAGTTTCATTTTTAAGAATGCAGGAACCATCTCTATCAAATTATTTAAGGCTTTGTATAGTAGTGCTCCCTCTTGAGCATTGGAGAATTTCATCATTTCAGTGACAGGCTCAGATCAGGACTCCCAACCCACTGCTCCCCTGAGAAGCTGCTGCAGTAATTTCAGTTTCAAGCCATGGTGTACACTAGTCCCCATTACATGACAGCAGCAATTCTGAACCCAGCCTCCTCTTCCAGCTCCCCAAACTGGGCACAGAGAAACAGACTCTACTTTTACCACTTACCTGCACAATGAGACCAACAGCAGTTGTCACCACCAAGCCCTCCCACAAAAGAGAAGAAACTTCAACATGTTCTTAAAGTTTATTCACAGTAAGTGTTCAGTGTCATAAGAAACTATCATAAACTAATACAAGTGTACTCTGCATAGAGTGCACAAGGCCTCCAGAACACAGAACAGACAATGTAATAGTCCTCCTGCAGACTTTAAAGTGCAGAAATTGTAGTCCAAAAAGCTAACTAAAATGACTATTTCACCATACCTACTTTCTAATACTTTACATATTTGAAGAAGAGCACGAGTTACACAAGAGCAGGAGAGGAGTTGCACCTGGCTCAGTGAAACCAAGAAAGGATCCTGTGAGAGAAGGTGTTCTGCAGCACAGGTATAACCCCGAAAGCACAGCAGGTGTCTGGGCTCTTCCCTGGGGCACATGCTTATTCTTTTTCTGTGCCAATGCATTTTTAAAATTTAAAAGCACTCTTTTAGACACGTGTGAGTATGACTCCTGAGATGCACATAAAAATAAACTACATCACCTCATGCTATTTTATGCACCCATCTGTTCTAGGAGTAGAAGGAAGGCTAACGACAGAACTAATTAGACAAAGGAAACTCCTCAGTGCATTTTGCTGGCAAGGATGCTCCTGTGAGGGAGGAATACATTATGCCTCCCCTCAGAAGCTGCCATACCAGCTGGGGAATGGGAGGCTGGAAAGCAGTGCTGCAGGAAGGGACCTGTGTATCCTGCTCTATGACAAACTAAACCTGAGCCAGCAGTGCCCTGGCAGCCAGGAGAGCCATCCCTGTCCTGGGGGGCCATCAGGTACAGCACCACAGCCAGGCAGGGGAGGGGATTGTCCTGCTCTGCTCTGAGCTGGGGCAGCCTCACCTCCAGTGCTCAAGTTTTGGTGCCACAATGTAAGGCATTCAACTATTAGAGAGTGTCCAAAGGAGAACCACGAGGATGGTGAAGGGCCTTGAGGGGAAGCCATACAAGAACAGCTGAGATGACAACATCTTGGTCTGTTCAGCCTGGAGGAGACTGAGGGGAGCCCTCACTGCAGTTACAGCTTCCTTGTGAGGGGAGGAGGAGGGGCAGGCACTGATCTCTGCTCTGTGTGACCAGTGACAGGACCCGAGAGAATGGCCTGAAGCTGTGTCAGGGGAGAGTTAGGTTGGATATTAAGAAAAGGTTTTTCATCCTAAAGGGTTTAGCACTGGAGCAGGCTCCCCACAGCCTGACAGAGTTCAATAAGCTTTTGAACACTTTCAGGCACCTGGTGTGATTCCTGGGGATGGTGCTGTGCAGGACCAGGGGCTGGACTCTATGACCTCGTGGGTCCCTTCCAACTCTGCATGTTCTGTGATTCTGTGATCCCTCTTACAATAACTAGAGCTATAACTAGTGCTGTTCTGTTTCTACTCATGCACTGCCCCTGTGAAAACACCTTGGGAGAAAAACGCAACTCTAGCTGGCTTCAGCCACTAACTTTTCCTTTACTAAAGTGCTTTGGTAAACATGTGACAGTTACCTTTAACCTTCAAATTCAGCTTGTTCAACAGAAAAATAATAATTTAAAAGTGCTGATTTATTCCATGAAAGCTGCCTCCTTGAAGGAAGCCAAGCATTTTCAGAATGTTTGTAATGCTCAGAACTGTGTAATTTCAACAGATGTTTAATGAAATTACCACTGGACAGGGACAACTTATTTACAGTACTAACATTTTTGTACAGGTTAATTTATTTTGGCCAAGTTTGTTCAAATGAAATACTCAGGAAGTTCTCCTTTCGTGACTGACTGCACCAACATCACCATAAAAAAGTATTTTTACAAACCTGCTTTAGTGCATCTGCCTATGCTGTCAAAAGAAAATCTCGATTCTACATGACCAGCCTCAGTTATTCAACATCTCTTGTTCAAAGAACACAACAAAGAGCGTGAAATCAACATGCAAGCTGAAAGTGTCCAACAAAACTTGCTCCTGAGTTTTAGAAGAAGTTCATTGTAATGCAAACCATTAGCAACAGCAATTTGCCTCGTAAGTTACTTGCTCTGCAGACTGCCTTCAGCACTGACATACTTTCAATGATTCTGACTGCTCTACTTTCGCAATGTATCACTCCTTCATATTACACTCTCTGGTATGCTTCTTTAGTCCCTCAAAGCCATCATTCCAGAAATTTAGTTATGTTCCCAATTCATCATGTTTCATATTGAATGAAACTTCTCCATGCTGGAAAGGTAACACAGCCTTATCTCTAGCAAGCCTGATTTTGTCTCTTTACCACTTCAAATCTAGTTTAAAGCTGTTAATATATTAAAATGCACAAAAAACCTGCTGTCCCCATACACCTATTAGTCTTGTACAATAATACAAAAATGTATCTTTTCACACCTACATTTAAGGCCACCCTCAGCTTTTCAAACAGAAAGCTTCAGCATAAGCAATTCTCAAATAAAATTAAATTACATGACATATGGAACACGTAGTTAAGGTTAAAACCAGCAGGTTTTGCTTTAAAGCACAGGCAATTTTTGCCAACATTAATGTCTTCATCTCAGACAAATGGTTGTTAAAATTACTAAAAAAGCTATTTTATTGCTGCTCTGTCAGACTAAACAACAAAGTAGTGAATCCAGGCAGGGAGCACATTAAAGTGCTTTTGGTAAGAATCCCGAATAACAGCTCCCTCCTCAGAACTCGCCCATGTCCTGATTTTGAGTTCTGGTGTCCAGTGGGGCTTTTTTCAAGAGGATAGTTAGCAATACACCTTGAGGAAACTAAGGACTACTAATGCATTTAATGGGGACACAGTGGCTAGGCTATCCCAGCTAGGTAAATCCTAGGACTGGAATGTCACAGACAGGAAAAGGGAAGGACACAGCAGAGAACAGAGAACCTCATGCCATACATTGTGCAAAATCTGAGTCCTTAGAAGAACACTCAGGTTCACAAACCTAAAAACAGACAAAAGACTATGTTATTCCCACTCCATGTCCCAAAAACAGCAAAAAAACCCAAACCCTAAACCACACTGATAAATCAAAGCCACACTGATAGAGCTTTATAAACTCACAACGATTATGGCAATTTAGCTGTAAGGAGAAAGCCAGTCCAGGAGAAGAGATACATGAGAAGGAGCAGACAAATGCACAGATTGAATGTTCCAACTAAGACCAGGAAGGGCAGCTTTCAAAAGGGAAAGACTTTTTTTTTTTTTTTTTGGCAACCAAAGGGACAAGACAGGTTTAAGGATGTTTAACATTGTTTTCAAATAAACAAAAACAATGTCTGGATTTCAGCTGGAATAGAGCTGATTTTCTTCCCAGTAGCTGTGTTTTGCGTTTAGGAGGGGAATAATGTTGGTAACACATGGATGTTTTAGTTGTTGCTAAGCAGTGTTTACACTACATCAAGGACTCTGGCTTCTCACCACCCTGCCAGCGAGTAGACTGGCAGACACAAAGAGCTGGGAAGGGACACAGCAGGACAGCTGACTCAAACTAGCCAAAGGGATATTCCATATCATTTGATGTTATGCTCATTATATAAACTAGGGGGAAAGATGGCCGGAGACTGCTGCTAAGGAACTGGACTGTGGAGAACAACTCCATTGTGGATCATTTATTTTACACACTCTGATTCTTTTATCACCATCACCATTATCATTATTTTTGTCCCTTCCTTTTCTGTCCTATTAAAATCTATCTCAATCCCAAATTCCACTCCCTTCCCCTACCCCACAGGGGGAAGGGAGTAAGCAAGTGGCTGTGTGATGTTTAGCTGCCTGGATGGTTAAACCACGACGACCAAGCAAAAAATTACAACATTTAAGGGCATCAATAAAGAAATGTTCAAGCTGTGTAATACTGAGAGTTTGAACACATGCTTGTGACACTCTTAAGAGCATTACTGTTGTCTGCCAGAGCTGCAGGGCACAGATGGATGTCACAACAAAGCCATTCTGCCTGCTGCAGCCAAACAGTCAGTTCCAACTCCTTTGGCTCTAAGCTGCCTTTACCTCCTCCCTCTTCTCCCTCCCCAGTCATCTCTCCTTTCTTCACTGGATTAGGTAAGGCAGAAAAGAAACAGAAAGAGTATCTAAAGCATCACCAGACAGGGCAAACGAGCAGGGGACTGCATGTGCAAGATTTCCTTTCCAGCAGCAGTGGACATGAGACCAGCTGAGTAAGGTGTTGGATGATATCCAAAGTCTGCATAGAAACTTCATGGAGTATACAATTAAACATCACTAAATATAAACACCCATTGGCTCACAAAGTCCCTGAGCTACAAAACACTGGAGCCTGTGACACCTTAGAAAGCCCTCTGTACACTTGCCTCTTTCCTATAACTCCTTTCCTAAACATAAGCCCTAATGGTTCTTACATTCCTACCTGTGCTACCACACCATGCCCTTGGCACAGTGGAAGCCATGTAAGGCAGCACCAAGCCAAACCAACCCACACTCCCCATCACTGCACAATCACCTACCCTAGCACCGGCCCAAGAGGAGTACCAGTATACCAATACAGACAATCCCATCAGGAAAATAAATCACTGTTTGGCACTTCCCATTTTTTTTTAACATGGCTTAAGAAGAACTTGGGCTAGTTGCCCCAAGAGGGAAATGCACTGCTTTGGTAAGTAAAGACATCTCTGCAAATGAGAGCACATGGAAACTATTTCTTCCAGGAACAGTTTCTGGGAAGTAAAACCACAGTACATTACTCAGGACTGAAATAATTTTGTATTGGTTTTAGTGTTGGTTGTTTGGGTTTTTTGTTTGTTTTTGTTTTGTTGTTAAAAAAAAGAGAAAGCAAAACCACAGTCAGCATATATCAGTTCCTAAAATAATCCTAAGATTAGCATAAATGCAAACTGAGTAATAAATGCAAGGAGCCAAAAAAAGAAAAAATATTTTCAGTTAGTTAGTGCAGCACAGTAATTTCAACAGTTGTTTCTGCATTGTGGTTTCCTTATGCGTAGGTAACAACATAAGAAACTAAAATAGAATCCTTATTAACTTGGAAAACTATTAAAAATAATTGCAGCTAGTGAGATTCCATTCAACAGCAACAACATAAAACAAGGTATTTTTAAGCCTTGTAGGCCTCTTTTACTTTGTACAGAAACAATCCTTCAATTTTCTACACTGATGTTTTCTGAAGAAGCACCTGACCCTCGAAAGTACAGCTTTATTTAGAGAACTCAGGCCATTTGGCTTACAAAATTAGACAGACTGTAGTACAGCACCACTGTTTTTGCACTTACATATGCCTGCTAGGAACAAGTTTCCCTACATCTACTGTTCCAGCTCTGTGCTCAAGCCCTAGACAATAGGGCAGAAGTGTTATTCAGAAGCCAACAGCCATTTTGGTTATATGAAGAGCCTGTAATGCTTAGGTTCACTTTCCTCCACTTTTAAGGCCCCTTTTCATGTTCTGGTTAAACAGACTGCCATTATTGTAATTTGAAAGTGACGGAAGTGGCGCCTCAATGTCCAAAAAAATGCAGAGTCCAAAGGGAAGGCCACATAGAGGTTCACACAACCCAAGGTCAGGACTTTTGACAGTGGCCAGTATCAAAGCTAGAAGGATGCTGCAGAACACTGCCAAAATAAGTCACTAGTCTTCTTTCTTATGAGGAGGAACCCTTATCTAAATCCTTTATAGACAGAGAATATCGTCACCACCACAGAGTGAAGTCAGGCGGTGCAGGCTTGAATTATCCCCATGATCTGACAGGGGAAACAAAAAAGCAACCCTGAAAACAAATGCACATGAACTCCTAGCTTAATGTAGCACTGTATTCAACCACTAATAACTCATCCTCTCCCATTCCTTATTGCTTTTAGCTGGTCACTGCTTTCACTTAAGATGGCTGCTCTTTCATTCTGAGAGAGGCAGGCTACATCATTCAAACTCTAGGTGTGGATTTGTAAGACTACACTGGGAAAAGCAAACAAATTCTGTAATTTATCTGGGAAAGACTCACGGGATAGCCCATCTTTATGCAGCACAATAAACTGCTACAGTTACTTAGTAAACACACAGAGAGAAATAACTGTAATGATTTCCACAGGTTAAGAAAATATCTCCTCCATCAGCTTTAACTGCAATGCTTTTAAAATTTCTGTGGTTTCCCAAGCCATCCTGTCTCTACATACTTGCACTGCACTGCTTTAGGTTCACCTCTAATTCTGGACAGCAGCCGAGTGAAATTTGAGCACGGATCTGTTAATTCAAAAACACAATT
Source organism: Luscinia megarhynchos (assembly GCA_034336665.1). Taxonomy (NCBI): domain Eukaryota; kingdom Metazoa; phylum Chordata; class Aves; order Passeriformes; family Muscicapidae; genus Luscinia; species Luscinia megarhynchos. Next base: position 75,670,798 of record CM067565.1, on the reverse strand, counting down.
AACTTATTTTGGGGCGTTTCTCACATCCTAGGAGATTTATCTTAAATACTAAGTAACTCACCCCCAAGACCCCAAATCTCTCACAAAAGTTCCAACCACAGAGAAAGTCAATTTCAAAGTTGTGATTAAGGATTACGATGGCATTCTCCTTCCCATACTTGTGGTAATCCTCTGGGTCAGTGTAAAGGGTGCAGTCGGTGCCTGACCACCATTCCAGCAACATCACCATCTCTGAAAAAAAGAATGAGAAATATGTGAATGCACACAGTATATGCAAAACCACAAATTAGTAACACATTAAAAACATCAGCCACCTCAATGGCATGTGGCAAAGAAAGTGCTTTAATGAACACATAAAAGGGCTGTTTAAAACAAAGCTATCTTTACAAGCTGGAAAGTGGTTTCTCAGCAGTATCCTAGTGACTATCATATGCCTTTCATTTCCTATTTGCTTGTTCCATTATCAAGCACAGGCTTGTGCTGTATGCTTTGTATTTGTTTGCTTGGAACTTTATGTCTGACCACAAGACTTGTAAATCAAATCTTTATTTAGCGAAATCGCTCTGGTCTGGGACACAGGAAGTTGAGGTGAGTCAGTAAAGCCAGGAAGCTTGGACAGCTCTATCTCCATGGAGATGGAAAAAGAAAATCTAAAAGCAATGGTACTCCTAAAGCAATCCATGTCTTGAGCTGGGGGTACCATGGGACTAAATGAAAGCTGTCGGTCTGAGACTGAAAGGGAGTTAAGGGACACGTTTCTTCCTGTCAAAGTTGTCAGAAAGGTCCTGAACCAAAGCAACTGAACCAAATGCAAGGGGTTATGCTTTGTTAAGTGAAACATATCTCCCTGGTGCCACAGGAATGCCTCTGCTGGAAGGATGAGTCATCCAAGATGCTCTCCTAGCTTAAGACAAGCCTGAAGGGACCAAAAAAGCTCATTCACCTCAGGAAAGATCAAAACCAGGCCAGTCTTTGAAACACATTTGAATTCCTTTCCATTTTGGTCCCGTACTGGTCACAACTAGTGACAGGAAACAGAAACCAGCCAGAAACCAGGAACAGGTCTACATTTCCAGTCATCCTGAGTAAAATTAACTGCCTGAAGCTCTTGGATGACACTGTGCCGTACACTGGAGAACAGGCATTAATGATGTGAATGAATTCTATCTAACAGTGCTACAGGAAGGCTAATAGACAATATCTATTCAGGTAACATTACCTTAATATGATAAAAGCATGTTTATGATACAGATAAACGTCAGTCCACCTGCTTACTTCTAATCAGGGAATATGACTACTACTGCAGCAGGAGTACATTTTACTCAGTGCATGCTATTATGCATCAAAACAACAGCCTGAGATGTGGAGGGAGACCTAAACTGTCATATGCTAACCAGGGACTGGCAGATGTCACTGATCACAAACTGATTTTTCAGTGAAAACCAGAAATGTTCACATCTCAGTGAGGCAGCTGAGAAGATACAGAAGCCTATACCTTGAAGACTTCCTCTGCAAAAAGCTGCCTTGAGAAACACAACTAACGTTGTATCTTTCTAAGGTCAGAGCATTCTATTAGATTTATACTGAAATAAAAGCCCTTCACTCTCCAAAACACAGCAAAATTGAATAACAGGTGGGGTGAAAAGCCTATCCCACATTGTAATTTGCAAACTTTTTTGGAATCTACAGTCATATCCTAGGGCAGAACACAATCACAGTAAAGAAAAGATATTAGTGACAGGATTAGATCTTTTGCTTAACTAGCAATCCAACTAAAAGAAAAAATGACTGCCACATTACTTCCCCTCTTTTTAACACCTACTGCCATTTAATCTATTCCCTGAGGGGAAAAACCAAAAAGGCAGGGATGATGATGGTAAGGCTCTCTTGAAAAAAAACCAATTTTACCTGAGAAAAAGTCCTCCTACGTCAAGCATGGATTTTTTATTTATTTTGTCTTTTACTAAGGAATTTGAACAAAACTAATAACATATCATGAACCTCACTATACAGGTGTGCCACATGCATAGAGCTCTTCAGGTTTATATCGTCAGTTTCAAATACATTCCAAAAAAACCACACGTAAAAATATTTCTAGATGTGCTTTGATTTTTCAGGTTTCACATAAGCAAGATTTTTGCTGCAGGCACAGAACACCACTGTATTTAAATACAGTAAATACCATCTGCCAGCATCTAATATCTTCACATGTTTCTTTCCCTCATGTTTCCTACTCCTTCTTTCCCCTTCTTCCTAGCCTCCTTTCTCCATGTAGATCTCAGGCAATGATAAGTAGTGTCAGTTTGTGCTACTCTTGCATTGTGTCACCAGTTTACCTCCACAACCTTCCACGGAAATTTATTACCCAGTAACTTGCTGTGGTGGCTCAGCCACACAAGGTCACCCGTTCACACTCTCCTCCCTCCTTCACAGTACAGACATGATCAGAGGAAGTTTCTCCCTTTGTACACCAGTCATTCTGTATAAGCAGAAATCAATTGCAGAGAGGGAAGAAAAAAGATTCTTTGGCCCCTTTAATGAGCTTCAGGAGTTTCAACACCCCAATTGAGCTGATGAATATATATTCAACCACATCATGAGGGTTCCTACCTTTCAAATTCCTCCAGTGACACTGTCAAACAATTATGGCAAAGGAAGGAGAAAAACCAAAGGAACTTGAAATCTTTGCTCCCTGCTTTGAAGGCAGAGTCCTTGCAGTGCAATACAACTAGCTTCAGAAGAAGCTTATGGCAGAGAGAAATCGTGACATCAAATACTTAATATGGATACCCTGTGTGCTTATGAATTTTGAGCTTTTTTACCTGTCTGAAATGAAAAAAAAGTATTCATCCTGCTTCAAAGAACACCCCTACCTCCTGCAAGAGTAGCTTGTTTCCTCACCCTTCACTGCACAAATCTGAGCTGCTTCAAACCCAGCACTTCCAGAACAATTAACTAGGAGAAAAATCTCCAAGGCAGAGCTGAACTGTAAGTCATTACATGAAAAATAACATTTAAGGGAAGAAGGGAAACACACAGTTTAGTGAGACTTCCACCTCAAAGTTTTGCAAGAATAAGTCATTAAAACAGTTAACACTGCTCTTCTGTAGAAAGTGTTAGTAATTCCTTCAGCTATTCTTGATAAGGACCAGATAACCTGCTGTGGTTCCTTCCAACCTTCTCCAATTTGTGATTATGTGATAAACCATGGAAATACTTGCTTACAAGATTAACTATAAATTACCTATTTCAAAGCATAATTCTGTATTGCCTCATAAGTACAATAATTTGAAGATCTCAAGTAAGTGCATAACCTTATTTAAAGAGCTACAGGACTGTTTCCTTCCATGACATTCTTCATCTCCTTTAATCTCTTCATTTTCTTTAATCTCTGTATCAAGGCAACATCAAGAAAAAGAACTCAGAAAATTCTTATGGGAATATATGGTAAAAGCATAGCAAAATCTCCAACACAAATACAAGCAAGATAAGTGGGCAAGCTGTGACCGTCATTTCAAAGAGCAGACAGGGTGAAAGGCAGCACTACACAGAACACCAGGAAGGATGAGATGTCAAAGATGGGGAAAGCATTTTTAAAAATGCAAAAATAAGGCTAAAGACAGACTGACAGGTAGCATAGTCTAGAGTCTGTGCCTGTCTGTGGAAGAATGACTTGCAATAATTTACTAACTTTCCAGTTTTTCAGACTACCCTTATTCCCTGTCTCCTTGTACCACTGGGGTAGGAGGTAGATCTGGGAAGGAGGGAGGGACGTGGGAAAGTGTTTTTAATGGCTTATTTTACTTCTCATTATCCTGCTCTGATTTTGTTAGTAATGAATTCATATCTCTATGCACTTCCTAATAATTTCTCATAGAATGAAGTCCACAGGTAACTAAGAAAAGCAAGTCTCTATCTTCCCTAGACTATTAAAAGCCCTCTGTGTATCACAGAGTTAAACCTCTGAATTAACTGCAAAGCTGCCTGAGAGTTTTTCAAAATACTTCCAAGTATTCCTTACATAGGCTATCCTAGTGTTTCACTCTGCTGTCTAACCTGACCGGGCATTTATTTCTGGTCTCTACTTCCTCCTTCTCTGCAGGAGCTGCAAGTAATTATGAGGAAAACTTGAAGGCAGGAGCTCTGCTTGCATTGATTAGGTACATGGAACTAGAGCTCAGAGCTGAATATTACTACATGTCTACAGGAAAATTTTTTTATAATAACTTATTATTATAAAATATATATATATATCTTTCCCATGAGGGGCAACAAAAACTATTTCTTGGGGGAAAAAACCCATGGTAGCTGGCAAGTCAAGAAATGCCTCTCCCCCTTGCCCAAGATAAGTGGGAGGTCATTCAGGGAGCCCAGCCAGACAAAGCATCAACTTGTTTTTTTTTCAGATTCTCTTCCATGCACATGTTGCACCAACAAGGTATGATGGAGTTACCTGGTTCACTCCAACACAGAAGTCCTAATGTTCCACCTGTAGGAAAATACTTAGGACGCCTGGTTTTCTGTGATTTTGTGGGTTTAAACAGAAGACCAAAATCCAGCCCCCTCTTTCCTTAGCACCACCACCATGCCTCATTCCCTACCCCCACCACCTTCCGCAGCTGGTGGTAAAACCACTGCTATCTGTGGACTTGCTTCCCCTCCCTTAAAGCTGTCTTGCAGCAAGAGTACCGGCTGATGGCAGGGAGGGGTTATGGGGAATCATGCACACAAATTTAAAAAAGAAAAACAAGCAAAACCCTTCTCTCTTGCCTTCAGGTCTGGTTTTGCAGATTTTTGCCCCAGTCTCCTTGGAAGACCCTATAAGAAACTCCCTTGAATAACATTTCAACTAATTACAAGGCTGTGCTTTTAAGGACAGAAATCACCAACAGAGAGGAAGAAGAAATGGTGACTTTTAATCCCCCACGCATCACAATGAGTTACTGGAAGTGCTTGCAAGGAGAAAGATAAGCATGGCACAGCCCTTTCATATATTCAGGTTTCAAATCACATTCATTTCAGCGTTTGCTTGCAGGAAATCATTGTAATGTACTCTTCTTCAGCAATCATATATTCCAACACAGATAATGTGCTGCATTTGCCACAACTGACTGAGGACAGTATAGCATGTGCTGATCAAAGTAGTTAGTACAACAAAGAGTGAAAGAAAACATGCTGCTTGGCAAGTTCCTATGACACCAACATTTGCTTTGTAAGGGCATGAAATCAGGCAGTTGCATCTCTTCAGGATGTGGTTTCTTGTTGTCCGAAACACCGCTGGCTTCTTCTACTGCATGCAGAGGCAGCAGCACAGAGGAACTGCTCAGCAAAGAACAAATGGTTACAGCTCATTCACTGCAAGTCACTGTGCAAAAGAACATCAGTCTCATTCCAATGCTTTCTTTCAAGCAGTTTCCTATACACAAGCACACACATCCTCAAAAAAATATTTTTTGATTTTTGATCCTTAGCCTACTTGTAGGTTTTATTATTTTAAGTCTGCATATCTTTAAGAAATACTGTCCCTTCCAAGCTATTTGAATAAACTATTCACCGTTACGCATGGTACATCGTGACCAGTAAGTTTATTATGGAGACCTCACTTCTCCATGGGAATTAGTTATTACCAGAAGGGAGATGACAGCTTGAAAGGAAGTGCTAAAGCTACCAACCCCAGCTAGCAGGTGATCCTGAGAAGCTGGTGAGAAGAAGTCACTGACTGTCTTACAGTGGCAAGTTAATTGAGAACACACTCATACTTTCCATGTTGGTGGATTCATATGAGTAACTTCTGCTTCCTCTTAAAGAAAGCCTAATCTATAATACTCTAAAACCAGTCAGAAGATAACTGGAAAGGATGATTACAAAGCTATTATTTGTCATCGCCATGATGCCTGTATACCTCCAACACAGTATTCCACAGGCAATTCTGTTACTGTTCTGTATCCCTACCCTCTAAATACGTATGTACCACTCTCCTTACTCTGACAGGCTAAATGGGTAAATAAATTAACCTTCAATCAACTGTCCTCAACCTGAATTTAATCTGAATATTGCAATTTCTCTTTTAAACTTGAAGAAGGCTTTCTGCATGCAAATCCTTTCCAGTTTTTCAGGTATGTCACAACTGGTCTAATAAAAATGATACTTCTGATGACAAATCATTTACATGATCCATTTTCCATAACTGTCTCCCAACTGTGCTCAACCAGACATCATCCCAAATAGTACAGACCAAATATGCTAGAGTCTCCTGTTCCTGTGAGAACAGCCAGCGCCTGTCACAGTACTTCATGATGTCTGTCAAACAGCAAGTTTGCTCACAAGTAACTCCCACCAAAGCCACGGCCTGTGGAGGAGCCCCACATCAGAGCAGGGGGATGCCTAGAGGAGGCTGTGACTCCATGGGAGACCGATGGAGAGGGGCCCTGCTCCTTGAAGGACTGTACCCCATGGAAGAGTGACCCATGTTTTGCCTGCGATGGTATTTAATGAGTGATTTCTCTCTTGGTCCTTAACTCACGACCACTTTGTTAAATTTTCTCTCCTCTGTCCAGCTGCAGAGGGGAATTAGTGAGAGGCTTTGGTAGGTGCCTGACACCTGGACAGAGTCAGCCCATGACACATGCACATCAACAATATGTTCTGCTGAGGTGGCCTGTTAGGATGCAGAAGGAACTCTGGAGAGTTATATTCCAAGGGGCTATGTCACAACTGCTATGTGAGGTCTGCACTATAAAGTAGATTTTCTGAATAAGAAATATCATGAAAATTTCTGCTCTGTCTTAGTAGAAGGAAGCATCTTATCTCAGTGAGCAGTAGCTGGTGTCAGGTTCCATGAATATTAGATTATGTTTTTTATTAAATTATTCAGTATTTGATGTACACAAATCAGGAAGCCTAGGACATTGAGCACAGGCAGGCAGAAGAGATGAGTGCTGAGTGAAGGCACTTGAAAAAAGTAGGTGAAAAAACTTACAATAAGGTGTTAACTGTTCTGCAGTGATCAGTAACACAGAATTTGATAGCCCTTATCTGATCAGTTCAGGCTTGCACAGCAACCACTTTCTAAAGAGATAAACAAACAACTTTCTTTTTCTGGCACACAGACTCACCTGGGACAAAGCAAGACATCACCTGATCCATCACACACCCTTCTCCTGTCATGCCTTCATCAAGTGTGACCCCACATCATGCCTTACCCCTGGGGTAACTTCTGTGTCCCACTGATGAAGCTGTTGAAGCAATGAAGCTTAACAGTACATATGATGTTACTCCAGTTTTCATTTGTATGGTTAGGGTGGCATATTGCTGTCTAAATCCCAAAACAGAAGCTTAAATGAAAGCAGGGTGACCTACATGAAGCTTAAGTAAGTGCCATCTTAAAATTATAGAATCAAAAAATCAAATCTAGTAATTACAGAGTAGTTACAAATCTGGTCTCATAAAACACCAAATAAAAAAGTACCTGCCATCAGGTATTCAAGTTTCTACAGTTTCTTTTCAAGTATTTTCCTGACGCCAGGAAAAAAAAGGGATTTCAAATCTACCACTTCCAGGCAATCTTAAGCCATTCACTTAGTACAATAAAATAAATTCCTCTTAATAAATTTTGTGGATGATACAAAGTCAGAACAGAGTTTAAGAATCAGATGACCTTGAGAGGTAAGGTAATATAAATGGAATTAATTTTGAAGGGACACATCACTGCATCATATTTAGCAGAACTAATAAAAATAGAGCCTCATAATCTGGAAATTACTAAATACCATTAGCACAAGAACATCCATGTCTAAAGTGTCTGAAAATACAGGCATCCAATATTCTGAGGATTGTTTTGATTACTTTGTCAGATAAAAATGCTTAGCACCTTTGTAAATTGAGTAAGAATAATCTTAAAAACACTACATTATACCACTGCTAGAAATTAAATGATTCAGGAACTCCTTTCTAGTCCTATTTTCCGTAATTAGGGAAAAAAAAGAGATTTTTCCAAACAGACTGCCTTACAGACCTCTCTCCTCTCTTCCAACACTGCTTGAGAAACACACTGTAGACTGAGAAACCCTTTGCTACCCCAGGCTGCAATGAGCATTCACTGTACCAGGGGAAGACAGTCTTGCAGCAATGAGCAAAGCCTTCTGTTTAAGCAGGACAGCACCAGACAGAAACCTTTCCCAGGGAAGCTCTCTGTTGAAAATTGCCTTCCAGGAGGCCATGACCTCAAAATTCGAGTATCCACATAAGCAAACATGAACCAAGTTAATAGATGTCAGTTTTACCTTGCATTTATTCAATCACAATTGACTTCTTTGACATGAGTCACTAGCATGTCCTTAATTATAAGGTGATCAGCATTGTCCACACTCAGGTCTCCTGCTGTCATTCAGAACAGAAGCATATACACTCATGTGACTGGGTTTATTTTGCCATATGCATTAGGCAAATTATTTGACTCAAGTGAATCATATTTAGCTCACAGATTTAGTAAGAAGACTTGTTCTTACAATTTTTCTCCTTCTTGCATGTATTTTTGCAATAGCCTTAATTTCTATATATGCAAATTTATCCTCCTTAATTAAAAAAAAAAAAAAATTGGCTTTAGAAGGAAAGCATTTCAGAACAAGAGAGAAAATCCCATTATTTCTGATGCTCTAAATCCCTGCCACCAACACATTTAACCTGCATTTTCAGCTACTGACAAGAACTGACACGAATTTATCTTTGAGAAAAATGACTGATGACACAAAAAAACCTGTGAGTTGCCAAAGCAAGAAATCTCCAGCACAAATTGGAAGAAAAGTAAATTAGGGAACTGAACAAAAGGTAAATTAAATCCTATGAAAATATGCAGTGTTTTTAAATAAAGCCTCTAGTCATCAAGAATTACATTTCATAGAGGTGTAAACACATAGAAAAAGAGGACCTATGGTGTCTGCAGAATGGCAGAAAAAGAAAACCAGGGATGATGGCTTCTAAGGTTTCTATACTTTTCCAGTAACATTTAAATTTGGATTTTGATTTCAGGTAACTGCTCAGGAGAAATATCTACATACTTCCAGATATAAATACCACAAACCATTAATTTTTAGATTCAAGTCAAGGCATATAACTTCTGCTTAATCTTATGATCAAGATATTCTATCTGAATTTCAATAATGGAAGAAAAGAACTGATCAAGTACCTGTATTATATCATCAGAGTTAATGGTGAATAACCACGGAACCTCTATCACTGAGAACACTGTTCAGAACAAAACCATTACTCAATTTTCACTTGCATTCTATGAATTCACACTCTCTGCCTGTAATCTTACAGCATCTCATCACGTGAGGTCTTGAGAGACAAGAACTATGTCCCAGTGCTTATTTTAGCTTCTTAATCCCTATCAGTGACTTTCACAAAATGTTCTTTAGAGGGACAATAAGGTCAGAAACTACAAATCAAACAAATGGCTTTCATGAATTAAAAATAAAGTACTAGAGATCAAATATACCTATCAAGTATCAAGCTGTGATTCTTGTACTGGGTGCAGACTGTAATCCTTCAAGCTGATGTTATCCAAACATATAAATATACAAAAATCCCCATTTTTTTCTCACTGAAGGACATAATACACATGAGAAAGTGCATATTCTGTTAAGACAGACATACACCCAAAGGTATACAACAACATTACAGCACACTTAAGGACACTAGTGCCTCTCAATTCACATTTAGCTTGATTGTGCTTGCATTTCTCTTTCCTCAAAGCTTTTAGAAAACTAATCCACTGCTGGAACATCACAACCTGTTCAGACAGCCTGCAGATCATGTGCTCCAGCAGATGGGGATGCAAATGTGCCATTTGATTGTCTAACCTCTCAGTGTTCAAACTGAAGAGGGTATCCACAAAAAAAGCAGCTATGTAGTCCCTGTGGCTCAGTATAACTGCAAAAATTCTGCACAAAGAGGTAATAAGTTGTTTTTTTTCTTTTTTTCTTTTTTTTTCCGTATCTGGTGCAAGCAAGAGTGTTGTATTCTTAGAACTATTTGTGTTGAATAATCTTCCTAGAAAACAGAGGTTTAGCTTACATGGTCCATGGAAATCTTGCATCATCAACAGGCTCTGAGTTTACCCTCATCTATTCATTTTTCACAGAGAACCTCTGGAAGTTACAAAAGGCAGGCTTTGCTTCTCTGGTAACCCAAGGCATTTTCCTATTCAGTACTTCGCAAATTATGAATAGTAGCAGCCAGACACCATTTCAGGTTGGGACAGGAGAAACAGTTTAAAAGGCACAATCTAGCTTGTCATAGCAGTAGTAAAATAAAGACCTGTCATACAAACAAGTCAGGCACATGTCAGGAGTAGAGAAGTATCACAAAATCATATGCATATGCACTACTGATATTTCTGACAACTTTATTACGAGTACCTCTGGCATGCTGGGGAAAAAAAAGGGAAACTTTTCAAGATTTAACAAGGGAATACAATATTACATAAGGTATACCAGGTACCAAATATCCCATGACAAACTGATCAAAACTGTAGAGGAATCCCAGAAAAAAAAAGCAGCCTATTGCAAGTCAGTTATTTCCTTGAATTTAGCTTTAATCCTTTCTGAAGTAACTTTACCACCTTTGTTGCCTCAACTTTCTCAAAATGAAGGACATGCAGGATCCATGTGACCCACTGACTTGGTTACAGCATTTATCAGCTTGCAAAACAACAGGGATTTCTCACCTTTCAGGCCACATACACTACTGATTTACCATGGATCAGAATACTCTGCTTTACCTCTTGCAGGCTGACACTTCCTCTTTGCTGAGGAAGACCTACAGCTTTTTAGAAACAACTCTGCTTGAAGGCCATCCAGACTTGTCACAGGATTTCAAACAAGCAAAATTAAGAGAGGCACGGTAACAGCATCAGCTCTACCAGACCTATCAAGTTCAGACTGCACAGACTGCCCCTTTTAGGCTGCCAGCTGGCACTATGCCAGAGGTCTTTGTGGTTCTGTGCAGGCCATTTGGATCTCCTCTAAGGTCTTGCCAAAAAAGCTGGAAAGCAAAAAGCTGGTGCAAACAAACACTACTTAGCATTTGAGCTTACCAAGCTGTATTTGAAGGCTTTGACACAAACCTCCTCTGGTATCAGTACTGCTGGTTCAATGTCTTTGCTACATCTTGCACCACAGTAGAACAAAGAAAAAGGAACAGGAAGAGTCTTGAAGTCCTCTGTAATTAGGGGCTTGTAATTTGAAAATGGTGTAATTTCTACCAGTTCAAATCTTTATCCAAGTGGAATTGCCATGTAATCCAACTGCAGTGGAAGCTGAAGGACAGAAAACACTCATGTCCTAGGCTGCTGTGAGCATCATTCCTTTCAGGTTTTTTCTGACTACCAAGGGTGTGACTGAGAAGCTTGTTAGATAAGCTTCTAGCTTCAGCTAGATGTCATGCAAAGGTTTTCCAACACCCTGCCTCTGTGGGACAAAGCTTGCATGGAGGCTTCCATAAGGAAAAAGCAACCCACAGTCATCCGAATCTAGATGTTGCAGCAAATCAGATCACTCCTTAGTAAAGCAGTGGGCAAGTGAGCAGATCTCAAGGTTCAACATGGAAGACTGATTTAGGAACTTCATGCAAGAGGTACATACTCTTGAACAAGAGTACAGCTTCCTCTACTAAGAGTTTAGTATCAAATCTGAAGAGCAAGTCTCTGCTCTTAGTGAAGAAAAACACAGCTGAACAGCAAAGAAAAAATAAAACTAAAAGAAGCTTCAAAATGCTGTTTTAAAACACACTTCATTTTTGCAGATCAGAGTTGGCCATTTATTAAAAAGGAATGTGGAGAGGAGGGAAGGTTTCACCTGCCATCTACCATTCCTGGGAGGAGGGGGACAGAGGGAGACCTAGGCTGGCCAGAGCCCACTGCTCACCCCTTAGATGCAGAGGCTTAAGGCAGGGTGTGCAGGGTACAGAAGCAGTCTTCAGGCAAGCATGCAAGGCAGTGTTTTTTCACAGAGCACAGGGCACACACAGGTTGCTGAAAGAGGAGCTCACTGGTAATTGCTCAAAGGCATGCACTACACAGAGGCAGCCTGTGACTACAATGATATGCTAAAAGGAACACTTCATAAAGTGTGTCATTTTGAATATGAAAGTACAAACAAAGCTTTCACTTTAAAGTGATAACAAATCACCTCCGCCCAACACTTACTAATTTGTCAACATAACTTCAAGATAAAAATCACAGATTAGGAGAGAGACTGAGTATATTGTGCTCTTAAAAACCAAACCAAACCAAACCAAAGACTGATGGTGTACAGATTTTCTTCCCTCCACTTTTCTTTATTTCCTTCAAACACACACTGACATTTACTTAAGTTGGCCAGATTCTCAATTGGCATAAAAATAATCTTTATCTTTTGTCTAGTTACTGTTAACACCATGCTGAGTTGCACAAAATAAGGATTATACTCATCACACCTACTACAAAGCTAAAGCTTTATCTGTGCGTTGATCTGTTTAGCAATTTCACCTCAGTGCTTGCTTAGTTATAGAATTAAACCCTGCATACACATGTGCATAAAGTGGCTACTGTACTAAGTGAAAAATGCATTGCTTTATTAAAAGATTATGGCTATAATTTTGAAGGCTGACATCGCACAATGATAGCTCTGGTGCTTGCTGTGTCTTGGCTCCATTGCCAAGATCCATTTGGCTTTCTTATAAAATTAAGACAACAAAACACTATTGATAAAAAGGGGATTCACCCTTTTTGATGGGTTGTCACCAGCGGTTTCTCAGATCAAATGCAGAAAACAAAATAAACTACAAACAGTTTAATATGGCCAAGCCAGCATTCCTGCAATGCAGCTGAGCTCAAATTGCTTTGGGAAGCAAGATCAGAATCAGATTTAATGCAAGATCTTAAATGCACAAGCCTTCATGGTATACAGAAAGCCAGAGTGGGCTTTCCTCATAGGGGCTATGACAGGAACCAAAAACTTGTGGTTAAGACCTGTAAATTAAGGCATGTCTCTAGGATTTGAACCAGCATTGGATCTGGGCACAAGCCTTGCACAGGACCCTTCCATTTACTGCATGTGTTTTGGCACACCACCTCACTTCCTAGCTTCACTCCAGTTCCCATTCCCATACTGCCTTCCCTCTCCAAACACATAGACATCATTCAAGTTTCATCACGTAGATTCTCTCCTTCTAACATAATATCCACAAAATGTAAAATCCAGTATTTCTTCAGGTGAGGAAGAAATTTTAAGTCAGCATATGCAGTCTTGAAAAAACTTTCAAGTGATCGATCCTTCCTGCTCTAGTGCAGTTCTGAACTAGAGGAGTGCAGAAATATGGAAACAAGTTTTGTTCATTTCTTTAGCCACTGCTCCTTTTAAATTATCTCCATGCCACAAGTTACAAAGCAACCATCCTTCAGAAAAAAAACACCAAAAAATAGCTGCACACTTCAAATATTTAATTTCACAGCTTTTTTCTGTCTTTTATCCTGACACAATCTGCCTACAAAACAGCTTCTTCTCTCCAAGTTACACAGTGTATGGAACAAAGCCAGCCTCACAAGTACAATGGGTTTAACACACATAGAGATCTGCAGTAGTCAGTGTTTTGAAATGCTCTTTTCAAATCCTTTGGGAAAATTAATTATTTAACAGCCACGTGTCAGAGATATTTGTCTCACATCTGAAGGCTCCTCTTATCCTTCTTCCCCAAGGAATTTAGCAGTACTCCCACATTTCAACAAACCAGCAGTTCCTGGCTTGGTAACAGGACCAGTCAGTGCAGATAACAACCAAACCAGGCATTTACTCCTTCTGCTTTGTCCACCTGGACAGCCCCCAAAGGTCAGCACAAAGCTCCTTGTTGAAGGCCTAATGAAGCAGTGAAGGGAGCAGCAGGAATGACCTTGCAAACATGACACCAGCAATCAGTAATGGTGCCTTTCCAGACAGACAAGTTGGTCTCAGAGGTTTCTTCTGCTACCATTTATTTCTTGTATCTCAAGGAAAGACATCCTACAGAAGTACCCACCTGCAATAGGCACTGCTCATACATAAAAGCAGAAAACTCTCCTTTTTTCAGTCTTCCTCGCTTAAAAATGCAATCATGATTACAGGAATTTTTTACAACAAGAAATCAATGACACAAGTTGGAAATAAAGGAGACTCCAGCATCCTGACTCTACATGAAGGTCAAAGACAGCATTATAATTCCCAAACTATTTAGGGTACTCAATTTTATTTTTCACTTTCTAATACTGTTCACAGGAAACACCTTTGAAAAACAGTCCTGAAGATTCCTATGGCATTCAAATATCCTACGCCACACAGGAGGAACACAGGAGCACACCACTGCTCTTAAAAGAGACCCAATACCCATCCCCACCTTTCCAACACAGAAAAATAACTTTTCAAGGACTTATTTATACAGCACATACATTGAGCAACAGCACAGGACAGCTCTTTCCCAAGAATTTTAAGCCACTAAATCCAGCAGTGTAACCCACACAGCTTGGGCTGCTTCTGGGATATTGTTTGCTGTTCTGCTCACCTGCACTTGTGTAATTATCTATTTATCAACCATCATTTGATTTCCACATGAAGTAATCTATCACATCTCAAAGATTCATGAACATGCCATTCAAGCTTTTTTAATTCTCACCTCACAACTGCATATACCAAAAAGAAGCTACCACTGTAACAATCAGAGAAATTTAAATCACCTTTCAAGAAAGCCTGAATTTTAGGCACAAATTAATGAAGAAAACATAAGAGAGACAAGCTTCATGGTAAGCTTTAATCCAAATAAAAGCAGGAATTTTCTGAATTCTTTATATTAAAAAAAAATACTGAAAATATAATATACTACTAAAAGGTAAATACATGATGGTCTCAATTTTAAACTAGAGAAAGTAAGTACATAAACATAAAGAAGTATGTCAGCTATTTTGCCTGTATCTCCTTCCTTTATGAGAACAAAAGGCAATACATGCTTAAATAATAATGTTTTAATTTATATATTTTGGTGGATAAAAATATAACTCAAGCCATACAATGCAAGGATTTTTCTGAATACTGCAAGCTTAACATCTCCCTCCCTATCTTTTGCCTTTGTACAAAGAATAGCAGAAGTCTGTCATATAGGCCCTAGAGATAAATGATATGAGTTTGAAAGTAACAGATTCTTTAGTTCACTTTAGTTAGATTTCCCATATAGAGTACTCAGCAAACTGCAGAGGATTAGCACACTGCACATCTTTAGAAGAGATACTCTATGAGCAAAGGGGAATACATGGAAAATGTCAGAGAATGGTATGAGATTCCTAGGGGGGAAAAAAAAATCCAGTAGGATAGAAGAGTAGCTCATTTTCAGCAGCAAAGCTGTATTAATGAGAGCCCCAGACAAAACTCTCCCAGCTGCAGCTTTCCAAAAAACAAGGGTAAGCTTTAGAAGTGCCATCAAGAAATTGAGTTGGTACAACCACTATTTTTCCTTACCTAACACAGGCAGATACATTAATTCATCAAAATCTTTCATCAGCAGTATATATTGATCTGGGGATCATTTTAACAGGGTCATATAAACACAGCATAAAACCAGTACAAAATCTATGTAAAATGAAAAATCTCTCATGCATTAGGAAGCCCACTTGCTTTTAACTCCTAGAGAAAACCCACCCTTGGAGATGCAATATACAGGAGATTCGATTTGGAAACACAGCTAAGTGAACTGAGAACCATGAGAGAAAAGAGATGTTAGTTACTGACAGTTTGGTGCAATTTGCTTGAGTATAGAAAAAGCACACTGAAGTACTAATAAAAGTGTGCTAACTGAAGAGCAAAACAATCTGTACACAAACAAATGCATTGTAATCTCTTTATGGTTCCTTATTTTGTCTCAAATCTTATTTTGGCAAAGAACAAGGTAGGTCTGGAAAAAAGGTAACTGCCTTGCTGAAACCATGCAGATGAAAAAATTGTTTTGCACACATTTTTATTTGGCTTCTTATTCACAGTTAAAGGATTCCTCCTTCTGAATACAGTGTTGGAAGAAACATGTTTAAGCATATACTACTCCGAGATGGAAAAGGAAATTCAGCAACAGTCTCAGAAGTGAGAAAACAATACAATCCTTAAGTCAGAAGCCTTAACGTGAAGGTTGCAAGCAAATCACAGGGAACAAACACCTAGCCACAGAAGAGTGCCAAGCATGTGCACTGAGAAGCTTTCATCTCAAGTGTCACACTGAAAAACCTCAAGTATCTGCTCAGAGGACGTACTGGTTCCTACCGGCTAGGAAATCTTCCTGCAAAAAATGAGTCAGATACCAGATACTTCTACTGAACCAACTGCTGAAATTCTTGTTATGGGATGAGCCTGAAAACCTACTTCAAGAAGACTTGCTGCTATGTGACTATGATTTGGGATGAGGAATAATCACTTAGAAGAATCACACTTTCAGGGGTGCACATTGCCCAAAAGGAAGCAGGATGGGGTAGATGATAGAGCAAATGAGACAAGACAATGCACCTCACTTGGATGTTACACCAGTAGATCTCTTCCCTGACCAAACACAGGAGAATTCAGAGTTCCTGCAGTAATCCTTCCCATGGACGTGCTTCCCTGTATTTGCCTGTAACTGGTGATGACTGAGCTACTCTCTGCATCTTTGCATGATGTTTCCACAACATCAAGGGACTATCCTTCAGTTTCAGTACCATTTCAGCACTAAACTCAGACCTATAGCTGACATGAGGTTTCTACAAATACGATCTTTTGTGATATTCACCCTTAATGAATAAACAACTGCAGCATCAGAATGCCTTCAAATTCTGTGGTGTATCATGGGTCATTAGACATCATGTTCCTGAGCAATGCAGTGTCAGATAAAAATGCTTTTGTATAAACACTCCAAAATTTACCCCAGTTCAGGAATCTAGGAAGCTTGCTGGCCAGATCTGTTTAACAGAAGATGTTAGAATCTTTGTGATGTGAGATGCTAGACACCAAACAGAATGCAGTTCACCTACTGCTTCTCTGCAGGCTATCAGCATCATACTTCAAATCAGGAATATGATAGGAAAAAAAAAAAAAAAGAAAAAAAAAAGACAAGTGACCTCTACAAAGGCTCCAGCAATAACAAAATAGCATCAGTGACAGTGAGGATGCCCTTTTCTTTAAAGATCAGACTAAGTGCCTTTCTAGCTCTTCACTAGTCTTTTATAGAAAGCATCAGTATCAAAAGTTTTTTTCACATTCACTTTCATAGAAAGCAGTCCCTTTCTCCTGAACTAAGAGCCGAGCATAACAGATCATATCCCTTGTAGGCTGAACTAGGAGCTCTGGTAAAGGTCATGCACAGATGTCATTCAAACACACCTTCACCATGCTCACACAGCATGCCTGCAATCAGCATACAGTCTTGTGTGATCCATTCAAGCTCACCATCAATACTTGAACACCTACGAAAAATGAGTAACAACACTTGCAAGTGGCACAAAATGAGGAGGACTGAAATATTATTAGTTGATACAGCAAATTAAAGACAGCAAAGGAAATATGGAGGCATATGCTAGGCACTGCACAGAACTTACTCATAGCAATTAATGCTGTTCCACAAACACAATCTGGGAAAAAAGTTCAAGCTGTGATGGATGCAGCAACATACACACCACACACAGACACAGACACACACACACACTTTATCTTACTCTACCAGTAAAACAATGGAGGATCTGGTGCAGTAATGCTGCTTCTGTCTTTACAAATTAAAGTAGAGAAAGTCAAGGTTTGGTCTCAGTGGAGAATTGTTCAGATAATCAGAAGCACTGTCATAAGTACTTAACAAGTATAAAAGGGTATTAGAAAATTGGCTGAAGGAAGACATGAATCAATTAGAGTAGATGACACTTGAGGGTAGATGACTTCTACTGAAGTTTATTTTTTCTAGAGTTGATCTACACTCAAACTAACATAGGCATTTTCTTAGTACACTCTATTTCTACAGTTATTGCCATGGCTTGACTTGAGAGAAAAAGAGAAGGCTAAGGTGATGGTCTAGTTTTCTAAAGGTTCAAATAAACATCTTCCCTTTGCAAGACTATCAAATCTGGCCTCCAATTTCCCCCCAGTAGTTGTTGTAAACTTTCCACAATCCTCACCAGTGGCTTTGTATGGACGTGGTATGTGAAACTAAGAGAACAAAGGCTTGTGTAGACAAGTACCTCTTGAGAAAAATACACTTTGCACAACTACTCAAAAGAACATTTCAGAGAGGCTAAGAAAGCAGTCTTAAGTGTCCTATGCAAGCTCTTCACTACATCAACATTGACAAGCATAACTCATGTTGCTTTATATTTAAAATGCTTAAGCACACTGTGCCATAGCTTGACAACAGAAGACTGCTTCCTCTGCAGCATAATATAGTGGTAAAGAAAAGTGGAGGAAGAAGAAAGTCCAACCTCTCCAGGCACCTATTACTTCCCAGCCCTTCCCAACTACTTAACTGCACCAAAGGAGAGAATTCTCCCTGCCTCAGCACCATCTTCATACAAACAAGTAAAATGGCTGAAGGCTCCTCTAAACTCCAAGAAACAAAGGACTGAGGATTAGCATGGCCCTGATACTACCACTAAGCCTTGTTCAGATATTCATTCCTCACATTGCAAAACTTATAGTTGTACATGGAAGGAATTAGCTCTGCTGTGTTGTAACAGTCAGATAAGACGATGGAACTTGAAGTAGTTCTCAGTTTCCTCTGGTTTTGTTTCTAGGAAGCTCAGTCGTAAGAAGAATCAGTTTCCATCTTATTTTTGCTGCAGTCAATGAACATGCATCAGGGTGCCTCTTTCTATGCAAACCAGGGCCCTCCCCTCAGCAGGATCTACAAACTGCAGCCTACGTAGTGTAACTTTACTCAGAGGTGAAATAACACCCCTTTCATGGCACGACAATAGGTATTAGTACTACTATAATTTATTTATGAAGGCAGATTAGAAGCTAGGTTGATTGCTTTTAAGGCCCTTGTGCACCTGTCCACACGACTGTGTCATTACTGCCAGGTCTTTTGTTTATGCAGCGTTCACCTGGTGCAGAGTCAGCAGGAGGCCAGACTGCCACTCACCCTGGGAGCACAAGAAGCTCATTTCCCCCCAGCACAGCAGCAGCAAGAGGACAAAATAACAAGGATGCTCTATTCACAGGCAAATACCTGCCCTCAGCACCTCTAAAGAGGCCATGTATCCTGTATGTGTATGTCTAGTCACACAGTCTGGGCACATGTCCTGAACAGTTCACAGGAGCCCAGCACACTGCTTGACCTGGGGTTGCACTTCCACAGCAAATGAGCACAAACTGATCTGGGAAGTACAAACCACCTTCCTACTGCCCAGCAAGCTCTGCAGCCATGTGCACATACGGCATGAATCCCAAGACAACCTGTTCCCCCTATGTGTCTGGCCAATTTCACAAGCTACTGCAGAATAGCTATGTGTACCCGTTGTGGTGGTTTGCTATCACATAAGAAGGAGGAGTAAGGTGTATTCCCATCTCCTTCAATTCAGGAACAAACAGCATCTATAAGAACTGTGATGTATTCCACACTAAGTGCTTCCTACATTGGTTCTCTGTCTGTTAGAAAGAGAAACTGAGGACAAAATGTTCCTAAATTATTTAAAAATAAAACCCAAGATTGATTGCTTGCCAAACCTTTGTTCTTATGCCAACTTTCAAGCATACTTATGTTTGAAATTTTTATTGTTATCACCCTATTGAGGTTTGCAGTGTTCAATTTCCTTATTAGGGCACATAATGTTGATTTCAGTATGAGACTTTATCTGGGTTGTCATTTTACAAAAGGGGGGGGTGGATTAACAGGCAGTTGAATCAATCCATGACTATATATTTGAAGCCAGAAAATATTTTCTGCAAGTTAGATGCCCAAATATTTTGGTGTCTTGTTTTTATTTTGGGAGGGTTGTTAGGTTCTTGTGTGCGAGGTTTTTTCTGCTGTTTGTTTGTTTATGCATGAAAGAGGGTGCATAAACCTTACCAATATTGTGGCTCACTTCAACACCAGCACAGACAAAAGTTTGTTCTTTTGAAGCTGGATGTCCACTCTTTGCAACAACACTCTTCAGTAAAGGTCAAGACACAGAACTAACCATTACTCTGTACACATTTGTCAAATGGGATAACAGGATCAAACAGTAAAATATGAGAAGTATCTTCTGACTCAAGTGAGGACAGGTCATTAATCACAATACCACTTTAGCTTCCCATATGCATTATGACAGCAGACAGTGATGAGGAGAAGTGACAATATTATGTTCTTGTATAGGAAGGAGAAAGGAAGAAAAAGGGTGTAAGAAAATACCACTACTTGAAATACAAAAACCCCCAGCTTGCCCAAAGAGCACATCAAAGACAAAATAACTCTTTCCAATTTCATGAAGCCATTTATCTTTACCTTTGACATCAAATGGAAAACAACTGAACTTGCAGGATCTAAAGGACAACTGCTGCTTTCATTTCATTTTTCAATTAAACCATGCCTGCTCTATTTCACTCTTTGGTTGACCTGGTGACTCAGGCTGTATCAAGCTCTCAAGGCAATATGATGCTTGTCACCACTGTAAAAGCACATGCCTCTTTATATTCTCCAATGCTGAACCTCATTGTCTCCAACTGTAGGCTGTTTCCATGACTTTCATCAGACCCATACAGACCTGACTTATTAATCACCACATCAGTGGCCCCCAAAAACACATCCATTTTGATTAATTGGTCTTTAGTTCTTTGAAATACTTTTTCAAATTAACTATCATTTTTCCCTTTCCAAATATCACTCAGATAAGGGTGACTCATCAAATGCTAGCTTGTTCTGTTGTAAAGCTAAAATAAATGGCTTTAATCTAGACATACTTCACTCTAAGCATGACAGGGCAAAAACCTCCCAACACAATCTATTCCAGTGGCATCAACACTGAAGACTAGATCAGCAATCCTGAGTACAAAGCCATCTGCCCCACCAAGGACAAGCATGCAGGATTACTCCTTCTTCCAGACTGTCCATCCCCTAGATCAGACTAGATTGAGCTAAACTGAAGGATTCAGCCTGAGACTGTAGAATAGCTGGTATCTCTGCACTAATTAGCCAAAAGCAAGAATGGGCCAGAAGGCATTGCATGAAAAATAATAATATATACCTATATACAGCTGCATAGTATCTTCTACATGCCATGGTGTCAAACATACACTATGCTGCCAGGCAAAAGATAAAAACCTGGCTATATTCAATGCCAGTGTTTGTACATACAAAGGAATATTACTTTCAAACTCACTACTTCAGGGACATACACACAGACAAGCAAAAATGAAATTTTTCAGAAGAAACATCATCTCTCCATTACAGAAAAAATAAAATAGCATCCCAAATTTATTTGGGCCTATATACTGTGATGCATTTGAAATTTAAGTCAAAAGTTCTAAAAAATGCTTTGAATAGCTGCTCATCAGAGTCACTGATGAAAGATAAATAATCCCTAGTGGCCCCTAAATTGAGGCATGTGACACATTTCTACCTCACACAGTTTGTTTTGAATACTAACAATGTTTTTCCATTTCAGGTTCCTAGTATCAGAAAAGATTACGTGAAAGAAACCTTTTTGCTGCATTTCTACAGCAGAATTGTTAAATGCTGGTCTGGAGGGCTGCTTTCCCCAGCATGAAAACATCCACTAGTAACTTAGCATTGACAGGGACACCGCACTGGAATCATCTTCAGGGAGCAACAAAAAGCATGCATTTTGCAACAGTTTCCTTCCAAGAAAGTACTTTTGAGTTTGAGAAAGGCCCAGGGAAATCCCTCTGGAAGGTGGACACATTTAACAGCACACTCCTAAATACCGAATGTGGGTACATCAGCATTTTTATAACAGTTTCTGTGAAGAATTCTCTCTGCTGTAAGTTAATGCAGTTGTGTGGAAGTCAGAAGGAGCATTAGAATAAAATGCTGAAACTGCATTTGTAGCTCCTTAAAAGCAAATATTTAAGCAAACTGATTGTCACAAAAAAACTGCACACGCTCTGATAATTTCACTGCTGTCAGGTGAAGATTCCACCAAACTCCTGCTAGTAGAGAACAAACACATGAGTACAGCTCTCACTCACTGCACTGGAATTGCCTGTTTTGTCGAGTGCCATCAACTGTCACATCTCATAGCAGTTTCAAAGGTCTGGTCTATCTACAATATCCTCAGCTCATGCCCTCATCTACCCCCCAAAAAATCAATATCATTCTAATCCCTGCTTCCTTCAACTGGTTACAGGCTACCTGCTGCATTCTGAATTATAACTACATGAATATACTAAATGCATACAGATGCAGCTTAACATCTGAAATACTATTCAAAGAAGAAACAGATTGTAATTGGCTTGAGAAAGAAGCACATGACATTAAAGATTTTTCCCTTTTTTTCTGTTATTTGCCAGTCCTGAACAGGATTTGCACATGAAACTTTTATACCTAGATCATATACAAAAATCATGGATGATAAAAAGATTGAATGCATTACTGGAAGTGACTTGTTAACACTGTAAGCCTTACAGATAATAGCTGAACTTGCTGAGGTGCATTATTTGGTCAATATTTCTCATTTAATTTAATGAAACATGATGGATAGCGAAATGAGAAGCAATCTTACTTCAACATAATGAGTCTAGCAAGTATCCCACTATAAAAGAGCAAAACAATTCAACACAAGAAGACATTTCAACAAGGCACACATCTCTTCAAACAAGTGCAGGTGCTGTAGGAAGCAAACATGACCTTTATACAGGCTTTGAAATCTAGAACTTTTCTACCAATTCCCTCAAGACAAAATAGGAAAATACTTAAAAAAAAAAAAAAAAAAAAAGAAATCTTACGGCTTGAAATGCAGTAAGCCAGCCTGCAGTTGATCTTCCTGAACAGTTGCTTGTTGATTGGCCAAAGTATAAGTGTAAAGAGTTGAATGAAGTTAATGATCAGTCCTGACACTATAAATATGTAGCAGATCAGAAGGTGGCAAACGAATTGCGACTTCAGAAAGCCAACGATGTCCATGATTTGCAGAGAAAGCAAGAGGGTACCTTCAGACACAAAATTCAGAAGACAACCTGCAAAACCAAATAGTATCAGTAGTTACAGAGTGCATTTATTTCTACAGACAGACTTTATACACACTTCATGCTTACACTTAAAGTTAAATGTATTGTAGGAAAAGGCCTGATGTCAGTACTGCAAAAGTAACAACCGAAAGAGAATACTGTATTTGTGAATCAATTTACATTTGGCTTTGGAAACAAATTTTCAAATTCAATCCCAACTCTGCAAGACCTGTTAGCGTATGAGTCCACTCCATGGACTACAACACTCTTCTATAAGATCTTCATTGATAAAATACAAGCAAATATTTTGAAGTATATGAAAGCTTTGATATAAACTTACTTTTTTATTTGAATTCTCTGTACTTCATAAGACATACACTGTCACCTCTGTAATCTTCAAGAGCAGCTCCAAAGTAAACACAAGCTTTAGAGCTTGGTTAGGAGATGTGCTTTTCTCTACAAGCTATGCTAGCCATGGCCCCCAAACAAGAGGTAGCAGCAGCCTCTTAATTCTAGCTTTATTGTCCTCTTCCCCTCTCATACTCAAATAACAGTTGATTTTGGCAAGAGAATAAAAGCTTGGCTATGTACAATACATACAATTTGTTCAATTATTCCTTGACACTGACTCTGTCAGTTGTAATCCATAAACCTAGAAATGAAACATCAATAACAGTACTAACCCATGACTCAGCAGTGTTTCCAGAAAGGAATCAACTCTAAGATTACTTATGAAATGTTTGCATAATTTTGGAAAGGTCCAGTCCACCCTTAGCAATTGAGCATTCAGAGGAAATATCCTCTGCAGAGTATTCTGACCTATTAAATATTGTGCTGACCTCCCCCTACCATCATTACCACCATGCTAGAATGAAGACATCTCTCAGTAAACACAACCCCCAGTATTCTGAATACAGCTAGACAGGAGGTGCTTCTGCCATCTTGTTCCATTCCTCCATTGTTTCCCCCTCTGGAGCATGGAAGAGTTTTCCCAGGGAGGAAGCCCTGAGACAGTATTTCTGAACGTGCCAATCACATGCAATAACAAAACAGCAGCTGTCAGCAGCCTAGGGAATTAACTGATGAAAAAAATCTTTACGCCTATCCTTTTAGTTTATCTGAGACCCCATTATGTGAGGCACTGAGTCGAGATCAGTGTCCTGAAACATTTGTTTTACTGCCCTTTGCTGACTCTGCTCGCCACAGCAAAGAGCACACACAAGAACTGCTGCAGAGCCTTCGGAAGTTATTTGGCCAGTTTTTCAACCGCAAGGAAGATAAGGAAAAATTTAAGAAAGAGAATCAGTACTGTTGTATAATTTATATAAAGAGTGTATGGCAGTCCCAAGCCTATTATTAGCAGACAAAATGTGCCCTTTTGTTCCCTTTATCTTGCTGTACTATTCAGTACCACAGCTGACACCAGCTGTAGCTCAGAATGGCAGAACAGGCTTCTATTCATTGTAGTAACCACTGTCATGGTACTTGCAAAAAGCTTTTCCAGCTTTAACAAACCTTCCTATTAAAGATACGATTCTTAGGGTGGCAGACAATTTACTAGCTTGGGCCTTGACCAAAAGCTTTGTTTTTGAAGGCTAAGCAGAATGAGAAGTGTTTTCTAGTAGAAATCACTAAGCTTCTTCTCCAACGACTGAACACTCAGAAGACAAAGCCAACAATTAAAAAGGCAGCAACCTTCTTTAAAACAGTCATAACAGAAGCAACCAGCTACCTGCAAGTGGATGGTTTCAAAGACTCTACAGTGTCCAAAACCTGATGACTAGGTTTATCCTACTGTCCTTGGTTAAAACTGATCAGAGAGTTTTTTGTGCTAGTCTGCCTGCTTAATTCTAGCCCACAGAATCACACTAGCATAATTCCCAGAGATCAGTAAGACATGGGATAAAACATAAAAACAACAGCCACAAATAGACTGGAGCACTGTTTACTTAGTGAAGACCTGAAAACTCAGTATTTGATATAATCAACATAAATCTACTGCAGTAAGCAGCTGACAGACAGATTTTGTAAAAAAAATAGTCTTTTTGTCCACCAATTAATCTAGTAATTTTTTTGTTACCTTTTAGTATTAATAGATGTCAATTTTTTAAAAAATGTTATGTTTACATGAATCATTTACTTCCTGCTGGGCCTTTAAAATAAAACTTCACAGAAATAAAATAAACAAATATGAGATAACCCTGATACAACATAAATTATTGCTTTATGATTTTATTAAGCTACAATGGAATGTCTGAAGGTAATTCCTCACTCCCCTCCTTCAGCCATCAAATTTCAATTCGGCAACACTTCAGGGAGCTGCTTTAGACAAACTAAATCTACTTAAGCAGCAAAGGTATCTAACCTAAACTTGCTTGCAAAAGGAACAAGAAATGAGAGATACTCCTTAAATTCTTCTTTTTTGAAAAGTGGGGACTACACAGAGAAATTTTATGTTTTGACTAAATGCAATGTTTTCCCTATAAAATGTGCAACCTAAACATTGTATGTGGAATGGTCGCTAAGTTTCTATTTCTCAGACATAAACTCATTCTTCAAAGATTTTCTTTTTTGACTGTTTTAATTACCCAAACTCAAAGAATACAATTTTTTCTTGGTACAAGTTACAAAAACCATCAGTTCTGATCTTATGAATGAGGTCTAGAAACACAGGGTGAAGAGTCCACAGGAACACCTTACACTTACTCTTTGTCTTCCTAAAAGTCCTCATGGGTAACATCAACATAACACCAGTTGAAATGATAAAAGAGTCAGATCTTTAATTCTTAATCCACAATGCTGGTTTAATAAATTAGTGATTTCCTTATAGATAATGACTGGAAATTACAGCAATCTTTTAAAAACAAAAGGGCAAATCAATGCATTTTCTCAGAAGCAGAAGCTATTAAGACCAGAATGCTGCCAAGAAGCTCTCTTCTATCAAGCACCCCTTAAAATTAATTAGGAGAAAATGGCTAGCTAGAGCATCTAAACCAGAAAGGGACTTCCTTTAATAACAGTTTTCCTTTGGATACAGAACAAAAGACTCAAACCTCAAATGTCTGTTTAGGGACCAAGTCAACAAGTATCTATTCATGTGACTAAGAGGTCATATGTTGAGGTTTAAAAGCTAATTACATGACTACTCATTCTACCTCTTTTCCCTCCAACTTCCATTCTTCAGCAAGACCCACTGTATTTTCTACTTCAACTACTCTCAGCATTTCCTTCTGCTTAGAATAACTGACCAGGAGGATATAGAAGTGATACCAAGTGAAGAACTCTATGCCAGCAGAGTTCTATTTCATACTTCCAAGTCAGTGTTTAGAGACTACAACCAGAGATTTCATAAAGAACACAACTGTTTGCATTTTTAGAGAAAGCAGTGTCCAACAGTTTCCAAAGTTCATGTAGTATACAGAGTTCTTGGACTGTGGAAAGCAACATGGTACATATCTGACAGCATCTAGATTGAGCAGATATCACCCACTTAGAAAGAGATGCAAGTCAGCACTATACCTCTTTTTTTCAGTACATATTTCAAGCTTAGAAGTTTTCACCTACATCTAGTGTTTGATTCAGTCCTCAAATGCTTTGCTCCAAGTTAAAAACAAACAACCAGATGATGATGATGACGATGCCTATTCTTGCATTTTCTCATCTAAACCAGATTCTTGGATGGATGAGTTACAAAGACTATTACAAAAATACACTCAGGTCAGTTGCAGTAGGGCCTTTTAAGTCAACATTAGTTGCCACCAAAACCCCGGTATTTGGCACTGGTGAGGCCACAATTGAGTACTGCATCCACATCCGAGCCCCTCACTACAAGAAGGACACTGAGGTGCTGGAGCACGTCCAGAGAAGGGCAGCAGAGCTGGTGATGGGTCTAGAGCACCAGTCCTGTGGGGAGTGCCTGAGAGAGCTGGGGGTGTTTAGCCTGGATAAGAGGAGGCTCAGGAGTGACCTCATTGCCCTACAGAGCTCCCTGAAAGGAGGGTGTAGCCAGGGAGGGCCAGCCTCTTCTCCCACACAACTAGATACAGGACAGCAGGACACAGCCTTAAGCTTGCAAGGGGAAGTTCAGGGTTGGACATCAAGATTTCTCTTTCTTCACAGAGAGGGTGATTGATTAGACATTAGAAGGGGTTGCCCACAGAGGTGGAGCCACTGACCCTGGAGGTGTTTAAAGGAAAGACTGGACCTGGCACTCAGTGCCGTGGTCTGGCTGACACGGTGGTGATCTGTCACAGGCTGGACTTGATCTCTGAGGTCTTTTCCAACATGATTGATTCTGTGAAAAGAGCACAGACAGCAGCACTGCAGATACATCAGAGTCTATTTTAACAGTGCTGCTGTACATGAAATACCTATGCAAAGCAAGTCACAGGAAACCCCTGCACTCTTCTCTTTGTCAGTGATCATCAAGCTAACAAAAGTGAGATTGTGTCCATGTGTATATTCATCTGCAAGGAGACTGTATCTGTAGGTATTTGCACACACCACACCAAAAAAACCCCCAGATCTGGAGGAAGAACTATTTGCCTCATACTTAAGTAGGGTTTGAATCCCCTTCCACCTCCCCCAAAGGCAACTTACTAGAACCTTTTTTCACTGCCCTTCTTTGTTACAAGCTGGCAACTTATATCAAACTTCTGCAAGTAGAGTCTGTTTTGACCATGATGGTAACTGGTTAACGACCCCCCCTGTCCTTAACTCAAACTTTTTTGTCCTACCTTCTTCCCTTGTCCTGCTGAGGAAGGGGTGTGAGGGAACAGTTCAATGTAAACCTGGAAGTCAGCCTAGGCCAACCTACCACAATTTCCCCAAAAAGTCGCAAATTGGGGAATAACTTGAGTGTATCTGAAGACCTTTCCCCAAAGTTAAGGGAATTTAGGAATGCTTTTCAATTTTCATGAGGAGTCCTGCATTCCTGAGCTGCATACTGTTACAATGGAGAAATCAGTCAGTCTGGCTGTTTCAAAAGCTGGAGAATGAATACCATCTACCAGCAAGATTTAGATTTTCAAATTTATATACTTGCTATAAAACTGACTTACTGTTTATCTTTTAGTGAGCAGAGAGATAATTTGCATAACAGAGTGTAAACTGAAGAAATGAAAGTGATTTAGGAGTTTTCAAATGGTTATTGCAGTATAATCCTTTCCCCTTCTCCCTTTTAAATTTTCTTCCTGCTGTGATCTAATGTAGGGAAAACAGCTACACAAACTCTGCATGCTGCCAGGACACAAGTCCTCTGTGTGTACACATACCTTACTGGGAAAATGCATAGCAGAGCTCCTGTTAGACTCAATGCTTGTCCCAATAGCAAAGTGTTTATACAGCAGGGTGAGGAGGATGACAGCAGTTTGAGAGAGGCATGCATAGTCTGGGAAGGAGTGTGAAAGATGGGAAGCAACTGCCCAGGTTCTGGTGAGAAGCAGCTCACTCTCGCTCCTTTTTCCAGAAGCATGAAATATTCAGGGAGGAGGGAGATGAACTTAAACACCTATCAATACAAAACTCCTTGGAGATGCAACATTTAGAGACTGCAGGGCTTGATGCTGAGAGAAGGTATTTATTTGGAAAGAATAAACCCCTTGGAGTTAAGGATTTCTGTTCCAAGCTTCTAAAGAGATCTTCAAAAAATACATCGGGGTGAAGTACATCAGTTATCACGGGTGCAGAACATGAAGTTCACAAAAACAGTGCTGGAAGGCAAGTTGATTCTTTCCAAAATGCCAAGTTTTGCTGATCATCTGTTTCCCACACAGATTTCTGTACTTTAATACATTAATATATATGCATATAAACATATATAAAGCACAATTATCGGCAATCTGCTTGGGAAAGATTAAAATAAAGAGCTGAGCTAAGATACTCAAGATGTAGACGAGTTTATCAGAGTTCAGTCCCAAGTTCAGCCCTGGGGATCACTGAGTTCCTCTGTTTCCTTTTTCTACTTTATTACTTTAACTGGGTACATTAACCTTAAAAATCACTTGCACTGATAGCAAGGACAGCACCACACACAAGTAAAATTCAGGGACTAAACACGACAGCAGGACTGAACAGTAAAAATATTATAAGAAAGTATACTGAGAATCTAAAGCAGGATGTGGGCTATGCTGTCACACCAACAAAAGCAACCAGGATAGTTCCTCAAAAATAACTGAGGTGAATAACCACAAAGGGTGTAGGACATGCAACTATACCACGTGCTCACAGACAATTTAATACTTGTTTTCATTGACAACATTAAGTGCTTCATGAAAGGTAACCAGAGCCACACGTTATTGTCATCTAGCACTCTATTAAAAAAAAACAACCCCACAAAGATGCTTGCACTAAGTCACTTCAGTGACTTATAGCATTCTGCAAAAGTACAGGTGGTTTGTTAAATTACCGATTCTGAACGTTTGCAACAAACAAAGCCTTAGCAAATATAAATGCACGTCTGTCTGTAAGCAGAGATACTTCTGCATTTACGATACATGATATTTTGAAATTTTGTACAGAAGAGTCATGGACCAGTTGGGGCAACTGTTCATTTGAATCACAGAAATCAGAGTCAGTCTAG
Source organism: Luscinia megarhynchos (assembly GCA_034336665.1). Taxonomy (NCBI): domain Eukaryota; kingdom Metazoa; phylum Chordata; class Aves; order Passeriformes; family Muscicapidae; genus Luscinia; species Luscinia megarhynchos. The sequence goes on along the minus strand of CM067565.1, from coordinate 75,641,050 downwards.
TTAGGGCATTTATCTTCAATGCATAGCCTAAGAAAAATCTCTCAAGGGTGAGATCCACACCACCACTCTTTACACAGGAAATTAACACAATAAAAAACTACTGAGGCAGCAGGGGCAGCAGGATGTTGCCACCTGCATAGTAATACTCACCCAGCATCAAGGGCACACTGATAACCTCTTCTACACTGGGCATTTCAGGAACAGATCCAATACAAGAGCAACTACTGAGTTCTTCAGCAGTTTTTATAATAACATTTCTTTTAAGAGTCCAAATAAATGCGGGTAAGGAAGAAGGCTGACAAAGGATTATTCAGGAGCTGGTACAAAAACAGGGTTGCTTTTTAAAATTGTGCTGGGAGTTCAAACATTCTCTTGATAAGAGGTAAGCTTTGGAAAGGAGGCCTCTCCTATGAAGTCTCATAGCTTATGCCACTGATTACACTCACCTTATAGTTTAAGAACTATAAATTACATTCACAGCAACACAAAGGGTCAGCACAAGGAACAGGAACTGCTTATACAGCCTCAACAGACAAAATACTTCCCCTGCATCCAAACCACGCTTATGTGTGAGGCAACACAGAAACATGGATCACATTTACTTCAAAGCTTCAAATATTTAAACCTCCTATTCTTTCCCACAAGGAGTTGCAAAGTTAGACTGCAAAAGTATCACCTCCTAAATCCAGTTCTGCAACAAACACACCTCCAACACATAAGCAGCTGTATCCAGGCAGAAGGATTTCATATCCTCTCAGCGGATGTAGTAACATGAGCAAGTCCATTTCTCTATGCAAGATCAAATCATTCATGTATATAGGATTAGAAAGCAGTGTGGATTTTGTAGATTTTTCCCTGTATTTATCCATCCCTTCTGATAGGAAAGCTACAGCCGTTCAGAAGACACCAAACCTGGAAAGATCCCTGTTGCTGCTCCCTTCTTACCTCCCCTGGTAGAGAGCTTGTGAAGTTACATGGTAATTCCACAGAAGAGTCAACACCACAACCACAACCTGCCACCGTTGCAGGCTCCAGCTTTCAACATAAAATGGTACTTTTCATACTCCTTTACTTGCCTTCTTGCTCACATTTTCCTTGCAACACCTTTTTAGAGGCCACACATGGAGAGCAGAGAGGGAATGGACACATCCCACAAGGACCTTCAGTGGAGGCAGATGATCACTAGCTATAAAAGCTTCTGTACAGCCCAGGATGTACGTGCTGATCTCCCTTCCTTTCTCCATTCCTCAAGAAATGTAAGTCAAACACTCAGCAACTGGGATGGCTCTGTACTATATACTACCAGGTACAACTTTAGCACCAAGTGGGCAGTATTACATGTGTGTGCACACAAATATCCATCTCTCCTATTAGTCTTACCTGAGAAGAAATCAAAGGCACTGACAGATGCTACAAAGACATCAATCAGAAGATAAAAATCATCAGCACTGGGAGAAGGGTAACTTTCTTTCCTCACTCCCATATAAAGACCTCTTTAAATTTTCTGGAATTGTGATTTACATTTTAGTAATTTTGGCCAGTATCTTTAAGCCTTTTCCTATGAGTCTAACTCCTAACTTGTGTGGCTTTGTTGGGTTGTTTATTTGAAAAAAAACCAAAACCAAACAAACTAGAAAGCGTAACTACAGAACAACACAGAATTTGTGGCAGCAATAATCTTAAAAAAAAATTGTGGAAAGTGGCAGAGATTGGGTGTAAGTCACTGAGCTGAGAAATACACCATGGTGACAGCAGTCCTGGTTTCAAGTGCGACTTCCAGCACTGAGCTGTGGGCTGGTAACAAATGTTCTAGTGTCCCAGAAGCCCAGTGTGACTAGTTCTGACGTGGTGCCACTCTCTGAGCAGCTGTGTGGCCCCTGCTGGACACAGCCATGCTCTACTCGGTGGGTCTGAGCCCTGCTGCCCACGCTGCCATAGATGCAACAGGTACACGGCACACACCACGCTCTGTGTGCTTCCAAGGGACACGGCGTGAGCCAACAGCACCGACCTTCTCCAGGAGGGAATCCAAAAGCTCCCAGTACAAATCACAAGACATTGTTAACCCTGCTGGAAACAAAAAGTGCCATTCACCTGATTACAGCTCCAGGTGAGCTGTTAGGTTTTTGTATCTTCTGTGGCAGGACACAGTCTCCTTCAGCTAAGTCCTTTGCATATTTTTAATTAATATGAAGTAACATTAGTATGCTCTTTGAATACTAAGGAAACGTTAAACAGAAAAAGACTCACAACGTCTTTTTTTAACCTCTAAGTATTGATTTAATTTGTCTATATTCTATCATATGATGCTGAAGAGTATGAATTAGCTGAATTTCTCCTTTATGAAAATCACACCCCAAAACTGGAAATAACAATGCAAACAAAAGATGTAGCCACACCAAGACAGGGACACACAGGATATTAATACTTATTCATTAAATATTGTTTAAGGATTCTTTCTGTAGAAAATAGTTTAACTGAATAATGAAACTTCCAGATTTATTATTCAAAGAAAAACAACTCATGGCCCTAAGAGCTAACACCCAATACTTAAAAAAAAACATCTTATAACTAAGATGTGGATGGCATGGTTCCAAAAATTATGATGCCAGCTACAGTGAAAGGTTCAGATGTACCTACCCAGGAAACAACCAGACATCCAGATCTCAAGTAAAAACCCAAATAAACATGGTGACAGCTTTGCCCACGTATCAGCAATCCCATTCCACATCAGTTTTTACTCACCTCTGCCTCATGATATGAGTGTTCAGAACTATTTTGCCACAACATGAACTAGGAATACTTTCAGCCGCCTCATTCTCCCGGACCATCAGTCCCCTAACAGCCTGATTTAATGTGAGATCTTCAGAGAATAAAAGCCTTTATCACAGGCACCAGTAATAAAGGGAGGCTTCATTTTGGACCTGACTCAAATTGTGTTGAAGCCAGAAGAAATCTCTCAACAAGTTTCAATTGTCTTTGTTGTTTAGCAAAAAATATGACTCCAAAACAGCCAAATGTGATGTAACTAATCAATGATCTTATATTCTCAGCAACTAAAGCCAGGGCTCGTTAAAACCACCTTAAACATTCAGCAAGATCATTCAGATACAGTGTATGATGTGACTGCACTTACTTTACTGGATGGCAAGGGTGCAGATATTAACAGCTCCTAAACATGCAGCTAAGAATCCAGGAAGATTTTTATAAACTTTGCATTCAACTAAGCATTAGATACACCAACACCTACCTGGATTTTCTACAACATCATTGAACCACTGCATGTGCCCAGGTCCTTTAAAAGCCCAGCTTTGAGCATTTTTCCTGCTTACTTTAAATATTTTTGAGATACTTCGACAGGACTTAAATTCAAAATGAAGCTTTTCTCTTGTCTCCTTCTTGGGTTAAGTGCAATATTTATGCACACTCTCAGACGCATAGGCATGTAAAAAACATACAGTGAGCCACAATCACAGAATTAACCCCTGACCAACTACCTGTGACTGGAAGGGGGGAACCTCATAAACGATTCAAGAGCAATTGTAGCCTGCTTGCAGGCAGAATGCTTCTAGACCTTCCACAAGTGCAAAGCAGTATCTGCAGTAATAGCATTTTCCAAATTGTTCAAAAATACAGTAATGAGAGGCAAACTAAAATGTGTGAAGACAGAGATAACGTGGAGACAGGGAGAGAAACAGGACACAATTTAACTTTCACAAAGTAGCTGTCACTTGAAATCATGTGCCATTTCTATATATACACTCCCCCCAAATATATTTCTTTCCCTGTCTTTAACAGCAGGTGTAAAATCGATTCTTATCCTTTTTTCTGATGGGTGAAAAAAATCTGCATTATCTGCCAACTGAACCAGTATGGACAAATCTTTACATCCACCTGGATCATGCTGGGAAAATGTGACTGAAATTTAACTTTGTTGGTCCAATAAAAAGGAAATCCAGTGCACATCAGAGGTTTTTCAGATGTTAATAAACAGTCCTACATACAACTGAAATCAGTGTGCTTGTCTTTGCCTGCAAATCTTAGCCTTCTGTCAAGTAAACCCTCCCTCAGTGACCTCCATCTCTGACTCCTTTCCAGCCCAGAACTGGTTAATTGCCTTTCCCTGCTCCTGTTATTTATGCTGCAGTAGAAACCTCAAGCTAGGTCAGCCCTTTTGCAAGAAGCAGAAAATTATTTCAGTGTAAAGCTCTTTGTGGCAGAACATGACACAACAGACAGAAGAGCAGAAGGTCAAAACAATGGCATTAGAAATAAAAAGGCTTTAAGTTCAAGCTGAAGAACAGACCACTAGCAGGACCATAAGCCAGCATCTCCTGGTGGGCTCACTACAGTTGTTAAACTGCTCTGCTCGGTTCCTAACACATAGCTTATGTGCCCTTTCAGCAAATCCATTACAGCTAGCATATTTTCCTCACATTTTCAGAGAGGGGTCTTTGCAGTGTTTTCATCCTTGCCACAACACACAGTCACTCTCATTCATTTCCATTTCTTCCTTCTCTGACCTCACCTTGGACCCTACCTCCCCTCCAGTTCGAGGCACTGGAGGAAAACAGGGGAAAAGCACGAAAATGAAGTGAGTCAGCAGTTTCTGAGCAGCAGAATGCACACAAGCATTGGTCAGAGGTGATCAGGGGAACTCACCACAGTCAGACGTGAATGAGCCCAAGACCACCAAACAACAGACTGGTGAGCAAACTTTCCCAAACATCTGAAAATTAATCACTGGGCAAGGCCATCCCCACAGATAAAGCACTTCAGGGAAAAAAACACATTCTCAGCTGCCACATACCAGTGCTGAAAGGCAACAAAGCACACAGGGTACTGTTCTGTCACATTTCTACTTCCCTTACAAAATGCCCACTGCAACCAGTACAGTTGAATCAAACAACCTGATGAGAAACTTGTCTTGACTGGTATAATGTTTTCTCTAATAAGTAAGGCCCACAGTTGCAAAAGCTTTTCCTGAGTCAAGTGCATGCACAGTGCCCTACTATGCAGTGCTGCCCTCCTGCTCCTTTATCAGGACACATGGACAGCAGTAGTAGTGATGCCACTAGTCAGGGAAGTGGTGCTCACGCAGTGGAAAAGGGAATTCTTAAAATTTAAGACCAAATTACTAATACAAGTTCTAAGGGCCACAAGTGCTCATTTGCAATACAAGAATGGTACCTTGCTACTCAGCACAACCGTGTGCAATGTCTTCCTGCAAAAAGAGATTTGAAGGGGTATTGTTCCCAGTTTTCACCTTCTGGCAATAAAATCAAGGGTACACAACAGAAAAAAAAATACACTCCTTTCAGCAGGGCAGAGTACAGCTGTAGGATTCTCATCCATCATCTGCAAGAGAGGCCTTTTCCTACAAAACTCTTCTCTGTCATGGTACAGTAAGTCCATTAAACCGTGAGTGATGTACAACCATCGCTCCAGGAGAGCACACCTCACTTGAGACAGATGAGCACTGCTTCAGTGCCTCTGCACTTGGGCTGGACAGAGCAAGACTTACTGTAAAAACAACCTCCCCACCAAAATGACACCTGTGAGTTTCAAGAAACACAGTTAATTACTGTACTCTGGGCAGAGCATTCTCTGTTCTGTGACTCTGAGCAAGTGCTAACCTCTCTGTACAATTTCTCCACTCCTAAAATGTGTTACTTCCACTTTGTTGTGAGGCACTTACTAAAGTATGTTAAAGTGCTTGCCAACAACACAACTAAACTTTACTTAAGAGCAATCTTTATCCATAAGCAGCTTCCAATATGTTCTCTCTTCTCTGCAGGCTTCCCAAGACATTCCTCCACATGAAACCTGGCCCTGTCATCCTGTCATAAAACACAGTTCAAGTTTCATTTTTTGATACAGCCTATTTAGGCATTAATGCAAAACATTAATAGGGAAGAGCAAAGCTACACATAACATTTACACAAATCTCTAAAGTGAACAAGTATGTATTTGAATCCATAGTATTTGGAAAACCACAGCATTTTACCAGATACAAGCAGCTAAAGAGAGAAAATTACAGCAAACGTTTAGAGCACATCAACTACTCTCAGTCAGTCTTTACATAGTAGTCCTGTCGTATATAAACAGACCTCTGTACGTTTACACCCATCTTATCCTTCACGTGAGAAGTTAGAGAAAAAAAGCCCGCAAATTTCAGCTTAGGTTGTTTCCCAACAGTTTCTCTACTCCACCAGTTTTTAATTCTTTTGCTACTCACTCTAGTGTGAAGTCATTATCAGTACAAGCTGAGGCTACAATTGCCTGGTACAAGCTCCTGGGCCAGGAGGCATCACTGTTTTTACATAAATGCTTGGGTTTTTTTGTTTGAGAGTTTCTGGCATCCTTTTACCTTCTTGTAAAGCGTTTTCATGTAGCAGCAGGGTTGCTCTCTCCCACACAAGCACCTGCATAAGGTACAGCATTCTTAGATGTCTGCACAGGGACTTAAAAGACGACTTTTACAGATGTGTAACAAGGGTAAGGACCAGAAGTCTTCGTGTGACATTGTTGAAACAGACTTTTTCGCGGGTTGTCTTTTCAGCCGTTCCAGTGAGTGCTCACTTGTTGAAATAAACGCTAAAAAGCACTACTTGTTATTTAAATAATGCTCAGCACACAGTATCAGCCGACACACCTTAACTCAGCTCGCGGCCATTATTTAACTCTGCTCAGTTATCTTTACGAACATAGGCCGACAGGTGAAAGCAGAGCTCCACAAGACGAGAGCACATCACCGGGGGGCCGGCTGCCCTGTGCCCGCCCCGCCGGGGCACGCCGCGCCCGCCGGCCCTGGAGCGGCGCCCCGGGGAGGCGGCAGCGAGCGGGGCGGGCACCCGCCCATGCCCGGGGCCACGCACCGCCCGCCCCTCCCCATCCCCGAGCCCGTGCCCGGCCACCGGCAGCACCGAGGGGAAGGTGGAGGGGCGGCGCGGCCCCCGCTGCGGCAGCGGGGGGCTCGGCGGGGCCGGGCCGCCGTAGCTCCGCCGTTTCCACGGAAACCCCGGCGCGGGGCAGAGCTCGCCACACAAAGGGGGCCCGCAGGCGGCAGGAAAATTCTCGGCGGCCGCGGGAGAAACGGCGCGGGTCCGGGCGGCGGAGGAGAGCCAGCCCGGCGACGAATAAATCAGGGAACTTACACTCGCAGCCCGCCGCCCGCCTCTCCCGCACGCCCCGGAGTCCCTCGCCTGACCGCACAGCGCGCCGGGGAGGGGCAGCCTCGGGGCTGCTTTTCCGCCGGGGCAGCACGGCGGGCGCGGGAGCGAGGGCGGCCCGCACCTGCGGAGCGCGGGGCGCGCCCCGGGGAGAGCACGTACCTGGCGCCGGGGGCCGGGGCACGCGTGCCGCGCTGGGGCGCCGGGAGCGGGCGGCGGCCGAGCCGCACCGGCTGCCACTACTTCGCACGCGGCGGAGCGGGCGGGTGGCTCGGGCGGGGCCGCCAGGCTCCACCCGCCGGGCGGCTCCACCCCGGGAACAGGGCCCCCCTTCGCCTTCCCTTCCCGCCGTCACCATGTCACTTCCTCCGGGGACGGTGGGAAGGGGCGACCCCTCCCCGCCCCGGCCTCGCCCGCCCTTCCCCGGGGAGCGGCGGAGCGGAGCCGCCGGTGGCGCGGCGCGGCTGAGGGAGGGAGCGAGCGAGCCGGGGAAGGGGCGAGGCGCAGCGCCCGTCCCTGAGCGCCGCCGGCGCTGATCCCTTACCGGGACGAACGCGGGGTGATGCGCACCTGTGACTGTCTGACCCTTCAGGTAGAAACCGGACAACCAAAAGGAGCTCCACGGCCCGAGTGCTGAGGAAAAAGATAAATGCCGTGGCAGCCATCCAAGCACCGGGTACCCTGACACACAATATTCACTCCATGTGACAAAGCAAACATTCGCTGCCAGGCTCTGATTGTGGGGTGAAAGGCAGCTTCCATGAATAGAGAACAGCAGGAACTGAGTCTATTATAAGCACCCAAAGCATTGGGAGGTGATGGTGACTGGGAGAACACATCACTGGGACAGCACTGGGTGTCTGGTTATAGCAGGGCTGGCAGGTGAGCTGATAAAGCAAAGCCCTGTTACAGTCCAGGTCGATACCAGCCACGTAGAATCCCTGTTTCCCTTCCATGTAAGATGAACGCAAATTAAACACTTGTCATGGTTTAACTCCAGTTGGCACCTACTGGCCAGGCATCAGGCAGTGTCTGCTGAGCAGCCGTACAGAGCATCACTTGTTTTTCTGGGGTTTTATTCCTCTCTCTCCTTTTCATTACATTTATCGTTATTGTTGCTATTATCGTTAGTACTACTGCTGTTAGGGAGCAGCAACAGCAAGGCTGCTGCTGGAGAGAGGAAAAGCCTGGAGCTGAGGGCAGCCACACCACAGGCAGTGTATTCACTGGCCAGAGCACTTTCCACAGTGCCTGATCACTGGCAGCACAGTGCAGCTCCACCGACAGTCCTAGACAAGATGAAGCAACAAAACAGAGTGTACAGAGAGCAGCAGAAGATAAGGCTACAGCTGGAAACAGAGCTGGGTTGAGGAGCAAGGCAGGAGACCAAACCAAATGTATCTATGAGGAAGCTCTGACAGGGACTAAAGGCCCAGAGCCAGGCTTAAATGGAGCCCATGGGCCACGTGAGGCTGGGCAGGGCTGTCAAGGTGTAACTGTGCCATCAGTGCCCTGACAGGTTCCTGCTGATGGGGTGTGTTGAGTGTGCTGTTCAGGAGGTCAAGATTTAGTCACCTTCCCATTTGGCCATGAAGGATTTTAATCTAGTTCACTGACCAGTGGCCAGTGGTCTAGCTGCTGAACTGCTACGTGGCCAGAGACTGGTAAAGGGAATTTCTCCAGCCATATTTTAAAAGTCTGACCCTGTGGCTGCATTTTGAAAAAAGGCTAATTCCAGGCAGAGGGAAAAACCTTAAAATCCGTGAATGAGGCACTTAATTTTGGAGAGTGGCTGGGTTTGTAGCACAGCCATGTCCAAAGCATCCCTGACCACCTACTTTGTGTACTGCATGTATATATTTGTGGGGTATTATTCCAAGGTATCTTACTCAGCATCTAGGTGTTATCCTGAGAGCCTAGGGTCCAAAGGTTAGGACTCTGATGCTGAGTGTGGTGGTTTCTCAACATGTTTTACTTAGTTTTCCTTGAAACCAAACTCTCTGCAGCTGGTTATTTGTATGTTCTGATTTTCTGTGAAGACATAATTAAAATCTGTCTTCTTGCTTTCATTAATGTTAAGCCGCAGCTGAATGAAGAGGCTTTTTGGATGCTTTACACCTGAGAAAACTTTCCACTGGAGAGGCAAATTCTAGTTTTCATACAGTACATCTCTTTCTCAAAAGACTAACCAGGAATATGTGAATAATAAACCCCTCTTACTTAAGTAGGGGATTAAAAGGTAAGTCTTATGAAGCTGCTAGATACCATGGTAATGATTGAGACTGAAAAGCACATAGAAAAATACTTCTGTGTTAAGAGCAGGTCTTGTGATGTCCTCACTGAGTATTTTCTAGGTGGTGGAACAAGGAGGATAAAAAGGAATTGTATTCTTTTTCTGTAAGCTCTGCCTTCCAGAGCACTGAATGGAGTATGTCTCAATTTTGGCATCCTTTTTACTGAGTGCTTGGTTTGCACCCTCAGTGCAGTTTTTTTTTCCTTGTTGCTGGTGGGTATGCAAATACTTAATTTGCATTGGGCAAGATTCAAGAGTTGAGACAAAACTTACACCAGGCAATGATGCCTCCCAGCTATCCATCGCTGTGTGAAATGGGTGATTTTCAGTGAGTTTCCCTGTAAGAAATAAACATAACAAAAACATGGTAACAACAACAATAACAAACCAAAACCACAAAAACAAACCCCAAACCACCCACCCCCTCTAGTCCCAATGGGCAGTGTGCACTCCAGTTGGTGAGGAACCCAGGTATCCCTCATGGCTGAAGCAAAATTAACTGCTTGCTGGTTCTCACAGCTGGACCCCAACCCTGCTCACCATGTGCGCCTTTTAAATGACTTGTGAATTTTACTTCAGAAATTTTATTGCAGGCAAAAGCTTGTCTGTCCTGGAAACTTCTGCAGTGGTATTTATGCCAGCCTAGAGAAAAGAGGCAGCACCCCTGGTGTTGATGCTGCCAAACTGATAGGGTGGATACTAACATGGGGATGTACTGGGATACACTGCCATGAGCAGCTGGACTCAAGAGGTCCAGGTTGCTCTTATGGTTAGAATCTCCAATATCTAATATGTGTGGGTTATAAAATAAAATATAAAATATTATATATATAAAATAAAATATTATAAAATATTTCCTTAATTTAGAAGTATTTATAATGGTCCTTTTCTGTGTAGACTGAATGTAATAAAGGCTGTCCCTCCATGCCAGCAATAACAGGAAGTCTTTCCTGTACTTGGCTTATCTGTCTTTATGAAAACTGTGGGAAAGTAATTGTGTCTGAGATCTCTGCTGCTTTTTGGGGATTGATTAAAATCTGCTAACAAGGTCAGGCAGGAATTATAGTAAGGATTGATGTGTATAGTATGACTGCACAATCCTTTCCCACTAGAAAACCACATGAAAATATCTATACATAGGTTAATACAGGCTGACAGTTTATTTAGGTATGGAAACCAGAAATGAAAGGTACTGATGCAATGCATTGTTGTAATGATAGAAGTCATAATGCAGGTGGGGGAGTGGAGGGAGTGGTGTTGAAAATCACACCACCTCCCTGTGTAACTAATTTTTCTGGGCAAGTTTTTCTAGTGTGGACTAACCCCAACTGTGACACCTGCTGTCTTCTCTTCTACCTCAGCTGTACAGTGGATCCACTGTTTTCATATAGAAACTCCCACTTCCCTTCAAAGAAGCCACACAGTACTCACAAATGGAAATATCTTGTTAAAACTAAACCCTGGGGCCACAGGTAATTTTAGAATAGACTCATTCTTTAATTGAAAAGGCATTAGCAAAAGAGCTGTGTGAGACGAGTTACGGGAATTTAAGCTCCAGACTGTCCAATGTGACCCTTTACAAAGTCTAGTCCATGCAGAAATAATACTGACTGAGATACCAAATCCCATTTCTTTGAACATGTTTATTCTTTCAGCATGCCTTATTTTCTGCAACAAGTCTATGATTACTAATCAGTTATGTAAATTCTTTACAATTTTAAAAGAATACAATTCCTTTAGTAAATACCAAGGATCCTACCATAAAAATGTTTTACAAATTACTCTTTTCAGAATTACACCACATTTTCACATCTGCTGAAATCCACAAAATAAATACTCCTTACACATGTAAATATTATTTCTGTAGTTATTTTAAGTATTTGGCTTGAGCATACCTATGAGGAAGAGAGGATCCTTTCTTTCTCTTTACACATGTATCTACTACAAATGTCTACTACAGATTTGTTTTTCTTGTTTTCTTAAAGCTTGATGGAAGTGAAGACTTCTGCATGGGCCATTTTGGGCTGAAACTTGGTGACTCAGGTGACTGGCTTTACAGGTGACAGAGCAGATATTCTAGACACACACACACACACACACATTCACACACATACAAACACCTACCCCATGGCAGGAGGAAATCTTGCAGCTCTGATTAAGCATGGTTCAGAGTGTGACAGAATGGTGAGAGCTTCAATGGCACCTTGGAAATGCAGAGATGCAACATCTGTTGCTGGCATGGTTATGGGTGTACGTGGATGGAATTCCTCTGAGATCTTAGAGGAGAGATCTCTTTGGAGCTGCAAAGGTAAGGGTTGTTTAGAGGGTACTCAGGAAACTGTGAAAAGCTCAGATAAGGAACTGCAGAAGAAAAATCTTGGTCTGAACACTTGGAAGTTGGAGCAGCACAGACCCTGTGTAAAGAAATGCTGTTTATGCATAACTGTTTACATCACGGAAGCACAGCACACTGGCTGCTCTCCAGTCTTCAAGGGCAACACCCTGATTTGCATATGTAGTTACAGAGACATTTACAGTCAGAAACACATCACACAATTATTCTTGTTGCTTGCATGTGTACATTTCCTCACCTAGAAGAGAAAATAACTACTTCAATTTGATGAGAACAAGGCTGCTTTATGCCACGGTAGTGTGTAGGGATGAGCTATGTGAGCCTGCCATTTCGAGCTTTGTACAAATTTACATAAAATGACAATCCCTGCAGTAAGTGGGGCCTTCTTAATCTAGCTTGTAATTAATTCTGTAGCAGTATCCTCACCCCATAAAAGACAGCAGCTTTAAGCCACACTTAGAGCATTTGTCTTCATTCTGCCAGGTAATAACTCTAGTTCCATTGTCAAATTTATATTGAAGTTAGTATTTGATTATCTGTTCAATCACACAGAATTGGAAAGGTCATTTAGAAAAACTTTCAAGAAGAGTCAGGAAAGATACTCATCCTTATACATTGCTCAGTGAAGAACATATTTCTTGCTGCAGATCCTCTCACCAACCCCACACCATATTATCCATACTGGAAACACAAGACAGGTCTGAACTCTCCTTTTATCAGCTGTAGCTGTTTCCACCCCATGTTCTCCTACATGCTGCTTTTGTAAAGACAGCTGTAGCTGATGGGAAAAAGGGAGCTATTTCCCAAGAAGGGTCTACTTCCCAAGAAAATTACGGGATAAACCATGGTTTGAGTGCTAGGAAATAATCACTAAGCAACAGTCTTTATATAGGGTCTTTATACAGATAGTAGATACAATTCTTTTTCAATTTTTGTGTAGTCTTATGTATTTGAAGAGCAGATTTGGGTCAATTTTTAATCTGCATACTTTAGTAGAACCCACTAATGATTCGTAAAGGTCCTACACTTTAGAGACATTGTGTGAAGTATGGTTATTGGTCATTTATAGACTAATCCTCTGAGTCAGCAAATTCGACTCCTCAAAAATTGAGCTAACTGACATTCTGTACTGCTGCTTTCTTTCTCATAATGGACCACTGGTTGATGAAATAGATTTTTAAATAAAACAGCATTAGCTAAAAGCTAATTGGGTAAAAACTGGATACTTGCAGTGTTTGTAAATATCTGTTACACAAATTAAGGAATGAAAAAATTCAAAATATCGTTTTTGGTACTAAATTGCAGAAAGAGATTGCATGATACTTGATAACAGGAAATGCAAACAGCATTAGCAGCTCAGGACTTAGAGAAAAGGAGTAAAAGAACCAGATAAGATCTTGTACTGGTTTTGCTTTGGGCTGTCAAATATTTGTGATCTGACTGAAAAAATACAGTACACTACAGACTGCTTTATCCCACTAAGTGGAGCAGATCTGTGTTCTGTGAAAAGAGTACAGGACACTGTATTTCCTCTAATTTCTTCCTGTTGACCTTTTTTCCCCACCAAAGTGATGGTTTAGGGAACCTATGTATTTCCCAGTGTCCCAAGACATCTTATCTCTTCATTTTCTATAATTTAGCCTGATCTTGATCCCAGTGGCATTTCCATGATTTCAGTAGATACAGACACAGAACTGGAATTGAATAAGGATAGTGTATTAAGAAAATGTATCAAAAATGTATTAAAAACTCATGGGGACAAAGGACCTAGGTTGCTGTTAGGAAACATCTCTTGCTCTATGGAGAGTCCTCAGTGTCATCCTACTGTCATTTGTCACAGGAGTTCAGGTGCCTTGACTTCAGGCCATCAATATTAACAAAAAAAGGCTTGTTGTGCATACATGCACATCCTGGTGAGCCCATGTCCTCATCAGCTCCTGAGCTCAGCCCCAGCTGTTTGATGCAGGTTTAGCACAACCCTTCTCAGAGTGATTTGACACTATTTAATTTACATGCTCACTTCCATGCTAGCAGTATGTTATTAGTTCTACAAACCACTGATTTATACTTTTTCCCAACATGAATAACATAGTTAATGTCATTTCCTACTCATCAGTTCCTGGTCCAGGAAACTGAGCTCTGGGATCTGTTAGTCAGTCACCTGGCAATTCAACCATAAAACAGTCTACATAAGCACTCTATATCTACTGCTTTTTACAGATTTTTGAATCACAGGTTCCTCAAATATTAACAATAAAAGCAACAAAGCCTGCTGCCTCCTAGGCTTGGTATCCATAATGGTAGCATGAATCAGAATTGGCTACACTAACTGCAGTAAATCGACAGCACTGAGCAATCCCATTTCATTAATAAGAGCATCTCATCACCAGCTGCTCCTTGGAGACAAATGGCTGCATCTGGCTTCCTAAACATTGCTTTCTCTTGCCACCCCCAGGGACTAGTAGCATCTGAGACATCAGTGACCTCATAGTCTGAGTATTTTGTAAATTGAAGATGTCTCTTCTGTCCTGATGTCTGTTTTTCCTGTCCTGATTTTTCTTCACAAGTGGAATCACGAACAGTAAAATTAAATTAAATTAAATTTTTTTAATAGGTTGTTTTTTTTCCAACACAGCCAAAACCCATGGCTGAAAAATCTCCACCTCATACTAACACTTTTCCAAGACCTATACCAAGACGCTGTGGTATCATCCTGACAAACTATTTAAAAAGTCTGGTGCCAGAGGGACAACTTACTACTTGGAAGGTATGAAATGCTTTTTCCTCTCTGATTTCAAATACCTTATTTAGACAAAGAATTTAACCCTGAAACCAAATCCCACACAGTGGCACTGGTCAAATGAATGTAATCCTAAGCGGACCTTCCCTCCTAAATTGATTTGTGCCTCAGGGTCTTTCCCCAAATCCACTTAAATTACTAAAGCTTCTACAAAGGCAAGGGGTTTTGTCAGTTCTCAATTTAGTACAGTGTAAGGATCTTACAGCTGGTGTTACATTCAGTTACCAAGACAAGTGGACTTTCAAACAGCAATTCCCTGCACATGCAGGAGTCTCCATCACATGATAAAACAAGTGATGTTTGCACAACCTCATGGTGAGGACTTCTGCATGGAGTAGTAGCCTTCATCCAACAGCCAAAAGAGATTCCTGGGCTCTTGTGCTGAATCCCTGTGTATCACAAATGAAGGGGTCCAGCTGCTTTCATAACATCTTGTGGATTTCTGAGTTTCAGCTCTTCCGTAAATGGAACAGGACCTTGTGGGAATATGATGTGTCTTTGAGAGTAACTTGCCCTGTGACTGTGTCTGTTACTACAATAGAGCTCACAAAGTGAGGTGGGAGGGAGGAAATACCAGCCACCTGGCTCATTACACCTTAAGGGTATGAATAGTCTTCTTCTAAACACTAGATAATATGAAGCACAATAAGGCTTTGTAAGAACTGCTAAAATATTGCTAATAATGCTCCACAGCAAAACGGAGGCAACATGTGACAGGTTTCAGCAGCAGTTGTTTAATTCTGTGGATGAACTATTTTATTCTAAATAACTATGGGAACTTAAAAGCCATTTCTGAATCAGGAAATGGAGGCAAACAAATAGACAAGATTCATCTTCCCACAAGAAAGTAGTTCTTGAAAGCCTTGGCCAAATTTTTTTACTTAAAAGCAATTCAAGTTTGTTTCACTTTAGTTTCCTGTATCCTAAAATTGTGCCTAGAAGCTGGTTATTAAGAGTGCATTTTTGGAAGCAGAATCATCAGTACTTTAAAGTACTTTAAAGTAATTTAAAGAAAATTACTTTATATTGGATGCAAATGGAAGCCAGCACAGTAATGGCAGAGGGAATGGGTTACCAGAGAGCAAATGCTCAGGAGGGAAAGCACAGTAAGGGAAAACTTTCCTGAATTCAGATATCAGCCCCAATGATTACCTTGCACTACTGTGTGTGGCACTCAATCTGATAAAAATAGAGTTATTAAGCAGATCCCTAAGTGTTTGTGGAACAGTTGATTGCATCGTCCTAATTAGACTAGAGCAGAATTCCTTAATATTGTGTTCTTCTCACTACCTGTGTGACTTTGGGGAAGGTTGTGGGTGCTCTCTTTGGGGTGATTTGGAACAGGTAGGAATGGGATGGACCTGCAGCTCTGGAGAGAGGAAGCTATGGGCTGGCCTGACATATTTAGTCAATTCTACAGCCTTCTAAATATTTATCAGGCTGTGAGCTATAAATAGGTATAGCTGTTTAATTTATGTCAGCCTGGTGTAGCACCATGAGTTTCTATGACACTAGGTACTGGCTTACACTAGAGGAGACTGGGGCCCTTGATCTGTGCTTTGCCAACACAGCGGAGGGGCTTTGAGCAGACAGACTCTGGGAAATTTCATAGGGGCACTTTCAGGTGTTACTGGTCTCCTCTGTCTTCCCTACCCTCTTGGGTTTTTGATTCTGTGGAAGACAAAGGAGCAACGTGTGACTATGTCTTAAGTTAACTTTGCCAAGGCACAGGCCAAATTTTCAAGAAAATCACCCCCAAAGGTGAAGTGCTCAATGCTCACCGTTCATTGGGAAAAGGCAAGTAACAGAAGAAGGGCAGGGCACTCAGACAGGCACAGGAGTGTCTTCAGCCACTTCAGCAAAATTCTTCAGAGGACATTTACCAAGGTCCTTGCTGACATTGGATCTATGCAGAGAGGTATAGAAGAACAGTGACTGACTTCCCACAGTTAGCTCTCCCAAGGGGACAGTACAAGGCACAGATGTGCAACAGATCTTGAAATGATTCTGAGTAGTATAACGTGGCTACAGCATGAGATTTCAAGCTCTGTAGAACTAATAAGTGTTTTAATACAGTGTTTCAGTTTTGATTTGTATGTATGCTACACACACACACATAAACAGCTAAATGGATGTTGCAAAGTCAGCTGCTCAAAGATGGAAATGCCAGAATTAAAGTGACCTTTGCAAACTTACTGTCTCTTCTGTGGGTCTTCATATGTTACATAGGTTTCAGTTCACATGGCTGCTCAGTCCTTTTTCCACAGACTCTGTCACATACTCAGAGCAAAGACCAAACCTAATTTAATGAGGAGTTGTTTAAAACTGTTTTATCATTCCAGTTTGATGTTTGTGGCAGCAACTCTAGCTAATATTTATGGTGTGCTGTTTAAACCCTCATGGGTGTTTTTGATAATACTGTCATAGTGTTCAAGTCTATTTTCACAAATTGTGAATTGAAGCCAGGGGCATGAGTCTAATCCTGCCATTGTTACCCCAAGTGGTGAGTAACTTGCTTCATGATTTCTGGTGCTGCTCTTCAGAAAAAGGGAAGAGAATTCAGGTCTGATTTGCAGCTGGTGTTTTGTGCTGCTTCTGTATGCCCCCCTCCTTGAACCAAAAGGATATGTGGGAATCTGACAATCATCACCTGGGATGAATTAGGTTCTCACCAGAGAGATTGAATGAACTTTTTAAAATCAAGTGCAAAGAGGAGGAATCAGGATTGTCAATGGGAGAGAGGGGTGTGTCATTAAGACCAGATATTGTTCTGCAGATGCAGTTTTTCCATTACCTTTTTACAGTGTCCAGTCACATAAATCCTCATGGGCAGTTCCTTTTTGTTGTACTGCTTGGCCCTCCTGGCTGGTAGAGACTGAAGTATGCAGAGGCAGTCTGAACAGCAGCAGAGGAAAGAGATGATAAAATTGTTTTATCATTCTACTTAACAGCTTCCTCTGTACTATAACACAGGCAGTTTGATAACCCAGCCATTTGTGTGTGCAGGGTCAAAACATTGTCCCTTAGCTCTAATAACTACCAGAGTAATTAATGAAAATTACAGTGTTGGGATCTGTGATTGTAATGGCAAAAGGAAAGGCATGCCTAATTCTTTCCTTTATACCAAAGCTCTTCCAAATGTGTGTAATCCTAGACAATTTCCAGCTTCCAAGCTAAAAATTTCCTACCACTGCCCACTCTTCAAGCAATTCACAGTGAAACAAAAAGATGCTTGCTTTTGATAAGAAGCTAAAACTGAAGCAAAAGGATTTGGTTGGCTTCCTTTTTTTAAATTTTTTTTTTTGGCTATTAAATGAGAAAATAGTATTTGGAGCAACTGTTGCTCCTCAGCAATTTACTACAGAAGGAGTTATTTGATCACAGAATAATTGTGCCAGAGGTTTCTGCAAGTACACACTGATGCATTTTGCTCAAGGCCAGGCAAGTCATCAGATGTGGGTAGAATGCATATTCTAGTGTTCTTCATTTTCTGCGTTGGTTGATGTGTCTATAACAATGTTCATTGTTGATGCAAAGACATCAATGTTTTCGATTCAAAGAATGAAACCTGACTGAAGTGTTGCTCCTCTGTTTGTGGTAATTCAGCAGGTTTTTGGTACCACCACTTAGGAAGTTGTAATTCAAGATTTGCAACATCTTTATCTAGTAAGAAAGGGAAAAAGTTGCTCATAAAAAGCTTATTTTTTTCCTTTCTCACTAAAGTAGGACATGATCAAACTGTACAGGATCTACAGCTACATAAGAAGATTTTAATATTATTATATTTGCTCTCAGAACATGGAAGTCTTAGAGTCTCCAGAAACAGTAAACCTGTTTTGGAGAAATGGTTTCTGACAAGCCATTGCTGTCCACAGAACAGTGGCTTCAGGTCCACTGAAGCCACTAACCTGGTGGTACTGCCATTTGTTTAAATGTTACATGTATTTTTTAATAATTTCCTGACAAGTTAATTTTTTTTTTCTGGAAAAAAGAATTCTGTAAAAGAGATTTGGAGTTTGGTTTTTTTTTTTATTTTATTTGTTTTTACATAAAGAAATTAGAGCTTTATCCATTCTATAGAGTAGTATATATTCTAAGAACCATATAAAGGGGGTAAAATCATACCTGCTATACCTCCTTAATATTCTATATGTGTATAGAATACAATTTATTTTGGTTCTATGCAGTGGTATAAGACAGAATTCTGGGGAAAACGCTAAAAAGTGCATAAATGACAGAAAAGACAAAATACTATTTTAAGTTTTCTTAGGTACTGCAATAAAGACTAGCAAAAGTTCTTTCAAATGTTTCTTATTTAAATTTTTTTTAAAAGTTATTATCTAGCAATATAGTTTATATTCTGCCAATCACCATACTACAATGATTTCCATAAAAATGAAGCAAAACACACTTTTAAAACTCCCCTATGAGATGTTATACTAAATAGGATAATACAAGGATGTGATTATGTGGCAGTATTTTAAACACTGGCACTAACTGATAAAAAGCCATTATAATCCCCTCTGGAAGCTCTTCCTATTCACTCCTTGCTGATAAATGGGCCCAGGCTGGAATCCGGCAGACTGAAGAACAAGATCACTGAAAGGCACCTTTATGTCTTTCCTGGTCTCATCTTTCTCCTGAGTGTTACATTCTTTGAAGCTGCATGAAGTGATAAAGTTGGTTCTATAATCCCTGTTTCACTGGCACTACAGAAAACAGTTTGACTGTAGTCAGCTGTGACTCAGATGTCCTCCCTGGTGAGCTGGGAGGTGCACTCCCTTTGTCCTGATGATCTTTAAATAGTAGCCAAAAGCAGCAGGCTGCTGCTGGTGTCATCCCACCAACTCTACATATTTAATGGAGACACCAGAATTAGGGAGTGTGGTTGCTCCAGACTTCATCTGTCAGGAGAGAGGCAGGCAGACCCTTGGTGACAATGAATCATATAATTTATATCATTTTCATCTCCGATGTGTTTTAATTAATGCCAACCTTATTCTCCTCATGAGTCAGTTGAAACATCACTCAGTAACAGCACAGGAAATGCCCAGCTTTTGGGTTGAATCCAACAAACTTCTTCATGCTTCTCCTACAGCCCCAAAAGAGGAGGTGGAGTGGGTGTGTCTTAATCCATTTACCAGAACCACCTAGGCAAATCCGTGCAACAGTTTTCCCCTTAAATTAATGGGGAATTTCTGATCTCAATTTGAAGCAGAAATTAGGACTGGACTGGGAATGCTTAATGCTTTGTGTAGCCATCAGCTTAATCTCTCTGATTCTATGCCAGACTCCCCAGTAGCTTGGTGAGAATTTCATGTAGCTATCTGGGCTTTGGCTACCTTCCTCTCTCTCCCTCTGCCTGTCTGTGCACCTGGCTGTCAGTCCTCCCACAGAGGCTTTTCAAAGTTAGACAGTTTTTGATAAGTAATTTATAAAAGTAGCTTGCCAGTCAAGTACAGAAAACCTGTTGATGCTCACACTGAGAAAAAAAGAGACATAGCTAGGGCAGCTGAGCTGAATTGACCAAGGCAATATTCCAAGCCATATTCCAAGCCATCATGCCCATCAATAAAAGCTGGGAGACTGTCTTTCTAAAGATGGCCCAGAGACTGCTTGGGCATCCATCTGCTTGTGGGAGGTGGTAAGTGATTGCTTTTGTATCACTATTATTTTTTTTTTCATACCTTTAGTTATTAAACTGTCTTTATCTTGACTCATGAGATTTTCTTCTTGCTTTTGCTCTGCCTACTCTCTCCCCCATCCTGCTGGATGTGGGAGTGAGTGAGCATTTGAGAGGGCACTTAGTTGCTGGACAGACACTACATTATTCTACATTTGCATGAGTTCTACCAATAGCAGCAGAGGTGAACCTTCAGGATAAAAAGCTCAAATATGTTTGGCAAACAATTATATAGCTTGCCACACTGGAGGTATTCAAGCCCAGACACATTGAACATAGCAGATTTACAGTACTGTAAAGTAGTAAAATAAAATAATGTTGCACATGAAGAAAGACATTTAGAATACAAACACACATCAAGTGATTATCAAAGGATGTTTCTGTACTTGCTCACTTTGCAGTAACTTACCTATATCCTGAGATGCACAGCAGCAGCCATCTAGAACTCTATAAATGCAGAAACTGAGAAAAAGAAAGCCATAAAGAAAGTGTACATGCCTCATAAACCAGAAGTACATCACTTGGAAACGAGGTGAAGGTTTTGGGTGAGATAGACTATCATAGGATGATTACGAATTGCCAGCATGATGTCTCAATGAACAACGTGTTATGATCTGGATCTAGACACAGAGGCATGGATGCCACAGAAGGTGGGGGTGCAACCACACCTGCATCATATGCCAAAGTCCATCATTCATACTTGATTCTAGGATGTTTACCAAAATGTTTATTCAAACTTTTAAGCTTGGCCTATTAAGCCTAATAAAATGAGTGAGGTGGAAATATCGATTGCTGTCTACTCCACCTAATAAGGGAACAAAGGGAATAGAAACATTAACAGGAAAATTAAAACATTCAATTTACCAGTGATATTGATATAATGATACATAATTATAAGGTGACTACTAATACCTTGGCATGAAAAGGTTGCTCATCACTAGCAGCTGGGATCATGCTGCAGAACTGCTTTGCTGTGAAAGCAAATGGGACTTAAAAACTTGCCATGGCACTGTGTAAATTCATGGAAAGATGCCTGTGATAGTAGGTGGACACAACAAACTAACAAGATCTTTATACTCCTGAGGTCTTACTAGCTTGAAAGGGAAATAAATTAGGGGATGTTAAGTATAAGGAAAACCTCCTGGTAAGGAGATTTTTTTTTCACTGATAATGGCATTGACTTGCAAAGGAAGCTGCTGGATCTCAAACAACAACAGCATTGATGGGAAATATTTCTGGACCTCTCTTTCTTTTTTCAAGCAATTAAATAATTCATTGAATAGCTCCCAAAGATGAAATTTTAATTTGGGAGTAGGTGAACACGATGCTGTAGGAACATATATATGAAGGGACCTCATAAGATCATCTTATCTGTCAAGACTTAACTACTTTAAAAAAAATTCTGTCTTCCATAATGGAGTAAAGGCAGTAAAAACATTATTTCTTTGGGCCAAGCAGTGCTACATAATAATAAGTATTCATCATTTATCTGAGACTTGCTCAAGTTCTGCAAAGGCCTTTAACAATCTAATACAAATGTCTAAATAAACACAACTAGCAAAATACTCTGACGTTTACACTCTTTGCTAGAAACATAACAGGAAAGCAACACTTGGTGCAGTCATTACAAAGGGCTCTGGATCATGGACTTCTTTGTTATTTGAAGAAGCAAATATATTGATTTAAAGTTTCTCAAGGCCAGATTTTTCCATCCTGCACAGCATTCAGAATCAGAGAAAATGTTTATACTGTTCTCTCTTATGTATGTGCACTACCTTTGCTTAGACACTCAAAGAAGGTATTTTTTAAAAGTACATATGATTGTGACCTTTGACTTCCTGGCCTTTTTTGGGATCCCAGGTGGGAGCTGAGCATTTACAAACATCAAGCATGACAGTAATCTGTGCCCCAGCTCACCTAGATGATGACACAGTTGATGTGTATGCAGTTGGACTGCCCCAGCCATCACTCATCACAGAGGTCTTTTGGAATTAGTTCTTCCTGAGGAGGGAAGGGGCTTATGAGTTTTCTAGACTGCAAAAGCCTTAAAAAATACTCCAATATAATGGCAAAAGTAAATATGTACATTTGCTGATCTACAGCTAATTTCCTATAATGCACTTGTCTACCAAGCCTAGTGTCAGGTAGGTCTGTGGCACAGCTGTACTGGAAAAAAGCTAAAAAAGTAGGCATTTTGTTGTGTAGACTTCACTTTATATTTTTGTGTATTTGGTTCCACCCCAGAGCTCACACAATAAAGAGGACTAAGAATGAAATGCCACTGATCATTTTTAATTTGTGCACAGTAAATGTCATTGAGAAGAGATCACTGCTTCAGGAGAAGATATTCTACCATGCAGCAGCTTATTGCTAGCACTGGTTTGAAGCCCATGTTTGCTTTCTGTAAAATCCAACAGAATGAGGCAAAAGAAATAGCCTTTATGATTGTACTTTTGATATAAAGTAAGGATCTGAGTGATTGCCACTCAGTTAATGAGCACCTTAGTATTTGCTAAGCAAAGCCTGAATAATATTTTGATAAAATGTTAGATTTGGTTACATTGCCACTTAAACTTAGAAGCTTGAATCAAAAATTATTTCAGGGTCATTAAGTGACTGAATTTAATGTAAATATCACAGTCATTTTGGCCTTTGAGAAGCAGATTAAAAAAAAAAAACCAAAAACCAACAACAAACCTGGCATTTGTTGTTTCACTGAGTACTTGAAAAATGTCAGTGTAGCTTAGTGAGGTTGTTTTTTTCTGATATTTAACTCCATCAGCTGGGGAACACATGGACTTCAGCTTTTCATTAAAAAAATCAAACCCTTTGACCATATTGTGATCTCTTTACTTTGGAAAAGCACAGTGCAGAGCTTTCCAGGTTTAGCTTCCAGGCATAAACAAACTCAGTTGGCTGAACCTAATCAGGAGCATTTAGCATCCATTCCAAGAAAAACATTATATTGGCCCCAACAGAAGTGTCTGAATTCTATTTCATTGTATTGACTGCTCCTTTCCATTTTAGCATTGTCTTTTGAGCATTACTTAAGGCCATCACTCAACCAGCTTCTGGCCTGGTAACCAGCAGCTGAAGTTGGCAGGCTGTCAGGATTGCTGTTTATGAGGCAGACAATACAATCATGTACCAAGTAGGAATGTGTGTACAGTCTGTTGCTTCAGATGTACTTAACTAAAGGTTTTTAAAACCGTGTGACATCCCTGCTTGATGGATTTTAGTTTGGACCAAAATGAGGTGGAGAGAATATGAGGTGGGCATGAATATGTCCTTTAGATTAAATATTTAACTGACAAACAGACAAAATGAAACTGGGACATCAAGTTCTCCCAGAGATCTCCTATGCACTGCTAAAATGCCAAAGTAAGTAGTGTTTTCAAAGTCTAAATTAGTCTTCCCCCAGTGAAGCCAGCAGTAAAATTCCCAGTGGTTGCAAAGGATGTCAGGTTAGATCTTTGTTCCTTAGGCCTCTGAAAATCCTATCTTTAAAAAAATTATTTCTTTGTGTCCCTAACATCACACTGGTGTTCTCTGGACCTTAAACTTGAAACTTGCTTCCTGTGTCCCTAAGCCTGTGTCATCATCATCCCAGCACACAGGTGGCCTCACTTTGGTGCAGCCAGATTTTCCCAGTTGTGTGGAAAGGGATGATGTGCATTTGAGCTGTTGTTTTGCCTCCAGGTAGTCTGGCTGTACTCCCTGGGCTGAACTCCCCAACTGTAAAATACAGATAATGGTACTTCCCTGCCTACATGGATTATGTGAATTCCTCAAGCTTTCTAGGGATAAAAGCCAGAAAGTAATGTAACAGGTGATGTCTTGCTGCATATTTTATCTACTGGCATAGAACCATTACTCCATTATTCAGAAAAATGGAGACAGAGACAAGAAAAACAAATTAAAAGCAAAGAAAAAAGCGCTATTAATAATAATGAAGAAAAATGAAATGGCATATGGCCATTTTTCTAAAAAAAGATATTGCTACAGATACACAAAACACTACATTAAATATGATTCTCCATATGATTAAGTGAGCTTCTCTCAACTTGCCTACCTTTCTGCTTCCTTAAAGCCACTGATATTTTTCCTGGCAGCACACACTTACCCAGACTATGAGAAGACACTATTGAGAGCATGTACTCCAGTAGTTCCTAGACAATTAAGCAAACTTCTAGAGCATTAAACTGTCTGAAGATGAGACACACATCAGTAGGTGACACACAAGAGGAACCACACATAAAACACACACACAAATAAATGTAATAGGAGCCAACATGTCAGAAAAAAGGGAACGGTGCTTTGCTAAATTTGCTAATTAGAGATAGAAATATTTCTTTGAAATCTGTAAATAAATCAGGTAAAATGTAATGGAGTATACTTGTCTCTTCTTGTTGAATCACTGTTACTGCTGTGCTGTCAGAGACATCTGGGTGAAGCTATTGCAGGACCATCAGGAACCACTGGACATGGCTTTTTTTTTCTCCTGGAAATTTCCATCTGGTGTTGTCTTTTTCAGGCTGTTCTGTTGCTTAATAAGGAACTGATGGAAGAATGAGAATTTTGCTGCCTGGAAACAAAACCTAGCTCTTCAGAGCTATTGAAGCTCTCTGTCTCTGTATAGGGTTTCTCTCCATCAGCCATCACCATATGTCCTGTTTTCAGCTGGGATAATGGGATAATTTTTTTTCTAGTAGCTGGTAGAGTGCTTGTGTTTGGATTTAGCATGAGAATAATATTGACAACACACTGATGTTTCAGTTGTTGCTAAATAATGCTCAAGTCAAGGACTTTCCAGTTTCCCATGCTCCACTAGTGAGGAGGAGCACACAAAGCTGGGAGGGAGCATGGCCAGGACAGCTGACCTGGCCTGGCCAAAGGGACATCCCACCCCAGAGAAGGACATGCTCAGTAATAAACAAGGGGAGTCAGCTGAGAGGGGCTGATCACTACTCAGGGCCAGCTGGGCATCAGTCAGTGGGTAGTGAGCAATTACATTGAGCAGCACTCGTTCCTCTTGGGTTTTATTCCTTTTTCTCTTTTTTTCTCCATTTGCCTTGCTATGATTCCATAGTAAGGAAGGATGATGATAAAGATGATGATGATATTTTACTTTATTTCAATTATCAAACTGTTCTTATCTCAACCCTAAGAAGGTTTTACCTTTTTCAGGTTCTCCTCCCCATCCCAGAGGGCAGCTGGGGAGGCACAGAGCATGAGCAGCGTGGTTCTCAGCTTGCTGACTGGTTAAAGCATGACACCACACTCATCAAACACTGCATCACACAAATTAGGTCAGCATGGGGCTAACCAATCTTCAGAGCTGATTTTATGCTTTGTGCTTCCAATCTTGCTGCAAGGGTTGCTTGCTGAGCTTCCCACACAGGATGATTTACTTGTGTAAAGGTTTGAGCAGCACAGTCAACACGAGAAACATGACAGTTGTTGCTGTTACTCAAAGTGTGAGAAAGTTTGGCACAAAGGGCTGAATCTTCCCAGTCTTCCATGACAGCAGAATCTCTTGGCCTCTCACCTCCAATTCCCTCATGTTTCCCTGCAAAAATATCAGTTTCACTCCAGCTTACATGATCTACCACATCTGCAGGCAAAAACTATCACACTGGTTTGCAATAGAGGTAGTACCTCACTGTTCATATGCAAATAGCATTTTGCTTAGCTTGCTGTTCTTCCAGAGCTTGACCCTTATTTCCCATCAGCAGCATAATGTTTCTTCTGGAGTGCCATTTACTGATTTTTTTTTTTCTAAGTGTACCCTTTAAAATGAAATAATTTGGCTTGTGTTTTGTGACAAGATGACAGACATATCAATGGTATTTTAGTCAAAGGCACAGCTCCTGAAGTATTATTTACTTTAAACTTTGAGATATGCTTTTTCCTGAGGAACCCAAATTGCTATGTATTTTCTTCTTAATATACTTGGTATTTGGATTTCATTTCCAGCTGAAATTAAATATTAGAGATTTTCATTGTAGTTATAGAGCTGAACTATTATAATGGTAATTATTGTTGAATATTTAAGCATACATCCTGCACTTAATCCATTTAACATGCACTAAAGGATCCCAGATTGCAGTACCAAGAACAAGTCTGTAATTATTTTAATCCGAAAGTTGAAGAAGGTTCAAGGTAAAGACAATTCAATTAACAAAGCCAAACCCTGATGTGAAAAGGTAGAGACTTCTTGTTTTTTGCTTTATAGCTCCACAATAAATCACCTTCTAAGAACACACAGTTAAATGTCATTATTTCCAGAGAGTATTGCTAGAAGACAACATAAACCCACAAGTTTCTGAAAACTTTCATCTGCTTAAGCCCTCAGGTTTGTTACCTTTCTTCATGCTCGAGTCCTGTTTCTCTTCATTAACCCTCCATGGCTGCCTGGGACCACTTCCAGAGGCGTGTGTGCCAACCCTGAGGAGGTGTTTGCCAAGGCTGGCTTCAGGAATGCCAGCAAGAAATGCCAGTGTTCAAAGTTTTTAAAAAGGAAGATTCCCCTCCTCATGTAGCAACTGAGCCAAGAGTGTGCAGGAGTGCACAGAACAGGTCCTGTGCATCCTGTCAGGAGCACCTAGTCTCTGGCAGGGATGTTGCCATTACACCTCTAGCCATGAGCAGTTGTACTAAAAACTCAGCAAGATCCTCCATGCACATGCACAACAAGCTTCAGAAGCTACTGAACAGAGAGGTAAAGGCGAGTGAGGTGAATTTCACTTTGATATTTCAGAGCTGAAGTAAGAGGAGCAATCTGAACAGACACTGAAAACTTGGGTTGTTCTCTTTTGTTTTGCTTCAAATTGCAAAATAAATTGGATTTTTTCAAGACATTCTAGATCTGTTTTTTAAAATGGCCCCTTCCAAGTAAAAAAAATTACCAATGTAGGACATTTTAGGTTCAACTCACACATCTCTATAGGAATTCCAGCATTCTTACACTGCCAGCAGAACATTAATCCTGAATTTTCACACCCTGTAAATTGTGGAAACTATGAGCATCTTAGAGTAAAAAGAAATCAGATTAACAGCCTTTACCATTCCCAAGTTTGTGCATGTATGCATGGAGACATATAGTATTAACACAGAGAAGATCAGGATCTGTTAAATTCTGCAGAATACACACTTGTTTTTGGCAGAGTGCAAAATCTGGACTGTGTGACACAACCTTGAGTCAATGCTGGAACTCCTTTCTTTATTCTCCCTTCCTGCCCTTGCTTACATCTCAGACAGAGGCTTGTAATCCTCTTCTCTGACAAGTTCTTCCAATAAAGAGGTGTTTCTATTCTAGCCTGGTGACTCATGCCTGGCATGCCCTTCCCAGGCCAGAAAGAAATATGGAGCTGGTCTGTGGTCCATTGACTTCCATGGACCCTGGTCCAGGGGCATAAATCACATCTTTCTATATAACAATTAAAACATTTATGTGTTAGGTCAGGCTCTAACTCACTGAAACTGCCTTATAGTAAATAACTTCTTCTTCCTATATGATGAAGACACTAAAAAAAGAAAAAGGGAGACTCAGACTTCTTTAATTCTGAATGATTTTGAATATGACATATAGTGATGAACTCCCATTATCAAAGTAAAATTAAGCATTGCTACTTTTCCCCTGGCCTGTTGGAAATTAGCCATATAAATTATAAAATAGACCTAGATATAGGAAATCAAATAATGAGATAATCAGAGCTCACAGTAAAATACCCCTGTTAAGACAAAATACTTAAATGAGCTAAATTGCAGCATTCAATTCCACTCCTACACTTCATTGTAGCTGCTTCTGCATAAATTTTAGTCAAGCAGTTCCAAACAGGAAAATTAGCTTTAGGAAATGTCCATTGTCTTCTCTTTGCCACTTCTTTCTCATTTTCTTAATTCTACCAGATCAGTCTCCCTTTTTTTGAACCTCATGCCTTTCTTTTTTTTGTTTCCTCACACTTTTAATGTCACCTCCAGTTTAGAGAGATGAATATTCCACTGCATTTAGCAATTGGACATTTTTTCTAGTGACATTTTTTCTAGGATTTTTTTTATGCCTCAAGCTTCATGCTCTGCTCTGATATGAGGCACACCCATATTTCAGGACTCTACAGTCATGCCATACAAAATATTAGTTCAAACTTGATAAAAGAAGACCATGGATGTGGAATTTATTTTGTGCTAACATTATGTCATGATCAAAGGGCTTGCCTCAGCTGGGAGTTTGAATCAGTCAAGGCAATGCGTGACCCACCCAACATTTTTGTACTCACTTACTTTGTATTCAAATGAAAAGAAGAAATAAAGTTTAAAATTTTGACCACTTTATTTATTGTGCGTTGTTTTCCCAGAACTAAATTGTGCATATGCTTACATAGTGTGTTGGATGTGGACATTACCCATTTCATAAAACATAAAACATCAATGCAAAGATCACAAACAGTAAAGTTGTTCAGACTTGGAAATGCTATTAAACTTTACTTACTGTGTTAACATTGTAAAATGAAGCTGTCCCTGTGCCCCACACCATTAGAGCAATGAATATATTTTCAGAATCATACCCATATTCTCATTCAATTTAGAAGGATCATGGTAGAGAAAAGCCCTGAGAAGTCTCCTGCCTCACTTTGCCACGTCCAAAGCATCCCCTAAGTATAAGAAAAATGAAACCCTGTGAGTGTATCTTGCACAACACTTAATTGGAACCAGTCACCACTGCACCAACAGCCATGGATAGGGCTGACACTGCATCCTTACCTAATCTTCCCATGGTAACAAAGTCTGTAATGAGTGGGTAGGCTGGCTTTGTGTTGTATATCTCAAATATCCCAGCACAAGTACAGCATAAAGCTGGGTGTTTCCATGAGAACTCAGTTTGAAAGCAAAACCCCTGCAGAAAGCCTGTTAGGAAGAAACCCTGAGAAAACCCTTAAGAGCCACAGCCTCCCTCTGACAAAAATGCTGTTAAGAAATACTGCCTCAAAATCAAAAATTGTGCTGAATCAGTGAAGAAGTGGTCAAAGAAAAAAATAAAATTATGCAGGAAATATCTTCCATGTCCCTTGATGCTTGCACACTGCACACACACATATGCAGGCTGCGGCCTCTTGCAAGAGTTTTGGATTCCTGACTATAAATGCCAAGTAAGGTTCCTTACAGTAACCCTGCCAACTCTCCATGTTGACAGACTGCACAAGTTCAAAAAGTTGTAATTTACCCCTCTTTGTACCATGATGAGCAAGTCTGTCCATTAAAACAATTATTCTTTTTACTTAGTGTATTAAAAAGCCTTGGCATAACTTCAATGTGATTTTGGTATGATTGCATATGCAATAAAGCAAAAACCAACAAAGTAGGCCAACTTCTGAACTCTGTGTCCCTAAAACCACTGGGATTTTTGTTTAAGCAAGTGGTTCAGAATTTTGCCCTGATTAAAAAAAGCTTTAGCAGCAACATGGGTTGGCCTCAGCACTGCTAGTCAAACCAGTGATCTCCCATGCAGGTTCTGTTCCACTCCAGGCCACAGTTCCAGCACCACTCAAATCTGCACTGAGGGCGAGGACATTTCATGTGCATGCAGCCACCTGCAAGATAGCAACAGAATGCCTTTGGTCCTTGGAAATCACTTAGAGATGTTAATCAACAATTCAGAGTATTAAAATCAACTTTCTTAGACATTAATTTATCAACTAAGTAAATTATTTAATAAAAGAAAAGTACAAACCTGAAGAATATTTCCCTGAGCTTTCTAAAACCTGCTGTTCCTCTCTTATCTGGCTTTAATGTGCTTTTCTAGGTAGGAGGAAATTAAAAAAGACTGTGCTAGAGATAGGGAAAAGAGATAATAGTCTGTGGCCTCTCAAAGCAGTCCTGGAGGTACCTCCTCAAGGTTACTCTATGCTAGTCCAGCTGTGAGCCAGAAGATAAACAAAATTAATTTTTTTTTAATTTGGATTGAAAGATTTGCAAGATTTGTACAGTTGGTGAACCAGAAGATACAGACTGGTGGCTGACTGCTGATTACACAAAAATGACATTAGTATTTTAAGCTGATTTGACCTTTTTAGTATCTGAAGCAGCCTTTTGATCACATCAATGTTTTTTGCATGTTGGATTTCTTTCTTCTCCATACCATGAGAGCAGCTTTAATTTCTCTGCTCACAACCTTGATCAAAAGTTTATTTTGTAATACACAAAACATTAACATTGTCAAAGGTCATTACAGAAATACCCTTCAAATGGAAATTATGTTGCTTACTACACAAAGAGATCTCTTGTATAATTCAAACTGAGAGAAAAGCATGCACTATGAAGAAATGCTGAAATGTCATTTTGGTTTGACTCCAAATGGTGATGGGAGGTACATGAAGTGTGTGTTCCCTACTGTATGAGCTGCTACCCTTACACCACATTTTTAAAAATGCCACTCCAGAATGTTTCTCAGAAGGCAAAAACAAACAAGAATTGGTTTGTTAAAATAGGCCTGTCTGCTTCACCTGACAGAGAGAGAAAACCACTTGTGATAGCAAGGACTATTTGTCAGTTTGTATCTTTGTCTAAGAAATGCAATGTGACAGAAAGATTTTTATCTTATTTAAATGTAAACATACAAATGGCCAGCCTCCATGCTATGGTTTATTTAAAGTTTAGACCCAGTCCTCTCTTGCAGTTTGTATTAAGCCATCACTGGGTAAAACTCGTCTCAGTCCTGGTGCAGGGCCCAAACCCAATAGATGCTCTCTGCAAAACGTGTGCCCTCTTTGCTAAGCTACATAAATCATGTTATTCTCTGCTACATGGCACCTGAGATCAGCAGTGGAGAGTGCCCCAAGTAACAGGACTTACAGCTCTGTGAGTACAGCAGCCCCCTGAGAGACATGGATGTGTATTTAAACTCACTCAGACTGGGGACTGAGCTGTGGGAAAGTGCTTCTTTCTCTCACTTCAGCTATTACAGGAAAGTTACTGGCATCCAGAAATAATCTACACTGCCTGTAGTTTGTACAGGCTCTTACAGAAAAGTTATTGGCATTGCCACTGCCTCTTGTAAAAGACACTGTCCACAGAATATTTGGGGAAGAAAAGCAGAATTATTCTCCTGTGTGGAGTCAGTGTACTCCTCCCAGATGAGGACTGCTGGCAGACCTCAGGATACAGTTGTCAGTCTCTTGACAGCAGCTGTACTTTGGCAGCTCTGAAGTGCTTCTTTAAGTTTACAAGTGGCAGCCTAGAAGCTGGCATGTGCAGTACCCATGACCAAAGAAGAAGGCAAACACTGCACTTTTTAAGCTTCATGATTTTGTTTGCAAAATGAGAGAATCACTGAGGTGGGAAGGCCCCTTAAGAGATCATCCAATCCAAAATGCTGCTTAAAGCAGGCATCTAAAGTAGGGTGCTCAGAGTCTAAGAGAAAGTAAAGGTCTTACCACCCCTTCAACCTAACCAGAAGGGCTTTTTGTTTGGCTGTGCATAAATAAAATATAATTTGAATATAGATAGTCACAATTATAATTTTTTAATTTCTAATCAGATTAAAACTTCTGGTTTTCAGTCTGTTCTATAAATCTGCAAATAATTTTTTGACCCAGCCCTCTGTTATCTCTCATCTGCTGTCCACCTTGCTCTCTATGCTATGCCAAATCTTGTCTCTCCTTCCCACTCTTCAATTCAAGCTTTCTTTCCTTCTGCTTCTTGTGCTTGAAGGTGTCTCCCACTTTCCATCTGCCAACTGCCTTTCTTTTTCTTTCCCCAGATTACAGGATTTTGTCCTGTTTCTTCCCCAGTAATATTTCTGCAATGTCATGCTCAAAGTATTCTCCCCTTGCAGTTCATAGTGCCTTATTTGGTGTTTTCAGTGTCCCATGTGAATGCCACAAATCTGGGAAGCATTCTCTAAGTATTTGTATAATGTTTAGGCAATCATGCTAATATTTTTTTATTAATTAACATAAATACAATTAAGTGTTGGGACAGTATTAACCTATAAAGTACAGTCTATTTATCACTCCTGTTCTTCATTGTAAACATCCCAGTGCCAGCAGATTACTTTTCTTCCTACATGATAAGAACTGATTAATGCAAACTGTTTGTCAGGACTCATGTTGCTTCCTCTGACTTGCTCTTCTACCATGGGCATGTGGCTGGGTTTGGATTAATCTCACCCAAATTCAGCAATATACTGTGCAGACATCTACAGCAGGACTAATTCTTCACACTCCACTTTTAGGTGTGATTTTCTGGCCTACATATGTTCTGTTTCATCATGAGATGAGTTTTACCCTACAAATATCTATTTTTCCCAGTGACAAGGGAAAGTCTAGATAACTAGCTGGATATCCATTCATATGAATGCTACATCCAATGCCCCATTTCCCCTATCTAAAAAATAGCCAGACATTTTGTTAGGCTTAATTAGTGGTTTTAGAACTAAGTGATTTAGAGTTAGTGTTTTCAAGATAATTTAGATAAGGTGACACAGGGAATTATTCAAGCCTTTTGTGCTCTCCCCCTCTTGGAATAATATTATGCATATGCACACCTGCATATTCATAAGTTTATACTGTAAAAGTAATTTTAAGAGATGGGTAAGTACAAGATGTCTAATAAACTTACCATTTTTTTCCACTGGAATATTGCAGTTGGGGCATGGCTTGGTTGTCTTCTTGATTGTTTCTCTAGATGCTTCTTCCCATCGAGCTTGCATGGCTGCATGTTCATCAACTGCATATCCCTGCAAAGAGGGAAAACCAGCACTCATTGGGGCATCCAGTTCTGCAAATGCACAAAGACAGGCAAAGCAAAAGGGAAGGCAAAGGAGGAGTCAGGTGAATCTGGCTGACAACATCAATTTAGACACCACAGGTTTGATTCTGCTTTGGGCATTAAAGCCCTTCTTGGAGGAAAAGCAAAAACACCAAGGAAGCGCAACATTGGGTAATGCAGGATGGTGGAGAGTCTGGAAGGAAATTGTTTTTCATAATAAAGTGTACTCTGTTGTATTGGAGGTCTGAGTTTCATTCCAATGTGACCACACAAGTATAACAGGCACAAAGAACAAACATAAAAATTTTGGGAAAAAAGTTTAAAAACCCACATGTGAGCAATGAAAGCTCCCCAGATAGAATGACACAGAAGGAAAAAGTCATCATGAAGAGTAGAAAAGGGACTCCTGTGTTTGTCCTATTTATGACTGGGACAAAATTACATAATCTACACAAGTGTCCTATTTGGCTTTTTCCTGCCTAAAATGGTAGTACAAGGACAAAAGAGATGGCAATGCCTTGGGTCATTTCCATCACACAAGCTTGGCAACTGTGTGGATAGTACTTATAAACAATGCATGTAATTTCCAATCTTGAAGCTCTGCTCTCTCCATTCATGGTTTTATTCAAGCATGTGTGAAAATGATGAACTTAAACAAAACTGTTTCATTTATAACAAGTCCTGTAACTTCTTAGTGTATACCATCTAAATACTTATAGGCTTTTATGTGGATAGACTTTTGTATTTGTTTATACAGATAATTTTTTAATATATTTATTTCTAGTATGACAGAAAAAGGAAATTGGCCCAACTTTAAACAATAGAGCAAACCCATAACTCCACTTGAATTCTGGTCATCTAGTATTGATAAAAATATAAGTTGTGTCAGTGAGTAGTGCCTCGATTTTAGTTCTGGCTGAAATGACCAGAGTTAAAATGGAATAATAATACCAACATCTGCAGAAATTTATTTCCTGCTCATCTAGTGCCCATTGCAATATGTATTTAAGGAAAACCATACCAAACCAAAAAACAACAAAAATCCCCCACTGTCTTCTTTTAATCAGGAAACATCAATAATATGTTTGCCATTTTTCATTTTACAACCAATATCAGTCTCCTCAGTCTGTGAATATCTTTTGTTGCTCCTCACTTAATATTCTCTGATTTGTTTATCTTTTTGATGTAGAGGTGACAAAAGTGAACGAAGTCTCTTTATCTGTATCCTAGAAATGACTTTTACTTTTGTCTCTGTGCTTGTGGAGAGGGAACTTGCCCCTGCACCCTGCTGGATTATTCAGCAATTCTGACAGAAAGCTGACCTCTTTACAACAGCACATTAGTAAGTTCTGGGAAATAGAAAAAGCTGCTCAGGCTAATAGCAAAGAACATAATCTAGTATTGATTTTTCAACACCTACATCCTTAAGGAAGGATGACTTCTGCAAGCAACCTGAGCTAGCTCAGAGTGGCAGAGCGGGAGAGTGGGGAACACTTGACCTGGGCCACAGCTGTCCCTGTGACAGGAATAAGATGATATCTCATTTTAATGGGAGCTCATTGCTTAACATGCATACAGATGAAAATCACTACAGCAGTGACAAAACATTGCTATGCTTTTTAGGAGCACTAAGTGAGAAGATCAGAAATATTGTAAATTTTTGTAATCAGTCCAGAGGAGCTTCACAGTGGCTCTGTTTTCTCAAATAGTCCAAATCCAGTGTTTTAATACTTGCAAACATACTTTTTCCTCCATCTTCATGGCTTTGTTGTAATCTAATAGCAAAGGACACTGAGGCAAAATTTCACACACCATATTGCTAACTTTGTTTGTATAAAACATTTTTGATCTTAGTTCTGAAAACAAAATTGGGAGACCTTAGGAATAACTAAAAGAAACAACTTCTAGCCACAAAAATGCAGTTCACCAAGAACAAATTGCTGAAAACAGCGGTGAATTATTATTTTAGTATTTTCCGTTGCAAAAATTCTAGCATAAACCAGATGCAACAGCATAATATTTCAGCCCATTAGAGCTGAAACATCCCTTCTATGCCCAGTCTTGCTGAATGCTAAGTTAAAAACTTCCTGCTGCATGAACCAAATGCAGAGAAATGGCACAGTGATGGAGTCCCTTTAGTTCAGTGAAGAAATCATACCATCCAGATCTATAAGCCTTCAGTGTTCCTGTGCTTTATTTAGTGCTCCACACCCAGAGATGGCAAGCACACATATTTATCTGCAGTTTTTTGTCAAACAATAAAGAAAAGGTGTATGGCAATTCTTTGTTACCAGCTACTATTTAAATCTTGTTCTTACATCCTAAACTAGCAAACCTATTCTCCTTGACAATGGCCTAGGTCTTCAAGCAGAGGGGTCTCTAACTTTGCTTGTTCTGCCTGGTCTTGGATAGGAAGTTCAGAGATGCTCCAGGTGTGCCTCACACATCAGCTTGCTGAGGACAGGAGACTTTGATGCTCACTCAACACAATATGCTCTAGTTCCCCAGTCAGTATGGAACATTTGTCCCAGCACTATGGAAAAACTACTAGATTTCATGTACTTTATCAACAATTTTTTTATTCCCAACTGTGCTGCATATTATGACCAGGAATGAACACCCATAAATAACAGCAAGCTACAGAAAGAGTTGTTGTAAGCACTATTCAATATCCCCCCTGAATTATTCCCTTAGGGAGACAGGAGGAAAAGTTTGTCTTATTATCTCTGGGTCACACTGAAGGACATAGATTTACTTCTGTTTCTATGCTGAGTCTTGGAAAAACTAACAGGGATAAAGAGACCACAGAGACTGCTGAAGACCATACAACAATCCAAAAACTTGTACATGGAATGCTTTCTTTGCAGTTAATCAATATCATGCAATACTGGAACGAGATCTACAGGGACAGAAAGCATCTTGAAATAGAAACAAGTGTCCTTCTTAGAGCAGCATCTCATTCAGGTGATAGAGTACACATCGACCTGTCAGTAGAACTACATGGAAGCAAATGAAGAGTGTGCTCACAGGCAGCAACTAAGCAGTACCATCTAGATTGAAAACATTCAAGGCAAAGCTTCTTGCTCAAAATACTGGAAGGCTTAGATATATAATGTTGAATTTTGACACCCACAAATTATATACTGCCTTTCGTTAGCACACTTCTTTTATGATCATGCTTATTTTGCCTGGTATAGACAACATATGAAAACTGAAGACCCTTAATTCAGAGTAGAATACACAACTGTTAATTTTCTTTGTGCTTTGCTTTAATTGGATGTAATTTCTGCATTTCTGCTTGTTTGCCCTTAGTGCTTAATTTCTCCCCCAAAAGCAAAAAAGCTGGTCATGCATAACTTTAAAAAAATGTATCCCAGTGAAGCTTTCTTTGAATTCAAAATACATTTGCTTTTGATCAGAAATGCTTCGTTTTTAAGAGAAGTTTACTTGCAAAAATAAGCCTTTTTTTAGGGTAATAGAAATATGTAAAATTATTTCACTTTTTGTGAAATACAGAATTTTAAAAAGGTTTAGGTGTCTCAAAAAAGGAAGTATTACTCATTTTCTAACAAGAATATGAGTAAAGCTATGTCTACTTCAGAGCATTTGAAAGGAAAACAAATAATTCATTGTGCCTGAGCAATGTTCATCCCACCATAATATTTAGATTAACACAGCCCACTAGAGCTAGAGCTCTATACAAAAGCAGCCTCAGCTGTTGAAGCCTGTTCTACAATGGATGGTGACAGTCCAACTTAAATTTATTTTGTCTTCTTAGCTTCAACTGGGCTGTTTTATGAACATGATGACATGAATTAACATACTGTCATGTTTATTGGTGCCTTTTACTGCAGGGGGTAAAAATAGCAGGTGTCTAGGGCACTAGATAGGCTAGAGGGTTTTGGAAGAGAATGGATTATTTGAGTCAAAATCTCGAAAAGAGAGATGTGCATAGCTATGGGACTATTGCTCTATTTTAGAGACAGATTTAGGCTAATCAAAATGCTAGAATGTGGCTGTAGATAAGGAGCAGAAAAGATACTCATTCAATGAGAATATATTTCACTCACAGGAAAAATAGAGGTGCCAGTACTACAATGATCCAGTTAAATCCACATGAAGCAGCTTTGTGTGAGCCAATTTGTCTGGTGTGCCTAGGGAATTCTGACATAAAATGAAAGAGCTGCTTTGTGGTGACAGCAACTAGTTAAAATCAAATTGATATACAGGGTATTATAATGGATACAAGATGAAAGAGTGCTGTGGTTTGGTGACACTGCACATCAAGGTTCTCACTCTGTGTGTTGCAGCCATTCATATAATGAATTAAATTCAGGTAGATGGTGAATATTGAATTTGTACTGCTCTAAAGCAGAAAAACTAATCTAATACAGGTCATTCTTATATAACTGTTTTCCATGAGTGGAATAAAAAACGTGCCTTCTCTTGTAAGTGGCAACACAGCTGAAAATGACTGTCAGCTTAAGCTCATAAACAAAAGCAGTCTGTCACATCTTTTTTACTTTACTGCTGCCCAAAATAGACAGCTAAAATTCTCTCTATATATTTATTGCCTATTTCTCATTAGACAGGAAGTTAAGACCTATTCTCAGATTTCCTCTGGTGCATTTTTATTTATAACACAGAGATTAATTTTACAGGACATTTCCTGGTTATAGTTATTTTTCTTGCTCATTTAATTAGGCACCTGTGGGTTGAAATGTCTCGAGCTCGACATTGTGAGTAAACCAAATACTAAAACCCTGAGCCTCAGTTTCTTTTTCAGTTATTTAAGATATTTTAGAAATCCAGCTAGGTGTGCCATTTCTTGTACAGTCATGTTTTAGTTAACTTTTAAAATTTACCTGATTGGGAAAAAACCAAAAAATCTATGACCTAATAATAGATGTTCCACATTTCATACTATGACTCAGGACTCATTGAAAGATACTATGTGTGATGAACCTTTTCAATAGCTTTTCCTTTCACTAAAATGCAGGGAAATAATTAATGCTTTTTGTGGTTAGCATTTACTACTTATCATTTAGACTATCATTAGCTGCTTAGAGACCAGGCTTCACAACCCTACACGCTGGAAATCTTCAGCATGGGAGGTTAGCAGCTGTCCTTGCACGATGGAAAGGGAAGCCTGGCAGGCAATGCCTGTACATTTCATACCCTCTACTGTCAACTCTGAGACCTGCACACAGGAGGCAGTGGGAGGAAAAGATGGGCTGGAGGCTCACCTGCAGCCCAAGTGTGCTGGGAGCTTTTCCAGGAGTACATTCCAGCAGCCTTCAGCAGGATGCCAGGTGCTGTGACAGGCTTTCCTGGATGTGTGTGCACCAGCACATGGATGTACAAGCTTTTTGTTGCACCTGTGCAGCAAAAAACACGTCTGGGAAGTGATCCAGTGAGTCTGTTTTGAGCCAATCCTTTGAGACATCATGCCTGAGCCAGGTTTGAGCCCAGAAACTCTGGTTAGGGTGCAGCCTGGGCCCTGGAAGGGTGTCCTGATGAAGAGAATCATGTTTGTCCTGACTCAGCTGAGGCACTGATTGCTCTGGTTTTGGTTAGGTCTGATGGGTTCCTGGGCTGACAGGGGTGCTGGATAAATTCTATACTGCCAGTTGCAGAACTGCACATCTATTACCTGGATCCTACATCACCTACTTGAGGATGGCGAGGGCTGAGTTCCAAACAAGGAACAGCTGAAGTTTGATTTGAAGGTGGTGGGTCTGAGAATGGCTTTGGGATTTGGGTGACAAATTTGGGCTCCAATTTAGGGCTACAGCCAGGACAGGCAGTGTCCCACAGGTTAAGAGCAGAGTTGAAGTCAAGTTTTACAGCACTAGCTATAAATTTACACTGGAAGAGACTGTAGATGAAGGTTTAGAACATATATCTTTATGTCTCAGTAAAAATCATGTTGCTGTTTCTTGTAAGAGACCACATCCTTTGTGCTAAGCCAGCACCATGAGCCTCAGGACCCATCAGGCTTTATCTGAACTTCTCTTGGCATACCTAGAGATGTGGTTTAGCCTGTGACAGCAATTATTTAATGACCTGATGACTATTCCTCTGTTCTGCTCTTGCTTTTGTACAATTTTTGTATTATTGCATGGTTTAACAGTTCCATGTATTTTTGTAACTAACAGGCAGGAATGACCATTGCAGGCACTGTAGGTCAGAACAAACTGCCTCTGACCCTACAATAAAATGCTACATAGAGGAGTAACAGCATGGGATGAGAGAAGAAGCCTTGAGAGCAGAGGGTCAGGGTGATATGTGAGCCCCAGCATTATAAACTACACTCAAGTGGTCAGTTACCCAAATACAGCCTTGAAGGATGTGTAAAAACAGTCTTGAGGACAACAAAGAGAACAAAGGCATAACCAACTTGGGTAAAACACCAACTTTGGCTTGTGAGTCAGAGAAGGATTCTGTTAATAAACACATAAGACTGGCTCCAAGCAGATTTTACAATAAGAAGGAAAAGAAAAAAAATCCTTCAATATTGACATCATGCTCCTTCTAGCAATGGATACACTATACCAGCCCATTCCAGACTGCAGCTATTGAGCCTAGAACCCAGAGCAGCAGTGGAAGGTTAAAAATAACACCTGGGAAATGACTGTTACCTGAAAGTTTGCATATCCTTTATTTTAAATATCATTTGAACTGCAAGTCCTAGTGTTATTGTAAATGGGCTAAAAATACTTAATTGATTAGCTAAGACTTTGATAAAATTAGCAATACATTTTTTACTTTGCATATACAGTGAACGTGGTCTGAACACCTTTAGCAGGTAATGAGATTTTCAAGGTAACAAAATAGCAGAAATTTACACCACCTAGTCTGTGACCTGTGTGCAAGAAATGGGAAAGAATTTTTAGCTGCATCAGCAGCTAAAGATGAATATTTGGAGAAGGATTTTATTGGATTGCATGGATTGCAGGGCCAGACTTGCTAGAACAGACTCCATCTCAGACTAGCTGGAATTAAGACTTGGACTAAGACTAGGTTATGTTCTGACAGGAATTTTAGGAGTTTGGTATGACAAGATAATAATCAGCTTTTTGGAGACAGTTTGTCCACAGAACCAACTTTTTAATAACACATTTCATCCAGGTTGTGTTACCTTTTTTTCCCCCCAAACACTTATGACTCAGTGCCCGATATTCTACTCACTTATTTTCATAGGCACCACTTTTACATCTGTGTCATTGCTATTACAATTGATCTTGCCAGTGTCTCATCAGCATGCCCAGGACCAAAACCATCCTAGAAGCTACTCTGAAAAAGTTCAAATCTAATATGTGGCCACATTTTATTGTCCAGTTGCTAGTGAGCAAGAAGGTGCATTGCTTATCCTTGTAGAATGAAAACCATCTAGAAAGGTTTTGTGCTAGAAAAGCTGGGCTAATTTTAAGATGGGACTTGCAGAGGAAGCTGGTTTATGGCTAGATTCCCCACCAGCACAGACTGTCTATGTGTGAGGTTAAAAGAGGTCAGGAAGCTTGGTTTTGTGGTGTACATAGCAGGGACTATGTGGTTATTTCTAAACCTAAATCTGGCTGGAGTCACCTTTACTGTGTCATTGATTCCATCATGCACACTGTGTCTTTTAATTCATCAAATATTATTTGTTCTGTCATCCCAAAGTTCAAATGGCTCCAGGAGGCTGCAATAATTTTAAAACAAAGCTTCTCAACTGATACTGCCACAGATAAATTTTATTTTCCCTGAAATAATCTAATTTACATACTAAGATGGGAAATAATCAGTCCTGCACCAGTAAGTAAATGTTTAAGATAAGCTTCCAATGGCCTATCTGGGCTAAAAGTAGATATTTCAGCAGAAAGAGAACATTTTATCCTTCCCAATGGGCCAAGCAATATCTGTGCACAGATCTGAAAGGTCATGATATCCCAGTAGTGAAAGCTGGGCTGCTCTCTGCATGCTTGCTGCCGAGCTTGCCTTTTCTACCCCAAGTAGCAGGTAATGCCATTTAGCTTCCCTAAAGCTTCCAACTCCTTTATTTGGAGCAGGCTTTCAGAGATTCCCATGTGGCACCTGCTTTATCCCTGATATGTCCTGCAGTCATGGTTTTGCCCTCTTCCTTCCTCCTGCCCACTTACCCCATTCCCCCTTCCCAGTCCCACCTGCCACACTCCCCTCTTTACCCCAGCCTTGCTCCTCCCTCCTTTTGACATCTGCCCAAGCACAGGCCCATTTCACCACCACCATCTATGCTTCCTGCACCCTCCAAGTTGTGCCATGTCATTTCACATCTTTCTTTTCCTCTTTCTGGAGCTTGCACTCCATCACAGGTTACAGTCCCTCCAGTCAGCTCTTGGCTTTCATGGACGCTCAAATTCCTCTGTATCAGGCTCTGTCTTTCTCCAAGTCTTCCCAAATTGGTGCCAGGCTCTGAGGGTACCATCAGACCTTGCTGTCCCAGTCCCCTGCTAATCCATGCTCAGGACCCATGTCACTGCCTGGTGACACTGCAGCAGGGCCTGTCTCCAGCTCCCCACATCCCAGCCATAGCCACCTGTGGAGTCACCTCCCACCACCTTGGCTCCCTGTGCTCAGGCCCTCGGACACATGGGAGGCCCCAGGAAGCAGATGGTGCTTGCAGTGCCCTGACACACCTCAGGTGCTACACAGCCCTTCCTGCTCTCTGTGCTGCCATCAGCTATGGGCACCCAATTCCTCTACAACAACTCTCCTTTCTGGTTTTTCTTTCACCTCTTTCATACTCCTCACGCTCCACCATATTCACCTCAGTCACGCTGACTTAGGCCTGAACCTGCCCACAGGTTTCTATTGCTGAACATCAGAGACCTGCAGGCATTTGCAGAAACGTGAAGGCAAGAGAAGTCCTTTCACTGCTACAGCCACTACAGGCTAAAGCAAACCCTGCATTTTCCTCACTGGAAGTATTTCCCTGAAGCTGATTGTGCACCCTGTGCCTGTTCTGGAGAGGAACAGTTTGA
Source organism: Luscinia megarhynchos (assembly GCA_034336665.1). NCBI lineage: Eukaryota > Metazoa > Chordata > Aves > Passeriformes > Muscicapidae > Luscinia > Luscinia megarhynchos. The sequence goes on along the minus strand of CM067565.1, from coordinate 75,598,979 downwards.
TAACAGTGTGTTTGATCCTTAAATTCGACTGGCGGAACTTGTGGCAATAAGATGCCTTGATAAAATAAATGATATGGAAATGATCCAGACAGGAGTCAAATTACATGAGCTAGAGACAACCCTGGAAATGTATTATTTCTACCTTGAAACAGACCGTGGGCAAAGATGAAACCTCACTCCTCACTACAATCACAGCAGGTTAGGTCTGACACACAGACCTGTGCACCCGGCAGGCGATGCCAAGCCAGCCTGAAAGCACGGCGGATAAATGCTGACACTAATTTCGGGAGGGAGATGGGAAGTGTCCCGCGGGCCCCGCTCTCCATCCATGCCCCGAAAGGTTTGTGTGCCCAGGACAGCAGCCCCGTGGGCAGGGCGGCTTGCAGCCATGCTGGGCGGGTGAAACCAGCATCTCTCTGGGCTCGTCCTGCTGCGCTACCGCTCGGTTTGCTCAGGAAAAGGAGGGAAAACATTCCTTCAGTGGCACAGCACCGCCTCGTGGAGACCTTTAATTAGTGCAGCTCCCACTGTTTTAGGGGAAGTGAAGGACCTAAGTCTATTAACTTCAGCTCAGACTGGAGTCTCAATGAATCCTGTGTAGGTAGGCTTGTCTGTGCAGGGGACCTGATGTGGATAGGTGCAAGAGTTCTTCTGGCACTATCATTTAGCTGTTCTGGAACAGTTCCTTGAGAGTACAGGAAATTTTTCAGGAGCAGCAAGAACATTCACATGACACTAGAACTGAAGCAGTAGTCAACATTGCTAAGTTAGCAGTTCTAATTGGGTGCAATTCATGTGCTGTGGATTGAATCAGATGGGTGAAGTGCTCCCATTGTTAAAAGGAAAAGCTAAGGCAATATTCAAATATTTAAAATAAAGAACCTCTTCCTATGGTATTCTGATTCTTTCTGGCATACCTTTATCTCTGCCTTGGAAGATAAAAATTACATGAACTCTAGCTTTCACAGAGCCAGCGTTGTTGAACTCACTTTTAACGTGCCATGACAACTTTAAATACTCTAGGCAAAACTCTAGGCATAAATAACTTAATGAATATAGAGCTCTCTGTTCATGTTGACATGTATTCAAGTTCTATCTCAGTTTAATTCAGGGAAGATATTGAGCCTTGGTCTCCTGCTTTACTAGGCTGTTGGATGCTTTAAACATCTCTCAATGTCTCTGTTGAAGTTGCTTTTTTAAAAACATAAATGTGAATGGGAACCGGAAGACTGTTTTAAGGCTATTGCAAATAAAATTAAACTGTTCTTCATAGAAGGCAGCTAAGCTGCAAATCTCCTTATTGCATATACATATGGCTTCAAAAATGGGTTGCACAAATTCATGGAAAAAGAAATTGCCGATAGCTACTAAACATAAAATACCACATGTGCATCACAAATCATTAGAGGCTGGGAAAGTAGATGGATTTTGGGTCTGATACAATACACATGTTCCAGGTCAACCCTGACTGCCTATGAGGATACAGGCTGTTTCAGTCTGTCTCAAGTACTTCTAATTCTTTTTATAAATTAGAAGAGCTTCACTAAGAAAGGTTAAAGAGAAGAATCTCTTACACAGGTCATGACCTAGTGCAAGGTCTGCAAAGTATTGCATATGAACCATCTCCGTGTAGCACATGGCAAAGATTCCCAGTAGAATTTCAGCTCCCTGCCAGTCTCTGTGTTCAGTGAGTCCCCAAAAGCCAGCCTCAGACAGAGCCTGCCTGCAGGCAGTTACAGGAGCTTGGCACACCTCCCTGAGAGCTGGCTGGATGCAAGCCCTCATCAGCACCTGCCCACAAACCTCTATCTGCCACACTGGACTGTGTGGAGGCTCAGAATTTGAATTTCCTCTTAGAAGAAACCTGCCAGATATCGGAGTACCAGTTTTCTGGTTCCTAGTAGTGCAGCCTGGGCAAGCTGTGAGATATTTAAGGGGGCATGTTTCCTGTTCTTGCTCGCTGTCTTACTCTCTTTTTTTATTTTTATTATTTTTTTTAAGTTGGAAAACTGTGTTTTACATGATTTATTTATTTCAAGGAAAACTTGAATCTCAAACAAAGAGAAATGCCAGGAGAGAAAAACGATTTCATGACCAGGTCTATAGCTACAAAATTATAGAGCAGCCTAGAATAATTATCATCTAACAGCTTGCAGCCTAGACAATCTATTTTTTATTTCTGTAAGCTAAAACATAAATTACCAATAGTATTTTCTGCATAGGCTGTATAAAAGTGCTGTTATTCGGCTCAATCCCACATGATTTCCTGACTGGTGCACTGAAAATAAACTGAAAGGCAGCAAGACTATACAAAGCCTTTCAAAAGTGTTCACATTGAATAGAGACAACCCTAGAAGCCCACAGGGAAGGCCTTTTCTTTACCAACTGATGGCAAAGCCCTGTGTGTTCCTGACAGAACTCAGCTACTCTATCAATCAAAGAGACTGAAATCTGCTGCAAAGCCAATTTGGCGACTCCAATGGCCGGAGTAATTCAGCATGAACAGAATTGCTTTTACTTAGGATTATAATTAGGAGCCATTTGACAAATGTCACTCTGGCTGGGCCAGGGATAGTGATCAGGAGTTGAGAGATCCATACCTTCTGGGCCACGGCTCCCTGTGGGCTGAGGAGAGAGTTGCATTCTCCTTCATGGAATTCTTCTTTACATTCACGGCAGAACACGGACTGGAAAACAAACCAAAGCAAGCCAGTCAGAAAAACACATTAGGGACACAGACAGCAGGTTACAATCATGAAGAGTCATACAACAGATGATCCCTTGCCCTTCTCTTCCCATTAAATTCCCATAATCCTCCAAATTGTGCATCTTATTATACACTCTGATCATTAACACAACAATTTTGCTGTTATTATTGTACGTTTAATCGGTGAAGTAATGTAAATGCCATTATTAAAAATGAGATTTTGCAACATGGTTCATTTAGGGATGTAAAGTCATACTAGATAGTTCTGGGTGTGCTTTTCCTGCTGTGAAATCTATTTATAGAAGAAGGGTGATGGCTGAAAAAAGCTATTATGCTGTATAGTGTTTGCTAATGGAAATAGTCTATTCATAGTTCTGAATCAAATGCCTTCTCTATAGAAAACTGTAAATTACTTTGCTAGGGGATGACCACTTTATAAAAGGCCATATGAAATACTATTTTCTAGGAAATTATATCCCTGCCATAGACCTTTATCGGATGGTTTAAAAAATCCATAGAAAGAACACAATGATAGGATACTTAACACAGGGTTTAGGGATCTACCTCTAGACCTTTATTGCATTTTTAGCAGTTGTTCTGTTTTTATCCTCCTTAAATAACATGCTCTTCACATAAGAAAAGTAATGTTCTTCATTGAAAAGTAATGTCTTTTGCAGATAAGTGAAACAATTGTCCCTAGCTCAGTCTGACAGCCTCTGCCACCTAAAGTAGTTCATATGTATCAGGTTTGATGCCTTTTTTTAAACTCTAAAATGAAGATATCTAACTTGACATGTGTCAAAATCTTTGACCCATCAATGCTGAATTAAATTCTGTGTCCTTGCAGGTAAGAGGAAAAGTCAATAATGTAGAATGGGTCTCTCCTTTAAAGCTATGCTGTCTTGATGCAACTCCAGACCCTGAAAGATCTCTCAGTGGTAAGCCATTCTGACTGGCATTATAAGCAAGACTGATAAAACAGCCTTGATTTTTAGATGCAGAGCTGCATTCACATGTAATGAATAAGGGATATCAGGAGGACATGACACTAGAACGTTTGTCTGCCAGTAATTCCAGCTTTTGTATTTTCATTTTGAACTCTTTCAAGCTGTATTTTCCCTTTTCCAAGAAGCACTGAAAATCATATTTTATTGTCATGCTAAAGACACTGCCCTTTATGAAAAGAAGCATTGTGCAAGTCCAAAAGGATTTATCATGTTACTCAGAAAGTCAGGAAAATTTAGAGCTGTGGAGTGCAGGGAGTGTTCTAACTTCAGAGATATCAAACCTAATCAATTGTTCGCTATTGTTTGTTTTGCTTTTGCACTTCTCCCTCTATTTTGTCAATGATCTAAAATGTTTTGTTTTACTTCAACCAACACTGATTCGTTAATTCACTCATGGTTGTTAGCAAACAGCTTCACTCACAATGGAGTCACTTTTTTTGTGGGGTAGGTTGTTTGGGAAGGCTGTATTGTTGTAATAGAGATTCATTTAAATACAACAACGATTTGTAGTGCATTAGTGGTCAAAAGTTTTGGGCATGCTAAGCTCTGCTCAAACACGTAGAGAGAAGTGCTTTCAGTTTCCATCTGCATAAGGTCTTAAAGACTTGTTATCCCTTAACATTTAAGGTTATGCCCATGTTTAATTCAATTTCCTACTGTGATACTATAGTCTTTTTCCTTTGTGACTTTATTTCCTTATGAACACATCTGACTGACACCATTTGTCTGATAGTGTTTTGTATACACTTGCTTTATCACTGCCTTATCTCACAGTGCCTCAGCTGGCTTTCCTTACTCCAATCTCTCTTTTCCCATGTAAGCACAATGTTAAACCTTTCATAAACATTGTAAAGGGAGAAATAATGAAGAAAGAGAAGAAAAACAACTAGGGCATATATTTTGCAGAGACATTCTGGCTGGCTAGTTTATGTGGCATTGGTGTTTATTACAATAATAAAATTCATAAGCTCCTGCAGTACTATTTAAGATGTGAAATGCATTTTCTCATTATAGAGGCCCTATTTTATACTTGCCTTTGAAATAAATGATCTTCAGTACCAATGTTACCAATGTTTTCCCCACAGGCCTATTGGAAACATTCATGAGTGTATAACTGGGCCTTTCACTAACAACTGTATATCCTGCAAGTAAATCTGTGAGTGGGCCTGCCACATCCCTGTAATGAAACAAAGCCTGGTTTTTTTTGTGAGACAGGATACTCTTTTCACATCTTATTAGATAATGGATGAGATGTAGAATCAGTTCTGTGGCAAAGAAACACCCTGGAGGCTGATCGGTGTGTCAGAATAAATAGGCATCTCCCAACAGAAATGCATTAAGCACTCCCTTTTTATGGCAAAGCATGCATCATAAAGAAAAGGCATGTCACTTACAACAAAGAGCAGTTTGTGATAGTTGTATTCATTTTTTACTTTCAGACATGAAAAATATGATAAATTTTCAGTAACAAAACACAGTTGCAGAAAACAACTGCAAAAATGCTGTCAGTTAACTAGTATTTTATGGCTTCATTAATATTAATACAGTTACTTTGCCCTTGGAAAGGATTTGATGTTCAGTCAGGATTTAATACTTTTGCATAAATTTAATATTAGTAAGTGTTTAAAATTACTATAAGTAGTGTAATTACTACTAATAGTCACACTTTCTTTTCCTTCTTGTGCCAAAAAAAGACTGGCAGATTGCTGTGATAATGTAAACAGCAGATAAACTTTCTACATCTTTACACATCTAGCACTTGCTGTTGTTACCCTTGAAAGATTCTTTGGTTGGAAAACAACCAACAAAAAGAATAAATCTCAAAGGTTCAAACCTACCCCTGCATTGAAAAAGAGGATTAGCAGGGAAATCCCCAAAGCACTTTAGGGATTTAGGCACTGGAAATTAATATAACCTGTGTGTGGGCTATTACAGGCTTTTGAGTATCTGTAAAAATGTATGAGATAGGCCCAAACAGAAATCCTAAATCCAGTGACCTCAGAGTTAGGAGTATTAAAAACCTCAACAGGGATTCAGATCCTATTTTTAAAATCCTCCTATGGTTATGATTATACAAACAAAAGGTAAAATCAGACCAAACTCTGGTCACTTCTATGGAATTCAAACCCCACAGATGACGTCTGCAGTGATGCTGAATAAAAACTAGGATGATAAAATGAAGCTTCAGTCTCAGTTATTTCTGACTGGCACATTTATAGTGTTTTAAGTTTGGAAGAGGAAGCAGAATGTAGCTTTTTTTTTTTTTTTGATTAATGGAAAATGAGTTTGTCACTTGCATGCTATGCTGCTTGGTTTTTCAGAAGTAAGATTTTACCATTTCCTTTTTCACAACATTTCAAAATTTGCTTTCCCTTGGATTAAGCATCACAGCTCTCATTCTCTCCCTTGCCTACTGCAAATGCCTTTTCCTTGATCTCTGATAATACCTCTCTATAGTCCTTATAAATATTACTGTTAAAATTATCTTTCTTCCAACTTCAATAAAATACTCTCATTCCCTGCACAAAGCTTCAAGTTTGACCGCCCTTCTTTTATTTTAAAGTTACTCCTCAACTTAGAATATTCCTTTTCTTTTTCACCCTTACCTCCTTCCATGTGTGTACATAGCAGAATGCAGGGAAGTTTGCAGTGAGACAGTCACAAAGTTTAATCTGCAGCACTGTAGGTGCACTGCTAGGGATTTCTATGCAAGTAAAAACTCAAGCACATACCCAGATTTCTTACTAGCCTTTTGCAATCTACATTGAAATCCGAACCATCCTTTCTTCCCTCCTATAGTTATCACTATTGGCTTTGTACTGACAGACATACCATGTTTTGGTTGAGGTGTGTCTTCCAAAGCAAACATTCGCATCCAGATTAAAGACATCAGGTAAGGAAAGATGCACTCATACTTCTAGCAGACTGTTTCATTAGGTCTTCAAAATTCCTTTCAAAATTTTTATCTAATGACTCTTCCTAGTTTCAGCTTTAAAATAGTCTTTCAGTATCCCATAATTTTTTCCTGTGAAGGTGCTTAGTTACTGTAATTAAGATACCTCTGAAGATTGTTTAACCCAAACAGAGAAAATCCTAAGCTTCTCACAGGTTAAACCATTCATCCTCCCTCTCTCCTCCAGCCCCAAATCATATTCATTACACTTTTCTGATGATTGTCTTGTTTTTGTCACTAGTTATATTTGACCAATCTGTATCATTGCTGTGCTGCATCAGCAATGTTTTATTATATACTTCTGAATAACTGTTGAGTATTGAATCCTGCCAGGTTTGCTGACAGTCTCTGTCAAATGCTGCTACCAATACCATGCTTTGCAAAGATTCTTCACAGGAAACACTGCTTTCTGTCATCTGCCAGTTCTTAAGCCCTCATGACCAAAGCATGATGAGCATCCATGCTGCATCACCTGACAGTGAGACAATGCTGCTGCTCAGACCCCAACCACATCAGTTGGAACCCAGCCCACTAAAACCTTTGACTGATATAATATGGTGATGAATTCCTTATCAGAATATTCTCTACTTTGAGGTATTACAAGAAGACTTGAAGAAATTGATTTTGTGCAATTACTTTTTCTTATCAAACCTGTAATTTCATCATAGAATAAAATCAGCTTCTTCTGTTATGACCTGTAGTCACTGAAAATATATTGACTTGTAAAATCCTATAAAAAAACGCTTCTACCTTTTCTCTTTTTATCATCCATTATTCAGTGGTGACTGTCTGGACCCTCCACTACTGATGAGAATTATGAAAATTAAAAGGTACTGAATGCAGGCAGGATCAACATCTTCATTAGTACTGGAGCAAAACTAGTATGCAAGCAATGCAAAGATTCTTAAGGACCATAACTATACAAACAATGAAAACCAACACAGATCTCACCTTCCATTTAAAATGCAGTGCTTACAACTTCTACCTCCTTTCTCAGTCAAGCAAGATATCAATGCATCCACTCACTCTTTCTTCTAAAATCATGCTTGAAAACAAACCAAGAGTGCGACATTATAATTCATGCTAAGGCTGAAATAAACCACAGCTGACAAGTGTTAATTCTATTATTCATTGAGCTGCCAGAAAATGCACTTTAAGTGCTCTTGTAATGTCAGAAGGCTATAGTATAGTCTAAAGAGAACCCCAGAGAAGCCATGTATAATCTAAGACACATCTGGAACTAAACAGACATTTTTATGTCTTCAAAACCAGTTTGGTTATATATTACACATCAAAGCAAAATAAGCATTCTAAGATACTTGCACAGCTTTGATCACCACAGCATCAGAACATCTTGGAACTGTAAGAAAACCTCTTTCATTGCATGCCAATGAAGCAACAGAGGACTGCTGTAAGTGTTTCAGTGACTGAAGCCTAATTTGTAGAAAACCTGGGCCACAGATCTCTAATATTTGAGGATCTTAAATTCGGTTGGTATACCACTGAGGAGCCATACTAAAAGCACTTGTCCAAGATCACATAGCAGCAGTAAAGGAGATTTCCAGTTTTCAGACATTGGACTCCCCCAACAGCCCCCAATGATCTCAGATAATTTCTCTAAAGAGCCACATTCTGGTTTCATAAGGCCAAAACTTTGCTAATAGAGGTAATCAGTGAAATATTTCCACGCTTTTCCCCCCCCCTATTTGTAAATGAAAATATAATGGATGAGTGTAACTAAGTAGCCACCGAGGTTCAGACATCGAATCATTATATGGTATAGAACAAATGTATAGTTGTTTACCCTTTATCAGAATAACTGGATTTTTTTTTAACCAGGCTTTTTTAACCTGAAGAAACAAACAAAACACTGGATAGGTAAAAAATTATTTTCGCCAGACAACATCAACATCTGGTCCAAAAATTTCCTTGAAAATGTAAAATATTGTAAGGCACCAAGTTTCAATCCTAAGTGAGCTTTTGTAGTCAAACTACAGGCTGCTGACTGGAGCAAACATTTATATTGAAAATATGAGCATGCCTTATGGGGAATCAAAGCAGTCAGGAAGTGACAAATAGAATGACCCAAGCTATCTCTCTATAGTGTTTCCATTTAGAAAAATGTGGTTTCCAAATGCCCTTTCCAAAGTACAAATTATGTTATAGTAACAAAGAAGTACATACAGAATTTAAAATTTTTCTTCTAGAAAAGCCCCCAACCCCCAGATTTCACAGAAAAAGATTTTACTATGCTGCATGACTTTCAAGTAAGACATGACTTGGATCTTGGTGAGAGTTCAGACCTCCATAAACACAAACTGAGTATTTTTTACTCTGAAACTATGAACTTATTATTTATTTCCACCCAAATTCAATTAAAGCCACCCCCCACCCTCTGCGAAGGTCACAGTCCTTGTAATGCTGGTGCTGTAAACCAGACATCTCAGATACTGGATTGACTTTGCCTCTGGCACTTTGTTATATCCAGAACCAAGTGTGAAACCATCATCCACACACCCTGTCTTTTGGTATTTCTTGTCCCTACAGCAGGAAACTTTAAAAGCAGAATATTTACCATCTGGAGTAGCTATGTTTACTCAGAATTTGTGGCTTTGCCAATTGTCAGTTAGAGAAAAACCTACAAATACTACAATGAAGATAAATGCCACAGTAGAAAAAGCATTCATTTCTACTGACACCAGTTTTATCAGATATAAGGCAAATGCAAAGCATAGTAGTACTTGCAGAGCAATTTTGGTCTTTTCCCTTATAATAAAGTACACACATTTACTATGCATATTTCAGCTAAAATCAAACTTTTGTGAGAAGCATGACAATCTGTCAAAACACGGTTTCAAAAATACAGCTGCATTCTCTGTGCAGCTTTTGCAATCCAAGGGCAATTTGCCATCAATACTATAAGAGGCAATTTTCTATAAACATAAAAGCTTTATACATAGGACTGCATCAAGATTTCAATGTTTTTCTTTTGAATCTGAAAGCAGAAGTTTCCTTCCTGACTTCTGCCAAACAACCCATGGGCTCATTTCCTAAGATCTAGACGATGGCATCTACACCTGAAGCCTCTTCAGTGAGTGCTGGTGAGTTTGTGCCTAGAGCCAAATATACTGTCCTGGAGCTTGCCTTACATCAGGCAGCATTAACCTGAAAGGTGGGCTGCTTAAACTCACAGCATAAGCTCAGAAAACCTCTCCCAGACCTCCCCAAACCTGATTTGCTGATTTATGTGGATTGGCAATCTTATTTCTGCTTCACAACCCCCTTATTTGTTGCTTTGTAGTCTAAGTGCTACAAGGGATAGAAACGAAGAAAGCAGGGTCAGACCCAGGTATTTCTCTCAGAAGTGACTTCAGGCCTCTGTGGGAGAAGAGGGAATGCTCTTTCCAGATTTCTCTAACCATAACTACACATAAGGGTATTACACAATGTTGTTCATGTTGGCTAGGATGTGAGACTCATTAGCCCATCCCAGAAAATAAGAAGGAAAAGCCCATAAAGGAGAGTTAGTAACAAGATTATGTGGTACACTGAAAGTGTGAAAAACTGTTGTTGGTCATGCTTTTATGTGCACATAAGAGAGTCATGTCTTGTTATCACTGAATGATCTATCTGGTAGCTGACTACCCAAGCAAATGAGTTCAAACACTCCACAATTTTCAAAGCAGACCATGGCTTTGGTTGTCCAAGCAGGCATAGATGGCCCTGGCAGAGCTGCACAGCTCTAACTGGAAGCAGAACAATATTGTGCCCTGAAGCCCTAGGAAGGGATGCCCAGTTAGATGCCAACCGAACCACTCCTGGAAAAGGAAGCCAAACAAGCTTAAACAAAATAAGCAGCTGCCTACAGCAGCCTGCTGCTAAACCCTGCAAGGCATTCATGTCCCTGTTACTTACCTGTGCCAGGGCTGTGGACAGCAAGCAGAGAGAGCAAGGCTGCTAGCTTGTCATGCTACAGGGACTCTGACAAGACCTTAGATGTTAAACATTACTACTTTGAGGAGCTCTTCCTAGCCCCAGAAGCAGCTGCTGCCACAGAGTCTGACCTCTCCTTCAGGACCAGCTGTCACAGCTACTCATGCCCCTCTGCTCTTAATTCCTTTGTACCTGCTTCTCTCTGCTTTCTCATTTCTGTGCAGCAGTAGCCCAGACTCTTTCCTTCTTCAGGTGGAAAAATGGAGTTTTCCTTGCAGGTTGCACTGCTGAGAAGCTTTGGGGTAGCCCTGCTAGAAGTCTTATGACCATACCAGTAATCTGTAGCTAATGCAGCTGCAGTGGATTTGGGACCTGGACTACTCTCTCCACATGGTGCTGTATTATGCTGGGGAGAGGCTTCAGCCCTGCTTGGGGATGCAGAACTGCAGAGATCCCTTACTTCCCTCTGCAGTTCAGACATGACAAAGGAATATAATTAAGTATTAGGTTCTTGCTGGCCCCACTGGGGAGAAAAAACAATTGTGTATCGACTTAAATCTGTTCCCATTAAAGTAACTTTAGTAAGTAGTACAGACACCTAATCACATCTATCTAGTGTATAATGTTTAGCAATTTCATGCCTGGATGACTAATAAAATGCAAAGTGGATGCACGTTAATGTAAGATTTCTACAAATGATTTCCATAATAAATTACAAAGTATTTATATGAGGAAACATTGAAAAAAATCTCAATATCATTGCCACCTTATAATTTAATGTAATGTCTTAGAAACTAAATGCAAGGGATAAGGAGATTAGTAATTTATGAATAAGAGGAACAATTTTAAAGCAGTTGGAGATGTAAAATGTATTAAACAGGGATTTTTAAAAGACATTTTGTAATCTACTGTCTATAATTCCCTGTTTTATATCATAAAATAATGCAGCATTTCACTGAAAGCAGATAAAAAGGAAAAAAATAAAAGTAAAATACGAACAAAACTCTAACTATGTATGATATACAGGCACATATTAAAACAGAAACTATGTGTCTACCCCACTTATGGTGGTAGAAATCCTGTCACTCAGTGGAACAATATAGTATTTACCCCACATCAGATAACGCCAGAGCATAAGCCACATTGTAAAGGTAAGAGAGCAAGAGTGTATGTTGTCATCACTCAAATGGATACAAAGAAGTAGTGAAGTTTTACATGGAAGAACGCATTATTTTTAGGAACTAGGATGCAAAGAGGGAAAATGATAGTTTTCTTGAGATGCCTTTAGAAAGGGTGAGATGATGCATTTTATAACAAGTATAACCAAGTGGGTATTTTTTCCTGCAGAACATGCAACACTACAACTGTGATGTAAAAACTTGATTTTTTTTTTCAACAAAGTGGTTGAAAGCTACATTAAAATATCACTTCTCACAGGTTTGAAATTATATCAGTTCATAAGGAATGTCATGAGGAATGAATTTTACTGCCTGTGGCTTTAGGTCCTGCTTTTAGCAGCTTTAGAGTTCTATTAATATGCCCTTAAAAAGTACAACAAACCTATTTCCATATGATAATACTGCTGCTCTGCATGCATGCCCTGGGCATTTGAGCATCTAGCTCACATTTATATGTGCAAACAGACGTGGAAATCTGACGGGTTCATTTATGTGGTTCTTGAAATGAACTGCTGAACATGTGGGCTGGGAAGCTGATGAGAGCTAAGCAATTATCCAGTGCTTAATTCACACCGAATTGCAATAGAAATCAGGACACTCCTTCCCTTGAATGTTTGTTTAAATATCCCTAATAGAGTGAAGGCAGCCCACATGCAAACTTTTACTCTGTGCCATTCAGAATGTGTTCCTGGAACAATGTGCAAGATGTACGTGTTTTGTCCATCTCCCTGTTGCTGGAATTCACCGACATTAAAAAAAGCCCACCCAGCACTATTGAAAACTTCCTGAAGATGGCAGCAGTGACACAGGAATCGACTCTAGCTGGCTTGGCTAAGCTTTTGCAGTCGAAAAAGATTCTTTAAAAAATCATAGTCAACAGCTATGAGCCAGTCCAGGGTTACTAACAGCTGATACACGCAAAACCAGTCCTGACAAGAGAGTCGCATAAAGAAGAAATGCTATTCAGAAGCACTGAACACATAAAAAGGAGCAAGGGGTGCTCCTTGTTTCAAGGGCATTGCCTCTTCTCTTGAATCTAGTAACAGCTGAAGCCTTGTAAAAAGATGACCCTTCTGAACAGGACCATCGAGCAAATAACATAAATAATGTATCTGGGATAACTGTGGTGCAGTTTTTAATGTTTTATCGGGTTCATGCTATCTCCTATTTGCAGCACTTGCTTTTTAGAACTGTAAGCACACATCTAGTTTATGTACTAGGAGAGCATAAAATAATGAACAGATTTGTGTGTCTCTGTGTTCTCAGGAAATGCCTTGCTTCTGCACAAGGATCCAGTGAGCGTGCCTTCCCTCTTAGTGACCAGATTAAGGGCATTAGGATTTCTCTGAGAGAAATTTTGTTTGTTTGTTTGCTTGATTGTTTCTTTTTTTAGGGGGGAGGGGAAAGAATTACCTCAAGTCTTTATTCTACTTCTAATTTATGTTTGACTTATGAAAAAGTGAATCTTTTAAAATTAGTGCATAATCTACAATCATCAAATTCAACCCATGTGGTCTCCAAAGACCGGTGCCACTCAGCTCAACAGCTGCTTCTTTAAAATTCTGAGTGTGAAAGCACTTTATTGAAAATACTAAAAAAACCTACAAAACCAAACCAACCAACTAAAATCCCCCCAAAATAACAAACAAACAACCCCCCAAAACAAACAAAGAAATCAAACCCAAAAATCGCCAAAAAAACCTAAACAAAAAAGCCCTGCATGAGAGGATTCTAATTGGAAGTGTCTCTAAGTCTGAACATTGACACTGAAAAACACTGAGAAACTTTGGACAAATTTCAAAGACAGATAAAGACTTGGTGTTAAGCTTCAGTGTAAAATTAGATGTAGACAGACCTTGGAACTACACCAGCTCCAAGCTCTGAAGGATGAATTTAGACCAAAGATCTACAATTCCAATTAATCTGAAGGGGGAATAACTAAAAGAAATATTGTTTAGAAGTGAGAAAGAAATTGCAAGAATTTTTTAAAGCCATCATATTTGGTTCTTCTGAAAGGAGGATCATCTTTGTGAAATGTTCTATAAACACTGCTGGAGAAAGCATTGGAATAATGATGAAAATACCATGCTTCATCTTTCAAGAAAAAAACCACAGATGCTTCCTAAAAAAAAAAGGTCTAATCAAAAAACAATGGTAGCTGGACTGGTTTATGCCAGAAATACCCTGTCACAATGCAGAGCTCCCATTAAGGATACTTCAATTTCTGTACCTTCTTTTTGGTGCAAAGCCTAGCTGTGTGGTTTCAAGAGCTTGTCTTTTGAAACAGGAATGTTTGTTCAAACTTACAGAGTCTGTGCTAATTGTATTCACAGTGTATATACCTAGTCAATAATGTGACTTCTTGTCTGACCTTTCAAACTAATCCTTTTCTGGTTTGTTGATCCTCGACATTACTGTAAAGTAATTATACAGACTACCAAAAATGATCCCTGAAATGTGAGCTCAGAATATTGCCTCGTTTACTGGAAATACAGTCTGGCACTTGTCTCAGCACTGTTTTAAAGAACCACAAGATAAACATTCAGATTCTAAATACATATACATGTGTATAAAACCTGCCAATATTGTCCTGTATCAGCATATACTGACAGGTAGCAAAATCCATGTCTAGAAAAAATATGCTCCATAAATATTTCATGTTTATCAAGATAATTTTACTACTCAGCAATTTGTTTACTTTTCTTTTTGACATCTACAAATCACCCAAGAAGCACTACATTTCTCTAATTGCCTGGGAGGCAACACAGCAAGGCACAAGCAATCTAGAAGGTTTCTGGAGTGCATTGTTGACAATTCCTTGACTCAAAGGATGGAGGAGCCAACAAGGGGACATGGTCTGCTGCACTTCCATTAAGGAAGAACTAGGTGCATATGTGAAGACTGGAGGCAGCCTAGGCTGCAGCAACCCTGCATTGATGGTGTTTGGAATCTTGAGAGGAGGGTATGAGGTAAAAAGCAGGACCATGAATCTGGATTTCAGGAGAACCTGCTTTGGCCTATTCAGGGCAAAAGAGTGCCATGGTAGCTGGCCCTGGAGAAAACAAGGCTTGTGGACAGCAGCTGATGTTCAAGGATCACCTCCTCCAGCTCCAGTGGTCCATCCTGGCCATCAGGAAGGCAACTAAAAATAGCAGGAGACCTGCTTGATGAGTAAGAGGCTCCTGACAAAATTCAGACATAAAAATGAAGCATGCAAGAGGTTGGAGCAAGGATCCAGAAGGACTATAAAGACACTATTCAAATGTGGGCTTAGAAAAGCCAAAACCCACCTGGGCTCAAATCTGGTAAGGGATGCAAAAGGCATCAAGGATTTCTGCACCAGCAACAAAAGGAAGACCAAGGAAAATGTGGGTCTGCTGATGAATTGGACATGGAATTTGGTGAGAAAGTGCACGGAAAAAGCCAGTGCAGTCCTAGGACACATAGGTACCATAATTTCACTGCTACTAAACTATGATATGCAATTACACTCTGGATGGCACAAAAAATAACATTAAACCAAAATGCAGATGTTCACCCTATCCTCAGCGCAGTCAGAAAAGCAGATGCAATCCTTAAATCCCAAGGAAATGTGTATCTGCATGTGCATGAATACAGAAGGATGACTCCAACCTGGAACTTCCGAAAAACATGGTAGTACATCAGACCTCTGTATAAAAATAGTTTATGATTGGCTAAAAAAATATGCATGAAACAGTCTTGGTTCAAAAGATCCACTGGAAGAAGACAGATCTAATAAAGTGCATTCCAGTATCAGTGCTGGCTGAACCAAAGTTTGCCTGAAATCTAGGAAAGCATGAACCAGGCCCTCCAAGTACCTCTAGGACATCCTTGTGCCTACCAACAGGTCTTGTTCTCAGAACTCTGAACTGGTACTTTTTTTAGTTTCTGGAATTAAGGACTGCAATGGAAATTATCTAGGGTTTTAGAATAAGCATGCATGGCTGAAGATTTCCTCATTCGTGTCCTGCTTCTAAGAAACCAATGTGATAGGGTTTACTGTTTGTTTTTAATAAGAAAGGGAGTTCAAGAATTCATATGTGATATTAGATTGTGGTCTAATGACCAGATTATATGTGAAATTTCTTGCTCTCATGGCCAGTTCTTGGACTTATGCAAATGGGCATGACTCTATTTTCTGCAGTGCAGCTACATTAATTTACAGCTGCTCAGGATCAGAGCCTACCTGCCTGTTTCTGACACCTAGGATGTGAATTCATATGGCTGTATGGCACCAAGATTCACTAGTCAAGCACAGCACATACCTAAATATTTCTCATTTGATATTCTGCTGCAGTAATGCACCTCCTCCTAGGCTCCCCCGCTCTCACTACTCTTCTTATTCATTCTCTCTAAATTTCGCTTTTTCCTTCAATTTCTCTAGCTACATTTACATCTTGACTCTCTTGATTGCATTCCTGAAACAAAATTCAACCTATTCCCTATCTTTCTTTTCTTTCCCCCCATACCTTTAAAAACCTTTTGTCTTAAAGCTATTGAAGCTGTTGAAATTGCTCTCCTTTTTTTTTCCTTTCCCTCCCTCTCTCCTGGAATATTCATTTTCGTTTTGTTAATACTTGGAAGCATTACTGTTCTCATATTGCTCCTGAAGGTAGAAAGAACCTCATAACTGCTCTTAGAACTTCATAAAAGCAATAATACAACTATATCAATGCTAACAATACCACTATACCAACAACAAGGAGCAATACTACTGTCAAACACGAGGTGCATCCATCTCTTCCTCTCATCCTCTTCCCTGCTCTCACAAGACTTGGAAGTAGCCACACCTGGAAGCCTTCCAGCCACGGAGGCACAGGACTTTGGTGGATTCATGAGACAGGAACAAAAAGGTATGTGTTTGGAGACACTCACCCTTTCTACCTCCCGAGGTACACCCTTCAGGCATTCTATGCAAATGAGCCAAAGGTAATTAGGGTAGCATGAGCCAAATTCTATATTCAGGACTCACATAGAAAGCAGATAATTAATCAAGGGGGAAAAAAAGGAAGAAACTTTGCTTTTTTAATATATTATTCAGATATAACTGATCCTGAGGAAATTATTAATGTGTGTCTAATCCCCACAATTTAAGCATACACGCAGTTCTATTCTGTTGCTAATCATGGTATTTTGGTTTTTCTTTGGGGGGGAGGCTATTTTTGCACAAATCAAAG
Source organism: Luscinia megarhynchos (assembly GCA_034336665.1). NCBI lineage: Eukaryota > Metazoa > Chordata > Aves > Passeriformes > Muscicapidae > Luscinia > Luscinia megarhynchos. The sequence continues at coordinate 75,582,003 of CM067565.1, read as the reverse complement.
GAAAAAGTAACATACCCCTGGGTCACTCATAAATAAAAATATATCATTATCCTTGAAATAATTATAGTCTGGGGGGAAAATGTTGTAATTTTTTATCTTTTCCCCTCAAAATTCAAATTCTGTTGCTATTGGGAGTTTAATGCAAAGACAAGAGAAAATAGCTACAATTAGTGTATGACCCCACTTCATTTTTACTCTTGGGCTTCAAAGATAACTGACCAGCTCACACAGAAAACAAAAATGGTTACTTTTGCAAACTGTCTTAAAAGCACTCAACAACAATGACCCCAAACCACTACAGCTCTCTTATTCAGTCATCTTATTGCTGTATTTGGGGGCTGCTACTCTAGCTTGTTGATAAATAAGGATCAATAAGAAAATCTTGTTTGGAGGCTTCTGATGTCTTACCTTTGTGTGGTATATTTACTTCAACTGCATGCCCCAATCTCTTTCTGATTTCAATCTCATTTTTGGATACATAGGAGGTTGGAATTTTTTCTGTAAGCAGCAAAACAAAGAGGCAAAGCATGCCTGCTTGTACTGACGTGGCAAAATCACATTTGTCAAATAGAGATGGACTTTAATTTGCTCCTGTAAGTTGTGATATCTAGTATTTTCCCGCTGGAGAATCAAGTGTGCATCATTTTTCTCAGCTGCTTTATGAGAAAATTGTAGTTCATGAAAACCTGGGAGGTATTAACAGGAAAAGGATGCAATTTGACTTACAGTTCAAGTTATCTCTATTTTCCATTAACAGAGAGTGCTATGCTTTTAAATAAAAATGGTCCAGAGCTACAAAACTCAAGGTTTCTATCAACATTTTGTTCAGTCTCATGTTCGAGGAACAATTTGGAAATTAATCCCATCCTTAGGTCCAGCTAATTTTACACAGCCTCTGCTTGTGGACTCTAGCTATTGAGCATCCAGTGCCCACTTTCAGGAGTTTGTTAAATGCTCATCACTTGTTAAGATTAGATTCAAAAGTCAGAATTAGCAGCTGCTTGCTCTAGCCTGTTCACCATCCTGGATGCTTGAACCATCTACCTGTCTGCTCAGTACACACATGCACACACACCCCCCCAGCAGAATTACGTGACAGCACCGGTTCTTGATGAGACACATACAAGCTTCCAAGGGGAAACAACTTTACAAGATGCAAAGCCATGATTTTCTGTATTTATAGTATGTATACACCACCAAAACTATTAATATGACAGTAGATTAAAAAAAAGGAATTTGAAGTCGAAGAATAATACACACATTCACTGCTTTTTGAAAAGCCTTCCTCTAAAGAAAAGGAATTTCTCTGATTTTTGACAGATGCTACTGCTGCTGTGGGATCCAATTAGATGTTTTGTCTTGCATAATGAGTGCTAAAGATATATACACATGGCATTACACAAGGAATTAAGATGTATAATTGCATAATGGCTGCTAGGGATGCATACACATGGCATTACACAAGGAATTAAGATGTATAATTCTTAATGAGAGCAATGTCTAATGCCTGAGAGTTGCAGGCTAGACATTAGGACCCCATTAAGAATAGGCTTAATTTAAAGCATTTAAACAGTCTCACTAAAATCGATCTTGAGTATAAGCGGATGTTTAAGCAAATTTTTTCATTAGGACTTTACTTCTAATGCACAGCACATTTATTTAATTCAGATTTTCTAAGAGCTTGTATTAGAAATATATAAAACCAAGCAGCTAAAATGCATTATTACCTATATAAAGCCTTCCCAATACATCATTTTTTTACACCTGAAAATTGACAAGTCAACTTACAGCAAGTCTTTGTAAATCTTGTTTTACTCATACCTTCTCTACCGAATTTCTTTCTTAGACAAGAAAATAATTTGACATACTGGCAGTGTCCTTGGTGCTTCTCCTGGGCCATCTCAGCCCACTAAGAGCTCTGTACCCAAAATGTGTCCACACTTGTAGGGGATTTTAAAGGAAACTAGTGTTATGCCAATCCCTTTCCTGACTTTGGTGTGAGTGCCTTCCCGTGATGCACATCCGAGGCACGATGGACGTGCACCTCAGTGATGAGCTGCAGACAATGGCAGAGCTCCAAACACACAGAACAGAAGCAGCACTTCTGCTGAGACCCTGACAGGATCCTTGTCCATCAGGCACACAGACTGAGAGGCTTAACAGGACGTGTGCTGCTCTGAGATAACACATGCCTTGTGGGTGCTGAGGAGTGTGAGGCAGAGGCAAATGCTGTTAGTGACCTGCCAGTGTTATCTTGCAGCAACATGCACACCTTAGGATATCTTATGAAATTAGAAAATAGCCCCAAACTCACAGAATTTTTTTTTTTTATTATTTTAACAACTAAACAAAAGAAATGAGGTGGGTAATAATTAAATGGCCAGTAAAGAGCCAATAGCTCATGAAATGTTGAATTTCTGGACAGCTGAGGAGAACAATAGACAGGGACATGGGTGAATGAAATAAAATGTCACGTACATTATACATGCTATTCAAGCATAGCAATTTCCCCAAAAGGTCCTTCATTAAAACAGGAATGAAATAATGGAAGAGATAGTTTGGAAAGATTTTTTTCTTTTTTTTTTTTTTCATGCACCTTAATATTTCTCAAGACACATTTCTATTTATAATACTGATTGGCATTTGAAATGCCATAGTAACTCCACTGGATCATACCACAGCCCTGTAGAGACACAAATTTTGCAGCCTGCAATTTAATTCATATATCTATATCTATCTATCTATCTGAAACTAGAATAATTCAGTGTTTCCAATTAAACAAAATTTAGTGGATTCAAGTTTTCTAGAAAATACGGAATTTTTTTCTAAAGGATTCTTACAAACCAATAATCATCACTATTCATTTATCAAACAACAGTAAGTAATGGATCAATTTACTTGGAAATCTTGCAACCCTACATGATGTTTTAGCAAGAATCAGGGTCTATTCTGGATTTACAGTGCTTTGTCTTTTGCACTTAAGGAAAAAAAAAAAAAGCCAGTTCAGCTATGTGGGATTAAATACTAAGAGATACTAAACCAACAAATTCCAGTTCCCTCTGGCAGAAGGACTAACTAACAAAGTTTCTGAATTTTACCCTTTGAAAACAGAAAATGCCTTCTAATTTTGTTGGCCAATCAATTACAGATAAGATGGATAGGAAACTTGTCCAGACCATTTCAAAGAACAATATTTGTCCTGTAAGCACATATTGGTTTTGTCTGGCATAACAGTCCAAATACTGATTGCAAATCAACTTTTTAAATATATCAGCAGAAGGTTTAGTGTCCTCTTGAAGCAGTGGGTTCCACCCTAGTGAAGAGCTTCACATTCAAGAGTGAGTTTCTCTTGTGGTTTTTTTTCCTGTGAGTAATGGTCATAGAAAACCCATGTAAAGGACTAAAATACAGCTTTGATACAAAAGCAGATGAATGAATGAACACCTCAAAATTCAAGCAGCATAACATCAGGACTGTACATAATAAGAATTTCTTATGATGTTATTTTAGCTGTAAAGATACATTATAAATTCACACCTGCTATATTTCCAGTTATTTCATATGCTATTACTTATCTCATAAATATGGCATAAATAAATATGACATATGCTGAGATGTGATATCCTGTTCAAGGGCAAGATCTTTGGAGACAGTTAATATCTCCTGCTCGACCAGTTGGTACAGGTAGAATATTGAGCAGGGCTATTGGATATATACTGGCCTATTCAGTTTGATCCAAACCCAAAACCTTCTCAATTTTAAGAGTTCCCCGGAATAAAAGAAATTAAGGAAGCTTTTCTTTGAGCATTACCAATCAAGAAGAAAGTTTTGCAGACATTTGTATAATGAGTTTGAGAGATGATATGGATTTTCTGATGTTTAATCAGGCTTGAGGTTATAATGTAGCTTGGGACACTTGAAAATTCTCTTTTTCTCTTCTACCCCACTACCTATTAATGAAATTTGTGGAAATATATTTGATAACATACAGTTAAAATTGGCCCCATAGGCTGCCAAGTTCCTAAGGGGATGTGAAAGATCAGCAAAGACACAGAAACAGTTTTGTTTCACGAGACTAATTTCCATACAAAAACAGGATAAAAAAAGTAAGCTCGTCTCATACTGACAGGCAAAGTCTGCTGATAAAGAGGGAACAGGAGCATGGAACAGATACACAGTGATGAAAACAGGGTAAGCTCTCACAAAGTGGAGAACAGGGTGACATGTCCCATTGTTAAATCTGCTCCTCTTTGTGCTCTACATATCATTTTCTTTCGTGCTCCTGTAAGTCTCTATCCCTTTTTCTGCTGTGTGTTCTGAAAGGAAGAGAGATATCTTTTAAAGGCCTTCAATAGGTTTTTGGTAACCTATTTTATGGGATCATTAGCCTTCATTATGTTTCCATCATCTGATTTTCACATTACTGAGCTTCATTTTTCGCTCTCTCTGACTGTGAAAAAAGAAATGCACCTATTTCCAGGTTAGCTTTTTGTATGCTAAGCCCAAACACTTTCAATAGATTACTCTAAAGGTGTTCTTTGCTTTTTTATTTCTCCGTTGAAAGAAAACGTCACATTTTCCAACATTTCAGTGCTTAACTATTTTAAACTTGTTATAATTTTGGTTGTCCTGCTTTGTTCCTTTGTTTCAAGAGCAATTACAGCCAGAGGAGCAGGACACAATAGGAGTTATAGCATTTTTGATGCAATGTAAGTGATGTTTTATGTAACAAGACCATCCCCTCCTAGGCTTTGCTTCACTTTGTTTACCCCAGTAATACAATCCAGCATCTGATTTGCTTTCAGCACTGCAGCTGTGTTTTATTCCAAAGGCTTTAGGGACTTTTCTATAAACAACTCCCAAATCTCTCTCATATCAAATAATCCCCATTCTGGGAAGGATTTTTTTTTCTATGTGCTGATCAACAAGGTAGCTAAGTAGAAGCTGTTTCCTTTCAACCTTCCTACCAATTTGTTCACGATAAGACCCCAACACAGTGCTTGTAACACTACTGCTATTTCCAAGAGAGAGAATTTTGATGTCATAAGCAAATGTGAGCTCATGGACAAAATCTATCAAGAAAAAGCCAGAAGAAAGCTAAATATAGGCTTGTTCTCATGCCATTATCAGCTAGTGATAATTCATGAATCATCTACGTCTATTTAATACTATGAAAGCTCATAACTTATGTTGATCCTACCCCAGAGATGACAAAACAATAACATTTTAAAGGTATTTGTTTTACAGTTTCTTGATTAATGAGGCTTTGAGCTGATTCACTACACTCACTGCAGCAGAGGGCATTGGCAAATATACATGATGCAAGGGCAAACAGATTGACACATCAAACATAACGCATTTACCACACACATAAAATGCAGAGTAAATAAATGTCTTAGGACAGAGCTGTAGAATGATTTCCACATTACATGCATAACAAACATATACATTGGATGCAAACATGTACATTTTTTGGGGTTGGTTCTGTAGTCACAGCAATCTCATGCTTTCATTGAGTTCAGAATAGAGAGGAGAAAAGCCACATTTTTCCTTGTCGTGGTTGCTGCCCTCTGGGTCCTGTGCTGCACTCTCAGGGAAGCAGGAGCTTGCTTGCTCCCCTGTGCACATGGATGTGGGGCAAACTCTGGGAGTATGGAGTGGAACAGGGACCTGGCATTTGGGACATGAATATAGGGTGGGAATCCCCCAGGAGGCACTGGGGATGTATATGGAGAAGGGAGCAAATCCACAGCTATGTCCTCACGCCACAGCTAACTCCTCACAGATAGCAGATGAGTTCTTAAAGATCTGGAGGGCCCTCTGCAAGGTTGTTGCAGCCTAAAAAGCTACTAACACCTGATGGGCTGGAAAGCAAAATGGAAGTAATGGCACACTTGCAATGAAATGCTGAAAGATTGATCTTATCCCAGATATATTCATTTAATGTCTTGGCCACTGACTTTTGCATTTTAAAAATTACTGCCTCATTCTAGTTCAGTATATGAGATATAAATATGCATATATAGTTCTGAGTGTACGTGCGTGTATAAATAAATATTTAAAAAGTATATGTTGTACTTGCTTTGGTATGTTTTTAGTAAAATCTCTCCAAAAGTGGAAAATTATTTCCTGGTTTCTGTTTGTTTGCTTGCTTGTTTGTTTGTTTTCCCCCCAGCACACTTCTCTTTTTAAGCAAAAGCAGGCCAGTTTAGCATTACAGCTTCTGGATAGTTGGAGGTCCTGCTGTAATAGACAGTAAGAATTCATTACTATCCAGTTAGGGTAAATACCTGTAGGGTTCAAAAAATAAGTCAATCAGGATTTTTTTCCTGTAATTACTATTTTATAATGAATAATCTTCTCTGTGTTTGTCTTTCAGTCTTTTTATGTGAATCATCTTTAAGTAAATAAATGAATTATATTGAAACAAAGTCTAATCATGAGGGAGGGGCTTTCCTGTCTTCTGAACAAGATGAAGCCATTTATTAAAACTGACTTAACCTCTAGGATTATGCAATCCCTTTTGATGTGTATTTGGAAAGGGGTTTGTGAAGGGAATCCTGTGGCTTAAAGTATAGCAGACACAGCTGAGATCCACCTGCAAAAAGCTGAGTGAGATGCCCTGCAGCAGGTGCCTCCCAGGGTCCAAAGCACAGTCTAGTTCTGTCTCCCACATAAGCTTCCCCATTTCAGTGATACAGGTCTTCAGAGATCCAAAGACTTACTGATGAGAGAGAAGTATGAGAGGAAGTCCAGGCAAAAGAAAGGCTTCAGCCTCCTGACTGTGCAGACATCCTCAGCCCAACATTTATCAGTCTTTCAGAAGTGGAGCTGGGTTCCCAGTAAAGGACTGTAAAAAGGTAGTACCTTCAAATGCTTTTCTAGTCTGCTTTGTCTACACAAAGGAACAGTGTTGGTGTGTACTTCAGACTAGATCCAATAAAGGATGTGGGTGCACAGAAGTTAAACACTGCAGTATTTAATGTCTAGAATGAAATACAGACACTTGCACAGGTACAGCAGTCTGATATAGGTGTTTAAGAGCAGCACAGAGAGGTCTACACAGAAACAAATAGGTAGTATTTTGCAGGCAGACACAACACAGAGAAAAAACCCAAGTCAGTATTTGCAGTACAAGTGTGGTGTGATGGAGATGCTTGCCAGGAGCTGCTGCTTGTCACACCCTGCCAGGAGCCTGCAGTAAGGTGAAAAAGTTTGCATATTTTATGCATAGTTTGCATTGTTTAGAGGCAGAGATGAGATGATTGCAAAGACCTGTAGAAAAACCTTCTAAGATTGGATGATAAAGTGGTGAGTGTACTCTGATTCAGTACCAGCTTTAGGAAGTATCAAACAAAAATATTAGGAGTGAAATTCAAAGTAGCTGCCTGGATTGGTTCCTCATGCCATGCACAACATGTTCATGGACTTTAGTGCCAAAGGATGTTATACAAGCTGAAAATCTACACCTTCCCAAGAGAACCTGGTCAAGTGCACAGCAGACAAATCCAAAGGAAATGATTACAGACACATATATCTCAGGAAGTCTCCTTAGTTAACTGGAGTCTGAGAAATGTAGAAGTAGCACACTTGCTTCTTCTCACTCTACTCTGTCCTAGGTACCTGCATAGGGCTTCTCCTGGTGCCACCAGAGCTGGCACAGCCCAGGTGCAGAGTCCAGGTGTGTGCCAGTGCTTGGCCTGGGACAGGGATGCTGCAGGTGGGACTCAGTGGGGCTGGATGAACTGCCCAGGGTGGCACAGCACTGTGACACTGGCTGCAATTCACTGTCACACAGATTTAGAATTGGGAATTATTGTGGTACTGGTACCAGGACAGTGGTGCTGCCAGCAAGCTCTGGCAGTAGGAACTTGTTAGGCAATAGAGCCAAAAGGGAGATCCAATGACACTATAGCAGGTGATTGCAGGAGCTACAGTGAGCTGATCCACCCTTACTGTGTGGTGAGTTGTGTCAATGCCAGAAGAAACTCAAAAGGGAAAGCATGCCTCACTCCTTTACAACTTTATTTGCACTAAACTGCATTTTCTGTGATGCTCCTGCTGGAGGAGCCACTCAGAAACTCATTCCTCATATATGAGATGCTGACTACATAGAAATAGATCTGGCACTACATTAAGGAATAAAAAACCATATATGGAATGAGAATTTAAAATCAAATTTAAAATGCAGGGTTTCAAAACCAATTCTTCTTCCCAGTCTATTATAAATTACACAGCTTCAGTATAAGCTTAAAGAAGCAGCAGTTCTTGACAGCAGTTAACCTCTTTTTTCATTACTGGGGCTCTTCCAGTTCCTTCAGATCAATAACATTCCTATGTATCACTATAAATTTGAGTAGCAGAAGTTGAGCCCATCTTGTTTTTCTGATGAAAAGTAGGACCAAAAAGTATTTTAGTGGATATTTGAAACAGGGGGATTAAATTCTCTCTTAGTGATACCATGAACAAAAGGCAAGAAAGAATACTATATAACTTGGAACATTTTTACCCTTCAATTTCTTCAGATCACAGTTATTTTTGTAATTTCTTTTTTGCATTGCTTTTTGCAATCCTGAGAGTTTTTTAATGTGAACTGACTAGGTTAAAAGGTGCCTATATTTCATAACCTATTAAAAAACATCCCCCTCTTTGCTTTATAAAACTGACATTGCTTTTACATTTTGCTGTTTACTATTAGAAGCAGCTGGGGTAATTGAATGAGGCAATCCACATCTACTGTCCTATCCAGTAAGTTTCAAACCAAAATTTAATTCAAGATCTTTTATACAAACACTGAACTTTTCCTTCAGTGCTGTAAGGACTAATGTGGAAGTTAAACCAAACAGATTGTTCACTGATCAATGGATATTTTAAAAGAACAAAAGCACAAGGGAAAATGTGTATTGATTTTATGATACTTCACAGAGTGATTTTACATTTATAATCTGAGCAAATTTAATCTGATAATTTTCTTTTAAAATTAAGTTATACTTTATGTTAGTATTTTCTAAGTAGATACTTCTCAAATGGAGGAAACCAGGTTAGTTATGTATGTATGCCCTCATCTTTTTAAGGGTTTTGTAGAAACATTGTCACAGTGGATAGAATTATAAAAAGCTTATTTTCCAAGCTAGCTAAAGCTTGTATACATCATTAACTATAAATATAGGTAAATGTACACCAGCTGAATTTTTTTAACTACTCAGCCAAGTGAAAGTGCAAGTTTCTACTGAATAATTTACAATTTGATTACTTTTTAGATGATGACAAGAAAACAAAGGCAATGCTTTGGTCTCCTTTTACTAGGAGCATCAGAAAGATCCAGCATATCTTTCCAAAGACAATAGAGAAGTTTTTGACAAGATGCTGAAACAGTCAGACAGCATACACAGATTTACAACTAAATTAGGTTTAGTAGCAGGGATTCTTTTATGTGTGGAAGCCATTCTGACTTCTAAATCTATTTTTTGAGCACTATGTTTCCTTCTGCAAGTAACATATCCACGGAATTATTGTTATTATTTCTTCTTATTATTATGATCATTAATTCTGTTGAAATAATAGTGCTCTAACATCAGTTGTTGAACTAGTACTTTCATAACAATCTCCAGGGTAGCTCACAGTATCCTGAAACACTCATATCATTGCTATCTGAAAAGTGGAAACTGAAGGAACATTGACTTCTGATTCTGGTTCTTGTTTTAGCTGCTATCTCTGGCAAGTCACAACTCCTGAATCTTACCCCTTGCACTTTTGAATGACTCTAGGAAATACTTCAGAAACTTCTGAAATGTGCAAACTGAGATCCCTCATGTGGTGGGTCAGAGGATAGATCCCTTTAACTTCTACCCATGGCACTGGCTCTCAATCTCCCTTTTCCAGGAATTCCTACCACTCTGCCTATAAGAATTTGAAAATCTGGTGAAGGACCCATGTATTGAATGAAGCACTTCCTAAGAGAGATGGAGCTGAGCACTGCAGATTTTGGGATGCCCGTGTGAGTACCTGGATTCTGCTGAGAGCAGAGGCAGCAGAACCTCCCTCTGCCCAACTTGGGCACACTGGGGCTGCCTGAGGTGACACAGAGGGGGAGAGCATTTACCAGCTTTTATGAGGAACCTGTCACTAGCAACAAAATGGAGCCAACTGTAACCTAGGAAACTGCTGGGAAATAACCACAGAGCAGCTGAACACAACTGCTGCACACCAGCACAGACATCAGCATCTGGAAATCGCCCTTTCAGCTACCAGAAAACCCAGGGCTTGTCATGAATGAGCTTTAAAAGGGGCCATCTAAGAGCTGGGAGCTTGGCCCATGGCTGCTCAGAGAGAGCAGAAGGTGTTCTCTGCACAGCAGAAACCACTGGCTTTGCTCTCTTCTGAAAGTGGGGCTCCAGTGCAAACATGATAGCAGCTCTAATTCAGGGCCTTGGACATATTTTCGTCTTACCTGTGAGGTTCACAAGCAATTTTTCAAAATTTACATTACAAGGTGTGCATTCCATAAAACCTTAGAAAAAGCCCTTGACCCAGAAAGAACATGTTAAACAAAAGAGCTGTAAGAGAAATAATGGGATATGCAGGCTGCATGCAAAGGAAATGCCTGTATTACAGTTTGTACAACTTTAAGCAAAATTTCCTCCCATTCAACTGGGGTGTGGTTTTTTTTTTGTTGTTTTTGTTTGTTTGGGTTTTGTTTGGTTTTTGTGTCTGTTTGTTTCCCAAATGCAATTAGCTCTGAATTTCAAAGCTCTGGGATGTTCCCTAGGAGCACACCACCCACGCCCCCCAATTTCAGACTCCTCCATCTGCTACTCATCTCAGGAGTCCTTTTAAACTTAACAGAAGCTTAAAAAAATCAGAAGCACTTCCCAGCACTAAGAAGGACTCTGTCCCTTTTGGATAGAAATATCCTAGTGCCCAAGATCAGAAAACCTGTAAATTCTTCAGTGTCATCAAGCAATTCTGAACCTTTACACCTTTGCCACATGCAACCTCCATTCCACAGTCAATCTTAATTTGACTTCTATGTTTCCTAACCAGCAAAAGTCTTTTTTAAGCACACAAAATTCTGGCAACTTCAGTTATGAATGTTATTATTTATTCTATTCAGTCATCAGGAGCATATCCTATGATTGCCTATCACCGAATGATAGAGTAGAAAACTAGAATCTGTATTTTCATTTGAAAGGCCATTCCTTTCACTTTTTTTCAGTCTCTTTCCCTTTCTTCCCAAAATGCGAAATACCAGTGTCCTAACTGTGTATGTATTTATTTGAAATAAATAAAACACAGAAATTTTGAGTTACAATGACTGCAACCAGAAAATCAGACACTGAAGAGTTCTTACAACCCAATGAAGCATAGGCTTTTATAGGACTCTCAGTAAAAGCAAGAGAAATTGAACAAAGTTTGGATCTGGTTTTAAGCTTCTGCCCACAGATTTTAATACTTAGTCATACAATAAACTGTGGAATTTCACTTCAAAGACCAATCTCTATGCTGAATATTGTTAGGAACACAAAGTACATATGAACATTGCACATTAACATTATCAGGAATATATGGCTCTGGGACACATAGAGCATTATTTACTGTACTTGCTGAATTTTTTGAGCTTTGGTAAGAAAATAGATCAAACAACAGGCAAAACGAGTTGGGTTTTTAAGACTATTTTCTTAAACTACTTTTATACTGTAATACAAGAGAACAGGGAATTGTTTGAATAAGGATTTTATATACATTTATAGCATCCTGGGATTTTTTTTAGATGAAGCTCAGGGCTGATTATGTATGAAAGGCAAATTATTCTCTCAACCAACAGAGGATGGTCTCTGTAGATCAGAATATCAACAGAGAACTGTGGTAAAATCCTTTAGTTGTCAAAGACTACATTATACATGGACTGTAAATGAATGGATTTCAGTTCTAAATTCAGACACTCTTTCCATTTACAGAAAATGAAACTTTTTCTAAAAAGAAGAAATATCGAGTATTCACTCTCTTTCTAAAATTATCTGACAGCTTCACTGGTTAATGACATACAGCCTGTCATTCTTCCAAAGACCTGTGAAAACCACAGGTGCTGTGTCACCAATGCACCATTCTCATAATTAATAAAACCATAGGGATGGACCAGGATTTATCAGAAACATGATCAACATATCAACATATCAACACACTCAAGGCCTGGTATCCTGCTCACTTATGATACATTGCCAGTGACTGTGACTAAGAAGATAAGTGCACATATTAACGATGCCTGTGCAGCTGAGTCAAGGCTCTATATGCTAATATGACATTTTCTTAACTTTTTGACTTCCAAGCTCTCCATCCATAATATTTTTGTAACAGATTTTTAAAAGGAACTTATTTATCTTTGGAAAAGCTAATGTCCTTTCCAGGTCTTGGTTATGATTACTTGCTCTTCTGAGCCTATACAGTGTCAAGAGAGCTTAGCTGTATGTGTTGAGGATCACAGATAAAATAATGTAGAAATAATCTCTAAAGTGAATTTTCTTCTGATTACAAAGAAAATGGTTGTCCTGCTTAGTTTATCGAGCCGTATTTGTGACTAGAAGTACCTAATGGATTCAACACACGCCTCCATTCAGTGCCATGCACCAACTACATTTGTCATGTGTGTTTCAACTATAGTTCGACCAAAGGCTTTAGAGAAATTTAGTACAAAGTGGTTCCTCTGAAAATGCCCCTGTCTTTCCACTGCTGTAGCAAAATAAAATGCTGCCTATTGGTTCAAATGAAGCAATGAAGAATGCATGTAGAAACCTCCTGCCTTGCTTTGTAAAATTCATAAATCTTTTACAATGGATACTTCAGACTGCTTGCAACTTAGATGCCAGCCACAGCCATGCAGGGAAAACATTCTCATCTTCCAGTGCTCTAAATGTGGGTCAGCTTTCATAGCAAAATTCTATTCTATTAAATGTCAGATTAGGCAAAATGCAGATTGAAGAATAAATAATAGCAGCTTATCTGAATGAAAAGGAAGAGATTCTCCTTCATGACAGTCATTTCTATTTCTGCTTATCAGTTTAGGACTCTGTTCTGAGCAGTGCAGTTTGTCCACATGCTGGACTGATTCTGCAGCACTTCCTAAGCCAGTCCTGCCTGGCAGGGACATATCAAGGTGACCCTGTCTAGACAGGGCTGTTGGACAGCATGGAGCTCCTGTCTTCCCACAAGATTTGGTCAGACTGCCTTGCAAGACATTTAATAAGGGTGAAAGCAGATGACATGAGCTTTTCCTTTAGCCTCTGGCTTTACTTGGCCTAGGGCAGCCCTTGAATTTACAAGGGCACCAGCTGCTAGAAAGGCTTAAAGAGAGGCAGAGCTGAATAAAGAATCTCCCCAGAAGGTGAATACAGCCTGGGCACGCTGGGGAACAGACATGTTGCTGAGCATATGTCTAGGTCACAAATTTGAAATACCAGGATTTCAGTTTCCCTTAGGGAAACTCTAGACCCAGCGGGAAATTCTCCAACTGAACTACCAGGCTCTTCTCTCCCCCTTTCCACCCCAAAAAATAAACAAAACAAGACTTCTCCTGCCAAAGGCAAGAGAAAAAAAAGAAAAATGAATGAGGTTTGTCCCTAGCCACTTACAGAGATAGTGAAGTCCTGCCCCCACATCCAACTAAAGACAAAATCCAGTTATCTTTGAATGGCAAAACTTTCTTGAAGAATGGCCAAATTCAAAGTCCTTCACTTCTGTGTCACATTTCTACTACACACCCAGGAAAACCCAACTTCAAGTATGACTAAAATAAAGAATTTAGTTCTGAAAAGGTTGTGTTGGTTCACAGGATGTCTGCTGAGGGAACATGCAATCTGTGTGTCTTTTTATACTCTTGACACCAGAGGAGAATGGAATGAGGGAAATTACATCTGAAATAGCAAATGTAGGGGTTTTGAGTCACCACCCAGAAGCGTCTTTTTATAGATGAAAACTGCAATCGTTTTGACAAGCAAAGTGTACTTGGGTGTTCTTTGTATAATTTGACTTATCTGGGTTTTCTTTTTATAGATCCCTTTCCTGCTCACAATGGCAATTTCCTGTTTACTGCCTTTTCCAAGTACCACATTCCTTTGTTTTCATTTGTAATTAAGGCATTAAAAATTACAGCAGTGTTCAGTCATAAAAGCTGAATACATGCCTTACTAGTAGAATTGTTTTGTTCTTATAGACAATGGAGGAGAAGAGAGAAAGTAAAAGTATTTATTTGTTTCATCACAGCAAGTATATTCTCCAGAATGAAAATAACCATGAATTTCTCAATTCTGACTTTTCTATTAGAGGTCAATTCTATTTACAAGGGAATAGGAGTTGTTATTTGTGGCCCTTTATTGGTAATGAGTTTAATGTGTTCTGCAAATATTTCTGTGAAATATGACATTCAATTTATTTTTGTGAACATTAGCACAAATAAAACTTGATGGGATGATATGTTTGCGATGGGAAGTGAGCACGCCCAACCATACTTAAGATTAAACCATATTTTTTTTTAAATTGAGTTACTATTCTGGAGAAAAAGCATTGAATAGCATTACAGTTCCAAAAAGAAATATCACCACTAAAAAAAAATAAAAATCTCCCAAATGATGCAATAATGAACTAACTTAAATGTGGAATATTTTCAATATTTTTAATGCTCTTATATAACTCAGCATGCATTCAGAGAAAATAAGATAGAAGAGAGAGCAGTGAGACTGTACCTGCACTGCTTTGCTAAGCTCAGTATATCATGTCTAATACTACTAGCTATGTAAATCCAATATTTGCATCATCATTTGTGAAAATGTTTGATTCACTAATTGTGCAAATTTAAAAACTGTTTCTGAAAAGCTATAGTGTGCATAAGGTCTTCCAGTCTCAGTACAATTCAGTTTTGTTTGGCTTCAGTTTTCATACACTGGTTCTTGTTAAACTCTTACATTATTAGTTTTAAAATCCTCTGATGGATTAGAAAAATCCATTAGTACTGTCCCCAGCAAGAGGATCAGTCATCCCTCACTATCTTCTGCTTACTTAAATGAATCGAGTAGTCTCAATTTTTAAGGCATTTTTTCCAGTTCTAAAATAAAATCTATCTATCAGATCCTTCTCAAAATTTTCAGCTGTTCCCAGTTAACTGTTCCCTTAGGTATTCTCACATCCAAGATTCACCTATTTCTGTTGCATCATTCTGGGAGTGCATGGGTGGTTGAATGGAATACAATCCAGAGATCCGTGTCAAGGTCACCTCTTTCTTAAATGTAATATATTTGGGAGGTAATTGTACAGCTGTGCAGGTATATTAAAGTACATTTGGTTTGCGATCTCAGTGGCTGAGACTGAGTGCATCTGTGCCTACAGCTCCTATCAGTCTTTGTGCCATCCACCAGTTCCCTGATGGGTCATTTCCATTTATCTCCAGATCACTGATTAAAATGTGGCTTTGTACCAATGTCTATGAAAGTCCAATGAAATCAGCTCCCATCCAGGATAATTTCTCATTGGCAACAGATTTTTGACATCTGTTCAGTACATTAGAATGTCATAAGTCACAAAGTCAGACCCCTTGCAATAAATCATAATGTAGCTTTCTATCCAATTACATTCATCAACCAAATCTGCCATGACGTCTGAGATTTAAATCAAGTTTGTTGACAAGTGTTTCTCTTTAGAAAGTCATGCTGTCTGAAATTGATTACTTTCTTGTCCTTTAAGTCTTTATTAATTTAATTTCATTTGCACTTTCTTGTTTTTGTCAGGAATAGGTGTCAGCCTAACCAGCACTTGGGACATCCTTCTTGACATTTTTAATAGGGAAAAGACACTATACACTGCAACAACAGCTGGCACTTCATCACTGTTGTTATTTCATTTTACCAGTCCAAGAATAACTAGCAAGAGCACCAACAGACTTTAGATCTCCTTATCTAAGACTTCTGAACATGTATTATAGAAGCTACCTATTTAGAAATATTAATGCCAAGCACAAATTTATGCAGTCCTTCCAAGTTAGTAAAGGACTGGAAAGTCTGTGTGTGAAATAAAATGCCTTATGATACTTTTGTCCAAATACAGAGCTAAAATATTTATGGTGCACTATTGATAATTTTGCTGACTAAATCTAAAGATGAGACTACCAAACAGAGTTTTTTTTAACATTGGATGTACTCATCTTGGTTATTCTTATCTTTTAAATTTTTCATATCTCTAGAAACCATGCATATTTGTTTAGCTCAATCTCTAATTTCTTTTATTGAATTTCTATTCTTGACAAATTCTAATTGATATGAACAGTAACCTATTTTTTTTTCGTCCTATTTGTCATATGCTGCTCTCTAGCTCTGTTTAATGTCTGCTTTAGATAAGCTATAAGCCAAAGCTGCCTTTACCCTACTATGGACAATAAAGAATTATGTTTCTTGAATAATGGATCATTACTATCTATTAATCCATTTTAAAGAGTTCATTCTTCATTTCAAGAACAGTTTATGTAATATTTATATTTATATTTGAAAATATGTAACACCTGTACTCCAAATTTAGCAATCATATTTTGTGAAAATATTCCTTCTTCATTGTGCTCCAGTGAACACATGATACATTTTGTACCATTAAATATTTATGTAAGCAGTCATGCTTGCAGAACCTACAGAATAAAGTGCTTTAGAAGGCAGGAACAAGCCTGATGGGTTTGGGCTGTGCATTTCAATATTATGATCACTTTATGGCTGCCTGCTGACATTTTGAAAATAATAATAAACTGGTTTCCTTACTAAAATCTCTAACAATTCAATATAATTGTTTTCTTCTCTATCTTCCTAATTCAGCCTTTTTGTAACTTCCATGAAGAATTTAAGCTCTATACCAGTTACTGTCAGGACAATAGGCTGAGAAATTTAGTTAATACCTTACTCCCAATTAATAAAAATATGTGGAATTTATTAAGAATGCTGAGAAGTTGCTCATTATAGCTGCTGAGATACAATTTAATCTATATCTCTATACATAAAATAAAGGAATTTATCTATATCTTCATTGGAGATGGTCAGGGTTTGAGATAGATCTGGATCTGGATTGGGAACTGAGAATACTGTAACATTCAGTTTGGGCTTCCTGAGATTAGACAGAGCACACACATAAATTGGCACCTCCAGAACTGATTTTAAAGCTAATGCTTAGTGTAGGGAAATGTGGCTGCCATTACTGCTCCATGCTAAACCCTATCCTCTGGTGAAGAGAAGAAGTGCAGCTGCATATTTCCTACTTGATATAGTATTTCTTACATGACTAACAAATATGAATTCTGGTAAAAGGCTTCTATTAAATCTATGGATGACAGTAGGGCTGGATACGGAAGCCTTTCCCTGTTTCTGCAGATGGTTGATGGTCTTCAGTAGAATTTTTTCCTCATTGATCATCTTTCTGGCTGTCTGTGATCACACAGAAATCAATGAGACAGGATTGCAACTCCTCACCAAAACCTTGCAGGTCCTTGGTGACCAAGTGCCATTTTTCAAAACTCTCCTTGGACAGACTACAGAGAACTACACAATAATGTAACTACAGCTTCTGAAGCTTTTGGAACTCGGTCTGGATGAAGTGCAGGGAACAGTAAGGAGAAGTCTGCACTGGCAGAAGGGTGAACTGGATGGTATTTCCCAACTCTGCCATTTCAGAGCCTCAGAAACTTATAAAAACAAGCAGTGCTTAAAGAATGCACTAATTGAAAGTTAGATCTCATGAGTGCTTAAGCATACATAACAGGACTCATCTACCAAGAAATGAAAATCTTTTTCCTGATTTTATAAGCATTTTGATGTGCAGGGTTTATAGTCATGCTCATCCATGACCAAAAGCATCTATCTCAGAATCAATGCAGATAGTTCATGACAGCATATTTCAATAAAGTCTCTGTGATGGGACAGCACACTATGAAATTAATTGTTCATTATTAAAAGAAAAAATGCTTTCCATGGTTCTACCACAGTCTCACACATGAGGGAAGGTACTGAGAATGGCACTGTGTGCTAAACTTTATTAACTTATCCCATTTCTCAATCCAGATTGAAGCAAGCACAGTGGCTATGGCTTTCTACAGTCTGGGCTAATTTGTACAGCGAGCAATTAGTGCAGCTCTCTAGCACTGCTGCTTCAGAGACAGAATGTGATCCAGCAACTCAGATTTCCTACTCCCATTGTTATGCAAGGCCCACACAGCAAGCACAGAGAATCAAGCAGGGCAGGTTATTTCTCTGTTAATCAATCAGAATGGCACATAGGACAGACAATAATCTTCCTGCACACTGTGTTTGAAGGAAATTAAAGCTTTCTGAAGGATGAAAAACACACATACTTACCATCTGAATTTCAAGGATTATAATTATCCACAGTTATATGCAAGTGAGATAAAAAAGGAATTTTCCTTTAGTTTTAACAAGATCTAAAGGTGAAAACCAACTGATCTGCTTGGAACTGTAAAATACTTCAGAGATCAATGAAAATTTGACTGGTAGCAAAAGTATTAAACAGGTGAAAACAAAACATCAAAAGAAGAAGATTTTGCTTGTTGTTTCAGTTTTGAACCAATTCAAACTACATGGAAGGTCCCCAAAATAAGTCTCACATGCCACCTACTTTCATGTGTGGAATCTGAGTTTCAAAATTCTCAGTTTTGAGCTCTGTTTGGATGAGATCACATTTCCAATTAAACTAAAAACACACAGCTTTTTGAGAGAAAACAACAAAAGCCCTTAAAAGCTCTGACTTTGCACTTTGGGAAAAATCAATCTTACACAGACACTGTCCCACATGAATGCAAGTAGGCTTTAGTGAACTATCCATTTATTCTCTAGGAAGAAAACACAATTTTGAAAGCACAGGACAGATTAATGTTTAAACTTGAACTACTGGATTTTGCCTATGCTATTTAAATTTAGCATCTTATTAAGTCTGTGAGAGATGAAGTGACAGCTAGAAAGTCTGTGATGCATCAGAAGTAGTGGCACACCATGAAAAGAGTCGACAGCACCGATGTCCTTGGCAGCAGGAGAATCCTTAATCTAAAGACACCTTTCAAAGTTTGGTTCAAGTTTGATGTCTTCAACTAAGAAAAGATGTCCCCAAAATTTCAATCTCATTTTATTAAATTCACAGTTTTCAGAGTTCACTGCCATGCTAGAATTTTCTTAAGGCAATTGAAGACTTGTCAGATGTAGTATCTTAGCCTTGTTTACTGTCCTATATACCAAGTTGCCCATCCTAAAGCTGATTCTATAAGAAAGCTTCTGCTTACATATGTAATCACAAAGAGGGTGCTAATTTCCACTTCAAAATTTCCCTTAAAGTTGATCAATATTGCTGCAGAGATATAAGGTACTGGAAACAGCTTTGGGAGGAGATAATATACGACGAAAATTGACATCTATTTTTAGGTATTGCTAAAGTAATTGAAATGTCCTAAACAGGAGCTGAAGCCAAGGATGTCTTTCAGTTATTCTCAAAACTGATTTTTTCCCAGTTTTCTCTTCAGTCTCATTTTTGTTTTTCTTTCCTAATGAAAGATACAGATATGTTGGTTTTGCAGTTTTCCCAGTTTACAGAGCCACTTAGGAATATTTTTTTTGCAAAATAACAGAGCACTGGTTTGACATTCCTCCCTCTTTTCTGACCTTCATTAATAGTAAGGCAAAGCTATCCTTTTCCTCAGCCTAGTCCAGAATTGTGTGTGGGCAGTTAAGAATGAATTAAATACTGGTTTCATATTGTTTGTCTTAGCTGTAACAGGGTTTAATTAAGACATCTTTGTGGTTTTTAGTGATTTATTTGTATGCCTAACAGAGAGGAACTTTCTTGGACAGTTGCTCCTACTGAAGACAAAGAGAAGAGGAAAAGAGTTGAAACAGACACAGTGAAGCTGCCTAACACGCTAGGAATTAGAAGTTATTCAACATTTATAGGAAGAGTCTCATCCATTCAAATGTTTTCTTATTTTGTGCTCTACTATGTACATGGTCCCATATGGTCAAGCTACTTGATCATAGTTTCTTAATTGTAGTAAAAATGGGATGAACACTAAAGAATTCTAGCATAATCACTAACCTGAGCTATTTCTTTATTTTTTCTAGCAAAATGAATCCACATCTGCAAGCTGTTAGTTTATTTTTTTTCTAGCAAAATGGATTCACATCTGCCACTTCCACAGGAATGTCAATTTGTAGGCTGACAGATTTGCTGCTGACACCATTCTGCTATTCAGGAAAAGATAACAAAAGATGTCCTGCCCAAACATGTAACAGTTTGTCACCACTATGTGTCATTTTCCAGGTTTGTATACATTGGACTTCGGTGATTTTCATTTGGCAGACATACCATAAACTTTGAATTTTCTAATGCTGCAAAAATAGCTGCAATATTTATATAAAATTTACCTACCTAAACTACTGATTAACTGAAATCTCAAAAGTTCTTGAAGAATTTTTGAGATGTTTTCTCTGCACAGCACTTTAAGTGAAGGTGACAAACAACTCTCAATTTAGTTTGGGATTTTTGATAGTAGATTTCCAGTTTAATAGAGGCTTTACAGGTCCCAAAAAGTAGCAAAATCCATCCATCATTCTAAAGGGTAACTGCTGGAAGCTCCCAATTCCTCTCTTTCAAATTCAATGTCTTTACATGGTCTAAACCCATGAGTAATGCTTTGCAATCATTGAGTCTTGCATGGTTGAATCAGGCAGCACTTCCTAAGTGTCCTGAACTTTGGTCCCAGCACCATAGAGAATGAACTTCTCTCTTCTTTTAAATCAAATACAAATATAAAGCAACCAAGATTTTCTCAAAGCAATCTATTGTTTTCTTCCCAAATAGTGCACTACTTTTTTAGCATCTGACAAGTCAAGAATGTGAAAAACATAAAATGCTGACACTTTCCCCAGCATGTCTAAGAAAAGGAGACAGAAAATATAGCTGGAGGGTTTGGGTGGAGCAGATATACCCTGTGTGACTCTGTCTGACTTTAATATTGAACAGATGGGGCTCTATACCACTAGATGTTTCTATTGTTCAGCATTGATTCTGAAAGTATATGCTCCTTACTGTAGGCTTGAAGGTTTAATTTGCAGTAGTTTTTTAAGTGCGCTGAACTAGAACTCCATTAGATTGCTTCTAGGTGTTTTTCCATAAGTGTGAAGGGCTGTCTTTTAATTTCCAACAGTTATTTTCCTAGCAACAAGCTCAGCATGAACTACAATAAATATTATTAGTATTAGTAATAATAATATTAATAATAGTAAGTCATGAAGATGCACTGGAACACTCACCTCTGAGACCAAAAAACACCATGAAATTACTGCTCAAGATATATTCAGTCATCAAAGCCTACTACCACAAAAAGAGTCCTTAAAAGGTGACAAACTGAAAAGGAGCCATTCTGTGGGTCTGGCATTTTCCCTACATAATTTAAAAAGATCTCTTCCAAAACTTAAGGCTCTTGCTTTCTCAAAACTTGGTTTAAGACAGCCAATCTTGCAGAGATAAAGGAGGCATGAGGTTTTCCATACAAGTGTTTTCCATATCCCCAAAGATTAGTGATGGAGAAGTGTTCTTCATTCCTGACTCTGCATATTATGACATGCAAAAGGCTACTCCTTCTAGTATTTACCTGTCATCTGATAACAAACATGTAAAAAGTGATTTAGCTCTGATCCATAGGGCCATAAGTCTGTGGATGTGTGGATTCTCAGATTTTTGAAACAGTTACATATTTTGCCTTTAAAAATGTCAGAATATTTCCATTCAGAAATATTTGTTGTATCTGCATTGACAGACATCTAATTGTTGCATCCTGGGAATATGAAAACAATGTTTCACCCCAAACTGTGTGAAAGCAACAATGAAGTTGGACTACTTCACGAGGTTAAAAAAAAATAATGATACCATGATTCTTCCAAGGCATAATGCTGAAAAAATATACTATTTCATCTTAGTCATATTGCTCCAAACCTTCTTTTAAACACACAGATCTCTTTTTTTAATGTTTGATACCTTATCCCAGAGATAATTATTTAGCTATTCTGATTGGTTCTCTGATGGACTTAAATGAAGCAGCACCCTACTATAAGAAAAATAAATACAAGAGTGATTTTTGTTTGGGTGGTGTATCAGGCTCCTTTTCATGACAGTGAGACCCTTAAAAAACCCAGATTAGTCCATTAGTGCTAAAATGATTTTCTTCCTTGATATTCACCAATTGTATGCAGAATAATTTAGAAGTCATTGTTAAGTTCCCAGCTGGGTAATGAACTGAGCCCCTCATTTCTTCCCACCAGAATCAACCTTCCTGACTCTACTCTTTTTCTGAGGTACAGTGGGTGACAAAAGAGTATCAGCATTCTTGTAGTCTTCTTTCTCAAAGGAATAGTACATATTCTCATCCTTCAAAGAACTTTTTCTCCTAACAGGCTGATGGAAATGGTTTAGGTAGAACTCCTGTGTGTTAAAAGAGTAACTCATGAAGTGTTTTCTGACTAAAAATTGAATGGGTCTATGAACACTGCAAGTGCTACTAGCAGGAGTTGCAGCTTACCCTAAAGATACCACCTTGTTACTTTAAAAACTGCCTGCCTTATAGTTTCAAAACCATATCCATAAATTCATACATATGCTGAGCTGAAACCTGTAAAGAGGAGTAAGAATTTCCTGAGCTAAAAAGCATCTCATCTTCTGCAGCTCCCTTTTTAGAGTTTCCTTGTAGGAAAGTCTGCATTATAGTCATGGAAATAGGCTTGTGATGTCAGTGACTGCCACTGTTGACAGATTAACTGAGAAATAATGAATTTCTACTTTTTAATAAGATGCTTAAAAAGGCATTTCAATCTTAAATTGACCCAATTAAATAGATCTAATAGATTAAATAGAATATATATATTCTTCCACATTACTTATTTTAAAGCATCATATTTGAAATAACATATCTATTTAATTTAGATTATGTTCTCTAATCCAACCTCTTTGGGGCACTGCAAGATCAACCTAAAATAGCCTGAGTATTTTCTGAGTTGTTTAAAAAACTTAAGTAGAAAACTGTTTTCTTTGTCTCTATCACAATAACATCTTAAAATAATTATGACCTCTATATATCTTAGAAAAAGAAGTACTTGGCAGGGGTAGCAGGGACTCAATTGTTATTTCCAGATAATGCTTCCTCCTGATACAATTCCACCATTTTGATGGGAACAATATTATTCTATCTAGAATAACCTGTTTTGCCCATTGCATTACAGCTAAGAAATTAAACTTTTTCGACTGGAATCTAAACAGATGTGATATAGCTTGTCTAGGTATTACACACAGAAATAAAACACTTAGTATTGTACAACAACCTATTACAGAGATAAAATGGTGCAATCTTGATAAATATATAGAAAAGGAAAAGAAACATTATTTCATTGTGAGAGTGTTTTGTGGACAACAAGCAACAAAGCAACATTTATTATATGTGCTATAATTACTAGACAGTGCAGAATGCAGTTTTATATTTTTTAGGTCTGAGTCATCTCTAACTGTCCTTTGTGGGATTTTTTTTTTTTTAATCTCTGCAACCTTGTTTCTTGAGATTCTCTTTTATAACTAAGTTTGGTTTCCTGTGTTTGGCCTCTTCTTTGGAAACATCTACTGTGATCTTCGTGAATAGCATTTTTACAAAGGTAACTAAAAATGGTTACACTGTACAATCAGACATCTAGCCACACTTCAAGCTTTTAAACACATTTAAAAATGCTAAGAGTCAGAAAGGCAACCCTTGAGAAGCTGAAAAAAATGAGGAGCAAAGAGGGCTGGGTAGAGGAACAAAGTTCTGGAAGATCAGTAAATGTGAAGACATGGAAAAAGTCAGAGCTCAAGGTTAACCCTCCACTCTGTGAATGGTGTTGATGATGAAAAGGTTGGGTTTTTTGTTGTTGTTTTTTTTTGGTTTTTTTATTGTTTATTTTTAGAGGACAGCACAGGGGGAATGTCTTGGAAAATCTAATGTTTGATGGATTTGTGATAACTGCAATACTTTAGACACATTTAAGGATGCAATTTTAAAATTTAAAATTTGTGTTTTGAAGTATTATTTCAAAGATTTAGTAAACAGGTGGGAATATATACATTTCCCTCTTTTGTTCCTCTTGACCAGTTTGTGAGACAGATTGAATGAGACAGATTTATACATTCCACTCCGAAAATAATTTCACTACTGCAGGAAAAAACCCAAATATCTGGGATACTTAGGAGTTTAGGCTTCAGGTGAACACAAACTAGATAATCAGATGAAAATAAATCACATACATAGAGCTATGAATATTTAATCTGGGGAGAATGTGCTGCAGGTTTGGAAGGAAAATATTTCAGAATGTGGGGTTCAAATAGGAAACGTGCCCTATTTCACACTGTGGCAAACTGGCCACTGCTGAGAATCTGCATAACCTGAGCTCACAGCTGAAGATTCCACAATCATGGACACTGATGACAACCTCTGGCATTCTTAGCTGAATTAATAACAGCAGCAACTGCTTTTTTCCTCCTAGATTGCTCATCTGACAGAACAAAGTGGAAACGACATCTTAGGTACAAAACCTGTTAAAACCCACTGTGTTTGACACAAAATAAAAAATAGCTGATACTTCAATATTTTCATCAGAATATCCTGCTAATATGGCAAATCATTAAAACGCATATATCTTTCCTAACACAAATCACTGGCTACTTCTTATTCCTCATTCCTACTTGCTGCTCATTTCAAACATGTGGTGCTAGTTGGTTCTAATGTTTGTGTGACATTACAATCTGAATTTCATCACACCACATTTCTTCACTCTTAGTCATCCTGCATGTAATCCACTAAGCCAGCTTTCTCTACTCATACCACAACTGAAATCTTAAACCACATTTTGTATGTATTAATACAATCAGATGTGTTTTTAATAAACTTTTGTCATATATTTAAGGCAATACGAAGACTGCTGATAGGAAGACTGAAATTTTTTTCTTTCCAGGGCAGGCTGTGCCCTAAACTCATTTTACTGACACTTGGGCAGCATGGTTTATAACCAGACTACATTTTGCACTAATGACTCACCGCAGCAATCGATGCTCTCTAAACATTTGGAAGTTATGTAAGACTTATGGCATTAATTTCTTGATATCTCTTTTTCACAGATCCAGAGCTGCTTTCCAATAAGGTTTTAGTATCAGATAGACCTTTCATAATTCATGGCATCAATAGGTAGCATTTTAAATAGGTAAGATTAAAGCATTTGAAAATAATTTTGCTGACACCTCATACATGTATTTAAAGAATGTAACGTGTAAAGAAATAAGAAAGAAAACCTCTTCACAAACTTGATGCACTTACAAGCACTTTAAGCTCTGATTTGACAGATAAAATGAGGTATAGGTCACCTAAGGCTAAATATTTAAATGTGGACTCCTGATACTGAACACCTGTTTCCACATTTAAATTTTAGGGCTATGTGAATTAGTATTTCCCAAAAGAAGATGTTTTTGCAATTAAATAACTATTTGGGATACTAGGTATCTTATTTTTGTTTCCATTTCTCTTGGAGAATTTTTTTTGCCATTCCACACTTCCCAGTAGTACTGTTTCACCACTCAGGTCAGGGAGAAGCCATCAAATGTGAAAAATGCATCTGTAAGCCAAAGTGACAAATACCACCAAGAAGCTATTGACAAATACCTACTTATTACAATAGTGAATAATACACTACCATTTTATTGTGCCACTGTTCAGTTTTTGGTGACTATTTTAGGCAGTCAAGTGAAAATATGTCCCTTAGGTACTTGTCAGTTTTATTTGTTAACTCTACTAGTAGCAGAAGCCATAAACCCTACATCAGGGCCTTTGTCTTGAAAACTAAACACTGTTTACTCTTAACAATTTTCCTCTTGCGGTGAAAAAAATCCAAGATTTAAAGTATGAAAGAAGCACAGAAGAACTAATATGAACTCTTGATTCTAAACTAATTAACGATTCAG
Organism: Luscinia megarhynchos; assembly: GCA_034336665.1. Classification (NCBI taxonomy): domain Eukaryota; kingdom Metazoa; phylum Chordata; class Aves; order Passeriformes; family Muscicapidae; genus Luscinia; species Luscinia megarhynchos. Next base: position 75,555,957 of record CM067565.1, on the reverse strand, counting down.
TTAACTACAGTAAAAATCTGAACCTATCAATGGCTTAGATAATACAATGGTATTTATGCATTCTGAAGGAACACAGTGGGTATGCAGTTCTCTTCTCTTTCTGGTGTCACTATCAAAATGGACAAAAAATGTATAGCTATATTCATTCTACCCCCAGGCAGCTCTAACTGCGGTACGAAAAAGAAATCACGTATGGTAATAAGTATCAAACAAATGGTACCATAAAAGCCTATCCATTTATATTAAAATCTTTTCTGTGATCTGAAAGAAAGTAATGAAAACCCCAGCAAATACACTTTACAAGACAACGTGAGCCTTGAGACCATTTGTCACATAAGCTCAGACTCATCTATCATTAGAGGTCAGCAGTGAAAAAGAAAACAGATTCCCAGAAGCCCCAAAGAAAAATGTTCTTGAAACAGCAAGGTCATGCAGCAGTGTGTACTCGAGAAACACTGAGGTCTGTCACATCAAACAATGGCAATGTGTGTGCCACTGAAACCTGAGAGATGCTACTGGTGAGCCCAGTGTGCAGTGCTGAGCTTCCTCTCTCCAGATACAGCTTTGGTCACTCATGCTAAGGCCAAAGCTAATTCCTTTCCTACTTTGGCTGGTTCAGTTTTATCCTCACAGGAGACAGCACAATTCCAGTGGCAAAACAATTTGCCCAGCAACAGAAAAAAAGCATGTATTATGACCCCTCAAAAAATAATTAAATGACAACATCTGCTAATTATGGAGAGTCCAGAAAAAGGTCTTTGTTTCACTTAAATACTCCTTAAATTTTCATGCTAGACCTTCTACTCAGAAGTGAATTACATGGAACATTTTAGTAAAAGCATGAGAAAGAAACAGAAATTCTGAAATGTGTCTCTTTACTATTATTAATAGTTCAGCATGACTAAGGTTAATGGTGGGTTTATCTCTGTGTATTAATCAAAGGCCTGATGCAGGTTCCTTCCCTGGGAACTGCTGAGCTGCATGGCATGGCCATGGCCTTGTTTGCTGCCTTGGGAATGTCAGGGTTCCCTTGCTCAGGCCTGAGTGTTTGCCTCTGCAATGTGAAATTCCTTCACTGAAAGACTGAGGTTCCTGGTTTACTGTTCAGCTCTGTAAAAATGAGCAGAGAGTTTGTGGAAGATACTAACTCAGTTACTTTTTATTAAATACATGGCATGCAAAAAAGCCTACAGATATTTGAGAAGAAGAAATTCTTTCAGCGATGGTATTTGCTCTTGAATCCCCTTCCTTTAAAGCTGAATGATTCACAACTGGTGAAATTGTGAGGACTGCCTCTGCCTCAATAGGGTCCTAAAACACATCATCTCTATTTCCACTGAGGAAAATGGTCAGAGGCATAGAGCTGTCTGTGCTTTTATAACCTTTCACTTTTCTGTGGCAAAGACTCCTGATCCACTTTGACAGGTTAATACACATCACTTATAGGCAACGTCACCCCTGCTAAGCTAACTGTCTTACACAGAAGTCAACCTATTGCCCTGAATCAATTCTTTTCAGGGACAGAAGACCTGTAATTGAAGACTCATTCTTGTCAATCCTGTGCCCATGCTTCCTGAGGCTCTCATCCCACACAATTAAAACGGGGGGAAAAAAACCCCAAGAAAGTAAAAATGCTCTCAGGTTCACACGAAATAAATAATCCTCAGCATCAGTCAGAAACTCAGAAATGGATTGTAAAGAGATTATCCAAGTCATCATCCCTGCAATGAGCCATGAATTTCTTTTGGGTTTTCTGGTCTTGCTTTTTGGATTCCAAAATAATGGTTTCCTAAACTTTTTTTTTTGGTGAGATTTCAGCCATAATCATCCTCTTAATGATAATTTTCTATTCCATATTGCAGTTAAATATTCCTTTTCACTTTTCTTCTATGTTATATATTTTTACTGGTACTTGATTTACAGCTACTTATTACTACAACTTTTCCATGTCAAACTGCCTTATTTTGGTGATTTCTAACTGAGCGGGGTCAGGCACTTTGAGTCTCTTAGATAACCATCAATAATGTAAAATAAAGTATGTGATAGGCATAAGTGAAACTAGATCTAAATATATTGACATATGCATTAAGTGCTTGGCATCAGTATTAGCATGGCACTACACAAGGCATGACACAGTTATATTACCATAAGTAGCAAAGAAGATTAATGTGTTTTATCTCTTTATGTCATCATGCAGAAAATCAGATCTTAATCCTGCTTTCTACATGGGGCAAGAATATACTGTCAATTACTAGTGCTTCTATTCTATTTCTCGCACATTTGCTGGATTGCTATCAGTAGTAATACTGCAATGCTTGTTTAAGATTTTCTCCCATAGAAAAGCTGTTCATTCAACCTTCTCTCATTACAATAAATGCACTGTGCTTTCCCCTCATCCTCACCATCATACCTTTCTGTTCCCCTGTTAAACCTAGGCATTTCTCAGATATTGTCCTCTTCTGAGCCTTCATTAAATCTCAGCCCTAGTCTTCTTCCCGACTGCTGCCATACTCATTCTCCCTCTCTCCACTTTCATTCCCTTTAGCGTGTTTAGGCTTTAGATTTTGCTCGCTCTTCTCTAATCTGCTGCCATTTCTTTGTTTCTATAACTGTCCTCTCCATGTTCTCTAGAAAAGCTTAGTTGCTCCTTCAGCTTAGGTGATTTCTTGACCCCTTTTTACTGTTTTTGGTGTAACAGTTCTAAGGATTCTGTTCTCAATGTCCTTCTCTTTGCACAATATATTTTGGGGTGATTTAATCTGTAAATGTGTATTTAACTTGACAACAGGCCTCCTTCTCTACTACATACTTCCTTTTTCCATCCACACTAAATTTTTCATGTACCTCCAGTCTTCTCATAGATTCGTAGTCATGCTATAAAGATAAATATGTTTAAATTCGAACTCTTTTATTTTTCTCCCTACTGTATCTTTTGACTTCCACGGGAAAGAGAACTATACTTACTTGTATAACTTGGTACTCACTGTTCACTTTTATCTCTTTCATTTCTTTGTGATGCTTTGAAGTGCTTTTCCTACTCATACATGCATCTGGAAACATTTGATGAGAGCTATGCTGGCTTGTGTTCTGGTTAATAAAATATCCCCTTTTCTTGCTTGCATTATGATTGTTATTGCAGAGATCATCTATCTAACCAGTAACTTTAGTTATGTCCCCCTCCCTCTGCATCCTCCTTCATCTTTTTTTTTACTTATTTAAGCAAAAGCTATCTGTCCTCTTTGCAAGACCTTTCACAGACTATTGTTTCTTTACATACCATCTGCCATTCACCAACACAAAATATTGATTCCCATCCTTATCAGTCCACTGTGATAATGTCAGCCTCAAAGATCTGACTGTATTATTGCTTTCTACCTCAGTGCACTTCCAGCTCAGAAAAGCTCCCTATAAATAGCTGCATAGAATTTCTTCCTCCAGTTTCACATCCTCCACAGTGAAGTATCTGCTTGCTTTAATGTCTACCCACAAAAATACTTGAGAACAATTAGGAAACTCATCTGCTTTGATTCTTGTGTGCAGTCCTGTCATATAATTTCCCAAATACCGTTACTTCACTGTCACTATCTTTTTATTGTTGTTATCATCTTATTAAATTTTTTTTATATGTTTCATAGTGGGATTTGTTCCTTGGTTATTCCAAATAAATTGCACAGCAAAAAAAACTCCTGCATGTCTGAATAAAGGTATGAGTTGGTAGCAACACCATATTTAAGGTCAGAGGGAGAACAGAATTAATGAAGTTAAGAGTTTCAAACTCAGCATTACACTTACATGTTTCTTAATTCTACTTAATGTTTAAAGCTCCTTTCAAAACAGTTAAAAAATGCAACCGCTCCTAAAGGATGGATTTATTATAAACTGCGCAGATATATTAAGATATAGACTACATTCAACAAATTCAGTTTTAAGAGAGACAGAGGTTATGGGGTAAAAAAACAACCAAAAATTATTTGTTCCTTTCCCCACGCATTCTTGCAAAGTCCTACTGAAGATACAAATCAGCAATTTCCAAAAAAGATTATTCCAATACTGGTGTAATGGTAATTGCCTATCACCACCCTTAGTAAGCCTATAGGACACATTGTTAAAAATCTATAGCTGTATTCTCAGAAAAATCAAAAACTTTCAAAATCTTGCCACACAAGAGTTCCTCATCCTGAGTGACCAGGCTGAGATGCCCAAGATACTTCCAACCAGACAACAGAACAAAAAGCACACAGATCTATAATTAGGAATAAATCCTTTGGCTGAGTGAAAGGCTATTATTGAGCCTGAAAATGGAGTTTGGAAATCCAGAGTGCTGTATGTGCAATGCTACACATTATAACCAAGAACATTAGGGAGTCTATTATACAGAGGCAACCACACGCCCACACAATAAAAGCAGTGTGCTCGTGTTGTCTTCCCTTTGTAAAGCTTTTTGGAAAAAATGATAATAATAAAAACATATAGAGCAATTTTGAGTCAGGAATTCAAAGGCTGAAAAATCATTATCTGACACAGGGAGAACTATCATATGGAAAATTACTACCTTTAGTATTACCTTGAATGCTTGAAATGCTTTATAGAAAAATGAGAAACATTTTTTTCTTATTACTAAGCTTTCAAAAAAAATTTTGTATGTGCAGTACAATTCTACTAGAAAGAGGTGCACTTAGCTCTACGGTGTGCCAAGCACTCAGATGCTCAGATGACAAACAGTATGAGCCATTCACAAAAGTCCTGGGAGTCTGGCTTACTGTTGGAAACTTCTGATATAGTCTTCAGAATTTAGAAATGCCCTTTCATTTTTAACATCTTTGTGAAAAAGGAAGACTGAAATTTTAATTAATAGAGTGAAAAGAAACATAAAACGAACCTTTCCACACTAATCCACCAGTCAGCAAGACATTATCTAGCTGTACTTCCTTCAGTCTTTGTGATCCTGTCATGTTACCAGGGTGATATAACTTAAGTACCACAAAACAGCAGCCTGCCTATTCACACCCACAGCATCTTCTCAAACATGTATCAGTTGCCCTAGCACTTCACAAAGTCTAAATCAGAAGAAATTATTGATTTTATTCTCCTCTATTAGACTTAAATCACACTGACTAGACTTAGTGACAGGAAACACAAGGAACAGGACTGTCATGGCCTCACAGTGTCTGGGGGAATTTTCCCCTTTTAAATTTCTTAAAAGCTGTGACTTTTAAATCTAAGTCACAGTTTCTCAGTAGTACAACAAAATTGTCTCTACAAAACATTGTGACAAAGCCATGCTGTCATTTCACTAGTGAGCCACATGGTTTGAAGTTTTTTGAGGCACTCGCTACAAGTCACCTCTGAGCCTCAAAGATTGAACAAGCATCAGAAAAGGAATGGGGAAAAAAATCAGAACTGTTTCAGTTCAAAAATTTATTTCAGCAGCAGAGAAAAGTCTACATGAGTTTTTACTTTTTTGTTTCTTGCCCATAACCTTTAGAAAAATATTTCTAGTTCAGCTTTCCTTGTCAGCTCTAAGGCAGCAACTACAGGACAGGTAGAATAAGAATCTCTCTCCATTAAGAGATCTAGACTACACTTTAACTGACAATTCACAGATGAAATGATAAAATGAGGAGCTTAGACTGGTTACTTAAGTATTGTCTTTCAGCAATGATAACAGGTTAGCAAAAATCTTCAGCTGTTATAAACTGATATAGATGTTCTGTTTTCAGTGAAGCAAAGCCAATTTACATCAACTGGGAATTGAAACTACATCTGCTAAAGCATTCTTGGATCTTGGATACATAATAAAAATTAATATTCATTCAACAAATAGTTACTGTAGATAATTAATAAGAGAAACACTTACTAAATTTTCATCTGTCAAGTGGAGAAGAATCTATTTTAGTTCTATATCAAATAAGCAACCAGTTTCAAACAAAAAGTATTTTTCCTTGAATGAATTCTTCATTTATTTTTGCTAAGACTCTTAAAAAATTTGTTTGAGAATGCTCTACTAAACAAGATCTGGGAGGGTAAATTAAAGTACTAAGCAGTGGATAATTTTTAATACAGTTTTCCTTTTCTGCTCATTTGTACTCCTCTGTGATTATACAGTTGACATTTTTCATGAAACATGCTGAGGCCAGAGTGAGTGTAGCTTTATGAAATTAAACAGAAAGACTGTGGGCTATCACTTTCTCATTCAGTCCACAGGAAGCCCCAAGTTGCAGAGCATGCAATGGTAAAAGAGCACTAAACCAGATCAGCTTCTCAGGCACCTTCAGAATGGAAAGACTGGGTTGAACTCATCATGAGCAAGATGCAAATATATACATTTTTTAATTCACAGAAGAGTAAAAAGGGACAGTCTCTGTCACTTGGCAACATGTAAGGTACTGTGAAAAGTGCATTCTTGCTGAATGGGTCAAATCATCAGCAAGACTGAACATCTCCCACAATGAATTATATATGTATAAACCAAATGGAGAGATACAGTTTTGCTTTACAGATGCTGCAGCTTCAGAGTCACAGGATACAGTGTTCTTTTAGGACTAAGAGATTATTTATTTATTTTGCATTTCCAGTGGTAGAGTAGAATTTCTTATCTGATTTTGCATACACTGCATGGACAGTATGGCATGTGCTTTCCTATTGGGGAATGGTTAATGGCTTTCTGAATTAGTCTGAAGGCCTAAGGCAAGGAGTGGAGGGGTAGTACATTTGACCAGTCATTAAAGTGTCTTCTGCTGCAAAGAAAACCCTCTAAGCTAAAATGTTTCTTGGGTTTCACATTAGCAGGCTATGCAACCCCTATACCAAAGATTTTATGCAATAAGTAGCTTTTGAATAGTTCTGTTAAAATTGGGAAATCCTCTTTTCACCTTGCTGCAAGCAGGTGACATATCCTAAAATCCAAACTATGCTAAGGTCTGCTGCAAGGATGTTTCCAGTAAAAAAATTGGGTAACCCTATTTTCTGTAGATAGAGGTAAGCTTTATATTTATTAAAATAAATATTTTAAATTACCATTTAATTCAAAAGCATAAGCTCAAAATCATGGCACTTTTTACACTTTTCATTCAGAGCAGACTTCCTCAGTGGTGCAATCTAATGGATTTGAAAAATTCACCAGTTGGTATGGGAGACACAACGTCCACACTATTAATGTTTCAGGAGCTTTATTTCAGACCAGCTTTGGTCTGTCTTGTGGACTGAGTGCTCATTAGCAGCAGGAATGCATGATATAAGCTCCTGGACCTCATCCTTCAGTTTAATTTCTTCAGGACAAAAGGCCAGTTGATGTGCCCTGAGACCACATGATGATGTGAATCAAAGTGCAGTGAGTGGGAAAAGAAATTTGCTTAAAATTGACTCTTCTGAGATGAGAACACTAAGGCCAACACACATTATGACATTCTGAGATATTACCACTTTTAAACAATATTATTTCTACTCTGAAGTTTGTAGGTCTTTAAAATAAGAATGTTCCCCCTGCTGCTCCTTTCCACCATTATTCATCCTGACACTTTGTGCAGAGTTTTAAATTGATCAAATATTTAACTAAATGAAATAAAGAAAATATACTTTTGTATTACCATGATAGTCTAAACAGGACCTTTTGAAATCTTTCTGATACAAAAAAAAAAAAAATAGATGAGGACACAGAAAATTATGAATTTTTTTGCATGAAGCACCCCAAATCTGAAAGGAAAACTAATTCTTATCTTTTGATTTTGGATTAAATCTGTTTGTTGAAATAGTTTGTCATCTGCATGAACCAGGGGACCCACACTATGGTGTATGGTTCAGCCTGGCTCTGAGATGCTAAGTGCTGCCCAGAACACTGGAGAGCTGTGAAGGATTCAATTTTAGTGTTCAAATTTAGAATCTGAACACTCTAATACATAATTTTCTCACTACTTACTAAACCACAATCAGTGATAAATCAGAAAATTATGCATATATTCTGATGAGATCAAACTTCATTTAGTTTCATAACTCAGCTGCCTAGATTCTACCTAACTTCAGTGTTTAGAGCTTCCAGTTAGCTAGTTCCAGGTCCATTAATTTAGGCTGGTTTTAGATAGAGATCCCAGTAGATTTAGTTAATGATTAATCTTCACCTAATCCTTATCAGTTGTGTTCAAGTTATTGTCTACTTTTTCCAGAGTGATATGAGACAATGGTATGTCCACTGCTCTACCAAAAGGAGAAAACTGCAAAGGAACCCATACTGTTGTGCAGGTATTTTTGTGAAATGGCTCACCTAGGAGCTGTGCAAGGAGGTGTCCAGTTATGGCCAGTATCAGTTGCTTCATAAGAGAGAAGAGACCTCCCATAACACATTTTCCTTTTACTCTGACTTAATCCTGGTAATTTCTCTTTTGGCTTTTGATCCCATCTTTTAATCTCAGAATTTTTTTCAAAGCAATCACAGATCAAACTTCCCTGATGCTAGCAGTCTTCAAAGAAAAAGTGAAAACTTTCTGGCAGACACAGTTCTATCTTCTTGTATATCTGTGTATCTGCTCACCACTTGTTTTTTTTTACAGCTAGTTTAATTTTTTTTTCCTCTCCCACTGCTTGTTAAAGAATCAGGGTGCTGCTTGGTCTATGCTGGCAGTTTCATTGAACTCCATGCAGCTCTGCTAACTTTCACCTTCTCAGAATCAGGCACACATGTCCTTAAGTTCAGGACAAAGAGCTGGAGCTCTGGGTTGCACAGCAAATGTAACTCACCAGTGTGTGTTAAAAGCTTTTATTTCTCAAGGATGTGTGAATGTCGTGAACATGAATTTTACTTCTGAAATGTTGATCTTGATTGCATACCAGAGATGCCTAAAACAGCTTTAGACTTTTCTTTGCTATTCAACCCCCTAAAACTGCCTCACATATTTCATATTCTCACTAATTGCTTTGACAGATGTGTTGAACAATTGGGATGTTTTCAGCAGAATTACTCTGTCACTTGTTCTAGAACAGAGGGACTGGGATGATTCTGCTTCCTCAGCTATCTGAAAATGAAAAGGTGTCAGAAACAGATTCCTTCTCTTGACTCACCACAGCACCAGGTCTGCAATGCAGGGTCAAGGTATCTACATCTACAGAGAGGCTATACTTTGAAAAGCAATTTAAGCAAAAAATAGATTATCAATCACATAGCATTTTAGCTCTCAGTATATGATACAGGAACAGACAGCTGTTTGGAAACTTCTTTTTGGCTTGGAACCCTATTATCTACAGCACCACTTGATGCTCCTAGATGGATGATCTCTTGGCTGACTCTGACTCTGTGTGGAGCTGTGCCATCTGAACACATGTGCCATCTAAATTACTTGGACAGGATCACTAGAGGTTCAGCGCCAAGTGACTGTAGGTTTAGACAGGCAGCATACCTAATATTGGAACTGCTGGCTCCTTCATAAAAAATCCCATTCCCTCTGACAATGCTGAAAAATTGGCTTTACTTTCCATCCAATATGTGATTGCACCTGTTGGTGCTTACAGAGATCCTCCCCTCCAGCCAAATCCTTGTAGCAATAAATGACCATTCAAATGGTTTTAAGCAAGGAGGTTCCTCATCGACCTAGGAAATTAAAGCCCTCTTTTATTTAGATATTAGAAAACTAAGTAGGCGTGTTCAAAGCTGAAAGGTCTCTAGGGACTCCTCAATACAATCAAAAATTCTCGTTTGGTATGCCTGGCCTCATTGTGACAAGTCCAATTAAATGAAACATCTTTTAAAAAATACTGCAAAGTATGGTATGAGGATGCCATTTAAGGAGCCACACCTAACATGCTGCCTATCTGTGTCTGTATCCATACTTACCCATAAAATCTGGACAGCTACCCAAATTATGTTTCATTAGATAAGCTGCCCAGAAGAGATGAAAGATTGCCAACAATTCAGAAAATGTTTGACTGCACAGAGTGCTGATGGGAAGAAATACTGGCCAAATTGCTTATGCAGGCACAGTTCTGGGAATTTTCTGCTCTACAAAATAATTAGCTTATTAAATCACTTACTGGAAGGCAATCAAATACCAAATCCCAGCTTCCAGTGACAACATAACAAAGCTAACTAGAGCAGTTACTATCACTTTGTTACCAAGGTTGTATATGTTGTGGCTGTATTTAGCCTCAGATTTGCAGGAAGAAAAATCTTACAATATTGAAAAGAACTGCACTGCTAAGAAATCTACCTCTTCATCAAAGTTACAGATGTATCCAGCCTTGGATGATTTACAAACTCAGTCAACTAATGGAGTCTTGGACTAGTTCTGCTTGGATGTGGAATAAAAGTCCCTAACTAATGATCAATCAGATGAATATCTAAGGGACTTATTCAGGAAAAGAACAGCCCTGTATGGATGAATATTGTACAAATCCAACCTCTTCAGACAACAGATTTTTTTCTTTTCCTAGGAAAGTTGCTGAAGAATAAGAGAACAGAGAAGATCTATGATTTAAAATCCCTGTGAGTATCAGTAAAAGTGAAATTGCTAAAGACAAATCCCTTCCAGTTTTCACTAGTGAAGGATGTGTTTTTAAAAGAAGTGCAAAAAGAGACAAAACCATTCCTGTGTATGAAAGTGTTCTAGTCCCTTGTAGGACCTTTTGAACACTGGCACTGCCACCAAACAGGGATCAGCTGTGAGGTGAGAGTGCCAGAGACAAACCAGAACCACCACGACTCCACCACACTGGTCCTGACTCCTGGCAGGACATTCCACGAGAGAAGTGCAATGATCTCCTACCCCATGGTTGGGTATCCCCACTCGGCACATGCAGGAGACACAAAAAGACAAAAACCAGATGTCAGCTGACATGTTATTGACTGAAAAACTACTGGGTGAGCTGAGGTGAACTCCAATTCAATACAAACTGGCATACACTACCCTAATTAAACAGTGGGACTCTCAAGGAAGCAAGGAGTTTTTAAAATTAACTTAGATGATGCTTTTCCTGAGGAAAAACCAGAAGCACTTAATATTCCAATGCAGTTAATTTTCAAAAAGATGCATTCTTTCTATTTTCAAAAACATCAAGTATGATTTTTAACCACGTACAGAAAAATAGCAGCTCTGTTTTTGTTTGGGAAGATTTTAAGTCACACTTGTTGATGTAAACAACACTGTTTGCATCCAGACACTTAAAGGCAGTTAAAGGACTGATCTGTAGATATCCCATTATCCACTACAAATTCACTAGAAGTTTATTTTCTGCCTGTTGGTGGAGTTAAAATATTACTACAATTAAGTACAATTTTTCTCAGTGCATAACAATATGATTTCAAGCAATTCTGTTCCACTTTTCTATGTTTTGGTTCACTGCTCAACAACACTGCCTTTTAGTACCTTTCAGGAATTCAAGGCATAATGCAGCTAATGTTTTGTACCTGTTTGTTTTCCTGGGCTATCTCCACAGGGAACTGGAGACATAGTATTGTTCCAGTAGGAGTTTTTGTTTTGCTGTTTAGATTAACAGAAATTTATAGATGTGCCAGGGGTAACAAGGTCAGAAAACTGTCCCTCTGGAGGAATGATAAGCAGCATGGTAGTTGCTTATTCCTTCTAAAATGAGCATCAGCAAAGGAAAATTTTTAGAAGTGATGAGTAGAAAAATATCTTAATCTGTTTACACACATAAACAGACATACAGACTCACATTTTATATATGAAAAATTGTCATCTTTGAAGCAGCCACAGTAGAATCACTTCCCAAGATGAAGATATTTCAAATATCTTCAGCTTATCACCTAAATACTGTAAATTTCTATTATGTTCTACAGAAAGGAACCTTGATAGGCAAGTAAAGAACCTGCTTTGCTTTTTCCTTAACTCTCTGTGTTTTGCCCATAATCAAAAAATAATCACCAGAAAGACAAACTGACCACCTTGGAAGACATAATGTGTCATGGGATGGCAACTTCTGTAGCACCAAAGTAACTCAGGTTTAGAAGGATACGTGCTTCTAAATCTCTTTGATGCTTTTAGAAATCCCCTGCTGTTTTGGTTTTATTGTCTCAGAGTTACCCAGGCAATTCCACTCACTGCAATGGAATTATTTGTGATTCACAGTGGAGTACATAAGAGGAATATGATACCCTTCATCTCTGCATGACAAAAGAACTTCCTCTTTTTCCAAGGGAGAGTTTTTAATTTAAATGGTTAGACTCAGAAACAGGAGTATGGAACCCCTGAGGCTTTGAACAAGTTTCTTAATCTTGCAATTCCAGGCCTTCCATCTATAGAAACTGGAGTATTACTTTCCCTCAGAGTAACAAATAGCCATTAATGAGAGTGCCTGCTGCCTCCTGCCATGGGACAGCTGTCTTATTGACAGGGCCAAGAAAACAAAAGGGATTTCTTACCAAAGCATTTGCTCATAATGCCTACAACAAATGCTGTAATTCAAATATGTAATGTATTGAAAATGTGAGTTAAACAGAAATACTGTTTTGGGGTGTACAATGCCTCATTACCTGCCATTCTATTTTAATATAATTTTCCAGTTCGTAATTTTTTTATGGCACACGCATTTTTTCTTTTTTCCATTCAGACTTATATTCTCACCAAACCATTTCTGGCCTGCACCAGTGAGACATGTATTTAGTAGCTCCTAACCCAAAGCAGATTCTTGCATTTTGTCAAGTGTGAGATGTTGAAGTAATATGGTAAGTCTCACAGTTCATCTCCTACACCACGTTCAGCAAAAACTACCTTGACACTACGCCCTGCTGGGCACATTGGGTTGGCTTTTGACCTGCTGGCATTGCAGCTTGCCTCCCCCCTAGCATTGTCTCATTGACACATCCCTGAGAGGGATTTCTACTTAGACATCATAAACAATGTATAAGCTAGCGATGCAAAGCATCACCTATGTGAAAAGAGCTCAGGAGTTACTGTCAAGCAGCTGGTATTTGGATCAGCTCTCTTCCCAGCCCTCTTTTTCTTCCAGAGTGGTGTGCTAAATACAGCTCATTGCCTCTGACAAGGAAGTTGCTACCCTGCATGTCTAGCAACACCACAGGAGCAGAAGCTTTAAGTACTCTCTGCTGTCTCCCCCTCCCAGAGCCAGAAGTAGCTGTAGGGTGAATACAGCAACCTTCCAGCATAAAAGGACTACAGCACTGCACTACAATATTGAATTAATTCTTTAGTAAGGAAACTGATAACCATTGAAACTTTGTATCTTGACTATTCAGAAACCTTTTCAGACTTCCTATCAAGACTCAAGATGACAGAATAGAAGATATTTTGAAACACAGATGTTTAAAAATACTTACACCCCTGAATTCAAAATTTTTAAACTGGGTAGAGAAGTTTCATGTTTGGGTGCAAATGAAGCCATGAAGGAGGAGCAGAAATAACAGCAGGAGATTAGTCTACCAGGAGAAGCTGGTTACTTTCTTTGGGAACTCTTCTAGCTAATCTCATAACTCAATAACTTTCACCTACATCAGTGAAACATCATTCTGCTATTTATTAAATTCTTCTGTAGTCACAAAATCCTATCAAGGTTCTTCTTTCATTTTAAATCTGTCAGGCTTCATTCCTAGTCCCCACAGACCATTTTTATGATGATAATGCTGAGAAGTCTACATTAAGCGAGACAGAAAGAAAATGGAAAAATCCTTGAAATCAAGCAGAGTTCATATTTCTTAAACTACTGCAATAACCTACTGTACACTTCAGCTGAATATTGTTTGTAATATCCTCCCTTGAGTACTGCAGTAGTGTTGGAAACTAGTACTTTAGCAAATTGAGCAGAAAATGTAGCATTTCTTTTGGCTCTACTTTCTACTGATATAATGCAGTCCTGTTTGTCTTTTTAATTTGGCTTTTTAAAAAGAAACACCACACAAGGAATATTTGCTGCAATGCCAAATCCAGTATATAGCTACAGACTGTGACACAGAAATCACACCTAGCTGCTCCAGAGCCATCTTAAAAAAAGCAGCTCCTCCTCTCCTAGAATATAATGGTGCTGGAGTAGTGGTGGTCTCACCCAGAGATCTAGGGCAAGGAACAAGAGCCCTCACAAAAATTGTTTTGTTGGAGGGATGAAGACATGAAAAAACACACTTTATGACCTGTTAAGAAAAAAAAATTTTCCAGTCTTCTTAGATAATGGAGTGGAACAGTTGTTAAAAAAACCCTTCCTACCACTCAACCTAGGTTCTCAAAATTCCTAAACATTGCATCTGACCACTCTTCTTTCTCAACCTTTCCCTTCCTTTCCAACAATCCAGCCCCAGGGCCAGCACTGTACTCTGCTGTTCATGGGAAAGGGAAGTTGGACCATGGTCATACTTGTTGCCACTTTTCCAGCTGAACTTGCTACCTCCAGCAGGTCTTTCATGTCTAGCCTTGTGCATATTCCTATGATTAATAATAATCTGAAAATAAAGGCAATATTGACACAATAGATAAAATATAAATATGTGCAGAGAAAGTGACTTTTTGTTTTCCCAGTAATATGGCTTCCAATACTTTTTTGAAAGCAAAATTTTGAACTATACTTTGTTTAACAAAGAAACTATAAAATTAAACTGAACTGATTCTTGACCATAATAAATCTTCCAAGACAGTATGAAGAAATCCCTGAATGAACTCTCCATGGTTCAACTAACAAATTTTAGATTTTTCCAAGGGTTTTTGTGTACTCCAAAGACACTGTAGAAGAGACTAATGCCTGTTGTCACCCTTGCACCACAATGTGGTAAATAATGGTCAAAACCATTTTTTCTGTAGGCTGAGGTACAGGCAAGGGAAAAAATGTCAGACTTCATTAATCCTCTGGGGAGCTGCAGTAGGTTCTTATGGGAATTTAAATACAAAAGCAAAGAGATGAACCTTGACAAAATATGCATGACTGTTAAATAATGTAAACAAAATGGGATGTCTTGAATGCATAATGCTGAAAGAAGTGTGTTTACTTGATAGAGCCAAGAAATCTTTCAAGATAATTTCATCCTTGTGTAATTCTTCACTGTTTATGACTGCTAAAAATTACTGCTTTGACTAGAACAGACAACTTTTCAGGGAAAAAGCTAAATACTTTGCATTCATGGATTGGAAGCCTTCACTCTTTCTTTCATCATTGTAATCACCTGTTTTACAGTGTGCAAATTGCCAGACTTGATGAATCCTTGTTGGAGTCCCTTTGCATATGACAATTTGGTGTAAATATTTCAAATAAGTTATATAAAAAACACGAGGTCATTCCAAACCATTGCCCTACATGTTTGCAATGACTCCATGAGCAAGAGGTTTTTGCACAGAAGAAAACTCAGCTTTAGTAGATGCTACAGTTTGACACTGAATAAACAGACATGCAAATGAATTCCTGACACTGAAGTCTTGAAGCTTTTGTACAAATGAACCCACAGATAAAGCTGAATATAAAAAATAATATAAATACAACAAATGGAGGAAAAAAACCCAAGGGTACATAAGCACTGTAATTTGGAGCAAAAATGCACTTCCAAAGCAGAACTCCTAACCACCTTCACCTACCACACATTGGTTCACATTTTCATTTTCTTACTATCCTGAACTGAAAGATGTACTCTGAGAGGTCACTTAATGCCATATGCTGCTTTTGGACATTATCTCTATAGGATGGATTAGAACTACCCTGGAGCAGAACTCCTGCAATGTTAGGAGTATGGTATTTCATGTTGCAGATCCATTATTGTGACTCTGTTTGCTAACACAGACAAAGCCTGGCATGACTGTGAACTAGAGAGTACTCAGGTAGGAAATGATCCTCTGCAGGCTTTGAGGAGATTCAGACCTCAAATTGGCATGTGTTGCAATCTGCACATAAACTTCAGCTTTGTGTACATGCAGCTGCAAATACAAATTACTTCAGGTTGAGAGCCATAATGCTGCCACCTGAAGAACTTTAGATGTGAGCTGGAAGTCTAGATTCCCATTTTTGTCTTGGAGCCTCATCTGTTCATTCACTTTCTAGTGCTGCATGAAATGAGAGAGAAAATCTTGACCCCCCTCGACCTAATGAAAATTTTGCCATGGACATCAGTGCAGGGGTGTCATTACTAAAATGGATATCAATCCAATGCCTACAGACCATTTCACAAAGCTCCTACTAGAATGGAGTTGAACTAAGTGAAAACACAACACACAGTCATCTAAGAACACAGCAAACAGCATTTTTAGCAAATTCCCCCTTAAGACTGTTAAAGTTCTAAGTGTCCTCTGCTCCATGAACATTTGAATGCCCAGTACACTGAAACATCTAGACACTTCCCCTTATAGACCTCAAAAAAAGATATCACATATATTGAAGTAGGAATATCAGGCACAGTCATGCTGGTTCCAAAAAGGAAAATTTGCAAACTTCTCATCAGCTACTGATGGCAAAATACATTCAGAATTCATGCTCTCTCCTACCAAAATACAACGAGGGCTCTGAAAGAATTTATTAGGCTGCAAACTCTCATTGCTTGCATTTATACACATTACTATTTTCACAAGCAAGAAAGTTGAAATAATGTTTTAGAAGAACCTCCTCTTAAGCGCTGATAAACATGGTCTAATACATAATGCCAGGCTGCTAAATCCAATATCATTGATGGATTAACCACCAAACATTAATAACTATAAGTAAAAATGGAATAAGAAAACCACTTTCATTTAGAAGGAGCTATTAATAACCCAGCAAAAAAAAAGATATTTTCTATATGCTGCATAAATATGAAAAAATGACACCTTACAAGCTGCAAACATAAATTTATAGGAAAAAACAATCCAAACCCACATCTTTTGTCCTATATTTTGTCATAAAACATATTTTGAATTACAGGAAACTGTAGCCTAGAGGTGTTGGATCTAGATAGGTCAAAGAATCATCTTATCATCATTAGATCATGAATGCAGCTCTAGCCAAAACTGTGAAATCTAATTTTTGCTCAGTAGGTTGCCTGGAATGGACTGCTACCCTGAATTAGTTTCCAGAGAACAAAGGTTCATGTTATGAGTACTAATCACACAGCAGAGAGACCAAGAAAAAAGAAAAGAGATTTTTGATTCAGCTAACTTGCTCATTCAAGAGACAGTCTTTAGGGTGAAGCACTGGCATGCTGACATGGGACAGCTTACTACAATGTGCACGACTCCTGCTTGCCAGAGCCCTCCACTGACAGTGATTACAATGGCTGCCACCAGCTTAATAGGGGAAAAAAATTAAAGAGACAATAATTCATTACCTTTAAACCAGATATTTAAGGCGGGACTGGGATTTGCTTGTAATTTATATAGAAAGGAATACAAATTTCCAATGATGTGACAGCATTTCTCTACCACAAAAAGCTATTAAAAAACCCACTACTAAATAAATTTCACTTGATTGAAATTTTGCTACTTACTGACCATTATTTAGTACAAGATTGTTTCAAGAGGAGCACAAAATTGACCAGCTGGTATCAAAGATTCCAGTGTCTGCTTTTGTTCATGAACAACAGTAACATCTAAACCATCATGAAAAGCAAAGCTTACCCCTTACTAATTAAAACCTTGCCACTGTACAATACATCATGATTTCTTAGAAATCATCAATTCAGTTTATACTTCATGACTTGTATTCTTTCCCTGCTTTTTTTTTCTTTCCCTGAAAGCAGAGAATCCATGAAAAGATAACTGTCATCATCAGCAGATAATTTCATAATAAGCAAGCCTGGGTTTTTCTTCAAACTATGTAGAGAACTAAAATAAATACCAAAAATACACAACAGTATATTTATATTAGGATCAAAGTTTCTTTAAAGGGTTTATTTCAAATAGGTATGCCCTGAATTTGTCCCTATAACAACATTTAATATACTATTTCCCTTTAGTGAAAGGGTCATAAAAAATATTAGGTATTCTTCTCTACTTGCACTATTTCTTCCAATGATAACACTGCCTTATAAAAAGAGTATTATACTCATTTCACAACTTAACTAGCTTTCTTCCTTTGTGATAATTACAATTAAGTCTGAAGTGTTTCTTTTCTCCATTTATATATGGTTTACTCTCTCTCAGTACATTTAGAAGCGACTTAAAAACCATTCTTATTGCTCTAACATGATTTTCTTGTCTTTAATGCATTATTATCCATAAGAATCATATATTTATTTTGAACTTCAGTTTAACAGAAGAACAGTTTGATTTCTTAGTCTTTAGGAACTAAAAGGAGCAGCCTTTTTATTAAGGGATCAAAGACCAAAGATCAGATTCTGTGTTTCTGTATAAAAAGATGCATTTGATGACATTCCATTTTCTACTGTTCCCCTAACTTCCCTTCCATATGCTCTCAGTGATAGCAGCATTAATCTTCACATAACATTGAAATTTTGCCTAAGCATTTTTTTGCAGCATTTTCTGGGAAGCAAAGTTTTCAGCAAATTAATATATATTCATGCTCCATCATGTCTTTGTCCCTAGCTGGTTGGGGGTTGACAGAACTTATTTTTAGCCTGTGCTTCTGCTTATCCCACATCTCTGCCCATTTTCTTGGAAAAAAGGTATGGATAAGTATACCTTCACCCACAGACAGACACGAACTGTAAGCAACTCACAGAATTACTGTAATTATGCTACCAAATGGAGATTCATTTTCTGGGCTACAAATATGTCAGAGAAACTTAGATGTAAAAGAGAAGAAAGTGGTTTGACAAAGACTTTTTTTTTTTTAGTAGAAATGTCAGTAAATCAACATTAATTTAACACAGAGGTACTTTTAATGCAACTCTTTATACTAATAGTAGGAACATATAACTAATCTTTGCTTTTTAAAAATGTGGGATCTGAAAGTTTGTTAATAGTACATTAAAATGTGAGGAGTATCAAAAAGTCCAGTTAAGGCTCCAAAATATAATCAAGTTTAATATTTGTGGGAAAAAGCTCTTTTATTCTTTGTAAAGATTCAAGATAACTGATTAAAAGTTTTAATATTTTAATACATTCTGAAATACCCAAAATAACTTTTCTCCTGTCAGCTTATTGGTGTACCTCCAAGGCATTCCATGCTAGTTTTCAGCAGTGTTTTTTATATAAACTTCCTTAATTTTTAATATTTTGTCTATTTCTGTTTTGTGCTTGTATATTGGATGAGTAAATCCTTTAATTCTCTGCCTGAGAACTGAACCACTCTCTGAGGATGCTCAGTCATATCCTGGCCTTCAATGGAAAAAAGTAACAGCTGTTGCTTCCTGCTGTCAGAGTTTTAGGGGACAACATAGCTACTGGTAATAACACTTATATACTAGATAATAGCTGTGGTGATCCTGGTTCTAATTCTCCTGCATAAATGAAATTATTCAATTACTTCCTATCAACTATATCAGTAAACGACATTTGTGGGAAAGGTTTGCATGACAGGGCTGCCTGATCTTTCCCAGAGAAACTTCATCACAAGGATAGCAAAATTGTGGATAGCAAAGTCATGGTGATACTTTGAGCCCAGGCTGAGTCAGCAACACAGGCTCTTCAGGTCAGGGTGTTTGTTTCATGGATGAGTATCAGTGGTAGGGCAGTGGATGAACAGTAACTCTAGAGGTCAGGGCTCATTCCAAGGGGCACCTTACAGACAGGAAATACTAAGGCAGTTCTTGCTGCAGTGAGCTTAATGCAGTACTGAGCATGGACCCCCAGTGCCATTTTTGCAAACGTTCAGAGTTTATCTACAGTGTGAGGAGCTTTATTGCACATTCACATTTTAAAAGTGCTGGACATTAGGCATACTTTTTACACATAGGCCTGAAAATCAGTGCAGACAAAAAAGCAGATAATTCAAATTAATTTAATTTCAGTGCCTAAAGTGACTACAGGACAGGTAAACAGGCTCTAATAAAGCTGATTGCCAAAGAGATTAGGCTGCTTTGCAAATGCAGGTCTTTGATAGACAGCAGAATAAGGACTAGAGTGAATGTAACAAGCAGAAAGTGTTCTACTTGGGTACTACTTTTGAATTTCCAAAGGGTTTTGAACAGTTTTTGTGATTTTATTCAGGGCTGCTAAAAGAGTTACTAACTTGGAATCTGAAAATAATAAAGTTTACCTAGATGTTTTAGCACCAGGAGCCACTTGATTAGTTTTGAGCAAAAACACATATGTCTTTGAAAAGCTTGGGGACATAATTTACCTGCAGTCTAATGATTCAAAACTCATCAATAGAAGAACCTGATCATCCGTTACTGAAGCCATCATCAAAGCAGAAAATTTTCTTTTAAGCTATTCAGCAGCATAATAGTAACTTCCTAATTAAAAGTAAATTAACTGCTGAAGACTCTACTAAGTCATATGCAGAATAACAAATCTTTTTTTCAACAGGAAAGATTTTTTTTTCAATTATCTTCAGAAGCTCCTTAAAGAATTTGTGCATGATGAGTAGACAATTATCACTAAATCTTGAGAAACATACTTGCATAATTTCTCCTGGACTCCTGACACTTCTTGTTGATTGAAGTTAATTGCTTGTGTGACCTCCTGCAAGCTAAAAACCAATTTTACTTTTATAAAGGGCACTCTTTATAAACCTGTTCTTTTCCTGACCACATAAAATGGGAATCTGGTTGAGTTCATAAAACACAAAAAAACAGAGCCCAGAAAGCTTTATAAAAGAGTTTCTCACATATAAATAATTAAAGTCCAAGTTTTCATCACTGAAATTTCCTTTCCTTAAGTCTTTTAGAAGCAGAGAATATTTCCAGCACAGAAAGCAGATTTGGGCTGTGAAAAAGTTCTGAAGGCACAGAATGTGTGCCTGTTTATCCCCCTCTGCTCCATGGGAGCTGTACTAATGTCGTCAGTGCTGACAACTGGAGTGTTTTTCCCCATCTCAAAGAGGGTCACAATTGCAAGAACCAAATATTCAGAGAAATCCAAGCAAGTTCACAGTGACTTAGTGACATAATTAATTTAATTTTACAATTATTGGGTCATGTTGCAGTGTGTTCCAGTTGAAGGAGAAATGCAGTTCCAAAAGATGAAGTAAAAATTAGTACAGTGTGTGTCTAACGTGGAAATATGTGACTGTCCAAATTGTAAGGGCTTCTGTAAGTTTTTCAATGACCTATAATATTGTCCAGAATATCAGTGGCACTGCAGGTGGTGACTGTCTGTTTAATAAGCCCCTACTTGTTATGAGTTTTACAAAGGGCTTCTTTAAGACATCCTTACAGACATTCTCTGTATACCTGTACTGGGCTGCCAACCTGAAAGAGGAATGCTTTATTAGGACACAGAGACAGGACATCTAACAATGGAAAAATAGCCTAAGGATACTCTACAAGACTCTGATTGACTCAGATTGCACTGAGGTCGAATACCTACTCTTAGCCATTAGCAGCTGAGTTTCATTAATCTTTTTACCTTAGAAACCACAGGTAACTTCCCTGGAATACAGTAGCATTAGCAATTTGCTATTCTTTTATCATGGTTTAAAGTATTCTGACTTTGACAGCTATTCCTATGGCTGATTTTTTTCTGAATGATGTTACATTAATGGCTAAAATTTATTACTCCTCATTTTTGCCTCTCCAGAGGAGAGAACCAGTATGGAGATTTTTTTTCTTATCCTTGATTATTACATAATTTCTGTATATTATTTTATAGTTAGAATCTCTTGTTATTCTGTAAACTTTATTTTACTTATCTGATAAACTAATAGCTGTGACTTTCCAACTTGCAAAGTTCTATATTTAGCATTTCTGCAGCATGTGTGAATAAGAGCAGAAAATGCAGTGAAGTATCCAAAATAGCAAAATCTCTAAAATTCCCAGTTAAGGATCCAACAGCATTGTTACCTCAGCCAACTTGTCAAGTCTGTATATTTTACAATGTATACTGCACATTCAATTATGATCTCTAAATTAAATGTTGAAAGAAAGACAGTTATAGATAATACTTTCTATAGATAGCATCAGTTATTATCTTGGGAATGGATAGAATTTATCTTTATGGATAGATAAATTCATCTACTTTCCTCCTTTTTTGAGTTCTTTCCTGCTACCTCCCTTCGACTATTCATTATGCAGCTTTTGTGAATCATTTATTGGTCTTTGAATCTAATTTCTTATGTTTGAATTAAGAAAATATTTGCAAGCCACTCTCTAATTTTCTTAGTATCTTCAGGAGCTACAGGGTAGACCCAGATCAAAATGAACCATAATAATCTGCCATTATATAAGCAAGAATCAGGCAAAATGCAAAAGCATGTCAAAGGTCCTCCTCAGGGCATTTCCCAGTTGTTTTACATTGCCCAAACACTGCAAAGCAGCAAAAAGTTCAGGATCTGGTTCTTAGCTATTAAAACCTGATCTCCTAAAATATTTCTGTATCTGGTATGACAGTTAAAACACCGACCAGAGTAAATCCCCTAGGAAACCTGTCCTGCACAGTGTAAGTGTTGAAGAAAAGAAAAGGAATAACTAAGCAGAAAGCAAACTAACCTAGATAATTGGAATAACATGTTACTGTAACCCTCTTGCTTCCTTCCCCTCTCTACCCCTCTTCTGGCCAACACTTCCATTTTCAGGCCACTTTCAAAATTTTAGCTCTGAGGCAAGGCTTCCAACTTTTCCATGGTATTAGTGATAGAGACACACTTCCTTTTTCAGGCCACTTTCAAAGTTTTAGCCTGTAAAATGGAGACAATTCCAATGCAAGAAGAATAGAATTGCACATTGGACTCATGATGATGCTAATCCAACACCTGCTCAGTGACAGAGGCCCAGTGATGTTCAGTCATCCCCTAAACCACTCTGTCTAAACTCAGTTCAGATCCACTGTGCAATGAAACTGAAGCTCCACCAATGAGACATGTATTTGTACCTATGTAAATGTTGGCCAGATCAGATAACAAACTATCTAATAAAAAAATTATCCCTCCATCCTTTGCAGTTTTTATCTGACTGGTTTAGTTTTTTTTTGACTGATAAGTGCTTTATAAACTTTTTAAAATGAAAGCAGCCAGTCTGATGCTACTTGTGATAGGAGATCTCTATTTAGATTATGTTCATTCATTGAACAACAAATTAGGCTCATAGATAATAAAGTTTGCTTTATCACACTATTTTATCTGAATTAGGAAGGGAATTATCACCCTACTATGTGAAAGAGCATGTGTGCAACTCCTTCTGGTAAGCAAGGCTGAGTGGAAGTTGCTGTGAACAAATGCAAACCAACAACTTAAAATATAAGACCCTGCTGAAATGTAACTTTGGGAAAAGTTGATGCAGGTACTATATGATTCAGGGATTGTGTAATTTTGGTAGCTGTGCTCCCAGATCACACCTGTTTATGGTTTTAATGTAGTTATTATTTTAAAATGGGACTGGGGTAGGCAGAAAATTGGAGTACCAAGAACACAAACAGCAAATACTCTAGAGCACAAATTGTGCCAACCAGGCAGCACTCTCCAAATAACAAAAACTACCAGGTGCATTAGACAGACACTACTCAGCAATTTGGAAGACTTAACAATTTTTAGTACTATAACTTTTCTCCTTGTAGTGTAAGACAGACTTCAGAAAAAAAAATTTACCTATTTATCTTTCACTATAGGTTTTTCTCCCTTGACTACTAGATATATGCCAATATTCTGATATATTCTGATATATTAACTCACCAACAGACTGAGAGAGCTTCATTTCAACACTATTAGCACCTCAGGATATTACTAAATGTATTCTCTAATAACAGTGATTCTTGCTCAAATGCACAGGGTTCAATTTGTTGCCCCGCATGAGATTTAGAAAAGAGCAACCTAATGACTATGTTTCTGTTTTTGTCTCTAGATTGCTGAACAGTGATTATGCAGAGCAGTCACGTCAATTGTCTCTGCTCATGAAACATAAGAAATGGCAATATTCAATTTTTTCACCATTTTGGTTTCAATGAAGAAAAATATACCAAAACCGTCAACTATGCATCCATTTTATAACAAAAGTAAATTCCTAATGAAATAAATGGAATAACTTCTGATTGAAAACTGAGCAGTAATTTTTTGTTTTATCTTTGATGATTTGACATTTTTCAGGTGAGGCAAGTTTCTAATCTTGGTCAGATATGTCAGTATAACAGTATCAAAGATAATTTAAAATTAGACAAATCTTAGCAATTCTAGTGAAGAGAGAGTTTTGACCACCTTTACACACTAAATCACATTCTATAACAGTTCTTCTAGAGTCAATACAGTTCCCGTTATTGTATGTTACTGATAATATAAAATAATTTATGGTAGTGAAGTCAAGGAACCCTATTCACAAGCAGGCTCATGATGTAGCAGCCACTGAACCAACACAAAACTTGGCACACATTTGACACTCATAATTACAAGGATGGCTCAAGATACCACTGTAAATAATGCCACCATAGCCTAACTCTTGGGAATATAATTACCCCCTTGAAAAAACACAGCCCAACCTGTTGATGTCACTTTAATCCCATATAAATCCTAAAATTATTAGATGCAAAAACATCTGAAAAACATGGGGTCTCAATCCTTTCAAGTCAGACCACCAGCAGCCCCCAGAGTGTCCTGTATAGCCTCAATTTCCAGGAGCAAGCACTAGAATGGCACTTCTTGCAAGTCTGCAGAGCAGTGACAGTATCTACCAGCATTCCTAAGCAGCAGAGTGCCCTCGGTGAATGTGAGGGAATGACTTCATCCAAGCTGATCAGAAACACCAATGGCCCCCAACCCACTGCCCACAGCTTAAGTTATGCTTTCCCTTACTAAACCACAGCAACTTCTAAAAATTCCTGCTTAGTAAAGGAGAAACCTGCTGGATGACTTTTTGAGATCCTGGAAACGAAATCATTCCTCCACAGTCCTCAAGATACATTCCAAATTTGCTAGATTTCTTCATTCTTAATGTCTCAGTGACAATTTGTCTTTCCCAAGTGTGTGTGATTTGAAATGGTCTTCTACTCTATTATTATCATCCCTAAAATATTATTTTTTAAAATCTTTGATAGTTTTTAGCAAATTCAGAAGAAAAAAGAGGCTGATATTATTATTTCTTTGACCCAACAAACTTATAAATTGGTTAGATAAACCCATTATACCACACCATATGCTTCGCAAAAGTGGGTGTTAAACACTTGTGCCAAAGTTCTCCATAAATATTTAGAATAATCCCCAGTCAGTTGATTAACATGAACCAAATAGGTTTTATTTCCTGATAGATTTTATCCCATCCTGTGATATCTTTTCCAAATAAAAGACGGAGGCTGCAGCTCCCAGCATGTGGAGGGCCTTCAAATAATACCAAGATAATTCTTGTTTATAACTCTGTGCCAAACTGACTTTGTTGATATGCTGCTAGTTATCTTAAGATCCTATTATCTCTTCTCATGCTTATCCTTTCAACAGAGACACTTGCTGAGAACATTATAGTTGAGGGAGAGAATATGCTATCTTTTTGTTCAAGCCATCTGTCTGTTTTAACAAATTTAGCATGGCCTCTTTCATTTACTCATCTTTTAAGTTTCTTAGACACCTTTGGGATATTTACTGGATAAACAGAACTGCCTGAAAGGTCTTTTGTTTGTGTGGTTTTTTGATTTTTGTTTGGTTTTTTCTCTGGAGGGGTGGGGATGGAACCTTCTGAAACTACAGAATAAATAGTTTTGCAATTCAGTGTTACTTGATGATATCAGAGAAGGCAAAATCCTTTTCCACATGCTCAATAAGGAAATAAAATTTAGCAAGTGTGAGTTATATTCACTCACAGTCGATTCAACCCCAC
The DNA here is from genome assembly GCA_034336665.1 of Luscinia megarhynchos. Taxonomy (NCBI): domain Eukaryota; kingdom Metazoa; phylum Chordata; class Aves; order Passeriformes; family Muscicapidae; genus Luscinia; species Luscinia megarhynchos. The sequence goes on along the minus strand of CM067565.1, from coordinate 75,530,204 downwards.
CATCATATGTGTGAATTTGGCAGGGGCTAGGCAGGCAGGTTGTGCGGATTCTCCTTTCTGGCTATAGTCACAAAAATCAAACAAGCTTGTGAGCAGATGACAGGGACACAGCAGCTCTCTCTTCTGTCTGAGGAGCCTTGAACCCTCATCTCTCAGGGGAAATTCCTGAACACCACTGCATGTTAGGATAACTTTCCCTGAAAGTACTTCAAAGATCATCAAATGAGCAATGTTGGAAAAGTGTTTCCTACCTCCCTGGAGAGGGAGGGAGCTGTAGTTCCTTTTCCTTCTTTGTTGATCTGACCTAAATCTAGCCCAGAATTTCTGTTGCTTTGTTTATAACAGAGATACTCTACAAAAGTGAAACAGACTAGTTTGGGCCAAATAAAACTTTTTAGTATGATATGATGTTTTGTTTGGTGAATTGAAGTATTTTTCATTATATGGCTGAACCAAAAGATCAGTCATTGATGTGTTCCCTTCTTTACTGATCTAAGGATGAAAGTAAGAAATTCACTCAGAACATACTTTAGAAAGATGATCCACCCTTGCCCTCTGTGATTCTCTTATGCAAACTGAGCACCATAACTGAAAGGAAAAAGCAAGGAAGCAAAGGCCTACAAAGGATAGAGTTGACTCCATTGTTTTTTAAATTTTGCTCCTTATGCAAACAGAACTATATTTACCAGCAAGGACTGAGAGACTGGAAATTGTCCATACGTCACGCTAAGAAATATTATAACCAAAAAAGAACACAATCTACTTCAAATAGAAAATAATCTCAATAAAATCAAAAGCAATATCAGTAACTTCAATCTTTTTAGTTTCAGTGCTCATCTCTAATGGTAAAATAATTAACATTTTGGATAACCAATTCTTTAAAAGTGTCACAGAAGTGCTGTGGGAATTGCTGTTAGAACAAAGAATAAATTGTGTTAACAGGGAACAGTTTTGGGGGGAACACTAATATCTAGGAGACCCTGAAACCTTTGATGTCTACAATTATCATCAGTTGCCACACAGCATGCTCTGAAAAAAAATATATGCAATTGTCTTCTGGATTGTGCTTCCTTACAGTCAAGATGAGGAACAACGGTGCAAGCAGTGAGTTGCAAAGTTACTATGTGGTTCAAGGAGCAGATGGTTTGCTTTCTGAAAAAAATCTGCCAAAAAAATCTGCCATTTCTGCAGGAGAAATGTTAGACTGAGAAAACAATATCTCAGCTTTGTGGTGACAGCTTCTATAGTGGCATTTATTTTTATCATGAGATGGGTTTTGTCTCACTGTGAGCTTTCAGCTGCACTACAGGTGAGAATTTTTAAAATTCACTCTTTTTCACACACACCATGAATGCCACTATAAAAATTCTCTAATATTAAGTCTTCTATTAATATGAATTTGTTTACAGCCTCTAAATTTAATAGATAAGCAAAGCTTTAAGTCACATGTTCTCAAATAAGTTTTAACAAAGAGGAACACTTTAGTGATCTGGACACATGCAATTTCCTAAGTGTGGCCAGTGATGAGATTCACTGCTCAAAAGTCAACACTATTGGGAGAGCATTATGCTGTCAATTCAGTAAGAATTGACATGGAGCAATGAATGAAAAGAAAATGAACATGCATTAGTACATTTATTGTGGGAGATATTATTGGCTTTCAATGATAAAGACTTACACAAGGAAATGTCACATCTCAGACACTGAGATATCTTGCTCTGCACATCTGCTTATCTCAGGTGCACTGTTTAAACATAGCCCATGCTCCTTGTTGCTATAAAGGAGACTGGAAATAAAAGAACAATAAGAAAGATGTAGGAAAGCGAGAAGATTCATCTAAGAATACTGAGAATATTATTAACACCATACAATATGTTCATAACCAGCCCATTGAAAAAGAGCAGCATTTAAACTCTGAAAAATCAAATGGCTCTAAATTTAAACACCTTAACAAATTAAAAACAAAAAATCTGCCACTTGTATAATATGTGTGAATCTGCAGAATTATCACCATCAGTAGGTCCACTGAAAATGAGATTTCCAGAAAAATGGGAAGTCTGTGAAAGGGTACCTTTTGCATACAAGGCATACAAGAGGAATTATCAAAAACCAGAAAAATCTCTAAATTGTTTCACTTTTTTGCCCACTTTCAGACTCTAAACTTGGAATTATTTGACAAATATCTCTATGCTACTTCTCCCCACTTACACTCTCACACCACTTTAGTTTGAAAACTCAGTTGTCCTCAGATAAACAAAGATTTCCTACTTTCATTATTCTCTATTTCATCCCTTCAAAAGCAAAATGCCCTAAAGTTGACTTAAAGTTCTTTTTCCGTGTGTAATGAATAAAAAGTCTGCGCTCAGCTCTATACTGCCTCCACCTTAAGCATTTCCAAAGACAAGAGCAAGAAGCTCCACTGGAGGAGCAATTTAGCAGAGAACTTTAGCACTTCTGAGCAGGGTTGATATAGATGTGGACGAGGAGAAAAGGTGATTTCATGTTCCACCAAATCATGACCCAGTAATTTCTGGGCCAATCTCAGACACACTAAACTTTCAGTGAGGCTATTTTATCTTAAATTGACTTTCCCTAGTGCTAATCTGATTAATCCAGTTTTACTGCTGTGAACGGATGGATTAGTATAAAGAGATCAGCAGGGGAGTTAAGAAGATAGCCTAGACTATTTCAGTTTCTCTTCTATTCCACTAATTTGTAAATGCAAACATAAAATCAAGTTAGGAGCAATTTCCATTAAAAGCTATGGAGTACTCAAAGTCAAGGTGATCACATGCAGTTTCTGAGTTCATTGTATTGCGATGATTTTTTAGGTATATGTGGTATGTAAAGTTTGATCTAAACACAACAGCAAGTAAATAAGAGCATGCATATTGGTAATACCTACAGACTTACCCATCTGCATCCCACCCCCTCAAGTTGTTACCTCCAAGGACTTCTCTTTTAGGTTACTGTCACCTTAACACCTTTAAACCAATCTCATCATGTTCCTTCTTAATAGAGTTTCAATACCAATGCATTAATGAAAAATGCATGAAACATAATTAGCACAGGACAAAAACCATAGAAAGTATATTTCAAATAATGGTACGTGTTTTTCATGTTCATATGGATTCAGTGTATTTCCAATATGGAATAATTTGTCATGTATTCCAATGAGATGTAAGATATAAATAATGGTCTGGATGGTATAAAGTCTCCTATATCTAGAACTTGAATAATATTTATAATAAAGTACAAAAATGATGAAAAATGTGCACCATATTGTTCTGGTGCAGGAAGATCAGTTATACAGTAAATGTAGCTCAAAGTGGAACTGTAAACTGGAAACCTGCTGGAGACAGAGTTCCTGTTTTTCTTTCCTTCACTTGTGACTAAAATATGCACATATATCTGCAATTCAATATTCACCTCAGTTCATGGGAAAAAAAAATCCCTCATAATATTTACATTAAACTATTCCTGGGGTGTTTTATTTTCTTTATTGGTTTATGAGTAAAATCATCTATGTCCTAGTAGGTAGAGGTCCAAAACTCCCTGATATTTTTGTCACTTTAAAAAAACTAAGTTATTGATTGGTTTCTTCTCTTTCTGTAAAGCTTGCTGTTTTATTACTGCATCTATTGGAAAATCTTACATATAAGAGTGAAATATATACTTACATATATTCAGTTACACATTCACATACATTTATAATTCTTAATTCACGAAGCACAACAAACATTTTTGGTTTAGGAACCATAGTGTTCTAAGCATTATACAAACTAATGACACAAAGAAGACGCCAGCCAAAGAATACAGTTGAAAATTGGAAATGGTAGGATAAATTATATAGTCAACAGTATTACATCACAGCATCTATAGGCAGAGAGAAGCAAAAACCTCATCTGTCAGTATTTGGAAAACAACTTGAAGAGGATACCTGTAAACAATAATTGTGAGATAGCTGTGAGTGAGCTAAATCTGAAATCAACCCCTATCAAAATATTAATCCTAGATCCAGACCATGGAGATGACAGGATTCCCTCAAGGGACAGCAGGTAAATGTTGGCAAAACATCAGTCTTACAGTGTCCATATCAATGTCCAAAAAAAAGTGCTTAAAAAATAGAGTAACCTATAGATTAAATGTTGTATTAGGTAATGTTTGTCTTCTTCTGTTTTTATAATGACCCTACTATGGAAAATAAGTGGCAAATTAAAAAAAAAAAGTTTATAAACTATTTCTCTATCTCTAAAAATGGTGTAGCTTTTGCAGTCCCAAGAGACATCTATCTGGAAGCACTGAGGCATGATAAAGTAAGCTAAGGTTAAGACTGTTTCCTTTACTGAACTCATTACATGGAGAGTTCAAACTATTTTTTTGCATCTTATAAAGAGAATGATTTTAGCTCTCACAGAACATTTACATGCTTCTTATTCCAAAATTTATTGACAGAACTTCTGATTTATTCTATGATATAACCATCATGGTCTCTAAGGGAGGTGTGCTACAGTTATATGCAGCCCTTAAGAACTTTTAAAGCAGACCTAATTAATAAGTATTCTTTAACATGCATGCCCCTTATTTATTAGCAAATTGTATCATACAGCTCATGTTGTACTTGCCTATATCATGATGCAACTACAGACATAAAGATATAGGCTGTCACACCCTACTGGTACTCTGCTTCCTCTTAAGATCACCAGAAAATTACTTCTGCCATAACCACAGTCTAGCTTCATAAATGTAGTCATCACCATAATAATTCTCTCAAACAAAAGCTAACATACATTAACATTAATAAGCCTCTGAATGAGACTCCAGAAAACTCACACTTCTCTTTCATTAATTGACTTAAAATCTAATTCAGAATATAAATGGGAAAAAAGGCAAAGTGATAAAAGTTACTCAAGGGGTTAAAAGTATTTTACACTATGCGTGCAAAAAGAGAAGAGAGACAAAAATAAACCTCAGTTTGTGAGAGCCTCTCTCTCCAAGTGGAGGTTTAAAAACTGGTACTTAGCAAGAATGCTCTGAAATTGTGTCTCTGTAGGGCATTAAAAAAAAATCCATTAATGACATGTCTTCTGTCGTTGAAGTGTCTATTATGAGGCTCAGGCTGTGTGAAAGCCTGTCTCTCCACAAGAGAGTTATGACAGGCTTGTCAGGAGGGAAAGGGGATGGCTGAAGACGAATATGTGCTGCCCTGTTGACAAGTGGTGGGGACAGGCAAGGAGATGGATCAGTAAAAATTTCCATTAAATCAAGAAACACACAACTTGCCCCTAAGATCACCTCTGATAGTTTCTTAGACCAGCTGCTTTCCTGACACCCTACTGAGGAACAAATTGCTTTCCTAGCAGGACATTTGGACACTCCTGCATTAATAGATATGGATCCCAGCATGCCAAGCCAAGCAAGAAGGCAATTTAATATGAGCAACACTGTCATCTCAATTTAGGACAACAGTTAGGATGCCCTACAGGGCATTGCAACAGCTTCTAGAAGTACACAGTGTCAGACATTCTTTCTGTCTTAAGGCTATAGAAAGCTGGTATTTCTAGTAAATAGCCAAGCCAAGGAGAATGGAAAATGTAAATGCATAGATGACAACAGCATTGTACTGTCTAGGAGCATCAGTTTCAATTCAAAGGCCTTTCATTTCTCTAGAGAACTGCAGCAAAATTTGTAAGGGAAAGAAGAGAGACAAAACCTTGAGGAGACAGGAATAACAATAGGCAGGCATTTTATTTTCAGGTGGAGGCAAATTTCAGAACAAAAATGCAGCCAGTTCAGACAGCTGTCTAGCATAACAGGATAGCAGTTTTAATAAACAGGGAGAGCATAGAAACTTTTAGTATGTACTTTCTGATAGTGAATGCTTTTAAAATCTGTAAATCATGCTTTTATTTTTGCAGCATCCAGTCTTCATTGCAATCTGTAGGCAAATTCTTAGGATGGAATAACGTGAACTAGTCATACTTTGGAAACAGTGTGTGTTAAAGTGGGGAGAGGTCTCCACAGCTATCTGGAAACAAGGATTGGGAATTCCCGGGATTACCAGAGCCTGCATTCTGGCAAGTCTTAATTAGTTTTGTGAAGCAATGATTGTTTGAATGTATTTGAGAAGAGAAGGATGAATAGTGGCATCATCTGACAAAGAGGAAAACAAGACTTTTTCTGAACCTGACTATTTCTTTAGGAAGAAAACCTCCTCAAAATCTTCAGAAGATGTTTCAGGATTAAGTGGCAATGCAGTCAAACTCTCTTGAAAGGCAGTTTCAGAAGGAAGTAAAAAACTTACGGCTGTTAGAAGGGACTTAGGGGTGACTATAAGAGAAAGAGTGTCTTAACTGGAAAAGTGTTTCCTCTATGATAAAGCAAAGTTATGACTCTTATCGAGATATCTTGATTAAGGATGCTTAAGAAAAAGTATTCCCTGATGCACTATCACAAGTGCACTGATATTCAAAACATTTCCATCAGCAGTGCAGGCCCAGTGCTCTGAAAGTGTTCCCCTGTGCACAACAGTGGGTGCCCCTTGGTGCAGGTGTAGAATTAAATCATGGGTCCAGACATCTAACCAGGATCAGGAGGACATTACAAGGAGATTTGTCCCCTGAGAAAGATTTGACCAACACTAGATATACCACTTCAAATTTTCTCTATGAGCATGGAGTTTAACAGAAGTGCTGAGGGTACATTTTGTCCTCTGTCTTCAGCGGACCTGCTCCAGGGCTCCTCTGACTGGTGCCTCTGTGCTCCATATGCAGATGGTACAAATAGAAACAGCATCATTATTTAGTTTACAACCCACCAGTTCCAGAAGCAACTCTAGGATGTCTTGATAATTGCTACTCTGACAAAACCTGCAGCTGCAGGGAAAGGCCAAACACTTTTGTCAGGAGTGGACAGGCGGACCTTTTTGACTACAATTCTGTATTGTTTATACAATTTTCTTGTTCAAAACAACATGAAAGTAGAAGGCTGGATGTTTTGGTGGCTTTATACATTGTAAGCCCATTGCACAGCCAACATATGATGCAAGAGACCTGTGCTGTCACTTGAGAAGAAAGAGAATGCAGATAATTGTTGACTGCAATGCCTACAATGTGATTCCGTGGCTCTACTGGTATCTCAGCACAGAAAGATGTTTCTGGTCTCCCATGTCACGTGTGTTAGTCAGATGGTGTCATTCAGAGCTCTGAAACTTTAAATTGATGATGGGTAGAGTGAGAATACAGGTTTGTGGAAACAGTGACTGGAAGAAATCCCCCTTCCCCAAGCCCCAAAGCATTATGAAGAATATGAGAGCAATAATAATTAAGAAAAACCCCATCCAAATATTAGAAGCTACACAGTTAACCACCTGTGAAATTATTCCATAAAACCTAACAACTTCCTTCTTGATAAGGAAATGTCTAGACATTGCTTTATATTCTCTGAGCTCTGCTCAGTTCTTCTTCAAATTGTCTTTTTGTGTAACAAAACCAATCACTTGCTTGTTAAAACATTCTAGGATAAGCAGCAACTACAATTTTCCTGAATCTTGACTAATCTTCACATTCAAAATGTCACTATCTATGACAGACAACAAGCAGCTGATACTTCCAGGTTTTTTTCACCATTGCTTTGAAGCACATGGAATGAAACAGCTCTCTGAGTAAACAAACCAAAGTGGTACTCACTCACTCCAAATGTGTGGTGAAGTAAGTCACAACAGAAAAAAATCTTCCACTTTCCTTTGCTGAAAAGCCCATATTGAAAAATGAAAGAATTCAGAAAATTTTAAAGAAGCATTTACAGAATATTTCTAATAATGTAAATTGGGAATTTTAAATTTAATGAATAGTATTTTAGTGGAATGAACTTGTGCCATTCTTATCTCTGTAGCTGTTTACAGAGCTTGCTTGTATGAGTAAAACCAGAACGTTAACTTGTGAAGTTATTCCAGTCCTGTCCTTTAATCTTATTGACTGCACACTTAGCTGGTCACTAATTTCAATTCCTTGATCCACAATCAAATGCTAAGCAATTGAGAACAAGTTCTAAAGACATGACAGCTGCAGTTAAACTGTGCTACATGGTGGGGTAACTGAACTAGATAATCTCCTTACTTCATCTGACTCTGTCTATCATAGTCAGAAAGGGTGGGCTTTGCTACTTTGAAAAAAATACTAGCTCTACATTAAAATGCAAGTTAGAAAGTTGAATCACCGGCTTTTAATGTCCATTTTAACTTTTCTTCACCACATGATATTTTCAGGTTTAAAAGAGTACAAGGGGATAAAGCTTTCTAAAACTAGACCAGAGGTACCAGATCTAAAAAAGGCTATATATGAAGAGTTAATCGTTCCCTAGAAAAGATGCTGCTCAGCTGAGTGAAAAACTACATGCTATCATTATTAAGAAATTGGAACTACCATGAACTGCTTAGAATATCAAACAAAGCTGTCGGCCAGAAGAATGAAAGTAGCCAATGCTAAAAGTGATGTTAGGGGAAAAGATAACTCCCAGCTAAGATTCCCATTAGCTTTTGCCATCTGCCTGATGATTCAAGTTTAAAATACCAATCACAACTAGTTCATCAGATATAATCATAACATGATATAATGTTGTTAAATATTAATAACATTTATTTTCAGAAGCTAAGTTTATATCATAGGCATATTGATGCAAGCTGCACAACCATCCTTTCAAAACCAAATGAAAGCATTTTCAGATTTCTGACAAAAATACATGCTTTAATACGCTTTTCTAGACATAGTCAAATGTATGAGTCAATACAAAATCTAAGAATTTTGCTCAGTTCCTAAATACACTTCTAGCCTATAATGAGATTACTTGTTCTGGTATCAGTAAGATAAAGGGAGTTCCCTGCTCTTAATATCTCTGTGCAATTTCCATCAAATGTTTACAGGCAACATATAGGCATATGTGCAAAAACACCTTCTTAAATAATTGAAGAAACTTTGAAAAATTACATTTTCTATTCTGATTGTTACAATTCAAATATTTCTTCAACTTCCATTTATCATAACTTCTCTTTGGCTATGACATAAGCTCCTGTAATTTTAATATAAAAACAGATTAAATAAAAGGTGCGACTAAACTTGATTGTCAAATTCGTTTTATCTGGTTTAAGAAACTATTTTGAAAAAGCTTCACATGACAAGGAAACTCAGATATGAACACTCTTCCACTCCTAAAAGCCTAATACTTTTCCTTACTCATCTTCTCCATATATTCAAACAGAAAGGTTTAGCTACAGAAGTCTGAAAAGCGGCAATACAAAAAAAAAAAAAAAAAAGAAAAAAAAGTCATTGCAAGTGTTCATTGAATTCCAGAATAAAAGGAGGCTTTATGAAAAGGATTATGTGATTCACAAAATAAAATGTCACTGGTAAAATGCCATCAAGAACAGTTATGCTACAGGAGTTCCTTACAATGAATAAGACTTCTCTGATGCTTGCAATTATTCAAAAATGCAGCTTTTGCTGAATTGTGTGTACACAGGTATTGTTTTCCATGTAAATTCACAGGTACATCTTAACAGAGAGATAAAATGGGGAAACTGTGAAAAAAAGTCTTCTAGAAATTAATGTAGTAGGAACAGAGCTATTTAAAAACAATAATAAGACTTGATGCAAGTGCTGCATTTGAGAGGACTGTACAAGGTGAGAAAATAAACCATACACAAAGAAAGATAAAAGAACACATACAAGAAATAGAAATGCTACGTGAATAGCTAAGTGCTGAAGAACCAATATACTAGCAATAAAATATGGAGGGAATTAAGTGAATCTAACCATATCCAAAAAACGTAAATATGAAATTTTGCCCAAAAAATTGAGTATATTTTTCTGTTTTAAAACAGAATTAGTTGAAATTACCTGAAAAAGACAAACTGAAATACTCCTTCACTTGCTTGATAAAAGCTCTGGAGGCTTTATCTCAAATGTGTTTTTTATAGAATTTGGTAAGGAAGGGGGGAAGGGTGAAACCACAAGACAAATTCAAGGTAAACCCACATGCACCTACACACACACCAGAGCACAGCTAAGCATCTTTAAATATGAGAAAGACATCTAAAAGTAACAAGTTGGTCCAAAGGACAGAGGAGAAAATAGCACTGAAGAACTATCATGCATAAAAAGGTTTCTGGAGCTCAGTGATGATGACTTGCTTCCATACTTTAATGTGCAGTCAAGGGGAAATACAATAAAATAATTGCAAGATTTATGTCACATTCACAAAATGTGAATGACCTTTGCTATGAGGAAAGAGACAGGCAAACAGACAATTTCCTGCCTTTTACACAGTCCTATGCCTCAAATTCCACAATTTCCATGAACATTTTCAACCAAATTAGTTACTGAATGGGACCAGTTACAGTGTGGCCTTTCCTGTGTCATTTCCAGACTGTTTAAAGAACTGGGAGATGGATCAAACATTTTGGAGCTCTGAAACTGTGGACTGTATGAACTAGAGAGACTTATTTTTTAAAGGTTAAGTTCAATGTTTCTCTCCTCATACAATGTCCACAGCGATTTTATACATAGTGGCTAGTTTATTCTGTGTTATCAAGAAGCATCAGCAGTGTCATTTCATAAGCAGCTGACTATTTGAAGGAAAAAAGATTATCTAATCAAATCGTGGCAGTGGGAACTCACAAGAGAGGTGAAAGAACTAATGTGAGTCTGAGCTAGGACTGGCTTTCTGTAAAGCAGTATTTAGAAAGGCTCTGTGGGTATGAACTCTCTTTAGATTTATATATGTTAGTTGCTGACAGCATATAGGCATTCTGCAATTTTGCACTTATTGGATTTTATCTGTTTCAGCTGTCAGTATTCCTACAGCAAAGTCTGCTACAGATGGGAATGAGCAGAGAGTCAAGCACCTATGAAGTTGTTGATGGCCCATCTCAGCAATTTATCTTCCAAACCAAGTGAAATGGGAAGAGGCCAGGAAAAAAGGCCCTTTTCTTGGATAAGAAGCATGTTAAAACGGACATTTTCCTTCTTCATCTGAACAATTATATCAGAAAAGAAAACAGGGCTGTTGTTCTTGTTCCCTTGCTGTGCTATTTTGGATTAGCAGAAATGATTACTGTGATTTATATATGTCAGTCCAGCATTTTTCTTTTCTACACTAGCACACTGCTGACTCAAGATCAGGTTGTGCTCCCAGATCATCTTTTGCCCTGCTGCTGGCCTCTCTACGCATTTTTTTCTCTTAACATACAGTTGTTTGTACTGTCTATGTAAGAAAATTTATACTTATTCTTACTGAATTGCTATTGAATTCCAAAATGTTTTCTGTCCCCCTGCTACATATCCTATGCAAATTTAATAATTTTACTTTATAATCATTCATCAAGGCATCAGAGAAAATACTAAAATCTATCAACCTCAGGACAGATTTGAAGCAGCTCTCTGCTTTAATTGTGAAATGCTGATAAATAGTCTATACACAGTTTTCCAAGTAATTATACCTACACCTAATGAATTTATCATCTAGGCTTGTATTCCAAGCTCACCTTTGTGAATTTGATATGAAACAATGTGAGAAGCTTCGATGGACTCAATACAGAAAACATCATCTACTTCTCTCCTACCCACAAGTCCTGTTACCCTGGCAAAGTAAGTTAGATTAATGTGATAAACTCTTGCTAAGTCCACGCTTCCTGAGACTTTATCTTCTTGTCATCTTTCTTATTACTAGTAGTTTAATTATTTGCTACATTTTCTCCTCAGGAATTCAAGTTAAAACCACTTGTCTGTAAATCTCAGAATGTGGGTTTTTTTTTCTTTTTTTAAACATAGATTTCATGCTTTTGCCCTTTGCCAAATCTTACCTACCCTATTTTTAGAGGTGATGATTAATATTTTGGATTTTCTTCAGCCATTTCCACAAGAAAAAATTTCATCAAGTGAAGTGGATTTGAAAACGTGTCTTTATGGTGTCCTTTCTCCACTATAGTGGGTATTTTTAGTTCTGTTTCACTGGCTTTAGCTCTGCTGACCATCTAAGCAGTTTGACCTTTTAAATTTAGATTCAAACATAAAAGTAAACACTTTTGCCTTCTTGATGCATTTTAATGATACAGACCCCTCTCAATGAGAGGCCAACTAAAAGCTTCCTTACCTTTCATGTTACTTTTTCTATTACTTCTTTATGGAAAGCCTTCTGAACCCTATTTGGTAGACTTTTTATTAAAAATATTTTTTTTCATACCATGCACTTTCTGACTGCCCTTGTGTTTCTCCTTTTTTTTCTAGCTGGTCAAAATGATAAAATAACATGCATGCTTACATTTTGCATCCATGTCTTTCTTACTTTTCAGGTCATAAAAAGGTTCATTGTTCAAGCAAGTTGGTCTCTCCTTACCCTTCCTAGTCTTCCTTTACACTGAGATAATTTACCACTGTGACTTTACGATTTCTCTGCTGACTTATCAGCTCCTTTTTTCTGCTTAGAACTGATTTCTTATTAGATAGACAAGAATGCCTCTTTCTACCTTTCAGAAGTCACTGTTTTCCTCTTGCCTCTTTTGCAGAAGTAATGTTTCATTTGACTGATTTTTTGTTTGCTTTTGTCTAGGGGATTTATTCTAAAAAATCTATCTCAATAAGATTCAAACTTTTTTTTATTTCAGGAGTTGGCCACTGGTCATCCATATGAAAGAATTTAAACAGTTTTTTTCTGAAGCATAATGAAGGGGAACATGTTTGAACTACACTGCTAACATTTTTGCAATCACAAAACTTTTGAAGATGTTATTAGGGCAATTTATTTCTGCCATGTGTCACTTCTTCAGCAGGAAGACTCTACATGGGTTAAATGTTTTTTAATGCAGTTTTTGAATAGTTATATGTCACACTCTGAAAATAAAGACTGAACCGTTCATTCTGTGCTAACTGAAATAATGCAAGAGATCTTTTGCTAATAATTAATGTCACATCCCACTGGGACAAACACTATTTGCATAGCTTATAACAAAAACAATTCAAAAACACTAATGTGTTTCCCTGAACACTAAAAGCTTGTGATGCATTTTATGAAAACACCACTGGTGAGAACCACAGCAGCATATAAAAGCTATTATTGCATTATACATTTATTGTACAGTTTATTTCCTCTTTGATTTATTTAACTCACCAATTACCAGTTGTTGTCACTCCTCTCATAGCAGGAAATGGTGGGTTTCTAGCTCAGAGCAATGTTACTTTTGGTAGCCACATCTCCAAATCCAGAACATTTTCCCAAATAACTTTAGGTAACTACTTCAGGCCCTGAAAAAGCTTCCTGCCAGTGTAAAAGGATTTTAAAATATGATACTTGTAGATACTTGCAAACACAGAATTTGGTATCCAATCAATATACATTCACAAAAAATTCTGCAATGACCAGGAAGTCCTGTAAAATATCATGGTCATGTGGCCAGGCCGTTCTTCATACAAGCCATGCTTAAACACCTTTGTGAAGCTTTCACCCACTTAACAGACCACTCATTCTTCACACCTGCAGCTGTCCCCTGGCTCACACCCGTGCATGGCAGCTTCTACACACTGCTCATGAAACCACAGAATGGGGAGGGTTGGGAGGGATATTAAAGACCACCTTGCTGCAATCCCCCTGCCGTGGGCAGGGATGTCACCCATCAGTTCAGATTACTGTAACCACCCCAACTCTGTGTTCATTTATACAAAGGTGTGGCAGGTAGTTTCCCATAATTCTGAACACATGCAGCCAAGGCACACACACTCTCCTCTATAATTTTACTGCTTTATACCGAGCCACCCATCAAAGGATGTAATAAATGCTAGGCTTTCCTTATAAAAATACACATTTTCACACTGCTTGGGATGTCTGGAGAACACATCCTCCTAACTATCTGGTATTCTCCATCTCAGCCTGCTTACTAGGGATCGAACAACCAACCTCACGTAAAGTCACAGCTCTCAGCAGAGAAGGCAAGTTAATGTTCCTGCTGTCACCTTCCAGGCTGTTCCTACAAAATGGAGGAGCAACTTCTCACGGTTCTAGTCAAGTAAAAGGAGGGAATATATTGGTGCATGGGTGAGAGTTTTGAATAATCAGGAAGTTCCCACCATGTCTTCTTAGACCTTGTCTTAAAGCTGCCCTCACTTTCCTATTTCCTCTTCCTCCATCTCCAGTGGGAACTTGTGCACTTCAGTTTTGATCTCCTGTTGGTTTTTAAGTTTCCAGCTTTCTGATTTAGGTCAAATGTTGCTAAAAGTCTACGCCAATAACAGGGATATCTAACTATTCAACTATTTTGATTTTTCAGAATAATGTTGCTCAATTAGGTTTTAACATAAGCATCCTTACCATAAAAACTAAGGAATTTCAAAAAGTGTGTTTAGGAGACCTGCCAGAAGTTCCCTAAATAAAACAAAGGAATAAAATTTACATTAACTTTAATTTGAAGAGAAAAGTAAGTAGAAAACAAAGCTTTCTTCATATGTGAGAATCTTGTAGAACATGCCTCATACCTATTTTTTGTTTGCAGGCCGTATTGACTAAATTTAATAACAAACACTGGCTTTAGACTGGTGATCTGAAATTCAATATTTTTAATATAGCTATTTCAGGTATGCATAAGAGACTTATCAATGCCATTATCTGATTTTACATATGTGAGCATTTTCACTGGCATAAAAATGACAGAGGTACATACAAAAGTTATTACTGCTATTTGCTATTTCTTAAGGGAAACAAGGCCCAGTTTTACCAGCTTATTTTACTGCTCATTTAATTTAGTCTCAACAAGTGAGCCACCAGTACCTTTAAGTCTTTCTCTTTATCTTTTTAGTTATTCCTTTTAAGTGTCAGTGAAAAAGATTTGCTATCATGGTAGTGATTGTCAGCCAATATAATATGAGAGCTTTTGGAAAAAAAAAAAAAGCATGGCATGAATGATTTAATTTTTTGCAAAATTTAAGGATAAAATGGAGTTAACTGAGACTTGGTTATCCACCCATTTCTGCCCTTAGTCAAGGCCTCCATTCAAAGACATATTTTATTATCCTTATTGGAATTTTTACTTCTCTCTCTCATGAGGATTTTATGGGCACACACTGCATTCTGGTTTTCTGTTATTTCCCTCTGAATAACAGTTGGTCACTGTTCTCCAAATCTATGTCCTTGCTTTTCATTCAGAGTGTTATTACTGTGTAAGGGATATCTTCTATTTAATTTGGTCATTATATTTTCATTTTAGTTTATTTTCATAGTTTGCCCTTGACTTTGCAACATTTTCTCTACTCCTTTTATAGCTTAGTGACCTTAATACAATAGCTAAAGTTGAGATGCAGCTCCTATTCTAAACCCACATTCAGAAGCTTATAACTTTTCCTAGATATTCTATTTCAGGCTGAGTGTTTTTAATGCTTTATTAGAAGAGGATTTTTGTTTGAAACTTCACAAGCATTATCTATTTGTTTTGAGTTATCCAACTTAAAAGACAGCAGTTTTGCAGCAATCAAGACAGGTTTCAGATGCTTTTTTAAAACACTGATAATTGAAAATCAGCTTTGTTTCAGCACTTCAAAATCAGCTTTGATTG
The DNA here is from genome assembly GCA_034336665.1 of Luscinia megarhynchos. Classification (NCBI taxonomy): domain Eukaryota; kingdom Metazoa; phylum Chordata; class Aves; order Passeriformes; family Muscicapidae; genus Luscinia; species Luscinia megarhynchos. The sequence goes on along the minus strand of CM067565.1, from coordinate 75,514,612 downwards.
TGGAATGGTGGCTTTGCTATCTCTTTGAAATGGTTTTAAAATAATAAAGTTTTGCATATGACAATTATTAAATACCTTACTGAAATACTAGTGCTGAGGGAATTGATCTTAGAATAACTCTGTTGGACTCAATTTTATTTTAAAAAGCTATTAATTTTTGTACAAGAACTACATTTAGCTATGCTTTAAATATTTTTGATGCCAGTTTCATACCACGCTTCGTGGAGTATAAATCAAAGAGATACATTACATATTCCAGTCAACCTGGATTCTCCACAGTACATAGAAGTAATGCAACATGTGCAATGAAAAATAGTCATTTCTCTTGTACTGGTGAAATGACAAAGAGCAGCTTTGCTTCATTCCACCAACATACTATTGTAACTGTAATGTGTTTGAAAAGCTTTTCCTTAAAGATCCAGTGAGAAACCGTATATAACTGTAAACCCAAGAGGAGCACTGAGAAGATTTACACAGCATCTTGTTTGTCGTCATTGCACAATACCATCTCTATGGTATGCTTGTACTCTGCATTTTCTGCCATTCTTTTTTTTTATCACAAAGACTTTCATAGTCTTGGTAAGCTACCATTTTGTGCCCTCAACTTGAAGAATGGTGTTGTCATATTGCAAAGATGAGCCAAGAACATGGCTGACCAACAGGGATTTTATGTATTTGCAGAGTCAAAGTAAAGTTGAGAAAGGCACTCTTTGGGCATTTCTTTGATCAGCTGATAAAGAAATACAAAAGGTTGCAAACATTTTTAATTGGGAGTACTCCTTTTAGTAAAAAAAGTGCCATTTTTGTAAGTTCCAAACTGACACAAACAACTGTTCTTCATGTCTATACTTACACCAAATAGACTTAAACCCCAAATCTCCATCACATTTTTTTGGTTTGACATCCAACAACATGAAGCCTACAAGTGCCACAAAAGCAGTAGAAAGACATGGTTTTTCAACATCTGTATAAGCTGCTCACTTTATGAATCTTGTGATTTGCTTCTGAGTTGGGCTACAGGTTAGAATTATACCAGCTACATAACACGGACAATTCTTCTTTAGCATTCAGAACTTTGAATATTTAAATTCAAAGCTAAGCTAAAATGCCAGTCAATAGATTCATTTTAATCTAAAGTCTTATTGTTCTGGTCCTAGCTCTTTACTCCATCATTTCTCATTGATTAAGCACCTCCTGCTTTTTTACAATAATGTAATAAGACAATCTGAAGTGCTTCAGGAAGCCTTCATATGAAACTTCATCTGAAAGGCAATAAATAGGCTTATTTGATCCATATTTATTTTCCTTTTCATTTGTAAGTGATTTCCTGCATTCAGCCCATGTTTCTCTTTCCTGTTCAAATACAGAAATTTTTAGAAGATTGCTCAAGTAAGCCTCTTGCACAATTAGAATCCTCCCCTTGGTGGCTGCCATTCTCAAGTAGCACATTCTGTCCTGATTGCATTATTGTTCTCTCTCCAGTGATTCAGTGATAGATCTGCTTATTCATACCAAATCTTCCACTAACACCTAGTTCTGATAATTTACAAATTCATTTGTATTTGTCTTACTGATTATGAAACTGCAGTCAGTATATGAACTATTTAAACAAAAAAGCTCAGGCACCTCTTGTGGTATGGGACAGGCTGCTATAACCAGGACTTTGTAATCTATTACCTCAAGGATATACAGGTTGATTTAATATAGCTACACTTTTCTACCATGTGCAAAGTGCTTCTATCAAATAAGGGAGAATAATCTTATCCTATATGTCAGTGAAATATGAAAACAGAATTCAGCACTCTGTTTTTCATACATGCAGAATTAACTGGCAAATCCCATTAACAGTTTATTTTTCCTTCTTTCTGATTTTTGCACTCTATGTCTTTTCTGATGGGCCACATGATATACATTGTCCCCTAATTGTCACACATATTTCTAGGCACTTCACTGAAGAGGAGAGTAGTAAGAAAAAAGTAGTTGCAAGTTCTGTCCAATCATAAATCTCCATTATACTTAAAATGAGATAGATAGAATTATGAGTTCATCTAATATAATCTCTTGAGCATCATAAGCCATTAAACATCACCCAGACCCTGCTACATGGAGCTCAATTACTTTAATTAGACAAGAGCACTTCAGCTGTCAATAGACTACACTGTGCAGTGCCACATAGTCCAAAATAGACAAAGACATCATCAAAGCCTGTGTCTCTTCAAATAACAAGGAATTTCTAGGTGAGAAATGCCCCCTAAATTCCTGGAGATGGTATTTAGCTCATCCACCAACTCTGGCACAGAATATCAAGTCTTGGACAATAAGCTCTGAGAGAAAATTTTGACTTTTCTTCAAATTCAGTGATCAATTTATCCTGCCCTCATCATGACAGTATGATACACTCAGTAAGTACTTAAAAACAGGAATCTCTCCAGAGAAGGTACTTTTTCTACAGGTCTTTTTCCACACTTATGTGCTAAAATCAATTTGGAGTAAGCTGTGTATTTTAAATTATGCACATATTTTCATTGCATCTACTGTAAAATGCTATTCTTTTTTTCCACAAGTGAAGAAAATGGAAGCCCAGGCATCTTTGGCTCTGGAACCTAAATGCTGAACAAGTGACAAAGTGTTTGGTATCTCTAACATGAAAATCCCTAGCACCCTTCCAGGAGATTGTTTGATCTAACAGTTTACAAGGACTAAGAGCTAGCTGATAAATCCTAAAATCAACTACTGATGTGATTTTAAACCCACCTGCTATTTTATCTCAGCCCTCAATTTAAAATGTGTCTCAAATGCTTGCAACTTTAGTTCACTCTTATTTCAGACAAATTGATTAAATTGGGAGCATTTATCTTCTGCGAAAGAATTGTTACAAATCCCAGTCTGAGCTGGCTTACATACACAGACATCAGTTTTATCCTCTCTAGTTTCTAGGTCTGTGTGCCCAATTTTGACTTATCTTTACAAGCAAGAACTTGATTTTATCCTAGTTTTCTCTAATATTATTTCCCTGACTCAAATACAGTGTTATTCTCATATCTGTGATATCTCTAGATTGCAGAGAACATAATCTTCCATCCTCTTTTGGTTAACTACCTCTTTTCTCTGTTTCCTTGATCCTGTCTTAGAACACATATGACAGATTTTAATGGTGTTAAATTTTACTAGGTAGGCCACAGAATAATAAGTCAGGCAAAAACAACTGAAGACACTGCACTTTTAATTTGCAATGTGTAAGTACAAAGCCATTTTCCAGATGTTTGCATGATGTAGAAGTCAGGTAAAAGCTATACTCTAGATAAATCAAGTGATACAGAATTTTATCACATGAGATGAGTTATCCCATAATATTCTGGATATCTAGCAGATGAAACTAATGAAATTTCTGTTTTATCTCACACTGATTGGAAGAGACTCACAGATTTTCTAATTAACCATATTTTTCTAGCTAGTATTTCATGATTTGGGATGTAAAGGAAAAAGTAGTTATTCTTCTACTATTAAACCAAGTGCAAGTAATTGATCTATTTTCTGTATAAAAGCATTTATTTTTCTTTTGCTAGTCCTGTGAACTAATGTGATCCATATTATTAAAAATGGAAACATTCTCTAGATTGCTTTATCCATTCACTGATATGAGTTGAATTTCACATCAGTCACCAGATCAATAGACTGGCCTGTGCTGCAAGACGTGGGCAATGGAAATAATGCACCTTGGCAGCAATACATAGCTGGTTAATTGCACAGTGCAATTCTGGGGTAAACATTTTATTAAAACATTAACATTCTACTACATCTTTAAAAGTCCCATGCTTTTACAGTTAATTTTAACCTATGTAAAACAGTACCAAAAAAACCCCCAAGAAAAGAATTCTGGTCAGCCTGTCATATTTTAGCAATTGAACAACTTACTCAGCTACTGAAGCATAATGTGTCAACAAGATGGAATTCCACTTTCTAAAGGCTAGAGTGCCCACTCAATAGAAGAAAGCAATACATGATTACTGGTAAGAGCTTGTGGCACAGTGCTAGCAACTCAACATTTAGCAATAATGGAAAATGTCTGTCTCATTTTCATTCCCCTTGAAAACACTCCCTATACAATATTATGAAACACTCCTGCTGTGAGTTGGTTTCTTAATCACAGCAATATCTTCAGCTATTACCTTTTCCATGGTCACACCTTTCTGGTGAATTCTCTTAAAAGCAAAAATTTAATGACATACGGAACAAGGACAGATACCTGAAATGTAATAACAAGGAATAACCCTTCAATTTTGCAACAGCTACTAGATAGCAGCAATCTCCTATTTCCATTTTAGTGTTCTGCAAATGACATAAAGGTCTCAAGGTCTTTTTTTTCCCCTGAATTATTTCCCTGTTTTTTGAAACCGTGGAGCCTCTATTTTCTGCTTCAACTTCCATTCCTATCTTAAAACTAAGGGGAAAAATTCAGATCATTGTACACACAGCCCTTCTTCACCCACGACCTTTTATTCATCTGATTATAAAACTGAAAAGATTTTTTTCAGTGCAAGTGCCTTCAAAGGTTGTCTTCAATTACCACTACTCATCTTGACTATATTTATATCTCAAATTATTTTAAAAGTTGCTTATTTTCTCTTTATATACATTGAACCTTCTCCTGGTAGTGCTAACAGACAAACAAAGTAAATGTCCTGAACCACACATTTATACCTACATCTATGTTTGAAAATAAAGTCTTTGAGGTTAGTCAGACTTTTAAACATTTTGACCAGACACTATATATGGAATAACATGATAAAACCAGACTCAAGAGGGACAGAAATTAGAGAAAGTTCATATTGATCATGACAATGCATTGCATCAAAACTGAACTTCACAATAAAAGACTTAAAATTTCCAGATGTGAAAACTGTTTTTTACTTCAAAAACTCTTGTGCACTTTCACATATATGAAGCAGTATTTGCAAGCTGGTTCAGATTCCAGAGGAAGTATAGCTGCATTCACATAGCACTTCAACTGACATATAAAAAGCCCTAAACAACCCTGCTCCAAGAAGTTTAGAAGGACATACGCAACTAACAAAACCATAATTTGAATTATCAGAATTAAGTGGATAAGAACTTGTTGCTTGGATTTTTTTGCAATTCAGATTTGTGTCCTCAAACCAAAAGATTTTCCCCAATTTTTTGGGTTTTGCCTACATGCATATCACTGGGTTTAACAAAGACATTACTGAAGATGAAATGTGATGCTAGGACATGCACGAACAAACAATGATGAATCACAAAACCCCCCAACTTTGCAAACAACAGGAATATGTATTGAACTTCTCATGTAACTATTTTAGTGCCCTCTATTCTATTAAGCTTACTGAAAAGGCAGACAATTATTAATCATACAAATATGGTGCAATTGCTTTTGACATGTGCTTCCTTAGCCATGGAAGAAGAATGCAAGAAGAAATCAATGAGAAAAAATTGCTGGGTAGAGTGAAATTGCCTTAGGGATTTTGTTTTATGTAATACAACAGCCTAGGAATTCTATTTATAAGGAAGACATGGTATTTATATGTATTGATTTTTTTCAGGGACCTCTTGTAGTCTGTAGCCATAAAATTTCACCTGTCCTAGATGGGAACACCTCTCTTGATGCTCTTCAATGCACTTTGTTTATGGAATAGTAAATATGATGTAAAAGAGATTAAAGAATCCCAAATTTTGTGTTCCTTTTGCAAAACTATAGAATTTACTTTATCATTGCACATTTAATACACTATATTTGAGTACCCACTTGCAGATTGGAATTTCACATTAGGGGATCTCAAAGAAGAACAATAAAAAACATCAATTAGGAAAGCTTACTCCTAAGATGTTTTAAATTGTAACCCACACCTTAGTATAGTTTAGAGTGGTCTCAGGACCTCCATGGACCTTCAAGAGTCAGGTCTCCTAGCCAGGGACTATCAAACAACAGCCAATCTGTGGAAATCATTCTTCTTTGTGCTTATATACGCTATGCTAGGAATGAATAAACTCAAGGGGAAAAGACCAGGAGAGGCTCTGTCTCCACCATCCTGTATCTCCCTTTTCACCCCATTGCAAGGGATAGGTCAACTGGTATTGCATGCTGCAAAACATTTACCACTGTTGCTGCACAACATACCATCGTGGATGCAACAATGGGCATGCAAAATCTGGGATGCAAAATTTGGGATGCAAGGTCTTGGGACTCAGTTACACATCAGTTAGTTATCATCCCACTGAAAGATACTGACAAGGATGTTTTGCAAGGCAACTGAGCTGTATGTGTAGAAACCAAGGCACACTTCTGAACAAGCAAGTTGTATAGTCCCTTTTGAAGATCCATCCTAACCTGTTTTTAACTCCAAGCATCTTTAATGTGCAGTAAATAATATGACAATATAATATAAAACAAGACAAAAATTTTTTATTCATAAAGCTTTTGTATGTTTTGTTTACCATAGCTTTTCCTGTACCTAGGCCAGCTGGTACAATATGTGCTATGTACTATGTTTTGTTGCTGTTTTCTAGTATTAAATATGTCAAGATTTTATAGCTGAGCAATAGAAGTTAGTAACATAAATCTGATGCATAGTAATGAAGGTAGAACAGTGCATAATGGTAACATCTTAATAAATCAATTAATAAGTTTATGGTTAATAAAAAAATATGAAAGATTAAACATCAGTAGAGTCAGTCAGTAGTACTACAACATGACTTTAGGTGAGGATTATCCATAATCATTAAAAGGATATCTGCATGCTCCTATTTACTCAAAATAAACCTCTGGTATTGTTTTTTTTTTTTTTTTGCCTGAAAGCCTGAATAGATAGCAGTGCCTGACTGCAGAGGGTACATATGGGGATGCTTACATTTAAGCCTCTTTCCTCATCTTTTTGGTACAGCTCTGTATAGGCATTTACCAGACTCTTTGTAGGCCCTGCATGTGGAAATTTTCAAATTTCCTGAGACAAAACAAAATCCATCTTTTAACAAAGGCCCTTTTAGCAAATTATAAGCACTCTCCTGGAGATTTTCCTTTGATACCAATGGCAGTTCCTCTGCAAAAAGAGATTCTAGTTTCCCATTTCAAGTAACAGAATAATAAGTCGAGAAATCCAAAATGTCTGCATCCTAGCCTGGCTCAGTCACCTGTTCATTTTTCACTATTCCTTCAGTTTTGGTCATAGTCCTTATATGTTTGGGACTGCCTCCCACAGATATCTCTCTGAATATTGGAATATTTATTTTGCTTCCTTCTCTGGTGACTAGCTTATTCTCTTTTTGGTTCCTTTACTTTTCGAAAATGACTGCTGAAACCCCTTCTCACTCACTCTCTTGACCTCTTGACCACCTGTCCTTCCTCTCTCCCCCGAGTCATCTCATCAGCAAATCAAAATCCTCAGCTGCCTGACAGTTGTTAGCTAACCTAATATTCCAGTTCAGGCCTGAACAATCATTTTGTTCTGTTCAATAGGCAAGTATTTCTCTGCAAGGGCTTTGTGTGAATAACAGACCACTGATGTTGGATATGACTTCTGCTGTTATCAATATGAACTTCAACCATTGACAGATGTTCAAATACCCCAAAAGAGACTCTACATAACTGAAGTACAGCTTAAAAAATGATGCAGATATTCATAAAGAATCTCCATATTCACACTGCTTTCCTTATTTCTTTGCTTAGCAGCTTCAGCAAGGAATGTGTTTCTAAGCTCCACAGGTTAAGTATTGCAAGACATCTTTGCAGTCTTTTTTTGGATGGATAATAGGGACATTCTCATCTCTTTAAGGGCCTTTCTTTGAGTATGTAAATCATGCATACTCTCATGAGGGAATGTTGAGCTCTGAAATGGATCTTCCTGGATCCCATTAAAATTAGTGGAAGGCCTTCACACTGAAAAAGGTCAGGTTTTGACTGGGAAAAACAACATCATAGTTTAAGAATAGAAGACACTGTAAATCACTTCATAAAATAAAAACAAATAGCTTTCCTAATTGTCTTGGTGTACTTGCAGGTGGAACTTTACCTTCAGCCAACTTTATCACCAGCATCTGACTTCAGTGCTAGGACTCTCCCCACAGGAAGTCTGTGACAAATCCTTTTGAAGTTACCACTTTTTAGGGTGCAAAGAAAGATTCAAAGGCATATATTTTCCCTCTGTTCCATTATAGATTCTGAGGAAGGACCTTAATGCTACCAAAATTTGGCTTCCAGACCAGCCTCCTGCTTCTCCTTTCAGCCTGAGTGAATTGCACCCTGTAATGTTCAAGCCATCACATAATTCTAAACAAAGGCTGAGCTTGCACTCAAGGCTGCAGATCTGATCCCTGCTGAGCACAGTGCGAGTCCTTAGAAGGAAGCAGAGCCGTTTGCTGAACCAGGCAATGTATCAATCCTTTATGCTATGTACGCTTTATTTACTAGGCATTTGCAGATTCAGAATGCTGATGAATGAAGCTGCAAAACACAGTATGATTTTCACCACTTCCAGGCAGAAACCTGAATAAAAATTATATGTGATTTTATCTTTTTTAACCAATTCCTAACACTTAATCTAGAGGCATTCCCTTTTGTTTATGCAGTCATGTTTCTTATTGCTTTCCCAGATTCTGCTTTATTTTATAGCCCATGTCTGCTCAGTGAATTTGGGCAGTACTCTGTTTTACATGCACCACTGCATGGACAGATAGGAAGTCTTACCAAGGTCGACAGATGCTAACCTACTCAAAGAAGACAAGTTACTGCCACTTCCTAGTTCAGAAAACTATTATTCTTCCACGGCATCAGTTTGGGCAACATCAAAACTGCAATAAAAAGTGCATTTTCCACAAGAAGGAGAGCAGAAAGAGCATCCTGGTATTTTACAAATATAGATATTTTATCTTCTCTCATAGTGTTTGTGGAATTTTGCCATAATGCCAACTATGGAAAGAGTCACATAGCACAAACAGCAGTTAGTCACTCTGATCAAACATTTAATAGGTTCTTTTAGATATAGATTTATCTCTATGTACATCTATCTTCCCCAAAGCTTGATTCTTGTAAAGTGCTTGCTTTTTTTACTGCCAAAAATGTCAATGGTCCATTATGGTGTGATCTCTTAGCGAAAGTATTTTCAAGTTTCATCCAATTTTGATTTCCATAAATCCACCATTAATTGTTCATTCCCCCAATTTTATGAGTAAACAAAAATATTTCTATATTTCTTTTCATTGTGTATTTTAACGTGCACAAGTAATGTCACTACAGAATAGCCTGTTTGTGGCACTATCTCTCCTTTTTGTGTAAAAACAATTTATTATGATAATGAATGGTTTGCTCAAGATCTTGTACATTTTTGCTGAGTTCTAGCAGAAGAAAGTCAGAGCACATTTGGATTTTCATTTGCACAGTTCAATTTCTTACTGTAACTACTCAGCAACTTCTTAAACCAAATAAAGCAAAGAATTATGGAATGGACACATTCCATGTGATGAAGTCATAATTCCTACGGCATTGTGCTATATTTAAATTGTTTATTGAGCGGTGTTATCCCACTCTGGTGTGAAGGGGTGCTCAGAATCACTGAGCACTGGAAAAGGTAAAAAAGCCAATCACATTTTCCGCCTTTGCCTTAGCGTTCGTTGCACAACACCAATTATTTCCCACACCACTGGAAGGAAAACGCAGGTTCTTACCCCACAGCCTATCCCGTTGCCTGGCTCACAGACGATTCTCCTCAGCCCTGGCTCAGGAAGCAGACCTGCCCCACAGCCAGGGGCCGGGCACAGCACTCCTCCCATCTGCAGCACGCACTCCTCGGCCCCATAGCGCTGGTAGCGGCTGTACTGCAACACAGAGGAACACGCTGGCGTTAAACTCCTAGCACACACAAAGAAACCCCCACATCCTTGAGTCTGACTCTATCCCACAGAACCCAGTCAACTGGCCTAGTGTCTCACATGCTAAATTCAGGTTATTTGTCAGAAGTCTACAACTTTGCAGTATTATTAAATGGGGTGTCACTCTGCTCCAACTCACATCATGTGCATTGTTTTCTGGATCACAGCCATTTTCACCACTAGAAGACTGTGTGGGATATTAGAATCAAGAAAACAGCAGACTTTTTCTGTAAGTGATATCAAGTACACTTATATTACTCTAAAAATTATTGTAAACATTATTAAAATAGTCCAACAAAGAAATTATAAATGCCAATAAAGATTGAAGAGAACATACAAAAAAAATCCTTCAGAGATCTATAGCCAGAAGTAGTGTAATGTTTTAGACTTCAAGAGCTGTAAAAATTTACCTAGGCAACTTCATTTTAAAAGCAAGCTGATCATGAAACTGATCAGCAGAATAACTCTTATATGCATTCATTTCAATGCTAGCTGTATTATTTCCTGTGTCTCACATGACATTTTCTTAAGTTTTTTTCACTTTTCATTTAATTCCATCCTGATAGCCTAAAAAGCCCTGGAAATGCCTTAATTTTAATGATGGAGACACTGACACACAGCATTATTAAGTAATATCCTCAGTGTGTGCTCATGACAGAAATGCCTCTCTAAAATGACTGATGTCACTGCAATAATTTTCCCATGTCTAATTCACCCGGCTTTCAGCCAGAGATAAGCTGAGCTAGTACAAATCATGCTGTGCACATGTAAATCACATTCACACTTGGGTTCTGTGCTGGTGCAGTTCCACACCAGTGGCTGTATAACCACTGTAAACCAGGCTTCAGATTCACCTATAAATCTGCTCTATTATGGAGGGAAATAAATGAAAGCATTTGGTCCTAACAGCCGCAAAGAAAACAGGCAAATCCAGAAGGCCAAAGAGGAAGGGAGTAGGTATGAATTTTCTCTGTGAGTAGACTTTATGGTGTGCTAAAGAAACAAAACAGAGCTTTATGTTACAGCACTCACAACAGTATTTAGTGCTTCATAAGATTTTATCCCACTATGGCTCATGAAAATCCTGCTCCCTCTTTTGGGATGATGGCAAACAAAAAATTCTTTTGCCAATCCACACCCCTCTCCAAAGAAATCTTTAGAGGAAAATGGAAGCTTTAGGACCAACCCCTCATATACACAGCATACAAAAAAGAATTGTAAATTCCAAAGAAGGCTCTATTACACATCTAGGTACATTTCAGAAGATTCTTCTGCAAATGCTGTCACAACATGTCTTGTTAAACTGACTTCTTAAAATAATATTAGAGTTCTTGAAAGACTATAATATATAGACACAAAAGTTTGCATCAAAGAAAAAAAGAATCAACCCAAACTTAAAGCATCCAAATTTGTTAATTAACGAAAAAATCCAAACAACCTCTGAAAAAAAGAGCAAAATCTAAAAGGAGAAAAAGACTTCAAAATATCTTTGAATGTATGAACAACAGCCAGAAATTTTGACTTAAGAATCTTGTATTTGGAAAATAATATATTTTGAGAAATGTGCTAGACGTGTCTGCAAAGTCTTCTTGAATGGGGGGGCTCAAGAAGTCAACTGGTGTTTTCCTGTGTTATTATTATTATGCTGGAACTCAGAGTAATGCCATAAATATTTAATGGTGGATGCTCTCAATTTTCAGCAAAGCCTGTGATCCTTCCACTAAATATGTGTTGAATTAGTCATTTGGCTGGCCTTTATAGAAATAAAGGAAACCATAGCTCCAAAACTCTCTAGCCTAATTTTTCTTCAGGGCACAGACTGGACCTGAAGGTGAGGATGGTAATTGTCTTACCTGTTAAGATGGAACTTTATGCTGCATGTGGGATTGTTAACAGCTTCTCATTATGAAGGCAAACACCAGTGACACTGTGGCTGAGATTCTGTCAGCATTTACAGTAAAAATTCTCAGCAGAAAAAAAAGAATATATTTTCCAGCCATTAACTTAGCCTAAAAGGGCATTGAGAGATTTCTCTAAGTTCCTTTTTTTAAAAAAAATTTATTTTGTTAGGGAAAGATACAGAATATAAATGTCCAGTTTACCTACTGGCAAGGTGGACAGCAACATCCTTTTCTGTCCAACAAATTTGACATTTTATACTGGTTCAGCACAGGACTCATGTCAAATAGATATGGCACCCTCACCTCAGATTTTCACACTATAACAGCCAAAAAAATGATCCAGAAAAGATCCTGCTTAGTTCATTTGCATGTCTTGATATCTGGTTATAAAACTGTATTCTGCCTTCAAAGTCCAGATACATTTGTGTAATTTTCCAATTTCTATTTCCTTGTGTCCTGCTCGATTAAATTCCAGCAACCAGCTGAAACACAAAGTAGCAGAAGATATACATGTTTGCTGCCACAACACAATCTAGACAACACATGTGGATTAATGTTATTTATTCAGTGGCCTGAAACAAAATGACTCACTTTAATTAAGGGTGCACTTATAAAAAACTTGTAAAGCTCCAAAATTATTATCATGAAATATTAATTAACTATTTGCATACAGTGACAGACCATATCTATCAGAGATAGCTTTTCCTATACACCACAGCTGTGCATATCATACCAGACTCAACATGAACACAACATGCATTAAGCAAGTCAGTTTTCAAGAGCCCTTAAATGTCTTTGGAGCCCATTATGTGTTTTTGATCACATGTCTGGATCAGATATTTAAGAATATTAACAGAACACAACACCCACTGGTTTACTTTGCTTCTTAAATGGTGACCTAACGTAGAATTAATTTAATTTAGTCTGAATTTCCACAGTGATGATGCCTATAGATGCAGTGGTTGTGTAGACTTAACAGGAGAGATGGGATGCAATTCATCTTTACTCCTTAGATTTGTACAGCTGCATAAGAACTAAGCCCTCAAGTGCTCTGTTTTTTTAAAAATAATGACAGCTTAGACAACTTCGTAGACACTGGCACCTGAAATTAGGTGACTCTTACTATAGCTGCTTTAGTCCCAATAATTCTGATCCTAACTCCCCTGCCTTAAGCTATTTTTAAAACCAAGGCTTAGGTCTAAATAGCTTAGACTGTGAACCACCTCACAGAATTTTAGCTCATCTAAAATTAAACATCTAGCCTAAACAAGGCTCCAAGTGAATGAGAAGAAATAAGATCTCAAGGAGGGCATTTATCCTGACTCAGATATGATGTCTAAGATAGGTAAGATCAATCACCCTATGGAAATGCTACAGTTGAAGCTGAGAAAACTAACTTAGGCTAGATACTTAGCATGCAAAGAGCTGTCATTGAAACATGAATCTAGCTCTTCTGTCCAGTCAAAGTATTTCAGAGTATCTATTACTCAATTTTTAACAGTATGCCTCCTATTTAGAGATGCACTCATCATGTGTAAAGTTGTTCTGCATGCTACAAGGAGGAAAGTGTCTCCAATTATTTTTAGGATAAACCTCTCACAAAGTATAATACATGGGAAACTTGATGGAACTGGAATTCACGGCACCTGATTTCATTCCTGGCTGCAGCACAGCCTTCCTGTGGCTTTCATGTAAGTCACTTAATCTATGCTTCTCATCAGTTCCCCATTTGTAAAGGGGAAGAATGATACTTGCTGATTTCAATGTAATGTTAAGAGGCAAAATCCATTAATAGTCATGAGGACGTCAAATACTATGGTAATGAGTGGCATAAAATTACACAGAAATCACCAGCCATCTACTGCTGCTAGAAAGCAGCTTCCAGGCAAAGCATGTCAGGCATTTATGTGCTACTGTAATAAGGTCCTCAAAAATACAGGTTGGTAAATAGTTGCTGGATTCCCCCAGAACTATATATTTCAATACCTATTTGGAAAATACCCCCAAAGCTTCATATATACAATTTATTCTAAAACATTGGTGCTCAGACAGCTAAAGGTATATGAACAAGGTAGGTGTAAAACATTCTGTTTGTTGTCTGAAAACTGCATCCCTTCATCAACCTTCCCCTCAAATTGTGAATTGCCTCAGTCAGTCCAAATCATTTCAGGGAATAAAATTTGGAGTGGAAAAAGCTCTACTTGTAAGTTCAACTTATGGCATTTCGACCATAGAATGAAGTTCATTTGTGTGATTTTTTTTGTCAAGCCTTTAGATTATAAATTACAGTATGACATAGACAAGGAGGCTAGATAATTATTTATTCCTTGCTCTCCACTTTTCAGGTTGGTATGGTTTCCCTCGAGCCTTAGAATGATACTGGGTTTTCAAGCAGTGGAAATTCAATCATTTGATGTTGTAAATCAAGGGTAATATAAATGAAATCTCTGGGCTGACACAGGAATACCAGGTTAACCACAGACTGCAGTCTTTTCAGTTACATTGAGATTCAGATACAAAACGAAAGTGAAATGCACCTGGATGCACAAAACTCCTGCAAAACACACTTCATGAACACAGTGATTCGTGGCCGTGTCAATTAATTTACAAATTATGATTTAATATCATAGAATTATAGAATGGTTCGGGTTGGAAGGAATCTTAAAGGTCATTTATTCCAATCCCCCTGCCACAGCATGCATGCCTTGAGCTGGTTTAATTTTGCTTTTACACTTTGGGCATTGTTTTCTTTATTTTCCTTTTTTTCCTCTACACATCTAAAAGCATCTGCTCAGTAGCAGCCTTGCAGACAACTTTGGACAAAAGTATAGCAGTAGATGTAAAGCCCAAATTTCTGAAACGTAATTCAATTACTTGTTTCTTTAACTGCATGTAAGAGTCTCAGAGGAAAGCAAATCTACTTTCTGGAGTCAGATTGTTTTTACTGCTCCTATAAATCAAATAACCATCTGTGTGTTTCAAAATTAGATTGTGGAGCCTATGAGTCCATAATGTAGACTAAGCACTTTATTTATATGTATTATGCACATACAAAAACTCCAAGAATTAGTTCCATAATGTAATTAGGCAACAACTTACAGTATGAAACCAGTAGCACTCCTTGGACTAGTAAAAATACTTAAAAATGTGTCATCTAAAATGCAGATTAAAAAGTGATGGACTGATATGGCTCTCCATGGAGTATCCCTAATTTATTTTTCCTGCAGTTTTTGAGCTTCTCTGCTGGTCCCTGGTCAGATTGGAAGAGCAAGTTCAGAGCATCAGCTCCTTATTACCACAGGAGCATCCAAGGAAGACAACCACCTCTAGAAGGCTGGAATTTGCTTGACTGGAGAGTTGTGGAAAATTGGGTAAGGCAGCTGTTTGAAGAAAATATTTAGGTAAGAAACCTCTAACAATTCACAGACAAAATTAAACTGGAGTTTAAACGGGGAGACAAAAAGAAAGATTTCAGTTAGTGGAATGATATGAAAGCAAGAACAAGGTGATGAATATGAAAATAGAAAATAGAGAACAGAGGATACTGAAGTAGGTGTATCAGAAATCAAACTGAATATACGAGGGGCAATATGATACAATGAAGAAAGGGGACTGAGCACTGTAGAAAGGGTTAGCACTTTATTTACAAACTACTGGAAGTTTGTGATCTTCCAGAGGGTATTTGGGGGATCAGTCTGAACAGACTGAATGCCAGAGACAAACACTTGGTTTCTTCTGACCCTTGAGGAGCTCAAATGCACATTCCTCTTCCTGCTGCAAGTAACAGCCATCAGAGCTGTAACTGATGCAAAGAAATCTGTTCAGCTGATGCTGTTGCAAACTGTGGACTAAATTTCATTGCAGTAGCTACTGGCTCCCAATTCTCAGATCACAAGAGTGCATATTTCCTGAAAGCAGATCCAAAGGGATGGAAGAAGTCCTAACTTCCACATGCACCTGAGATCCTGAACACTGGGGCTCTAATCTTCCCTCTAAATTAGATAAAATCTGTGTGGAAGTGAAATTTGAATTCTATATAAAATGACACATTTTTTTGGTTTTGACAGAAAAAAAATCCTTTACATTTACGTATTAAGTACCTTCTACTTTCTTTCTCTTCATCCTTTATTTCAGCTGTTGAAGCCAAATAAATGACTTTTACTTGCCTACTGTAAAATAAGTTCAAAAAGTGTAATAATGTACAGATATTCTGTTTATGACAAGAACTTAAAGGCCAAAGTTAAGATAATCCAGAAGTGACAAAACTGAGGAATTCACATGAATCCCAAATTACCTCTGAGTGAGGTGGTTAGGAGACATTCCAGGCAGGTATAACACACGAAGGAAAGAGAGGCATATCACTAGTCATATGAAGTTGCAGGACTATAAAGTTTGTTGTCAGCTATTAAAAAAAAGGTGGTGCAAAGAGGATTGAGAGTTCAGTGCAGTAGCTCAGTCCTAGAGAGCAAGTGATGGGACTGTGGTGACAAATCCAAAAGGTGAGTAAATTGAGATGGAGGGAGAAGAGATACTAGATGGGGAAGTGGGAGAAACTGAGAGATGTGTGTAGGTATCACTCACACTGAATAGTAGCTGAAGCCAGGGGACTGGGTGGGAAGCAGCAGAGGTGTAAGAAACGACACTTTTAAAGATGAAGGTTTTGGAATACTAACAAAATAGCTTTGTCTTAGTAAGTATGAACTGGAGAAATCATCCAGTGAAAATTTATTTTGTTTTTTACACTGATTAGAATTACTGAGATGTAGCTTATATTTTTTCCAAGTGTAGTTATCAAAAAATATTAACTCAAATATACTTCAGAAGCATGTTGTTGATCATATTTGACAATCTCCTGTACTAAACTCAGCTGATTAATTAGAATTGTCACATGACATTACTTTTGCCTGAACGGGTAAATATATATCAATTACTTTAAGACTGACTTTACATGAATATTCAGTAACATGCACTTTGAAAAAAAAGATTCCTCTAGCAAGTCTTGCAATAAGAAGAAATCAGCCTTGTCACACCCACACCTTGTACACAAAATCCTTCCAAACCTCAACTAATGTTAAATGATCTCTAACCACGCTGTGTTCATTTCATACTTGATTCCTGTATCTCCTAAATTTACAGCTCACTGCAAAAACCAGCATAAGCCCACACCACCTCTGAAGAGCATGTGCATGTGCATCTGCAGATTTTTAAAGTAAGGTATTCTAAGGTATTCCTTTGCATAAGTTTTCCCTAATTGTCAAGGAAATGTGGGATAAAACCCCCAGAAAACCAAACCAAAAATCCCACAAAAAAACCCAACCAAACAAACAGTCCCCCCTAAAAGTGTCCCTGTTCAGGCTTGCTCAGATTCCAGGGATATATAAACACTCCCAACAGTTCTAAAATAAGTGAGCAGTGATATGAGTTTCAGTAGCAGCTGATAGGAGAGATCTGTTAAAATTGATCGTTCCCCTGTCAAAATATCAAGGAACTGGCCAATACATTCTGCAAAGTTGTCAGAGCAGATGATGTAACAGAGAAACACAGCTATACATTACTTAGCAGCTTCCTTCCTGCCACTAGCAAGTCATCTGCTTCATCTGTGCTGTGACCTGTTGGGGGCACTCAGGTATAGCAGCAGATTGCTTGCTCTTGTGTTATTTGTTTTCCCTTCCAGCCTTCGGATGTAGCTGCTATTTTATTCATGAATCACAATATTCCATTTAAACAATTAAACAAGATTTTTTTTATCACTTTGGGGACAAGAGGGAAGTTTCTCATAGAGTCATTAGGGAGATTCCATAACAGTTCACTGCAAGTCATCTTGCTATGCTAGTATATTGTGGTGTTTATGCTTGGAGTGTTTTCTCTGCTGTCTCTGGCATTGGCTTGTAGAATTACCTGCCTTCTACTGTATTTGAACAGGGCCCATGTTTGGTGCATTTCTAGCACATAATTGTAATCAGCTTGTACTATTACCACTTGCAGAGACAGCCAGCCTGTCAGGGCAAATGGCTACTGCAGGAGACTTTCTTACATTGTGCAATTTTTCAATAGCTCCCCACTTACTACATCTTTCAATCTGATCCTGACTGAATCTCAGATACTTAAGAAATGGAGGAGTTAGCCAGCAGATTGGGCTGCACCCATTAAGCTAGGGGAAATAGATGGATCATGAAAAGTGAGAACAAATTGCAAGAGAAAGCTCAGCAGAGCTCTGGGCAATTAGAAAGCTTCAGGCTCTACCCCTCCTGGAGTCCATGTGCAGGAGACTCTTTGTCTTGCACAGACTTTTGTGGACTGGAAGAGTCTGTGACAAGGGGGTCCAAAGGAAACCAGACAAAGCTGCTTCTGGAGGCTCTCCCTGGGTCAGACTCTGGCACCGTCACAAAGAGTCAAATATCAAGTGGGGCAGCAATCTGCTGCTGAGTGTGTTTGTGTTGCATTTTCAGCCAATTGCTCTGGAAGCTGGTTTTATGTGGTAAGTTAGGTATCCACAGAGCATATCACCTACCAGGGAAGCTTGCTGTCTTCTGTTTCACCATGCAGACTATGACTGTGTCTTTCCATAAAGTCCAAAACTGATTCCCTCTTTAAACACTATCTTGTTACCACCAGCTAAACCTTAAAAGATAGACTTTCCAGCTAGAATAAATTTCCCATAATATATGTTCCTAACAAAATAGAAGACGTGGAAATTTTACATGTCCAGGAGACTACCAAGAAGTTTGATTATTTGAACTAGAGGCTTATTATTATACAACTTCTTTAAGAAAATATTAATCATCAACTATTCATACTTCTATTTCTCAGCATTAGTTTTTCATTAATGCTTACATTTATATAAAGATAGACACATGTTTTCAAGAGGTTTGATCCTGAAAGCCACTCGAAACCTTTCTTTCCTAATGATATCAACAAATGTTACATATGGTATTTATATTTATATGAGCATTTCTATGGTCAGTTTATTTATATTTTTATTTATGGGAAACAAATGCTCAGTGAGTAAAAGAGGGAAACTAGGGGTTTTTGCTTGAACTCTGAGGAATGGGAAATATGCAACATAGGAAACATGCTGGTGCTGGTGGAGTGGTGGAAAGAAACTGGAAATATTTTGTCTTTCACTGAGAGGTATAATAGGATCTAAAGTCTGCAAGTGATTTGTAAATAAAGAATAGATGCTTTCCTAGGCAATATACTGCAGTTTAAACAAGAATTAATCCCAAAAAGTCATGTAATGTGTATTCTAAAGTAGATCAGAACAGATTATCACAATAGTCCATTCTGCTTTTATAATCTGGCTTTAAATACATAAGCACTTTAAAAATAAATCAAGATTGCATATGAAGCAGGAACATGTCCCTATTTTTCTTTGGCTATTGCTTGGAGTGGAAGAAAATATATGATGGTTTATAATACTGAAATTGTAAGGAGTCTTTGTTATAATTAAGTATGAATTTTTTATATCTAGGAGGCTTGATAACAGAAAAATAAACATGTAAGATATTTTCAAAAGTCAAATACCTAACTATATAAATACAATAAATAAATAGCCACATGAATAAGGACTTTGCCTCTAACTCCTTTCTTTCTTCATTTAGATGTATTTAAATTTTTTTTTGTCTTGGTTTTGCACCAATTTATTTCCTGACTATCAAAATGTTTGCTAACTTCAAACAAAAGTTACAGTGGTCTTCAGTAGACTCATGATAACAATGCTTTTGTAGGGACAGAATATACTTGCAACAATCCTTACACTTGTGTGGGCTAATGGAATAATTCAAGCCTCATGACAATGCTCACTATTTGCAAAGAAAATCCATAAGTTAAATATTGCTCTGTCAGTGGTCATCAGTCAGGCTAAGGTCCACAACTCCATTCTAGGGCTTTTCCAGGAGAGCTGTCAAGTCTGATTCAGTCCTCTCTCTCATACCTGCAGCCTTTTGGTTTAGCTGTTCCTTACTTTTCCTTCAAATTTCTCCTTTTGTCCCACTCTTCCTAGACTGATTAGTTTCACCTCTTGACACAGCTTAAGGGCAGATCTTCCTTTATTTACCAGACTCTTCAGCAAGCTTCTCTATTTGGTCATTCTCTTCCAGTCCTTGGTTTGTGCTTCTTGTCAGACCCTTATCCTTAAAATTCTGGTTTCTGCTCCCAACCCCTCCCATGAACCAACCCCATCTCTTCATTCTACCCAAGCTTCATCTCACTCTGCCCTCCATTTGTCAGGTAGCTCTAATTGGTCTCTTGGCCCCATCAAACCTGGTAATAATTTCTTTTATTTCCTCTTCCTAAATCCTCAATCTCATCAGAGTCCTGCTTCCAGTATCTCTTGCTAAGGAAAAGCTGAGTCTCTGAGAAACAAGACTTGTGACTCTCTTTAACAACTGAAGTGGGGGCATGGTAGAGGAAAATTGGAAGTCTAGAAATTGTAACAGCAGCTATAATTGTAATAAAAAAAGGGAGAGTGACAGGGAAAGGAAAAGCAACTGGGTGTTCTTGACAATACAATTTGATTTTAAAATTATGAAACAAGACTTTGAATTAACAACTCAGGAGCTGCTCCTACCACTGTCACAGCCCTCATACAACCTTGTGCAAGTCCCTTGGTGCCAGGTTCATTAAAAGATGTAGATATTGTCATGTACAACACACCAATGCTGGGCTTTCAGCCCCTTGGTCCCTAGCACCTGCAGCTCTGTTTCATGCAGTCAGGCTTTGTAACCTCTACCCTAGGAGGAATACTTCAGAGAAAAAGACAACTTGAATTTCAAAGCATTGAGTGTTTGTAAATTCAAATTGTTTCCCAAAATTTAAGGCCATTTCTCAATATTCTCTCTGTATGTTAATTTCATTATTGACAAAATAATAACTGACCTTCTTGTGACTGTTGTAAAGCATACTTTGTTTATGCTTTCCTAAGGTCCCTCTACAGAAATTTTCTGAGTGCAAAGCACAGCTATAATTATGAGAAACACATTTTTAAAAGAGAAAAAAGGACACACAAAGGAATGGATAATATGATGAGTAGCTGTAAGTACCAATCCCATAGTCAGATTGTCTGTCTGCTGCTTTAGAGAGTCTGTTTACTGCTGTAGTCAAAAGCTGAAAAACTGTGGCAGGTAGCAGATGTACCAATTAATAACCTGTCAAGGCTGACAGATAGAATGGAAAAAAAACCAACTCTCACATATAACTCCTGTGTGGTTTTTTTTTCTCCACATTTTAGGTCTTTGGGGGTCATGGGAGACACTCTGTTTCCCTGGAGAGAGATGAAACTGCCTCATTAGCGTCTATCTTTCATGACATTAAGATGCTGCCTTTGAGATGCTAACTCACCTGTTCTTCTCCCAGAATCCTGAAGTGATGAAGTTCTTTAATCAAGGAATCTGGACAGCCAGCTGTTGGAAAGAAACAAAAATAGGCGTTTTAGAGCTTCCTGTCAGTGCAGTTCCAGCATAAGACACATAGATGCAGAGATGATAGAATATACAGATTACC
The DNA here is from genome assembly GCA_034336665.1 of Luscinia megarhynchos. Lineage (NCBI taxonomy): Eukaryota > Metazoa > Chordata > Aves > Passeriformes > Muscicapidae > Luscinia > Luscinia megarhynchos. The sequence continues at coordinate 75,493,313 of CM067565.1, read as the reverse complement.
TTAGATAAAGAAGATTAGAAAGATTAGCCATGGCTCTACAGGCACCAGAATACTGAAAACCATCTATCACATAATCCTTCCACATTTCTGAGCATGCTACCAAGAACACTTAGAAAGGTTATATTCCGAATATTTTAGCCCTTTCCCCAAAGGACTGCAAACAAAAGCAAGATGAAAAGGGCAGCACTGTCTGCCAGATACCGCCAACCCTTAGTATAAGCCAAAAAGCCTGTTAAAAGAGGATCTCACATCAAAACCTTGGAGCTGCCCAAAGCTGAATTCTGATTCACACAACAGGTTTGGATTCATTTCTAACAATAATACATGCTTTTCCTGATTCCCTGAGGGATTTAATAGGCCCCACCGACCGCTTTAATTTTGGCTGTCACAAATATAACCCCATTTCACATATATGTGGCTGTTACCTGCTGGTGTTAACACACAAACCAAGAACACAGGCAGAGGAGAGATTTACCAGAATTTTGCAATGACATTAATTTTCAATCACTACAAACTTTCAGATCTGTACCAGCCAGTAAGAAAGAATATGTCTTGCTAACTGTCATGCACTTTAGTGACCTGCTCAGACTGGGGTTACCTTCCTGGCAATGAAATCCAAGGCTGATGTACACCACTTTTTAAAATTACTTTTGTATAACACTAGACTAATTCCTGACAAGAGATGAAAGTGCAGACTGTGAAAGCTATCTGGGCTTTACTATTTTTACCATAAATTGAAGCATTTCTTTGTTAGCAGAGAAAATTTTTTAAAAAGAAATTAAGAGCATAGCTCCCCTCAGAAAATGGGAGGAACTGTGGTCTTTATCAACCTGGTTTTCTGCTGATGCTCCTACAAATAGTTACTCTTAATTTCACTGCCATTAAAATAATACAAATAAATTTGGAGTAGCTATCAGGAAGTCTCCACCAGCACCATGGTTTTACTCAAGGCCAATAAGTCATGGCCTACACTCACATTTCCTGTTGGCATAGCTGTCTCAGAGATGCACAAGAAAAGGACTACACGTCCCCAGTGCCCTGCCGCGACAGTCTCCTACTAAATATTACTATTTCTGCCCATTTAATGAAACTTACGATCTTCTTACAGGTTTCTTTTCACCCACCTCTTCCTCGTGCACAAAGATATTCACATATTTGAATGTGTGTTTTAGTGCTAAGAGATTATTTCTTAATCAGATTTTATTCTCCTCAACTTCTAGAACCATAACCTGTGTATCACTTTTAAATTTCCTTTCTCATCTTCTCCATGCTGTTTATTCTTTGTCTTTCTCAATGCACTTCACTTAATTGTCTTTGCTACTCCTACCACAGAATCACTGCTACACAGCACTTTTATTCTCACTGGGATTTACATCTCCATCCAACTCTGTCTCACTAACTTCTTGACCTGAGCTCTGAGTTGTAGTCTAGAACTGTTGTCTTTGTGTTTCAAATAAAATCTTATTGTATAAAGTGGTTACTCTCTCTTAGCCTCAAGTTCTTACATAATTAGCAATGTATTTTCCTGCATGTGATTTTCCCTGAAAATACTTGCATTGATTGCATACTGCCATAGGAATTTCTTAGTGCAGAGGATAATTATGATTTCATGTAGTGCTGCCTGTTAATCTTTGACAGATGTTAGCTTTAGAACATCAACTAAACTGAATTCTGCTTTTTGGAGTTCTTACAGCTTCTACTTCAATCAAGTATTTCTTTCTTCCCTCCTATCCTTTCCCATTTGTCATTCACTAAACTCCTTAAAATTGCAAGGTTTCCTTTTTCTCTCCTAGCAGGAACTTTTTCTCTCAATTCTCCTTGAAATCCGTTTTTCCCCCCAGAAATCCATCCTATTCAGCCTTCACACATAAATTATATAATCTCCCCTTTATGAACTCCTTGCATGCTTCCTCTCTTTCCTTCTATACAAGCTGGGGTTAAGAATGGATTCAGAGCAGCCCTGCCAAGAAGAACTTGGGAGTGCTGGGGGTGAGAAGCTGGAGATGAGCTGGCAAGGAGCACTTGCAGCCCAGAAACCAAAGGTGCCCTGGGCTGCATCCAGAGCAGTGCGGGAAGCAGGAGGGAGGGGATTCTGCCCCTCTGCTCTGCTCAGACCCCACCTGCAGGGCTGCACCAGCTCTGGGGGCCCCAGAACATCAGAAGGATGTGTTGGAGTGGGTTCAGAGCAAGGTCACCAAGATCAGAGGCCTGGGAGCGCCTGCACTATTAGGAAACATGAGAGAATTAGGATTGCTCAGCCTGGAAAACAGAAGGCTTGGGGGAGACATTAGGGCAGCCTTCCAGAACTTGGTGGGGGCTTACAAGAAAGATGAGGACAAGCTGTTTAGCAGGGCCTAAGGTGAAAGGACAAGGGGTAACGTTTTTAAACTGCAGAAGGGTTGATTTAGATTAAATACAAGAAGTAAGTGTTTTCATGGTGAGAGTGGTAAAACACTGGAATGGGTTGTCCCATTCAAGATCAGGCTGGCCAGTGCTCTGAGACACCTCGACCCAGTTGAAGGTGCTGCTGCTTATTGCAGGGAGGCTGGACTAGATGACCTTTAAATGTCCCTTCCAACTATTCTATGATTCTATGAAAAACATACATGTTTAAGTGTTACTAGCCATCCACTGCTGCATCCTCTTCCAAATGCAATATTTTGTATAGTCTGTTTTCAGAGACTTGCCCAACCTAGTTTTCAGTCTTTTCATAGTTCAGATTTTCACTGGATCTTGCTTAGCTGATTACACAACAGATCCTGATGTTACTAGCAAAGAAAGAGAGCTTAAAACCCATGTCACTGTTGGCACGATTCTTCCCAGCAATGAGTTCAGAAATGTCAAATGCATATAATATTGAATTATACTGACACATCTTAACAGTCTGCTGTCTGTAAGAAGTCATCTCAGATTTTCACATTTCAGAAGCAAAAATTTCAGAAAAAAAAGAAATCTTCCTTTTTTTCTTTCTTTCTTTTTTTAAAATGTTTTTTTATTAATTTTTTTATTTCTGGGGATATTTCAGATGTTTCCTATTTCTATTTTTAATCTTTTCTGTAAGTGGACCTTTGTAATACATGCTCTAACACTGTATTATAATAATAATAATTACACATAAAACTGTTGAAAGGAAATAGTGCAAAAGCATGGACAATTTGCTTTAATAAGAAGCCAACACTCAAGATTGAGGACACCTGCAGACTGATAAAATGGCAGCTAAATTTCTTATTTGTTGCCTCTTTCAGCTCATATTCAAACCTGTTTCATATGTTCTCTGCTACAGTGACTATTACAGGTTCTTACTAACTATGAAGGCAGAGCAAGATATAAGATAAACCTGGTGCAAATATTTAATAATTTTATACCAGTTTTAATTCTGTCATAGTTCCATTGACCTTAGAGCAACCAGATACTTAAAAGTAATTTGATGTTTTAGGAATAAGCCTAAATCTAAGCAGGAAAATAATGAAGGGAAGATGCCCAGTTCAAAGGACCAGCAGCTTTATAAAGTCACAAGTAATTACTTTTCCTCTATTTAAAGTTTTCTTACTTAAATTAAATTTAAGCATTTTGTTTGCTTCAACACATTCCATCATACACCAGTTTACTTATTTGAATAATTTTGTTGCTACTTCATTCCCATATTGCTTTATAATTTAACTCCAAATGCTGCACTTTTGAATGAAAGGTCTATTTAAAATTACAGAAATGTATTACTGTAAACTTGCAATTTTCATTGTGGTATTCTCTCCATAAACATATTTTTAATCTGTTCATATAAGTACATGTACCTCAAAGAGAACAATAAAGAAACAAGATTTAGGAAGGATGGTTTGATGTCTCCTAACATCATAAATACCCTGATTGCAATTGGTCTGAACACACATTTTCAACTACACTTGTAATTAAACCATGATTCTAACTAGTACCAGTTTAATTACCCAAATCTTTACATAATTTTTTTCTCAGACAGAATTAGCTTCTGTTTTGTTTTTTCTTCATTAAAATTATCCCTCTCTATGACTTATGTTCTTCTGAGAGAAGGAAAAGCTAAATTAAACTAAGCCTTTAGTGTTGCATAAAAAGGCAATGCCTTTTTGGAGATGCCCTGGCTGAATCACCCAGAGAATCAAAGAAAATCCCAAAAGGTCTTCACTGACCCCAGTTACAAGCCTATGTATCTCCACTGCAGGGTTGTGTGCTACATCTTCTCCCATATGCTTGCAGCATTATTTCATGTTCTGCATTCTAAATTTCATTTCCCCCCCAAATGGTAGAGTTGTGTGAGATTAATTTCAATGCATTTAAGCATCAAAATGTTCCATATGAGTCTAATATATTCCTTGCATGCTTCCTTTATAGTTGATAGAAGGAATACATGTATTCACAGGGTAATTCCCACCATCCAAGATGGGCACACAAAAATATATCCCCTTATTTCCATTAAGTGAGGAGATAAGGCAACTTGGAAAGATTTACACAAGTAACTTTTAGACTTTTAAAGTTAGAATATTTAAATTTCACTCAACAGCTGCAATTCCAATCATTTCTACACATGCTTAACACTGGAGCATGTAAATTTTCCCCTCACATTTAGCTCCATGCAGGCTAAGCACAGTGCAACTTCCATTTCTCTCACTTAGAATTTATGTCTGCATCAACACTTGTTAATTCTGAAAACTATATCCCTTTTGTGGGCTCTGAACATAACCATGCACGAATATCTATCAGTGTCCTTCAAAGGATATCTTTTCACAGTGCTAATTGCTAGACCAAGTTCACTATGGAAAATGTTTAAAAGACTTGAGAATAGCCACTTCATGCTTAGAAAACTAATGGATATGTTGGTTTCTTTTTTTTCCTGACTTTAGTATAGGTATAAAAAATATTCTGTATTCAAAAACATAATCCTAAAAATCTGGCAGTGCAGCACTCTAATGGCAGTACTGGCAATACAACAGTTATAGATCTATATATATACAGCTAGATATAGATAGATATATATGCAAGTGCAAGCTAGCCTGCCATGCTGGAGTCAGAGTAGACTTTCACACAAAATGTATTTGAGGTCTCATAACTAGTACACAATAATTTGTTAAATCACTTTCCCAGTGACATAAATTTCCCAATTTCTCCTCCAAATTGTTCAACTAATCAGAATATTGTTGTAAACCCTCATACCTTTCTGCTGTCTGCATCTCCTCCAGTGAAAAGCAATCCTGTGCTGGTGACAGTGGGAACTGACAGTGATTTCAAAGTATGAAATGACTTCATTGTGCTTGTGTTAATTAAATGTTTAGATGTTACAGGTGACCTTTACTCATTTATGATGTTATGTGAATGTGAACAAAGACAAAACTAAGGAGAGTATCTGGAATGCATAAATATTTTACTGAAAAGAGAAAAAGATATTATGAAGAATATAAAATAGGTAATTTAGAGAAAATAAGCGTATAAGGCTATATTTGGAATACTGCTTGTTCACTGTGAAAAGATGCTGAAATATTTGCTCACAGATCCTACAAAAGGATATTACTATAGCCATTTTCACTATTTTTTTACAACACTCATGAGCAATACTTTGGTAAATAGTAAATTACTGAGATTTTTTTCTTGCTGCCCACATAATTTCCTCATGTGGACAAGCTTAGAACTTCATTAATTTGTATATGTCCACTTATATTTACATTTGTATAAAAAATTTTAATGTTTTAAAAAAGAAAGGTCATAAAACAGTCCTAGGAATAACCAGTCATCTCAAGTCCCATGCCTTACGTCTGCAAGTCTGAAAATGCAGAGGATTCACAGGGGGACACAGTTTAATCTGGAGCACCAATTATTACTAACCATCATTAATCACAAAATCACATGTCAGACTCAAAATCCTCTCATTAAATCAGTCAGCTGTATGTTTGACAAGTTAGGGAAAACCCTTTAGTACCAAATTTCTTGTACCGGCCACCTTACAATTGGTGTAAAAAACTACCTGTCCAGCAAAACCAAATAAAGTAAACTAAAAAAATTACATATGATTCTTTACTTGTACTCATGTCATTTTAGTAATCACCAGTTTGCAGATGATATTTTTCTGTACAATCATCTAGATAAGTAGATATACAAATATATGCTCAAAACAAGACACATTAGAATGCTTCAATATTATAGATAGATTTTGGGGAAAAAAATTTTAAAAACTTATTTCAAAAGCAAGAAGTATTGAATTCTGTCTTTTCAAAGTCAGCAGACATGTATTTAGACTGCAAAGCTCAGCTCTGCACTTGGGCAATGCTGAACCAGAGAAGATGACAAGCAATGCTTGCATGTGGTTTCTGTACCCAGAGGTCAACATGGTGAAGATCTTTCCTCTAAGTCTTTAAATATCTCTCTAAAACTACAAATGGTGGGGCAGTTCTTCAGCTCAAGCAAACTATCACAGCAACAATGAAGTCAATGGTGCTTATAGGTATCTGTACCAACAAATAAATTGACTATGTACAGAAAATGTAATATTTTGTTAAAACTGTGTGCCAGTAAAGGATATATTTAATTGCTGCTTTTTCAAAGGTCAATCTGCAACAGGATACCTATTCTCTTAAAAAAAATCAGAGTTGAAGCACCATTTTCTTTCATTAATGAATTCATCAAACAGTATCATGTAAATTTGCTTTTTTTTTTTTTTAATTGGCTTCTGATAGCTGAAGTCAGTTAAAAGACCTATACATTATTTGGCTGCTGAAGATATTAGTCAAGAAAGTTTCATGAATGCTGGATTGTCAGGACAAAATACCTGTCCTGTTCTAACCAGTCACTAGACATGTTAGATGTTAGCTGCCCAGCTGAATAGGTTACATCTTTGTGTGCTCCTAAATTCAAAACCCTCCAAAGACACAGAGCACATCTTTTATCTCTCATGAAGTACTTGTGAAAGAATTCTGCAAATGGACTGCAACAGAGTTGGGAAAGGATCACAAAAAGTGATTGAAGCAAATTCTGCTGGTCTGGCTCTCTCACATTGCACACAACTCTGGTTTTCACTATCCTGTTACTCATGGCTTTTTTTAATGATGCTTTAAAGCCAAATGACTAGAAGTAATGAACCACATTACCCATTTTCTGCTAAGGTCTTTCTCTTAATCTTTAGCACAAAAAATATCAGCAGGAATATTGACCTGCCATTTCAGTTTAGAACCTACTTCCTTGCTTCCTTTTTGCATATTTAAAACAACATTTAAACCACACTTGAACAAGTAATGTTTAGTTGCATCAGCATTCAAACCCTGAACTGCTTTGAGTTCTGCAATGCCAGCAAGCCACTGCTTGTTATTTCTGGCAGTTTTTTGTATATTCTGCACTCCTATGTAACAAACTGTTGAAAGAGTCTTTCAGCGGGGGAAAATTTTCTAAGAAATAATATTCAGTATTGCCCAAGAGACTGAGACTTCAGGGCAACTACGCCATAGTGCAAACAGATTTGATGAATAGTCTGTACCATCTGCTTGCTCAATATTCCAGTTTAAATTATAGGTGTAAATTCACCCACACAATTCTCAGTAAAGTCAGTGAATACCAAACTCATGCAACACAACAAATTCCATGCTGTCTATTTGTAATGAGAAATTGAGCTATGACCTTTACTGCTCACATACAGAAGCTCCAGAAGCAAAAACATAAAGGAAACTCCCTTCTTCCCATGCAGGTGAGAAGATTTGATTATTGCCAAATTAAATTTTACAGAAAACCATTTTTTTAATGCTTCTTAACTAACAGAAGCAATTCCTACAGTTTTCTTACATCAAAGAGGACAAGTCTAGGGCTGCTACCATAACCAGGGGATTTTATATTTTTTAGTTGAGATACAAGAGTGCTATTTTAAATTTCTTTTGGAAGATTCACACCTTCTACCATATCAACCGTGGAAGTGAAAATCTCATTGCAGGGATCTGGCCTGAAAGGAGCTCTTCACTCTCAGTTTGCTAGGTTTTTAGCTCTATCAGCTCAATTCATGAAAGCTCATCTTTTATTCAAAAAGTAGTTGAAATCTCTAAAGAAAACTCTGTTCTCTCAAATTCCCACCTTCATGCTGGCATTGGCCTTTGATGATGATCAGTACCTTTGAGAAGGGAAGTGAGAGGTCAGGAGCTTTCAGCATGTGGTGGAGACTTTATGAGAGAGGAGATTGTCTTCTCAGGGAAAATCCAACTATCCCTGAATAAAACTCAATACAAGGCAAAAATAACTACGGAAGAATTTCATTTGCTAGTTACTGAAGGGCAAATCCTTAAGAGATTCCAATTTCTGAATCCAGAACTAAGTAAGTATAATATAGAAATGCTAAAAGGTTTCTAAGCTGAAATTAAACTAAAGCTCATGCAGATGTTTTCCAGTTGATGGCTCAATAACAGAAATATATTTGTCATGGTAAAGAGTATTGTAAAGCCCAAATGCTGAGAATCAGATTTGGGAAGTAAATATTTATCCTTTTTCCTTCTAAAAGTTGAATTAAGGAAAATGTACCAAGTGAGGTTATTACCCTGACTATGTAATGTAGAATAAAGCCACTGCAACATCAAGAAAGATGTGGCCGGGTGCCAGAGAACAAAACCAGCTTTCAATCTTTTTAATTCCAAAACTACTGTTTAAGGATATTAAAATACAAATTTTAAAGGTGATTTTCTGTCCAGAGTACATGAAAATCAATATTCCAAGCTAAAAAAAAAAAAAAACCTGCAGAAAAACCAAGATGCACACATGCAGATCTCACTCTCTTACGCATGCATAAGCACGCACAAAATTACTGTTGGAGAAAGGACAATGGCAAACAGTATCCAGTGACCCAGAAACAGCAATGCTTTTCTTTCGAATTTTGCATTTCTTTTTTTCCCAGGATATGACATCATTCTGTATAAACACTATATAAAAAATGCTATTCCTTTAATCTATGAAGCATTTATAAATCTTCAACGTGAGCCTTTCACTGAGAGCTTAGACAAATATTTAAATTGCTACATAAATGACTCAGACTACAAGGCAAGCCCAGGCTACTCTAAAAATAAATGTTCATGGACAATAAGCCCATCCAACCAAAAAAAGAATTTTAAAAAGCCACAGAATATATAATGTCTCTCAGAATAGTACAGACATATCTGGATGAATGGCTATGATTTGCTCTTTTTCATGGAGATTTTAAGACAGAAAATGATTTCTAGAACTCTAAAGAATGAAGCAATTGTCTAAAAGTGACCTGTGCTCTTGTGAAGGAGTACAAATCTTAATTGATACATAATTGTAATATTTTTCTTCCTCCTTTGTAGCAGCAATACATGTGTGCATATCTTGCTGTTCTCTGTGAGGGAACATGGAAAAGTTCCACTTATGAAATGAGGACAGTTTTGCATTTCACCATAATCAGATCAAATAGGGCAGGTGGCAACTCTGCAGGCAACATAATTATGGAAAATGCCTGTGCTCAATACAAACTGTCCTTCCAGTCTTGAGGTCTGATAGGACATTACAGTGCAATCTTTTTACATTTTACTGGCAGCTCAGAATCCAGAAGTCCACTGAGGGGGGACTACATACTGCTCTCATTTTTTTGTCTGTTCAAATCCAGACAAATAATACATATGTTCCTCAATATTTGCTCTATCATAAGAAGAAGAGTGTTCCTGGGAGTGCAAAAGCTGGTCTGGGTTGAAACTTAAATACAGAAGAAAAAGTAATTAAGTCACGAGGCAGGTTTAAATCTAATAACATTGTGTGAGACAGGCTAATCCTGCATTACAAACAGTGATTCGTGTTTCTACTGTAAAAAACCTGACAGGCAGGCATAAATACAAGAGCTCATAGTGTCTGTTCATCTAACAGAAAAGAATTGAAACGACCTGAGAGATTCCCCAAAGAGAAAGTGTTAAGGATTTTTCTGATTTTATATTGATATCACGGGCCCTATATTTGAACAGATCGCTCATGATGAATAGCTGGCAAAATGCATTTGAAATAAGCTGAAAATGTAATGCAAAATTCTACTCCACATTAAAGGGATGATACAGCCAGGTTCATTTAGAATATTACTCCTCTGAAGACACCCCAAGCACTACAATAATAAATGCTATATCAAAGAGGCACTCGGCAACAAATGCAATATGAGTCTCTGTGAGGCAATTTTTCAGTATGTCAGAATTATAATATCACTCCAAGGAAACAAATTAAGCAGCACAAACTTGGCTGTTGGGATCACTTTATTTGCAACACAGTGTTTTCTCATAAAGAATGCTTTCCTTTGGATCTGTCAATGAGATGGTCTATCTGTTTTACTGGTGCACAACTTCATATTTGCCTAGGAAATAAAAGAAGCACTCTTTCTGCCACATTACAAAAAAAAAAAAAAAAAAAGAGAAAACAAAAAAAGATTCTCAATCATTTTTTTACTCTACAGCTGAAGTCCACCCCAGTGTGGGCTTTCTTTATCAGCAGAGATAAACAATTTAATCATAAGGGATAAGGGACCAAATGATTTCTACCTGGCAGAGGAATATCTATTTTTAAAAACCATAGGTTTCTGCAGAATATTTTTAAAAATTCTGCTCTGATTAGTCATCATGCTGATATAAGAATTGATTATTTTTTTCCCTTGTGCATAAAAGAGAAAACAGCCCTTGCCAGGTGGACAGGCCACAGGCCCTTCCAATGAGTCAGAGGAGGCTGTGCTTGCACTGTAGTGATAAAATTCCAAGGCTGTCACAATTTACCTAAAGCTCAGTGTCTGCAGTGGACCAGGAACACAGTGGGAAATGGATGTGCTTTGCTATGTGCAGGGCAGGAGAGAACTCCCCACAGCTCAGCATTATGCCATCAGACTCATTGCTCTGCTGAAGTGAATTAGTGCAAGCAATTTCATGAGATTACGCCAGCAATTTGGTACAGAACAGCTGCCACACCACACTACAGGATTCTCCCTCTGGTTTTTACTTACATGACCACGAATAACTTCTGAGTTAATCCAGAGCAACAGAATCTATCCTTGGTCTTTACCACTTTACACAAGATATGCTATGCCTTATAATTAATTGGTCTTTAAACTTTTTTAAAACTAAAAATAATTCCATTAGCACAAGCCCAATATATCTTCATTAAAGCAGACATTCTATACAATGCTATTTCTTCTGATTTTTGGATTACTTTCCATATCTAGACATGCCCATTATTTCCCTCACCAACACTATTTTTTTTTCCTGTATTCCTTTAACAGTATGGGATTTCTAAGGTGTGAGCCTGAAGACAGAACAGACAGATGAGGGTGTAGGACCAAATCTCCAACCTTAGTTACTGCATATATGAAACCCCACAAGGTACACAGTCCAACTACAGAGGGTTGTGGGGGTGTGAATGTGTTTCCCGCCCTCTCCCACCCACTTTGGTAATAGGTATTGCTGCATCAATCATTTCCAATCACCAAAAAAAAAAAAAAATTATACTGTGGAATTCTGAGCTGACAGAGTTTTTCATTATGAATGCTGATGCAGACCCTAGAAATCGAGACTGCAATGTCTCTGAACTTGATGCTAACCTTTAATCAGGTTGATAAGCCAAGTAAGAAAGAACTGCTGTCCCCCTAGGAATCCCTTCTGCCTCCCACATGTGCAGTCCTCTTTGGCCAGCAACAGAGAATCAGAGCTCAGACATGAGTGTCCTTTGTTTCTTCTTTTCTTTTACAAAATGGAAAGTCAAATTATTGAAACTAATGACAAGGTTCAGCTTTTTTCCCCCTCATGCCATTAAAATGCTCACTTGACTTTGCTTCATTTCAGGAGATCACTGAGCTGCAGTTGTAAAAAAATAACAACATTAAGTCTCATAGCTTGTACATTTACCTTTTGACACCACATTAACTATTTTTTCCTGTAAAGTACTTCTAAGCAGTCATTTATATGTTAAGTACTGAACTCTGTATCCCTTTCTGCCTTTCAATATTACACTGCTTGCTATGAATTTTCCATTTGTGTCTGTTATGTCATGGATCAGAAATTCACTCCATGTACTTCTGTCTGGCTCCAGAATACCATCATGCATGACATTTCAGAGGCACTTTTTTCCTGACTGAGAATTATTGGATATACAGCTATAAAAGCATACATAAAAGCTAAAAGCCCTTAGAAATACTTGGAGGGGAAACAAAACATCCCTTAAGCATCAAATTGGTTGGAAATTCTTCATGCTGCTCTTCTATACCAATTCCTGCAGGATTTGCTTTCTATTGTAGCTTAGCTCCTGTCTGCTTCAGGAAAAAGATTGTCAATTATGATAAATGATTCTGTATGGCAGGATTTAGACTCACACTTCAGAAAACTATATCTAATGAGATTATCTGATTCTTTCTTAAGGATCAATAATTTATTTATAGGCAGGGGCCTCAAAGGTTAATTTTTAGTGCTTTACTCACCAAGCTATCCAGCACTCAAACGACTTGTAAGAGACATACAATCAGAACTGGCTAATCCACATCAGCTTGTTTAAAAAAACTGTCAGATTAACAAATCAATGATACTTACACACTACGAAATTGGTTTCTACTTAAAAGCTGACTGGATTTACACAGTTTACATGCAGCACAAATCCTGTTTTCATGTAATTTAGCAAGGATTCCGGGCAAAGTGATTCTCCCTTCTCTTGTCAATTTCCAAGACACAAACTGGCCAGCAGAAATCCTACTGCAGTTTGATGGGTGTCTATTGAGGGAAACGGGAGGAGGGGAAAAAAGAGAAAAGTAGGATTTTTGATGTTCGGCTACAGATTGCTGTCACTGATCATCTTCCTATCTCTGCTTCCACAGATACCTGTGACTTTCCATTTAAGAGAGTTTTCCCTTGCTTTACTAGTTTTCCCAAGAAATATTCCATGCCTAACTTGTGGCACATTGATGCTACATTCATTCAACAGCCCATTGCAGGGGTTGCATGAATGGAATAGCGACAAGTGCTACATTCATGCTTTTTTCACCCATTTTGACATTTTAATTCTGCTCACACCTCTTGCAGTCATTATGAGAGTCATACACATGGCTGCCATCAAGCAGTCTCTGGCCCTGAATGCAAAGTAAACTTTACTGCAACAAATTCTTTGCACATGTCGTTTCTCTCTCTGTCTTTTTCTCTTTCTAGCTATGTATTTATAGCTCTCCTTTGAAGGTTGTGGAGCAATATCTAGTTTGTTTTTATTTTTTGTTACTTCGGGATTTTGATGGAAAGTGGGTTTTGGGAGCACAACACACTTCATATCATTAGGACTATATCCACCTTCACTGGGAAGATAACAAATCAAGGTGGCAAATATCTGAAAGGTACAATGACATTTTTTTGTGCAATGGTCAGTGAATTAGAGCAGTTGTGATATAAAACTGATTCAGATGACAGGTGCTTAATCAACTGAAACTCCAGCAACTCTAGTAATAGTTTCTTAACTTCTTACTATACCTGGAAAATATCATCAGAAGACAAACATAAATATTTGCAATGAAAAAATGTACCACAGTGTCAGTTTGCATTCTTTTCAGTCTTGTATCTACAGATCCTACTGAGCTGAAGGTTAATGCTAACATTCAAAGACAGACTGTGCATAATCAAAGAGGACATGCGACATTTTTATGTTTCAGGCTAATGCTTTGTGTCTTTGTTCTTCAGGACAGTCTCATGTAGAAAAGTAAGCTAATGTCATTGACTATCTCAATATTAAATAGATAAATAAACAAAGCAAAACACAGCTGAAGTGGCTGAAATAAGTGGCATGTACACAGTACAGTAAACAATTCTGCTGAGCAGCCTACTAATTTGTCCCAATCTACCACAACCAATTACTCCTGCCTCAGAGACTCCTTATCTCAGATTTTCCAAGCCAGCTACCCACTATTTCTTGATAAAAGACATAGCAGTATTTCAGAAAATTGCAGATTAGATAAAGAAGAAACCCAGTGTTAGAAGTAATTGCCTGCATTTTTTCCCTCAGCTATCCAATCCTCCATCCAAATAGTTGAAAAGCTACCTTCCAAGTTAGGTCTCGGTAATCCATCTGTATTGGCTACAAAATAATAGGCTTGACAATATTGTAGAGCCGTTGCTCTTAGCATTACTGTCTGCTAGAAAAAGATGGGAAAATAATCTTTGAAAGGTCAGCAGGAGCAAAAAAGGACTGTGTTGAATTGGACCCCCACAATACTGGCTGGACATAACACACACATTCATGACAGAGTTATAACAGTAAGCTCCACAATGTACAAAGGGTAGAAATCATTCAACCCTGCTTCTTCCTCTTCCCTCTTCGGGGAAAGAAAAGGTATCTTTGGTTTGGGAGAAGCTGGAGCTGGCTGTAAGTACTATAGATAAACAAATGTACTGAACCTAACACAAAATCCATCTCTCAGTACCCCATCTCTGACACAAGCCAGTAAAAGATGCCATGAGAAA